>OZ024769.1:16291038-21193306 GCA_964017025.1 Stenichneumon culpator | reverse complement strand
ACGCTCCCAGCCTATTGTTTCACTTAGTTTCTCACATAGATATATTTATCAGCGCCCCGCTCGTCCGCGTTATCATTTGGCGTCAGCGTCTGGAACCGATTATCCTACATGGCCAAACCTTTAGAAACTTCCTGCAAGCCATTTCGCAACCATTGCCTAAAGGTCCGTCCGCGTTTATCGGCGAAATTGAGGTAACATAGCAGACTCCTCTATGTTGGGCGATGCTTCTCGAAAACTTAAGAAAATGATCTACCCGAGGCCACTTTACTATCGCAATGTACGAATAAAGCAACCGTTACTGAGTACAGTAAAACCTCGTTTATCCAAAATGTGGGAAGCGCCCAAGGCGTAACGCGGATAAGTGAAATCTCGGATAATACGGAAAACATACACAATGTCCACGAATTACGTGGCGTATAAGCTTCGTCCGGTTTATCTGTATTACACGGACAAAGACATTGATTAATGCGGACCGCTCGGATGAGTTATGAACTTTGTATAACGCTTTTGTAATCGTAGCTAGTATAACGGAGGTTCTACTGTAGTTTTCGCCGATTTTGCAACACTGTTGTCCAAAGTTAAGTCATATTCTGCTATCGTAATTTTGCCGAAAATTCCTGCAAAGTTGCTTGCAGAATGTTGTTGGTCCTTTGTCGCGTATTTGCCAGCAAAATGTTATCGTGTAATCGTAGCCAGTATAACGGAGGTTCTACTGTAGTTTTCGTCGATTTTGCAACACTGTTGTCCAAAGTTAAGTCATATTCTGCTATCGTAATTTTGCCGTAAATTCCTGCAAAGTTGCTTGCAGAATGTTGTTGGTCCGTTGTCGCGTATTTGCCAGCAAAATGTTATCGTGTAATCGTAGCCAGTATAACGGAGGTTCTACTGTAGTTTTCGCCGATTTTGCAACACTGTTGTACAAAGTTAAGTCATATTCTGCTATCGTAATTTTGCCGAAAATTCTTGCAAAGTTGCTTGCAGAATGTTGTTGGTCCGTTGTCGCGTATTTGCCAGCAAAATGTTATCACGGTAGGCATTTCTGCGTTTGCAGAGTACACATGTCGTGCCCAACTCCGGGCGTGAAGCCCTCGGCTTAACGCCTGTGTGTCATCAGTTTATGATGACAAACATAAAATATTATATGGCACAATCTCCGGAATAATTTGTCACCACGTAGAGGCAATTTTAATTAGTCATCTCGAGTCAATTCTCTAAGACCAAAGCGACCTTTTCGCTCACTTTCCAAACCAACGAAACAGCCAAATGATCCGGATGGCTTTTTCGTTTTCTCGAGAGATTTTCACGTCCCCATTGCGTGCGACTTCCGGGTTTAGGAAAGTTGGCAAAAATCCGCACTGAAACATCTTTCCGGAGACAAAGGATCATCGGTTGTGGGTCATAAATTCTTTTTGCTGCACTTTTAGTGCATTTTTGACTACTCTTATCACCATTAATTATTCGCTTGACTTATGGATTGCTTAAGTACGGAGGCTCTGATTACACTTTTTAATAATCTAATGTAAGCTGTCAAATTAATATTGCAAAACAGACCGAAGTCGAAAAGAGGGCCAAACCGATCGAGGCAGAAAGCTCGTTGAGTTATTTGAGAGAGTCAAAAGTTAAAAATCGTAAAAGCTTGATCTCCAAAATTGTCCCCAAAGAAAACAATCCTTTTTATCTGAGTTTTTTTATTAGTCCAGACACAAAAAAACAGATTATAACGATTATTTTTTATTAAATATTTTAACACCTAAGCCCCTGAAAAAAGGCCCACTTTGAAGTCAATTTTTATCCATACCAATACAACCCCGATGAACATAATTGTCTATCGAATTTGCAAATGATACACTTTTGTGATCAACTTGAGTTAATCGTCCAATACCCATCATAGTCGTTCTTTAAACTTTTCCGATCAGCACTGATGTCTCTTTTTCATAAGTAATTAACTTTATACTGTCGATGTTGAGAAAGCTATAAAAAGAAATTGCTGGTTCCCCGAGTAGTCACATAAGGTCGGATGCTCAGGCTTCTACTTTACATTCGCAACCCCATTCACGTTTTTCTGAAATGGAACGGCGGGATCGACGTCACGTCAGGCGGCAGAAGCGCGGTAACAAATTGACGAGAGTCGTGACCTTTCAGACCGAACACCATCACCATTTACTCGAGTAATATCGTTCTTGGGCTTTCACCATTTCTCACGGATATGTGATGGGCCGAAGGTACGGCAATAGCAAAGAATGCACTTGTAGGCAACGATGGCGGCAGTCGATCGTGGGTGGGATAATATTGGAAAACCAGAAACTTCAAGCCGATTGAGCCTGCAGTTTTCCACCTCACATCTTAAATCTCCCCGACCTTAGCGTTTCACTTTTGAGTTAGTTACTTGGGTTGCTTCGATAAATGACAAAGTAGAAAATATCCTATGTGTATGGCCCAAAGATTCTGCCCGAAATTCACGATTTCTTTAAAATATTCACCCGCAGCTGATTTGACTTTTTAGAAAAGTGGTTTATTATCCGAAGGGAGATTCTTAGATATTATCCCCATTCGTTTCGTCATTCATTTTCGTTACGCACATAAATACAAAAAAGACAATATAAAAAGAAGTCTTTTTTTTTGCTTTCATGGTTCGCTTTTATTTTTTTATCACACCGGATTGATCCAGATTCGAAGGGTGGAAACCAGCATGAATGTTCTGGATCTATAGAAAAAAATGTGATACCCCAAATATTATACTCATATGGCCAAGGATTGATTTCTCTAAGTGCTTAAATTGAATGCTTCCAATTTTGAGACTATTCGTATGCGTAAAAGGGCATTCCCCGTTGATAAATAAATAAAAAAAAATAAATAAATGATTAAAATATTGTTTTATTCGTTTTATCTAACATAATATTTCGCGTGAAACTGGTCAATCTACTATACCATCTGCAACGGATAATATCACATTTTCCGTACTTTTCCGACATAGCACGTCGCCCAGCAACCGCCGACATTGTGGAGGGGCGGGGGGGGGGAGGGGGGGGGGTTTGGCTCGTGATAGGCGCAAGGGGAAAACGAGTCGAACCGAGTCTGTCGTACGCGTAAGTACTACGGGCAGCCACGCTCCGGCGGTCGGTTATGACACGCATTGATGTATCGCCAGACGAGAGAGACCCGACGAATCGCAGGTGGGCCGAAGTACCAAAAAAAAATTCCCGCTCACCGGTTCCGTTTACATAAAAAAAAAAAAAAAAAAAAAAAAATTGCAATTAAAAAAATCGTCGGTAAAAAAAATATCCTGCGAAGAACGAAAATGCTAACCTCTGGATTCCTAACGTTTTCGCCGCTCGGTAGGCGCATTGGCTACCGGCGCGTTTGTCTACATTTTTTTCGTTTATGATATTATTTCTCGACGCTACTCGAGCATTACCGACGATCCTGTCGCGGCTCGAGTGAAACCCACTCGGTCTACTTCGGTCGCCGGAATGACGCGAATTTTATTTTATCAGTTCGACAGGGTGGATTTAAAAAAAAAAACGCCTTTGTCGGTGTTCTTTTTCGGTGAAACTGTATCGCGAGGCCTGAGCTCGCCGGTCTTGCAATGAATTTTTCGACGGAACAACCAAACGTCGATAATTGAATATTGTTACGCGGGACGGAATGTTTTATGTTTAATTGTTGTCTGTTCGTGTCTTCGAATTAGTGACGATACGAAAGAGCGTGTTTACCGAACGAATAAAACGCGGACGGCCTCACTGTCGTCTGCGGGACGCTCGGTAGCGATCGACGGCCGGCGCTACACTGACACTCGCCACTTGCTGATGGCTCTGCCCGGGTACGGCCGAGAGCGGCCGAGCCCCCGTTCGGTCGTCCTCGGCTCGCTGCCTCGATTCTCGTGTATTCTCGATTACCGCGACGCCGCCGCCACCGCCGCCATGGCTTCAGGGTGGGCGACCGACTTCGCACGACCAGTGCCGAAGGGCTTTTCTCGTCGGGTGTAAGATGGGACGACGGAGGAAAAAAAAAAAACTGCGGATCGAGTGAAGAACCGCTCGGTTTCCAGTGCGGGGTCGCCGAGATTGCTTTTTTTCCAAACGTGGATCACAGAAACTTTGGATTTCAACGTTAACGAGTTGGACTCTTCGATAATGAAGGAATGCAATACAGAAACGTCATCAGGTGAAACGAGTCGGATATTACATAGATTTTATTTAGATTACTATTTCTTTTTATTCATTTGGCGGACTTAGAGAATAGAATGAACGTATTGAGCAATTATGAGCAATTGCAATTCCTTGTCATTTGAAAAAATTGATTTCACCTAAAAAAAGAACATGCATTTTTAAACATGTAAACAGAGCTGTTCGTGTTTTATGTACGTTGTAGGTACGTCGGTTGAATTCGAGAATCTCACATCCCAGACGTCGCAGCACGTCGAACTGTGTGCTCATATATTTCGTACACATGTATTCGGTAAAGTATGCTGCACTCTGACTATTTTTATTTCCGTACCTCCCACATAAAGTCCAAGCATTGGGCGTTGAGAAATAACGGTTGAGATGACGATCGGAATATGTCTAATATACACACACACATTGCAACAAATTGCACATTGCACACATTGCATTGCAAATAGCTTGCACATTGGCAAGCTATTTGAATATTCACTCGCAGCTGGTTTGACCTTTTACAAAAATAGTTTATTATCCAAAGGGAGATTCTTAAATATTATCCCCATATGTCTCGTCATACATTTTCGTTACACACATAAATACAAAAAAGAAAATATAGAAAAAATTGTTTTTTTTTTTTTGCTTTCATGACTCGCTTTTATTTATTTATTATACTGGATTGATCCAGATTCGAAGGATGGAAACTTGCATGAATATTCTGGATCCATAGAACAAAAAGTAGTACCTCAACATTTTATACTCATATGGCCAAGGATTGATTACCCTAACCGTAAAGTGTCAATATTGTTTTTCTGCCATTCTAAAATAATCCCCAAAATCAAAAATATTTTTTGTCACCATCACAAAACTATCCGGCAAGATCCTCACAAAATTCCATCGACTATCGGCAAAATTGATGTACTATAAACCGCAAAAAAAAAAACAAAAAAAAACAACTCTCGGCTTATTGTGCTTAATTTTTAATCTTTTTTTTTATTAGTTTCGTTATTAGTTCGAACGCAACTTTTCGAAGAGAATTTCGATCGAATGGAAATTCGGTGTGTGTATTCTGAGTATAAAACATACGATCGCACGAATTGTAGTATTTAAATACTGATTTCAGGAAAAACTTTAAAAAACAAAATCGAATTTTGCAAAAGATTCAGATTCACTGTCTTTTTTTTCCTTCGCGTGCAGTTATGTCCAATAAACTGACTAGGTTTCGGTTTCTAAATTAACTGCATACTTACCTATTCCATCGTTGTGCGCGTCTAGCAGCGGTAAATTAATGTATCCATGATGCTGGCACGCAATGCCTACATCGGAAGCGCTAACCCTCTATCATTGCCCTTCGTCGCGTCGGTCCCGTCGTCGTCTATAAAAAGAACGCGTTTGTTCTGCGGGGCGTGCTTCTTTTCCTCGAGGCAGTATTTTTTTTTATTCTTTCATCTAACTCCCCTGCTCCACCCTCTTCTAAAAGACGGCGCGCAGCAGGTAACTGCCCTCGGATGTAAACGAGCGCAAAGTGGCTTTTTATCCTAACGATTCCAGTCGGCACATATATATATATACGTCGTCGGTCTAACGCCAGAAGGGTGGATCGGTGAATCGTGAATGCTTATTATACGAATATACGTCCTGCATAAATTTCTTTTCGAACCTCGAAAATAGGGCTTTTTTTTTAGGTGGTGATTATATAAATATATATATAAATTCAAATAACATGAATCAAATAATAAACATTAATCCAGACATATCAACAGCAAAATAACAAAATACAGCAATAGGTTTAATAAACTGAGGAAACAAAAATTTAATTAATTCAGCCGAATATAGTGAAAACCTCCAGCTGATGGACTCTGGTCGATGGCCCATTGGTAATGTCGTCTGAAGCGTTTTAACTACTACATAGAGAGATGTATTGGATATTGTATGAACTGATTGGTATTGTCAATAAATAGACTTTTACTACTACTAATAAAAATAATGTAAATTATAACGTCGGTAGTGCGTTTGCCATGATCTTTTCATTTCTGTGACATAATTCAAATTCGTATTTATGAAAATCATTTTTAGGATGCTTATTTGGCGAACGATAAAGTTAGGTATTGTATCGACCTCGGCAATTATTATTCGACAATTTGCAATACTTTGAGCACTCTGGCATTAAAAAACTCGATATTTGTTGTTGCTTTTTTTTTTTTTTTATTTTTATGAAAACAATAAGTTCACTGCAGGGGGAAGTAAAGATAAAATATAATAGGCAGTATATTTTCTTGCTAATGGTGTGTTCGACGGTGAGCCTGGTCGTGCGACAACACGCAATCCCAGTTCCCTGATTCTTGCCAGAAATCTTAAGCACTTTAACACGAGTTCTGCATACCTATATTACTGCTATAGAACGCAACGTACGACTAGCAGCGGGTGGTCGCCGAGTCTCAGTGGAGCCCAAGGAGCAAGTATTTCATGTCGCGTCATCGCTTCTATCCTGGTGACCTGGTAATTCTTGGAAAAGGGCAAAGTCTGCTGGATTAAATCCTGTTGTCATTGATGGTCTCTTGACATTTTATTTAAATTTGTTTTTCGCTTCTGAAGCTCCCGCATTCTACGCATGACCGCTCGTGGGATAGACTATTGTCAACTTAAAAATTGTAACGAATTGTCGTATTTTACTAAAGGTAAATACACCAACGATGGAATAACCTGCTAAAAATAATATGGGTTTCTGTATGAAATAAAGTTCATCAGATACAATGTTTTTTCTTGTTCGCAAATATCGAATAAGATATCTGATTTTTCGTATGGAAATTTGTCGTTTACCATGCGCAGTAATTTTATAGTTAGACTTTAAAAATATGTTCGCGGTTACTCAACGCTTTAATCAGTACTATTATTATTGATCGTCGAATGCACGCCAGCATCGATAGGATCAAATACGTGAATAAACGTTGATTGTGAAGAAACGAAACAATTTTTAGTCCAGTCTTTAGCTGCACGTATTAGGGCTGTACAGATAGGCAGGCTTAGCCGGCCAAAAGATCTTATCTGGCTAATGGGTTGTTTAGTTTGGCCTGCTAAAACGGATTAGCCGGTTAAAATAGTTTAGCCGGCTAATGCGTTTGATGGATTGTATATAACGATGATGGAAAATTGTATGTAACGAAAATTGTATATAACCAGCAGATACATTGTCTATAGGCTGTGATTGATGCATGTTTAATGCAATGCAAACGAAGAATATTTTCACAAAAGAGCGGTAGCCCAGTGGTAGCGTTCTAGCCTGGTATTGCAAAGGTCGCCGGTTCGACCCCGACAACAGGTGAAAGCTTTCTCGTAAACAATAAGTTCGAGGTTGGGATACAAGCGAGAATAATGAATAACAAATGCTACAATACAAGAATAAAATTTGTGTTGTTCTCTTTACATATTGATTTATTTATTTATTTATATAGCCCAATGGTTGTACAGTAGAACCCCAATTAATCGGGAAGCTAGGGATCGAAGAGTCTCAGGATAATCGAAATCCCGGTTAATCCGAACTAGATAGCGGAAGTATATAAATCAATAATGGCTAATTATACAACTTTATTTTGACTAGTTACAATGTCATGTGGCACAACTTGCACTTAATTGTTACATTGTAACTTTCAATTTTTCTTCATTAATAGTACATAAGCTAGTCTATTTTTAAGTACTCAGTGACTGGTTTACTCCGGGCATTGAAAAAAAAACCTTGGAAGACGAACGGTTTATCCGCTTCCCGGTTAATCCAACCCCTGTTAATCGGGATTCTACTGTGCTACTGGAAAATTGAGAAATTCAATGGTTGTAACATTCAGAAATTCCATAGTTGCACTATTAAAGTTCAATGGTTGTACCATTGATAGGTACTTCTCAATGACGACCATTCATCAGGGCAAGGTTCATTTTCATCAGGGCAGGAGCGTATTCAAAGTGCAGCCAAGGCCATCGTATATACACTTTGTGATATTATTAGATGACTCGCTTGTAACGTTCACGCTGCATTTACCGAAGATAACAACGCCACCATAATATGCCTTTGTTTCTCATTCCAACTTATCCGCAGTTCGGAAATACAGTGCCAAAGACCGTTTGAGCTGCAATATTATTGATCGAGTTGGCCAATCGTGGCGCTGCTGCACCGACGGAGCTTTGAGTGTTTGCCGATGCCAGCGCCTAAAGTCACAACAAACCTATTGACAGCACAAAAAAAAAAAAGTAGATATTTATGTACTCGCGCATCCGTTATTTTTTTCACGATGTACTTGAGTTTCGCAGATATCTTGGAGTTCGGTAACATCGCAGACGCATCATGCAGTGAATCTTTCTCGGCAGGTAAACAGATTTTTAAATCCGGGCACGTGGCTTTCTGCGGAAGAATTTGCGACGACTTTGTAGGTTACAAATTGGTCGCTTACTGCGAACGAGATTCAAGTAGGGAGGAAAGTCCTCACGAGATATTAGGGGAGATAAGTCTGAATGGAAAAATACGTCACATAGTCTGCAATTGCGGTTCCGAGAACGTACCGTGTCAACATGCGTTCGCTGTCTTACTGTATTGCAACAGGCAAGTGATTACAAAATGGTTCTTGTACTCCAAATCCATATCAGAAAAAATGCATTTTTTGAAGTAATTAATTACAAGCAAAAGTGTATGTACGTTTTATCTGCGCAATTCGTTATTTGAGAGGAAAAAACAACATTGTACAAAATTATGATGAAAATTTAGTAAGAACTAAAGAGTCAATCTAAAGTCTATTTTCTTGTCTGCAGGCTTTTACTGTGATTCACTAAGTTCTGATAACACTGTGATTGTATTTTAGGCATGACCTTGATAGATTGCAATTTGTGTCAGAGGAGGAAGTACTGTCTATGCACATCGAAGACTTTGCCCCGAAGCCTTTGCTGGAATACAACAGTTTTGTTGAAAAATTCAAGAGCTCAAGCGGAATTTGTCTTACCGAAGAGCAGGAAAGAATGATAAAAGAAAAATTGTATGGACGCCATTTTGAAACGGTGATGATAAAGGAGGAACAAGAATGAAGACAATTTTCCTCCTCGATTGTCAGTTTCTTTTGATCTGTTGTCATTCATGATGTATGCATACCGGATACACCTTGCTTAGTCTCGACACTATATGAATACTCTTGAGTGTCGGTTCCTTGTAAGACATTTAAAAAAATTACATACTTTTGTACATTTAATACGCGCATTGCATTCTTCAAAAACCTCCAAACAATATTTTCGCGATATTTTACTATCGCCTTGAGACTCCGGCAACGGGGTTTGCCGACAATTGATACCATTTACAATGCAGAGTGTAGCTTTATCGATCGTCCGTAAAATAGAGAACTCCGTAAGGCCCTGCGTGGCATGAAAATTATCGAGACCCGCAGTAAATGGGATCAATATTTTTATCATATTTTTATTATATTAGGGGATTTTTTGTATTCTAACCGTTGCGTGATCAACTCGAAAATGTTTATGTTCGTCAAAGTCTGCGACTACTTAAACTTCATTTAATTTTCTTCACGATGAAATAAAAAATACAGTAGAAACCCGATTATCCGAGGTAATGTGGGGAAAGCGTGGGGCGTTGCTGGCTTATCCATTTTATCCGAGTTTTCCGTATTATCCGAGCCTACACCTCGGTTAACGCTGAGTCTAGGTTGATCGAAGGTCGGATAAGCGAGGTTCTACTGTACGAAAAAGCTCTCCAGGTAAGACGTTCCGAACGATAATTTCAGGACAAAATAGAAAATCTTATTACCACATGGCGCTCTTCGAAGTACACGCGGCGAGGTTACCCGCGCATCCGCGAGATAGCAGGACACCGGGGATTCCCGGATCGTCGTAAAAGCACTAGCAGACGGCGCAAGTGTCAAACGGAGCGGTAATGGCGACACTCGATAGAATTGTCATTGGTACTTGTCGTGAAAAAAATTACGAAAACATGTGATAAACACTGACAATCGTGTGAATCGCAAACCAATCGAGGTGAGTCGGATTTTATCGTAATTATTGGATCGCAAGAAAAAAATCGAATATCTTAAGGGCGGACAAGGGAGGAGTAAAAAATTCGCGGTGTTTCAGTTTTATCGTGCAAGCAGCAGCACGGTGTGTGCTTTACTGCGAGAGAGAGAGACCTTCGAAAAATAGTAATGATATCGTCAAAAAATTTCGAATACTTTTTCGCGCCAATTTACATATTTGAATCAATTACAAATAACGACAGTTGAAAAAAAAAAGGAAAAAAAATATCAATTTCTTTCGATATATACAGCTTTTCGTGATCGAGTTCCTTTAGGTGCGGTCCGATGTTCCAAGGTTTATCTGAGGCAAAAACAAAAATTAAATTGTGAACTATCGATAAGAAAAAAAAAAAAGAAAAAATTATATTTTTTTCAGAATTGGCGATGGAAGCGACGAGCAGTAGGGAACTGCTCAAGGATGGATGGATAACGAGGTGGTAGTAAGTCGCCGCGCCGAATGATTTTAACGGAGGATAGAGAGCGAGGAACGAGGACGATCGGTACGACGAGGACGACGAGGGCCGGAAGGAGGGAAGGAGCTCGCGCGAAGTGATGAGCGAGACTCGGCATCACCTTCGCTCGGTCTCCGATTTGTACGCAGCCGACGAAATAGAGGTGCTACTCCTGGAGGAAATAAGGGACCTGGAACCGCCGCCCTCGGCGTATTCGAGGCCTGAGGACATTCAAGATTTCGAGATCGGTATAGCTATCCACATGATATTTGTATTTTGCATTTGTTATTTGTTTATTATTATTATTATTATTGTTAATATTTACAGAAAGGAAGTTTACAACTTATAATATCTGCATCTCGTATTTTACTTTATATAGACAAGTGTTTATCAAGTTTGTTTTTCAATTGGTTGATTGACTCAGAACTATTAAACGGAATTCTCCTTTACAATACTTCTACATTTAACTTAGGCCAAGACCGGACAGTACAAATATGGAATTTGACCAGTACAACAATATGTTTAATTCTCATTTTTATTTTTCCTATTTTCTAAGCAAACCGAAGAACCTTCTCCCTCGCACTGCTCCAGTAAAGTGAAGCTCCGCATTCGCATTACCCAGGCTAGCTAATCGTGCTATCGTAGAGTTAGCAGAAAAAAAGGAGACATGATTTTTCTCATGGAAAAGAATGCAATGAAAGATAAAGGAATGTTCCAAGAATGATAAAATAAAAATAAAGTAAAGTAACGTTTTGTTTATCAATGCCAAGAGTGCGGCAATAACTCGCCGATCTTTGGCAAGTTATTTTGAAATTATAGAGCTGAGGTGCGACGGCATTTTTTTTTAAAGTTCTTTCTTAAGTCTCAAATTCGAGTCGGCTTAGTATGAAACTTTAAAAAATATGTGTACCGTGAATTGCCGCATTCAAATAATAGAACATCCACCACTGAATTGATATCCTGAAAAATATCTTAATAATGACGATGTATACATGTACGATTTTGAATGCAGCAGGCAGCAGGACAGGGGGGCGAATCAGCTCCCAGTCGTCGGAGCTGGATTCGCCGGGCGTACACTCGACGGTCCACTCATGGGACTCACACGCCAATTACCACGGTCACTACGGCCACGGTGACCGGAGGCACGGCTCTTCCGCCAATGCACTGCCGTGGCCCGGGGCGAGCCATCTCGTCCTTTACTGCGACGTCCAGGGTCACCTGCGGACAACACCAGGCCTCGTCAGACTCTTGCTTCTCGTTAGTATTTATTTATTTATCTATTTATTTATTTATTTATTTATTTATTCGTTAATTTTTTATTTATTTATTTTGTTTTTCCATTTCCACCGTACATCCTTTTTGGGTTTTTACGGAACCCTATCCCGATTCCGCCCTAGCACTCCCTACCCATACGCAGCGAAGTTACCTAACTTCCAGTGCGAATCGGCTTTGAATCGCCAACCGCTCATTCACCGTTGTCGGTATTATTTATTTTTTAAACTTATTTATTTGCTTATTGGACACGCCTTTTTCAAACAAAAAAAATACAGATATAAAAAGAAAAATAAGATTCCGTTTAGTATAGTGTATTGAAGATAAGTGGAACTATAAGAGCCCGATAAATTAAATTCTGATTATGAGGTGCGAATGGAAGAGAAGTTTGGGAAGAACTTTAATAGTTATTCGTAGAGTAGCCCTCGAGTAGATAGCGCGCTTGTGTAAGTAGAGATTGTTTCGCCAAACAAGTGAGACAGATGGACCGTGTTTGCAACTCTCGTAGACCGGAAGTGCACCGATCTATCGGTAAAGCCAGAAGCGATTTTTAGTGTCCCGAACGGAGAGCCCGAATCTCCTTTAGAAAAAGGAGATTCGGGCTCTCCGTTGGCGGGTGGGGACAATCTCTTGTAGTTTGACTAGTAGGGACGGGCAGTCTATTATCCCCAACATGATTTTAAAGAGTATTCGTTGGACATTGAACGTCCTCAGCGATTGCAGACTCAGTATGTACAACAATTTTGCAATTTCGCCGTAGTCGTGGTCCTTCTGTCTCGTGGGGTTTCCAGCTTTGTATGCCGCGGGCCGAAAGAATTTGTGCTAGATCCGTTCGAGTTCTTTCGCGTGAACTGCGCACACACAGGGTTCCACATCTCCTATGCGTACTTACCAAAAAATGAAACAAAGTATTGATTTATTTTATTGATTTATTTATGGGTAAACCCTTGGACAACGTTATAATAATATCAGTTATTGCTGTTATTTTGCGTTCTTATGAGATAACAACGATAATCGATTGTTTAAAAATGTTCACAGATAACATCGGTGGCCTGTCTGGCCACCCTATGCAGCTCTGGCACCGCCAAGGTTAGCCTGTTCATGCTGCCCCTCGTCGGTCGCTTGCGGTTCATGATTTTCGTTGCCGTATTCTGTCTCCTCGTAACTGCGCTACTTCTCTTCCTCGACATTTCCCACGTCGTCTACATGTTCCCGTTCAACTGGACCAAGTTGGTGAGAGAGAAAAACAAAATAATCTCGTTTACTTATATTTAACCCTTTGAACCATACACTTTTTTTTCTTTTCGAGTATGAAGTTTCAAATACATCGATTGGTTATTGACAATTTGATTGGTTATTGACAAAGATATTTTCTGCAATTAGTATTGTAATATAATTGTAAAGGGCAGAGTGAAAAATCACCCTGCAATCTATGACTCCATATTAATTACAAATCGATGTATAAAAACATAAAAGTAAATAACAATGATAGAAGATATGTTTTAATCCCGGCTACTCCCAAGAGAGCAAAAGAAATAGTTTACTAATCCTGAACATGGGATTAGACGAAGTGAAGGCCTACATATGTGTATATATACATATCTTTCTTATATATATTTTCTTCATCTTTCAGAACGTATGGGTATTCAGTGGTATCGGTCTGTCCTACGTGGCGGGAAGCGCCCTGCTTGGATCCTCGATATGGGAATACTACGCGAGCGGTTGGGTCCCTCGACGAACACGTTCGCAGCTGACTGCAGCCGCGGGTCTTGGACTCTCTTGCGCTTTGCTCGCGTTCCTCCTCACGTGGATCCACGGTCGCCGCGGTACCGGTTGCAAGGATCGATCGAGTCACGATCACACCCCCAATCAGCTCTACAAACCTGTCGATAATTCATCGTCCTCTGGCGTAAGCGATCTATCATCCAAGTTTTTTCTGCAGCTCCTACCTTGCCTCCCTTCATCCTATCCATTCGTAAAGTTAAAGTTCGTTATGGTAAGCGAAACAAAATAATCGCAGCTTATTTTGTTCCGCGATAAATACTCGAGGGTTTATCCCGTAAATATTTATGAGATTATTATATATTAAAGATAATGATAATCATCTTTACAATTTTCAGAAATTTCTTTTTTTATACAATTTTAAAAAATCTTCAATGTCAACAAAACTTTTCTTCTCGTTGAATTGAATTTAAACGAAGCGAGTTACTCGGTGAATTAATAGGAACATCGTACAAAAATCAACATGAGCCATCTCGAAATGAAAATTACAAAATTTGCTCGCTAAAAAATAAAAACGCGTAAAAATGCCCGATGATACATTTGGCGCAACCCGAATTATCTTTCTCTTAACTTATTAACAAAAAATGTCAGTTTATTTATGTAACCGAAAATGTATTTTTATTTCTTTAATTCATTGCCATGCATTTTCTTTGCGTTAAGTCGGAACTCTTTGAAACACATGTACCTTAATTCACACCAGTTTCCCGTATAAAACAATAACATTTTTATTTCCTAATCTCTGCACTCGATTAACTTGACCGCACCTCGAGATCTTAAAAATTTCACCTAAATTCCCACATGAAAAGAAAATCAAGATTGTTACAGAATCCTGTAAAATGATAAAACATTGACACAAACTTAAAATTTTATTCCCCAGGTAACGTTGAAAGAACGAAGCACGAAGCAACCCCCGTCCTGGGTGGTGCGGAATCAGCAGTCCAAGAAGCGCAACGCCGGAGCGGACACAAGCAGTGCCTCGCATCTGAACACCGGCAATGGAAATTGCGAGAAGTACAAGCCCGGTCAGCGCAAGAAAGATCACTGGGCGTCGGCTCGTCAGCATTTTCTCTCGACGAATGACGACGAGGACGAGGTCGTTAACTCGGCGATGGCGCGCGACGAGAGCAGCGATCTAGAGCGGAAGCGGCGAAGAAGACGACGCGACGGTGGGGACAGCTCGAGTGGAAACGGCGGTGGAAATCCCAAGGCTCCGGGAAGCACGGCGAGTGGCGACGAGAATCAGTTGCGTCGAGTGCCGCGAAAATTGCCGCTGCGGCAGATCGAGAGGCCTCAGCAGAGCCGGGGCAAAGAGGGCGCTGGCGGCGTCGACCGACGAAGCAGCGCCTCGAAGAACACCAACAAAACTTCGCACTCCCAATCGACGACGAACAACGATCTGCAGCTCTACTGGGAAAACGCGGTGAGAAGCGTTGGCGCTTTACAGTCGTCGTCGTCGAGACGGGCCAATGCTGGCGTGACGGCGAACGGCCTGCCTTGGGAACTCACCGGAGCCGCGACGAACGAGAGGGGCGAACCCGTTGACGTGTCGATTCTGCAAGCCGCCATGTGGTCCGGACAGTGGCAAGCCCAACCGGACGACGTTCAGCCGTGCTCGAGCAAAACGGTCGATCCTTACACGTTCGCGTAATCGCCACCCGCATGGCCGAATGTCGCGGTGTCAATTTTTTTTTCTTTTTTTTTCCGTTTTGGGTTACGCATCAATGCCTCGTAAACACGAGAGGGCGAAGTTTAGCGATGCACGATTGGGAGAGATATACGGGAAGATCATTCGTCGATGAAAATCGATATTTTTTGGTCGTAGATGTTAAGAAACATCGAGCATTGAGGGAATGTGGAAGCCCTGATATTACCTGCGATGATATCCTTGATTCTAACAATATTTTTTTACGATTACGAAAGAAAATGAAACTTCTTCAATCGTACGAACGGAAAATATTGGCGATAAGTAAAAATGGTAATCCCATTTACGCAGGCTTTAAAATAGCAAGTTGATGCAGTTTCACGAAGTAGTTCTGGATTTCAATTATAAGTATTTACAATGAGTACGCTAATTTTTAAATATTATTGAAAAATCGATCGTCTGAAAACACGAATCCGATGACAATTTGTTTCTTACTAAAAACGAGAAAAAAAATCATCAACTAGGTAATAAAATTATCATTTTTTAATCAGCGTAGCATTGTCGCGATCTTTTAATTGAAAAAAAATATTGCCAGGATATGAAAATAATTTATTTAACTCTAGAAATAATTTTTTTGAAATTCATCAGGACAGAGGCTTTCACATCGCCATGCGAAACGCAATATAAATGAATTTTGATAAAAAAAAAAGGAAAAAAAAATGATCGTTGCATCCGAGTGCCCGGGGTTCTTGTATAAAGTTATCGCGCCTTGTACATTACGCTGCCATAAAGAATTTCATTCCTTAAATCGCTTGAACCGCGTCATTGCTCGTTCGAAGAGAGAGTGAAAAAACCGCAAAATAATGCAGAAGAAATAAAAATAAAAATACAAGCAAAACTGAGTTCATTCCAATCTCGCGTACCAAGTATCGTTGTAAGTCGTAAGTTTTTAAAAGAACAAAAAATCCTCGTTGATAGGATATGGAGACCGGCATCGTCGTCGAGCGTTGTGCGAACTCAACGATGCGGGCTAAAAAAAATGTTTAAAAAATTTTAAACCGTGTGTTCTAGTTATTTGTAACTCGACTTGTAATGTGTGATTTGTAGCCCATTATGAGTAACTCCGAGCGATGCGAATTATCAGCTCGCAATTTAATCCGGGCAAAGAAAAAATTGCGCTTGAATTGTATAATTGTACATCCTCGTGTCGAAGTATTCATTCGCCGGAATAAAAGAAAGAAAAGGGGGACAAAAGGAAAATGCTCGGTGTCATTGCCGAACGGTACGATGAGATGCTTGTTGAAATTTAATTAAGATTTAAGAATGATACGACCTACCATAATGTAATCGATTTTGTTGCACGCAAAAAAAGAACATGTGTGTAATGAATTTTCATTAAACGTAAGAAAGCGAAAAAAAATCATTCGACATCCGTGCAGCTGAGTAATGACGCATCTTCGTCGTCCTCGCGACTTTGAATCGGGGAGGGGGGGAAAGTATTTTTTTAGTAGTACATATTACATATCGCAATTGGAATATTTTAGATTTTTTTTTTATTTCCTAGATTAATTTAATGAATTAATTTATATATTTACTTTGTGTCTTCGCTTCATTCCAACATTTGTCGAGTAACTTAGCTGATTTTGAACTATTATTGTATTTAAAAAAACATGCATTTTCACATTCCGTCAGAAAATAAAATCAGCAGCACTAGTTTTTATTATAACTAATAACTAAATTTAAAAAGAAAAATACGTTCGGACATACACGTCTGTTAGACGGCGTTTTGCTATTCGACGATTCACTATTCCACGAAAGCACGAAAATTCGTCTTTTGATACGACATTTAGCATAACGTTTATTATCCGTCACAGTGCGCGATCGTCGAATTTAATTCATAGGTTTTAAGGGCGGAGACGGGGAGTTGAAAAAAAAAATAAAATAAATCAACGTGCGTGTTCACTTAGTATTGTAACGACGTAATTCATAAGTTAACGAACCAATGTCTCATCTCGTCGATTTCGTCTGCGTTTTTTTCTTTTTCTGTGATCTTCAGTTTTTTTGCATTTCGAACTCTGTCGTCATACGATCGTGTTGTACTCGAAAAAAAGTGATTGATTACTTACAAATTTAGTTTTTTTCCATCCATGAATTGAATAAATTTCGTGACTTTCCTAATGCGGAAACTGCAAGCCTTTTTGTTGAGGGGCGAAGCGTATGAATTTTGTTCATTTTAAAGATTGATCACATCCACAGCCAAAAAACTGCATAAAAAAAATTTTCAGTGGAGAATCTGGATATATATAAAACTTCAAAAGCTTTATAAAACTTTAACAAGTTTTTCGTTGCTGAATTTTCATTGCTCCGAACCCAGTTTTTTCGTTAAACAATTGTCTCTCTAAAAATAAAATGATCGGTTGGCTACCAAAAAAAAAAATTCGGTGACATTTGTTATTAACGTTCATTGCAAATTTTTATTCGCAACAGCTAAAAAAAAAGACAACCTTTTGTCTAAATATGTATCTTCGTCTTTCGATAATGTTATTCCTGTCAGTAATGAAAAGGAAAAAACGGGCACGAAGTAACGATAGCTCTGCAAATAGGACAATTTTTGTGCTTACTTCGGATTAAATTTTTTTTTAATAGAATTAATCTTATAAGAAGATTTCTTATATGATGGACACAAAAAATTCTCCATTTTACAAAATTCATAGACACCTCCCCTCGAAACAAGTTTTTTTTTTGATAAATCTCGAATTCTGGAATTTATTTTAAATATATATAGCTTTTCCAAATTTCGAGTTCCGAGCTTTATTTTCGATTATATTTGTACCGTAGAAAAATCATGTTGTACAGTAGTCGATCTTTTCATTTCCTCACGGAAAACCAAAAAATGACGACTCACGACACTGCCAAACAAAATACAAATCACATCCTCGGATAGATTTGAGTGATAATCTGTTAGTGAAAGAAAAAAAACACGTTCGTACGTCGTGAGGCTCATCGAACGAGAGTGTTAGTCGCAATATCGAATTTCTCATTGTTCCAACGAATAAAAATAATTTAAAAAATCCTTACGTCACACTCTTATTTTTAACCCCATGAACCGCAAATTTGTTGACTAAAAAAACCATCCACCAATCCGTCAAAATGTTTTTACACAAAAAATACTATAGTCAGTAAAACAGAACGTTCATATGCCATTAGCGAATTTATTTATTATTATTTATTATTTTTATTAATTGACACAAATCCGTACTCCATGAGAAGGCAAAACATGCACACGTTTATGAGAGCACGAACTTATGACATAAAAAAAATAGAAAATTCATTAAAAAAAACATTAGTAGTTTTAACCCAATATTTCCGTCGCAGCATCCGGGTTTGTACATAGATCATCAGCCACCGTAATGTATTCGATGTCATGACCGTGTGGATCTTCTCGCTTGATATAGAAACCACAGATGGACACCTGTACAACGCCACGCGCGTTTTTCATGCGAATGGAAAAGAAAGTGTGAATAGACTTACACGAATCAACACATGTTAGATCGAATTAATTTGCATATTTCGACGCACAACAATAGTTATTATAACGACGTATATAATGTACATATAGTGACATAAATAATTGAATTTATTAAAACTTCTTATTATCGTTAGGTACAACCGTTTGTCTTCGCATACACGCCAAATGAATCATAATGTCGAGCAATAATTTATAAAACGAAATCCGAAAGAAGCTTTGGTTTCGAAAAATTTTTGTGTCGTTTATTCATACCCGGTGAAAGTGGGGATAAAATTGTGTGAATAAAGAATTAGCAAAAGATCGAGGGGATTGGGCAGTGTTAAATATTAAATATTAAATATTAAATATTAAATATTAAATATTAAATATTAAATATTAAATATTAAATATTAAATATTAAATATTAAATATTAAATATTAAATATTAAATATTAAATATTAAATATTAAATATTAAATATTAAATATTAAATATTAAATATTAAATATTAAATATTAAATATTAAATATTAAATATTAAATATTAAATATTAAATATTAAATATTAAATATTAAATATTAAATAAGTTCCAACAGCTGAGAAGCATATTACCAAAAATTGGCTCTATAGAAAGTACGAATCTTCACCTACGATATCTTGACTTCCACTTGATGAAAACAATTATTTCCCCAAGTGTACTTAAAGTATGAGTCTCCGGGAACCAATTTATCGGCTTTTTGCCAATTACGGGCAGTTATTTTATTTATTTTTTCAGCAATTGGTTTTTGTTATTTTTAATACAGCGTATTGATCAAATACGGGCCGTGATTTAATTGAAAACCGAAAATGAAGTAAAGACGAAACAATAATTAAATCGATATTCAACAACATTTTAGAAAATCGACTTTACAGGTTCAGTTGCTCGATGGATGGATTCGGACTCCATACCGTCATTTTTGTAAATAGGATAAAAATGTTAGTTCGAACAAAGACCCAGAACGAGCATTTTCGTAAAGAATTGGGCATAGAAAAAAATTATTCGTGAATCATTTAAAATAATTTTTTGTTCTTTACGTAAAAAAATGTATATATAAATTATTTTCGAAAAATTATATACTGCTTAATCTCCTTAGAAGAATACTGAGATAAACAAAAAACAAAAATTATACGACAATCCAAAAAAGCCATCGGGAATTACTGTCCGGATAACGAAAGTGAGGGGATAATCCCGGCAGAAAATGTCGTCTTGGACAGAGTCCGAGCAGCAAACTTCTAATAATAATCAGCACTATCGGCTTTCGAGCTGGAATCGAATTTACGCATATATTGATATAAAATACAATACTTTATCGTAGGTTCTTAGCCATTTGTTTCTTCGATTTATCGCAAATCCTGAGAATCGAACATTTTTGTTCGCTTCGATATTTAATTTCGTGTCGAAAAAATGCGGAAATAAATATGTCCCGACCACGAACTCGGTAATATTTATAAATCACAAAAAATTCCGAACTTCAAAATTATTTTATTTTTACAATTTAACAAAACTTTGCGCTAAACGTGTCAATGGAAATTTCGTTTTAACCGCAACTCTATATGTTATTTTTTTATTGTTTAAAAACGACTACCATCTGTTTCTAATTTTTGTTAATATGACGAAAAAAAAAATGTATCACACTTCGATATTTTTTCGATCGATCGACAATATCACACACAGTGATCTACGGGTTATAAAAAAACGCATAACTACAATTATAATACCATACAATAATATTATACCGAGCATGCTATATGTGATGTGGTATACAAAGTCGTTACAATATTCTTCGACGTCCAAAAAATCGTCTCATAAATTGTCTAACCGTCGTCAAATATTCGATCGAGCTTAATCGAAAGCTGAGAAAAAATAAATAACATTTCTCATGGAATAACTATATTGTACAGACGGGAAAGATCGTAGAACAATAATGAAAGAGAGACAAGGATGATGATAACAATAAGATTTTTTTGTCTGTAAGTAAAGAAAAAGCCTGTACATTAAAATTTGTTAGGCTAAACGTGATGGATGGTGGCAACCCGGCCCGAAATCTCGAATCGCGACTAAACCGACGCGTCGTTGTAAGCATCGTTGTAATAATCGTGTACGCCCATCTAACGAACGCAACTACTCTCTCACCGGATTGTTCATACATTATATAGCGAGGAACCATATTAAATTCTTGGGAATCGAAACATCGACCTTTCATTCGCCCCAAAATCCTAATTGTAAAATTAATGTTCTTTTTAATGAACAATTCGTGAATCAAGCGAGAATGCAAAGCTTCATTTTGTCGACTTGTTAAGTTGAGACGTTTGATAAAACTGAGATCGTTAAAGGTTAAATAAATTTTAAAAATGTGATACGATTCAATTATTTTGTCGGTAAAAAAATCATATTAAAAAATGCCAAGCGTTTGATTGTTTGTAACGGTCCTAATTAATTTATACTCTTGTACAAAAAAAATCCACAGTTCCGATTATAAAAACTTGTAGTAGTTTGATTTTTAAGAAATAAGAAATATCGAAAGTATAATATTGGAAAAAAATTAAACTCCCAGTACGATTTGGTGTATTCTAGCCTCGGATTTTTTTGACGTGATCAGAAGATCGTTACAGAAAATTAATGCATGTGATTTTTTATATGAAATTTTTTACACATCAAGAAATGAACCGCGTTTTTGTTGTTGTCTGAACTTGTCGAAAGGATGCCCCGTACAGCAACTCATGTGTAATAATCATGTCGAAATATTTTTTAACACGGAAATTCTCATATTTATCTCCTATCAATATGTAAATTGCGCATAATGAAATGAAATTTGGTTTAATGATTATGAAAATGAATGAATTAATTAAAAAATGAATGATTTCACCAGTTCGTGTTATGAACATTTTTTATTTTCACGAAAATATGTTTCACATAATACAGGACGCTAATACGAGGTATCGTGCGCAGATTCAAGTCTGTCATAAGTTAACGAATAACGGTTATGTACAGAGGATCGTTTCTTGTTTAAGAATTGGCTAACGAAAATAGAAAAACTTTTTATATTATTTTTTTTTTTATCTCTCTTCTGCTTGAAAACGGATCGTTCTCGGAACGATTGTAATAAATCTTTGGCGCAGAAAAAAGAACACTAGAACCACGTGTGTTTCGTAGCGCGAGAAAAAAAAATTATTCAAGCGTAAAATTAAATTATCATTATTATCGTATGCGATAATTCGATGATAATGGTCGTAAAAATATTTTATAAATATGTATGCGAAATTCGAAGATCGTCGCGAACGAACTATCGACGGGAAGTGAGTCGTATTATTTTATGGATTACATTCTTTTTTTAATCTTCAGATTTCTTAAGCTCACCAACGATTTCTTCTAGTTTTCGACGTTTCACCGGCGGTCTCGGCGAGGCCCTGTGCAAATTATGCGATGAACGCCGCAAAACCTCTGCCAACGATGAATCTTTAGCTATATCCATCGGATCATGGGACGTGCACGGTGACGTGGACATGGAGTGAGCCTGTTGCAAAGAAGCCATGGCCATTGTAGTTATTTTAGAAATAGTGGTGATTTTGTAAAAAGAAAAAAGTATGTGCGAAGTTCTTAAAAATCGCGAAAATAATCTAACCACTCAATTGCAGATTATAATTAACCTACGGCAAATATCAAAACATTGGCTGCAATTCTACTAAAATTGACGTCATAACAAATATGTAAATTACCAAGTAGACACACGTGCATGGAAGATGCTTTCGTTGAAAAATATTTTTCGACTATAAAAACCCAATAACATCGTTTTTTAATGTTTGTGAATTTTCTGAATTTTTATCACTTTATTTATCGTAAAGTTGAGACGAATGTATTCCTCGTAAACAGTAGCTAAAATTGAGAATTCCTTTTTAAAAAATTACTACAGGACAATCAACCGGAACACTGCAAACAGCAAATTTAATGCAGTTATTTCGTAAAGAATTGTGTGACGTTGTCACAGTCACAAAACTATGATAAAGTATATGATACAATGCTAGTACAAATGTGCAAAAATTATACTCGACGTAGTAATTTACTATTTATAATATTGCAATTTTTTTTTCGTCGCGACAGATTAGTTCGAAATGTACTTCTATCCATATCGAATGCCCTGTAGAAACCTGTGAAATGAATTTCGCAATTTCTTTTTCCGCCTGGACTAGTCCGTATCGCTGAATTCTTCGTGAACTGAAAAAACTAATTAAAAATACTAATATTGAAAATATAATTCAACTTTGGAAGAATTTCAAGCACATACATGCGGAATGAAAGCAAGATGCACGAGAAATAATTCCCGGCTTATCATGGAGACGGGATTATCTGACTAACCTGACGCGGAAACGCGTACTGCCCACCCGGCGGATATTTCCAATCGTTCGGTCGAATCCACATGCCCGCAGCGCTTCTTATGTTGGTAAACCCAGGCTGTACGATCGCCGGACGAGCTATCGAATGATGCGAGCCCATGAGCAGTTGTTGTTGCTGTTGGTGGAGTATCTGATGCTGGTGTTGCAAATATTGAAACACTCGGGGATCGTAGTTCGTCGAAGTTTGCGCGGACGATATGGCCAGCGAGTTCGCAACCGCCACTGGAACAAACAAATATTTCAATAGCACATTTCGATTAACCGTACGATGTTGCACGACAAAAATGGTATAAAAATGAATTTTATCGAACGGATCAAGAGTTCTTATCAAGAGTATGTAACGTTAGAATATTAAAATGATTAATTTAACACTCTCATGCTAGGACCGATTTCCGTCGTCAACTGAAAATGTATTCAATTCCAGCCATTTTTGTACCAACTTCTACGATCAATACGGTAATAAATAATTTTTTTTTGCTATAACGATCGAGCAGTTATTTATATTTTATCAAGTATTGCTGCAAAGTACAGGATATCGTATTAGAAAAAGAAATTGTAGATATTGTACGAGTTACTGAGAAATTTTTGAAGACGATATTTTCAATAGAACATCATGTGATATTTTCAAAAAATAAAAAATGTCAACTCTCTTACTAATTTATGATTTAGCCGCTGATGATTTTTTTTTTATTTAATAATTAGCAACGCACCTTTAGCTCTCTGTATACTGAGCAATGCGTCGTAATACTGCTTCCTGTAATTTGCCAATTCGGACATCGACTTCGCCTGATGGAAAGCATCGATCGCCTTCGATTCCGGCTCCGTGGCCGGCAATGCTTCCCGACGGGGAAGATCAACACTCTGTCCTATCCCAAACGAGGAATTTTTTTTTAAACTTCTGTCCGACGAAATTTCCGATGGATTCGAACCATTCTGCGAAATTCGTTCCGATTTTGTTGCGGTCGGAAATTTTCCCATTTTACCGCGCGATCCTCTGCTATTTGCGCTCGAGTCCCTGAGCGTCGAACCCTTCATGGAAGAAATTCTTTTCTCGTGGGTGTAAAAACTCGCCGGTTCCTTGGTTCGCCGCGAATCCGGCGATTGTTTTCCACATCCTGGATACTCTGTCAACCTCTCGAGTTTCCACATTCGCGGCGAAGTTTTCGACAGGGCCGGCGGAAAATGAAGGGACTTTTCCAACGCTCTTGTTCGCGGAAATGGCGGAAGTTCTGAAATAATTTCACTTTCCATATTTTGTGTATTAAAAAAATAATAAAAAGATTGTGGTTATAATTTAATGCACATCCGAATTTACCTAGGGATTTTCCTTCTTCGGCCCGTTTTAAGAAACGTTTCACCCCTTTCTTCAGCCCTTCGGTTATTGTTAGACTTTCCACGTCGACGGTCTGAAATACGTCGAAATGTGACGATACGAACATTTTGTCATCTACAATTAATTCGTTAATTGAATATGGCTTGAATATACATTCAAGCCAATTGATTTTACTCAGATTTTAGGGCGTTTGACAGTACTGAAATTTCGACCGAATTGAAATTTTGGTTGACAGAAGCGTGTTACGTTTTTGTTTAAATTGTCAAAGAGAAAGGGAAAGAGTATTCCACAGTAAAATAAAGAAAAAGAAAATATAGGGATGCACTCGTAGAGCTCAAAACGAAAATGCTCTAAAAAACTAAACACTGACAGACCTCAAAAAAATATAATCTGATTGCAGAATTGATAAGAATGTGTGGCGCTGAAATAAGAATAAGCAATTAATAAATACTGGAATCGCACTTTAAATTCCTCGTTAGGTGTGTGAACGATTTCTTGTTCGCAGCGAACCACGTCCATTCGGTAAATATCCTCTTGAATGGCTCTCTGTCGGTTTTTCACGGTATCACGAAATTTCTCAATCGTTGTGTTGTTCGGTGAACTCATACTTCCAGAAGCAAAATTTTCCTTATCCTCGGTATTGTCGTCAGATTTTGTCGACTCGTAGTCGTGGTCCATGATATTCATTCTCGAAGCTTCTACGACTCGAATCGTCCTTTCGTCGACCGATTCGCCGTCCTCGAACGGTTTTTTCGTCTGGCAATGATTTGCCAAATTCGTCGAGAAATGTCTACTACTCGAATCGTTAATCCCGTTGTTTTTCATGTGAACCTGATTGTGTTGATAGTAACTCTGAAAACGAATTAAAAATATGGTGTACTGTCTCACGTCCATTATTTTTTCTTCGAGATGTTTCGTTATTAGTGAAATTCAATTCGCTAAAACGATTCAAGAATGGGCAACCAACCTGATAGGCCGACGGCAGTGGGGGATTATAGGAAGACGTATAGTTGCCGATCGGCGGTCCGTTGACCTTAGTGATGGGCAGTCTGATGTACTTGTTGTCCGAGGTCTTGAGTATCAGATCTGGATAGGCAGGGGTACCGTCGTAATTATTTTTTCGAACCAGCAACGGGGTCTCGAACCACTTGAGTCTACTGTACGCGGACGGATCGATTCCCCGTGGTGGATTCGAGCTTCCGACCTGTCCCTGCATGTGATGATAATCGACGTATCTCTGATTCGTAGGGTAACTAGCGTAATTCGTGGAAGGCCTGCACAAGTGCGTCACGTTTCTGGCGTGACTCTGAGTCGTCGTTATTTCGTTCGAGGGGAAACCACGAAATATTTCGGACTCTCGCGTTGAAATCTGTACGAATTGCAATAAAAATTAATTACATAAATGAAACAAAAGTAAATACAATTAATAAATAAATGTATGAATTTTATTAATAAATTGATAAATAAAAATTAATCGATCGGTATAAAGGCAAACCACTGTATTTCTACGCGAGATTAATGTGTAATTAACTTCTCATCTACGAACGTGGAATTCGCCGGTCAGAAAACTCCAAAGCATGCATTTAGTAAAAAACTGTGATCGACAAATTCTGATAAAAAAATTCTGGAGAAACATTGAAGCGTACTTTCGTTGATGGTATAGAAACAAATGCATTGTACAAATTTGTATCGTTGTTGAAAAATTATAAAAAGGTAATGCTCCTTGCTCGATGCATAGTCCCTTGTAAGTGAATGGTCAATTTACCAATTCACGAGTCGCTACAGAAAACATAGTTTTTTTTTGCTTGTTTTTTTTCCCAAAAACGTACTTTAGGCGATTTGTTGCTTTTTCGAGGCGTATCCGACTTCACAACTGCCTGAAGTATCGTCGAACTGTCGGCAGCATTTCCTGCGTCATTTCGGAAGCTCAGAAGCCGAGGAGTTCCGGGATTAGCAAGTGGCGTTCGAGGATCCGAGCTTCCTCCGACGGCTTTCCCGTTCGACGAAGAATTCGTTTCAAATTCTAAATTTGAGGCATTGCTGCGGCAAAGACGAAGATCCCATACAAAAAATGTCCATGAAAATAATATTATTTTTTTAAAGTTGTTTTTATTGAAAAAACGAAGAAAAAGTGGGTACCAAAAATGAAATTTATAAGCAAATGATTGAATACAAAAAAAAATTAAAAAAAAAAAAAAATTAAAAACATCAAAGTTTAGTGATTTTATAGGGATTAACAGATTATATGCAGTGGAAAACGAACTTTCTGTGAAATATAGGTGCATTGAGTCTAACGAAGCCTGTAGCCTTGTAAAAAACTTCTTTGATAGTTTCGTCCGGAACTCCCTTCGGCGGGGGAACCATCGATACCAATAGTCGCAATCCATCGCCGTTGAAATCTTCCAGAAGAACGTAGAGCGTTCGTAAAAGACGCTCGTAGGCGAGAACTCCGTCCTCGGGTTGGTACATGTGCAGCAAACGAGCTACAGTCTTGGTGATATTTGTGCCTTGATAATTTGTACGAAGGGCTGACCACAGAGACGCAAAGGCTTCGAGATCAGGACGAATTGCATCGATAACATCGTCAGAAATTTCTGAAAAATATAAATTAAAGATTAAAAAAAAATAAAACTATATATATATATCTTTTTTTAATTGAAAAAAATTAAAATGACATCATCGCTACAATTATAGCTTAACATGGTGCCCAGTAAAAAGTCTGTACAAAATTCAAGGACATTCAAAGCCAATTTCTAGGACATTTCCCTATGTTGAACCTATGGGAAATCTATGAGTGTTTTCTTATCATTGTCTAGCAAATAGATTTCTTTTTGATGAAATATTTCAGCTGACAATAATCAACGTGAATTATAGAGGACGAAAGAAAAAAACTTATACTACTTTTAGCATTTCTTCCATTCCGAAGCCAAGTCTCGAAATCTGTTACCGCAGAGGCTGATATGAATTTTTATCAATATGATTGTACAATGTGATTTAACGCAAGTATAAAAAATGTTATCCAGCTGATGGTAGAACTGCAAATGACTGTAACACAATTGTACACAATCATATTTGTACACACAATTGTACACACAGTTGATTTTCATTTGTATCAACAATATCAGCTTCGCAGTTGCCAAACATTAATTATTATTTTTCATCGTAACAAAGTAAATTACGAAACTGATTTTTTGTTTGAAAAATTGAAGTAAACTTTTCCTGTGATTAATCATCAGCGTCTCTTTGTATACAGAAAAAAATATCTTCTTCACGTTTATACAGTAACCCGTTACTCGATAAAAAAAATAATAATAAATGACAATGTTTCGACTGAGAATGTTTGAAAAATTCGTCGATACCTTCCTTTGTCCCAAAATTCATTCATCATCACAGCATGGACCTACTTTTTTTTTCTTCCGATTGTTGCTGAAATCCCGCATTGCGCAACTCGAACATATTCCGAGAAAAATTATTATCGTGAAAGGATCGAAGTTGGACGAAAAAAATAAAAGGGCAATGAAAGTAAGTGGGCGAAGAAATAAATAACTATAGTAAACAGCATTTTCTTTTCCGACTCCTCGATATCGCAGACAAAAGGGAAGCATAAAAAAAAAAGAAAAAAAATAGCCTAAAAAAATAACGTAAAAAATATTTACGATTTGTCGGTCCGGCCATTTTGTTTGTTTCGATTCTTCGGCGCTCGTCTCGTCCTGTTCAGTGGGGCAGGGCTGTAGTCCAGATATTCGTGTAATCTTCCCGTCGGGTCGATGATTTATTTCGCAGAACTGTGCAATCTTGCAGTCCTCAATCACGAATTGTCCATGACACGATGAAACAAAGCAGTGAAATAAACGAGACAGCTAATAAATGACAAACAAAGTCGGAAGAACAGTCGAGAAGCGTCGGTAATAAAAAAAAAGTTCGTTCTCACGCGCGTAAAAGCGAAGGTGCGTGGTGTTCGTAATGCGTGGTGTTCGTCAAACGATTTCGGTGGTATGTTTATTTATTTACCATTTTCGTCGCAGCTACTTTCGACGGGAACGGACAAAAAATAGGTGAGCGATTTTTTTTGTCCCTATTAGCACGACAATCATCTATACCGACGAATTGCGTTACATTTTTAGCCCAAATCTTTTGTGGTGTAATCGATTTTCGTACAACTTTTTTCGTGTTATTATAGAGAAAGCAGCGTAACGGTCGTAAGGATTTTCAAGGTAAGAATTTGGTACGTACGAATAGATTTTCGAAACGTAATTTTTTGTTTTCACATCTTTGTGGCGCGACCGGAAATGTCTGGAGAAGACTCTGATTTTTATCAGCCAATCACCGACCCAATCGTGTTGATCTACGTTTGAAGCGATGGGAAACGGACTCAGTCGGTAACAAAAACTGTAATTCATGTTTTTCAAGGTTCTTCAGGATTTTAGGCTACAGGCAAACCCGCCTAAAGGTAGTAGGGCTGTACACATAGGTCGGCCTAGCCGGCTAAAATATCTTATCCGGCTAATGGATTTTATAGTGTGGCCGGCTAAACTATTTTTCCGGCTAATCCGATTTAGCCGACTAAACTATTTTTGCCGGCTAATCCGTTTTAGGCGGCTAAACTATTTTTGCCGGCAATGGCATTTTACCGCGAAGTGAAGTGTTTTAGACTTTCACTCGAAAAATAAAAAAATAATATTTTCGCGGTACCGACGTCGCCGGATGTATATAGCTGGGATAATGTACTATTTATAATACGGTAATCCCAGCACGGCGGTAGAATCAAGCGATTTAATTTAAACAGAATGTTACGTTCATACATAGTAGCAGTGTTACACGAATACGCTGATCTACACGTATGTCATGATACATCAAAGCACTAAATTTTAATGTGTATGTATTTAACCGTTTGTAGTGTGCCATACAATATATATATAATTCCATACATGGATCATTCTTTTGAGACTACGGAACGACAGATTCGCGTAACCAAAACCCAAAAAATACGCCTTTATGATTTTAGTTATGCGATATTGTCCCTCAAAAAATAGTGAAGACACCCTCGAAGTCATTACATCAATAAATAATGTTTAAGTCCTCGTAATGGAATTTCGTGTTGGTGAAATATTTTTTAGAGTTATCAAAGCCAAATGTTACCATCAAATGTGGAGCTAAAAGAAAGTGAAGGACTCCAAGCTAGTTGGATTAAGATGAAAGAAATTTTTTAACACGAAAATGCTTATCATTTTTGAATCCAGTAATTATTAAGACTTCGCGAATTTCCTGATTGTTATTTATAAAAGTTTTGCAAATTTAAAACAGCTAGAAATAAAATTCGACTTGTGAAAGAAAAAAACTGAAAGAATATTAAAGATTTTTTAATAAAAAATGTTATCAAATTAAATATTCAAAATCAATAGCAAAAAATGAATGCAGTGCCCAGTTGCTAGTTCTTTGGACACACTGTATACATTGGGCATTCAGTGTAAGCTGCAAAGAATTCGTTTAATAAATTGAACCAAACAATATCGGCAGTTAATCTCCAAGTGTAGACGTCTTAAATGCCTGCCAGCAAGGTGGAGATTATTGTAATGAGTGAAAACATTGTCGGGCACCATCCCGGTCGAATAATCCATCGGTGCGGCATCGACGCATTCGCCTGTAGCGTGTATTACCGTCCGTCCCGGAGAGGGGTAAGTGGTAAGTACCTCATACAGTTCATATAAAAAGCTGCGCTGGTCCTGTAATTTCTCACAGTCAAAAGATGCTTCGACAGACAGGATCTAAGACGTGTATTTTCGTACTGGCTTTCGCGGCCCTTGCGGTCGCGAAGCCTCCACCCACGCCCAGCCCGTGGGCAAGCTATGGAAAGTCGGGTAAGTTTCATCTTCGATTACCGTTGCAAACGTATTTATTCAGGTATAGTAGATTTATTTCCATGGCGGGTTTATAGAAGATTTATACCCTGGCTTGTTTTTACATATATCACCTTCCCATACAAAAGTGCCCCCTTAGTAATTACTCCTATTTCCTGTAATTAATTCCTTTTTTCCACAAAAAAAAGTTTTGTACACCCTCTTTTCTTTCACTTCCGTTTTCTGCTCTCACGCGACTTCTTCCCCTCGCTTACTGTCTTCGCAAATTTTTATTCAAGTCATTATTGGACTCGTAATTGATAATAACTTTTTAGAATTTCATTTAAAATGAAAATACAATTAATAAATTTGTGAAAATAATGTGGATTATATTTATCTTTTTATATCGGTTTATGTGTTGTGAAATTCTGAAACATTTATTACGAACATCCGTATTCTTTTTGGGCTTAACAGAAGGCATGGTCGTTTGCAATCGGCAAAAAGTCCCCGGTACTTGAAGGGTTAATACCATTGTTAATAAATTACTATTATTATTATTGATTAACTCTATAATCCATATTATCATAATATACTTATATTGACGTTGGTACTCACAATCTTTTTAAGCATCACCGGTTTCCTTGGGATCTCTAGGACCATTCGCCGGTCCAGGAATGGGTTCAATAACGGTGCCCTACATGCCGAAGTCATCGCCATTCTTTCCAAAATTCGTCGATCCGAAGACTATGATCTCCAAGAAGACTGACATGCTGAGCAACATGTTCGGTGGAATGGGACCGATGGATTACTCCATGGGAGCGCCTGGGCCATTTTCCGAATACCCACCTGGATTCGTCCAACCGCGTCCGGTCTTGTACGCCGCGAACCTCGACGGCGAAACCCAAGCGGTGAAGGACTCGTCGCTCGCCGATGACCTCGTTGGAAAGGACAAGATGAAGCGCGGTGTATTCGGTCCGGGTCCAAAGATCTCCCCGTTCTCTCCGTTCGCCCCCAACTTTTCCCCATTCGCCCCCCAATTCGGAGCCCCAGCTTCTGGATACCCCTTCGCCGGTATCGCGCCTAAGTTCGGTCCGGGATTTTACGGAAGCGAAGTCGCGTCCTCCAGACGCCGAAGAAGCGTCGTGGAGACCGAGGGAGAGAGCTCCAAAGCCCTCGGACCTCCGCCGGCCTACCCGGGACTCGCTCCCATAGCCGAGGAGCCCGAGAGTGCCGCGGCGAAGCTTCTGAAGCTGTTCGACGCGGCTTCCGCCATCCCGAAGGAAACCCTGCCCGGCATGTTCGGTCCCTTTGGACCTTTCAGCCCCTACGCAGCCCCCCCTGTCGACCCTATGATGATGGCGGCCAAGAAAACCGCCTTCTTGGACAGCCTCTTCAAGAGCCTAGCTAGCAGCACCCCAGCCGCCGATGGCGTCCTGCCCGACCTACCGGTGACCGAAGTCCCGATCCCAAAGAGCACCATCGTCCCGCCCGACTTCTGGTTGCCCAGCGCAATTGTCCCAGGCCCCGGCGAGTATACCGAGAAAGTCGGTAACTTCCTGGAGAAACTGTTCACCCACATCGCTAACAAGACCGCGACCGCTGGCACGGCAACCGGCAAGACTGTCTTCGCGAGGTCACTGACCGGCGATCCGGCTCAGGCTAAGATCATGTACTCGAGATCAGTCGAAGACATCAAAACGATCGCCGCTGCCAAGGACGCGATCGTCGATTCCATAATCGCCGAGCTCAGCGGCCTCAAGACCGACATGATCGCGACCCTCAATGATTACATCCTCTATGTTAAGACCGCTCCCCTTCTGCCGGGCGCCAAGAAACCCTCCCCATTCGCCAAGAAACCCTCGCCCTTCGCAGCTTTCTTCGCCCCGCCCACCGCCGACCCGACCCTGCCCTTCAAACAGCGGATGGCTGTTCTCAGTCAGGTTTTCGACATGCTGACCGGCCTCGAGAGGAACATCACCATCGCTGTTCAGGACGCCATCAAGGCTTCCACTGACGCACCCGTTCCTCAGGATGCCATCCCGGAAAACGTTCCCGCGCAGAACAACGACGAATCACTGGGACCAGCCTCGAACTACCCGGCTGGAAGTTTCAACGGGTATGACTACCCAGCGATGTACCCGGGCTATGGCTACAACGCCACTCTCATAGACGCCATCAAGAGCCGACTTGCCAGCATGGACAAATTCGCTGGCAATGGTTTCGCCAGACCCATCGGAGCTGACTACCAAGGTAAAAAAAGCGCCAGAAATTTGGCAAGAACTCCGATGTCTTTCTGGGTCGCTTATCTTGAAGATGATGCAGCTCCTGCCAAGAGAGACGTGGACGACTTGGACTACGAGGTTCCGGAACGTTTCGAGAATCGTCACGGCAACGAGCGTGATCAGTACAAGAGGGCTGTCCAGATGCAGATGCACCAGGGCTACCAGAGCATGCCACCCGGCACGATAGAATCCGTTCAGGCAGGAGGTGGTTCCGTTCCTGGACATCAAGGTGGCGGAATCAAACTGCTCGTGAGTATGACTCGCCGAAGTTTTGTTGAAGGAGGCGCAGTAGCGTCGCACTGGGTAGACGAAAAAGTTCATTATCGGAGCTTAAGGAGATATGACATCTCTTATTTCTTCCCCGAGCCCAGTCGGTAACAAAAACTGTGATTAATTTTTATTATTGATGCTAACCCCCGACGGTAAAGAACTATTTTTCCATAAAGCTGAATTGATATCCGCGTCATAGAATTTGCCTTTAACCGGAAACGGTTAGCAGCCGTGAAAAAAGTAAATTACAGTTTTTATTAACGGCGACAGTAGTTTGCGAGCTCTTAAGACGAATCATTCGAAGGATAAAATTTAAAAACATGCTTACGTTTAACTAATTTTTATTTTTCATTTTGAATAACAATTTATTTTTTCGGATTTTTTTCTTTCGATTATATGAAAGTAATTATGTTGGGATTTATCAGTTGAACAATCGAAATGAAGCGCGATACTTCAGAAATCAAAGAATATTGGAGAATTTTGAATGAAAAAAAAGCAGTATCCTTTTAACATTTGCGTCTGTTCGCAGATTCAAATGCCCGCTACGAATGCGCGCGTACCAGGCTATCGAAAATGTTAGTTCAGATGTATGAATTATAATAGGAAAATATTACCGCTTCTTGATATTGTCATTTTAAATTATGATGTTTATTACTTATTTATCCAATGCAATTGTTCATTAGTAGTTTATAATAATTTACTTTTATTTATTCATATTATTATTTTTTAAATGTTTTCTTACTCTGTCATAGAATCCGGAGATAAATGACGAAGATTGGAGCAAGTGGTCCAAGTGGGCCGAATATTTTAAGAACCAAAATCGAGAACGTGGTCATCATCACAATCGTCACTAGACGCCGAGGCCGGGTCGTATTTACGTTCACTTGATTCGATCGACCACAATGATGATCAGTCATGACCGTAGCGGAGCAGATGATGCAGAATATTCACAAGTATAATTACGTGATACGATTCCATTCAGCAAACGTGTAAATTTCATTAAAACATCTCTGTTTAATAAAACGTTTTACGCAGTGAATAATCGAACGTTCTAAATTAATTTGTCCCCTCAGCGGGAAGTTTATAATCGAAATCATGAAAAAACCACAATTTTCCCAGACTTGCAATTTCAGTATCACACATCTGATGTTTAAGAAGCAATGAAATTATTTGAGCACAGACACAGACACTGAGGCAATCCTGCATCAAGTGCGTTGCTTTGTAAATCCACAATCAGCAATGCATTGCACGCAGGGTAGCGTTAGTGTGCTGGAAAGCATCGTAATTTGTTCGTCGAGGAGAATGGACTGGACCACTCGAATATTCTCTATTTCTTCAGTTTTCTTCCGATATTTTTTAATTAAACTCCAATGAAATAAATAATGACGAATTATCTGAATCTCGAACGAAATAAAATAATAATAATAATAATTTATTGTGCAATTTAATTACAATAAGAAGGTTCTTGTTTTACTGTTAAATAAGGAAAAACGAAAAATATTAGCTTTGATCGGATATATATATTATATAGGAACATTATGAGAAAGCCATATGAAAACTTAAATGTGCAACTTTTTAACATTATATTGGAAGGTACAATAAACGAGTTTTGGTAAAGAATATACTGATAATTAGTCACATGCGCAATCTTACCTCCGTGAATCCACGACACAATTTCACACCAAATCGAATGGGATGAGAAAGTCACGGGTCTCGATCGCACCATCTGCTACGGAAGGTGCCCATTTTTTGTATCTACATGGAATATGGGTTTTTAAAATGTTATATTTAAGTTCTTTGAATAACTGGAACATGGATTTCGGGCATGGTAGTCTGCACTGTTATGTCGCTTTAACCAGTGATCTCTGTATTGTTGATGTTGGAAAAATATTATGTTATTAATATTATATGAGACATATTATTTTTTTTATTGCTACCTTTGTAAGGAAGGATTGTCTGCAGTCAATAAATTTGGTAAGAGATTATAATAACGATGTACCCAATGGATCGGAGAAAAAGTGTCAGTGCCACCGAGGTCGCGGAACCAAGTATATCGCCCAATATCCATTTCTAAAAATGCGCAGTGGGAAATATATATATTCCATGAAAGGGTTAATCCTCCTCTGCGCTGGTGTAATCATAGGTCATTGTCGCGAGGTGTGAAAAAGTATTATCCGTATTATCTTCATTGAATGATTTATCTTCTTTTTTGTTTAATACCGATACTTAATTATCGAACACGCACTCTCGTCAAATCTTTGTATATCTACAATCGTACAAAAAGATTAATTGGAATAACAAAGCAGTGTGCTTCAGGTTTATATCGTGAAGGGGTCGGCGAGACCCCGTCGACTAGTATTTTGGCGCGAAGCACACTGCAAAGTGGTAATTCGCCGGTAAGATGGCCATATTGTTTCAACGATAGAAATGTAGAATGCAATTTTGAGCTACCCATCAGGAGTCCCTTGACTTATCTCACAGTAGTAATTATACGATAACATTATAGTATTGCTGCTAGCTATCTCACTCCATTTTCGCGTAATACTTTGGTAAATCTATTTCGATCGAAAGTTCATCGATCTTACGGAGGATACTCTATACCTGGTCATTTTACAACTACACACAATAAAAACGGTGTGTATTTTCACGGTTTGGATTTTACAATTTTTTTTAGTCAACGAACAGTCCTTGTAATGGCCAATAAAGTAAAATTAACAAGACAAACATCAGGAAGTTTGTGGACAAGAAATGTTTGTTCAATGCACAAACCTTCTTTAACGAGTACGCAACATATACGAAAGTCATATTTCATTTTTTTGTGTAAAATAAATAACGGTGTATGCCGTTCGAAAATAATATTTGTAATCAATCGCATTTGAGATGCAGTGCACTTTCCTTGTAGACGAGAAAGAAAATGCAATTCCAGAACTATTGATAATGTTCTCACGAATAAAATGCGATTTATATGTCCTTCAAATTGGAAAGCGTGTTAACTCTTCAAAAACAATGGCCGATCGTTACATGAAAATATGTTAACGGATGTTGGCTTTTTTACCTTAATAACAGAAGTCATTGTGTCGTTGAAAAAATGACAAGTGAATGAGAAAATTCACTTGTAATAAAATCAGGAAGAAAATCTCCGAATAAAAAAAAAATGATGCTCTTTCTAGTTTCTGAGTGAGGGACAACTATTCAAACCCTATACCTCCTATAAAATATATCTGCTATGAAATGGCAGTTTTGCGGACTAAAAAGTCAGAAAGTACGAGTGAAGGTCTTTTCTCCGAAACTTGCAAAAATCAGTTTTAAAAAATGTTAAGGCACCACACCACGGTAAAAATTCGATTTTTTCCATTTCTTAATTAATTTTTTTTTTCGGGAGGATACATCCTTCAAGGATGCGTTCTCCAAGCGCACGGCCGTGCCGAGTCGCAGATAAACAGTACCGGAGCGGGTCTGTAACAGATTCAACGTTTGTTAGCCCGTATGGACCCACGTTCTTGGAATAGATTATGGTTTGGCGATTGTATTAGGAACTAGTATGGTAGGGTATTTACATTTCTAAATTGAATAGAAACCCATTATATAAGCAATATAGGGATCAGAAACACACAGCTCAGTCGGTTTTCGCCAGCCGTATCAGTCGTGTCGTACGACCGCATAACGTATTTATTTTGAGTTACCCGGTGTGAGAATGTTCTGAAGCTGAACCCGATATTTTAGATTCCGAGAGCGTCAGTCAGTATTTGGCGAGCAACGGAGAAGCACGTATCGATATTCCTAACAATAGTTTCAGAAAAAAATGGAAAAAGACAGCCAACATTTTTTAAAACACGCTTTAAAATGTATATGTTGGACATGTCAATAAATAAATGTATTCACTTTTTATGCTTTACTTTAAAAAAAAATTGTTGAAAATAGGCCCATTTTTCCCGCCGGTACCGTGGTGTGGTGTCTTCAGTAAAGACTGAGTAGAGAGTATCCTTACAACTGGTTTGGTCTGACAGTGAATTCGTCACTTGGTTAATTGCTGCACACTTGAAAAACAACAGCAACCTCCCGTCGAAAACATTTTTCAACCGTTACAAACCGATCGACGAGTCGTCGATAAAAATCTGCGTCGATTCATCGTCATCACCTCGTCTTTGTGATAACTCGCGATATCATATCGTCCACCTGGCGATCTATTCTCAGTACCATGAATGCCGAGGCCAAGACACTTCCCAGACTCACGAGAAATGACAAGCCTTCGAAAATTAATTTTGGGGCAAAAATCTTCCACACCATGAGATGACGGCAGTGAACGGTTGTCGATAGCATACATCCGAAAGTCTGCAAACAAAAAAATAACACGGCATCACAAGCGAATTGAAAATTAATTTAATAACATGGAACTCTCTAAGCCCGCACTCGTTCGGTCACAGAAACTATAATTAATACATTCTTTCCGCGGGCGGTAACGATTTTTGGTTGAAGGTGAATTCTTACATGAAGCGGATATCGATTCAGGTTTATGTACAAATTTGCTGTCAATCGTGAACGATGAGCACGTTTAAATAAAATCGACTACAGTTTTTAAGACCTACCGCCGTATTTCATATGCTCTTAATAGTCAAGAGCAGCGGTTCTTAACCGGGGGTCCATGGATTCCCAAAATACACGAGGGACCCCCTATGGACCTCCAAGCTTAAGAACCACTGGTCAAGAGGAAGCAGCATTGTATATCTTATAATTGTCAAATTATCGCAGGAAATAATACTTTTAACCAAAGCTTCGAATGCGAAAAGAGATCAGTACAAACATAATATTGTTTTCATTAGTCTGAGTATTTTAATTAGTGGGTCTACAATTAAATTACTCAGACTAATTATTTTTTTCTTACCCGTATACCATGTAGTAGAATGTATTTTCCATAGACCAAAAAAAGAGCATTGTGAAAGGCAGAGTCACGTTCGAAAAGTACCAATTCGCCTTTTCTCATGTCGTCGTCAGCGCGAAATTTCAGCTTCGCCAACTCTGGTATCATCACGTAAACGGTTAAAGGAACGACCACCAGAAGCGGGAGTGTCAATGCCATGATAAGGTGACTACCAAAAGTGTTTATTCCTATGAAATAAAAACAATCATTAATTTATTGAACACCCACAGTTTTTTTTTAATCTCAGAATATGCATCTTGGGTCTCCGAAACCCTGTGAATTTCTTTTTCGTTCAAATATTCGGGTTTTATCAAGGTTTTCGAACTGATCATTTCCAGTGTAGTTCCGATTTTGATGCGTCATAATATCAGTATCTTACTGATTTATGATTATTGTTTAAAAAGGATTTCTTTCGTATAAAAAGGAAATAAATAAATAAACCTTTTTCTTACATTGGGGCGTTTTCATCCCCCCTCCTCCACCCGAACCTCTCCTCAGTAGGAAAACAAAATTGATTTTGGGCAAGAGTGGGCAAGATATTAAGTAGAGGCCAGAGAAGGGTATGTACTTCAAGTATAAATACTACAATTAAAAAATGAATAACCAGTTATCCTTGCCTATGAGAATCGCTGGTATAAAATTTCCGTAAAAATGACCACCAGTCCCGATGAAAGCGGCGTCCCAATGGATTGTTGGGAAAGTCGGTTGATGACCGGTCCCATAGAAGAAGTATTCCGCTATAAGGAACCAGCAAAGTATCGCAGGACTCGGTATTTGTAGCAGTTCAACTGAAAAAAAAAATATATATACATGAAGATTCGCCTCTTGTTTTTCTATCAAGCTATAAATGGATCAAAAATAAATATTTATTTCCGCTCACCAACGTTGCCGGCGTTGCGAAACCTCTCCAAGGCAACAATTCCGAGTACCGCGGTGCAGGTAGCAAACATCATGATCGTACCGAGCGCGAAAACGTTGCCGAGCAAGAGAGACCAGAGAAGAATGACGAAAACGCTCAGTGAGATAAAAGCGGCGCTGTAGACAGTGCCCAAGCCGTAAACGACGGGAATTTCCGGTTCTTCCTTCGATTTCTTCGTGTAAAACAGTTCTTTGACCTTGTCGAACAATCTTGGAACGATATCCTCGCCTGGATAAACGTTGATCGACTCGCTTCGTCCGGGCCGCAGGTAAACGCCGAGCGGTTTCGAGTACAGAACGACGATTCCCAATATCACGAAACAATAAACGATTCCTGGTAGTGCGTTGATCTGCCACGACATCGCCAGCTTCACTTTGGCGTCTTTCGGTAGTCTCTGAAGAACCCAGTAACATCCGATGCAAACCACAATAACGCCCGGACAATATCGCGCTATCGTTGTGCTCGGCGAAAATCCCGAAAGATTTCCACAGTTCCTGAGCCAAATTCTCACGACGGTGATGTAGAGCGCGAGAAGTATAAGACTTCCGGTGAGCAAAATTCTCTCGGCCCCTTCGATGCCCGAGACTCCGACTTTCCCCGAAAAATTCGTGCACGACTCTTTGTCCTGTTCCTCGCGACATCGCCAAAAATAGCTCGATATCCTCACAGCAGCGCAAGCGATGAATCCAACGAGAATCAGGAGAGCTCTGTATCTTCTCGTGTTAACGAGATGTCTTCCCGACTTCATTTTTCTCTCGTTGCCATCAAACGAAACCCAATCCTCGTCTCCGGCGTCGTATATCAATAGCGCGACCATAGTCACGAGAAGAAAGGCCAAAACCTTGTCCTCCTCCACGACATAACTGTTTGAGAACAATCCACATATCGTGAGCAACAAAATTCCCCTGGGAAGGTAATTGATCTTCTTCCTTCTTGCTTCGTTGTACCACGTGGAAGAAATGGAGTCCCAATTTTGTACGATCAGAATCACAAGAAGTGACATTGATACTACGCCAGTAGCAAAGAAATTCGTGTTCTTGTATTCTTCTATCAGTCCCATAAAGTAAAGAGCATAAATCGCTGCGCTCGTTGCTATGTTAGAACTAACAACGACGTAAAGAAAACAAGATTCCATTATCTTGTTCATTCGACTCTCGGGCACTCCGTTTATGAGAAGATACATGAAGAAGAGCGTGCAGAACACAAGGAGCAGACCCTTCGACATCAGCCCTGCATCGAATTGGACCCAGATCTCCGCGCACAGGTCCCTTACCACTTTCAGATAAGACCTCGAGTCCTCCAAAAACCTATCGAAACTCTTCACGTCCTTGACAGCCTTCGCTCTTTCCCTTGCAAGATCGAACAACTCTTTGAGCTTTCCGAGCTTCTCTTCAGAGAACAAGTAAGAATCCCTCGAGTAAGCTTCGATATACTCCTTCGTCTGCACCATGTTTCGCCAGACAGAGTGTGCTACGAACCATAAATGATCTTCGCTTCGATTGCGGCTCTTTGCGCTTGGCAAACAGTCTACGATCAGCGTGCCAATGTTTGAGAAAGGCACGGGAATCCCCAGTATAGAAGCAAGCGTGGGAACAAGATCAATCTGATTAACGGCTTTCGATAGTTCATGGACTCTTTCGGAAATGAGTGGTTGCTTCGAATAGACAAACATACCAGCTTCGACCTCGTCTTTGCTGTCTCCTCCGTGATCACCGCTCTCCGTCATTCCGTGATCTCCCACGACGAACAGAATCGTGTCTTCATCTATAGCTTCGATAATTTCTTCAACAAGACGATTCGTCTCTCCCAACTTTCTTGCCATCTCGGGATGAGCCTGGCCGTGCTTGTGACCACAGTGGTCGACCCCCAGCGTGTGCGCCACCAGCAGAGACCAGTCTTTTTTCTTCAATTCAAAGGACATCCTATTGCGAACCTCCCGATCGACCGTGTCGAGATCCCACACGTTGAACGAAGGCGAGGGAAATTGTCGGAGGAATTTTCCTGGGAAGAGGGACGTCCAGGTGTCGTCGCCCATGAATACTACGCCACCTCTGGAACCTGCCTGCTGGACAAGATTATCTTCGCTAATGCTCTCCGTGGCAAAGTTTGAGCCTACGTCGATGAACGTCGGTAGCGTTCCCGTTGTGAGAGCCTTCAGTCTCTGCATGGTTGTCGTTGGAGGGTCGGCAATGAATCTGTAGAGACGACTGTTATTCGGGTACTTTTGCAGAGTGTCTCGCACGACTGGTATTTTGTTGCGATGGTAAGTGGAAGCGGATGCTGCGTCTTCGTGCCATTTCAGGAATTCGTACTTGAGTGCGTCAACGAGTAGCAAAACCACGCGGCCTCTTGGCTCGAGGCACACGATCGTGGACTCGCGGTCACTTTGAAAATTTTTCCTGGCCTCGCAGCTGTTATCGGACACGCAGGACACACATTCGGAGTGCTCCGTTCTCGCGAGTCGATTAAGAAAAAAACCGTCTATGAAGATGAGCAAGCCGGAGCTCAGGAGATACGATATCCAGGCCAAAAAAATTAAATAACACGATAGTTTACTCATTTTTATTTTTTAAAATTTATTTATTTTTATCACCTTATACTCGCTGTTTTGGTCAATTATCTTTTGTTGATGTTTCGATAGTTTCTTTAGGTTATGTCCGTAACAAGCGTAGAAACTGCATTGTAAAAGTCTGCAACTGTCGGATATTTTAACGATGGTTACTTTATGTGAATTGGGAACATTGTTTTCATTTCCGTGATTTGTTTTTTTATCGTGCGATAAAATTTTGCGGTTCTTTGAAACGGTGCCCGAGTTTTCGGTGAGATTAGCCGAAGGGAGAATTAATTTTGTAGGTTACCGAAATTTTCTTTTTAATGGTGGCGCCACAATTCGGATATGAATGAAACTGTACGTGGAAATTATCGACGGTCGTGTGAAAATCGTTTGGATGGTCAACGATAGAGGGGTTAGTATGTTTGAAACACATACATACTACGATTGGTAGAATTATTGCATGCAAGCCGTCCGACAATTCTTAACAGACAAGGTATTCCCCTTTTTAATTGGTTTTCATAATATTAACAAAGCTCACCTTCTTGGGTACGCACGCCGACCTTTTTATTACAATTATAATTACTCTAATTTTAAGCATTGTATTATATATCTTTACTAGCTTAAATAGATAATCACTTTCCAAAATTGTTGTATCAAAATTATCAGCGTCACTTTAGGCGGCATGCGATTGGTCTAAACAAAAGTTAGATATGGGAGCAATCTATTGTGGGGCAATTACATCTTTCAAGGTGTTCGTTTTTGTTATTTCTTTTTTTAATGCAGACTGATAATCAATCTTCGTATTGTTCCCAGTCGTCCCCCGATGACTCAGCGATTATAAGCTCCTCATCCGTACTAGCATAATCAGAAAACTGCATAGTCGCTGACGCCTCGAAATCTTCAATTGCACTGTGATCACCCATTATTTGGCTACCATCATCCTTGTTATATCTGTGATGTCTGTTGTGCTGTTGCAGATTATTTGCGTGGTCCGCCTTATTGCCATTACTGAGCCTTTGCTTGTTAAGCACAGTTTCGAAGTCAAACTTTGGTATTCTGTAAAAAGACAACACCACCTTAAAATATTTAACTCTGATCAGGTTTATAAACTAATCGATACAGCGATTACCTTATATTCTATCATACGTATGATAATTTTTCTAGTCGTTAATACTTATAACTTTAATTGTACCGCGTTAAAACTTGCGATATTTGTATCTGAAATCTTAGAAATATAAAAAACATACCGGTGATATCCGCGTACGAGTTTAAAAGCTTCCGCGCACAAAAATTAATGTATGTTAAATAGTTTGTTCTCAATAAATTAATAATAAATAAATGCATTGAAATGAAATGAAAACCCAATGGGACTCACGTTTGTCCTTGGAAAACTTTTTCTTGAAGAAGCACAATATCATGCCTCACATCCGCCAGTAAGAGGAGTAAAAAGTCGAAACTACCGGCTGCGCCTTTTGCTCCCCTGGATCCACGTTCGCCTGTTTCACCTTTCGGCCCGGTGACACCCGGTGGTCCTGGTGGACCCTAACGATTCGGGAAAATGTGACAATAGTGACAGACGTACGATGGAGATTTGTAAATTTTACAATTTCGACTTACCACAGCTCCGCGTTCGCACTTGCAATAACCAGCTTCCGTCTGAACGAAGCTATCAAGAACTGAGTAAGTTCTGTCTCTCCTTCTGTCACCGTTGCTGGAATAAGCCTCCGACGCCGTGCTCAGGTCGTCTCCTGGGAAACCTCGGGGACCTCGGGGACCTGGTGGTCCCGGAAATCCCGTGGGACCCGGAGTTCCCAAGGAGTAACTCGACAGTCTGATCGCCGTTCCAAGGGTCGACACTTTTTCTTGAAGTTTCCTTACCTGTGACATCAATTAAAAAAAAAAAAAAACGGATTTATACTTGCCTACAAAAATAATCAAATAATATAATCATACCAATCCCTCTCATACAAATTCTGGTACACAGTAAAAAAATATTTGTACATATAACAAACCTTTCTTGTCCACAAACGTCCACAATTATTCTGTTGTTAATTTCAAAAAAAATATTTGTAAAGTTGACAGACATTTTTGTAAAATGGACAAGATTTGTTAAGTTAAATTAACATGAAAAGAATTGTGAACGTTTCTGGACAAGAAACGTTCGTACCTATTTTACTGTGTACCATGGAGTGTGCCGATTACGTGCGCTACACTCCAGTTCTATCACCTATGAGAGGTCTTATGACTGAACTGGGAAATCACATGTAGCAACATAACATCTGGTGGATTTATTTGAACTACTCTATCTCAGTCGACACAACCGATTTTTTTTCTCTACTAAATATGTTCTTAGGCATGATAATTAATATTCATGTTGAGATAAGAACAAGCATTTTCCGTAATAATATCCTTTGAAGCCGTTAAAATTATTCTTAAATGTGAGCTTCAAAATCTTGACCGACTGGGACAACTTGGCTATCTCGGCTCAATGTTGGTGCCCAATATAAGTTATTCGACTGTACGAGAGGTTTTCGCTGTTATTTGGGACTGTAGACTGCAAAACCTTTTCATGAAGTCGGAGCAGAGTACCGCAACTGGCGTAACATCTAGTGGCTGCAGCAACTTGCTCGTTTTCCGCGACTCGGCCCGGAACTTCTTCAGCATTGGAGTTTGAAGCATCGTTATTTAGAGTCTCGTTGCCGGCCGCGAGTCGTTGAATACCCGGTTCAAACTTCTTTTCGCAGGTCTTGTTGTCCGAACGAATGGAGAAACCCTCGTTGCAGCCGCATGAAAATGAGCCGGGTGGTGAATTGTGGCAGATTTGCTCGCAGTCAGCTGTACCTTCTTCGCACTCGTCCACCTCAACGCATACCGGCCGGTCCCCGCGCTTTTGACGCTCTGTGCTGAATCTGGACACATCGAAAATCATATAGTAAAAAAGTAAAAATTAATACAACGTTCAATGGGAAAAACAGCCGCAGTAATGCGGCTCTGATATATGTTTAAAAAAGTGCAACCGCGTGCAATCATTGAGATTGAATGTGAAAACATCTTTTTCCCGATTTCGCTAAATCGGGAAAACCGATAGCTCCCTAGCAGACCCGACCACCGACCGAACCACCTTCGAAATCACCATGGTGGTTTTGTGCAAAAAGTTTACGAACTATTTTGTCGAGACCACTACGCAAACCACCGCTCCATGATACGTGTATTAAAAGGTGGTTTCGACCGATTAACCACCAGTCACACGATTTTTTTACGGCGCTTAGCGCGTGCCGAAAAAAAGTTTGGTAATGTTGTAAAAAAATTGGCTCAAATTATTATGAATTAATATCAATTTTATTATACTATATTACGGATTTCGGAGAAAGAAAAACCTGACGACCTAAAATTGGACTCGAACCCGGGACATTACGCATATTAGTCTAGAGCACCAACGCTGTGCTATCGTTTATATTTTTTGTGAATTCCCTTTACTTAGAACTGTCGCTAAAGATGTTTTCACTTAAATGAAATTAACATACGATCACAAAGCTTTTTAAAATGGACTACGAAGAACGCATGGGATTAAGGTAAAAAATGTATATATGAATACCTATAGCCATCCCAACAAGTGCAAATAACTCGCTGAAGAAGAACCGTGCAACGTTGCTCGCAGAGTCCAAGTGTGCACGGATCGACGGATTCCGAGAGACATTTTCCGCCGATGAAATTGAAACCGGGACAGCAGTGCGATCTTGTACAATCGACCCACTCGCCGTTTTTGCTTTTGCACTTGTATCTCGTGCGGATCACGTTGGTCGACGGACAGACGAGGCTTTCAGACGAGCCCGAAGCCTCGGCGGCTTCGCCAATGACTTTCTCGTCGATTTCGTCCAGCCAGTAACCACTTTCGATAAAATGATTTCGTTGCTCACGGTCACCGAGAATTTCTAGAAATCCAGACAACAGTCTGAACACAAAATCATTGGCGAGTTATTTATTTTTTTCAATTCTATCAATAAAAATCGATTTTCTCGGATTTTTTATGCTCGACAAATCAGATTGCACGAAAATGTCGATTAAAAAAAAAAACATTGAAACTAATCTTCCTCTATGAATGGAAAGAAAAACAAAGGGACGAAAAAATGACGCATTCTTTATATACTTGTATTAGTCTGTTATTGTATCATTTAATGTTAAAAATAATTTTCTGTACGGTGATTATGCATTATAACATCGCAGCTTTAAAAAATTAAAAGTTTTTCTTTTATTGCAATAAATGTCATGCGCTGCGTTTACCTCATTCTGGAATATAAAGAAAAACACTTACATTGTCAAAAAAACAAAAATCCTGCACAGACGATTATTTCGATGGTATCTCAACTTTGCACTAAAAATTACTTTCATTGTCGTGGAGGAACTTGTAAATAAATTGTACTGGTCGCGATAATTAAACCGACGTGCAAACTGCGATGCGAACGTCCGGAGTGCATCGCAATGGATGCACCACTGACGAATACAGTACTGCATATATATTTTCAACTGCCTGCTGCCATTGGATCGCTGCTCTGTAATACGTAAACTTAAAATATACACTCGGTCTCGAGAGTGCACAGCGCACCCTTTATATTATTTGTAGTGTACTAATAAATCCCGTGTGTCCGCTTAGGATGCAGTGGGAGTTTCGTGGGAATGGCCAATCTAAGCGAGAATTATTTCGAATAATTTGAATATCTCGAATAACTGGAATAACTCACATGACTTGAATGACTCAAATGACGCGAATGATTCGAATGACTCGAATAACTCGAATAACAAATATTTTCGCAGAAATTCTGACTAGTCCTTCTCTGAATTATTTGGATAAACCGAATTTTTCGAATATACGATTTGAATTTCGAATAGATTTATTAATATTCGAGTCGATTCAAATTGTTCGAAATTTCCAATATTCATACATCCCTAGCTAAATGATTTACATTCAAACTTATAGATTTTTCTAATTCCAATACAATTCTTTTGTAACAGAAACATCACATTTCCGCATAATACATGTTCGAAACTAAAGCATACACGAGGCGCGAAACGCGATAGAAAGTTCTCGCTGATATTCATCGAGTAATTAGGTGCATATGGTCGAAGCTTCCGCCACATCTGCAACTGCTGCGGCTCAAGTGACAAACTCGTGTGCGTGTAAAAACTCGTTGGCCTGAACCTATCTAGGGCGCATTTAGTTTTTTTGTATCTTCCAGCCAAACTAGGGACCACCAACTGTTTTAATCATGTTATTCGTGACCACCAAACGATTCCGCGTCGATTGAGCCCTATTGGGACCGAATAAAAAAAAAATGTTTGGCTAACTTTGGGCCTTAATTATGTTTTTAATTATTGCAATTAAACGATTGACCACCAAATTTTGCAATCAGACTACCGATCACCACTAAACGACCACCAAATGAATGGTATAAGTTAACAATTTTTTAATTAAAGTTGCATGGCTAACTTTATAGGGTGCGCGGGCGCGCGGGCGCGCGGTGGTGGGGCGAGACTGGTGAGCGTGCGGGAATTTTCAGAGGGAGCCTCTGGCATCACTGGCAGCCAAGACGTTCGGCGGATTTTCTTATACTTCATACCCGTCTGTTCACGTCGTTCCATGTGTCTGACACTATTTCTGAAACATTAAGATAGTTCGCTCGGATCGCGTTCAATTCTGCCGTAGATTGAAGTCTAAACGTCCGAATAATCGGTTATAGCAATAAGTTTATCGGCTAACAAAGGCCGAAACCTTGAAACAATATAGGACGCACCTCGCCGTTCCGAGGTTATGGATAAGTTCGTGAAGATTAAGAAGATAGGCGAAGGAACGTACGGAGTTGTTTTCAAAGCGATGGACAAATCTACCAGAAAGATGGTAGCGTTGAAAAAAATACGTCTCGAAACGTAAGTCTCGTCTGCAATAGGTCGGTAAGGCCTCTACTCCGGTGTAAACATGGAACCGTTGTTTTCGTTGTTATTAAAAGGTGAAGTGAACGTCACGTGACCGAGTCAGGAGTGTAGTGGTCTTACTTGGTCTTACGGTGTGTGATCGAGAACGTGTTTCACTTTACCTTAAATGCTTATAGCGCTATGCATCGCGTCACATTCTACATGCCAAGTAATTATTCAATAACGACCGATGTAGACGAATTCGCAAAGCCAAATGGCGTTCTTTAACTGTCTGCACTTCCATTTGCATTTTCTACTACACGTGATAACGAACGGTCTAGAGCAAAAGTGTATTCCATTTCTATTTATACCACTCAGTGGGAAAATCGCGGTTTTGCGCACCCTTCGCGCGCGTAAAAACCCTATTTCCACACCGTGACATAAAATTGTTGTACCGTAGTCGTGCGAAGCAACGCTTTCTTAATTCGTGTCATTGCAACACTCGCCTTCAGCTCTTGCTGCAAAAACTCACACTCGTTAGAAAAAGTTTTTTCGCACTGGTATCGTAATGGACTATTTTCAATCCGACAAGTAGTCCCAGGCTGTTAAACAGTGGCCATATTGGATCTGCACTGTGGATGGACATGCGAGAGCGGCCAAAAAATGCAGGCTTTCGATGGAACAACAGTCGGTACAAAATAAAAATATTATTATGTGTATAACCTATACGAAGGACGCGTGTGTACCATCGTATGATAGAACTTTCCTGGTGCCTGTTCGACGAGATACAAGATCCGTTGAAGCGCTGTGGGCGCCGACGGGGAAACCGCGCGCACTACCCACAGTGCACCGCTTACCGCTACTTAAGTCGTTCACCGGTCTTTCCCACACCTCACACACATCGTTCCATGTATTTGACGCTATTTCGCGCAAAAAGTTACGATAGTTCGCTCGAATCGCGTTTAATTCTACCGTAGATTAGAGTCTAAACGGCCGAACAATTGGTTATTACAAGTTTATCGGCTAACAAAGACCGATATAAATATAACCGAAAGCTTGAAACAATATAGGACGCTCCTCGCCGCTCCGAGGTTATGGATAACTTCGTGAGGATCGAGAAGATAGGCGAAGGGACGTACGGAGTTGTTTACAAAGCGATGGATAAGTCGACCAGAAAGATGGTAGCCTTGAAAAAAATACGTCTCGAAACGTAAGTCTCGTCCGCATTGGTCGGTAAGGCCTCGACTCCGATGTAAACATACAAGCGTTGGTTTCGTTGTGTTACTAATGCTTATAGCGCTATGCACCGCGTCACATTCCACACGCAAAATAATTATTCAATAACGACCTCGATGTACACAGGTTGACAAAACTAAAAGTCGTACATAATCAATAAATACGCCCACGCTATAATCCACACGTTCTGGGGCCAGCTGAATCTGGGAGTGCCACGTTATTCTACATACGCTCGTAGCACCACATCATTCAGCTTGTCTCATTGCGACACACTCGCCTGGTTTACATTATTATAGCCTACTATCCGCAATAACACAATAATCGTACTCAACCCGAGACCAAAAACCTCCCTAGTCGCTACGACCTTCGCCCAATTTTTCACTGTTTGTAAATATTTTTTATTTACCTTCGCAGACTAGTGTAAACATATTGCATCAATGAAAATCTCGCCGTGACCTTCGCTCCAATTTCTTATTGTTTGTAAATGTTTTTTATTCAGCTTTGCGAACTTTTGTAAACGTACCGTATGGATGGAAAAGTTGCTGCGAGCATCGCCTAATTTTCAGTCGTTTGTAAATGTTTTTTTATTCAGCTCCGTGGACTTGTTTAAACGTATTGCATTGATGAAAGAGTTGCTCCAACCATCACCCAACTTTTTTGTTGTTTGTAAATATTTTTTATTTGGCTTTGTGAACTTGTGTAAACGTATCTCATCGATGAAAAATGTGAGGATATGTATTTCAGAGCTTACGCAATGGGGTTTGCTTTAAACGCCAAAACGAAAAGATGGACTATCCGTAGAGAGCGTCTCTTCTAATATGTTGTGTGACGTCGCTTGTGAATCAGGGACGGCGAAGGAGTACCCTCCACAGCTATTCGGGAGATCTCTCTGTTAAAGGAACTGACCCATCCGAATGTCGTTCATCTCTTCGACATTGTTCACGGCAACAATCAACTGTATCTGGTTTTCGAATACCTAGATCAGGATCTTAAAAAGCTATTGGACATGGCTAAAACTAGTTCCGTCGACGAGGATCTCTGGAGCGACTTGGTCAAGGTATTGTAAGCAATTGAGAAAATCATGAATTTTTGACTACTCTGTAAAAAATATTCGTGTGAAATTTATTGTACCGATACTGGAAGTTTTTATGCATGAACTGGTATATTAAGTTTCATGTACAATTGCGATGAAAAATTAATGTACTGTGTATCAAAAACTTTAGAAATATTTTACTTTTAATAATTAACTTAAAATTTTGCTATAATAGTACATTAATTCCAACAATTTACTTTAATTGCACTCTGCAAGGCCATTGATTTTTCATCACAATTGTACATTAAATTTAATGCACCAAGTTAAAAACTTTCAATCCGGTACATTAAATTTGCAATTTTTTTTTTAAGTACCGCGATGATCACGAAGCCTCCGCGCTGACTTTCCTCTATTGGCGAGAGACCGATGTCCGTTGTGCTTCCAGAGCTACCTCCACCAGCTTCTCAAAGCCATAGCCTTCTGTCACGTTCACCTGATACTGCACAGAGATCTGAAGCCACAGAATCTCCTCATCGATCGGAGCGGTTCGATAAAACTAGCGGATTTCGGACTGGCCAGGACTTTCGGCGTTCCCGTCAGAACTTACACTCACGAAGTCGTCACGCTGTGGTATCGAGCTCCGGAGATTCTCCTCGGAACTAAATTATACTCGGCCGCCGTAGACGTGTGGAGTCTCGGCTGCATATTCGCCGAAATGGTAGGAACATCTTTTTCTCGACTCGCTTACCGTGCCGATTAATTAACTTCGAAACAGGCCGACTGAATTTTCATTTGCCGTTGCTCATCCAGGCTACGAGACGAGCGTTGTTTCCAGGCGACTCGGAGATAGACCAACTGTTCAGGATATTCCGAACTCTCGGGACACCGGACGAAACTTTGTGGCCCGGTGTGTCGCAGCTTCCCGATTACAAATCGATGTTTCCACGATGGGAGGCCCGCGACCTCGACGAGGTCGTGCCGACTTTGGGCAAAGACGCCAGAGACTTGCTATTGGTACGAAGAGAAACACCGGAGCCAATTAAATTACAGTTAAACGAAAGCTACTTTTTTTTTTAACGACTCGTCTTTGCAGGAACTCTTGACGTACGATCCGAGCGAGAGGATAACTGCGAGAAAAGCACTGAGCCGTCCTTACTTCAACGGTGTGAAAATCGTACCGCCGCCACTGCCAAAGAAATACTGATCGTCCGGGGAAACCCAACACAGTCTGACATTCTCGACTTGCCATCCCGCGATTTTATATTTTTATACGGTGGTTAGTATTTTTTTTTCTTTTTTTTTTTAGTAAGCATCACATAAAGCACAAAAGAAAACTGAATGATTTTGTCTCTCAATGCCATGTCTGTAATACGTCCGAACGGCTGAATTCATATTTAAGCGGATAGATATACACGTACTACAGTTCGATGGATCAACGTGTGTCAGGCATTCAAGCTTAAAAACTATGGCTATGTCCCTTTTCTCGACTTTAGCCATCTTCGTCGCTGAGGGAAGACGCTCGTCGGAAAGTTACGTTTATTCGCAACGCTTGTCGACTCGAGAAGATCCGCTGTCTTGACGAGCTATCAAGCCAAGGCTACTCGAGTCTATCAAATGCGAGGAAGAATGTGCACGAACGATTACGTTACAAATTTAAAGAAACAAAAATATGAACAACGAAAAGGTATTTAACTGATCGCCCAGATTCTTGGCGCGATCAACTAGACGCAATAGTCGTATTTGTGTTAGGATATTATACCGAGAAATTTAAATTCTCTCTCTTACTGTGCCAATTCGACCCGATTTGACAGCATCGACGTCTGCATGAGTTTCGGCAATTTGACCTTTGAAGCTTCCCGGCTTGGTGCAGTATCATCGGAATCGATTGGCGACGGTGTCGACGTCAGCCTCGGCAGATGAACGCCTTTCGGAGAATTCTTTCTCGAGCTGTTCGGTGATTTGTCCGGAGTCCTTATGTTCAAGCTGCTCGGTGGCCTCGAGGAGCCTGGCGACCTCGGTGTTCTGGCGCGTCTCGGTGTCTGCAGCCCATCCGAGATCGGGCTTTTTCTCGCCGATGACGGAGTTTCGTTTCCCTGTCGTCCATCGGCGATCGGGCTTTTCCTCGCCGATGACGGAGTTTCGTTGCTCTGTCGTCCATCGGCGATCGGGCTTTTCCTCGCCGATGACGGAGTTTCGTTGCCCTGTCTTCCATCGGCGATCGGGCTTTTCCTCGCCGAAGACGGAGTTTCGTTGCCCTGTCTTCCATCGGCGATCGGGCTTTTCCTCGCCGACGTGGGAGCATCGTTGGTCGCTGCTCGTGGCTCCTCAGCGATAGTTACTCTCTTCGGGCTCGGTGAATCCGGCGTTTTCGCTTGCAAACTCGTCCTCAGAGCTCTCGGTGTGACCGGAGAGATAGCCGAGGAGGGTCGGCTTCGCGTAGGGGTCGTAGGAGGAGGATTGGGTTCCGGAGGACTCGAATTCATCGTCTCGATGAAGCTTGGACGCTCCGCGACGCTGGGAGACTTTATCTAGGGAAGACGATCAGCTCAGATAAAAATCTCTTCGGTCAGCTCAATGAAGCATCTTGTGAGTAATATTTACCAATTTTACATACGACAGAGAATCAAAGCACTATATAGTGGGCCAAAAATAAATCCAGGTGAATCTGGAACTGGTGAAAGCTTACCAATAAATTCGGTGCAAATTGGCTCGTTCACTGCACTCTCTACTATGTTGTATGTTTTGATCACTACGAGCGATGGAGAGGCGCGGATGAGGATTAGAGGACACGGTATATACTGCGCAGGAAATCGTGAGAAAAGTACTCGGGGTGTGCAATGAAAATAGTGCCAAATTAAATTTTAAAAACAAAAATATTATTGGTAATGACTGGTCTAGTAAATCGTAAGAGAGGTAATACATTTTTTGCAATGGTAAAGTTACACAAATTTTGCATTCGGCACACAAATTCGTTAACTCTCGATGATAAATCGTGAATTGCTAATACATAATCGATTAGTCTTTTAATATTTCGTATGTTAAAACGATGTCGAATTATAATAATAACCAACGTATAAGCGGTACAGAGTGTCTGTGTGTGTGTATGTATGTATTCGTGTATGTGTGATACATCACTCTAGTGAAGTGTGGATGCATTAGATTTTCTAAGTGATTCAACTACGTGAAACGCATCTCGTTCATATTCTTCCTTCTGTTATTACGTTTTCCTTCATTTCCTGTCCCCCTCCCCTTCATAATATGATAACGTATTTTCGATCTTATTCTTTTCACATTCATTATTATTATACTTATTAGAACGAATCTCACTTTCGACCGAGTTTCTCCTAGTTGCAAATATTTCGCGGTGACAAAGAGCATCGGATGGTGATAACCATACGATTATTAAGGTGTATATCGATCTCGCGACGAACGGTATCTACATAAACCTATAGTATGCGAGAATACTTGTTGGAATATTTCGAGGTTCACAATTAGTATTCGTCCTCTACGCGTTACACACAGATCTCCTTTACATATAGTGATTATTAATCAATTTTAAGTAATTAATTAATAAATCGTTCACGCGCCTCGCTCCTCAGTCTCTCGTTATTCCTTATTTACATCGAAGATCATTTTGTTGTTGCTTCAACGCGCCTATCGATTCGAATGGACAACCATGTAGTATCATGCTAGGGTATCATTTACGCCAATCTCATTTCCGCTAAAAAGTAACTAGACTGGATAACACCATGTATATGAATCTTCGATTATATACGAAAAAGGAAAAAGTCACTTCAATTATTAAAATTTTATTTTTTAACCGGAAGTGAAGTATTTCCGGTATGACGTCATTTCCGGTTTGAAAATCTTATTTTTCAACCGGAAGTGAAGTATTTCCGGAGGTCACTTCTGGTCGAAAATGAAAATTTCAAACCGGAAGTGGCATTTTCCTCTTTCTCCAAAATAATTTCACAGGGTCATCTATAGTATCCGATCCTCATATACATGGTGTCTCTGCAGCCCAGTTACTTCTTGGCGGAAATGAGTTTTTACTGAAATTGGCGTAAATGGTCCCATATCGGCGCCCAAACATAATTTCTCATTGTTCTGTTTTTTTTTTTCGCTCGACGAGCATATCTCTCATCTCCTCAATACCGTCGATATTGAGGTACACAACACTACTATATTTGCATCATATCCAACTATATAATGCGAAACCGATGACACGAGGCGCGTCGTCTTTAACAAGCGGTTAATCGGCGTGCAATTATACGCTACGAATTGGACAGTCTCGCAAGGACGATGACAATGATTTTTTTTTCCCTTTCAATTATGACATGATTAGTCGTGTCAGCGGTTTGGACACGCGTTAGAATGAATTCCCGGATAAAATCAGACCGGGCTAAGCTCCGGAGGGCTCGACTCCTCAGGATCATCCCCGGATCGCCGAAGGCAGGGATGATTAATGCTTCTTCGACTTCCTGTTGCTCGTTGGCTCGGGTCGGAGCGAGGGCTCATACGAGAGATCGACCGGAAACCGGCGCTGGCCTGGAAATAATATTTCCCCGTTCGGACAGCCTCCCGCTCGCACAGTCGTGCTCCTTCGTATCATTTTTTTTTTCCTTATCGTCGTATACCTCTGGGTAGTATCGAGGGTTTCGATGAGTAAAAATGCCTAAAATGCCTTTAATGGAGTGATGACGAAATGCCGGTGGGAAGAAGGTCGACCGCACTTCCGGCCGAAAGGGAGCTCAGAGGTATCCCCGAATCCGTAGAAACCGGAAGTCTCCTCCATCTCGGTCGTTGTCCACTTTCTCGACGGTCTTCGCGATGTAATTCTGTTTTTTTTTTTTTGTGTCGAACGAAGGCGGGTATTGACGGTAGAACGCGGTTACGGGAACGCAACGGTAAGACGTGCAAGCGGGGGCGGTCTAAGCTCACACAAATTTTAGCATTCCTCGTTGAGGTTCTCGTCCGAGGTTGGCATCAGGCCGTTCTTGCCGTCGCTGATTGCGTTGGACGGTACGGGGCTCTGCGACACACAATATCACACAAACTATTTTTTTTTGCCTCAATCTCTCGGTCGGCAATCGATCCTCCCTCGAGGCCGGAGGACGTGAGCCCCGATTGGCCCCGAGGACGGTAACGTCGATCGAGAGGGCGCGTCAACACATAATGGTTCGATGGCTCTTAGCGATTGTACAGCGATTGTGGCGACTCGACAGGAGAGGCTCGCGAAAATTTCACGTCAAATTATTCCATCAATCGTTTATGCACAAAATGGTATCCCGATAAAGCTAACATCGCGATAAGACCTTGAAAAACGGAGACTTCCAAATCATGCTAATTCTCCCTGTGTTCCTTACAGAAATAGACGCTCCTCCGTTACGCTGGATTTCAACGATCGACTTATCTTTGTACTTTAAAATCTACGGTGAACTTAATCGCGGTGCTCGGGTGCGTATTGCGAATTTTGTAAAAAAAACTGTGGATAGCGTATTTGCAAAGCCTCGAAGCACGTCCAGCGTGCAGCAGCGCTTCGCCAAAGTGGTGAAGATAGATGAAGAAACGTTTTGTTTTTGAGTTATTAAAGTATGGTACAAAAGTCAGGTATTGAGAGAGAGAGAGAGAGAGAGAGAGGTTGGGACAGAGTAGACTGGATGAGAATGTACACGGTAAAAAAATAATGTCTCTAAATTCAATTGAAACTTGTCCGCAAACGCTCACAATCCGATTTCCCGTTAATTTTACAATTTCGTATAATAGAGGAAAGTATCGTTGACAAAAAATTGTAGAATTAACGTTGATAGTACAGCGGACCTTTGCGAACAAAAAAGTGTTTGTTGAATGTACAAATCTTTTTTTTTTATCTTGCAGGCGATATCGGGATGATTGGAATCTTCGCGAGGACACATTTTTTTTTTTTTACATTTGCCATTCGAAAAGTTGGGCTGATATTGTACACGTTTCTTGGAGGACCTCTGACGACGATATACCGGTATTCAGGTTCGTACCTGAGCTCCGCTTCCGTTGAGACTCTCCACGTTCGAGCCGGTCTGCCGAAGATAATCCCTGTCGTTGAAGATCTTCTTGTCGCCACCACCAGGCTTGTGCTTGACGTTGTCCAGCGAGCCGATCTTGCTCTCGGCCTTGATGTCGATCTTCTGGGTCTCGATCTAGCGATAGCAGGGGCGCGTTGAAAGCTTTAGAATCAATCGATCGATAAAGAAAAGGGTTGAGGGGGATTGAGGAATCGGAAGTAACAGTGAGAGGATTGAAATTGGGTCGTTATGCGGAAGGAGGTTTCAAGAAATTGTCAAATATAAACGGATTTTTTAAGCAAAGTGGGCCGCAAGAGTCGCTTCAAAGTCGATGCCCCTTCACCCAACGTAGAATCTTTGTACAAGATGAGATTTTTTTTTTACATAATTGACAGAGAAGCATTATCGAGAAGACAAATATTATGAAACGTGCAGAGAGTTCATGCTTTGTCAAACGGACGAACGTTTACTTACTCGAGAATGGAGCTTTTAACATCCTGTGAGAAAGCGTGCTCGATTTACAAGACTCGATAAAAAAAAAAAAAATTCGTGAGACAACATCCGTCGAGCCGTTTCATCGTGCATCGGTAAAACAACTCGAGAGAGTTCCGTGCGCCGAGCCTCGCTCGATTCAATTGACAATCATTGGCAACGGTGCAGTAGTAAGAGAGTAGTTCTCGAAGCTGAGCAAGACACTTTGCCGACACGCTCTTTTTACAGTCTTTTTTTTTACCATTATATAAAAATACGGCTATGACTTCCCGACGGTCGGGAACTAAGTTACTTACTTCGTTCGGTTGATCCTGCGGAGTTTTCGGCGGCGTCGCCGGGGACTGATAAGAACACCGAGAATAAATAACGATTACAAGATTGTTAATGACATAAAACGACTAACAGTTAAAACATGCGGTAGTCGATGAGTATCCTCTGCAAATAAATTGTTGCTCGATTAATTGACAACTATCGTTCCCCTGAATCTCGAGTGCGTGTGCGACGGCGCCCTCGAGCGCCGCTGGAAGGCTCGCGACGACGACTGGTAAAATATTCCGACTACTTGTGGAACAATATCTCCCGTCCTGTGTATACAGTCGAGGCCTTTCTCGACATTCCGCATGCAAAGTTTTATTAACTCTTTCCTACGGCACGCCATTCCCACTAAATACGAAAGTTGCGACGCGCGAGAGTTACTACTCTGCACATTCATCCGGAGTTTCGAACGAGCGATTTGTGTCACGAAACGGAAGACACGGGTAGATACGATAAAGAAGACTCGCGAGAGCGTTTGCGGGATGCGTCGAGTAGTCATTTTCACCTTCAGCGTTAAAGAGAAGTCACGAACAGCTCGCTCGTCGACTCTCTCACGATCCACCCTCGTTACCGTTTAATGATCTTGGACAAACACGAATGGTATGGCAATGTTGTGGCGTGGAACGAAATATAAAAGCTAGCAGAGATCGAGCATGCTGAAAAATCATTAGCAAGACGATGAGACGCCGTTAGTCGATGAAAAAATTGTTTAAAATTAAAAAAAAATTCTCGATTAGTTTCGCTGTGCAACATTTGGTAATTCGGCATTTCAGGGCGCACATCCGGCCGAAGGAGCTCTCATCTCACCTTGACGGTACCGCCACCCGGCACGTGCTTCGCGTTATCTTTCGAGCCGACCTTCGGCTTGGCTTTGTCCTTGAAGTCGAGCTTTACCGTTTCAATTTTTTTGTCACCACCGCCAGGCTTGTAAGTCGCGTTGTCCAGAGAGCCGACCTTCGGCTTTGCGTTCCACTGAAGCTTTACCTGAGTAATCTGCTTGGGGAGGGAAGATTCGATCGGTTATGCAATTTATATCGACGACTGTTTCAATTTGATGGAATTCGATACGTCGCATCCAGAAAAATAATTTAGGGGGGAACGGGGCAAAATGGGGCAGACAATCGGGATGCATCGATCGGGCAAAACGGGAGGTTCTATAATTATTGGATAATTGCGTTTTTAAAAACGCAATTTTCCAATAAATTTAGGACAGCTTATTTTACCCCATCTATGCATAAAGATTGTCGGTCCTGTTTTGCCCCACTCACCCCTTTTTAAGGGCCCTTCGAAAATAAATATTTATTCGGTTTAAATAAATATTTATTTGGTTCAAATAAATATTTATTTGGTTCAAATAAATATTTATTTGGCTGGAATACATATTTATATAATTTATATAAACATTTATTTGCGGATGCCCGGCAAATAAATTATTTTTCTGGGTGAGTTCGTGAGAATGTGCATAAGAACGAGCTCTTGTAGATTTTTACCTTCTTGTCGCCACCGCTGGGTGTGTATTTGTCGTTCTTCGCCGCGATCTTCGGCTGAGCCTTGCTGAAGTCGAGCTTCCGGTTTTCGATTTTGACTTTGCCACCCCCCGGCTTGTAACTCGCGTTATCCAACGAGCCAATCTTCGATCGCACCGTCTTGAGATTCGGCGACGGGGCTGCGCCAACTTGAACTTTGTTCATCGGAACTTCTGGGAGAAAGACTCGTTACACGGACATTCGAACGAAAAAAATTATTTCGTATCAGCGGATGAATCAATGTGAAGATATACTGACTCTTCTTGTCGGTGGTCGATGGCGGGCCGGCTTCGGGTGTTCTCGGCAGCGATTTAACCGACTTGCTGGGAGACTTCACAGGCGACGGGGCTGTTGCTCGCTTCTCGGCTTCCCTTGACTTTGATGGAATCTTCTTCGTCGGGGAAACCGACACGCCGTTCGTCGTCTGTAAAGCACAATTGTTCAATGCCACTGTTAACTGACATAGTGAAAAGTGTCCGATCACACCTCAGTCGAGCAGTTACATCTGTGCGATTAATTCCCTGTCAGAGCGTAACTCACCGGGGCTGCCTGGTTCGTCTGATTCGGTCCGCTGTCGCTTCCGGCCTCTGTCAAAATTAAATAATCGATATAATACATTCAAATATCACAAACACACAGGCTAGGGTGTTTCCCAAAAAGGACATTTTTTTATTTTTCCTTCCACCCTTTTAAAGTATAGATTTCGATCTCAAATTGAACCTCACGAAAGACGGTCGCTAGCAAAAATCCTAAGAGGTGCCGCAACGACGTTTGTACCAAAAAAATGCGGCAGCTTTTAAACGTAATTGTCAACGACCGCCTTTGGTGAGATGTTTTTTTTTTTTTTAATCAAGATATATAGGGAAGAGCGGGGCAAAATGGAGCAACGGGGCAAAACGGGGCAGTTGGGTAAAACTAAATTTTCCAATCATTTTTGGATCGGAGAAGTTGGCAAACATTTTTTTTCAACAAATTTACCCTACCGAACATTTTTAGAGTTTTTCTATATAAGAATCAAAAAATCGAAGTCTTTTGTGTTTAATACAAAAAATTACAAAAAATTAATCTCCCACCCCGCAGAACTATATATTTTTATGGATTAAAAAAATCCGGCGAGAGGCCGTCACTGACAATTAAGTTTGAGAGACCCAGCATTTTATGGGTACAAATGTCAAATGCGGCACCTCTTAGGATTTTTTGCTAGGTACCGCCTTTCGCGAGGTTCAATTTGAGATCGAAATCTATACTGCAGAAAGGTGAGAAAAATAATGTGTATTTTTTTTTTTAAGATTCGTTGAATACAAATAAAAATCATTTGAGTCAAACAAATAATTTCTACAAGTTTCAGACGTAACGTCTCACAGTCAAAAAGATAAAGATCGTCGAGGCATTTCTGTCTATCGATTGACTCGAATAAATCATTATCAACGTGTATCGAACGATTGGCTCCCGAATATTCGTTAGCGTGCTCTCATGAATTCAAAGAAACCTGATTTTATCGAACGCCCCGAGGTCGAGCGTTTCATGGAGGACTTCCGTCCATCGGGAGTCCCGGGTGTCTGAGCTCGTTCGGAAGCCTTCGACGGCGTCGGTGGACGTCCGCGAGGATCGTTTCCTGGCGTCATCGGTCGGGACTTTACCGGTCCGCTGGACGGCGCTTCCTCCCCCTTCGTCTCCTGCTCCCTCCCCGCTTCCGAGTCATCGACGAACGTGGTTGTCTTCTTCTCGCGGTCGGCACTCTTGAGGACGGCCGGTGAATTTGGTGAATTGGGCGACGCAGGACTGACCGACGGAGTCGGTGACTTCGGCGACAGAGATCTCATTTGACCATTGTCGAACCCTTTTACGCTGCCCTGAGGAGACTTTGGTGATTTTGGTGAATTCGGTGTTTGCGGTGAGGCGGAGCCGGGGACCGAGAGCGTTGCCTGGTGATCGGGTGTACGAGAAGGTATCGGAGATCTCGATGAATCGATGCTCGCTCTGGACTCGCTTCTCTTGTCCGAGACGAAATCATCCTTGCTCTCGGCGTCGCTCGCTTGAACGTCCGATCCGGATTCGCCTTCGACGCCTTCGAGGCCATCGCCGATCGACAGATCGGCGTTCGTCGAGTCTCCCAGACGGGACTCCGATCGACTGGCTGCTCCGGATTTGTCTTCAGGTGGAACTGGCGATGCCGCTGTTGATAGTTTGTCAGCGGGTGGAACTGGCGAGGCTGCGGTTGATAATTTCTCTGCGGGTGGAACTGGCGAGGCCGGAGTTGATAGTTTGTCTGCGGGTGGAACTGGCGAGGCCGCAGTTGATAATTTGTCTCCAGGTGGAACTGGCGAGGCCGCAGTTGATAATTTGTCTGCAGGTGGAACAGGCGAGGCCGGAGTTGATAGTTTGTCTGCAGGTGGAACTGGCGAGGCCGCAGTTGATAATTTGTCTGCAGGTGGAACAGGCGAGGCCGGAGTTGATAGTTTGTCTGCAGGTGGAACAGGCGAAGCTGGAGTTGATAATTTGTCTCGAGGCGGAACAGGCGACGCCGGAGTTGATAGTTTGTCTGCAGGTGGAACAGGCGACGCCGCCGTTGATAAGTTGTCTCCAGGCGGAACAGGCGAGGCCGCCGTCGACAATCTGTCTCCACTCGGAACAGGCGACGCCGCAGTTGACAATTTGTCTCCAGTCGGAACGGGCGACGCCGCCGTTGAAAACTTGTCTCCAGGAGGCTGATCGCTACTTTCAAATTTGTTGACCGAGCCCGGACGATCCTGATGCTCCGCTGGAGGAACTGGGCTGGGCGTAGCCGATTTTCTGAACGAGTTGTGCGAGGCGGAGGAGGCCGGTGAGGAAGGAGAATCCACACGCGCCGCTTCCGGTTGCAGTGTCTCGCCCGAAATTTTTCCTCGGCCCGGAGACTTCCCGTCGATGTCTTTCTCACTGTCCATCACAACGTCGTCGTCGTCGTCCTCGTTGTCGCCCCGTGGAGACGGTTTCTGTTTCGGCGAGTTCTTATCGTTCTCCTCGACGATCATTCCTCTGCTCGGTTCGGCCATTTGAGCGCCGGGTGTGGACGAACGGCTGTCTATGACCTCCATCTTCTCCCGATACTGACCCTGACGAGCTACCGGTTGAGATCTCCTTTCTTCGGTAGATTCTTTGGTAGCGGTGGCGCGCAATTGATTGCCGACTCTTTCGTCCCTCAACGGCCAATCATTCCTCGGCGGCGGTGTGAGCACCGTCTCGGGAATAACTTGCGGCGAGGCTTGTCGAGTCTCGGGGTTGTGCGGTGGGTGAGCAAAGCGGACTTGAGGAGGCACGACGGCCGAAGAGGGCGAAGCACCGGACTCCGGATTCGGCGGTCTCTGAGGGCGTGTTTCGCCGTTCCTCGGCTGATAATAAATTTGTTGGGGCTGATTGGAGTTGTAGACCGGCGGTCTCGGACCAACGAAATTGTTCGGCGGCGGTCTGACTCCCGGACTGCCTGGAATCCCAGGATAGCGAGGCTGTCCTTGAACGCCCTGAGGATTCGCCGTCGGGGGTCTCGGTCCCTGTGTGTGAATTCCTTGGGGATTCTGAGGACGCGGAGGTCCGAAGGGCGGTCTCGACTGGACGAATTGTCCACCGGGAACAACCGTGGGCGAACCCAGGGACGATCTACTGTCCAGACGATGTAAGATCGGGGCTTGTTGACCTCCTAGGCGCGCTCCTCCCACCGAACCATTATTTATCGGATACCTCGGTGACAATGGAGGTGGACCTTGAGGCCGCGCTTGAAATCCCGGTGGCAATGCCGGATTTTGTTTCACCTATGATGGAAAAATACTTATTTATATTCGTCAAGCTCCTCGCTGACTCGATTAGTGTCTTTTGGATTCGTGTAAACCGGCGCAGTTACTTTAGCTATTGCACGACTATCTGGGAGAACTTTATTTTTTATCTTATTTTTTTTTCTCTTTACAGTCGCAATTCCCGAGGTGCCCGTCTGATCTGGCCGTGCCGTTTCTACTGATATCCTGCGATACACGAGGCACGCACGTATTCAGGAGTCTGGAAGGACCCCAAAGAGAGAGACTCAAGGGCTTTCCTGATTCTTCGAAGGGGATGCTCTCGCACGTAGACCCGGACTTCATCTCGAGCTTTCGAGAATCGAGGGTCTGAATTTGTGAAATCACACGTTCGCACCTACGCCTACTGTTTATCCAAAGAAAACCCCACCGCCTGACACTACTCTTCGAGTACGCTCTCAAAAATTCGTCGAGCATGTAAAGTCAATGGGAGGCCAGATATTTTTTTTCACACGCGAAAGTCTATGCTTCTGCGCGTTTCAAAGTCAATTTGCTTTCCAGTTCCTGTGTTCAAATAGACAACTCTAAACTTGACTGGCTTTTCTTGGTATTGGGCGCATGGATATATCGAAAGAAGCCTTTGATAATACGAGAAACTGTATACGACGAGGATTGGCCGTGAGCCCATCGATCTCTCGTTAATACACGAAGCCGCGAGCGACGAGTCGGGACCGAGTAACGTATAGACGGCTTTTGGTGCCTGCCACCGCATTCGACACTGTGCACGTTATATTGTGAAAATCGATCACGTCAATCCCGACAATAAGTCTATCGACGGCCGGGAGAAACATCCGAGCAATCACTATTTCCCGTTTTCTCGCATGACCCTATCGATCCTCATCTCTACGACGAGGATCCCCAAAAGTGATTTCTCTTTCTTACCATTGGCCTCGACCCTCGTCCCGCCATGGGATCGTCCGATGCACGCGGCGTCTGCTGCGAGTCCATCGATAATGTATATGTTTGCTTTTGTTTTTTTCTGTTAAATCGTCTTTTCGTAAATCGGTATTGCTAATCCTTAAACGAGGTTGCTCGAGGCGATCTCGATGCCGATAGCAGCTGGCTTATCCATTAACCTGTTGCGAACGAATGAAAGTAGATTTTTTTGGTTTTTGTTTTTTTCTTGTTTTTTTTTTTTTTACGAAGATGATGCTCAAGTTAGCAATACTTTTTTCGTCTATCTACATCGTGTCGCTTCAATTAACAAACAATTTAATTACGTGGCGAGAGTCATCTATGTTGACCTACATACGTGATCAGGAGTTACGTTATTGTTTGCGTCACGTGATGTGTTTTATCTACGGACTCGTTTAGCGGAGGTTCATGTGAAAAGATAGAAATGTGCGTTGTATACTTCTGCTAGATTACAAGTAACACTACGGGTATGTTTTTTTATTTTTTATTTTTCTCGATGGTCACCAGTAGAGAGCTTCCAGTTCCCTACGTAGATGATCTACGCACTGTACGACCGTGTGTGAATCAACTAACTACTTTGCGCAATATCGTGGCAGTGATAATGAGATTTGGTCTGATACGCTCTACGTACACGAGTAGAGGTAAATGCGTCGCTAGCGAAGATAACGTGTTGCAGCATACCGGCATAGTCTACCTCGTTGTTTCATTAGTCCCAATTACCGCGTGATTACTCATCACCCAAGACACCCTACATTATTCCGCGCATGAAAATTTTGTGTATTCGCGAGCACAATATCTTTAACGAACTACACGAGAAAGCATTCAACTAATTAGCGGCACGGTGATGCGTCGATGGTATTGGAGAACGAACTTTCGTCCGATGTGGATGTGTCTGCGCTACGAAAGTTGGCAAAGCATCGGAAACGTGTACGAAGACGATTCGGAATATGTAGTTCGAACTTTTCTACTTCTTTGCACTTCGGGCACTTCCATCCGTAGCGGGTAGTTTTTAAAACGTGACCTGGATCAATCCGCTGAATTTTTTTTTTATTTCCCTCACCTCGGCCCCCACCCTGGATTGCCGGTCGTAAATGGAAACGAGTCGATGGTCACGAATCGAGTCGCTATAGTTCGAGCGAGTGGGTTCCCGGTTCTCTGTCGTCTCGCCCCTCGGCGGTGGCTCTTTTTCCTCCTCCGAGGATCGGGGATAGTGGCGGAAAAGCCTGGGACGAAAGACATGCGAAGGGGAAGCGTAACATGCGGAACTGAGAAACATGCCGAGACTGAGAGCACGAAGAGCGAGGAGAGGGACGGAAATCAAGCGACGGAAGGGCCGCAGCGGGAGAGGGTGGTGACTGGAAAGGCACGTACGTAAACGAAGGAAGACACGCGAGCGAGTAAGCTAACGGATCCACGTCGGTTATAAGTTATAACCGGGGGTGAGCTCCGCTGGCCCGGCGAGATCGGCTTTAGCCTGCTACCAGCGATTAGCCTTGAGAACGTACCTTCGCCATGATAGTAACGGACCCGAATATATGCTTCCTCAGGAGAAAGAGGGAGGAAGGAGCGGCAGCGTTCGTGTCGGGTGTAAATAACCTGTACCACCCTATCCGCGATAACTGTACCTCGGCTCAACCCGCGACTAATCGTCGATCACTGCTAATTCCAATTCCAACGCAGAGCCCGACACGATTAACCGACACCGGAAATCTTCACGAGCGGTACAATTTCCCTCCTCGTTGCGTTATAGACAGGACGAATTTCTATTGACTTTTGCATGTACCGTTTAATCTTGCACTCACGACACACACACAGACGGAGATGGTCGGTCGGTGCAGTACGCTTTACGGAATACCGTCGTAATGATAGGAATGGCAGGTTGATGAATGGTCTCGTGATTAATGTTGCACGCGCGAGGTGAATGTAATATGCGTGGTGTACACCAGCGATAGCGAATCGTGTAAACTCTTTGCGCTTGCCATAGAGCGTTTATCGGTAGTCCGATGTACAGTTTGATCTTTTATTCAGACCTGTGCAAAATGGCCCGATGGGCGTTATTTTCCAAGCGTTGCCGCGTTGGGGAACATCGTGCAGATGTTGGCTCTTATGGTGGTACAGCGACGCCTCGCGTGCCGCACCGTTTTGATCAGTGAGTCCAATAGGTCACGTAATCGATTAGTTTCGCTGATGGAAGAGGAGTATCGTTGTCGATTCGAAGTATGTTGCACTAGCGAACAATCGGGATTCACGTGGATCGACTAAACTCTCATGTCAATTGTGCGTTACTCGAATCGAATTGGAAGAGAGCGATATTGGTTGGCAATCGAAGGAGCGAGGACGTCGAATGCCGACCGGAAGTGAGGAGCGGAGAGCTGGGAATCTCGAAGGTCGCCTGCAGTCGCGGATCCGTGCGGCTCCTTCCTTCCGTTTCCGTTTGGGAAAACGGCGAACCGGATAGTGCCGTCTCGGATCTCTCGCGAAGAAGCGTGGCGCAGAGCCGGGGGAGGGCGTGAGAGACACAGAAAAGGAGCAAGTGAGAGTCCCATCGGCCCTCGTATTGATCCGTGAGCACGAGAGGCGAAAGGGAGAACGACGGAGAGCGCTTCACCGGCTTTCGGAGACTCATTCCTCGCAGCCAGTCTATACGTGTACCAAATATGTGTACCGCCTGCGATGTTGCACCACCGTGTAAAAGCACACTTGAGCCTCGGAGACAAGTGCGCGACGAGGACGCAGGAGTGCATGGGATTTCAATCAATGCCGATGTTAGAATGGCTCTTGACACGTGCATATCCGTCGAAGCGCACACACGTCTATCAATCGAGAGGTTTTAGCAATCTTCGTATTCTATAGGGTAGAGCGGGCAAAACGGGCATGGGGCAAAACGGGCATGGGGCAAAACGTCATTTTCCAATAATTTTTTGGATGCCCGCATTCGCCCCATCGATACATCAGGCTTTTCTGCCCCGTTTTGCCACCTTGTCCGATCCAAAAATGATTGGAAAATTTAGTTTTGCCCAACAGCCCCGTTTTGCCCCGTTGCCCCGCTCTTCCCTATATATTTTGAAAAGTTGGTGGTTTGTTTGTCTGTCCCAATTTTCGAGAATGCAGCGGTCTACCTCGGGGCTTCCCAGGCCCAGATTATTGTCCTCTTAGGGGTCTCCGACCCGCTTCCTGATGACTATTCTCCTCTTATAATATTCTATTCTGGAATTGTGCACAATAAGCGGTGTGCAACAGAGCTGTGCACCATCGTCGCGTGCGAAAGAACCAATTTTTCGACCAGAAATACCTAACTTCCGGTTTTCAAATCTCATGTTTCGACCCTAATTAACGTATTTCCGATATGACGTCACTTCTGGTCGAAAAGTGAGATTTTGAAACCGGAAGTGACATATTTTCCGGCGTGTCGTCACTTCCGGTTGAAAAATGCGATTTTCAAATACCAAGTTCCATATTTCCGGTCGAAAAACGATATTTTCAAACCGGAAGTCGCGTATTGCCGGCAAATCTCTGGAACTATAAATTTCCGGTTTATCAATTCCACAGCGAGTGCGCGAAGCCACAACAACCTGCTAGTACTATTTAATGTTTATATATATTATAATCAATCTCGGAAACACGGCTGGCACAAATGATTCGCCGATACGAATTGCCTTGCATGGAGGAGGGAGGTTTCGATAAGTTGTCGTATCAAATCCGATGATTATTATATTTTTTTTTTCATCCACCCGAACCGGCTAATTCCAGTTGTCTAGTGGTATTTATCGTCCCTCATGCTCCGGTCTCGAAACGAAATGTGCCGGGAGGAGCCGGCGGTGAAGAGACATGACAATTTCGTGCGTGCCGGTACCATCGGTAACACGCGCATTTTTTTTTTTCCCCTCACTATTTTCGATAGATGAGCCACCGATTGTCTCGACGTCTCCTCCCTCGCCGATTGAACTAAATTCACTCGGGAAAATCAATCGCAAATGGTATTTATCGAATGACTCGTGACACGTGACGGCTCACATTAACCGTACCGCGGGGCATGGTATGAAAACGCGAGGAGCGCAAAGAATATGGTATACGTATAGAGTATGTACTACTTAACAACGTAAACGCGAGTTTTCCGTGCGTTACTGGGTCACCCGTCCGCCTGTTTTTTCCAAGTACTCGTTCAGGCAGCCAGTGACACAGACCGCTCTACACTGCGGCTTCGTGTTTAGTATAGTCCTCGCTCGATCTCATATGCAGATTAAAAAAAAGTGCTAAGCGACGAGTTCCGCACAAACTTTCGAGTCTTCAGCGAAATAAACAGCCAGCGGCGATAACTGCAATTACCCGGCTCAATAAATTTTTCGACAGGACGGATATTTTTTTTTCTCCAAGTTTCGACGTCTCGTCAAGAATTATCTCAGTGCGCGAACCGGCTCATTTAAATGCCAAATTCCTGCAGCAAAATAGTTCGCAGCTTCGACTTCACTGACTAAAAAAAAAAAAAAAAAAATTCATCCCTTTAAATCCTTCTGCGTAGAATGGATTTGAAGGGTTGAAAGCTCGTTCCTCTATCGAGCTTCACGGCATGCACACACGTCTACGTGCTGCAGTCATTTGAATTTCTGAGTCACGCCCCAACGAGGACGGACTCTTGACCGGGCTGAATGTTTGAGTCACCCTGTTCCTTAAGGGCAGTGGTTCTTAACCTTGGGGCTCCTCAGGGGGTTCCTCGAGTATTTTGGGGCTTTATGGACCCCGGGTTAAGAACCGCTGCTTCACAGGTAGTCATTTGCACGGCTTCTTCGCCGTGTCGTCTCCTCCCTCGCTCTTTAACTCCGAATAGGGATTTGTGCATGCCGGCTAGCCGGTTCGCGAGGGTCAACAGGACACACGTAGGCCGGGCGTACCTGCACCCCCGGTAGGGTAATGGCTGATGGCGATGATGCACGCGCACGGACACTCCGGATGAAACCGGGTGACGATCGATCGGATGCATTCCACTAACAAAACCCCGAGCGCTTCAACCCTCCTCCCATACATGTATACGTACATTACAACGATTATAATAAAGTGGGAATTGATCATCGTTCGTCAGAGGCCTGCTTTTGTTCATCTTTCCAGATTATATTTACATGTACGATGATATTTTTGTTGCAGGGTTGTCGAACCTTCGGAGGAAGGTTTCAACAGAACGATACTCGATGAGAAGCAACGATGATAATTCCACGTCGGATGTAGAACTGTAGGATTCTACGGTGCGTGCCGGATCGACTAAGTACAATTTACGTGCTTTTTCCCTTCCGACCGGAAGTACCAAAAAACAGTGTTCAGCTTACGGGTATGATGATGGAAGAACTATACTTTGCTGTTACGGGCTCTCGAGGTAGGATAGAAAAAGTTACGTGGTTCGACTATGAAATGGTCCAAGCTCGATAGCCGGCAGTGCATCCGCCGAGAGCGACGACCATTCGTGCTTCGTGCTTATCGACTCTTATTATTGCTATTGCCGACAGTGAGCCGAAAGTGTGTTCGGTTATTTTTTCTCTCTTTAATTTTTTTTATTATTTTTTTTAGGTACCGTGAAGATTCTACTTGAAAAAGAATCGCCGTGATGCCGAGATATCTCCGAGCTTTTCTGGGAGAAGCCGTTGCGGAACGTTCCCGACGACGAGCGACGAAGATAGTCTCAGGACAGCACGAGCTTACCTGGGCGCAGCGAGCGGAAGTTCGATCGGTCCCGTTAACGTCTGGACGGCGGACTGTCGGTTCGCGATACTCGGCGAGCTAGGCTACCCCTTTGCGCGCACCCCTTCGTCCTGCTCCTTACGTGTACTGAGCAGAGAACATCCGGCGCACCGTACGACTGGCGGCCCGTTCGAGTTACCAGCGACGTCGGTTTGTCCTGGCGTTCTCTGCTCCTGCGCCCAACGCCCAGACCGATCCAACCTTACCCGTCTCACTCGATATCCAACCACCCACTCCCGCTCGAGAATCGGGGGATTTTTGTGCGACGGAGAAAGAACCACGAGGTTCATATATAGAAAGGTAAGAACTCGTCGAAGGGGGAGTGAACAAGAATGTCTGGAAAGAAACTAAACGGCAGACCAAAAACATAACGCTGTGACCAACGCTCTATCTACCATCATAATATATTTAATACGCTTGGCCTAAAGAAAAAGTTGACTTATCGCCCCGTTTCGCCGAATTATTTAGTAGGTTTCTGTATTAAAAAAAAAAAAAAAATCGTAGAATCTTTCGACCGTCCGCCAAGTTCGTGCAGAGATAATTAAGCTCGGGAGCTGGAGGGTGAGATCCTGAGGCGTTACAGGTGTGCAAATGGCCCGTCGCGCCCTCAGCAATGGCCGCCACTTTAATTTCGACGCCATTAAGTTAATTCGGGGGTGATACGTGAGGCTCGGCTCGACCTCGTTCGAACCCTCACCCCCGTCTTACAAACCCATTCGTTTTTTTTTTTATCAATGGAAAAGTCTGCGGTATTTTCGTCTAGACAGATCGTGACTGAGCCGCTGACCGGATCCTCGCGTTCTCCTTCAATCTCTCCAAGCATCCTCTCAATCATCAATGGACGTCGGCTCGCCGAGGCGGTTGATGTCCACAGTTGGTTCATTCATGAATCGTCCGGTTCTTCTTGCCGCGGTTCATCATCGCGATTCCTATCGATGCCCCGGATCGAGCCCGGTCGCGTCTTCGAGACGCCGCCGAGGAGAGGCTCGGCATTATTTTATGGCAGCGACGATGCTCTCCGTGCAGGGTCTCTCGAAGAAGCGGGTCGCATCGTTATCGCGTCAGAGCCTTCCACTCCGTGCCTGCGTCGGACGGTCTCGATTTCTTTGCACTTGCCGGGTCAAACACGCGACATTAACATTTTACCACCGACACCCTACTGAGGTCGTATTTATCGGAAACAAAAAAAAAGAGAGCACATAAAAAAAAAAACTAAAAGAAAACTGTTAGATCGTAGATTGCGCGATGGGCGAGTCCCCCAACGGTAGATTCTCCCCCGACGACTCAACCTTCGATTGTGCGTGACAAGGTCAAAAGACAGGTAGAAATGCCTCGAAAATTAGGGGAAGCCTTTCGTCACAATCCAAACAGTCTCCGCCCGATCCGGAATTCGCTTACCTGAAACAGAAGGATATTTTCCTGACGTTAATTGCGAGAATAATTCGTCGGATAATTTTTAATAATAAACAGGCGACGAATGTTTTTCTTCTGTAAAATGCTAAAGGAGGAAGTGATACGCGAAGTAGATCCGGGCATTGAGTGGTACATTCTGAATAAAAAAAAAAATAATAATGATAATAAAAGAAAAACGAGAGTAAGCTCTCTCTCGGTCTCTCGCGTGTCTCTGTATTGATCAGCTGATACCAGGGGGGTGTTTGCCATCAGTGAATACTCTTCGATCGGGCCGGGGGTTTACTGCACTTTATCCAGGGTGCAAAGAACTTTTACAGGGACACACGGTGTTGCTGCAAAAAAAAAAAAAAAAAAAAAAAAAAGTTGATCAATTGCAAGGAAGTGAACGCATAGCTGGACGGGCATTAGCGAACCGTGGAAATGCATTGATTTTTTTTTCTTCCCCGTGACTCGATGTCGTTTTATCCACGGTATACTTCGAGGGATGTTTCGGTTCGCCGCTGGCAGAGGGGTGAAAAAGCAGAAACCCAACGCTCGGAAGGGAGCGACGATACCGACCGAGGGAAACGAACCGCCCCTCGGTTACGATTGTAAAGTCAAAGCTGAAAAAGCTTGCACCCCCGGCTCGGTCGGCCGCATTTACCAGTCTTCAATAATGCAGAACCGCGGAGCGCGTTTAATGCAATTTTACATTACAAGAGATCGGCCGCGAAGAGCGAGACGAGAGAGCGGCGATTTATCATAGATCGTTTTACAACGGGTATTCGAATAGAATTCAATAGGGGTGACAAGATTTGTAACGTCGGGTAACGTCGAGAGTGTGACACGCGTTCGTCTGCGCGCTCCCGTATAGCCGAGTACGCCGGGGCGCAGGGCTCGAACCTGCGGGGCAGTCATGTGGAACTGAACAGCCTCTGGCTAATCCATCCTGACGGAAGCCGTAGAGAGACCCCACGTTAGGCCGGAGACAAGAACGACCAACTCCGGACTCGCATGTCGCTACCAATCGATCACCATCGTCTTCTCATCCGAGGCCCTGCAAATTCTGTTCCATATATATTCTATCGATGGTATATTTTTAATTTTACTCCTCGGCACTCTCCCGAGCTTCCGCCACTGTCAGAGAGCGATACAGCGACTCGAGACATCGTTTCTGAGGCAGCTAACGCGAACAAAGCTCCTCGAAGCCATGCAATTGTTTTCCCATGGAAAAAATGCACGTTACGAATCTTGTTTGTTGAGATAATCGAGCTGAATCCTAGTTTTGCTTGTCCGGTAAACGACTGTTGTACGCGAAGGGAGTGGGAAGTTGTTCTCGAGAAATCTCAATCGAAAGCGCGGATATAGTGAGAGAGCAACAGGGGATGCGACGAGTCTTGTGCTATACCATGATAACTGAAACAAGGAGTTTTGGGGGCTTCTTCGAGGTATCGCGAAAGCCTACACCGGCCCATACATAATTTCTCTCGTGTACTGGAGAGAGTTGTTATACATGTTGTATAGACACGAAACAGAAGCCCTGGCAATGATACAGTCCATCCGTAATATTAATGCTGTATACAAGCTTAGATAACGCGCCCGTTTTGCAAACGACCTTATTGCACGAGTTATTACGCACTCATGCCGAAACGTAGTGTCCGAGTCAATGGACTCGTAAATCTCGGGCGAGAGAGAGAGAGAGAGCAAGAATTCGTGGGTGTCTCGTTACCATACGAAGACGAAGACGACGACGACGAGACAAAGCTCGTGTTCGAGATCCCGAGTGTAACAAATAGCTATAAAGCTTCGGTGTCTTGAAAATGTATGTACGACAAATACCCAACGTCACGGACCATTAGGCACAAGCTAGGAACGCCTCGATCCACGTGGCGCGGAATTACCGCCGCGGTAATGCGATACCCACATTCGTGTCCTCAACAATCAGTTACGCCTCGGACATCGAGACGAATAATAAAGGGAATGACGGGGTGCGCCGAGAAACGAACGATCGATCCCCATCCGTACCCGATTAAAGAAGAGCGTGCCAACGGGTCATCATTATAACGGATGACGAACGTGTTTGATGGATGTACAGTTCTCGATATAAAAATACTTCCGGTCTAGCCGGTTTGTCTCGCGGCCTTCGATTCTTCAATCCGTCGACGGCAAATTGCTAATCAAGTTCAAGGGATTCTCCGTTTCCGGTACTGTCGACTCTTTTTCGTTCTATATATTGAAAACATTTGAAATAAAAGATACATCGCCGATCGTCAGGAAAGGCCGGATCGCCTTAAATGCTTTCAGCTGTAAATCGCCTCCGAGCAACGAGACTTCGTGCGCCCGACTCGGAGCCATTAGGAGATTCGTGGTCATGAGTGTCTCCAATCCAGCTCGCTGACGGAGCTTCTCGGATGCTGGCCAACTCGCGCTGAAGCTGCGGCAACGGCGGCAGTTTTATTATCGATTTCAGTTGCCGGCGTGCGCGTTTCTCCCCCAGCATCGTTTCGCGTTGCGAGTGTTCCTCCCTCACTGAACCGACCGCCCTACCCTTCGCCCACGCTGCATCCCTTTGTAAATTCACCTCGTGGCTCTCCCTCTCACCTTCTCGCTCCCCGCTCTTCCTGCTCACCCTTCTTCCGACTCCGCTCCGCCGGCCGCGCGCGTTAACGCAAGCGCACACACGAACCATCTCCGCGATTTGCATACCCAACAAAATTTCATGCCGGCAATACAATTTCCCGTTATCATGCGAAACTCCGAGCCACAGATTCGTCTTTGACTTTCCCACCGACGAACGATTGATTGAAGCGTTCGCGTTTGCTATCGAGCGTGACTTTATTGACTCTTAACAATCTTGTACCACATCGTCTCGTTGCTTTGATCTCGACGAGCCAGCTGCATCTAATTCACCTCTCCGCGCTCGCTCACAGTGTGCGGCGTTATGAACGGCATACTAATTACTCTCGCAGGATGTGTGAGAGTGCGTAACAACAGCCGAGGCCCGCACTGTGTTACTGTGCACAACCGCACAACTGCGAACAAAACAGTTCGGCGCAGCCGAGACCTCCGAGCATTTCGCTCTAATGGCTCTGACCCATTAAATTTTCTCTCATCACCGGCAATCGGAGCTCTTCGGCATCGGTGAACGCATAGGTGTGGGTAACTCCAGTGGCAGCCGAAGACCGAATCATTCGACTTTCACGGAAATCCACGCGAGTCTGTTCTATTATTCGCCGTGACATCAGGCGTGACAGTTCGTCGTGCGTATTATATTGTTGCGTACGTTATACCAGCGTCTCCGTGTGTCAAGTCGTTTCTGGGCTATGACATCATCGATTATATATCCCGTTTAATGTTACCAAGTTCGCTGTTGCATGGCCTCGCATCCCTCTCTCTCTCTAGCCACTGGACCGGCTCATCCAGAGTGTTCACTGTCGGTGTACTTGTGTAGGATACTTTTATTACGTACACTTATACGCTATGCAAATTTTACTATTATTTTCTTATTTTCTGCGACTCTGATAAAAATGTCTCCGGTCAAGGATCAAAACTTACTTAGAAGGAACAGAAGATACTTTCTATACGAGGTCGGATGATTATGCAAATCGATATAGAATCGGTATACTCGTTTACGATAATTGTATTACGTACACCTATACACTGCGCAAATTTCAATATTATTTGTTTATTTTCTGCGGCTCTGATTAAAATATCGGCGGTTAAGAGTCAAAAGGCCGTAAGTTACTTTCTACACGAGGTCGGATGTTATGCAAATCGATATAGAATCGGTATACTCGTATACGATAATTGTATTACGTACACCTATACACTGCGCAAATTTCAATATTATTTGTTTATTTTCTGCGACTCTGATTAAAATATCGGCGGTTAAGAGTCAAAAGGCCGTAAGTTACTTTCTACACGAGGTCGGATGATTATGCAAATCGATATAGAATCGGTATACTCGTATACGATAATTGTATTACGTACACCTATACACTGCGCAAATTTCAATATTATTTGTTTATTTTCTGCGACTCTGATTAAAATATCGGCGGTTAAGAGTCAAAAGGCCGTAAGTTACGTTCTACACGAGGTCGGATGATTATGCAAATCGATATAGAATCGGTATACTCGTATACGATAATTGTATTACGTACACCTATACACTGCGCAAATTTCAATATTATTTGTTTATTTTCTGCGACTCTGATTAAAATATCGGCGGTTAAGAGTCAAAAGGCCGTAAGTTACTTTCTACACGAGGTCGGATGATTATGCAAATCGATATAGAATCGGTATACTCGTATACGATAATTGTATTACGTACACCTATACAGTATGCAAATTTCTCTATTATCTGCTCATTTTCTGCGACACTGATTAAAATATCTGTGGCCAAGGATCAGAAGGCCGTAAGTTACTTTCCATGTGAGGTCGGATGGTGATGCAAATCGATACAGTCTGGACTTTCTATATCCCGTATAAACACGCGTCTTCTCCACGAAATTTGCTGACCAAGCGAGATAATCCCACCGATACGTGTGCGATAAAAATCTCGTCTCGTGTACGTTTTGCTGCGTCAGAAGCAGATAGGCGCGGCTTAAATCAAACGATACGCGTTATACCAGTATTTTTCTCAGACAAGGTGCCTTAGCGAAAAATAAAAATAAACATACATACATAGTCATACAACTGCTCCATTCGTACGGTTTTCGCTCGCGAACGTATGGTGACGTAACGCCGCGTTTCCAACTATAGCGCGGAAAAGTTGTTATCATTCACTTAGTCGCGTACCGTGTACTCAAGAAGGTTGATAACCGCGCAATTGCGGGGTCCTCGACTAGCTATCCGCCGACATTGTCGTGTAGTATTGTCAGACTCGTTTTCGACACTCGTTGAATGAAACTTTCCGGTTGGAAAGAAAAGGCGTGTTTACCTCATGATGAACTCATGACCAGCGGCACTGGCTTTGCTTTACAACCCAATTGAATTCGATAAAACATCGAGTGGATAATTCTCTACATTTATGTGAATACCTTCGAAGTAACAGATTTTTAAAAAATTGAAATTTTCATATCGCTTCCTCATAATGGGCCTTTATCCGCAAGCTTGTTCTATGAGAAAACATTTTCTCTATTTTCGGCTTCCTCACAGATGGAGCTTCGCAAATAAAGGGATATTATGAGCAAGCGATATGAAAATTTAAATAAATAAATTAAAAATCAAGAATTTTCAATGTTTTTAATACACTGAACATTAATTTTTCAGGGCAATCGAACATGAAATTTGATATACCAGTTTTTGCATAAAAACTTCCAATCCAGTACATTAAATTTAATACGAATTTTTTTACAGCGCAGGCCGAAAATGGTGGAGTGGCCAAAAGCGGTGCATCTATCTCAGCTCCCATCCAACGCCTCAAGCAACAGGCTTTCCAGCCCCGCACGGAGCTACGATTCGATATTTTCGTGATTTTTCTTTTCCGGTGCAAGAAAGATACGTTGCCCGTAGAAGTGAAAGAGTCGAGTGAGCCAGACACGTACAGTGTATATGTACGTTCTAGTAGTCAAGGCCGCGGGAAGCTCGTCCATGCGTTAGTCGGGCAGTTGAGTCAAGTCAGCCAAGGTACATGCTAATCTCTCGGAGTGCGCGTTGCATAATAACGGAGCGTCGCTGGACGTCGACGACGATGCTCGAGAAGAGCGTAGAGGCTGCTGGAGATCGTCGCCGAACTTGCGTAAGCAGATCGGACCCAGCTGACGAGCGTGCAGACGTCGGGGAAGTCAAGACTTCCCCGACACCTGCACGCTCGTGCAGCTTAACAGAGAAATCGTGGATACAGCGAAAGCTGATGAGAGCGGTAGAGGAAGACATGCCGAAGGCGCACTCGCGACACTGCACGTACGACGGGACGATCGCATCTACGGCGAACGTGATCGAGAGCTCGATTCTTCACTTCGAGGGCTGTGCCCGAGCGCGGGTCGTCTCGAAGAAACCGAAGAACCGAGAAAGCTTTTGCGGTCGGTGAACTTTCACTGGCGACTCTTGCTTTCTCGGCACCTTATCAAATTTCTTCGTTCTTGGGCGAAAGAAAGCAATCAGCGATTCAAATCCTCGGGAGTACTTTGTTTTTAGAAGTCTTTGAAGCTTCCAAAGTCGGATAATCTCCAACGATGGACCTCGACTGTGACTCCGAAGGAAAGGCGGGAGTTTTGCGATGGAGGTCGGTGAACCCGAACGCTGCGAACCCCGGGAAAATTAGGTCACAGCGGCAGAGGGAGAGAGTCGGAGATGGCGGCTGGGCGAGGGATTGGAGGCAACTACCGTTAGGGGAGAGCGGGGCAGAACGGCATACCGGGGCATAATGGGATGGGGCAAAATAGGATAGCAAAAAATTGAGTCCCCTGTATGATGGAATCGGGGCAAAATGGGACAAGAGAAAATAGGGTGGCGCGAGACGATTGGATTGGGGCAAAACGAGACCGCGGCAAAATGGAATAGGCGAAAATGAAATGTCGCTCACTGGAATTGGGAAAAAAGTGGAGAAGTGATGAATGTGTGCCTCGGCGCGATGGAAAACAGCAGACTAAAATGAAGCAAACGACCACTTTTCCCTTGTCCCATTTTGCCCCAATTCCATCATACAGGGGACTCCGTTTTTGCTATCCCATTTTGACCCGTCCCATTATGCCCCGGTATGCCGTTCTGCCCCGCTCTCCCCTACACCCCAGCTTCAGTGATGACCGAGCGGTGTATGGAGTTACATATAACCGGTGCATGAAATGCCTGCGCACGACTCGCGCGGAATCGAGAGAGCACGCTGTGGGTTGGCAGCCGCGCTTTTCGAAAAGTTTTCTCGAACTCTCGTCGAGCGCCCATCGAGTTAGGTACAATGTATCACTCGCGTCGGTGTGCATGTGTGTGCGACGAGGAACCCTGGAGACAGTGGCAGGATGAGGAGTTTGGTCGATACGCCAAGCGAGCGAGCGTGCCGCACAAACGTCACCCACTTCATTGGCACTTTATCAAAGCGGTCGTTCCGAATACATACGAGGAAGAAGCAGAGCCATGCCCGTTCTCGACGATGCAGAGAAGGCAGAGCCGGGAAAAAGAGACCGATTCCAAAAAATTTTTTCTCACGGGACATTTAAGATAAACGCACACGGGCCCGTTTTGCCCCGTTCTCCGCTATACACGCCACTGAGCATCCATCGTCCTCAGCTCATAACGACATTCATTCATTCGACGGTTCTTCCAGAATGCCCTGCAAAATATTAATGACGCGTGTAACGCAGACACGAGTACGCAATCATGTAATAGAATTTTAGAATTTTTAACTCGGTGATGTCTCAATCGAGGCATGCGATTCGAATTAGCATAAAGCGGAGTCTCGAACGGGATGTTCGCATCAATTAATAACAGGAGGTTCCCTGTGTAGCTGTCGCGCCGGTACGTCCACTCGCTCGCTGATCTCCCGCGATCTCGCACCCTATTTGCAATTCGCAGCATGCGAGAGCGCGGCATGAGCCGGTGTGACAATACTCCGCATCGGTTGAATTAATCGCCTCTGGGGACGCGACTCTGCACCGAGTGATTCAATCTTTCGAAGGGTAAAATTAAAAAAGAAAAAAACGGTGCGAGGAAGCAGGTGGTAACGGAGGAAGATGAAGAGCTGGGAAGATATGAAAAAAAAAAAAAAAAAAAAAAAAAACGAGGGCCGCGATGCTCGCTTAGAGGGCAAAGACCTCATTGTCCTTTTCCACGCGTGCGGATACATGGATATTGTGGCGTGCGCACACATCACAATTATTCTTACACGCGCACACATGCAAAAATATGGATATAACGCACGGACATTCAGCATCGTTCCCGCTCGAATGAATGAGACGATTAGGAATGCGCTCGCTCCGCGCGTTGACGGTCTCTGATATCTCGTCACTCATATATCAGAATAATGATGCGTGGAGGAGGTCGGATCTTAATTAATTGAGAATTATTGCGAAGAATTTTAACCTCATCCTCGAGTAACGCTGCCATTGGCTGAAAGTCAACTGATATTGTTGTAATATTATTCAATTTATACATTACATGCGTAATGTACACCGCTCGGATCGAGGTCTCGACCTTCGCTGCGAATTCGAGTTGATCAGTTTCACTCTCACCCTCGCGGGGACACGCTCGCCGAGAGTGACTCTGCCGGACATTACTCTGTGGATGTAGCTCTCCGTCGCTCGATTAATACAAGATCCAGAGTGCGCCAATTACCTACGTAAATCCGCGCGGACTCCGCCACCTTTTCGCGCTATGCACGATTCCAGAAAAAGGGAGACAAGGGGGAGAAAGATTATATATAATTATTATCACATGGCAATAATTATAGCCTGTGTACGAAGTATCTTATTCGGTAAGATTCATTTCATTCGCTGCGGTCACGCTCCGTTTTGCGGTTACCGTGTGTTACTTCATTCATCCGTCTCTGTCGCTTGTTACGTTTGAGATGAATTCTAAATACATTTGAGACGTAGAACATAATTCCATAGAGAAATTTAAAAAAATTATCTGCAACGCGAATTCCTGTTTGAAAATTTCACTTTTTAACAGGAAGTGACGTCACGCAGGAAGATTTTTAACGATTTTTTTGTGACGGCACTTCCGGTTTGAAAATCTCCTTTTTTTGACTTTGATAGTGACTTCGCACCGGAAATACGTCGCCTCCGGTTTGACAACCGCATTTTTCGAACGGAAGTGACTTCAAACCGGAAATACGTCACTTTCGGTTTAAAAATCTCATTTTTCGACCTGGAGTGACGTCATGCGGAAAATGCGTCACTTCCGATCGAAAAAATGAGACTTTCATATCGGCAGTGACGTATTTCCGGTGTGACGTCACTTCCGTTTGAAAAATGAGATTTGTAAACGGGAAATCGTGTTACAGAAAACGTTCGTTTATTCTTCCACGTAATTGTCGCAACTCAAGCGAGTTGAAAAAGCGTGTCGATTAAGGCACATAGGAAAGTGGGTAAAAGAACATACGAGTCACGTCTCGAATGTATTTGCAATTAATCTCAAATGTAGCGGAGAAACGGCGACAGAAAAGGGCGCATCAAGGAAGACACGGCTATATTAACACCGTAAAAAGACTCGACCACGGCTCGCACAAAGCTGGCCGTATAAGGTCGTTGATTGAATATCTGACCGAGTTAATTCACCAATAAAACTACCTACGCTCCGGTATCATCGATAGCTCGGAACGTCGACAGCTTCGTGGTCGTGCAATTTTCTAATTACGTCGTTCATCCATTTATCTTTTTGCCCTTCCGTTCGCCATCGCTTGTCACTTAGTCTTTTTTTGTACAAGTCGCATAGGTCGCGCCTCTTTTTTTTCTCCCGACAGTTCTTCACGACGATTAATTCGACAAAGTGATCGACGAAAGTCGATTGCGTAACGTCGGATCGAAAGTTTCTCGAACTCATCGGCGTTCCGATCACCGAAATACGCTATCGTACAAGCTATCTGGAATAAAACCAGAATTTCGGCTGTCGCTCACGGTCGGTTTCGCGAAACGTTTAAAAATAGTAAATGTCCCTCTTGTTGTCTCCCAAAACGATCGTGGGCAGTCGTCGCGCTCGCGCGTATTCGAATCTCCGAGACTATTTGCCAACCGCCAGAATCTAGACTACACTCCTTCGCTATTCTGCGGGCCGGTCGTGCGAGCTGCGAATGCATCGCTACGCAGCCACAAGTGCATGCGTGTCGTGCGCGAGTCCGCACTGCCACAGTCGCGAGAGCTAATCACCGAATGATCGAGAGCCGGAGACCGCTTTAATGGGACGTTCGGAAACTCCGACCAGTTCCACGGTGACATTACCCGGCTCGTCCTGCGCTAATTCCCCGGCATTCCCGGGTTGACATCGTACACGTTATCCAGCGACGGTACCAGGTACGCCACTTGCGAACTCCCGCGTTCCAAGTTGCGAAATAACGATCAACGGGCAAACGCCATCCAGCTGTATGTCAAAGTTATGCCGAGGATTCACGTCATACCTCGTTATCAATTTTTTTTTTCAGCTTGCGAGGAACAAGGCGGTCCTTACTTTTCTCATTTTGTGAGAGCACGCTCGTCGAGGACGCGCGCTTTGAGACTTCCGGACGAATCTTCAAGAATGCACAGGACATGGAAGATATCGAATTGCACCGCAAAAAATACAGTAGTAGGCAATTGAAGTGGAACAAGCTGATTTTGGCGTAAGTATATGTGAACGGGCCCAACTTTTACCAAAAATAGCAAAAAATATCATGTTCCACTTCAATTGCCTACTACTGTATACATAAAATACTACGATTTTATCGAGCTAATATTTTATATATATATATATATATATATATATATATATATGTTTTTTTTTGTACTGTTTCATTCACCGCACAAATGTGTGTGATGGGATTTGATCCGACCCTCAGTGGTGCCCCCACGTGTACCGGTTTCCCGCCGTCTCGCCTAATTAAAAATGCTAATCCGTTGCGGAGGTACTTATACGCGCGCATGCACATTCTCGGGACTTACGACCGGTCTATTCGAGGTGACGAGAGGTCTCTCCTGACTTCCTCTCGGATTCTCGTTTCTCACAGTCTGCTTTACGCTCTCACGAGCATTGCCACCGAGAGCCGTGAGCCCGAGATATATTGGTGTTCGGTGATTATCGGCCGGCTGGCGAATCGATATATGTCCAACACCTGTTTGAATATAAGGGATTTTTTTTTTTTATTTTTTTTTTTACTGAGTTCGTACGAGACTTCTCTCGAGAATGACGCGCCACTTGGTCAAGATGCGGTACGGTATTTTTTTTTCAGAACGTGCATCCAGAATGCGGGCAGAGGTGTATAGGGGCTTGCTCGTTATAATCCCGCTGTCTACATACATCGGGCCGAGTCTAGTCATGTGTTAACAGTGTCTATATACAACCTCTGCCACGGTTTACGCGAGAAGCGCATGCCCAGATGAGAGCCATGTACGTCGGATGCCAGGTAAATAATGCAATCCGCTACCGAGGCTTCGGCAAAGTAATATGTCGCTCAATCTCTCGTTCCAATTGGGGCTCTTCACGCCTTTTCTTCTCGGTCTAATCAAATAAATTTTGTTGCCTCGCACAGTAAAAATAGTTTGCACTTTTATGCAACAACTTATTGTCCACAAAAGTCGACAATTTTGCATTCGTTCATTTTACCGATCGCATCATCCGGCCCTAGATTTACGAACAAAGGTACAAACTAAAATCGTCAACGACTCGGGAAATCGAAGGACAAGTTTGTATATTAAAACCCGAAGAAACTGGTTAGTCATTTGTTTAACAAAATAATCTTTGCGAAAGTTCTTATTCCGATTTTACTAAGTTATTCTTTACCGAGCGCTAGACTCATCGCCGGAACGACTTTCTAGATGTTTTATTTTCAAGCTTTCCTCGACGATTTATCGGATGTAACTAATAGAGTTTGCGGGATCCGACAAATGAACGAGTACGGTAAAAAAAAAAAAAAAAAAAAAATTTATTGAATGCAAACGAATGTGAAATATCGAATGCAAACGTTGCCTCGGTCCGTGGCTCGCGGAGCTCACCTGTTCGCGGTGAGGCCGAGATCTCGGTCCTCGTTCTGTCCTCCTTGCTGCTATCAACAGCGGCGGGTTTTGTTTGCACGTCCGTCATTCTCACTCGCGGGATCGCGTACTAAGTTAAATTCGGCCCCGGCCGGCTCGGACTCTCCGCGGATGCAGTGATAACACTCGGATATAAATTTACGCGGTTTCGCTATGAAATTGATAAAGAGAATAAATAAATAAAAAGGAGTAGCGATTGCGCGCGGAGAAAAGCTTGTCCGTCGAACGAGACGCAGCTAACGCGACACTACTTCGTCTGCAGTTTCGAGGCGTTTGAACGCAACTCCCGGCTGCCGGGCTGCCGGGCTTGTACGACACCCCACGCCTATGATACGGCCGTCGCCGAGGATTCACGAGAGTCGCGACGCCCTCACGACGCCCGACGTCGACGCTGTGCAATTTTCCGCTAAACTCGAATATCCATTAAATGGCCGACGGCTCGGGAACAAACGCAACCGCTCTTATCGACCTTCGCTTCGGTTTCATTCTTCGACGATGTTTCGAGAAGAAGACTATTTTCATCGTATTTGTTTTTTTCGCCACTACTGTTATTATCTATTAAAAAAAAGAGCGAAATCTCCGAAGTGATTCCATGTAAAAATATATATATTTTTTTTTCATGTAATTTTTTTTTAAAGACGGTGTTAAAGGGTTAAAGATGAAGAGGGCGAAAAATGAGGATGATGTAATAGTTATTTGTGTGGCGAGGGCGTAGAAAGGAGCCGCTGACGAGTGCGGCATTCAGACGAGTCGGAAATCTTTTTTCTACGCCCGTGCCATTCACACAATTTTTCCTAAAAAATCCACGAAAATCACGCTTTCCGTTCCCGTGAAGTATGCGTGAAAAGACACTTTTCCGCACTAGTGCGGGAAAAAGAGCGTATTGCGTAGAAACGTGCACGATGCGAAAAAGCGAATTTCTGCGCACACTTCACAGGAACGGAAATCGGGATTTTACGTGCATTCGTTGGGAAAATATATTAGCGGTAGATCATTGGTTTTGGCTTTTGGCACTTCCAGGACATCGGGAAGTACGATTTTATTTAAGTAACAGTAAGTAGTTTATTCGTAGTATAGAACAGTAGAAGTAAGTAAAATAACACAGTCATTACATTCAGCTTAACACAGTGCTGCAATAACGAGCGGTTTTTGTCATTACGACACCAACAATTAATCACCTGCTTTGTCGAGAGGGCAACAATGTCGTAAACTAAATTAAATGATGCATTCCCGTTTTTTGTATTTGATTTTTATAGTGTATATTCGGTGTTCCGGCGATGAGAAATAGCCTTTCATTGTGTCATTCGTATTATACAATTTGTTTATCAATTTTGTTTATTTTTTTTTTCATTATATATTCCTGTGGACTAGAATCGACGCGCTTCGGTGCGAGATGTACCTGTGTGTGTCATGAGAGGAGATGAAGAGACGATGATGAGCACCTACTCGAGTTTCTCGCTGACGCCCCCCCGTTCATTGTATCGACTCTTTAAGATCATTATGTAACGCGCCTCGTGTCGTATCATAGTACAATAATTTATTTATTTCTCGTCGATTTTTTTTTTTTTTTTTGGAGTGTGTGAAAATGATTTTAGTAGTTCGGAGATACTATCGCGTCCGAACTGGGTCGGCATGACGAGGAGATGAAAATTGCGGCGACAGAGCTTAGTGTTCTTTTTCTTTCAACTTTATCTTAACAATAACAACGAAAATCGTTCTTTCATCTTGTTCGTTTTGTTTTTTAAATGTTCGTCCCTTGTTCGTGGCTGACAGTCCATGGTGAATCGTCATCCTTGGCCCAGCGTTATTGGATTACATTTATTGGCCTTGGTCTTCCGCCGCCTTGTCGCACATCCGACGAAGAAAAGCTGCAAAGATCGAGAGGAAAGTGATTAATAAACCAGAGGACTTTGGAGATGTCTCCGAGTCGCAGGAGCCGAGTCTGATCGGGCGCGGAATTTACCGCCGCTCGTTGCATTGCAATCGGCATTGCAATCAGGCAACGATCTCGCTGCTTCTTGGAGCATCGTCGGAGCATCGAAAGAACAGGGAAATCCACAAATTCCCCAAAGACGTTGCGAACCCGCGAGTTCAAAGCGTGTGGCGTGACAGCGTCAGCGAGACTGACCTTTTGCGTGTCTCTCGATCAGGGTGTGATTAGGAGCGAGGCGTAAAAGATAAACGACGAAAGAAATATTATTGGCGATGGAAACATTGAAGTAAAATGTGCGAATCACGGACAGAAATAAATAATGAAAAAACAGAGAAGAAAATTGCCCCCCGTTTTGGGAGCAGAGAGACTCCGATAGTTTTCGTGCCAGAAAGCTCGCACGGGAATTGTCCTTATCGATTTCAAACATCCCCGCGAGATTCTCCACTCACGGACGTCCTGTAAGGTTGCGGAGACAAAGTAGACAAAAGCTGATGAAGTAGATACGAAAGACACACGAGTTTCACATAGAAAATGCCACACTGTAGTTCACGCAGGTTGACAAGAAAAGTAAAACGAGAGAAAGCGATAGAGAGTTTAACAGAGAGAGAGAGACAGAGAAAGAGGATTTTCTACGGGATGTACTCACGGTGATGTTGTCTTCCGGTCGGCTGATTATTATCCTCAAACATTTACGCAAGCAGCTTCTTCAAGAACGCTGTAAAAAAATTACAAAGTCGGGAAATCAAACGGGGGGGAAGAGGCGTTCTTTCTCCTGTCTGGTGGATCCCGGCTGACCGACTAAACGGCGCGTCAAGTCCCCATGGGCGATGACAGTAAAATATTGGGTCCTTTGGTATTAAGTAAAAAAAAAAAAATAAAAAAATGCGTCACGCGGGTAAAGGGTTTTATAAACAAACTACGGTTTTTGCACGACGGGGAAATTCTCGAACACGCGACAATACGACGATTCTCCTACTGCGAGCCACCTCTTCCGGTGTTCAACGACTGCAACTCTTTTTCGACGACTTCCGGTATCTCGAATTACCTTGCGTGATCGGGATTATTGGGTGATTTACATGACACTAGCGGATAAACAACTGAATAACTGGATATTAAACTTGTTGAGCACGACTTGTTTTCTACGGTACGGGAGGCCACCGAAGGGGTTTTATATAATGTGATACAATAATATCTACCGTGCTGGATTTAAGATACAAAAAGAGGCATTACGCTGTACGGGGAGGGAAAACGATGATACTTTATCGATCTACTGGTTCACGTAACGCCTATTAATCACCATAATTAATTTAGCAATCTTCCAAATACTTCCGCTACTTCTCAGTTGACCTTCATTTGTTCTACCCAAGTGCGTCGCTCTATTATTTTTTCGTCCTTTTTTTTTTAATTTATTTATAATTTTACTTACGGGCATAGGGGATGAAGCCATCCTCGTCTTCGGGGTCCATGCACTCTCCCAACACCAGGTTGACCTGAGCGTCGTCGAGTTTCTCGCCTAAAATTTGTTTTCGTGAATTATTGACAAATCGTGAGTGTCCAATGATTCGACGAGATAATCTGCACAGGATCGATCGCAGCGATCGCTCTCTTACCAACAGTCAGAAGCGTGTTGGAGAGTTCAGCGGCAAGCATCATGCCGTTCTCAGCCTTGTCGTAGAGTTTAAGACACTCGAGGAAGTCCTCGTAACCTCCCTGGTCCTTGTCGTTTTTCAATTGACTGTAGATCGGAAGGAATTCCTCGACGGTCATAGTCTTCTCGCCGCGCTTCTGGGTTCCGCCCACCTTCTCGATCGTGCTGTTCGTCGGGTTGAGATTGAGGGCACGGAGGACATTGCCGAGATCGACGGCGTCGATGACGTTCGTACCGTCCGCGTCATAGATGGAGAATGCGAATTCGCACCCTGATCAAAGTTCAAGAAAAAAAATTAATTAATAACCATTACCGATTATTCCATGGGTACGAATTCAGATTATTCCATGGGTACGAATTCCGATTATTCCATGGATACGAATTCCGATTATTCCATGGGTACGAATTCAGATTATTCCATGGGTACGAATTCGGATTATTCCATGGGTACGAATTCAGATTATTCCATGGGTACGAATTCAGATTATTCCATGGGTACGAATTCCGATTATTCCATGGGTACGAATTCAGATTATTCCATGGGTACGAATTCCGATTATTCCATGGGTACGAATTCCGATTATTCCATGGGTACGAATTCCACACACGCCGACCGGCATGCCAAGTGGATACGGACGTCACCGCTCGCGTATGGGTATTTCCCAAAACCCCAAAGTCAACGGAACGAGAGTACATCGAAGGCATTTCCTAAACTGGCGAATTCCCGGAAGCTTCAGAAAAGCGCGCGCGCGCGCAAGCGCATCAGCGTGGGTGATCAAATGGCGTAACGAGGTGGAATTTTATTTTGTTCGTAGCCAAGACCGAAAGGGCGGGTCGCCTACTCGCCGTCTCCCCTCATTCTCTATCGCGTGAATAGTTCAAAAATATCGGAGTACTATTTTAGGATCCGTCGGCTTCGGCGACCGGTCTCTTCTCCCCACCACCCGAGGATCGAGCCACGCTGAACCGGGTATGAGCACTGGGTCAGATTACCCCTACCGAGCCATATAAGAGCAGGGAGCAAACTATTTCTGACACCGGAACGGCCACGGCTGACAATCCGATTCTCAAGCGATTCTCACCCACCAACCCGGTTATGCAAGTTATCGTCGATCCTGTTTATCCGGTTAGACCCTTATTTTTTCGCAAACGAAATCCCCTATCTTTAACTCGAAAAAGCTTGCGATTCTCTTTTTTAATTTACTAAACTCACGAGCGACAACGTCACGTGCCAACTATTGGATCACTTTGCCAATTTCTGAGCGGGGAAAGTTCGGGCGATATTATCATTCGTAGTTTTATACACGAGTTTCAACTTCCGGCGAGTTGACTTCGTACGCCCTTTTGTAACGATAATCGCGCACTGCTGTTTTGTTTTTTTAATGAAATAGTCACAATATTAAATATTAAAATTCCTCGTTTTACTCACTCTCGACCTCCCTGGATGTAAGATCTGCCTGAAAGACAAATGGAATGACGCCGGTTAGAACAACAATCGAAGGATGCAACTATTGCAATGAATTATCTCAATCGTTGTAATCACTTTTACCGGTTACAGATTAATAAATCGATGACAGTGGATATAAAAAAAAAAGTAGCCCAAAGTCGACGATTGCCCGGTCGGAGCAAGGGTCGTAACACTTACCATTGCTATTGAGGATGTGTGTTTGGCTTCTGGATGTTCACCGAACGAAGTTTGAACCAGAAATGCGAGCAGCAGGTACCAGGCACATTCATTTTATTGCGACAGAGGGCGCTGTAATCGGGGAACCCGAGAATTACGAAGAGCAGAACGGGTAGAGGAAAATTGACGATGAGCGGCAACGCTGCGTTCCAAAAACAGCTTGAGGACCTTCGTTAGTTCGTTGCGGTGCTTCTCGCTACGATAAATGGTTTTGCGGCAATTTTATTTTCGTGTCAGGGTTGCCAGATCTGTTAGCGGCGGTCTTGTCAGGCGGTTCTTCCTCTACCTCGGCGAGGCCTCATCTCGCCTGGCGATGATCCTCTTGCCGGGCGTCCCGGACTCTTACGTCTTGAAAATACTCGAGCTTCGGGCGGCGGCAAAGTATCCGGGGCGCGAGGGGTTGATATAGACGACGAAACGAAACTCACGGTAGTCGAGACCCGGTGGCCCGTACGAGCGAGCTAAAAAGCTCAGGCTCTTCGACTCCACGCATCGATAGTTGTATCGAGTTTCGGCTGACTCGGGATGACGAGCGAAAGAGCTCGTCATCGCCGGTCCTTTTGGTCCGTTTTCTCATCGTTATTATTTCTGTAATCGTCCCGAGGAATTTCATCGTACGCGACACTCTCGGCCAACTCCGAACTCGCATCCCGATTCACTGTCGCAGTTATTTTCGTTGCCGATCCTAGCGTACATTACACTATCCTATTAGCGGGAGTTGTATGTGGGCTACGTCTGTCCGCGTCATCGCTCACCGACTGCCCATTGCGTCTTTGTTCACCCTCCGCAAGTCTTTCTCTTTCCGAATCTTCGAGTCGGCGATGAAGAGATGGTACGATAAAGACGATAATGAAAGGACGCATCGTCGATGATACTCGATGACAGCGCCGGACAACTTTCCGCTGCCCTGAAGAGGAAGAAGCTCGTTCCTAACGTTAATTGTCTTTCCCTCGATGACGCAAGCGGAAGTGGCGAATGAGGCGGGTGAGGTAGAAGCGTCAACGGAGGAGCGACAATATCCAAATAGAATTCCTTCGTTTCTTATGCTTCGACAATGCACTAAGACATTTTTGGCCAACTTTGACAATCGGGAAGGGAACACGACGGGATAAAATAGATAGAAAAGTTTATTGGGTACCATAAAAAAAAAAATGGCACACACGGTAATCTGCGGAAGTGGATCGTCAACAATCCTTGCCACGCTTGAACGTAGTCCGGAAGAACCTTCGCAATTTCTCACCGAGACTCTTCTTGTCTTTCGTCTTCGATTTTTCTTGATTCTTATCCTGTTGCTGCAGCGATTTCGACTTCTCTTTCGCTTCGGTCAGTCGACCTGCAGGCTGTGAGGTGGGAGGAAGCGGAAGAGGCATTGGCGAGGCCGGGATAGAATCCAATTCCTCGATCTCTACTTCGACGATGCAGCCGGCAGGCGCGTCATCCAACAGAGAAATCGCGAAAGGCTCTTCCATTGTCAACGGCTTCTCGTTGATCTTCTCGTCCTCTCCGGCCTCGTACTTCGAACCCTCGATCGTTCGAATAAATTTCTCCTCGCTCTCCTCCCAGGCCGCTATGCGCTCCTGGCTGATGCCGCTTATCGAAGTAGACACCCTCAACACATTTTCTTGACTCGCCTCGGCGTTCTCCAATTCCTTGATCATACGATGCAAGAAGCACGTCGAGCGTAGTTTCGAGACTTCCTGTTGCGACTGCACTTGGCATTGAGTCTGCCGTTCATCGACCCAGTTATCAATCTCAACACTATTTTCAAGCGTCCCGAACATCGGCGATGAGGAATCTTTTGCATCGTTTTCGACCTAAATTACATACACATACAATGGCAGTCGCGGGAATTTTAAATAAAGAATCCTTTTTATGTAGGAAAATTGATGCAATATTCGTAATCAGCAGAAAAGAGTCTATCGAATATGATCTTGAGAACTTAATAGAATATTATCCACCTCGACGATCGTGGTGGTGGCTTCTTGAGAAGTTACATCGTGAAAATCACCCTGGCCCTCGGCTGCTGGTACCTCATTGGATCTACTGATTTCTTGCACGGCTCTCTTCACTTCTCTCTCCAGACCGGAAATTTTTACGACCGGCTGCACACACGACGTATCACCGATCTGTACACCCTGAAGTCCTTGAACAATCTTCCGGATTTCTTCGCTCGCTCTTTGATCCACGTCGAGTGTGAAGTTTGTTTCACGTGATCGAGGATTCACAGATTGAACGGGAGATCGACGAAATGCCGAGCTACTCGTACAATCGAGATTCCCTTCGCACGGAAAATTCTTCTTCATTCGGTCGTAAGCCTGTCGCGTTCCTCGCGACGAGAGACTTCTGTTCTTGCGTCCTCGGAACTGTCTATAAGCTGGATGCGGGCAGTTTATGGGAAACGGACGCGAATAAAATTCTGCAAACGTCAAATATCAATGTCGCTCAGACCGGATTCTCGAGGTGATTCGCGTATTCGCTAATTCAGACAGAGATCATTCTCACCTGCGTCTTCGGTCCTCGAATCCAGAATGTCCATGGCCTCGAGCATGACTTTGCTGACGAGTTCCTTTACGAAGCCGTCGATCTTATCGACACGAGACTCTACCATGACGACCAGTTTTAAGAAGAACAGACTTTTGGGTCGTTAGTCTTTTGTTTTTTTGTTTTTCTTGTGCCCACTCGTTTCCGTGTGTTATCTAATCCATCAGTTTCTTCCACTAGTCGTATTTCAGATAATTCTATAGATAAATAATTTTTAAATCCCTATAACACGAGCGGGAAAAAATACATCGAATGTAGCTTTGAAACTAAAAAAATTGATGGAACAACGATTTTTCAATGTTTGAGCCACTTTTGGAAATCCGTCGATTTTCGTGATTTTCAAACGTCGATATCTCGGCTCCAAATGGAGGTAGGGAGAATCCGAGGTACCCATCGTGTTCTACGGGAAAAAATACACAATATAGGGCCTTGTCCGAAGTTTTAGAATCGTTGTATCGTGCCGTTTGAAGGCCGGCTAAGACGGCTTAGCCGGCCAAACTATAAATCCATTAGCCGGATAAGATATTTTAGCCGGCTAAGCCGGCCTATCTATACAGCCCTACAATCTGTACCGAGACAGTGGACACATGACCATCTGCGACCCAAAAATTGAACACTCGCCAACGCAACACAAGTGTACACTACTTCAAGTCACTGCGTCAAATGTCCATGTCTTACTGTGACAATATAAGTCGCGCTGGGTCGTAACGCAATACCAAGAACGCGTAGTTCAAGAATGATCATTTTCATGACACTTTAGATATAGATTCTCCTCAAGGATAGTGTCGCCTATGTAGTGCTGTTGTGTTTTGGTAATCAATCATTAGGTCATCACTCGAGATTAGCTCCCCCGAAGTGAGCGGTTATTTGTGTGCAGTTTTCGAGTATGCTGTTGGTAGTGTCTTCGCTGTCTTTCATGCAGAGTTGACTTGGTGTACAGCCTATTCGTACTGCCATCTGCAGATCGATGTCGCACGATCATCGGAGGAACTTCCTCGCAGTATCCAGACGACAATGCTAAGCTCCTGTTGGAGCTTCACGTAACGCAGAGTCACCGCGCGAACATGTCCAAGCCCACGAGAATCCCCGTGGTCAATGACAGTACAAATGAAACGAAAGGTCGGGTGCGAGTCACGGTTGGAAGACCAAAGTCCGCAACCGTTTCAACTGGATCCTCTGCGAGTAACAAGGCTGGGTCACGATCGATCAAGATTCTCGGCCGTATCGAGGAGCAAGAAGGTAATCGAGCTGAGACACGGAGAGCCGAAAGATCAGACAAGAGCACCGTTAGCCGACCGAAATTTGATGTAACATCACCTGAGAATCTGTTTGGTGATCGTCAGCGACGCGAATCGAGTAATCAAAAATCGCGCTTTTTCGAGTACGAAGAAACGAGTGAATCCAAACTGGATAGCATCAATGACTACCTGGAATGTCCAAATGCTCAATCGGACTGCAGAGCTGGCCTAGAAAGTGTAGCCGAAAATTCTAGTGTTCAGAAACGTGGTCCATTGGTAGAATTACAAGCGTTACACAAACTTTTGGACAAACTGAGACCCAACGATCATGAGTCCACGAGTGCGTGGCGCTCCAGCGAATCTTGTTGCAGGGAGATCGTACTGAGATTCCAGAATTTGCTCAGCGAATGGGCCTCCGATCGCAAGAGAGTCGATGACTGGTTGGCTATGGACGATACTCTGTCGAAGTGCCAACATTGCGGTGTCATCAAATGCGCTGACATGCCGCGACACCAGGAGAATGCCTTGGAGAGGAAACTCAATCAGCGAATCATGACTGCCGAACGCGAGATCGATTCAAGATCGAAGACCCGCGCGAGTCCGGTCGTCAAGTCTGTCGGAAGGACCGAAATAATGAGAAACTCGTACCCAGCAGTGCCGCCTCGTTGCAGATCGGACATGGTGACTCCTCGTGAAAAATCGCTGCTGGAAAAAAATACCAGCAATCCGGTTGCCAAAAAGTCTTCAATCAAACGCCGAAAGGACAACAAAATCGTCGATCAATCGTGCGAACAGAATGCAGCGAGAGACAAGAGAATCATCGAAGCCGATGACTCGTACGAATTACAGAGGGAAGCGTCAAAAGATGCTGGAAAAGAGGAGTCACATTCTCTGATGGAAACCGTCAAGTACTTGGCTCGAGGAAACTTCGCCGCTGCGAAAAACGTCAAGTCTCAAGACTCATTGCCCGATATCTCGGCGAACGACGTAGAACCATCTTACTACGGAAAGCCGTTCAAGCAGAAAAATCGTAGTTTTGCCCTTCACGGCAGCCGTGACGTGGATTTCCATCACGATCCTCGTTTCTTCTTGTGCGATCGGCTGAGATTGTCCGACGAAGAAGTGCGCAATAAATTGGATCTCAAAGAAAATGACATCAGGTCCAAGACTTGTACTTTGGATTTGTCGGAGGACGCAGCTTCGCTTTCGGAACATAATGACGTTCGACTGAAGGAGAGCGGCACGTCTACCTTCAGTTCTTCGTCAGCGGAAAACATGATCCGTCGATGGATAAAACCTAGCAGGAATGTCCCCGAAGCGAATGCAGAAAGTTTCGGAGATGACCCACATGAGGCTTTGGCTGTTGGTCCTTCCCTTTCCAACGTGCACCGTATCAGGGCTCGGATAACCGACGCAATAGAGAAGTAAATTCTTCAATACTATTGTAAGGAAGCATCTGTATCAAGAATATCCTCATGTGGTTTCAGATTCGCCAATCGCTCGGATGATTGCTCGTACGGTCAATCGAATCTTTCTAGCGGGAAAAACCTTTCTGACGATATATCGAGCGTGAGACCAACGCGAAATACCGACACGTGTGGTCATTGCATCGAGAATCGCGTAGGTCTCTGTTCAAGCTCGGCTCTCAGCGTCGTGTCTTCCAGAAACTTCGAACATCAACGTCTCTCCGTCGAGACTTCGGAGCGATTTCAGAGACAGATCCTCTATGATGAGGTTTCGTCTCGAGACTCCGTCAGCGAGAATAGTATAACGGACGCAGGTTCGAAGGTATAAAATCGCTAATGTGCCTCATCACGATGGAAATACCGAAGTAGATATTGCGAACGTTCCTCCCAAGGTTCTCTTGATGTATCGAAAAATCCTCGAGAGCAACGAAGAAATGGACTGGGAGAGCTTCGAGAAGCTTGTCTCAGCTCTTCACCCGAGCCAGAGAGAACTGTGGTGTGACATTTGCAAGGCCGTCAGCAACGAGGCGAAGAGGGTCGCCGAGGAGACAGGCGCTACGACGGAAGTCTGCATCGAGATAAATCCTCTACCTTGCAAATTTGCTGAGCCAACGCTTGGCTCTAATGGCGACGAAGTCACATTCGAATTGGACATGATTGTGAACGACGTTGACGCATCGCCGGGCTGGAGCGATCACCTCGAAATCATAAAAAGAGGGAATAAAGAGAGGAAGTAAGCGATCGAAACTGGCCAGAAGTGAACTTTACCAAACATGTTGAGTAATGTTTCTTGAGCATTGTCTGGGGGGGGGGGGGATCAATGAACTCTCTCTGGCATCGTCGGGAAGAAATGTTTCCTTCCACCAGTACGGTACGTCTGCGAGTGGGATGCACGGTGTCGGCGCGCGTGCGTCTCGTCCATCCCTACCTCGCTCGACGATCGCACCCTTGGATATGTGGACGAGGGTGAGCTCGGTGGGAGAACAGGGGTTGGTCCAGCAAGCAGATTCCCGACCTGATCGATGAACGACGGCGCATTGGATACCCGACGAGAGGGTCGCGCGCGCATTCCTTCTCCGCCGCTTTACTCTTCGTCGTTGGAATTGCGTCTCTCGCCTCTCAGTCCCCGATCCACTCTCGCATCCAGCAGCAGCAGTAACGGAAACAACAGCCGGGATCCTGTCTGCCTGCCCCGACTGTAAGCGTGCATCATCCCTCGTGCTGTCTTCTTTCTCTCACGACGGGCAACCCCAGAGACACGAAAGTGTGCCAGTAGGCCGAGTGTTCAGCACGTGATTTTATCGTCACACTCAATCCGTTTTTTTTTTTTTTTATTATTTTTTTACGTTCCTTCTCTCCTCAACCCGTGCGCTCCCTCCTTCATTCTCCTCAGTCGAAGATTGACAGTGTTCGGGCGAACGCGTGACTACGACGCATCGTTCGAATGGTTGCACCTTTACCGCCGACGAGACACATTAAAGTCCTGAGAATACTACAATATTCGGAATCCTCGCGCACTGTGTCTCTATCGCTGAATTGAAGTATACGAGCTCTTCTCCTAGATAAGAGAACTCCATGTAAATTAACCCGAAGAGGCGTCGAATTTAAACGCACATTTCTATTTTCGAGATCGATGACCCGCTGGGAAATCGATCTGATGAAGGCAACCCGCTGGCTCGCAAGTTACGTGACGCACCCAGACAGGAAGTAGAAACAGGCGGAGTGTATCCGGCATGCCGGGAGAGAGTGATTGATCCCCCGACAGTGTAAGGCTACGATTAATTATGAGAAACAAGGCGAAGCTATTCACGTCGTAAGGAAGGAGGGAATATACCTTTTGAGTGTTTAATGTACCTAAACAATTGCAGTTTATAAGTACCGGCGAGATGGAGAAGCGCCGATCCGCCGACGGGAGCTTGAACGATCACGCGTTGCCCATTCCGGTGCAACTTTATCTCTGGCGGCAAATGAGGTGAGAGTTCGATTCTCGGACAACGCAAGTCTATCAATTTTTTTTTATGGCTGCAATGTTCACTGAAAAAAAAGAACAAAAAATACGAGATACAACGAAGCGGACCGTATTTTTTGCAGACCGTTCACACGAGCCAAGCTGGGGAAGCTCCACGAGGCCTCGTGCATGGTAATAATCGTTTTATCCACTTTGCTCGATCGAATTGACATTGCCCTAATTGCGCTAACACTGTGTCTTGCTCCATCCGGCTGGGTCCATTCGGTAATCAAAGTTCTGCCAACACGCGCCCGGTCATCATGTAAGTCATCGAAACCCAATTTGTCAAATTCAGACTGTCGAAACCGTGCGATCTGAGGACTAATCGAACGTTTACCGTTTAACGCTGGCCCGATTATGATTATCCATATCAGGAAATGAAAGAAGCGAGCACGGTGAGTGTACATTGTTTCTCGATAACGTGAGCGGTACTTTACACACGTTTGTCTTTCACACAGTCGTTCGAGAAGGTCCTTGTACAGAGTCTGCACAATGAACTGACGCCCTCTTTGATAGAAATTTTGGGCACGGTGCCAAGATGGCGCTTGATCCAAACAGCCCTCCCCTATGTTCTCCACGCCGCTGCCAATCTTCTTCACAACAGGTGCGAATATTTCGCGTAACAGCTCGACCCCTGCCCACGTTACTTCCCCGATCGCGTCGCATTAACGAGCCATTATTCTTCCTGGCATGTTTCCATCGAAGAAAGGACCTGCTGAATCTCGGAGCCATGGAAACGACTCTCCTTTACATTTTGCACTGGTTCCTCCTCGATTCCGCCGAGGAATGCGCCGAAACCGACTCTCAAGTTGGAACCGGATCGAATTCTTTCTATTATCTATTCTCGATTCCCACGATGACGGTGAGTATTTGATATTTTATCGTATACATCAAAAGTTTAATCTTATCCGACGAAGTCCTCCGACCCATTCCCGTGCAATTTGCAGCTCTTTGTATATCTCTTCGCACCGCTGAGCAATCACTTGAAGGACATAGATTTCAAGACGAACCTTCGGCTGGAAAACGGCGTGAAGATATGGTCCCCGATGAGCGAGTTTCGGCATCCCAATGCGTCCTGTTTCACCGCCCATTGCAGACCGAAGCCGCGAGCACTGTGGACACGCTCGAACAAAGTGACGAAACCGCAGCAGGTCGTCACCGATATCTTCGCAGGCACGAGTCAGTAAACGATAGATTGATTCGATCTGTGTAAACTAATCAGGTTTTGAAGGGTCATTAAAAAAATGAGTATTGTCGCTTCGTAGAAAAAGTGAAGACGGACGATTTGACGGATACCGACAGTCCGACCAGTCAATCGAACAACATCGGTATGCCGGATCAAACGGTGCCGGGAAGTACGAGGCAGGACGAAGAGGTAAGGGAACATCAAAGAATCAGATTTATAATTGACCCTTTCACTCATCCCCGTCGAATGTTCACTCAAGAATTGGGTTTCATCGCCAAAAGACACGGTGTTTCCCGAAACTATACCGGAAGAGAGTTCGAGCACCGAGGACGAGCACGTGGTAAGGCATATAGTAAGATCAATAAGTAGGGGAGAGCGGGGCAGAACGGCATACCGGGGCAAAATGGTACCGGAGCACGATGGGACCGGGGCATAATGGGATTGGAGCAAAATGGGATGGCATAAAATGGAGACCCCCATATGATGGAATTGGGGCAAAATGGGACAAGGGAAAAGTGGTCCTTCACTTCATTTTATTCTGCTGTTTTCCATTGCGCCGAGGCACACATTCTTCCCTTCTCCATTTTTGCCCCAATTCCAGTGTGCCGCGACGTTTCATTTTCGCCTATTCCATTTTGCCGCGGTCCCGTTTTGCCCCAATCCAATCGTCTCGCGCCAACCTATTTTCCCTCGTCCCATTTTGCCCCAATTCCATCATACAGGGGACTCAATTTTTTGCTATCCTATTTTGCCCCAATCCCATTATGCCCCGGTCCCATCGTGCCCCGGTATGCCGTTCTGCCCCGCTCTCCCCTAGATACTGTTGGATGACATTGACTGTGATCCGGCGATATGCATGGTGTGGTATGGCTTGCAGACTCAGGTGATATCCAGCGTACCCTCGTCGAACGAGTCCGATCAAACTTCGGACGGAGTGAAGGAAATGTATACGATATTCACGGGGGAAGCCAGTATCTTCCACGTGCAGATGGGTCGCAAGGCGGGCTCTTCGAACTCGACGCTGACCATCGAGCAAGTCACAGCGATATCGAATTTGGAAGCGTCCAAGCTTTACGACGGCAAAACCGCCACTACAGTGAAATTTGGGTGAGCGGAGAAGTTTATCGGGAAATTTTTGCGAGCGATCTGTCATGCTTGGCTTCTTCGCGATTCAGATACACGGACAAGCCGCGGGAGGAGAAGGAAGACAGGCCGGAGAAAGATTGGGAAGCCGATGGCTCGAAGACGAAGCCGCATCATCAGCTATCACCCGGTGACAGTGTACAAAGTCAATTCGATGCGCAAGATAGCGGAATCGATGTCGACGTCAGAGCGGCGACTTTTCTCGATGTCGCGGTTCTGAGGTGTCTCTTCGTGTCCCAATGGGGAGAGGAAGGGATCTACTGGGCCCTCCAATTTCTATACAGACGGTAAGGATGGCTCTTCATGAAGGCCCTTACTTGCAATTAGTTGCACTTGGCAACAGATAATTAAAAATATTGAAATTATAATCTAACGATGGAGCGCAGCTTACGGAAGATCAACGAGGAAACTACGGTGCAACAGATGCCTCGCAGACGAAGTAATTCGTTGCCGATACCAAAAATCGAGGTTTCCATTTATCAGAGTCCTGAGAGCCGAAAGAGGGACGATTCGAGGGAAGTTATCGATGTTCCCGAGCCTCGTGACGTGGCAGCTCTGGCAGGCGAGTTACGCATTCTTACGACGATATTCGTTGGATTTAAGAATTGGCCAGCCTGACGTAATATGCGGCATTGCTTTTTCGCAGATCTCACCTCATTTCCCGACATATCATACAATGGAAGCAAGAGTCAAGACTCCGAGGGAAGCCACGTCAGACGGGCGAGCGAGAAGACGAAGAGAAGAATGAAAATGGCTGATTTGAGAGCATTCGTGGAAACGAAATTATTGTCGAAATCCGAGAAGGCCTTGGAGAAAATTGGTCAGGAAGAACCGAAGGAGTTCGTCGAGAAGGTAAATTGGACATAGCTTGCCGGACAAAAACGAATGAGTCGTGCATAATGAACAAAAAAAAAAAAATGGTTTCTTCAAGCAGGAGTGTCACAGAAGTTTAGACACTGGTGATGATCACTTGACGAGGCCAACTTCAACGTCGTCGAAGATATTCGACGCAAGGGATGTCGGTAGAATGGAGCATCCGACGAATTTGATCAAGGGAAAGAGCATGCCCAGCCTAAGGTCCGTAAGACTGAGCACTTCTAACGCTATTTCGAAAAATTCTTTCATATTATACTATATATACATATATATTCATTAAATATTTTTCTACTTTGTATCTAGCTAACTACTAGCTAAGACAAATCATAGTTTTTTTTTCGAACGATTTATTAAGCAATTTCTTATTCTGTTACCATTCGCGAATTTCGTAGTGCTTAGGCTGTTCATCTTGAGCGATAAGAGTTTATACGGACAGTCGAGCCGGTTGCACAATTCATTGGGATTGACACAGGTATTCGCGCTATAATAGCGGAGTATAAAGTTTTTAAAACAATCACAATACCGTTACCGCTCCTCTTTTCGTTACGCAACTAGCTCGACTGACTCGACAGAATTACGTTCGTAATTCTCAAATCCTGACAACTCGGTTTCGTCTGGCAGCGCTTTAATATCATTAATATTATTCGACCGATCTATGGTTCGAGCGGTGCGTAATGTCAACCTCTGTGTGTATCTTTTTTTTTCCTCTCTATCACTCTCGTTCGACCCTCTTATCACCTCGAACTCGTACACAGCTGTTTGATTAACGAGCTGACCGCGGGAGGGTAAGTCATCAACATCTCTCCGACTGACGCTCCATTTTTTAAATAATTTTTGCAACTCATCGTGTATAATGTATACTCGTTACCACACTACACGCTTGTTTGCGAGCTTTCGGCTTACGTTTAGGAACGCACTGTACCGACCCATAAGTGCGTGTGCATTATTTGCGAATCACTTTAACAATATTGGGCAAAATAAATGGCAATAACAATTACATCACCCATTCGATCGAGATTATTGCGTAGGACTACAGTAGAGTATGACCTGTGGAGGAACGTTGCCGGGTCACCTCCTATTCGATTAGATGTTAATTATGCAATCGTCCATGGAGCTAGAATGTAGAGAGCGTAGATCGATTATGACACTTCAACCCGATGTCTCAATAACATGTCCCAGTATATATTTCGTTAAAGTTTGACAATTGGAGGGCGTCGTAGGAGTATCGTAGCTAGACCAGTTTTACTGCCTGAGTGTCGATAGACTATTGCCACTTTGCATGAACAAGGTTGGGAGACCGTTAGCTCAATCGGCGTAGCGTTTCTGATCGACATTAAATCTCTAGGTACATCGGTGACACGCGAGTCGAGAGAAAGCAGAGTAGATTTTACAGTCAGTCGTACGCTGCGCCCAATCCCATCATCACTGTTACCGAACACACGCCATCGCCGTCGCCCGATTATCTCAAACGCCAGGTAAGTCACTGTGAAAATTAATGCATCAATAATTGATCAATAAAGATTTCATGGTATTTCTCAAATAAAGTGTCGTTGAAACGTTCTTCACTGATCTCTTCAGGGTTCCATCGACAGCCAACTCGATGCGATAAGTATCCACGGAAGTAAACTGAGCTCGGACAGAAAGCCGAGCCTAACGAGATCGCAGACGGATTCCAACATAACGTACACCGGTGACGAAGTCCCCGAAGCTCCTGGTTCGGCGGCTTATATAACAAAGGAGGGTGACATAGATTATCAAGTGGTCCTCAAGGTATCGTCGTATCATCAGCTCGATTATCTTCGGTCACGATTACACAATAGATCTTTTATTCTTCTAGGCTGTTCACTCCGTCGCGTTGCGTGACAGTGCAAGCTGCACGCTTCGAGTCTGCGAGAGTGTTCTCAACATGGTCGAGTTGTTGATGGACATGGGGGTGCTGAAGCAATGCCTTCGCGACGAAACGATGGGAAGCAGCGGAGGTACGCGGCTTTTTTAGCGATTCGATCGACCGCTGATAATAGCGCACGTGTTTTACGCAGGATCAGCTGGTGAACCGGCCGAGAAACCAGATGGTCCGACCGAAAGGAAGCACGACTCGCCGGTCAACGATCACGATCCCCGAAGCGAAATGGACGGAAAACCCTGGACGGCTCACGCTCTCCTCATGAACTGTGTGCTTCGGGTGGTAAAACACTTGGGCTGTCCTCACGGTTGCGCCGATGGCATACGCGGACCCCAGGCCGATTTCGGACGATCCCAAGTTCAGACGATCCTGAGCAAGCTCTACCGTGCGAGTTCGAGACAATTCTCCCGTTGTCTTCGATCGATGATCCGCGATCAACCGATTCCCGAAATTCTCGATCTGTTTCACTCCTACGTTGGCTTCTGCGTCGATCCGAGCTCTCTTCTCTCACCCTTGAGTGAGTATGTCTGCGGATCCTATTGCCTATATCGTAAAACGAGTTTCCGCGATAGTCAATAACCGTTTGATGTCTCAGATCAGAAGAGGAGTTGCAGCAAGTCCCCGGACGCAGTTCCTCAGGGTGGTTATGCAACGAATTTTGGTGCTGGCTTAGTGGGAAGTACAGGGACAACGACGGGGGCACCTGTGAACGTTGCAACTGCCTCGGTATCGGCTACAGCCTCGGCGTTAGCTTCAGCCACGGCTGCATCGGCGACCGCGTCTTACGGTGGGGTCAGCTACGGAGGTAGGAACATCGAGGGCCAAATAATGGGATGCGTCTTCAAGACTCTGGTCAGCCGATTTGTCAAGAGTCTCAAGGAAATAAAGTCTCAGGAGAACATCACTATTTACTGCGATATAAAACAGTTGATGACGTACGTCAAGGAGGCGCACGGTGGCGTGTTCCGTCGCGTCGCACTCAGTGGTATATTGGACTCGGCTGATCGGCCAAACAAGAGATGCAACAGCGACGTTCGAACGACCAGAGTGATAAGGTACATTGTATGTTTTGAGCTTTTACAAAAAAAATACTGATAATAACGATGTTCTTTCTCTCCTGACGGCAGACACATTCATCAACCGGACTATGAAGAGAATGCTGAAATGACAGGTGATAGTTGTTACACAGTGGATGAACGTGGGACGCGAAAGTGTTTGTTCAAGAAAAGAAGTACCTCATCAACTTGCGCGGTAACATGTTATAATACTAGCAGGTTGTTGTGGTAGAATCTCTTTGCACTCTCGTTATGGACTATGGAATGTAGAAACCGCAAATTTTGATTTTCGAAGATTTACCGGAAATACGTTACTTCCGGTTTGAAAATCTCATTTTTCGACCGGAAGTGACGATAGTGCACAGCGCTGTTTTCCTACGAACGGGGGTCTTTAAAGTACCGATACGTTTCTTCTATCTTAGAGTCTTTTGGAAACTGAGCTTAGCGAGGAAAATGCAAAACTGAGTCAAAGTCCCCTTGGCAACCTCCGCAAGAAACATCACGTTCTGACGCCGAGGCAGAGCGAGAGGAATTTAGGCGTCGGTGAGTCGTGCGTGGGAACAAGTAAATCGAGAAAATCTTCGAAGTTTCCAATTGGCGGCATAGGTAATACACCGTACACTGTAAGGAACGACCGATTGACGACGGTTTTCGCCAATCAGTGAAATTCCCTATTTGCAGTAAATTGGTTCCGCAAGGAATACGGTAGAACAGACTCGACCGACAGTCACGAGAGCAGTGAATCGCCGACGGAGGGTAGTTTTGCCAGGCAATCGAGCCTGCATCGTTCACACTACCGCGGCACTTCTCGCACGAGTAGAGGGTGAGTTTGTCCAACCGAAAAAAAACTAATCGAGTCCTTGCATCATGTAAATGAGATGATCTTTTTTTTTCGCGCAGGGTCAGTCAAACATTACAAAGAGCTAAACGTCGGATGGAGGATCAACTGAACAAGATCGGTCTCGGCAAGGGCAAGAAGAAGGAAAGCCTTGAGGAGGCTCCTGGGAGCTGTGAGTACTAAAAAAAAATACTGACTGTCGTTTGATGTGTTCGGGGGATGGTGATTCTTGCACGAGTATGAAGCTGGAAACTGTTTATGAGGAAATTCAGTCACGGCGTTATTGATATTACAATGAGGCACGTACCGTTCACAGACTTCAGCAGGAGAAACTCTATGGACATTGGCGAGGCCTCCAGAGAGTCGGAGTTCGTTGTATTAAAAGAACGAAGATTGGTACCGCGTTTGGCAGTTTACGATGGGCTGCAGAGGTTCTCTTTTTTGTTGGAAACCTGCCAGCCTGGTTCCGTGCCTGATCATCATCTGATAGCGGCTCTCCTAGATTTGGTAAGCATTCGACGTGCAAAAACGCTCTGTGTAACGTATATCTGTATATAATGCAATTTCTTGCAGCCGTATGCACCCGTGGTAGCGCGAGCCTCGCTGATACTCGAGTGTGCTCACCTAGTTCATCAATGCAACAAAGGACACTGGCCTGTCTGGATGAAACTCAACTTTCCGATATTTCGGTCATCGGTTCCTATGGCAAACAGAAATGCACCAACAGGTCTCAGACGAACTCACGTACTTCAGCGTGCAGCGGGAAAGCTATTCTACCAGTGGGCAGAGGTCAGCCTCTCGTCGTCTCGTTTTCTTTTTGCACGTGTTGACATAATAATAAAATTCATGTCGATTGGACATTCACATCGATACTCACAGAACTCACACAAATACTCATGCAGGTACTCTCAGATACAGTCACTCACAGGGATACTCACGGATACTCGCGGATATTCGCGGATACTCGCGGATTCTCGCGGATTCTCGAGGATTCTCGCGGATACTCGCGGATTCTCACGGATTCTAGCGGATATTCGCGGGCACTCGCGGATACTCGCGAATGCTCGCGGATACTCGCGGATGCTCGCGGATACTCGCAGATGCTCACAGATACTCACAGATACTCATACATACTCACAGACACTCACAGACTCGAAATAAGGGTTGTTTTTTGTTCACACAGGCGATCGGTTCCAGACTGGAGGAGCTTATGGCAGAGGACAAGCAAAATGTCGATCAAGTAATAGCGATGGTATCCGATGAATCCAAACAGCGTGACTTGATTGTCGAAGACGAAGAAGAGGATTTTTTGGACGAAGGTGAATGTTTGGCGAAAAAACTTTGCATTTACGAATGATCCTATTGCTTCTGACGAGAGTGATTTTTAGCGAGTATCAACGGATACGGTTCCCAGTGTCCGATGGCCTTGAGAATGGTCGCGTGTATGCTTCTCCTCGAAGTCACGGCGTTCCTTCGAGAAACTTATCAGACCCTTCCAAAGTCCAGTAGACTATCGACGAAGGAACGTCCTCCACCATGGGAAAGAATGTACAGCCGGGAGGCGAATCGTCGTTGGAGCATGGCACTCTCGTCTATGGGACACTCACAGACATCAGCTCAGAGTCTTCAGTCAATCGCCGGTGATCGCGAGACCGGTGAGGGTACAATCCATAACGAAATACCTATAAATGGTATGTCCGGTTCGTTGTTGCTCACGAATAAATATAAACGTCTGATCGTAGAACGGAAAATCAGTTTCGTTCTTCACGAGCCCGACAACGAGTCGGAAGGCAGTAGCAAATCGACGGTCACCATTCAAGGTGAAGAAATGCAAAATAACGAACGGGAAAAGAACAAGCGTGTTCAGGCCTCTCAGGGACGTCCTTTCTTGCTGAGGCGAGGCACTGCCGGCAATGCAACGGGCTCCTTCAAGAGGCGGAGTCTGAAACTTCGTCGGGGCACAAAAGAAGGGAAAGAAACCGAGTGCGAAGCCTGTAAGTAATTTTAGAATTATACTTATGGAGGGGCGGTTTATCTTACAATGGCTGGTAACGGTACGATTATTTTTTTTTGCAGTCGTGAAGTCGATAGACACCGTGAGACGTACAGATTCTATCCAGTCGAAGAGAAAGGTGAGCTCGTTGTCCGACAGAAGCGACACTTCGGAGCCCGGCCTTGGAGGTGAGGTCAGCGGTGAAGAATCACCCGGGATTCTGAGCGACGATCAGCCTCCCGAGAGTCCGAGCGACTCGAACGATACCGACGAGACGAACAAGAACTTTCCCTGGATGAAGGTCGTCGCGCAGGTCTCGAATTCATTCAATTTCTACTGCTCTCATCAAAATTTTTGTCATCCCTATTGCCATCGACGACAAATGCGTGCCAGTGGGAGGCTCATAAAATCGGTAAGAAAAATTTACGGCGAAGAATTCGGTATTGTCAATGGCAAGCGTACCTTTGAATTCGACACGGACAAGAAAGATGACGCCAAGAAGGATAAGCGAAGCCGAAAAGTATCCGATCAGATGAGCGCACAGGTGTCCCCCGTGAGGAGAAAGGACAGCGTTGGTAAAAAGTTCAAGTGAGTAAATCAGGGCAGATTCTTGTTATCATGGATTTAAAAAAATATGCTCAGTCGTTTTTCTTTAAATCCTGTTGATTCCAAAGGATCGAGAAGAGTGTGGAAGGTTCGCAGTCCGGCAGATTGACGGGTGGAAACCGTGACTCGTCCAAAGACTTGGCCGATCAGGACTCGGAGCGAGGTAAAGGTTCGTCGAAAAAGCTGGGCATCGACGATGCCGAAGACCCCGATAAGGAAGATCCGGTGATATTAAAGTACATCAAGACGCAAGTTAAAGACGCTTTCCATGCTCCGCTAGCCACCTTGATAAAAGGCGCGGTTGTCATGTCGGAGGATCTTTTCATCGACGTGCTTCCGGTTGCTTGGGAACTTTTGCTGGAGTTGAATCAGGAAGTTGCAGCATCAGCCGCGTCGCTCTTCATCGTAGCGGCGGTCAGGGCACCGAATCAAGCTAGTGAAATAATGCATCAGAGTCTTCAGCACAGTAGCACGGCGGTTAGAATAAACGCTATACTGAGGTTTCAAGTGTTGTGGAAGTTGCGATATCAGGTGTGGCCTCGAATGGAAGAGCCCGCTCACATGACCTTCAAGGTACCGCCGCCGGGAATCGAGTTCACTCTGCCATCGCCGAAAATTGGCATTGAGTCATTACCGGTCGTGGATCCACCGTGGATGCCGCAGGTAAAGACTAAGGTCGAAGAAGTCACCATCAATCAGGAGCGTCATGTAAGTATTATTTTGAAGAGATGCCTTGTTGAGTTACACTTATTTTCTGGGTTTCTCCAGAGGTCCCTCGTCACTGCAACTAAGACGAGGAAAAAGCAGCAGACGGAGCTCATTAAGAAAGCTCTTCAAGCTCAGGACGACAAGAAACGAGAGGAGAGAGAGAATTTTCTCATCACGACGATCCCCATAACCGTTCAAGCGGCTTATGAGCCAAGTCCCGCCGGAGACGATCATGACGAAGGTGTGTATTGACGAGACCTCGCAGGAGCAAAATGAAGACTCATCGGAATATTGCAAATTCGATTTCATTGCAGCGGCGACTGACGAGGACGGTGGCGAAACCGCACCACGAAATACATCTCATCATGGTCAGTCTGCACTTTCGTTGTTTCCCTCGTCCTTGTGTTCCGCCATTATTCAGATCATCAATCTTCTCGACGATGCCGCGGTTTCCGACGACGGAAACTCGGTTTACGAAGTCGCTTACCAAGTGAGTCAATCAGATCTCAGATTCGGACCATCAACGTCGCTGATGTATATAATTTCAGGTTATATGGAGCTGTCTGGTGGAGGACAGCGCGCTTTTTCTTCGCTATGTCTTGGAACGCTTGACTCGCGAGAAACAGGAGCTAATGTTCAAAATCCTGCGGCATCTCATAAGATTCGTGCCAAAGTTACCCCAGCAGGCGGCGTTTGCTTTGTACAATTACATCATCGGTTACGTTATGTTTTACGTCAGATCGCCGCACGAGGAGGGCCAGAAGCTCGTAGGAACCGCGCTTTCAATCTTGTGGATGGTAACTCTCATTGGAACGCATTGAGCGCAACGATTTTACATAGCAATTTAACTCGAGCGAGTTTTCCTTCTAGGTCGTCCACAGTGTGCACGGTATAATGTTCAAGGACCTCAAGCAAATCCTACGAAAGGAACAGTGCGATGCTTCCATACTTCTGACAGCGAACGTGCCGTCGGCCAAGAAGATCATAGTCCATGGACCTCAAGATCCAGATGCCGGCGGTATTCCGTCACAATTTCCCGTTCAGGAAGACACGCAGTTCTGTCAAATACTTCGCGAGTCTCTGGACTTTTTTGGCATTGACGAATCAAAGCACAAAGAATTCTTTCTGGTCGACTACAAGACTCGTGAGTTTTTAACGAATCGGCTACAATCGGAAGTTTATGTATTTATTTGTCAATCGTTTTGGTCCAGATCAAATACACAATCCTTCGTCGTACGTCAGGGATTACTATTTCTTCAAGAGATCGCAATATCCTCAACTGGAACTGGTTCACATGAAACCCGAGGATGCCTTCAACGCTCTTCAGCGGCAAGAGCTGGTGCACAAATTCGTAGAGATTGGAAAGGTTCTACTCACATGGGCGATATTAAAGAACGTCGACATGGTCGTGCAACGGGTCGTTTTCTTGCACGAGGAGCTGATGAAACTACCATCATTTCCCAGAAAAGCACTGGAAGCTGATCTGGACTTGTACAAGGGCGGTGAAATTGGAAGGGTACGAATATATCGTCGTTCGGATTATATGTTGCAGAAGAGTGGCGAAGTAAACGATAGTTTCAATTTCTAGGAACTGCTGGGACTCGACGTCATGCACAAGTTCATGTGGGTCCGACTTATCGCGAGAATGTTCGAAGCTATGGCCGGTAACTTTGCTTACTCGGTCGACATCCACCTCTTTTTGAACGTACTCAATGGTGCGGTGATTCTCCACAGTGAAGATTCTTGTATTCTTCGCTACGTCGTCGCGACTTACATCAACGCGGCGCACAACTTTAAAAATATATTCTCAACCAATGGCTATCTATTGATAATGCCGTCGTTACTTCAGCTGTACGCGACACATCAGACAAACAAATTGGTCACAACGACTGTCGAATACGCGGTCAAACAGTTTTATCTAATGAATCGAAAGCCCTTCATTCTTCAGATGTTCGGTAGTGTTTCGACGATCTTGGATACCGACGAGACCAGTACTCACGGGGACGCACACAAAGTGAGTACGGGAGAGCGGGGCAAAACGGGGCAGCGGGGGCAAAACTCAATTTTCCAATAATTTTTGGATGTCCTATTTTGTCCTAGCGATACATCCGGATTTTCAATCCCGTTTTGCCCCACTCACCACCACGGCCAACATCCAAAAGTTATTGGAAAATTGTGTTATTCCCCATTATCCCGTTTTGCCCCGCTGTCCCATTTTGCCCCGCTCTCCCCTAGAACCAAAATTATCTTCCAACGATATTCGACACTGAATATTTATTTCATATTCAGGTACAATCGACGTGTCTTTTCAATTTATTGTTGAGCCTCGAGACACCCTCGCCGGATCCTTTGAACATCGGTGAACTGGTGAAGGAAGAGAAGCCACTGAAAGCCATAGATTTTTGTTACCATGACGAGAACGAGATGGTAACGGTTCTAGATTGCATATCCCTGTGTGTAATGGTCATCGCTTACGCCGCCGATTCCATCAGAGGTCAACAAATGTTGGTGCGTCAATAGCAAATGCTTCGAGCGATATTAACGATAAGCTCTTATCGCAGGTTCCGAGTAAGTCGATTGCGTTGCGTTTTATTTGTACACAGACGATACTGGAGGCAATACTGCCGTGTTACGTTCAACAAATCCAATCGCCCACATACAACAAGGAGGGCAAGACGGAGAAAGAGATAATAAATCAACTGGCGATAGCGGTCAAAACTTTGGTCAACAATTCGGAGGCATTGACGAAGTACGCCGATCGGTCATTCTCATCATTTTTGTGATTCCGGACATTTAATACGTTTCGATATGACCCATTTGATTAAAAACAGATACTACAACGGGCCACAGAAATCGAGTCCGGAGCACAAAGGCTCGAGTCAGAGAAATTACGGGAAAGGCCCTTACTCTCCTGGCTTTGACTTCGAGGATGAGACTCACGTTACCAAGTACATGGAACACGCGAAAGCGAAGACTCTCTACGATCGTGATAACGAGGACATGGAGAGCGCTCACAAGAATGAATTTCGACGGCCTCGTGATACCTTGCTGAATATGGTCGGAGAGTTCGTTGCTCGATGCTCGGTTCGACTTGCGGAATTGAACAAAAAGTCACCGGATGGAAAAACAATCGAATTGCTCGACTCAAAATGCCACGTGGTAATCCATTGTCATTGATTACCATAATACATGTTCTTTTCCGTTTCCGTTCCTGTGCAGTGTGCGCAGAAAGGCATTTTCTCGTATCGCGTGCGGGAAAAATACTGCGCATGCGTACAAACTCAGTATAGTATTTTTTCTGCGTGCCTTTCTGCGTCGACTTGCTAAAAACGAAAAGCGTGATTTTCGTGAACTCGGTAGGAAAAATTATGTGAATGGCACGGGTTGGAAAGGGAGTCCTAATTCGTGTGAACGTCGCACTTGCCCTTCGACTCGTGCACCATTTTCACACTCAACTCCCTTTCTACGCTCTTGCCATACAATTAACTATTGTAATAGTTTTCTTTGCCATCGCTAACGATCATATTGCTGCAGCGACTCGCCGATGTGGCCCACAGTCTATTGAAGGTTTCCCCTTACGATCCGGAGACGATGGCTTGCCGTGGCCTGAAGAGGTACATGAACGACGTTCTACCCTCGACAGAGTGGTCGAACGACGACATGCGACCGGCTCTGACGATAATCCTCCGACGACTAGACAAGACTTTCAGCAAGATATACAAAAAGGCATCGGTCCGTCGCAACACCGACTGGGACGCGGCCAGCGACTTGCTCAAAGGCATATACGAAACATTGTCGAGATATCCGTACATCGCACACTTTCAATACTTGAAGACGCTGCTGAGTACTTGTCAGGCACTCATTGTCGGGGATACCGGTCTCGTTGAAATAACTTCGACAGCGTCGGCTGCACTCATGAGCAAAATTCCCCCTCAACACTTTTGCTCCACCGTTCTACGCCTCATCGCTCTTCACGTTATCTCGCTCGGCGAGGGCTACTCTCTGGAGAACGTCTGCGGTGGGCAGGCCATGTTCGCAACGCAAATTCGCACCGAGAATACACTTCTCAATTTATTGATACCCCTCTTTCTCCGTGTTGGAACGGGAAGAAGAGGTAACTTCGCGTTTGCACTGTTAAAAAAAAATTGTAAACGTAATGCACCGGACTGGAAGTTTTTATGCAAAAACTGGTAGATTAAATTTACTATACAATTGTGATATAAAATTAACCCTCGAAGTACCGGAATTTTGCCGAGAACAAATGACCATGCCTTTTTTTAAACACAAAAACTGCGTTTCTTCTACGTTATCAAAAAAACAGCACTTCAAGGTACGACTGTGAATGTTTACAGATTTTTCTTTTTAGAACATCAACTTGTTAATCGAATCGTTCGAAAGTTGCGTCTTGATAGTAAAATTAAAGTACATTATTAAAAGTTAAGGGTTTCTAAAGTTTTTAATATACTGCACGTTAATTTTTCATCACAATTGTACATGAAATTTAACATACCAGTTTACACAAAAAAAAACTTCTAATACCGATACATTAAATTTCATACGAATTTTTTTTACACTGTGAGTGCAAGTATACTCATCAATCGAGACGTGCGGAATCTGATATATCTCTTATTTTCAGACGTGCCAAAATTGAGACAGTCGGATATAAGCTTTGCTCTTACCGCAGTCCTCAATACACTCTGGCCGCCCGGAGCGAAGACCGCACCGATCGCCACTCAAAACTTAAAAGCCACCACTGACATGCGAACCGGAAGTCTGACCTTCACAGCAAGAGACCCAAAGATATCGACAAAGATATCTTTGGCTCTCTACCAAGTCGCATTTTTAGGTGAACTTGACATTTTTCTGCAATTCTGATAACCATCGTTTCTCTTCGGTATCGCATTTCTCACGGTACAATGTCTGGAACCCACAGCTCTCAAGATCATGACGATCTGCTTCGAGACGGAACTGAAGACGGAGTGGCCTAAGATACTGAGGACCATGAGGCTGCTGAACAAGAGAAACGAGGCCTCCATACATCTGTGGAACTTTCTCGAGTTCGTGGTGACACATCGCACTCCACTGTACATTCAGATGCTGCCTTTCATAGTTCACAAAATTGGCCAACCACCGATATCGGAACACGAGCGCAACATGCAGAGCACCATACGCGACAAGATGAGCGGCGTACGGACGGCATTTCCAAAGTCGCGGGGTACGCTTCTCGGCGATCTTCTTCACGAGCTCAGGGATCTCAAGGAAGAGATTGAGGACAGAAAGTTCGGTGAGCGACTGTGCAAAAGTTTCTTCCGGTTGTTCTACCGATCTTTTTGTACGGACATGTCTTTACCGACGCGTTGCGAATCCCGCTTGTCTCAGACGAGATGCAACCGGAGCCGAAGCGGAGCGTCGTAGACATGCATCCCGGTGCTCCAAACTCGAACGACGGTCAGCCCCGAACGCAGAGGCCGTCCCTGCTCATCGACTTGCTCACCGGCGATCTGGGTTCGCGCGGGCACATGATACGGACTCCAGCGGAAACACCGATCTCTCACACAGGTGGACTCCAGCCGATGCCTCATTCGATTCACCAGTCAATGACCTCGAGCAGTACGACGACGAGATCATCGGCGACGGCCAGTCAAGCCTCCGCTCCGATATACGGAATGCACGCCGCAAGAGGTATGTAACTCTGAGAAATTTTCAGTAATTTCAAAAACCTCGGGGACGATATGATGTTTAGCAATTTTTTTTTCTCTCTTAAAACTGTGAGGACCGCACGATGTTGAACGATTGTCGTGATGTTGGCGATTTAGTGTTAACGATTATTGACAATGATAATTGGATAAATCTGATATGAATGATATATATATACACATCTCACCTCTCGCAAGTGCGTAATAGAAGAAAAAATCTGTCTCTGGACTATTATACTTGTGCGTCCTAGGATCGCTATCGAGCACGAGCGCAGGATCCTCCACGCTAAGGGAGAGCAGCGACGTCGCTCCCGGGGAATCCCAAACCGATCAACCACTACCGACAGGTATCTAGCTTTTTTGATGCGCCCTCGAGCCGACTACCAAACAACGCATCGGCCGTTCCACGCGATCTCTCATCATAATTGACCTTTTTTTTTTTTTTTCTCGTGATTGCTCGTGAGAACGGCCTGCGTGATTCATGAGTATTGGCATTCTCGAGTGTGTGTGTTCGTTCTTATTAGCGTTCATACAAATGTGTGCAAGACCCGGCGAAAGACGGGAGGATCGTTCGTTTGTCAGTTCGAGCTCAGAGTCCTATCGTGACGCGCTGATCCACGGAAGCTCGATGGGGAGTTCAACGATCCTCGTGTCTTGGCGCGCAGGGTAATTAAAGCTGGCGCTACCGGTGTGGCGAAATCGGTACCGCGAGATCGCTGGCACTTATCGGCTGGCCTAACCGCTTGACTACCACAGTTGGATCGAGCCATTGTCTATAGGGCACTGCGGCGAATCATAATATAATTTTAATACCGAAACAGCTAGATCGTTCGAAAGGGCCTGTTTATTTTCGCTCTGTATATTCGTCTGTCGCTTTTGGGATTCATCGTAGCAGCCTTCGACTTAAATGCCTTTTTCGAGTCATTGGAGAATCATGGGAATTCCAGGCGCGCTGAAAGCTCGTATTTGCAACGATTCGGTCAAATCGATCATAAGTGTAACTTAATTTTTTTTTTTTTGCAAACATTATACACGCGAAAGTTTATTCGTCATTCGGGGCGTGTGATTGACACACTGATCATTGCGTTGCTTCCATTGCTAGCTAGGGAACGGAGGTAAGCGGACCGAAAAACTACATGACTTATATTATTATTATTCTCAAGATATAATAATCATTAATTACTTCCTTGTACGTGTGCTCCTCTAATGCTTACATCACTATATCGTATATCTCAACTATGATACTATATATACCTATATAATATATCGATATGTAAGACTACACCCCTTCCAGACCCACCCTTCGGCCACTACTACTATTTTGCGTTCGTCACCACCGTCACTCACCACCCCTATATATGGTACTACTACATCGCAACATTCGATACAACTTTCTTTTTTTTTTTTCACTGCGTTACCACTTTAGTTGTTTTGTCCTCATTCTATATGTGACCGTTGAACAACAGCACACCGATCTTAAAAACCGTATAGCAGTATTTAGACAATGGTAATGTCCAACAGTTGGTACCCAGTTCTTTATCGTTGCGTAGACCACACACTCTGCACACTACGTAGTTGCTTCGACGGCTTTCAACTGCTTTTCGCTGGCGATATATGAAATAGTACTCTAAACGAACATACATACAGTCCTCACGCACTGTCTCTCTTCAAAGACTCTCGCAAATATTACCCGAACTCTCACGTCGATTTATGTTGGGCTCAATCACGTTCATCAAGCTTCCATTTTATCAATGCAAAAAAAAAAAAAAAAAAAACAGTCGTCGTCTATATCGAAACTTATTTACCCAGGTGAGATTTAAGCATCGGCACGGCTACGGGACCGCACCAGTTTCGCAATTACGGCACAATCCCCCCTGGGTACGTTCACAAGGCGAGCGAATGTCGAACAATGTCAAATTTCACGCGAATACCTGTTGGAGATTTTCGAGCGTTACATCGAGCTTGGATGAGGACCCGATCTAGCACCCCAAAATTTCTACCGGGGTAACGATAGATCGAAGCAACCGCGTAGGGTAGCGGATAAATCCGAGATATCTATATTGTGAACCGTACGTGAATAGAACGACAAGAGTAAAACAATCATTGAAGCGTTCGAAATCCTTTGGTAAGAAAATAGGGCCTGTTGGAGAATTCCCCCCCCCCCCCCCCCGCCCCGGACGCAGATTCGATCTCCGATGTAACATCGCTACTTCCGACTGCATATCGGGGATTCGTCTCACTGTACGATGATCGTCTCACGCTAGCAATCTATTCTCTCACCGTCATTATTTTGTTCTCTCCTCTGTTTCTCTCTCACTACTTCCCTCATATTAGACGTTCGATGTGGCATGTGTTTCAGATAGATCCCAACAATCTTCTACTAGCGATGAACGTAACAATGTTAAGCCTCATCCTACTATCTTACCTCATCAAAAGACGTCCAAACTGCGCTTTGTCTCTTCTGTAGAGTTTAGGCACTCGTCAGGTAAATCCCACACCCCAAAACAAAAAATTAAAATTTTAACAGAGATAAAATAATTGGTACTTTAGTACGGTAGTCGCACTCGCACTAGATACAATATAGACTATCGATTATCTGCAACCGATATACAATAAAACCCCTTTTTTTCATAGCCAAGGTATGGTCGATACCTTTTGACGATTGAATAAACATTGCAATTCATTGACAGCCGAACGATTCACTTTTCTTCCAATATCCTCGTATCGTAACACTTGTACGTCGCATTGTTCCGTCCGTCTTTTTTTGTATTGAACAATTGTATCTATATGCGTAAATTTTCATAACTCAGCTGCTCTTTCGGACGTTTTTGATCGTCGAGCATGGCTCTCGTTAGTTTTTTTATTTTTATTTTTATTTATTTTTACATACTCGTCTCTACTTATCTCTGGTCATTGTTTACGTGTTCGATAAAAATTGTACACATAGTATTAATTACACTGTCGTTATTACGTTCGACGAATCGAGTCTCTCGTCGCGAGACGATGCGAATGAAAAGAAAAAAAGCAGTTCGAGAATAAAACTTTGAAATAACGTGCATGCGTAGTCCTAGAAAGTATTCGAGATAGATTGAAGACCGATCGGCGATATAATGATGAGATTATTCTTTTACGCATAGGCGAAATCGTGACGAGTCAACTGAGTCCGAGCAGTCCGACCGAGGACAGTTCAGGAGAGTCCCGTCCAGACAAACCTCGTTTGCAACGATCGATGGGCCAAAGCAAGAGAACCTTCCGCCTAAGAAAAAGCCGGAAGAGCCATATTGATGTAACTAGTCGATCAACTACCGATAGCGAATGATGTTGCGAATTAAATTAGACAGTAGGCACCAATCGGCACGATTTGATTCCTTCAAAAATCCTACGCTTTCCAGGTTCCTCATCTAACGTTGGAGCAACGAGAATCGTCGCATATTCAGCCGAGAATCGTAACGCCACCATCCTCGTCGACGGTGGAGTCGACAATTTTTAGCATCCCCTCGGAACCATCCTCCTTCCGTTCCAGAAGAAGTTCGTCGATGCGTCAGACCGATTCGGAACGTGGCAATAGTCTGAATCCCATGGATCAACACTCACAGCACCTGCATCACAGTCATCTCCATTCTCACCATCATCTTCATCCACAGTCGGATGTTTCCTGGGACGAGGATACCTCGAGTACTTCCGGGTATCGCGAGTCTTACAGTATGAAATTGGTTTCGTTGGACGGAAACGGTAGAGGCGTTAGCGCACCGCCGTTAGCTTCACCCGATCTTAACGACATACCATCGACGAGTAGCACTGCAACGAATTACATGGGCTACGACGGAAGCTCGCCGGACTGCTCGATGAACGGCAGCGGCGGAGAAAAGACGGCCCTCTTGAACTCGAGTCAGAGATCGGCCTCGCAGCATTCTCTACTGATGGTCTTTCAGGGCCAGGACGAGGATACTCTGATCTAACGAGAGTTCTTTTGATTTTTTTTTCTTCAATGAGCTTAATCGAAACACATTAATCGATGGGAAAACAACAATTGGAGAGTGGGAGACATAACTAAAAATATTAAAAAAGGACAAGTCTACGGACGTCGTTAGCCGTAGATCGCGATGCCGTGACCGACAGAGGCCTAAACATTTGTACGACGCGATTGTGTAAAAGATTTATCAAGTGTTTTAGATAAAGCGATGATGATATACAATCATCAATTTTAGCACGGGAAATATATTTTTTATTCATTGGCCCCCTATGTTTCCTGTGAACTGTAAATTGCTCGAGAGCATATTCTCACGTTTCTCCGTGAGGAAGATCGATGCTTATGTCAGCCAAAACGAAAGAGACCGCCGCGAAGAGAGCTGTACTTGTGTCCAGCGATACCGGATTCTCGACGTTCATCGTGTCCGCCTCGGAGTGGTGGAACCAGAAGTATCTGTCATTCTGAGTCCACAGTGAAGCGCCAGGAACACCGGCGTCTATCCAGGCTTCTATGTCTGGACCTTCGCCCGGAGCCTCGAGAGCATTCGCACCCAATGGCTCGACCAGTCTTTTAGAAAAATCCGCGAGTAAAAAATTAAAAACTGTTTTTCCACTTTTACCATTCGCATATCAGATATCATTTTTGTACACATAGACTCACTGCAATATTTTCTCGAGGACGCATCGAACGGCCAATGGTCCATCGTACTTAAGACCCAGGGGTGTGAACGTTCCCATGTCCGACTCCATTACGAACTGAAGATCTCCTTGCTCGCCTTTATGTTCCTTTATGTACTGAGTCGCTCCGATGATTCCCATCTCCTCGCCAGTCCACATTATCGATCTGGACATTTTATATTCAATTACAACTCGATCGCTCGATCTCCAACGATACGATTCGCTAAAACCGAGCCGACAAATTGACAGTCACCTGATCGTTCGCCTAGCTCGTAGATTTAGGCGTTTCAGTAAAACCAAGGAGCTCCAGGAAGTGAAAGCACCCCCGCCGTCGTCCATGGCGCCTTGACCGACGTCCCAACTGTCTATGTGACCGGAAACCACCACCACATTGGCGGGCTTGCTACTACCGATTATCTCCGAAACTACGTTTCTCGATTCGCCGTCCGGCAGTGTTTTCGCCTGCATCAAAATTTTCAGCGTAATGCGCTCGCCTGAAAATAATATTAACCGATTGAAGTTTCTCATCGACGCAAGATAATTTGATTATCCACGCCGGTCTTTCAATCCCACACCTCTAGCCGCAATTCTGCCCAAGAGCGAGGCGTCCTCGATGGTTATGCAAGCCGCGGGAATCTTCGTTACGTTTTCGGCGTAGCTCATCATTCCCGTGTGCGGTGTGTACAGAGAGAACGGAGTAATGGATCTGATGAGCGTCGCAACCGCCCCTAGTTTAGCAGCCTTCACAGCTCCCATCGAACGATACTTCACCGTCAACCCGTACGATACGAATTTTTGATTGTAAACGACGATTTTTCCGGGTACCTGACGAGAATCGTTACGATTTAATTCTATAATCGTTAAATATTATCGAACGACTCACCTCGCTCGCTCTTCTCTCCAACTCGGCGAAACTCTTAACTACTATGGCGTCTGCGGTGATACCGGTTTCCGGTGTGCCAACGCTGTACCCCAATCCAAGCATCTTTATATCTTTGATCCTCGGCTTCAATAGAGTCGCGGATTCTCGTCCTCTAATAAAAAAAAAAATAGCAATAGGTTGCAATTTTTGCTTCCTCGTAGAGGAAGCTTGGGTTTTGGTGAGAGGAAAGAAATTTCGACAATTTTAATGAAGACTTGTTCAGAATGTTCCAAAACATCGAAAAATCGCATTTACAAAAAAATTTCCGGATGCATGTTTGTGTGTATGTGCGAATCAGACGCGAAAGATTCAAACCGCTATAACTTGAGAATGCCTCGACCGATGAAGCTGAAATTTGGCACACGATCGGTGTGATTAATGTTTGTGTAGTCAAGGCTTCATCGAAATGTCATTAAAAAAATGTCCAGTTGTTTTTATTATTGCGATCGTAAAACTTGAATAATTTTACCTGACCCAACGTGGAATCGTCGCTCGTTCACCGTGCACGTTCTCCAATCCAAGTTCCATCGATTTGTTCAGCATGTAATCGATGGAATCCTCCAAATTCTTGGTACCCGTGAATCTCGGACCGAATTTATCGACGAAATTCGACAACTCGAGCCACGTTGAGCCCTTGAAATCGCCGTTCATTGTCGCGTTTATGATTCTGTTTACAATCGGCCCGTAACTCTCGATCTCGGTCAGCAAGCGTGTCGGTAGAACGGACTCGCAAGCGTTGCTGTCGCTTTCATCCGCAATCTCGCCGTTCACGCGGTTTTGCAGCGTAGTTATCAATAGTACAAATGTTATTTTAACTGACAACATTTTTCCTAAGCTCGGTAACACTTTATTGCGATTTTTAGCAGAGTGCTGCACGACCCTTGCCGATCAATGCGCAGCGGCAACTGGACTGTCCGTTCTCAACGGAAGGATCAGACACGAACGCAGAGCTGAGTATTCGCATCAGTGAGCGCAGCGTCGCTCAGCTGGAGGTTTCTAGTTTTTTTCGATACATCCGCTCGTAAAACGAGCTATTATTAGACGTGCAGTAGTTTATGTTCCGCATAAAGCTGTCGCATTCTCGTGAGTGGCGATTACCTTTCCGACGGACGGTACAGCGAACGATCGTTTTTCCATCAGTCGGCAAAGATCCGACAGTCGGTATAAGTCGCTTGTTCATTTTTAGTTTATCGTGCAACAGCGAGTAACTTTTCCAAACTAGTTTCGAACGTAACTCTCGGTAGACTATAAAGTAACAAATGATACGCGATACATTGTTTATGATAGTATTGATGAAGTGTTGTTGATGGTAGATAAGACCGAAATCATCGAGGTAAAATGCTAGCGCCGGTAAAACAGTGACTCTTGATTGAATTTCCAACCGTATATTCATTAATCACTTGTCCCTGGAGTAACAGCAGGAGAACGGAACAGCAGGCGGACCGTCACTCAATTAAGTCATGACACGGTTCCGTTACTCCCCGGAAACCACGCTGCAACAATGCAATTTGCAATATAACGAAGCGTATTGATTGTGCCATCAGCAGTCTTCACTTAACAGTCCACTACTGCTACCGCCATCGGAAAACGAATTAATTACGTAATCTAGTTCAATTGAAAAGGCTATAAAGTGAACAAGGGCCGCTCCGTTGATTCTAATGGATCGGAACTGATAAAGTACCTTTTTGAATGCCTATATATTATATAATGAGTATATAAATTTTGCTACGTAAACTTTTCATGTACATATTGTGACTGTAGCTTCAGATCGATAGCGAAATTCATTTACAAGAGCACTTACAGTCCAACTCCGACGATGTGAATTCAGAAAATAATAGAAGCCCTTATTTTTGGATCTGTAGAGGGTGAATTCAACCACCCGCCACCCTTTCGAGGCTTCGTACTACGTCGGTGAAAGAAACTTTACTTCACGAGAACGCTGAAGCCCTGGAATGATATTAAACTTATATTATCACAGTATCGATTTAAGCGACTTATGCTTTCTAACGACAAGGTAATCTTGTCTGCAATTTTCCGGGTACTGATATCCAGAAATTTGAAGAATGCTCCCATCTCAACCCCAAGTTTCCACCGAGTTATTTATATTAGATACAGTTGATAGGAAATAGTAAAGCCCTGAGACGACGACGCGCCCGCAACTCTGGTAGTCCTTGTTGCGCGTCAACATTGTTGAGATCTCCGGAATGTAGCATCCGGAGCATCCAGCATTCGGATTAGAGGGAGATGGAGAGACAGGGGAAGGAAGAGAGATTCGAACGAGATTTCGAAGCGAGAATAATCTCCGGACATTCTCGACGGGTTGGAAGGTATCGGTGAATCCGTTATAGGCTCTCTCTTTCACTGCTGCAGCCTGGATTTCACACCTTCCGAATCTGTACTCCCTGATATGGGATGAGAAAATGTTATATCAGCTCGTGGAGATCCGATTCCCACGTCACCGTACTCGGTTCACGCTTCGTCCCGCAGTAACGTATGCGATACCACGAGTGCACGATAGAATAAGACGATAAGGCACAGCCGAAACCTCTTTGGCTCTTGCGCGCTACTGCGACGATATTGATTACAATTTAATCTCGCGGATAACTCGAGGATTCCCGGCAATTAAATTGTTGTTGCATTCCACACGTGTCTCCGTGGGAACGCATATATGTTCTCATTTACTCCTTCACGGCCGGAAGTCTGTTCCCCGTTGAAAAAGAATAATTGAAAAATGCTCGATACTCTTCCGAATAAAAATATTTCTTTTAAATGATACTTTCAAGAAGATCCAATTTTTTGTCAAATACTTCAAGATTTCTTAGAATAATATTGAGAACTATATATTTTTAAATGGTCGTATTTAATCGATTTGGCGAATATCGCGCATTGTACATTAAAGGGTTCACGAATAGGGCCGCGCGGTCGGTGAATATGTTACTGGCTATGACTGGCGCTATGACACGCATGCGGAGGGTGAACCTTAGATAAACGATAGAATAAGACGATTAGGCACAGCTGAAATCTCCTTGGATCTTGCGCGTTACTGCGACGATATTGATTACAATTTAATCTCGCGGATAACTCGAGGAGTTCCGTAAATTAAATTGTTGGACGTCACGAGTGTATTCGTCAGGACACATATGTGTATATATTCTTATTTTCTCCTTCACGACCTGAAGTCTACTTCCTGTTGAAAAATATAATCCTTCAATGCTCGATATCATTCCGCATAAGAATATTTCTTTTAAATGATACTTTTTAGAAAATTCGCTTTTCCAATTTATCGTCAAATACTTAAAGATTTTTTAGACCGAAATTGAGAAAGATATATTTTTTTAAACAGCCGTATTTAACCGAGTTGGCGAATATCGCACATTGTCCATCAAAGGGTTCACTGATAGTAACCGTGAGGTCAGTAAATATGTTACTGATTGTGACTGGCGCTATAACAGTATGAAGAGGGTGAACCTTAGATAAACGATGGAATAAGACGTTTAGGCACAGCCGAAATCTCTTTGAATCTTGCGCGCTACTGCGACGTTATCGATTACAATTTAATCTCGCGGATAACTCGAGGGTTCCCGGCAATTAAATTATTGCTGCAATCCACACATATTCGTGAGAACATATATGTATATATATTGTTATTTACTTCTTCACGACCGGAGAGTCTACTTCCGGTTGAATAAAATTACTTAAAAATGCTCGACACTCTTCCGAATAAAAATATTTCTTTTAAATGTTACTTTTTAAAAGATCCAATTTTTCGTCATATGCTTCAAGATTTCTTAGATCAAAATTGAGCAAGATATATTTTCAAATAGCCGTATATCAACGTCTTGGCGAATATCGCACATCGTACATCAAAGGGTTCACTAATAGTACCGTGAGGTCGGTGAATATGTTACTGTCTATGACTGGCGCTATGACAGGCATGCAGAGGGTAAACTTTGCACATGTATTCGTGACACTTACAGCGAGTTACGGCTTTTCCTTGACGATTAACATTGTACCTTGTATCCGTCGTCATCGTCGTGATCCTTATCGTCGAGAGTGCGGCGCGTAGTGTGTCAGCCGTCGGTCGATTCCCTCGGTCCCTCTTAATCTGTTGGTCGTTCTGGGGAATGATTTCGAAACATTCACCGGTGATAATCTGAAAACCGATAGTGACTACCGGCGTTGAGAGCTCTTGGCCGTCTCGGTTCTTCAGTCAGTATGGCCGAATCGATCAAGAGAACGTCAAAGGTTTGTGTCACTACCATTGCAATTATTATACTTAAGAATATCGCGACTCTTCCCATCGAGTATCCTCGAACCAACAATGCTCCATAGAAATCCACATTATATATATTTTTTTTAAATTATCCCCTCATCGTTCCACTCGTTTAATTTGCGTTCAATTTATTTTTATTCGACAATCAATTCGCCCGTGTGGCCGCCGGCTTCTACTTACTCGTTTAATTACCAACCGGTTTACAGCAGTACAGGACAATTGGATGAACCGTGTGTACATGCAAACAGGCGGGTCAATACGGTAATAATACCATAATAAGCCACGAGACAGGCTCTCAGCCACGACCGGTCTACGATCAGCCGTACTTAATTTCGCTTCGTCCTTTTTTTTCCCCCCTGGTGGATTTGCAGCACGCGCACAAACATAGCTCTCGCGCGCGCATTGTCGAAGTGTTAGTCGATTTCAATATTATGTTCCGGACGTCGCGCGAAATTCTCTTCCGTTCGGTCGTACGTTTCTTGTTTCTTGGCCGATAAAGTATATCCACGTATCCGGCCCAATGCACACCTCTGTAACTGGCCACGCGCACAAAATTTCACTCGATAAGCCCGGAAAGACGTGGGGGGACTCCCTCCTCATTTTGCCTTATCCACTCCGGTTTTCCTGCTCCATTTTTTTTTCTTCTTTTTTTTTTATCTATCAGATAAGTCGTTTCGAGTCGAGGGCAATTTCGCTCTCGTGCCGGTGGTGCTCCAAATGAGACGGAGGAAGAGAGAGAGAGAGAAAAAAAATTAACTGGGCCAACCGGTCGGAAGGAGTGAAATAAATGTTGCACGGAACGTGTAGAGATGAATAGAATAGAAGGAGCGGAAGTTAAGGAGAGTGGTAGAAATAATATAAGAAAGTGACGGAGCCGATAAAAGCTTTTTACAAAAGCGAGCAGCATTCTTTCTCGGCGCTTGTGTCTCACTCATCCCCCTTTACCACGAGAGCGCAATTTAATCCTATATTTTTCTTTCGAACCCCCCCCCCCCCCCCCTTCCAGGACCCAGTCGCGACATCCTCTTCGCAAAGGATTAACAATAATAACAGTATAGACCTTGTTAATTTATTGAAGCAACTATTTACCCGCAGACGAAGAGGATCTCCCTTGGGGTTGGAGGTGCCCTGGTGGAACTACCGGCGGAGAGAGTTGGGTGGGCAAATCCGCTCGAGTTTGTTCTATCCTGCATCGGGTATGCTGTTGGCATTGGAAATGTTTGGCGCTTCCCGTACCTTGTGTACCGCAATGGCGGAGGTATGTATAACATTGGTCGGTCCGCCGACTGGCGCGAGCTTTCGGCAAAAGGTGTTTCCCGGTTGTGAGCGGTCGAGGCTTCGTCGTCGCTCGTCGTGCATCCAATGCCGAAACTAGCGCGTCGACGGCTGTCGAGGCTTCGCAGGCTGCTTGTTATGCTATTCCGTATCTGGACGTCAACGCGCAATAGCCGACGGCAGTTTAACCTCCGCATTGCCGATCTGGGGCGTTCGTGACGCCGAAGGACCTCCGCGAATTATTCCCGAAGACGTCAATTGGCGAATATACACTTATCGAACTTTGTCAATAACGCTCGCCATTCGATCTGTAAAAGTCAATGGCAGAGCGCTATAAGGCCTTCACCGAACTCCCATTCCCCGTCAGCCTCTATCCGTTCGTCGCGGCATCGCCCGCAGCCCTTGACCACAGTTATGCAGGTGTTTCTTCGATCGCGAAACCTAATATCCGACCCGGAGAGGAACGCACGTATATCCACTATCCCCATACCAGAACCACTATTCGCCCGGCGCAATACTCCCGGTGAGAGTTCCACTTCCTTTGACACGTGTCCCATACTAAACGCAACACGCGACAGAGCGATGTCCGCGGAGCTCTTTCTATGAGACGATATACGCTTTCAGGTAGGGACCGAGACACATTGCTAAGAGGCTGGCTTCGCCTTTCACGATCCTCGCATTCCTCGACCTCCGCGACGACGTATTGATTAGATCACAGGAGACTCTGGAAACCCAACTCGGGGACCAGCTTTGAATTACTACCGGGCGGTCTATCGCACAGAGTCTCTTGTTAATTTAATTTTGCATAATCGAATAACCCCTCTTATCGTTTTTATTTCACTGAGGCGCCTTCCTGATACCCTTCGTACTGATGCTCATCACCATGGGATTGCCGATATTCTTCTTGGAGCTGAGCATCGGCCAGTACACAGGACTCGGACCGGTCGAGTCTTTCGGGAGAATGGCACCGGCCTTTCGCGGACTCGGCTGGTGCACCCTCGTCGTCATCGGCCTCGTCACGATTTACTACATGGTCCTCGTCGGCTGGACGCTTTTCTACACGTTCGCCTCCTTCTCCTCGAAATTGGCGTGGGCTTACTGCGACAACGAATTCAATACGAACGGTGAGCGGAGTGAATTACTGAAAGGGAATGGGCGGTGCGAAGTACTGGGAGAGACGTTGAGGGGTTTAAAATAGCAAGACCGCGGAGAGGATCCCTGGAGTTTTCGGGACACGGATCTTCGGTAGGTATTCAACGTCAACCGAGAGTACTTCCTGCACGTGCATTTGCTAATTGGAGGCGCTCGAGTGAGAAGCACTAAGCTCTCTCCGGAGAAAGCCAATCGCCCAGCGAAGGATCCGTTCCGCAGGGCATGTAGCCAGGTTGTGTAATCCTGCGGAGCCCATCGCTGCAGCTGGTACATCGGTAACTCCCATTAATATGTTGTTACTCGTATCGACGCTCGGAATACATAGTGCCCCGGGATATCCGCCCTCTTCCGCAAACGAAAAATAAACAACGGATGTATATCAAACCGACCGCGGTATAGTAAAGTACACTGAGAGAAGGATCTAGTAAAAATTACCAATCGTCTAAGAAAAATTACCAATCGTCTAAGAAAAATTACCAATCATCTAGGAAAAATTACCAATCATCTAAGAAAAATTACCAATCATCTAAGAAAAATTACCAGTCATCTAAGAAAAATTACCAATCATCTAAGAAAAATTACCAATCATCTAAGAAAAATTACCAATCATCTAAGAAAAATTACCATAGGACATAGCAGTACGGCGCCAGGGCGTCACCTATGGCAGAAAGTCCCAGAATTTCCAAGAATTTTTACCATAATATCTGAGAAAAATTCTTGTAAATCCAGTACTTCCTTCCATAGGTGTCGCCCTAACGCTCTACTACTATATGCTATGATAATATCTCTCAAGTGATATAGTAGTTTTTACTAGATCCTTCTCTCAGTGTAGGGTCTCTATCTTGGAGTACTCACTGGAGTACGCGCGAACACCGATAGTGACTTACAGACGCGCGCAGCGATTTACTACTAGACTCACTTAACGATCGAGAACTACTTTGGCTATTGAAGTGATATTGGATGGAGTGGATCAAAATAACGGAGGCGTTCGAGGGCGGAGCGCTCGAATGTACTTGTCGTTGTTCCGCATAGTATAAACTCGATCCCGCGCTCTACACGGTTTGCCAGTTGTAAATCAGCGTAGCTTAATTTACCTGGATAAGCTACACGGATTCTCGGTCATCGTTAGACCCAACGATGCTGCGAGCTAAAATTCAAGTCCCGGGAGTTTACGCGATGTAGTGGCGAGCGGTGGGCGGCTTCGGGGGTTTCCGAGGAAGGGGGAGGACCGCGAAAGCTCGAAGGGATGGCCGGAAGTATACGGGAGCTTCTACCAGCCGCACAACCGAACAGCCTTTTCGTTAATAAATTGCAGATTGCTACAGCGGCCTCCAGGATATCGAGTGCCAGGAGAATAACCGAACGACAATATTTTACAATAAAAACTGTGCGACCATTAGCGACGTCTGCTCGAGTTTCGGTTACCCCGCCGGTAACGTGACTCACTGTTACAACGAGACCGTCGCCACTCCATTTAGAATGCTCTACAAAAGGGTACTGTCATCCGAGGAGTATTTCAGGTAGGCAAGGAAAATTAACCATCACTCCTTTGTCGCGATCTTCGAAAGGTTCGGGAGTGCTTAATGAGAGCGTGTTTTAATATATTCCGGCAAGACGGGTTGATTGCTTCGGCTTGTTGTACCGGATGCACGCCCAAAGAAGAGAATGCTCGCACCAAGATGTATATTCATTACCGCTTCAAGCATTCTCCTTTTAGAGTACGCCTAATTATAAACATAATTAATATATTTTATTTGAAATAACTAATTATTTCAAATATTAATGATTTTCGATGAACATACTGAGAGAAGGATCTGACAGAACTTATCATAAATCTGGTAAAAACGACAGAACTTTTGTATAAACGACAAACATGCGTATTAAACTTAACACATTCGGTTAGAAAATATAGTAATTTTCGATATCGCAGATATCACGCGAACATCCCGTACTTTTTGCTGGAATATAAGTTCTTCTCATTCGAAAATATAGTAATCGAAAGTATAGTAATACACTATAATATAGTTTGTTTTAGGTTTGTAATTTATACCGGCATATTATGTCAATGAAGTTTTTTTTTCACGTATGTATACATAAAAAAAAAATCATCGACGACATTCTCAGCTTTTATTCGCGGCTTTCCCAGTTGTATTCCGAGGAATTCTTAGCCAGAAAAAATTAGCATATGGGTTCGATAAGAATTGCTATGGCTCTGTGAAAATTTCACATATCGGTAGTGATGGCGGTGCCTAAATTTTTACCATGTTGCCTGGTAAAATTTACCATGACTCGGTAGTTTTATCGAGATCCTTCTCCGAATGTACTTGTATAAAAAGATCAAGGATAAGGCAAAAGTTTTCGAAGAAGTGCCGTACACGTAATCGGGCATTACCCACCATTTTCATCTGTCTCTCTTTCAAACAACCACCTTTCGGTTCCATGGCCCGCGCAGTGACTATGTTCTCGGTATACGAGGTGCGACCTGGGAAAACTTCGGAGGTATCAGATGGGAACTGTTCGGTTGTCTTACCCTCGCCTGGATCATCTGTTACCTGTGCCTGATAAAGGGCGTACAAACCGTGGGGAAAATCGTATACTTCACTGCTCTCTTTCCATACGTTGTGCTCATCGCCCTTTTCGTCCGAGGTTAGTAAAGTTGCTGAATGCATTAACGTACGTGCGATCAATTTGATGCTCCTATCGGGAAGAGTAATTGGGAAGAGGTCGAAGACCACACAGACGGCCAAACACTTGTGAAAACCGTGTTTTTATACACGTATGAACGAAGCATCCGCATGTGTAAAGAATGGAAGCGCGCAATATCGCCAGGCATGCAGTTTGATCAATTTCGCAGGCGTGACACTGGAAGGCGCATCCGAGGGCGCGTTGTGGTTCATCACACCGAAGTGGTCGACCCTGCTGAACGCAAACGTTTGGGGTGACGCTGCATCGCAAATCTTCTACTCCCTCGGCATCGGTTGCGGATCCCTGGTCACCCTGTCAAGCTTCAGTACCTTCTCGAATAATTGTCACAGGTGAGGCAAAATGTACTACTATCAATACCGCGGGTAACTATCCATTTCCCTCGGGCTCTCGCACCTTTGTCCATCTGTTATCCAACTACGCTCTCTCGCGCGCGTATTCGATTTTGCGGTTCGCTATATCTGCGCAATGACAAGTTGCATCGTCGGCTCGACAAATACATTCGAAATATCGCGCGGTGTTGTAGATGAGAACGGGCCAAATCGGAACACAGGCGATAATTGATCGGAGGTTTACGCAGGAAGTACGGAATTCCGAGGCGTAAGGAAGTCAGGCCTCGAAGTACAATGCCGGAAGACCTCCGATCGAGTATCGCGGTAGTTCCGACTCGCCCTCTTCTACAACAAACGGGATGTTGACATTTTTGGACGATGGAATACACACTGGCAAAAATCCGCCCATAACGGCACCTGTAACTGTACTAAATAAGTTAGTATCCACTCGAATGTTTCCACCGATAGGGGAGAGTGGGGCGGTGTGTAACTTTTTTTCGTATGAATTATTACTGCAGAATAGCATAATAAAAAAGTACCATTCATAATCGATTTCTATGGGCTTTCGGGGGTACATTGAACCAGAATTCATTGCTGCAAAAAGATCGATGACATTTGAATAATTCGCTTCACAACTGACCGCGAAATAATACATTGTACCCCACCGGTGGGCTACGATGTGTCAGATAGTTGGAGACAATGTGTCAAGCGATGCAAAAAATGGGGCACAATGCGTCAAGCAAGAACTGTTTTATTTCGTGATTGAACAGCCTAGCGGCAAGCTTCCGGCCGCGGCTATCCGTCTCCTCTTGTCGCCGTTATTCTCTCCTTCGGGTATGTCTGACATGAAAAAATAGTGAACATCCACCCTATACTTAAATTCAACGTTGTACCGATATTATATGCGAACCACGTCAAGAGATTACACACCTGGCGATGCGGCCCACACCTCAGTGACGCATTGCATCTCACTAGCAACAGACGATATTTATTGTAACGAATACAGACATAAGGACTGTCTGAGACACACTATACTATTCAAGCTGCTCGCGCATGAAACTGCGTGTGGAACACGTACGAGCCGTGCCGTATCCACACACAGCCGTGGCTGGCTGATGCTCGCGTATTGCTGTCCGATCTGGTCCGCTCGACTCGTCTGTGTGACGGAAAATGGCAAACGTTGTTTTATGCGCGGGCACCTTCAGGCGGCCGGAATAACTCGGTATGACAAATGACAAACGTGCAGATTATCGATTGACCAGACAACTACAGTCATGACCGGACTTTCAGAGAGAACAGATGTTTGACACTTCGTACTCGAGATATTTAGCTGCGATTGTATTTAATAATATCCACCCCAAATCGAAACACGCGCGTGGCATTATATTAAAATGCATTACTTATCGAACTAACAAACGACAATATGGGCATTGAGTGATCCGCAGACAATTAATCTGTCTTTTATGACCGAAAACCTTACCCGCGTATTAAACTCATCGTAGCTCTTACATTTTTTCTAAGGACGAACATTATCTTTTCCAGTGGCTCAAATCTATTATTATTTTTCATATTTTTTCACGAGCCGTCATCTCAGTTTTCCTACCGCTGACAAAATCCAATTTAGCTCACGGCTCGACACAAAAAATGTATGCGCCACAAACCTCCGAGAGATTGAAGGTGGCTCACTGACGCCCCCTGACGCATTGTGCTCCGCTCTCCCCTGCACCCAAGCACGCGTCACTCATCTCCGAGAAGTGCGGCATACGTGACGGAGGGTTTGAGAACGCACTATCGATTTCTCAAAAGCTTCGCGATTTTTTCGTTCCCGAGGGGGGACCGCCTATCTCTCACGTTGCCGGTCTCGCGCCAGAGAACTCGCGCGTTAGCCACTCGGTAAATTTGATTTGTGAAATTACTTGATACACGCGACGTGACGGTACGTGGGTCGGGTGAGAGGTGGAAGGCACGGAGGAAACTGACGAAATCCCCTGCGTGAAGCAAGCCCTCCGGGGTCGTACCCCAACGGCAGAACCTCGCTAGCTGCTTCAACTGCATCTGCCTCATCTCTTCCTCCTCCGACTCCTCATCCTCCTCGCTTGCTCTCATCGCGCATCGCTCGGTGAATTCGGCAAGGGTCGAAGTTTCGGCTCAACGGGCAAATACATTTCCCCGGGTAAACAGGTACGTGACGCGTTACGAGACGACATACTAACTTTGATCGTTCCGTGAGTCGAGTATGTATATATGTATATGTGTGTGTGTGTGTGTGTGTACGCGAAGAGACATAGTTCTATAGGGGGTTAAACACTAGGACTACTGTTGCTGCTACTACTATCGCACAGATGCACCAAGTAGTACAGTTTAAGCGCAGTCCTACCAGAACAACACTTTGCTGCGTCATTCACGCATATGTGAAGAATGGTACCTATTATTACGCATTCCAGATTCATCTCGGCGCTGAGGCTCGTTTGTCAAATCCAAGGTTCCGTAAATTGTTCCAGTAAATTTTCTATAAAACCGTCTTTCTCTCTCTCTCTCTCTGTCTCTTCCTCATTCGGATATAACGACATTTACCTCGTAAACTTTGCCCTTTCGGCGATGATGCTCCCGTTTTCAGACTGAGCGAGATACAGAAAAATAAATTATGAGAACGAAAGTAAACGTTCGTCAAGCTAAAAGTAACGCTATCCATGTGTTCGTTAATTCGTCAATTTTTGTCGCGGGTTACATTCGAGCTGAACTCCAAATACATTTTAACCGTGTCGTTCACGTTCTTTTACCCACTTTCCTGTGATCCTTAATTCACTCGTTTCTCCCACCAGCTCCATGTGAGGCAATTCTATAGGAACATTGAATAAAAGATTCTCTAATGCGACTTTTGGTTCGAAAATCTCACAGGGATTACATTTTAATCGGATGAGTGAGGTCACGCTTGTTCGGTATAATCGTTCGAATCAGACATTCATATTCTAATTTCGTCGTTATCCTATTTTGTTTTTGTTTGGGTTAACGAGATCTGCATGTACTTCGAGCAACGAGAGAGAAAAAAATTGAGGGATTAAGAGGAATTACAGTACAAGAACGACCGCGTACAAAATTCTCGTGGGTAATTTCATTCGTGAAAAGTGGCTGAAAATAGTTAAAGAGTCGCCGCGAGAGGGTTAACACGTGTAGGGGCTAATTGGGGATCAAGCCGTGTTAAGTAATTCTACGAGGAAGAGATACGGGTTACCCAGCCGAGCTCGAGTAACTGCGAGGACGGTGAAGCCCACAGGCGAACGAGAGATTCTTGGAATTTTACAGAGTCATTCTTCGATTATCCGATGTCGGATGAAGAAACGACATGCTCTGTGTAACTCGACAAGGAAGAGGACGAGAGCAAGAGGCGTCTCCTCGTACTTCTGAAATTCTACGGTTCATTCTCGAAAAACTCGTCGTGTACGAAAATAATATCAGATTCCGCTCCCGTTTCCCCAACGGTCTTATTTTCCGTCTACTCTGCGAGTTATGTATAAGCATACACTGGGGTGGAGCGGGGCAAAACGCGACACCGGTTGCATAAGAACGAAAAGCCTTATCGCAAATGGGAACGACCGGTCCGTTTTGCCCCGCTCTCCCTTACATACCCGCATCCAGCTTCGACCGCGTCCCTACCATTCACTCACTCGTACCCTCGCTCATTCGCTCCCGGTTCTCCCGCGAATGTTATCTCTCTGCTCTGTGTTTGTCTTTACAACTCTGTCACCAGGGACGCCATATTCGTCACGTTGACGAATCTCTTTACCTCAATTTTCGCGGGTTTCGTGATATTCTCAGTGATGGGCTATCTAGCGGGTCAGATGCACATGCCGATCGATGAAGTTGTCCAGAGCGGGGCCGGACTGGCTTTCATCGCGTATCCGGAGGCGGTCGTCAGGATGCCACTTCCGAATCTCTGGGCGGTGCTCTTCTTCCTCATGCTATTCATACTTGGTCTCGGTAGTCAGGTGAGCAAAAAAAAAAAAAAAAAAAAAAAAAATTGTAAAAATTTACCGTGACGAACTACGATAAAAAAGAGGAACAAGAGATAACCAATGAACGGAACTCGAAGGCGTTCCGCCGTAAAAGATCCATGTTTAAAAAAAAAGCGCGCTGTTTCGAAGTCTATTTTTTCGCTTTATCGGTAGTGTGATTGACCGTTGAGCGAATCTGTTCCTCGTCGCACTGCCGGCTCGATATTGGCCATAAAAATTTGTGCCGGAAGCTCAAAGAACATTATTTCCGGTTCTTTACCGGTTGCGAATCGTTTCGGGTCGCCGCGACGCTGCCAATTACATCGAGTATACAAAAGATCAACCGACCAACCAACAGTTCGACGGTAGAGTGACCGACGGTTCGACATGGATAATTAATGAAAGTCCAATTGGCCTGTTACAAATATACAACGGCTTAGCGCAACGTCCGACGCGCGGGCACGGCTGTACGGCGAATGCACGCGTTATCGTGCTTAACCACGAATGAAAATACGGTGGATGGACGAGTGTCAAGACCCATTAACTCCAGCGGCCGCGCGTGGTGTCGCTTACGAGGGGATGAGGTCGAGTGAGGGGGAAAAAAAAAAAAACGCGAAACGACTCTCAATCACTGCGCCGCAATAATTAGTCGAACGATCGCGTGTCGGTACGCCACTCGTCCCTTCGCTGGTCAAGCTCCGCTGCCGCTGGCGTGTCGAGAGCACGTAAACGCGTCACTCCCGATTTTCCGTGGCGCGCCTCTATATATATATATATATATATATATATATATATATATATATATATATCGCGAAAAGAATTTTACTACCATAACGTACTTTGGCAATGGTACGTTCGTAAAAATAGCCCGCGGGCTTGATGGGATGCGCGGGGCTCATCTTTGTACCATCGACCGCGTACACAATACGTGTACGCGTAGCCAGTGTACACCGTTCGCGAGCGTCACGGTCTTGGTAATTGTTTTATCTAGAGCGTTATGTCGTTATTGTACGTAGCTCTTTTATTTTTATTGTCTCGACGGGGGGAGGAGGAGGTGGATTCTTTTTTTTTTTTTTTTTTTTTTTTCCACGGCGTCGGTGAGGCTCGCTGAGCGCCGGCAGCGTGGCCGACGTCATTCAACGAGCTACGAGCCGGCAGTCAGCCGTGTGACTCGCTGGCTGTGGTGGCTTGCATGCAGCAACTCACAGAGCTTTGGGCCGCCACGTTCGGGAGAGAATAGGGGAGGCGATGGGGCCGGAGGGAGGGTTATTGAAACAGCGATGCGCGCATGCATTACGCCTCCGCCATCCTCGCATACGTTCGTCCGGCTCGGCTGCCACCCTGTTATTTCTTCTCATTTTATCTCGCTCTTTTTTCCCCGCTCTTCTCTCTATTCACAGATCTCTCCTCTTTTCTCCGCCATTCGTTCGTTCGGTTCTTTTTTTTTTTTAATTTATTTTTTCGTTACATCGCCTTCGTTCCTCGAACGCATCGAGGCCCTCCAGCGAGCCTCACCTGAACGCGAAAAATACACGGACTCACTCGATCGTCGATGAACAAACACAGTTCGCAGGTGTGCAAGCGATAAACACGGCCGTACTCGACATTCGTCCCAATTTGCGGAAACACGAGAGTCTGGTCATACTGGGTATATGCGTTACCGGCTGGATACTGGGACTCCCGATGGTCTTCGCCGGTGGTGTCTACCTGTACACCCTGATGGACTGGAACACAGCATCCTGGGCAATACTATTGATCGGTTTCGCGGAGGTCGCATTGCCTGCGTGGTGTTACGGATGCAACAAATTCCTAGGTAACATTGCGGAAATGCAAATGCCATTTGGCCGTATACTGCATGGGTACTGGAGGCTCAGCTGGGTCGTTCTCGCTCCCATTACCGCACTGGTAAGTACTTGTCACGCACTTTCAATCAGCAATGAAACAGCTTCGCCCGCTCCATCGAACCCTCGCTCTCTCTCTCTCCGTCTCTCGTCGATGTTCATTCCCCTCCGCCCTTCATCCGACAACGAACCGTTCGACCCTTACGGAAACCATCTACCCTCTGAACCGCAGACCACGGTGGTCGAGCTTTAACGTTCACCGCATTTTCGAACCTACGCCGCGTATTGATGAATTTTGCGAATCGAATTCAATGAATCGGCCCATAGTGCACCTATTTCGGTACACACGAGCGAGAGGGTTTTACTGTACTTACGGAACAACAATAGTGTTACGAGACCGTCGATGAATGAGTATAATACCTGCTGTATGTATTGTAAGCTCCCGTGGGGCCAAAGAGGTGCACCGGAGCATTGTGAAGCGCTCCGATTCGGTAGCCAGTTGCGGAAAATTATTCATTTTAATAATCGCCGCAAACACTGAGCGATACCTCTCAGCGATTCTGGTTCCATGAGTTCGAAATCTATGCGGTGAGTTTTCGTCGTTCCGCAGTCTTCGTACGCGCGATTGTCGGTGTTGTTTGTTCTTGGTATTGAATAACCATTCGCCGTTCGTGTTTCTCGAAGCCCGTTATCTCGTTATCTCGTTGTGAAAAGCGCTCATGAAAAATTTCCATGCCACGGAATTCGAGGCAAGAAAGAACGAGCCGAAGGCTTGCGGCACCAGCCGGTCGCGGCGTCAACGATTTAATTTGTCGGGCGACTGTCGTGAGCAGCGTAAATTCACGGTATTTGCTTTGCAGCCCTTTAACAGAAGCGCTTAGCCGCATAAGCCACAAACGTAAATACCCCACGTACGTTTCGTAACACCCGTTAACGAGTTAGCTTTGGCACCGCGGTACTAACGTGCCGCTATTGATGACGGACTCGCCGTTGATGCCTGGCTCTCTGCGCTGTGCGGCGGAGCACACAGCTGTGCTTTTACAGCTTTTTCTTGGCGTTATACCGTGCAGCCAGCGCGGCGAGCGAGTGGCTGCCGTAGTAGGTGCCAGACGGGGCTCTCCCCTCGCGATATGCCGTGTTCGCGATAAAATGCTATTTAATTAAAGTAATACCGACTGCTCAGAGTCTACGCGAGAGCTTGTAAATTTCTCCAGCGACTTTCTTTGCATCTACTCCTCGAACAAAGTTCAAACTCGTTTCCCGTCATTTGCATTTTCATTTTTTTTTTTTCCCTTTCACGACCTCTCGTCCTAAGCTTGGTTGTACCGTGTTAAGGCGAATGTCTCCGCCTGGAAAGGGTATTAATAAGAAATTTGTCTTATTTTTTTTTTTTTATTTAACTGCGCCAGGGTGTCTTCGGATATCAGATGTACACGTATCAAGCCGCTGTGTACGGAAAGTACGTGTTTGCTGATTGGGCAAATGCCATTGGAATATTGATCGGAGCGGCGACACTCGCACCTTTGCCGATCGGCTTTGCCTACAGTCTCTGGAAAGGACCGGTGAGTGACCTGAATTTATGTATGTATATGTTTTTTATAAAAGGAAGGGTGAGGCTCAAAATGGTGAACGATAATGTTGAATTTCGATATTCATCATTTGCGACTGATGAAATATCGAAAAATAAGTTGTTTTACAATTGTATATTCGATAGATAGCTAAGTCGCATAATTGTTTCACTGAAAAAAATACTTTTTCGAGCTTTCATTTAATTCGAACATACATTTTCGGAAATTGGAGATCAACTAAACTTGTGAAGTCGAAAATTGAGACAAGCTAATATTTTTAATGGCCTGCATACCTATCAGAAAGATGTCGAGAATGCAGATTTCGAACGACTAAAACGTAGATACGATACGTACGATATCAAAGGGCCAAAATAGCGAAAGCGAATGGCAAAAGGCAAAATCGCTGAAGCATAAAAAAAGCTAACAAACGTGAGCTACGATCTTTCGTAAGCTGTCCCTATTCTGACCGTTCGTCTTCCTGGTCTTTCGCTATTTCGACCGTTCAACTTTTTGGTTTTTCGATAGATTGAACGTTAGGCTTGTTGGTCTTTCGCTATAATGAATTCGAAATTATGAACACTCAAGATATCCATAATTTCAGATTTCCATGCCTCGTACCTCTTAGTGTTCGAATTTTCGTCTATCCTAAGGTTCACCCCTTGCAACATCGCCGACTCACATATTCATTCTCGATATAGGTTCAATTCGCTATATTTTCTCAATTTTTATCTGCTACTTAACGACTCACAGAAGACTGGCTACTGTACATTTGACCATCCGTTATTTGTCTATCTCGACAATTTGTTTGAAATATCAACCGCTCTACGTTTCGACCCTTCAAAATATAACCACCACCCCCCCCCCCCCCACCCCACCCCAAGAAATAATACCTTCTCGAGGAACGAAACATCGTTCGTAGACGAGGTTGATCGACCATCCATTTACCGCGCTGTGTATACGCAAACGGAATATCGCGACTTCGTCAAAATCCCAGGAGCACCAACCTCGACGAGCATCAACAAAGATGGAGCGACGTAACTACTCAGGCCGCGCTGAATATGTCGAAAGATATGAATCGTTCGGCCCTCCCTTCCCCTCGACCCGGCTGATACACGAAGCTTTCCTGTGAATGACGTCGCTGTATGCTCCACGAACGTAACTCCTCAACGTGCATCCACCACTCCTACAAGCCGCGATTCCGTTAACACGAGCAAGCATTGCCATAGTTTTCCGACCGCTGGTACCGCTGCTCTCGCTGCAACCCCGTCCTCCACCGCCGGCTGCTACATTGACGAGCACCTCCACGAGAAACAGTACCAGTGTTGCACAGCCGTAGCCGGCCTCGGCGCTACCACTGCCTCCGGTAGCCTCGCTCCTACACCCTCCATTACTGTCGCTTCCCCGAATGATCTACGAGCGAACGCCGGCAACAACACAACTAGCGAGGAGCCCCGAGACTCCGAATCCGTGAACCTTCCTGCAACTCGTTCTTTTATTCTGTTCGCAGAGAGACCTGAGCTTGTTCCGGCCAACGAAGAACTGGGCTCCCGCTGATAAAAGTAGCACGGAACCGGGCAGCATCGACGACGGTGGAAAGGACGCTCGAACCGAATTTGTAGTCAGCACCAAGCTGTAAAGATCCCCTACGGCATATATTACTTAAAGCGTGTATACACGTAACCGAAATAGGGCACAGACCGCTGGATCTCACCGTGCGTCTTTGATAAAATAAAGCACCCCTCTCTGGCCAACACTTGCAGGGCCCTCTCGAGGCACACGTTCAATTGTAAAGCACCGCGGGTACCGCGCCGACGGCGATACAGCCCGCGGTGCACGAGGCTGACTACAATTTAGCCTTTAAATTGTGGGCACTTATTTAGCCGGGACGCAATTAAGCGAGCGGAGTACCCCGTTTGGTGCCGGCGCTGCTGGCTCGCTTAAGATTCCGCGTTCCTGCCACTCGTGTACCACCACTCCGGCACGGCCACCGTGTGTACTCCTCGATTTGCCCTCTCCTTCTCCCTCTCCCCACGATTCTTCGTCTCCGCTCCTCTCCGTCTCCCTTTCTCGCCTCGGCCTTATTCTTCCTTGCTATTTCTTCGCCACTTTCTCCCTTTCTCCGTCGAACACCATCCCTTTTATTCGGCTCCTCCTCCCTCTCGTTCCTCCGGTTCGCCACCGACCGGGTACCGAAATTCGTTCGCTCCGCTAAATGCTAAGTAGAGCGCGTACCTATAACCACACTGCGCACCGCACACAATCGCCGACGCCTAACTACGCTATTCGGTAGGCGTTGCAATTTAGTATTATAAGTTTAATAATAGTTCGGTTAAGTTACAAGTAAGCACCAGATGCATTCCCTCGCGAAGGAGGCACCCGCTTATACAAAATTCACTATCTCTTCCTTTTCTTCTTCCTTGTTTTCTTTTTTTTTTTTTTTTTTTTTTTTCATTATGCTTTTTTAAGGCCGTTTTATTTACGTCATCGATTTTCTTCTTCCTTAAGGTAAATCGATGCCCGGCAAAATTGCCTCTCGGGCTCGCCCACCCGAATTATCCTCTCCCATGCATTTTTATAAGTTTAACGTATATAGAGGGTTATGCGCGTAAGGGAGAGCGAGAGGGAGACTCGTTCCTGGCACGTAAGCTGCTCCCTTCGCATACACGGGACTTGCCGATAGGAGACAAGTTAAAAGAAAAACTACGAGGCCACCTACTGCTGGGAATAGCGAGGTGCACTCACTTTCAATATCTATCCGTCTCTCTCCCTCGCCCGCTCCGCCGTCTATAGTTTTCCTCTTTTTACTCCTTGCTTTTTTTTTTCCAACAAAGTTGAGTTCCATCGTCCCGACGATCACGACGCACCACAACGTTTCTCAATTCTCCAACTTTACCGTAAGAAATTCAGATTGGAACTAAAAGGGGAGGAAATAAAAATGCAGTTGGAAAATAATAAACGAGGCCGTGGATCTTCAACATAAATCGCCGATCGTTTACCACACGGTTGAGGAATATTATTGAAATGTCAAAAATAAATTCATCGTTTAAATGAGAAATAAAAACTCCGCCTATTAGTACACGTCGTTATACAGGCTCGTAGCCGAGGCTATAATCGAGGATCGTATAAATAAAAGGAACCTCATCCACCTGCAAAGCCCTACCCCCACCTCATCGTACGCCGCAATACCGTTTTAATTCTCATTAATTTTTAATTGCGCGCACGGTAAGCCCGTTTAAGGCACATTTTCCCGAGCTTGACTCACGATGTCTGGATGAAAAAGTGAAAGTAAATAAAAATTGAGAAGTAAGAATCGCAAGTGCAGATACCGCTTCATCCATAAATCGAAGTGGCGATAATTACATGCGAAGCGGTACATTTGCAATTAGTTGATTCGTAAATTAATCTCGTTTAACTTTTTTTTTCTCCTCGTTTGCCTTCCGCATCGCTGCTATCTCTTTTCCTCTCTCTCTCTCTCTCTCTCTCTCTCTCTCTCTCTCTCTCTCTCTCTCTCTCTCTCTCTCTCTCTCTCTCTCTCTCTCTCTCTCTCTCTCTCTCTCTCTCTCTCTCTCTCTCTCTCTCTCTCTCTCTCTCTCTCTCTCTCTCTTTCTCTACTTCGTTATAGTATTAACGATAGGAGGTCGCGTGCAATCACGAGCGCGTTTCCGCGGCCGCAAGCCTTCAGAAGTTCTCGGCTCAAAAAGCTGCGGGAAGTCATTTTTATTACATCCGCCCGTACCCGCCTCTGTTCGGTCTCATCTCACCGGAGGTAGCGGCTCCAATGGCAAGCGGGTAATTCAATTAGTTCCCCCGTAATGAGCTTTTCCCTTTATATACATATTTTTTTCCCAGAATTACCGGTATAAATGTCGGTACACCGAGAATTAAAAAAATTTGTTGGATGTCCAAAGCCCGCCTTCGGGGACGTCAAAAAGAATTTTTTGTTGCCACGAAAACATTTTTCTCGCTCCTTCAAATTATCCTCTCTTCAAATTGTCACTTAATTTCATTTTGTTCGCCGAGCGCCCGCTTATGTTTCTCCGGGTCTCTCGGCCCCTTCTTTATCCTCTTTTTATGCCGGTCTCGGCTTGGGAATCATAAACAGGTAAGAAACAATTATACGAAGTGGCGTCCCTCGTGCAAGTCCCTCGTGTATAGGTCGAAAGCTTCAAACTTCTCCAGTTATCCCGCGAATCCTGTCGGTCTCCTTTCCCACCCGTTTCTATCTCTTCGCTGCTATTCTCCGTCGCTTGCGTTCGAGGCCCGCTGAGACTTGAAATCGGAAATGTCAGTATCGCGTTTCCATAGTTCAGAACTAGTTTGGAATTACGATTGACGCGGAATCGCGCGGGTTATTCTCTAGACTCTGTGCTCTCCCTCTTTCTCAATTGCTCTATCCAAGCCGACTGGGTGTCTTTGTATTTTCGGCGTGACACCCGCCATTCGCAGAGTCATTCTCCGATCCTACACACTTGCACGCCTCCGCCGAATGGTTGGTTCGAACTTCCATTTTCGAGGCGTCGCAGATGTCACCGTTAGAAAGTGCCGCGTTCGATTGTTTCGGCGATATTCACATTGGGCATGGGTTCTTACAAGATGCAACTCATTTGCCAAACATTGAAATTTAACCGCTTACCTCTTAAAATTTTTTTAGATAGTAGTGAGGGAGATTAAAAAAAAAAACTTGTGAACATAACTTCCTTTATATTCACTCGGTTTTATAGCCATGCACCATGTTTCTTAATAAAGTGAGACGGTTGTAGACGGACGGTTTGAGAGAGAACGAACGTGATCCGTCCGGGCTCTAAAATAAAGATTTCCTTATAATTGATGGCTACCTAAATATATCGAATTAATTTAGAAGAGACCGGGTAATGTCTTGCCTTGTATCGAGAAGTGCGACATAGTAGTACAGTAGGTTTAGCAGTGCGGTAAATGAGTTGAATATATCCTGAACAGCTTGCAAATACACCCAGATAGATTATAGCAGTGTTTAGTAAAGTTTTTTTCCATTCGCGATTTTTTCGCGCTCTGGAATGGAAAATCGTTTGTTAGCGAAAATTCCATCGCATCCCGCGAATGGGAAATATCTTTTATTACAATATATACGAGCGGCGTACTCTGTGTGTGAAGTACACGTCGGGGGCGCCTGCGGTAGAATGGAGAACGCGCGGCCGACTAATTAAACGAGAGGGTACGAGAGAATTGCGTGTGATGCCACATTCACATATATATTACACGGTAGGGGGTGTATTATGGCGCACCCTGCGAGTAATGGTTAAATGCCAAGGCGATGGAGTGAGAACGAAAATTAGCTTTACACTACGGAATTGATAACAAATTATGGTTCTATCTCTGCCTACACATAACGCATTTACTTTATTCGAAAAATAGTTATCAGTCACACTGTCGTTGATCTTACCCGTAGCCAATAAATCCTCGTGTGTCAATACGTATGGAATCGTGCACACGACTCCGTGCTAGGCAATACAGTTGCTGAAGTACTAAGTACGGCGGCTCTCGATCCAGGGCAACGTCGAATTCCGCAAGAGCTTTCGGGATAGCTGCGTGGAAAGCTCCCAAAGACCCGGGGCTCTAACCCATGGATCACCGAATGTTATTCCCGCGCGAAATTAAGGATCAGTCCGCAAGATTGGCGAGTGAAGAAGATAAAACGAACGGTGGAAGAGAGAATCCGCGCCGCTGCACTTGTTGTATGTTTTCCTTGCTGTGCTGGCCTCGGGCGTTCTATCTCTTCCACAAGCCTATCAAACACCCCGCGTACCCATCTGGCGAAGATTTACGTAATCGAACTGAATAAGACCAGGAAGAACTACACCGCAGCTCAGGGGCAAAGCGGACTATTTTTTTACCAATTTTCATAGCTTTGAGTCGTTATGAGCTCGGCGTTTCGTTCGTGACCTCCATGGAAAAAAGGTATGCGAAAAATGCGAACATATGGAAAAGGTGCGAAATTAGTACATTTTTACACGAGTGCGAAAAAACTTTTTCTGACGGCTGTGAGTTTGCAGCACGAGCCAAATTTTATTTCACGCGGTGCGAAAATGGGGTTTCGCGCACGTGAAGCGTGCGCAAAAATCGCCGTTTTCCCATCGAGTGTGATAATTACAAGAAAGTATCTCACCTATATTCTATTTACACCTAATAAATAATCAATTTATGTATTTAATATATTTCAAAATATACGGAAGATATACCGGCGTATGTATCTTAAAATATATCCGAAATATGTTTTGTTCACATTTAACAAGTATTCATATAACAAGTGTATTTTGAATATATCGATACACATAACCTGCATATCGAATTTTTCGTCTAAAATATACGGCGTATATTCTATATATATTTTTGCGTATATCTTACACCTAACTTTTTCCATGGGGCATGTCTGCCTTTTCATTTCGTCTCGCTGTTTACGAAGTGCAATACAATTTACATCAGAATTCGTCGATTAAACGGGAAGGATCGTACAGTCGTCCACCAGAGCCATGATTAAATTGGCCGTGTAGCGCAACTCGGTAAGAGCTCACTGGTGAAGGAGCACTTCATGTGCCCTTTTTCGTCGCTCGTTTTCTCTCTTACTTCGTCGCGTTTCTAATACCACTGGCCGGCCAACGGTTCGAGGGTCGTTGTTTGCGCTTTCCAGCTCCATACTCTTTCACGATTCCCTCCTCAAACTTCCACGAAGCACTTTTGTCTCTTCCTCCTATTCTCACGTTGTTTTCTAACACTGCTCTTCCTCTCTTTCGTTATTTTCCCTCGGAAGCCAGAGTCGCCACTGGGACTAATGACGCTGGCGAGAGACGTTGGCGACAGGTCGGCCAGCGGTCCCTGGAATTTCTCTCTTTTTTTCCCTTCTTTTTCAAATCTTCTTACGTTTGTTTCTCCTTCCCTCGCCCCCACCCGCGCGCTTTCGAAAAGTAAAACGCCTCGAGAACCGAAACAGCGAAGCAACTACTCGGGAAACTCGTGAGAGAGCTTCGCCGAGGAGTTCGACCATTTGTTAAGCTTGCAATTCGACGCTCGAGTGTTGTTATCGTAACAATATTGCTTTAAACAAATACCGTGTAAAATTGATTGTCGGGCGAATGGCGTATTTGGGTTTGAAACGAAAAGGGAGGGGTCGACAAAAGGTTGGAGGCTCGAGGGCAGGGCGGAGGGAAATTGCGTGTGTTGATGGAAAAATACGCGCTACGAGAGAGAGAGAGAGAGTGCCGATGGTGCGGGCGGACGCGAGAGATAAATCAGCTGAAAGCTGCAAATGAGTTGAAAATAGGGAAGGTGAGAGAAAGCTGACAAAATAGTGGGTTTGCGCCAGGCTGTAAAAGCGAGATAGTCGGGCAAAAAAAAACCGATACCAGGATTCCACGCATACGGATGCGTAGAATCTGGGGTCAGTTTTTTTGATATCGGTGATACGAGAAAATCACTGAAATTTTCTAGAGCGTATAGAATGTTATCTTCAGCGGAGAGCAAAGCTCCGGAAATGATGGGAGAAAATTGTACGGACGGCGACTGAGGATGACAAGAGCGAAAACAGGTCCAAGAATGATGTTGATAGGCATCTTGAAATTACACAAGCCGGTGAGACGGAACGAGTCGAGGGTGAACAGACCGTTCCGACGACGGGGCAGCAAGGGGGTACAGAAATATGGTGGAAAACAAGAAGCGCGGTAGGAGTCTCCGGCGTACATCCTAAGGCATCATCGGGCGATAGAGTATAACAGGAATATATATTCCGGTATATCCGAGCCAGGGCGATGGCAGGTACGTCGATGAGAACGGAAGTTAGCGATAGTAGTGCTACAGTGGTAATACCGTTCTAGTGTACGGAATCGGGTATACCCTGAAGCGATGTACCGAGAGTAGAGTCGATAGGACGGAGCAGCGTACGCTCTCGACGGGAGAGTTGAGGTTGCTGCCTCGTTGTCGGACAAGGGTCTTAAGGGGTTGGGCTCATCACACACTCCTATCCACTGCGGACGACCCTCGACTCTGCCTTCACGGAAATATTCAACGTCTTTTCCATCCGCTCGTGCTTCTCCCTGACGCATTATTCTAAAGATTATTGTAAAGAGAGAAAATCAAAAGCTACCTTCCTCGCGATCATTCATAACGCGCCGAGATCTAATTATGTTTTTCCTTTCATTGGCGTATAATAAGCAAAGTCAATTCAATCGTGTATGCACTAAAAAAAAATTCCCTTGCGGGCTGCAAAAGAAACATTTTTTTAATTTCAATTCTTGCAATTCCATGTGATATTGAAACAATGACGGCAAGACTGTCAAGATAACATCTTATCGTTTCAATCTCGTATGAAACTGGAGGAATTGAAAGTAGAATTGAAACAACAATTATTTTGTTCGGCAGCCCGCAAGCGAACGTCACTTCACTCATTGATATTTTTTTTCAGTCCGGCCCTATTGACTATATAAATATCATTAATTGTATTTGTTTCTCTGTCTCTCTGTCTCACAGACGCTCTCATACAAACTCCCATACAAAATTTTGTCCACTGGCAGTTCCGTATGCGTGAGAAGTTACGCGCCCGTGTCAAATGTGTGGGAAATAACGCGTAGAAATGGCTCGTGAAACTACGAGTGGCATTGCAGCTCGAGTCAGCTTCCGAAATGTTGGATGGCGCGTCACGTCGTGGTTTTTGCAGAGGTCGAGAGCGGCGCATCGCGCAGCCGGTCGTTTCGACGACCGGATATTCGTATGCGGTACCGGACGTCTTCGAGAGGGCGCGTCGCGGAGACCCCCGCCGAAGGAGAAAGATCGAGCGGCATGCCGCTGAGGCGGAAAGAGAAGAAGTATGGTGTTGAGTTTTACACGTCCGGCGGGTGTCCGTAGACGCAGCTGCGGACGCGTATCTGCTACAATATACACATACACAGGCGACGGACGGGACGGAGAGGAGCCCGGAGAGCGAGCATCGTGTACGTGCATAGCCGGATGCGCTAATTATGTAAATGTATTTAGATCCGATGCCGCTGTTAACGCGAGCGAGCGAGCGAACGAACGAGCAAGTAGCGAATCGACGGGAATAAGGGTGTGGGTAAGGGAAGAAGGAAACGCTTGGTATGGATACAGGAGCATGCATAGTTATACCCTTACGGGACACCGTACAGCAGATATATATATACATATATATATACATATATATGTATATATATATATATATATATATATATATATATATATATAGAGGCTATAGCTTAATAGTGCATATACGCAGCGGGGCACTACAGTGGATACAGCCATGAAGGAGATATGCACGGACGGGAGGTCCGGTGTGAACGTGAAGCACACTGTTCGATATTGTGGTGAAACAAGCGCTATGAGGGTCCTCTCTCCCCTCGGTCTACTTGTATGGAGCGTTTACTATTTCGATCAATAAGCACTCACCGCACTCGGCACGGTGTCTATACCTACATACTACCGTAGGAATCGCTATACCTGGCCGAACCAGCACTTGCAGTTTAATAGTTTCACGGGCAGAGAGCCGTACGTATTCCTACGCACCTCCGAATCCCTACTGGACTGTAATTTTCTCGTTTGCGTGTCTATTCGAGCGTGCAACCGGGTGGCGAACCCTGCCCCGTGTCGGAATCATCGTATAATCATTTGGGATGGAGTCTGCGGGAAGCCTCGAGTGCGCTTCGAGTGCCGGGATTGCAACGGTGGTAACTCGACGGAGCTTTCGATAGGACCGCACGCGCGGGGTTTAAGGAAAGGGCATTAAATTTGGCGAATGCGATGGTTCAAACGGTGGATTATCGCGCCGGCACCGCAGTACGGAAAAGCCATATCTCGTAGGAAGGTGACGAGGCCGTGGAATCAGGTAGAATCGGATAGGTTCGGCGGTGGAAGCTGCAACGGTGGAGGCAACTTTGTTGCCTGTGTTAAATCGCTGAGGAACGGAGGAGAGAGAGAGAGAGTGGGGGCGATGGAGCTCTCGAGTTCGAAGCCACAATGCTAAGCCCGGGTATCTGCGGCCTGGTGAGACCGCAAGAGACGGGAGCTCACGGGATGAGAGTCAAAGGGGGAGAATGCGAACTGCTCGTGATGCGGAGTAGAATGACGCAAGCCCGACGGTGAGCGGGATGAAGATGGGAAATCGCCGAAAGAGAAAGAAGCCGATTCATATCAGTGAGAGAGAGACGACTGTGAATATGGCGTGCGTGTATGTACATATGTATGCGGGTGAAGCGACGGAAAGAGAGCAAACGGCGAATAGAGATTAATCGAGAGAGCAACAGAGGAGGAGGCACGGAGAGAGGTCGCTCCCGAGCTGTTGCCGCGTGTTGTTGGGAGCTGTTACGTTCGTTCGGGAGCAACGGCAGGGTGCAGGGAGAGAGCGGCGTGGTTTGAGGCGAAGAGGCGAGGGACAAGGGATGAACGCGCGGTCGAGCCCACGGCTACGCGGGAGGAGGAAGAGAGCACCGCGAGAGAAGAGAGCGGGTATAAAAGGGGAAGGTTCGGTCTGCGGGTCTGGGATTATTCGAGGCGACTGCACGCGGTATAACCGGCCGTTATCACGAATTCCGAGCGCGCTACCCCATCCACGAGACGAAGCTCCCGGCATCCCAACTCTCCCCCTCAGTCTCTCTCCGGTTCTCATTGCGGCTCTGCGCTTGCACGTGCAAGATCGCGAGGGTGGGTACCCTTTGCCAGTACCGCGAGTGGGGAGGAGTGGGGGGGGGGCACATATTCAGGAAGGGTGCACCGTGCAACACAAATCGGAGCAACAGAACTCACGCGGTATAAAAAAATTACGAATGCTCACTTGGTAAGTAAAAATGCGCAGGTTTATATGAGACGAACATGCGAGTGCGGGTAGCGGACTCGGTGAAATCTCCGTTCGACGGTGTGTGCCCTGCTGACGTTGTCCTCGTACCGATATGCGGCGATGCGCTGCTTTCGCCAAGACTGAAGAGAGGGTAAAACATCGGTCGTCGCTGCCGTGGATCGTCGTTAGTCGCGCGATTCTATTCGGTACCGCGGCTCCATTGTCGGGGGTAAAAAAATTCGCTCATCCCGAAGAAGAGCCTGAAGTGAACAGAGAATGAGCACGGCACACCCGTGTATCGTCGCCCTTGTGTGTAACGCTCTTTCTTCGTGTCTTCCTCGACATGACACCGACCTGACTCAATGCGCGCGCCGCTCGCTTAAATGAGAATCTTTTATTTATTCCTTGTACAGCAGCATCCGTTATCTCACTCTTCCACTTGGCTCGCCTGTCTCTCTCTCACTCACCTCCTGGCCTTTTTGTCCTATTCATATTTTAATTAATCGCGCTTCCTCCATCTGATTAAGCGACATCCAGCACTTGCCAAGCAATGCGAGCCGAATCGCAGCCCTCGTACGACTATCGGCCTGGCTTGCACCTCGTCAGCCCGACGCGTACTTCGATCTCTGCGATCGTTACAATTCGCGACTGACACGCGACGGAATAATCTATAGTCGTCGCATTGTAGGTTTGGAAAAACCGATCGAAATTGTTATTCCGAATTCAATAACGTCATTTACAATTAATTAATGAATATGCATGAACGATGCGTTTGTTGCATAGTGCGCAATTATTTACACTCCAATATTTTTTTCCTCGTTCATTGCCTCTCCGTAATTCTGGCAATGAAATACAAATATTTCATATTTACCTTTTGTACTGAAATATCTACCGCTATGATGTTGTCACAAACGTAATCAGGTGGATTTTCTCTCTACAAAATGTAAACATCGAGGCAAGACTCACAACACGTGGGCGAGACTATTATGAGTACATCCAGTGCCCCAATATTTACGCACGTTGATTCAGCGAGTGGTCCGCTCACCATTCCTACTCTCCACTTTGTAACAACTCACGACCAGCATATGTGCACCGACCTGAGCAGGACTCGGCAGTTTTTTTTCTGTTTTATTTTTATTTCATTTTTAATCCAACTATATTTCACAACCCCAGTGACGAGCCCTTGACTGGGCCTTGTCACTGCCTATTCGGAGCTTCGCCCAACTCTACAGAATTTCTACCCTGGAGAACGAAGCAGCGGATTCCACAATACCTCTACAATATGAAAAATGTTACATGAACAGTGGCACATTAAAGAATCGGCAACGGATATTGTCATGGTACATTGTCGTTCCTTATTCCGGTCTATATATTCGCCCGCCGTTGTCCGCAATATGCGGAAAATGGTGGGTGCGATCCTAATGTCCGCAGTATATCATATCCGAGTTTCTCTGCGCGGTATACATCGATACGTATTTATACAGACCCTCACTGTCCCAAGTTTGTGCGGCGCGAGAGAGAGAGAGAGAGAGAGAGAGAGAGAGAGAGAGAGCGTACCTTGTACAGCTTCTGTAGTCCCTATTGGGCATCGTGTATAATGTTTCTCCGATATATTGCCTTTATAATACACGGCCCGCCGCATCTACGTTAGATATCGATATCGGTATCGATGGCTCTGTAGCAAAAGCTTGCGGTGCGGAGAGCAGCGCCAGAACCACCAGCGTCTCGCGTTCCCTTCCTCCGGCAACCCTCCGCCCGGAAGGCCTTCGATATTGACTTTCAGGTGGTTATTGACTTTCGGGAGTAATACACTTACGCTGTGGCGTCGTCGGTACAGGCTGCATCCCGCGGTAAACACAGAGTGTGCCATGGGTTGGCGCACACAGCCCCGACCCCGGTGCATCCACGCTGGGGCATCGTGCTGTAGTTGATTTTGGCGCAGGTACGAGTGCCGATGACGTCCGACACAGCACACCGGGAGAAAGATAAATTAGCTCCATGTGGTTGCGGTCGTTTCCAGCTTTCGACGATCGAATACCCGTAACGTTGACGACTGGAGGACGATGACGAGATTCCCCGTGCCAACATCATTCGGAATTATCCGAACGTGAGCGGCGAATGCCTGCATCGTGTATACGCTCTCTGCCGGTGTAGGTCCATCCGTCACTTCTCAGGCTATTTCCGGGACTATCATCGCCGGAAATTTATGTATAGACGGCTCTCATTCAGATGATATGGGCTGGAGCTAAAAAAAAATGCCGCAGCATCGTTTTTTTTAAATCCACAATTGGTGATATCGCGATATGTGAATTGCCAGATTTAACATCAACGAACATAAAAGTTACCGGCGAAAGTCGCTCGTGTGAGAACTATTTATCGTTCGCCGATAGTTGTAGAGAGGGGATTAATGGCGTGCGTTAACGCTAGAATGATGAGAAAAAAGGGAGAAAAGAAGTAGTTCGATCCGAGCGTCTGCGGACTCGAGACATACTTTCCAACTTCGAAGAAATAAAACCATATATATATACTGTTCAACAAATTATTGTCTTCACTTTTATTTATTTTATTTCGCGTTATATTTCCACCCTCACATCTATAGATTTTTCTGGTGGAATATTTAGAGCGTTACCAGGGATTGCAGGCTTGATATCTTCGATTGACAACACGGAAGCAGGGGCTTAGGATTGTTTGACACTCGCAATTATGATTATGTACCACAGGAACACAGCGTGTAACAGCGCGTATGATGGAGTTCTCGTTGGCGGCTAATGCAAAATCGGACGTCCTTGCGGGATCAAAGTCATCGGATATTCAGTTAGCCATCGATACCAGCAGCGAGACGAAGTCACGCCGGAGGCTGCACGATTCGCGATAATGCGCCGGTAAAACCGGTAGCGTGGATGACTGTTACAGAACAGCGGTGGTACAAGCGCAAATACGAGTTAGAGAGGCTGAAGCTTGAGGAAACTGGAACGACGAACGGTAAAGCTTGTTTTCGTTGAAACGGGCGTGGTCGTTCTGCGGTCAGCTCTGGCAGGTCCAGTGAAGGCTGTGCAGCCAGCGGCGGTACAGGAGCAGTGAGCCATCCCGAGCGCAGCGGTTACAGAGATGTGGGATGAGTAAGACGATACGCGCAAAACGTGGTTTGTGGAAATGTACTTATCGGAATACGGATTATACAATGCTGACGTCCGATTGGAGGACATGGGAGTGTACTCGGTTCTATGTCGACCGGTGAAATCCCGCTGCTCTGTCCGTGCAGAGACTGCACAGAACGTTATAGTAGCTCCATAGCAAACCACTCTTATCACAAACTATAGTTAGGAAAAAATTACTCCTCGGTATTCCATCACTTAAGAGCCGAAAGAGATATTAAATAATTATCCGCGAGGCAGAGTTTTGGGGTCGGTTTTAAAAACACCAGGTTCCCGCTCATAATACGATAACATTTGCCAACAGGCGAAGTGCGGAAGAGGAACGCGAATGGAAAAGCTGTTGGCCCTCCTGATTTCTTTCGGCGCGGCGAGCGGTAACATGTGTGAGTAAGGATAGCCCACAGGCATGTGAAATGTGTACGAGAAACAACGGCGTGCGGTTATGAAGAAATTGTTTGCGTTAAAAGGGGAGGGTAAACCACGACGAGAGAGCGAGAGAAGAAGTAGCAGAAGGGGAGTCAGGCGTAATCGTTGGAGAAATCGTAAAAAAAGCCCCGTGCCAAGAGAAAACGCGGGTTTAAACTGAAAACGAGGCAGGAAAGACGGAGAGGAGAGCCTGTGTGTGTGTGTGTGTGAGAGAGAGAGTTTGCGTGTGTTCGTGTACGTGATAGAAATAAATAAGGTAAAAGGGAAAGAGGGAAATAAAGCTGAGACTGTTGCCAGCACTGTGAAGTAGGTATGTTGTTATATAATATATATTTTTATACTCTCCCAACGCAACGGCAGCGACTGTCTATGTAAATACACGTACGGTGGATACACGGAACGCGAAACGATTTTTGATAGCGTCCTATCAATCTGGTTCTCGTTTCGTCGGGCGAGAGGTTGGCGCGAGGAAGTGAGAGTGTACGAAGCGACGTGTGGCATGAATAAGTTTTCGAGACGAGAGAGAGAGAGAGAGAGAGAAAGAGAGAGAGAGTGTACGGTCGTTCGTAGTTGAGCTGGAAGAGCGTCGGGGCATCGGTCCTCTCCGACGTCGTATCCACCGTCCGGTTCACCGGAAGTGTGAGAGCGAGGAGAGAACGTGAGGCTGCGAAAGATGCACGAGGTGAAAACTAGTAGGGAAGAAAAGCCGGTGGATTTCGACAGCTCCATGGCTCTGTGCCTTTGCGCTCGAACGATCGACTATCATTCATGATATTCCGCCAACTCGCTATTCATACAAATGACAGATCCGCCCGGGGATCGCGAGTCCGAGGGTGAAGGGGGCTTCGCCGTGCTCCACCAGGCACGTGTCCGCGCACCGAGGATCAACCGGAAAGTAGGCGTACGCATTTTCGCCCACCCGGTATGTACACTTTGTACATGTACACATATGTAGCTCCATACGAGTAAACTACATTCCCCACATACGTGTCCAACACGAGTCCTCCACGATAAATGTTACATACGCCGCGGTAGGTATGCGACCTACCGAGCGAAAGTAAATCTACGGTTGCGCACCGTCGTAGTGCATTACGGAGAGAAGAAAAGAAGAAAACAAACACACTCCGAAGCATAATTTTCACCGCAATGACATGGCAACGGAATTCTGATCTCGAAGCAACAATAATCTGACTACAGCTACCCTGGACAAAGGCGTCAAAGCTGGTATGGCGCCATTCCGCGACTACTTCCGGTATTATATCTAATAACTTTATAGCCCACCCTCGTTAGCGACTCGGCGTGGTATCTGGTGTTTGCATTAATTACGGACCGAAGGTGCGCCGGCATTATCTACAGGAGACACAGAGACAGGGAGAGAGAGAGGAGACGACCTGAAAGCAGTGGTCGTTTCAGTCGGTAGTACACTTGGCAGGCTGTGAACCAGCATGCTAACAGCCAACAGCTAACAGCAGCTCCGCGACCGCACGACTATTGTCACACTAGATTTGCAAATGAGATCCTTCGACGCGAGCTTCTGTCCTCGCGAGAACGACACTAGATTATAGTCTCTAGATGGCATCTAGTTAACGGGTGCACACACTCGGCAGCGACCGTCGGCCCAACGCTATCACTATGGCCGGTATCAGCGCTAAACCATCATCATTACCACCTGCACAGCGAATCTCGCATTAGACTTGGCTTCTCTTTCTCCCTCCCTCCGTCTCCCTGGTTATCGGAGAGACGATTTGACCGACTGAAATGTTCGATTAACGCGTCTAAACTGAACTTAATTACTGGCGTTTCCGTTTGTACCGTCATGCAACATTTACCTATTTTAATCATACACTGCTCGTGACGGGTGAAATTGTTCCATTACAGCTCACGGTCAATTCCAGAAGCTTCGAATCTCCTGCTGCAATCGCTCAGATCCCTCCTGGAATCTTATAAAGTCGTATCCCTCTAGCAACAATTTGCCCAGTTTGCGGATGATGAAACGGCTATTTTCTCTTAACTATTCGGACGTTTCGTTATTAATACCCGCTTGTCCTCGGTGATGGTTGAAGACGCTCAAGGGATATCGAAACTGCTATTCGCTCGGTATCGATTACCTGCCACGTCCCTGTCCCTGTCCCTTGGCGACTCATGGCGACTAGTCATTAGACAGCATTGAGTGAAAATCACTTTGTCGCTCGGTGTCCGGCGTTATATACCTAAAAGTACCAAAAATATTCGTCACCATTTCGGACCCGGAGTTTGTCCGATATCATAAAAATGTCACATCTATCGGGGCGATACATTTCAACGAATTTAACGACTGGTGACAGGAAATGGACGTGTGCGCCTTCGTCGATGGAGGCGGGTTGTGGCCTCCTGGGTTTCTTTCCCCTGACCCGCCGCCCCTTTCTTCTATTCTATTCATACGTCATTTCGCCATGTGCGCCACGACGAATTGTTTCGCCCGTTGGGTCGGGAGATGCCAAAGTGACGGCGAAACGAAGGAGGAACGAGAGCGACATGTTTTTTATTTTTGCGACAGCAGCGGTATCGAGTTATTGTATCAATTATGCAAATACAAAGATTTGTAAAAAGGATCATGTCCGCAAAATTTATTTAACGTGTCCGGGGGTTGGTTGTAAGTCCCGGCACGTCGGAGTATTTTTGCTAGCGAAGGGTGGACGGGTGGGGTTCCCCGCTGGCTGTGGCAGGCTGCAGCGACTCCTGGTGTCGCTCGGCTCGGTGGCGTCGGTGGTATGGGAGGGTCACGATGGCTCGGGAGCAAACGCGACAGAGGGTAGGCAGAAGTACGCGAAGGCCGACTCGGCAGAGAAAGAGAGGGAGAGGGATGAGCCGAATGAAACCTTCGAACTGAACCCAAGAAGGAAGACGATAGCGGCCGCCGTGGCAGTAGAAAGCAGAAAACAGTAAGCAGTAAGCAGAAAGAAGAAGAAGATGAAGAAGAAGAAGAAGAAGAAGAAGAAAAAGAAGAAGAAGAAGCAGAAGAAGCCGCCGAAGGCGGGCACCGAGAGCATCCGGCAAGTAGGGAAGGTGACACGAGGGGCCAAGGAGGACCAGTGAGCAGAGGGCAAGTCGTAGGCGGGAGGATGAGACTCTCAAAAGGGAGAGAAATACTAGCGGCCACGGGGAGGCGGCCGAGGGATGGAAAGTAAGAAAGAGAAGAGGGACAAAGAAAGGCTCGGAGCAAGAGCTCGGCGATGAGGGGGTGAGGAGGAGCCGTGACGCAGGTGGTGGCGAGTAAGAGACGATTCGTGTAGAGAGGTAAGGGAGATAAAGAGTGGCGGGCAAGGGATTCAGTGGGGCTCAGCACACTAGCCCGGTTGCCTTCGAGCGCCAACGCCAGACCAGCAGAACCGGCAATGCCGCCGGAGACGTTACTCCCCCCCCACTGACGGAGGGTTGACATTCATGAGAATAATTGCTGTGTACAGTTGAAGGAATATAATGGAGTGCCGTCCCCTGGGGTATAACCCATAGCCACCCTTACTCACACAGGTACACGTTTTTATAACAGGGCTCGTGTATACAATGGCATATGTGTCTATGTACTCGCGTGTGTTTGCACACACCTACATACTTAGAGCAGTTGTATTCTCGGCGCAATACTTTGAAAGGGTCTTTGCTGTTTTGCCACAAATTTTCCTCTCTCGTCTCTTGGAAAATAAGGCGGGCAAGCGAGTGATGGGGCGAGGTTGGGACAACCTAAGAGACGCAGAGAGAGAGAGAGAGAGAGAGAGGGAGAGAGGAAGATCCTTTGTAATATACCGAAGGGAGCAGAAGCGTGACTACGCGCGAGCGGAGAGAATAAAACCGATGTATTTATAATGAATACGCTATAATTATCATCGCCAAGTTTTACAGTCCCATTGCGCTTCTTCTCGTTCGTCCGTGCAGACGAGCTTTCTCGATCTGCCGTTAAAAGTAATGACGCGGAGGGGGGTTTGTTAATACCCGGCTGTCAATAAATGTCGCAGAATCGCCCGACGGAATGTTTACCTCCGATGCTTTGGCGACTCTGAATGCATAACATCGTTACGTCGTGAAGAAAATGAGTTTTGGAACTTGCGATGGCATTCATCACCTCCAATTAAGAGAGTACAAAACAAACGCCGAGGCGGAAAAAGTCCGGAGTGCTCCACTTGTTTGTCGGCGTTTTAAACGCGTTTGTCGAAAGTTTTACGATCACACTGATTATTTTCATACACCAACGTCTATCCCTCATCAATGGACGCTTTATCGAAGAAACGGCACGTCGTATTTAATGATATTCATTGATATGCCACGATTGTCAATCCGGCATAGGTATATTGTGTCCCAGTGGAGGATAGCGACTCTCCCCCTCATCCTCTCTACCACCGCAACCGGATTCTCATCTATTTCGCGATCCTACTTTGTTTTCCGCGCTCCGTCACGAGCGCGCGAAACGAGGCAAGTTTCCAATTGCCAGACAGCGCGCCTCCCCTGCAAGCCCCTCTCGATCTCAATCTCGCACTCCCAGACCCTCCATTCCATCGCACAATAATCTAACCGGCGGCATACAGACGCGAGCGGTTAGTAGATGTTCTCCACATTCATGCACTCGGGGCGATCGACTATGTGTATACGATATATAAGTTTTCTCGTTCAATTTTTTTTCCCCCACTGGCGGTTTCATCTTTTTTTCTTCGACGTTTTTTTTTTTTTTTTTTTTTCATAATCATATTCATCGCATTGCCGATAAAGTTTTATAAACAGCAAATTCCGAAGCGTCTCGCTAATGAGAGTGGAGACGCGCCAGGCATCGCAGCCAATGCTCCTGCGGTATAGCAATGTATATGCATGTTATATAGTCGGAGTGGCATCGGAAGGAGCAGAAGTACAAGTATGCAGTGGCCGTAGCCGTGGTAGCAGCAGGTGGGTGATCCCTGTGCGCTCGAATGCACGCAAGGCAAATGAAACGCAGCAACGCCAGCACTACCGTTATCGCCGCCGCGACAAGTACCAGCGCAGAGCTTTCAGCGGGTCGGGTTTACTCGCGCATCTCAGCTCCGTCTCTCACCGTACCGCTTTCACCTCTTGAAATGGAATTTTGTGAGGGCTGGTACGGTACTGAATCTAATTCGACGCTGCTGCTGCCGGAGCTCCCTACCTCTGCTTGGAGACGTATATAGCGGTAGTTGCTCGTGAGAGATGGGGTGGAAAAGGAGCGAGAGGAGTGAGTGAGCGACGAGCCGCAAAGCTCCATGCTGCATACCGGGTCGCACTCTCGAACGAGGAACGTGCTTTTGTCAACGATCACTCGAGTAGATCGTCATCGCCGACTGGAAACTGTTTGGCGATCTGCGAAGCCAACGAAGAGCCGAGAACGATGTCAGCGTCCTGTCGAATCCTGGGTAGAAACATTTTCCGGCTGCCGCATGTTTCATTAAGGACACATCGGGGATGAGTCAGGCGGCCTTTTCAGACCTGTCGGGTTATTACCTGATGCACCAGTTCAGGTACTAGTAAGGCAAGCGACGTCAGACTCGCCAGAATACCACGTGAACTGGGTCGCTGCCGGCTGCAGTAAAGCAAATTTATTATCATTTTTGTTCATTTCTATTAAAATTCCTAACATTCATGTATGGCTGAAATGTTTAATTGCGGCCTAGCGTTGTAATCATTCAATTATCGTACTGAAACCGGATGGTCCAATTTAGATGTAAGAAAAATGTTCAATTTAGGAAAACAGTTCGTTTTCGCTTAAATCCCATATTTTACAGCATTCAAGAGAGAAAGATAATCTTATTCGGCTATCAAAAGTTTCGTAACTGAATAACGATTTCAAAAGTCACCGGGCAGTTCAATTTACTTTATTACGAAAATTGCATGACCATTTTCTTCCATTTTTTCCTAAAAGCGAAGTATCGGAGTTTTCACCGGTATCGTCAAAAAAAACTCGCTACCTATATTCCTGCCTGGAGCATAACAAGGTGGAATAGCGGCGCTATACTTCACAGTCCTCGCTGAACCATCCACGGTGAGATTATAGCTTAGTCGTCAGGGTTTACGCTATAGGTAGACACTCGGTTTTCGTCGCGAATATACAACCCGCGGATTCCGAGGGAATCTCTGGAATCCGAACGTTGGACGATGTGAATGGCGCACTGGCGTTTAGCCGTATCGCGTTCGCAGGGTGAAACTGATCGAGTTAGTAAGCTTTTCAGTGTACGTACGGAAACTCTCCGGCACAGATTTACGTTGGGTTCGCCGCGACCATCCGTTCAAGACAATTCGGATCGTAGACAAGGCAGTATCGAGAGATGCGGAAGCGGAGTGGGAAATTGTTCGATGTCTACCGTTGGATTCTGAATATTCGTACTAATGCGGTTCCAGCAGTCTTGGGATCCGCATAGCTTCGTAAGGAAACCGCAGAACTTCCTCCGCGTGATCCGTCGCGTTCCGTTTCGCGACCCGGAAGGGTCGGCGAGGGGAGGTTTTCGGGCGCGCGAGGATATTCGCACGAGGTGAAGCATCAGAATTCGATACGCAGCACAAGGAAAGACCCTAGCAGGCGTAACGGACGTAAATCCGATGGCGAATCGTCCGAATCTCGCAGGCAAAATGATAAATCGAAGACACAGAGATCGAGGAATCTTGGATCTTGGTGAATTGAACTTGCGCGAATCTAAATCGAATCTAATTCCTGTAGTCTCGTGGCGGATCTGCCACTGGTGCAAGATCCCTCGACGAGGATCAGTCTCGTGTGTTAGGAAGAATTTCTTGCTGGCGCACCGTTGGAACACACCGTTCCGGTCGGTGTGCGAGTGCGGTGTAAGAAGGAGACGGTAGCCCGGAGCAAAACGACAGCGAAACGCAGAATGAGACACTCAGGAGCATTGCAATCGCTGGAATCCAGAAGTCAAGCTTGTCGAGGAACTTGGTCGTTGGCTTCGCTCGTGTGAAATGTGGAGGAAAATAAAGCAAAGACCAAATAGAGTCAAAACTTTCTGCGATAAATACTCAACGCTGATGTTTGTGAGGTTCCGTACCAGGGATTTCGGACGAATGTCCATGTTTAAAAAAAACTATGGCCACATCGACCGCAACTTCGGTAAATACGGTACGAACGTTGCACCGAAGGTTGGCTACAGCACGGACATCGCCTCTGCCTCGGCTCCGCGAATCAAAAGCATGTCGACTGCAAGCTACCGAGAGGGCGGGAGTAACGAGGGATAAAGGTCAAAAAGCGAAATACCAAGAGGAATATACAGAAGATAGAAGGAGCGGGGAAGGCTGAGGCGAAGAATCCGACGATAGCGGAGAACCGAAGGAAATGAGAAACGGGAAGCGGAGACGATAAATAAAGGAGTGGAGAGTTACATACACTGTAGTAAACGTTGAAGTAGAAATTCGTGAGACGAGACGATTTCGTATAAGGCCCTGCCGAATCGTCGATATCTTCGGAGAGATGTTACAAAGTATTTCGTATCGATAACGTCGGACACGCTGGGAAATGGAGGAGGGAAAGAGCCCGGATAAAAAAAGAGAGAACGGTCCGACGGGACAACGGGAGCATCGAACCGTCTCTCCTTCTAGACAAGCGTATACTTGAGACGGAGTGTATAACGTTGTACGTACGTAGATACCAACTTGCGCTTTGGAAGAAGAATACGCGGGAGACGTCAAAGAACGTATGCGGGTCCAGGTTCTCAGTCTCTGTCGGTACGTATAATGGTATGCTACACATACGCCGAGAATGTACCGTGAAGATGGTACCTTCGCTCTCAGGTCGGCCGAGGATGTATTTTTCTCGGGCACGAACGAGGGAGGAAAAGACTTTGCGAAACGGTCCCTTCAGCGTAATCCCAATACCGTCTGCGTCTTCGTTCCGCCGCTGTCCCTCCTACAATCTTAAGACCCCTGCGAAAGATAGTGCGGACGATTTTTGTTTCACATGAAAATATCCTTGTCGGGATTGCCGAGTGAAAAAAGTCCTGAACAATCGTTACGGTCAAACTCTCCCCGGGCAAGATATCAGCTCGGGACTTGGAAGGTTTTCGTCAGAAGACTTCCGTGTAATCGCCTAAAACCGCTCAACAAGTAACCGCATACTATTTCAATGAGCACTCGCGACCGTTCTCGCTACTTTGTTTTCATACCAAATCACATAATAACTCCAAGATTAGACCCATTTAATTTTTTATCAGCAAAGCCCAGTTTATTTATTTAAAAGTCTTTTCATCGAGAATACAAAGCATCGCACCGACGTTATCTGAAAAAATACTATTATCATTTCGTTCCCACCGAAATAACAGGTTCGCATACATTTTCGATAACGCGGAAGGTGGTCAACAATTTGCTACACGCCAGCCAGCTGGAAATTGCTCGTGGCCTCGTACCGGCTCTCTCCGTCTGTATTATATCGCCGACGCACTTTATGCACTGTGAAAGCCCTCTCCCTCCGGCGAACGTGCGTCGGCCGCAGCGCGGCCCTCTCTTTATTCATCTCGAACGAGTCTGGCCACCGGCGGCTCTTTCCCTCGCCCTCGCCCTCTGTACGCTCGGTGGTTATAAAAAATTATAAGAGACCGGGCGAACGGGCTATACGAGAGATGGCAGTAGTCCGAGTGCCGATTGCTGGCTGGCATTGTGCACCGCGGTCGTGGCATCGGTGTTGGAGCTACAGCGGGATTGTTGAGACCCGCGTGCGTGCCGATAGCACACACATTCCCGGAGAGGAGAGCCAGCGAGGGAGTGGGAAATGGGACCGGCGGTCAGGTACAAATTACTGGAGGGCGGGCGTAGAGTCGGATGGAAACTAGTCTTGGGAATTGAGGGTGGCGTACAGGGAAATGGCTACACAGCGTATCGTTTTACCCGCGCGTTTCCATGAGGTGTCCCGTAGCACCGTCGGTGCAACTGCGCCAGTAGCTCGTCGGTCTCGCTTCCTCGGCGGGCCCTCGCCGTAGCGCCTCGCGCGATTCTCGCCGATATTGTAGCGCGCAACAAGCCGGGCAGCCCGCTGGGCTTCCTTGCCTTTCGCTCTTTCTCCCGCGAGCCCTTCTCGCACCGTCCCCCTCGCTCTATCTGTCCTCGGCTCGGGATGTGTTTGCGTGGGTGTGTTTTGTCGCTGTGCCTCGCAACAAACTCGTCTTCCCTCGCGCCCGTATACACACTATCTCGGCGTCTCGGGCTCGCACGACGGCCCCGCAACCGCGGTTTACGAGCCTCGAAGATTCGCCGCGCAACACCTGGGGCTTATAATTTCACGGGAGCCATTATTGCCGGAGTAAATTAAGCGTCTAATATGATTTTCTTCGCTCGGTTGACCAATAGACAACGGGGGAGAAAACGGGACGAAGGAGGAAAAGCATTGCCGCTTATCTACACTCGCCACCCGTATGAGCCTTAATTCCTTTATTCATTATGTATAATTTCGTGCGTTTGAGAGAGCCCGTTTGTCCGCAAAGCTCTCGTTCCTCCGTTACAGTATAGTATCTTGCGGTTATGTATCACGGTTATCGTTATCATCTCCGAATGATCGTACCCAGCAGGCCGCTCGATATACGCCCTACGACGGTAAGCGTGTTATTAAGTTGTTACTTTAATCAACGAGGCTCGCCAGCCGCGGATTTAGGGGAGGAAGGGTAGAGGAGCTTCATGGGAACGAGAAAGCTAATCGGTGACAAAAATTGGTGACACTTCATGCCAAGTACGATATCCCCAAAGTTCATCGTGTCTATTGATTTATACCGGATACTTCTTACCGCTGCCGCATTATTCTGCACTATTTGGCACCGTTGAAGTTGCATCCGTAAAACCGCGCCGCTGTTTGCAAAACGTTCGGGGAAGCGTTGTTATCGAGATTGGTCACAGGATCCGAAGAGGTGAAAGGTGATAATTATTTTGTTGAAAATAGGGGATTGTTTGCACGCTGTCCAGAGTGGTGTTGCTCGACGGTTCGCGTTTATACCGGTGTATGCTGTATTTATGCCTGCGAATGGGCCCGTGACCACGAGCGAGATGGGGGAGGCAATGCAAAAGACAGAGAATACACCCGAGCCGAGAGAGCATGTATGGCTCGCGTGACGCACCGAACGCAAATGCAATTACGCGCATGCGAAAGTTACACCGGTATGCCCGGTGTGCACGCGAAAGTAACATAAATACAGAGGAAGCGAGAGCAAAAGTAAAGTACGAGTGATAGAGGGGTGGGTTTGTATGGAGAAAACTAATAGAGAAATGGAATCGGGGGGGAAAAAAAAAATGAGAGTTACCACTGCGTGTCGAGAGATAGAGAGGCTTTGGTGGAAATCTATACAGGGTGTGCATTTCGGGAAACGTTGTAGCGGGCATCGAGAATATTGACCGGTCGATCCGACGAAGGGCCTGTGTACAGGCCGAAAGTGGAGGCCGCAAGACCGCAATCGCTTCGAGGGCTCCCATTCATGGAAGTTTTATCGCTTTTATTAACGAATAATACTACGGGAAACCATTGTTCTCGTGAAAACATTGATTTTAACGAATATCGGAACGTGTTCACCAACAAAGCGATGGCGAGTTGCGAGACTGAGTTTAGAGAAATTAACATGAATGCACGGACGATGTAATTTCCGACTAGGGTAAATCAGGGTGAGACGACCGCCCGCAATGTCTTTTAACGTGACAAACGAATGGCGCTGCCGTTTGCACAGTTTTTAGTATGTGTAGATACAATGTGATTGCACCGGAAATTATAAGATCGTAAGTGCGAGAATCAGCACGATCGGTGAATTCCTATTTGGAGGTAGTCAGACATTTTTCGAGCTATATTTGTAGCGCTCTGGAGACATACTTAATTCTAACTTTGCTGGTAAATCAACATTGCACGCTGTAGTTGGATGTTTTACGAAAAGATTGGCGTCTATAAACCTATTTGTTTAAATTTCTTCCGTAAATTTAAGGAGTGGGTATTTTTTCCGGAAAATGGGTGATATGGCCACCCATCTTCCGGGTGATATGGCTACGTTAAAGGTGGTGGGCCATCACCTGCCATAGCGGGCGGTGGCCTTATCACCCGGATATTGCGGGCGAGATGGCCACGTCAGAGGTGGTGGGCCATCACCTGCAATAGCGGGCGGTGGCCTTATCACCTGGATATTGCGGGTGACATGTCCACGTAAATGGTGGTGGGCCACCGCCTGCATCGGGCGGTGGCCATATCACCCATATATTCGCGTGGCTATCTCGCCCGCAATATCCGGGTGACATGGCCACTAAAACTGTTTTCTTTTTAGTTTAACATCTTAACCACTTGACGAAGGTATTTATTGTCCTTCTGTACGTTCTGTAGACAAGATAAAATATAGTAAAACATGTTTTGTGCCATTCCGATGCTTCTCCGAGCCTAATTGACTACCATTATTACTGTGGCCATATCACCCATATAGTGTCCGGATGAGACGTCCGATCGCAAATATTTATTTACAGAGCTGCAATTAAATCACGCATCGAAAGTATCGAAGGTTCCGAGTTAATTTCTTTAGTTCGATATTTCTAGAGTTGGTTACAACAATAATGTAAGCGTTTTTTAAACGTTAAACCTCCGATTTTCATTATTTAAAAAACCATCGCCTCATCACCCCGACTTGGCCTATGAATTGATGCAGGATGACCGTCAGTAGCGGCGAGAAAATGATGGTGAAAAATAAAACGAAGGAACACGATTGCCGCAGAAAAAAAAAATTGCCATTATCGCATCTCGAAGGTACGAGTGTACACGGCCAAAGGGTCGGATGAAGCTTCGCGCAGAGGTGGACGCAGGGTGTGCTAAATCTGGCAAGAGGGTTGTACGAGGCGAGTGGTTCGGTATCCACATACTGTCCACTCGAATGGAATTACGCCGACGATGCGTTACTACTCTATACCAGCTACCTCTCTGATCGGAGGGCGGTTCGGGGTCACTCACTAGATCACTCTCTTCCTCTCTCGCGGTTCGACGCGCACCTCATCGGGCCGCGGCACGCTATACGATCCGGGCTGCCCCACGACGGTCTCTACGACCTATCGAACTCTGTCCACGAGTTATTGCATAACGTTGTACAACCGGAACGCGTTTAATCTAACGTTACACATTACTCACGCCCGACTACCTAGTATAAACGTCAGTCCATAATGTATGCCGGGCCGGGAAAGCTTCGTGGACCGAGGCGGCCCGGCAATTGCTTCGACACGTGGCGCGCAATGCTCCCTCCCAGTTTTAACCCACCGCAGCTTTTCCAGTTGAATCTAGAAATCCATCGAGCTTTAATCAACAATTTCTCGCTCGTTTCCGGCTTTCGTTACGATTTCACATCCGCAATTGCGGCCAGTTAGCGGAAGTGGATTATAATCCTGGCATTCGGAGTTTGCGATCTCCGGCCGCGAGAATGGGAAGCTGGATTCCGTGTGCGCGAGCTCTTGCACTTGCCAAATTTTCATCGTCAAAAGTTTCATTAATTCGCGTTGACGGGGGTGCCTGAGATAATGTAGAAATGGAGAATGACCGAGTCGGGGCCGAACATCAGGGGAATGAGGGACGGGGAATAAAAAGGCACGGTAACAAAGCCATAGGAGCAGAGAGCCAAGAGAGGGGTGGGGGTCAGTCCGGACAACGATCTGGATTACCAGTCGGGTCTATGGAATTCCGCGGCCGGATGCGGAACGGGGTTGGAAGAACGCGAATGGAATTAGCAGCCGAGAGGGCTGACCGGACGGTTCGCTGGCCTCTCGTTTGCAACGCGAGTCATTCCCTCATTGTTCCTCCTTCTCTTTTGGCTGCACTGTGTCATCCCATCTTTCACCCCTTCGCCCTCCTCCGGCCTTCTTCGATTCGCCGATGGGTCGTCGGCCTCGGACCTCTTTCAACTTATCGGCCTCTCCGCGGAACGATCGCGTAACTTTATTATACCTGTATGACCCCAACGCGAATCAAATGTCTCGTACGCTGGATACGCTCTTCCACATACCGTCGCGAAATGGCAGTTTAATTTAACGCCCTCACGTTACTCACGTGTCACGATGCATAAAGGACACGTGCTGAGAGAGATGGACTAACGGTCGGCGGTTACTGCAGTCGGTTGCAGTACCGACGGCAGAACATTCACCCTGAAACAGTGAAAATGCTTTCGGGAATGCAAACGGCAACGGACCGGCAGAGCATGCGCCGGGGTGAGAGAGGAAAAAAACACAAGCAAACGGCCGCGTTGCGTGTAACCGGGGCTTGAAATTTGCCCTGGGCGTACGAGCTTGTGTGCTCGTTCACTGAGACCGTGGTAAGGGCCGTGAACGTGGTACATAGGTACACCCTGTACCTACGCATGGAGGTAGCAATAGTGGTCGTTGTATTTCATAGTTTAGATACAGAGAAAGAAATACAAAGTACACGGATGAGGAAGACAGAGCTGAAGAGAAACGAGAGTAAAGAAATAAAATTATGGAGTCCATACGTTAAAGGATAAAAAAGTTTTAATACCGTCTTGACTCCCCGCGGGCCGCTATATTTCCATGAACTTATTGCGCGTCCTCGCCCCGGTACAACCCTCCGCTGGCTCGCACTTCGTTTTTTTCCCCTTTCTTTCGCTTTTTTTTTTTTTTTTTTTGCTTTCTTCGCTATGTCCCGCTGTCGGCCTTCGCCGGGTGTGTTATATACGTGTGTATGCATGAGTGGCTGAAACTCGGCTTTTTGCGGGACACGTGTTGCCCCGATGTTATACTCCGAGCCGAAACTTATTTGCCCAGGAGGATGAAACCTCCCGGCTATATATTTCATAATTCGTTTGATAATACACACGGGTGTCCGTGGGATGAAAGTACGCTCGGGTAAAAGTCGCGGTGACACTGTATCGAGCTCCGGGTACCCGTGAAAAATCCTATCTCTCATTTTATCCCGCGACTCGACATTTTCATTTTTTTTTTTTTTTTTTTTTTTTTTTTTTATATCAGAGAACGCTGACCAGGCATTCCTCGGGTCTCTCGCTCTGGGCACGAACGATACTCACTCCTGGTCGACGCTGCGTGTCACAGGAGAGTTACCGGCCACCTAAGGGAAAACCTTTATGTCCAAGCTGCAGAGCGAAGTTTTCGATATAAACTTTGCGACGTCGACCGGCAACACTAGAGTGTACGCTGTAAAATTATTGGCGACTTACTGTTGTTAACAGTTGAAAAAGAAGTACATATTACCGATATTACCACACTCGGGGAATACCAGACGCCCATTTTAGTACATTACGATACTAGTACGAAAAAGCTTTCTTTCGCGATTACGTTAAGAAGGCCCGATTTCATGACTGCAAAGTAATTTAGCGGGAAGAAAAGTGAAACTTTTCCTCCCGCTAAATCACTTTTATGCCCGCTCGTCAAGGATCGGCCACTTTCGATCCCCCTTGCAAACATAGAAATACGCCCACTTTATAGCATAGTCGGAGAAAAATAGCGCGTGTCACTGGGGAGAAAGTGCATTTTCACCTCGTCTGAATTTCTGCCCTCACTTCCTTCGGACATCAAACTTCACACTCGATGAAAAGACGCACTTTCCTCCCTTCTGGCATAATATACTATTTCTGTCGAGTGCTGCGCAATCACACGAGTAATAAAACGGTTTTTGCAAGACTCGTAAAAAAATTTATTTCACAAGGTATGAAAATGGGGGTTTTACGCACGCGAAGCGCAAAACCGCCTTATCGCACCGAGTGATATAAATTAATTTTTTTCAACTAAACTCAACCTTCTCTTTTTTTTTTACGTGACAAGATAAGTCAAGACTGTTCTCGATAGCGCTGCTGAATTCTTCATGATCAGCCTGACAGGTATTCATCCCCGTGGCCAATATTCGGCCGGTGTAATTATAACTACCCTGCAGTATACGACGTAATCGACGAAACGTAACGAAATTCTGGGATATATTCGCGCGATTAAACGATTTACAGCGTGCCTGGAGGGAACAGCTGCTGCGAATCTCCTACACACCGCAGTGATGTATGCACAGTCGGAGTGCGAATGGACGCACGCAGCACGTTGAGAGGTTCATAACGGTAACGAGTACGGAAATCGATCTACATCCGCTAACTGGACTCTGGATACAATAGCTTCGGATTAAGCACCCCCACCCCCACCCCCCCCCCCCCCCCACCCCACCCAAGCTTAACCCATGCCCACGTATCCTCCACACTCGTTATGATTCCCTCCCCGTGCAATTACACTCGCTACCGTCTATTTATTTCGGTGATTAAAGAGAGCACGAAGAGACACACGAAGATTTTCATCCTGTCGGAGGCGAACGATGCGCCTCCGAGCATCGATCACCGATCCCCGAGAGACATCGATGTAGTAGCGCCGCATCGCCGACCGCGGAGAGACGCACTCGTCGAGATTTATGATCGGTGAAAATAGCGGTAAATTACCGGCAGCGAAAAAAAGAAAAAAAGAACAGCGAACAAGGTGAATCGGAGAAGATATCGAAGGGCTCATTCGCAATGTCCAAACGTGGCAGCGTGCGAAGGATTAATTCTCTTAAATGTATTGGGAGAAAATTTTTTTTCTTTCGAAAGAATGTTCAATCTCCGTGTTGCCCGGGCAGCGAAATGCATATATTGTCTGCGCACTCGATACACATGCACGTCCACACGTTATAATCTATCGAGGGCATAAATCTTGGGGCGTCGAGCTGAAAACTCTCGACTCGGACATTTAGTATCTATCAACATTGGCATGTCGGATCGAAACGTAAAGCAAATAGAGGTTTTAAAAAAAGTAAAAAAAAAAAAAAAGATTGAACGTACGGGATGACGAGAGGAGGTAGCTGGAAACGCGAAACTCTCTCGTCCCCATCGGAACGGAAATTTGGACGCTGGTATATCGGGTCCAGGCTATCTCGACTTCGCCAGCAGCAGCACTTGCGGAGGTGGACCAGCTGCCGCTGTGAAAGCCGAAGAGAGACCGCGCTGTTATGCCGCACCGCGGCGATGCACAGCCTCGGCAGAGCTCGAAAGAGGGAGACGCACAGAGAGACACCCAACGAAGGCCTCGGGGTTGCTGTCGGTGGTTCTGGTTCCGTGTAAACAGTTACGAGGTCGCGAGAAACGAGTGGAGGAAATGACTTTTAGCCCGGGGAGTTCTCGGGGATGCTCTCCATCTCTCTCTCTCTCTCTCTCTCTCTCTCTCTCTCTCTCTCTCTCTCTCTCTCTCTCTGACTCCGTCTCTCGCTTCACAGCAGCCGTTTAATGGGCCCACGCGCGCTACCGGTAATACCAGCTTTTGCACAAGCTCTCGCATTACAGGGAGGAGGAAAGAAAGAGGATTCGGAAAGCAAGAAAGGCAAGCCGGCAAGGGGAAGAGGGCAAAGAGTAGATCAAGTTATCGATTAAACCTCCCAAGCTCATTCCCGGAGCACCGATTGATTTCCATTTCTATATAGCCCAATTTTTTTTTTTTTTTTTTTACATTTTTTAAAAATAGATTTCAGTAACCGGAACAGTCGGATAAAAATCTCGACTTTATATTTTGTGAATAAAGTCGATGAAAAAAAAAAGTGAAAAAAAATGGCTACTTTCAAATTACAATTAGTTTCGACTGGAGCGGTAGTGAAGTGGCGAGTTTGAGCTCGGTGGTCCGTTTTCGGCCCGCTTTCGGCAATCCGAGTATTATTCGCGTTTACTGCAGCCACACCCGCTGCTGCCATCAACTACGACTCGTGCCGGCATAGAGAGAGAGAGAGAGAGAGAGAAAGCCTCATCGTGCGTACCACTGTCAACTATCCCACGGCGAAACTCGCAACCTCGCGCGCCCGACTCTGTTCAAAGACCATGAATATGTAAATGTTCGCGCGAGCGAACGAGCGGGAGCATACGTTATCCAGTCGGTTTACTACGAAGCCTGATATCGTGCCCTCCAGACCCCCCCCTCTCTCCCCCTTTACCCCCTGGCGTAATAATTAGTAATCATTTAAGCGTCCATCCGTGGAAAATCGTATCACTCATCCCCGATTTCAGTTCGCGCGGTTCTCATTCCAGTATCTTGCCTCGGAGTTCGGTCGGATTATCGTCTCCGTTTGTCGACGTCGCGATCCCTTGCCGGCCATCGGGAGGGCACGTCAAAACGTACCGCTCAATTTCAAATCTACGTGGAGCTTTTTTTGCTTTTATGCTTTTCCAGGTTTTTTTCTTCGTTTTATTCGTTTATTCCTCTGAAACCCGTGACGCGCGACCTCTTTTTTTTCCAGTACTTTTTCGAGGCTCACCGCCTGGCGGAACCTGCGGTGGGGTACTGCAGAATCTCGTCCACCTCCCCACCCCGATCGAGCTCTCGTATTCGGTCAAACGTTTAGCTTGCCTGGCAGAGATAAACGCCGGTCCTGACAGGGATTGAAGTCATTAGTTGTTGGATGCAAGAGTGGCGAGGGGGAGAGGAGAGACGAAGGGGGGCACTCGTTCGGATCTCTTCCTCGTTCGCTTCTCGGCTCACTCCCGCTGTTGCGTCCCCCGGAGCTATTGTCAGGCTCACTTATCACTGGAAACGACTAAAAGGGGCGACCGGGATTTTCGAAACGCCCTCACGGTCCTCGTCCTCGGCGCTCCTCGCCACCGGCCAACCATATTTTTTTTTTTACTTTTGACTCAGCGCGTATTGATCAACATTAAATATTAGAACAAAATTGCGCCCAACTATCTCTATGAGAAAGTTCATCGATCGACTTTGGCTTCCATACAGAGGAAACTGTGCGCAAAATTGTAACATGTGAGGAAACCATGTGCAAATTATTTTGCACGGTTTTTTCGTAACATAAAAAAAAATTCTACATATCGTAAAATTGAAACGGTCAACATTTTTCACAAAATTTGTTGTAAAGAATCGCTAACTGAAATCTGCGTAATTCATCGTTTTGAGACCGTGACTCATGTATTTTTCCCACTGATTACGAATTTCAAGATTATGTTGCGCCTAGAGGGACATTGAGTATATAAACTCGTGTCGGACGTAAAATAAATATTGTTCGAAAAATGAAAAAATTTCAAAATGTCATGAAATTTAAACAGGTAGATCCATTTTCTGAAAATTCAGTACCTAACATTGTACAGTGTTAGTTAATTCCCGTGTTAAATTTAAGATCGATACCTCCGTGTTTATTTGAATTTGACTGTTTTTAGTAATAAAAAAAAAAACACACACACAATCCCATAAAATCTGACCACTTGGATAAATTATGGGTTATGTCCAGACCGACTAATAGGGAGTTCGCTCGGTAAGAACCATAAATAATGAGTACTCTCAGTTTCGACTCCAGGCTTTAGCCCTTCGCTCGGAGACGGAGAGCTCGCCGTATTGCCGTGGATTTAATAAAGGAAACGCGTAGAGGTATTGTGCCTTCGAGAGAATATCAGAAGGCCACGGTGCATGCAAATAAATGTTTGAAATAATTCTCCAGTACGAATATTCACAATAGATATATTGAAAAATTATTGATGAAAGTACAGAGTATATGACAAGAATTGAGCAAACTTGCTCGACTATTATTATTACCGAATAATAAAAGCGCGCTTCTCGAATCGCGCTTCAATGCTCATGAAAATTGCGCTGAAGGAAGTGACGTGACCAGTCTACCAGTGTACCGAATTTTAACTCGCTGTTTCAATCTGTTTCCGAGTTATAGCCGTTTTAAACGATGCCAGCTGTGATACACACACAAACACCCGGACGCCGGCTAAAAAATCGTATTTCACATCGTTTTATACTATTGTAAGTACTCTGACATTAAAATCTTGACTTTTTAAAAATAAAACAGCTTCCTCGACGAGGAAGCAACAAAAAAAACATTAAACTTAGAATATGCAATAAAGTATGCCAATGGATTTTTCTTTCTCCGAGTTTGATACAATGGCAATCGTCGATTGGCAATTGTCATAATATCTTCAATAGCAACGTCCCGTATCTCGTTATCCACGAAAACGTGGCACCGAGAAAGTCGTGTGCGCGCATGTAACAGTATTGATTTAATATTATATCTCGGCAGTCCATATCTAACGGTTAGATATATTACAAGGTGAATTCTCCAAAGGAAAGCAAACAATCCAAAGCTCCCTCATTGTGCGACAGGCGAGCCGAGACGGCGAGGAGAGAAGAGGAAGAGACCGGGGATTGAGAGAACAGACCAGGTAAGGGGAATCCCACAAATGGAAAAGGCGACACGTAGGCCAGATGGCTTGCTCGGGGCCTCGCGGGATGTTTCCCCCCACCCGCGCCATTTCATTCAACCAATAGGAGGAACGGCGTCGTTGTATGGGCGCATACGTGAGAGACAGGCAACGCTCGACCGAGGCTTGTAATTCTATTATCTTTACATGAGCACGTATCCTATCCGCGTATCACGTACCGCGCCCCGCGCTGTCTAAACCCGCCGCTTTTCTTACACCGGGCCAGCAGCAGCGCTCGCAGTGAACCGTCGGTGCGAAGGAAGCGCCGCGGCGCTTGTACACAGACCGGGAACGGTGGCAACACCGGCAGAGTTCTGCGCTTCCTCAAACTCTCTCGTTCGTATTCGTTCGCCTTGTTCCGTTTCTCTATCTTCCTCTCTCTCTCTCGTTCCACCAACCTCTTCCCACAATTGCGAGTCGCCGTGATAAACAGGTTGTATTTACTGATGTATCCGACGGTTCTACCGGCGTAGCATTGTTATACAATTTCCTCCCCCCCCCCCTCCACACCCCTGCGCCTCACGGCCCCCCAGGCTGTCAGTTATTGTCGCGAGATAGACTGCGAAACCGAAGGAGAGTCGTTTTACTCTTGTCGCTTAGTTTCATTTCTTTCTTTACCTCTTTACTCCTCGTATTCATACTGCTGCACGATCCACTCTAATTGAAAGCGAATGCCTGATTAATAAACTGGAAGTGTAATCAAGATACAGATATAATGCACGAAGAATCGTCCGATGCTGCAAGCCCATTAGTTTTGTTCGTTACGATCTACTGATAGAAATAATGACCAGCGTTATAAATTTTAATTACGGGCTATGGTAAAGTAAATAAAAAAAAAATTGCTGACATACATTTACTCGAGAGAGGCACGAGTCAGCAGCGAGTTTTTATTTCCGGCCGGATCAGTGTGCGATCGGCTACGAACGCACGGCCGAGAGTACGACCGAGCGGGTAAACATGACCTTGAGCGCGCTACGCAACGCAGCGCGCGCGCCGAGCTACCGACGTCGGTCACACGGCTCTGAGAGAGACGGAGATACTATCGATCGAGCGGTGTCTCTCCGACGAACTAGCGCGTGAAAACAAGTGAGTTTTCTCTCGGTAATCTTCGAGAAACTACCGGGCTCTGTTTTCGAGGGGGGAAGCGACTGACAGCAAGATAGACTATATCCTAGGATTCAAGGGTGAAAGTAATATCCGTCGTACTGCGGGGGAGACAGACAATTTATACGGACAATTTTTGGAGGCACCGAGCGGTGGGCCGCGCGGAGGAGCGAAGAGAAAAGTATGTGTCTGTCTGCGAAGATACAAAAACAAAAATTTGCCAGATGCGAGACGACGCCGGTTGTCCTCATCTATATATACATGACTACAGCACGAAACCGTAGGCGCCACCGGGACAGCCCGAGAGGTACGGAGTTCTTGACTCTATACCGGAAACATTGCGAATTCAGCGGCTCGTGACTAATCGAATCCGGAAATACATATGCCAATCGTCTGTCACGGTGGGCTGCCTGGGATTCGCCCGGCGAACTCTCCGCCTGCCGTCGTCCTCGACTGCAGAGATAGCATTCCCTTCCGTTCCGTTATCCTTCGCGTCGTCTCGCCGTGTCTCGGCGACCCCCCCCCCCGCTCAGCTGGGAGTTTACCGACTCTCGCGCGAACAGGCATGAGCCGACGCCAACGACCCGACGGGACTGGAGACCCACGAAAGTCCTCCGCTTCACGTAAGCAGCGAGATATTCTAATAAGATCGCGGCACTAAGTTTACTCTCCGTCCGACGTGACTCTTGCTGCTAGCGTCGAGGCAAGAGAGCCGACTTGGCGGGCTTCGAAACGTCTTTGAAAAATCTTTCTTTGAGCTCCTCTGCTACCTGCAATTTTCAAGTGTCACTCAATTCGATCCGTTGCTGTTGAGTAACAAATATTGCGTGGAGTTACTGCTTCGAAGCGTTTCCGCACTGTCAATTCCATTGGAATGCATTTTTTGTTGAAAACTCTATACTGCCCAACCACTCGAGAATATATTTGTCATTGGGAAAAAGGCCACTGCACATTTACCGCGTAAGCGGACGCAACGACTTTATAATTGAACAAATGTTTGTGTAGATTATAGGGAAAGCGAAATAATTCAGACGATCCGGAAAAAAATGCGGGGTGTACTGGGTCGGGATTCGAACCCAGGAACTTTCGATTGCTGGTCGACTGCTCTGACCACTGAGCTACGCCGGGCTGCTACCCACTGCTCATTAATTAAAAGTTGGAAATTGAAAATTTCATATCGCTTTATCATGATGGTCCTTTATTCGCGAAGCCTCTTCTATGATGGAGCATTGTCTGTATTTTTGGCTTCCTCATAGAGGAAACTTCGTGAATGAAGGAACATTACGAGAAAGCGATATGAAAATTTCAATTTTCAATTTTTCTGAGAAAGCGATATGAAAAATTCGATTTTAAGCTTTTATGAGAAAGTGATATGAAAATTTCGATTTTAATTGAATAATAACAGTAATTAATAAATAATTGTGACAATCGGGTTCTACAACGAAATACTACGGGAGCACGTTTTATATATTACATATTAGTCCATTTTTTATTATCGAAGTTGCGAGCAATCCTCGCCGATCGCATCGTTACGGTAGGTTCTACCTAGCCTCAAAGGTACATCGATTATCGTTGATACTGTCTCGTCAAAATTGAAATAGCCTGAGGGACAAAGGGTTTGAAGGAAGCGCGTACAGTAGTGGTTTAGTGACATCCGTAGTGATGAAAATAACCTGGGAAATGAAAAAATCGGGTATATATCGTCAGCTCCATCGTCCATGTCTACGAAGTGAAGCCGGCTTAATTCCGTCGGGACGAGGAAAGTCGTTCATTTCTGCTGCGACGGAGAAAAACCTTCGGAATCGGAATCATATAATCACATAAATTGGCAGGTACCCTCAATTGGATCGAAGCCCGATAAAAATTGCCGGGATTAAACTTCGCACCGTTCGACCCAACGGCATTATTACGAAGAGTGCACATAATAATGCTCGTCGGATGCTTTACAAAGGTTTAATGTCATTCATAACGATCGAAACTATTAACCCGGTTGCGAGGCGATTAATTAAACAAATTAGCAAATTCGGCCCCGTGTACCAGCCAATCACAGTAGTACGAATAAAACCGACGATATTTCCGATATCATCGAATTTTTGTCTCATCACGATTTTCTTTTAGTCAGACGGAGTAAATAAACTATAAATAATAAAAATAAAATTTCGTTACAATTGACGAGTAGATTAAATATGTATAACGATCATTGTGCCAAAATTCCGGGGGAATTTTTGTCTCGAGGCAGAGCGAAGTACTCACCCGTATCGATACAATTCAACCGATGTTGCGAACTTCCTACATCGTGCGAAATTCAACGAAACGAATAAAAAATTTAATGCACGAGTAGAACATTCAATGGACGATCGTGCTGACACGCACCATGTGCCGCCCGGGAAAATTCGACCGCGGGTCATTGTACCAACAAGTTTTAAATCGTAAATGACTCGAATTAATGTTTAATTTAACGTGAACCCTTTTTCATACATCGGCGAGTGCCGCCAGTGCGTTTTTCGCTCTCCGGGCTGGGTTTAACCGTCGGGAAAGTCGCGAACCGGCTCGCGCCATCAGTCGTAATTATCACGTGTGCGACCAGCGACAATGCCCGCTACAGCTTTACGGGTAAATAGTTTTACGAGAATCAGTGGAGAAGGCGAAAGAGCACGTGCGCCCTAACGTGCAGGTACATCGGACGCACGAACGTTTTTGGCTATAGTGTATATGCGCGACTGCCAGCATTTACGGAACTTGGGCGCTGGAACGACCTAACGAGACAGACAAGGGCGAGGGAGGAAGCGAGAGCGAAGGAGAAAGCGAGTTCGGAGTTGCGCCCGTGGTCGACCAGCGCGTTTCCAGCTGCACGCTCAACGCTATATTTGTCCTTCGCTGTTTGCTGATCGACCGGCGCGGCGAGTATGCTTCGCTTCGCACGTTCGTTACGTAGACCTACGGATTAGTTCGCTTTTTCCGGGTTCCAAACACACCTCTCTCCCTCCGTAGACTTCTATATCTTCCTCTCTCTCGCGACGCGTTCCCTCGGCAATGGTATGTGTAATAGTTCAATCCACTTTTCGTAGTCTACTCTTTCATTTTTTTTTTATTCGCAGACCTTAACATCCGTCCGTAAGTTTTTATCTCTGCATTTTTTCCAACCCGCTTTTACTCGCTAATGATTTCCATTGTTGCTACTGCCAGCAGTGCACTGCTTTTAGACAAATAAATGTAGAGGCATGGAAGCGGGAGAGCCAGAGCCTGAATAATGATGATACTTCCATACATTGCGATAATATTGGTACAGGACAGATTTGTTTCGTTTTTTTTTAATACTACTCGCCGCGTCGTTGCGGTGGGACTTCCGTCACGCGAATCGTCGATCTTCCGGCACGAAGCTACGTTTTATCGAGGAGTGTGTACAGCCTCGTGCGACGCCCGGTTCCGATGTCGAGTGCACGGCTGCGCACACTCATATTTCTATCGGTGCCGGAGCACCGCGCGGGCGTCTCAAGCTCGGCGAGCCAAAGAGATATAGTTATCCACTGCGCTACGGCAAATAGCAGGTGCCGTGCAATTTCGCTTAAGGCGGGCAAGCCCGAGACTTTGTCGTGTACACATAAAGTTGTACCGCAAGAGCGTACAGCGAACGCGGGAAGCACACCGCGAATTAACCCGCCGCGATAGGCTTAATGTTCGGTGGCGGAGCGTTCGCAGGTGCCTGAGAAAAGGAGAGACGGAAATGTTTGGAAGCAACGGGGGGGGGGGGGGGGGGAGAGATCGTGTGTGCGTCGATCATTATAGCAAGGAAAATTTCACCGCGAATTTGCATCCATAGAGCCTCGTAAAGTATACATTTTGCGTGTCAATTTTCTACTCCTATTTTCAGAGCTGGGCGGTACTTCAAGTACATGGTAATTGTTTGGTACTCGAAGTACCAAAGCACATTTGTACTTGCAATGTGGAAAGTACTTAAAGTAATCCAAGTACGTGGTACTTGAAGGACAGTAATTGAAATACTTTTCGTTTGCCCGCGCACAAATACGGATTGGGACAAATTGGATTGGGGCAAAATGGAATATGTAAAAATGAAACATCGTGGCACGCCGGAATAGGGGCAAAATGGGACAAGGGAAGAATGCGTGCCTCGGCGCGATGAAAAAGGGCAGAGGGAAACGAAGTAAACAGGCCACTTTTCAATTCGCACTGCTGGCGAACGTCTTTTTCCATTTCAAATCGGAAGCCTCTACCACAACATTCAAAAGACGCCATTATTTTCTGTGAATTCAAAGAAAAAATGTATCCTGTTTAGTCCATCTCTCTCTGCCCTTTTTCATCACATCGACGCACACATTCTTCCCTTGTGCCATTTTGCAAAATTCCAGCGTGCCCCGATGTTACATTTTTGCCTATCCCATTTTACCCCGGTCTTCCACCGCGGTATCCTCCATTGTCCCATTTTGCCCCGGTATGCCGTTCTGCCCCACTCTCCCCTACTTAAGTACTCAAGTACGTCAAGTACCTCCTCAACTCTGCTCATTTTTCCTCGGACGGAATTAAAGTTCTGCAGCCAGAGTGGACGACCGGATAAGTCGGATATCCGCTTTGTCTTCCGTGCGGAAAACTTACCTCTTCTCCTGACAATATTTTATTCGCACTTAGCAATAAGGAAAGGAGTGTTTCGCCTCCCCACTGGAAACCGAGGGACAGACCCTGAGGAGGGTTTCGAGATACGTGGTCGTGTGCTCTACCCACGTTTTTTTCGCAGCTACTCTCTCGACGTGGGCTCTCAGTCTTTCCCCCTCAATCTAGGCAACTTTGCGATTTTGGAGTTTCAGCGACGAGCCTCTATCGCCGCGAACTTGAACTTACCTACGATTCTCAGTGACGGTCGGCGGGCCGGACGACGGATAATTTACCGTCGTCGTTGGATTATCAGGTCAAGCATGAGGGGAATTCCCCCGAGGACGTTTTCCCATGGAAGACAAAATCGTTTTTTAAATTTATCCGTTCATCGATTGGACCGGTCGATCGCGCCCACTCGACCGGTCGGCTTCTCCCGATGCGCTCCGATCTCCTTCCGCCCTCTCCGACCGACCGTTCTTCGCTCGTCACGCGACTGCACACCGCGACGAATGTCCTCGCAAGGCCCCTTTTACAAGCGGAACGATATGCTCGACAATTCAATCGTACGGATCGCGCTTCGTTGGTCGGAAACGCGGGCACAATGTGGGTTACACACGCTGGTATGAAAAATCAATTCGCAGACAGTCCACCGTCCAACCGGACTGCGAAGCTACGCTCGGCCAACTCGTCCTTTGACTCCTCTATCTTCCCTTCACTTTTTTTTTTCTTTCTTTTTTTTTTTTTTTTTTTTTTTTTTTTATCTCTCCCAGCTTCTCCGAGCGGGCAAGCGGCAGTATGAATTTTTAACGGTTCGCTGGGCCGTGCAAGAACACGAGTTGAGCAAGAGAGCGAAAGAGAGGAAGAGCGGGAGAGCAGTGGCGGTGAAGGTATTAAAATTGAAAAGTCGCGCGAGCGTACCGCGCTGCAGCGACCAGCGGGTTCAGGCGAACGAGGCTTGGAAATCTCCGCTAGACCGGTGGAGACCTCGTTGTAGAACAGAGCCCAGAGGGAGAAGTCGAACGTTTCAGTTTTTTGTAGTAACGAAATAGCAGAGCTTTGCCATACTTTTATGGTCGGTACCAACTGTCATCCTCCAGTGTGCACGCCATGGGCGAAACGCAACATGCATGTAGCCTCTCGATATTCCTTTCTTCGAAACGCCCTCGTACCGTTGGATGCAACTGGCTACTGGCAATTCGTCAAGAGCCTGCGGTATTGCAGCAGCTATGCGTCAGGTAGACGAAGGGGTTGGCGGTCTGTGTGCGGCTATTATATTCGATCGTCACGGATTATCGTCCCGAGCCAATACACCCTTCCACTCGGAGATGTAACGAACATGTAACACGACAGTATGAGATACCGCGGCAATGGAGAAAGCGATGTATACTCCATGGTCTCCCGTACGATACGTGGCCATTCTTCTTCCCGATCGGTCAGAGAGCGAGGCTAAATAGTCGATGGTACAGGAGGAGAAACAGCGACGGGACGTGGTACGCCGGTGGAACGGCTTCCGGATCCTCTCCGCCCCGAGCATCGGCGATTTAGAAGATACATGGACGGCTGTTAGCCTCCTAACGAGGGTTTAAGCTTTACCTGAGCAATGTCACTCGTTAGCGAGGACTGCTTACTTTACTTTATGTGTACCGAACGTCACGCCCATCCAACGCCGCTCGGTCGACCCGGCGATTCGCCGGACCATCTTTTCTACGCAACCGCGAAGTTTTCTCACCAACGCGGACGTCGCTTCTTCACTGTTTACGTAATTATTGCTCCGACAATTGTTGTCGAGTCTCGTTTGATTTTTCCTCGATAATAATCGTTATTCATTCATTCACTTACCAATGAATTTAATTGTTTATTTATTTATCTGTTTATCTATTCACGGGACGACGTGTAATTCCTGAGTTAACAGACACGCATTGTATTTTGTATTGGACAAAAGTGCGACTATTGTCGCTGTTATCTGTGCTCGTTCCAATCTTTCTCCGTCTCTATTTCGCTCTTCCCTCCGATAGTGGAACGCCAGAGCAAGTATACGCTTATAGCCAGACGATAATTTAATTAATTAGTAATGCCGCTTACCATCCGCCGATTAATTAAGTTCCGTATCGATTACCTTACAGCCTCGCCGCCATGGCAGAGCGGTGGGTTCCGCACCGGCACTCCTCCTCCTTCGTCCTCGAAGCGCTTTTCTCTCTCCACTTGTACCGTCACTTTCTTCTCTCTTTCCAACCACCTCGACTTACGAGGTCATTTCGAGAAACGATCCTCAGTGTCGCCGCTCTCAAACCACTGCGCTATACAAAGTGTTACCTGACTGTACGTAATAGCTCGATAGCACATCTACCGCTGCCCGCCTTCTATTGGCCCCGTCTCAATCGACAGAGCGGATATACTATAATATTACAAGGTTTCAAGGAGCGAGGAACTATTGTTAGCGAAGAAAGGAAACTGAGTATCCCGAGGCTCTCCTCTACGTCTCCGTTTCTCTCTCTCTCTATCTGTCTTTTTTTCTTTCTCTCTCTCTGCTCCACACTTTTCCGCATTCCGGCTTAACCGCACCTACTCCGTAATAGTACTCGGTACTATTGCGATGCCGGGAATATTATATACAGGGCGAGGCAGATCGACGTTCGCGAAAGCGATTTAATTTTTCGTTGTCGAACTGGATCCCCGGAATTAAGCAGGAACAATAAGAACATCAACCCAGGATGTCGTCCCTTAATTAATGCCAGCAATAATTGGTGATGTAATGAAATCACACCGCGCAAGACGAGAATTTATATACGGAGAGTACGGAAATATTCGCACCGATATTCGTTGAATCTCAACTCGTTTAACTCGACTATTGAGTGCAGGTTTAATAAAATAGCGCGGGCGAGAATTACTTAAGGCCGGTCTTTTCCAAAAATAATTACGATTATAAATAAATAAAATGATGAATTACCGAGATTAAAATGGAAATATGTTCGTTTCCACGGTATCGTGACAGAGCAACCGGCAATTTATTTTTTAATAGTGATTCCAGGTAGGCCTACCGACGCGGAAGAGCCGGAAGTAAATTATGCACAATCTCTACGACCCCGTGTAATGGACGATGCGCTTGACAAGCCCAGAATGCTCGCCCAGCGATCGTACACAGTGCATCTACGTCCTCCGTCCCTGCGACCATGGCAACGTAAGTTCGAACGAGAAAGATTAAAGTGCCGATGTGTGTACCCGCATGCACCTTCGTGTAACCAATACGGTACGTATAGGTATAGAAAGTTGGGTTTTCCCGTAGCGCTCGAGAATTATTTAAGGCCGGGCTTTTCCAACAATAATTACGATTATAAATTAATAAAATTATGAATTACTGAGATTAAAAAGGAAATATGTTCGTTTCCGCGGTATCGTGACAGAGCAACCGGCAATTCATTTTTTAATAGTGATTCCAGGTAGGCCTACCGACGCAGAAGAGCCCGAAGTAAATTATGCACAATCTCTACGACCCCGTGTAATGGACGATGCGCTTGACAAGCCCAGAATGCTCGCCCAGCGATCGTACACAGTGCATCTACGTCCTCCGTCGCTGCGACCATGGCAACGTAAGTTCGGACGAGAAAGATTAAAGTGCCGATGTGTGTACCCGCATGCACCTTCGTGTAACCAATACGGTACGTATAGGTATAGAAAGTTGGGTTTTCCCGTAGCGCTCGAGAATTATTTAAGGCCGGTCTTTTCCAAAAATAATTACGATTATAAATTAATAAAATTATGAATTACTGAGATTAAAAAGGAAATATGTTCGTTTCCGCGGTATCGTGACAGAGCAACCGGCAATTTATTTTTTAATAGTGATTCCAGGTAGGCCTACCGACGCGGAAGAGCCGGAAGTAAATTATGCACAATCTCTACGACCCCGTGTAATGGACGATGCGCTTGACAAGCCCAGAATGCTCGCCCAGCGATCGTACACAGTGCATCTACGTCCTCCGTCGCTGCGACCATGGCAACGTAAGTTCGGACGAGAAAGATTAAAGTGCCGATGTGTGTACCCGCATGCACCTTCGTGTAACCAATACGGTACGTATAGGTATAGAAAGTTGGGTTTTCACGTAGCGCTCTCGGCACCGGGGCGCCGCAAACGGTTACGGCGTTTCTCAACGATTCAGCCGATACCTCCAACGAGAGGATGCTCCCGTGCGCCCCGGTCTCACGGCTGTTGCCGCTGTTTTCCGGATCACAAAGTCGCCGCAGCGCAGCTTTCGCGGTGCACGAAGGCGAGGCCGATGGCCAGCGAGTTGGGAGAAACAGAGAGAAATAATAAAACGGAAACGATGTACTTGGCCGGGCGCTGTTCAATTAAAAGGGATGTCGCACGGGCTCGGTTTCGCGGAGGCTGTGTTTGCCGAAGCTTCTATCCGAGTTCGGCCGTCGCGTACGGCTAATGAAACGGCTCGCCCTTTCGTTCCGACATTTTTGTTTTGTGCGGCGCGAGAAAGACAGATCGAACATCGGCCATCGATGAATATGCAGCACCGACGCCGCCGCGTAATAATACATTTCCGGCGCGCGTACACATACACGTTGTACGAGGTTATACGCGGGGACGAAGAGGAGGAGCACCGACGATTTTACGTACACGGCGAGAGAGCACTTCGCTCCGAAGCACCGCCGAACAATTTTACGATCGACCGGTAACGCCGCCGGAGCGAGGCGCGCACCTTTAAATCGAAAAAGCTTGAGGGCGTAAGGTTCCGGTTAAATTGTGCATCTGCGTGCGGCGGACCGAAGGACTCCGTAGCAATTTTGCATCTTGAGGGGGAGAGGAAAAGACACTCGTAAATGGTTTATGTATAGCGGTTCTCGTAACCGATCGGAGTATCGTTCATTAGAGTACGGGAATATCTTTTTAAACGGCGCGGTTTCCGCCTCCTTACACTCGAGAGCATCCCCGGGTCTCTGTTTCCCTTGCATTATTAACATGCCGAGGGAGCCTCGAGGACCCTGGGAAAGCCTCCGCGGACCGGAGAACCGTGCCAGCCTCTCGATTATCGCTGTCATCCACTTCGGATCTGATTAATTCATTCCGCATCTCCCCCTCGCGTGTTCCTCCCCGACGCCTCTCAGCCTCCAGTTTCCGACCGTAAAAGTTATACTGCCGCTGTGCAAACATGTACCAAGCGGTCATGTTGACGAGCACCTGGCTGCGTTTGTAACTGCTCCACGCCCGGAGGCTCATTCCGCTCTGGATCAACTTCTCGCAGCTTCACCAGCCGCGACACATCCCGACAATGCCCGGAGCTTAAACTTCCGGAAGGCGATCGACGACAAATGCCGGAGGCTCTATCAGCTCCGATTCGTTATGCGGAGCGCAAAGTGCCGTGTCGAAGAAGGGCGAGGAAGTAAGGGAGATTGCATGCATATGAGAAGCGCGTAGGACAGTCTGCAGCTAACATATGTTACCTTGCCGTCCCGCCTCGCCTCTCGTGACAAATGTCGAGTTCCTCGGCATACGAGAAACGTTACCAGTGGTTGGGGAGAGTTGCGTGAAACTCGTACTGCGACTGCCTCGCGGCAGGAACAAAACATCCTTTGGCTACAGCTATTTATGAATGCACTCCGATAAGTCAGGCAGGCGTTGCAGGTGTTCCTGCCTACCGTATACTTTCCCGAAGCTCATTCGTTTCGCGCCCCGTGGACACTTATCCCTTTCTCATTCCCAGGCATTTACTCGACGTTCTTTCCACTAACCCCCCTCCCCCCTTCCCCCTTCCCCCTCCCCCCTCCTCCTCGCCCGCCCCCTCTCCCCACGCACCCCGCCCTATTTGTCTCATCTCGACTCCACGTTCCAGCTCTCGTCTAGGTTCGTCTCGAGAGCATGCAAACTCTTCTACCTGACTCGTTTCTTCTCCCTGTTATTTGCTAGACCCATTGTACTTTATACCGTAGCACGTACCGACAGTTTCGATGTCTCTTCGGCTACTTTAACTCAAAACTGCGACAACCGAGGCGTGCATAGAGCGCATGGCAATGCCGGCCGACACGCTCATGGAGTTTCTTTTTAACTGGGACGAGAGGTCCATCGAAATGTCCTCTAGACGAGTTTTGATGTGAGAGGTTCGACACATTGGATTACTCAAATTACTCAAACCCCCTGGAATCAGACGGACGATTGGCGTTCCTTGCAGATTGGCCGTATCAGCCGTGATTAGCGTATACACACGTGGTTACTACGTCTTACAAGCAATATGTGGCTTGTCAAAAGCTCTTGCCACACATCGCCGTCACCCTCTTTTAATGTCACGAGGCTTCGTATAGCCTGCCCGGAATGTCGCGAGTTCGTGTCACTTGGGAACTCCGAAGAGGGGAGAAGTCAACAGTATGACGGACCCTACCGTACTTCAAGTGTATACAGAGAGTTGCGGAAGAGCTAAAGTAACACGGAATATCTAGAGTGAATATACGTACGGTCTGTGGCGGTATATTACAACGCCCTGGACCGAAAGTCGGTGGATGTTTGCGTTATAGTTATGCTATTAGTCTGGTGCCTTGTACTAATACTATAATGGTACAATAGTTCATTCGGCGTTTCCCTCCAATAGCGGTGCCAGTCTAAGGTGGGTATACAAGTTACGAAACGCACGGATTCGGTGGCTTTAACTTCTCGCCCGACGCGATTTATGTCGAAATAGTCGGAATAGTTTGGGGACTGAGCCAATGGAGGTTTCCCGGTCCATGGTGTGCAGCACCGCGAGAAGGAGACTCCGAACCGGGGAGAAGAAGAGGAACTACCAACTCGCTGACTCCGCATCCACTCTCGCTGAACCACTGTTTATTGCATACCGATATGCCATCCACCCATCGGAATGGCTGGCCAGCCGGAACAACTCCCTGAATTGCCCACGTTTCGCCCCGATGGGAAATACTCCGCGGGTGGACGACTACGAGCTAAGCCACAATTTGATCCTTAAAATTCTTCATTCACGGAGACTAAAGACATTCCGGCGAATCCATGGTAGAGTCACCAGTTCGGTACATCGCTGCACCATTGAATATTAGCTCGGTTCGTGTAATGAACGGTAGGGCGAATGGGGGCTTGACGGCTTAGTGTCTTGAAAAAGGGAGCAGCAGTATGGAGATATTAATTAAATTCTCTCATTCCTCGTTGACGACCGGTGGAGTGAAAAGGTGAGAGATACAAAGCGGAGGTAATATCCGACGGCCAAAATCACCGCGCAGCTTTTTATGTCCCTCCGGGGAGTCGATCCTCGGGGCGGCCCGAAAACCAAGCTCTTCATTCTTTCTGTACAAAGAGAGACGGCGGATCGAGAGAGGAAAGTGATGATAAAGATGAGAAGAGGAAGTCACAAGAGCGGGCACGTTAATATGGAAAGACGAGGGCCCGCGCTTCATGTGTTTCGAATTCCGGGACACAAACCATCCGACATGGCGCACACTTTTTAATTTCACTTAATTAAAGGCCTCCGCGTTCATGGCCGGGTGTGTTTCGCTATTTTCAGTTTATTCGTACCCGACGATCCCTCCGAGATCCGACCGGTTCGCAGAACGCGAAGTGCATCGCGAACATTTTTTCATTACTACAAACAAATTTTTTTGACGTCACGTCGCGAAGCGGAAGGCATCGCGCCGTCGGCGGAATTTTACGTGCCGTGTATAACGCACCGCAGGGCGTAAATAGAGAAATGATTAAATTCTGGAACGCGGAACAAAATATATTTATGCGAAAGCTCTGTTAATGAATTTACGGCAACGCGTTTGCAGTGTGACAGGAGGGGACAAGGGTGGACAGGGAAAAAAAGAATCCTTCACGAGGAAAAAAAAAGAATCTCAGTTAAAGACGAATCGCCCGAAGCTCTTGCATTTTGATAATTAAATTTAGGTCGACGATACATTACTGTAATTATTTAGCGCTCCGAGCGTTTTCGGATGCTCTGGAATATGAAGAGACGGTAAGTTTCCAAGTCGCCGATAGTCACGTGTTCAACGCGGGAACATTAGCCCTCGCTTTTTTTTTGAATCGACGTAGCGGTGTTATGATATTTCGCGAAATTCGAAGCGATGCCAGCGATCGAACGAACAATTCTACGGGGAGCAAGAGCTTGTGCGAAATTCACAAAAGCGACAGAACGATTTCATCGTTGCCGCTGATCGAAATTCCGTGTGTGCGAGGGCGTTCAGCTCGGCAGCGATCGCGATGGTGGCAGATAGTCGGACGGCACTCTCGACGATTACCCACCGTGGGGCGATAACGGTCCGCGCTAACGCGTTTGTGGGCATCGAGCTTCGATAATGGGCGGCCAGACCTTTTTGATAAAGCGTCACTTTATTCAAAAGGTATATTTCGATAAAGTGGTTGAACCGCATAACGGTAATTAATTCGTCGGGAATAAACCGCGCGGGGAGAGTCGGACTGTACATCCGCGGTTGTACAGCGGCTGTAGAACCAACGAATATCGGAAACGTTGTGTAGAGCGGGCTAAAAATAAGCTTTGTGCATTGCAATGGTAAGCCTAATACGTCGTATTGCCTACGCCGTAGAGACCCACAGCTATAGACGAACTCGGCACACAGCAGAGAGTGCGGGGCAGAACGGACAGTAAAAAAAAAAAATCGCTCACCATAAAAAGCAGGCCCATCTCAAATGGAGGCTACTGGTCCGTTTTGCCTCCCACTCCCACTGTACTACCACCAGTTGCGGATCACGTTCGCGCTAAACTACGCGCAGTTAAATTTCACGAACGAACAGACGCATATCCTCAAATGAGAAAAAGGAATGTATCCCGTGGCTGTACAGCGCGGATATATAACTTGTACTATATTCGTCCACTATAAAATAAAGTACATGTAACGTATATATAACCCATGAAACCATGGATGGAGAATATTACATCGGGATATACGTCCGTTTCACTTTGAGTGGTGGTCCCTCGTTTGCGGACGAATTTAATGCGTTGTAAAAGATTATACGTAAACCCTTTTTGCTTGCCATCGGTGTTAGTTAGTACCGGTACACGAGGGAATAAGGGAATAATATATTCTGATCGATCTGGGCGAGCAGTCGCTGCTCTCTCCCTCGCTCCGGCCTTCTTATTTTTATCGCTTTTTACCTACTTCGGCTATATCTCCACCTCGGAGATTGCTGAATCGGTTATAACGTTTCCTTACACTCAGCCGATCCTTCGCCTGGCCCCGTTCGCTCGCCCGCCCCGATCTTTATTGCCTATTCGCCGAACGCGGTATCATGGCACGATATCCATTCGCGAACTGCGCCAGCCGTGTCGAGAATCTCCCCGGTCGCTCGAGCGCTAACGCTTTCCCTCCGCGTGCTCGATCTCTGCAGCGTTCCATCATCGGTTAACTCACAACTGATGCCGAGGAACTTCGAACCGATCCTCCGGCAAATTCGCGGAGATACCCGGAAGGGCCCACGTCTGCAGGACCGCGCACTCTCAAAGATCTGCGGACTGCATTTCGCGGATGCTGTACAATGCGAGTCTCAGATCTCTATCCCATGCGGGTGCAGTGAAGTGCGGAGCACAGTATCGGAATATGTTCTCAAATTGAATGTTCCGTTACTGGTAAGCATTATTCACATTTCAAAGTCGTCGGAAGAATTTTTTTTTTTTTTTTTTTTTCAGGCAGCATAGTTGACTGCGGATCGTAACTGAAGAACACACCGTGGGTCACTCTTTCCCATAGGGAAGAGCAAAACGCGGCAGCGGGGCAAAACGGGGCAGAAGAGGCTGACGTATCGATGGGGCGAATTCGGGCATCCAAAAATTATTGAAAAATGACGTTTTGCCCCATGCCTCGTTTTGCCCCACTGCCCCATTTTGCCCCGCTCTACCCTACATAATTAAAAATCAATGCAGGCAGGATACGCTATCGAATTGTATTGAAATAAAAGAGGTCGATCGAGAGAGACGGGATAAATGGCCTGTGAATTCGGCGACGAGAGACGACGAGTAGAGTGACGAATCGTTTAATGATGCAATTAGACGAAACCGTTGTCAAGCGGGCGACCATATTGCTTTCCTCTCGACGTAGCCGCTGTTTTTTTTCCTCTCTTCCCGCTCCCAAGGGGTAACCGCACGTGTGTGGCAGAGTTTAACAAAAAGCTCTTACCTTGTTTGCAGTACTCCGTCATTTGGAATCGTGTGCGATGGCCGACGGGTCGGAGATTCAAGAGAACTCCGCAGAAAGGGAAGCTTTTTGTCGAGGGGTTTCAAGTTTCGCGAGTGAGAACGGGAGAGGGGGGGGGATCGGTCTGCTGGGTGCAACTCTCAACCGTACGGAATCGCTCGTTAAATCGAAGAAATGGAGAAAAGTAACGAGAATCGAGAGAGAACAGGAGATGAGAGATGATGGAAAAAGTGGAAAGAAGAGAGGGAGGGAGCGACACTAGACGGACGTTCCTCGCTGTCGACACTGAGTGTACGGAGTGTGAGAAATGGAAAAAGCTCTCACCGCACTCACGAACGTACTTAGACTACTGTATTACCGCAGACGATACGCACTCCAGTTATACCTGCAGAAAAGTTTAAACTACCGAAGGGAGGTTCAGAAATGAACGGACGAAGTAGCACAGATTTTTTTTTTTTTTTACAAGTTCGTCGTATATCTTTATTAATTCATTCAAATATGAAATATTGTATAGGATGACGTATGACGAATGGGGGGGGGGGGATTACAGATGGTGAACGCTGCATAATGATACACTGTACTGCAACGAGGTTATTAGCACCGGAGGAATAAGTCCTGCAAGTCTGATATGGTGAGAATTGTTGAATAAAAAAAAAAAAAGAAACCTAAAGTAAAATATTATATCGTATACCGATGGATAGAGAGGGCGAACAAAAAAGGACACATTGATAGCATTATCGTTGTCGCCATCATCGTCATCGTCACTGAAACATTCATAGGTACACAAATTATACACGTATACTAGGATATACACCGATATAGTACACAAATAACCCGCGTATTACCGCCGGATGTAAATGGATCACGGACTGTGCTGCAGCACACGCTTTATCGATAGTATTTGTCACGAGATATTTTTTTTTTTTTTGCGTACATTATGTCGAACGCATTACACACTATTATATCGCTCCAATCACATGATGTATTATATACACCGTTACTTTTTTATGTTCTTTCTTTCATTTTTTCATCTTCTCTTCGCTTAATAATATACATTTGGTATACAGATTTTAGCGTATCGTCGATGGTCCTCGATATTTGCGGTTTGAATATTTTTTCGCTCGCACGCTTGGGGACGGTGCGCGCTACGTCGAGAAAAGCTCGCGTATTACTTAAACCGCGTATCGAATTTTGATAGTCGGCGAGGTGAGCGGGAGGGGATGAGGCGGGGGGGGGGGGAGTGGCGATCGCTTTATACCCGCGCGGGACATTGAGTGGCGTTAATGAGTATATACATGCAGTCTCACTAATTGTATATGAAACGATCGGGAACGGGACGAGAGCGAATTGTCGTCGTAGCCAGTGTCCTGGAATTTAATGGGTATATTATCCCAACGGATATATCACACTGATAACTAGAATGCCATAATTATCGATATACACACCTATATCGAATAACAGAAAAAAAAAAAAAAAAAAAATCTATGAAAAAAAAAAAAAATCGCGAAAACGATCGGCGAGAGGAATGAGGTACGACGGAAAGGTAAACGATATTCGCCAGGTACATTGGTTTTGACGGCGGATAACGCGAGAGAGCAACCGCATTAACAGCGATTTCTCGATTGCCACATTCGCGATGTGGTATGTAGCAACAGCAGCAGCACCTAAATACCCTGAATCATGAGCACCGGTTATCAATCGGACAAATGTAATCCTTCGACTGGCTCGTTTATCGAGCGCGTCGTTATATCGCTGCATCCGCTTCGGACGAATCGTTGACAGTAAAACGACATTTTTTTTTTTTAATAGGCTACAACAGTATCATTGATATTCTTTTTTAAAGTTAATATTATCCTAAGATCTGGGAATTCGGATGGCGGCTGAGAGGGCTCGGAAGAGGGGGGGGGGAGGAGAGGGGGTCGGGGGAGGGGGGAGAGGGCGTGCAGCCGCGTCTATCGACTGCGAAGTAGCGAGACCAGGGCGAGCAGCAGATAAGGCGCGAAGTAGAAGTGCACCGTCGGTGAACATGCTGTGGCCAGGGCGTAGGCGTACGACGCCACACAATTGGCGTACAGGTCGGGATTAACGCAAGTAACGGCGCAGTGGTGGCGAAGTGCGCAGGCACCGTTAAGAGCCCCGCATCCCCAAATTTCTTCGACTTCCCTCGGCAGGGAGACTGCGTTCGCGGCGTAATATCTGCGTGACAGACAACGAGGGGACGGGCGGCGAATGAAAAATTTATCCGACGGAGAAGAGACGTGTGTTGCGGGAAGCGGTACGAGTATGTAAGTGGAAATGCGGCAGAGAATGAGGAAGAGCCCGGTAAACCGGTGCGATGGAAAAAGCGACGGAGGGAAAGAGCGTTGAAGGTTCGCGAAGGTGGAAGCATACAGGAAATAACGCATTCAGATGTGGGTGATACACGAAAGAACGAGACATTTTAGGAGAAAGAAAATATAAAATTTCATGACGTGGTTCGTACTTATTTGCAAGTAATAATAATAACTTGACAATAATATTTTATTCTGCTCTTACGGGTAAGCTGGATTATGAAATAATAATAATAATAATAATAATGATAATAATAATCATCAGGGGATTATATACTCACTTGGGGAATGCACTATCGTCCGGCTGAGTAAATCGGTCAGCAAGATCGTGAAGGCTGTACGGCGTTATCTCCTTAAGTCCGTAGTATTCCAAAAAAGAGTATTCGGTCGCCCATTTCGCGCCGCCCTCCTCGTTCGCTTTCGGTAGATCGAGGTAGAATTGCGTGTAATCGAGGATCTGCACAGTGTCCACACGCACCGACGAGAGCACGGTATATAATCGAATATTTCTCGTATCGTTCAATCAGCGAAATGTAAACAAGCCACTGTGCAGAGTGGGTCACAGTTTTTCTATTCCATATTCAAAACTCTGCTATCATTTTCGACATTTTTTTTTAACGGGTCGTCGCGATTTCGATATCCCACGAATAAAACAGAAGCCATGCATTAATTACATTTGCAGAGTATTTATAAAATATCGGGTCACAGAACGCTGTTCTACGAGTACAATACGCTCGCGACGAAGATCGTAATAGTTCAGCCACGAGAATACCGAGAGCTAAAAATTAAATGCAGGAATATTGGAAAGTTCGCGACGTGTGGGAAACTCCGATCTTAAATAACGGGGTCACTCGGAATTAAAGGCTATTCAAGTCACATTCCTCGACGTTCTCGGCACGAGTAGATGAGAAAATGGCACACCGGGGCAAAAGGGCCGACGTTAAAAAATTGTGCGTTGCACATGAAAAAAAAATATATATATATATATATATATATATATCTCGAATGGGGCACACTTATCCGTTTTGCCTCTCCCCTGTCGAGCGACACTCGACAAGGTACGAGCGCGTAACGAGATATTGTCTGGGCCGTCGCGGAAAAAAAAAATTATATCGTTCTATATTCTCTGCACGTAAAATTCACCGGAATGTTTCCTCGGCGGTTAACTTACGGGAGATTCAACGTTTTCTTAACGAGTGTAATCCAAGTTCGAGGCAAGATACGTGATTCGATCTCGATTTGGCACTCGGGGGTGTATGGAATATGAACGCACAGTGTATATATATATATATATATATATATATATATATATATATATACATATATATACATATATACACATACATAGAGTGCAGAGTTCAGCGTACCTTTCCCGTGCTCGTTTCGAACTTGTAGAGTCGCAATCCAGGGTTATTCGGTCCACCTGCTCTGCCTGGCGTCACGCTCGGTGCCATCATGATCCAGGATACCGGTACTCCTGCGTACGCCCATCAGCGGAATGTTTCGGAAACAGAAATGTTGTGTAAGGCCATTGGGTTCCGCGAGTATCGTTAAAATCGAACGACCGCACGAAATTTCTGCGTTCGTGCGAATGACCAGACTATTATCCAATAACGTTATGAATACACACGGACACAGTGACACTGCAGTGTTCCGTACAAGCTCGTGTCTGATACCGAATAGTCAAGATTGCGCAGCGATCTAGGCTCACTGACAGTGCAATTTGCAGAGCAAAAAAAAAAGTCCATTCGACGCAGGTGGATTCTCGTTTCCGGCGAATTGAATCCTCGTGCGCCAAATGGATTGTATCTATCGTGTTAAAAATTGATTAAACAAAAAAATAGTCAGATACGCAAGCCATACCCCCGTCGCTGTAGATCGTGCGGAAGGTATCCGAGTGCCAATGGCCGAAGAACTGGCCGCCTATTATGTCCGAGTACTCCTTCACGACTTGAATATACTTCGCGTTGTGCCGTGCGCTCATCACCTTCGCGCCGCCCTCGCGTTCCTCGACGCCCGGCGGTGTGTGACCGACCACGTATACCTGCGGAGTTTGTGACAATTAGCAAGAACACAGTTATCCAATTTCAGAAACCGACAAATTTTTCGGCTTGATAGGTTGCAATGAAATTCGTTGCATTGTACAGCGAGTCACAGCAGCGAAACGACAGTGCAGAATCCCGAAGAGTTCAAGAATTGCCAGTTCTCTTCCCGGCAGCCTACCGCTAGTTCAGCCGTGAAAACGACAAATAATTTATGCCGCTTACTCACAGTTATCGACAATCGATAACCGTTATAGTCCCCGATAGCGGAGATGCTTCAGAAATAAGTTTCAAGTCTGGATCTCATCACCTGGAGATACAAACAAGAAAATCATCGATTCTAAGACCCGTTAAAAAAAAAAACCTGCTCCTCGATAGACACTTGGTGTTATTTTGCGCACGCATCCGGAACTCGTCGAGGTACAGTAGAGCAATGTTTGAGAACATTGTGACGAAGTCTGCAAACCTTACCGTCTACTCTTGGTCCACAAAGATTAATCGAGCCATCCCGACTATAGATGAGTCACGCAGCAATGACGTGTGTGCGTGTTTTACACTGTCATAACTGGATGCACGCTCCTTCTCCCGACTCACTTGCTATCTTCTCGCAATCAATTTCCACCCCGAGTCCCAAAGGGCTAGCTAGCGAGCTGGCGTCATGGAGCACGGTGTAGCAACATCAGCACCAGTGATAGCCAGGTACGACAAAGTGGGTGAGTACGAGGAGTGTCATCAAAGTTTCGGTAATACGCGTACAAAGCGTCTACGAGACTCGGCACTCGGCAAGGGGTTGGATGGCTGCTGGAATGGCTACAAGAGAAAGCCCACGCTTTCGCATAATCAATTTCCATTACACGGGTAATTCGAGTTGCAGCGGTCCCGAGTTCGTCGTCGCGGTCGGATGTGAAGAGAAAAGCAGATGAAGGTTTAGAGAGTGGGAGGGTGAGAGGGTGGAAAGTAGGAGGGTGAGCCGTGGAAAGGGGTTTACGGGTCGCGTCTCCTGATAGAGACTGAAGACGAGATAACGAGGAAAGTCTAGATGCGAGGTATATAAGGGTCACCGCTGGAGGTGCGAAAAGCGACAGATTAAATGGAAGAACTAGCGAAAGGCCAAGAGGAAATGAAATCGATATTTATCCGAGAGAGTTTATCGGATAGTCAAGTTTATTCGCGAACGACATTATCAAATTTTCGAGTGCTGTGCGGACACACTGTCGATAAAGCGGTCTTCGCATCATCAGTCACATTGCGATTCGCTCGGGCTTTCGCATGCATGAAGATTCGGGTTAACGGATTGTTTTGGGATAACGGATTATACAGCGGGGAGCGATTCGATAACGTCTAGACGTCCAGACATTGTTTTTGTGTCGAATCTTTTATATTTCATTGTAATTGGCAGTATCAAAAAGCAAATCTATTCCATGGATAGAAGGTATGATACAGAGATTTCCGATCTAATCGAAGCGTTTTTACATTTAGCAGGTAGGAAAAGGTCGCGCGGTGGTGTTTCCAGCCGTCTCGTTTCGCTAATAATTCTATGGATACATGACGAAAAAAATAAAAAACAAAGAGGTGTTGACGCACGCTCGCGATACGTCACACGATCGCCGTTACAAGTTGCAGCGGCAGCAGCCGAAGCAGCAGCACGAGCAGGGGAGCACAGTGACAACGGTCGAGAGACGAATAATAGCCAATATCGGGCGCGCTCGCGTTCCGCATCAAACTAGAAAGGGAAAGAGAGACATTCCAGCCGGGGCGCAATATGCACCAGTCAGAATTGCACACGGGGTTGTATGGTATAGAAATCAAATAGCGCAACGTCCACAGTTTCCGCGGCACATCCTGCGGCTCCGGTTCTCGCGGTGGTCACGGCTGGTTGTACGCAGCGAGAATAAAAGAGAGACACACACGCGGAGTGAATGAGCGAAGGAGCGAGACCGAAAGAGAGGCACAGGTAGACACGGAGAAGCGACGGGGACGGAGAGGAAATGTTAACAAATGGACGAGCTAAAGCGCACTTCGATGAGACGACAATAGGATCGCTGATTGATCTCTTTTCACGCGGACGCGTGCACGAACGATTCGTAATTTGTAATTGTATTATTGGTGACCTTCGTTAATTGCGTCTGCTGACTGGAAACCGGTGACGGTGCCCTGTTGTCCCCAAAACTGCTCGACGTGGCACACAGGCATTCTAGGGTTCGCATTGTTTTACAGTGGGATCGGAATATCGATGATCTGATGACGGAAGGTCGTACAAGCGGCGTTTGTGCACGCTTTGCACGCCCTTTTTTTCGACCTCAGTTCGACTAGGTGCGACGAGGTGCGAACTTCCATTTTGTTTTTATGTTTCAACTTGTGAGTCTATCACACTGGCTTCGCCAGATTGACTGACGAATAACTGGAAATCAAGGGATTGCTCCAACGTGTGATATCGTCGAAGCCTGAGGTCGTCAATGCCGGACATGGAATATCGTAGGTCACGCGCGAGACGGTTCGATGCAAGGATTGGAAAGGAGAGAGAGAGAGAGAGAGAGAGAGGATCCGAGGAGGTGGTCGTCTGACCTCGATGGCTCTTCCACGGCAAGACGAATGGGTCCTTTGCCATCCGGAATAAGAAGTACCACCCGGCCAAGGAAAATTTATCGTCGGGTGCGACGTACCTACGCTGCCCCCAACCGAAGCAGTCCACCTCGCCTATAACCAACCGACATGCCGACCCGTTCGACTGGTACTACTTGAATCAGCTACTACGCTAGTAGATTATGCACGCGAACGCACCGCCGAGAGTAGAGAGTGGTACGTAACCCTGCCTATACCTCTATTCCTCCCTTAGCTGAATTAGAATCGGTTCGATTTTATCGGCAAGTCGTAAATCGCCCAGTAGCCAAAACCACGCCCAGCTTGGCTCGCGTTTCCAACACTAGAAACGGCTCGAGAGGCAGAAAGAAGGAGAGCGACCGGGATGGAATAGAATGAGGGAGCAAGATAGATGAAGGAGGTCTCGGGTTATACTGAACAAACACGGGAAATCTTCTTCTTCTTCATCCGGTCCCTTTACCGTAACGCGTCAAATACTGTCCACTGTGTGACTCACGGAAATCTACTTCCCTATGTACATAGCGGATACACGGAATGGCTCCGTGCACTCGCATATATGTACAAGGCACGAAGCGAAGGGCTACGTAGGTGGTGAACATCAGTCGCCAGCAAATACGTCGGCTTTCCCCCCCATATAGAGTAGCACTGTGCCCTCGCTGTAGGAAGCCCACGAGAGCCTCAAGCTCTGGTGTAATGTAATGCCAAAACGCAGTCTACACGTCGAAGCTTCGGGATATTATCTGATGGAACCGTTGGCAACAGAGGATCGACCGATCCGGTGTTCATTCCTGTGTTTCTCATCTCCTAGTACGCAGTCGGTGGCTCATGGAAACGGCAAAGGCGCATTATTGCGTCGCACCATGAGACGAACGGTACCAACAAGAGGAAAATGAAATTAGTATTGGCGTCCCTTTGATATTACACGACGAGCCTCGTCGATCTCATATCAAATCTCATCCAGAGTCGTCGACGCTGCCCGACCAACGGGCTATCCCATTGGTCGGGCAGCCCTTCGAAAACCCATCCGCTTCGGTATTGTCAATGGAGGTCAATCACCGGTACCAGAAGAGTCGTAACTCGCAATGTTGAAATAGTTGATATTTTTGATGAAGTCGAATTGCAGGAATCTCTCTTCGAACATTCCACTGTGCATGGAACACATAAACGACTTTCGATGCTTTCGCTATGAACTGGAAATGGATAACCTGCCGAAACTACATATAGCGTGACTAAAATCACTATAAAGTACACGCTTGCAGTTTTATTCCCGCGATATATACGACATCGGCATTTCCAGGGACTCGACCTTCGTGCTATGAGAGCTGCGGCCCGGAAAATCGATCGTTGGAGATCAAAGACTGCATTATGTAATTGGTGGTCCACTCTCAAAGCTGCTGAAGCCCGTCTCATCTACTCGGAAGTGGTGCCTGTAAGTGTATGTACCGAGCGATATACGCACACGACCCCGCCGAATGTAATCAAAAGACGAAGTAGAGTTTGCCGCCAAAGTATCAGGCTTGAATCCCTTTATTTTCGCGGCACTGTATTACTATACATCGCTAGCTATGTAGATGTAACTACGGATCCACACGGGCCGCTGCAAGATGCTGCTGCTGTTTCTGGCACCATTGCATTATCATTAAATGTACTCTCTCAAGAATACTAATTCCCTGACTCCAGCTAGTTCTCACGAACGAACAGCCTTGTGGTCTTTCGGGAATAATGGTTGATGGTACAACTTTCGTCGCAATAATTCAAAGTCCTGAGTTCGCGGAACGGGGATGCAAATAGCCGTGCTCGGGTGTTCGTCGGAAACAAGTGCAGTGTGTAAGACGCCAAGGGCTTCTCGACAAGTCCATCACGTCTGGGATATGTAATTACTGGGTAACCAAGTACGCCTGGGATATGGATGAAGGTGTCGCACGGATTATCGTGCGACACCTTCATCATCATTTTTTGAACACCTGCCTCGACCCTCATTATCGTCCATTCTTGCTCCAAGAATAACGGCACGGTTGCTGTAAGCTGGCCGGAGGGAATAAGTGTATGGAACACATGGTAACGCTCGTCTTTCCGTAGATCCTTCGTTCTCCAATGCTGTACAGCGTCTCACGCAGATATCATTTCAATTAAAAAAGGATATAATAATATAATTCCTCATGTTATTATATCTCAAGCCGTATCGATCCAACGACAACGACGGGTCATGCCGGTGTATCTAAGCAAGTTAACAGACAATAGACACGCCAGGTGACTTCCCTGAAAAACCATGAAGCAACAGAGGGAGGTGACTCGTATTACCCTGAATATCCATACGCGCCTACGAGTGACTCCTTCGCTCCCCACTTCCACGACGCGGCCAGTTTAGCTTATGGTACGGCAATGGAGATACCGAAACTTCCACTTTTTAGCTTAACTTTCTGGGAACGCCAGGAACGCTTCGGGGAAATACGAATAACCCCCAGCCACAACATAGTCACCCTTAGTTACGATTTACTATATAAGATGACCAAAATGCCCCGAGGCTACGTCAGTCCACCTCGAACCACCGTACGTACGTCTTCAGTCAGCATCGAACCACCATACGTACGCCGTCAGTCGGTCAGTCAGAAAACGTTACTTAACATCCGACCACTGTATCCATAACGTCAGGCCGCGCAAATTATTCTTCGAAGACAGTCCAATTGGAAGTCAGAGTTCATAGCTCGTACGACTTTTTCCGTGAAGACTGTGCCTTCACGCGCGCCTCATAAAGTCTCGGTGTATTTCGACTCTACGGATAAACACTCAAACTATACGCGAGTTACATGTGAAACCTATTGTACCATCTCACCGAGCTTAAATCGTGTGAACAAAATAAAACATGTGAGTATTTTAATACATATTCGAAAATCGATAAAACCTTTAACCGCGACCAATTAATTTGAATACTGCCTGCTTCGAGTATCGATAACAGACTGCCATCCATAAAACCATAAATACTATAGTGTAAAAGGCGAGGTTTTCGTCCCCGGTGTAAAGGACTGCCCAGCCTTGACCCGGAATGAGAAGCCAACCGTGTTGCGCTCTTCCTTACACTCGCATTAGTTGGCGCCGGACGTTACACCTCCACAGTCGTTTTCTAATGCACCAGATTTACGTGAAAACGATTTAATAAATTTGCTCTCACGTTACTCACCGTCTCCTTTTTTCTGCGCGCCGTAAGCAGCGTAGCCTCGAACCAATGCCACTGTCCATGAGGGTCCATGAAATTATCACTCGTGGTCGTGCCACTACCGGTGCCACTGCCCGCCCGTTGATTATGAACCCGATTGTCCATTCCAACTCCAGGCTCGAGCCACATATTCGTGTTGAGAAATATGATCCTGTAATTTTCGGATGTCTGCTCGATGGTGTAGAAGCCCGCTGCAACAGAAACCGGCTCATAACGAACGCCAGCCAGCGCAATAGATTTAATCGCCCCCGCGTTGATCAACGGTATGCGATTACAGTGGTGAACTTCTCGCGCCGGCCCGTGTTGGCCTTGATAAGTGTGCGCGGGAAGGATCGTCATTGCCGTACACAGTATCAATGCGCTGTGGTAAGTTCGTTGTACACGAAGTTCCTATATGCAGGGTGGCGAGTGCGATATATTTCGCGCACGCCGAGGAAATCGCCCGGAGCAGAAGCTTCCAAAATCGCGTTGCATACGCGGATAATACTTTTTCACTCGACGGCACGATAAGATTTCGCAAAACGCCGGAGTAACATCCACTCGACCATGCCGTTTCGGCGCCACTCTCATATTTTCTTTTTAGAGACATAGTTTTTTTTTTTTTTTTTTTTTTCCATTCCCTCAGAAATTCTCTCCTTGTGCCCTATCCGGGCGGACTCTTTCGCGAATCGCTTGAGTTGCCTCACCCCTAGCGACGGAGAACTCATTCAAAGAACGGAAGAAGGAGAGAGACGAGGCGAAAGGAAGTGACCCTCGACGCTGGCCCGTGTGTGCTTTTATCCTCTCAAGCAATATCCGAGCCCTACTCGTTATACCCTTATGTCTATCCTATCCGGACACTAAATCTCGCTGTGTTTACTCACTCTATACTCATCACCCTCTTTCGTTCATGCTTTCAGGGCCCGGGTGTCGTAGGTGGAAAAAAAAACACACACACACACACACACGAGAAGAAAACATACAAAAAAGTTGGCAAATATAAAGGTACGAGATTTAGAAACGGCCAGTTCGCTGTCTACCTCGGGAAACCGGGAGCGAGCAGATTCCTTCCGACCGTACATTGAACTAGCAGGAGCAGGAGCATTGGCGGATGGAGCCAGGGGAGGGCAGTCCAGAAGAGCGTTCGCCGTAAGTCCTCATTTCGCTCAACGCGTTTACGTCCCTGGTCGCCCTCAGCCCTCCGCCCACCTACCCTCCGTGATTCTCGTATTTCCTAGTGAAAAACTTTCTTCCCCCGTGCCAAGGAAAACTTTCGGATTTATGCTTCGCGAATTAAGTATAACCCGTTTTTTTCCCCTCTACTTATTTCTTTACTTTTTTCTTCCTTTTTTTTTGTTTCTTCTCGCGCGAAAGCGTTGCAAAATCGCATTCACGCGGTACATTGCTTACCTAACCCGGAAGCCCTCTATTCTCACCTCTCGGTAAAACTTTCCACCTCTACTTTCGTCATCAACCAACCATGCAACCCCCTTCTTATCGGCCTCCCAGTGCGAGCAACGGTTCTCGAGCGCGTAAATAGTTTGCGATGCCGCGAGACTCCAATTACGTGAAACTCGTGAATGCTGGTGCGGGAACTCTCTTAACCACCGTCCTAGACTACCGGGCTCCGCGTAAATTAACCCGCGCAGTATGTTTACGAGGTACACAATGATATGTGAAGATGAATTTTCAAATATGATTTACGAACTTTTTTCGAAGGTCTGCAGGGCTTCGGTCGGTAACCAGTGTTTCCACAGTCCGGCGGTCTGATTGAAGTCCAGATCGACGTCCTCGTGTCCCAGTGCGGGAAAGACGAACTGTCCGGTGAACGTGTGCGACAGCAGGTCCGTGAGATTCTTGAGACACTGGAGACGCAGCTCTTTGCTCATCTTGGCACTGTGGGACAGCGCGTCGCTGCGACAAATTAAACGACGACGTCTTAATTCATATTTGAGCAGAAATAATGAGACGCGGAAAAATAAAAAACTAGCTGCTTCGAAGACAATTGGCAGAGTGGGGGAACGGTCGCGTCGAAAGACGACGGAGAATAGCGGAAAAAAAACGATAATAAGTGCAATGGAAAAAAAAAGGAAGTTCCAACGCTAGCGCCGTGTCTGGTGAACGCGCTGGCGGGTGGCCGGAAATTTATGTAAACGCAATTAGCGATAACTCGATTGTCGCAGGCCCAAGAGGACGGAACGGCGGCAGGTGTGAGTAGGCGCGGTTGGGAATAGAGGAGAGCGACCGAAGAACGAGTATATAATAGCGGGAATGGAATAAAGGCAGTCCTAGTGTACTATAGTGGCGAGCCTCGACTGTTGCTCGACGATTTCGTCCTACATATTTGATTAAATGATTCCGCGGAAATGCTCTCCTCCTCCTGTTCCTCCTCCTCCTCCTGCATCGTCCATCCTCTTTCAACTCCGTCGGCGTCACTGTCGCGGTCGACGTCGATCCGAATGGTCTCCTTCGGCTTCCGCTCCGCCACTACCGCTACGTGCTAAGCCGACGGATGGTTCGATAAAAGTTTCTCCACGGCACCGAGACCATTATATCCTGCGTTCCTCTCCCGATGGTCTGACTCACGTGTAGAGAAAGCTCGAGTACAGCCGAGCATTCGACGACGTCGCGAACCTCGAATCTTCGTCATTCTACGTGGGTACTTTTTCACCATAACTATATCGAGCACACATCCTTCGCTATCGTACGTGACTCGAGTCTTTCTATATTCCCGTCTGGGTTTCTTTCCGCCTACCTATCCGATCCACGTCAACATTGTATAGAGAACTGTAACTATATATGTTTTATTTTTTACTTTTTTTTCTTCTTTTTTTTCTTTTTTTTTTTTTTTTTTTTTACGGTGAGCGGAGGTGAACGATATATAGATAGATAGACAAAGCGCATACTATATTTGTCTCGCGTGCGAGAGAAGCATACCCAGTCCACAGCACGAATTCGATTTCCTCGCCGTGTTTTGATTTCATAGCTTTTGCCGCTGATTCGATCAGTAGCCACGGTGAATCGCAGCTATAGTCACCGAAAATACCGGCGGCTCTTCTGTCCGGCCTGGGCCGTCCGTTCTCCATGCTGGATCTCGTGTTCCAGCACACTGGAACAATCGGTAGACAGGTCTATGCGTTATCCACTGTACAAGCCAACGAAGAGCCTAAAAAAATTGTTTATGTCGAAGCCGATTGTCGTCCGCGTGACTCGGCGACGTGAAACTTACTGTTGATTGGGTTTCCTTGGGCCGAGTATCGCGGATCGTAGTGGATATCGGTGATGTGCCAGAAAAAACCTGTGACAAAAATTTACCGTAAGATCGGCGTCGCATCACGGTGTAAATTGATTCGTTACAAAGCAAATATCCACGCTCCGGAGAAACGAACTGGCGAAACAACGCGTAAATTTATCGTTCCGTTGACAACATAATCGGCACGCGAAGTTGGAAAAGTGTTTTCGAGCTTATAGCGCATAACGCAACCTGTGAGCGTTCGAGTTTGTATAATACCTTGCATAATACAATATACAACACTACGGTTATAGGTCGGTACTTGCCTATTCGCCCGTGGACCGCGCACAGCCAGGACAGCAGCATCAGGTAATCGCGTATCATCTTGTCGGGGCTGTTGGAAACCTGTGCACAAGTGGATATTTGAATTTCACAGTGTTTCCCCATTCTTTCGTTTCCCGATCATGCGCTCCCCATCCCTCTCTCACTCTCGATTTCTCCCTCTCTCCCCCTCTCTCTCTCTCCCTCACAAAGTACCCGTTTACTATGCTGCAAGCTTTCTCTGTGTATAAATCTATAGTATAACGATGGAGTGAGGCGGATCGAACGTTTTCCAATAGACTTTTCTCGTGGACGGGACAGGATGATGGGACACGAGCGGGTGAGAGTCAGCAAAAAAAAAAAAAAAAAAAAAAAAAAAAAAAAAAAAAAAAAAAAGCGAACGCGAGGTAACGAGAGCTGCGTTGAAGGACGATGGGTGGGGCGGCTAAATATTGAAACTCAAATCCTCAATTACCTTGGAATTGATACGAGGAGTATCTAGCCGTGAAGATCGAGATCGATGAGGAGACGGATAAAACTGGTAATGGAAGGACGAAGAGTTTCGCCCGATTGAGTGGAGTCGGTAGAGGATCGAGAGCTCATGGAACGGTCCAACGTGTGTCTAAAGTGTGGGTAGGATTAATGACACAAGTGCCTCCCCCCCCCCCGCGCTTCCCACAGGTATTCGTAGAATACCTTCGTGGTATATGTTTTCGCGTACGTGGAAATCAAAGAAGCCTCGCCAGTGAGGGAACGGTTAGGTCGGTTACACACACATACCCCGTTCTCTAGTTTAGCGCGCACCCCTTGCCGGCGTTCCCACTCGTTTCCCACCGAAATTCAATAGTACCCGCGGGTACGTTATTTCGACTGTTTATAGTGGAAGGAACTATGTGCGGCTCGTTCACTTGGTCCCACCCACGGTTGTTCGCGTGCCCTCCCGATTACTCGCCCCCTTCGCTCCCCATTACCCCTTTAACATTGACATTTCGCTGCCAATATTATTGCAGCCGAGTGTATCGATATGAGGGCGCGTTCACTCTGAAATTCTAGGCCAGTTCTCTATGCAGTGGATACATAACGGTATTATGTACACTTTGCGCTGTAGTTCGATTGCTGCACTTGTTGTATCATACATAAATTGGCTATGTAAAGCGTTTACGGTATGTACCGTATAGAGTCACATTGAGTTGTGCATAAAACCGTATACCGAGGGAGGGCATCGTCGTGGTTTAACGTTGAGGAACACAATACCCAAACTCCCCGGCCCCATTAACGCACCTGTGCTATGTACCCCGGCTATTAGATAAAGCCAAGTTGTTCGAACTATCAACGGGGGCTCTGGCTTTATACCTAAATACCGGTATTGGCCTCGGAATCTATCGGAGCGGGGAAGCTGGCGAGCGGAAGGGTAGGAGAAGAAGAAACCTTGAATCTCTGCAATAGCGACTCTGTGCAGGACGTCTAACAGCGCGGTTCCTTACTTCGGCAGTGGTATATAGGTATACTTCGCCAGGTTCACATATTAGTTTATATACGTATAGACCGTGTATGTATATACACCGTTGTATTTACTATAGTGGAACCAAACCCGGTGGATATTTGCTGGAGCATAGGATACCCGAGACGTTTAGTATTTGGATTTCCTTCGTCCCTCGGCTCCGCGCCGCCTCGTTCCCTTCCTCTTTCGCTTCACTGTTCAGGCATCGGCAATGTTGGCCTCGTCGTCGACGTTCAACAACCGGCCCCGAAAGTTTTACCCCCGGGGCGAGAGAATATATCCCTTATAAGCGCTGAAAATCGTACCAAGTTTCCTGGCTTAGTCGACCGAACGATCAAACGGCTATTCGAGTCAGCTCTCGGGACTGTATCGGTTCGGGCGGTTTTGGCCAAACGATCGCCGGTCGGCCGTTTCGGGACTGTAATACTGGCCAAGTTTGCGGTCCATTCTGTGGTTCGATAGGCGGCGAGATAATTTTTATTGTCTCGCGATCGGCCGCTTTCGAGGAGTCTACGTGCCGGAGACGCGAAAAAGGTTTAAGGTGGATAATACTGTAGACATGGGCATACCGGTTGATGATAATCTATTGACGTTATCATCTCCCAGTGCTACGGTCAAAGTCTCCTGGCGGATCGCCGGGATGGAATCGTAATAAAACAAAACCAAAGTTACCATCCGATCCTGAAACTTCCGAAGATGCTTGACAGTTGTGCTCGTAACTTTTTCATGTACCCAGCGATACTGCAGAGTTAATACGCCGACAGGTGATATCCGCCGGCACTGACGGAGGTACACAAAATGTAAAGAGAATCGAGATAGAACGGGTTGTTCGTAGAATGCCAGACGCACACGATAGCTACGTAAAAAAAAATGTTAAACCTCCAACAAACAATCAAAGTGTAAGTGGATACCGCAAATAGTGGATAAATATGTAGAGAAGAATGGAGAGGAAAAGAGATGACGGCTTTCGTACAACATTGTGGATCATTGCGCCACCGTTGTAGCGGTATCAGCTGCAGCTCTCTGGTGTAGTCCACTACGTATATAATGCACGTTATACTAGCCACAACAGTCGGTTTATGCGAAAGCAAGCAGCGAGCACAAAGCATCCAGCATAAAGCCTTCGGCATAAAGCATCCCGGTATAAACCATGCGCGGCGTATAAACCCGCTCTTCGCTATTTCTCCCCGTCGTACCACACCGTTTCTCTGGTGTACGCCGAGGCATTACCTACGAGCGAGCAAGTACCAGACGCGCCGGGTGGAACGCGGACTCACACTACTCTTTGAAAATCTCCTTCCCGTTGAGCAAGCTTTGGAGATCGAAAGCGCCACGAAATTTCGGGGATTCGAGCTTCCGGCGAGGTGTCGATACGGCAGTCAGCCTCTCCGTCCTCTCCTAATCTCACTATCCGCTCTGTCGTGTGTTAGTATCGCTATTGGCAGTCGGCCGTTCGCGAACGTTGATTCCCCACTCGGGATTGGGAGCCTGGAATCCCACGCTGGAGAATCAAGCATCGCCGCAGTGCGATTGTACTGCGATGATCGGTCTTTGGATCAAAATGCTCTATTACGATTGGCTCACTCCATGAATGCCGCACATTCTGCCTCACTGTCTCTTTCATTAAGCCTCGTTACCGTCAAAAGTTTCGGCAGGTCGCCGACGGGGCAGGATTAACTGAGTTAGCAACAAAATTAACGGATCAATGAAGCGGAACAGTGCACAAGGGAAACAGTATTGTACTAGTCTCGCAACGACGAGAGTCTATACCATAATACGGCAGAGGATCGTACTTGCGTGAGTTGCGTGAAAAATTTGTTGACAAAACTTCATGAGATCGAAACTCGTGGAACTCCTCGTCAGTCGCGACTGTTGCGGGATTCTGCGAAGCACATTGGGATCGACAGCTTTTTCGAACAACGAGGTAACTCCGGTGACTTCTGCCGCAGTGGCGCCACGAGGGTGCTTTGACTGCCGGAACCACCGCGCTGTTATCGAAAGGTCAATTATCAATTGGAGCCTGCGAAGCGCATCAAGGTGGAGAGGCTGGAAAGTTACAACGGCGGGTTGAATCGTCCAGCCGAGACAAACACGGCAACATCATCGCTAACTCTCTCGATCCATCAATCCCAACTGTAAAACTCCACCATGAAACGGACGACGACTAACAAAAAAGGGGGAAACGAACCAACAATAAAAAAAAGTACCGTATATATAATCGGATCTGTATACCAGGTATCTATACGCGGAGTTTCCAGTAGTATCGCTGTATATACAAATACAGTGTGCAACAACCGAAGCTCGAGCCATTCGTTTCGTAATAAACCCTCCGGGCGATCGACTCGGAGTCTGACTCTCGGCTTCGCGGTTCCTATACACATATTGCGACACTGTTGCCGGTGTTGGAACCGCGCAAAGAAACGGACTTGGAGACCGAGTGAGATCCTGAGCTCTCGTCCGGATATAAACTCTCATATCGCCGAACTCTCGCGAATCTTATAATTCATGGAGCCGCGGAGGAATTTGTAAAACTTTATCGGCTATGCTCGGTTATATATCACGAGAATCTTGGAAACGAGGGATAGAAGAGGAAGCGGAGCGGCGGGAAAGAGTGGGAGATAAAACGGGGTGCGCCTCGCCTACTGCTCTATAACGCTACTGAAGAGCCCCGGTGCATCTCATGAATCAACGTGCGGTCTTGAGCTGGATCTCATTCGTTTCCTCCCGCCCTCTTCTACTTCGGTTCCCTTCCTCTTTAACTCGAGAAACAGCAGCTTCCCTCGGGCTATTCGCGCACTCGATGTGAAAATCCGACAAATTTTCGAGCGTTATCTACCGAGTAGATCTTACTCGGCGGCTGCCTCGCGGTGGCAACGTAGTGCCTGGATTGCTGCTGCTCTCCTCCTGGCTTTCAGCTTCATCGCTCGGAGCGATTACGTGAGCACATACTCTCTTCCCCTCGCGCGCAGGAACCTCGGCGAAAACGCATCATGGAACACTTTCACGGCAATCAGAGTTAACGCATATTCGGCGTGTGCGTTAACATTCTGGTCTTTTGTAAACCCGGAGAGACGGCTGTGACGCAGATACAAACAGCCGGGATGCTGTTTGTATCTGCGTCAGTGTGGATGGACCGCGTGCGTGTGACTCGGACGGAGACGGGAAAGGGCGGAAGTAATCAAAAACTTGTACTTTGAACAACTTCAATGACGGTTGCAGTTTCTCGCCCCTCGGTCCATCCGCTATCTGGCAGTGTACGCGGCGATAGTTGACCGCACACGTGTAAGCCGCAAGTGCAGTCCTACAGCAACATCAACAGCAGTATCTCTAATCCACCCTAATCCCGAGGCACAAAACGTCGGAAACACTGTTTGTAGGCCAACTGCGCGGCGCTACGGTATCCAAATCGAGGTTTCTCTACTTGCAGATTTGCGCGGGTCCATTCTCACGTTATACACACAGTTGCCGTACGCGGATATATATATCGTTTTTTTTTTTTTTTTTTTTTCAGGAAGAAGAAGAATTGCGGAGTAAAATAAAGGTATACAATATACATACTATGCAGGAATAGTGGGCACGCGATACAAAACGCGAGCGGAACATAAATCTGTCGGGGCCCCGCCAGCAGCAGCGGCACTGGAGAGTGCAACAAGTAAAGCAAAAAAAGGGGCGAGAGAATGGGTGACAGAGGAAGACTGAACGAAAAAAAAAGAACCAAAACAAAAAAGCCAAATAACCTACGGGAGAAAAAAAAGCAGGGGGGAAATAGAAAAATAACGTCGGAGGGCATCAACGAAATTGAATCGCCCGGATAATTTACGACGCGGGTGAGTGAAAGAGAAATACAAACACATATATATATATATATATGTTTTTAACGTTCAACGGCTTTTGCATATACTGTATATCACTTACTGAGTTTGCAGTTTCCTGACAAAAGCAACACTCTGCAGTGTACGCAGATTTTGGAAACAATCGCGCTCAACGCAGACTGGCGCGACGGCAACATTTCAATTCGTTAACTCGTCGCGTTTTAATTGCGCTCAATTAGCGAATGTTAAGATGCTGCGAAGATGAGAGATAGCGAGACGGTGATTCAGGCGCACGATGACAGACTGTGCTCGAACAAGTTTCCCGTCAATGAGAAAGAAAGAGGAAAAGGCCGAAGCGCCGTTACACCGTATCCTACCACGCGGGCGTTAAGGTGAAGTGAAAGTTGGCTGGCGCAGCCAGGAGTGTGAGAGAGATAGCGCAATTGGTCTCACGGTGGAGCGAGCGAGAGCGCCAGAGAACGTTTCACTTCACCTTAAGCAACCCTGCCAAATCAAACTCTATGAGTACACTGAGAGAAGGATCTAGTAAATATGACTATATCGCTTGAGAGGTATTACCATAGGACATAGTAATTGGGAACTAGGGCGCCACCTATGGAAGCACATACCACATTTATAAGAATTTTTCGTAGATATAATGGAAAAAAAATTAAAATTCTTGGAAAATTGCGGGACTTGCCGCCATAGGCGGCGCTCTAGTGCGCTACTGCTATGTGCTCTGGAAATTTTTCTCAAATGATCGGTAGTTCTTACAAGATCCTTCTCTCAGTCTATTCCCTCTAGATATTCTCTCAGTGTTTGTCGAGTGAATCGACTATTATCTCAATGCCTCGAAGTTGTAACAACGGATCGGGCACGGAAACAATGAAGCCACTCTCCACGCTCGGTTAACCGTAGACCTCGTGACTTTGCTCAAGCGGACCACATTAAGCTTTCATGTCTTATTAGATAATAGGTGATAGTCTAGTTTCATAACTTTTGCCAGCCTAGAATAGTTATTAGCGCACAATAACAGTGATTAGTTGGTAATAACTTTATAGCGTAAATTGTTAGTACTTCATAGTCCAAAAATCTGTACCGGTTCGATTTTTTTTTTATATATAAAAAATTCACTTTACCGTTGAGATATCGAGGTTCTCGGTTTCGGTGGCCGGAACGCCCAGTCTCCTCCGTGCACATACTGCCCCCAAGGCTTATCTCATACTCGCCGTATAATACAAGTTTTATCTCAGCATTCACGATCTCACACCTAATTATATTTCCATAACGGGATTTAACGGACCCGCGTGAATAAATGTAATCGCCGGTGGACGATTTTGGCGAACGGCGTCGAGTTTAATTCGAGATTTCACTGAGAGTGTGAGAGAGTGAGAGCGAGAGGGCGAACGTGGCAGCAGCCGTAGAAACCGGAACTGGGGAGTCGAGAGGCGTCGGAGAATGGGATGAGACGATAAAAGCTTCGCGCATAATGTGGATAAGTGTCGGGGCATAATGCTCCCTATCCCGGGGATGTTATACTTTCCCACGTCATTCGCACGCTCAGCCGAGGCGAGCCAGAGTCGTTAAAGGAGTTGCCGAGAGCGCCCGTCCAAAGTCGAGCGACACGAACACGCTTAGGCTGTGACTGTGTGTGTGTGTGTTTGGGAGCGAGTGAGAGAGACACCGGTGGAGAAATTAAACGGAGAAAAAAGATAGAGAGGCCTCGAAGTGTCTTTGCACCGAGGCTGCCGTACATGCAACCCTCCTTCTCCTCCGCGACAGTCGAGGCTTTCCCGTTCCGCATATTGCATCCGAGCTTTTTCCACTGCGAGCCCGATGTGTTTAGCCGAGTCTGAAAAAAGCCCCGACATCGGCGCATCCCGTCCCAACTTTGCCCTTCTGTTATTTCCATCGCACGTTCGCCAGTGCGTACAATCCCGGTCTTCCTGCGCCGGTGTTCCCGGCGCGCTTTATCCGCTTCTCCAACGAGATCCCAACGCATGGGAATTGATCGATGCGTCGATCTCGACTGTCGAAGAGAAATCCTCAAAGGGCCGTGAAGAGCAGCGGCGCGAACGAGGATAGAACGACAGCGTACGGGGGAGTGGTATGGAGAACGAGATGGCAGGAAAATCGTGATGCAGATTTGCGTCTACCTTTTCCTCTCGTCCCATTTTGGCTCGGTTCCCCGTAACGGCTGACGAGGGAAGAGGCAAAGCCTCGCGAATTCCGGGTCATTAACTCCAATACCCGTCACGATCCCCGACGTGTTTTACCCGTATGCCTTGTACACCACACACCGCATGTGATACACACACAACATACATACAACCTACATATTTTCCTATCTATACTACAATCTCGTGCGATATACGTACCCACCCGCTTTTGCTGCCGCGACCTGGCGAACCGAAACAAAAAAAAAAAAAAAAAAATTTACAGCATGTTCGTTTCGTTGCAAGGCATTCCCGAGAGAAGCTTCTGCGCTCGCGTCCTCAACGCTCCTTCCTTCCGCACAACCTCTTTTTCGTCCCCTTTTTTTGTTATCGCTTTCGTCCCGCGACCGGACGCCGAACCAGCAAACACCACACTAGTCGCTTTATTAAAAGAAATAACGAGCTCTCCTGCGATGATAATCGGCGATCCACACTTCTCGGCCTCGATAGATGTGTCCTTGGTTATTCCGATCGACACTTCAGCACTGCGAATCTCGGGGTCGGATCTACGTTTTACGAAAAACTTGGACCTCCGGTAAGTTTACCTCTTTGAGTACTTAGTTTAATACACAGCGCGATTTCCAGTAAGACTACTGTATTCTCCAGAATCGAGCTTCACAGCATTAACAGCAAAAAAAAAACAACAAACAAACCATAAATCGTTGATATACCACGTCGGAGGGTGTCGCACGTGGTCTTGAGGATTATTAATCGTCCGTCAACGGGATACGATGAGTGTTCACTATTCGTAGAGACTCAACGATTGGTAACCATGTGAAACTAAAAATTATAGCAATTCGACAAATCTACGGTGTGACACGCATGTGCGTTCCCCGTTGTGCGTTGGACTTGCTTGACCGAATCCTCGGTCTCGGCAATACGGAGACGGAGTCGCCGGCCGAACGTACGAGGGGAAGTCCCGAGAGATAACGGGGTTGAATGGAGCGAGTAAGAAGCCCCGGAGTCGTTCGGACGTCGCGTATCGCGACGATGAGCGAACTGAGGGGTGCTCTGCCCCGCGCACAAGTCAACTCTCCGGTCTCTCGCGGGTTGCAGGAGAATGTCGGTGGGGTTGGACAGGGAAGCGAGAGCGGCTTCGCGGCTGCGCCGTTTCCCGAAGCCTCTTCAAACCATTACCCTCCGGGCCACCCTCTTGCTCCTCTTCTCTCGCCGATTTCAAAACCCCTGGCTCACCCTCTCTCAACCCCTCCGGATGGAAGGCCGACATGGAGGCGCAAGCTGTGCCGCGAAAACGCGTAGGGGAGGCGCGCTCGTCGGCGAGAACGACAGTCGGCACGGTGATGTGTCATCGTATCACTTTATGTCTACCGTAACGTGTTTTATTAACCGGGAATCAAGTGTCCGGTTGCGCTCCCGGCGTTATTCCACGCAACGCCGTAACACTTCTGTCCTCTGATATATGCGAGGACCGGAGGGGCCCATATGAGGGGCACGACGACGATCAGCACTGTCCACCCGTTGGCCGAGTGGGCCACGCGTGTGCGTACACGCGTATCACGCATATGCATTTGAGTCGAGTCCGGCGTATATATCGAGTATGGCGATAGGGTAGTCGCAGCCGCAGGAGGACCACACGTCAACCGCGGTCACCACCTTGACCACAAACATCCACAATACGACAAATTATTTAGGCACATGTACGGCCGCCCGGGGCTACGTTCGGCCGCGTGATGGACTTCGACACATCGGATAGACCGCCCTTCATGCCTCTGTAACGCTGTTCACACCGGGACGGCTTTGCATAAAACAAGCTGTTTGAGCTGGTAAGCCCGGAAGGCCCGTCACGAATCCTATTGGAACGAAAATTGGAACTAAACATTTTTCAATAACTGTTCGCATCGCCGCGGAGAAGCGGTGTCTCAGGATCCAGGGCTCGCATATAATATCGAGGCAAATGCATGTTTGTGTATGCCGCAGCCGGGAATCGGGAACGAATGCGTTACCGAGACGTGGCGCGGTTCCTCGACCTGAGCTCGCTCACGGATTCTCCACGTCCGCAAGGTGGTACCGTCGCGAGGGTGTGCACAGTAGGGACGAAGAGGAGACTTTCGTGCACGTGCGCGCCGCTATCCCTTCGTACCGCCATGTATTACATGCCGCTATGTGCGGCATGTGCATCGGACTCTATCCTTCGCTCGTCGGATTCGTCGCTCCTTCGCCGTCCTTATATTGCTCCGGATCGCACATACACACTCTATACGTAGCGTACACATAATACTGTACCGTTCCATGTATCGTCAACTTGGATTCAATAAAGAGAAGGCTGAGAATCCGTTTGCCGAGATGGCAACATTGACTCCGGGTATCCCAGCGCCCAGCTGAGCGCTCCCACGATAAAAATAAATACGTTTGTTCATACAGCCGAGGCTGGGGCAACGATCTCCTTCGCTCTCTCCGTCTTTCATCGCCGCTTTCTCATTCGATTTCACTCAAACTCACTATCCTTCTCAATCGGCGAGCGAGCTCCGAGGAAATTCCATTTGGCATTCGGTAGACGTGGACGGCTTGCACATTATACTACTCGGACGGCCCGCCACTGCGCCGATTCACCTTTCCGTGTGTACTGTTTGTTTTATTTTTATTTTTAGTTTTATTTTCCACCATGACTCTCGCTGCTCACTTCCGTGCCTTCTTGTTTCCCGCTCGACGCGGGGCAAGCTTGAGTGAAGTTCCTCATGGATAGGCAGCCAATCGGCGTATCAAAGAAGTGAGAGCGGGATCCTTCGACGACTCAATATTTTTCTTAAGAGGTCCAATTTTTCTTAATGGTCCATTGATTTCCGGCGATGGGATGAATGCAATTTTTTTTAGAAATCGGTGGAACCGTCTCTTTAAAATGGATTTTTTTTTTAGATAGGAGCTTTCAACCCATGTAGGTTTTGTCGATGGAACGGACGCGGCCGACAGTCGGGGCAGTTTTGGCGTGGCGATTGTCGGATCCCCAACATTCAGCCAATGTTCAACCTGCTACTGGCTCGCTAATGGTGGGTTTCACAATTTATGATGATTTGTGGTTTTGTCGGTTCGAAGCCAATGTTCGTTTGAGTATTTACTTACCATTGGTTGGTTTGACAATTTGGGAGTCTACTATAAAATTTAATCTGTCGCAGACATGCGGAACATTAATAAAAGGAATATTTAAACTTTTACAATATTAAAAAAAAAAACTATCCTTTGAAACCACTCTCGCCCTATGTAACTAACCTATAACGGCCCTACATTGAGATGTAATTACCGGCAGATCCTCTTGATCGACCTTGGGCCCAATGCTGGCTACCAATATTGGCAAGTACTTATCATCCAAGCCCCCCTGGATGACTGTGCCAAGCTCGCATGCCAATGTTGGAAACATCGGTGCTCAGCTTGGCCCAACCATTGACCACATCCGATCACCCCACACGGGAAAGTCACTTCGAATCTAATGGCATGCACCGCGTTGATAGCTGAGAGCTTTGTGACCGCAATCGCACCGCACGAGAACCGTGCTTTGCGCGTCTCGGTATCACGCACAGTGCAGAGAGAAATTTCGGGGATAGCGTGGGAGGCCAATTAACGTTAAACTCGTGGATGTCCATGCTTCCAGATCCAGCTCGAGCGTGCACTCTAGCGATGCGTGTTTGTTGACAGGCTAGAGGCGAGTGGAAAACCGCATTTTCTCGAAACGTACACGCGTGCAATTTTATACTTTGGTAGGCGACCGTACAATCGCCTCACCCCCCCCCCCCCCTCCCCCCTCATACGTGTATGTACATCGGTGTATGTGTGACACAGGGTCGTATAACGGTATACTGTACCAAACTTTTCCCTATACACGTCCGCAACGTGTTTGCCCTCAATTTGCAAGCGAGAGCCGCCGCATCCATGTAATGGAGTACAAACAAGGAAATCGCGCATCGTTTCGCGCTCGCGGTTCGCCGGTACGCGGTACGGATTGAACCGGCTGCGGCGTCCCCAAACGATGCGCGCTTCGCTCCTCGCTTCTCCACTCCATCGCGCCAGCACTACGAACAGAATACGATCGTACCTACTATGTATGCACGCGCGCGCTCCACCGGAGTAACAAAGCCCTGCCTTGCTCAATTGAGGCTCCTGTGAGCGCTACCTTTCATCCGCATTAATCAATCTGTTTAGACTTTTGCCAGGCCTACGCGAAAAAAAAAAAAAAAAATGGTGCGAAAACATGCCGATGATAAATATACCCGGAGAAATTAACGGTGAAACGAGGTGAACTGGGTTAGATCATCGATAAAGCACCAGTCCGTTTGGTCGAATTCAATGTATTGCTGTCGTTGCCATCAATTCCCTTTTATGTACTGTAACAATATTTCCCCGTGGAAAGGGGGCGAAATCGTTTATAATTTGGGGACTGAAAATTGGGCCAAAATTGTGCAACGGGGCGGGGAGGGGGAGGTCAAACAAAATAATAATTCTCGGGAGGAGCAATAATAACAATCGTTTTAATGGTGGAAAAGAATAACAATAATAGGAACTTGAAGAGCTAAGAAATAATAATATCGTAGGAATGTCCGATAATAATAAGAGATCGATAATGAAATAGTAACAAAAACGGTAAATAATAAACTGAATATAAGCGTGAGAAAAACGTGAATAATAAACGTCGAAAGATTGAAAGTACGGTCGCTTCAACGCCGGCACGGGTACGTTGAAGAAGGAGCAAAAATACAATATCAATCGCTTCAACGCCGGTACGGGACGTTGAAGATGGAAGCAAAAATACAATATGCGCGAAACAGTGCGGGGAAGGGAGGGGCATCGCGGGGGGGGGTCATCGCGGGAGCGGTATTCAACGAAATTGGGAGAGATAATTGCGGCTATAATGCAGGAGAAAGGGAAAATAGTGGGGTCACTAATAACTAAATTTTAACAATAATATCGGAGAAAAACAAAAATGTAATTGGTTCAAACTGTTCCAAACCCTCTAAAAAAGGGGGGTTGCAAAAATGGGAGGGGCTCTAAATAAATTTGGCGGAGATATAACGACTTTAAGGGGGCTTTCCGGTGAACTACGGAGACATCCGGTGGTCAACGACCGGGTCACGCACGCAAAAACAATATGACGCTGATGACGATAGGGAAACGAGAGCACTTGCGCGTCAGCTTCGGTCGGTAATCGGAGTCATGGACGGGCGTGTTTCCTCTGGACGGCTAGAGGTGGCGACAGATGTCCCGCTGGATCGTCGATCGATATCGTAAGCCGACGATCCCAGCGGCGGCGGACAGACAGGCGGACGGTGGCGACTTTCCGGCGGGCTTTTCGAGGGCTTTTCGGCGGGCTTTTCCAGGACTTTTCCCCTCGTCCACGATCCTCCTACCTTCCTCGGCGTCAGCACGTCGGCTCTCGTTCCTTTGCTGTTCCTGGATACTTTTCTTGATCGTTGGGCCGTCGGGGGGGGGGGGGGGGGTGATGTCGATATTGTCTTCGAGTCGCGCACACTCATACAAAGGGTAACGGGAGGGGAACAAAGGGGAAATTAAACGCTAACTTACACAAAATATATAACGGGACTAAGACGTAAAAATGTCCGGGTCTAAAGGTGGGTGAGCGACGGACTCGAGCCGAGTTGGCGAGGGACTTGTGACGTATCACGTCACAGTACATTTCACGATGGTTTCGGGTACATATTTAATCAGCGACTATATTGGTTAATCATCAATCTATAATTCTTTGATCTTTGGATAATAAATTTATTGTCGTCGTGATTATTCTTGTTGCGAATAATCGCGTCCTTAATATGCCTCCTTATGTTTATCACATATAATTAGTGAAAACGAATATCTACTTCGACTTTATTTCCAGCGTCATCAGTCGTGTGTCAAGTGAAGAAAACGAGCGTGCGACAGGCCGGCAATTTCCGAGCCATCGTGGAGTCTCGATGAGCAATCTACCTCGAGACTGCACGTAACTACACGAGCTACCAAGTATAATAAAAAAAAATAATAAGATAACAGAAGCGAGCTATAAATAAAATGATATTAAAACAAGAGCGTTCTCGAGTGTCCGCCGTTTTGGAATGGTCATACAGTGATCGGCCTTCGGAGCACGACAGGCAATAAATCGAGCGAGAAAGAGAAAGAGAGGAGGCGTATAGTGTTTCACACGATTCCAACGGGCAACGAAGCCGCGCCCGAGGGTTTACCGACCGTCGATAAATCGACCAAGCGAGGAAACGCACGGATGAGCAGAGTCTCCGGTACTGGACAGCTGCAATATAACGATTCACAAACAAAATCACACCACAGGCCGTATAACCTTTTAAAGCGGGAGTTTTATTTTTGTTTTTATTGTATCGCAATCATTCGCTAATAATTTCACCGGGTCAATGGGTACGGCGGATGCCGCGGTATTCGCGATATGAGTCGGGGTAGTTGAGCCGAGTCTAATTCATTATTAATAAAAGCAAAGTAGACGGCTCGTGCCGCCACCTGTTCGCACATCTGTGCCGGGGCTGCCAATCGATTGCGTATACGTAACATACTCGCGCCACCTGCGATGAAAGTGCCTCGTTCTCGCTCTTCGTAGCGCCCGGCTTTACCTTACTGACTAAGTGGTATACGCGCCGAATAGTCAGACCGGAATCGCTCGCGTCGGCCACCGTCGTTTACGCTGGTTCGAAAGCTCCCGCGTTCCCGACGGAAGTGACCCGGCTACCTCGACTTCCGGAATTATTTTAATTCAACGGAACCGCGAACGGAGAACGGTTGCACTGTATTTCGGTTTAAATGCGTGGCGATATTGCGTACAGCGTTTGGTATGAATCAAACGGGATATACACGGTGAGGTTGCGCCGCGCACCGGCGGTGATGTATGACCGCGTACGAGAGAGCGAGCGGCCTTGCCCGGCTCACGCACCGATTCGCTTTCATGACCATTTATGAATTTAACGCGTTACACGCAAAGCTCCCCGCTTCTCGCACGGGGAAGCCCCGCAGTGCATTGGTCATCGCTCGCGCGGGCGTGTATAAATGGCATTCAGTTTCCGCATTCAATTATAACTCTGTCTATAGCGTCATAACGAGCCACCGTTGCGATCTCCCCAGAGTCGAGGAAATGAGTAACAAGTTAGGATTTTATATGAAAATTTATACGCCGCCCGCGCGATACACGGTCACGCACCGTCGGTCTGTGCGTGTACGACACAGTGGCAACACATGTAAAGCAGGATATGATTAAGCGCGGGCAGGCGCGAAAACTACACCGGCAGAAAATATACGATCGGAATCCGTTCAATTATTTTCAGTCCATTTGTCGTAAAGCTCATTTCGGTTTCGCCAGCTACCCGAGGCATTTGCACGAGTCGCCCTGATCAATGTAATATCGATGTATCGCAACCGCACTTCTGCGTTACTCTCCGGCACGACACCATCCCTCCCCGTGGAATCTTCTATGGTACAGTCATGCGTTGTTTCATGACACGTGTTTTTTTACCCCCACCCCCTCCACCCAGATACCAGATACACGGAGTCTACCGCTACAGTTTCAATGTTTGCCACTGTCGTCATGGTTACTCTGGATACACCGAGTTCGCTCTACTTGCGACTCTCCACCCCCTAACACACACGAACACACCCTCCCTCTCTCTCTCTCTCTCTCCCTTTCTCTTTCTCTCTCTCTTTTCATCAATTTTCAGCAGACAATGCGCGCGTTTTATTCATCGAACACACTCACTCGTGTCTGTCTCCATTTCTCTCGTTACGCCTTTCTCCCTCGTTCGCGCCGCGGCGGGCGATAGCGCGCTCGCGTTTTCCAGTGTCGTCGATTGATGCACCTGCACCGATCACCGGGCGAACGATATATTTTAAACCGTTAAAACGCAGTGTGTGTCTCGGGAATTCGACGTCTGTGAAAATCGTGACGGTGAAAGGAAAGAGGTATGGAGGGAGGCGGAAGAGCGTAGCAGGAAAATCGTATCGTTTGGAGTACACTGAATCTCCAAGCATCTCTTGTCGACCCGCTGGAAGCATCGTTCCTACGACGGACTCAATAATACTTTACAGCGTCTGCCCTCGAAGGCGCTCTCGGTCTCCCCTTGAGCAATAAAAGTTCGAAGAATTTTTCAAGCATCGACGAGACTCTCGACGGGGGAGGAATGACGATCGACTTTTACTACGTACCAATGAGTCCGCCTTGTCGCATGGTGATGATGCTCGCCAAGGCCCTGGGCGTTCATCTCAATCTAAAATTCATAGACGTTTTCAAGGGTGAACATCTCACGCCCGAATTCTCTAAGGTACTTAGTTGATACGACGTTCCGTTCGGCTGATATCGATATGTTCTCTCTAATACTTCCGTCGCCGCGTGCGCCAAATGTTTAGATAAATCCGCAACGGACAATACCAACGATGGACGACAATGGGTTGATACTGTCGGAAAGGTAAGTAATGGTACGAAAGATCCGTGAGCGACTTTTCCGTGACTGTGACTTTTCTCATCTCGGACACAGCCGAGCGATGATGGGTTATCTCGTGAACAAGTACGGGAAAAACGACTCGCTCTACCCGAAGGATCCGCGAAAAAAAGGCATAGTCGATCAGAGGCTCTTCTTCGACATAGGCACGCTGTACAACAACGTGTTCAAGTGTTGGGTAAGCGAAACTGTCGGGGTAATTCGTTAAAAGATCTCTCGATCAATCGCCGCAAATAAATTGTCCGTCCATTGTCCATAAACACCCGAACAATCGCAGTTCGTGATTGCTTTCAACATGGCAAGTACCGTTCAAGAGGAGGACGTCGAGGCGGTGGAGAAATCATTCGAGATACTGAACGCCTATCTCGAGGATAACGCTTACGTTGCCGGTGAGAACTTGACTATAGCCGACTTCAGTATCCTCGTGAGCGTCAGCATGGCTGAGGTTTGTCCTGTGTTAATCTCTCATTCTCGCGAATTATCCAACTTCGCCGCCTCACTCTATACCTCGTTTGGTGTATGCGTGTGCGTGGGGCTCGCAGCGCGCGCAAGTTGGAAAATTTGTCATAAACTTTACCGACGACGCCTGCGAATTTGCGACGATAAATGCAACTGTATAAAACAAATATAAATTACGTATTATCATTATACTATATTTTTCCGTTAGATATTCGACTTCGACGTGGCTCGATACGACAACGTGGCCGGTTGGTATGAACGCTGTAAAGCCGACACGGAAAAATATGGTTACGCTGATTTCATCGGCGCGTCCTCGCAGATCGGTGAATTTTATCGGGCCAATGTTCAGGCGGCTCAGTAAAAATCTGAGGAAACACTCTGTGATTGGCAGTGATCGCAGATACAAAAAAAAATTAGGAGTCATCGATAACAAATAAATCGTGTAAAAAAAAATCAAAAAGTACTGTTTCTCAAAAGAATTACATTAGATATTCCGCTTTAAAATGAATAAAATAATAATCATTTGTTTATCACTTTACTAACAGCAGGGCGACGTCTCCCGGAGAAACAACAATTAAATCAACCTTTCTATACAAGTATTACTAATTTTTCATCACAATTGTACACGAAATTTAGTACACCAGTTTTTGCATGAAAACTTCCAGTCCGGTACATTAAATTTCAAGAAACTCAATTTTCAAAGGGAAGTGACTTTACAGAGATAAAAAAAATCTCTGGAATGCATCTCGAATGTACGTAGTGATGTGTAGCGTAAGCAGCACAGGACAGTGAGTAAAAGAACATGTGTGATACGTCTCAAATATATTTGGAATTCATCTCGAATGTAACGAACGATAGAAACGCATAAATCAAGGAAAACACGTAAAGCGCTCCAACGTCTAGTATAATAAACGCTTCCGCGTTTCGTGAATTATCTTCGCTGTTTCTCAGTTCATTTTATGCATAGAGATTTACATTCGAATTTCAGATATATCAATGGCACGATAACGCCGGGAAGAAGGGGACGCACGTCTTTCGTGATTCTCATCGGCGCGTACCGAAAAGTCTCACGTGACACTGAACCATATTTCACAGTGGCACGGAGGATAACGTCGGAACCTAGCTTCGGACGCGCTGTTACTCTGTCGCCGACAGAATTCTTCACATTTTTGGTCTGTCCTCGGCGGTTGAAACTATACAACGAGACGTGCGAGTGCCGGCTTGCTCCGCCGGAACCACTATTGCGAGCTCGGTGCACGTACCTACGTACCACAAGGGTCTCTCTTGCTCTTCCGGCGTTCTGTCAGCGCCAGAAAGTCGTTGAAATTCAGCTTTGTCCTCCAGAGTCTTTCCTCTCCTATCCTGTGATCGTATATACAGATATAGATTCGTTATTGCAGATACAGATTCGTTATTGCAGATATAGATTCGTTATTACAGATATAGATTCGTTATTGCAGATATAGATTCGTTATTACAGATATAGATTCGTTATGGCAGATACAGATTCGTTATTGCAGATATAGATTCGTTATTGCAGATATAGATTCGTTATTATAGATACAGATTCGTTATAACAGATATAGATTCGTTATTACAGATATAAATTCGTTATTCCAGACATAGATTCGTTGTTTCTTATAGTATTTTTTGTCTTGTCGGTCGTATCGTTCACGTGACCAACCTTCAGCGATTCATCACGAAAGCTCATTCCGAGGATGTGCGGTTGAAAGGATCGAGTCGATCGGGGAATCGAACCTTCGACCTGGCGGTACTATGCTTCGTACCAAGCTATCGCACGGAAACCAGTTTATATTAATCAATGCAAGCCTCGAGATAAAGAGAACGAAGAAAAGAGAGGCGAGCCGAGAATTCGTCGAAAACGCTGGATCATCTTCTTGTCTACCCTTTTCCCTCTCCCTCACTTTCTCTGTCTCGGAGTTTCGCGATTCAGCGACAGAAGCAACAGAGCGCCCCTTAGCAAAGTCCATTACTCAAGAACGGATAATCGCGGCCAAGCTCGTCGAGTGTCCCACAATTACCGACACTCTAAAACCCGTTCGAGGTAGCTATGGCCGTTGCCGGAGTGCGGATATCGTCGAGCGGTTTCGCAATTCAAAGCTGTTCAGGAGATTGCTCAACAATGACTAGGCGGATATTCAAGGTGAACCTGGAGCTCAATGCTGAGTAGGACGAGAGAGGAAGATAAAAAAATAACGGGCGCTGGGTATTCTCGTCACTTTTATACACTCGCAGCAATGCGGCAAGTAAAATCTTGTTAAGAGAGAGGAGGGTGGAAATAAGCTGCTAGATTGAGCTCGAGAATTATGAGCCGAAATGAAGAGGAGAAAAAGAGAACGAATTTGAAAACAAGTTTTTTTCCCAATTCACTTTATATTATTCTTTGCCCTGGATAAATTTACGTCCTCGACGGATTTGCGAACAACGAGAGTGTCTTATCAATTGTGCAGGGTTTTATTGTCGAAGGAAAGAAAACATAATTAAGCTTCAGTTATTTTTTAATGAAAGGGCGTCAGTGTTTCACTGCGGACTTTGCCGGTGGATTATGTTCAGCGCGATGGACACATATTGCACCAGTTCAGCCCGGGAATAACAATAGCCTAACGATAATAAAAGAAAAACGCAATATCTAGGCGCTTTTGTTTATACGCGTTGTCCATATGAAACCGGATCAAAGTAACGACGCGACCGCCGGTGAAACATGTTTTGTTTATTTATTTTTTTTTTAAGCAAAATTACACGTTACAAGCGTCGGATGGATATTCGTGTACCTTTACGAGGTGACGAGAGAGCAGCGACATCGCGAGAGCTCTCTCACCGACATCGAACAACATGTTGTACACGCTATCGCAACTGCAGAGTTCCCGTTGTGTGAGAATGATGAGCAACCAAGGGAACTCGCTTTGAACGACAGCGGCGATAATTACAGTGGAATCTTTTCTGACTCGTTTCAACGCCGATATGCCAGCTAAATCCTGTAATAAAAGCTCGCCTCTCCCTTCCACGTACTATTGATTAGTACTCAAGCTCGATTTTTTTTTCCGACATTTTTTAAATTAATCCCGTTTTCATAACGGTTGTTGGATAGTCTCGCTCGTTTTCTCTCTGAATATTTCGTTAAATATTGTAGACGTGCCGCCGTCCAGTGGAGACATTCCTCGAGATTGTTTCGATTCTACTTTGAAATGAAGTCGCACTTTGTACCTTTATCGATGCGCCGCGTGTCAAATGACTCGCGATAATGACGGCATGTCACAGTAGCTATATGGACGACGATAAAATAGTATTATGAGAATTAATAAAACGTGCTGCCGTCCAGATTGATAACCATCTTCTCATCTTCCACCGAGCCCTCCCTCAATTATATCCGAGCAGTTCTCTTCATCTCTCATCGAGCCGACGCGATTATTTCCGCCGGATGATAACGAACGAACCCGGTCTATGCCAACGATGAGGACGAGCAAAACAAGTTTGGCTGAATCGTAGCGTAACGACGAGTCTGTATTCGCGTCGTCACGATGACACGGCACTTTTCGAGGTCTTCTCGTATTATAGCAGATATCACTGTTTCATTCATATCGGCTATGCCGTTGCAATTTACGCTAAATAATTTTGAGCCCAACTTGGGCGTGACTTCGATTATCTTGTTGGTATTATATAATCGATAACATTGTAGTACGGCACTGCGAAAATGATACGCTGATGCTGTATACATGCACCTTGAACTCGTCCTGGACTCTATAGTGGCAAAACTCATTTACATTCTCGGAGAATTTTTTTATTAGCTTACCGCCGGCAAGAATCCTTGACTCGGTTGTCGAGTCCCGTCGATGACTCATCGACGTATCTCTGAATCAAATGCGCACGTCGCGAACAATTTTTCCCTCTCCCTACTACAGCAAGATTGAGACAAGCTTACCGTCTCACTTGTGCCACCTAACGATGATAGTGCTGTTCACGGATTTATAAGAGGGCCTTGGTTCTCGGACTATCGCTTAGTGTGTAACGTGTCGTTCGTTGAGTATACAGCAAACCGGGCTCGAAAACAAACTTCTTCTCGCATCAACTATTTATTACTTAAAAGGTGCAGTGTCATTCCACATTGAAATTGTTTCCAACAGTAGTTTCAAGTGTTTCTTGTGTGCCTATCATTGAGTTCACACGATGCACGGAAAGAAGGATCTAGTAAAAACTGCAGAAAACTGAAATTCCTTTAGAATTTTCATTTTTCACATGTACGGATATTTTTTGGGTTCCATTGTCGCGACGATTTTAAGGGGGGATTTTTTTTTTTCGAAAAAAAAACCGATTTTTCTTTTAGCGAATTTCTTTTAGCGAATTTCTCTGAAGAAAATTTGTTGGGAATATTCACACCCGAGAAACGAAAACGTCGTTTGCAAGTACGTCGATTACAGTGAAAAGTTATTGCGAAACTCGTACTTGTTAACATACGGCGACATATGCCTCAACCACTGCGGTCATTTTTTTGCTGGAAACTTTTGTCCGTCATAGTTGTTTGGAAAGTGAGGAAGGCCGCGAGTAATAGCCCAATTTCCGTGAAAGCGACAGACAGATAAGGATAATACACAATCCATTGTAAATAGTGAACTCTACCGACAAAGTGCGACAAACTGTGATTTTAGACTCTTGGATTATTTTAGAGATCTCTGATATATGGTTTTCTTTCTTCGGAACAATTGGAAAGTTCACCGTTGCAGAATACATTTGATCAACATTTCCTAATGAATTATATGATAATCCTTAATTGCACTGCCAAATGGTTCTATTACAATTTATACACTACGGGTATACGTTCGGAGATTAATTTAATTAATCATATTCACCATTACAAAATGAATAGCCTGGCGTCCAGCGAGTGTAACAATTATCAATAGTCAAACGAACATTGTTAAAAATTTCAGAATCAATTATGACGATCGATCTTTACTACATTCCGGGAAGTGCTCCTTGCCGGGCGGTTCGGCTTGTCGCGGCAGCCGTCGGAGTCAATCTCAATCTCAAGCTCACCGACCTCATGAGCGGCGAACATCTCAAGCCTGAATTCCTCAAGGTATTCCACCTTCACTTGGAATGTGTACCAATAAGCGAGCAATTAATTAACGAAGACAGAATTATGGAGCTTTGAATTTGTTTTGTTTCAGCGAAACCCACAACATACAGTTCCTACGATGGATGATAATGGTTTTTGTCTCTGGGAGAGGTGAGTTTCACCTGAAGCAAATCACCGTGACGGTATAATAAATAATAATAATAAATCGAATGACCTGTTCTTTACAGTCGAGCGATCATGGGTTATTTGGTTGAGCAATACGGCAAGAATGATTCTCTCTATCCCAAAGAGCCCAAGCAACGGGCACTCGTTAACCAGAGGCTGTATTTCGACCTTGGATCTCTTTACACTGCCTTCGCCGAGTATTACGTAAGTTCTCGTCGTTTCGCGCCGGCGCAGATTATACATTGCACCCAGGAAAATAATTTATTTGACCGGCGCCCATTTGTTTGCGGGATTTAAATAAATAAATATTTATTTACATTAAATAAATTTAAGTAAATATTTATTTCATTCAAATAACTATCCACTTAATTTAAATAGATATTTTACTCAAACCAAATAAACAATTTATTTGCGGGTGGCGGTCAGATATGTTTTTTTTTCTGGGCGTGCTTTTCCATAGTAGAATAACGCTGGCACCGAACACTAAATAACTTTTGTTTCTGTCGATAAAATAGTATCCGTACATCTTTGCCGGAGTTCCCAAGGATCCGGCCAAGCTCGAGAAAATGCAACAGGCCCTTGGCTTCCTCGACAAGTTTCTCGATGGCCAAAACTACGTAGCTGGAAAGAACCTCACGATCGCCGACCTTGCCCTGATCACGACCGTATCAAACTACGAGGTAACAGTCGCTCCATATTCGATCCCCTCGGCCATTCGACACACTCGTGGTTACGCAATTAAATTATTCCTCGATCAAGGATGTAATGTGTTCACGATTTGATTCACTTCACACAGCTCATGGAATACGACCTCAGTCCGTACAAGAACGTCACGAAGTGGGCGGCGAGGATAAAGTCCGAGGCACCGATGTACGAGGAAACGAACGGAGCCGGTCTGAAGGCCTTCAAAGAACTGGCCGACAAGCTGACCAAGAAATAAAACGTTTTACATTTCGTAAAAAAAAAAAAAAAAAATCATAAAAAGCCTGTACATCCTACATACCGATCCTCAAAAAATATATCGAAAGTATTAGTAACTCTAAGATCTCAACGATATCTTCTTCCACATTAAAGCGCGAGAACATTCACGAAAGCAAATTTACCATGTCTGTCGGATAATAAAATGGAACATAAAGAAAATCAATTACTTTTTTTTAAACATGTATTTATAGACAGACTATAATTTGAGAGTCGTATTTTCTATCTACTACAATACTTTCTCTCCCTACGCACTGCGTATGTGATGAGAAAGTAAAAAGCGAGTATACGCGCAAAGAGGGCGGGGGCTGGAGCTTCGTTCTAGAAATACCTGATATCGACTGCACGACCATGGCCTCCCGCGAGGAGACATCGGTGTACATCGATGCCCAGTAGTCGCGTGAACGCATGGCGCAACTCTCCTCTCTGCCACTCTACGGTTGGAATTCATTCGGTGTAATAGAAATTATTAAATATAATAATTAACATGTCGTTGGATCTCTATTATGCACCGGCAAGCGCGCCCTGTCGAGCAGTGATGCTAACCGCCGAAGCCATCGGTGTTACCCTCAACTACAAGTTGATCAACATATTGGAGGGTGAACACCTGACACCCGAGTACGAGCAGGTAAAATACACGCTTCGTCACGGTCGCTGCACGGTTGGCACGTTTTTTTTTTAATCTGTAATCCATCTCGTTATTCCGAATAAAAAGCGCTAAGCTGTTTGATGTTTCGCAGCTTAATCCTCAAAAGACTATCCCGCTCCTCGTCGACGGTGAATACAAATTGAGCGAGAGGTTTGTTATCTCACTCTGTGGCACTGCAGCTTGTAAAACATAGAACTTCTTGGCTTAATCGCAGCAGCCCGAACATAATTAATGAAAATACCTGGAGTGCGTACGTAGGTGGAGTGCTTTGAGCCTGGTAAAAGCAAAGTGAATTTGTTTCAGTCGGGCCATAATGGCATATCTGGTGGATCAGTACGGTAATTACCCACGACTTTATCCAACCGGACCCGGCGCTCGCGCTCTCGTTAATCAACGTTTGCACTATGACATCGGTACACTGTACAAATATGTAACGGCGTGCTACGTGAGTGACGGATAATAAGTGTCAGCGATGGTTCAATATTATCAAATAAATTAAAGAAGATACTCTCGATTATCTTCGTTCCAGTTCCCCGTCCTCTTCGGGAAAAGAAGCGAGTACGATCCAGCGGTGTATGCAAAGTTGGAGGCCGCCTTCGAGGTTCTCGATAAATATCTGGAGAATCAGGATTATGTAGCGGGACGCAATATGACGATAGCTGATTTGTCTTTGATAGCCTCAGTCACTACGGCGGAGGTACGAAGTTCTCGAAAGTTTGCCTAACTAGATTATTCAACAACCCGCCCTTTCCCGACCGGTCCATCCGAGATTTAATTGATTGCAGGCCTTTGGCTTCGAGGTAGCGAACTACGACAACGTCGACAAGTGGGTTGAAAGGGTGAAGAGCTCTGCGCCCGGCTACAGGACTGCCAACGGAGATGGGGTTGAGGCCTTCAAAAAAATGATTGCCGATATGAAGCCCGAGTGAAGTGAGAGACGCAGGAGAAACAATTATCAAGCACGAGTACTTTTTTTTTTTTCTTCTATAAAACATTCGCTTGCATATTTGCCTCTACTCTACGCTGTGATACACAATGAAGATATGTAGATTAAAGTCACCTCTTCCGCAACGCTTTCCTCATTTACCACTAGTGTATATATTTTTTAATTTAATGAGAATCCGTTGGTCGATGTGCTGTAATGGTTTCGCCCTGGAAACCACATTCTTCGCGATAGCTCTTAATCACAATGAATGCGGTTTCGAGTCCGGGTCGTTGTATCCTGTTACTACGAAATTTCCGATAATCAGGTTTTTCCGGGAAGCCCTGACGTTATAGCATTAACGTCGGTTTAGAAAGCACGACTGTTTTATCCGCAATCACTAGCGACCGATAACAGCAGTATTTCCGTCAGTTGGCACGCGGCATCTCGGTAAACATGTGCAGCGTTGGAAATAGTAGATCCCTACTTCCAGCTGCGGGTGCTCAATTCCACGCCCTCGACTTTTCCTTATCTTGGTCAATCGATGAAACGCGTCTGCGGGTTTTTTTTCCTCATACCAGCACCCGGTAGCAACGTTCGGGAGACTCGTTTGATAAATCTCATTCTATCGATCGTCCTCGCCCAGATTTGATGATTTTGCTCGTACAGTATCGTTCGAACGTCGATTAGCCCCGAAAACGCCGATAATTGTTTTTATGTAAGACCGCTGTGTCACATAACGTACAATAAATAGATCGGGTTTAACTATAATTGCAATAAATTTTCGTATGAGAGGCTTTGAACTTCACGGATGGATCTTAACGTCGTTAACTGACATTATTTGTCTCGATATGTTGTATGGATTAATTTACAGTTCTGTTCGATACCTCGTCTTAACAGATATGATATCGATTTACTTGTTATTTCAAACAATTACGATTAATTAGAAAAGAATTGCCTCCACAAATATCCTCTGAAAATGATTCACCGAATCAACAAAATAAGAGCGTTTTGACGCACTGAAGAAAAAATTCGCCACGGCAATTTTATATTGAGATTGGCGGGTCAATTTGATCGACACAGTCATCTTTACTGTTGTAAACGTCTCCACGGATATAGAAAAGAATTCTCCAGCCGTCAGGCAACAGGCACACCTGGCTCGCCTCAAGACGATCATCGGATACTTGCCGAGCTGTCCATCCTCAAGATTTCTCGCTGCTGCAGTACCATCGATCACTGTAGGCAGCATCGACGACAGCTTGACTCTGCCATATTCGATCATCGGACATCAGGGTGACCATGAATATTCTTCCGTGAAAGTACCTGACTCTTCTCTAACGGTACAATTACATTGAGGGACTCTCGTCTCTATCAGACGATCATCAAACCCATTTCTCACGCGTGGGCCGTAAACAATTTCGTTAACCCGTTGAGCGAGTAGAATAGTGGAATAAGACAGCGTGTAGCAAGAGACGTTATCCAAATATTGGAGGCGAGACGGAGGTCGCTCCAGTGCCGAAAGATTGCCATATGATGGTCGCGATTCTCGCGAGCACTCACGTATAATTAAAAAAGTTTATTCACCGTCACGTTGCACTTTGAGAAGGGATGATTCTCTGGGACTGCGGTCCTTAACGTGTATATGTGTACCTATATATATATATATATATATATATATATATATATATATATATATATATATATATATATAGTTTTCGACTTGGTTTTTACCGAGTTAAAAACAAACAACCTGGTGCTCTCGGAAAAAAGCTGTCTAGAGGCGTCATGTGTGTCTTCCTCTACCCGAAAGTCCCCGAACTGTCGGGAAGCCCAGAGGCAATGTTACACCTTACACGAATATGTGCGCCATCATAAAGCGACTCCACATCTGTAAGAACCATTATGCTTCACCATGTGACAAGTACAAAACGAGAATATGCCAAGGATATTGTTAGGGCCACGTCTAAAGCTTCTCTCTGCGCGATATGATAATATAAACATATAAAAATGTCATTAACAGAAATTTGTTGTTTTACATGAGTGTTGATTAATTTACAGATCTACTCGCCACTGCTTCTTAACATTGTCAGGTACGACATCGATGCGCTTATTATCTGAAAGAATAATGAAAGCATTAACCCTCTGAATCCGTAAACGTTCTCATCGATGTGCCCGTAGCCAACGCTCAACTTTCATATCCGAATCCGACGGTTGATTTTATCGTACAGAATTATTCTCACCGCTGTAAACGTCTCCAGGGAAACAGGCGCGAATCCTCCAGCTGTCAAGCTGCAAGGCCTGTTAGCTCGCATCATGACGATCATGAGATTCCTGCAGAATCGTCTGTCCTCATGATTCGAGAGCCTGTAGTACCATTTGGCATTGTAGGCAGCATTGAGAATATCTCGGCTCTGCTGCGTCACATCATCGCAAGTCAGCGTGAACATGAATATCTGATTGAGCGTGCCACAGCTATGTGTTACGAAGATGAAACGTCTGAGTATTGTCGACCCCCCAGCCTGGGATAAATAAATCATATTTCGTATGTTTTATGATAAACCTTAGGTATTAGAAGGCTCTAGATAAATGCGCTGTCAATTTAATCGTCCCAGTCACCGGACGTCATTAAACAATCATGTTTCCGTCCGTCTTGCACCCACGATTCGTCTAGAAAATGGGGCGTTCAGCTTAGTGCCGCATCTGGTTTAAGTCAGTGATCGTAAATCGTCATCCCAAAGTTATAGTTTATCGTGCGTGCGTCAATTTTTGTGCGGTGATCTGCGAGGAGGAGATGTTCGATTGGTGCAATTCGTGACTTTATGCTTCTCTAAAGAGAGCGCGTGAATGTCAATGACTCACCAATACAGCTTGGTAAGCTGTCAGACATAAGAGAACGCTGAATATGGCAACCTGACTGAGTGCGACGAACGTGTACACGTCCTCGACCATCTTCACGAATCCAATGAGTGATTGATGATGGCGAATGCAGGCCTTGAGCTCGGTATATTGTGGATTGGGGGGAGTCGGCAAGCTTAGTGAAAGCTGGTTGTACTCGCCGTTTAACGAATCCTTCCGACACGCTTCCGATCGATTCGAACAATCATCGAACCTGCGTACCTGGCACAGCAGTTCAAATCTCCTCTGCAAAATTCTAAATTGTCCTCCAACGTGAATGTTGATCATGCTAAGTAAATTGTCGAAGCCGAAATACAACATTCCTGCGTAATATGTTCCCATAAGCTGGAATTAAATCGAAAAGTGGAGGATAAGAATTTAACTCTCCGCACTGCTGAGTACAGAGCAAACGCTCACTTGTGTAAAGAATGTCATCTCGTAGTAGGGCGTTGTGGTTAATGGCAAGTCGACCCACATTGTGAAGAGGAGCATCCTATCGGTACCGTTCCTTCCAATATTCCCTATAGGAACAAAATATCGACTTTTCACATTCTGTATTTCGAAAAATACAATACTTTCACTTAACATACTCCGTATGAGATGAGAAAGTAAAGAGCGTGAAAATCGAGATTTTCACGAAGCTTCCTCATCTAATCTACTTTTGTGTACGAAGCTTCTATGGAAAACCATTTTCCGTGATTATTTGGCTTCTTCGTAAAGGTTTTCTTTTTACTGTCGGTAAAAGAAAATAATCGCGTTTAGATTTTTCAATTTTTCTTATTAATATAATTATTCAAAATATTGTTATGGAAAATTCATTAGTATGTATCCAAACATGTGTTTGAATATACAAAAAATCAATAGTTTTGTCAATATACAAATGTTTTCATTACGGTCTCGACATTTTTTTCACGAAAACAAGCTTCCTTTGTGAGGCAGCAAACCAAAGTTCTCGCTCGCACAACACAAGTCACACGGTACATGACAAATAAATCTATACACTGTTTAATCAAACGCACTCACCTACGATAGGCTGGAGCATATAGCTAAAAACAACGCACAGAGCAATCGAGGTAAAGGTGCAAATACAGTAGATACATCTAGTCTCACAGTCTCGTAAGATTGTTGCGCCAAACGTGTCGTAATCTGCGTGCCAAAAGTTTTTATAGCAAAATTGAATGAGATTGAATAATTTTTCGCGTTTATATGAATATATGATCAACTTGATGAAGACCACTGCGACAGTCATAGTGTTGCAGGCTGCGTATGCAGCATTCTGAAATACAACACGTATCCGTTGGTAAAAATTGTGCTTCCGAACGATTCAATTTTTTTTTTTTCAGGATCAATTTTTGTTGAACAGGTGATTCATATAGGCAGCCAACCTAAGATACTGATACCCAGTATACTCACGTCGAATTCTTTTCGGGTGTACCACAAGTCCGCTCCAACCATATAACTGGTGAAAACGGTAACGGCATACGTCGTGATGAGCGCAAATGTCATGATTATTTCGCCACGTCGACTCTCCGAGATCCAGAAACCTATAGATCTTAGAAAAAATCGCGTCAGTCTGATAGCGAGAGTGTCGCCGAAGTCGTCCGAATCCATACCGAGAACCCCCCGACATCCAGACTGTCGCGTGCCATATCACTGTACCCATGACAGCCAACGATTTCCGGTAATAACACATGATAGCTGGCGGAATGACCTGTCGCGTGGACCTCGGGCAACAAAAAGTTGTAAAACTTTCGTCAACTCCTTGTAACATGCATTAACTTACGGTCTGGTTCGAAGGTGAGCTGAATTTCGACATTCTGTTGCAACAAATTATCGGTTGCCACAGTCACGCAAAACTTTGTAACAAGTAACCTTACGATTATTTCAGTTGCTTTAATGCAAAAGAGATTCGAGGAGGGAGGATGTTCAACTCATCGAATACAGTCGATCAAGTTGTGTACTTCAATACCGAATGCAACCTCACAGTACGAGCTTTCAGTAAACGGCAGATCGAACCGCAACGGACGTGGTAATGACTATTTCGAACGATTCTTACCCGCCAAGTCTGAGAAAACGAATCGACCCTAACAATGACACAGTCATTTATATCATACTACACTTCAAGACTGCATCGCGAAAATTAAGATGATTCGCCGATCTCAGCATTATTATGATGAAACGGAACTGCCTGTTGACCTACCGATCCAACGATCAAGAATCTCATCCGTCCGGCCTCGGCTATGAAAACTGTTAATCCATTGAGTAAGTAAAATAGTTGAATAGCACGACGTATAGCAATAGACATTATTCAAATACCGGCAACGAGACGGGTAATCGCTAGAATCCAGTGGGTATCTTCACGAGCACTTACATATCATTTAAAAAATGTATGCGCCATCACGTTGCACTTTCAGCAACTAACATTTTCTGGGACTGTGACTGTCAGGGTTTATTACTGTTTACAAACATAGAATAACAAAAACTCACTGACGGTCATTATATTCAAGTAGTGCCACGCTATCATTTTCATAAGAACCACTGTAATTGTCAAAGGAACACACCCAAATGAGAAGGAAAGAAACAATTGGCAATAGAAAATGGTCGTTTATTAATTATACTTATACACATATGTCCGTTATAAGAAAGGGACGTCCATCTGAGAGCCATTATGGTTCGCCGTGTGACAAGTACAAAACGACAATAATAATTCTCCACGGGATATTGTTAAGGCAATGTCCAAAGCTTCTTTCAGCGTAAAATGACAATATAAACATATTAAAATGTCATTCATAGACATTTTTGTTTATATTCTATAACGATTAAGTTACGGATCTACTCGGCACTTCGTCTTAGCATGGTCAGATACGACATTGATGTGCTAATTATCTGAAAGGATAATAAAAACGTGAGGCCGTTTAGATGCGCGCAAATAAAAATTGCAGAAAATGAAAGTAGAATGTTAACTCCCTGAAGCAGTGAATGTTATGACCAATGTGCTCGGAGCCAACATTCACCTTCGTATTCGACTTTAGAGTGAATTTAATGTATACAATTATTCTCACCGCTGTAAACGTTTCCAGGGATATAGGTGCGAATCCTCCAGCTGTCAAGCTACAAGGCCTGCTAGCTCGCGTCATGACAACCATGAGATCCTTGCAGAATCGTCTGTCCTCGTGGTTCGAGAGCTTGTAGTACCATTTAGTACTGTAGGCAGCATCGATAATGTTTTGACTCTGCTGTGTCACATCATCGCAAGTCAGCGTGAACATGAATATCTGATTGAGCGTGCCACAGCTGTGTGTTACGAAGATGAAACGTCTGACAATTGCCGATCCCGTAGCCTGGAGTGGATAAATCATAGCCCTTATGTCTCAAGCCAATTCCCAATAATTCGGCGACTGGATAAATGCGTTATTAGTAACGCACGTTATGGTAGACGTTCCAGTCACCGGACGTCATTAAGAAATCGCATTTCGGTCTGTCTTGGACACACGCTTCGGTCACTGGGACGTTTATCCTAACGTAGTATTCGCAGTAAGTGCAAAGTTACATGGATTAAGTCCAAAGTTATGTGGATTAAGTCCAAAGTTACCCGGATTAAGTCCAAAGTTACGTGGATTCAGTCCAAAGTTACGTGGATTAAGTCCAAAGTTACATGGGTTAAGACCAAAGTTACGTGGATCAAGTCCAAAGTTACATGGGTTAAGACCAAAGTTACGTGAATTAGGCATTTAACCGGTCCCATCCGTGCTATACATGGTTTTCGACTTCTGCCAACAAATCGTGTGAATATCAATGACTCACCAATGTAGCTTGGTAGGCGGTGAGACACAAGAGAAGACTGAATATAACAACCTGGCTTAGTACGACGAGCGTGTACACGTCCTCGACCATCTTCATGAATCCAATGAGTGATTGATGATGGCGAATACAGGCCTTAAGCTCGGCATTATGTAGATTGCGAGGTTTTGATAAGCGCATTGAAAGCTTTTTGTAGTCGCCATTTAACGCGTTCTTCCGACGCGCTCCCGATTGATTGGGCCAATCGTTGATACGGTGAACGTCGCACAGCAGTTCAAGTCTCCTCTGCAAAATTCTAAACTGTCCCCCAACGTGAATGTTGATAATGCAGAGAAAATTGTCGAAGCAGAAATATATCATCCCCGCGTGATACATTGCTAGAATCTGTAATTAAATCGTGAAGGTGTGGATAAAAATGTAACTCTCCGCACGGTTGAGTAAAAGAACAAACGCTTACTTCCGCTATAAATGCGATTTCGTAATAGGGCGTTTCGGATATTGGGAAGTTGACATACATCTTGAAGGGAAGTGCCCTATCTTTCCCGTTCCTTTCCATGTTCTCTATAGGAACAAAAGGTCGACTTTTCACATTCTGTGTGTGTAAAAAAAAAACACGAAGATTTCTCACTCGATCGTCACAGTTCAGACGACACACGAAAAATAACTCGACACAATGTGTAAACCAACTTACTCACCTACAATGGGCTGGAGCGTGTAGCTAAAGACTACGCATAGAGCAATAAAGGTAAACGTGCAGACACAGTAGATGCTTTTAGTCTCGCAGTTTTGTAAAATGCTTTCGCCGAACGAGTCGTAATCTCCGTGCCAAAAATGTTTGTAGCAAAATTTAATTAGATCGAAGAATTTATCGCGATTAAATGAAAATACGATGAACTTGGTGAGAATTACTAGAATTGTCATTGTGTTGCAGGCTGCGTATGCAAGATCCTGAAATACGAAAATGTTCGTTGGTAAAGCGGTGCTTCTGAATATTTACATTTTTAAAATTGTTTCAGGATAACGTTTCGTCAAAAAGATTCGTACAGTCATCCAACGTAGGAGACAGATGCACGGTATACTCACGTCGAATTTTTTTCGAGAGTGCCACAAGTCCATTGCAACAACTGACCAGGCGAAAGCGAGAGCAGCGACCGTCGCGGAGAGCGCAAATTTCATCATAATTTTGCTACGTCGATTATTCGTAATCCAAAAACCGATAGGCCTCATAAAAAAACGTGTCAGCCTTATAGCGACGGTGTCGCTGAAATCGATCGCAGCCATTCCGATAGCCCCGAGTGTCGACACTGCTGCGTGCTGCCTCACCGTACCCGTGAAAGCAGCGATTTCCGGTAATGACACATGATAGCCTACAAAATGACTTGACGTCCGCGTGATACGCCAAGCTACCATTATTTTTCAAACTTTCGCCAACAGATCACAAGATACACTGACCTACGGTGTGATACGCTGGAAGGGGCTCTGAGTTCAGACATTCTGAGGCTGATAGACTATCGGTCACGACAGCCACTCCACACACGTTGTAATAAGTATGATCGTGCAATTAATTCGATCGAGTTAATAAAAAAGAGTTTGTCAACGCAGCGTCACCGACTGTTCTCTGGATTACAGTTACATCAATTGATTAAATTGATTGAGGGGACCGGCAGAGGGAAGTATCATCTCGCGCGGGTGGAATCAAGAGGCAACTAAATTTCAAGTTCATGATCAACGGGCCGAAACATCAATGGATGCTAATACGTGCTGTACGGTACGCTGCATAATTCGTCGTTACCATGTTACAGCCTGATCGTGTTGCAGCATTCAATTTTAATATATCGATGCATTAATTGTTGTTGTTGTTTCACACTGTCTCTTCGCTCATTTGCCTCAAAATTGTGAGATAGGATATCGCCGTGCTAAATACCTGTAAAACTGATGCGTAATTTTTGGATCTTAAATTAAAATGTAAAATGCCGCAAGTTTTTTTTTTTTTTGAATCATTTATGTTGTTTTTCGAGGGCAAATTTTCCAACCGTAAGACTGCGGGCCTTCGAGCTCTGACGACGAGCATCGTAAAGGCAATTCTGCATGGCCTGCCCCATTTGCGGAGGATATACAAGGATGCTCTGCAAGCCGCCTCGGCAACTGCGGTACTCTCTTCGATTATCTCGTGACACGTCCATGCAAATACATACAGCAGAATAGTAGAGCCTCCTAAAAACTCCAAGCTGAGTACGGTTCGTAGAATCGACTTTTCCGGTCCCTTTTAATTTACACACACACGTACATACATAGCTTCTCATTGATAATTATTTTTGAATCGAAAAAATGCATGGGCTATCATCTTACTGACTCACGCACTTTTCGCAGCACAATCGTCTGTACCATGACATTTTCAAAATCAGACTAACTTCTCCAGGGTTTCACGAGGATATAATGTGAGGGACGGGCATTCACCTATCTTGTCGGGTTGCAAGGCGGCGGCTGGATGACCAGCTTCTCGGCAACATCTTCAAGTATAACATGAAGAAACGAAGAACGGAAGTTTGGTTTTTCCTGTCCGGCAATATGGGGACCAGAGATCAATCCAACGTTCAAGATCGAATACTCAGTTACATCAGTTTTACCTCGGAGGCCCACTTTTTACGAGAGAACCTGGTCGAGCATCTTAATGCCGACAGGATCGGCAAAGAACTTGCGCCTTAAAACTAACCGTTGATCCCTTACCGCTATGACAAGGTCTCGTTACAAAGTGGATGTTAGTTCAGTATCGGAAGATAGAATAAGAAACCTAGAGGAGAGAACGGGCAGGGCCTTTATGGTCACCCGGGCACTGTTTCGCTGACGCGAAACTAGTTGTCCATCGGCCATCTGGCGGTCAAGTGACGAACTCTACCCACGAGTAAGTGCATCCCGTTACAATACACATATGTCCGTCATAGTAAAGAGACTGTCCATATGGGGGCGAGTATGCTTCACTGTGTGACAAGTACAAAATGACAATAATACTCCTGCAAAGGATACTGTTGACGTCTAAAGCTTCTCTCTGCGCTATACGACCAATATAAACATATGAAAATGCTATTGATAGAAATTTATTTGTTCTATATTGTATACAGAATAATTTACAGATCTACTCGCCACTTCGCCTTAGCACAGTCAGATACGACATCGATGTGCTAATTATCTGCAATAATAACAAAAACGTGAGGACGTTCTGATGCGCGCAAATGAAAATTGTAGAAAAATGAACAGTGTTAACTCCCGGAATTTACGAATGTTGTCACAGATGTGCTCAGAGCCAACATTCAGTTTCGTATTTGGAATCAAGAGTGGATTTAATGGACACAATTATTCTCACCGTTGTAAACGTTTCCAGGGATATAGGTGCGATTCCTCCGGCTGTCAAGCTGCAAGGCTGGCCAGCTCGCATCATGACGATCATGAGATCCTGGCAGAATCGTCGGTCCTCGTGCTTCGAGATTCCGGAGTACCATTTAGCATAGTAGGCGGCATTGACGATGTCTTGACTCTGTTGTGTCACATCATCACAAGTCAGCGTGAACATGAATATCAGATTGAGCGTGCCACAGCTGTGTGTTATGAAGATGACTCGTCTGAGAAATGTCGCTCCCTCAGCCTGAGATAGATAAATCATACCCCTTATGTCTCAAGATAGTCCTCAATAATTGGGAGGTTTTTAATAAATGCGTTACTAAGGCAAGCGTTCCAGTTACCGGGCATCATTGGCGGAAAGCGCATTTCCGTCAATATTACACACACACTTCGGTCACTGGGAGGTTTATCTTAACACAGCATGTGCATCAAGTCCAAAGTTACATGTCGCCAGTTAGGTAATTTTTGTTCGACGATAATGCGGCATTTAACCGATTTGTGCTATTCACGACTTTCGGCTTCTACCAACAGATCGTGGGAATATCACAATGACTCACCACTACAGCTTGATAGGCGGTGAGACACAAGAGAAGGCTGAATATGACAACCTGACAGAGTACGACGATTGTGTACACACTCTCGACCATCTTTATGAATCCAATGAGTGATTGATGATAGCGAACACAAGCCTTAAGCTCGGCATTATGGAGGTTACGAGGATTTGATAAGGGCATTGAAAGCCTGTCGTAACCGCCTTTTGACGAATCCTTCCGACGGGCTCCCGATTGATCGGGGCAATCGTCGCACATCAGTTCAAGTCTCCTCTGCAAAATTTTAAATTGACCCCCAACGTGAATGTTGATGACGCAGAGAAAATTGTCGAAGCAGAAATACAAGACTGACACGTGACATATTGCGTAAATCTGTAATTAAATCGGGAAGTTGTGAATAAAAATCGAAGTTTCCGGACAAATATTTGAAAAATAAACGCTTACATGGATTACAAACAGAATCTCGTAGTAAGGCGTTTCGTATATTGGAAAGTTGACATACATTGACAAGGGAAGTACCCTAGCGGTCCCGTTTCTTTCCATATTCGCTGTAGAAACAAAATGTTGACTTTTCAAATTTTGTATTTGACGAACAAATCGGCATACTGTGTCACCAACAACTTACTCACCTACAATGGGCTGGAGCATGTAACTAAAGACTACACATTCGGAAATGAAGGCAAACGTGCAGACACAGTAGACACATCTAGTCTCGCAGTCTTGTAAGACGCTTTTGCCAAAGGCGTCGTAATCTCGGTGCCAAAAGTTTTTGTAGCAAAAGTTAATTAGATCGTGGAATTTATCGCGTTTAAATGAAAATGAGAAGAACTTGGTGAAAGCTACTAGAAGCGTCACGAAATTGCAGCCGGCGTATGCAAAATCCTGAAATACAACAGCGTTCGTTGGTAAGCCCGTGCTTCCAGACATTTCCATTATTTTTTAAAAATTATTTCCATAAATAACGTTTCGTCGAATAGATGGTTCGTACGGTCATCTAACGTACGACACAGATACACGGTATACTCACGTCGAATCTTTGTCGGGAGTACCACAAGTCGAATAAAATAATTGGCCAGGAGAAAACGAGAACAACAACCGACACGAGGAGCGCAAAATTCATGATCATTTTGTCGCGTCGATTATTCGTAATCCAAAAACCGACAGGCCTCATAAGAAGTCGCGTCAGTCTTATAGACAAGGTGTTGCCGAAATCGGTCGCAGTCATTTCAAGAGCCGCCAATATCGAGCCCGGTAGAGGCACTGTTGCGTGCAGCCCCACTGGCCCCGGCCGGCCAGCAATTTCCAATAATGATATATGCTACCTTGCAAAATATCCTAACGCCGTCGGAGTTCTTCGAGCTACAATTACTTTTCGAACTTTCGCCAACTACTTACTGAATGCACTAACCGACGGTGTGATACGTGTTATGAGGAGCCGAGCTCAGACATTCTTAGGCTACGAGACTATCGGTCACGACAATCACGCCACACGTTCCAATAAGTAATCGTACAATTATTTTGATCGAATTAATACAGAAGAGTTTATCAACACTGCCTCACCGACTCTTCTCTGGATTATAATTATTGCAAGTAATTCAATTGTTCGATGGAACCAACAGAAGGATGCATCTTCTCGCGCGGGTGGATCAAGACGCAATTCAATTTTTAGTTCATCATCAACGGGCCCAAATAACAATCTATGCTCTAATACCCAGGTGCTGATGGCCGACGCTCTGAGTATGGCCGACGATTAGCTTTTAGTCGGCAGCAGGTTGGCAGCCCATGATTGGATCTCGACGAATTTCCAGCATTGGCTAAACTGTCGATTGACAACCATTCACACTTTGGACCCAATAGTCGGCAAAACGCTGCTTACCAGAGTTACATTTTTTTATTTGCGCGACTGCTGAATCCTTTTTTATTATTCCAGATTCCTTTATTATAGTTCATCTTCAGTACTGTAGTGCAGACGGCCTAAGTTTCATCGATATTATTAATTAAAGTGTGAATACAAAAATGAAATAATAAAACTTAGACAATTTAAAGCAATTGTAGGATGATAAAAAAGCATTTAAAAGTCGTGCAGATGGATACAAATTTATTTATTGCGTATTAATAATTTCCATTCAACGTTGGCTGGACATTGGCAGCCAACATTGGGGCAACGTCGTTTGATAACGTTGGGCCGATGTTATCATCCCAACGTTAACCGATAGTCGGGCCTACATTGGCGACCAGAGTCGGGTCGACTTTCTAACTCAGGTGATCATAGTTCGTCCAGCGTCAGTCCGGCTCTAAAACCGCACCTGGGTACGTGCTGCACCGTAAGTTACATAATACGCCCTTATCACGTTATCGCTTGATCGTGTTGCAGCATTGAATTTGAATATATCGATGCATTAATTGTTGTGTTTTTTCAGTTCTCTTCGTTGATCTGCCTCAGAATAGTGAAATACGATATCGATGTGCTGAGTACCTGTAAAAACCGATACGTATACTTTTGGATCTTAAATTAAAATGTAGATAAACTTGCCGCAATTTTTAAAAACTCGATTTATGGTGTATTTCGAGAGCCATCATGTGCTCTTGTTATTAACTCACCGAAGAAAATGTTTCCAAGGACATTGCCGCAAATTTTCCGACCGTAAGACTACAGGGCCTTGGAGCTCTGACGACGAGCATCATAACGGCAGTTTTGTATGCCCTGCCCCGTTTGCAATGGGGCAGGATATACCAGGATGCTCGGCAAGCCGCCTCGGCAACTGCGGTACTCTCGTCGATTATCTCGTGACACGTCCATGAGAATAGATACAGCAGAATAGTGGAGCCTCCTAAAAACTCCAAGCTGAGTACAGTTCGTAGAATCGACTCTTCCGCTCCCTTTTAATTCATATATTTAATAGTTATCAACTCCTTCGCATTGATAACTATTTTATTAGTCGGAAAAATGCATCGGCTATCTTACTAAAACAACTTGAAATCCCGAGAAGCATATTTGTAAAACCGCACTCAAAGTAACTCCCAGCATGATGTAACAATACAAGTTTTCCACCCTCTCCATGTAGCCGATCAGCAATTGATGTTGCTTTATACAATATTTCAGATCGTCGTAGGTAACGCGATCGATTGGGTACTTAGAAACTTTCGTACAATGTTTCGCATACGCGTCGCAGCTGATTTCCAGTCTACGCTGCAGTATCTTAAATTGTCCAGTTGCATAAATGCATATAGTAAATAGAAAGGATGCGAAGCTCGTAGTACAAATCGAGACGCTGAAAGTTGCTGCAGCCTAAAAACATTTCTTGTCTCGCTCTGTCTCGTATACATATACAACGACAAGTTTTTAAATTGTGGCAACTCATCGAATATCGTCAATCGATTGTATACCTGAAAACTGAATGCAACCTCGTAATACGGGCTTTCCGTGAATGGCAGATCGAACCACAATGGAAAAGGTAATATCCTCTCCGAACGATTCTTACCCGTCGATTCTGCAATTACAAATCAACTTCAGAAATGACACATTCATTTATATCATAGACTCGACGTTTTTCCAAAAGTAGCTCAAAAAGAGAAAAGTTGTTATTCAATGCATTTTTTTTAGTTTCAAGGCTATATTCTACGTATTTTTTCCCGCTGATCACGAATATAACAATTAATTTACTCCCAACCCAATATTTTCCATTGAAATCCAAAGAAAATACTATTTTTCGTGCATAAAATCGAAACTTTCAATGTCTCAGTGTACTTTAGCCTCAAAATGGCCAGCGGATTCGTGTTCAGCGGGAAAAATACGAAATACGTTGCAGTTCGTTTTTAAAAAAGGACAGAAACATTTGCTAAACTAAATATACATTGTGAAACAAACTCAAATATTCGGGGAAATAAAAAATTCAAGGACATGCGGTGAAATTTAAGGACATTCCAGGACTTTTTCAAGGTGAGGCAGAATTCAAGGACAATTCCAGAACATTCTCGAGCATTCTTGAAAGATGCATCTTACCCATAAAAATAAAAATAAAAAATTGATTTTTACTGTGGTGTGTTGCTTTAATATAATAGCGTATAGTAATAGCCATTACTAAAACATCACAGTTGAGATGACGTGTCACTTGTGAATTATACGTCACTACGTACAATTCAAAAAGTTGATACTCTATCGAGCTGCACTTCCAGCTGGCAAAACGCTCTGGGACCGTCATCCTTAACATCCATGTACATCACTATCTACGCACATAGTAGAACAAAAACTCACCGACCATCGGTATACTCAAGTAGTGCCACGCAATGATCTGCATAAGAACCGCTATGGAAACGTTCATGAGCATCGTTCGTTTGTTGCACTTGTTCAACACAACGAGGTCCACCGCTTCGTATTCGACCTTCCAGAAAGTGTTCTCCGTGAAGGCATTGAGATCCATGACACTTTGGCGATTGAAGACGAACATCAAGAGTTTTAGAAGTTCTACCATAACGGTTATCGTGCACGGAGCATTGTAAGAGATTGCCTGACAATAATTCGTTACGATTAGAGTAAAAATGCATATCCGCCACATCTCTCCCGAGGTACTCAACGCACAGGTTGACAATTGAATTTCGAGAATCGCGTACATGTAAATCGCCCCAGGAATAGTAGAAATCCGTGCCCATGACGACCAAAGCGACGAGCATCGTCGCGATGGTGTAAACGAGCACGACATTCGACACGATTTTGTCGCGTTTTTTTTCCACGTACCACATGCCAACGACCTGCATGTAGAAACGCGTCATTCTTATAGACGGGTGGTGATTCACGCTACGTAATTCCATCCCCGCAAATTTGAAGGGATCATTCGAATAAGCGGTCCGCCGACGGTCGTCTGACGTGCCGGGGAATGATAGATGGGAAGTATTTATTGTCGCTCGATCGTGTCGTAGATCAAAGAGCCGGTAGAGTATGACCGCCCGGTTAGATCGTTGCTCGACAAATCCCTTTCTATATTTCTTTGAACGATTCATTGTAGTTCTGGCGAGGGGACAAAGTTACTTTTCGTTGGGTACTACTCAACGCACGAGGTGTTCTTTCTCGACGATTATTAGAGGGTACCGTAGTAGCCGTTCCAACGTGTAATTGTTTCACGCAACCCTGTACTCTTTCGCCTAGAGCCAGGTGACCGAATAGGTGTATTCGGCCCCAGTCGTCACAAGTATCTCCTGCACGCACGACCTTCGAGGCCTCAGTTTATACAAATCAGGGTGGTACAAATCATTCGCTGCGATAAACTGCTGTCGGGTGTAGTTGAAATTTTATTTATTTTTTATATTGTATCGACATTTGTTTACGCAGTTGCATTCGAAACCTCACCAAGAGTCGTTTGCATTGGCTTCGATCCTACTCCGAATAACCGGTCATTGCGACGAGGAACTTTCTTGACCTTGCCTCAACAGCGTCAAGTATGATATCGACGTGCTCAATATCTGATGGAGTAAAATATGTAACCATGTAAAAATGTAAAGATGTAAAATATTTACCAGGATAATACAGAAGTTAAATAAGTAAAAATCCATCGTATCCTTACAGTTGCAAACGTCTCCAAGGATATGGGAAAAAAGCCGCCGGCGGTCAAGGAACAAGGACGTCTGGCTCTCATGGTGACGAACATGAGATCCTTGGCTAGTCTCCTACTCGCGGGACTCGAGAGGTTGCAGTGCCATCGGGCATGATAGGCAGCTTCGGCGATTGTATCACTCTGGCGTATCAGATCGTCGCACGTGAGCGTGAACATGAAGAGCTGGGTAAACGTACCGCCGCTGTGGACGATGAATATCATGCGTCTGGAAAATGACCCGTCGGCCTTCGGTAAATAAATTTTTCACATTTTTTCATTATGATCCTGAGGAGACAACGACGGAATTAGGGGTAGATTCCTGTGATGCGTCTGGCGTCATTGAAACGATTTTCCGAGAGTGTTTTCTATACTAAAACCATCCATCGCGCGATCGATTGACAATTGCTTTATTTTAATGATGTTCATTCTATCGTGATTAGAAAAAAGAAGTCGTGTCATTAATGACTTACCAATACGGCCTGATAGCTGACGAGGCATATCAGAAGACTGAACAAGAGAACCTGTCCGAGTATGACAAACGTGTACACCTTCTCAACCGTCTTAACGAAATCGATGATTGATTGATGATTCCGCACCCAGTCCTTAAACTTAGCGTACTGGCCGATGTGATTCGACGCGTTCATCGAAAATCCATCGTAATTACTTTTTAACGATATCCTTGCTGATTGCTCGGTACGATCGTCGAGTCCGTCCACGTCGTAAATGAGTTCCAATCTTTTCTGAAGAATTCGAAATTGTCCAGCAGCGTAAACGTTCATGATGCACAATAAATTGTCGAAGCAGAAATAACATATTCCCGAGTGTATCATCGTCAGTTCCTGGAAAATAAAATAAGCCAGTGGACTCGATGACAGCTCGACTCGCATCGTCTCCATCATCAACGAAATGTACTTCGATAAAAAAGAATATTTCGAAGTACGGCGTGCGCGTTATCGGAATGTCCAGCCAAATGTTGAACAGAAGTGTACGATCGGTCTCATTTTTTCCCCAGTTCTCTAAAATCGTTTCACACTTTATCGCGGCTCGATCGAACCGGTCGTTGTCTTTGACGAGACAGTGAAAAAACAGGATCTTGGTCTCACCTACGATAGCATGGATCGTGTAGCTGCAGACCGTGCATTGAGCAAAGAAGGTAAACATGCAGACAAAGTACACGCATCTGGTCTCGCAATCTTGCACGACGCTTCGACCGAACAAGTCGTAATCACGTTTCCAAAAGTTCTTGTCACTGAACCTGATGAGATCGATGAACGCCTCTCTTTGTGTCGTAAACGCGACGAGTTTGAGGACAATCAGCAAGATGGTCATCGCGTTGCAGGCTGCGTAGGCACCTTGCTGAGACGTTAAGTTCCGAGTTTGCTCGTCAAAGCCCATCGATGAAATATTGCTTGCTCATGGAAACAGCCAATACTCACATAAAAATTTCGTCTAGAGTACCATAAATCGCTTCCGGTTATGAGCCAGGCGACAATAATAGCGACACTCGTATAAACCATCGCGAGATCCAGGATAAGTTTCTCACGTCGGTTCGTAGATATCCAGAAACCAGTGAATCTCATGAAAAATCGTGTCAATCGTACGGCCAGAGCGTCCCTCATCGCAAATTCAGCCGAGTTGTTTCTCGGCTCGTTCTACTGTTGCGGGGATGTCGCGATACCCACTACTTTCCAGACAGCTAGGCGACTACTGGTAATGCATAATAGTGAGCGAAACATCGTGTCAGCTTGAATCTGACGTCGAACCTCCGTCATTAGCTCTGACACCCTCCTCAAACTTTCTCCGGTTGTTGCGTTATTACATAGAGAGAAAAAAGTCCTTCACGCATTCGGACCCGCTCGGTGAAGTTCTCACGGGAGAGGGGATAAGTGGCCTGCGTTTCAGCGAATGGAGCGTCAAAGGTTCTCTTTTTTTTTAAACATGAAGAGGATCAAGTATACGCATGCGAGACTCTGCAGTTCATTTTTATATTCCAACCACATATTTATTGACGAAGTCGCTGTTCGCGTGAGATTTAATCTCTACGAATCTAAATCTACCTTCCACCACTCTGCCGGAGCAGGGCCAGGTACGAGATCGCCGTATTGTTTATCTGTTATAAACGGGAAACGGTGTCTTATATAATCGAACGATTTCCGAGATTGCCGGTCTTACCGCCATAAAGGTCTCCAATGATATTGGAAAAAATCCGCAGGCCGTAAGGCAACAAGGTCGTCTTGCTCTCATTATCATAATTGTTATATCCTTCCTCAGAAATTTCGTACAAGCGTTGCTCTGAGCCAGCAAATACCAGCCTGATCTGTACACCGCGTTAGCGACATCGCAACTTGCCTCGTACAAGTTGTGACACGTCAGTGTGAACATGAAGAGTTCGGTGAACGTACCGGCGCAATGTACCAAGAAGATTATTCGTCGCAGAAATGGTCCGCCTACCTGAAAAGTTGAATGAGCCTTCTATTTTTATTTTGTTGTTCCATTTCCACCGTATTTGCTATGTGCGTGACTTAACACAGAGCTGCCGGTTGAGCGTGTATTGCCGTGTACATGCACTCTATCAGTGCCGCCTTCCGGCCGGCTCAGTCCCAACTTGCACCCCCAGCTCTTTGCATGTATACGCAATACACACTCATCGGGTGAGCTTGATCAGGTCGTGCACATAATGAATACCCTCTCGGGTTTTTACGGAACCCCATCCCGATACCCGCCTAGCACTCCCTACCCTCACTCAGCTAAGCAACCTAATTTCCAGTGCGTCCGTAACCGGCTTAACTACACTGTACCGCATTTGCCGGGGATACGGGAAACTACGGAAAACCCGTGCTGGTACAGATAGCCATATTCCACTGATCCTCCGGTACACTGAGAGAAGGATCTAGTAAAAATTACCGATCATCTAAGGAAAATTACCATAACACATAGTAGTCCGGCGCCAGGTTGCCACCTATGGCAGAAAGTCTCAGATTTCCAAGAATTTTTACCACAATATCTGAGAAAAATTCTTATAAATTCAGTACTTCCTAGCATAGGTGGCATGTATACGCAATACACACTCATCCGGTGAGCTTGAGTAGGTCGTGCACATAATGAATACCCTCTCGGGTTTTTACGGAACCCCATCCCGATACCCGCCTAGCACGCCCTACCCTCACTCAGCTAAGCAACCTAATTTCCAGTGCGTCCGTAGCCGGCTTAACTGCACTGTACCGCATTTGCCGAGGATACGGGGAACTACGGAAAACCCGTGCCGGTACAGATAGCCATATTCCACTGATCCTCCGGTACACTGAGAGAAGGATCTAGTAAAAATTACCGATCATCTAAGGAAAATTACCATAGGTAACACATAGTAGTCCGGCGCCAGGTTGCCACGTTGCCACCTATGGCAGAAAGTCTCAGATTTCCAAGAATTTTTACCACAATATCTGAGAAAAATTCTTATAAATTCGGTACTTCCTACCATAGGTGGCGCCCTAATGCCCTACTACTATATGCTATGGTAAATTCTCTCAAGCGATATAGTAATTTTTACTAGATCCTTTTCTCAGTGTATTTTTGCACTTGGGTACAGTGCAGTAACACCAAAGTCTCAGAAGAAAGCGCGTCCCGCTCAACGTTCGATGCGCCACCTAGCGCACGGCTAAGCGGTCACCCATCTTCGTACTGATCACGAACGAATCTTCTCGGCTTGGAGATCACTAGAGCCGTACACCAACCGCGCATCCACCGCTGTGAAAAGAGCCTTGTATTTTATTTCTTTTAATAAAGAATACGGAAATGTAAGAAAAAAAGGAGGATGACGCGAAATTCGGTGAAGATTTGTCGCTTATTTCGTCTACGATCTGCAAGTGGATGGGTAAGTGAGCTACTGTGATTTTATCCTTACCAGAAAAGCCTGATAGGCAACTAGACAGATCAACATACTGAACACCAACACTTGCGCCAGTATGATTATCGTAAAAACAGCTTCCATTCTGTCGACGAATGCGATTAGCGATTGATGGTGACGAAGGCACTTTTTCAGTTTTTCGGTCAAAGTATCAGAGTCACCGACGTATCTATCGTCGTTCGTAATTGTTTCCGGTCCGCAAATCTCATCACCGGTTCTGTTGTCGCATATGCTTTCCAGGTGGTGATTCAGAATGCGAAACTGTCCTTCCACGTGAATATTGAGGATGCACAGCAAATTGTCAAAGCAGAAGTACAAGATCCCGACATGATACAGCGACAAGGTCTACGATAATTCGTCAAGGATTAAACGAGTCATCAGTCCTCGAACGAGGATGGCGCTGAGATTATTAAACCTATGATATCAATCGAGTTAATTTATATTGGATAACAGTCGTCAATTTTTATCGATACCTGTACGAAGAACAAAATTTCAAAGTAAGGTGACGTAGTAACGGGTAGGTCGAACCAAATGTTGAATGGAAGATTTCTGTCCGTCTCGTTCTTACCAATGTTATCTGTCGTGTATTCACAGATGTACGCGTGCATGTGTACAGTGGCAACCCCTCAATAGTCCTGGCTCCTCGACACTTTCGCATCCCTTTGTATTTTTTGTTATCGTTCGGTTTGTCGTTACTTCGGTGATGTGCCTAGACGACCTGCGGTCCTAACGTACGATAAATTCCATCTATCTATCCGTAATTTTCATTCGGTGGACACGATCAAGCTTCAATTGGGATATATTACGACGAGGTTCGAGGCCCCCGAGCTGAGGACTATCGAGATGCTTCACTGTATACATGAATCGAAAAAAAATTATATCTCTACATTTTGTCACAAATTTCTCCGATAGAAATCTTCGGAGCGATAGATCGGGTCTTTTTCAGAGGCCTTATGTAACGCTCCAAAATGTCTTCCAGGGGTTAGCACGATGCAATCTGTCGACTTACCAATGATTGGCGTCATCACGTAACTGCAAACAGTGCCTTGAGCAAACGCGGTGAAAGTAAATACGAACATTATGCACTTCTTTTCACAATCGTCGAGGACCCTCCTTCCAAAAGCGTCGTACCTCACCTCCCAAAAATTATCCTTACTGTATCTTATGAGATCGATGAAGTTCCGACGCTCCACCGTGAATATCAACAATTTGGACTGAACCATCAGGAGTGTCATGATGTTCGTGAGGGCGTAAGCAAAGTTCTGCGTGAAAACACAAGACATTAAAAAGCACCAAAATTGTACGCACCCGAAAACTGCCAGGTACTCACGTAAAAGTCATCGATAGAGTAATAAAAATCCATCCAAATGACTATGGTGCCGAAAATTACAGAGATTATCGTGTAGGTCAGTGCGAGATCGAGCAACCATTGTTCCCTCGAATCATTCGACAACCAGAATCCAACGATTTTCAAGAAAAATCGTGTGAACTTTATCGAAAGTTGATTATTCGATGCCCGACCCATCGCAGGCCTTTTTACCGACTAGCCACTCTCGAAGGGGGAAGGGGGAAGAAAGGTATCTGTATTTCCGGTGAAGTTTTCCGATCGAAACGACATGAGACGATTACCGCAATAGCCCACGTAATACTACATTTCGGCCATCACACCGGACACACCCCTTGATCAATCGATCTTCCGTTCAGCCTCCACGTAGCAAGTTTTACACTTGAAGTTGTAGCCGCCGTCTTTGACGAGATAACTACGCGCACGTGCACGATTCTCATGATACTCCGACTTCTTCCTCACTCGTGTGTTTTTCATCTCCCCCCCCCCCCCCCTCCGAGAATTGATCGCTTCTATTCGTAAGAACAGTACGAATACGTTGCGTAACGAAATAGTCTCGGTTGCGCGAATAGGATTTCGACGATTTTATTCTCAGAACCACGTCGACATGTTCGATTACCGAGTATTGAATGATGAGTATCAGAATATAAAAATAATGAAAATTATCGGTATCTTGAAGAAACACCCGGAGAATGGTTCGAACAAGCACAAGCGCTCAGACGTAAGAATTAATTAATAGTAATTTCCGATACGAGTGCGGTAAAACGAACTTTATATGCATGCTGTGAAGTGAGTCGCACGAGCCGAAGGCGAGTGCTTCATGTGCTAGTGCGGCGAGTTCGACTTACTTCATATTCGCTACACCGCACTAGTTTAACGCATAATATTTTCTGTAACGAATGCAGGAGAAGTGCTACTCCGTGTCTGCTGATTGTGGCGCTGTACAGCCTGCTGCGTACAATATGAGATGCGTGCGTAAAGTATGAGCAGCGTGCGGTAAAGTAAAATCGGCCCGATGTGAGCATGCGCCGGGTATTTATAATACACTTGGCTATAAAGCGCCACTTAAGCCACTCTCGGCAGGCACGAAAAGCGCTACTTTCCGCTCCAGCCGAGAGTGGCGTAAGTTGCGAAATGTATCCATGAGTTTTATAAATTCCTGGCGCATGAGCAGATCGGCTCATTGGCGTGCGATTTTTTTTGCGTGCGATTTCTGGAAATGATTGCACGCTGCCCGTACATTATTGCACGCTGGCAGTACAGCCACTACCAGCGGACACGGAGTAGCACTTCTCCTGCATACGTTACATAAAGTACACGTACATAGAGCCACGTTGTAGCGCTCGATCCGGCTCGTGCAGCCACTTCCCAACCTTCGCCCAAAAGTCCGCCTTTACGCACTGGTATCGTAAAGCACTATTATTCCTGCGACTAAGCCCATGTTTCGTAAATAACATCGGCATTCGTCTGTTTTTGTGAAACATACGACAGCGCAGTTGGAGTCGATCATAAGGGTTCCTCGCTCATCTGTTGTAACAGCGTAAAGTACGATGCGGCCGTTCCCAAAATCTGTAAGACATCGTAAAATGTCAGAGCTGTAGGCTATCAAAAAGTTAATAACGTTTATTTTTATGACAGATTGTAACGTGGGCAAAATGTCTTCAGTCAAGTTTGACTTACACTTCTAAAAGTCTCGAGAGACATCGGAGCAAATTTTCCGGCCGTAAGTACGCAAGGGTGACTGGTTCTCTTCATCACCATGAACAAACCGTGTCTTATCAGTCTGCCCATCGAGTCATCGGGCAACGAGTACCATTGCATGTTATAAGCGGCCGTTGACAATCCATCGCTCTGATAAGTTATGTCGTTGCATGTCCATGTGTATAAAAACAGTTGCGATATGCTGCCGAAGAAATGTAAAACGAATATACATTTTTTCGGTATGCTGTCGGTGGCCTGGAGAGTCGAAACGCCAATTCTTAGTCTTGGCCACAGCGTATATTCGGCATTAGACGTACCAAAAATTGGAAACCCCCAAAACAGATGACCATGCTGGAGAGCAGCAACTGTCCCAGGAGGATCCAGGTAAAAGCGTGCTCCATGCTCTCGACGTAGTCGGCCAGCTTCAAATGCTCTCGAATGCAATTTTTCAAAGACTCGCAGGCTGCACTTGACGCTCCATCCAGAAGATCCCCGTATTTCGCCAATCTGTCCAGATACTCGTCCGCAATGATTTCAATCTTGTGCGCGAGAATTTTAAACTGTCCGGCCACGTGAATATTGAAGCAGCAGAGAAAGTTGTCGAAGCAGAATGTACAGATTCCAGAGTACAGAGTGGACAACGACTGCCGAATTGTAACGTGTCACTGCATGAGTTTTCCCGGATCGCTCCGATTGAAGGAGTTGTTTCCTCTAGATTCGTTATGAATCCTGTACAAATACCTCTATAGTGTACAAAATCTCGTAATAAGGACTTGTCGTCAATGGCCAATTGAACCACAGCTTGAACGGCAGCCTTCTTTTGCTCTCATCAAATCCTGGGTTATCTTGATAATTGGAGAAAAAAAATAATACATTACGATACCAGTGCGATAAAACTTTTTCTGACGAGTGTTGCAATCGCACGCGGCAAGAAAACGTTTTTCGTACAAGTGCCGTAACAAAATTTTACTTCACAAGCCGTTAAAACGGGGGTTTTACGCATACTTAGCGTGCGTAAAACTGCCATTTCCGCACCGAATGAAGTAAAAATCGTTTCGAGACGGTTTCAACGATTTCACCTGAATTCTTCAAATGAATGTAATCTCACCGAGAATCGGAGCAATTATGTAAATCATCGTGGCGCATTGTACTATTCCGCAGAACGAGTAACCCAGCATGACGGCCCTTTGGTCGCACTCCTTAAGAACTCTGTCGCCATACTCGTCATAGTCGATTTCCCAAAAGTTCGTCTCGGCGTACGAAATTATATCGAAAACGAGATCTCGATAGTACATGAAACTCCCCAGCTTCACGAGAATCATGACGAGGAGCATGGTTGCGCAAAGATTTTCCGTCGCGGCCTTGACGTTGTATTAAAAAAAAAGCCAATACTTTAAGATGCGATCAGCTTAAAGTTACGGATAGACGTACATAAAAATCACCGAAACAGTAGTACAAGTCGATTCCCTCGACGGCTATCGCAAAGAGGATCGCGACTACCGCGTAAGCGAGAGCAATATTCAGCAATCGCTGCTCCAATTTGCTGCTGGCCTTCCAGAATCCCACGATTTTCATATAGAACCTTGTGAGGTTCACCGATTGATACCTGTTCTTCGTAGCTGCCATTGCGCACGGCTATCTTGGCATCATTGTACGCTACAACAACTACCACGACACATGTCTATCGTCCGGTATATCGCGGCGAGGACTCCGCCAGGGAGCTACCGTCATTACACAATCGCCGGACATTATGCGATATCGATTTGTCAGGGAAATTGCGGCATTTAGGGAAGGCTTTATGCATAAGGTTGACATGAACAATGGGACGCGGTCGCGGAGCGTTACCGTCCGCTCGCATGATAGATCGACCATTATCGCGAGTCACTAATTTCCCTTCATTATAGCAAGCCAATACGCCCGGTGAGCTGCTCCCTCCTGAAATAGTATATTATGCTACAAGGGAGGAAAGTGCGTCTTCTCACCGAGGGCAGAAATTCACACCAGGTGAAAAGGCTATTTTTTCCCGACTGTGCTAAAAAGTGGCGATATTTCTATGCCTGGAACGGGGATGGAAATTGGCCGAGTCTTGATGAGCGGGAGGAAACTTTCCACCCCCGTTGCAGGCCTGAAATGGGGCCTTTTTAGCGTAGTCGGGAAAAAAATTATTTTCAAGCCAATTTTCGGACTACGCCGGAAGTGATCGTCGGTAAAACTCCAGTCTTCAGTGTCGATCAACGAAAATACAGGAGCGTGTACGAATACGTTTAGGTGGAATATTGTTTCTTTTTTTCCGTCCTTAACCTCCGACACGGGAATGTAATCGGTAATGGAAGGAAATTTCGTTGGCGAGTATACAAAATTATCTGCTCTGCCGAACTTGGAATACATATATTTGGCCCGATTGTGTAATAATTTAATTTTCGTTAATGCCCGGGGGGATACTACGATTTCCGAGGCCCCTCAATTTGACCATCGATTCTTCATCTATGGACGAAAAGAAATCGATTATCAAGAGTAAAAAATAGTCGATTTCGCCTTAGTTTTCGCACAACAAGCCCACTTAGAGATAAAAAGCAAGGTAAATCTTACAATACCGTTTATAGACTACTTTAGCGTTACCCAGAATGCACCACGAGGAGGTAAAGTCTAATTAACATTCCGTGTGTGTGTGTGTGTGTGTGTGTGTGTGTGTGTGTGTGTGTGTGTGTGTGTGTGTGTGTGTGTGTGTGTGTGTGTGTGTGTGTGTGTGTGTGTGTGGGCGCGCGTGCGTGCGTGTGTGTGTGTGCGCGCGCACGCAGAGATACGGTCTCCACGGTTCGTCAATCCCGTGGTATTTTTTGACTCCAAACCGTCTGGTGCGTGCATGTGTGTGTGTGTGTGCGTGCGTGTGTGTGCGTGTGTGTGTGTGTGTGTGTGTGTGTGTGTGTGTGTGTGTGTGTGTGTGTGTGTGTGTGCGCGTGCGTGCGTGGGCGCGCGTGCGTGCGTGCGTGCGTGTGTGTGTGTGCGCGCGCGCGCAGAGATACGGTCTCCACGGTTCGTCACTCCCGCGGTAAAACGTCCCATTACATGGATTGACCGATGCCCTACACAATTGCGCGCCCTTTTTTTCCCCCCTTTTGTGGAACATCGCCATACCCAACCCAATTTTTTCTCCGCATTTATCTCGACTTTCATCGGCAATCCGCAACATTCCGGAGGCGTCGACGATTTAGACGGAACAAGACCTATTTCTTCGAGGAACTCGATCGCCATTTCATTCGTCTCGACGAGATTGCCGAACGAGTACAAATACGAAAAATCTTTGAGTTTTGGGTGCAATGACGGATGTATCGATTCCATGGTGCGACCGTGAAACAATCCGTTAAGGTGAAAAAAAATATAGCTATCTTAGCTCGCTCTCGATATGATCAACAAAAGCCAGTGATCAAAACCGGACGATTGATGAGGCATGAGATGTGATCACGAGGAAATGTGCAAATAAACGTAAAGGCTGCTAAATTGAAAATTGTAGTAAAATCCAACAAATTTTAAGGAAAAAAGCTACGGCACGAGGATTCGAACCAAAGACTTCCTGATACTGTACTTTCCAGTCTAGTGCCGTTACCACGAGACCAAAAGGATCGATGGGCTTGGTCCTGGTTGTATTATTTTGTACGTTTTTGAATTGCCGAGTAAGCGCTACTCGCCACGAATTGAGTTTTCGGATATGTGGGAGCTTATGAACGAACGCCAACGCGTCCCGGTAAACCTACACTGAGTGGATAAATTTTTTTTTTGTATCCGTGATCGCTGGCGGTGGATGGGAATTTTTCTCTTTTTTCACATTTAGAAAAATCACATTTAGAAAAAATGTCCGGATGTGTGAGTGAGTGAGTGAGTGAGTGAGTGAGTGAGTGAGTGAGTGAGTGAGTGAGTGAGTGAGTGAGTGAGCGAGCGTGAGCGTGAGCGTGAGCGTGAGCGTGAGCGTGAGCGTGAGCGTGAGCGTGAGCGTGAGCGTGAGCGTGAGCGTGAGCGTGAGCGTGAGCGTGAGCGTGAGCGTGAGCGTGAGCGTGAGCGTGAGCGTGAGCGTGAGCGTGAGCGTGAGCGTGAGCCATGTCGTGACGTGGGCGCGAGGGGGCGCGAGGGGGCCGCGTGGGCGCGAGCGTGAGCGTGAGCGTGAGCCATGTCGTAACGTGGGCGCGAGGGGGCGCGAGGGGGCGCGAGGGGGCCGCGTGGGCGCGACGGGGGGGGTTCGGGGGGGGCGGAGCCCCCCCCGACGGCTACTAGAAATACTATTTTTTCGTGAAAAAAAAATTGTTCCTATAGAATCGAGTGTCCGCACCGACAGTGATAGGTGCGTGACTCGCGATCAGTACTTGGATGGGTGACCGTCAGGCCGTACGCTGGCTGGCGCATCGGATCAGGGAGCAGGAAGCAATTTTCTCGGTGATGATTACTCTGTAGGAACATCAGTTTCTGGGGAAAGTTTGTTTTTATAATCAAGATCATTCGATATATGTCATATCGAATGATCAAATCCTATACCGACCATATTTTCGATTTTACCTATAAAACGACTCGTACCTCCGAAACTAAGGCGAAATTGAATATTTTTTACTCTTGATAATCGACTTATTTTCGTCCATAAATGATAAATCCATGGTCAAATTACGGGGCCTCGGAAACCGTAGTTCTGCCATGCCCGGTTCCATCTGTCTCAGCACCGTGAAGTACGACATCGATGACGTTATCACCTTGTGGATGATACGGAGAGTAAAATTGAGGGCGAAGGAAGAGGAAAAAAGAACCAAAAAAAAAAAAAAACCTAAACTACCTTGGTGAATGTTTCTAAGGAGACGGGGAAGAATTTTCCAGCCGTTAAACAGCAGGGCTTCTGTGACCGTCGAATGATCATCACCAAGCCCTCCCTGAGCTTCTTCCCGTCGCAGTCGTAAGGCAAGTAATTCCAGAAAGTAACGTACGCGGCGAGTCCTACTCGACCACTCTCGACTATTATGTCGTCGGCGGTCACCGTTATCACGAGCAGTTGAAACATCGAGGCTGTCGTGTGAGCGACGAAAATTAGCCGTCTGAAGCTGGTGGCTTGTTCCTTCGAGTCCGAACGTTTCGTAGAAACATCGATGAGAAGAAAAAGTCAATTGACACGAGAGTCGTTGTTATCTTACCTGCGAAGCTTGAAAACCCGCTGTACACAGCATAATGCTGGACACCATCAGTTGTCCAAGCACCACGAATGTAAATAACTTCTCGAGATCCTCGACGTACCTGATAAGAGCCTGGTGCTTTTGTACAGAGTCCTTTAATTTTTCGTAACAATCGTCCGAATAATTGTCAATGCAGAATGACTTATTTTCTACACCGGATGCAGTCGCTTCTCTGAAATCCGACGCGTCGCAAATAGTCGCTATTTGGTGTTGCAGAATCTTGAATTGAGCAGCGACATGCATGTTCATCATACAGAACAGAATGTCGAAACAGCAGAAGCAGACACCAGAGTGCACACAACTGAAAGCCTTCGAAGGTAAAGCAGCGATATTTACAGATGACCTTTTTGTTATTTTCTTCTTCTTTTAACATTGTGAGGTAAGCTGGCGAAGATTCCATCGTATTCGAGGTCGTTACCTGTGTTATGGAAAATATCTCGTAATATGGTGTCTCGCCGGTCGGCACGTTCAGCCATACGTGGAAAGCGAGAATTCTGTCCGAGTCATTTTTACCGATATTCTCTGGAATATTTAGAAACACCAGTTACGATACTTTTTACCTTCAACTAGGTGGGATTCCATAGTAAGTGGAAAAATGGCACTTCGCTGGCTCCACACTGGCTGCCGTAGGTCAAAACGCCATATCGGTCCTTTTCTGAGCGGCGTGGATAGCCAGAGTGAGGTCTAACAAGCATTGGATTATGCACTACTGCTTATGCTACTGCTCAGCTACTGCTTAGCAGAGAAAAGTAAGTCAACGAAATTGGAGCCATATTATTGTGCCGAAACTTCAATCGGCTGAATTATCGTATGACCGAAAATCACGGATCCGAACGCACTTTTTCCGTATCGTCGAACTTGCGAAACTTGATTTTCGGCCATACGTCGATCCGACCGATTGAAATTTCGGCAAACTAATGTTGCTTCAAAAAATTTCCCTGTGACGCCATTTCCGGTTTACAATTAGATTTTCAAACCGGAAATGACGTATTTCCGGTATGACGTTATTTCTAGTCCAATAATGAGATTATCAAACCGAAAGTGACGTTTTCCCATGTGACTCAGTCGTATAAGCTCGGAATCAACTTACCGAGGAGGGGCGTCGTTATGTAACATACGCAAGTGGAACAAACAAAGAAGGCAAAGCTACAGATAAGCAGGATTCCCTTACGATCGGTCTTACGAAAAATTTCCTTTCCAAATTCGTCGTATTCACGGTCCCAAAAGTTGTCCCTCGTGTATCTGATGATTCGCAAAACCATCGATCGACGTGATAGGAAACCGGTAATTTTAAGGAAACACACGATCACCGGCATTAGCGCGCATGCGTTGTACGTCGCATCCTTGAAGAATACGTCAAGATTTTATAGCTGCTATCCCCGATTGTGCGCTTCCGTGACCCGTTACTCCGGGAACTAACGTAAAAATCACCCAAAGCGAAATAAAAGTCGACAGCCGTAGTTGCAATCGCAATTATCATTGCAACGGCACTGTAATAGAGAATCCATTTTAGAACCGTCTGTTCTCTTTTATTCTCGGCTGCCCATATGCCGACGAGCTGCATGAGAAATCGAGTCATTTTTATGGAGAAATAGGATTCAGAACCGGAAGTCATAATCAAAGCTCGCGTGGCTGGAGTGTTGCAGGTGTGAGGCCTTCCCGCAGCGGGTAACGCCCGCAGCGATGGATGGTATCGATTGCTACCATAATGATAAAGCGAGTGCATAAAAAATACGAACGGTTCTTTGATCGGCGGTATTCTGGTATTCCCTTGCCTTGAGGAAAAAGAAGTTTGATCACGAAGCACTCAGCGATCGATGCAACCCTCCTATGTAACATTTAATGTGAAGTTCGAGGCTGAAGAGAAAAAATTGAAAAAAACGAAACGATCGCCAATATTCGCAATAGTAGCGTACCGATGTGCCAAACGGGATATAGAGGAAGACAAAATTATTATTTCGAGCGCTTTTTTTTCATTATTTTATTGTATTTTATTTTTTGTTGAGAAAATACGTATAATTCGTGTTGTGTACAATAGTGGAATAGTTTATCTGTAGCTGCAATACCAAATGAAAGCTCAAATAATTGCCAGTTTGTTTCTTCTTTTCTCCAATACTCGTTTACAAATCTTCGACGGTGCTTTTTTGTTTTAATGTTTTTTTATCTATTATAACGACGGTCCTTACGGTGGAACGGCTCTTTATTACACTCGGCCACCGAATATAATAATAACTCGACGACGACAAGTATTACGTTACGGAAACAACAGCGTAATTGGATAGACTGTGTGCTTCATCTCCCGTTGTATCGACTTAGAATTATACATATGTCAACTCTTAGAATTATACATATGTCAACTCTTTGCGGTCAATAAGAATGGCCCGGCTTCAACGGAGAAACCGAAGACTTATTGACCGCCGAGGGTCAATCTCCCTAAAATAATAACATGCTTCTACTACTGTAGGTAGATGTGAGGTTTTTTTTTCTCAACGAGGTCTGTTTCAGCTTCGTTAGCCACGCTATTTTATTCTCAATTTTTTTTATTATTTTTTTTTTGTCTCTTATCTAATATGTTTCTATTATTTCATTGTTATATTCGGATAACAGTGTCAATCCATATAACGTCAACGCATTATTCAAACCGAAGTAGAAAACGGTAAACGATAATAAAGATTAATTATTAGCTGGCTCGTTTAACCGACCATGTGTACACTGAGAAAAAGAATAGTATTTCCTACTATAACGAATCGTTCCCAAGGGAAACGTCTATATAGATCATTTCTGCTAGAATAGATTCAATTGGTTAAACTATAATTATCTTCGCAACCATGATTTTTTGTCATTGTCGTAACTATAAAATGAAGACGTTCACCTTGGAAACTATTTTTTATGGTAAAAAGTCAGTATTGTTGCTTTTACTATGTAATTTTTTCTCAGTGTACCTATTATAAATATTACAATTAGTAGTTGTGTGTTCGGTGCGTTCCGATTTATTATTTTTTTCTTCGATAATACCATTTGCTCTTGGCATAAAACATTACATCTTGTTGCACGTTTTTTCTCCACATTGATCGTTGTTCGAACGCCGATCCGCAACACTCGCGTTTTCCCATAACTTGGACAATCAACCTTACGCATTCGTATTCTCAGCCACGTATCAGCGGCGGACCGGTAGTGGAAAATCGGCGATTGGAGGATTTTGTGCGAGTAACATACGTGCCGAGAGGATGACGATTCGATGTGTTTAGTTCTCCATCGTAGACGCAAGTTTTGAAAAAATTGGTCGAAGTGCGTGTATTGCGGTTTGACAATAGGTACAGCTAGGCAAGGCTTTTCGTTCGGGATTCAACAAATAAATCATCTCGGATGGACGACGAGGTTTTTCTTAATTTCATTACTTACAGGCTACCAGCAACACCGCTCTGCGACGGTTTGTCTTTCAACTTCGTTAATAACTCGTTCGTCACACATGCTGTATAGTCGTAAACGTAGAGGGACTATCGATGGAACAACGGGCAACGATTCGTCTTCGCCGTGTGCGGTTTGTCGTTCGTTAAATTTCAAATTCTATCGGGCGGGATTTCGGTGATAATTTTTTTTGTTTGATTTTTTTTTTATGGCATCGATATAATCCCAAAATAGCTGTCAGTACAATATTAAATTTTCATTACAATTCAACAAATATTTTTTAGCCCGGGCTCGAATTAATATTACAGATCCTTCTTTTCGATAACTCACATGTACGGTTTTGGCAGCGTGGCAGGTGGCTGAAATTTGGTGCTGATTGATCAACTATACCCTATACCGATCGAGCGATATATTTATGACCGATATTTTCGTCATTGTGATCGTGCATCGATTGTTCGATTGTTACCAGAGCTACCACCGAGAACTCGAAAATCCAGAACAATTTGACGGGTTAATCTATCGATCGACGATCCTTAATCGATTTACCGATAAATGCTGTGAAACATTTTTCGTGACGAGGTAAGCCCGGCGAACGGAAACAATTTAATCACCGTTCACTGCGTTATTTGATCCAAGTGTAGTGTAGTGACTGCTGTTAATTTTTACATATTTCACTTGACCAATCAAATTTAAGTACACAAGTAAAAAAAAAGCGCGTGCCGCATGTCATTATGAAAAATAGTGGTGAGCTACATAAAGGCGTATTTCACTTGCCAACAACCTCGTTCACCGCTCTTATCTCGAGATCGTTTTATCATTATTATTATTATCATTATTGTTGTTGGATGTTTCATATTCCTTCGTCCGCTCTCAGGCTACGGTAAATTTATTAACATTCTTCAACTTTACTCGTTATTAACGTCGGGAATGCTTATTTTTATTTTTTCCTTTCTTCTTTCTTCTATTATTCGACATCTTTTCTTCCCCCTTCTTTTTCTTCTTCATTATCTTCTTCAAGTTTTATCACAGTGGATTACGGTTAGAAAGTACTCGTGTACCCACTTATTGTTGAACTCCGCGCATCCCGCAACATCCTAAACCTATCCTCGCATTCTCTCGCTCAACCTTTTGTATACAAACTTTACGAAAATAACTGCTCTACTCGTTCAAATCTCTCACATCACCGCGACAACAGTCTCCTTTTTTACAAGCATTTTCATCTCAAGCATATATCAATACGGCATTTTTTTTAATAAACTTCTCACTCTTTTGTCTTGTCAAAAATGCGATGAGTCATTACACTGCTAAAGACTAATGACTTAATGATGGACGATAACGATTTATCCGCTTACCTGACGATGAATTTGCACGGCATTCTGTTATTCTTAATTTATCCACGTCTACTTCAAAGATCCTATACTGGTATTGTATTTATTTATTCATTTATAATAACTTACGTGTAATCAAAAGAGTATTAAAAAATAAATAAATAAAAAATCAATGTTTGTGTAATCAGCGGTACTCTTGATTTAAAATAGTCACATCCATTCCGAGTCACTTCTAGCACGCTCATTCTGCACGGCTGTCCGTACGACTTGCGTGTAAGAGTCCGCGTTGTTTTTATAGACAATTTTTTATTGTTTTTTTAACTCGTACCCCAGTACACACGGGAGCCCACGGAATCAATGGTTTCGGTAAGAAAATATATAAGTGGCGTATTATCGTATACTATTTGTCACACGAAAAAAATTAAAGAACGTGTGGCGCATAGGTAATTCTGTTGGATATGATATAAGTGTTGTTTTATAGTATAGATCAAATACACTTAAAAACCGTCAACGGTATAATAGCGTAGGTGTTAACAAGACGATATCTTTTGATTTCACATCATAGTGTCTCGTCCCGGGTCAGGTGTATGATCCCAACGTGAAAAGGGAGCGCGCGTTGAACATGATCTAATTTTTGTTCAGGACCGTTGATAATTACCATAATAATAATAATATAAGTTTTGCCATTACAAAAATGATAAATGCGTAGTGCGTGAATAGGCTGTGGTTCTTCATCGTGGTCTTGAAACGGGTTTTTCAACGTCAGCGGTCGTCGATCCTGAAGTTCTCTCTCTCCGTCAAGTATCGCGATCACAAAAAAAGATCGGCGAACGGTAGAGGTGGGTAAACGGACGCGATCGGAAGAACGTCGTGACGATGAATTTTATTGGATTTTTTATTTTTTATTTTTTTTTGCGCAGGAACATTTTCCGTTTGCGAGGTCCGATCCGAGTGACAATCGATCGATCACAACAACGCGCCAAATAGCGTGTGGATATGTGATCCATAATCTCGAACCGGCTTGTCAAAGCCCCTTCCTGGGCTCGTGTATCTCTGGCATCTCCGCGGACGAGTTCGATCTCGCGTTTGAACAATCGAGGAGGTAGGGCAGCTCGACTCGAGATGTGGACATTTCGTTCGAGGAAGTGTAATTCAGGAAAGCTCATCCGGTTCGTCGAGTTCTTAAACACCGGTATGATTGAATATGTAGGATACGTTGCTGTCCTGATGAACCGGCGGTCCGTGGCAGGTGCGTCTCGTCGACGAGTTATTGTTGTTGACGTAATACGATGACTTTCTCATGCTCGTCGACGACGACATTATAGCGACGGTCTCGTAATAGCGCAATTTGCCGCAGCAACGCCCGCTCTTGAGTATCGCGACAAAGCCGCGTCTGTACTTTTTATTGAAGAATGCGTAGAGGATCGGGTTTATGCATGAATTACTGGAACCGAGCCACTGAGCTATGGGCGTAGCGATCTTGAGAACTTCCTCCTCCCAGTCGGCCCTCTCGCCGCCGAGCTTGATTCTCGCGAATATAACGTAAAGCGGAAGCCACGACAGTACGAAGAGAATAACGACGACTACCAGCATCTTGACGACCTTTACCTTGGACTTCTGCTGTATCCTCTCCATCTGGGCATCCTTCGTGTCGGTGGGTATGTGCCTTCGCCAGACCTTTATCCATATCAGTACGTAACAGAGCGATATTAGGATCATCGGCAAAACGTAGCAGAGCATTAAATTCCCGATAAGGAAGAAGAGCGATCCGTCCTGTGGCCTGGGCCACGACTCCACGCAAAACCTCATCTCGGGATCGTCACCGTCTATCACCAGATCGAAGAACAACAACCATGGCGATGTCGCCGCCAGCGCTATCAGCCATATGACAACTATTATCATCCTCGCTCTTCTCTTCGTTATTTGACACTTGAGCGGCCACCATATCGCGAGAAATCTGCAACACAATAAAAGACAATGATTTAGTGTTTTTAAGAAACCTCGAGGCAAAATATATGTATTGTGTCGATGACCGACAGGTTGAAATAAGATTTTCCAACGGACGTGACGCGATTCCGGTATGACGTCACTTCCGGTATAAAAGTGAGATTTCCGAATCGTGCCATGTGCACAAAAGGAACACGTGCACCATCGGACTGTGTGCAGTACCGGGCCGATGGCACTAGGAGGACCCCCTGTGTTATTGAAAAATTTGGAGAATCAAACAAGCAAACAACTTTCCAATGTATATATATAAGATAGTAGGATCCTACGATCTGTAATCAGAAATTATTACAATCCGGAGTAAAATCCAGCGACCTGACAATGCGTCCATCGAGCCACGACAGACAGTAACAATAACTTCGCAAAATCAGTATAAACAATTTTTTATTATTTCAGTAATAATAAAAACAAAATTTTCGGCTATTGTTATTCAATCCACATATATTTTTTTACTGTGCAGACCACCTGCTGACGCCTATTCCGAATTGTCCTTATCAACGCCATTTTTTCATCTCGCTGCAGAGATCTTATATACATTTTCGAAAGTTGTTAGTCTGTCCCACAAAGTCACTCGCGCAGAAATTCACGTAGTATAATTAATTGAAAACGAAATGAGATTATTAAACCGAAATGGGAGAAGGAGAACTAGCGCACATATGACGAACATTATAAAAAGGCATGTCCGATATTCCACACGGAGCAACGAGAGAATCCGAAAAACCCGAGCCACGAAAACCTGCTGGTAATATATGTAATAGACGTAATGTGTGATAAAGAAGTGACATAATAACGTAGAGCGCACTAAAGTTGGTCGACCCGAGCGTGTCGATCGTCGGAGTTGCACTGCAACCGGTTTGTTCTCGAGCGAAGTTATAACGTAAACGACCTATATAGTGACAATTCATACTAGTATCATTGTGTGTATGCAATCTATATGCAAGTACATATCCATTCCCCCCGCCTTTCGCGCGAAAACACCACCGTTTCCGTCACGCTCGGCCAACTCCGGGCAAGAATAGACACCGCTGAACGTTTTTCTTTATATTCTATCGAAGAGTAATTGAAGCTTTTCTCCTTCATGCTCTATAAACTTTTCGTACACGCACTCGTATGCACACGCGATGGATTTAACGATCGAACGCTATCTTTCACAGCTCACGCACGCCCTCTCAGATCGAAGCGATAGAGTCGTTCGGTGCCTGCAGCTCGCCAATTCATTGGGTTAATTAACTATTTATTGCCTGATCTATGAAACGCTAAAAAAAATAAATGGAAAAAAAACCATATTGTACTCTCTGATGGGATCAATAAAGGTCGATAGATAATTCACTGCAGCGAGCGTAGAGGAACTTCGTTACAACCTATCATCGTATCTGGCACAGGATTTTAAGCTTCACTAACGACTTGAGTAACCCGTAATATCTTTTAACGTAACGAATGACCACGCTGCCTTTGCACAGTTTTTAGTGTATGTAGATACCAAATTATTGCACTAAAAATTATAAGATTCTATGTGCAAGGGTCAGTACGATATGCCACGTGGCCGTATCCTTGCAATGTCCGGGTGATATGGGAAGTAAAACCGTCTTCTTTTTAATTCGTCATCTGAAACATTTGACGCAGGCAATTATTGTCTTTCTGTAGTTCATGTAGACAACATAAAATACATCAAGACATGTTTCGTGCGATCACTCTACACTGAAAAAACTATCTAGTAATTATTACTATATCGCTAGAAAAACATTACCATAGCAGTAGGGAACTAGGGCGCCACTTATGGTAGGAAGTATCGGATTTATAAGAATTTTTCGTAGACCTTACGGTAAAAATTCTTCGAAAATCTGAGACTTCCCGCCGTATGGTAATTTGTCTTAGATGGTACGTAATTTTTACTAGATCCATCTCTCAGTGTAAGCTTCTCTAGGCCTAATCGGCTACCAATATTACTGTGCCCATATCACCCGCAATGTCCGGGTGGGATAGCCGATCGACAACTACTTATTTATAGAGCTGCAATTAAATCACGCATCGAAAATATCGCAAGTGAAGTGAGTTACTTCAGTTCGATGTTTCTAGAGTTGGTTGCAACCGAAATGTAAAGGTTTTCATAACGTTAAACCTCAAATTTTCATTGTTTAAAAAACCCCGACTCGACCCATAAACTCTCCGTCTTGTTGAGAAAGATTGCAATTTTACCAGACTAGAAGGCTCATCTGATTAATATCGCAATGTGTGTGCACGTCTCACCTCCGAGGGATATAAAATTTCGCCTTTCCGTGAAGACCGGACGGGAGGGTCCGAGGGTCCGGCAAGTTTGCATCTATAAAAGCGGGCAAATGAAATGCACCGTAGCAATAACGTTTCCACGGTCGGGGGTGGCATCGGTGCGATTGCACGGTCGTAGATGTGTGCCCCGGTGGTAAGAATTTGTACGTCGGTGTGAGCACCCACCCAGTCAAGATATTCGCGGTTAAAGCAGCATGAGCGTGTAGTAGAGTACTCGTTTTCTCGTTGCATCACAGTCGCGTTTCGCCTTGCTTTTACCCGAGTCGAAGCGCGAACGAGAGCATGTATAACCTTTAGGCATCCCCGTTTATTGCCCTGTTCGTCCTCAGGGATAAGAGCCGCAAGCTTCCCTCGCTATCTTCGCTGATAAGCTTTGTGTACTCCCTCCCGCTCTCTCTACAGTAAAACCTTGCTTGGCACGGTGGGTAAGGCAGTTGTATAAACGCTGCCAAGTAGGGGCGGGGAGGGGGGGGGGTACGAGGAGGATACGACGGAAAGGGAATAAAATCGTACGACGAGGGCGGAATTAAAGCTCTTTCGACTACGTGTCTTGGATTCGTAATTATAATTTTATTAAAAGTTTCGAATGACGATTGAGGGTGGGTTGTGAAGAAAAAAAAGGGAAGAGGAGTCGACGAGACTCGGGGCGGGGTTTTGGGGTGAGGCAGGGTAATGACTCGATGACGAATTCAATCGGTGATGGAGTACAATAAAAAAAAGTAAAAAAGAACGAATAATGTTTGAGGGGGATGATTGTATTCGATAGATGGCCGCAATAATAATATGATTTTTCACTGCGCAACAACCCTGTGATTTTCATCGAGGATGACCGCCGGTGTTATCGTCTGCCTTTTTGTCCGTATTTGATTTTCTTTCGAAAAAGGGGAAATCGTTTTTTTTTTTTTGTTTTTTTGTTGTTGTTGTTGTTTTCGTTGCTGTTGAGTTGACGCATAATCGCAAGGATGTTGTGATAGTGGATCTGCTTCATTTGATGTTGGATGTTATGGAGTTTAACCGTGGAGACCGTGTCCAAGACCGTAACCGTGTCCGTGTCCGGCGAGAACGGTGTGCGTGACGATGGGGGCGGCATGGACGACCGGGGCAACGGGCTGGGCAACGACGTGCGCGGCGTAGACGGGAGCGTGGGAGACCACATGGCCAGCGTGGATCGGGCCAAGACCGTGGCTAACGTGAACACCGGTCAATCCACCGGGAGCGGCGACGGCGACGGCCAGAACGGCAGCGAGAACAGCCTGTATTTTTATGAAAAAAAAAAACCATGAATTATTTGTACGCTTAAAAATGTTACCGTTGCAATAATCCTCCCTGTTGAAAAGCCACCCTCAAAAATTTTAATTTTCACCGCACCTTCTTTCAACACCTATATCCGCCTTTGTTTCATTGATTTATTTAGTATCGGGCGTATGTATGTATTTTTCAAGTGCACATACTAGATAACCGTAGACGGTGAAACTAGTCGAGCAAGGAATATTGTGATTATTCGAGATTGTTGTAGAACGGATAACAGGCAAATCCGATATCTTCGAAGGCGAGATCGAACGGGAGACAAGAGTCGCGGAGAACGGACAACCGAGTCCCGAAAAAAATTGTAAACGGCATTCCGTATTGTTGTGTATAAGTGCACAAGGCGATAAGTCTCGGGAGCCGTTGCACGATCGGCAACGAGCTCGTATACAGGCTATCATGTAACGTTGCACACAGAGATCTTACGTTAGTTGGCCAACACAATGTGCATGCCTCGCTGGTTTCACACGCATTTTTGTGACCCGTCCCTCCGAGGCCCGCGAGTGAATGTATAAGGCGCGATCTCGTGTCGATAGACAACTCTAGTCGAGTAAAGGTTAACAAATGGAAATGTCGACTCGAATGTACGTTTCGTTCGTGATCTTTTAATTGTACATAGCGTGATTTAAATTAATGTGAAAGGGGTGAAGCGATAAAGTGAGACCAATGAAGAGTAGCGAACATGGCTGGAGCGACGGTCGTCGCAATAAAAAGTTGAGAACAGTGATCAAACGACTCTTGTTTCTTCCGTTATCACGTTCGATAGATGACAAGACGGATACTGAATTAGCCAAGAGAAGACGGAAAATTTTAGCCGGAGAGAGGCAAACGAGTTGGCGGTTTATCGGATGTACAAAGTTAACGAGAAAACTGATTAGTTTCATGGCGCAGAGGGTTGCGGATTTAATAAAAAACAAAAAAACAAAATCGAGAGAAATACACAAAGATGAAGTAGAGAATCGAGATAATGAAATTTGAGAAACTTTTGTGCTAAACAATTGAATAGAGAATCGAGAACATTAAATTTTCGAAACTTTCATGATAAACAATTAAAATAGAGAATCGAGAAAATGAAATTTGATAAACTTCCGTGACAAACAATTAAATAATGTTTATAAAATCTTTTGCTCTTACCAGCTTGAACATCTTGATGATTGTTGGGTTGTTTACTGTTTGGTGATCAGTGAACTTATGCTAGAATGGTGTACCTCAGCCATTTTATACGAATCCGTAGGTGGAAAAAAATCGAAAATATATAGACAAATTTGATCACGTGACTCGGAATAAACGGCATGACGTTGTAAGCGCGAATAGTTGAGTCAGCCGAGTTTAGCCAGATAGGTTGGGGTGGGGGTCCGGTTGCGGCCAATCGTCGGGCTCCCTCGCTGCAAGTCCATCTCCCTTCGGCCAATCGGTAGCTTCCCGCCACCACGATTCCCTCGGCTACGGCTATCGTTCTACCGACTTTCAACCCCTGTCCCGATCTTGGAAACCCGTTCTCACAGCGCTCAATGTAGTGTATTGCTCTCCACGGGTGACCCGCGCCGACCGAATCCGGGGACATCGCAGTACGTATCGATATTGCCAAACGTTCATGAGAATAGAAAAACATTTATAATCAACGATTGAGAAGATTACGGAGTCTGCCGTAGCCGACTGTACGTGCATCGGGTAATTTGGCTGAAAAAGTTTCTTCCCCTCGGTGGCTCGCCGATCGAGCGTTGCCATCGGCCATTATCAGCGACAAAATTGAAAACCAATGACAAAGCAACCATTGTCAATGACTTCAGGATCTTTATGTAACACAGACACAATCTGGTCATTGATCTTCGGCGGAGCGAGTGTGGATTCGAGAGCACATTATTACGACACATTATTAAGCCTGGTGTGGTTGCTATTGCGGCGTGTCTCAGGTGTATAGCGGTAACAGTACGACAGGGTATGTGTAACGAGATAGTGAAAAAAAAATATATAATCCCAAAGTATCGTGTGTCGAGGAACGAGACTAGGCTCGTGTGTGTCGTTTCGACACCTTCCGACCCGGCTCCTTACGACTATCTCTTTGAGAGATAGTCTTCTTTTCTCTCCCCATTCGTTACGTACACATTGCGTCGTGTCTGTGTCGATCGTCGGATGATCCGTCGAGAGGGCATGTGGAAGACTCGTAACGTTCGGGGACGAGCTCGAAGCGATCGACCTCCTCATCCGGCGAAAAAAAAATTGCCGGTGCCGAAGTAATATCGGCACTGGCACGATAGGGAGAATTCCACAAGATCGAGACACCTACTCGGCGAAGCTTGACGCGCGTTCCGTAAAGATAGAGCTCTTACACCCAGAAAAATCTATATAAAAATGCTCTCCAGATTCGAGGATCAAGGGCGAGTCTAGGATGTCATACTTTGATGGGCTATGGGGAAACTCGTGGCTCACCCCGAAAAATAATCTATAATAATGAAGTTCACGTCGATTGGACACTCTGACCAATACTTACAGACACTCACAGATTCTCACGCGGATACTCACAGATACTTACAGGGATACTCACGGGTACTCACACGGATACTCGAAGATACTCAAAGGTATTCAAAGGTACTCACACGGATACTCAGAGATACTCACAATAATCACAAATACTCACATCCGTGAGTATTTGTGAGTTTGTGAGTTGTGTGAGTTTCTGGCGAAGGTATATTATATATATGTTAGTGTCTGTGAGTGCTGTGAAGATCTGTGAAGTATCTTTGAATATATGTGACTATCTGTATGTACTCACGAATACACACAGATACTCACAGACACTAAAATATGTATAATGTACCTTCGCTAGACGCTTCTATATTTCGCTTCTATCGATGAGCCAGAGCCCTTTTTCCGTAAAATGACTATACACTACCGAACGCATCACTGGCCCTGCCATTTCGCCTTGACGCATCTCCCGCCCATACTGCGATAGATCGCATAGAGGAATTATTAATTTCGATAGAGAGAAGCTGCAAAGTAAGCGAACGGGCCGGTGCATCTACACTGGCACGTGTGAGAGATCGATACGGACGACCGTTTCTCATAACCATGGGGGACGATAAAATATCGTCACGAAATATTCTATGTATACATGCTGTATACACGTAGGACGCGGATACTCCGTCCCTCTCCCCGGAGGCCGATAGGCGAGAAAAATAATAAAAAGCTTCACAATCGAGGGTTGTCAATCTTGGTGCGAGTTATGTTGGATACCTGAAGCGTATCTTTCTTTACTTCCCTCGTGCCGCGACTACGAGCCGAACCCGTGTCGCACTTTTCTCCCGTTATCCGATTATATCTATATATACTCGATGCACTGTATCTAATATAGAGCTGTATAGCTTTTACGACCGACTCGTCCCCTCCGACGTTCACCCTTCGCCGTCCCTCGGTGCATCCCCGGGTGCATCGAGGCGTGCACACACAATTTACAGGACGCGTGTCGGTATCGCTGACACCGCGTTGACACCCTGGCGTTATGTAAGAACGGAGTTCACTGACAAATCTCCGGAAATCCAAGATTACATCGGAATTTATTATTATTTCTCCTACTATCGTATTACCGCTTTTTTTTTTAGAGATCATAGTCGTAAAATTGTAAGACGACTCGAGACTATATTCTCCCGGTGTCTCTGCGGTCGTGGACCGTTTTACCAGACGATCAGTCTGGTAAAACGGTCCGTTTTACCAGTCAATCATGACCGAAATTTTTTTCAAATAAATTACTACACGTACCTGTCCAACGAAACGGCGACGAGACTGTACACCGATGCGGCGACCGAGACACCCTGAATGTACGACACGGTCTTGCACATAAATCTTCCAAGGACCCAAGCTGAAAAATGTACAATGCAATCGTTTAGATGTTATCCATATTTAAACATACCCGCGTAAACTGTTATTGTTATTTATTTACTATTTATTATTAATATTATTCTTATTATTATCATTATGAGAGTCAGTCAAGATTGAGCGCAAAGTGCGCTCCGCCATGTAGTAGTAATAATAATAATTAATGAGGTCTAGGTGTTCGGATGAGGCGGTGGGAAATGCCACCGAAGCCGATGGCAGGGTAATATCATCATTGTATGTAAACACATAAATTGATTCCCGTCGATACACACGTTCGGCATTCGTGAGGTTCGGTACGTAAGTGTGCGAGTGCAGACATACACAGGCGTAACCGAACGAAATGAACTCTCATGTACATATATTTCGTTGTGTGCAGGAGCCAAGCGTCCACCGCGAGCGCGCTCGCAAACAACGAGATACGTTTACACAAGTCGTCGGGGTCTCGGTAAGATAGCGAGTAATTGTATGTACAAAAGTGAAGGGCAACACTCGCTCGCGTCGAAAGGTAAACGAAATCGGCTATCGAGCGTCGGAATGGTAATCATTATACAACCAAATGTGTAATTCGCACCATCGTGATAACGGGATCGTTATTATTTGATCTTACGTGATTAAATTTTTATTTGAAAAAACAGGAGTAAGAAATTAAAGTTGTGCAGAGAGAAGTTAAAAATATAATGCGCATGTTACACCGGTTGCGGCGCCGCGTCTATGGCTTCGCTTGCAAAATGTCGCCGAACGATCGGCGAATTCGAAACCCGACCGTTTCGAGTCCCGCTATCATAGGGCCAAGAGCCAAAAGCAGTTTTATGGCTGTCCCGCGGGCCGCTTAATTAACGGAGCGAAAATTCAAATCAACGCATCGTCGAACGACGATGCGTCGCTCGACGAAGGCTCCATTATGCCGAGCGAACCGAGCATGTGGGCGGAAGGACGTGTATGTACGAAACAACCATTCGAAGCTTTTATGTCGCGTGTGCACGCCTGCGTGTGTGTATATAGACACGCGATGGGGGTATTAAAATCGCTACAGCCTCCGTAACACTATATCTCTCTCGGCGTCTCCTCTGTCAGTACTCCGCGCACGCAATCCCTTCTCCCTCATTGATATTCGCAACTCTCGCTTTCCACCGTGCGGGACACCTACATGTGTATATATATATTTTTTTTTTCTTGATTTTTTCTCTTTAAACTAAAATCTAGAGCCTTGCACAAAGCCGGTCTTGCGAGCAATTGGATCGCCTTGCCAGACCGTAATGGCATCGATGATATGTAATAAGCTATAATATAATACTCTAGACCGACAGTAAGCACATATCACTAATGTATAGATTGATGTTTTCACATAACTGCATAAGATGGGAGAGAAAAATCAACGTACAAAGGCAAGAAACATGGGGCGTTTCTTTTTCGCAAAGATCGATAACACTCCCTGTGGGTGTCTCTAAAAAAAATCCGTTGCATGAGGTAAAATTCAACCATTCGAAAATTTAGCGTATAGAATCGAACAAAATTTTCTGATGGTTGAGTTTTGGGGCTCATGGAAGTTAATTCATTCCATCTTGAGCGAGAACTGCGACGAAGATTCGATGGGTAAGCAACGATCGTCCACCGCTCGATGCTGGAAACGGAGAGCGACCGGTGGAAAAAAAGAGAAAAGGACGATGATTCGAGATCGTAAAGCACGTGGAGCGACATGGTCCCGTTTTCGCGTGCAACGAGATCTTCTCGGTGCCCTTCGCCGTGAAAATATCGTACCACGTGATGCTGTCCGAATTGCAACAGCTATCATCGAAAACACTAAAACCATAAAATTGCCAAAATCTTCCAATCTACACAAATTTCTGCCGGTGTTCCAGTTCAGTGTCCAGAAATACGGTGTGCCATTTAGCTGAATGCGGATCGGAGGCATCGATTCGCTAATTGATGTTAACGTTTGCGCGAACGCGTCTGCAAATCGAGAGCAAGCCAGGCACGCTTTGTGCGCTGCGTCGGCTCGTGTAGTCTGGTACATTGAATGCACTTATGCTTTCGTACTCGCGCATGACTTTCACTCGATCGAACGCTTCGCGGCTAGTACGCAAAATTACACGTACTCGACGGAAACTGTTTAATTAAAACATGAAACGGGCTTATTAATAGGCATCCGTAATACGCATTATTTTCAATATTTGTCGATAAACGATTTAAGTAACTGATTTACAAATTGCAAGTATCCAATGCGACACCACTGCTTTCCACGGGTGTATCTCGTCGCATAGATCAGTTTCGTAGCGCGGTTTAAGAAACGCCTGCGCGCCGAGAAAATAATATCATAAGCGCTTTTGAGATAATCGTTCTTCGACTGTGATTTGCTCGCAACAAGTATATACTCGGGCATCGGGCATTAGTATTGCGTTGCAGTACCGAGCACTAATACCATAGCCAATTCCAGTCCTGATGCTGCCGCTGCCGCTGTTGCTCGTTACTCCTTGTGCCTTGCCGCCTGCACGCCTGTTTGATGAGGTCAATGCGAATGTGGTGGTTAACAACATATCGATCTGCGCGCCCGCAACTTACGTTACCTTCTGTGCCATAATACCGGCAACACTAACCGCCTGTGCACCGTACGGACTTCCCCGCTGGCCTAGTCAAGGGACTTGTTTGCGACAATGTACCGTTGCGTGTTTTACCATGCCCATTATTATGTTTCTCCGTAATAGGTGACTTTTCGGATCAAGAGTAACCTTTTGATTTTCAGGCGACTTTCGCGGGTCGCGACAGTCGACGAGTTCCATCGCAGCGAAAGAGCAATCTCTCTCGATCATCTGCATCTCACTGAGGCGTGTCACTGCGTGTCCCGACGCACCGAGGATGTAGGATCGATTGCCACGTGTACAAGCGAAACCTCAACGCGAAGGAAATTTCTGAACACCAAGGATCCCAGTTTCCCCCCCGCCGGATATCTCGGCAAAAGTGAAAGCACACTAGCAATTTTCGAAGCAAATGGAGCGTGGCGAAGCTCACAAATCTTCAAGCTCGATGCGACACAGCCGGAGATAACGAAAGGCGGCTGAAAGGCGAGGTTTACGGATTGTTAGCGATCGGTGAAGGGAAGAAAGCCGAGGTGTGAATAGACACGGACGATAAGGGGGTGGATCGCCGGAGGTCCGTAGCAAGAGCAACAGCAAAAAAAATTGTTTTGCCCAACATCCACGATTTTGTTGTTAATTTCACAAAAATTATAATAATGTGGCTGAAGGACTTCGTTCAATGGCCAATTGGCAATATGCACTATACGTGATAAGGTTTAAGTTTGTTTGTCATAAAAAAAACTGTTACAAGTTATGTTTCGTCAATGAATGTACTACTACGAACACACTGAGATAAAGAAACGGTCGGATTAACCAAGGCGCGGTCACACACATTCGAAAGTCTAATTTTGTTGGTTCAACAAAAATGTTTGTTTGCATCGACAAATTTTGAATAAGATCGAAGCAAATAATCGTTTAACAAAGAAATTTGTACCAAACAAATATCAGCTTTCAACGTATGTCACCGCGACTTTCGGTGAAACCAACATTTTTTTTTTGGGTTCACCGCAAAAAAACAATTTTTTTTTTCTGCGTAATAATAATGTCGGAATCACGACCGTGTGAGGCGATTAATAAAGAGTTCTGTTATTTAAAGCCGGGGCACGCTGAAGGGCCGTGGCTGCGAGGTAGTGTGGAGAACGCCCATCAGTGAACAACGGTTGCATACATCGACAGCGAGTGTCCTCTTGCACGTTACATGCACCCGCCGAATTCCATTACCAAACGTGCACCGGACACCGACAATTCGATGGAAGCTTTATCAGCAGTTCGCCGTTCCCGCGCTTGGGAATCTTCCAGCCGCAGCTGCTTCATTGGAATATCGGGTAAGGTTCGCGGAGAGTGGAGGGAGGGACCGGCGGGAAAGACGAAATCGTTTTAGCTCGTGACACTGCAGCTCGTTGGATAGAGTTTGAGACAGGCCCATCGAGCGTGCAACCTAACCATCGTCGTCTCGGGTGGGAAACGATTTATACGCTCCCACCGGGAATACTTGGACCACCGCTGCTACAACCTGCTGCTGGTTTCGCCCTTTTCACGAATATCCTCCCGAAGTAACCGAGTGTATTTACGCGTCCGCGCGCATCCTCCCCGTCAGCACCAGCGGTATAAATGTAGGCGTTTATAACTAAACGGAAACCTCCGCCGGGGGGGTGTAGAATTTCGGCTGCACAGATTCCGTTCACGTACGGATCGGGGGAGTATGAGAGAGCGAGAAGAGAGGGAACGATCGCGAGATAATGCTAAGGAAGGACTCGAGGGAAACTGCATTTTCTCGAAACCACACGCCAGAGGATCTTCCTACATTTTCTCAATATCTCCATCTGGGTCGTTCCGGACGACTGAATTTCTCTCCCGAGGACTTTCGTGTCCCGAGTTAAATAAACTTTCTCCTCGATCCTTTCCTCTCTGGAATCCGTATACGCCCAGTCCGCGCTGCACGGTGTTCCGCGGCCACTGCTAATGGTAATAACACTCGTAGTATTCATAGGGATAATACGCTAGGAAAAGAACGAACGTTCTACCACATTGGAGCCTCGCTGGGATCCACCCCTGTCCAGCCGCGTGGCCCGCGAACTCGTTTTAGGACCGACAACCCCTTTAATCCGGAAGGATGGATGCGAATCGGTGGGAGAGGCGGCTACATCGTGGCTCAGGGAAATTGCATTAAGGCGCGTCCCGCCGTCGCGTTGTGCCTTTGAGCCCTTCAGCGAATATATGCATGTTCCGTTAAACAAAACGAGGGATAGACAAAGGTGCGAGGCAGAGAAGGCGAACCAACTATTATACGAAAGCGGACAATAGCGGCCGTGATTGCGCTCCCCCTTGAATGGCCAACTAGAGGGTGTACTTTCGCCGATGCCGCTGCTGTGCTCTGGAAATTCCAAATGCCAACCTATGTTCTCCTAAGCGTTAATGAGAATCCGATGTCTGAGCAAGCGTCTATTCGCGGGCTCTCGTCACTGCTCGTCCTTCGCACTCTCCATTCCTCCGGTTGTACGTAATTCAGAAGAGAACTATTCGCGAGTAGGCGGCTTCCGGGCGTCACTGATTTTTACGTCCTCCACAACCGAGACCTTGACTCCTCACTCGTCCTTCATTGACAATAGAGAATCACCGAGTGGCCGTGAATCAGAGCGGCTTTTAGCGGGAGGATCGTGCTTGACGCGCCGTAATGAGGCAATACGTGCGGGTGCTCCGCTATGCGGTAGAGCTCGTCGATACGGGCCGAAAGGAAACTCTTCTCCGATCTTCGATTCTTGGTCTCGAATTCACTAATACCTTCGCCCTTCTTCCAACGTGTCGACCCAGACGAGAACGCGAAGAGGCTCTCCCGTATAAATCTATCAAACGACGAAAATACCCTTCGGTTATTCCTGTATGAAATCGTCATGGACGACTTGTTTTTTTTAACCTTACGGTGATACGAAAACGAGGAAAGGACTCCGCTTGGGATCGTCGGTTACGGCTCATTAAAATAATTCAGATATCGCCGATATCTATGACCGGTATCGCATTAACATAATTCCTCGTCGTCTTCCGCTCCGATCTCTTATTTTCACCGACAGACACGGATGCAAATAAAAGCTGCGTGAATAAAAGATGGAAAATTCCCGACGGGGTTGCTTGCACATAGATATGTGTATATATCTGTGTGTTGTATAAATTATGTGAAAGGCGGTGTGAGGAGAGGAGAGAGAAACGGTAGAAACGGTAGAAACGGGGGGGAGAGAGACGGGGTTGTAGAGAAAGAGAGTGCGATGGGGCCGAGGCTGGTGGCCGCGCAAGCTAGCGCTCCATTCCACATTCGCGCTCGGTAAAGCGGGTGGGTTCACGCTCTCTCGCAGCGAGAGAGCTTTCGCGGTGGTAGATTGGCCCGATGTAGGGCAAACCCCCAGACCCCGGCACTGTGCCTAGCGGTACTACTCAGCTTCGTGGCACCTGTGTGGGAGATGTTCGGAGCGTTGCGACTGCGCGAGACCCCTCGTCGGGGACAGTGCCCCGGTTTCGAATACCTTCAAGGTTTCGATGCCCCGCTCCTAACACCATCGCCGTGCTCTCCACCTTTACCAACTGCCTGTAACACACCGCCACAACCGAGCCCGGTACCGACCACTTGTACAGTCCGATATCACTCTCCCGGTCTCCCTGGCTCGCTCACACGTTAACCTGGCCGGATCCTGCTCCTAGGCACGAGCCTAAACGAGGTCGGAATTAGCCTTCTGTCAGGCGCGCTCGGGCGATTAATTTTTCACGAATCTTCCCGCCCAACTTTTGAGGTGACGGAAGGGCCAAGGTGGCGGCGCGCTGGGTCGATACCCAGTTTTCGCGCCTCAACGGGTCAAGTAACCAAAGAATTTTCACGAAATTCTAATTCAGGAGCAACGGAAGAGGGTTGTCGGGCTGACCGGTGAAATATTTGTACGGTGGAAAACCGCGGTTTCTCGTCGAGTCAGTCGGAAGTTGGAGGACCGTTAATTGGCGGTGCACCGTTGATGTCTTTCGTCGAGCGGATGATAGGATTAATATTATTTGGACGATTATTTTTCACTGTGTAGGCTCAAAGAGAAATCGTCCAGCCGCGACGTGACCTTTGTTTTGCCGGCGGATGAGAGGAGCGCGAGGGATTCGCAAAACGACTCGGTATTCTCCGGTACTCCCAGCCTGGCTGGCTCCTACCTCTGGCCGCGCTGTGCTTGCGCTTTCCGTGTGCATGTGTGTGTGCGCGCGGAAAGGTGACTGGGGCTCGTATACCCGAGAGGTAGTGACCTAGTGCGGCGGATGTGGCCGAGATGCATGACCTGAATACCGCTATGCTGTACAGGTGTCCTACTGCCCTCTACCCCTACGCGCCCCCTGCGGCAATACTATAGATAAGTAATATGTTATAACTACGACAGTGTACAACTCTATTACGGTAGGTGGCTCTAAAAAAAAAATATCCGAAGGATCGTCATTCCGAGACAATCGGCGTGTCTTAATTTCAAGGGCTTGCCGATTGATTTCGGACCGACAAATGACTTCTATTTATTTTTCTCGGTTACAAAACAAATTGCATGAAAAATTCCTCTGGCTATGTCGTTCGTAACGGTGGTCTGACGACGTATATAAAATGTAGGAGTTCTATTTTTTTTTTTTTTTTATATATATAATTTTTGTTTCCGCTTGATAGAAAAAAACGTCGAACTTCTAGAACATTTTATAGTTGGACGTGGAAATTTTTTTCACGTGTTCAGGAGACCGTTAAGAGCAATCGTGGGCGATACCCGACCCAACTTTTTATTACCGAGAGAAAAACAAATATTAAGCTTTATTGCCTGAAACCGATGCACCGTCCCGTCGTGATATTTGTCCGAAGGGCAATTTTCCTTGGGCGTATCGATAGTGGAACCAGAATGCACCGCGATGTTTTGCCGGGAGGTAGGCGGAAGGGCGTCTCCCTTGAAATACTGCTAATTTGTCTGGCGCTCGTTGTGTCTGCCGCCTCTGTTCGCGACAACAGCGGGCGGGCGAAATTACGATAAAGCACGCGCTGTGTTAAATGCGATGATGAGCGGAAACGAAACAGGCGAATGGAGCAAGTCGCAGAACCCGAGTAGTCTCAAAGAAAATTTACGTTGGATTTTAGCAACAGTTTCAGCGACGTTACCCTAGCCACGACCCTGGTCGAATCAAAGTACGAAACTGGGACACGTTGCGCGAAATTCGCTCGACGAGACGAATAATCCGGGAGTGGTGAAGGTCGCGCGCAACCACGAGGAATTATGCTTCTGTCGAACTGCCTCGAGCTTTTGTCGATCCTGCCCTTCGCTCCGAACGGTAGCCGCACCGTTGTCGGATCTACCGACAGAAATTGCGTTCAAGTCCGTTCGAGGTGTCGGCGGATTTTAATCCGAAAACTAATTGACGTTCATACGAATAACGATTTCTATGCAATAAATCAGTCTCATACAATATACACTTCGAACCGCGCGTATCATTCGTATCCGCACGTGAGAGCTTCATGCCCGAGCGGTTAATCGAGGATAACATTGTACAGACACGCGCGCACTGCAGATAACACACATTCGAGCCGGAGATAGGGATTTGTGGCTGTAAGGATTGCGGGGTTCTTCACGTGGTTGGGCACGCGCGGCGTGAAACCGATCCCGCGTCCGGATTTTCATCGGTTTCGACATTGACCAACGAGCTATGGCGCACAAGCGGTGGCGGTCATAAATTTTCGGCGATACGTACCCTTGACCAATAACCGTACGAGTTTTCGGGAACGAGGCAGAAGTGTGAGGCAGGGCGAGGAACAAACCCGGTATGCGCGATAGTTTTTATGTGAGCTATGTTCATTTTCGCGATATCCTCCAATTGCCCAAGAGGTCAAATCAATTGCCCTCCTATACAACAAATTGAGGTCAAACGAAAGTTTATTTTATTTTTTATCATTTTTTTTATTTTTTTTTTTCACGGGAAAAACTTCCGTAGGTCCAGGGTCGGATGGGACAATCGCGACGAGTACGGTGCCGTTGGTTTCGATATCGATCAATATACATTACAGCTCGCGTCATCCGTCTGACAGGCCGGCCGGAATCGAACATATCATCGCAATATATATATATATATATATATATATATATATATATATATATATATATATATATATGAATATTTAACATATATATGCAGACAGACAGAAGGTATCATGACGGTAACGCACCGGATATCCGTCTGCGACCCAGATCCGTATAATTATTTTCTCACGAGGCTCGACCTTGGACTGGCCAAGTATAAACTGGGCCATGTCTCCGTCTGCTGTGCCTACTGGGCCACCCGGGGCAGACCGGCCTACCGAACTCGGAACACCTCTCTCACTCTCTCCCACCATCTTCCTCGTTATTTACCTCCCCTCTCGCGTTCCATTGCTCTGCAGCGGAATGTCCTATAGTTAGGAACGACTGTCTCGGGTTTTTGGCTCTCGCACCGCTCCTTTCCCAGCCTGTCCATGGCCACAACAAATTCAGCTTTATTTCCATGTTTATCCTCCCCTGTACGCAAAAAGCTCGATTCTTGACACTCCATTTGGCGCGCAGGCCTCGACGCTACGATACAATTTTGCATAGACGATTTCATCGCTATTAACCTTCGATCTTGTCTCCTCACCGTTCCATCCAATCTTCCCCGAGATAACCGTTCCCGATGCGCCCTCCTACCGATCGCCTCGCCGAATCGTCCTTCAGAAATTCTCAATAAAGACCTGTCGTACCGCAGCCTCGAACGAGACTCTTCAAGCTGATGGCCGAATTCTCCTATTCACTTCCCGCGACGATTCTCCGCCGCGAGCCTCCAATTTTGCAACGTAACCCACGCCGAGCGACCGGAGTGCACGCCGAAAGAATCGAGTCCCCTTTTATTGGACTCGGATACAGGGGAATTTCGCGGCTGCGAGGATAGGCAGGAGCCTTGCCCCATATTATCGGCCCCATTCCTTCCGTCCCGATGCCCCGAGTCGCCTTTATTGGACAAGACTGCGAGCCATCGGCAGGCTCTTCGGATATCACCTATCGAGGAATCCCTCCTCGACTCGTGCGTACGGCGAAGCACCTTCGTTCGCGTTCGAGTCACGCCCGCGACTTTGCCGATCTTTCAACGAACGCGAATTCCCCCTTGCCGATCTCGGAAAGAGGGACCGATGAGGAATCATACGAGTCCTCGCGTTTCTCAAAGTCCTCGATGTCGGTCGGAGGACTCTTTATAATTCGCCGATCGCGACGACTCCTGCCGATCTTTGCCGGCTCGCTGAATGCGGATCGGATCCGGCGGGACACTTTATGGACAGTGCGCTCGTCGTTCTTGTATCGAGGGCTGAGAATCGAAAGGGCGCAGTCGCGGCGCTGAGGTGTGTGGGTTACGACTTTTCGACTCCCAGCCGTCGATACGGCACTCGGAAGCCGCCGGGACGTAGCACCGATATGCTCGTCGGGATCGGCTCGACTAGCTGCGATGGAAACTCGGGTACAAATAGACGTACACGCACAATGTGGACGACGAATAAAAAAAATAAAAAAAAGAATAAAAATAAAGGTGGGAGAGTATGCAGGGTGCGGTATGAGAATGATAAGCCGCGTTCCGGGAGCTCGTCGAAGAACCGGCAGGGGTAGGCGGACGGGTGGATAGCGGTAGGTGTGTGAACCGTGAGCGCCAATGTAGGTCGGGCGAGAGTGTTGGCCTCTGACTCGCCTTGACACGGATGCAGGTTATCTGGCTTGCAACCCTCTTTCCCTCTGCCTATTTCAATCTCTCACCGTACCTCCCTATCTATCTGCCTGCGGTCTACATCATAGATGCACGCACTGCTTTCCTCGTTTCGTGGTCCGATACGCGAATACAATCGGTAACAATTATCTTTTGACAATCTGCCCGGCAGCGGCGTATCTCGAAGAAATTCAAACCCCTCGTAGTCACGCTTCTCTGGAGTCTGCCGGAAATCGCAGTAGGTCGAATCGACCATTTGTCGAAAATTACTTGATCCGTCATGTTAGGATTTTTTTTTTAATAGGATGATGAAAATTGAGATACTTTCAACATTTTTTAATACGTCTCGATAGTTATAATAGCGGGGGGGGGGGGGGGGGGCACAATGGAAGCCTTTATGGTTTTATGTCGGGCGAAAAATTGTAAAAAAAAACAGTCCGTTTTGCCTCGCTCTCCTCTGCACACACAGCAAGCGGTTCTCTCTTCATTCTGCTTCGACACAAGCTGTTAACTTATGGTAAATTATTCGCCAGTTCGAGCTCAGGCGCTTTCGGGATTATTGTTGTTTAAATTTTTCGCTCCTTTCGTTTCGTCAAATTATTCCGTTGATAACGTGTTTTCGAATTACGAAAGCAGCGGCATCAATGGCGAGGTCGCACACGATCCTATATACGTGAATATTCCGCGTTAAAATGCAGCAGATACATTTACGCATATAGACTAATCGACACTCGTGACTGCACGGCGAGCCGCCGGTGCAGTTGTGTATACATACAGTCACGCTGCTCCCATGTGCTTCGACACCTGAAGAAACGTTCGTCTCGCATTCGACGCGTCTCGTCAGCTTTTCGTGCGCATCGATGAATATTATTTTTCCTATCGTCGACCGAGCGACCAGATGCGCAGTGACGATCGTCGCGCAACGAGAAACTTGTGAACATGAGTAAAAAAAAAAATGCTTCAAAAAGATTCCCTCAATATGGGATTCACTTCTGACAGCCCCTGGCGATCTTTTTGCAGAACATTTTTTTTTATTATTATTTTTTAAGCATTGTTACATTTGTCTTAAAGATTACAGGGATTTCCCTTTAGGTTGTCGAAATGTTAACCGAGGGTCAATCGGACTATGGTGTAAAATGAGTGTACTTGTCCAACTGAAGGTGCCCGTAGATTGGGAGATTGTATGAGGTGAGTTTTTATTTCGGGGGACATTATTCACCTTGTCCTGTTAGACATAGTGTTGAAGATCGGTGCTCTCTTCCCTTAATTGTAATTTTAGCACAGAAGAACGAACAACAGTATGAACAATATTTACAGTATTTACAGGTTAGCGCGCAGGTTGCTGGACGTATGATAAGCGTTCAATAAATAAATATGATAATCGTTAAATAAATAAATGAAAAATGCCTGGAGGACCTAGGCCGATGGCCAGTTGGCAATATATATATATACATATATAAATGACAAAAAAAAACAAATAAAATTATTTATATTATACCGTGCAGAATATAAAGCACCGGTCTGTGAGCTTGACCCGAGGAGTGACCCGACGACGAATCCAGCCAAGCAGACTCCAACAATGTCGTCGCCGGCGATGATCCGTTAAAAGGGGATCGCGAGAGCCGCAAGGGCTGACTCGGGGTTGCCGATAGATAGATCGATCGAGCAAGAGCCAACGGTGCATTATCTGCCGCTATATAGGTAATATGAGCGCTCATACATCCCGAGATATCGTCCTGAGAGGACTGCTGTATAAGCGAGCGATCTGGGATTTACCGAGCCCCAGTTTTCCCCCCCCCCCCCCCCCGCGTTTCGCGCCGGGCGAACCGGGAACGCAAGGGCGTACACAACGTGGTTAGGAAGTAATGGTTTTGTCTTGGGAGCCGAGGAGGAGAACGAAGCTGAAATAGTGGCGCAGCAGGACGGATGGATAGGACAGGAGGTTAGATAGAGAGGAGAAAAGGAACGAGCCAAGAGGAAGCGCGGAGGAACTGAGTGAAACGCCGAGCGTCGGGACGCGGTCACCGCGGGTCGTTCACCCCGTGGCAGTGCACTCGATACTCACCGGGCCAACCCTCTCGCCTCGCTGTGGCGTCTCCGTCGCTCTCTGCCGAGCCTCGCCTATCCGCCGACTCCGGTTCTCTCCCTCTAATATCCCTCGCTGCCACGGCACTCCCTGTGCAGCGAACGAGCCGGGGCTTTCCGTGTCCTCCGACTGTACAACTCACGCAAGCCCCGCCGAGATACTACGGGGAATCAGGATCGTCGATGAGGATCAACGATTTAGCTCGCCAAGGGCTGTTAGCGGAAACTATCTCATCGATATACTTTAATGTAGAACCGTCACGAAATGGGATTTGTTTTTTGTTTTGTTCTTTCTAGAATTCGATAAACCGTGGCTTATAGACTGTTCGATCTGTTATCGGGCCATGTGTGCAATTTAAATGAATTTTGGCGCGCCTGAGTCGTGACTCGAGCACTCAAAGTTCGAAAGATTGTTATAGATCTCCTACGATGGACTCGCAGCAACGAGGCTCTTTATTTTCTAACCTCGAAACGGGATGCAAGAATTGACCATCAGTCGAGAGTATCTTTGAGGTGTCTACGTCGAAGGAGCTAAAAAAATTTGAGAATATATTAGCGGTTAGCTTCCGAGATATCCCGGCTTAAAGGGGAACTCCGTAGAGTGCGCGATCCCCACCGCTTCACCGTTGCGGCACCGCCTTAAGGGTGCTTCCCCGAGCCGTAACTCCACCGGGTGTTTACACCCTCTCGGCCAACTTCCAACGGGTACTCGTCCTAAATCCCCCACCGCCCTTCCGATAAGTTGATGGACGCTCGATACGAGGCCGGCGGTCTTCCGTTGCATTATGTAATAGACGTTTAAATGCCCACATCACACGAATCCCCTTCACGCGGGCTTACGTGCTCGCTAATCTCTGCCCGGGAGCACATCAGTATTCCACGGATAGGAGGCGACGGGCCGAAGCTTTGACCTGCTCAAAGCCTCTTGGATCCTCGAGAGGAGCCTCGAGAGAAGCGTTCTTCCGCGTGCGAGCCGGAAAATTCGTCTACGAGCCATCCTCCGTCTCCGTGCCGTGTTGCGATACAAAAGTTTTCTTACCCGCCAGTAGGTTGACCCGTTACCGAGCATATTGCCTGTTTTGGTGTACCCACGTACAAGTCGAGAGTTTCGGAGCGGAGAAACTACCGGTGACTCTTCCCGGCGGCGTCCTCGAAACGAAAACCCTCGGCTGAGTACACTCTCGACTCGAAATTCGATAAAATTCGAAGGCTTCTTTCGTGCAGCCGCCTCTGGCTTCTCGGCTCTTCAGAGCTCGTCTCAAATTGGCGTGCACGACCGGGAGTTTCCGCCGTGGCGAGCGACGACTGCCGCGTACGCGAGTCGATCCTCGACGACGATTGTAGGCAAGATGAGTGGAAATAATTTACATTACAACAGAACCGCGAGACTGTTCGATGTTTTCGCGATCTCTCGAAGGCCGACGCGCCGCTCGAGCGGCGAATCGAGTGGGAGCGATGAGTGATGCGTTGTATCGCGAGGAATAACGTATCGTCTCGTCCGCGTGACTCTGAACGACAATTGTCTCTCGAAACAACGCCGCGCGGCCCGATCGTCACCGTTTTCCAAGCGAAACGTATCGCTTATTGTACATTGAATCGAGCGAAACAAGTGGATGCTCGCGCGAGCCGCGCAGCGTCTGCCTTTGCGGCGCGCCGTCTCGCAGTCGGACGCCAGTTTGCCTTAAGAACAAGCGAACTGTGGACAAACGTCACGAGAAAATACTGTTAAGGGGAAGTGAAAGTCACGCGACGAGGCCATGAGAGACAGTTGCAATTTTCAAATCAACTCTATTCGATGGTGTTAATTTTTTTTTAGAAAAAAAGTGAATTCGGGCCGGATGCGAAATTACCGTCTGCATCCGGCTCGAATTTCCTTTTTCCTCAAAAAAATTAGCACCCTTGAGAAAAGTCCATTAAAGTTTTCATGACCGACCGCGATATTTCACTTCCCCTTCAAAAAAATGAGGCATCGAGAAAGCATAAGCTCAACATATCGCGGTTTTCACTGTTCGCTGAGAAAATAATGCTAAGAGTGAGCTATAAAGTGGCGCTCGAGGGTGAAAAGAATCTTCGACTGCAGCGAACCAATACCCAGTTGATTTTGGAGCTTCCGACGATTGTTTCGTTCGGTCAGCCGCATATTCGTTTCGCTTCCGGTGCAAACGCCAATTTAGCCGATTCCTTCGTTCCTGCGTTGCGATATGCGTGCGATCGATGGATCTGTGGCAACGATATCTCTCAAGCTCGTGGAAACATCGACCATCCGAGCGAGCTGGCTATCGCACGTAAAATACCGTCTGTTTCTACGGCCTCCTCTATATCACGAGCTTCGATACAGGGGTAGCGTAGCCGTATAACCCGCTCGCTCTTTGATTCAACATTCCGGAAGTTCCACGCGTTTCGCATTCCGTGAAGGAATGGATTCGCGAATCGCTGGCAAACGGCCGGGCGAGCGAAAGAAGAGAATCAGAGATGAAGAGAGTAAGATCAGCGGGCGGAGGAAGCTCGAGTGGGGATCGGAAGGTTAGATGTTTTTCTATCTTATCGAATCGATCGACGAGTTATCGACGGTGGAGATTACTTACGGACTAGGATGTTCCCGATGAGTGTGGCCGGCAGGCAGAAAACGATGACCAGAACGTCGGCGACCGCGAGATTGACGATGAAGAAGTTGGTGACGGTTCGCATTCTCGGTGAGCGATACACGACGGCGATGACGAAACTGTTGCCGATCAGGCCGATGACGAAGACGAGTATGTAGGCGACGCAGTATACGGCGGTCATCGCTATGCTGTGCCTGTAGAAACGATCGGGCACCTGTTCGACCGGCAAATTACCGTCCTCGCTGGCGTTGAAGAGGGTGCCGGCCGAGTGGTCGATCGTCGATCGGGAACCGGCGGTGACGAGATCGGTCAGCGAACTGTTTATGTAGTCGCGGAGATCGTCCTTGGTCTGGACGAAGACGCTCGTCGCACCCTGGACCTGGGACGGATTCGCCGTCGTCGGAGCGACGTTGCCGCTCGTTCTTCGACGATTGTCGATGTCCAACTCCTCGGAATCTGGCAGTCTCAGGGACGCCATCTCCAGCAGTGCCGATGGCGGCTGAAGCATCGGCTGGATCTTCAACGCGAAATCGCGTAACGTCGTGTCTACCATTTAGCTGAGATCCCGATAGGCCATGGATTATTTGAGATCTTGTTTTATTCTTCGATCACGATACCTAATTTTTTCGTGAATCAAAAAAAATTTCTATATCGCCAACACTTCTGTTCGCAGTTGCGTTCGCCGTTACTCTGTATGTGGAACGGTCGAGTTCCCGAGGGCAGAACGATGCACCCCGGTGGGTTGCACGCGTGAGAGCAGGATACACCCTCCGGTGTATCTTCATCCACCACCTGGACTGACCCAACTTTACGTTGCACCTTCACGTGGCCGTTGCGCCGGTTCTTCCAACGCGCGCTCACGTCGACGCCGACGCCTCATCTACGGGAACGCAAACGGTCACTCGAAATGTTATCAATGATTATTGCGATCGATTCATGTACAAATCGGCGAACGGATGAAAATTTGAGTCTTTTTTTTCAATTTTTTTTTTCGCGCTGAGTGTTATCCCGCTTTCGCCATGTGAGCCGGTGGTCTTCAATATTTCGGGGTCGATGGGGAGTACAAATGTCGAAACACGGCACGAAGAATTTAATAAGTCGATCGTTCGGATAATTTTTTTTTTTTTTTTTTTTACGAAATACTGTGTTCTCGTTGATTCGACGGTTGAGGGAGATCCGCGCGAGCGGGGGCGGGGGCGGGGAGGAAACAGACCAGGAAACACTTTCACCGCGGTCGGATGCTGCGGGACTAATGAGTCCGCTTTAGAAGGCGACCGCGCACTGTTTGAGATGCACCCGAGAAGCGGCGAGCTGTCTGGCAAAGCTCCGAAACTGCGCAAGCGTCCGCCTCCGCCGCACACGCCGAACGGCACATGCACGATATAAGTAACACATATACATATATATATATATACACGTCGCTCTTATATATATATATATATATATTCACAATATTGTAACGCTACAGGATATATACGCCGCACACTCTGTTGGGTCGCTGTTCCAGCTTAATATCGATGAATTTTTCACAATTAGCTCGAGCATGATTTGCCGCCAGACATTTCGGTCTGTTAATCCGATTCGCGTATCGTTTCCGAGGGTGCTGCTGGCAGTGATACTGCTGGAACTGGTATGAACGACTATACCGTGTTATTTGCGGGAAGATAGAGGAGAAGTCGCGGAGGACGTGGAAAAGTCGATGAGGTATAGGATCCCGAAAGAGAGTCAAGTGGCGCAAGAAAGGGAGTAAACTACCCCCGGCGGGACAAAGTTTGTATCCAACCATAAATCTCACCGCTATTCGCCAAGTCGACACCTATCGAGCGAATTTTTTTTTTTTTTTTTTTTTTTTTTTCATTAGATTAAACAGTGCAAAGGCCGGGATCGAGGAAAAAGCGTGGCTGGGCGAGCGAGGGCAACTCCGTCAGTGTGCATCTCCGGCCGACACAGTCGAGGGGGTGATTCCCGAGTGTGAAACGTCGGGATCCATGAAGACGCAACGAACTTGGCCCTGGAAACTACCTCGAAAAGATCGAATTTCGGACCGTCGGGCAAACTTTTTAGACACGGAGACTCCGTCGAAGAATTCTATTGCGGTTAATTCCTGGTGGATTCCCTTCTGGTCTTTCGCACACTCTCGATCGTCGATATCACCTCGGCTCACGGCCTTCCCCCGCCCTCGCGGCCTTTCTCGCCGATCCTCCATCCGCCTCAAACTCACCTCCGGCAATTAAAGTTTACTTGCCCTCTTCGTTCGAGAGCTCTACACTCGTTATACTCTGGTTTGTTTGATCCTAATCGAAGCTTAATCGAGCAGTGTATTTCGCAGAATGGATGGATTATAAAATGTTTGCGGAAAAATATGTTATTAACATACCAACAATTAGAAATAATGAACAATGAAATAGACAACAGAACATTTACTCTTAGAAAATCAGTGAGAGTTCCATTCACGCAAGCTATGAAACGCCAAGACAACGGTGTAATATTCGTAGCTTAAGGACTGCGGTCGATGACCAATTGGCGATATGCAATATAGGTGAAAAGAGAAAAGTTTGTTACGAATAAAAAAACGGTTACAAGTTATGTATTTTTAATAAACTCAGTACTACAACTACTACTACTAATATATTCTCTTTGCCTCCCCGAACGCTTATACACATTTTTAATTATTACCATACTAAGACGATATGATCAGAGATTCGAGAAAAGCAAACTTTCTTTTTATTCGTAATCATGAACGATATTTCTATTTAAAAAAAAAAATGTCGACAACCGGCAAGAATTTGGCACCTCTAAATTTAATTTATTTATTTTTTTTAACATTGTGGTGGAATTGTACACGAGTCCGTTTTCTCTATCCATTAGGAGGCTTGACGGGTCGCGTATATAAATTTTATCAGCGTAAAGAATTTTTAAAATTGTTTTATGTACTTTTGACGAAATTAAGAAGAAAAAAAAACGAAAGAAGAAGCGTATTAGGATTGTTCAGCGGTACGTGAGAGCACGTGGAGGGTTTTATATCGCGTGCCGGAACGGTGAGAGCAAGGCCAGCAAGTTGGCGGAGGAACTCTAACTCAATCTCGTCTCGTTTCTCCGCGGGAAAACTGAACCGGTGTGTTTCTTGCGCTCCTCGATACGACACGTAAGAGAGGTGCTTCCCTGATTAATGGCCAGCCTTAATTAATCATACTCTTCTTGAGATACGGCTCCGATATACGAGCGGGCTACGGAGCATGTACATCTTCGCTAACGGGCGTATTTCGATGAAGGTCGAGATATTGTTACCCGTCACTGTTACGTCCGAGATTTTTGCGAATTGGAAAATTGTGAAAAATGTTAGAAGCCCTGGGCCAGCGTATGACGGCCGACGGTGAAAAGATATGATATGAAGAAAAGTGATGGCACAAGGACGCTCCATGCAGAGGCGAAGGTCTCATAGTCATTACCGAGCGCCCGACTTTTTCGAAGGCCCGTTGTTCGACCTCCCACATGAAAAACTTTCATTCCCGGCAAACAATCTTCTTTCTTGCTCACACGAAACTTGTCGAATCATCCGTTCGCAGATTGGCTTGATATGTAGGGAAATACCGCGAGTATAACCTTTTCAGAAACATGTCGAAATTTTTGCCCAGATTATAACGTGTAGTTGAGATGAATTTCAACGAAGCTACTGTGTTATAAGAAAGAAGATTGGCTGACCCGAATGTAACTTTGATTAGTAATAACTGTACTTCAATTTTATCCTTGCGATTAAAATAAACATCGAAGAAAATATACACTCGCGATACGGAAAAAATACAGCAATAAATACGAGCCACTGAGTGTGAAAAATTGTCGATAGTATGCGTGGATGTAATGTTTATCCGAAAGACTATTTACGATTAATTCGTCCACGGTAATCGTTCAACGGGGATGGTCTATGAATATCAACAAAGTACACTTTCAGGCTCGAAAATAGTATTTACTTCAACTCGGTGCGAAAATGGCAGCTTTACGCACGCTTCACGTGCATAAAAGCATTTTCACACGTCGTGAAATTAAATTTTGTACGATCCTCGTGCGAAAAACTTTTTCTTAACTCATATTATTGGAACACTCGTCAGAAAAAGTTTTATCGCACTAGTATCGTAATGTACTATTTTAATTGTATTCCCATGAATAGCGAGATGAAACGACGAGCGCATACGCGGCCGTTCAAGATCTTCGACGAATCGTTCATTTTCTGACTAACCTCGTCGAGAATGATTTTTGCACGAGTTAAAAGCCACATCTGTTGATTTAATATTGTTTTATAATGTAAAAGTTATGGGAAACATTAAGAGACTCGAAGGGTCCATCGAGAGAAAGATTCCCGATACGATTAAGACGTCGCAAGTAAATAAAAAGCAGCCTCTATTAGTAGGACCAGTTTATGAAAAAGACACGAATATTCGTTCTGCAACTACATTAGAGAAATAACTAAGAAGAAAAAATACTGTTCGAGGTTCGAAACAGTTCTTATTCATTGTGATTGAGAAAGCTCATAAACCGGTCACTGCCCAAACGTTAAGTCGCTGGATGAAATTTATGCTGATGGAAAGCGGTCTGAATACTGAAATATTGTCAGCATACAGCACGCTGCACGCGTCGGCGTCGGCCGCGGAACGGGAGGGCAACATTGACAGTATAAGAGAGACTGCCAGACGGACAAATAACTCTGAAACGTTTGCCAAATTCTACGATCTGCCGATTATTCATGATAAGATGCGCTTTCGCGAGAGCGATCTTAGAGAATCTAAGGTTTTGTTTTTTTTTTCTTCTTTTCGTCTATTTGACATATAAACTGTTACAATTATTGATCTCTGACAATTCGTATTTTATGTCTGAAAACAGTTACTAAATCAAATATCGCGCTAAGAGTAAAATGAGTTATAGTTTTATAATCAGCGATAAAGAATAGATTAAAACTTGCCTCAAAACGACGAAAACCGCAAATTTCAGTTGGCGATTTCCTGCTATAAATTTTGACGATTTCAATTTAACAAGATGTAGAAATTTGTTCATGTTACGAAAAAGGTGTAAAGTAATTCGCACATGGCTTGCTCGTTTATTACAATTTTGCGGATAGCTTTCTCTATGAGGAAGCCAAAATCGATTGGCAAACTTGCTCGTAAAGAAGTTACGCGCAAAAAGGTTTAATTGTATTTTCATCGTGATTTTATCAGCGCCAGTTTAATTAGCTTATCCTCGAAACATGACCCGGAGGAGGGGCTCGCTTCCACGTTCGGGAAGCGTCTAGAACGGCACAATAAACAGTCGTCGCCACCATTCACGCTCGGCGTCTCGCTCCGTCTGTTAAATTCGAAAAAACAATCCGTTCCGTCGCACGATCGATAATAACTCTGCGAAGTGTAAATCTGTGATGCATTGTGTATTTTTTTTTTCTTTTCCTTTACGGTGCGAATACCTTTCGGCGGAATGGGGCGTTTCATTTGCAGAGCATCAAAGCAGTAAGTGGTCGGGACGGCACCTCCGGCACGCGGCTGGAATGTGTTTTGCATGCTTTGAACCGGTGTCGGTTGTAATGTATTTGTTAAAAAATATCACCCTTTTCCCTTGCATCGATTGAGGGCTTGTAACTGATCTCGGTCTCGGGTTGGCCACGCTTCTTGAGTAGGGTCTACGACATTTATTAAATTTTGTCCCACGTTAATTTGATTCCGAATATGGATAAATTAGTTTCGCTTCAATTTGTTCTATCATATTTCTAAATGTTTTATTGTTATCCTTTATAGGTAATGTTTATACTACGAACAAAACCCATGTTTCTGCAGCTTATCGACAGCTTTTCTCCGCATCATTTGTATCTTGTGTTGGCTCTCGAAGAACGATGTCCTAAAGCTTAACGGTCAATGAATAATAATAATAATAATAATAATAATAATAATAATAATAATAATAATAATAATAATAATAATAATAATAATAATAATTGTATCTCATCATAGCTGTAATTAGGCGTTTGCCCGTATAAATAAATTAATTAATTAAATAAATCACCGTTACTATTCCCGACGCGATAATAATTCACAAATAGAATTTTAACGGAGCAATCGTCGATGAAACGTTACTCCACACACGGATTACGATCCGCGAAAAATGCAACTCGTCTCTGTAACGATTATACTCGCGATGTTCCGCCCCGCGCATCGAGCCAATCCGCCAACGGATATTACAGGCCCGATGATATCGACGGATCGACTTCCACCGTCGACATCATTCGTCGGGATCTGCTAATTCTACGATAATTGCGTATCGCAAATTCCTCGTATATCGACAGAATAACGAGGGGAGGGCGGAATATATATCGGCAAAAGTATATACGTCGTCGCCATAAATACACGGAGCACCGAGCGCCGGCCTATTAATTTCTCGAGAGAGCTCAAAGTACGTGTGTAAAAGGTAGGGAAGCCCGGGGGCGCCGAGAAACACGTGCCCGACTAAATTAGAGTCCTCCCAGTGCATTCTCGTAATACGGATAATTATAGCGTCGCGGAATTGTGTTTCTCACCACGTCTCGAGCGCGCGCTCGCGCGCCTGCAGTTCCTCGCGAAGTGGGAGATCCTTTGAAAAAAAGATTCAACGGCGAGAGAGGGTCTTTGGGAGGAACCTTGAGCTTGGTCAATTAATGGCGCGAGGGTGGCACCGGTAAAGCGACCAAGGGCCTAACGCGATTCCGCACCGTTGCAGCCCGAAAGTAGAAACGAAAAGCTAGAGAAGCCAAGGGCGGAAGGGAACGAGCGAAAAATATATACGAAGGCTGCGAAGAGAACGAAAGGAGAGAGCGGCGAGCGGACGGTTTCGCCGCGGTAAAGGAGGGCTCCCTCGCTGGTCAGGGCTAGGCTACTCGAGAACCCGCCGGCCGAAGACCAGACCGTTTGAAGGCGCCGGAAACGCAGTTACGTACACTGTAGCAACGCGGCGACTTGCCCGAGCTAATATGCCGAGGGAGCGTTAATTCACACTCGGCAAAGACGCAAATGAATCATCTTTAAATGGTTCGCTTGCTCCAATTGCAATTGTTCCCCGCGCAGAGATTTCTTCGGCCTCGTTGCCCAAAGACCCACCTCCGTGTCAGGGACGGGACACGGCCGGTACTATCTTCTCATCCATGCTCGGTACAACTCGTTTTCTTTATTTGTACACTTTCACATATACATCGTACACGATAAATAACTTTCCCAATAGTACTTACATAATTTACAATTATTTACAGCGAGTTGAGATTTGTTTGCATATTTAACGCGTTTTTTTTATACTGAGTTTGTTGGCTCGACGATAACGAGGCAATTGCGTCGTTAACTCGATACGGAGCAATTATTCTTCACTTCTATTTCTCCCGGATTCCGTGTAGAATCATAGACTTGTAAGAAAAAATTGAACGAGATTACTCGGTATGTTTCGTCACCAGTAGAGCGTGTGACTAGATCCGCCGGGACCTGAAAATATATTTATATTAAAATATTAAAATTAAATAAAAAATATATGTGAGGCATTCTTTATCAATCGGACCACTTTTTTCGGTTGAACTCTCGGATGTTTTTTTTTTTTTATTTGGCAGTTTGTCGTACTACTTAGGAGGGGCTTCTGGGATTTTTTTTTAGATTTTGGATTGAGAGTACATTTTTTATTTGTTCATTTTTTTACTACGCAAGTATCGCAGGTCCCACTTTTGGAATTTTTTTTTAGAACCTTCATACAATGCGAAATACCCTGTAAAATTGGGAACAGAATCGAAAGTGTGTTTTTAGTAGAAAAATATTCTCAACATTTTTTTTTTACGAAAAATGACTCTAACATGATTCGAAAGTTGATGAAAAATAAAAAAGTTAATGTTCCTAAAATGTTTTTGAGCGACCAATATTTCCGAATTATACTGATATTTAAAGAAAAACGTAAATCCTGAACAGTGCACTTTAAAAATCTAAAAAAAAATCACAGAAGTCCCTCTCGAGTAGTAGGGGAGACCGGGACAAAATGGCACAGCGGGGCAAAACGAAACATTGAGGCCAAAACTCAATTTTCCAATAATTTTTAGATGCCCCATTTTGTCCCAACGATGCATCCGGATTTTCAAACCCGTTTTGCCCCACGTATCACCACCGCCGACATCCAAAAGTTATTAGAGAATTGCCTTTTGTCCCGTTTTCCCGTTTTGCCCTAGTGTGCCATTTTGCCCCGCTCTCGCCCTGCTACAATCCGGCAAATTTTAAAGAACATCCGAGGGGTCGACCGAAAAAAGTGGCCCGGTTGACAAGGAATGCCTCATACACACCCCACGTGTTTTGTTCGCCAATTGAATTACAACGGAAGCTCACCGTGCAACGTGTTGTGATTGCCGGCAAGCGACGGCATCTCGGTGATGGTGTTGGCCCTCTCTCGAATCATCGTCCGGCTGACATTGAGTTCTTCGGGCAAGCTTCGATCGTAGCTCGACAAATTAATGCCACCGTTGTTGCGTCCTCTCTTTTCCGTGTTCGCCCGATATCTCGTTTCCCTCTGCAGGGTCGTGTCCCGCGCGTACATGCTGGACTCGATGTTCGAGAACGAGTGCAGCCGTTGTCTCCTGCCGACGGTGTTGGTACTCGTTAGCCGCTGATGCTGATCGTTTCCCGTTGCGAGAAGCTCGTGACCCCTGGAGAGCTCGTTGCTCGCGCTGCTGCGGTGGAGCGACTTCAGGGAGTCCTCGTAACCGCTGAAACGAGAAGGGTTTCTCACCACTGAGTCTCTCTCCCTTGTGCATTTATAATAAGTTACATACGTACGGAGAGGGAGAGCGGGGCAAAACGGACCAGGGTGGTTCCCGATAAAATTAAAAATCAAAGGCGAGCATAAGCTTACATATTATGATATATATTACATTATGTATTATGTATTGCGATTCATCTCAACTACTCGTCAATCTATCGTCGATAGGGTAATCTATCGTCCCGCAATTGGGCGCAGCCCGTCAGTACCAAATAAATAAATGAATAAATAAATGAATAAAAATGAAAAAGGGAAGAAATTTGAAACCAAATCATGGTCCGTCTCGCCCCGCACTCCCTCGTCCACGGTAACATTGTACTCTCTGAACAAACTCCTCGCAGGCACTCGGTGACAATGTTTTAACTCTAACGACTAAATCGAACTTAATCCTATCTACCACCGTCTTCCATCGGCTACTCGGTGTTCAAGGCCGTTTACGCACTTGCTACTGTTGCTACTGGAAGGACTCGAGGAGTGACTGCAGTGGCAGGCTCGCGCCACTATTCCGGAATCTTGTCCGCTGGAGTGAAGCGAGGTCGCGGAAGCCTCCAGACATCCAGCCGCAGCAGCAGCAGCGCCACCAGCGGTGGTACCGCTGGTGGCCGATCTCATGACGCTTTTTCCGGTTCCGGTAACACTGCAGCATCGCGTTCTACAGTGTGTGTATTTGACGGGCTTATAATACATTTCAGTGATAATAACTCATGCCGCTCGTTAAATCATACATATAGATAGAGTCGTGTCGCTGCCGCTGGCGCAACATCCATTCGGCGGTTTTTTTTTTTTTTTTTTTTATTGAATTTTACTTTATTTATCGGCCGAATTAATAATAAAGTATCGCGATACATACCCTCGGTGATGGTGTCGCACGCAACTCGGCTCGTGCTCGAAGTTACTCAGCCTTCGCGCAGTCATCTCGTTAGCGAAGGGCTCGGGGTCGTAACGAAGACCGTCGACGAAGCTCGGAAAGAGGGGCGGCACTTTGCCCAGTGTGCCGCTCGGCTCGGCTAACGTGAAACCAACCGGGCCCCCCGCCGTGTACACGCCCGATCGCTGGAGCCGGTGTCGCCTATCAACGACACACAATTACAACCCTACGCCCAGTACGACTGTCGGCAATCGATTCGCCACAGGGTTTGCTCACGGAGAGCCGCGGGCGTGATTCCTTAGGTTTTCGGTACCGTGGCTCGGGGCTTTATCGTGAGGCTGCTGCTGCTGCTGCTCGATCCTTCGTGCTGCTTCTCAGCGCGAGTTTTTTTGTTATTCCATGGGTTAAGGTTCGTTTTTTATTTTTTTTTTTGTTGTTTTTTGAGAATCGAGGGAAAGTCGAGGGAAAAGCTCCGGGCAAAAGTGCGTGCCAAGTTGCAATGAAATTATGCGGTAACACCGCGGTGGTTTAATGGACATGAGAGTAGAGATGATTTTTTTTTTTTTGTGCGATCCCCGTGAAGATTAAGGCCGACACGCGAGCGTGACGGCAACGCGGAAGCGGGCTCCGCGATCGGTGGCTCCCGCCGGCCGACAGAGGCATAGCCGCGAGATGTTAAAGTTTCACCTATAAATTCAAGGAGTACCGCGGGTTAGGGCTCCATACCCCGGTTCCGACAGTGCAGCAGTAAAAGCCGGGTAATAAAAGTATCGACGAAAAGATAAGATTCACCTGGACGGACGGGACGAACGGTGGGAGAAAAAAGAACAGGGACGTGAGCACCGCGGCTGAGAGAAGCGAGATATTGGGATGAAAAGTTATGTTTCTGTAGTTGCATTGTGCCGAAGATTACGGTTCATCAATTTCGGGCAAAAAAAAACATTTTTTTTTAAAGTAGAAATTATACAAAAAATAATATTGAAAGAAATGAGCTTTTAGTATTTCCTTTTAGTACTCGGTCGTGGATTTTTTTTTAAATTACCAAAAAAAAAAAACGCAATTTTGCCCGCAATCGATGGATGGATGGATCTCTAGTCAAGCGTGCGTCGCTGGAAACGAGATCGTAACCGGGCGCAAACGGATCGCTGGAAGAGATATCGATCGTTCTGCGAACGTTCCCTCTTTCGTTCACTGTCTCGTTCAGATGTTGGAATAGTAGGGAACAAAAAAAAACATAAAAATAAAGCCTCGGAGAGTTCGGAGAACTCTCTCGGCCGAAGTTTTTCCTCACCGTTTGTTTCGGCGAACGCAGGTGACGCAGAGGACGGTTACGAGGGCACCGACGAAAACAACACAGCCGAGCACGACCACACCGACCTCGAGCGTGGAGAGTAAATATCTGTGGCTGGCGCGCTTTGTCGTACTGCTGGCAATCTCCAATACTCGGTATCTCTCGAGCTCCTCCTTTATTTCCGATTTTTTTTTACGAAAGACACTGAAATTGTTAAAATATTCGACAATATATATGTATGTGTGTGTGTTGGCGTCGTGGCGAATTCGGCTAGATAAGAGAGCAGTCATTTCTCTCTTCTTCTTTGCTACATTTTGTTTTCTTTTTTTTCACATATTTATGTAGCCTGGTCAAATATCCTAAGTACTCGTAGTATAGTATTGAAGTATCAAGTAACTTAAGTTCTGAGGACAGGCTATTTCTTGAGTACTGGCAGAACTGAATTGCCTAATTTCTGAGTACTGAGCGCAGGGTAGTTCTTGAGTACTGGCAGAACTGAATTGCCTAAGTTCTGAGTACTGAGCGCAGGGTAGTTCTTGAGTACTGGCAGAATTGAAGTGCCGATGTTCTGATCATTGAGCACTGGGTAATTCTTGAGTACTGGCAGAACTGAATTGCTGAACTTCTGAGTACTGCGCACTGACTGAGTACTTGATATTTCAATACGTGCTTCAAGTACTCATTGAATTTGCCCACCTCTGACATGTACTATGGAGAGGAAAACATTTTGACTAACTCACTTCTGCAGCGTTTCCATGTCTATCATGACGTTGAGTTGGGGATCCACCGCGTACAAGTACATGTCGGTTCTGCATAAAACGAGCAAAGAAAATAGTAAAAATCCACTGTAATTCTTAAACAAATTAATTTTCAAAAATATAATATCCGGCGTAGTGTAAACTCACGAATGAGCGTCGATGAGATTCTTCTCTATATGAGGCTCGAGTTTCCTGACCCGGATGTCGAGTCCCGTGATGTTCTGCAGGGCTCTGCAATTCACGATATTTTATCATGGATTTGTCGCGCCGACCTGATATTTGATTATTAAGAAGAGTCTACGTACTCGGTTATTTCTTCGACCTCGATCTCGATATCCGTGGGCTTCTTCCCCATCACCATTACCACTTGCTTCTGGTCGTCGAGAACGTAAACCTGAAAGGAAACAAACAAAAAATATAAAAATAAAAAATAGTTGCGTTTCGTTACTCGAGCACGTTCGAGAACGATTTTCCCGATGTCGCAAGGTCCGCAAAGCTCGGAGAGTCGATCCGATAAACTTTCCCCACCAGTTTAATAAAGTATCGTCAAGATACACAATGTACTTGTACTTACAAAAACATTGGCAATGCTGCTGCGACCATTCTCAGCGCCTCGCCTGTCTGTGGCCTTGACATCGAAGCCGAAAACCCGTCCGGCGTCCCTCGAAAAACTACCGACCGATCGCACTTGACCACTAAGTGGGTCAATAGCGAACCGCGGTGCATCTTCCCGGCCAAGAATCTGGTAGCGTATCTCTCCGTTTACTCCCTCGTCCGGATCCTCGGCCTGCAATGCATAAAACCGTTTTCAAGCGCATTTTTGAGACTCCAAGCGTCCTTGACGGATTCCCATTGTCAATATACATATATCTGTACAGCGTGGTATATATTACATTCGCAGACAGTGTGCACCCCCTCGGCGGGACGGAAGGGAGTCAGGGATGGAGAGACGCTCGTATAATCTCATAAGCTCGTAAACCCTTTCGGCCATTTCTAAAGTGGTTTACTTCCGGCATTATTTTTAACAAGACGGCGAGAGCGCGAAGCGTGGAATTAATCGTAAACGAGATAATTTCGGTACTGACCTCGACCCTGATGATCTCGTAGCCGTAAGGAGCGGAAGTGGGTATTGCTGCTAGCAGCGGGCGACCCTTGCTCTTGAATCGTGGCGCATTGTCATTGGAGTCCTTGACCCTGACGACGATTTTCGCCTCGTTCCCAGCGAGACCTACGAGTCTGTCGTTTGGTACCGGATAAATCTGAACGGGTCCGAGTCCGCGCCCGGTCTTGTTAACCCTGTCGACTCTGACCCTGATCTCGTAGAGGTCCTTGACCTCGCGATCGACGCTCTTCAGAAGATACAGAGTACCGTCGACCGGATCGATGCTGAAGCGATCCTGGGTCTCGATGTCGTTGCTCGCAACGGCGAAGCGAATTTTTTCAGCGGCGTATCTGTCGGAGACGTTCAATCGGAGGAGTTTCATCGGTACCGGCGAATTTTCCTCGACCTCGACCTCGTAGTATCGATGCTGGAAGACCGGTTTTTCGTCGTTCTCCATCGTCGCTTCGGGGTCGATTTCCTCGACGTCGAGAACCCGAACGTAGAGCATCGCCGTTGATGTGAGACTCGGTGATCCAAGATCCCTGGCAGTTATCGTCAAGTTGTGCATCGATATTTTCTCGTAATCGAGATCGGCGATTATCGTGACGAGGCCGTCCTTTCCGTCGATCGTCATGTACTGCTTCTCGCCGATGGCGTGAGGAAGATCGAACAGTATGAGACCGTTGCCGTTACCGACGAAGTCGCTGTCGTTGGCGTACACCTTGGTGACGACGCTGCCGACAGGGCTGTCCTCCGGCACAGAGGCGTAATAAATTGGCACCGATCGTCCCACGTCCGCACCAGCGGCGGCCTTCTTGCTCCCGTCCATCTCGCCGGCTACCCAATCGATCTCCGCGTAACCGTGAAACTCCGGAGCGTTATCATTCACGTCGAGAACATTAATCTCAAGATCGACCCGCGAGCTCAGAGATTCGGTGCCGTTGTCACGTGCGATCACGCACAATCTGTACGAGTCTTGGCTCTCGCGGTCCAGATTACCGGTCACCGTCAGCGACCCGTCGTACCTGCCGATGTCGAACCTCAATTCACCGGATATCGGGCTCGTATGCGCCTCAATCTCGTAGGTAACGTTGGCGTTCCTACCGATATCAGCGTCGAGCGCCTCTATGGTGCCGATCTCTCGGGCCTCGTAAGTTCCCTCGGGCACGTCGAACGCGTACCACGATTTCTCGAATATCGGCGGATGATCGTTTACGTCCTCGACGAAGATCCTCAGAGTCAGACGATCGGTCAGATTGCCCGAGTCGCTCGCCGTGATACCGAGACGAATCTCCCGACCCGCAGGAAGCGCCCGGGCGACCGACAGCTCGCCCGACCTTGAACCGATGACGAAGTAGGGCTTGGAATCGGAATTCGATTTAACCTTCGACGGCGCTGTCGACGCCTTCGGCTCGCCCTCCTCCGCCGACATGCCGTACGTTATCTCGGCTCCATTATCGGCCTCGCCGCCGTCCTTGTCCCGGGCGAGGAAGCGAATTATCACGGTGCCGATCGTTACGTTCTCCGGTACGAAGACCAGTGGCGAACGATTGTACTCGGTCGTCCCGACAGCGTCGCCCGTTGCGCTCTGCTCTCCCGCTGTATCGCCGATCTTCTCGGTCGCATAATCGTCACCGCTCGGCCAATCCTTCACCCTATCCAGCAGCACCCCCACGTCCTTCGTCACGTATATACCGTGATCCGGCAGGACTATCATCTGCGTAAACGTCGGTGGATTGTCGTTCTCGTCGTCTATCTTTATCACCAGAGGCACTTCGCTTCTTGGATTTACTGTTGGATCAAAAAATATATGTATATGTACTGCCGGGTTTTATTGGGTCGCGCGCCGGCTCTATGCAAGTCTCTGTATCTACGCTGGAGTACCCAAGGACACAAAACGTACTGTATCCTGTTATAGATATATCATATACATTTCGGTCGGACAAAGGATACGAAACTCTGCGGGTTAGGGAAACGTGTGTGGTCCCCGCTCATCGGCACCCTCCCCCACCCCCCCCCCTCCCCAACGAAGGCAAAATCGATTTCTCGTTTCGCCCGATGGCAATTTAGAATCGAGTTTGGCACTCCGGAAAAACCGTAAAGCCGCGCCATCGCGGTCGAAGTCTGCGAGCGTACGGCATGTAATCCGTGACGATCCATGCGTAACGATTGTCCGCCGGGTGAACGGCTTTGCCCGTAATTACGCAACCTCCGCGACTCGCCGCGCGGCCCGCGATCATTGCGGAGGGTGGGGGGAAGTAAGGGGAAAAAAACGGGAAATATAGATACGCGCTCGGACAACTTTCACTTACGCCCGTCGCTGACAATTAGACGCAGGTTGTAAAGAGATTTGTCTTCTCGGTCGAGAGGCTCGCAGGCGTTTCCCTCGTAAAGCACGCGAGCGGTGGCCTCGTCGACTGCGAAACACTCGCTGCCTGGACCCTCCAGTGTCATGCTGTAGTTTCCATCGGTGATGGCCTCGTCGGGATCGTGAGTGGAAATGCGGTTCGAGATCGTCACTTCGGTGCCCGTCGGACTGTTCTCCGCTATGCGACCCTCGTACGAGGGCGAGTCGAAACGCGGCGCGTTGTCGTTCTCGTCGTCGACGACTATCGTCACCTTTTTTGCGGAAAATAAAAAACGGCGTTTTAGACACTCGATCATTTTTTTTTTTTTTTTTTTTTTTTTTTTTTTTTTTTTTTTTTTTTTTTAATCGGAATTTGACCGCGGAGCTGATCTATTCGATTCTCACCTGGAAGATTCCGAGATCCCTGGCACTCTCGGCTATGACGGTGAGGCTGTAATTCTGTCTCTCCTCCCGATCGAGACCCCGACTGGTGTACAGCGCACCGTCGTCCGTTATCGCTATGTCCGGTACGTCCCGTTGATTGGCGATCGTGAAACGTACGTTGCTCGTCGAGTTCGTGCCATTTCGCGGCAAGACTTGACCGATCAAGGCACCAGCCGCGTTCTCCCTCACGTGGAACATCAACGGTGCTCTCGTTGTTCCTCTGTTCGAACATTAAAAAAAAAAAAAAATGAAAAATTGTTTCACAAAGTGCGCCGAACGTGGTCGAAATAGGAATTGGCCATTTTTTTTCCGCGTTCGCTTTCACCGTACCATGCACGATTTATATCTCTGCTCTTCGTCGGATTGATGAAAGCATGAAAAGAGAGAAAAAAAAACAGAGCCAACCGGCATCGAAGCTTCGTTAGACAAAGTTCACTGCGGCGTCCGAGCAACTTGCAATTTCGCAATTACACGCGAAACCGTCGCCGAGTCGTCGACAGGATGCCGAACGGTAAATCGTGAGCTATCATTATTCACTCTTCCGAGGACGAGGAAGCGCGTGCCCGGGGAAATTTCACTTTCCGCATTTCCGAAGCGTGCGGCAACGGTAGTTTAATAAAAAAAATGTGTCATAAGGCCATTGTACATTATTCTAGACATTAACAATGTTTCATTATAATTAACTTTGTATGCGAGACGAAACGGAGAGTCGGAGTTTCACTCACTTTGTCAAGAGGTCTCTGTCGTCGTTCGGATCCACCACGTGTATCGAAACGTTCGTCACTATAGCCATCTCCCTCTCGTCGGTCACAACCGCCTCGAAATCGTAACTCGAACGAGCGAAACGTTCTATCTCGTCGACGACCGTGATCGTTCCGGATTTTTCCTCGACGGCGAACGGAACTGAAAAGGAATATTTAATTATATTTTTTTTTTTGTTCTTTAGATTCTTCACCTATTCTTTGCCCGACGTCGATTTATCTCGGACGGCTTCAATCGAAACTCACCACCCTCGTGGTAACTGTGAAGAAGGTCGTATATAACGTAGTTCCTCTTCGCCGCGGCGTCGTTTATTCTCACTTGACCGACGCTCGTGCCAATCGGCACATTCGCTCCAACCCAAAATTCATAGGGTGCTCCGACGAAGTCGGGCTCGTACACTTGACTGTCTGAAAGTTTACGACCGATATTAGCATCCGTGTCCTGCGGGGCATTTACGGGCGATATGGTCACATCGGGATGAAATTCATTCCACCTAACGGTGTCTCTATCGTTAAATAATTACTAAAAAAAAAATCTTATTTTGCCAAAATCTTTACTGTCCATATTTTGTTGGATCTTCTCAGGAGGCGAGCCAATCGCTCCTGTTGGTGTAACCGCTATTCGCTGCTTTCCTAATGGACTTTCAACTAAGTTGTTAAAAAAAAACCCTCATGGCCATATCACTCGGCATTGCCCTGCCAGTGCGCGCGGTATGTCCTCGAAAAAAAAAAGAGATCGAATGTTACGAAAGAATCGAGCTGCGACATTAGCCAGCGGTAATACCGTCAGACCGGAAGACGTCCACCGTGACGACGGCGAGTGAAAAACGCCTTTCACTGGGATTCGCCGGTTGATCCGTTGCCTCGATGAATATCGCGTGTCTTCCCTCGATAATCGGACTGACCGCCAAGGATATAACGCCGGTCCTCGGGTCGACCGCGAATGGCACCGGGACCGAAGAGTTTCCCGCCCGTTGAATGCCGTACCTGACGAGACCGTTCTTTCCCTGATCGCTGTCAACCGCGTGTACTTGCCCGAGCGCAGTGCCGGCTTTCGCGTCACTCCGCGTCACGAACTCGTACACGTTGCTGGGCAGAAAAGTCGGATTATTGTCGTTCGCGTCGAGCAGCGTGACCTCGACCTCGACCGACGGACTTCCGGTCGATCCGGTCGCCAAGACGCTGGGCGTCTTCTCGACGGCGATGACCCTCATCCGCAGAAAAGCCGTTCTCTCCCGATCCAGGACGGTCTCGTCCCTGACGGTCAACCATCCGGTCTTCGGGTCGACGAAGAACGCCCCGGAAGGATCGTCGAGGTCGTAAGCGAACTCGGCGTTCTCATCCTGATCGGCGTCCTCGGCGACTACCTGGAGAACGCTGAAGCCGTTCGGCAGGTTCTCCACTATGCTGATGTTGTAGAAGTCAACCTCGAACTGCGGCTGATTGTCGTTCAGGTCAAGAATCTCTATGTCGACCTTGGCGTCGGTGAACTTCAGAGGATTGTCAGTCTGCGAGCCGCGGATCTTGAGGGTGAAAGTGTTGTTCGGCAGATTCTTCTCGCTGTCGAGATCGATGCCGTGCTCGAGGAAGATCGAGCCGTTTCCGGTGTCTATGCGGAAGAGGCCCCGATCGTTGCCCGAGACTATGGCGTACTTTATCGGGGAGTTTATGTCCCGATCCTGATCGGCGGCGCGGATCGGCGTGTCCGTGTGGATCTCCTTGTGGATGGCGTGTTTCTGAATTTGCGCAATTATGCCTTAGGCGTTGGAAACTTAAATGACGGATTAAGAGGATCGAGCAACGATTGCAATGTCGAATGAGAAAACAAAAATTACGATCTATAGCATTTTTTTCTCATTCGATAATGCAATCCTTGCCAGGTCGCACGTCTTACCGTTGACAAATTCGTCTAGAAAAAGAATCGCCGACAATAAAAGGGCCACTCACCGGCAAAGGATAAGATTCGGGAATCCTGGCCCTGTAAACGTCCTGAGTAAACCTGGGTCCAAGATCATCGTTGTCGACGACGCTGACCGTGACCGTGGTGCTCGTCGTCCTGGCCGGTGTTCCTCGATCCTACGGAAAGAGTATCGGTAAATCGGTATACGCGAAAGTGTGCGCAGCGCGACGCCAGTCGGCGGATCCTTCGCCGTACGTAGCCGCTCCAGCGATTCCTCGGGTGCTCAATTGAAATTCTATTCTCGCGGAATAATCGAGGGGACTCCGTAGCTCGAAAACGGTAGCGACAAGTTGCAACCCAGGCGTCGTTCGTCCTTTATAGTCGACGGTCTCACCGTCGTTCCCCGGTCCCGCGGAATCCCCGTCCGCGACGGACAACTCCGGGTAAATTCTCGTAGCCGAGATCTTGACAGTGACGATCGTACGAGGACGGACTCGAAATCACTTTGGGTAAAGCGACTCGGTCCGACGCCGGAGGGCGATATCGATTGATTCGGATCTATCGCGCATGCGCAGCGCGTTTGCAGACCGGGCGGGAAGAGAGGAACGCCGTGTACTTTCACGGATGGGTGAAGACTGCTTCGGAAATTCGTAAGCTCTTCCGACATCGACGGCGAAACTCGTCGTAAGCCAAGCTCGGAAATTGTACGGAACCGGAGCTGCTCTCTCCGGCATCGCATGCTCTCCGCTCGCGCACAGACGCTGAATCGTCTCGCGTGCGAACCGAACGGGCATCGGGGAATTAGCTCCGACGCGATTATCTGTCCCAAGCTTATCCCCTGTGTTTCTCTCGCCGAGCGGGTGAATAATTTTTTTCCCTGACTCACCGTCGCAGTTACGACCAGAGAAAACTCCCGATCGCCGGTGTCGTAGTCCAGGGACTTGCGTAGAATCAGCGCCGTCCTGTGACCCGACTCGAGAGAAAATTTTCCATCCTCGTTGCCTTTCACTATCGCGTAATGGACGTCGCTGTTCGGCGTGTTGGGCTTGTCACCGTCGGAAGCGTGGATACCGCGGAATATCGTCAGACCTGAAACGTCATTCACGGCGGAAAAAGCATCATAGGAGGATCGACGATTTTTTTTAGGGTCCGATCTTACGGATAGATAAAAATCATTACATTATTCAGTGTGATCGATAGCTTTTTGTACAGTGTTGAAAAAATTCTTATGAAATTTTATGTACTGGTCTTTCAACGGTTTACATTAATTTTACTATAGAAGTGGGGGCAGAACGGGGCAAAATGGGACAGTGCGGCAAAACGAGACTGTGCGCAAAACGCAATTTTCCAATCATTTTTGGATGTCCCATTTTGCCCCATCGATACATGCGCATTTTCCGTTCCGTTTTGCCCCACTGTTCCATTTTGCCTGGCTCTTGCCTTCTTTAAATTCAATAATTTACTTTAATTTGATTGTAAAAGTTCATTAATTTTCCATCAAAATTCTACGTTCGATTTTGTACACCAGTTCTTGCATAAATCATCCAGTCCGGTGCATTAAATTTGCAATTTTTTATTAACAGTACAGTTTGCATATCCGCGAGTGAAAGTGGACGATTCTTTTATTTTTTTTTACTTATGTAAACTACAAAATATCGAACATCTCACCTGTCGGTGTGAATTCATCCACGGTTACGTGATAAGGCGCCCCGACGAATTCGGGCGCGTGATCGTTAACATCCTCGACGTACACGGTCACCGAGAGATGAGACGATACCTATTTGCATTCGAATTATCGTTAATCGCCGTTTATTTTTCGATCCGACATTAAAGCCCGTTAAATGCATTTCTTCGACTCAATTATTACCATTATCGGAGTACCATAAACGCCGACGCGAGCCGTCGGAAGAAAAAAAAAAGAAGAAAGAAGAAAAAAAATTATACGCGGTTCGTTTGGGCCATGAAATAGCGAGGCACGCGATGTATCTCTAGCCAGGTCGGTCACGCTCTCGGAAAGAGTGGATGGTATTTTTTTTGTCTTTCTCTCTTTTTTTTTTTACGTTTTACGCCGATCATAATACAGGCCGTCACGTTCGTGCTTTCGTTGGAAAGTAACTGCTATCCTCCCGTACACTCCCGGAAAGTAAATAAGAGAGAAAAGTGCACGGACTGAGACGAGATGCTCCCGACCGTTCTGCCGCAGTTGCAGGGCCCGTCGAATACGTACAATTGGTTTTTCTTTTCTCCTTCCCTCCCCCCCCCCCCCCCCGTTATTTTTATGTAAATTCATTACACCCGACTTCGTTAAATATTTTAATTGGATTCGAGAATTAATTGCGTGACAAGGTCGAAACTCTTTGGCGCGTTGTACATCGCCGGAGAGTGGTCTCTGTCTCTGTCCGTGTGTACGTGTGTGGTCCAGTGTCGTGTTGAATCGATATTCTCCTCTCGTCTCGCCTCGGGTCCGACTGTCCCAGCGGCTCGATCTCATAACACTCGTTGCACCGCCAGTGTGTGAGCTCTACTCACGAAAAATCTCCCCGCGGCCGGTCCGTCTCGGTTGGATGCGTGTCCGTCCGTCCGTCCACCGGTCAAGTATCGTTTTCGGCTCGGTAAGTTCTTCGGCACACGAGTTATCAATTCGCAACAACGGAACAAGCGCCGCTCGCGGAGGGTCTAAGTTAAAAATCGTCGAATTACCAGGCTGTCCGCACCCGCCGAGTAGTCGCAGACGAACCTAAACTTCAATAAATTCCGAGGCTGCTCGGCGTCGACGAGATCCTCGAGGGACTGCTCCAGGATAACCGATACGTGGGTATCGTTCACGTCCCTGTGAGCGAAGTAGAGCGCGTCCTCCTCCTGCAATATCATACCGTTGTCGTTTAATCTACATACATTTCCGGTAACGATCGTCGTCGTCATTCGCCGGATAGTCGTGACCTTGTCGATCGGCATTATCGTCAGATGACTCCGCGGGTGAACCTCCAGCGAGAGAACCTCATCGCCGACGGACAAGTTCTCCGGTACTCTGACGAACTTCAGGTACTCTCCGACCGGGTAGAATTGGCATGCTGCAACCGATCACGCAATGCAATTAGTCGAATATCGAGATTTAAGGTCGCTCGATATTTTATCGATATTTTACAATGAGCACATTTTTTTGTTCCTCCCGTTACTATGTTGATTAAAATTCTTTTAATGCGCAACAACTTCCGCGATTTTTTGTTTTCATCCGCACTGAGAGAAGGATCTCGGAAAAGGTAACAAGTAAATTTCGACCGGACAATGTGGGACACAAGTGCCATCATTAGCGACATGTTCAATTTTCACACGAGCCATAGCAATTGTTGCCCAACCCATGTGGTCATTTTTTCTCGGCGGGTTGTCAATATTTTGCGTATCTGGCTTACAATTTCGTGCATAAGACTCAGAATTTCGTGAATTAAAACTGAGAATTTCATCGATCAATTTTTTAATGTACGTATACACAAAAAAAAACTTTATTGACATAATGCGCCGGTATAACTACAAACGGTAAAACAAACGGTTCGCGACCAAGAGGCCACGGATTACTATATTTCATAGTCAGAAGTACTTGTATTGTAGCAAAAATGATGGGACATCCGGATAATATCTGCGATTTTCTAGTAAGAAATACTTATATTGTAGAAAAAAATTACGGTGTATTTCGGGCATATCCGTGATAGCCAAAATTACCATATTTTTTAGCAGAACGTCTTAAGTTTAATACAAATGTTCGCCAGGAAGTCGCTATAGTTCCTATATATCTGATAGTTCTGTCGGTTTTTACCTGATTCATGGTAATTCAGAGCGTCCTTTAAGTATAGCATTTTTTTTCAAGTCCCTAAAGACGCCAATGGCTTCTTCCGGTTGGGAAGCGGAAGGAGCCGGAAGAAGCCGCTATAATAGCGCTCCTGCATACAAGCCTGGCGCGCGTTCCGATCGAGAGGCTTCACTCTCCTCGGGCTCGTCAGATTCGCAATTAACATTGACCGGCAAATTGCCACGGCAAATTGTCAAGCCTGAGAAGAAGATTCCCGACGAGTCTGACTGATCGCAATCGAGCTTCTTATGCCGCATGCCGCGCGCAACTGAACGGAGTAGTCAAAAGAAAAAAAAAATGTTTCACTCAAGGTCGTCGACGCGGCGTAAAGAGGGCAAGATAAAACCGGTATTGTTGCGATTCAAAGCTTTATCCGCGTAGTTATCATTGAGACGGAGAGCCTGTTCGGGGATTAGACGGCGGTACCGCCGATTTCATTACTCTTCCCGAGTTAACCATGGCCGGAGAGGTTTCCCGCTCGCCGATGTTATCGACACAATTTATTCGGGCACCGAGCTCTCTCTCTCTCCCTCCCCACTTTCGCTTGTTGCCCTTTCGACGTCGTCTCGGTCCGAGCTCTCTGCGCACGATATACTCTAGACTAAATGAAATGAAAAGCCGGACGTTCCTGTTTGCCGCTAAAACCGTCGTTACTCGCTTCTCGGGTTCACTTACCCGCGACATTTTCAACCGGTTTATCACGGGACCGCTTTAGCTCGGATTCGTAACACCTCAAAAATAATTTGTCCCTAACGCATACACGTAAAATCCTGCTTTCCGTTCCTCCGTAGTGTACGCAGAAAGCCACTTTTTCGCATCGCGTGCGGCGAAAATACTGCGCATGCGCACAAACGCGATATCGTCTTTTTTCTCGCACTAGTGCGTGAAAGTGTCTTTATGAAACTCGGTGCGATAATGGCAGTTTCACGCACGCTTTGCGCAAAACCCCTTTTTTCACGCCTTGTGAAGTAAAATTTGGTACGATAATCGGGCGTAAAACTTTTTACTAACTTGTGTGAGTGCAACACTCGTCAGAAAAAGTTTTATCGCACTAGTGTCGTAAATTACTATTCTGCGGACACGTTTCCAAAAACGAAAAGAGTGATTTTCGGGAATTTGTTAGGAAAAATTATGTGAAAGGTATGGGCGTAGAAAAGGGAGTTCTGACTCGTGTGAATGCCGGCATTTTCGCACGCCTCAAGAACTCCCTTTCAACGCCCTTGCCATACAAGTAACTATTATCGGTTATCCGGTCGCCGCAAGTTCGCGGCAGAGAGGAAAACATTTCTTTTGGGCATAGCGATTTATTTTCTTTTTTTTTTTTGTAATAAAAAATATTTAAAACATTTTTTTACGTTTATTAATCCGCGCGCGATTACGTATAAGCGTCAGCGAATTCCAGAAAACGAGTACGCCGAGCAGGTACTAGGCCTCGACTCGATAACGAGGCGAGGCGGTGAACGTTCGATTGGAACAATCGCATCGCTCCGCCCGCGCCCCCACCTTCCTCGTGCCTCGTCGGATTTTTTTACTGTACGGCATACCGGGACCGCTGGAAACTGCAGACACGGGGCAAAATGGGTCACCAATTTTTTGTGTCTTTTTACTGAAATGGTTAAAACGGAGACCGGATACAACGCGCATGCGAGGCACGGTTGGATGTCTCTCGAATCCGGGCGACAAAAAAAAATCCATTTTCCGCGAGAACAGTGCGAAATCGATGAAACTTTTCTCGGATTCCCGCAGTAATTATATCAAACTAATGAGTTTATTTATTTTTATTTTCATCTTATTAGCCTACCGACTATTCATGGATTCGGGACTAATTGGAACGCATTTTCTATCTTAGCCTGCCTATTTTGCCTAGGCATATCCAACTGGTACTCGTATGTAACAGCTGAGACTCGCCGATGCATGAAAGAGTGGTCCAGCGTTGTGCTATAACTACGAACGGCTGATTATACCGTACGGGGTGGGCCGGCGGAGCAGTTGCTGCCGGTGGGTTGTGTTTATTTATTTACTAATGTAAATATATATTTATTAGGGTGTTACTCATAAACGACTTTTTTATTTTCCTCCCATCTTTTTAAAGTACAGATTTCGATCACAAATTGAAACTCACGAAAGGCGGTACCTAACGAAAAAATTCTAAGAGGTGCCGCATTCAAGGTTTGTACAGCAAAAAATTCGACAACTTCTTGCTTTTTGGGTATAAACGACGAATGCGGCATCACTTAAGACTTTTTGCTTAAACCTGCCATTCGCGAGGTTCACTTTCAGATTAATATCTATACTTTTGGAGGGCGGAAAGAATTATTTTCAACAAATTCACCCTACTGGACAATTTTAGAGTTTTCCACGTAGGAATTTAGAAATCGAAGTCTTTCGTCACTAATACAAAAAATGACAAAAAGTTAAGCTCCCACCCCGTAGAACTATGTATTTCGATCGATAAAAAAATGCGACGAAAGGCGGTCGCTGACAATCAAGTTTGAGAGGTGCCGCATTTTTTGGGTAAAACATCGAATGCCTTAGGATATTTTCCTAGACCACCGCTTTTCTCGACGTTCAATTTGAGATCGAAATCGGTACTTTAGAGAGGTGGGAGAAAAATTAAAAGAAGTAATACCTTTTTTGAAACACCCTAATATTTATATTCACATTCATATTATATTTATCTTTATTTTTATTATATTGTTCGTATATATAAGTAACGTGGTAATGAGCTTACTTATTGTTATTTTACTATTGTTAGCCTACCGACTATTCATGGGTTCCGGACTAATTGGAACGCATTTCGTATCTCAGCCTGCCCATTTTGCCCGGGCATCTCGTACCGGTGCCCGTATGTAACAGCCGAGAGTCGCCAATGCATGAAAGAGCGGTCCAGCGTTGCGCTATAACTACAAACGGCCGATTATACCGTGCGAGATGGGTCGGCGGAGCGGCTGCTGCCGGTGGTTCCACCGCCGGCGCGCGCTAACCTATGCCATCCCGATATTTACTCGAGCGAGCTTTTGCTAGCGCGGGCGCGAGAGTGAAAGAGAGTGAGGGAGAGCTTTTCCCCGATTGGAAACTGGGCCAAGGCCGAACGTGCCTTTTTCTCTTTCTCTCCCTCCTCGCCCACCCCTCCTCGCCGTACAACTCTGATTCCTCTATTATCCCCGTTAAACTGTATATCTGTATACATCTTGTATCGTGTTGTTTAGTTTGCGCGAAGGAATGGAGCGCGGAGTCGGCTGCACAGCGGCTAAGATCCACGGATGCATTGTCGAGCGGTCTCTTGCGATTCGCCCGCAACTCCGTCTCCGTCTCCGTCTCGTCTCCGAGCACATTTCCGTCCGTCCCTCGATCTCTTTCTCTCTCTCTCTCCCCCCCGTCGAAAGCTCCGCGGCAGCGAGTCAGCTACACAGATATAGATCAACATCCTCGAATGCATCCGGCTTTCCATCCAAAATTCGCTTAAATATACTCCACGGCCCTAGGACAGTCCGACTTTCCCACTGAATAACCAAAACTACGAGTCAACCGCACCTCGTTCGCGGACCGTATGAATATGTTTGACTAGCTCATAACGGGCGGTTGCACTATCGCGCCTTGCACTATCTCTTCAAACCCGAGCGACGCTCGTTATCCCGACAACAATATAACAATAAATAACAACGGACGAGAGGATTTAGTCTATCGACGCGAGAGTGCGAAACAGCTGAGATAATTATCGTCGGAAGGATCTTGCGGGCGCGTGGGGCGGGGAGAGCGGGGCAGAACGGAACACCGGGGCAAAACGGACCGCTCAAGAGATTTTCAGCCGGTCTCGGAAAATAAAGGCCTCGTCTCCGACCGAGTCCGTTTTACCCCGCACCTCCCCCCCCACCCCTTGCATTTTACGGCCCAACGCTGCAAGACAATAGCCGCACAGCTGTGCAACTCTACGCACACGGGTTGTATATCAGACGCCCGGCACCTCCAGCCGTGGCACACAGAACGCCGGAGACCCAGATCTCACGATCCCGAATGCTAACGAGCATGTGAATGGGAAGCGGCGAACCGATGGATCTATTGTTATCTTTGATATTGTCATTGTTTCGATAAATTAATAATGTCTACAACTATATGTGTATATACATATATATATACGCACACGTGCGAATATGTACCGTACGCGATCATTGCAGATTACCTGTTGCGTAATTAAGCCGCACTTCCGCGAGGACGAACAAGAAGACGATTGTTTTCAGGGCCAAGTCAGCCGTGGCCCTCGATCGCGGCATGGTGATGTTGAGGATCCTCCCGCTGCGCCCGATCTTGCGGCCCTCCGGAGCGCCCTCCCCGCTCCAGCGAAGCTGCCTCCACTTCCGGTACAATGTGAGCCGCTGTCACGTGCTCCGCATGAAAACGATTCCTGCAACAGGACACCCCGGTGACCTTAAGTTTCTTCACTACTTGCCGAAAGATCTCTGTTTGCGTCACACGACATCACATAACGACAGCTCCCCACCCCACCCCCCCCCCTCCCCCCGATCTGCGACCCACCCAAGGGCCTTCATATCGTCGCGGCAGCTTGCAAGGACGAAATCACGCCCCAAAGTGGCGAACACATGCACGCACATACATAGGACCTTTCCAATTTGGCATCGATCCTGACACAGATTTACATGAGTATCTCTGCGTTCGGGGATATCCGAGCAGCCGGCGACGCGGCGAAATGTGTGCATAATGTCAACGCCGCCGTCTGAGGGTAGATGCGAGAGCGAGGAATGATGGCCCGGGATCGAGAGGACGAGGGACCCGCGAACCGGAGTCAATTTTTTTTCGATGACTGAGAATCGGAGAAGAGCTTTCTTAGATCGCTCTCGTATTATCGGGATTCGGTCGGCGGCGGGACGGGAATGGAGAACGAGGGTCGGACCAGAGTCGGGGGCGATCTAGGGTCGTGTAAATCGTGAGGCGTCTTACGTTTGCAAAGTTTCGTGTCAGTTGTGAAAATTTAGGGGAGGGCGAACCTTATCGTCGTTGAGGGTAATGGCTCATTTTTCATCGAGCGACCGAACCGTCTGTTTTGTTATCTCTCCTTTTTTTACTCGAGACACTGAATTCCCGTGGAAAAAACGACCTCCGAAGGACTTCCGAGATTAATAGGATCGGATGCTCGGCCGAGTTTTTGAGTTTCATCGGCGAACACACCTTCGCTCGCTTGGTTTCTCGGTTGGAGCGAAAAATAAAAATCGACCGGGCAAACGAGAGCTCTGCGGTCAAGAGGCTAAACTTTCGACTAGTTCCACGTTTCACGAGTGACTGACATCGGCGGTTACTGGCAACGCTCTCGGGCCCCGCCGATTCCTTCACTCTGCCTGAAACTCTCGTTCCTGTCCCCACGCCTGGCCTGCCCTGCACTCCTACCTGCTCGATCACTTGCTTCGCTGCCCCGGCAAACCTCATAATCCGACTCGAGTCCAAACTCGAATTCGTTGTTTCGAATAACGCGGAAATAAAAGTGGCCCGCAAGATAACTGATATTATTGACTCGTTGACCTGCATTGCGTCCTCGGTGGCGTCCCGGCCAAACCGCGATTTAATCGCGATTAAAACTCGTTTTCGCGTCGCTCCGGAATTTGCAGCATCGGACGACAATTTTTACTCGCGCGCGAATCGATTGAAACTAGAGCTAGGTTATACTTCAAGTACCGGGTACGTGTTTGGGACTTCAAATACGTACTCGAAGTGGTCGAGTACTTTTTCGTACTCCGTTACGGATACTCGGTGAGTAGCGTGACATCCTGTTTTCGTTAAAATATTATTATCTGTCTAAACTTTTCAATACGTATATTTTCAACGAGATTTTTTTTTATAAACAAGAAGGGATTCCTCTCTTTTCGTTTTTTTGTTTATGACATTTTTTGGGAAATTTTTTTATGGATTTTTTTTTCAATTGAAGAATAGATTAAAAATAGCCTCAACACGAGAAATTATGAATGTTAGGAAAAAAAGATTCACAGTAATTTGCACATGACTTCCTCACTTAATACAATTTTGCGCATAGCTTCTTCTGTCATGAAGCCAAAATCGGTCAACGAACTTTCTCATAGAGAGAGCTACGTGCAAAATTGTGATAGATACGAAGCCATGTGTAATTTACTTTGCACCTTTTTTTTAAGCCGTGTACGTTTTCTTTCTAAATAAAGAATGTAAACTTACCGAGAAGTTGTGGAATCTTGTGAACAAGAAATATTTCTTAAATTTACGAACTTTTTTTTTACTGTCTTTATATCGAAAATATAACCCAGACTTCTTCCTCGGCGTGCACGAGAACGTGACGGTGAGCACTTGACTCGTTAATCCGATGAGTACCTCTCGAATAAACGTGCACGGGTTACTGTGTCGAATGAACCACATTATCCGGGCAGAGCTACTTTTCACGGAGTTCTAAAAAGTCTCCGCACGCTTCGATACTCGTGATATTCTCGCGACTACCTTCACTTTGCGTACCTCGTTCGACTTGTCTTGTCTGGTTGACTTGAAACAAAAAAAAAATGTAAAAGAAGTCAATCCGGACTGCCCGCCGGACGCACTTTGCGTAAGGTGGTCGGTGTTATTAAAATTTCGTCTATCGATAAACGTAATTGCCTCAATGGCCTGAGTGCCTTTCAACTGTATCATATCCCTTACATAATATATAATATAATATGGAACATAACACGCGCTCGATCGGTGGATTGGGTAACAGCAATATATATATATATATATATTTTCCATCGGATACAACGAGGCTTGAAAATATTCTTAACATTGCCAGAAAATATGAGAAGGCTGGGGACACATGATCAGCGTGATATTGATTGCCACATTATAATAATAATAATTATTATTATTATTATTATTATTATTATTATTATTATTATTATTATTATTATTATTAATTATCGCTACGTAAATCGTGTGTCCATGAAGCAATTAATGGAAAGAAAATAAATTCTCGATCGCGGACCGATAACTTTGTTTTACTGCAGATCTCCCACTGGTTTGGTTCCTAGTTCGATATTTTAAATGAAAATTCGCATCGGAAGCGATCGAAATATTGCAGGTGTGATCCAGCCGCGCGGTTCAGCGAGGCGTTCACCCGACGGCGTTTAATTGCACGCCGACGAAGGCTCGATTATTTTCGGAAGTTGTAAATTAATAAAGTCTTCGAGCGGAAACGCTCGGGGTTACATAAATTCCCGAGAGGTCCGGAGGGCTCGTACCGGTGAAAATGAACGTCGGAGAGGATAAAAAAAAAAATTAACACCGCTGCCGAGAGATCTCTCGAGAGCTATCCGCGGATCCAGCGAAAGTTTTAAGTGGCCAGTTAGACTTTACGCAGAAGTGCCTCGATATATATATATATATATATATACATTTTTTTCGTTCGATCTAGATATCGGCGTTAAATATCGGATTTAATGCGTATAGTCGATCTTCCGAGACGAGGATACTTTCGTAGAGCACGCGATGGAGCCTTGTGAAAATTAATAAAGCGAGCATTGTCCCGGCATTGGCGTAGGTCGGAGTCTCGGCACTGACTGAGCAGAACTGTGCTGACGACGGGCGTTCGTGGCCGAGGTCGTTACGAGAATCACCGAGTATGCGAGTAGGAAGCGAAGGAAGAAATGTGGGATAGCGCTCGAAAACGAGCAGACTCGACAGCGAGAGACCGGGATTCGCGAGGATGAAGATCAAGGCAGTTTCGACGACCTCGGCAAAACGTCGGGCGACGTGTGAAAAATCGCGTATTAAACTCCATCTCCGCAACGTATCGTTACGCGCGCACTATATTTTGTTTGCACTCGCGGCAGAGAATGAGGAAGCGATCGGAGGAACATGTATCGATAAATTGCAGATCGGGAATGGAGTGAAATAACGTTGAGATTGAGCGGAGAGGTTTGTCGTACTGTGGGGAAGAACGTAACCCTGGGGCAAAATGGACCAGTGTTCTGGACTCGGTCAACATCGCGACCATATTGCCCCGGTTTTCCTTGCACGCCGAAGGCAGGAGATATTCGGCACAAGGATCAGGCACAGCGAGTGAAAGAGCGCCCAGTCAAGCGGGACAATCCGATGAAACGCTGGTGAATGCCAAATTGAATAGAGAGTCGGAATCCACACCTTCCTTCATTGTTTCAGCTTTTGTAGGGGGAGGGCGCGGCGAGACGGACTATTTTTACAAATTTTTTCCACGCGGGACATAAAAGTAAAACGCTGGTATAGAATTGTCCATTTTGCCCCACTCTGTTCTATATCTTACCGGACGATTATTCATTTTTGACAATGGAATCCCAAATTGCGCAATCCCATGTTGCGCGTCTCGCATTTAGGACGCTGGTCCGTTTTGCCCCGCCCTGTCTCTCTCTCTCTCTCTCTCTCTTTCCCATATCTTACTCGATGATTATTCATTTTTGACTATTTTGATAGCCCCCAAAAAGTATTCGCTTCCGGGGACGGAAGCGAGCGCTATACATTGCGCTCGCCGCTACCGGAGAGTGCAAGTCAAATTGCGAATAAAATGGGAAACGAGGGAAACGGCAGTGGCAGACACGAGAATCGAAGAAACTTTACACGCTCGAACGGAAATTGTCGGAGGCGCCGAATAGTCGTTCGTCGTTTATGCTCCTAGGCTTCCCCCAGCCCGCGGAAACGATAACGGGAAAACCCATTCGAACCCAGCGAGAAACAGCGAGCGGGACAAAAACGGAACGAGTTCGCCGGTGCTTAACATTGTTTTGTTTTTTTTTTTTTCGAACGCGAAATTATTCCGGCAATTACACCCGAGTGATTAAATCCTTAGCGTTCACGACGTGTCGCGTGCGCTCGCTTTTCCTCACGTACTTCCGTCTTTTTCTAAATTTTTTTATCTCCAGCCTGTACTCTGCATCGAACAATATTTTATTGCTCTCACTGTAAGGAACAATTGTAAATTTAATGTACCGGACTGGAAGTTTTTATGCAAAGACTGGTACATCAAATTTAATGTACAATTGTGATGAAAAATTAATATACTTTTTCATTGAAGTTAAAGCAAATTATAAAAATTTGAAGTACTTTCACAGTAAAATTAAAGTAAATTATTGAAAATAAAGAATTTCCGATCTTTTTAATACACAGAGCATTCATTTTTCATCACTATCGTACGTGAAATTTAATATACCAGTTTTTGCATAAAAACTTCCAGTCCCGTACATTAAATTTCACACGAATTTTTTTTACAGTCGCTCTAATACAGCGTCGATGACGAGTAGCCGGCTGTAAAATTCAGAAAGTGTTTTCTTTTGGACATATAATAATACAGATATTAAAAAAGTGGGTATATGAATGCAGCGATCTAGGTGGAGAACAGTGCGGAGAGAGAGCGGCGAACAGAGGAAAAGCGGCGAAGAGATCTACGGACTGACTTCCACGATCGTTTGGCGATAAATAGAACGAAACGGCAACCGCGGCTGTATCTTTTTTCTTATCGTTCTTCCGTCGAGCGTCTCAAGCCGACTAGCCATTATATGATGGCAAAAACAGAAATGATACCGCATGAAACGAAATAAGACGAGTTTGACTCTCGTACGAACTCGGTTGCAGTCTGAACTGCGCTGTTGTCGTTGAACACACAGTTACGCGGGATCGACTGTAGCACCGGAGAGGCTCTCGAGGTGCCCGCCGAACGGAGGCCAATATAGAGAGACTCTCGCCGCGTGGAACGGAGAGGAAATCGTACTTTCGTGGAAGTCGTTTGGCGAGACCCATACTTTTGCCCAGTTGGGCAAGTGGAGTTTGCCGCCCGGGCGACTAGTCATAACGATAACGTACACAAGTTGCGAATTGCCAAGAAAGCTCTGCGCGATGCAACATTTTGTTCCGACAAGTTTAACCTGCCCGCGGCAGGCGGGGCGGGGTAAAAGATAGAAGAATAAAAAATTAAAAAAAAAAGAAAAAAAATTCTGAGAAATGTAACCGGAGAATATGATACGTGGGACAGTTAGAGGATAACGATAGATCGACTCTCATTGAGTGTATCTCGTTCTCCCGGTTTATCGATGCTTTGCATGTGCTCGATAGAGCGTCAAAAAAATTTTTATCCGCCCATCGGACACTCTCGCATCTGTGTGTGGGCTGCAGCGGGGCAAAACGGAACCGGGGGCAAAACGGCCCAGAATACGTTTTGGTGTAGCAATTTTTTGTTTATTCTTTAAGTGCGTTTTGCTCCGCACTCTCCCTCGCTGTATTATTGATTATCGAAACGCGTGTATCTAGGAATGGATCGGCATAACCGACGGGTACCCTTTCAAAGTGAACGTCACAGGAAGGAGATATTACCGAATCGCTTCGGTCGGCACTGCCACCGTGCCGCGAGTAACCGCCGTCTCGAAAATTATTTATGCACATAAAATCGTGTGGTTTGCCAAGAGTCGACCTGTTCAACGAGCTGTTACGACAAGTATGTATCAGCGACGAGCGTGCGGGAGAGCAAACACTATCGGCGGAGAGTCGTTCCCTTAACTAATTTCGCTGTACGGGAAGAAAATTACAATTATCGTGCTCGCGAAGAAGTTTTATGTTTGCCAGAAGCGCCCATTTCGCTAAAACGTTTTCGAAACGAGCGAAGCTCATTGTACAATAATACAACGATAATCACGGTACTTCGCCGTCCCGAGCCGCCCCCGGCCCGAGGAGGGGCTCCGCGGTTTGTCCATTCGTGAAAGTGCTCCATTCCACAGGGTGTCCGTAACTATTTTTTCGTAACACCACTCGGGGCCACAGCGCAGTGGCGATTCTCGGCCGGATACCTCGCGGAGAATAAAACGATTTATTTAACACTGGTCAGACACAAGATCGTATCGAGTGTGTTGATCCTGCGAGGCGCGCGCGGTTCCGGTCTCCCGGCGCGCGCTCGTCTATCGCCGCAACACTGACCTACGCTCGGTAGCCGCACATAAGGTGCCCTCTTGGTACGATGAAAGTGCAGATTTTTTTTTATTTTTTATTTTTTAAAAGTTTGTTTCAGAGTTTGCTCGTAAATCGTTGAGGAAGGTTTCTTAGATCATTCCCGGAATGCCTTATATACCGGATTCATTCGCAAGAACGGACTGCGAATTCAAAGAAAGCCGTATTGGTACGATGAAAGTGCAGATTTTTTATTTATTTTTTATTTATTTTTTTTTTTTTACTGAAATTTAGAGTTTTCTCATAAATGATTAAGGAAAGTTTCTTAGATCATTCCTGGATTAACTTGTATATCGGCTTAATTCGTGCGCACCGACTGCAAATTCGAAAAAAAAACCTTGTTGGTACGATGGAGCAGATTTTTTTGATTTTTTATTTTCTAAATAAAATTCAGAGTTTTCTAGTAAATCATTGAGGAAAGTTTCTCAGATGATTCCCGGAGTGCCTTGTATATCAGCTTTATTCGTGCGAGCCGACTGCAAATTCTAAGAAAGCCAGTTGATAATCGGATTCGAAGCGCGTAGCGCCTGGCCCGACGTTTCTACGATCGGAATAATGGAATTATTCCAAACTGTAAATAAATCGTGTCCTGAAAAAACAGCGGCTCGAGAAAGCCGAGGATTCACGGCCCGAGCCTTCCCGCGGTATTATCTGAGGTGGGAGCCGCGTTCGTGTCTCTTGCCCGATGGCCATTAGAAAAAGAGAACAAAAATGAGATGTAAAGTAGAGAGTCCTCCGGCACAGCGGTGCATGCGAAGTAAGCGACGATATTCGAGAAAACGGTTCGGAAGCTTTGACTCACGAGTTCCCCGTCGCTTCAGTCGATTCTCGTGGAGATTCCTGGAGGTCGGCGGCAAGTCCGTTTAAACATTGCGATTTTTTTTTTTTTTTTAAGTATTTTCAAAGAGTTAAACAACACACAAAGTTTTACCGATCCGTTGCACTCCGGCCGTGTTTCGCGAAACACTGTGCGGAACGTGAAATAAATTGTTCGCCTCGATATCGTTCTCCCTCCGTCTATAGCTGTACTACACGATAGAACAGAGCAATCGGCGATACTACTGTCCGACTCGTTGCAAATAGTGAGGCAAAGCGCGCGCGAGGCTGATGACGCTCTTCGAGTTGAACGCACTCACTCTCGCCGCTTCTTTCGTTCGTTCCCACCTGCCGTGGCCGCTGGCCAGCCATGCACTACCGGAGTATCCACACTGTGAGCAAAGTATTCATAGTTAACTGGCCTACGGCAAGACAGCGGCCCGGTAAACGCATCCACTCTCCCGAAGGCCTCAACCGCTGCTCGATCCGCGCCGCTTTTATCCTTCCTTCCGGGTAAGCGATCGAGGAACTCCGCATCGGAAGACTCCTGCGTACCCTTTCCTCCTCGATCTTCCTCGCACGTTCTTCGCAGTGCTAGAACGGACCTTAAGGGGGCCGAGTCAGCAAAATTATCGGTTGACTGAAAAAGGTGTCTGAGATAGTAAATCTTAGTTTGCTGGATTCTTCGGCCCCCTTAAATCCGGCAGCTTTAATCCTTGGAAGATCGTCCTCGTCGATTCTATCCGATCTAATTGTATAGTTAAGTGACTTCCGGCAACGCAGCGAGCCGGTAAACGCGGGTCTTATCGGGTCGCTTATCGAAAGTAAAATCGGTCTTATTTATTTGATTTGTAGTTGCATGGGGATCGCTCGAGTCCATCAACAGAGAGTTGCACAGTAGTTAAAAATTTAAACAAAGCGATTGGTCGCAAAGTTACAAAGTCATCAAGAAAAATATGCTGATTTTTTTTACGCATTGATATGAACGGTCCGAGTGTAACTGCTAAATTTGAATGCGTTCGTCTTCAGCGTTTTCGAGAAATATATTTTTTTATTTGCACCATTTAACATTGATTCTTATGGCAGATTGAAAATAAGCGATGAATTTTAAGGTTTCTAGGGGAGTTCAGGTCGGAAACGTTGCAAACAAATGATTGAAAACTGTAAAGAATATTGTCAGGTACCTCTGTACAAAAATGTAGACACTTGTTCTTCACTGTCAGTTAACAATAAGCTATTACGTGGAAGTTTACGGCTTTATCTCGGCACGCTTGGCGCGTGCGAGTGAGCGGCCGCATAGCGGACCTCTCACTCGCACACGACCTGCCCCGCACCTTGCGCACTACCGAGCCTATCCCCTCCGAGCCTCGCGCTCGACCCTCCTTAACTGACCTACGGCAACTCAACGGCCTGGTAAACGCATCGCTCCCCCGAAGACCTTCGGGGTGAGCGATCGAGGAACTCCGCATCGGAACACTCCTGCATGCATAGGGTACCGTTCCCTCTTCCTTGCACGGCGTTTGCCACAGTAGAACGGATCTTAAGTTGACTGAGAAAGTAATCTAAGATAGTAAATCTTAGTTTGCCGTATTCTTCTACCCCCTTAATAACGGCGTCCAGTAAAAAGTCGGTCCGAAATTTAAGGACATCCAAGCACAATTTCCAGGACATTTCGCGGGCATTGAGAACTTCGTCAAGCTTTATAATTCACGATGGAAAAAAACTTCCTGGTCAGGTGGTCAGTGCAAATCTGCCTCCTTAGCCCGAGTCGTTAAGTAGAAAGCTTGGACAGCGAAGCGCGAGAGGCACCTTTGTCTCAAACTATCGACAAGTATGCGCGTATGACGTGTCCGTCGAACAATACGTGCTTGGTGAGTTCCGCCGTGGAGGAAAACTGCTGGCGAGCTCCTTCTCTTACTTATTTAAAATAGCGTGGAAAAAAAGTTGGTGAGGAAAATACATCGAGCGCCGTAAATGATTTTACAAGGGAAGTCCTCCTTTAATGTGTACAGCTTGTTCGATACAGCCTCAATCTTACGTATATATTACCTAATTATAACATAAATTCTCGAGATTATAGGACAGGAGACCGTTTAGAGCAGTACAATATATACTAGGACAGTATTCCATATATACGTATCCATTCTAGAGACAATCTAACTACGTAGCGTCATCCGATATAACTCTTAACGTCGAGTGTCTGATAAATCCTAATATTTACCGTAATGGAGACAAACAATTGAGTCGTTTAAATAATTAATCATCAACTGTGACAGGCACGCAAGGAAAAATTAATGTAACGCCGCACGTGAAGACGACGGAATAATAAACCGAGTGACATGGATGTAGTGAGAACGAAGATAGGCGCGAGATTGCGCGCCGTCATACTCGTTGAAGAATAATAATAAAAAGAATGAACACACACACAATTGCATTATAACGATCTTCGATTTGTCTACAAAGCTACGATAATGTACAATTTTTACTTAGACGGTTTTTCTTATAAAACAATAAATGCGTCATTGTCGGATTTGTAGGAAGCATGGGCTTTTTTTAGAGGAAACTTTGATCAAGGAGAAACAGAAATATCTGTGTAAATCGAACGAGCGTCAGAAACTCGCACGGCTCCACTAGAAATATTCACACGGTGTACACGTGAATCGCCAAATAGGCTGACGAGTAAATCGGGACTATAAATTAACCAGATATGCGCAAAACGTCATTCGTGGCTTTCGAGGCAAAGGCCGCCGAGCCAATGACGAAAAAAAACAAACAAAAAAAAAGCGACAATTATCGAAGCTCAGTCTCAAATATAAAGAGGCTCGTCTTTTCCATTTCGCACGATACACTAGTATAACATTTTGTATTTGAGCCAAGTTGCAAGCGTCCCTGGAAAAGCAAAATAATAACGGGATTTACGCATTTTAATCAAACGTACTCGAGTATATAATAATAAAATAATAACGTGACAATGACCTGTTCAACACACTAGACTACAAGGCGCATTGAGGCTTGGTATGAGTGTTGTTCGTGGCTGACTAGAGCACACACTTTTAGCTATGATACTCCTTCCGCTTTCACTCTAAAATCTATCAACGCCTCGACAATTAAACTAAAAACAACAGTAGACCTTTTCGTGGAGTACACCGGATAAAAAATAATTATTCGGCAGTTCGGAATATAACTGCATACCGGGGTTAGATAGTGGCTCTTTGTATAATGTCAACTCGTGCAGAGAATGTCGTACGTTGAACAGTAGCACAGTCTGGAACGATGATAGCTCGAACGTTCGAGTCCTTTTCTTTTCTTTTCTTGTTTCCTCCCTTTTCCTTAAAAATTTAGTGCGCTCGGAAAACTGCTGGTCTTAGCCGTGCAGCGAGAAAAATAAGCGGGTGTGACAGACTCTAAGTTCCCGGTGGAATCTTATTTTTTTGCAAGGTAGTTTCAATAGAGATAATTCTGCCGAGGAAATATGGCTCTCGCAGCTTTTTCTTCCGGATCCAATTGATTCCTGTAGCGTCGTGCCATGAAAGCAGCAATCACCTGTAAATATCACACAGTCGGCTAATGAATGGTAAATTATCTTTACATCGAAACTACGGTGGCATGCCAGTTAATCATAACAATTTCTAATTACAAACAATTATTATCGTGTTATAGTAATTTCACAGACGATCATCTTCCAATTACTCTTGCATCGTTGAAATCTTCAAATGACAATGAATAAAATCAGTGACACGAAAGATTCGATTCTACATTATCGTATGTTAATCGCAACCAACGTAGGAAAGCCACCCACCATCTATTTAGAGTGTCGTGCGAGGAGACAGGGGACATGGCGATGGTGTTAGACTAGAGAAAAGCACTGGGATTAGCTCGTGGATCTTTCTGATTCCTGTAGCGCACCGTCAACCAAACCCCAACAAACTGCAAATTGTACACACAAATGTTAGTTCCAACCGATAATCTATACTACACCAATGAATCGCGGCAACGAATGCCGATTAATTTGACATCGCAGCGTCGCGTCGACGAGGTTCGTGAGGAGGAAGGTCAGATAACATGGTGTCCAGTAAAACAATTCGTACGAAATTCAAGGACATTCAAGAACAATTTCCAGGACATTTCGAGGTTGGGGTGGGACATTTGTAAAAAATAAAAATACGCATATCGAGCCCGACGTACGAAATAACATTTAGTTCGATAACTGTTGTCGTTTACGTTGAAATCGATTGAGCAAAAAAAATACTCGCTATGCACGAATGCATGTATGTATCTCAGCGAAATCGAGATACGCATTTTTTTTAGAATGATCGCTGGTAATATACATTTTGAAATAAGCTCAAATTTGCGGGTAAATAAAAAATTCAAGGACAATCCAGGACTCCTTCAAAGACTGACGAAATTCAAGGACAGTTCCAGGACTTCAAGGACCAAGGACACCATGTATAAAAAAAAAACAATTCACGGATTTAAAAAAAATCGTCTTACCTCCGTGAAACTGAAGAAGAGTCCTATACCGCCGCAAAGTTTGAACGCGTAATCGATAGTGGACTGCAATTCATTCATGCATGCAGAACACGCGCAATCCTTTGGGGAGCCCGGCGGGCAGCACATTTTCTGAAATTACGAATACATTTTTTTTTTACATAAAAAAAACTCTACAGAATCATCAGAGCCGATGGTCGACGGGAAAGCTCACAGTGACTTCTTCGCAGCTCGGATTGCTCAGACCGGGATCGTCGTCGCCCATCGTGTGGTTGAACCCGCAGCAGTGGAAAGTCGTCTGCACCTGGGCCTTGAGGTCGTCGTCCACGTGTCTCCATCCCTACACAAATAATTTCACGCTTTCAACGAAAATCACCGGCGTTCGCCCAAAAAACACTTTTAAGGGAATACGACGTACCTGCTCGGCTAGAGTTTCCTGTTGCTTGGCGTTGACTGCAAGACACGCGCAGGCGATGCTGAACTGGACGAGGAACAGCAGGAAGAGGATGAGCATGTACTGTGAAGCTCGTAAAGGACAAATATTCTGGACTCATCAAGTACAAAAGAAACAGCAAGGCTTGGAACTCCAAAAAAAAAGTTGAAAAAACTCGTCCGTAATCTCTGTGACGAAGAGTCAAAGTTCGGCGATTAGCGATAGCGTTATCTGCACGGAGAAAAAATTTTTGAAGATTTTTGTTACCGTAACAAATTCAGTTTGCTAGTATCGGGATAACAAAACCGGCTTGTAACCATAGCAAAATTCTTTGCTTGGGCCGATTTGCTACCGCAACAAAACAGGCTTTGTTAATGCAACAAAAAAATTTGTTATATGACTGAGTTGGGCTCGTATATGTGCCAACAACTATGACGAGCTCGAGACACTCAATGCGCAAAATGAAGACGAAGAGACGCGAGGAAACAGTTCCTTCGTATTCGAGTCAAAATAAAAATAGAGTAGAGTTGCAAACTCTTTAAATTTTCTGTATACAGATGTATAAACTGTGGGAGATAATACCTTTCGCAGTTTAATACAGCAAATTTCAAGAATTCGCAGTTGCAATACAGACATTATTTTCAATATAATAAAATGATAAGATGCAAACTCAGCGAAGTAATCTTTAAATGAATGTATGTACTTATATATAAGTATCTTATTACGTCATTACTCAGCAGTCAAATTACAGCAGGTGTTGTTTGTTTTCATAGCAAACTAAATTGTCGCAGAAAAAAGAAATTTGCCGCGATACCAAAACCAATTGCTTCTACGTAGTAATTTTTTTGCCACTTTTACTAATCGTTTTGCTGCGGGGACAAGGTCATTATCAGCAAAAACCATTTTGTTAGAGGAGCTAAACAATTTTTCTCCATGTATCATAAGTCGTTACTCCGCCGTCAAATTACAGCAGACGTTGTTTGTTCTCATAGCAAACTAAATCGTCGCAGTAACAAGAAAGTTTTGTCGTGATAGCAAAACCAATTGCTTCAACGTAGTAATTTCTTTGCCGCTTTTACTAATCATTTTGCTGCGGGAACAAGGTCATTCTCAGCAAAGCTCATTTTTTAGAGCAGCTGAACGATTTTTCTTAATGTGTCGCCAAAATTTAATGCACGCGTTAATGAAAAAGGATACAAAGAACAGAAGAACTTGATGATGCTTGACGGCTCCGATGAGGCCCAGTATCGATATCAGGATGAGTATAACTCCGCATGCGAGTATACCGCCGATTATCGGAAGATTCGTAACGAGTGCCGATGCCCTTCCATAAACCGCGACGCCGATGAGAATAAAAGCGACGACCTGCGTTGTGACAGACGGAGCGAGAGGTTGTTAAACTGATTGATACAGCGGGGAGATTGACTAATGGAATAATAAGCGGGACGACGATCGCTGGTAGTGGCGAACGTATCGCGCATAAATGGACGATAAACTCACAATGTAAAGAATGTTCAGGGCCGTCAGGGCATTTTTCGAGCACGTGAAACCGCCGCACATCTTCGACTCCGATTTAAGTCCCGTAATCCTTCGGAACTAGCACAACCTTATCTTAGCAACGACCCGACTCGAGAGCGGAAGACTGCGGTCGGGCCTGTACGCTCCGAGGGCACCGAGACTGGAGAGATTGTCGTGTTGAGTGTAAACACGAGAGGCTTGCGACGAGACGTGAGAAAATAGTTCCGGGAGCTTTGCGGTTTCTCCTGATGTGATCGACGGATAATGCGATGTTTCAACTGGGACGAAAGGTAGTTTCGTGTCAGTGCGAATAGAGAAATAACAGTCTCGACTCTTTAACAAGCTAGTCGCGACTGTCTCCGCTGCGCGCACTGCACCGGTGAGGATCGATATCTCAAAGTCTCCGCTGCGCGGCGCTAGTGGGGAGAAGAGGCGAGAAGAGCGACGACGAAGCGCCGAAGGGCGAAGTGAACTGCGACGAGTAAAGTCGCTTGCGAATCGGTTGAGCACGAACTGCGTAGGAATATCAGCGGTCGGTAATGCAGATACCGGCTTTTTGTCAAAGATAATCTTCGAAAAGCTCTCGTGAGTTCTCGTGAGGTCAACTCGTACCTTAGACGGACAGCGATTTTAAGAGAGCTTACACAATAGTATTTTCTAGAGAAGCTTTTTCCTCAATGTCGAGAGATCGGCTTCAGCGATGAAATCTCGTGCGGCGAAGAGCCGAACGGCGAACTAAGCAGCGACTAACAGCGTCGGAAATAGTAGCGGTTGGTAATGCGGATACCGATTTTTTTTACATTTTTTCAAAGATAATATTCGAAAGGCTCTCCAACGAGGTCTCGTGAGGTCAACTCGTAACTTCGAGGCGGGCCGATTTTACGAAAGCTCACAATAGAATTTTCTAGCGAAACTTTTTCCTCGTGGTCGAGAGATCGGTATCAGCGATCGGACGGTGAACTGAAACGCGCTGAATACCGTCGCTTGCAAACCGGTGCGCACCAACCGCGTCGGAAATACCAGCAGTCGGTAATGCAGATTCCTGACTTTTTCAAAGACAATATTCGAAAGGCTCTCCAGCGAGGTCTCGTGAGGTCAACTCGTAACTTCGAGGCGGGCCGATTTTTCGAGAGCTCACAATAGAATTTTCTAGGGAAGCTTTTGCCTCGTTGTCGAGAGATCGGTATCAGCGATCGGATGTTATTGTTAGCTCGATGAAATATCGTACGGCGAGGCATCCAACTCGAGGAATCCATTAATCAGGGAGAGGGTGGGTTGATTAAATCTGTCACGCATGATAAATGATTATATACAACCGGAGCCGGCGTGCGTAATCTTCTTGGCAAATATGGAGCGAGAGAGAACTTCCGCGTGTAGCACGCTGGAAAATAATTTCAAGGCTCCGCCACATCCGCGCATTTAGACTCCGATCGTTTGCCGTAGAGCGGATAACTCGCGCTACAAAAAAAAAAAAAAAAAAAAAAAAAAAACTCCCCTTAATTTTTGTTCTTCCTTTTCTTCGCATGATCCAAATTGATAGCGAATTAAAATTCATGCGCTAAACTGTCGCACGAAAGTTCCACAAGAGTGAATGACGACATCGAGACGCGCCAGCAATCTCGAGACAATGAGAAGCTGGTTACGGGTTTCATCACAATCGTCACGCACATTGATCAATTCTCTCCCGCTCGCGTGCCCCCTTGTTTTTCGATGTCTCGTATAACAAATACGCGCTCCCATAACTCCGATCGTGACGAGTTAAACTCGTTAGGATGGCAGGGGAGAAGAGCCAGAACGAATCTTGCGGAGTCGACGAGAGAACGAGATGGAATTCGTTTCCAGCATAAATAGTGTCGACGCGAGAGCGCGCTCCGTTACTGGTGTCTCGTCACTCTGAGAGCGGAGACAGGAGTCACTTCTTCGCGAAATCGGCGAAGAATCGTCGACCACGAGTAGGTAAAAAATAAAGAAGCAATAAAAAAAATAAAAAAATAATTTCACAATATCGTTAATTTCGGTGAACGCCAATGAGGGGTAAAGAACCGAGAGCTCGCTGAACCCGCGCGGTCGAATTTATTTTGGAGCGCGAGATTTGTTCAAGTGCGACTGTTTGTCTTGCCGGTTAATTTTTTATTCTCGGTCTAAGCGTCAACATGTACGCGACGTTAGTTGGGACGGTGAGGGAACGAGCAGGAGGTCGCTGTTACGCATGAACACTATGCATGTTAATTACCGTCGCTCCGGGGTTACAGCAACAAAAAAAAATTCATATCCGCGTTTACTTAACGCTGTTTTATAATCCAACAAACCGCACACTTTCACCTAAGTCGTCGCGACAATTTTCGACAAATATCTCACATGAATGGTTTCTATATTCGACGGTAAGTGGGTTTTTTTTTTCGGCTGGCGGAAGGAGAAGCGGTGGGGCATTCGAGTGGCGACGATTGTCTAGGCAGATACCGGCGATTCGACTGATAAACCCCGCTAATGTATAAAATGTACTTGGCAGGCAGACGCGACTCTATTCCAAGTTCACATAGTTAAGAGGCGTATCGCCTAATCGAACACCGCGTTCCACCCCTCGAGAGGCTTCCAGTCGCTCACCGTCTCTCCGTCAGTAGTGCGATTTGTAACGAATTATCGAGACCGATTATCGATCACTTTATTACCTCCGTCGAGAAGGTGTCCGTTAACCAAGGAGAAATAACGGGGGTATGGAAAAAGGAAGCACCAAGCAGTGGCCCCAGTATCTCGCAGCTATATCAGGTGAATAATTTTACAGTCGAAGTCAGATCGAAAAAAAAAAATATATAGGGAAAAGCGGGGCAAAGTGGGACAGTGGGGCAAAACGGAATAATGGAACAAAAGACAATTTTCCCATAACTTTCGGATGGTGGCGATGATGGTAAGTGGGGCAAAACGCTGTTAACAATCCGGATGTATCGTTGGGACAAAATGGGACATCCAGAAATCATTGGAAAACCGAGTTTTGACCCCGCTCTCCCGTTTTGCCCCACTGTCCCATTTTGCCCCGCTCTGCCCTACATATCGAAGGTGAAAAAAAAAAAATCATTCGATCGATCGATTTTTCTAGCCACGCTATCGCTGGCCATAACAGGCTCGCACATAGGATGGACCTCGCCGAGTCTTCCACTGTTGAAGCGGGACGATTCTCATCTCCCACTGACTTCGGACGAAGCCTCGTGGATAGCCTCGTTCTACCTTCTCGGATCGATACCCGGAAATCTGCTGGCGGCCTTCGTGGTCGATCGTTTCGGTCGCAAGAATAGCCTCCTGATCGCCGGTATTCCCCTCTTCTTCGGTTGGGTACTCATAATCGTCGCCTGGAATCCCTACATACTGTACGCCTCGCGTTTCATCAGCGGATTGGGCCAGGGCGTCGTCTACGTCGTTTGTCCGATGTACATCGGCGAGATCGCCGACAAGAACATCCGGGGCTCGCTCGGTTCGTTCATAAAGCTGATGGTCACCTTCGGCGAGCTTTACGCCCACGCGATCGGTCCGTTCGTCGCTTACGAGTGGTTGGCCTACTACTGTGCGATCATTCCCATCGTGTTCTTCGCCAGTTTCGCGTGGATGCCCGAGTCGCCGTACTACCTGGTGATGAAGAACGATCAGGACGGTGCGGCGAGGAGTCTCCGCCGGCTGAAGCGTTACACGAACAAGGAAGACCTTCAGGAGGACATGGACCAGATGGCCAAATCGGTTGTGAGGGATCTCGCGGATCGCGGACACTTCTGGGACCTGTTCGACACACCGGGCAACCGGAGAGCAGTGCTGATAAGCTTCGGACTGCAGTTGATTCTTCAGTTCAGCGGTATCGCGGCCATAGAGTCTTACACCCAGGAGATCATTGAGGAGAGCGATTCCGGTCTCTCGGCCGGCATCGCCGTTATAATTCTGAGCGTTCTTCAGCTCGTCGCTGGCCTCGGTGCCGCGGCTCTGGTCGACAGAATCGGCCGAAGACCGCTTCTTCTGTCGACCACCCTTCTCGCCGGTGTCGCCCTTACGGTCAGTGCGCTCTTCTATCTCGCGAAGCTGTGGCTCGGTTACGGCATGAAGAATCTCGGCTGGCTCCTCGACGCCTCCGTCATGTTCTACGAGCTCATTATCGCCCTGGGCCTCAGCCCTCTGTCTTACATGATACTCGGCGAATTGTTTCCAACGAACGTCAAGGGTGTCGCCGTCTCGCTTGCCAACATCTGGGCGTCCCTCCTCGCCTTCGTCGTATCGAAGATGTATCAGGTCGTCACCGACACGTGCGGCATTTACGCGGCCTTCGGATGGTTCGCGACCACATGCTTCTTCGGTATTGTCTTCATATTCTTCGTCGTCCCGGAGACGAACGGCAAGTCGCTGCTCGAGATACAGGAAGAACTTAATTGCCGTCGGAAAGGTCGCAACAAGGCCAACGACGGGGGCAACGAACCTCGCGCCAAGGAAATCAACGTGAGCGCTATTTGCTAACTCGCGGCGCGTTTAATTATTCATTTACCAATCATCATTGTCGACAGTAAGGGCCCTTATCTTTCTAAATGTAGCCATTTCGAGAGACGTAGGTGACGCGGAATTCCGGCACATTTGCGTCTCTATCGGGTGTGAGTACCGAATCGTCACGTACTTCCCGAATGGAAGCCTCGCGACAAACTCTCGTACGATACGAGGCGCCTTTAATCGTACGGCGTTCGGTCGTACACTCGTTCGTTATTACGGAAATAAATCGCACACCGCAAATATCTAACACTGGCTTAATTATCGGATAAAAATTGTACACAGCCAGTTCCATACACCACAAAAAGTTTGGGCATTCAATATGTGACTCATTACGCATTACACATTACATCATTTATGTAACACATTAATAAGCTTACAACATTTCGTTGTAACACTCGCCAAACGTTACAACTTTAAAACATAACACGTAAAATATTCTCAACATGTGTAAACTTACACTAGCAGGCTCGAACCGATGGGGAGGAAAGACGGCCTGCGAAATGGGCGTTGGATTAGCGAAACTGTTATTGTGCAGGTAAGATGAACCACATGGCGTGTTACCATGTGATTAAGAGTCAAGAGTCGGTTCATCTTATCTGCAGAATAACTTGTCGCGGTCATCAAACGCCCCGCTCGAATGCCGTCTTTCCTCCCCGTCGGTGTACGATTGCTCGCGTGTAAGTTTCCACATGTGGAGTATATTGGAAGTGTTATGTTTTAAAGTTGTAACGATTGGCGGGTATTACAATGAAATGATGTGAACTTACTTATGTGTTACGTTTACTTTTTGTGGCGTAGGGAAATGGCGTTGTGCGATAGTTTTTGGTACGATAATTAAGTAAGTGTCAGATATCTGCGGTGTTTTGAACGAAGTTGTGAACGCTTGTAAAATTTTTTGCGGTATACGATTGATTTCCATAATAACGATCGAGTGTACGATTGAGCCGTGTAGGGTAGAGCGGGGTAAAACAGGAGAGGCAAAACGGGACCGACAATGGGGATGCATCGATGGGGCAAAATGGGACGTCCTGAAATTGTTGGGAAATTTCGCTTTTAAATAATAATTTTAGGGCGTCCCATTTTGCCCCATCCTTGCATCACGATTGTCCGTCCCGTTTTGCCCCACAGTCCCATTTTGCCCCGCTCTCCCCTACGATCGAAAGCACTTCTATAATACCGACTCCACCGTTTAACGGGGCTATCAGATTACAAATCCGCCGGAAGACAACTGTTCACCGATAAACTTCTTTTGGTGGAGAATTGCATTCTGACATACTTGTAATACGATAGAGTAATTGTATCATAAAAATTTTCTTGGTAGCCTATGTTCGAGTAGAGTTTTAAAACACGGTCGAGTTATCAGAATACTGTTGAAACCGGTAAATTTATTGCCCGATATGTTTCCGGTGGAGTATCGATCGATGCTTGTATTTTGGTAGAGCGGTCGTTTACCAAACGATCGCGTGGTCGGTTGCTAGACTTACATCCGGTAGATACCTAAATGTGCCCGTCTCGGTGAATCTCTACCAAACGTTAACACAAACAAGAGAAATATCGTCGAGCACAGAATCGGACGAATGAAAACTAAAAGAAAAAAAAAAAAAAAAAATTCAAGAAGTTTCGATGACGATGGAACCGGTATAATCCACACGAAGATCCACATATCTCAGCGTGCGGCGTCAGCAAGGGCCCCAATGGGCAGAGCACTTTTCGCATGACCATCTTCACTTCCCTTTCAAGCAGGGTTTAAAATAATAATACGATTGAGACTGATATTTATATAAATCGTAAAGTATTTATTCGTCGCTCAAGTATGCTACCACGAGGGAGGGTAAAATGAAATGCGGTTCGTTTTGCCGATTTTTTTACTCGAGCCCCCCCCGCCGGTAATGACGATACGACGATACTTGGCAGCGATTAGCAACATTTTTTGTTGATATTTCCCTTTAAGGCAGGGTTCGAATCAATGAACTGACTAAAGACTTTAACGATTACAATTATTAAGTTGTCGATCGGAGCACGAGGTTTTCGGACGGCCAACTCTGCGTGCCGTGTCAAAGCCTCCTTTTCAATGTTTCATGTACCGGCGATGAGTACGAGCGAAGCGGATATTAAACCGAAAGAGGTTTACGCTGACCGAGGCCCCCCGAGGCAACAAGATTGTTGCCGAGCACCGCAGCATGACCAACTCATTTGTTTCCCTTTTAGGCAGGGTCAGACATATACATAGGTATATGACGTTCCAATGCATTAAAAAAAAAAAAAAATGCAAGAACGATAACCGGCTCTAATACAGTCATTATCTGGATAATCATCTTAGCCTATAAATAACCATGATAATTTGCAGATCTGTCAAGTAGTTTTTTTTTTGTGATCAAACGATTTTTACAATTTTAAAAGAGCATCACGCGTGAATCGATACACAGTAGTGCGACAGCGTTCGTTTGATACTAAAAAATATGTGTTTATTATTTTTGTTTTGTCGATTATTCGATCGTCTCTTGTTCGTATGCTATTATAGTCTGTACAATTTTGCGACTCTCTACATGTCCCTTTTAGGCAGGGCGCGAGACAACGAAAAATTACGAATCGACCTTGACAATGTCTTGTTCGTAACAGATTTCTACCGTGTAGAAGTGTGCAATTATTTTCTAAATGTTGTTATGCAATAAAGAGGCTTAAACGAAAATACCAAGCGTTTTATGTACGTATTTCGTGTGTTACTGTGCAATTCCGTCGTACTTTATCTTGGCGACGGTTACACACGTGGCCCGCAGCGCGTGTGTGCTTTCGCGCGCGTTATCTCGTCACATCACCGTGTAAACAGAGAAAAACCTCGAAACGGCGAGAATCTCGTACGAACCAGTGGCGTCTCGCGGGAAAAACCTGAGCGTAAACTTTTAAACGTTGCATTTAATTTTTCGGCCTTAAGTTCATCGACACAGAGCGACGTCCCGATAATGGATATAGAAAAAAAAAAAAAAACGTTTTTCTCTTTCCGACGTCACGATCAAGGCCAGAAATTGACAACTATTATGTATATATATTTCTTGCATTATAATAACCGTTATACATAAATTGTTATTACAATATACAAACATAAATTTTAATAATTCATCCATCAACATCTCACAACACCGTTAGATTAATCATAATATTTACACACAGCAGACTATAGTTTCATGAGGTACCAGCCGATGAGTGTCTTTGCGCGGCAAAGTTCCTGTCCTATTTGAGTACCCGTAGAGTTCTAGATGCCATGTGGTTTAAACAACACTCGATCCCCTAACTTACTTCTGTACGTACTATGGATTAAATTTCCTATGCTCGAGCGCTCTTCTAATCTCGAATAGAAATTCAATTAATTTATTTATCGTTATATATATCTCCATCGTAATCGCGTTCATTATATATATATTTTTTCTTTTGATAGTTGGCAAATGATATTTATTCAATACTCAATAACATCATGGGTTCTCGACGTACCCGGGCGGCGGCAACGCACGAGATGCACGCCCCGTCGCTTTGACTGACTTGCGTGTGATTGTCGGAGAAGCTCTGAAACGTTTTATTAATTAGTAACATCGGTTGTGTCTCGTTGAATCAATCAACTTTTATCAACATTTCTTTTTTATTTCAATATGCATATGTGCGCTCGCTGTCGTATTTGTTGCTCGTACGCTGCAGCGATTCTGTAAGTATATTCTTTTTATTAAACTTTTTTGATCGTCGACTTTCGGCACGGCTTTCGAGAGGCTGATATTTATATATATTATTCGGAAAAACAAAACGGAATCGACAATTAGGCCTGGCAACGTCGGACTTTGAATCTCGTCGGATGATATTTTGCATCGATCGCCGTTTCGCACTTCGAAAAATTCTCTATTTTTTTTTTAATATATTATTAAATGAATTATATATTTTCCTATCGAGTGACCGGAGACGAATGCATATTCAGCATTCCACGGCACGTCGAAGGGTCCAAAACCCTGACCCTCTTAGATCAAGCTGACAGTTCGTGCTGTTGCCGTATTATTATATAGTGTGAGTACCTGGAATTTTTTTCAGATTTTTATCCGGTTTCGTTTTCAAGTTAGCACATAGGCGTGTAGATATTAAAAATTATTATATCTCAGAAACTTTTGCTCGTACAAAAAATAACGTCACCCACAAAAAGATGCTACTTTTGATGAACTATCTTCGGAAATGTTTTCAAAATTTTTCAAGTACGAGAAACTTAAAAAAACAGGAAATTGTTTTTTTACAAAATTTGTAGTAAGATGACTGTGCATTTTGCTTCAAATTTCACGGAATATTCATTTATTAGTGTAAAACAACGTGTATGAATTGCAGAATGGGTTGGGATTGCGTTCAATTTTCACAGCCGTTTAACCATTTTTTTGTATGATATATATCCTGTAAAAAAATGGTTAAACGCCTGCGGAAATTGAAAGCAATCATAACACATTCTGAAATTCATACATGTAGTTTCACACTGATAAAAGAACATGGAGTGAAATTTTTATTGCAGATTGCATAGTCATACTTGGCGAAAATTAAAAAAAAATAAGATCTCCGTTTTTTTAAGTTTCTCGTACTCCAAAAGTGTTGCAAAAAATTACGAAAATAGTTAATAAAAATAGCATATTTTTTGTACAGGACCGTTTTTGTACGGCCAAAAGTTTCTGACATATAATAGTTCTTAATATTAACACGCCTTACTGCTGTTAGCTTGAAAGCGAGAGGCGATAAAAATCTGGAAAAAATTCCCGGTACTCACACTATATATTAAAATCATCACAAATCTTCAGCTTCTAATTCCCCATATTCACATCCTAAACTGCAATTTATTTTTTTCGTCGTTGAGCACCTAGACGTTTATTTTCCTCTTTAATTCCTCCATTAAGTCGCGCGTATTTGTCGCTTCCAAATATCAGCAACGTCGAAGCAGGGCTCGTCATCTATTATTTCTTCGAACGATGCGCTAAGCTCTAATTGCATGCGGTTCTCTTATTGTCCGTGTCGCGTCGAGGACTCAGCTGTACTCCAGGCATGGCTGAGAAACTAAATAATCCCGGCATGTCGTTCGGCCTCGCTCCCGGCGCGGCATCGTTTCCACTCGCGCGAACAGTCGCAACGATGGAAGATCACAGAGATGATAACGAACAATCGGCGCTCACCGTAAATTTTTCAGTATTAATAAACCAAACAATACCCCCGCGGTGCACGACGACAGTTATATTTACAGAGATATACATATAGTTTGGCCTTGTCGTTCGCTCGTAAAGTTGCTTCATCTCACGCCAGATATCTAATACCGATTTCTGCTACCGATAAGGTACAAATGTTTTTTTTTTCCTATGGACTATAAACTAAACCGTAGACACTAGTACCGTGGGCAAAGGTGTCTGATCCAACGCAGACTCTACCACTGACGCTCACCGATGCTGTGCCGAACACTCACGAAGTAGAGACGGTGAACGTACGCAGGACGGTTGTACTCTGTTCGAGCACAAAAATCAACAGCTTTTTTCATTTATTTTATTATTATTATAATTTTTTTTAATCGAGCGATTAATCGCGACAAGAGTAGATACCGTTTCGTGCTATGCTTATGTCGTACGGTGGTGGGTATAGCTTGTAAATGGATCCCGGATTCCGTCGATCTATCGTAGTACGGTATATATACGTGGTGTGTACTGCTTCGCGAGCTGATCTGTCGATCCTCCAATTTGTTGTCCATCATTCTCGTCGCATACCTCCCGACAGATAAATCCCCCGTTTCCTCCCGGCGAGCCAGCTGCGCAAATGTACCCGTTGATTGCGTATAAAAACATTGCGAGGTAGGATGCCGCGCTGACAGTCGAATTCGCAGTGCATTCATCACCGATGTTCTTCGCGCTTTATTTAACGTTAATACTTGTTTTTTTTTTCTTCATATAGCTTATTCGTCCTACAGTGTCAAATTTTCAATCTCGACGGCGTCAGTTAATCGGTCGGTTTTTTGTTGTAGCTATCTCGACTCGACAGCGCGGATATGAATTTTAACGAGATCCAGCGTACCAACGAGAATACACCCGATAATAGCGAAGTGAGTCCTATACTTAGTAGTTTTATCGTGTTAACAATTGACGCGACCAAGATTTTTTTTCTTTTTTTTTTTTGTTTAAACTTTGACTGGTCTTTCGGTATTGCAGAGTAGCCAGCAACGTTTCCCTATCACAATACCCTCCACGGACTGCGCCTGATAGTCTGGTCGTCGGTCTAGATCTAATTATCGTAATGACTACACAATCCCTCTTAAGCCTCCCGGCGTTGATCGCCGCCCCCGCCACTCGCGACCGAGCGCGCGTCTAATTGTTTCGAAACTTCGTCGATGATTATTTAACACGGGCTGTTGAAACCTCTGAGAGACTCATTCGTTGTCCACGACTCGATCGAATTATTTTTTTCACGTCGAACACGTTTATCTCGGATACTATAAATATACAGGTATACGTTAGTACTATAAACAAAGCTATTAGCAACACGATTGGTTTTATACATATTTTTCATTTTGTTTTGTTTCCTTTGTTGATGTTTGAGCACTCTCCGGTCAGATAATGCGTACAGTCACTGGATTTGAGTCAACACCTCGAGTGCTTTCGTGACATCGTCGCGGAGATATTATGATCGTGTCGTGTTGATTGCCTGAACCTGAATTTGGGTTGGGGGGGTGGGGGAACCCGAATAAAAATTGAGCTGGCACCCCGTGACGTAACGTTCCACATTCTATACAAATATACTCCACCTCTCGGCGTCGGGCGACTTTCCCCCCTCGGCGTTTTTTTTTTTTTTTTTTTTTTTTTCCCTCTTCATTTTTATTGCGGCCACGGTAGAATCGCTTGGGATCAATGCCGGTGAGAGCAAGCCCCGAGGATGATTGCACACCGAAAGATGAGGTCTTTCGTTGACATAGGCCTCACCGAGTTTTCCGACGCGGAATGAGAGAGAGAGCCAAGCCACGATCCGCCGTCTGCCCTCCTTATGTACTTATCCCTACGGCGGCGCTGTCGCATTCTCAGGCACCGATGGGTCCCGCTTCAACGAATTCCACAACTCCTCGTTCTGCTTGCGAACTGCGAAATAGGAAACGATAAAACATCATTAAATTTTCTCCCCGCCGACCGATCTTGCACTGTTGTACGATTTTTCATATCACTAATCCGATTCACCGGTGAAAATATTTCTCTGGCAATTTGTCTAAAAAAAACTGTAACCAGACCGTTTCAGTGGTTTTCAGAGATTTTCCGAAATTGTTCCCTGAGTTTCTCTGCTGTTTGCTAAATATCTCTACCAGTTTCTCGGCACGGCCTCCTGTAATCACAATTTGTCAGAGAAATTCGGAGTGCACAGTAAAAAAAGTTTCTACTTTTTACAACAACTTGTTTTTTTTTGTTAATTTTCTAGTTTTACAAACACAAGTACAAACTAAAATTGTCAATGAGACGGGAAATAAAAGGACAGGTTTGTATATTCAAATCAGTGAGTAACGAGTTTGTCACTTATTTAACAAAATTATTTTTACGATGTTTCGTATTCCGATTTTACGAAATTATTTTTTACTGTGTGGTAGTAGTAGTAGCGAATTTATTGACAGTGTATAACACGGGACAGTTTCTGGTACATAACAGACTTAGATTACCGATATGCTGCCAATTGGCCATCGACCGAAGACCGAACTTTCAGAACAATTTTTCCGATAAACTTTCCAAGAATTTCATATAAATTTTCAGACATATTCCGAGAAACATTTTCACCAGAGTGGCTAAAAAAACCCCGTAAAAAATCTGTAATATTCTGTCAAGAGTTCCAAGTTCGAAGATCCATGCACTATAATGGTATCGCGGAATACGTCGTTCCGTTATAATCTGTTCGACATTGTTTCCTACGAGTATCATTGACGACCGACAGTTGGTGATTGTGCTGAGCCCGATGCTCGGCGAGCTCCCTGGAGCCGATCGCTGGTATGTGGAAAGAGCTGTGGGTGAGGGTGACGACGACGACCAGAATCGACGCTATCAGCAGAAAGAAAAAGGTCCCGATAACTATCATCGTGATTTTTCGATGCCTCCTCTCCTGCTCAAACTCGATAGGACTCTTGACGATGATCTTTCCGGTGGATTCCCTGATCTCGACCCTCGCCGTCGGACGAACCGAATCCTTCCTGTGACCGCCTGTCCCGACCGGGCAAACAGCCGCGGTACTCGCCCTTCTAGAGGTACCCTTTCTGCACACGCTTGACCTTCTCCCGTCCCCTGCATAATCGGCAAAGATTAAATTTTGATTTTTTTTTTTTCGAGTAAAAACCTCACTTCCGGTTCGGCTGCGGTCCCAAGGAAAGACAACCTACCCAGCGGCGTTGACCTGGTGCAACTGTTGGTCCGCGAACGACCGGAATGAACGCTCGCCCTTCTGCTGCCGGAGTGCTCCGAATCGGACGATTGTTTCGTGCGTCTGGGACGATCGGATTGCGAACAAATGGAATTCGATCTCGTCGATGTTTCACCGAAATTCGGTGGGTAAAGACCGGGACCTACCGATTGCTTGCGCGCTCTCGCGTTCGCTGCCTCGTTGAATGTCGGCGCCTCGGCCGGAGTTTCGCCCATCGCCTCGTCCACGTAGAACACTATTCTGTTGTAATCCGACGAGCCCATAGTTTGGCGGAGGTTTGTAAAGGAAATATGATTGAAAAAAAAAAGAAAAAAAGATACCTCTGGCGCACTTCAAACTACCCGCTGCGATAAATCTGATCTTCCATCCGCTGTCTCTGCGCAACGTCACGAGTCAATCGTCGAGAGCGGTCGCTTTTGACGTCGAACCAGTGTCAATCACAATCCACACTGCATTTCCATTATACGGAGCTTAATTCAATCGAACTATCGACAGTTCCGTCAATCCGTGTCTTCGATGATCTACATCTCGAAGTGCGTGGCAACGAATTCAACATTATATATATATATACATATTTTACAATGCGATCTGGTAGATTTTACATTGGAAGCTGCAAGGTAAATGAGGAGGCAAATCCGAAGGGTACTTTTCTACGGGCCGCTTCGAAAGACAAATAAATTTGCATCGCGTCTGGCGTTCCCGATAATGGAGTCGTTCGATCGGACCGATTATCGCAGCGCCACCGAGACCATACGGTTCTCTTCGTAGATTTCGTGCAACAAATAAATAACCTCTTCGATCGGCTGGAAACCGTGGAGTTGAGTGCTGTGTACGTGTGTAAGCGCACATGGATATCTCTGTGTGTGTGGGAATATAAGAGAGGTACGAACTTCGAGATCTACATCTCGAAGTTCGTGGCGACGAATTCAATATTACATAGGGGAAACCCGGGCAAAACGGGATACTGCGGCAAAATGGGGACACGTACCCCGTTTTGCCCTAGATGGTTTTTTTTGTAATATCCTTGCAAAACCAGTGCCAATACAATTTTGGGGTGAAAAACAACGGATCTATGCTTTCGGAATCGTTTTAGCAGGTTTTCTTGCTTAGTGTCCCCGTTTTGCCCGGTCCACGGGAAAACCGAGGCAAAACGGGGTACTGGGGCAAAATGGGGACATGTATCTCGTTTTTCCCCAGATAGTGTTTTTTTTAAGCTTTCAAAATCGGTGCCATCACAATTTTGGTGTGAAAAACAATGGATCTATGCTTTCGGTATCATTGTAGCAGGTTTTATTGCTTAGCGTCCCCGTTTTTCCCCGGTTTCCCCTAGAAATATATATATATATTTTTTTACAATGCGATCTGGTACTGTTTACATTGGAAGCTGCAAGATAAATGAGGAGGCAAATCCGAAGGGTACTTTCTACGGGCCGCTTCGAAAGACAAATAAATTTGCATCGCGTCTGGCGTTCCCGATAATGGAGTCGTTCGATCGGACCGATTATCGCAACGCCACCGAGACCATACGGTTCTCTTCGTAAATTTCGTGCAACAAATAAATAACCTCTCCGATCGGCTAGAGACCGTGGAGTTGAGTGCTGTGTAAGTGTGTAAGCGCACATGGATATCTGTGTGTGTGTGTGTGTGTGGGAATGAAAGAGAGGCATGTGCTTCCGGAATACACGTCGGTATATACACTGGCGATACACACCGGCGAACTCGACGCTGGGCTAATAATAGGCAGACACGATGCCTCCGTTGCCACTTTTCCATCTACCGAACCGTATCTTGCTATCCCCCATTTTCGCGATACCGCATAAACCAGTGGATTACAATATTTATGTACCAAGCGTCCCAAACTGGAGGCTCGTCGGTCGGGCTGAATCGCCCCGTAAAAAGTTGCTCTGTCACACTAGATCGGTTATTTCGCGAGATACTTTAGTCGAGCCGAAAACAGTGAAGTGTTTTCTTGTTGGGCCAGTTGCGGGGCTGACCTCCGGTCGAAACTGTTCGATGCAGCGACCAATCCAGTTTACCCCTTCAATAATACTTCTTTTTAGTGTTTTTGAAAATCAATTTGCAACTCCAGCCTATCTTGCGTATTTTCTTTTTTTTTTTTTTTTGAGCCGAGCTTTTTTTGCAATTCCATCGGGAGGCGTTTTTAAAGTACCGAAACTCGCTACGTTTCCTCCGAAAAAAAAATGGATCTTGGAACGAACTTCGCTCGCTCGAAGTTTACACATGTTTGTTACGTGAAGGAAAAAAAAAGTTGCCCGAGGCATAAAAAGGGATAGCGTGATTGACGTGTTTATTACCAAGAGAGCTGTATAACCCTCGGGCTTTATTGCGCGGTGTATTTTTAGTCGGAGTCTCGATACCAGGCCGGTCTCTTGTATCCTATATCCGTGTCTCATCTATCGTCCCACAACGTGACCCTCGTACTAGCTCGTAGTACGCTGCACTCTCCTCCATCTGACGTTCTATAGCTTCTGCATGTATGTCGTGTCGCATATGCGCCTCCTATCGGTTTCGTTTCCCGCCAGTTTCTCATCACTCTTTCTCGTTTATCTCTCAACCTCGATCTTCCGTAAAACCTGTATCTCCTGTTTTCTCCATCCATCCGTGCTTCTCTCGTACACGTCATTCGCTTCAAATATTTAGATGGAGAAGCGCTAGTCGAAACAATCGATCGGTTTATCCATCATGCCGAAGCTCCAGCTGGCAGCAAAATTGAAATACGTGCTATGGGTGCTGAATAGGGGGTAATGTAATTTTTGCCGTCAATGGTCCATTGAACTAATCAGTAACGTTTTAATCGATAAGCGATTTATCTATAATGTATGTGTCGTCGGGTCATTGACGGATTGACTAGGAGCCGCATCATTTTGACGGCCAGGTATAAAACTACCATCGACCGAATCATCGTATGGGCGAAAATTATGGGCCCGAACGCACTTCGGCCGAATAGTCAAACTTCCGAAATTTTATTGTTCCCAATCGTCACACTTCCGATATTTTATTTTTCCGAATCGTAAACTGCCGAATCTTTATTTTTCCGAATCTTCATTTCAGCGAACGTTATATTTAGCCGAAAGTTATTTCCCCGAGTCGTCATTTTTCCGAATACTAATTTTACCGAACTTCATTTCCGCAAATCGTTAAACGTCCAAACGTCAAGTCGCCAAAATAGTTTCGACAAAATGATGTGGCTCCGATTGACTGTCTGGAGTGGGTTGTTCATGCCCATGCGTCCTATCACCGCCTGTTTTTGTCATTGCAACAATGGAACAACCAATCCATCGACTGACTCAAAAATATAAAGTACGAACATTTTTGTGCGCATGTCACAACGTCCTCGATCGATTCTTCGCGGCTCGAAGCGCTTGACTGATATTCGAGACAGTTCTAATACTTCCGAATATGCGATATGACCGTTTTACATTCGCCACGGCTGAACACACATTTATTCACAGGACCGCTCCCGCCACGTGGATTCCAGTCGTGGATCTACGATATGTCTTTTCCCAACCGACAGCAAATAGTGATGAAAGGACTATTTTTATTTTTTTCCTTTTTCGCCGCGGCTTAAGTTTTTTCTATCAGCTTAAGCCTCGTGCAACACTCAATCACACCACGGATGACACCGCTCCAAATTTTCAATTATTATTTATTTAACATCATTTTTGTTTTACGTAGGAGTATCGCGGTTGAAGACTTTTGCCAAAACCCCGATGTCTTCCCCATTAGTTACATCAAGAGAGTGGCCACGAAGTTTGATAATCCACAGTCGATTAAGGTACTTTATACAGCACTTGTTATGTCCCAATTGGAATACGCGTTTGTTATATGGTCTCCCTACCAACGATTCTTTTCAGGTTTAATCAAACGAGTGCAACACAAGTTCCTTCGCTTTGCTGCCTTTTGGTTAGGGACACCTCTGCATTTTCCGGACCACAACTATGTATCCATAATGCGACTTGTCTACTTGATTTTTCGGAATTATCGGTCATGTTGGCTAGCACGCTTCGCGCGCTCTCAGCATCCGTGTGAGTAGCTGCGAATATTTGTGAGTATGTGTGAGTATCTGTGAGTATCTAAACGACATGAAATTTATTATTATGTAAATAAATAAATAAATAAATATATAAATAAAGAAATAATGCACGGTTCTCGTAATGTAGGTCACGAACCAGGATCACCAAGTTTTGCCGAACAGGCTTTACAATTATTTTTTTCTTCCCACTTTAATGCCGAAATGTAACGTGGATAATTCCACGATTCGACGATTCTACAATGGGAATTATTCCGACTCCGATAGTCTCAGTTAAATCATCGTTAAGCCCATTCCCTCTATCGCAAGCGTGAAAAGCTCCCCTCATTCGCCCATACATGAACTCGTCGAGGATAGCGAGGCGCGCGTTCGTTCCAATGAGAAGCGCGATGTCGTGCTCGACGATGTTTGCATTCCATTTTCCTGACGGCTTGAAATCCGCATAATGGTCTGTACCAAGACCGGGCGTTACGTCACTCGGGTTGGGAAATGAGAAAACGGAGCTACCCGATATGTAGCCGACTGGCTTGACGGACGGAAAGTCATTATTGATGTACCCGCAATTCCTCGTGTACTTGGGCACCGGCGTCGTTTACAATGGTTCATTTTGTTTGAAAACAATTTTAACAAAGCTGCTATTAAAAATCACCAGGACGATATGTATGCAGGTTTACGACAAAAGACACCTTCGAAGATTACATCGGTCGCGGTGACGATTAAATAAAAGTACAACTCGATAATTTTCATCAATTCTCACGCGATCTAGCCGGGAATTATATTATTCTTCATTAAAATATTTCTTGTTCATTTCAGCATTTTTTAAAATGAAAAATCGATTTCCTTTGATAAAGAGACGTTGAATTGCAAAAAAAGAAACATTACGGACCTTCGTGAACGAGAAATGTTCGTTAAATGTAAAAATCGTTTTTTACCGTGATTCAATGCGGATTCAATTTTACCGACCGAGCTAACGTGACTGTAAAACAAGACGCTTGAAATTGTACGTCGGCACGGACGATTGACGACCGATTGGGGACGAAAAACTCCGATCGAAGTCACGATTACAGAAAAGTACCACTCGATGCTTTCCATTCATTGTCACGCGATCTAGTCGATAATTATATTAATCTCTGTTAAAGAGATCGACAAAAACTTGGCAAAAAAGAAATTTCTAATTTTAATAAATATTTCTCGTTAATTTTATCACTTTTTTAAAAATTAAAAAGAAAAGTTGAATTGCCAAGAAATAGATATTACGGACCTTCGTGGATGAGAAATGTTTGGTAAAGGTAAAGATCTTTTTTTACCGTGTTACAAGGCGGTACGGACCGAGCCAACGTGACTTTAAAACAAAACACCTGGAATTGTACGTCGGCACGGACGATTGACGACCGATTGGGGGAAAAAGCTCCGGAGTGCCGAGAGCGGCACGGGGGTGAGAGAAGTTTCGGCAGCCAAAGAGGGGGAACCGTCGCTAGCAGAGGGAAGAGCTGGCGAACGGTTAAAATTCTTCGTGCTGAGTTATAGTGGCTGGCTCAGCGATTCGTCCTCTTTCTCTCCCTCCCTCATTGTAACTTTCTCATCGAAAAAGTGGGCTTTTCGTTCCCACAGTTAGCTGTAACTTTTCAACGAATTCAATGTCCGATTGCAAAAAGAACTTTATCTAGAATTTTACTGTCGAGAAGCAGCAAATCCATGATATTCCGTATAGAACTCTGTACCCTTCGAATTCACTTTTTTCTCGCATAATACTCTTACGAACGATAATCCACGAGCGTCAAATTTCCCGAGCATTTTTGGTAAAATTTCGTGCTCGTGACGTATCTCGTTTATTCTCTCGTCTCTACGTAGAAACATCCACCGATAAATAGGACGTACTGGCGAAGCCGCCGTCGAGTTGCCTGCAATCGTAATTTTTCCGACACTATTTTCACACTCTGCACCCCTCGAATTCACTTTTTTTCTCGCATAATACTCTTATAAACGATAATCCACGAGCGTCAAATTTCCCGAGCATTTTTGGTAAAATTTCGTGCTCATGACGTATCTCGTTTATTCTCTCGTCTCTACATAGAAACATCCACCGATAAATAGGATCGCCGTCGAGTTGCCTGCAATCGTAATTTTTCCGACACTACTTTCAGACTCGCACACAAGGCAGGTTAAGAGAGCAGATTCACGAATTAATATTCAATCTACATCGAAACACCCTCGGTGATTATTGTAATTACACAAAAAAAATAAAAATAACCAACGATACTCGACGGCACACGTGGATTTAACGCGCACTGTCCCACGTTCAGGTCCGACGAGTGCGCAGCTGCATCGTGCAATTTATTATAAATCCGTGCACAAGTTTAATTGCCGTAGGACCGCGGCCGAGGGTCGTCGACGGGCGTGGTCGGCTGAATAATAAAATTATTGAACTCCGAGATTAATAAGCGTCCGATACGCGAGCGTGGTTGATGTACGATGGGAATCTGGCCGCTGACTGGAGATTCACAGACGTGTGCCTTTAATTTAGAGGCGTGGAGCGCCCTCGACCTCGCGATCCCCGCTGCTTCTCGTGTACGTACAAAATACATGTATACACCCCTATGCACCGTGATTTTTCCCGCGTTTGCATCACGAAACTGTGCATGTAGACCAGCGTGCACCGAGGGGGTTGTGCGCTCGTCGGTGTGCGACTATACGTGCCTCCGAAAAAGCAAGTACGTCGTCGCGGTGCGACTCGGAGAGAGAACACGACGAGATCCGGAGGGCTCGTCGTAATTGGCCAAAGCCGAGCTTGCGACCTCGCGACCCCAACGACTCTCGTACCTACTTTCCGTCTCTGCTTATGCTTTTCCCCGAGGTTTTTTACTTCTACTCGTGCCCGCTGCTGTTGTTTCCGTGCCATTCTACTCGGGGAAGCGAAGGAAAAAAAAGGTTTTTTCAAATGTCCTGCTCGATTTTGTTTGTTTTTTTGTTTTTTTTTTTTTTTAAGAAAACGCCTTATTTTGGAAGAGGCTTGACACTCGGCGAGCGTGTACCGAGCGCGATGAGCTATAAACGTCGTACTTTGACAAGAGCCAAAACCAATGGATAACTTCTCACTATATCGGTACACGTAGAAATTAGTTTGGAACTTGGCAAGCGGGCGAACCGCGCCTTTAAATAGACTCGCAACTGTTGGACGGTAATGAATGGAAGAACCATGACCTGTGTGGGTGCATCCTCGGAGTCACACGCATACTCACATATCGCTCTGTGACTCTCGAGCGCATTTATTACTAAACGGAATAGAAAATCTTATCTGCGGAGGGAAACTTAAACCGATTTTGTATTTAAAGCTGGTCTGAATACATGCGATACAGCATGTTTCTGTAGAAAGAATTATCAAACGACCGAACGTTTTGATGGTAGAGAGCGTGAGAGTCCCGAGTAATTACAACCTGTTTACATGTGGGCATTCCCTATCACTTCGACCTGGGTCGAAGGTAGGGAAATATTGGGATGGTCCCGCGATTTTTATATGACTGAACTAACTCTCAGAAGCTCTTAGATTAAAAAAAATGTTTATAATTATTTATGATTAAAAAAATGATCTTATTGATCGCTACAATTTTAAAATCTTAAAAATTCTGTTTTATCTTGTGTGATATATTTTAAAAATTTAAGATTTGAGCCGAAGTGGGCCGGCGAAGAAGACACTGGCCCACTTCGACACAAATCTTAAATTTTTTGATATATCACAGAAGATTTTTCAGAATTTTTCAGACTTCTCAATCTTGCCGATCAATAAGTCCATTGTATAATCATAAATAATTGTAAACAATTTTGAAAAAAACTAATAACAAGGCTTTTGTTACTGAGACTTTGTTTAAAAATCTAATAACCAGTGCTTTTGAGACTTAGTTCAGTCGGCGACGAAATCTTTTTATATTACAGAGAGATATTTGGAACTCTTGACAGATATTTTTCGTCGATATTGTTTCGAGCGAAAGTGGCAGTTCGATAGTGAAATTCGATAAAAAATACATGAAAAGCTCACCCATGTCGTCGATAATCGGGGCCATTCGAAGGGTAACCCCGACGAGGAGCAACGACATCGCGAGTAGGAGACAGGCAGTTGCCACGATGGTCCATCTGGCTCTCGGAGGCAGTTCTTCGGGATCGACGTATTCTTCCTCCGGTACTTCGGGCTCCACGATCCGTCGTCTTCGTTTTCGCTTTCTCCGCGGTCGGTGATACCGCTCGCGTTTATCGTCCCGTCTCTCGGCTCCGCTCAGCGAATCCTCCTCCTCGAGCTCGTCCTCGAGATTCAGCGCCACATAATCGTCCTCGTCGTAGTGGATTTTACTGTGCGAGCATACACGAAAGACACATAGACTCCACGTACATTCGAGGTAGCTTTACTGCGGCAATTGCAGTTTCCCGTGCACACCCAGAAAAAAAATTTATTTGATGTAAATAAATATTTATTCTAATTAAGTAAATAGTTACTTAAATGAAAAAAATATTTATTTAAATCAAATAAAAATTGTACTTAAACCAGATAAACGGTCGCCGTCAAATAAATTATTTTTCTGGGTGCAGAGACAATCGCCGGACGGATAAAACGATAGCAATATGCTTCGATATTTCTAAAAGGGAATGCAATGTAAAAAAGAAAAACTTTCATACGCGGAGAACAGAAGAGAACAGAGTCAATTGATCCATTTGTCACTGCGCGACTACACATCAACAAACGAGCCCGCCGACTTTTAATCGATATTAACGGTAGCAGGTGAAACTTTGTAGACGCGAAAACCGCGATACGACGGAACGGTACCGATCCGAGAATCAATAACTGGCGCATCCATTATTGCCTTGCCCTCTCGTATCTCGCCGGCACGAGGAAAGAGACACCGCGCGGAGAGGAGGGGAGTGCATCAATGTACATTTTATTGTGTACAGCTGAATACTCACAGGTGTGCCGAACTGCGGGACAAGTAGCAGACACTCCGGTGCAGTCCCGGGTAGTCGCAAGTGTCGCTCAGCGCCTCCCGAGTCCTCTCGAAATTTATCAAAGCGAGATCCTGATCCGCGTCGATGTCCAGAAGCTCGAATCTCGAATCGAGGGCGCGATTCACGTCCCTCAGCACGTTCCCGCTCTTCGAGTGTCTTCGTTTCTTTCGCGGGCTCCTCGGCATTTCCGAAGCCCTTCGACGCGACTTGTCTGCACCGACAACGGTCCAATACATTTCACAACGGTTCGATATTTTACAAAACATAACGAATACGTTTATGAAAGGATTTTTTTTTATTATGTAATCGGGGAATTTTTATTTTTCCACGCCAAAGGTATGAGCAATTGTCGGCAAATTTTAGGAAGTAGAGATTTCGCTGGGTCAACCTTCATTCGATTCCTGGGACAATAAAATTCAATTTTTTCCCGACTTCGCTAAAAAGGTCCTATTTCATGCCTGGAACGGGGCGGAAAACTGGCCCATTCTTGCGGGACGAAAAGTAATTTCGCGGGAGGAACAGTGAAACTTTTCCTCCCGCTAAATCACTTTTCCTCCTTTTTCACCTCGTGTGAATTTCTGATAAAAATTCACGCCCATTGAAACGACGCACTTTGCTACCTTGTAGCATAATATACTACTCTCCGTGCGGGTTTTGCGTAGTACGAGACCGATAATTACCGGAACGTTGTTTATGATGGTCCCGGGATGTCGGATTTTCGATGTAATCGCCGCACGGTGCGGAGTCGTGACGCCGATGCCGATGAGCGTCACGTTTCTTGGCCTCGTGACCGTGTCGGTTATTGTCACGACGGTAATGCTGCTGGCTGTGGCTGCCGTGGTAATTACCGTTTCGCCGGTTGGTGTGATGATAGTGATGATGATGGTGCTGGTTCTGGGAGGATGAGGCCGTCGATGATGACGTTAGTCGAGGCCTTCGTGGACTCGGAGGAGCGCTGCCGGACTTCTTGGCAACGGCAGTCCCGGTGGCCGAGGAGGCCTTCATCGCCTCGACTTTGGTTTCGACGAGGGCCGCCAGAACGGCCTCGAGACGAACGACCTCCGCTCCGCTCGTCGCATCCTCCGTCGACACCGCTTTGTCCGCGACATCGGTACCCGAAGGCATAACCGTCATCGCGCGATTTCAACCGATCTCGACCAACCCCCCTTCCGGTTTCACATAATCGCGCCAACGATTCCCAATCTCTCGCGGGCTTCTGTTTCGAGGCGATCGAAATAACTCAACTCCGCGAGCAAACCCCTCAGTCGGCTCTCCGCGAGGAGAGGCCGCAAGAATTCGAGGGACGCACATTCGCGCCTCCCATCATCCTCGGTCGCGCGGACGAACGGATCTCTTCCTTTCTCTGCACGTCCGGAAACCCGCGCGATTGCGTCGTATATGTATACGTATGTTACATCAATATTTTCGTTAAATTTCGCAACGTAACATCCGCGGAAAAATTTAACTCCGCGAGCAAAACCCCCAGTCGGGTCTCCGCGAGGAGAGGCCGCAAGATTTCGAGGGACGCACATTCGCGCCTTTTGTCATCCTCGCTCGTCCGGATCGCTTCCTTTTTTTGTATTTTCGGATCCTCTTGCGATTGTACCGTATATATATATGTGTGTGTGTGTGTACGTTATATTTGTATTTTCGTCAAATTCCACAACGTAACATCCGCGAGGTTGAAAAAGCAACGATCGTCTTCCTGCTACGCCCGATCGATCGATTCATCGACGTTTCTTATGGAATCGGTGCGTTTGAACGAGAACTCGGTTCTCGTCAAGGGGAGGCCTCGCACGTCCTCCATGTGACTCGCGTCTCCGATCTCGCCCGTGGATTTCCAGCGAGTGACCTTTCGCACGAGCCTTGGCCACATTATCGTTATCGCAGTCGCTGGCAGGATTTTCGACGACGAGAACGAGTATGGACGATGAACTCGCTTCACTCTGCCGACCCTCTTTCCTTGGATTTTTCTTCGCTGTTTTTTTTTTTTTTCTTTTTCTTCGTCCCCTTACGAACGGCCCTCGACCGGATCCTCCCTCGCCCGGAGTCTAATGTCACTCACTCTCTTGAACTCGCTCCTCCGGCTCGACGCTGCCTTCCTGGATACAGTGAGACACGTGTACATTTCCGAGATTATTAAATCTTTCAGCCCTCGGAAAACCTACCTACGCCATCGCACTCTCTACCTCTGGCTCTTGGGATTTTACATTCTATTGTCTGAGACTGACGACAAGTTTTTAGATAACTTTGGGATCAGAAGTAATGAAACGACAATACTCGACACTACGTTGTTTACGGGCAAGCATTTTCTTTTTTGTCCACTTCGACAAGGCCTTTTATTGTTACTACTGCACTTTTGGTATTGCGTTCATCCGCAGAGCTTTTATCCTCGATTCCCGGGAACAACGTAGCGGAACTGAGATATAGGAATGGTTGGATTACGGTAGTCCTTGCGAATGGTGTTGATTTCGCATAAGTTTCAGATAATTGAGAGGGAATTGTAACTCGATGGTATAAAAATCTGAAAAAATCAAGCATATTAAAGATGCCGAAAAGATTTATTTTGCATAATAATAATTCCAAAATGTTATCGACAAATTGATGAAAAATTTAATTGTTCAACAAATCTCCCGGAAACATAGGCAACTTTTTTTCAAAGAAAATTATTCGTTTATTTTTCTGAATACGTACGAATTTTTTCAGATTTTGATTTCAGAATTGAAGCAAATAATCGTTTAACAAGACAATGCTTTTTTTGTAGCAAAAGAATAACAGCTTTGAATGTATGTTGAATGTAATCCAACCATTTTTTCTTTCTCAGTGCGGAACGTTGTCCGTCGGCTCAAACAGACCAGAGATGTCCGTCGGTTCAAACAGACCAATGCACAATGTGCAAAATTTTGACTTGCTCTAGAATCGCGTATAACGGTTGTTTTAATGTCGTCGTTCATGTAACTGTTGCAAACATCGTTGCACAGCCTTACTTATTTTGCTCTTACTTGAATGGGGTTCGCTCGGGGCCATCAAATCAGAGTTGCATAAAGGTTAAAAGTTTGCACGAAGCGATCGGGGTCATTCCAGTATACCCGGAGACACGTCGTAGTCGAGCAACTCGCAAATGCACGTCTAAAGTGTTAAAACAATTCGTATGAAATTTAATGTACCGGCATGAATGTTTTTATGCAAAAACTGGTGTATTCAATTTCACATACAATTGTGATGAAAAATTAATGTCCTGAGTATGAAAAACATTGAAAATACCTTATTTTTAATAATTTACTTTAATTTCAATGAAAAAGTATATTCATTTTTTATCACAATTGTACATTAAATTTAATGCAACAGTTTTTGCATAAAAACTTCCAGTCAGGAACATTAAGTTTATATAATAAATAAATAAATAAATCAACAATGTTTTTTTGCAGTATAGACAACCCTATTGCGATTGCGACTACGATGCAACTCAGAATCAGGGTTTGCGCCAGTTCCGCTAGAGCAGCAGCATCGAACTATTGCATTGCTTCCGGCTCATGATTAAAAGTGTCTCCACATTTTCCGGAATTGCCTTCATTTGACTTTCATTTTTGATCGTTTTTGAAATAATGAAAAAAAAAAAATCGTAATGGTAATCGCAGTCTCGGGACAGACGGCCGAGGGAGCGCGAGATGATAGAGAATGCAATTGAGGGAGGTCAAGTGCGATAAGCACATGTCAAAGTGGCATGCACTGCGAGATAAACACGCGCGATTGTAACGAGGGGGAAGAGCTTCGCGCCCTCGCCCCGAAGCAACGTGTTGCTTGTCGGATATCTCCGAGAGAATTTCTTGAGCCAAGAGAATCCTTCGCCGGAAACGCTTGAGGCACGTTCGGATTTCGACAAACACGGAGCTATGCCAACCGTCGGCGAATTTTATTTTATTTTAACACATTTTGTTGTCATCGAACGAAGCACCTCCATCAGCGGAGTTGCTTTGCCACCCCTCTTCTATATTTACGCCTTAGGTTTTTCTTTTTCATTTTTCAGCCGACATACGTATTGGAGGGGGGAAATAAAAAAGCGGATAAACGTGAGTGGCAACAAAGACCTGCGGTCCTGTCGTCCAATAAATTAATGTTGATCTATCCATTTTCCAGCGAGAAGCCTCCTGACCTAATTTGACACCTTTCTTATATATTTATGTTTCAGCTTTTTTAAATTTTTTATATACCTGCGCCGATATACATATTGGAGGATAAAGAAGGGGATAAACACGAGTGTCAAAAAACTACCTGCGGTCCTATCGTCCAATAAATTCATATTCGTTTATCCATTTTCCAGCGAGAAGCCTCCCGACCTAATTTAACACCAAATTTTCCACCTTTCTATATTTATGTTTTAGGTTTTTTATTTTTGAATTCTGAGCCTTCATACGTATAGGAGGGGTTGAAAAAAGGATAAACGTAAGTGACAAAAAAAAAGAACTGCGGTCATATCGTCCAATAAATTCATATTTATTTATCCATTTTCCAGCGAGAAGCTTCCCGACCTAATTTAACACCTAATTTGCCACCTTTCTATATTTATGTTTTAGGTTTTTTATTTTTTATTTCTGAGCCTTCATACGTATAGGAGTGGATGAAAAAAGGATAAACGTAAGTGACAAAACAGGAACTGCAGTCCTATCGTCCAATAAATTCATGTTTATCTGTCCATTTTCCAGCGATAAACCTCCTGACCTAATTCGACACCGACACATCGGTAAAACAGGCACAATTGTATCTACGCTGCGTAAATTCCCTTAGGAAAGTATCGTCAAATGATCACCAAACGCGATGAAATTTTTATCGATGGTGAAAAAGGATATTTCGATGATTTATAACCGCTGCTCGAGCGGGTGGATAAATTTGCTGACGAATTACCCAATTATTGATATATTTTCGTTCGTCGCGTGCTAAACTGTACCGTGCAGAGTTCACCGGGCAGAGTTCTCTGCGGCACTCGGTCGGCCGCAGAGATCCGCCGAGGTGTGAAAATATATCAGTTCGCCTAGCGAATAAAAAAAAACACCCGCTTGAACAAAGAGAAAAGAAGAAAGGAAGGGTTAACCGCTAAGCGGAAGTGAAATTAAACGACGTAATAAGGTAAAATTTACGCCGACCGTGCGCCGTGCTCGGGACGATATTCGGGGGTAATGATCTTAATGCCTTGGCCCAGTTACGGCACCCTTGCCAACGGGCAACCCCCGCTCGGTCTCTCCCTCGTCCGCGATATTCCCAAGCCTCGATACACCGGGCAAAAAAAATATATAATAAAAATAAATAAATAAAAAATTGTGCCCAAAAGTGTGGGTAATTGAAATGATTATGTACGCCTTGTCGGAACCATTCCAGCTATCCGGACATGAACGCAAACCTCTGCTCGGTCTCTCCCTCGACCGCGATATTCCCAAATTCCCGTTATACCGGACAAAAAAATTATTAAAAAAATTATGCACAAAAGTGCCAATAATTGAAATTATTATATACGCCTTGTCGGAACAATTCCGGCCATTCGAATACTATCCGCAAACCCCTGCTCGGTCTCTCTCTCGTCCGCGATATTCCCAAATCCCCCTCACAGCGAGCCAAAAAAAAAAAAAGATATATGAATAGAAATTATGTCCAACAATGTCGATAATTAAAATGATTATATACGCCTTGTCGGAGCAATTCCGGTCAGTCGAATACGATCCGCAAACCCCTGCTCGGTCTCTCTCGCCCGCGATATTCCCAAATCCCCCTTACAGCGAGCCAATAAAATTATTAAAAAAAAAATATATATATATATAAAATTATGTCCAACAATGTCGATAATTAAAATGATTATATGCGCCTTGTAGGAAGCATTCCGTCCATCCGTACCCGATCCGCAAAGCCGTCGCGTGACTCGAGTCCCAAGGGTGAAGTTTCCGACGATAAACCGGCGCTACATGCTACATTGTGTATGATATAATTAATCGTAGCGTATAAACCGCAGACTCTCGTCTGTTGACGTTGTCGCTGGGACGGACCGGTGGGTCTAAATGATCAAACGGCCGTCTCCCCGCTCGTACAGCATAGAAGTGCGAAAAGCCCGAAAGGAGAGTGTACATACGATCCATCGTACAATGCACATACTCACACGTATGCATGATACGTTAAAGTATCGCAAAGTAATCGCAGTTTGGGGACACAACTCGACGACAACACTCTCACTCACACCGACGCACGCGCGTCACTTTGGTCCTGGAATCGGTCCGCGAGAGCAGTAGTACGAACCCGTCAGTGTTACGCCATACGAGGGATCCGCGCGGCGGGAGTAGTAAGAGTCGCGATCGGGTCAGCCGCCCGAATACGCTGTGAAGTAGTGACTGCTGGCAATGACCAGGCGCCTGCGAGGAGACCAAGCGAGCAGGAGTGCAGGCGGACCGGCTAGGAGCGTACGCAGGTAGAGCGAGGAAGAGAGCGAGAGAGGGGGGAGGGGTGGTCGGAGGGTTCTCCGGTGGAACCTCGTTTGGTTCGAGCTCCCCTCTCTCCGGGCTCCGCGCGGACGGTTCCATGGCTCTCGTCCACCCCTCGGCTCGTCTCTGATCTCCCTCGCTCTCGGAAGATCGGAGGCCTTCGAGCCTCCGTTATTCGCCCCCACCCCGAGCGCGCTCCGCTGCCGCTCCGGAGGGGGAGGAAACTCGAGGCGCGCCCGGGGTGATGGCGCACGACAAAGGGAAAACGAGGGAGAGGAGGAAAATGAAAGGACAATGCGAAAGAGAGACGATTAGGGCGGCTCGCGCCGGAGAGTGACGAGGATGGGAAAACGGAACGTCGCCGGGTGGGGGAAGCACGAGCAGCGGCAGGGATGATGGCGTTGGGTCGTCTCTCCCACGTGGAAGGGAGACGCGAGCAGGGTGGATGGACGAGGAGGGCGAACAATGCCGAGGAGATAGGAACGAGCGAGAGAGGTCTGATGCTAGGGATGCTGGGAACCGACGAGCTGAGCGGGCACCACGAGCCACGGACCATTCCCGCGCGCCCGTGCTACGAGGGCGCAGTGCGTCGCTGTACCGCTTCGATCCGGGGTGGCGCTTGTACCCACGTGCAGGCGCCTATTTCTTTTTCTATCACTCTTATCTCTTTTGCCCCATTCCTCGCCGGGACGGTGGAGGGGAGAAGGGTGTGCTTACGCATACAGGCGGAATGTTGTTACGTACTTTGCGTCGGGCGGGCTGGAAAGGGCCGAGGTTCGCCGCTGTCAAAATCATTTACTCGGAGGGAACACAAGAGGGTTCGTTCAATATCGCCGACGTTCGAAACCCCGACGGCGTATACGTATACGTGACTGTTTCATCCCTCCCGAGAGTCGGACACCTTATCGCGGACTCCATTGTAAACTTATCTACGGATATCTGGCACATTTTATCGCACTCCCGAGGGCCGATCGGAACAAACGGGACGATCCTTAGATATTTATCGGAGCCGCATACGCAAAGTTACCAGATATCGCGGAAGGTGCCTTTCGAGTCGGACTCTGTATTTCGTCTGGACAAAATGAGCAAGCGAGTCGTGGGTGTGCGTTTTATCGTGGACGCGAAAACTGTTGGAGCGGATAGTTGGATTCAATTATATCGAAGTATGAAACTTGTATATGTATATATATATAATTTTTTTTCAGTCGCTCTTCGCTGGGACGAAACTTTTACGAAGCACATTTTCGCGACTCGGCTCGACGAGACGACTCCGATTCCCTCCTCGTAACTTTGTTTTTTGTTGTTGCCATGCCGCGTTTCACCCTATCGGGGAAACGGAGCGCAATTTATATCGGCGTCTTATTGCCAGTCTCCTCGGCGCCAGCACGAAAGATATTAATATTACTTCGAGTCCGGAGACTAACGGTGAATTTATTTCTTCGTGTCTCTGGATTTCTTGCACCGCTTGCAAAGCGCTTCGCTGAAATTATATTGCTCGCAAATCCGTCGTGACCAGATCGCTGGAGGGCTTCTTTTCGTCGGATGGAGGGTTTTCCGGACCGGAACCGTCCTCCACCTTGAGGAGGATAGAACATTATTATTCGATTTTTTTAATTGAAAATATATAATACAAGTTTCTTGAACCGATATCGTTACCGTATAGAGCTTAACGCCACCGCGACGAACGCTGCTCAAATTGTGGAACTCGGACTCGGGAAACGTGATGGATATCGGGGCTGGAAAAGTTCCATCGACGGAGTCGCGAAGACCAAAAAATAGCCAGGCTGTGACGACAAAAGGTACCGTGAGAACCGGTAATCCGACCTGAAATTGAAGATTTATCGATAGAGGTGCGATGAGACGTATATAAAAGGGCATCCGATAATAAACGTGGTAGAAAATCGTCGATGGAAGTACATGGGATGTTAAGGTTGAAAGATCATATTACCTTGGCCATGAGAGGTTCGATGACGTATTGAAGGAGGGTCGTGAATACTATCGCCACAAAGGCCGCTGCTCCAGTTTGGCCACTGATTACCATGAACAGACCACCAAAAGCGGCGGCGGTCAGCAGACTATTGTATCCCCAGAGGCCAGCGTACACGGAGTTGTAGGGAACGTTCAAACCCAGAGCTGAAATATTAAAGGAACCTGGGATTAAAAAAACAAAAGGTCCATCGTTTGGTAACAGCAGCATCGTCGAGCTTCACGCGCTCCGAAATATTTTTAAAAGAGCAATCACCGAAAATATAAATATTTCTTTTAAAGCGACACTTTGACAGAAAAAAATTAAAAAATTCTTAACACGAGTCGAAGTTAGGAAAGAAAGCATTGTTTCAAGATAAAAGCAGTGTAACGAGGACATAACAAGAGCTCTTAAGGAGGCGTTATCTCTTCGTCGGTCACAGTGCGTTCCATATAGATATTTATAGCAACGAAGATAGAGACGGATAATTAACAAGTGCAATTCGTGCGACGCTCCATTTACCTACGAGACAGCCCGTGAGCGCCCCGAGTACAGAGAAAATTGCGCTCGTGGGTGAATAGATGAGTATACCAAGATATATCACCGAGCCAGCCGCAACGCTGTCGATCGCATAAACTTGAGATGCGGAAGCAACCACGCCGCGAAAAACCTTGAAAATAATTAACTCTTTTTCACCGCTGCAAAGTTCCCCGCTCCGGGATTGAGAGTAGTCAAATTTCTTGATATCGCATCCTCACCAGTCCCCAATCAAGATTCTCCACGGTGAAATTAGCATCGGCAAGTCCGTTATTGTCCAGTCCTCTGCTGGTCGTTTCGTTATCCTGAAAAACGCGAGAGTTCGGTTATTAAATACAGCTACTTGCTAAATTTAAACCCGTCCCCGGTGTCAAAGACTTTTTTTTCGATGCATCGAGGAAAGAGAATTTATATCGAACGCCCGACTCGATGAAAGTGATTTCCAGTTAAATCGATCATTCGAGCTCGCTGAGCCGACGCTAACATTTTACGTGGTTATCTATCGATCTCTCCATCTATGGCCTTTCTATTTGACATTCAACGTCGATCGTGACACAACTGTGGATGACATTTCCGTGTGAATACGCTTGTGGCATTGCTACAACGTTTCGCGCTAGCGGCTCTCTTTTCACTTCCCTTCTGCGTTATAGACAAAATACACCGCGCCGACGACGTAACAGACGTACTCGAGTCGGCTCGCACCGGTCGACCGTCCTATAGCGCCTAGACTATGACCTACATCCATTCGATCATTTGCGCCAGTTTGCGCCACACCGCTAAAGCCCCTCGAGCATCGATTGACCGTGTACAATTTCTCTTTCAAAGTGAGCCTCGCTTCTTAATTAGCGGGGTCACGTTGTTGCGCGCGGAAGCCAACACTCGACAGACGTGTAAAAAAAATGAAATAAATGAAAAATCGTAAGCGGGACGAAAATCTCTCCGTCGGAACCGAAACTCCCTGACGGCAGATGTTCTCACCCCTAATCCAAACGGTTCGGGATACGATGCGGCTGTATTGCTCTCGGCTCCATCCGTAAATCCGGACAAATCCCGTTGCATCGTGAGAATCAACAGGAGTGTCGTTTCCACCACGTTGAACGGTACTGTTATGCAAGGGAACCTTCCACTTGCCAGAGATCGTGTCAAATAAACGCTGAAAGAGTATTAATAAATAAAATTAAAATAAAAAAAACTCCCGCCTGCAAAAAATCGCACAAAAAGATTAAAATAGTAACGATAAAAAATGGTTAAGGAAAAAGTAACTTCAAAACGAATGAAATAATTCATGGATGTAACGATAATTAATATTATCAGTAAACAATAATAGTAATAGTATTAATAAAAATGAAAACATGAAAAAAATTAGCTACATTTAAGAGAACTCTGGCTAATTAATGGATGATACTTCGGAGTAGCGCAGTCTTTTTGCGTCTAATTTTTCACCTAAATATTGTACCCACGATAGTCATCAGGACAACGAAGGCGTCGAAGTTGCCGTAAACACCCGGTGCTATTGCGTATGTAACTGTCCCAATCAAGACGGGATTGTAGACGGTAAGACCATTCTCTACGCTATCCCGCAGTAGCTGTGGATTTAAGAACACAAGAAAAATAGAGTATAGTGGTGGGTTTAAATATATAAACCCGCGGGATTGCGGCCCCTTCGTACACAGAAGTGCACCCTTCGTACACTCTACACTGTGCGGGAGCAAAGGTCCGCAATGCGGTGCAAACAGACACACGGCATCCGCGCCGCTTCTCCGCATGTAGCGTCTCGACTCACCTGCAGAGATAATTCAAGTTTAAATTCGCTCGTGCCGCGCTGTATTATACATGGACAAACCCCGGTCGTACATACCAATGAAAGTAAAAGTCCGAGAAAACCTGTTCCCAATCCGGCGACGAGACAACCCGGTGCGGTCAGTGCGAATGCGGCGATCGTTAGAATACCGCTGATCGGATTATTTGCAAACACCACCTGGAAGGGTACGAATTTTTTTATTTATTTTTGTTTCTTTTTTTTTACGATTTACCTTAACTTTGTAAGTGAGCCGAGTGAATTTTACCTGTCCGAAGCCTCGCAACAGAGCATCCGTCCAGCCGGTCAACATCCACAGGAACGAGTCCCTTCTTCTTGACAGAAGATTCCTCAGGAGGGCAAAGTCTCCCATGCACACGACCCATTGCAGCTCCTGCGGCACAAGTGCATTTTACTCACAACTTTCGTATTTCGTTGTCGCTGGTTCTCCTTTAAACACTTTACTTCGCCTCGGTGTTCCGTATCGGTCTCCTGGGTAGGCATCGCAAACCATCGATGAAACTCTATTCGAGACCGAAGAGTATTGCCCGAATGATTGCAAAGTGACTGGCTCTCCCACTTGCTTATTTCTTCCCCACTTCTGCATCGTTCTTTTTTCATCCTATAGACGATCTTGCACAGCCCGCGATGTCGTCTCTTCGAGATATCAAAACACTCCAATGCTACATAAAGTATTAGTGTCGTCGATGGCCTTTTTTTTCTATACTGTTTACTCAATACTCGTGAATACGCGTCTGGGTTCGCCTCCGATAACGCGCGACGGTGCTACGCTAATGAATAATGGAAATATCTTATCGGCAAGTGATCCCGTATCGGCTTTCGATTGTCGAGTGTTTCACTGAAGACATGCGCGGGGCATTGTTTAAGAAAAAAAGATATATTTTAATGAGCAAAAACTCGGACATAGTACAAAAGTAACAACTCGCTTAAAAAAAAAAAAAAATGGATTTTCATAATTAATTGTCGATAACGTAGTTCGGATGAACGACCAGCATCGGATCGTTCTCTTCCTCGCTGTCCTGACCCTTGTTTTTCAGCTCCGCTGTGGTAAGTGGGATTATAATTTGATCCTGTGAATGTAAAGATTTGACGATGTAAGAATCTCGTGTAAGAACGTCGCTGTTCGTCGGTAGCCGGTGGCGATTTTAATACATACGTGATAAATTAGCCTGTCAATAATCTTTTCGGCCAGGGCCTTGCGCTCCAGCAGCTCTTCCTCGCTGTCGATTTGATCGAGCGCCTGGTCGAGATACCAGGCGACGAGTTCAGACTTTCTTATGCCCTCTTTACCCTCGGCGTCGGTCTCCATTCGGGCCTCCTCGTTTCTCATGTAGAGGACGAGCATGTTCGAGAGATTCTTGTACTCATCGAAGGACATTGTGAGTTTCTTCTTGGGTACCTCGCCGGTGTCGTCTCGTCCGTTCGTTCCGTTTGTGGCTGCAGAAAACAAAACGACGATACAGATATCAAATTAACGATGAATGCCACACATGCTGTCGAGTAAAAAGTCCGTACGATATTTATAAAAAATAAAAAATTTAAATATGCATATCGCACGCCACGTACGGAATAACATTTAGTTCGATAACCGTTTTCGTTAACATTAGACTCAGTAAAAAAAAACTACTTACTATGCACGAATGTATATCAGCGAAACCAAGATACACATTTTTTAGGATGGTCGCTAGTAATATACATTTTAAAACAAGCTCAAATGCGGAAAAATGAAAGAAAAAAATCAAGAGGTGAAAAATTAGGTGAAATTCAAGGACACTTCCAGGATTTTAAGGACCGCTCGACACGATGTAAAAGATAAAATTCGGCTGGCTGCGTAATCGAGCGAAGAGAGAACTTACACGCCGGAGTCGCTGGAGTGTCGGCGCCGATGGCGTTGAAAGCTTCCATGAGAGGCGGAGCCGCTTCGTCGAGATCCATTCCCATGTTATCACCAGCGTTACCGTCCTCGTCGAGATCAATATCGGGCTGTTCCACCCTCACGATACTCTTGCTCAACAAACGACGGGCCTCCTTTACGTGCTTGACCGTCACCTCGTCGACGCACTCGAGTTTCGCCAGGGCTTCGGACAATCTTACGAGACTCTCCAACTGACGGACCGTCACACGCCACGTCGACTGACCGGATCCCGTGCCCTCCCGTTGTCTCAGCGTCGTGTAGCTCTCCACTAGGAGTTCGGCGGCTTCGGGATTGATAATCGGTTTGAAGTGCTTGGCGAAATTAATGTATCTGAGGATCTCAGGCTGCGAGTAAATCGTTTCTATGTTTATCTCGTTGTTGCTGTGAAGATCCACGATCTTCTTGGCTATAGCGTTGTCGATGACTTCGTTGCATTCGTCTATCAGTATGAAGAACAGATCGAAACGCGACATAATAGGAGCCGTGAGCATAACGTTCTTCTGAAGAGGTTTCGAACGATCGTAACGACCACCGATCGGATTTGCCGCGGCGAGGATTGAGGTGCGAGCGTTCAAGGTCGCTCTGACACCAGCCTGCGAAAGATTGAGATCCATTGAATCAGTCGATACATTTATTTTTTTTATTTTTGCATTTGCTCCCATTATAGGCATGGTGCCTGTACAGGATCGGCTCGGGTCAGCAGCCGGTTAGGTAGGTTTATTTCTCTACCGAAATGCGTAATATTGTAATGTATCCCAAATTCATATAATTCATGATGATAATTCAAACCAATTTTTTCCAATATTATCAAACCTTTTTTTCGGCACGTACTAACCACCGTAAAAATAAATTTCAGTGACTGGTGGGTTACTCCGTCATCACCACCTTTGAAACCACCATTTAAAACGAATATCGTGGAGCGATGGTTTGCGTAGTAGTTCTGACGAAAACTTCGTAAACTTTTTGCACAAAACCACGGCGGTGAAAACCACCGCCAAAACATGGTCATTTTCGTAGTGGTCGGGAAACCGCAGAAGACCTATGCCGATACCCAATCTACGTCAGTCTCAGATTTATTTCACGGTGCCGGAGCTATGTCGTGTTTCGCCGAGAATGTAAACATGGTCTACAGCTACATACCTGAGACACACACGAGCAGGTAGGCGTGTGAATCGTGTATATATCTGGAGCTATGTATGTCTTGTCCATATTTTTATTCTCGACGAAACGACGACACCGAGACGCGAACCCTCGACCTGCCGGTGCTTTGATTTAGAAGCGAGCACGCTAACCACTAGATCACCGCTTCGTTAATATATTTATTTCTCAATGGCTTCACCAGTAAAGCGCTTACCTTGGCGATCGAGATAGTCTGTTGTTCCATAGCTTCGTGAATAGCTACTTGATCAGCCGGATCCATTTTGTCGAATTCGTCGATGCAGCATATACCGTTGTCAGCCAGCATCAACGCGCCCGCCTCGATAACGAAATCCGAGGAATCCTCGTCGCGCACGACGGCAGCTGTCAGACCCGCTGCCGACGAGGCTTTACCCGATGTGTAGACCGCTCGGGGAGAAAAATCGGCCACTTGCTTGAGAAGCTGCGACTTCGCGGTACTCGGATCACCGACTATGCAACAGTTGATGTCGCCTCTGAGCGCCGTACCCTCGATGGTTTTCTTCGCGACGCCGCCGAACAGCATAAGCGTTACTCCCTTCTTCACCTCGTCGTTGCCGTGAATCGCTGGAAACAAACTCGAGACGAGATTCGTGTAGAGGTTCTTGTCGCGACTCATCTCGTAAACCTTGTTCCATTCCGCCTCCGACATTTGACTTTTCATCATCTCCTGGGAAATGTCGTCCATCGCCATTTCCGTACCACCGAACTGCAGAAAAAATAAATAAAACGTTTTTTAGACAAATATAAAACGTGCTATGAATATGATTGTCTCGTAATAGAAAGTCGCCTACCCTGAGACTCGTCGCGGATATGCTGCAGGCAAGAAAGGCGAGCCTGTAATTCAAATCTCTGACACCGAGAGCTTTGAGTCCTCGAACACCGTCGCCCTGGACACCACCTTTGTGCCGCGAGCTTATCTCCGCTTTTGCACCGGGAAATGCCAAAGCACCGACGTCGGGAACGACTATGAGCGTTCCCGTGAAATCGTACCTGTCGATGATCGATCGATGATCAATAGATCGTCGAATTTTCATAGCGCGAACTTGTCGCTATTGATTTAAAGATGGCATACCTGTCTCCGGCCTGGACGGTCTCGACCGTTTCGGCTCTGAGTATTATTTCCAGGGAACGTGGTATACATCCTCTTGGAAGCTCGGACTGAGATTCCTGGATCTTAACTTTTTGAAAATCGACGAAAACAGAGTTGTCGATGTCCAGAGCGAATCTTCTTCTGTTGCTGCACACAGGATTGTGGCAAATCGTTGGGTTGGTAAACTGTTGATGAAACATAAGAGCAAGAGGTACAATCTCTTTGATATAACATGGGGCAAATGAGTTTTTACTAGAAGAAATATATATAGCAAACAGAGCAGAACCGACTGGTGTACTTAATTGTGGATATTTTTATTGTCCCCAAAAAAAAAAAAAAAAAAAAAAACAATGATGCAAAGTAATTTACACATGATTTCCGCATTTACTACTATTTCGTGTATAGCTCTCTCTATGAGAAATTTGTGTACAGAAGAAAAAATTGGTAAATTCCATGTTTGCCCCGCTCTATTCTGTGTAAATCGAACCTTGAATTGCTGCTCGACGTTCTTTATCACGCCATTGCAATCGAGGCACATGAAGCTTCCGAGAACCAACTCCGGATGTACGGGATGAGTTCTGACCACCTGCCCGGATATTCTGATCAAAGTACCAATTTTTGCGGTTGTCAATTCTCTGAGCTTGTGCCGTGTTGGTACATCCACCAGGCTCACGTAACATTCTTTGTCCTGCTTCAGTTCGCCAGTATCCTTGACATAGTTGCACACCGCTTGGCATAGATAAGGATAAACCCTTGAATTTAAAGAAACCAAATTATTTAGCGCTTCCTGCATGGATAAGTGAGATGGTGCTGTACCACTACAATGGAACACACCTGTAGTACTCTTCGATGATAGTCGTCGACAACACTTGATTATATTTCTCTATATCTTCAAAAGACACTTCCAGCGTGCTGCGTTCGGGGCTGACCAATTCTTTGGATGCCTCAAAATATTTAACTTCGCCATCTTCTTTGAATCTGCGAGTATCAAAGAACGATTACAGTTATAAACGTGTTGAAAAAGAAAAAATTGTTAGATTAATAAAACGCGTAAATCGGTAGATCAGGCACTTACTCTTCGAGAAAATCTTGAAACAATTTTTGGCACTGGGTTCCTATATCGTCGCGCACGCGAGTCTGATGAGTTTGCAAGTCAAGATTCATCTTTATTAATAGTTCCTTTTATTGTCAAAAAATTTACAAACCGCGTGACAAAGTTGTTGATACTCTTGTCCGGTAGGAACGAGACGCTTTGGCGGGAAAACCTAGCTGGGATTGTGTCGGAAGAATGCGCCACTCGTCCGAGCTACGCGAGTGCCTCTGCAGCCACTGTGACGAACTAATCAATCGAGGAACCGCAGGGACTATCGCATTACCGTGTAGGAGTTACCAGTAAACTAACTGAACAACATTTGTCGTGTTAACTTTAACATTTCTTTAATATTACATCATACGATATATAATGCGCGAGGTTTTAAAGTTTGATGATAAACTTGTACATTTGTCGATTCGGTGATTCGATCACGCACGATAGAGAAGTTTCGCTCGATCCCGGCAGTCCTAGCATTGGTCCAGCACCGGGTCGCCCATTGGTGATAAATGTAATTGGCATGCATCGACGGGGGAGGATTGTTCAATCGGGTATCGGTAGTTTGTTAAAATGATTGGAGGCCTCGGCGACGGTTGACAGCACGAGATTGAATAGCGGGTGAATGATCTCAACCGAGTTTAGATGACGAGGTCCGACGATGAGGGGCGTCGGTGAATTCTGGGCGATCGAGAGACCGCTGAGCGTGTAACACGTGTGATAAACATCGCGATTTCTGAAACATTTGCATGATTCGCATATGTGTTATTCGATTGATAATTCTCCGAAAGACAATGACTGCAATTTGATGATCACAATGGGTATCGTACTTTTCCGGCTTGTCCAATAGACCGCCCCAAGGATGCTGGCAGCATATGAGTATGTACTCTTGCAGCGCCTCCTGATCAAATATCCAATAATTCGAGTTCGGCAACTTTCCCTCGCTCGACAGGGTCGCGTGAATCAAGGGAAAGGCGGCGCCTTGCCAGAATGAGTAACAGCCGTCGACGAGCTTGTTCGTTCTTCCTTGAAAGCCACCCTCCAAACGCATCTGTTTGTTAACCATCCATCGCTGAAACACAATAAGAATCATATTTTTTAACACAATAAGAATTCATATTTTTTAAAGTGTTAAAACCCCCATTTTCGCACCTTTTGAAATAAAACTTTGTACGATACTCGTGCAAAAAACGTTTTCTGAACTCGTGTGATCGGCTCGTGCTGCAAACTCCCACTCGTCAGAAAAAGTTTTTTCCCACTGGTATCAAAATGTACTATTTCCCAAAGCATGCACGTAAAATCACGCTCTCCGTTCCTGTGAATTGTGCGCAGAAGAAGGCACTTTTTCCTATCGCGTGCCGGAAAAATACTGCGCATGCATACGCAGTATGGTCTTTTCCCCAAAACGAAAAGCGTGATTTTCGTGAATTTAAAAAAAAAAATTATGCGAATGGAGTTATCGTAGAAAAAGGAGTCCCGACACGTGCGAATACCGCACTCACCTTCGGCTCGTGCGGCATTTTCACACTCGTAAAATCCCTTTCTACGCCCTTGCCGTACAAGTAACTATTCTGTTCCTGACTACACCCAAGATAGATGATGACTCGCGTACCAGTAGCGACGGAATATGGCAGAGATTAGTTTTTCCGAGCAGCACGAGAGACGCCAAACCGCAGTAAGTATACCCGCCGTGAGCTTCCATGCCCGGACAACCACCGAAGCCTCCCTCCCAGGTTTGACACTGAGCGATCCATTCGTCCGTATTGGCGAACAATTCGGGACTATAGATGTTCGTCAATTTAGCCACGGCTATCGCACAGTAAACGCCTCTGATGTCTACCTCGCCGTCGATGTGCATACTGAATCCGCCGTCGTCGGCTCTCAGAGCCTGGAAGAAACGGTGGAGTCCTTCTCTGTAAATTCAAGCAATTTTATTGCCCCATCGTCGAAATAACGATTTTTTTTTCTCTTTCTCCTCGCTATCATTCAATCGGCCTGCATTTACCGATCTATCGACCGATAGGCCTCGCTCGTTCCAATTATGCACAGAGCCGAAACGGCTGCGTAAGTCGGCGCCAGGTGAGGATGCTGGCCCGGTCCTCCCCCATATCCGCCCTGCGGCGACTGGCATCTCTCCAGGAAACCAACAATTTTCTCGTACTCCTCATCCTCCAATCGTATTCCCAATATCTGTAAACTGTGCAAGTTCCAATAGCACAACCAGGGTCTGCTCGAGTCCAGGCACTGCAGAAAATTCGTATCGATAATTTCCATCCAATTGAATTGTTTTTTTACATTACGTGGCACAACAGTCGAAAGGCTTACCTCGTAAGACCCCGATATTTCAGTCAGGGATCTCTTTAAGAACGCCGCGTGTTTGCTCTTCGCGAGAATAGGTTCCTTCTTCATTTTGTACAGCCTGAGCACGTCGGCCTCCACTTGTGCCTGAAAAACAAACGTTTGTAAAGGATCGTAAAGAGAGCCATCGCTGGCTTTCCCTGCTTTCTCTTCCAAGTTTGCGAAACCTGCTCGGACGACGTGGAAGTTTCATACTCTTCGTCATCCTGCGTCGACTGGAGCACGGACGCGAAGCTTCTCACTGTCTCCTCCTCTTCGGCGTCGTAGAACTGACACTTCCACATGGTCCGCTGTAAGAATCGTATACACATTTTTTTTGTTCACCAAAACTCGTCCATGACACACAATCGCGGAGCTTCGACGAATAACCTAACGTCACGGAAATCATCGCTATTTTTTGCAAAACTGGGTCGAGCGAAAAAAATGTATGGTCCGCGATAACGCGTCTTGACTTACCGGGACAAACCTTCGTAGTCTGGTCGATCAAATTATCTTGTACTTCATTACGACGAAGTTTAATAAACATTTACGATCGCAGCCTGGGGCATATCAGCCTACGAGCGCCAATCCAATATAGTAGTGCGCCGGAACGCCGCACCGCAACGGCGCTGCGTACTGTCCGTCGGCAATGCACGTATAGTCATTGCCGACCGTTAATCTTATAAATTCGATGGTAAGCACACTGCCGTTGGCTTGAAAAACATCTTTATAAATCTTTCACACGGTATACAGACGATACAAAATATACGTGTACAAATTACTTGTATAATACGAGTATAAAAATATCCATAGACGCACGATTAGTACGCGTAGATTAAAAAATAAATATAAAAAAGTTAAAAAGGTATGATTTGTCGAAACGAGACTCGAACAGTTGTTGATCTCTCTCGAGTGCGCGATACTCGCCTCGTTCGTTCATCCCACCGCGTAGCGTTTTACGTAAACGATCGTCGTGAGATTTCTACATCTCCTCGCCTCCCTCGCCCTCGGCCGAGTCCATACCGACCTCCTCGTAGTCCTTCTCGAGTGCAGCCAAATCCTCACGGGCTTCGTTGAATTCGCTCTCCTCCATGCTCTCGGCGACGTACCTGCGGAGAGATCGAATAAACAAAGTAACGTACCGTTACTCCTCCTTATTATCCTCTCGTTCGAGTTTCGATGCACGTTCGTGTATTGAAAATAAATAAATATTATCGCAGCCTCACCAATGAACAAAGGCGCGTTTGCTGTACATGAGGTCAAATTTTCTGTTCAAGTTCTCCCATGCCATAGCGATCGCCGTGGTGTTTGCCAGCATCGCCATGGCGCGCTGGACTTTAGCGAGATCGCCGCCGGGAACGACGGTAGGCGGTTGATAGTTTATTCCCACCTGTGCGACACAAATAGATTCACCCCGGATTTAGGGAAAAGTTCGAGGTTATCGACGGAGCATATAGCGACCTTAAATCCGGTCGGACACCAGTCGACGAATTGTATGGCTCTCTTGGTTTTTATTATCGCAATCGAGGCGTTAACATCCTTCGGAACGACGTCGCCCCTGTACAGCAAACAGCAGGCCATGTACTTTCCCTTTCTCGGATCGCACTTGACCATCTGATTGGACGGTTCGAAGCAGGCCGAAGTTAGCTCCATGACGGTCAGCTGTTCGTGGAAAGCTCGCTCGATCGAGACGATCGGCGAGTAGGTGGCCAGCGGAAAGTGTATTCTCGGATAAGGCACGAGATTCGTCTGAAACTCTGTTAGATCGACGTTGAGGGCCCCGTCGAATCGCAGCGAGGCAGTTATCGACGATACGATCTGGCCGATCAATCGGTTTAGATTGGTGTACGTGGGTCTCTCGATGTCCAAGCTTCGTCGACAGATGTCGTATATCGCCTCGTTGTCGACGAGAAAAGCGCAGTCCGAGTGCTCGAGCGTCGTGTGCGTTGTGAGAATGGCGTTGTAAGGCTCGACAACTGCGGTCGATATCTGGGGCGAGGGATAAATCGCGAATTCGAGCTTGGCTTTTTTTCCGTAATCCACCGATAACCGCTCCATGAGGAGGGACGTAAAACCGGAACCGGTGCCACCGCCGAAAGCGTGGAATATTAGAAAGCCTTGGAGACCGGCGCACATGTCCGCGATCTTCCTTATACGGTCGAGGACCAGATCGAGTATGTCTTTTCCGAGGCTGTAATGGCCACGGGCGTAGTTGTTGGCCGCATCCTCCTTACCCGATATCAATTGCTCCGGGTGGAACAGCTGACGATACGTTCCGGTCCTCACTTCGTCTGCGGTTAATATCATCATATCTTATATTTTATTTGTTATATATATTATACGTATATTAATTTTTTTGTTCACTTCTTTCTTGGCCCACGAGATTAAATAAAAAATAATCCTTTATTACACTCGGCAGCACTCGCCTTCGGCTCATGCTGCAAAGTCACACTCGTTAGAAAAAGTATCGTAAATTACTATTGCTATACCGGCGTCGATGCCCATGGGCTCGCCAGGAGCCGATTGCGAGGCGGCAGAGATCTATGGTTCTTATAGTTAAGAATACGAAACGCGAAACATTTAATCGCGCTTACCGATGACCGTTGGCTCGAGGTCCATCAAGACCGCCCGAGGGACGTACTTTCCGCCGCCGGTCTCGCTGAAGAAGGTCTGAAAACCCTCGTCGCTGTTGCAAGACTGAGGTGGCAACATCCCGTCCGGTTGAATTCCGTGCTCCAGGCAGTAGAGCTCCCAGCAGGCGTTGCCCATCTGCACGCCTCCCTGGCCGATGTGGATCGATAGTACCTCACGCTGTCGATCAATTAATTTCGTTACTTAGAAAAATCGAGAACAATGCAAACCGGAGGCGATCGCTAACGCCTTCCCTGTGCATACAGATCGTACCATTATTGATGTCGACGAAGATCGCGGAAAAAAGACTAAAAAAAAAGTTAGGTGGGATGAACGAACGCAATGATGTGAACGCGAGAATCTGCGATGCGAAACTGTCGCGAAATAAATCACGGCTGTGAGGGATATGTTTTTTTTTCTTTTTTTTCATCAACATCGCTCGGGGATACCGAAACAAGGGCGGTGCGATAGCTTCGACGTTCTTTCTTGTTCTTTTTTTAATTTATGGCTAATAATAATAACAACCATCGGCGAACAATTCGTACATAGGAAATGGTATGTACAAAGGCGTATTATCTTCGACGGGACGACAAACAGTGGGAACAGTGGGAAGAATCGGGAGTACATGAGAGAGTGAAGAAATGAAATGAAAAAAAAAAAAAAAAAAGAATGAAGATGAATGGAAACTTTTATCTTTCATCACAGACCGGGAACACGGAAAGGGGCCGCGCTTGCTCTACATAAGTACTGGATTTTTATAGATATGTATATATTACGTTGTCAATAGTCGTGGCGGTAGTGGGGGTAAGTTGAACGTACGGATAGAACGAGCCCACCGTCGTCGATAAAAATGCAACGACACGAAAAAATAATCGGCCCGACGTACCCAACGGAAGCTTCCGTCATCTGGAAATGAGGACACCGAAATACGCTCGAGAAAATCGGCGTCGCATTACCAGCGTCGGAACGGCTGTGGATACCGTTTCGATGCGCATGTACATGACGTAAAGCTTTTTGCAGGGGCGGGGAGAGGAATCCGAAAAACGGAGTCGTCTTATCAGTCCGGAATAGACCGGGGCAAAACGGACTGGCTGATAAACAAAGTTCGACCGAACGAGACCGGAACTATTACGGATGCTTCACACGTATATTCACAGCCAAAAGTGAGATTCAATGAGAATTTGAACACTTCCTAATGGTATAAAAATCTAAAAATTTACGAAAAAAAGAATTTCGAAATTATAGAAAATTCTAAAACATTCATATGAATTCTAAAAAATCAAGAAATTCATTTAAAATGAAAAAATAAAAAGTTGGCTGATTTTTTTTTTTTACAATTAATTGTTCTAATATTATGTTAATAACTTTTTGTGCAATATTATTATGCAAAATCAAAGTTATTGACATAATTAATACAGCTGGTTTTTTAACACATTTTTGGTAAGTCGCGAAGTACTGAAATTTTGATCGATTTAAACTGTTGATTGGGAATGTGCGTGTGACGTATCCTTAATCGACTCTTTGCCCATGAATACTCCCTAAAAAAATATATATTCCATTTTGCCCTGCTGCTTGGATTATACAGCCTTGCCCATTTTGCCCCGCTCTCTCTTGTACAGCTATCCTTCAAAAACGAAATTGAAAAGTAGTCTCGAGAACGAGAAGCATCAACCACGTCTTCTTCGAGGCGCGGAGTGATTCCCACGTTGAAGCCGAAGACTCGCGCGCAGAATTTTCCCATTTTTGGGTCTTCCCCCCCCCCCCCCCCCACCCGGCCGGTACAGCGTCTCTTGCACCCTGTGTGCACAGCGTTTGGAAAGCTGAAAGATATCAGGGATTTGGTTACGGATCATCCGAGTGCCAGACGTCACACAACCCCCCCCCCCCCCCCCCCCACGTCGTAGCTTCCGTGACTATATTAAAAAGCGTCTCGCTACGAAAAGTACTTTTCGAGTTCTGGCGAGCTAGACTAGCGATTTTTTTTTTTTATTGCCTAACTTTAGTACACGAAAATAAGAAATGTGTATACGAGCCGCGTAGAGAGACATCCAGTCCGTCTCCATAAATGTCACTCTATTTATAAAATGATAATTAGTATTCTAGGGACGCTGCGCGCCTTTAGCCGCGTAACGCTGGCCGCTGGCTCCGAGCGGAAGCGACGAGCGCAGAAGGTCATCCCCGGGTTGTCTGCCGAGTGAACTACTCGTTTGTTCGGATCAAACAATTTTCGCTGCAGCGATTCGGGGTAAAATACGACTCCCACAAAAATTTTACTCCAACGACCTAAATCTATGTACCTCCGGGAGAACGACTTTTTTTATCCGAATGGCTCTCCGCCGTACGGCCCTATGCGGAAATTACATTGCTTTACTTATACTCGGCGGTGCATTTCCGCTTTGCACGTTTTCTTCGTCGAAGAAACTCACCCCCACATCCAGCGGCCGACGCTGCTGCTGCGCGCAACCCAGACACACCGTTCCGCAATCGACCCCTGTTCCTCACTTACTGCACGCGCATGTACACCGCGTACCTGCGAAAACGTGTTACACTTGGAAACATTCACTTTGAATATCTTAGAAATATCCTTTTCTTTTTCTTAGGGTATATCTTCTTATTTTTTTCTGAATTTTATCTGCAAGAATCTACCCGATGGTGTCGTTTTTGCAGTTTTTATTTTATATATATTTTTTTATTTTTTTTTATGGACATACAATTTGTCGAGTGCAGCGATAATTAATTCCAAATCAATAACAATTCCGAGAATGCGGGGAAACGCGGCGATTCGCGTGAACCAGTCGCGGAGTGTGGACGGTAAAAAAACGCGTGCAGCACCTGCAGACACGGTGAAACGTGCTATTGCTGGCTCGTTATATCGATTGCCTGCAGTTGAATATATGTCAATGCAGTTTCCACTTAAAATTGAAGGCGCGTTAACGTTCGTCGTTTACTCGACGTTCCACCACTGTACATCGCTTTTATTACCCTTCGTATCGACCTTGCGAAAATAATTCCAAGTATCGCGAGGCAAAACGTTACAGTCTTCGGCCGCGAACCAGCGATTGGCCACGTCCTGTTGAACTATGCCCGTACGCAAAACTGTAAAAACAATTCGTAGGAAATTTAATGCACCGGACTGGAAGTTTGTACGCAAAAACTGGCATATTACATTTCATGTACCATTGTGATGAAAAATTAATGTTCAGTGTATTAAAAACATTGATAATACTTTATTTTGAACAATTTACTTTGATTTCAATGAAAAAGCATACATTTTCCATCGTAATTGCACATTTAATTTAATGTACCAGTTTTTGCATACAAACTTTTAGCCCGGTACATTAAATACACATGTTTTTAACAGTGAACTCCCATGGGTATGGTTCGACTCGACGTTGGCAATCACTGATTCGCGGCCGGAAACTGGGACTTCGACTTGCGTACCGAATTATCGAATCCTTGTAGGCTGCCGAACAATCATCGAATGTGCCTATGGACGTTGAACCGGATATGGAGCGGGATTAATAGTTGGCCCACAATCCTCGATCCACGAAGGCTGGTCTTTTGTTTTCCATCGAGCCCGATCCGAGGCAACATATACATAAAACGATGCTGGATGCGGGGGTCTTGGAAAAAGGACCCTTTGTTGGCGTTGACTGGAATGTGGGTCAGTAATAACCGAGGAGTAGCTCCTACCCGTTTCGTTTCTCTCGTTTGCTTGTGGGTGGCACAACGGGCAACAGCAGGCGTAGTTTCTATAGCTCCGACACGTTATTTCCCCTCGGCGGAGGCGGCATTAACCGTCAGTCAGAGTCGTCAGGCAAACGTTATTGATACTAAAAAAAAAAAAAATGCATAGTCCTCTTGTTATCCAAACACCGGTCTCCGAGGTGGTTCCATTGACTTCCGGGCAAAAAAAGGTACATTTTTTTTGCTGCTCGGAGACAAAGGAATAGGGTCGAAAATCCTGAACGATCGATCGTTCGCGGCGGTGCTCCGATCATGTACACAAAATCCCCAGTTCCGAATAGGAACGAGCCTCGTTGTTCGATCTTGGCTTCCTTATAGCGGAAGCTATAATTACAATACAATTTGTAACTCCTTTTAATCGTATTTTCCAGTTAAGTATTTTAAAAAACATGTGGAAATTACTTTGCACCTTTAACATAAAAAACATAAAAAATGTCTACATCTCATAAAAATAAAACCGTAAAAATTTACACCAGACTTTACTGTGGGAAATCGCAAACTGAAATTTACGGATTTCGTTGTTTTAAGACGTTGTTTTCGTTGTTTTTCACGAAAACATAGCTTCCTCTATGAGGAAGCAACATTTGCGAGAATTCATTTTTTTCTCCAAGTGGAATTCTTTTTTTTAAATAATATTGAAAAAGAAATGGTACGTTCGAAAGACTTGAAATGTCGTCGATAATTGTATGTAAGCGTGTGCGCATATTATTATGTTATATAAAGCGCGAGGAGGACAAGTCACGTGATCGCGGCAGGTGGGATACCTCGAGATTGAAAGAACCGTCAGAAGCGAGCGAGAGAACTGCAAGGGAGCGTAGTGTACTGTTGTACATGAGCGATAAAGATGCTGAGAGAAAAAGAGGACAAGGAATGAAATCGAGAGAGAAGAAAAAAAACAAGTTCTGGCTTCTCCCGTGCGTCGCCGTGATATGCACGCAGAAGCTCCGAGTTGCACCTGCTCACGCCTTCGCCCCTTTCTCTTCCGCCGTCGCGGTCCGTCCGTTCGCCACCGATCGCCTCTTTGTAAAACAATCTCGCGCCTCGACGGATTCACGGAACAAAATCATTACAATGTCTATTTAACGTACATCATAATCGTTTCTCGGTACGCGGAAGTTACGTCAAGTAGAGGCTTCCTTGCAGCAGTTTAGCGTAATCCAGAGCAATCAGGCACTTGTCATAGCCGCCAGAAGTAAAGTTGAAGCCGGTTATGCGAACCGGACGCGCCGCTGAAGCGACTGTCGGGACCGGTCGTGTCAGCTCGCGCGACGTCCCGTCGTTTCTGGCCTGACGACAATTTTTATTTTTTAAAGTTTCTTTTTAAATTTTATTTATCAAGCCTCAATCCACCCGAACGAGTGACCCGACGCTCTTGCATCGTCTTCCCTTCTCAGCGGCATTCTCAATCCATCCAGCGTTATTCTCCATTCCGGAATCTACCGCGACGTCTCGATGGCGTTCGTCGGTCTCGGGCGGCGATTATTCCGTGGCACGAGTCAAGCTCGTCCGAGACTTGAAAAACCTTTTAAGTCCGACGGCTCGCGAGTGCGGTCATGCGGGTTTACTTCGATTTTGAACGATTCCGGCCCTCTCGAATATCCCGGAGACGCCGGGATATTCAAGACATCGAGTGCTAAGATGGGGGAGGGAGCGGAGGGGGAAAGAGAGAGAACAGATTTGGGATCCCCGTGGGCTCAGCGCGTGCCATCTGCCGACCAGTTACACCCTACCCGTTCGTCCTTTCTCTCTCTGTCCCATTGCGCGTCAGCGGCTATCCTTGTCGAACCCTCCGTCGGTCCCACACTATCCAACAAGCGGTCTTGCCCGGGATGGTGCTCGAGCGAATGGGCAAGAAAGTAAGAAATTGCCTGACGAACCTTTTTCTCTTGTTTCTCCTTCGCTCGACCGGGAACGATACATATTTCGGCAATCACTGCCAGCTGCCTCTCCTTATCCTCGCTCGCCAGCTCCTCTTATAGGCATGTTCGAGTTCCTGTTATATAAATTTCTAAATGCACGCTTCAATATCCGTTTAACAATCAAATAATGAATACCAAATATAATAATAATAATAATAATAATTTAGGGAAGGGATAACAAGGCTATCGTGATTTCTATCACAAGAAGAATAATCAAATATCTGATGGTCCTCGATACAATAATAAACATAGGGTTACGTGTGAAAAGTTGATTTATACGAATTCTAGTGAAGCCCGTATGAATATGGATGTGACTGTTGGTATTTCACGCCGGTACATCCACGATTCACTCAATCCGCGTGCCATATATCTACATACAGTACAGCCCAGCTTGCAGCATACCACCCATCAGTCCCGCTCGTTCTCTCGATGTCACTCGCAGTGAGCTTATGAATGTCGCGAGTACCATTTTTGTTTTTCATCGCTGTCCAAGCCGCGAACGACGTGAAATGACCGACGAGAGCGCTGCGTCCCCCTCGGCTGAGCAGGCTTTATTTCAGCCTGGGATATTTTTACATTCTTATTCAAACCGTTTCGCAAAAAAATTTCATTGCCATCTTTTGATTACCTTTTTCGTTTCTCGTACATTGCAAATTAACGGTGTGACTAACCTCGGGCCTTCCTAGATAGAAAATTGACGACACGGCGTCGGACCAATGGTACGATAACTGTTTGACGGCACGTTTTTCTATCTGGGTTCATAGGACCTTTTTCTCTTTGCCTTGTGTTTTTTGTTGTCTCTTTCTTTGTTTTATCGTTTACGGCTCGGATGGTGTTGATACTGTAACGTGCAAAATTCTCTGGAAAGGCAGGACGATCCACTGATTCGATCGAGATGGCCGAAGGGGGGGGGGAGGACAGTGTCCAGAGAGTAACGGGTGTCGGGTACATCCGGGGGTGCAATGACAACCATCGGGAGCTTTTCTTCTCTCTCTGTCGGAGTACGGAGTAGTCCGGAGGCTCGGGACCGTGGACGGAGGCGACGACGAGAAACGACGACGATGATGGTGGGACGTGCGTGGGGGTAGAGCTGCGCGGCGAGCATGCGCGGCGGAGCGCCGTCGCGAAATACCGGGAGTTTAGCCTCAGAGCGAGCGTGGCTGCTGAGCGGGCAGCGTCGTCCTTGTTAAAAACAACAATCACAACACACTTTGAGAAAGGCCAACTCGGGAAGCCAAGTTGCTCGCGCGACAACAAGAACCGTGTCGATCGATTCGCCGAGGCAACGGCGCGATCGCAATTCGCCAAACGACCGTTTATGAAAATACTCCGGTTCGACGGACGGTAAAAGGTTGCACACATACGCACGAACAGATTATGCCGCTAACGACGGCGAGTGAGTTTCTATCAGATGTCAGCCTCAAGAACTCTGCCGTGTGCTTCGAAACACTCGAAACCTCGAACGAAACGGTTTATCCGCGCATCAAGTGTTCCATTCTAATGTGAATAAACGATCACTGTTTGTGTTTTCTACTCGTCCACCCCGTCGTTTGCCTTACGCTAGTTAGACACGTTTGTTATTTTTTTGTTTGTTTCTTTTCTTTTCTTTTTTTTCTCGTAACACAAAAGACCGTGCTCTCGATCGATCGAATCGGAGAAGATGTGACAGTTTGCCGAGTTTCGGGACAGTGGATTGTGCGTCGAATGTAAGTGATGAAAGCGGGAAGGAGTTGAATAGGTTACATGGAAAGCGGTGTTCTCGGGCCGCACGAGACCTCTCGCCACACAGTTATGCTAGACGAATCGCTGATCGAAGTTGGAAACTATCGAGAGGCCGGCGCTCGCTCGGGCTCGAAGCAGTAAGGTAAGGAAACTCTGTGATCAATCTTGTAATCAAATGGTCAGTCACCGTGTCGAAACGTTTAATGACGCGATTATAATTACCGGCGATAAATCGTAGTCCTCGTTTTCTCGTGAGCCACCGTAAGTACATAAATAGCGTTCCCTACTGTTTCCGTGTAGGCCAGCGGTTGCGCGCCTGTGCGCAACAGCGCCGTGTCGTCCCGCTTTCCTACGTCTCGTTAATATTCGATGATAACGTCCGCGTCGATCTAACGTTCCTCGCGGGGGGGGGGGGGGGGGGCGGGCGGAGAGGGGGAAGCGTAAGTAACGCCGGGAAATAATAATAAATCTCAACGACCTTGGCAATCGCGGTGGATCGAAGCGAAGGGGCAACTCCCCTTCCAGTCCTCCCCGAATCGATAGTCAAGACACGTCGCAGGAATCGCCGTGAATTTTCGTTGTTTGCCCCGTCGGGTAACGAGCCCAAACTTCGGGCACCGGTCCAAAGTACGATATACACCGTATAGAGATACGGAAAGGACGACGGGCGTCGCGTGGAACTCGCGCCCGATTCACGGTGATGCGCTAGACCTCTCCGGCGGTCTCTCCCGTAGGTAACGTGAATGAACGAATGAATAATTCGAAAGCTGCACGCGAGGCTTGCACGGGAATTGAGGTTAAAGAGTCTCGCGGGGTTAAAGCTCCGCGCTCGTCTCGTTTCTTTCTCCGGCAGGAAGCTTGTGTTCATTATTATTATTATTATCGTTTTTTATAACAAACCTGGAACTGATAATTTTGAAGGCGGAGATCACCGAAGGACAAGTACAGAGAGAGGGGAATAATAGTGCGGGACAATTGCGTAGTTCGAAATAAGATCGGCTGATCTTCGCGGTTGATTAATCTCATTTATTCAGCTTCGGCAAGGTGCGCTTAAGCGAAGATCTTCCGGGACTTATCCGGATAGAGGGTTCGGCTCGAATTACCGCTCGTTAAAATTTAACTTGTTGAAACTCGTTTCGATCGACGCAGCCTATCGTCCTCTCCGGCAAATCGCTCGTTCTGTACTCATTCGATTATTCCTTTTACCAAGTCACTTTTGGCTTGGACAGCTTGCAGGGAAGCGTTACGATACTTACATTTTTTAGTTGCAACGTTGAACGGTCCGAATGCATGAGATCCAAATGGATTCTCCTTCCGGAGTCTAATGCATGGTTGCCGCGAATCCTGGAAAACCCGGAAGAGTCAGGAGATTTGTTGGGACCGGGAAAAGTCATGGATTTTTTTACACCCTATCAGTTTTTTGAATCCGATGTTCTTCGTTTAATTCCGTGCTGCACGACGTCTACATTTTGTCGTTTCAGCAAACTTGTCGACTATATACATCACATATATGACTATGTCGGGCTATTATTTTTGTTCGGAATCTTTAATATTGTGATCTGAGATTATATTAATAACCATTATATATATATACTATTTTACGTTGCCTTTAATTGTCCTTTCCTATCCAGATCGATAGACTAGAAATTAAATTTTTCTTTAGGAAAACCGGAAAAGATCCGGGACTTCCAGTTGGAGAATTTCGTCGCAACTATGCAATGCCGCATTGTTATTGGCCATGAGGCCAATAACAAGTTAAACCTGGGTCGACAAACTATCGCCGACTTTACACAGCTCGACACTAAACGACTGACGATGCCTCGCTATTAACTGTTTCAAATCAAAGACCCTGCAACTTGAATCCCAATCCTCGAGCGGTTAAAACTAAAAATAGCGAATGAAAAAAAAAAACATCGTCGTCTCCAGTAAATCGTTATTCGTTTTACAAAGTTACCGGTTTGGAGAGCTAGCACGTAGAGTTACGATACTTTAATTGTTAGTTACAGCCTCGATAGGTCCGTCAACGCGAGATCCGAATATATTCTGCTGCCCGGGGCGTAACGACACAAGCCACGATGGCCAATAACGAGTTAAACCCAGGTCGACAAACTATCATCGACACTGAACAACTGACATCGATCTCTCGCTGTTAATTCGCCCGAATCCCAAGCCGCGACTCCCAGCGAGGCGGAAATTTAACTCGCAATCCTCGAGCCGCTGAGGGTAAATAAAGAGAAAGAAAAAGAAAAAAAAACGCGTCGAGAGCGTAACAGAGACGGCGTAAGTGAGCGAAGCAGCCGGGCATGTGAAAACGATTTGCATTCTTTTCGAGGATCCTCGTACGGATGCACACCGAATCCCGGTGCAATATGCAATAACCGCACGAGACCGCGCGGGCGGCGTTCCGACGTTCGTGCAATTTGCCTTGCTTTCGTGTTTAACGCCGAGGGGTAACTACAAAGGCTAATTAGTCTACTCGGTTCGCCTGTGGCGCTCTGTGTGGGGAGTTTAACCGACGCGGCGAGCTTCCCCTTTGGGCCCGAGTCGGACGAGTTAAGAGGGAATTCACGGATTTCGGGGAGAATCAAGAAATCGGCCCTGGTCGGAGATTGCAACGGGACGGACAGATTGCGAGTCGATGAATCGATTGTAGTTCGAGCTTGCGACGATCGACCGACGGATCGTTCGCCGAAATGGGCAACCACGATTATTTCGCGAAGCGGATGACCAGCAGCGAAGGCGTAATTAAAATGTGGAGTAAATTCGGTTGGGCATCGTGCCAAGCCTCTCGGCAGTGTTTTACGAAAGGCACCAACGCTCGCCGGCGTTCGGCCCGGGCACGACGAACGAACGAGTTCCCTGAACCGTCGGACTACTATCTGGTAAACAAACACCCGGGCGTGTTTATACGCAAAACCCACTGCGGACAAGCCCCGTCGGCTCATTCACTCATTGCTGATAATTAAAAGGCATTCGGTTGTACCTTTTCATCGGATTTCAGCCGTACACGAGATTCCCGGACGATTGATGGAGTTTTCGCGTACGAGGATAATGAATACGAATGTTTTTTTTTGTTTTCCGTTGCAATGGGTATTGTTTTTCGATTGACCGCGGAGTGCGGGTGAGGAAACTTTTGGGTATTGCGGGGCGGAGGAAAAGATTGGACGTAAAATAAAATTTCTGGTTTTCTAATATCGGGAATTTATTTAATGCTAGTTTTATGATTTTTATTTGTCGACGAATCGTATTTCTTGATTAACAGGATTGTGGACGATTATGCGCTTTAAGGTTTTTATATGCGACACTGTATTTTTTGGGCATTTTTTCAGATTCTTTCTAAATTTTTTTTTTAAGTTGGAAGATAAAAAAAATAGAAAACAATCCAAAAATTGCGGTAGAGCACAAAAATGGTCAAGCGATAACGCGTGATCGACTGATCTTTTTCTTACAATTTTTTTCACTGTTTTTTCTCGAAACAATTAGACAAAAAATAAAAGGCGACGCCGACTCACTCCGGCTCAAATCTTAAATTGCTTTTTTTTTTATCTATGACACAAGATTTTTCAGAATTCGTTCAGATTTTTTAATCGTGGTGATCACGAATTACGTATTATTAATCATAAACAATGATAAGCAATTAAAAAAAAACTAATAAAAAATCTGAGTGCTTTTGAGAGTTAGTTCAGTCATATAAAAAATCGGGGGCCCGATCCAAGATGTGAAAGGTTAGACCCAGGTCGAAATGGTAGGGAGTGCTTCACATATATTATTATCATGATTATTTCGATCCGTGAGCGCAGGACAGGTTTGAGACCAAGAGTGTGCTGTAGGCCGGCCGTCGGGAGGAACACCTGCTATTCAGGTATGCGCGATTCTTCCTGCTGCGCGTTCTCCCTGCAAGAGGCCTGTGAGGTTTCGTCCGAGCCGCTCGGATTTCGCGGACAGCGGATAAAAACCCTCGAGGCATCTTGAATGGTAAGGATAGCCCCATCTCGCCGTGTTACCTTCTTTGTAACTTCTACGACAACAGTGCGCCTCCCTCCGTTCATTTCTTATTTAACCATAAGTGCGTATCTCAACACGCTCGACACCCGTTGAACGGCGCGTTCCGATTTTGGTCACGCGACGTGCAAGCTTTTCCACTGTTTTTTTTTCCTCATTCTATTATTGGAGATAACCACGCTGCCGGCAATGTGGGGCAAAGCTCTCTATCGATCCGTCACCGAGTCGAACCATTCTTCCGACGAGGCGAATGCGACTCAAGGCATACCCACTTTACTCGTGCAGCCCTACACAGCGCTTTGAAAAATTAAATATCGCGTCAACTGCAGGACAGCTGTAAAAAAATCGTTGATGAATACTATCGCGTTTAAAGAATTGGCACTCTTGAGAATTCAATTTTTAGGTGATTCGTAGCCGAGTCGAACCATTCTTCCGACGAGGCGAATTCAACTTAATGTGTACCTACTTTATTCGTACGGCGCTACACAGCGCTTTGAAAAATTAAGTATCGCGGCAACTGCAGGATAGGATTGATGATAAAGGTGTAAAAAAATCGTTGATGAATACTATCGCGTTTAAAGAATTGGCACTCTTGAGAATTCAATTTTTAGGTGATTCGTAGCCGAGTCGAACCATTCTTCCGACGAGGCGAATTCGACTCAAGGCATACCCACTTTACTCGTGCAGTCCTACACAGCGCTTTGAAAAATTGAATATCGCGGCAACTGCTGGACAGAATTGATAATAAAGATGTCAAAAAAACGTTGACGAAAGCGATCGCGTTAGAAGATTTGGCAATTTTTGGGAATAAAAATTTTAGGCATTTTTTTTTAGACGAACCGTCACCGAGACGAACCGTTCTTCCAATGAGACGAATGCGATCTCGAGAAATACTACTGTGTAAAACGTGTAACCGTGTAAAAAAAACCGATGAAGCAATCGCGTTAAAAGAATTGGCAATTCTTGGAGAATCCAATTTTTAGGTGATCCGTAACCGAGTCGAAAAATTCTACCGACGAGGTGAATGCGACTCAACGTATACCCCACTTTATTCGTGCAGCTCTATGCAGCGCTAAAAAATAAAATATCGCAGCAACTGTAGGACACCTACAATTGATAATAACCGTTTTAAAAGAATCGTTGTCGAAAGCGATCGCGTTAAAAGACTTTCCAATTCTTGGGAATCAAATTTTTAGGCATTTTTTTTTTGTTGGTCCCAGCTGTTCCTCTTTTCATTGAATGGGCTTTCGATTGACATCCGTCGAAACGTACGAGCCCCGTTGAAACGAACAGCTGCCGAATAACTCGCCGATAGAACGGATTCTCTTCACATTCACGGAGAACCAAAATCGGTCCGGTGATAACGAATTTTTTTTTTTCTAATTATTTTTTCCTCCACTACCTTTGTAACTTTTCTAGCCGACCATCAACACCGCGGAACAGAAGTCTCCGATGATCACGTTCCAGATTAACGGCGTATTTACTTAATCGTTACACTCGACTTGGCCGAGCCCTCGCGTAATCCGATCGTCGTATTTAATTACCCACAACCGCACGAGGGCTCTCCGGACTGCATGCGTTCACACTCGGGATGGACTCTGCTTCGCGGACTGGTGAGTCACCAAGAATTGTCATCGACGATTGCCCTCCCCTCCCCCCCCCCCCTGCCGTTTAACAGTCAGACCATCCGGTGTCGAAGATTGCGATAAAAATTGTCATTCTCGGAAATCCCGGCGTCTCGTATAGCGCGGTACAGACTGTTGCACCGAAAAAGTATCCAGCCCAAGCTCGGATAACTCACGGATCCTCTGATGAGAAACTTTTCTGGCCAATCGGATGATTAAAGGAGGAAAAAGATCCCTCCCGTGTCTTCATGTCCGAAGATTGATTTGCCCACCCTCGCACCGGCTCAAACGTAATGTACATTGAGTTGCCGAAGAGCTGTTACTGATTCGATCAGTTGTACATTTCTCGTGTTCTGACAAAACTTGAGACTTAACAACAACAGTAACGGCAATAATAATGATAATAATAATAGATATAGATATTTTATTATGCACAGGTAAGAATACAAGGATTCGTAATGCAGGGAGTTCAAAATCGTACACAATTGTCATTAATTTGGATAAGTAGTGTAAACTAAAGACAACAAAATCTAAATGACACATTAAGAGTTCTAATGAACTCGTATGCGTCATTTGAATTTTTTTTTTTTTTTTTTTAGATTGATTTGCCTACCCTCGCACCGGTTTAAACGTAATGTACATTAAGTTGCCGAAGAGCTGTTACTGATTCGATCAGTTGTACATTTCTTGTGTTCCGATAGAACTTGAGACTTAACAAAAACAATAATGGCAATAATAATGATAATAATAACAGATATAAATATTTTATTATGCACTCGTAAGAATACAAGGATTCATAATGCATGGAGTTCGAAATCGTGCACAATTGTCATTAATTTGGATAAGTAGTGTAAACTAAAGATAAAATCTAAATCACACATTAAGAGTTCTAATGAACTCCTGACGTGTCATTTAAGTTTTGTTGTTTTCTTTAGCGAGGCCCTAAGTTTAAAACGTTTCGACAGGAAATAAAATAGATATTAATATTTTACAAGTCCTTGCAGTCTAAAAGAATTGCCAGATTTTCCTCGGAGCTGAGGAATATTATTGAATCTTTTGGCTACGAAGTGCTGCCTAAGAGGCCCGCAGATCGGGCATCGCATCAGGAGGCGATCTAGGGACCGAGCTCGTTTGATTGACGGAGCGTACAAATTTGTGAAGGATCGTATTTATACAAAATCTTAATAACAATAATAATCAAACCTCACAAAATTCATCGAGCTTCATTGCACAACGTGTTAACTCATGTGATTCAATCTGAAATCTATGTTAGAACAGGAAAAACATTGAGGGCCAAAGAGGAGGAGGAAGGGGGAAAGAAGTAGGGAGATAAAAATGTCGTCTACTCGCAGACAAGTCTGGTTACATTCGAGGAGGCTCCTCACGTTTTCCCCCCAGCGCCAAGACAGAGCAGTTGAAACGATGGATCGTGTGTCTGGAATATGAGATAACTGCGTCGAGTGCCTCTTTTCCTCACTCTCGTGGGCTCACAGTTGCATCCAACACACCCTTCACGATACTTTCTGACGTTACGAAGAAAACAAAAACATCCAATACACACGTCGGTGTACACATTTATTCAAAAAGTAAAAAAAGCGTATGGAGAGAAAAGTGTTTGAGGAGTCGCTGAACGAGGCAGGATTGCGATGAGAATCAGCGATGAGGAAAACGCGCCAGATCTTTCGGGATCGTATGTAACACCAAAGGACCCGATAGTGGTTGCCGGTCCAGAACTCACGGGAGGTCATTGGGTGCTCGGGTAGCGCACAAGTGCCTATTACCGGCAGTGTGCACCAGCGACGAGTGTTCGCCCGAGTGTAAGCCACGCACCTCGAATTCCCTCGTGAGAATTTCATCTTTGGCCACCCACGTCGTCGGTGCACACGCTCAACACGATCCCATCCACTTACATCGTCGTCATGTCATATCAGCGACATGAATTTTTTTAGATCTTTTACTGAATTCGGTCCGCATCGGAGAGCCGAACTACTTGCATTACACATATTTTCCTCTACGCCGTTTGTGTAAGTCGTTTAGCAAATAACTTGGTACTCGTATAGTTTACGCTCGCTCCTTTCAATCGCTGGAGAGCCCGCAATCTCTCCGCTCGTCTGTCCCGAAGCGGGCCCTTACAGACCGATCTCAGTCACTCGAAAACCCTTGAGATCTTTCGTGACTGCGTTCCACTCGTAACATAAAAGCGTTTGTACGCTATACATCCAGTGGAAGCTGTGGACGATACAAGTGAGCTGCGCTACCAAAAAAAGAGGAAAAAAACTATAATTGAGCGGCATACGCTATACATTCCGCATTGTGTATGCCGCTATATAGTCGAGGCCTCCAAGCAGGCAGCAGTCTGAACACCGGTGAAAAAAAAAAAAAAAAAAAAAAAAAGAAGAACCGAGCGAGAGAGACTCGCCGCGTTAACTCTCGAGACGAGGGTGGTTTCGAGTTACAAGCATGTGCGCTGGTGCGCTCTTGCGGCAATCCCACACGAGGGCTCGAGACGAATGTTTCCTTCACGCAAGATTAACGATTCTTCGGTGCCCCGACGCATTTTTCATCGCCTCAACGGGTTTTGCTCCTCTTTTGTTCTCTCCGTAACGCAACTCGGTAACTCGCGTAGCGTACACATACCGCGCCGTGTTTTCTATAACACTTTATGTTACGTAAACAGCGGCATGAGCGAACTTTGCGCACTCGGGAATGTTTTGCTAATGGTAAACGTCAAATTTATTTCTGATACTAGCGGGTTGTTTTGGCTCGAGCCATTCGCCCCCTCGCTATCGACTATGGAATTTAAAGAACCGAAAATTTGGATTTGCAGACATTTAACGGAAACACGTCACTTACAGTTTGGAAATCTCATTTTTCTACTGGAAGTGACGTCATAAAGGAAATACGTCACATCGGAAATACGTCACGTCCGGTTTGAAAGTCTCAATTTTATAACCGGAAGTGACGTCATAACGGAAATACGTCACTTCCGGTTTGAAAGTCTCAATTTTTCCAACCGGAAGTGACGTCATACCGGAAATACGTCACTTCCGGTTTGAATGTCCCAATTTTTCCAACCGGAAGTGACGTCATACCGGAAATACGTCACTTCCTGTTTGAAAATTTGATCTTCGGACGGGATGTGACATCACACCGGAAATAGGTCACTTCCCGTCTGGAAATCGCATTTTTTTTTTCGACCGGAAGTGACGCCATGCCAGAAATACGTCACTTCCTGTTTGAAAATTTGATCTTCGAGCGAGGAAGTGACTTCATACCGGAAATATCTCACTTCCGGTTTAAGAATCCCACTCTTCGCCGGGTGGCGACTTATTTCCCGTATGACGTCACTTCCGGTCGAAAAATGAAATATTCAAACCGAGTGCGACGCCACAACGAAACGCCGCGTGCAACAAAAGATCGCAGCGCGAAACATCGGCAACACCCTCTCATATATCAGAGTACAATTTTTTCCTCAACACAATTTTTTGTAGACAGAATAGTGCAAATATAACAATATAACGAGTTTCGTCCCGGTGCAGTTGCTCGTTTCGGACACGGTAATCCGGGAGACGGCACCGCGACGAGCAACACCCACGTCTCTTCTATCCGCGACATCTCCTCATCCCCGGTCCATCCACAGCCCGAGCCAGACACCGCGGCGCTTTCAATCCCCGAAAGTCCACCCCTTCGATATTTTATTCTTGCCTCTCGTCGCAATCGAGCTCTCTCTCACCTCTCGTTCTTCCCACTCCGCCGATCGTATCATGCACACTCGAATACGCGTCTGTGATTCACCGCGCGGATTTTCCCCCTCGTCCTCCCCGGCAAGGAAAACCGCCGCAAAACTAATTGAGTTGGTGAGGCATTAATATGCCTGTGCCCGGGTTTAATCCTCCGTGGAGGCAGGGCAGGCAAGTGGATGCGGCGATAGTTTGAGGAGAGGAGAATGAGGCCGAAGCTTGCGAAGCGAGTTGAGCGACGGATTATTAGCTTCCCCGCATCGCTAATAGACCGTCCATCGCCTCGAGAATTCATCCTCCCTCTCTGCCCCCCCCCCCTGCGCACAGATTGATACTATTAGCTATAATCGCATCTACGAAATTATACAGGTCGATCTTACATAGAGCGGATACTTCGCCTCCGATTAAAAGAGGAGCATCGCTCGTGTGAGAGTTAATTACGAAACAAGATCCGAGTTTTCGTACTCTTAGGGTAACAAAAACAAGCGTTAAGGGCAGAGAGACACGGAAAGCGGAAATGCTTACCTGTCCTCGTCCGTCGCGCATCGGCAGGTCGAACAACGAGGAAAGACCACCCCCCCCAAAAAAACACGTCGGCGAGATCGCGTGGAAAAAATATGTAGTAATTCTCTCCCCCGAGCGCTCCCACTCTCGCGTGTTTAGGAATGTTGGGTACGAAAAGAGTGCGTACACGTAAATTGCTTGTTCGCACGCGAACGTTAAATTCACGTGCCCTCTCTCGCTAGGCATCCTATCGATTTTCTTCACCGAGGAGCTTAGCCGGTGTTGCTGCTGCAAATACTATGAAGCGTGCGTGCGTGCCCGCCGTTCGGCGCGCGCCGGCTTTGTGCGCTGTACGTATTGCCTGTATGTGCGTGTATTATATGCGTTAGATGCGCGAGCTAATTTTCACTGTCAAAGTATTTCACGTCCGAGCGCCTCGTCACAATGGCATAACTCGACGAGGCGGTAGCGACGATGAGAGATGTGGAACGTGCCGTTATTACCGTCGGTACAAAACATGTACATCGGATTTGTGTATCGACCACTTATATTAGCGTACGTATTTATAGCCTCTTTGCCGGCTCACGTACGTCCCGGCGTGAGAAACGTCCGTGCCACCGGGTAAAAGAGCCGTGTAGGTTTCGCTCGGATTTGCCTGCTTAGTTTGATACCCGCCGTAGGGCGAGCCGGAGGGCATGGCGAACCGGTGGACACAGCCGGACCGACTTATCGGCTTCCGATCGCACACATCCTGATGGGAGGGACAACTCCGCTAGTATGATTTCTCGTCGAGGCGGCATCCCCGATTCGTATCCCCTTTCGGCAGCTCAAACGCCACGTTACAGTTGGGATGGTAAACTTTCGTTTGCTGCAACGCTCTCGACGCTGATGGAAATTATGAGTTCGATAGAACTGGCGCATAGACCGTATAAAATCCGATCACGGCACCGGCGATTGAATTCGCCGAAGGGAGCGAGCGGAGTTTTCGCGTCAAATGCATTTTTTTTTATTTAGAGTGCACCGAGAACGGAATGTTTCGTGTAAACGGTGAAACACCGAAAAATTATATTACATTCGCTTCGGTTTTTTTAACACAAAACACACCGAGTGCTGGGAGTGGAATCAGTCGAAGCGCCCATGCGTCAGGGACCAACTTCAATATTTTTCAATTGTTTTTTTTTATTCGCTTTGCTTTTTCATTACTTCCGGTAGGTATTTTTTTTATTTTTGTTTTTTGGCGCTGCCTCCGGACGTCACACAGTGGCGACTTTGTACCATACGGCCACGCACTAATTTACCTACTTTTTGGGATTGCGTTGAATTACGGAGATTGCTAAAGCCTGGACCAACAGTTTTTAAGGTGGGCTGCAAACCACCGCGGAAACGCAGAAAAAATATATATAAAAAAAATTTCCATTGGTGTCGGGTGGGCATCGAACCCGGACCTACTGCGTGTCAGGCAGAGACCGAATCCCTACCATCAACTGCTCCCCCTCTAGGTAGATCCTACACTAGGACCTCGATTTCGTTCACAGCAACGGAACCGGCTCCGCTTCACACTCAAGGTGAAGTGAAAGTCACGTGACGAAGCCAGGAGTCTGAGAGAGATAGCGGCATTGGTCTTATCGTGGAGCGAGAGAGAGAGAGAGAGAGAGAGCGATAGAGAACGCGCTTCACTTCGCCTTAACCCTTTATAAGTCATACCGCCCCAAACCGTACCGAAACGGGACTAACGGACGCGGAGTGGGGGTCACGCGTCGCTACGCTAGCGCCTAAGGGTGGGGATAGACGCGTGACTTATGAACGGTTAACACAATCGAGGTTGCGAAGCCAGGAGTCTGAGAGAGATAGCGGCATTGGTCTTATCGTGGAGCGAGAGAGAGAGAGAGAGCGATAGAGAACGCGTTTCACTTCGCCTTAACCCTTTATAAGTCATACCGCCCCAAACCGTACCGAAACGGGACTAACGGACGCGGAGTGGGGGTCACGCGTCGCGACGCTAGCGCCTAAGGGTGGGGATAGACGCGTGACTCATGAACGGTTAACACAATCGAGGTTGCGCATGCCCGCCCGTACTGACTGTCGAGCATGGCCCGTAGCTTGCTGCGCCGATCGATATTCGCTCCGTGGTGGGGATTGTTGACGAAACCGAGGGCGCAGAGGTCGAAGTCCCACAGTCTAAGCGCCGAATGGAAAAAAAAAAAAAATTCTCTCGTCCGACCTCTGCTCGTCCGGGAAACGGGCCGATGCATCAGAATCATCTGAATTAAACAAATATTTTCCCTCGCGCCGGGACATTAAATATATCATAGCGTTTCGCGCAATCATCGTCCGTTGCCTCGAGTCTGGAAACGTCAAGCATCCCGCCTCTGCGCGACGTCGCTGAGGGAATGGTTTACGGGAATAGGAACTTGCCCTCATAAAATATGCTTCTGGCTGGGATGTCAAACCCTCCCGCCGACGGTGCAGTCGAGTTTCGTGAGGATACCTCGCGGCTCACCCTTCGACGTCAATTACGCAGAAAACATCTCGCTGCCGGTTGGATGCTTCTCTCTCTCTCTCTCTCCTCGTCATCCCCGTCGCATCCGATCTGCAACGGCGGTTCAGCCGAGACTCGACGGGCCTGTATGCGTTCGGGGCGTACGTGTACCTTGTGTGCTATCAGAACGCGGGAACGCACTTCCGTAGTCGAACGTGATCGTAAATCCGGCCGGCTCGCACGATATCGACGACGATTGGGACATCTCGCATTTGCCTCCGTGAAGCTCCCCCATTCGAGGCGACCCCCCCCCCCCCCCCCCCAGGCTGTACCGGGTAGCCTTCCATCGTCGTTAATCCGAACTTGTAAGAAATGTATCGAAGTAGGCCGGGGCGCGCATTCGTGGCTTCGTGTCGCACTGTCGTAACGATAAATCTCTGGTTGAAGTTTATATGGAAGGTACTTTTGACGAGGCTCGGGCGGGCAGGGCGATCCGATACTTTGTGACGATAGATGTCAAGCCGCAGCGAGTGTAACGAGGGTGAAGAGAGAGTCGAAAATTATCGTAGCGCGCAGTTTGTAGATTGTAAAAAATATAATTTCGTAAAAAGGGAATTGGAAGTTTGGGGAAGAATCAGTTTTTTGAATAAGTGTGAGAACTCGTTTGCAAAGAGGTTCGAAAGCCTGTGGCTTTGTTTCCTGTGTCATTGACGATTTTAGTTTGTACTTTTGTTTTTAAAACTGAAGCCCGATCGGTGAATTGACAAATAAAAAAATTGTGGAGGTTTGGGGACAATATATGTTGTAAAAAGTACAAACTTTTTTTACTGTGTGCTTGGAGTATTTTGAGAAATAATTTTTATTTATTTTTTTTGTTATCGTAATGGGGCGTTCTGAGCCGGGGAGCCGCGTGAAGGGTTGAGATCCATGGATGGATCGGGGACTAGCCCGATATTTTACCCGCTCTCTCGTAACGATAAATCTCCCGGCGAATAGTTTATACCGAAACTACTTTTGATGACGCTCTAGCAGGAAACGCGTTCCGCTTCTTCGTGCCGATTCACGTCAACCCGGCCCGACTGTACTGGGGTAAACTCTGATCCCAAAACTCAAAATGATTATACCGCGCACTTTCTACTTGGATTTTTTTCGGCACATTTACATCTCTACCACTCATAACTCTACCCGATAACAACTCTAAGAGAAAACATCTCTCCCCAAACAACTCTATCAGAAATCAACTCTACCAAAAAAGATAGCTGTAACAACTGTACGAAAATCTCTACCAGCAAGTAAAAAACCTCTACCAGAATCAAAATAAAACTATACCGGACTTGAAATAAAACTTTACCCGTCTTGAAATAAAACCCTACCGGACTTGAAATAAAACTCTACCCGAATACAAGACTAGTATTCCTAGTCTAGCCTTGACGGGAGTTTTATTTCCATTCCGGCAGGGTTTAATTTCAACTCCGATAGAGTTTTTTACTTTCTAGTAGAGATTTTGCTTGAGTTGTTAACGCTCTCTTTTTTGGTACAGTCGTTATCCGGTAGTAAAACCGCCATTTTCGCGCCTTGTGATGAAAAATTTCGTACATCCCCCGTGCGAAACACTTTTTCTAACTCGTGTGATTACAGCACTCGTCTTCGGCTCGTGCTGCAAACTCACACTCGTTGGAAAAACGTTTTTCACCCTCGTGCGGTAATGTACTAATTATTTTCATCGAAACGGCTCGTTCTGACCCGGCGAGCCGTGTTTGAAGGGATCGACGGATGGATCGAGAACCCGATGCGATCTTTCGTATCTGTCGCAGACGCGTCCTCCGAAATCCCGTTAGCATAATGCCAGGGCGTTAAACGTTTAGGCAACGAGGGATTATAGCCATCGGAGGGATCGTCGAACGCGCGTCCGGGCGATGAGAGAGGATCCTCCGTGTTTAAATGGAGATGGCGTGGACGCCGTTGAGATAGGACGAAGAAAGATAGGGTCGGTGGAATCGCGGGTATTGATTGAATGGGCCGGAGGGCGAGAGGACTGTTGGAATGGGCTCACCGCCGGAGCGTTGCACGGGGCGGTTTCGTCCTGGAAATCCATTCCACCCACCTCCGGAAGAGAGCTCTCGATCCCTCTCTCGCCATCGCCGTCGTCTTCGTCTCCATTGCATCGGAATTACACGTATCGCCCATCGCCCTTAAAAAAAACTCCAAACCCAACGGAGAGTGCTCTAAATTCTCGGACAACTGCGCCGCAAAACCACCGTGACCGACGTATCGATATTTTCGGGTGGATTCGCTGTAAGAGCTGTTGCGCCGCGTCGTCCACTCCGACGATTCGTTTTATCCGCGAGCGAGCCTCGAGGAATTTTCGTTGAATTTACGCAACCTCTTTTTTGCAACACGTGCACGAAAAGTCCCGCTTTTCGTGCCTGTACTGTCTTACTAGCAAAGCATGCCCGAAAACTGCTGTGGATACTAAAAATAGTATCTACAGCAATTTTTGCACCTTAGCTTTTTTTAACACCTTAGCTACTTTTGCGCACACTTTTTTAACACCCTAGCTACTTTTGCGCACACTTTTTTAACACTCTAGCTACTTTTGCGCACACTTTTTTCACACCCTACTTTTACGCACACTTTTTTCAAACTTTAGGTACTTTTGCGCACACTTTTTTAACACACTTTTTTAGAGTGTTAACTTTTTTAACACTCGCCTCCTCGAGCTACAAACGTCACTCGGCTTCGCCTCGCACCGTTGAAGCTCTCGATCCGGCTCGTGCAGCCAACTTCACAACCTTCATCGAAAGACCGCTTTTCCGTACTAGTATCGCAAAGTACCATTTTTTACTACTGTATACTTTCGGTCCAAGCTCCGCGCTTACCCAAGTATTCGAAGCACGTGTCAAACTATCAAGTACTTGAAGTACCGAGCGCTGGGTAATTCCCGAGTACTCATGTATTGAGTACTGGCAGAACTGAATTGCTGAAGTTCTGAGTACCGAGCACTGACTCGGTACTCGATACATTAATGAGTACTCCAAGTACTTAGTGTACAAGCCCGGCTCTGCTTTCGGTGGTCTCAATGGCGAAAACCCCGCAGTTGGAGAGAAAATTCACCCGGAAGTCTATGCGAGATGGAGCTCGCGAGAGTTATTAGAGGCTGCGAAACGGTTTGCGAATCCGATACACCGGAACAACTCTCGTAAACCGCTCGCCGGCCGCACCGCGCGTCCGAGCTTTATTCCACTTTCATGCTGGATTTACGAGGATTCCATTTCGGCTATCGCGCAAATACAACACGCGCGTACGATACGTGACACTGTGCAGGGCCTGCACAGTATATCCGTCATGCATCGCTGCTTCATGCACTGTAAATAAACCCCGTCCGGTAACCAGCTACATGCCCGGAACAGGACGATGTAAAAGATTTGAAAAACGATCGTAAGGGCCGAAAAAAGGAAACCGAAAAAAAAAAAAAAAAATCGATGAAACATACACGAGTTTATCCTCCACGTATAGAATTCCAACCGATTACCGTACATAACTTGGGTATTTATTATTATCGCAGATGAATTGATATTACAATACCGAATCGCTCGATACTGCGGTATTTTCCTGTACATCAAGTTGCCCACGAATGGGGGAACTATCTCGCGTATCAGACCCGAAGGGCGAGATAAAATATCGCCGTGCCTACGAGCGACTCGCTGATTCGAGAGGAAACAGACTTGGGGATGATACAGTCCGAGTCGGGGGATGCTCGCGCCAAATTCTCCGACCGGGTGGATGAATCACGAATGACTAAGACCGAGCGAGGGAAACTCCGCTCCCCGGCACCGATATTGCTCTCTGCGTTTTCCTCTCTCTCTCTCTCTCGCTCTCGGTTCCGTCACTCGCGCTCCTTCTCACCGTCTTAATTCCCCTCTTCTCTTCCGTTCACGCCGTTCTTGCTCTTCTCGTCCACTTATTTTTTCCGAGCAGGCCGTGTCGGGGAGCTTGTCCCATGCATAGAGTATCCGGCGAGGGTCGAGAATCGTCAATGAGCCTCTGTTGCTCCCGTCTCGAGCCACTTCCTTCCTCTCTCCCGTGCACGTGTTCTCGTTCGCTTCGCTCCAGAGAGATTTCACATTATTGGACCGTTCGATAAACTCCGGAGAGAAGGGGATCCGAAAAAAAAGTATGAAAAAAAAAAAAAAAAATGGAAAGAAATGAACGTTCAAAGAGCCCATTGTTAGTCGTCCTGGGTCGAGCGTGTTATCAACAGTCTGCTTGACATCTGCAGAGGAGTCGCTACGAAATATCGTGACATTATTTTAGCGTTCTCCATTGAATCGTTGAGCGCAATATGGGAAAGCCGGACAAAATCTACCGCACAAATTTTTCCTGGGACATTAAAAAAGTCTCATCTCCAATGCGGGGCTTTGACCCGTTTTGAATTCCTCTTCCGCCCCTATACTAAAAAATTAGAGTCAACAGTTAGAGTCAACAAGTAGACTCAACAATTAAACTCAACAATTAGACTCAATAGTTAGCGTCAACAATTAGACTCAATAGTTAGCGTCAACAATTAGACTCAATAGTTAGCGTCAACAATTAGACTCAATAGTTAGCGTCAACAATTAGACTCAACAATTAGCGTCAACAATTAGAGTCAACAATTAGAATCACCAATTAGAGTCAACAAGTAGAGTCAGCAATTAGAGTCAGCAATTAAAGCCAACAATTGGAGTCAACAATTAGAGTCAACAATTAGAGCCAACAATTAGAGTCAACAATCAAAGTCAACAATTAGAGTCAACAATTTGAGCCAACAATTAGAGCTAAAAATCAGAGCCAACAATTAGAGTCAACAACTACAGTCAAGTCAAGTCGAAGTATCGTGACATTATTCTAGCGTCCCATTGAATCGTTGAGCACAGCACGGCAAAGCCGAACAAAATTGACCGCACGCATTTTTCCTGGGACATTGAAAAGTCTCATCTCCAATGCAGGGCATTGGTCCTTTCTGACTCCCTCTTCCGCCCCGACACGAAAAAAAAAAATTACAGTGATTCCACCAATGATCAATTTATTCCTGATAACGACACTCGACAAACACCATCCCGATCGACCTCACGTCGTTCGCGGTGTCCGCGCGGTTCAACGCTCGGGAAAAGGGTCGATTCGGTGCATGAGCGAGGGTGAAGGCGCATGGAGGGGGGACCGGCATTTTCGGGTGAGTCATCGAGGCACCGCCGACACTGTTTCTCGTCCACGGAACTAAGAGTTCCAGAGCTTTCGCGCTGCCCAGAGTACGTCTCCGTACCGAGAAACACGCCCGTGGCGTGCGTTAACAGTGCCAAGCACGAGAAACCGACGCAACTTCCAGAGAGGAGAAACTCGCCGGAGCCAAAGCAAAATAATGAAACGGCATAAATCGGGTCGCCGCAGCGGGCGCGGAAAGGACGCTGGGCGTGTTTCTCCGAGATTGAACTGGCATGAGAAACCCGAGGCGTCGTTAGCCGCACGGCGTTCTTTTTTTTTTTTTTTTTTTTTTTTTTCACCCCGAGATTGCGACCTCGAAATTCGAGAAACCGGCAGAGGGAAAAAGGGTCCGGTTTATTTCCAGAGTTTCTGAACGGAAGCGCCGCGGAGCCGTGAGATTCGTAGGACGGAGAGATGTGTTGCGGGGCGACATATCGAGAAAGTCTCTCGGAGAGGAGAGAGAGCCGAGCAACGGACTCGAGTACTATGAGCAGCTGTGGAGCGAAGAGAAACAAAAGGGAGGGACGAGGAGAGAGTTTGGACGCATAACGGAAATAGCGCAAGTTCAACGGCTGACACAGCCGCGGGTAGGAAAATTGAGCGGCGATGTGTGGCGGACCGGGCTTCGCCGAGAACTCGAGAGAGAGAGACCCGGTAAAAGCTCCCTCGTACGCCGACGCTGCCTACCAATACCGAAACGGTAATGCAGACTCGCGCGAATCGGAGCTAAACACTCTCGCGGGCTGCGACGCTGAATACACCGCATAGAAATCCACGGCCTGGTCTATCTTGCGGCTATTGTCGTATCTGCTGTCGCGCTTCGCGAGACTTGTCAGACGAGTCTCCGACGACGGGACGTGTTCCCGTGGCGGAGAGAACAGAATAATCCACCGCAATAGGCAAACGAATGAGATACAATCGATGCCCGGTCAATGGCATCGACAGCCTGCCGGCACGCGAGATGAAACCGAGCGCTGGGAAAACGTCAATGCAGCCGGAGAAGAGTTCTTTCCGAGGAAGGACTGATATCCTTGTTTCGGGTATATTGTATATCTTACCGCAGAACAGGAAATATTTGTACCGGGAAAGATACGTTAAGGTCAGGATTCACCTGATTTTAAAATGTAATGTTTAAGCCTTCGCTTACCGGATCTTTGTTCAAAGACCTGGAATTTTCCAAGATGCAACCCTCGAACGATTCGAATAACAAGCCGGAGAAGAGTTCTTGCCAAGGAAGCACGGAGAACAGGAAACATTTGTATCGAGAATGATACGTTAAGTTTAAGATTTATTTGATTCTAAAATGTAATATTTGAACCTTCACGTACGGGAACTTTGTTTAACGAAGACCGAGAATTTGCCAAGTCGGAACTTTCGAACGCTTGGAATCACAAGTTGATGTGCTACAAAAAAGCTGTAAAGTTTCACAGACGTACCTTAAAGTGTTTTGTTGATAACGCAGAAGAAAATTTATTACGAACATCTGCATCGTTTTTGGGTTTAAATGAAGGCATGGTCGTATGCTCTTGGTAAAAAGTCCCCGTACTTGAAGGCGTAATGAAAAAAATAATAAAAAACAGAAGTATAAGTGTATTTGATAGATAAACAGTCATACGTTAAAAAGAATCGAAAATCGAATCCAGTTTGTTCTAAATCGAGGGTCGAGTTCGCGTGATTGTGGTAGGTCGGAATTATAGTTTGCGACGTTGTGGTAGGTCGGAGATGGAGTTTGGGGTCGTCCGGGAACCGAGATTGGTAAAATAAGAAGAAATGGCTTCGTAGGGTAAACGGTCAAACGAATCATTTTAGAATATTAAAAAAAAAATGTATCTGCTCCTGATCTTTAGATTCGTAAAGATCTTTTGGACTATATGCCTAAATAAAGAAATACACTACACCAACTACAGAGGCTGCACAGTACAAACCATGGAAAACAGGACCGTCAACACGGATAGACAGCGGCTGATTGACGGGAGACACGCTGCGAGTCACGAGGTGGACGGGCAAAGTGCTTTTCCGGATAGAATCCTCGTTAGCCGCTAAATTGACGCCGGGCTTCCGATGTTCGATATCGTGCAAGTAGACCTATGGAGCCAGCAGCAGGCAAGGCTCCGGGTACAATCTTTGCACAAACAGAACTAAAATGATTGCATTCTTCTGCAAAATATTCAAACATTTTTTTTTTTTAATTGCATCACCAACATTCGCGTGTCTATTGCGCGCGTCGATTATTCGTTCCATTATCGTCGACCACTCATCATTTTACTTATGCTGGACTATATTTCGCGCGCGGCTGAGATTCGCCGGCGTTGGAGCGCTCACCGTTTGTTCTTTAATTCATTCCTTTCTCTCGCTGGCTACATTCGAGATGAATTCCAAGTACATTTGAGACGTACGACATTCTTTTACCCACTTTCCTGTGTTCCTTCATCCACACGTTTCTTCCACTCGCCGCATTTGAGATAATCTCATAGAAATATAATAAGGTCTCTATGTAAGGCGATTTCTGGTTTGAAAATTTCAATTTTTAACAGGGCGTAAGGTCTCTCAAAAAAATTCCTGGTAAAGTCACTTCCGGTTTGAAAATCCCATTTTTCGACCGGAAGTGACGTCACACAGGAAATATGTCACTTCCGGTCGAAAACCAAGATTTTGAAACTAGGAGTGACGTCACAACGACCTTTTTCAAATTTTCCGGCGTGAGGTCACTTACGGTTTAAAAGTGAGATTTTCAAACCGGAAGTGACATTACGATGTAAGATTTATGAGACTACAAAAAAATATTTTCAAAATGTCTTAAAAACATTTTACAAATATATTTCTATACCGATGAAATACTTCCAATATTTCAAGAAAATATCATTGGAAACCTTAAAAAAAATATTTTCGTGCAATGCGGGCAGAGTTGGAAACAAGGATCGAGAACGTCTGATTTTTGTGGCCATTAGCCGGAGAGAAGATCCGTCCAACGCGAGGAGACTGTGCGACCGAGAACAATCGAGCGAAGTACCAAACTGCCGAGATAACAGGAGTACAGCTTCGACGCCCGGAACTTCAGCTTGGCACGGAGAACCCGAGTGCAACAACGAATCGTCGGGTCGGGCGCGCAAGCTCTGGCTCTCTCTTGGCCGTGCATCTTCCAGTTTCCGGGCACTGAACCACCTACGCCGGGTCCGCGAGCTGCTCGACCTTCTCTATCGAATCGATACCGGCTCTCTCTCGGCGTTGTGCCTTCGATTTCTCTCTAACGCACAGATACACCCCTCATAAAGCTCCGATAAATTTTTGCACCTCAGGAAAATTTCCCAAACGGGAATGCACAAAGCAAGCGGCGAATATTCACTATAAATTCGAGAGAGGCAGTTTTCTCAGTGGATGACGAAAGAAGGCAAGATAGCGCAATTTTTAAAGAAACAAAAAATAAAAAGAAGAACCGAATGGCATTATACATTTATACACAGCGGTCTATCAAAGGCCAAAGGGAAGCGTTCATCTCTTTCTTAGTTTTTTTTTTTTTTATTTTTCTTATTTTTTTTTTTTTTTTATTCTCAAACGGCACTCTCCTACGCTCTGAACGGGAATCTCTTGTGTTCTGTGCTCGCCCGGAGAGCTGTATACAGCCGGGGAGAGGCGCTCAAAGGTGTAGACCCACGGCGAAACGGGTTTTATTCGCAAATAGGTCTTGAGTTTCGTGTCGAGACGACGCCGGCGACGACGACGGAAAAGTCTGTGTGCCAAAGGGCGACCGAGGGTTTCTGTCGGGATCCAAAGAAGCACCAAGGCAGAAAGACTGCGGGACCGGGTCGGGCTACAAATGCACGAGAAATATGAGAACGAAACGGCGAAAAAGAAACCGCGATTTATGCGCCCCGACTTTGCAGGACAAAACCATCCAATCGCGTTTCGCTGCGCGTATACGCACGGTGGACTCTGAGAATTTTTCACTCCACTCCACATTCCGGCTACAAAGTCTTTTTTCTTCACTCGAGCTCATAGCTTTGGCTCTTTTCTATTGCAATATCGATTTATCGCTGCAATGTCGCTACTATTTTATGCGGTTGTTCCTTTCACGATAGATAGTCAAATACATATATTTAGGGCTAAGTAGGGAAGAGTAGCGGGTAGGGCTGTACAGATAGGCCGGCCTGGCCGGCTAAAATATCTTATCCGGCTAATGGATTTTATAGTTTGGACCGCTAAGCTCATACAGTCTTGGAATTTTTTGACGAATTGTTATGTTTGTTTTTTTTTTTTCTAATGTTACCTGCAACGTACTCCGAAGTATTTTCGCCCGCTGAACATGAATCCGCCGACCTTTTTGGCCTAAAGTACAATGCTGCGTTAAAGGGCTCGATTTTATGCAAGAAAAATCGTATTTTTGGGATTTAAATGAAAAATATTGGGTTGGGAATAAAATAATTGTTATATTTGTGATCAGCGGAAAAAAAATACATCGAATATAGCTTTGGAACAAAAAAAAATCGAATGAATAACAATTTTTCAATGTTGGAAAAACGTCGATTTTCGTGATTTTCAAAGATCGATATCTCGGCTTCCAATGGAGCTACGGAAAATCCACGGTGCCGATCGTGTTCTACGGAAAAAAAATACACAAAATTATAAACGTTTCGCGTGACATCAAAGAAAAGTATTGTAAGTCACCGGTAGGTGTTCATCGAACGGCTGGTTCACCGTGACAGGATAAACGTCCGAATGAGTATAAAAGTTTCTCGCGAACTTTCTCCTTCTTTCCCCGACGCGGAACCTCTCGAGAATAAGGGAAACATCGCTCGCGGCGTTATTGCGGCGTCGGAGACGCGGTGTCATTGCGTTACGTTACGCTGACTCGCTTCGCCCAGCCCGCGGCGACGTTTCGTCAATCGTCCCTTAACCGACCCGCGGAATTCGGGCTGGCCGGGCTTATTGCGGTTATTTTCTTGCCGCTTTATTTATGGATTTTCTTACGCCTTTATCCGCTGTATCACAAAAATTTTAGGAAAGCGGAATCCCCAACTTAATAACCAGCGGGCTTTTCTCTCAACACCGAGCGGAAGCTCCGCTGCCTCACGGCTGAAAGGCTCAAACGCGACGGCGTTTCGTCGCGTTTCACCCTTTCATCATTCCTTAACCGAACCGCGGATTTTGGGATGGCGGAACTTATTGCCTTTATTTTTGTTCCAGCTTATTCATGGATTTTTAACGTTTTCACGTGATGAACGAAACTTTCATGATGCAGCGGATAAACGGCGAAGGAAAGCCTGCCTTCGCCGTTTATCCGCTGTATCATGAAAGTTTCGTTCATCATCCCTTAACCGACCCGCAGAATTCGGGATGGCTGGGCTTATTGTCCTTATCTTTTTTGCCAGCTTATTTATGTCTTTTTAGCGCTTTCCCGTACACGCCTTCTCATGGCTTTCCTTACCCGTTTATCCGGTGTATCATGCAAATTTGATAAAAGGGGAATCCCCGACCCAATGAACGGCAGAATTTTCTCTCAACACCGAGCGGAAGCTCCGCTGCGTCACGGCTGAAAGGGTCAAACGCGACGACGTTTCTTTCATCATCGCTTAACCCAACCGCGGAATGTATTTTTAGCGTTTTCCCGTATAACGCGTCTTTGAGAATTTGAGAAAAGGGAAATCACCGACGTAACGACCGGCAGCCTTTTCTCTCAATATCGAGCCGAAGCTCCGTTGCCTCACGGCTGAAAGGGTCAAACGCGACGACGTCTCGTTCATCATCGCTTTACCGACCCGCGAAATTTTGGTTGGGAGGGCTTTTTACCCTTATTTTTTTGCCACCTTATTTATGTATTTTTAGCGTTTTCCCGTACGCGCCTTTCCTTGGCTTTCCTTACCCGTTTATCCGCTGTATCATGAAAATTTGAGAAAAGGGCACGGAGAAAAATAGTTCTGTTTCTCTAACAAAATGTAGATCGTTAATAATTTATTGTTGTGGTAGCAAAAATATTTTTTTGCTACGGCAAAATATTTGTTGCCACAGCAAAATATTTGTTGCGGCAGCAAAATATTTTGTTGTCCCTATATTAACCAGGTAAATCGGTTGTGGTAACAAAATTCTTGTTGTACTAACAACTTTTTTTTCTCCGTGGGGAATCCCCGACGTAATAACCAGCAGCCTTTTTTCTCAATAGCGAGCGGAAGCTCGGCCGCGTTACGGCTCAAAGGTTCAAACGCGACGGCGTTTCGTTCATCATCCCTTAACCGACCCGCGGAATTCGGGACCGCAGGGCTTACCTTATTTTTTTGCCAGCTTATTTAGGTGAGAGCGGGGCAAAACGGGACAACAGACCAAAACGCAATTTTTCAATAAAAATTTCGACCCCCCATTTTGCCCCGTCGATGCATCTGGATCTTCTGTCCCGTTTTGCCCCACAGTACCATCCAAAAATTGGAAAATTGCGTTTCGCCCCACTGTCCCGTTTTGTCCCGCTGTCCCATTATGCCCCGCTCTTTCCTACATAAATACTCTCGCTAAAAATACATATTCTCCGCCTCTTCCCGTATACGCCTTCCCTTGGCTTTCCTCACCCGTTTGTCCGGCGTATCATAAAAACTTCTTAAAAGGGGAATCCCCGACTTAACAGCCGGCGGCCTTTTCTCTCAATACCGAGCGGAAGCTCCGCTGCCTCACGGGTGAAAGGATCAAACGCCAATTGACATCAACCGTCGTATTGTTCTCAGCGCTCTCGTCGCCTTCGGGTCATCGCTGGTGTTATTCTCCCAGGGCGACCGTTAATCGCGTGACGACTCCTATAAACTCCGTACTAGAATAGAATAGAGCGGCGAGGATGACGACGACGGTGATAATGGGAGGACGGTGCAGAGATCAAGGCTCTTCGCGGGCAACTGTCGCGTGGGTTGAAACGGGAGATTTAAAAGCAAAAAAATATACATATATATATATATATATGAAAAAAAAAAATGTACGGATGAGTTTGTGCAGCCTCCGTGCGGGGTCGTCGACCCCGTGGACGAAATGAGATCAGGAAGAAGGGAACACGTATGCGCGCTTACAGCGTGTGTTCTTCTAATCTTAAGAAAATCGATCCGAGTCCGAGCGGAGAGCTGCAACAGAAGAGAATAGAAAGATGTGGAGGGGTGTGAGGTAAAACTATTCCTTCGGGATGGAGGGTGCGGCCGGAGGGTGAAAACATCCCTCCGGACGTGCAGCCTCACGAGGTCGTCGACCACCTTCCACAGTTTTTCCTCTCTTACGGCTCTCCGACGCTAAACCGAAAAAGGGGCATCGAATCGTGTAACCATAGAAACGATAGAACCAAAGCGATCGGAATTGCCTCCCCGCGTGCGTTCCCTTTATTTCACTCTCCTTAGTGTATATATCACTTTTTTTCTTATCTACCGATAGGATTTGTCACTCCTCGAGAGCCCAATAATATCGGGGCACGTGTTGCCGGAGAGAGCGCGAGATTTATGCTTCGCAACGCGAGGATGATAATGGGATTTAAGCTGTGAGCACTCCGAGAAGGTGATTCGTCACACATAGTACGAAAATATTTTTGAAATGTTGAAAATATTTTACCAATGTTAAAGAAATATTTATGTCATTTTAATTAAATTTTATGCCATTTTGAATTTTATTGAATTTCATGAAAAATTGATCCTTTATTTTATACTCAATTTTCCGTATTGTTTTTAAATTTATTTATTTTTTTATTTATTAATCAACGAGCGAGCCCTTTTATACATTCAGATAGTCTTTAAGATTTGAAGCATTCAATAAAGTACGTATTAAATTCACACATATAAGTATAAAAAATAAAAAGTAATGGAATTATTATTTTTTGTTTCCATAGATCACGATGTCAATGACCGGCAGCCTGATGGGTTACGAGAACAACAACGAGGTGAATCAGGCCAAGTGCAAGAAGCCGCTGAAACCGTTGCCGGTCGTGTCGAGCATCAGCGCGAACGGTGTAACAACTGTGTCGGCGGTCAATGCCAAAACGAGAAAGTCAAATCGCACCACGAGAAAGCAAGAGTCTTGTCATCGGGGTCATGTCAACGGTCTGTGGTCCGTCTGGTACGGGATACTCGCCGTCGCGCTCCAGTCTTACGTCGCGACGCGATGCGCCAAACGATTTATCGGTAAGATGTCCCTCGAGAAGTGTTTAAACGTTGGATAAGTCGTGGTGATATGGCCATAATTTTTTCAACCGTGAAAATTGGAGGTTTACCCAGTAAAAAAAATGTATACTCTTTACAACAATTTATCGACCACAAACGTCCACAATTCATTCATTGTTAATTTTTCGGTCGCATCTAGTCTAGTTTTACAAACAGAAGTACAAGCTAAAATTGTTAATGACACGGGAAGTAAAAGGACAGGTTTATACATTCAAATTATAACAAAAAAGTTTGTGACTCATTTGACGAAATTATTTTACGAAACTTCCGATTTCACAAAATTATTTATTACTTCGTATCACCCGCGTGGCTATATCACCCTTACTTACCCTATATCAGCCGTCTGGCTATCATAGATGTGAAATCAAAATATCGGAGAATACGAGAGAGCTCATTAACGATTTTTTTTAAATATATTTTTTTCAGCTTATCTCTCACTACCATGGCCAGCGGATGCTCAACCCCCCAAGTTGGAACTGCACGCCTGCATAGTTCTCGCGGGGACAGGGGTTGTTCTTCTTCCGGTACTGCTGGCAGCTGCTTTCCTCAAGCTCGGCAATCTGGCTAACGACGGTGTCAAGCTGGGCAGACATCTGAGCACTTGCACTCGCGACCCGCCTTCCTCCCTGCTCGCCAATAATCCAGAGAACGGTGAGAAACGATTTCTCCCGAATATATATGCCGCATTTCCCTACCATTTCGACCTGGGGCTAACCCTTCACATCTGAGCTCGCGATTTTTTATATGCATGAACCCTCAAAAGCACTCGGTTTTTTAAATAGATTTTTTAAATTGTTTACAATCATTTATGATTAAAAATTTGAAAAAATGTTAAAAAGTCTTGTGTCATATAAAAAATGTTAAGATTTGAGTCGGAGTGGCCCGGCGTCACTTTCTATTAATTTTTTATCGAAAAAAAACAGTGAACAAGTTAAAAGAAAAGATCAGTCGATTATCGGTTATTCCTTGACCATTTTTATACGCAACAATGAATTTTTGGGATCTTTTCACATTTTTCCGAATAGTTTTGTTTCTTTTAAACTCAACAAAAATAAACACCCTTCGGGAAAATCTCCTATTATTGACCGATGATAATTATTAACTGCGCATCCGCAGTACTGTTTCATTACTCCCGGTTATTAGCGAAAATGACATTTTTGTGACGCAAGTAATGTGATTTATTTTAAGAAGTCGAAGAAAAAGTATGTTATGCTATTTTTTTCTTCGACGAGAGAGAGTGGATTTTTGCCTCGTGTAAATTCGCACTCAACAAAAATCGCACACGTCCCTCCCTCGTAGCACAATATACTATTTTTCTGTGTCCGAACACACTAACTGCAAAATTTACCGGCTCAGTTTATCCACAAAGAAGGGCTCAGGACAATTAAAGTGGCATAAGCGGTATTCATGGTTTCTTTTTTGTTTAACAGGACTCGCCAGTAATCTCTGGAGGCACGGTGGACCCACAGCCGCATTCGTTCACTTATGCACCGCCATGTGCTTCCTTCTGCCCGCTTTGCTTATGGAGGCGAGACTCATACACGCTGGATTTCTGCCGAAAGGTAAATAATCTCCCGCGTGTGTATTTTACTTCCCGGATAAAAATACGCACAAACACCGGCTAATTAACGAAATCTCCACGCGAGAAATCCTTGATTACACGAGCGACTGGCTTTTCCTATAATCGAGGAGAACAGCAAGAAAATTATTGCGGAATCCGTCGGAAGAAAAACTCGAAGCTCGGAGCGGCAACTATTCGCCATTAATGCACGATAAACCATCCGAGGGAATTCTCGGCTACGCAGGAGATGTTTGATTATAGTACGGCCAAACATGAAAATGAAGCTTATGCAGCTAATGGAGAATGGCACAGACCGCCGCTTGGCGGTGGGGCAAAGAGACTCGACTCTCCCGCTCTCTCCGTCTCGTACAGCGCTATAGAAGGAGTATAGCATTGTTCGATTTTCCATCCTCCTGATATATCCTGCTGCCTGAGATCGGACGAGATAAACGACGAGAGCTGGAACGAAGTTTGCCGCGTCCTGGCTCTCTCTCTCTCTCTCGTGAGCGTATTGATCGACCAGGTGTGTGTATATATTCCGTCCGCGCGAGCGTACAGCTTTGCACCGGTAACTATATACACACACACATACACCCACACCTGGGAGCGCTTCCGCGGTGTACCTTGCGGTTTTATTATACCGATACCTTCCACCGCGCAGCTCACACGGACACGCAAATATCCGGTGACCTTTGACCCGGGATATGATAGCCCGTCATGCTGCATCCTTGGTACAACCCCGGAGGCAAAACAGTTAATATACGAATCGCGAAAAAAAAATACATCGAACCGTGTTATCCATTAGTCGCTTCTGTCTCCCCGAGCGGTGCTGGTAAATAATGAGCTTTGGTGGAGAAAGTTGATAAGCTCCTTAAATGGGATCCTCGACGACGATTATACATGTACAGGCATTTTTTTTTTTCTTCTTTTTTAGCTCACGCGCGCTCGCTGCCCGCCGTCTCGTCCGTTCTCTTTACATCTGGTTTCCCCCGGAGCTTCGTCTTTCCCCTCGTCGTTATATTTTAGATCTTCTCCACTCGTCACCGTCGCCCCTCTTTCCTCTAGTTTCTGTCGTTGATTTTGTTTGCAGCGCGTTCCCTTTCAGGGCTGATTGCAGTCATCGAGGCCGAGACGCACGGCGAGCCTTTCATTCCCGGGCACGCAGACTTCTCTAATCAAATTAACTCGTAATTAGTTTACATAAAATTACACGATATCCGCCGGTGAAGGATAAGAAAGCCGACGCGAGGGGACGGGGGAAATGGGAGATTCTCTCGGTTCGCTATGTTCCCTTTATCATTTTCTTTCGATCTCATTATCGAGGGTTTCGCTCGGGCGCCGAGCAGTACAGCAAGGCAATTCTGGATCCTGAGATGAGATTCGCTAATTTTCATCGTCATAACTCGCCTTATCTAACTCCTGCCACTCTATCCCTCCACCCCTCAACGGAACTCTCCGTATCACTGATATGTATTCGGCATTCCCTACCATTTCGACCTGGGTCTAACCCTTCGCATCTTTAATTGGCCCCACGATTTTTATATAACTGAACTAACTCTCAAATGCACGCGGATGTTTCATTAGATTTTTAAAAATTGCTTATAATTATTTATAATTAAAGAAATTAACTCAATGATCGGTTCAAATCGAAATATAAATAATCATACGAAACTCCCCGATATAATTACGTCGAGGAAACCTTGCTGCATGATCTTGTCTCCGAAATAAACGTTTGATGCTATAACATTAATCGTTCTTAATAATTGCAGATACGATCTGGCGAACGGACCTCGATTGGGTGATGTTACATCGGGATCGACTGGTGGTGCTCGGTTTCATGAATCCTCCAAACTTGACGAGCTTCGAAGCCGGTATAGTCACGCACCGTCAGTCAATCGTCACGGAGGGTTCCTACGACAACGAGGACGAGGAGGTCATTAATCTCCAGGATAAACAGTTGCCGTTGAGCTCGAGCTCCGAGACGGTTACCACCGCATCACTCCTGAGTCGCACGTCTACGATAAGTTTCAAAAGTCTCGATCCATCGATCGTCAGCACGACTGCGAAGCCCACGACTGCGGCAATCACGAGATACCCATCGACCTTGGCGACTTCCTCGACGGTTCGCGATTACGTGCCCTCGAGGAGAGACAGCGTTGTGAATTCGATAGCCAGAACGACGAGTTCGCCCGTACCGAGACCGAGGCCACTGGCTACCACGTTGGCCAAAGAAAAGTCGCCGAGATTCACGGAGGCGACGAGCACGAAGTTTCCAGCGGGGGCGGCAATCAAGACGACCGTTAAGAACGGAAATGTCAAAGGCAAGGGAAGATCGAAGAACGGGCCAGCGCAGTCGACGCAGTCGAGATCGACCGAGGACACCAACGATGGCAACAAGACGGCTCACAGTTTGCCACTCGTGATGAACAGTCTGGCGGATCTTGATAATCCGGATGATCTCAATATCGAGCTTCGACCTGGTAAAGATTATTCATCGACTATTTAAATTCAATTGTCTCAACGTGTGGAACCTTGAGTTCGGCCGTTGTCGGGCGTTGGTAACGGTGACCAGTTCGGTAATCACGACAATTTTGCCGCAGGAGAATCGTACGGTCCCATAAGTCTCGAGTATCTGAATTACGCAATCGCCTTGGGCGTTTACTCGGTGCGATATCCGGCTGTGTTCTGGTCCTGCAACAAGGCACTTGGCACCATCTTCAGCCTCCAGCTGGTCGCCAATTCAGCGCAGAGCTTGTTGGCCTACGCCGGAATGTCTGTTCTTTACAAGGTATGACACTTTTTTTGCAACTGCCCTAGCAGCTTCAGCGACCGTAAAAGTAACCGAAAAAATTACGGTAATTTCAGGTCACTTTTAATACCGTTAAAATAACCGCAAAATATTCGTATTTCAACTTTTGCGCCTGAACGTGCGAGACCTCACGCTGCCTTTGCTTACGAACGGTCCGTTTTTTTATTAACCGAAAAATTTACCGCATCCGTAACCGCGCCTGCCCAGAAATTGAAATATGGTTATTTTTTTCAATTATTTCTGCCGAGTAAAAAAATATCTGAAACTACCGTAATTTCTTCGGTTATTCTACACTGTAAAAAATGTTTTGTTTAAGAATTAATTAACGGTATTGGAAGCTTTTTTACATAAACCGTTTTGGCAATTTCAAACACATGTGCAATTTTATAGCAACCAATTTTATTTTTGTTGAACATTTTTGTAAATTTTAGGCAAAAGATTTGGAATTTTAATATCTGGTATTTTAATATTACAAAAAAGTACATTAATATTCAATAGAAGTGATGTAAGCAAATTTCCAGTTCCTGTACATTAAATTTACAATTCTCTTCTACAGGGTACGGTTATTCTCAAAAAAGACCCATTGATTTTATTGCACAGGTCCAGGTCGTCGGACCGTTGAAAGTACTGCCGCACCTTCGGCATCGAACGGTCTCCACAGCCAGCACGATATCGACTTTCTTCGGGGAATCGTACTTTCTTCTCAATCCTCACGTGACTTTGGCTCTCTTTGCGCTCTCGTCCCTTCTCGTTTTGTGCTCAAGCATGGTCATGTATCTCTACGCTCATGGCAGGTAAGTCGGATCAGTTACCGCACGAATATACGCCAGGCGCATAATTCGCACACTCCCGTCCCACCTTGCATCGCTTGACGACGAATTTTTTACCAGATGCTCTATAAAAAAAAAAAATGTAAATTTAATGTACCGGACTGGAAGTTTTTATGCAAAAACTGGTACATTAAATTTTGTAACAATTGTAACGAAAACTTGATAAACTTTTTCATTGAAATTAAAGTAAATTATTAAGAATAAAGTTTTTACAATGTTTTTAATACACTGAGAATTAATTTTTCATCACAATTGTACATGAAATTCAATATATCATATTTTGCATAAGAACCAGTCCAGTACATTAAATATCATACGATTTTTTTCATACTGCGCTCAATAGCCGTCGCTGATTTACAATACAAGATGTGTACGATGCAATGTTTTTTTGTCGCAGATTCGCTGCGTTTCTGAATCAAGAACGCGAACGTCGAGTGATCGTGTCGAAGGAGGCTCGCGACGGTAGTGGTTGGGGCTATTTCACCCACTGTGCGGCTCTCTGTGTATTTTTGGCGATAGCTATATGCAACGCACCCCTTCTGTACGACTATACGGTCGTGTATCGGGGCAGTCTCGACGGTGCGATATTCGCGTGCATAGTCAGTACCGTTCTGCATCTCTTCCTGTGGCTGGTACTGTGGATATTTCTGACGATAAAGAAAACTTGGATCTTCAAATTGAGGGTAACGATCGGACGTGCGACGGTGCGCTCGGCGCGATCGGTCAAACTGGTAACGGACGTCGATCTCATATCAGCGAGGGACGGGGACGAGGGCTCGAGTGCGCCCCTCCTCGTCGTCGGCAACGGGAGAACTTACACCATCGCCGATAACTCCCCGAAGAAGGCTATAATGAGCGTTATTCAGAAAGCCGCCATGGAAAGAAAAGCACGCAATCAGAGTACGATGAAGTTTGGTTTTTTATTTATTTTTGTCAATAAGCGTATTTGTGGTGTCCAGCAGTCCTTGAAGACCTTGAAGGCCTTGAATTGTCCTTGAATTTTTCCTGTCTTCAAAAAGTCCTGGAATGTCCTTGAACTTCACCTAATGTCCCTGATCTTTTATTTACCCGCAAATTTGAGCTTGATTTAAAATGTATATTACTAGCGAACATCTTAATAAAATGTGCATCTCAGCTTCACTGAGATACATATATACATTCGTGCATAGTGATTAGTTTTTTTTCTGAACTGATTAAAACATGAACGAAAACGGTTATCGAACTAAATGTTATCTCGTATGTCGCGAGCGATATGCATATTTTTATTCTTAATAAATGTCCGGACACAACCTGGAAATTTCCTTGAATTTCGTACGGACTTTTTACTGGACACCATGTTATTATCTTGCGCCGAACAACTAATCAGCCTGCATTTATTTGTACAGGCGTGAACGTCGATTTGGTCGAGGGTGATTCGACGGCCGACGGAGAGGAGCAAATCTACTGGCTGCGCCCGAAACTTAGGCCGTCACCTGCTCAATCGCCGACAGCCGCATCCGGGCCACAGAACTCCGACAAGAGTTGGCTCAACAAGAAACTCAAGCCGAAGGTCACCTTTAACGATCTGCCTAGTACGTCAGGCTCGCGGTAACTACCCTCATCCCTCCTCTTGGTGTCTTTGTGGCTATCCGTATCTATCCGTCTACATGGGGTCTACTCCTGTGCCAGCATTATCACTGATGTACATGTTTGTTCCGTTGCTGCTCTCTGATATATCTCCGTTCGTAACTCTGCCCAATCTTTTTTCACGACTCTATATCTCTGTTTCTCTTCACCGAGAATTCTCTATCTCGATCTGCTGTAGCCAGGCGTCCTCTCGCCCCAATCCCTTCGCACATCCTACGCACGCGCGTAACGCACGGACTCATTTAACACATATATTTTCAATGTTTTCAACTAGCACCTGTACCCTCGTCCCGCTCTCTCTAGTTTTAAATCTGCTCAGTGTAACAACCTAACGTACAAGTAAATTTATGAATCACGAGCGTAATTCCGTTCGCCGCTGCTGCTGCTGCTGCTGTTGTACTTGTACGTTCATGTGTGCGTCTGTTCGCAATAACGAATGAGTGAAATAGTTTATAAATATTTTTTTTGTTTTGTTTTTAATTTTAGTAATAAGGGAAAAGCCAGACGAGGGATTGCCGATGGTGGGCCAGACGACGACGGAGATTACGCAACGTTACGCGAATTACCGTTGATGTCCGGTGTCGATGCCATCGATGATTCTACTTCCGAAGAGAACAAGGTAATTCAAGTGTTTATCTCGCATCAATTTCATATCTATTGGCGAAAAATCGCTACTGACTAACCATGAAACCATGTGTTCTTTCATTCATTAGTTTCCGTCGCCAGCTTCATTTCAGATGAATTCCACATATATTTTAAACGGATCGCACATGTTCTTTTACCCACTTTCCTGTATGCCGTAATTCACACATTTCGATCACTGGCTGCATTCAGGATACGTTCCGGAAACAAATAAATAAAAATTTCGTCATGACGTCACTTCTGGTTTAAAATTTTATTTTTCGATCGGAAGTAACATAAAATACATCACTTCTGATCGAAAAATAAGATTTTCAAACCGCAAGTGATGTTCCAGAGAAAATGAAAAAATGTTCCCTCGAATGTATCTCGAATGCAACCAGTGACGGCAGAGTGTGAATTAATAAACACAAGAAAGTGGGTAAAGTGGGTAAAGTGGGTAAAATGTGTAAAATGTGTATGATAAGTCCCAAATGTGTTTGAAATTCATCTCGAATGTAGCCAGAGCGACAGAATCGAATGAATACAGGAACAGACGATATACGAATATTTTTAACGTTGACTAGCAGCATAGATACAAAGTGTGTAATAACATGGATTTTTGAAACATAGAGAAAACTTAGTACTTTTGTAGGATATGGTAAAGTCTGTGTGTCGAACATGTCGCTATCATTATCAGATTGTCAATGGTTAGATGGCTCTACATAGTATAGATAGTCTTTTAACTCCTTGTTTAACTAACACAATTGCATGTACGCCTGTTTTTAACAGTTACTGGAGTGCGTGAACGACGATCAGGTGACTTACTACGCTAGCGGTAATCGCGACCTTCAGCCTTCGGAGGGTGACCCGTCTCCTCTTTTGACGCCCGAACCCTTGCCCGATCCCTCAACGGAGCCGCTTCCATTGCCACCTCCGACTCCGACAGTTCTCGATAACAGCCACGTCGTCGCTGCGCCTCCCAATGCTAACCACCTGCAGGTACTAACACTCAATTCCCCTTGCTTCTGGATCGACCAAGATCCCAAGTAGTTACCGCCGATGCACTGTCCCAACGCATGAGAGCCTTTAATTGAACGAATATAAAATTTTTAATAAATAACAATGATCGACCAAAATGTTACAGAGTGGCACGGGTCACACACCACGATGCCTGCGCCGAGCCGATTCGGGAATGCCTCACGAGGAGCTCACTCCCCGTTCGGACTCTTCGACCTCTCCGCCACTCGACGCGATCAACGGCACTGTCGGCGTCGGCGTCGTCGTCGGCGTAGGAGTCGGTTGTGGCAGCGTCAGCAGTTCGGCGACGCACAGTCAGACGAGCAGCAACAGCGAGAGCTCCAGCGGCGTGCACTCGAACGCCAGCAACGCGAGTCAAGGTTCCACCGGTCAGAGGAGAGCGACGAGCGTCGACGACCTTACCGGCGGTGAACCCAGGGAGGAGCACCAATGGCGAAGTTGTTCGCTCCAGCGTGGCAGCCAGCCTCCGACAGCGAACTCGACGTTCTCATCACCGACCTCGCGACCCGGTACCAGTCAGACTTTTTCGCCCCAGTACGTCAATCACAGTCCAATCTTCAACGGCGTGGACAAACCGCAGGCCGGCTGCCCGGCCGTCATTCTCGAGAATCCAAACGAGGCGACCGTCGTCATACGAAGACGACTGTCCAGGCCTAAAATCGTCGATCCTCTCAATCCGAACGAGGAACCCTTCGGCCGTTCGACGAACATGAGAATGACGTCCTTCACGGAGAACAGCGATCTTCGTGGAATCCAAGCTTCCTCGGCGACCCTGCCGCATTATCCGACGCAGCCTGTCGTCACTTATCCACACTGTTCCACGATGCCCCTGCCTCACGCCTCTCACAGCATGGCCAACCCGGTCAACATGGTCGGTCCGACGACCGGCGGCAGTTGCGGATCGGTCACCCGACACGCAAATTCGATTCAATCACACCAGCAGCAACAGACCCAACAGACACAGCCAACGGAATTACAAACGCATCCGGCATTACCGGCTCACACGACTCTGCCGTCTCATCACAACGGCACGCGGCTCATTCACGCGGCAACGAATCCATTCGTTAAACGTTTTCCACCGGTGCAGGTGCACTCCCAGCCATGGGCACTACCGGGACACCACACGTTTCCACAATCGCTTCAAAACAAACTCGCGGCCCCGCCGGCGATACAGATGAGACACAACGATCGGGACTCGGCGAATTTTTCAATGGCGAGCAGCGGCGATTCCGATACTTGTCTGCCTCACTGAATATAACGTTCGACGTTTTAAGCTCCTTTCTTTCTACGCGCCAAATGACGATGACGATGATGATGATAGCTATTTGTTTATGATAAACGATAATCGAACGTGGCCGGTATTTCGATTTTACATATCATCAAAATTATTATTCCTCGCGGGTGTATGTGCTCCGAGAGCGATTTCCTTTTGTACTTGTGTTGTGAAGTAATCGAGGTTGGAAAGTACTGAGCTTGAACGTCAACGGCGAGGAGTCATCTCCCTTCGGCGCCTCGTCGGAACTCGAATTTTCGTCACTGTTTCCCGCAGAGGCGTGCGGTGCGCGAATCCCCTGTAGGTACCACCAAGCGACGAAATATTTTTTGCGAACGACACACGTTAGCTACGAATATTTCGCAGGTTCTTCGATCGTAAATACACCGATCTCAAATAGTAAATAACGGTTAATTGGATAACGACGAAGCCTATAAGCTCGGCTCAAGTTAAAAAAAAACTGTTTCCCCGTCCCGTTTGGCCCGTATTGCCTCACGCTGCTTTTCTCCAACGTTTTTATACGCTTTATCGATAATTAAAGTAAAATAACTATTGGTCATAATACGATAACGGGTAATAATTAATGATAATAAGAAAAATGCATCGGCTCTTCTCTCGACTCGTCGCGTCGAGGAAAATAAAAAATCGCGTCGTATGATGCGCGTCAACGCGCGTATAGTGTGGATAGCTCGCCCATTTAGTACATATACCGTATAAAAAAATGCAGAGCATTGGTCGTCGGCTAGACATACCTATAAGTATATACGTACACGTCTACATGTAGATTGAAAACCGTGAGACTGGAAGAGGTGGATTAAAAAAAAGAAAAGAGTGTATCCCGCGAGGATCGCTAAATACCAAGTGCGGATACCTAAATTAAATTGATTTTTCGAAGGAACCAACTACGAGAGTTTTAGTCGATTGTTAGATATCAGGTACGATCGGAGTCTGATAGAGCAAATCAATAATTAAAAAACGGCAGGTATTATTATACGTAAAATATTTTTTTACGATTGATGCGGGAGAAGAGAGGCGCGTGGTACTTTTGCATTTTTCGACTATAAAGGGTCCCGTAACGATCGTACATATCGCTTAAAATGGACCACACAAAAACATGTCGCAGGGAGTACAGACAAAATTTCTCAATAGACGTTCGATAAGATTACTATGTTGAACGAGATATATTTAATATCTACGATAACATAGTGATCGGAAAGGAGACGCGGGAACGGGCATTTTTTCAAGTCTCGTTCCTTTGCTCGTTTAGCGTTTGGCCCGACCGTTCTCGCTAATTACCGCATCCGACGAATTCGTTCAACGAGCGTTCGCCCAACGAGTTTCGTCGCGATACGTCGAATTAACGTGGGACAAAAAAGGGCCACGAAGAATCGTCCTTTTAACGAGAATATTTTTTTACCGACTAGCGAAGAAATCCTACAGTAACTTTCGTACTCTCGATAGGATCGGCTAGACGTACACGGGTTTAGTAGACAGTCGGGTGAGGATCGCCTCGATCTCGAGGAGAATCGAGGCGAAACAAGGAAAATAGTCCTTTTCTTTGAACGGCACGAAACAGTTGTTGATGGGCGATTTATTTATCTTTTTTTTTTTGCTACTCACGCGGTTCCATACTATTCTTTGCATTTAGAATGAATTGAGAATGACATTAAAATGGATTGTGGATCGATCGAAGGGGGGGTCATTGAGTACGACCTCCCATTGTCCTCGTAGGAACACTATAACGAGCACTTGTCGCATCATCGCGGCGTCGCAGCGACGACTAGCACTTTTGTAAATATTATTCAATCACGTGAAATACCAATGTACGAATATTGTATAAAGACTGATTAGACTATAGCTTTGATATTTATTCGATTGTAACTGCGCATACTGTCCTGCTTTCGCCTACCTGATAAATATCAATCGCGAGAGAGAGAGAGAGAGAGAGAGGAATCAAGGGAGCGAGAGTTTAATACAGATGAATCGGTGGTATTGGGCAGTTACAACAGCGGCACTATTATATCGTAACAACGTATCAATATTATTCAAGCATATTATAAAGCTACCAAAACTGAATGTAAACTTTGTATATTCGTTTAACAAGAAAAGTGTAATAAAAAAAGCAACAACAAAACAGAAATGTGACATTATAATACCAGGGTCGGCTTTTCGAGAATTCGCAGAGTACGAAGAGACGATTCGGTTGCTCCGTCGTGATGGTCTTTTCACCTCAGATCTCCTCCATCATGGTCCGGGCTCTTCTCAACTCTGCAGTCAGTCGAACGTGAGAAATAAAAACACGATACGAACACTCGGCCGGTGAATCGGTCGTCAGCAGACAAAGACATCGTAAGATTGAAATGACCCACATTACACGGAAATATTTTTGAAAGGTTCTTTTTTTAATATAAAAATAATTTTACCAATATTAATAAATATTCGTGAAATGCTTTAAAAAGGTTTTGAAAATATTTTTTTGTCCGCTCAGAAATCTTACATTGAAATGTTTGCCGAGGGAAGGCGAATGTTCTGATGAAGATCGCGCATATTTTTCGGATACTCACCTGCTAACAAAACTGGAATATCGTCGTTCGCTATGTCGACAAGTTCCTTTGATTCCGCGCAGCCAATGTTTTTCAGTGTCAGCGATATCCTGGAGAAAGGTGAGGACCGTTGGCCGGAGGGAAGCGTCTCGACCGAAGATAAGCGACTCTCTGCAGGGCAGATAAGTAGGATTACGATAAGTACGACAGCGGGATGTAAGGTACATTGTATCATCGCGAAATAATAATATACTTGGACTCACGTCTGAGAGATTGCGGGATAAGAGCCTCGTCGACTATCCGAGATGAATTATCGGTGTGGAGACGAGCGATAACGGTACTGTGCTCGCGCGGAAGTCCCAGCTGTTGCAATTCACTGCTGAGATCGGCCGGGGTGACTCCGTAACGGGCGGAGGACATCAAAATCAATTCCAATGCTGCGACCAGGGCTTTGGCGTCACGTAATTCTTCGGACGTTGAAGATAAATGGAAAAAGTGTTAATATGAAATTTCGGGCCCTCTTGCAATATCCGGTATTTGTAGCGAAATTCTGTTCGATTATTAAAGGAATATCTACCTAGTTTAGCGTCTTGAGTGAGCTTCTTCACTTTTTCTTCCTGAAACATACACGCTCGGTGAATCATCAACAAACGAAGAAACCGGAAAATGGAATTACGCGATTCTAGTTTAGCACGAAAACATCAGCTTGCAGATTTAAATACACAGCGTGCGATAAATCTTATATAATATATAATATATTATATATTTTTGTTATTTGAGTTCAATTTTAAGTTTATGATTTATTATTTTTATTGTTCAATTTTCGAATAAAACAACACTATTCTATTCTACATACTGAGGTCAATTAAATGAACGTCGATCCATTACTGAATAACAAACTCACGTCGAGTTGTCCATCGATGATGGAATTGGCAACAAGCTGTCCCAATATCTTCATCTTGATGGAAGTCTTGGACCCAGGAAATAATAATTATTGAAAAATATAATACCCCAAAAGATTTTTTTTTATCCCTCGGTAAAAAGTATTCATACCATTCTCGACAGAGCATTTATTTCCGCCAAAAGCCAATCGGGACAGTCGCCCTCGCCGAGAAATCTGAACCTCTGCGAAAGTAAACAGAGGTAATAATTAGTAAAAAAAAAAAAAAAAGAAAAGAAACATGCATTATTTGTAACAAAAATATGTACCATCGCTTCGTAGTTTCGATAGCTCCTTCGTACGCCTCAAAGAAATCCTCCCTAAAATAAAATTCACACTTTATAAGTATTTATTTTTTTTCTCATCGAAACTAAACAACTCCGAATATTGACGAGCGAACGCCAAGCACGGTGAGCAGTCGTTAATTACATCGTGCGAGTACAAATTGAGACTCCGAATATCGTTGCCGAATCGGCAAAACAAAGTGTTACACATGGGCGTGTTAAACTGCACGTACTCACAGCACGGCTCCCTCATTTATTCGTATCGAGGGTCGTTGTTGCGCTCTCAACTGAACATCGAGAACGAGCCTGCCTATATTAGTAGATAGGGCAGTCCTGCCTTTGCCTCCAAAGACTCATACCTCTCGAAATATTAATATAGAAGCTGCTGCGTGCTTCATAAATTCGTCGTGAAAATAATTCAAGCGTGTAGGACAGAAGAGGGGGAAAAAAAAAGAAACGAAATTTTCGCAAACGCCGGTAAGTAATTTCTCGTGCCGTCGCCCACGTGAACTTTGCCCGGTTATAATATAAATACGATATACGAAATGTTTGCACACTCTTCGACCACGAGATTGACGCGCGGGGGGTTACCGTATCGTTGCAGACCCTTATCACAAGAATTCCCAATGCAATCCGTTTGATTCACGAAGCGAAACACCCGCGTCACCAACTACCCGAGAGAATAGATCCGGAGTGTATAGAGTCGTAGGGATAAATAGGCGAGCGATGGAAAGAAAGCCGGCACTTTTGTCAAGACTGCTCGCGGAAACGGGCGCGATTCTCGGACATCGGCAACAGGTAGGCTTACCAGTCTATTAAAAATCTGCCCCTTTAAAATTTTTGCATTTAAATAACCCATACGCACAATTAATGTAAAATATTGCCGCGTCCATGACAAGTTATAGTTTTCCTTTAATAAGGTCTTAGTCCTAAGTTGTAGGTTGTCGACCACAATGTACTCACATGAGCAAGTAATTTCTGGCTATGTAAAAAGGATTTTTTCCCGTTTATGCAAATAAATAAATAAATATATAAAATAATTATTATAGCACAATGCCGCGACTACAACTGGCTGCTCTGAGCCTCGTAATCTCCGTGGCAACTTCGACCTTCGAATTTCCAAAGGTGAGCCAATTCGAGACCGTCGTTCGTTCCGCGCTCTTTTTTTTCTTTGTCAGAGAAAAATGACTCGAGTGCATAAGTAACGCCGATGTAAATTGTTATTTCTCCAGAGCAGCGGAGTCTACCCCTCGTCATTGAAGCCCGCCGCTCCGAGGAGCCCGCCGTTACATCGCGAGAGAGATCGCCGTGCGACCCACTGGGAGTCGCGCTCCAATTCGAACTTGGATGACGATCGCGCGGAGGACGACGACAGAGACGGAGGGCGCTCCCGAATTTCTTACTCCTCCTTCGTCGAGCAACGGCCCTCGCTCGGGTAAGCGTTCATATCTGTTTCCCACCTACGTACAAAAGCACACACGCTATTATAACAAATGGAAAAAAGTTTCCGAGTTCGAGAAATTTCAGCGGCCGGAATTGAGACAAATTTTTTTTTTCCTTGTCCCCGAGGCTTAAAACCAAGTTTCGTTGCCATTTCCTCTTCGTCACTTTGAAATTGCAGGTATTCGAGGAGAAGCGAGCAATCGGTTAAAGTATCGAACAAGATAGATGTGACGGCGGGGAGGCTCGAGGATGATCCGTGGATCGACGACTATTGCGTCCCCGTGACGGGAAAGCCTTTCGTGCTCGTAACGTTCGGGGATGCGAAAAAAATGCTCAAGGACGTAAGAGATCTGCACGACGGCCAGGTGTACTCGGAGTCATTCGATATGATGAGATGTCGTCGTAATATCAACGGTTGGAACATCCAGGAACCGATTTCCGTCGAAGAGCCCGGCTGGATAGTCATCGATTACGATGGACCATCGAGTCAGAGTGGTCTGCCGAAAGATCACGATCCTTTCTATGTGACTCGAGGCAAAAGATCTCTGCAGCCGTGGTTTCCGGAGATCCGGGAAACCGGAAGAAGCGGATACGTCGAAGGTCCCGGAAGCGATTCGATCGATAGGTCCGATCCGGATAATTTTCCCTCCTCGATAATGCCTCGGAAAAATTATCTCGCGGCTACTTCGAGAATTAAACGTGACCCTCTCGACGAGAAAAGACTGTCTGGCATTCCGGGACTCTCCATGGGGGAGGGTCGAACCAAGAGTTATCTGGCGATGCGAGACAAGCACTCGGTCATTTTGGATATCCTCAACGAGCCTTTCTACATCTCGCGCGGCAAGAGGAGCTCCCTGACGGGACTGTTCGAATGGAAGGACCGACGCGCCGAGGTGTTGAGCAACTTCGAAGCGAGGAAACACGCTCTCGATGGTTACTTCTCGAGGGCGAGCAGAAGCGAACCGGCTCGGGACTGCTGTTCGGGCTATGGCGAGTTCGTCGTCGGGTCACCTGCGGCGGATGATCCTGGAACCGCCGTCGCTGATCGTTCGCCGTACCGGGACCGTCGGGGCGTGATGGAGGAACTCCTCAAGCAGTCCGATCCGTTCTACGTTGCTCGGGGAAAAAGATCGATGCCGGCGACGTCGAGAGCCTACAAAGAGAAAAAAATTGATGAATCTTCTTCGTCGAGCACCGAATCAACGAGGTCGACCGAAAGTATCAATGAGGATTCGACGGTCAAGGTGAAAGATTGATTCGCCATGTCCGGCACAAGATATGTCTTGGGTTGTATGTCGTAATAATGTCCCGAATTAAATAACCGACGATTGGAGGGTGGATCGATGTTCGTCGTTATCGTGATATCGTGCAGTGTCTTTATAATCTTTGCTCTATGTCGAATAAATTGCCATTACGTTGTATGAAAAATAAAGAACAAGGCGCATAAAGCAATTCGTATCGCATTTTGTATCTTTCTGCATCGTGTGCCTTAGTTTTTTTTTTTTTATGTGAACTCCCTCGGGATGACGAGCAATTATACTCTCCTGCTGACGATGTACATTCTGCGCCGACGATCACGAATTTTCTATGCTATTGTGCGCATAGAAACAGAGTCCCGTAAATTAGTTGATCCGTCAATAAATTAAGTGAGCTTAACAAATGTTGAATTGTTAATGTGATAGCCGATTTATTTCTATGATGTAATTAAGGTGATGTTTAACACTATGGAGTGCGAGAGATAGCATCAGAGGTGTTCTCGGCGGAGCGAGGGAGACAGGCTGAGAACGTGTTTCACATCACCTTAGAAGCATGTAAAATACCGCTGGCGGTAATAAAAACTGTAATCAACTTTTCTGATAAAATGGGGCGTCAAAATTTTTTATTGGAAAATTGCGTTTCGGCCTATTGTCCCGTTTTGCCCCACTGCCCCGTTTTGCCCCGCCCTCCCCTAATTACTTGTTCCGGGGCTATTTTCGAAGCATAAGTTATTGGTCTATGTACGTCTACTCGGTGTACAACTAAAATTTCGCGTGGAAACAGAACATAAGCTGTAAATTACGCAGTTACTTGCAATCTTGATGTTCGAATAGATATAGAAAAAAGGCGGTCGCGTCGTTCGGAGGTCGGGCGCAGAACGGGGCGACTCTCGTGAGGTTTCGTCCTTGATGTCACCGGTAAACCGAAGGAGCATCCATCCTCTTGGAAAATTTGGATTACGCAACGCAAAGAGGAGTGAGCCACGGCGGCGGGAAGGGAACGGACGAGAGAACCTGGCCCAAGGAGAGCGACGTACGAGCTCCTCCCGCAAACTTTATGACACACATATTCGCGCCACTTTTTAACGCAAACACAAAAGAATGACCTCGACGCTTCGCGCACATGCTACCCCTATCTTGTTACTATCCAAAGTACCGATGAATGTACGAGGGTCAAGGTATCGTGCCGACTTTCATATTTATACACTTGCAGGTTGTTTTGGCTCGGGCGCTTCGCGCCATCGCGATGAACTATGAAATTTGAGGTTTCCGGAGATACACCAGAAATTCGTCACTTCCGGTTTCGGAGTCTGATTTTTCAACGGAAAATATGTCAATGCCGGTCGAAAAATGAGAGTTTCGAGTCGCAAGTGACGTATTGCCGGAATAACGTCACGTCCGATCGAAAAGTGTGATTTTCAAATGACAAATGCCGTATTCATAACACTACGTCACTTCCGGTCGAAAAATTAGATTTCCAAACCGAATTTTACGTTTTTCCGGTTTAAAATCACTTCTGTTCGAAAAATGAGATTTTCCAACCGAATGTGTCGTATTTCCGGGTTGAAGTCACTTCTGTTCGAAAAATGGGGATTTTCAAACCGGAAGTAACGTATTTCCGGTATGACGTGTCTTCCGGTCGAAAAAGGACATTTTCAAACCGGATATGACGTATTTGCGGTGAGATTTTTAAACTGAACTCAACGACTTGAGAATTTTCATGTATTTGTGGGGTATTAAATTTTCGGTGAACAATACGGTTCAAAAATCTAAAATAATTTGTGGACATTTTTGACAGTACGAACAACTTTAAAAAAATGTATGAACATCTTTTGAGACCACGCAAACTTAGGGTGACCCACTTGGTATGGAATACCCCTTATATAATCTTTGTTTTAAAAAGTCTCTTCAAATTATGGTTCGACTCACACTGCGCTTATCATTCGATTACACAATCTCATGAATTACACGCTCAAAAAAGTCGTCCCTTCAAACCCGATAACATTGCCAGCCCGAACGTAACCAGAGCGCGCCTCGAGTAGCCGTGTTATTTTTTCTTTTTTTCAGTTTATTTGTTTTGTTTGAAAGGTTGGTGGATGCTCTTGAAAATAGGGTGGATATATCATTCTTCTGGGTTGGTTCGCTTTGGTACTCCACCAATAACACGACAGAAGCAATGTGTTAGGTGAAGTATAATGGGAGAAGAAAGAGGAATAAAAAATCGTGCGATGAACGAGGGGATTTTTGCATACCTGGGTGTACGGCGAGTGTATCACGCTTGTGAACGTAGTCGTCGACGTCGTCGTCGTCGCCGCGGCCGCCGACGACGACAACGTGGGGGGATGCGCGCGTAGGCGCCCAGGAAAGTAGCATCCCCCCGACAAGGGCGATTTTTGAACCAATGGGACGCGACCGGCTTAACTATATGTAGCGTATATAAGAATGCCGGTCGACTTCGACACTCTTCATTGCAAAAGTACAAGTTCGTATCGTTGTGTCACTCGGAGAGTTGGAAACGGTTCACGAAAGAACAACTTTCGATCTCGGTGCAGAGGCATCGAATCCACCACTTTTGCGCTTCAACGGAAACCGTCGAAGAAGTCGCTGAGCGCTTCGCGTACCCCAATTAGGATATATATTGTTTATCGTCGCTAAGAGGTATTTATCATAACTATCGTTAACTCTATTAAAAATCGTCGTTGAAAAATCGGCGATGTCCCATCGTCGATTCTGGACTTGCGATATATCAAAGCTCGTTCTGTACGCTCTCTGTATAGGATAGTATATTGCGTTATAACTGGTTAACAGAGCTTTGAAAAAGTGTATTTCGGTGGTGCCCCAAACGTACCTGCAATTAAAGGAAAATCGTGCAATAATTATTCAATTTTCAACAGACGATCGATGATACGTGCATGCACAATTTTTTCTGTTGGCTATCTGGTCACAATTTAAAAAAAACACTTTAATTCAAATTTTCCGTAAGAGGTAACAAAGCGGTATTAAGGTAATTGATCGTGCACTCTTTCAGGCATTACTTTCATCTTATTTTTCTTTTAATAGAGGGAGACATGGAAAAACAATTGAAACAAGTTATTGCGACGCTATAATCCGACAAGCCCCTACAGAGGCTGGCGAGAGGGTTTATTTTTCTCATTAAGACATCTTTATGTTCATGACCTAACTCCGCATGGCTCGCATTGAATGTTATTCTAAAATGAGATAGGTATAATATCCCTTGAGATGAAAAAAAAACAACTCAAACGATAAAACGGCGTACCGAAGCAACGGAATCAAATTAACTTGATGCATCCGAGATATTTTTATACTTTTAATTGATTCTTGTCTTATCCTCGCGGACCAACCAACTGTAATACTTTGGATTGGATTTTGGGTTGTCTTCTAACAATCTACTTCAACCCAACCAGTCGATCGGTTTTTGGTTGATATTTCAAAACCAACCGCAATACCAAACGTTATATGTGTCGTATAGAAAGTTGGCTCACAGTTGGACTTTCTGCCCAAAAGAACTCAATTTCCGACTGTTTGTGGAGATCATCGATAGCTCTTAGCTGGGGTTGGAAATCGGGTTGTTTTAGGAAAATCCAACCGTAAGCCAATCTTCTATCCGATACATATAACGGTTATTTTTTTAATATCACCGAAAAATCAACCTCTCCGAAATTGAAATCAGAGGTGGTTTGGTGCACCAATTGACTTATTGGGTTCAGGTAGGTCAGGATGCTGAGGATATTGCGAGTATCTTACAAAATTTGCTTGCCAAAAGTATATTGTTATTTCAGGTCTTCCTCCAATTGTTATAATTCCATAGTATATTAAAACCTTCCATAAATATTAAAGCACAAGCAAAGCCTTTCTGCATCGGGCGGTTGTTCTTATCGACTAACTATAGACATTTAATATATAAAGAACCAGGCACGAAACCTTCGTCTTATGCCTGAGCCGGAGGCCTCACGGCGATTAAGAGCAAACGCAACAGCTAACAATACACATACCGATTAATCATCGACGTTATTTTATATTTTTCCTTCCATCGAATAATCGACTTCGTATAATGAAGGGCATCGCCGATGAACGCGAGCCATCGGCCGGAGGTCCGAAAATATTTGTAGCGGATATTGTGTTTACAAAGATTTATCGAATCCTATGTTCCTATGTTGTAGCGGATATTGTGATTACAAAGATTTATCGAATCCTATGTTCGTATGACTCGGAGTAGGGAAGAGCTAGGACATTGCAATTGGTCTTAAAATTAATTTTCTGTCTCACTCCGCTCGGACACTAAAATCTCGAATTATGTTTTCGAATGAAAATTAATATAATTAAATCGGCAGGACGTAGAAACATGTTCGATCAGCTAATATTGGCGTGGAAACAATGAAAAAAAAAAAATCATGTGACACAACTATCTTGTTATAGCAGTCGACACGGGTACCAAAACAAAGTCTGTCTCAATTATCCGCGGTTAACACTGGTCATTAAAACACTATCTCTAGAAGCGACGAGCGTCAATAAAACTATGTCCCTGTACATATGTAGCTGCCTCTATAGTTACATAGCTTGTGACGTATTTTTCGGGAACGGAATTCGGGAGCAGGGAAAATGGGAAAACATATCGGAAACTCGAGAACGTCATCTTTCGCCGTAGACTCTCACTCGTGCACGATTTTTATTTCGCCGAAATTAACAAACCGGACTAAACTGGAGGTCGAACAAGGCTCGACGCTCGAAACCGTAGGTTCATTTCTGCATCGCCGGAATTAAGAAACCAAACTAAACTGGAGGTCGATATTTTTCATCGGTCATTCCAGCCTTCATTGGCACTCGGAAAGTCTACACGTTTCTAGAGTTACGAGTAGATCGGAAAAATTATTTTTGTGGTATTAAAAAATCGGCTTTAATCAGTCTTTGATTATGCGATAGTTTTTTTTTAATTTCAATAGGATGCAAAAATTTCTATGTGGTCGTCCCAGGTTATTTGACATTCGGATCTCGTCGAACGGGCGATATTGAGATTAGATCGTAAAATGTCAAGAGATTCCTCGGCTAATCTGTCCTTATGAACGAGTAGAATTATCCGTAACTTTTTTTTTCTTATTACACGAGGTATGTGGTTCCTCGTTGGGATAACGGTACTGTTGACCGGCGCATCGATGGCCAATATCGCCGATGAGAACGGCTACTATCTAGCAGAGACGAACGAGGAGCGATCCATGGACGTGATTGAAAAATCTCGATACGAGAGGTCCGAGCTCGGAGCTTCGATGGGAACGAGACGAAGCGACGTGGAACAACAACAGCCGAACAGCAACGAACCTTCCGACGACACCGGTATTCGAAACAGCGATAAAAAAAGATCGATCGTAAAAATTAACGTACGCGACAGATCCTCTACGGAACTGCAAGCGCCGACTTCTTTGTCGACGTTGCTGTTCTGGCCTCACAGACAAGACGAGGCGAGTCTCTTCCAACGCATATCTAAAAATTACTAACCTCGTCACAGATAATTAAGAAATGGTAACATATACGGTAGAATGACGAATATTGTTGCAATTAATAAAACAGCTTGTGTCCATGGAGGGGCGAAGAAATCCTACGATTCAGGAACGTCGAAATCCATTGTTCAGTCCCTGGGGTGGTAAGAGAGACATGCAGCGCTACAGGACGATAACTAAAACCCGACGGCCGGTTCGCGTACCGTTCAACAGCTGGGGCGGCAAACGAAACGGCGGGAGTATTCAAAGCGCGATGACCGATCTGAAGAGAGGCAAGTTTTTCAACTGGGGCGGCAAGAAAGCTCCGCCGTTCAATAGCTGGGGTGGCAAGAGGGATATCGGCATTGACTTTCGTCTTGTGCCATTGAATAAGCATCAGCATCACCCTACAGACCTACAACGGGAACAGCTTCATACCGGAGAGGATCGCAATGATTTTGGCTCGGGTGAGTGAGAAAATATAGCGTCACATTTACCCGTTTCGACTTTGTTTCAATTATTGGATTTTTTGTTCTTTGAATCTTCAGCAGAGGAGAGCTACTCCGAGAAAATGATGAGTAACGAGACGTGGGAGAAGCGAGGATCGCTTAGACCGTTGGCGGGCGGCGAGATGACGACTTCCGGTAGCACGCAGGGCAACAGTTTTCAGAGGACACCGTTCGAGCCGTGGGGAGGAAAGAAAAGGGGGCAGCTGAGATTTCACGATGACGGTCCAGCAAAGGCCGGTGTGTCGGTGATAACTCGTAATATCGGACGATTCATTCCCTGGACCGCATAACTCAGCCGACACAACCTCACGATGCTATTCGTTCCGTCAGCAATGCGATAAATTTAATGTCAAAAGCTGTTTGCGCACTAGTTCGACGACAGAAGCAAAAAAAAGCCTGCCTATGTACCCCCTGCTACTTTCATTTCTCCGCAAACATCCAATCGACGGCGAGAGGTTTCCATACTAAATAAACTGTCTGAACATAATCGTTGGGAGCGTGAGGAGAGTGTACAAATAAAAAGTTTGGTAAACCCTACGCACTGTTCCAATATCCTCGTTACTAACCTCGGCAATGCGAATAGTCACTGATGAGGGGAGGTTATGAAAGTTCCGATGTCACTGACTCGACGCGCACCATAACACAACCGAAACGACAACATTACGTTCCAGCGGAGACATCTGGTGGGGCACACTGATAGTCATGAAATCCTGCCTGGTAAAGAAAACTGCCGTTGCTCGGATCTACGGTGCAGTGTTGGTAACGCCCCCCAAACCAAGATGCATCTGAGACAATTATAATTTACAATAGGAATTTTAATAGTATACGAATAAATGTTTGGGTAACGAGCGTATGATTCGCGACGCGATAGAGCACGTCCTATATCCAAAGTAGTGTATGCACACGAACGAGGTACTACTATAATATTCGATTGAATTAACGCACAGGCATATATATTATCGCCAAGTGTACGCGGGGAGGGGGGAGGAATCGACGCGTTTTATACCTATCAGTGGTCGTTGCTGCGAGCGGCTTGTTCCGACTGGTTCGCTCGAGGAGAGATCGTTAAAAGAAGTATTGCAATTATTCGGCTCGGCTAGGATACATACGGTCGGCAGCGTAGAGAAGCTCGACCGGCGTACGAATAAAACGCTCCCGCTAATACTATACATCTGATACAATACAGAAGGTACGGATCATTCGAAACGCAAAATAAAACGTTCGTTCCAATGCGGGAATTTTATCACTCGATACGAAGTAGAATTAGCTTCTTGCCTCTCGTCGGCACCAACCCGTTAAGAACTTTTCCATATAGTCTTCGGAGAGTCTTGCGAGTCTCCAATTACCCGGCAAGTCGTGGACGTCGAGGATTCATGTCAGTCGCATTTGTAAAACCCGCGAGGACGAGTTTCTTCCTCGCCGCACTGATTATTCTTGGCTACGGTGAGCTACGGAACAAAAAAATCTTCGACCCTAAGCGAATAAACACAAAATTTGTTGTTATTCAGGAAGAAAGGCGAAGGGAAATGCCGCGTTCGAGTGTCCCGTGAAATGTTCGACGGACGTTTATCGACCGATCTGTTTGAGAGGAAAATCGTACGCGAATCTGTGCGTTCTTAAGCGAGATATATGCAGTGGGAAGATAGCCAGAGAGCTCTACGGAGATGTCGAGGCGTGTCCGGGTTACGAAAAGGACGAGGATGCCAACGGCGCGTCCGTCGAAGCGATCGACAAGAATGGCGTTATTTTTCGGAACTTAATCGATCGCCCGGCGAAAACGGTATCTTCCCCACCGGCGGCCGATGTCCCTGACGCAAAGCCGATCGATCTTTCGGCGAACAGGCGAAGCAGTCGTCTCAGAGGTTGGCTACCGGAATTATCACTTTCAACTTCCGGTTTCACACGCTCGTACAATGAACCATCGATGTTATCAAAGTTGTAGGTCGAGAGTGCGAACGGCTCGAGCGGATGCGAATTTGTCGTCAAACTTGTTTCAACGGCGAGACTTACCGTCGTCCGGTTCGCGTTCTGGGAGTTTCCAGTCACTGCTGTATCAAGTTTCTCGCTTGCGGATGTCGTACACGTAAGGAAATAGTTTGCGACCCAAACGAGATTCGTCATCGAGTATCGCCGATTATGTTACCATGCAAATATTTCTCACCGAAGCTTGCCGATGTCGTAGCAGCGAGCCCAGTGGCGCCCTCGAGGACGCCGGTCCGCTCGTGCACGTCTGGCCACGGAACTATCGACACTCAGCAATCACGAGCGTTCCCACAGAACCGAAAGAACGGAAAGTCGTTCGGAAAACATGCTGGATCAGTTGCGATCCCAGCGAACATCGACCGATTCGCGCTCGCCGTCACGTGTTTCGCAACGAGTGTTATCCGAAGAAAGTTGTTTGCGAGGGATCGATCCGACGACCATAATACAATAATTCTCGTTCCTTCTTGGCATCTTGTCAATTAATTAAACATACGCGACAGCCTCGAGTTCAGAGCTGGGCAAATACACTACTCACATAGCACGAAATATTTTGAAATAATTCAGAAGCATTACTTAAACTTTCTAACACTTCTGAAACATATTGATAAAATATTTTGAAATATCTGCAATTTCATCCTTCGGCGAAATATATCTACGAATGTTCCGTGTTTATGCTGGTGTCTATATGAAAATTGGACTGGTAATGCAATCTTTCACATTACGCTGAAATGTTTTAAAAACGTTTCAATGCAATATTTATGAGCGGACAAAAAAATATTTTCGCATCATTTCATAAATATTTTTTAACATTGGTAAAATATTTGCAATATTAAAAAAAATATATATAATATTTTTGAAACCTTTTAAAAATATTTCCGTGCTATATGGGTAAGTACGTGATGTACGTATTGAAGTAGCAAGTATATGAAGTACCGGGCACTGAATACAACTTCAATACTGGCAGAACTTAACAGTTGAAATTTTGAGTACTGAATACTGACTCAGTACTTGATACCTCAATAAGTACTTCAAGCACTTAGTGTATTTGCCCAGCTCTGCTAGAGTTCGCTAAAAATCATCTCGTCGTTCCCGTGCAAAAAAAAGAAAACAGACTAGAAAAATAAAATATATATATGATAATAGACATAGATATTACTTTTTTTCTTTATTGTGTACAACAGCACATTCGGCTGTACGAATTATATTACATATGTATAAATTTTTATCGGCATTTTTTACATTCAAATTCCGAGAATAATCATATCTCGCATTGATCATATGGAGATGCGACGGTCTATTTAAAAAAAAACCCAACGGCGTAACAAATAACATTGACGAAAAGGACGGCGAAACGCTCAGGCATCCAAATCGTTGACCACGGTGTAATCCGCGTTGTCGTACGACGTTTTCTCTCTTTCTCTCTCTCTCTTCATTCACATGCGTACATGCCCGCGTGTGCGCAGACCATTCGATAAACAATCAACACTCGATGCTCGATCGTAATAGACGTGTCTTCTCGTTTCTCTAGATCATTTAGCAGCCAAGGTGGCGAAACCAAGCGATCACTCGTTACACGATCGTTTTTTAACTGCTACGTCGAATAGATAACGATTGTCGCGAGAGTCGGCATCCAGAGTTACAATCATGATTAATGAATTACGATAGTGAGAAAAAAAACATACAGTTACCACACAGTTGCTTTGCGTACGCGACTATACGTTTATATCTTGGAACGCCGTATAACGCGCAAATGTTGACGCAAATCCGACGTAAAAATTGGTAACGGTTTTTATTTTATTTTGAAATAAGCGGACGACAAGATAGAGTAGTTCTTTTTTCACGTATGTGTCGCGTAAACAAAGCCACTGACCGCGCGTTTTAATCTTTCATCCGTCGACTCCGTCGCACTCTTATAGTTTACTTAATTAATGAATTTTTGGGAACATTTTTTTTTTCCTCCCATCATCTCTCTTTTTTTTTCTCGCTTTCTCTCTCACACTCACAGACGCCATTCCCTGTACCTTGAGACACACACGCATATATTCCGTAGAAAGTAGGTTGCACATATTTTTTTGCCATCGTCCCTTCAATCCTCGATAGAATAATAATGCATTGTAATTCCTCCTAATAGATGCCGGCTGCGCTACCTGTGTCAGCCACAGTTCTCGATTCGGGCAATGGGCGCAATAATTTTTTTATCATCATTTTTGTTTTCTTCTTCCCCGTACCCTCTGTTTATCTATAAAATTTATCTTGCTCATTTCTAACTCTGTTCAATATTCGTGATTTTTTTTTCTTTTCTTTTTGGATCGGCAATCTGCCGCTCACTGGACTAGAGATTTCACTACTGCTTTATTGCGTGTACCGATGATGCATGACCGTTCGTTCGTACGCTCGTTTCTTTTTTTTTTGTTTCTTGGATAATTTTTTTTTCTTTTTTACATCGAATGTTTTAGAAAAAAAATTGTCGAGAGTTGACGATCGCCCAATACACGAGTGAATAACGTACCTGTGCTTGCGGGGAAGCTTCGGAGAACGATTAAATTGTGTATTTTGACAACTAGCTCGTGCGCATACGTTTCATGTACAACCCGATTTAGCTGATCGCGACAAGAGAAAATAGATCATTATCAATCTTTCTAATCCCGATCAGCTATAAATTTTAAGTTTTTTTTCACTCTCACTCCCTGTGTCTCTCACTCTCTCTCTCTCTCTCTCGCTCTTTCTTTGCAACCCAGAACATAATTTTTAGCTCGAAACAACCCTTTCTGTATTGTTGTCCGTGCGGGTTAAAAATCTTTGCGCTTATCGTCACACAATGTCAGACTTTATAAAAAAAAAAAAAAATTAAAAAGCCATCGCTAACCTAGGGTATAAAAAAATCTCGCCCATCGTTGTTTGCCCGGGCGAATCGTCTCACGACAATCATCATTGTGTGTGTGCTCTTTGAGGTTCGTTAGTAAACGTCGCGTCCGTCTAAAACGATCTCTTTGGTAAATGGACTCGCGGGTCCATGCTTCCGCGCATTTCAACTTCCTCGTAGAATTTCTACGCGCCTATTCTTTTCTTTTTCTTTTTTTTTTTCGCGCTACGTTCGAGTAAGAAATAATCAATGGAGTTATAAAACCGAAGCATAGCGAAAGAACAACGTGACAAGCTCAAAAATGCCGTTCAAAATGCTTCGACGCTCCAAGCTCTAATCGAGTCTCACGAGATCGTCAAATAATCATGCTATCGACACACCTATTACGTACCTACAATAATAAGCTGCAACTATAATTGAGTGTCGACGATGACGATAATAATAATAATAATAATAGTAATAATAATAATGACAATAATAATGATAATAATAATAATCAAAATAATGATAGTAATGACGGCTAATAGCTACAGTAGTCGCGTGGTAATGAACCTGATAATACAATTACAGTAAGTGCCTAATTAAAAGTAATCATTAATAATTATCGACTTGTTAAAAAAAAAAACTCGAGAAAAATGAAATGAGCGACGATGAAAGTGGAGTAACTTTTCCGAAGGTATATTTCCTTTTTTTTCTTCTTTGTTCGTATCATTGAACGGGATATGCTCGTTCGGGCAATGGAAATTGCCTTGTGAAATGTGTGATGGGCCGATTGTCGAGCCAGCGATTATAACTCTGCGATATGACAACGGAGACGTACGTGTCCCGCTGAGCTCGGCAATCTATCAGCCAGGCAGTATTATAGACTGTGGAGTAGCACGTGTCGCAGGAGTACGCTTTCGTTTTCGTCGAGGCTCGGCGACTTTTCTTAAAAGCGTAATCCCCTTTTTTTCTCACTAGTTGTACGATAACTCTCGTCGCGACGGGCGAGAGCGGGTTTTTTTTTCGTTTATAAATTTTTTTTCGTTTATAAACGAGTATCGTTGAGACTCCCCAAACAGACAGGATGATCTTGCGCGACCGATAGAGTAAAAAAAAATGAAGATAATAGTCAATAGTTTCTCGACGTCATGCGACGGCGCCGTTTCTCTCGCGAGTTTTGCCAACTCAGGATCTGTAGATGCGAATAACGTCCCTGATAGGTGCCCTGCACAGAGGACAGTGACCGCCGCCTTTGCCTCTCCACTGTTGAATCGCGCACGGAAAGCACATGCACATGTGACCGCACATGTACAGAACACTGTCGATGCTTCTCTCGTAGCATATCGAACACTCGCTCGGCTGACCGGGTGTCGGATGGAATCGTTCGCTCCACTGTTGGAGATGCGAGGAAGACGACGACGACGAGGAGGAAGACTGCGACGGTAACGGGGCATCGACGCTCTGATAGGTCACCGGATCGACGTATGTCGAGGAGCCGGTGCTTGCCATCGTACCGGTCAACGGTGGCGAGGTTTGTCGCGACGAGCCCGGCAGAGGCACTGGCGGCAGATTTACTGTCGGTGGGTTTCGATGCGTCGACGACAAGGCGGTTGCTGCAGTGGCGTACAGAGGCTGGGGAGTCGATGGCGCTTGTGCCGGATAGCCTCCCTGAGGCGGAAGATTAACGACGAGGACGGTGCCACCGCCTACCACGGGCTTGAACTGTACCATTTCCGAAAACCTTGATAGCTCGGTCGCTGTGTTGCTGTTGTTCGTGTGTTGCTGCTGCTGTTGCTGTTGCTGTTGTTGCTGCTGTTGCTGCTGTTGCTGAGCGACATTCGTCGTCGCGGTCGTAACCGGAAGTGCTGCAGCTGGAGCCTGATTGCCGGTCTGCTGACGTTGCCTCGGCGGCGAGGTCGGCCTGCTGGCTAGCATCCTCACCCGCTGCGTGCTCCCGTAAACGTCGACGAACGCCCACAGCTGCAGGCTCTGATCGACGTGCATGACGACGTTCGGCGGACCGCCGTTTTTGCTCATCATTACCTCGCCGTAATGGGTGACGGTGAAGGCGATCTCGTCGCCGGACTGTGGACTCATCGCTACGTCCTTCGAGACGACCCAGTACTCGGGCCGATCGAGGAGTAGATCGCTGTCGTCCGGAAGATCCTCGGCGGAGAGCCTCGAGGGATCGCAGGACGTCAAACCGAGAGCCAACGCACCGACGTACATCGGCTCGGTCGAGAGGATCTGCACGACGAGACGCTCGCCGAGGACGAGCGGTCTTCCGGTGAAGGCATAACCGTGACAGAATTCAGTGTCGCTACGGGTCGCTACGCACTGCTGATTGCTGAACCGAATATTTCTGCCTCGCACACTGGATGGAAAAAGGAAACAAACGAAAATGAACAAAACGTTAAATTACAAAATAATTTTCATGATCATTTTTTTACGATAGAGTGTTAAAAAATAAATCGTATGAGATTTAGTGTACTGGTACTGAAAGATTTTTTGCATATGCTCCTATATTAAATTTTATGAAAAATTAATGTTCATAGTATGTTAACAACTTTGAAAATACTTTACTCTTGATAATTTACTTTTATTCTATTATAAAAGTTTTTTAAATCCAATAATTTACTTTCACTGCAAAAGTCTATTCATTTTTCATCAAAATTGTACATTAAATTTAATGTGCCAGTTTTGGCATAAAAACACTTCCAGTTCAGTGCATTAAATTAAGAATCTTTTTTAACAGCGTATAATTTTTACTATGTAGATTAAATGTAAGATACTTACGAATGGAAAGGAAGCGGAGTGAAGAGAACACCCGAGGGCTGAAACCTCAATCCTGGAAGATCGACGTCGGGCTCGTGATTTATACACATATTCTGTATGGACGTGACGATTATTCTCTCGACGTCGCGACCGGCGTTACTGGCGTCGTCCATCGCCGTGTGCCTGCTGTGCTGAGCATTGTCCTCGTTGCTGTGATCGGCGCCCCGTCTTATATTGTTAAAGTGTTGCCTGTTCGGATCGAGGAACTCGATGGCAGTGCTGTTGCCGTATACGTCTATTATCGCCCACAGAGGTGCCCGTGTCTCGACACCGCTGAAGAATACACCCTTCTCCTCGCCGTTCACCCCGAAGTGAACGTCACCGGCGGACGTCACGTAGTAGAACAGTACCGTGTCACGCTCGGCGAATCTCTCCGCCAGGGCCTTCGCCCAGTAGCCTGGCTTGTTCGTCAAATCCGGACAGGCGTATCTCGGCAGACCGCTTCGAAGATTTATCGGATCGTTGCTCGTGAAACCGAAGCGTATTACTCCGCTCCAGTTGTCCGACATCTCCAGGAACTTTACGCAAACCTGAGCAATTCAAACGATTCACATTAATATTCAATTCGCAGATAATAATAGTAATAATGATAATAATAATAATAACAACGACGATAATGATAAAATTAATGATAATAATAATAATGATAATAATAACAGTAATGAAAATCTAGAAATAACTATTGACTCATTTACGAAATTTCTTTTTCCGTCGATATTTTCCTTTGTTGCGATTTTCAATTTTCTTATATCTGTAATGTACTGTACCAAATGCAATCTATTTTCTTCCTTAGACGCAAAGAAAAAGTACGATTGCATTTGTTACGGTGCATTTAGAATAAAAGAAAATTGATAATCACAATATAGAAAAATTTTGAGGAGGAAAGAGATTTGGGAAAGGAGTAAACAGTCATTCGTAGATTATCATTATAATTATTTTCTCTGCAACAGGGCTTGGTCCCGTAAATGATATTAATAATAATAATAATAATAACAATAACAACAACAACAAAAATAATAATAATATAGTGAGAGGGAGCAGCGTATTCAAATGAAGGTTTAATTAGCAAATTTAATCGGCCGGTGACGAGTACCGCCTGATACGAGCGATCGGCCGATGGATCGCGTACGGCCCGCCCACGTACAGGCACGAGTCGTGAGCCGGCGCGTCGAGCGAGTGTCTCAGCGTTGTTTCTCAAAGGATATAGACTCAACGAGGATGAATATGTCTCGTCGATGTGTTGGTAGCGCGGCGTCGATGTCCAGAGAAAAGAAAAACGAGTCGGACGCCGCGACGGCAAGCGCCACGGCACCGCCGATTTCGACCCACGTACAAAGTGTGGGTTTCGGCGCTCGGGGCGTCTTCTCAATCACGAGCGTTTTTAATCGACACGGAAGACTCGAATCTCCTAATTATTTTTAATTTATCCGATCGGCGATGGAATTTAAAAAAAAATGTTTTTACCTTTTCACCCACTCGAACGGGCCTCGCGCTGAAGGTTACACCCTTGCAGAAGCTCTCGTGCCGCCTGGCGATCGTTCCACCGTTGCAGAGCCTTATGTTGTCACCGTGAACCTGATGAAAAGTCATCGGCGGCAGATTGTTGGTCCCTGCGCTCGACGATCTCGGAGCTGCAATCAAAAAATAATCGGACACGTTAGTTATGGACTTATTTTTGTATTCGTATATATATATATTTTTTTTATTGTTTTTAATTTTATTTTTGTAGGCGGTATTTGTGTACAGTATTCAAAATTTTGTTTGAAATTTAGTGAACGGTATTGGAAGCTTTCTTACATAAATTTAAAAATTCTTTGTAAATTTTTGGCAGACGATTTGTAATTATGATTTTTGGTATTTCAATAATTTTACATAAAAGTAAATTAAGGTTCAATTAATGTAACTACTGTAAACAATTTTCAAGTTACAGCACATTCAATTTACAATTCCACAGAAATATATTATATCGTATAGATAAATTTTAAATTTTTTGGAAAATACGACGCGCGTCAGGAACAAAGAAAATGCGGGCTGGGTATTATAAGTCGGAATATAGCCGGTGTCTGGCACCAGTTATTTAGAATTCACAAAGCACCTCTCACTCGGACGAGAAAAGCCACGGGGCCCCTCGGGTTTCCGTCCGAACGTTGGTATTTCATAATTGAGTCTTCCGACTATTCTTCAGAAATACGGCTCGACGCTTATCCGTGATGCGTGATGGAGTTAAGTTTTATCCTCGCGCGCGTGTGGCTCCTCGCGAGATCGCCTAACTATTTCTCCGATGCGAACAAACTACGCACAAACACCGACACCGTACCGTGTAATTTTGCGTCTTTCGAGTTCGATCATCGTTCGAAAAAGTAAAAAAAAAAAAAAAAAAAAAAAAAATTACAACAACAGTAGAAATTTTTTTGTGAAGATTGAGAAAAACGATAGCGCGATCACGAGTGTTCGACCGGCCCGGCCAAGCGTCAGTTTCTCACTGGAAACGTCGATAGCCGAGCGAAGGTACACCGCGGAGTTGGGAGTTGCGAAAGCGGGTATCGCCTTCTACTACTCCGCATCTTCTTCGCTCCTTTCCCCTTCCTGCCGACAACTTGCCAATATCAATTGTACGGTTCACAGGGTATGCGTGCTCGTTACCGGAAACCGCACGCACCGTGAAGGAAGTCCGGAACACTGACGCCCCGGTCCACATCGAGAATGCCCGAGGCGACAGGCGCGAGGGCGCGGGGTCCAGGCGTTGCCCGGTTTCCCGCGAGCCGGAAGCCGCCCGAAACCGCACGAACGAACAAAGAATGACGCTAACGGTGTCGACTATTCGATATAATCAGACCAGCAAAAATCATAAATCTGGAGGAACAAAACAAAAACACGAATAAAGCTCTGCAAGTTTTTCAATGTGCACGGTAAAAAAGTTTGTGCTTTCTTCAACTTCTTGTCCACAAACGTCCTAAATTTTGTATTCTTTAATATTTCGATCGCACAATAAAGCTCTGCAAGTTTTTCAATGTGAACAGTTAAAATGTTTGTACTTTCTTCAACTTCTTGTCCACAAACGTCCTCAATTTTTTATTCGTTAATATTTCGATCGCACAATCGGGCTGTAGTTTTGTAAACAAAAGTACAAACTAAAATTGTTGATGACACGAGAAATAAAAGAACAGGTTTGTATATTCAAACCCGAGCAAACGAGTTTGACACTTATTTAACAAAATGATTATTACGAGACTTCCGATTATATTCCGAAATTATTATTTACTGTGTAACTCCGATTCGAACGAGCAAATTAGTCTCGTTGGATTGATAGGAAGGCACGCGCGCAATAACACACCGTGCAACAGATCGCTCGTTAAAATTCTATATTACCGACCGAGGGACAAAAAAAAGAAGTAAATAAACGATCGACAATCTCACGCTCCCGTTACGGCGTGTATTAGTGAAAGCCAGTTGCGTTTCTTTATTCTTGTGACCTCTGTTGTGTGTACGTAGCACACCGTGCGTCGCCGTTCTTACGTTCAACAAGGACGGTCCCTCGATCACGAGGGAGCTCCGCCGATAATGCAGCATCATCGGCCCGAAAAATCGTTTTTTTACGAACGAGAAGAGGACATCGCCGCGGGACAGGCGCCCGATTTGCGTAATGCAGAGCGACTGATCTTGAGGCGGGAGCAGAAAGAAAGTGGTCGGAGATTAAGGGGCTCGGTCGTTCACGGTTCTCTCGCTAGTAGGGCTGCGGGGCTGCGTCAGACGGGCTCTCCTAGGCCCGTTCATGCGCTCCGGCATTCTCGCGGCAACGGTACGTCCTGATATTTCCCACGGTGTGGTTGCCGTTGCCTAGTCCCAGCTAGATCGCAACTACTCTATACTCGGCAGCGACGTCTAGTACCGGAGCGCCGGGCCGTGGCGCTCTCGACCGTAGGCGAACGAGGCGCAGCGAGCGACGACTCGGCGCATGCGTTCCGTTCCAATCTTACGCTTTGTTGTTCCGGAATCTGTGACTCGCGCAAGAGACTCGATAAATCGGATTGAAAGGTTGTTATGAGACACGAGCAGCCACGAAACCGAGTCATGGACGTTGCTGATTCAATAATCGAATCGCCATGAGGACATGTGTCTTTTCGTGGCAGTTAAAGGTTGGCTCGGCGTCGACGAGATCCAGAAGAAGCGGGACGAAAAACAGCCACACTTTTACGCGGCTCTTGATTATGTCTTCTCCTTTCTCTTTCGTGCTTACTCATTCTCGCGGTACTTTAACGAACGATAATGTTTGGATGAACTGTTTTTTGTTTTTTGTTTTTTTTTTTTTGTTTGTACGATGGAACCGTTTCCAGACACCATCCGGCGTCATGCTGCGTTACGGGAGAGAAACATTACGCAAACGCCGGGTTTGTGTATACACAATGGCAGCGTCAGAGCGCTTCGCGCCATCGAGAATAGTTTGAGGCTGGTAATGGCCCGAAAATGAGATTTTCTTTTTTAACTTCGGCCTCGAGATTTCGAATCGAACATTGAGGTAGGAGTAAAATGTTCCAGATAACGTATTTCGATGTGTTTTCGCACGCTGAGTGCGAATCCAACTGTGTTTTTTCTTTTCAGGCGCGACTGGAAGTTCTCCCCGGATAACTTCCGGTTTGAGACTTTCCATCGCCGTCGCGAAGAGCCAACAGCCCTTCGTAACAGTTTCGATATTTCAAGGGTTTTTCTAAGCACGATTAAAAAAAAATAGGATGTGTAAGTCCTATAGAATACTAGCGGGTCATCGTAGCTCGCCGCCTCACGCCCTCGCTATGGACTATGGAATTTAGAAACCGACGGTTTATCGGAAAAACGTCACCTTCCGGTTTGAAAATCTCATTTTTAAACCGAAAGCGCCGATAGAGCGAAAATACGTCACTTCCGGTTAAGAAATCTCTTTTTTTAACCAGACGGGATATCATATCGGAAATACATCACTTCCGGTGTGAAAATCTCATTTTTTAACGGGAATTGACGTCACATCGGAAGTATCTAACTTCCGGTTTAAAACTGTCGCTTTTCTATCACAACTGACAGAGACGCATCGGAGAGTACAAGAATAATAGAGAAATAGTAGGAAAATAGTGCTCAGGGCCTGAGAAAGCATCACCTGGGGGGAGGGGAGGGGGATTACAACAATCAGGGCCTGGGGGACCCCCAGAGAAGCTCCTGGATTCTATGAAACTGGAAGAAACAAACAAACTGCTTTCCAAAATATATAAGAGATGTTGCGGAACGTTGGAGAAGAAACGGAAACGTATTTTTAATTTATTAATTGCCCAATCGCGCGACAGCATTGAAGTTTTCTCTCGGGACAAAGCACCGACGAGAGGCGAATCCCCGCTGGCCAACGAGAAACCTGTAAGTGACTACCTGACTGTCCGACTAATACTACAAGCTACTACGTACTATCGAATTCTCGGATACAAAAGACCAATGGAGGGGGGATCGATCGATTGGCCGCGGTGGTCGAGAGTGCCGAGCCCGAGGTCGACGAACGTTTGAATCAAGAACAAAAAAAAATCTCTATCGAGTGCGAGAGAGGCGCACAAATACACACTTGCGCACACCTCGATTTTATACCACAGTATAGTTCCAACAGACAAATTGTCTCATTTGGGTTATTTCGATATTTTTCGTACAGTAGCATTTATACAGAATACAACAAACCGTCTCTCGCGAAGTCTCGGTGTAAATGAAAGCGGGACCTGCGGAGCTAACTGTAAAGGACCTTCAATAGTTGCTCCGCAGAGTTTTGTAACAGGCGATCTTGCGTACCAAGAAACTTTGCCAATAAGCACCTAGGACGAGGCCCGAGTCGCGAGTCTTTTCCTTCTTTGTTCGATTCGACGAATCTAGAGGTACAAAAGACTCGAATGAAGGTATAAGAGGCCAAGGAGATTCTCGACGACTCCGAGCTATCGGAACTATCGCTTACCGTCCGTGATAAAACAGCCTTTGCTCAATCGCTACCTAAGTATAGTAAAAAAAAAAAAAGAAATCATAATTCTCTCTATTTTTCATACCCTGGAGGCGCGACCCGTCCAGTACGTACCCGATAAAGAAGCAGTACTGGTGTTGCAGCAAAACACATACGAGGGCATCTAAGCGGCACGCGCGCTCCTTCCCAGTCGCGTGGGAAACTCGTGGCACACATAAGACGAATCATCCTCTCTTCATTATTCTTGTGGGAATATCTCGCGAATCTGTACAGTACTATATATACACACATATCCATACAGTCGGCGTTATATCTCGGGGCATGACATAACGGAATACGTCACCCGATCCCTAATTAATCCGTAAATCATCCCCGCCTTTAATGACAATACTCGAAAGTCGCGTGCAAATAGGATCGTGAAAGTAAACGAAACAAACAACAAGACTCGCTTCCGTCGATTTTGCTTCTAATAGCAGCGAAGCGATCCCGTTCCGTTGCGTACCGATATCGCAAATACCAATTTGACTCGTTCCGTCTCTCTCCCTCTCTCGCTTTACTCTTGTGCAAAAGTCTCCTCGGCAGTCGGAAGGTAATTTTCCAAGCTCTTGCTCTCGAGAGATGAGAGTACTATAATCCCGGAGTTGCAGGCTCGTTCCCACGCCCGATGCCGTGATCTTTGCTGCCGCTGCCGCTGCTGCTGCTGCTAGCTCAACTCCCCCCTCCCGGTGTGTATATATATATATATATGTATATATATATATATAGATATATGTGTATACTTCTCTCGTTTTCCGACGGGCTCTGGACTCTGCTTAGGATCAGCCTGAACCTACTTCCTATACTCTGCTATATTCTTCCGCGGGCCGTCCCCTCCCCCCTCCGCCGCGCCATCTCTCGCGCGTCGAACGCACTCCTCTCGCTCCTGTGCCGGCTCAAGTGCGCTGACTATCCTCGCCCACACTTTCCATCCGGCTCCCTCCTCCCCCGGTTCACGTGTAAAACCGAGAGAGACTAGATGTGGGTTATGCAACTCGCGTGCCTCTCCCACTCTGTAGGTATGTATATGCATTCGTTGGTCCTACGTGTGTGTGTGTTTATGTATACACCGTGACACGAGACAGTGTGTACGCGGAGACGGCGCGAAACGAGCCACGTTAAACTAATGACAGAAACTCGCTCGTGCCTCCTCGGATGCAAGCCGCGGGACTGGTTTGCACAATTTAGAACCTCGGAGCTCTGCGATTAGACACATTAAGAAAAATAAACTAATGGTTGAATTAATTTTTTTTAAATGAAGTTAATTTTTTTTTACTTAAAAAAAAAAAAAAATTCTTTGTGATGGTTGATGGGTTCTCCCGATTAACTTTTCGTTCCCCCAACTTGTAATTTTTTATTTTGTGCAGCATTCATAGCAATGCGATACCCGTTGTCGATCTATCCGACACTTCCGTCGAACTATCCGATCGATGTTTTTCATTGCCTCTGAATCCCTCGGATTATTACAGTCGGAATTAATTAAACGTTGCGTGGACAACGAACGCGCTGAGACGGCAACAGGCGCGGGGAACTGTCGAAGCGATATCGGCAGCTGTGCCGTACGAAGTCCTCGCCCACGCGTTCTTTCAACTCCGAGGGTTCCGGCTAAAAGGCTTTTTGTTTTCGTTGTGCGCGGGAGTCGACTATGGAAATCTAATCCCATAGCGACAAGTGCACGTTCCCATAGGGCAAGACTGTCGTGGATGATATTCTCGCGGGAAATAAATGCCGTTGTAAAACGCTGCCGCGAAATTTATCGGACAATAGGATTAACGAAGTACGGAGGCGGGGGAGATGGCGCACTCACTCGATCCCACAGCGGCGCTTTCGTCTCCCGCTCGGGAGAGCCAGCAGCGACGCGGGAGGTAGCGAGGGTGTAGCCGAGCGCGCATCTGCCACGCTCGCACGCGGATCTCGAGTGTCGCAGACCGTTAAATATATATATGGATATACATAAACTCCAAGGATTGAAAAACAACATATACGCGTCGAGAATGTTTTTTTTTTTTAGTTATGGAAACGATACCGCGTAGCATTTGGGCGAAATTAAATTGTCAAATGAAAGGTCGGATACGGAGGCGACTGCCCGACTAAGAAAAAGCGGTGTAGAAAAAGAAAAAAGCTTTGTTTAATAAGGAAAGAAGCACAAGACATACATATATATATACATAAACGCCGATTAAAAAAATATATACGTAACTAGCACGTTTTTTTTTAGTTATCAAAGTAATACTGCGTAACATTTAGGCCAAATTAAATTGACGGAAAAAAGATCGAATGCGGACTCGACTGCCCGACTAAGAATTACTATATCCTCCTTTCGTGGTAAAATAATTAAATAATCATGAATGAAAAAGCGGCTTAAAAAAAAAAAGTTAAATATATATGTATACAGATAAAATCAGAGGGCTAAAAAAATGTATAAGTGACGAGCATGTTTTTTTTAGTTATCAAAATAATATCGCGTAGCATTGTGGGCGAAATAAAATTGACAAATAAAACGTCGAATACGGACTTGACTGCCCGACTAAGAATGACTATATTCTCGCTTCCCGGTGGAAGAAAAAGCTTTGTGCAATACAGAAGGAAGCACAAGAAAGCTCGAGTGTAAGAGTGCAATCAACGCACGCGGTGACGCATCGGGGAGGGGGGACATCGGGTGTAGGGTTGTACAAGTAGAGCATTAACGCACTCACCGAAACTATTGCCCGAGAGACGAATGCGAGCGAGCCGAGTGGCTCTGCCGACGGTGAGTGGCCTCCTGGGTCTTTGGAACGAGAGAGACATTATTCGCTCGTCGCGTCTCTCTCCGCTCTCGAACGCTTCCAGCATTTTTCGACGCGAGTGTTTTTTATAGTTCGCCGATCGATATGCGCCCGACGAATCGTCAGATTACTATCGACGAGAACTGTTCACCGCCGGCGGATGGAAGGAGCGCGGCGAATGTGCGAAAACAACGAAGATCGGTAATAGCAAATCATCCCCGCCGAACCTGTTTTACCGACGGCGGACGTGAACCCTTCTCGACTCGCACGACCAGCGGAAGTGCAGATATCGTTGGTTACAGAAAAAAAAATATATATATATAGAAAAATCACCGATTTACGTCAAAAAATTGAGCGACATGATAGCCGAGTAAAAAAGTACCGCGGGACGCGCAGGAGCGGCGTAGCGAAGACAGCAGCGTCGAACCACGCCACTATAACGACTGGCGCGTTGCAGAATGAAACACACAGCGCACAGCTGCCCGTCTGCCTGCTTGGCTTCGTGCGGACAAACCAGGAGCACGCCGGGTAAACCCCGTGACTCTCCCCGTGTCAGCGGCGAAGCTGTATTGTGTACAGGCGGCTCGGCTCTACGCTTTCCTGTCGGCCCAACGCGGCGAGCACGTTATTTCGAGGCGTACGATAATATGCACTCGACGAGCCGAAGACAACGTTCGCGACAGTTATCCATTTCGGCGATCGGTCGCCTTTTCCTTATCTCCAGATAAGTTTTCGAGCGGATTATCAACCGTAGAACATCACTTTTTTGGGTTTAAGAGGTTATTACAAGTAGGCTATTCTCGGAAAATACTAGGCTGCAGAATCTATCCTTATCGATCATCGACCGGATTACCGAGAGACTCTCGAACGCGGATGATACATCGCTGAGTGACGTCAGCTCGCAAGAAGGCAGTTTGTTTTCTGTTTATGGACACGGGGATAAACCCGGCGACTAAAAATCCTTGGAGAAAAGAGTCCGTTCGGCATTTCGCTTTTATTATTTATTATTTATGATTTATTGATTATTATGGTTAGTTAAGTTAGTTAATAGTAATTTACGATACTAGTGCGATAAAACTTTTTCTGACGAGTGCTGCAATCACACGAGTTCAGAAAAAATTTTTCGCACGAGTATCGCACCAAATTTTACTTCACGAGGTGTGAAAATGGGAAATCGTGCGGAAAACTGGCATTTTACACCGCGTGTAATAAAGTCACTTATAGTTGTTTTTGTTGCCTGTGCCTTGTTCTTTCCGGTCATCATTTATATCTGACCGCTGATTTGTGTGCACAGTGCTGTTAGAGAGCTCGCTTCAAAGTACGTAATAAACGTCGCTTTCGACCACGCTTTGTCGAAAAATGTATAATTATCATTATTGCCAGGAAAGAAAAGGAAAATTACTGAACGATCGAGGAGCGTCGAGGAGGCGAAGGATTCGGGGGCTTCCTCTTCGATCGCGCTCCTCGAAGCACATGCGGGCCAGAAGTAACGCGTACGTGCACAATCCACAAAGAGAGAAAGGTAAACGGGAAAGGGAATCGGTTGCAGCTGCTCCATCGGAAGGCCGAGAGAGCATGAGGGAGCGGGACGCGGCGAGCCCGCCGAGGTAAGCCTGCTGCGTCGCTGCTCCTATGGGGCGACGGGGAGCGAAAGAGAGCGGCCGGTCCGCATTCGGCCGAACGAGGGGCGCGCGAGTGCCCGCGCGCCCGAGAGAGCGGAGCGGCGCAACGGTTGCGTACCACCTGGCCCATCTGGAAGCGCGTTTCAACCCCCGGCTTTCGGCCATTGGCGTAGGCAAACGCCTCTCAACCCCTCCGTCGCCGCTACGCTCGCGACGCACGACAAAGGAATTTATATTCCTCCCCGTCGCGATTCTCATCTGTGCGCACCGCGATCTCCGTGACATTTCTTGTGCACAGGCATCCCTACCTGTGACCTTGGGTCCGATATGTACGTGTCACTCGTAAAAAAAAAAAAAATTTTAAATGGCGAAAAAAATTACGTTTTGAGATCTTCGTCCCCCTAGCGGATAATTTTCTTAAGATTCGGGGACGTAGGTATAGGCAAATAATTATTACATTCAGGTCGACCGGAAATGGTAGTTTTAATTTTTGTTTTTAGTGCACAGACATCCTTAGCTGTGAGTAAACTTTACCCTGCTCGTAAAAAAAAAAATGACGTTTTGGGATCACGTCCCCTAGCGGATAATCTTCTTAAGATTCGTAGACGTAGATACAGGCGAATAATTATTACCCTCTGAACTACCGGAAATGACAGAGCTTTAATTTTTTTCAATATTTTTCAACCCTAACAACAACTTCGCTAGAATAACGAATAATTACCCAAGGTAGGCAAAAAAGGGAGGTGATATGGTTGAGAATCTTGCAGGGGTCCAAAAAAAGGTACGAGGTAAAAAAAAGCACACGCATATTCTAACACTGATGAACGAGGGAGAATAGTCAGCAGATCGATTGGCAGGAAGTACGTGAAAGACGAGAGGGAGGGAATCTGTACGGTATATGTATATATCTATATGTATATGTACATATATATATGTACTATAGAATTTCTATGGTCGCCAGGTTACGGTAGCTGGCTGTTATTCGAGTACGGAGCTGCGGGGCTGGCTATGGGATTCAGTTATGGGACCGCGACAATGCCTGCGGTTAGGAGGCGCGCGTCGCTCGCTATAACGTCCCTGCACTACAGGAGGAGGCTGTATCGATCGACTGCAGTCCCCCGACGCCCGTAGACTGCTGGCTGTTGTTGGGCGGTCGATAACGATACCCTGCCACTCTCTGTTTCTTCCTCTGTCTATTCCGAGCGCAAATCCAAATAATATAAATACCTATGTGTATTTATATCATTATTACTCTACTGTATGTATAATATTATATTATACATACAGTAGAAAGTCGATCAACCGAATCCTTAATTATCCGAACGATGACGTTTTTTTAAGTTTATCGGAATTCTCGGTTATCCGAACTTTAGCGTGAAATTTTTTACATTTTCGCACGCGACGGGAACCGCGCAAGTGTTCAAGCGTATTGAAGCATGTTTTTTCCTATTCCAGTGTTAATCCGCTCGCACATTGGCTTTTCCGAGAAATTTCGCCCACCCCGGCAGAGTCGGACAACGCGCAGCAGAGCTTAGTTTTAATACTGAATCGGTTCAATGGCCTTGCATGTGCAGTTCATCCCGAAGCGGCTTCCAAATTTCGCTCCTTAAAAGCGCGTAGCTAGCGTTTGGTTATTTTAAAAAATCAACGACTGTATTTCATAGAAGTCTTTGAAATAAGACTCTATGTTGGAACATCGTTCGAAATATCTTATTAAGTTTAATAAATACTGTTATTTCAATGATATATTTCTTATTAATGCACGTGTTATAATTCCGTAAAAAATGAATTATTCAAAATTTCGATTATTCGAATTTTCGATTGTCCGAACTAGGTCCGTTCCCGACGGGTTCGGATAATCGAGGTACCACTGTATATATGATACGCTTCATGTGGGCAGCCCGGCCATTCCCATTACGCCCGATTAATGTACCTGCATCACTAAAACTCGTCGTATATACGCAGTGAGTCACGACAGTGAGTCGCAGTGGCTGAGCAACAGAGAAATGTCGTCACTCGACGAGATACACGCACAGAGGTCGTTTGTTTTTCCATTAGCGTGACTCGTACGCCGTCCATCAAGAGTGGTAATATTATTACGGATACGCGGCCGTACGCTTTTATCTCTTTGTCTCGATCGCGATTCATCTCGATCCCCCCCCAAATCTGCCCTTTTTTTCGTGTATCGTACAATCTATACCGAGAAACGACCATCCCGACGAGCTCGAGGATATTCTTTACTCGGTGAATTCCACGGGTTCTTTATTCCCGTCGAAATTTCGTATACGTGTTACATCCGTGTTACGAAATCTCGAATACCGGCGGAGCTGCGACCCGCGGCCCGTCGTTTTCCGAAGCCTCGCCGGGCCCCGCGGAGGTTTCTCTTTGTGCCGGGCATCCTCGGGTAAGGTAGTTTAGTTAACGAGTCGTTTCCGCGTCAACCACGGTTAATCCGAAACTCGGTTTTGACGTTTAATTGGACGACTAAAGATCGCGGAGCACGCTCGGCAGTGACGATCATTCGCGCCGCCGGCGAAGCTCGCGAGGACTCGCGGAACTCGTGCGACTAAGAAGATCGAACATGCTCAAAGTTGCTTCGAGTTCGCGGCGTCTTTGTTCGTTCGTATCGCGAAGATTAAACGGCACGGCGTAAGAATCATCTCCGGTCAATATTCATATTCATTTTATTAGACACACGAGGACTCGTGAACTCTTACAATGAAGAATTAAAACTGAAAATAAAATCGTAAATTTAATGTAGCCGACATGAAGTTTTTATGCAAAAACTGGTACATTAAATTTAACGTACAATCGTGATGACCAATCAATTAAACTTTTTCATTGATATTAAGCTAGATTATTAAATTAAAGTATTGCCGATCTTTTTAATATACTGAGCATTAATTTTTCATCACAGTTGTAAATGAAATTTATTGCACCAGTTCTTGCATAAAAACTTCCAGTCCGGTGCATTAAATTTCCTGAGAATTCTTTTCACACTGAAGATCAAAGATATTCAAGCATGTTTAGAGTTCACGCGTCCGTGCAGCTTCGTTCGTCTTGCAAGGTTTAAGCGGCGCGGTCCACGATTCATCTCCGGTCAATTTTCATATTCATTTTATTAGATATGAATGACCGGACGGAGAGGCGGAGAACCACTGCTCGGCGAGTTTGCAATGATACCCTCTCGAGGCGCGCGCGGAGCCAGCGTCGAGTCAACTCGACGGGGGCGGAGGTCAATACGGACACCAATACCCTCGGACTCCTCGCGCTCGCATAATTAAATCATCTTCACGCTCATTCAGTCGTTGACTCGCTCAACGAACTCTCTCCGGGTTTTCATACGTCGGCTCCGGTGACGAGAGGCAAGCGTTAAATTGCACGTGGGCCGCAGCGGTCAACTGCCGCGCCAACGATTTATGCACTTAATTACCGACCGAGCACTGTCGTTCGCCACTCGAATGTCGCTCTCTTTTGTCCCTCCCGAATACGGCACGCTTCGAAACTTATTCCCGTCTCTCGCGCTTCTCCCGTCGATCCAACTATTCGCCGCAGCGGAATATCGCTTGCACGAAATCTTTTGTCTACCCCCAAACAATACGAACGCCATTGTCAGCCAATTCCTTTTTTTTACACCTCCGACTGCTCGTTATAGCTTCGCGCTGATGCCCACTGTGCAAAAGGCCATCTACGCGGTAAAAAAAATAATGTAAAATGAAAGAGAAAAAAAAACAAATTGTTAATTTTTGCGAGCAAGTAACGATTTTTTTACCATATAGAGCTCGTTTACTGTGTACTCTATTTTTCTTGTATCGTACGTAGTAAAAAAAACGTTTGTACCTGTATATGAATATTATAAAATAAATTATTTTTCTAGGTGTCGAAAAAAAAAATTTTAACATTGATAAAATAATTAGTATTGAGTGCGCGGTAAAAAAAAAAGTTTGTACTGTTTACAACAAATTATTGTCCACAAACGTCAACAATTTTTTGTTCGTTAATTTTCCGACCGCACCATCGGATTCTGGTTTCACAAACAAAAGTACAAACTAACATTGTCAATGACCCGAGGCAACAAAAGAACCGTTTTGTATATTCAAACCTGAACGAGTTTGCCACTTAACAAAACTATTCTCACAAAACTTCGTATTTCGATTTTGCGAAATTATTTTTTAAAGTCTATTCTCGACCCACAATGCATCGTCCGATCTTCGTCCCATGTCCGTGAAAAAAAAAAAAAAAGAATCCGTGTTAAGAAAAATTAATTATAATTCTCAAGCGGGGAAAGAAGTAAAATTATCCTCGACCGATTGTTCTTCCACTCGACTTGGCAGGGGTTCTTATTATATTTAGCTTCCGTTCCTGCGTATATGGGAGATACTAAAAGCTGACGAGGGTGTGGATGCACCGAACCGCGGCACAGGAAGGTACACGTAAGTTGGTATTTACAACTACGGACGGATAATACGCGCCGGCGTACCGCACCGGAGAGTGGTAGGTAAACCTCTCGGGTAACACTTCCGGCCCGCATCGTCCAGTGTACGGAGCCGGCACAAGTTCCTCGCGCACGATGCTCGCCTCGGTTACACGGCTCCACACAGATAACATTGCTCGCGGTGGTGTTCACCGAGCATATTTCCTGAATATCGTCTCTCTCTCTCTCTCTCTCTCTCTCTCTCTGAATCTTCCCCGCGCGCATAATTTCCTTCCTCCTCAGCTCTGGCCTCCCTTCCTTCCCCGTTCCAGAACGGCTTCACGCCTTATGAGTGCGGCTTCGGTAACTCAAGCTTCGAGGCACTGACTCGGAGCCCCTAACCGGGGGGGGGGGGGGGGGGGTATATATATGTATATATATATATCGTGCGTCAATTAACTGTTTGCTATCTCGACTCCTCGTGCAAAATCCAATCTATAAAAATAATATCGCCGGCGCGGAGAATCCCGGACGGAAACACAACCGGCCGGCTCGAACAATTGCATCACAAAAGCTTCCGTTGTATTTCGCCCGCTTCGGGCAGTCCGTCGGGCAGTTATCACGTCGCGTTTTTATTTCCGTGAAGACGATAAAGCGTACGGTCGGGTGAACGGACGGGAAGGAACATTATCTTTGGCTTGCAGTAGGAAAATTTGCTGTGTACAATTGTTTTTTCTTTTTAATAATCGGTACAACAAATTGTATCGAGTCGGAGGGGGGGGGGGGGGGGGGGGCTTATATATATATATATATTGTGCACCAATTAACTATTGGCTATCTCGACTCCTCGTGCAGAATCCAATCTATAAAAATAATATCGCCGGCGCGGAGAATCCCGGACGGAAACAACCGGCCGGCTCGAACAATTGCATCAGAAAAGCTTCCGTTGTATTTCGCCCGCTCCAGGCGATCCGTAGGACAGTTTTCACGTTCCATTTTTTTTTTTTTTCCGTTCAGACGGAAGGAAAATGATCTTTGGTTTGCAGTCGAAAAATGTGTAAATTTTTATTTATTTATTTTTTTCACAATCGCTACAACGTATTGTCTCGGGTCGGAGAAAGCAAAAGGAAAAGAAGAGCGAAGGGTCGGGAGAGTTTAAATGGAGCTCGTCTGGTTTGACTCAACGGTGCAGAGCCCAGCTGACTGAGGCGATACGGAATACGACGGGAGTGCTTTCAACCGGTTTGTGAAACGGCGCCTACCTGTGGGAACAAAGACAGGTTATTCCCGGCGTGACGTCACGCCGAACGAGAAACGAGCGAGCAAGAAGCGGGCTCGGAACGGCGAAAGGAAGGAGCGGAGCGAGGGAGAGGGGGCCGCGATCGACGAAGGACCGGAAACTGGCGAGTCGCGAAGAAGCCCGCTCGTTCGCGAACCTTTGAGAGCGTACGAATATCCGAGGTAAAGGTCACTCACTCCCTACGTATCGCGCGCAGTGAGGACGGTCAGTTAACGTCCCTTCGTCCGGATCCCGAATAATCTTCGAGCCGAACGATTTTCGTCTCTCCCAGTTCATTCGATTGCGCATTAAAGGGGAAGAGCGGGGCAAAATGGGACAGTCGGGCAAAACGGGACAGTGAGGGCAAATCTTAATTTTCCAATAATTTTTTGGATGTCCCACATTGTCCCAACGATACATCCGGATTTTAACCACCATCGCCACCGTCCAAAAGTTATTGGAAAATTGGGCTTTGTCTCATTATCCCGTTTTGCCCCGCTACGCCCATTTTGCCCCGCTCTTCCCTAATTATTGTCGATAAAAAAATTGAGGAAATAAAAAACGCGTTGAACGGAACAACGAGACGGATGACCTCCTCTTTTCGGGCCGTTGATCTCGATTGCTGCGCATTTCCGGAACGTAGGAAAACCCCGACAGCTGCTCGTGTCTCTCGCCGGGGCAAGAGCCTCGAGAAGCTTTTCGAGTCGCTCCCTCTCTGAATCACTCTTTAAATTCCTTTTTTTTTTTTTGTACTCTCGGCTATGGCCCAGATGCTGCCAACTTTTCTGCGTACTGCCGGCCCGGGCACCGACGGAGGAGCGAGAGGGACGTCGATGTTCCACCCTCGTTCTTACTACCTGTCCCCTATTTTTTTTCTTCGTTCGCCCCCTCGCTCTGTGCTCAGGTATAGAGGCGAGACGGGCAGGGCGATGTTAAAGGCCCCGGCGTAACCGTCAGCTGTTCGAAACGCACCCGATGAAGTAGAATCGAAACGCACCGCCGGAGTCAGGGACGATTCGCTCTTTCTCGGCCGAATTGCCTGGCGCATTGAGGAGGAAGAGAAAAAAAAAAGCTTTAAAGATCGAAGAACGAACAGCTGCGCTACTTTTCCCTAATAATGCTCGGTGTATATATATATATATATATATATAGCCAGCGAGCATGTACGTATACATAGATGTACTACGGTGATTATTCGCTGCGAATTGGAAGACATTGTTTTATCGAAAAATTCGCCGCCGAAAAAAATAATGATTTCCCTCGTCTAAATAACTATCTCCAAATTGTGTGAGATTGCGGGGTGTAAGCTGGGTTTTGGCGCGTGATATGCCGGAGACCGCCCGATGAATTCCCGCGAATCGGAATCTCGATAGCTTTGCACTTGCTCGCCCATTTTATTATCTCGATGAAATTTGTCATGCAACACCCGTCGAGCCGCGACGGTGTCTGCTCGAGTGTCTGCCGGTTTCCTTAACGCAACGCGTGCGGTTGATTTTATTTAAAGCCTAGGCTCCGGGGAGGCTCCCCCCCCCCCCCCCCCCCCCCCCCCACGGGCGAGCCGAGCGTCGACTCGGAGACCCGGCGCCTCTCCTGTATATTGTGTGTTACGTTATTAAAAATACTAGCGAGTGTAGCGTTAGCGAGACCACAGCCGGGTACACGCGAAGCTGCAACGTGGGAACCGCTCGGCGGCGACGATGAACCACAAACCGATTCAATCGACAAAGACGTAACGGAGCTCAACCGGTCCCTCCGACCATATCGCCTCGTTACCAAAGACGCAAGGCACAACATTGTTCTACGGCGGCGCGCAAAGATCATTTCGCAATGGATGCACACGCGCGCGCTTTGGAATTGAAGCTGGCTTCCTCGATATCCCTTGGACCGCGTTTTTGTGAAGGAAAGAATGAAAAAATGGAGAGAGAGAAAAAAAAGATAAAGGCGAAAGGAGGCCAGCAGAACGAGAGCATTCGTTTCGCGACACGGAAGAGGGAGAGAAAGTAACGTCGAGGACGGCAAACAGAAGAAGCTCGCGCGGGGGGGGGCGCCTTGGTGCTTGTGTGTTTAAAGCCCAGGGAAAAAGCTCGCGACGGATAAGAGGGTGGAGAGAACGGGCGGAAGACAAAGGCCGCGGTGAGAATAGAGCCAGCGACACGGACGAGACTCTCGTCGAGTTCTACTTTTTTTTTTTTTTTTTTTTTTTTTTCCCCCGAGGACTCGACAAGTCCGCGAGTGCTGAATGCGGCGAAGGAGCGAGGGGTTTGATATTGTGTTCGTCAGCTGTGGCCTCGCCGAGGCTCGGCTAGTCGATAATTATTATTATTTTTTATTTGTAAATAAAAAAAGGTATTGAATAAATCGGCAGCTATTGTGCGACAAATACAGAGCGCGGTTGCGAAAGGTACGACATGCGAAACGGGCCTATACAAGCAAAAAAAATTGTTTGAAATTTTGTACACCGGACTAGAAGTTTTTATGCAAATACTGGTATATTGAATTTCATGTACAATTGTGATGAGAAAGTAATGTTCGGTGTATTAAACACATTGGGAATACTTTGTTTTTCAACATTTACCTTCATTCCGCTATAAAGGTACTTTCGTTTTAATCATTTACTTTTATTTCAATGAAAAAGTACATTAATCTTTCATCACAATTGTACATCAAATTTAATGTACCAGTTTTTGCATAAACACTTTCGGTGCATTCAATTTACAATTTTTTTTTAACAGTGAGCCTCGATTGAATCACGCAATCGAGCCCCGTTCGATTTCCGATCGTCTATAAGTCTGCTTTTCCTCCGTTGTCTATCGCCGAGCGAGAAACAAATAGAAAACAAAAAAAGAGAAAAAAATACTCATGGGCTTCGTGCCAACTGGTCTCCCTCACCCGAAACAGGGATAGCGCAGAGTTCCCAACGGAACCGAGGTTTGAAAGAAAAGAAAAAAAAAAAGAATCCAAATCATTCGCCGTTGAAAAAGTCGGTCAGCGCGCGATCAGTGTTTCTCATTCGAACCGGCGTAAACATCGTAAATCTGCGCTTAGGTAACGCCAAAAAAAAAAAAAAAAAAACAAATTCCTCCGTCTTAAATAAAACCTTTCCACGACTGTGAGCGAGTAAACATTGATGCATGAAAGTTGTCATCGATTTACCATCGACGATAGCCGATGATATTTATTATTTTTCGACTCACCCAGGCCCATTCTCCTCTTGAGTTTCTTTAACACTTTCATCTTGCTCCTCAGCGGCGCGAGAATATTCGTGTCCGCCGTGTTCTGGTTGTGGCCGTTCTCGGCCGAGTGTTTTCCCTGATTGTTCTGTTGCTGATTTTGATTCCGCTGATGTATCTGCTGCTGCTGCTGCTGCATGTGCTGTTGCTGCAGCTGCTGCTGCTGCTGGTGATGAAGGTTGTGCTGCTGTTGATTCTGATGATGGCTCTGATGAAGAGTCGGCAGACTAGCGGCGGCGCTCGCGACGTGACTACCGCAGCAGTGACAAGGGTGGCTCTTGGTGCCAGCACCTTTGACCGCGCACTCTCCGGACACCCCCATAAATGTGACCGGCTTGTTTCGCCTCGCCGAGACGAAAAACGAAAAAACGTTGGCAATCGTAAATATTGCCTCCTCCCCTCCCACGAAACACCCTACTTTACTATCGCGGTTTGTGTCTCACTTGCCGCTTCACTATCCTCAAACTTCGGCCCGAACTTTGTCGTTACAAGTTAAGGTCGGAGGTCTTCTATATTTATATGTATATATATATCGTTTAATCCCTCGCGAAATTGTAGCACACGTACTGTATACGGATAAATATCGTAGGTATATATGTATATATACGTCTATATATGACGTAAATATGGAAGTAAAAAAATTGGGTAGAGTTCGCGCACAACACGACGATATACGAGTACGATTATACGAATAAATAGCGTAAATCTTTTTCCGTTTGTCTACGAGGTGTTTGCCGCCCAATGAGTCTTTACACTCCAGCACTTGGACGATCAGAGCCGAGTACTGGCTTTGCGCGACGGGTCGGTTCTCGATAGACGGTTTGTATTTAAAGAGGAATTAGTAATTTTTTAAAATAAAATATAATAATAAAGTTTTGTATAGAGAACACCCGATCGCTCCTCCTCGAGCGCCCAGGGTCGACTGACGATTTCGCGGACGTGCGTCCGAGTATCTGACTAGCGAGCGCGAGCCACCGGCCAATGAGCGGTCGTCCGGGAGTCCCCACTACCCGCGCGCTCCGGAGGGGCCCCGGCGAGAAAGCACCGCGACGGTACACACATCGAGCGACAGCGCACCACCGAGCGCGTTGTCGGTCCTCGCCGTCGGTCCTCGCTCGTCGCGTCGTCGCTCGAGGGAGGGTGCAGAGGGTAGACGGGAGCGACGAGAAAAGGGTCGTCTGAATGTGCGCGCGCGCGCGCGTACATTCTCTCTCTATCTCTCGATTTCTCCCTTCCATCGCGGAGAAGAGGGAAACGGGGCACCTGGTGGACAGCTGCCCTTACCTGAACGAGCACCGGGCTTACCCAAACGGGCGCGCGGAGTCCGATGCATGCATGCATGCCTGCCTGCTTGCCTGCCTGCCTGCCTGCCTGCCTGCCGGCCGGCTTCCAACGTCTTTCCCCGCAGACTCCGCTGGTCCTTTATTTTTATTTCGCGTTTTATACTCTTAATTCTTAATTCGACAGACGCTGCGAAAAAAATAAAATACAAAAAATTTCGGAACTCGATGAGTTTATCGAGTCCCGGCGGTGATGGCGACGATGCGTGAGAGGCTGGGAATGAGACGTTAGTTCGTTGGACGTTCGCGAGACGTCGAGCTCGATCGGCCGGGCGAAAAAATACCCCACCGTGACGGAAAACTCGTCTTCGCGTTGTAGCGTCCGAGCGGAACGAGCGAGATATCGTATTTCCCATGGGATTCGGACTCTCGCTCTCCTCCCATGGAGACCGAACTCGAAGACGGAGAGTCCGTTCGATAGAGGTGCGATGTTATCGATATAAGTGTCGAAGGTTGTCCTTGCGAATGGTGTTCCCTTCGCATAAGTTTCAGGGAAATGAAAGGGAATTGGAAACACTTCTCGATGTTTATAAAAATCTGAAAATAAAATCAAACGTATTAAAGATGCTGATTAATTTGGAAAGATCAATTTCGCATAATAATTCCAAAATGTTAGTAACGAATTGATGAAAAATAAGATTCTTCAATAAATCTCCCGGAAACATCATTTCTTTTTTTATGAAAAGTCATTCGTTCATTTTTCTGAATACGTATGAATCTTTTCAGATTTTTAAATTCACTTTGAATCCTGTGACTTTCTACACATCTTTTCCATAAAAAAAAAAAATTCAAAGTGATTTTAAAAATCTGAAAAATTCATCCGTATTCAGAAAAGTGAACGAAGCACTTTCACAAAAAAAGTTAGGTTTCCGGGCGATTTGTTGAACAATTTTATTTTTCATCAATTTGTTAATAACATCTTGGTATTGTTATTGTGCAAAATTAATCTTATCGACACCTTTGATATGCTTGATTTTTTCAGATTTTTATACCATCCAGAAGTGTTTGCAATTCCCTCACATTTCTCTGAAACTTGTGCGAAGTGGAAGTTCACAAGGACCACCTTTAGTGGTCGGAGGACGATTCCGAGCGCCGTCGAGACTCGGATTGTCGGGCTATCGTCTGTTATTAGGTATATCGTGATATCCGCGCTCGATGAGACTTCTCTTTCGATCCTACATGCCACCCTCCACGGAAAAAGTTGATTGCAATTTTTGTTACCGCCCGCGGCATCTACGATACTCATAACGTCTCCTTAAGTTCCGTTAATCAAAATCCGCGAACACGCATCGTTCCCGAAGCGTGAACGGAAGAGCCAAAGTTTTTGCCGCATCGTTCCGATCAATGCTGATTATGAATCTCGGCAAAAGCCGGATATACTCGAGGGAACGGAGACACGCCTGGCTTGCGCGATCTTGACCCTCCGGCAAGACCCTTCTGCGTTCGTCACTCGCTTCCGTTCGCCCCTTCTCGACAGCCCTCACGAAGCCATTATAGGACATCCTCGTGTATAAATCAGAGCCGAAGAAAATACTTCGAGTAACTCGAGTTCTTCGACTATCCGATGCAACCAGTACCAGGTGCTTGGCGTTTCCAGCGCTTGGTACTTCAGTGCGCACTTCAAGTACTTGAAGTATTCGCCCGGCGTCGGCGCGCGTATTACAGGGAAAGTGAAAACTCGCAATCCGGAGGTCTTTTAATTATTTCGATAATTACCAACGAACCGTTTGAAGGAGAAAAAAAAATCTTGTTACAAAGAGAGCCCTGTACACGCGCACGATGTGGAATGAGAATGAGTCAAGCTCGCCAGCGCGCAAACTCCGAGTGCACATCTGACAGAGGCATTGACCGAAAAGCGGACGGGATCTTTTGTCTTCCTCCTCGCGAGCCTTTTTTTAACTTTCGCGTGCCGCGGTTGCACCGAAGAGACGACAGACTTTGGATCCACCACGCGATCTTTAATAGCCATAATAATTGCGGTGTGTATTCCGTTGGAGACGTTGAAGATTAATTGCCGGGCGATGACACCGCGCCTGCACATTATCCGCACCGAAAGCGCTGTAATTCTCGGTATAGTTCTAAAATAGTACTTTGTGATACAAGTGCGAAAAAGCGGTCTTTTCGACGAAGGTTGGGCACGAGCCGGATCGAGAGCTACAACGGCACGCGGCGATGCCGAGTAACGAATGTAGCTCAAGAGGAGGAGAATGCCGCCTTCCCAACCGCCGTCTGAAGACCGCTTTTTCGTACGAGTATCACATTAGTACATTACGATACTAGTGCGAAAAAGCTTTTTTTTGCCAACTTCACTAAAATAACCACATTCCTTGCGTGCAATACGGGCGGAAAATAGCCTGTTATTGACCGATGATCATTATTATCCTGTGCGCATGCGCAGTACAGTTTCATTACTCCGTAGGGAGTAATAGCGCTCATAACTCTTTCTGGAAGCTCTATTACTTCCGAGGGAGTAACGGTCGTTGGCGAATATGGCGATTTTGCGACGCAAGAAATGTGGTTATTTTAACGATGTCTGAAAAAAAATATCGTATGCAACAAAGGACGAATTTTCGCTCTCGCTTCGCTCGGGGATCAACTTCACATTCGGTGAAAAGACGCACTTTCGTCCCTTGTGGCATAATATAGTATTTTGTAACAAATGCACGAAAACTCCTGCTTTTCATGCCTGTAAAGAGTGGCAAAAGCGTGCGGGGAAGAAGCTACACTGAGAAAAAGAAATAGTTGGATTAAGCAAATGCGCGGTGAAATACGTTCAAAGGTCCATTTAGTTGATACAACAAAAATGTTCGTTTCAATCGACAAATTGTGCACGAAAGTATCTACAGCATTTTTTTTTCGCATCCCCTACCAGAAAACGTAACTTTCGCCACGCTTTACAGGCACGAAAAACGGTACTTTTCGTGCATGTGTTACAAAAAACGGTAGTTACAGCACTACACTACATTTCATTGAATTATCTTTCGTTCGAGAATACAATTTCAAACAAAAAAAATCAAGAAGTTGCGAAACAGAATAAAACACTACAATTGTCGCGCCCGGTGAAAGACAATTTTCGTTCCGATAAGACAGTTTGCGTACGGCGGTGCGTTTGTCGGGGTTGTTAGTACGTAACGCACACACCGCTTGGAGCTCATAGCGCCTTTGCTGTATTTACTTTACGGCCCGGCGTTTATTTAAGGCACATCTTACTCTCTCTCTCTCTGCCGCAGTGCGTATCAGAACTTTCCGGCGCAGCGACAAAAGATTCGTCTACCGAGTGATAAGGAGGATCCTTATCTCCGGTATTCCCGTTCCACGGTGTACTTCGGCCAGTACATTGTCGGCGACGGAATTACACTTTACTTCCTCTCTGCAATAATAACAATAATTATAAAAGAAACCTTGGATCTTTCGGCATTGATCAGAAAATATAAATTGGACTGGTATCTGATCATAAGTTAAAAAAAGAGGAATAAAAAAAGAAGAAGAAGGCGGTGTATCGTGTTTGCTTCGCTTAATTACGTACACACGAAGCGTAAGCGCTTTCTTATACGAGAGTGGAATAATGGTCGTCCCGAGTGGACCCCCATTATTCGTTTAAGCATTACGCGCATACAGGGTCTCCGTACGAGCGCGCGGTGGCTTTTATTACACGTTATAAGACGCGACGGGTGGAGAGTGAAGGTATATACCAGCCGACTCACGAAACAGCCGGACGCGCGACAAAGAACTCGGGAAAGATGGGTGAGGTAGCAGGTGCGTACGCGTGCCGTCGACCAATCGACTTTCTGCGGCGAGCGCGCGGATGCACGCGCTCGAGTACTCCCTACGTGTGTATAACGTCGATGCGTGTCTGTATCGAAGGATCGAGATAATAACGCTACTTCCACATTATCGAGGAAACGAGTATCCGACCAGAGAGTTGACGCACCTTGCGGCGGGCAGCGTCGCCCAGCCTTTCGTTCCTCGATTCATTGATAAACTTCGACCGTCTATCGAAACGACTTTGAGCATCGTCGATAGAATAAATTTCAAAAAAATAAATAAAAATAAAAATGTAAATAAAAGAATTTTAATTGGAAGAGCAAACAAAATGAGTCGAGATTTCGAATCTTTACGATGTCACGTGGAGGCGAATTTTCGAAAAAAGGCGGAGAGAGGAAGGGTGAAATTCATAGACGGAGGACCCAACCGAGGTCTTTTCACCGGGGCATGTGTTACCCAGGTGTCGATGCCCCGAGGGCAACGCGCGCTACCAGACTTCAGATTCCGTTTTGCCCATGCTGTTGCTGCCCTCGGGGTCCTCCTATCGGCGATGCCCGATGGCCGAGACGGGATCCGAGCTTTTCGGGCGCACAAGGGTGGCTCATATATATACTATATCCGTGCCTCGTCCGCTCCTTCCTTCCTTGCTTCCTTCCTTCCGAATATTATTATATACCGTAAAAACCAGGTGTGCCGAGGATGTCCGCCCGCTCGGCCCGCCGCACTGCCGTAACGAACCCCCTAGCAAATGTTCCGCACACGATATTTCGTTCTCCCGGGCGGTAGCGCTTCAATGAATGTATTTCTTTCTCTCTCCGTTTTGAATCCATTGATTTTCACAGGGGCAGCTGCGCACGACAATTCCGTCGAGGTCTCTTTCTCTCTCTCGCCCTTGTATCACTATTTTTTGTCTTGTTAGAGTATTAAACGTCTCGTCTATTACTACATCAAATAACTCTCCTCGATATAATTATTGTTCGTATTTAACAATATTGATAATCTACTGTAATATATTATTACAGTAGAACCAGGATTGTTCAAACCCGTCGAGGGTGGGTCTAGTTCGGATAATCGAAACTCAAATTTGTTATTTACGGTATTGTAACACGTACATAATAAGACGTTCGATGACGGAGGTTTCGATGATCAAGATTCGAATGATAGAGGTTTGGCTGACGAAGGTTTGGATGATAGAGTTTTAAATGATAGAGGTTTAAATGATAGAAGCTTGGATGATAGAGGTTTGGATGATAGAGGTTTGGATGACGGAGGTTTCGATGATAGAGGTTTGGATGATAAAGGTTTGGATTATAGAGGTTTGAATGATGAAGGTTTGGATGATAAAGGTATGGATGATAGAGGCTTGAATGATAAAGGTTTAAATGCTAGAGGTTTGGATGATAGAGGTTTGGATGATAGAGGTTTGGATGATAGAGGTTTGGATGATAGAGGTTTGGATGATAGAGGTTTGGATGATAGAGGTTTGGATGATAGAGGTTTGGATGATAGAGGTTTGGATGATAGAGGTTTGGATGATAGAGGTTTGGATGATAGAGGTTTGGATGATACAGGTTTCGATGATAGAGGTTTCGATGATAGAGGTTTGGATGATAGAGGTTTGGATGATAGAGGTTTGGATGATAGAGGTTTGAATGATAAAGGTTTGAATGATAGAGGTTTAGATGATAGAGGTTTGGATGATAGAGGTTTGGATGATAGAGGTTTAGATAATAGAAGTTTGGATGATAGAAGCTTGGATGATAAAGGTTTGGATGATAGAGGTTTGGATGACGGAGGTTTGGATGATCGAGGTTTGGACGACTGAGATTTGGCCAACAGAGGGCCAGAGGTTTGGATGACGGGGGTTTGAATGATCGAGGTTCTACTGTGCTATCAGTTGGTATATCTCTTCTTTCGTCAACGCACGATGTCGTTCCGAACCTCCGGGGCGATAAATTTAATCCTTGACTCGAGTTCCTCATCAGCCGGACGAGGAGACAGAGGAACGAGTGCTCGGAGGGATGTGCAAGGAGAAGAGTAAAAGCGTGTCTGATACGAGAGGGCGTCGTCGGGAGGCGAAACATCGTTGATAATAGTTGTTGGGTACACAACAATAGGCGCGTATAGCGGGTCGTGTGTGTAATCCTTAGAGCAGTTAAATATCCTGCCGGGGGCGATTGGTACGGGGCAGACTGCGCGCTGCACGCAGTTGTTGCCAGCCGGAGGTGCTTCTCTCGTCGCTGCCCTCACAGTCACCGAATGTCAGCTGCCTCTCGCGTTACCGCTGGCTGAGGAGTTGATGCTCCCGGGTTGTGACGGTGGCCTCTCCTCTCTCTCCTCTGCTCCTGGCCTCACCGGCTCCGTTCGTTTTCATAGCCGCCCTGTGCGCGCCCTGTGTGCTCCGGGCGCGCGACACGACGCCCAAGCCCAGACGCCATTGTTTGATCAACAATACGTTAAAAAAAAATAATAATAATAAAAAAATTAAATAAAAATAAAAGGCACTCATAACATATCCTCATTCATTTATAAACCGTCCGCTTCCACCCTTGTTGCACCGACGTCTGTTCCTCTCGACCAGATGAAGAAAAAAAAAAAGAAAAAAAAAAAAATCTGCTCTCCCGTACGAGCTGACGATACCGCCGAGACAGCTAATGCAGACCTCTATTGCGGAGACGCGAGTTCCGCCTGGGCCTTAGTCCAGTCGAGCGACAAAGGGCTGCTACGCGGATATCTCGATGAAATCCTACATCGGCATGTACGATTTTATTTGTGTTTTTACTTAAATGTCAACTTCATTAATTCTCGCTGAGATTCGGTGCTGGGACTCAGCGATAATGTAACTGTGAGGGCCGAGAGACAAATCAATTAATGGATGGTTTTAGATATATATTTTGCAAAGTTGATTGAACCTCCTTCGGGCGCACAAGAGACCTCTCGCGCGGCCATTGTCCACCGGCTAGTCACCGATCGTTTCCTCTCCCTCTCTCGCTCTTTCTCCCGGTCCCTGAAATTCCCAACATCTGTCGGGTCTCCTTCTACCCTCGAGCCGTTCACTTGGTAACAGGGCTCCTCTCGCCGGTTCCTCTCCCGTCCGCGCCGCTCCTCGTCCACCCTCTATTCTCTCCGTGTGCCTCCTCCCTCGCCGCTCTTGGCGAGGTACTTCTGCATTTCGGGTACCGACTATGCGAATAATAAATCAACTATACGCTTCGATATTTTTAGGTGTTTTTTTCCCACCCTGAAAATGGGATTTTGTTCTTCACGTGGAAATAAGTGTATTCTGAAGATCGAGGGTGGGAAAATGGACCTCCTCCCTTGCTGCGCTCTTGGCGAGGTATTTTTGCATTTCGGGTACCGACTATGCGAATAATAAATCAACTATACGCTTCGATATTTTTAGGTGTTTTTTTCCCACCCTGAAAATGGGATTTTGTTTTTCACGTGGAAATAAGTGTATTCTGAAGATCGAGGGTGGGAAAATGGACCTCCTTCCTAGCTGTGCTCTTGGCAAGGTATTTCTGCTTTTTGGGTACCGACTATGCGAATAATAAATCAACTATACGCTTCGATATTTTTAGGTGTTTTTTTCCCACCCTGAAAATGGGATTTTGTTTTTCACGTGGAAATAGGTGTATTCTGAAGATCGAGGGTAGGAAAATGGACCTCCTCCCTTGCTGCGCTCTTGGCAAGGTACTTCTGCATTTTGGGTACCGACTATACGAATAATAAATCAACTATACGCTTCGATATTTTTAGGTGTTTTTTTCCCACCCTGAAAATGGGATTTTGTTCTTCACATGAAAATAAGTGTATTCTGAAGATCGAGGGTGGGAGAATGAACGTCCTTCCTAGCTGTGCTCTTGGCGAGGTATTTTTGCATTTCGGGTACCGACTATGCGAATAATAAATCAACTATACGCTTCGATATTTTTAAGTGTTTTCTTTTTCCCACCCTAAAAATGGGATTTTGTTTTCACGTGGAAATAAGTATATTCCGAAATTCGAGGGTGGGAAAATGGACCTCCTCCCTTGCTGCGCTCTTGGCGAAGTACTTCTGCATTTCGGGTATTGACTATGCGAATAATAAATCAACTATACGCTTCGATATTTTTAGGTGCTTTTTTCCCCACTCTAAAAATGGGATTCTGTTTTTTCACGTGGGAATAAGTGTATTCTGAAGACCAAGGGTGGCAAAATGGACCTCCTCCCTTGCTGCGCTCTTGGCGAGGTACTTCTGCATTTCGGTTATCGACTATGCGAATAATAATAAATCAACTATACGCTTCGATATTTTTAGGTGTTTTTTTTTCCACTCTAAAAATGGGACTTTGTTTTTTCACGTGTGAATAAGTGTATTCTGAAGACCAAGGGTGGCAAAATGGACCTGCCTCCCAACCAACGAGACACGTTAAATTTCATTCGCACGTTTCATCCTCCCAGCGACGGCTTCGACCCCTAGACGAAACGGCCACGCACTCGGGCTCTCCGCGCATTCGGGCTTCGGCCCGCCCGATCGATGAGGCGAGGGTCAAGCTCGGCGAGAGCCACCGACGACCGACCAGACGAGGGGTGTTGAATTTTCCCCTGTATCATCCCCTCCCTGTCGGGCTCGAGCGCAATGAACCCATCCGATCCTCCGGCGTGGACACACACGCTTATTCAATACAATCGATCAGCGATATACACGCGTTCATCATTGCGTACTACAGACGATAGGATGAAAGCCTCTCTTGCTGTAGTCTCGCACTTGGGAGTCATGAGTGCTGCCATTCGCAGGATGGAGAAATTAAACCGAACTTTTAACCCATACGTGTCGGGCAGTCCGGCCGACGCTGGCCAGACCTCACACCATACATCAGCCGGGGCGTCAATATGAGAATCCGATATATTCAATACCAGAGCTGGGCAAATACACTAAGTACTTGAAGTACGTGTTAAAGTATCAAACACTGAGTCAATGCCCAGTGCTCGGAACTTCACCAATTCGGTTCTGCCGTACTTAATATGTCAGCACTCAAGAATTACCGAGCGCTCAGTACTTCAAATATTAGGTACTTTAATATGTACTTGAAGTACGTGTTAAAGTATCAGACACTGAGTCAATGCCCAGTGCTCGGAACTTCAGCAATTTCGTTCTGCCGTAGGGTAGAGCGGGGCAAAATGGGGCAGCGGGGCAAAACGTCATTTTCCAATAATTTTTGGATGCCCGAATTCGCCCCACCGTTACATCAGGCTTTTCTGCCCCGTTTTGCCACCTTGTCGGATCCAAAAATGATGGGAAAATTTAGTTTTGCCCAACTGCCCCGTTTTGCCCCGTACCCCATTTTGCCCCTCTCTTCCCTACTTAATACGTCAGTACTCAAGAACTACCCGGCGCTCAGTACTTCAATATGTACTTGAAGTATGAATGAGCGATATACGGGCATTCATATTTGCGTACTACATGCGATAAGGTGAGAAAGCCTCTCCAGCTGTAATCTCGCACTTGGGAGTCATAAGTACAGGTACTCGCGTGATGGAGGAATTAAAATGAATTTTCTAATCCATACGTCTCGGGCACTTTGGCCGATGCTGGCCAGACCTAACTCACTCTTGCTTCGCAGAGGCCAATGTATGGTCTTGCGCTCTACGCTACTTATAAAAACAACTGAAATGTATTTTCTTCTTTTCGCCCTGCAAAAGGAGAAATCCGTCAATAAACATCAATATCATTATCAATACCATCAATCAGCGATGGACGCGTCTTCATCACTGCGTATTACACACGATAGGATGAAAGCCTCTCCAGCTCTAATCTCTCACTTTGTGGCCGTAAGTGCGAGTATTCGGCGGATGGAGGAATTAAAACGAATTTTCAACGCGAACGTGTCGGGCTGTGTGAACGATGCTCGCCAGACCTCTCCCACTCTCTTTTGGGCCGCAAAGGCCGATGTATGGTGGCCGGGGCGCCAATATGAGAATCCCATCTGCCCATCGGTGGGCAGGTGGTGAGTCGACCACATTACTTCGCTCTCCTCGTCTCGCTCCAAACCTCTTCATTCGGGTTATGGATTTATCGTCTCGTCTCGCTCCCGCTTGTTTCGCCGCTGGTAGTTCGTTCGTTCCTTGCCGGGGCTCCGTGCAGTGCTGCTGTTCCGTCTCTCTTTTATCGCTGTAAGAGGAGCCACGCGACAGCACGCGAGGCGCGTGGCGGTTCCTCCGCACCGGTGGGGATGAGAGAACACGGGGCCGCGCTCTCCCTTTCTTTCTTCTCCCGAAGACAGAGGGAAAACGGGGGGGGGCGAAGAGGAAATGAACGAAAGGGGGACCCCGAGCCCCCGTTCGTCGACGGCAACAGCAGCGCGGTATAACTACATTATACTCGAGAGAATTTTAATTAAACTCGCTGCATTAATTGCCGACTCAGACGTTAATGCCGCCTCTGCACCCAAGCGAAAGGGGCAAGAGAGGGAACTTTGTAGTGTCGTTAATATAATAATAGGAACAACCTTGTGCGCGATTTTTTTTTTCCTCTTAGACGGTTGGGTACTCGAGAATATATTATTTTTTTGATGTACCTTTTTTTTTTGATATTCTAATTTGTCCCGTTCGACGAATTGCTGTGGAAACAATTTTCGCCGCGAAAAACTGTACTGTGTGGCATGGAAAGAAACATTTTTTGTTTCAACAATTAATTTTAATGAAAAACAAAGAAAAATTCAAGAAATTGAGTTTTCCGGTAGTTCGCAGTGGTGGCAAAGTTGCTGATGTTGAAAATCACCCAAACTCGAAACTTTTCTACAGGAAGGAAATCATGTTTTCATCGCTCGGTGCGGAAATCGCCACTTTTTCGCCCGCTTCGCGTGCGCAAAACCGCCATTTTCGCACCTAGTAATCAAAAACTCCGTGCATCCCTCGTGCGAAACACTTCTTCTAAATCGTCCGATCGTTTCGTCTGGTCGTTTTGACTCGTTTGCAGCACTCGCCTTCGGCTCGTACTGCAAACTCACACTCGTTAGAAAAACGTTTTTCGCCCTCGTGGAGTAACGTACTAATTCCTCCCGCTCGTCAAGACTCGGCCAATTTTCATTCCCGTTCCAGGCATAGAAATATGGCCACTTTTTGACGCCGTCGGAAAAAAAAATAGCGTATGCCAATAGGGGGAAGTGCCTTTTCACCTCGTGTCAATTCCTGCCCTCGCTTCGCTCGGGCATCAAACTTCACACACGGTGAGAAAACGCACTTTCCTCCCTTGTGTCATGATATACTAATTTGTCACTCGTTTCGGCTCTGTATCCGCTGTACTTTTCCTTCTCGCCGATCAGCTTCGATCGTCGTGGCTCTTATTATTCGAGTCACCCGGGACATCGAGACCCGACACCCTCGCTCTACACCGGGTCGTGACACGGTGCCGAAAACCTTTTCCAATTGACGTCATTGCCGAACGCACTCTCGTACCCGTTTTTTTTTTTTCCGATCCGTCGTCTCGTTGGGTTAAGAATACGTCGTGTTGCAACGCGCGCACGTTCTCGGTCGGCTGCAGCTTCGGGATAGCTACGCCGGCCGGAATAGCCAAGCGCCTATACAAGTACTTGCTATAAACGCTCGGTCTCGCGGCACTTTCAGCCGGAGTCGTCTTAATTAGCGCGTCGCGTGCGTAAATGCGTTTCTGCCCGACGATATAAAAAGCAAAAACGTTGTTTTCGAGACCCCGATTCGTTTCCGTGCTTGTTCCGTGCTAAAGAAAAGAAAACAAAAATCCAACGCTTTGGCTTTTCTCAAATCGCTCGCTTACGTCGAGGATTGTATTTCCAATGTGTGAAATAAAATTCTCGGCACTGCTTGACCCTTCATAAGTCTCCCCCGAAACGGTACCCAAACGGGACTAACGGACGCGCAGCCCGTCAAAGAAAAATAATTTGTTTGACGGGCGACCCGCAAATAAATATTCATTTGCTTTGAAGGAATATTTATTTGATTAAAATAAATGTTTATTGAAATCAATAAAAATATTTATCTAATCCAAATAAATATTTATATGCGGGTGGCCTTCAAATAAATTATTTTTCTGGGTGTAAATTTCTCCGAGCGTTAAACGATCTCCTCGTACTAAATCCTGAAAGCTATTACATAATACATAGCTATTTCATAGCTTGGCCGAAACGGATAATACAACTGGAAAATTATGATCGAAGATAGTGACAAACGTGCGTTTGGGTTGCGCGCGTGTAAAGTAGAGTTCCCGGTTATACTCGCTCGGGGAGACGCTCCGACGTGGACGAAAATAGCAGTGTAGCGGGCCGCGATGGCGAGCAAAGAAGGTCCGTGGCGCAGCTGCCCGCCGTCGAGGGAACGAGATCGCCACGCGCGCGCGACCCTTCCCTCGAACTGGCCTGCGCCGGGTCTTAAAGCATCCCATGGTATACGCAACGGTTCGAGCGATAAGCGACGTAAGTGGCTCATCGTAGAATGTGGAACGCCATGGAAGCGACGATATCGAATCGAACGCTGCCCAATACAATTCCGTCCCAGCGTTTCGGAGATTTAAAAAAGAAAAAAAAAGAAAACAGAGAGGTAGCGAAACGCAAGCTCGAGGCGAAGCTTCGACGTCAGCGGAGATTTAAAAAGAAAAATCGTTCGGCTAACCGTTCCATATACCTGCGCGAAGAGCTCAAAGGGAAATTACGAGGACGGCAACCGAGCGTTCAGGTGGATCGTCGTTCGCAGGGCGCACCGAAGCCGTCCGACTGTATTCGTAAGTCCACGGCGTGGACGCCTCGTGTGGACTTTCTCGCGTGCAACAACAAAGCGCTGGTACGGAAAAACGACCGCATCGGGAGTTTGCACAACGAGGCCTCCCCCCGAGCGGAGTCTTGTCTTCTTCGTTTCTTTGATCCCTCGATTCGGGCCAATGCGTGTAACAATAGTGTGGGTGCGGAAACGAGGGAGGTCGCTCCGCGCGAGCTCTGCTAACGCGAGAGGTTGCAGTCCCCGCCCCGCTCCGCGGCCCTTTAAATTGCGACCGAGCCCGACGACAATGACGCGCTCTCCAACTACGATTACTCGACGATCGTTTATTTTTTCTTTCTTCTGACTTTCTCGACGAAAAACTCGAGGCACGTTTACACCTGCCAGAGATATCCTTAGGTTCCTTCGGTGTTTAAATGGTATTCTTGGGTTATAGCCTGGCAAATATTCGAACGAGAGTCGAGAATTAATTAAGTGAAAATAACGCTTGAATTAAGCATTAGTAATTCACGGTGCTAGTGCGATAAAACGTTCAGAAAAAGTTTTTCGCTCGAGGATCGTATCAAATTTTACTTCACAAGGTGTTGAAAAGTGGGTTTTGCGCACCCGTGCGTAAAACTGCAATTTTCGCACCGAGTGTAACAAAATGTATTCTAGGCATGGAGTACATTATTTTTCGTGCGATGATGTATATTTGTTTTTCGATCGAGAAAATATGCTTGTTGCAGTGATTATTTTCATCGGGTAAATCTCGTCGCCGTAGAGTCTACTGTGAAAGCGAAAAAGCGTTTCACGGAGAAAGAACGAAATGGAAGAAAGGTTTCGTGCCAGCTGATCGGTCGAACCGCGCGCAACGCACAATGCTACACTTTAAACGGAGATTTAAAGGCAACGGAGATTTAAAGGTTGTCCCGAGGCATTGTGCAAGTTTCTCAATAGCCACGGCGAAGAACTGTGCGAAAATGCAGAGTTCGGAAATACCGAGGCACAAACGTGAGAAAGAAAGGGCTATCTTACTTTGGCCTCTTCCTGTTCGTCTCAGCCACGATGTTTTCCGATATCAGTTACCCGCATCGAAAGCCACGAGCCAGCATGGCACCTTTCGATATAAATACATATGAGAACTGGGTCGCTGCCCCCTGCTCTGCTAACTCTCAACCTTGCGGCGGTGAGAGTATCATCGCTACCAATTCGGCTGTCAAATTATTTATCAACCTCTCGGTCAAGAACGTTTCTGCGACTCGGAAAATGTTTCTTTCAACAAAATTCATCGTGTCACTATAGATGGGCTTTATTCGTCACTTGCGGTAAAAAATCGAGATTTTTAAACTGGCCACGACGTATTTCCGACATGAGGTTACTTCCGGTAAAAAAAAGAATGCGATTTTCGAACCAGAAGTGATGTACTTCCGGTGTGACGTCACGTTCGATCGATGATGAGATCGATCGAACGTGATTTTTGAACTTGAGATCGATGAACGATTTTTCAAACCGGAAGTGACGTCCCTTTCAGTCGAAAAAAGAGATTTTCAAGCCGGAAGTGACGTATTTCCGGTCTCATTTTTAAAACCGGAAGTGACGTATTTACGATGTGGCCTGACTTCCGGTCGAAAAGTTAGATTTCGAAACCAGAAGTAACGTATTTCCGGTGTTGCGTCACTTGCGATAGAAAAATAAAATTTTTGAACCGGAAGTGACGTTTTCCGGCGTGACTTCACGTCCGGGTTAAAAAGTGAGATTTTCAAACCGACATTTTAAAAAATACGTTTCTATTGTCTCGAATGTAGCCAGTGGGAGAAACGAATAGATTAAGGAACATAGGAAAGCGGGTAAAATAACGTACGTGATACGTATCGAACGTACTTGGAAATCAATCTCGACTGTAGCCAGCGACAGGAACGAATTGAATTAAGAGCATGTGAAACACGTTCTCAGCTTGTCTCTCTCGCTCCGCAGAGAGTGACACTGATGCTTTCCCTCTCGCACTCCATAGTGTTTCACATGTTCTTAAGAAACACACGGTTTATGCGACAGTTTATGCAGCATAAGTGTGCAGCGAGCGAAGAAGCGTTGTCGCACTGGCCCGCTGCCAGCGCCACCGTAAACAGACTACTAGTCGATAACGAAGATTCCCACCCCGAGCAATTTTGACATTGCGATTGACAGAGAATAATGTAACAGCGAGGCAGCACGATTGAATCGCAAGGTCTTTTCAGCACCAACATTTCGTTACTTTAGTAAAAATAAAAATCATAATAATTTAATTCGTTGTATACAAAAATGAAAGCTTTTTTACAAATTAATTGACAACGAAGCGAGAGGCCCGCTGTCAGCTTGGCCGAGTCTAGAGAAATTTGCACAGTGCAAGCAGCGAGACAAACGTGACTCTGTGAATGAATGAATCAAAGGCTCAACCTGTACGGAAGGGGAACGAGACCTAACCTCGAAACATGTATGAGATCAGCGCACTGGGGGGGAGGTGTATTGGACGAAACTCACGCGATACGACAAAGTATGAGACGCACTTTAATGCGTGCAAAAGAAAATAGACTCGATTGGCCGAAACTTCGGTGTTATCGGCGTTAAACTGATTGTTCGATTGGCGGAAAACCTTGCACGTATCGGGCATAGGGGCGGCGATGAAGAAAAAAAAACACGAATCTGATCATCGCGATAAAGAGGCTCGGATTTGTTTTTAATAATCTGGCTCTCGATAGCGCAGCAACAGTAGCAGCTTTATCACTCACCGCTGTGACCGGTGTTGCTCGACGACTGGCCCATCGTCGACGTCTCCCGTCGTCGTCGTCTTCGCCGCCGCTCGATTATCTCTAGGATACAGTTGATTGTCGTCGACGCTGGCGAAACGGGGCCTCGGCACCTCACCGCGAATTGAGCCAGCTGCATGGAATCACGACCGGGCGATACATATTTCGAAAAATATTAACGGAAAAAAAAAGTTTTATGAGACAAGCGAGTTAATATCACATTGCACACAACTACCGCAGTAGTGCTGCGACAGAGTCAGGACGGTCAGGATGAGTTGTGTCGTCTCGCTAGCGGCTGATGAGGTGATTGGCCCGCGGATAAAGCGCGCTTGCGCACAAACCGCGTACTTCGAACATCGCGCGGGGGAACCATGCGCGCCGGAGACTCGACGTCCCAACGACACGCTGCTTTCTTTTTAATAAACTAATATCCGACACGGTACCAAAATCAAATGGAGTTACAGCCGACGCAATCTCTCTAAGGCGATGTATCTTTGCATGCCGACGATAAGCCTCGATGTCTATAATCGGCTAGAACGTGTTATTGTAAAAATTGAAGAATTTAATCGAGTAGTAAGAGTGACGAAAGATTATGAAGAAAAAAAACAATGAAAAGAAAAGAGAACAAGAGTACACGATATGAACGGTATACGATCCCACAAGTTGCGTGCGAAGAGGAGATATACGTGTTACACCACCAGACCACCCGCGGTGGTTGTGGTGGTGCGATGTACGTACGAGAATACTCGAGACAATCACGCAAAGTAAAGGCCTCACGGGGTGGCCGGAATAAATAGTGAATGCGGCGTAACGAAGGGGCCTTGGCCATAGAATCTAGGGTGCCGGACTGGCACTGATGCGTGTCTCCCAAGTCAGGTAGTCACGTCCGCGCGAGTTTCCCGTTCGGTATTGGCGAAACGGGGGATTCTTCCGACGTTCCTTACCGTACCGCATAGTGCTTTGACCACAGAAATGGATAGATCGCGTGAGATTTTCCTTAGTTTTTTTATCTCAAGATAACACACGAGTCAAACCTGCTTGCCACAGGCTAAACGTCACGGTTTCCTTGGTTACTGTGGAACCCAACATCGACAACGAACCGCTCGGCGCGCGGGGGAGGGGGTTTTCCTCTGCCAGTTAGTGGTAAATAGCTTCAGTCGTCGAGGACGGATCAACCTTCGACTATTGTGATTCGGTGCAGTTCGCGAAACATATAAACACACCGCAGTAAGTATGCCGAATGGTACGAGTCGAGTAGAACGATAACGATGAAGCGAAGAGGGGATTGTCTGAATTTTTTTTCATCGCCGTTGAGACTATCGCCGTGGCTATACAGCACGTGAGAGGGAAATCACCGCTCTTGTGTCTTATAAAAATGGAAAAACGTTGGTCCAAAGAGATTCCTCTTGCACTACTCGTCTGCCTGTTCGTTCTCTCCGAAATCGCTTCGCAAGGTGAGAACTATCAAAAATACATAAAAACTAAAACTCTCTCGGTCTATATTAAATAACGAATGAGGAATATAGAGACTACTCTGTAGGAGTTTTTCACCGGTGTGTAGACTTGAGCGTCACGAGCTCACGATTTGATGTGGAAAAAAAATCGATGAGACCGACGTTACCGACTGTTGCAATCAAGGATCGAATGATTTTTTGCTTGTATTTTTTTTCGCATAGGAGCGGCCCTTGACTGTTTCAAGTGCGTTTCCATCGGCGGTGACAATAAGGCCTGCGACGATCCCTTCCACAACAATGGGAGTCTCGAGTTTTTGGAATCGCCGTGTCAGGGAGGACGAAAGGGTCGGGACGGCCTCTTTCCAGCGACGGCTTGCATCAAAATCGCTGGGATATACGGTATTGTTGTTATTATATTTGCCTAAGGAAATATTATTAGCATTCTTTCGGCGTCCAATTGGCTAAATCCATTTGTAAAGCAGCTCGGTGCGTCCGGCCGTTGCGAAAGCTATTCACTTATTCACTTATTCACTTACAAAGTCCATTATACTTGTTTCGTGACAATCGATGCAGATGAGTCGAGCGTATCGTTGACCGTACGAAGCTGCGCCCTCGACAGCGGCACTCTCACGACTGACTCGGAGCTGATAAGGATGTCACATTGCGGTAGTTTTTACTACGAGGACAAGTGAGTCGATTGGCAAATAATAATAATAATAATGATAATAATAAACGAAAATATTATTTCTCAAACATCTGCAGGTACGTCCGAGGTTGCGTACAATCGTGCAGCGACGCGGACGCCTGTAACAGAGGTACATCGAGTCCGTTGCCGCTAGCAGCGAGCCTGCTGATGTTCATCAGTTGCGCAACTGTTATCATCTCATCGTGTACCTGATGTAAAAAATCGACAAGCAATCACTTGTTTTTTTTCGATCCTCCCCATCGTTTCTTCTTAAACCGCTTCGCATTTATATACATATATATATAGAATATAGATATACAATAAATTCGTTGGATTAAACTGTACGATTGATGGCCTGTGTACCTTCCGCGTGTGTTCTGCTTCTTAGTTTTTTCGACACTGGCTTTCGCGAACAAAAGAGTCCAGCGTCTTCCAGTGAAGAAATCGATATATATCGATCCTGCCAACTGGGGCGGGCTTAACGTTGCTCCGGGCATTTTCCAAGCAGCGCGATGGCGTGTGTAAACGATAGAGATAGTGGAGATGAAAATTAATAATCAGAGTCATCGAGTTGCATTGGATGGACGCTTGAAGGGGATTTCGATTGAATCAAGACTGAGCGTAATTATCGAGGGCCTGCTCGTAATGTTGACAGCATGCGAAACCGCATGACAACCGTGTGCGATCAGCTGATCGATTTTCTCACGGGAATCGTCAACTGGCTGTGGGACACCTTCGAGCTCGTTCTCGACATCCTCCTCGAGTTCGTTGTGCGAGCTATCGAGCTCGCGCTGGCCATTCTTCATCTGGGCTTCCAGGTCGTCTGCTTCTTGAGGGACCTCTGCATTGAAGCTATGCAAACGTTCGCCAACGTATTTCGCGGTGTCGTCAACGTCGTCAGCTCGATAAAATGCGAGGATGTCGAGGACTTTGCGACGGCCTGCATAGTCGTTCTTCTCTGGATCGGGGCGGTCAAGGTCGCCCTTGGTGTACTCGACCGGGTGAGCGTCCACGCATCGAACCTATTTAACCTTCCGGATTCAATTCGGACCTGGCAAAATTAACTTTTCTCGAACACTGTCGTTTTTCGTGTCGCTTAATCTTTGTACGTGCACACACAAATATCCGCATTTACCTGTACAGATCGGGAATAAGACCGGAACTTTATCGAGTAATTGCGCGTCGCGAATTCCCAAACCGGGCCTCCTCCCCTTGCCAGATATATTTACAGCGGATAAATCGCGACGGATCAAGTTGCCCGGACGACATTATTCGAGAAACGAGCAGGTTTATTCGCGATACGACATTCTTGATACTGCGACTCTTTGTTCGTTACTCTATTGTACTATTATCGACTATTATTGACGACTTAACGTTTTTCGTTCTTTTTTTTTTACTTTCATATTGCCAGAAAACGCGGACTTTTCCGAATCCGTTGAGTATGTTGGCACCGGCCAATTGCGCCGCACCACGGGACAAACCTCCGAATCTCATACAAAAGGCGACGAAGAAGAAAGTGACCGAAGCGAGGAGAGTAGTTGGTAAACAGCCAGTCAACTCTTCGATGTCGTCAACCTCTTCCGGTTCGAGCGATCTCGGCGACTGACCGTGTCGCAGCTGCGGCGGAAGGAAGTAACGTACGGAAAAAACTGCCATATTCGCTCAGGCTTCGTGTCGCTCCCTACGCCCTTTGTACTCTCGCGCGTTCTCTATTAAATTCACCGTTTCCGTATTTTATGTAGTATATATATATATATCTATATACAATTTTTTTTTAATTTTTCGTTCAACGTGTATATAAATGTATCAAATATAAATCGCTATCGCCACTCGTATTATATTTACATGTAAAACGGTTAGTCATCTTAAATAATTGTCGCTGCATACGCTTTTCTCTCGGTCGCTTGAATAAATTATATTCGTTAAAAGTAGTAATAAAAAAAAAAAAAAATTGTTTTTAATAGTCTATATGTTAAGATAATACTTGAACGCTCGCACCCACGGTGAATGAGTGAAAAATTGTTGAAACATGTTTTTTTCTTCGTTCGATGATAATCGGTCAGTCGTTAACGATGGTGATGGCGAGCTTGTGCTCGGGCCACGAAAAAGTCCTCGGAAGCGTAATCTTTAACAGACGCATAAAAACGGCTATGAGACATTGTTTACATAAATTTTCACGATAGCCCATATTGTCGGTGAATATTCGTGACTCACGTGATCGAGAGAGTTGAGTACTTGAAACTCGTAAGCCATTTTCTCGGTGAGTTCTTCGGGCAGTAGAACCTGGAGCCAGGGCCCTTGCACGACGTAGGGCTTCTGCCGTGTGACGAGAGTCCCGGTGACCGTCGGTGCTACTATCGTTATCGCGTAATGCGACAGAATCGACTTGAACGTGAAGTGTCGACCGTGCATGACGCGTCCTCTGTAATAAAACAAACAAATAAAAATTAAAATCTAGCCAAATTCATTTCAATATAGTTAATCATAGGTTCGATTCCGAAAGGATTATCGGCAATAATGAAATATTTGAGGTGCCCTTTTATCGTGCAAACTACGCCGTTCACAGCTGACTTCCGAGACTCTCAATATTGGGAAATGAGTATGCTATATATCAGAGCTGGGCGGGGACCAAAAAATACTTTAAGTACAAAGTACAAAATAACACAAGTTCTTGAAATATTTCTCAAGGTCTTTTTCGAAGTACCTTTCACAATTAGGTTCGTGGCGTTAAAACTAAAAATTACTTGTGTACTTCAAGTCCTGCCCAGCTCTGTTATATAGAGCAAATGTCTACAAATTTCCTCTATGTTCTTTTAGTTGTTCGGGCTTGCCAACAACTTGTATGTTCATATGATTTTATAATAAATAAATAAACGAATAAATGAAGCTGTGATTCTCGTGGCTTTGGACCAGCGTCGCATAATACAGATTCGAAAGGAATACGAACTTAATGGCCAGAGGCAGCAGACTGCCAGCTTCCAGATTGAAGGTAAGATGCAAGCCCGGCAGGCTCTTGACGGAATTGTCGTCTTGAAAATTAATCTCCTGCTTGCAGGGCGACAATCTCTCCGTCTTAATTTGAGGTTTTCGCCGATTCGCCGACGCCTCGTCCTCCTCGTCGTCTTCCTCGTCGCCGGACTCCGTGTCCCTCCTCTCTCTGTATTTAGCGGTAGTGGCTTCACTGGCGATCTGAACCCACCTGAAACGACGTAAAGTTTGTCGATTAGCAATTAATTAAGATCAGCCGAAGGTGAGAACGACGAAGTCAGTTTTGGCCTCTCACCAGCACTTTGCGGATACGCCGCTGAGGTTCGAGCCCTCTCTCGCTATACCGCTCTGTATTTTCTCGGCCACCGAGGGGTCTTCCTCCATAGCCGAGTGTGTCCTGTTGGTGTCTGTGACCAGCCAGGCTCCGCAGCCGCTCGTCGTTTTCAACAGATTAACGACGCCAAGACCGTTCCAATGTTGGGCCGCCTGGAGCTCCTCCGATGTTACGCCGACTATCTGTACGAAAGCGACCTGCGAGTTAAAAAATAAACAAAATAAAATATTAAAAAATATATTATCACTATATTTCACAAATACTTCAGACGCGTCGATAAATTGAGTGTCTTTCTGAATTATTTAAGAAAAGTTTCGTTGGAATATTTTGATTTAACATTTCAAAATATTATTTTCATACATTTCAGAAATGTCTTATAAGAGCAGCGACACCGAGTTTTCCTCGAATCCATCGGACTTACCTCTCCGTTGGGCGTCGCTGCGTTCGTCGGTAACTGCGGATCCCTGCCCATGAGTATCTGTGTTATCCGTCCGTTCCCGTTGCCGAGAGGTGCGTGCCACGACACGTGATCTCCCGGAAGCAGCATGTTACCCGAGTTGAATACGTATTTCGCTAATTGTTGCATTACATTCGCCGGCCAAGTGGGCGGTGTGGTCTCGCCCCGTTCCCGTACCAAACGGAACGTCAGCTCGAATCCAAAGCCGCTCGGACGACCGGGACCCGTCTTCGTATGCAATCTCCCGTCGCCGTGAAGATCCGAAAGGCCCATGCTGAACAAAGACAAGTTCTATTTCTCGACTCGGCAACGGATGTATACAGAGGGTGAAATAAGAGGCGCACGCGGCCTTCTGCCCGCGTTCACCCCCCCCCCCCCCTTTCCGAGCCGAATCTCTCTCCTCCTTGCACATCCTGACTCGAAGACAGACAGCCCCGAGACTTTTGTCTATTTCCGCTACGCGCCTCACCCCTCCCCTTTGTCGCGAGTTTTCAACGGATTTATGCTTTCGAGGCACTTCCTCTCCGGCTATCTATCTCGGGCCCTCCCCGCTCTATAAATAGTACCGACCGAGTGTATTCGACATTAGACACGAGCCGACCCGGCTCCTCGAAACGGGGGGCGGCTACCCACTCGCCCGTGCCGCACAACGAGGTTCACCCAGAAACATAATTTATTCGAAGGATGAAGCGCAAATTATTATTTATTTAATTCGTATGAATATTCATTTAATGGAGATAATATTTTGACCTGTATATGTTTAGATAAGATGTTCACACGACATTTATAATAATTTACAAGAATTTACAGGAATTTAGAAGAAGTTATAAGAAAAGAGAAGTGTATTCAGTTCACAAGATGCAGATTTTATAAGTGTTGCACTTTCTTTCTGTAAAGTTTAATAATAATAATAAAATTGTTGGTCAAAATGGTTAGACGCCCTTGAAATATTTACCTCTATATCTTTTTTAGATTTTACATCATACATCCTATGTACTAGCGATAAATTTGTGCAATTTATAAGCGATCGAACTCTCTCACATTGTTCATTGGGCGATGAGTTTCCTGTCGTTCTTGTACATAGGCCCAGCCGGTTGTTAAATAAATAAATCAATAAATAAACAAATATTTATTTCCTTCAAATAAATATTTGTTTGCGGAGCGCCCGTCAAATATATTATTTTTCTGGGTGTTGAAAAAAATATATAAATCATTGATAAAATAATCCGTACCGAGTGCGCAGTGAAAAAAAAGTTTGTAGTTTTTCCTACCGCACAAGCCGGTTCTAGTTTCGCAAACAAATGTACGAACTGAAATTGTTTATGACACGGGAAATAAAAGTTCAGGTTGGTATATTAAAGCCTGAGCAAACGAGTTTGTTACTTATCTAACAAAATTATTTTTATGAAACTTCGTATTCCGACTTTCGAAATGATTTTTTACTCTGTGGAAGGAATTTTATATCGTTAATGGCAAACATCGAGAATAATATTCTTTAGGCTTCTGGAGAGGATTTTCGTATCGAACAGGCGCTAGGAGCTGAAACGATAGTTTCTTATCACAGACGAGATCCGCGAGTAAACAAACGAACGTTTTTCGGATAAACTGTGCACCCTACGAGATACTCTTCGGTTCCGTCCAACACCGACAGTGGCCAATGGTCGCTTGTTTTTATCTCCCACTCCTCACCGAACCACTCGTCGTAAGTTGTCAAAAATTTCTTACCTGATGTAGTGCCAGTGAGGCGGCACACCGAGTTCCGGACAGCCGGGATTCTCGTACATGCTTATGTAGTCCAGTGGATCGGGACCACCGAGCCTGAAAGGAAATTCGACGATTCGTCGACATTGGTTCTCATGGTAAAAACCTTCGTAATTCTCCATCGACGATCGATGGTCGATAATTCAAGAAAAATAAAATGTTCAACAGGTAGAGAACATAGTTTAAATTGTACCATCTACAAATGGCGAGTTTCGTGCGCGTAAGTTGGCAGGCATTCGGGAGGACGAGGGACTGGGATATCGTGGAGGAAGAAAGGTACGAGAACACTCACCAATATTTGACAACAGCAGTCACGGTCAGAGGGTTACTCTGCTCGGGATAGATCCCTTTACAAAGAGCATGGAGGGCATCGAGTCCGAGAGGCCGAAGCGAGGGTACCCGAGCCGGATGACCCGACGGAAAGCTCGCAGAGAAGTCCTCCCTCTCCCGCATATTTCCGTACATAAACACAACTTATGTATTGTAAAATGTTCGATTGAAACAACAAAAAAAAGTTCGTTGAACTGGACGACCCGACACGAAAGTGGATACCAAAATTGTTGCCCCGTCCGTCGCACTCCTCGAGTTTTGTTCTACACACTACACACTCGCTCGATCGAAACTTATTGGCGTTTTTCGAAGAGAAAAAAAAAACAACTGCTGAGACGTCACGACGACTAACAATGTTGTTAACGCGTGCGACCCTGGTCTCGATAATGAATTATCCGAATTAGCGCAGCGATGGTCACTGGGCACGACCAGTCACGACGGCAACTACCGACGACACTAGCATCCTTCGCAGTTTACGTACGGCTTGGAGAGGAACTCTTCCAGATTGCGTGCGTCACGACACGCTGAGAACCTCGGAGATCGCTGCGAGGAGCAACAGCTTTTTGTTATTGGACGCGAGTCTAGAGATGGGCGCAGACTTTGTGACCGGTCATGTTTTTGTCAATTGACAGTCACGTGACGGTGAATTGACCGGTCCGGAAATGACCGTAATGTGGCAGCAGCGACATTAACTCTAAAAAAAAATTTAACGGTCCAACGTCAAAATTAACAAAGTACCAATCTCGTTAATTAGAAAGGAAATTCATTTCATAATATTGTCTTATTAATGAATGAGTTAATAAAAAAATGTAAATGCCAATGATTACGAGTCGAGGAAAGAGAAGAATCGTTTGAAATCTCCCTGACTGCTCAAAAGTTGACCATATTTGCGACAAAACAGAATTTCTCAAATCCCAACTACATAGATCACGGTATAGATCACATTTGTGACGGTGAACAAACTGACGGTCTAACACAAACATTTTTCTGGAATCAGAAAAGTCAATTGTCGCTTACAAAAAAATTACCGTCACATCTCTATATTGGACACAAATCCGAGAAACATCGGCAAGGTTTACCCAGGGACTGGGCCGGTGAGACTTTACTCGTGAGCTGTTTGGCTTCGCGCGACATTCGCATCGACAGTTGAGCACCACTGGCGGGGTTACTTGATTCATGCAAAACGCTCGAGGGCAGAGCATCGAAAATACGTCATAATAGTGGCCCTAACCTCATAAATTTTATTTATCTTCGTCGAGACGCACTATCGCGATGGGTGTACGATAATACACGATAAAAATACTCAACCGAGCGTCACAAAAAAGAGTTCGAAGTAATGGCTAATCCACTGGCGAATGTTCCGGTATCGGAGATTCTAAAAAATCAGAGCACCTTCGAGGATGAACCGAGAAAGAAGAGCAGGGAGGATTGGAGGAAGGCAAAGGAGCTCGAGGAGGCGAGAAAGGCTGGTACAGCGCCGGCCGCCGTTGATGAGGAGGGAAAGGACATAAATCCTCATATACCGCAGTACATAAGCGCGACGCCATGGTACTTCGGGGCACAGGTAAACAATGATTAAACATACCATACATCGGCTTGGCAGAGCTTAAGACGAAGGGGTAAGAAAATGTTTCCATTGATTTTTTTTTTTGCGACGGAACAGGGTCCGACTTTGAAGCACCAAAGGCCTCAGCCCGAGAAGCAAAAGGAGTACAGTCACCTGGACGAATGGTACAAGCGCGGAGTCGACCCGTCTCGTGCGGCCAGCAAGTATCGCAAGGGAGCTTGCGAAAATTGCGGAGCCATGACTCACAAGAGAAAGGACTGCATGGAGAGGCCTCGAAGGGTCGGAGCTCGTTTCACTAACAAGGCGATAGCCCCGGACGAGTATGTGCAGCCCGATTTGTCGGTGGATTACGACGGCAAGAGGGACAGGTGGGCCGGTTACGATCCCGCCGAGCACAGAGCCATAGTCGAGGAGTACCAGAAGATAGAGGAGGCCAAGAGGCAGATGAGAGCCGACAAGCTCAACGCGGAGGAAAACGACGAGCAGGACTCCGACAAGGACGAGGATAAATATGTGGACGAGGTGGACATGCCTGGAACGAAGGTGGACTCCAAACAGAGAATAACAGTGAGAAATCTCCGCATACGCGAAGACACGGCGAAGTATCTCAGAAATTTGGATCCGAACTCGGCTTACTACGATCCAAAGACAAGATCTATGCGAGATAATCCGTACGAGGGAAGAGAACAGGAGTAAGTCGCTGCGCGGTAAATTATGAATTCCGTACGAACCGCCGATTTTCTGATCGTGTGATTTATCGTTCGCAGGGTCGATTACAAGGGCGAAAACTTCGTACGATTTTCGGGCGATACTCAGGAACACGCTACCGCTCAACTCTTCGCCTGGGACGCTCACGAGAAGGGCGTCGACGTTCACTTGCTCGCCGAACCGACGAAACTCGAGCTGCTCAAGCAAGCCTACGACACGAAACGCGACGAGCTCAAGGACAAAGTACGCAGCAGCGTTATAGATCGTTACGGGGGCGATGAGCATCTGCAGACACCGGATCCGTCGCTGTTGCTGGCACAGACGGAAAATTACGTCGAATACTCGAGATGCGGAAAGGTAAAAAAAAAATTGCGGCCAGTGAGGGTGACCTCAGTTTATTCCAGATACAAGATCGTGTATTTCTTTCTTTCAGATCGTCAAGGGCCAAGAGCGGCAGGTCATCAGGTCGAAATACGAGGAGGACATTTATCCGAACAATCACACCTCGGTGTGGGGATCTTATTGGCACGCGGGCCAGTGGGGATTTCGTTGTTGCCATTCTTTTGTAAAGAACTCGTACTGCACCGGCGAGGCGGGCAAACGAGCTCTCGAATCGGCGCAATCGGGCTCCGAGCACGCCGCGAGCAGTGGACAATTATCGTCCGGAGCGAGCCAAGAGCCCTCCGACGAGGCGGCAAGAGACTCCCAGGCGGACTCGTCGCATCAACGACAAGGAGCAGCGGCGTCGAGTTCCACCGAGTCTTCGAGCGACTCGTCCTCGGACGAGGAGGCCGTGAGCTCGAAGACCGAGCGTAAGTCAAGCTCGAAGAGGAGAAAACGACGAAAGCAAAAGGAGAAACGACGAAACCGAAGGAGGAAGGATAAGAAACCGGACGACGAGGATAATCTGAAGAAAGCATTGGCCAAAGAGACCGAGAATCAGAGAGAGGCCGAGAGGATTCTCAAGCTGGACGAACGTAAGCGTCCGTACAACAGCATGTACCAGGCCAAGGAACCAACCGCCGACGAGATCGAGGCGTATCAGATAAAGCGGCAGCGCGAGGAAGATCCAATGGCTTGAATCTCTGACAAATAAACTATGTACATTAATTCTATTCCCGTCAATGAACGAACGATAATTATCGTCACCCGGAAAATCCGAAACTATTAATAAATCGTACAAATTTCGTTGTTCACCTGGGCTTTATTAGTATCCGAGTGTATTAATGAGCAGCAGCGAGCAAGCGAGCAACGGAGGTCGAGCAACATATCGAACGCATGCGCTTACTCTCGTTCGAACGTCACGTGACCGATCCCCTTCCTCCCACAAGAAGATTTGCACTTGTGCACGGCTCGCAAGACTATGCACAAGACAAGCCGAGGATTCTTGGAATTTTATGATCGGCGCACTCCGTCCAACTCCGGCCGTCCGAGCTCGTCAGCGCTCGTCGACGCTATCGGCGTTGGTTTCGTCGCTGTCGCGCTATTATCGTCAGTTCGACTGGATACGATTTATGAAGAAAACAAGGTATAACAATAATCCGTCACATCGTTAATCCGACGACGTAAAATTTTGCAATAACCGAGAAATATCGCCGGTCATTAGCGGTGAATGAATATCAAGCGAACAATAATTCGTCGCCTCACAAGTTGGCTCGCATTACCGTGGGGGTTTTGTTGGCGCGTTGCGCACCCGCAGCTTCGTGGTTCGGTCCGTAGCAGCAGCAGGTAGGACCGCACGTATTACTTATACGCAGCTCGTTATATATAGTTTAGACATATAAATGGGAAATGATCGACGTCGGGAGGGTTGATCGGATTTTGAATCGAACTTTTAAGGTGATAAGCGAAGGGCTCGCGTGTCCGCCAAGCGCTAAATACACTGGCGAACGATTCTCTCGAGTAAAATGTCCGTATCTACTCGGGCCCGAGCCGCTCTCGTCGTTCTAACAGTGGGGCCACCTTATCTACCTTCCGACAAAATAGACGCACCGACGTTCCTCCTCCGTTGAGTCTCCGTGATCGAATGACTCTGATATCTCGGCTGAGTACACGACTCGTCTACCTCCGGATATTTTTGTTTAGTTTATAGCGAAACACGAGTACAGTCGATTGTCGCTTAGTTGCTTGCATAGTCGTAGAAGGTTTTGGAGCGATTTCCCAGTTTAATCGTCAACGAGCAAGGTAGATATCGTTGCTAGAGGAGTACGTTGAATTATACCGAATATCCGACCGAATAGACACAAGTTGTAACACGTTATATTTTTTCAAACAAGTAATCGCTAGATGCGCGCAATTGTAGTAGGTTATGTTGCATTCGAACGCACTTCTTTGATAGTGTTAAGATTCATGCGAGTCAGCGAATATATTTTTGTTCATCAATAAATTGTATTTTCTTACAGGCCGGCAAACTTAAAGTTACATCGTCGCAATGTCGCTGTGGGCGAAAGCACAGCAGCTACCGCAGGAGGCGTTGCAACAAGTGCGTTCTGTTTATGGCGAACACTTTCCGATTGAAGTAAGACACTTTTTGTCGACATGGATAGAGGAGAAGATGTGGTATGTATCAAAATTTTTTTTTTTTATAAAATTGTTTCGCAGTATCCGCGAGATAGAATGGAAAATTTAGTGTTAAAAAAATGGCTTTTTAGGACCGACGTGGAGCCGGATAATCCTCAGTACGAACAGTACATATCAAATCTCGTTGGATCGCTTATTCAAGAACTAGAAACAAAGGCGGCCTCTTTGCACACGGAAGATTTGTTTCTCACAAAATTGAAACTCATAGAAGCTGCAAAAACATTTAGGGTGAGTGGAAACGAAGGACAATATTATTATTATTATTATTATATAAAATAAAATATAATACTTCAAGTACTTGTGATACTTCATACTTGAAGTATTTTTTGGTACTTTGCCAAGCTCTGATTAATAATAATAATTTTATATATATGCTTGTTGCAGCATCGATACAGCCAAAATCCAGGCACACTGTTCAGAATAATAAGGCACTGTCTTGGAACGGAAATGAAACTGGTGGCCCAGGTGGAGAACCTTGGAGGTGCATTGATGAGCATGGCGCATGGAAGGGTGGGTCTCATGGTCGGCGACGCCGTAGCGGAGATAGCTCAGCAGGTAGAGGGATTGAGACGCAGAACTCAGGAGACCGGTGAGGATCTGCGAAAAATGGAGCAGGAACAGGAGGCGTTCGCGATAAGCTACCACGAGTGTACGAAATTGAACGCGCATCTTCAGCATCTCGCGACCCAGACTCAGAGCCAACAGAGTCTCGACGCGGAGAAGAAAATACGCCGGTACGCAACAATGGAATCAGCGTTAAGCCGGACGAAGGTTACGAAAATGTTGATGAATTTTTTTTTACAGACAAAAGGAACAGCAGGAACAACTATTGAATCACAAAATCGCGAGCTTGATGCAGCTGAGATTGACGCTCGCCGACAAATTGAAGGACACGATCGCGAGACTCAACAGTCTACAGTCGAGGGTTCTGGACGACGAGTTGATAAGATGGAAGAGGGATCAACAGCTGGCCGGGAACGGCGCGCCGTTCAACAGCAACCTCGACTCGATCCAAGAATGGTGCGAGAGCCTCGCCGAATTGATATGGCTGAATCGCCAGCAGATCAAGGAGGCCGAGCGTCTAAAGCAAAAGCTCGCGCTGGATCCGCCGGGTGTTCAAGATATCCTACCGACACTTAATTCTCAGATAACACAGTTACTCAGCTCGCTGGTAACGAGTACATTCATCATCGAGAAACAGCCGCCCCAAGTTATGAAAACCAATACCCGCTTTACGAGCACGGTTCGACTGCTCGTCGGCGGTAAGCTCAACGTTCACATGACACCGCCGCAGGTGAAGGTCAGCATAATAAGCGAGTCCCAAGCGAATGCGCTTCTGAAGAGCGACAAGATGGCCAAGAGCGGCGAGGCGAGCGGCGAAATTCTTAACAACACCGGTACAATGGAGTATCATCAGGCCACCAGACAGTTGTCGGTGAGCTTTCGAAATATGCAACTGAAGAAGATCAAACGGGCCGAAAAGAAAGGCACCGAGTCGGTGATGGATGAAAAATTTTCTCTGCTGTTCCAATCGCAATTCAGCGTCGGCGGTGGGGAGCTGGTGTTTCAAGTGTGGACACTGAGCTTGCCGGTCGTCGTGATTGTTCACGGAAATCAGGAGCCCCACGCTTGGGCCACCGTTACGTGGGACAACGCATTCGCCGAACCCGGCAGAGTACCGTTCGCGGTTCCGGACAAAGTCCCCTGGGCCCAGGTCGCCGAGGCTCTGAACGTTAAATTCAGATCGGCCACCGGACGTGCCCTGCTGGAGGACAATCTTCGATTTCTCGCGGAGAAGGCGTTCAGAGGCGGGATCGGCTGCATCGGCGGCGTACCTTCAGGAAATCCTAGCGCTCCTGTACCATCGGTCGGCCAGAACGCACCCGATCAAGATTACTCCAATTTATTGCTCAGTTGGGCACAGTTTTGCAAGGAACCTCTGCCAGAGAGAAACTTCACATTCTGGGAGTGGTTCTACGCTGTTATGAAACTCACCCGCGAACATCTTCGGGGACCTTGGATCGACGGGTACATTCTCGGTTTCGTTCGAAAGAAGCAAGCCGAAGAGATGTTGGCAAGTTACGCATCGGGTACCTTCCTCATGCGTTTCTCGGACTCGGAGCTTGGAGGGGTCACCATTGCCTGGGTTGGAGGTTTGTATCATGTACCGATCGATAATTACATATCGTGTACTGATCGATAATAACATATTGTGTACCGATCGATAATTATATATCGCACACCGATCGATAATTATATATCGCATACCGATCGATAATTATATATCGCATACCGATCGATAGTTATATATCGGCTACCGATTAATAATTGTATATCATGTCTCCGAATGTCTCTCAATATCTCTCCTCTTCCAGATCAAACCGAAGTTTTCATGCTCCAACCATTCACGAGCAAAGATTTCGCAATTCGAAGTTTAGCCGATCGAGTCTCGGATCTTCAGCATCTCTTGTACCTGTATCCGGATTTGTCCAAGGATCAGGCATTCTCCAAGTACTACACACCTTTCACAGGTCGGCTTTGAAGGAGTTTCTCCATAATCGTAATCGAGTGTCTTTAATTTGATCGATAAATAATATATTGATGTAATGCAGAGAGTCAACCGACATCCAACAATGGATACGTCAAGCCGCTGCTGGTCACGCATGTGCCCGGCTGGGGTGGTCCAGGCGTAGGCGGCCAGACTCCGGCGCACTCTTCTGTCGTCGGTGTCGGCAGTAGCAGCCAGGGCGGTCCTGGAGGCAGTTACCCAGCGACACCGTCGACTATGTTCCAAGCTCACAGCCCTGATCCTTCTGTCACGCGAGACACACCATCGGTCGCTTCCAGGTCAGTTCCTTGGATGTGTAATCAATAAAGGGAGATTTTGTCAGTCCTCTCCTTCGCATCGCGCGCCAAAAGAGCTCTTCCTTTTTACACGAAGGGACTTTGCATAGTGGGAAATCTTTCGTAGGCGTTGGGGGTGGACGACAATATGATTTTTTCCCCATTTCTCAAAGTGCATTCGAGCAAATACTCCATCAGTATTCCATTATTTCCATTCGATGTCTTCGTAAGGATAAAATCATTCTCTTTCACCCGATCGACAATGTGAAGAACAATAATCTTTACCAATGCATTTTATACGACTTCCCTTATTGGGTCACTTATTAGTTGCCTAGATTTTTTTTCCTCTTTTTTTTAAAGTATATATATATATTATTTTTTTTATTAATAATGCACAATGTGTACTCCGCAAAGAGCGGAGAGTGTTGGAATGCTTCTCGAACATTCAAAATGTACTTGCGGCATCGTTTAAATCGCTTGCGTTTAAATATAATTAAGTTGTCGTACTATGGTAGCAATAAGTTGATAGCTTGAAACATGTAGTCTACATGTCCCAAATATACATAGTCCAGCACTCTGCCCGAATCTCAGTTCGGGTGAATGAAAAAAAAATAAAAAAATGAAAGTTTAGATTCGGATTTTGAATCTAACAGCGGTGAGATTCATCGATAGGAGCAACGAGAACTGCGAGAGTTGATTTCGTTGTGAAATTAAGATTACGATTTGTCGACGATACAGGAACTTCGTAAAGTTAAATGATATAATACATGCGTACATATGCGCGTACTCGGGACGGCGGAGGTCTGGAGCAAGCCGGTACAACGACACAAGAGAAAGCGATAAAGATTTTTATTTTTTATTATTATTTTTTTTATTACTTACGTTACAGAATGCAACTCCAATCAGTGATCTTTGTACATTAATGAACTGGCAATCGTTAATAGCGCCAACGAAAGCAGGGGCAGAGTGCTACAATATTTGACGAATAAATTTAACACAGACCCTTCCATTTATTACCAATTATCGAGCAATTTGATCGTCGTACTTAGCTGCCGTAACAGACGCGCATCTCGAGATATAATACGACAGTTTCTGTGAACGATTATCCTCTGATTGCCTGGGATTCATCTTCGAATCGATCGGACACTTTGACGCTTTGTTGTATCGGCTATCCGACTGTTTTTAATTTTTTTTTTTATATTTGATCTTTATTATTATTCATTTTGTCTTTTCCGTTTGTCGAGCGTCTATTTACTCAACACAGAGTTGAATAATTTGCGTGCTCCGACATGTTGTTTATCGCTGTTTTTTTCTCTCTCTCTGTCTCGAGGATTGCCAGTGATTGGAGTTGTGTTTTGTTTCTGTGGTAGTTACGCTCCGGGTCTCGGCCAAGGCACAGGGGTTGGCCGACCGAGCGCTGATATGGACTACGTGGAATTGATGGCCCAAGGCGAGCTACCCTCGATCGATGAAAATCTCAACCTGGATCAACTCAATGGCTTTCCCTTTTCCGATTTCATGCAAACATACAACACCAAACCGCAATAGGTATGTCGCTCTCTAACGATCCTTCACCGACATGGCTTGATAAGTCGATGATGCTCCCATGAAAAAAAAAGGAAAAAAAAATAAGAAAGAAAAAAAACATCTGTTTTTGTTCAATTCATGATTGAGATATTTACCGCGGATAGCCGACTTGTGATCCTCCGTCAGTTGTTGTTGTTGTTGTTGTTATTGTTAAAGACTAAGGATAATGTGAACGAATGAGAAAGGCCCGAGTTGAAAGAACAAAAATCTAAAACAGAAATGAAATAATGGATATTCACCGGATCGAGATTAATCGACGAGCTTAGGTACTCTCTTCGGCTCGATGCCTCATTACTTTTATTGACTTTTAACAATCGAGCTTATCCATGCGCGCATGTGGGCGAGTACGATTAATTGAGAATCATTTATTGCCTATCGAAAGAAAGTACACCTTGAGCCAATAACGAAATAGTACATGGGCAAGAGGAGGAAAACGAACTTGGGCTCGTTTGAAGGATACACTCGAGTCGAAACACCGATCTTTCAGAGGCACTGCCAAAGTCCCTAGTTTGGTGGATGCACTTTTAAATTAAAGAATGAAAAGGCAATAATACGTTTTACTCATTGCAATTGACCGTTCAATCAGTCTGTATGAATAATATTTGAATGCCGCTGTTACGTTTTACATTTGAGCCTCTATACATAATTTATTTCGTGACCGCGGTGTGTGTGGTTTTTTTTCCGGGCGGTTATTTTCACCATATTAGTAGAGTCGAAAACAAAGATTAAAGGTCTTGCGTATTTTAAATATCGTCGAGATTTTATTAATATTAATAGTTTGTAAAGCGATTATCGAGGCAAGATTTATAATAGTGCAATTAAACAAAAATATATATATTAAGAGTATTTTCTATCGCGAGAATGGCTATGTACGATTTGCACGAATGTTAAATCAACTCATGTTGTCGATCCAAACGTGTAATTAGTTCGTAGTGAGAAACGACTGCGGTGATGCAACTGTTTCGATTTAAAAAAAAATCATTATACCTAGTGTAATGACGACGATCATGTGCCTTATACCTTCGTTCTTCGGAATAGCCTACTAATTATGCAGGTCTGGTTTATTCATCTAATTTGTCAATCAATCGATGTATTCTTCAATTTGGCGGCCTGACAGTTTCTTTTTCTTATTGTGATGGAGATTGCGATACATCGGGCGATGCGGCACCGTATGAGAAAATCTGGCGCCTTCTCTCTGTCCCTCCATCTCTCTATCTCGGTGCTTCTTTTCTGTGCGCACAGATCGCCGCGGCGTTGAAAGTGCGTTGTCATTAACATTAACGATTGCCATTGCTAACGAGATTCGTCATGCTATCTTGATGACTTTTATAAGAAAAAAAATCAAATGTATACTTTACCGGCCTACGCGAGTTAATTCAGAGTTTTCCCTGCGCAACGACACAACGCTATGCACGTTCTCATGTCCTTTTTTTTATATTTATATAATTACGCATACGACACACTTAGCCGCATGGTCAGCTTATATCCGTTAATATTATCTATTGATCATTTTAGCAGACAAGATTAGAGTTTATTTTATTATTGGGAAAAAAAAGAAAAAAATAAACAAATTTTACAGCCGGTATATAAGATAAATATTGTATAATCTTGATAATATTATTATAATAGTATATATATAGATATATATTAAAAAAGTGTGCATTAATTATCGATATCCTATGAATGTAATGTAAGAACACGAAGCACACTAAACACACATGTATCTACGTGAAATTAAATAAATTTCAAGTTTACAAAAATGTAATCGATGGAAATGATTGAGACGCCAAGTTATATCGCACTCGGTATATTGTATCGGTAATGAATTGCGCGCAGCGTACACAGGAAGCATGTAAAGGCACCATTTTTTTAATATATATAAAAAACAACACCCATTGTTCTCACCGTCATCTCTGGACGACGATGATACTTTACTCGCGGCACGCAGGTGGTGACTCGACAGGGCAATTGTTAGCCGCTGTCGCGTCACGGCATGTCCGTGGAGATTCCACAGATTCGCACTCGTCGATGTAATAACCCGGTGCCGGAAAGCTCATGTGATAATTTGTATCGGTCGCCATGCGATCTTTGGGCGGTTCGTACTGGGCCTTCTTGATCCACGGCAAAGTCGGCCTGATCACGGCTCCCCAAGATTGATACGAAAGCTTGTTTATAGTATCCGATTCGATTTTCGAGGTTGGCCTGAAAATCAACGAGGGAACATCGTGGATCTTTCAGAGGTTCTTTCCTTTTGGCGATTTTCATTATTACAACGTGACTGCGCATGCGCAAGCCTGTTTTTCTGTCACGAATTCTTACCAAAAAGCGACTATGACTGTTATTATAATAAGGAAAAACGCCAAATCGAAAACACTTCAGGTTAACGACGAGCTCTGTAGGCTTGTTCTTCGGCGCTTTCGTGCTAATTGATCTAACCTATCGTATCGGGCCTCGGGCTTGAAACTCGCTACCGGTGCGACTCGTCCGGGGTTCATATACGAGAGAGCAGCTGTGGTGTTTCCTTCCAACGGGGCATCGTGCGAGCTACTTATGTTGTCGCATGGGATTATAATGTCCGGCCGAGGTGCCATCTTCGCAACGAAATCGTGACGATTCGTCGTTTCCGACTGCATCGGACCGTCCCCCGTTGTTCTTTTCATGCGCGGACGTATCGGCGCACGTTTTTCCATCGTCACCGGTTGATAGCTCAGCTATTGTTGTTACTACTGTTATTACTTCTATTAGTCGTTATTGTTAATCGTATGCCGAAATCTATGGAGTTTCTCGATCGGACTATGCAATTTATGTTTCTATGAAGTGTTAAACGACGATAGCGATAACCCACTTTGTTCGTCGTGTCGCAAGCCATTCTATCGTTGGACAAAGCGATGTTGTTGCAGGGTACGACGGGAGCGATGATTTCAGTTTCGCACGGCAAAAAGCTTTCGCTGTAGACTGTTTTGCCCGTGAATTCGTCGGTGCTCGGCAATATGTTCGCCGCTCGAGGTATGATCGGTTTTTCTTTCGCGGGCAAGACCGGCGTGTCCATGTAGCTCTTCGAGTAGGTTGTATGAGAATCCATAGCGGATACTGGAGGCCTAACCGGAGAGGCAGACAACGGATTCTCGTCAAGACGGTCTTCCATGCAGTTACCCACATAGCACGAAAATATTTTTGAAAGATTAAAAAAAGATTTTTCATGGTGTCCAGTAAAAAGTCGGTACGAAATTTAAGGACATCCAAGGACAATTTCCAGGACATTTCCAGGTTGTGTTGAGACATTTATAATTTAATTTACATTTATATTTATATTTTCACATATTTCAGAAATATTTCGTAAAATTTGAGAGATTGAAAACATGTCCAAAATGATTTTTAAATATTGCGTGCTATATGGGTATTATTACCATGATAGAACTGATAAGTCGCTACTTGTAGAGGGATTTCTTCGCCCAAGGATATGTCTCCCTTCGGGCTACTCGAAATGGTTGGTAGCTCAATTTTTGCGTAGTTTCTTTGGCAACGGGTATGCCGGACGGGCAATATTTGGCCGTAGGCTTGAAACTCTCCGTGGGCTGGATTCGGCCGGGATTCAAGTACGAGAGACTGGCGGTGGTCGCTGCGTCCAGGAGAGCCGAACTGGTGCGTATGTTTCCACAGGGTAAGATAACCTTTGGCCTCTCGGCTGTCTTTGGTGAATAATCGTGTCGTGCCGTTGTCGTACACTGCATAGAACCGCGGGCATCCAGCGTAGATCTGTTTTTTTTTTACGGTGACGATACAACGTCATGATTTATGGGCAAGGAGAAAAAACCAGAACGTATCAAGAGACAAACGCGCCTTTTGCAGGGCACTATCGCTTTAGCCTTGACTACATTCCACACGGGTTGATAGCTCAGTCTGTTCGTCGTTCCATCTTCGAATTTCCCTTTGGTAGAGTCGAGAGATTGCGTAGGACGGAACGGAGTAGCTCGCTCGAAGCGCCCTTGATCGGCGCTTAAGTAGGATAGATGATACGTTGTATTCGCCTCGAGTGGCTTCGTCGGTGGACAATAAATTCTCTCCGGAGCGTAAGACTCGACGCGGGCTGGTTGCACATATCTTCTCGTACACTAAAAGAATGTTTTTTTAGGTCGATTGCAAGGTAATCACTAAAATCGGTATAATGTACGAAAAGTACATTACGATACTAGTGCGATAAAACTTTTTCCAACGAGTGTGAGTTTGAGTGTGAGCTGCACACACGAGTTAAGAAAAAGTTTATCGCATGAGTATTGTAAAAGATGTTACTTCACAAGGTGTGAAAATGGGGGGTTTCCAGCACGCTAAGCGTGCGTAAAACTGCCATTTTCGCACGGCGTGAAATAAATATCACTTTTTTGCCAAATGCAGGACACGTCATAGGCCGGGGCTGCGGCCTTCGTTTCTCGCAAACTTCGATGACTTCCATTGTAAGATATTTTATCGATGAGCGGTTCAATCCGGCACCGTGCGCTTTGATCGCGAACAAATCTTGATTATTGTATATTTAATAGAAGAAAGGGAAATAAGTTTTCCAACGTTGAATGTGATTTTAAAAAAGTGACACTGTGTCCCCCCGTGGCCCCGAGTCGCTTACGTTACGAACGTAGCACAGTCTTTCTTTTTCCGTGCGTTCCTTAATTCAAGTAAAACGACCTATTTCCGGTATGACGCCACTTCCGGTTGAAAAAAAAATTAGATTTTCAATACCGGAAATGACGTATTTTCAGTATGTATCTATTCTATAATCAGCGAAACTCTAAGCAGTACGTGTTTTCAACGTGACATATATTTACTGTATACAATATTATACGAATATTTATATCCCAATTAAAAATTCTATTTAGGAAATAAAGCAATTTCTAATGTTAAATTAATCGATTGTTCGATTGTATCGGGAGGCGGCGAAGTAGGAAAATAATAGAAGGGTATAAAGTATCGTGGAGGAGTGGGACGTGTTTCTCAAAAGCATCGATAAAGGTATAGAGAGAATGTAAAGATAAGAGAATCGTGGTGTTTCGTTCTCAACACCATGAAAAGAAAGGGCTTTTGTTTTGGAAGCGCTGAGTAAAGGTGTCGGAAAAGGAAAACAGCTTGGGCGCTCCGTTCCCTTTGGCTCTGAAACATACATGGGAATAATCAGTAAATAGAGAATATCGATAAACGAGAAGGGTAAGTAAGTAAAGTTGTACACACTTCTCAACAATGACGGCAGGCATTTGGACGAGTTGTACAGGACTCTTGGCGTCCTTCAGTGCCTGTTGAAGATTCAATATTTGTCCTCTCATAACGCTCATTTGTCTGTCGAAATGGTGACGATCGAAGCCCTTGTCTTGCTGCAAAATTTACGAAATACGAATTAGCAACAGCAACGAGAGCAGCTGGTACGGATCTCGAAAAAAGAAGATCGTGAACTATCGGGCTTACTTTGAACAATTGATACAAATCATCACAGAGATCTTGTACAAAGTTTTGATCGGAGAGCTGAGGCAAAACGAGTTCCCTCGTCGTCTCACTGAATGGCAATTTAGCTTGACTCAACCAAGCCCAATGGTAGGGATACGCGCGCCACGAGTCCGGATGCTTGAACGGAAACGCCAGGCCGTTGTCTATCGCTGCGATCTTGACGTCGCTGGACTCGGGCGAACTTTTCGTCAGACTGGGATCGTACTTGATCAGCCAATTGTCGTTACCTGTGGAAACAACGAGAGTACAATTATCGTGTACATATTACGGATGTGTATATTTTTTTCTAAGATAATTACCGCGATCCGTATTTCTGATAATGTAATCGAGTATGACGAGGCGCTCGAAGTACAGCTGAAATTTTCTCGACAATCGTGCCGGCAATGGATCGCTCTCCCATCTTCGAAGCCAATAGTCGGCGTCCTTGTAACTGTCCATAAAAACTTGGAAGGAGCCAATTTTTGGTGGTAAGCCGATGCGTTTGAATTGACAACCAACAGTCGGGAACTGATCCATTATCGCTTGCTTCATCCTCGCCTTTTGCCGATCTATGCGCGGATAGTTGAAAGTCCGACTGACGAGCCTGACGACCCGCGTGTTCGGCACTACGCCCAGACCCAGCTTACGATCCACCAAGCTAGCTCCAGCCTCGCTGAGGTATCCCTGATTCGGTATCAAGCAACTTCTTCCAAAACAGCAGGGACAGCACAGCTTGTGCATCCATTTTGTCCATTTTGGATTCAGCCTGCCATACGGCTCTTCGTCCTTTGGCTTGAAGACACCGATTACTTTCTGGATAACAAAACAATATTAATAAGATAAGTGAGTACAATAATTTTTTTTCTTCTTTCAAGCTTAGTTTTGCGTCTTACACCGGCGGAATTTTTCACAAAATAACTGCCGCTTGATCCTTGATAGATCCTTTCGGGATAAATGCCATTGTCTATAGCCACTTCGGCCTGCCATACTAGCTCCGAGAACTGCGGATCATCTGCGGAATAAAAAAAGAAAAATTGTAGATCAAACATTTTTGAATAATTCTTCATTTGGACAGTCATAATCATCCATTTCACGATACCACCAACCTGGAAAGCGATTGAACGCCACGTCCAATTCGAGTCTGCCGAGGAGAGGCTGACTCTCCCGGTCTATGCCCGGCGAATCAATGGCTGTGCTCTGATCGTTGCCCGGACTCGGAACGAAATCCACGTCTGGCAGTAGCTCGGACGATTCTTCGTTGGACGGTACGGCCGTTGGTTTAGAACCGATCGAAAGATCCACCAGAGCATCGGTATCGACCAGAGCGGCAGCGTTCGTGCTGTTCTGACTGTGATACTCGCGATAAGGCACGTGCAGTTGCCGCTGTTCCGAGTCGCTCATCACAGCGAAGATCGCTCAGCCAATCGGTTATCAACCGATCACCCAAAGCACTTTGACTTCCCGTGACGTTGCGCAATTTTTAAAAATATTCTCAATTTGATTCCCTATCGTACGGCGTAAACCCGTGCATGCGATCTCGGCATTCCTGCACCACCTGTCAATGACGCATGCGACGAGAGATTCGAGGCTCTTAGCTCCCCTCAGCGCTTGGTCGAACGTTCAGCTGGCGCGGCTGACTGTGTTGCCTCGTCAGCTACGGTCCACTCGAGGCATCGAATCAACCGATAATATTATTATCTCATCGTATTTTCTGGCCACCACGCATATCACGGATGAATCGTCGCTGACTCGTTTGCACGGCCTCGCTCCAACTTTCGATAGATTGATCATCAAAGTGACAATTTTTTGTTTTTCGCCAAATTTTTGTTCTCTTTTTTTACAAATTTTTTTCTTTATTTTTTATCTCTCTCGTATAAACTCACCACCGATGACTTATCCAATTAACCACAAACGCGCCCCGTCAGCCTGTCTCCCCTTCTGGGCTACCTCGATACAGTTAGTGCGTTAGACACTACTACGCACTCGAGTTTTGTGTTCTATACAGCGACAACTGCTGGACTCGTACCGTTGGCGACAGCAGCGCAGCAGCGGCGACGGTGAGAAAGTTAGAACGATCAGCGGAGTACAACAGCTGATCGGACTGCCGCCGTTCGTCGAGTCTCACAGTATATGACGCTCGTATTGTTACTGTTAGAGAGTATGCGTGATATCAGTACCGGGCTTTTCCAAGTCCACACTTTGATAATCTCATCATCTTCGTCGCTCTCGATAATCGACCGTCGTCGTCAACGACAACCAGTCGTATCGAGCATCGAGGTCAACTCTTGCTCGGACGACCGCGAGAGACTCGTTTGATACTTTGTAAACGAGCATGTATGTATATGTACAGGCAGCGGTCCGGCGGCTTCCGGTGAGGGGCGAGTTTCGTCGGCAGAATCGCGTATCCGCCGAGCGTGGAAAACGCACAGTTCGAGTTCGTAATCGCGTGTGATAACATCGGCCGCGGTGTCTCCGTCGGGTTCCTCGAACCCCTGCAATTATTTGTATTATCCGTATTATTCGTATTATTATTATTTATTCGTAACTCACGATGCCGCTACACTTTTAACGTACAACACATCGGTGCATTAACTGTGCATCTTAAACAACGCACAAATATGTGTAAATCGTTTTACGTTATTCCGGTGCACGCCGCGTAGTGCAGTTCCAATTTTAAAACTCTATAATATGTATTATTGTCTTAATAATATTGTACGATTGATCGTCCGGATATTTGTTGATCGATCGCGTAGAGTAGAGTCTAATAAATATTTATATTCTTTCGTTGATAATTGTAAATAAATAAAAAAAAATACGTTGGCGAGCCCCGCGTGGCTCGTGAGACGAGGCAATAATGTTTTTCGTGTGTGTAACTGTCGGTCTCGTGATTCTTGCCTCGAAGTACCGTACAAACGTGCTTCGCAGCGTCAAGAAATTCTGTCACAATATCACCAATGGAAGCAACAGTTGTCCACCTCGTTGTCCCAACAACAATAAAGAATTCGCCCTGGACAAGATTATTCTGGCCGACTCGCCGGAGACGTGCGATTACGCCGTTAAACGTATTCGCTGGTAAAGCTCATATACTGCTCACTAATTAGCTTAGGTTTGAGGGACATGTATCGTATTGTCGGAAAGCAAAATCTGTTTGGACGGTCCGTTAATCGTAATGTGGAGCGCGCGGGTTTTTGCGAAGCACGACCGTACTGTATATTGTTTTTCTGTATCTCCCTCCGAACGGCTTGTATCATATCGTCGTACCTGTAGGATTCTACACGTGGGATTGTCCCGACGAGTATTGACATATTTTTTTCTACTCTCTGTCGGCCGTTCGGGCAACAGTTGTTCTAGGATAACACAAAAGAAGGAATAGAGAGTTTAAGTCGAAAGCAATTTTTTTTTTCAGCGACTTGTCCGACGGTGTATTGGGATTTGATTGTGAGTGGGTCAACGAAGGTGCCGTCGCTCTCGTGCAACTGGCGACTTTCAACGGTGTTTGCGCCCTTTTTCGCATTGGAAAAATAGGACACGTTCCCGCCAAGCTCAAGGTTAAAATTCGCCCGATCCAAGGCCCGCGAAATACGGAATGAAAATATTGTTGTTGTTGTTGTTTTTTTTTTCAGGAGTTACTCTCGAGCGAGTGTATACTCAAGGTCGGCGTAGCGCCGTACGAAGATGGTCGAAAACTCACCAACGACTACGGCTGCCGGGTCTTTGGAACGGTGGATTTACGAACGCTGGCTAATCGGCTCGGAGTTCCGAGTCGCAAGAGCCTGGCTGCTCTGACCATGGAATATCTTGGTACTGAGATGGAGAAAATTTTGGAGGTCAGATGCGGCGACTGGAACGCCGACATTCTTACCGAGCAGCAGAGAGCATACGCAGCATACGATGCGATCGCCTCTGTTCTTATTTATCACAAGGTAGACGAAACTTCGGGCGACCCCGAAGATATCCGCATGAAATAAAATGTCATCTTTGGCAAGTCTTTGTCAATGCATTGCTTCAGGAAGAAAACAAAAATTGTTCACTTGTAGAATTTTATTCCCCAAGTGAAATTCCCCGAACTAAGTTCGCTGGATGCAAAACTCAGCCGTTACAACTTGATGAAATTTAGTCTCATGCAGATATATCTTCAGGGTTACAACGTCGGTACCGAGTTGAAAGGAAAAGAAGAAATTACGTACGATTTTTTAATCGATAATATTTTTCGAACAGATCCAACGGAGAGCCAGGGAGAACCGCTCGATTTGGAGAAATTTTATGATTTATATAAAAAGTGTGTGGCGGAAAAGGGAAGGCAAGAGACACGATGAATTGCCTGATGGAATAGTAGACACGAGGTAGAGACTTATACAAATCGAGCGTTCGCTCTTGCGTCGATCATCGAATAAAAAAATTAATTGATTAATTAAAAAACCGGATGTTTCATTGTGCAGATACAAGGAGCCATCAGACAAACCCGAGAAAAATAACAACGGCAGGTCGTGCCGAGGGATCGAAAAAATAAAGATAGCTGCCCGAAAAAGTAGCGCAGCCACGAGAAAAGAACCGTTGTATCATAATTGTTATTTGGAAGCGCCCGACGGAGAGACATTGTGCACGTGCGATCGTAAGAAAGCCGAGTGGTACGTTGCCAAAGGGCTCGGTGCGGTTGTTACGGAACAGCCCTTCACCGTGAGACTAAACTTCGAACCGTCCGGTCGTGCTTTCGGCCAGGTCGGCCAGTACTATACCCAAGTTAAGATAAATCAATGCGTCGTTTGCGGATCAACCGAAAATTTTATAAAGAAGAACGTTGTTCCGCGAGAGTATCGCAAATATTTTCCACGTAAGCCTGCCGCACAGTTTTTACCGCTTTTCGAGGAGTCACAGATGTACAATGGATATCTGATTGTTTCAATGGTTTTTTTCGCGTTCTTTCCAGTGGTGATGAAGGCCCACCAGTCGCACGACGTATTGCTGCTGTGCCCGATCTGCCACGAGACCAGCAATCGTTACGATCTCGAACTGAGAAGAGAACTGGCGGACAGGTGTGACGCGCCGCTGACGAGATCGGCCGCGTCGGACGGCGAGAGGCTCGTTTGTCCAGCGGACGGATTGCCGGACCGGAATCCGCGGGAGTGGACGACGTTTATCTCCGCTGTAAAGGCTCTGAGGGACGGATCTTCGATACCTCCCCAGCGTCGCAATCAACTCGAGTCACAGATTCTCGAATTCACGGGTCTTCGAAAAATGACACCGGAATTGCCGAATTTATTGTACGAACAGTTCAAGAATCAACCGCGCGCCATCGTTTCGTCATCTCCCTTGCAAGGGAAATGTCAGCCGCATGGCATGAAGGTCGGTAAACGAAAATTCAATCGGAGTATCGATATGCTTGGGCATAAAACAATAATAATATATTCCTCCACTCTTTTCTCAGGTTGTACGTTATTTTGAGAATCGAGAAGGCGGTCTAGTGATGCTGGAGAGAATATGGCGGGAACACTTTCTCAAAAACATGAAACCCCGCTATCTCCCAAAACTGTGGTCGGTCTCTCACAATCAAGAGAGACTGGTGATACGCCAAACTCAGAGCAGAATCGAACCGCAGGATGCCAAACTCGCCGGATTGATCGACTAGGCCGAGCGCTTCGTCGTCAAAGATTATTCAAGGGACTCGTCAAAGAGCGAGAGCTCGCGTGAACAAGACTTAATCGCCTGTACCTGTTGACCAATAATATTTATCTTTTGACATGATCTCGTGCTTTTTTTTTGTTTTCACTTTTTTTTCCTCTTACAGAAGCATACTGGTCACGATTATTTTTCTTACAGAACAACCCAGACAGAAAACTGACGGCACAGGCTCTCCTTTTTTACTAGCACAGGGAAGCACGCAGTGTCGTCACACTCCAGACTCGTGTCCACAGGTGATGATATTGTGACAGTGCAGTGTATTAAATCCAAAAGCTGCCGGGACTGTTCGAGCACAGTATGGAAAGTTCATTAGTCTAGACGTAGATGCACATTAATTAATAAAGCTCCACATTAAGTTAGAACTGTGCGAGGATCTTCCAGTATCTAAATCGATGTGCCGTCACAATATCGTGACCTGTGAAAACGCATGTTACGGTTGTTACGGCTTTTCTTTCTAGGAAGATTCCCAAAAGAAGATTCCTGTCCTACAAAAAAACAAGATATATTAAAAAATATATCCAAACTCCAACAACGAATTGAGCAATCTCTCACAGGTATCTCATATTTAATTCTATATTAAGGACATTGTACAATGGTGGCATTTTATATACAGATAGTCAATTGGTTATTGATTTACTAGGCTGTTGGATGAATACTACGTTTCTCCAGTTTTTCCCGTTCTCGATGCAGTGCCGTCGCGAGGCGGCAAACTTTCGTTGAGATTTTCAAGTTCCCGATCGATGCGTTCCTTGGCTCGCACGACCTTCGATTGCAAGTAGAAAGAGCCGCCCTTCGACCTGTCGTTAGCTTCCATGAGATACTTGTAGTTCCTCTCGATGAGTTCCTTCTGATCGGGCTTCTCGACATTGAGTATACGCAGGGCTTCCTCCAAGGACAGGCCGGTCTTAGCATTGGCAGCGGCGCGCTGAGCGCCCTGAGCTCCACCGCCCGCTCTTCGAGCTGCCTCCTGACTCGCCGCGATCTCCTGTCGCAGAGCTCGGGCGAAAGCTCTTCCGATAACCTGCGTACCGAGCACGATTATCTGCGCCAAATATTTGGCCATAACCCCTTCTTCGATAAACCCTTTCGTCCCACTTGCGACTCCTCCGCTTCTCTCTTACTTGTCACTTTGTACTCGATATTATTAGCCGAGTGTCTGTTATTCGGAGAAGAAAACTCTTTCTCTTAACGCAACGGCAAAAGCGTGAGTGCCTCACGCCGCAACGAGAACGAACGGATGACGAAAAAGCAGACGAAATTATGGTAAAAGCCGTGAGGGCGGCACCGACCATTGCAGAGAGCTCTATCGTTGCGGCCGTAGGTCAAAGATGGGCACAAAAAGAAACACGTTTGGTACGCCCAACGAAATCGTTTCTCAGTCCCAAATGGCTTACCGAACTTACTGGGTTAAGCTTGGACCAAAATAATGTATAACGAACGACGAGTAAAGTGCGTAACATAATTTACACAGTTGACGTGACTGCGACCAATTTTTCATGTCTTCAAATTAATTACTAATCAAATTGATTAATCCCATTTATTTTCTTACAGAAGTGTTAATGCGGCCGGTAAGTTTACCGGTAAAAATAACAGCCAATGGAAGGTCGGGCCACCGCGCGAACATAGGTCTCTCACTCCTCCCCTTCGGTAGCGAGACGAGCGACAGTTTACAGCGAATAGTGCCGGAAGATTCGTCTCTCTTGTATACGTTATAATTACTTTCACAACAAGTTAAACACATCAATCCGACGAAATGGTAAGAATTGCTGCAAAATTTATCTTCTCAAACGTATAAATATTTACGTTCGAAGTCGAAAAGGTGTCTAGCTCTTCAATTCCTCTTGTCACGAATAAGGTTATGTGGAGAAATGCATTGTCATCGAGTATACGCTTTTTCAAATTTACGTGATAGAGATGCTGCTGCACAATGTTCGTCGGCAATCACAAGCCAACGAGACGATTATCTTCTAGATTTCAGATTTATCACATATACATTATAAATAAAACGGGTCGCCGTCTTGCATTACGGGCCAGTTTGTTGGTGTTGCCGACGAGTCTGGTTCAACACCGACACAACAATTTTTGTAACGCATACACGTAACATTTCACTTTCCGTTCGTCTGAAGTGAGCACAGAAAGGTCCTTTTTCGTATTTTGCTTGAGAAAAATACTGTGCATGTATACAAACGCAGTATGGTTTTTTTCGCATAGTGTGAGAAAGTGGCTTTTTGCGCACACTGTCCAGAAAATAAAAAGCATGAATTTTGGGAATTCGCTAGGAAAATTTATGTGAACGACAGGAGTGTAGAAAGGGGGTTCCTGACTAGTATGAATGCCGCACTCGTAGAATTTTCATACTCTTCAAAAACTCCATTTCTGAATCCTTGTCATACAAATAACTACAGGATTACTTTTTCTCGTATCGCCTTTTTTTTTGCTTGCTGCACGGTAGAAAATTAATTTTTTTTTTTTTCTCAACAGGCTCGCCGGTATGATACGAGAACCACCATATTCTCTCCCGAGGGTAGACTGTATCAGGTCGAATATGCCATGGAGGCCATCAGTCACGCGGGTACATGCCTTGGTATTCTAGCCAACGACGGAATCCTCCTTGCCGCAGAGAGAAGAAACACCAACAAGCTTCTCGACGAAGTTTTCTTCTCCGAAAAGATTTACAAACTGAACGAAGACGTAGTCTGTTCTGTGGCTGGTATAACGTCCGACGCCAATGTTCTGACCAATGAGCTTCGCCTCATTGGCCAGAGATATCTGCTTCAGTACGGCGAGACAATTCCCTGCGAACAGCTCGTATCCTGGCTGTGCGACGTCAAGCAGGCTTACACTCAGTACGGAGGCAAGAGGCCTTTTGGTGTTTCTATCCTTTACATGGGATGGGATCGTCACTACGGCTATCAGCTGTACCAGTCCGATCCTAGCGGCAATTACGGCGGCTGGAAAGCCACCTGCATCGGCAATAATTCCGCCGCTGCGATATCCTCGTTAAAGCAGGAATACAAAGAGGGCGAAACGACCCTGAAGGACGCACAGGCTTTGGCTATAAAAGTTCTGTCCAAAACTCTCGATATGACGAAACTATCGTCCGAAAAAGGTAATTTCCCAAAGAGTGATTGTTACGGCAACGTGGGTGTTTCGAATGTTCACTGTCTCGCATATTCGTTTTTTTTTCTTTTACAGTCGAGATGGCGACGCTAACACGAGAAAACGGCAAAACGAAAATTCGCATACTGCCGGCGAGCGAGGTCACTGCCCTGATAGCCGAGCATGACAAAATCGAGGCTGCCGCCGAGCAGGCGAAGAAGGAAAAACAGAAACTCTAAAACGTACGGATAAACGGATAGAACTTTTGTGCCCGCGTGTGGGTACGTGGTGAGGCGAGGAGATTTCGCCCGATGCGGTGTCGTCAATAAAAAATATTACATTTTTTTCAAGGAAGTAGGAGATCCTTCGAAACCCGTAAGATCACAATCATTCATTTTATTATTTCTTCATACAACAAATATTTATTACTCGTTCTTATATCGGATGAACATACCCGTGGCCGTTTTGGATCCAGTAAATGCATCGCTTAAATCCCCATAAATTCTACGATTACCTAAATCTCAACGAACCTTCCGAAACATAACTCTCGTTTGTTCCCGTTCTTCTTAAAGTATGGAATTTTACTAAGTTATCGTAGCGTTTATCTTTTCACCGATTATATGCCCGAGCTCCTTGTCGTTCGTCAGCACGAAAGCGTGTCTGAATCCACGACTGCACAGCTCCGCCTCGACGTTAGGATGATTGGCTCTGAACTCCTCGTAATATTTAAACGGTGTCCAGCCGTCCTTCGCTCCGTAATAGAGAAACAATTTTTTAGCGTGCCTCTCTATAGCATCGTGATCGAGTTCCTTGACTTGCTGCATCTCGTCCTTGGCGAGTCTAAAGACTCTCCGCAGTACTGCCGGATTGACAAGCTGCACAACGGGCTTCACACTTTTGCCGGTAACGCCTGCGAAAGCTCCCCCGAACACGCGAATGAGAAACGACTTCAGAAGGTTCGGTAAGAATGAGAATAACCACGACATAAATACGATAAGAGATGCGATCGGCAGTACCTGGAAAAGTCGAAGCAAACAACGTCGATTGGGTGTCTCTCGAGTGCATTAAACGACGAGCGAAGGAATCGCGTAATAGTTCGTAAACCGACTCACTTTTCCGGTTAGATACTTTCCACTGGGACTCTCAGCCATGCGCTCGATAGTTGGAAATAGTAGATAGCATTTGTGAATCTGATCGGCGTAGCCTGACTCATCGAGGAGCTTGAGAATGAACCAACAACCTATGGAATGACCGACGAGGTGAATTCTCGCATCTTTCGGAACGTACTGCTTTAGAAACTCCGTCTGCAAGAAAAAGGGTAAAATTAGCTTGTTGTTTAATGTTTTATAGGGAAAGGAAGCAAGTTTTTATCAAAAGCCCGGTAAACCTTGTGCTTTCTCTGCCCGTCGAGATTGTATCGGTTTCTCTCGGTCCTGTCGTCGGGCGAGAACCACAGATCGCTCGGCGGTTGAACGTGCCCTGCGTGTCCTATCACCCATACCGGCGTTTCGCTGGGTAGCTTTGACTTGAGGGCTTTTATGAAACCCTCGTAAAAACTGGGTACTCCTGGATTTCCCGGAATCACGAGTACCAGGTCCTTTCGACCGCTAGGATCAAGACCTTCCTCCACCCAACGACCCTCTGTTATCACCTGAGTCTGAACTCCGTTGCATCGGAGCATCGCCTGCTGCATCCTTGTGCGCGGGCTGAAAAAGATCGATAAGGTAGAGCAGTTACTTTATCGATAGGTCATTTTTTTCATTGACAACTATTAAAGGGGATGCAAGATAGTAAACCGATTATTTATCGTTATCAGGCTAGAGGTTTTTTTTACTCCGATTCAAAACAAAGCAACGAACAATCAGTCAGTCATTTCGTAATATTGTAGGCTATCCTGAGTCTGGACTTGGTTGCATTGGAGCATCGCCTACAGCATCTTCGTACCCGGGCTGAAAAGGGTCGATACGTCAGAGCAATTACCTTATCGACAGGTCATTTTTTTTATTGACAACTATTGAAGGGGATGCAAGATCGGTTGTTTATCGTTATCAAGCTAGAGTTTTTTCTACTCCGATTCAAAACAAAGCAATGAACAATCAGTCAGTAGTCAGTCATTTCGTCGCATTGTAGGTTATCGTAGGTTGTAGGTTATGTACGAAAATTATTGAAAACATTTTTTATCGAAAGCTCCTATTAATAATTATTCAATTGCTAGTATTAGCCATTAGAGTACTATCATCGAACACGTTTTAAAAATTGTATAACAAGTAAATAATACAAATAATAATATTAACCCTAAACCGAGTAAATAATTTTGACAGCTCAGCAACAATCTGTCAGTTGAGAGGTGCAAACTTTAAAAAAATAAAAATCGTTACTCCATTTTTCATTCAAGTCTACTCACCGAATTGTCGCTGGAGGAGAATATTTCGTTTTTATTGTAATTTTTATACGATGTGTATCGAGTCGGAGTATCGTAGGCCGAGAGTAGTGTCGCAGCAATAATCGATCGTTTACGCAAGGAAGACGTTGGCCATCATGACTAAGCTCCCACGACGAGTGGTCGGGAGTGATGAACAGTCTAGGTCGTTGACGTTGTTTGAATTCATTGATGATTATAAATGCACCGACGAACTTGCGAAAGTGGGGAGTATCGACCTGAGCCGTTTTTGCACGCTGACGCCCGACGTTATTGTCGGTCGGTGACCATTGAGCATCCTTCAAAACCGTGATAACACTCGCCAGAATAGCTCAGTTGGGAGAGCGTTAGACTGAAGATCTAAATGTCCCCGGTTCAATCCCGGGTTCTGGCAGCTTGTAACTTTTTTTTTTCGTCATTCTACGTTCATTAGCGTTAATTGCTTCGGCGATTAAACTAGACGCACCTCGCCGCTTGTACATTGAAAGGCGTATGAATAAGATTGCATCGTCTAATTAGCAGAGAGTGTATACTTTCGTTGTGAAAGAGATACAGACAAGCTCGAGTAAGATCGAATAACGAACGGGAGAGCAGCGAGCAAGATGACGCATAGTGCGATTTTCCTTTCACTAATTATTCGGGAAGAAAATCGATTTACAAATTAACGAATCTTTTGGTTAAAAACAATTGCCCCTTGTGTGGTGTACTTTGTGAGAAAGGTGTCCGAGCGATGAATACAATTCTTAGAGGGTGTGATTTCGATGACATCATTTATGTTAATTGTCGACTGAACTTTTGTTAAAAGATCATTCGCCTTTCACTTTACGAATTGTGGCTTTAAGGATTTCCATTGAATTTCATCGTAAATACTGTAGCTTGGAAAACTATTCAATCGAGTAAGTGGATTTGGATGATATCCACACGGAGCAATAGAGATACAGTAGAACCTCGCTTATCCGACCTAAGATCAACCGAGCCTTCGCGTTATCCGAGGCACCCAACTTAACCGAGGCCTCCGCGTTAACCCTTTGAAGCATACATCTTTTTTTTACAAGTATGAAGTTTTAAGTACATCAGTTGATTATTGATGCACTTTTTCTGAATTCGAAGAGGTGTATTACATGTGATACATCGTCCTTCAGAGGGCTAACCGGGGTATAAGCTCGGATAATACGGAAAACTCGGGTAAAACGGAGTATGTTATCCGTGTATGTATGAACCCGTAAACGGGTTCTGTTATCCGTGTTATCCGAGATTTCACTTATCCGATGTAAACTCTCCCCACATTACCTCGGATAAACGGGGTTCTTACTGTAATAAGATTTAGCCATCTTTACATTCTGAATACTCTCATGCCAGCGGTTTATATTAGATGGTATCGCATACAGTGTGATTTCTAGAAAATTTACAATACGTATTTCAAATTTTACTATTTAAGTGGTAATAATCAGTATCTTCTCAACTGTGGCAAATACTTTGAAAAAATGCACCGTACGGATGTAAGAGCGCGACGAAAGGAGGGTGTGTTGGGCAAACACGGGCGGGCAGAAGTTTGGCTGACGCGGCGCGATAACTAGGTTCAGATAGTTGAAGATTTCTCTTCGTGATGTTCGGTGATCATAGTTTTTAGTGATATATACAGTATTGTTAAAGCACAGGGTACATTTTGGTTCTTTATTTCAAACGACACTTGATCGATGAAGATGAAAAATATACAAAGGAGTTGCCTACGTTTCACGTGATTCGACTCCGCAATGTGCGCGCATGCTCTATTGCCCGACTTTCGACAATGATTATTTCATCGAAATGTTCGGTGACCGATTTTCAAATTTCACGGGCATCGTAGTATGTATTAATTATAACTATAGCATATAAAAAAAATTATGTAATACCAGGCCTAGCGTTCGTACATCCTTAAGCGAATGGATTGTATGAAGCTGGTATGAATTCACAAAGCCACTGCTGTATATAAATATATTTATGTAACCGGACACCCCTTCGATGGCCGTCTCCTACTCCTTGTGTGGGTGGTAGCGATGGACAGGGCGTCTTGAATCCCAATTAAGTTGCAGGTCCTTTATTTACAGATGTTTTTTTGCCGTGTGCCATAGGCATTGAACTTCGGTCGCCAGGTATTTTATTCTTACAAATACCAAGAATGTTTTTTGAAAATGATTTATTTTCTTTTTCTTTTATACACAAATGTTCTCCTTAATTCAGCGATGTCCCGTTGACTAACAAAGATGAAATTATTATTTAAAACGACTCTTCGTTTAGTTTAATTTTCAATAGGTATTTAAAATTTTATTATCTAAACGGTAATAGCCAAAAATTTCTTATCTGTGGCCGATGCGTCGAAAAAAAAAATCATCTCAAACGTACTTAAAGTGCCTTATCTTACAGAATTCAGAAGCTCGTATGAATAAAAAAAACCCTGCTCCGAGAAAAAAAAACAATAGCAATCGCACGGAAGCATCAAACAAGCAACATACATAAACAATAACCCCACCCAAGTTCTTCATCCTTTATCTTACATAATATTCCCAGCCGTTAAAAACCCATCAAGATCTCCAAGAAACTATCCCTAATTAATTCCGATTAATTACATTCTTCACGCAGCAATAAAACGCTAATTTGCAGTTCCAAGCCGAGAATCGTAGAGTCGCCACCTCGTATTAGCTCACGAGGTTGACTGACCTTGAAGCGTGTATCGCTCGGCGAAGAATGCATCAGCGCCGCCATTTTGGTACCGGTACTCCTATATAGACGCGCAACTGGTCTGGCGAGCCGTGCACGGACAGTATGAACCATCCGCGAGGTCGGAGAGATGAAAAAAAAGATGGCGATCGGTTAATTCAAAGGCGCGCGTTGATATCCTTCGAGCGGTCTCTCGGCGTCTGGTGGGTGGAGTAACGCAAAAGTGCCCCGATAGAGGCGTGGCCTGGTGTGTCCCGCCGTGGTACATACGCGGAGGGGAAGGAACAAAAAAAAAAAAAGAAAAAAAAAAAGAACAACAGCAGCGGCTGTTCTTTTAGCCATGGGAGCGGGACGAAGAGGAGACGCTCGACGGGAATTCACTACTCGCACGTGATGCCCACCAGGACAGCCGAGCTGGTGTGTCGGAGGTGCGCACACTTGCGAGCGATACGTGGGCAGGAGCGGTAGAGGCGGAGCAGTCCCGGAGGTCTCGTTTTCGCGGTCGGAGAGTGAGTATAGCGTGTATTATTATAAATACCCGGATGCGAAGAGAAAACCGGCAGCTGAGTCGAGCAGACAGGGAGGCGGTGAGGGAGGGGAGGGAGGGCCTTTGCGTAGGTGAGAGAAAATCGGGAACGAAGCTTTGGCGTTCCTCGTGAGGCCGATGGACGCGCCTGAGCAGCGCGCGTGTATAATCGCATCACCGGTCTCGGTCTCGGGCAGCCGCAGCGGCGAAGTAAATTGTCGGTGACGCCGCACGTGCGTGATTGATCGCCGGATTATACGGCGACGCTTTTTTTTTTTTTCTACGATACAGTAACCGCACGAGGATCATAGACGTTCGAGTGGATTATGTGATTAATCGATTGTTACTTTGCACTCGTACGATATGGGCGGAGGGTGGGGTGGTGGGCTCGGTTAAACGCAGCGGCGTCCTCCGTTTGAGACGAGGCTTTTCCTTTGTTACGCAAAAAATTTGTAAGCTGCGTCCTAAAACTCGGTGTAGACCCATCAACTGTTCGAGATATAAAACGCTTCTACATTTATTTATCTATTTATTTATTTATTTATTCAACTCTTTCACAAAAGATATAATATAGTCTATTTACTTTTAACGTAAGACAATATCAGTATTCTACAATTAGCATTCCAGAGAGATTATTAGGTGCGCGCTGTGCATCACGGTTTATTACATTGTTGTTAAAACTCGTGTGATTCGCCGAAAGTTTATCATCGATATGTTTGCCGAGAGTATCGGAGATAACAGGCGTGTCTATCGCTCTCTTCGTAATCCGTTTGCAGTCGACATTGGGGTTAGGCTTCGAGAGAGAGTCGTAAAAAAAAGCGTCGACGTTAATCGGCCGCCGGAGACGCGAACACGAGAAATAAATAACGAGCTTACAAAAAAAACCAGTCATCAATAACGATAATTTACACGCAGGAATAATAATTACGAGACGGTGCTAATCTCGCACATTGAAAGCTCGCTCGGCTGATAAATTATTTGGTAATGTATACGAGGACGGTCGTAAAAAGCCCACGTTCGTCTCTCTCTCTCCGTTCACGCGACGTTGAATCTCGAGTCACAATGCCGAAAGATTGAATTACGAAATTCGGGCATAACCATCTTAGGAGCATTGTCACGAAATCCCGATCGTGTTGATCGTGCCGCATCTTTTACCTCGTCGGTTACACAGATCGCTGTATATACCGACGTATTCGCAGCGCCGCGACGTCGCGTTGCCGACTGCGCGACGCGATGATTTTCGTCGACGTACTTTTCGTTTCTCGCGGAACGAAAAAACATCTCGGCGTTTGGTAACGCGAGTGAAAAAAAAAAAGATCGGGCGATGGAGTATTTTTTTCTTCCAACCGACGAGAGAGATCCATAGATCGGGACTATCTTGGTTAACGATCGTTATCCCCAGTGTGTATCTCGAGGGACAATATCTATCTACAAAACGCGCTCGTAAAAGTGTGTTGGGCTCCGGGGGAAGAACGGGAATCCTGTCGGTGCGGAGCCGGAGCAACGTCGACGGGGGTAGGCGTTTGCGTTCGGTTCGAAAAGTAGGCGTGGTCAGACTACTGGGCGTCGTGGGGCAGTGGTGGGGATGGACGGAACCGAGCCGGCACTCGACAGTCACAATTCAGCCGTCGGACGGTGAACATGTTAACGCCGTGCCGTTACTCGGTACGCCCAAATTAAACCGGAAATGAAAAACGCGTTTTCGCAATCGGGATAAAGACTCGCGAAGTCGATCGATCACGTGAGACGAGTCTCGTGCGAGAGCTATCGAGGGATTTCGCGGTGAAGCAAATCGGATTGTCGCCGAGTGTGAACGGAACGTTTACTCGTTTCGCTGCTCTTCCGGGTGCCGTCGGACGGAATCGCTGCCACAACGGCGAAGCGGTTATATCTCTAGTCTCGGTTCGAAGAGGCAGCGACCGACGGACGAGGCGAACAAGTCGGACGTACGCGAAACTCGAATACTCGCTCCTCTTCGTGTTTGGTTTGACATCGTCGGTCGCGGCGAATTGGAGAGTCCAATCGATAGGGGGTTTTAAAGCGAGATTCCCGCGGAAGCAGCGAGCCTCTCGCGGAGCTTTAAGGCTTTAACGTTGGCACGACCGGCCGGCGCCCAGCGTTAAAGGGAATGTATCCATAGCCGCGGCTAACGTTCCTCGTCGCGTTGCTGCTGCTGCCGCCGCTGTTGGACCGGCGCATCCCGGATTTTCGTGTTCTCGAACCTCCTACGGTAGGGCATTGTCGCATATACGCGTAGGGACGTCACCCGCGTCCAGTGAATTATCTCACCCGAGTGGCGAATCGAGTTGATGTAATACGCTGTCGATACAATTCCTGTCGAGATGATAGTTGACGATCTCGTGACAACACGCGCGACTAGACTGAGGGTATTCGATTGAGACGGGAGGTTATCGTTAGTTATTGAAAAACGGGTATTAAAAAAATCGTGACAAAGATGTAGACCAAGCGTGCAGCTGTGTTCTGAGGGTTTGCGGACGGATCGGCCAGCGCTTACAATTCGTCGAGCCTGAAATATATTGAAAACAACAAAACAAAACACAGTGTAACGAGTCTGAGTGTTCTCGTGGTTTCTCTTTTTGTACCTTTGTTTACAGCGATTATACGTCGAGTATAAACGTGCGGGAAAATTGTGTGTGATACAGAATCTCGTGTTCGGAGATCGATAAATTGGATTTCGACGTTGCATCGTGGGAGTCGACGGGGGGACGGGAGGAAACTGTCGTCGAGGAGGGAAAGAAGTATAGTGGAACACGAGATGATCGGATCCCATACGGTGGGGTCATCCGCCTAGTCATCACAGTGGAGTTCTGCTTCATCACTGGTGAGCATCTCACACGATTTTTCTCGTTTAGGTTTTAAGGTTTCCCTTTATTGACGATGGTCGTTTCCAAGAAACAACAGTGCGATATTTAAGATTTGCATTCCTTTGCACGAGTCGTGTGCGTTCCTATTTGCCTCTCGGTAATTGTTATCTTCACTGTTTACGTCGCATCGCGCACGCGCGAAATTTCCATACCATTGCATTAGCGGCGCAAAATTTCTTCGTTGCTGTCGATCAAAAAGTCTGCGTTTGTGACGATGATTTCGCAGCACGTGCAGTGATATGCAAACATTTTTTGGTACTCTGCTGTTTGGACAAAAACTTTTGGGTTTCCGTAAAGCGCAGAACAGAAGACTTTGTGTACAAAAAGTATATCGGGTTTTTACGGAAGTAGCGAGTGCCTTACAAGATTATTCGCATTTAGGCTGTCATTGTCTTTTTTTTTGCCGATTATAGCTTCGTCGAAAGGACAGTGCGATATTTTAGTTTCAAATTAGTTTGCACGAGTCTGGCCGAACTGTGTATGTTCCTTTTTGTCTCTCAAAAATTATTATCCACATTGTTTGCGTCGCATCGCGCATGCGCGAGATTTCACAATTAGCGGCACCGAATTTCTTCGATGACGTCGATCAAAAAGTCTGCGTTTGTAACGATGATTTCACAGCACGTGTAGAGATACGCAATCTTTTTTTAGTACTCTACTAGTCAAACGAAAACTTTTGAGTTTCCGTAAACTGTACAACAAAAGACTTTGTGTACAGAAAGTATATCGGGTTTTTGCGGAGACCTTACAAGATTCTTCGTATTTAGGCTGTAATATTTTTGTTTGCCGGTTATCGCTTCGTCGAAACGACGGCGCAAAATTGTAGATCCAAATTGCTTTGCAAGACTCTCGCTAAATAATTATTACCCGCGCTGTTTACCTCGCATCGCGCATGCGCCGAATTTCCATAACATAGCACAATTAGCGACACAAAATTTGTCTCAGTCGATCTGAAATATTGCCGTTTTGACGATAAATTTCACAGCACGTGCACAGATACACCATACTTCTTTGGCGCTCTGCTATTTGCCCAAAAACTTTTGCGTGGCAGCAAATCGTAGAAGAGGACTTTGTGTGCGGAAATTATATCGGGTTTTTGCGGAAGTGGTGGTTATCGGTGGTTGGTGATCGAGTGCTTCGAAATTTAACACGAATAGTTCGTAAGCAAACGGCGATTGACGTAGCAATAATTATGGTGTCGCATACGAGTGGGCTTCCTACCGCGGACTCGCTACGGGTTTATTCGCGAATCTCTTGCCGTACGGCCTGCGGGCCCCGGAAAGCGAGCTTGCTTTCTTATGCCAGCGCCAGAACGCGATCGCTGGGGGACGCGCGGCGAAGAGTAGTTTAGCTGCCGGCTCGGGTTTTTCGTGGAAGGACCGAAAGTAGTTTTCGTTGTACGCATATAAGACTCTCTCGAGGCCCGCTCAAACATCAACCCCCCCCTCTGCCTCTCTGTCTCGCTCTCGACTCTGACCGTTAACGAGCCCGACGACTCTTCGTCTCGTCCATGCTCGGCTCACTTTTCGCTAGAGGAAGAGCGAGAGGGAGCATCGACCCGAGCCGGGTTTACAGCCTCGACTAGCGTGTTATTCAGGTACCTCTTAGACTACACCTGCATGCACGGGTACGCACGCAAAAATATCAGCTTTTATATTTAATTTTTATTCTTTTATGGCACACTTTTACGGACCAAGATCTTTGTTGTGTATTCCTCGATGTATCGCGTGTTCCGTGTCCTGACGACGTTTAGAGCATGAATTGCGTTTGCGGGTTTGGACTGGGTAATAGAATTAGGAAAAAAATTTACGCCGACTCTACGAATCCCAAAAAGATTCGGAGATATCGTTTAAATTATTTTAATGTAGTGTGTGGGACTTTTAGAAGATTTATTGTTGTACAATTTACAAATACCTGCGCGTAAACCGGCAAAAATGACCTTCGATTGCGTCGATTTGGAGAAGAGATTATCCGACGATTTTCGAGGGGGTTAGACTAGAATTTAGAAAAAGTTGAAATATTTTTTTATGACACTTTTACGGACAAAGATTTTTGTTGTGTATTCGTCGGTGTATCGAGTGTTCCGTGTCCAACCGACGTTTAGAGCATGAAATCGCGTTTGCGGACTTTTACTGGGCAATAGACTGAGCAAAAAAAATGTCACTGATTTTACGAATGCTCAAAAAGGTATTTCGAAGATACCAGTCAGTTTTTTACAACCCGCTTTGGGAGTTTTTTAAGTGATTTATTTCTCGTACAATTTACAAATACCTGCGTGTATGTCGGCGGAAATGACCTTCGATTGCGTTGATTTGGAGAAAAGATTCTCCGACGATCTTCGAGGCGGTTTTTTTTTAGCCGAGGCGGCTAGAATTTTTTTTAAGTTTTTTTTATGGCACACTTTTACGGACCAAGAATTTCTCGTGTATTCTTCGAGATATCGAATGTCCTGTGTCTAGTCGATGTTTAGAGCATGAAATAGCGTTTGCGGATTTGGACTGGGTAAAAGAATTAAAAAAGAGAAATGTTCACACTGACTTTACGAATCTCAAAAAGGTTCGAAGAAATCAGTTACTTTTTTTAGTACCTACTGTGGGATTAATTTTTTTTAAATGTATCGTACAATTTACAAATACCTGTGCGTAATCTGGCAAAAAATGACCTTTGATTACATCGATTTGGAGAAGAGATTCTCCGACGATTTTCGAGGCTGATGGCTAGAATTTTAAGACCTTTTCCTTATGATGGCACACTTTTACGGACCAAAATTTTCCCGTGCGTTCCTCGATGTATCGCATGTCCTGTGCCCAGTCGACGTTTATAGCATAGCATTTGTGGGTTTGGACGAGGTAACAGACTTAGAAAAAAAAAAAAAAAAAAAAAAAAATGTCACACTGGCTACGAATCTCAAGAAGCTTCGAAGAAATCACTTATTTTTTTTACAACCCACAGTGAGATTAAAAAAAGTTATTTATCTCGTAAAAATCCCTGCGCCTAAACCGGCAAAAATAGCCATAGCTTGCGTCGATTCGAAGAGTTTCTCCGACGATTCCCGAGGGGCTTTGGCTAGAGTTTTGAGAAAGGGGGTGGTTCGCGGCGAGGAAGCAAAACCGATCGTGCCACATCGGAGAATAAGTCGACGGGGCTGCAAGGGAGTGCGGATCGGTGAAAGGATTAACGACGACGAACGGTTAACGAGGCCCGGCAGAAGCAGCAACAAGCAACACACGCGGCCAGAGTGTGGTACGCATCGGTTCGCTGCTCGAGAGCGAACCCGCAGTTACACTGTGTACTGTACGTATGGGTCGTTAGGGTGTTACGCGTACACGTCATAGTATACGCATTACACCTGCTCGCGTCGGGTATAACCTTTCCTCCGTACACCGTGTGTACAATAAGTATATACCGTGTACACTGCGAAAGCCGGGCATGATATTATATGCGCATTTAGCTTCGGGCGTGCGGTACCGTGACGCCCTTCTTCACTCGACGAGGAACCGATGGAATTCGAACTAGATACGACGATCCCTCTGGGTCGCCCAATATTGCCGGAGTACTAGCTTACCGATAGGCAAGGAATTCGCCTCTTCAAAAATTACCCGATTACCATGTCATCGCTATGTCGATGCCTTAAGGCTTTCGAATGAATTATTATTATTATTATTATTATTATTATTATTATTATTATTATATTAAATATTATTAGAATGTTGAAAATAGTGATAATAGTAATTCCTCCCCACGGACACCATATAGGAAGCAGTCGAAAGAATGTACAACGAAACCCCATAGGCAAAACCGTCTCTCATCTGCAATAACCAATATTTCTTCACACAATTACTGTATTTGATACTAAACCAAAGAGAAACTCGAGCTGCAGGACTACGGTCGATGGCTCATTGACATTTTTGTTATCTTGTTGCTTGTATGAACCTACAATATGTATGTAAAAGTTGTTATTTATCGGCAACATTTATAACTAAATGTCAATAAATAAAAGCACGTAATAATTCCTCACTTGGTGAGGAAACGATGCAATTCGAACTGGATACGACTCCCGATGTTGCCCAACATTGCCCTAATTCGCCGCTTCAAAATTTACTCGACTACAATGTCGTCGCTAAATCGATGCGTGAAATCCTCTACGTAAATTATTATTTTTATTTTTAATATTACTGTTATTATCGTCATTTATATTACATACTATAAAAATATTAATAATAATCGTAATAACACTAATGATAGTAATAATAATAATAATAATAATAATAATAATAATAATAATAATAATGAAATATAGAAATATTAATAACTGTATGGGTTTATAGAAATGGTACGAAGGAGTGACGACTTTGTAGTCGCGACAAAATTTTGAATTTTAATTTTCGAGAGGGACGGTAGGGATTCTGTCGGATCCCTCTCGGTTCGAGGCACTTTTACGATAAGCGGGGAACGAGTCGGAGACAGGCAGGGAAGAAGTTTGGCTGGGAGGCGCACATGTATTTAGTTAGGCTTTCTCGCGCGTACGTGCGAATATTTCTCGGCGTATTATTACACGCGTCTATACGCGCGAGGACACAGCGCGGAGACTCGTGTACGCGAAGCGAGAGAAGATTCACCCACGCACGAACGCCCGGACGTTACGAGTAGCGGCAATGGGCGGAGTGCGTGAAACGCACCGAGGGAGTTTGCCCGCGAGATGGCAAAAAAGTTTCGGCTGGCGGAGTCCTCGCGTGTCGGCGCAGATGCCGCAAGATCAAGGCTGCGACGATCCATGGATCTTCTTTTTAACTCCCCTGATGACTTTCCGTTCGAACATTCCGAGCGCCCTTTCACACTGATCACTCCAAATTGCGGGTTTACTAATCGGCGTTTCTGCAATTCGAGATAATTTGGGGCCGTTAATGGGCAATTAAAAAAACATATATATATATATATAACTTCTGAGGCGAGTTTCTGCATCGAGTGTTGGGTCGATGCAGAAGGCGACAGCGGCCTTTTCTTTTGCCACAATTTGCCCTTTATAATAATGGGCAAATTCGTGATAAGCGCGACGAAAATTTGTTGAAGACAATTTTTATAGTCAATTTTGTGAAAATAACGATTTTCGGTAGATTTAAATACCCACTTCGTTGGTTGGCGTGGCTTTCCGATGATAACACGGAAAAACATAGGTGCCAAGGTTGTATTAAAAAATGTTCTGGATAGGGTATTCGAAGGATTTTTAGAATCTTTTTTTTTGTGCCGCTACTACCGGTTGATGAAGACTTTTTGAATTTTAACAGGCTCAAGGAGTATTTTTTCCGACCGTTCGAACATTTCGAGCGTCATTTCACACTGATCACTTCAAATTGCAGGTTTACTAATCGCCGTTTCTGTAGTTCGAGATACTTTGGGGCTGGTAATGAGCAATAAAAAGAAAATTGGAACTTCTGACGCGAGTTTCTGCATCGAGTGTCGAGTCAGGATTACAATAAACCTCAAATTTCTGATCGACATGACCAACATTTTTTGTGAACGATTTTTATAGATAATTTTGTGAAAATAACGATTTTTGGTGATTTTACATTTCACCAGGAAATGATGCTACAAATCAATAAATACCCTCAACAAAGTCGAGAACACTCGTTCTCGGAATTATCTTCCAGGCGGTATTGTCCATCGAAACATAGCTCAACGACTGTAGAGAAACAGAGCACTAAATCGTCGCCGTTCTCGCACATTCTTCGTTCAGGGTGGTCACTGTCAGGAAAAACCTAAAAAACCTGGAAATGTCGGCGAATTAAATATTAGTCACAGACAATACGAAATATCAACTCGAGAAAAAAGTGTTTGGGCGATTTTTTTTTTTTTTTTTTCCAAAACAAGAAGAAGCTCTTCTCAATGAAAAAATTACGGCGTTGAAGGAAGCAAAATAATTCTTATGTTATCTCGTTTATTCCTTCCAAAGATATAATTTAATAAAAAAAATACCAAAGAATAAGAATAAATAATAATAAACATATGCAAGGTCCCTGCCGTGTTACATTTTTTTTTCTTCCCAATTCGGAATAGTTTGTCAGGGAAATTTTCGAAAATATCAGGGAAACGTCGGGGAATTTTTTTCGTCTGATTCAGCCACCCTCTCGTTTTCAGGAATAGGAATAATTCTATCGCAGTCTTTGCTCCCGTGTCGACGAACACGTACCGGCGCGGAGCAGCACATCGCGAAGAGAACGTAGCGGCCACGGTATCCATCCGTATCGAGTCGTACTCCCGTTCTATCTTTCTTTGTGTCCACACGTGCTCTCCCGCGCGCGATGTGCCCTCGACGATCGATTCGCAGCTAAGCTCTCGCGCGGGCTGCCACGGCGCGGCAGTAGTACAACTCCGCAGCTATATCGGACCAGCCCGGCGGCAGCCCGGCAGCAACTATTTCAAACTACTCGCCAGCACGAATCCCCCAACGGAAGTTTCTCTTGGTAACTTGCGTTACACTGTAACGTACTGTCTGTGTCCGTTCGGTCCGGGCGATAAATAAAGTAAAATAAATTCGCCGAGTGAGGAAAGTTTCGTATACACTTTTCTCGTACACGCTTCGCCACGCGGTCTCGTGTCTCGTTATCCTCGATTCTTGCCGCGGAGGAGCGTGCAAATTTCTCCCACAACAGCCGGACCCGTAACACGACTTTTGCGAATCACGCCCACGATTCCCCCACGGTTAGATTCCGAGATTCGAAATTCACCGGGCTTTTTGCTTCGCTCTCTTATCCGATAGCCCCGAAACTCCGTCGAGCGTTAAATACGTAGTGAGAACAAAGTAAAAAAATTTTTAAATAACGTAGTGAGAACAAATTAAAATTTTAAAAATAAAAAATTTAAGAATCACAATTTGTTTAAGTGTGGAAACTTAAAGTAAATGTATTGCCATCGACTGGACGACTCTTGAACGCAAAAGTGTTTTATCGATCGAGACTGATTTCCGTGAGTTTCGCCGAGCGACACGATGTCTAAAAAAGATAACTTTTGCCGTCCAAATTTAGAGCTGTACGCCTCAATTATTCGGTGGCTTTCCGAACCGAATATAATCGAGTTCCGACACCAGGGATTCACTCGACGAACAGAGTCGTCGGGTCCCATCTAGGACATCCACAATTTCGATAAATTATATATATAAAACTCCCGTTAAGATATTCATTATCGAACGTTTTCCCCGAATCCGAACCAAGTGCGTCGCGGCCCTCGATCAGAATTTTTCAGAAACCACCGAACGAGGATAATTTTCCCTTGCACCGAGAAATCCTTCCGTTCTCTCGTCGAGCTTGGCCCGGAGACTCCCAAAAATGTCATTAACTTTGGCCCCGGCGTAAATAAATAAATCACCGACTCGCCGCCGGGGCTTCTCTCGAGAGCCACGAGGCCGGAGAGGGGGGGAAACGAGAGATTAGGCTATTGCGGGTGAACCCCTGACCGAGAGAGACGGAATCAAAGAACAAAAAAAAAAAAAAAGAGAAAGACCAAGAAGAAAGAAAAAAAATAAATAATGTGCAAAGAGTCCGACGAGGGCGAAGCTAGCCGAGTGGCGAGGAACGAGACAAGGACGTGGACAAGTTGCCAAGGGATTGGAGGAATTTTTGGCGTAGCCGTTCGACGATTGGCGGAACCGGTTCTGCCTTGGCACAAAGGAAGAAGAAGAAGCGGGCCCACGCTCTATACGCTCTCTGTGTATATATAGCACGAAACGAGAGAGGTAACAGCCGAAGAGCTACCCCGGGCTCCCTTTCCTCGAGAGGTTCCTTCTTCCTCGTCCTCGGCAGCGAGTTCTATCCCGATTCCCGAGCGAAAGAAGAACCTCGGTGAGCCGGACGAGCGGAGCCTCTCCGCATGGGCGGAGGGGGGGGGGGGGCGCTTCCCTCCTCCGTTAAACTTCTTATTCTCTAGCCCGACGCTGATGCTGCTGCTGGTCTCTGTTCGCCTTCTCCGCACACTGTCGAGTGGCCAAGGGCCGCCGCAGGTACCTGCGTAGCCCACAGGTACATCCATACCGGGGCGGTTGGCCTCGTCTCTCGGACTCGCTTCTCTCCTCGCCGTGCCGACTAAGAAAGAGTCCCCCCGCCTTCCCTTCCCCCTCCCCCCCCCCTATCCCCTCCCGTCCTTCCGAAACCCGTAGTAAAATTCGACGCTATTTTTCGGATAGGTCGAGTAAAGGGCGAGGAGAGCTATAAAATACGCGGTTCGACTATGCGGACTTGGCGGATAGGCGTAGGGACGGTTTCGCTTTGTGTACGTTCAGTGGGACAACAAAACGCGAGCGGGAGACTGTAAAACTGGCGCCTCTATTATGATTCGATCAAACTCGAAGGATTCTTGGCTTTTAGTCTTTCTATGTTTGATTATCGATTACGGGAATGACGAGTCAACTTCAGTGAGGAATAAACAGTAAAATCAGTATATTGTGCCACGAGGGAGGGAAGTTCGTCTCTTCAGTGAGTGTGAAGTTTGAGACCCGAAGCGAGGGCAAAATTCACGCGAGGTGAAAATGCACTTACTCGAGAGTGGCGTGCGCTATTTTTTTCCCCGAGTATGCTAAAAAGTGGCAATATTTCTATGCCTGCAACGGGGATGGAATGTAGCCCATTCTTGACGAGCCGGAGGAAAAGTGATTTAGCGGGAGGAAAAAGTGAAACTTTTTATCCCACTAAATTACTTTTCCTCCGGATCGTCAAGACTCGACCACTTTCCACACACCCCCCCCCCCCCCCCCCCCCTGAAGGCATAAAATGGGGCCTTTTTAGCGTAGTCAGGGAAAATATATGTTTGATTCGTACATTTGACGATCATTGATCGGGGAAAAAATAGTCAAAGGGTAAATACCCGGTTAGGCTATTCGGCTTGTCGGATAGACCTATCCACAGTCTCGCTTTGCCTATATATAGAGGGACAACACTGGACCGGTCAACAACGTGAAACTGGCGCCTTTCCTATGTTTCCATCAAACTCGAACGGCTTTTGGCTTTTACTCTGTCCTATCCATTACAGTGATGAGTCAATTTTTGTGAGAAATCCCCTCTTAAAAAAGACATGAGACTCGAATGATCGAGATAAATATATCGAAATAATCGAAATCGTGAGGCCAGTTTTCGTAGCCAATCAGGATCGTCCGTTTCGTTAGTAAGGTCGGCACACCTAACGTAAAAAAAATTAAATAAGCGCGAGCGAAGCGAGCGCTTTGTTGCTAGTACATTTACAGTAAAAAAAAATAGTATCTTATGCTACAAGGAAGGAAAGTCGGCGATTCTCGCCAAATATGAAGCCTGCTCTCCGTGCGAAGCGAGGGCACTAATCGTATGAGGTGAGAAATCCGCTCCCTCCCGTATAGCATACTATACTTTTTTTATCGCCTTCGTTAAAATAACCACATTTCTCGCGTCGCAAAATCGTCATATTTGCCAATGACCATTAATCCGCTGGGAGTAATGTAGTTTGCAGAGAGAGTAGTGAGTTCTATTATTCCCCAGAGAGTGATGAAACAGTACTGCGCATGCGCACAGGTCAATAGTAGTCGATTTTCCGCCCGTGTTGCACGCAAGGAATGTGGTTATTTTAGCGAAGTCGGGAAAAAATATATATTTGGTTCGCACGTTTAACAAACATTGACCTGGAAAAAATATAATCGAAGGGTAAATATGCGGTTAGACTATCCGGCTTGTTGGATAGCCATAGGCACTGTTTCGCTTTGCGTATATATAGTGGGTCAACGAAACGTGTCCAGAAGACCCCAAAACTGGCGCCTCTCCTATGATTCCATAAAATTCGAACGATTTCTGGCTTTTACTCGCCCAAAGTGCGATAATCTATTACAACAAAGACCAGGCAATTTTAGTGAGAAATACGCAGTAAAAAAAATTTAAGGAAGAGCGAGGCACGATGGGCACGAAGGGGCAAAACGAAGCGGAACCTCCGGATGCATCGATGGGGCAAAATGGGGCATCCAAAAAATCCTGGAAAATTCATTCAGTGTTTCGCCGCCACTGTTCCATTTTGCCCCGCTCTCACCCTATATCGTTCGTACGTTTAACAAACATTAACCGGGAAAAAATAATCAAAGGATAAATACGCGATTAGACGCTTTGACCGGCTTCGCTTTGCCTTCACTTCTATATGATGGGACAACAAAGCGGGACCGCAAGACCCTAAAAATCGCGCCTTTCTTATGATTCCATCAAATTCTAACGATTTCTGTCTTTACTCCCCAAGTTCGATAATCGATTATGACTTTAGCGAGAAATGCACAGTAAAGAAAAATATATATCTGTTTCGTGTTTTTAACAAACATTGATCGAGGAAAAAAATAATCAAAGGGTAAACAACAGTGAATAGAGACAACCGTCGTTGCATGGATTTTTCCGCATCGAATAGGACCGTTTCGTTCACATACACCTCGTCATAAAATTTTTACTGTGGACAGCTCAGGGAAAAGATTAAAAATAAAACGGGACTGCTGCAAAGAGGGAATCCTTCTCTAGACTCTCGTCAATCGAATCCTCTCGAGGGACGAGACGGGGGGACGAGCGGGAAGGAGTTTTCTCTCGATATCCGTGTTCCTCGAAACGTAACCTCGTTAGCGAGGCAGGAGGGGATGAGACTGAAATTTCGCGAAGAGGAGAATTCGGTGGTGGTCGATAGGCGAACGCGCAGCCCTCCTGTTATATTATTATATACACACATATATATAATACCTCTCTATACATACAGGGGAGACCGGGGCGAGATGGTCTAGCGAAAAATCGGGTCGACGTGGGGCATAATGGGCCACCCTAAACAAGACAACTAGAAGGCTGCAATGGCGGATTATTGGCGCATGAGCACTACTGACAGGAAGAAGTAGGGACACTCAAGATGTATGGATAGTACAGGGAGGAGTAAAAGTAGTGAACACTTTAAGGGTAGCCCGTCTCGCCCCAGACAATTTTTTTTTCGGACGCGCTATGAAACTGTGAAAATATCATTGTTGGATGATAAACAATAAATTATGCTTTCGGCAGCGTTGTTGCCGCATTATTTGCTTAGGGGGTCCATCTTGCCCCGGTCTCCCCCATTATACAAACTACGACAGTAGCTCATATATATATATACAAATATATATGTATATATCGTATATTCCGTGGCAAGTCCCGTGACGCAAGTGGCTCTCGGTAGTTTCCCGTCTCTTGCGAAGCAAGCCGCGCGATGTCTCAAACCCGGATGAAATTGACCTCCTCCACCTCCTCCGTGCACCGTTCATAAACGCAAGACCGCCCACACGTACTCACGCACGCACTCGACGTACTACGCGCCAGCGTAAAACTCGCACGTTGACGCCTTTTCCCATGACTCTTCCTTCGCGACATAACCGCCACCTTGCCATTATCACCTTCTCGCATGGTTGGACACTCAGTCGTCTCTCGGTATTTTCTCGCTCCCGGGGGGGATCGCGAAAGTTTCCTGTGCATTGTACTCGCTCGTGTACGAAAAGAGTCGCGGAAGAAAGGAAAAGAAAAGATAGCGGGAGGTAACGCAAATTTCTCGGAAAGACGGCGTATACAGCGATGTATTTTATGCTTTGCGGGTCACGTAGTACGCGAAACATGTACATAAATGGATCGGCGGACGGAAGGACGAAGGATTCGCAGAGAAATCCTTATTATCTGAGTTACTTACAACGCGAAGCTTCGATAAAAATAAAGTGTGTCTTGGATGGGTATTTTTTATATTTTTAATTTCATTCGTTTTTAGACTTTGGAATAGAATGGACCAACGATAGGCGACGTTTTACGTTTTTCGACAATCATTTTTAACGATGATAAAAAAAAACATTGGTGTAATATCAGTCACTACATTTTTTAAATTAAGATTGTCAGTCTCAGCAAGATAGACGTGACTGTTGACACTGCTCGATTATTTAATTAACAATGCGATGTATTTTATGCATCGCATAATACGCGAAACATATATATATATATATATATATATATATATATATATATATATATATATGTATATAGATGGATTAATAGACGGAAGGACTAAGTATTCGCAGAGAAAAACCTTAATATTTTAGTTACAATACGAAAACTTATCTTTCATACATAATGTTTATTCATTTAATTTTTTTTTTTTTTTTCAACGGGCAGGTTTTAACTGATAAGAAAAAAAACCCTGTTGTAATATCGGTCACTCAATTTAATAAATTAAGATTGATTTAGTCCCAGTTTCGAAAAGATAGATGAAGACTTGTTCTGACGACACTGCTCCGATTGTTAAAGAGTTAAAAAAAATTAATCCGGCCAGTATTGGCCCGTGTTTCCCGACACAACTTTATCCAACTTTAGTCCACTCCCCGCAACGCGCTAGAAGCGAATCGAGTCTCGCTACAAAAGATGCGGAATGAAACACCGGGAACCTCTGTGTCTTTCTATCTCCCGTTTCTCGCTCGGATCCGACCTTGACCTTCGAGTCTCGAACTGGTTGCGTACGGCAGGAGTGACGTAACTGCCGTGCCACCTACTATATACGTTACTATCGCTCGGACCTCTCTCGGAAAGTTCACGAGCACTTTGAAAAGTTCCACTCTCACTTCGATTGTCCGAACGATTCGTGTATATATATATGTATATATATACACATACACACAAAAGATTATCGGTACTTTCGTTACGGTAAAAGTTTTGTTTCTCCGCCGAAGGTCGTTCACTAAATCACAATTATAACATCGCACGTTTCGTCACTTCACTGTTTTCCTTTCACACGCGTGAGAAACGCACGACGATGTAACTTGTTGTACGGCCCGCGAGCAATCCCTCTTCCCGTTATCTCGACTCTCGCTGACACTCCATATATATCTCGTATCTTCTTTGATTTATTTTCTTCGTTTAATTTTTAGTTAATTTTTTTTTTCTTCGTTATCCAAACGCTGCAACGTTGCCCTTGGACATAGACCGATAGGGACGTGTAACACTTATCGCGTTTGACCCGCAAGCGAACCGTTAAAAAATTATAACACGCTTGGCCCGGGATCAAATCGAAGTCATCTTTGTAGGAATAAATTTTCAGTCGGAAAAAGAAATGTATATATATACACACACACACAGTGCACGTTCCGAGGAACAACACATCGCCGAATTTGAGAACCGCTGGCCCATCCAACGTGCTCGAATCGCTTCTGCCGCTCGTTCCGACCGTCGATCATTTCTTGGATATAGGTCTTTCCCTCTCACTTGAAAAAGAAGGAAAAAAGAAAAACCGTGCGCTGCCTCACTCTCACCCATCTCCGTGACGGATTTTTCGGGTAAGGGAACGGGAGCGGGAACGAGACGGAAGAGTGAGATTGGTTCGGGACGTCCAGCGCAGAGGGTTGCCCGCTCGTCAGGGTGCCTAATACGCCCACGAATGGCTTTTGGCCCGGCGGGCTCTCTGCGTCGATCAATTCGAGACACGGGAGACACACACACACACACACACACACATATGTATGTATATGCAGTATACACATATATCTGTATATATATATAAACGAAGCCGAAGAGATAATAAGGAAGCGAGAAACACGAATCGTAAGAAGATACACACATAGACGTCCGTTTGACTCTCCAATACAATATTATTCTCTCGCAGGCCATTTAGGAAATTCCGGGAAATCCTTGGCCAAATAATGGAATCGTTGAATATCTCGAGGGGGCTTTATGCCTTTCGACAGTATCCCTCATCGGCCACGGGCGTTCTTACGATCCTCTTGTCCTCTCGGTATTCCTCATTAAGTTGCAACTAACGTCGAAGCAATTAATCTGAAATCTCGTTCGGCGAGGTTGGACGTGTATATGCCGGGACGACTGTTGCCCCGTTCCCTGTTTCACCGATATATATATATATATATATATATATATACATGTATATATATTCCTATCGGAGAAACAGACAGTGTCTCGACGGGATACCGCGACTCTGGATCCGCGGAGTCTCTCGTGCCAGTGGCACGAAGGATTCGTGTACCGCCTCCTCCTTCCTCTCTTCGTTCGTTCGTTCCTCGCTCCGTCGTCCCGTTCGCATTCTGAATCTCGTCGATCTGCTACACTGGCGCCAGATGCGAGAAGGGAAATAATTGAAACGGCACAAAGTTGCCACACGATTATTCGGGGAAACCATATTTCCAGTGACGCGGGTTAGCGATGTAACCGGTTACGTGGGACAGTAAATAAGCGGCACATTAACCGGCGCCTGCGAAGTCGATGGCCCGGCAATTTATCTGTTTAATAAATCATAAATTATAGATTTTTTTAAAGCGTAAATACAATCGCTCCGATGAATAACACGCAAAAACATCATCTTTTTCGTTCTGTTGTAGTTATTGTGTATAACTAGCAGGTTGTTGAAATATTTCCGGTATGACATTACTTCTGGTGGGAAAATTAGATTTTCAGACCGGAAATGCCGTATTTTGAGCATAACATCATTTTCGGTAAAAAAAACAAATTGAATTTTCAAACCGGATGTGACGTATTTCCATTATGGCGTCACTCCAGTAAAAAAAAATAGGATTTTCAAACCGGAAGTGACGTATTTCCCGGTACGACGTCACTTCCGGTCGAAAAATGAGATTTCTATGTTAATTAAACGACAGTTAATGTAATTTACCGGTAATGAAATATACTTCGGTAAAAATTTTCACTCCGAATCCCCGTTTCAATGTTCCTACATCAGTCGTCGTTTGTACGCAGAGCCACATTAATTAATTGCGGAACTCATTTTCCACAATATTTGGATAGGCGGGAAGATGGTCTTGGGAAGGTGGCGGTTCAAAGGAAGCTTGAGGAATTTTTTTTTTTTTTTTACAAACGCCAAGCCACACACAGGCCGTGTCTACGTTGTTATGAGAGATAAGAGCGAAGAAGAAACTAGAAGATAGAGAGAATATTACGGGGCGATGGAGAGGGGGAGAGGCACGAGCACCGCCGTCGGAGCAGCGAGAGATGCGGTGACGGTGGGTAGTTCTAGGCTTCGTTGAAGTACCTCCTTGCTTTGCTCCGCCGTGCCGGCTAGCGCAATCTGCTTGAGAGGATCTTACTCTCGGCGAATTTAAAAACGATCGTTACCCACCGGTGGCTCCGTACCGAGCACATCGAGCGGGAAGCAGAGCCGCACGAGTGTACAGTGTTGCTCGCGGACAGAGGGAAAGGGTCTCGCGTCGGAGCGGATTGCATACGGTGTGTGGAGTTTAGCCGAGCCAAAGGCATATTTCTCTCCCTATATACATACATAGATATATATAAATAAAAGGGGGGCTGAGAATTAAAAGGGCGTAATTACAACGTTGCAATATAGGCACACATGCCCTTCTAATTCTCAGCCGTGGATACAAATGAATATACCGGTATATATATAATACGAATATATTGTATCGACCGAGCGAATGAAAAAAGCGTGTATTTGGTTTTGGGACGGATATTGTTAATAATGATAAACGTTAATTATCTGAATCACGTAATGTCGCACGTCCGTTCGCTTTGAAGGTCTCGTCGAGACTCTGGGAGACGACGATCGATCGATGCTCCTTCGTCTGTTGTCAAACTAACTAATATCGTGTGTCTTAACGAATAGTCCGCTACATATTCGTTACAATGTATGTAAACAAATCGACGGCTGAGAACGAAAAACTTATGTGTGCTTATATTTTACAATGGTAAAATATAAGCACATATATGCACTTTTGATTTTCAATATATATATATATATATATATATAATACTAATAAACTGCCAATACTAGCAAATAAATATATGTATAAATAAATCGACGTCTGAGAATGTTAAAACATCGCAATAAACATGCTATTTGTACACACCGGTGTGACTGCAAGAGAATTCACGGAGAGCGAAAGGCGAGTCGACGACTTTGCCGGGTCGTCATCCCTCTCGAGTTCGAGAGTTCCACGTTCTTACTCTATCCATCGGAGTCTCGAGTTTCTTTCTTCGGAGATACTCTTTTTTTTCCCCTAGTGTTCTTGCTCTTCATTCCGTCACAGTTTGTATTCAACTTTACAAAAATGTTATTCTGCATTCATTTCGGTCAACCGACACGATTCGGTAGCGCGAGGTGAGAACAATGTTCGGCGTGTCTGCGCATGCGCGGTGGATCCGCAACGCTTTTCAGCGTACACTGAGAAAAAGGATAGTATTCTCTATCACACCAATAGTTCCCAGGAGGAACGTCTATATAGATAGTTTCTGATAGTACAGATTCAATTGCTTAAATCATAATTATAGTTGCAACCATGATTTTTTTTTCACTGTCGTAACTATAAAACGTAAACGTTCCGCCTGCGAACTATTTTTATGGTAAAAAGTCAGTACTGTTGCCTTTAGTATGTCATTTTTTTTCAGTGTATGCACCGCGCGCGTGGTCGCGCTTCTCCCGCTCTCCTTATCTCTCTCTCTCGCTCTCCGGAAATTTATGAATGTACGTGTTACATAAGAGAGTGTATTTACGTGTCAATGCGGAGGAAGAAAGGAGAGGAGGAGAAAACGCGCGAGCTGGCCCGGAGACCGTGCTGAACGTCGTGGGACGCAACGATAACCATAATTTTCCTATTTATACGCACCGGGTCGTCGAGTGTGTAGAGCAGTTCTCACTGGTTCCCTTTCTCTCTCCGCTGTATCGTCGTTGCCGCTCGCACTCGCGGGACGCGCGCTCCCCTCGTTCCTTCTCTCGTCAGCTTAATCGCTCTCCTTTTTGTATCACCTTCCCTCGCCGTCACCGCCCACCCTTCGCTGTCCGGCCGAGCCCGCGACGCGGAGTTCGAAATTGCGCTATCAACGATCATCGATGTCCATCATTAGTGTGAAGACTCAGTGTGTACTCTGGGTCTTAGAAGGAACAGTGGATATTTGAGGCTCTCTGGTTTTTTCCGCTTTTTCGACTGTTCTTCAATTTTCATTAACAACGCTTTTGAACTTTTGACTTTGGGAGCTTCTGGGCCACGTAGTAGACTTCAAAAAGCATCCCAGAATTTCTTCAGATTTTTTGAAAGCCTAGAAAACTTTGGAAACCCGACGGTTCCCTAAAAGAGTCAATCTAGACACCGTGTTTCTGAAAACATATAGTGTACAGACGCAGGGCGCGTTCCGAATAGTGTTCAGTTCGCATAAGTTTCAGAGAAATGAGAGGGAATTGCGAACACTTGTCGATGGTATAAAAATCTGAAAAAGTTCATACAGAAAAGTGAAAGAAGCACTTTCATAAAAAAAAATATATTTTTTCGGGAGATTTGTTGAACGATTTTATTTTTCACCAATATGGTAGTAACATTTTGGAATTATCATTATTCAAAATTAATCTTTTTAGCATCTTGAATATGCTGGATTTTTTTCAGATTTTTATACCATTTACAAGTGTTTGCAATTCTCTCTCTTTGTATCTGAAACTTATGCGAAGTGAACATTTGCAAGAACAACCTTAAGGCGAGTCACGAGACATTATTTTTCGAGTATTCATTAAAATAAAAAAATACAAATTACTGAGTCACAACGCAGCCAAAGTGGAGTTAGATTTTTTCCCGTCCATCGGTGCGACGATGGAAAAAGCCAAGAGATCGAGAGGGCACTCCGTGAACTCGAGGCGATGGAAATAGGCGCTTCGATTGAAGAACCCGCACAACAGCCTTCGAGTCAAATTTGTTACAAGCGTGTTCCTCCCGCCCCGGCTCCGCAGTATTGTACAGTGAATGAAGCTAGCATGGGAAGGGCAAAAAATAAAAAATAAATGGAGGGAAGAAAGGAAAATAAAGGAGAAAGGAGCCAATAAGTAGTCGGTGGTTATCGATTCGTCCTTTCTTTCTCTTCCTCCTTCCAGTCTTGTTCCGCGGGCGCGAGTCGCGCTGTACCGCTCCGTGGAGAAGCCCTCGGGCTCTCCCTTACAGCTCGGCTGCTGCTGGTCACTCCCCCCCCCCCCCCCCCCTCCTCCTCTCCAGAGGGTCCTTTATTTCGGTAGTTCCCTCGATCGCGCGAGGACTCCAGAGCTTTTTGTCCCTCGATAGTCCCCGGAGTAACAGCTAATTCTTCGGTGTGTTATATTCACCCCCCCCCCCCGCCCCGGCCTCCGATGGACTTCTCTTCTTTCCTCTTTCCGCGATGCTCCTTGAGAAGAAAAAGAGAAATAAATAAAATTCATTCACCGTAATGCAGCATCAAACGATCTCTTCTCGAGACACCTTACAAGTTTTGCCTTTACGGCTCGCTGCTTTTCACCGTGCCGGAGAGTTTTCTTTTTCTTCGCCGGCCGAAGAAAAATCAGTTTCTCTGTGACACGTCGAGACCGTCGAGAAAAGCTGTTTCACTGTAACTCAGACGTCAATTGGAATTCTTTGATGTCGGAGGGGCACAATCGGAGATTAAGCCTCCTCTCGACAAGAGACTGTTGCACGAAGTACCCTTGTACGAAAAATACTGGTGATGCTTCCAAGACGGAAGGGGGGGAGGGGGTCGAAAATTTGAACGATCGAAATGTAGAGTAGCTGATACTTCGAAATAGAAAAACAACGAATGGTCAAATGTACAGCAGCCGGTCTGTGAGTCCTTGAGTAGCGAATAAAAATTGAAAACATAAATATATGGAATTGAACTTATACCGAGAACAAATGTATGAATAGGCGATATTGCAAGGGGTGTACCTTAGAATAGACGAAAATTCGAACACAGAAGTTCGAGTCCTGCACAGTAAATAATTATTTCGTAAAATCGCATTACGATGTTTCGTAGAAATAATTTTGTTAAATAAGTGGCGAACTGGTATGTTAAGGTTTGAATATACAAACCTGTCCTTTTATTACCGTCTCATTAGCAATTTTAGTTTGTACTTTTGTTTTCAAAACTAGAACCGGATCTAGGATCGGTAAATTAACAAATAAATTTTTTTGGACATTTGTGGGCAATAAATTGTTGTAAAAAGAGCGAACTTTTTTTACTGCGTGGAAATCTAAAATTGCGAAATTCTCCGAAATTTCGATCGTTCAAAAAATGTTGCCACCCGTTCCGTCCTCTTCTATGCGACGAAAAGTGTGAAATAGTCTGCGCATGCGCGGCTCGGTGAGCCGGGAGAGAAGTTAAATCGTAGTTCATGGAGTACGAACGCCCTCATGGAGGTAATGCGACAAAAAAATAGCCGACACAGATGTGCCTACCGATGAAGGCGTAAAACAGAGTTCTGGTAGAAGTCTTCTTTTTTTTATTTTCGTTTCTTTTACTCCGGTTGTATCAACCCTTCGTGGGGATGCAAACAGATGGTCCGTCGACTTTTCTATCAACGACTGACGCTCCGTTAATCCACTTCGTTGTCATCGATCACGGATAATTAATTAGTAATAGCTGTAAAAGTGTATTCATTGACAATATCAATTAGTCCATACAATCTCCGATACGTCTCTCTATGTAATCGTTAAGTCGCTTTCATTAACATTGCCAATCCCATCGACCGGAGTTCTTCAAACCAAGGTTTTCACTACATTCGGGTGGAATAATTGAATAATTTTTTAAAATTTGTTCATTAAACTTATTGCTGTATTTTGTTATTTTGCTATTGATGTGTCTGGAAAATCTACATGCACAAGTATACGATTTATATTTGTATTTATGTATTTTTTGAGCCCTCTATGTTGGCAATTTGTTGATGCTGTTGGGAAATTGTGTGGCGGAGGTGATGATAATTAATTATTTCGCTCTTCGGGACTATATCGGCGATTGTCGGTTGTGAGAAAATTGTACATCGACACCTTTCCGCCTCTCTCCACCGGCCGGGTAAAAGGGAAAGAGCAAATCACGGCAGAGAATTTGGTTTCCCATCGTGGAACGGGTGACGATTTTTGCCGGACGATTAAAATTTTCACTGGCGATAAATAATTCGCTCGGGTCACCGGCGAAACTCCGGTTTCGTTGCCGTGTAAAGTCCCCCGAGCTGCCGCTGTTAATTAATTTAAGACCGAATCAGTTATCTTACCAGCGTACAACTCGGTTTATTCGTCCTCTATTCCTGGCTCGTAACTCGAGATTATCCTTATTAAGTTCTCAGCCCGGGTCGGTCTCCTCTTCCTTCTTATTTCATATCGTCTCCTCCGTCGGAGTTTAAAGAGAATAAAAAAAAAAAAAATTAACCCGCACTCCACAATCCGACATTCAACGGTTAAACTACCGCAGCCTCGCGAGAGTTCGACGACTCGATTTTATCATAATTGTGAGTTTATTAATAATCGATCGCCTCGTCCGTGGCAAAATTTCGGTGGAGCGATAAATTTTCACCGCTTTGCATAAAATGGCACGAGTGTCGGGTTATCGGTGTTGCAAGACGCACAGCCGAATCGGTGGCAAGCCGATCTCGAGGGAGTTCCCTCCACCCGCGTTACTCGGTTATATACGCGAGAAAAAAAATCGCTCACGAACGGATAAGAGAGACAGCGAGAGGGTTCGACGCGCCGCTTATTACCCGCGTTACGTCAGCTAATTAGCAATTACGAGTTTGGTGTGGGGTCATAATTAATCAGGAAGAGGTGTATTTTCTTTCTTTCTTTTTTTTTTTCCTTTTTTTCGAGCGTGAGCGAACGCGGATTAAAGTTCACGGAGGCGAGACGATGCGAGCGCTCCATCCTTCGGTATTAGCTATTGCCCCGAGACGCCGAGGCGGACCTTGACTGGATATTAATTTATTTTTTTCACCCTTCATTTCTATACCCGCGACTCCGTGCGCGTTTCCAGCAGGGTACGAATTAAGGGTTGCGAAACAATTTTTTCGCTTCCGGAAAAATTGTTCGAGAAAATATAAAGGGGGAAAAAATTAGTTTGATTAAAAAAAAAAAGTAGCGAGGGTATTTTTTAATTCCTTGTAATAAGTTCGATATTCGCTACAAAAAAAAAAAATTGTCTCCGTTAAATTGTCTCCACTTTATTAATATTTTTCTCTCCCTATACACTTAGAGAGGGTCTGATAGAAATTACCATAAATCTGGTAAAAATTGACGGAACTTTCAGTTATACGGGAACAATAGCGACATCCTGACAAACATTCGTATTAAACTTGACACATTCTGCTATAAAATATCGTGATTATCCGCTGTCGCAGATATTACCCGAATGTCACGTAATTTTTGCTAGAATACAAGTTCTTACGAGAAAATATAGTAATCGGTGGCGTGGCGATCGCGAAACGTTTGTTTTAGATTTGTACATTGTAACGACATATTATGTGGATCAAATTTTTTCAATGTATTCATTAGTGAAAAAAATTAGTTTGACGAAATTTTTACTGTTTTATCCACGGAATGCTCAGTTTCAATCCACGAAGTTTTCACTTTCAATCCACGAAATTCTCAGTTTTAATCCACAAAATTCTTAGTTTTATGCACGAAATTCTTAGCCAGATATGCAAAATTTTGCCAACCCGCTTTCCGGAAGAAATTACCGCATGGGTTCGGATAGAAATTCCCGCGACTGTGAAAATTGCGCATATCGCAGGTGGTGGCGCTGACTTAGAATGTCGTCCGTTCGAAATTTACCATGCGTCCCGGTAGCATTTCCGAGATTCTTCTCTCGGTGCATCTAATTTCTTTTTTTAGTCTCGACGTTCCGTATTTTGGTGTCCCACCGAAAAGGCTGGTTTGGAACTTCTGCGGCACGCACAACAGTCCACCGCACCGAGAGAGCCAACACATCGCTTCCGGAGTAACGTCGTGCACGCCGGGTGGATCTTGCCGGCCGATAAACGCTACCGCCCCGGGCGTCTCCGGGCGAGCACGATCCGATCTCCGGGGCGCCGGAGCGCGGACGCGCGCCGTACAACCGCACATACCCCCCTGACGCTCCTGCACACAGGGAGAGTCCGGTCAGGCTCGCATGCTCGCCGCTCCGCGCCTTATTCCGTACCCTCCGCCGCCAAGCACGGTCAAGCGACTTTACCCGCTCTCGAGAAAGCCCGATGCATCCTGGCCGATCCTCCCGTGCTGTTAAAGAGCGCATCGAGTCAACGACACTTTTCTATTCCACGAAGCTCCGGCAACGCTCCAACCCCTTCGCCGTCGATTATTTATACATTTTTTTTCCCCTACCTAACCGGGGTCGTTTACTTTTTCCTCGTGGCTTCTGTTGCCTGCAAAATTGGCCGTGAGGCGGCGAAGAAGGGGACGACGGAGAGCTCTTCGTTTATTTATTTTTTATTTATTTTTTTTATTTCTCTATAATCAGCGGGTTGCCGCGAGCTCGGTAGCCGTTGCTCCTTCTCTTCCTTTAATTCCTCTTTTTTTATCTTCATCTTTATTTTTTTTATTATTTTGTTCTCTCTCTCTCTCTCTCTCTCTCTCTCTCTCTCTCTCTCTCTCTCTCTCTCTCGGGCGGCCAATTAAGTCGAATGGCGCAACATGCCAAGGAATATAACCTAGTTGCGCGCGCGTTATGTTGCTATCTGAGATCGGTCCGCTTGGCGTGCGAAGCCGCACATTTTTCTCGTATCCCCTGCATACGTCCTCCTATCGCACATCCCGTGTGCATACTCGTGCACGAGCTCTATCTCTCTGGCGCCATCGTTTTCCTTTATTTTTTTTCTTCCCTCGGTCACCTCCCCGGAAAATCGTCCTTGTCCGCCGCATATGTTGGGTGGAGGATCGAAGAAAAAATAAATTCGAATAATGATTATCGTTTTTGTTTTTATTGTCCCGAGGCGATTGGAAATTTTTCTCGATGCGAGTTCTGCGGGTATAATGAATACTTTGTATCGGTGAAGTCGTTTGCAGCGTGTGTAAATTGGTGTGTCGGGGCTGCGCGGGCGAACGTTCCGTGCACGGTGGAAGAGGCTCGCACCTGTGCTCTTAACCGGCGGTGCAGCGGTGACGTCGATCCGATAAGGGTTAAACATCCCTCGTGTACATGATCGCGGAGCGGCCACCCGCCGGATGGGGTGGTAATGCGTCCGGGGCCGGTAGCTGGATGCTCCTTTCGAGGCGCGTTGCACGTCGACACACTATCCATCCTGGTGAACACTTGTACACGGAAACTCGCACAACACTCCCGGCGTGGACTAAATAAGCGCTTTTCCTCGGTTCGTGTGTCGGCGCTCGGCGGCTGCTCGCACGTAATCCGGCCGGCCGACTGATCAGGGATTCCTCACTGCGCAGGTTCTCCTCTTACTCGCGAGCCCGCAAGACCACTGATCGGTGGATCTCAGTCGTTTGGAGAATTTTTATTTTCATTTTTTTTTTTATTTTTGGGGTGATTTATGTATATTTCAAAAATTAGAAGCTTCGGTAATGTTTATTTTCGATTTAAATTTTTGTTGCAATTTAATTTGTTGCAATTAAAAAAAATGTCCTACGCTATCGATTCTGTAACGCATTGTACGCGAGTTTGTGGGTCGAAGTATCATTTTATAGAAAATCGACCGCTGCTCGCACTTGAACCGGTCAGCGGACTGACTAGTCAGGTATGTCGTTCCAGTACAGCTTCTTCTCCTCCTCTCGAGCTCGCAACACCTCAGATCGGTGGACCTCAGTCATTTGAAGAATTTTTATTTTCCATTTTAATTTTTGTCGCGATTTATGTGTATTTCCAAAATTCGAAGATTCGGTAATAAATTTAATAAATGGCGTACCCGATCGCTTCTGTAACGTGTAATACAAATTCTACGCGGGTTCGTGGGTCGAAGTATTATTTTATAGAGACCGACCGCTGCTCGCACGTGAACCGGCCAGCGGACTGATTAGTCAGGTATGTCGTTCTAGTATAGCTTCTTCTCCTCTAAAGCCTGGAACACCACAGATGGGTCGTTTAAAGCGATTTTTTTATTTGTTGCGATTTACGTTTATTTCCAAAATTAGTAGCTTCGTTAATATTTAAAATTATTAAATATTAACGAAGCGACTAATTTTGCCCTACAAAATATACAAACCCATACGCACACCGATTTTAGTATACGGCCATCCGGTTCTTACAAATTGTGAAGAAGCAGCGATCTAAAAAAAAAAGCAAGAACCGCTGAAACGTGCCTCGTCCGGCGCACGACACGAATCCGACATCCTGCAAATCCACTACACAATCCTAGAAATACCCTTTCCTATGAACTTTCGGGCAGCACTCCTGTAAGAACTATAACTCAGGAGGCAACCGGAAGACTCGTCGAGATGTAAATAGAAAATACAAAATCATTTTCTATACAACACGAACAAAATGTAATACCAAAGTCTTAAACATCCTGTACACGCAACAAACCAACCATTACAAGTAATGAACAATGAAATCGAAAACTGAACGTTTACATTTACCAATGAGTAATCGTTCCATTCACGCAATGTATGAACCGCTTATAAGCCTCTTAATAATCGTGACTGGAGGAGTCCGGTCGATGACTGCAATATGCAATATACCTATAAAGAGCTAAGTTTGTTAGGCATCAAAAATGGGCACAAGTTATTGACAGTACACAACAGTCAATAACTTCACCACTACTAAATGTCCTACGCTGCAGCTTCTGTAACATTTAATAAACACTTAATAAACAACCTGCTCGGAGAGATCTGTACAAATTATATCAACGAACTATCTTAGCTATAAGGTTAAATCTGTATCTGTAGTTTGTAAGAGGGGAACATGTATAGGGGGGGGGGGATGTAAAAACGCACGCGGGTGCACACGAAATAAAGATTACGACTAATACTAATAAACAACCTGCTCGAGTTTTTGAGTCGAAGTGTTGTTTCGCAGAAGATGGTTTCCCCGGCGTTTCGATCGAAGCTGAGCTGACGCGCAAAGTACGGGGCGTGTGTAAACGAAAGTAAACCAAAGTGAAGCCCTGTCGAATTTCTCCAGCGCTTCGATTGAAGCGGAGCTGAAGTGCAAAGTACGGGGCACAAGTAATCAAAGGTTAACCGAAGTGAAGCCCTGTCGAATTTTTCTAGCGCTTCGTCGTCTGCATACTGCTGCGGCTTTGAGCGTTACGCGACGGCAAACTTCCACTTCGCGAGATAGACTGCGAGAACGGACACAGCCGAAGAGAACGGGACGGCAGAGAGGGAGATCGTAACCACGGAACTCAGGGACTCTCGAGAGGCGAAGAGACGCCCACGCGACCCAAGTTCGACTTTCGCGCGCCCTTTATGTACTATGCGCACACCGGTTTCCCGGCTCGATCCTACGCAGGGGTTCTCAACCCTTTCGCGCTGCTTGCTCCGACTCTGTAACTAACTTTAACGAAACATTTACTAGAAAAAAAATCGCGCTCACGAAACTCCCATTGACATACCATCAAAAATGCTTCTTATTTTTATCAATAATAATAATAATAATAATAATAATAATAATAATAATAATAATAATAATAATAATAATAATAATAATAATAATAATAATAATAATAATAATAATAATAATAATAATAATAATAATAATAATAATAATAATAATAATAATAATAATAATAATAATAATAATAATAATAATAATAATAATAATAATATTTTTGGTTAGAGTGTCCTCTCGTATCATTCCCAGTCTCACTTCGGGCCAATCCAGTAAGAAACGTGGCGCAATAAATCGATCAACCGGAAATGAACGAACGCCAATTATCAGACGTAGAATTTCGTTACCGAGAACTCGTCTATTCTCTTCCAGTCCGAACCTCTTTAATCAACCCGATCAAACATTTACGACAAATTTACTAAAAATAGCCTTTCCCGAAACTCCCGTCAATATGCCATAAAAATGCTTCTATGTTTTCTTATTATTATCATCATCAGTTATTTTAATAGATAATAACAAAAGCCCGGACCGGCCTAAAGAGGGCGGCGCTCGTGGGCTCCGATGAGATTGTCCTCCAGTACAATTCCCAGTCTCATTTCGGGCCATCCCAGTAAGAAACATGCCGCAATAAATCTCTCAAGCGGTAATGAACCAACGCCAATTATCAGCCGTACGATTTCGCACCGAGAGTTCGTAAATTTTCTTCAACTCCGAATCTCATCGATTCAACCCAATCAAACATTTACGGAAGATTCACTACAAAATCGCCTTCTCGAAACTCCCGACGATATACCATCAAAAATGCTTCTATATTTTCTTGTCATCATTATCATGAGTTATTTGAATAAATAACAAAAAAAAAACCGAGTAAATCCGCACGAAAGTAATGATAAAAGCTTCCTGTTCCTTTATGCCGGGGAAAAAAAGGGTTCCGTTCAGATTGTCTTCTCGTCTCATACCGCGCAATCCGAATAAGAAATACACCGCAACAAATCTATCAAGCCGAAATGAGCCAACGCCGCGATTCCCACTGTACAATTTCGTTACCGACAGCCCGTAAATTCGCTTCGACTCCGAGCCTCGCCGATCAACCCGACCAACCTTCCCGACGAATCCGCCACCTCGCAGAGGAAAACTCTTCGACACGTAACGCCAGCGAGTTTCTCGGTTCCCCTCGGCAGCACGCGCCCGCCTCACATCGACGAGCCTCGCGCATGCATCGTAACTGACCCGTCCCAAGCGAGCTAAAGTATTAAAGTCGTGCGGAGCGAGGCGACGAGCCGGCCGTGCTCGTCTCAATTCGTTCCACAGCGGTATTCCATTCTTCTCAATCTTTGTACACACATATGTATACTTAACTTTCTCGGTCTGCATCCGTACAACGTGTCCGTGCCTCTCTCTGCGACATCACTCGTGCCTTCGCCTCCCTTCGTCCACGCGTTCCAGCGTCACAAAACAGCCACATAGCGCGGTGCCGAGTGGACATCGGCCCTCGGTGTTGTCGTTGTGAGCGCACGCACGTATCGCGTATAATACGCGCATTCCTCCGGCATGGAATCACCGCGTGCGCGTCGTACACACGCTCACGCGACTCTCCTGTCTCTCACTGTCTTTCTTACACGAACATATATACGTATATGTATATATCTATATGTATATATGTGTATGTATATATGTAGATGTATATATGTATATGTATATATGTATATATGTATATGTATATATGTATATGTATGTACATATATGTACATATATGTGTAGACCCAACGTCGCCTGTACACCGAAATACCATGACACAGTAGGATACTCAATACGTATAGGTATAACGGAAGAGTGCGGGGACTCCCTCGGGTATTATCCCAGATTCTCTTTCTCGCTCCTCGCTCTCTATGCTTCGCCAGGCGTTTAGCGATAAGCGATCCGAAACGACGAGCGAACTACCGCCGCTGCGCCCGAGCCTGGCACCGAGATATCCCCCGACATCGACGCACTACCGTAGAATCGTAGCTACAGACTCGCTTCTTTTGATCCCCGAAAAGACGACAAATTTACTTAGGAAAAAAATGATATGTGTGTGGATTGATTATTGTACATGTTATTTCGTTTCGTGATTCGGTTGATTGGCGATTCAGAAGAATGACGATCCGGCTTCTTGACGTTTGGAGGTTTAACGATTCGGAGAAACGAAGTTCGGTGAAATTATTATTCGGAAAAATGACGTTCCGTTAAATTATTATTTGGAGAAAAAATTCTGGAATAATTTTTCTGGATTATCCAGAAAAATGAAGTTCGGTTAAATTATTATTCGGAGAAATGAAGTTCGGTTAAATAACGATTCGGAGGAACGAACTTCAACGAACTACCATTTCCGAAGAGGAGCTTTCGTTGAAACGCAGATTCGGATAAATGCAGCCTGGGAAATTTGACAGTTCGGAAATATGAAGCTTCAGAAGAAGACTATTCGGAAGAAGTGCGTTGGGACACATGATTTTCGAGCCTCGCACCGAGATATCCCCCAGCATCGACGCGCTACCGTACTATCCGTAGCTGCGGACTCGCTTCTTTTCATCCCCGAAAAGACGGCAAATTTGCAAAAAAACAAAGTTATATATATGCGCATTATTTGCATGTACATAATGTGAAACAATGTTGTTCCGTAACTGTTGTACAACGTGTAACGAGAGTGAGGAAAGGAGGCGAGGGAGAAGAGGAGCAAGGACGGGGCGAGTGTTCACGGAGCAGAACGCACACGTGGCCCCACGCGTGGTTGAGGAGAACGCGGTGAGCTGCGGAGGGAAAGGAGGTAAAGCGCAGGAGGGCGAATGCGGGAAGCTAGTAAAAATAAAAACAACAAAGAGGAGGAGGTGGAAGAAGAAATGAGGAAAGAGGAAAAAAAAAGGATGAATGAAAGAATAAAAGATTCGAAGAGGCGCCGAGATAGCCGAAGGAGGTGACGAAGGAGGTGGAGTCAGTGCTGTGGAGGGAGTCGCGCTCGGCGTGGGAGGGTGAAAGGGTGGCATAACCAGAGGCACGGCGGAGCGAGCGAGAAGCTAAGAGAGAGAGAGAGAGAGTCTCACACTCGGGGAAGTCTTCGTTAAAGCTGATAGACCGTTCCCAGCTCGTAGCCGAACGAGCGTAGCGCCGAGAGCGTTTGGAAAGCGTTTGGCCAGAGGTTCACCTTTAACGAGCCCCGACGAGCCAACGCGACGAGAAACTTTTCTTCCTCTATTACCACGGGCTACCACGCTTTCCCTTTGTCTGCATCCCTTTTTCGGCTTTTTTTTTCTTCCTCACCCGCCTCACGCTGGGCGAATTGGAACTCAATGATATACAAGGAAAACGTTATTTTCATTACATTTTGGCTTTCACGTTTGTTATTTTTGTCACGGGAATTAATTGTGCTGTAGTGCACGACGGTGGAATCTTTGGAGCGAGTTTCAGCGGCTGAGATAAAAGAAAAATTATCAATAAAGGAAATCCATGTTAGACGGTAATAAAGTGATGAGCGGAGAACTGAATCGCGGGGAGTGGAAAAAATTCAAGGAAATAATAGATAGAGAAGTAAAATAAAAGTAACGTTTCGCGAAAGCGAAAATTACCATATTTTCTAGCAGAAGCTTTTAAGTTTAATAGGAATGTTTGCTAGAATGTTGCTGTAGTTCCCATATGACTGAAATCTCTGCCGTTTTTTACCAGGTTTATGGTAATTTCTATCAGATCCTTCTCTCGGTGTTGTAAAGTAGCTGGTGAAAAATTAAAGTTGAGATGGAGTGGTTGTTAAAAAGAGGATAGCAAAAGAGTGCGTAACTAAGCACCGAGAGTACCGAGATGACCAGTTGCATAGCCTAGGAAGAGAACGAGCGAGTGGATGAAAAGAAGATGGAAACAGTAGTCGAGTAGCTGCCGGATTCGGACTGCAAAGTGGAACGCGGCTAGAGGCGCCGAGAAACAGCCGCAAAGGGGAATCTTATCTAAATTGTAACTGAAATTAAACCTAATAACCTGACTAGAGAAGTGACCGGCGAATCGAAAAATGCATTCAAGAAAATAGAAAATGCAGATGAACCGGTTATTAAAAAGAGGATAGCAAAAGAGTGCGTAACTAAGCACCGGGAGTACCGAGATTACCAGATGCATAGGGTAGGAAGAGAAGGAGTGAGTGGAAAAACGAAGGTGGAAAAACAGTAGTCGAGTAACTGACGGATTCGGGCTGCGAAGTGGAGGATCGGGTAGAGGCGCCGAGAAACTGTTGTGAAGGGGAATCCTAACTAAATTCTACCTAAAACTAAACCGCAATAAACTGAGTGGAGAACTGAGCGGCGAATCGAGAATAAATTCCGGAAAATAGAACATTGCCAATGCGTAGCGTATCTGATGAAAAATCAAAGTGCAGATGAACCGGTTATTAAAAAGGGGATCACTAACGAGTTCGTAACCAAGTACCGAGAGTACCGAAATGACCAGATGCATAGCCTAGGAAGAGAAGGAGTGAGTGGAAAAACGAAGGTGGAAAAACAGTAGTCGAGTAACTGACGGATTCGGGCTGCGAAGTGGAGGATCGGGTAGAGGCGCCGAGAAACTGTTGTGAAGGGGAATCCTAACTAAATTCTACCTAAAACTAAACCGCAATAAACTGAGTGGAGAACTGAGCGGCGAATCGAGAATAAATTCCGGAAAATAGAAGATGCGGAAGTAAAATAAAATTAACATTGCCAATGCGTAGCGTATCTGATGAAAAATCAAAGTGCAGATGAACCGGTTATTAAAAAGGGGATCACTAACGAGTTCGTAACCAAGTACCGAGAGTACCGAGAGTACCGAGATGACCAGATGCATAGCCTAGGGAGAGAAGGAGTGAGTGGAAAAAAGGAAGGTGGAAACAGTAGTCGAGTAACTGACGGATTCGGACCGCGAAGTGGAAGAGCGGGTAGAGCCGCCGAGAAACTGTTGTAAAGGGGAATCCTAACTGAATTCTACCTAAAACTAAACCATGTTAACCTGACTAGAGAATTGAACGGTAAATCGAGAAAAAAAATTGAGGAAAATAGAAGATGCAGAAGTAAAATAAAATAACATATCCGTATGCAGAAATAAAATAACATAACATTGACGAGCGTAGAGTGTCTGATGAAAAATCTAAGTGGAGATGTAGCGGTTATTAAAAAGAGGATCGCTAACGAGTGCGTAACTATAAGCACCGAGAGTACCGAGATGACCAGATGCATAGCCTAGGAAGAGAAGGAGTGAGTGGAAAAAAAGAAGGTGGAAACAGTAGTCGAGTAACTGACGGATTCGGACTGCGAAGTGGAAGAGTGGGTAGAGGCGCCGAGAAACTGTTGTAAAGGGGAATCCTAACTAAATTCTATCTAAAACTAAACCATGTTAACCTGACTAGAGAATTGAACGGCAAATCGAAAAAAAAATTCAGGAAAATAGAAGATGCAGAAGTAGAATCAAATAACGAGTGCGTATGTGGAAGTAAAACAGAAGTAACATTGCCAATGCGTAGCGTATCTGATGAAGTATCTGATGAAAAATCAAAGTGCAGATGAACCGGTTATTAAAAAGAGGATCGCTAACGAGTGCGTAACTAAGCACCGAGAGTACCGAGATGACCAGATGCATAGTCTAGGAAGAGAACGAGTGAGTGGAAGAAAAGAAGGTGGAAACAGTAGTCGAGTAGCTGACGGATTCGGACCGCGAAGTGGAAGAGCGGGTAGAGGCGCCGAGAAACAGCCGCAAAGGGGATTCCGAAATTACAGGCCAGCAGAAATTGCCAGCTCTTTTCTTCCTTCGAGATACATGCCCCGACCCCCGTTATTTCCTCGATCGTCTCACTCGATTTCTCCTTTCCTTCGTTGCAATTCATTTGTCTATTCTTCGACTCTGATTCTTGCTTGTTTTTTTCTAACCGACTCCCTTTCGTTGCGCGGTCGCGTAGCACGTGTTAATAACTACCGATCGCTCCGCGGTGACGACGATTGCGTGCAGCTAAAATTCTCACTCGTTAAAACCGGACCCGGCGACACCGGCTCGTTACGGAAGAAAAATGGTACGGAAAACGCGAGGAAGACTGTGAGAAGAAAAAAAAGCCAGGACAGTCCAGACGATGATGCATTCCGTGTCGGTAGTTGCGTCGTTAACGTTCGTAAAGTCGTGATTGCGTCGTAACGTTCGTTAACGTTCGCACCTCGAGGAAAGCTCGCTGTGCGAGAGACAAATTTAAAATTTAGTAAAAATTTTTTTTTTAAATAATTGAAATAAAAAAAATCTCAGTTGATCAAAGTCTTAGATCGGGCGCACGCCACCGAGCCAATCTTGTGCACGGGTGTGAAGGACCGCAAGTGATACTATTTACCTTTTGTATTTAAACGATGAGAATTTTTTCGTGTGGTTGCCCGCGGAAAGCTCGGGTCGCGAGAACCAAATTAAAAATTTAGTGAAAAATTTAAGTAACAAAAAGTGTCCCTATTAATCGGGGTCTCATGTTCGGTGCAGGCCTTCTAGCCAATCTTGCACACGGGGTATGATAGACCTCAAGTGATATTCTTTACCCTTTTCATATAAATGTTACAAATTTCTTCGTGTCAATAGTTGCGCCGTAACGTCCGTAAAGCAATTCGAACGAAGCCTTTCGCAAGCTCGGGCTGCGAGAAACCAAATGAAAATTTAGTGAAAAAATGTAAGTAACTAAAAACTGTCGCTGATAATCGGAGTTTTATGTCCAAGGCATGTTTTCTAGTCAATCTTGCACCCGGGGTCTGATGAACCCCAAAGCGAAACTCTCCACCCTTTTTTGTGTTGTGAATTCTGTTTTCTCAGCGAATTTATCTGACCTTAACGAAAAAAAGGTTTGTTATTTTTGAAAAGTGCTTGAAGTAAGAGTCGCGCGGTAACTTCGTTAACGATTTCGGGGTCGGAGTGACCCCGGGTGCGCTCGAGGGGTTAGAAAGCGAATTAACTATCAACCGCACTACAGTGTCGGCGTAGGTGCCGGGAACGCGATGTCGTACAGTGAGCAAGGAAGGAGTTGGCCGAGAGGGACTCGCCGCGTTCTGAGTGGCCTCAGTGATGACTGCCGTTCTCCGAGGTCTCTCTCGCGCGCGCGTCCGCGCTCTCGTGTATGTATAGCCCTACGAAATTTGACACCGAGATCCTGTCGCATATGCCAAGGCCATGAGCGCCGTTACGGCGGTAAGCTCACCCACACGTAAATTCGAAATAAACGGACGCTCATAGTCAACGCGGCGGAGGGCATAGAGTTCAAAACCCCAGTCCGCTGGCCATTAGACTTTATCTACCGGGTGGCCCGCTATCGGCAAAAACTTGCCAGCTGGAACTCAACCTCGGACTCCCGTCGGGAGGGGGGGCTGCGGGGCAAGACGGGTAGAAATTTTTCCGTGAACTTAAAAAAAGCCGCATCTCGAACGGAGTACAGCTGGTCTATTTTGCGCCGCATAAAAAAAATAAAAATGAAATAACCGTAAAGGGACTTTGGGCTCGGATCTATTATAATCTACGGATCATCTAAGAAAAATTGGCATAGCTCATAGTATGGAACTGGAGCGCAACCCATGGCGGAAACTCTCAGGTTTTCCAAGAATTTTTACTGTAATATCTAAAAATTCTTATAAATCCGGTACTTCCTACCATATGTGATACTCCATACTACTATGTGCTACGGTGACCGACAGCGGTGGATGCGCGGTTGGTGTTCGGCTTCGGTGGATCCCAGAGTCAAGCTGAGTCGTTCGTGGCCAGTACTTGGATGGGTGACCGCCTGGCCGTGCTCTAACTGACGCATTGAAACCGTTGAGCGGGAGGTCGAATTCTCAGAATTCGTATTCGTACTCGAAGTATCGAATAGGAATATGAAAAATCGAAAAATCATAGAATTATTCAGGATTGAAAAAAGAATGATTTTTGAGAGCAGAAAACAACTTTGACGTGCTATAAAAATGATTAAAAAATACTCTTTTAACAATGTTTTAGGTTCACATAGAAGAGAATTTAGTACTGAAAAAAATGAGCTTTGGTTTAAGTCGATAGGTCGTTTAGTTTTTTTTTGTTATCACTCCCGTCAATTTAGAAAAATAATAACCAATAACAATGCAGTACTTTTATGTCTTGTGTTAAAACAAAATTTCTTCGCACATTCCAAATATACATTAAAACATACCTCTCAATTCACTGGGCTCACTTGTTTCTTTTTTTTTTTTATTCTGAATAAATGCTTTTTTGAGGCCTTGTAAAGCTGCACCCCTCTTAGAATTCAATTTTTTATTTTAACTTTTATTTCCACCGCGATAAACGCGAACAGCTCGATGACCCCAGGCTGTCGGAGTGTATTAAAACGTCTCGGGAATATTTCACGAAATTCGAGTGCTCCTCGAGTGCGTATACCGAGGCGAAGAAACAAGAGCGCACGAGGCTCCGTCACATCGTACAAATATTATATACATACATATATATATATATATAAGGTTCTCCTCCCGAACTCCGAGACGACGTTAAGCCACTCCCGTGCCGTAGCTGTTGCCTCTGTGGTATACGATGTTTTGGCTGGTGACGTCATCGCGCTCCGCCAGAATCGACAACATCACGTACGAAAAAATAAGGAGCCGATCGTCGAGATTCTAGCCAGATCCTGCCTCTCTAGGAAGCGTGAGTCCCCATAGCGTCACTTCGACGATTCCGTGCGAGGCTCTCCGGAGAGAACTCCCCCGATCCTCTGGCTCGTTTCGAATCAGCCGGGCTTGTGATCAATCCTCCCTGCAAATTATCCATTCCCGAGCTTCGTTTCCTGCAAGTTTCTTCTCTCATTCCAGATATCGAAAAAAATTTCCATCCGATCGGGCAATCGTGTGGATTCATAGAAGCGAATAAAATTTCCCTAGTGGGAGCGCCAGACAGGACCAGTACTGGCACAACGTCGGCCACTGTTCGGCCAACTTCTGCCAACGCCCGCGTTCCGGCGGGGACGTCTGTTCGAACTTCTCGATAGAGATGATGAATTTAAGGAGGATCGACTATCAGACGAAATCCAACTTAAGGACTCAATTTTTTCGTATCTTCTACATGGAGACTCTGCGCATCTATTTCCCGAAGTCTGAGCAATTTTGACCGTATCGTTGATTTGCAATACAATTTAGAAGTTGAGTACTTTGATCGAATCGTCCTATGTTCTAACATTGGCGTCGGTCGGTTCCAGGATAAAAGATTTACTAATTTACTAGTATCAAGCCAACTTGGAGCTTCGAAAAGGTGGTTTTGATCGGGCGAAGCATAAAAAATTATGTAAAAAAATGCGAAATCCGCACTGTACCGTGTAAACTCAATGATTTATCGATACAAAGAATCGATCTTTGAAAAAATCAATGATCGATTCTTCAACCATTGATTTTCCGATTTCAGGCCAATGTTCCACCGAGCATCGAATCGCCAATCGTCGTTTTGCCGATGTGACACCAACATTGGACCAACGATCAGCGGCTTTCGCCGCCAAATGACGCTAACCCAAGTTGTTTCTCGCAAGCGAAAGTGTACCCGAGCCTCGATATAAGAGCATGCAAAATGACACCTTTTTTTAACTTACGCAAAGAATGCGTATTATTTTTGTATTCCGTACCCGATAGTCACCAAACGCATTGACATACCAATATACAATATGTATTGCCAATCCATAGACTGAGTATGATCGCTTTGAGAGTTCTCGCAGGGGAAAATATATAAAATATAATCTCTTGCAGACACGCGAAGCATAAAAAGGGGAAAATGCTAACTTTCCCAATATAAAAAAAAAGTATTGCTTTACAACTACTCTCGCCCTGTATAAGTAACCTATAGAGGGCCTACATCGACGACCAATTATCGGCCGATTCTCTCGATCGTCCTTGGGGCCAATTTTGGCAATCAATATTGACAAGTTCATCCAAAGCTTCCTTGATGATTGAGCCTAGTTCGCGTGCCAATGTTGGCAACATCGGTACCAAAGCTTCGCCCAACCACTGGCCGCGTCCAATCACCCTACATTGGGGTTGTGCAGGGTTCGTTCGGAGTTTCGCGGTCCGGATCATATTCAGCAATGCACTCCGTACCGCCGACGTAAATTCTAATGGCGATGGAGAGCCGCGTAGGTATGGACCGTGCGCGACGATGCGGCGGTGTTAATGCAGACATAATTGCGAATCTGTGTTCCACGCGCATCGCCGTGTGCGAGGGAACGGACGACTGCACGAAGCATACGCGCTGCAGGTCGACTGCCTCGGTTGGGCGCGATCTCGCGAAAGGCTGAGGTCCGCCTCGGATACATCGGACTCGTGGGCCGGTACCGATGTAATAAGCCGGACGCGCGGATTACACGAGGTCGCCGAACGAGCATCGTTCGCCGGCTAATCGATGGGGCAACGAGTCCTCCGATCAATTAATTAAACATCGCGAAGCGAGAGCGAAAAAGGAGGCGGCGAGATTACCGGTGCGCGCGGTCACGCGTACGTAACTGTGCAACGTCGATTGTGCAAACACGACGTTTGTTCGGGACGAAGCCGCGACTTACCTTGTTCGCGATGCGGTGCCGATCGTTCATCGCGCGCGGCTCGCGCGCTGCAGGATTTCTTCCAAATTGACAAACATCGGCAACAATACGGCGCAAATTCCTCACGCTTCTGACGGTGATTTTTCTTCTGCCGGATAGTTGGATGAAAAGTTAGCGGCAGATTCGAAGCGAGCGAGGAAGTTTTGTTCCGATACCGATTTTTTGAAGAGTCACTTGTAAAGCCCTTCACCTCTTATGATTTCATTGCTCTGTTTAATTTGGAATTATGGAAAACGCTGGAACGGTTTGTTTTCAATGAAAATTCGGGCCTCAAATGCCCAGTCGGCAAATCAACGTCGGTGCGCATCTCGAGTCGATGAAGGTTTTGTCCCGCGAACTGGCGGCTCTCGACGGCGCCGTTCGAATTAGGCACGGGAATGGGAAAGGCCGCGCCGATATCGATCGGACACACATAAAAAAATAAAAGCAAATGCAGCACACGGTGGAGAGCTCGTGAATGAAAAAGAGGGGTAGAAAAGTGTTGTCGCAGGGGGGGGTTCAGTAGCTCGATTACATTAGTAGGAAGCTTCGGGAGAGTTTTCCGGAGGCGGATTAATGACCGCGAGCGCGCCGGTACGAGCGCGAGCAAGAGTTGGTCTGGCGTTACATATACCACCTATGTACTCTGGTATATGGCGTTAACTATGTACAGCCTGGATTTCAGCTGTGTACGCTCCGGGCGAGACATGTTTGTTTCCGGCCGGCGTGCTCGGCAGTAACCTGTGGCGGGAAAGTACGCAGACGGGGAAAACCGCAGAAAAATTAGTCCCCGGCGCTCCCCCCCCCTTCTCCCCCGCCCATCTGCGGAAAGTTTCGGGGGATGAGAGGAACGACGAGATGGGAATGCTCGCGGGGGTCGCCTCGACGCTGCCGTGAAGGCGAATTGAGAGGATAGAGAGAAGACGAAAAAAGAATGAAAAAAAAAAGGGCGACAGTCGTGTCTTTCTCTCGACTCTTGTTTCTCCTTCTGTCGCGACTCTGACGTCGACTAACGAGAACGAGGTTCCGAGGCGTAACGAATCGCGTATAGGGACTTCCCTTTCTCACATCCCCGGAGCGCGATCGGTCCTTCGCTCGCAATCTCGAGATTCTCCGGTGGATAGAGTGAAAATATTTCTTCGAATATAAAATTCTTTATTAAACAAATATATGCCGATTTCTTTGCGATCAAAAAAAAAAAAACAAAACAAAAATACATCTATATATTTTTTGTATTGCGATGAACGAAGTACGAGGGAGAGCGGGGCAAGACGGACTTTCGTTTTAACGTTCCGAGGTGAATCGGTAGAAGCGGTCCGTCCTGCCCCGTCCCGGCCAGCGTTCTATGAGCCGTTCTTGGAATATAAATTGTCCACCCGGGGGACAAGATTTCTCGCCGATTCCGTTTATCACTGCCGGCGCGACCGGAGCCGCCGATCGCGAGGAGAGGATCGCGGTCGCGAGAAAGGCAAGCCGGGCAATGTAAGCCGTGAATCCGCGATCTCTCGTCGCTGAGAAAAAGTCAGCGATAGAGCAGCCCGGCGCGCACATATAGGCATCAGGGTGTGACGCTCCCGCTGCCTCGGCCGTAACCCTCCTGAGGAGCCGCGCAGCGCTGAGCGTCCCGGTGAGAGCCGACCTGCCCGCTGCGCTGTGCCGCGTTCGCCATTTTGAAAGGGTTCGCGATGAGGTATACACGGTACTCTTTGTACACGATATCACGCCACGCGGCAGCGTGAAAATGGATTATGCGAGGATCGGCGTATAGCCGAGTTGCAGTTGTGCACCTCGACCGCGTCCCTCGCACCGCATCCACTGCACTCGCTCCAGCGGCGACAACTATGCCCGCGGTTATATCCCGAGACAATGGCGCCTGCTCGCGAGTCCTCTCTACTCTCGTTATTGCCACACAGCTACTCCCCACTTATGCGCCAGCAACAAGCGATCCTCGTTGCCGCTGCAGAACTAACGTACTTCATCTGTTGTCGTCGATGCTGCGACTTTTTTTTTCTTTAACTCTGTTCGCGAATCCATCGTGGGGGAGTCGGTTCTCCATTGTGGTAGGAAAAGGACCCACTTTCCGGCTTCCGGCGGTTCTGGTTTTCGGAAACTCGGGCCCACGTTTTCCGGCCGGCGATCAATGTCGAACATTTCTTTTAGTTGTTGTAAGTGTGTTTATGGAGGATATGTACAATGATTGGACGATTTTTTCACATGTTAGACACACATTTACACATTAATGTATAGGGAAGAGCGGGGCAAAATGGGGCAACGGGGCTGTTGGGCAAAACTAAATTTTCCGATTATTTTTTGATCGGACAAGGTGGCAAAACGGGGCAGAAAAGCCTGATGCATCGATGGGGCGAATTCGGGCATCCAAAAATTAGTGGAAAATTATGTTTTGCCCCGCTGCCCCATTTTGGCCCGTTCTACCCTACATATATGTATATATTAATTACATATTAATATATACATATATGTCAACGGGCCATCGACAGGAGTCCTTCAGCCCGTGGCCTGGTTATGTTTGGTCTGGGATTCGCGTTCATGTGGTTTATTTTATGCTTCTTCGTTCGTCATTCTGCTGAGGTGTTGATATGCAATGTGTGTTGGAAATTTAGGTCTTCGGTGAATGTTTCGCGCAGGACGTAAGCACAGGAGTTGAATGTTTGCTAGCCGATTGGATGCGAATCGTTCGTTGAGTTGTTGTGCTCTCGTCGATATGGATATGATGTCAGTATGAGCCTGGAGATATCTGCCTGATATAAAATTTCATCATTGGCAAGTTTCTATCAATGCACGACTTTAGGAAGAAAAGAAAAATTGTTCATGCAGATATCTGCAGAGTCATATGCGAATTTTTTCGTACAGTAGCGACTTGTGCGGGTTGTGCAGAGGGTTGATAAGGTGTCTGATTCTACTTAGGTAATCACTCATATTTCTTTTGCGAAAAACTGTGTTCCGTTATAGGTTTCTATGTTAAGCGAACAAACCGCGCTCCCAAAAACAACTACCCCATGAGCTACCGGCGATAATTTTCCTATTCAATATCAACGAGCCCAAGGAAGCTTCCAATCGCACATAGTAATAGGACACTAGGGCGCCACCTATGGCGAAAAGTCTCAGATTTTCCAAGAATTTATACTACAACATCTACGAAAAGTTATTACGAATCCGGTACTTCCTGCCATAGGCCGCGACTTAGTTCTTTACTACCACCTGTTATGGTAACATCTCTCAAGCGATCTAGTCATATTTACTGGATCGCTCTCTCAGTACAAAGAACTTAACAAATCCGACCTCAAAGAGTTTTAGTTTCCAGGTACGAAAAATCAGTGATTTTTCTTATCCTCGAAAAGCCATAATCTTCGCTTCCCTGCAGAATCCCTAAAAAACCATGCACTCGAGTTGCAACCAAACAATCCGTACCAGTGTTTAGCCGAAAGAAAAAAAAAAAAAAAAAACAAAACCTCATCGGACCTCTTAGGACGAGTACGCGAGACAACGAATCCCCTTGCCGCCGGTTATGTATTCGCCGATAGGATCTCCAGTCCGGCTGTGCGAAACGGCATAGCTCGGGGTACCACCACATACCTCGGTGCCTATGTATGCATGTACACATGGGCCACGTTATGTACAGAGGGAAGCGAGAAATACTCCCGCGATGTTCGCGATGGGGGCGCCAGTTGCCTAGCGACGCTCAACCCTCGCGAGCGTTTCAACCCTGCGAGCTGGCGCGCGCGGCGAGCGCTTCTGGCTCTCCGCAACTTCCCTCTCGCCCCCCCCCCCATCCACACACGCACACACACACCATCGGCCCTCTCCGCTCTTACCCTCCGTTCGTCCACGACCACTTCCACCCTGATGCGGCCGAGGCAGAGGGTGGATGGAGACAGAGAGCGAGGGGTCAGAAGCGCGCTGGAAACGTTTTCGGGTCCAGCTCGCCGCTTCCTTTAACGATGCACGAGAGGCTCGTACTATCCGCGCGCACAGCGAGACAGAAATTCTACGGCGTATAAACGACGAAACTTTCGAGGGGCTTCAACAAAACAGTCGAATAAAAAAAAAAAAAAAAAAAAATGAAAAATGAAAAAAAAAATATAGGCGAAGCGCGGAAGGCAAAGCGTACGCGGATGGCTCTGCCGCGAGTCGGTTCGAGGCGGACACGAGGCTCGTCGGCTCCGGCGATGTGTGACAGAGGATAGAGAGCCCGCGCCGCCTGTGTGTTGTTGCTGCTGGCGTGCCGTCCCGGCAATGGCGTTTTAATTACAATCTGGCGGGCGAACGCGAGCCAGCGAGCGTTGAGCTCAGTCACCGAGTGACCCGGATAGTGGAGACAGCCGGGGCTTTTCGACCGAACGCTCCGGCTCCACGGGCGGGTTAAATCGGAGACACACGGCGGAGAGGGACCGAGCGGTACACGCGGAACGACGAGACTCGAAAGAGGAATTATTGTTGCGGGGAATGTAAAGGGGAGAAACAAAAAGTATCTAAAATGAAAATGAAAATAAAAATTCTGGCAGCGGCGAGCGTATAATAATATCCGTTCGATCGTGGATTTTCGCCCTCGTTTGCGACTTCTCGGTGGGAGCTTGGAGAACGATTATTTCATTATTTTTTCCGTCAAGGTGGTTCTTGCGAATGGTGATCATTTCGCATAAGTTTCAGATAAATGAGAGGGAATTGCAAACGCTTCTGGATAGGGCTGTACAGATAGGCTCAGCAGGCCAAAATATTTTATCCGGCTAATGGATTTTATAGTTTGGCCGGCTAAGCCGTCTTAACCGGCTAAACTATTTCAGCCAGCTGATCCGTTTTAGACGGCCAAGCTATATTAGCCGGTTAAGCTAATACAGCCTTGACATTTTTTGACGAATTTTTTTATATATATATATATTTTTTTTTTCTAATGTTACCTGCAACGTATTCCGAAGTATTTTCGCTCGTTGCACATAAATCCGCCGGTCTTTTTCGCCTAAAGTACAGTGCGACATTGAGGCGCTCGATTTCATGCACGAAAAATCGTATTTTTGGGATTTAAATGGAAAATATTGGGTTAGGAAAAATTAACGAAACATTTTCATTAAAAGAAAAAGTAATAAAGGCGGTGGATTTGTTGAACAATTTTATTTTTGATATATTTGTTAATAACATTTTGGAATTATTATTATAAAAGAATTTACAATTCCTCTCATTTCTCTGAAACTTATGCGAAGTGAACACTATTCGCAAGGACTACGTTGAGAGTGCTGCGGAGTCGCATGCAGCGGACACTCGGAGAGTCCCGAAGAGGTAGTTTCGGTGATAAGGTGCACGGGGGGGAATATGGACCGGTCGATACATCACTTGTTTGACGATCGGGGTGGGCCATATTGACCTCTTTCAGTCTGTACGAAATTTCCGGCCACGTGCCTCAGCGTTATTAACAATAACACGGGTAAACGCGATGACGGCCCGGGAGAGGGAAGTGTCTCTTCGGCGGACGGAGAATTGTGCGATGTCGAGAGTAGTACAAACTGTGGAAACGTACGGCCTGATCCGAGGACGCTAATGCGTTTTGCCTGCTCGGTCATCCCGGGCTGAATGAGCTGTCCTCTACAGAATGTACCGGCGATAAATTTATGTTCCTGGCAGATATCGCGCCGCCCGGCTTCTCCGCGATACGCTACAGCTCTGAGCTCGATAGGCATAGGTGAGGGGGCAAATCGGGGCAAAATGGGGTAGCTCGGTATTACAGCCGATTCGGATGAGTCCTCAACTGCGAAATGACCGTCTGGTAAGGAGAAAAATGTAATTCACAGTAACTGTTCAAAGGATCAGAAAGCAATTGGAGTAGGGGGCAAAATGGATCATCGCTTTAAACCCGTGCCATTTTAGGAGACACCGCGTTATGCACCGTGGGCGCATGTCCAGAGGTCCGTTTTACCCCTCTTTCCAAGTCTCGACAAATCCGCCGAAACATGTTGTCCTACCCCATTTTGCCCCGCGTCGGAAGCTCGGTCCGCTGGTTACGTGCTCCGCGCGGTTCGCCGAATGTCTGTTGAACATTGCCATCGAGAAAGAACAACGGTTTATTCGGGGAATTATTGGGGCGTCTACAATGTCTATGCTCGTGTTACACAAGGTCGGTTTGTTCATTGACGTAGGTACCCTTCTTTTCAAATAATATAATGCACCGCATAATTTGAAGTCGGGGAAGACCGCCTAAATGGGACTACTTATGAATAAATCCTGATATCTCCGTTGTTAATCAACCAATCCGCTGCAAACTCTGTCACTCTGTCGTTCAAACGATTACACTAACAATATAGCAACGCGTCGGAGTTCGATTCCTCCCGTGCAAAATGCCAGAAGCCTTGCGCTGTGGTAGATTTAGCAGAAACAAAAATTTGTATATCTAAATTGGATACCCATATGCCTAAATGTTACGCTAGTCTTGTGGTACGGGGAAGTCGATATTGACTATCAGTTGTCACTCCCGGCTTCGGAGCTCCTCCGAATACTACGTTCTCCTTATAAATATCGAACTTGAAAAAATAAATAGCTTCTCAGCTCGGTTCCTTGTTGCAATTCTTTTGTTTCGAGATCAACTCAACATCAACTTTTATAAAAATGTCCGGTGCTTGACACGCATCCGATAACCGGCAAATCCACTACTCAATCCTGGAAATACTCTCCTCTACGAACTTTCGGGTATTACTTCTATAAGAATCAGAACACGGGAACTATCTAGAAGATTCGCCGAGATGCAATTATTATCATTTAACGAGTATTCAAAATTATCCATGGGTAAAATTATTACCATTCTGCCTTCAATCATTGCCATTGTTTGGAAGCCGCGTCGAGGTACTCGAATTTCGGGGAATCGACGTAACCCAAAACTTGGTTCCATCAGCATCGAATTAATTGATTGCTGACAGTCGAGTCTCGGCATCGAACCGTATATATTTCATGCTCGGGACACCGAATATTTTTCGTCCCGAGAACTCGTACGACTGTCGAATTCTGCGCAAACAGAATCATAGTTACAGACACGCAAGTTTCGCTGCGATCCGAAGCCTCTTTGAACAGCGATTGCATTTCCGACCGGACAGATCTACAGAGAGACAAAAATGGGAAAACGTTTTCTTTTTGCATTCCGGGTCATACAAAATATTTCGCTAGACCATAATCTGACAGTCCAATTTTTTTGGATTCCAATACTTTTTGTCCTTACGTACTTAGTAAGGGATGAGAACGTAATACAGAGGTAAAATTAATAAACATAAAGTTGTTAACAACACATATAATGTATTCAAACATAAACACATTTTTTCAATGAAGCGGCTCGATTACGAGCGCTGCAAATGAAAATTTATTTCTTTTCCGGCATTTTTTGCCCAATCTGAGTGATACCAGATTTTACATAATCAATTTTTTAAAAATAGACGTCGTTAGAATTTTGGTCAGAGAAAATTTCTTAATTGGTCGGTGAAAAGTCAGGCAAAAGTCAGAGAATTTTTTTCAGCGGAAAAAACGGCCACCATGTTGTAGCAATACAAGCTTCAAAATAACATATCGACTCGACATTTTGGAATTCTAATCGACCCTTCACGAGTTCCCTCCCATCGGCGGTAGACCGCGCATCGCAGCCTGTTAAATAGCCATTCGCAACATTGCAGCTCCGAGCATAAAGACTTTTCTCTCGACGCGCCTTCTTTCGTCGCCGCGGTCTGGCTCGGCTCGCGGCGAGCGACAGAAAGGATCAAGGATCAAGGATTCTCGGATCAGTTTTCCGCGGACTTTCACCGCCGCGCGTCTCGTTACTCGGCGCCTCGGGGCTCGCAATCGCAGATCGTCGAATACTCATCCTGGAACAATGTAAATTGAAGCATTGCAGGACGCAAAAAGTCCCAAGTAAAATTGAATAAATCATCGTCAGGGGGCATCGAAGATCGGCGAGCGAGGAAAACCGACGAAACGGCGAGAGTGGAAGAAAGGAGCGGCTATGAACATTCGCGCTCCTCGGCCTTTGGAGGAAGGTGCGGGCGTCACTCGTTGCTGCCGCTGCTTCTGCTGCCAGCGCGTTCGCTCGCGCGCCTGCGGTGCCGCAGGCACGATGCGCGAATAAAAAAAAAGAAGAAAAAAAAAGAAAAAGAAAAAAAAAGATGCAATTCGGCCCGCATGCTCCTCGTCGAATCGCGTGTATATATACATACACACCCTGGCAATAGGAACGCCGTACGAGAAGCCCGATTACTCCATCCTTTTCTCACTTCTTTTTGTACGTGTGTATATGCGTTTTTTTCTCTCCTCCTCTCCCTTCTTCGTTGCTCTTTCCATCTCCGCTGCGCGCCCGCTATGTACGTATCTCCTTTTATCGCTACGAGTACGCAGTCTCGATTCCTCTCGGTTCACTCGCAAGGGATGAAGCACGGCCGGTTCGCCGGAATGCTGAGTCTAGCGTAAAGAGCTTCTCCGTCCCGTTCCCCCCTTTCGTCCTCTCTCCGTCTTTCTCGGATACTGCGTGGGTGTGCGTGAGCTATCCCCTCCACTCCACTCCCCCCCCCCCGCTCCTCCCCCCTCCTCGCCCTTCTCTTTCTACATCTAATTTGGCATCCGTCCCGCTCGCACTCTCCGAAACCGAGTCCCCGCATCCGCGCTCGACTCTCTTCGCCCTCGCTATCTTTCTTTATCTAATTTTATCGTCCCGTCTTTCTCTCGCCCTTTCATCTTTCATCTCCCTCGCGCTCTCCCACCATCTCCTCTTACTCCGGCTGATTTTATCATCCTTTCTCTCCCTCCGCCTCGCATCTCTCCCCGCTCTCTCTCTCTCTCGCTCTCCCCCCTCCACTCTCCCCCCGGACGTTCAGACTTCGTGTTTCTCCCTGCCTCCTTATCCAAGCCGCCACCGCAAAGGGTTCTCATTTTGTTTACACTCCGAGGGGTTTCGCCGCTTCAACCTCGAGCGCCCGACCGACCGGACCCTTCCCGAATCCTCGATAATTTATCGCTCGTACAATGTTTATCTTTCAATTCGAATCGTACGATTTCTTTTTACACCTCGCCGCAACGATCCACCCTGTCGCAGACCTTTCGGCTGAGCGCCCGAAGAGGCTTCGGGAACGAGCGTGCAGTGAGACGAATCGCGTTGTCTTACTTCGAACTCTGTGGTGCTCCTTCGCTGATACGAAAATTCACGGAGGTCAATTCTTTGAAACGATGTAAGTTGGCGAAACTTAAACATTTTCAGTAATTTTTTTCAACATTTGAAAAAAAGGTTTCTGTATGGAGATTCTAATGTTTTTTTTGTGTTGAATTACAATTAATTATATTTTTTTATTTTCTGTCTCTTAACGCTTTATTTCAACGAGAGTTATTGAGAACCACTAGCGGACACACGATCCGCCGCGATGGAGAGGGGGGGAAGAGCGCCGAGTGCGGGATAAGAAGAGAGAAGGATGCGAACTCGAACGACGGCGAGTTATCAAGAGAGACCGGGTGAGCGAGCGAGTGAGAGATGTCGAAAAAAAGGAGAGAAAAGGTCGCGGCGTTACCCCGCTGTCCGTCTCTCCGCATCGGCTGGCCCATCGTACGCGTCCCTACGGGGGCCCGATGAGAGTACTAGAGAGGCCGCAACAGCGGCCCGTCCAAGGGCCCCGCAAGTTTAACGGCCCACGAGATATCCGTCCCCGTGGACCAGTCGCGCGGCGAGCGCGAGATTATTCACCGACGGGGATCTCTTCGACTCCTCGTCCGGTGGAGAAATCTAATTTCTCCTGCCGAACCCAACGAGGTCAGGATTGAATCGTGATAATGAACACTTTGATTACCCTCGAGCCCTCCCCGTGCCAGATAGGGAATATTTACCTTTCTCCGCAACGAGATCTTTGAATTTTAAGTAACAAGTTTCTCCGACTTAAGGTAGTCCGAGCGTAGAGACCCGCGAAATGTTAGTTTCAGAGAAAAATTCAAACATTTCTCGGTGGGATAAAAATCTGCAAAACATTAACCATATGGGAGATGCTGCAAATACTGTTTTTGTGTAATAATTACTCCAAAATGTTATTGACAAATTGAGGACAAACATAATTGTTAAACAAAATACCGGGCAACTTAACTATTTTTGTTCCATAAAAATGGTTCGTTTATTATTCTTTATAGTTATGAATATTTTCACAATTTTTTATAATCTTTGAAAATCGCGTTTTTTATATGTTCAAGCTGTAAAAAAATGCAACCTTCAAAGATTACAGAAAATTCTGAAAAAATATTTATACGTGTTCATAAAAATAAACGAATAATTTTTATGAAGGAAACTAGTTAAGTTGCCGAGTGATTTGTTGAATAATGATATTTATCTTCGATTTGTTAATGACAAATTGGAATTGTTATTTCATAAAAACATATACTTGATTTTTTTTCAGATTTTTATCCCATCCAGAAGTGTTTAATTTTTCTCTGAAACTCACGTTTGGCTAGACTGTACCGCTTGGACAACCTTACGGATTGGGTGGCGTAATTTTTATGACTTTTTAAAAATGTTGCACATAATAGCGTGAATGAACGGAATAATATATCCCAGAATCCTAATAGTAGTAGTCGTAGTAGCAGTGAGTTTATTGACAATACATAACATTTAACAGTTTTTGATACTTAACGAACTTATCTCTGTTCACCTATATTGCATATTGCCAATTGGCCATCGAGCGCAGTCCTTCAGCCACGATTATTACAAGGTCTTTCAACTTTTCATAGCTTGGGTGAATGGAACGCTTACTGATTTGTGAGAGTAAATGTTCAGTCGTCTATTTCATTGTTCATTATTTCTAATTGTTGATAGGTTGTATGTATCTATTTCAAATTAGTTTTTTTTTTCGCTACTTTTTAAAGTAACAGAACTGTCGAGCCTTGCTCTCCCTCGAGTTGAGGATCTCGGCTGGGTTTGAATAAGTAACGAGACCGGGCGGTGATTCGGATCGCGCTTGGATCGAGTGGAAGGCTCAGATTTAAAAATGTTGAGATGGTCTAGGGTAGAGCGGGGCAAAATGGCATAGCGGGGCAAAACAGGATTATGAGACGGAACGCAATTTTCCAATAACTTTTGGATGGTGGCGATGGTCGTCCGTGGGGCAAAACGGGGTTAAAAATCCGGACATGTCGTTGGGACGAAATGGGGCATCAAAATTTATTGGAAAATTGAGTTTTGCCCTCACTGTCCCGTTTTGCCCCGCTGTCCCATTTTGCCCGCCCCCCCCCCCCCCGTGCATACAGCTCTACAGTGCACGGCCCTTTTTATGTACACGGAGTTCTGCACAAGTTATTTTTTTTTTCTTAGTATGTATTTTCTCAGGTAAGATAAATGAAATAACATTTTCCCGTTACGAGAAAATATATCTATCTCTAGGTGTTTGGGCACTGGTTCGGCACTACCGTGGCAGATGTATTTGTTGTTTTCCGCAGGAAGCCCGTCGCCTGTCGCTCATATTCCATTTCTCTCGCTCCGGGCGTATCTCCCAGAAAGCGAGCGATGATAAAGCCGGGTACATAAAGATAGGATGAGGGAAGAGGAGGACAAAGAAAGAAATATAAAAAAAAAGAAACGATAGACGAAGGAGAGGGTTTGTGTGTTTGCCTTAACGATCGGCCTGTCTGTTGATTCAAGTGGACCGTTAGCGAGGCATCGCTAACTTCCACCGTCAACTGCGAGACTCGTACTACGACTACGAAAGTATACGCACTCTTTCTCCGCTATTCCATCGCCTGTAGCCCCGCCGTTCCTCGCGAGACTTCGCCCTTTCTTTCTTTTTCTCTTCATCAGCGACCACCGACACTTCCGCTTTCCTCGTTTATCGTTCGCGGAAATCGTTAGGACGAAGGATTTGCCGGAGAGTCCTTCCTCGACTCTCCCCTCGGTCCGACCACTTCGGGCAATTAGTTCCGAGGCGAGCTAAAGAGTTAGGGAAGAACTGTGAATTTTCACGGCCCTCTCCGTGTCCGAACAATCCTTGATTCGCATCCGCGGCCACGAGTTACTCGATGAGGAGGCTGTTTCGAGCATAACAGTCCGTTCAGAATTTTTAGAGATCGGCGAGTCGCCCAGAGGCAACGGCCGACTCTTCGGGTTCTCGCTAACTCGCTCTACCCATGCTCCGCTGGGCTCCCATCCCGATAGTGGAATTATTATTACGACTAGAGAGAGCCGAGTCGTGATGGGCACTAAAACGAATGGAATCTACCTTCGTCGCGATATCCCTGGGCTCATCGGGCCGAAGGCTAAAGGAATTACGGAGCTCCACTTCCTCGGTTACCTTTTTCTTTTTTTGGTTTCTTTTTTTTTTTTATTATTATTTTTTGTTCGAGTATACGCAGCGCAGATGAGAATGCGGGCAGCGGAGAAAAAATAAACGATATACTCAAAACCCTCCCAGCTCGCAGGGCTATCTACGAATGCTTTAAATGAGAATGAGACCTTTGAAGAGGCTTTGAGGAGAAAACCAATCGGGTGGAGTTCATTTCCTCTATGCTAAGGAGCATGGTGGAGCGGGGCAAAATGGAAAGGACCCGGGCAAAAGGAGAACCCTCCGTTCGAAATCTGACTTCTTTATGTCCCATTAAAAAAAAGTTTTATTTCTATATATTTATAAAGTTTTATTCTTTGTTAATATTTAAAAATTGAAGAATAATTATAGGATCGCGAAGAAAGTTTTAGGGACATGATTTTGTGGTAACTTTTTTTTATTCGCGTCCAAAAGTGGAGTACAAAGTTAAAAATTCATATCCATCGTCTCAAAAAGTGAGCAAGCAAAAAATGGTAAAAAAAAAGTTGCGTTCCGATCCGCTTTCAGCGACTTCATTCCAATTTCGTCGGCACCCCACGAAGATCGATGTAGTCAGCGTCGCGATGTCCGAGAAGCTCTATCGATGGTTGTTCCCTTCTTAAATTAACCATCTCACTCAAGGAAAAAAAAAAAAAGAAAAAAAATCTGCAAGAAATAAATAATCTTTGAATCGAGTCTAGCAAAGTAAACTCATGATCGAGAGAATAGTCGCGTGCGCTTGCATAGCGGAAGCGGGAATCGTTGGACGCATCAGCACGCAGGGACACACACAGGGCGGTCGACTGAGGGTGACGTTGGAGGAGAGGTAACCCGAGTCGGGCGTGGATACGTGGTACAGTACAAAATTGCGAAATCCCTGGACGGTCAATTAACGAGTAACAGTATATCCAAAGGGCTCGGGGTGGGGGTGGGGGGGGGGGGTGGGGGGGTGGTATGTGTGTACCGGGCCAAGCTGCGGAAGCTTCTGCGATTACGCGGCTGCGGCCAGCGTGCGCGCACGAGAATGGTATGAGGAAGGAAGAGGGTGCGATATGGAACGGGATAGGTCTTTACGCGGGTACGCACATTCGTATTTAGCGGGTGCGACGACGAGGGACCGAGAAAGATCGGAGGGTGTGGGAAAGAGAAAGAACGAAAAGGGCGCGGGGAGGGGCGGGGAGAAAGGTTCGACGGTGAAAAGAGAGACGGGAAATCGGGCCCAACGGGACGCCCTTAAGCTCATCGAAGTACCGTTGCCAGGACACCAAACCCCCTCTGGGACATTTCGGGTCGCGACGGTGCCGGCCGGCATCACAAACCGGAAAAATTGCCAGGCATGCCAGCCACTCGAAGGGACAGCTCGGAAAATTTATGGACCCTCGATACGTATTCTATATTATAAGCTGTATATATACGTACATATATCGATATATAGGTATATATATATATATATATGTGTGTGTGTTTCTGAATAGTTTAAAATTGAGACGAGCCATCGAGTATTTTTCCGCTCGATATTGTTTTTCTTTTCATGCTAATATCCTATCGCAAGCTGATGAATATCATGAGAAAAGAAAATACGAATAGGAATGGCACGGTGGGGTAGCGATGATCAGCCCAACATCGTTCGTACGATCGGAACAAATGTCTCACCGATCTAAAAAAAAAAACACCGGGAACTTTACCGACGAAATAATACCGACCGATATAATTGACTCCACATACGAACTAAGTTCCGTCTCTATCGCAGAGTGAAGAAATGGAGAGGAAAGGAATATCATGTACACATATATTTCTGAATAGTTTGAAAGTGAAACAAGCCATCGAGTATTTTTCCTCTCAATATTGTTTTTCTTTTCACACTAATATTCTATCGCAAGCTGCTGAATATCACGAGATAACAAAATACGAATATGAATAGCACGGTTAGGCAGCGTTGATCCGCCCAACACACAAAAAAAAATGTATTTGACGGCCACCTTTTATTTTGCTCAAACCAAATAAACGATAGCCGTCGAATAATTTTTTTTCCGGGTGCATCGTTCGATCGATCGGAACAAACGTCTCACCCATCTAAAAAAAAAAAAAAAAAACACCGCTAACTTTACCGACGAAATAACACCGACCCATATAATTGACTCCACATACGAACTAAGAAGAATCCACCGCGAGCAGGATAATAGTTCGAGCCGCGCGTTCCGTCTCTATCGCGGAGTGAAGAAATGGAAAGGAAAGGAATATCATAGTACAGAGAGCCGAGAAGGCCCTCCCACAGCGAGCGTCGTGTGTGCGCGCCGTATGGCTTACACGTTTGATTATATTTCGCGGTGTCTGCTGGGCGCGCGATGCAGAAGAAGGCGGAGGAGGAGGAGGAGGTTGCACACGCGAGACTACGACGACAACAACGACGTCCGTTCAAGGAATATACACGAGCGCGCACGGGCACGAAGGAGAAAGACGGAGAGGGAAGGTCGCAGAGGAAGAAGGCACAAGGCGACGGCGTGCCAGGACTCCTCCGGCTGCGCGCCCGGCGAGCAGCGGCAGCGGCGGCAGCACGCGATCGGAAGGTCCGATTACTTCGGTAAAGGAAGAGTTGGAAAAGTCACGGAGAAAAGTATATCGTTCCGCGGGCTCGGTCGTTCCCGTCCCGGACTAGCATGGGGGTTACTAATGTTCTCTTTATACGATCCCTCGCTTATATCTTTACCCATAATATCCTCTTTTTTTTCTTCTTTTTTTTTTATACTCAAGGCACGAATATACTCGACGAATTCTTCGAAACAAACATTAAGGTCGAGATGGATGCATTTTTCGAATCAATGCCATTTAAAATCGGTCGACGTTTCGGATGAAACGGAAGCATCATCGGACGCGGTGTTAAATTGTACATCCGGCGATGCTCTGCTTTTTCCCGAAAAGTCTACGGTCTCTGAATCGCATTTATTACAGATTTTTTTTACCGACTGAGTCGTTTCACGTGTCCTTAAGGGCATGTGTTACAGACTCAGTCGGTAACAAATCGCCTTCCCTGTTTTCTTCAAAACTGTTGATACGACGAGCAAAAGCAAATTAGGGTTTCATACTGTTACGAATATGTAGCTGACTATTCGTTGAGGCACACGATATTAGTTAGGTTTGACAAGAGACGAACGGACGATCGATACAAGATCGATCGTCATGTAAAACAGTCTTGATCAGACTTTCAGAGAAAACAGACGTTTGACAGGTCGTGTTTGAGATATTTAGCTGCCATTGTACATAATAATATCCGCCCCAAAACCTAATACGCGCGTTATTCATTCCCTTGGACGTAACAGTACTTATATCTACACTGAGAGAAGGATCTAGTAAAAATTACCAATCAACTAAGAAAAATTACCATAGAATATAGCAGTACGCCGCCAGGGCGCCACCTATGGCAAAAAGTCTCAGAATTTCCAAGAATTTTTACCATAATATCTAAGAAAAATTCTTATAAATCCGGTACTTCCTACCATAGGCGTCGCCCTAACGCTCTACTACTATATGCTATGGTAATATCTCTCAAGTGATATAGTAGTTTTTACTAGATCCTTCTCTCAGTGTATTGACTGCAAAATCTATTGATCTATTGACTGCCTAATTTGATTTTGGTCGAAGCATCAGCCATCGCGGAGAAAATAGGGAAAGCGATTTGTTACCATCGGAGCATCGATACGTGTGTGTCACATGCCTGCAATAGAGTGCAGTTGAACGGGTTTATTTTATTCTTGTATTTTTGACTTTTCGGTTTCGCGAATAGCAAGGAATTGTTGAGCGCAGAGAAAAAAGTTAGAGGATGATGCGGAGGGGGTAAAAGAGATGCGCGTAGGTGTGAAGGCGAAGCGAGCGGTCGTCGCACGTTCGAGCGTTTATCAGCGAGAGACGAAGGAGAATGCGCCACTTCGTATAATGATAAGTGTGATAAGGGCCGCGCGTAGGCGAGCGGGCTCTCGAGCCGGCTCCCTCGCCGCCGTTACCGGCGGAGAGATACGGACGGGCGAGGAGAGAGAATCCAGAACTGGGCTCACTCTCGGCTTTCGCGGCGCGCGTGCACGCGTTGCGTTTCGCTCGCATGCGAACGCACTCTCCGCACACGCGTACGCGCGCACACGGAAACCCTCGCGCGATTCATACCGGCGTAATAAATTATTTCGATGAAAAATAAATCGCGCAACGCATGGCCGGAGTCGTCGATTTCGCCCGACTGGCAATAACACACGCCAGATTTTTCATCCCGCCACTTGTCACTGTCGTGTATCGCGGATTTCCGTTTTGTCGTGAAAAATTCAGTTTATGCCAGTATTTTTTTTTTTGCTTCCTCATAGAGGAAACTTTGTTATGGTGATAAAAAAAATGTCAAGATTTTAATGAAAACGTGTTCAGAATGTTCCAAAACATCGAAGAATCACATTCAGAAAAAAAATACAAACTATGCTTCCTCGTAAGAGAAGCTTTGCGAATAAAGGAACATTATGAGAAAGCGCTATGAAAATGTCAGTTTTCAGCTTTTATAAGAAATCGATATGAAAATGTCAGTTTTCAGCTTTTATAAGAAATCGATATGAAAATCTCAATTTTCAACTTTTGTGAGAAATCGATATAAAAAATTCCAATGTCCAACTTTTTTTTCATATGCATTTATCATTTCGCAAGGAGGTATTAGATCGGAGCGGAATGACTGCCGACTGAGGTCTGATGTTCTCGATTCCGCGGACGGTGTCTCGATTGTACGAGCGATGATGGACGATGATTCGCGGGACCGAAGTTGCGGGCGAATGTGCTCGGCGAAAGGAGAGAAAGCATCGATCGCGGAGCGGAGAACAACGCGCGCGGGCATCGCCGTGGGCCAGGAAACTCTCTCGCCAAGACTCTTTTGTCCTGTTGCCAGGAGCCGGGAACGTGCTCTGACGGAGCGAGCACGTTTCTACTACGATTCCTTCGGAGCGGCGTTCCCGGCGACTCTCCAGATCCGAGATCCATTAGCGGCGGGTCAGCGATGAATCCGCGCCCCCTCCCGCAGGTTGCCAATTACTCAGGAAGATTCGTAATCAATTTGAAAATTCCGGGACGCGCGCGCCCCTTCGATCGCCCCCTTTGAGGACATTTAACGGATGTGGGATTAATTCGTCCGAATCTGGGAATCTTGGCCCGTGGGGTTCGACCTTGTCCCGGGGGACGTTCGATTGTTCCCCGGCTCGTCTTTCACCCTGCGCGCACGCCACGGCTGGCACGACCTTTTCCCTTCTCCCTCGAGCCTCCTTGGTGCTCCTGATTTTACCTCGATTAGGAGAAAGTCCCTCGGCCCTGAAGAACTGACCAACGGAGAATAGACTCCATCATGTCGATTGTCTTCCTAAAGGTTCTTCTTTTTATTTTATATCGATACATTTTTGTATTTTTGAATCACGTTTATTGTAAAAATTTCTGATGTGTTTTAAATGCTTAGATCTGGCGCGTGATTTTTTTTTAACGTCGCAAATTGCTGTCGAATCTATTCGCTCTTTTTAATGTCTATAGGAAAGCATTTATTTATTTTTCTAAAAAAAATCTCATTAGTCGTGCCGATTCTCGCCTTGCAGCTGAAGCTCGTGCAAAAGAGACACCTGGCTTGCGATTGGCTCGTGTGAGCATCGTGTCCATTATTTTTTCGAGGGCATTTTTATTAATAAATGTTTGTATTTTTTAATCACGACCATCGTAAAAATATATGATATATTTTACATCTAGCCCGTGCTTTTTTTTTATTGTCGCAATTATCTCTCGAATCTATTCGCTCTTTTTTAATGTCTATGACAAGACATTTATTTGTTAAGAAATAATGTAAAAAAAAAAAATCTCATTAGTCGTCGTGCCGATTCTCGCTTGCAGCTGAAAAGCTCGTGCAAAAGAGAGACACCCGGCTCGTGATTCTCTCGTGCGATCATCGCGGCGATTCGCTGCCTGACGTTGGTATTATGGAAGCGCAATAAGTACACAGGGACATGGGGTGCGTCCTGCCACGGTAATTTTCAGCACGGCAAAATGTATTTAGTACGAAGCGGAGCCCCGTGGAAGAATCGTTATACGCACCGGTGTGCTTCGAGGGCTCGCGAGTCCGCCGTGCGAACGGGAATCGCATTTTCTTCTCGGATATCTTGACTCCCGGACTAACTTGGCCGCGTATCCATTATCAGTGTGTAATGTATTTACTCATCCGGCGTTCCCCTGCGCTTTCCACGACCAGGAGCTCGATAGGCGCGGGGCAAAGTGCACGGCTATATTAAATTATTGGCAATCGAGTTATTCGAGGGAATAAAAAAAAAGCTTTCAACCGAACTGTGACGCATCGCGGACATCTTTCGATCGGGGCGGTCCCTACAAGGGCCACCCTTCGGAACAAGGACTCGACACGAATGGGAAAAAAATAAAATAAACCTCTTCCAATTTTCCCAAATTTGTTTCGAAAAAACAAATATCCGAAAATCAACGTCTCTCCGGCAAATTTGTCGGGTCGGGTTTGAGGTCGGCGAACAGCGGAATCGGACCGCGAAGCAAAGAAGCTTCACAAAAGAAAAAGCTTCCTCTATGAGGAAGCAAAAAGAAAAAAAAAAAAGAAAAAAAAAATACATGTTTTCCAATTTTTCCAAATACGGCTCGAAAAAACATATATCCGGAAATCGTCTTCGCTACCGCGAATTTGTCGAGCCGAGTTCATCGTCTGCGAACAACGGAATCGGACCGCGAACCAGAGAATCTTCACAAAAGAAATAAAGAACAAAAAAGAAAAAAAAAACCATGTTTTCCAACTTTCCCAAATTTGTTAAAAAAAAAAAAAAAAAAAAATCCAAAAATCGTCTCTCCGGCGAATTTATGTTGGTTCGAGTGCATCGTCGGCGAACAACGAAATCGGGACGCGAACCGAAGAAACTTCACGGAAGAAAAAGAAAAAAAGAAAGTTTCCATAAAACAGCGTAATTTCGTAAGCGGGCTAGCAATAATTCGTTTCGCTCGGGAGGCAATAATTTTCAGGAGTATAATAATATCGCTCGCATGCAGCGGCCGCGCGGAGAGTTCTCTCCTGGGCGTGTGGGTACAGGGGATGTTGGAGGGTGCCGTTGCCGGGCTTCGGGTGGAAATGACAGCCAGTTTGGCTATTCCCGCACCGAGGGACCTCCAGCGCAGTTGTAACCCAGGAATCCCCCCTCGCGACTCCGCGGCAACTCCGCTGGTTCGCTCCCCGAGCCCGCGTTCCCCGTCACAGAGCGCGTCGGCTTTGCCCCGCCGGCAGGTCTCTCTCGTCTATCGACCCAGGCTAGCCGAACACAAGAGGAGAGTACCGCGACCCCTGACACTGGCTGCGTGCGCGCGTGAAGCTACGTACGAGTACGTGTGTCATGATATACCGTGTGTATCTATGTATAAACATGGGGAGGTAGAGAAATATAGTCCGTGTATACACTATGCGAAAACATCGATGATACAACGAAATATGTATCCGGGCATGTTTGTCTATCATTACTGCCGTCCATAGAGCACGGCTCGTATCTTCGCAGCGGATTCGCTGAAAACGAGCGGCTCGTTTACGGTAGTCCTTGCGAATGGTGTTCACCTCGCATAAGTTTCAGAGAATTGAGAGGGAATTCTAAACAGTTCTCGATGGTATAGAAATCTGAAATGTATTGAAGATGCTGACAGGATTGATTTTGCAAAATAATAATTTCGGAATGTTATTAACAAATTGATGAAAAATAAAATTGTTCAACGAATCTCCTGGAAATATAACTCAGAAAAACCAAAAAAGAAGTAATAATAATAAAATAAATAAATAAGTAAAACAGCTCGCGAGTAAACCAACTTGTGACTGAGAATCGCAGGCCCAATGTTTAAAAAAAATCTATGTATATCAATGTTAACAATCGTTGGGATGTTTCGTAGGTGGGCGCGATTTGGTATTGTACGGAAAGAGCGTATAGCAGAGATGTGAACGCATCTGTTGTGCCGCTACGGGAGTCCGAGGCGATCCTTTGTGGTGGTCAGAGCGGACAAGACGAAGAATACCTAGCGAGGGAAAGGCGATTGGCGCGTGTCCGAACGTTCGACTCCTTTATTTTTTATTCTCCTCTCAGATGTCTTAAGTTCTCTTTGGAACCAATTCCTTATCACGAAAACCTCTCGAGAACACTTGTAAATCATTCCATAGAGAGCGAAACCTCGGGGAAAAAATACATGCAGTTTTATGTTTGTAGGTTACATCGGCATATTATGTCGATCAAATTTTTTTATGAATACATAAATTTAAAAAATTTGACGGTCGAAATTTTCAGTTGTGAGCCACGAAATTCTCAATTTTAATCCATAAAATTCTCAGTTTTAATCTACGAAATTCTTTGTTTTATCAACGAAATTCTTAATCAGATACGCAAAATTTTTCTAACCCGTATTGTGGAGAAAATTACCATATGGGTTGGGTAAACAAATTTCACATATCGCTAATGGCGCTGGTGTACCATGTTGCCTTATCGAAATTTACCATATGACTTGATAGTTTTTCCGAGATCGTTCTCTCAGTGTACACACGTATAGAGCACGTTTGTTATTTAACACTTGGCGTACAGCGCGTGAGCGAAACAACGGAAAGGGAGGCTGGAACAAAAATAAAGAAAGAGGAAAAAAAAAAAAGAAAAAATAAAACGCTCGAGTGGATATAGTAAAAAGGAGCTAAAATAAAGGAATCGATGGCGAAGAGATGAGGAAGGAGGTGGAAGCAATGAGAGAAGAAAAATACAGCTCGAGGGAATGGGAGAAAGGAAGAAGGAGCTACTGTCCAAGGAAGACCATTGTTGTGTCGGGAACTTAATATGCGCGTTTCTTCTCCGTGCTCTTCGGGGAGCCGCGCGCGCCCGTTGCTCGCCGCGGGTGTAGCAGCGCCTACAGAAGAGAAGAGCGAACGGGTCGCTACGATGCGACTCGTATTAACATTGTAGCCTCTTTACCTTTTGCGGTAAAAAAAATAAAACAAAATAAAAAATAAAAAAAACAGAAAAACAAACAAACAAACAAAAAGTCGACGACGCGAATTTTCTCAGCGGTTTATGTTAATTCCTCCGTCCAATTACGTTGAAATTAATTTCAACGATTTTTACCATTACAATAGCCATGTCCATTAGAGTAGCGATGAGTATAATTCTTTATTTCCATTTGTAAAAATCCTACCATCGGCTCTCGAGAGGGATCTAATTTTACATTATCATCTACGCGGCTAGACCCGTTTCGGAGATAGGAAAGAAGTAGAGAATGAAAAAGGAGAAAAATAAAAGGCCAAAAAGAGAAGGCAAAGCATAAGGGCCACGAGAGGGATGAGCCGCGGCGAGTGGTAGAGGAGAAGGTAGCAGGGAGCGAGGAACAGGTTTTTCAGGCAGGCACAAGCAGCACACGGGGGTTATATAGTGCACGCGAAGCGGTCCTGCGAAGCATGACTACCTGACGACGTTGCCCCCGGGCGTACCGGTGGAAAATGGTGAAACAGGTGCTCGTAAAAAATTCGACGCCTCCGACCCCTGCCTACCTAGCGGCTAGCTGGATCTCCCTCCGTTTCGCTCACTCCGCTCTCTCGGCGACGTTCTTTTTCACAGACTTCTCGTTCCAGGCACACTTTGCCCTCCGCACCCGTACAGATTTTTCGTACGGGTGTAAATGTACGTAGATAAATATTCTTTTGAGAATGAAAAGGGCATTTCGGTAAGTTCAAAGGCAAAAGTCCTTTGCCGGTGTGTCTTATTTTTGTCGTCTCATTTTATTTTTATTTTTCTCTCTTCATTTTGTGTTTCCGCCATTTGAATATTTTATTCCATGTTGCGTTTCGCGAAACAAACGGAATCAAAGAGAATTCACAGACTGCCGTGGTAAGGACAGAGAGAGATGTCAGGGGGGATCGGAGGGGCCAAGGGAAAAATCATTGGCAGCGTGAAACTCGCCTCTCCCTCGGATTCGGAGAGGATTTCAGTCGTCGGGTTGTAGCGTGTATGGGATTATAACAACAACAAAAAAAGCCTCCTCGAAGCGACGGGAAGGACGTAACGACGTCGTCATCGCGGAGATTACCTCCCGCTCGTGTTATTATTCTTTTTTTTTTTTCATCGTACCCTCGGTCCGGCATCCTCTCTCCAGTATCAGTTCAGTTATTTCTCGTTAGAGACGCTCATAAAAATAAAAATATATGGGTAAAATAAGTAATAATAATAATCTGCATAATAATAAAATTCATGTCGATTGGACACTCACACCGATACTCACCGATACTCACCGATAATCAGAGATACTCAGAGGTACTCAAACGGAGACTCTCACAGATACTCAAACGGATACTCACACGGCTACTTACAGATTCTCAAACGGTTACTCTCACAGATTCTCAAACGGATACTCTCACAGATACTCAAACGAATACTCACAGATACTCACAGATGCTGATACGGGTACTTACAGATAGTACTCGTAAACGAAGATACGGGTACTTACAGAACTCGCAGTTACTCACAGATACTCACGGATGTTCACAAACACTCACACAGATACTGCGAGCGCCCGAGTCAACATAACCGCTAATAATAATCATAATAACAACAACAACAATGTGTATGTAAGTAAACGCCAAAACGGACGATATGTCGTATATTGCCTATATTTTGCTTTGAGTTTTATCATTTTTTCTATTATTTCTTCGATGACCCACGGAATGAAAGATTCGCTATCGATGTCCGCTCCTCAGCAATATTATTCGCGTTAAACCGCGACAAACAAATTCGTCTGTCCTGTGCATTATTCCGGCTACACATTTGGACCCTAATGCACGACTATTTACGCAGAGGGTTGTCGTGTCTTTTGAGCCTGCGCCTGTCTATATACGCCATTATGTATACATAAATGTATATATCTATTCTTTATATATATATATATATATATATGTAAATAAAGCCTAGGGTACGTCGAACAGCGCTGCCAGGGCTGTGGGCTCGAACAGCGTAGCGCTGCTCCGCCGCTTTCGTGTGTGTATCTAAGAGACTACATTATGCGCCTGCCGACCTGTTGCTACCCTCTCCCGGTCTCCTGCAACCCTCGCCGAGGCCAGAGGGGCGACGAGTCACCCCCGCAAACACGACGAGCGAGATGGCCTGTCTCGTACGAAAAGTTTCGTGCGCCTCTCATCCTCGATCCTCTTAATTTTCTATACCTTGCTCTTCCTCTCCCCTTCCCTGCAGTTTCTTTTTTTTTCATCTATTTTCTCCTCCTTACATAAGTCTTGCGGTCTCCGATCTATCGGCCTCTACCCGTTGGACTCTTCGTCATTTCTTTTTCTTTTTTTTTTTACTTTCTCTCTTCCGCTCTTCTCCGCTCCGGCGAGGTACAAGGGCGACGAGGGAGCAACCGCTGCACTCCGCGCGCTTCCTCGGACGCCTATCTTTATCCCTTCCTCAATCTCTCTCGCGTCTCGCGTCCTCCGTCCTCCTCCCGCTCGTACGGGCCCTTCGGGGAAGCGATACGTGCCCAGCACACGATGAATCGCCGAGCTTCACGAGCCCGAGAGACTCGACGACGCGGCCTGGGAAAATAGGCTCGGATAAGAATTGCCACTCTGTAGGTCATCCACAAGACACCTACGAAATATTTTTATATATACATATATTTTTTTTTATCGCTGAAATCAATTAAATTTAATAATTTTTTATAACGATCGAATTTCTCCTAATCGAATGTCTTTTCGTTTATTTCTTCGAGTCCGAGTTAGGGCTCTACAAATAGGCCGGCCTGGCTGGCTACAATATCTTATCCGGCTAATGGATTTTATAGTTTGGCCGGCTAAGCTCAAACAGGCTTGGAATTTTTTGACGAATTGTTATGTTTTTTTCTAATGTTACCTGCAATGTATTGCGGGGTATTCTTGCCCGCTGAACATGAATCCGCCGGCCTTTTTGGTCTAAAGTACAATGCTACATTAAGGGGCTCGATTTTATGCACGAAAAATCGTATTTTTGGGATTTAAATGAAAAATATTGGGTTGGGGATAAAATGATTATTATATTCGTGATCAGCGGGAAAAAATACATGGAATATAGCATTGAAACAAAAGAAATCCATTGAATAACGATTTTTCAATGTTTGAGCCACTTTTGGAAAAACGTCGATTTTCGTGATTTTCAAAGGTCGATATCTGGGCTCCCAATGGAGCTACGGAAAATCCAGGGCGCCCATCGTGTTCTACGGGAAAGAATACACAACATAGGGCCTTGTCCGAAGATTTAGAATCGTTCTATCGTGCCGTTTGACGACGTTGAAAAACGCTAAAAATGGACTCTAAAGGGGTAGCCTTGCAATTTTTTGACGAAATTTTTTTTCTTTTTTTTAAAATTAACAGCCACGTATTCCAACGTATTTTTGCGCGCTGAACACGAATCCGCTGGCCTTTTTGGACTAAAGTACAATGCGACATTAATGGGTTCGATTTTATGCACGTGGCCGGCTAAAATAGCTTGGCCGGCTAAAACGGTTTAGCCGGCTAAAATAGTTTAGCTGGCAAAGCCGGATTAGCGGGCTAAAATAGTTCAGCCGGCTAAGACGGCTTAGTCCGCCAAGCTATAAAATCCATTAGCCGGATAAGGTATTTTAGCCGGCTAGGCCAGCCTATCTGTGCAGTCCTAGTCCGAGCGACTCGACGTCGTTTCCTGGTAAAATAGGCTCGGATAACAATTGCCACACTGTAGGGTCATCCACACGACACCTACGAAATATTTATATATAAATTTTTTATCGCCAAAATAAATTAAATTTTATAAATTTTCATAACAATCGAATTTTTCCTAATCGAATGTCTTTCCGTTTATTTTTTTTCTCGATCCAGCCTCGGGAGGGGGTGGTCCAATGTTGGTCCCTCCCGTGGCGCAAGGGGGAACGGGCGGCCGTCAGGTCGGCGACACCGGCGGGCCTCGGGGTCAGCAGTCATCGGTACCCGGAGCCCCGGCTACCCTCTGGCCGCTGGCACCGGCTCAGCACAATCAAGCGGCGAACCAGCAGTCCCAGGCGACGCCGCCCCTCGCCGCCACTCCCGCACCGGCTCACAATCAAGGTCGGATAATTGCCGCTGATAAGCGCTTCAATGAAACCCCAATAAATAAATAAATAAATAAATAAAATACAAAAACAAGAACAACAAAACTGCAAGACATGAATTTATCGTCGATCAATTGTTACAGGTGTTAGCCGATACGGGCTCTACTCGTTGTTTCCGGGCGGCGTCGGTACGAGCTATGTCGCCACCCCCGCCACCCCGTGCACGACGTCGGCCCGGGCTTATCACGCCACGACACACAAGGGTAAGTCGATGGAACGAATAAAAAAAATCCCCAGAGATAATAATATTCCCCGGGTTGTAGTCAACTTATTCGCGAGTCTCTATTTTCCGAGACGTCTTACCTTTTTTTTAAAGCGTTTTTTTCGCACCCTCCCGATTTAATACGTGCGTCGACTCCGAGCGATCCGCGCTGCCCGCCTCTCGCGTCCCTCCCCGCGAAGTTGCCACTCCACGACGTACTTCTCCCTCGTTCCTCTCCTGTGTAGGGGGGACCGGGGCAAAATGGCACAGCGGGGCAAAACGGGGCAGTGAGGGCGAAACTCAATTTTCCAATTTTTCAATGCCCCATTTTGTCCCAACGATGCATCCGGATTTTCAAACCCGTTTTGCCCCACCTTCCATCATCGCCACCATCCAAAAGTTACTGGAGTCTTGGAATTGCGTTTTGTCTCGTTACCCCGTTTTGCACGCGGTGTGCCATTTTGCCCCGCTCTCACCCTATGCACGGCTCTATCGTGCCAGCGAGCCGCGGGTTGCACCGAGGCATATCCGTTCCTTCCGCACGTATATTTCCCTTCGTACCCGATGCCTCGTGATTTTCACGCTTGGAAAAGTCGAACGCGCCCCGGCTCACCCGCGACTCTGCCGTTTTTCCGAATGAAAGGATCTCGAGACTGGAGGCCTCTCGACGACGACGCTCCTGTACGGCTGTATAACAGCTTTTTTCCCTGTACCGAGGAGGACGCGCTCCCCGTCGAGAACTTGAAGATTTTTGCCTGTCTCGCATGGTGCCCGACTCTCACTCGTCCTCTCTCTCCAGGGAGAGAGGATAATTCCGTCGGGTATTCCGAGTCTGATCGGATCGGAAAGATCAGGCCGATAGTGGCTCGCGAAGTTCGTGCACCTTCGCTGCGTTCTCCCTGGGTACGACACACATTTCGCTCTTTCGTATAGAGTCTGGCACGAAACGGAAAAAATTCTATTTCAATCTTTTTTTTTTTTTTTTTTCTCTCCCCTTTGACATACGAAATGTCGCTCTGAAAGTTCGCTTCGATGGGCGACATCATTCTCGGGCGAGGAACAACGTGTTGGGTTCTAACAAAAATTTTCAAAAAATGTTCAAAGAGACTCAACGATTATCTCCGTATGTGACACAAATTTGGTGATTTTTTAAATCGAGCCGATTGAAAGATACGGTGTTTCAATGAGGGTGGCGAGAAAAACGTTTCAAAGAATTGACGTCGGTTGTGCGAATAGCGAGAAAGCTTTTCGTCTCGCTTTGATCGAATGCGATGTAAATTCTCGGGCGAAAGATACGGTATAGACGGAAGAAAAGTGGGAACAATGTGATGAGTTGGAATAAAAATTTTCAAACAATTCTCAAACCGACGCAATGATTCTCTCAGTATTTCACAATTATCTCAGTATTTCACAATTATCTCAGTACCACACAAATTTGGTAATTTTTTAATCGAGCTCCTTGAAAGATACGGTGTTTCAGGGAGGGCGGCGTCGAAATTTAACAGATCTTTATACCATCCAGAAATGTTTGCAATTTCCTCTCATTTCTCTGAAACTCGTGCAAAATTCACTGAAACTATTTGCAAGGACCATCTTAAGCTGGAAGAAAAATCTTTAAAAAATTTTCAAACAACCGTAATGATTCTCTCAGTATATCACACGAATTCGTTGCTCTTTTGAACGCCGTTTGAATGATACGGTCTTTCAAGGAGGACAGCAAGGAAACCGTTTCAAAGGGTTGGTCAGTTGCGCGAAAAGCGGGAAACCTTTTCGGGCCCATTTGCTCGAGTGCCAAATAATTTCTCGGGCGGAAAACACGGTATAGTCGGAAGAAAAGTGGGAACGAGAAGAGCCCGTCGAGGAACTTCGAAACGGAGGGTGGACAGGTGTGCGAGTGCTTCGGTATGCCGGTCGGTGGGATTTCGCTGTGCGAATTCTGAGCATCACCTTCGCCGGCCGGGATTCACTATGCTCCCGAGCGCGAAATACCTTGGGCACTCCGGGCTCACCGGCCAACGCCGGTTCTTCCCTCACGCTCACTGTTGAGCCCTTTTGGCACCTTCTCCCTCCGCGCGTCAGACCCGAGCGGAGAATCCCTTTCGCCGCTCCTCCGGGAAGTTATACAGAGAAGATTTCGTCCGAGCCACGAGGGGGCCCCCACCACGCGCGGTCCTCGGACGCACAATGCCGCAATTATGCAATTAAAGGTCTCTGAATGAGCGACCCCCGAAAAAGCCCCTCTCCGGAGCGGTCATTGGAATTGTACGCGTATGCGTGATTTTAGATCCGTAGAAACCCGTGTTTGTTCGTGCGTGTGCTCAAATAGAATTTTTCTTAGATCGTTAAGAAAGCACCGAAGGGCCGCCGCGCGTCTTGCACGTAGGCCCTTTAACGATCTCATTGTTCGAGGTGTAATACAAAACGCTGCGCGCGCAATTCGCCGCTGAAACGAGAGGCAGGACTATGGTGAAAAAATAATCGAAAAAAAAAGTGAATATAATCCCTCGCGCCGGGCAATCTGGATGGCTCGGGTCGAGGTGAGAAAGAGAGAGCCGGCTAACCGAAGAATTTAACGGTGACAGAACGGACATGCTTTTTTTATACCTCTAATAATGCCCAATGTACAATATTCGACACGTTGGTGAAACAACTGTTTTTGTTTTTAGATTTTTTAATTGAAGAGCATTGTAGGATCGCGAAAAATGTCTTAGGAGCATAATTTCGTCGTAAGTTTTTTTTTTTTTTTTTTTTTTTTTTTTTTATCGGGTGAACATTTTTTATAGAATGTTGGTAATTAATATTTTCGTATCGCTTCCTCGTAATATCCCTATATTCGCGAAGTCTGTTCTATGAGAATGAATTTTCTGTATTTTTGCGTCCCTCGTAGTGGAAGCTTTTCGGATGAAGCGATATTATGAAAAAAGCGATATATAAATTTCAATTTTCAACGTTCCTGGTTCTTGGCAAACGGCTGTCCGATTCAGGTTCGGCGTGAAAAAATGCATGAAAAAATATACCAATGACGCGCTTGACCTTTGATTAAAACTGATGTTGGGCTTGTGCCCGACCCAAAAAAAAAATACATGAAATTATGCGCTCTGGACTTTTTTTTTTAACACTCGATTTTTCTCTAGAAATCCGAATGATACCGTTTTGTCTAACTTTTTCAACCCCGCAAAATCAAACACCCTGAAAATACGCAAAATCACATTCACAAACATACATACAACCGGACATTTTTCCTAAATGCGATTTATCGATGCTTCGGAACGTTCTGAACACGTTTCCATTAAAACCTCGAAACAAAAAAAAATTCTCAAATATGTTTACAAAGTTCCATTTTTTCAAACAGATAGCAGGAAGCAGAGCAGTAGATCCGTGGAGAATTACACAGATTGATTATCGGGCGCCAGCGGAGTTTAAAAAAAATCTGCCGATAACACAGTCGGTGTAGAGAAAAAAAAAAGAAATGATTACACACATGTATACATTTGCGGTTTGATTGTTCCCCTCCCGAGCCTTAGCCGCGAGACATCCAGCGGCCCGGAGACGGCCCCGGTTGCCTCCTGCACCCTTGTCTAAAATCGAATCTAAACTCATCGGCGATTTCAATTACCCGTATTCGTCCCGGGACGAATGCAAACGACCGGCGGCACGTGCTCGCGTCGCCCCAGTGGGGTTTCAACCCTTCCCGTCTCTGCCACGGGAGAACGGGTCAGTACAGCGAGGCATTTTTTTTTTCCCAACGATTCCAGGGGAGTCGAGCTTGTCTCTCGGCACTACCGATACTTAGTCCATGGAGTGGCAATTTCACGCTGATTTATTTCCTTGCTCTTTTTATTTTAAAACCCGATCTCATTACCTCGTCCGACTGGTTGTTATTTTTATTTCATTTTATTTTTTCTTATAATAAATATACTTTATAGCCGTTAATCGACACGTGTTCGAGTGGGATTGTAAATGTTGAATGTAGATCGATAAGTAAGAGGGGTGAAATAATCCGTATAATTAATGAATAAATCTATAAATCTATGACTTTCACGCTGCTGTCGCTGCGCGAGCAGAGAGAACAGGTGAGTTTGGTCGAGGGCGCACAGTGCAGTGAATATATATATATTCCAGTGGACTGATATATGACATCGGTTATTGCCGCACCGGGCTTTGGGCCGAAAAAAGTCGATCTTTCGAGGGCTCGGCGCTAGATTCGCAATGCTATCGACAATACTCGTTTATTCAGGATACATTTTTTTCTCTCAATTGACACTCTTTCCTCGCGCCTCGAACGGTGCGCCACGTCTCGTTGATTCTTTCGATCGAAAGTGTTGCCGGGTCTGTCGATTAATAGCTCTCGAGCGTCGCGTCGCGATATCGGTTATGTACGCGCCTGTACACTGGCTTTATAAATACGCGTGTATAGGTGCGGGTAAATAAATAAATCGATATCGCAAAAATACTCGCTCGGTACAGGTTCGCCCCGGGATTTATCGCCGATTTGTATCGTACAATTAGATAAAAAAAAAGGAAAAAAAATAAAAAAATTAGCAAGGATAGTCGACTTGGCGGACTCGCGAATGCATTAACCGATCGAATTCGTAACGATTAAACTAGGCAGCGTATGAGCGCTGCTGGGAGCAGCCTGTACGCTATATACGCGGAAAAACCGGCACCGAGATAATAAACCGGGAGACGGTAGAATTAATAGCGAACGAGCGAGGGAATGAAAAAAAATAAAAATAAAAAATAAAGGTCCACCACTCCCACGTATTCGCCGACTCTCGAAAGCCCTTTTCCCCGTTCTCTCGCGCGCGGTGTGTATCGACAAATTGTCGGCAACGATTCATTACTCTCGTCTCAATTAATTTCCCCGGCGTCTCTCATTTTTTTTTTTTTTTTTTTTTCATAACTTAATTATTGTTCGCCGCAGCGGCGAACGGAAAATGCGGGAAATATTCTGAGCAATACACATATTTTAAAGGGATAACTTCGATCCCGATAGAAATTTCGCGCCACCGTCTCCGCGTCAAATTTCGTTAAAGTGATCAGCGTCATGTGATCCGCGATATAATTCGTACGAGAAATTTCACTTCTCTCCTTCCGCCCCTTCTATTCCAGTTTTGAATTTTCTTTTTCGTTCGCACTGAGCGCCGATACAGTCGACGTTGATTTAAATGCATTTCCATACACTTTCCATTTATTCGTCTTCCGGTCGTTTATTGCATATTTATCGAAAGCCCCTCGCCTCCGCGTTGCTTCGCATCCCCCCTCCCCCCCCCCCCGCCCGGTAAATGCTGTAACGCGATAAATTTGATTCGCTTCGCGCACCGGATCAGGCTCGAGGTTTTCTTTTTTGTTTCTTTCCCCTCTCATTCGCCATTGCCGTTCCCGGCGCCGAGGCAACTACGCTTTTGCTTTAATATTCATACGAAACGCTGGCCCGACTCGCGAACTCGCGCGGCCCCCGTGGTCATCGCTTCGTTTTCCCTCAGTGTGCGGCGTTTCTCGCGATACACGTTTCGCACACCGGAGCTTCAACCCCTTCTCGCGAGTTTCGAGCACCGCCATGGCTTCGAGGCTTGACCTCCCTCGCCGTCGGGCTCGACGGATAATCGCCGTTAACGCCGGTTAACACCTCGGCAAGCGAAAATTCGATAAATAGTATCCGCAACTATGATTCCGGATACACAGTTAAAATCGCCGCCCGCTAATTGGCGGGTTATTCGCCGAAACCTATTTCACGCTCTACGGCCACGAGATTGTCGCGATCCTCGCGTCGGCCGGCGGTTCTTGAATATTCATGGACGACAACGCGCGCGACGTGTTTCTACCGAGACGGGCCAGTCCGGCCGAACAGTGTACACTGATAATGCACGATATGCGAGGATAAAATAAGATTAGGCCACCGAGCCCTTCGGTTCCGAGCGAATCGGAACAATTACTACGGCGAGTCCTGCACACCGAAAAAAAATTTATTTGACTGCCACGGGTCATTTGGTTTGAGTTAAATATTTATTTGATTTAAATACATATTTATTTGAATGAAGTAAATAGTTACTTATTGAACTGAAGGACTCGGGTCGATGGCTCATTGGCATTTTTGTTATTTTGTTACATTGTATGAGTTACAATATGCATATAAAAGCTGTTATGTATCGTCTATATTTATAACTGAATGTCAATAAATTAACGTACTGATACTACTAGTAGTGACTTAAATGAAATAAATATTTATTTAAATCAAATAAATATTTTACTTAAACCAAATAAACGGTGGCCGTCAAATAAAGTTTTTTTTCTGGGTGTGCCGAAATCTGCCGGAGCTGCTGTTTCCCTGATTGCGAAAGCTCTGGTCGTGGATGTGGAAAATAAATAAATTTTTATCCGGGAAGTGAAAACAATTCCGACGGTTCGGCGACGAAATTGCCATCGGACTCACGTTCGACGAGGAAAAAATACGTGGAAATACGTGACCCGGACATTTTTTTGGAGAACTTTTATTTTTTTGTTAACAATTTCATATTACCTTTATAATGGTTTTTTTCGGGTTTTTCATCGGCGTGTAACGGCACGAAAACACGATCCGGTAACTCCACCGAATATCCTATATTGCGTTTTTTCCCCGTCGAACGCGATGGACACGTGGGTTTTTCCGTAAATCCGCCGGAAAGCGGATGTATCGCTGTTTGAAAATACCGAAAATCGTTACCATTCGCGAAATTTATAGAAAGGGAACATTTTTTTTCTCCTGTCGCTTTAACCCTGCGAAGCAAGGTGTATCGCATTTGTACACCGCTTTGAATTCACAAAAAAATTCGTTAATAACTAACCGATATATTTAAAACTTCCTGCAAAAAAAAGTATGTTTCAAAGGGTTAAGATTATATTCCAGCGTATTTTTCCCTCGATCACGAACATATCACTTATTGTATTACATCACTTATTTCATCGCCCTGTAACGGCACATAACCACGATCCGTAAACTCCACCGAACACCCGATTTCGTATATTTTTCGCGTAGAACACGATGGACACGTGGGTTTCTACGTAAATCAATGACAAAGCGAATATATCGCTGTTTGAAAATACCAAAAATACTTTCCGCAAGAATTTATAGAAGCGCAACATTTTTTCTCTCATCGTTTTAACCCTCTGAAGCACTGTGTATAACAGGTGAAACCACTTCGAATTCAGAAAAAGTGCATTAATAATCAACCAATGTATTTGAAACTTCATAACTGTAAAAAAAAAAGAAAAAAAGTATGCTTCAAAGGCTTAAGACTATATCCCACGTATTTGTTCCCTAATCACAAATATATCACTTATTGTACTCTCACTTCAATATTTAACAATCAAACGCCCCGGAATTAAAAAAAAATTATCAATTGCAAAAAAAGAAAACAATATTTTTAATGCATAGTTTTTTTTATCGCCCCCTCAATATTGCATGTGGTTAGTGCTGGCTGGAGTATATTCGGAGCTAGTGTGTTACGGAGCGAGAGACGGATCGATTAATCCTACGGATCCTTAAACAGTTTCAGAGAGCGTATTCTCAGCTGCCGTGGGGGTTGGCGTCGGCGGTTACACCTGGGGAGCTCCCACGCCGCCTCCAGGCTCGCCGTACAGTCCGGTGCCCGTGACTCAGCTCGAGCTACTCGCGAAGAATCTCGCGAGTCTGGCCCCCCATCATGGCTCGACCCAGGCGCACCAGGCCCATCAGGCTCTGAGTCTTCAGGGTGCCGTTGGAGTAAACGTCGCGGCGGCGACCGCCGGCGCCAGTCTTCATCATGCCCAGCACACTCAGCACACCCTCAATCTCGCTGGACTTCATCATCTCCATCACGGTGAGTCGACGATGACGACGACATCGGCGACCTCGTTCACGTCCAAGTTTATTGACGAACGTACACTCAGCCTCGGTTAGTGAACCAACACAACGAATTATGTGAAAAAAACGCTCTATGTGCCTCTAGTCGGAATCCTTTTTTTTTTGTTCGCTAGTACGGCTGTCGATCCAGCTCGAAAAAAAGTCAAGTTTGCGTACGATATGGAAGAGGGATTTTTCTGTTGCGTTGCATTTTACGATTTTTTCCTACAGTCTGTTACTCGTATCGTAAAGCAGAGGATAATTGAAAAAAATCTTGCTGCATTTCTTTCCTATTTTATTTTATTTTTATTATTTTTTTTCGCTGCACCGATTTCATTTTTTTTTCTTTCTATAACCGGGCGCACGCTGAGGAATGCACAGGTACACGCGCATGATTTGCATTTTGGAGCACGAGAGGTTGTGATTTTTTTTTTCTCTCGTTTACTTTCCACACCACATTGATTGGTGCCCGCGCCTCGACAATACGAGATTGATTGATTGATTGTGTAATTTTTTTTCTTTCTTTCCTTTTTATTCTTATAAAGGAGGTCTTCATCAGAACGCTTTTTCACCCCAGTTGTCACTGGTGACAGCGGGTACGCCGACGCTGACGATAAACAGCTTCTCATCGCCGACGAACAGCCAGCAGGGAAGCGTCGTGCCGACGACCGGAGTGCTTCTTCAGCAGGATTACTCGACACCGACGCAGGCGATAACGAGTACGGGATGCCCGACGACGGTGAACGTTTCGGCGATGCCGAGCGGCTCGACGACGAGCGTCAGTACGATGCTCGTTCAGGCCGGCCAGGCAGGAAACAACGCCGGTGGTTTTCTCCAGCAGACGACGAGCTGCAGCAGCAGCAGCACGAAAAAAGTCGACAACTTCGGTACGGTTCAAACGACGACGAGCGGACAGACCGTGAAGCTGGAGAACAAGAACCGTCAGCCTTGCATCTGCAAGAGCAACAACGGTTAGTCTCGAACCGCGGATTTGTCCGCGACACGTTCGCATTCTCGTATTTTCTAGGAGGGCCCGACGAAGCGACGAACAACAGGAAATCCATTAATTCGCGCACGACCTTGAAGTGTCGAGAGACACGCGAAGTTTTCAGTTTCCACGGGCATTGCTCACCGTGTCGTTCGGCTGCAGCCGAAGGTGACGAGGTTGCTCGCACGCTTACGCAAGAAGTCCTCGTCGCCGTTCACTCCCCCGTTCTATATTTAAGCTCTCGGATGGCACGAGAAGAGCCCGCGGTTCGCGCTCGCTCTTTCTCTCCGTCCATCCATCTCACACTCCAAAGACCCGGCCCCGCTTTATCCTCGTCGGGCGCGTCCCGCCGGTTTTACGTCTGTCGTCTTCCCCACGGCTCTTGCAATGTACCTCGTCTTCCTCTTCTGGCAACTCTTCGTGCCTCGTGAATCATCCGCGTTGATGATGGACCTAAAAGAGATTTTTTTTTTTTTTTTTCAGTTATCTCTTTTTTTATTTAAGCAATCCTTTCATACGCTATGAACTACGAGACTATTTATTGAGTCGGTAGAGTATAGTAATTAGTAGACAATTCCGTCATTCGACGTACATGAATGAAGCTATGAGATTGAATGTAATTTGCTTATTTTTGTTTCTTTTCACACAGGAAAAACGAAGTTGATACATTCGGACGCCGGATGCAGCAGGACGCTGCCGATAATTTCGTCCTGGAACGGTCAGCAGGAGTTAATTGGGTCGTGCACGAGCAATCCGAATAATATGGGCACGGGAACGACGACGACGACGACCACCGGCCTTATGAACGCGAGCCTGGTCAAGCGGGAACCTCTCACTACCGTGCCGTGCCAAGTGGCGGAAGTCTCGACTTCTCTTCACGCCACGACAACCGCCGTGAAGATCGAGCCGATGCCGCCAAAGTCCGAAAACGGTGAGACTCAACCACCCACCCCCCTTCCCCTGCCCGGAATAAGAAGAATCTCATCGCCTTCTCATTATTATCATTGCCTTAATTATTACGACGAGGCGATAAACGTTACGCAATTAACCCTTTAAAGAATACATTTTTACTAATATGTAATTCATTTATCACTAATGTGAAATTTTGATTTCACCATAATGGAACCACCATTTTTTATTTCTGAATGTTGAGTTCAGATTCGAATTCAGTGATCTAAAATATCCCTAAGTAACATAGCTTCCTCACAGAGGAAGCTGTATTTTCGTTTAAAAAAAATTGAGATTTTAGCGTCGGAGTACTTAAAATAATCTGAAACGTCGAGAAATGTGATTTTCAGCTGGCGCAGATGTATGTGTGTGTATGTGACAGATTTGCACAGTTTAAAACGGCTATAACTCGGAAACGGCTTGAGACAGCGAGTTGAAATTTGGCACACCAGTAGAGTGGTCAAGTCGCTTCATTCGGTGTTATTGTTGTGACTGTTAAGGTTCAATTGGAGATTTTACACGATTTTGAATTTTTTGGGTTTTTCGAAAAATTCCGAAAAACGCTCTAACTTGAGTAAAAAAAAGGTCTTATATTTGACACGAGAATGGACGAATGGCTCTCTACGAGGAAGCCAACAAATACAGAAAATGCTTTCTCGTAGAAGAAGCATCGCGAATAAACGAACATTATGAGAAAGCCATATGAAAATTTCGATTTGTAACTTTTATGAGAAAGCTATTCGAAAATATCAATTGTCAACTATTTCTGAATTCAAAGAGGTGTAACACCGGTGTTACACCGTGCTTCAAAGGGTTACTGTAGCTGCCTGACACACTAGTCAAATGGGTGCTACATTTTTTAAATAGTTTGTTCGAACTTGTGTGCACTTATTGAAAATAAAGAAGGTTGATTTGTATCATTGGATATGTTGTCAACCAAGAGAAATATTAACCACGGTGGCCTTGCAAGGACAACAACTGGTAAATGCAAGTTCCCATGAAAGTATGTTTTGTTTGGGATTCTTCGAAGTAAAATCAATATTGTTTTACTCGATGTTAATGTACCACGGCCCATTTTGTTTCTTAAACTTTGCTCCACGAATTCACAAAGCAGCTTTTTTGTAGGCGTGACCCTGTGACAAATACTCGGCGAAACAGCAGAGTAACCTTTGAGGAACAAAATGAGCCACGGTACATTAAAATTGATTGAAAAATTTGAAAAAACCCAATAAAAATGCATCGTCGTGGAAACCTGCATTTATCAGTTTATGTATTTACAAAAGCATAATTATTAATAGTTTCAAATAAACTTCCCTTGCTGTTAATAAATACACAACATTTTGGATAAACAATTGCGAAAATTTAGCACTCATTTGACTGGGGTTCCGTGCAGTAGCTACCTTAAAATCGTATCGCAACGAATTTCCTGGAAGATGAATCTTGTCTCTCGAAACTTTGGATTTCCTTGGTACAACAAACAATCGAGATCAATTGCGGCATAAGTTTACAATATTTATGGATTATAATCGATGAGTCTCGATCGATTTACGTTTCGGCCTCGCTCGCCACCGGAGCGAGGGGAGAGAGTTTTTGGACCTCGAGCTCTTTGACCCCCACAGCGTATTCGAAACTTCTAACGCGACGAGACGTCGTCATATATATTTGTATATTTCAGCGAGCCGTTCGCCAAAGTAACTAATAGAACTCGAGAGGGGAACGTTTCTGCCATACAGTACCCATATATTTCCTCTCGTTTTACGACGGTGCTCCACACACACACACACACTCTCTCGCTCCGGGATCGGCGGCGGGCGTCCAGAGTACGACGAAGAGGATTATTATGCGGAAGCACCCGCAATAATTCGCGGACCGGGTGATTCTCGCTCTGCTCCGAGGCCATCTCTTTGAAAGTATACCCGGAAGACTTTACGATCGAAATCGTACAGATCTTTAACGGGCGGCTGCTCGTTTCCGTTAGGTCGGCAGTGCTCCGCCTTCTCGTTCTCCAAAGTTATTTTCCCCCGACGTCGTACGGCAAAATCTTTGCGAAACGAGGGTACGCTTCACCAAAAAGAAGAAGAAAAGAAGAAAAAAGAACCTATCAAATGTTTCTTCGCACCCATCGATTCCTCCGCGACGTGGCTCGTTCGCGGAACAATTAATTGATCGATAAAAAAAAAAAAAAAAAAAAAAAACTAAGAAGAAAGAAAGAAAAAACAACTTTGCGGTATATTGCGATTGACAGGGGTGGTTCTCGGTACCCCATAGCAGAAAAGTGTCTCCATGGCCGATCAAACGACAGTCGGGGTTTCGCTGCGAGAGCGAGGAGGAAGAAAAAAAATACGCGGGGCGTCTCGTGGCCAAGAGGAGGGTTGATTTTGCCCGGGGGTTCGAGCCAATGGGACGACGACGACGACGACGTCGGGGGATAGAGAGAGAGCCACGGTCCTTCGGCACCCTCGTAATAACGAGGCACGCACGGTGGAGTGGAGCTCAGTGGGCAAAAAAAAGAAGAAACGCCGGAGTGGGGAAATAAGAAAAAAAAAAGGAAGGCACGGATCGAAAGAGAAGGAGACGAAAAAAAGAAGAAAAGTGAGTGCTGGAAACTGAAGAGCTCACCCGTATTCGAACGTCGCAAGGGTTGAATAAAGGAAGAGGCGCGTATAGCGAAGCTAACGACGGACGACCGAGAGAGCCATCGAGACGCGCGAGAATAAGAAGAAGAGAGGAACAAAAATAAAGGAAAAACGCATACGTAACAGGAAGGCGCGACTTTCTTGTATATTACATATACATTGATACTAATGTCCCAGTAATATGGTAAATTCACGTGGATGTATGTCTCGTCGCGTCACTCGCTGCGGGTGTAGATTTCTCTGACGATAAAGAGAAGAAGAAGAAGAAGAAGAAAAAAAAAAGGGGAGAAGAAAGAAAAATAAAATCGTGAAGCGTTTCGGTAACTGGAATATGCTGGCATGTGAGCGAACGAGAGCGGGATGGATAATCCGAACGGCTTAAAAAGAGAGGCACGAGTGAGAGAGAAAAGAAAAAAAAATGCGGCCGAGAGCACGATAGAGACGGGGAGTCTCGTTAAGTAGGAGGTGCGTGACACGCATGGCGACGCAAACACAAGGCGTGGCTCGGAAATGTGAGAAAGAGAGAGCTCGCTGCGAGTTCGTAACAGAGTTGAGTCGCTCAACCCTCTGCCCCACAACATACAGGGTCTATATAGATATTTATATATATGTATATATATATATATGTACAGGTATATATAGATGTATACATAATACTCGGGGGATAATATAGCGGGAGAGCGAGCGCAGTAGTATGGCAAGTCAGCTAACCGCATATACGATTTTCGTACCGTAAATTACGATACGTTAGTACGGCAGCACGCACAAGGAAAAGGCGCCTTTCTGCGGGATGGAGAGCTGCGTAAGGCTGGAAAGAGTGGAGGGAAGGAGCGCGGCCGGGGAGGGTGAGGAAGCAGCAGGGAGGATCGGCGAGGGGATGGGCCGGAGGATGGATGCGGGTTCGTCGACGCTACTGATCGCTTCGTTACGTCACACGAAAGTATATATCTCCCTCTCGCGATCGCGACGTCACTGGCAAAGCCTCGGCAGCTCACAGCCGATGAAGAGGATTGATACTTTTTTTCACAATTTTTACACTGCTTCGTGAAATTACCGAGAGAGAACCGTGCGATGCGATGAGAAATTATAGAGGAAACCCGCGCGCGAGTGCGCGACAAGCAGGATGGATCACGGGATCGACGAAGTAATGGATTTCGACGAATGGATGCGTCAAGAGCACTGACGAGGGATAATAAACGGATGTTATGCATTTTCCACCTGTTACCGACTATGTTCTACGAAGGAGATTCATCGGGATACTTGTATCATGTACTGTGAATGTAGAAGAGAGCGGGGCAAGACGGAACATCTTATGTATATATACTTTTTACACGAAACATGAAAACCGTTAATTAATATTAATTTATTGTAGATGAGAAGGTAATGGCAATAAAAAATAGTCTCTTTCTAACGATCGATTGGTTTCTGTTGAACAGGCATCGTCGTCTCGACAGCCGGAGCTGGCGGAATTCCGGTCGGTATCGCCGTTGCTCGTCAGAGACTCCAGCATCAGGAAACAACGTCGTCGTCGATGCGAAACGTATCACTGAGTCATCACACCTCGCACCACGCTAGTTACCATCATTTTCAGCCTGAGAGTCTCGGTGAGTGGACTTTTATTTGTTCACTGTCCATTCCGGCCAACTCGGTCTGTGTCCGCAGAGCCACTGTACAAAATTTATGTACCGGGGGAAGGACCTCGTAAATATGACTGTATCGTTTGAGAGATATTACCATAGCACATAGTAGTAGAGAACCAACCTATGACAGGAAGTACCGGATTTACAAGATTTTTTTCGTAGATATTATGGTAAAATTTGTTGGGAAATCCGGGACTCTATGGTACAGGTCGCGTACTAGAACTGCGACAACTGCTACGTAGTTGCGTACCGTAGCTCTATAAAATTTGCCATGCAACTTTAATTTTTTAATTCGAAATTTATACCATTCAATTGGTGGTCGTTTGAAGGTGATTGGTAGCCCAATTAAAACATTGTGTGGTCAATCGTTTATTTACAATAATTAATAAAAGAAATGATGCCCAAGTTAGCCCAACATCATTTTTCTTCCTTAACATTTCTTCAAACAGGACTCAATTCACGCAGAATCGTCTGGCGGTAAAAAATAATGTAATTGAAATGTGTGGTGGTTGCTCGGTTGGCTAAAAAATGGAAAAAAAACTAAGTGCGACCACAGCAGAATACTACGCACCAATGAATGCTTACCCTAAGGTGCACTTACTTTTGGACATTTTTTGGCTAAACGGGTGACCACCGAACGTTTTAATTATATTATTCTCGCCCACCAAGTAACGCCGCATCGATTGAGCTTTATTTGAAAAAATCAAATATTCGGCCAACTGTGAGCATCATTTCTATATATAATCATTGTAATTAAAGAACTAACCACTAAATTTTTTAATCAGGTTATCAATCACTTCCAAAAGATCACCAATCGAATAGTATAAATTGCAAATTTGTTAATTAAAGTTGTATGGGTAATGTTATAGAGCTGCGTACTATAATGAGCTGTGGTAATTGTTCTTGGATAACCGGCAGTTCTTTTTTATTACAATCCTTTCAGTGCGGATATGGACACATTGATATGGATATGAAATACATCTTGGCAACTGTATCTTTCGAGGTCGTCCTTGACCCGTCCAAGTGGCAAAAAATGTCTTTGTCATTAATCTCCCTCGCTCCATATACCGTAACATTGTTCTGATTACACTACCGCAGACATACATATATATACATAAATATATTTATAGTACGGACATTAGGTGGAAAATACTTGTCCGCGAATACACGAACGCGTGAGCGTGCAGCGAGTCTCGACCCTGAACGAGTATTCGCGTTGAGCAAAGAGAGCAGTCTGCATATTGGTACTCGTTGCACACGAGTTGCAGTCGATTTTATGTTGAAAAAAAAAAACTGCGACCTACTCGAACGCTCGTTTCAACTAGTTAATACACTCGGGAGAATTTTTTTTTTTTCCTCATGCTCCCATGGAGACTATGATACTTTATTATTAAAGATAATGCCACATGCGCCCGCGGAACGCAACGAGGTGTCAAGTTGTACAACGTCGAACAATCATTTATTTTCTCGGGCGCGAGATAGATTTTAACCGACGATAATGCAACACGTTTTCATTGAAACACACGGAGTCGTTTCACAAAGAACCGTGACGAAAAGATAACGAGCCGAGGCGGGTTTCGTGTGAGGGGCGGGGGGGGGGGGGGGGAAAGGGAGTGCTCGATATGCATATGCACGCACCGGCAATTCAATGGATAACGAAATTATTCACGCGCGATATTTGCCGAACGTATATATGCCCTCGCGGAAAAGAGATCTTGCACGGGATCGACGCGCGGATCGGCGAGGTTCGACTCCGCCTATCCTGAAAATCGATGTCGAGCTTGGATTTGAAATGCACACGTCCGATTATTGCACGACGACGATTAACGTATACGGAATAAATGAAACGGCAAAATTCTGTTGAAACTTTGTGCGAGTCGAATCCCGTGTGGGTAAAAAAATATTCTATTATGTCGGTACGAGTCGTTCGGTTACTTGCGAAGCATTCAATTTTCACCGTACTATATATAACTTGTTATTACTGTTAACGTATAAAAGTTCTATCAGGAACGACAGTAAACGTAATCTTATCGTTTTCCACGTAGAACTATCGATAAATCAACCATTTCGATTATTACTCCAAAAGTAAAAAAAAACGATCGTTTCAACATACGACAGTTCCAACGTATGAACTTTCTAACGTATAAAAGTTCTAAGGTGCGAACGTTCTAACGCATGAACGCTCTAACGTATGGACGTTCCAACGTATGAAAGTTCTAATGTACGAACGTTCTAACGTATAAACGTTCTAACGTATGGACATTCTAACGCAAGAACGCTCTAATGTATGAACCTTCCAACGTATGAACCTTCCGACGTATGAACGCTCTAACGTATGAACGTTCCATAACGTATGAACGTATGAAAGTTCTACCAGAACGGAAAGTAAACGTAACTTATAATTTTTCCACGTAGTATCATCGGCAAATCAATTATTTCGATTATCACTCCAAAAGTAAAAAAAAAGAATTGAAAATATAACGACGAATTCGGCAGTATGTTAGCTCGACTCTCGACGAAAATAAAATTGCAACGCGATACGTGCAAAGTTGGACGTCCCGGACGGATAAACATTATCCGACAGACTTACAGTTTTCGTTTGTTCCATCGACGCTAAGCGACTCGTTCCGCGCTTTCGACTTCTCTCTTACGATACGTAATGCACTCATATACGCACTGTCGGCTGTTCCTGCTCCGCGGGAGAGAGAGATGGGTGGGTCGAGCGAGCCCGGGGGGGGGGGGGAGAGACCGCTGGTCGGACAGCAGCGATCGGGCATTCCTGGAGCGGCGCCGCGGGCTCGGAATCGCGTTCGCAAACGTCGAAACGGAATATATCAAACGAGCGTGCGCTCGCTGACGCTGGAACGAGGCCGTAGTGGGAGGCGTGCGGTAGGCACGCCAGATTTCCACCGAATCATTAGCTCTCCCGTCCGTCCGTTTATTAATTTATCAATTAATTTTACGGGGAACAATACACGAGCGCACGCCCTGACTGACCGGTGCAAAACACACGAGCGAGCGTATCGAATCGAAAAGGTCCGCACCGAAATTCCGCATCGACGATGCGCGGCGCGTATCTCGGATAATTTTCCGATCGATCGGGAAGTCGATCCTGACAACCGGTCAGTCAAAGGCGACGACGAACCATCTCTTACACTATGGCTTGTTGCACGTGATTATATGTGCATTAAATTTATGAAAAGATTATCCGAAAATATAATTTTTTTCTAAAAATATCAACCGCTTGGAGAATTTATCTCGAAAGCAAAGTTGTTTGCAAAATGTTTTTTATTACAGTGTCAGCTTTTGGGATTTTTCGGTAATCGCACTTAGATACCAATTTGCCGCTCAATTAAAAACACCGAATAGGGATCGACGCGATTTATGTTCGCACAAAAATTCTCGCGGTCGAAGGTCTTGGGAACTTTTTTCGCCTTCATTAATTGACTATGTCGGCTCGCGCATCAACGGGGCTCCGACCATGACTGGAGGTTTTTCCTGCGAGAAAAGCGATACTTACCTATTATGATCTGTAACCGAAATAAAACAAAAAAAATCGGCAAATATAATTTTTTCAACAAAAAATCCGATAGCTCTGGAGGATTTCACCCAAAAGCAAAGTTTCATCGACTCGTTATCGTACTTTTCAATCTCATAGTGTCAGCAAAACGCAATGCCGCAAAAATCTTATGAAACAATTGTCTCACAATAAGTTTATTATAATAACCGCCAAGTTTACCATAAAGATGGCATACAATTTGTCGCCAAATTAAAAACGCCTAATCGGTATCCACGCGATTTATCTTCGCCCAAAAACGTTCGCCGATCGCCGATCGGCTTAGCGGTTCGAAGCGCTCTTATAGGATTTTTGTTCCCTTCCTTAATTGACAATATCGGCTAGCGAATCTCCGAGACTCCGACCATGACTGCCGGTTGTTCCTGCGATAGAAGCGATGCTTACCTATGATAATCCGTTACCTAATAAAAAAAAAAAAAATCCACAAATGTATTTCTTTTAAAAAAATCCAATCGATCTGGAGGATTTCACCCGAAAGCAGAGCTTTATCGACTCGTTATCGTATTTTTCAATCTCAAAGTCTCAGCAAAACGCAATGCCTCAAAAGTCTTATTAAACAATCGCTATACGGTAACTTTATTATAATAACCGCCAAGTTTACCATAACAAGATACCATACAATTTGTCGCCAAATTAAAGAACTCCTAATCGCTATCGTCCCGATGTTATCTTCGCCGAAAAACTTTCGCCGATTCAGCCTTAGCGGTTCGAAGCGCTCTTAGGATTTTTGTTCCCTTCCTTAATTGACAATATCGGCTAGCGAATCTCCGGGTGTCCGACCATGGCTGTCGGTTCTTCCTGCGAGAGAAGCGATACCGCGTCTCGCATACTATATCTTCAGCCGCATTTGCCGGGCACGGCCATGTTTCTCGAGGCTGGGAAAGAGTAGCGCGGCGTGTCGCGGGCGGTCCGGTGGATTCCCGCGGGGCGTTCGCGGGCGGAGCTCCTCGGAGACGGGCGGAGTTTGCCGCGCGGCGAGAGTGGGAAGCCTCGAATACGTGAGACTCATCCCGATGTTCGTATTAATTGATCGTCGCTCGTGTGAGTGCGAGAGCGACGAGCCCAAAGTGGTCGTTTGTGCATCCGAATCGTTTCGTGGGCGTTGACTAACGTGGGCGTTTAATTTTCAGGCTCCGCGACGGCGATGTCTATGGGCGGAGCGACTCTGGTGCATTGCGGATCGAGCGGGGATGAACGTCCGGCCCATCTCGCCATTCCCTCGGGCGCACTCGCACCCTCGCTCAATGCCGCTCTCGGATCTACCCTGAACTCTGGCCTGAGCAACATCGCCGGAGCGGGCAATCACGCCGCTGCCTCCTGGCCACCGACCATCTGGCAATATCCGACCGCCGGTGAGAGGAAAAACCGCGGAGAAAATGAAACAAAACAAAATACAAAAAAAGAAAAAGAAAACAATCGATTTATCGGTTATCCGATAACGGATAAAGATCTACGAGTTGTGCAGCACGACATGAGATTATTGCTCTTCGTCAGCGTGGAGGGACGAATTTTGGTCCGGGCGACCGGGATACTCCCAATCTCGATAGATCTTACTCCGGCGAACGTTCGAACCGGGCTCGTTACCGCGAATTCCTGCCTGATCGATTGGAAAATCAATTCGGGCCGTGTCCTCCATTTCATATGAGACTTTTTATTTTATTTTTTTACTACTATATATATATATTTTTTTTTTTGTGAATTATTAGTAGAGTGTCCATTTTGCCCCGAATGGGCGCCGATCGATCAATTCCAACTCTACGCGTCATCGACGCAAGAGGATTTATTTTTCGGATGAAATCAAATGGACTCGTTCGAGCAATGCGTGAGAGTACGAATCGTAATGCTCATCTGTTAAATTCCTGTTCGGTCTGACTCACTGTTCTCTCTCTGTCCCCTGCTTCCTCCTCGCTCATATCTATACTATTCACCCCTTTTCGCGCGGCTCTCGTCACGATGACCGAGTGACATTTCGATGAAATCGAGTTTGTCCCGCGGGATATCTATTCTTGCTTGCGTGAGTTTTTTTTTCGTGCCCGACCGTGATTGAATCATTCATGGAGTGTTACACCGGATGCTGTACACCTCGATTCAACGCTGAGAGGTCCCTCGAACGATTGTCTTGAAGACACGCTGATGCGTCTGTTGATTACTCTTATTTTATTTCATACAAAAATCGCTTCAATCGCTAAACGTAGGGTCAGTCGAATTTGCACTGCGCAGTTTAAGACTCAGTTGGAAGACATCATTTTCGTTTGCCAAACATTACGAACTTGTGAACGGCACGGTAAATCGAAGGATTATTCAATCTTGCACTCCGCAGTTTAAGACTTACTCGGAGGAGACCACTTGCAGTTTGTTGAATGATACGAACTTGTGAGCGGCAATGTAAATCGCGGGATCATTGAAATTTGCACTCTGCAGTTTAAGGATGCATCACACATAGATTAGCATCCGAAAGTTTAATTCGATCAGATTTTCAGTAGATCGCGATATGCCAAAATTTTGAACTTGTAAGCGGCACTGTAGGCACTATTTTAGCAAACCCTTTCTTCGATTAGGTCTACCTTTTTTATACTCTCCCGACGAACTTCATGAATTCGGAAGGCCCTGACGATCGATTGGATTGATATTCATATATAGAGTGATAAAATCGAAGCTCTCGCCAGACTTCACTGTCCGTTATGAAACGTACTCGATCATCTTTGCAGCAATGCCAGCTATGGAGCCCGTGGGATTTCCTCAGATGGGTATGGGTCTCCAGAGTGGACTTCAAGGTGGTCTTCAGCTCGTCAGGGATCCAACCACGGGACACCTTTTGCTCATTCACGCAGCTGGTACGACGATAAATCTATTTTTTTCCAAATTTTTTTTTCCATTTTTCAAATTGCAAAAAATGTGAGTTCCCCTCAATTTAAGCAAAATCGTTCAGCTTATTACACAAATTATGTACACAAATTAGTAAATTGGTTTATTAAAAACCGATAGACTGCGATAGTTGTAAAAGTGTCTTTCTCGTTGATGAAGTTCATAAACAATTTTTTTTCATCCAGCAGAACAAATGCAACAGGCGGTGGTGTGGCCGAATTATCCGAGTCACAATGGTCCAAGCGTGGGACCGCCGCCTCTTCTTCTTCCGCCTCCTCCGCAGCCTCCGTCGCTTCAGCTCCTGAGTGATATCGGTGGAGCGAGGCTCGTACTAACCGAAAACAAACGGAAGCAGCAGAGCGCCATGCCGATCGTGAAGATCGAGGCCGATTGTGGCAGCAGTCCGACAACGATAATCGGTAAGCTCGACGATAGTGCCGAAGTTGCACGAAGATGCACTTAAACCATAGATGCCCATCCGCTAAAACGACGCCTTTCCGGAAATCGAACGGAGCAAAGTAACGCAAATCTAATTATCTCTTGTTTCGTGCGCAGCCTCAGCCGAGTCGAGCAAGACTCTGCAGACCGTGACATCGATGACCGGTGCCCTGATGCCGGATTCGCCGCTTCTCACAACCCTTCATTACTATCCTCACGCGCCAGCTCTGGTGCAGATCAGCCAGGCAGAACCGACGCACTGTACATCGCAGGTTCGTCAATCTTCGGTTACAACACTGTAAAAAAAAAAACAAAAAAAAATGTGAAAATGAATGAACAAGATTCGAAGGTCTTTTTACATAAACTGTTTCAGAAATTTCAAACACATGTGCGTAGAATTTTTAACAGTAAATTCTTGGCTGTTTATGAACATTTTTGTAATCTTCAGGCAAAAGATCCGTAATTTTAAGTTTTGATATTTTTATTTTACAAAAAAAGTGCATCAATGTTCAATTAACGTAATTCATGTAAGCAAAGTTCCCGTTTCAGTACCTTAAATTTACAATTCATTTTTGCAGTGTACAGTTTTAGGAATTATTGTTTCCGTTCGATAAAATCTCTAACGTTTTCTCTAAAAACCTTATTGTTTCAGCAACGAAATACATTTTTATCGAAGGCAACGTCGCCGGTTTCCTGTCTGACACCACCGCCAGAAGTGACGTCAGTTCACGCCATCGAGCCCCCGGAAACAACGCCGATTGGTGTTCAGGACGCGTCGAACCAGACCGACTGCTTGGAAACCGACGAGGAGCCCCTGCCGAGTGAGCCGTACGTCAAGCAGGAGCAATACCCGAGTCCGTGTCATCAGCAAGTTCTGTCGTTGAATCCAACGAGCTTCGACTTCGTCTCGTCGAGTCACGAGAGATCCAGGGCGACGCAGCTCGGACCGCTTTCCATGACGAACAACGGTGCGATAGTCGATCAGTTTCAATTCGAGAAGACCGGCAACACGATAATCAACTCCGCCGACTGTACGAGATACGCTACGACGACCTCGTCGATAACGACGATTACGAGATGCAACGAGGTCAATTCGGTGGACAGAACTATCGAGAGCGTCGTGAGTTGTCGCAGCAGTAACGGCGAGAGGGATCTCGTCGACGAGGAGGATTCCCTGAACGTCGACGAGGAGTCCACGAGTGACGAGAGAATATCCAGACTGGGCTCGCGGGTAATTGAGATAACCGAGGAGAATTGCGACAGCTTTCACGAGAATCTCGAGTTCTTCGGTCTCAGACGCGATCCCATCGAGCAGATACGCAAGCCCTGCTACTCCGAGGAGTTGCTGAACGAGGAGAGGGCGATGGAGGAAAAGAGAAAGGAGGAATCGATGATGATGGAGGAGCGCGAAGAGGTTGCGAGCATGCACGAGGATGACAAAGCTCTGAGTAAAATAGCCGAGCCCGTGCAGATTCCGCACATCGACGACGAAAGGATAGAAGAAGTTGCGAGCTCTTCGGGAACGGTGAATCCTACCTCGACCGCTGTGGAGAACAAAGATTGTCTCGGCTGCGACGGACAGGTCGGAAGCGAAGCCGAAATTCAGAGATTCGTTGAAGACGAACGTCCGCAGATATGCGTCAAGTCGTTCGACATGCCGTCCATCGATTGCGACGACGAGAGGGAAGTCCAACGAGTTGTCGTGAAGCAGGAGAAGAACGACGATAACGTTCAATCGGAAGATCGCGGTCCGGGCAGAAACGACGTGGAAAAGTTGAATCGTCAAGAGAGAAAACAGTCTGTCGAGAGATATCATCCGGGTATAGAAAACGTAGTGGAAAAGTTGAAGAAGAACGCCGCGGCGGCGCTTCACGATCATCAGAGCGTCGACGATACCGGCGACAAAGTTTCGGATATCCAGCAGCCTCGAGGTGTCATCGAGCGACCTCCGAGGCGACTGGAGAACGGCTTGAAGAAGCTCATACTGCGCTCGTGCGAGAACGCGATGAACATGGACGGTTTTGCGAGCTCGGAGAGCGCGGTGAAGTTTCCGAAGCTACCCGAGGCTAACTCTCGGATCTCGTCGAGCATAGACGTGGCGTGTACGAAAGTTTGGACACCGAGCGACAACAACAACGACAGCAACAGCAACAACAACAATCTCAAGCTGATGGAGGAGAACGCGAGAATCCGTGCCTTGAAGAAGGAGCAAGTATCGCCGGTTTCCACGGTCTTCGACAGCGACGCCAAAGAAGTCTCGTCGCTCGGCTTCAACGCGAAGATCGAGGCCGACGAGGCGCTCGAGGACGGACCGGAGATCGCCACGAGGGAATCGGGACAAAGAACGGATCCGAAAAATGCGTCGAACGATCAGGCGGGCAAACCTAGAGTCGCTTCGAAACCGCGACAGAACGTCGATCTCAGTGGACTCGAGCTTTTGTCGAACAGCATCGAGCAGTTCGAGCATCTCAAGCCGGGCAATTTGCAGAACGGTGCGAGTCCGGTTGACTCGGACGGTTCACCGACGAAGGCAAAGTCGAATTGCCAGCAGCAGTCAGCCGAGAGCAACAACAACGACGTGGACAGCCCTTTGGGACTCCTGTGCGCCCTGGCGGAGCAACGCTTCATGGAGGAAGTAGCCGATAACGTGCCCAAGCGGCCGAAGGAAAATCTCGACAACTCCGAGGAGATTTCTCAAGCCGGAAGACTCCTGATGAATCTCGGTAAAGTCGGGGTCTCGGAGAACGATCGAAAGAGAAAATACGTCGGTTCGGAGGACGTTCGCGACGACGCTAAGAGGATATGCGAGGGTGATCGAGAAGACGAAAGCCCGAAACGCGAGAGCCCGACGCATTACATCGACAGAATCGGCAAGGCGAGAAGATTTGTCGCCAAGGCGAGGGAGGACTTGATCTTCGCCGACAGAACACGGAGAAACATCGATTTCGACGCGAAGGACGACAACACTGCGAACACGAACGGAACTAACGGTACGTTCGAGGTGACCGAGGTCGAGGCGGAATTTACGGATTCCGAAGCGGAGCATCACGAAGCTCCGGTGTGCCCTCCGACAGTCTCGCTTCCAGCCCACGAGCTGACGAGGATTCAACAGGCGAACACGCAGATGCAGAATTTGAACGAGCAAGACTGGCCGAACATGGACGCGATGGAGCTGGATATGAGAGTGAGGATGGCCGATATTCAGAAGCAGTACAAGGAGAAACAGAAGGAACTCTCGAAACTCACGCCGAAGAAGGAGGAGAAGCGCAGCCCTGGAAGACCCAGGAAGAAGAGTCACTCGAGTTCCGACTACGGAAGCTTGGATTTGGACGGCTCCGGGCCGAAGTCACCGATCGATGAAGCTGACGACAATCAGCAGGCTATGGCCTCGATGCCGAACCTCGCGATGCCCCGGTGTAACGTCAATCTCGTCAAGCTCGGCGAACCTCGGAGTCACATAAAATTGCTGGATTGCATTCCGAGCATTCCCATAACCGTGCCACCCGTGGCTTCGCCGATAACCGTTTTGCCGACGAGCAAAGTACTGCAGGACGACGAGGAGAAAAGCGTTACGGGGGTAAGCTTGGCGATTGTTGAAACGTCGAAGGTGCGGCGCTTTCTTGCAAGAAGATGACATTGTAATTTTTTTGCTTTTATACAGTTGGACTATGAAACATCCTCGCCGGCACCGACAGTCGCGAGCTCGAGTTCGGCCTCGAAGAAGCGCAAAGTCGGCAGACCCAGGAAGCTTATGTGCACTTCGGGAAGCTCGAGACACCTGACGGAAACGATCGTGGCGAAAAAGCCGAAGAGCAAGAGTTCACTCGTGGGATACTTGATGACATCGAAGAACAGACATCTTCAGAACAAGGTGAGTTATCGAAGCGTCGAAGATATTTTAATTTATTACTAGTAGTGAATGGGCTGTATTAGCCTCCGTAATACATGATCTTCTTGTGGTGTAGCGACAATTGTTTTTCCTCAGGCTAATGGGCCATTGGCCAGGATTCTTCAGCCCATATCTTTGTATTTCACTAAGGAGTAACTCATAAATATAAAATAAAACCTTGTTTGTGGAAGAGACGATACAATCGATTAATATACTGTATAAATAACTTAAGGGCGTACATCACAGTAAATGGGTAAAAACCAATGCATATTTCGTGATGTTTTTCACGGTAAATACGTTCGGTCGTACGCTTTATCTATTAAATTTATTTAGGGTCGAAGGAGGTTGTATTAAAGAACATAGCAATTTGTTAAATCAATTTTATTCTTATTATGTATTTTTTTATCGGTCGGCATAAACATTTTTTTTTTAATTTACTTTGTGGTTTTCCTGATTTCAACTTGTAATTTTATCAGAAATAAATAATTGTAATTGTTTCTTAAGAAATGATAGTGTGCGTTGGAAATTTGTGTTTGGGGACGTTGTTTGATGAGAGCTTTCTAAACAGCGAGATGATATGTTCGAGGTGTTGCTGTGTAAAGCTCATAACGAGACTTTTTAATCTATCTGCGATTGGCACTATTTTTTCTTGATGGATTGTGCAGTTTATTTTATTAAATACAGTGTCGCAGGTAAATTTTCATTTTGAATTTTATTGTTGCAGTTCGTTGGAAAATCCGGTTACACTCCGTTGCCGTTCAAGTCGAGCATGTCCGGCTCGAAGGGCTCGAAGGCGCACAAGATCGCAAAATCGAAGCTAAAGCCGGTGAAGCAAACGCCGCTTCACAACAAGAACGTCATAAGTTCGATAATAGCGGAAAAAGCGAAGCTCAGTCAGGAAGCCAGGTTTGAGAAACAAGTGACGAAGGTCAAGCCAAAATTGAAGGCCGAGGCAAAGATCAAGGACTGGGAGGACGAGGAGACCGGCGAGTGGAGTTACACGGTTGAAAATATTCCTCGGGAAGTCACCCCGGTTCAGGAGGAAACGGTCGCGGCGACGTCGACTGAGCCAGTAAAGGAGGTCATGGACCAGGAGCTCGAACACGAACGCCACGACAAAGCGAAAAAGAAGAAACGCAAGTCGACCTCGGCCTCGCCGACCAGACGCAAGTCCAGCGACCACGAGAGAAAAGAATCGAGGAAGAGGAAGTCATCGTCGGATTGCAAGGAGTGCAAGGAATGTGCCAAGGCAGCGAAAACCGACAAATCCGACAATATCGTCAACAAGTGTAAACTCACGTCGGCACATTTGGCGATCGATCAATTGAGGGTCCTCACGGCCATGGGCGGACTGTTCTACGCGGGGAGATTGAGCGCGGTGCAGGCACCGGACGTTTATGCTATAACTCTGGACGGCGAGCGTGGAAACAGGCCGCACATACATTCGCGGGAGGAAATATTGCGGGACGCTGTGAGTGGATGAGTGTCTGCTCTTCGTAGTGATGTAGAATAGAATAAATTGCTAACGAAGATATCCAATTTTTTTTTAGATCGTCGAGGTTTGTCCAACATCGACGAAGGAATTGCCACCGGGAACGAGGCTGTGCGCTTACTGGAGTCAGCAGTATCGCTGCCTCTATCCGGGCACCTCGGTGGAGCCGTCCGAGCCCGATCCGGAACTCGACGAGAAATTCGTCAGTGTTGAGTTCGACGACGGCGACAGCGGCAGAATCGCCCTGGACGACATAAGATTGTTGCAACCCGATTATCCCGTTGTTGGTGAGCGGACGAACGATCGAACGCGTCGCGAAGCAGAACTAAAGGGCAATAATATAACGCGCACTGCTTGGTTACAGAATACGATCCGAATCCACTGTTGACACTGGGAAAAAGACGAAGGCAGACATCGACCTCGATGGACGAGAAGCGTTCGTCGTCGGCTGGTTACTCCGCGGACCATCAATCGTTGACAACGACCGCGAACTCTCAGAGTGCAGCGTCAGCGGCGAATAACCGGAACGCCGCCGCAAACCCGGATTCCGATGTGAAATCGACCGAGGGACAGAAGAGTGAAGACGCGGATGTGAAGATGCTGGAGGAATATCGCGAGCGAAAGAGACTGAAGAAGAGGAGGCGCGATAAACTGAAGAGACTTCACGAGGCTCAGGAGGGCAAGAAGAAACACCGGAGGCACAAGTGCTGCGATGAGCACAGGAAGCATAAGCATAGGAAACATAGGAAGCACAAGCACAGGCATAGTCATCACAGTAGTTACAGCGAAGGGAGTCATGTCAGGTTGGTAGATTAGAAAATATATAATTTCTCTACCAATGAAATAGTCCTCTGCAAATGCCGGGTTTAAATGTTTATCGTATTTTTGCAGCGGCGGTGAGAGTTGCAGCGGTCAGAAGAGCGAAGAGGAGGCTGCCTCGAGTCCTCAGAGGGTCGATGATGTATTGCAAGAGGCAACGAACGAGGAAGCATCGAATGTGCACGAAGAGGAGGAGCGTCTCGACGAGCCAGTCGTAGATCCGATAGTCCCAGAGGATAAGGCCGACAAACCGAAGAAGACAGAGAAGAAAGCGAAAGCCAGAGAGCGCCAGGAATCGGTCGAGAGCCGCAGTAAGATGGCCGCGTTTTTGCCGGCGAGGCAATTGTGGGGATGGGCTGGCAAGGGATACAGAAGACCCGGTGCAAAGGGACGAGCGAAGAAACAATTCTTCCGCGCCATACAGAGGGGCAGCGAGACCATACAGATCGGCGACAGCGCGGTATTTCTCTCGACCGGAAGACCCGACAGGCCTTACATAGGAAGAATAGAATCGATGTGGGAAACTTCGAGTTCGAATATGATCGTCAAAGTCAAGTGGTTCTATCATCCCGAGGAAACAGTCGGCTGTCCCGGAAATCTGCAGTATCCGGTATGAGTGACTTCCCTCGTGTCCCATCGAATTCGAGACCGATATCTTCTAATATGATTTCTTGCGCTTTCTTTTCAGGGTGCGCTCTTCGAGTCTCCGCACATGGACGAAAACGACGTACAGACGATATCGCACAAGTGCGAGGTACTCCCGCTTCCGGAGTATACGGAAAAGTTGGGAAAGGAACCCCACAGGTACTTAACGATCTACGACAACAACGACATATATTATCTCGCTGGATATTACGACCCGACGACCTACCTGCTCACGATGCAGCCCGGTGTTGTTTGAGAAAAGCTCAAGCTGACGATTAAACTGAAGGGGCTCACTTAATCGTCAGCGAAGGGACTCTTTAATTTTTATTCTAAAAAGCAAAAAAAAAACCCCTCACGAAGCCGGAGAAAAAGGACGGAGATGCAATAATCGTTAAACGAATGGCATTAAACTGTTGAACGGACTAGAGAGTATCCTATTCGACAGGATCGAGGATGGTCGTTGAAGAGGCGGTGTGTAAATAGTGTATATACAATCTATCAATTCATTAAGCTCGATTACATTTTTCGAGGATATAAATATAAATATAAATATAACATTGACGGACGAATTGATATTGAGAAGATTTGTCGGGTTTTTTTGACTCGCGCGCGAGAGTCGAAATGTGACGTAAGTGATACGAGACACGGTGCTACGATAATCGCAACCAGGCGGTTGCTGTTTCAGAATCGACATTTGCTCGAGTGTCGTTGCGAACTTCGATCTGTATTGTAAACATAATTGAAAGACCGTACGTCGAACCGTACGAAAAAATAGTGTCTAGGACTCGTAGGAATTCCCGCTTAAATTGTCGCATACTCCGGAGTTTGCAAATAAATTCGTGCAAGATAAATAGAATTAAGACAATTTTTTAATGAAAAATAACTTTTTATATAAAGAAACAAACAAAAAACGAACTAATTTGAACTCGGAGCCTCGAGACGTTCGGTCATATTCTCGTTCGACTATACTTTCATTTTTATACTTAAAGTGGAAAAATAGAGAAAAGAAAAATAAATCCCGATGCCGTCGAGTGGGGTTAGCTGCATTACTCCTCTTACGTGGGCTTAACGGTTTTCTTTTTGTTCAATCTGATGTATGTAACACTAAATCTGTATCTCGAACAGTTTACTTTTTCTACTTTCGACGTAATAATTCTCTCGCTTTGATCGTCGCGCTGTACCAAGAGCTTTCCATCTTCCTTTCCCGATCCCGTGAATACGCGAACGATGATTATTTTTTTCGATCGTTCTAGAATCTCGGTTATCAAACAATAGGCCTAGTTATCACCTTCTACATATTATAAATATAGATCTAACTACTGGTAGCTGGTGGTAAAGTACGAATTAGTACAAACTGAGGAACACAATAATTGTTGTCACTGTCAAGAAGAGAGCTAATTGATTTGTAAGCGAGAGCTCGAATGCACGCGTGAGACTGTGTGAGAGAGAGAGAGAGTGAACGGAAGGAAGAACGACGTGATGTACTTATTAGGCAGTAACATGTCTGTAATTAGGGTGATCGATCCGACTATCCATTCGTGTACATAAGATATGGATTTATGGCTGAGCAAAAAAAAAAAAAGAAAACACCGAGCTGATCGACGCACGTACGTTCAATCTGTGTATACACTTTAGTGTGTTAAAAAAATACATCATAATTGTTCCCGCGCGATGGCTTTGAAGAAGGGCGCGTGAGTCCTGCTTAATCGAACGATAAAAGTGAACTTGACGTGGGTATGAGAATCGTAAAAAAAAGAAAAGAAAAATTGACAAGAAATAAATGGAAATACCGGAAACACTTCAATCACTAAGGTATAGCTAGTTAGTAGAGTACACATATATAGTATTTTTCCATAAAGAAGCATGACGAAGGAGGTTTAGGCTTTTTAGGTGACGGAAAAAAAATAAAAGAGAAAAAATTACAACAATCGACGTGAGTGGATTAATAGTAGCCCTCTCGGTATATCATTATCCGACTCTTGCGGTACTCAGTCTTTCGATTCGCCTGACTGTATAACAAGAAACATGTTCGCTTGTAGATTTGTAAATAATGTAACTATCGTAGAAACACGCGGAACGCGCGTCGGCTGCTTCGCGAATGTTCGAAAAAGCGAGAAATATAAAAAAAAAAATAATCATTATCGTCAATCACTTTTATCCACTGTATAATTGTTGGATTTTATTGTATTTTTTATTAACATTCGATGGGACGCTCATGCGAATATAATTTGTACACGATGTGACTCTTTCTTTTGACTTGCGGATAAGAGGGATCACGCTTTTTTACATTATTATTATTATTATTATTATTATTATTATTATTATTATTATTCTGATATTATATTATTATTATTATTCGTTAATTATTATTCATTAACGTTATCGAAGAAATGATAATTGTAAATAGTGAACGGGTCTCGATAATCACTTTCACGAGTACGAAAATCGATACTCCGTTCGGCTATTTTCTATCTTCGAATTTACATGGCATTCGACAGAATTGTTACACGTCTAATGACGAAAGTTCGATGGTACGTGGGCGCGAGAGTGAGTGTGAAAAGGAGCGGTGAAATGCAGGAGGAATGTTTAGTTATTTCTATCGACGAATACCAAAACCACAAATTTTTGACAAACAATTTTGGCAATTTTGACGCATAGAGAGCGGGAGATCACGATAATATTTAGCATTTGTACTAGTCCAAACATCGGTGAGAGGAGGTAAACGATACGATATTGGAGTCAATATTTAAAGAATTTCTCTTACGAGCCGCAAGATTATATCGATAATTTAGGATTAAAAGAGATATCGAACCGCGACATTCGAACGCTTGTGTAAATTCTAAATCGGCGTAAAAAAAAACCATTGACGCACGACGACAAGAAAAAAATGATAGAGCACATATTTTATTCTAGAAACAAAAACAAACAAACAAACAAAAAACGATATTATTATATTTTATTAAGGACGTCCACGGGTCTTTCGGATACATAGCTTAAAAAAAAAGAAGAAACGACAATGAAGCGGTCTCGATAACGAACCAAGGAAACAAAATTGTAAACTGTCTTTCGAGTGCGAAAAAAATTAACAAATTGCACGTTAAATAGAAAACTGTACGAAGAGTCGAGCGGTAAAGATGTACGAATACAGTGTACGAGAGAATGTGTGCAAGAATGAAAAAAGAAAAAACTTTCGTTTATATTTTCTCATGCCAATGTTCGCGATCAATTCGACTGATGCACCTCATTTCCGTAGTTGAAGGATTACTTAGGTTGATTGCGTGTCGAAAGAATAACCGGGGGAGTGTACGAGAGAGGATGGGATACACACGTACCGAGGAAGACGATAGCGTGCGAGTATGTCAATTAGCGATTGGATGTGAACGAACGAGCGCTAACCGAAGGATAAAATTAAATGGTAGATGAGGTCGAACTCGAACGTGTTTCATATTATGCTTCTAGATGAGTCAGTCAGCGTAAATAAGGAAAATAGCGTTTACTATTGCATATATCCATTGTCTTAATGTTTAACGATTGATTAATGATTAATTAGATGAGGAAAACTAAAAATGAAAAAAATAGAAAATAAAAAAAAAGAAGAAAAACAAAAAAACAAAGAATACCCGAAGCGAAATGAGATAAGGAATTCTTGTTAAGCGAGAGATAATTATAGTACAGCTTGGAGAGAACGAAATTCGTTGACTAAAGTCGCGCGACCCGTACACGCACACCGACACACATACACACACACACACACACATAACACAGATCACACGTACACACTCGAACATTATATTACGTACATCGCTACGATTGAACTCCACGAGCGAAATAGACGAATTAAATAATGTGAATTGTAAAGGGACGCGGATCATTTTTGTTTTTGCGTCCTCCTCCTCCCCCGAAAAAATACTAAAAAATCCACTGTTGACCAGTCGAGCTGTAAACGAACTCAGATGACCGAAGGATATTGCGACAACGATAGTGCGACACGCCCGAGCTCACAATTGTTGATTTTTATCAGCGTTATACTTGGCCAACAATAAAAATGCATATTTAAACATTGAATGAAATATTCGTTTCTTCGACGTTTCCCGATCATTTTTTCCTTTTTTTAGTAGAGCAACTAGGGCGTATCAACGTCGCGGTACTAATTACGGAAATTAGATGAGAGTACCGGCGCTCCCCGGTCGCACCTTTATATGTTGCGAGCTATAATGAGTTCTTCGGGTCAAGGTCACGCACGACGCGATAGCAGCGACGGTGGCGGATTTATTGAGTAGAAACGTCGACTATCGCACGAGGAAAAGTACTGCAGGATTATCCGATGAGAATGGAATTAGAAGAAAAAAAAAAAGAAGAATATAAGAAGGAAGTCGATTTCGGGAGAACTCTGCGAGTATGGACAGTACTTCGAGGTTCGTAAAAAAGGAAGAATAAGCTTTTTAATTAGAATTCCAGGGTACTCGATTAACCGTTCAGCCTTTTCCAGTTTCCTTTCCGTATGTTTCTTTTTTTCTGACATGTGAATTTTCGTATGTGCACACTCCGACACAGTCGCGATGGGATCGACCCATGCGCGTGTGCTCCTCACTATCGTTCACGGGTTTACGGAATTCGCAGGTTCGTATCTGAGTTAAATTAAAATCCATTTCTAGAGCAATAGCTTTCTGCATCGCGAGTATATACCAGGGGCAGGGTATCGAAAAGTGGCGGAAAGAGTGGTTGACAAAGCTAAAGAACGATGGAATGAGCGACAGAGAGAGAGAGAGAGAGATGGCGCGAAAGGGAGAAGGGGGAATTGGTTTCCATATTTGCCGTCGTTTCCCATCATCCGAATCTCGTTCGGTACCGTTATACTTCACCCGCGATCGTGTGCCGGTCGATGGAAACGAGCGAAAAGAAAACAGATAGAAAAACATAGCTTACTCTGTGATGAAGCAAAGAGGTTTAATTATCAACGAAATACAACTGCAACAAAAATAGCTGATATCGAAAAGTTTAATTATTACTGCTACTAAACGTAGACGGGGGAAGCTCCGAGTACTCGAGTACATGGATTATTGGGTATGTCGGGTACACTTTGGGAACTCCAGTCCGGGCATACGAAATAAATTACTCGCTCTAATTTTCATCCCTACTTCAGTTCGGACGGAAGGTACTCAGCGATTTTATCCCAATTGGGTTATTAAACGATAAATGCATATGGTACAATGAAACCCGGTTTATTTGATAAGGACTTGATGCTATTACCTTCCATCGAACTCCAATGCATATCTGAATAGCTTTCTCTGTGATGAAGCAAAGAGGTTTAAGGTAGTACTTGCGGTACAGTCCCGCCAAACGTGAGTTTCAGAGAAAATTTCAAACGATTCTCGATGGGATAAACATCTGAAAAAAATCAAGGCAATTTAACTATTTTTCGTCATAAAAATAATTCGTTTATTTTTCTGAATACGTATGCATTTTTTAAACAATTTTTGTAACCTTCGAAAATCGCGTTTTTTTCTATGTTCAAGTTGTGAAAAAACGCAATTGTCAAAGATTACAAAACATTGTGAAATAAATCATACGTCTCCAAAAAAATAAACCAATTAATTGTATGAAGGAAAATAGTTAAGTTGCCGGGTCATTTGTTGAATAATAATTTTTATCTTCGTTTTTTCAATGACAAATTGGAATTATTATTTCACAAAAAACAATCTAGTCAGCACCTCATACACTTGATTTCTTTCGGATTTTAATCCTATCGAGAAGTGTTCGACATTTACTCGGAAACTCGCGTTTGGCAGGACTGTACCGCAAGTACCACCTTAATTATCAATGAAAAGCAACAGCAACCAAAATAGTAGCGAAGTTTAATTGGTATCGTTATTAAACGGAATTGGGCAGAAGCTCCGAGTACTTTAGTACGTGGACTGCAGGGCGTGTTGAATACACTCAGGGAACTCCAGTCCGGGCATACGAAGTAAACAACTCGCTTTTGTTTTCCATCTCTACTTCACTTCGGACGATACTGGGTTATTAAACAATAAATCTATTGGGTACAATGGACCTCCAACGCATATCAATAATTACCAACATGCGACTAAATTTCATCAACTTACGACGAATGTGTTTTGCATCGCACAAACTTCGCTCGGGGAAGTTCACTCGGAGAATAAAATTCTACAAGCGAACAATGTTTTTTTCTTTTTAAAGCCGTGCATTGATTTCGACATGTCAAAGAATATGTCATTCATATATCTTCAGTGTCATTATCAGAATAGCTTCCTCTGTGATGAAGCAAAGAGGTTTACTTATCAACGAAAAACAAGAGCAGCGAAAATAGTGGAGAAAAGTTTTGTTATTATTATTATTATTAAACGGAGTTGGAGAGTAGATCTCAGTACTCGAGTACGTGGACCGTAGGGTAAGTTGGGTACACTTGGGGGATACGAAGCTCGGACTTACGAAGCAAAAAACCCGTTCTAATTGTCATCCCTCTACGTCAGTTCGCATGTAAGTCGCTCAGGGCTGCAATCCCAGCTGGGTTATTATACGATAAATGTTTGCGGTACAATGGACGCCCGGTTTATTTGTTGAAGGCTTGATGCTATTATACGTTCCATCGAATTCGAATGCATATCAGAATAACTCAGTAATGATGGGACTCCCGAGCGTATTCATTTCACCGGAGAGCTCCGGAAGCCATCATCACGTTCTCGTGACTAATAAGCCGGGTAGCAATACCTGAGAGAACCAGTCTAATTTACCCTGCTCTATCCTCTTGAAGAAACTCGAACTTCCTCGGTCGAGGGCTTCGCCTTAGAGATTCTCCTCTTCCCCCCCTCCCATCCTTCGCCTGGTCGGCTATGCAGAAATGATGTAACGCCGGGAGCGCCAGAACTGAGATAACGAAGCTATCACTACGAAGCTCTTCGCTGCTCCTCGCAGTACAATCACCTACTTAATTGTATGCATTTCGCAGAGTTCCACTTATTCACCGGTTTAAGATTAAGAGGCTCGAGACGATGAAACTGATTCCAATTGGTAATCGAATGTTTTACATTTACAATAGCATCGAGTAATTAGCTGAAAACAATAGTATTTTAGTTTCTTATCTGGTATTCCGTATCAGCGATACGACCTTGAATATCTCCAAGAATAATCTTTCGCAATCCGAGGCGTCCGAATTATCGTCTTAAGCGATAAATCGCCGAGGAGTTTTATGTTCAATTTTCAATTTAGTATTTAGCTGTAATTCAGCTGTAATATTCAGTAGACTATAAATCGCTGAGGACTTTATATTCAATTTCCAATTTACTAATTAGCTGCAATTCTGCTGTAATATTCGGTGATTAGCTGGAAACAATGTTCTTTTCGTTTCTCATCCGGCATTCAGTAGTAAATATATCAGCTTGAATATTTCCAAGAATTATCTTTAGCAACCCGAGGCGTTTAAGCTATCGCTTTAAGCGATAAATAGCCAAGGGCTTTTATGTTTAATTATCAATTTTCTACTGACAGATTTTTGTTCAACATTTTTTTGCTATTTTTTGTTTTTTCAAAGCTCGTTGTCGCGAACGTCGTACTTTGGCACGCTGCCACGTCTTGTATACTTTGTCTAATGGATAAACCGGTCGGTCGGCGAGTGCGTTTCCGACAATTATCAATTAAAAATGTAACAGGCTGTAAGAACTCGGTGAAAAACTGTTCGGGCAATCCGAGACGGTTTACAGTTTCCGTTAGAGACCGATAAATTTTCGTGGCGGATTGCTAATTGTCCGTGCGGCAGAGGTCGATGAGAATTACAGTTCAAAGTTTTCACGAGGGTCGGCGCGGCAACTCCCAGGCCTATATAATTACGCTCGGTTTTAAACTTTTCGAGTCTGGAACACCCGTCTGCGCCAAAAGGGTTGAACCCTTCGACGGTCGTATCAAGGATGTAATTAGCTTTACAAGCTGGCCGTTATCGTTCGAACGCGCTTTTAAATAAATTCGCCTAATAGAAGTACCCGGCGATTCGATAACAAAAGTGTTCGAGTTTCCGCGATAGCCCAGGAATAAAGTTTCCATGACAATTCCAAAAACTCTCTTCGCCACACTCCTCCTCGAACTTCCTCGAACTCGGCTAATCCTTATCCGAGATCCTTCAACCCGTAAAACCATCCCGTTAATGGAATTAACGCAATGAAATCAATTAAGAGTTCAACGATTTCGGCTAAAAAAATATGTTTCATTCATTTTCATCACTAAAAAATGATCGTATAAAAAATTCAAAAAATAATAAAAAACGAAATTCCTACAATTTTTCACACATTCGCTTTCCTGGATTTTTTTTACACGTTCTCAATACCATCATGTGCAAGTGAGTTCGCATTAGAATCTCAATACGAATATTTTTCATCGACAAAAAGAAAATCATTCTTACCTTCCGCGAACTCGTCGGACGTCATCCCATTAAAATATCATATTGCCAATGACCCATTCACTCGTCGAACGAATGAAAATTCTCGGTGATTCTGATTTTTTCCTTGTAAGAGTTCCCCCCCTCCCGCACCCCCTCCGCCCCTTCGCCGTGAAAGCCGGTAAATTAGCGGTGCTTGTGCCTAATCGTCTCCGACAGACAAGCCGAGCGGTCGATGCAAATTGGCACAAGTTTTGCCAGGCTCGTTCTGCTCTCCGACCTATGTCGACAATTTATCCGGTTAGCGGCGCGCCGTTGCCAACGTAGAAGAGGAGCCGGCGGAGGGAGGTAACCGGAGCTAAAGCCTCCGGCCTGCCAGCGGAAAAGTCGGAAGCTATAACGTACGTAGCAACGGGCTTGTGTATAGAGCACGAGCGCTGGTTCGTCTCGGGCTTTGGGCGAAGGGTCCGAGGTACGTGGGCTTGTAACTACTTCTAAACACTATCGTTAAACTCGGTTAGGGGTCGGCGGCTGGCCCGGCGAGGGTGCGAGGGAGCCGACGAGTAACGACAGAATGGCTGAAGGTTGATACGAGCCTCCCCCGATCCATTTGGCCCCACCCTGCTCTGCCCTTCGTTACCTCACTCGGAAAGCTCCGCGATACCTCGGGAAACGCGAAAAGTTCCATGTAGAAATGTGCAATGACCGTCAATTCTCAATGTTCAATTGAGAGTCAGTTCTCAATGACGTCAATTGACCCCAAAAACGACCGTCAGAAGACCGTAATTTTGGTATTTCTATTCGAGAAATACCAAAATTATCATGTGCAATGACGGTCGTTTTTACAAAGCGTCAGAAATACGGCCAAACTAGGTACCACATAGCTGTACCCTTATCTTTTTGTTGGTCAGAAATCACGTCAGATTTTCAAGGGAAAAGCTTAAATATGGATAATCGAAATTTCATTAAAGTCAAAGTCATTTCTGCATTGGCCAATGCTTTTGTATTATGATGAGTCTGAATAATATGGTAAACGTCGCGTACGATTAATAAACTATGGGCAAGTTTATATTCAAGTAATATAACTTCTCCGCGCCGGTTGGCGTTGGAAAATGGCGACGATTAGTATTTGCCGCCTTGCTGAAGCTCCAGCAAGCCGTGGCGTCGCCATTTTTTGATCATTTTTTTGTCGGCGTCATTTTTTGGTCGGTCACGTCACAGTCACAGGACCAAAAAATAACCGGTCCTAAATTCGGTGCACATCTTTAGTCCCGTGCATCCTGCCCTATTTCCACCAATCCTCGTTGCGCAATCGTGCGAACGGCACTATTATTTTGCAGCCATCACGAGTTTCTCGCATGCAGGCCGAGTGCAGGCAATGCGGAGGTTACACGCGCGCGTAAGTACATTTATCGTCCGAAATAGCATGATTAATTAATGAAATAATTAAACTGATTAGCATCGGGAGTTCCACCGGCCAGCTTATACGGTGACTGACCATGCATGGCTATTTTGACATTTTTTTTTTTCGTTGAACGTTACTCTGAATTTCTCGTTATATCGCACGAGAGATTAATTTAATGCAGAGCGTAAAATAATCTTCACGAGAAAGGGCTTCGAGGATTGTGCACGGGTGAGGAGGCGTAACGGGGGTATTTAATCGACTGTTGCACTTCCGCTAGAAACAAGCACCGGGCTCAAAGCTCGCGAGAGCAATTTTTGTTTCGAACGAATTTAAGTGGATTTCGTACGAAACGATTTCTTTCACAGAGAACGCAATTCGTCATGAAATTATATTAATCTAAAGGAAAGCGAACAGAGAAATAAACAAATGCGTTTAATATAAAAAAGGTACATTTAACGATAACAAAGTTTATTGTTTCGTGAAGCACACTGCGTATTATCGTCCGGTTAGAAGCTTTGGCCTGGCAACGTGCAACAACGGAAGAGAACTGTAAGTAATATCGCACGCGAGTTCAAGACATCGTTACCAAAGATCACACGTCAGCAGGTACGATATGTGCGTCACGGAAGCTTTTAGACTGCGACACAACCGCGCGTCGGGAATCGTGTGACGTGGCGGAAAGTTTTGGTACCGGCAACCATTCGGATACGTGGAAACTTCGTTGACTGGGTGCGAATGCCTTTCCGCATACGTTCCGGATCAACCAAGTACGCCGGTTGTTATTGTTCCGTGGGAACCTTTAACGCTTGAACATATATTCGTAGATGGAGAACCACCATTCGAGTGCAATTGCAGTCATCGAGAATTATCATCCCACGCTCCAACCCGCAAAATTTTGCTGTCAAAACAAACTACATGTAAAATCTACATGTAAATGTCAGCATTCGTCTTACCGTATATTATAGGCAGGGTGCGCGCGCAGCCTATCTGCACGCGCGGGCCTTCGAGTGCAATTGCAGTAATTACATAGAGAATTATCATCCCACGCTCCCACATCGAGAATTATCATCCACATTGAGAAAAAAAACATTGGTTGGTTTAACCAAAAATCGTTGTGACATACGTTCAAAGCTGTTATTTGTTTGGTACAAATAAAGCATTATTTTGTTAAACGATTATTTGCTTCAATTTATTCAAAATTTATCGATTGAAACAGACATTTTTGTTGTACTAACAAAATACACCTTTGGACGTATGTCACCGCGCATTTGCTTAATTCAACCATTTCTTTTTCTCAGTGCAAGCCGCGAAATTTCGCTGTCGAAACAAATTACATGTAAAAGCTACATGTGACGATGTAAGCATACGTCTTATCCTATATTATGGGGAAGATGGAGCTTGGGTTTGGAAAAGAATATTTCTTTAATTGCCCGGGCTTGGCTCGCATGGTCGAACCAACGCGAGAATTTTGTAACGTGTTCAGAGACGCGAAACGCGAAGCCGACTTTCCACGTCGTCGTAGAAGGGAGGCTGATTTGAGGGGATGACTGGCCAAAAGTTGTTGGCACCAGCGAATATAAGGGCCGATATCAGAAAACTTCGCTTCTATATACCATGTACGACGTACGTTGTGCAGGGAGTAAAATCGGTCTTGCACCGCTACTCCCGTCTAGCGTCTCGTTGAAACCTGCTGCAAAATGTAACGTTACCATACACTGAAAGAAGAAGCTCGGGAAAACTACGAAGTCATGTGGTAAATTCAGGCAACATGGTGTACCAGCGCTACCACTAGCGATATGTGAAATTTGCACAGGGACAATAGCAATTTTTACCCAACCCATATTGTCACTTTTTGCAGAAGGCGAGTTGCCAAAATTAGGGCTGTACAGATAGGCTGGCCTAGCCGGCTAAAATATCTTATTCGGCTAATGGATTTTATAGTTTAGCCGACTAAGCCGGCTAAGCTATTTTAGCCTGCTAATCCGTCTTAGCCGGCTAAACTATTTTAGCCGGCTAATCCGTTTTAGCCGGCCAAGCTATTTTAGCCGGCCACGTGCATAAAATCGAGACCCTTAATGTCGCATTGTACTTTAGTCGAAAAAGGCCAGCGGATTCATGTTCAGCGGGCGAAAATACTTCGGAATACGTTGCAGGTAAGATTAGAAAAAAAAACATAACAATCCGTCAAAAAATTCCAAGACTTGATGATTTATAGTAATTTCTATCAGAGTCTTCTCCCAGTGTACATCGAACTAATTTTGCCTCGACTCTCGACAGCATAGTGTGAATACAGGTAGACAATTTTGTATCACGAAATCCCGAGCATCGTTGCGTCAACTTCCGGTCAAAAGTTATTCCGACACACATCGCAGTAAAAACAGTCGGCCATGTCGCATAACCACTGTACAGAGTCGAGAAAACGGGCCAGTCACGAAACAAAGTTTTGTAAAAGTTCGTAACTCGGAATTAGTCGAAGCTTTACGAGAGCCCGGTTTACAGGTTCCGCACTCGTCGTCCGTTAATCCGAGGGCGCGTACACAGGGTTACGCGGGTTAATCTGCTTTTCTCTTTAGCGCGATACTTTTTAACGGTGTTAGAAGCGGAAGAACAACGTTTTTGTTTCGTGCGAGGAAGAGGTGTAGCAAAATGTACTATTTTTGGCAAGCTTAAGGAAACGAGACAGAAAAAAGTCTCTTTTCGAATGGAGGGCACGGACCGTTTTGCCCCGCTCTCCCCTACTCCACAGCGGGTCAGAAAGTTCAGATTTATAAGAGTACCATGTCAATAATAAAAAATCAGCCATACGCGATTAGTGCTGATTGTCGATAACCAATTATTCTAAGTGGTACGATTATTGACATCGAACGAGAATAGAGCGATCATCCCACGCGAGCTTTAAGATTTCAAGCGACCATGACGTTTTTCTGGTAATTGGGTTAATGAGAATCCTGAGACTTGTCACTTCGTCGATAGATGCTATTTATGCCCATTTAATTGTCCTCGTCCATTTTATTTTTCCACCTTACAAACGAGTTTAAAATAAGTGCCGCTCGCTGTCACGGCGAGAAAAGCCATCGGCGATGCTTCTGCAATTGGGACCTTGTAGAGATTCCCCATTCAGGAAAACTTTTCGCAGCGCGGCAGTTGTCGTACTATTGGAAAAAGCTCTCCTCGACGTTTCACAATGGGACGACTGTTTATTCAGCTTATTTTTCTATCAAAAGCAATTTTCCACTGAAGCTCTCGAGTTACCAAAACGTTAACTAAAGTTTAGATCAACCGAGCCCGGGAGTGCGTCAAACTGAATTACTACCAAGCTGAGCCGGAGAACGAACATTTAAGAGTACGACGATGAGATTCGCATTAAGTTTGAATTTTTTTAATTCGCGACGTAACTTACGGTTTGAAAGTTTCAAAGCGACGCCACAGAGAAAAGAGTCAAGATTTTTTCACGCTAAAATTAAAATGACACCAATGTGAGTGAAGGCGCGCGCGCTTCTGGCGGTGAGACTCGAATTCTGAGTAAGAAAGTTGGTCTTTAACGAGACACTATTCATGGACGATGAGAGTTGCGGGGGACGGAATGCGAGTCGATTCGGTGATGCACGAGACCGGACAGCCAGTCGGCCCGTGCATCTTTGACATTTAAATCCATGCAAATGCGTCGGCGGTTTGTACGTGCGACTGCGGTTTTAGTAGTGCGGCAGAAAAGGCGCCGGGAATATATATGAGAACGGCTGTATTACTGGCTGGCTCTGCCAGTTTCAAGGGTAGCGACGACGGAGATGACTACGAAGAGTGTGCTTAGGGGGTGAAACTCGACGGAGAGGGATAGAAGGAAAAGGACGAAAAAAAAAAAATGTATATAGAATCCAGACGACCGAGCGGCGCCGGGACGCCCGCGACGCCGAGACGCCCTGTGACGCACGTCCAGCGAGAGAACAGCACGGGGACGCTCGTTTGAAAGCTCCGACGGAGAAATCGGGCTAAGGGTGAGGGGCCTGTGTACTCACGTTGCGCAAAGGGTAAGCCGAGTATCTCAGTCAACGTGAGTCATCGTGGACAGCGTACGGCGTGTCCTCGTGGAGGAAAATGGGTCGAGGAGAATTGACCGATTTCTTCTGAAAATTTCATCCCTTCGTAAATCTCTTATGACAGAGTGTGTACGGAAGTTCTCTCGTTTCTTTGGAAAATCATTCGAGATTGTAATATTAGTTCCTTTCATCCCTAGACTACGTATTCCGAAATACGTCGCAGGGTGATCCACGCTTACCCTTTTTATACGAAATGTTGAAGGTTAAGTCGGGGTGATATGGCCATGGTTTTTTAAACAACGAAAATCGGCGGATTAACATTTTTTAAACTTGAACATTTTTGTTGTAACCCACTAGGAAAATCATTAAAGATTGTAATGTTCGTTTTTTTTCATCCCTCGACTACGTATTTCGTAATACGTCGCAGGCTGATGCAGTTTCACCCCTTTTATCCTAAATGTTGAACATTGAAAATAACAATTTTTTATATTTAATTAAATCAGTCGGTACCAAAATATACAGTTATTAGATTGCCAAACATCCAAGTACCGGAGCAGAAATAAATCGATAGGAATATTTTTCGATATTTTCTTCCTAGTTTTTATCAACATTTTTTTTACGGCGAATTTCTAAACGTTCGCGTTTTGAAACTTCCGGTCACTGGGACTGCCAGAAAATCGAGATTCAATTCGCTCCGGTACACCGCGACCTATATATCGCGACAAAAGTTGAAGGTCGCGAGCGTCCCGATACGCTGTGTTACTCGTCGAGTTTGGGTGGGTTCGTGGAGCGATACGAGAGAACCAATTATACCCGCGTTCCACGCTCCGGCGCCGTGGCAATTAGGGGACCGCATCAATAAATTAGAACCGACGCTCGGCGTCGCGCGTTCCCCGCTACTCCTCCTCTTGCAGCGCGACACTACCCCCTCACACTCTCTCCGCAGAACCATAGTTGTCCCGTTATATCGAGCGTGTAAAGGGTCTCGTTTATCGGTCGCGAGTTAACGCAAACTTGTGGTATACGCGCGAAACCGTTTGAGCTATGTATTTACACCAACATATAGATATGGGTACAATTAACCGTCCAAATCCTCCAGAACTGTGCACAATCATTCATTTCTGTTTAAACGGCCAAACAATACGCTCGTTTATTGTTGTATAAAATTTTACACTGAAAAGCGACGAATGACGACTTTTAAAAAAGTAGAAATTGGAATATTCGCATAATATTCCTTTATTCGCAAAGCATGTTTTATAAGAGTGCATTTTGTGTACTTTTGGCTTTGACACAGACGAAGCTTTGCGAATAAAGGGATATATTATTTGGGGGGGGGGGGGGGGGGGGTATGAGCAAGCGATATGAAAATTTTTATTTTCAACTTTTTTTCATCATCAACGTCGTGATTGACTTTGAGGTAAACGGCTGACCGATTTAGGTTCAGCGCGAAAAACACATGAAAAAAATATACCAACGTCGCGTTAGACTTTTGGCCAAACGAATATTGGACACAGGTCCAATAGTTGCGCCTTCAACAGGCCAGGCGCAAAAAATACATGAATTTATGCTTTAGAATTTTATTTTTTACTTTTGATTTTTATTCAATAAATTCGAATGATACCGTTTTATCTAGCTTTTTCAACCCCGTTATATTCATCGCCTTGTATATTTCGTGCCGCAGAACATGACAGGCGCTTGGATTTTTATCCAGGTGCCAAATTAACCTTTACAGCACTTTTAATATGCTTCATTTCTACAGATTTTTATATCATCGAGAAGTGTTTACAATTCCCTCTTATTTCTCTGAAACTTACGCGAAGTAAACACTATTCGCAAGGACTACCTTAACCACACATACTGTGTGTGAAACTTCAGCTTGATCGCTCGAGACATTCCCGAGTTATAGCAGTTGAGTTTGCCGGGTCTGATTCATACACACATACACATACATCCGGAATTTTTTTCCAAATATGATTTTTCGATGTTTTGGAACATTTTGAACACTCTGACACAAAAATCTCGACAATTTTATGTTTCACCAAAACAAAGTTTTCTCGTTAATTACTCGGTGAAATAACACCAATCAGATATCGCACGAAAATTAAGGGGAACAAAAATGCGCGAATGGTGTGAGCAATGAAATGACGCGACAAGAGATATTGTATGACAGTGTCGAGCCACGTCAGGTAGGATCATACGATCGGGTATCTGACGCAACCGGCGTGGAAGTGGTAGAAGACGTGTCAGAGATTGGGTGGCTGAAAAAAGGCGTCGTGACGTATAATAGCGCGGTTGACCGCGTGAGTCTCGATGGCGTGATTTTGGGAGGGGAGTCACGTGCGAGATAGTGAGATTCGTTGGCCATTTTCGTGTGATTGCTCAGACGCATGAAAAGAAATCTACTTTTTTTCAGCCTATCACAGATCCAATAACCCGACTGTCAGACATTGCCGAACAACATTCCGAGATATGTATTAGATTAAGACATATTAAATTGTGTTATTACATATACTAAACAGAAGAATTTCTATTCAACAGAAATACCGCTGGTGGCAAATGATTTGGTTTCATTCAACAAAAATGTCTGAGAATAAAATAAAATGCAGAACATCTTTCTCGCGGCCCGGGAAACCATGCAGTGGGCCAAGAGATAAAACAGCATGTGGACGAAAATTTATTTTAATTAAGAAAAAAAAATCCTTGCCATGTTCGCATTAATGAAAGGGAGGATAGAAAGAACGAGGGAAATTTAAAGGGACGATATTAAGAAATTCATGCGAGAGCAAACAAAGGGAAAGAGAGGGCGCGCTCACTCGCGTGGTGCGCTTATTTCGCTGTGATGTGCGCGTGTGAGCTCGTTGTTGAACGGCGGGGGTAAGCGCACACGCCACACACGGGCCAACCATGAGCAAAGCCTTCGTCCAGAGCTCGTCGCTTTTGCACGAACGAAGCAGGAACTCGGTCGAGCTTTCATGTACTCCTCTCTCGCCTGGAAGACCGTAAAACTTTACGAGTTTCGTTTTCCCGCGGAGTTTGCCCGGCACGCAGGGACCCGGTTAGAGCAGCCCCGTGCTCGACAGTAGCATCAGTGCCGGCAGGACGAGAACGCGGCTGGATCGAACTAGGCAGGGAATAGGTAAAGCGTAAAACGACGGTATTTTTTTTGCCCGACAATGATTGGCCATTGTACGGTGAATGCTTCGTGAATGGTATTGCCCGAAGTGAGACGAAGGCATGACGACAACTGGAATATTGTCGTTTCTTGATGGGCCAATAACTGTACCGGCTTATTGCACGCGAAAAAGAAAAGGGCTTTAGTCGGACCGGCGACTGCCGTAAAAGCCCGCCGTTTCGGAGTACCACGAGAACGTTCATGGTTATTTGTTTCATTTAATTCTTTATCGGTTTCGTTACGAGTCGATACGTCTGTCGTTCACCTTATTGGTCTGTATAGTCTATCTATCTTCTTCGTTTATTATGACACTACAACATATCTACCGTAAACTCGTCGTAGTTGTATATAACAGAATGTTATATTCAGATTAAAAATATCGATTTTCGACCAGACGTGACGTCATACCCCAACATGACATCAATTCTGGTTTGAAAATCTAATCTTTTGACCGGACGTATTTCCAATATAACATCACTTCCGATCGAAAAATGAGATTTTCAAACCGGAATTCGCGTATTTCGGGTATGACGTTATTTCCGGTCCGAACATTAGATTTTCGAACCGGAAGCGACGTATTTCAGGTACGACGTCATTTTCGGTCAAAGAATGAGATTATCAAACTGGAAGTGACGTATTTCCGGTACGGCGTCACTTTCGGTTAACAAATCGGGATTTTCAATGCGGATTTTTGAAAATTATACTCATGTCCACACCATCATGAGGTAGAGCGACTGGCGCCTTATTCTTTATAGTAGGTCCCCGATAGGTCTACCACTCATAAATAGCTGAAAGTAAATTAAACACCATATTTATCCCCCCCCCCCCCATCATACTTATAACACAGGCGATGTACGTGACAAGCCGAAAATGCTCGCTCTGCGATCGTACATAAAACAATTACCAAGCTTTCACATTCACCAAGCATCGTGCGAGTTCAAGAATGTACACCTTGATCAGGGTCATCTCAAACCCACTTGTCGAATTGATGGAATAGGCTTGTTTGATTAATTTATTTCAGGTGATGTGAAATACCGCCGCCGGTAACAAAAACTGTACTGAATGCCATTTTGAGACCACAGTCCGCCGAGGAAAAAGAAAATTGTCTTTTCCTAGGGAATCGGCAGACGCAGGGAAAGACAATTTTCTTTTTCCTCGGCGGTCTGCGGCCTCAAAACGGCATGCAGTACAGTTTATGTTACAATGAGAGAAGGATCTAGTAAGAATTACCGATCATCTAAGAAAAATTACTATAACACATAGTAGTACGGCGCTAGGGCGCCACTTATAGCAGAAAGTCTCAGATTTCTAAAAATGTTTACCATAATATCTAAGAAAAATTCTTATAAATCCGATACTTCCTACCGGAGGTGGCGCCGTACTACTACATGGCATAGTAATATCTCTCAAGTGATATAGTAATTTTTACTAGAACCTTCTCTCAGTGTACCAACTGGTATAGTAATATCTCTCAAGCGATAAAGTAATTTTTACTAGATCCTACTCTCAGTGTACCGACTGGTATAGTAATATCTCTCAAGCGATATACTAATTTTTATTAGATCCTTCTCCCAATGTACCAAGTCTGCAAGGAGCATGTGGGCGGGAGGGTGTTGCACATCACCTTAATACTTCTGAGAGTTATCAAATTGATGGTTTCCAAACGTCGAATAAGTCGATCGAGCCGATAAGATTCCGCAGACACATTGTACATTGGAATTTACGTGAGTCAGCGTGCTCCTTCTATTTCGAGTGAGGAGAATTTACGGGAGATTATTTGCGCTCCACAAGTGTTGGGTAACCGTCGAGATGAAGAGCGCAGAGGACTCGAAGCAGCTTTACCCTTAAATCTCCGATCAGCGTGCAGCAGCAGTCTGATTATAACGGCGGGCGACTATCTCGCAGGATGTAGCATTCACCGAAGATTAACCGCATTTCATGACTGTGCGCTCCTGGACGACTCGCAAATGTCATCGTAAAGATAAACCGCGAGAGACTCTCGGATAACTTCCTCGGTGAAGGACAAGATTCTCGTATCAGCTGATGGAATAAAATTTGCTACCAAGTTGCGATTGCGGAATCGCGATGACACACGAGAACTGCAGAGTTTTATTAGGATTAGATGAAGCTGTCAAAAGCTTTACTTTACCATGTCGGAGCCGAAGGAATAACGATAAAAAATATGGTACATATGCTAAAAGCCAACTCGACAAGAAGTGCAGAAGCGGCTTGCAGCAGCTACTGCGCTCGTCCCGGTAATCGATATCCGAGTAGCGTTTCCGGTAAAATAGAATAAAGTGGAGAAAAAAAATATTGTATTTCAATTTCCATACACATGTGGGAACGTCGCGGAACCAGAAAGGGGTTGGGGAGGCTAGTATGACGGTATGCGCGTCGTCGCGACGCCACGCTGGAAAGATTTCGCTCGCAGCTTTGCTTTCGCCTTTTTATATTCCGCGACGAGAGGTGGGAAGCAAATAGGAAGGGGTGTGAGGGAGCTTGAGGGAGAGAAATCCTTCGAGCGACCTACTGGTCGCTCGAAGGATTTCTCTCCCTCGGGCACACAACCACACTAGTGGTTTCGGAGCCGCCTCGATGGGGGAGCAGTTCTTGGGCGCGGGCGCCTTTTCCGATATCGAACGAACGAGAGCAAAGAAGCAAGGAGATTCCGAATTTATCTAGACAAAAATAGAATGCACCACTTTTCACATACAAAACTTCGACAATTTTTTTTCTTTATTGCTTCGACCGAATTTCCGATATGACGTCACTTCCGGTCGAAAAGTGAGATTATAGAACTGGACTTGACCTTTGTGCCGATGACGTCACTTTCGGTCGAAAAATTAGATTTTCAAACCAAGAGGCATGTATTTCCGGTATGACCTTACTTCTGATCGAAAAATTATTTAAGTTTTCGACCAGAAGTCGATATTCAAACCGGGGGGGGGGATAATTGGAAAAAAAATTCAACGATTACCCAACGGTGACCTATCCATCCGCCATCCTTCGTCAATGGCATTCCTAGCTATTGCCTATCCATTTACTTTCATCCCACAAAAACCGACTTCCCGAGAGCATATAGGATGAAATTTAGTAATTCCACGCATGACCTCTCAAGACTTTAATATACAGAATGTACCAAATAAAAAATGAATCCAATTAATGTACGAAATATAATTAATATTATATATTAATATAATGATATATTATATTTTCACCGAGAAACGTTAGACATCGGGTGTGCTTTTGAATATACCGACACATACAAATATAACACAAAAACCTTGTGTTTAATATATTTCGAAATTTTTTTTTACTGCTATAATATTCGCCAATTTTTCGAACTTGTGTCACGCAGATACATTTTTTTTCCTTTCGTTGCTTTTCCACGAGTTTATCGTACTCGAAAGCAAACGCGCGGCAAACTCGCGCAGGGAGAATCATACCTTTCATGGATGTGGGAGTGGGCTGACTCCTCTCCGCAGTTTCGGCTTGCAGACGATGACGAGCGTATAATCTGCTTACAATTCTCGCGAATCCTCTTACTCCATCTCCGCGAGTGTCTCTTGTACCCCTTCCCGTTACTGTGTACCCTGCCAGTCGTATCAATACACACGTACGATGTGACGCAACTCAGCGATACAGAGTAGAAGTCTGTTAATAGTTTCGCACATGGCAACGGGTGTTTCGCGAGCCTCTCGGTGGGCGTTGAGCCGAAAAAAGCTCGCTTATATCCGCATTCGATCTTTCTATTCCTGTACCGTTGTACGGTAAACAAGATGTTCCAATTCGGCAACAATATGTTGCCTAAAAACTACGTCTTCTTTGTTGTTAATTCTAAAAAATAAAAAAAACTTTAAATTAAATTTTGTAATTAAAAAAGTGTTAGATAGACAGATAGATAGATTTGTTTATTTCGCGTTCTGAGGTCGGAGCTCCCTAAGAATACCGTGTATCAAGATACTGTAGCACACCATGTGTAGCAACAATGACATAAGCAGAAAATAATAAAGTAATTAGAAAAACGAAACCTGAAAATATAATAAAACTAGGAAATGCTGGGGAATGTGGTACAGAGTTAAGAAAATAATGCGACGTAGAGGCCTTCGCGCAACGTTTCACACCGAAATAAATAAAAATGAAAATTATATCTTTCTATATTTAAATATCGATGCAAAATGTATTTCAGTTATTAAGCCATATACTAGCTTAAAGTTAGCTCCGTATTCTAAGAATATGGCGCTTCCGCCATATTCTTAGAATATCAGTTTTCCTTCTTTTGCCTTCCATTGACAATAAGCATCGTTGGATGCAAAGCGTAGGAATTTATCGTGTCCGCTGCGTGCGTAATATTCTGATTCTCATTACGACGCGGAGCTAACTGTTCGTTTCCTCGACTTTCCACTGCGTTGTAATGAGCTTTTCGTTAATTCATCCGAACTCGAACTTCGCCGTACTTCGCTCTTTATCCTCTTATAATTTATTATTTACAGTGTCTTCGGTCGTACGGCGAATCGACGTCGAGAGAAGACAGAGAATTCTCGAAATGCACGGAAGACAAAAGTTGTTTTTTTTTTTTTCGTTTGTTCTCCCGAGCACATGATCGAGCAGAAGAAAAGCCGGCGAGAGTCCGCGTATGTGCGCAACAGAGCCCGGCAAGCCTGAGGTGCGAACCTGGAGATGTTGCCAGGCGACGTGAAAAACACGAACAATCGTACGAACAAACACATTGTACGGAAACGTCGATGACTGTACTGTTTGTTTTCCTTTTTTTCTTTTTCGTCGATGATATCCTCATTTCTGCCGTGAACGGAACGTGCTGACGATGACAATAGATAATCGAGAAATCATGACTCGGAAATTATCGTAATCAGTCCATTATCATAACAACCTTCCACCGACGTGCGCTCAATCGGTAACGATTTTCTTCGAGGCTATTGATATTTTCGCCAAAAGCGAATCAACTTTTCGTAGGCGACGGACAGACGCTGTACAGCCAGCGTACGTAAAGTACGAGAAGCGTGCGTAAAGTACGAGACGAGTGCGTAAAGTACGAGACGAGTGCGTAAAGTAAAATCGGCCCGATGTGCGCATGCGCCGAGTATTTATAGTACGGCTGTAAAGCGCCACTTACGCCACTATCGATGGACGCGAAAAACAGCAGGCGGTGTGAAGAACATGACCAATCGTGTTGATTTATGTAACTCATGCAGTTTTCATGCATGAGAAAATTAGAGAAAATTAGAGAAGGCGATTTATTACCGACCGCGGAATTACAGATTTCCTTAAAGTTTCCATAAATTTGCTCAGACGATTTTCTCCTACAGTCATCCAATCGCAACGATGTTGCAGAGGTGACGTTAATCACTTAACTAGAAGAGTAGATAACGACGACGGCGCCAGTTGGCCGTCACCGTTTCGAGGAGTCTCATCGTTGACGAGCGCCGCTCGCCCGTGGCTCCCAAAGAGAATTCTTCGAGGCCCGACGGGGAAGGGGCATCGCGTGACCTGCGAAAGACAAAGAGGACGTCCCGTATTGTCGTGCGAAAGAAGGAATCGGCGGATGCTCGGGTGAATGGAGTGAAAAAATGAAGAGGAAAAAAAAAAAAGAAAACACAGACGGAGGATCGATTGCATTAATTTTTTTTTCCTCGTAGAGACAAATTGTTTATTAATCTCCTCGGCTTCTTAATTCCGTAACGAGGACTCGCAGAGAGTGCTGTCTTTCTCACGCGGCTCGAACTCGGCTTATACACTATGTTGCGGATCGAGACCGAATAAGTAGGGGGGCTCTCGCAGGCGGCTTGAGAGAAATAAAAAAAGAATCGCATGCACGAGGGAGAGAGAAATCAGAGAAGGAGAGACGCCTGAGCGAGTGACGCCGAGAGGGAAGGAGGGGAGGATGGCGTGAGCGGTCCGCGCGTGCGCACACTCACGGCTCTGCCTTCAAAGACGAGTGCCGCCAAAAAGCGAGCGCTCGAGCTCAGTCGCGAACAAGCCGGTGACCGAGCAAGTAACGAGGATTATTCGACGCTTCACGAGTACAGCCGGCTCTGCGTTTCGTGCATAGAAAAATTATAGATATTTTCGCCGAAGAATTAAGTCGTAAGAGGAATATTTTCAAATATATATATTCAAATATACATACACATCGGTTCGATTTTGCGATCTAAAAGAATTGAATTTAAAAAAAACAATTATTGTAATACACCCGTTGGCTGATACAAGGAGGAAGATAAGAAAATTAAATTTCTTGAATACTCAGTCGATAGTGCGGAAAAATAATAGATCGTATTTATCGAGAGCTGCTCGAGTGATTTAATCGACCTCACACTATAAAGCCAGTGATTTCTCATTCGTCGAGCGAAAGAAAAAAAAAGATTGATCGAAAGTTCGTAGCTCGAGTGAAACTTAAGAAGAACATTCAAGAGGAACTTAAGAAGAACATAGAAGTTCAAGTTCTACGAGAGGAAGACAAATATAAAGAGATGAAGAACGTCGTCGAGAAACAACTGTCCTGGTTCGCTATATTCATGACCGCATTTTATTCTCGTGAGTATTTTTTTTTCTATTTTACGCATTCTTTTTAAATACTTTTTCCATTGATAATTCGTAAAGGACCGGTGATTGATTAATTTCGTTAACTACCAGAGTTACTTCTGCACGCCCGAGCGCGGTGGCTTTGCGAAGTTTGATGGATCGGTGAACACGTGTAAAATAGATTTAAAAAAAATTATAATTTCAACAACCAATAATATTTTTGGACCATCTTTATTCTCATCGAACTGTGATTTTCCTTAACGATTCAATGCGATGGATAATTCGCAAAGATCGGATCTTCCTCACGTCTGCACGAGTTACTTCCGGCAGTTCTATAGCCGTCCGTTGAGTAACATGTTTATGCATCTTGTTGCGACGCAGCTTCCTTTCACGATACGCAGATCATGCCATTCCAAGATCATTCTTAATTGGACCGTGCCGCGTGCATCGATATGCGTAGATCGTCCGTGGCCAACGCGCGCCGACCGACATCAACCGTCAGTGGAAACAAATAGTTTGTTTACTGCAATAGCTTTCCGCGGAACAAATTGAACGTAATTTTTCTCGATCCTCCGCGTCAACAAGAGCTGTTTACGTTCGGCTTCATTCAACTTCGTCTCGCTGCAGCTCGCGATGACTAAACGTCTATCGCTCACTGACCTATACGAACGAGACACACGAGTGCAGCGTCACATTTGTCGCATACGCGTAAGCCTCGCCTCGATCCAGTAATTGCATTCGGTCGAGCGACTCTCGCGGCGCGCAGATTATGCCGACCGAGTGCTATTTTTATTTCCGCTCCCCGAAGCAGACTACTCGTGCCGCTGCATTTTTACTTTTTTTTTGCCCTCTCGATACCGTCTAGCCCGCGTAATTTACATTACAACACTGTTGCAACACCAACGTTATCCATTGCAAATAAATCATTGATGTATCAAGAGACGCGGTAGCGTCTCGCCAAGTAATTAAAAAAAAAAAAAAAAATAGGCGGGAGCTTCCAAGTAGTTATACTCGAGAATGCTAGAAGTCGAAACTTTGAGTAGACGTTATTTAACTCTGCGTGTGTACACCACGTCTTTTAGGGAATAGCCGGGTTTTCAAAGTTTTCTAGTCTTTCAAAAAATCTAAAAAAATTCTGGGTTACTTCTTGAAGTGTCTACTAAATGGCCCAGAAGTTGCCAAAAGGTTAAAACCGTTGTTAATAAAAATAGAAGAATAGTCGAAAAAGCGGAAAAATCGTAGAGTCTCTAATTTCGACTGTTCCTTCAACGACCCAGACAGACTGAGGCTTAAAAATGAAGCATCCGTTCAGAATTTCGAAGACACTTTCCTTATGTAATGCGGATCCAAGCTTTCTGACGCGCCCGTCTCGATGACAGAATAATTTTCTTTTCATTCTTACATCCGACGTCTCTCCGCAGTCATTAATTTATCCGCGCATAGAATGGAAAATTGCGAAATTTCGGCAGTTGCATTGTAGCATGCAAAATATTCGGCGCAGGCGCGCGGTGGCATTTCGCGTTCGAAGGTCAAGCTGATCCGGGCTTTAATTCAAAGTAGCGACGTATATACGCGCGTAGAGAATTCTCGAACGATCCGGCGCGATGCCTCGTTCGTCGCTCGGTCGCCTTGCCTCGCGAGAGAGCGGAGGAACGCGCGGCTAGAGAAGAGAGCGACACGACGTGTCTCGAAATAGCAGCGCGCCTCTTGTACACCAACGAGAATGGTTAAGCGAGCGAGATCGAGAGATCGCGTGAGCCGCCGGCACCACGTGGGCACCTCTTTTCCGTTACATCGTACGAGATGACGTAGCGGCCTGCCATTGGTCCGCTGGATGGGCGTGCGCCACGCGAGACCTCTCCGTCTCCCCTTCGCGTTATCCTGTCGCCTAACTCCGGGCGCCCGCACACCTGCGCTGCGCTAGCGAGACTGCCACGGGAAACCCTCGTACACACGATCCTTCCTTTTCCTCTCGCACGGATTCACCGACACGCATCCGCGTTGCCTAAACCTTTATTCATATGCAATACACGCACACGGAATGCAAAAGAAATAATTACCGCAATTCTCATGAATTATGCGCCGCGAAAATGCAGAAACAGATATGTGTAATTTTTTATTTGTGAAAAAAAGGAATTTATCATGCTTTTTGTATGGAATGTACAATTTATTATTATTCTTCTTATTATTATTCTTATTTTTATTGATTTAGGGAGTAAGTTAGCAAGCTTATATTGTCTGCATCGTAGCTATGTCGTAGGACGAAACTAAACACTAAACAAATTGCTGAGATACACGGTATTTTTTTGTCGCGCAGAGCGCTGGGTTATTATCAACATTTTTTTTTTTTACGTGTATATTATGTACAAAGTATTCGTACCGGTCAGGAGGCGTGTCAGGATTCGCGCAACAGGAAAGCGAGGAAATCATCCTTCCTTTAACTGAATATTTTTCGTTCCCCCCCCCCCCCCCCCCGTAACACACTCTTTGCCCCGTCCCTTTCCAAGGTTCCGTTCCCTTCGTCGGTTCATTCCTTTTCCATTCCAGTCCTTTCATCCTCTTTCTCTCGCGCGCACGATTTTTCCTTATTTTCCTTGCTTTCCTCTGACGAATCGTACCCTTACCACAACCCGCTCATGCGGAGCTAGACGCCGACTGCATTCCACGCTCTCGTCTGAGCTCGAATTCATGGAATAGACAGGAGAGGCGCGGAGAAGCTGAGGGGCGCACACAAGTGCGGCGGACGTCCGAGCGTGAACTCCCGGGCTCGACAGCGCTCGGATATCTCGCGTGTGTGTGCATGCTCGGATATACATTATGATGTCGCTATTTGTTGTTCATCGGACTATCCTTCCCGCCTAAAACTTGTCATACAGATTGCTCGATGCCCCCGACGGCTAGCTATCTCCGAACGTTCCGCTGTCTCGCACAGGCTCGCTTTAATTTATGTGACGGGCATCCGATTTGACCCAGCGGGTCGTCCGTATTCTTCTGACAGCGGAAATCACCTTTTTCTCCACCCTTGATCATTCTTGTCTAGCAAATGAGTTTCGCAGTTCGGCGAATTTAGATTCTACGGTCACTGCGATTAAAAATGTTAGATCAATAAATTTGAAAACTTTAGATAAATTGCTTTAAAAATTGTAGATAAATAAATTGAAAATTTTTAGTTAAATAAATTTGAAAGCTTCAGATAAATACATTTAAAAGTTTTAGATAAATAAATAATTTTTTTTTTGAATAGATTCAATTGAGTTATTGATAAATTAAGATTCGAAACTTAGCGGAGGCCGCGCTGCGGAAGGCAATTTACGATGCGCCACTTACTCCGACGCTGAGTAATTATTACACAGTAAAAAATAATTTCGTAAAATCGGAATGCGAAATTTCGTGAAAATAATTTTGTTAAATAGGTGACAAAATCGTTTGTCACTTATTTGAATATACGAACCTGTCCCTTTATTTCCCGTGTCATTGACAATTTTAGTTTGCACTTTTGTTTGTAAAACTAGAAAATTGACAAATAACAAATTGTGGACGTTTGTGGACAATAAGTTGTAAAAAGTACAAACTTTTTTTTACTGTGTACGCGGTATATGATTATTCGGTAGTCAAAGAGAGGAAGAAAGTTTGCGTTCTTGTGCAACTGCTAAAATTCGAGGGTGCACTATCGAGCATTGCTGGCTTGTATTTAACACAATGTAATCCGACCTCGACCCCTTGTCCCTCCTCCATTGGACTTCTTAGCGACTCTCTGGAAAGTTACCAGCGCATCAACGGGAGCAGCATCGACGTAACATAACCACCCCTTTTTGTTTGCACGTCCACGACTAGAGCCGATGCGCCCTTTTGTTCGCGGCAGATTGCGTCGCCGCCCCCTTCGAAGTTGAACTTTCATCGATAATTACACCGTGGCTGGTCAAGCATCGGGGAAGCTTCTATAAATGTTCCATAAATTAATGTGCGACCTGACCTGATGTTCCGCGTACCGGCCTTTCGCATACGATTGTGGAATAGGAGAATTTATGCGGGCAAAAAAGGATACATTGTTAAAAATGCGTATGACATTTAATGCACTGGTACTGCAAGTTTTTATACATACGCTGTTATTTCAAATTTAATTTACAATTGTGATGAATATTTCATAGACAGTATATTAAAAACTTTAGAAACACTATACTTTTAATCACTTACTCAAACTCTACTACAAAAGTACTTTAATTCCAATAATTTACTTAAGTTTACCGGTAAAAGTACATTAATCACGTTCATAATGTACAATTGTATATTGCACAAATACAATTACAATCACAATGTACAATTGTCCAATGAATTTAATGTATCCGCTTTTAGATAAAAATATCCAGCACGATACCTTAGGTTTACAGTTTTTTTTGACCGTCTATAGACGTCGGGATATTTTTACTTACATCGTAGTCAGACACATTGGTAGAGAATTCCCTTGACTGCATTGCAACTTTACAGTCGACGATGTAGCGACACCGACTTGACAGTCGGTATCGCTGCTTTCGACGAGGTGACGTCGATGGGTCGTCAATTCTGCCCCAGACGGAAATTATTACCGATTGGTCGGAATAATTATTACAAATTTAATTTTGTTTGTTAGTAAACGGTCAACAGTCAATTCATTCTTAGCGTGCCCGTTTTGCCCCGTCCTCCCCTGGCGGCTGGCGAACGGATGCATTGAAATCTCGAATGATCGACCTTGGCTCTGACGCACGCGCAGTCTCGACGGCAAAATATTTAAAAAATATTATTTTTACTTTGTTTTCTTCATCACCCTTTATTAGGCACATCGCTCTCGCTCGCGATCGCGTGGCATTGAGACTTGGCGGTCGCGGCCTCCAATCGAGATCGAGTCAACGTCTCGTCTTTCTGGAAGAGAATCCACGAGGAGGGACGAGAGGCGCGGGAACGCGACTGAGAAAAGTCGCGTTCCTCGACCGGTCTTCGAACAGCGTCCACTCCGATCGAATCGATCGATGCTTTCCGTTTCTAAAAGACGACACTTTACTATAGATAGACTGATTGGCACTGTTGACGCTACCCTGAAATAGAATCGTTCCTGCAATACTGCCTGTGCAGCTCACAATCGCGGTGAAGAGAATTTCGGATTGGAAGAGAATCAAATGAAACCGGACATAGATGGCACATTTACATCTCTGCCACTCACAACTCCACCGGACAACAATTCTACCGTGTTAGAACTCAACCAAAATCTCTACCAGAAAGCAAAAAAACTCTACTATAATTAAAATAAAAGTCTACCGGAATGGAAACAAATCTCTACCGGAATACGAGGCTGGACTGGTAGCCTTGTATTCCGTAAAGTTTTATTTTGATTCTGGTACAGTTGTTTTACTTTCTGATAGAGGTTTTGGTAGAGTTGTGAGTGGTAGAGATGTAAATGTGCCCCACCGGTAATTGTCGAAACATAAAATACTCTGACACTAGAATCTCGAAAAAAAATATTCACGAAAACAAAGCTTCCTCAATGAGGAAGCAAAAAGAGGTGAATCAATAAGATAAACGGTACTCAAAGCGTCACGTTAAAGCTCACTGTTCTTTTTTTTCATCTCCATTCAAAGCCGCGTGACGGAAAAAAAAGTTCATCCAGACAAATGTTCTTTAACCGCACGCTCCCAAAGTGCCATGACCCAGAGTCACGCGATAGCGATAGGGGCGCGCATTCTGTCACGCGATATCAAACTCCGACGATCGGAGTCGTCGCGATCCGCCGCCCGTTCGCTAATCCGGGCGATGACGCGAGTGCGGTAATAAAACTCGAGACGAGAGTCATCCGTCGACGTTGCCGGCGTCCGAGACTCGTTGATATAAACAATAAAACATAAATAAAATGGTGATGTCTCCAGCGATCGGTTGCGGACCGATCGACAGAGGGATTTGCCAGTCTCGATCCGCCGCCCGCCGAAAAGCTCGAGAGTCGTCCTAAGTGAAAACAGCTCGATGACGCGAATAACGGCGATAAGCCGCTATCGGGTAACGCGTCGGGGAATCCCTGAGATCGCGCGGTCTAATCGGAGGGAGACACATAGCCGGCGGGTAGAGCGATAACAGCTTCGGATAGTATTAGTGCACAGTTTGATAGTTGACGCTTTCGCCTCGTCTCTCGCGCGGACGTTCCGAATGACGTGATAAACTGAACGTAATCCGCGCTTACTCACTCGACGACCGCCGCGGAATTGTACACGCAGTGGTGTAGACACATCATACCCGAAGACGTAATCGCAATCGAGCATGCACGACTCGTTTAGTCTAGGGAGAGAGCAGACGAGAAGATGACCGATAAAGATATCCGGAAGTTGTCCGCGGAAGAGAACCAGGATCAATCCGAGTGCACTGAGAAAAAAAGAAGACAGTAAAATCAACGATACTGACTTTTTACCATAAAAAATAGTTTCTCTCTCTTGCCTCACTAATCTCGGCGGATTCTTCGGCACGATAAAAAAACATAATAATAATGATAGTAAGAAAAAGGAAAAAAAAAATCAAAACAAATGTGTCAAGTTCTTATCGCGGAGATTCGTCGAACGTCAATGTCTAGAAATCCGCGGAACGTGACGCAGACGTATTGTTATTGAGTTCTTGGAATATCCTCAGATACAAGCTTTCGTAGCAGCGACAAGAGCGGTAGTAAGTAGGCTCTGCTACAAGTCGGCAGCCGAGTGATTACGAATTAACGAATTGACGGGATAACGTTTACATTTTATAGTTGCGACCGTGACAAAAAATCATAATTGCAACTATAATTATAATTTAACTAATTGTATGTACACTATCAGAAACCATCTATAGAGACGTTCCCCCTGGGAATTATTGGCATAGTAGAAAATACTATCCATTTTCTCGGTGTGACGAGCATCCGAAGGCTCGCGTTGAGTTGACGAGCGAAGTCGCCGAGGACCCTCGCGAGATTTTTAACCTAATAGTTTTCCGGTCTATCCGCGCCTGATATCCGCTCCGCGCTTACGTCAAACTAACCGCCTCACGACTAAAAAAAACCGGCTGATCCGTAACGTCTGCTCTTCCTGACGGAAATTCCTCTCGGACGTTCTCGGTGTATTGTATTTGAATGGTATTTGCATATGCAGATTTTTCGCATTGTGGCCGCGAAACTTAGTTGTAAGCGCGTTTATGACCGCGTGCGGCCGGTCAGTTGCAGCATCGGCTTTAACGTGGATCGAGCCAAATTTACATCTTCGCGCGAGTGGGTTAATGTAGCGATTTTACCATAGATATTTTCTTCGTTTAAAAATCAAAAACTAAATTGTCTCACGTATAAAAATAAAAGGGTATAAAAAAAAATAGAATTGGAAAGTTCCTCTCGGAAATGAAGAGACGCGTGCGCGCCTCGACTTCAGGTACTTCAGATAAAAAACTAATCGAGAAATCGCATATCCTGCCTACATCTCATCGATCAGCCAAATCAATTCCCGCGAAATATTTGTTATTAGGGCTGAAGGATTTAGATCGATGGCCCGTTGGCAATGGAAATTCAAATACATACTGTTAATACTATCCCACATGTATCGATTATCGCACCATGCAAACCATTGCCAATAAATACAATTACTACTATTTGTTATATAAAAAATAATATGTGTACTCTCTCCCACGAATGAAAAGTAACGAAAAATATGGTTCGCATTAATGTCGCTCAAGTAGGTACGGCACGCACCTACATAGACCCACCTTGTCCGGTTCGCGAGTCAATGCGTGTGATCCGCGAGGAGAGGGAGGGGAGCGAGCGGGCAATACCGTAGTATTTATAACGCGACTGGGACCATCGTACGATGCAGACTCGGCCAATCAGAACGAGTCTCGCGGTCTGGCCTTGCCAGTCGTCAGCGCACACCGTCACCGTCGCCCTCACAAACGCGCCTCGATCTCGTTCGACTAAAATCCCACTCACACACCGGCAACGCATTCGCTCTCGTCTGCACACGCACCGTATCGAAGACCGGCGCTACGTGTGGGAATCGCGAGCCTCGTGTGCCTCCACCCGTTACGTGTGCGTAACGCATGTCTGGCCTCTAATTTATCCTATTCTGCATTATAATGCTGTTAATTATTCGTTAAAATATCTACATGACTGGCGTTCATTATTCTGCCTATCAAAGGAGACTTTGCAGTGTTCCGTTCTCCCCGCTAAGCCCCACATCACCTTCCGGCTTTACATCGACGCCGCTCTGCTGTTTAGCCTATTTATATTGCCGAGCATCGATGCTCGCAACGCTGCCAGTCGTTAATTCATAATCACTCGGCTGCCGACTCGTAGCAGAGCCTACTTACTACCGCTTTTGTCGCTGCTACGGAGGCTTGTATCTTTGAGGATATTCCGAGAACTCAATAACAATGCGTCTGCGTCACGTTCAGCGGATCTCGAGACATTGACGTTCGACGAATGTCCGTGATAAGAACTTGACACGTTTTGATTGTTTTTTTTTTCGTGTTCTTATTATTATCATTATATATATATTTTTTTATCGTGCCGAAGAATCCGCCGAGATTGGTGAGGCGAGAGAGCGATAGCGGGCGAGCGTGCCACACTGTAAGGGAAAGTGGAAACGGTGAGAGGTGATCAGAACGCTCGCCGGCAGTTCTCTTCGCGCGTCGACTTTACCGACTTCGTTCGGCTCTGCGCATATCTCCGTCGATCACTTTTTTTTTAATTGGTAATACATCGCAGAGCTGTACTGTGTGAATTATTATTTATTTTTTTTTTTTCAAGAATTGAATTTGCAGATTTTCGAGAGTTTGGGAACAAACGAGAGACACGTAAAAATCGCGGCGATAGGCAGCGGAACTTATAGCCTCGTCGAACTGTACTCTGCGGGCGGCTCGCGCACACGCGACGTGTGCGCTCTCACCGTCTCTCTCGGACATCTCGCGACAACGCAACGGCAGCGCGCGACACATTTTTTTTTACGCAATCGACACCCGGCCCGTGGTGTCGTGTGACTCTCCGGTCCGCGGCTGAGAAACGGCAGTCGCGTCGCGTCACTGTTTCGTGCCGCGACAGATAGGAAGTTTTTAAATCTAGACACCCGATCCGATTACGGATACTTCTCGGATCTGCGGATACATGGATCTATGGATCCAAGGATGTAGATCAGTGATTCCCATATTGATGTATATCAAAGAAAACCTAATACGAAACCTAAGAAAACCTCATACGAAAAAAAAAAAACAAAAATTGTTAGGCGAATGCACACCGCGCTTTGACGGCCGCACGATAATGAATTAACATCGTTATCAATTTTTTAATTATCATCTTTTTTTTGTCTATCCCCGCGCCACACAATGCGGGAGTTCCGGCGGAGAGGGGAGGAACGCGCGAGACTGCGGGAAATTAACTAACGACCATTCGCGTAATGTCCCCGTAATTTCTCTCCCACGAGTACCGTAGACTCGGCCTCCCCCCCTCGTTCCGAGCTACTCGTATATCCCCGTGCAGTATTATGTTGTGTCGGTGGGTTTTTCTGCTTTGGGAAAATGGTCCACGAATTTATGGTGTATGTACGGGTGGTGGTAAGCCAACCCCTCTACCCCCCGCCCCCCCCCCCCACCTCCCCCACCCTCGTTCCCGGCTTTCGCGAGAGTCCGAGCTACCGAATGCCACCGCGAAACCCCTGTAAAATTCATTCGTCTACCCGTCTCGCTCACTCTCGAATCAAGCCCCGTGTACATAATAGTTACAAATTTTATCCCGCCCGCTCTTTTTGGCCTCTGGTTGTGCGTGCGCGTGTGCCCGTGTGTGTGCATGGTCGGTGCGTGCAATTAAGCTACACGCGAGACGGACGGAAATGGAATAAACGCTCGGGCACGTATTTAATCGAAACGAAGGGAAAGGTCCACGGGAGACGGCACAAAAGAGAGTAAATAAAAAAAATTTTGCCGCCCGTTGGTGGACGAGTTGCCTCGTTGTGGCAGTTGCATAGCTCGGCGGTGAAAAAAAAAAGTTGAAAATGAAAAAGTAAAATAAACGAAACTCTTTCTGACGGGGGATTTATGATATTTCGACGTGGTTGCTACCTCAGAGACTAAGCGGACGAAACGATAACCGTCCGTGTCGGAAAATTGCACTCGGCATTCCGCATGAAAAAGACACTAATGAATGTTTCACAGATTCTTTTCAATTTTTATCTCCTCTGTGTAAGATCAATATTTTGAATCTTGAATTTTTCATCCCATCCGTCCTGCGAGAATCATCGCTCGGATTACCGACTTATGAACTATTTACGGAGAGTGAATAGTTCATATACCATATGAACTATTTGATATTTACGGATCATACACTGTTTACGGAGAATAAATGGTTTTAATATTGATTTTCCTGCAGTAACAAGAGCGCTTCGCGAAAGTATTCACTTTTATATTTTCGTCCGGTAGATCTGAACGTTGGGTGGATAGTGATTTTTGATTATGTTTACTTTGCGAAGCATAAGCCGAACCGATTCGTACCGAAATGTTTTATAAATGAAACCGAAGGTTTTTATTTCTCTCTCTCTCCACGATAGCCGATTTATCCTGGCGTTCATTTTTGCCTTGTTTTTCGTTCCACTCGAACACATTTTGCGGGTACAGTGTAAACAGGGGTAAGCGGGTGTAAATCCCGGGGATCGATATAGCCGTTGAAACAAGCACGCACAATGCGAAAACGGTCGCGGGGGCGATTGCACGAGCGGGCTATTGTCGAGCCGCGACGACTATAGGCTGCCCCGGGAAAACGATTTCCGTTGATAATCGTTCAGCGATTCGCTGCTCCACGGATACGCGGGATTCCCAATGGTCGGAAAATGCTGGTTTTCCCATTTTTTTTCTGTGCTTAGAGAGCGCTTTTCGATTAATGACCGGGTTACTGGAAGGGAGGGGGAGGGGGAAACCCATTACTGTTATCATAATACGCTTATCACCATTAAATGGCAAAACCCATCGCGCCGTGATTGCATTCTTGTATATCGAAATCGTTAAGGAAGTAATTAATATAACAACGACGAAAAACACACGACAGTATTCGAATGTCACTAATTACCATATTTTACTTAGAAGTGTAGTCTAATGATCGAGCGGAGAGTTTTTAGATATTAGTATTGCGGATGGACAGGCGAAGTATCGAAGAGAGAAAACATATGGTGATAACCGGGATTCGAACCCGGATTAATCGGTTACGGATAAGGAAGATCACTCTCGTGTCGCCTCATTTTTTTCGATGAGAAGTATTTTGGTTTTTGTTTCATTAAAATCGGTTGACGCATTCTGGGTGAAACTGCATAATCACCCCTCGAAATACCCAACTTTGAAGTGCGATTTCACTCCTCACAAATGTTTTTCCGACGGTAAAAAAAATACGTGTCTTTTAGTTTTCGATGCTCTACAACATACGTGAGTTTCATCAAAATCGGACAGGGACACTAAAGTCATGTTCCTCGTGAGTGAGAGCGTTAAACACTGCGCTAATGTCACCTATATATTTCTCTAATTCATATCGTTCTCTTATATGCAATGCATGGGCCGTTACACTAGCTGAGAAGGGGTCAATATGGATCAGCGTTCTCTGTTCACAACGAGTCTGCTTTTTTGTGTCCCGCGAAAGATTGGTACAGTCCGATTTGCCCCCCCCCCCCCAATAATTCGGATATAATCATGTTGGTGAGAATTGTCGGTGTATTCCATACCAACTTCCCTCCCCTCCTCCACATTATCAATTGAGCAAGTTTACCATCAAGTGCGAACGCAAGTGGGTCAGTTGGTCGTAATGCAGAGTCCGATTCTCCATATCTCGCGAAGAGAGTCTTTGAGCCAGGATTTGCCGGTGTAACGAAGTACCCTGTTTCAGCCCTCCGTCCTTCTGGCCTTCCTCGGCGGTGGATCGCCGATAATGGAGAATCGATCGACTCTCCACGATACCCGACGGTATCTGCCAGTGTGCATGGCGAAAGAGAGACGGAACCATAACCAAAGGACTCCCGATTAATGATGCGCTCCGATCGACTCGGGTTATCGGGCACCGTCTCGAATCTCCATTCGCTCGCGGAGAAATGGATATTCTCTTTTAAATTTTCTTCTGCCCCCTATTTTCCCTGCCATCGTGTTCGAATATCTCGTAACATCTTTTCAATCCTACTGCAAAAAAAAAAAAAAATCTATGCTAAAAAAAATAACTCGGATCTCTATTCCGTACATTTCTGTCTCGAGACATTCCTTTCGGTTCTGCCTAACAGCCTGGAAAAGAAATCTTTATTGTACACGTAGCTGCCGGGCGAACTGCATAATTTCGCCCTCTACGAGTCACGAACTCGTCGGTCTCGTCCTGCGGCCGCGCGACGATCATTAAAATAACGACGATAAGCCAGTCGGGGGGGGGGGGAGGGGGCCGGGGGGAGAGGGTGTGTTTCCCCGCAGTTTCTATACCTTGAGGGCTCGAGATGCGGGTGGAAAGGGACCGCGAACTATCGCGGGTTTGTTAGCCTTTCTCGTTTTGATAGGTAATTGCGATAATGTTACCTTTTCTTTATTTTTCCTCTCCACTCGAGTGTGCTAAAGCGGGTATGTTCGCGGCTGATTTAACAACGGACTTTCACTGTAACGAGATACATTTTTAGTTTGTCCGCATAAAATTTTCTACAACCGGCTGAAATTATGACACACTAATCTGATCGTGACTCGCTCGTTTCGTTTTAACGTTACAAGATAAGTTTCATCCCGACATCGCTGCTCAATTATTTAAAATCGTCCTGGCAGTTATGAGCTCGCTCTCCCCCGAATGCTTGCCTGCATTCCGGCCACTGCAGAGCTGCAGTTTACGGGACAATTAGTACAATGAAATAATTAAACACGTTTGTTCTATCCATTATGAGACACGGCGATGTATTCTCGGACTCATTAATATATATAGGGTAAAACTGGCGAATATGGCCCGGTCCGGGTGTAATTAATTCACGCGCTAATCGAGCTGATCCATATTCACCCCCCTTTCACCCTGTATGTACGTACGACGTTGGCTCGCATTGTACAGTTCGCAAAGCGGCCGATCAAATTTGTATCCCCATTTTCGGACCTTCCCTCCTCGTTCTGTGTGTTCCGATTTTGCTGCGCCCGTCGTCGCTGCCTCGACGGACAAATTCGGCTTCGTCGAAGCGTGAAATCGATCGTTATACACGACACAGATCCGTCGGGCCTATCGAGCGGAATCGTCGGGGCTCCGGGCTTGTGCGAGCTTACCGCGAGCGAGAACCTTCCCTCGATAATTTAGATGGCCTGTAATTAAATTTAATGATGCCCGCCGGCGCGTATCTGCCTCTATAGATCCCTCGAGTTTGTTCGCGAATTTGGCTAGCCAAATCGCTCAGCTTCTCGTTCAGCTACAGCTGCTGGCATATCCCCCCTATATACGTTAACGCCCTCGCCAACGTTAACCCCCTACTGTGTGCTCTCTCTACCGGCTCTCCTCCACCTCTCTCTGTAGACTCACTCCAGGCAAGCTCGGGCATCACCGACCTCGTTTTACCTCTCAGCCGCACAGTTAATTCGGCTTTATTTAATGCTTCATTAATTGCTCAAGCTCGTTACCTAATTTGGCATAATTAATACTACATTATTACCCTCGGCTCGGACCCTAAGGTGAGCAACGTAATTCCGCTATTTTTTTTTTTTTTTTTTTTTTTTTTATCACCCCCTGGGCACCGGGCAAGTGGGGCGAATATGGACCGGTCCGCGCACCGTTCAACCGCGAACTAATGCCGCTGGGCCATGTTCGCCACTCTCACCGTATTTAATGTCTCGCCCCGTGAACGATGCTATTACACACGAAAAGTTTGCAACACCGGAGTTATATCACCCGGCGAATATCACGGCCCTCGAAGGTCTCGTCGTGAGAGGAGAGGAGATGTTGCACCTCCGGGATTCGCCGAAACGTACGAAAATTTTCGACCCCCTCGCGTTAAATAGGGCAACACGAAAACAGCATCTGAAATGGGAAGGGTTAACGATAACGGACGAGCGACGATATCGCGCGATGGAACGTGTACTCGCTCGGACCGTGGCGCGAAAACCCATCTCGTACCCCCCCCCAACCCCCCTCTCCCACCCCCCTTACCGGACGCGTACACCCGCGCTGCATTTCGTTGGTCCGGAGAAATCGCAAAAACCATTCGTTCAAATTAAGAAGTTTATACGGATTTAATGGTTACGCTTTTTTTACGGTTCGTTTCTCTTTGCCGCTCGCAGTGGTGACGGGACAGGCTGTGAAGTCTCGCATTTTCGCCCCCCCCATTGTTTCGTCGTCGTTCCGAGGCGCCTCTAGGCACGGCGCGGGGCGAAAGGGAACACCGAGGCAGAACGTGCTGTCAACAATTTTTCGTCGGACATGAAAAAAAGCCTCGGTCCCGAATGCAGGAAACTGGTCCGTTTTGACCCGCTCTCCTTGACACTCTTTTTTCGCGCACATTCCGTCATCTCTCGTTCTCGCGATTCGCGCGCGTCCGTCATCCTCCGTGCGTGTTGGAGCAAAAAGCCAGAAAGTCCGTCTCGTGGAGAGTCCGACCATCGAGCGCACAGTGATGCGATTAACACGTTTTCACCGCAATTTATCGGTTCGTCGTCGTCCGGCGTGTTTTAATTCGAAACGGAAATGTCTCACACCCGTCGAATTTCGACGGGGCTTTTATCGGACAGCGGCCGAGGGAGAAATGAATTTTGCCTCCAAAACTCCGCGAAGCGGAAGTCGCAGTAGAATGAATAAACATTCCTTTCGTTGCGCCTTCGCTGCCCGATTAGCTCGTATCCGCACTGTGTCGGATTACCGATATAAAAAGTGGGACGATAAATCGGTAGAGTAAATCGTGCTCGAACGGAGGGTCGTATTATTATTCGCTTGGACGGCACGAATTCGCTCTAGTGTTTCCGGTACGGTTCTCGCTGTTACGACCGAGCGTACGTACGAGATTACCCACTCCATATTAATCTTTACTGGAATCCATTCCGCCCGCCGGTACACTGTACGACGACCCTTAAAGTTCGCTGGCGTGTACGGGCCGTGCAGCAGATTCCGGCACCTCGCCGACTCTCCGTCATCACCGTCAACACTTAATCCTCCTCTTGATCCGAGAAAAACGGCGGGCTAGTCGTGGCTCAAGTGGATTAAGCGCGGTGACGGCGGCCCGACGGCCCACACGGACTCTCAGTAGTACAACTCGATGCTACGCGCGGCAGTGACATGCTCGCGTGTCATCTCGTCGTTTGGATAATGCCGGATGACGTGAACATGATTTTTTTTTTTTTGCAACGTAGTACGAAGTACGTTAATTCGAGGAGACAGTAAAATGCACTATTCGCACTGAGAAAATGAACAGTATTCCTTACTATAACGAATAGTTCTCGGGAGGAACGTCTATATGGAGAGTTTCTGATAGTATACGTTCAATTGGTTAAACTATAATTATGGTTGCAACCACGATTGTTTGTCATCGTCGTAACTATAAAATGTAGACCTTCCCCTTGCCAACGATTTTTTTTTGGTAAAAAATCAATATTGTTGCTTTTACTATGTAATTTTTTCTCAGTGCGTAGGGTAGTATTGGTGAAATCGGTGAAATTGTATGAACCGGGTGACATTAAGTCATTTTAGCCTAGGTAGTACGTATTACACTGAGAAAAAATGACATAGTAAAAGCAACAATACTCAGATAGTATATATTCAATTGGTTAAACTAAACTTATGGTTCCAATCACAATTTTTGGTCACTGTCGTGACTATAAAATGTGCCGTTCTCCTTGGGAACTATTTTTTATGGCAAAAACTCAGTATTGTTGCTTTAAGTATGTAATTTTTTCTGAGTGTACGCATGACGTAAACCTATGATATTTCGTTACAAAAGTTACCCATTTGATATCCTTCCCTAAACCTTAGTCCGACCGGAATGGAAACGGTTCAGGTATATTACTTTTCTTTCCGCCCTTTATGACCTCGACTACGTCGGGTGTTCTTCACGGCCTAAGTCTCGTCGCAAAAGTTTGCATACGCAGGGGGGGGGAATGTCTCGGGGCGGCTTCGAGCCGCGTGGATACGCCGAGGAAAGAATTTCGACAATCTGGACACGCGAGCGTCGCTGGGGAAGAGCTTTTCGATCAAAGGAAGTGCCGGTAACGCGATTAACCCACGAGCGCGGCGACCTTGCCTTCCCTCGTCGAGATCCACTGCTATCTCCCACTCGCTCATCCCCGCAGTAACTCGCAGAATTCGCCCCGGCCATCCGTACTCTCACCCTCCTCGCAGTCTCCCATCTGGCGGAAAACGAACTTATAACTTCCCGAGCGAGAGGTGCCCCGGCTTTCCGTCTCTCACTCGAGCCGAAAGTGATTAGCCGGAAGTGCCACTCTACCGAAGCTATCTTCGCTTAAAGAGCGCGAGACGTCGTCGCGGTGAAGTGGAGAACGAGCTGCAACACTCCGAATTTATCTTAAACCGATATCCCGGGTTTTTTCATCCCATAATTTTTAGGTCATAGTTCGCCTTAACGAAGCTTAAAGCATGACCCATTTATTTTTTCCACCTAAAAAAATCATTGTAAGAAACCCCTAGAACATACACTGAGAGAAGGATCCAGTAAAAACTACCGATCATCTAAGAAAAATTAGCATAGCACATAGTAATAGGAAAATAAGACACAGATTTTCCAGGAATTTTTACCATAATATCTAAGAAAAGTTCTTATAAATCCGTTACTTCCTACCATAGGTGGCGACTGAACGCCCTACTACTGTGTGCTATGGTAATAATCTCTCAAGCGATATACTCATTTGTACTAGATCCTTCTCTCAGTGTACGAATTGCAATATCTGGACGATATGTTTGGCTCTCTGAGTGCCAGTGATTCTTATTTTTTTCACAGTCAACGCCGCAACATTCTTCTCGAGTTTATATTGAATTTGTTCCGTTTCCTTCTGGTGATTTCAGTTCTGGCGAGTTGTCGGGCGGAGGACTGCGGTCACGAGCGTCTGGCACGATGCGCCGGTCCACTCGGCAAAATAACCAACAACAACGAACTGGGTTTCGTCACGACGAAGGAGGAACTGGAGGCTCTCTGCCCGTAAGTCTCTGCAAAAATTTTCTTCACTTTCTTTCCTTTTCTTTTTTTTTTCTTTATTTTTCGTATTTTCTTCTTTCCATCTCCTCTCGGACTTCTCACGTATCTGGGATACTCAGTGCTTATAACTGCAGATAAATCTATCGTGTGTACCTGCGCGAGTCCATAAGCAACGGCAACAGCAGGTGGAGGCTTTCTTTTCGTTTGAGGCAAGTTTACCCGCTCAGTCCTGGAAAAGGAGCCTCCAGGAGATTTATCGTGCCAGCTTTTACGAGCGGTTGCCCGGACTCTCGCTGCTGCTGCTACTGCTGTTCCCGGCTATCTCTAGAATTGAGACATAAATAATAGAGAGGAAAGACCATGCTCGAGAGAGAGTTGTAGCAGCGGTTGTAACACCGTGAATTAGTACAACTGTTGAATCATTTCGTCCTCCCTCGTACGAACATTATCTCTCTTAATTGCTCGTCGATAAACCACGGAAATCCTATTGTATCAATGCCCGGACCGTTCTCGTTACCTCGACGGGACAAAACGTTTCTCTGTCGCCAACCTCATCGCTTCTACGTCCCAGTTGATTCTCTGACAATCGTACCTCGCGTCACTTCCGATTACTCGGTAATTCGCGGATCAAAGAGCAGCGCGAATTCGCCTCGATAGTCTACGCGGAGAAAAATCATTGATAGTCCCAATTATTATAAATAATAATAATGAAGATAAATTCGGCCGCTCAACTAAACACATCGCTTGGAAGGTATTGAATCACGTCAACCAAGTAAGGTAAACGGGCCAGTTTCCGACACCTTTAGTTGATCCAAGTTTCCGCTATCTTCAATTGTTAATTGAAACATTTTATTTTATTTTATTTATTTTTAATATTTGTGCCATTCTTTCACCGTATATCCTTCTGGCTTTTTACGGAACGCCATTCCGATTCCCTCCTAGCACTCCCTACCCGCACTCAGCCAAGCTACCTAACTTCCAGCGCGTCCGTAGCCGACTTAGCTACACTGTATCGCAAAACCCGTGCCAGTACAGACGGCCATATTCCACTGTCCCTCCGGTATTTTTGCACTTGAGTAAAGTGCAGAAACGCCAAAGTTTCAGAAGAAAGCGCCTCTCGCTCAACGGTCGATGCTCCAGCTAGCGCACGGCTGAGCGGTCACCCATCCAAGTACTGACCGCGAACGATCTTGCTTGACTTGGGAGACCACCGGAGCCGTGCGTCAACCGCGCATCCACCGCTGTCGGTAAATCGAATATTTTATTAAAAGCACGCATATTGCGGCATATTGAACGAAAGCTGTCTTTATTATTACTATAAATTGCGTTCGATGGCAGTAACTGGGACGGTGGCAGAAACTGGGCCATTTACCTTATTCTTCTCCCTGTCCCCTCTTAAAAAAGACATGACGCTCGAATGATCGAGATAAATATATCGAAATAATCGAAATCTCGAAACCAGTTTTCCTAGCCAATCGGAATCGTCCGTTTCGTTCGTAAGATCGGCGCACTTGACCTAAAAGAAATTGAAAAAGCGCGAGCGAAGCGTCGTTTCGTGTCTGTACAGACACGAAACGAGCAAGACGGATAGCCGCAAATGGTCCATCTTCACTGCAGTCAAATTCCCGTCTTCGCGAATGTTTCCCTGGATATTTGCTCGAGAACCTCTCGCTATCTCTCACTTCCGTCTAGCCGCCCCTCCAACTATCCCTACCGACTCTTCCTCTTCGAACTTGGATAGTTTATCGAAGTAGGTCTGCTCACTAGCTGCTACACTGCGTCTGGTACTGCCTCGCCCCCCCGAAATCCATGGGCCACGTCGTCCACTAGCTTCTTGTTACAACTTTGCCCATCTTCTCTCATTATACCGCGGCAGATAGCGCGGCCCCGGGATATCAAGAGCGGCCCCCGCGAACGTTCTCAAGAGCTTCGGGGGTGCAGCTCTCACTCGAAACGCTACCAAGTCCACTCGAGGAAGCCGTCGACGGTCACGAGAGGAGCTTCGCTTCCTTCGCCGTCCCCTCCCGCGTACTCTTCGGCGAATCTTCGGTACCCACCGAGACGTCGACTCCTCGAGTGTGTCGTCCTAACGTCGATTTACTCGAGGCTCGATATTGTTCCGAGCATCCGCGATTCGCTGCCAGACTCTCGTGTAATACAGCGCAATAGAGCGCAGAATTGGCGGTCCTTGAATTTTTCAATCTTTCCGGCTCGGTGGACGGATAAGGACGAGCGGTCGGGGGACTAATAGTTGGTCCGAGCCACTTTTATTATTATTATTTTTTGCTCCTTCAAAAATTAAATTCAACATTTATCCTCGGTTCGCAATTGAGGAACCGATCGCGAACGACATCGGCTCTACGCGTTGTAACGTTTCAGCCCGACCGACTCGCCACACTCGAAGCGCGGATAAATTGAATTTCCGACTCGTCAGGTAAGGAATAAGAAAGCAAGACGAGACAGCGCTCGCCGAACCTTCGGGCATTCTACAAATATATTGAAATACATATTTGAAATTTAAATATCCTACTTTGTCGATAAAACCCCTCGGAGCTTCCCGGACGATTTCGCGAGGAATATCGCGGAGAATATGTTACCGAAGTTTTTCGACGTTCCATTTATTTTGAAATTTTTTTTTTTGCTTTCAGACAATTGCAGGACGGCATGACGTGCATAAAGCGGTACACTCAGACATGCATGAAGGGCGAGCAGAGAGAGAACTTTAATTCTCTTTACAAGGGCGTCAACAGGGCGATAATGGAGCTTTGCCAGGACAGTCCCTATCAGGATGGTGAGTTTGCATATGAAATTTGAACACGAAAAAAAAAAAAGAAAAAGGAAACCCAAGCGTTCAGCTGTCCGGGCTCTTGCGATACCTGGACAAATTTGCATAGCCCGGTTACGTAGGCGCGAAGGGGTCAATGTGTGTGTCGATATTCTGTTCGATCCCACTACGGTAATCTCGAAAGTGCCGAATGCATTATTGAGTCCGCGATAGAGGGGGAGACCTCTAGGAGGTCCTTTATGCCCCGTTCGGGCAATGCTGGCGGTGCAACAGCAAACCGGGCGGTGCCCAGGAGATTCTGTCCACGCTCTCTCCTCCACACCACTCAAAATACTCCGATAATCCGTCGATATCTAGGCGCTTCGTGTGTTCGACAGCAAGTGCGATAATTCTCTCCGGAGTTTCTGCCTCCCGAGTTCTCACAGTGATGTTTCATTATTACTCGCATTATTATCGGGCGAGTAATATTTGATTCGAAAAAAATAAAATAAATAAAGAAAATATTTTAATCGGCAGAATCGACAGTGGAATCGGAGCTAACTCGCGTTATTATTTGATTGTTAATTGGCATAAATCGAACGCTAAGCGACACTGATGGCATCCTTTCGGTACAAAACTCTGTAAAATTCAAAAGCGCTCTCGCGTCGCTTGGTATTGATATTAACGGTTCGACGGAAGAGTGCCGCGTGTAATTTACCGTGAAATATTGAACACGGATATACTGTGATGGAGTTATCAATGGGAATATTATCGCATCGAGGGAATGCCCGTATTGTATGTTGCGCTTCTACCGTGAATCGAATAAAGTCCTGTCGTTATTCGAATGAATTCTGCACGCGGCTGGTGGCCGGAGACCGGACAAAACGGGCCACCACAAAATAAACCAAATAAAAAATATATTAAAAATCCATTTTACCACGAAACAGATTTTTTTTAACTCGGTTCCTCGGAACTATTGTTACGAACTTTGTATTTTTTTCAGTGCCTAGTCGACTCGCTGCACCGAGCTCGTAATATGGCACGGTCCATAAATAATTGATTTACGTACTGATCCGGGTGGGCCATATTCACCACTTTTACCCTACAACTTGTTATTCCTAACTAGTGTTTCACCACGTAATAATGCGTTGATACGTTCCAAATCGTGAATAATAGAGTATCGCTGGGTACTGCTTCAAACACAACCCAGAACCACGGTATATACGTTCTCTGACGTATGTAAGTTGAACTCAGTAATTAGCAATTGAGTATTCATGTTGTAGTGCACATTGTGTTCGATCGATCCACCGTGCCCATTAAACCCTCGTATCGCATTTCCCGAGACCGTACACGACATATGCATTCGTATCAACGTTTCAGTTTTATCGTTAAAGTTTCTTTAATTTTCATTTTGCAGACTTTCTGAAGCACGCCCCTTGCATGCAGAAAGCCCAGGCCGAGTACGAATTGTGCTCCAAGAAATACGTTCAGGCGGCCTTCGCGATCGAGAAGAGCAATCAGACGGCAACGAAGTCTAACGAGCCCCTGAAGGGAATTTGCTGGTGAGTGACCATCATCGTTATTTTTTCTCTGATGCTTTGTGCTGAAACTCGTGAGTATAGCTCGGCCCGGTAATTGATTTCCGAACTGATCGCGATGTCCCATATTCACCCCACTCTGCCCTATACGTTCATACATGTTTTAATTTGAGGGCTACGCGTTGCCCTTGACACCGGTTGCAGTACTCACGCCGATGCTCAATTTCCGAGTGTGATTAACGAGCCCATTGACAATGCAATCTACTGTGCGTCGGCTCTCCTCGTCCGGTGCACTTGAGCCTGTGCGACGCGACGCATCTGCTCGTTGACCGCGATCGGACAATAGCTCTCATCGCTATCGCTCTCAGTCTCATCGACGGCAACGGAAATTTATCGTTCGTCACTGATCTTCCGTGCGCGACTGAGATCGTTCGTTATTTCTGTCGCGAACGCAACAACTGTAGTCGCAAAAGTTAATTGACTGCGCGACACACGTTCCCTGCAGTTCTTCATTTTTATTTTTCGAGAATGTTTCTTCACTCATTGCGATTCATTATTATTCATATATTTATCTATGTATTTATTTATATATTGTTGTTGAATGCGGCGACCGTTGAGAAAAGGTATTTCTTTGACACGCTGTGCCTTCGAAACGGTCTAACTTCGGGTTCTTCTTTTTTGGTTTTTAATAAAGAGACTCAATCTTTATGTGTCGACGCCGGTCTGGTTCCATTATGTTTCTTTCTTTCGTTCCGGGTGCTATTCTATGTGCGGGCCCCTCTGTGATATGTTCTGTAGTGTTCCTTGTCCAAATGGGAAAGCTCTGATTGTGTGGTTTATTTAGGTTTACCGGTTGGATTAGTGTCACAGTTGTCCTTCGTCTCTTCGGACGCCGGTCACTGAGAAAATATTTTACATTTTATTATGACTTTGTGAACAGTCAACCAAACGGCAGGCAGACGACGACTTATTTATATATTTATTTATACATTGATTTATATATTTATCTATATATAAATATGTATTTGTTTATTTATTTTGTAAATCCACTCGCATTTGGACGTTGCAGCGAAAAACCGCGCGAACCCTTCCAATCCCAATTGTCGAGAGAGGTAGAGACCGGTATCATCTACCGCGAACGAAAGCCCCTCTATTCGCCGTCCGGCCAGAACGAGAGTTCAAAAGCTGCAGTAGACCGTGGTACAGATAGGCTAATGACGTTACGTCCCGGCTAGCATCGACCAACGCGATTTCTCTCTCTGGCTCCGCTATTTTCCCCGCAGCGCCGCTCTCGCCCACGGGATTTAGCCGAGCGGTCACCGAAAATACGAAGCGTACACGTGTGTGCCAACGTGTCCGCGTATATTCATCTGTGCGCGAGGAACGGGAGGGCAACGCGCAGGGAACGTGCACCGCGGCAACTTCCGTGTTTCACGAAAAGATAGTGCGACCTCTCCCCGTCGAGCCGAATCACCAGTGCAACCTTCGGATATGACGCGCCCGTACGACCGACGAAATACTGCCCACTTCCGGCTTTTCGATTCATTGGACTATCGTCTACCCCCTCCCCCTCTTTCGTCCACCCGCTCGATCATCGTCGAGGCTCCGCCGATGATACCGAAATTGTTATTGTTTTATATATATAGTATATATATATATATATATATATATATATATTTTTTTTTAATCCGCGCGAACGTTACCCGGCAATCGATACGTTTTTATCTCATCGAGAGATGTTTCGTCTGCCCGCATAGATTCCGCACAAACGAGCAACGGCCCATTGTTCTGTTCTTTTTTTTTTTTCGTGTTAATGGATTCGAGTGGTTCGAAAGTCGATACCCCGATTTATTTTTCTTTTCTCTTTTTGTTTCTGTATCGAGAGTGGCAACGGCTTTGCTATAATCCATTCCATTTCCGCGCGTGACTTTTCGTCCTGGCCGATCGATGTATGTCGGGCCTGTTATGAAATACGAGGGCAGCGAAGTCGCACGAGTCTACGCAAGCGGATGATAAATTGAGTTGGAAGGTCGAAGCGACGTAAACTGCGCACATACGCTTGCTCATTGTCAATTCCGATGTCCCAGATGCCTCGTAATTAAATTCGCACGAGTGCTGCTAACTCTTACACCTATCCGCGATCTCGAGACCTTCGTTCTTCGTTGTCTAATAATCGATCGTTTTTGTTACAGCGCCTTTCAAGAGTACCTCGACTGCTCCCACCGCACGGTGCTCAGAAAATGCGGCGAGGAGACCGCCGCCTTCACCAAAGACTTTCTCGGCAGGATGTCCAATTCGCTGCTGAAGGTGAGGCATCACTTGAACTCTAAATACGGAATAAAAAAATTAAAAAATAATTAAAATCTTCTTTTTTGTTTACCGACGGTATCGAGGAAACTTTTTTGCAGATGAAAACTTACCTTTACCCTGTTCGTTTGTTATTTTATTTTATTTTTTATTTGCTTCAGAGGCACTGCGAGCCGTACACTCACGGGGAATGCGGGATCGATTCGGGAAGCAGCAGATCACTCGTTCAGAGCGCGGCGATACCGTTGATTCTCGCCCTTCTCGCGAGATACTTCACGTAAGGGATCCACGGCCAGTGAAACAGAAACGAGCGAAAAAGTTCTCCGGAAGTTGAAGAAGAAAGAAGATGAAGGAAAAGAAGAATCACCGGTGAACGATACGAGCCGGAAACGCGAGAGAGTGCCTTTGCTTTAACCACTGTATTCGCGGTGCGAATAATCGCGGAGCGTCTCCGTCGAGCATTTGTCATTCAACTTAAGATGCCTGCTTAAAAAACAAAAAAAAAACCCGCGAACGAGACGAGGCTGTTCGAGGAAGTTACTCGGGAGATCCCGGGAAGGATTACTCGAGGAAAGAACTAGGATTTAATTTTTTTCGGATCAACACGACGAAAGTCACCCTGCTGGCTGGCTTAAGCAACTCGATGAATTCGTGGGAATCGATTTCACCGTGTCCGCTCCCAAAGTCGTACCACAGACGATGGCGGTGACTGCGAAGCGAGGCGCCGAAAAAAATATTTCGTGCGGTTGATCGAGTTGATCGACCCGACCGATCGTCATCAAGATTACGACGGCGATGGATAACATACTCGAAAGGAGAAATCCCTCCGAATTACACGGATATACTCGTTTCTCGCAAGCAGCCGTAAAATGACTGTAAAATGTCTTCATGTAAAAACTCACCCAAAACGTCCGTCATCGCTGCCGTTCGAATCTCTGTCCTTTATTTGTAACTGCATTCCCTTTAAAGCGCACAGCACTCGTTGCAGCTCCTCATCATCGGAACAATCCATTTTCCACATTGAGCTCCGTCGTCAGATAGAGCCAGACTGTAAAAAAAAAAAAAAAAAAAAAAAAAAGTGAACATCATGTAGAGTAGCGTCAGCGCGTCTCGCGAAAACGAGTCGGGGAATCCCCGCGGATTCCTCGACCCCCACCGCATCGGGGCTGTCCCCCTGAGCGAACTCGATTCGTCCGATACGCCGCTCTGCGAGTTTATTAGCCGATTGCATTGAATGTACATACTAGATTATATACGATCATTCATTTACGATAATAATAATAATTTAACTCGAGTTAGGCATGCATGATTGAAATTGAAAGTGAAGAAAAGAGGAGAAAAAAAAATGAAAAAAAGAGAAAATCATAATGCACGAGTGCACGTTCTATCACAGTTTATAAAGATGTTGAAATACAAGTGAAGAAGTGTGTATGTCTACGAGACACGAGTTATATACACGTGAGAAATATATATTACTAGTTACGTTTTTACGGGCTCCCGGCGAGCGAGGTGGTCCCGAGGAGTTTCCTCGATGGCCGGTGGTCCCGGAAGTTAAGTATTATTGTGTACCGCAGGTTCGTCCGTACCTTGTACTCGTATTAGTGTCTTGGAGAAGGAAGTTTTTCTTTTTTTTTCGGATAATAAAGTTAATGAAAGAGCAAGAGTGAGTGGAGACGAGGCAAACAAAAAATGCACAGCGAATAACTTCGGTGCGCTCGGTATATTCTCGTGATCGCCGTAGAAGATCGAGTCTCGTGAATTAAGAGTGGAAGAATGATGAAAGAATTTTTTTACAGCCGGAATGAAATTTTTTCCCCGTATTTCTTGTTTTTTCGGGCGATTTCGTAATGTATGTGTGCGAGGGTGAATGCGATTAACTGTTAATAAAATTATCGGCAATTTCCCGATTTCGCTGTCGCAGATAATCCACGGATTATTTTGAATTTTTTTTTTTTTTTTTTGAATTCGAAAGATCGAACGTTATTTATTTGTACTATAATAGTATGATATTTCCGTGAACCATTGTACATAGATCTTGGAGAGAATAAAAAACATGCGCGACGAGGGAGCTCCTGGTCGTTTGCGCTTTACTGTAAAATAATTTAAGACGATTCACGATAATAAATAAAAAAGAATGATTATTTTTATTTATCTACCGAGTAGTTTTATTCCACACCCGCTGCGTATCTAACTTCCCGTTCCAAACATAAAGTATCCGAGCAACGAAAATTCACGTCAGCTATATTATATATCCTCTCTACCATTTCTTTTTGTACCGGAATACATTAGCACATTTTATTCTGCTATACGTTTCGCGTTCGCCGGAGAATTTCGTTGCCCACCGCTCCCTGCTAGGGCAGTGAAATAATCTTCTCACAGTCCGAGATAATAATTCCGAATGATTTTCGATCCGTATTATGTATTAAATAAGATTCCGCTATAGAAGAGACCCCGTGGTTTTCACGATAAAAATATAAGCTGTTTAAAAATTCCGGATCGTGATGTGCGAATCAAAAAAAAGATCCCTCTCTCCGAGGGAAAGGGTGGATAGAATATAGGAGGTATCACCATTCCGATGCAGCGGTGGGAGTAATCGTGACGGTGCGCAGTGCGCGGTTCGCAGTGCGCGGTGCGCAGGTGAGGTTATGTCCGACGGACGTTTCTCTTCGACTCGGGATATCCCAGAAAATAAATAGACCACCATTCCAAATTTTTTTCAGTATATTAATGTTGCACTCCTGTAAAGTATCCTCGTATTTTGGTGACTTCTTCTTTCAAACTTTTAAGTGTGGTTTTCATTTTGCCGAGAGCAAACGACCACGCCTCCTTTTAAGCACAAAAACAATACGGATTTTCGTAATAAATTTTCTTCTGCGTCATCAAAAAAACAACACTCCAAGCTACGTCTGTGAATTTTTAAAGTTTTTCTTTTAGCACATCAACTTGTTATTGGAATCGTTCGAAGATAGCGTCTTGAAAAATTCTAACTCCTCGTTGAACAAGCATCACGTACGTGAAGGGTTAAACCTCGTTTTCGGACAAAATAATTAATAGCTTGTACCCTAGAGTTCGATGACAAAGTGGTCGAAGGTTTTGATAAGCGAGGCGCCAGAAACCGAAATCATCACCCAGCTTCCGGGTCCTCGAATTCGTCCGAGTTAATCATCGGTTACGGAACTAATCTCTCATTCGTACAGAATCAGATAGGCGGGGACCCGTGCAACGAAGAGCACGCTGGTTCGACTAGCTACTAATTAATTATTGGAAATGCGTTGCAGTGGTATAACCGGTAACAAAAGAGCGCGGCCGGTGCGAGACTGGAGCTAGTAGAGATTCGGCTGGCGTTTCAGCGTCACGGAGTACGGCTGATCCGTGCAAATGCCGACGGACAGGGTCGAAGTAAGGGGAAAGGCCCTGTGCTCTAGGTCCATACTCGTAGATGACTCATAGTAATCTGATTAGCTTTTGAACCTCCCGTGTGGCCGCGCGGTCGGAATATCATGCCTGCGTTCATTGTGCGTTATAATGGATTCTCGTATTCGTCGAAATTGAGATCCTTTACCAATGTATGATATATATATATATACATATATATATATATGTATATTGAGCTGACGCGCTTTTCACTCGACTAATGAGCTGCAAAGCTTTTATTCGAGGATTACACACTGCATCGATCACACGAGCTCGTGGACAATGAAAAATACTTTCGTAAAATCGGAATACGAAGTTTCGTAAAATTAATTTTGTTAATTAAGTGACAAATTTTTTTGTTCAAGTTTGAAGACACAAACCCGTCTTTTTACTTTCCGTGTCATTAAAAATTTGAGTTTGTGCTTTTGTTTGTAAAACCAGAATCGGATGCTGCGAACGGAAAGTTAACAAATAAAAAATGGTGGACGTTCATGGACAGTAATTTGTTGTAAAAAGTACACATTTGTATACTGTGTAGTTAAATTAGCTCGAACAAACCGAGACCGACTGAGCCAGTTTGTAAAAAAATGTCGGCCTAGATATCGTTAATCGATACAGTGCAAAATATGTGCATACAATTATTATTCACTTCGGAACATTTCCACTTTGCCCGTGTTTTTTTTTTTTATTTTTTTTTTTTTTTATCGCGGAGAAGCCAATATTCCAATCCCGTACAAGGGAATTTCTTCGCCGGTATCAGCGCCGCCACCCCCCCCCCCTCCCCCGCTCAACCCTTTCTCACCAGGCCCCCGGAGAGTCCCGACGAATTTCGTCGTTCTCTAATGAAAATTAATGGCCGCGTGCATCGCCCCGTTGGTGGAAGTCGAGTAACAGGCATCCGAGCAACGGCTCGGCACCGTCGGCGGCAGATATGATTTAATACGTGCTGGTTTAACCACAACCCTTTGCCTCCGGCCTCCCCCTGCCCCTTCCTCATTCGGGTCTCTGCCACCTCACGGCGCATCGCCGCTCAGTGAACCGCACAACAGCGACGAGGATTACACCACGAAAGCTTGCCGTGTCTCACTCCGACTCGTATGTATACTCTTCGGATGTTGCGCACCGCTATCGCGTAAAAAAAAAAAAAAAAAAAAAAAAACTATACCAAAGTCGATGACGTATGAATTTTTTCAGAGCACACCTCGGGCTATAATCTTCATTTTTTTTTTATTAGCGATCTTCTACGGGCCCCCGCGATCATCCGATAACTTATTACCGTAATGCTCCGAATGGCGGTGAAGAAATTCTTTCACCGGCGTTGTGTCAGGTGCTTCAGGCACGATACGGTGAATGGAAAATCTACGCGGTTTGCGGAGCTATCCTGGCGATATTCCACCGACAGAAGGATATTTCTGGGTGACCTGGCATACAAGCCCCGTCCCTTCGAAGCCGCCTCGACAACTTGTGGAGCCACGACGACCCGTCACTGATCCGCTATTCTCTGTGTGCCGCACGCGGAAAGGGGTTGACGCTAACATGGACCTACATGAGCCGAAGTTCGCCTATTTTAGGACGAATCTATTATCCACATCACGGTCGAATCTCCCACCGCGCAATTAAAATTGATTATCCGCTGCGAAGAGCGGCACTACGCGATGCGGTTCTATCCGGATACAGAATAAAAATTCGGGCCACGCAATTTATTCAAGCGGGCGAAGAGCGCCGATGGGAATACAGGAGATACATTTTTTTTTTTTTTATACAGCTCGAACGGCGTGATTTCATTTTTATTTTCCCGAATTCGGGCGATTTCATTTTTAGCTCAACGCCTCATCGATAATGCTTCGCTACGATGAGTTCGAAAGGTTTTGGGTGATTTGACACTTATATCGTACGACTTCGGTCGTCCAATTTCGTCGGAAGATGGTTCGATGATTTCACGATTGAATGCGCCCTCGGAAAGGATTCTGGCAGCTTGGAGGAAGGCAAAGAAAATGAGCGAATTTATCTTTTGCTCTCGTTCACTCGCGGCCTTGATACACTCTTTTTTACTGTCAGCAAGTATAATAGCGGTCGCCCGGAGAAGAAACGGGTCGTGAGGGCTTGAGGGACGGAGCAGAAATATTATAACGTCGCTCGATAGTGCTGAACCGTCTTTCTGGGCGTTCGCTCAACCTGTGTAGGGCGGAAAACGAGAAGATTGTGCAGCACCAGCTTCGTCGTCACTGCCGTTGAGGGATGGAATAACAGTTGAAAAAAGAAAAGAAACTGGGGTTTCTCCGAAACGGGCAAGACGACGAGTAAAAAAAAATCTATACGTAATTGGAAGCGAAGTTGGAAGAGCCAGCGGCACGTCGGGCGAGCCAAGCACCCAAAAGAACGCCGGATATAGTGAAGACATCGATCTTCCGGCTAGTGTTTCGACTTCCCGTCTTCCTCCCCTCCGGCACAGATTCTTATGTATTTCTACCATTGAATCCTTGAGTAAGCTTTTATTTCATCGAACTTGAACATTTTACGGTCGAGAATAATATTGTGCTTCCATTGATTTTGGAATAAGTAAGAAATGGGAAAAGTCGAAAATTAGGAACTTTCCCAAGTGCGGAAAGCCGACGCTCCGAGTATGGCGGACGATTAGCTTTTGGTCGGCAGGAGTTTGGCGGCCGATTATCGGATCTCGACGAATGCCCAACATCGGCTGAACTGTCGATTGGCGATCGTCCAACGTTGGCCTCAATAGTTAGCCTAGGTAGACGTTGGACTCCAACGTCAGCCCGGCTCGAAAATCGCACCTGGGTAATTTTTAAAGGTAAAGTAAAAAGTCAAACAATATACAGCAAGCAACGTAACAGGGAAGGACCATTCCGCGTGACGAGTTGAGCTCTACTGTACGGCGTGTGCACTTCCATACACATGTTGACGTCTAAGAATCATAGGAGAGTCACCTCCAGGGTTAAAGTATACGAGTTATGCCCTTCTGGTTCTCAGCCATCGATATTAAATTTATATATACACTGTGCCAGTCTGATACTACCCAGGAGCGCCAGTATTTCGCTTTTATCGCCCCTCGTCATCCGGCTTTGATAACTGCCGGATATAACCCGGTTTTACGCTGGCAGGGCGAAACGTTGATCGTGTACATCGGGCGTCGAGGGAAGTAAAGCGGAAGTATGAGTGAAAGAGAACACGAGAGAACTGGAGAGACTCAAGGACGATGAAGCGTCGCGGCTTCTAGTGTCTGGAAGGGCTGACCGGGGAGGAATAGCGAAAGCAACCCTCCTTCACCTAATATAATATCCCTCGTCGAGTTCCGCGTTCATATAGTCCGACGGTTCGTTAGTAGCTCCGCTTGTCCTCTCGTGTAATTTCCTCATTCTGATCACTCGAGCACATCAACAGCACGGTCAAAGACAAAATTGAATACAAACATTGAATACATGGGGTGTTTTTAATTATTAATAATATTGTATAGATGGTAATAGATTGAATAGATAGAAAAGTACTTATTATGATAGAAATAGATAGAAATGTAATGTAATCTTTATTATTTGATAACAATAATAGGACAGGAAAAAGTCTACTTTAGTAAGTAGGAACGTAAACGTCACTACGTCTGAAACAAACAACAGTCGCGAGGGCACTCACTGTTTTAACTGAAGTTTTAAACTGTGAAAACTTTCGCGGATTCGAAAAGTTGAAGTCTCGAATAAACGAGCATAATTGGACGTCACTTACACGAACCGACTGCCGGAATCCGTTATAATTTGACTGTCAATCCGGGGCTTTGACGAGCACCATAAAAAGGCAAAATAAAACACTCAAACCAATCGGCAATCTCGCCGCATTTACTGTGTGACATAACACGTGATTATTCTCCATTGTCGGTGGCCCATGCAGCGAGTTGAAACGAGCGAGCGAAATGGATCATTTCGGCGAACATAATTGAAATGTTATATTCACGTCGAAGCCTTTGAAACATAGCTGCATCAAACTGCACATCGGACGAAGAATTTGATTCCATCCCCCCCCCCCCTACACGCAGGTTCGGAACCAACCACGCATGCACACCACTCCCCGGTATAATTTTTTCGACAATATTTTTTTTATCCACGGAATTCAATGAATTTTCACTTGATGCGAGTGTCGATAGTTTGGTCGGCACAGGTCAGGCCGGCCGGCGATGGAAAGCAAGAGGATTCGGTCATTGTTTCGTCGCGAAAATATCGGCGTTTACAATAGATGAAAAATCCCCCACAGTCGGGGAATAAAGCACGTTGGAACATTCTGACATACGCCGAAGCGTGCTTGTCGGAGTTATAAACAAGTATTATCTCGGAGGACTCTTAACGCGCCTTAAAATATACGATACATATGTAAAGAAACCAGGGTACCGAGCAGGTTATCGTAGTATAAAAAGAGCTCGGTACACCCGAGAGAGGAGGAAAATGGGACGGGTAGAGAAAGAGGATCGCGAGGAACTTTATACCGGAGGGGTATGAAAAAGTGGCGGAGTCTCGGGAATTAGTTATCCCCTCGGCGGTGAGGCTGTGAGTGTTAAAGCCCAAGTTGTTATTATTACGAGCCCCCTGCGGGATTGTAGTTCACCTCGGTGTCGCTCGTACGGCCGAGCGGGGAACAAGAGTTCTCCGGGACGGGGCGTGTACATAATTCCATTAAATTAAAAACCAAAACGTCCACTTTCACGGGAAAGAGTTTACTCATCGCGGTGAGCGGACAGCGGGTGAAACGTTGTCATTCACAAGTGTCCGCGTGCTCGTGTTGGCGAAGGGAAAAAAATGGCACAGAGCGTAAAAGAGGATTGCCGAGTAAGGTTCGAGATACGGGGGTGCGCGTCGACAGAGCTCAATGAAGTGTGCGCTGGGAAAGCTCGGACACTCGGCTCAAGGGTCGCACGGTGTACACCGCTAGCGCAAAGCTACAAACGCAGCGTGTACCGAGTTTGAGATATTAGTGTAGGTAAACAGGATTCACCGACGACGAGAGGTTGGACCTTTTTTTATTTCTATTTTTTTTTTAAGGATTACAGTGAAACTATGACTTTGAGGTAGTGAGCGTGAATCGTGTGCGCGAGCAGCCGTGGAGGGTGGAGTCAGAAATGATGCGAAATGGAGGAAAGCTGCGAGTGAAAGAGTCGTCGGGCGTTTTGACTGGCAAAGCTCTTACAGCTTAAAACGGTGCAGGATCATCCACGGAATGTTTGCGTTATTTTCACGTTTTATCATTATTTTCGCCCACGAAATTATAATACTACGACGAAATTTAATAAGCACGAGCTGAATGACTTGGACGATTAAATTTTTAGCTGTTGGTAACTGCGGTGATCTACGGATCTACGGAGCGTTTTGCAAGAAAGCGTGGCTTGTATTTGACGACAAAGTTTTAATGAGAGGAGATGCAAAACTTACGGTCATTACGCAGCTACCGCAAAAAATTACGAACCCGATGAAATGTTGCGACATTATTGGCAGAAAATTTTATTCCGCCGTCATTGATCGTTCATGCAGTTGGGATTGATTGAGAGAATGGGGTTTGGCGAATTGGCAAACGTTGATACGGTAAGCCGTACCAACGCTCTCGGATCCTCGTTTCCTAGATTCGAGAAAGTTACGAGGGGGTGAGAAAAAAAAATCGCCAGGTGACGATCTGCGATCGACAGTTGCCCGAGCAGGAAACTCGGAGATGAAAAAAGCTTGATTGATCCGTCACACCTTTTTTCACACTTTTTTTTAAGTTTATTTTCATTCAACAGCTCACTCGCTCGTTCATTCTCGAAAGTCCATTCCTGCGCGCCACACTGCCTCTATCTTCCTTCCAGCACTATTTTTTTTTTTTTTATTTTCGATGCCCCAGGAGTACGATTTATCTCTATTTCCCAATTTTCTATATCCAACCTATCTTTATGTCTTTTTCTATCTCCCGTTCTCTTTTCCACCCGCAAGAACCGAATTTCCAGCTCACCAATATCAATTGACAGTCGTTTAAGCAAATCGCTTCCGGCAGACGACTTCAATTAAATTACCTCTCGATCCATTTTACTTCCGCCTCCTATATACCTTACCTACATCTGGCGAAAAGCTTTCTTTCGTTCTCGCGGCGCTGGCAGGTCAATCTTACATTTTATTTTATTTTTTAGTGCATTTTCCATCTCGTTCGTTTTACTTTCCAGCGGTGCGGCAAGCCACCCTAATTGCTTTGTGTCCTCGACGGGCGTCTAGGAATAATAGGGAAATATAGAGGCGCCGATTTAACCTAACAATAGAGTCATTTCCGGGGCCTTGTTCTAGAAAAAAAATCTTAAATCAATGAACATTCTTAGAATTTTCAGACACGCAAGACCTCAGAGAAATTTAAGTTTCCAGTCGACTTTTAAGAAGTCTTCCAGAGATTTTCCCCTCCGCGCCACCGCGCAACATCTTAACGAGAACGCGAAGCCTATCCGAGATACACGTAGGAGTGCCTGCACGGAGGACACGGAAGAGAGAATTGGTATGTTTCTCGCATCGAGGTGAAATAAAAGGATGCGATTGCTCGGGCCGCGCGGGCGACAGGCAGGAAACGAAAGGATAAGAAAAAAAAGGGACAAAAAAGGAAAAAGAGGCTAAGACCTACGAGCGAAAGGAAGAAGGAGCGCGCCACGAACGAGAGTCGAATGGCCTATAGGATCCTCCGGATTCGATATAAGCTTCGCCACGAATCCAACAGCTACGTCACAGTGGATAAACAAGTGGTAACAAGCTACGTGTTCTCGTTTCCTCGCTACATCTCCCAATCCACCCCGTCGTCGTCCCGGTCTTTTTGTACCTTTCGCTGTTCCGCACACACACTCTCGGTCGTGAATCCTACTCCGACCCGGTTCCCCTGCTCTTCCCTCAATCACCCCGTCGCGACAACGCAAAAATATGACGAGTCGCAAGTCAGTCATTCGTCAGTCATCGGACATGACTCTGTCTGCCTTCGGCAAAAATTTGTGAAAATATTCCATCGGGTATCCGGGGAATCGCCGCTCATTTCCCGGGAGTCTCTCTCTCGCGGTCGTGTTTTACTGGCGCCTCGGGGAGATACCGGAGTCAAATTTCATTGAATTTCGGACCCTCCGCTGCCCCCGGGGCATTCAAGATCCACGTACGTTTCGTCGACGCTTCCCACGGGATGTTTTCCTCTCGCTCCGGCTATTTCGCTCTCCGGCGAAAACTGGGGAAAACCCGGACGGACCGAACCCGCACGATACGTGCCACTTTCCCTCCCGACGGCTCTGCCTCACTCGGGGTTTCGCGCTTTTTCTTTTGCCCCTGTCGGGCCATTCGTGACGCGCGAACGCCACACACGATCGTGCGCGCATCCTCTCACACGCGTGGCTCTTTTCACTGCCTATCTCCGTGTGCATGTTCGACAGTCTCGTGTCGGTCGATTTTACGAACAGCTCTCTCCCGAGCCATCACACATAACACACGTGTACGGTATAGCGACTGTGCCGATACATCCAGCCTGTCGGGGAGAGGAGAAAAAAAAACACATCGTTCTTCGCTCGGGAAATGAGACGACATCGTGCGAGTCTCCGGTTCCCGATGGGATTTTTCTATCGGCGACAACAACATCGCCGTCGTCGTCGTCGTTATGTGGAAACGGGAACGCGAAACACCCGCGGGACAAATTGTATCACCGAGTGATTAATCCACTTTTAGCATTGAACACCCGTGTCGCGAAACGGTAATAATAATTGTTGCGAAGAGGGATCGTTGCCCGGTAATGTATTATGGATGAGATTATAATTAGTTTCTCATAAAGGTACAAATTTGACCGTTATTACCGTAAAAACGGTTGGGTTAGTCCCAGCTGTTCCAATCACTTTTTCTCCAATTGGTCGTGAACGAATTAAATTGATTTCACGATGGAAATATTTTTAGGCTATCAAATCCCTTTTTTGTTATTATAAATTATAAAATACGCTTAGGTTTGTCGAAGCTATTTCAACCACCGGTTCCAGTATTAGCCGTGAACGAATTCGATTGATTTTACGACGCTAATATTTTTCGGCTATCAAATTCCTTTTCTGTTATTAAAAAATTCAATTATCGGTGGATCGTTCCTATGAATAGAAATACCCGTCGAATCGTTTATCTGGTGAAATGCAGTATTCAGGACTCTCTATATTGGAGCCATCTGTTCACTGATACCTTTCAAGAAATTCAATCGTTCGATAAAACCGCAAAACAATTCTCAACCGCACTGCCGAGGTAAATCGAGAAATCGAGATAGGAAGAAGGCAACGAAGATGGAGGAGCGTATATTGTACGGTCGCGTAGATACAATTTTATCGGGGAGAATGGAAAACCGCGCGTAACTTTGGTGTCCGACTGTGATAGCTGAGGGGGGAGCGGAGCACGGTCGACTGTAGGGAAGCTCAGTTGCGATTTAATGTCTTGGAAAAAAAAAACAAAACAAAAAACGAATCCATTTCACACACTCAGGTTCATCTCATAACAGGTTCGCGCGAGTGTTACATCTTGCGTAACCCACCGCCTAGAAGAAAACTTATTTTTTCAATACATAGCCTTTTGCCACGATTCCCTACACTCCATAGAGTTGGAAACGCTTATGCCGAACTATATATCTCTCCTCGCTTCCACCGCCGACCCGTCTAAACACAGGGAAAACTGTCGCATCTACTCGACAGTAATATTTTCCATAGGCTTTTCCTCAGTGCCAATTACGCGTTGGTCCCTTTAGGAACCGCAATGACATGCGCGAATCGGGATATGCGCACTTTCTACCCCCTGAAGCTAGTTGTCTAAGGAACATCGTATAAAAATTACTCCATATGTAGCATAGGAGAGATTTAGTATGAAAGGCGTACGCATCACGCCCAATTCAGTTATTCTTACCGACTCCACCGAGCTGCTACATAATCATCGAGACTTCGAAGAGCGAGCAAGGCTCTGTACGACTAAACTCAATGTTTTCGCCTAAAAGATTTCGCCCTTTACATCAGTACCGACGTAACTGCGAATACTCCTTATCAGAAACAGAACATTCCACTTGGGAAAGTGCAAGCACACTGCGTCTCACTCTCCCCAATCTCTCTCGGACTTGCTCCCTCGACGGGATACGTTTCATCGTTCTTCTCTCGATACGCTTTATTTAAATTCAATGCGCTCGGTATATCAGTTTCTCCGTATCACCGAACGATTATGTATATATACACACACATATATAGGTTATATACCTGTACAGCGACTGTATATAGCAGAAGGCTGGTAGACGAGATTCAATGGATTCGTCATCGATCGGAATCGCGGGTGAAGTCGAGCCGAATGGGATCGAAAGAGCAGAAGGGTAGAATAGCTAGACAGTGTTATAGTGGAATAGTGTACAGAAATGCGACTTTTATCGTCAAATATTAAATCTCAATGGGATCCGAACCTCGGCTTGCCTTTATACCTTCCCGTTTCCTTTTGCACGGCTGGGGTGTGTACGCGCCCTCCTCACTTACCGGGGGGAGCCTCGTCAGACCGTTAGGGGTTTACGAATCCAATATCCAGGTACCACGTACGCGAGTCACCGGGCTTCCGGTATTGTCTGCCTCCAGGAATGCAAGTTACGCGCTTCGATATATACCTCTATAACTGTACGAAACCTATATTCGTCCCGTCGTTATGAGAGTATAACTGTGTTATGTGTACACTTATATCATTGGAGCTATAAACGCACCCGGGTCTCGTTCTCGCAGTTTCTCTCTATCGGATCGTGGCGCGCGATCGTAGCGACCGCCCGAGATCGGCCGCGATCGAGCTGATACTTTAGTTTCCCCGCTGCCGCCCGCGAGAGAATGGGAAACGTCGCCGTTGTATTGTAACCCTTCTCTCGTAGAAACGATACACTATTTCATTTTGGCCCCGCGCACCGGCGCTGTCAAGCGAACCGTTTCGTTTTCAATGCCGGTCCAATTCCCGGCAAACGGCGGGGTGGAGCGGGGCAAAATGAGAGCCCGAGGCAAAACAGACGATCTTCGCCAATTTTATTGCGGGACGTAGAAAGGCCACGGTTTAGAATGAACGCTCCGTTTTGCCACCCTCTCCCGTGCATCTATATCTGCCATTTACAAACAAACGTTTTGCCCCCTCTACCTTGCATCTATATCTGCCCTTTACAAACAATCTTGTTTCCTTTCGAGGCTGACACGTATATCGCGTCTGCCTGTTTCTCAAGACAAAAGATTTTTCGCCTCGTCGACCTCATCGAGTTCGCGTCGTCGGCGATGTGTTAATGAGAGTCGTGCATAATTAACGATGGAGTGGAAAAAAACACGGTGCCGAAATCGTATATCGAAGAGTCCTCAATTATGGCCTGATTCGTCGAGCGGAATGACGTCGGAGAGGGTTATTTTCGGACGGGGAGTTTTTCGGGCGCGGAGTCATTCCGAAATCGACGAGAAACAGACGAGAAAGCGGTGATCTCGATGAACGGGAAGCGCAATGGAGAGCAGCAGCGCGAGTGCGAGCTGCGTCGAGACCGCTAGAGAAGCCCCAATCTCGGGGTGGCCGCGTCTGACCCACAACGGATCGCTCCACTGAGCATCCGTTTTAACCACAAAGCCTCCTCATGGCGCGGATCTCTCTGCACAGGTCCGTCTATCTCCGCGGCTCGGCGGCGCGTTTCGTCCGTTAGCTCTTGTTCGTTCAACCGAGCAGTAACGAGCCCTCCAGCCTTCCGGCGACACCAGTAGATCTCTGCGAGGTAGTCGCGCTATGTACCTGCATCACCGACACCACCTTGGTCTCTTCATTTCCGCGAAAACTTTTCGCTACCTTCGCCCCGTCTCTTTGTCGGGCTGTTGAACGAGCGGCGGGCCTCGCGCGACAAGGACTTTATATTTCGGGCTTCGCTGGCATCTCCCGCGGGCTGCATTGGTGGGGATGACACTTTTCCACCAGCGAGAAAGGGTTAATCGTAATCGAGATATCGGCAAGCGGCGAAGATGAAAAACACCGAGAATTCACCGTACCAAGTTTTCCCCCACGATCCCGAGTAGAAATTTTCCAGCGTTACATCGGGCGCTGATACGTTGAGAGAAATACATGTTGCTGGATAGCAAAAAATACGCAAAATAGAATCTTTTTATTATGCGGTTCAAGGAGGTTGAAATACTCGAAAAATACGAAAGGGGTAGCCTTGCAATCTTTCACGAATTTTTTTTGTTTGTTTTTTTTTAATTAACTGCCACGTATTCCAATGTATTTTTGCGCGCTGAACACGAATCGGCTGGCCTTGTTGGGCTAAAGTACAATGGGTCATTAAGGGGCTCGATTTTATGCACGTAGCCGGCTAAAATTGCTTGGCCGGCTAAGACGGCTTAGTCGGCCAAACTATAAAATCCATTAGCCGGATAAGATATTTTAGCCGGCTAGACCGCCTTATCTGTACAGCCTTATTAGGAATCCATCTCTACAATAACTAATCTGTGGCTGGAAGAATATCATAGTGCAAATATGTGATTGCTCGTATTATACAGAAGTTTCTACATAGGAATGATGGCAATTAATATTTGCATTATCTTGGACATTACAAATCTTACAATCAATTTTTTTCAGTCTAGGGTCCTGATAAGACCCTATTAGGTCCTTGTCAGGCCTTATCAGGACCCTATCAGGGCCAAATGCACCGCTTGAAAATTTCTACCCGAGATATTGTCAAACTTGTATGATATCTCGTGAGCGATACACTTTCACATGCAAGGACATTTTACAGGCAACCTTTGATGTACGGAGCGCAGCTTCGCGGGCTTCTGGCGTCTAGTTTTATTGGGTCTCGTGCATCGCGGCTTTTCCGACGAGTGTACGTCGCAAAGTCGTCAGAAGCAGATGCTTTCCCAATGTAAGGAGCCGCGCGATGGTGCATTGCAATCGAGCACGAAGAACCGAACAAATTCTTTCACACTTTCTTTTTTCGCAAACTCGATGAACGCGCGTTCACCTTCAACGACGACGAGTTTTCCGGTGGCGGCAATTCGATAGCCTGGGAAGTGTGAGGAGAGCATCGTGCGAGTATTTTCGCATTTCCTTTGCTCCGCGTCTCGTCTTTCGTCGCTCGAGCCCCGGACTTTCCTTATTACAGCTCGAAGCTTCCTCGCCTTTCCCTGGAGCGAGCGCAGGGCGCTTTTCTTCGACGAGATTGAGGAAGATGGGAGAGAAAAAATAATACAAGTGGGGAACAGAAGTCGCGAACGAACGAGTGCAAGGGCTGAATTGGAGGGAAATGGAAAAAGTTTTTTAGTCATTTTGAAGCGGAATCGCGGAAACGAGGAAAATTATGACGAAACACATTCAGAAAACCACGATGGGAGAAAAATGAATTCGTTCCAGAGACGATCATCATTTTTTATCAGTGTGAAAATATTTGAGATATAAATGAGGTTATCGGTTATACTTTGATCTGCACGCTGTTACATTCCCGCATCGATCGTAGTACAAATGAATAGAGCCGAAGGATGTAGACTCTAGTTTGATGAATAAGTGTGATAAATTAACTTTCCTGTGAAAGCCCGCGTTATACGGTACAAGGAAGAAGGGACGAGGGTCCAGAGCGGAGTTAATTCGCCGCTGTTTCTCGGGTGAAACCGCGGCCGAGAATAAAGATCGTGGATCGTCGATCCCAGGGATTTACGAGCCCTCAATTACTCTCTGCGAACCTCCAGTGGTTCCCAACTTTCGCGTGCCCAGAAATCCTCTCGCCCTTGCGCCATATATCCCGCATACTTGAGACTGCACTCGGCCACGACACTTTCTTTTCATCCCTTTTTGTACTCTAACGACCCATCCGCTCACAGACACGCGGACAAAAGCTCTGTTGAATTATCGATGAGACGGCGAAGTACACAGGAGACCAGGTCGTCGAACAATTTTTCGACATACTCAAAATATTACCAATTGATATTTTTTGTTTTGATCTTTCTTCATTCTTCCAGCAATTAACAAATTCGCAATGTACCATCAGCAACTTAGGGAAGAACGGGGCGAACCGGAATCTCTGCAGACATTTTGCTTCACCATAGAGGAGACTACGTTTTCGTAGTACAATTTCGAGATTTAAATGTCAGACTACTTAAAATAGTCTAAAACGTCGAAAAATTCGGCTTTTAGCTGGCGTTCGCATGTATGTGAGTCTATGTATGTATGTATGCGAGCGCGCGTGTCTGAATGTGTTTATGTACGTATGTATGTGTACACACACACACACATACATACATACTCATTTCGCATACAACACAAGACACAAATTTCAGATAGTGATTTCCTACAATAAATCTTGCGAAAAATGTTGACTGTTTCAATTTTATGAGATGTAGACATTTTTTTATGTTACGAAAAAACGGTACAAATTAATTTGTACATGGCTTCCTCATTTATTACAATTTTGCGCACAGCTTCTTCGATGAGGAACCCAAAATCGATCAACGAACGTTCTCATAGAAAAAGCTGCGCGTAAAATTTTAATAAATGCGAAAACCATCTACAAATTACTTTGTACCTTTTTTTCTTATGGACCGCGAGAAATTGGCATAAATAATCCGCTTTACCCCGCGGTGTTGCGTTTTACCGCGCTCCACTCTACAGCGACAAGGAACCGGTGGTAATTGGGCTGTGCCCTTAACTCCGTGCGGCAAAGTACGTCGAAAGGTTGCCCGGATAGATCATTTTCGTAATCCAACAAGGCCGAGATAGGATCTAAGAGTTTGATCACGATTTACGAAGAATCGGTGGGAGTCTCAATTTACCGGGGAAACTTTGTACGCGGAAAAGCTCAACTTCGGGCGAACAGCTCGAGGGCACTTTGATAGCTGTGCGGGGGATGCCCGGTGAGTAATATACGATCGCGAATATATAATCTTCTCGAAGAAAGCGGTTCTCAACCCCCCGAAGCTACAAGTACAATCGCCCGACCGCTATGCGGACCCATTTTATCGCGATAAGCTCCTCGGCCGGCCGCAACATATTTCCCAAACGGGACTCCGTGTACTCAAGCTCGGTATGCGTTTCCGCGACGGTCCAGAAAACATTTAGGCAATATGAATAAATCTGTGAACCACTGAGTCTCGCGGTAAGCCACAGTACCGTGGCGGGGTCCTCCCAAAGAACCAACGTACGTGGACGGTTCAAGTCTAGTCTTTGCTCGGGGCGAGCAGCTCGCTCTCCTCTCTCGGGCTCCTTTTTCGGCTATAACATTCTCCACGGGTCCCTCGCTCGTTCCTTTGCCACGGAGTATGCCATGAAACTGCATCCCCCAAGCTTCGCAACGAAGCTCACCGAAGCTGCAGCAACGGCAGTATCAGCTGGAGCGGCATAAAGAGGGAGAGCAGAGACTTCGACTTCTCGAACGCACCATATTTCATATTGAACTGGAGGGGACCGCAGGGCGAAGCGGTCTTCCTCCCCTTCTTCTCCACCCCATCTTGACACACATTTACTTTCTCGTCCAGTCCTCCGTAGTCGGGGAAACACACACACACACGGAGATTCTCTCGTCCTCTCGAAGGCTCGTTCACGGTTCGACCGGAATCCCCCAGTGTGATGTAGCCGAGCAGGAGCGCAGCATCGCTTCTACATCCCTTTCGCAGGATATCGCCGGCGAGAAGGACCTTCGGCCGTTGCGTCTCGCTCGCTCTTCCTTCCCACCTTATATTCCGAGGCTGCAGCAAGTTCGCCGGTGTTGGTAAATTTATAGTGTCGAGGTCCCCGGCACGTAGAGTGAGTTGGGAGCTGGTGGTAAACCGCGGAGTTCACCGGTTTAGCTCTCTGGGAATGGCGATCTAACCGACGCTTTTTCTCTGAATCATTCACACTTATCCGACAATCCCACGCAGGATGGACGGGAGACCCGAACGTTTGCGGGATATAATTCTCCTTTCGTTTACATCGGGTCCGGTGTGCTTTCTCTTCTCTCGATAGATTCCGGAGGCATTGGTATACACCGATATAGGAATCAAATCGTTGAAGGTAATTCTTTTTATTTTAATTGCGCCGTCAGCCCAAATTATTCTTAACCTGGTCCGAGCAAACGAGAAGAAGTAGGGATTAGAAGAGAGGCCCGAAGGACTTGTTCGAGACGTGTCCGGAGTGAGTTTGGGGCTGGTTGAATCGTATTTGGATTCTCGAGAGTTGTCGGTCCTGGTACAAATTCTAAATCCAACGGAAGCCCTTACCTCGGGCGTATACAAACTCTCGAGTACGTACAAACCGGGGAGTCGCGGCGTCGGCTCGTTCCGCGATTCTCGTCGTCCCATACAATTTCGTGGCTCGTCCACCAACCTGGCACGTAGTACAAACCTCCGAACGTACGGAATCCGTACCTGGCTCACTCGCTCTGACTCTCGGTAAACACGTATACGAGGGATCGAGGGGGGGGGGGGAGGGGGGGGAGGAGAGAACAGGGAGGATATACACGTTGGGAATTCCCTCCGAATCCGTACGTGGCTCTCTCGAGGGGCGACGCTATCCACGTACGAAGATCCTCGCGGAACCGACGAAACGAAGGAGCGAGAAACGTCTCCGGTCTTTGGCTCTCTCGCACGTGCGCTCTCGAGCCTCTTCTCGCTTCTCCTATCCGAAAAATCCTGGCTACCGAAAGTAATCCGTGTCCGGCGAAATGTCACGCGAGAGGCGAAACTTGATTTTTCCCTCATCTTTTGCCATTCGATCACGCCGCCTCTTCGGAGAGCCTCCCGATGGCTGCCAAAAGGCAGCCGGATTTCGTAGAGGAATAGATGAGAATTCTGAGAAATCTGCTCCACGGTAGTCTCGGGTTAGATCTGTTACGTGAGTCGACCAGACGGCGCTGTTGGCTTATCGGACTTAGCCGAAGGACCGTGCTCTCCGGTCAATCGATATGCATTAGGACGGATGTACTTTTATGAATTGTATCCGGTGCACGTGGATGAGCACACGCGACAGGGGAGCGGCACAGGTCGTAATTGGGCAAACGGCGGATTTCAATTTGGGTCGAATCCCGCGAGCTCGCAGGCTCAGCTCCGGAGTGTCGAATGATCCGCATTGACCGGTTGACCTCGATTATCGATTCGGTGTCCTGGCGGACCCACTCACGACGCTGACGGAATTTCCGCGTTGCGTCGGACTGCGTGCATCTATGCGGGGCTGCCGATGGCTCGCGGGCGAGAAAGCTTCGAGGGGGTGTGCCGTGCAGGCAGCAACAACCTCCGTCACTTCTCGACAATCGCGCGAGCACCGGGTCTGCGTATCAGGGGAAGGTTTCGGGAATGCTCGGATTTCGGATACGCGTAGTCGCGGCATGCCGCGCAACACAACGTATCCGTTTCGACGAACGAGACGACGAACCGGCAAGCCGGGACCGGCGATGTGGGTGTGCATGCGAGGTGTCTGTAGCGGGCCTGGGATCGGTTACGCGCGTGCGAGAGACGTCTCCTTGTTTCCGGTGACGGGACGAGGCGGCCCGGAGCAGAGCTGACGTTGTAATTTCACACCGCCTGCGCCCTACAAGCTCCATTATGCCGTCGAACGAACTCCGCTGCAACTATCACGGACACATAATACTCGTATCGTTCATTCTCGCGATATTTCGCTCCGGATGAACCCGCCGTAATGCAGCTTGATGCTGCGCTGTGGAAAATAATTCGTCTAAGCAAAAATAGTGCAACGGTCACATCATTATTTAACGTAACTAAATTTGACAGACATTCGTTCACAGGCGAGCATCCGATCTTTCAGTTGTAGTTGTATTGTATTCATTATTAATGGCGATACTTTCAGCGCCTTTAGCGCGGCTGCCCGCTTTCTCACGGCTAGGGTCCAGCCGCTCAATTCACTAGGCGCGCGTGCAACGGTAGTTTTAGTCTTATCGCTGATATTCACGCGCAGCACTACATCCAGATAATTTATTTGACGGGCGCCCCGCAAATAAATGTTTAGTGGATTCAAATAACTGTTTACTTAATTTCAATAAATATTCATTTGAATCAAATACATATTTTACTTAAACCAAATAAAGATTTATTTGCGGGTGGCCGTCGAATACATTTTTTTTCTCGGTGTAGGCGAGAAGCCTAAATTTCGTCAGATCTTAAACATGTATGAGGTTCGCTCTCCTTTCATTCAGTGATACACTTAATAAACAGTTCAGATTTAATATTATTCCGACATTTACTCGTCATTCACGCATCCCCTGGTAGACCATTTCACTAGGCGCGGTGAAAAAGGTTTTTAAATTTTACAAAGATTTCTCACACCCGGAGATGCATTTTTTTTTTTTTCAACGGATCGTGTTATAGTTGACTGATAAAAAAAATTGTAAAATTAGCACAGATATAAAATTGTGGACGCTTGTGGATGAGAAATGTTTGTTAATAGTGCGGACATAGGGTTTTCAAATCTACATCAGCCATCGGATATGCAATAACCGTGTATGGCGAATCGGGTGTGATAGCTCGTTATCGGAATGGGACTCGTTACACGCGGTGTGCAGAGAGGCGTTAAAAAGTATCAACAAAAATCTCCCTCCCCAAAAAAAAGTGTATCGTTAGCGGAGATATTCGATGAAAGCTCACATTTGCCACAGCCGTTTCTGTGAAAATTCACAGCCGCGGAGAGGCGAATCGTTGCAGCAGGATCATGTTCGACAACATTAAGCAATATTAAGCTCTCTCCTACCACTAATATGCGTTGTTCAATGAGAACGAAAAACTTTGCTCGTTAACGGCCAGCCAACCGGAAACGAAGTTTGTGGAACGCGCGTTTTTGGTGATCAAGATGGGGCGGAAAAAAAATGAAACGATGAGCCAGGAATACGAGAACAACAGGCAACATTGGAATTCCTGTGTCGTCGAGGCAATACCGGCGAACCGATGAGGTTTTACGATAAAATCTTGAATTGCCGTCGAGGCGGGAATAATTATTCCCATAATAGAATGCGCCTGACGTACTATAATTTGACGCTCACTCGGTCCGATATCAACCGCGGATGTATATATATATATATATGCGCTGACGATAATACCATCTGTCGTGCTCTATGGTCGGATTTAGTTTCAACGCGAAAATTTCAGTCCCGCGGAACATTAAATATGTATGTTTTGGGGTTCAAAGTGGACATGTCGGGCGATTGTGTGGCACCGATCCGCTCGATCTGAAACTCGTCGATTCGTAGTCATCTACCGTGTTAACTATGCATATTACAGGTGGCTGCAATATATTTTTAGGAAAAAGTTAAATATTCTATATCCTACTAGCTAATTCCGACGCTTTTACTTACAAGTCTCGATTTTTCTTATTCTTTCTTTTCGGGTTGTCCTAAGTCACGTGAGCAACGTCCGCAATATCCGCTATATTTATTAAGTATCCTCTCATGGCAGGCAACATTATTATAAGACGAGTGTACGACTCTTCCATGTACCAGCACAATTGTTTAGCCGATATGTATATATCGACCTGTAGAAGGCTTTACCCGTTAATAAATAAATAAATAAATAAATTTACAGTCTTACGTCTTAATCGAACTAATAAATTTGTCTCAGACTCTGGAAATGTAACTCGGAAGTATGATATATTTTTTTATTACTTGTTCGACTCTGCTGAATTAGCGATCTATTGATCCAGCCGAGTTACACATATCATGTGGCGCGTATAGGAAAGCACGTTCATGGCGATTGCAATTAACCTCTGTAATCCGGATGCGGAACCACTAATTCTGGACTATGCACCGGGGAATAGAATAATCAATTTTTCGGCGCTATCACCGTGATTTCTTCTATGCTTTCTTTTATGTTTTAGAAAACCACGGGCGAGGCATGTAATTATGACGTTGTGACGTTGCATGACCTCTTAACATTATCTTTTACCGTCAATGTATAATTACACGACATGCGACTTTATTCGTCTAAAAATACCTTCACCCGATGTAAAGCCACGATGGAACAACGGTATCGAATGTTCCTCGTCCCCGGATTAATTAAACGCGAACATCTAGTTATACCCCGCCTCCAATTTCACGGAGTCGGGTTATATCCGTGACATTGAAGAGTTGTTGATTAATCAACGCGCATTCCCTCCTGTCGCATGCCGCATCTATTACGCGACGTCGCGTCTGATTCCGCGATACGACAAAATAAAGAACGAAAAAGAAAAGAGGAAAAAAAAAAAAAAACGAAACGAGAACGCAGAAATACGGTATTGTCGAATCGGTGCGCGAATGCTGGGGGACTCGCGGTTGATTTTTCACAAAACAGAGCCAACCCAGCATAATGGCGCGAGAACCAATAGAGTCGCTAATTGGAGCGTCGTTAATTAATGTCGATCATCGAGACAATTTAAATTTCTCGCGCGACACATCGAGGCGCCGATCTTTCCCTATCGATCGTCAATAACAAAATCAATGAGCTAAAAATTCAACGATCGGAAGTAAAAAAATAAAAAAAATAAAAAAACTGCAAGAAACTCGAAAACCAGTATCCATCCGGGTGTACACTGCAGCGCGTGGAGGAAAAGTAATAAACGAAAGGTCAACAATTTCAATAAGGACCCGGCGGGTGGGAGCGTGGGCGGGACTGAGTGAAATTTCCGCGTTAAACTAGGACGAGGCAGCGAACGTTTTGCTAATACCTACTTAATATAAAGTTTCGGATCCGCATTGGCTTCCCGAACGGAGAGAAAGGGAGGGAAGGAGATAGAGCGAACCGGGAGCGGCTTCGTTAAAGGAAAGTCGCCGGGAAGTTTTCACATCGCTTGGCGTACGTACGAATGAAACGCAGCCGTAGTTTGATAACTGGCCCGCCAAGACGGGAGACAAACCGGCACCGCAGGAAACCACCCTCGGCCCTACGGAGTACCTAACATCCCTCTCTTACCTTCTGTCTCACCCTTCCGTCTTCTTCTTGTTACACCCCCCACCCCTCCGCCCTTCTAACTTCATACACTAAACAATTTTTGTTTTTCCTCCATCTCTTACGACTCGGGGCTTGGACTTCTTATTCCACTGTCCTCGGTTACCTCGACTCCCGCCTCCAACCTGCCGCCCCCTTCGTTTTCTCTTTCATCTCTACAGTCTTATCATCTTGCGGCGCAAACGCATCGGGGACAAGAAAATTTCGCCAGACTGCCCACGGCATCGACGCTAATTTAAAGTTTAACGAGGTACTTTTCTTGAGGCAACAAGGACTTGTTCCGCCTTATATCCGCGGCCGGGTGGCTTTTAACGGTCGACGAGAAATTAATTGGGAAGCCGGGAAACCCTCACCTTGTTTCTCCATTACAATTTAACAAAGCAGGGATACTCTCCCCCTCTGTCACTTCGAATCTTCGACAAACTTCGCTTCTACCGAGAATGAGAAACAAATGAGACTTTCCAACTATCCTTTCTGGCACTCTTCTCTATACGCTGCCGAAAGTTACACTCGTCAAGATTCGAGCTGTGATGCTGTTCACGTACGCCCGATGTTGCGAAAGACTCAGAGAGGCGATTTAGGCTGCAGCGGGACACAATGGACCTTTTTGGGTATTGCTCTGCGAGACGTAAACGAACACGTCGCATCTCATCCTTCGTGTGAAGGTCTTCCAGGTAAAACTGGTCGATTGGCCTGGACGAGACATGACTGATCTACGTGACGATCGAGGTAGGCCATATTCCCCACTTTTAGCCTATATACATAATTACAACACATGACTGATCTACGGGCCAATCGCGATAGGCCATATTCCCCACTTTTAGCCTATATATATAATTAATAGGGTAGAGCGGGGAGAGATGGGCCGCCTAAGCAAATAAGGCGGGTTCAACGCTGCCGAGAGCACAATTTAATGTTTGTCATCCAACAATGATATTTTCACAGTTTTAAAGCGCGTCCAAAAAAAAAAAAAAAAATTGTCTGGGGCGAGACGGGCTCTTAAATTCTTACCTTTTTTAAAACCCTACCTGTGCTATGCATACATCTTGAGTTTCCATACGTTCCCGCCGCCCGCTAATTACCGATGACTCTGGGCAATGTTCAGCCGCGAACATTGCATTATTATCGAATTACAAAAGCGCGACAGAATTGTCGTGAAAGAGTTTCGCTCGATGGATTCTACCTCGCCTTTGACGCTGCTTCAAAATAATTGTCAGTGACGTTTATCAGTTGACGAGGAAAAACCCGAAGCAACCTGCAGACGTTACAAGCGGAGCGAAGGCGGCTCAATCTTTCATTGCCGGCACTCCGAAGCTCCGTGAGTGGCCCGCGAGGGACGAAAGTTCGAAACCGATGTAGATCAGCTTACGGTGGATCCGGGACGGATGTAAGGGAAAAAACAACTTCGCTCAGCCTTTCGAGTGGTGAGGAGGGGGAATCAAAAGCGCGAAGACTAGGCGGATTGGTACGGGAATAAAGAAATTAGTTATTTATGGAGACATAGTGCCTTTCCAAGGTAATCGGGGGAAAATGTCCCGACTAGACTTTGCCCGCACACCGGCCCGACGACAGAGAATTCGAGCGTGGAAAGTCCTACCGGACGTGAAAGGCTTTCAAGGCTAACGCGGAGAAAGACGAGGAGCTACAGAGTAGCGCTTAGTGTCGACTCGTGAATAATCCAGGAAATGCCGAAAGCTCCCTAAGCTTCTTACACTACAAGGTGAACAGATATCCACTGTATCCACATGTAACAGATATCCACTGTAGGCGGATACAAGCACCGGCTAAACCGTGAAACGAGGTATGCGTTACGAACGTCGGAACTCTCAGAGTTCGCACGACCGGACTCTCTCATTCGAAAAGTAAGGTAACTAAAACAAAAAGGTAATAAAAATTAAATAAAAAAAGTTCAACGATGAACGTTCCCTACACCTAAAAAATAATTTATTTTACGGCCACCGTTCATTTGGTTTAAGTAAAATATTTATTTGATTTAAATAAATATTTATTTAAATCAAATAAATATTTTACTTAAACCAAATAAACGGCAGCCGTCAAATAAATTATTTTTCTGGGTGCATTTCGCCCTATCCATAAATATTTATCATGACATGCTGAATAGTTTAATTTCGCTTCGCCCACACGGTCGCATATTCTTCCGTCGAGCTGCGTAGGAGTTTGGGAGAAAAAACAAAACAAACAAGAGCAAAAAATAAATAAAATTGGAAAACTATCCGGAACTGCCACAGTGACTGCTGCTAGCTGTCTCCCGTTGTACTAACTCACGCGGCAACGAGGAGGACACGGGCGTGTGCTGCTGCTAGCTGGCTCACGGCACGAGTTTCCCAAATTATTCCACCCTCGACTCGGCTCGGACGAACACAATACAACGGCGCTATATGCACATCGGGTATATATATATGTGTCTACATTATAGTACTATATGCGGTTGACACAGAGAGGCGTACGAGCGGGTAGCGGCAAAGCGAGAGTTTCGTATAAATTTGCGTGGGCGTTCCGGTAACCGTTAGGGAGGTTTCTCACTCCCCTACGGATGGGATAATGTATAGCGAGGTTCGGGACCGGTAGAGAAACGGTTACCGGATACGACGATGGAAGTGGATATCGAGAGACGGCCGCGTGAGTGATAACTCGCGTCGCGTTTGTCGTCAATCACGTTTGACGCGGATAAGACGCGATAGGGAACAAGTGGATATCAACTGGTCCAGAGATAAAAGAGTGTCGCGCACTCGAGCCGCGCGCATATAAAGGTCGGTACGAGTTGCTCGCTGGTACCGTACCATTTCGAGTGGGACATCGGAGGGAAGCCTCGACCGTGTACGGTAAAACGAGCCAGGAAGGAAAGTTAATACCGCAGGATATTCGATGGGGATCTCGAATATTCTATCTGGCCCGAGCTCTCTCGGCCAGCGTACAAAAACCGCTCGATAGCAGACGTACGGGAGCTAACGTATATAGAAGAAGATTAAACCCGAGTTACCCTCGGCTCCACTCTCGCTGTAAATTGAAAATACATGGACCTCGAATAGTTCACGGCTATTGCGGAATAATTAAAAGTGTTTTTTTTTTTTTTTTTTTTTTTTTTCTGGTACGAAGAGTACGAATCCAATCGGAAATAAGCCGAGCAGGAACTTCCGAAAGGGCCTACTAAAGGGTTCGCTACGCGGGTTAAAAGTTTAACTTTTAACTTGTTCAATTTTATTATTTTTTGTTGAAAAATGTGCTACGCCGATAAAATAGATTGTGGAACTTTGCGGTCGAAGTAGTGTTTGTTGAATTTACACATTTTTTTTACTTGAACCGAGCTTCGGTGAGAATCGTATGCCGAGTGTTGTTTTAGGTTAACTCCTCGCAGGGATAAATTTCTGGGGCGCTTGGAAATAGGCGAAATTTCATCGTCGGGTCTCCGACGATGTTCAATAATGCATATTTCCGGCACAAAGAAATTACGAATATTTCAGAGTGAAAACGATGCCGAGTCGGTCGATCCTTTTTTCTCCCCTGTGCTCCCGATAGTACAGACTCCCGCCCGAAACGGTGAATCGTGTTTAACGGCGTTGAACGAGACGCGGGTGCTTTCGTAGCGTGACTGAATTATCATTCTCTCTTTCCTCCCCCCTTCTCCCTCCGCCGACTCTCGCCAAGAATGTATGGAAACTCTATCGACTTCGTGCACGTGTAACGGCGAACTGTAATCGATTACTTCACGATTCCATGAACAGACGACTTTTTTCACCACAAAAAAAAAAAAAAAAAAAAAAAAAAAAAAAAAAAAAAAAGAGCAAGCGGCAAAGATAACAATGTTAAAGTCGATATCATTATACCGCGGCGTATGTGAGAAGCAAAGATGAAAAGAAAGAGGAAGAAAAAAAAATCCATCGCCATAAAAGATGAGGAAAAGTATCCCGAGCCAATCTCGCCGAGTTCGAATGGTAAGCGTGAGGGGGAAGGGACGGGGCGAAGGGAGGGCCCGGAAAACTTTGAAAAAATTTCATAACGCCACGTTGGGCTTTGAAACTTGTTCGAGGTCTCTCTCTCCCTCTGCCTTTGCATCGAACGAGGCGATTCTCCCGTATCGAGGCAAATTGCAGATTCCTACTGTTATCTTCTCGCTCTTGCACCGGCACGTTTGCCATCGTACAGCGTGGCACACCCGCCCGTTTCCTCTACGGTTACACTCTCCTAAATCACTCCGAGCGAGTCGATATGTTTTCTTCAACCGATACTCCTCCAACTTCGGTGAATGACCGCGCCGCTTATTATACATATACCGTCGGTGTATCCGCGATAACGCATATACCTGGGCCAGAATGCAATTGATCGCTGCTGACGCGGCGGTGCATTCCCGCGTTCGCAGCCACGGAGCTATTCCGTGACATGCTCGAAACAGATCCTGCGGCCAGACTAGCGTATAACGGATTTCATTGTCAGACGAGAACACAGCGGCGTGTTCAACATGAACGATCCCGCACGTATCCGGAGGCTGTGAGCGAAATTGACGCAATCTTATAGTAAAAAAAAAACGAAAAAAGAAATCGCGAGGAAGAATTCGAAAGAACGATACATTTTTTTTTACCTCCAAGGACAAAACGGTGACACACGAGAGTGTGAGAGATTCTACGGTACGGCGGAACTTATGGGACTTATGGGGAATGTGTTCGGGCTATAAATAGGGGAGGGCAGTACCGCGGCGGGATCGTCACGCGATCGTACTCTAATCGTGTTTAACCGAGGGGGTAGGTAGGTAGGTTTCCGGGTATGAACCGGTGGCGCGCAACAGGTACAAGCTGCGTTGCGGAATGACGCTGGCTGAGGGTTCCTCTCGAGGGTATAGCTACGGACGAGGGAACGAGCGAAAGAGAGACGAAGTCAATGTAGTGCCGGGAGAGACTACGGTGGGACGGCACTTTCCAACAATGAGCGGGGATAACATCGAGAAACGTACCGGATTGAGATTGAAAGACACGAATGAAAGTAACCGAACAACAATTGTAGTAATAATAATAATTGGGTGAAAGTGACGAATATGGCCGATATCGGGTAAATCAATCATAGGGAAGAGCGGGGTAAAATGGGACGGTTGGGCAAAACCCAATTTTCCAATTACTTTTGGATGGGAGAATGGGGCAAATTGGCCATCCAAAAATTATTGGAAAATTGAGTTTTGCCTCACTATCCCATCTTGCCCCGCTCTACCGTAGTTGTTTCTAGTATAATATTTTTTTTTATATAGAGTTGGGGGAAGAGACAAGTATAAGACAAAAGAGGTAAAAGTTAGTGCCGGCAGGAGGGAGTTTGCGAGCGACTAATCAGAGTCCCGTGAGATGACCGCACAGTGCACCTGGCGATAAGCACCGGCGGGTACTTCGTTCTCTGTATATACGTACGTGAAATAAACTCGTCGGAGTCGCGGGAGGATGGAGGTTGAAGGCGGTAAAGCGTGGAATACCTATCGACATATATTCGAAATCGTAGGTCTCCAGCAAAGTTATATACGAGCTGGCAGATTCCATGACGAACGGTGTGGGAGAGAACTGTACACGTACAGGGCACGTAGATCTGGAAAATTAATTGGTCAGCCCGTCGACGGCGTTGAGAGAGAGAGATTCGAGGGCGAGAGCTTAATTAATCGGCTTGAATATGCTCGTTCGTCGAGTCAATTGCAGCGATTATAGAGAGCTACCGGAGAGTATCGAATGAACCCTGACCGACAAAGCCGAATCGCTGAGATCGCATTATCAGTTCAACGACCCGAATTAACCGGTCTCCGGATTTGTTTTTAACAAAAGCCTGAACGAAAATCTCGATGTTCAACCACTCGATCGGAATTTCGCGCGATCAACGCTTGTTCCGCAAATTTTTTCATGCAGGCACGAGCGGGGCGAAACGGACCATGTTTTACCATTTTTCGTGGGAAATAGGGTCATAATTGGGATTTGGGATTGGGATTTGGGAATTGGGATTTGAGATTGGGATTTCGTGGGCCATAGCAATATCTCACGAATAAAACAGCTTCGAGAAATACCCTGGCTCAAACACTTTCGCTCAGACTTTTGAAATCGTTATTTAGTTACGAACCTTTTTATATCCAAATAAGTTTATTTTGCTGTCTTAGTAGCTGTGAAATATGGGATTTAAGTAAAAATGACCTATTTGCCTAAATTGGATCATCCTGTTTCAATAACATAGTTGAATGTCTACAATGATAGGCGGGAATAAAACCTTTTAGCCATACATGTATGTTTGGAATTTCAATAGAAATGCCCAAGAATGTTAATGAATTTTGAAGGAATCGTAAATGAACTAATAAGAAGTGAGACAGGCTCCACCGTGGCACAAAACTTATATTCATTCTTATTTCGAGATTTTGGATACCAATGAGAAATGGATATCCAATGAGAAACAGTCGGGGTACAGTCATATATGTGATGAAGACCGAGTCAAGCCGGTGAATCAATGGCAGCAATGTGATTTTTAGCGTCATTCGTCTTGTGCGAAAGTGCTAAAAAAACAAAAAGGCACATTCTCACGGAAGGAATCGAATTCCGGCGCGCTACTATACTATTTCTGTAACCGCCTGAACAATAGAGTGACGGAGTTTGCCGCGGATTGGTTGATTAACAACGGAGATACCAGCAGCTATTCATACGGGGGTCCAATTTAGGCATGTGGGAATCCAATTTAAAAACACAAATTTCTATTTTTCAGAAATCTACCACATCGCGAGGCTTCTGGCACATTCGCACGGGAGGAATCGAATTCCGGCGCGCTACTATACTATTTCTGCAACCGCCTGAACAATAGAGTGACAGAGTCTGCCGCGGATTGGTTGACTAACAACGGAGATACCAGCGGCTATTCATAGGGGGTCCAATTTAGGCGCTCTTCCGCCAATGAAAAAAGATCTCATCTTAAAAGTAGGACACGGTTCCGATTGTTAGAAACAAAAATTGAGAATCCAAACACTCCGCCGTGCGAATCCCATGGGATTCGTCGGGACACTCCCGTTCCATCGTAGCAGCTGTCGTATCGCGGATAATTCTCAAGTATTGCGACCATCGGACGTCATCGTCACAAATACGCGTCATCGGAGGCTCGACCCCGCGTGCGAGTCTCGCTATTCGTCGACCGGCACTCGTACGACAGTCCCGTCACTTGACACCAATCGTTCGAGGTCGGTTTGCGCGGCTGGAGTCGCAAATTGGCTCCAAATGAAAATAACAAAACGAGTACCGCATCGCCCGCCCGCCAAGTTGAGATTCTAACGACTTACTTACGCCCACCGATCCGAAAGACATTGCGTTATCGCAGCGGGAAAATGTAGCCGGTAGAGTACGATAAATTCCGTCTGGGGCAAACAAATTAAAAAAAGCTTCGGGAGAGGAGAACAAGTAAGTTTACAAAGTCTGTGGCGGAAATTAAAACATGTTTCTCGCTTGAATTAATACACCGAAATGAGGTGGGGGGTGGAAGAAGAATGAACTTCAGGTCGTTTTTGATTGCTCGAGAAAATCGATGGATATGGCAAAGTATACATCTCTCTTATTCTCGAGATTCCTTCCCTTTCCCGCCGCGCTCGCTGCAGCGTAGAAAACTCGCTTTCGAGTGAAGGAGCTATTACGAGTCTTTTCCAGGCTCGCCCTACGCCTCCGCCGACGCTGCTGCTGCTGCTGGGTGGATAAGGGCGGTATGAAAAATCGCGGCTTTAAGAGATTCCCAGGGGCGCGATATAAAACACTGGGAATAGCTTTCCGTGAGGCGCGGTCTCGGACGGGCGGGGCTCCGACTCTCGGAGAAAGAGGGAAAAGCGCGGCGAGCTAGGGAGCGAGCGAACTCGACCGCGCTCCCTGGAAAACCGACGACTTTCACAACTTCTCTGTTCTAAACCCGACGATTTGAAGAAAAAAAGGAAATAACGGTAGAGAAAAAAAAGCTCAACAAGGTTTGAAGCATTGTTCATAACCAAATGCACTTTCGACCTCATTTTTTACTTGCGGCTGAGATATTTAAAAAAAAAAGACTTACACGCTTGAAATAAATGGGGGAAAGGGTTTTCGGGATGACCGGACCATCGGATTACAAGGCGCTCGGAGGGCAGGCGCGGATGTAACGGCCGGAGGCAGTAATGCGCCGAAAGTGTCCTTAAATCCCCGGAGGGGAGTAACCGAGCGCCGCTGCCCCCTGAGAAGAAAAGGGAGGCAGCCGTTATCTCGGAAGTGGAACGTCTTTGCTGGAGTGCCCGAAAATTCAGCCACCGGCGAACACGCGGCTTCCCGGGTGTGTTAGTGCTCCGCCCGATGGTTGCGTCCGAGCTTCCGCTCTGACGCGAATGCCGAACTAGCGGGCTCTCTTCTCCCTCGTGATTTTTTTCGTTAAACTTTTTTTTTTTGGTTTTTCACTCTTCTCTCCTACGTTCCCGGTCAGATCTGTTCGCTTTATAGGAAATTTCTCGGGGCTCTTCCAAGGAGCCGCCTCTCGGGCCAGCTAAATCCACGGTTAGGAGAAGAGTTTCCCATCCTCTGAGCGAAAGAGGTACGAAGCCGGGAGCTCAGCCTCCCCGCCGTCTCCCCGTGGATGGAATATCCGCGGAAATTTCGGTTTGAATAGATCTTTCGAAGGAGATATAAACGCCAAAGGACGCTGGTTATGATACGCGCATTCGAAATTTTCCAAGCTCCGCGCCGCTCTCCTCCAGCGATTAAACGCGAATGCGAAACTTTGGACGGAGGATAAACCGCGATAATCAGATATACGCGGAGAGGGCACGAAATTGTAGAGGCAACGAGGACGCGGGATAATTAACCGGCGAGCGGAAGAATAACAATGAGAAAGGTTAAAATATTTACACGCGCCAGATAAATCCTCGTCTCTTCCGTGGACGGCCCACTCGAGATTGCAATTAGTTGTTGAAACTAATGTGGAAGCTCGATGCCTCCGACGTTGTTCCTGAGTCATCGTATCATGCGAGCTCGGAAGCTCGGCGCCGGCCCGGGCAGTGCAAGGATCGGACATGGAACAAAAAAAACGCACAACAGAAAGAACCGGGGAATTCTTTTCGGTTAGTTTTTTTTTATGAAAAGTTCGAGGAAAGGTAGATAAGCTGGAGAGCTTAACAAGGAACGGACGAGTAGACTGTTATTACCTTACTTGGCTTTTCGAGCTCGTTAGCCCCGGCGAACCGTTCTCTTTCTTTTTCCGCAACGTCGACAGTCCGCTAATTATCTCGAGGGCCGAGAAGAGGCTCTCTCGTCCGTCATTCGGTACTTAAGTCCGGCCGGATCCGCGTGAATGAACGTTGCGCCACGACTTAGACCCGCTGAGCTCACACTTTTGATAAGGTATCAACTCGGCCCTGCCCGGTTGATTTATCGTTCCGGCACTCGGCAGTATCTCCATTCGCCGAAAGGAGCGAGTATCAATTAATCTCGGGTGCGCATTCTGATGGACCGCAATGGTTCGGTCGCGCGAGGGCTGCCGCTGCTCCTGCGGCCTGCTCTGAGCTCACTTCGCGGTCGAAGCGGGCAAGGAAACCTCAAGCGAACGCTCGCATCGCCGGCGTGGATGAAACACACGCGCCGACCACCGTCTGTCATACGTGCGCATTATGTTTGACACAATTAAACGCGTAACTCGATTCTGCAGCGTAATTACCGACCGCAGTGCCATAATCATAATTTAGTTACGGAAATCACAAATTTTGACGCCTGGCGTCAAATCATTTGCCGTAATATTGTGCACGGAAGTTAGAATTCACAATTTTTTATCGTTTTTGTTGAGGACGCAGTAAATGGAAGCTTGAAGGATTTTATTACACTCGGCGGGAAAATGACGGTTTTTGCGCACGCTTAGCGTGCGAAAACTTCCGTTTTCACACCTCGTGAAATAAAATTTTGTCCGATACTCGTGCAAGAAACGTTTTCTGAACTCGTGCGTTTGCCTCCGCAATCGCACGAGTTCAAAACACTCGCCTTCGGCTCGTACCGCAAACTCACACTCGTCAGAAAAAGTTTTTTCGCGCTCATTTCGAAATGTACTATTTTGAGAAACAAAAGAAATTTTTTGTTTAAAAAAAGTTGTATACAAAAAATTTGGGGCATACACTAATTAATGAATTTGTGCAGAACGCGTAAATGTAGCTTTTCGAAATTTGTTCGAAAATTAGCGACGATTTGTCGTTTATATAACTGTACGCAATTATTAACTTATCCAACGCTTAATTCCGATAACTACCAACGAACGAGATCTTAATACAGCTGCCGTGTTAATTATTTGTTCGGCTGCGGTGCAAGCCCGTTCAGCGGCTATGCATACGTTCGCTCCGCGCGGCCTGCTTTATTCTCGAATTACCGTCGTTCGAGCCGCGGATGGCAACCCGTTCACGCGTACAAACGAATTTTGCATGTGGAGCAGAGCAGCCCCTTCCATACGCGTTGGTATTTGTCGTATTGAGATTAATTAGATTACCATCGCAACCCGAACGCGAACCATGCAGTTTTCGTATCCACGTGGGGAAAGTCGCTCGTGTCCCTCGACACACTCAATTTCGTTCTCCCTCGTCACGGCTCGTATTCTTCATCCAATAGCGGAGAATACAAACCCAGTAAACACAGTAATGTAGCAAAAATGTTTTCTTGTAGACAGCGACCATGCCTATTCGGCCATTTTTTACTTGAGAAAATAATTTTGGAAAATTGTATATACGGATCACCTACGAATCATGCTTGATGATTAAACGTTAATTTTTTTGCATTAAAATATTGATCGGTAAGCCGTCTAACGGTAATAGAAGAAACAGAAATTATTTGTTTGTTGTAACATTGTTATAAGCATGTTAGGAACATGTTACGAAATCTGATTTTGCAACCGTAACGCTACCACACTTTGTAACTTTAACATTGTCTGCAGATTATTAGTGGTCATAAACAGTGTTATAAACATGTTATGTAAACGTTACAGAGATCAGTTAAATTATTGTCATGTAACTTCGTTGTACACCATTAACGTTATCTGATTGTCAAGAAAGTTGCACTAACATTCTTACAAATATATTATGTAAGAGTTACACAATTTTTTATACATAACTGTAACGTTACACCTGCATCTAACAGTTCCATTATCTACGCATCACGATTGAATAATTACATATTACCTCAATGTTATATAGCCGTAATAAAATGTGTTCACTGGGAAGTCACACAATTGAACGACGTTAATATCGCAATGGCGAGGAAAATTAGACGATCATATTACACGGAATCTCGACCCGGGTGAACAAAAGCATATTTTTCTCGAAGCGCCAAAAGTTGAAGAGCCCCAGAATGAGAATACGTATATATAGATATATACATACATAATATTTTTTTTATTTTTCGTAAAATCGCTGGACGAACGTAATTCCATCCGTCGTTTGCTCGCCGGCATTCCCTTCGTCACAGAATCGGGAGAGTATTATTCCGTCGTTCTCGAGCGAGGTGCCCGTGGGGAGAGAGAGGTAGGGATAAATTCGATCGAGCGAAGCTGACTGACCAACGAGGCAAGCAAAATCGCCGGGCCGAATTCGAGCTTCGATTCTGCCAGAACTGGTTAAAAAAGCCTGTAGCAGAATGGCGCGCGACTGTCGCGTGAATGTGTACGTTTCACCGGTGTTACGGAGAAAAAAGGATTAAATAAAAAATATATATGTACACGTTTATACAAAAACGGAATAAATCCCTAAATGATCGACGTACGCGACATTTTTTTGTGCAGTTTGGCCGAAAAATCAAACCGCCGGAAAAGCAGCCTACGGCTTATGCAGTGATCTTTGTAAAGTATTAGTCAAATATATTTTTTTTATTTCTCCCGAGAATGCTACGGAGGAAAACGGATTAAATATAACAAATCCTTATGTATCAAATATACATACACGTTTACGTGAAAACGGAAGAGTAAATCCCTAAATGATCGCGACATTTTTTTGTGCAGTTTGGTCGAAAAAAGAAACCGCCGGGAAAGCAGCTTACGACTTATGCTGTGATTCTTGTATCGCGAAGGTATTGGTAAAAATTTTGTTATTTTAATTTTTCCCCGAGAGTGGTACGGAGAAAATCTAAATAAAAACATATATATATATGTACACGTATATATTAAAACGAATGAATAAATCCCTAAATGATCGACATAAGCGACATTTTTTTGTGCAGTGTGGTCGTAAAATGAGATCACCGGGAAAGCAGCCTACGGCTTATGCAGTGATTTTTGTATCGCACAACTATCGGTAAAAATTAAGTTTTAAAAAATGTTGTCCCGCGAGGCACGAAATCCTTTGAATAAAACAGACAACAATAAAATTGCAGAAGCAGAGAAGGCTGAATGTATAAACGAGGAGGAGACGAGTGGAGGGGAGGGAGGGGAGGGTGGGGGGGGGGGAGTGCATAAATCTTCTTATAAAGAGATTTAAGTGGTAAAATTCGTTTCCTCGGTAAAATTACAGTACGCGGGGGAGCGGGGGAGGGCGATAGAGCCGCGCGGCATCCACGCTTTCTACCCCTCGCTCGAGCATAAATATTCATGCTGGTCGATTAGTGTCGTGGTACTTATTACGGGGATGCGTACAGAACGAGACTGCGGGGCCGAGAGTAAAGAGCGACGGCGAGTAACGATAACGGATGAATGGCGAAACGCGGCCGACAGTCGGAGAGATGAGAAAAGGGGGATCCGCCGTTAGAGATTGCGAACGAGGTGCAAACGAATTTTGGAAATATTCTTCGAACGAGAAACTCGAGAGAAAGACGGAGGGCGCTGAGCCGCGAGTGTAACGAAATTTCGCGAGGGGGAGGGAGGGAGGGAGGGTGGGGGGGGGAGGGGCAGAGACACACAGAGGTAGGCGGCGCGAGGGTGGGCAAAATTAACGCCCGGCCTCGCGGAAAATTTGCGTCGCGTTCCGCACTCGTGTCCCGCGCTCTCTCCCGACGACTGATTAGCATGAATCCGTATGCCGGTTTTCCAGGCACGGCGAGGCTGCGCCGCCACTGGTCCCACGTCCCTTTTTCTTCCCCCCGTGTCACCTCCACCCTCCCGTCGTCCCTTTTGCCCGTTTCAGTAAAATTAGCCATTTGGAAAATGAATGCCCTCCGCGCAGTGAATTTACGTCCCAAGGGACCGAAACCCACCGCCGTTTCGGCTCTGTGCGTACCGGACTACCTGCACGCCGCGCGGCATCCAGTTTTCATAGATCCCGTCTCCTCGGCATCACCTATTTACCGAGAACGTAATATTCATTGTATGCTTTTTTTTATCTCGAAAAAAATGTGTTCCGCGTGTATATTAATTGAGAAAGGGGGGGGCGGGGCAAAATGGGACAATGAAATTCGCAATAATTATTCCGAGGATCCGAGAAGAATTGCGGTTCGGGAAAAAATTAGGCGCCTCTCGACCACCGACCGGAGAACCGACATTTTTTAATTCGCCCCGATGTAGAAGATACCCCATTGTGTCCGGCACGCGCATTGTGCCCGGAGTCCTCATTTTAATCCAGCGTGTCCAGCGTCCCGATGAATTTCTCGAAAAAATTTCGCAACGTGCCATTTTGACCGGCGCCCACGTTGTAGAATCCGGAGAGCACGAGAATAGAAGAAACAGCCCAGCCTTACGGATTGATCGATTTACACTTAAAATTTATGAGTCCATTTCTTTCATCCATCGTCCTACTTACTGCCTCGAGAATTCTGAACTCTGCCCTTCGGAAAGTAATCCTGTAATGTGTGCAGAAGCTTTCTACTAAATGTTATTCTTATATCGACGAGCGCATCTGTTTTGCTCTTTAGCGTAGCGATTGCCTCTCGGAGAGAGGAAACGTAAGCGCGCCGGAGAGACTGCCGGGTTGATTGTCGCGGCAGGAGTTTTGCAGTAGCGAACCGTGGGAAGTCCTCGCTCTCGAGCAGCCTCCTCTCGAGCGGTGTTACACAGAAATAAATACCGCACCGAGGGCCGAGGCTCTTTCATTCTTACCGGAAAGAAAATTTAATTAATCTCGAAGTTCCTTCCTGTGTTCCCCAACTCCGCCTCGGCTCTGAACCGGGAGAAAAAAGTTGTGACACCGAAGCCTGCGGTTCGAGGAGTGCGACGGCGATGAAAAACCGAGGTCGCTGAGGAGGAGGAAGCGCAAACGACGAAGCTATAAAACGCGTGACTTCTCTTATTCAAAAAAAAAAAAGAAACAGGACCATTTTTACCGGAGGCAAGGTGGTCCATCTTGAGAAGTCTCGTCCGAAATAGAGGACCATTTTGCCACGCGCCACCTAACGTCTATACTATCGTAATTGGGATCGACGGAGAACAGACCAGAAATAAAATTGAAGCAATTATATCGCTATACAGGACATCAACGTGCTTCCCGCTATATCTGGAAGATCTCGTAGCAATGCTTTTAATCTGTCCGGCTCTCCTTACCCCGGCGCAGAACACTCCATCTTGCGTCGCCGTAAAAGCTCGACGAGAAAGGTCGAACGGCCGAACGGACAGGGACAAGAGCCCCGGGGACTCCTCGACTTCTTCCTCTCAACGGGCCTCCACCAAGGATATCCGGATTTCTCGCAATCCCTCTCTCATCTCGAGGACCCCGACTAATTCCTATGATTTTCTCGTTTCGGGAGATGAATGGTGCTCGTTTAGGAACAAGTGCAGAGCCATTTCTGGTGTATGGTACCGGTAGAGTCCGCGCTGGTGCTGTCCGTATCTCCTTCTATCTCGCTCGTTATTCGGCGCGCTCGCTGCGGCAAGGACGAACGGTGCCATCGAGCTTCCGGTCGGTTTCGAACCAAAAGTCCACACTGCACGGGAAAGACGGGACACGCCTTTTCGCCCGTTAACGAACTTCGTATGAAAAGCTTCTCCGGAGTTTGCCAAAATGTGTACCCAGTCCGGTTGTTCCACTTTCCGGCTTTTTGCTAAATTGAACCTTCCCGCCTGGAGTCTAAAGCAAATAATCGACGAGTTCGCCGTCGTCTCGGTGTGTTAATGTTCCTTTCGAAAGTGTATCGAACGCCCATCGATCCACAGTGAACCGGAAGTAATTCTGGACACGTAGCATACACGTCGATCAAAGTTGGCGCCCCGTCACTCCTCGACGAACTTCTGATGACTCAAGCAACGTCGAAGCTCCGGGAATGAGGCTGCACAGCGGGGAAGTTTGATGCGACGTGGCCACTTTGTCGGCGGCGGGGTTTCGTCGGCAATCGGACGGGGAAATTCGGCGGACGGGTTTCCGCGAGGGTCCGCGCGATCGAACGAACCGACGGGCGACCGGGCCGTACAGCGCGTGCAAGCTCTGCCTCGTCGCGCCGTCAAACAAGGAACGCAGGGCACACTCGTGCCGTCGAACATTCCGGCGGGTCTGTCTCGTCGGCTGAAAATGTACGTGAACCGTGAACGATCGTGACTCGGCACGAGTCGGAGCCTCCGACTCTCTCGCACGTAAAGCAAACAACAGACCGAATACGATGCACCTGAGTCCTCGCTATCGTAAATGAACTAACTTCTCTATACAGGCGGAACACGGGAATATTCGATAACTTGCAGGAAACTCAGGCGCAGCTCGAATGTCCTCGCCGTACTATGAATGTCAACTTTTATTTTGAACGGTTAGCGGATTTTGATAAACTAAATCTCTACAAGACAAGATGGCGGAAGATTTTATGGCACATCGTCGTCCCGCTCTCTCAACTTCCCTACAAAATTATTAAATATCTATTAGAGTAAATTGAATTGACAACATTCGCTGGTCCTCAAAGCGGCAGAATGGACAAGATCGATGTCTCGATTATTTTCCAACATTTTTTATCATCGCATTATGTTTTCATTTTTTTTTTTTTTTACATCCTGAAATTAACGGGTCACAAATTGTGGGTGTTTGCGGGCAATAAACCAAATGTATAAACCCTGTCTTGACGCGTATCATAATATTCATAGTGTATGCATTATACAGAAGCGGGAACAACGGAATCGTGGCACAGTGTTTATTTTTCACCACCGATGCACAAAACGATTCTCCGAAACATTAACGAACGGGGGAGTCAACGAAATTGTTTATGTTCGGGGCTTAAAACAATGACGATAATAATTAGTTTTTCCGTAGCCGTCGACCGCGAGCGCGGCGTGCTCCCGGCTCCGGGAATAATTGGACTCGGTGAGAGAGCGAGACGGGCGAAACTCGAACCGCGGCTCTCGAGAGAGCGGGCGCATATTGTAACCCCGCGGAAAATGAGGCGTGGGTTTGGTGCTGGACGCAAGAGTTTATAAAGCTATAAAACAGCCAATAATCATCATTTGGCCGGCTGCATATTATCGCCGAGCGGGCCACCGGCGCTTTGCACAAATACCATCCGAAGCGCGTATGCCGTATGGAGTTTGTTATTTTTATACCGATTTAACGAAAACCTCTCAACCTCGCGTATTCTCGAAAACATTATTACCATTTTCCAAAATGCAATTTATCTTGATTCATTATATTTAATTTATTTATCAATTCATTACAAAATCGAATCGTTATTATTGGTACCGAAAAAAAAAAATGAAAGTAATAGGCGCGAGTCAGAACTGCGTCGAAGCTCATTATTGTTGCCGATTACGCCGTCCCGCGAGACGCGTCATTTCTTTTTATAGTAAGTGAGAAAACGTCGGTAGCAGCGGCGAGCTCAACCAGAAACGGCAAGCCTCTTTGGAATGGAGACGGACGCTGGAGCGTAATCTCCACGAAAGATTTAGCTGTCGCGTGGAATTCGCGTTTACGCCGCGAGAAACTTTCCGCGGCGGAGCGAGAGCGTTAAAGCCTTGAGGTACGACACGTACTCTCAGAGTCCTGTCCGGATAGATTCTCCTTTTCGCACTACCACTCGCTCGCTCTGGCCTCCCGGGCAGATCCCCCAAGGAAATTATAAATTGGACAGCCGCTTCGGATTATTTTATTTTATTTTTATTTTTGTCACGTCTAACGAGTCAACGGAACTGTGGTAATGGATCTTTTTACTCGGCAGCGACGAAATATAACGGAAGATGATGCCCTGTTATGCAGTTCACATTACACTCAGAAAAATAATTTATTTGCCGAGCGTCCCGTTAATAAATATTTATTTGCGTCGAATAAATATTTATTTTAATCAAATAAATATTCATTTGTGAGGCGCGCGTCGAATAAATTATTGTTCTGGGTCTAAGAGCCCGATATCGCAGACATATATCAACCGAAAGAAAAGCACGCATAAAAAATAGAAAGATATAGAAGGAAAGGCGTCGATCCGCTGCAGCGGTGTGAGAGCGGAAAGTGGTACAGGCGAAATAAGTTGTTCAATATTTCCGAATTTTCCGTTCTAGTGGGATCGCTCTTAGAGTCCCCCCCGAGGGAGCCTGCGGATAAAATAAAAACGCGGCGAACTACCTTCCCCCTCTCGTTTCCGCCGAGAGATGTGGAAGCTGCAGGCGAGGGAGCCGTCTCTCGAGCGCAGCTTTTATTTCTTTCCGATATTTATTCCGAAGCGTTTATTCGCGAGAGAGAGCTCTAACAGCTGTAAAGTACAGTCGGTACGGACGCACGAAGTCGAGCCGGCGTGCACTCCCCAATGGATTCCCGATGAATAATAGTCGAAGTACAAACAACTTGTCGTTTCAGGCAAGGCGGATGTAACTCGCCGCGGGGGGTCTCCAAAGGCTGCGGAAAGGACTAACTTTGCGATACTTGGAACGGAGAAATTTTGCCTTTTTTCTATCCATCCGCACTTGGTTTCCGAGTGCCCGCTCGTCAAACTCCTCCGCACGGAGCAGTAATAGCAGAAATCGCGCGCAAACTTTTGTCGAGTAAGTAAGGTGTAACGCGGCAATTTTTCCCCGTTACTAACTCGACCGTCTCCGCTTTGTACAGTTAAACATTGTTGAATAATAAGAATAACACTATCAATCGAATAAATATATTAGAAGTGAATAAACGCTCTATTAGCTTATGAAGCAAATAAACATTTTTCTTCATCCTTAATGAATTTTCATTGATTGGAATGAACTTTTTTCTGGGTGCAGACCCGTCTTTTCCCAGAGATTGGTGTTCCTGCAGGGTAATTACCAATCTCCGAGAAAATTGCCTCCCGCACTACGATTCGATGCAGCCAGCGCGCGGCTGAGCGGTCACCGATTCAAGTAGTGACTGCGAGCAGTACTGCTTGACTTTGGGGTCCGCCAGAGACACACACCAAGCGCGCGCCTATCACTGACGGTAATTCTTCGAAAATTAAACAAACGCCTTGGGATAACGATCCGCGGAAAGGGGTGACTACGCGCCGCCGTTCGCGGGCGGTTGGGCCGTGAGCTACTGAGAAAATTCGACTGAGGTAACTCAGGATTTTTTCCTGTTGGTTGACATTATGAGTTGGTATTCGTGACGGTCGATAAAATTTAGGATTTCTTGGTTCAGGTGAAAAATTTAATTTATGGCGGCTGGAAGTTTGGGAGAAGCTGCGTGTAACAGTGAGTAATTATCTGTGTGAGCCGTACCTTCCGGTCCACACTAAAAAAAATAATTTATTTGAAGGGTGACTCGCAAATAATTATCTATTTAATTCAAATGAATATTTATTTCTTTCATTTAAAATAAATTTATATTTCTTTGCGGGGCGTCCGTGAAATAAATTATTTTTCTGGGTACAGCTGTTCCGCGAGCGCGAGGATGGTCGTTGTGTGCGTGTGTGTGTGTGTGTGTGTGATCGAGCGCGTCCCGAACGTAGGAGATTAATTAAAATTAATCCTGTCCATAATCACGTTGAATTATAAATTGTACAGTTGTGTGGAATTTTACGGGACGGAGGTTTTACGCCGAGTTCTTCGGTTTTCCCCTCCACAGACTTGGACTTCTTTGCTTTGAATAAATAATTCTTTTTCTGTGGTTTCCAGAACTTGCCTTTTGTGAATTTTATCGCCAAAGTTGTGACGACCGATTATCGTGGAGGTCCAAAGTCGATAATGTCAATTTCTACTTTAGGTGTGCAGTTTGAATATCGTCTGGGGTATTAATGTACCCCACACATGAGTTCTAAGGTTAATTGAAGCAATATCGCGCCATCGCGATTTCTGATCGAGCGATATTAAAATTTCGAAAGATTTTGTTCGAAAGAGTCGCCGGAGAGCTTTCGGAATTTGCGATAGAGAGTGCGCGAAGCGTAGGGCTCGAGAGCCATTAAAACCGCACTCCTTCGCGCGACGTCGCTCGGGAACTAAACGTTCTTCGGGGATTTTAATTGAGATCGGTCGGGGACCATTTTTTCACGGTTTTTCACTGCTTTTTACTTTGTCGCACTTTCGCTCGCCCATATTTCGAGCACGAGAACGTGCTTCTTTTATTATTTCACTCTCCCGTTATCGAACGGGAACGCCGTATGTATATATATATATTTTTTTTTTCGTTGTTTCGACTACTGTTCAATTTTCATTTTTTACACTCGAAGTGGAACGGGGCTTTGTTATATTCGCACACAGCTGCGAGAGACACAGTTCGATTTAACGAGGATATGTGAGGTAGATTTACGCAGCACACGGTCTCGCGCACGATTCTGTAATTAAACAAAAAAAAAAATTTGAAACATGTTTCTAAACCATAATATTATACCGAATTTCTTCTGTATTACAAAACCTTCTCTCCTTACATACTTCGTATGTGATGAGAAAGTAGAAATAAGATTAAAAAAAAAACTGGCAGCTTTTGAAGCATTCGCAGCTTCGTTCATCAATCAGAATATTTCATGCTTCGCGGAGGAGTGCATTCGATCCGTTCGAGCCGGGGAAAGCTACGGAGCTTGGGGAGGATGCGGGGACTTACAGGGAAACGAGAGCAATGCCTTTCCGTTTGGTGGATGGCTTATGCCTCCCCTTTCCCCCATCCTCTTCTCCGGTCCTACATTCGGAAAGCTACCGGGCGGAAAATCTGATTTGCGAAGGAACAACCAAAAAAACTACCATCTGCTACGGTATCGGAGCAGCCTATACGTTCCGCTGGAATAAATAGCAAGTATTTCCGAAGATATCCTCGTGCGATATGTAAACTTTAATACTTCAAGGCGCGAGTTTGGATGATCAGCCAGTTTTTCGGTAGACGCGATATTTCCAAGAAAAATAGTACATTACTCCACGAGGGCGAAAAACGTTTTTCTAATGAGTGCTGTAATCACACGAGTTAGAAAAAGTGCGAAAATGGCGGTTTTACGCACGCGAAGCGGGCGGAAAAGTGGCCACTTCCGCACCGAGTGATGAAAACCTATTTAATGCTGAATTATGCATCTGAACGAGCACTAAAAAAACAGATCAAGCAAACATTGAAATGCCATGGCCCAACGTGGGATGCAAAGCACGAGCATTCAAATCGGGGAGTGAAAAATGCAGAGCCAATTGTCCGACCGCGGGACTGTTCAGTCCAATTAAATATAACGAGGTGCAGGAAGCAGCAAATTTCTGTAATATAATGGTTGTAAAAGTTTCATGTCTCGCGAGCGAGAGTCAAACCAAAAAAGAAGAGAAAATAACCATAGAAAATTGATGGACAAGAAAACTTAAATTCTGTCTGCATTTTTGTTCATCCACTTTTCCGGCTCTATTAGTACATCCGGCCGATTTTACTACTTGGAAGTTTTTCGTTAACGAGCTGCTATCACTGAATGAGTGGTCTTTCTCGACTCGCACACTCTACTGTATTTATCTAATTAACCTCTTTCCCTCGATCCCCGGAAGACTTTGCTTTTCTTCTTTCTTTCACGTCTGAGGATCGTTCCGCCTTCCCGAGGTGCGACGCTCTCGCTAGGACGTTTCTTTTGTTATCACGTTATCTTATCGATTTTAAAACCCACCGACAACGTACACTGCCCGTCATGAATGCCCATTTTTCCTGAACATCTTGCTCGATTTCTTAAGGTGATGTGAAATACCGCCGGTAACAAAACCTGTACTGCATGCCGTTTTGAGACCGCAGTCCGCCGACGAAAAAGCAAATTGTCTTTCCCTTGAAAATCGGCAGACGCGGGGACAGACAATTTTTTTTTTTGCTCGGCGGTCTGCGGTCTCAAAACGGCATTCATTACGGCTTTTGTTACCAGCCGGACACGGGGTAAGTGGGCGGGTGTTCAGCATCACCTTAACGAAAACGAATACATCAAGCAAGACATCTATCATATATAATTCGAAACTATCATCCCTTTAATGCCCAGTCGAATTTCAACTCATACTTGAATATTTAATCCCATATATCCGTTTGACCCATCGCAGTTTCATACGCTTTATATACATTTTCTCACCATTTTTCTTCACCGTTCAATTGTGACTCATTTTTGATAAAATATGAATAGCGCAGTAAAAAATCTCGAATAAATCGATTGTTTGCGTATCGAAAGGTCTGGAGGGTTATTCTCGAGTGCCTCGCTTGCAAAACCTACCTATACGTTCTGCCGCTGTGTACACGAGTGACTCGAGAATAACCCCCCTGTTTTCTCTGCTGCTCGCGTCGTCCGACTAAAATCACACCGCTTCTACTGCGAGACTCCCGACTCTCCGCTTTCGCTCGAAGTAGTCGATTTTCCAATTTCTTTCTCTTATATCGTGTGGATATTTCTTCTTTAATTTGCCCGCTTTTACGTTAAACGAGCGTGAATCCAGGCTTCAGTGTTTTCCTCAGAGTTCTCATCGCCGCTGCCCTCCTTTGCCCCATTTTGCACAAACTGTGCGAATGAGTCGGGAACGCGAGCGAAGCCGCAGATACGAGTGCGTTCGCGGCGATCCAAAGGAAACGTGGCAGGAACCCGTTGAATAGGCCAGCCTCGCACTGGCCCCGATTCCCGGAACGTTTATCCCTCGGTGCTTAAAAGCAAGCAACGGTCTCGTGCCTTCTGCCAATAGTAAATAAGAAAATTGGCGGAATTATCGCGTGACTCGGATGCGTTACCGATCTCCGATTATTGGCCCGTGTCAAAATCGCGTGCGCCTCGAACGTTACAGAATGGAACCACCACTTCGATTATCACGCGTGAGATACCCGGACGCGAGTTCATCGCGGGTGCGAAGAATCGTCGATGCAGTCGCGCCTTGGACTTTAGATCGGCGTCGGCGAACTTTTACCGGTTCGGAACGTTTTTTAGCCACGAAAGGATTTTTGTCAGAAAAAAACACTCTCCTGCCCAATTCTGCAAAAAAGGACCGATATTTGGACCTCGGATTTCGAGTAACGAAAATTACCTCGGACTAAATTTAATCACTTGATCCGGAAGAGCTTAAACCGATTCGCGATAAGAATTAAGGTAGAGGAAGGTAACTTTCGTTAACTTTTTGAGTGAGTTAGCTGTCGGCAAGTGATGCACGAAACTGGATCAAGCCATTGAAGACACGCCGTCGTTTCCGGTGATTCGGGCGACGCTCCATGCCGAACGAGGGAAGTGGAAGCGAGAACGATAGCGGGGAGAAGCGAGCCGAGTATATCGGAAGAGAAGAAGTGGATCGGTGATAGAGCGGGAGACTCGACGGCGGCACGAATTCTATTGTGACCCGGTATAATGGAGATCCCACACGGAAATGTAACGGTCGCCCGGGGAACGCGAAAAATAATGGCGAGCACGCCATCGGCGAGAATCCCTTGACGAGAGAACGCGCTCGTACGCTCGTTTCGCCGTCAGGAACTCGTCGACCAGCTTCCCGTTCGACTGAATTCCCTCACACCACGGCGCTGGCCTCGTTACCTTAGCGAACGGGTATCTTTTTTTTTTTTAATTTGTAAAACAACAGGCTTGCAATATCGGGCGAGCTCTTTTGCTACATATAATACGTATTCTCCCTCGTATATTGCTCATTTATTTCTTACATACGAACAAAGAAGAATTGTCTATATCGACGCAGCCCACTAGTCTCAAAAAGTAAACCTGTGCTTTTCAGAGTCCGCAATTTCCGTTATTTTCAAAATACTTCGAAATGTTTTTTTTTTTCATTAAGGCAATAGGTCACATGATCGCCTTTTCTTAATGGCGGGGGGGGGGGGCATATTGTTAGCAGTGGTCTAGGCCTAGATATCTAATCGTATGCAGGATCGAAGCTCCTTCAAATCGTAATACCTTCGAAAATTTATGGGCGCAGTGCGATTTAATTTTTTAAAAATGTGTCCCTAATAATGTTGTAATGTTATTTTAGAAAAAATGCTAGTAAAGTAGTCGGAAAATACATATTTAAAAAAAAAGAATGATGCTGTTCACGCGGCACCATTTCCAACGCATGCTAATTGAGACAATTTAAAGCTCGTGTATCTCGGAATCCATGTGGAGAAAAAATTATTAGAAATTCTTTAAAAAAAGCCTCATTCGTTCCTTTATAACACTTGTGATTTTTAGTTCCAATAGTAGAATGATTTTTAGTTCCAATAGCTCGAAATGTACATTTTCGGAGATTCATGAAATCCGGAGAAATATATTCAGAGTTATTATTAATTCCACAGGTTTTCTATTAATGCAGAAACAGCAGGCGTCTGAGCTCAGCGGGGAAGCCAGAGAATTAGATTCTCTCAGGCATACATCGAGCATACCTCGGTCGAGTGTACTGCCGTGTACGTTAGCTTTGCGACTAGTTACACGATATGGATTTACAAGGTACGAGTACGAAAATACGGAACGAATAACGACAAGGTGTAGCTGTTGATACAGCCCGAGCGACTTCGCATCTCGGATTATCGGGCGAATTGGGGCATGAGAAAATTTCTCCCACAGGAGTCGGATATAACGACGAGGAACCCGAGCGATAGTTATTTTTTAACTTATCCGATGCCATCTCGCAGGCGAGAGGTTCACTCCCGTCGCTGCTGATCGAATAATGGAACGTGATAAATTGATGCGCTTTTAATATTACAACGAATGCAGAGAGAGAGAGAGAGGGAGAGAGGTAGATAAAATTAATTGTATAGAGTAAATAATTTGACAGCGGTTCGCTGAACCGAATTTCGCGTAATATAATTTGTAAATCGAGTATTATCATCATTTTGCGACAGAGTCGAGCCGGTCGAATAAATACGACCGAAAGATGGCTCTTTATAATGTAATTTATTTGTAATGCAATATGTTGTAATATGTAATAATATGATTACGCTGTACTCGACGTTACTCGATAAAGGAATACGCGGAAAGTAGGGTGAAAGCACCGATTTCCAATTTAAAAGGTCCATCGACGATTTCCAAAATACACGTATTTTTTTTATCCGTAAGAAATCAATCATATCAAATATCCCGTGCAATTGATCGCAGATAATGGTGTTGTGAACCCGCAAAAAATACCCGTGTCCGCATACAAACAATTCTAGTTCATGGTTTATTTTTTTTTAACAAAGATAAATAATATCGATAACAATAATATCATTTTCAATATTATTCCTCCTCCCTCGATATCGAAAAGCCATGCAAAAACTGTGGTTCATTTTTGCACCACTTTTACATAGCAATGTTTTCTGACTAACCAAATTTCGGCGTATTCGTGATTTACCGGATGGTTCGATGGGTCATGTTCGATCGGATATCCAAATACGTAATGTCGGATCGTTGCACCCTATCGATGTCCGCCGATGCTCACCGGCGAGCAAAACAGTCGAACGGCCCGACAAATATAGTCCGACGACATCCGCGTCATTCGAACTACGAAATGGATAGTTTTTCAGCCGCTATCGCGGATTTCCGTTCATGGAACGTGCGAGCGTCTAGCAGTCACACAATCGCGCGCACACGGGAAGTCCTTCAAATTGCTTCGACTTTGGAAACTCAAGAAACTCGAAATAAAGCCCATGGCACGCCGAGCCTTGACGGCAATAACATGTCGAGGACAAACACGCAAGGGAAGTACAACGAGAACTACAAACGTTGAGCTCAGTATAGAAATCCTGGAATCGATCATAACGGACACGTGCAACTGCGAGCAGTTACGTCATTATAGTGGTATGTAAGGCAGAAACCCGAAGCTCGGTGGCATAAGACGCCCTTCGAGTTATTACGATTCCTCGAAGAGCGCCGCGAAAACCGTGAGCTTCAAATGTAACACGATATTCGCAAAGGAAACCCGCGATAAAGGAACTCAACGACGGCAAATGGCTGAAACCTGCCGATTGAAGTTCCTTTGAAATCGTTTTCAACCGAATGCGATGAAAGAGATTTATGAAGTTATTCGGATAATGCTTACGGTAAGTCATTTTGGAATTAAAAGTTCGAACAGCCACTACCAAAAAAGTGGTTTTCAATTTGTCATTAAGTATGCATAGGATAAAAGTGGTGAATATGGACCGGTTCATGCATCATTGATTCACGCACTAATCGGGATGTGCTGTATTCACCACTTTTACCCTAAGCCTTACAGGTTACTGGATATGGGGATCGATAGACTCACCGACAATAGATCACCGTGGAGCAGAGCTGGCAAAGTACCAAAAAATACTTCGAGTACAAAGCACAAAGTATCACAGTACGTCTTGTACTTGAAATGTAGCTCAAGCACTTTCTCATAGTACTTTTCGCAATTAGATTCGTAGCGTTGAACGTTACGTACGCGTTAAAAAAACGTGCGTAGTAATTTCCACATAGAATCATCATTGAGCTGTGCATCCAATTTTATTGAATGAGGAAGCCACATGCAAATTAGTTTGCACCTTTTTTCTTAACATTAAAACATTTTTACATTTCACAAAATTTAAAGGGTCAAAATGTACAGCAAAATTTATTGTAAAAAATCGATAATTGAAATGGTTGTATTTCGATGTTTTCGGTCATTTTAATGGGATCATCGGGTGATCTTATTCCATCTGTGTACGGGTTTTTAGTCCGATTGCTAAAATATTGCGAGGGCTAGAGTGCGTACAGACATTTACGAAGAATTAAAAAATGGCATACAAAAAAAACAGCTGATCATTTTTGGATGAAATTGCATAGAAACATTGATTATTAACCACACATGCTGTGTCCAAAATTTCAGCCCGACCTGTCAAGGCATTTCCGAGATATAGCGATTTGAATTTTTCGCGTCTGATTCAAATACACATACATACATACACACACACATACACACATACATCCGGAATTTTTTTCTAAATGTGATTTTTCGATTTTTTAGAACATTCTGAACACGTTTTCATTAAAATCTAGAATTTTTTTTTTTCAACATAACAAAGCTTCCTCTATGAGAGGGTAAAAGTGTGTCTGAATCCTAGCGGTACGGTGCCTCGGTTCGAGCCACGTTATTAAAAGAGTGCTTTAACGAATAATTAGTGATTAATCCTGGAACTGAAACTCATACACTGAAAGGAAGACAGAAAGGCTGAAGTTTATCACGATCGCGATTGCTTTTTCAGAGCTGCGTGTCCACGCAGCTCTGATTACTTTTCGGCGCAGCGAGTTCGCTGTGTTTCCGATGTGATCCACCCACTCTATATTATTCGTCCTGTTTCGCGGCGTCATAAAGTAATTTTTTTTCTATCGACCCTTTGAAAGGATAGTTATCGCGAAGAGGAGGGGAGACGAGGGAGTCCTGCGTCGAGTCTGCAAAAGTAATTTCGGCATGCTGCGGCGACGGGGTCACCAACGAAGTTCATTGCAATATGCAGGAGGGAGCTCGAGGGTACATCGAACCCGTCGTGAACAATCCCTTACGCTTTTGTAACGGTGTACCCGAACGAAAGGACGAGAGGCAAGCGCCTTAGCAATATTCATGAGAAACTGGACCGGCCGGGAGGAAGCTGCGCCGAGTAATCGTCGAACAACGTCACTGTAGCCTGACGTTGCCAGCGAGATTACCATCGGAGACGCGCGGAAAGCTCGGCGCGCTGCGCGCATCGGTTCGAACTTCTGATTCCGTTCAATGGAAAATTCGACGAACTCTCTGTTCATTGCAAATTTTTTTTTAACAAAGTTCCGTCCAACTCCCGCTCGGCTCAAGGGTCAATATTAACTGTGAATATGCATGAAACGGAAGTTCGTGAGGACGTCCAGGGGGATAGTACACGATTAAATTTGTGCTTTGATCGCGCGATGATCTCAGTTTGAATGGGCTGTCGGGAGACCGGCGTACGGTGCGCCGGACTGATGAATTACTTTGGGAAATCAAAGTGATTGAAACGGGAGGAAAGTTTCATCGAAAGTTTGAGATCCTCGCCGAAAAATTGTGAAGTCAATCGCGTGTTCGTTCGATGACACGCGAGAGCTGTGTCGGCTTTCCAGGGGGGCAGCCCAGTTTGCCGTCTGTCGAGGGGAAAACCAGCAATGGGGAATGAACTACCGGGCCGAATTCGCAGCGGCGCGAGAGGGTAGAGTGTCGCCTCGTTCTACTCGAGAGTCGAGACTATATCCGGTCTCGAGAAACAGGAAGGAAACGGGAGAGTGGAAGCAGCGGTTCGGCTTAACTCCCCGGGAATCTCGGACTCGGTGGAACTATCTCTATCACGAGAAGGGACGCTACCGGCAAGACAGTTTGCCTGGAACTGCGATCCAAGTTTCTCAAGGCCCTCCAGGGATTCTCGACACGCTTCCCTCTGTCCTGTGACTTTCCTTCTCTCGTCACGCTTCCGTTATTCTCCTTTTCTCCGAGCCGCCTATCACTTATCTTGGCCCCGTTACAATACCCTGCCGCAATCCCCTCGCTTTGTTTTCGCCAAATTGGCGGATCGGCTTCCTGAGATATAGCGCGTTACCTTGTTCTTGACCCTGGAATATTTCATCCGTAATCTAATCTCGCATGAACCACTATATCGCGGGTTTCTTCATGAATTGCTCATGCTCAATGATCGCTCGTGCACGGAGAAAAATTGTTGGTCCTCTCAACTCGAACTCGATTAATTTTTTGAACCCACGAATTAAGTTCTTGGTGGAAAGAAAAATGAGCAAACTCTGTTTATTGGAGCTGCTAATTATTTTTTTATCACTCGGTGCGGAAATGCCCACTTTTCTGCCCGCTTCGCGTGCGTAAAACCGACATTTTCGCACCTTGTGATGACAAATCTCGTACATCCCTCGTGCGAAACACTTTCTCTAACTCGTGTGAGCACAGCACTCGCCTTCGGTTCGTGCTACAAAGTCACACCCGTTAGAAAAACGTTTTTCCCTCTCTCGGAGTAATTTACTAATTCTCCGTGTGACATTGTTGCTGTCTAATATTTTTGCCTGGATGTGCGTTTTTATGTCGATGGCTTTTGTCGGGTACAGCATCAGCCTCAGCGTTTCCTGTCGGCAAGCTGTCGCACCGGTTTTCCCTAACCCGCATATCCGCATCAGAAGTTTCGGGGTTTACCCACAGCTTGGCAAATGATACTGGCGGTACGGAATATGTTTCCGTCTATCCGTGAATACGCTCTTAGACTAATCGGCGAAACGTTGTGTAGACTTCGTGAAATCCCACACAGGAGTGTTCATCGATCCCAAGTTCGGGGATTGTTGTTACACCGTTGCAGCCAGTAATCCGGCTACACTCTCTAAAGTTATATGACGAAAGTTCGTCAACTCCGTAAAACCGCGACACACACAAAGACACTTTGCAGAGTAGCCCAATGAAAACCCTTCAGCCATGGAAACTCATACAAACGTGGAATACGACGACGCGTTAACAGTTGAGGAGCAAAGTGAGAATACGGTTTTAAAAAGTTAGACAATATCGCAGCAGTCTTCTTCAACTGGCAAAAAGAAACACACGCTTTCCATTTAAGCAATCCCGGAAATCGTTTTTTTTTTTTCATCACTCCTATGATTTATCCTTCGCTTCTTCGCGAGTGAGAAAAGACAAAACGTAGCGTCGAGGGGGGGAGGTGGAGGGTATTCGGGCTTTTCTTGGCAGCGGCTTCGCCAACTTGGCGAAAATTGAATAGATAGCGAGAGGGAGACATCCCCGCGGTCGGGGAGCTTGCACAGAGTTACCTCGAACGCGAGCGGCCCGCGGAGTCGTCGGTGCCAAGTTTTCTTCGAGTGAAGAAGGGTTGGACAACGACGAGCCGCAGGAGAGGAGGCAGGGTGGCCAAGGGTGAACACGTTGGGAACGCGTTACGCGCGACGAGACGCAGATAGCTCGGCCCTCTCTCGTTCCTTCCATCCGAAATCCCGCGCGACAACTCCATCGTTCCACCGTACTCGTTTCCTGGGCGCTCAACGATTTCCCTGGGCACGGCCCACCGTTATTAGGATAGATAAGTTCTCGACAATTCGGCTCCAAAGTCTCGGAACCACCTCGGTTGCCGTGCCAGCAATCGCCGCGCCACCGCCGAGGTCCTTTCATGAATATGTATTCATATGGTGTAATGAATCTTGTAGGAATGCTACTTTATGCCTGTTAGCTTACTTACGCGGTGAACAAGTTCATTTTGGTAAATCTTTAAACTGAAAGAATCGTTTTTGTTAAATCTGTTCTTTTCGTTGATTTGTTATTGTCGCGTAGTACTTGAATGACATTATTGTCAATGAAAACGTGGGAAGGCCATTAAAGAAGGAACAATTTAATTTTGTTGGATCTTTGAACTGAAAGGATCGTTTTTTTTACATATGTACCTATTGCTTCGTAAAATTGTCAGTATTTCTTTTCGTTAAATTGATGTTATTTATCGTGTAGTACTTGAATGACATTACTGTCAATGAAAACGTTGGAGGGCCATTAGAGAAGGTATCTTCCCTAATGGCCTTCCGAAACGAACTCTTCGATCGAATTACACGTCGCTATTGGAGCTCTAACTGAATGCCGCGATTTAATGACATTTAAAGTTTCACCAACGCTCCCGTAGTGGATGCAATGGAGGTACCGAAATGAAGCGAATTGCCCTGAAATTGGATGTCCACGGGCGGAGGGACCGAGGGCTCAGAGTCATCGAAATCCGTCAAAACTCTGTTATAAAGTTGAATCGATCAGAAGCTACGTTATCAGCATGAGTTTGGATCGGGCGATAGTACGGAGGTTCGCCACGCGCTATCCGTAGGATTACATGGCGCCACTTGCCGGGCACTCGAAACGCGAGGATTCTGCACAGCTCGGTAAATTGGCTGCCTAATTGCAGTAGAACCTCGATTTTCCGAACGCCCATTATGGTACAACGCCCAGTAACATACGGTAACGCCGGTTCGGATAAAGTTTCTACTGTCTGAACTGTTGCGCGAAATTCTCGCGTCCTTACATCGTTGCGCGCTACAAACAACAAGCCAATCAAGCCAATTCAAGCACTCTTGAACTCGCATAGACTCGCATAGCATTACCGTGCTTGCACGTCAGTCGTATGCGCAGTATTTATTAGTTTCTCAGACCGAGCAAATAGATGCACACGTATTCAAAATTTGTTTTCGTTTAGTGCGTTATGGCTTCAATCTTCACCGCTAAGCGTCAGCATAATGTATTTACGGTGGAAAAAATTTAGACATTTTTAGAAACTCGATAAGAGACCAGCACATCGTTAGCACGCTCGTATGATGTTGACAAATGAATAATCTCTGGCATTAGGGTCAAGTGACGGAGCCAAATTTGCCGAATAGTCGAAATTTTCAGTAAAATGGGGTGCACAGACGAAACTTTCAATACAAAACCTGACGTGTTTATTTATTTTTTCAATGGTCTGTTTTTTTATCTATGCGTTTATTGGTTTATTCAACAGTTTGATGATTTTAAATCATTCGTTTATTTAAATGTTGGGATACGTGGCCAAGACAATCCTGACAATGAGACAATCCAGACATATCTCCATCAGACTTGCTCATGTCCGGACATTTGAGAGGACCCCATTTTGCATCGCTATATTCCATATTATGACCGTGATCATTTTCGATGATTTTGGGATACCCCATTTTGCACTGTATCGGTATCGAATTCATCTTCTGCACTTTGCCCCGGTCTTACCTACACAAATAAACGGAGTTTTACACGAATAAACGGAAATCGATTGAACTGAAATTTGGTACGTGAATAGATGAAACAATATTTAATATCAAATATCGCGGAAGTATTTATACTTGGGCAAACGGAAGGCATTTCAAGTACCATACTTCATCAAGTACATGGTACTTTAAGTAATTAAAGTACTTCCGTATTCCAAGTACATATGTACTTTAAATACCATAGTTCAACCACCAAACAAGTACCATGTACTTGAAGTACTGCCCAGTTCTGGTACAAAGTAATTTGCAAATGGCATTCGCGTTTAGCCGCCTCTGTGGGAAGGCCGAAAATCGATCATCGAACTTTCTCATGGAGAAAGCTATACGCTAAATTGTTATATATACTTAACTTTATAGTTAATTTTAATGCAGTTAAAATTCATGTCAAGTTTCATTTAACGAAAAAGGATCACAATGAAAAGACGAGTTACTAATTTTTTCAAAATATGTACATTTGGAGATGCTCTTACATTCATTTTCGTTAGATTTCTAAAGACACAGCATTGAGAAAATTATACGCAGCCCGGAAACGGTTCAACTCGGTTCTTTCTCAGTACAAATTGAATCTTGCGATTCATGTCCTCGTCATAAATAGCCTTGCATTTCTCGTAATTTATTCTTCGCCTGGTCTGTGTAGGCTTCTCGTAGAACCTGCATCTTCTGTACTGCTCCAGCAGGCCTTCACGGCCGAGGAGTCTGTTCAACACTCGGCAGGCAGCCTCGACGTTGTTGTCCTGAACGAAGACTGTTCTCGCAAAAAATGGAGCGTGACGCATCTGTGAGAAAAATATTGCATTCGGTAAATACATTTTTTAGGTTACGTATCTCTGTCTTAGAGGTTAGAATTCATATTTTCCAAATGCACTGACAACTGTCGGATATACTTTGTGCCTAAAATTAGGGTGCCAAACTGCAACGGCGATTGAAAAATAATGTACCTTTGTGTTGTTTCTCAATGCCAATTGATATTTTTTATCGAAGAGCTTCGATCTCGTCCACCGCTCAGTTCTGTCTGTTTTGTACGTGAAGAAAAATCTCTCGGTATGGACGCGATCTACCTTATCGACCGAAGAGCAGATGCATTTCTACAGCCGCGATTATCGATAAGGTTCGTGAATTTTGTTTTTCCAGTGAATCTACGGAACGTAGCTGTCTCTGCGAGCTTGGCAATCGATTCTCTCGGTACGCGTAGTCAGCAGTCGCCAGTAAAGCAGATCGGCGAACTCGCAAGACTCCGGACGAATAACACGAGCAAACAACCGGCTGCGGCCGCTCCTGACCTTTCGAATAAAACTCCCTCCTGGCCGATAAAGTTTCTTCCTCGATAATTAAAAATTCACAAACAATCGATACCTTCCCAAGAAAAAAGAAGAAGCTCACAGATTGCGAAATAAAAGCTCCTTCATCTCCCCGCAGCAAAATGTTCGACATAGCCCGAGCGGCTGGAACGACAAATCATTAATTTTCACTCAAGACTTAACTAATAATGGCTTTCCGGAGGGGCAGTTGTAATCGTCGCCTTCGACTCTCCGCTTCCACCCCGATTAAAATTATAATGAAACGTGAAATTAATAATTACCGTTGGGATAAGTGCCGCAAGCTTTCCTGGGGGAGAGAGCGGTTGATGTTCCTGCCGGTGGGTCAGAGTGCGAACAGGAGGGAAAGTAGCACGCAGGAGGGTTTCGTGCGGTCTCCGTTGGCGGCGGCGGCGAGCTTGCGCGCCGGAGCCTCGGAAAGGCGCGTCTCTCCTCCGCCTCTAGGTTCGTCTCGTCCGGAGCGGCGAAGCAAGCGTACTCGTCTCCGGGCTACCGTGGGAGAGAGGGAGTGTGCGGACGCGGCCGAAACGTTACAGACATCGCGTATGTGCAAAAAAAACACACGCAAAACCGAGAAACACGCAGGACAGAGAGAAGGAGAGGTGGGGGAAAACAAAAAATTAAATATTCGTGAGCCATCGAAAGGTGGCTGCTCTCCGAGACTCGGGAGCTTTTGCCGCAGTGCAACCGGTGAGAGGCGCGAGAATGTAAGCTCCGGGGTAATAAAAAAATAAAAACGGCGGTTATACGCTTTTTTCGTCGAAACGCCGCGGAGAAGAACCACGCCGAGAGTGCCGAGCCTCGAGAGCTCCCCCCTTCTCCTCCCCGGGAAGCTTTATTTTTTCTTGTGACACGGGACAACGAACGGCCGAGTCGGGCGTGCAGAATTCGTGAATAGAGCTGCGAAATTTTTTTGATGGCGCGGAGAGAGAGGGATTGAGCGAAAGGGGAAGAGAGAAAAAAAAACGTCCAGAGGCGGAGTAAACGAGGAGAGGAGCTCTGCATCCGCAGCGAATTTCTTATTGCCCCCGTGTGATTCATCAAAGTCTTCGGGTGAGAATTCCTTCAACGCACTTGTAGACTTGTTTCTGTTTGTCAATGTTTTCTTTTATTCGCTCGGCTGGACGAGGCGTTCCGCTGTGTACGCAGCCGGCGTGACTCGCTCGCGGTCGATCTTTACTCGCCGAGTCCGCACCGGATGCGTTTCCGAATCGCTGGTATTTTTGTTGTTGTTGTTGTTTTTTTTTTTTTTTTGCTGTTACTCTGTGTTAGTAGAAAAGATAGTAGAAAAGGGTTTGTACATTTGACAAGCACTTCTTGTCGGAAAAACGTTCACTATTTGTTTCGCTGGTTTATTTCACACGTTTTATTGTCAGTCAATAATATAAAACAAAAATGTAAAATAGACGAGAGAAAAGAATTCCCCTCTCGAAAAAGACATGACACTCGAATGATCGAGATAAATATATCGAAATAATCGAAATCGTGAAGCCAGTTTTCGCAGCCGTTCGGGATCGTCCGTTTCATTAGTAAAGATCGGCACACCTAGCTTAAAAGAAATGCAGTAAGCGCGAGCGAAGCGAGCGCGTTGTTGCTAGTAATTGTAAAATTAACAGGAATCGAAATCGTGGACGTTTGCCGGCAAGGGTCCCATGCTGAATGCCTATTATCGTTGACAATTCGCTAATCTCTCTATTCTCTTGATTAACAAGCACATACGTGGCTTTCAGCGTCTAAATATTTAATTCCGGGTTGAAATTAATTTTTGCCTTAAACACTTCCGTACATTGCTTATCGCTGTTCCATAAAAAAAAATGAAACGGTCATATTTGTGAGTCAGACGAAAGAAGTAGATATATAGAAAGTTGCCTTGGGTGAAAGCTCGCGGTCGATCCTCGCGAAAGCGCCCGAGACGCCGTTTCTCGGGGCGAACGTAAACACTGGAACGGTCGATGACTGTTCCGTCTCTATACCTTTCCTTGCCCCCCCCCCCCCCTCCAGCCTTACTGTACATCCTCGTTCGGCTTTTTTCAGCCAAGGTTCTTTGTGCTTTTTTTCACTCGAGCACATTCCACACCCCGATCGATCCGGGCGAATAGTGTCGAAGAAAACTGCGGGTTTAATTTATCGAATCGAAAGATAACAACGGGAAAATATTGATCACCCACGGAGCTCCCACCCGAGAACCCGATGAAATTTTCTGGAAATTCATCGTCGATGCCATCACCGCTCCGCAACACCGTGACCGAAAGGTCACGGGGTCGAATATCCGGTAGCCGCGTTAGCTCGGAGTCATTCGTTAACAAACGTCCTCCGTCCCCGCTCAAAGGCGAGAGAGCGGTCGCTCCGAGCGCGCTGTGCTCGCTTTGAGCTTCGAATGAATTCCAATTATTCGCTATAAAGAACCCCAAAAAACCTGTTAACCCAAAAAACTCTGTCACGAGTAATCATTTAATAAATTAGCGAAAATTTGTTTCACACGTAAAAAACGGAGACCCGAGACGGAATGGTCAACGTTTGCCAATTTCCGGAGGGACCTAAAAAAAAGTAAAGCTCCGATCGTAAGTGAAAGACATTGGTCCGTTTTGCCCCGTTGTCTACCAACATGATACCCCTCGAGTCTGTAACAGCTAGGCCTTCGGAGGCGATGTCACTTTTGACTAAAAGAACCCTTCGCTCAAAACGCAAAAGTTCCATGATAAAAACCCCGGAGGAAGGGAAGAGGGCCGAGCTTTTGTTCGATTGTCTGTCGCGTTGCTCGTTACAATGGGCCATGGAGTATAACGGATTGAAAGGGGTGAAGAGCTCCTTTCGTAACTGGATATCCTCCGCGCGTTTTAGTTGTTTGCTTTTCAAGGTAGCCATTGGTAAAGAACGGAAAGCGGAGACAGAACGGTCAACTTTTACCAATCTTTAGCGGTACCTAAAAAAAGGAAAGCTCCTAGGATAAATTAAAGACATCGGTCCGTTTTGCCTCGTTGTCTATAAACACGAAATCCCTTGAGGCTGTAACAACCCCAAGCCCTTTAAGCCCTGAGGGCCGATGTCACTTTTGGCTAAAAGAACCCTCAGCCCAAAACCCAAAAGTCGCATAACAAAAACCTCGGAGAGAAGAGGGCAGAACTGTTGTTCGATTCTCCGTCGCGTTACAGGTCACAATGGGCCATGGAGTATAACGGATTGAAAGGAGCGAAGACCTTCCGTAACTGAATATCCTCCGGGAGTTTTAGTCGTTTGTTTTCCAAGGTACAGCAGGATGAAGCAATTATTCCGACTTGAGGAATTGTTTAAATGGCAAGGTAAATACACCTGCTTCTCGCCTGCGTACATCATCAATATTGAACTCGATCCGCCTCGTCGAATTGATTTCCTTGAGCATATTATGTTCGAGCCGAATCTCGTGTTTCCGCGGTACAGCAAAACACGCGCCGGCCAAATCGAGGGGAAGGTTTTTTCATCGCAGATAGCCGGACGAGGTACGCACACATCTGTCGCGAAGGTACGCCGGTGGGAGCGATATCTCGTAGTGGCGTTTTTCCTGTGACGTCGTAGCCCCGGGAATTCCGTGTGTGTGTTCTGATGCAAGCAACGCGTCGTACCACCGTTCGGCGAGGCTTTTAGTTCGAGTGTTGCCACTACCGGGTCTCTCTCTCTCCCGATCCTCAGTGTTTGCTTTTGCAGCACGTACCATTCCACTATTATCGTACACCCTCTCCATCGACTTCGACGAACCACGGCGAACTTTTCCCAAGTCGAGAGCCGGCTGCAACTGGCCATTAGTTGGTACCGACTCGAATGCGGTGGGAAACGGACAGAGACAAGAAAAAAGTAGTCTCCTAACTGAATTTTAAGGATAAAAGGGGCAAATAAGCTCTGGTCTTAATTTTAGAAAGTTACATCGGGACCTCACCAATGCCTGACCAGAGCTGTACCGGAAGCTGATCTGACGCTTGAAAATGTTCGCCGGGGAAACATCTGCATCTTTTGCAAGATAGCCCAGAGTGAGACTATAAAATCGTATATTGGTCGACAAAATATATAATGGGATACAAGTTTGGATATTGAGAAGAGAAGTGCACGCTTTGGTGACTCTTCGCAGAATGCCTCGCTAGCCCGACGATGCGAGACGTCTCCTCCTTAGTACTTGAGAATGGTGGACGCTCCGCATGAAGCCTACAAAGGGTCGTCTACGTCCCTGCCATAGACAAAGGCGTCGATAGGCTGTCTGCCGGCTATGCAGCGGGCGCCGGAGAGACGAGTTGCTTTCGGTTGGACCTTGCGCGTTGCGTATACTTAGCGTATGTATAGTCAACTCCCTCTAACTCGAGGCTCTCTTGAACTTGTCGACACACGCGCCCGCTCGTGGTCTCTCGCAGTAGTAGTAAAAAGTAAAAGGTAAAAAGAACGCCAGCAAATTTTTGTTCCTCGAAATGATGTACGAAAAAATAAATATGGATTACAGTGAAGAGAAAAAAATTACTTGAGTAAATGTAATTTTCTAGTTCCTAATACTTTATCACACGTTTTATAAACTCTCATGTGACTTACTGAGCTGTGATCGAGTTTGAATTATTCACCTGACTTGCCGTGGCGGGGAGTCCCTCTAGTAGCAAATTCAGTAGGAAATTCAGTCCGGAGAGCGTTGAGTTAGAGGGAGTTGACTGTACTAGTCTTTGCCGGATCCTATTAAACTCTTCGTGAATGGGTGTTTCGAACCGGGAGCCCGACAAAGTTGCGTCTACATAGTTTTCTATTGAATCGCGGAAGTCATTTGGCGACATTAAGAAGAAAGTTTTTCCGGCATCCAGTTAACTGTTGCGCCAGGATGAAATTTCTGTTGACACACAGATATCTCCTTGTTGAACACGCGTTGTACGCTGCTTCGTCAAAGATCGCGAATCGCCTTTTGTCCGCGGTGACATTTGAAGATAACAAAGGGTATTCAGCGTCCCTTAATGCCGATGCCGGATGTATATTACAGCGGGCTGAAGGTCGATTGCGTGACCCAGATCCGATTTACACCGAATGTTGCATCATCATCTTACTTCGAGGAGGAACGAAACTTGGAACTACGATAGTGTATCCTGCACGGCAAAAGTGTTTTGTACACTAAACACTTGCTTTTGTCCACAAAGCTACACATTCTGTATTTTGTCAATGAGGTCTACGTTGTATAGAAATAAAATTTGTTAGACAAAAAAAAGAAACAGGTACTATAAAAAAAAAAAAAAAACACTTGTGACAATTTAAGGACAGAAATGCTTCTTGAAGTTACAGAGCTTTTCTACCGCGCAGCTGCATCGTCATAACAGTTAAAACGGGTTCGAACGGCGGGTCTAACGAAAAACAAACCGGCGCCAGTGCGAAGCGTTAGCATACAATAACCATCGAGAAATAAAAGCACCAAAAGTGGAACAACGACGACGTCGACCCAGTTATTCCGTCCACAAAACGCGTGGAACTGGGCACCGCGTTAAATCTCCTCAGCAACGAGAGGTCGCGGTCGTGCAGAGCTCACAGCACTTTGCGTAGGACAAATAGCCAAGCGCTCCAGCCATTATTCCGAAAACCCCGTTCGACTTTTCTTCGCTGATTTTGGCTCGGTTCATCCGGCAACCCGGTGACGTCATACATGGGGAGTGCAACGAGAAACAAGAGGGTCGCGATGCGCGTGACGCATAGCGCGGAAGAAGTGTCGACTCACCCGTTGGGCATTAGGGTGAGAGTGGTGAATATGGCCCACCCCCACCTAAGCGCGAATCGTGATGCATGGACCGGGCCATATTCACCACTTCCACCCTAATCACTGTGTTCTTTTTTCATTTCCCTTTGATCCCCATTTTCGTTTGCCAACGAAGTAGGGGGGGGAGGGGCAAAATGGAACGCCAGAGCCGAACCCAACCAAAAAACAATTTCTACCGATTTGGTTTGGGGGACGTTGCAAAAAGCCTCATCTCAAATGGCGAAGCCCGGTCCGTCTCGCCCCGCTATTCCCAGTCTCCGGGGCTTTCGACGACGCTGGCGGAGTGTTGATCCGCCGCTCGTGATACGCGCGGCATAATTACGTGTGAGAACGTGGCGAGCCGGTCGCCCGCACCCTCGGCACTGGGTCAGAGTTCTGAGCGAACCGGAGTCCTCCGTAATGCAGACGGTTGTAATTATCCCGAGCCGGGAACGAACAGCGGAGCAACAACGCCGACGGAAAATCCCACGAGGTACCAGTCTCGTAATATATATAACGCCAATTATCCTTGATTTCGCTTGTTTTGCCGAGTAACGTTATAACCGAGCACACACCGCAACAGCGCAGCTAGCGGATCTTCGAGTCCGAGAGCCGGAGATGAACTCGAACGCCTCGAGATTGCGGATCTGTAAATGTACTCGAAAGCTCCGGTACGAGTTGGGCGAACTAACTCCCTCGCCTCCCTTTACGTACATCTGGCTTCAGAATTCTCGAGGATCGAGTTTCCGATGAAGTTCTCTCCGCGGGGGTTCGTCGAAGTTTTGGGTCGAGGAGACTCAAAATTTCTCGTACGCTCGGAATATCGCGCGGATCGAGCTTCGCAGCCGGATCGAGTCGCGAAACGGTGCGGAGAGCCTCGATCGCGGAGTAACGAAGTTCATGTCAGAGGAGCATCGCGATTGGATTTTTTTCGAGAGGGAATGTTGTCGAGAACAGAAATCGTGGGGGAAATCTCGCGGGAAACACGCTGGCCTTTAACGCCGCTACGATATCGACGAGTCATTGAAAATTCATACAAGCTCATATTGGTCTGGCTGGCGGCGCACTCTATCGCCGGCGAAACTTCGCGAATTCTGTGAACCTCGACTAGGAAGCAACGAGCGCCCTGGCGAACGGCCAGAGATGGAAATAAACAAAATAGAACCCAAAGGCGATAAAATTGCACTGGCGATTCTGGGGATGAATTGGAAATTCGTAAAATTCGGGTGCTAAGGGGGAGGGCGACGAGTCGGTGATTTTCTGTTCGAGCTAAGGATGCCACATCGGGAGAGCATCGAGATTAATCGAGCCACCGGCCTTGGGGAACTTCGCGTACCGGAAAGAAATATAATTATAGTGGCGCAATTGGACGCAGCGGGATCGCGAGCGGGTTAGAAGGAAAATAAACGTTCTGCGTCGTGGATGAAGAGACGAAAGGATTCCAGGGGCGAGAGTATGGACTGTGGGTAAAAAAAGGAAAAGCTCAAATGGAAATCGACTTTTCTGACGATATATAGTGCGAACCGGCGGTCTTGCTGCGAGAGCGAGTCTGATCGATTCGTGCCGGAATGGCGAGAGGAGCAACACTATAGCAGAGAAAACAAACAGTCCAATCGTCGAGCGGGCGCGAGCGCAGGCAGCACAGGGTTTATTATCCCGACGAGCTAAAACTGGATTCCGGGGCCGATCTCAGCGAGCAAGGCGAGCTTTAATGCTCGGCCGTAGCAAGGAAAACCGAGGACTCTTTCTCGCAGACGAATTTATCTTACGATCGTCTTGGTGTAATATTTCGCGAGGGCGATTTCTCGTAATCGGAGGAACAGGGACCCTTCTTGCTCGTGTCGCTCTGGAAAATCTCACATGATATAGACGGGGGCAAAACGGACAATATATATATATATATATATATTTTTTTTTTTTGTTTAGATGAATTTCAAAAGTAATTTGCAGACGGCTTTCTCATTTAATTCAATTTTCGCTGATCGATTTTTGGCTGCCTCGGAGAGGAAGCTATGCCCAAAATTGTCACAAATGAGGAAGCCATGTGCAAATTACTGTGCACCTTTTTTCGGAGCATAAACAAATGTCTGCATCTCATAAAGTTGAAACGGTTTAAAGTTACGGGAAAATTTATTATAGAAAATCGCCAACTGAAATTGGTATAATTCCAAATTTCAATTGACTATCTCAAGCCGGTTCCGAGCCATTTTAAACTATGCAAGTCTGTCACACACACATGCATCCGTTTTAAATTATTTTAAGTACTCTGACACTAAAATCTCGAGATGTTTTTTTTCACGAAAATATATTTTCCTCCTTGAGGAAGCGAAAACATTTCACACGAAACGGAGGACCATTTTGCCCCGCTCTTTCTTAGTGCAAAAATAGAGTACGTATCGTTACATACCGGTATGGCGAATTAACGATCGCAAAAAAAAGTTTTAAACAATATTTTATTCCGAAGGGAAGAGCGTAGCTCCGAGATGGTTGGAGGAAGATGCGTACTCGCGTGTGCTATGTATAACAGTATAATATCGGAAATTTAACGATATCACGATTTTCATGACGACGGAAATAAGAGTAGCGACTCCTCCGAGATATATATTTCAATCGAGTTAGAACTCACATATCTTCGATGCTTTCATCAATTTTCCACGCGGCAGGCACGGCTTTATGGGACGGTAAGACGGCGGCTACGTTATACGCTGCATCGAATATGTTCCGCTAGCGGCTGATGTACGCGTATCGAATGCTCCTCCACGGTATTAAAAATAATGCGAGGAGAGAAATCCGCAATCTCGAACGAACTTGTATCGGATAAAAATATTCCACGCTTCCCCTAGCACTGATTATACAAATAACCTCCAGACGGTAAAACAAAATTTGCACATGTAATGAATACGTAAAGACATTTTTTTTGTATACTAATTGTACAATTTGTTCGTTCAAAAAAAAAAAATTATCATAAAAATAATAAGACAATAAAATGAACATCTGCAAAAAAAAAATATAAATCTTAAATGTGCAATTCTTTTTTTGGCGATCTGTCTTAAGAGTAAGAAAAAAATTGGTCGGTGAGAGCGAACAATAATTTCTCTGCATTCTGAAACCCGACGGCAATTAAGCTCCATTATGTTGAGTCATTGAGTCCCTTTGCCGGCGCACTCGAATACATCATACTTTGTCACCTTTGTGTTCGTTGCCTTAAGGCACAGCCTGGTTGGGTTTATATATCGATTTATGGAAACGCGTCGTACGGGCGGGCTCTTTGAATGTAACAAGGCTTGCTCCAGAGCTCGGAGTCGATCAATGGATATAACTGTGCCACTCCTGTGCTCAACGATAATCTACACAACGATGCAAACTCTGTTGTTGGCAAACTCCGACAGAACGAACAAACGGCTTGCCACGGAAGCTTGTTGCAAATTCGTTTAGTGCCCCGGCCATTCGTCGCGAGACCGGAGAGAACGTTCGGGGTTCGAGTCAACTGTCGACATGGATTCGCGGAATCATAAACCGATTCAGGATTGACACTCTTTTTCCTAAATTTTTTTCCCCAGAATTTTTTTTTTGTATCTATGTTTTTAAAAATTATTTTTCTTCTATAATTAAGAGCCGCGGCCATTCGTCACGAGCCCGGAGAGATAGTACGGGGTTCGAGTCAACTATCGACATGATCTCGCGGAATCATAAACTGATTCAGGATTGACACTCTTTTTCCCACATTTTTTTCCTCAGATTTTATTTTGTATCTATGTTTTTTTTTATTATTTTTCTTCTATAATTAAGAATCACGTCCATTCTTCGCGGGACGGGAGAGAACGTTCGGGGTTCGAATCGATTGTCGACATGGATTCGCTGAATCATAAACCGATTCAGGGTTGACACTCTTTTTCCCAGATTTTATTTTGTATTTATGTTTTTAAAAATTATTTGTCTCCTATAATTTAGAGCCGCAGCCATTCATCGCGAGACAGAAAAGAACGTCCGGAGTTCGAGTGAGCTGTCGACACAGATTTTCGCAGATTTTTTTCCCAGAGTTTTATTTTTTAGTTATGTTTTTAAAAATAAATTTATTTCTATAGATAACAGCCGCGGCCATTCGTCGCGAGACAGGAGAGAACGGGGTTCGAGTCGACTATCGACATAGATTCGCGGAATCGTAAAACGTGTTGGGGTTGCCACTCTTTTTCCCAGAATTTTATTTTTCATTAATGTCTTTCTTAATTATTTTTCTTCTAACATTAAGGTCATCCACGAGGTAATGAAATGCCGGCGTGGCTTTCCAAGACATCGCGTTGCGAGCCACGTGGCACTCGTCTGAGAGATTCCCCGAGTACTCGGTGCGTTCGATGCTATAAATTTATTGCCTAGAAAACGGTGTCGCGACGTCGCCTCGGCGTTTCGCGATCGCGAGAGAAGAAGCTCAGGTAATCGCCGAGTGCGGTCGCGGAGGAGACAACGGCGCTCTGGTTTACGTCAGATGACGATAAAACCAGCCTGAGGGTAAATGAAATATCGCCGGCGAGACTCGAGTGCAGTTAAGTCACGATAGAGAGAGAACGTCTTGGCGTCCGTTTAACTCAAGAAAAACTTGCAGCTGAAGGCTATAACGTTGAGTAATGTTCGGGTAATGTTTGCCGTCGATATCGAGACGGAGTGCACTCTCCTCGTGCAGCCTCGCCGATGCTGGGAAACAAATTGGAACGCTGAGGAAAAAAAATGAACGAAAAAAATAGGAAAGGAAAAAAAGCAATCTTTCCCTACCGGGCAAACAGACACGTGGATCATTCAGTTATCGATTGCTAAGCTCATCGGCTGGAGTGGCATCTTTGAACTTTTCAGATTCGTTGCTTGTTACTTGTCATTTTTTTGGTATCAATTCTAGATTTTTTTTTACAGAGAGCCTTCGAATAATTTGGTTTCGTATGGTAATTAGAATAGGAAACTGCACAGTCATTAAAGTTTGTACTTTTTACAACCACTTATTGTCTACAGACGTCCACAATTTTGACGATCGCACCATCCGGCTCCAGTTTTATTTTTAAACATGTAAAACATGTATTCAGACCTGAACAAAAGGGTTCGTCACTTATTTAACTAAATTTTTTTTGCGAAACTTCGTACTCCGATTTTACGAAATGATTTTCTATTGTGTGTAACGCGGACCCAAATTCCCCTCGCGCCTCCGTCCTCATCCAGAAAAATAATTTATTTGACGGGCCCCCGTAAATAAATATTTATTTGGCTTAAATAAGTATTAGTAGTAAAAGAAATTTATTAGCAAAGTCAATATATACAGTTGTCTTCTTATACCAAATGTTATACCTAATGCTAATTTTACACTTTGACAAAGGGCCATCGATCTGGGTCCTTCAGCTCTTAAATGAGTATTTTAATTGATTTCAATAAATATTTGTTTAAATCAAAAAAATATTTATTTAAACAAGTATTCATTTGCACGTCGCCCGTAAATTATTTTTCTGAGTGCTCGTGCTCAGGCGTTTTGCTCCAGGACGAAACCCTACCGGTTAACGAGTGCGAGTCGCAATATACTTAATTTTTTTGAACATATATCTATGTCACGAGATGTTAGAAGAGAAGAAAGCATTGAGTCTGCCAAGTCGTTCGACGACCTAGCGGATTTGAGGGAAACAGGTGGCCATCGTCGGCAGGCGATCGATCGGGCCTCTTCGGGCGAAACTTCCTGCTGCCATTCCTAGCGAGCAATGTTCCGCCGATTGTTCGTGCAAGATATCGCGGCAAGTGTGAAAAACTCGGGGGGACGCAAGAAGGTCGACGCGCCGAATACCAGCTGCGAAAAATGTTATACCGTCTTGCCGACACCAATTATTTAACGATCGCCATTGTCCCGTCGAAAGTTTCGCGCACGTACGTTCAGTACAAATTGCAGCGGCAATCTCCCTCCGCTGGAACGGGGAGAGGCAGCTCCGACTTTGTCGCATAGCACAATGGGTAGCGTTAAACGTTTGTCGGAAAGTTTCAAGACGAGCGCATGGGACATGCAAATTCGCAGTGACGACGCACGTACAATTTATAGCGCAACTTGCTCACCATTGTGGGACCGCAAGTAAACGGACGGATCCACTTTGTGCGAGCCCGTGTGGTTTCTATGCGCGGACCTATTTCGTTGGTTGATTCTCGCACTGGTGAAATCGCTCGGGAAAACATTTTGAAAAAATTGTTACAGCCAAAAAAAAAGAAAAGAAAAGTTATGCTTCTGGCGCAACTTTCTTCATTTCCCGTTCGACCAAACTACGCCATGAACGGCTCCAGCTGTAAAGGAGAGTGAGGCGTAGTGTCACTCTTTTTCGTATGAATTATTACTTTTACCAGAATGCGATAATAGGAAAATACCATTCATAAGCAATTTCTATGGGCTTTGGGTCATACATTAAACCTGAAATTGTTACTGCAAGAAGATCGACGACATTTAAATAATCCGATCATCAACTGTTCGCCAAATGTCACATTGTAACCCACCCGTAGGGTAACAATGTCTCAGATAGGTGGCCGCGCCAATATTTTCATGAAAGATCCAACTATCGTGTACAATGTTGATTTACCAGCAAAGTTATAATGAGTATCTCTTCAGAGCACTACAAAATATAGCTCGAGAAATTTCTGGCTATCTCGAAATAGGGATTCACCGTTCGTACTGAACCTTGCACGTGCAATGTTATAATTTTTCGTGCAATCACATTGTATTCACATATGTCAAAAAGCGTGCAAACGGCAACGCCATTTGATTGTTACGTTCGATGATATTACGGCCAATTCACCCGCCTGGCCACATCGCCCTGATTTACCCTACTTTACTGTGTTGCCTAGTGTTGCTTAGCCAGCCCGGATGTGACGCTGCAAAAGTTCTAGGAGGGTGCAATCTGTGCCAGGGTAGAGGGTGTGGTCTGATAACACGTATCTCTTCATAGTACCTCGAAAAACACAAGTGATACGAAGCAAGGTCGAGATTCGCGTCGCGCAATCGCGAGTGCCTGCCCGAGCCGGCGGATGTTGCGACGCAGAAACATTACGCTAGGTCTAAATTTGTGCGGTGCGACGGTGTTGCACATCGCGTTTTCCACGTCCGCGCTTCCTGCATCATCGCCGGCTTGGAGCGCACCAACGCAACAGCTGAGGTCGCAAGTCTCGCGTGTGTAGGCACAGCGTTACGTGGAAAGTGCAGAAAGCGTGGAGCAATCCCGAAGGTAGCGGCTCTGTCTTTCTCGGTTCCTCTTTGGCTCGAGGCTTCCGAGAATCATCTCGCGAACACTCGAGTTTCTCAGTGGCCCGTTCTTAGGAAAGCTTTCTCCGGACCCAGATAACACGAAGTTTCTCAAGTTTCTCGCAGTGTCGTTCGCGCAGAAGAAAAAAAGAACCCTCTCACCGTCCGTACTTTCGTGTCAGATCAAATACCGCAACAGGGATTCTGCATCCCCGATTCTGTGCAGTCGAATTACCGAGGGTGCAAATTACCGTAGCGTTTCACACCGGAATGATGAAGTGCCGACGGAAGTACATACGTCAGAGAAACTCGAGGGTCCACAGTGGACCAGACTTTTTTTACTCCCGCCCCGAAACGCAAAAGGGGATTCGGACGAAAACGTTCGCTCAACCGTTTCGCGACTGTATACATCGAAGGACCTTTGCTTTTCTCCCGAGGCTTATCGACACATCTCGTGATTCTTCACTCACGATTTTACGACTCATCGATCCGCTTGTGCGCCGGATGAGGGTAAGCTCAATTTTTCTTCGGCTCGGCTTTCGGTATCGGCCGCTGTACGTATATCCTCCGAGGAGAGGATATAACCGAAAGCTCTGCCACAAATCATCGCTCGGAATCTCGTACGGTCTTCCCGGGTTTCTCGCATTTCCCAAAGGTGTTCAAAGATTTTTTTTTTTTATCTCAGTGCGTGTGCGTTCAGGTCTTGCTGTACCGAGTGGATGTAATTTCTAAACTCTTTCCCTCTCGAACAACGAGCAACGCCCCGCCCTTAATTGAACATGCATCGAGTGGCGTGTGTGGCACGTTGCGCTGGAACGGTTATCCCCCTTTGTGCTCCGGTCGAACGAAAGTAATTAACCGCACGGAATTTAATGAAGCCCGTCTATTAATCTCGCCCGAAGGACCGCGGGGTAACGACAAAGTCAAAGAGTAAAGGCAATAATTGGTCGGAGACAGAAAGAAAAATAAGTCCCGTCACATTATAATTACTCTTCGCTGAGTGCTAAGCGCGAGCAAATGTGTCAAAGGTGGGAGGGGGCTAATTTATCATCACAATCGCTGAGGCTACGGTGACGGATTAAGCCACTTGGCTCATCGAAACTGTATCGAGCGGTTAGATCTACACTGAGAGAAGGATCTCAGAAAAACTACCAAGCCATATGGTAAATTTCGACCAGGCAACGTGGTACACCAGCAACATCACTAGCGATATGTGACATTTTTACGGGGGCTACAGCAATTTTCATCACACCCATATGGTAATTTTTCTCAGAAGGCGAATTATGAATTTCGTGGACTGAGACTGAGAATTTCGTGGATACATTTTTTTTATGTATACATGTATAGATTTAAAAAAATGTATTGACATAATATGCTGGTATAACCCACAGACCCAAAAGAAATGGTCCGCGACCGCGACGCCACCGATGACTATATCTGCTACTAAGAAGAACTTATATTCTATCAAAAATTAAGGGATATTCGGGTGATATCTGCGACAGCGAAGATGACCTCATTTTCTAGCAGAATGTGTTAAGTTCAATACGAATGTTTGAGAGGATATCGCTGTAGTTCGCATATACCTGAAAGTTCTGCCAATGTTTGCCACATTTATGTTAATTTCTATCAGATCGTTCGCCCAGTGTACGGCCCCGCAGTTTCCACTGCCATGTACAACCATGGGTTTTGTTTGCGACTCGCGTCCTCACGACACTCACTAGTCCACTGAGTTCCCAATATCTCGTTTTCGCTATATATATATCTCCGTCCCGATTTCCAATTTCCAAGCCAGTTAACGACCATCCTCCAAATTGAGTGAACATCACCTCACCTCATTCGCGCTTGATGTAGTCATCGATAGTCTATGCAAATTGTGAATCGATGTACACCTATCGTATACTCGGATAGTCCGCGGGTGCAAAAGGCGATAATTATTATTATTGTAATAATATACTGAATCCCTACACTGAAGAACCACCCGTATAATGCTCGACAGCGAGAGTTTCTTGCAGACGGTAATTTTCTTTTAAATTTCAATGACCGTTGTAATTCGAAGCTTGAAATTGAAGCACAGCTCTCATACATCATCGTCGCACACACACACACACATCGGAGTAACAATCATTAAGCCTCTCGGAAGAACGGAGGAAGGGAAGATATTGCGCCACCTACGTTTCCACCTCGCTATGCTGAAGTGCCCATCGCCCTTGAAAAAAGTTGTTGACTCTCGTGCCGGTCTCGAACCACGTTATCTATATCTAGCAGCCACCAGCATACATCCATACGTAAATCGTACCGCAAACATTCCGAACCTGCGGGGGTGTCCACGACTGCTGAACGCGCGTTATAATGTAAATTGCTCATCTTCTCTGTTGACCGAGTGCGCGAACAGGCCTCGGGAGAGTAAACTGGCACCACATGCCGAATCGCTCTGCGAAAACAGTTTCGATCTAGTTTTCGCTCTACAGGCTGCATGAACTACGCAGCCTGTTGCCATTCCCAGAGGAAGCTTTGCGTGAAAACGTTTTTTTTTTATTGAATCTATGATCGAGTTTAAATATCTGAGTTTGGAGTGAGAGGACACGCCTGACAATTTGCGAAATTACACGTTCTCCTCTCGGCTGAATGGAGCCGTTCCGAGGAGACTCTCCATCCACTGTCATCGAGTAGCCGGCTTCGCGGTGGTAAAAGTAAACGCCCGGTCAGACGGAGCGGTCTCGGATGGACGGTGCATGCGCGGATCGTTAAAGTCGCGGAGGAAGCCTTTCCTTCCGCCATTAAAATCCGCGGGATCGAATAACTTCTATCCTCCCCACGCTCCATCGACGTAATCGCTCCCAAGGTCGACCTCATAAATGACTCGGCTCTAGTGGAGTTTTTACGGTGTTTTTTTTTCTTTTTTTTTTTTCTCATTTTATCTCTCCGTCTCGGGCTTCTGTAGCAGCACGATGCGCGAAAACGCCCGGCGTCGGGGCGCCTCGGCTCGGTCGTAAATGCACACGCCACAACATTCCAGGCTATCTGGTATCCAACTACCGGGACTGAAGGATCGAAGGGACGTGATTAATGCTTCACTCATTATTATTCTATATCTGTGAACTCGACTTCGCTATGCATAGGCGTCTATCTTGCACGCTAATTTGTATAACGGGTTGATGCCCAAAAATTATTGAAATTTAATATTTTTACACCGAAATTTAAATTTGGGTCTGAAAGCCGAAGAAATAACTTTTATTAGACTCGGTGCGAAAATGGCAGTTTTACGCGCCTCGCGTAGGCAAAACGACAATTTTAATACCTTGTGGAATAAAATTTGGTACAATACTTGTGCGAAAAACTTTTCCTGAACTCGTGTGATTGCAGAACTCGCCTTCGGCTCGTGCTGCAAACTCATACTTTTTAGAAAAAGTTTTATCGCATTAATATTGTAAATTACTATTATTTCACGAGGTGTGAAAATAGGTGTTTTACACACGCGTGGCGTGCACAAAAATGCTAATCTCCCAACGAGTGAAATAAATAAATATTTCCGAACATTTTTGCGAAAAATTGCTTGTATCAACGGGAAACAGGTTTCGGACATAAAGGGTGTACATATCGCTGTCAGATCAGACACATGATCGATACAAGGGTCGCCGAAGCTACTGTAAACTCGGCCACTGCTGCAAGTCTTCTTACCACCCCGCCGCGTATTATCTAAGAGCCCGTCGATTTTTCTATTATTTCCAACTATTTTCCATCCATACCCGTTATCGCTTATTTAACGGGTTCCACGTCAGCGTATTATAACGAAACGACATTACAAACTACACAGTAGCGCTAATCTTTAATCCGACGGCGCAGACCGTGAGCGTGTTGTACCGATGGTTTATTAATGAATTCGCGCTCCCGGAGAGTACTTCGGAGTACACGGAAAATTTAACAAACTCGGGCCCACGATTGTCATTATATCAGGCCTTCTTACCACCCCGTCGTATATTATCCAAGAGTTCGTCGATTTTTCTATGATTTCCAACGATTCTCTATCCATACCCGTTATCGCTTATTTAACGGGTTCCACGTCAGCGTATTATAACGAAACGACATTACAAACTACACAGTAGCGCTAATCTTTAATCCGACGGCGCAGACCGTGAGCGTGTTGTACCGATGGTTTATTAATGAACTCGCGCTCCCGGAGAGTACTCCGGAGTACACGAGAGATTGAACAAACTCGGGTCCACGATTGTCGTTATATCAATATTGCATGGGGGATAAGCCGGGCGGGGTAAACAGCGAGTGTGAGTGAACCGGCCGGGAACATCGATTATCCGAGCACGTAACTAACGTGCCTCTCCGTCGAGAGAGTGAGGAACGTTCAGCAGCAGAAGCAGCAGTACGGGCTGCGTTTTCCCTACTCGAACGGCTGAGTGCATACACGCTGTCCGGCGATGATGGGACAATCGAGTTTGCTTCCTTTACAATATATAAACGATGGATCAACGGGATTGATGAAATCGCGTCCCCTCGGGGTTTTCTCGTCAACGATGACGAGCTGAACGCCGGGGATGCAGGACGCAAGAGCAGTGTGTAAGTTTCCTCCCTTGAGTGGAATCTTCTGTTCCTGTCAAGGAGTATTCTCAGCTCTCCAACAAATTTGCTGACACAAATTTAGACGAATGCTGTAACGTAAACCACGAGTTCGGAAAGTATGGAGACTAATGGAACTTGCAAAAACTGGTCCTTGGAGCAGATTCATAAAAACAAACAACAATATTTTTTTTGATAAACAATACTATTTTTTTTACAAAAAATATTAAATTTTTCATAAATTTCAGCCCTTTTTCCCCGTACAATGTCGCAATGACAAATCGTATAGATAGAGAAACTTTGTGCTCAATATTTCATTAATCATTAAAAAAAAATAATAATTTGCCCCGTTAATTAATTCGTCGCTCAATCAGGCAAATTAGTTTTGCTGGGCCGTTATAACTGTGCAGCGCCGACGGATGCAGGAATATTCGGAGGACGGTGAAACAGAGTGACGGGCGGTTTATCGCATTAGTATCACTTTACGCTCCATCGACGTAACATCAATCGTATCGCCTAATACGATTTGCCCGGAGAATAATATTCGTCTACACATCCCTCGTCCGTTGTGCGCGGTACGGTGGACCTTTTCCACCCCGAGCCGATATATCTATATACAGACTGAACGCGAAACACGGCCTGCTGTGCGACCGTCCGTAGGGGATCGTCGTGCCAGGATTGACGTAATCGGGTGAGGCCGCTTTCTATTGGCTCTCCACACCGTACGATACTTCAAGCTGTTCGCCCCCTCACCGTCCCCCACGATAAAGTTTTCCGATAACTTTCGGCCGGTTCCCGGGCTATGACTTCCGAGGAGATAAAAACAAAAATACAGAAAAAAATCAAATTACTCCGTAAGCGCGAAACACGTCGGCCAGTGGCAAAAGGTCCCTTCGGGAATTACACCTATCGCTGTCAATCCACCTCGATTACAAGGTATGGCACGTCGATTTTTTTTTTTTTTTTTTTTTTTTTTCATCGAGTGGCCAATCGTCCAGAGCCGCGAATTACTCCAAATTATTTTTCTCCCGGAAAAGTACAGTAGAACCTCGATTCTCCGAACCAATTGGGACTGGAGCTCGTTTGGATTAACGAAAATTTGGATAACAGAAGAATGAAACTGTGTTAAGCGGTTTAGTGCGATATATATCGAAAAAATTACCATATATTTTAAATGCATATTATATATCTTTGGGGAACGTGATACATGTATTTTTGTGATATTCAACGGTAACTTCAAACCTTCTTGATCCTGAAATTCACAATTTTCGTTTGGCGCAAGGGAGTTGTACGCTTGTCCCAGCCAAATTTTTTTAATATCAGAGATCGTTGATTGGTTAACATCATACGCACACTTTAACAATGGGCTGGTCGCTCTCTTATCGAGTTTCCGAATTTTGTTTCCACCGTAGGTTTATTATAATAACGCTTAGAGGTGGAAGGATTGGACGTTGAATCCATAACGCACTAAACTACGAGACTAGTAAATTAACGAAGATAAATTTTGAATACGTGTGTATTTGCTTGGTTGAGAAACTAATAAATACTGCGCATACGACTCACGTGCATGCAAGGTAGTACTGTGTAAGTCTATGCGAGCTCGAGTGTTCTTGAATTGGCTTGTTGCTTGGAGCGCGCAACAACGTACTGGTGCGCAACAATGGAAGGACACGGGAATTTTGTGCAATAGTTCTGATAGTAGTAGAAACTTTATCCGAACCGGCGGTGGTTCAGATAACAGTGGGTTCAGACAATGGGTGTTCGGATAATCGAGGTTCTACTGTACTTGAAAAAAAAAAAAAAAATATATATATATATATATGTGTGTCGGTGGTGATTTAATGCAATTTTATGCTGCGTGTATTGCGATACACGCAGAAAAAAAAAAAATTTCGTAAAATCCGAATACGAAGTTTCATAAAAATAATTTTGTTTAATAAATGACGAAATCGTTCGTTCGGTTTTGAATATACAAATTTGTCCCTTTATTTCCCGTGGCATAAACAATTTTAGTTTGTACTTTTGGTTCTAAAACTAGGGCCGGTGCGATCGGGAAATTAACAAATAAAATATTGTGGACGTTTGTAGACACTAAATTGTAAAAAGTAAAAACTATTTTTACTGTGCACCGTCGGAGAATAGGCGAGAAGCCTCGGCACTACCGTGAGGATATTCCATTTGATAATCACACAATAAGCTCAGGAGCTTCCATCCGGAGCAGAACAATCCATCCGTACTGTTTCCATTGTATTCCACGCGGTAACATTGTTATCCGAGAAAGATCCAGAGTAGACTTGTTACATGCATCTCGCTGCGGGAGGGGGGGGGGGGGGAGGTGAGTTATAACACAATTACCGAGTGTATTTCTGTTGGTACGTTGTATTGTAGAACCACCCGGGGTAGTTCCTGCTTTCTCGGGTTACTTGCCGGGTGTAAAGCTCTCGAGAATGTTAATCCCATCAGGCCGTCGGTTCGTCCTGGCACTGTTGACTTAAACCTTTGCGTCACGGTGCGACATAGGGTGTCCCACCTTCTTTCGTCCGGTTTTCAATTTTTTAATCTATTTTCTCGACATAAAATATCGGGTTTTGTTTTTATGTTATCAAAATGTGTAGCTCAAAGGGTCAAGCAAAGGAATAAGGAACGGAAATGGGACGATAGAAACGAAGAGAAACGAAAGAGACGTCGCGCAATCCGCCTCGAATAACTCCGATTTTCTATGCGCGCTTCGTTTATGCGTTGGTATTTATTGTGTAGATATCGGGTTGTTTTTATTGAGGTCGGGAGAAGTGCGTTCGTGATTCCATTACGTACGCGACGCGTTTCTGCTCCTACTGCAATTGCGTCGTAAGTATATATACCTGGTACACAGAGGCAATATGGGAACGCGGGGCAAAATGGACCACGGTACACGGAGAGAAAAAAATTTGTTGGTAAAACAAGGTTTTTGTTACCGTAACAAATTTTTTGCCACGGCATTCTTATTTTGGTATAAAGAAGTTTGTTATTGTTGCCGTGTTAATAGGTTACGCGGTTTGCAAGACGTTTCTATCTGCAATTCCCACTGTGTACGCTCCAACATGTAATAGCATCCCTTCGAAGTTGGAATTCCTTCAGTTTTCAACCACTCGGTGGCGTCTTTCGGTGAAGGTCGTGATCTTCGTTACGCACGACGCCACCATGTGGCTTACGACTTTGCTCACGCTCACGTGCGGGTGAAGTGATTGCTTCTATTGTTTATCTACAATAGTAGAGAAAACATGGTGAAAGTGGACTTTAGAACTACGAATGGACAATCATGGAGTGACTCTGTCGTAGCAGGCACAGTGAAGTCTGTCGTCGATGGTGCAATAAATTGTACCGAAGCTTCGGGACAATTCGCCGATCCGTGAACCACACTACAGACCAGAGTACATACGTACAAGGAAAAGTTACTCGAAAGGAGCACAAAATTATAGTTGTATAAAAATAAAAGCCTTGGTGACTTCATTTCATACCCGTAATTAAAACTTGCCATTTGTTTTAATTCTAATAACATTTCGTCAGGGTGGTAACGACGACAAATAAGTTGATCAGATAGAATTGAATTATTATATTCTTTTTTATTCCAATTTTCGATTATCTTTCCGTTTTCTTCTGTAACGGCAACTTTGTCTTTTCTTGTCCGATATAGCATGCAATATTTTAAAAAAAATTTTATTTCGTGTTTCACCGAAGTATTTCTACGATCGTTTCCGTGTGTTCATGTGGCTGTGTATATGCAAATTGGAGTGCTGATACAATCTTTGACATTTCGCCGAAATGTTTAAAAAACATGTCAGAAACATTTCAATGTAAGATTTATGAGCGGACAAAAAACAAATTTCAAAATGTTTTTAAAACAGTTCACAAATATTTTTCAAACCTTTCAAAAATATTTCCAACCTTTCAAAAATATTTCCAACCTTTCAAAAATATAAAAATATATTATTATATATCAATGTGGGCATTGATAAAAAAAAAGACATCGACATGTGAGACTTGGTGCCCGTTTTGGGCTTAATTTTTATTCTCGCTTGTAGGGTAAAAGCGTTGAATATATATCATTGATTTTTATACTGATCGGAGTGTGGGCCATATTCCCCACTTTTATCCTGTATGTGTTTGCTCGAAGCTCTCGGATGTACGAGCACGTTGCGTTTGCGTTCCGCCCAGGGTTGGAAGTGCAGAGGAGGACGCTTATTGATCGCTCCGGGGGTTTATAACGGCCACCCTGTGTATCCTCTCCTTTTACTCTTGCTAGGTGCACATTGTCAGCGTCACAGTGCAAGAGGCCTCGTTTGCGTTTTAACTAACAATCCCCATACATCTTCCTTGATTCTTAATCTTTGCGTGTTTCTTATCTATTCCAACGGTCCTGCCTCGCGACGTCCCGAATTCGCGTTAATGCCTCCTCCGTACCTGTACCGCGATATTCCCGATATCCTTCGATGCCCATTGTTCACCGGTCGCGAATGTGAAATGCTCGTTCCAAGTTCGAGGCTACCGCGAAGGAGAGACCGAGAGCGGGAGCGGAGAAAATGGAATGTCTTCGGGACCGGCCGCGAGGAGAAAGGCTCGTGTTTGGTAGATGAGAAAGCTTTCTCGAGCCGCGAACAATATGGATCCTGAAATCGGATAGACCTCGCAGACTCTTATCGGTATCGGGACGTCGGGATGGCACCGCCGTGTCCCGAGTATGTGCACGAGGGGTTCGCAGGATCGTTGGCTCTGAAGGCGCGATAGATTTTTTCTTTTTTCCTTTTATGGGATCGAAGACTGTGAGAACCGTCTGGTCATAAAAAGAAAGATTGCGCGCGCAAGACTCCACGATTTTTTTATTAAAGTATAACGCACAATAAAAAGAATCCACTCGCTGCAAATGGATTTCGTCGGATGGATTTTATTTGTAGTGGATGCGAATATCGTCCAGCAATGATTCTTGGCGATTGTGATGAAATTTTTTGCCAAGCCGCAGCTTGCACGCCGCGCGGGATGTGATTTATCGTGGCGTAGATAGGAAACTCTCCAGCATCATCATCTACAGTTCCCAGACTCATCGAGTGGAACAATAGGGCTTGGATAGATGATCGGGTAAAACTTATAGTGAACGACCGACCCCGATGGGGCGAAGGGTGGGTTGCTATCGGATAGCGGTGTTATCCCGTGTGTCATCTCGGACGGGCCTCGTCGAGAGGCCGGCCGAACGAGCTGATGAATTCAACGAGGCAAGCTCGAATGCTGATCTCAACAAAAAAAGTGCAAAGTAACTTGCGCGTGGCTTCTTAATTTATTACAATTTTGCGCATAGGTTTCTCTACGAGAAAGTTCGTCGATCGATTCTGGCTTCCTCATTTTGGCTATGGTCAAAATTGTAATAAGTGAGGAAGCCATGTGCAAATTACTTTGCATCTTTTTTCGCACACATAAACAAATGTCTACATCTCATAAAATTGAAACTGTTAAAAGTTACCTCAAAATTTAGATATTCTTGGATATTATGGTAAAAATTCTTGGATAATCTGAGACTTTCTGCCATAGGTCGCGACCTGGCGCACTACTACTATGTGCTATGGTAATTTTTCTTAGATGATCGGTAGTTTTTACTAGATCCTTCTCTCAGTGTACCAAGCTTCAATGCGCTGTCTCAAGCCGTTTCTGAGATGTAGCTGTTTTGAACGATGCCGATAAATCTGTCACACACAGAAACGCGTACATCCGGACACCAACTTAGAGACTATCTTAAGTACTCTGACATTAAATCCTTGATTTTTTTACGAAAAAACATAGTTTCCGCTATGACAAAGCAAAAACACGCAATGACCTTTCGACCATCGAGTCATCACCTCGGGCAGGCAATTGGTGACGAAATGGTTTCTACATTCCTCGGGAAAGACGGAAGCGATTTAATATCGGTAAATACAACAACAACAAAAAAACCTGTAGATAGGGATCATTTTATACGCTTCTCACGAGGGAGATGATTACGTTATCAGCAGCTTTTTTGTCGGCGAATTAGGCGATACGGTCGCCGAAGGAAACGAGGAAAGTAAGGTGGCTTAAGGATGAGAGGACGATTAAGCTTTCGCATCACGCGCGAGTTTCCCGTGCTTGGGAGGGACGAAGTGGAATAATATGCGGATCACGCGAAATTCGGGTCCGCTAAGGTGATCCGAAGTTTGAGTGTCGGGACGAAAGGCCAATGGAAGACGGAGAGATAAAATGATGAAGTTTTTTTTTCCTTGAGCGTGAAATTCTTAGGTGCAGGTACGCGTATACTGGATACGCGTTCCTCCTGAAATATCAGACGCCTCTTAAGGTTCGCAGAGAGAACGGCCGAAAGAACGCCGGTGAATGCTTTTTCCTGGAATTCTCATACTTCACGCCCCTTGGTCACAGAGAGGTCACGCGAATGGAAAAATGCGATATGCTTCGCTCCACCGGGTCATCATCGATCGACTACTATCACGTACTCCCCCGTACGTACTGCTTCGCATCCTTCGAATTCTTTTTTTTGTCTCCTTTGCGTCCACGAATGTCTCTGATTCCGTGAAATTGGAGCTCTTCCTGGAAATCCACTTTACCAACGTATAAAGATAAAATCATAACTCGACAAATTTACCTCGCAGCGATGTTTTTTTTTGGCTTATCTCTCAACCGGTAATCCGGTAAGCCCGTAGAGAGTGTGCCTAACTTCGTGAATCAAGTGCAGAGGGAATATGGACTATTATTTTGGGAATATGGGAAACTATTTATTTTTCGAAAATCGTTGTTTTTTTCCAACTTCGAAGAATGCATTTTCATTGATGCTCATGCGCGCTGCAGCTACGTGATAGGGAAGAGCGGGGCAAAATGGCACACCGGGGAAGAACGGGATAATGAGACAAATCGCAATTCTCCAATAACTTTGGGACGGTAGCTTTGAAAGTGCGGCTTTATCGTTGGGACAAAATGGGGCATACAAAAGTTACGGGAAAATTGAGTTTTGCCTTCACTGTTCCGTTTTGCCCCGCTGTGCCATTTTACCCCGGTCTCCCCTGTTCTTCTGCGTGTTAATATTTATAGACAACAATAATGCAAATGTACACGAAACGAGTATTCCTTTTGCTTCCTCATAGATGAAGCTTTTTTTTTAATCTCTGTTCTGTTATTGTTCGGTCACACGCACGAGCTGCTATTTATAATGCATTCACAGAACCTTCCTCAATCATCCGCGAAACGTCGATATTACTTATTCGTGTTCAAATACACAAGTCCACCATTAGCGTCGTACGCAAACCGGGTATATTCCGTCCGTCTTGCTTTTCACTCGCGAGCGTCATTCATCGATCAGCGGGATTGACTCTCGACGAGTCGGGGCTGGTTAATTGTCTGGGGAAAAGACGAAAGAGAAATTGGACCTCGAAAATTTTACCGGTGATAGGTGAATGCCGAGCGGGAATGAGTATTCGGAAAATTAGGGCGATGAAGCTCCTGGAAAACGGACCCATCCGTGCGCTCTTGAATTTTTTTTTCCAACATTTCAAAAGATCACTCGTCCAGCTGCAACCGGAGAGATAACTACGCTGTGGATTTTACATATACATATATGTATTCAGAAACGAGGATGTACGATTTGTCAAAGGATTGATGATTACAGATTGAGATCGCGTATTATTTGTAATCGACAAACATTGCTCGATTCACAAAAAATGTCAATTTTCTTAACAAGCAGGAGCCCAGTCAAATGAGCGCTGAATATTCATGTTCTATCGTTTCAAACAGCATAAGAAGTTATCGCTCGGCAATAATTCCTTCTTTCTCACTCTTCCCGGCTTTCCCGGTTTCTTTACTGACTCTCGGACACAGCGAGCTTCTACGACTTTAATCAACGAACGGAAAGTTCTGCGGCTCGCCGTGCGTTCTCCTTTTAAAAAAAAATTCTCTGTAAATCCACACTCGAAGATAGAGCGAGAGAACAAAAACAGAAAGAAAAAAAAAATGAAAAGATAAAAAAGAAAAGCTCGAAAGGCTTGGCTTCTGGTGGGCGCGAGGAGCGAGTGCTGATGGAGGCTCGACCCACATTCCCGTCCGGGGGAGAGAGAAAAAAGGATGGGGGGTATAAAATTCCCGGCTCCCGGCGCTCATTCGACTCTTTCGGATTCTTTCGTTCGTTTTGTGCCGAGGCCTCGCCGGCTTTCCGTACCGTTGGCGCACGAGATCCTCCTCGAGGAGAGCCGGAATCAAGCGTACATACGACCTGGCTTACCGACAGACCCCTCACCAAGATAGGGGAGACCGGGGCAAAACGGGCACCTCGACTAAAAATGGGTATTTGGGGCAAGACGGGCACCGTCTTAACTTTCTTATAAACGACTTATTTCATTTATCTGACGTTCCTTACATAAGAAAAGTGCGGAAAACAAGTCAAAATGTTCATGATTTTTTTAAATATATATAATCGTCCTACCATTCATCCTGTCACAAAAAAATATAAGCGAAGATAAAGCGGAGACAGGGGAAAAAATAGTTTTTTAACTGCATTACTGTATCGCCAGCGATTGATCAAAAGGAGGCAGCCGAAGATCCAGGACAATAGGAAAGGAATGGAGAATGGAAAGAGCCAAGGAGACGCAACAATCGACAAAAAAATTAGATGCCCCATGCATATTCTGCAAGGAACTATAATTCCGGGTCGATCGAGGGTTGAATTCAGTGACCCGTCAGGGTTAGTCCCACTGATCGTGTACTGGAGCGGATGAGGATGGTATATCCTTGAACTATGCATGGGAATTCTGCGCCAGCGATTCGATGCAACAATTCAAAAATTGGTTACAATTTTTGTTTATTTTTTCGTTTTCTTGTGTTATTATTGATAAAAAAAAAGACGTCGGCATATCATGAACAATAAATGAAGGCAAAATTATAATTTTTAGTCTTGCCCGTTTTGCCCCATCTCCCCTATTTATATTTATTGTTTTCATGAGGAATTTTACTTATTTTCCGCCCTTTTCTTATGTAAGGAACGTGAGAAAACTGAAATAAGTCGTTTGTAAGAACGTTACGACGGTGCCAGTTTTGCCCCCAATCCGAATTTTTTGTCGAGGTGTCCGTTTTGCCCCGGTGCCCGTTTCGCCCCGGTCTCCCCTATATCCCGCTATATAACTCGAATTAATTCCAACGAGTTCTCTATTCACCGGTGCCGTCCCTCCGCGCGAGAGATAAATATTAAATCGTCCCGAAGCCTACTCGACGACACAGTCCAATCCGTTTGAGGGCTAGACGAGCTTTAAAAATGCTGATGAATGCGCTTGCCTATTAATCTAAACTCTCAGTCTCAATCTATCCGTGAACCTCGAAAGTCCACTTGACGTCATAAAAATTCGCCCTGCCAAACTGTGTTCCTTTTTTATAAATATATATATATATATATATATATATATATATATATATATTAATTTAAATCTTTTTGGCGTCGCGATATTCGAAACGGTTGGCAGGGAGATACGGGAGTCCGTACGAAACTTTTCTTCCTCCGTAGTATCCCGGTCGCACGATCAAAGGAGACATAGGAAGAGCTTCGTGTTCGAGGGAATCGCGAAAAACCAGAAAAACCCACCATACGGCTCATCGTCTCTGCGTTGCCTCGTCGGGAACGCCAGTTTCACTCGACCACCTTCTTTCCCCGCTCATTCTGGAGTAGTTTTCTATATATATATTTTCAGCTGGCCGCACGAACGTCCTGCGAGAGAGAAAATCCGTACGAAGGTAAAGCTAAAGATTCGTAAGGCTGTTTTTACGATGGTGAAAAAAAGGGCATCATCCAAAAAAAAAAAAAAAAAAAAAAAAAAAAAAAAAAAAAAAAAAAGCGTCGGAAAATAACAAAAGATACGTGACGAGAGTAAATACCGACGTCGCAGTGCATCCTGCAACCCCGAGATCGTGAATCACTGACCCCACGACACTTCGTTCTTTCGAGCATTACGTAACACGTAGAATTTGCCCCCAGACATTGAATTCGCGTTAGATTGTCGATGGGAAAAAAAACCAGAAACCAAGAGATAAATATAAAGGAGAATAGCGAGAATAGCGAGCAAAGAAAGATAAATTGTCCCAAAGTCATCTGTGTGTGGCAGGCTTACTGAGCAGGCTGTTGTTTCCGGTGTTGCAGGATGCACGCGGTTGGATTGCACTCGGCATTGGCCATCAAGCGTCAGCGTAAACGCCGGGATGAGCAGAAGCGCGCCCGCGAACGTCGTTACAGCACGCAGAGCGGTGAGAGCGGTCTGACATCGCCGAGAGCCTCGACCGGCTCTCTGGACCATCATCCCCGTCATCACCATCATCATCCGACGAAGGTCCATCGGGCGGCCGGTCAGGGGATGCTAGATTCGAAAGTCGTCACATCGATCGGGATGCTCCACATAGGTGTGGTTTTTCTGGTTCTCGGAGGTTTCCTGCTGGTGAGCGGTCTTCTGCCGGGTGACTTGGCGACCTGGAGTTCCAAGGGATCGGGCGGTTGGTGGAACGAGCTCGTCGCCACCGGCGTCTTCGCCCTGATGGTCGGTGTCTTTCTCATCATACTCAATCGGATTATCGCGAAGAAGGAGGAGAACGACCTCGAGGAGTACGTTCAGAGGCAGCTGACCAGATCAAGATCGGGTCACAGACTGGAGAGGGACGTCGAGACTGGCGGTTTGACGACGAGACACGCGAGGAAGGCGCGTCAACTGAAGACCGTCACGTCCTGCAGCTCCATCGAGGTGCAGAGCGAGAAGAACACGGACTCACCGCCCAGAAGTCCACCGCCAGCTTACTCACCCCCACCGGTCTCGAACGGCGACCACCAGAACGCCCAATCGGCCCTCTTCCTCGAGCAGATCACCGAGGAGGAGATCATCAGCGACCGGGTCGGGACGTCGACTACCAACAGTCTGAGTCCCGGCTCGCCGAGCGAGACGAGGGAATTGCTCCACGGCAACTCCAAGCACTACAGGCACAATGGCAATCACAATCCCCAACACCGTCAGGAGCACATACCGATCTACGTGCATCCTACGAGGAATTAAGAGGGGACTGAGGAGACATTGATGTTCATAAGTATAACGGAAGTTCAGAAACATTCCGAACGCCGGTGGGAACTTAATTTAATTGACTTGTTCTTTGGCGTTAATCGCAACGACTAGCGTTCCTTGAGCGTTGCGGGTATCGATTCTTTCTTGGTAACATAATAATCCTGAATGATGAATGACCATCGGTGGGGAAAGGGTAAAGGAGACTAAAGAATGATACTCCACCAGGAGAGAGAGTCGGGCCGTGGAAATGCGAAACGAATTGAGGCGACAGAAGGAGACAAAAAGAATCGTATTTCACTCGGAAACGTGAATTCGCTCTAGACATCTGCATGAGAGATCCTGAGGTGCCGAGAGTACGAGTGGAAAGCCTCGTCGGTGAAGCTTCAAAAGCTTATTTGAGGGATTCTCGGTATCGTGGTTTTTTTTTTTTTTTTTTCGGGTAAAGGAGTGAATGTCGATTGCTGCTGGATACAAGGTGGTATCCTTTACTCGGCGTTTGATTCGGTGGAAACTCGCACAAAAGATTGAACGAGAGGAAAATAGCGCACGAGAAGCGGATGAGATCGTGCGGTCTCTGCGGGTGACGTCCGTTCTGATCGTCTGGAAAATTGAGATTCTGGGTAGATACTCGCATCTTTGTCCTCGTGCGCGCAACGAAAATATGACGAAACACATCACACACGAAGCTTTGTACACGATGTTTTTTTTTCTTATCGATCACTAGACAGATTCGAGAATCACTGAAAAAAGATAAACATGGACATATCGTCAGTCAGGTTTTTCCACGTATACGAGCTGAACGATTTGATCTTATCGCAATATAAGCTGAAAATAATCGCCACATTTCTCTAGACGTTTGATATAGGTATTAAGAATAACATTTAAAAAGTTATTAATAAAAATCATGAATGTAACGTACGTGGAGTTCCAGAGGGCGTCTGCCTAAGACGCCGTTAAGCAAATTATATGGAGTACCTACGATTTAACTTATAAGGAGAAGCATAAGATGATCTGAGGACCAAGAATAATTTATTCGCCGGTGGAATACAGTTGACCGAGTAAAACAAGAAAAAAGAACATGGTAGAGGCTTAGGAGGCTAGATAAGCGTAATCGAAACGAAAAACCGGCAGTTTATCGGGGTTATTTAAAAAAAATTGTCTCTTCGATCGAATATCATTGACGTAATCGAAAATCAGTTGTCTGAAAGATCGCCTAGTCGTTAAGTACATGTAGATAAATCGCCAAAGCTAAAAAAAAGACATACTCATTATCGTTTTAAATCGAGCGACGCATCCGAGGTCGAACCTGAAAGATTGATAAATCGATGTACAGAAGATAAATTTGATCAAGCATCAAGAAGAAAGTTTAGAATAAGTTGGCGCATCGTACGCTGTGCCGTAATTGCGTCGCATTATAAAAATGCAGACATTCGTTAGCAACTTAATGATGTCAAGTAGATGAGAGATGAGGAACAGAAAAAATGTTTTATTTGGCGGTTTCCCTCCAAATAAATATTTATTTTATTAAAATAAATTTATTTGCCGTAGAAAACCGTCGAATAGTTTTTTGTGAGTGCGAGAAGGCGGCGCGAATAGAAACGTTGTAATTGAGAATGTACGAGAAGACTCGTCTCGGCAATTGAATAAAATATTATGGTCCGCGGTCGCTCGATTTCGATTCAATCGATTGTGCAAGATGGAATGACTCGCTATAAAAGCAAGTGCGCTCTTCAATGTGTTCAATCGACCTTGATGAAAAAACGCCAAGCGCCGCGAAAAATGCGAAACTCAAATGCACAACATATTTGGCTTTGACATCGGTAATGAAAAATAATTTCTCGATTCGCAATCACGGGATTAAGAAGAGAAAATCCTCAAACGAGTAATTGTATAGTTTATAGATACTCCTGCCGTATAATTTCCGCGCGAAACAAACTCGAATCCTCGATCGTCCAATGTCCAATAATATCTATTAATTTATTGAATTTAACTATAACGCTGTAAAATTTAAGCCTAGACGTAAAACTAAAGAAGTATATTCCATTTTATATTACCTCGAATACTAACCTACGTGCGCTAGCTTTAGACTCCGAGATTTTCGAAAACGTATACAATTTGAGGAAACCCGATACAATGAGAATATTGTTTTGATGTCGATATAATCACGAGTGAGTATACACAACGAGAAAGGAATATCAGATATCTTTGTGTTCTTGAGACTCGTCATATCACAATGGAAAGATGTATTCACAATTACTGAGTAATTTAAAAAAAAATCATTCATTCCAGTAAAACCCGAAAAATATAGTTTTCGAAAATCTGCGAAGGTATTAAATTGCCACGCTCGGGCGCTACCATTCTGTGATCCAAAGAAAAATCGACTCACGCAAAGACAAAGTGAAGCTCTTTTAACAATCTTATTCTATATGGTAAATATACACTTATATACTGATAAAAAAAATCATTGATCAATTAATATACATGGATAAAAAGGTAAATATTTATCTGTACGATAAGCATTTGATAAATTTAACGAATCGACGATTGTTTGCTGTCTACGGAATGATAAAGATTTTTCCGACCCTACGGCGTATCCGCACTACAGTTCCAGTAACGCTTCACGAAACATTCCACGATTCTTTTTATATGTAATTTTCTACACAATCGTTTTTTCACTTGTAAATGTCGGTATAATGATTTTACCATCGATTTTTGCGTGAAAGTGCCTTTCCCATTGAGTTTGCTGTTTTTTTGTTTTTTTTTTTTTGCAAATTCGCGTCAACGTCGACGAAATCTTCGTCAAACCAATCAAAAATTAGGTCGGACCCGTTGCGCGAATGATATTTTGCATCGATTGAAACTACGAATAGTATTACTTGTCGTATGTCGATTGCTCGTAGTTAAGTTAGATCTGCATGTAGGCCAATCGTCCAGTCTCGTATCAAACGAATAGTAAGCAAATCATTGCAGCGTCTACACTTCAACGACGAACTATTACTGTAAAAAATAAAATAAAATAAAAAACGCAATCACGGATATCTGAGGTATGAGACGAAACTTTACCGAACTGGAGGTTCGCCAACGGACAAAAGCGATTCTTGTCGCTGGAGAAGCGTAAAAGAGCGGTAACGAAGTTACGCTCGAACGAATCGTAACCGAAGCTCACAATATGAAAATTCCGTTCTCATTTTCCAAACGAGTTTGAGGAAGCAAAGAAAAAAAAGAAAAACCGCGGTCGGAAAGTATAATAATTGAGCGAAGAATACAGTTCACCCTCGCGTTTTTTTTTTTTACGGGAGTGGAATTTTCTTATCGCTCCGTTAATAGGATTTGCAAGGGCGCCATTCACATCGCGATTAAAACTTTATATCGCGTCTGCGGTGCACGCTTTCGTGAGACCGACATTGCTCCGTTGTTGCTACGCAAAGAGCTTTCGCCTTCGCTACGGAGATCGCGCGGTTCTTGCGCAACTACGAAAAAAAAACAATCCTTTTCGATCGTAACGAAAATAAATTGATAAATAATAATGGTAAATATAAATCGTACTAAGCGCGTTCGCGGAAGGAACCAAATGTGGTCTGTAACTTTGACGCACAAAAATCGTCTTGACCCAATTACGCAACTTTTTACCCGCTTTCCGACTATCAGCCTCAAATATATCAACGAGTTTAAAAACTTTTATCTAATTAAAGAAATTTTCTGTTTTTCTTCTTTCTTTCCACAAAGTTCGCTCTGCTGTCCGATTCCAAAATCAAACACAACCCTTCGGGCATTCGATTTTCCACCGCTCGCCTTTGCGGGGAAAACTCGAGTGAAGGAAAAGGAAGCAAAGTTAATGATGAGGGCTCCTCGCAGCGTAGATCTTATACCTACAGATTGTTCTACACTATCCATATATTGTATATGAATATATATATATAGTAAATATAACTGATGTGAAATTGCGACACAACGAGGTCGCCTGCGCGTTAATTTGTCGAAATTGGATCTGTTTAAACAAAAAAAATTCTGTCTCCTGTTTTCGCTTTCCGTATATTAGTTGAATCTTATTACGATTGCGGATCGATCGAGATCCTCATGTTCGGCATTTGTGAAAAGAAATAAATAAAGTTATAAAACTCAGCGACTCGCGCTGGTTTAAACACCGTTGAAGATACTAGATCTATATTGATATCATTAATATTATTATTAATATGATTATCATTATTAGTAAGTAAATTTTCTTATCGCATTTCTCTATTGTACCACGTATATATATAAAAATATATATATATACATTTAACGCACGATTTTTCGAGAATAAACCTTTATGAAGCGCTCTGTAAAAAAAAAGAATTGTTGTTGTTACGTCCTGCCCCTCGGATAACGCTATTTTATCGATTAGCAATAATTTAATTTTCATGAATTAATGTTTTCTCATGAATCTCGTCTCCGCTAAAATTAGAATTAAAATATTTGACTTCAACTTCCTTTCTCACGCTCGAATTATGCATACTCAATTTTGTCGTCCAGTCTTTCGATTTTCTCTTTCTCGACCGGACGCTAATATCAAATTTCTGCGTTTAAAGGGACGCTTATCGCTGCAGACAAGTATCTCTTTCGCCGCGACTCGACGAGCACAAGTCTCGTACATTTAAATAGGCCGCTGAGACGTAACAGTTGTCTTTATTTTCGTTAGATTATTTCGTCGTTTGGCAATTGAATACCACGTCGGCCTCGACGGGATGCACTTGATTGGCAGTCGGACAATCGAGCACAGAGTCAATCATCCCCCAGAGTCCCACACTTTAATTTTTCATCTTGTTCTTCACCATATGATAACCGCCTATTTTTATCCCCTCTCGCTCTCAGTAAAGCGATTTTTCGATTTTCTCGCACACACGTTCCGTCGATGATTGGATATCGAATTTCTCACGCGGGCGGTACTTTGGGACGGCTCATTTGTTTTTTTTTATTATCATTTCATATCATTTATTTGATTATCAATCGCTCTCGAGCGTCGGGAGCGATTGATAATTATTTCAGCGAAATTGTGCCGAAGCGTTGTTAATTACAGGACGGAGGTTTTACTCCGGACACTCCGGTTTTCCTCTCCTTCGCGTTTGATATTTGTTTTTTAATAAAGAATTAGTTCATTTGGTTCCCGTAATCTTGAGTTTAATTATTGTGGGTTTCCGTGCCGACGTTCATTCTAACCCGTCCTCTCTCCGATGTCGATAGCTGCAGCTAGTCGGGAATTTGAGCACCATGTCCCGTGAGGGAAAACAAAAAGGAGAAATTGTCGTGAGGAATGTTCGGTTGTTGGAAACGGCGGATGAGACCGTTGGGAAAATTTTGAGATTTTCCGCTACAGAAATAGCTCCGGGCTCGGGAAATCTTTCGGAGCTGGTATCGTCTGTATCACAAACATCGAATCCTCGCGGAATCCAAGGGATTCGCCCTGCGACCACTCTACTAGTGTACAAAATTTCCCGCTATCTCAAGCCGTTTCCGAGTTATAGTCGTTCTCAGCGATGCAATTCTATCGCACACACACCTACACACACACACACACACACATACATCCGGACGCCAGCTAAAAATCACATTTCTCGACGTTTTCAACCATTTCTAGTAAGCTGATATTAAAATCTCGACATTTTTTTTCACGAAAAAATAGCTTCCTCTATGAGGAAGCAAAAATCATTGGGTATTTATCGATTAAAAATAAGGAAATTTGTAACGCGATTATTTTCCTTTGCCGACAAAGCTTCCTCCGCGAGAAAGGCGTGTAATCACAAAAGATGCTTTTTCATAGACGCTTCGGTGATCAAAAAAGTAAATTTTAATCCCCACGCTCGCGTTGTATTGTATTTGAATATTTCCTGTTGCGTATTAAAAAATTGATAATTTTGTGTATCAATTTTGCAAGGAATGTTCAGCAGTGCGAAAGGTGTTCGTTTTGAGTGAACCCGACGCGGCCCGCATTACCGCGTCGGATAAATCCCAGCAGGTTCGAGGAACACCGGATGAGTGACGCGGGCAAACAGGGGGGTTTCGAAGTGGCGCCAGGGCTGTTTCCGAGTAGCCCAGATGAGACGCGGTCTTCGTGTGGCAGCGTCGGGCCGATACGGGGGCGCTATTTTCGAGTCAGATGAGCGTGCTTAATAGCTGTATAATTATTATTTACTCGCGAGTAAACAGAGTCTCGTGCGCAAGGACGCGCTCGATGGCTTCGATACGGAGAGAGAGAGAGAGAGAGAGAGAGAGAGAGAGAGGGCGAGAGAGTTCGCCATCGCGGACACTCCCCGTAACCGCTCCATCGCGCTATCACCGCTGTTCCTATCGCAACACGCCGTCTCGACCGGTAGCGCCATCGAGCGCTGTGTCGACGCGCCCTCGCCGCAGGCAAGACAATAATTTACATGGCCACCCCTGGCAACCGAGATCGAGCCTGTACACTCCGTTACGGGAAGCTTTATCTCGGACCGGATGCGGCTCCGTACAGCAATTTCCCTCGGCCAAGGTTGCCCTATTTTTTTTTTCCGGCTTAAAGAGCGAAGTAAAATTTCGGCCCTCGGGGACGCCCGACTCGGATTCGAGCCCGCGACCAGCATTACTTTTATTATTTAATTTCGTACCTGACTCACGAATCCAGCTCCGTTTTCTACGTTAGCGGCACGCAACCCCATGAAGAGCTCGCTCGACCGCACGGCGAGCGGGTTTTCTCTCCCACGGGGGTTGGCGGATGGTGCCGGTTGGGGGAAAAGCTTTCGCGAGGGTGGAGGGAGCGGGCTCTCGCTGGGTTACAGTGACGTATCGACCGCTCGGGGTCATCGGAGGTCACCAAAGTTCACAGCGTCTCGCAGTTCCACGAACCCGTATGGCAAGTGCATTGCGCCGTACCGAGGAGCAGTCAAAATAAAAGCCCGGACGAACCGTCCCGAGGTGGCTGGGCCGCTCGCGAACCGGCTACGAGAAACAAAGAGGCTCGGAGCAGCCGCCGCCTGCTCCAAGATACATCTTCCATGATTTGCTTATCATTGCGTTTTGACGGAAAGCAAGGCTTCACGACTCAAGAGCATTTTTCCTCTGGGACCTTTTTATGGTAGAGTGTAAAAAAACGATGGTGTTTTTTTTTTTCGTTTTCAGAATGATCGGGGCAATGCCAGCTGTGGCCGTTCGCCACGAGCGCAGAAGACAGGAAAAAAGGCTGAAACGACCCAGCCAGCTTTACCTGGGCGGCCAATGGATGCCGCCCCCTCAGGGCTCTCCGCCGACCCCCAGTCCTCATGGACCTAACAGCCACCTGGATCCCCTACCGGAGCTGTATCTCTGTGGCAAAGTGAGTACGACGATCTCCAACGCAGCCCCGGATAAAAGACAATGCGGAACGAAAATAATGAAAAGTTTGACGTCCCAAAGATAATATTCATGTATTTGATAAAGACGAAGCAGACCCTCCGGCGGGTTATGTCTTTGTAGTCGTGTGTGTTTAATTCGGTGACCCTTTGCACAGATATCGGGACTGCATGCCGTTGTGGTTTGTTTGTTGCTGGGAGCGGTCGTTCTGGTTGTTGGACTGGTCCAGCTAGCACCGGGGGCAACGACCACCGACCACAGGCTCGCGTTACTCATAGCTGGCGCTACTCTACTCCTACTGGGTAAGATAATATCGACGCCCTATCGGCCGGGATAACGTTTCTCTGTAGTGAAGGATATAGATAGGCGGATGTCAACTATGATTGCGTAATGAATGGATTTCGGACTACTAGCCCAATCCTGGACCGACTAATTACCTATGTATAGTCATAATGCACGGTTTTCGTCCTGCAAGATTCTCTTTTCGCTGAACTCAGAGATGTAGGATTGTAGAAAATATTTACAGCGATTTGTACAGTGAGATTAGGGAATTTACCTAATCTTACTGTAATCTCAGTATGTAAACTAATTGGTAATATCCTTGTGATCCTCGTAAAGCCCGCGCTGAGTTTGCTTCCATTATTGTCGTCTTTTTCATTGTTGTCATTTTCATTCGTTTCGTCATTCTCATTCTTTTTGTCGTATCTTTCCTCACGTTCGGTGGCTCGAACTGGTGCTGGCACTTGGATGTCAGACTGTCGGAAATGATATGGCACATCCGTTGCAAAATTACTCGGTAGATCTATTGTGTAGCAAAATTGCAGTTCCGATTGAATAGCGAAGCGAGTTAAAATCATGAAAATTATGCAAATAGTCGCGAATTTCTAGTTTCATAGATCGCGAATCGTACACTGAGAAGAAAAATGGTTGGCTTAACCGAAAGTCGCTGTGACATACGTTCAGAGCTGTTATTTGTTTAGTAAAAATAAAGAATTACTTTGTTAAACGATTGTTTGCTTCAAGCTATTCAAAATTTGTCGATTCGTGCAAATATTTTTGTTGTACCAAGCAAATAACATCTTTGAACGTGTTTTACCACGCGTTGGTTAATCCAACCGTTTATTCTTCTCACGGTAGAGAACAGACAAGGAATTTATACCGAAGGAACTACAGAATAGATCAGATAAATGAACTATTGAGCATAGTAAGATAAGAAATGAAAATAATAATGACGATCCACTAAGTAATGGTGCGCCATCGATCGTTGCTCTCACGCGCTCCGGTATACTTAACCGAAGAGGCATCTTCGGCACGTAGCCTCTTCCATTTTTTTACGAGCTGTACAACGCCTCGGAGATTCCCAGAACGTGCCAAGTTTATCGGGTTCAACGCGGGTTCACATGGTAGTGATTCATTCGCATGTCCAAACGATTACTGACGATAAAAATGTGATCGATGTCCATAAACGTATACACTATATCTCTCCGGGAATCTCCAAGTCCAATGAAGCTTCACGGACCTTTTTATCTATCACTTATCTCAAATGCCGGTAAATTCGACCTTAGGAGAGACAAATTGATTTTCCTGAAAACCTGGACAGTGAATAAGATTTTGACATTTAACAATCTTTTCTCTCCACAAACGTCTATAATTATGCTCTTGTTAATTGCACCAAAAAATATTTGAAAAAATAACAGACTTTTTGTGGAATGGAACATTTTTTTGTACAATTAACAAGAAAAGAATTATTAACGTTTGTGAACAAGAGAACTTGGTACCTATTTTGCTGTGCGCCTACTTAAAAGTAACCCCATCACGTGAGAGCTCTACTCCGAAGTAATTAAATACCACCGGACCTGCCTTACTCCAATCAAAAAGCTGAAAAAACCAGAAGAGGCAGGTAAAAAAACTCACAAATTCCCGCGAGCTTCGCGTTACTTACGCGACCCTTCCCCAAACGCTGTAGAGCAGAAGAGGCTAATTTTTTTTTTTTTTTTTTTTTTTTTTGTATCCGCTCCACGATTCTCAGTCACGACCACCCGGGCGCAAAAACCTACTCCAGACACTTCGTTCCGGGACGTCGTCCGACACCAGAGTTCGTTTTGCGACGTCGTCCGACACCCATTCGCGCATCGCACAGTGACGACCAACGAGGCTCGCACACGCATCGCCGGCTTTCCGGTCGTGCTATTAACCAATGTAACATATTGTAACGACCGAGCGAATGATCATGCGCTTAAACGTTATACCGCTCGCGCGACTGAGAGATTTGGCCGCAAAAACAAACGCGTCGCATTGATACGACAACCAAAAATTGACGACTTTATCAAAAAGAATACTTAGAGTAAGCGTTTAATAATATGATTCACCGATCTTCGCGAGACACTTCTGCTGCTCCGATAAAATCAGCGGTGAGCAACGAAACCGAACAGGCATCGAGGCATCAATTCTAAACACGACAAAATGTGTACAACGTATCCAATTATTAAGATGATACATTCGTACAATCAGACTTTTCTGTGATGAACATTCAGAACGATTGTTCACCTCCGCCGTTTATGAAAGCGACGCACTTCTTTTAAAGCCCCGGAAATCTAAATTTTCGGTTTCCAAATTTCATAGTCCACAGCGAGAGCTCGAGCCGAGCCACAACCACCTGCTAGTTATTTGTATTTATATCACCAGCAAGATTGTCCAGTTGAATATTGATATTCAACTGGATTATACCCAGTTGAATATTGAACAACAATCCTGCCAGCCGGTGTACTCTGACCTGATTCCTATCTACAATCACATTAATATTATTTGACTATTAATACTGGGCCGCCCTTTCTGTGATTAAATTGCTTTTAATCCCGCTGATGACATTGTGAAAAAAAAGACTTCCCGGCCAATGGCGGCATTTCGCGAATTGTAATTACCAACCGACAAGGTCCTGCCGTTTTAATTAGTTAATTGACATGTTTTTTCCGCCCACAGGTATAATACTAGCAGGTGTGAGGTGCTACGTGTTACACTGCATGCCCCTGCCAGCCGAGTCACCAGTCGCGACCCCGCTGCCGCCCCAGGTCACCGATCAACCCCCGGTGGCCAGAGGAACCCTCGATCTACTGGTAGGACACCAAAATCAGCCAGAGACTGACGCCCTCATGCAAACCGAGCATCAGCAACAACCCCACCACCATCATCACCATCATCATCACCACCACCACGGGAATCACAAGAAGAAGCGTAGCTCTCAGGGCTCCCATTCCGACGACGCCTAATCTTCCACTAAGCTCGAATCGCGACAAGCGGAAAACGAAAAGAAAAAAAATTTGGAAAAAAAAATATGAATGAACAGATCCAGAATGAACGAGAGAAACGACGGGGAAGAGACTATTGTAAACTGACGAGGTGGATCTCGCCGACCTGTACATGTACATTGTACTCGATCCTTTTATCTTTTATAACTTTCTATATATCCGTATACTATATATATATTAATATACTATACATATTGTGTACATTGTATTAGCGCGCGATATACTCTTGTGAGTTTGTGTACTCCGGCGACGGCGGGAGGGAGATACGACGATACGAACAAAAGTTTTACGATCAGCAACTCGATAATCTACTCATTTTTTGTACATTTTTTCGAATGTCACGGTCACGTGTTCGAAACGCCTTCGCATGAATAAGAAATATTTGTGAGCTGATGGTATTTTTTTTATACTGCCGAAAAAAAGGGAATAAAAAATCATAATATAAAATTTACGGGGTATCGGGCCGGGTACACAGACCTCATATTGATCTATATATATATATATATATATGTTGCGCGCATTTAAAATTATTTATCCAGCACTCGCACCCTCTGCCCTCGATGGTATTTCCCGATTCGAGGCCAGAAATGAATTGACGTACCGATCAAAGTGAGACGGATAAAAAAAAATAAGAACAACAAAGGGAATCTCCAAGTATTTTAAACGATTTCACTGACGCATCGTTATGCGTATTATATGTGTCTTTCGAGTTAAGTATTTAAACGATCTATTTACACGACAAAATAAAAAATAATATTTACACTATAAGGAATGACAAAAGAAAACAAAAAATCTCTCGTGCCTGCGTGTCGAAAAGACCGAATGAGAGCGAGGTCAATGCCACCAAAAAAAAAAAATGTTAACAAAAAACGAACGATGTCCTCTCCTGAATATGAACGAGAGAGAGAGAGACCTTATCAGCTGTTCGAGACGCGGGCACATACGTTCGACTACCGTTGGGGTCCACTTAAACTTATTACTAAGAAAAAAAAATGAAAAAAATGAAAAAAGTAAAAATAAAACAAGCGTTACGTCTATACAAGCAATTAAGATAATTTACAAAGCGATACGTACAGCGTGGTCAAAGAATACATTCGCGCGATTCAGACCAGTCCCGATTTTTGTTTGGCCACTCCGTACAGTGATATATAAATAATTATACTAGGAGAATAGTGATAAAATACATTATACACTATATAAATGTATATTGTATTGTATATACCTACGATATACATACAAATTATCTCTAATGACGTAAACGTGTTTTAACGATTATAAGTTTTAATATATTAAGATATACCTTCGTCTTCGCGAGCAGTGTCAAACGGATACCTTATTCGGCATCAATCGGCGTTTAAAGAAAGAAAGAAAAGAAAATCCAAACTAAACTTCGATGTGTAATTTGAGCTTTCGATCGCCGCATCGTCGAACTGGCCGATGTTTTTGTACGCTGCTTTATCATTTCGTTATTATTTTTCGTTTTTTTTTAACTATAAGGAAAGAAAAAAACCTCTCCGGTCGAGCTTAGAACTCGCGCGAGTAAATTGCCACTTGAATTGTGTCTCTTATAGTTCAGATCGTAGGTTAATAAAATGATTACGAGGGGGTTTTCGAAAAGAAGATGCTCGGTATCCGCACTTCTTTGCAAAAAAATAAAAAAATAAAATAAAAATTCTTACGTCCTTGCCTTACGAAAGAGAGTACATATTTGTCGCGAGCGAATAATGTACTTGTAATTTCGGTGAGGCCGAGAGCACCGTGGCCTGTTTTTCATAATTGATCGCTTACTGTAAATTATATAAAAGCACCAATATGCCATTTGTGAATAAAAAGAATCTCTTACCTCTGATATATATATATATATATATATATATATATATATATATATATATATATACATACATATATATAGATATCTATATACCTATTCATCGCGAGCGTACAGGGAACATTCGCACCCATAACATGTATACACGAAGGACAAGATTTTTCATTAGCGAGCCTGATGTGATAAAAATAAACAGACAAACCAATTTCTTCATTTATGATATTCAAAATCCATCTTGATAAAGTAACAAAGATTTACCAGCCTGAACCCTGTACGCGTAAGTACGTATTACGAAGGATCAAAAAAAGCTCGTACGTTATCGACTGTAGAAGTATCGTAGAGAAATTATAATTAGATTAACGCGATATAAAAGATAAGATGAGTAATTAAGTGTGTTCGTCGTGGGACTAGATGATCTTGTAGCGTCTGAAAGTTTTATTTTTTTATATGTATAACGACACAAACACACGCACACAAAAACATGAGACAGCATCGCATATGCTGACCTTTAAAAAAAAAAAAAAAATGATCGTCGAAAGCTCGAGCTCGTGATCGAAAAACATCAAACATAGCAAACATACAACTGTGCCACGCTTGTGAAAAAAAGCTGACCATGGCATTTTAGTTTTAGCCAAAGATTGTACTGTATGTTTAACATTTATTGTCACTTCATTATTGTGTCCGCACGACGAAGTATAAAGAGGAAACAAAAGAAATTGAAAAGCAAAAAGGAATTTGCGAACGTAAAAACGAATAATTTAAAAAAACGAGTCTAGCCAACTTCCAGTCTGATATTTTTTTATATATAACATATGCAATATTTATGCACACGCACAGCTAATTTTAAATTATCTACGTACCCGCGAACCTGTCCCCGCGGTACTTAAGAGACCGACTATTATTGTCGAGGATTTTCAAATCCGTTCGTAAACGACCGTGTAAGATATATAAAAAAAAAGAAACCATTGTAATCCTTGTATGTGATTCTACCGTATGAAACAAAGCAACTAAAAAGTGAAGAAAAAAAACAAATGAACTTAAAAAACTCTACCGCTATTGTAACTTTCAGAGTTTAATAAAACGTTTTCACTAACAGAACGACGAGGCCTGTCTTAGCTATGGTACAAATATAATCGAGAGCAAGAGTGGGCGATGCAATTATCCTACTCCGACGAAACAACTTAGATTCCGATGTGGCTTTCGAGGAGCTTTAGTTACCGGCGCGTAATCCGCATTCGCCCACGCTCTCGTGTCAAAGTGAATACCTTACGAGCCTCCGATCGGTTACGCAATCTCGCTTACACCGAGTGATATCTCGTTATTGGGCACATTAATCGTCCAATCTCGTTACTCATTTGCTTGCAGAATCCCCCCCAAGAGCTTCCACCGTAGCTTACGGCGATGCGACGGAGACTCACGTTCACCCAGCCCGACTCGGTCGGTAACGAACTCATTTCCCAGTCATTTCTCTGACACTATTAATGTTTCGGAAGAAAGCGAATCAGATTTTCACAAACCTATCTACACGAGCCTACGAAATCCTAATTTGCTTTTTTTGCGAAATATTAACAGGGTCGGAGAAACAGGGAAAGCAGTTTTATGACTTACGAGTTAGAGGGTAGAAAAAATGATATATGAGCTCCAGGGTTAAAATTGGCTACTCCAAATAAGCCTCGATTTGAGCACGTCATTGCGGCGATTCGTGAAACTCTTTCCACAGGTAACGGGTCAGGTAAAACAGTTGCCGATAAAGGAGCTTTCAGCCTGGAAGCTCGACCGATAAAGATTTCTGATTGCATTTTCGAAATTGAATCTACTTTTACTGATTTTCACTTGAGAGTGATTTTGAAAGAACATCGTCATGTGAATTATGAATTAATTTTGTTTTACGTTCAAGTAACCGAGTAAAGTTCGTAGCCGAATGTAGGTTATTTGGTTCCAGCGTGTTAGACTGTAGAATGCTCGCCTGGGCGTCTACTGGATTTCACTTAAGGGGCGCGTGCACACCGAGGAAGTCGGTGTGAGGGTGGCTTCAACGGTGGAGGCGGCCGTTACGCGGCTGGAGGGTGGTTTATCGACCTGGAGGTTCAGTATCCGTTGTTCCCGAGGAGCTCAACTGAGGTTCAGTATCCGTGGGACCTCCACCCCGTCAAAGTGAACCGAGACGGACGCGTCTCTCGAAACTGCACCAGACCGGTGTCGGAAACCCCTGTTGACAAATTGCTGGAGCCAATTATCGCGAACGATCATCAAAACCAAATCACCTTTTCTGCCTGTGCGCGTTAATTTATTGTGCCCGTCGAGGAATTGAAAGAGGAAAAAGACACAAAAACTCAAGTGAGTTTTTACAAAATTTTATCAAAGTTTGTCATTCGTTTTTATAATTATCTTAACGCGTCAGGTTAAAAAGAAATAATCTAAGGTTCTATGAAAAGCCACTGGGGAGATCCTCCCCGAGAAAGAATATCTTTTACTCGCTATGTATACATATATGTGTGGCCTTTTTTAAGCTCAGCTGAAAGAGACGTGCCTTTTTTCATTTTTTTTTTTTTCTAATGTCGTGAAAGCACTCCGGAGGCTAAGCTCGGCAACTACCCATCGTCGCACCTGGTGTCGCAAATTTCCACCCCGCGGCTTGCAAATATGTACGCGAGTATTCAGCCCAGAAGAAGTACCGTTGTATGTGTATAGACGAAACCGCCCCGGAGCTCCCGGCTCATTCATGAGACGTCCTCGCTCTCCACTTCTGCCCCACTAGTCCTTTTTCTTTGTAGTACGTGTGGGCCGGGGGGGGGGGGGGTGGAACGAGAAGAAGCTTTTTCGCGGAAGCGCCGTAGCTCTTTTTACTTGTCTATTCATGGAAAAATATTTCAACGATTTATCCTACTCGAATGACATTAAGGGTTGTTGCTAGCTCGGATCGCTTAATGACCCGTTTAAAGAACCGCGACTTCTCCGGATTTCCGGGTAAAAAGCTTGCTGCCCATTAGAAGCACAGTTTTTGTCGAACTGATTCGCATTCAATGCAAATGCACGTATATCGCAACAGCGGTCGCACAAACCGCATGGCAACAGTGATTTGCATCGAACGTAACCGGAATTTTAAGTTCCATTGATGGATAACAAATTGAAGTTAAAAAAACGCGAAAAAACATTGCGATATACGTAAAAAAAAAAGCATAGAGCAAAAGCTCGGAGGGAAAGCTGATTTGTGGGTTGGACAAAAGAGTGTTTGCTGCTCGAGATAGCAATTTGAAAAACAAAATACAAAATCCATAGTGTCCAGGCTTACCGAGCGGTTTTTTTTTTCGTCCGTTGAACGCACGAAAGCTTTCGCACAGTCGGGACGATAAATATCGATCCGATTGGCGCCGAGCTCGACAGACGACAACGCGGATCTATGAATTGCCAATAAGTTCTCAACATTCTCATCGTTGCAGACAAAACAAAATTCGTAAAAAAAATAAATAAATAAAAGTATATTAAAAAACCGGTCAAAGGGTCAGAGATTGTGTCAGGGAAAGAAACATATTTTCGTGCATATCGTGCCCGCATATGAATCATCGATTAAGTGTCTTCGTAAAATATTTTTGACTCGTACATAAACACGCAGTTCGGGGTGTGTTTTTGTGTGAATTCTCATAGCGTGCAACTGGAGCGTATTGAAAGCCGCGTTTACCGCAGGAATGAGTGATAAACGTTCAGTGCACAACCAACAGAGCCAGTGCAGCGACCCCTTTGCTTGGCTGTTACCGAATCCATCCCGCGAGCCTGTATGTGGAGACCGGTCTCTGCCCCGCTACGTAACGTATTACATATGTATATAAAATATGTACATATACATGTATCGAGACACTGCACTGGAACGCAGCCAAGCGAAGTTGCGACTGCAGTTGGTGCACTGGCACTAGAAGTCAACGAACGTGAAAACGCTCGGTACGAAGACCTTTCGTTCCGTATAATCAGAATTGGCCTCTTTTGCGCTACCTCAAACCCTCTTCCCCACTCCAGACTCGCCCCGAACCAAGTCAGTTACTGCTTTCCCTGTCGGGACGTTCTCGCGAACCTGTGCAATTGTAGGAATGATATTGCCCAGACGTGATTAAAGATCAAACGGCAATATTTGTCCGTTGTAGTCGATAACCGACCAAACAATGCCGGGCACCTTTAACCGACTCGGCTCGCAGCTCGCCCCGAGTCAGCTCGATCGAGGTCGAGTGATTGCCACTCGATTCTCAAAAGGCGGGCTTCGCTTCACCTATCGCAAAAGCTGGAAACAATGAGTCATCCGGGCTCGAAGGAGTTTGCACTCGGAGCTGTGAGCTCTAGTCGATCGTGGAAAGAGAATCATTTGCTTAGTCACAGACCGAGCTATGGATACGTTCCTGGAAAATGATGAGCAAGCACCGAGTGGCGAAACTTGAGTCGATGTACAAGCGAATAGGGTTACAAAAATCCGTTTACATTGATCGAGTATGCCGACCTCTTTCTTCGTGATGTTCGTTTAATTCCTCGTAAAGGAGGTCTGGTGAAAGCGCCCCGGTAGTCTTCGAGCCTGATGCTTTGTTGCCAAAGGTCGACGGGAATAAGGGTCGAACGGTGGAGAGAAAAAGGGGGCGAAAGCTGTTTTCGTCCCACGCTCGTGTCCCACAAAAGTCACTGGGAAGTCAAAGGCCAACAAAGCCTTCTTTGGTTCAGCAATCTCCGGCAGATCTGCAATGTTTTTCTTGGTTTTTCTTATGACGGCCTAAGCTGCCTAGAGGAAGCGGATCCGGCGTTACATGTGTCGGGCAGTTGCGAGGCTTCAATAAACTTTTCGCGCCTCATCACCTTAGATAATACGTCGGGGCAAACTACTTTGCATGGTTTAACTACGTACTACCGTTATTATTTATTTTATTTATTTAACCCTTTAACTGTCGCCGGGAGGAGAGTAATTTTTGTACGTAATTATCAAGCTTTCGCAGCAAAAACGAATCTAATAATTTGATAAAGGGGTATCCAAGGTGGTGATGAAAACATGTGATGAGAAAGCTAAAATTTAAGAACATGAAAAGTAGAACTGATTTATCGACTGAGCCTCGATTGCTTCATCTGGAACAGTGTAACAGATAGGGCAACCTGCGCTGGGTGCGTGGACAAGATATCCGACAATAAATTTGTGCAGGAGGACGAAGAACTTTGTACCACTTTCGTTGGCTGCATCGTGAGGTGCAGATATGCCTATCGGCCAGAGTCAACGTACGTGAGAAATCGCACGAGGGCGAGGTGGAGAGGGACACAGAGAGGGCGAGGACGTTTCCATTAATCGCTGTTGGCCTCTTTCGAGGTTCGTACAGATAAATTGCCAGAAAACGAGGTCGGTCGGCCCAGGGGCTGCAGCACCGGCGGTCTCAGCGCAACTAGGCCTCACGAATGTCACAAACATGTAACTACCATCGCCCATGTATACGCCAGGCACGAGATATAAATTCGTATTACCGAACTAACGAGAGCCTCGAGATTCCCATACGCCGAATATTATGTCAATCCCTGTCCTGGAATAGTTTATCTTTCATTCTATTTTTTAAATCTTGATAGGGAGAGAGCGGGGCAAAATGGCATACCGGGGAAAAACGGTATAATGAGACACAACGCAATTCTCCCATAACTTTTGGATGGTGGCGATGGTGGGTACGTGGGGCAAAACGGGTTTGAAAATCCGGATGTATCGTTGGGACAAAATGGGGCATGCAAAAATTATTGAAAATTTGAGTTTCGCCCTCACCGCCCCGTCTTGCCCCGCTGTGCCATTTTGCCCCGGTCTCCCCTGATGAAAAGTTTTATTGGCGAACGCGGGGAGGTCGATTCTATACAGTGTGCAGAGGTCGCTTGGAGCCCGATATATCGGTACAAACCGTATCGGTGTCAGATATACCGTCCGTTCTAAGGAAAGGAGATATCCCTGTGTACCTTATTTCGTGGACTGGCCTCGCGAGTCAACGAACGAGCAATCGCCCGAGCCAAGACGTTTCCATTAATCGCCGTTGGCCTCTCCTGCGATCCGGATTCGAGATAACTCGAACGGGGTCGGCGTATCAACGACCCCACGCTGAGAATCGCAACAAATTGTACCGCAGTCCGATTCCTTGAGACACCGACGATTGCATTCCTATCGAACTCGATTGCCAAAAGAATTGCATTTCGTTCAATTTCTGGTAATCGGTAAAGGAAAAACAAGTTTGAATATATATTTTTTTTTGCGCGACCAAAGCTGCTCATGAATAGTGCAACAGAGTAGGAATTACAGCTAGATATACGCGACCGAGAAGCTTAAACGGCGAATGACAAATTTGATGAATATTCAATACAAACTCGACGGGCTTCCGCGTAGGCACCGAATGTTTGTGCGAAGAATGATTTGTGGGCAAGCGCCGCAACACCCCCGCGGTTCGTGCTATTGGATTCAACCGGTGAGGGTTGAATCACCTCCGCCAATGTACTTAGGCGGCCCACACTCGGAATAGAGTTTCGCCAACGTCGCCCACGTGAATCCATGTTTTACATTCCTGGACTCGGTACTTTCCGCGCTCTGCGCTCAAGCCGCTGTTTTATACTTGTCGGAGCAGACGAAACAATTAGTTGCACCATCCAACAGCCTACTCAAATGCCCTCCAAGCAATTACTTTCCGGGCCCAGGGAATTATCTTCTTGGCCCAATGAATTAAGTCGCGAACCAATTAATATGTTGGGCCAACTAATTGATTGGTTCGGAACCAACTAATTTTTTTCCTCAAGAGAGCAAACCGCTTGGAGCAACTAATTATGCTTCTCCGTGTGCCATTTCGAAATCGACCAAGCCGGGCTTCTGGCAAAGTCGTTCCGGAAAAGGGGGCTTTAGCAAGTAATCATAAATCGGGGCGAGTTTTCATTAGGAAAAGGAAATGTCCTTGGGGAAAGGCGTTTCAGGGGGGGGAGGGGGGGGAGGAAGGGTCTTCAGTGCCTCGAACTTTTGCACACGTCGCCTCGGAGCATAGTGTACAGAATTCTCATTCAAGATACTCGACGAAACTAATGCATGCACTTTTTTTTCGGTTGATATGGCCCGAAGAGCTTTTGGCGAGATTCCAAAGAGGTTTCGAGGGAAACGGTCGACGAGCTATAGCGTGGAGAGAGGCCCGGTAGCGTAGGCGAAGCGTGTGCACCCCCGATGCACCCTCGACTCGGGGAGCTGAGTCGGGAGTAATTCGCGTATACACACGGCCTACACCAGCAATAGCGTAGCGGCGATCCCCTCTACCACGTGTGAATGCCGCGCAGCCATGACACCGGGATTCAGGCCACTGTCCCAGTTTACGCCTTTCCAAGCAATAAAGGTTTAGCCTCCCTCCGACTCTCTATATCTCGGCCGATACGTTTATAACAAACTCTACGGCCCGCGACTGTAACACCCAAGGAAATTCGATCACCCCCCGATAAAACCATGGAATGGAAGTGCGATTCTTCCTTCGAACCCCCGAGGGCACGCGAGCGTAATTCAGATTGTTTCGTTGCAATTCAATGTAAATGAGTGCATGATAAAAAAAGATGAAACCATCGGTCTGAGTGTCGTTAGTGATTTAATTATGGGATAAGATTGCATCCGTTTGGACGCTACTGGCATGGACGTGCACACTCGCAGATCTGACGATCGTGTGCATTTCAGGCAACACATACAGACTGTGTTGCCTGTGTTGAGTAGACAGTAAGTTGGAACTACAAACTCCACGCGCTATCGAAAGCCTCACCCTACTCATAAGACCGACCCACGCATAATAATCCGCGCGTGGCTTAGTGGCCGTACAGTCTCAATTTCCATGTAGGTTAGATTTCGATATAGGATGGACCGGGGCAAAAGGTGACAGCGTGTCTGCAAGGTGTTTTCGATACGTTGCAAACTTACGATTGATTTATTTATTTTTGGATAAGCGAACTACAGTAGAACCCCGATTAACCGGGATCGGATTTTTTTTTATGCGCGGAGCAAACCAAAGTCAGTGAGCACTTCCATAAAAAGACTAGCTTATGTACTATCAATGAAAAAGAAAATCCAAACGTTACCTTCTAGTTCACACTATTTAACGACTAAGTGCAAGTTGTACCAAATGTCACTGTAACTAGACAAAATAAATTCTTCTCATTAGCCATTATTGGCTTATATGTTTTCGCTGTCTAGTTCGGATTAACCGGTATTTCGATTATCCGGGGACTCTTCGGTCCCGAGCATCCCGGTTAATCGGGGTTCTACTGTAGTATGAGCAGGTCAGAAGTGACGAATATGGCCCGATCCATATATCACAGATTCAGGTTCTAATCAGGATGGGTCACGTTCACTGCTTTTGCCTCAAGGTGCGTTGAAACATGCACCGCATGACAGATGAGTGCAAAAGAGATTGTTAAATTTTTGGAATCAATGCCATGTAAAAATGGTTGATATTTGAGGTAAAAGTATCATTTCGACACTGTATTTGGACTCTACATCAGTTTATACTATGCTTTTTCGCTGAATGTCTACCATCTCCGAATGCCATCCATGACAGTTTTTGTTACCCATTAAGTCTGTTTTACCCCGCCTTAGTGGTTTATCGTACAAAGTTCGAGGACAGTGTTAAATTACAAAAATAATTGTTATTTTCCTATTAAACAGTCCCGTATAAGCTTTCAATGAGCAACTGTCTGGTCAGACGAGTACTGTAAACCGAATCGGCTAGAGACAAACATTGTTGTTTGTATTGCGTACATAGTCTGGTGTAGCCACGAAAGGGATACTCGGATGTTATCTCGAGACTTCTCCCGCTATGTCGCAAGCAGACATAAGTATCGAGTGACCCACGCAATGCGATATAATAATTGTTTTTAATTAACAAAAGGGATTAAATTGTTTTCGCAAAAAATAGCGCTGTTTTCCTTCGAAATCCTTCCGTCCCCAGATCGGCAGGTTGCCCTTTAACTTGACTTGCACCGCCGGCGATGCACATCATCCAGACCTGCGAGTCGGACCTTTTCATTTTCTCAACGTCCTTTTAATGTTAAATTCCCCTTTACCCGCATCCCGGATAACATCGACATCGATCGGGCACTCCTAGTGTATCGAGAGTCTCTTGCACGTGTGCAGCCAATGATAGACTTCTCGTACCTCCGTCCTCGGCTATGCAACCATACGCATGTTCGAAACTTTTCCAACACCGCAGGAAAATAAGCGAACTGTACGCAACTGTATTGTCGAAAGCGTTTCTCGCAAATAGGACGCACGTGCAGGGCAGTCGTGAGAGTTAAGGTTTCGCTGGACCGGTGTTTTTGATGTTTGTTGTTTAGGGTAAAAGTGCATGTATGGACCGGGCCATATTCCCCACTTTCGCCCCACGCATTCATTTTTTATTCAAAACTATTAATTCGTCAGTTCTTCGTGGCAACTCAAATTCGCAGCTGCACGGTCCCAAATCCTCTCGGACCATCTTCTTTCGTGCGAAGCGAAATGAAACTTGTTGCAGTGTGAGATTGTTTAGGGCAAAAGTGGCGAACATCCCTTAAATCAGGGATACATGGAACGCGCCATATTCGCCACTTTCGCTCCACGAATTAATTTTTATTTAACATTATTAATTCGTGCGCTCTTCGTCTCAACTCGAGCCCGCAACTGCACAGTCCCAAATCCTCTCGTTCCATCTTCTTCCGTATACGAAATCGTGCGAAGCGAAGTGAAACTTATTGCAGTGAGAGATTGTTTGGGGCAAAAGTGGTGAATATCACCCTTAAATCAGGGATACATGGAACGCGCCGTATTGACGACTTTCGCCCCACGAATTTTTATTTAACATTATTTATTCGTGCTCCCAACTTGCACGGTCCCAAAATCCTCCCGGTCCATCTTCTTTTCTCAACCGTGATCGTGCGAAGCGGAGAAAGACACGGGGAGCCCCGCGAGGTTGTAGCACTCCGAGCGTCGACCGCCCCGGGAGGCAGCCTGCAAAGCTGCACTCTCCTGTGCGAGCGAGCAGCTTTCTCGGCTGTTCGATAACGCTCGGCACAGCTAGGTGCAACGGCCGTCGGCCCCGTGAGCGTATCTAGGGCAGCGTTGCTGCCTCCGCCATGCCGCCGCTGCCACCGCCATCATTCCTGCTGCGTCTACGAATGCTGCTGCCACCGGCTCCCGGATAGCAGCACCCCGCGCTTCCACCCTCCCCCTGCAGCAACGCGGACGGGCTAGACCGACCCCTGTGTACAATAGACCGATCCACGCGTCGAACATAAACCGAGACAGAGTTACTCGCCCTATCGGCCACCTCCCGCCTAACCCCTCATCCCGCGTCGGCGGATGCGAGATGACCGAGGCGAATAATTATGCGACGGAGGCGCTTTATCTATCCCCAATGGAATTCCGTACAAAGTTCATATCGAAAGTCTGTATATTGGACGTCGAGAAAAAACAAGTGTATTGTTCATTATTAATTTATTATCATTATCGTTAGATTAATTTTATATTATTATATTATGTTGTTGATATAAGATTAATACGATTTTATTATTTGTTTTTTTTTGGTTATTATTCATTGATTCTTATTTATTAGCACCATTGTTATCAGGGAGTAAAGGTAGTGGTTTCGATTTGGGGAAACTATTGCCGGGCGGAGGTAAATGATTGGTTACCATGTTGTCCCGTCGCTCGTCGGTTTTATTTAACCTTTATTATTTATTATTTATTAATAATGGTTGTTATAGTTATATCGATTTTATATTATTGTTATGTTGTTAATATGATAATAATGCAATCTTGTTATTTGTTTACTTATGTAACTTATGCATGAAAAGTGATACTTTTCATGCCTGCCGAGAGTAGCGTAAGTGGCGTTTTACAGCCAAATGTACGATAAATAACTTTACGCACGCTTCTCGTACTTCACGCCCGCGTCTCGTACTTTGCACGCGCATCTCGTACATTACGCACGCTTCTCACACTGTACGCACGCTTCTCATACTTTACGCACGCTTCTCATACTTTACTACGAGCAGCACTTCTCATACTTTACTACGAGCAGCACTTCTCATACTTTACTACGAGCAGCACTTCTCATACTTTACTACGAGCAGCACTTCTCATACTTTACTACGAGCAGCACTTCTCATACTTTACTACGAGCAGCACTTCTCCCGCATTCGTTCCAGAAAATATGATGCGATACTAGTGCGGTGTGGCGAACATCATACGCGGACCGTGTAGTGAGTATCGCAGCGGGCGTATAAAGTTCGCTTCACCGCCCTTTTATCTCAAATTACTATTTTATCATTTGCTCATTTTCATTTAGCATTATTATAAATTGTCAATTGCTTGGTGGGAAGTAAAAGCAGCGGTCCCGCTTTGGGAAAACGATTGGTGGGCGGAGATGAGTGATTGATTACCCCGTTGTCCCGTCGCTCGCCAGTGATATTTCGCGTTACATATTTTCTATCGAGTTTGCTGGGCGCATCGTTATTCATGGAATACACTCGGGTTCCCCTGGTTGGGAAATTTATCGAAGCACGTACGAGGTGATCGAAGGCCTCGAGGGTTGCTGCTCGAATTAATGCGAGGGGACGATCCAGAGTACCCTCCCCCCCCCCTCCCCGCCTCACCACCGACCTTCCTCCTTGTATGGCTGTCCATCACACACGGAGATTTTCACGTCGCACGATTATCATGTCTCCAATGGCAACGGTGAGAATATCAATAGTGACGTAGAAGGTGCAAAATGCATCGTTCGTCGTAAAAAAAAAAATGACAAATGAAGTTTTAAGCTATCGAGACATAACATCAGCAAAGTGTCTCTTATCCGACGCCTCGCGTTTTCCAACAGACTTAACCGACCTGGGATACAGATATAGACGGAATGATAAAACGAGGGAGCTAGCGGCGCCTCACCTTAGTAATGAAAATTCATTGAAAGCTCACTTTGCTCACCGAGCCGGAAAATTAATCCAAGGCTGAATCGAATCGAGAGCGAACGGGTTGGCATACTGTCAAGGTTGGACGGGTAACTTGTACTCCATAGCTCCGAGCACAAAATATTTCCAAGATTCGCGCTTTGACCTCGAGGATTAATTCAAGCGAGCAAAAAAAAACAAAAACAAACTAAAACACTTGAGGCAGCACGAGCGGTAAAGTCGAAGGGCCGAAAATTTCTAACACTTCTCGATGGGATAAAAATTTGAAAATAATGAAGTATATGGGAGGTGTTGCACAGCTTGAACATAGAAAAAACGTGACTTTCGGAGATTACAAAAAATTCTGACAAAATTCATACGTATATGGAAAAGTAAACGAATCATTTTCGTAGAAAAAAAATTGTTAAGTTGCCAGGTAATTTGCTGAACATTTATTTTTATCGTTAATTTGTTAATAACATTTTGGAATTATTATTACATAAAAACAGTATTTGCAGCACCTCCCATATGGTTGATTTTCTTCAGATTTTCATTCCATCGAGAAGTGTTTGAATTTTCCCCTGAAACTCACGGGAACAGCCGCTTCGGTACGATTTCCATACTGAAACCCTATTTTACAATATTAATTTAAAATAAGCTATACTTTCGTATCTGACCTGTGAATGTGTATTTACCGACGAAAATCAAACAAACTTGGACGATTTTTATACGCACGATAAATTATAAACGCCCGAATAAAGCGAAAGCGTCTTAAAAAAAAAAAAGGAGTGCATAGCATAAATTTCTATTAGTTTGGAAAAAAATCTAGCATTTACAAACAGCGATGATTGCACGAGCGTGTTTGATATTGGCAATACGGGTACTCCAGCCAACATGAAATCCGCTGCAACGTGTTGTCTAGCTCGCTCCACTTTTCGTATCGAGCGCGCACCTGGCCGCTCCGAGTAATTTTAACCCCCTCGGCGAAACTACGACGGGCAGACCGGCACGTTTCTCGCACGTTGCACAAGTGCGCATTACGTTTTCTCCCAGGCCTTATTAAGTCGGCTGTTACTCCGTCTGCCTTATTAGCCGCCATTTTCCGCCGCCTTCTCTCTTCTCCCTGGAGGGCTTGTCTCGTCGTCGGCTTCGCAGTCGTCGGATCAAACATAATTCAGACCCCTTCACAGAGAACTCCACGTGTCTGAGCGCCTGACGCTTTTTCTTCCTCTCTCTCGACAAATTGCGATGCCACGCCGACTAATCTCGTAATAACTTTCCACGTGTTTGTAACTTGTTGCTGGCGAAGTAAATATTTGTAATAACAAAAAAAAGGGTATCCGATTTACCTTCAGTCTCATATTTTCCCAAGTGCTATGGCAATAAAATGCACAGGGCGAACACTGGCCAAGGCCGCGCCAATGTCGGCCCTGTGTGTCGCTCCCGCTTGAGTAGCATTCTGCCCGCATGGGCACAACATTGAATTACATAGACTAATGAATTTATGATAATGTAATTAATTACCTTAATTACAATGACATAAATCTTTCACGATGTTGCTGTGTATTATTGAAAATCAATAACGACCGTGCTTCTTTATTTTTTTCTGTCTTTCAGAATGATTACAGCGTTACCGGTGCCTTCGGTGAAGGTGTTTCACAAAACGTATTACCAAGAAAAGTCGCAGAGGGTCGGAAACAGCCAGCCAGGAAGTCCTCTGGCTGACAGCGAGGCGGTTATAGCCCTCATGGAGAAGGAACAGCCGGAATACTTTTTCTGCGGAAAGGTAATGCTCCGCATAAATTTGTCACTCTGGCGAGAATCGCTCCGACGGTTCTAACCGACTTTCCCACATCTCCAATTTATTCGACGTTCGTGACACGATAACATTAAAGAAAAAATAAAGTAAAATGAAGTAAAAAGTTATGCGGGAAAAAGTGTCGTAACTTCATTGATTGTTCTGGTCGGCATGGAAGTTCTATCGACGCCGCGATGGACAGAGCTTCCGTTCGATAAAGTTATTTATACTGTCCTTCGGAATAATCCGCCGATCGATGATGCAAACACGCGCTGACGAATCGTTGATTTCTGAGGTGTTGCTCGTACGCCTCTGGCTCTGTCTCGCGTCTTTCGGTCCGACCATAAATCGCGGCATCTCGCGGAACCGGAGACCACCGTGTCAGTGTGCGCGCAGGCTCGTACGCGCCGGTAGGCTCGTACGTGAGGGCAATATATTTTTACGTTCACCGGCGTAGAAAAATATAACATCGCCGGCCGGAACGTAGGCGCTCTTTCATAAAGGTCGGGACCTCTCGCCGGTTAGATATAAACGATCCCTGGGCGTAGGCGCCGCCGTCCCGAGACCATGACAAACGCTATTTCACTCTCGAATAAAATACCTACAATTACATTGTCGGATATACGCGGGATGAAGGGAAGCTCGTTGTACGAATCCTCGGAGCTTTCGCTCCTCCCGCTCGGGGCAAGGTCGATAGGCGTGGAGACGGTGAATATTGCACGGTTGGAAATGAATCGCATCTAACGAAGACTCTTTGTTCGCAACGTTGCAGCGTGTTCACCTTTTTTTTTTCTCGTCAACGAACCGTGAGTTTTTTTTTTTTTTTTAGATAGTATTGGATTATACTGATATTGTGTATGTTGGAAATATTTACTGAGAAAATATTGCTAAGATTAAAGGGGAAACTCATTGTAAAAAGTTGCAAATCGAAATTTTCATATGGCTTTCTCGTAATGTTCCTTTATTTGCAAAGCTTCTTCTGTGGGAAAGCATTTTCTGTATTGTTGGCTTCCTCGCAAAGGAAACTTCGCGAAGAAAGGAACATTACGATAAAGCCATATGAAAATTTCAATTTGCAAGTTTTATGAGGGAGCCGTATGAAAATTTCAATTTTCTACTTTTATGAGGAAGGGATATCATAATTTCAATTTTTAACTTTTTTTAACGTCAACGTCGTGTTTTACTTTTATGTGAAACGAATGGCTGATTCAGGTTCAACTCGAAAAAATATACCAACGCCACCTTGTCGGATCTGCGCATCTACTTCGGTTAACGAAAATACAAGGTTTAAAAAAAAGATTTTTTAAAATCATTACGTCAATTATCCAATATGCACTGTTTTGTGACCATATCTAATGTATTTCTCCCCGCTGATTACGAATCTCGATCTTATTATACTCGTGGAGCGATATTCGATGCGTAAACTCTCGTCGGACGTGAAATAAACGTTTTCCGAAAAATGTTATAAGATTTTAATCGAAACTCTGATAAAAGAGACCTGCGAAGAGTTCTGGTGTGGAGATGAGTGTTTTTTTTTAATCCATCGCACCACCCTTCGAAAATATGTTTGAACTAAGATAAACGTCCCAGTGACCGAGACATGGAAACTCGATTTCCCACGCATGTCCGGGATCTGGAACTGCTCCCTTAAGTGTGCAACCTTCGGTACTTTTATCTTACACCGTTCATTCATGAGAAGGGTGGACGGGAATCGATGGACGGAAAATAGATGTCTACTTTTAACGTAGGAAAATTTAAAAAAGCACCGAACGTTCGGCGCGTTCCCGGCAGTCGATGAAGAGTCCGTGTGTCTCTTCACAGCGAATGACGTCATTGGAAGCTTTCGCGTGGGCGCGCGGGCTTTACGGATGAGGATGTGGGAGAGACGACGAGAAGGGGCAGTGCTGTCGTTACCGTGTAACTGGTCCGCGATGCCTTTGGCGAATTCCCCGCGAACTACTACTACTGTCTTCGGTCCCGCATAACTTCGTGGCGTTCGCAGAGGGTCGATTAATTGGCGTCTGTAATTATCTCCAAAATGCATCGGTCTATGCAGATCACGGTGTCGGATCGCTGTTTACGAATGCAGGGTGTACTGCAAAATGTGTTCCCCAGCAACACCTATAAAGATCGTTATATCGACATAGAGCGATCTCTGACCTACAGAGTTCACACTCTGTAGGGGAATTATAATTTACTAGCAAGTTGTCATGACCCGAGAGCCTGCGCGCCGTTCCTTAGGAATATGGATTTCGGAACTCGGTTTAATTTAGACTTCTGGAGATTTATTTTTCGTCATTGACGTGATTCCGAAAATACGTCACTTCCAGTCCGGAAATCTCATTTTTCGACCGGAAGTGACGTCATATCTGAAACACGTCGCTTCCGGTTTGAAAAGCTTATTTTTCGATCATGAGTGATGTCATAAAGAAAATACGTCACTTCCTGTTTGAAAAGCTCATTTTTCGATCAGAAGTTACCTCATAAAGGAAATACGTCACTTGCGGTCCGGAAATCTTATTTCTCGACCGGAAGTGATGTAATACCCGAAATACGTCACATGCGGTTCGGAAATCTTATTTCTCGACCGGAGGTGATGTAATACCGAAAATACGTCACATCCGGTTTGAAAAATGATTTTTTTTTGCACCCGACAATAGTGCACAGCACCGTTGTGCACCGCGTTATTGTTCATCACAGAATTGTGTATCAACGTTTTTCTTCCGCGACTGTTCAGGTGAACGCCCTTCACGTGGTGGTGGGTTCCCTACTCTTCGGCTCGGTTATCCTGGTCGTGGGGCTCGTCCAGTTGGCGCCGGGAGCGGAAGCTGCCCAAAATTCGACGGCCTTGATAGGCGCAGGATGCGCGCTCTTGTCGCTGGGAGCTCTGCTCGCACAGCTCAGGATTCTATGGATAAAACGGCAAAAGGCATCGCAGAAGGACGGCACTCATCAGCGCAGTGTCACCAGCATAGATATGCTCCTGGCTCAGCACAGGTATTATCAACAATCATTAACCTCTTGCAATCCTAAATTAAAAAAAACAAAACAAACCAACATTGCCATGTCAGAAGGCGGTCATAAACTTTATCTCTTCATTGAAGCAAATGAATCTTAACTTTGTTAGTTTTGCATTAATTTTGCATTAATTTTGTATTAATTTTGTATTAATTTTGTATTAATTTTGTATTAATTTTGTATTAATTGTGTATTAATTTTGTATTAATTTTGTATTAATTTTGTATTAATTTTTCATTAGTTTTTTATTAATTTTTTATTAATTTTATTTATTAGCAAATGAATGTCAACTTTATTTATTATAATCGAAGCAAAAGAAATTTCAAAAAAATGTTTCAACAGCGGGACATTGTTTTTGACGTTAATTCTATTCGCACAGAGACTTCACCGTCCTGACGCCAGACGAGCTGGAGGATCTCGTGGAAAGACCGACCCCGGCTCTGGAGACCAAGATCCGCAAGCAAGGTCACAACACCTAGGTGCCGCCTGCCTCGAAGAGGGTAGTAACATCGTCATCGCCGTGCCCGACCACACCCTCGTCACTCTCCTCGTCCTCGCAATCGCCCGGCACGAGCTCCTCCATCCTCTATACCCATCGGTACGACTCCCGAGAGCACAGCCTCGTATGAGAGGAAGAGCCCCAGCGAGAGCGAAAGAGAATCCTCTTCCTCTCACTCGCTCGACTGTCCCTCGTGTGCTCCACTCTCACTCTCTCCCCTCTCTCTCTCTCTCTTTCTCTTTCAACTAAACTCAGCCTAGATTTCACACGGACGTATATCAAAAGCGTATAGGAGTAGGTATACGTAACAAACACGTAGAGGGCGTATCGGCAAAGGGGCGATAGCTGGACACGTATGTGTTCAACGTCGACCAAGCACGTGGCGTCACGTTACGGGTGAGCACTCTCCGATAAAAGCGAGTGACGAACAAAAAATAAAAAGGAAAAAATAAAACAATATGACCCCCTCCTTCGCTCGTGGACTCCACGCGGCGGAGCTCGGCTGGCGAGATAACAAGGAACAATTTAATGGCAAAAAAATATGGAAATCTAAAAAATAGATGCAGTTTTGTTTCGATATTGCATATTCGAGATTGTCGCGGGTACGTGTATTTTTTGTATTAAAAAAATAACTTTCAAAATCTTCGGGATAAATTTGGCGTCCGATTGTCTGGGCCACGGCTCGTTGTCGTTGGATTATTTGAGCCGGTTCGTTGAAGACTTTTTCTGGCGAGGGCTCACTCGCCGACGCGCCACGGGAGCTTAGCGAAAGTACGTAAATAAAATAATTAAACAGACAGATAAAATAATAATAAATAATTTAAAAACAAATAAATTATTCGTGATAAGGTTACCACGTGACCGACGAGAATCGCATAGTTTGCTAAGGGGATTACGAGGGATGTAATTTGGGTAGGGTCGCTGTAAGGGCGCCAAAATTGTTGTTTTACAATTTTTTTTGTTCTTTTATTTCATTGATTCTCCAACGACTCCAAGAGGCCGTCTTTAGAAGAAGCTATAATTTGCGTCGCTGGTCCTTGACGAGAAACAAACAAAAAAAACGTTGAAAATTACTGAGTGTAAAACTGAGTGTGATAACTGACGAAGTGGACTCACGGGCGAATAGTTTCGCGATAAGAGATAAAGTTAATTAGAAATGACAATTAATTGTAATTCGATTTAGAGAGTGAAAATTTATAGTTTGATTTTGCGAGTGAAAAGGTAACTTTTCACCTCGAACGAATTTTATCGATAATTTTTTAAGAACGTGCGAGAAAGGCACTTTTTGTAATTTTAAAGGATATACAATGAGAAACGTAGAGATATCGAGAGTGAGAGTGAGACAACAACCGTCGGGAGTTTAACCGTGCGTGACAAAGAATAAAGTAATAACGAGTAACGTTCAGGACGTCGTAAATGTGTTCGAAATATCAATCGCATCGTCGAGTTTCATCAATCAAAGCCAATCGAATAAGTCTGATCTACGAGCTCATCGCGATTTCCATTTGTCGACCACGCAAACACATCGAGACCGGTGCGCGTTTTATCTTTTGACACTCATTCGGGGCTGAGACGTTTCGCGAAGACGACGAGGAATAAGAAAGAATTATAAAAAATAATAAAAAAAAAAATTTAAACAAGCAACGTAAAGATACATGAAAGTGACTCTAAAACTCACTAGGGTAATCAGACTAGTAACATTTTTATTTTATTTTTTTGTATATTTGGAAAATATTCCATCGAGTAACGTTAAAATCGATATACTAAATTGTAATCATTAACCTTAGCTCCTGTAACACGTTATCATTATCGTACAACTTAATATCTAACGAATCTTACGTATAAAAAAAAAAAATTGTTTGATATACGAGACGAATATCACTTGGATGGTTCCACAAGCGTAACACTGCACATGCACAGCACTCTCAGTGTCGCGTAAAGCAGATTAATTTTATTTTATTTTATTTTTTCTTTTATTACGGAACGAAATTTGGGCAAACGATAGGCGAGAAATAAGCGAGGCGAGGCGACGAGCTGTATCGTGTTAGTGATTAGCCAAAATTAGCTGCCAAAAGAAGCAAATATTCATTGCTAGCACTACTTTTTCACTATCGAAGCGTTGTCGAGATTCGAGAATGTTTCGTTCGAACGAAACTTTCCCTAGCAGCTTCAGCAACCGTAAAAATAATCACAAAAAATTACGGTGATTTCGGGTCACTTTTTAGATCGTTAAAATAACGACGAAAATATCCGTATTTCAACTCCTGCGCATGCGCCTGCGAGAGCTCACGCTGCCTGTGCTTGCGAACGGTCGGTTTTTCGTTTGAGTAACCGAAAAAATAACCGCAGAGTCACCGCGCGTGGCAACAAGTTGAAATACGGCTTTCCCGGTTATTTCTACGGAGTAAAAAGTGACCTGGAACTACCGTAATGTTTTTAGATATTCTACGGTTATTCTTTTAAAAATAGGCAACGGGTACTCAAGTTGCTAGGGTCATTGTTCGCTTATAGCTGAGCTAATCATTTTATTTTTTTCCAAAGTCACGCGAGAATTCCTAAAGTGCAAGCAGCTGAGCATTATCGAAAAAAGCGCGGCATATATATATATATATATATATATATATAAAGAACGCAACCGGAGCAGCCAACTGAAGCATACTAATTCACGATGTGACCCACGTTAGTCATAGAATACGAGCATTGTCATATGCGAATCGACGTGATTCGGGTAACATAGAAACATAAAGAGTCGGAGGTAGTTGAATCCTTCGGCGTGAAATAAAATTTCGTACACAATTGCATAATTAAAGAAAAAGAAAAAAATTGCGTCTCGAGAAACGAAACATAATTGCGATTAGCGTTGATTATTTAGCTCATAATCAAATTGTTGATTTTTACGGTGATCATTAGTCTGTAACGGACCTGGGAGCTCGGGGAGAAAGGCCGAGAAGGATAAACGATCGGAGACTGGAATTTTTTATTCCGTAATATGTGAATTGAATCTGCCTCGTCCATCGAATACACAAAAAAAAAATTGTACGCACGTTATCGTGGAATTTTGGGAGGCTACATATCCACTGGGTCAGGGTCGATCAGAAATATTTTTTTATTGACAAGGACACACGGGCCGAACACGGTGTATGATGAACGAAAGCGCGAATATGAAGCGTGCAGCCCTTTTTTCACAATGCATTACAAAGTTAGAAAGATAAGAATCCCGATGACCTTGAAGCTTCAAGATCTATCGATCTCGTGATCTTTCAACTTTCTCAACGCTTCTCCCAATCCATCGTGCAACGGGGCTCAAGGATAACATAAACAAAAAAATAATAGAATCTCGATAGTTTATCGATCGTCGATTAAAATCCAATAAATCTTTAGCTTAAACTTTTCGTCAACATAATAAAAGTAACTGTTCAAAAAAAAAAAAAAGAATACCCAAAAGGCAGTAAACGTCAAAGCTACGTATCGCGTAACGAAATAACTGTAACGAGTCATTATTTTCGAATCTCCGTATAATCCTTAATTAACGAATAAATAAAATTAAAAAAAAAGAAATAAAGAGCCGAGAAACTTTGGGAAAGAATCGATAAAATTTGGGTTCACGAATTGTCGTGAAAGTTGACTAAATTTGACGAAATTTATACGGCAAGTGATACACTGTTGTTGCCGATGCGTTCTATCCCAAAATCGCTCGGCATTACACAGGCTTTAAACGAGACATAACATTAAGTCATACAACGCGCACACATAGATGTCTAAGGGTTTTTATAATGGTGATCTATGAGATGAAACGCTTGCCGCATTTATTGTCCTTCGAGTTTGAGCTGTTTTCAAAATTTTCAACGAAAACTTATATCTTAATGTTGATCGATTGATACTCATTGAGAAAATATGTGTGGATACAATAACGCGTCGCTAATTCGTTACTTTGGAATATTATTCTATGCGGTACAATAAATGTTTTGTTTTTTTTCGAGCGAATTTTTCATAGAACACCATGGTAGGTGCCGAGCCTTGTAAATAATTCAAGTTTGTAACGCAAGGGAGGATCGTCGCTCATTCGTGATAACGAGATTTTTAAACAAACAAACAAAAAAAGAAAAAAAAACGTAATACTTAGAGAATTTTTAATCGCGCAAGGTGGCTTCGAGGTCAGTTCTCTAATAACGTTAGGGAAGCGAGTTAGAAAAAAAAAATTCTTCTAAAGGCATGCATTTGATCGATGGACGAAGAAACTCGAAAGTCGTAACAACAAGACCGTTAGTTTTCCAATCGAATTGCAGAAGCGCAGTGTGTGTCAGGAAATCGATCGGAAACATCAAGCACGGGCCGGATATAACACGAACTCGTGAGAAAGTTAAATTCGTAATTTTTAAGCATAGATATATCACGTTAATACCCTAAGATTATTTAATGAAAAAAAAAATAAATAAAAAAAAAGATCACTACGACACATAATCATTCGTGTATGAGATATTTTATCGAAACTAGTCATTCTAATGCTTAAGACGATTACGTTATCCGTATATTTTGTAAAACAACGTTATCGATAACGATCAATAAATCTTACGATCATAATTAATGGTGTGTTTCTTTATTCGTCCGTTTTTGTCGCAGTTTACGAGATAAATTCTAAGTACATTTCAGACGCATCTCATACGATCTTCCACCCACTTTCCAGTGTTCCTTAATCCACACGTTTCTAAAGCTAGCTGCATTTCAGATAATTGCACTAAAAAATGTAAACAATCCTCTGTGACGCGACTTGGCGTTTGACTGAAATCCCACTTTTGAGCCGGAAGTAACGGTAAGCAGAAAATGTTTAAAAATTTCATTGTGACGTCACTTCCAGTTCGGGAGTCCCGTTTTTCGACCGGAAGTGTCATTCCGGAAATACGCCACTTCCGGTTTGAAAATCCCGATTTTTAACCGGAAATGACGTATTTCCAATTTGACGTCACTTCCGGTCGAAAAATTAAATTTTTAAACCCGAAGTGATTTATTTTGGGTGTGACGTCACTTCCGGTCGTGAAATTAGATTTTTAAACCAAAAATGCCGTTACAATTAATTTTTTTTTGAAAATTCAAGAGTGACGTCACTTCCGGTTCAAAAATGAAATTTTCAAACCGGAAGTGGCGTTACAAAGAAAATTTCTGGGGAATGATCGCAAATGCAGCTAGTGGAAGAAACGTGTGGATTAAGGAACACAGAAAAGTGGGTAAAATAACGTTTGTGACACGTCTAAAATATATATGGAATTCATTTCGACTGTAACCAGCGACAGGAACGGATGAATCAAGGAACACACGGTAACTGCCTTGCATTATTTCCGCGCGACTTTCAGGTATTGACTCCTTTGTCACATGTCCAGAATCAAAATTCTCCGTTAGCGCGTTCAATCGTGAAGAAGAAATTACGAAAAATGTAAAAAAAGAATAAGAAGTTTACACGCATTTATCAGGCAGAAAAATTCCCGTTGCTGTGAGGAAAACAGCTATAACTCTTTCAGTACAAGATATTCGTGCTTTATAGTCAGATATGATCATTTAAGGTTAACAATACTAATGAAGGGACATTTGGCTTGTAATTAATAATTTCTACAACATCCCCGTACGAGAGGAAAGACTCGAGCGCGACAAATGTTGAACGTCCACGTTTGCGCTTCGCCTACATCAGCTGTACTGTTGCTGGTCTCTCTGTCGTTCTGGCTCTGCGTTTGCCGATGGGGATTTCGTTACGACATGAAGGATCCCGAAGTAAACGCAGCGTTCCTACGATATCGACATGCATCGGAGATTCAGCGATTTTAATTATTTCAGATAGTCTACAGCCTGGTCGTTTATTACATCGTTATAACGATCTTGAACATGATATTTCTCGGGCATATGAGATTCACCTGCGATTATCCCCAAGCGGCGAAAGTATGAATTCTCTCCGACTCGAGAATTCAAACAAGCGGCCACTGTTCCGACGATATTCGATGTAACGATAACAATAAAGGACTCACCGCTGAGCTGAAGTCCGCGATCCTCCGGAATAATCCAAATCATTGAGAATGCTTCCTCGGCGAAAGAGTTTTTCACCACTCACTAGAAGAGAATACATAATGTTAGCTCATTACTCCCACCTATCTTCTGTACGCGCGGACACAATTGCTTCTCTAGACGATAACAGCGTCGTAAAGCACAACATTGGAGTTTGATACGTTACGAAGTGCGCATTCTCCGTTTACGCCGAATTATGCACGGATTATTTATGGACGATCACAAAGGGTCAAAGATTTTAAATGCTTTTTCAAGAATACCGCACGGAGGGCAAGACCATCCAAATATCCGCACCCGCAAACAACTAACGAATTTTCACAGCTACCAACATAACTCGCGCGTACCGGCGTCGCTGCGCTCCGATTGGTTGCAACGTTACAGCTTGCGCTTCTACCGACCCGATACCAACCGTACCGGCCCCTCTTTGGTCGCTTACTCGCCACCCGGTGAAGACGATATTTTTTCGATATTTTTCGTTCGACGAAATATATATTATCAATTAAAATGATGAACTCTCTGCGTGTGGTCGTTCGTCAGAAAGTGCATCAACTTCGACAATTTCACAAATGGTATGTCAGTCAATTTGCTCAAAGATTGAACATTCACGATACTTAATTTTGCGTTACACAACCTCTCTTTTTCTCCTCTTGATTTTTATTTTAACATTTTTTTTCTAATTCATTCCACAGCGCTACGTATTGTCAGACGGAGGCTGTAGCGGCAGTCGAAAAAATGACCATTCCAGCCCCGGAGGGCGTCGATAAGCCGGTTAGTCCGAAAATCGACAAACTTGTAACGGATATCTCAGCATTGAATCTACTTGAGGTCGCCGAGCTGAGCGAAGTGCTCAAGAAAAGATTGAACCTACCCGACGCACCGGTCATGCCAGTTGGAGGTTTTGCCATGCCCAAGAGCGAGGTATTGACGATACTGTAGTAACTATTATTTAGAATAGTACATCGTTATTTACTATCGTATTACTATATATACATTGCTACGGTATATACTAGTATAATATATATATATATATATATATTATATTACTACATTGTTGGTACTGAGTAACTATATTTATACAACGCACTAGCTCTGATGTAGCTTTTGCAAAAGTATGTCTGTACCATAGTTCCAGTTCATTAGGTTTGTTATGTTGTTGCAAAAAGAAATTGATGACTCAAAATCGATTTCCAGGAGGACGATGAAGCTGCGGCGCCCAAGAGAGTACAGACATCGTTCACCGTGAAACTCATAAAGTTCGACGAGAAACAGAAAGTGGCTCTTATAAAGGAGATAAAGAACCTACTGCCCGGCACGAATTTAGTTCAGGTAAACAAGTAGTTTGGTTGCCACTGTATAACTTGTTGTGACAGTGGTTCTCTAAATCTTGACTATTTTTTTTTCCACAGGCAAAGAAGTTCGTCGAGAGCATACCAGTTATAGTAAAATCTGACGTCCCAAAGGAGGAGGCCGATCAGCTCAAAGAGGCAATCTCCAAGGTCGGGGGTGAGATCGAGGTCTCATAAATGATATGAAGGATTTTCTGTACCATCAAACTCACAAATTTATCGCGGAACTTTTGTCGTCCCTGCGTTCTACTAGTGTAATAAGGCAATAAAGATCCCTGGACAAAAAGAAACGAAATATGAAAATTTGCACGTTCCTTACAATATCTCGTTCCCGTTGATCTCTGGATTGCTAAATTTGCTGACGGGAGGCAGGGGGGGGGGAAATGTGTAAAAGGCGAAGAACCCTGTACAGGTAGAATAGGATACAAAAAAAAAATTCTAACGGTATCAAAGGCGAATCGTCAAAATCGGCCGAATATATAAAACAAAAAAGTCCAACAGCGTTATTGTGTTCTTCGATCGGCGACAACCACCGCGTCGATAAACTAAGTTCCGTAAACTCCGACTCCGAGGTTGTATAGACTCATTTACCATTAAATTTCCAAAGTTCGATAAAATAAAACAAAAAGAACACCTCATAACAGAATTAAAGTTTCTACTCTGTACGAATTTGGTACCCGTACAAATGAGCAGTTTCAACAACGCTATACATCGTCCTTTTTATCGCTGCTTGGTTCAAATTTAACGGCCTTGTTGCGACGGACTGAGAACATCGGAGGAGCATAGCGGTGATCATAAAATCCGATGTCGGGAAAGGGGCTGATCAACTGAACAAGTCGGCGGTGCGGTGGAGGTTTCGTAAGCGATTCGCGGAATATTAAAGTTACCAATGTTATACATTTTGTAAAAATGTTTTTCTCGTCCAAACGTATTAGCGTCAAAGTCTTTGACCATGATTATACGCAAATTTGCAAAATTTTATTCTCGTTAGTTACCCGATTGTTTTCACACGTCGAATTGTCTCAAAGATGAGACTTGCATAAATGGATCCTCGATTTTTAAAAATGACGATGAAAAATTTAAAAGTTTAACAAAAAAATACGATTGTAAGGGCAATAAGGAAGCGTCCGTTACATGCAGCATCGTTGTAGAGAATGACCGTTACATCCAGCGTCGTCGCAGAGAATGGCTGTTACATCCAGCGGTCTCGTAGAGAATGGCCGTTGCTTCGTCGGTCGGCGGCGACCACCGCATCGATAAAATAAGGCTCGTGATCGCCACTCCGGTGCCCCGCGCTTACGAAATACCAGGTGAAATTTATGCTCCTACCGTGAGTACATCGACGGCACTGTCAGGATATTATCGCGAGCAGAGTTGCACATTGTAATCTGGCGGTTCGTCAAGAAAAACAAACAAAAAAAAGAGAAAAAGCAAAATTGTGTGAATCGATGAGAGAGATTGGGTGGTGGTGAGGTGTGCCCCCTCCTTAGTCGGCCGTCCCTGCGCCACGACTACTGCCACGATGGCCGAGGAGCCCGACACAAACGATACAGCTACGATGGAAAATGTGACGCAAAATGAGATCAAGGTATTGCCCGGATAATAGATAAACAACAGTTTGTTCGTAATAATGGAGTCTTTATCGTTGTTCAGTTATAATTTCGCAGCGTCGAGTGTGACGAGTTCTAAGAGGTCTGTGTGTCTTGTGCGATTTTGACAGGTCAGTAGTGCCGGAGCCGTGGTGGTGCCGTGCGAGAACGACGTAGGTGTACTCGAGTTCCAGGCCTCCCAAGTTATTTTGCGTCTCGAGGAAGCCGTCGAACGGGCCGCTGAGGGCGGTGGAACTACATGGAACAATCCATCGGGATTTCTTTCCCAGCCCAGAACCGCCGAAGATATTTTGTCACTTATACAGGTGAGAGGATACTCCAAAAATGAATGACCGAAAACGCCAAGTTTTATTGGCTAGCTTTGACGTATATGCGCGTGTCATTCGTCGATTCCGTTGGCGCCGACACCGTCGCTCCGTTGTCACGTGGGCTTTTACGCGCTTCTCGGTTGAACGTTTGATAAAAAAAAGAGTTTGCGTCGGAACACAAGTTTTTCCACTGTGCGATAACGATATTCGTTGAAAAATTTATGACCGTCGAGCAGATAATACAACGATTTTTTTTACACGTCGCAGAAAGGAAACAGCTTTTGTAATTCGCAAGACAAACGCGGCCTTCGACAGTGGCTTTTTAGACTATCGCTTCTCTTCCGCTTGATAAGATACATTTATCCCGCTCGTTAGCGCTCCCTTAAGGGGGTCGAGTCATCTAATTGACTATGCAAGGTCTCATTCTCGTCCCAACAAAAATCTTTGTTTCATTGTTTCAATAACAACATTCTTTTAATTTTTAGTGTTCTAGTAGTTTTGCATCCAGTACTCTGATCTATAAAAATTTGCAATTGACCTCCACTTTTATTAACACAATTTTGAGGTGAATTGAAGTCCCCCTTAATGCACAGAGATTTACTGAATATATACATATATATATATTTACAGGACCTAGTTATCCACGAGGACTCCCCACAGCCTAACGAAGATGGAAGCCAGGAGCCTCCCGGCAGTCACGTGACGAGTTTGCCGCCGCTGACGGAGGCTGCGAAACTCGCCCTCGTCGCACATTCCGTTTCGGCTTACGCGGTGGCTCTTCCCAGGCCGCACGCTCAACGATTGGCCGGGCGTCTGGCCGCCGACACTACACGATGGCTCAGCCACATATTCCACTTTGTAGACTGCGCCTCGTCCTTTCACGAGGATCACCTGGAAGGACTGGTGCGCGTTACGAGACTCGCTCTGCACAGAAAGTACCCTCGTTACATGGAGGAAGGCTTCACCGCTCTCGCTTCGGCGCCACCCTTGATATACAGTTCGGTAGCCGCTCCCCTGGGAGTCGTCCAACATTTGTGTCGACAGGTATTCCAGAAACGAAGTTTTAGTATTGGGCTACAAATTTACTAACTTTGATGTATTTTTATTTTTTATTTAACGTCGCATCAACCGCTATGGTTATTAGCGACAGGACCTACAATTGTTTTCCTTTAGTGAAAATCGTACCACTTTGGGGATTGCTCAGTATGAGTGAAAGTTAACTGAATTTTTTTTTGAGATGAAATTGCAACAGTCGATGAGCAGAAATGTTGTTATTTAACTGCGGCTACGATCGAACAATCGATACATCTGTAAAGTGGAGAATAATATCTTGACGTTTCGGGCAAATTGCTGGCCCTCTTCAGAAATTTATTTCTTCCTATTATTACATATAATAATCTGACAATTATTTTAAATAATTATTTCCTTACAATTTTTTTTTGTCTATACAATGCTTATATTAATTAATAGTCACTCTTATAATAAATCAACCAACTAACTAAATAACATTTGTGAGTGAGAGTTCGACAAAATGAACATGTAAGAGTACGCACGTTATTCTCTGCCTTATAAATGTGCCGATTGGTCGTTCGCAGCCGCAGTTAAATAACAACTTTAATTGGACTTTTTGGACGTCTGCTGACATGTATCGACTATCGGACGATAGATGCCAGGAGCTTCGTCGCATCACAATATTTTTCCGCTACGGCACCGGAATTCGGACCCGAGATCTCCGATACTTTGTCTTCGCAGCTAGTACCCTAGCCACGGGACCAAACTGATCGGTTTAACTTTTATTGTTTCTCTTGCGAACGCGCTATTATAACTGGGTGGATTCTCGACTTAAAGTTGTACACAATATTTTTCGTATGAGTTGTTAATCGTCATCTTTCTCGTACTCCAGCTATCGTTGCCACTTCACTGCGTTCGGCCTATTCCCCACAACACGATGTTCGGCTCGCGACAAAGCATGGACGTGTCCGCGCTGGAGCGCCGATTAGCGGAGGACAGCCAATCGAACGGTGTCACACCGCTGTTGGTTCTCGCCGAGGCTGGCTCTGTGCTCACCGGACACTGCGACAACATAACGCGTCTCCGAGAAATATGCGACAAGTACAACGTATGGCTGCATCTTCGAGGTCACTCCATGGCCGCCCTGGCGTTAAACAATTTTACAAAAGACTTGGTAATGCAGCTATCGTGGCTATTGAGATGACAGGATTAACTTCGGGAGATATAGTTTATTAAACGATATATTTTTTTTAAACAGCCTTTGAAGATCGCAGACAGCATCACACTGCCTCTTGGCGTCTGGTTGGGTATTCCATCGTTGCCAGTAGTCGTATCCTTTTGCAGAATTATATACAGTACTAGCAGCTTGTTACGGCTCGGAGGCTTCGCGCCCTCGCTATGGACTGTGAAATTTAGAAACCAGAAATTTAGATCTCCGGAGATTCGCTACGAATATGTCACCTCCGGTTTGAAAAAATATATATATTTTTTATCGGAAGTGACTTCATATCGGTAACACGTCGCTTCGTGAGATAAACATACAAACGAATCCACAGTTTTTAAAAATATATGATAGATTTAAAACGAAACAGTTTTTTTAGACAATATTTACTTAACGATCGCCGTAGACGCTGTACAGGCTGACAGACACGAAGGGCGGTAGACCGACCCAGAGAGATACAACGTTGTCTCTGGTATCCGGTCTGATGGCGGATTCTCTGTCGAGAAGACTACCGACGTTACCACTGTGGGCGGCCCTGCAGGTTCTTGGGCGCGAGGGTATTCAAAATAGGTTCAAAAGGTGCTTCCTGATCGTCGAGGAGTTGTACAATAAGATTAAGAAGTTTCCCTGCATCAGTTTGCTCGTGAGTCGACGATATCGAGATTCCCATTGAAGATAAACATTGTTAATCAGCATTTTTTTTTTTTTTTTTGTTATTAATCGGATGAAAATTTTGTTACATTCGGCACAGAGTCAAGCACCGGGCGGTGAGACTGGCACGTACACGATAAACGACCTCGCAACGAATCCCATAAATAGCCCTCAACTATTCGAGGTCGTAGCGAGCTCCCTGGTGTTTCAATTCGTTCCGGCCGATCGCGATGCTCAATCCATGGAACGCGTGCCGCCTTACTACGACAAGCTCAACTCCTGGCTCGGACAGATTCTTCAACGAGACATCGAGAACGTCCAAGTCGAACTCTGCGAGATCGAGCAGCACGGTGTCGCGATCCGTATATGCCCTCTGGAGAATCCCGAGAGACCACCGACAGACGAGGACATCGAGAACGTGGTCGCGTGTCTGGAGCAACAAATCGTAAGGATGGCTTCGCAAGTTTTCTATCGCCGAATCAGCGGTGCCGTTTCGGTGCGATCGTTTTGGCCCCAGGTCGTTTGGGCAGGGCCGTTTCGACTCCAGGACGCTTTGGCGTCAGGACGGTTTGGTGCTTTTCATGTGTCGAAACATCCTGGCGCCAAAACGGTCGTGCCGAAACGTGATATACCCTATCGCAACAACGTCTTCGACTCTAATTACTTTTGTTTATCTTGGTTCACAGGAAATTTTATTGGCTACGGTGGAGCACAAGGATACCTTTGTCCGCCTAGTAACGGACAACGACTGTTTGCACTTGGTGGATATGCCCGGATGGGCGGGTCTCGGCGGAGTTCGCTACGCGCCACCCACTTGGATTCACGTTATGACTGATCAGGCGAAAGAAGAATTAAACAGACTTAACATACAACTCGTAGAGGCTCTGCGAAGTACGGATGCGGCTTTCTCACTCGGCGAAGGAGCGGACGGTTTGGCCTGCGTACGCTTCGGAATGGTCACGCAAGACACCGGTCAGTTGTGTAAAGAAACTATCATTTCATTTTTCATACACAAAAAAAGGTCTGACTATTATTTCGTATTTTTTCCCCCACAGATGTAGCAGAGCTATTGTCGCTGGTGCTTCAAGTCGGCCAGGAAGTCGAGGCCAGCTCAAAGCTTCTGGACACTATGTCTGAAGTAGTTAAGCGTGGAATCGAGGCCGCTCAGACGGATCTCGAGCGAGAGAATGCCGAGAAACTTTGGCAGGAAGGGATTCTTAGACACGTTCCGGTGGTCGGAACTTTCGTAAATTGGTGGAGTCCACCCTCTAAGGAGGCTGGCGTACGGGGACGCAGCTTGAATTTGCAAGCTGGTAAGCTTGTACAGATAAATTCTTGAAAGATATCCCAACCCCCCGTTGCGCTTTACTTTTCTTTATGCAACGTTGCTCTTGCACAGTAGGTTTTTTATTTCTAGCATTTTTTTATCGATAGCCAAGTGAGAATGTTGTAATGTTACGTTCTTTTCTTTTTTTCTTGGAACTTTATCCTTAGGTGTCGTCGAGAGTACGGAGAACATATACAAGTATCACATGCAGCTGCAGCCAAATTCGACGAACAGCAACGGCTCCGGAGCAAGAACACCGCCCCAGCCGCTCGTTCAGACTCCGGTCGGCGCCGGAAGCCAGAGTCACAGTCGTTCCTCGAGTCATTCCAGTCTTCAGAGCGGCAAGAGCGCGGCCGTCGTAGCTAACGCGAATGTACCTCAGGCCAAAGAGCCCGTGGCCGAAATTCGCTCGTAGTCAAAATCTCGCAAGCCAGACTATCGTTTTGTTTCTCGTCCCCCAAGTACGGTGAACTTAGAAGTTCCTCGAGGCGCACGACGAAGCCGGCTCTTCTCGAATCGAAACGATGCTTTCACACATCCGAGGAACGCGACTATCTCGCGTACTCAAAAGCTTCTACTTCTATCCCTAAAATAGCATACGACCGATCTCTCTCAAAGTGGCCTCAACATTCGAGCTTTCGTTTACGGAGATAGCCAAGTGTAACTTTCTTCATCGTCTGCGATACACTTTTTTTCTTATTTCTCTCCGGACACTATTCGTCGCCGTTAACTTGTATTACTTCTCCCTCGCGGCTTTTATTTGCAGATCGGCTATGCGAAAACGCGATTAGATAAGGCTGAGCGTACTTATCGGAACTGTTCGAGTATATCCGCATTGCACTCAGATGAGTAATAACGCTCCGTGCCTCTTCAGATTCTGTCGTTCCCACATACGTCACCGTATTTTTCGATTGTTTAAATTTTTCTCCACCCACGCAACAGCACAAGCCCACGGGACTGAAAACTTTTTATTTTCAAGAGGCATTCGATCGATTGCATAACAACGCGTGCATAATCACTCATTAATATTTTTCACGCTTCGTTCCTTTGTAATTTTTAAATTCGTTTCTCCTTGAAACTCGAGCACAATGTTTATGCTTGGACGAGCATGTGATATGAAAAAAGCAAAAAAAAAAAAAAATCGCGAAACGAATCGTGATCACAATCCGAGTATTAAGCCTCATACGGGCTCTTTATCTATCGCGTGTCCGTTTTTGGTTGATCCTCGAAGATGCCTCTTTCTCGCGTAACAACCGGAGTCGAGTTGCCGCCGAGTGTGACGTTAATGAATTTGTGAATAAAAAGTAAAACGGCAGTTGCAATATTAAATAAAAACGGTTCACCAAAGAATCCGGCCTCGCTTCCGATCGGTTTACAATTTAACAAGGTAATCCACGCGGGATCGCCGTAATTGGACGAAGGTTCGAAGGGTATAAACGATGTAGTAATAAAACAATTAATCATTCGCGCTTCGCGAGTACTTTCGCGATCGCCCAATTACACACCACGAGAAAGACACATACACGAAAGAGTATAAAAAAATAAAAATAAATTAAAAAATAAACATTAACACGCGCAACACACATTGTTGAAACTTACGTATAAAAATCTAAAATTAAGCTCGTATGTATATTTATGTACCAAACTGTTGTAATAAAGTATTGCTACCGCATAAATCATTATGAAAAAAGATTAAATCTTGAAAAAAAATCGTCTTGTAATTTTAAAAAATCCTGCGTCGGGAGAAGTCCGGGAGAGTGGCAAACATTTCTGGTTGGAATTAAAAACTATCGTCATACTTGTATTTCTTTTATTTCTCTTCACATAATATTCGTTTACCATTACAATAGGAGGAATAAAGTTTGTAGCATGGCAATTAGACACAATTGTAATTCACAGAACTCAATATTGATATCGATAATAATAATTAACAATTCTGCATTTTTGTATATCTCTGGAAATAATAATTATTCTCTTCTATATTTAAAGCTTATCCACGCCACGCATACGAAACGTTATACAAATCTTATAGCTTACGCGAGTTCATTTACTTGTAATTATTATGTTGCTTTTTTTTCTTTCTCTCTCTCTCTCTCTTTCTCTCTCGATAGCCTCTACGCACTTTGTAAATAAGAAATATAATCTTTCTCTCGCTCTCTTACCTGTGGAAAGGGATCATAGATAGTAACGGAAATGAAAAGCTAAAAAAACGAAAATTAAATTTAAAAAAAGAACTAATTTTTGCCACAATTAGCGATAGTTGAGCCGTGAAAATCGAAGTAAGAGCAAAACTCTATTACTCTATTTCTTCCTTATTCTCCAGTCTTCTTCGTTTTACAATCTCGACAGATGATAAATTTAGTTTTTTTGATTTACATATCATATCCTCTCGCCCGATCGACCGTTCACGCCTGACTCGCAAACGAGACTCCATATAGGCCAACATCGAAAAAGTCTTAACGTCGATTTCCAATTACTTGTTTGCTCGCTTAAGAACCTACGACTCTAGGAATCTCCAAGTTTCACGAAGCAATCGTTCCATCCCCGAATCTTTTGTACATTCGCACTTTCTCTCATGCAGGAATATCACTCTCACGTATAAAAACCATGTGAAAAAACTGAAACGGCGTCGACGATTCTGTCGTTTGGAAAAAGTTGTTAGACACTTCTCAAATCGCCAAACAAGTGACGATTAACGGCTTATCCTAAACAAAATTGACGAACTATTAGAACAAAGATCATCGCCAACAGTCGTCCGCGCGTTCTACGTTTTAAACATACTCGCGTAATCGATAACCGAACAACATTCTCCGCTTATCGATGACTCTCACTCGGAGTCACGACGATTTTTTTTTTTTTTTTTTCTATTTTTCGGAAGTTGGCGAATTCGATCGTAACTCTCTTTCTCTCGAGCTCTTCGGGGGCTATTGTAAATTAATTATCCCCCCTCCGAGATTGCGAAAGACTCTTCGTACAGAATACTGTATTGATCCCGTTTGCGTATCTCACGGCAGTCTTCGACGATTTATTTCGTTCGATTAAGAATATTCATTCGTAATATAATCCCGTATCATCTCGAACGGTTGGCTCAACGATTGTGAATGTCGAGACGGCAGCCGCGGCGCATTTGGCCTCGACGCGTCGATGCACACCTGTGTGTTCCTATGAATAATTATTCTACTTACGACGAAGGAGATAAAAATTCGCGCACATTTGCAAGCCAGTCCGTCGAGTCCGTGTCGCCGACAGCTTTCAAACCAACTCGCTTATTTTATTTTTTTGTTTTCTTATCGGCTAAACGAAAGTCGAACGTACTCACGCTCGACGCTACTTTACGATAGCTCGCTTTTTTTACTTTTTTTTAACTCTTACTTTACTTCTTCTCATTTATAGTTGGAGTAGTAAATTGTTTTTTTTTTTTCATTAGCGTAGTGGGTAAGATTACTTGAGAAAGAGAGTAGTTTTTTTTTTGTTGCTTGTGTTTGTGTGGGTGTGTTTAATACGTTAATTCCAGCTAAGGTCCGAAAAAAAATTGAGCCGCTTCACGATGAATTTGGCAAGAGATCTTTTTTTTCATTACGATTATTCTTCCTCGCTCTCTGTTTTCAACGACGATGAATACACCACAAGTTATTTACTGACTAGGACACTATATTCTTTCGTTTACACCCTTTTCCCCCTCTTTCGTTTCACAGAAAGAAAAAAAAATCGACTTTCTTCGGTTTCTTCATTCACGTGCCTCTTATCTGCGTGTTCTGCCCCTTTGACCGCTCTCGAGATCAAATTATCTAAACTTAATTAATTAATGAACTAACTTTACGTGTAACTCGGTGTCTAGGTTCTACGGCTCTTTTTGTTTCCTCTTCACAATAAATATTACAATTATTTACATCCGCGTCCGTATTCCACGTTAAATATAAGTCTGTCTAAAGACGGTCGTGACGACAACGACCGAGATTATCGAAGACGCGATCGCGTATTATCATTCCTCTTGTTTATTTTTTTCTGTTAGTGCCCGAAGGCAAATAACTCCTCGGATAGTCGAAGGATAAGTGTTTACGAATTATACAAGAAAACTGAGTGTACGAATAAATGCTCGTGGAATGGCACTGATCGCTGCGCGAACATCATTACGAATGAAATTAACGAACAAAACATTTTCTCAAAAACCCGAGGGGTGCCCGACGAGTGTTCCTCGAGCACGAAACGTATATTAGAGATTAAAATTATCACACTTTACACGTCTAATATTTTTTTTTTAGTCTTACACTTTGCTAATTATTTACAAGATTGATGATCGAATAATCTGCGAAACTCTGGACCACGACGTATGTGTTGTTTCGTTGTAAAGCAATCAAGTCACTCTGTCGAATATGATTGTTCAATAATTTCTAGTGTCGCGGTTTTGACAGTGTCGATAGTTCATAGGTTGCGCAGAAAAATCGCATCGATTTTTTTTTGTCTTACACTCTACGAGGACTCGATGAAAGAAGAAAAAAAAACCGTTGTCCTTTCCCCGCTCAACGCTGTACGTGGATGCTGTTAAATTCGATTCTACATTTTTTTCACACTGCGATAAAGCGAATAAATATAGATGGAAAACAGAAACGCGTGCCTCGACCGCACATGGGTTTGTACTTAAAGTGTGTATTCGCCTGAGCAATGGCAGTATATTCGTAAATTGATATTATCAATGAAGATTAATCGTGAGGCCGTTTTAGGCCCGCGACACAGATTAACTTTAATAAATATTATTATCACTCGTGGCAATCCGTTCGGTAACTCTTTAACGCTTTGTAAAAAACCGTTATCATTGTTTTGTTTGTTGTTTTGTTTTCGTAAATACGTTATTCCGTTATTATTGGTTATTAAATAGGCTGGTTTGTAAACGTTTCGTTCGAAGAACAATAAGAAGAGTAAGAAAAAAAAAATCTTCGCGCCGATTTTTACTTATCGCGCGATTATTTAATAGTAAAAAGATATATAAAAAAGTGTCTTTTGGTATCCCTCTCACGTTAATTGTTAATATGCATGATGAATTTTTTTTTTTCATGCCACACGGCATTCGATGAGATTCGTGAGGACGATTATCGTTTTCCCCATTGGCATTTGTAAAAAAGACGATCGCGAAATTCTCGATTTGTGCATAGGCTGATATATAATCGATAGTTTCGTTAATCCACTCGACGATTCGTTAAAGTGGAAAAAGAACTTGGAACGACGGGCGTACGAATGTAAGTATAAAATTTTTTTATAAATATCAATCGTCGAACTTTTTTTAAGATCATTTTTGTATAGATCGACGAATGTTGTGTCTCGATTTTAATTTCGTGCTTGTGTTCCCGCGGGCTTTTGCGCACCTGTACTCGATTATTCCTGTGCGAATTCTCAGTGGTGCTTGACAAGGGTTTAAAAAAAAGAAAAAAAAAACCGAGCCTCGTGAACGACGTTAAAATCCGTTTTGCCCCATTGCAACATCCTCGTGATGCCAATTCGAAATACCAATTTCATTATATGTCCATACCATCGAATTCCCACACCGACCGTTGTTATTCCATCTTCGTACTATTTTTTGAAACTCGTTGACTAACAGAGTTTCGGAGATTCTCTCGTTACCCTCAAAAGATCTTATCGCATCTCCATCCGAGATTACTTTGCCCCCTCCCCCAGTGTCTCAGTCTCTTTAATAAAAATCGCACTGCCGACGCGCTGCTTCTATCCCCGTTGCCATTTTTTTTATATTAAAAAAAGAATTATTGAAGCAGTGGGATATGATCGCTCGTTCGATTTCTCGCTTTGGTTTCGCTTTTCTTCTTGGCAACGCGACGAGAGGCTCGCTCTCGATCCCGCTCGATTCACACGCTCACAGCTCGGTTACGGCATAGAGATTAGGATCGCTGCCCTGTACCTGACTCAGCGTCGGCACAGCGGCGGCTTTCTCCTGCCTCGCTTGTGTTCTGTTGTAAGTACCGTACATGTTCGGCACAGCGCTGTTCTGCGCCGCTCCGTTGAACTGTCCCCGAGTAAAGTTTCGATCAAGCGTCCTCACCTGATCTTGCATCTGGTCCTGAATCCTTATGTTCGGCGCCTTGTTCCTCACCAACGAACGAAACTGATTCATGTTCGTCTGCGAGCGCGACTCGAACTCCCACGTTGGCTGGCTCGACGGATTCGGCGGTAGCGGCCGATTCTGATTCCAAGCCGGCGTAGGTCCGCGCTTCAGGCTCGCCAGATTCTTCGGATCGAGTGTCTGCGTCTTGCGTGAGTCTTGGAAAGTTGCGAGATGCGCGGGTCCGTGCGAATTGTGAGACAGGGTGCCGGTGAACGAAGCGACGCTCGGTGTCCACGGCGGTTCCCTACCTGAATTGTCGCGAGGCCATGAACTGATTGTTTAGAAAAGATTTTTCGTGTAATGGAAAATGTAATGTTAAATTCTGAATTTTTTGTTTAAACTTACCAGGCCCCGAGGGGGCGTGCCCTCAGTAGAAGTCACTCGACTCGAGGGTCTTGCACTGTTTGCTCAGAGTCGCGTACTGGCCAGGTTGATCTCCGAGTCCAGCACGGTGTTCAGCTCGTCCACTCGCTGACTGCTGATTATGCTGAGCAGATTTGTGATCCCCGGCTCCTCCACTCCCGTTAACTCCCCCACCTCTGTAAACGGCAATGCCAAGAGAACAAAGTTGCAGCATTCTCTTTTCCTTCATCATTATGATATTGAAGCGTATGTGACGGGGATTATTTTTTGAAAATTGAGCCCCGAACGATCGATAACGAGACGATCTTCGTACTCGGATCGACGTATCGTCAGGGGATCAATTTTCATTGGGGATGATTTTATTGAATTCCACGACTGTATCTCACTAATCGCGCCTTGCCAAGGTAAACGACGAGTTACATAGAAAGCGACAAAATTTGTATACCAATCAGGCCCCTGGAGCAAAAAACTCCGTTTTCACGTAAAAAATATATGAGCGATTTTCTTTATCAGCAGGAAAATCTAGAGGCTGCAAACCTAGGATGCCTTCTCTAATTTTTGCGGAAAAAAAACAACAACTAAGACCGAACAAATATCGGCAGTGATTGCCTATCGCAACAGATATCGGCAGCGATTGCCTATCGCAACGACGAGCTATTGTACGAAGCTTGACGCGACTTAACGCACGCGAAGAGACAAAAAAAAATAACGAGACGAGACGAGACGAGACAACGTCGTAAATCATAATCCCAATTTTCGTGATAACAAACGCGTTAGTGTAATCAATGAACGTAAATAAATGAAAAATAATCATGCACAAACTTTAACATGCTCTCGTGCAGCTGACGTGCTCGAGCTGTCGCAGTAGCGTAGGACGGCGGGGGCGGCGTTAGCAGGAGAGGCTGCTTAATTGTATTATTCGTGCCATGAGCATTCGGATTAAGAGAAGGGGCTGTAGGCGGGTACGACCCTTGGCCACGAAGAGTCCTCGCTGCGATAGCTTGTGAAGCTGCCGACGGTGGCAAGTAAGGATCCTGCTCGTCAACCTGGTGGTAATCCCTTCTGGAACAAAGTTACGAACATCGTAGATAAACCGTCCGATCGAGAATGAAACGTCATTCGGTATCGAACAAACAGTTCGCGATAATCACCGTTTTCTTATGTAAATCCACGTGTGCGAATCGACCCATACCAGTACGGTAAAGAACAGACCAGCCGCTAGACTCGCCAGAAGCATGAAAGTGAGTCCGTAACTTAAAGAAGAAAAAAAAAGTTAAATTGCCAGAAGAGATAAGAAATATCTCAAATTGATTTTCATTTAAATATTATTTTTCACTCACAGTCCCAGATGGCACAGGCTCTTGGCAGCGTGCACGTATTGCTTGTGCAGGGGTTTGCAATCTAGCAGAGTGGCGAGGCCGGACATCAGTCGATCAACGGCATTGACGTCGGTCGTGAGGCTACTAAATTTGGGCTGCAATTGTTGATCCTTGAAGAGTTCAGTCGCAAGACGATCGACGGTGTTCAGGCTGACTCTCATGTTGGAGGCGGCTCTCTGACCCTCACGCAACCGTTGAGTAAAGGGATTGCTACGAGTGTTTTCGCAATGGGTGTAATAAGAGAGCACTTCCGAAGCGAGTGTCGTCGGCACGGCTCGGGTGAGATAGCCGTCCGGCGACACGCAAAGATCACCCAGTGCCACCGACGTCGCCAGGTACAAGGAAGCCATCAGCCACGAGACTATGACCGCGAAGAGGCCAAAAACGGAGAATCTACGGAAATGAGAACGAAGAAAAATTAAAAGAAAATCTCCCATTGTTTGACTTCCATTCCGCGCTGAAAAAAAAAAGATTGTCCTCACGTAATGAGAGCGCATCGGGAGTGTCGCGCGACTCCGACCAGCAGAACCACGCAGAGTACGAGAAGAGCGCTGAGAACTGCCATTGTCACGGGCCACCTGAGTTGCTCGATCTTTTCGCCCATACCGATCGCGCCGGCCAAACTAATGCCGCTCAACGGTTTTTTTATCTCGAAGCTACGGTTGACCGCGATACTCGTGTTCTGCTTCATATAGGCCAAAGCTTTGAGCAAGTAGTCGAGGGTCGTTTTGTTGCCGATCGGCGCGTCGAACGCGTCGCCGAGGGACGTTAACTGCGGTTCCATCTTTTTCTTCAGGGTGATCTCGATGGTGTCGGTCTGAGTGAGGCAAAGAAGAAACAAAGTAAGTTTTTTTTTTCACCTGATGTTGGCGTCAATCGTCGCTCACCGTAGGCACACATACCTGATTTCTTACAGCGGTAACTATACCGTCGACGTTCCTCGCAGCGACGAGAAGCTGCACGAGGCCGTTGTGAACGTCGTCGTTGCCGTACAGACCGACGGCGACGGAACCGGAGCAAAGTACCGCGAGGATAGCGAGGGAGCACTTCAGCAGGGTTATCGACCTCCGCGGACGAGGCTTCCGGTCACAGCATCTCGTAACGAGATACACCAGCAGCACCAGAAGCGTCAGGATGAGCCAGGCAGCGGGAATGCTACCGAGTATACCCAGGCTCTGAAATAATTCAACGGACATAAATTATTTTTTTCATCACAGTCGAGAGGGGGCTGTGGGAGAGTCTCGTTTTTTTTTCTTTTTATTAATTTTTTTAATTTTAAATTTGATATCAAGGAGCGTGGGAGCCGTCGGCGAGAAAGTGGGCGGTACGACACTTGGCGGAGCGATCACGTTTAATGCCTGAAATCGATTAATTCAAAGCCTCGACCTCGTCGGCCGGTCATCATCGGGCCAAGGGGCATCAATCGAGAACGGTGCCTCGGAGTCGGAGAGCCGAGAGCGCCGCAACCGCCACTCGACGGAACACTCGAGCGTGACGGAGGACGATCGAAGTTGAAGCGCGTTCGATCGAATCAGCAGTTCATCTCCGAATTTTTTTTTTTTTCTCTTCAACCAGCTGCAATCGTACCCGCTCGATTAAATAACATCAACGTGATTTTGTTCGAAGGTCTGTCTTCAATTGGCAATTTTATTCGCGATTCCCGACCGGTGCCCGACTAGAGGATTCTCGATGAAAGATTATTTCCCTTCCGACCAAGGATTTTGAGCATCGACGTTCTCGTTGTTCCTCTTCTTTTTTTATCCACTCGACTTCTCTCGTCTCCTCGCCGTTGACTCGAGCCAACGCGCCGTGAAGTCCGGAAAAAAGTGTAGTTTTTTTTTGTTTTCTTTTTTCTCGTATTTTTTCTTCCGTCAGCCTCTCGGTCCAAGTGCGCGCAGAGTGCAACGCGCCGAGGACAGGCAGCAGCGCACAGTCGAGAATATATAGTATATTATATATATGTATATACGTATCTGAAAAATCGCGATGGCCCAGAGACTGCGAGACTCCGGGTTTTCCATTCTCTAGACAGAACTTTTCCTCTCTCGCAGCTTCGGCGAGTCGAGTACTACTCTCTATCTCCCAGCTATTTCCATTTCACTCTTGTGCATCGCGGGGCTGTCCGCACCAGCGGCTCCGTGGCGTGCCGAGGGTGCTCCTCGAAAAAGAGCGAGGGAGATCCGAGAGGGCGGAAGAGAGAGAGGTCCGGTGAAAACTGTTTCTAAAGAATCCATTTGCAATCTTATATATCCGGCGAGCTTGCAACGTCGATGTACGTACCATAATACAGGGCCGAGAGCGGGGCAAAACGGAACAGTGGCCGCCATCCGAGACGAGGCCTCTTTCGTCTCTGCCGAAAAAAATTCGCAAAAATAGTCCATCTTGCCCCGGTCTCCCCGACGAAAACAGTTCCCGTCTCTACGCAAGCTCCGGCCTCGCATCGCTCGTCTCTCCCGATTTTACGGACCGCTTCACCGAGATTGAATCGAGCTTTTCTCGTATTTACTTTCCGTACCTCGACAGCCGCACGGCAGCCGATGCATTTGGTATCTCTCCAGAACGTCCCGCGTTGTCATAAAACTTTCATCGATTCTCATAGTTTCGAGGAGAAATTGCTCGCATTGCGAATTTTGAACGCGAAAAGCTCCTCTTGTTGCGCGCTGTTGTCGATCCCGGCGCTTCGGCCTCGAAGGCTCCACCGTCAGTTCTTTCTTTTTTCCGCCGCAGTCTGCCTACGATGTTTTTTTCTTTCTTCGTTCCCTCAACGACGCGAGAGACTCGAGTCACCTCTCCGGAGATCCCGGAGTGGCTTGTTCTCTATCCGTGGGCCTCGCTGCTACGTAGATGCAGGCTGTGTGACGTACTGTGCGGTACGCGGATGGTCTACGGTATAAATTCACAAGCGCGAGGGAGGGAGAGACGAGGAGCCGCAGGGGTACGAAACGGAAGAAGAGCCGAACGAGTAGCAGCGAGGGGCAACAGAAGAGGACGAGGAGGCCCGCACGTTGCCTTGTGTGCTGCCCCCGGGCGCATTATGACGGTGGAGGATATAGTATTCCAGCCGCCCTCTTTGTGCATTGTTCGTGTGCTTGCCGGAGCCTTTGTGCTTTCGCACAGTTTCGTTCGTGGCGCGCACACAACGGATTCCCATGCCAGAAACGCGTGGCATCCAGCTGCTTATGCCTCCGCTTCACTTCGCTGTCGTCGCTCCATCGTCCTCCGTCCTCATCCTCCGAGTCCTCCGGCCAACCCCGTTTCGCTTAATCTTCGGGCTCCCGCAATTTCGTTGCTCCGCTCCGCCTCCTTCGTGACCCCGCGCAAACGTCGGCGGGATATTACTCTCGGGCACCATCGACGAGCCTCTCCCCACGGAAATCAAATATATGCAAAAAAATATATATATATTAGTTCAGTTAGAAACATTAAATTAGGCTTTTTTGTTACACCCTTAGGAGTGTCACATATCAGTTTTCTGTATATACGAAGACATGGTATTGTTATTACTATCGCTATTAATTGTTCTTTTCGTCGATAAAAAAAGGTGATGAGTCTACCCAGATAACATTTTGCCAGCAAATATGCAGCATACGTAAGCACGAGATGGCGGCAAAATTGCGGCATGTGCGTCCGCATTTGCCTATGTTTTTGCCAGAATTCAATGCCGAAAATTCTTTGGAGCATATTGTCAGCAAGTTGTCAGCAAGGCTTGCTGATCGTTTCCATGTCACTACGAAGATTTATTTGCTTGGGTTACCAATATGCTGCAATCTCGTGCTAGAATCTATTGTTGCAATATCGCTGGCAAGAAAACCGCAAAACTGGGTGGCAAGTAATTGCCGCTGTTTGCCTCTGCTACGGTTGGCTATCTGAGTACGCAATAATAAAGTTCATGTAGATTGGCCACTCACACGGATATTCATAGATGCTCAGAGATCCTCGCAGTGCTCACTGACACTCGCAGATACACAGACACAGACAATCACACGGATAGTCATATGGACACTCGCGGATACTCACTGATACTCACGGATGCTCACAGATGCGCACAGACGCAGCGAGCGCGCGAGGCCACACGACCGTTGCTAAATAAAATAAACAGTGAGCTCACCTCGAGATAAATTTCGGAATGTGGATTGAATGTGTTGTTGACCGAGTGTAGAGAGACGTTGAGGTGGGGCAGACTGTGGAAGACCCGCGCTAGCTGGGGTACGGTGTACTGTTCCGGAAGTTGCTGATAACCGCCCGCCATATTGGTGAACCCTTTGCCTGCCGAGACTCCCGCGTTGAACAGCTACTCTTCACTTGTCAAGACATGCTATAGGCTACTCTGCAACAGAATTTCGAAAGAAATGAAATTTATTAAAAATGAAGTGAAAGTGACGAAAACAATCGCTGGATTAAAAATAAGCTGAATGTAATATAATCGGAGTGTAGCGAGGAGAGAATGCAGACTGATGCGATTTAATCTTTATTGAAGCGTCGGGCGTCATTCTCGGTGGCGAATCGAGGAGGGAGAAGCGTTCTCCTTCTCCCGGGGTCGGCGCTTTATTCAATTAGCCCCGAAAGCGCGCCGTTATGGAAGGAACGAGAGAGCTTAATTAACGAAATCCGTGCCGGCTGCTCAGTTCTCGTGACGCTGGTTGGAACACCCGAGGCTGAGCGGTTGCTGCGAGAGAACCCGCAGAGTCTCGGTCGCTCGAGCGCGCTTTTTACGCCCCCCTGTACGCGACACTTGATACACCGGACGACCCACGTGCTATCCCAGTGATTTTACTTCGCTGCAATTTTTTTTTCCTTTCGATAAAAATCGCTTAACATAAATCTATCAACGCGCGGTTCCTATAACCGATGTATCCGTCGTGTAATACCTGTTAGCATTTTTATCACTGAAAATAAATATCAATGAATCAGGCAGAATCAGCTTGCGGGCTGCCAAACGAAAAATGATTTCTATTCTACTTTGAATTCTTACAATTACATGCGGGATTGAAACGATAACGTGTAATCTTGACAGTCTTGCCGTCGTTGTCTCAATATCATATGGAATTGTAAGAATTGAAAGTGGAATTGAAATTTAAAAAAAAATTCTTTGGCGGGCAGGAGCGATTTTTTTTTCAGTCTACACCTTACCCGACGGATTATAAAAGAGTAGGCTGTAAAAAAGATAAGAATAAAAAAGCACGTGACAGTGATTTTACTTCGCTGTGATTCTTTTTCAATAGAAATCGCATAACATAAATATATCAACGCGCGGTTGCTATCCCCGATATATCCGTCGTGTACCACTCGTTAGCATTTTCACCCTGAAAATATCAATGACTCTCGTAAAATGCGTCAGCGGGCTGCCAACGAAAAAAATTATTGATTCAATTCGACCTTCAATTCTTACAATTTCATACGGGATTAAAACGATACATGTAACCTTGACAAATCTTGCCGTCGTCGTTTTAATATCATATGGAATTTCAAGTATTGAAAGTAAAATTGAAATATAGAAAAATTTCTTTGGCAGCCCGCAAGCAATTTTTTTTTCTCAGTCTACACCTTACCCAACAGATCGTAGACAAGTGGACGATGTGTAAAAAAAAAAATCGATTTCGGTAGCGAAACGAGCGCGACCTTCCCACACCATAAGCGCTGAGAAATGAGAAATAAAACTGGGCTGCACCGGCGTGAGAATTGGCGTTTACAAGTCTGCAGCTGCGATGTGTATACTTTCCGAAAGCGGGAGAGAGAGAGAGAGAGAGAGAGAGAGACGGGGCCGGTAGAGAACGAGCTACGGACGGTTTACGGCTATTTAAACGAGCGTCGTTCACTCTCGTTCGGTAGCATCGGGGCGGCAGAAAGCTTCACGAGGATCGAGCGCGGTGGTTCCCGCGGCGAGGAGCCGGACCTTCGTCTTGTTTTTTTTTACCGGCCACCGTGCCGCTCTCGCTCATCGGGGCCCGACCCTTGAAATCTCTTTTTAGAACGCGCGTATCGTACTGACACTGGCAAGACCGCTGCGCGTGTTCGTTGCCCTCGGGTTTCGTGCGTTTAAGCGACGTTCCGAGAAATTTATCGTGCAGATGAGAGAGAGACACGCTGCCGAGGGGAGAAAGAACGAGAGGAAGAAGAAAATTGAGAATAAGAGATGGTGAGACATACTCTTGAACCGAAAACTCGAAGAGCAGGGCTGCATATAGCCAGATGAGATCTGCGCAGATCGAACGCATAACGATTATTTTGATTTCTCAGAGAAAAATGAGATGATTTTTTTTTTTTGCAATAAATGTATTGTTAAAAATTGTTATACTACATATTGTTATTTGGATAGCACGTATTGTGAATTATGAGAAAATTTTACAATACATGTAAAAAAAGTGTTCGTTTATGAATGGGTAGATAGAAACTTATTTATTGGGCCCTGGGATAAATCTCCTAAGGATCAGAGTATACAGAGAGAAATACAAAGCAACTTGAAATGAAGCAGAAAAGGAAAAACGATACAAGAATAGAGGAGCGAGTGAGATACTCGTGAAGCGAAAATTCGAACAGTAGGGCTGAATATAGTCGAGCGAGATCGACACGGATCGAACACATACGATTATTTTGATCACCCGGAGAAAAATTAGATAGTGACATGTTTTGCGATATTTGTGTTGTTATTCCTGCACCTCAGGTATAATTTTTTCTGCTTTTTAACTCCTGACGGGCGTAGATTTCCACCTCACTCGTTTCCTCTGCGGACAAGGGTTCTGTGAGCAGTAAGTGGGGTTTTCCGCATATGGGGGTTTCCGAATCTCTTCGTTTTTTAAAAAGAAAGAGAATGGCATGCGGCAAATGTGATTTTATTAGAGCTTAGGTGTTTCACACTTAAAACCCAAAACGTAACGAAAATTGGCAAAAATTCGCTTTTTTGTAATATTGTCTGAGGTGATTTTACACTTCATACATGAGTTCTAGGGTTAATATTCTGGTACTAGATATTGTTATTTGGATGGTACATAGTACGAGTTATGAAAAAACACAATACGTGTTAAAACATGTTATCTTTTAATAACATTTCAAATATGGACTGGTCAATATTTACCCGTTTATCGCTAGCGTGTATAAAAATATAAATAAAATACAAAGCTAAGAGCTTAGTTCTTTGGATAATTGGTTTTAATTATTTTCCTGTAATTTGTTCCTCGGGGGCTTTCAGAGACGAGCGAACCGACAACGGGGCTATACCGGAAGTTGAGAGTCTCTGGCACAGGGATACGCTATAATCTGTAAACCCGGGCCATGACGGGGACGCTATCGATTTTTCGCTCGTCGATAATCGTGTACGGGACGAGCGGGAATTTAGCGATAGAAGAAAAATCGGCACGCTACCGAGGTAACTGCCGCGAGCAGGAAAACCGATTGCGGTCTCGCAGAGCCAAAGGGAACGCGATCGACGTGACCCGCGACCGGAATCGCTCGCTTTCCGCTCTGCCGTTCGTACATACCCGTGTATATGCCGCGCACAGGGCGGGTCACTCGGGATAATATTAATGTCTTTTGTATCCGAGTACCAAAATGGATAAAAAAATTTAATACGTTCGCTGAAGATCTTTATTTCAATCTCTATAGACTTGACGCGTCTCCCCTGCGATCGCGCGGTTTCCTATTATATAACCCAGATCGATTTTGCTGATATTAAAAAGGGACAAATAGGAATTCGGAAAGAGGGTTCTTCTCCGAAAACAACGAAGTCTGGTAGCCGGGGCAATTACAGACGCAATTGCAGCTGCAAACCGATTTTGATTCATATATTGATGTAATACAAGTAACATCACACGGGAAATTCGTCACTTCCGGTCCGGAAATTAAATGTTTCATCCGGACGGGACATCTATCGGAAATACGTCACTTCCGGTGTGGAAATGTCATTTTTAGACTGGGAGTGGTCATATCGGAAATTCCTCACGTCCGGTTCGAAAGTCTCATTTTTCAACCGGTATTGACGTCATACCAGAAATCCGTAACTTCCGGTTCGGAAATCTCATGTTCACGACTGGGAGTGACGTCATACCGAGAATCGGTCAATTCCGAATTGAAAATTTCATTTTTTCTGGTATGACATATTTCTGATATGATATCAGTTTCGGTCGAAAAATAAGATTTCCAAACCGGAAGTGACGTATTTTTCAGGCACAACATCCTCCTAGTTATTGTATTAAAGACGAAGACGAGTCGGAGGGTACCGCGGCACGTGGATTACAATATACAAAGGGGGGGGGGGGGTGGTGTTCGCGCTGTAATCAAAATTTACGAGCTCGTGGCGGGGTGCCCTCAGTTAGAAAACGCCGCTTACTAGGGGAAAAAAGCGGAAACAGCAGCGCGTGGCACGGAACACGGCCACCGGCCTGCTTGACTGTATACCCTGGTGTGTATCCTTGTCGAACGAGGTATCTCTGTCACGGGGGCTTCTGGTCGTGCTCCCCTATTTGCGGCCCGTCGTTCACTCCGTATATTTATGAGAAGTAATCCCATGACGCGCTCGCGCGCGTGTACACGTAGGGTCGAGAGTGCGAGACGAGCGTGACCAGCTCCCGGGAAGTAGAAGACTCCGATGCTATAGCCCTGGAATTAAGTCTTTGCTTCCCGTTGAAACGAGAAAAGCGAACGAAAAGTGAGCTACATGAATCAGAAAAAAAAAAATTTCCGAGTTCCCTTAATTCAACCGGAAGTGAAAAAGCCACATATCTGTATCCCACGAATACTGCATCTGTGCGTGTTTTCTATGTATTTAATTGCATGGCTTGAAACTGTTATTACCGTAATTACGATAATTCGATGTAAAGGGGGTTAATGTAAACTCTCTAAATAAGAGGGGGGATTATTGTGACGAGAATTTCAGGCGCGAGTTTGCGTTACCGAGCTTTCGCCATTGTGAAGCTCCCGTAGCGGTGGAGCACGTAAAGCAAACTAATTCAGAGATTCTACAACGCGCCCTTCAACGTTCCCGGACAAACAGTGAAACAGCCGGTGGCAACAACACACCGGCAGTTTTTGCGCCGTTAGTCCGGAGCGATAAAACATCGTTGCGCGTACATAGCAGTTTATGTGAGTACGATCCGCACACTGTGCCGTGCCGGCGAAGCGTTTTCCGCGTTTGCAGTGCACGGGTCTGCTACGTGGGGGTCAGGGAAACTCGTACTCGTTGAGAACGAGATAGACCGACGGCTGTATACTCTGCTCTTCTAATCTGCGATACAGTTCAGTCGCGAATGAACGGGTCAAATGCAATAGCGTACAGGGGCTACGGTATTATCGTAATGTGAAGATAAACGCGTTACACTCGGATTTATCAACGTCGGCTAGCTTTTAGGAAGGGGAGCGTGACCCACTACCGCGAGCGAAGGGGGATGAGTGTTATAGCCGTAAATCATTTGTTTTTCTTGCCGTATTTGTAGATAGCCGTACGGTCGGGCTGGGATTCTTTTTTCTCGACTAGCGATGCCCCGAGGTCGGAACAAAACAGCTGTTAGACCGGTATTCAGCAAAAAATAAAAACAAAAATACATCTAGATTAGTGGCTCGAAATTTTTTTTGGGCCTTCCATTTTTTTTTTTTTTCGTATTTGTAGATAGTCGTACGGTCAGGCTGGAATTCTTTTTTCTCTACTGGCGATGCCCCGAGTTCGGTACAAAACAGCTGTTGAACCGGTATTCAGCAAAAAAAAAAATAAAAATGAAAAACATCTAAATACGTGGTCCGAAATTTTTTTTGGGACCCTTCATTTTTTTTTCTCGTATTTGTAGATAGTCGCACGGTCAGGCTGGAATTCTTTTTTGTCAACTAGCGATATCCCGAGGTCGGAACAAAACAGCTGTTGGACCGGTGTTTAGCACAAAATAAAATAAAATACATCTAGAAATACGCGGTCAGAATTTTTTTATGGAAACTTTAATGTTTTTTCATTTCGCATTTGTCGATAGTCGCACGGCCAGGCTAGAATGCTTTTTTTCTCGAATAGCGATGTGCCGATGTATTTAGCAAAAGAAATAAAATAAAAAATATAATCAGGTACTGTATAAAAATAAAAATGAGAAACATCTAGATACGTGGTCCAAAAAGTTTTGTGGGACCTTTTATTCTGTCTTCCCGTATTTGTAGATAGCCGCACGGTCAGGCTGTGATTATTTTTTTCGTGACAACCGATGTCCCGAGTTCGGAACAAAACAGCCGTTAGATCGGTATTCGGCAAAAAAAAAAAATTTCCGAAAATTATTTTGGCACGTTACAATTCAACAAAATGAAATCCCAACTCACATCACTCAAAGTTCCTCGCAACGACATTCCTGTCCGTGACACGCAGTCGAGAGTTCGACGTGATCCGCACGAGGACAACGAATCGAAGATCGCAGAAGATACGTCCGCGCGCCGCAGTGTTATGATAATAAGCTCGACCGCTGGAAAAAAACCTGCGCTAACGGACGCTGTCCGCCGAGTTCTGCGAGCGTAGAGCTCGCTCGCTGACGCCAGGAATACTTCGTGCGTATTCTTCGCAGTTTTGCGTCGTAATCTCACCACTGAAATAATTATGTCGCAAACCCGGAGTGCCACCGTTCGCGATGTGATTACTATTCGTCGAGCGAGCGGTAGGAGCAGCGAAAGACCAGCGAAAACAACGTTTTCCCATAAGCGCTCGCACTGGCACTGTATTTCCGGATCTTTTGCATCTTTGAAGAAGTCGCCGGCGAGACGGCGGAGGCTTAACACAGTACAGGCTCGTCCGCTGTGAAACAGCCGAGAGCTGCGAGTTCGCTTCTTTGCTCCTGGTCTAAAAGCTTCTGGGCGAACCGCTGCGAGTCCGGGGCGGGGTGGAGAGGGGGGAGTACTCTTTATTAAAGCTAAAAGCAACTCTGCGGTAAATATACAACGGGGCTGTCGCGGTGTCGACACTGGTGAATGAAGGCAGCGTGGAGTAACGCTGTTAACCGAACTACCGGAGGGCAGCATCCACCAGTGTGAAGCAAACGCTAATACAGTGTTATTATTGTTGTTATTATTATTATTATATAGTCTTCAAGAACCCGTCTGAGTTTTACCGTGGCCCGAGGTACGGAGAAGATTTCTTCGGGCGACGGATATTTAACTGACGCGCCCTCCGACCGGAAATTCGAACGAATCAAGGGAACAATGAGGCTGAATAGTCGAAGCGGAAACGGAGCAACGAGAGGGAGTGAGGACACGGCGAACGAGAGAAATTCCGTTTAAATTTTTCATCTTAATCTGTAAAATTTATTGTATTTTATTTTAACCGATTAAATGTGTGGGAGATATTGCTCAAGTGTTTTAATTTCAAGTGTTACTTCAAGTTGAGTGTTTTAAAAGCTCATTGAAATTCATTAGTCAGAGTTCTAGAATTACGACTTATAATATAACGATTGTAAAAGGAGAAATCCGTCAAATAAATTTGATTTTTTTAATTACAAAAAAGTGATTCTCCGAATAAGTACTCGGTGAAGAATTTTATATAAGTATCTCCGAAAAAAAGTATTCATACCGATCGCTTCTATTGAGAATCGGAGAGGAACCATAAATTAATCGGAACAGCGGAGCTTCGATTTTTTGGTGAGAATTGTCTTTAAAATTTTTTCCCTCGAAAGAGTTTTAATGGTTTATCGATCGGTGGGATATCACAGAAACTTGGTGCTCACTTAACCGCACTAATGCAAATAATGGATCGTGTAATAATTGCGAGGCTCGTGTTTAAAGCCGACAGCCTCGGGAAAGCGGAGGGAGTACAGTACAAGGCGTGGCATAAAGGAACCCCGAGGGAGTTAACCGCGAGCCCCAGGAATCGATCGGCGGAAGTTGTTGCTTCGTCTCGCTTCCACCGAATGGCCCCCGCGGCAACGGGCACCGGGGCGGGGGCGGTTCAGCCTCGTCGTCGTCGTCGCGGACGCTATCGCACCCGGGGATAGCACCGACGGCATGGGAGACACGCGACGACTACGTCGCGACGTCCACAAACGAGGAAAAGACCGATTCAATCTATCGGGAGAATTGACAATAAAAAAAAATAATAGTGACAATAATAATAATGAAATAAAACTTCTGAGTCCTCGGGAGGCAACCGAAAGTTTGCAATTTTCTCCATCGCAGCAGCGTTTTCGAGCCATTAATCAGAAATTATCGGCTCGACAATTTATAGCTCGGGCATGACTCGAGAATTTATTGAATTAACGACCGAGAGTGCGAGTAAAATTGACATAAGAAAATAAAATCGGCGAGGGAGACTTATCTGCGTAATTGCAAAATGGGAAACCCGCAAGAAATAACGGAATCTGTGAAGTTTTTTAAACTCGTATTTTTGTATCCTATTTCCTCGTAGAGGAAGCTGTGTTTTCGTTAAAAAAAAAAAAAAAATCAAGACTTTATTGCCAGACTACTTAAAGTAGTCCAAAACGTCGAAAAATACAATTCTTAGCTGGCGCCCGAGAGTGCGTGCGCGCGTGTGTGTGTGTGTGTGTACTTATTTTTATGAAGACTTTCATGATTTATTGTGTGCTTATTTTTATCAAAATTTTTATGAAGATTGAGGCCGAATTGGAGATGTAACACGCTTTCGAATTTGTTAAAAAAGTTTGCGGTATATTTTAAGTTATCGTCCTAAAACTGCATACGAATATAAAATTTCTAACAGAGACCTTTGGAATTGAATTCGGTAAAAATCTATCCAAACGGTCAGATTTTACAGCATCTTGATTTTTTTAAATGACTAAAAACCGTCTAATTCGACTAGACACGGAGGTATCGAGCTATCTTTTTCTGTACAAGGTCGCAGAATTTCAATGGAGATTCGTCATTTCGGGTCTCTCCGATAAGACAAAAAAAAAAGCTAAACTGTTCGCGATAGCGAAAAAAAAAGAAATGTCTGCGAGCGCGCGAAAAGAGTTCTCCATTATTTGATCTATCGCGCGCGAATGTATGTATGACCTGGATGGAATAGTTTTATGGATCCGCATCGTGTTTCAAACCACACGTATACACACGGCGATGGATTACATAGACAAGCGAGGGACTCATGCCATTCGCGGATGTAAAGCAAAAGGCGATTTATCATCCGCGCGTATACAGTCGTCTCTCGGATGCATGCATGTCGACGTGAGCACGAGGACAGTGGAATAAAAAAAAAAAAGTTGCGTTGGGTACGTCACACAAGTCCACTCTTTCACAAAAGTCGTTGCAGTGTGCGAGGACGGCAGCGGCGGAATGTAAGCTCTCGCATCGAAACGGATAAACCCGTGTGCGAGACTCCGACGTCCCTAGTTCTACGACTGCAGCAACGACGCGTGGACACAGACATCATAGATTTATACTCCGCTACTGTACCCGCGCGGAGAGAGAGACGCAACCGCGCGGCTACTGTACTCACCGGTAATCCTTCGAGTTGTATACAAAGACAATTTACAACGCCGAGCTGCGAGTGCCGGGAGAGGCGAGTGCTTTCTGGTATTTGCAGCGAGGTCGACACGAGGGTACCACGTGCATCCGATGATTCACGAAAAAAAAAAATTATTATAATGTTTCGCCTCGAAGTTAGCAACGCAGGATAAGTACGAAGTTTTCCCGTCCGCTACTCTTTTACCTCTCCTCTCGCTGGCAAAGTTTGGCCTCCTTTTTATCCTGTCCAAGTTTGTTTTTTTTTTTACGATTTTTCTTTCCTCATTCATTTTTTTCTTTTATTTTTTTATTGTGTACACAAGGAGTCTGTAGGAGACCGTCATTGTACGGCTCGACGAGCTAGACAATAGTCTCGGGGCCCGGGAAGTAACTCGACAATGAACCCCTGAAAGTGCATCGGGCAAAGCCACTCACTCGGCTCGGCCGACGAAGGAGAAAGGGTGTTGTTTCTCCGGACTAATTGTCAGGCCCGTCCGCAAGACGTGATTACCTTTGAAATAAATGACCTTGTTTTTTTTTTTATTTTAATAGTACGTTGTTCCCCGGCTGCGAAAGTAGTTCGGCAATAACTCGAGACTCGGTTGCACGCTGGGCATAAGGAATATCGAGCCTTCTCCGGCGACAAGAGACGGAAGGACGAGAGACACAGGAGGAGGATGAAATTACCTTCGTGGAAAAATTATGCTCGGAGTTGGTCCTTATCTCATATCCCGCAATATGCCTCGGACATGGAAGAACACCGGTGGCTCTTACTCTACTTTTCTCTTCCATCTCGGTTGCCTTTTTTTTCTTTACGTTTTCTTTTTATTTCCTTTCCTTCGAGTCTCTTCTCATTCTCGCTCCTTACACACGTTTCCCTCGGCATTTGCCGAAGCCTGACCGGGCTTCGCACCGCGAGGATAACGTCGGGCGGGCAGATGGCCGTTCCCCCCCCCCCCCCTTTACCGAACGACCGAGAGACGATTTACAAGGATCCCCTCGTGAATCCCCACGGTAAACAGAGAGACACGAGACACGCTCGGGCGTACCGGGACGAGGAGGCTTCCGAGGGAGGAAGCCCGAAGAAAGAGGGATGACGAAGAACCCAACTGCGAGTCAAGGAAACTATATGTACACGGAACGACTGCAGTGTAACCTTCGGCGAGGAACAAAGAATTCAGCAACGAGACACGCTCTACCGACTAAATGAATGTGGCTAACAGATGCGGCAAAGATTTTTCCACGGTTTATCACGAGATACGGTGGACGCAGGATTTCCATTGCGAAAGAAAAGATTTTGTAGAGACAAAACATTTCTTTTGTGTAATTTATATTTACAAATTAATTTACTGGCTCGAGCTAATTACGTTCGATTGACTTTTTTTTTTGCTGCATTATATTATTGTTGCAAAAATTAATGGTGGCGACTGTTGGATAAAAAAAATCGTTCATTGATTTTAGTGAGTTTTCTTCTCAGTGGCAACTCCGCTTCGGTATGTGAAAATTTCGCGTCCGAAAGAAGAAAAAAAAAAATATTAAAAAGAATTTGCGTCTTTCGTAGATATGAGTCAGAAATGGTTAGTCACACAAAAAAAAGGGGGCGGGTGCAGTATTGCATCGCATACGAATGATGCAGCTGCGTCGTTGCGTTTCGACGCATCGTTGCATTCCAATGACATCAGCATCGACACGTAGGAATGGCCTACGGACACGCTCCTTTTCGGAGTTGCAACGAGTCGATACCATTAACTAGAGTATGACCTCAAAAACATTACATTGTTCTCAGGAAAGCAAAGAAAAAAACAAATTATAGGAGATGAATGTCGATAACGTAAATTACATGGGACGATGTATTCTACGCCCGATATAGGTAATCGAGGGGAGGTGGGCTTTGCGTGAGAGAATTTTCCTAGAGGGTAAAGCAATTTATCTGCACACACACACATGCAGCTGTGATTAAAGTTTAATGCTACAGTGTAAAATTGTTCGCGGGGAAAATGAGGAAGGGGATGAGTCCGGCGACCCAAAAGCACCACCCCTCGTTACGGACACGCATGGCAAGCTGCCGCTGTTGTTTCTCTCTCTCCTTATGTACTGGAACTCGTCCTCGAAAATTGTTCACGTTTCCAACAGCAAAAAGTGAAGAATGAACGGTACGAAAAAAAAGGAGAAGAAAAACGGATGTCTTCGGGATGCACGTTCTTTTTTTTCGTACCGTTAATTCTTCGGTTTTTGCCGTTGGAGACGTTACCAATTTTCGAGCGTTCGAGCGTACGAGAGTTTAGCGCTTCAATACACCGTCGCTCGAGAACGTGACAAGACTGTTGAAACAGCGTGGAGCTTTTTTTTTTTAATCTAGTTTTTGCGAATATATACTTTCTGTAGCCCGGAGAGAGGGGTTGCTGTCGTTAATGAATGAGGAATGAACGACGAGTGGCGGAACTGAAGAGGCATAACGCAGCGTGAGTTTTCCGTGCAGTTCGCCACACCGTCGGTAACTGATGAATATTCAGGGTTCGTTGGCACACGCGCTCTCCGGCCTCCCGTGTTTTTTTTTCTTTCTTTTCTTTGTTTTCTCTTGCCATTTCTCTTCGCCCTTTGGCTCACCGACGCCTCTCTATGTGATAATAATAACGCGTCCACGAGAGTTCGCCGGTCTGGCGCGTGATCGTTATTGTCCACGTGCGTCTCCCAATTCAGCTGCCGAAGCGGCTAGGAGGCCAACGAGAATCCCCGAGACCGTGTATCGACCGATTACCCCGGGAGAGATAATAATCTCGCTCGGTTTACGGATCGGAGGTCAACAGGACGAATCCGAATGGAGCATTCTACGCAGTGTTACTCGCATGGTAATGAAAACTTTATTCTCAACTCCGCGGAACAGAAGTTGAGAATAAAGCCTACCGAAACTCTGAATCTCAACGATATATAACAGTAGCAGGAGGTTCTTATGACTTGAACGACTCGCGCCATCGTCATCGACTATGGAATTTTGAAACCGGAAATTTAGAGTTCCGGAGATTTCCGATGGAAAAATCTAATTTTTCGACCGAAAGTGATGTCATATCGGAAATACGTCACTTACGGTTTGAAAATCTCATTTTTCGGCCGGAAGTGACGTCATACTGGAAATACGTCACTTCCTATTTGAAAACCTAATTTTTCGACCGGGACTGACGTATTTCCAAAGACACTCTAATGGACATTATTAAATAGTTATAAGCGACGTTGATTTACATTGTCACATGGGGTGCCGCGGAGAAGAAAAAATCCCTAGAGAAATGTATGCATAAAAAACCATTTCCTCGGGCCGCCGTACCGAGCGGTAGGGTATTTTTATCGTAATGAAAAAAGTGTCGTGCCATGAGTTTGTTTTACTGCTCGGAGGCCGACGATATAAACAGGTGGCCGATCACCAGGCACTGAAAAATTCAGCGATGGATTAAAAGTGCATCGCGCCCATGATGCTTTATGCAGCGGCAGTTGTAACATGCCGGCCACGTAATTTTAATTCAGGATATCGAGAGTACCAGCATGTTGAAATTATAACAAGGGCTCGTGAGGAAGCCGGGCGAAGAGGGGCCTTATAATGGGAGGCATGAAGTATAGGGGACGAGGGTACGCCAACAATTAATGCATCCAGTTTATGAAAAAAATCGCGACGCTGCATCCAACAGCGATAACTGTTACCGGTACACCCAGAAAAATTATGTATTTGTCGGGAAGCCGCAAATAAACATTTATTCAGCGTAAATAAATATTAACCTAATGAAAATAAATATTTATTGAGTGTAAATAAATATTTATTTAGTTTAAATAAATATTTATTTAGTTTAAATAAATATTTATTTAGTTTAAATAAATATTAATTTAAACCATATAAATATTTGTTTTCGGGGCGCCCGTGAAGTAAAGTATTTTTTCGGGTGTACGGTTTTCTTGTGGCCACTTCGGATTGCCCTTAGTGTGGTGCTGCCGGCCGGTTCAAATTATCGGGCTCGGTCAATAGTGAAGAAAAATGAGCGAAACGAATTACTTTTGTCAACTCCTAGGATATTCCTCACGGATTCACGCACTTTGCAGAGTGAACGACGAATAACGAATTTATCTCCCTGAAGAGCGAACGACGCATAACGAATTTACCCGACCGAAGTTCAAATAATTGTATCGAATATTCGTTCGATTAATTATCGTTATTCATTGCTCATCCGGAGTTCCACCGGACGAGATTACGTCCAATACCCAGAGCGCAAGCCCCCATGGAGTTTCAGTTATCGTATATATAATTTCATCGGTGTAACTGTGTATTACTCGCCGAGCGAGAGAGCACGAGACCGGTGCGATTCCCAACCGAAAATCAGCTCGTCGTCGCGTTCGTTCCCCATTGACGTCAGCCTCGTCTCGACGCGTCAACATGAGCCACACATTTTTTTCTCTTTTTTCCATTTCATCCCCTTTCTATCTTTTCCCTTTTTTTGTTCGTTATATCCTCCTCCCTTATCCGTTCCCCGCATCCCGCTCTCGTACCGCCGCCCCTGCGCGTTAAACTCACACACGTCTACGTATACGTCTAAAAGGGAAATAAAAAAAGTGCTCGTCTGCTCGCTCTCGCTACTCGACGGAAATAAAATTCCTACGTGTTCGTCGCCCGAGTGACAATCCACTCAATGCTCTCTCGTGCCCTTCGCCACGTTTCTCTGCAACCCTCCGCGCTGTTACTTCTCGAGCTTCTCTTTCCATCCTCCGCACGCAATTTTCCCTCCTTTCTGTGCCGGCACGCACTCGCTGGTGCAACAACACTTACGCACACGCGTACTTTCGTCAGTACTAGAAGCGATTGCCATGCCCATGTGCACGTTTAAGTTTATATATATATATATATATATATATATGTACAGCTTCAAGCCGATAGGTGTGCGGAGTGTGTACCTTCGAGGGTGAGGGAGAGAGCGACGAGGGCCGACGAGGACGAGTGTATGTGTGAGCGCGCGCGTGTCTCCACCGTGTGTATCGATCCCCGAGAGTACACGCGAAAGGCAGCCGCGAGCGCCACCACGTTTATCTCTCTCGCCCTCTCTCTCTTTCTCTCTTGCGTTCCAGGGAGCGGCGGCGACGGACCGCTTGCTCGCTTGTGTTGTGTTGCAGATTAGAGCCAACGTCCCAGGATAATCTCGTACCTCGGCTTTATCGCGGCTTGTTTCTAACCCGTGGGAGAACGCGTAGGCCCGACATACGCACGGAGGGTTCGAAGATTAGAGTAAAGCGATCGAGAACCAAAAATCGTCGCGGCTATATGAAACGCAACGCTTTTACTCTCGATTTTAGACAAAAAGAAAAACAACTGTACGGGGGTACTGCTTTACAGCAGAAGGAAGCTTGGATCGAGTCACCGTACTCCCGAGAAACCACTGTCAATCGGACGCTTCTCGAGTTCGGTTTTGTATGGCTCGAAGCTGTTTTCGGTGGGGGGATTTTTTTTTTTATGGAAAATATTCGAAGGCGAAACGGGCTTGTCTCTGCATCTAATTGTCTAGAGTCACGTGCGAAGGCTTACCTTGATTTTCAGTGAGAAATCCGAACGTTATCACTCGACGAACACGACACACGAACCGCGCACCACGGAGCCTCGAGCTCGACTGAGGATGTCGGTGAGCGCGGAAGTGGGGGGCAAAAGCGAGACGCCGGCATCGCCAATCAGCGGGACGCCATCCGTCGGCGCCATGTTTCCGAAAATCGAGAGGAGCCAGCGAATGGCGCAGGAGTAGCGGCGATCCTTTCGTCGAGACGATGTTCTCGGGGAAGACCCTTCGAAGCTGCGATCTTATACTTGTCTGCCGAGGATCTTCAATCGCGTTGTCAATTCAATCGCGCACATCGCCGACACGGAGATCGAGACACACCGTTTTCCTGAACGAATGTTCCATTCGGTCAAAGATTGCACAAAAAATATATCGTGGGATTTAGGAATAAAATCGTTTATTGTTTAAGATTCGGGTATTGTACAATTTATAATTGCGGGGAAGAGAATAATGACGATGTTTACAAAACGAATGAAAATTAAAAACGTCGCGAACACAACGACACCGGTTCTTCCATTCGTTATTTATATATATATATATATATATATATATATATATCTATTTATAATATATATATATATACATTCTATATTTATTTCCAACAAAATAGAAGTAAAATGATAGCGATATTAATGAATAATAATAATTATATCCCTCAGTCGGTTAACGTGAATACATAAGTTGTGAATCATATCGTAATAGGTTTTATTTTTTTTATATATATATTTTTTTCAGTAATACGCCGCACATGTCTTCGTTCTAAAAAAAAATCCTTCTAGTCTCTCTCGTGATATACCACATATATAGTTTTCTTTTTTCCATTTCTTTCTATTATCGCACGAGCTCTCTATACCCCTGTCCACGATGCGTGTGACTAGTAATAAATGTTGCTTCCGAAATAACTTAAATATTCTCTCACTCGCTGACCGTTAACGCTCGAACGTTAATCATCCCCGTTTCGCGTCTCTTGCACTGAGAAAAAAAACATTTTAAAACTGGAATGATCGTAAAAGACTGGGAGGATAAAGAGTATTGTGTATAAATACGAAATGGCTTTTTTAATGGTGTCTGTACCCGAAAAAGGGGAAGGAGGGGGATCGCTTGGACGAACGCGGTACAATATCTCTATCGAAGTAAAAATCGCGCGCCGCATCCTTTTTTTTCCACTGACATGGTCAATTCTTTCGTTCAGCAAGATAACGCAAGTCCGAGTGGTGAAAAAAATGTTGTCTAATTAGTACCGGAAGCTTTCGTACAGTCTTTGCCAGTTGTTCTAACGTAAAAATTATGTATCATGAGAATTAATAATTAACGAAGTATGCCTCGGGCTTTGGCTCGCCAATTGATCCTCGGAAGCGTTTCCGGGTCCGATATTATACTCAAAGGCTCACTTTCATAAAATATCCTTCGCAACGGTTGATCGGCGAATGATAGGTGGACTATATACTATACGAGTGTAAAATATCAATGTGTGAGTATGCATGTGTGTGTGTGTGTGTGTGTGTGTGTGTGTGTGTGTGTGTGTGTGTGTGTGTGTGTGTGTGTGGATATCTGTCTGTCTTGACTTATCGGGTATATTAATTATCGAGATTAAGGCCACTAGTGGGTGATACAAATACAATATATATAAATATTAAGACTAAAGCGGTCGCCAGCGTTTTGGCAGCCGCGAGACCGGCGACTATACACGGTGTCCAGAAAAAAAAGCCTCCAATCCTAAGCGAATGAGAAAGATAGAGGGGAGAGAGAGAGAGAGAGAGGGAGAGAGCGAGAGATTAAAGACTCGAAACTCGCAATGTCTTTTTGTTTTCTCATTATCACGCCAAAACTCACAATGTTCTCGAATGTCGAAGAATGAAACGCGCTTATTGTCACAGACTTGTGCTAAGCTAAAAGAACTCCCAAGAGGCGCGAGACTCGGTTCGTCGTCGAGGATTTCGTTGCCCGGATAACCACTTTGTATAATACGCGGCGAACCGGATTTTGTAGCCTCGATCGTTAAACTTGCATCATAGTTATTTTTTTCTGGACACGCCGCAAGAGGAATTGGGCTATTCGTACTGTATATATATATATATCTATGTGTCTCATCGAACGGCTATATTTTTTTTCTTTTCTGTATAAACGGTATAGATGATCTCCAAATGGTATTTAATATTTATAACTATCAACTGTTTACCGCGCCGAAAGGTGGCGCTTCTAGAAACATCGTGGTCTCACGTATCCACAGAACTTTTTTTTTAAGACGAAGGTGAAACATTATCGCCATCGAGAATCGATTCATCCACACTCACACATCCATAAACATTACGCGTAGAAAAAACATTCTCTAAACACGAAAAAAGTCTCACTGTATATATGCCGTCGAGAGGAAGAATGCCTTCGATAGAAAATCATTTTTTTTTTTTTTGAGATCTCTCGTGTGCCTGCTCGCGTAATTTTTTTCCTCGCGAGGCGGGCGAAAAAGACGTAGAAAAAATGGTGAGCTAATATTTTGTTGCCTCGGAAAATAAGGTATATCGAGCGAGAACCCCGTTTCGTTTTGTCACGAATATCAACGGACATTGGCCACTTATGAATCGATAATTGATTTTTTGTTTGTTTGTCTTGTTATCTAAGTTTCAGTTTCGTTCGAGTCTCTGTTAAAAGCTGCTTTCAAACGCGGGTCATCGTTCCCATTGGCACGCGATACCCCGTATCATAGCTCCAGGCACAATATTGTTTTTCGGCAGCCAGAACTCTCCCGCCGGAGTCCGGCTTAGATCGTGTGTTACAACGTCGACTCGTGTATCACAGTCGTGTCCGGATCGCTGCTCGCGTCGTGAATTATCGCTGGCGGCATGTGAGGCGAAAGGGTTATCGACGAAGTCTTTCTCACTGGTTTCGGCGAGGCCTGTTAAGAAAAAAAAAACAAAAATATATATCAGTATCGACGAAATATATTTTGTGGAAAATTTGAAGCGACAATACTAACCCATTCTCGTCTCGACGGTGCCTCGTCGTCCGAGTAGTGATCGATTTCGCCGGTCTCGGTTTCCGTAGAGACATTCCTCTTGCTTGGCTGCAGCGTCGCGTAATTTCTACAGCCACGATTAAAGTTGTTCAAATTTTTCTCCTCGACCATCTTGTCCTGGCACAGTACCTCCTGCGACTTGCTCTGCTTGTTGTTCGTCACGCTGCTGGCGTTCTTGTTGTTGAAGTGAAAGGGCGGCATTCTCGAGACCCAGTGATCGAGCCCTGAGCCCGCGGAGCTCGTCGAGGCAGCCGACGAGTTGGTCGCCGAGCTGTTCGACAAGCCGCGTCTCTGATAGAAGAGCATGTAGGCGGCGTTTGTTACAAGATTCGTGTCCGTAACGGTTTCGACTCTCGTGTCGTCGAAGCAGTACCACTGGGTGTCGTACGGATTCCGACAGAAGGCCGTGTAATGTCCACCCTGAAGATCCTGACCGTGATGATTGCATATGGCGTACAGGTCGTAGACGTTCTCTTCGTATTTTGGTAAATTCTGTTGACGAGGTCGAGGCTTCTTCCACGGTGACCAGCCGAGACCACCCAGCGTCGCGACGTTGTTGTGGCTCGGTACACCGTTGTGAGGAGCCAGATGGGGATTCATGTCGAATCCGTACAACGGAAAATCGACGAGCATCGTCAGTTTCGAGGTCGCTCTCTGTCTCGACTGCTGGCGAAATCTTTTGAGATGTATGACGAGAATGTCCGGTAACGACCACAGACCCAGTTTCTTGACTACCTCCTGTTTTCTGTTGCAGTATGGACAGTGCCACGCGTCCTCCGCGCCGAGAATCTCCGGGCGTGTGTAAAGATCGAAGCACTCCTCGAGCGTCACCGCACAGCCCAGCTCGGCGTTCGTCTTCAGTTGTTTGACGCTGGCGTGCTCCTCGATCTGATCACTGTCGTCCTGTATTATTTTGCTCTTCGTCGACTCGTCCCATTCCAAAACGAGTTTGACGTGCTGAGGTCCGGAGTCGTCGGCGCAGAGGGCGAGAGCCTGCTCGATTTGCTCGGTGTAGAGAGGATGCTCGACGCCCGGATCTATGCAAGGATGCTCGTCCTGTATCGGGGTCGCCGCCGGATCGGCGACTCGGATGTTGAACAGACCGGGATTCTGACTGGACGTCAGTACGTCGTCGCTCAGCGTCGTGTGCATCTCCTTGAGCAATAATTTTTGGAGATCCTCGTAGGACGTCTCGCGGGACACCTGCATCGTGTAAGGACTGCCGAAACGCTCGCGCAGATCTCCCTTCGCAAGCACGTTCACCCACACCAGCAGTATGTAAGCCTGCTCGGTCGGTTCCTTCAGTTGCGGCAATTCTATGCAGTAGAGAGGATCGTTCTCCGTTATCACAGAGAGTGGCTGACAGTCCGAGAAAGTTCTGCGAAGCAAAGGTAACGAGAGAGTCAGTAATAAATATAAATAACTGTAAACTAACATAAATAAATGTAAATAAATTTGGCTGTAGGTATTCCGACGGCGATAAATGCTTTTTTTACGAGAGAGCAATTCGATATAAAAATAAAAATTGTTATTCCGGAGCATCGCCCTCTTCCACGGACATGCCGGAGAAGTGATCTCGATTGCGAGATACGCCGTACCTGTGAAAACCTTCGTCGTGTATCTCCGTGAGCAGCATATGATTTTCCTCGATGCCGGTATCGCTGGCGAGAATCTCCCTGAGCTCTTTGACATTCGCAGCCTGATTGACGCTGACCCCGATTCTAACTTGTCGCGGCTGTTGGGATGTGTACAGAACGTTGACGAAGAGATTTATCTGTCGATGATGCTGCGGCACCGGCACGGAGACGCACAAAAACGGATCGAACGTATTGGATTGCCGGTGACATCTCGGACACGTCAGGCTCGAACGAAATTGGGCCTGGAACACGGCGTGGACGAAGGAATTGTTGCATCGAACGTGATTCGCCAGTGTCTCGGCGGCCACCGCCGCGTCCGGTCTTCCAAATGAGTTCTGAAATCAGAAGAAAAAAAAACAAAAATTGTTAAAAAAATATTTATGCATTAAAGAAAAACGTGTCGCAACGTTTATTTTTACCATACGGCGTTGACGGAGCTTGGGTCGCTCATGAATAATTTAAGCCTGGTAGAGGCAATGAAAACATTTATTTGTTTCCGACCCGCGAGTTTCCGCATCGAATATTGAGCACGGAGCAAAATAATCGGGGTCGAGACTATCGGCAAAAAATCAACGCATTTCATTGCGATAATCGATGGCCAAAAAAATGCCTACAAGAAGAGATCAGAGGAATTTTAAACCGTGACCCATCCAAGTGGGGTATACAGTTAACAACCGCAATGGCAATATATGGTAGGAGAGAGGAGAATTTGGAATGTTCCCCCTGAAGGAAATATACAAGAACTCGAGAAAATAATAAAGAGAAGTATCCGAATTAAAACGGACCAAGGGTTGGAACTGGACTGGGCTAAGGTTGAAAAATCAAATTATTGTAAAGGATTTAAATATCGGAAACTCTGTATTGATACGCTGAAGCGTACTGGGAAGATAAAGGTGTGAGGCCAGAAAACAAAGAAACCTCGGCGATAATAAGATGCGGAAATGTGGGTAAAAACTTAGGTGGAGGTTTCAGGGCCGTTACGTGTAGTTCATGCAAAAAAAAAGATAAGAAGAAAACCTTAGCCACACTCTCAATAGTAAGGAAGCTAGAAATCAAATAAAATATATGCATACGCGTTTCATTCGTTGCTTATTACATATGATTTTTTTCATAGTTTTTCGGGGAATAAGAATTTCCGACATCCTGCAGGGAAACATTATTCGACGCGCAACACCCGAGTAGGTACACGAAGGGTGCAGAGCCCTGGTAGGACTCCGTTCTAAATGTATCCCAGAACTATCTATTCTCGTACATCTATGTTTGACTATGCGGCATGTATATTCATGAGTAGATAAGCAGCCCGGACTGCCTCCTGGAATACCCAACGCGAACGCATACGAAAGTTGAGGAAGGTGAAAAAGATCGAGCGTCACCGATGACCATGAAAAAAGCGTAAAAAAAAAAATTTCCTCGTCGCTTCATCCTCGCTGCGCTCGCAAAAATATTCCATTTGTGTGTCAGCAATGTCGAGGACAAGCGATAAAATTTGTCGGAGAATCGAGACGATGGAATTGCAAAATCGAGTAATGGATTTATCTCTCGACGCCCTTCCGTGGGATCAACGGAGGTGGGGGAGGGGGGAGATCGGCCGCCGGGGCTTCCCCCATGCTTCCCGTGCGTTTACCGCGTAGTACTACGCGCGATCGATTCTCCGACCTTGAAAATGGTTTCAGGGTCTCTCGCCGAGTTTCGCCGAGTAGGGCTAAAGTCCGGACACCGGAAGCGGAAAAAAAAGGAAAAAATAGCGTGTTGCACAATACCTGGACGGGAACGATCGACAACGGAAAACCGCGGATATTATTGACGCGTTAGGTAAACGGAGCTCGAAACGCGAAGCAGATCTGTTATTATAGGAAGTTCCGACACGCTCCGGTCGCTCGTGGGTTCTCGTCGAGTGCAACTGGATTCGCGCCGGTATGATTGTTACGTTGCGATCGCACGATCCGGTCGACGAGTGAAATGCACGCGAGAATGGTAATGAAGCAACGTAATCGATATGTGGTTTTCACGATTCGAGAGCAATGCCGGTAAATGCCGTGCACTTTGTGTACGAAGCGGCAATAATGCCGGCTTATTCTATGGCGGATAATTACTGCTGGGAATTACACACTACATTTCTGTACTGTCAAAGATTTTAAAAAAAAGTTAGACAGAAAATTATGAATTTTTTAAAATGCACAATCCGGTCCCATAATTTCTCATTATTATGTATGCTTATTATATTTAAAAAAATTGTAATTGTATACAATATAATATTATTATTATTGTTTCGCGCATATATGGCTTTGTAAGAAGGGGTAACGAGGTAAAAGTTTAAGTTACGTGAACATTTGAAAAAAAAAGGTATTAGTACCAAGAAATTCATTTAAGTCCAAGGAGTTTCCCTGACTATTATCTCGCGAATAATTACCTCTCAGAATAACACGCTATACATTTTCTCTGCACTGACACAGATTAAAAAAAAAAAAAAACAAAAAATGAACATCCAAAACTGAACATTTAAAAAAATGCACAAACCGATCTCGTAAATATTCATTACTGTGATTATATTTTTAAAAATTCTTGTTTTATATATATACACAATATATTATTATTAGGCTTTGGGAGAACAAGTTACGAGACAAAAGACGAACAGTTACGTGGACCTTTAAAAAAAAAAAAAGTATTAGTAACAGCAAAGTTATTTAAGTCCGACAAGTTTCGGCGAGTTCCGGGTAAACCGCGCAAGCCGAGGGAGCGAGAGATGGTCGTTGGTGGTAGCCTTATCGGCTTTCCCTGTCCAGCCCTTTAACTCGATGCTGCTTCTTCGCCGAAGCTCCCGGGTGGGACCGCGCGTGTACGCGCCGAGAGGAAAGAGACACGGGGGGCTTCCCCTAATCGGATCACCGGAGCGGTCGTCCCGACGTACAAGTTATGCACGTCGCTTTATACAAAATATCCCTTTAAACGTACACATCCACACATCCGTGTTTCGTAACCGAGCGTACAAACAACACCAAAGAGTCACCTAAAATACCTATTATTATTATTTTCGATACCCAACGCTACGATATAATTAGACCGGAAATTATTCACAAGTGTGATACACGATACACACAGGAATAGAAGGTTTCGCCAGCCGAAGTGGGGCTTCTCACGAGCGCGAAGAAAAAAAAAAAAGAAAAAAAAACCCATAAATAATTAATGTGAATTTAATATGAAAAGATGAGATGCAGGCTGAGAATCGAGAGTTCCGTTGATACTCACGAGCCTGTACCATGAGAGTTCTCGCGTACGAAATGGAGCGCGTTTGCGAGGGACGAGGGTGTCGCCGATAATGATTCCGGAGGAGGGGGAGAAGGTGTGGAAGCTGAGACGAGGGAAATCCGAACGCACAAAGGAGTTCGAGCTCGGTGTTGGGCCTCTCGAAACAAATGGGTCGCTCATTAGAGCGGCGCGCTCCGTGCATTGTCGCCTATCTTCTTCGGTTCGTTTTGCCAGTTACCGGCTGAGCGACCGTGCGAAAAACGTTTCAATATATACTTTTCGTTCGAGCAAACACCTCGTGTATCTATCCGTTAGTTTCCACACCACTGGTAGAGACTCATTTTGCTGACAGTAAGAAACGCTCCGAAGTGCGAGCGGACGAGGATTCCAATGAGTCATCGCGGCGAACCTATGGAAGGCTCGGATGCTGGCTCGAAATATCGACTGTTTTTATCCACGACTCGTTCAACCGAGCCACCTGCAAACATTCGACAGTCGAAATTTTTTGTTTTATGAATCGTAAATGTTTGTTTTATTAATAATAAATTTTTGTCTTAACGAAAAAAATAATGACAGTCAGTCGGTAAATGGGCGGGTCTATGCAAATCTCTGATCCTGCCTCGAAATATCGGCTGATTTTATGCAAGACTATTCAATTTTAAAAGTTTTTTTTTATTATCTATCATATTTTTTTTATCGTTGATACTCAGTCGGTAAATAGACCGGTTTTTCAAATTTCTTGACCCTTTCTTCGTGCCATGAAAGATCGATTGATCTCCGAGTCACGCAAGCGAAACCGACGCATTTCTTTTGATTAGTCAATAGTCCATGTATAAAAAAATGTGTGACAATGATAATTGTTACACATCGGCGGGTTTTTATTTATCGGCACAACTAGTCCGTGTCCTCGAGATATCGCCGCCGCCGCCGCTGTCCCACTGAGATAACACCTTCTGCAACTTAGACGCAATCCACTCGCGACTAACCCACGTCAGCGTCGACCATTACAACTACACCGGGACGAACGGTAGACGTGCTAAAGCGTTCGGCGTTATGCAACCGTCCAAACTAAACATTTCTGACGCGAAAGTTGGTCCCTCGTCGATGGACTATTATTGTATCGCGGCGGTCGAGCCTGCCACGGTCACTCTGTAGGGTCCGCGCCTACCGGTCGACGACCTATTCGATTTCGCATTCACACTTTAAAAAAAAAAAAATTAAAAAATTAAACACTTTGCAAAGGGATTTGAACAATTATTTCCTTATGTTTTACGGTTTTGCGCATAACTTCTATGGTAAATTCTATGGTAAATTGTTCGATTTTGGCTTCCTCATAGAGGAAGCTATAATTAAACAATTTTTCGATTATTTCTAGTACACTGACATTAAAATCACGACATTTTTGTTTTTCACGAACACATAACAGCTTCCTCTACGAGGAAGCAAGAAAATCGGCTGTAAGGTTTAGACGATCGAGACTCGCGTTTGTGCGATCTCTCCGATCATAGATCATTCAAGTCTAATTCCACCGAGTGGGATAAGGATCTAGCGCGGAAACGAGCTGACCAAGATCACCGGTCAAATACGGCTGAACTGCGAAAAAAAGGAATGATAATTAAAAAAAAAAAAAAGAAAACTATGGAATTCGCATTAATCTCGTTTAATGTCCGAAGCTCGGAGGATCTCGGTTATACAGGATGTACCGAAGCGATAAACATTCCCGGTGCGACGCGCTTCGGTGCACTGGCCCTGATTCATAATTTGTAATTAGCCCGCGTTCTCGTTCGGTTCTGGCATCGACGACGTTATACTCATCGGCACATATATGTATAAAATATATATATATATGTATATGCAGCGAGTATAATCATAACGATCGGCGACGTCGTCGTGTGTACTCTGGCGGCTGGAATTTGAAACTTTCGTCGCGCATCGAGATTATATATAATGCCCTTCCACGACTTTCTCCTTGGCCTTTCACTCCCTTCGATCTGACACCTCGAGCCTTTTTTTCGATTCTCTATTCCAATTTTTTTTTCTTTTAATAATTTTTTTTGTTTTGTTTTTTTTTTTTCATGGTTAAGAAATAGACGAAAGCGTGAATCTCTGGTGATCTATTTTGAAACGGAATTCAAGATTCCGAGCTACGTGACGAGAGTGACTCGTTTGAATATCGCGAATCGAGCTTACACCGCAACAGTCGCTTGCTATTGTCTGCAATAAATTCTTATCTCCCGTTGAACTCTCGAGGTTTCCTACACACGACCCGGGTTGGCCGACGCGAGTGTGTGCGACTGTTCGCCAGTGTAGTTATAATTGATGCGGCTCGCGTACGAAGGCCCCTCGCGAACAATTCTCAATGGTCACGAAGCCCGCGCTCGCGCGGCTTCTTCGTTACTCGTTCGGAAGCAGCGGAGAAAGCAGCGGAGTTATTCGCCGCAGTGAGCACGATTTTATTGTCAAAGGAACGAAAGCGGAGCGCCCCGTTGAGTCAGAGCGGCTCGATTACTGGCAGCGAAAAATCTTACTGGCGTGTCGCATCGACGGAACAATGAACTCGACAGTATAGATGAAAGAAAAGAAAGAAATGAACATGCAATTTTGTGCATAGACTTCCGGTCGAGGGAATTAGATTTTCAAATAGGAAAGATCTCCGGTTTCTAAATTCCGCAGTCCACGGCGAGGCCACGGAACGCCCGAGCCACGACAACCTGACGGTATACGACAGAGTGGGGTAAAACGGACTATTTTTTTTTTATTTTTTTTTTTATTCCGCGGTCAATAAAAAGGAAAGTCTCATCTGAAGTCGAGGTCTGGTTGCCGTTCAGAACTTCGCAAGACATTTTGTCGTCGAGAAGCGCGTATCGCGGACTTGGCCCCCTGACTTTTATTGACCCTCGGCAATAACATTGTAATTACAATAGCATGTGCGATTGTCTTAATCGAACAACATTCATCCGAGATGAGTCTCATCAGCAGCGAGTGGGAGTCCATCTTCACGGACCCAGAGATAATTAATCCGAGGGTCGTGGAACATCGACGAGTTCGAAGCGCAAGGGCCTCGCAATGTCTCATTATTCGATGCATCGCAACTACCGCTACAATTATTATTATTATTATTATTATTATTATTATTATTATTATTGTTATTCGAGTGTTCACGCCACCGCGAAGGACGCCTAGCACTTTCCGTCGCCTTCGTCCGACGCAGTGAAAAATAAGGACGGACAGCTAGGAGAGAAACGATACTCCGACAACGCCCGCGACAACGGAGCCGCTTCGCCACCTACGTATTCGGTGCAGTTGGCGCGACGCGCGGCATATCTCGTTCGACGGAGAGACGCATCCGAGAGAATAAACTCGATCCTATGCCCTTTACGGAACGACGCGGCGTTTTGTTATTATTATTGTTTTTTTTTTATATATAGTTATGTTTCCAATGGAAGCTCTGAACGAGGTCAGACCACGGCGGGCGAAACGAAGAGAAATAGATATAATTATCGGGAGCCTCGCGCGAATATTCATTGGCAGATATGCGCAACGAGTATGCGTTTGTTCTTGGATGAAACACTCAGTTTCAAAAAGTTTTTTATATTTATTTTTTATGGGTGAAAGAAAATTGTATAAAAAATTTCACCCGATCGATTGTCGGTAACGGTAAACCAGCTGCAACGAATACAATAAATTGCGTAAATTTTTTTTTTTTCATTTCAGTCCAAAGAATAAAGAAAATTATATTAGAAAAAAATTGAACTTTGACAATTTTTTATATTCGGCCCGAGAATTTTTTTGGCACGATCTGGAACACGGTTACGAACGATCAGTCGCATGGGATTTTTAATACGATTTTTTTTTGCCGAAAAAAATATAGTATGAAGTACGTCAAAGCGCGGCGAGATACGCCCTTTCGCTTCCGAGCACTGGACATTGTGTGCCTGCGACGCACCGACGCGTTCTACGCCGGGTGAGCGGAGTCGCATGACGCCAATCCCGAAACCGAAACAAGCAGCATAGTTCTCGGCTTACGATGTACACACACGTACGGGGAACTTGTTGATTGGAGCTCGCGAGACCGTGCCACGTCAAGGTCTCCCTCGGGCGGTTTGTGTACTCCGGTAGCGGCAACAATCGCGCGTAAATAGGCCGAAAAAATAAATGACTCGAGTACCGAGAAGGGAACGCGGAGAGAGATCGGGATAGATTAATAGATTTACGATCCATTCGCAAATAGAACGTTGGCGCGCGACGTTAAACCATCAAGAAAATAGTAGCCAATTAAAATGGTCGTTAAAAGGCAAAAAAAAAGAACAACAAAAAAAAGAAGGAAAAGAAATATCGTAATGTAGGTCAGCGGTGATGCAGCGAAGTTGTGGTTCTACTTTTCAATCTCGAGTGGCTACGTATGCGTAATTGCTGCCGCGATATTTTTTTGCTTTTATAAATTTTATTTTTCAAAATTTTCTTTATTTTTATTTTTTCTACGGAACAACAAACGAAGAAAGGCAGAGCGCAGGCTATATCATAATTGAACAAGTTTTACAAGCGCCGCCAACCTCGAGGACGCACACCGGTGCCGAGAGAGCCCGAGTGATAAAAGCCAGTGAGGCTCGGAAGCGTGACCGTGACCGATTTCACCGACGCGCACGCGGGGGACACTCGACCGAAATTCCGTCGTCTCGGAGGCTTCGACGTGTGACCGAACGGCTGGTGGGCTCGTCCAGTTTATTCCCGTGCAGGCGTGCCGCTCGTGCTCGGGCATTATCATTATTTTTTTTTTTCGTCGGAGATTCGCGATTCCTACGCACAATGGACGGTTCGCTTTCTACACGGGCAGGTACGACCGCCCGGCGATTAACGTCGAAAGAAAAGGGCATCGCGGACGAAATACGTGCGAAATAATATCCTGACTGGGTAATGCAGCTCTGAGAGCCGAAAACATCGCACCGAGAATAGAAAGTAACTTGTGGATTTTATGTCATAAATTCAAAGTCCCCCGTAAGGCTCTAGCGTAAGAATTTGGTCCAAAAAACCAGGGCGAGTTTCAACTTTTTTTTAAGCGGATATTAGAGTGACAAGATCGGGATTTTAAACACAGTTAGTATAAGGTGATGTGAAGTTTGATTCTTTTTTGTTGAAAAATATCAATTAACAACAGACATTAATAAAATCTAAAAATCTAGTCGTTCGATCGAGTTGAAAATTTGGCAGATTCTTGATTATAACATTTTCTATCCAATGACCGGATGACTTTTAAAAAGTTCATTTATTTGTTGATATCAAAGGATTAAGGTCGTTTCTTTTGTCGAAAATCGAACTTTTTCACCGAGTCAGCATTTTCGATAGTTTTATTGTTTTTCTAAAAGTCCAATTTCGGTTTATTTACTTCAGATTACTGTAACGGCTGAAACGGTGTACACCGTTGGAAAAACCGCGGCCGGATCTCTTTTGTATATTAACAATAACTCCGTTGTTAATTGATATTTTTCAATAAAAAAAACTTAAACTTCATAACACCTTGTACTAACTCTGTGTAAAAAAAAATGTTGAATATCTACCTGTTTTTTTGGACCGAATCCTTTTTTAACGTTATTAATTTTTAAATCCAAGACAGAATAAAAACTTTTGGTCATTACCAGCCTCGAGTTACCCCGGAGCGAGCGAGCTCGTTGTATACATAAAATATGAAAATCCCTTACGTCCGGAAATTCGAGTATCTTTAGACTAAATTAAAAAAAAACCTCGATCTCAGCGTCGTCCTCTTTCAATGGCTAGCGACGCGAAATGAAATACTATAAAGCGTAGTAACGAAGGCAAAAAAAAAGAAAAACATTACCAACGAGAAATCTCTAATTACAGAACGGTGAACCGGGAGGGAGAGCAAGAAACAGAGTTTACGACTTCCCGTTCCAGCAATGCGTGCACCAAGTTCGCCAGACGCATAATTATCCCGGGGAGTGTTGGTCCCTGGTTGACGCTCTAGCCGCGCTATTTCGGGATCTCGCTTTGCATCCCGCTGTCTTCATCGCGACATATAAGTACGAAAAAAGGAGAAAAAAAAGATTGAAACCAAGTTTATCCGCTGAATCCGCGTCTCGTTCGGCGAGCCGAGGAGTACGGAATAAATTTGCAAGATATTGAATGAAGGAAATCGAAGAATCGATAAATTTGCAAGATATTGAATGGAGGCTCGAATATCGACGCATTCGTGCCCGGCTCCGAGCGCAAAGTGGCACGCGCTCGGTGACTGCGGTCGCTGGATGCGAACGAGCTCGTGAGAGCCGCAACGGGAGCCTCGATAGAGACCGAACCGGTTGATATTTATTATCAAATGTTCCCAATGAAAACCGCAGCGATCGACGAAAGGACGAACAGCTGTACGCAGTAAAAAATTAGTATATTATTCTACAAGGGAGGAAAGTGCGCGATTTTTGCCAAATGCGAAGTTTGCTGCCCGAGCAAAGCGAGGACAGAAAATTACAGAAGGTGAAAATCCGTTCCTTCCCGTGTAGCATACGATACTTTTTTCGACTTCGTTAAAATACATTTCATGCGGCGAAAAATCGTCATATTTTCCAATGATCATTAATCCGCTGGAAGTAATAGGGCTTCTAGAGGAAGTAGAAAGCACTATTACGCCCAAGTTAGTACTGCGCATGCGCACAGGTTAATAATAATCATTGGTCAGTCATCGGCGATTTTCCGTCAGTATTGCACATAAAGAATGTGGTTATTTTAGCGATAGTCGGGGGAAAAATGTTACACTTAATGTACATTTCTTGTCCACATATTGTTGAATTTCTTTTTGTTCATTTTTATACTATCTTTCTCTAACAAAACATTTTTTTATTACATGCAAAAACCTTTCATTCTCGGGCTATAGTGAAAGAGGAATGCGCGAAGAGTCTCGTGCCTGCAGAGGATGCGTCTGGGCACAATGTAGCAGCGAAGAGGTCTCCCTGCCCGAGAGGCGAGTTTCGAGATCGCCCACGAGCTTAGACGATATTTTTCCGGCACTCGCCGTGCCGTGAACGCATGTACTCGGGACACTTATAGGAGCGAACTCGCATAGCCTTCCCTCGCGCGATGATTCATTCCTCGCCGGGGCCCCGAGTGCCAGCGGGCAGCAGTCATTCTCCTCCGCGTGTTGTTTTTCATTGCGTCATGTATTATCGTAATTGCCGTTGAACAGTTGACGCTGCATTGGGCGATACACAACGAGCGTACAATGTTTTAGATCGATACCGAATCGACAGAAGATTAGCGCGTTTTCTCTGCGCAGGTGATTCGCAAAGTCGAAGATTCAAAATGGCCGACATCGACCAGCTGTTCGGCGGAGTATCCGTGACAATTAAAGCTCCGATTAGGCGTCGCAATCGCTGGCGAAGTAAATTGTCGGGACTCGAGTGTACTCGGAATCATTAAGTCATCGCGTCCCGAATGGAAAGTGGCTTTCCCGTAACAGAAAGTCCTATATTTTAGTCCCGTAAAACACAAATTCTTGTGCAACTCTGCCGGTAACCGTCTCATATTCTTCGGCGTCGTTCCAGTCTAACGGCACGCCGAGTCTCGCCGTTATCTAGAATTCGTGTCGAGTCGAACGGAAATCTTCCAGACCATCACCTGAGTTTCTATCACTATCTTTCTTATGCGCTCGTTCGATCTCTTTTCTCTCATATGCTCCCGACGGTGTGCATACAGACTCTTTTTTTTTATCTTTCTCTTCACGATCGAACCCCCCACTCTTTCGATTCCACAAATACTCGCGGATTCGTACTTGAGTGTAGTGTTCTATTTTTTTTCTTCTTTTTTTTTGGTACACGTAAAGCACATTTGGGTTAAGGTCTTCGGCGCGAGACCGATTGACTGGCTTCGGCTCTACGGGTACTAAATATTAAAATCTCTTCAAGGTCAAACCAGTCAGAGGAACGCGCCCGACAATAATATATCTCGCTACACTGAGAGGATTTACATATATTCGGTTCTGAGTTAAAATAAAAAAGAATATAACTCAAATAAATCAATGTTGTAGTATAAAAAAACTAAGTTTATTTCGCGTGATCTGCGCGTGATCGCAGCGACCGTACGGCACCTGCTCATTACTGAATTACCCGTGAAGGTTTTGTTGTCCTCATCACTGATTGCGTAATCGATTGATGCTCTCCGTACAGACCGGAAGTAACTGAGCGACTCGGTTCTGGCGCCTTCTGTTAGCTATTAAATCTCGGATTTTACGACGCGACGCAGTATTTCATTGGGTTCAGTTTAATCCCGCTTCGAGATCGTCGCGAACGCGAGGGAGACGAGCAAATATCGATAACCACTGGGTCACGCGTCTTACGCACGTCGGCGCTAATTGAACGCAGCCTAACGATGCCTACGTTTGTTTGCGCCCAGGAGAGCCTTTAAAACCACCGGAATTGCCACCGGTGCTCTACGAGAGATACCTCATTACATTCGAACAGAGTTTGAGCGATTGGCATGCAACATCTCTATTGTTCTGGAACTACACATTTTATTTAAAGAAAATTCATGGATCTATGAATAACAGAAAAATGAAAGAAAAAATCAATGGATCCATGGATTTAAAATGGATGGCTCCATGGATCTAAAAAAAATGGATGGATCTACGGATCTAAAAAAATTGGATGAATCCACGAGTCTAGAAAAAATCAATGAATCCATTGATCTTAAAAAATGGTCATAGATCCATAGATCCATAGATCTAAAAATATTTACAGATTGGGCGACAACGATTGTGATTTTTTTCACCCACTGATCTACCTACGTCCTCGATATTCTTCTATCAACAATTATTTACCAGTAAAAACACCGCATAATTTGTAAAACGCTTTCCCTCCACAGAATACGTAAATTGTTTTGTGTTTATACATCGACGAATGCAAATTCCATGCATTGACGTAAACGAATGTTTACATCAATGTTGATTTTTGTTTAAAATGCACTTCTATTTTCTGTTATATTATTTCAAAATGACTATTCAAGTATGTAAAAGGGCTTTGCCCCATTAATAAAAAAAAAAAAAAAATAAAGCAATCAGCAAACAAGCGGACTATTTCCAGGGGATAAAAAAAAGACATGTTTATAAAAGTTACCCTTCGAGCGTTCCGACCCGGCGTACCTTTATTATTTTGTACTTCTTCTTGGTGGCTTGATTAAGATCCTCGTGAACTTTGTCGAGCAGCCACAGTAGAAATTCCTGAGCGTCGTGTTGCAGATTACCCCTGTACTGGCTGCCGTACTTGTCGACGACGCTCTTAAAGGCAGTGCTCATTTCGGGGTCGTACTGGCAGCTCCATATAGCTTTGAGCAACAGCGCAAGTTGTTCGGTTATCTCGCCCTTCGTGCCGTACTTCTTCGAGTTAAGCTTGTTTCTTCTGGACAAATCGACCTTGTACTGGTCGAGAACGAAGTACTCGGCGAGAATGTCTGTGTGCGACAGGCACTGTAGTACGGCGTTCATGAAACACGTGTTGCCATGATTCCTAAGTCCAATAACACCTGGAACTCGGTCCGGCGGTATGTGAGCCGGCCTGGGCGGAGGTACGCGAATGTCGTTCGCGCTTGACGCGAGGTCGGCTCTGTTAGACGTTTTGTGAGACGGCACACCGACGCTCGACATGTGCTGCACCACTCTGCTGATAAATTTCTTCCAAGACGGTCGTCGAAAGACCTTCTTGCTGCCACTTCGCTGATCGTTTATGCTTCCGCCGTGGGACTTTTGTCCGGCGAGCAGCGGCAGAGAGTTCTGCTCGTTCTGCATGTTGTTGCGAATGTTTTCCCTACCGCCCGCAGACGTATTGTTGTCTCTCGCGTCCCGCTGATTCTGCTGCTGATTCTTCGTACGTCTCTTCGACATTCTCGAAGCGCTGAGAAAAGGATTTTTCGGCAGGGTGAACGTACGCTTCAGGCGCGAGTTGTTGTATTGCTCCCGAGTGTTGGAGCGAGTCTCGGGTCTAACCTCATCGACGCCCAGATCACCGTCGGACACGGATTTCATAACCGTGGCGGTGAATCCCTCGACGCTGCTCATCGCCGGCGTCACGGCGCTCTCTTGCAACACACGCACCGCGGCGATTCTCGGTGGGGCCCTCTCGAACACACTCGCGCGTCTGCTCACATCACGGAACTCTTTTGACACCCGTTCTTCCTTCTTGTTCTTACGTTTTTTTTTTCTAACTTCTCAACCGCGGAATTTGTTTTACATGCCGTTTTATTTGTTACATCGAGACGAGGTGATAGAGCGGAGAGACTGTGACAACACTTTCGCGCGACACGGCAGCCATTTGCCTTTTGCAGGGGCTTCCACGATTACGTTCTCGGAGGCTCGAGTACGCACGCCCACGACGACGCACTTGGGACACAGCGAAACCTCGAACTACTCAGGGCAAGCACACGCCGTCTGGCGTACGGAACGTGAAATACTCTCGAGAGAGACGCTTACCTACACGGAACGATAGAGATATTGTACTTATCTGTGGTCGAGCTGTGTGTGAATCTTGGCGGGGATAAAGGAGGGATCTTTTTGTGTGTCTCGTCGCGAGCTCGGATAACTTCGTGAATTCACTGAAAGGTTCGTGATCAGCGACAAAAAAATACATCGGTCAGGTAACCGTACCGATACTCGGACACGTTTCAGTCGTCGAAGACCGATATGCAGATTTGATTTATTCTGAATTTAAGTATTAGAAAGGCAATTTAACCTTTGCAATCGTATCTACGAACATTATTTTATTAACAGAAAAAAAATTATACAAGCGTTAAGCCTAAATTATTTTCTCATGTTGCATTTTTTTAAAAGACCGACGATATAATGTCCGGACATTGGTACAAGCGTTACTGCATACGCGACCCAATAATCGGGGAGTTCGTCGGAGTTACGTTAACCAGCCTTCTGCGTAGCATATCTTTAGTATTGTTTCGCGTAAATATAATTTTTTCATTAATTTAATTTAAAAATGGCAAAGAAATTCTTTTCTTCCTGACTTCGATAAAATAACCACATGGCGTGCAATACTCAAGAACTAGCGAGCGCTCAGTACTTCGAGTACTTGAAACTTCAATACGTTGATCAAGTACTTAGGGTATTTGCCGCACTCTGGCACAGAGTAGCGTCCGTGCCGTTAGTTTTCTATTTAGGAAACTGTCGGGACTCACACAAAACTGGCGTTTAGCGGTAACGACCTTTTAGCGTGAAAGGCAGGATGGTGGCAGCGGATTACATGCATTTTAAGTACACTGCAGCTGCCACGGACTGTTGATTCGAGCTACGTATAATAACAACCCTCTGCATCGTAAATCATTTATGACAGCTTAACGACTTTATCCTATTAGATGAACGCCATTTTCGCTACGTAACCCCTATCGACAACCCCTTCATTTCACACGTTGATTAATACTCATATAACAGGCAAAGAAAATCGTGGATCAATCATTACTGTGGTCCAGCCAGCCTTCCCTCGACTTCCTACCACACAATAATCGAGAGACCGGGCGCTATTGGATAAGGGCAAATTTAGAGCAATGCGCGAAATGAATTTTATCAACGATTGTTACGACACAGTTGTCCAAGTCACGACTATGTGATCACCCGACATCGTTATCACGCTTCCTCGTGATTCACGATTCTTCGTGCGCGTTCGATACCGCCCCGTTAATTCGACTCTTGTATCTCTAACCAGCGATATTTTTACATGGTCGGCACAACGTCACGAAGAATCAATCGTAGGACATTTTTTGCCCATATGGTTTATCATTGGGAACGAAAAAAATAAAAACATTTATCTTTGCTGACGACCGATGGATGACCCCTTGAATGCAAAGTTGCGGCCAGCATTTTTAGTTTGCGGCGCCCTCAATCGTAAACCGTCGAAACAGAAATAAATCGTACACCGTAAGGAAGTAACAAATGTTTGCTTTTTCGTTGAACTGTACACCGTTAATGTTTAACAGTTGTTTCATTAACAGATCAAAAACTGTGCACCGCCATTTCATTGTAATGGCATTGTAATGACAAAAAGTTTACGTACAGACATGTAAAGCATTTTCACATTAACAACATTTTGTTGTAACACTCGCCAAACGTAGCAACTTTTGAAAATGACATCTCCAATATACTCCAAATTTGCGGTGTGCACTTGAGCGAAGTCGCGAACGCTTGGATCATTTTTTTTTTTTTTACAGTGAAGGATTTATTTCCGTTATAACGAACGAGTGTATAATTGAAGACGGCTCGTTTTTTTGTTTTGTTTGTTCATTCACTTACGCCTATCGTAATTATCTCGCTGACGATGCAAGCGGACGTCGGCCGGTCTCAGGCGTCCGATTCGACTTAGAGACTGTCCGAGTCGTCTAATGGGACTTTCGGCGAACGAGCGTCGATATGGACTCGAAAAGTTATTTATCGTATGTTTTACTGTCGTCAATTATGCTTCTTCTGCCGGAAGTGAGTTTATCGACTTGGAACTTTTCCGCCGTTGATTTACCGAACGACGTGCCTATCTGGAGATTCGCGATTTGGAGAAACAGGGCATTTCTGTCGATCCCGACGTTTTCGAGGATAAATGGGAACGGACACAGTGGTAGTGAAGCAACGCTGCTGGAAGCCGTCTGGCCCGAGCCTGGAGGTAATTATACGTTCGGTGTACCTAGTTCTGGTTCCACGATCCATGCCTTTCCAAAGTCTACGAAAAACACGAGCACCGTGTGCGAGAGGCTTTTGTCAGTGACCGGACTGGACGTCGACTCTCGAGGACGACTTTGGCTGTTGGATTCTACCGAGGAGGTCGATTATTGTCCTGCTAAAATTGTCGTCTACGATCTGAGACGCAACGATCGCGAGGTAAATATTTCTTCCACTTTCATTAATATTTATTTTTAAATTACATAAAAGAAAGTTCGAAAAGCCATTTTTCTGGAGAGAAAAAAAAATCTGAACTGCTCGACACGTTTTGGAATGGAAGTTTTTGAAATTTACTTTTCACTAAGGTAGTAAACGAATCAATCTTATGGAAAAAAAAATAGTTAAGTTGCCGGGTAATTTGTTGAACAATTATTTTTATCGTTCATTTTTGAATAACATTTTGGAATTATTATTACATAAAAACAGTATTTGCAGCACCTCCCAGATACTTGATTTTTTTTCAGATTTTTTCATCGAGAAATGTTTGAATTTTTCCCTAAAACTCAAGTTTGGCAGGACAGAACCGCTCCGACTACCCTAAAAATTTTAAGCTGCAATATATATATATATTTTTTTTTTCGCTGCAGATAGCTCGGATTGATTTGCAGGGCGTACCGAAGAGCAATTTGCGAAGCCTCATCGTCGATCCCTTTGTCGGTATCTGGGGACCCAGGGCTTACATCGGAGACCCCGGTGACGAAACTATAATAACATACAGCTTGTGTAAGTAATAAAAAAAAATAAAAGGACCCGAGGCTCTCGCGACGTTATCAGTGGCGAATGATCGATATTCCAGTTCAACGAAAATGGTGGAAGCTGAGGCTGCGTCGCGGTCCCGATGTGCCGCGAGTCTGCAGCACGGAGATCGCGATATCGCGTAAAAGTTCGTTGCTCTACCTCACGGGAACTCAGTCGCAAGATTTATTCAGCTTGGACCTCAGACAGTCGAGAACCGACTGGGTTCCACCGACTGTAATGGAAAAAATAAATAAAAATAAAAATAAGAGCCCCACGCAATTACGTGGAATTGGGTGTGGTCTCTAAAAACACGTATTTATCCTGTCGTGCAAACCGTTTACTAATCGAATACCACACAGGACGCGGCAACGGAACGCTACACGGTCAAATGGCTCGGAACGAAAATGGGAAGTTCGTCGGGAATGGTCTGCGATCAAAAGGGTGGCCTTCACTACTTCCTGATCACGGAACACGCGAGCGTGCGTTGGAACACGAAACAAGATTTGAAAGTAGGCACATTCCTCTCTACGCTCTAATTTGAATTCTATTCCATTGTGCATGGCTTTGATCAAACAAATTTGTATGACCGGGAAAAGTCGGGCAAAATGGACATTTTTTAAAACTAATTTTTCGCTGGACATAGAAACAAAAGTTTTATCTAAAATTAATATAACCTCGAAGATATCCGCACGAGTTCATCAAGTTATGACGGCTGTAGCGCATTACTAAACGACTTGCCAACGATGAAATTTGATGTTATATTCTACCGGATCCTTGTTCAACAAGATCCTAGAATTAATTAGCCAAGACGTAACTTTCGAACGATTCGAATAACAACTTAATGTGCTAAAAAAGACTGTAAAAATTCACCGACGTACCTTGAAGTTTTATTTTTTCGATAACGGAAAGAAAATTTATTTCGAGCATCCGTATCGTTTTTGTTCTTAAAAGAAGAAATGGTTGTTTGCGATCGGCCAAAAGTAGTCGCGGTATTCGAAAGATTAATAAAACTGCTCCGTTTCGCTCCGACTGACCTAATAATTCATTTTCGACTGGTTTCAGCTCGTTTATAGTTTTCATTTAATCTATTATTTTTTACAGACCGCCAGCCACTCGATTCTTCTGCAAAACGAGAATGTCCCGTGTGTGACCGATTATCGGTTGGATATGCAGAGGAACGTTTGGGGCCTCGTAAATCTTCAGCATCCATTTGCGAGAAGTTCAAGTTCAAATTTCGATAAACACTGGGACGCGAAGTACAGGACTGTCCGTATCTACAAGTACAATTCATTCGGTCCATAGCAGGGCGTGTCGGATAACACCCGTGGAACAATTGCGTAAGGAATTGAACGTGGGATTTATGGGCGTTGGCCGCCCGCCGTTTGCCACCCGTTTATAATTCATGTCCCGGCAATCGTACGAATGAAAAGGTCCTAATGACGTGCCAGAAGGCTCGCGATCTTGTTATGTAAAATCCTGTCACTATTAGCACAGTCTCGCAGCAACACAAAGCCGGCCCGAGTGAGCCGTCGGCTTCAATAATACTTTTTGGCTATATTTACCGAATACCTTGACCACTTGAAAACCAGAGCGGAGTTGGACATTTCGTAATGAGGTTAGCTACCTTAAAAGATCGATCACGTACCAATTAAATGCGAGCGCTGGTTACATAAAGTCCAATAATGAACTTCGCATATGTGCACACGTATCGAGAAACGTGAAAGTAAGATTTAATTGTTTTTTTCCGTCTTTTTTTAATCGTGCACTGCACACATTGCGTGATTAATGAATGCATTAGATTGTCATCGCGTGTGTAAAGCAATGCTGCAATTAAGTGTTTTGGATCAATTAAAAAATATTTGTTGTTATTTTTTTGTCAATTAAAAAATACTTGTTTTTTCCGTCTTTTTTTCTTACGCACTGCACACATTGCATGATTAATGAATGCATTAGTTTCTCATCGCGTGTGTAAAGCAATGCTGTAATTAAGTGTATTGGATCAATTTGAAAACATGTAACGAATAATAATACTGTCAATCAAAGGTGTTTAGAGAGTTAAATTTCGTTTTATTAACTCTTGGTTCCGGTTTGGCGTAACCGCCTTTAATTATTTTCCATTGGTCGGTAACGATGCGAAATTTTGATTGTCACAAGTTCGGCGACGTTTGGCGAGCTTGTTCAAATTCGCTTGCACGATTGCGTATCCAGCGGTCGAAAAAATATTTGGAACACAATCGCGATTGTGCAACCGGGAGCAAACGGCCGCGAGGTTGCCGCTGTCGAGCAGGAAAAGATCCGAGAACGCGATACAACCGAAACTGGAGCGGTAGTCAAAAATTTAGAAAGTCTCAACCGTCGACGCCTCTTTGCGAAAAATGCCTTCGGCAAAATATTTTACATCGGATTAAATATGTATAAGTACTTGGAGATATGTCCTTATTCCTGGATCGATAATATCCAAGGTCGCGAAAGGGTGGCTACACAACGACACAATTTTATATATTTTTTATAACTGTATTAACTGATTTATTATTTGGTGCATGATTAACGTTGCACGATTTATCGACGGTGATGCGAAAAATGATGGTATTAAAAAAAAATGTCATCATAATTTCAAACCGGATATCGCGAACGTCGGCACATTTTATAACGTGAGACTGGGCAACGTTTGTCCAGCAACATCAGCCTGCGAGGACCTGCGTCCCGAGGCGTTTCGATGTTTCTTTTTTTTTTTTTACTTTACATTCCTTTCGTCTCGTACCAAAACCCACAATCGTCGAATATTCGGCAGACAAGAGACAATAACGAAATCCTCCCTTGACTAGATCAACGGCGACGGAAAATTCAGTCCACAAATGAATGCCTAATTAAGCGTTAAAACATCGACGACAGCAATCTACAACAACAATTTCATATTCTATTGAAAATCGATAAAAAAAAGGGAATTCCGGATCAATCTTTCCCTCAGCTATACAGTATCCGTTAATTCGAGGCTTATCATTCGGGCGTTCCTTTCGTTAGAGTCCTTGGCTTTCCTTCTTCACAAATCTTCGCATGACTTGACGAGCGGATGAAGGGCGACCGAGGCACCGGCGCATCCTACGGTGTTCTGTATGTAATCGTGGAAGTTGCTCTCGAGTACCCACATCAGTCTCTTGTATCCCGGTACGACCTGAGTCGGAAGACGGCACTCGTTGCCCTTCTGGACCAGAAGAATGTTCTCCGGTCTGAAGCACGTCTCGGTGTTCCACATGTAAACGTCAGACTGTCCTTTGTTCCTGAAGAAGATAGCGCAGCCGTTGTCCGTACCGAGCAGAACGATCTTGTTCTGCTTGGGTCCAACGTCGACGACGGAGCCGCTGGCGGTTCCTCGCCTGAGGTTCGCCGCCTTGATGCTGAAGAGTCGGCTGGAGCCAAGGTAGGTGAAGTACAGTACCGGAGTGCCGCAGCTCTTTCTCACGAGATTCATGTAGAGAACGTCGCGACGAGCCGAACCGAGAGTGACGGCCTTCGGCAGAACGACCCGGAAACCACGGTTGGCGATCACGTCGTAGACGATGATGGCGCGGGTCGCTGCGTCCGATATGTAGAGGAAGACCTTGCCATCGTCGGCGTAGTCGACGGCGAGATACTGGAGACGCGAAGCGGAGCTCACCAGGTTGCTCAGATCGACGACCTTGACGACCTGGTTGAATACGAGAAGAACGGTCAAATATCATCGGTAAAACTTCACGAAATGAGGATTATGAAAGTAATAATTTAACCGCAGAATTGTGGTTGCTCACCTTGCCGGTCTTAACGTTTATCGCCACCACTTTGGGACCGCAACGGCGTACGGGCTGCTCGAGGGTGTTGACGATACCGGCGTCGAGCACCCAGAGGATGTCCTGAACGTCAAGCACGATGTCGACGGCGCTCTGAAGAGCGTCACAGTTGCCCTCCTCCTGAATGGACCAGCAGGGGAACGGGGAAGCCACTGCGCTGGTGCATCCCTTGGATTTCAATGACACGACCCCGAGGGTGAACGGTACGCCAGGTTTGTAGCGCGGGAACGCGACGATCGCCTCGTCCTTGTAGATCTGGGTCCTCGTGGCGATGACGTTTCTCTGTATGTAACGTCCGCTCGTCTCGTAGATGTTCCTGGTGCTGGCGCACGGCCACTCCAAGTTCTGTCCCGAGAGGGTGAACGACAGTTCGGGAAGAAGCTGACGATCGACGCATCCGGCCCAGCTCGACGCTGCCAGCGCTAAGACGCACAGAGCGCTCCTCAGGAGTCCCGACATCCTGCACTACGATCAATGATATTACAAAAATAATTTGAAGGATCTCTATCAGTTTTAAATTAAGATTGTCGAAAAAATTGAGACTCACGAGTTCTCGTGTGTAAACGGAGTCGAGACCAATAAAAAAGTATCGAGTGTACGACTTGACGAGTCGATGTCGATGTTATATATAGTCGTTCGAGCGACGATGCATCGGCGCTTCCTCGTTTCCGATGTTTGTTTGGGCTCCGATGACCGTTCCGGTTCTTCCGTCTTTCGCAACGACCCGCGAAGCTCGACGATGTCGCGTCTCTCGGTGGTTCTCGTTCTCGACACATGTCTCAGAAAAGTTTTCTCAAATCGCGGAAGTCGATGTAAACAGGAAGTCTCGTGATCGTTGCGTCCCGTCTTTTCTCGTCCCTCGATCCGGAAATGGATTTTCACGCGCTGGCTTCCGAGCCATCGGGCAATGCCTCTCCGTTGATACCGTCATTTTTTGTTCTTCCCTCTTACCGCTGTTTCCCAACTGTTTGACTGTCGTCCAAGTGTATATAAATGGCGTAACAACGATCACGTTCAGTCTGCATCAGGGCGCCAGATTTCGGTGACTCCAGAGGCGTCCAGTAAATTTTCCGAGGCATACGAAAGAGATCGGAGGGATAAACGGTGTCTGCAGTTCGGGGATCAATTCGAGTGACAAAGCAACAAGTCAGCATGCTGAAGTTCGTGACGGTTGCATTAGCCGTCGGGATCGCTTTCGCTAGCGACAGCCCTCGAGCCGATCAGAGGGGAATCCAGTGGACTGGCGGTACCTTCGACTGGCCATGCGAGACGACGAAGAGCATGTACAAGAGCGGCGGACGTTACATTGGCAAGAACGTCATCGCTACCAGAAGCGTCATCTATAAGGACGAGGCTTTCGTTGCCCTGCCCCGGTAATTATTATTTCCCCAATCCGAATTCAATGCTTGCCGTAAGGTATGGAAATCTGACTATTACATCGTTTCGCAGTTTCAAGTCCGGCGTGCCAGCGACCCTGGCGAAGGTGTCGCTGAAGAACAAGAATGGCTGCCAGTCGGTCCTGACTCCGTACCCTTGCTGGTCCCTGCAAGAGGAGGGCAACTGCGCCGCTCTCCAGAGCGTTGTCGACATCTTCCTCGATCCCCAGGATATCCTGTGGGCTCTCGACACCGGCGTCGTTAACTCCCTCGAGGACCCGGTGCGCAGATGCGCTCCCAAAGTTGTAGCTATCAACTTAAAAACCGGAAAGGTTCGTGACGCAATGATCTTCGGTTTGAGTCCCGTTTAGTGGCGACCTGTGCGAAAGTACTTACTACTTACTTGCTGCTTGCTTACTGAATAAAGACCTTTCTTTCGGGAACAAACAGGTGGTGAAGACCGTCGATCTGAGCGGTCTCGCGACTGCGTCCTCACGTCTTCAGTACGTAGTCGCTGACTACAGCCACGATGGTCGGGCCTTCATCTACGTAACCGACGCTGCGACCCGCGCCATCCTCGTCTACGACGTCACTTCCGGTCGCGGCTACCGGGTCGTTCTTCCCAAGGCAACGACCATCGGCTGCACAAGACGCGACGTTCTCTACTCTGCTCTTCTTCGTCGCGCCGACGGCACCAGCTGCCTTCTGTTCTCTTATCTCAGCAGCACAAGGCTCTTCAGCATCAGAACTGACTACCTTCAGAACGGCTCGGCAAACGGAAAGATCCACGATCTGGGACCCAAGCCCAAGAAGATGGTCATCCTCGGTACCGACAACGGTAGCGCGATATTCTTCCGCTACGAGGGCCAACCCGATGTGTACCGATGGGACTCGAACGATTGCTTCAATCAGTCCAACTTCCAGAAGGTCTCGCAGGGCAACGAATGCTCGCTCGCCACCCAAGTCGTTCCCGACTACAAGCGCGGCAGGATGCGCGTTCTCGAGTCAAACTTCCCTGACTTCATTCAGGGCACCGTTGGCTGCGGTACCAATCACGCACTCAACATCCTGTAGGGTCTCGTCGGTCGTTGAATGAATCGTCCGGATTGTCGCTGAACGAGACATGAGACGCGATGGGAGAGCGTTTTAGGGCTCTTTGTGCTATACCGGATCAGGAATCCGGGTCTGCAAGCCAAAGGCTCGAGGAACGAGGATCCTGTCCGCCGGGCTCTCACGACTATACCGCGAAGGAAAAACAATGCTGAACTCGAGGTAGTTTCGATGGAAAGGCCTGTACATATTTTGACGAGATTGAAGATTAGAATCCGACGATGCCAAAGACTGAGAACGAATCGTCGACCAGCCCGGTCGCCGTGACTCCTCGGATCCTCCTCCGTCCGTCCGATCGCTCGCACCGAAAAACAGCGCTTTAAATAAAAGAATTTTTCAAAGCTTACGACAGACCGTTTTCTCTATCTTCGTTTCACTCCCCAAAAAAAGGAACCTCTTGGCTTTAAAACAGATATCTCGAAAGCGGACATAAAACCGACGGAACAAATGTATCCCCTGTTTATTCAACGCACCAAAGTTGTACGAATTCACGTCGTACTCTGGCGAAAAATATTGCACCGATAGATAATACACCTGGATATACAGTGCTGTTCTGTTTCGGTTTTTGTTTTCTTTTTTTTTTTCGCTACACGGGTCATGCGTATGAATTTTATGTACGGGGTATATCGTTATAGTTATGTACGTAAAAGTAGGGCTGGGTCGAGCAATAAATTTAGCGTCGGCTATGCCACCGAGCCAACCAGCCACTAACTCTTTGTCAGCATAAACCGTGGCTCTCGTATGCCGCGTGTTCTCTGTGTACGGTTTCGAGCACATCATCGAGTTTTCCCTCTGCGTATAGAACGCCCAACCAGTGTAACAACTGTACGTAGACTGTAGAAAATCGTGCACAGCGAAACGCACCGGGGAACACTCACACACTTGAAGTGTATATTACGCACGAAATTCTGTAGGATTTTTTTTACAATTACGTAAAACTGATTTATAAATTGATTAATGGACACTTGGCACTTCGTTCGAAATTGCACAATTTTGCCTCATTAGGTAACAGTTCAAACAACATCTGACAAGCCGAGACTCTCGCAGATAGATAATGCTGGACTCCAGTTTCACTGGATTAGCTAACGGTAGATTGTCCCATGTAACAGGACACTTGGCAGGATATCGAGAGTTCGGATCTGCCTCGACACTCGTAACACGGTAAAAGTGGATGAATGTTATCGCATTCGGAATTGATATATATTTTTAAAAATATTTTTTCGAATATAAAATGTTATTTTTTTTAACACATTGAGTTTCCTCGAACTTTAATCGGTGCGGTTACATTAATCTTTGAGATATTTGGTCTCAGAATTTATTGAAAATTAATTATCCAAGCCTCAATTATCTGAGCCGTACGATGCGAAGTGCGGAATGTGTTGCAAAAACTTAAGCGAAGCGTATGAGAAGACGGACGAGGCAAACAATCGATATTTCGCAAGTACCTCGATAAGTCAGCTCGCACCTTGGGTGCTCGGTGAAGCAATGACTAACGGAAAAAAAAATGAAAAAAAAGAAACTGGATCCTTTCTCGGGCAGGTAGGCTAATTACGATAGTTACGGTAACATACCGCCTTGTACCGGCTATGTCTGGAAAGGGGACTTGTATTATCCGAAGTTTATTATCGAATCCGGTCACACCTATAAATCGGTGGTAATCGCCGAAGAATCATTGGACGGATAGAGTCGATAGTCCCAACCCTCCCGGGGCACCTGGGCAGCGTAGAACCATAGTCTTGGATTCGATGATTGCACGGATTAACATCAACATTTAACTCGTTCTTGCACCCACTATTTTTCTCCGGGCGAAAGATTCAATTTTTTCTCAGACAGCAATTCTGAATGCTTTTCTTTAAAAAAGTTGAAAATTGCAATTTTCATATGACTTTCTCATAAAAAGGTGCACATTTAAATGTTTATACGGCTTTCTCATAATGTTCCTTTATTCGTGAATCTTCTTCTATGAGAAAGTGTAAAATCTGCAATTGGGCTTGAATCTGTACAAAAATAGCATCGAAGCAAGCGACTTGATCACTCTATTGGTGTACGAAATTTCAACTCGTTTCAAGCCATTTCTCAGTATAGTCGTTTTAAACGATGTAAATCTGTCACATACACATACACATACATTCGGACGTCAGCTAAAAATTACATTTCTTGACATTTTAGACTATTTTAAGTACTCTGACATTAAAATCTCGATTTTTTTTTACGAAGATGAAGCTTCCTCTATGAGGAAGCAAAAGGGTATAAAAAAATAAAAATATATCGGCGAAACCTTCCTTTCAGTCGGTAACACGATATTAATATTACACACGGAGGTCTCGAGGTGTACGTTATTCGAGACACCGGAGGTATTAGAGGGCCCCGTGGTAATACGAGCGCCAGTGAACGCGCCTCGGGAAAAGGTGGATAAAGTAATTTCAGTCGAAAGACAATTTGTGTTATCCATTTCACTGAGTGAATTAGAGTAGACAGATAGTCGAGTAGCCTCGTCGACGTGAGACTTCGAAAACGCTGTGACCCTCGTTGCACGCGTGACGTAAAAAGTTTTCGCACGAACAAACTCTCTCTCGCCTGTCCGACATAGGTCGGGAAAAGGTGAATAGAGTTATAAGCGCCAAGCAGCTGCATCGACGACTGAATGGCATTAGAGAAGAAGTTATGCGCCTGCCATTGCATTCATCCTTCGATGGGTGTGTCTCACGATCCTGGTCTTTCGATCAAATCGATACCGGGATTGTTCATTGTCTGCTGATCGCTCGTGATCCAGACGTGATCTTACCACCAATGACCGTGAGCGATCCCTGACTGCAAATTATCGTCCGGAGCTCCGAGGCCCTGCACTTCTACTTTGCTTCAAGCATTTTTTTCCACCGCTGAATAAAGATGGTTAAAACAAGTGTATTTTTCAAAGAATCAGTTTTTTAAAAATTTAGATAATTAAAAAAAAATCAGAACTATTCGTCATATATTTATGAGATCAAAAAAAATAAAAATTGTAAATGATGTAAGTTGTAAAAAAAAATAAAAATGGTAAATTATGTAAGTTGTAAAAAAATAAAAATTGTAAATGATGTTGATGGTTCACCAGCGTGGTAAATGTCGTAACATTATGGACTGTATGATTTAGATGCCAAAAATGTCGATATCCTGAGACTTACTGATAATACATTATTTCCGGTTAAAAATCAGATTTTTCGGAGTGTGACGTATTTCCGGTATGACGTTTCGTTTCGAAAAATAAACCAGGTTCTATTGTACATTGGGCATTAAAGGGTTAAAATTAGGTGCCGATAGAATTCTCTGCGTATGATAGTTTCTTCGTACTGTCGACCCCTGCGATAGTTGTATTCGAGTATTGAATGACCGATTGATATAATTTATGGTCGACGCGAGTGGAGAAAATAATTGGCGTGTCGCGTGCAGTACGCGCAAGTTTTGCCTCGCTCCAATGATTTCAACGTCGTGACTTTCCGGTAATTATTATTATCGTCTCTGGTTAACTCGCGGATTTCTTTGCAACAAATGCATCGCCCATGTGCGTGTGGTCATGGACACTTGCGCGAAGCGGAAGAGAACTTTTGTTTTAGCAAGCTCCGTTGAAGACGGACTTCTTCCCATTGTCTTCGAAAAATTTGTCAGAATAAAATTGTCGAATTTTCCCTGTCCTGAAGTTTGATTAACATTTTTTTTCGAGATCGCGCGATATCGTCCTGATTTTTATTCGACACGCAATCGAATAGGTACAGCTCGCGTGTTTCGCTTTGTCCGAGGAACGGATTTACGAGCTCCTTCAATCAGTCCTGCCTAATTGTGTTCATAAGACAAGTGTCCGAGGCCCGATTCTGATCGATCGTGTCAGCAAATAAATCTCGAGAAGGAGCTTACATTTATATACGTATATATACATTTATATATATATAGATACGTGTGGATTTGAAAATTTACACAACAAAAAGAAATTCGTAAACTTTCTGCAGCGTGTAAACATTGTTAAAAGCATCCCAATTTTTTTCAAAACATACATTTTTAATGTTTTTATACTAGTTATCACTATTCAGGCAGGAAACTTTGTAACAAATATTTTTAATTGTTCGTAATATTACCAATATAAAAATAAGCATGACTAGTATAAAAATATTAAAATTATAAAAATTCCCGCCTATTTTTCTCCGTCTATTTATTATTCTCGACCGGACGGGAAATCGACATTGATTCCGTGCTAGCGTTAGTGAATGGTCGAATTTACTTTTTTTTTCTTTTTATTTCATCCGCGACGAATGTGGAACGGATTTGGGACGCGGGTCAGCGTAAAATAGGTGCGGTCATTCGGTGTTTCGTTGACTTTCGATCAGTTTAAAAGGGGTGCCCCTATATATATATATGATCCCGAGAGTTATGTGCGAATCAAGGACGACAGCGTACGAAACAGCAGTCTTACATTTACAGATAATTTGCGTCGCCATATCGCAAGAGTACTTGGCTGAAAGGCGCGAGAATTTTTTCGCAGAATACAAACTGTGCGGGAACCGGGTTAGGAACTGTTGCCAATAATATCAGCTTTGTCTCATAGACGGGCGTTATTATGTATTCGCGGTGTTACCGGGAACTCGGCGACGAGCCTCTTTAACCGCGGGTCGAAATTCTTCATAATTTTTTTTCTCCATTCCTATAATCATTATTCCATCGCAGTATTTACCTCGCAAATTGTAATTGTAATAATATTGTAATAATAAATATTACGTAAATGTTTCTTCTTTCGCACGAACTGATCTGACGCTGGCCTTCGTAGGAAGCAGGAGTACACACTGCAGATGTATGCAGTTCGATAACTCGCGCTTGAACGGTAACGACGGTGTTCTCCCTCGTGTTTAATCAACGGGCGTCGACATCACTCGTCCTTGTGAATAAAATGAATCTTTGGTTCTCCTGCCGGAGAATAATTTATATCCAGTTTATTGCCGCAACTGTGTCTATACGCGAGACGGAGCGCAGTGAGCCTTTCGAAGTTGAGGGACTTTTTTTTTTTTTAGTGTCGCAGCCTTCGAAAGCCGCGAGCAAATAACCACTTCGGGTGCAAAGCGTGGATTTTAAAAAATGAGAGAGAAAGAGGCAATTTTTTCTCTCTCTTTGCCAAACATTTCGTGCATGGAAGATTGAAAAGCTTAAATTATGTAATTTTTTTATAACCTTTCTTTATTTGCCCATTGTGATTGCGTGACCTCGGAGAGAGCCTGGACGAGTGATTTCGGCTCTGGCGACGAGAGGAATCAGCGAATGCGAGTGCGGCTGTAAGGAGAAGGTCGCTGGCGCATACACACATGTATTTTATGTGCAGTAGGTTACACAAGAGATACCGGAGCCAGGGGATAAAAAGAGTGGTTTTGTTACGTGGGGTATCGGTTCGACTTTGTTACTGTGGGAGGCGTGTACCTGTTTCGAATAGCTCTCGATTGTCCTCCCCCCAGTACTACCGGGATACGAGGTTCGGTCATACCGCGGCCGGTTTTATCCTACGTGGTACAACGATCCGCGCGGAGAACGTTTGGAAATTAGATCAACTGTAACTCGCTGTGCAGTTCAGTGAGACCTGGCACACGGTGGAGAACAGATTCAAACGAGTGAGAGGCAAAGATATTCGTCGGTACGGTGTTTCAGTCCCATTTAGCCGAGAACTTCAGTGAATTTTTTTTTTTTTTCGAAGGAAAGAATCACTATTTTGTTAACCGTTCGTTGGATTAATTACGTTAATCATGTGGTAAGCATCATGTCCAAAATTTTTTTTCTATCGACGAAACTGATTACGTTTTGTTTTAAAAGTGAAAAAGATATGTTTCTTTTTATGTCGTATAATTTAACATTGCTCGATAAAGATTACGGTGCCGTTCACATATGATAATCAACGACTCTACCGGTCACTTATGCTAATTCGCTGTATTTACGAGATACTTTCATCGATACGATTCATGATAGTTGTTGAAAAGACGCTCCATGTGTGGCATTCAAAGAACAGATCGGCGGAGTTTCTCGGTCAGTGATGTCTTGGTTGCAGTGGAGAACGCGTCGGACTCTGTGATCGTTTTTTTTTAAATCATACTTTTTTTTCTTTCACCAGTGATTCGTTTGTTGGGACGCAGTCGCTTTAATCGGCGTCTTATTCAACCTACTAACCGGTTCTCCGCGAGCATAAGACAGTGTAGCTCGCCAAGAATTCAATCGGTAGCGAAATTGAAAAAAGTCGGGTCTCTATGAAGTACGTGGTAATTGCATAATTGCCCCTGACTTTACTTAATTAGGCTAGAGTGGCGCGCGTCGGTGATTGCGGCACGTCGATCTCGCGTTACGGATTCAGGATTGTCGCTCGAGCATTCGCCGAGAGGGCTCGCCTGGGAGGTTTTTTTAATCGACTTTACGGAGCAGAATGATCGTGATGTTTCTTAGTCGCTTTTTAGCTACAGTCGTTAACACTGCCGTAATCGTGTTAATGACTCTATCCATCAATCTCTTTGCGCGCGTCTCAATCTACTACCGTATGCTACTTGCAAAAAAGAATATGTTTTGAGAAAAAAGCTCGAAAAAAAAAAATGAACAAATATGATAGATTTATTCGTGCTGCGATATCCTGTGATTGGCTTTGGAGCAAACTTTTGTCCGATGCGTACTTCGATATTCATATTTACCAAACACAATCGCGTCCCGGAAATCGTTAATGATTCATCGTCATTCCCATTCTCTGGCACGAGCCTCTGGAAAGCGATGATGAATCATATTTGATTATAAGCGGATATTTAATAATAAAATAATCATTAAATAGACATATCGGAAGTTTATTAAAATTGTGCGTACGCCTAGTGCGATGACTTTCCTTTTTATAGTAGTTCGCGGTCAAGCAAAGAGCTCCCCGGCGTAATTAACGATCGTTACGAGAATGTGCGAAGTGTATCAAGCATAGAAAGTAATGCGAATGTCGTTTTGCATGGTAAAAAAGAAAAAGAAAAGTCTCTGACGCGAGAGAAATTAGCGGAAAATACCTGAAGGTCCGATTACGGTCGCACGCGACTGACTACACGATCGCACTTACGATATATAGGATGCAGAATATAGACCTTTTGTTGAATGCGCTCCTCATAACCTTCCATTCCCTTTCTCTCAATGATGACACCAAAAAAATCGCTTGTGGGCTGCCAAAAAGAAAAAAAAATTGTTATGTCAATTCTACTTTCAATTCTTGCAATTCCGTATAATATTGAAACAATGATGGCAAGACTGCCAAGGTGACATATTATCGTTTCAAACCCGTATGGAATTGTATCAATTAGAAGTAGCGTTAAAATAACAACATGTCCTTTTTGCAGCCGGCGAGCGAATTTTACTTGAGTCTTCGATATTTTTTTCCCGTGGATGCATTCCGTAGACAATGATTTTTGTTAACGACAATGCATTCATTCATTGACCGAAACGAATACCTATATTTATTTATTTTCATATATATATTTATTTATTAACGTATGATAATAACAAATGATCGATTTTTATTAATTTATTAAACAAAATTATTACCCGGCAGTAACGTCTGGACGGTGATCCTGGTGGCAGGATCCATCTGTCTCGGATCGACCACCGGTGAAGTTCTCGAGACAATAGCCCAATGGCCTATGCTGGATTTCGCATTGCCGTACGATCCCTTGTATCTGGAGCAATTCCGTCCGGAGAATGTTGTACCGACAGGCATCGAGATAGGTTGGCACAGGATCTTCGTATCGGTTCCCAGGCTTCGTCAGGGTGTACCGGCGACTCTCAACTACATACCCAGAGATTTGCCTCTCGGCAGTAGCCCGCAGTTGCAGGCTTATCCCTCGTGGGATTGGCACGGCGCTGGAAAAGGCGATTTCAACTGCTCCGGTATGATATCCGTTTATCGCGTGAGAGCTGACCGATGCAACAGGCTCTGGGTTCTCGACAGTGGTATCAATACATCAATCGATGACTTCAGAGTCGTTTGCCCACCGAAGTTACTCGTCTTTGATCTCCAGACGGATCAGCTTGTTCGCCAAATCACCTTCCCTCGCGAGGTACGTTGATCGATCAATAATAATAATAATAATAATAATAATAGTAATAATAATAATAAGTGATATTATTATAAAAATTAATTTGTTGCGGCAATTAATTATTTTTTGCCGCGTATGAAAACTATCATTATATATTAAACGAGGTTAGTGAATCACTAATCATTATTTATCTTATTCCAAGGTTTTGAGACCCAACACATTGCTGACGAATCTCGTGATCGACGATACCTCGGCGACTACCTGCGACGACGTATTCGTTTACATGACGGACACCACTGGTCCCGGTAAGGACAGGTCTTAGAGAGAGTTTTCCAGTCTTATCTGTAACACGGTACATATAATATTCATGTTTCAGGACTCGTTATCTTCGATGGTGCGACCGACAGAAGTTGGCGAGCTCTTCACGCCTCGATGTTTCCTGATCCTGATTATGCGACTTACAAGGTTGTTATTCGTCCCAACTCGACGAAAGCCTGTGCAATTAAGCGCATTTCAGCTAAACGATCGATTTAATTGGCAGATAAATGGAGAAACTTTCGAGCTGTTCGACGGTGTTGTCGGTTTGGCATTTTCACCGAGGAAAGGACTCCTCTACTATCAACCCCTCGCTACGGATCGTCTCTTCAGCGTGCCGACTTCGGCACTGCAGGCTGGACCTGCGGCCGCCGGCGAACAACTTCCGGTCACTCTCGTCGGTAGAAAATCCAGTCAGGGCTTGGGATTGACCGTGGATCCCCGCGATGACAAGGTCGTGTTCTCGCCGTTGACCGAGACTTCCATAGTGACCTGGATGCCGAAGACCAACAGTCAAAGGTCGATAAAAAAAATCGTCCCGAAGAAGTGACGACAGCAAAAAAAATTAATTAAGGATATCTTACCAAAAGTCGTTTCTGTTCGATTTTATGTGATCGACAGAAAAAAACACGCTTTATTTGTTGGCATTTTTGAAGATTTTTTGACGGTCTAGTCCATATCTTCCTAGCACTCTTGCTTTGCATCATCTTTCACTCTCGCATAGTTACTATAGCGTTAAGGTAGTCCTTGTGAATAGTGTTCACTTCGCATAAGTTTCAGAGAAATGAGAGGGAATTGCAAACACTTCTAGATGGTATAAAAATCTGAAAAAAATCACGCATGTTAATGGTGCTGAAAAGATTAATTTTGCATAATAATAATTCCAAAATGTTGTTAACAAATTGATGGATAATATCAAAATGTTATTAACAAATTGATGGACGTTTCTGGTAAGGATATTCTTAATGATTTTTTTAAGAGATAATTAATGTTTTTCATCTGTTCGCAGGATCTTGGCGTATAGCCCCGAGCAGTTGCAGTTCACCGCGGAATTGCGATGGATCGAGAGGGACAACGGCAACTTGTGGGCTCTGTCAACGAGATTCCACAAGTTCTTTATGCGCCGCGCCGATCCACGAGAAATAAACATCCGCATAATGAGGATTCGACCGGACGCTCGACATCTGAAACCTTCCCTTCGGTCGCGCCAGTTAGATTCCATTCACGGCTACCACTTTTACAACAACACCCTCCTCCACTGAGGCAACGGGAAAAATTATACACTTTTTTCATTAATTTTTTTTTCTTTTGCACGGTCGGATAACGTCCCGCCTAACGATCAAGGTCAATAATCATTTAACATCCGATACTGTCAATAGGAACTAAGAATGCGCATACGTATGCATAGAATCAGTTGAGTCCATCGTAGCTCTATACCACATAGATCATAAAAAATCAATAGTTACCTAAACCTCTTTATAATAATTATCAAAGTTGACCCAACTTGACGACATCGATGGCTGAGAATCAAAAGGGCGTAGGTTGTATACAGTAACATCGGACTTGTGCCTCTTCGACACTCAGCTATCGATGCATAATCCACACTTGGCATATTCGGAACGAACGCAGTCGCGAAACGTCTCCCGTGGAATTAAAAATATTTGCATTTTTAGCTGACCTTGCGAATTCCATCTGCAACTGAGCGCGCACGGTCTGCGAACATCCAAGCCACCGTCGTCGGTGTAAACGAGAGAATATTTTCTTTCCAACACGCCAAAAGTATAAATACCATAACTTGGTCTCCAAAGATATATTGGCCCCGATGGTATCCCAATTTTTCATAGCGATTCTTTAGTTTTTTTCTCCAATACTGCTCAATTTACCTACGGATAGATAAATAAATGTACAGAAGGAAATAAACTGGAAATCGACTTTATTTCGATTGCTAATGCCTGTCGGTGAGTCGCAGTGCGAGCGCCTTGGATGGAGCTTCGGAGCGGGCGCCGGTGTCGCGCAGGTTGCCTGTTCTTCAGGGGCGACGGCCGAGTCATCACCTTCCGGTCTTTCGTCCTCGACCGTGACCAGCGATGAACGAGCCAGCGCGTGCCGTTGATCCTCTTTGACCGGTAGTCGAGGTCAATGACCCTTGTGACGGGCGCTGCACTCGTTTCCAATGACGTCGTGCCACCGAAAGAGCCCCTATCACTACATACTGAATACGAAACTAATGAAGATGCGCGGAGCACATGCGCCGCCGCGACCAACACACACCGTTGCAGAAAATCGTTGAAGCGTGCAATGTACCCGGCTCAATTTTATGAGCATCTGTGTAGATTGAGTTTTGATGAATAATATAACAATTAAAAATCAAAATTTCAAGACTCGATTTGAGAGACCAGTGGTCCAGGGGACTTTCTCGCTGGTCCGCGGACAGGTTCGCGAAGGTCAAATAAAAGTTGCCTGGCGACTCTTTGAACGGGCAAGACTAATCGGTAATCCAAGGTAGATTTTATTGCGATATCACACGTCCAAAATAGTGACACGGTATGCCGACCGTGTATCCCCGATGCCCTTGAATTTTTCTTTCGATCTCAAAGCCGTTGGTATTTACGATTATAGATGCATACGGCGAATCGTCACGAGTATATTTGTGCGGTGCAAACAGCGGATAATTCAAGGATCGGTGCAAAGGCGAGCCGAGGAGACGGAGATCTTGTGTGGATACTGCGGCTCCGGGTCAGCCTGAATGAACCTACCTGTACATCATTTTTTTTTGCGTTCAATGTCTTGTTTATTCCGAAGATCTATGTGTTTCGGGAGATATCTGTTTTTTACAACAGCCTTCGAGCCGTGGGCGCGCTGCCACGTGGTATATTACTAGTTATTTAAGGAACTGTCATAAGTATTTAAATATATGGCATAAGACATAAGTATTTAATGTATGGCATAAAATAAGTCGATTATCAACATTTTTTTTAACGCGTGCATTAGGACAAGGTCGGGTCTTTGCACACAGTTAGTACAAGGTGTTATGAAGTTTCAGTTTTTTTGTAACTGAAAACTAGCAATTAACAACGGTCATTGTATCTGTTCGTCCGATTGAGGTGAAATTTTGGCAGATTCTTGATTATGACATTTTTTGTCTAATGACCGCATGAAAAAAATGTTTATTTATTTGTTAATAACAAATAACCTTAGTCGAAGCGAATAAACCTACGTGTACCACATAATTTTTTCGTGTTCATTGTCTTGTTTATTTCGGGGAACTACTGCTTTCGGAAAACATCTGTTTGAACAGTTAATTTCGAGCCTCGGCCGCACTACCATGTGTTACCACTTATCATTGATACGTGACATTGTCGTTCAACTGGCTTCGTTCGCGCCGAAGTAAAAAACAGACGTGAACTTTTCGTCCGAGTTCTGCGATGAATTATTTTTGAGGAGTTAATTTATGACGCCTGGGTTATAAAAAATTGGAGAAAAAGAATTACAGGTGTATAGAGGTATGTACTTCCGTGTACATACATATAAAACATGCCTTTTAGGCTTTATTAGCGCGATATGTATATTTGGGTTGATCGATGACGCAGTATTCGTAGCGCTATCTAGTTTATGATCGGTAGGGGATTATCATAAACAATTTGTACGAGTAGTTAACATCTGACGTCACCGGAGATATTAGATAAGGCCAGACAATAAATGGCGGTAGTCATCTTTACGCATCATCAGTAGTTCCCACACAACGTACAATGGTACATCATCGAGCTCACGGAGAAGTATAATCAGCCGAATAGAATAGAGAAAAAAGGTGTGTAAAAAAGAACGGTGAGTCCGAGCTGTAACTAAAAAAAGTCCACGCGCATGTCAGTAACTATTTTTGAAAAAAACAAACAACTTAATTATTTGTAATTGAGGAAGAGGAAAAGAAAAAGAAAAAAAATGAGCTATTCACGGGTTTAGTAAAAGTAGGTTCTAACAGTCATAATAGCGGAGTATAGCCACCGGCGTGGTATCGGACTGGGAACAACGAAATCACAGTTCGTCGCTGGCCGTCCGACTGGCGAGATCGGTTATCCGGTCGATCCGGGATTATCTATAACTATAGTCAGTTTTATTGGATTGTATTTTTATTTGTCGATTATATATCTTTGAGAAAAACACTTTCCGATACCGTTGTATGTGCATGTGGAATCAATTATTGCGCCGATTAACTTTTAATTAGTTTTCATTGCTTGGAGTGAAAGTGCTGCGGTTGTTGAAGCAAAATAAAAAATATTAATAAAAAATAAATTTAAAAAAGTTGTGCCGCCTTTGAGACTTTATTGTTTACGGAACGAGCTATTGTTTCGCACGGTTGCTTCGCTTTACTGGACATTTTTCCGTCAAGAGTCGAGTCAATACAATAAAGAGATAGAAAATCCAAATAAGGAAAATTTGCATAAACAACCGGTAAAATATTTCTCATCAAACACTTTTTGAAGAACATTCGTAAAATGTACAGAAAGATTACGAAAATATATTCTTATCATATTGAGTAACTCGTTCCAAATTAATGAATGGGTCAACGAAGGGTCGTGATTACTCAATAGTTTTCGCAGTGGTAATAGAGTACCATCGTACTCATAATACAATTTTCAAAAAGTCAATTACGTTCGTTGGAATAAGTTCAAATAAATAATATTTATATTTATATTTGTAATAAACGAATTATGTTTATAATAAATGAATATTTTGCTTCAGGTCGACAGATTGACAGAATGATGATCGGGCGATTAATCGGTTTTCGGCTGCTGCTACTTCCGGTTCTTGTGATACTCGATGCTTCGGCCAATCCGAGTGCTAAGAAGTTGAGGGAGGTTTATTCGTGGAAGGCTTTGGAGTTTGCGTTTCCCAGTCCGGAAGCCAGAGAAGCTGCGGTCATATCCGGGGAATTTATTCCAGGCGCCCCAGTGCCGATTGACGTCGATTTATACTCCGGAGGTACGTCCTCGATAAATTTTAATAACAAAAATCCAGCTTGAGCAAATGCACGAAGATCGTAAAGACTTCAGAATAGCGCTCATCGACGCGCGATCGATGACACATGGTTTTTCCGAGGGAATTATCTCAACGTCGGTCTCTAAAGTGTTCTCTTCTATGGATCCCCAGGAAACAAAGGTGATGTCCTGTTCGTTACCATTCCGCGGTTTCAAGACGGAGTACCAGTTACACTCGGCTATGTGACCGACGCAAAGAGCTCCGAGGGTAATCCCCTTATCGCCCCATACCCCAACTGGACGTGGCAGCAATCTGGAGGTACTTGCTCCGGCATTACAAGCGTTTACAGGATCCAAGTAAGTTTATGTCAAGTTTTTTTGAATAAATAGTACATTACGATAGTAGTGCGAAAAAACTTTTACTGAAGAATGTGAGTTTCAATTAAAATTACACCAGTTAAGAAAACGTTTTTCGCACGAGTATCGTAGAAATTTTTTTTATAAACTATTTTTTAAAAAGCACACTTTTAATTTTTGCATTTAACGATCGTTGCAGATCGATCGTTGCGAAAGACTATGGGTAATGGACACCGGAAAGCTCGGCGAGAATCAAGTCTGCCCGCCTAAACTTTTAGTGTTCTCACTGATAACCAACGAGCTACTGCATCGTTACGTGTTCCCTCGAAATCAGTACACGGATGCCTCGCTCTATGTAACTCCAGTTGTTGACACACGCGACAGCGCTTGTCACGAGACTTACGTGTACATAGCGGACGTTACCGGTTTCGGTCTGATCGTCTACGATCACACGAATTCGAGATCCTGGAAGATCACCAACAATCTGTTTTACCCTTATCCGCCCTACGGAACTTTCAACATAAACGGCGAATCCTTTGATCTCATGGACGGCATTCTGGGACTCGCCCTCGGTCCCATCAGACCCGACGGCGATAGGATTCTCTACTTCCACTCTCTGGCCAGCCGAGTCGAGTCCTGGGTACCCACGTCCATAATAAGGTAATACACATGCCATCGAAGAAAACAAAAGATAAAAAAGGTGTAAAGTAATTCGCACATGGCTCCCCGATTTATTACAATTTTGTGCATAACTTCCTCTATGAGAACGCTCGTTGGTCGATTTTGGCTTCCTCATAGAGCTATGCGCAAAATTGTAATAAATGAGGAACCCACGTACAAATCACTTTGCACTTTGCTTCGTAACATAAAAAAAAATGTCTACATCTCATAAAATTAAAACTGGGAAAAATTTATCATGAAGTTTATTATAGGTAATCGCAAACGTCGTTTTGAGACCATTTTCAATCTATTATTGATCGCTGATTACAAAACTATAACTTTTTTTACATCCTGAGGACAGCTAAAAATTGAATTTCTCGGCGTTTTAGACTATTTGAAGTACTGAGTCATTAAAATGTCGATTTTTTTTTTTTTTACTAAAACAGCTTCCTCTATGCGGAAGCGAAATGAGTCTCGTTATTGATATGACTTTCTTACTTCAGAAACTCCAGCATCTTCGAAAACCACCCTGGTGGGGCTGCCAGATCGTTCAGAGCCTTCAGCAACGAAAAATCTTCGCAATCGGCTGCCCAGGCGATGGACAAAAATGGCATCTTGTTCTTTGGCTTGATGTCCGACATGGCGATCGGTTGCTGGAATAGCCGGGACTTCACCGAATTCGGAGGGAAGAATATAGAGAAAGTTGTCATTGATCGGGAAACCCTACAGTTCCCTTCTGGGATAAAGGTAACCGATAACCGGTCACCAGAAATATTTACTACTAAAAATGTTGACTTTCCAAATTAAAAAAAAATTTCTATCCCAGATTGTGACCCCATCGCACGGACGTCAAGAGTTCTGGACCATTACGGTGTCCTTCCAGAAAGTGATGACTGGCTCATTGAGTCCGAGCCAAACGAATTTCCGTATCCAAGCGGCATACGTCGAGGAATTGGTACGCGGAACCAAGTGCGACGTCGTAGCTTTAGGTGTCAATCACGTCGATCATCGAACCGTTAACCGTCAGGTTTCCAATCACGATCCTAGCGATCGCCATTATTGGAGATAGGGATCGTGGAGCAGCGAGATGTATTTCTACTATTCATCGTTTTTATGCGCCATCAATCCTCGTTGCTTCACGCTCATGAACGAACTCACTGAAGGCTGGTCGGACGAGAGAAACAACCTTCTTCCGGGCTACAGTATTTTTATAGATCACGACGATTGATATCGTTAACGCTCACTCGAAACATTCATGCTCAGTTTATCAAATATCGACGATACACTTAATGTAAATTCGCTGGCCATATTTCCGTACATTAAATAGTTATGTAAATAGTATGCAGAGTTTATTTTTTTTATTTTTTTTACGCAACCGATTGTTCGTCATTTTACTGTGTGAAAGGTGGGTCGAGCAATACCCAATGGCAATGTTCGAGACCAGCATTTTTAACGTCTCGTTAACCCAGTAATTCTATTGTTCGCCGGGTTGCGTTTGTCTGAACTCCGCGACCTTAAGACGTAAGTTTTAACCGTGGGCGTTGGCGACTCAGACCTCTAAATAGTTTCTAGGTACGAGATAATGGACTTATTCTGTATTTTTGTTACGCGCCTAACAAGATAAATGGAGATAAATCTTTTTGACATCGCTGCTCAATTATTGTGAAATCAGTCTGGCCTGCGTTAGCTCATTTTCCCACCTCTCCCGTCCTGAGTTGGTTAAATATTATTATATATCATTAATGAATCGGCCGTGGTTTATACACGTGGACAGATGGATCAACGTCGGAATGTTCTTGGCGAGATCGCTACTGATTAAAACATGCTTCGCTTTCGTGTCGAGTATCGGAACGGTCATTGCGCATTAAAATGTCAACCACTACTCTTTTATTGTTACAAGCCCGACAGGTGCCTCGAATTCTTTATTTGAACAGACTGATTTTTATCACGGTGCTCTGTGACCTTGCCACGCAAATGTCCGTACATTAAGAAAAAAATTTGTTTCACAAACGTCCGCAATGCTTTTCTTATCAATTTTGAAATTTTTTCCCTCGTAGTTGAAGTTGAGTTTTCATTTTTTTTATTGAGTTTTTAATATCAGAGTACTAAAAATAAGTAATCTAAAACGTCGAGAAATGCGACTTTTTTGCTGGCCTCCGGATGTATGTGCGTACATGTATGTTCGTTACAGCTTACTTGAATAAATCGTCCTAAAACTGAGAGTATTGAATTTGGCTGAAACCTGTCTTTAGATTTAATGGAATTAAGATTATTATTTTAATTACTAAAAACCGTTCCAATTTGAGGGAGCACGGAGATATTGAGCTAAAATTTGGAATCGGTATGGACTAACACTGTACAATGTTTGGTATTTAATGTTGCCCAAATCGATCCAGCCGATTGATTTTTATGGGTTTTTTAAATTTTCGAATTTTGAAATTATAACATTATAATAGTGAAACGAAACATTCCGATGGTTGCATCGGCGTTGAACAGAACAACCTGAACATCTGTTCGCGTCTTTCATGCAGCCAGTCACCGCAGTTACCTTCATCACTAATATTTCAAAGATAACAATGATAAGACCGTCTGGATGCGATGAAAAACATGCTTTGCGAAATTAAAACATACAGATTGCACATTATATAAATTGATTTCGATTGTGGTCCGGGTACATTTTGCGACAACCACTCTCCGTCGAAAATGCTACTGTCTTTGATACTGCTGCCTTGTTGGCTCCATCTGAGCTTGGTGACCAGCTCATCGGCTGAAAAGCTCAATACCATTTACGAGTGGAAATATATCGACTTCACGTGGGATAGCGAGTCCGATCGTGCGGCAGCAATTGAATCCGGCGAGTACAATAAAACGAAACCGGTTGTGATCGATGTCGACGTATGGAGGAACAAAAAAGTTTTCGTGACGCTGATAAGAAACGAGGGAGTCCCTGCGAGTTTGACGACGGTATCGAAAAAATCGGGCGACGGCGGTCGACTGCTGCAGCCTTATCCCGACTGGAGTTGGACGAAGAAGGGTGACTGCAATGGAATCACAAATGTCTACCGGGTTGCTGTGAGTTATTTTAGCATCTGAATAGTATATTATGCCACAAGGGATGAGCGTGTGTCTTTTTACCAAGTGTGAAGTTTGATGCTCGAGCGAAGCGAGGGCGGAAATTTACACGAGGCGAAAAGGCACTTCTTCCCGAGTGGCATACGCAATTTATTTCCCGACTGTGCTAAAAAGTGGTCACATTTCTATGCCCGGAACAGGGATGAAAATTGGCCGAGTCTTGACGAGCGGCAGGATAAGTGATTTAGTGGGAGAAAAAGTTCAATTTTCCTCTCGCCAAATCACTTTTCCTCCCGCTAAATTACTTTTCCTCCCGGTGGTCAAGAATCGGCCTTCCCACCGCTGTTGTAGGCATGAAATAGGGCCTTTTTAGCGTAGTCGGGGAAATAACGTTTTTTTTTGCACCCAGAATCGCCGAAATGCGGCATGATCGTGCATCGTTGAGATTGACCGATTTTTTTTATTCCCAATTATCAAGATCGACGAATGCGACAGGCTTTGGGTTATAGACAACGGAAAAAGCAGCGGCGTAAAAATTTGCCAGCCGCAACTTCTCGCTTTCGATCTGAAAACCGATGAATTGCTCACCCGCGTCAAGATACCGGACAGCGTTTCTCAAAACCCGGAGACCAAGGCCAGCATGCTGATCACTCCTATTGTGGAAACTGCGGGACCTAAGTGCGAGCGTACGCACGTGAGTATAAAAGGCCTTGCGTAAAAAAAAATTCGTTGGGCTCCTATTGTACGAAGCTTTCTGGCTGTCTCCGTCAGGTCTACATTGCGGATGTACTGGGCCACGCATTGGTCGTTTGGAATGGCGAGCACCTGTGGCGTTTGCAATCTCCGGTCTTCAGTCCCCAAGAATCCGCATCGATTGTAGAGATAGCCGGCGAAACTTTTAAACTCAACGACGGTGTAATGGGCATGGCTCTGAGTCCCAGACGAAACGGAAAATCTAGGTTCCTCATGTTCCGGCCGTTCGCATCGTTGGACATGAACTCCGCTGAGACCTCGAACTTGCAGAATTCTTACAACGGTGGGGTCGTGGTGTACAATGTCGCTTCCGGTGTTCTACCCAGTCCGGCGGTCGCGATGGCCTTTTCCTCACAAGGCATCCTCTTCTTTGGCCTCACCAAGGAAACAGCTCTCGCCTGCTGGAACATGGACAAGCCACTCAGCCGCGAAAATATTGTGAGTGCAGCTTTTTCTTTCCCTCGAACCGCGAGTGCGTCTTTCACTCGCTTATATGTAACTTGATTGACTCGTAACCTGACCACTCGGTCTGCACTGAAAATATGATAAGGTGGAAAGACTTTATTACTGCTACAATAGTATAGTAATAATAGTAGCGTAGTAGTATTAATGGGAAAAAATAATCGTTCACCGAGAGTACTAATTTTTTTATTTAAGGAGTTCTCGCAACTAATCATTAGTTCGCCCCATTCATCATTTGTCTCCGTGTTCGCATAATTTGGATTTCTTTTTGTCAGGTCATGGTGGAGCAGAATAGAGAAACTATTCAATTCGCCAGTGGTCTCAAGGTCATCCCGAGGCAGACAAGCAGAAGCTCTGAGCGGATCTGGATGGTTACTAACAGGTACCAAAAAATCGCCAGCGGCACCCAAAACTTTGACGAAGTGAATTTCCGGATAATGGCCGGATACGTTGATGACTTGATCGCGGGCACAAATTGCGACCCTAGACGGGCGTACAAATGGAACTATTAACGGAATTATCATCATCATTCCAGTTCAAGTCTGTTCAATGACGAGCGTCAAAGCTACCGGTGAATACCTTTGACGACATTGAACGAGTGTATTAGCCATTAAATAATTATTTTATCAAACCGACAGCGGTGGATGCGCGGTTGGCGCACGGCTCTGGTGGTCCCCCAAGTCAAGCTGATTCGTTCGCGGTCAGTACTTGGATGGGTGACCGCTTAGCCGTGCACTAGCTGGCGCATCGACCGTTGAACGGGAGGCGCTTTCTTCTGAGACTTTGGTGTTTCTGCACTTTACTCAAGTGCAAAAAATACCAGTGGCTCAGGCGAATAGGGCCGTCTGTATCGGCACGGGTTTTCCGTAGTTTCCCCGTGTCCTCGGCAAATGCGGTACAGTGTAGCTAAGTCGGCTACGGACGCACTGGAAGTTCGGTAGCTTAGCTGAGTGCGGGTAGGGAGTGATAAGTGGGAATCGGGCTGGGGTTCCGTAAAAACCCGACAGGGTATACGGTGGAAAATGGAACAAATATATATAATTATTTTATCGTTCTATTTCCTATATCTTATATGGGCGATGGTTGCATCGGTGGAAATATATTGCGATCCTATATTGGCTAAGGCAGCGTCCCTTTTAGATTTATACTGACAGGTATAATTCAAAGCTTCAAATCTGCGACAATTTTATCACTACGTTGATTTCCACAATTGGACATTATCGTTTCCTTAGTCATATTTCTGCAAGCAAAGTTTTGCTGCATCAGCGTCTACTACGTAGGGTCCAGCGGGGCAAAACGGTCCGCATGAGAAGTGCCTCATCATTATATAAAATGATATAATAATAGCTGACGCTATTATTGCATCGAAGAACCTCGGCATCTGGTGCGGACGCCGTAGTCGTGCCAATGGTTACATCTCACGCGGGCACAAATGCCGCACAGACAAATAGCGTTAATATTAATTGTAGCCCGAAGTGCCGAATGAAATTTACTCGCGACGTGATACAGGTATGTATCCGAGCATCGACGAGGATGATCGTGAAAATTTCTCTCTCCGAGAGGTTTGTATAATTTCGTCACGGTGCGCCGACTCAGGCGTAACGTTTTCCGTAACACGAATGTTTACGGCCCCGGCGGACCGTGAATTCGCATCTCGAGGTGCTCCGATTAAATGGGCCGTGGAACGGAACGGCATAATAAAAAAAAATATATAAACGTACAGCTTATCTATGTACAAATATAACGCTAATTGCACTTCAATAATCTTACATGTTCAACGCGTATCTCCCAAGTCGAGTTCCGAAATCGGACTCGGGCTCCAAAATAAGCGACACACGCCAGATTTCCCGATTTTTCTGTCCCGATCGTTTGCATAATTATCGAGAACCGGTTCGCTGATCCCGCCTTTGGTTATCGAACGCCTCCAAGTTTGTCGCGCGCAACCTCTGGAAAGAATGAACTGTGAATCGCGAAGGATTCCAGCCATTCGCGCGCGCGCCTTCGCTCATTATCTAATCGAACAATTAAGTCGACGAACGGATACAGCTTTCTCCCAAGCAGGCCCCCGCCAGATCCCCGTAGCCGAGAGCCTTCCTCGCTTCCGTATCGCCGTTCGAGTCTCTCGCAGAGTCCCCCGGGCCGTTCGTACGATTTTTCCGTCCGTTCGCCATCGAGCTCGTCCGAGCTCGGGATCCGCCAAGTTAAACTCGACCTCAGGACGGAGGGATTCGCGCGGGGCCGTCACACATCACGAGGAGGAGGAGGACGCCTCGCCGAGGAGAAATCCTCGTTGGACAAGAGAAATTACCGCGCACCTGTCCTCCTTGCTAGAATCTTCTCTGCGATTTTTCTTTTGTATGTTTCTTTCGTTCGTTTCTTTTTTTTTTTTTTAATCTTCTCTTGCGAGTCGGTCGGCGAAAGGGTCGGGAGAGTGGGCCGGTGAAATTGAAGACGCGGGGTCTTGGGAACACTGATGCGAGTACCGGCGAACACGTAAGGTGGTCTCGCACGATCTCCATTGTGTGCTAATTGCGTGAAGTTGAAAAGTGACGCGGAGGACGCACGCCACCCTGGAGAATGGACTGAGTGCCGGATGTCGCGAGAATTAAATAATGCGATTGAGCAAACGGTTGAAGACGGTAATTAAAATTCATCGGAGATATTGGAGGTAAAAAATAAAGGAGGCAAAAAGAAAACTGGAGCGGTATCGTTAAATCACCGGTGGTGATTCCGAAATCGTTTGGAAGTGTGCAGTTTGGCAACAACACGAGCTCTCAGCCTCGCGTATGGACGCGGAATGGAAATTATAGGTTGGGATCGTTTGCGCGAAACATTCATTGGTCCGCGCGCTTGTTGGTACTTTTTTTCACCTGCACATGGCCCGATCGTAAATCGCATACCTACTTGGACTCGGCTATATACTCGTTAGGCTCGCTCTCCAGATTGGACGGTTGTTTCCGAGCGTGAAAATCTAACCAGCGCCGGCAACAAACTCGCCCGACTTTCTTTCGACCGAAACGGGAAAAGTAACAAGAAAATAATAATTTTGCTCTCTCTCTTTCTGCTTTGAATGCAGAAGGCTGCTGTCTGCGAGCGATTGCCGGTGTCGGCATTCGCTTCTGTGTTCGACTCCGGTTCGACGGCGATTCAAGATCAGTCTCGGCCGTGTGAAGAGATCCATTCAATAAGCACTGTCATAGTGTCGGATCAATTTAGCTGCGCTGGTGATAGATAAAAAAAATAACAGCAATAAAAATTTCAATCGATCGAAGGAAAAAAAAATGTTTGTTATCGAGTGGTTTTTTGGAAAAACGATGAGGTGATTCGGCGACGATGGCCCGGCGTAAGAAGAAAAGCGTGGAACTTGATCTCGACGAGGCGGGCTGGGTCTACGACTGGGATCCGATGAAGGTTTCTGGTCCTCGGGTGATGAGTCAGCACGATTTCCGGTCTCATCAGGGTCACTTGTCCGGCTACTCGTGGAACGATCCTCTGTTTCATTATCATCACGACTTTCTCAAGAACCATGGAATACGCTCGCACACCAGTCTGCGAAGCTACAATGAAATACGTGAGAACTTTTTTTATCTTGTGTATTTTTTTTGACAGCTCATAGATAGATAAGGGATGAAGGAGCCGACTTCATCAAACGGTTTATGCTGTACGGCCTGTAATCTCAATCACGGACTACGGATATAAAATTCACAATTCACTGCCTCCACCGGACCGGCCCGAGGCGGATTTTTTCGGCGTCTCTGTGGTTCTTGCTGCGCTACTTCTACGAGATTCCTTCAAGGCAATAGTGGAAAGCAAACAGTAGACGAGACGTTGCACAAGTCGTTCATTCTGTAAGGAGGGAGCGAGAGATCTTTGAGCAAGTCGAGGAAAAAAAATATAATGTTTTCATTAATTGGTGTCTTCCCATTGACCAATCGAGTGAAAGTGAAGAGCCGAGAGTTGTCTCTCGTTTTGGCGGATTAATAAATAACTAAATTTTAAAAAGCGTCAGATTTCGCACATTGCTATCGAACGAGGCTGAACATAAAAAGATCCAAACCGTAAAGAGAATTTCGGAACGAATATTTTAAATCAATTTTTATCGGATTATCGGATAGTTGACTCTTCTGCATACGTCAACTTTACGTATACAGATAATAAATAAATAAATCAAGTAATTTGCACATGGCTTCCTCATTTATTACAGTTTTGCGCATAGCTTTCCGTATGAGAAATTTCCTTGATCGATTTTGGCTTCCTCACAGAGGAAGACATGCGCAAAATTGTAATATATGAGGGAACCATCTATAAATTACTTTGCACCATTTTTCGTAACATAACAAAATTTTCGTAACATAACAACATTTCTATATCAAGTAAATGGAAACGGTCAAAATTTACCATTTTGTAGAAAAGCCTTAACTTTAAACTGTAACTCATTTCATTCTTCGCATGATATTTGATTCAAAAACTCGTGTCAGACGTAAAAAAAAGTTTCGAAAAACTTAAAAAATTAAAAAATTTCATGAAATTTAAACGATTAATCAATTTTTTCCAAGTTTAATACCAAACGATATGCAGTGTTCATCCATTCACTTGCCAAATTTGGGCTCGATGCTTTAATTTTTACTCGAGTTATATCATTTTTCGTAATTTCTATAACAAAAAAAAAAACAATTAAAATTCCATGACCCTTGCACGTACAATCTTAACATTTTTTGCGCAATCACAGTGAATCCACATATACTAAAAACCCTGCAAACGGCGGCGCCTTTCGTTTGTTACGTTAAAAGATATAGCGGGTGGCCATCTCACTCTGATTTACCCTATGAGGAAGCAAAAAGGCGTCCGAAAGTAACACGCACATTACTTTCGAAAATTTCTCGTTGCAGAAATATTAAAAGCTCAGAAAGGATTCGTGTTTACTAATAATTTTGTTGCCAATCGTATAATGAGCCGTTGAGTAATTGTATTTTTTATATCCCGAAGGCATTGTTATTATCCTTATCCAATTATGACCTCGCGTGTATAGCGAGTACTGTCGGTAATTAAATGTTGTCCGATTACAAGAGTGACGGCTAACCGTCCCCCTTCCGCGTATCACGGTTGCGAGCTCCTCTTCTTCCTGAAGAGTTTAGAAGACGGAGAAGTAGGAGAGAGAGAGTGTGCAACTTTTCTTCCGCATGAATCCTCCGGTGTTCCCACGCCGAATGGCTGGTTCTCACGAACCCGGCGCCAGTGACCTACCGTATACTGTCCTGTACTGCTACTACTACTATGCAATGAAGCAAGCGCTGTACGGGTGAAAGACGAGACCGGAGTGAGATGGAAATTAAATGATGATTAAGAGAGAGGAAGAGGTAGCGATAGACGAAGCTCCCCGAGTCCCGGAGAAGGGATATACCGCGACGAAGTGGTACATCTCTTTCTCTCCTGTTCTCGGAACACACGTACGACCCGGATGGACTCCGAGTTCACGAATGTGGCAGTCCCGCATAGTCGCATCCCGAACGGTCTCGATCACGTACGCGCGAATAGTTCACTCTCGCGAAACGACGTCGCGTCTCGATAAGTTCGAAGCTTTCAAGGACCTCCTTCGCAGGCTGATTAGGCGGGCTCCGAGCTCGTCCAGCAGTAATTCAAGTACGCTGTGTATAGATCAGTTTTACAATTAAATTCTTTTGTTACGAAAATTATATAAATAATTAAAAAGTTCGTTGATCAATTTCGGCTTCCTCATGGAGGAAGCTATGCGCAAAATTTTAATAAATGAGGATGCCATGTGCAAATTACTTCGCACGGTTTTTGTAGTGGTTAAAAATGTCTACATGTCGTATACTGGAAAAGGTCAAAAGTTATCGACAAACTTATTGGAGAAAATCGCTAACTGAAATTTGCATAATTCATCGTTTTCAGGCTGTTTTAACCTATTCTTTACCGCTGTTTATCAAGTAGTGACTCATTTTATTCTTGGCATAATGTCTGATTCAGAAACTTGTGTCCGATGTAAAAACAAAAAAAAGAAAAAATTCCGAAGTATAAAAGACAAAGGAAAAGCCGACATATAAGGATGTAGTTTGGAAGTGACTCTCGTCTTTCGCGATAATCCAATTTCTTCACCGAGCGGACCCGAGAGGCGAACGGTTTTTTTTTTATCCGAGTGTCTACTTAGATTTGATCGTTGTCGCTGAAAACCGAACGGGGCAACCAGGCCGCGTGCCCCCGAGGCGTCGACGAGTTGGCTTGATCGATAAATTGTGAAATTATAAGTAACGAGCAGTCGTTCGCGTTTTCATTTTCTTTTTTGAACGCGACTCTTGTCACACCCACAGGCATGACGAACGTGGTGCCCTGGCTGGTGTCGATGACGCTGCTCGGACTTCAAGAATTCGCAGCGCAGACGACGAACAGCAATGCCGGTCTCAATCAGATTTCGCAAGAGCTGGAGGTACCTTTTCTGTCAACGTCTCAAATCACCGGGGATGGCTCTGATGCCTCCATATACACAATGGTTCAAATAAAAAACGGCTTTAGTTTCATGCAATACCACCCTCAATTTTTTTTTTTAATATCATCAATTTCGTCAACCTTTTATTTTCGCAGTCTTCCTCGAGATCTCCAGACATTGATCTCCTGAACTCCATGAGAACAGGTGGATTGTCGGACAATTTTGAGGATCCCGGAAGTATAAACGGAGTACAAGCGAATTTCGGTCAGAATGTTCGTGTGCCAAGTAAAACGTACGAGCCGCCGTCGGACAGCGATTACATGATCAAGGAGGATTATCCAGGTCCTGCTATGGAATTGGTGAGTAATCGGAATCTTCACGTTGATAGTTGATTACAGTTTTCATTACCGACAGCGGTATATCATGTGTTCTCAAAAAATTCGTCACTGTTCCGCAGGTTTACGCCTGGAAGACCGTGGACTTTGAGTTCGAGAGTGAGGAAGCTCGGGAGAGAGCGATTCTCGAAGAGAAATACATCCCAGAGAACAATTTGCCGCTTGGTTTGGGTGTATGGCGTGGCAAAGTCTTTGTAACACTGCCGAAGTGGAAGAATGGAATTCCAGCTACTCTGGCTACAGTGCCGAGATATTCTAAGAGCAAGAGCCCTAAGCTTAGGCCTTATCCCAGCTGGGGCTGGCATCACGAAGGTGGCTTTATATTTTTATCTGATGGGGTAAAAGGGGTGAATACGGCTCAGCGATACTGAATTTATCCGCATAATTTACAGGCACTTGCGGTGGCTTGACTTCGGTCTTCAGGGTGCAAGTGGACGAGTGCGATCGTCTGTGGGTGCTGGATTCAGGCACGGTCAATCTAACAAACACCGCGGCCCACGCCTGTCCTCCGGCGCTCTTCATATTCGACCTGCGAACAGACAGGCTCCTTCGTCGCTACCAGATTCCGGAAGATCAGGTCAAACAGGATTCCCTCTGGTCGAATCTCGTCGTTGACGTCAGAAACAACGAATGCCAATCGGCGGTCGCTTATCTCTCCGACGTATGGAGATTCGCTCTTATAGTCTACGACTTCGCCAAGGACTCATCGTTCCGGCTTCAGCATCACTTTTTCCTGCCCGATCCACTGTCCTCGAGATACGAGCTTCACGGCATTCAATTCCAGTGGATGGACGGTATATTCGGCGTGGCGCTGAGTCCTCTTGACATCAACAACGACAGAACCCTGTTCTTCCACCCAATGTCGAGCTTTCGTGAGTTCGCCGTTTCGACGTCGGTGTTCAAGGATAAAGAGACGGCGGACAGCAGCGCCGAGAGCTTTGTTCCCATCGGCAGGCAACGCGCCAAAGACTTTGGACACGCGTCCGGATCGGCGATCGACAGAAACGGCGTGATGTTCTTCAATATGCCGACGAGAGACTCGGTCTGGTGTTGGGACACGAGAAAGGAATACATTCCTCAGAATCTCGGTGTCGTTGGCACGAGCAACGTTTCCCTCGTATTTCCGAACGATCTGAGGGTCGATCTCGAGGAGGATCAGAGCTTCTGGACGATATCAAACCGACTGCCGATGTATCTCTACGGGCCTTGGGATCCCTACAGTACGAATTTTCGAGTGTTCAGGGCCAGTGTCAAGGACGCGGTTAAGAACACAGTCTGCGATCCGAACTACGTGGTACCGGAGTCCGAGCAGGGCTACGACGAGACTTGCTGAAGATGTGAAAGTACCGATTGCAAACGGGTATCGAGTTAGGTCCCTCGTGGATATATCACGCTCACGTCCGCTGAGAAAGTGTGTGAAAGCTTGTTCGCGTCTGATCGGCCTCGTCGAGAAACCGGCGATGAAAGTCACGGCAGCGAATGATAAATAGCCGAGGAGAGAGGAGATGATTATTAGAACCGCTATTAAGTATGCAAATATGTACATTATTTTCGTTTTGATCGAAACAATCGACCAGCGCAGCTTCATCGTGTTGGTACTTGTCAGTGTACAGAAATATATATTTTTTATACGCTATTTTTAGGCACTGACATTCTCCATATGTATCGGTGTTACTAATAAGACAATAAAATTAATTTTATTTTTTCATTAATTTTCCGAATGTGGGGGTTCGGCGGTGTATCGAGGCTGCGATTCGATGGAACTGGTCGAATTTAGAGGGTCTTCAGGGAAGTCCTCGAAGGGACTCTCTTCGCCGATGGATATCACGTTGTCGGAGTGCTTTGAGCTGCCGGCGGCGCCGCTTGAATAGAAACTATCGTAGCTGTCTACCGTTAAGGTGATTGAGTGCAGCCCTTTGGCAGTCATAGATGATATCGCTTCATCGTTGTGAACTTCGGGACCGAAAGTGGTACTCGGCGCGTTGGCTTGGGGCGATTGGAGATTTGGTAGGTGAAATGCTTGGATCTCTTCGTTACGGTTGAATTCGTGATTTTGCGCTTCGAACTTGGGCGACAAGTTGCTCTTGACGTAGAGTCGTGTATTCTCGGCTGGTCCAAAGTAAAATTGATCCTCCCTCAGAGGAAACATCGTTCGATCGTCGTGTATTTCGACAACCACGCCATTTCGGAGATCGTTGCCTTCCGCGTTTTCCGTGAGGCGGTCGATCAACTTTCGAAGAGAATCGGCAACGTCTTCGTCGATTATTTCCACCAATGTCATATTTTGAGGATCCACCGGGTCACCGTTCAGCGAGATGTTCGAGTGGTCGTTTAAGCCACCCGATATAATTTCCTCGCTCCGCAACGAGCTCGGAGTGCTGGCTGGATCGGCACTGACAAACATTCTCGACGTCATCGTCGATCGGGAGACTGCGACGATTTCGCGAAAGAAATCTACCAACGTCTTGAATACGCAGTAGCCTGGGATTTCGATCAAGTGTCGGCAGTGCTTTGTGATCTCCAGGTCGTTTCGTCGATCGTCGGTCGCGAGATTCTTCAGTTCTCTCATCCAAAACTCTAGAGAGGATATTTCTTTCTTTACCAAGAGATCGGCAATGCCTTTGCCCGCTTGTCCGTTGTACGATGAGCAGCTTTGATGGTGACCTCGGGGAATGACCCCTTCTCCAGAATAGCTGCTCCAGCACACTTCGATCGGTTCCAGGGGATCAAATTCCGCAGGTTTCGCAGGTGTGATGTTTTCGATTTTTGAGTCATCCGATGCCTCACTGTCCGAATCAGTTCCTTCATCGATGCCATCGAGAACCAACAACCGGGTCATTTGGAACTCCTGAAGATAAAGTTCCCCGTAATCTACATCAGTCGTCGGCTCGTTCGCAAACGCATCCGGATTGGGCCTGAGTCTGGCAGTCTTCATAATCTCTCCGACAACGTCATCCAGATAATTCGTTACGGAGTACAGCTCGGTAGATCCTGGGCCAAGGTAAAAGCCACGCTTGGTATTTCCAGGATTCGAGGCGAAGGCACTCTGCAGAAGACTTATGAGGTCGGTATCGTCAATTATGTCGTAAAGGACGTCATCCCCACTGGAAACAAAATTATCCTGCGGCGGAGTATCGTTTGTCTTGAAGTCATGGTGATCGTTGAACCCCCAATCAATGTTTTTTATCATTTCCTTCAGACTCGAAATTCCGTGTTTATCGTGGAGCTCTGGGGAATCGATTGGCGTAACGTTATTCGAAGAGCAGTTTCCAGGATTAATTTCTCCAGTGATTTTTCTGCTGGTAATGTTCTCCACTCCAGGAGTCCTGCCGAGATCCCGTCCTTTCTGGAGTCCCTCGAATCTCGTCGTCGACGGCGAAGACCTTTGCAGACCTTCGGGAATTCTAGTAGACTTCCTGTACTTGGACAATTGCTTTCTCGGTGGAATCGGTGGAATATCGTTCGAGTTGTTTTTCAAATCTTGATGCGTCGTTCGATTTTTGCTTTTCTTCTCGCTCGAGAAGCTCAACGATATGGCGTATTCCAGGGCATTGAGTCCTACATTGAAGGCACTCAACTTCGAAGTCCTCTGTTGTGGTCTCGATCGCGCCTGACGCTTAGGAATTTCATCCATTCTTACTTGCAACCTATCAATCGAGGCGTTCTGTTCCGTTGGTGTTTTAAAAGATTCGCGCTCGTCTTTCGTGGTAAAGATCCGATTCTTAAGAGCTGCGCGACTGCCGAACGCAGAGTTCTGTTCCCTCGCCTCGATTTCATGTTTTGTCTTGAAGAGCGTTCGATTATTGTAAATTCTGAGAGCTCTCATCTCGCGAGCTTCACGTTCCTCGATCGTCTCCGACCGTTTCTTCGGCCTGGAGAACTTTGTCACACCTGCGAACAATATCGCCTTCGTCAATGACGCACGACCGGAAGGCTTCGACCAAAACAAATCTTTATTCCGATCGATCGAGACATTCGATGTTTTTCGAAAAATTATCGTCCTCCAGCAGTCGCTGATATTCGTTTGCGTTGATGCCGACGTCTTCGTGGTGCCTCGAAAACAATCGTCCTCAGCTAGATTAGTATTGCTTCTCCATTGTCCAGCATCGTTGACGAAATCGGTTTGCGTGTAAACCCCAGGCCTATCGTCAACGAGCCTTAAGAGTGAGGGTTCAGCTTGCACATCGTGAGATCTTGCCACATCCATGTAACTGTCGGTAGTTTCTAAATTATTCTGTTTCAGGTGAACATCATCGACCCTGAAGAGCTCGACACTGGTAAGTTTCGGGTCTTCTGGATACTCTAATCTGCTCTTCACTGATTCAACAGTAACAACTTTCGACTCATTCTGTAACAGTTTTTCCGAAGGTGATGGATGGTTTGCCGAATTATTGTTTTTACTCGCGTTATCGTCCTCTTCGTATCCGCTGCTTCTACCCTCACGAAAACTGTCGTTCGAAGGCCTTTTCCTATTTCTGCCTGAATCGACAGTTCCTTCAACAACCGATCGTTCCTTAGCTTTTCTACAAGTACAACCTGACGGGAGGATTTCTACTGGTTGTTTTGAGAGTTTTGTGGTAGAATGAGCTTCATTTTGCGGATGAACGTTTCTTGATAGTGAACCGGTTTCTACATTATTTTCGGTGCTCATTGCCGTATTGGCTATTGATGCATCGGTTTTCTCTTGTTCTGTGGATCGACCATCGACGCTTTCGATGTCGTCCCGCGGTTCGACCGTCGAGACGATTTCCTCGATATCTTCGATGCTCGATCCAGTCGGCAAAATGTTCTTTCCCAATCTGATACGCGTCTCATTGATATCGTCGCGATTCAAACCCAAAATTCTCAACGACTTTTCCACCGGTGTGAGCGAAGCATCCTCGACTATCTGCAGCCTAGAATCCTCTTCGGGATGTTCGGATTCCTGACTTTCAAGGGTTACGAGGGACTTGAAAATTTTGCTGCAATCCCGTTCACCGTCGGACTCGAACGAGGAATTTAACAGGAAGTCGTCGAGATTAACGAGACTCATGAATATCCGCTGTCTGTAAGCGAAACCTCCGGCGAAAGTTGATCTGAAGCGCAATCGCTCCTCGACATCCGCGCTCCTCGAAAAGTTCTCCTCCGTGTTCGAGGCGAGATTCGCTCTCGTCAATTTTCTGCGCTGAATTCCGACGAGCTCGACGAAAAACGAATTTACGGTGAGCCAGTAGTAGACGGCTGGAACTGGCAAAACACGCGCATTTCGCTCATTTATTGAATACTATTAAAACATCGGGTGCGAGTCTACTGCGCATTAAGCAGTGTTGACACTCACCGAGCGACACCAGCTTGCAGACGATAAACGCGGCCAACCACACGCTCGAGAACTCTTTTTCCGAGTAGAGCAACAGGCAGACCATAATTACGATAAATTCTAGAATAAAATTCTTGAATCCGCTGACGATCATCCAAGGCAACAGCACGTTCGGCCGACAGCGTGTGAAGATCGAATAAAAATTCGCCAGATACGTGACGGTGTACAGATGAGCGATTATTATTCGTGCAATTACCACCCAAGACAGTACTGAAGATAACGTTATCTCGGGATGATTCATTTAATAACAAAAAAGTATTACTGGAAATTAACTGGAACTAACCAGTTTTAACAACGTCGCCGAAGTGTTCGCTCTTCAAATTAATATTTCTTATCTTCTCAACCATTATCGTCCAATCGAAGGAACTCCAGCTGAACATGCTGTTCACCTGATGAAAATTAACATTCACGTTTATTTTTTTTTTAATATCTTTATGGATCGATCAGGAGTTTATCAACGAAAGACAGGTCACGCAGCCGCTGACTCACCAGACTCACGGGGACTCACCAGACCCAGGAAAGTCATGACTAATAATTCTGTTTGAAATGAAACCCCGGTGAGACGTCCGAGGATCGTAGGCATAAGGAATTTTGATTTGTTGGAGCGGGCTCCCGGAGGTTCCTGATTACTCTTCGGGACGCCGCGCTGTTGATACGCCCGGGGAAATTTTGACGTTTGACGTAAGGTCACCGAATGCCGATTGGCAATTGTTGATCGTACACGGAGACAAAACAAAAATTACACTACTAGGATATATTCATCTCAGTCTTTTGATTTTTCGTTGGAATGACAAATTGTGTTTGCTAACTTGAATGTCTTAAGTATTTTAAATGTCTTTAATATTGATAAATGTGATTCACAGATTTAAGCGTTGGCCACGCATTGATGGGCGTCGGCACGGGCACCGTTGGTCTCGTGCCGTACCTCTTGTACGGCGCCCTCATAACAGCTGCGCCCGGAGATTTGAGCGTCCGAGGAAGCCTTGTCACCGGTTTGCTTCAACGAATTGGCGGTGTTACGGTAAGAATTGACCGTGGAACTCGCTTCGGGAATCTTGGCGACAATGCAATTTTGTGTGGCCATGGCATTGGATGATATACAGTTGATAGCAATCGCGTCGAGTTCGCTGGTCAGACGATTGCCCAGCTGAAGAAGAGCGTCGACGTTGTTCTTGACTGGATCTACGGTTGCGAGGGCATCGGAAGCGCACTTGTCCAGCACCTTCCAGGAATCGAGACTGGCCAGCCTCAGCCTTTGTCTCGAGGGTTCGAAGCAGTGATCGGCGTTCTTGCCGGCTGCTTTTGCCTGGTCGACCTCCGACTGAAATTTCATGAAAACAAGATTATTACTGGCGAGTGGAAAGATCAATTTCCCAAGGAGAGGCAACGGAATAGGTTCTCTCACCTGGATCGCGGCGAGCGCTGGGTTGGTGATGCTGTTGATATTGGTCAATTCGACGATCTTCAAATTGCTCAACTTTGACCTCGTATTGAAGACCAAATTTCTACCGTAACGGCTGAGATCGTTTGTCGTAGTTTGAACCTCGGACTTCAGTCTCGTGAGCGCGGCGGTTCCTGCGTTGTTGGCAGCATTTCCGGTCTGTCGGTCGTACACAAATTGCATTAAAATTAGTTTGTGATTTCATTAAAATTAAATTAATAAAAATTAATTCACGATTTGATTTTTTAAATTGATTTAATTAAAATGAACACGTTTACGAAACTGTATTAACAGTATTATATGATTACTTACGTTGAAGCAGCAGACCGTCGCCAAGGCGCAAATTATCATTGTGGACTTCATGATTAGTTTCTGAACCGTGCCTATTCGGATCTGTCTCGGATGAATGCAGTGGAAGTCTCTTCGACACTGAAATGATTGTCAAGGATATATAGTCGATTGCAGTCCCCTCTCCGATACCCGATTATAACGAGAAAAACAGATAAGGGGGTCACGATGAGAGACGGCGCGTGGGAGATAGTGCGGTTCTTCCCCTGGAACTTATTTGACTTCTGTTTCTTTGTGTACTCCAGCTCACTCGGTTATCGCGATGTGTTCATTTACCCAGCGTTATGGTTGTACAATCAGATATCTTGCAAATTTGTGGTAATTGATATCGTTGAAGAGGTTTCTGGTAATAAGTTGATCCATGCTCTGCAACCAGGCGGCAAATTGTTTGTTAGTCGGTTTTTGAAGTTATCTCACATAATGGACAGGCTGCGTAAAGTGTCCACCTTTATCGTGTGTCTAGAATTCGTGATGCATAAAACAAGTATAAGGAAATGTGTATTGCCAGTGCGCACTACCGGGTCATAAACCGTTTTTATTTTGAGACCCTCCTAAACAGGGGCAGCGTGACGTATTTGACATTGAAATGAAATTATCAGTACACTATACTACATGCTAAGCCGATATAACCCAACAGTGTGAGAATGTCTACCCGCATTTATTTTTTGTCAAAAGATGAATTAAAAAAATATATATATACATTCTTCATCAGCAGTTGCAGTTGACTCTGTTGCCGACAGTCGGGAGGAACAAGTCGGGTCCAAGGTGGTTCGATTTTATCGGAGATGGCGCCACGATAAATTTACGATGCGCGAGGTAATCGAATAAGTATCTAGGGTCCTGTCAGACAACAAAGAGGGATACTACCTCATCGGCAGTAAAATGGAGTCTGCGAAGTACCATCCACTAGGTTCGTCACGACGTCGAGAGATAGCGCTGAAAGCGGGCGGTCTTTGGTTCTGCTCACCTTTTTTTTATCTGTCTTTTCTTCATGACAAAAAGTCGCAGAGACAGATGTGAAAAACAATTCATGGACGGAATGGTAATTTACGTTCGCGTAAAAGTTTTCGCAGATCCGTATCGTCGAACTTAGTCTTTCACGTGTCCCTGAAGTTATATAACCGTACAGAAATAAGGAGGAATACAATGGGAGACGTTACGGAGCAGTATCATCGGCTGGAGAGAATGAGAATGTTTCGCGTCTCTCAACTTCGAGTTTCTTGGAGTCTGGAGACGTCTCCTCGCAGCTTCCATCGTGCTCCTTCCTGACACTATCTCCGCTCTGCCCGCCCCTGAAAGATAAACTCTCGAGATAAACTCGCGCTCTCCCCCCTTCTTCCTCTCCCTCCATCGCTCTCTCTCTCTCTCTCTTTCTCGAGGATCTTTGGAAAACCGCGGTACGTGGCTGTGGCGTTGGGCGAGGTACAGGAAGACCGATGGCTATGCTGTCTCCGCAGTACATCGGTCCTCGATTTCGTATCTGTGGTCTCGCTTCTCCTCCGTTTCACCCTGCCTGTCGCATTGCCTTTCCGGTGCAATCGTTCTCCGCTTCGCCTTTGCTACTCTTCTCTCGCGCTGCATCAACTTCTACTCCTCTCCATTGACCAAAATCAAGTCCTCGGAGCTTAAAAATCATCTTTAAAAAAAAAAATTCCAACCAGATTGATCGAAACTTACGTAATTTTATATATACATTGGAAAGTTGTTTATTGTTTTCATTGTTTATTTTTTCCTTTGTCCCATTTTTTTTACATCCAGGTTTCAGGGCCTTCCCTCTTAGGCGCCGAAAACTATTTCGATATTATACTATTCTGTGCATCTCGGTGGTACCCAAAAAATATTGTTATTTTAACGAAGTCGGAAAAAGTATCATATACTACACGAGAGGAAGCGGATTTTCACCTCGTGTGATTTCAAACTTCACGTTTGACAACAATCGCGCCCGTCCCTCCCTCGTAGCATAATATGCTATTTTGACATTTATTGAAATACAACATGATGATAATTTTAATAAAGGTAATTGCGTGTACATAAAAAGAGGGCGGACCGCACCGTTTCCAATCGAGGTATGTACGTAATGCTGGCTATGATTAAATAACATGAGCATTGTTTCCATAATGGTAAAACCCGTCCCCTCATGTCCGATCATATTACCATTAAATTATCATCAAATTAATGCTCGTATCACAGTAATAACATAAACAATTTCGCCTCCAATTTTGTTAATGTTAGGCACTCACTCCTTACACAAAAGAAGGGCCTATTAATTAACATATGCTCAGCAGTGTTCATTTATTTTGTGGGCTACATGGTAAGGATATATCCTTACCATGTAGCCCAGAAAATTTGTTAACTTTAAATTTGTCTTTTTCATAATTCAATCCAGATGGAAGACATCTTAGCCCCGCCTCCGCGCTGGATTATCAACGGTGGATTGTAAATTCAACGACGCGACTATACAGCTATTACATCTGACATTGGCCGACAAGATTAACGAGGCCCGCAGCATTGAGGATAAATAGTTACGGATTCCATACACGAGAATGACAATGCTTCCCCGCCCCCGCTCGGAGTGACCACAGTGTACCCGCGCACCGTGCGTGAATACCGACGATATTAATCGCCTGTACACGACCGGCAGCTGCTTCGGTGGAACACGAAGACTGGTCCATGCCGGGCTCCGGAGGGAGATAGCTAAAAGCGAAGATGGAGAGAGCACCCTTTCGATTAATTCCGCGCTTCGCGGCTCTTGTACGTCGTTAGACCACGGTGAGCCGAACGTTTAATACGTTTTTGGATAATTGGCTATGAGCTAGGCGGGACGACGACTATATATTGGAAAGCACCATGGAGCCAGCGGTAGGCGATAAGAGCAGCGGTCGAGACGGTTTTCGCAGCGTATCGTGTTCTTCATCCTCCCGCATGGAGCTTATGCGGCGAGAGTACTCGCGAGTGCTGGTTGCACCGGATATATGGACCCGACCGCACTGGATTGGCCACTGCCGGGACCGGTACCGCTGGTACCGGTCGTGGTGAACCTCCCGTTATTAGCGCGCACAAATTGGCTGGGGGAAAACGTTGATACGTGACCCTCCTCCCACCTTGCAGTTAGTGTATACTTTAATAAAATTAATAATTAACACGCCGGTACGACGGGTCAATTTAGAGGCGGGGTCAAAGGTGTTTAGGAACGCTTACGTATGAAATATCGTGCATTATATGAGTCGCTACCGCGTCTCTTAGTATCGAAGGATATTAAAAGATAGCCCCGGTTATGGATCATCCGCGAAAGGTTGACTATTTAGATTCACTCTTCCTGGAGCCCTGATACGTGTTTCCGCGATAAAAGAGCGATGCGTGAATAGCAATGCATCTCAATAAGGGATACAGGCTATGAGAGTTAAATTTTAGAAAGCCATATAAAGTATTTTATTTGCATAAAGCATTGTACACTGCCGGTACCGCTTGTAGCGGTGACGGTGAACCTCTAGTTATTAGCTCGCACAAATTGGCTGGTGGGAAAACGCTGATACGTGACCCCCCCCCCCCCCCACCTTGTAGTTAGTGCATACTTTGATAGAATTAATATTTAACACGCCGTTACCACGAGGCGATTTAAGGGGCAGGGGGGGGGGCAAAGGTGTTTAGCAGTAACGGTGTGTATGAAATATCGCGTAATATATAATGCGGAATATTCAAGGATAGCCTCGGTTATGGAGCATCCGCGAAACGTCGACTGTTTAAAGCTTGTGCGCGCTGTCTGTTCGCGCTCCCGGTACGTTACGCTTTTACGTGTAAAACATAACGATCCCCGCCGCGGTACCGCATATCGCTCGTAAACATTAAGCATCGATTATCGTAATTGCGGATACGTGGTGCATGCCTCGCCCTCTCTCTGGCGGTGCTGCTCCGCTATCGATGATACATGCGAATATAAATACCTGTGCACCTATGGATACTATATATTATATAATGTATCCCCGCGGTTGAATATACGTGTTATTGCATAGCATTGCTGTTGCTAGGACACGCGTCGACAGCCCGGGCCCCGCGACCGCACTGGCAAAAGCGTTATACCGTTCCCTTGTAGCGGTAGATTCACGATCGTTTGACGGTTCGCGTTAAATAATCCTCGTTAACGAGAGTTCTACGTTTACATCGGAGCGCCCAGTTTTGCGGTCGCACCTGAAAAATATTGAGTAAATGGAAAAGGAGACAAAAAATAAAATTATATGCCGATACCGACGATTTAACTGTCCGCCAGATAAACATTTTTCTTTGTTTAATTAAATTATTCAAGAATCTCTGCAACCCTTGTTATAATCCGACACTGCGCCGCGGAACGGGACGATCTGGCGGAAACCTAGTTGGAGCCAGACGGGTGAGTTATTTTTTTTTATTCCGTATACCCACAGAAGAAATAAAAATTTCGTACCCCGGGCTTGGCAGCTCGGATCTGACCGAGCAGCCGTGGCTCTTTAATGCGCGGATCGAATTCCGAACGCCGAAGCGGTCCGCGCTTCGATGTACAATCGGGGAAAAAGGAAGGAAAAAAAGGTATCAAAATGGTTTGAGAAAGCGAAAGAAGGTAAAGAGAAATTTGTCGGTCCGGGAGCTTCTGGTTTGCCGGAGGTAAAGAGAGAGAGCCCGCCGAGCTGTGCGGCCGAACGGTTTGCAATCGGGCGTCACCGCAAGGATTATTGGAAATGTAATTTCGTTTAGCGTGCATACGTGTTACGTTATGGTGTAACAGTTCGCTGAAGTTTTCGTACGTGGGTTTCGAGAGGGAAGGAGGGGAACGAGGGGGGAGAGTGTTCGGAATTACGTGTGCGGTTACCACAGGGTATTTATGTTCCTCGGAGCGGTGTCCACACGCGAGTCCATGCATACGGATATACACACACCCGTGAGTATCTTATACTCGCAGGGGACGAACTGCCGCGGAAAGAGCATACAGATGAAAACGTTGATCGGATCACGGAATGTCTGGTTTTACGGAATATCCATTTACAGGTGATGGAGTCCAGTTTCGCAGTGGACGGCTCCTGCAGCACCTGCCGACCGAAATCATTCTATTCTGCGGCAGCATAGCCGTGGTCCTCGACAAAGTGGTCTACCACTCGGCGGGAGTAGCCTATCCTCACGCACACAGGCACACGCACGCACACTCTCATCTCACCTTTTGGTTAACTCTCGCGGCGGCAGCTCGTTCTACACCCCGGCGTGGAGTGTGCTTGATCGCTTTTTTTAGGGCCCGGGGGTGGAAAAGGGGATGTGTTCTCACCGCACCGTTGAAACGTTCGGCGTACTGCTACAAGGTATACCCTGTACACATGGCTATCTGGGCTACTTTTGGTCGTGCTCTATCGACCCGGCGTGGACGCTCGAGCCCCTCGTGGTAATGACACCCCGGTGTAGTAGTGAGCTCGGTGAGCGGTGCCGTAATGCGGTTTGTCTCAAGCACCAGCCGAGCGGACGCAAAAAGCTTGAGGGACGGTATCAAATATCGAATTTTACAGTGCGTCTGGCGCAGCGCGAAAGAAAATAAAAGAGTATACGCGTGGTGGGATATTCTTCGTCTGCCGATGACGAAGACGTGTCGGAGGGTTGGGCGTGTCACCGAATGGCCGATAAAAAAATCACATCTCTCGTTTTACTCATTAAATATAATTTTTGAAAATCGACATTCACGATCGAAAATGTAAAGGGTTAAAGCGTTTCGTAAACGCTCGAGTACCACTCGAGGCGTTGCAGCCATGTCGTAATGATTGACACGCTTCGCTCTACCGGAAATTGGATAAATATTGAAAATTCATTGACTACGTCGATTGGCGAAGTTCGGATAAACGAAACCAATTAAGCAACGAAGTATCGAGAACGGGAAAAATATGTCGATCGTTTTGAGGACATCAAAGTAGTAAGTTCATATATCGTTCACGCTGAACGGTGACATGGAGCGTACGGACGAACGCGGACGTAGATGGTACTGAATGGAGGAATCTGTTGTACTATGAGAGACGTAGCGACGCAATATTTTTTCCATGACCAACTCGTAAAGCGCAGTTACGTTCAGACCAGTGAATAGTGAGTTTCGCTCAGTGAGAACCATAAATAAGGAGTAGTCTCTTTTGAGTCAAGGCGTTAGGTCTTTACTCGGCGACAGAGATCTCGCCGTACCTACTGCCGTGGATTTGATAAAGAATATCAGAAGGCTACAGTGTACGTAAATAAATTGTTGAAAGAATTCTTCGGTATGCATACTCGATACCAAACCGATCGATCGATGGCACAATGATTGTTGAAATTTCAGCGTATTTGACAAGAATTGAGCCAACTTGCTCGACTATTATTATGGGAGGACTCTGCCTCGCAGTGCTAGAGATTTCGATAAGATCTCTGCGCGCTGTGCGTATATTCGGTGAAGATGCAGCAGATTGGTCGGTCGAAAAATAATTATAATCCTATCCCAATCCTAAAGGAAGGGTTGGGAGGAAGCGTTGCCGGTAAATCAAAGTTGTCACGAGGGTTTCGGAAAAAACGGAAGAGGCGTGCATTGTAATAGATTTAGGAGTAGAAAAAGGATAATGCTTGAAAGTATATGCGAGAGCGTAAGCAGGAATAATTATTTGTATGCAGGGGCGTAGAAAAGGATCGAGTTCTTGACGAGTGTGCAAATGCCGGCATTCACATGAGTCAGAACTCTCTTTTCTACGCCCATAACATTCACATAATTTTTCCTAACAAATTCACGAAAATTACGCTTTTCATTTTTGGGAAGTGTGCGTAGAAAGGCTGTTTACCGCACTAGTGTGGGAAAATATACCATTTTGCGTTTGTACCCATGCGCAGCATTTTTGCCGCACGTGATTCGAAAAAGTGCCTTTCTACGCACACTCTACGAACGAAAAGCATGATTTTGCGTGCATACGTTAAGAAAAGCGTTTTAAAGCGCTGGACATAGGAACTGTGTTAGTGTCGCATCTTGTGTCTCGAGATGCTGGTAGACAAAAAGAGAAGGAAGATGGTTGACGGCGCACGCAGTGGTAGCGCTGCCCGGAAACGAACCAGGACAGACCTAGGAGTTCAATGGGATGTCCCTAAATTAGATATACGCGCCGTGCCTAGGAAAAGAAGTCGTTTGGATAGGAAATGAGTTTTCGATGAATGAGAAGGGTTATGTTTTCTTTATGGTGCATCTCTGCGCTGCCAGTGTTGTCAGAGTTGACATTTAAATAGAAGAATTGGATAGAGGAATTACGTAGGACGTAATTCCTGCAGCGCACTGGTAGACATACGGTATAAAATCTTAGTTGAATCGTCCCGCTCGAGGAATAGACCGAGTCTTTGTACACAGTGCAAGAGTTAATAAATATAACTATAGAACGCGCCGTGAGACAGAGAGAGAGAGAGAGAGAGAGAGAGGGAGTAAGGTTCAACAAGATTAAATTTATGCAGTATGCAAAATTCGCGAATTTGTGGGAGAATACGCGCGAAGATTTCAGATTCTACATGCGAGGTTGGGGGGCGACGCCTTACCAAACGAATTAAGCGGTGGATAACTTGAGCAAACACAGAGGGCAAATCCCGATACGTTGTACCCTCGGTACGTATAGCAACAACGCCGGGTGCTTAGGGAAGGAACGAGGAAGATGGTATATCCCGAGAGCGGCACTCATCGTCGCTAGACTCCGTGTTAAAACCTCTGTAACGTAATTCCCTAGTCAAAGATCGCGAGCTATACATCGAACGAGCGAAACTTTGGGCGAATGTTATCAGACCCTTCGCGCGTAAAGCTCGTATTTAATGCTGACTCTCTCCGGCGTTAATGTAAATAAGGAATTATAAAACCGAATGAGCGCTCCGCAGTAAACAGTCCTATATATATATATATATATATATATATATATATATATATATCTGGCGATTTTTTCCCCTCTTTCATTGCCTCCTTCTCAATTAAATTTCAACAATTTCAGCCCGGATGACGCCGCCAAGTTCGTTACCGCTCGATTTCAATATACACTGTATAAAATATACAAACGAACGAGCGATTGAATTAATTTTAATTGGTATCCTCTCGATGTACTACGAATATCGAAACGATTATCCCGGCAAACGAGCTGCCCCGCAGTACTAGAAACGGTCGCAAGCCAGGGGGCCGGGAGGGGGGGGGGGGGGTCATGCCACGGTCGGTAAAATCGCTCGTCCAGAAATACGGAGCGCCGATTCGAAGCGAGGACAGGCCCAGCTGTTTTGTATCCATTACCGTCTTGCCATATAACGAATAAAGACCGTGATCGGCGACACTTCATTTCGACGAGGTACATACAAAAAAAACAAATAGACCTGCCTTCGAATAATCGACACGGTTCCATACATTTTGTTTAAATATTCTCGGCCCCTTATTTCACTTCCATTTGCCACAAAAGCTTGTTTCCATCGGTTTTCTCTCAATGGCGTTGCGGCGAAAAGTGGGGAATATTGCCCACCACAATCGATACGTAAATTCATTACGTGTACCTCATTTCCGGTTTATTATTATTATTATTATTATTATTATTATTATTATTATTATTATTATTATTATTATTATTATTATTATTATTATTATTATTATTATTATTATTATTATTATTATTATTATTATTATTATTATTATTATTATTATTATTATTATTATTATTATTATTATTATTATTATTATTATTATTATTATTATTATTATTATTATTGTTGAACGAACGCTTGATCGATTGTTTGAAATTTTTCCGACGGTGTTCCTGGACCAACGTCACGATGATGCGATATCGACATAAGCCAGTCCCGGGCGTGTGTTTCCTGCGCGCTCCTGTGAACGTTGTATTTCCGAAAGTTTTCAGCACTCGGTACCGAGCAGTCGTCTATACCGGTCTCGAAATCCCTCACACCCTCGTGGCCGGTGCAGCCAAAGTTTCTCTCTCTCCGAGTCCACACAGTGATACCGAGTATTCGTGATTCTCCGGTTGTGCCCAGTCTCGCTGGCAATACGTCGAAACGCAGAGAGAGCCGTATAGCCAGGAGACGCAACTCCACAAGCGCGACAATTAATCTCGAGCGAAAACCATTCAAACTTTGGCGTGTGGAGGCGTACAGAGGAGAGTTCGAAGCTGAGAATGGGTGGCGAGGGGAGGAAGGTGAGGAGACGATGGGAGACGGACGAGAGAATAATACAAACTGGTATCACCAATTCCAAGGTAATAAACACCTCTCCCGAGTGCGCGCTGTGGCTTTACAAACCACTCGGCGACTGAAGCCTCTGAGCCGTTTTGTTGTTCTATATTAATACTCTATGTAGAATATACGGCTGAATAATATTGCGGTAAGGTCACGATTCTCGACCTCGGTGATCCGCGAATGTTTGGTGAAGTCGCTGTCCGCCCGAACTTTTATAATTCGTGCGTGTATTGTGACGTCCACGGGGGCGATAATGTTGAACGAATACCGCGAAATTTGTGTCGAGGAAAAAATCAATGTCTTGTTTTTTCAATCTTGATTATCCGATCGGGTTACATCGTCGAGTATCCGGTGCCTCTTCACGTACGGGATCCCCGCAGAGCGAGGACATCGATAGCGGACGATGCGACCGGGATCCTCGCGACTAGGTACTTACATTGGGCGATATAAAAATCGTTAATCTAAAAAAATATTGATGGTCTCGAAATTCAGAAATTCGAATTATTCGTTGAAGAGTAGTATTAACGATATTATATTTGTGTAAAATAAGATTTTTATAGTCAATATATAGTGGCTATATAATGTATATATATTAAGTGAATATATAGTGCTATTGTTGTTCAAAATGTATCTTTCGGGGCGAGGGTCGTGAAGGTACGTGCAGTGTTAAAAAGTCCTTGAAAATGTCGTTGAATAAAAAAATAAAAAGTAAAAATATAAAAGACACAAGAAGATAAACGACAATTTATACGCTTCAGTGCTCATGTTAAAGTTAGTGCCTGCGTATACGCAAGACGACGTTGACGACGAATTCTTGAAGACGTCGCGGAAGCGTACGCCGGATGTCATCCACGGAACGCCCTCGTCGTTCGTCCATCTTCCATTCATAAATATTATAGTACAAAATAAAACAGCCCATAAGTATCTATACTTATGGGGGGGCAAGAGCAATGTTTATATGACGAGGGTTTGCTGAACCAAAGGGAATAAAAGTGCGAGATGTCCTCGCGCAAGTCGGCGCTGTCCGGAGAGATAGGGGGTGTTGGATCAGCGTTATTTTTTTCTACCCCGCTACCGTTTTGCTCTCCGTCTGGCGATACTCCATTACGAGTAGGGGAATTTCGCGCAAGCAACCCCGCAGCTACGGTGGCGGGGGAGGGGGTTGGGTTGTGGGACGCTCTAGGTTGGCGCTTATGCGGCGAGCATCAGTCAGCATCACTTGTCATCGTTTGAGCGATGAATGGGGCCCGAGAGCTGGGCGAGAGAGCGAACGAGCGGGGGTGAGAGACGAACGGTCGACGAGCTGAGAGGAGCGAAGTATACGAAATGCGCGGCAGAGCGAAACCTCACGCGCTCCCCGGCCGTGTCTTCTCGAACGACGGCGGGCCGCGCACTCCGGCAGTACCAACCATAGCTGCAAAGTAGATAGTATGTATGTACATATATATTATATATATGTATACACGTAGCTATCGGTGTATAACCCATATACCCAGTGTGCCGAAGCGCGCCCCCGAGGCTTGTAAATTCACGGGTAAAATTTCGCTGAGTAATTTGTCCGCATTAATAATGACCGACTCGGCCGATAGCGGAGCGAGAGGACGAGGTGGACGTGGCGCGGAGGATCGAAGTTGGGCGGCGACCGTCGAAAGAGGGAGGACGGTGGTTTGCCGACGGGGGTTTGTTGAATACTGGATATACGCCACTCGATCCCGGAGTACGGAATTTCCGAGCGAGAGCGAGAGAGGAAGAAAGGAAAATATTTTGAGGGATACAGCGGATACAGGGAGGAGGGAAGATGTCGGTGTTGGACGAGAAGAATTTACGGAATGGGGAGATGGAACATGGAAAGGGATAAAAAAGATCCTCGTCCCTATGATTCATGACGAATGAAGCTGCAAAAAACGCCGGACTCACTCACCGACGCGCTGTACCGAAAACAACGTATATTGGGTAGTGCGTGTAAGATGGACCATTTTTTTACCTTCCGTTTAACCAGTAATTGGAGATTCGTTTTGCCCTGCTGTTGCCTACATGGAGAGTAATTCTAATAGCATTGTTGGTCTTTGTGGCCAATTCCTGCATCGGTCATCGGCCTAGGAGCAAATCGCCAACAACGTTCACCTCTCCCGATTTTTTTCTTCAAATGGATATTTTTTTACAGATAGGATATAGGATTATGCAGTACCACTAGTCATCCGTTCCTTCTTTCTCCCCACAATTGTTATCTCCTTTTTCAGCTTTCTCGTTTCCTCTTTCCATCCGTCACCGTACCTACTTATTCCGAGTTCCATTATTGACCACCGAGCCGCGACTATACTGTTGACCCGAATGCGAGCACGAATACGAGAGCACACGCGAGCGTGCGACGGCTGAATCATACAATGAAATTCGCAGCTATAGCATATAACATGGCAAACACATTCAGCCCCTCAACCACACACGTACATGCACACAGGAAAACACACACGTATACTATCTCGTCCCATCGTCGGCGTCGTAGTCCGGCCGCGCATTCGCGAGGTCCCGCCTATTATTCCGCTGAATCACTTTATTCCGATTATTTCCAACCTGGCGGCGATAGGTTGCGATTTATGTGGCCGATATCCCGGCTGGGGGGGACGGCCCGCGAGCGACCGGCGTGCAGAGAACTCCGGAGGTACACCCCTCGACGATATACGCCTGCGGTTCGGCGCTGGCCGGATCCCGTGCGACTCGACGGTCCTTCAGAGTCCGGCTCAGCGCCAGCTTGCCAGCCACCCTCCTTCCGAATGGAATCGGAGGTGGTCCAGGAGACGATGTCCTATTCCCGGTACATAGATATATAGATATGTGTGTGTGTGTGTGTATTGAAACCGAAGACGATAGAAGGACGGAGAGGCAAAGTATAAGTGATGGAGAAAGGCAAGAGAAAGAGGCAAAGATAGCCACCGAGAAAGTTTTCGATAGTTCTCCTCCTCTCCTCGGATGGGCGACATGGAATGAGCTCCAATTCTCGGCGGTGGTAGATCGCGTTCGCGGACTCGTCGGCTATTCATCCAAAAGATGTTGACGCACGATAAAAAAAAGTTCGCTTCGACGGTATTTTACCTACGTGGCAGTTTTGAAGAAAGAATACGACACTTTTGCAGACGTGTAGTGTATTACCGCCTGACTGCGGAAGTTTTTTTTTTCTGCCAGAATGAGAGTGGTGAATATGAACCGGCCGCATTAGAAGTTTTTGTGCGGTAGGTCGGCACCTTATCAGGCCTGCTGCAGAGGAGACTGGGGCTGATCATAACGTGTCCCGTGTTCCAACTTGTCCCGATCTCCACCGATACTCGAAAAAATCCGATTTTATTATCGTGAAATCGTCATGAAAAAAACTATTCTTAGGAATAATACAATAGTAATTATTGATTTGAGAATATTTTATTCTTGTAACATCGAGCCCAAAGTATACGTACTGAAATAATAATAAAATGTCCTTGATTTAAGCATAATGGTTAAGTATTTCTATGCTTATAATAAGTACCATAAATTTATAACGAGTATAGAAATCGAGAAAGTGTTCAATTAATCAATAAACAAATGGACTCCACGTCAGGTTTTGTATAAAAAATTTCAACTGTTTGTTAAATATTATTGAACATTTCTGTAAGTAAAAGTTTATAAACATTTTCAACTGTGTGTATTTCATCTCTATGTTACATATTTTTAATTTCACAGTGAGTTGACATTTTTAATAAATGGCGACAAACAGACGAAACTTTCAATTTAAAATCCGGCGTGTTTATTAATTTATATTCAATGGTTTGTCGGGTCAGACATTTTTTAATTAATTTATTCGACGATCTGTCGATTTATCCGTTCGTTTATTGGTTTATTCACCGCTTTGATGATTTTAAACAGATGCCCTAGCAGACCCGACCACTGCGAAAATTGACATGCTTTCACGGTGTTTCTCACCACGGTGGTTTTGGGCAAAAAGTTTACAAAGTCTTTTGTCAGAACCAATACACAAACCATATTCACCACTTTTACCCTACACGGAAACTCACCCGGTCCTGCACTTCGTATAAGAATCTCGTTTCGTGATAACTCCGGCGACCAGCGAGCATATTTTGTGGAAATGCTCAAACGCCGTATTACATCCACAGGGTAAGAAAGAGGCTGATCAGTAAAGACTCGAACAACCCGGGTGAAGATACGAGCATCTGCTGGCTCGGCTGATATGTACGTACCTCGACTACTGCCGGACGATACAGCCCGGATGGCTTATTGGAGCTCGAGGGTTGAAACGTGACAGGAATTTTCTCCTCGGTTTCGTTCCATTCCCCGCAACAACACCGCCCCGCTAACTGTACCTTTTGCCCGTAATACTACACGGATGTCCGTTACTATTTCCATCAGGCATAAGGCAAATTGCAATCCACGGGAAAATTGATACGTACACGTAACCGATCCGAATGATGAGCCGAGAAGGATACAAAGCTAGGAATATGGCCTGGAGATAGAAGATATTTCCGGACCAATCCTATTTGGCAGTTCAATTCATATATGTATATATACCAGTAGGTTGTTGTGGCTCGGGCGTTTCGTGTTCTCGTCATGTACTATGGAATTTAAAATCCGGAAATTTAGATTTCCGCATATTTACCGGACGAACGTCACTTCCGGTTTGTAATCTAATCTTGCGACCGGAAGTGACGTTCTCGCGTTTGGCGTGCTCTATGTTATTCTCATTAATAGCTATCTATTAGGGGATTTATCTCAGGATACAATAAACTATCTGTCTATCTATATAGACAGATAGTTTATTGTATCCTAGGACAAATTCCCTCAGAACGAAGCGATACATATAGCGAAGCGAAGAAAACTTTGAGTACCCAATAGTGAACAGTTTACGCAATGCATTATAGAGTATAATAACGATAACTATTAGAGCAGAAAAAACAACAAGGAGAAAATAGTAAACTTAAAAGTAGTGATCATATGTTAAAACGTTACGTAATCAAGTCTTATCGCTTCTTCATCTTTGTCTTGAAAAAAATATATATATACATATATTACAAAATAACATTGTGTCAATGTTGATAGGATTTAGCGTAATTCGATGCTCTTTCAGCGTTCTCTGAATAGTTGACTCGTGTAGATTCGCCGTTGGCTTTAGGGCTTACAGAGTACATGTAAGCGGACACACACGCACTCGAGAGAGATAGCCGCGCGTTTATGCGTGCATTCGATAAACAAGCCTATATACCTACCGTACAATCCGTCTGGGTTTAACAGCGCGGTGCATCGCGTTCGGGGAGATAGTGCCAAGGCCGCCCGTCGCACGGCTGTATCGGGTTAATTGTTGACTCTGTGCATATAGACCCCGAGCTGCGTTTCGAGAGTAAATTTTACGAGGTCGTCGAGTAGCTGGCCTCGTGACCCTTCCACAACGCCCCTGAAGCCCTCTCTGGATTGTACGTCATCTACGTGTCCCTCTACGACTTGTGTGCTACGGGCTGTACCATACGTGTGCACATAGGGGTGTACGTAACGCACTCCAAATGTTTCCGTCTCTGGCGAACCCCAATGGTTCTCCATGCTCCTTTTCGCCTGATTATACAAAGCTACTGCGTACGCGAATTCGCGAGTACAATCCCGTACACGCGTAACAATCAAAGTCCCACGATAGACGTCGAATTGACTCGACGCGTCGAGAGTCAACTCACGCGAATGGCATTCCCATAGCCGCCTGGGCGATCGATGTACTTCGTTGGTATCCGTGTCGATTCCGAGCGATCTACGTGACGAACGTAAAGAAAAATTAATATTGCAAAAAAAGAAAAAAAAAACATTAATCTACAGAAAGCGTTTAATAATTTTAGAGGCTGGGAAAGAGTGTCCGATGGGTTTGTAGCCTCACAGACGAACATGAGTCTTCCGGATTGGAAATATGGATTTGGATTTTTCTGTTTGTACATGGCGGTGTGACATTTATTTTTATTTTTTATTTCATTTTTTTTTTCATAATAAAAGAACGAACAAGGTTTAAATATTACATGAACGAACAATTCTCTCACTTTATTTTCTCTCTCTTATCTAATACACCGTGGTATATATAATTCTTTAAGATACATACTAAATATACCGAATAAACGCTGCGGTGTATGTCTCGTCACCCCGCGTACTCTGTCTCTTTTTTTCTTCCCCCTTATTTAATCGTTTTATCAGCCGAGGAATAAATATATAGAAATATACATTGAAATATTTAGTCCGTTCTTCTGTTGTTTCGTTTTTCTTTCTTTTTTTTTATTTATTCGTTATTATTATTATTTATTATTAATATTATTATTATTTTTTAATCGTAGACTCACCGATTCGAGTGGCGCGACCAGTGTCTCTCCTCCGAATCTCTATCGTTTAATTGCATTTATCGATTAAATTACAATTGTAAGTATAATCGCCGAAGAATCGCTGCGCGCGGGGTACTTCAACAATAATACAGGCCACAATAACACACGTATATAACATACACAGGGCAGTTGTTAGTTGCACACTATCGCGACATTCAGTCATTTTCATTCGCACCGAGGAACGCTGGGCGCAAAAATGTCTTAATGAATCGTTGCACTAACACAGCAATTCTCCGCATTGTTTATTGAAAAAAAAGAAAAAAAAATTAAAACTAAAAAAAGACCACCCTGGCTGTTTTTCGAAATTTGCATCACGCGGTTGGTAGAGCGGGCACTCGAACGAGAATGTGGCTGTATAGGTTCTCCGCACTTTAGTTTTAGCTGCGATAGACGATACCGGCACGCCGACTTCGATATTGCCAATGTAACCGGGTAAAACTCTTCGGATTTTTATCGCATCTCTCGTTTATTAAAGGAACGAGGAGGCAGATCGAACGTGGCCCGGCGAGAGGAGAATGAGATACGTAGGCTTCGTGCTTTTTCTCTCTGGTTCACATATTCATTGTTTTTTTTTTCGTTTTTTACTTCACCACACATTCTGGCGAGAATCACGTGTGGCTGACTGTCGTCGCGTTTCCCATACGTTTCCAAACCCCCCTCCCCTCTCCCCCACCAATGCACGCGAGATCCTTGGCACCGATCGTCACGAAACTACCCTCTCTTTTTCAACCTTACCCCCTTCCCTCCTCCCCCCTCGCCGCCCGCGCACTACGTGCAAATGTTTCTCGTTGAGAACGTGAATGGGGCAACGAGTGGTTTCAATTTTGAAACTTTCCCTCGAAGGGGATATAAGGTATATAGAGCGAGGTGATGCACGCGCGTTCGAGAACGAGGCGAAAAAGGGAGGCTGGCACACGTGCTGTCACTGGGCCGCTATGCTGGAAAAATGCCTCGAGCACACTGCGGCAACTTCGCACCAACCCTTCTGTCTTTCTTTCTCACTTTATTTTTCTTTTCCTCCGGGGCCGGGGGATCAGTAAGGAATATCACGTTTGATCGATAAATTATATCGAACCAATTGCGGAGCTATCAGCCTCTCCATTTCTTTTCTCGTTTCTTCGTTGTTTTCGCGATTTTTTTTTTTTCAACTCTTCCATCCACGATTTATCCGATGATTTGTAACCCCCTCTGCCGAGGCCGGGGACGATCTTAGCTCGGCGATAAATCTACAGGGTAGAGTGGGGCAAAATGAATCGTGCCTAAACCTTTTTCGCGGTCCGTAAAAAAGCAGTCGCGTCTCGAATGGCGGATACCATTTTGCCCCGGTATTCCGTTTTGCCCCGCTCCTCGCTGCACGTAACGTGCGAAATCGGCTGCTGGTCAGTCGAGCTTGAGAATATGTGGGAGTTGGCAGAGCAAGCCGGGTTTTTTTTTTCGCGATCGTTGCACTCCCGTCTCCGCCCCTCGATCTTCCCGATACTTTTCCATGCCGATGGAAAAAAGCCGCAGAAACCGAGCTCTCGTTTCCAAGCGTTTTATCGTGATTTCATTTAAAAAAAAAGAAAGAAAAAAAAAACTACGCAGGAACCGCGAACCCACGCGGACCGCCACCGTCGATGCGTCGAGGACGTATCTTGCGTCGTCTCTCGCTTCCGGATTGATCCACATCGAGATTGAGCCTTCGCCTGCCGCTGCTGCACCTTCCGCTGCAGCACGACAATGGACCGGTTCCTCATCCCCTGACGCATACTCCTGCGCACTTTCATTCCCATCGGTTGAAAAGAAGAAAAAGAAAGAAAGAAGAACCGTCCTCCCGGATTCAGCCAGGAATGAACGAGCCGGCGATGGGACCGGGCAAAGACACCGTCTTCCGCGGGCGCGGAAGAGAACACACAAGCTCCCGGAATGAGAGTGCCAAGCTCCGGAGGACGAAAATTGCGATAAAGATTATCCACGATGGCGACAGAGAGAGGAAGAGAGGAAGAGTTAGAGATCGAGAGGGAGAGTGAGAGGGAGAGAGACTGGTTCTCTCTCTCTCAAGAGCGAACCAGCGTTAAACTGAGAATAGAGGAATGCGACGAATCTTTCAAGTTTTCCTTGGCAGCGTCAACCCTTTCGTGTTCTTCATTTCCCACAGTATCTCCGTTTCAATTCCATACTCTCATGTTTTCTCCCTGAAAAAAACCCGTTCGGCTGAGCTTTTTTTTTCTTTCCTTCCCACTTAGTCTCTGGGTACCAGCTGGGAGGGTTCAGCTCGGCTGGAAGGAGCCAGAGTGAATATCTCGGGGCTACACATTCGAGATAGCTCGCTCGCAAGTAGGTTGGAGATGGAACATGAGCGAAGGGAACAGCGGAGGGAGCCATGAGATCCTGCAAATCCTTTGTGATGCCGCCCCGGGCGAAGCTCTAACCTGAGTTTCAAAGTCGACGGGCCGCAGCACCAGCAGTACCGACAGCCAAGTTAGCCAACGAGCCCTGCAGCAGCAGCAGCAGCAACGGGAATCCTCTCGTCGCCGACGACGACGACGACACGGAGAACGAGGCTGGGAAAGACGACGCCAACGAATGGGATGCGACGTGCTTGCGCATCAAAACGACCGGAGCAACCACACAGTCATCCAACTCCTTCATCCCGTTCGCCTTTGTCGATACCTACCAAATGTTAAATCGCTACGAGGAAGCAACTAATTGGACTTCCTGCCGGTCTCTCTTCACTCTCTCCTCCTCGCTCATCGGCTATCCTTCTCGGCGACCGCTCAATAAGCTCCTTATCTGCTCGGGTTTTAGCCCCCCCCCCCCCCCCCCGTTTATCAACGGTACGTAAAGAGAGCCACCTTATTTATCGATTCCCTAAATTCACGACACGATAACTTTCCACGAATTTCCTTTTCCGGGCCCATTTTCATAACGAAATTCCGCAACTATCGGGGAATTTGTCGTCAACGCTCCGATACACACCATGCTGCGGCGCATCGGCCCGATTTTCTTTCGAATATACACGAGAGACTGGCTGGTGACTTGTTACACACGGATACGGATGAAAATTTCGCGAAAGGACAAGCGCTAAATTAAAATATCTCTAACAAGTTACCGGCAATGCTCGTAGATACGAGAATTTTTTTCTTATAAACTTTTCTTTTTCATTGGATAATAATATTTTATATAAATCAATATACATATGCGCGTTAATATAAATAATGACAATGTTCTTCAGACACCATGTGCGACTTGGTGGCACAGGTTGAATGTTGCTGAACGATTTTAACTTAATATAAAAATCATGTGTTTTTTGGTTTTTTTTTTCTTTTTCTTTTTCTTGTAATCGACGTCGATCAACAATGCCCTTATATCTACTATATAATTCATAGCTCATTCGTTCACGGCAACTTTCGCTCGATAAACTTTCTTTCTCACACGTTCTCTTTTTTCATGCTTTGTTTTTTTTTTTTGTTTTTTTATTATTTTTTTTTTTATTCACTTACGTACTTCGCTGCTTTCTCTCTCTTCCCTGTCTCTGGGAGATTATATTTATTTTTTGTTTTAACCCAGAAACTTCTGCTCCTACTTCTCTGCTTTCTAGTAATTTTCCTCAGCTCTTCTTCCTCCTATATCGTCACCCACGCGCTTTCTTAAAAATTCTTCTCGCCTCCCACGCTTCGAGCTTCCGCTGACTAGTTTCGACTTCCGCGAACACACCGCGAAGAGGATTATCGTATCGGCACGTGCTGCGACTATCTCAGAAGCGTGTGGACCGTTACGAGACAGATCATCGTGAGGCTGACCAAATTCGATGCGACACCCGCGTTCTCCGACGTCACTGCAACACAAAATTTCGAATGTAATAAAACATTTGTAGTGCGAGGATAAAAACAAACGCCCCTAGTAGCTAGCTGTATAATTCCCAGTTACTACATTGACGGAAAAGGCGTAGAAAAGAAAAAAAAAAAAAAAAAACGCTGTGCCGGTAAATTATCGTATCTCCCTCGCGCGGGACCCGCATCGGGAACGACACCGGTGAATGGTGGGTCATTCGTCGCGGCGTCTATTGTCCGTCCGCTCGCGGGTGACGCGGAGTGCGCCGAGCTCATACAGCCTCCGCAACCCTCCAACCCCGAGATAGGGAGTAGAAACGAGGTCAAATTTTTGCGACTTAATGCTATACTTATTCGCGACGCAGGCCCAAAAAAAAGGGGGAAAAAAAGATAAAAGAACTTGTACCAGTTTCACGACTGAACTGCGGAACTCGGCGGCAGGACGCGAAGAATATAATATAATCGTGCGATAAACTTCGGTGTGAGCGACCGAGAGCGCCCGTTCCAAAAATAAATAAAAAAATTAAAAAGTGTAAATCATAAAAGTTGACCGTTCTATAGGTAAAACACGTTTCTCACGGATATTATATGTCTTTCGAAGTAATTTTCGAGCTACGGGACATAGTTACAATTTATCAAAAGAGCCCCCCTTTCGTCCCTCAAACCGGAGGTCGAAGTTAATAGTTTTTCCGCTTTCTCTCGTTTCAATTCGTATATTCGAGCTCGAAAAGTATATAGAGATATCTCATAGCGGTTGGATATAGCCGGGCGAAGGGGGTTGTCGGAGTGACCGAGGTAAAATACATCGGGCGATACATCAAGCGGTGAAAAACGATAGTCAATATTTCTCGCCTGAAAACGTCGGTACGACACGAAAGGCAGCTGTTGCAGGGTACACCGTAGTACTAGCCGGGCTATACTCACGGTACGTTGTATCCTACCAAATATACTATATATGGTACATATATCGACTGCTTGGAAACAGAAGGACGCAAGTCGCATACTTTAACACAGAAATTACGCCCCTCTGTGACTCACTGGTCTATATATATATATATATATGTATATGTATCTGGAGTACAACGAGTTGAGGGCTGCGAAAGCCAAGGAGGGTAACCCGAGTACCGAGAGCTGTCGAGATGAAGAGGGAGAGAACGAACGTGTATTACACGGTAGCCCGCGCGAAGCTCGCGGTACTCTGCAGTGCGGTGGCTCTCACTCCTTCTCACCCTCCTCTATCTCTCACTCTCTCTCTTCCTCTCTCTCTATCTCTCTCACTGTGTCTTTCTCCCTCCTTCCTTCCGTTGTAGGAAAAGTCAATTTCCTAAAAACAATTTCGTCCGAGAGACCGCGGAGAAAGACCGGGGTTGGTTGTATATTGCGCGTCGACGTAATACCCGCACGGTGCATGTACAAATCTAGGCGAGTCGAGGCGATATCGACAAGACCGTCGGCTGAGAGACCGAGGTTCAAGGTGGAGTGGAGCTAGGCCGGTGAGATTGGCAAATGGAATTATTATTTTAGCTCGGGGAGTGTTGCGCAAAGTGAATTTCAGTCGCCCCCTTTGCGCGATATTACACCGAAACGTATTTACGAGCTCGACGAATATCGGAACGCGCATAAAGAGTTGGGCGGGCTTTAAGGGTGAAATACCAAATTCACGGTTCACGAATCGCTGCTAATATATACACGCTGGCCGCACGCATGACTTAGTTTATTACTCGATGATATCCGGGTAAAGGGCTCGGACGATGTACAGAGGGATTTTATATAACTATGAGGTAAATAAATTGATACAATGGAGATTTAAAGGGGTGCATGGGAGAAGCGATTGAAACCCGATTGAGGCTCGTATCGTATTCGGATGGTGCGCACTGCCGCTGTTTCGAGTACAGACTATCCTCGAAAAGCCCGAACCGTTCGGGCGGCGTTGGAAGAATTCAATTAAAGCTCGTTCAATCTACCGTAACAGAGTGGCTTTATCAACGACTGTTCCTTCTATGTATATGTATATAAATTCTCTATATTGTCATAATTACATGGATGATCCAGACATTTAATTATCCAAAGAGGAGAATAATCACAATCGAATTGGAGCGATCGTTCCACCCGTTGAGTACCCTGTTCGATCAAAAGAGAATACATTTCGTTCATTAATACAATTTATTTCCGACATTTTCTGCTTTTCGAAAGTGGAACTACTTCAGCAATTTTTTTTATTTATTTTTTTTTTTGTTCCGGCCTGTCGATTTTTTCACGTGCTCGTAATACCGTTGCGAACGATCGATCGAGTGGGATTTCGTATACGATTTTTTTTTTTTACCACTAGAAAAAATGAAAACCGGTTCTTTTTTTTCCTGAAGTCGTCGAACCGCCCTCGTAACGGGTTGCCCTCGGCGGGGCAGGTTTTCGCTATCGATCACCGAATGATTCTCATTCGGGGCGCGAACGATCGATAACGGCATATCGGAGAGCCGTGTGGCACCTCACGGGGATTCCCATATCTGGCGGAGCGGCGAGTGGAAAAATATCGCGAACCTTTCCCCGGTGGTGCGCCGGTTCCACGATGACGAAACGAGAGGGAGGATAGTCCCTCCGAGCGTGTAGAGTGAGTGTCGATAAGCGTCTATACGACGTTGCGGAGGTGAGGATATCTTCCAGCATGGCAGTGTAACCGAGCTGGAGTTTGCAGGGGCAGAAGCGCGGGAATTGCTCGGCGGTTTCGCGGAGCCCCCGGAGAAGTAGTTTACACGAGGGCAAAACGGCCCGAATAATCAGGTATGCAAAGGTTTGATAACGAGAAGTCGTAAGGTTTGGCAGGGACGTGTACCTGTGTTCGAAATTCACCTACTCACTTTCTCGCATGGAAGATGCCACGTGAGTGCATGTGTGTGACAAACGCCGCCGGGAGTTCAGTGTGAGAAGACCGCGTATGGTGTGCAGGAGGGTGGTCGCGAGAGAGGTGGATCGTATACGCAGACAGCCTCAGGGTTGACTTCCACCGCAGCGACTCGTCTCGGCTCGAGGAAGCTCCGAGTACCTGTACTTTCGTACTTGTACTTTCGTACCCGCCAGTACGTACCTCACCGGTATTTCCCAACTTACAGCCCGACCTGCCCCACATACCTTGCATATTCTCTATAGCTGTATTCCACGAAATTCATACGTAGATATATATATATATATATATATATATATATATATCAATGTATATATACTGAAGTAGAGAAGAGAGAGCATGGTATACGTGATAGTTGCACAGTTTCTCGTGTCCCGTTCCTCCAGCTACGGTTATGCGTCCGAGTAATACGTATCACTATACGCGATACGACAAGGCTAGATAGGCACCGGGAATAGGCGAGAAGGCTATTTCGGTTGGTACACGAGATGTCTACGAATGAATATTCTTCATATTCTCGAGTAACTCTCTCGATGTCACAGGATAATTCTGGATGATACGCCATGGCATATCACCATCTTTTTAATAAGGGAGATGACAGGAATGTCCATCAGAGGACGCATCTATCGGATTGCATATCGGTTATGTTCGAGGGGGAGGGGGGCAACATCATTTCCGGTATGAAGATCTCATCTTTCAAGAGGAAGTGACGTATTTCCCTTGGCAGTTTATCACTGTACTACATGATTTTGATAAGGTTTAAGGATGTACGAGCGTCAGGCCTGGTATTGAATAGAAAAATGATTTTTTTTTCAATCTGTTATAGGCATAGTGCACCAATGCGTGTGAAATTTGAGAGTGTCACCGAATATTTCGATGAAATAATCATTGTCGAAAGCCGGGCAATTTAGCGTGCGTCCACATTGCGGGTTGGTATTCCGCGAAACGTAGGCAACTTTCGTTGTACATTTTTCATCTTCATCGATTGGGTGCCGCTCAAAATAAAGCATCAAAATATACCTTGGGCTGTGATGATTCTGTATGTATCATAAAAAAAAAAATTATCATCACCGAACATTACAAAGAGAAATCTTCAATTATCTGAGCCTAGTTATCGCGCTGCGTCAGCCGCACTTCTGCCCGTCAGTGCCAGCCCCACACGCCGTGTACCGCATACGAGGCGCTCCGTCTATCCCCTCCTTTCGTCGCTATCCAACATCCTCAATCATGCTTAGATCGAATGAAGGGGACCGGCAATGCGGAAAATGTGAAGCGTTGTTTTGGAATCCGCTTAATTTATGGATAGGGTAAATAAGGGTGATAAGGCGGGGCGGGTGAAATTGCCACTAGTAATATCATTGAACGTAACAAACGAATGGCCGTTTGCACAGTTTTCAACATAAGTGCATACAATGTGATTGCACCAACAATTATATGGTTCTACATGCAAGGAATTTAATAATCGTGTGATTTAAAATGGGTATGTGATTCAGCTCACCTCTTTCGGGCACGGGTTCTCGTAGACCGGCGCTAAGTTGTATCTCGCTCGTCGAGTTGTAGATATCAGGTATCTGAGCAATGCAGCGAAGATTCAGCTGTCCGTTAACGTAGTGGAACGGTTGGAGAGTCAGACTGAGCTCGTTCAACTGCGGTCCACCGTAGAGCTGCTCCTGTTGGTGGGTATTATAGACTGTACCACCGAGTCCCTCGTTGCCATTGCGATTCAGTTTTTGCTGCGGCAGTGGCAACGGCCTCACCCTCGGCTGTCCAACCTGCGAAATGAATCGGGCGGATTAATCGCTGGCGCTTGGACTCTGCTTGCGAATCTCTGTCACGCCTCGAATCAAGAGGAAGATAACGTTAAAAAAAAAATAAAAAAATAACATACTCGTAGAAATGTCGTACATAGGTAAAACGAGAACTCGGAGAATATGAAAGACGTGGTTCTTATTCAGATAAATGCAAATCTTCGACTTCAAAATCTCGTCGTACTCGTCGTCGTCCCGGTTAACTTTCGACCGCTCCACTCGCTCGACCGCGCATGAAAGCCGCACAAAAGGAGCTTCCACGCTGAGCCAGAGGGAGATCCTTTCGGGCGTATCAGCTCTTCCTGTTCTTGCCTCGTCCGAACGCGGAAAGAGCGACTTTCCGGCGAAGGTAGGTACCGCTGAGATAGAGGGTCGTGGATCGGTACGGATAGCTGGTTCAAATCAGCGCAGCGAGAATCAGCGTTTTCGCGAGGTGATGATAATTACCGAATATCGACTGAGAGGAGGGCAGCGAACGGGCTTGAGAACAGAAGAGGATGAGGGTTACATCCGCTTACTTATTCTCGTAATCAGAAGCGCTTTTAAGAGCGAGCGGGCTGGTGCGCTTCTCACGTTCTTTCTTATAAACCGTTAATCGCGGCCGAAGTACCGTCGGGCGTGTAAAGAAAGATCGTTGGAATATAGGGAAGAAAGTGAGTACCCCATGGGCAGGATCCTTGAGTTAAAAGGCATCCATTCAGCCAGCGCCTCTTCGGACTCTTCCTTTCTCAGAGAGCGGCTCCTTCCTCACAAAATTGATTCGTCGTTCGTCTCCGCTCCTCCAGGCACAGTATAGAGATACCTCACCTCCGCAGGAAAGGCGACGGGGCTGCAGTCGATGGCGCTGTGAAACGAAGTGCTTTTCCCTCAAGGACTCTATCGATATGATTCGATTTCAGGGCGAGAGAGCGAGAGGGCCTCCCACCCCTAATCTTTAGCGCTGGCTTTTCCTAGTGAGGAGTGGAACGATTATCCATTGAGTGTTATAACACGCCGGTACCACCCTCCTTGACGGAGTTCGCGATCCTGTTAGACTTTTCGAATTCTCTTGCGATTCTCACCAGGATGGATTATTGCTTCTAGTGTAACCCTCATTTTTTTTTTCCTCCTCGTCTCTCCTCTCTTATTCCCCTGATACTTGCCTCCTTCGTGTCTGACGTCTATCAAACCGCCCCTCGGCTTGGCCGGCTTGCCCGCTGGTATAAAAAAAAAAAAAAAAAAAAAAAAAAAAAAAAAAAAAAAAAAAAATGAAAGTGAAAATGAAAATAACAAAAGTTGGAAAATCACTGGCGACGAAGATCGCTCGCTGGCCGGCAATACCCACCATGTTTCCTTCGCTTTTACCAACCTTTGTTATTTCTCACTCGCTCTCTCACACCCTCTCTCACTCTCCGGTTATCCTATATATTTTCCGCTAAACCCTGTGTAGCAAGCGGCACCGGTGCGGAAACACCACCCCTCGTTCGCCGAATTTAAATTTCGCTTACGTAAACATCTCTCGCCTCTGCGGGAGGCTGCCACGAGAGGCGAAGAAAAAGATAGAGGGGCCGCGGGTAGGGTAGACTACCGCTATTACTACCACCACCGTGAAGGAAAAGCAAAAAGGAGAGGCGGTATGGTTGAATGAGAGCGAACCTACCGACGGAGCGGAAGGATGAGTGGGGGCGTGGGGGGGGGGGGAAGGAAGGGGAGAAAAGCGCCGGTGCCGCTTACAACAGCCATTCGCCCTCGAGCATCAGAAGCCGAGACTCCCGTGCACGAGGGAAAGCCCGCACCCTCTCTTCCTATATTTTCCAAGGACTTTATCTCCGTGCCCCGTTCAATTAGAAGAGAACTGAGAAAACGGTTTGGCCACGTCCGGGGCCCCCGTCTTTCCGCATCGTTGAGAAGTCGGAGCGAAAACCGGGGAGGGGGTGATTGTTGAGTCAGTCGACGAGCTGGAGAGGCTCATCATCGGGGGGGGGGGTGTGGAGGATAAAGGAAACGGCGAGGAGAAAGCCGTGGAAGTCGAAACGGTAGCGAAGCCAGAGTTCGCATCGTTGTCGTTGCTTGCCCGCTTGCTCGGAGGGAATTTGTCGGAAACGAGGGAGGGACGCGGAGGAGAACGAGAAGTATATAGAGGAAGAAGTGAGAAAGATGGATAAGTGAGTAGTCGTAGAATTACCCGGTTGCACGACAATAGGCGAGGGAGGGCACTATCCACTCTCCTGTTCCGGGAATCCTATTACCCGAGGAGAAAGATCTGCACTTGTGACCATGACGCTGTGCCGTCGCCGGCTCTTCGTCGGACTGGGAGAACGAGGGCGAGATATACGTGACGCCGGGAACGCTGGGTTTTCCCCGACGGATGACGATGGCCGAAGAAACAACCCCCGCAGGAGAGAGCTTTGGCCTACTCTGGAAGCGTCTCCGCGCGGATGAATTATGGGACCGTAGGTGGCACAGGATATATCAATAAACGAGAGGAATATGAGCGGGGCCGAAGTACATAGCGAAGATCCTCTCACAATGTCTGGCATGCTTCTCGGATGGCGGAAACTTGCGGCAAGTTCAACACCTCGACAAGGCCGGAACTTATCCGAGAGTCTCCGGGTGATCCTGTACAGGTTCTCTCGACTGTAAGGAAAACCACCCCATGCCCGCGAGCGTTACCCGAAAGTTACTGTATCTTATACACGTTGGAGGGGTGGATTCTGTCTATCTCTCGGTCTCCCGCTCACTGCTGCATCTTGAAGCGTACGTGTAGAGGAGCTCGGGCTGACACCGCGTGACTATCTCGAATCTCGGCGAATCCGGATACAGGGGTGAAACTTCGCGGCTCGCAGTTTACGCCTCGAAATTTATGTAAGAGGAGGTCGAGGGGGAAAAAGAATTATGCATGGTCGTGTATGCGGTATCTTCAGAATTTTTCGGCTACACGCAGGTACATGTCCCACCTTTTGTATTTTGATGACATTTTTGAAACTGAATATACTCTTAGGTAATGCCGAAGAAACAAACAGGAGAATGACTTTTGGAGTCGAAGAAACTATCGTTTCGGGATATCTGGTAGTCTCATTGGAGTTTGATAGTACGCTCTCGAACGTCCACTTATCTCGAAACGCGGACGCGTTCGCGGGAGAACGGTCTACGGGTGTGGGAGGTCTTGCAAGACCGGGAGAGCCATCGAGGTCTTACCGAATATCCTCGGAGATCCCCCGTATGTATGCAAATCCGTGCTCACGCCCGCAAGGATCGTTTGCTGCGCTCGCAGATACCAAAACTCCTCTTCTCTATCGCGCGTACCTATGTATAGGTGGACGGGTAACGAAAACGTCGTTTCATCGTGTACGTGCTGCCGAGCGTCTACTCGTAACGGCTTGGCACTCGTGAAAGATTTGTTTTTCTCCTCATTTTCGTACCTCGTAACGCTGGACCGGCAAATTGCCGTATTTATTCGACGAGAGCAATTAAACCGGCAACGGATCGTCCATTAAAAAAGAGAGTGGAAATGCGTGTACTCGAAAAAAGTTGTCTTCACGGATGACTATCTTTTCCTCATCATACCTTGCTCGATATCTTGCTGAATACCTTGCGGTGTGTCTGGTGCAAAGGGAATTGTATGCGTGTGCCCATCGAGAATGCAACAACCTCTTTGAATCATCTTGGATACTCCGACTGCTAACAGAAACCAATGATCGTATCCACTGCAATGGGAAACTGTGCTAGGACGTCAAGTCCTTTAGAAACGGTTATATCACAACCGCAAGGTGTGTCTTGCCGAGACGTGCCCTGCGCCCGCAGACCGCGATGGCGATGTAGCAATTCCGTTGATGACTCTACTCTATTGCCATGTCTGAAGCGCCCCTCAGAATTCCGAACGTTGCATTGCTGACGTTGGCCGTACCCGGCGACAGCTTGCCCAGCTGACCGGGTGGCGGTGCCTCTCTCTCCCCCTCGCGCCAGTCAAAGCTCAACGATTCGAAGGATCGAGTGCTTTGAAGCTCTCAAAGGACCCTACTTGCGGCCGGGAGTGAATTTACCCGGTGAGACTGTCAGATGGGGCTTCTCTCTTCTCGACCGAACAAACCGTTGCGTTCCTGACGCTTGCTTTGCCATCGGGGGTCGCTCGTTCGACGATCTCTTCAACCCTCGTTACTCTCCCATGCTCCTGCGTGAGCCACCGAGCAATTGGTTCATGAGGTTCTCCGACAAGGACCGGTAAAACTAAAAATCACGTCAAAGATTCGACCAAGAGCACGGTCCATACCGCCCCGTTTTTCTCGTTAATCGCGAAAAGCGAGCTACGCAGTGGCATGTATTCCGATATCCTCATCCGCGAGATACCGTGAGATTTTATTTCCATTTAGCTTCCGACTTGTGGCAGAAAAGTCGACTTATGAAGAAACCGTGCAATTACAGACGGCAAATCGCTCTCACGTTTACGTCCGCGTTACTTTTACTCTCCACTCGTACGATCCAGCCCGCGGTTTTTACTGCCGCATCTTTACGATGGCCACGGAGAACCGAGCTTCAGCCGGCAATACCTACTCGGTATTGGTGCTCGTGGAGAAAAAATAAAAATAAGCCAACTGCGGCAAGATCTGGGAATGGAACGCGGAGGGGAAAGCCAACGAGGGCGGAGATCACTGCGGATTGAAAAATTCTTTACCCGATTTAACGATGACAATAAAATAATAATAATAAAAGAGGTTAAAGCTCGTTCTTGAATTACACGTGATGTTGAATGTTCCGTGTCATTAATCAGGCAAGGTGAAGATAAAAATGTCTCATGCATTATGTACGGTTGTCGAAGAAGAGGAGCCTGCCGATCGAGGAAGTACGGTCTTAGTATGTATATAGGATGTATAAAGTGCAAAGTGATATCGGTTTCCGATGAATAGATCGGCGGCGAGCCGCATGCTGAATTGGCTGCCGAGGCGGGCTTCACCTATCTTGTGTATAATCGACGGGCGAGGGACCCATGTAAGTATACGGTGTACGTGTGTATGTGTGCATAAAAGGCGGTGGAAGAAGGAGAAGTTGGAAGCTTCGAGCTTTCTCGCGTACTCTTCGCGTCTCTCGATCCTTGAATTCCGGAAGATTTATGCGAATCGCGATATACTCTTGGGCTATTGCCTGGCTCGGTGGGCAAGCGCAAGTTCTCTTCCTCGCGGCGGAGAAAACGTATTTCAGGTGCGAACGGGCAAAGTGGAATTCGTTATGCTGAAGATCGAGCAGCACGGAGAGAGGGTCTATGGTGGGCGTGCGGCAGAGGGGCGGAAGAAGAAGAAGCTTTTCCGCAGATAAAGAAACCCTACTTGACCCCACCACGCGCGCGAACGTCGGTGCGGGGGGAGTGAGTCGGAGCTTGCGAGGAATAAGTTTCCTCGCTCCGCAGGATAAACCAACGCTGCGCGGTTAAGTAAACTCATTTATCTTTCACCTAGTTTGTTAAGAAATAATAAACAGGATGAGGTTCTTGAGATATCGTCTTATTTCCTGCGCTCTAGTCTGGTCCGTATCGCCCCGAGTAATGGCATTTATCTCCTCGTGTACACTTGGTGAATTTATAGCCATTCATTTTATATCGATTTAATTGCTCGATACGAACGACACTCCATATCGCGTCCCTTTGATAGTTGGACCAAAAAGGGAAAAAATCCTTTGGTAGAAGGAAAGCCGTACCTTACGGGAAATTTCTGCAGACGACAAGTCCAAAGTAACCCAGGTGAGATTTAATCATCGGCAAGGGTACGGGACTGCACCAAGTGCCGAGGGTCTTGTACTCGCCCAACGCACAAGCCGATATCCGCCCGATCCCATGTCGACTCGACGAAAGATGTTATCGTTCTCGGTGAACCAGGCAGAGTATCGGAGCCTTTGCTCTATTCTGTAGAATCATGGTCTGCGAATATCATTCGAAGACCACGAATCTCCTTCGGATATACTCTAAGTATATTTGCGATGTTTCACGCACGTTCTTTTACCCACTTCCCTGTGTTCCTTAATTCACACGTTTCTGTCACGGGCTGCATTCCAGATACATTCCGGAGAAAAATAGCAATTTTTCTCCGGAAGCTACACTTTCTCGCGGGGCAACGTTCTGGACCGTTAAAATGATGATTTTCTTCATCCTGAAGGGAGCGCTAAGGCTCCCTAGGCAGGACCGTATGTATTTCGGCGATATACCCGAAACATGCCGAGTATCTTGCTCAGTCTCGCGCATAACGACTCCCACGATGAGCCGACCGCGGAACTGTTGGGGGTAAATTTACGACTTGGGATTTTCCGAATTTCCGATGGAAAATCCACGTTTTGGGTGCCATGGAATGGCGTATTTAAGCGCGCCCGGAGACAGACAGTGAGTATGAGTGATAGTGGAGATAAAAGGAGAGATGGAACGACAGGAATGATGCGAACGAGTGAAATAGTCATATATATACATATATATATATATACACGATATTCCCGCCATGTCACAGAATCCAGTGTCGTTTCACTCCGCTCAGCGAACGGTACGGCAGGCAGTATACGACATTCGTGTATGTCCTATGCGTTCGAAACGCGGTACGTGCTTGAGGGATTTGGGGGCTGGTAGGTGGTTCCGGTTGGCCGTCGCTTCGTGCTTCCAGTTGATGCCGTTGGCGAGACGAGGTGAAGCTCGCTGTACACGGGGCTTCTCTTCGTGTATGGGGCTGCTGTGCGCGAGTTCGATGTTGCTCGAGCTGGGCGGTGGGATTCTCCTCGTATCCGCTTACCCGGGGAAATAGCGGCGATTAAAGTTTATGGAGTCGATCGGTTCGCAGACAACTTCGGGATCGCTTCTCTCTTCTCGTTCCCTCTGCCCATGACTTGATTCCGTTGCGCCTCGTCTCTTTCCCGCTTGCTCTTTGCGGACCGACAGACGGACGGTTGGCTGATTGCGCACAAGCGAAGCAGCGTAGGACAAAGAGCAGCGAGAAGAGGTGGAGGAATCGAAGGGTGGCTGTATCGCTTCGGCGGCCCCGTACAATCCTGCCCCGACGAGCCGGGCAGACGGGGTTAGCGTCGAACGGGCACGGAAGGAAAAATCCTGTTTCGTTCAGGCCCGACGAGCACGCGCGGGGACGATATCGAGGTCAACGAAACAGCGACGCGGAAAATCCGAGTCTCCCTGGATACCTTCCCGGTAGTTGAAACGTTCATCATCGTGTCGGGAATCATTCTTTCTCTCGCACGAGGGACGTAACTTTCACGAGGCACGCATACGTGGGAACAAAGCAACACGGGAGGGGGGTAAAGGAATGTGGCCGAGAGAATGAACGCGGCATATGTATGCGGAGGATGAAAAACTATTCCCTCCCCCGGTTGATGTAGGCACACCAAGGGAGCCTCCGTAGAAGCTATCAGTATTATCGCGAAGCCATTTTTCTTCTAATAACCAGAAGCAGAAACTGCATGCGCGAGGGCGTTATCATCGTAGCATAAAAATCTCGGTTGAACGACCGGTTCCGTACATACTTGCATACACGGAGGCCACCGGAGCGACGTGGAAGCGTTGGAAACGACGACGGATTTTTCTATTCTCTCTTTAGAGGGAGAAGAGGAGGGTCTCTTCGGGCTCGCTCACTCTTCCTGCGTGCCTGACTGACTCTCTCGCCGGGTCTATTATGATGTCGTCCGTTCTGCCGACAGTAGCAGTAACGACGAACCGTAGTACCAGGTACCTCCGGTACTTTGGTTATACGTTCTGCTGATATAGTCTAGCGGAGCCATGGCGTAGTCCATTCGTAATATGGGCATGCTATTATTATGGATACGGGAACCGAGAGAATGATGGACGAACCAGTAACGGACCAAGATGTGGACTGGATATCAGGGAGATCAGGATGTTTAGGCCATAGCGTTCGACCGGCCTACCGACACGTGAGTTTCATTGTGGTCTGGAACGCACGAGATATCGAGAATCGGCTGCAATTCGGACGAGATAGAGATGAGAGGAGCGAAACCGACCCGATGCACACGGTACGTTGGACCATGAGCTCCCGCGATCTCGGGATATTCCGTATACAGGGCATCGGCATGAGCGCGCTATGGTCGTCGCGCGTCGATTCTCCCGTCGGGTTACGTTCAAAATAACCGAAGGAACGAGGGTCATGGGAGTTTCCCCCCGTAGTGTGTACGGAAGATTTGGTATACGCTCCTACCGGCATCGCCACCGGTACACTGCACCAATAACGGAATGCCCGGTTGCCCGATTCCCTCGCCTCCCATTCGACTAGACGACCAGTAGCCGCGTTACATTTTTCTTCGGGCGATAGGTACCGGGCTATTACTAGCCTTCTACGATCCGTTACCGCTGTACCTTCAAACCGTAGATGCCCCACGCTAGTGCAGTAAAAGTATCGGTGTATAGGTACGTCGAGTGCCGGAACTCCACGGCATTTTCGTTTCTCCGTAGGGTCGGGATAACGACACGACAGGTATAGCGTCTAACTCTCCTTCTGGCCTAGTATTACTGTACTCGGTAATAGCGAAGAAGAAAATCCTGTGGAGGTTCTCCCACTCCGGGGCCGTTCCGCCTGGCTGAAACGGCCCTGCACCACTGGTGCACGGTAATGGCCCCGACGTTTAGGATACAGTCGCGCGTATATCCTACAACGCCCCTCAAACCTCGCAATGGCGAAATAGTTTTGGCTCCCGGCTCGTGTGTCTCCTGCGAAACTCCGAGGTGTGCATCACACTATCAGTGAGGAACGTTGACGAGTATAACGGAAGATACACGTCCTCTATCTTTTGTAACCCGTGTATTTGCCGACGAGTTTCCAGACCATTGATCGACACGTACAGAGCTCCCAGTGACGACGGAGCAGCTTAAGCGATATTCTATCTCTCGTCGTTGCGTCCCCGAGCGTTGCGAGTCTCTTGCACCGTGTTCCAGCTGTCTCATATTCTCTGTACCCGGTTCGGTCGCTCGCTCCGTTCCTCATTTCGCCAAGGCAACCTTCCTCATCCTCGTCCTGTTGTCTAGGTTTATGCACCACCGCGCGCAACATCACCCGATTCTCAACGAACCGCTTGCCCAAGAGTACTCTCTCTCATCCCTCCCGACTCATCCTCTTCGACTCTCGCTTCACTATTATATATTCCACCTTCACCACCGCATCTCCACCGCTTACAATGGTGCGGGTGTATAGTTATAGCGGAAAATCATCCTCCTTGGGTCGGCGCTACCGCTAACCTCCGTGATGTCTGTATTTTCTCTCTCTCTCTCTCTCTCAGTCTCTCCACCTCAGTCTCGCTTTTCATCCCTATATCCTTCGGGTTACCCCGTCTACTGTTCGAATTCTTGCAGGCATAAGGGCGTAAGCGTCGCGGTTTCCACCGCAGAGCGACGACTTCAAAGCTTCTCGTCGTCGCAGCCTGGTTCATTCCTCAACCGAAGCAAACCTCTCCCACACAAATCCCATCCGCAATAAGACGTCGGCGTCTGTTTGCAGTTGCACGGCTCGCTCGGCGACAAAGTCGCCTCCGCCCTCTGTATACCACATGGCTCGCCTCTTGCTCCCTGGAGCATTTAATAAATCTTTATGTCTCCCTGCACTCGAACAACTGGAACGGAGGATGCGTCGCGACGTTTCATAAATTGAGTAATCGGATATGAAATTGGAAGGAAAGAATACGAAGGTCGATCGTCGGGATTCTCGACTGGTAGGGAAACACCATCAGAATTTTTACCAGGCCAGAGGTGGCCAAGACTGGTACGGCCGCCCTGTGCGATCAGTCATTCTCGCATAAGCACCTACACGACAGACGTAGCTATCCGAGCGTACGAAGAACACAGAAAACACCTCGAGCCGGTAACACGTCTTGACTCCGGCATTCAGGTAGGCTGCCCTCGTACCTAATCTGTCGAGTACGTGGCGGCGTGGAGCGTCAGTTGGTAATCGAATGCGAGAGGGATTCTCCATCGCGAGCACGGAAATCGGATTCCTCTGGGTCTTACACGTCCTCCTCTTTCGCGGGAAACCCGGTACGACGTACAAGAGCTCTGCGATATGTACACTGATATTATCGTGTATATATGACGCAGGCACGCTCTCGCTTAATTAGCAACGATTGCAGGGAGATGTATATCGCGGGAGTACGCCGAAAACCGACGAACGGAACGAGAGGCTGATGTATTCATTATCATTCATGCGCCACACACAATCTCTCTGTCCTTCGTTGCTCCGGCAACTACAATACGCACGTTCGTTTCACCCGCATAAATATGAATAGAGAAAGCTTAGTGAATTCCCACTGGCTCCGTTGATACGTCCGTCGGACTGTAGGGATTAGATTTAATTTAACGGTTGTCGTCCGCCACCTCCGGTGTCTCAAAGAGCCTCAGTGAGAACGGACGGACGACGCGAGGCTCTGCGAGTCTTTCGTCCGATGTAACTCGATGATACGCTAAGCATTACAGGTGGATGTAGTACTTGGAACGTAGGTAGAGGTTGCCTATACACAGACACACATCTAATAGTTATGTATGTTAGTTGGCTCCGTCGGTACACACTGTGCTATACACCGTGGACCGTGCCCGTGCTCGGACTACGTCCACGTCTGACCCCATTGATCGTAACTACTGGCAGAGCCCTTTGCTCCCAAGCTCCCATCGAACTGGACTCTCTCTCCCAATAGCGCGGACGTGTATCGGGCAATCTCGTCACTCGATACTCAGCATCGTGCGCGGGCTCCATGCCAATTAATGTAAAAGAATCGTACAAGTACGTGACCTCTCGAGCATTTTTTTTTTTTTTTTTCGGTGAAGCGAGTCTAACAACGTCGTTTCATCGCTCAAAGGGATTCCTCGTTGTTGCTATTGCGTCGAGACCAAGTTCGATGACCCGCAACCGCGAACGTCGCCAGACGTGCCCCACTCATGGGAATTTGTACCTGTACCCGGACAACGGAGGTACGGCAATTTATCGACGGCGAGTAACTCAAAAAGCTCTCCGTTGTTTCGAGAACCTAAAGTTTCGAACGCCGTCAGAATGAAAGAGTCCACACACATCCCCGTAGCTCTGATTCCTGTATAGCTATAGTGATTATAATTACTCGCCCGGCGAAATAATGAAGCTGTGGTTTTCGCCGTCTGCCTCGGTGGGGGGGGGGGGGGGGCGGGGGTCCGAAGCGTACTTTAGTTTGTCGAAACTTTCTCGCCGTACATTCTGCGGCTTGCTTAAAACGTTTTCGGTTGTTCGCTTGACTCGTCTCGTAAACCTACTTTTTGGCAAGCAGTCCGCCACTGCTGCTGCTGTGGCGAGGCTGCTGATGCTGCCGGTCCTGTGAGCTTTTCTCGACTCGTTCCGGGCCAAACGGGTGATATTGGCGCCGCCACTGGTCTCGTCGTGTACCTGTTCGTTAGTCGAGCGAAAGCGAGCTGCTCTTAGTCGACTAACGAATTGGAGAAACTCGAGACTATAGTGTGAGAGTGTGTACGGGTGTCTGTGTAAGTGTCTGTACAACGGTGGAGTGCACGATACAGCGCTCGGTAGTTGAGAAGGAGGAAGAGAAATACGAACGTAGAGCAAGCACAACGGACGCGACGGGCGAAGGATTAAACTTCATTTACCAAGGCACCCGAGAACCGCACGGTTATATAACTGTAGGTATACACCAGCGAGAGGCGAACAGGCGCTGCTGCTTCGGAGCGCTACTCTCTTCCGTCTCTGTATTTCCCTTGATTCCCATGCAGCTTGATCCTTCACGAGGAAAGGGACGCTTTGTTAGTACTGAAGTCGGTACGTACGTGAAAAGACCACAGGGATCCGACTGGTGGAGTGAGAGAATTTGTGCAGTTCCTTTGAGGTCACACCGCTAATGTGATCTTTAACCCTACGTCCGCATACACGGTCGTTTTCATTACGGTGGACATTGCTATGCCAATTGGCTAATGTCCTGATGGTGACGTGTGTCGTTGGTCGGCACTGAGCGTATGCCGGATAAGAGGTGAAAAGGATCGTTCCTGGATTGACCAAGAAAGATAGGACGGGAAGGTACTTGGCGGATGATGCTGCACAGGTATGTGCAGAGGAGACGTTGTATTTGCGCTTAACCGTCGATCCCGATGGTATTGATGAATGGAGAAGCGGCAAGAGCACGCAGAAAGGAGAAACGTCCAAGGGATCTGAAACGTCATCGTCGCCAGCCGTCGTCGTTCAGCGGCAGTAGGAGGGGGGGATCGCGGTCGTCTGAGGATTCTCGCAGAGTAGAGGAGTTGAGAGCCTGAGGACTTCAGCGCTCGCCTGAGAAAACAATGGATCCATCTGCATCCATAGCTTCCCATTACTCGATCGGAGTGAAGAGAGTTAGATGGCGAGAGAGCGACAGCGTGCCGTGGGGTGGCGTTTCTCCTTCTGGTTGCTAGATGGGGCCTTGCCGGTACTGCTGCTGCTGTTAGACGGGCGTTCGGGCGCGTCTATCGGCTTGGCTTGATAAGTGGGTTCTCCCGTAACGCCTAATGGAATCCTCAGGAAGTGCGAGAACCGCCCGGATGGGGTGGGAGGGTCGTTCTCTCCAAAGTTCTTGGGTGGACCTGCAAGTCTATGTGTCGTTCTCGTCTCTCATCCCTGATTCTAATACCACTGCTGAGTCCCTGACACCACTACCAGGGCTGTAGCTATGCACACCGTGGGATGGTATCAGTGTGCATCAGCATAGCGTTAAGCGTAGGGGATGAGACTCGTATACAGTGCCAGTACCAAATGGGACTGTCTGTTCGGCTATTTCCTCCTCGTTCACTCTCCCTCGCACTTCACTGTATTCGACCGCAGCAAGGCGGGGTCTTCGTGAACCAACAGAGGAACCCTTCCGGTAAGCGCGTCAAGCGGATCACGGATTCTATACTATTGTAGGAACCGCCAGCGCGTTCCGACTGACCTCCCTCTCTCCTCTGGTCTATCTGTTTACGGGTTATAGACAGATAATACATTTCGCTTTGAGTCGCTATTCAGACGTAGCCGAGTCGGGAGATCAAGCTGCTGGATGATTTTCGTGATGTTGCCGTAATCCGCGAGATACGGAAATAGAGTGAGGCTGACGGAAACCCCGTAGTCAGGTTACATACACGCTATGTCAAACGAAACATCGCCCGGTGAAACTGCCGAGACGGTCTATGTCTGTAGGGCTAGATGGTCCAGGCTGCAACGTACTGTTATACGATTCACTGTGGCTGACGATGTACCCTGTACTCTCCCTCCCTATCCCTGGGCCTCGGGACGAATTAAACTTAACCACAATTAGCGTTACCGTTGTGCAGCTTCGCTTAGCTCCATATAACCTCGTGTAAATGGTAATAGGTATCGCCCGTTGTAGCGCGCTGCAGCCAACATCCACTGAAACTATATAACCATGCATATACGTCTATGCAGACATAGGATCTCCAGCGGAAAGAGACGAGACAAGAGAGACAAGAGTTTCGTTCAAGTCCATAGAAATGTACAGACGGGAAGGTAACGATCACGTTTGGTACCAAATTCGCCAGTAGGTGTGACTATCCGTGTTCCGCCGGGATCCTCGTGTGTGGCAATTCTCTCTGTAGATCCTGCGTCGCTGCAACGGGACAACGAGAGAGAGAGCCAGTCGATAAGCTATTGAGAATCGTGCCGTGCAACCGCTGCGCCTCTGCTGCTGCCGTCGCTACTGCTGCCGCTGGCACATACCGTAGATGTGTACAGTATAGTGGTCAATGACCAGCAGCAACCCTCGAACCATCACGGCAATGCGGAAACAGCGAGTGACGAGAGAACAGCAGTCCGGCCATTCTATACCGCACCATCCAAATCAACCTCCCTCTCCCCCACTGGTAGTCCCCGGGCGCAGCTCCGTTTCGTCTCTTTAACGGTTCGATGACGATAATAGAGTTGATTAGACCGCTACTCGGCCGAACATACGAGCGGGCACGCCGGGAATCCAATCGCGACAGTTTCCCGGTGATCAAAGCTTTCCCTCCAGCACGCTCTGCACACTCCAGGTTTTTGACACACAGGCTTCCCACCCTTTTACCCCCCTGTTTCCGCGAGCTCAGCGAGCTCCCGATGATTTTACCATCGTCACACGATCCCCACGTCCAACTAATTTTTGGCTCAAAGCGCGAACGCCCACCGCCCAGGTTCCATGCCATCGTAATATGAAAAAAGTTTCGCGATAAATTTTTACACTGCCCGTCATTGATGCCTGGTTTTTCTGGTTTTTCTATCTTGCTCGATATCGAGCCCTCCGAACCAACGAGAATGAAAGCCCGCTTGGGATCCTGTATTAAAGTATTATTCGAACGACGTTTCTGACAGGACAAAAGGCCCTGTATTAAGATTTTATCGATGATTCTTGAATTTCTTGGATTGGCAAGGAGGAATAAAGTCGGTTCGTTGGCGTTGCACTGATTCGCCCCGGTGAATATATTCAATTATTTACATTCAATTAGCCGAAACGACGACTTGCTATCGCGACTCGCTTTAATATTCGTAATTTTATTGTCGAGGAGGCTACCGCTGGCTTTATCTAAGTGTACACTGCAATAGCTGAGGAGAGCTCCGATTACTCATTGTGATCAAGAAGAGACGAGGGGCGCGTTCGCTTCCTCTTGCCTTTCCAGCTGGTTCTCTCTCCCTCTTTCTCTCTCTCTCGGTCTCTCTCTATCTCTCTATCTTCCTCGGCACTGCGGAGGACAATGGGACGACAACCTTTCCGAGTCGCGGCTCTATGCGCCGAGAGGCGCACACTCACGGAGTGCGAAGACTCTATTGTGCTCGTGTGTACAGTCGGTATACATTGCGGACTAAGAGAGGGTGGAGAAGATTCTTGGGTCCCAACTCATCTCAGTTACACGGAGGCCTCGTGCCGCTGAGTACACCTGCTGCTGTTGCCGATGGTCTCGGCGTTGTTGTTGCTGCCTCAACTGATACCGTACACCCTGCATTCGCCAGGAACGAGAACAATTCCTCCTGACAAGGAGAACGAGCTCCTCGGCCACGGCACAGGTGTAAGCTTTCATTATCGTCTGAGTTTATCACCGTCTATATGTATATGCGCGTATATGTAGCGGACCATTCGGGTCCTCATGTCTCCTGTGAGAGTGGATTATTGTGCGTTTGCGCGGGAGAGACCATCCAACCGGGGGACCAGAGTGGGCTGTGTTATCCGAATTAGTTATATCGAGTTTCAGGAGTGCAACAAACGACGCGATGTCCACGGATATACCAGGTTCGAAATCGGTCGTTTGTACATCGAGGACACACGCTTCCACGCTTGAATCGACCTTGCCGCCCTTTTGATTGATTTATTGTCCTGAAGGGAGTGAAAATTCTATCCGACGATGAAATTTATCGAAATAATCGCGGTACGACGCTGAAGCTTTGTTTATCCGGCGATCAGCACGAGGCTCGAGCTGAAAGCTTATTTTGGAGCAACTTCGGTCGGATCGGGGAGGAAATCGAAAAAATGGTTATGATAGCGATACAAACACGATGGGGACATGTGTGTACATTTATGTGAGTTTTTTTCTTCCCATTTTTGAACAGAACCAGCCAAGCTGCTGCAGATAAAAAGATAGACAAAATAGTTTCCGTAAATACAGTAGAGAAATTAGCTATGGAGAAAAGAAATTAACTGGGCAGCGAGCCTGCGCGCAAAAGCCTTTTCTACTAAACACGGGTGAAGGATCATAACTTGCTCAGTCACCGATACCGTATATGTACACCAAATGTCCAGAGCGTATCTGTTCCTGTCACTCGGGGATGCAGTTTTAATCCTTATCGCATTATGTATAATCCTTCAATGAGATTATATTTAACGATGCATTTCATTTGACACAGACGAGGAGCTGGAAACTGACGAAGGACAGTAGCCGGATTAAGGTCTAATACCGACGACTGATAATTAAAATGGGCGAAACACCAATGTAAAGTATATGGGTTACAAATGTATACAGCCTTCTGATTTTCACCACTCGATACATCACATTAATTAATTATTAATTAATCAAATCGGATTACGTTGCCACTCCTGGCAACCCGTTCTTTTCATCATTATGTTAATTATTATTGTTATTTATATTATTATTACTGCTGCAAGTACAATTTCCATGCGTCGGAAGATTTATATAGTGCTCACAATTGATGCCTGGTTCTTCTATCTTGTTGGATGCCTTGCTCGATGTCTTAACATTGCAGCGCCGCGGCCGATTTATTATATTCAATTATTTTTATTTATAATATTTCGTTTGTATTTACATTTGTAACGTCGCTTCCGATTTGAAAATCTCATTTTTCGAACCGGAGGCCACGTTGCAGAGAACGATTTTAATTTTTCTGTGGAATGTATCTCGAATGCCGCCAGTGACAGAAACGGATGGCTTAAGAAACACACGATATGCGCCCCAACGCCAACGAACCTCAGCGGCGGGCAAATAGCGCGCAATATAGTCCAGTTTTTATAAAAACGTCGTGAAAGCGGTAACAGGGTTGACAGAAGAATAAATGAAAAGCAGAAAACTAGCTGCCGACGGTTGAAAGAAAACGATTTCAGAGCTCGTCTTGGGGTCAAATACGGTTTTCTCGGCAATTCGGTCTGGCGTCATTTTTTCCCCCCTCTAGTTCGCGATAGGATCACGGGACGCCGGAATCATTCTCCCGTTACGAATTTCATCGACGGCGACGCTGGTAAATGGATTGCGGGAAATCCTCGCGTGGGTCTACGTGTATCGTGTGGTTCTTCGTGCCGCTAGATACAGAGAGGGATTGAGTTCGATTGCGAAAAAAAGAGAACAAGAAAAGGCCGAGCGGTTCACCCTGAGGACATCAAGCTCGAGTGCCGAGTAGTGCTTCGCATCATCGAGGCCTTAATACTCCGCACCCTATCGGGGCCACGATCGGCGGAATGAGGCACGCTTCTCGTGTCTTTCCTCGAGCTGATATTTCACGACGTTTTCCACGACGGACCCCTATCATTGACTGGTCGCTCCTCGAAATCTTTGGATGGGATTCTCAGTCGCCTCATCGTCGAGAGCAAAGCGTGGCGCCAGAGACGTGCGAGGAAAAAAAAAAAAGAATACGCCGGAACGCCGAGAAAAGAGCCTAAGGGCGGGAGTCGAGTAAATAAAAGATTTTATGTGAGAACAAATAAGCGAGCGGAGAAATGGACTTTTACCAAGTCGTATTGTATGTCCCTTTCACTGTTATTTTCTTCCACTCGCTGCCGTTACTGCTGCTGCACCCTCCGTCTACGCACTCCGCAGCTCGGTAATGTCGCTCTTCATGCCGGAATGGTCCTCATTCAACCACACCAATTGCGGTGCCGAACGACCATCTCGATCCCATTCGGGCCGTCAAAGTCTCTCACGTCGGTTTTCGTGTACCACGTGTTATTATTCCTACGGCTACGAGTAGCTACCGGAAGTTGAGGAGGGGCCAAACATTCCGAAGGGCCATACATAAACATGTAGGCGTTGCGACGGTCATCAGAGGTGGGATCACATGTTACGGCTACCGTGATGCAAATTTCAAAATGCTGGTTTTACGTTCGCTTTACCTTCCTGAAAAAATGTCAAATTTCGTTCCCGTGACGTCACTTCTCTAGCTTCGCGCACATCTCACTTGCGACTGTCATCATGGGTGGGATCACATGTTACGGCTAACGTGACGCAAATTTCAAACTCCCGTTTTTACGTTCGCTTTACCTTCCAGAAAAATGTCAAATTTCGTCACCGTGACGTCACTTCTCTAGCTTCGCGCACATCGCACTTGCGACTGTCATCATGGGTGGGATCACATGTTACGGCTAACGTGACGCAAATTTCGCACTCCCGGTTTTACGTTCGCTTTACCTTCCAGAAAAAGGTCAAATTTCTTCCCCGTGACGTCACTTCTCTAGCTTCGCGCACATCGCAAAAGGGTAGTTCTTGTCGTTCTCCAAGCTCTCTAATTATTCGACGCTCGTATGCGCTACGTATATATCGCTCTGCTGTCCTAAAGTATAACTATGTCCGGAGCACAAGCGCACCGAGGCACAAGAAGGGTTGTTCTTTGCGCGTTTATTTTTTTTTTTTTGGTTGTTGTTTTACGTTCACTGGCAAACGAGGGAGTGGTCGTGCGGTCGTAGGCGCCTACTAGTACGAGTCAGGCCCTCTCTTCGTGATTTATAGTTGAGTACCAACGTGGGCCAGTAGAACAGAGACACAGCCGGTGATGCAAAAGCAGGGTGTCGCTCGTCGGGATGTGCGAGGAAGAGGAACGAAGGACGAAGGGGGTATGGAGCACGGGAAGTTGCGCCCGGGTCAACGGTGAGCGCAGACTAATGGTCGACTGGATCCCTCTATAGTATCTCGCTCGCTCTCTCGCGGCTGTGAAAGTATGGTCCCGGGCACAGTTACCCTCCCGACGGGGGGGGAGGACAGTTTACTAAACGCGGCTTTAAGGGATGATCAAAGGTCGTTGGTGATGACCCGTCGGGTCGCAGAACGGTCGAGGATCATGCTACACCACCACCCTCACCCCTCCGTGTACGATAGATACACATCTCCATTGCACACCTCCTCTCCACGACGACAGGATCCCGGGATGCAACATCTGCATCCTATCACACGAGTTCGGAGCTTCGTACCTTCCAACCCGGAAAATGTTTGCGTCAGCTTACAGTTTGCGCACGTACGAGAACTGTTTCGTAGATTTTGGCGTTACGTAGAATATCAAATTATCGGACTTGGATATCTGTATACTGAGAATGATGCTGCGAGGAATCAGAGGAAGAAGAATGTGTTGACCAAACGAACAACTCGGTTAAGTAGGCTGAGGGTGATTAATTTCAGGGCAGTTGGTCCCAAAAATATGTTGGACTCGGTTCAACGACGCAGTTAGTTGGGGCAAAGAATTATGTTTCTCCGTGCGACACAGGAGTGTCGCATCGCTAGTGATTCTCCTCTAGGTACCAGTTTCATTACATTTTGCTGATCTAAATATGTATGCGTTAAAGTAACCGAATCCCCTTGCGCTGTCGTCGCCCGCTCGTGTCCCCGAGGCACCGGCACGAAGCCTGGGATATTACGACTTGAAGTGTAAATCCTCGAGTCCTGGTTTAATTTTGGTTCCGTTATATCCGGCGCGGAGTCACAAAGGTCGAGGCTAGGCGTTGCAGCTATGCGAGCGGCTCAGAGAGAGGCAGAGAGGCTTCGAGGAGGTGGAAGAAGCTGCGGGAAGATTAGGCGGTTTCGTTGCACCCGTTAAATTTGATTTAGTGTAGCCTGTTCCTGTATTTCGCGTTAGCTCGCTGGAGTCACATACCAAGCCTCGCGTTGTTCTCATCAACGCTGCCGGTTTTAAGAGGCCTGCGTCATCCACTCTTACTCCTTTATGCCACCTCGATAGCGGTACCAGGAAGAGGAAACGGAGGATTCCCGTAGACCGAGACGCTCCCGGGCTTGACGTCGAGAGCCCAAGGCACTCGGTACAAATTCGAAGGATTTCTCGTAGCGATGCTCCACTTCGAGACTCCCTCTTGTGGACGACGAAGACTAAGAGACGAGGGATTAATCCTCCGTCGCTCGCTCACTCGCGAGGGCTAATTTGTTATAGCTCTACGGTACGACGGGCAATATTGCCGAGAAACCCCTTCTTATTGGCTTCGATCAGATAATGATGCTCGCGAAGTTTGTAACATATAGAATACCCGAGATGCTGGCGAAGTTTGTAACATACGAATACTCGTGACTCCGTTTTTCTGTTTTTGATTTGCTACAAAAAGCTATTAAATGGAAAGTCGTCGCGTACATCAAGGGTTTTTGGGATCAACCTTTGGCGTCAAAGGACCACGGTTATCAATGAACCGCCCTCGATGCTCGCCCTTGAAAGTCGGAACGACTTTTCTGTGCATGGAGACACGTTTACTACTTACCGGTTGATTGTTGAGCGTAAATGAAAGAACAGCCGGTGGGCTCGACGGCGGTACGGTGCAATTTGCTTTCAGGGTCTCCCCAGGGTCATAGCGGTCGCGTTCCGCCACGATAACCGGCCTACCCTCCGGCAGAGCTGAAACACAGTAATAATTTTCTTACAGCACACCCGGGACGAATTTCTGCTCCCCAGTACATCGTCTCAGTTTCACAGCTACCACGAGGATGGCAGGGATTACAGCCCCCGCTTGTACTTTTCTCGTCACAAACTCCATCGCCAGAACGGTCGTGCGACTCCGTAGCTCATGCTGTTGGGACAACGCTAGACCCTCGCCGTCAAGGAGTGAGATTTCCAGCACCACGTGGATCCAGGAAGTTTTCGACAGTTTTCCGAATCGCGATAAGGGAACCCGGCAATCTTGGACGGTGTACAATTCCAACCGTCGATCTGGCATCCAAAATTTCTGCCACGACTACCAGTGTGGCAGGACAGCTCGTTCCATTCGAGCCATTCATCAAAATTTATAATGCTCGTAACCAAACAACTCTTGCGAATTTTAAAGTAAAAACGTCTAAGTAACTTTAATGATGACACAACCGAATACGACACCGCGGCAAAAGTGTGAAAAACTTCCTGGATCATCCTGTATATACACAATACTCTGCCGGTACGCGCAGTTCGGGCACGAGCTGCAACTTATCCAATTTTCGTTCGGGAACTAAGTTGGCCGCTCTTCAAACGAGTAGGGACGAGAGGAGCCGAGCGGAATCAGCGACGAGGCTGTCAGCCAGCTTCCGGTATATTCTTCGGAGTCACCGCGCTCTTTATAACCCGAACTTTGTAGCCTTCTCGTCTGACGAACGATGATTTTAATACCCTCGCTTTTGTTATTCTCTCGAGCTTACGCGTTAAATTTAAATGAAATAGAAGAGAAAAAAACATCGACTCACGCTTTTCTATGAAAAACGATCGAGTACCTACGCTTCGTGATTCAATATAATTTACGATCGTTCGTTCACCTCGCGAGATCGCCGCGGGCAGATTCCCACGGCAAGGCTGTTACCACCGCGAAACTGTTTCGAACGACGCCTACAACGATTTTGGCTCTCAGCGCCGGAGCGCCTATTCTGCAAATGAAATTACGGTCGGATTGCGGCCGCGAAACCTTCGAAATTCGTGAATTCGGGCTCTTCCTCGGGATGTCGTTGGACGGACGAGTCGATGGCAAATGAACCCCCCTGACCCCCCCTGCCCGTCCCGCGAACGCGTTTCGCGGAACCGGTGTAGGACGATTAATCGAATCGGTGATACCCGCGTTGCGAACCAATATCGTTCGGCGCCCCCTGCTAGCGGCCGATACGTGCCGATTCCATTCCGTCCGTCCCTCCATACGCTCAGACTAATCTATACGCGACCAATCTGCCGTGCGGCAAGCTGCACGGTACGTTGGATAATACTTCGAAGAACCCGCCCGCGGAACAGCATCGCCATTACGTGCGGTCAACGCGATCGGAATTCTATCTCGAAAATTCAGACCGGCAGATGATTTGGTTGAAGTAAAAAAAAAAAAGTATTGGAAAATTTCTTCATACGCAATTGATCCTCCTTCGACGATTTTTATTGCCGCTCGAGAGCGAGAGAAAAAAAAGTATTATAAAAAAATGTTTAATAAAAAGTAACTTCAAAAAGGATGAAGTAATTCATTTACGTTACATTAATAAATATTGTCAGTAAACAATTATAGTAATAATTGATAATAAAGAAAAAAACGCTACGATTATAAATAAATAACAATTTAGGTCTCTTCATTTATCATTGGAAACTCGGCTCTATTTCGGCAGCAGCGTGAAGTAGCGATATCATTTGCGATTTTATGCAGAAGTGGGCGTCGCCGACGTGATTTTTCGATATGTCACCGCGAACTTTTAACCGGATTTCTCGAATTATGGTTTATTATATTGAGTTCATAGCTCCCCTCACAAATGTATTGTCACAAACATAGATAATACTGTAAAGTTGAGTATACCAAAATTTGTTAAGTAATTTTTTGCCGTGTTCCGACGTTTACAGGCACTTGCCAAAAGTCGCCAAGCCGGCGGATCGCAGTGAAACGCATAACTCCCGTCTTTTTGCCCTAGTGCGCAGTCGGGAGTAAAGAGGAGGGACGCGATTACTCGACGATTCAGTGGCCACTCGTCAAATTCGAGCGTGACAGGTTGATAGGATTTCCGCCAGGCATTTTCATCGATCCTCTCGGGTTTTTTTATGGTTTCATTTTTTTTTTTTGCTTTGTCCTGTCGACCAAAAAAAAGGTGTACGCTCGCGTCATGATGAAGCCAGCGGGGCCGGTCATGTCTTTTTAATATTTATGACGCGTGGCTTGTTCATCTCTTGCTCCCTCTTCGCTCATCTGTATTATTTTGAATTATGAAATTCATATTGTGCCACGATCCCTTTAGTCGCGGGAGCTTCCCGGCGAGTGCACGAGCCATTTTCCATATCCCCGACTGAAAACCGGTGCCATGGCGACGGCTATATAATGCACTCTCTCGCGGTATAACCAATTATACGTACGTATATACTGCACGGCGGTGGATTGGAATGGTACAGCGCATAGACGAGAGACTTGGAACGAGAGGCGAGCACATGGAAAGAAATAACGCGTTTAAAATTCCCGGCGCGTCCGATCGTCGAACAGGAATGAAAATTTCGATCGCGTTTCACGGCGTTTTTTCCAGCAAATGAGGAGCGAGAGTGAGGGAGAGAGAAAAAAAAACAGAGAATGGAGGATGAAGAGTAAATAGAGAGAGGGAGAGATGGAACTGCGACCGAGAACGAGGACGAGCGTGCAAATGCATATTCGCATGGAAAACACGATGCGCCGCTCCGCGCTTCGACTCATCCGTTCAATTTCTCCCGTTCCCTTTTTTCTGCATCACCGCGAGGCCATTCCGCGCTTCGTCCACCTCTGTCATTTCCCCGGAGAATTTTAAATCGCAACGTATCGCGACTCGGTGTATATCGACTATACAGAGACAGAAGTTTTGTAAATTCTTCGTTAAAAACGCGAATCCGGTGGTTCGTTCTCGCGGTTTTTTTGTCAGGCAAAAAGAAATAAAAAAGAAAGATAAATGGGGCAACCAAGAAACGAGGACCGCCGGTGTTATTTTGTAAATTCTTCGTTAAAAACGCGAAGCCGGTGGTTCGTTGTCGTGGTTTTTTTTTGTCAGCCAAAAAGAAAAAAAAAGAAAAACGGGGCAAGCAAGAAACGAAGACCGCTGCTGTTAATACGGAGATGTGAATTGACCGTTTCGGAAAAAAATAAAAAAGAAATAAAGTTTGTCATAATTATACCGCGCAACCAAGAAAAATGGATTATCTCTCAAACTCAATGCCACCACGAGATCTGATACCTTTCAAGGTAGTCCTTGCGAATGGTGTTAGGTAGTCCTTGCGAAAGTTAGGTTTTCGGGAGATTTGTTGAAAAATTTAATTTTTCATCAATGTGTTAATAACATTTCGCAATCATTTTCATACAAAATTAATCTTTTCAGCACCTTTAATATACTTCATTTTTTTCACATATTTACACCATCCAGAAGTGTTTGCAATTCGCTCTCATTTCTCTGAAACTTGTGCGAAGTGAACACTATTCGCAAGGATTCGCAAGGACTACCTTAATTAGTTCCCTGCGAGTAATATTGCATCTTTTACCAATCGCAGGTTTCCCGCATACGTTCTCGTACCGGTATCATCGATGCCGTTACACGTTCTCAACGGATATTCTTCATCGACGTACGAAAGGCAACGAGACAAGTAACGCAGTCAAGGAACCTGAGGCTGTCAAAGATGACCGGTACCGTTATACCCAAGTGCATCCGAAAAGTTGCTGCAACTCTCGTTAAATTACGAGTGGCTTGAGCGGTACGAGGAGCGCGTGTGCCAATAATCCGCGAACTCCGCTCGCGATTACCTCCAGCCTCGGCGTGGAGGAGAACCCGAGTCGAGAGGAAAGGAGCGAGCGAGAGTGGAAGCCAACTAGGTACACGGGAAGAACAAGGGCTCTCCGCATGAAAAGGAGCTATTATGCGCGAGCGAAACGTCAAGTGTGTTCCTTATCCTCCTAAAGCCGGCGGTATCGTCGTCCTCCGCGTCAAAGAGGCAACATTCTACTCACAGCAACGACGCAATACCGAGTGCGGTAATACCGAATCTATGTACAGCGATCACTCGTTGTCGTCGCTTACCAACAACGACGAGTTTCTTCCAGCCGGATTCCGTGGAAAACGTTGGTGCATCGGCGGTGACTTCGCACGAAAAATTTCCCGCCACGCCAAAATCCACGTTCTGTATCGTCACCTGGCTCTCATTTGACTTTGCGATCTACGACAGAAAAATGAAGAAAAAAAAATCACATTTTAGTACATTGATTCGGTGATAAAATTGCTTTAGGGTGAAAATGATGAATATGGTCCGGTGCTATTATCACTGACCGACGTGCTAAAGGGGATGGGCCATATTCACCCTTTTCACCCGACTCCTCGTTCGGAAATTATTGCCCCCTTTAATTTCTATGCTCGCGCACGGGAACATCCATCGTGGATGCATCGAGACGCAATGCGGACAGTTACATCGACACGATCGTGTAAATACTCGAATCTGTAGTCGAATCGATATCGCGATACGTACAGTAACACACGCACTCGGGTGTCCGTCAGGTGGAATAATGAAATGAGCGGCAATTTAAATTCATGGCCGGCGCTCGGGGAGGGCAATGAGTCGGTGTGAAATGCTCTCTCGCGGGTCTCTTGAGCCCCCGGTAACGCGTGCGTTCGATCCGTACTCATCGTGTGCGTCGCCTGTGTGCGAGAAGGAATTTTTATTTTATTCTTTTTCTTTTTGTTTTCATAATTTTTTTTTATTCTTTATTTTATCACCCTCACTAGCGTTCTTCAGCATCGATGTAAATGGGCGTATTTGCCGTTCGCGTATTTGCCGGCCTCGCATCGTCACCCGGCGCCTGTTCGATTCCGACGGTAAACAATTGGGTGCGAACGATGGTCTGGCAAACATAGAACGAGGGAGACGGACAGATTGAGAAAGCGCTGGAGCAGAGAGGCAGAGAGTGAGAGAGGCTTCGCCAATGGGCACAAGTGCCAAGATCCGAGTGTTAAATTGACGGTTTTATTCGACAAATCGGGGCGAGAGAAAGCTCGCGCCCGGGCGCGAAAGCGAGGATGAGCCGGGGGAGATAGCGGACAGCGGGCTCCGATAAAGGCTTCGCGCCAAGCATTTTCACACGGGCTGGATCCACGCACCAACGCTCCCCTCCGCCCACCCTCACCCCAAACGATATCTAAAATTCCGTAATCGTTCGACGGGGGATTAATGGAATCCGCGATCGGCGAACACGTGAAACCATCCCGCGGGACCTGCGCCAGCCGCACGGGTTGCAGCGATCTTTTTTTTTTCATTCTTTTTTATCTCTTTATACGTACAGCTAATATATAGAGAGGCCACTCTGCTTTCATTCTGTGTGTAAAGCGTTGCATAGAAACAAAAAAGAAAAAAAAATGAATCGGAAAGCGTTGAACGAGGCCGGATGCGCGAAAGGAGTGGAAAGTTATTTTTTCCAGAGGAGTAGCGATAAATAGTAGATACAACCTCGTAAAGTTTGAAGCGGCTGGTCGCGATAAAGAATGGGAGGTGGAGAGTGTTCGGAGTCGGCGTGAAGATCAATCGCGCCTCGACGAGATGAAAAGCGCGGAAGAAAAGCGTGCGTAATTAGCGAAGTTTAAATAATGGCCTCGAGTTGAGAACAAAAACCTGGTGTATAGAAGGATAGCGGGGAGTCTGAGAAGGGAATGAGAAAGCGAAGAATGAAGAAGGGAGGGAGAGAGCAAAGGTACAAGATAAGCTGGTCCAACGGAGGGAGTCTCGTGAACGCTTTGACGCCGGAAACGCAGAACGGAGGCGCCAAATCATTAATTTTCTTCATGGAAGATGTAAAATAAAATATATATATATATACATATATAATGCAGAGGACAGAGGTAGTGCAGTTGACCTCTTTTCAACATAAAGAGCAAGCCAAGCATTCTCGAAGCCTTTGATGAAAAATCATGCTCCGTTTCGTATTATTAATACGTCTCGGACCCTCATCGCTATAACGAAGAAAATTTATGATTAAGGTAGATTTGCGAATTATTCATTGAAAGAATGAACACGGTCGAGCGTTCGCGATAATTTTAGATTAAAGAAGTGCTTCGTTTTTAATGATGTACAAAGCTCTGTCTCTTTCCGTCTATCGCGCATTAATTGAGGCCATTAATTGCTCTTCAATCTATGGACCCTCGATTCACGGCGACTCCACAGTCCTCTCAAATGTTGAAAGTAATGTACCGTGCAGCCATGAAATATTCAGATCACCTGAATAATTGTTACTTAGGATTATGGAACTGTTGGATCATTTCATTATTCCACCTCTGGAAGCTTCCCCATGCTTCGTGATAACACCTGCTTCACGAAATTCGACGAATCATCATCGAAACATAAATTAGCAACAGCGAACATCGCAACGATCAAGATGCACGATGGAAAATAAACTTGCATCACTTGCATAAACTTGCAAAAATGTCATAAACTTACGTCAATGTCGATTCCAGGAAAGGTGAAGATCTTCGTCGTCGGAGTTTCCTTTGGTGAGAATCGGTAGAACTCGTTCTTGCCCCGGTACCACTTGAGCGAGTAAAGTGGCGTGTCCTCGAGAACATAATGGCATCGTAGTGTCGCTTCGTGACCACGCTGCACCACCTCCGGTACCACTTCCAACCTGGCGTCCCTCAGGCACCTTACACCTTTGTAGCGCCGATTGTCGTGTCGGTAGCGTGAAAAAGAAGAGAAGAAAAACAAAACGATAAAAAAAAAGTGAAATGAGATAGTGTCGAGCGACTCGGTCAGTACGGTGCACGGTGTATACAATGTATTCTACATAGTTCCTCTCACCCGGAGGCTGTGGCGTAGAATTATAGTGAAAAAGAAAAAAAAAACGGCAAGAGAGGACAAAATTACTTTCTCTCTTGCACTCCTCTCTCTCTCACCGCAGCATCTCTCTGTATCAGCAGTGGCGAACGAGAGACGAGGGAGCGGCAAGGCGAGGGGGTACAGGATGGAGAGAAAAAAAATGAGAACAGGCAACGACGCATTAAGTCTAGTGTGCATCATTAGTCCGCTTTTACTTGGGGGAGAACTGTGGCGCGAAAGAGACGGGGCTACAGTGAGAGTAGTGCAGGTTGCGAGCGTCAGCGAGAAATTGCAATTCCAGCAAATGACAACCACCCGTTTCCCCGCCCCTCTCGGCTTCATCCCTTGGAACCACTGCGCTAGCGCTGGTAGCCGCTCCTTGGTACTACTGTTGCGCTGGAGCACTCCCGGCGGGCTTCTCCCGCCCTCGCTGCGCAACCTCTGGCCTGCGTTCATCACACGAACAGAGCTAGATAGGGTGTTTAAAAAAAGGCGTTGGTTTTTACATTTTCCTCCCACCTTTTTAAAGTACAGATTTCGATCTCAAATTGAACCTCGCAAAAAAATCCTATGAGGTGCCATATTCGACGTTTTACCCAAATAATGCGGCACCGATCAAATTTAATTGTCAACGAGCGCCTTTCGCGTGGTTCGATTTCAGATTGAAATCCATACTTTTGAAGGGTGGAAAGAATTTTTTCAACAAATTCACACTTTTGGACATTTTTAGAGATCCTTATATACAAATTAAAAAAATTGTTGAAGAATACGTATTTTGGATTCACTACAAAAAATGACAAAAAGTTAATCTCCCACCCCGTACAAGTATATATTTAGATCTAAAAAAATATCTCGCGGAAGGCGGTTGTTGACAATTACATTTAAAAGGTGCCGCATTTTTTGGGTACAAACGTCAAATGCGGCACCACTTAGCATTTTTTGCTACGGCCTTTCGTGGAGCTCAATTTGAGATCGAAATCTATACTTTCAAAGGGTGGGAGGAAAATAAAAAAATGGCCTTTTTGTGAAACACCCTAATACAAACACACATATACAGTACTGTCAGGCTGTGTCTCGGGCGCTCCGGCGTCCTCGTTATAAACTATGGAATTTAGAAACCGAAAATTTAGATTTCCGGATATTTATCGGAAATACGTCACTTCCAGCCGAAAAATGACATTTTCAAACCGAAAGTGACGTATTTCCGGTGTGAAGTTAAATCTCATTTTTCAGACGCGAAGTGAGGTCACACCGGAAATACGTAACTTCGGGTTTGATAATCCCATTTTTTGACCTCAAGTGAGGTACTTCCTCTCTCGCACTTGCGGTGAGCTTGCAGAGAACACGGCGTAGCTTCTACTCTATATCCTCTTTTATTCCCAACCATCCCTCCAACCGCCCCCCCCCCCAGCCCCTGGTATTTCTCATCCCCGATCAGCGTATCCTCGTTTTTCGTCTTCGCTTATTGACGTTTTCGTATTAGCTCACGGTCCGTTAAGCCGGAAAGAATCGTGCCAGCGACCGATAGGTATTCTTATTCAAATGCTGCTGTTCCAGCAAGTTTCCAGGAAGCCCCTGGCGAAGTCGATTCCCGATGAGGGGTATAAATCGTTCATCCGTTGGATATGAGAATCGATGCTCAGCCTGAAAATCACCGTACACTCGTCCATTATCGTATACCACATTTGTGTATTCCCGGGTACACGATATAATGTCACAGTGTAGGGAGAGCAACCGGATAGTGGCCGAGTACGGGTGGAAGATTGTGTCTTCCTTATCGGATAATGAGAAGGTATCGTGTGTCGTTGTTGCGAAACAACACGCGCCTCGTGCACGTTGCAACCGAGACTAAAAACACCGGGGGAGGATCGGTAAAGCCGTAGTGCCCGGGAGGCAGGAGGCACATCGATGGGATAAGGATCTACATTACGCTTCAGCGCCAATCTGGCGAAATTAAATCGTTCCGCAGTCGTAAATCTCGTGGAGCGCGGGATGGAGCTTCGGAGAGCCACAAGCGTACACACTGCAACACCAGCGAACTTGTTTCTCTTCTTGCTTACGTAAGAAACTCCGGGATGAGAAACTTGGTCCGCGCATCTTGTTCGCCTCGGTGGGACGATGAGAGAGACTCGCCGCTTCGCTGTCGTGCGATCTCTTCGGGGTACAAACCCTACCGGCAAAATAGCCCGGAGACAAAAGTCCTTGCGAATCGTTAGTCACGCTGTGAGCCTGAAACTTCTTTTTTGTCTCCTTTAATCCCCTTTCTGATGGGAATCTCTCTCCGGGACGTAAACAAATTACGTCGCGCGGCACTGCCGCGCTGAATTTAATAACGGACGAGGAGAGAAAGTCCGTTGAAGATCTTCGATGGGGAGAGAAATCCGCCTAAACACGGATGGCAAACTCACATACCGGCGGGTCGCGCTTCCTCTGAATATGTTTGCGATACGCTGGCTCACTCTCGTCAAAGAGAGCAACGCCCCTCAAGGCCTCGGCAAAAGTCCCGGTCTTTTTAATTCCGAGAGTTTTTTCGCGCTCGCTAAAAAAAGAATCGCGGTAGGCCCGGAGTGCACTGCTGCGGACATTGAGAATCATTATAAAGTCCTCCGTATCCGGGCTTTTTTTCAGGTTATCTCTCCGTTTCGTCCCCGACCGTTGCGGAAAACGCGACTATCTTCCCTACAGTCTCGGCCGTACCGACCGCGCACGCGTGCGAACCTTGTGTTACCCGTCGTATATATAAATTTAAACTGTACAGCCTGGTGCCTCGGGTCTTCACTCCGGACGGCTTCCCTCTTTGCCTCTGACGGCCTCCTCCTTTTTTCTCTGTTTTCTTCGTTTTTTTTTTACGCTCAAAAGAACATGGAATCCATTACGCGCGTTTTTACGACTAATTACTGGAAAAGAAGAGGCTAATTAGTCAAGCGTGTCTCGCGGGAATTCTCTCTCTCGCGGAGGACTTTCACTGGTGTATACCGAAAGGGAGGACCGCGGCTGATTCCGTTGGCCGCAAGCCGAAGGAAACCAGAGACCAGCGCTGTTCTCCTCGAGCTTTCGAGTCACGAGCGAACCGCCCCCTCAGCGAATTACCCTAAACTTCCGAGCGCGTCGGTGCTGTGTCTCGGGGAGAAAAAAAAACACGAGCTTCGCGATTTTCATTCTCCTTCGGAGTATAATGGAAAAAGAAAAGCCTCTCGTCATCTCGGGCCGGGGATACGGTGGAGAAAATAACTCCCCGCGAATTCTTCGTCGGCGAGATATTGCAGCGCCAACACACAACCCGCGACAGAGATACCGGGCGAAGAGTTCGACGGAATTTAAAGCGGCTAATTAAAAAAAAATCTTACCGGCCGCGACGCCGAGGCGGAACGAGTTCGTAATTATTTTTCTTTTAATACGGGATGGAAGCTTCGTCGGTTCTTCGGCGCTCCATCGTGGAGGAGCGTCGCCCGGCAATACCGGCATGACTCCGACCGTGAGCAGGGATTTCTCTTTCGTTTTTCATTCGTTCTCCGATACTCGTCCGGAACCCGTTACCCTCTACAGTTCACGACGAAACTAGGAAGTTTGTAACGAAGTTTTAATAACCGTTCGGGGGCGGGCCGTCCGGTCATCGCGCTGTGTTTGAAACGAACGACGTATAACGTGGAGCCGTCCCCCTTCACGAGCGTCGGACTTTTCCCTGCCGCGGCTAATGCGCTTTTGCCGACGATGAAAACGATCAGGATTCACCTCGTTCGCTGCCGGTCCGCGTGCAAACCTCAAGGCTCCGATTTTGCATAGCGGCAGAGAGTAAAGTTTACCGGTGGGGAACCAGAAGGGGGAAGCGTCTATTGTGTTTAATACCGACGAAACTATTCACCGGGTCCGCGAGGAACGAGAGTTGTCTGCCCACAGAAATTGCACACTTTAACTTTCCGTGATCAAAGACGCATTTTTCTGTATGTCCGACTCTTAACCGAGCGACCACTTCGCGGATCGTTTCCCGGTAACTCGATCTCTTCATTAATCTGCGTACTTATTCATTTCGGCTCTAGAGGAAGCGTCTGGAAACTCGGTTGAGCGACGAGGTGGCGGAGAAACATCCCAGGATTCCTTCACGCAAGGGTAATTACTTTCGGAAGTCAGGACGGCCATTCGCTGTCGCACGTGTCTTGCATTATGAACGAGAACTTGAGAGAGTCGCGAAACCGGTACGATTCCGGGAGCGCTGCCGTGCAAAAATGCCAGAACTCACGGATCTGCGCATACGGAATCGGCAACGATTATCGCGAGTTATCCGAGAAAATTTGTTTTAGACACGAAACGAGAGGTACGATAGCGGCAGAGGAAAAGGCGAAAACGGATGAAATGAAAAGGTAACAGGGTTGAGAGGCGAAGGAGCTTTCGCTCTCGGGACGATTTCCTTCAGCTGGCGGGAGGCGCGAGCACCCGTCAAGATCTCATTTCCCGGCTAGTTTATTAACGCCTTTCATGACGCGCACTGGATATAACTAATGCCCTGCCCGTAATAACTTGCTGGAAAAGACGACGAGTCCCCCGACGGAGCGCGGGGAGAGAGCTCGGGTTGAGATATTAACTCAAAAATGGGAGGGAAAAGGGAGGAATGCATGAAAGGGCCGCGACAATGGCATTGCTGGGACTAAGACGTATAAACGTAATCTCAAAGAGGAAGAGAGGAATCGTGGTCCAGAAAATAAATCTTGATGGACGAGCAACTCTTGCGTCCAACGTCTTTGCGTAACGAGGAAAAGGGAAGAGGCGACCTCCCGAAATCCGCTGAAAATCGGGGGTGATACTTCGCGATCGTCTCTCACTCGCTCGCGAGTGAATGGTGCATAAAGTACACACGCTTTATTTCTGAGAGGGCGGTCGGAGGTTCCGTCGTTGAAGGATTCCGGCGTTAGGGATCGAGCCCGATTTTGTACGCCGCGGCTTTTCGCCGTTCCGGAGGGATAACTCTAGGGGTCTTCGGCGCATGGCCGTGTGTTCGACGAAACTATTGGCCGGGTCCGGGATGAACGAGAGTTGTCTATCCACAGAAATTGCGTGCTTTGACTTTCCTTGGTCAAAGAGCATTTTCTGTATGTCCGGTTCGTCACCGATCGTTTGTCGGTAACTTGATCTCTTCATTCATCTGCGTACTTATTCATTTGGGCTTTGGAGGAAGCATCTGGAAACTCAATTGAGCGACGAGGTAGCGGAGAACCATCTCAGGATTTCTTTATGCAAGGGTAATTACTTTCGGAAGTCAGGACGACCATTCGCTGTCGCACGTGTTTTGCATTGAGAACGAGAACTTCAGAAAGTCAAGAAACCGGTACGATTCCGAGAGCGCGGTCGTGCAAAAATGCCAGAACTCGTGGATCTGCGCAACCGGGATTAGCGACGATTATCGCGAGGTATCCGAGAAAATTCCGAGTGGCTTCCGGCTGGTTCTCGGTGCGATCGTACGAGGGATGTAAGGGACGGGTGGCGGGGTATGAGGTCGCTCTTCCGCGACAGTTCGTTTCGTCGCTGGACGTCGACAGCCACCCGAACTCCCGGAGACGGCGGTGAATCAAGCGGGGTAACAAACAGATTTAGGATCGGGGTCGAAGGAAGCCGAAAAAGGAACCGACAGGCAGAAGGGGTTATTTTTCGTGAATGCGTACGAGACACACACGGACGATTTTCGTCTTGTATCGCGCAGCTACAGCGCGTCTCTTCTCGCTATCGCAAACCGGCGACATGAGGAAGGGGAAAGTAGGTAAGGAGAAGGAAACGGCAACGTGCCGCCGCTACCGCTCTGGTCCGAAGGGAGACGAGGGAGCTCTCTGAGTTATCGCCAAAAGTTTGCCTCGCGATTCGAAGCCGTACTCCCGGACCTGCCCGATTTTACCGTAAAGTGCATTATCAGTCGTTGGGATTTCATGAGAGTTCGTCGTAGTCGCTTCGTCGTCGTCTTGGCGAATTCGCGGCAAACGACGACGAGATGAGCGAAGAACGATACAACCGAGAGCGTTGGCTTTTGCACTCCTCTCACTCCACCCTCCTCCCTCATCCCGCTCATCCCCCCTCTGCCGCGGATGATGAAGAGCCTCGTTTGCGCGCGAAGAAGATCGCTTCTCGTACGTCTCGACGAATTTATAGGGTCGGCATGGAGATATTCGTTCGCTGTAATGTTCCTTCTTCTGCTCTCAGCTATGTTGATGGGTATCTCTAGTTTGTGATATATGATGAAACGGTCGTAAATTTTTTTTCAAGTTTGTCGAATATTATTTTCTTGACCCCTTTCAACGAGATTCCAATCGAGGAGAAACGGGTTTGGAGGACCTTGTCAGGTTCACATTTAACACCCTAAAGTGTCTACTTGGCCCAAATGCGGTTTTGGAGCCGGGCAAACTTTGGAGCAACTATGATCGCCTGAGTTAGAAATTCGACCCGACTCTGATCGCCAATGAAGGTCCGACAACCAGCTAACGCCGGGATGGTAACATCGGCCCAACGTTACCAAACGACGTTGACCCAACGTTGGATGCCGATGTCCAGCCACACGGAGAAAAAAAAATGTTGGGACAAGATTTTTGTTAGCATAACAAATTTAGATTGTTAATATCGGACAACTGAACCAGCTTGTAGCCGTAGCAAAATTTTTCGCTCGGAGCGATTTGCTACCACAACAAAACGGCCTTTGTTGATGTAACGAAAAAATGTGTTAAATGACTAAGTGGAGCGCGTATGTGTGCCGACACTACAACGAGCTCAAGACGCTCGACGCGTAAAATAAAAACAAGGAAACGCGAGGAAACAGTTCCTTTGTATTTGAGTAACAATTAAAATAGAGTGGAATTGCGATCTCTTGAAATATGCTCTGTATGGATGTATAAACTGCGAAAGGTAATTTTGGAGTTTTTTTTTCAAAGCAATGAAATGATAAAATAGAAACGCGCAAATTGAAGAAGAAAAAAAAATGTTGTTTATAAAAATGTTGTATTGAACATTCGCTGAAAATAGCCGGCGGAAACTGGGTCAAAGTAATTCAACCTCGCGAGCGAACGTCGACTCGATATCGGCGAGCACGCATCGTTGCGACTCTGGTAGGCAGCGTCTTGCGACTATCGAGCCCAGCGCCGGCGTGGTTATCAATCCACAGTTTTGTCAACGCGGGGCATCAGTCGAGATCCGATCATCGGCCGGTAACCTATCGCAGACTAACAGCCAAGCGTCGGCCATGCTTCGAGCCTCGGCCAGGCGCACCTGGGGGATTTGCACTGGAACAGGGAATTTTATTTACTAATTTTATTTATGGCCCGGTCGATCCTGAGAGAATGGATGTGGGCGCGGGTCTACCTTCGCGCGAAGATCAAACACGTCCCCGAGGTACAAGAGACGGGAACAAAATCGGGAGACGACGGGAAAATGAGAAACGATAGACACGGCGAGAGTTAGTGTTCCCTCGGCGATGGCGTTGCTCCGTCTGCGCGGCTAATTATCCCCGTTCCGCGTGTCAGCTGCCACCCTCCGACCCTCCGTAACCTCGTTGTTTTTCGCGGGCGCGATAAGGGCAGCCTGGAGGTGCACGAGAGCGAGGAAGCGTACGGGACCGTGGATGAAAAACAGAAAAAAAAAAAAGAGGAAGGCAAACGACCGCGAGGGCTACGGCAAAGTTTGCCCTCGCGCGCGTAAAACCCTGATAGGCGGAACGACTCTCGGTGCGAGAACGGTGCGCAGACCTCGTGCGGGTTCGCCACCACCCCGAAGAAAAAAGCGTGGCACAAGCGAGCGCGAGCTCTGTACACAAGGGCGAGCGAAAAAACTCGACGGCGGGAGATAATTCTCGTTACACGGGTTTTATTTTCCTTCCCCTCCCTCCGGCCACTCGGCCCGCGTGACTCGCTACATCCGTTTACGGAACATTCGTTCGGACTTACCCGCTACGGATATAAGTTTTACGTGCGCTCGTAGCCGCGCTGCGCGGCGTCCTTTAATTACCGATCGCCGCCGGAGGATAACGAAATTTTGTTTCTCTTTAAACCTTTCAATCCCGGAGCGACTTCGGATCCGGTCGTTCCAGCGATATTCCGTGATTCGCAGGATGCGCCTGACTGATGCAAGCCCTCGAGGGAGCCGCCATGGCCGGCCGAGCGAGTACGCGCCTTCGCCACTGGCGCGTCGATTTTTCACGCAAAGCGAAGAATATTGGCCGTATTGAACAACGGGAGTGCGCGACTCGTTCGGCGTTAAACGAAAAACAGAGGGGAACAAAAAAGAAGAGAAAAAAAAAAAGAAATTGAGAGACTCGATGAGGGAACTGGTGGCGTCGAGTAGCCTGCCCCGGTCGGGATCGAACGTGTGCTGGCGCCCGCCAAATGAAAATGTAGCGACGCGTACGAGCGGCTCGACTGGCGAACGCATCGTCGAGGCTCGACGGTCCCAAAGCACGCTCTTCGTTGTCGTCCGAGCTCAGCCCGCCAGTACGCGTAGATATATATATGTATATATATAGCCATACATACTACGGTACAGTATATGGTCGGCATGCGAGCGTACTGTCGCGCCAAAAATCCCTCGGAATATATATCGTATTTGGTGAAAGCCAGGGAGGCGCATAACTTCATCAATGAATCGAAAATAAAAGCTTCACGGCGACGAGGGGGGAAGCTTTGAGGGGGGGATTGTCCGAGCGACTGATAGAGACAGAGAGAGCCAGAATTCACGGACGCGAAAGCCAGAGTGCGCGCCAACGAGTCACCAACACACAATCCTATTCCACCCTTTCTCCTCGTATTCTTCTATTCACAGCCCTCCGGGTTTTCCCTCGCAGCTATTTCTGAATTACTGGATGGCCGCTCCGAAAAATAGTGTTTTTCGAGGAACGCGCAGAGCGAAACGACAATGGGAGGGGAATAGATAAAAAAATAAACCATCGGTTCTTACGATCGCTGAACGGTAAGGCGCGCTCTCGGCGAAGACGTAATGATATGCTGTTTTCATAGTTGGTTTTTTTTTTTTCCTCGTGACCACTGCCATAATCGGTAACTCTCCGCGGGCCTCGGCGGCCATCAAGTTTGCTGTGTTTTCCCCGAAGGAGCGAGAAAATCCGAATGGCCTTTACGAGCCCCTTTTTTTGTCCCCGGAGCTTCTTCGTTTCTGTGTATATCTCACACTTTAACATCGTCGTATATCCAGGGAAACGTAGGGGCGGGTCGCAAGGCCGTTGAGCGGTATACACGTTTCTCCGTCGGTTTGGGGAGAGAAAGGAAGGGGAGCGCGGTCGGCCGGACCCACGGAAGATGTGATAATCCACGAGATAAAGGAGATCCTGCGTAAGGGTGGCCGTAAAGCCAACGGTAAAGCTCAGGTAGCTCGGGTATTCCGCGACGGTATTTTTTACGTGTACACGCGCGGGCTGTACAACGCGCTGTATCACTGCGGGGCTTAATGTGGCGGTGGGCTGGCGTGCGCATGTATGTGGGCCAGCGGAAAGGAGCTGCGAGGAGAGGCGACGCTGAAAGAGTTGGACAAAGAGTCGGGGAATAATAAAAAATAATAAAATAAAAATAAAGAACCGACATTTGGGCGTGGCTCGGATGGACATGGAAAAATTTTACGGGTTAAAAAAAGAGAACGGGGGGGAAAAAAAAGATGCCGGTATAACGCAGATATAGCGTGGGGGACGAGGGAACAGTGAGCTTTACTGTTCTCCGGACGAGCGGGCTGTAGTGGTCCACCCTGGAGTTACGTAGTTTCACGAGCCTCCTCGTGTGCGTAACGTGTCGTTGAAAAATGCGAAGGTCTTTTAACCGCCTCGTTCAGATTTTAAAAAAACCGAGCGACGTCAATTACACATAGACCCCCCGAGGGAGTGACCGTGTTTCGCTGTTGCCGACCGGATTTTTCGCTTTCTTTCCCGCCTCTTTTCATCGGCGGTGGAACCACTGCGAGGCGCGTTTTAATTACGCTCGTGACGTTTTTTTTTTTCGCGCGATGCGATTATTCACTGTAGTCACAACAAGCTGTGACGAATTGCACAACCATTTGAGACGCATAACGCACATTCTTTTACCCACCTTCCTGTGTTAATCAATACACAGGTTTCTGTCACGTATTGGCCGGCGCGGGATTTTCCCTGTGGCCAGGCAGCATTCGCCGTTGTGGATGCTCCCTAATTGAAGAAGAAAAAGTAGAATACACAGGTTTCTGCCAGTGTGGAGGGATCGATGTGCCGTTTTTCCAGTCACGGCGTTATCGCAAATGGATAAAAATAACAACTTTTCCGACAATCGTCTCCCCGTGCGCAATTGTGAAAATTCATGTTCGTTTCGAGTTCAGCGAACTCAAAGAGTAGCTTCGACGCCAACTGAATTCTGTCTGTACAGAGCCAAGGATTCTCCTTCGTGGCAGGAATAATCGGACGATAATGGGCTGCATTGCGCTAACTGCATAACAGCACGCACTTCGTAGGGATGCCAGGCATCGCGGCGGAGCCCGAAGGCAAGTAGAATTTGTATGCAGCAGGATAAACATTGACAGCATCGAAGGTGCAGGCGCGAAAGAGCCTCTCGTGTCGGACCTCGTCTACGCGACAGGAATAAATATCAATTTGCGTTGATACCCGATCCTTTATCCCCCCCCCCCTCGGGGTGGACTCGGCACGATCCATCTTACGGCGCATACACGCCGTGACAGAGTGGCCGGTCGGGTGTATGTAAAAAAAAAAAAGAAGAAGAGGAAGAAGAAACGAAGAGAAGAACGAAAGGAAAGAGACGAAAGAGGAAAGGCGCGTCCTCTTCGAATCATGCCACGTTTGGGCTTGCGACGTGAAAACGTGGTTAGCCAAGATGATACGACAAGCGAAGGGGCTTCTACACCAAAGCCAGACTACACAGCACTTTGAGACACGTCTTCGCTAAAGGCACTGAGGAAACTCGTGCCCGGTATCATACATTATATACGGGACGTTAGCTATGACATTCCTCCACGATTGACTCGATTCAGTAACTTTTCGCGTGACGCCGGTACGTTTCTATATATATATTTTTTTCTATTCTATACCTCTCGCTAAGAGAAGCTGTTTTTTCAACCTCATCCTCATACCGCCCCCCCCCCCCCCCCCCCCCGAAAAGTAGCGTGGCTTCGAAGCGGCGCTGGGGGATGGTATGGTACATTTCTCGCGGAAGGAGGCTGAATCATCGCAACACAAGGAAAACGAGCTGGAAACACGAAAGTTCCGCATCAGTGCAGCCACTTTCGGTAGCAAACCGGGGAAAGCCTGGGATGGAGGGGGGGTGAAAGAAACAAGCCGTTCTTCGCGAACACCGAGAGAAACGTGGACAACTAGTGTCAGAGAAGGCAAGAAAAGGCGACACGGAGTGGATATACAGGGTGAGAGCGGGGTACGGTAACAGTATAGGGAGAATAAGAAGAGGACGAAGAGGGCGAAGAGGAGGAAGACCGGGTTGGGCGACCCCGATTCTCTAACCCTCCCCTTTGCGACTTGGCTCTACTAGTTTCTGCTTTTAAACTACGCGAAACTATTGCATTTTCTTATGACCAGCGAACTAGAAGCGGTACGGGGGCCGCGCGATGCGAGTCCTGTTCAGTCTCAGAGCGGCTTGCTTTGTTCGACTCGATTTTTCTCCTATGTATTCTACTTGCGATGAGCGAGTCTGTGTATCTTTTCGTCCATGTGTATTGTATTCTTTTGCCCGCCTTTGCCGTCTCCGACTCCCTCCCTTCCTCACCCTTTTCCCTCTATGGTTCTTTCGTTTGTTTTATTCTTCTTCTTGTTTCCTCATCCCCTCTACGTCTTTCTTTTATCCTTTGCACGTCGCCCAAAATGTGCCCACGCGACAGAGAATCTTCTCTATAAGGGACTAGAGGAATTTCCCTTCGCGACACACACAAAGCCTTTTCTTTCGATGCTGGCATGCACGGTCGAGTTTTCGCAAGGGCGGAACGGCAGAGACTAGACGAAAAATGAACGTTATTGCGGAAAGAGGCATGGACGAATGGCCAACGACAAAGACGCTTATTCTTCATTGGTCGACGAACGTTCGCTTCAACATCGTTCTGCAAAACAAAGTTGCAAACAGTAGCTTTACTGTTGAAAAAAAAAAAAAAAAAAAAAACCTCAAGTTTACTTTTGGCCGACCCGCCAACCTTCGAGTTGCAATAAGTCCCGTCAACGCGCGATGGTCCATCTCACCAGGCACTCGCGAGAGTTACTTACTTCAGCGAACCCATTATTGCTGTACATTCAAATCTCCAAGAAGCCAACGAGATCTCGGCAATTCGGCAATCAACGAATGAAATATTATGGTTTCCTCAGTAGTACAATTAATCGACTCATTACACTTGAGCCGAAGAAAAAAGACAATTACGTCGAGTCAGTTTCTAGAGTTAATTTACTCTTGGTTTCCGCAGACGAGGCAATCCGTACCGTAGCAGGTTACTAGCCGTAGCAGATTTATCACCACCGATGAAAGGAAACGCGCCCCGTTTCAGCGTGACGTTAAAGTGAAAAGCTGACTCGAGCAACGCGAACTGTCGTTTTATTCGACCAGCGCGCCGGAATCGAGGGAGGCAACTACATACACAGCCCGTTCCTATTTGTTCCGGGACGAGTTTCGATGCAGCAGTAAACACTGTCGAAAATATACAAACATACATAACTATATCAGTATAAACTACGCTATCCGGAGCTCCCTCGGTCTTGTTTGTCAGACATCCATAGGAATATTTTGTAAACTTGCAGTAAAAATTTTCATCGAGTATATTTTTCACAACGAGGAACGGAACGGTGGGGCGGCTTCCTTTCACCGTTTGTCGTGCCGAAATCGACGAGAATGCGAGAGATGAACGTCGATGCATTACAGCGGAGTGTCGAGGTGCGCCTGCCTGTTTTACTTTTTCGCACTCTTGCGTATACGAGAGATAGCGGGGAAAAACGAATTCCAATAATTCACAATAGATAGCGAGCGTTGGGACGGGAGCTAGAATGGAATTCACGGATAATTCGACGATTCCGGGGCAACGCGAAGTTTCTCAACGCGGAAACGATAGACCCCGCCGAGAGGAGAATCGTATCAATGGCCCGGCAGCCTCTGGAAGGGAATGATTATAAAGGATGAAGAATCCGTGAAACGGCGATAAAATATTTCACCGTCCCGGCTCGTCGCCGATTCCAGAGGTTCGAGATTCAATTTGTAATTTTACAGAAAAAAAAACTGCGATCGAGAGATTAATCGAAAAGTACAATGGCGAACGTGAACAAGGGATTGACATAACTGCTGAATAGTAAATGCAATGGAACCAGTCGAGTGTAACGATCCCGTGTTTCTTGAACGTACAGTGCAAGGGATGAAAAAGAATAAAAAAAAAAACAGAAAATTAATTAGAAAAGTATGAACTGCGATCGCGTAGTAAATACAGGAATTGCACTCGGTGATACATACTGATCATTGGTACATACGCGAAAAACAGTAAGCGCTGGGGTTAGCCAAATCGACTTCTATGTACGCGCTGTGAAAAGAAAAAAACAGCAGAGTAGCGATGAGGAGAGGAGTGAAAGCCCTATTATGCTCGCAGTGGGTATATACGGACCTTGCACAATTTCACAGAGGAAGAACGAGCTCGGTTCAATTCTTCCACAGCCGCCGCCGCTGAATTAAAACGGCGGAAGTGGGCAAACAAAATAACAGCCGAGTTGCGTTCCCTGTGCATTCTGAAAAAAGATAGCTACATAGAGAAAGGGTGAAAGCGCACCGAGTATAGTTTCACAGCAGCGGCGTGTTATCGTTGACTCTTTCTCCCATTCTCTGTTATACCGAGGCAACCCTAGTCCAACGTCCTGTGCACAACTCAGCCCAACAATCGTTCTTCTTGCTAGTCACACCGTGCGAGCGTTTTATTTTCTCTTCGCTCGTTCTCTTTTTATCTCTCCGTCTCAAAAAAAAAACCAAAAAAAAAACAAATAGAAAAATAAAGAACGAACACATAAAACAAAATGCATTCAGGTATGTGTTCGTTTGCAGCGCGGGCGCGCAATTACACAGGTAAACACGTAATTTGCAATTTTCTTTTTGTTTCACTAGTGTATGAAGTTCATTAAAAATATATATGTTTGAAATATATTACGTATGGCATTTTCATATTATATCATATTATAATATGTAACCTTATATTATATATTATAATATATATTGACAATAATATATTTTATACGCCACAGATATATATTTCGTTATATCCCACGCAAACTTTTTTCAATGTAGAATTTCTATGATATTTTCTTACTTTAATCGACAAGTAGCGATTCGGCTAATTGTAGAGTTTGTGTATTTGAATGATCCGGACCGATATAATACCTTTCAAGATCATTGCATCGTGCAATATTGCAGATAGTCACAACACGGGGGGGGGGGCGAGGATCAGGTGTACCACACCAGGTTTGGTCGGCCGGTACCAAAGGCGATTGTGGCTGTGCCTCATTCCGTCGCGCGCCATATAAAACATCGACGATTATATCGATCTCGCCCACTTTACCCAATATGTTGCTAATGCATCATCCGCAATGTAGGATTTCTCTGATATTTTCTTACGTTGGTCGGTAATTCCCGATTCGGCTAATTGTAGAGTTTGTGCAATTGAATAATTCGAATCGATGGAATACCTTGCAGGATCATTGCATCGTGCAATATTACAGATAGTCACAACACCTGGGGGGGACGCATGTGTACAACAGGCTTGGTCGGCCAGTTCTAAAGGCGATTGTGGCTGTGCCTCATTCCATCGCGCGTCATATACAACATCAACAATTATATCGATCTCGCCCACTCCATCGAATATGTTGCTCACTCATCATCCGCCAGAGAACGAGCCTCACCTGCCGCGCAGCATCTCTCCCGCACACACACTCGCTTTCCGTCCAAACAGTCGCGCGTACTATATCGTGGTGTACCGCATCATCTCTATGAGCTATCGCGAGGCCTGTTTACACGGTGGATCGATATAACGCGAAGCAGATACAGACACGGATAGAGCTGATTGCGACGATGAGATCGGAAATTCAGCTGACGTAAATCGAGGCTGTAATCGCGATCGAATATAAAAGCTTGCCTCTTCCTGCGTCAGCTTTATCCACAACTCCGCCGTCCTCGCACATTTCAATATTCTCTCCGTGCACGATTTCCGCTACTCCGATTTTTCCCAGACTCCTCTCTTGCGTCTCGTAGACCCACCTCTCCCCCCCCCCCAACCGCGTTCCGCGCCAACCCAGTTTCTAACGAAACAAAAAACAAAGCTTCCTCTATGAGGCAGCAAAAACGCAGTACGTCTCCGCGGGTTTCCATTCGGATTGTTTTTTCAAGAGTGAAATATCGCCTCTGAATCGAACCGTTTCCAGCGTCCACTTGAGTATTCTCAGAAGTTGAAAACGCACTCACTGCGTGTATTTTGTCTCGACGGAACCCCTTTTTTTGTTTTCCTTCTTTTTCTTTTATTTATAAAAGCACAGCGCAAGTCCTACATCGTACCTATGCGAACGAGTCAGCCAGCCTACTCTCTCACCGTTGTCGCTTCACCGCTGCCATTATTCATAGCTCGGTGCGATTTCTTTGCTGTTGTTTTTTTTTTCCTTTGTTTTTTTGTTCTTTTTTTTTGTCCAAGCCTCTTCTCTTATCCCTCCATGGCAGTTCTTTTGAGGGTTGCCAGCGAGTTTGCCGCTACATGGAAACAGCAATGGGCCCTTTTCACCTGCTGTCCTCGTACGTTCATTGTACGTCGCAGGCTAACACGAGCAGTACTCCGCATTAGGAGCTTTTGTCTCGCTCCCCTGGAACGGAAAATCCAACCCCCTTCTCCCTAAGTTCAGCTTCGAAAGCGACGAAGCGGGAGTGCCAATTTACGTGTATATTCGGCGGTTTGGGAAGTAGAGTGACGCAGCGCTTTTCATCATCGTTCGATCGGTTTTTTTTTGTTTTTCTTTTTTCGTCGCCCACCAGAGATTCCCACAGTGGTGCGGGATGATTCAAGGTGGCATTTAACAGGCTTTACATTGTTTAATCGCTCATTGTCAGTTTCAGCGTGGCGCGGTTGGTCCATCGAGAACGGCGCTACTGGTGAGACAGAAATAGGAGGGACGAGAATGATTGCGAAGAAAACAGTGCAAATGAAAGGGAAAACGTGCCGGGTCGCGAACCATGCTTTTTATCTCTTTCCGAGGTTCAGTTACGCGAGAAGGCAAATTTATGAGAACTATGAACGAACGAAAGGCGAGGCACGCTCGGGGAGTACGAACGGGACTTAATATTTCGATTAAACGAGAACAATGGATCGTCTGCAGTAACAAGGACGGAATGATGCGAGCGAACGACGACGCGGTCGTGCAGAGTTCGGAGAGTCTCTCTTAAGGGAGAGAAATCCGTCGGGTGAGCTGCTAGGAACGAGAGGATGAGGAGAAAGAGAATCCTGGTTGCAGTCCTCAACCCTTCGACGAAGGAGTGCGCGGGCGGATGATGGACCGTACCGGCTTGGCAGACCCAAGACCATCAGTGAAGGATGAAAAATTTTAGTAACGAAGACGTTGGGGCAGACAATGCCGGAGATAGGGAGAGACTCGAGAGTCGCTCGTTTCTCATCTCATTATTCTGATTTATCCTAATGGAAGATTGAAGAGGACGATCAAACGAAAGAGAAGAGCCGAGCACGGGAAAGAGGAGATACCTTGAAACTTGAATCACAGCGAAGGAGTGGAGACATTCCTCCCTCTTTTTTAGTACACAGACATATCCGGTGGCGAGGAAAAAAACCATCAATACAACAAAACGAAATGAGGGAGCGCAGTGGGCGAAATGGATTGCACGAAGACACGCGATTTCGAGGCTGTAGCTCTTTTCCTGTGGAAGATACATAGTGCGCGACTGTTGCAATAACATTTATTCTTGTTATTTTCTTTCTATGTGGCGAGCAGCAACGCTTTGGAAATGATAAACGTCAGAAATGATTTTTCTTTGCTCGAGTAACGCGGATTTTTTTTTTTTTTTTTCATGAAATATTGAAAATTGTGAGGGATTGAATTCTATTTAAATATTCGCGGCCAAGTACGCGAGGATTTCATGCGGCGAGGCTCGACACTCCCGGCGCTACCCAGTCAAAGAAAGGAGAAGGGCTAAAAGTATAAATGTCACGGAAACGGACGTGCCAAATTATCCCAGCTAATTCGGCCTCTTTTTCTTCGGGGCCGCCAACGGTGTAACATGAGATCTATACAAGTGTCGAGAAGGAAGAACTGGCGAGGTAACTCGTGTCGGACGCCTTCGATCGAGCCGGGCCACCCGATCACTCTTGATAATTACTCCACTTCAATTCCATTCTGTGAGCCCCGAAGGCACGAAAAGACCCACCGTAGAAGCGTGACAACTGACCATTTGAGTACAAATCGAACAGTATTAAAGTCCCTTTCAAAAAGTCCCCTTCAAGTACCGTGGACTTTTTGTCGATCACAAACGGCCTTCTTTTGAGCTCAAAAAAGATCCGGATGTTTGTAATAAATGTTCCTCTGCGTTATCGAAAAATAACACTTCATGGTACGTCTGTGAATTTATACAGATTTTTTTTAGCCCATTAACTTGTTATTCGTATAGTTTAAAGGTTGCATCGTGACCAATTCTAAGTCCTCGCTGAACAAGGATCCGGTACATAAACGGTTAATTGTTATTTAAACCAGATCAAGGACTGGGATTTATTGTAATCGTTAGTAAATAAGCTCCAAATGTGTACGCGTGAGATGTGTGATTTATAACGAGGACAGAATGACCGACTAATTTTTTTGATGACGAATTACATTTTTCTTATCAGTTAAATTTTTATAATATGTGCGGCGAGTAAAATAACCATATAATATTCGAAATAAGTGTGATAACCGATATACGAATTGAAGTGACGATATTTATTTGGTGGATAATTGCAACCATACAATTTAGTTTAGATCATTTTCCTGACCTTTCTTATTCGCCTGCCTGTCCATATAAATTATTTTCATGTTGAGAGCACTTTGCACTCTCACAAAGTGGATTAAAATAAGTGAACCCGCGATGAGCAACTTTTTTAGATGAGAGTCGAGCGCGACATTTTACTTTTTTTTCAGTTCCTTCCATTTAACAACAAACGAGTGTCATCCATAGAAAGTGCACTCCACCAGTCGGAGCTCGATTATAGAGAGCCATCCTCGTAGTACTAGACGTAGTAGAAATCATAGCCCCGGTGTCTGCATGAATTGGCCACACCGTTGATTTTCTCCCACACAGGAAGCGTCCACGTTCGCGCAGTGATTAAATTTTCGCGGGTCATGAACTGATTTATGGATATACATAAATTACGCGATTCACCCGTCGCGGCATGGCCATTCGTTGCGTACACGCTGCGGGGCCACGTGCATACATCGCCGGTCCAGCACCGGAAGGACGCATCGGCCATGCTTCTACCCAGTCGATATGCCCCTATGGAGTCAAGTCATCGACGTGTGTGCGACGCGAGGCCGCGACTATATGCGACGGACAGTATGGAGGAGCCTGCGGGTACGCGGCCTCTGCGGTTACTTTTGCCCGATGCGGTAACGCCGCCATCGCGTTATGATGATTTTCCTATCAGTGTCGGGAGGAGAAAAGGGGGGGGGAAGCTATAACGAGACCGAGCAATAATATTCCGCGGTTTTGATTAACTCGATAGCGACGACGCGGGAAAGTGCGGCGCGCACGCGACCACGGGCCAATCTCGCGAGGAAACTACCCGGAGGAAGTTCGGAACGAGCGGCTCCACCGTGAAGGATGAGAGCATTGTCGACGTCGTGGCCCGGTCCACAAAGGAGCAAAGCCGTCGCAGGGGACTCTTCCCGAAGTCGTTTCAACTCTTCCACCGATTACACATTCCCTCGTTACTCCCAAGTTCCACGGGGGTATCCTCGTCCGTGGTTCAACGAGAAACATCGTCAGCCTCCTGAAGGTTGATGCCTATGATCCTCTCATCTGGCTCAACGTCGCGGGAGCATTTTCGTATTACAGCGCGAGAGCCCTTTGCATACGAAAGTCGGAATCTCGTATACTCCTGGGGATATTCGCGCTGGATAATGCATTCGCGTCGAGGTGGTCGGAGCGCTGCGCGGATAGTGAAACGACTGCTAATTTCGTGAAATGTTCGTGCAAAGCATCGTGCATCAATCGACCGCGGCGGATGACGATTGTGTGGTGGACCTGAGCAACCCGAGTAGAAATTTTCGCGCATTACATCGGGCCCTGATAAGGTCCTGAGGAGACCTGACAAGGACCTGACGAGGACCTGATAAAGCCTTATCAGGGCCCGATGTAACGCCCGAAAATTTCTACTCGGGGACCATTGATGGCAAAATTCGTGAAAACTTTGAATGGTTAAAAGTATCAAACAATTTGATAAATTGGTTCGGCTAGCGCGGAGCGCTGCAGCGTCTTCGACTCGGTCGGTAAGGGAGATCGAATTTCGGGCTAATGACAATGAGACGAATTTCGGAGGTGCAGGATGACGCGGTTCTCGGGCGAGAAAACCGCATCATCTACGGATGAACCGGAGTGGGATTCCCCCGAAAACCCTCGCGCGACTTCCGGGACACCGGGAGAGACATTGAAAGCGCGCGATTCTGCATCTTCCGGGACAATTGTTCTCCAGCGACTGGTACAAACTCGGCTCGCTCCGCCTGGCCGCGGGAGTGTAGCAAAATAATGTCGCTCTCCCATTTCCCGGGCTCTCCCGTTTCGTTTCGCATTCAGAGCCGTGGGGGTTAGGTCGGACGGGGAGGAGAGCGGGATGGTGACGGAGAGAAGCGAAGGTGAATTTGAAGGTGGTTACGATCTCCGGCACAGCATCGGAAGTCCCACGACGCCGGGCTGCCTGTCTCTCTCCCGACGCCGGAGAGCCTCAATTTAGCAGCCGTCCGCTGCTCGACACTCTGCTCTCCGCTCAACCTCCTTCTCCCACTGGCGCTGCTGTCGCTACTGTCCTTATAGTCCCTGTGGTATAGTGAATATATATATATAGTATAGTGTATATATATATATATATATATTTTTTTTTTATTCTGCAGCTTGCTCGATCCTCGAGAAAGAAGACGACTTGCTCCCTTTTATTTCTTTCATTCTGCTCCTTCCTCCAGCTATTCCCCCATTTTCCTCTGTCACTCGACACTAAGCTCTCGCCGTCTTCTCTTCCATCAGACGCGAGACGCGGGACTCCGGAGTCACGCTCAATCGGAGAGAGAGTTCATCGTCGCTCTGCAGAAAGACAGCGAAAAGGAGTGGGAAGCTTGGGCGGGGGGGGGGGGGGAGTAGGTTGGAAAGACGAGGCTGTGTGCAGGACGCGGAAGTGAAAAGGTAAAAGTGGGGCGTTGAGGAAGTCTCATCGAAACGACGGTCGGCGAAGGAGGAAAAGAATCGAAAAAGAGGTAAGTAAAGAGGGCAATAGAAAAGACTCACCGAACTCCCATCGTTTCTGGCCCACGGGAAGAAATAGTGGACGATAAGGAGGAGGGGAACGCGAGAGACACCCCGGTAGGAGACAAATAAATCCCGGCGGAAACCGACGCCGATCCTTTTGGCCACCGAGCCGAAGCAATATTCCGTATTCTCTTTGTAAAGACTCGAACAATACCGTGATAACTGTAGGTCGTCGGGTAGAAACTTTGTTATCCATACCGCATGATTATACTCGAAACATAAACCACAACTGCAGTATTCCAAGCCGCCACGTTCCAACTTCAGGAATGCCTCGGTCAGAAAACGGTGATTTCAAAAAGTCCCGTGTAGAAAAATCCGATAAAAAAGACTACGATAAATCAGATGTTTCTTTATCCTGAAAAGTAGCAAAACACGGTATCAGCTTCGATAGAAATTTACAAAATTCCTCGCAACCTTGCGGCGAACGAATCCGATTTTGTTCACCTCTACCGACCGCGGGGAAAAAAATACAATCAGCGGTCTCGGGTCGGAGGAGAGCGAGAGAGAAAAAGGTGAAATGGAGGAGGGGTTTGAGAAGCTGGGTAGGGAGGCATTAGGCCATTAGACTTTTTCGCGTACGCCACGTAGGGACACTTTTTGTGCCGGTGGCCGTTTCTAACGAACCTCATCGCGGTGAAGCTGAGAGGGCCAGGCAGGCGGGAGATACGCCTTGACCGCGTTGTTTCCCGGCCGCGCCGTTATTCTCTCAGGCACCGAACTCTCGAGAGTCTCGCGTCGGGTAGCAGAGACGAGGTGGAGGAAACTCGGTCGACTGCGCACTCGCGGTAAGGGTAGCGAGTACGACCGTACATACATAGCCGTGGCATACCGTGGGACGACGGCACGCAGGCAGACGTGGGTAACTATGCATACACCCTCGCCGAGTGTGCGAACACCGTACGAGAGGACGGAATGAACGGGGAGCGAGAAAGCGGGTGGGAAAGAGAAGTGTTTTCATCATCAACGGGAAAGTGGAATATCGTATAACTAGCCAATTCCAAAGTTGCCCTCCCCTGCCCGTGGTCGCTCTCCCTCTCCCTCTCTCCCTCTCGGGTTCACGACTCCCCACTCGAGAATCGCAAGAACAAATTACACGAGGTACCACGGTGAGTATTGCTTCGGTGCGCGTGCGCTTCGTGCACTGCGCATGCGCAGCCCGGCTCGAAGTCATATCGGAGACAAACAATCCCTTCCCGTTCGAGTCAGTTTATTTTATGCCCTTTAGAATTCATCATACGTAGAAGCTCGGCCTCGTCCATGTCGTTCGCGAATGTTGAACTACCGTGCAAAAATTTATGAGAAAATTATGTATGGGCATTAAATAGCCTTAGGCCGGATGCAATTGACCCTTTGATTTCAGGTCGGTTGGTGAAAGAGATTTTTTTTTAAATTTCTTCTTCAAATTTAGAGTTTTTCAGATATGAAAATATTTTACAGAAAGCAATGCATTCCTGGAGAAAGTATTTCGAAAGCAAGTCCATCATAACATTACGTTATTAAAGCGTAAAAATTGAGAGTTTTATAAAAAATTCTAAAGTAAATAGTCCTTCGAATCAAAGCGTTAGAGGAAAAATGTGACTTTTAGGGTAAATTTATTTGAAAGCCATTAAATATCTTCGGGGGACTTCGTGCATCGGGATCCATTTCTCCGGAGCTACTTTAATTCAACGATATTTCCTTTTTACTCGGTATAGAACCACGCCGTTGCATAGCAGCAGGCAAAGGGAGAAGAATGCGCGAGAGAGGGTGTTCTGTTTGCCTATGGTAATAGCGAATCTCGCAGTGACCCGGTGGTGTTTGCCATGGAGAGCGAAGACATGAAAAGTGTATCACATTGCGCTCTTTCAACGGGTATGCAAAGGAGTATATGAGAAAAATAAAAAGATTACTTTATAGCGAAACGTTTTACCTTTCGTACGTTCCATATTCGGCACGAATATTGAACTTGGAGCGGCGTACATTATATAAATGCATAGTCATATAGGAAGATACATAGAGATAGGTGATTCACGGTTTACAGATACGATCCGCAGAAACGAGGGTGATTGGTTTGCCGAGCAGCGCGGGAGGGAGAGGGCGGGGGTTGAAAGCGGAATAGATACAGAACAACCGGTCAGTTCGTTTTCCCCCGTTTATTTAATATTGTTTCAATGATAAATGGACCACCGGGGAAAGGCTCTGTGCTTGATGGCACCAGTGGTCAGTTTGGAATATTGAAAGCCTCTCGATTCCATTTCCTTTCGGCGATTCAGTTCGCCAGAAAAGGGATGGGTAAGCGGGCTCGGGCGACGCTCGGCACTCTCCCTGGGAGCTCGGGCGGAGTCTGGGCCGAAATGACACCGGTATAACGGCGGGGGATTCCCGATCGCACACTATAACGGATAGACACAGCGCAGGGGTAATTGGCAAATATTCAATCGTTGCCGGATTAACGGTTCGGTTATGCTCCGCTGCCAATCAATACTGTCCAATCGTAATTTAGGCGGAGCGGTGCACCAATTAAACTGACATTTTCAACGAGGCCCGTAGCGTTCTATTAGCCGCATTGACATGCGAGACAGAGGGAGACCGGATGAGAGAGTATTAAGTACAGTAATTTCGATTCGACATGACAATAACAACGTTCGTTTTGTATAAAAAAAAAAAAAAACCCCTTTCAATTATATCCACGTAGATTGCACGAGTAGGTATAGAAATTAAATGCAAAGGAACAGCTGAGAACACGAGTTAGTCTAATTTGATTGTATGTTGTTCTTTTGTTTGTACGTTTGAGCCACGAGAGAATGTACTTTGTTGAAGAATTTTCGCAACAAGGCCAACCGAGACTTCCTGCTCCACTGTTCCTTTTCGCGTCTTCGGAGATAGAACGGTGAATTTTTCATTTGGAGATTTTTTCGTCCTCCGTAGTGTATGGCAGGGTCCCCTCTGCGCCGCGGCGGTCTCGTCGAGAAAAAGGTCGCTCCGGAATTTTAACGAGCTTGGTCACCAAGACTGGGCGAGGAGAGAAGGGGGGCTTTCCCCGCATAGAAGCGGCGAGCCTCAAATGGGAATAACGAGAGAACCGCCAAGCGTTGATCGGTATCCAAGTAATTATTTCCAGACCCGGGGGACCCCCGTGCCCTCGTACGCGCTGCCGTACGCTCGATGTGATATTCACAGACCCAGGAAAAAATCACGACGAATAAAATCTCCGAGGCAACATTTTTCATCCCCGTTTAAGCTCGCGCTACCGGAGAATCAACACAATAATTGCATTCCCTCACAAGGTGCTTTTATCACGTAACTTTTATTTTTCATTTTATTTCACGCATCCCATACTTTCGCAGGAAGGCAAAGTCGACCGATCGTCCAGCTTTTCGGTGAAAATTTTTCGAATACAGAGGACATTGCGGGAAATGCCGTGTTGCGCTACGTGCATGCACGTATGTCTATCCGTGTATCTATATATAGATGGGTGTCTTTTGTAAATGGGACAAATGCACGCCTGGGACACCGATGTCGTCGTCGCTGCCAGACCCGGCGTCTCACGTGCCTCGCCCATACGCGCGGCTCTCCTCAGCACGATCATCCATGTCTCTGCACAATGCTGCATACCGCGACGCCGTGTACCTCCAACCATCTAATACCCACTCCGTCGCACGCGAAGACGCCTCGCACCAGAAGCTGGAGGATGGGTGAGCTTTACGTGACCTGCAACTGGCCCTTCGCTGAAGGTGGACCTGTCACGCGACGCGACTGATCGCGTTATCGTTCCTCCGCTCTCGGTCCGCATTCGCTTGTGTCCCACGCGACACGGCTACCTAGAGGATTTACACTCGAGCAATCTCTCCATCTCCGGATACCACCGAAAATTTTCGGACCCACGGGAGAGGACTTGCGAGAACGGTTCGCCGCATTGTATCAAAGAAGCCTTTTCCCATCCTCCGTTTCTCCCGGTATTCTAGCGAATTGTTTAACCGACAGTTACCGCAGGGAGGAGTCGAGCGCAGTGCGCCGTGGGGGACACTTCAGTCGTGATTTGCCACCTCGACTGTGCGAAGAAAATTTTTTTTAAAAAATTCTGAAATCCAAAATCTGGAATAAGATTGCAAATATTCCTGCACGGGAGGCGAAGATTCCGGTCAGGAAGAGTTCGCGCACCGTGCCCTGCTCTTCCTACTCTGCGGAGTTTAATGAATCATTGGGACGCTAAGATAAGTTGGATTTTAATCGATAAGAGCCTCGGTCGAGAGGATTACTTTACAGAATTAATGGCGTTGATACTTCGTTCCCCTCTTTTCTCTCGCGGTCTCCTCTCTCCCCCGCAGCCTTCGTTATCCCCTCGATGATGAAGTGCGAGTTTCGCATCGCGGAGCGTGCGCGCGCATACACGTATATGGTGGGGGGGTACCAACAGAGGAGGGCAGTTACGCGGTCGGTTTTAGCTTTGATTTAGGAGCAACGGCACAGCCGGGCCCATATTCATATAATCTTCTCAGGTCTGGAATCCATATGTTTCGTTGACCCGATGGGCAAACCGACGAGGGTGTGTTGGCCGTAGAGATCTCTTCTCCCGCCGGCTGGTGCTCCGTGCTCCGGCGCTCCTCCACCCGTACAATCCTCTGCCTTCCCTCAACAAACATCACCCGATTTTTCGTTTCCTTTGTTTATTTTATTTACATATATTTTTTCACCATTCCTCAAACATTTTTTGTCCCGCGATCGCCGTAGCTTTCCTGCTTCCTCGGGTCACCCCTTTCGTTAAACGTTAGAGTACACATGGGCGTTCTCTGACCGTGGACATGGAAGAGGCCGTCATTCATACTGCGCGTATATATACAGCCAGCTAAGTGGCAACCGACTTCTCGTCTGTCTATTTTAAGTCCCGAGGCTTGTGTGAGCAATAATTGTCTATTTTCTCAGGGAGCATATCTCGACCGAGATTTTCACCGTATGCCCAGAGAAAGGAAATTTCCTTTTTTTTTTTTAAGATCGTAAATTAATTTTTGAGGAAGGAGAATCCCGGTGAATGCCGATGGGGATGTAACAAGATACGGGATGGTTTATGCTCTTGCACTCTTGGCCTCTCCTCGAAGGTGGCCCCCACAATAGAACATAGCGTCGATTTATTTATACATTTGCGCCATATGGGACCATACGGTGCGTCGGGCTCGTGGCGCCCGATTTGTCTGCGCTCTCGCACTCCCATTTCCATTCTCGTCCTGCGTCTCGCTCCCTCTGTCGAAGCTACGGTTGACCCTTTTCAGACAGAAAACCTCCGAGGCGCAGCATCCCTAGTGAAGCATATCGCCAAGCGGCAAACACCTCTAGGGAACGCGGTCCATGCTCTCCACCCTTAACCTCAGAACTCAACCGGCTTTCCGACTCCATTGACACTCTTGTCGCGAGCTCAGACCCTCGACGCTGATGAGGGCTCGGAATTGATTTTTCCGAAGCACGTCTGCATGCATAATGTAACAAGATTTCGGCTCCGTTTAGCTGTTTGCTATCAACTGGTGAACTCTTCGTCTGGCACCTTTGCTCGGATCACCCATGTAGGTTTTGCCGATGGAACGGACGCGGCCGATGGTCGGGCCAATGCTGGCGTGGCGATTGTTGACTCCCCAACATTCGGCCAATGTTCGACCAAGTATTGAATCGCCAATTGTTGGTTTGTTGATTTGAGGCCAATGTTAGGCCGAATGTTTACGCGACAACCATTGACTTACCGATTTTGGGCCAATGTACAGCCGAATATCGACTCACCAATCGTCGGTTTGCCGATGTGACGCTAAGATCGGGCCATCAATCAGCGGCTTTCGCTGCGTAGATGGCGCCGACCCAAGTTATTTCTCGCAAACGAATGTGTCATTCGGGCGTTAATATAAGGGCGTGCGAAATGGCATGTTCTTTAGCTGTAGCAAAAGATGCGTTCTATTTTTGGATTCCGTACTCGGTAGTCAATAAATGCTTAGGCAATAGATTGGCTGAGTATGATTGCTTTGAGAGTTCTCGCAAGATAAAATATATAAAATATGAACTCTTGCGAACGCCCCGAGTAGAAATTTTCGAGCGTTACATCGGACCCCGATAGGGTCCTGATAAGGCCTTATCAGGCTCTTGTCAGGTCTCCTCACGACCTTATCAGGGCCCAATGGAACGCGCAAAAATTTCCCAATGTAGGCCTCAGTGTAGGTTACTTCTATACGGCGAGAGTAGTTTTATTGTTTACTTTGTTTAATGTTGTAAAAGTTGAAATCATCCTCCACGTTGAGATCACCCTACATGGGAAAACTGTTTACGCTGAGAAAAAAAAAACAAAAAAATTGGTTGGATTAACCAAAAGTCGCGGTGACATACGGTCAAAGCTGCTATTTGTTCGGCACAAATAAAGCATTGTTTTGTTAAACGATTATTTGCTTCAATTCATTAAAAATTTGTCGATTGTAACAAACATTTTTGTTGTACCAACAAAATATATCCTTGAACGCATATCGCCGCCCATTTGCTTAATCCAATGATTTCTTTTTCTCAGTGTACCGAACATACCGTTCAGATTTTTTAACATTTATATATTCGTGCCATCTTCATTTTTCTATTATCCTGTACACTTCGTTTTTTATTACTGGGTCTTAAATAATTCCTGTCGCGCATCGTTCAATAAAAAAAAAAAATCGTTACTATCCGGGTATTTTATCGCTGTTAAAATATAATCGCAGCGTAAAGTGGGAGGCTGGAACGCCGGTTCGAGAGATCGGGAGATGAGTAAAAGAGTCCGAGTATCAGAGGGTGAGTGTACGCGAGCAAAATGCACGAGGAGTAGCGCGGAACGGCGAGAGGGAGTGATAGAGGAACCTCGAAGCTCGGTGATGAAGAGTCGAGAGCTCGTTACGCCACGACGATTTCTCTTCCCTCGCGAACGTATTACGCCCTCGTTCCCTGATCTCCGAACGGGCGGAGCTGCTCGGCGTGCAACTGCACCACCGGAGGGACGGCCCTCCAGTCGCCGAACCGGCAGTTTTTTTTCAGCTTATATTGGGAAAAAAGGGCGTTCGCACCGGTACGTGTATTTATGCGCCACGTGTGCACGTGATTCCGGGCGCCCGCACGTACACAGAGTTCATACCAGGCGCTATATCTCGATCGAGAAATAAAGAAAATTCTTCGATCGCTTTTGCGTGGTACAATTGTGGCCAGATGCCGTTTTCATATTTTTGTATCTCCTCCACCGATTCCCTTCGCTCCCCGTTCCTCTCGCAATTTTCCGCATTGTGTGCGCCCGTCCCTCTGTTTTCTCGCAGTTCTTTTTGCCTACGTTCTTTTTTTTCTTCCATTTTTCCGATTTCTTTTTTTTTTTTTGTTTCGTTTTCTATTTTCTCCCTTCGTTTTATTCCAATTTTATTCGCATCGGGAATTTATTTACGCGGTGCTGGCTCTCCGGCGAAGGGTGAAATCTGTCGAGAATCGAGTGGACGAGGCAGGTCAGCGCGGTCCAAAGGTTTCGGAGCTGTGACTCGGACAGAAATGAAATTCGATGCCAGAACAGATCGGGAAATGCTGTTTCGATAAATTGCTTCTAAACTCTGCTCGGCTATTCGTTCTCCATTGTATTTTGTGCCCTCGGCTCTTTCATGCTATTTTCCATCATTCGCTTTGTATACTGGATCAAATTTTACGTGTGTACGCGTATGTGTGATATTTTGTTTTTTTTTGTGAATATTCGGTCGCGAACCTCGAATAAATTGTCTCATCGTCTTTTTCTTCGTTTCCGTTCTCGCTGTCGTAACGTGCAACCCAAGCGAAGCGGCTCGTAGATCTTTCGGAGAGTCTTTCTTAGCGGTTCCGGTGGCGATAAACAACTATCCGTCTCTCCCCGCCGACTCTGGCGGTTCTTCTAGCTCCGGTACCTTCCCGGTTTTTCCAAGTCACGCGAATATATAGAGAGAGAGTGCATCGCCGCTCCCTCGCTACCGTCCTTGGCCGAGGAACGTCCTGACGAATGTTTCAGCCCGCAGAAAAAAAAAAGAAAAAAAAATGGAAAAAACATCGTTTCACGTAGCTTTCGTTTGGCCGAGTAGAAATGGACACGTGGGCCCGGCGGTGGGTTTTGCACGTCCGCGAGAGAATAAAGTAGAAAGAGGCGGATGTGTGTAGGTATGTGATATAAAATCGTACGGAAGTACGATTTTTTCAAGTTTCTTCACAATGTTTTTTTAATAATTTTTTTAAAATTTACGTCTTGAAATTGATGGATTTGCCTAGTGACATTATTTCAAAGATTTCGAGCGGTTTAATCATTTTTATCTAGCGAAACTGGTCTGCGAGACTAGAAGAGCCGATGTATCAATCATGGAACAACTGTGAATTTAATATAGTCGAAGAATATAGTTTGCATACATCCAAGTCGTTCGTCTTCCCCTCCCCATGATTTCAAGCGAGTTAGTGCGCTTTGACGCGACTCTCCCGGCGATGGCTTTTTGCGTTATTCCCAGGGATCGATCAGAGACGGGTTGAAACGGACACGCGCGTCGGGAGAATGAAACTTGGTGATGCCGTGCAACGCGGACCAGATTTCACGTGAGACCGCGATGGAGAAACCGAGCTGAGGGAGCTATTCGAGAAAGAGGAATATTACTCTACATCTTTCTTGTCTTCTTAGCCCCGATCGTATGTCTCGGCTGATCTAGGATCACGGCGGACGGAGAAGATCCGCGAGAGAAGACGAACGGATTCGTTTTACCGCGTACGCGTACCGGGGAAAATCCGGCTCCTTTCGCGTCACACCGATGGTGGCTGCAAAAAGCTAATCGCTCGTCCATATCACGGCAGGGAAAGCTTCACCTCCGATTTTCCTCCGTTTTAACCCCCCCTCCGATACCCCCGGTGTGCATTCTTCCAATCGCGTCCATCACACCCCGATCGATCTTCCCTCTTATCTCGCGTCGCTTCCACGATGGTGCGACACTATCGATGGTTACGTATTTTGTCGCTTCGTCATTGCGTACCGCTTGTGGAATGAAATTTATTTCATTCCATGGCCTCAATTTTCTAAGGTTTCAATTTTAGCTCATGGAATGGAATTTGTTCCATTCTATGGGGTAAAAATCTTTTAATGGTTGAATTTTAGCTCGTGGAATGGAATTTATTTTATTCCATGAGCAAAATTTTCTGATAGTTAAATTTCAGTTCGTGAAATGGAAATTTGTCGCGGATACTCAGAGCGAGTGTCCGCGACGGAGAATGATGCGTTATTTTAGTAATAATATCCGTTATTTCAATAATCCGAGAGGCTTTTTGCCAGTGAGAAAGTGCGGTGGGGCGCGGGGCGTAAGAGAGGAAAGCTTGGATGCGCTGTAAAAATGTAGAAGTACTAAATCACCCTCGAGGCCGCGAGGGATTCTTCGTCCAGGGCGGAGTAAGAGCACTGCCCGGTTATGTGTGTGTGTGCGCGCTATGCAGTTTGCGATTCGAAAGCCGGTGTAACTTGGCCACCTCGGCCCGCCTCCCTCACCCACACTATATTTTGTCAGGCGTTTTGCCGGTATTGGGACGCGCTCGTAGATTGCGAAGGGGCTCGAACGCTGTGTTCGCCGAGTCGTGGTGTAAACTCCGACGGCAACACACACTGTTCGATGTGCGCCTGTCCCGCCTCGTGCTGTGCAGGTGTGCAAAAAATAGGAGGGAAAAAATAAAATAAATGGACGATGCAGCGGTCCGTGTTTTATGAATACTCCATGAGGTAATCCCTTAGCTCGTCGGTAACCCATCGGAATCTGAATATAGCGCCGGAGAGGGTCGTACCGAGGCAAAAGGAGGCAGACTGCTGCCGCCGCCGCTGCTCGATTGAAAAATAAGACTGGCTGCAGGTGATGGCCAGACTACGGCAAATTTGAGTGCGCACTTTCGACAAAGTTTTTTTTTCGCCCGAGCGCCTCGTGTTGAAATCAATTCCACTGACCGATATATTTGAGGAGGCTGCAGCGCTCCGTATTAACCGAGTGGGGCATCAATTTTTTTTATCGCTTATCCAAAGTTTCACGGATCGATCGACGACGTCTTGACAACAATTTTGGAGACTTGCTTCATCAGCACTAGAGAGTATGTCAAGCAGGACCAGCACTGGCCGACACTGCCAATTCTGATCCTGACAAGGTCCGGAGAAGGCCCCGACGTTACGCCCGGAAATTTCCATCAGGGCGCTGGATTCTCGTTTGTATTACTGTAATAATGTTTATGGAAAAAAAATGTATGCTAATAGATTTCCGAAAATAACAAGTGGTGCTCGAACCTCAAGTCGCGAAGTAACTCCACATCAGTTTTCCACATTAGCCTTCCCGATTAATTATTTATCTTTTTCACATTAGCCTTCCCGATTTATTATTTATCTTTCCCATGCTCCAAAAGATTTATCGCCGACGATGTTAATTGAAAAGTCGTTCGTCGTAGAACGTGCATGAGATACCGCGAGTGCATAGGCGCACATGCACGGGTATTATGTAACCTAACGCAAGACGCGAGAGGCAATATATATACAACGGAGACGATGAAGTTAGTAGGAAACTCACGCCGACAGAACTCGACGATTTACGAGGTACTCCGGGATACACAGGGTCTAATGAAGACGAAGATTACGAGACTCGGGCTATGCCGCACGGAGAAGCCAGTAGTTGTGTAGTATAAAGTTACGCGCGACGCGTCTTTATCGTCATGCATCGTTTCTCGCACACACATAGGCGCACACGCGTGCATGGAATGAAAATGGCTAGCGGGACGCGAAGCTCGCTTCGATATTGCCGGGAGCGAAGGAACATGGAGAGATTAAAATCTAATAACGTAATGGTCGTCTTCGTCGTCGGGCTGGGGGCGTTGAAAATAATCAGGGAAATGCGCAAATGAGTACGTTCGTACTACACGCAGGTCGGCTCTATGGACTTCTTCAGGATCTTTCGTGCAGCAGCTGAGAGTGTAGGTGCAGCCCCATAACGCACCGACAACTAGCGCTTTGTATGATTCATAAGACCGCAAGTATCGCCGGAAGATACAGCGAACGCTTCGTTCTCCGCCTTTCAATTAATTAATGTATTTATTTATTTATTTATTTATTTATTTATTCTTTATTCACGGGAAAAACCCATTTACAGGACAGTACAATACGCTGTCCAAAGAAAAAAAAACATTCGAATTCATATAGGTACATTTCAAAAGTAACAACAAGAAAGAAAAGAAAAATAAGACAAAAAATGTATACATTCCTTAAAACTGTTTACCGAACAACCTAATCATACACTAATACTATTTCAAGAGAACATTGATATCAACGAAGAAAAGTCCGCCCGGATGTTAATTTTATATCCTACGACTAGTGTCCCAAACGAGAACATCTATAGTTTTTTCATATTTTTGTCCGCCCATAGAAATATGTCTTAATTGTCCCGCGAGCGAGTTAGTGTATTTCGTTAGCGCTCGCAGCACGCGAGGTCTCGACGAGTGCCGAAAGAGGAACTTATCGTTTAAAGAGCGGAGTGGCGTGCAGGGCTCGCCGGCATTGGAGATGCAGGTTCGCGGGTTTTAGCGGGTGTTTCCGTAAACGCTCTTAAAGAGAAAGCCTGGCACTCAACCCGACGCAGGGTCTTGTGCAATTAGGACTTTTGTATGGTGAAAGAAGCAAAACATCATTCGGCATTGCCAAGTACTAAAGTTCGGAAGGCTGCTGACAGAAAGACACGACAGTTTCATCGCTCTCCTTATTAGGCGCATTAACATTGATCAGTGGTACCACTTGCGATCTTTATTCACGTATCTCTTTATTTGATTTTTTTGTTTTTATTTTTTTAACTCGCACGACGAATGCTCCATCCGGCAGTCGTACACCGCAGGACAAAGTAATCTTTATTTCTCCTCGTTCCCTCGTGACACCCGTCGACGAGAATCTCGTTCTCGAGTATTACCATACGGGAGAAGAGTTGAGAGAACCGGTGACGGCGGAGCTGGCGTTGCCTCGGTCTGTCTTCCCTCGCTACACGTCACCGGGCGACGGCGAAAACACCCTCGAGAATTCGAGCCCGGATCCCACAACCCCTGCAGAGCCCCACCGCTCGGGTAGTTCCGGGCTGTGTGGCTTTTCGCTATGCTCCGCTCGGCTTCGGTCTGCTCTCTGTTCCGGAAACCCACTCTCGCCTCTGGCTCCCTTCTCTCCCATCGCGGCTTCGACGCTCCGGGCAGAAAATGTTGCGGTCGTTGGGTGTCGAACGACTTTGTTTAATGAAGCGAACAGATCGCGTTATGCAGGGGTCAAGACAGGGGTTCCGTTGGAAAAGTGTCGCGGGATCTCAGATCATATCTACCCGAATATAAATAATTTAGAAAAAGAATTATTAAAAATCCTTTCACCTCTTATCCACTGGAGATAGCAGAGAACAGTGTGCCCGTCTCTGCCGAATTCTACGCTCGATAAATGAACGAGTGGTGTTAATGCTCAGCAATTTGAGTGCTCGCACAGCTTAGGAGAATGAGCGCGAAATGGTGATGTTGTTTCCGATTCGGTGTTGTTGCCAGGGAGAACACTGGATCCGTTCTACCGGGCGAGGAAAGGAAGGAAGGGAAAAAAGGGCACATTGCGGAGATAAAGTACTCGTGGCTTTTCTCGCCACTGCGAAATTTCCTAGTTGATTCCGAAGGAGCAAAGTTATACGCGACTCGTGACCCAGGCACCCGGCGAATGATACCAATTAATCTTGAGGAAGGTTTTGCCGTCGTTTTCGTTAGCGCACCGCCGGCGCTACAGTGTTCCTCCGCGTATGGACTGCGGTAGTACTTTGCCGCACAACAGTGTAGTAGCCTGACCGAGTCTCGTGTGAGGTTCATTCCCCCGAGGGACCGGGGGTTGGGGGCGAGAGTAACGAGGGTGAAAAAGAAGTGGGAAGCGACAAGCCATCGAGAGTGAAAGAATAGAGCCAGGAAAAAGGGGAATGGGGCTTATTTATCAGATCTCGAGGATGCGCACTCGGAGATTCGTTGTTGCGACATCAAATGCCCCAAATAAAGAAAAAAGAGCTTGGCTCCAAGTGTGGGCGAGGAATGAGGACAGCTGGATAACGACGTTAGCGATTTCGCCTCGCACTGCTGCTGCAACGTTGACAAATTTAATGAAGACGAAAAAGGAATACTTGTTGGAAGAGACAATGATAATTGTTTTTCCAATAAAATACGTTTGTTCGTGAGATGCGGAATCGAGGATCACACGAGTGTACTCGATACTCCACGAGAATGGCCAAAAGCATTTGTTTTTAATTTACTTGAGACTTTCCGTAGAATTAATTTTATTTCAATTAATGAAATAAGGTTTCTGGTCTAACCCATCAACGCTGACGCACCTAAAATACACTTCGACAATATTGAAATACCGTCGTCACAATAAGCGAAATACTTAGGAATACACATAGATAAGGAACTAATGTTAACTACCATCTTCGATAGGCATTAAACAATTTAGCAGTCAGAGCGACAGACTTCAGAAGTGTCAACTTCAAAAACTCAGATATCCGTATCAAAACATGCAGTTAATATAAAGGTTTAAAAGTCTGCAACCGTTATTGCATAAAGCGAACGCCACATAACATACTGAAACGTAAATTTTCCAGCCACTCTATATTTTAAGCCTCAGAAGAAATCGTCAAAGATATTTAATTTAATTAAGAATAATACGCCTACACACACCACAAAAAATACGAAATCAAAACCTTCATCATCAAAAGCGTATAAAATGTTACACTGGATACCAAAGATTACCATGGACTGAAGAACGTCGGCCCATGGCCCATTGACAGTATATGTATTGCATATTGTTATCAAATGTCTCATCATTAATATTGTAAACACTACTGTCAATAAATCAAACGACACGGTAGCGTCTCGACGCCAAATTATACATTTACTACTGCTACTAAGGTTTTTCGTCGATGACTGTATGCAAAGTTCTCGGATGCCGCACGTGGACGCGCGATAGGATGAATTACACACAATGTATCACGAAATGTAAAAGATTAAAGTATCGGAGAAAAGAGTGTCGAAAGATAGTCGGATATCCTCTATCTCACGCATCCCAGATTATTGAAATCACTGCCGAATCCAGCCCGTCAGAGGCTTTCTTTTTTATCTCCGGATCCTCTTCTCTCGTCGTCGGCGAAAATCTCTCCGGAGTAGCCGATCGAAAATGTATGACTTGGCCGTCGGGAGCGTCCGAGTCGACGCGCTCGCGCCTTAATCTGATTATCGGAAAGCTTTTTTCCCCTCACACACCCACACCCACGTACAGATACAGTCGATCCTTCACACAAATCGTTTCCTCGCACCTCGGAATCGCGAAGAAAAAAAATCCATCACTCCGATCCCGTCCGGAGCCTGAGTCTCGCCGAGAAACAGCGCGGGCGGATGATCGTCAGTGAAAGAAGAGGAACTGGTAACGATCTCTTGAGGACGAAGCGAGGAGCCACTGACAGAGGAGAGGAAGAAAAAAAAGACAATAAAGGCGAGTGATTCAAGAACGATCACCGAAGAAAATAAATCACATCTGTCGGATATGGGATGGGGCCAGAGCTTGGGGGGGGGGGGGGTGCGAAGGGGGGGGGGGTGGCTGGCCAGATGAAGAGGAGAAATGAACCAGAGCGAGAATTGAGAAAGGCATAGGTGCGGGGGTTCTCTCATTGCTCCTACTGATCGAGAACAGGGGGAGTCGTGCGGTTCGGGCGAATAAGGAGGGCGGAATAGTCGATGGGCTTTTGTGGAAGGGTGGATGGAAAGGAGGGCGAAATAACGAAAGAATCCAAATATATATATATATATATATATATATATATATATATATATATATATATATATATGCCTATGTGGTATATACACCGTACCTGCTTGTCACTGACGCGGACGCGGGAGTACCACGCGCGCCGGATTTTTCTCACGCCGGGCGACAATGAGTACATAGCCCGGCCGGATCGAAAATCGCCCGCGGAAATTCGAAACTTTGCTCGGGAGCGAGCGAGACGAAACGCGGCGAAGTGAAGTATGCGAGGAAAATGCATAGATCCACAGAGAGCTGGCTTGGTTGTTCCAGAGAGCACAGGAGCGCCAAAGCTGGAACAGCCAGAGGAAGTACGGTCGGTCGGTCGGTTATAGCGTGTCCCGCGAATCCCTGAACAAATTGCACGACGTCGAAAAGCTGAAGGCTTCTCCCATTGATCCCGTGCTAACATCCGGTTCTTCGGGATTCCGGTCGCTCGGTTTTAATTAATCAAGCGGCTCCGGGGTGTGGCGAAGCGACTCGTACCGAGGAAAACACCGAGACCCGTAGCGCACTCTCGTCTCGCTTCATCTGTTCATCTGATTTCCCCCCCTTTCTGCTCCTCCGTTTTACCGGAGGTAAAGTCTCGGAAAGCTCAAGCAATCCGATTTCACCGAGTTCTACATCTACTCCTGTTTCTTTCATTACCGCTTCTGCCTCTACTTTCCGGTGGTCCGCGCGCTCGGGATTCTTCACTAACGATAGACTAATGTCTCCCTGTGACTATATGTATTTCGCGGTTTTTATAAATCCTCGTCGTACCTTTGTAGATCCCCGTACCATAGAAAAAAAAAAAAAAAAAAAAAAAAAAATGCTCGGGTCGAGAATGCGAACTCGTTTCCGAGCACAACGGAGCTCTGTAAAGCAAAAGCCCGAGGATGAAGGCTTCGATCGCTTCGCCAGATTGGGAGGAAAATCGAGGGTGTCGGCACCGTGCGTCGAAAAGGAAAAAAAAAATCGTTTCGCCTTTCGTCTCGTTCGCCCCACGAGGGCGAACGGGGTACATAAAACGCCCACGGCGCGATTCGCGCGGGCTATGCGCGTCATTATACCCGAGACGCGCTGACACGAAACGCACGCCGTGGAGGATCAGACGCATGCAAATCGATTGTCAAGCGCCTCCGCGAAAGATCAAACTGTCCGAGTCCCGCGAAACGACTCACCATCGACTGCATCCGAAATCCAATTCTCCGTTCCCCGTCCGTTGTTCTTTCGCCACAGCTCTTTTCAGTTCGCTTCCCGACAGGAAGTATAACGAACTTTGCGGAGAACTCACTCAACGAGTTTCGAGAAATAACAACAATTAAATTACGTCGAGGAATTTCCAAGTCGAACGAGCCAGAGACGAAAGTTGAAGATTGAAAGATTAAAAAAAAAATCCGAACACAAGATCCGCTGGAGCGGAGACGGCAAGTCGCCGGGTCCCAACCATTAGCGCAGTCATCGCGTAACAATAAAAAAAAGTCCATTTTAGCATTACAAAGGAACCTCTCCGACGGTCTCGGCACTCCTTATCCCGTACTTTCTCGATTCCCGTTGACTCTCCTCGCTGCTTTTTCATCCCCTCGGTCCGTTAACGCAGCGAGGAGCATTGCGTGTGGACGTGTTGGATCGTCACCGCCAAGTCCCACGACAAAAGAAACAGGGATGGTAGCGAGGAAAAGAAAAGGTGTCGGTGAAGTTCATCCGAAGTCGATCTGTAACATTCACTCCTCGGTAGTTTTCTCGCCCCGACCGTCGAACGAAAAACCCAAAAAGTTGCCTTGGGGTGAATGAGCCGTTTCGTCGTCGTTGACACAGGATTACCTCGGGACGAGATGTCAAGCCAGAAGCGGGAGAAGTTCCGCGTCCGTGATAACCGGGCTCGTTACACTTTGTGTTACCGGAGGGTTGACACAACTACCTCACTTTCGCGGCTATTCCGCCGGTCCTCAAACGGTGAGAATCCGCATAAGAACCATAAAACAGTGAATTACGAAACGCTTGGTTATTTCACGGGTCTGCGAGAAATAGCCAGACCAATTCTCGAAACGGAATACATAGATGGAGAAGGAAGGAGAGAGAGAGGAGGCGCGAAAGGAACGGCGATCGTTGTTGGCTCTCGTCGTGTATGAACTGCATGAATACGGGCTCGCGAAGGAGCGTATGTTTCTGGGGCGACCTCGTTTTCCTGGCGAGCGCACGATTCCTGAAGTCAACCCGACCAACGGTTGGATGAACATTCCGGGAGAGTTTCGGGACCGTCGTTATTTCGCTTTTCGGCTCGTGCAAAGTGGTCGCGTACCAGTGTGAGGAACAGATGGCCCGATGAGCGGAGGGAATAATCCTCGGGACATCTTCCACGCATACATTGCATTAATATTCCATCGATTGTGTAACGAAAATTCTCAAGAAAAGTGTGCCGACTGCAAAAAATCATACAAAAGAATTGAAATAACTAATAATAAAGAATAATAGCATAATCAATCATAATTATATCAATTCATTCGTAATCTTCGCGACAGTTGGGAGACGTCTTCCCTCATAACAGATTTATATAATATGATAATATTCTGGTACCAAGACTGTGGCGAAGTTTATTAATGAATTAATTTAATTATGATTAATTAATTAGGCTGTTACTCTTTATTGTTATTGTTTGCTGACAATATTAATTATTGTTACCTACATGAATTATTTCATCCTTTTTAAAGTTACTTTTTTATTAACTATTTTAGCAGTCAGGAGTTTTTCAAAAATTATAATTATATTTTATGCTTTTTGAATTCTACCGATATACAATTCTCCGCTACAATTTTCTATGTGTCGTTCCTGTCCAATACAACATTTGGAAATTGGAACAAAGAGGAGCGACACTTCAAAAAATGTATCGCAGAGCAATGACAAATAGTAAATTGTTTCGGAGAGATGCAAATATCGCTGAGATATATCACTTTGCGAATATGTCGTTACACTCCATCGATCGAGTTAGAACTGTGCAACTGTACAATTGAATTTGTTTATTAAACTCGTTTTACAGTCAGTAAAACGATATTTTTTTTAGTGTCGTAATTTTTTATCATCCTTTTTTTCTAAACTATATAATAAATAATATAACGTAAACACGAAAACGCTAAAATTATAATTAAAAACAAAAGGATGTCGAGATGCCACAGCGACAGTCAATGAAAATAATTCCGATGCTTCGCACTTTCTCACTGGCTGGAAAGGAGGGCGAAGCGCAGGATACAGGCCGATTCCTTGAGGAATTAATTGACAAACCATACACGGAATAATAGCAAGAATGCTATATCGCCAGGTGCTTCAGTGTGGATCTTGTCTTGAAATTACCAAAGAGCGCTGAGTATCTTACCGCAGGTCTCTCGGATGATGCTTTTACAGCTGAACGACCTCATCGTCGACGGCGGCTGACAAACAGAGAACCTATTTCTCGTCGCTAGTTCCCGAAGAACCGTCAAAGTCATTTTGTCGCAAGTTAACGTCAATTACGAAACATAGATCGTTCACTGAACAAAGAATGCGACAGTAGATAATAGCTCTATATATATATATTAGCTGCATAATAGCGGTAATAGTAGGGGAGACCGTGGACAAAAGTAACAAAAATGCTTTTTAATATTTTCACCGACAAACCCGAGAATCTAACGCTTGGACATCCAATGGTGTATTATTAACCTGCTCTTAGGTATTTAGTTAAAAAATTGCAAGCAGGAAATAGCACGGTTTTGCAAACACGGCCCCTTTAAACACAAGGTTGCCTAACTGACGCGATCCGCATAGCGCAAAAATCACTTCTGCACTCACGAATCACATTTGTCTTCGGCAAATTGGTGTTTTTGAAAACTCAGCTATGAGACGATTGCGCAGCCATAAGTTGACGTCGATAATGTTGCTCACTTCATATCCGACACGTCCGATCATGCACAGCGTTGCGCGGCCGCTTGTTACAACTGAGCCGTGTTACTTTTGTCCCCGGTCTCCCCTACGGCAAATAGATTAAAAACCGCACGTGTCATTTTATGCCGTTAATAAAAAATCCAAAGCTTCAAGAAAACCGAGTGAATCGTCGGCAGATTTTCCGCTTGGAAGATCTGTCCTGGTTGTACCATGGATTTCTCTCATCCTCCCTCGGCTCTTGACTAAGAAGCTTCAAGTGCTCGGGTACGGAAGAGTACGGTGCTACAGGCGACGGTGCGCTCGGTCATATCCCCGGCGAGCTAATTTAATGGCGAACCATGAAGCTATTTGTCGCGATCGATCTTGAGAGCCAGTGTGCTCTGTCTCGGTGGACATGGACCTGTGGAAGTGGTTGAGCAGGGGAGGAGGAGAGCTGGCGGATGACGTGAAGATCGTAGAAGGCTAGACTAGTCAGTGGTCCAGAGTTCGGCCGAAAGCTGAGAGCTTTTGGGGGTGACCAAAGGAGAAACGTCGGCAGGCTAGCGGTATAGCCGGGCGATAGGAGGATGATAGTGTTCCGGTAAATGGTTCCAAGTTGGTAATTATTGCACTTGCCAACTGGCTTGCCGGGCGATCTATCGGTCGCGGGCGATGCAATTTAAACTTGAAGATGACTGGGTGCCGGTATGTATCAGCGAAGCCGTCCACTCGTCCCATATCTTCTCTAGACCTCGTTTCCATTCGGCCCAGCCTATTTGATTTAAGTTCTGATACTCGTCTGCTTGGGTGGATGAACATGATACCGATAGATCTACCACTACTCAACGGTAGAGGAGATTTTTAACATTTTCCAGTTTGCCAATGCAACTTCGCTCGCAGTGTAGACCGGCAAGGGACGCGCGATCGCAGATCGGTCCGTTCCGCCTAATTCCGACTGGTTCGTCGGATTCCCGAGGTTTGAAAGCGGCTCGCCTAACATCCACCAGCTCCGGCCAACCGTTTCGAATCTAGATTCGAAAGCTCTTTCGTTTCACGAAGTAGTAACTACCACCGAGCCGGTAACTATAATGTACCTAGCCGGAGAGCTTGATACTCGGGGCTGTACTAGGCAGGGCTATGTGTTACGTATACTAACGTTGAATACCTACCTCTCGTGCAATCAAATCGCCGAGATAATTGGAGCTTTGTTATTGCACCCCCGGTTACCCGATTGTTCGTGGCGTGAGCGAACGAGACCGGGAGTCTCGACGACTTAATGCGAGCCATTCGCCGTTATTAGGAGGTGAGCACAGGGGTAGATAGTCAGGTAGGCTAGGAACTTGGATCCTTCGTATATAGATGTTGCAGGGAGGAGAGCTCGAGCGGCAAGCTAGTGGTGGCAATAACTACTCTCTCTCCGTTCCCATCCCCCTGTGGCGGAGTCTTAATGGGAGAAGATGGGGGTAGTAGTAGCAGTAGTAGTGGATTCAGCTGTGCGTGGACAGCCCCCGGCGGGGTCGAACTCCCTTTCACCTCTTACGCCGTCGCCACGTTCTCCGGATCCTTTTTCTCTGGCTCTCCTCCTCATCTTCATGACTTCTCTCATTCCTCCTACTCAGTCGGTTCTGTGTGTGTGTGTCGGTGTATGTGTGTGTGTGTGTATATATATATGTATATATATGTGCTCAACCTGCTAAAACGCAGCCGCAAAATTCCTCATAGAGCCTCGGAGGAGAGAGCGCGAGGAAAGAGGAATCGTGGCAAAAAAAGGGATGATAAGACGAAACTCTATTCCAAGTGCGGTGAGAATTCACGAAGATCGATCGTGCCAGCTACACGTCTGCCGGCTTCTTCCACTGCAGCTGAGCCACGGATTGGCTTTCGTTAGGCGAGATGAAGAGCCAGTACCAGGGGCTAACGAGTGGCGAACGAGTCTCGATTTCCTGGACGGGAGCACGTATACCGGAGTGGAATGCACAGGGAGTCTATATACCGTATCGAGCTGAAGGGGTTGCAGCTGGTACTTCGACGCTTCGAGCGAAGCTGCAGCCTTCGGAAAGCGATTATCTCGGTAAAACACTCCGCTCGGCGAGAACTAGATTTTCCCCAACGAAGTTTTTCCGTTATCTCGCTCATTTATAATTTTTTCGCGTTAATCTACTTATCCTGTCGCTGGATAATTTCGAATTGTTTTTCCAATGGTACGTGCAAACTAGGACATGACGAATTTTCAAGTACCAAAGTCGATTATTATGATTATTTTTTTTTTTCATGTTAAATTCTCAATTTCTATAGTTAGAAATGCTATTCATTGGCTATGAAAAAATGTAAAATTCCGTTGGCAAAATTTGTTTTGTTAAATGTACGTCCTTTTTCACTGGTTACGCCCGACGTCATCGATGTGTTGAAACTTTCCAATGCGCTTTACAAAAATTCGTCAGTGTCTTTCACCCAGCTCGTCAAATGTGTACACACACAGCTGCTGCCGACGCCGTCGACAGGGTGGCTGTTTGATGGACCCGACGGACGGCATGTTGCGATATCTCGTCACTCGTTGATAATATACACATATATATGGATAGCGTGTTTCTCGTTCATCTGTTATGAGTGCTCGCGCGACAAGCCAAGCAAAAAATGACTTCCCGGTCCCGCGGCTAATACCACGGAGTCTCCGACGGCTGTTGCTCGAAGAGGGGCGCAGGAAGACTGCGGCCGGTATTTTTAGATGGGCCCTTCGCCGCTCGACTCTATAAGTATTACATAGTCTACCGAGCCTCGACGAAAATTTATTCCTCGACGCGCTCCTCTCTCGCTCCCTCGTGAATTGATTTGTGAACGAACACGTGAGAAGACTTCATCGTCTTTTCACCCCTCGGCCCTCCCCCCCCCCTTTTTTTCGACGTGTCGCACACGCTAGATGCGATTTGTTCGCCGAGCAACGGTGCGCTACTACACAAATATCGATTTCCGTCTTTGGCTGTATGACGAGCACCGCGCAGCCACGCAAGCCCGGGCAGCGCCACGAACCAACAAAACGCCGATCTCCTTCGGCAATTAAGCAGACCGTCGGGAAGCCATTCTCGGAGCCAAAGAAAATATACGCCTCGGAAAGGAGAGCCCGGCGACTAGGGGAATCCCGGAAGATTTCGGCGTCATGAAAATCCTGCCTAATCCCTCGATCTTCCTCACGAATTAGTGCTCCCGGCACGCGACGCTATCCATACCCGTACCGGTATTCTCGCTGCCTCTTGCCGGACGCCCCGAAAGATTCCGACCTCGGGAAAATCCTGTCTGTAATCCCCCGATCTTCTTTACGAATTAGCGCTCCCGGCACCCGAGTCTCTTCGCTCCTACCGATTTTCTCGCACAACCGGTTCCCAGCCAGCGTTCCTTGCTCGTGCATGTGGTAGCTACACGAAGACGGGAAGTCGTAAAGCGCGCGAGACGTATGGATCTTCGTGGATCCTTCTCTCGCGCATAGTTTCATCCCCTTTATCTTGGGAAGCTCGCGCGCCTCCGAGACCTTCGCCTCTATTTTCTCCACCGACACATATCCTTCAGCGCACCAATTTGTGAAGAGCTTCGAGGTATTCTCGGAGACCCCTTCGCGAGGTCGGCAATCTTCTCCCCGGGAGGGTGGAAGGAACGGCTTAAACGCGAGAAATTCGAGACATCCGAAAAGGGAAAAACCGACTCGTGTCTCGGTCCTTACGGAATCTCGCACGGGGCTCGCGAGCGCTTCCGAGCATCGTCTCGCTGATGGATATTGGAACAGTTTTTCCGCCTCGCTTCGATACCGTGCAACCTCCGGCAGATAAAAATCATGGGCGAAAGGCCTGCCGGACTCTATCTTAATCACATCTCAAGGATTGGTATCGACTCCATTGCCGCTTCCCGGTCCACTCTAGCTCTCTCGCGCGCGGCGACGACTCTGCGATTGCCAATTTTCCTCGTCGATACGTATCCGTCGCGCGACACGGAGTGATGTTGAATTATCACCTGCACTACCCAGTTCAACGGTCGAAAACTTTATTTCACGAAGTCCCCCCCACGGTCAGGCTTCCGAATATTATTTTTATTCTCTTCCCAAAAAAAGAAAAAATTTTCGTATACGCTGTTGTGTATGATTTTCTCTCGGTGGAAATTGTGAACAATGGTTTCACAATTTCCACCAATTCCATTCAGAAATCACCAAGCCACGCCATTTTTCCCTCTATTTTTTTATCCCACCCCCTTCCCCCGCTGCGCGCCCCCTGCTGTGCTTTTTGTTCCGCCACTAAAAACGTTATCGTATACACAGGCCGTCGTATACACAAAAAGAACAAGAAAAAAAAAGGAAATTGACTCGCGGATGCTCGTTGGCTGCCTCGGCAGTGTACAGCAAATTAGAGCAACACGCTCGTGTAAGCCGACGTGTAGCCGATGCGCGATGCCCCCGAGGCTGTAGGACGGCGTGGTGGTGTAAATCATTCTCAGCTGGAGCAACAGCAGCAAGCCCTTGCGAGAAGTGCACACAGCAACGTCGAGGGTGTGATGCACGGAGAAGGGAATGCCGGGGAATTCACCCCGTATGCACGATGATAGAGCAGAGTTGGCGTGTTTGTCCGGCGGAGTACTAAGCGGGTTGGCCGTGTCAGGGTGAAGTCTCGGATAGAGGGAGGGCTCCGACTTTGCACCGTGAAGCTACACACGTTGCACGCACACGAACCCACGTCACATGCCGGAAGATTAAAAATCATCTCGTAGATTTATCCTCGTGCGAGCTCCGCCATCCGAGATGAACCCCCGTCGTCGCTCTCGCGGGGATTGAATCCGACAAGCTGAAGCGGTGCAGCGGAAGCTCGGGCGCGTCCCGAGCGCCTTTGCACGCTCGGAAAGCTCATAGGTCAAGCAACGAGGGCTGCCTCTGGAAGAAGATACGGCGAGAGCGAGCACTCACTTTTTCGGTCTTGTCACGTTCAAAGTGAACGACTCTCGAGGTATTCCCTGATTTTCATTGATCGAGCTTTGGGCCCCCAGCTGGGGCTTCTCGTTTGTAGACTAGTTTGTACACCGAAAAAAAGATTTGGTAATATCAACCTCACAGCTGCGGTCACGGAAAATTGGTTCGAATCAATCTAGGCGCATTCAAATAGATTGCCCCGTTGTTGAAACAATAAAACTGGTGTGGTTGTGTCAATTGCGTATAGCAGTTACTACGATTACAACGTTGATGCAAAGTGAACCAAAACTGCATTAATTAAAAAAACTTTTTTTCGATTCAATTGTACATACTGTCAACATACAGAAGGTATATTATTTTGAATTGGAGGTATATGTGGTCGATTTGAAAAAAAAATGTTATTCGATGTGTTCGTATATACACGAAACATCGAATCGTATAAAATTAACCATGTATAAAATTAATGTATAAAATTAATTAGTAACAAATAACGTAAATAGGAGTACCAGGACTCAACTGTAGGTTGAGTCGGGCCAAACTTTTTTTCCATTGACATAATTGCTTATTCTGTTCAGTCAAACATATTCTTAGTTGGGACAATGAAATTATTTTTTTTAATGCCGATGGAACTTTTAAGTCAACTTAACTAAATATTTCCCTCGCCACCCGCAGCCGCCGGATTTGGTTGATTCAAACAAATTTTATTTCATCTCACCAAACCCTTTTTTCGGTGTAGGGATATATTTTGCAGCCGGCGAGTGTGTCTCTCCTGAAAGAGGAGAACATGCGGATGGGGGTGACACGGTGCGTGGATACACGCGTTATGGAGTCCCGCGCGGGAGGGATGAATGACGCCCAGTGGGACTCTGGCACTAGTTCGAGCTAACTCGCAGCGGCAACGGCACTCATGCACTTCATCCCTTTCTGGTCTCTGTATCTCATGGATTTCTGTATTATGACACCGCGTTGCAGCAGCGTTTCGAGCAGTGCTCAAAAGCTCGAGGGTCGACTGGCGCGCGGAGTTAAACCTCCGGACTCCGTCGCAGTGCAAATGCCCACTCAACCCTTTGACGACGAGCTTATAATTCATCCTCAAGACGAGTTCTCGGCGATGGTTGGGCAAACCGGGAGGCGGCTCTGGCTCTTTCTGTATCATCCGTGACCGAAACGGCGTAACGATTCGGGGAAACTTTTCGCGAGTGATAACAGCGCAGACGGGAGCGCCGGAAGCGGGTGAAACCTCTGTGCGACGGAGGGACTAATAAAAAGCTGCACTCCGCGTTTTTATTATTCTTTTCTTTTTCATCCAGCAGCATGCTGGAACAACGGGGTTCCCGGGACTTTAACAACTTTTATCGACGCTTGATGAAAAAGCAGGAGAAAATGGAAGAAAGAAAAAATAAGAAGTCCCCGTAGGAAGACGGCGTAGGGCAGATACGGAAGGTTCAAAAAAATTATAAATTAATATTCTAAAGCAGGACAAAGTTGTGTTTTATTTTCGTGACCCCGTTTTTTTCCTGTCTGCTACTAGCTTTACAGTGCCTCTTTGAACGCCTCGTCGAAGTTAAAGTAACCGAGTGGCAGAAGGGGAGAGGGAAATGTATTATTGGAGAGCGGCGACTTCTGGACGAGAAAGATTTCCGGCGTCCTCCATTTTATTTCATTCTCTTTGGCTGCTTGTTCGTTTTTGCGGCATCGTCTTAACTCCGCATCGCTGTCGTCTATACTGCCTCTTCCATGGTTGTGTTCCTGAGGAATAAGCTAAGTTCGATGGCTGTACAACGCGAGCTTTTGAGAACACGATGGAATAAAAGATCGAGTCGAGGAGGTTCGGCTAAACAGTATAGCGGAGAATAGTGGCGGAGACGCGAGATACACGAGTGAGGTAAAGATGGAACACAACGGGTTCGATGACCGCCAGCAAACAAGTTTTTTGGACAGGTCTTTGATACGGTGCAGTTATTAGCGCTATCTTTCCGGTGGAGCTGCAGCTGGGTGGTTGTAGATGTAAAAGTCCCATCGAGACCATCGGGATTCCCATTTAATTTGTTTCTCTCCGAAACCCCGCCAAGGGCTTTATCGTACGAGGACCGCGGCGTGTCGGAACAGCGGTGTCCTGAATGGTTCCAGTGTCGAGCGCGACAAGTGTCCGGAGGGACCTTCTCTACACCCGAAGTAACATCGCAGGTTTTCGCTGTGCCGTACCGTGGCGTTCACGAGGCAAGATATGCCGAATAAACCGGATCAGCAGCGGAACGGTTCACGGTGGCTTAGAGAAAGAAGGGGCTCTGCTCAAGGGGAGCGCATCGTAAAGATGGAAAGTAAAGGATGGCGCGGCAGGAAGGAAGGAAGGAAGGAAGGAAGGAAGGAAGAGGTCAGAGGGTGAGAGCCCACCCGAGATTACATTCCGCCGCAGGGTAAATTTTCCCTATTTGCGTGACCGCACGAGACACGTACCGACCCTCTCTCATGTACTCTTCTTCCTCCGCGCCCATAGCCTCGCGCTCATTCCCAGATCCAACCAAAATCCACTCGAATATCTGGACCAGAAACTATTCGTGACAGAGCCGGGAAAAATCGTCAGCGAGGGAAGCGGTAAGTTTTCGGGGTCGATTGCCGTCGGGGTTGTAAAGTCCATGATTCTCGATCCTTCGTACTCGGTACTTCTCCTTTACGCCTTCGCCTTCGTGTTTTACGGTCGTTCGCGTCGTCGTAACCTCGCGGTGTAACAAGTAGCGGTTGCCTGACTGTATGAAAGGAACGCGCACCGATACATCGAGCTGTACGCTCGGTCGTGCAGTAGGTCGGAAAGACTGGGGCGAGACGGAGCATGGGGCAAGTTGGAACCACGGATAGGGCTGCCGATGGCACATCGCGCGCAAATCTGGCGATACTCTCGTGAATAATCCCGATGTCTAGGGAAGGCACTGATGGGTAAGTCCTTGCGAAGACCCGCCATGAACTGTTGCGCGAACGAGGGAGGCTTAGCTCTATGTGGCGAGGATGAACCCGATAATCATATCGGGCGTCGCTTATCTGACATCCCCGTACTATCGACTACTGAGATAGCGATGGCTGTGCGAAAAGGCTCTGACCCTACCGTTTCTCGAGCCGAGAGGGGGAAGAAGGGACGGTTCTGTGGAATCCTGGGCTTATCGTGTATATTGCGTACGCAGCGTACATGGGATATCGTATCCCATTCTCAGTTCCCCTGCGTCAGCGCTCCGCTCCAGTGGCGCGCGACCCGTGTCGAGAGACCCGACTAATTTCCCGTTGACGCGATGGCTGACTCATTTTTGCATAATGCAGCCTAATAAGAGTTAATGAATGAAACGCCCCTCGCATCGCGGAATCTCCACACTGGCACAGTACTGTCACATCGTACTGTACTATACGATATAACAGACTACAATTTCTCTCACCCCGCAGTGAGAGCCGTTATGTCGGACAAATTGAATTTAAGGGAGAGCGGGGCAAAACGGGCTCGTACTAATTTTTTTTTTTTTTTCTCGGAGCAAAATCGAAAAAAGTCTCATCTGAAACGTTTTGCCCCGCTCAATCGGATCCAAAGGACCCCTATTCACATTCCACTACTGCGAACAATAATGTTCGTATGATTTCTCTCATGTTCAACTCATTGCACGGATTTGCGTTTCGATAGCTGGCCTACGTACAAGAACAGAAGTGGGTTTTGTCGTGCGGTATCGATAACTATTGTGGAGGGCGTAAGAAGCAGTCATATTTCCCGACAGTACAGCATTCCAGGACTCGAAACGATCGAGCTCGTCGCGAATTACAATAAAAAGTGCCACGGCGTTCCGGTGAGAAGAGTACGCGAGCATGAAAAATCAATTAAGCAAGCAGTGTGCTGCCGCACAGCTCGTCGAGGGAAGGATCGGTTCGCGGTAGAGTGGAATATAGAAGCCCCGCGTGCGGTAGAGCGGGATTCTTGAAAAGACTCCGCGAACGATGAACGGGTTCGGGCCCTTTTGCCCAAAGAAGCGAAAACTCACCGCGCACCGGCATACACACGCAGCTTTTCAACCCGAAGCCGGCTGACTTGCCACAATATCCCTCGGTGAAGTTTGCGCCGGGGCTTTGGTAATGGAGTCAGTTTCACGGTGGGACTTTGGTATATATGCGCGTCCAAGAACGCCGGAGAGGGTCCTTTTACTCGGAAGAGCGGATATCCCGCAGGAGCTACAGGCGCTGTTCTCGCAAAGTTGCGAAATCCGCGAGCCTGGAGGGTTCCGGACTGAACCAAAGGTCGCCGGGGATTTTAATGGAGGGAGGTCGAGAAGAGGAGGAACGAGATGAAAGTAAGATGAAAGTGGGTAAAATTAACGCGAGAGAGGCGAGAGAGACGCGAAGGAGCGAAAGGGGTGGTGATAGGGAGGTGGGAAGCCAGGCGGCGACGGTGGAAACGAAAGGTTTGCATTTGCGGGACGGGTCAAATCGACCTGGGATAATTTTCACGATCCTCCACTTTCGCCACGGTTTGTTTTTCCCTTCTACGGCGTCAAACTCTCCCTCTCCGGCTCGGGTTACTCTCACCTCGAGTTTTCCAGTTGGTTTTCGCCCGCGGTACTACGGGGAATAACTTTGTATAACTCACTCCTCGATCATCCCTCGAACCGGGGACCAAGTGCATCTCCTCGGTACTGTTTTTCGTATATCCACCGTCGGCCGCCCACGGAGGTACGGAATCGTGCTCGGAATTTCTACAAATTGTTTGTACATCTATTATCGGCCGTTTACCATCTATTTATATCGACCGCGGTGATTTCTCTTGGTGGAATTCCAGGGGGAGCGTCGGGCGACGATGCCGTATCGAATAAAGTCAAATCGAATCATCCCCCGGGAGAGGAATACTCGCACGAGCCTCTCGCGTATACACGACTCTGAAATCCCTTCGGAATTTGCATACCTCCCGGTCCATCCAGACCCTTCCCACGCCTCGTTTCAGCGCTCTTCGATACTCCCGTTCCTCGTCAGTTTTATAACACCCACGCTCAGCCGACATTCAAATAATTCTCGAATGAATTCCATCCTGGTTATAGCACTGGAAGGAATTTCGAATCTGACGCTGCAGCAGAACGAGCCTCTCTCTCTGGATAAGGATGTATAGGTACCGTCTCGCAACAGGAAATTTATCCGCTGGCGAGATTGACTCGAGGATCCCGCAATACCTCGGTGAAGCTACCGCGGGGATACCGTGGACATGCTCGGAGTGTAATTGACAGTATCTCGGCTCTGCCTTGATCGCTAGAATGGCCGAGGACCGACTGTGTTTACACAGCGAAACATTCCGAGATTCGACTGTGTATGATGGGATCGTACATCACGCAGGACGCGGACGGAGACTAATCGACTAATGCTTGTCGAAGCTATCTTAGACATTGATGACGTTGGGCTGATGGTATGTACCTGCTGCTGAGGAGAGTATGTCACTCACCCGATATTTGTTTGCTTGCGGTGGAACGTTTACTGTACATACCGAGAAGTTCGTCTTCCACATTGGATCGGAAAGGTCAACAATCGCTGGCGTCTCGCTCGATCAATCGCGCGACGCAATCTCGGTTCGCTTTAAACTACGAGCTTGCGACTATACAAACCGGGGAGTAGAACCATCACTAGGGACTGACTGGAGGGACAAGGACACTTCGCTATCAAACACAAGAAATTACGGAATTGGTCGCCAATGGGAGAGCAACGTTACCACGAAATTCTCCAACTGAAATTCCCTGATTTTTCTCGGTTTTCCAGAGCAAAAATTTGATTTTCTCAGACAATCGATCAGGGTAGGAAAGAACAATTAAAAATAACATAAAATATTATATATAATGATTATTAATACATTAAACCCAGTTTACAATATTAAAGTTCCTACACTAATAAAAAAATACAGGTGCATAACTAAGATTCGGGCACGGACGTTCAAATAAATATTATGTTGGTCGAGCAAAATATTTTAATGACTTGAAAATATTTTGGTGAAATCACCCAACAAATTGTTGAACTAACCAATTTTTTAGCTGTACCAACAAAATATTTAGTTGAACTTCCCGTCCCAAATGTTAGTTGATTCAAGTGCATTTTTTATCAGTGCAACGAAATTAATATCACGACACAATCATATATATGCTTTATGTAGTCGACAAGTTTGCTCAAACGAGAAATATAGACGTCGTGCAGCATGGAATTAAACGAGAAACATCAGATTGAAAAAATGTCCAGGGTTTCAAAAAAATGTCAAGACTTTTCCCTGACTTTTTCCGGTTTTCCAGATTTTTCCAGGTCCGTGGCAGTCATGGAGAGTGTGGTCAACATCAGCCAGAGGGTTATACAAACCAAGGTGTAAAAAAATAAATATTAAATTAATTTTTACATACAACCTTTTTTACATGTGAGAAAAGGCAGATTTTTAATAATTGGGTAGTGTAAAGATGACGCTCGATCACTAAGGAAAAGAAAGCTTGAATCTAATTTCAGAATTTCAGGTGGTCCAGAAAAGTTACTAGCCAGTTGTAGCGAAAATAATTACGCGGCAGAGTGTGCGAATTCTTGGCTTATTTCTCTCGTATAGAACTTGAGAGCAAAATTTGTTGGTACTTCGAGGAAGCACGCCTGGGATCCAATCGCCGACCTATAACGATACCGGAACGACGACGACGACGGATAGAGCAGGATGGCTGAGATGCTGCGCTCCAGGTCTTCGGGGCCAAACTCTCGGAACGTCCTGGAATTTTGATAACGGGACGGACGGAGGTCGAACGTGAGGGTATCTCTCACCCCCTCGGCCGCCCTTCGCTGACACCCCGAGATTCTCATCGGCGGAGTAATTCGAAGCTCTTGACACGATACATGGGCAAGTTTAAGTTAACCTATAAAATACCATAGACGAAACTCTTCAACTATTTCGCGAAATTCCAACAAGCCCGTCGAGTCGGAGGAATGTTAGATTTCGACGATTCATTAATCTCCATTGTATTTTGCAAACTAGGCAAATTAACGGTTATTAATTTTGAGACAGATTTCCTTTGCCGAGTATATTTTCAGCGATATCGACAGAAGCTACACTTGACGCGGCCTGATTTTACAGCTACGAGGACTGTTGTTTGACAAACTCTCACCTCTCGACCATCCTTCCCCGACACCCCAAGATTCTCATCGGCAGAGTAATTCGAAGCTCTTGACACGATACATGGGCAAGTTTAAGTTAACCTATAAAATACCATAGACGAAACTCTTCAACTATTTCGCGAAATTCCAACAAGCCCGTCGAGTCGGAGGAATGTTAGATTTCGAAGATTCATTAATCTCCATTGTATTTTGTAAACTAGGCAAATTAACGGTTATTAATTTTGAGACACGTTTCCTTTGCCGAGTATATTTTCAGCGATATCGACAGAAGCTACACTTGACGCGGCCTGCGTGTACGGCTGCCAGGGCTCTTCTTTGACAATTTGGAATACATTTTTTATTCTCCAGACAACTGAATTTGAGCGTCAAATTAGTTCTAAAAGAACTCATAAACGACTATTTATAGAATCACATTAAATTCGCTCGTCTAACACGTATCAATTATGAGACAATCACAGGGGATTAATTTCGTAATTTGACTTTTCCTTCACAACTTATTAAACACGAACAATTCAGAATTAGCTCCCCCCACAATTTACAGAAAATGCGTTGTCGGATCACCTCTACGATCGAGTGATTGGATCCCCGTCGATCCCACCGAATGACCGGACGAAAAATCCCTCTAGTGGGAATGACACGAGTTGCCAGTATTGGCCCAGCGTCTCCCAGTATTCGGCCAACGTCGGCCCGCATCGGTTCTTCGTTTTATTCCCGGCAGCCTGTCGGAGAACATTTCTCGCACGGCCGTGCGAGACCGCAATTGATGGAGCAAAAGTTTGCGGGAGCGAAGCACCGGGTGTCTTGCCCACGCCGGATATATATCGTTTATTATGGCGTACCCAGTGCCACCGGTTGGGACAACCAGTGTATATTATTAAACTAAGAGATCCCCCGAGCTTCGCCCATCGTTCACGGTTCTCCCGGCTTTTACGAGTCAAATAGAAAATGCAAAGAGCACGTACAAAACTCGTATCTAAAATTATACACCGCGAGAAGCGCTCCTCTTCATTCGCAGCAGTCGCGGATCAACAGTCAGCCCGGCGCGGGGTCGAGTCTCTCCCTCGTGGGCAACCCTTCTCCGTTGTTTTCCTTTTCGTAATTCCAGACTCGCACGGTGCAGCTGGCCGATCCTCGCGCCGCCTGCCTCCCTTCTTCACCTGCTCGCCAACCCGTAAGACAACCAAGAAGAAAACGTCAACGAGGAACGCCGTGTTGCTTTTGGCTTCCAGTTAAATTTCGCGACGGGAGAACCGCGCCACCGGGCTGCGATGAGCGAAACGAGGGAGCGTCAACAACCCCCTCCCCCGCACCCCTCTCGCCCCTTGCGCTCGTTACAGCCTCGCGGCCAGAGAGAAGAGAGAAACGTCGGAAGGAAGGAAGACAAAAAAAGTACAATAAAAAAAAAAAAAAGAACAGCGCGACAACTGTTCTCGAAGCCGGGGCGCGCGAGCGCTCGTAAATTCCTTCCAAACGGCGTTAGGCCCCTGCGGCGCAATATTGCCGGCTCCCCGAGGTTAGTGTACACCCGCGTGTACGATCCTAACTCTTCCGCTCTACGGCCGGGTGCCCGTGGCCCTGCCATCCCCAGAAAAACCTCCGAAACCGTAACGCCGGACCACTCGCGGAGACACCGGGGAAAAACACTTTTATAACACCGTAACGCGAACGCCATTTTTTTACCGTACACCATTGTTCTTTCCTATCTTAGTCTACATGTATTTCGACGCTGTGGTAATGTATACTGCTGTATACGTCAAAATATCTACATTATTAAGGATCTGATAAAAAAAAACCGATCACCTAAGAAAAATTACCATAAAAAATAGTTGACGCGAACGCCAATTTTTTTACCGTACACCATTGTTCTTTCCTATTTTATACTACATATATTTTAATGCTGTGGTAATGAATACTGCTGTATACGTCAAAATATCTACGTTATTAAGGATCTGATAAAAAAAAAACCGATCACCTAAGAAAAATTACCATAAAATATAAAAGTCTCAGCTGTCCAAGAATTTTTACCATAAGATCTAAGAAAAATTCTTGTAAGTCCGGTACTTCCGACCATAGGTGGTGCCCTAACGCCCTACTACTACGTGATATGGTAATATCTCTCAAGCGATATAGTCATTTTTACTAGATCCTTCTCTCAGTGTACAGGTGATAGCTATGGGATTTATTCTCATAGAAGTCCATAGTCGAGTATATCATACTTTTTCATGCAGTTCCTAGACTGCATGAACCGAAGCTGAAAGAACCAAAGACAGAATTAAAAAATAAAAAAAGAAGAAGTACGCGACTCCATGGAAACGCAGAACGTTCGTCCCTATCTGCCACACTAGTATAGTATATTGGATAGACGATATAACTCTTTGGCGCGCGCCTTCACCCTCAGCACCTCTCTCACACAGCGGGTATTTGTCGATCCCATCTCGAATCGAATTTTTCTAGGAATGATGCCGCGGGCCGTTCCGCACAAGCATCGGAGAATATTTCTTCGTTCGTTCGTCGCATTTCTCCGGCGGTGTTGCGCGGAAAACGTCGAGGGGAGGATGACGTTGATGCGAGTTCGACGGTTCTCACCTTGTCCCGTCCCGCCTGCGGCGAAAATAAAATACCTCCGCGAAGGCCTCGAAACGAAGAGCGGAGCTCTCTTCGACGACGTTTTCATTGCGGTTCATGTACAAAGTACGTACCGATCGCGAGCTTTGTGCGAGAACTCGAAGTACCCGGGAACGTCATGATTTCGATGAGGTACCAGAATGCGGAGCCGTCGCCGGTAAGCTCGTGAAAATAAACTTGGTTACCCGGCGCAAGACGAATGTCGAGAAAGAAACCGCGCCAGGGACCTCGGTTTTGATTTTGATTTTTATTTATTTCCTCGATCAAAGAGAGCATAGAAAATTCGACTTCGGTATGAAGACCGCTCAAGTTGACTGTTTCCTTTTTTCTTCACTTTACTTTTTTTTTTTTTTATTTCGCATAAAGCACGTTCGAGAAGCATTCATTTCTTATCCCCTTCAAAAGTTCTTTTTCTGATTCCTCTCTCCCCGATACCCCCGTTCGTCGATCCTATATCGCTCGGCTCTGGAGATTCTCTCATTCTTTTTCACTCTGTTGCAAGCAGTTTCGCCGGTTTGTGGCATCGGCCAACCCTCCCTCTTGGCTTCCCGGACACACTGTGCTTCCTTGTTTCATCCCTTATTTCTGTCGTCCGCAGTTCCCCGTTTCACGACCATTTTTGCAGACACGACACCGACCAGACTATTGATACACGTATCCGTCCACTTTTTTTTTCCTTGTTTTGTTACCCTCTGTGCTGTACAAATATCATCGCCGTGGATTCGAATCGAATTTCAACATTGCGTCTTATTTTTATTTCTTTTTGTGAAATTTATTCAGTATGTCGCGTATTCTTTCAGAGACTTTTCGACCGACTCGGCCAAAGATAACACGCGTCAGAGTAACGTTAAAAAATAACACGCGTCAGCGTAACGTTAAAAAGTAACACGCTTCAAGACAACGTATTGTGCAGAATCGTTATTTTTCCGTGTTATTTTGTTACGTGTTATTACGTCGCACCCGTCGAGCGAACGTTAGCGGATGAAAGGATTCTCCGAGCCTCCCGTACAGTTTAGAGAAATAGAATCAGACGTGTACTTCGCTTACCGGATATTCTAGCTGAGCCAAAGGGATCATTTATTTCATCCACCACTTACTCTTATCTCTATCCCCGAGGATACTTTTCCGACCGGCCGGAGCGACGCGCGACACTTTTTCTCCTCGCCACCGCGTACCACCCTCGTCGAACCGTCTCACATACGTTCTTCCGTTTCATCCCTCGGCAATAGCGTCGATTTTTCGCACTCTCTCATATCCTCCCACGGCTATACAACGTTAGTAAATCCGACTCGACATTTACTTTTCACCTCTATCGAACAATGTTCCTCTACAGCCTCAAAGACATTTGATAGTGTTACTTGCCTCTGGACCTCTGGGCTTGACACTATTATATATAATAATACAAAAAGATTTCGCCGTCGACGCCGTGTCAAGAATCGAGGGGGGGAGGGGGTTGCCCCCTTGCCCCACGCCCTTGATTCCCCCCCCCCCTTGATTCTTGACACGGCGGCGGCAGCGGCGACGGCGAAATCTTTATATACAAATATATATATATGTATATATGTATATATATATATATATTTATATCCGGAGGTTATTGCGTGGGTATATTGAAAAAGCAACTACTGTAACAATCGAGTGAAAATTGAAAGAATAATTGATTAATGAAAAAAAAACTACTACAGTAATAAGTCTGTCGACAGTCAAGTGACGGAAGCATTGCGAAACAGTTAATGTATACAGCCAAACGGTACAATCGAGAGGAAGTCCAACGTCGCAGTTATTCACTTCCGATGTTTCAGGTTTTCGTCATTCTGTTCCATTTTCATTTTGCTTCCTCATAGAAGAAGCTTTGTTTTCACGGAAAAACAATTTTTCAATATTTTAATGGAAACTACAATTTCCGTAGGGAATTGTAGTTATTCGACGTTTCGAATAACTATGAATTATAGTTATTCGACGTTTCGAATAACTATGTATTGTAGTTATTCGACGTTTCGAATAACTATGAATTGTAGTTATTCAACATCGTTGTGAACATTGCCAAAATCAGTGGCTTTTTGTATTCTTAAACAGTCATATTTTTCAAACGGAATTATTGTTTTCTATCGACAAAACATCCTCTATGAGTAAGCCGAATAATCACGGAAAATGATTGTTCATACGAGTTTTGTACACAAAAGTAGAATAGATAAGGAAACTTTGTGAAAATCTCGATTTTCACGCTTTTTTTTCATAATCTTCAGGACCGATAGAAAAAGAGATTGATTCGTGTGCCGCATGGCGTGGGTTCACGAAAGCCGCTCTTCACCCAAGCCATATGAAAATTACAGGGTTCGCAGACTCTCCGCTTGGTCCGCAGATTGCACAGCAAATTTTTATTTTTCGAAGCTTTCGTCGAAAAGCGAAAAAGTACGAAACAAACACGACTCAAGCGTGAATTTTACGCGCGGATTTTTTCACCTTCTATATACGCAGATATAATCTGCTTGACTTTGGGCGTATAATGGAGATACCCAAGTTAAAAAACAAAAACAAAAAACTCACGCGTTTGCGCCATTCATTACATTTTGTTTCGCCCCGGTATGAAATCCACCCGCTATTCCGCGATATTGTATCAAAAACTTCGCTGCCAAACCGAACGAGCGGGAGCACAAATTTTATTTTGATGTTCACCCGCCATGCATTCGAGCGGCTAATGGTCCGGTCCGGCTAATGGTTCGCGCCAGAAGATTATTTTTATTTTCAGCATCGATATTTGTCAGATCGAACACCGACGAACGGAAACGCGCAGCGAAAAAAATATAAAAATACACACAGCGACACAAAATTTTATTCCGTCCCAATTTCATTTTTCAACATTTTTTTAATACCGTATTGATATGCATTGCATAGTCAGCAGGCATTGCTCCCCTCCCCCCACCCAGTTGTGTCGTCTCATGCAACAAAGAGGTCTCACGAGCCGGAGCGAAAACTCAACCGGGCCGAGTGGCTCATCAAAGAAAAACTATGAAATTTAAGCTGCGCTTTTATACCGAGCATAATAATGCTTACAATAATGTCGAGCGTTATAATAACTTAGGATAAATGAGACGAGCGGGAGAAAGGTCTCTCCCCCGCCGGAGAGAGAAGTTGTTGGCCGTCGAGGCGTGACGGAATGGTATAACGGCTAGTCATTTGGCAGTCCGTAAAGTTTGAGAGTTTGAGCGACTCTCGAGCAGTGAGAGGCCACTGGAGCCGTTGCGGTCGGCAAGGCGGGGGGGGGGGGGTGGAGAGGGGAGGCTGGAACGAGTTTCAGAAGCTCCCTCGTCGGCTCGTGCCGAGGCTTTAATACCTCGTAACCTCGAGAAGGCCCGCACGCCGCCGGGAGAAAGTGAGGAAGGTGAGGAAGGTGAGGTAGGCGCGACCCTCGACCTGCCCGACAGACCGGAAGTACAACTGGGAGTAGCGATTATGTACCGTCAAACCTCGAGTCCACTTTCCCGCCGGTGCTGAGTAGTCGAAAAGCCAGTAACGATCATCTCGCCCGGCTGGCATGCAACTCTCGAGATATCCGCGCGCGGGCTAACCGGGAAGGCGAGAGGGCGGCCGCGTGCGGAAGGAGGGAAGCAGGAACGGGACGTTCCGTAATGCCAGGCTCGAAAAACCGTTTTCACGTTGCATCATCGGGATCGCCTCTCACTCTCTTTCGAGAGACTTACGGCACTTTTCGTCATACCGTGAGCTTCGGTATTTCGACGCGCCTGCGACGTAATCCGATAGAACTCGGGGGCGGGAGGAGAACGGGGTTGGCCGGGGTTTACTGTTCGTGGGCACGATACGATTTCCGGGACGGAGGATCGCCCGCGCACGACCCCCGGCGAGACCTCCGACGCTCTCATTATTCACGGCGCTTATAATTACCGTCCTCGGCTTGATTGCAGGCTCCGGGACTATGGAAACTAACAACTTTACTAAATCAACCAACTCGTCCCTCCGACGGGACGAGCAGGCATTTTTTTTTTTTTACTTAATTTTTTTTCTTTTTTTTATTATTATTTTTTGCATTCATATTTTTTTTGTAAAGTAGAATCTCGATTGCCCAAATTAATTGGGACAGGAGCTTGTTCCGATTAACGAAAATTCGAATAACGGACCCGTGCAGCTGTGTTGTGGATGTTTTGGCCAAAACGCGTTTCTGTTCGATCGCTATAAAACTTTGCTACTTTGCACGCGCATACACACTAAATCGTTTGCAATTTTTTCAGATTTTTTGAGCATGTAGTTTTTTTAGTAATGCGTGTACAAAGATACATTCGGTACCGTGTAAATATCTCCGAAATCGATCGGAAACGATAGCTATTTTCCCCGCCGATTTCTGTTTGATTCGAATAAAAAACCTATCACAGCGAAGAGCATCGTATCAGATAGATTGTGTCCAATTTTCAAGAAGATTCACGGTTTTATTTCCGTGATAAATTCAATAAACGAATGCTCTATCTCCGTCTAGCCGCCTGCTTTGTCTGTATTTCTAGCTCGCACAGTGACTAACGCTGTCAGCGGAGTCTCTCCCGTTCCTCTGCCGGGATTTCGGCTCAAACATCGTTAAGATCATATGAAACACCTTCCTCCCCGCCCATCCGGGGCTTAGTCCGTATCAAAAACTGTAATCAACTTTTTTCACAGGTTTTCACGCGTATGTGCGGTCAAAATAAAAATCACATCGAAAGCGGATATCATCTCGGCTTTCGACGAGACTTTTCTTCTGATCGTGAATGCCAGAATCCGTGAGAAGAGTTGACTACACTTTTTATTACCGACCATGGTATTTCACCTGCTCGTAAGCGATGTAGCACTGCATATAGCGATACATATAGAAAAAAAATACAGTACGCATTTATTTTAAATAATTATGATATATATTTGAGGAATAAGTTTGACGTGAATGCATGGCAATGCTGTGCGAGTCCTATTCGAGTTCGGGCGTGATTGAATTCGTTTGTTGTTTCGAGCAATACATAGTTCGAATAGTAGAAACTTTATCCAAACCGGCGGCGTTTCGGCTAACGGAGGGTTCGGAAAAAGCTGCTCGCACATAAAACTACGTACGGAACACAGGCCATGGCGTATCCACACACAGTTGTGATTGGCTGATGCTCGCGCATTGGTGTCCGATTTGGTCCGATCGACTCGTCTGTGTGACTGAAAACGGCAAACGTTGTTTTATGTGAGAGCACCTTAATGGGTGTTCGGAAAATCGAGGTTCTACTGTATTTTCCTTTTTACACTAAAGTCCCCCTAGCGATACTTCCATCTATAGTCCAGATACGTGTCGTTTAACCGAAGATGGGAAACGCTGCAAATATCGAAAACTGACACTAAAGGGCGCATTATTATCATCATTATAATTGTTATTGAAGCCAGCCAAGCGTTTCCTCCGTCGCCGGCCGATCAATTGCGAGCACAGGAATGCGTAGGCGGGCGGGAGGAGGGAGGAAATAATTTTCATTCGCGTTAAATGAGACGTAAGGAGAGCGTTTCCGAGTTTCTCGACGAAAGCGGAAGCGGTGACAGAAACTGGGGGGAGGGGGTGGAGAAAATGATTTTCTCAGGGGAACTCGGGAAGTCTCTGCCCTCGTGTCTCATCTGACTCGGGGCTGACTATAGTTCTCTCCCGGTGGCTTAATCAAGGAATACTCCACTCACGGCTTCCTCCCGTCGCCGACGGGGACGTGCGAGTTTCTTTTTGCCAGGGAAACAAAAAAGTTAAGGAAAAAAATATCTAGAACCAATCCCGAATCAAAGATTGTCGGTCCAAGATTTAACCACAGTGTCACGAAAAAAAAGTCTTGCCCATCGATAAAAAAATAATCTCTGCGGGCCAACGAATTTCATCCGATGTTTCTGTGTCCCTTCGATCCAAGGAACGTATTGCATGTCAAAAGAAAAAAAAAAAGATCGTGCCGGAAGTTAACACTGCCACATGAAGATCATTCTCGCTCGACTCGGGGAAAGTCTTTCTCGCGCTGCTTTCTTGCTCGTCCGCCCGCTGTTTACCAGCTTCGAACCGACACGTTCACCACGCAGCGCGGAAGCACCCGAGAACTACCGTGTTATACACCTCGATCTCCAACGGAGAGAAAGAGAAACATTTTTATTATTTTTCTCGTCGTTGGCAAGGAATCTGCGAGTTTTTTATTCCGACATTTTCTCCCCTCCCCCCCCCCCCTTCTCGCCCTAACCGTCGCCCTTTATTTCGACTGGCACGACGAGGAGAGCGATGAACCGGCGGTTAACGCGACGACGCTAGAAAAGCCAGCGCTGCTTCAGTTCGGCCGTCGGCCAGTGATCCCGAGGATTTCGTAATTTTACAAGCGATTACACGCTTCCCACGAGCGAGTTAAACGCACGTTGCGTCACTGCGAGCCCGAGCCCGCAAAAAGTCAGTGAAAACAGCGCAGAGCGGCGTTTACGATGTCATAGTCCTCGCACCCACGAACGAACGAGAGTTCGTTTGTATTGTGCGCCGAGCAGCGAGGCAACTCTACTAAATTCGTCCACGTGCTCTCCGCTCGCTCGCCCGCTGCCACAGCTCTCATAGTCGTTCTCCCGTCACTCTGCCTGTACCACTACGCTGTCACTTCGTTCGGAATTGTACGAGCGCGCCCGTTAAGCTTTATTCGACTCTCGTCGCCACCCCGTGTCACTTTTTTTTTCAGTGTAATCCAGCGCTCTCGTCAATAAATCGTGTTTTTGTTTTTACATTATAAGCGGATCGATTCGACGTGTTTGTTTGTTTTTTTTTTAAAGCTAATAGCATAAAATGGGTTCTTACCTGCGACGATGGCGAAGAGCAGAGTCACTTCTATCCACGGTAGTCGAGACATGGCGATGCCGACTTTGGTCCTCGAGCAAAATACGTTTCAAGGTCGATTCGTCACTCGCAGCAGTTTTTTTTGTCTTCGTCGTGACAAAGAATCTTCTAACGACGAGTTTTTGCGCACGAAAGTAATTACTTCACTTTTGATGCGCGTAGTCGCACAATGGTCGTAGGTGAAAAAGGTTTCCGGCGAACGATCGGATCGGGATAACGTTGTAGCGCGATATTCAGCGAGATATCATCGATCTTGTCGTTGATTTGTCGAAGCACACTATTTCTTTCGTGCCGCGTCGGACGATGACCGTCACACCGACAGCAGCGTCCATAAATCACACCCTAAAACTTTCGCGAGTCTTCGATAGCGATAATCGGTCCGGCAACGATGCGACGACCGAAGAAAAATCTCGTCGACGTGACCACCTCGCTGGCCCGGCGCGCGGCTCCTCGTCAGAGTTCGTGCACGCACACACCTTCCGTCACAACTGACTCCGGCTCTCCGCGATCGAGACTTATCCTTCCCGCCTCGACGTTGAATTCGAGCCCCTCTCGAATTCTCACACTCTTATTAATCCTTTAAAATTTCTTTTTTCAACATCACTTTCAACAATCACTGTCAATTTTTTAATATTTTTTTCTTGAATATAATATTTTGAAGAAAATCGTCGCCAACGCATTCGTAACTCACTGCTCGGAAAATCGCCGAGGCCCCGTTTCACTGTACACGAGTTCCCTGCGCGAACACCATGTGACACGCGACGGTTTGTTTAACAAACGAGTTGGAGAATTTTTTTTTCTTATGTCGCGTTTGGACACAAATCGATTGGAAAATTTTGTCGGAACTGCGAGATACTTTTGATACTTTTAACTTTTAAAACTAATATACCCGAACTCACCGACGAGAGTGTAATTGCGCGTATATCTGCACGGGATTGCGACCGGCGAGACTGAGCGTCGCCGCGCGAAGCTGTGCCGTCACGAGCCGCACATGCGCTCGACTGTCCACAGTCTTCGCCGACGGTTCCCCTCCGCTCGACGCGCGCTCGTCCAATCCGCTGCCCGTCGAGCATCCCCTCTAGCTGCCTCCGCTCTCCGTCCTCCTCTCTCGACCGACCGACTCGAAGGATCCCTCCTTTTCGCTCCCTCGCACGTTACTCGATGCTTCTGCCTGCCGGCAACTCCGTCAACGCCGCCCGCACGCGTTTCCTATATTTTTTTTGCTCTCCGTCTTCCGTTTGCCCGCGCGGATCGGCGAGGAACGTATGACCGACCAGCTGGCCGATCCTCGGGACTTTTGGCTCCCCGCGAGGGCCATCATGGACGGACGCAACGAAAGGTGCCCTCTCCGAACCTTTATCTCTTGATATTCTCGATCTCGCTTCCTATCGACCACTCTCGCCCATTTCTTGCCGTATCGCGCCCCTCGTCTCTCGGCCGTAATTCTGCTCAAGCCCGGCAAAGTCCACGCGATTCTGTGTACCACTCGGATTCAATTTACCACCGAAAGTTTTTGTCTGAATAAGGTTTGTTACCCGCTCGGACTTTTGGAGCCACCGAGAACCTTCCCACCGATTGCGAGCCATTGTAAGAGCGCCCCGAGTTCATGATTTCGAAATCGTGCGAAAACCCCCGTACCGCGAACCGCGATCACGTATCCGAGATGTGTAGCTACGTGTCCGAGGAGCGAGAGAAGTTTTTGAACGAGGCATTTGTTGTGGCGAACTACTGCGCTCGGCGCGCGCTCTTGCGGGGGTACACACACACTGTTCGGGAACTGATTCGTCGGAGGAAAGATTACCTCGGCTCCTCGGACTTTCTCCATTTCGTTTATCTATATATATTTTTTTTCACAATTAGGATTGATTTCTCTCCCTCGACGAATTAGCGGCTGCATTCATACAGGGATATCCGTGAATGAAGTCGTGATTGTGCACGTGCCCGCGCGGGGACGAATAGTATAACCGTCAAATTACCTTCTGAGACGTATCTCCTTTTTCCGTGCTCCTCCCCCCCCCCCCCCCCATCTCCGATCCTCGACCGTTCTCCTTTGTCCGAGCGTTCCACCGTCGTCGCGGCGCGTCAGCGAACGATGGATGCATACCCAGATAACTAACCGTAGCACAGGCAAACAAGCGCAATTGCTCGCCGCCAAGCATTGCCGTTTCCTTCCCATAAATATGCCTGCATCGCATGGAATCTGCGATGTCAGCAACTTGTCAACAAAGTGCCCAATAAATTGCCAGCATTATTGCAACAATAGTTGCTAGCACGAGATTCCAGCGTATTGCTGGTAAAAATCCAACAACGGTTGCTATAAGCTGATTTATTATATGACTCGACGCGGCCAAATTAAACCTCAATAACCATACAAATGAATGCCCATTTTTGGAGGTGGAAATTTCTTCGAAAAATTGTGTCAACGCTCAGGTTCATTTTAATGTCGATATATCTTTCTGAAATATGAGACTCAAATGGACTAGCACAAACGGACCTAGGTATTGAATTTTTGTGAAAATCGATACAGGTTCGTAAATTTGAGAAATAAATCATTTTTGTTTAATTTCACCCAAAATAACAATGACTAAGCAATTAAATCTTGGTAGTGAGACGCAAAACCTTGCCGACAACTTGCTGGCAATATGCTCCCAAGAATTTTCGGGATTCAATGTTGGCAAAAACATAAGCAAATGCGGATTGCAAAATTGCACATGCGCAATTTTGCCACCATCCCGTGCGGATATATGCTGCCTATTTGCTGGCAAAATGCTAAATGCTGGGTCGCTGTTTATGATTCTGAACATATCTGCATGAAATCGAATTTCATCATTGGCAAGTCTCCGTCGATGCACTGCTTTAGGAAGAAAAAAATTTATTTACTCATACAATATTGTTGTCTTAGCAGACTTCCCCGAGCGAAGTTTGTGCGATGTAAAACACAACTGTTATAACTTGATGAAATTTAGTCTCGTGCAGATATCTTGAGGGTGATCCACCGGAATATTATGATTTTGCAGATATCTTCACGGTAATCCACCGGAATTATTATGATTCTTATATTTACCACCGAGTTTCCAAATGCTCGAAGTAATATTAAGCGCTACATATATGACGATAGATACACTAACTCCGCTCGTTAAAGTTCGATTTACATTTACGATAATAGCTCATTCGCACAAACGCGAAGCGCGCTGCGCTAGTGAGATAGCGGTGAAGTCGGTCGGTCGTTCGATCGATAATGTTCCCGTCTCTCTCGCGCCCACGACGAACGGTCAGTCGCGTAGCGCGCACGACGACGAGCAGTCCATGCCGAGGTTCTATTGACGCGCGTGATCGTAATTGACCCGTGGGCTGTTTCTGTAAAACGTAAACGTCTCGCGTACATTATTTCCGACCGAGTGAAGGCAAACGTTATTGACATCAAGTCGATGTAAGAGATCGGACAAATAAAGGCACGGGCGAGTATAAAAGTAAACATGCGAATAAAATTACGGGTAAATGAAGCGTCGCGTTTTCATTGGTTTTTCGTCAGCGGCGCGTTGCTAGGCAACGATGCTAGTTTTTTAACATGTCCGCCATGGCAAGCGAAAATCGTAACGGTTTTCTTGTCTAACTAGCGCCGAAATGTTTTCCAGCTAGCGTCTAGATTTGATATTTCCTCGGATGTCGTATCGTGTTTTTTTTTTGTGCGTTTAATATTTTCGGTCTTGCCCCCTCACCGCGCTCGAGAATCTTTTGGATGTGTCTCCGTCCCGCTCGCTCCCACGACCAACGGTCAGTCGCGCAGCGCACATGACATGCACTTGACGCCCCGGTTTTGTGGACGCGCGCGATTGTAATTAATCCGCGGACAGTTTCGGTAAAACGTAAACATGTAGCGTGCATTACTTCCGACCGAGTGAGTGCAAACGTTAATGACAACGAGCCGAGGCAGGATATCGTTCGCGAGAAAAAGTACGGGACGAACAAAGCGTCGCGTTTTCATTGTTTCTCGGCAGGCAGCGCGTCGCTAGGCAACGAAGTCAGTTTGTTACCCGGTCCGCCATTGCGAGCGAAAATCGTAACGGTTTTGTCGACCAATAGCCACGAAATATACCTTCGAGTTTGATATTTCGCCGGATCTTCGTGCGTGTTTTTTGTTTTCGTGCGTGATTTGGACATTTTCGTTCCGACTCTCCGCCGCGCTCGGGAATCTTCGCTCTCGTCAGTGAAAAATCGCAAAGACGCCGCTCGTCCGGAGGCAGAGGAAAGGGATCGCTCCAAGGTGCATAAATCGTCGGCTATACTCGTAAGTAATGTAACACGTATATCTACAAGTTCGTACGTACGGTCCTCTCGGAGGAGAACGGCATAACTGCGCACGGCCCAGACACCGGCATACGACGTCGTATAAAACAGCCCTTTATCCTCGTTGGCCCGTGCGAGCAGGTGCGCGCCACCGGACGTCTCGCGAACCCGTTGGCACACACTCTCGGCCACGTTTTACCGGCGAGAGACTGAGAGAGGCCGTGCCGGCCGTGGGGCTCGGTGGGATACACGCGCCCGGGACAATCGCGTTTTAATAGCGAGAAAACCCTCAGACATGAGCGACGGGATTATAGGCACTCGGGCAGTTTTACCGCGCTCGAACGGACTGCTCGTGCTGCGACGAGCGAGAGAATCTGTAACAAGCGGTTTTTTCGATTCGTTCCTTCGAGCGCCGGGCGTTACGCGGAATGGGGGACGAGGCCGTTCCACTCGCAATACTTCCCACTGATTTATTTTTTTGCGGGGGCGCTTTCTTTTTTTTTTGCTCTTTCGTATCTTCCCGATATCGTTGTAGCTATCCTCGAGGAGCTGCCGCGGCACGCTTCGGCTCTTGTGTACACGATAAAGTTATATATTGTACAAATGTGAGAGGGAGACAGCTCCCCCCTTGCCCTCCGTAGCCTGCAGGATACCGCTGCGTGAATTTATACTTTATAAACTCGAGCGCGAATAGAGCTGCAGCCCCATGTGCGACGTTGTATATGTTTTCTCGTCGATAGCCCGAAGAATATGAATCGAGCGTGGAACTTTGCTCGATCGATGAAAGAAGTAACCGATGAGGGGGAAAAAAAAGTGCGCAAATAAAGAGGTCCACGGCAATACAGGAGCGTAGCGGCGGAGAGAATGGGAATGAAAACAAAAACGTTTAACGCCTTTCGACAAGTGTGGTCCAATGGCTCTATTGCTTTCATTCGGATGCTCTTTCTGTTTATTTTTATTTTTTCACACATCTTTTTTTTTTGTTCTGTTGCGGTGCCTCATGGGCTTTCTTCAATTTTTAACTCACACTCGACCATTCCGGCCCGGACTTGCGTCTCGCTTTGTCTATAGTCTTTTCTTTTTGTTTTTATCTTTTTTTTTCTCTTTATCTCTGGCAGTTAGTTCGCTACCGAACAGCACCAGCTGGAGAATAGTCGAGCAGCGGCACAGCAGCGGCGGCTTCACGCTTGGAGGGCAGCTCGTTGTTGCTGAAATACCGCACCGACGACGTCCTTTGTTATATCCCGGGCTATTATTTATCGCGAAATGCGAATTCTCCGTTCACGCTCGTTCTCCGCGGGCACTCTCTGGCTCCCTCCCGCATCACTTCGGTCCGTTCCTACCCTCTTACCGTGCCAAGAACGGGACGTATTATATTCGATGTACACGGTACCCGGCGAGCACAGGATCATGCATGGTCTCGTCCGCTCTCGTACACACACCCGCGTCGTCGCTGGCTTGTCCGTTGCGTCGGGGGGCTCTATAAGAACGGTCACCGCGGATCTTAGGCAAAATGGGAATTTAGGGAGGTCTCTCGAGCAGCGGAGAAGCGTCGATTATTAGATTATGAAAAGCCCTTGAACTTCTCTTGTCCTTGGAAAATCTTGGAAAGCAGAGCCGGGCAAAACACTCGAAAATACTGAAAATACAAAATTCAATATACTATATGAATGTAAAATATAAAGTACTGTTTGTACTTAAAATACATTGTTAAGTACTTCGTTTACGTACTTTAAAATACCTCGTAAAAGTGAATGGTATGTCAATTGTCGATGAATAGATGTGGGAGAATTTATTGAATGTGGTAGGCGAACTTAGGCAAAATGGTCCACCAAAAAAAAAAAAAAAATGGCTCCAGCGCATTTTCGTGTTGACGCCATGTGAAAAAGTCTCGTAGTCTTTCTCACTCCACTGCCAGGGTTTATCACGGTATCTCTCACGCTCTCGTAACGCGGTCACGTGACTTTCACCTTTTAACACGGAAAGGCGATTTCGTCGTTTAATTTTTTTTATGGCCTACTTCGCCTCAGTGCTCTGTTTTTTTTCGTTATTGATGAAAATACGCTGGATGTCGTTTTACCATTTCCCCTTACCATGGAAATACGGGTCAGTCATTTTTTTTATGGTCCTTTTTGCCCTCGTGTCCAGTTTTTCCGGATATTAACGAAGATACGCCGAGTTTCGTTGTATTCGACTCTCCTCAGCACAAAAATACGCGTGCGTGATTTTTTTGCTGGCCCGTTTTTTGGCCCATCTCCCCCTATATTCGTTAACGTTATATAGTGTTAACATCTCCCAAGCATTTCGGATTCAGCTGATCATCCTCAATGAAAAAAAGTTGGAAATTGAAAGTTTCATATCGCTTTCTCATAATGTTCCTTAATTCGCGAAGCTTCCTCTATGAGGAAACCAAAAATATAGAAAAATGCTTTCTCATAGAAGAACCTTTGCGAATAAAGGAACATGAGAAAGCGATATGAAAATTTCAGTTTTCAACTTTTTCAATTCTATTCACGATCGCTTTTCCTTTTGTGCGTTGATATAATTATTTGCCCTGCAGCCAATAAGCTTTGAATCGTCAACTCGATACTTGACGATGCAGAGCACTCTCATGTAAGCGCGTGAAAACCCCGCAATCGAATCTTGCCTTAAAAAAGAAGAAACAAATATATCAAGTATGCTGCTTTCATCGCCAAAGAGATTTGACCGGTGAGAAAAGAGACACGAGAAATATCATCGTAACTGTTCCGCGCTACGTGTGAACGCAAATTAAAAGTCGATATGGTCCCCATTCGTTTTTCCGTGCGAACTCACTCGCTGCGGGTTTAATCCCGATCGCAACTTGACAAACAAGTGTGAATTTCTACAAGGAACAATTTTTCACTACTCTTGTTCTCTTTACGCATCGACATCGTTATTTGCCCTGTAGCCAATTGGCTTTGAATCGTCAACTTGATACTTGACGATTCGGAGCACGCTCATGTAAGCATGCAAACATCCATGAATGGAATATCTTTTAAGACAAAGAAGAAAAAAGCTGTAGCATTAGAAAATTGTAATAAGTGAGGAAGCCATGTTAGTGTATTTAAAATAATACCCAGCTCTCTTCGGTACTTTATAAACTTTTTTTTAATCCTTGAAATGTTTATTTTTCATTCCTTTCGCAAAATAACTTACTCAATTATTTTGTTTATCGTTGTGATCAAGGATGAGCGTTTCAGTCACGCGATATATTTTTGTCTAAAAAAATTTACAGATTTATTTCGCACATGCGAAGGTAAATTCGAATGCGATTGCCGGATTCTATTTACTTTACCTCGCAACTCAAATAGGATGAAAATTCACGCTATCCCATTCGCGTGAGAAAGTATAATTTGTGTGTTTAAGTGTGTGTGTGTGTATAGACGGAATATATGTGACTACATATATAATTCAGTACAGTTATAGGGGGTCTCTCTGGGAATATACGGAGATGTTTGTACAACACGTTCTTCGGTCTACTCACGAGGGTAAAAAAAAGTGGTTATAGGGAGAGTATACATATGGGTTGTATAATTTTTTTTCTTCCTCTCGAGAAAGAGAGTAAATCACAGTACATAAATCATATAGGCTGGTACTGTTGCTCACGGGGTGGGCCGGGTAGGGGATTGCGGTTGTATGGCTCTTAACGAAAATAACACGCGAGAAGCGCGAAAAACGTGCCCGAAAAAAAAAATTGCGGCTTTCGCAGCTTCGTTCCTCGACGTCGTAAAATAAAAATCCCCTTTCCTTCGCCGTTTTGCGTAGACTATGCAGACCTGACTCTCCCATCCATCGCGGTTACCGGAATCCCTACGGTCGAGGAAATGGGAAACCGGGCCCAGTCGGTACCGAAAACTGTAATCCCCGTTACAGGTGTTATTATTATTTAATAACAATAATTATTTAACATCAATGACACTCTTGAAAAAAAAAATGGATTACAGTTTTTGTTACCGATCGAGGGCGTCTTGACATTGCCCCAAAGCCGACACTTAACGAAAATAACACGCAAGAAGCCCGAAAACCGTGCCGGGAAAAAAATACCGCCCTTCACAGCTTCGTTTCTCGCCGTCGTAAAATAAAAATCCCCTTTCCCTCGCCGTTTTGCGTACACTCTGCAGACTCACTTTCCCATCCATCGCGGTTACGAGAATCCCCACGGTCGAGACAATGTTAAACCCGGCTCAGTCGGTAACGAAAACTAATCCACGTTACACGTTTTATTATTATCATCTAATAACAATAATTGTTCAATAACAATAATTATTCAACGACAATAACACTTTTGAAATAAAAAAATGGATCACAGTTTGTGTTACCGACCGAGTCCAGTTTCGAGTCGCCCTAAAGCCGCAGACCGCGTTCCTATATAGAAATTAGAAAATCTACATTTATTTCTCCCACAAGTTGGTCGATATTTTCTCGACCAAAGAGTAACGTCTCGTGTTAATTGTACCCCCCCCCCCCCCCCCTTCCACTGAGAGGTCAGACCCGAACCAACCGAATGGGCAGAAAAGTTTCTCGTCTTCACGAACAAGAAAAAAAAAAAAATTCAAGTTGGAAAAATCGTCTACGGGGCTCGTACGTATACGAACCGATGAGTTTCTACCACCTCCGCTTCCCATCCTCACTCGCCGGCACCGCTCGGATCTATCCGCAATTTTAGCATAGACGCTCTGGCACATATACCCATTTCTCGAGTCCGGTGCGCGAGATTCGAACTTTCGATAATAACAAATCACTTTTATAGCGTTGCATAATTTTCATCGAAAAATTTCGCGTTTCTAAGAGCGACGGCGAGGGGGGGTCAGTGAAAGGGGAGGGCAAAGTCGTTTCGAGTTCTCTGCCACTCTCCGGCCTCGTCGACCCCTAACTTCCTCTCGGCCGCAATATTACATACTGGTCCCCGGGTTATGTACCCACCCGTGCAACAGCCATTTTTACGATTTTCCTTTTCCTAATTTCGCGCAAGAGGGGGCGGGTGAGAGAAACCCGTCCCATCCGATCTAGCGCGCGGGGTGAGGAGGAGGGGGGGGGGGGAATAACATGAAATAACGAATGGGCGACGTGGCGTCTCAGGTTTCACGTGCGCACCGGGCGTAAAAATTTCATCTTCTCCCGTGGACGACTAGCTGGCCCGAGCCTGTATATGGTATACCGGAGGCGGGTTTGCTCTTTCGGGAGCCTCACGATAACTGCCGAAAGGAACGAACGATCCACGTTTCAACGGGAAACCTCTGTGGGTGGACGCGACAAAGGAATTCCAGTGTACCACTGTATTTCAGCACACTGTGTATATATATATATATATATATAAAATATAAATGCCATGAACATATATACATATATATTCCGAACGGATGATTGGACGACGAATAACTACGAGAAAAAAAAATATCGTGGCGTATGCGATGGGCGCGTGTTGTGCTACGAACGAGGGAGACGTGATAAAATTGTGAGTACACACATAAGTTACGAGTATCACAATGCCAGTGAATAATGCGAATAAAACCTTCGGCCAGTCAGCTATGCTTCGATAAATAATAAATTCTTTTTCCCCGATGCAATGACAAGTAATTAAACTTTCTGCAAAGGCCATGTGTACTCATGGTTAAACTAATACGCAGTGTGTATCGAATATATCTTTAACGGTCCGGTAAAAGAAAAAAGAAAAAAATTGGATTTTACTTCAATTATCAAGCTGTTAGGTTACAATTTCTGTGGCAAGCAATTTTGCCGGTGAATGAGTATGACGCATTCCGTGTACACAGGACGGATATTCGCGAAAAAAAAATCCTCTACGTGAATGACAAAAAAAAATCGCCTTTGTTGGTTTTATGTTTTATTTTTTAAATTCTCGTTGCCTCGCTCTCACTGTTATTTCTTGTTTTTCACGTCAGCACTGTAATAGGCGGGGTGTTGACTCTAAGTTCATTTTCCCCGCTCAACGGCCCGCACACCTATTGAATTTTTATTATTACTCCCCACCACCACCCGGCTGCTTTTATATTTCTGTTATTTGTCGTCCGCGCCTCGTCGACTGTTTACGTACAGCGAACTCCGTTTATCGTCATAATATTATACTTCTAAAGAGGCATTCTCTAACCGATAGCAATTGCCGCGGCACGGGTGCACAAAACGAGTGTTAATAAAGAAAAAACATCTCAAATGCAATATTAATTCGTTTCGTCTGGCTCAATTCTCCCCCCCTCCGTCCCTCTTTGCCCCTCTCCCTTATTTCCGGGTAATTGCATCGAATAAAATTGCCGAGATCCTTCCGGCCTCAGCAAGTAAAACGTATACGCTCTCCCAACCGAGATCATCTTATTCCACTAATCCCCGGGTCGTTTTATATCTTTCCTCTCGATGTCGGAGAACACATCATTTGCTGTATATCGAATAAGAAATGTTTCTGAAGGGTGGGGGTTCGATGAAAGCGCACGAAATGGAACGAATAAAAGGAGCGAACGGAATGGGGAGGGGCGGGGTGGCTTTTGCAACGTCTTCCCGCATCACCATTTCGTTTATGAAGCGTGCTTTCGGCGCCTCCATTCCATTCCTTCGTGACCCGAATGAGTAATAACAACGTGGGGGCGCTCCGTAGGATATACGTTCTTCGGCGTTCGTGAGTTATCGTTGGCAATTTACGCGTCAAAAGAATATCGCCGCTGGGTTGACTCTCTATACGTACTTCGTTCCATTTCGTTCATCCCTCTCTCATTGTTGCCAGTAGGATAAACATTATCTGTTGCCCGGCGTGTAACCCGAGACGTTGACATCCACCCCGATTCCCCCTCGACGCATAATTTTCCTCGACGGCCGTGACCGAGTACATTGTCCCGTATCGGTCGGGGCGTCCGAGTATCGCAAAGTATTCGAAAATAAAATTAATATGCAATTTTTTTTTCTTTCTATTGATTTATTCTGGCTATATTTTTTTATTTTCTTTTTTCATGTACGCATGTTCAGAATTTAGAATTATGTTTTTGTACTTCTAGCTCTTACAATTATTTAGAAATTTCACTGAAAATTTAACATAAAAAAATGTTCTCTACTGAATTTGGCAAGAATCGATGCACCCGTGTAAATTTTATAAGGTATTGCTTTTTTTTGTAATTTGCCCTTCACGACCGACGCAAAAATTTCAATCGTCGAAAATTTATAATATAGAGATTACAGAGGTATATAGAGATTGGATAGAAATGATAGTGCTTACCGGAACATACAAGCAGTATAAAAAGTATAATACATTTTTTTAATCGGTAAAAAATAAGTTAAGCAAAAAAAATTAAAAAATAAGTAAAATCAATTTTGCGGATAGCTTTCTTTATGAGGAAGCCAACAATCGATCAACGAACTTTCTCACAGAGAAACCTATGCGTAAAATAGTAATAAATGAGAAACCTATAAGCAAATTACGTAGCGCCTTTTCATTTTTCATCACAATTGTACAACTCTTTTCTCGCCGATTCTATTATTATCATTGTTGAAAACTTATTCAATTAATTTTTAAAAAAGTCAAAATGACAAAGATAGAATTGGCGGACTTCTGTGTACAAGAGATGTTAGCGAATGTACAAAACTTTTTTTTTTTTTTTCTTTACTGCGTACGAGTTTCCGGTGTATCGGTAAACATGAACAGTGGCGACGGAACAGAAGAGGATCGTATCGGGATCGTTTTCCCGCGAAGGCGAGGCTCTTTGGGAAGGAGGCTATCCACCGGAAAGGGAGAAACTCTCCTCGCCCTGCCCGCCGCCGGAGTGAATGCGCGCGGGACACCCGGAGCTTTATAGTTTTACGAGGGTGATCGATCGGAACATCTCCTTTCCCTCGCGTGCATCGGCTACGGTCCGCGTAACGATTTTATTTCGCGAATCGAGTCGCCGGCGACGTCGTCGTCGTCTCACTCGATTGCCCGGAGTACCGTGACACAGATATAACACGGATGCGCGGCATGGCGGGGGCGGGGGAGGCGGGGGGGGGGGGGAACTCTGTCGGTGAAACATAAGCGATCGCTGTTCCAAACATTCGTCGGCAAAAAAACATTCGGTGGTTTTACAGCTAGGTTCACAGGGGCCGAATGTTTTCTCCGGTGGAACAGGAGCAAAAAATAGGACATCGAAGGAATTGTTTTCGCAACACACGCGGGCTTTTCGGCAAATCGAAACGACGTTCGTGGTGCATGCAAAAATTCAATATCGTCAAAGGGAAAATGAACGAATCATCGGAACGAGCGCACGACGAATAACGAATATGGACACGGTTGTTTTCCCCTTCGCCGGTCGATTGCCAGACACAACTGAATTGTGAATTTTGCGATATTTTCACGGCGAATGTATCCATTTTTGCGAATTTCGGGCTAGATCTTTTGCGGGATAATTACTTTCTAAATGTTCGCATTAACTCGTGCAGCAACGAATATCTTTACCGCCGTGGGATTAAACCATTGACGATCTACAGAGAAATATATTGTAACATCATCTAAAATAGTTTGGGAATAATCTCCAGACATTTTTTCTCCGTGTACATTTTGGTAGGGGAAAAAGCCATTGCTCTGTATGCGCGATGGATAATTTTTAATAACTTGCTATATAGGTATATCTTAGCTATAACCGGTATACCTTTTCCAGTCTCGCGATCGTGTACCGGTAAGTACCCGGTAAGCTGGCTTGTTATTTCCTCGATCTATGCTAATGGATGATCCTGTTCAACAATGGAAAAAATAAAATAAAGATAAAACCCAGAGAACTGTGCATCGTGGTATTTTCAACAAAATTGAAGAAATAATTGGCCAATTTGTGAGAGGCAATGGGGGGAGACTCTGTAGTGAGCGGAAGAAGAGAGCCGACCAAAGAAAGCACACCCGACCTCGTGGAATAACTATCGAGGCTTCGGTCAGTTTAGCGAACAATTTGTATATGGCTTTTTTTTCTCGTCTATAGTAGAAGACCGCGTAAGTTGCATGCTCGGGAACCGAGCCAATTAAACACAGCCGGATAAGTTGGATTCCCCACTCCCCGACTTAGTACCTGCCCGCTTGCCTTTCCCGAACCAAAGCTTGGAGTAGGAACGATTTGATAGGCAGGTAACAAAACGGAAGGAATATTTCGTCTTCCCACCATGCAGGTGGGCAAGCGGACTGCCAGATCCAACTTACCCGTTAGATAAAAATTATTTGGATGCAACGTACGCGGTTGTCTACTGTACAATTAACGAAGTGATTGGCGCGCGGAGCTCCTCCTGGAAAGGTTCCGGTGCGTGGTCACGACGCTTTTTGCCGCCGAAGGTCAAGCAGCTCGTCCGGTCGGGTCACTTTTGATATCTGACCCTTGCGGCTACCCGGAAACCCTTCGTACGGGTGTTCCACGAGCTCCCGACCCTCGGCCGTGTCCGCAAGCTGTGTTGTATTACAGCCCAACGCCGCAGGCTCTTCAAGTGTCAAATGTAATTTTACGAAAACCATTTGCGTTATTACACATGCATGACCGGCACGGGCCTCATTACGTGGCCGTGGCTTTATCCCTCTATTATTAATTTAAAACGCGTCGGCCCATTGACTCTTCGGCACTGTAACACTGAAATCCTTCCTACCGTACCCCACTCTCCATCGTGCAGTTTTCAAAATATATTCGGCGATAAAAAAAAATTTATCCAGTTACAAGAATCAGAAAATGTTGGGCCCGGCTAATAGAGTCATTATTTACGATTGCACGAAACGACGGATGAATCGTTCAAGCATTTTTCGTCGCCGTTATAGCCAGCCTTCTTCTTTTACCCTCAGTTTCCAAGTCGCTGCTTCTTATACAGTCGAAACTCTGTTAACGTTGAGAAATTTACCAAATTGGACGCCGATTAGTTTCGAAAACCAAGTAGCTTTAGAATTGACTACTTATCTTTATTACCTTATTGAGGCAGCATAGGGTGGATTCCGTTGGAGGACCCAAAGAAGTAAAAGCGCAACATCAGCAGAAAACACAAACGTATTCGAGGCAAGTATGTACAAGTTTATTACAATGTTGAGTTAGGTAATTGGCTCTTAACAGACTTTAATTGCGGCGCACAATCCAATTTAACGAGCCAATAGACCTTCATCCTGACGGACAATGTTCGACAATTTCACCGCTTTGTATTGTGACAATGTAATGGATAAACACTAACGCAGAATTGACAAATAATTTAATTTTATGTATAACGACGAAAACATAAAATTCCGCCTTAAAAAATAACATTCTCCTCAAAAACGCTCCCTACCATCACCCCGCGCATGCGCACTGAAAACCCCCACCGAACACACCCTCTTGTAATGACCGACCGCGCTCGACCGGCAACGCAGAGTGGGGGTTGTGTGCTTATAATTTATGAGAGCTCCAACTGTACTTTATTTTTTATATGTATATATATATATATTTTTTAAAGAATCCAATAAAGATGCAATGTTGCCGTTTCCGTAAGCGAAGTTCGGAGAACAGATAAAACGTGCCTCGTACGAGAAGGAAAGAGGGTCGGGAAAGGGTTAGGGCTGGAGCTCTCGCATTTACAAGGGAAAGATCGTGGGAGAGCGTAGTCGGGCGAGGCGTTCCCGCTTCTATGTGTTCTTCGCTCGTGAAAATCGGTGTCGTTGCTTCCCCGGTGGGCGGGGAGGAGGGAGGGGGGGGGAGAAGTACACTGTGGAGGACGGAACGACGATGGAACGGCGACGTGAGCGCGCAGCGTGCAATACACAAATGCCCCGTACATACTGCCATAAACGCCGGGGACGTATAACGAAGGTACCGATACAATTTCCGGCTGACCGACTCCCTTTGAATTCGAATCGATCCTTCCTCTCGGCCGAACTACTCCGAGTTGATGCCGTGTACACTCTGCGCTGCGCCACCGTCGAGAGACCACACAGACAGGTACGATTTCTCTTTCCCCGCACCCTCTTTGCCGCCCGTCTTCCGATTCCAGTTCCACGACCATCCTCGCACAACGAATCGCAGGTCAAACCGCGCGATGCAACGTTTACTTTGACCCATATATTTAACGGATGATCAATTAACGGGCGAATTCATCGATTCCACTGTGCACGTGGTTGAGGATAAACCGTCGGATGGAATGGCATGGAATGGCAATGGACAGTGGTTGGAGATTAAACTGTTATGTAACGGACTTGTATTTTTTCGGGAGCTTTGGTGCTGATTTTTAATTTTTTTTTATGGTACACAAAAAAAACGGATAAAAAACGAAAAGACAAATAAACGAAAATAACTGTTGGTAATGACGAACGAATAATCGAGAATTGAGTAAACAGTAAACGAATAATCTAATATTCCCGATAATTACTTTTGGTAATGGTGAACGAATAATCGAAAATTTATGTTGGTAATTGTGAAAGGATAACCGAAACTTAATCAATTGATTAATCCATAAACGAATAATCAAATATAATCGTACTATAGTCTCTTCGGTTGCGACGTGAATATTCGAACGAAATATCGAAACGAGAGCGAAATGAGTGTACGGGTCGTCGACGGACTCACATGATCATTTTTTCGTGTTACAAAGCGATGAAAAAATACGTGAAATGAAAAGAGTCATATTAAAGAGTTTAAAAAACAAAACATTCCGGGCCATATGTTTCAACGTATCTTTTCGCCCCGAATACGAATTCAATACCAACTCTATTTTAGAGTAAAAAAAAATGGTAATTGCCATAAGATTTTTTTTTTGTTTAACCGTTTTCAAAGTGACTACAACTCCTGAATCGCCTTTAGCCTGGTGAGACGGCCAATCAGAACAAATCGGCGATGATATTCGAACAAAGGGAATGTTTATACAAACATTCCGAACTACATATTTCCAGGTATATTTTCGCCCGGAATACAAATTCGATACCAGCTCTATGTCAAAGTAAAAAAAAATATCCGTAATTGCCGTAAAAAAATAATTTTCTGTTTTTCGCCTTTGAAGCGCCTGAATAGCCTTCAGCCTCGTGGACCGGCCAATCACAACAAATCCGCGACAATCTCCGGGTCATGGAAAGGGTATTTTTCATCATAGAAAGGGTATTTTTTTTATTCTTTTTAAATAGAAAATGTTTATCCGTACTTTGGCAACTATAACCGAGATAAACTCTAAGTCTCTGTGCCCGACATTTTTCTCTTGCTCCGTAAGCGTCTCTTTCGCCAGTTTCTCTCATACCCCTTCACTCGTTCACTCCCCCGAACCAAGGAACAACGCGGAGGCAGTTCCTCCTCCGCCGTGCCCTTTGTGCCCACGTCGTAGTCGCAGTCGCCGCGATTCAAAGAATTCGAATGGCGACGCCCGTTCCCTCTTCCTCTCGCCGTTCGGAAGCATCGCCTCAGCACGTTTACCCGAGTCCGCTAATTCTCCGGCTGCGGACCCGTGTGCCCGGTCTCCACACTCGTGTACGTACATCGCCGACCGACGGGAGTTCTCCGACTCCTCGGTCCTTCCGTCGCTGGTCCGGCGGTGATCTTCCGCTCGTTACTGGAAATGAAAGAATAAGGCCACTATACGTTCCTCCTCAGGCGAGTCGACCAAAATCGACTCGCCTGGTGCCAACACTGGGAGATACGAGATTCCGCACGGGATGAAGGAGCGTGGACTGGAAGGGCGCACAATGCCACCTCGGGGTATCGATGTCTCCCGGCAGTTCGAACTTATCTGCACCTGCTTCGACGAATTCTCGTTACGATTGGCGAATAATTTGGTCGGGACAAATTAACCCTTTATAAGTCACGGCGCCCGAAACCGTACCGAAACGGGACTAACGGCCGCGGAGTGGGGGCAACCGCCTGCTACGGTAGCGCCTAAGAGTGGGGATAGAGGTGTGACTTATAAAGGATTTACTGGGTGGTCCGGTAAATTAATTTGTGTCGTGTTTTTAACTCCCGACTGCGCTCCGGACAAAACGGGAGTTATGCGTTTCAGTGCGGAGACCCACTTTGGCAGCTTTTCGAAGGCGTCAGTGTTTCTCGAAATGACAAAATATTAATTAAACAAATTTGGCATATTGATTCTTTGTATAATGTTATGTTTGCGACTAACAAGATGTTTGCGACTAACAAGATGTAAGCTAAGGTGTAAACGCACGCGAATAAACCTTCAAACATTCAAACCGCTATAACTCGAGAACGGCTCGACCAATCAAGCTGAAATTGTGCACACAACATGTGTGGTTAATAGTCAATGTTTCTGTTTCTTCTAAAAATGTTCATTTGTATTTTTACGCCATTTTTAATAGTGCGTACAAACATTTTCGAAGAAACATAGCTCAATTTTTTAGTTATCGGCCTAAAAACGCGTACACATATGGAATATTATCGAGCGATGATCCCATTACAATTTGTTGAGACGACCAATGAATAGTTCGGGCGAACTCAATAAATCGCCCACAGTCTGTTTACCCACACAGTTGGTTGGGCCAACTAATTATTTTCCTCCATGCGGTCGAAATTTTTCTCAAATTTGCCCTTATCTTTATTTAATTTTTCACGTATTTCTCGCTATGCTTTCGTTTATTCCGATCGGCGAGACGATACCCTCGAATTATACCGTCGGAACACAGCGAAGGAGTCTGGGAGGGTCGCTACTCGGACGTCGGTCGGATAACTTTTTTTTCCTCGTTGTTCTCTCGCAATCTGGATAACGCCAGAAATTATCCAGGACTTTCGTGTCACGACTCGGCGGCCCGTTTGTACCGAGGCCCGTGTTTCAGATTCCCATGCCGGATAAAGTGTTCATTAATTCTCGCGGAAGCATTCCGGAAATAAGCGCGTGGGTGGGAATAAAAAGCGAAGCGGGCGCGCGCGCGCTCGCCCGCAGGGACGACGCTCGACTCGTTTCCTTCTTCCGAGCCTCGAACCGAGAAAACGAAGTCACGTATTCGTGCGGGAGAGGGAAGAGAGTCGGCTGCGAAAAATGCTCGAGATGCGTTTCCGTAGCTTTTCTTTATCGGCTCGAACGATCTCGGAGCCCTCCAGCTGCATCGAGCTCGAACGCTACTTAGAAAAAAAAAATTCTCCCCCCCCCCCCCCTTCGAACTATCGACCGGCCAGGAATTCAACTTATTCGGACGATGACTCCGCGCGGATGTGCGAAAAAAGAATGCACCGAGAAATTCTTTCGGAAACTTCGAATTCCCGTCGAATTTACTTTATTTTCATCGACGATCGTGATTCACGATTTCCCCGAAGGCGGAAGGGCTGGTTTTTCCGGGAAGAATCGCGAAGGCAAAAGTCCCGTGTCAAGCTTTACCGACTGCGAGGGTAAACCCGAGTCGGCGTCCGCGACGCCGTGGGTCGTTACCGCCCGGCCAAGGCAAATTCCTCGCTCTACAAACACAGTACACAAACGAGTACTCCTTTCTCTTCTTATTATTACCCGAGCAACGACAAGGAAAATGCTATCTCGACTTTCGCTCGTTTTTTCTTCCCTCGCATAAATTTGTCCCCCGACGAGATTGCAACGAGTCGCGTCGCGCAATTATTTTTCCTTTATTCGGCGGTGAACAAGTCACGATATCTCGTCCTGCTGAACGGTATAAGATGACGAGGATTAAGTGTTCTCACGCCCGTGAACGGTAATCTCTCTCTCCCGGTTTAATCGAGTCAAACCGCACATAGCGAACTCGTTCCGTTCAACGATTCTCGTTTGTCCTTTAAAAACTCGGGCGCCTCGATGTAACCGGCTTTTCATCGTAAATTTATCGGTGTGTACTTTGAAAAGTCGGGAACATTGATATAACCGGCATTCATCGTAAATTTCTCGTTGTGTCTGTTAAAAATTCGAGGACCTTTATATACCCGGCGTTTCATCGTGCACTTCGCCTCCGGCACGGGTATGTTTGATCGTGGGGTATGACGTCGTGTAAAGTAGCCTGTTGCGGTTCCGGGGAGCATTACTGCGCCGTATATAACTTAATCCTAATTGCGACTCGACTGAGGAGAGCGCGTCTTGGTGGTAATTAGAAACACCCCGTTACCGCCCGTTACAAGGCTGCGTGAATGTACAAGGGCCGAAGGGGGGAGGTTGGATGGGGGGGGGGGAGAGGAGGAAAACCACATCGAGCCTCGGCCGTGCTCGTGCAACACTGCGGGGCCGACACAGTGTTGGATCAGTAGTGCATAGCAACCGGCATCACGAGCAGCAGGCGGCTCATGTTTGACACGGGTCTCATACACAGCATAACCTCAGCATGGTCCTGAGATCAAAATTTACCACATACAGCCCAGGGGCGACAATTTCGATCTTGGCCCCGTCGGGCGGTGCTCGATCCTGTTAATGAAAAGCGCATCCCCGAACGGCTTTCATTCGTTAATCCTTACTCGAAACTGTCACAAGGAAAAAATTATGTCGAGGATTAAAAATAAATCTCGTCTACGGTAGACTCGCCGTAGATTTAATGCACGGTAGAATAAAAATTCGTAAAATCGAAATACGAAGTTTCGTAAAGATAATATTGTTAAATAAGTGCCAAACTCGTTTGTTCATGTGTGAATGTAGAAACCTGTCCTTTTATTTTCCGTGTCACTAACAATGTTAGTCTGTACTATTGTTTGCAAGACTAGAGCCGGATGGTGCGATCGAGAAATTAACAAATAAAAATTGTGGACGTTTGTGGACAATAAGTTGTTGTAAAGTGTGTACAAACTTTGTTTACAGTGTATTTTCTATCGAAAGTTACGATGTGGATTCGGAAAATAACTTTCGAGTCTGATGATTGTTTGCTCGAGTCTACAGTCTACGTAGACTCGGGTCCATGCAGATTATTAATCTACATAAACCAAGGATATATAATCAAATGTAGATTATATGATCTATCGTCGGTAGACTTTACACGAATGTCGATCAGCCTAAAGACTCTGGACTCGGACATCATAAATTTTAGGATCAAAGGACCCAACATCGGAGGACGTTTCTTCGAAAATCATCCCTCCCGAATCATGCTCTACGGTACGAACTTCGTTTCCCCGTGTCGTTTCGCCGGAGGAAATTTGTACGGAACCACTGTAACGTTGCGGTCCCGGGCTCGTTTGCGTTCTGTGTGCGAAACAACCCTCCTCCACCGGCCTGTGTCGGGTAGCTCGGGCTCGCCGCTGCTCCGGCAAGAGTCTCGATAACAGGAAGCGGCACCCAACCGAGTCGCGGTCTTTCCGGCATCCTCCAGGATTCCCCTGCCGACCATTCGTTCTCTTCTCTGCACGGCTCTACTTCGCTTGCGCGAATTGCCCACCGCCTCTATATACGTATATACACACATCCACAGTACATACATATACATTATCGTACAGAAATGTAAATAGCGCAGGAGTGTGCGTTCCGGTTCTTCGGTAACGGGGCGCCGCGGCCGCGCTCCCTGGCACCGCATCGGCGATAAATATTTCGCGACTACCGATCTTCCCCCTCGCCTCCCTTCGCAACGTGAAACTCGAGTCTGGTGAGACGAGGTGGAAACAAAAGGTAAATAAAAATAGCACACCAAGCGCGTATCTCCGCGCGAAGATTAAGAGAAAATAATGCACCGGACAAACAGAATATCTGTGCGCGAACTTTCGCCGGGGAGTCGAAATCACGAGGTCACCGCGAAACAGAGAGGAGCGGATGGCCCGGGAGACTTATTAAAGGCGTCGCGCTTTGACACTAATTTCAACCGCGAGCGTGAAGCCACTGTGTGTCCTCCCTCCCGAACTCCTCTCCCGTTGCAACGTCGGGCCTTCAACTTCTCATTCCGGACCGCCGTGTCGAGGCCTTTATCCTTCTCCGTCATAACCATGCCGGTTGTCCTTTTTACTCACTCGCTCTCTCCTCCGGTCATTCCGAGCGCCTCTGATCTCTCGTTCCCTTCGGTTATCCGCCGCCTCTCTCACACTCCAGCGTCTCTCTCCGCAATCATTCCCGGGACTCTTCCACTGCCTCGATTCTAATGCGCTTTCTCGCTCGGCCCTCCCCACCCCAACCTCCCTTCGTACAACTCTTTCGTGGCCCCTTTTCCATCTCCACCGAAGTATGGAGAGGAGCGAAACGCCGGAGTCGAGGCACTGATAGAGTCCCTCATCCGCAGTAGCACTTTTCAGCGCGAGATTAAGAAGACTGATATTTATGTGAGGGTCCTTTGTATCCCCTGTGCAAAACACGCGGTCTCGTCTCATTTTTTTTTGTTTTTTTTTTTCAATTTTTTTCTTTTCTTTTTTCAATTGTTTTTTTTTTTATACGTCTCGTTCTTCGTGTTCAACGGGGAGATTCGCCGAGAGTCGTTAATCCCTCTTGGCCTTTGCGTACAACAGTTGCAGTATAATATGTGAATATACAGTGAGAGAAACGGGGAACTAATGGAAGACGGCGGCGGTGTTTCTTTGGCCGGGTTGGCTATCCTCGCGGGGGCCCGCGCTCGTTCTATCGCAACGGCGCCGACTGCACCAGCGGCCGGGCGTCTTCGTGCCCGGGAATGTCCCGGCGAGAATGTTGAAAAACAGCGATGGTCGAAGCTCACTGCGATACAGTATCGCACAGAGTCGGGCAGTCATCGGACCGGCATCGCGGCACTCGTAGAAACACGGTCGTTAGTCACAGGAACGTCGGAAGTGACACACCGACTACCCTGTTCTTGACCTCTTCTACGATTGCGCATTAAAAAAAAAAAAAAAAAAAAAAAAAAAAAAATAGTGTTAAAAAAATAGGTAAAATTGCACGAGGAAGGTAACGAAGCAGTTTTGACAACACTGTTGCTCCGGGCGGTAAGCTAGGCCTGCTCGGAACTCGTACCGAGATACGGGATACGAAAATCCGGGGAGGCAATTAGTCGGAGAAGCGTGCACGGAGAGAAAAATATGGTAATATCATCTAAAATAGTTTGGGAATAATCTCCAGATGGTACAGCAAACGCGGGACATATCGGAAATCTGGGAAATTTTCTTATACCGCATGGGACGACAAATTAAACCGACGAAACTATTCAGTCGTGTGACGCGGCCGCCACAGTAATCGTTACTAAATCGTATGTAGCAAGAAATTATGAAGCGTGCGTAATATATCACTGAACTCCTAGGAGTTCATACCGAACTAACTTGGCGCATTTTATATGCGTCTGGAGAATAATATTAAACATTCGTGGGCGCAAAGTATGGGAATAATTACGATATGTCGTAAATATTACGGCGGCCCATGCACAGCGAAATTCGCGATGCGTTTGGTTAAAATCGTAATTTTTCCACTTCGTCCTCGAATTACTATACGAATCTGGAGATTATTACCACACTTTTCTCTCCGTGTGGTTGAAAAATATTATCATCCTTTTATTTATTCTTATTATTATACAAAAAAAAAAAAAAAAAAAAAAAAAAAAAAAAATCATCGGTACAGCAGGTCGCGTTGGAGAGGCAGACGTACGGAAAGGGAGATAGGGAGCGAGTAGTCGTGAAGTGGCAACGGAGTATGAGTTAAAGGCTCCGATAAAAATTTTATCGGCAGGTGAGTGCATGTGGGCGGAACGAGTGCTGTACATTCCTCGTTTTACCACTAATTACTTTTTTTTTTTTTTTTTTGCTTTTTCTTCGGGCTCTCGACTTTGCGGTAGTCGGCCGTAACTCGGTATGGTCTGGTGGAGTCGGGAGTGACTGCCGAAAGGGAGATAGGCCTACGATCCACGATACACGCAGATAGGTCGTTCGATATGAAGAATAAAAAAAAAAAAAAAATTATGAAGGTACTTCACTGAACACGTAAACGAGGGGGACTCCGCAGTGGAATCGGCAAGTACTGGTATCATCAACGGTTGAAGACTCGAGGATTTTTCTGTCGACCTCTCCCCTTGTTTCTCGGTTTCCTTTGGCCCTCCTCACTCATTCTGTTATTTCAACAAAAGCTCGCCCTGTCCGTGGCGCAAATACCCCACGAAGACACGCGCACAGACACAGCGACAGACATACCGACAGGAAGAGACCGAAACGAGACCGAGAGAGGCGACGAGTCGTTGCCGGGCGACCGCGTGCCTTTCACCGAATAATTCGCGTATAAACATAGAAACCGAGGGTCGGAATGGAGAACGACCCTTGAAAAAATAAAAAGAAAAGAGAGAAAAAAAGACTATCAATTGAGTATACACAAAAGGGAAAAGCGAGCAGCGAGCCGGGCGAGCGGGGAGAACACATAATCATCGTCGTCGTTCCTGTCTTCGCGGGAACGACATTTTCATCAGACGTCGTTTATTCATTCCGGCGCGCCGACGAAATTTACGATTCCACCGAAATAAATATATCTCCCACTCTCCATCCTTCCACGATTTATTTTATTTTTTGGTAATATGTCGGCTCGATGGAGATATCGTATAAATATAATGGCGAAAGGATAGCGAAAGTCCCGAGCCTGCATCTTTCGGAGGGAGTGTATAAACGCGCGTAACACGGAGAAATGGACGGAGCCTCGCGCATTCGCGCGCGATACCACCCACGGTTTCGAATAAGAGGAACGGAGCATAAACATCCTTCATACATCATACTATCGCCGACCCGCGGGCTTTCCGCTGCCCTTGTTCTCCTCCCGCCGTTTACGCGCGCCGGAGATTCGGGGCCGCGTACATGCCGCGAGTCGCCCGTCGACTTTCCCCGCGATCGGGCGACGGGGGGTTGTCCCGAAAGCGTTAAAGTCCTCGGAGCGACGGGGGTGGAGGCCGCGGAGTTCGCGTTTGTGTGCGGGGAGGATGGAGAGAAAGCGTCAAAAGTATCAGCACGAAGAAGCCTCCGAGCTTCGGGGCTGTCCTGCAACTGCTGCGGGAAGCTCGTTGCCCGTAACGGAGACGTAGACGATAGAAGAGACTCCTCTGGGACGGGAGTCGTGTGCGAACAAGTGGGACGACGGAAAGTTTTCCTCCCTCCTCACTGTGGTAAATATAAAGGCGCAAAGAGTATGAAAAAAAGAGGACAAAAAAAAAAGATGAAGTTGGAGATGGAGAACGCTAAAATATCACCCGCATCTCGCGGAAAAAGCCACTTTTCTTCGAAACTCCGTGTACACTCAGGCACCGAGTAGTTCCTCCGTACCGATGACTCGCCCTCTCGACCATGAGGAGACACAGCAGGCCGCCCTCTCACGCGAAACCACCCTCCGGCTGTCCTCGCCTCCCTACCTACCTCTCGCTCCGGGTCATACTCAGTACCGCCGGTGGACTTTCTCCCACCTCCTCTTTCCTCATAATTCTTCTCGAATTTTACTCGATCCATCCTTGAGTCGCGCCCCGCCCCGTTCCGCGAGCCGATCGCGCGAATCCTCGTCCTCCGCTGTACAGCGGATCCTCGGCCGGAGCCAGCCAGCCACGTATCGATATGTTATTTCAGCAATCTTTCTTCGGTCGGGCGCGACTCCTGGTATTCGCACCGCAAGCGGAGCACGCGACGTTTCACGTACGTACACTGGTGTGTCTGCAGGCACTTGAGGTTCGACCCCATCGACGAGCCGCTATTGTGAAAATTTTCGAGAGTGCGCGTGGGTAAAGTACAGCGGGGCGAAACGGAACCCCGGGGCGAATAGGACTGCCTCTAACCGATATTTCTCAGGTGACTGAATGAAAAAGTCTCATCGCAAATGAAGTAGACCGTTTTGCCCCGGGGTCCGTTTTGCCCCGCTCAACCCCTGCGTCGAGCTTTTTGTGTGTAGCCGAATAATGTGATTCCGCTGGTAGCTCTCGAAAGTTGGGCAAGTAGTACGTGGACGGGCAAGAAAGCGAAGGGCGTATCCCAAATAGTTTTGCGTGTTAAATCTTGTGGGATACGCCCTTATGTTTCTCAGCCGTCGATGCATAGCTTGCGCATGGCACGTACACATAGTGGGTACGCGAGAGCATAACAAAGAGAGACGCGATCCCTTTCTGCTGGCGCGGCAATGCCGGCGACCAAGGTTTCTCCTCACATCGGCACAACGCATCGGCTCACCCTGCAGGACCACGAAGAAATATGTACTTCCGCGTAGGAAGTCGTGAATCCCGTGGTCCGCACGAGAAATGGTCGAACGCGAGAGGTCGAGCTTCGCCTCTCTGTACCGATACACACACAGAATATATCCAGTATAATACGAACGTGTGGAGTTTCACAGCCGAGAATCCATTTTATCATCGCGCTACCGCCCTTCGACCTTTCGCCGTCGTCAACTTTTTTTTTCCCCCCGGTGAGGGATAGACTTTTTTCTCGAAACCTTCCGCCTAAAGAAACTTTCGCGGAGTGTAGAAGAGACGCCGATACGGTTTTTAGGCGATGCGTCGGTCGGGAAACGTCTCTGGGGGATCGCACGTGAATTCGCAGAGATCTGCGGAACAAGAGAGAGCCTATCGTTAATTATTTTTTCTCCTGTTCCGTCGTTAGTCCAGCGTAGTCTGACATAGATTAGCAGAGGGGGAAAGCTTTGGATTCTTTCTTATACATTTTTTTTAGTTCTTAATCCCCCCCCTCTCTCAAGTTTAATTCCATTTTCACGTTATTTCCTCGACGCGGCTTTCTGCGCGGAGGCACCCCTTCGGATTTTGTTTTTTTGTTCGGAATCGCCTCCCCATCGTCCCTCTGTCTTCTCTCTCGGAGGCGGGCTTTCTCATTTGGTGGTTGCTACTCGTTGGATCATCGTGCGGATAGACGCAGGAGATGGGAAGGCCGGGGAAAAAAATCCTCGTCTCGAATGGGGGTGTGGGAAGCTCCGGAGTGTCGGAAAAAGCGGTCAGAGTTTTAGGCGAGCTTGGGTGCTGCAGCTGCCGCTGAACCCGCTGCTGCTGCGAGCTGATACGCGAGATTACTTTCGTATACGAAGATTGATCCTGGCGGACGTACCAGTGATCGAAGGTTTAGGTAGCTGGTCCAGGTACACACTCGGGGTATCTCTGCCTTTCCGCCATTGACCATCGAGAATCGCCACTTGGCCCCGGCAATGCCCGGTCGGGCTGCTGTCCGACTGCTCGAATCTACTTCGGGTCCATCCGTGCCTGCCTCTGCTCCTCTGCTTCGCTCGTGTACCAGAATAAATGGTCCTGCCTCCGCGGTGAACGGTGGCTTTCAGTCCCGAGATGCACCCAATATCACGACTACTGCCGCCGCTGCACAACCGAACGATAGACCGACACACAGCTTTTCGAACATGAGTGCAGAGTTCTTTCGTCGAAAAGCTCCTCCTCTCCACTTGTATGCCCCTGACACTTGAGTGATAATTTTTCCGATCATCCGACACCAACCTGTGCGTTCCACTGTTCCTCGTCACGAATGCCCACATCGCATTCCTCATCCGCCGCACATCGCCACCAGCGCCTGAGAATTACACGGCCAACCCCCCTCGACTCCGCAACCTGTTTGTTACCCTGGACGAGGCAATATGTTGCCGGAACCAGCGAACTAGTGTGTCCTAGTCGGCGTCATGAGTGTCCTGTATACAGACCAGTAAGGACACCCGGAGGAGCCGGTGGAATCAGCTTGCGAAGTTTCGTACCCGCAACATTGCCCCGCTGTATATACCGCAACCAGTTTCCTCCTCGTGCTTGACATAGTCATACTGGAATTCGTCAATGTTTATCTCGATGCCATGAGACACTGTTTATTTTATCACCGTCCCAGTCGCCTGGGTCATTCGGCTACGGAAGTTGGGTCCGGAACTTTTACCGTCAGCTATTCTTCCCTCCTGCTTTCCAATGGCTCTGCATCATAGCGCCGATGGCCAGATTTCAACTCGCACTCGAGTTTTCTCCCTATGGATTCACCCGGGGGAATTCGCCCTTCGACGAGGGTTGAGCAATATTATTCTCCGGCGCTGAGACTTCTATATAGTCACGTATTGTGTACGAATTGTATACCCTCACGGAAATGTGGCGAACGAGTGTGGGTCTATCAGAGTCATTAGTATGTGTCGAGTATTGTTTGTTCTCAAGAATCCTAGACAGCGATTACGTACAAACTCTGCCTGAAACCGGTGCGATGAAACTAGTGTAAAGCTCAAAGCCCGCAGCGGCACACTGGGTTCACGTTGTGTGGAGAGGTCTTGCATTAGCAGAAATTCAACACGATCTATGCTAGATACCGCTCGGGCTACCCGTACAGAAACGCACAACTCAGCCGGAATAATGAGCATAGTTTCCACGACGGAATATAGAACGATAGACGTACAGCGGAATAAACCAATCTACATGGTATTACGGTGGGAGCAGGTCCAAAAGGATCCCTGCGGCAGGTAGTCCATAATCCCCGTATTAGACGGTGTAATGAACCATGCAGAGGTGAGGACAGAAGGCGATAACTGTTTCATTTGGATCACATTAGCGGGTGGAAATTTGTTGCAGGCTTTTTCTGATTGTATCTAAGAATCTTGGGGGTGTTTGGTGGAATAACTAGGGAGGACACAAACTGCCAAGTGCATACGCATATGGACTACCATGTGGTGGGTTCGGGTTCGTAAGTTTCCCGCCACCCATGGAATTTTTCTGTCCTCCAGTGATCGATGGTTCCAATGCTAACGTAGGTACCGGACATGCTTACGCAACTTCTAATCTTGTTGGGAGTTTTTTTTATTCCCGGTGTGCCGTGGCCTTTCGGCGCTGGCCTCGCGCTGGTGTTGACTCCTTTGCGAAGTAGGTCAGTCAGGACCGGAGCAGGAGGCTACGGATACTCGAAGGTAAACTGCGCGTCGCAAAGGAGATGGATGAAAAGACGGTGGAAGGAAAAGTTTGTCGTTTATTTGCGGTCTCTCGCCTCCGTTACTGCACGAGGGGGTCGGAGAGATTAAAAACTTGGATGGGCACAGAGGCGCCACCTCCACTGGCAGTGGATTCGACTTTTAACTCGACGTTTTTCTATCAGCTCGAAAAAAGAGTAACCCAGGTGGCCCCCGTTCGCTAGAGGGTCGAGATTTACTTCTCCATTTTCTACTTCTACCTTGCCACAGAGAGGCCGAGGGTATTTAGCGGGGGAAATCGATATAATCCTCTTGTGAAAGGGCCAAGGAAGTGAAAAGTAAAAGAGGATTCTCTGGCTCGGTATTAAAGGATTAACCTGAAGACCGACCACCGCCATTCCGGCTGCATCCCGGCTGCATCTATAGCTCCAACTACTTACAGTTCACTCTCTGAGATCTCATCCTCGCGTCTTTGGTTACCTTTGTGGCACTGCGCGCTTACATGAACTGCAATTGTAAATGCTAGTATTTGCGACAAACCCTTAACTCGCCAACGAAGCAACAACGATACCCACCAATATTTTCATTTTCGATTCTTCACAACATAGATTCTTATTTTATTTTTTCATTTTTTAGATACGATGAGAAAAAGCATAACAATCTTGAAGCGGCAGAGATGGATTCTTTTTTCTTCTACGAGTTTACTAGGCTTGATACTTACGGCTGAGACCCCGAGCGACAACTTTCTGCATAGGACTCCGTCTCGTTGTTCATTTTCTCTGTAAAAGCTTTTAGTCGCCCATTTTTGTTCTCTCCGCTCTTACCCACAACATGCAACGCAGCCAACGCCGAACGCCCATCATCGACACGCCACGGAACATCCATTTCCGAAAGAGATATCGGCGAACATGGCCGCAGTCCGAAGACTTTTCCGATACAATATTCGGACACATGGTGCGTCTCTATCCACATACATACGCGTCGCACGCAATTTATTCATTCGCAAAAAAAAAAAAAAAAAAGGAATTAAAGTAAGCTGTGCTTACACACCCCTCCTGCATTAGAGTCAGTGCTATGAAGATACACTAATTGAAAGAAAAAAAAATGTGTACGCTCCTTTATAGAATTACCGTCGCCCTAGTAATAATTTTCTCTCGTGTCGTACCACCACAACCCTCTTGTTCCATCTCCTGCGCCGTCGCTGCTCTTATCCTCTGTTCTCGTCATTTTTGTCGACGTACCCGCTCGTCCGCACCCGCGTCTCGCCCGAGGGCTTGTTGCCTGTTCCGCCAGGAGAGAATCCGCACCCTACGGACATTCTGACGGTAGGTAGGTTAAATATTTAGAGTATTTTTCTTTCTCCCCTAGGGAGACTGTCCTCTCGAGCTTCACTCTAGTTTCAGCATTCCTCTCGCTGCTACACTGTCGCATTAATTCTCCATTCTCTGTCCCGATCCTCTTCCTCTTTATTCTTTTTCTTCTATTTTTTTTATATTCTCTTTTACCCTCCCGTCACAGACTGCGAGTTGGAAAACGCAGAATTCCGTCGCCATCCACGGCAGACAGAATGCAACTGTGGCCCCAACCTTGCGCCCTCGAGAAATAAAGAAGGTCACCCTTCCGTTTCGCATTCGACACCGACCCGGCCTTCAGTCACGTGTGTTTGCTCTCTAAATAGTACTTTCACGGGTACATTATTCACCCCTTCAGCCTGCCGGCTAACTGCACCTCTCTTCTCCGACATATTTCACACTCTTTTTATTCATCCTTTTTTCTTTTGTATTCAAATTTTTTTTTTTTTTTTTTTTTGGCCGTCAACACCGCGTGGGCATTGTACTTTTTTTCGGGTATTGCCTCCTGTACGCGAGATAAATAACAGAATGCTCGTTTATTTATTATTATTTTTTTAAAACTGTCCATCACAATCATTCACTCGTCGGCTCGTCGCACGGGGGACAGCGTTTGATTTTCAATTCATCCTGGTTTTGACACACGTCAACGGCAATGCAGATTATTTCCCGCTCGAATTGATTGGTTCTATCTGTTGCGTGCGTAGATTCGTGTAATTGCTTGCAGCCCGTTAGTGTAAGCGACCCACGAAGCTACCTCGTCCAGCCGCTCGCCCGGCACACACACATCGCAAACGTAACACGCACACTTCGTTGTATAGCCATTCATTTTTTTTTTCTCCAAATTTACCGAGAATATCGCTTCGCCCGTGAATGAAAAAAGCCCGTTACCGTACAAAGACCCGTGGAAAAAGGGATTTTATTTCACTCGGTGGGAAAATGGCCGTTTTTGCACAAAATGCGAAAAACCCGATTTTCACACCTCGCGAAATAAAATTTTGTCCGATACTCGTGCGAAAAACGTTATCTGGACTCGTGTGACAGCAACACTCGCCTTCGGCTCGTGCTGCAAACTCACGCTCGTCAGGAAATTTTTTTTTTCCTGACTTTGCTAAAATAACCGCATTCCTTGCGTGCAATACGGGCGGAAAATAGCCTATTATTGACCGATGATGATTATTAACCGGTGCGCATGCGCAGTACAATTTCATTACTCCCTAGGGAGTAATAGGGCTCATTATTCCCTTCCGAAGCTCTATTAGTTCCGGTGAAGTAATCGTTATTGGCGAGCATGACGATTTTTGCGACGCATGAAATCCGTTTATTTTAACGAAGTCGAAAAAAAAAATCGTATGCCACAAGGGAGGATGTGCATTTTTGCCTCGTGTGAATTTCTGCCCTCGCCTCGCTCGGGCATCAAACTTCGCACTCGGTGAAAAACGCACTTTCCTCCCTTGTGGCATGATATACTATTTCGCCCTCGTACAGCAATGAATTATTTTGATAGAGGTATTTGAAAAGGGTGCGTGGTTTTGTATCAACGATGTAATACAATTTTTTCGCGAATATTGGTTTGCTCCAAATGAGTTCGCAAAAAAAAAAAAAAAATGCCAGTATTACAGTTTTACCGTTGAAACATTTCTACAGCCCCCTGCCACAGACCTATTAATCCGCCGTCCCTGCAGAATGGTACACACATATGTCCCTGCTGCACGGTGGCGATGGAGAGGCGATATGTATTTTAAAGCTCATCGCTCGGCGCTACCACCCGCGACGGCGCGCACCATTTTCACCGCTGTTGATCCCTCTCCACTGATCCACGTTATTTTTTCATGATGCGTGATTAGCTTAAATAATGTGCGCCGCTGGGTACATTTTAACGGGATTCCCGTACGTCAGCGCGACGGGCCTCGTGAGGATAATGTTTTTAGATCTTTTTTTTAAGCCTCTGAAATGACCGTTCGGATTCTTACTCCTGCATAGAGTAAACGGTCAGATAAGTGAGAACTACGGAAAACCAAGCCAATTTGGCACGATGGTTTAAGTCGGATGCACGGAGAGAAAATTATGGTAAGAATTTCTATATTCTAGAAATATTTTAGGTGACATTACTATATTTTCCTCTCCGTTTACCGTGTAAATAAATGTCCCGACGACCTGAATATAGTTGGTGCAGGGAAACGACACGGGCGTTAATAAAGGGCCGTGTGGCTGCCAGCTCTCGCTTCTTGTACGAAATTTCCCATCAAATTTGTAAGCCTTGCACGAGGCGCTGATAAGGCTCCGACAGAATCTGGCCAGGTTCTCACCAGGCTCGGATGTAACGCTCAAAAAGTTTACCAAGCTGAACCTTAATTAGGAAAATGGGTATTTCGCGCAAAGTTCAACGGCAACCGGTCCATCGGAACTATCCGGTTCGGAATTACGCGGTTGGGTACTGTACTCCATTACTGGTACGCGCATTCGTTAATTCCTCTAGTCTCTATACATAATTAATATCACGGCTAATTTGTACTCGAAACTTGCTTTGAAGTTTCAGCCTTCCCCCCCCCCCCCTCCTCCAAATACGCTCAGCTGATATAATGTACAATTACGAAGCTAACGAGTTATAGTACTCTGAGAAAACATAACGCGTTCTATATCCATATATATCGTCGAGCAGCAACCTTTTCCCATTACTCTTTGGACAGGAGCCTTCTCGTCGCGCGCTTCCGCACGGAATAATCGCGGGATTATTACCGTAAGCGCACCCGGAGAGCAAGACGTTCTCGCTTGCCCGCGGCGAGGATTGAAAATTCTAATAGCGTACCTAGCGCGGGGGCGCGTTCGTACTTCTCTTCTTCCACCGTCCCCTATCCCTTCCCTTCCCCTTCCCTTGTTCTCTTCCTCGCTTTCACATTTTGATGCCGCTATGTTGTCTCTCTCGCCTATACCCCTCGCCACTCACGATCTTCTGGTTCCACTAGTCGAGGCTCCGCGTGAATTATGGTCCACAACAATTCTTAAAGCTTCTCACGTAATGAGGGGGAGTCACGACGGAATGGAGTAACGTCGAGTGGATGAAAGGATGAGCGAGAGGCCACCTGCGTAAAAGTACCGACCGCGGTAAAGAGGGACGAAAGAAGTAGCAGCAGCCGCTACTTGTTCGCCAATTTCATTCTCCGTACACCCGGAGAAAAAGGCCTGAGGATCGTGGAATATGGAAGCGAGGTATACGTGCGCTTCGAAATTCATTAACGTAAACCCTCTCGCAACGGAAACCGACCAGGCCATCCAGCACCGTACGGAGTCATCGCGCGTGCGAACCCTCGCACCTTGCCACGAGATAACAGAATTTTTATAGGTTCGCTTCGCCGCTCTTTCGCTCACAATAGACCAGTGAATAATGTTTTCTCGGGCTTTTCACTCATCTCGTTTCCCGCGTTCTAATTGTGTTTACGGATTTTATTGAGAACAGCGGTGTTACGTCCAGCCCAGTTTGTTAGCGTGTAAGGGAGAGCACAACACTGTGGACTTCTCTTTTCGGGTCAAGGCAGGACTGCCCTTCATACCGGGGATTGAAGCCTCGTCTTTTTACACCACAGTATTTATGGGTGTATGAACGATCGTTCTTAACGATACTCGGCGAGAGTATTCAAATTAATTGGTCGTGGTTAAATGTTTATAATTTGTCAATAAAGCATTTAACTACTTACATGGTTTAGTCATTCACAATATTAAACGGTCGGTAAGACGATTCAATTGAATTCACATATAACACGTGTATGACTTGAAAACTTACCCATGGAGTTAAAGTACCCTTGATGCTTTGATACTTTTGATTTACTATGCGCATGAAGACCGCGTCTTTATGCGCATAGTAAATCGTAACTAAGGGTGGCAATGTATTGACCAAGGATCTGGATCTGGCATTCCCATAAGAAAGGTTTAATGACGGGCGCCATTTGCGACTCCTCGAACGCTGTAGCGAAGAGAGTTTGAGGGCTGCGGTTTTAACTCTTCACGTATATCGACCAGGTCAAATTTCCCTCCTTCCAGACTTTGAAGTTCTTTTTAACATGGACTTCTTTCTCACTCGTCCAAAATTCTATCGGTCGGCCTTAGGCTTCTCAGCTTGGAGCTAATCGTTACATAAACGATGAAACAACTGTACGAAGATTTACTGTCTGAAGGAAATTTTCTATTCGGTATTGTTCCATTATTCATCCGTCATCGTTTCTTCGCGGACGCAAACTTCGTGCATTACGTCTCCCGACGAGCTCCGCGAACTATAGCGATTTATGTACTCATAAATTACGATACAAAGTGGCGTATGCTCTCGGCACTCGATTACCGACTGTGCGCTCGTTCGAAGCTACGCTGATTTTTCCTTCGCCATCTCCAGCGATGCTTCAACTACGCTCCTCCCATCTCGGCACTCGGCTATCACGAATATGTCCCTGCAGCAGGGAAAACCTGATTGCGGAAGATGGAATAATTTGGTTATGCTGAAAGAAGACACACACTTCCGGTCTCATCCTCGATACACGTATTTCTTCCTCCGGATATTTGCTCGTGTCGAGATTATAATTTACTATGACAAAAAAAAAAACTACGAATTAAGAAAAATACACAGTTTAACGAGATGAATTCATGCACCTGAAAGTGTATCGCATAGAAACATATTAAGAGTGAAGTGGGGCAAAATGGTCCATTCGAGACGAGACCTGCTACATGCCCCGTAAAAAATGGGAAAATTAGTCCGTTTTGCCCCGGTGTTCCGTTTTAGCCCCACTTCCCCCCTTGCCGCGAATTGTTTCGAGTATAATTTTACTGCTAATTTCTCCATTCCCGATCCAATCGTTGTGGAAGTACAGCGAATAATCGTCCGAATATTGCACGGGAGAGTACACCGGACCCTCCGCGCTTACGATTAAATACAGTATATCTCACATCATTCCCGTCCAATGAAATATGAACTCGGATAAATTATGTAAAAATTCAATATCGAATTGCTCGTGGATACTTCGTCATTCGCGGTGTGGAGGTTGGCGAGGTGCGGCTTCGTGTACCTTAACACAGCCTCCGGGATCCGCGCCTTTTTTTATTTTCTTCGCTTTTACATATTGAGTTTGGACCGGGCTCTCAATTTATCTACCTGACAGCGTCGCACTCGCCGACCCTCCATATCTTACACGATACACCTATGTACATTTCCTCCTATGTACATTTCCTCCTATGTACATTTTCCCCTCTCTCTAATGTCCCAGTTATCGGGTGACTAAAATCGGAAGGATGTATTTTCAGTTTAAAAGCGTATAAAATACGTTCTCCGATTTTATTCGTGCGACAACGTAGCTCCGGAGTCATTGGATGCTGTGAGACTTCAAGCTGGATAAATATGTCCCTTCGGAAGGGTCTCAGAAGCCCGAGACGCATCTGAATGCTCGCTATGAAAATAAGAAAACCTCTGACGTCTGCCGACGAGAGCCACTCTCGTGTCATACAGTTCATCTCCGACATACAATTTTTTTAACACGGCATCCTCCTAGTGCAGGAGCGAGATGAAAAAAGGCGAAGATGCCTCCTTCTTCCACTCGAATGGCACCGATGAAAATTTACGCGAGTTCGCGAAAAATGTTCAATTACGATTCTCATCGGCTTTCATTTTATTTGACACAACTCTAGTGTTCTGTCTTCCGAAAGTGAATACCTTTTAGTGATAACTTTTCTATTGCCAATTGGGCTAACATTGTAATGCTTTTGCGTATTTTAAATCGCGAATTGTAAAATACGAATGTATATTGAATTTATGGTACACTTCTGTTTGGATTTTAGTAATACACTGTTGCTTGGTTCACATGATTGATTTTTTTTTTTACAATTGATCTTTGAGAAACATAGATATTTGTTGGCTACATCGGGTCTTAGGAGTTGCCGTGTTAGGTTAAAAATTAGAGTGGGCGCATTTAATGAATAACTTAATCAGATATATTTCGTGATACAGCAGAGAAAACTTTACGGTTGTATCAAATATAATGAAAGGTACAAGATACGGATAAATCATTCGATAAAGGTGCTCGCATTGTAAACCCATTGACCTAAAATCGCTAGGACTATTATTATTTTATTATTTATATATTGGACTATTATTATTATTTTATCGTATTAACTGGCTAGCTCAATCGGTTGACATTCAATAATAAAATAACTATAATCAAATTCCATTAACAGAATTATCACGTAAACCGTAGCGCTCCGACCCCCAGAATGTTCACGAAATCCTCCAGGGATTCGAACTTTAAACCCTCCCGGCTGTTTGCACGGCTCGTTAGCTCGCGGATGACCGATATCGCTCTAAATTCAGAACGCAGGTGCTTTCCGAGGAGTGACAAATCTGCGCGCATTCCGAACACCCCCGACACCTCCGAAAGTCTGCACTCTGTTAAACGGAGTTGAATAAAGAGTATAATAGCTGGATGAGGATATACCGTAGGCACGAACGGTCCTCAGCTCGACGGACGGAGAGTGCGAGGGAGAATCGATCGTCGTCACGGCAGCCACTCGACTTCTTTCTCTCGTTCCCTCGAAACACCCTTAAACTCTTCGGCTTTCTTCGTGACTCTCGACTTTTCCCTCGCAATCACCGACCGAACCCCGTTGCGAGCCCGCAGATCCCGTTCACTCATTTTCACTCACTTTTCCCCAACCCACCGACATTCCACCGTCCTTGCACGGCTCCCTGACCTTCCCTGCGGCCGTCGTACCCTTCGCGAGCTCTCCCTCACCCTCGTACCTCTTCCGCCGCCGTTTCCTTTTCTCCCCTGACCTCTCGTCTCACGGCCGCTATCACTCGCCCTCCCGAGGACATAACATCTCGCGAGATACCCTTTAGACCCGAGGGCACCAGCGCTAAATCCGTAATGCCAAGGCTTCGGATTCTGCGTCCTGGCTTCGATTATTGCCACTTCCCCCTGGAGCATGATAACCGACTCTTCAGGTAACCGGTCCACGTATCACTAGCGATGGGGAAAAACGCCTGTAGCTCCAGGAGTTGGTATCGATGGTTTGGCGCCAAAAGGGCGTATGAACGTAGCTCGACAGGACTTTGCACGCCATTTTTGCCTCGAGACATTGGTGCGAGGATTAAGACCCGGGGAGAAAGAGAGCCGATCCGCGAAGGGCAGCTGTCAGAACACTTGAGTAGCGTCTTTCCTGGGTCATTTCGAGTAAATTATTGTATCAATGTGGTATTGCCCTAAATGACGATGATACGAAATCGAATGAGCGGTAACCTCGTAGGGGATCGAGTCGCGTGGTTCTGTCAGGAACCTCGATGCAGAAAAACGTCTGCATACGACATTCAACGATATTCGGTAGCTCGATCCATCGTTCAGTCATCGTCACCTTGTCACATCGGCCCGAAGCTCTCTCAGCCCCGCTTGAATGTCGACGCGTGCACCGGAAGTCCTACTAACTACTTCCCATGGGTGTTCGCCTAACTGGGTGTGAGCAACGTGACGACTTCCCGACGCGTGCCACCGATGTAATTACGCGAGGGGCAGAGCGCGGAGGCAGCGCACCGGTAATTCCATCACCGGTACACGCGCGCTTGTCGTATTCTCATCGCCCACGGGGGAAAAAAATTCTCAGTCACCCGGGGACATGCTAATCTTTTTTTCGTTCCTTCTTTTCTCACTCGCACTAAATATTACAGTCAAGTTGTGCGTTCCGCGCTACCTGCTGTTTTTACCTTCAATTAAAGAATGTTCAATTTACACATCCCCGAACAGTGATTACTTTTCGCCTACCACGGTCTATGCACAGTTTACCACCCTACTGTTGCGCGCCGCGGGGTATTTCGACGATTTAAAAAACTTTCGTGTACGCAGGGATTACTAATTTACAAGGTGAATTCGCCGCTCCATGCTTCAAAGAAGGGCGAGCCTGAGTCGGCTAACGCGAACTCGAATAACCTCCGCAAACTCCCCCTCCCGTCTGTGCACAAGCAACAAAAGCACTCCCGGGAAATAAAATTGTTTCGCCCGAGTGAGAAAACTCCACTTGCACGGGGAAAGAGAGGATTGCGACTTACGCGATGAAAGTTTCTCTCGTGCAATTTATAACAAATTTTTTTTTTTTAAGTCGATGACCCCCTCCCTCCGTCGCAGAGTGCGGCATTATATTTCTTAACGTGCAATTTCACGGACATTTTAGTCTCATTCGGATTATGCGAGACCGAGAATTTCGCGAAGAAAATTTGCAATTACCCCCGGCCAAAGAGTGAACTCTGCGAAAATAGTGCTCAACCGATTTATAATACGTATACACTGTGCGTGTGCCTCGCGCTGGCTCTCCGAGTACGTGTATGAACGGTGTGCGTTGGTCTGTGTATGTAAAGGTCTCAAGGAATCCCAAGAAACTAACTTCACGTGAGATCTACTATGACTGTGTAGCCGGGTGAAGGTTCAGCCAACCAGCGAGAGTGTGAAAAAGCTTTGGAGCATTGGCATAGTTTGCAAGAGGAGGCGACGACGAGGCGGTAGAAACTCTCCATGCACCACCTGTAGCCCGTTTCGAAAGGTCCTTATTCCTTCACTCGACGTAATATTAAACACGGCAAGCCGCACGTTTTCCAACCTCCACGTCTTACGCCGACGGAAGTTGGTTCGAGTGGTTCGTCATCATTTCGTTACACTTTGTGCCCCACACGATCCAATGCCACCGATTCCGCAGACCCGATGCCCTGGTTCTGTGCAAAATCACGAGAGGTGGAAATCCTTCCCGAATTCCTTGGGATGGAAGTGTGTCGAGTAAGAAATCCCAGGAAAAAGCGGCACCACCGACAATCGCCGCGTACCGAAGCGAGAGAAATTTCTTTCAACGCATCACGCCACTTTGCAGCGGAAACGACATCGACGGAAGCTGCGAAAGCTTTGTCTCCGCAGCGACTATCCTACCACCTGTAGTCCGTCACGAAGACGTTCTGTTTCATTCGGCTGGTTCATCCCTCCCATCAATGCGGCGAGGAGTGCTTTCGAATTGTTTAATCTGACGGATTTCAAAGACCCTTCCTGATTACCGTGTCATCTCGATACTCTCTCAGGGGTGTGCAGCATTTCGGGCGTCACGTGTATGGGAAACAAGGTGATCCTTTCTTTGCCACGTTGCGATCCATCGCCAGAGTGTATCAGTCGAGGTTCGAGCGAATTGCCAAGATCCCTCACGACGACCCGCACATGATCCCATAACGATGAAACCTAGGGCGCGAGCGGCTGGTCGGCGTCTCTCTTCATCGTCGTGGTCTCGCGGTTTCAGGCCACGTAACGCCCGCAGGAGTCTCTTGCACGCGCGAACTCGATTCCTCGTTCCGCCGTTCCCTCCGCCCGTGTACATGCCCGCCGTATCCGCGCGACGCTCTTGTTACCAGCTGGGAATGCGAGTGAGAAGAAAGCCAGGATCTGAGAAGGTGAGAGAGGACGAACAAAAAAAAAAAAAAAAAGAGAGAAAGAGAATCGAGCGAGAGATAGAGTTTCATAGCGTCTCAAGCCTGGCATATACCATGCCTGTCCGACCCTTCGTCACGACATCCGCAAACCAACTCTTCCGCCATGGTACACTTTCCTCGTTCCACCTCACCTCCTTCCTCCTCTCGATTTGCCGAGCATTCCACCAGCTTTTTCTCCTGGCTTCGCCATTTCCCATAGCAGCACTCCGCGCGTACGTAGGAGATTCTCTCGCTGCGGGGTGAAACACGGTTGGGTACGTAAGCTGCGCTGTATCCGCGCCGGGACTCTCCTGCTTTGGAGTCAGCGCGGCATCCGGCCTCAACAGCCCGACTGTATGTGTGGAAGATTACCTTATTTGTTACCCCCCCCCCCTCTAACAAACCGCAAACACCGAGCGGCAGGGATAGAGAGACAAGAGGCGAGAGGATGAGGTTGAAGGGAAAAAAGAATACTCCAGGTACATGCAGGATTCGTACTCGTGGCGAGTCGAGTGACGGGAGAACGAAACGGGAGAGCGTGCGGCCCGGATCCATCCCTGGGGAGCCGTGCCAAAGAGTCATGCTGTCTACGCGAGACGAGAACATGAAAGCGAGAGCGAACAAATCCGTTTCGATAAAAATGCGCCCTGAAAGCCCAGGCTGTTTTAGGTTTCAGTTTTCGGTGTGTACGCTCGTCGGATTCGTTGTATCGTGGCTTTTCGCTCTCATCGCTTGACCTCCCGTCACGTGAGATCTGGAGATTGCGGTGAGTAACGTTTCATCCCGAGCCGCGTGCGTGAATCCTTGTCATATCCATTCGGGTACCGAAAAGTACCGTCCGGATCTTGCCATCTGGCCTCGGACGATTCCCATTTGTCTCGAAACCCCTTGCGGCCGGAAACACGCAGTATTTCAGGGACATACCACGGAACCATAAAATAATTAGGGGAAAAGGGGTATGAGCAGCTAGCGTGGAATCCGTCTTTTGGATTTACGTTCAGTGCCCGTACACGAGGACATTATCTCTTATCCCTTTGTATCTCGGCGAGGCGAGGCGCCGGGAGAATAATTTACTGGGAGTCAAAGAGAAAGAGCGCCTTCGCGAGGGGGAAACCGGCGCGGCTTCGCGTGTGCCCTCTTATCGAGCGATTAATTTACACGTCAGCGAATCCGCGCACGCACGCTATCACCGCGGTTCATAAACACCATGGCGAAGCGTACCCTCGCACCGAATGCTTTGTTGTCTGGCGTCGCAACCTCCACGGACTACAACCCCTTTCATTACAACCGCACCTCGAAAGCTAGACATCGCGGTGTTACAGCGGCACGATAATTTTAATGAAAATTTTGTTCGTTTGATATAAACAGACGCCAAGTTGGGAGACTATCGAGTAACTCCGACGAGCCGTGTGAACGCTAAGTAGGGTAATTTCCAGATAAAGAATTGTCAGGTCAGAGCTTCGAGCGCGCTATTTGCTGCAGTAAGCGCACACGCGAGAGATGCATCACTCGAATGATAAAATTGCATACCCACAAGGGATCACAGAATCCGATCCAGATTACTTCCAAAGTCATGCGTCGGCTTTAAACTGAAATTCGTAAAGTCTCAATTTCTCACCGAAACGAGGTAATAATACGCCCTTCTGATTTTAATCAGGTCAAATGTACATACTCGAATGCACTGAGGATGGGGAACAGTGCGGGGGAGTGCCGCAGCCGGTGCAGCTCAGGGTTAACTTTGCGCGACGTTTAATCACGTTAATGGACAAAAAGGCAGGATCTCGAACGGGAGGACGATATAGCGGGTGGGATGGAAACATGCAAAGTAGGTATATGTATATAACACTCGGTTGTATCTATGTATATATAGCCAAGGCAGTGTGCCCACCCTTCCGTCCTACCGTCGGAGTTCAGTGCTTCCGGCGTATGGCGGGGAGGGCTGAAACAGGGACGAAGACGACGACAAAGAAAACGACGGCTGTGCTTATATGCCTTCTATAGAATATCGTACGTCGCCACGGTTCCCGCTTTTGCTTGTATCGGCGAGGAGGGCAGGGGAGCTTTCCTGTCACGCGACGAAACGCGCAAGCAGCCCTGTACACCAGTGAGGGACGTATAGCGTGACTTAAACGTGTACTTACCTCGTTATGTTGCCTAATGTCTCTCGGAGCTGAGAGGGTACTCGGCGATCCGAGGGGAGGTCGAAATCTCTCTCGCTCTCGTGCAAGCGCGCTAACTTAGTAGTCTGCCGAACCATTATATTAATTAAAAGTGAATTAAGCAGATTGGCTAGAGGTATAGTTCGCCTCGTTGGTTCACTTCTGGCTGCACGATCTCGGATTATACTGTCGTCGGGGCGGGCGCTGTTACAATTTTCGTCGCGATCGTTAATTGGGAAATGCGAACGCGTCCGAGGTTGTGGACCATGACGATGTTGTATGCCGCCCGAGCGACGGAACTGCAGGGAAATTTAATCGAAATTTGATCAATCTGATCGGTTGACGGTAAAACAGCGAAAAATTGGATCCGGGCCAAAGTGGTGAAGGCGAACTGGTGATTTCATTATCGCTGATTCGGATGTTATGCATTCATTTGGATGGTCCATATTCCCAGCTCGTGCCCTAATCGTCTTGCAAGGCTCGTAATGCTCTGCCGTGGCCTGTATGCTCGGGGAAGTGTTTTTGTATGGGGCGGGTAATAGTAGTTTGGATAGGAGTTGTGGCAAACTGATGCTGCAACAGTATCGGACCAACGGAGGTGGGATTCGACATCGATGAATATGTATTTAAGCTCATTGAGTCGAACTCGATAACTCGCGCGGGCTATAGGTACGGATCGTGTTTTCACCTCAACCGCCGGTCCGCGCCTGTAACCGTTCGCCGGAGCATAGCAGCTATACTAATTGCGAAACAGATTTGGTACCACGGTCTACTTGCCCGGGCAAGTGTTACCTCAACTCCTCGGCGCAGAGTTTGCACGGAACGTTGATATGTATGTATGTGCTATATATATCAAATGGTGCCCGGTCTCGCAGATACAGATGAGTCGATGTAAACCGAACGAGAGCTCGGAAACTTTACGAGATAGAGGTTGAGACATACGTGTGTCTTGCCTGGCTCCGCTCATTACCGGGATGAATTGCATTATTCAAATCGGTTAACCGCAAAACGTACCGCAAGGACGACCGCAACGTCGGTGAAAGAGAAGGAGAAGCGAAGGTGGGATGACGACCTCCGTTACGGGGAGGCGCGAGGCGAGATAATACCCGAGGGGAAACACCTTGCCGCGAACGATACCACGCCGGGTTCCTCCATCCATTCGCTTCTTCATTCTCGTTCTGGACTTTCTCCCTGTCCTGCAACCGCTCGTATCCCTCCTCATCCTCGCGGATATAACGGGGTGACCGGGACAAAACGGAGTTCCCAATTTCACACGAAACTCTTCATTTTTATTTCCCGCAAAAATCAAGTGGTAAAAGTGGTCCAGTATGAGCCCCATTATCTTCATTCCCAAACCATAATTAGCAAAAACTATATTCCCGGATGTTCATGTTCAATTAGCCATCCTGTTACGTGTATCAAATTCGTACCGACGCAGTTAACCGCTGGCTCTCCGATTTCTTCCCAAGCCAGGCATAAGATTTCGATGTGTTTCACAGTTTCCGCTTCCCTAGTGTTGACTCCGTCCAGTCGCTGAACAATATGTTTCATCGTTGTTACTGTGTTTCCCTGTAGCCTGGCCGACATTTCAAGTTACACGGTGTAACACGAGGTAAATAGCTGCCGGAGATCATTCTCAACGAGTACGAGTAAGGTATACAGCAGAATGCACCGTGGGCCATTACTGGTACCACTGTCTCGGCGAAGGACCACGGGAATCGATGGCCAGTGGAAACGGAAACGGTAGCTAAAGGAGAAAACGAGACCGCGGATTTTTCTCTCGCCAACCAGCCGAGTGGCTGGCTATATCTATCTACGAGCCAGCTTCATACCCCTTCCTCACCAATAGATCGAATGTCGAGACTTGCATTATGCAGCAGATTCATTTTATTCCCATCTCCTTGCTCTCTTCGCGGAGGGGCGGGTGAGGGAGAGAAGGGGGCGGCTATAGAGACGAAGAGAGTGAGAAGGCTCGCTACGATTTTTATTGTGTACCACTGAAAGACGGGTAAAAGTGGGGTGGGCTTGTGAACGGAGTTCAAGAGAGAAAGGTAGGTGGGCTGGGGGCGCGCCGCTACGAGAATTTCCTTTGTCTATCGAGAATCGGTTTATCGACTACTTACAGGACGTTCGTTCGTTCGCCTTCGTACTCTTCGGTCCCTCTTCATTTTCTCTCTCGCCCGCTCGCTCGCTTCCACCGTCGATTTTCTTCCAGACTCACCACGAATCTCGAAGTACTGGTGGTAGTACTGTGGGAGCTTCGCACAGGCAGTAAATATAACCATAAAGCCCCGGCCGCGCCGAGAAAGCGATGCTATATGTGCTCAGAGCTTTCCCGGTGGCTTTCTCCCCCCTCCGCTGTTGGGTACGCTGTGTCTTCGCTTTCGTTGCCCGCATCGGCACGTACCCTAGGAGAGAAGATACAACGATTTACGAAAAGCCACGGAGAGTATCTTCCCTGTCTCGGATATTCTCCGTACAACACATCCTCGTACGACATCAAACTATATCTCGTTGACAAACGTATTTCTAGCTATTCGCGATCGTACACCGGAGTATATAGTTGAGCATATTGACTCCGGGCTGGCGGTAAAGACCGTCCGACCGATACGAGCTTTCGCTACTTATTGCCGGGAGCCGATGACAATTTGTGCCACTGAATGGTACAAGGATACTTTGTGTAGGGACGACAGTGATCATTTGTTGTCCCGACCAACTGCGAGATTATAGGTGATTAATTTTTATGGGCCAACAAGTTAATCGGTGGGGCCGAATAATTAGTTGTTTGATAACAAATTAAGAATTTGAATTTTTTTTTACTAAAATATACAAACAACAAAGTACATCGCCTGGAGAGTATCTAAGTTCAATTAGTCGGAGGAAAGTTTTATGTTGTCTAAATAAACTACAGAAAGACAGTAATTTCCACCGTCAAATGTTTCAGATGGAAAAATGAAAAGAAAATGGTTTGACTGGCCATACCATCCGGATATTGCGGGCGAGATGGCCACGTGGCAATCTCGCCCGCTATATTCGGGTGATATGGCCATATCCCCCAAAAACCAATTGGCCACGTCTTCGGGAAAATCACCCGTTTTCTCGGAAAAATAACCGCTGCTTAAATTTAGGGAAGGAATAAAAGAAAAAAAAACATGGGTGCAATGGCCATCTCACCTGCCTGGCCATTACACCCCGATTTACCTTAAATAGAAATATCAAAAATATTAGATTGCAAAAAATCTTGCCATCTATTCCTTCCATAAGAAGTAGACGGCCCACTCTCGCAAGAGCTAGGCATACTTCCTAAGTATGCCTAGCTCTTCGAGTTCGAATTTTCTTTCGATTAATTTTGAAATTCTTCCATCGGCCGATCGGTGCGCTGGATTTTCGAAGCGCAATAGTATAACTTTTATGAAACTAAAGTTATCTTGGCGGGTCGAGGACAGAAGACGAACCCGCCGTCGCCCGAGGATCCGCACAACATCTACAAACTTTTTACCCCCTCAACCGAAACTCTGCCGCACCCCCTCTCGCATACCCCCGTCGACTTTTCGACGAGTTTTTCCTCGAGGCCTCTCGACTTCGCCGTCATCGATGAGAACTTTAACTTGGATTCTTCATCATCCGATCTTTCGAGAGGATAGTCAGAAACAGAGTCAGGCGACACTCGAAACGACCTTTTTTTCAAGAGGTTTCTACTTTATCGTCATCCCGGGGTAAATTGAAACGTGGCTGCGGGGGCCAAGTTATTCGCTTCAAATTCGTAAACCTCAATAAAGCCTCACACGAAAAAACAATGCTCATTTCGCCGCCGAGACGCGACTATATCGTTGAACCGATTTAAAAAATAAAGCAATTAGAGTTCTCCATAGGAAGTGTATTTCCCCGGGAATAAAGCGTCAGTTAACCATCCGGCTGTCGCTACCTTGCAGAAAGATTCCGATTCCCATTCGGTATCTCGCTATTGATTAAATTGATCGGGCTTCAATACAATTGCGCTCTCCCTAGTCGTTTTATCTGCACCCCGGGTATAAATCACTTCCTCACAGCTGATCAGGCGAGAGTTTCTAATCGGATCCTCGCGTAAACACACTTGGAAACAGACCGCGAAACTTTAAATCGATATATCTCGATTCTTGCGCGTAACGCGAATGGGGAATCGGTGCGGAACGCGGAATTGGAGGAAAGACGATAGGATGGCGGGTGGGGAGGGGGGGGGGAAGGCGAGGGAAGAAGAGGCGAATGATGGTGGTAGCTTCGAGCCTGGGACAACTTACAGCTCTGTGCTCTTCGGGGGGATGAGTATCAGGGTCGAGGAAGAGAAAGAGGAAGAGGGCGACCGATCAGGGCCGGAGGGAGGGGGAAAGACGGCACTGGGTGCAAATGGTACATCCATTACTTCCCGTAGTCTAATGGCTGGAATTTATTAGGCGATAAGTTACTTCGGTCGTCCTTTCTCTCCTTCTCTCGGGGCGGGGGGAAGAGAGAGCTCCGAGTTTCCGGCGTGCACCGAACGCTCTCGCGTTCCCACCGAAACGTACACTATCACGGTGGTGGAGAGGCAAAGGAGAAAGACTCGGGACCGAGGAAGCGGCGAGCCCGGACTCGAAGGAACGCCACGCTGGCTTGCCACACATCAGAGTCAAAGGAGAATAAGGGTTTTTTCTGTGCACGCCAACCGAATTGCTATTCTCGATACCTTAAGTTCTCGTTCTCCGGCACTCGGGCTTCGAGCGCCTCACCATTCGCCGAGCTTTCGGCGAATTCTTACAAGAGCATTTCAAAACCGCGCACTTGGCGTTCGCTGAGGAGGTTTTTTTTTTTTTTTTTTTTTAAATTTTTCTTCTCTTGCTCTTTCCCTTCCCGGCAGGAGTATGCTTTGTCTTACTTATCAACGAAGTCAACGTCGAATTCTAGATTCTTCATGGTTTTTTCTTTATTTTTTTTCAGGCCCTCGGCGCTTACCGGGACATAAATTTGCAAACCGTGGTGTAACGGCGAGGAACTATTCCCGGAGGCAATAAGAGAGAGTGTGCACCGATGGATGTCCGAAGTTTCACGGTTAAAGCATTCGATCTATTCGAGACTGCTGTGCTGCTCGTGGAGGAGCTACGACGCAATCCGAGGACCAGGAATTTTCAATTCGACGCTTTTCGTACGTTTGAGATGGTAGTAACTATACGAGAATCGACGACACGCGACGGCGATCTGTCTCAGGATGGTTCGAGAGAAGAGCTCGGACGAATCTGTGAGCAGGGATCTCCGGTGGGGGTTAATATGGTCCACCTAGATCATACGATATAAATAAAAGTTGTATCTAATGCGCCGTTGACTGAGGAGACAAAGAGATTGATAAAGGTGCCGAGATAAAATTTTGATAAACCGTCGTAAACGAGGGTTGAGAAGACTTTGTAAAGAAGACACTTTAACTTGAAGTAACCGTAGGATTATCTCCTCTAGAATATATCCCCATCTGAAATTGCTAGCCAAGTACAATTGAAAGTATCCATCAGCAGACGCACAATGGAGCCTCGAAAGATAGGGACTTGTGAATTGTACCGTGCCAGTCCGGAAGGGTGATTCAACGACGACGACTGGAAAGAGCCGGAAGTTGGCTCCCAGTGGTGCCGGGCCTATAAGCTATTATATAATACACCCGGAGTCGCTAATAGGCGATTCGGAGCTTGGTCCGTGAAACTCCGAGAGCTAAAAACACAACGAGCGGGTGGAAGGTAAAGCGCGGGATCGATCTAGTGGCTGGCCCGAACGTTGTTGTATGCCTCGAATTAGCGATGAACCGAGGGTCGTTATATATGCTTGCCATCGGAACGCGAGTAGACATATACGGCCGATAGTTGTAAACACCGCGGTTAACCGTGTTTCCGAAGGGGACGTGGAGGGGAGGGATGTTGTTTAAAAATCCGCGAAAATTCGGAACAGCGAGAGAGATGAGGACGGAAGGGGCAAGGGGACGAAGGGGGCCTCTATCCGGAAGCTGGTATTTACTGTTCTTGTTGCACTCGGTACTCGCGGAGTAGTGCCGAAACGTAATAGTAGGCCCGTCGGGTAGAAGAGAGAAGCTTTCATTCGATCGCTGGCTCGCGCACTCTACCCGTATAGAGAGATTCGCCCCCCCCCCCCCCCCCTCGCCCCCTTGATGTATAGCGGGGCTGAAGTACCGTATAAAGCTACATACTCGTTCTCTTGTCCACATAGTCAAACGCCCACCGAAATACCCAAGGGTTTATCGTAATTCTGCAGCGATATCAGCGTTTAGCTTATCTGGCGCAGCAACCGCGCGGGGGAGGAAGAACGAATAGGAGGGGGGCACCTTTAGCACTTTCAGCCCAGCCCGGTTCCATCCTCCCGCGCTTCGTTTATGATTACCCTATCTTTCCGGAAATCGTTACTGGCTTTTTATTCGCCACGTGCTACAATACTCGTTTGAATTTATTAGTCGTTCGCGCGATAGTGGCGATATCGTTACGAGTTCACACCGTGGGATCTGATTTGCCGCGAAATTTATTACACACTCGCGTTCAAGATCCTTTCTTATTATTGTTATTATTATTATTTTTTTCTCACCGGCTTTCACACGGATGTCCCGACGATAAGGGAAAGCTGTCCTTTTTAACTGGGGTAATTCGGGCGGGGTGATAAGGCCAATCGTTGTTGCTTCTTGCGGGGCGTGCCGATCGCCCGGCTATTCGTTTGACTCAAAGCCCACTGTGACGATTTCCGTGGCGAACGGCATTTGGCTCCCAAATTTGGCCGTGTTCCTAGTATTATCCGGGTCGCACGGCCAATCAGGGAGTTCTTTCGGTGCACCGTGGGGAAACGTTTAGCTGGTAAAATTACCGATCGAAAAACAAACAATGATGGACGACGGTGTGTGCTTCCGAGATCGACAAATATCAAAACCCTCTCGTACCTGGTATTCGGCGCTAAAGTTTCGTCGTCTATGGGAACGGAAGTTGGTAATGAACTCGGGGCCCCTTTCCAGAACCAATCGACTGACTGGCGAAAATTTATCCTCCATTCAGAGTGAGGTCATGTGTACTCTGCCGAGGACGAACATTCTCAAATGTATTCGCCGGAAGAGCCACGGAGAGACCGAATTTCGAAGAAACGGCGGGGAGCGAACTCCGAACGTTCAATGGCTCGCGAACTCGAGGGATTCCTGGATGGAGTAGGAGAGAGAGAGTGAGAGAAAGAGCCGTCGACTCTTTCAATCGCTATTTCAATTATTAAGATCGAGTCAGCGCATTCGAGGAGTGAGAGTTTCTCCCGTTCGTTCATTGGCTCTCCCGTACCTATGATCGAATTAGAAATCCGTCGCGCATGCATATTACCCTCTCTCGGCACTGATTCATCCCCGTGATTCAAACCCTTGTCCAACTTTGAATATTCACAATTCGATTAAAAAAAAAAAAAGCTCTCCGATCTCAACGCCCGAGAATTCGTGTGAAATTTTTGCCAGCGAAACGCTTATCTCGGTCGATAACTGTGAGCCTCCAGAGCGAGATGGGGAAGCGCGACCCTGAATAGATCTATCGAAGCTTTCAATTGATGCAGAAAATAGCGGCGGGTGAGGGCGGAGGGAGTTCCGTGTACACGAGAGCTTCTGCAATCGGCAGGGGATACGATCAGGGTGTTCGCCTTCGATTGTCGATTACCCCGTATACGTACGGCACAAAGTGCAGTATAGCATGCGATAGCGGGGATATCGAACGGCCGCCGGGGCTATACGTGCCCGACGCACGTTCCCATAGAGCCGACCGGTGGACACGTACCAGTGCGGAGGTACCGCGTCGTTGATTATACCTTCCGATCACGGGCAAGCGTGCGACGAGCCTAACTCAATCGTTGACCCGAGGAAGCATCCAACCCGATGATTACATGGCCCGAGGCGACGAGCCGATACGCCGAGGGACTTTGCTGAAATAATAATAATACCCTTCGGAACCGTCTCGTGCACCCTCGAAGCTCGGCCGAGCGAATCCTCCTCCTCCTCCCCCGTGGTCCTTGCTTCCCAGGGTTCCAGAGTTTCATATCTTGCCTATTTCAACCCTTCGTATCACGAGCAGACACCCCTCGGCGAATGCCCGAACGATCCGCCGGATATCGGCGTGGCAACGCATAAACGCTTCCTGTATCCTCTCATCGCCGAGTATACTTTAGTCTCGTTTTTTTTTTGCAACCTGTCTTTTCGTTTGTTCGTTCTCTCCGGCTTGGACCCAACGCGAACCACGGCGGTGTCGGGGACTACCGCAGGATGAAAATAATTTGACAGTGTAAAGGAGCCTATCGACCGCGGAGGGAGGAAGAAGAGTGAGACGAAAAAAGCCGAGGGAGCGATAGGCCGGCCGGTGAGTGCAAAGTAATAGGAATAATATGACGGTATCGAGGGGGGGAGGTATAAAGCGATTAAAGCGGCGAGGCTCGTGGCGAGCGTGTATCGTTGCAGCCTCGGTGGCGACTACGAGGCGAGAGGAACAACAGGTAGCCGTAAGGATTACGTCGAAGCGGGAAATGAGCCTGATTAGCCGGATTCAATTACTCGAGCATTAGCCGACGGCGGCTTCACTTTAACGTCCCGATAATTGGCGGCGCCCGTCGTCGCACCTTTGAGAAGACGTCCAGCTGGCGTCTGTAGTCTGCTCGTTATCGCGACAGGACGGATAGGACAACTAAAGATTATTCTATTCACCGTAACGAGGGAACGAGGAATAAACTTTACCGAAACAACGAAAGTTTGGTGAATCGTTGTCTGCACGACTCCGTCGAGAACTCCTGAACGTCGTGAAATAAAATTTATGGAAGAAAGACAACAAACTGCGACGGGTCCTTGATGTAGAACCTGAAGAGAAAGTACGAAGGGTAACAAGCTGAGAGACTGAGTAAAATGTGAGGGAGCATTTCTCCCATATTTCGCCGTTGTCGCTGAGCAGCGGCTGGGCCGACAGTACCGATGGTGGTTTCTCTATTTTCACCGAGTCTGGCGCATACGGAAAATCGTGTTCCGCCCTTGTGCGGCATGGAGCAGAGTTGAGCGCGCAGCGAAAGAGGCTTTCGACGAAGGATACGAAGGAAAATACATCAGAGGAAGGCGGTTGAAGATGGCGGTGAAATAACGAAGACGCGTCGTCTCCTGTCGAGGAAAGAAAAAAAAAACCGTACTCGCTATCTCTTCTCCTTTTTCACTTTTGTTGCACGGTGGCAAACGAGAGAGAAGAGAGAGAGAGAGAGAGTGTTCGACGCTCCGTTCACGTAAAATGAAAATCGCGGAATCCCAGAGTTAAGAACGCCGGTGTCCCTATTGATGTTGGCACTACAGGGGCGCAGTCGGCGCTGCAAAGATAATGATGATCGCCGTTCTCTTCCATTAAACGTCGCGCGAAAACTCGTTTCGTGAGTTACTCGTGCGACACTGAGGGGACTGCAAAGACGGAGAAGTTGCCATGGTAGGTTAGATGGTGGATATTGAAATTCTTAATATACTGGATATGGGTAAATTCTTATTTTTATAAAAAATAAGATCTCAGGTTCGAATGAATATAACCTATTTTGAGATGCTTCGCTGACATTAGATCTTTTACATCACCTTCGTCGACTTACCTTCATGTAAAACTACTTCGTCGCTCGTTGACGACTCACAGATTCTGACGGCAGTCTCCGGGGTTTCGCGCATACATTCTTATGCGCGAACATTCTTATCACACAATAGATACAATACGCGGTAACCCACTCGTAGGACTCGCGTTTCCTCGTGAAAATTCTGTGAGCACGAGGGATCGAGCAAACTTCGGTTGCGAAGATCTTCGCAGACAAATGGCGCAAGAGGTAGAAAGATGAGGAGAGTGAAACCTGAGAATATGGGAAAAGTGAGTGGAGGATGTGACGCTATGTTGGGGCCGCCCGTGTATGTACCCGGCTTGGTGTAAGGAGTTTGCCGTTGGTGCCATTTTCCGACCGTTTCTCCGTCGTCCTCATCTCAAGCCCGTTAGCGTGTTCCACCAAGAAACGCCTCGTTCGCGTCATCGATACCGCATCCATAAGACGTTGAAATGTGTTTACTCGCCCCACTTCCTGCCTATCCTCGGCAGCCGACCCCCTTTTCCATCGTCACTCAGCTGTCGCCATGGTACCGCTTCTTTATACGTTTTTTACCCCTCTGTTACTATACCTATCCACAGGATAGCGTAGACGATGAGGAAAGAACCCTCCGACGTCGTTCCCGTTCTGATGTACAGCGATTAAATATGCCTCCAAGAGAAGGAAGATTACGGGAAAACGGTGACGATCCCAACCGGCCGCGCACATTTCATGCAGGCGCGGCTTGACGACTTGAGCATTTGTAACGAAGTTTGCGAATCTCTTGTAGGAGTTCTCTTTCCCGCGGGAGTTCAACAGCCATTTACCATTACGGGAGAAAGGTGCACCAAGGAGATCATCCAGGCGGCATTTTTAGCTGTGATTCCGCACAATGTGTCTATCCCTGGTAACCCCCTGTTTGGGAACATAAATAAACTGATCAGCGTAGCAGCGCCATTGTCGACGATAGCAACAACCGCCGGAACTATCGAACATCTCTACCGGAAGAACGTCAGGCTTTTTTTCGCTCGCAGTACCTGTATTGTCAGAGGTCTGCGGATAATAGACGACAGGGAAGGTGGACGCTTTTCTGAATCGTCGATGAAGCATTCTTGTCTCCTTGTCTGCAGGTTCAACTCGCAAACCGACGACAATCCCTCACATTGTGTCTGACTGAATCTCAACAGTCGCCGAACGAGCACCGCATCGTCGTCCTCGACGTCCCCCCACATTGATCGATTTGGTGGCGCACTATGACACACGAGACTCCCTCCTGCGAGCTCTTCTGTTCCTCTCCGCTGCTCCGACCATTCTACCTCTCGTTTCTCTCCGCGCCGTTTCCACCCTCCGCAGCCGAGCTCCGATCTCCCTGCGGGGATTTGGCACTGCACTTTGATGATTTCGCATCGGACGAGGCCGAATGTATACACAGCGATGACGAAGAGACTCCGGGCTGGGAGGCGATCGTTCCCGATAGCGTGCCGTACTTTTCCAAGTTGCGCAGAATTCTCTGTTTATAGAGCCAGAAAATTTGCATCTATCGATTCGACTGGAGGTCCCGGAGGGGGACGAAGAATTTTCTTGGGAAAACCGTTTTGTGTTATCGTATCTTGAGTTTTCGTTCCGCTCAATGGATACAAACTGGTTATTTATGCCGACTACGCGACAGCCGCGTACCGGCGAAGGTGTACCGTTGATTTTACGATGGATGCGCGAGAAGAGTACAATGAAGAAATTCTAACAAACACTTTGAGGCGACCTGGAGGTGCGGCAAATGAAATTCTGACAGGATCGACTTGTCCCAAGGTGAAAAAGCGCGAGTGAGGGAGCATGCCGCGTAATACGCCAGTTCTGCAGATAGGCCGGAGAGAGATCGCCTTTGCGGGAAAGCTCTCTCGCGTCCCGGTTTCTTTGGTGGCATAGCGGGCCCCATCGGCCGACGTCGCCGTCGCCAAGCCTGACGACAGCGAAGATGCACGACTTAATTCACTTCCACGCCACGATCTTCCCTGCCACGGACTGGGCCGTTTCGCTCAGCGCCATCCAGCCCCATATATATGTGTGTATATATCTCTCGCCCGTTCTCTCATTCGGCGAAGTCGCCTTTCGCAGGCCAGTACCGTTCTCCATTAATCCATAATTAATGGTACTTCGGTGAGCCCTCGCGAGCGAAGTAGGTATGGTACCAGTAGAATGAGCGGAGGTCTCTCGTGAGCCGAGCACGGAGTCGCTTGGTACTGCTTGGTTTTTCATGCAAAGCTCCCACCGCCGCACCTACCCCTCTTTCACTCTGGACTTTGCAGTCGTTCTGCTTTCGTGACGATTACGTCGGCTCACAGTTCCCGCATTGGGAAACTTCAAGTGCTCGCGAGGCTTGAAAATATTCATGAATAGACGCAAAAGAGGATAATCGAGAATGCCGGTATAACTCGAAATTGTCTCTCCCTCCAAAGAGGACGCCCCCTCCCGCCCCGCCACCGGCGCGAGTATATACGATCGGTGAGAGCTGACGGAAGGGTCGCCCCCCCCCCCCCCCTCCTAAGGTTGGGCAATTGGATATCGCTCAGTTGTCAAGAATACTGAATGTATCCTCTTCTGCAAGCGTTATTCCTCTTCTCCGGTCGTTCGCTCGAACGAGTAATTAAATGGCTCACCGGGAAGACCGAGGGGAGCCTAAAATAATAGTCAGCGTGGGGCCCCAAGAGAAACCTCCAGCAATTAGCCACGCAGCACTGGGGAATCGATCTCACAACGGTTGGAGTTCCATCGTCGCGCTGTCGTGCGTCAACGACAAGATCCGAGTTACCCGTTATGACATCTGCCGTTTATTGATTATCCGATTGTCTTCGCAATGGGAAGTCAATTGCCGGTGATGCTGAAACACCGAACACAAATTCCTATGCTTACCGACAATCGCGTTGCGACAATGGATAGGTTGTTGTTTTATTGTTTATTCTCAATGCTTCGCAATGATCCATCGATCCGGAATTGATCCTCTATCAAAGCCACAATGATTAATAATTAAATAATGGAAACCCCGATTGACAGAATCCCAAAGCGAACAATGACACCGCCATTACAACGGATCCACTACCCGAGTTTCCCCACTAACAAGGTACTATGTTGCACCTAATTGGCTATTCTCATTAAGCTTAATCCCGCGAAACATTTCTGCTGACGAGGTTCACCGCGCTGATGCAACAGAACACGTCATCGAGTGTCAGACGGAAGGACCGAGACAATTCGTTGATATCGACCGCAGCTACCGATGGAATTTCCACGCTATTCGTCGCTCAATCTCGTCGAGTGTATACGCAAAGGCGACCGTTATTTCGATTGCTTTTAATATTTCCCGTCGTTCTTCGCCGTTCTTCGTTCCTCGACTTTCGCCTCCTTTGCCTTCCCTCTGGAAGTAGTTAATTACCAAAGCAATCAGCGGAGCTTGGTGCTTCGTCCGCAATTTTTTTTTTTTTTCTCACACCGACGAAGTCACACGAATACGCGAGCTCTCGTGTCGAAATTTGCTCTCCGCAGCAACAACGCCGATGAAGCGATGAATTCTTCGTTTTTCCCCTCCTTACTCTACTCGGAGAATAGATGAAGACAGGTGACCACCGGCGATAGCGTCGCTTCTTTGACCCTCCGTCTCGTTCCTCCTCGTTGTGTCATCGTCTCGCGAAACGTCGAACGCTACTTTATCGATCGAGACGGAGCGATAGTGGGCGAACGGACGGGAATCCCCGTGTCCCGCGAGGGTTACTGATGGGTGTGGAAGCTGAACCGACTGCCCGAGCGGAGAGTGCTTGACGGAGGAGGAGAGAGAATGAGAAACAAGCCAACAAAAAAAAAAGTAACGAAGATAGAGAGCGAGAGTAAAAAAAAGGGCCGGTCGATCGCGGGGACAAGAGGGATGCCGGCCCGTGGCTCACTGAGCCAGATACTGACATCGGTCGATAACGAAATAATACTAATAGAACTATTAAATTACGACGATGTGTGAGAGGCATTTCAGGCAGCATGCAGAGGTATGTTGGATGGAGATGTCTGATTCCTCTTGACGCACATTCTGTACTCGGAGACTCGAGCATGACGTCGAAGATATGCGAAAAAGTTTACCAACCTCTCGCTCGCTCATCACCTTCCACAATACCGTCTCGTGCACTCCTCTTCAAACTCCCGCTGTGCATCCGTGGGCTTTTCTTCGAAGTTTCAGTAGGCTCTCGCGCTCAACGCCAATTGAGCTGATCCTACGGAAAATTGAGCGAAGAGGCAGGATCGCACACGGTGCATCCGACTCGTGACGATCAATCCGTCCTCGATGGTTATCCACCGTACTTCGCTAAAATGCTCTCAGCTGCAAACCACGAACGAGGCAAAATGGGGGACGATGACGAACAAAGAGGTCTTTCAAATGTCAATTTCATCGCTATCTCGCACTAGACGTATTTCTACGTATATCGCCATAATCCACGTCTCTTATAATATACCATGATACACGTAACCTTATCTGCCGCGGTTTCCCGATGCAAGAGCATACAAGTGGGGGTCGACTATTTCCTGCCCCTCGCCTAGTGTTTTACGGCGTCTCGTAAATACCAAAGTAAGACGATGTCGAGCCCTGGGGGAGAGGTAGGGGGGGGGGCGCTGGGCATGGATCTATTGGCAGGTGAATGGGGTCAATCGAAAATTTTACACCGCTTCTCATGCAGTTCTCGCGCTCTCCGGGGTGCCGTCGTGGTTTTACATCGCTAATACAGCGAGATTGTGAATCATAAAGTCCGCCTCCGCCTCTTTCCGCTTTTCCGTCCAACTTCCTCGACGGAATGGAACAGACGATGAATGATCCATCGATTCCTATGGTATGGTCTGCCCGTACATAGGATCCTATGTACTTCGGTACCGCTCACCGGGCGAGACGTACAAGCCGCTCGCTGGGACAACGACTGACGAACTATTGTATACTTTTCGTTCAGTTTTCGGTTCGAGATCGAGGCAGCGATGGAATCTCGGCTGGAAGTTTTCTCGATCCATTTCTCGGGCAGTTCACAATGGCTCGGATAAATGAGGAAGAGGACGGCCAGCGGGACAGCATCGGCGCGTACACTTTCATTCCGATGAAATTTCACTTCAGTAAATTTAATTTCTCTGGCTCGCTGCCTTCGGATTTCCTCCGGCGATCGTCGTCATATTTGTCCCTTCAAACGCGCACCGCGCTGGTGTGTATTATACGGTGCCGACGTTTGTATTTATCATCATCGGCAATGCTGCAACTCTTCCCGGGCCAAACTCCATCACGGCAACCGGAAACGAACTGCCAATGGTCGACAAAGAAGGGAAGAAGCAGAGGCACGGTACACGGAAAGATCCGGTTCTTTTTTTCATGGATTCACTGAAGAACCCCAAAAATGGAAAATCCACTAGAGCTTCGAAGCGGCGAAGGAGTACATGAAAGCGTGTAGCCGGGCGACCCGGAGAATCTTACTTCTAACATCCTTCCAACGGGAGTTATTGAATATCAAAAGTTTTCGGATGGCGGAACGCGGCGTGGTGGAAGGGGGAGGGGAGCAGCAAAAATTTCAAGACGATGCCAGAGAAGTTCACTCGAAAACATAACTTATGAGTAAGTTTGCACGGTAGTATGGAGCGTTGGTACTATTGCCGAGAAGTTGCCGAGACGGTCGGAGGGATGCCGGGAGGAGTGTACCTAATATACGGCGAAGATCGACTGTGTGTCATGGATGATGCTTACGATGTTAGTGGTAGTGGGCGACGAAAGGACTCGTCCGGTAAAAGCAGAGTGGAATAAGAGAGTGGAAGTTGCGAGAAGCTGAAAAAGTGAGTCGGGGAGAGAGAGTGAGAGATTCGTGCTGGAAAGACCCAACTTGCAACTAAGAAAAAGGAGGGGGTTGGGGGGTTAGTAGAGAGAGAGAGAGAGAGAGAGAGAGTACAGGAAAAAGCGTAAGCGCGCTGAAAGGTCACGGAAGCTGCGCGACGTTGGCCGGCTTCTGGTCCGGGGTTGGAAGAGAGGCTGGTCCACTCATTCGTCTCCTCGAGACGGAAGTTAGGCCGTCAGGACCGCAAGAGTAGGAAGAAGAGCAACTGACCATCGGGAACAGCATCGCCGACGCCACCGCGGAGCGAACAAACTTTGGTCGGACTCCAAGACGCTAAAAGGAACGGGAATTTCGAAAAATACGCGAAACGCCTCTATCTCCCACCCCTGTCTCCTCCGATCCTCAACGGGGCTGGAGCTGGGTTCCTGAGGATGTAACTGGACGACGTGGAAAGAAGCGGAGGCGAAGGAAGAATTGCCCGGTTGTTGGCCCCGTCGAAGAAATTTAGCGGTGTACGAGGCCAAGCGTATCGGAGAACCCACACTCCCGCACGCTTTTCCTTCTCAAACTAGCATCAGCAGCAACGCCGGCAATATTGCGCGAAGAGCTGGGATATAGAACGTTTCTTCGTCGCTTCTTTCTTCGCCGACCAACAGTTCGGCGTTGCAGTTGAGGCTGCCGAATGAGCACGGAGACCGTAACTTCTATCATTGCGGTGTCGTGTGTCCGGATTCAAACACAAGGGACGCTCGCTAGTTCGGAGGAAAAAAAATGGAGGGACTTGTACGCAGCGGTGCGGCCGGTACTGATACTGCTCCATTTCACCCCAAAGGCTTGGTTGATCCCTCCTGATGGAACGGTTATATAAAAATCCCGCACTCCCCTTCCTCTTTTGCTTTTCGCATATAAATTGAGTCACGTATGCCTCGTATCAAACGACCTACCGGAATCCGGAGAAATTTTAGTCAAGTCCGTTGAGATAGGAAGAAAAAAAGATGAATCCTTTTTTTTTTCATTTTCCCTCGAGAATTTTATTCGCGAATTCGTCGGACTCGAACTAACTGTTCGAGTGTGATCCGGGTCTCTTTTGTTCGTCGAGTCCCGACGAGCCCGGCGAGACATCGATACCTGTCGCGGACCGTGGGTATCTCACTATCCGTTCGTTTGTGACTCATTCGAACCTGTCGGTATTGGATAGAATGCCAACTCGAGAGGGCGAGCGCAGTTACACGAATTGCTCGAATGGAATTCTACCGCTCTCGCCCTATCCTCTTCATCTTCATTCCCTCAACTCTCGTCGTGTCCGGTACCCGATTCCGTTTCATCTTGCCTCCCAATCACACGCTGAGCATTAATTATCGGTAAACTGGTGATCGGACTATTTTGTCAGATAGGATGAAAAAGAAGAAATAAAAAAAAGTAAATAAATAAAAACGGAAAAGGTAAAAAAATAAAAGTAACGCGGACATCCAAACAAAATGTATAGAATAAAATCCGGGGCTTGACAAGAGCTTATCTGCCACTGGTAGAGGAATATGGAGCGCGTTGGTCTGATATTGCTGCCCTAGCAGCTAGCCGTTTGGTACGTCATAAATTGAATACTAATTGACACACGGGAACGGGGAAAACGTACACGCTCCGACAATCCTCTCGGTCATGCACCGTTGTATTTCATGCGTTCAACTTTCATCGTCGGAATACACTGTGTTTAAATGCTGGCACATATGTACCCGTGGTGGATATAAATTTGCGGATAAATACGTGGGACAGCGAGTTAATGGTAGCCGGGCTCGCGTACACCCTCCCCTCAGACTTGCGCTTCCTTCCACCTTCCCCGCACTCGATGCTCCGTTCCATCGCGATGGCGAAAGCCCCTTTTCCAGCTACCCTCCCATACCAGGCGTCCGCACGGTGGCCAAAGCCCAGCGATGCCCCGAAACCTTCCACTAACGGAGCGTTCCAATTTGAATCAATACCTACTTGTTCACTGGAGCGTTGCCAGCAGGGTTTCACCGAATCCAAACCAGCATAGTCAATGGAAAGAGAGACGGAGGTGCAGGCCAAGAGTGAGATAACGGCTATAGGAAACCGAGATGCACAGGTCATTCTATACTAATTAATTCTGCCTGGGTGTTTCATTTCAACCCCGGTTCGATGGACTCAAAGTTTAATATTTCAAATAGCCGAAAGTCCCCCCGTCTCTCTTTAGTTGGTACGGATATAACAAAAAACAAAAAATTATATCCACAATTAGAGTAAAAGTGGTCAATAGCGTTAACTTCGATTGGTAAATCAGTGATATCCGTATGGGATCGTTTCCACGACTGCCATCCCGGTTTCATAGAGATTGCGTGCAAGACGTTCACTCCAGTGATCGTGACGAGTGTTCCAGTTGGACTCTATGCACCGGTAAATAAAGTGCGGCATGCCAAACTGAAAGATTCCTCTGACCTGGAAAAACAAAAAAATGTTTTTTTCTTGTTTTTAAAGGAAAAGGAAGATATTTAACCGTCGCACCGACCGGGCGTGCCGCGGTTGATTAAACGAAGTTAGCGATGTGAGAAGTCGCGTCGATGAGTCTCGCGCGCAACGAGCTTCTCCGCGATACCGGCGGGGAAGGGGGGGGGGGGGAGGGGGGGAATTTGCGGAGCACAGAGAGCCGGCCAGATTTCGTCGTAGCTCAGTGGGAATTGGCAGAGACACGGCTACAGCTGCAATCGTGCACGACAGAAGCGGCAGGGGGCTCAAGTGGGATGAGCTATCGACTCTCCTGTCAATACGGCAAATGACACAGAGAATCGATTCGCCGGCGCGCGTAATTCGGGTGACGAGCGCCGTATCCGCCGCAAGTACACTTCGTGCGTCGGTATTAGTGATTTCTACACATACCTCATATATACTCGGTGTGCGCAGAGATTTCCGCATCGGTAATCGAGAATAATTGTACGGAGACAGGGCTTCGACATGTCGGCGCGGTGAATTCACTAGATTAAAAAAGGACGTCAGGGTTATCAGGGAAATTCTCGAATTTTACATTATCGATCGCCTCCGCGTGCTGAGTTATAACACATAATCGAGTTGCACGATAAATATACAAAACGGTCCAGCGTTACGGAGGGAGGGCCGGAAGGGCCAACTGGCGTCGCCAGGCGTTTTCCGGTGTTGAGCTTTCGATAACTACCGAAGGCAACTATACGCTTCGTAATTATTTAGTTTTGGAGTTGACACGCGAGCTGGTCAACTGGTAGCGCAGCAGGGAGCAATGGAGTTGAATACTGCAATGATGTGGTCGATGGAAGTTGGAAAATCTGATAGCCGAGTTTGCACAGCGGCGGGCAAGACTCCGAGCTCGCACGGGACTGGGCAATGGCGACTGATTGTCCGGTGACACTTTGTTTTAATTGGTTAGAGTAGTTTCGAAAAATTATTTTATACTACGGGCTGTCTTCTTGAAATTTATCTTCGCGAGTTTACTGCGGCATTGAGGAATTTTTCATTGGAAATATGAGACCTCGATCACTTTTTTGTCTCGGAGAGGGCTGGGATTATTTAAGGATTATCGTACCAAAACACAATTCATGTTAAACAAATATCGAAGGATTTCGTCCACAATCGCTATTGCTGGATTCATGCATTATTTTAAAAAATTTCAGGTGGTCGTTGGTGAATTGCTGGAAAACCAAACGGAGTTACGTTCGAGCGGATTGGTATTGGAGCAAGATCTCAAGTTCCGGGCGCGCGATACCATCAAGGAAATTCGTCAACAACCCTGCGATATATCACGCCATCGCTAACATGCGGGTCAATCACGGGAGCGCCAGCAGTTCGGACAAAAAGCCTGATATTCATTGCCCGAAGAAACCATCGGCATTTGACTGGAAATGGTTATCCGGAAGCGACGATCATGAACACGTTTCCGAATTGACGGTTGGCGATAACAAAAGCATCTGAGGCTGCAATCTTCAAAGGGTAAATCATGTTTCATATTTTATTATAAACTTCGTATTTTATAATACTTTTCAATATTTCAATGATATTGTGATCAAACGTAATCGGAATATATTCCCACTGGGGATATACAATCATTGAAAAAACAAAGTTGTGTATCGTATGATACGAAATTGATCGATCTGGTACGGGTACGAAATACAATTCTATGAAGTGGAGTATTACATTATACGTTCACGTACCATCGCAATTTACACCATGTAAATTCGTGATTATTCTACCGCGGTGATGCCGGGCCGGCTTAGCATTTCCAATTCGATCCCGTACTCGCACCGTGCATCTGTAGGAACGGTATAATCCCAGTACGCGCATGTGCGTGTAAAGATACGTACTCCGTGAGCGCTCTCTACTCCATAGGATGATTCGAGGGAATTGGTGCAAATCAGCGAATTGTAGCGAAAATCGCTAAGGTATTTAGGTAGAGAGATACTGGTTGATGTATAGTACAGCTATGTTGGATTACGCATCGAGCCGCGTGTATATAAAGAGCCTGCGCAACCGTCGAGAGAGCCCTTCGAATAAATATGATTGGCGCGAATTTAACGAGAGAAACAGATCAAGTGCTAAACGGATCGACACTGTTTCACTAAATAATTATCAAATAATAGCGATCTCGTTGGATACTAATAGAGCTTGTGGTACACCCGTTTTGCGGTTGAATGGACATTCTATGTCCATCCTTTCTACTACGTACTGCAATGCAATCGAACAATTGATTGTTCGTCCCCTTCAGGCCAAGAAAAACATTTATTATTTTTCTTTTGGGTGATAACATTTTTTATAAAAAGCACTCAGGACCGATTGCACTCAGAAAAAATAATTTATTTGATGGGTGCCCTGTAAAAAAATATTTATTTAAATCAATTGAAATATTTGTTTAAACTAAATAAATATATATTTGCGGGTGCCCGTCAAATAAATGATTGATCAGGGTGTGTTCGTAACGGTATTCCAAACATGTACATAAATCACCAGTGCCGAATATAAAAAATTGTAGGAATTCCATTTTTTTTGTTTCGATATTAGTTCTTTCTTAAATATTCTTTACTTTCAGTAAATGAAATTTCTACAATTTTTATATTCGCACCTGGGAATTTTTCGCAAGATCAGCAAAGTGTTGTGAACAATTAGGCCTGGCGGATTTTTCGACAAATTTTTTATTACCGGAGAAAAATAGTAATTTACGATACTAGTGCGATAAAAATATTTCTGACGCGTATTGTACCATATATTACTTCACAAGGTGTGAAAATTCTACAAGGGGGGAAATGCGCGATTTTCGCCGAGTGTGAAGCTTGCTGCCCGAGCGAAGCGAGAGCAGAAATCACACGAGGTGAAAATCCGCTCCCTCGCTTGTAGCATACGATACTTTTTTCCGACTTCGTTAAAATAACCACATTTCTTCCGTCGGAATATCGCCAAAGTCGCCAATAACCGTTACCTCCCCGACAGTAATAGAGCTTCCCGAGGGAGTAATTAGCCCTATAACGCATCCAGAAAAAAGTTTATTCCAACCAATGAAAATTTATTAAGGACGAAGAAAAATGTTACTTTGCTTCATAACCTAATAAAGTAATAATCCCTCCTAAAGATCCTTTTTTTATTCTACTTAGTATCTATCCATGCTCAATTAATCGACATATGCCATGTACACACGTACAGTATGTGGTACAAGGGGCGAGTGGGCATTAAGATATTAAATATCGATTCCCCCTCCGGGAATTGGCCATGGTCTTTCGATTCGTCTCTGGCGATGGCCGATGTAGGCGAGAGCCAGTAGCAGCTGTGTTGGTTTCCGGTTGACCCACCTTCCTTCAAATTGCGTTCTGCCCGCGAGGCACCGACATCCGGCGTAGGACCAACGTCGGGGTCGAAATTTCTCGACGACTGAGAGAAGAAACTGGAGAATCCCGGACACAGGACACCCCGAGCGAAACTCTTTTCCTCGATTCTTGAATGGGCCATCGCTTGGCTGCAGTCCACTTTCGGAGAAGCGAACCTTTTGTTCGTTTTTTTCGGGAACACCCCCTCATTCTATCGCAGGACCACTGACATCATTCGGTAAATCCGTGAATTACGAGTCGTTGCGAATTCAATACCGTCATTCGCCCACATTGGTCCATAGCGACTTTGATCTGCAGTCTCGATAGTCTCGCAGTCTCCGTGTAGGAGAGCGGGGAAAAACGGATCTCCTCCCATCGAGATGAGTCAGTTTGTTTGTGACCGGCGAACAATGATCGAGTATGGTCCGTTTTGCCCCACTGCCCGATATCTATAGTACAGCTGGAACCCAGAACTCGAGGCTTCGATGGATATCGAAATGACTGAGAGCTCATTTGTATGAAATAATGAGACGATAAACGTTCTGCTCTCTATCATACGCTGTGCAGGTTCTTCGAGGGAAATAACTCGGAGAGACTTACTCGCAGTGCAAGGAGTAGATTGGTTTAATCGCCGTCGGGCTCTCTTCGACTTAACTTTTCTCCTTCAACCTCCCAACCACCGCCGTATTCTTTTTATTCTTACGTTCTTTCTCGCTCCTCGTCCCCGTACAAAACAAAGCCCGTCGAACAAAGTGGGAAGTTTCCTAGAATTCGGTGATTCGTGTGACTCGACGTCGTAAACGAGAGGGAAAGAAACTGCTGGAGAGACTCCGAGTCTCGACCTCGATCGCGGATTTATCCGAAGAGGATGAGGGAGAAAACGATAAAAGAAAGAAAGACAGTGGCTGCTGCTGCCGCTGCCGGTCGGGGCTTTATATGATCCCTCTGCTCTGCTTCACTCTCCGCTGATACTCGCTACAGCGCCCTCCCTTCATTCCGTTCTTCCGCCGTTCTCCTCTTCCACTTCTCCCTTATTTGTTGAAACCCTTGGACCAGCCACACCTCGGGTCCGTCGCCTTCCCGCTTCCTATACTTTGGCTTCCATTTCTTACTTCTCGGCGGCAAGAAACAAAAAAGAAAGAAGCAAGAAAAAAAAACAAAATGAAAAACACGACAGAGCGCTTATTGAAATTGAAAAATACAATTTAAGTTTCTTTGCGCGACGGCGATCGCACAGCTTACTCGGCGCTCTGTTAAACCTCTTACTCGTGCCCTCGACGTTTCTTCCCGAGAGTGCAAGACGATGTAATAAAACCCATGGCAGATTCCAAACAAGAGCTCTCGGCTTCTCCTCGTCGTGTTACCGATCGGCGATCGTTTCTCCTATCCGACCCTTCAGCATCAGAAACGTCTTCAAAAAAAAAAAAAAAAAAAAAAAAAAAAAATGCCTTAATAAAAAGAAATAATCTCACAAGCTGCAGATTCCAATTCGCTGGTTTGTCATCTGACATACTACGGAATCCTCCCGTAAATTCAGCAGTAGAAAAACGTGCGTTTATCGGAAATATTTGCGAATCCAGAAGCGAGAGTTCGGCCCGCGTCGTCGACCTGGTGTCTTCGGCACGCCGTTCAACCCCGGCGGGTCTGTCGACGCTCGCCTCGCCTTCCGCATCGTCGTTCGGGGTTCGAAGAGCCGAGTTACCTTCGTCGCTATTTCGTCACGATTTTCCGAGGTGGCACGAGGCCACGGGCTCTTCGCTTCGACGCAATTTGTTCCCGCATAGGCGCACCGTACGACGGAGTACGGAAGATCTGAGCGAGCATGTGCAACGGCACGCGAGACTCGAGCCCTCTGTTACGGGCGCTTCTTCTTTCCGCCCCTTCCGTCTCCTCCTCCGACTGTTACTCACTGCCAGAGCGCGTTCGTGTCGCGGCTATGTGTGTGTGTGTGTTTGTGGATACGCGAAGTCACTTTAGATTTATCGGTTTCCTGAATCATAGTGAGGTGGGCCTCTGCCGGAGCCCGGGCTCTAATTGACTTTTCTCTCGCTATAGCGGTTTTACGAGGGCCGGAGGGGCTCGATGCACGAAGTTCCTCGTGTTTCGGGACTCTCGTTCTCTCTCCCTCGCTATCTCCCCGGCACGGCATATTATCGCACGAAACGACGACGAGGCCGAGCCCTCACCCCGGTCTATAGCCAAAGGCGAAACTCATGTTGAAAGCTGCCACCTTAGTCCTCGCGCACGGCCGCCTCGCGTTCTATCTTCATGCAAAGCAGCGTAACGCTCGCGTGGACTCGGCGTTTAACCAAAATTGCGAAAAACCCCCTCGTGCCCAGCTCGGCGAGAGTGGTTTAAATCAATTCTTTTATCTTCGCCGTTTGAATTGAAAAAGTGAGGAGAGGGTAGAGACAGACAGTTCCGTCGGAGTTGAAACACGGACATAGGAGGGACCTTCGTGATGCAGCCCTCGAGAGCCGAAGTAGTTACGATCCGTCTGCAGTCAGACACGCAGCACGGTCATGTGCTCAGCTATCCGCGAGGACGTGCGAAATCGCGTCGCTGGTCGCGCGATTCCTGCACTCCGAGTGAAGTATTTTCCAGTCGTTATGAAACGTCCTTTTACACCTTCCCAGGGCACGAAACACCGTACGTAGAGCTTGCGGTTATCGTGTTATAGTACCGGCTCGGAGTGTCCGCTAGTGTCGAGAGCTTATACAACTCTCGAGAGCGACGACGGTGAGCGACTCCCCCGGTTTATTGTATAGAACGTATGGGGGATGGTTAGATATAAGCCTGTAAACGTATTTATCCCTCACGGCTCCTCTGCGGCTTTTCCTCTTCTCCTGCGGTCCGGTGTGCGAGCCGGCTACTTTCGACGAGGCTTCGATCGGGGAAACTGTTCACAGCTACCGACGGGTTTGCAGGTTGTCGGATGTGCACGATGGCCCTGATGGGTAATCGATTTTCATTAATGGCCCCGGCCACCGACGAACGCTAGTTTGAGCAACGTTACCCACCTATAACTAGCTATCTACCGAACGGGTAACTCTTCGACAAATTATGTCAGACTCACGTACTCTCTCTCCCTCTTGTTTTACTCGTATTCGGCGACGTCCGACGCAGCGGCCTCTGCCAGCGGCCGGGAGAGCTCAATCTCGTTCCCGAGGGTAATGAGCTTTAAGGTATCAAACAAAGAATTATCTCACGTTAAAAGAAAAAAAAACAACAATGAGGGTGGAAAGAGGCTTGCGTAGAGGGTAGCTCGGAATATGGCCTGCCTAAGGATTATAACAAGAACTTTACGCTGAGAATAAATCAGTATTTATCTTCCCTTTTATTTTGTTTTTAAATATCCGGTTGTTATCAGCTCCGTTATTGTTACGCTGTTCGACACAAATCTTGGATGAAAAAAAAAACTTCAATTTGCAGTCGCTAGTTTCTGTCGCAGCTTTTATTCAGCTGGCGGATCCGCTGCGATAGAAATTAAGTTTACTGTAAAGTTACCATCTTCAGAGAATATGAAAACTCACCAACCGTATGGCGTGCCGTATCGATGTGGGAAAAGGGCCTCGGGCATGCGTTCGCCGAACTCACGAGCCGTAACACCACGTTCGAAGTGTGGAATACAAAACCTTCGATGCGCATTCATATACACTAGGACCTCGACTTCATTCAAAGCGGCGGGACCGGCTTCGCATCACACCTACATAAATCGGGGTTGCGCATGCCCCGCCCATACTAACTGTCGAGCATGGCCCAAAGCTTTCTGCGCCGATCGATGTTCGTTCCGCGGTGGAGACTGTGACGGAAACCGAGGGCTCAAAAATCGGGGTCCTAGTGTATATTTTTTGTTTGTTTTTTACTCGGGATAAATACGTATCGGTATTAATCTTCACCGGTTTTTTTCGATTATATTGTTACACAGCGTGGGGGGAGGGGGGCGGAGGGGGTGGCTAGTTCTTTCTGCCACTGCTGCGTGTAACTCGATGCGCAAGAGGGAACGGAACGCCTATAGGCAGCGGGGCATCGAAGAATTGAATTAATTTACTATGCCGCTGGCGGAATCCTCTCTGCTTCGCATGGTTTGTGCAGCAATAGAGAAACCTTCTGCCACTGCCACCCCGTTCATTTCCCCTCGGCCCCGCCGCGCGCCCCTTTGAATATTCAGTAGGTACAAGCGAATTGTAGCTCGAACGTTTTGCGTTCCCGGCGTTGCTGTAATATTCGGAGACTTCGTTGCTATCAGTCCGGAAATTCTATGCGTACGAGCATTAAACCGGTATGATAATTCGATATGTTTCACGGAGATGGGGTTGGGGCGGGTGGGGAGTGGGCAAGAGAGGTCTTTGATGTGATATCATTGAAATATAGTAACAATGTCGGCAGACTTAATTACGTTTCATGCGTTACAAGTTCCTCAATCACGTTCGGTTTTGCCATCGGAAAGTTTTCGACCAGCTCCCCTTCGCGTTTCACTGCCCCTTCGGATCATTGTACAAAAGAGCGGGGCAAAATGGCACAGCGGATAATGAGACAAACGCAATTTTCCAATAACTTTTGGATGGTGGCGATGGTGGTACGTGGGGCAAGACGGGCTTGAAAATCCGGATGTATCGTTGGGACAAAATGGGCCATCCAAAAATTATTGGAAAATTGAGTTTTGCCCGCACTGTCCCGTTTTGCCCCCGCAGTGCCGTTTTGCCCCACTCTCCCCTATACACGCCCCGTTGTTGTTCACATACACGACGCAACGGGTTTCCTGTTATTTCCGCTGATGGGGACTAAATTTCGTATGCTTGCCACGAGGCGAACGTTTCAACAATGGCGGGGAGAGCAATGGCTACCGCGAGTTTTCGTCGACTAATATCGCTACACTGGACTTCCATCCTGTCGAACTGACCCGGATATACTGATCTGAAAATACTTTTTTTTTCCTTTTATATTTTTTTATTTTTTATTTTATTTATATCCTTTACCAGCGATATCAGATTCTGTGAGAATCGACGCAATACGTTCGACGCGAGGAATTCATCATCGGTGCGGAGCGTAATATTGCTTTCAGTTAAGAAAAAAAAAAAAAAAAAAAAAAAACGAGGGGAAAAATGTGTGCGCTGCGATATCGACAACGGTGTGCGCTATTATATGCTATTTGCACGGTTTCGTTATCAAAAGCAAATGAGTTATGCGGATTCTCTCTAACAGGTTATTACGAGACCGCGCGGTGTTGCGCGAGGGAAAGTAAGAGGTAGGAAATGAAGAGAACCAGCGGGAACGTGCGCGCGGGAACGGTCTTTTGCGGTAATAGAAAAGAGCCTCCCCAGTGAGGATGTCATCGCGTCGAGTGCTCCGCGCTCGGACTCCGTCGGTGCACGAGACATCGACGAGTTTATGGCTCATCGAGAAAGGAAACGAGAGCGCGCGGAGCCGATCTCGAAAAGAGATGAGGACGAAATGAGAGGAAAAAAAAAATAAAAAAAAATAGTCCTAGTGGTATCCGGAAAGGAACCGGTGGAGGAGAGAAAAAAAAGGGCGGATTGCGCAGCGACGAGAGCATTGACGCGATGAACTTGCGACGGGGGTGAATGAGAACGATGAAACGCGACCCGCTCAACAGAGCACCCCTTTCGCATTTCGAACTAAATCCCCGTGCACATTTATCTCTATTACTCTATATCGACGAGTATTTCTAGGATCCAGGCTGACGCACGACTTCTTGTTTATCCGTGGCTTAAACTTTTATTTACGATCTCTGCACCGACAGAATTATTTACCCTATCGAGCGCCTTGCCGGCCGCAATTTAACACTACGTAACGCCGAGTCTCATTTTTTTTAACGTCTTTAACTTTTGTGATTAAATAAATATATTAACTTTTGGCAAAGTTTTGTGATGATGAAAACATCCGGTCTTCCGCCTTCCGGTAATCAAATAATGATAATTGAATTATGGTCCGTCGCAACTTTTATCCCGGAGAAAGGAGAATCGGATAAAATGGACAGGGGACGATACGAGAAGCGCGAAAAGTCCGTGCGTCAATAATGCATTCATATCCATGGATATGCATTCGAGTAAAAAGTCTACCAAAGCCGTGCGGCCAGCCGCACTCGCTTAACTCGCAATCTCGCGTCGTCAACGACCGGCAGTAACATTATTCCGCCGAGGTTTTCATTGTTACTGGCAAACCGCCGAGCTTAATAGAGGAAAACGTGAATCAGAGAGGAGACCTCGACGAGGAGTCCGTGCATTCCGTGACGGGATTCTTCTGTCGCGCGCTCTTCGCTTATTAGATGATATTCAATTGGCCCTTTTTCCCCCCTCGATAATAGACAACCCACCGGTTCTCCAACATGGGTAGTGCTCGGGGGAAAAAAAAAATTAAGTTGGGCACGGTTGCTCGGTAAAACTTTCCATCGTCGGTCCAGCATTCGTTGTGGATCACGAAAGAGTTGAATTTCGCGAGGGGATGAGCGAAAGCGAGGCCGGGGAAAGAAGAGACGGAATGTCCGAAACTCGGCGGAGGCTGTTTCGGGCTGCTGGAAGCAAAGCGAGTACGCGAGTAACATGTATATTTTTCAAGTCAGCTCCGGAGTGCGGTGTCTCAAGTTTCTAGGTAGATACGAATTCTCCCGTCCGCCTAGAAAGTATCGCCTTGTACGGAGTTGGAACCTCGCGCGTACTACCCAAACTGGGGAGGGTGGTTTGTTCGTTCGACTCTCCGATTTCAAAGCGGATGTTTCATATGGAAACTGGTAAAATCCGGAGATAGTATACCCGGTGGAAACGTATACCTACGGTGCACGAGAGAGCTAACGAGAACTGTCATTCGTTACACTCAATACTCGCCGCTCGGGATTTCGAGAAAGCGCGGATACAGCTGTGAAGCTGTGTGTATGCATGTTGGGCACGCGATGAGCCAAAGTTTTTCTCTCCTGGGAACGAGCTCAACTAAACGTGAACTTTTTCTGTACCGTTCGTTCGCGAATAAGAGTACGGGAGATTCGAGTGGAAACCGAGCCTGGATCAAAACAAGGGTATAATGGAGGCGAAAAACAGGATAACGTATCATGGTACACTGGAGTATTTAAACGAGGCGAAAAATTAAATTCACGGTTAGAAAATATGCTCAAACGGTATGATATCTTGCTTAACAAACATATGTTTTTTTTTTGGTACGCGGATAGGAGAGAACGGCCGCCCATGAAAATAAGGTATATGAAAAAGTATACTGATGAATATATAGTGGCATATATTAAAAATCTATCTGATATGCTTCTGATATATTTAAAATATATGGAAAGTATTTAATTTAATATCAAATTTTTCGTTTCATTATATATTCGGTACATATGGGTGAAGTATATTTTTGAATTTCATATAGACGACACCAATGACTCATAAAATTGGAAAATTACCCAGAATTTAACCACTTTGATTGATTGCTGCAGGTCAATTATTGAGTTTGATAAACATTTTCTATTGCCATTTCATAAGATTTTGAATTTGCAAGCTTAAATTCTGGATGACGATTCTGTCATTTATTACGTATTTTTGTTTCATCGAGATATTTACTTATGACTATTATACGGAAAATGAGTGATTATTCTTTCTCGCGTGATCGACCAGCGTAGTCGATTTGTCGCGTCGTGTTCGGGTAGATACAATTATTTCAATGAGTATATTAGCATTGATAAAGTCTAGAAAGTGTTGAGAATTGTTTGGCAGGAGTTTTTGGACGGTTTTTTGGATGCCCGTTGGGTGAAATCGCGGGCCGAATCACGGGGTAAAATAACCAGCATAATGACATTTTTTGAAAGCATACTCATTTTACCAGATGTGGCGATTTCAGGTATTTGGCCATACTCGGTACTAAAATCCATGCCTCAAGTACTCGAGGTACTTTCCCAGCTCCAACGGTAATAGACGGGTGGGTAACGTCAGTCGTAGAAGTTCATGCCCGTATACTTGCCAAATTGAGAGTCGTGTGTACGGGTAACAAACACACGCTCATTCCTCAAGTTTACTCGGGGATGTCTGCGGTCTAGACCCGAAGGAGGTGCAGGTCTTTTATGACGCGGCACTGTGTGGAATCTCTTGCGAATGAGCGCACATAACCGTGACCGCGTACCGGATCCACTAATTGTAGTCAGGAGGAAACTCAATTTCAGAGTGCCGGTAACTCTCGCCGGCACGCCTACGTGCCCATTGCCCTCTTCTCCTTCCCTTCTTTCGTCGCTTTATGCGTTGTTGTTGCGATATAGTCTGTCGCGTTGCTCCTATCCCGGCAACACGACCGGTATGTTATCTCCGTCAAGCCGGAGTTTCTCTGACGAACGACTCTGATTCACAACGAATTCACGTACGATTCGTGGTACACTCGCTGATGCTGCAATTACGCTCGGTAGGTAGGTAGCTTGCTCGCTCTCGTTTCGGGACTCAGCGATGCACACTCGGAACATTCACCTCTGTCGGCCAACAAAGCAAACCACATTGGGGGACACCCAGTCGCTTGCATCCGTTTGTACATGCTTGTACGCATATACGAGCGACAGAAACGTATGCGCGTTTTGCAAACGAGCGCCTCGAGAATGGCGCTTCTGGCCGCCAGGAGAACGCGAAAGACGGGACTAGTGGGGATGCGTCAGCTATCGGTCTCACACGAAAAGCTTCCCATCCACTGCTCGCGGATGCAAAGCGACCGTTGGAGTTATTCGTTGATACAAAGGGGGCCTTTGCGCTGCTTGCCACTGTTCACTGGAACAGTTCATCCACCGGGCGCTGCACACGGCAAAAGCTCGGTCTAGGAACAAACGATATTTTGCGCCCCCAGATATTCGGTCGTCATGGACTTCATTTTTATCAACGAACGTTTGCGCTATAACAATAGCGTGTAATTTTCGTCGTTGTGCTTACGCTACGGCGAAACGCTCTTTACGTGAATATGATAATGAAAAGCATACACTGTGAAAAAAATTCTGTCGGAAAATTTGCACACACTGGATAGAGTTTTCATGAATGGGCCGACCGATTTCATTTTCCATACGCGTAGGAGTTCAAATTAGCGCTCCGTACATTCTCGCTAAATACAAGTTTGCCTCAATTTTGTGTATATAGTTGAACAGTTTATTTTATTGCGAAAAAATGATGTGGAAGAACGGAGACGTAAATTTCGAATGAAATTATGATGATGAAGTTGTAACAAATAAAAATATTGTCGAAAATTTGGTGCGGCGATGTTTTTTTTTTTTTGCAGTTTCTACGTGGCTCTGGAAGCTGAAGAATTTTTGGCCGATTCCGAGACGCCAACGTAACGATCGAGCCCCGAGCCATATTGGTGCGGTTTCGTCGGGGCTTCTCAGAAAGTTCATGTACACTGTGTCTGCCTGCGCACGTTCGCTTGGCTCACGAGAAGCGGCACCAGCAGCAGCATCAGCAGTACTTTGACGTGGATAGAGTGTCGCGTATCCCGGGGCTGACATCAACGCCGATGTTGGCCAAAGTTTCCCATGCCATTGATGTATTCATCGACCGACACCGGCGAAAGGGACGATGTATAGCCGTACTGCGACAAGTACTCGTCTGCCTGTTACAACGAACCTCTCAATAATTCCGCGTAAACGAAGCTATGAATACCGGTGATTGATAAACGAGGAACCCAATTACGTGGTCATCTATCTCCACTCGTTGTTCGCGATTCCACTCACCCTACGGTAACCCTTTCAAAATCCGGGCATCCGGTAACCTCTCATCCCGATCCCGGAATCTCCGTTAACATCCAAGCTGACTTATATTTTTTAATCTTTATTATTTCGATTCGTTAAATAATGACGGATAAAAAATGCGTCATCTCGCCATGAGTCCCAAAAGTGAAGAATATCTCTCGTCGAAAATATGTCTTTTCGCCACTACGCCAAAAAGGCCCTATTCCATCCCCATTGTAGGCATAGACATATGGAAATACTTTGAGCATAGTAGGAAAAAAATATCGTATGCCACCCAGGAGGGGCGAATTTTCACCTCTTGCGTGTGCTGCTCATACTCCGTGGAAATCACGCACTTTCCTCCCTAGTATCATAATGTACTATTTCTGCGGTACCGTTAATCTTTTTCAAACGGTCCACAGACGCCGCGACAGCTATCAAACCCGCACGCCAGTATGCTTCCCTCCTCGTCCCGATAATGTTACTCATGCGCTCGGTAACCGGGCAGCACTTCCATGATGTTTACGTTCGAGCGAATCTATTCACGTGAATCGTGCTGGCACGCTCTGAATTATGCTGGAAACGGAATGTGTAGGTGTTTCACGTACAAGCTAACCCCGACTGTGCGTCGACCAGGGATAACAGTAACACGCCGGTTCGATATCCCTGTGCTCTCCCGGAGCGGTTTACCTCCCGCTGGATCGCTGCGCTCTTTATTCTCGTATATTGTTCCCCGCGCAACTTTAATCATAACCCGCTACCGAGATATTCACGTCCACTGTCGTCGGTCTCCTTTTTCTCCTTTTTTTTTTTTTTGAATCTCCTCTTTCGTTTTTGAACTTGATTTTTCCACATTGTCGATTGACGAATCCGCAAATAACCAGCTCTCTTCTCCAAAGCGGTGAAGCACCCTCCATTGCTTACGGTTCGGCCGAAAGTGGGAGAAGATGAAAACGAGAACTTGGGCGGTGTAGCAGGGGTTATTACAGTAATTCCCTAGTGGGAAACGGTTTCGCAGTGGATGATGGTAAAGGGGAGAGAGTTAGAAGGCTTTTCAAAGATCCTGAAGTACCATCAGTACTATAAAGAAGAGTGTCGCAAGTCCATACGAAAAAAAAAAACGCGGGTATAGCGTAACACGCGCGCGCCCTCTCGTTCGCGGTTCCTCGCTTTTCCACCGTTTCCGGTTCCATCCCGAACAGAGGGCTTTAGAGGCAGGCGGCGCGCACACCGTCTCATCGTAAAACCGTCTCATACGTTTTCATGTGGAATTTACAACGTTTAACGGAAACAGTCCACTTTCCGGGCAGAGAGGGTTGAATCGTTCGAGACTCCATTCCCAGCGACGAAGCCTCTGTCCTCTCCTGGTGTGTACGCTCCCTGTTCCTCGGTTTTCGTTCTCATTCTCGTTGCGACGTCCTGTACTTCTCGTTCTTGAAATTCTACATCGTCGTCCTCCGTACGTACATCCCCTCCCCCCGAGCCCCTCGGCCCGTTCGCAGATACTTGTATACGCGAAACGACCTCTTTCGTGCTCCGGTCGCGATCTCTGAGCGCTCACGAGGGCTCCGGACGGAAATTTAACGAGTCGAGCTTTGAATGTACGGAGTGGGTCAGACCCAGCAGTAAGCGACTTGCTACTGCGCTCCGCTCCAGTATCCTCGCTGCCTCTGCTGGTACAAAACTGGGTACATATGCGCGCAAGACAGTAGCGAGCTTCTCCGAATACGCCCTCCGAACCGCGCCAAATTCCTTATGAGAGGTAAGTGGTGGAAGCAGAAATACCATCTTTTCATGAAACATTTAAAATTTTCAATTACCCATATTTTTCATGCTTGGAATCGGTATAACCTCTTAAGCCCCGAAACAAATATGCAAACGCTCCAGGAAACTTACAAAAATTCGTTTGCCATCGAGAACCGAGAACGGATGAAATTGCGCCCGATTCTGGTCTCATCAAGTGGAAATATTCATACGAATTAGTTTATACTCTGAGGCGGTATGGCTCGACGACGGAGGATACGACGACGACGACTACGTCGGCCGTGTAGCCGAGGAGTGCTCCGTCTCGGCAATAAAGCTCTCCTATCGTGCATAACGCGATTATACGACGAGAATCTTGTTAACCCCCGTGGACGACGGGCAGAGAGGGAGCTATATCAACGTGGCGGAGGTCCGATGCCGGGGGCTTTGCATAGTCCGGCTGTGCTGCAGGCTAGTGCCATCCAGCCGTTGCATATCGTCAACTCCACGAACGACGCGGTACGCTCGAACCCCCGTCTCGGCCCCGGCCGCACACGACCGGCCACCCAAATTACGGCGCCTCATCACGGCGAGGGATCTGGTGCGCGTTGCTCCACGTACGTGAAACACAGATGAGCCGGAGGCATCGCGGCACCGCCGTTGGTAAAGGCTGCGAGAGTGCGCTACGATATAATAGATACGTTATACATTTGGAACGGCAAACGAGCAAACGATGTACTTCCGGCTCGAGGGTTAATCCGCCGCTTCTGCCCCCGCTGTGGCTTAACTCTCGCGCTTCTAGCCGTTCCGTCTATCCCGGTTGTCATAACATTTCATCCTGGGAAGATCATCGTCGATCTCTCGGACGAGAATGCAAATGGTTGGTAAGGCCGGCACGGGTTTTGTCATCGTTGCAGCTCTCGTCGAATTAGCGAGCGCCGTTACAGTTGTCTGCCGATTGTAGAGCGGCCACTTGTATTTTGTTGCCCCTCGATGTCGAAGACAAAGTAGGATATCATCGACGGTATCGATCAAGCGAGCCGGGCACAAGGCGAGAAGGAAGAGGCGGAAGCGCAAGCCGGCAGCAATCGGGGGTTAAATTGTATTCTAAGTACTCGAACTTCTTTCGCTGCAACGAGTAACTTGAAATTTTGTACGGAAATACCGAAGGAAGTGGACTGGAAGAATTCAGTAAAGAGCACGAAGTGTCGCGGATACTGTTCGGTAACATCTATTTTCATTTATATATGCCGATTGCGTCACGGAGTATCGTTTAGTCGCTTCATATATGCTGGTGGTCGGTCGCATCGCTTAGTTTTTATACGGTTTGTCATATGATTATTTGCTTTATTCGATGTATTATTTTTCGTTATTTTTGCGGTATTTTTATATTTTTGTTCATGTTATTTTTGCGATATTCTCGACATTTCTATTTATACCACGTTCGCAACTTTTTCTACTTTTATTTGTTTTCTATTGCATTTTTATTTTGCATTTTTCGTTTATGTGCCGTTTGGTGCGATTTGTTCGCGCTATGGGATGTTTTTGTACCTGGGCATGCACGGTGTTCTTAGGAGGCTGAGGCCCCGAAACAAGTAATAAACGATTCTATCTATCTATATCTATTTTACTTATTTTGTATTCTTCAATCTATCGTCATAACATGACTCCGAATGCAGGCATTGATGAATAGACAGCGGGTGTGAAATTTAAAAGACAATGAACAAAGTTTGCGTGGACTTCATCGGAGGATACGAGAAACGCGAAACGGCGTCGAGCTATTCAAAATCAAATCCCGCCACGTTCAAGACTCAATTTCTCGCAGGCGAACGAACGGGTACTCGGCTTTTCCATTCACGGCCCCGACCGAGAAACACGAAAGACTTTCACGGGAAAATTCCGCCCCCTCTGTCTGGTCGACAATGAAAATTAACTGACGCATTTCATCCCTACGATTCCAGGCGCGTCCCGTTTTTCGTTTTCGAATTTGAGGATACACCGTAAAGCACGGCCGGGCACAAAGCTTGTTTCTTCATCGCTTTCGCCAACCTTCGCCCCATTTCCAATTTAAAAAAATACGTACACATATACACGTATATACTCGCATCTGTATTTGTTTATTTGAAGTGCCAGAAAAAGCAGCGAACTGCGCCGGCAATCAAGCAGCCGTAATGGACTTTCAGACGGGACCAGAGATTGCCGGGTGGCTCGCAGGGTGAGAAAGCGAGCCGAAGAAGAATATGAAGGAAGTCCCCCCCCCCCCCCCCCTCGGCTCGCGCGTATACCGCACTGTGCAGCGTTCTGAGAGCGCAGGTAAAACTGTTCGAGGAGCAAGGAAGAAGAAGCACAAGAAGAAATAGAGGGCGAACAAAAACGTTCGGAAACGACTTTGCTCGCGTTCGGATCGCCGACTCGCTTTGCTTCTCCGTTCCTGCGCAAAATATTATTCAAAGATACAGGCGCCAGGGCGTACACTCTCTCTCCCTCTCTCGAGTCTCACGCTTTTCCGTTTCTCCTTGGCTTTCTTCGATACCCCCAGCCGGTATACCGTTCGACCGCAATTGTACCCTCACTCTCGACGGTACAAAAGCGCGGCTAGACTCGTTCGTGCAGCCAACCACCCTAACTTCATTTAAGTTCTGATCCTTTTACGGTGAGCTCCGTGCTAAGTTTCCATATCGGGCATTGAAGAAAGTCGCAGGACGGGAGAAGAGCCGAGGTGAGGCGGCTATAAGGGACGCACTTTAGAATCTGTGCACAGCACGTGCCCCGTGGAAGTTCCCGGGTGTGACTCTCCGCGTCGTACTTTCCATCACCAAGACGTCGATGACAGAGGAGACGCAAAACATCCGAGCACTTGCGCTATCCTCGTCGCGAAGAGCCAGATGTGAAGTGCAGCTTTTACCCTAATTTTTTTTTATCATTCCTCCGCTCTTTACGGATTGGAATTGTGTTACGCGGCAGCTGGAGGTAGAACGGCTGTGGAGAGGCTCATGAGGGAGCTTCGACATTCTCGGATGGTGCATCAGAAAGGTCGGTCATCGACTCAATTTCGATCCGACCAAGACGACCCGACCTGGGCTTTTCACTCTGCCACCGAAACTTCCGACGAAATAATTATCCTCCGAGGATACGTTAACAATCCATCATTCGGGGTGTCAGTGTAGCGAGGGTATAGATATCGCCGATATGTAGAGACGGGTATCGAAAACCCGCGCTCTATTCACCCAATCACTCGTTACGCTGAGTGGTGCTGAATCATAATGATCGGGCTTAATTGAACGCACAAATTAATCTCGGATATGTGCTCCAGAGAGAATGAGCGAATGGAGGAATCGAGGGATACGGAGAGGGTAGGGTAGTTTCGCAGAATTCAATCTGATTACGATCGGATTTTCATTGTCATCTCGCCGAGCGAACGGCGGAGGTTGAGAGATAATGCTGCGTTTCGACAATGCAGTGAACAGGTCTATGGCTTTTACGGCTACTCAGGGGTTTGGGATCAGCAGGCCCGGTTTCGATGGAGTTTACGGAAGAGAGAAATTTGCTCGTAGTGCAATGACGACATCACGCTGAGCCGGGTGTTCCGACGTGTCGATGGATGCGTTTGTCAGGATCATTTCCTCTTCGACCGAAAATCCTGCGTAAACAGGAACTCGTGGAATACATGGTTCTCGCAGAGGAGCCAACAACCTTTGTGAATTGTATTGAATCGTTCCCAACCGAAGATTATCAATAACCAATAATTCCGATAGATGATATCTTGATGCGGTATCTGCGGAATATCAACCCTTTGATCGGTCGCGCGATGTTCAGTACACCATAAAGTATATGCTTTCATAAAAAAAATCCTCGATGAATCGAAGCCATTCATTGAGAAAGCAAAGTCGTCGAGTGGCTTCGCGACTCCACGTACACTGCTTCCGATAATCGGGTGATCAACTTTTAATTCGCTTTGATGAAATCCTGTGAAAGGAATTACCTTGCGTTAGAGATTTTTTCCCCTACAGGATTACCAAACGTGTATCCAGGATAGATGGGGTTAATATGGAATGGTCCATACATCATCGATCCGCCTGCCAATCTGGGTGTTCCGTATTTACCACCTTTGACTTTATCGACGAATCGACGTAACTACTTACTCACCTGCAGCTCTCATTGAAAACTCGACATCGAGACAATCACTCGAGCGATTTGTATAAACAGTGAAAACAGTAAACTGTGTTTCGTCCTCGACGTCAGACAGGCTCGACGACAACGACCGCAATGACGTTTTATCAAAGTCAGCGAGGATTGTACACTCGGAGAGGCACATATGTGTTGTGATTATTGTAAATGTATCTATTGTACGTAGCATCTGTAAGCGTTGAAAAGAGCGACTATCGATCAGAGAGCCCCACCCCTCCTCCTCCACACTCGCCAGTAGGAGAGAAGGCGAGGAAGAAAATAGATGTTGAATCGAGGAAAGTAATGGATTGGAAAAAGTTTCAACAATTTTCCAGGTTTGCCGTAAATTGCTTACAGCAGAAGAACGTATATGTATAGATTCGCTGTACGTATATATAGTATATGTACGAGATGACATGTCGTATAGCTTAGGTATTCCGCCCTTGCGTTACAACTGTCGGATATGCTCACTCTATACATATATTTTACACAGTTTCGCTTTGCCCAATGTCCAATATTTTTCTGTTCCCGATGCTCGCCCACGCTTTCTCCGCTGTTCTCTCTCTCGCTCCGAAAAGACTGATTTATCGTGACCCCTACCTGCGTGACGTACATACGTATTTTCACTGCATACACTCCTACTGTAACAATGAACAAGCTCGTTCGGCCACTTTTCAGTTCTTGCCTGGGTGAAAGTGGTGAATATGGCCCACTGCAGTGAAACACGTGGGTCGGTGGTGAATATGGACCTGGCCATATTCACCCCTGTTAACCTAGGGTAAATCAGGGTGAGATGGTCAGGCGGGTAAGATCTAATATCCCGTAATATCTTTTAACGTAACAAACGAATGGCGCCACCGCGTGCACAGTTTTTAGTATATGGGGATACAATGCGGTTGCAAAAAAATTTTGAGATTGTACGTGCAACGGTCAGTACGAGCAGTGAATCCCTATTTCGACTTAGCCAACAATTTCTCGGGCCATATTTTTGGGGCTCTGGAGACATACCAAATTATAATTTTGCTAGTAAATCAACATTGCACACTATAGTTGGATCTTTCAAGAAAAGATTGGTGCGTAGTAAACCTATTTTTTATTCCTTCCCTAAATGTAAGCATCGGCTATTTTTTCCGAAAAAACGGGAGATATGGCAACGTATTTGCCGGGGTATTCGCCATGTCAGTTGTGGCCATGTCAACCGGACATTGCGGGTAAAATGACGACGTCAGTGGTGGTGGGCCACTGTACGCAATAGCAGGCGGTGGCAATATCCGGGTGGTATAGCCAGTGAAGCTATTTTCTTTTTAATTTGGCATCTGAAACATTTGATGGAGGCAATTACTGTCTTTCTGTAGTTTATTTAGACAACATTAAATATAGTAAGACATGTGTTCTACGAACCCGATGCTTTTCTAGGTCTAATGGACCACCATTATTACTGTGGCCATATCACCCGTAGTGTCCGGGTGAGACGGCCGATCACAAATGTTTATTTATAGAGCAACAATTAAATCACGCATCGAAAATATCGCAAGTTCTAAGCGAATTACTTTAGTTTGAAGTTTCTAGCGTTGGTTACAACAAAAAATGTTAAGTTTAAAAAATGTTAAACCTCCAATTTTCATTGTTTAAAAAATCATGGCCATATCACCCCCACTTACCCTATATTCATGCCAGTATCGGAAATATCTTTCTACGACTGGAATTTGAGAAAAAAAGATAGGTCATCCTATCTCTGCGGAGGACCTCTAATTTCACGGATGACCTTTGGTACCAGGAAATAATACCAGAGCCCTCGAGCTGCTCGACAAGTCTCGTAATATCCGGCTTTCCGCTTTGGTCAATAGTACTCCAATTTTTGTATATTTTCTATGTCGCCAGGAGTAGTTTCTATCCGAACGCGGGGAAGACCGCCTAAGTTGGACCCTCTATGAATAAATGCTCATACCTCCATTGTTATTTATCCTGTCCACTGAAGACTCTGTCATTCTATACAATATAACATCGCTTCGGAGTTCGATTCCTCCCATGCAATATGCCAGAATCTTTGCGCTGTGGTAGATTCCGCAGAATCAAAAATTTATATGTCCAAATTCGATCCCCATATGCCTAAATTGGTATTTGTGTTTTGATCTGCATTATGCTAGTCTCGTGCGGCGAGGAAGTCAATATTTTAAAAATTTTCAACCAAATTTATTAACATTCTTGGGCATTTCTATAAAAATTCCAAACATAAATGTATGGCTCAAAGGTTTAATTCTATCCTAGCATGGTATTCATTCAAGTATGTTAATGAAACAGCATGGTCCAATTTAGGTGTAAGAAAGATGTCTAATTCAGACAAACAGATCAATTTAGGCGGACTTCCCGTACCGTCGTGCAAAATATAACAGTTTAACACCAACATATCGTCCAATTAATTTAATCGCTGTACGGTTTATTTCAGCAGAACGTGTATCCGGAGGCAAACAAACCTGTAAAGCCTCTCCGTTGTTAACGTTGACGAGCCGAACGGCGATCGAACGGTTCGCTGCTGCCATGTGATAGTGCAGTATGGCACGGGTGGAAGACCAACACCGGGGTACCTTCCTGGCTGCGTAACTCTGGCCAGCACGTGAACAATGGCACCGTTGGGAGGGCTCAGCGCACCGTTCGGTGAGTCGATTCTATGGGGCTTTAACAAAACTAATAATTATTAAACTCGAGGACGAATACGTGAACTGATTTTCAGATGGAATTTTTTTTTATTGAAAAAATAAGTAGTGCCTGACATCTTCTCGTGGAATACATGCAGCGCAACAGAGCTTTTTTGTTTTTTGACGCGATGATTCGAGCTCGCGATAATTAACGGGGCGCTCATATCGATTTACGTGCTAATAGGGGTTGACCATATTGGCAATGTTTGCCCTAAATTGGGTCGGAAGATTAAAATATACAAAAGCAGGATCATTTTTTATTTACTGTGTCATCCAGGTGCGTGCTTAATTTCTGCTGGTCATGCCGCGAGCGGTAACGCGGTGAAAGGTAGTTAGAACATGCATAGAGAGACAAACGTACAGAACGCAGGCACAGTTATGCAGGGGCCTGGTGAAGGCAAGAGCGGATGAGTCGGCTTTGCGCTCGTTACCTGGTGCACTACTGTATTAATCGTGTCTACGGCTTTTATGCTCATTAAATTGCATCATTACTGCGAGCACGTCACCCACCGGCGGTATGTGTAAACGAGAACTACACCCCTGTCGGTGGTTAACCAGCAACAGCAGCGACCAAAGCATACATATCTACCTTCCCGCGTAATATGCGCAGAGACAAGTCTTCCTGAGACTTGTTTATAGCAACCCCGGTATGAAACACGATGAGTACAGTGGACATATTCGAAATTTCTTTCACATTGATGGGGTGTCTCCTCGATGGTATATCGGATGCGACCGCAAGCCTATGTAGGAGAGGGGGCAAGATAGAATCCTGGAGGGTAAAGGGACTATTTGTTTACCTATTTTTGGCGGGGCTGAAACATCAAAGTATCATCGCAGCCGAGGGAGTTCATTTTCACCCATCATCCCCTATATAAGCCCATCTGGACTTAAATGAAGTCGGGTAAGCCGGGGTGATATGGCCATGATTTAATAAACAATGAAAATTAGAGCTTTAACGTTAAAAAAACCTAACAATTTTAGTCGCAACCATCTCTAGAAATATCGAGTTGAAGTAATTCACTCAAAACTTTCAAAATTTTCGATGCGGGATTTAATTGCACCTCAATAAATAAATATTTGCGATGGGTCATATCACCCGAACACTATGGGTGATATGGCCATACTAATAAAGATAGTCGATTAGGACTAGAGAAGCATCGGCAACGCACAAAACATGTCTTTCTATATTTTATGTCGGCTACATAAACTGCACAAACACAATATTACCTCCGTCAAATGTATCAAGCAAAAATGTTTGGCTACCTCGAAATAGGGATTCACCGCTCCTACTGATCCTTGCACTTACAATCTTATAATTTTTGGTGCATTCACATTGTATCTACACATACTAAAAACTCTGCAAACGGCAGCGCCATTCGTTTTTTAAATTAAAAGATATTGCTGGTGGCCATCTCACCCTGATTTACCCTACGTTAACAGATATTACGGGTGGCCATATCACCCGCGTGGCCGTATCACCCTGACTTACCATATATACTACATGATTCCCAAATTGGCTGAAGGAATGTCGTTTTATAGGAGCCCGTGTCCATTTTAACGAGAGTCACGCTCACGAGGGAACATATCAATTGTTTACGAGCGAAACACCGCCACGAATAAACTTTCCCGACAATCGGCACGACAGTGAAAAGTGGATGGGCATGACTGATAATATTTACCCCTTAATCCCAATATTTTACATATTCCTCTGACGATTCTCTTTGTGGAATACAATCAAAAATTTAGTAACTACAGCGTCATGTATTTCGATAATTAACAGTAAGATTGTTATAAAAATCTAAAAAGTTGAAAATTGGAATTTTCATAGCGCTTCGTCATAAAGTTGAAAATTGAAATTTTCATATCACTTTCTCCTAAAAGTTGAAAATTAAAATTGTCATATCGTTTTCTCATGATGTTCCTTTATTCGCGAAGCTTCGTTTATGAGAAAGCGTTTTCTGTATTTTTGGCTTCCATATTTATATCATGTTCATAAAAATTGTGAGTACTAGAGCGCGAACCGACATTTTTGACGAAATTAAAAATGGCGTACAAAAAAAAACAACTGAACATTTTTTAACGAAATTTTGACCAAATGTTGACTATTGATCACTCGTGAGGTGTGCCAAATTTCAGCTTGATCGGTTAACGCGTTCTCGAGTTATAGCGTTTAAAATTTTTCACATCCGATTCATCACACACACACACAAAATTTCGATTCATCACACACAAAAAATTTCTCCATCCTAAAGCTTCCTCTATGAGGAAGCAATATCACTAACAAAACCGTACCAGGTTTTGTTGGTTTAATTAAATTTCGTTGGTTACTCCGTTCCAATGTTTATGCAGATGGAAAAAGAACTGCAACATAATATCCATGCATACGCGCTGTGCTGCTTCTATGCAATATCGATGATGATGATGAATATCAGGCGATAAATGAAACCATTGGCAGAAAAAACTCGCGCTGCTTCGCAACACAATTTTTATGCGGGAATGCGCAGTTGAACGACGATGCCTCCTTTTGCGTTTTGCCCGGTGATATTTTTTGTCCTGCCACGGTACATAGAAAAGCGGCAGCATCGGCGACCCCCGATATCGATCCCAGGTCCCCATTTGCGTCCGGATGTACACTCGCATTGCCAGCAATTTCGCAACGAGTAGAACGGAAAAGCGTCCCTCCAGAAATGCAGTCAGCTGAGAGTCAAGGGGGGCGACTCGTTTTTTTCCTCGCGGTATCGCTTCGTTGACTCCGGACCGTATAAATTAAACGCTCGTAAAACTTATCCGGGGTTATCCGGTGTGGAGATCGCGAACCGAGCCAGCGAAGCCGATGCGTCTCCTTCGCGCACACAGCAGTAGTAACTGCACGATCTTCTCCAGCACGGCGGGGCGTGGGTGGAGGCGCGCGCGCTCCCTCGTTGAGATTCCGGTAGTATTACAGGCACTGAGCATCGAAAAATAAACAAAGTGAACCCAAAAGACAGATACTTCCGTCGCAAAGTTATACCCAATGGCCTTTTGAACAAGCCAACTCGCGTGAATTATATAGTAGGTACTTCACGTAGCGTTTCCACAAACCGAATCGCCCGCTCATTTGCCTCAACATCGATGGGGAAATGGTCGATTCTGCCAATTCTATGATTATGCTATAACGGTACAATTTATTGGCGGTCGAGTAATTTGTTGAGTCAACTTTGGATTGATTTGCAAGCCATATGAGCCCAACTGAAAAATTAGCCTAACAAAATAAAACGCGTGGTGTGCGTTCAACCACAAAGTTTTTTGGTCCAACCAGTTATCTTTACACATGCGTTCTCCCGTCAAGGAATCATGTTTTCATTCCCTCGGGCCGTTTCTCCGTTTGCTCGTAATACAGCGACAGAGGACGTTGATGAATCATCATAATTCCTATAAAGATAGAAGCGTTATTGAAGAGGAAAAGAATCGTGAATCGGATACCGGGACAGCTGCTAACGCTGGACGATGGCGGAGGGATAAAACAAAAAGCGAAGTAGAAGATATACGGCGCTAACGGGTACGTGGGCCAGTGGGATACTAGTTCGGCGGTGGAAAATGGTGTATGCCGTAGGAGCAGCAACAGCAGTGGTATACGGTAGTGTGCCATGGAGGCTGTAGCGAGAGGGATGACGATTTATGGCGGGGAGGAGGAAGGGCTCCTCTGGCGCCATATAAACATCATTCATTTTGTCAATAGCGATCCTAGGAACGTTCGCAAACCTGTACACACTCGCCGTCCTTCGTTACTCCACCGGCACTGGCGATCCTCCGGCCTTTCTCTCTATATCCACGCTCGACAATGGATTTCTAGCAAGGTATCGAGGCGTTGTAACAGCTTTATTCGAGGACGCGTGGCGCGAATCCAAATGTTCTAACAAGTGAAAACTCGGCTCGGGGTACGTACCGTATGTAGCGTCGGGTCAAGTTATGATAGTGTACCGGCGGAGCGGTGGCGGCACGTAGGTACAAATGCTCTCGCCGACCTCATTCTATCACTACTTTCCCCGTTGTTTCTCACCCTCTCGGGTGGGTAAAACGATAGTTTCTCCGCTAACGTTTACAGCAACGCCGGGAAAACGGTGGTTATCCATGGACACGGACACATAGTTCACGGGGATACACGTACCTCCGGAGAAAGGTCGGCGTAACGAGCGTCGGGAGAGATAGAGATTGCGCCGGAGGCTTATGAGGCGCGATGGTTTCGCATACGTGGTGGTCCAACGGTGCGCGCGCGACCCTTCGACACAATGAGCCGCTCGGGGGTGCGAATTCAGACGCGGCACGTGCTAACCGGGACAGTCCTGGCAAAGCCCTCGACGGGCCCGGTGGCATGCCGGAGCCAGTATTTGTCGGGAATGATAAGGCCGGTGAGGGTAATTGCGCGGCCAATTACTCAAGTGCCATTATCAGCCGGCCGGGCGAGGGACGATAATTTATGCTCTTCTCTTTGAGAGATCCGCGTACAGCGGTTAAGTCTCATCTCTCATATCGGCACGTCGAACGAATGGGAACAATGTTGGATCAATGAAGAACATGGATTTTCGATATCCTCGACTGTCGAAGCCGAACGTCGGTCATTCAAACCGCGGAAAGTTTGATTTAGTTTACAGGTGCTTAATCGAGCCGATTGTTCGTCGCGCAGTGGCGTGCGGTGCCGGCCATTACGTTCCGACCCGAGTGCACGAACCGCCTTCATACGACTTCATTAATTCATCGAAACATTGTAATTGAATACATTCGGACCGTGGGAGCGAACACTTTCACGGCTTGTCGTGTAACGATAATCGCGTGACCATTGACACCTTTTTCCAGGTATCCCCGTTGTACCCATCCACGATCACTCTCGCTCGGTTCATACGTGACTTTCATACACATTCGCCGTTTACCGCCGTACACCGGTGAGCTCCTGCATTATTTACACTGGCAAATAGACCGCGACTTCCATAAACATGAATGGACTCCTGCTTGCCGTTGGCTTTCCCTGTACCGTTATATATATATGAAGTAGCTATGGTAACTATACGCTGTATCGTAAGCGGTATATCCTGATGCAGGAGTACTGTAGCGACAGGGACGTATACGTCCGGATGACGCTTGGAATTTCTCCCCATGGGTGAACCACCCCCCCCCCCCCCATTGCGAGCAATATACTGGCTGTATAGTATGCACACACGAAGCCCTCCCCTGAATTTCATGACAGGAGAGACCGGGGTGAAATGGGCACACAGGGCAAACGAGGACGCTGTGAACAGGCGACAAAATAGACTACCGCAAAAACTTTTCCAAAAACTTAATTTCATCTTCACGAACATCTTCACACTCAGATAAAATGAGGGCCCCAAGTAAGGACAATGTCGTACCTCCTAAATCGGGACAAATGAAAAAAAAATGTCACATCCCATGGTGGCGCTGAAGTCGAGGAGTATGTTATTTATACCTCTGGGCTCATCCGGACGGGCTTTATTTCTCGACTACTCCATTTTGCCCCTGCCTCTCCGATATGTAGAATTTGCCTATTACAGAGTATAGTACAGTACGCACCCAACAGCGTACACGCACATATGCGTGTGTACCTTCATTTGCGGGATAGGGTATGGATGCTGTATTGATGGAAGCGACATAGTTTGTATGCATCGTCTGTTCTCCGTCGTAGCGTACAACGATGAATAATCGATAGATAATCGGGAGAATGTCGAATAGTTTTTGTCCAACACAAGCTCGCGTGTTTGAACACTCCTTTGAGCCTGCATTTCTCACACCCGTCGTTAATTAAACCAAGAATTTACTTGATTTCTCAACGAGCAAAGGAACATCAAAGAGGCACACTGTTGTAATGGCTGAGCCCTCGCGCTTCCGATACGTTGGCCCCGAGCGCGACGAGTGTGATTGGCTTATTTTCGAAAGCTAGTCATTTCGACGATCCGATCCCGGTGTAGACTATTATCTGATAAAGTGAGAGAGTGTCACGACTCGCATGTACAGAGCCCGAGCGCAATTAGTCAGTCAGACAGTGAACTGACAATTTTCGTCTCTCTGTTACTACTAATCACCCCTTTGTCAATCACCGGTAGCGAGAGAGGCGGGAACGTTATCTGCAGTCGGCGCAGGTACTCTGAAACGTAGCGTGGACAGGTTGGCGTTCCTCCTGTTCTCTCTGTGACCACTGATTTGCAAAGCGTTTCGGGAGGCCCGCGGCACAGGCCGAGCGAGCTTTTCCCGGATGCACGTCGGTCTTCCGTCAAATGCAAACAGACGACGCCGACGACGACGACGACGACGACGGCAGCAGCTACGAGGTTTACAAAACGAGCGGGACAGGATGAAGCGTCCGTTCGGATTCCAACCTCGTCACTCGCGTGGGTGTCCGGGAACGCTGCGCGCACAGTGAGGACGCTCTTTTTTTTGCTCCCACCACGGGTGAGTAATTTATTTAGCTCCACGGGGAAATTTGTAAATCGAGAAATTGCACGAGTGCGGTAAGGTTGACGACGAAAGAAATCATTACCCGAGACGGCGGGCGAGCACCCGCGACTACGCTGACTTCGGTGAATGGACTCCCCCCCCCCCCGGAGGGAGAGAAAGGAGAAGCGAAGCAACGAGCGATGAAACGTGCTCGTAGAAGTCCGAGGTACAAAACGCAGAAATATTATTCAGTGTCCCGGTCGGGGAGCGCGGTAGCGCACAGGAGAATGCTGGAGGTACGACGGCGTCTCGACGAAGGGCGGGTAGGGGGATGGGAAAAAATACATTGAGCGAGGAATTAAGTGAATTACCCCCCCACCAACCCTCGGGCTCCGGGAGCATTTCATGAGGCACCGAAGACTCGGGAGTCGACGACCGCTGTAAATCCTTCGGACTTATTCTTTTCACGGAGGGCTCGCCCGCGCACCGTTGCACCGACGATAACACGCCATGCAGTCGCCGCGCAAGTGGGTACCAAGTCTATCTACTACCACCACGCTGTCCCTGTACAGTCCTGTACTTACTCTGTTGCTGGATTCTCCCAGCTTTCCACCAACCGGGAAACAATCTACCCTGAATTACGACGAGTGAACCTCGCGTCGGTCTCTAATATATCTCACCTAGCCAGCGCCGCGGACGTGCGCCAGCCGGCTGGCCCCCGACCATCGTCATTCTCGATTGTTATTCGCTCGAGGAGAGTCGCCTCGCTCTCGACGACGACGAGCGTTCGAGGGAGAGAGAGCGAGAGACAGAGAGAGAGGGAGAAACAGCGAGAGAGAGAGGAAGAACGTTCCGCTACGAATCAATTTAATCAAAAAGTTTCTTTGGCTCCGTCGCGCCCGCTTACGTTCACCCGCGTGCGCCGGGGATGCATAAAGTATATCGTATCCCTCGTTGCTATCCTGGAGCCTCGGGATTCTAGCTAGCCTTTTCCCCGGCTTTCGCTGGCTCTCACACTCACTCCCTCCGTCTTCCCCGCCGCCACCTTTCGCCCTTCGGATTCGCACGCAAATAGAGCGACTATGCGAAATTGGAGAGTGCCATCGACTCGGCTCCGCAGCCGCGTCGCTCCTGCCGGTACCACTGGGTCCTCTCTCACTTCTGGTCTCTCCTCATACGATATTCTCGAGATACCTACATCCAGTGTATATCCCTCTGTGTCCCGGTGTATGTGTGTACTATATTCAAATAAAGCCTGCCTCGACTTCGCACCCTCTTTCGGAGCCGAGTTGCTGGCGAAGCTGGGAGGGGGTTATCGCCACCGCACGGGGATCAGGATGAAGAGGTCGGAGTGTAGCTACCCCGGCCGGGCGGGAGGATCGAGTGTATCGAAATAAGGACATTCATGGTATGGCATCGGATCGCAGAGGGGAACTGAAAATATTTCACGGTTCCTGGATATCCTTGGCGCTTCCCTGGCTTTCATCATTTTTATCATCGTCCCTTACTATAACCGCGTTACCTCCGCCAACCCGTCCCCCCCCCCCCCCCCCCCCCCCTCGGGAGCATCGATCCGCTCGCATCTGCAGAGTCCTGATTACCCAAAACCATTCGTCCGTGTACTTCCCGTCAAACAGCTGGAATGACTTTCCGAAGGGATTTTATCTGGAACTCGATACATCGATGTATCTCCCGAGAGCGCCGTCGTCCATGCGCGGTGCAGAGTCCATCGGTGGAAAAGCTCCGTCGAGGGTCGGCCGTACCGAGCCAAAATGAAATATCGACTTTCAATCCGGCATAGTTTAACGCCTAGTTGATTTTCAACAAAATAGCTCGATCGAGAAGTAGCGCGGGCTCCGGCCCAACGAGCGCGCTTCAACATTTGGAAGTCCGTGCCGGACCAACATCACTGGTTACCGCATCGCACCATCGAGGGAGTTCGTTCGGGCATTCATTCCCGACGTGCACTGCACGGGGGAGAGCTGATGGAAATCGAAAGCTCGAGTTCTCAGTATATGTGTGTATGTGTACCACCAGCAGTATTCCCCTTCTCCCCATTAGTTCCGTAGCCTGAACGCAATGCCGATGTGTCACTCGGATCATGATCCACCGATAATAAAATATTCCACCACCAATCAACCGAAAAGGCGGCGTCAGCTATGAAATTTAATAAAAATTACTTGTCAGTGGGAAAATAACAACTGCCTTTTTATACGTCCGAACGACGAATGGAGAATTCATATTTCGTACTATGGATATGTTGAAGTAGTGTTGGATAACGGGTTCGCAAATATGTCGTAGAAAAAAAAGGGTGAAAGATTGTTGCTATCGCGATAGCGCCGACTTCAAGTGGCAACGACATCAGAATAGAGTGGTGTGCTGTCATGGCATCACGACAACAATCTACACTGGTCGCGTCGCGTATTCGTGGGATATATTTCGTGGTGCCTAAATATCAATGTTTCTCCGTAATGGAGGCTTCCAGTTAATGCTTGGATGTCGTTATGCGTTATTTGGCGGTCAACATTGGACATGAATTTCGAGTCCATCACAATTTATCATCGGAGCACTCTGACGGTGTTCAATGACGAAACAAATAAATAAACCACCTCTATCTCTGATATCCTATGCAGCATCCGCGCAGCATTTCTTTATACATGAGAGTCATCTTCTATCGTGGGCTCAACTTCTTTTTAGTTCTGTCGCGGTATCGTCCAGCTCGGTCGGTACGTTACGGCGTTAATGAGACCGGCGAGCACCACTTTTGTAGCCACGGGCTATTCAATGCCCCGTTCCTGTACCACTCTTTCTCCCCCGTCCCTCTCACCGATTATCGGAGATAACCAGTGCTTTAATTGGAAAAGTTCCAGAGCCCTTGGAACGGCCAGTTTTTTTTCCCCCTCACTCTTTTGAGCCTCCGTTTCCGCGTGCACAGCACGGATATCCAGGAACTTGATTTAGTAGAATCTATCGGCTGTCTTTCGACTCTTTGCGGCCAGATCTGTTGTGGAAAAATCCAGCGATTGCTCCCTATCGCAAATAATTGTGGTACGCGAAGACCGTCCCCATCGGTGGTCCATAAAATTGTTGTCTTTGTGGCCGCTAATGGGTGAACATGTTTGTCGACGCTCGTGTATTTTTATTCCCCGTGGAGCGCGTGTTAGGCATCCGAGTTCGTTCTCCTCCGAGATTTGCCAAAAAGATGACCCACTTTGGCGCTCGATTCGGTCGTGATGCAGCGAACTTTTTTGTTTCACAAGCAAATAATTTGTATCCAGGAGCGCGGTAGCTGCGAGCCTCGAGTCGGAATTGAGAGTGCTGCGTACACAACTTTTCTGCTTACCGATAACATCGAGTGGCGTACCGTGTATACGTTGCAGCAACGCCAGACGGCCCTCGGTGAACGTATCCCAAGTACGAAAGCGCCGCTACTCCACCGTGCAACGTACCTATTCGACATTTTTCACCGGTTATACCGGAACGAAACAAGCCCGATAGGTTTGGACAATAAAATAATTTTCCACTGAGCTCAAGCTGCGAGCACTGTTTTTGTTTCTTTGTTTTTTTTGTAGGGAAACCGAGGTGGTTCGGAAGCGTGTGGACAGCTCATTCCCGCAGGAGTTCCTCCAGCCCAGACAGGATCGTTGGAATCAGTTTTATTCCAGGAGTCACATAAGAAAGAATAATAAAACTCGTACCACGAGGGAGTGGCAGAGGGGAGTCCTACCTACGGGGACAAATGAGCGTCGGGACATGACACGAATATTCGTTAAGCTCACGCTGTGAATATGGGGGCAGTTCTGATGTGGATCACGTAGTCGAAGCTGCTACACTCCGCAAAGAGGGGAGAGGGGGGGGGGCAGGGGTAGAGGGAGGGTGAAAAGGACGGACTCGTCATTCTCTCCTCGTTCGCCTCTCATTCATCGAAACTGGCGACACTGCGTTGGTTTTCCGAGTCATGCACGCATTTTTCTCGATAGACTGCTGCGCGGCTCGTATGAATGAGGAAAAAAAAAAGAGGAAAAATCGTCCTATGCGCAGTTGAAAAGCCGATGCTGATGAGGAAGTGCTGATTTTTTTTTCTTCTTTTGATGAACTCGTGGAAAAAAATGAAAAGCAAACCGTACGGGTCGACAATGTAACTGTCGGGAGGCTGTCGGGAGGTCGATTGGGTAACTTTGCGACTTTATTTTCAACAAAACCGACAGCGGCACCGCATTTGCGGAGTGAAGAATGACGAGGATCCGGAATCAGCGGAGCCGAAGCAAATTCGATCACGTTGCCTCTGACTGTACCTTTTTCTTAGGCGTCCAAGGGTTCGAGAGCCAGGTTGATGGTACAGGCTTGCGGGGCGAGGTTCCCCGGCACAAGAAGGCACTCCGCTCCGAGAGGTTCGTTCGCAAATATCGTCGAAGTCGTCGACGACGAGCGGGAGTAGTCGACGGGAAAACCAACTTTTCTACTTCGTGAAAGCGTTACTGCGGGTGGTGGGAGAGAGCGGGATGCTAGCTGGTGGGCACCAGCCTGCACCGCCACTGCCGGCACCGGGGAGCTTTACGAGCTCTGTAACTCGGAATTTGTTTGAGCGAAATTCCTGCCAAAGTATGAAATTAGGGGATGACTGAAGGTGAGAAGAAATCGAGGCTGCGTCGGAAGTGACAAAGTATCCAGACGAAAACGAGAATTAAGTTGAGACGGTGGAAAGCTTCGGGATTCGTTGAAAGTCGAAGGATCGAGTGCAACAACTTGACCCTCTTCCCCGCTCGATCACTAGCAGTAACAGCCTGTTATTCGCGTCCGCTTTTGTTTCCACGTATTTTCCAATGCTCGGAAATAACAAGCTTCCCTCGTCTCATCCGTCTGTGTAAAGTTGTATCAAAAAGCGCGGAGGGCGCATAGACGTCGTTCCGTCTCGTCTGTAACCAAGTAGGAACAGTCGCTGAGACGCGAAACATAGAATACAAGAACCTTCCTCCTCACGGTTGACGACGCATACTTGGATAAGAGCTGTTCATTCAATCCACGTGAGGTACTCGTTGGTTTTTTCACCTTGTTTCTCATTTTTTTTTTTTTTTTACTTTTTTTCAACTCCCCTCCGCGCCTCGTTGCAGCTTCTTTGTCGTAGGACTACTTGCATTCTTTCTCAACACCTTCGTTAGCGAGTGCGGTAAATTCAAAGGGACGAATTAAGCTTTGTGCGCGGACGCAGGGCAGAAGAGAAGTGCTGGAAAAAAGAAAATGCAGGATCGCACCTGGACGTTGTACGAGCCACACAGCGAAAAATAGCGGACAGTATAGCCTGTAATCCCATTTAAGGTAAAACTTAAGTTCAAGCTGGTGTTTAAATTTGAAACTACAAATTTGACCCTAAGGATGATGTCTTGCTGAATTTTATTTGGGCGGCTCGCTGTTACGTCTCAGATGTCGACGAAAATATTTAGACTTGTGCCCGGGCGATTCGAAGGCATGCGCATTACTTGTTCCCGGTGTTCAGCGATGCCGTTAAACTTAAACGCGGCAACCCAGAAGTGGGACCCTTTTAGTGTTTTAACGAAGAAATGTACGTAACGATACGGCTTAAATTGGGGTCATTCTGCGAATGGAGTAACTATTCTCTTCCAGAGTAAACTTGTTTGATTACAGATTTATTGAATGGGTTTAAATAAATAAACGGTGGCGTAAACACGCGATTTAACAATGATAAGAATTGGCAATTATTAGACTTTGAAAATATCGAAGATTGACTCGATATAATGTAATGTGACCAGTTGTTCCGTTCGACCGATTGTTGAAGACTGGTTTGATCGAGTGTTGGCTGTAGACTTGTAAGCCACTAGGATGATGAAGGTAAACTGACTAATTTCGATAGAGCTAATTGCCGGGAAGCGGCTCAAAAATGCTAAGCTCGCACGACACGCGCGAGCACTTACAAGACCCAATATTTGGAAAGTAAAAAAAGCAGACGCTCGCGCCTTGCGCGAGCGAATATGGATTGCAGAAATATAATATCAACATACGGTGGCATCAACTCGCTCGCATAACACGCAATGTTATGCGAGCGTGAATCGAATTGGAATAAACGGATGGCATAAACGGAATTAAAGTAAATCAAGCGTGAGAAAATAATTTAGTGAAAATAATAATTCTGTCAGTCTTGTCTGAGCTGCCACTCGATACGGACGTGTCTTGTCTCACACGCTCGTATTACGTCCTCGGTTTCCTTGACAGTCCCCACCATGGAGCGAATGTCGATCGGCGCAGCAAGTTTTGGCCTATGCTCGACAGTTAGTATGGGCGGGGCATGCGCAACCTCGGTGTTGTTAAGCGTGATGAGGCTACTACTTATTTAGTCTGAGTATATATATTAACCCAAAAACAATAGCCGTGAGAACCGATTACCATTCATAATTATTAATAACAATTATTATTCCTTACCGTCGGATTTTCCATCGTTTGCATCCCGAATGCACACCACTGGCCCAGCTATCGTATCGACACGAACCCTATACAGAATTTGCGAGCTCAAGCTCGCAACTTGCAGCTTGGCTGCACATAATCAGTACAGGGCAACGTGGTAACGTAGTTATCAATATACCATCTAATCCGTAGCGACATCCCGAGCGCACGTATCGACGGGAGAGTGTTGGCGAGAGAGACGCAGAGCCGTTAACCACCCCCTACTTGAGACAGGTTGTTATCATGGCTCGACCGCCGATTGATCCCGTCGGCCACGCGTGTAACCAATCATTACGCCCGTTAATATTGCCCCAGCATTAATTCAGTCGATCCCACAAACGCTAATTATCCAGTGTGATGCGCACTCTATCCAGTTGACATATCCTTACGAAAGCCAACTCAGTGATTAGCCCTCTCGCAATGATCGACCTTCCGTTCGAATGCTCCTTTGAATTTTGCTGATTTACCATCAATATTTTCACAGTACAAACAATTCTGTCCCTTCAACGCACATCACGTCCACTACTCGCCCATGGTCGTGCACAATCAAAAGTTCGCGTTTCGCGAATTTGACAGGGCACCGGAATTCGCGAAAAGTCCGGCGTCCCATATTAAATTTGCTAGTAGTTTCACAAATTAACCGAAACAGTCCGAGCACATAATGGGAGGTAGATGGAGAAACGATGTATCGTGCGAGTACACAATTATAAACAAATCGCCGGGGCTTGTTATTAATTACTGAATCGGATCGTTGAGCACAATTTCGATAAAACATGTCCAGGGGTTGTTGCGTCGGTATTAATGGCCGAGCCACACATAGTGGGATTTTTTTTTTCAATTACGTTAAACTCGCTCGCATAACACGCAATGAACTCTGTGTTCCCTCAACGGACGGTGTACAACGTAGCCTGACGCTTTTTCCTTTCATTCTAATGCTTCGCAGACGTTCTTTGCAAGGCGGAGCCCATTTAGCTCCTCGAAATAATTCAGCCCGGCCCGACACCGAGAGGCAACGAGGGAAAATGCGAGTCGGGAGGACGGGGGGTTGGCGCTCAAGAGAGAACCCGAGGAAAACCCAGAAGAGAATAAAGCTCGAGCTGCGGCGACGAGTTTTCGAGGGAATAGGAGCTCGAGGACAGCGAGACCCCTGGTCTCGCTCCATTCTTGTGATCAGTGTCGGTTGCTCACCAAGACGAACGGAATCGTGAGCCCGGAATTAATTGGTCCGCCCTCGTCAACCCCCGCTCATTCCTAACGCCGACGCTCCGGTTAAGAAACGAGTTGTGAAATAGGGGGTTTTAGCTCCGGCTATGCCGTATCCAAGCTGTTCTCTCCTGGTCTGACGGCAAAGACAACGACGACGAGCCACGACGAAGCTGGCTTTCTCACCTCCTAGTTCCATGAACGGCAACTTTACCTTGCAGCCTTATTAAATCCTTCCGGAAGAGCTTATCGAAATTGAATCACCGACAACTCTCACTCTTGCATCTCCCCAGATGGTATGCGAGTGTACGTGGGTATACGTCATGGAGATCCTTCCGCTAGGATATTAAAACCTCTCGCGTACAGCTAAGTTCGCAGACAATATATCCGACTTAATTTTACCACTGATAAAGTACAAAAATTCTTGGAGGATCTGAAATATTTGTTCACTTGTGGTGTGCAATAATTTACACAAGTCGTCAATAAAAATAGTTTACATCGAGGAAAATAGTAAGATTTTTTTTTTTTGTTCCGCGAGTATTAGGTGTCTCTCGGTTCACTTGCTCATCTCGCCTCCCTGTCGTTCAATTTTCTCGTTCGCTATATTCCAGTCTCGTTGAACCTCCGACTCTTGCCACCGGTTGGTGGCACTTGCCAACCACGAAAGCCAGCTAGCAAAAGGTGAAATCGAGTTACGACCTCGCCTCTTAGCCTCGATATGGAAACGTGTCGGGGAGTCTCTCGGCTTCATCCACGACCGCGAAACGTCGAGACGGGCTGCCGCTACTACTGCCGAGGTTCCCGCTCCTATTTCCTCTCCTTCTGCTCCGAGAGTTGCGTATATCCGGGACGAGACTTCCCTTCGATCGTCCTGACCGAGGACGAAGTCACTAGCCTTTCCCGTCCCAGACTCACGTATATACGCTCTTGTACAGCTATGGTATGTGTTATATTCGGGAGGACTGCGACGATGCCTTCGCTTCTGCAGAGATGTTTGAACGCGACTACGGTTTCATTTACCTCGGTCGGTAACGGGTGCGGTTTTCCAGTGTCCGAACTAGGAAGTTCGATCTTTTGAAAAGCTTCTCCCGACGTGCACGGAGTAACGAATAATTAAAATCCAAAATTTCGAAAAATATACTATTTTGACTCGGATTCTGCTTACGAAGCACAAGGGCAAAACCGGGGCAAAATGGACAATTTTGTATGATATGGAGAATACAGCGTCAGGAGATTGACGTCGTGTTAAAAATATAGTTACAACCTCTCTTTTCTTATCATCACGACGGAACTTCCTTCCGCGCGTAGTTCTTATCGCGACCATCGCATAATTGCTTAAAGTTTGTCTACGAGATGAAGTTTCGCTCTCGTCTGGATGATACACAGACCGTATCAAATTTACTATTGCAAACATCGTGACGAGTAGGAGTAATTGCCTGGGTCTACAAAAGATGCTGCATTTTTATCAGCGATCTTGAGTGCCTGCACTCGCGTTGCTTATACTGGCAATCCAATAACAACCCCGCCCATCATACATCACTCAATCGTGCAGCTTACAAGTACCGCATATGTACTCGCATAAAACACACGGGACACCTACGCGACCGAATTTTCTTTTTTTTTTTTCATTCTTTCCTCTTCTTCTCGCTTGAGAAATCCAAGTGGTGTGTGCGGGAAAATTTCGCATTCCACCGGCGTGAGGTTCGGCATGGAGATTTTACGAGCGTGTCGCCTCGCCGTGGGCCGCGCGGCGCTCTCGCAAGCTCGGGGGTGCCTGTGGGGCTCTTCGCCGCGAGAACGTGGCGAACGCCGAGAGAGAGAAGTTTCAATAATCCGCGATGCCGTGTCTCGTGTACGTATACCGTACGCGTACGGTTCGTATACACGATATATATGCTCTCACCTTCGCGTCCCGTCTCCGCCTCCGCCGCGTTCTCGTTCTCCGCTATTCCTCCGTTTCTCCTCCGCACAATTCGCGCGTTGCAGATGCAACGGCGAACTTGGCAGGCTCCTCCGGGAGAGCTTCCTCGCACCGCCGACGAATTCCAATTGAGTACACGACGGAGTAACAATAAATGAAACTCCACCCGCGTGTTTATGGTATCGAGGCGCGTGCACTTCTTAAGAGTATATTGTGTTTACTGCTATATCTAGAACTTTGGAAATCCGAGACTTCGTCGGGATCCAAGAAACGCTGCGCTCCTCCGAGCGACTCTCAGATGCGGTGGTTGTGCAATTTCACCATTGTTCCAAACGACAAACTATCCGAAACACATACTCAAGGGCTATCTCTCTCTACCTCTCTGCACGAATCGAGTATGGAATCCTTTTACAGGATATAAACGGTGAATATGGTCCACCTCGATTAACGCGTAAATTAATTGAAAAATCGACCAGGCCGTATTCACCACATTCACTGAAAGCTCGTTCGGTCGCTGAAAACCGAACGTACGAACGAACCACCGTACCGTGAATTATGCAAAGCTCGAATTAAAGAATTCCGTCACATTGCGCTCGAATGGATTTATCAGAATTATCATCGTTATTTATTGTTTATTTATCAGGATCAATTGTCGAGTATGATCCAATCCATCGACGCAATTCCGCACCCGAGACGGGCGCCTCGGGCCCTCTTTTGCAAATACACGCAGTGTACGCGACCCGCGACAGAGAAATTCAATTAAAACGCGTTGCAAGCATCAAAAGCGTTCGGGCGGGTGATTTATTTACGTGAGATTCGTAACGCGCATTATAATTTGTACGCCCGGCTGTACATATAACTTAGTGTGTTACCGTGCGCCGTAAATTAATTAATTAATTAATGAGATATCAATCGTACCGTTTTATTGGATTATAATATTCGTTGTACAACGGGGTTAAATTTATGGTAAACGTGCAATTACATTGACGAATTAAATGCCGCTCGATGAGTGCAACTGTAATCGATACAATCGCTAAACCCCGGTGGTCCGATCTGACCATCGGCTGTGCGAGCTTCTGTGGGTCCGCCGATTTCCCATTGGCCTGTAAAAGACCGTGCGCGGGTTATTTATGCCGTCGGAATCAAACGCGAATCAAGAGATTCCCGTCGAACCTCGCCGTCGGTAGAACGAACGCGTACGAGGAGAAACCACCGGAGGGGTTTATTGAAGTCCAGGAAGCAGGAACAGCACGTGTACGAGGTCTTTGGTCCCGGCCCATTATCGCCGTACCGCGAAAATATGCTCGCCAGCAATCCCAAACCCGGCCGCAGTCATCGCCGCGGCATCGAATTTCGAACCGGCGGTGCTTTGACGATTCGGCGTTCGTGGGATTTCACAACAGGTCGGTGATTACGAGGGTACGAATAGTAACAGCAGTCCGCCAGCAGCGGTGGCACATGCGTACCTTTTCACACTGGAAATCGACGATGAAAGGGATGAAAGGGCGCCAGAGGAGAAAGCCGGGGTTTGTGCAGACTCGACTCCATACAACAGGATTCAACATCGAAAAGGATTAACTGCTATACACCGAAACAAGTATCCATTCGCGGCGAACGAGGGTTTTGATTTCTTTTTTTTTTTAAGCTCCGAGTCAAAAACCTGAACGGTGAAACAAGTAAGGAGAATCGACTGTTGCTTTGGAGTAAAAAATGTAATAGAAAAAAAATTCATCACAGCTGTCGCTAATCGCATGCAATATTAGTAAAATTAATTATGCATGCCATCACTGGGCTATATTTCGCAAAAATGATCCGTGTATCGAAGGTTAAGAAAAATATGTGGTCCAGTTTAGGAATCTCAACGACTTCGGAATCGTCATTACGTACCACTGCCCAACATTACAAAACGAAGAAACGAAATGACAAATCATTTCCCAAAACTTATATGAACAGTTTTTAAAGAATCTTTGAGACATAAAATGGTTGATAGATTGATAATTTTATATCGTCGATTCGTGATGGGTGATAATAAACGTAAAATTGGACGTTTATTAAAATGAACCTTAAGCGGGGTTATGTTTGGTTCTCTGAACGCATCAGTTATCGACCGGAAAGGTTGTCTAGTTTGGCACTGACAATTCGGTAAATTGATAGACTGCGACGACAAAATAAACTTTGCATCGACGAATCATTGAGTTTGCACGGTAAAGGGCGAATTTCACATTTTTTTACATAATCTTCGATGCTTCGTCTACTCGAAGCTAGTTTTTCAAAGCCCTAAGTTGGCTTGACCAGTACTAAATTAGTGATCTTTTGTCCCGGAAGCGACAGACTCCTATGTTAGAATATAGGAAGATACGGTCAAAGTCGTCAACTTCTGAATTATATTACAAACAAACTATACGATCACAATTTTTCAGACTTCATGAATAGATGCTTAGAGTGTTGATATAGAAGATATAAAAAGGTTGAGGCCTTAAGTTGCATTTCGTTTGATAGTCGATCCTCCTTAAGACTTTTGCAGACAAGCGTGTAGGCGGACTGCGCAGATGCTGGCGGTTCAGGGCAAAACGGAGCGAGGAAACATTCAACTGAGAAGAAAAAAAGGGAACGAATAAAATACTGTCGACCTGCACCGGCGAGTTGACTAACGGGCGTGTATGGAAGTCGGTACGGCTCTCGCTTTCACCGCGTTTCGCTCCCCGAGCTCTCGCTCTCTTCTTCGCGCGATCTCTTCGGCCCACGTCTTCGTTGTCGTCGACGTCGGGGGGCGTTGCAAGCTCGATGGACCAGAACGGTGCGTCCGGCAACTTTTCCTTCCGTCCCATTGAACGACACAAACCGCGCTGGATTCTCGAGAGAGTCGACTTCGAATCCGGTTTCGCCGGGGCAAAACGCGAGCGGGTCTGGAAAGAATACGATTGATGGCGGTACGAGGGAAAACCCCGGGATGCTCCTTCACAAAGTGGATTTGACGGTCATTATGAAACCGTGCCAGAAATAGAAAAACCATTGTCGAAAAGCATCGGAGGCTCGACGGTATTTGTCAAAGCACGCCACGGCCGGAAGGTTGATTACTTTGATTGACAAACTTTTTTCGTCGGAATTCATCGGAAACGAGTGAAAATGAAAGACCGGGCCCGGTGCGCCGCGAAAACGTGCCCTCCTCTCGCCGCTCAACCTCAATTTTTAATTACGGCCGCGTCGTTACATTACGAAAAATCGATCCTCCATCCATCTAGCATTTTGTGTTCCCGATGATCACCGAGCTGGTGCAGGCGCGGCGGTGGCTTCGCGGGGATGAGAGACATGGTTTTACCCCAGGGGCGAAAGCATACACGCTGTGAGCGATTGCCCTCTTGGCTTCTTCCTGAAATGTTCACTGATCCGCCTTGATTAACGATTGGCGTCAATTAATTCCCGTTGCTTAATTAAACCGCACCGGCAGCCGAATCAGTTTGCCGCTGGGGTGATCCCTCTGGTGAACACGAGATGAGAGTTACCAACATCGACCGACCACCGCAGCTCGTTTGCTTTTATTTATTTTTTTTTTACTTTTTACTTTTCCTCTCTTCCTCGCTTACCACATCCAATAATCGATCACGTGGGAGCCGACCGACTCGATACATCTATAAATTCGACGATGTAATTTTTCACGGCCACTTGACATCCCGCTTCTTTGCACGCTGATGGGGAAAAAAACTGTAGCCGTTATGTTCTCCGAATTGTGTTTATCGAACACTGTTATGGAAATCGTAACAAGCGATGGGAAACCTGAGTCGGTAAGACGGTGAACCATTTTTGGTTACCGACCGAGCCCGCTTCGCATCGCCTTAACTCAAAATGACGTTTTATATACATGAGTATTATGAGTGCACGTGCCAGACTTTCTCGCTCGCCAATATCTACGATGATTTAGGAAAGAATGAAATTGTTTTTAAGATTGAATGGCCGAGTGAGAAAACTAGCATCTCTCCCTCTCGCTTTCTCTTCTAACCATTGATACGTTATTTCGGTCCTCTTGGAGGGATGCCCGCTGCGACGAAGAAGATCGACGTCACGTGCAGCATCTAGAACAATTTGCCAATATCGCTCGCGCATGTACATTCCTCCTATTCTGAGCTCCCTCCACGGATCTTCGTAAATACATTGGTAACAGGGGCAGATTTATATGCGTTTCAAAATAATATCGATCACGGGATGAGTTAGTGGTGGATATATAAAAAAAGTAAGAAAATAATAACCCATACCTACGCAACAAGGAAAGCGAGTTCGCGAGTGATTTCTAAAAAAAAAAAAAAAAAAAAATCGTTCGATAGAGATTGGGAAAGGGGACCGGCCCTATAGACGGAGTAATATGATTAATGCGCCCGATATATTCTATTTCCTCTCCTTTCGGACGGCGATAATCCTCGCAGACGTCTGACACGAATCACAATTTATTTCAACGAAAAACGAGGCGATGCGGATGCCACGCCGAGTAAGGAGAAATTGGCGTGCAGGGGGTGAGAGTGAGAGAGGGCTCTGAAAAGTTTTATGACTAATATGCGATAATGTGCGATCCAATACATATCGATATAGATATATTGATTTCTTGCAGGAGAGGAGAGAGCCTGATCGAATTGGGGAGCCGTCAGTGCCAGCCGTTGCTGGGGAGATGCCACTCGGGTCTCGGAAAACTCTCAAATAAGTAGAAGAACCGTAGGACGAAGAAGAAGAAGAAGAAGAAGCAGAAGGAGGAAGGAGACGAAGCAAGGTAAGTGGGTTGGGCAAACGAGAAAGAGAAAGCTACTAAACTTTTCTCCTTAGTTAAAGTATCAATATTTTTAGATGGCTCTCCGGTGAATCCACCGTCCTCTTTTTTACTTCCCATACTTTACTGCCCCCTCCCCTCCCCCCCTCTTTCCACTTCGATATCGGCCACCGAAAGCCGCTGTACCTGAAATCTCGTTTCCTCGCTCCGCGTTATTGATTCGGGCTCTCATTTGACCCGAATATAATCTCATTGGGGAACGAGGGGAGCCGATATAGAAGTATGCCCAGCTTCCTAGCCGAAGAGTGGGCGATGAAAGAAATCAATTGCTCATGCGACCTTGGCTCTCCTGTTCTCCGCAGCAAGCGCGTGCACACTTTCGTCCGGAGTTTGAAAATCTGTCCACCTACCAAGCTTATCTTCGTAAGAACTTTGCTCTACCGAAGAATCGCACCGTTTTAGAGAATCGTACGATCGGATGTCTGAATTTAGATCGCCACCGGCGTTGTCGGACTCGCGATCACTCAGTTCCCTGGTAAGCTCGGAGATTAATCGAGTGAGATCAATTCGACCGAAACCGTCTCGAGGGCGAAAGTTCTTCGTCGCCCCTCCAAAGTGTTTGGATTTCCGATCGTTAATTTTCAACGCCCTGGTCGACCCCGTCCACTTAACGAGGAGCGGTAACTTTTCCCCCGGGGAGTATTGGAATTGTCTATGGTTCGGCGCAACTAGGATGATGCCGCGGCTTCCGTCGCTTCCGGACCTCTATTTAGCCTTCCCTCCCGTTCGGCACCCGGACGGCAGCTAGTACTGCGAAACCGGGGCGCAAAGCGTTTCTTCGCCCGAAAGTTGGCCGTCTCTCGGGCGGCCACCTCAAAGTAAGCTGCGATAGTCCGCGGAAAGTTTCAACAGCGACCGGAGTTGAGGGGCCGAAGGAGAAACCGAGAGAAAGAGGCATCTGCTAGCCAGCCGAACGCAGCCTGTGTCACAATATTTCTTCCCCGAAATTATAAGAGTTATCTCCTGCCCCACCGTTTGTTCCGACTCGCGCCGCTCACAACCCCTTTCCCTCGGCGGAGTGCGGAGGACGAAAATAGCGTCTGGCAGAGAGCTGAATCAAGAGGGCGGCGGGCGAGGGAGTAACAATAATTCGAGAACTCGCAAACAAATTACGAAGCAGCGGTGGCGACGGGGTGGCACATTGGCCGCCAGGCACGGCGGACCCGGCAGCCCGGCCGGACGACAAAAACAGCGAATCCGTAATCTTGTTTCCTCCCCGGTGTCGCACCGGGGCTGGAATCGCGCGAGCACAGCTCAGCTCTATCTTTTAGCTCCTCACCGACGCTGAGCGTAGGGTATGACCGACGGCAGTGTTCGCTAATGACGCGACTACTTCTAATTAATTTCTGTTTACGCCCTAGCTCGTCCTATAACGCGCTCGCCTATCGTGCAACGTCGACGGTTCCTCCACTAGCGTCATTGCGTCGAGGAGTGATCCTCTCCGACTTGCACACACACGGACACACGCAGACTCGTTGATTCAATCGGGTGATGGAACTGGAGACAAATACTTGTGCGTGTGTTATACACCGGAGCACGCCGATCCAGTCGCGGGAATTCGGCTCGAACAATCAGCTACCTTTGATGAGATTCACTGACGACGGCGCCAATCCGACAGCGATCCATTTCCATTCTATAATGAGACACAAGGCTCAATTTCGTGACCCGATCAGTTCGACGCAGTCTTTGCCGCTTACCCGGCCCATCGATCCTCTGATCTCCTCAGATCGGTTTAGGGGCCCTCGCCGATCTTTGCGGAAAAGCGCTTCTGGTTCAATTCCGCCGGTGCGCTCTCGCGATGCGTCGCATTGTATCGGCTGTGAGATCCTAGACTACCCGCTCTGTCGAGCAGCGAGCACGAAAACTGCAATCCCTTTGTTCACGATGAACTTCCGCCCGATCGTCTATTCTATATTCTCGCTCTCGTTTATCGCGGCTTTTAAAGAATCAAGAAAGAAAAAAGAAATACAAGATGTTTAAAGCGAATTCTCGAAGTGATGCCCGTTTTGTACGGTAAAGGCTCGATCCTCGCGGGATAAAGCTGCCTCCTTCGGTTTCCCTCATCGAACACTCGCTGATTTACTACCCTTTGATCGTTCCTCTCTCTATCGCGGGCCAATCTTTTTTCTAACTCGGCTGGTCGAACGATGCTAAGAACTCGGAGGTATTAGGCGAAGAGCTGGTAAGGTTACTCTCAGCTATCACGCACCATTCGCTCTCAGTCTTCTTCTTCTCTCTCGCTCGCCTTTACTTTTACGGCTCACAAATCCGTGAGTCTTATCATACTTTTATGTAAGAACCGACCCACGGCGAGTCTCGGGGCCGATACATCCCTCCGATGTTACGACTTAATTCCTTTTATCGCTATCCGCGTCTCGGAGATTCAGGATCCTCGGGCTTCGGGCGAACTCTCCGCTTCCGATAGTATACTATCCTCGAGATAGTTGCGTCGAGAAAAAAAGAAAAAGAACACACTGGGAGATCATGGACGTAAGGTGCGCGCGATCCCGGAATAAAGGTCGTAACGAAAATCTCCCGCGAATCGGTTCCGATCTTTATTATTATTTTATTCCCGTAGAAGTATAGGCGGAGGACTGCGGTTAGCGATTTGTCGGGGCATACGTAAAGCGCCCCATTGACCGTCAGGTTACAATTTAAGCCGAAGGGAGTTCCGCCGTAAATATCGGTGTAACGGCCATGTGTACACGAGCTGGACCAATGTATGTGGGCGACCGGTAAATGGCTCGACGGGTGCTCTCTCTGTCTCTCGAAAAAAATGCGTTTGTCGCTTAGCCTTCCCCCCTCGTACACCACAGTCGTCGGGTGGAGTAAACGAGACTGACAGCTTGTGGAATGAGCGTTAATCGGTGCTCGATTTTCATTCACCGGTTCACTAGTTTTTTTTTTTTCGCTCAAGCCCTTTCCAGGCCAGGCCATCTATACTCGTCTTCATTTATATATTCATATATATATATATATATATATATAAATATATTACCCCGGTGTACATAACTCTGTCGAGGTCCTTTTTTTCTGTCTTCCCAGCCCCCTTTTTTTGTCTCATGCGGTTGGGATTTTGATCGGTGCCATGATCAATCACGCGGACGAGCCATCGCGCAGCCGGGAAGTATGTTTATTAAAATGGAACGATGGGAGTCGCGGGCGGAGCAGAGCTTTCATCGTTTTCGATCGGGTATCGGGCGAAGCCTCTCGTTGTAACACACCGCAGCCGGCCGAGTTCCGTGTTCATCAACGGGCCCCGATAAATACGGAACTCCCGTAAAATCCCGGTGCAGCTCGTGGGTTTCGTTTAAAGAAGATATTATCTCGGCGGCGAGTTCGTCAGCCGGGAACGGCTGTAACACGATCACCCCCTGGAACAGCTACTAATTCGATCTGATGCCCAGCTGTAAAAGCACTTTGGAGAGACGAGTGGAGGCTGTGCAAAATCTAGCGCACCATCATTGTGCGCTAGATTTTGTAATGTGTGTAAACTGGCGGTACACTACTTTGACGACGTGACAATAATACGCGTACCGCTACATCAATGCCTCCACCGCGTTGCGGGTGTGGTCCGTCGGTGAAGCTGATACGCTTCGGCTACGTTTACGCCTGGTCTTTATCTCCATTTGCGTCTCCCTCGACGAGGCGAAAACGATCCAGAGAAAGGATCTCTGGACCGTCGCACGAGTGCGAATCACCGAAGAGAGAAAATGCACCGGGGCCCACACACGGATATGGACGGTGAGGCTCTCCGGTCGTGTCGCGGGGTTACGGTCACGTAACAGTTTCTCTTTCTGTCTGTCGCTCGAAGCGAAACGAGGAGATCCACAAGTTGCGATTTGAATATCTATAGCAATTCGGGCACTCCTTCGCGCTCTCGTCGTACATCATCGTTTTCATCGGGCGATACCGAGGGGCGAGGCAAACGCGGACGATTCGACGAACTGGATTACATGAAACAATACTCTTTCATGTACTATACGTCAATTTTTTTGGCATTTTTGGATTTAAATTGAATTCCGACTCTCTTTAATTTCATAATCCGTGTCCCTGTTTATTTCGCTCGGTCGTTACAATACTTTATTTATCTATTCACTTATTTAATACAGTACACGAGCAGGGACAACCCATTGTATGAAATTGCTGTACATTGAGTATCGAAGGATTGACCGTTCCCTCCTGTTACTCTCTTTTAAACGGTTCGGTCTGCTGGGGGTTTTTTGACATTTTTTATTCATTCAGTCGTGACCATTAGTAAATGCTCTTCGATATCCGGTCGATGTTGGAAGGGCCGTGGATAATTGCCCGCAGGAATGCCGATCGTCGAATTCCCTACAGACCGAGGGAGTCATGGGGCGCGTTAGCTCAAAGAGCTGAGGTACGAAGTCGCCCAACGAACTTTCCACTGTCTTGGCAATTTTGCCAGCTAATCAATTAGTCTTTCGTGCCCCATTAGCACCCGACGCAGAAGGAATATTAAGTTTAAAAAGTTTCGATGCACGTATGACTCTCCGCTGGCCGTTGCGGAGACTCGGTTAAATGCCAGGAAACGATCCCGAGGCGCCAAAGGAGAGCCGGCTCGGTTGCTCGGGACACGCTGATTTCCGTTCGTTCACTGGCAGATGTCGCATGGACCGTACAAATCGATCTATCCTTAGATTGCATCATTAACTAAGATACCGTGCGGCTTTGTCGTGGATTCGATTTCCTTGCTTCTCCTCTGGCGGGGATACCGGTACAGCGAAATCGCCGCGCCCGGCGCATACTTCCCGATTGGATTATCTTCGTGGCTTTCCCGGTGCCAGGGAGGAGCGAAACTTCGAAGCCGCACCTGGCCTCGCCTCGCTCACCACATGACCGGCACCGGGGTAACTACGGTGTATTCCTTTATCTGAAGTTCTCTTACGGTTGTTACGCGGAACGATTAAGTTCCAGGGCAACTTGACAATTGGTAAGCCCATCGGCGAGCAGATACATTTTGATCCGAAAGTTCGTGCGTGATACAAATTGAGCTTAGATCGGAATAACTGAGTGCCCGAACTTGCTGACGGCCAGGCACTACGAAAAGCTTTTAAGGTTGCTAGTGCGTCTTCCAAGAACAATATATGGTAAATAGAAATTTCCATGATAGTACGTTTTTGCTAGGTTTTGTAAAAGTGAAATCGGTATTTTTTAGCTGATAAACCATAAATCGGTTAATAAACATAAACAAGTATTTCCAAACAGGATCCAAACAGGAACAGAACAGCGAAAACGATGAATAAATTAATATCAATAATTGTAAAAACAATATTATTTAATGTTATATAATTAATAATTTCAAGCTTTTTAGAGTTACTTGTTTACATTTATTGATCGGTTCATCATTTATCGTCGATTGTTTTTTACAAATATTTTTGCTATAAGGAAATTTTTTTTTTCAGCTGGTGCATTAAAATTGATTGAAAAGTAAGGATTCTTCTTTGAAAAAACTCAACGAAAATGAATCGTCATGGAAACTTGCATTTATCAGTTTATGTATTTGCAGAAACATCGTTATCAATAGTTTCTTTGATTGAGGACCGATGCAGTAATACAAATCGACTTCAGTTACCGTTAATAAATGCACAACATTTTGGATAAACAATTGTGAAAATTTAGCACTCATTTGACTAGTGATCCATGCAATAGCTACCTCTTAATTGAGAATTAATTTCGTGACGCATACTTTTTTTTTTCTACAGTTGTACCGGTGCAGTAAAAGTGCTTCGAGGGTTCGCTGCCGAACGGTAAAGTCTGCAAAATGTCTCTCATTGCATTTGCTCTCTCGATGTTTCCGTGTGTAAACGAACCTTTCACTGCGGTACGTGCATTTTTCGAATTCGTCACGCCGGTGAAATATAAGCCGGCGATGCGTAGTTTCAGATTTTACCCGAATCAATGAAATATAATTAAGATGCAACCCCGGCCAATTCAATCCGTGTATGATTTCCGGACTCGTAGAAGGGAATGTCTGCAATCTTTTGGTCGGGTCCAACGTCGGACAGCGTTTGTCTGGTGGTATTCGCGTTCATTTGCAGTGGAGTTTCTCCTCCGCCGGCTTGAACGCGAGCATCCGCATCACCGCCGATCCCCTTGTCTAGGTATGCGGTGCTAGAGAGTATTCGCGATTTCGCATACACATGTTGGGGTTGGTTTACCGGAGCGAAGAATGAGAAACACGAAGGGCTCGTGTTTCTCATTCTTCGTTGATTCACGCATCCGACGCTTCTCGATTCCATCCGTATCCTCAGTGCGCTCTTCTCCACCCATCGCGGTCTATCACCACGCAATTATTTCGCTCGGGCTATAGAAAAAACCGGGGGGGATGAAAGCCAGAGGGCCTCGCTACGGGAGGCGCGCCCTTTCGCCGGCGGGCTCTTTCTCGCCGTACCTTTCCGTGTCGCGTGGCCCGGCCTCGTACGAAATATAACGCCGGCTTAGGCGTGTCAGTGGTGGAAGGTTATTTATTTTTCCAGTAACTGTAATTTTTCAGACTCTCCTTTCCGCGGCCCTTCCACGAGGCTGTGTCTGTGCCCTGGCCGCGCGTCTTGCCGACCCGTCTCTGTATCTCCGTCTCACGCTCGCCGTGGCCCAGGCAGCCAACGCTTCCTCTCGCCCTCCGTGCCTCCCTCCCGCATCCGACGCCTCGCGCGATAAATGCAGCAGGCTGCTTTTGACGTGCAGAAAAATACGACGTCGGCGAGAAGCGGCGGCATTTCCCGAGCTCTCCTGCGCTGTCCGAGAGGCAAGGGGGCACGAAAACTGTGGGCGTGCGCGCGCCCGGACCGGCGTAAGGGGGTTGCGAATAAGTATGTGTGCAGAAGAATCGCGCCCGAGAGGGCGAGAAGCGACTGCGCGTTTTCATTTCTATATACGTAATGTCTCCCGAAGCTTGTGTGGGAACACCGGGAGAAATGTGATGAAGCCCCGGGTGAGAAGATCGTAAGTTATGGAATTGATTTCCCTTGTTGTCGGAAGACCGCCGGTACCTTCTATTACCTCGTACCTAATCTACCGTGTGGTCCTTGCACGTCTCACCGACTCGATTGGCTCGCCGAACCAACCCTACACTCGTCGCTCCTTTCACTTCTTTTCATCGCCTTCTAATATTTTTCCGCCGCTGCTGGTGCCTCTCGGCCTGACGCTATTCCCACCTTTGCTATAACGATTCGTTCTCACGTTCTGATAACGTTCCTTTCTCTATCTCCTTCGCTTCCACTCCAATTCCCTCTCGCTCCGCTTTGAGGCAGTCACCCTCTCGCGACAGGTGCGCCGCTTCCGTTACCCGAAAAAGAAAATAATAAATTAATAACCCAACCCAATGACACCTTGATATTTTATTTCTCGGTCTATCGAACCCCCAATGGCAATTAACCCCGGTGGCGTTGATATAATATTTCTTCCTCGTACCGACGCTATCCTCGAGACGGTGCTACGTCTGTGTACACGATTTATCCAACGGTGGAGGCAACGCGCTTCAACATTCCTCGTCGCGCCAAGCAATTTCTGCAGGCCAACGTGTGGTCTGTCTCTCTCCGGGGGAATTCCCACTTCGTGCTTACCCGTGAAACACTTTCCCCCCTCTGCAAAACGCAAGATTTCCGGCGGTTTACCATCGTCGCGAAGTTTGCGTCAACCCCGCAACGGTGTGCATCGTGGAGTGGATTTGGGAGCAGCTGCGAGGCGTTGTGTCGTCTTGTCGGGGGATATTCGAGCCTTCCTTTCATTTTCTCGGGAGAGATGGCTCTTCTCATCAATGTATATAACATGAATATCGTACGACTTTGGTACAGCATTACGGCATAGGGGGCAAGAAAGACTATTGGGACGAATTTTTCGCAGGGTAGGAGGAAGACAAAAAGTCTCATCTCAAATGGGGTTCCGGTTTGCCCCGTTCTGCCCCATCATATGGCGGAGAACGGAGAATATTGCTCCAAATTTCTCAACCCACACTGTCATGAATATCCGTTCAGAGTGGATGTACTTACATCCATGAAAGGAGTGCGGGAGAAAAGTCGAGTTCATAATGGTATAGCTTGAATGGCTTTTCTCTGCTTCCTCCGTTGGGTTCGTCGATGATCGATCACGGGTACTTCACTCCCCGAGGTCAGTTCGGAGAGCCGCGATGAGGTGGAATCGCTGAAGTGCCCTCGCTCGAGTGCCGATCGACACGATAAGGCACGCAGCTTTATATTCGATGTAGATAGACGGTCACCGAAGCTCGAGAGAAAGAGAGAGAAAGAGAGAGAGAGAGAGAGAAAGAGAGAGAGAGGGGGGGGGAGAGTTTCACCCCCTCGACTCCTAAGAACTTTATATCGTATATCCCGTTCGAGAGGTTAACGTAAGTAGAACACCGCCGGTTGAGGAAGATAACCAGCCAGGATCCGGTAATCGGACGCTTGATTTTTATTTTTTTTTACTCATCGAGTGTTTTCTCATCTTTACGGCGAGTCCTAGATTATAATATGCTGTGTGCGCATCGTACCGGCTGATTTCTCGGGGTCGAGCGGAGAGCTTAGCATCGCGTGATGCACACCCCACGCACACTTTCATCCTCCTTTGCTGATGGAACTCGCGTCAAGAGAAAATTAGTTTCTAAAGGGCAGAGCCGAGTTGCAGCAACTCTTAATGAATGTTTACCCAGCGCGAAAAAAAGAAGCACCAAAAGGAAGCAGAAATCCGTAAGTCCCACGATGGACTTGGGCGAAACTCGGCTGCCGGAAGAAACGCTTTTCGAAGTAAAGTCCCTAGAACGAGACGGTTTATTCCTACCAAGCTCGAGCCGAAGATAACATTCGAGTCTCGAATAATTTGCCACCGTGACTGGAATTACCTGCCCGATGGAGTCGTAAATTCTGTGCGTGAAGGTAGTCCCGAGAATATACGGAACACATATAGATGACGATCGGGGAGATACGTGATAGATATCTGCTTTGACCTTTTATTCATTCGCTCTTTACCCGGAATTCACGAATTCGTTTGGCAAAATGTCGGGACTCTCGAATCTCGGGATCCGGCGGAGCAGTGTATTTGTAGGGTCGAGGTGGAGGAGATTCGGTCTGTTTATGCAAAATCCGAATGGCGGAGAGGATGGTCCAGTGAGAGACGCTAAATTCCCGAACACATAAACTGGGATACTGACTGGAGATTCAACGGAGCCTGACTACTTGAAGCTCGTCGTGGTACGAAGGTAATGCTACCCCGCGGTATATCATACCAGCGATGAGGGGGATGAAGTTTGGCGTTTCGAGGCAACGTTGAACGACCGCCAGGGATCGCCCGAGTGGCCTCGCACAGTGTGTGAGTACGGGCGCTCGGTATGCGCGATACCGGTTTGCTCGGTCGGCACAGGGGAGAAACCTCCCGATGGGTTCTCTTGGCAACCCCCCCCTCCCCCCCCCTCCTAATACCAGTCAAGCTCAGCTTTCCATCGCAGCAGAGAGCGAGAGAGGAGCGCATAACCCGTGAAATTTCCTTCGCCAACGTCCAGCGGGCATCCTTGGACCCCGGGGGAACGTGTACTACGTCCGTCGCCTTCCCATTAATTCGATTCTCGCAACCGGCCCAGTCTCGAGGACGCCAACTCGACGATTCACAATCCCTCCGTTCCTCTCCTGGGCGAAAGCGCGTCGGGACACGGAAACGCCGGGCGAGCTTCGAGTTTGGCCCTTCCAGCTTTCGACGATTCGATGATATTCCGGGCTCAACTCTGTTATGCTGTACACAATCATTCGGTAATGCTGCCGTTATGCCTTTGTCCAAGTTTTTTTGTCGGCATTGTGTTTATGGCAATTTTTAACGAAGGGTTGTTCTGGAAAAGCCATTGGTTTTTATTTGTCTGATTTCTGCCTCGAGGTGCCTTATTGTTTACGATTACGAGTTTTGTGTGAGATGCTGGGAGCGGAGGGTGAATAGCGTGGAAAAATAATATGTTGCCTAGACTAACTGCGTGGTTAAGTACGCTTTGAGCACTTTATTCAGTAATATGATTTTTTTCTTATCGTCGGTCCACCAAATTAGTCCTACACTCCGAGAGGGATCTCGGAAAAACTACCAAGTCATATCGTAAATTTCGAGCAGGCAATATGGTACACCAGCGCCATCACTGGCGACATGTGAAATATTCACAGTGGCTTTACCTGGTTAACCCTTTATAAGTCATGCCTCGATCCGCACTCTTAGGCGCTACCGTAGCAACGCGTTTCGGTACGGTTTCGGGCGGTGTGACTTATAAAGGGTTAACATAGGCGCAAGAAAATATTTGGCCGTGGCAAGAAATATTTTGCTGTAGCAGCGAAATATTTTTGCTACCACAACAATAGATTATTAACGATGTATATTTTGTTACAGAAACAAAACTATTTTTCACCGTGAGAGCCCATCGGCGCTCCAGGCTTTCACGTGGTGTACACATGCCTGTTGTTCGAGTGTGGTGGAGTGACAGAATGCCCGTGCATATAAAGGGCTCAGCAGCGACCGCCGGAGCTTACAGATTTTATGGCACGGATTTTTCGGAGCTTTGTTGGCGTGAGCTTAGCGAGACCGTTTCGCACGCGGCTCGACCTTTTAAGCTATATCCCGAGCAACCCGCAAACTCTGCCCGACTGGTAACCGACTATCATTTGTATACGGGCCCGATATTCCATCGACATGCGAGAGGTCGCACGCTAAAAACGCAGGGAACTCTCCGCGAATCCGGAGTTTCTCGAATGGAGAGATGAGAACATCAACGGTGTTGCTCACATGTCCGGGCTTTATTCGAGACTGAACGGGATTCCACCGGCTCTGTGTGTTGCTCCCACGATGCCGAGAGTTATCTGGAATTTCTTCGTTGCGAATGTTTATCGGAAAATTCTCGATCACACCCTACATTTGTCTGTGGTCGCGATTACTCCGTTTACGCCTTCTCACCCGCTACAGGCAACTAAAAAAAAGGTCCGTAAAATGTTTTCATCGTTCGTCGTTCAACTACCATGTTTGATGGATTTTTGCTCGCTGCTCAATATTTGATACTGAAACTCTCATTGAGTAGTAAAAAAGAAAATAAATAAAAATTAATCTTGAGAAAGCAGCGCCGGCGTTGTTGTCGTTCATGTCGCTGATGCCACAGACGGAATGGCAATGCTTCCGTTCATTAGCGGACGTCGGAAGATTTTGAAAGAAAGGGATAAACGGACAAAAACGTAACAGCATTAGCAAAATTTGTTCCCTTCTTCAGCCTCGAACAAAAGCGTGTCTTCCGAGGAAAGCCATTAACACATTTGACAAAAGCTCTCTGGCAGGCCAAAACTTTTTTCAACTAATGCCCGAGGGTCATCTCGTTGGGGTTGTCCAGAGTCCCGAGATCGGGAGGAGAGTGACAGGATGTACAAGGGAATCAGATACAAAAAAAGAGGGGCAAATAATGGAAGCAAGACGAAGAGAAAATTGCATTACATGCACGGTCGAAGAGGGCATATTCAGCGTTTCCCACATTGAAACCAACTCCGTCGAGAACGAGAGGACGGTTCTTCTCATCCATTCTCCCGACGACACAATACCCTCAGGAGCGAGACGTGGAAAAATTCCTTTTTGTCCCCCTCGTCCAGCCTCTTCGAGTTCGCAAACTCGGGGCAATTATATTAGGCTCCGGCAAATATTGGAAGAACGTACTAACTATTACTATTTACTGTCCAAATGAAAAAGACAGTCAGCCGTGAGTTCGCCAAAAATTTGGGCGCTGAATCGTTTAATGGAAAGCTAGTGCAGGGTAGTGTATCTTCTCCCTCGTAAAAACATGCATTTTAACGTTGCGGATCCGAGCCGGCACGTACACTGTCGCAATGAACAAAGAGATGATAGTACACAGCCGGGTTTTTTCGTGGAATGGTCGAAGAGTGCTCGCCGGGCCAACGGGTTAATGGGTCCCGTAATAAAATGCCACGCTCATCGGGGGTAAGGGAAACAGGAGAAGGTGTGCAGGGAGAGAGGAGAAAGGGTGCGCGCGCCGGGCGAGCCAGACGAGAGACCAAAAAAAAAAAAAAAACAAAGAAGCAGAAGTACATTGCTAGTTGGATGCCGGAGAGTGGACGTCTGGCCGGTCCACCAGCGGGAGGAAAGATGTGCCCGTCTTCTCGATCCGTCTAGGTGGAAGGTAGACTGAAAAAAAAACGAGATCGAAAAAACAAGGTAGATAGATATGCCTCCGAGAAGAGGATAGCGCACCAACTAGCAACGGCGAATAGGAACAACATGGACAAAACACAGTGCCTCGTAAGAAAACCGATATAAAGGACACTCACGATCTTCTCGTAAAATATGAAAGGCCGACGTGTTATACGAGTAAAGAGGCAGGGGAGGATTGCCGACGCACGCGAGAATGTTTTCCACTCCTTCTTCGGACGCTGGCCTGTTCGTGTGTGTGTGTTTTTTTTTCTTTCGTTCTTTCCTCGGTCCAGACTCGTTTTATTCGTCGGACTCCAACACGTCACGAGACTATACACCGAGAGAGTTTAACTCTCCCTCTCGGTCCCTCCCATCTCCTCGCATCTTCCTCCCGAGATCCCTCTCCTCTTCTCACACCCATGTAGATTGCAGCATACCGCTTGCGCTTCGCAACCTCGTTTCTCCCTGCTTCTTTTATTTTCCCCGTTGCACAGCTTCAGCTTCTTACTCCGCCACTTTGTGCCCGATAACGCCTCGTCCTCCGTCTCCCCCTCGTTGTTCAGCCGCGTTTTTCCTCCGGTTCGCGCACGGTCCCTCCCCGTGGAACTCGCTGCAGAAGGAGCGGGACAATCACGAGGCACCAGACAGAGCCCGCCGACTGCCAGAGAGACCTTACATGTATAACTACTACTACAAGAGACACGACAAGACACTTTCCAATCTTCCCGATTGTCGAGTCGATATGCCCCGTCCTGTCGTACCTTCCGTCTAGTCTTCTCTCTCAAGCTCTTCCTGCAATCTCCTGGCACGTCTCGCTCTCCCTCTTTGGACCGATATGTATGTACCTGATTCTCTACTCCAATTTTTTCGATAAAAAAACAACGACATCGTACACGGCCCTCAATCAAGTGAAGAGACATTTTTATGAACTCTTCACCCACGGCTTCTCTGCCGAATTTATTTCTCATTCCTGCCATCTTGAAGATATATTAAGATCTGTCCGAAGATGTCTCGCCCGTCGCGAGGGTACCGGTGCGATTCTCTATATGGAGTTCGCGATGTTCGTTCATAAGCCGGCAGAATATTCTCAGCCGAACACAAGGCTTGCGTAAAGTCCGTGAAATTTCTGACGAGAACTCTATCCAATGCTGGGCAAATTATACTTCGAGCCCCGTTCTTCGAAGATAGACGTAATAGTACTCGTTCCTAGAGAATATCACAACATTTCAGAGCTATTGACAAAGGAAATGTCACCCCTTTTCCCTTCCCACCGCCGCGCATGCCACGACTTCGTTGTATTGTTTCGTTGCGCATGGCGTTTCGCACGCACGGAAGCTTGGTGCGCGCGAAAAATGAGAATTTTTTTATTAAAACGAAGAAAAATAAAGGATGTAAAGAATAAACGATTAGAACCAAAGCAAATGTCCAAAGTTGGTTGTAAAAAATACTATTGGAAAAAAAAGAAAATAATAGCCTCACCCGAGCTCTGGACATCTACATATGAATAAAAATATATGACTAAAAAATATGATGGATAGAAATATCTGGGTAGAAGGGAAAAGGGGTTATGCAATTTTCTAGGAACAAGTACTACTACATCTATCTTCCAGAACGAGGCTCTTCACGTAATTATACGATGGACCGTCGCAGGTAAGTTCGTTTGGAGCGTCATTGCTCTTAGCGTATCAATAGCGTACCCCGGCATTCGCGAAAACAGAGTATTATCGAAAAAGCGTTTTAGGCTGTACTCCCGCGAACATACCGTTGTCTATTCTGGCCGAGAGGCATGATGGAAGAGAGCAGAGATTTTTTTTGTTCTCTTTCTGTATAATTGCTTTTATGAACCGTGGAACGAGCTCGACCCTGTCCGCAAATGGCTCAGTGATGGCGAGAGCCCCGGTAGGATGGAGGTTTTTCGAGAGGACAACGAGCGATACGCGCTATCAGCGAAAAAAAATTTCAACCAACGTGCTCCATTATTTCGTCCTCTCGGCCATTCCGCCCATGTGGATGACGCACTTTGCCGAAGCCCTTTTATTACGGCTCAGTCAATTTTACCATGTATACATAAATATGTAAAACACGTGTGTATGTTCCTTCGAATAATCATCAGTTAATGCGTACCGCTACTCTCCACGTTCATAAATATTCTGGGGCGATAGATGTTTCCAATTTCGAGGGATTGCAGTATCGATAAGTCTGCAGACAGGGGCTGGTCCACCCGATTTTTTCCGACAGGTTTTTCCCCCACTGTTTAGCTGCAGTTGCTCGCTGACGCGATTGGCAATAAAAGTGTCTCACAATGGGTGTTTAAACTCATCTCGTTAATATTGAGCATCGGGGAGTGGACGGAATGGGGGGGGGGGGGCGGTCAGTGTTTACCGCAGAATTCGAACGAGTGAAGCCCCAAAGCCAGTGGTACGAGCGAGCGCGCAGGGGAATATTGCTGGGGGCATCGCCATGTCCTATAAACGAAATCGAATGTTTCACACACGTAGTACACGCGGGCTTTTCGAGTGTACGTACGGGATGGATAGCCCCGGGTTCACCGGCCTCCCATATTTCCCGAATTCACGTCCTGCTGTCCCGCACTCGCTCGTGCGAGCTCCCGCCGCTCTCGACCGCTCGTATGGCATATATTCATAGTAATACATTCGAGTGTGTACGCGCAGGACACGGGCCGCGAGACCCTCTCTCGCCCCGACTTCCGGTCGCAATTAAAACGAAGGATAAACAACTAGTCGCGGTGATAATTCATAAATAATTAAACTCTCGAGCGGCGACGTGGACACGGAGAAGAGAGCAGCCTCGCCAACTCTTTCAGTCATCAACGAGCTCTCTCGCTCTCTGTGCACACACGTACACGAATAATACATAATGAATGCCGCTTCCCTGCGTATCTCGTTTCACTCAACGAAATACTGCGAATTCGCGACAGCGAAAATTCCCAATTTAATTGACTGCGATCGATTGTACGTGTATCGGTGGAAGTAAATTAAAAAAACAACGGCGCACAGGCATATAAAAAATTCGCTTCCTCATAGAGGAAGCTTTGTTTTCGTCAGAAAAAAAATGTCGATATTTTAGTGTCAGATTTTTAGCGGGCGACCGGATGCGTGTGCGTGTGCGTGTTTTTTTTTATCCGGATGATGCTATTTGCAAACACTCCGTAGCGCAAGCGACGGTTTTCTGTTGCCACAATTCAATTTTCAGATACCTTGGAAATTACGGTTTCTTCTGGTCCGACTGAAAACTTCCGGTCGTAAAATGAGATGCTCAAACCAAAAGTGATGCATTCTATTATGCCGTCACTTCCGGTCGAAATAATGAGATTTTTGAACTGGAAATTACGTATTTCCGATAAGACGTCACTTCCGGTCGAAAAATGAGATTTTCAAACAGGAAGTGACGTTTTTCTGGTATGACGTCATTTTCTTTTGAAAAATGGGATTTCCATACCGGAAGTGATGTTTTCCCGTATGACCTCAGTTCGGTGACGTGCGGTTCCGTAGCCGTGCCGATGGTTACATCTCACCTGGGTATACTTACCATACATAATTCCTGTTTCTTTTACCAATTCAATTTTTTTTCTTTTTTTTTTTTGTTGCAGAGCATGGCTATACCCAACGGCGTTCGGTGCAACTCTTCGTGGATTTCACGGTACGTTCCTCCTCTCTTACAATTTATCTAACCTTTTTACGATCTATTTTCGCTCGTCCGTGCCCATAAAAATGCGACTCTCTTGCGCCTGCAAGAACCGTTCCGACCCCCTTGGTCCACCTGCTCGTAGGGTCCAGTTCTTTTCCCGCCTCGTAAGTATGATCTCCTCTCTTGTCGGCAGAAACACTCGAAGGAAGGGCGCCAGCGCCGGTTTAACGACGATACGTGACCCATAAAAGATACACTTTTCAGCGCGCGCGCATATCGCCCTCTCCGCGATTCGGATATTACAAAGTTCGTCGTAGTTTCTTCGTATCTGTCGGTACAGAAAATACTGCGCATACACGGTACGGTTATGCAGAACAAATGCGCGAAGGACGAACATCTCGTGCATAGGTAAATGTTCCCTTCGATAAAATAAACAAGAAATCGAGAACACCTTTCGTGCAGTCCGGGAGCTCTCGCTATTGCTTTTTATGTGCATAGGATAAATATGATATTTAATCACCGAGGAATACAAGCAGAGAGAAATGAAGAACACCTCGTTGATGAGCAAAAAGTATTCCTAGCGAAACTGCCCGCGGGTCGTCGAACATGTGTATGCGTGGCTCGAGCTTTGCTCACCGTAAAAAGAAAAAAACTAGATATACTTATAACGAGCTTTGCTCACCGTAAAAAATATTTATTGTAACGGAACGCCAGTACCACCAGGTAGAGTCTCGCGTTTAGCAAACTCATCTCTCGATGAGTCTGCTAAAGACTCGAGACTCGAGATCTCTCATCTCGAGCCGGTCCAATACCGAACTCTTTCCTTCCACTTGGAAGAAGACGATCTAAAAAATCGTGAGTTCGATATTTCCCTGCCCCGGAATATCGAACCGTTTCAATATATACTTTTAACAAACAACCCTACATGTCTCACGGTCAGAAGCATTCAGACTTTCGAGCGTGACGCTCAGGACTTAGAGGGTTCGGTGCGAGATTCGATTCCAAACGATCCACGGACTCGACCAGCGAAGGCTTGGACTTGAATAACCGTGATTGCCCTCTGCCACTATCCGACGATGCTAATACCGCGATAGTTCGGCGTCAAAAATTAGCATAGAAGGGATCTCGTGAGATGGAAAGCTCCCGCAGCGGAAAGGGACGAAACTGTATGTATTTGTCTACTATGTATAAACCGGGTGGAGTCCCTCGGTATGCATGCCCGATGTCGGAGTGGTGCGCTGTGTTACCTCTTGTGCATTTCAACTCCCGGAGGCAAGGATCGCACAGTGCTCTTCGGTGCTCCCGGAGGCAAGAATCGCACGGCGCCCTTCGGTGGGATAGACAAGCCAGGGAGCGTTGAAATTCTAATAGGTCGCAAGCTCCCTCGCCGTCTCGTCGTCCAATGGCTCTTCGCTTCTCCTCTTCTGTCGATGTCAAAAGGAGGATAGAACAGGACCATCCAGGTTGTTATTGGCAACGAACTGCCGGTTATGAACACGTTTCTCTCGGTGCTACTTTACTGCGCTCCGCTGACGACCGGGAGCGACTATTTCGTGAGCTTTTTATTTCTCCCGCAAACCGCCACCCTCCCCCTCCCCCTCGTCAGCCATACCCCTGGTTTCCATTCTCTCGCTCCTTTGTCCCGTCGGAGAATATTCGTTGCCCGCGCGCGCTTCCGGTCATCAACCACCGCGTTCCCGAGTTCTCCCGAGAGAATAACCCCGTCCAGTCTCATCCAGTTTGCGCGACAAGTAGTGCAAATCCGGGAACGGTCAGACTCCGAAAACGAATTGCAAAGAGCAGGGACGAGTCACCTCGTCGAACAGTCGGAGCGACGGTACGGCGATGCGACTGCAACCTCGTCGTTTAAATTTTATGAAAAAAAAAAAAAAAAAATTGACCTCCCTTTTCACGACGACGTTCCGGGCTCGCCGCGATACTCGGGAAGTTGAACCGGTAGTATACCGGCCACTGTGTACCACACGGTTCCGCTGATGTATTATTTAGACTTTCCCGCTCGCGGAGACGCTCCACATCGGCTCTCCGTTCTCCATGATTGCTCTTTTAATTTTCTTTTTAATTTTTACCTCGCGGCCTTCTTTTTTAACCCAGGCTCGTAAAATGTTTTTTAACGGTGAATTTTATGACCTTCGGGAGCAGCGCGCGACTTGTACCGCGCAGCGCTTACGGAAAGGGTTTTCCGAGCGGGTTTTTAAGACATTGCTAACATAAGAAATATTCATATTGCTTTTCAAATGTAATATCGAGAATCCAGGCTTTCGAATTTTGAAATAATCATGAAATACCAATAACAATAATTTTTTTACACGGTAAAAAAAAATGCTCTCATGAAAATTCGTCTATCACAAAATGCTTAATCGATAGAGCAGTTTCGTATTAAAACGGGAGGGTGGGCACGACCTGGCCAGTCGTAAAGTCCTGAAACCGACTTAGTAGAATAACGTTCGCGATGTCGTCGCGAATACCGTAACGCTTGTACATGCAGGATGGAGCAACAGGGAACGAGTAGACATCGCATCGAAACAGCCTTACGGGCGTTAGACTATGGACGAGTGAATTCGTTACGGTGGATCGTAAAACGAGAGACACGCATCCCGCGAGGTATACGCTACGTCGCCATAGGCAATGATTCGAATCCCCGCTCCTCCCGTCGTTCCTCCCTCGTTTTTCCCTCGGCTTTTCCACTCCGAACGCCCGCACGGTCGAGTAACGTTTACAACGGCGACAGACGGTTTTAAAACTGCATCGCGTCCCCGGCTCAACCCCTTTACCCTAGCCCTTGCAATACCGACCGCGCCCCTTTCTCTTCCCTTCCGGGCGACACAGCGAACCCGCGAACTCTCGCCGAGCTTTAATATTTATTCATGTCCCGCGTATCCATAATCCACGTCCACTATCCGCTCGGCAGTCTCACCAGCTCTGCGCGGTGTAACGCCGGATATGAGATACAGATTATCATCGGTTACCGAGTTCTCGTCACCGCGTCAACCCTTGCTCTTTTATTCCTCACACATGGAGCCGTTAATCTTTGGATTTTTCTTCTGGAGCTTATGAGACACCGAAAAACTATTCGACTTTCTCTCTTTCTTTATTTTTTATTTTATTTTTAGTACCACCGAGCTTCTGCCGATGAAAGGAGAACCAGCGTCTCGCCGTATACGCTCGAGGGGCCGAGAGAAGGCGTCAGGCAGTATCAAAGTTTACGGTGTGGAGCGGGTGGGGCCGCGAGCGTAAAGAGAGACAGAGAGTTCGAGGGGATCGTTTCCCGAGAGAAACGTATAGTTACCGGTTATTTTCTATAGGGAAAAGGAGAAGAGACGTCGCCGTCGTTGCGGCGGTGTTTTTCCCCTCCGCCGACGGTATTGCCGCGGTGCTCTCGACCTCTCGCATTGTGTCTCGTTTAATAGCTCCGTTGGTTACCCGGCTTCGAACTTTGTCGAACTCCCACACCGGCAAAATATAAAATTCTGATCATCTCCGCCCCCCCCCCCCGCTGCTGCTCGATGTTCGTTTCACGTACGAGGAATCTTTAACGAAATCTGCAATAGAATTATCAGCACCGACGACGGGAAATCTCGCGGGATACTTTTGCACGTATGCACAATGCACAGACGGGACGTGTACTGCCTTTTCCACTGTCGTTGCTGTCTCAATGTCCTTTGTCGTCAGATATCGAATTCTCGATGCAAAACCCATTGGCAAATGTACCGACAAAATGGAAAGATAAAACACAATGCGAAGGAATCATGAGAGCAGACGATAATTGACGGACAAAGAATACATGAAGGTACGTTCTATCTCCATACCGCTGTTGTTGATGTGTTTTGTTCTTCTTTTTTGGCCTATGAACTATTAATCAAACATCGTGAGGTGTGAAAGCCCATTGTTCCCACCATTGTCCATTGGTCATTGTCTTTATATTTCGGAACCAAGGTACGAAGGTCCATGAACATTGGATCACGATCTTCAGGATGTTCCACGATGTTTAGGATGTTCCACGATGTTCAGGATGTTCCACGATGTTCACGACGGATCACAATGTCCATAATGAAGGAAATATGAGAAAAACGGGGGTCTCTGTTACACGAATTTTTATCGCCCGACGATTCAATGCATACGGTTGAAAGAGAAGCGATTTAACACCAATACTACATTGTCACACACAATGGCCGCAGTGCTTCCCTGGGAATATTATCGTCGAAGCAGCTCAATGTCCCAGAGACCGATCATCTCCGCTGGTACGGGGTAATTTTCTCTTCCACTTTTACCGCTGTCACTCCAATCTCCCTGTCTATCTGTCGCACCGGTTACCCGCTAGGACATGTGACCAGATAAAATTTCCTTTTGAAGTTTTTTTCCTCTCGCCTCTGCGGACCTTCCTCGGGGTCCATTTATTTCTTCTCTCTCGATTCCATTCCGCTCCTCTTTCGCGAACGAGATCGGTTTCTTGTTTTCTTTTTCCATCTTCGCGTGTATTCGTTATAATCGGTTCGTCAAGAGCGCGTTCAGCTTTTTTTCCACGGAGATATTGTACCCTTGGATAAAAATGATGAAGGAACGCGAGGAAGGGAAAGAGGCTGCGGTGTCCAGTGCTGAATATCACGAGATTTAAAAAAATTAATTCGGTGTGTGAGAGACGGAGTAATTCTGCAAATAACGCGAACGCTCTGCATTCTGCTTATGTATTGTATGCATGGGGTTTCGGCTATTAAACTCCGAGCTTCTCTTTGGCGCAGACGGAAAGAGAGCCCACTCATCCTCTGTGTCCACATGAGTGCTATTATACTAATACCTATGGCAGAGCGGAAAAACTACTGGTCTGCTACCGACGCAATTTCCATCGAAAACTGTACAGGTAGAACCGTGCGAAAACTCGTACATTCTCACATTAACATATTTGTTCTTCTTCGTCATACAGAAGACTGGGTTATTCGTATATTTGCTCGCGCATAGAACGCACCAGTTGCGACCTATCCGGAACTGATTAACCTGACTGTGTCTCAAACGAGTCGCAAAGATAACCAAGTTTTGAAGAGCGTTCTCAGTGTGACGGGCGAATTTAATGCTACATGGGCAGTTGAAATGAAGATTTGCTACCCAAACATCGAGACGTGCTCACGAAATTCTATCGATCATATAGTTTATCATGGGTAGTGAGTACTCTACCCGCGCAAGGCTTCGAGACCTATCTATACATGTATCTTCTGCATCTCAAGTTTGATAAAGCCTTTGGCTTCTCATCGGTAAGTCTACACGCAATGCCGAATCCCCATAATACTTTGTTGCACTGCGTGAGTATCGAATAACTCGCTCCGGGTACGGCAACTCTATTGGAACCGGATTGCTATATCAAATTTGACGGGTACACTGAGAGAAAGATCACGGGAAATCCACCAAGTCATATAGTAAATTTCGATCACAGAACATGGCACACGAGCGCCACCACTAACGATATATGCAATTTTCAAAGAGGCCATAGCAATTTTAGCCAACCCATACGGTAAATCAGGGTGATATGGCCAGCAGGGTGAAATGGCGACCCGTTATATATTTTAACGTAACAAACGAATGGCGCTGTCGTTTGCACAATTTTAGTATATGTGGATACAATGTGATTGCACCAAAAATTATAAGATTGTACGTGCAAGGATCAGGACGAGCGGTGTATCTCTATTGCGAGGTAGCCAGAAATTTCTCGAGCTTTGAAGCGCTTTGGAGACATATTAAATTATAACTGTGCTGGTAAATCAACATTGCAGACTATAATTGGATGCCTTAAGAAAAGATTGGCGCGTAGTATACTTTTTTTTTTTGTTTCTACCCTAAATTACATATTTTCTAAGAGAATGTTAAGGTTAATACGAATGTTTGCCAGGATGACGTTGTAGTTCCCATATAGCTGAAAGTTCTGTCGGTTTTTACCAGATTTATGGTAATTTCAATCAGAGCCTTTTCTCAGTGAATACGTCATCATTGACGATGCCGCGCGGTCCTCTCCGTATTAGTACACAGTACCGAAAATATGATCCTAAACTGTGGGTTGCACTTAAGCTCGCCTAGGCTGTCCGTTCAATCGTCCCAGGTCCACATTTAGGCAGCGCAACCACCCAGCCGGATTACACTAATGAATTTGTTCAAAATTTGTCGTCACATTCCAATTAACTGGTAACTCCAAATTAAAAGAGGCGTCGTTCCCGACCATTTAGGCGATTGCTTCACGATCTTCCCATTGTCAGGCGACGTTATAGAAAAGAACGGAATTTATGGCTCGAGTAATATATATTTCCATCGCGCCCAATAAATGTTGTCGGTTACACGGTAAACAAACATATCTTCCGCGCTGCCAGAGGTAGCACGTTTTCCCAATCGATCTCATCGAAATTCCAATCAGCTGATGGTTAGCCGGCGGTGTGCACGTCCGCGCACTCTGTACCGTTTTCGGATACAAACTGGCCAGGCCAGAGTAAGGCAAACTTGAACTCGTTATGGCGACGAGGCAGTGGCGCGGGCCTCATTCTGCACGCGAAATGCCAGGCACGGCCGAATGATTAGGCTAATTTCCAGCAGAACGCCCGCCAGCCCCGCGGTGCATCATCAGGCTCGCGCTTCCATAACGCCCGCGATATACGAGGGTTGAAAACCGAACGATCGAGCCGAACGTAAATTTCCCTTTCAGATTAGTTCCGATTGAGCCGCCACTCCACGAACTCTTCAGTTGGTTTATCAATTTCTTCATTCCGTCCGGTAATCTTCGCGAATTGATTCCACACCGCAGCGAAGACCAAAGGGTCAAGTGCTGTGATGATTGATTTATTGAGTTTTCAACCGCTATTATTTCCGTGATGCAACGATCGCCATCCGGAGCCAAGATAACCGTTCTGTTCTCGGTCCCGTTCGTTCCTCGCGCGCTCGACTCCCGGTCGAGAAACCACGAGTAGTCCCGGTGGTCGGTGATACGTCATTGGTACGAGCCAACGCGGCCACGGAGTGACGCAGAGTCCCGGTGTCCAGCCACGCATAAGTGGTTACTTACGTTCGTAGCCAGACCGCAGGAGCTCGCTCGGGCTCTATATTTGCCAGAAAATCCTATTGCGACCGAGCGAATTCGCAGCGAGACTCGTTCCCCGTGTTACAATCGGGTCCGGTAGCAGTCCGCAGCCTGTTAAACAGTCCGAGCTCGAAAGTTTCCGGCTCCATTGTCTATACTTTCAGTGAAAATATCGTTCGCGCTCGGTCGTTGGTTCTCAAATAGCCCCGGTGTACCAGAGGGAACCAGGAGATATGCGAATGCTCGCATCAACGGCCGGCGAATCGGAGAGAGAGGATGCGAAATTCGAGGGGCGGAATTAAGCTCATAATTTAACGGCTTGGCAACTCGGTGTCTCTTTCCCTCCTGAATTTTCTCCCCTCGAGAGCCGGACGTGCGCGCGGTATGCCGCTATTATATGCGACCATGCAAGGCGCAAGAGGAAGAAGCAGGATCGGAAGAAAAGGACACCGTGCCGGGATTTCCAGGGACGATGAAGATATTTTCCTGCCGTGAGATTTTCGTTAACGGCGTATATTCGATGGGTTCGTTGGTCTTCTTTCGGGGGGGGGGGGGGGGGGGGGGGGAAGGAAAGGGCCACGCCGAAGTGGTGCAGGAGCGCCATGACGAAGAAAAGTTTTTTCACCGGACGATGAGGTCGATGATAAGCTCCGGGAATCCCCTCATCAACGTTGAACGTTCTTGTCCTAGAGAATATCATAATTTATAAAGTAAAATTCCCGGTCGAAGAAACTTCCATCGCCCTCTTAAACTTTTAATCTCTCCCTTCGCCATCACCTTCGCAGGTAAAACAATTAGGTTCTTCATTTTACAACCTCGCAATTCCGCCGGGAAGGCTCATCGTCGCGATGTCGCAAACAAACAACGTCGAACGGATGAGTTTATGAGGCACAGCGAATCGAATCCACGGATTGAATCGAGCAATGCACTCGCTCCGCGACAAAGGCGGGCGGACAAAGTGAGGCAGGCCGCGCGAAAGCCACTTGAATTTATTAATTATATTTTTATTTAATTAGCCCGGAACGACGCCGTTCCGGCGACGGGGAGAAATATACCGTAAGAAATGAGAGCGGCGCCCGGCTCTCTCCGGTATAATTCTCACCCTCGTTCCTTTCCACCGGCGCTCTCTCGCTCTCCCCCTGTCCCGAGGCTCGCGCAATCTAATTGAATCGTGGCAGTGCCGGAGGAAAAATATACGACAATCGGGGCGCTGGTAAGTTTCGCCCAGGGTGGCGCTGGCTCAGCCCCCGGGTATTAATTGCTTGGCTCGCGGATTTTAGAGCACGGCTAGCCACTTTGCCGCGGGGGTAGTAAACTCTCCATAAGACCTAAGCCCTGCCTTATATACCGGCGACGGTGTTACGGCGAAACCGGGAAAGCAAGACGGAGTATCCCCGAAGCCGTTGGGTACGGCGCGCCGGTTGGGAACATCGGCCTCGTCTTCGTCGCCGAGTCGCGGCATGTTCAACGGTTCCATTGAGGAATTTAACGCGAACGGGCCGGGATGCAGCTCACCGTCGTCGTACACGTAGGCTCGCAAGACGCTCGCAAGTAGTTTGCGATGTCGTAAATCACATCCGAAGTTCCGCGCGAATCCATCGCTCTCAGCCGGTGGGTTTCGCGGTGGTAGTCGGTGAATGGGAGCCGGGCTCGCTCTGCCGCGAAACCGAAATGCATTTCACTCATTGCCGAGTGAAATGCACGGGCGCACAACTGCAGTCGGCTCCGGTACCAGGGCACAACGGAATATATTAACCGGATAACGTATCCGTATCGAGTTTTTGTTAGTGGCTTAAAAATCGGAGAGATGGAAAAAAAGCGCGCAACGACCGCTGCGTGAGCCGGTCGATGCGCGGCCACTGCATTACCGGACTGCAAGCGAGGATCTGTCAGAGGGGAAAATACTTTTTGCAGTTTCTCCTCTCGCTGTACGATCGGAATTTGTCCTGGCACAAATAATATTACCGTTCGCGGGTGGGTCCACGGCCTGCGGGACTATTCGAAAACTTGATGACCCTCTTTCACCACGCGGCGCGCGGAAGCGCAGGATGTAGACACAGGTCCGGAATTTATAAAAATGCCCATGCTATATTCTTTCACTCGTGGACCACTCTGTTCACTCCTCGTCGTTCCATCCTTCGGGTACTGGTGAATTACTCTATTTTTCTTTTTCCTCACCCACCCTCGGTACGGCCAACTCGCGTTCTAACATTATTTTCGACTCTGCCGATCCTATGAGTTTCCGTATAACGAGTTGGCAACCCGCACCGGGAAGTTAGTCGCTTGAGAAGAAAAACGAGCGACGCGATAGGATGCTGGTAGTGAAAGAAGAAGAAGAAGAAGGAAGGAAGGAGGGATGAGGAGGTGGGAGGAAAGAAAAGCAGCGGGAGGCGGCTCGCGTATAGGTGGAGGAGAGAATACGAAGGCAAAACGAGTTTCTGTTTTTCTCTGAAAAGCATAAAGAGTTCGCGGTGGTTATGCTTATATTCCGAGCAATATACACTCCACAATGAATGCATACATACATAAATACATAGCGTTCGTTTTCCTCCCGTTGTCCTTCCCTCGTCTCTTCACTACAAACGTCCCGCGATAGCAGCCACCGCCCCACCCCCTCACCCTTGGTTCCCTTCCTCCATTATACTCCAGGCTTTCTCTCTTTCGACCTGGGGCTTTTCGAAAAGGGACGGCGCTCACCCCCGCGCGCGGACTGCCTGCCTCTTTAAATGACTAAACTTTAAACTTTCACTCGCGTATGCAAACTAATGCAAACCGGAGGCATGTGGAAGGAACTGCAAACAGCTCACTCGGGACTCTTTTTCAGAACGGCCACCTCGCTGCTGCCGCCGCTTCAGCGTCGTCCCACTGTTCGCTGCATCCCTTTTGCTCCTCTCATCCGTCCTCCTTCGCAACCCCTATTTGATCTGCTATTTTGCTCTATTCTTCTTGTCTTTCTGCCTCACGCTCCGCGACGACCTACTCGGATCTTAATCCGCCGACTGCGCAGGACGGTTCGATGCACGGTCGGCTTTCAGGCCAATTCGTTACGTCACGAAGTTATATCTGTATATCACGGTATAGAATATCTGCTGAACGACGAAGGGGGTGAAAGGGGTTAATGGCGACAGTAGCGAAAACGGGAGCAAGTAAGGATAGGTCAGCAAAATTACCGGGATTGTCTTTCGGCGTTCCCGCGGTATGACTCTATCAGTAATTTACCGCCTATGCCGTAAGTAATGATCATCGAAGCGTTACCGGGGAGCGCTAATAAGGGGGCACTATAGCCAACGATGTATCCTGTAATGGATCGTTCGAATGCCCCGGCCTTCGTGATCGCAATGCGGCTGCACGAAGTGGATTTGCTTCGGCGGTTTCTGCCTCTGTGTGTTTTGCACCAATATATATTTACATTCGCGAAGCGACCGCGGCTCTCCACGATTATTAGAACTACGGTGGTTTCTGGGACATCGGATATGGATGTGTATCCTCCTCGAAATGCATTACCCGTAACGGGCTTGGTTGTTCGCGTTGCGAACGGAAATACATAAGCTTGGGCCAGTGTCGGAGTGAGGAACGAGATAAAGTAACGATTAATAAAGAATTGAAATGATTCATTACGGGTAGTAGTAAATGTATTTATTGACATTAATGTTTACAATATTGATGGTGAAACATTTACGAACGATATGCAATACATATAAGGTAAGCGATCAAGTTTCTGTCATCTTTACCGCAGCAAAGGCGGATTTCCAGCATTTATACACGGTTTGTATTATCGGTTTCAAAAAAACTAATTGAATGTGTGCATCGAAGCCTTCTGAATGCAATTCAGAACACGCCATCAACTTTTTTTGTATTAAACGAAAACCGCATTTATTATTAGTAGAAATTCCGTTCGACGACGTTAACTGAAAGAGTGACCAATAACTGGGCGGTTTACCTTAATGACGATGGGCCAACGACTGAAGTTCTTCAGCCCAGGGTCATCGTTGGTATGTGTAGCATCTTTTTACGCTGCTATTAATAAGGGTCCTGATTTTGTATTTTTTGAGGTGTGTGCAGGCGTATTATTCTTAATTAACTCCCGTTGAGCATTCTTTCTAAGGATTGATATATAGGGTGAGTGAGAAATTTATGTATGTTATGTGGTGTTCGCTTTATGCACAACGGTTGTAGATATTCTATTCAGTTTATTGCGAATTGTTTAGTAAGCTGTAGTAATCTATTCATTAACGGGACAATGCCGCTGTTTGAAGAGAGGATTTGACGGGTTTCGGATTCTTGTAAGTTGCCTGGGCGCACCTATTTTGGCTGTTTTTATTTTTTTCAGTGCTGTTTCCTTGCAGTTTAGAAAGATTAGGTCCCGCGATTCAATTATCGGCCGACAGACAGATTTGTATATATTAACTGCATGTTTTGTATTGATATCTGCGTTTTTTAAGGTTGATTAATTATTAATTATAATTGAATTAGTAGATTATGGAATCGAATGAAAATTGTAATTCATCGTAATTAGATTTTCGGATGGGGTTTCGCCTCTCGTCATAGTTCATACCGACAATAATAGTGGGGTGATACAAATGAGAAAAATATACAACTGAACGGGGAGAGAAGGAAAATTTATTGCTGAGCGGGGTCACGCGGCACGTATCGGATGAGCTATGCGCACTGGCGCGACAATTGTCTTGTCATGGAGGGCCAGGAATTATGGATTCCATAGTCCGTGGGGTATCTCGATTCGCAAAGTCATTGAGAAAAATTTTACCGTACCCGCGGATAGAGCAGTCCCCGGGTATTCATTCAGCCACGAGAAACACTTTCAGGTCTCACTTGGATGATGGATTACCGCTCTTATCTGTCTTTGTCTTCTTCTTGGATACTCTCTCTGCATGCTCGGTCTTTCGCTCGCTCGTTGCTTTCTTGATGTACGTCAAATGAATTTTTATGGCGGGATAGATTACACCGAGTATGAAAAGCGAGCGTCACTGATATAGCTAGACACGCAAAAAAGAAAAGAAGTATGAGCTCCGTCTATCGGGGAAACTGGAAATGTCGAGTTAGGATGAGATTAATTGTTTTTTTTTTTTTTTAGAATTCGTTGTAACTCATTAGTTGCTTGATCTTTTCTTCCCTCAACCTAATTTACTTGCAGCGTGTTTGATATTTTCATGACACATTAGATAAAAAGTGCCTAGAAAAGTCCTGACAGTGTCCTTCAATTTTGAAGTTTCACATGTTTTCGTTTCTTTACTATTCTCATTCTTTATTTGCCTTATTGGGAGTTTATATTTTCCTCCCATACTTGATAAATTGGTCAATTTACGCGTCATATATTCGCGTCATCAATTCGCGTTTATCTTCCAGAGCACCTTTGAATCTATAATAGCCATGTGAGTAGTGAGAATAGCGGAATGCCGTCAGTTGTCGAGGTCACAATTGATAGCAGTTCGCGGTTTAATTCGAGTGTTAGAAGAGACTGTACGTACTTTGATGCCATCGCGTCATAACTCGGCTTATGAGGAAAGTTGATGTCTCCAGTCCGGGCCCATTGTCACCATCTCAACAGTATGCTCGACACCTTGACACTCGACGCCGCGGTACTCGCTCCATCAAGCACTTCAAGGTTCCTCTCGGAGTACCGCAACGGCGTCATTCACATCCACTCCCATCGCACAGACACAGATTAAAGAAACGCACAAGACGCGTATACTCGCCAATGTCGGAATTACGTTTGCCATTGGCAAACGTAATATACGTCTGGTAAACTAGTGTACCCACCTGTGGTCCCGCGGGAACACCCCACTATACACGCCGAGTTTGCTGCGGAAATCGAACGGTGTAACATAAAAAAAGAGTCTGCAGTGGGTTCTTGCCCGAACGGCGCTCAAATCGAATCTACGGAATCGATTCTGACATCTGTTACTACCTCTGCGGTTTTTCCCATATCAACTGGGAATTTTCCAATTCTGGAAAGAGCAAAGTATTTTTTTTTTAATTTTTTGTTATCGCTGCGAATTTGATAACAACGCATGTGTTTAGTAACACGATTTTGTTAAATCGGCAATTGATTCCCAGCTTCAAATTTAATCAAATGCCTACGACGTCTTCGATAGATATAGATACAAGGTTGATACATAAGTCAACCGCATTTTTAGTGCGTAAGTTGTCCTCCTTTGACCAGTTCTCTCGCAAAACGCTCGCGTCACCGTGTAATCAACTTTTTTTCTTGTTTACCCGGAGGGCATCGCGAGGTTCCCTACCAACTCTCGAAATGACTCGGAACAGGTATCCCCTTCCTATCTTGCACCACTCCGATGAGTCATCGTCGCACTTAACATCCGAGGAACGTGACCACAGTGTTTCGTCGTCGTTCGTCTACTCACCAGAGCATTTCGTTGCGTCTCGCGAGAAACAAACAGACGAGCAGTTTCCACCTCGGGCCCGATAGTCGATTATTGAAATTGCATCAACGCCACGGTGAAGTGCCGAGAGTGCAGGAGTGTCGGATCTTTCCTCGTGTTGGACTCCCAAGCGGGTGTGCGTGGTTCCCATACAATCTGTGCCGATAACCGTGGCACACGTACACGCGTGTCGAAGCTAGGTCAAGAGAGGATTTTCAACCGTTGAACGAGCTCCGACCAGGCATTGGCAAAGTAATCGCTAATCTCGTTGGCGAACGGAAAGGCCGGCGACGGGGTTCGGCAGCAGCCGGAGCACTATACCGGAAGCTCGGCCCCGTAGAGAGAGGGAGCACCCCTGGCGCGCAGGTCCACCGGCGAGTAAGTTGAACCTAAATTATGTAAATTACTTGCATTCGCGGTTCACCCTGGGAGCGTGTCGACGCGTAAGAACCCCTCCAAACTAGAATACTAGATGGGGCTTCTCGAGGGTTGCCGGTTGGGGGGTATCGAGGAAAACCAGAAGGGCCGACGGTTAAGAGCAGGAAGTGTCGGAGGCGACGGTAGTCCAGGGTGGCGTCGATGGATAGAGTGCGGTCATTCCTTCGAAACCCGGGGGCTTCTGTGTGTGCCACACTATCCAGGGACGATATTCCTCCATGAGACGTTGAAAGCTCGTTCAAAGTTTCGCAGACGATGAGGTCAGCTCTTGCAGGATCATCCGACCTCGGAGCTGATGGAGTTTGAGGAAGGTGATTTTACATCAGCGAAACTCCTTGCTCCACTTCTTTCGGCGGGTCAATTTAGCAACGGGTCTGGCAGCTACGCGGAGTTTAACGGAAGTAGAGTAAATGCTTTACGATCTTCGGTACGCAGATATTTTTTCGCTATATTCAATTTTAGAAATGTTTTGCTTCTTCTTGGAAGAAGCTTTGTGTTGGTAAGATTTTTTTAAATTGTCGAGATTTTTATGAAAGCGGGGACAAAAATATCGAAAAAAGTATGTCTGTATGTTATAACTCGAGAATGCCTCGACCGATCAATATTTACAATAACTTAATGTCCACAACATCCACAATTTATTATTTGTCAATTTTCCGATCGCACTATTCGTCTCTAGTTTTACAGACAATAGTACAAATAAAAATTGTTAACAGCACCGGAAATAAAAGGACAAATTTGTATATTCAAGCCTAAACGAACGAGTTTGTCACGAATTTAATAAAATTATTTTTATGCAACTTCTTATTCCTATTTTACGAAATTATTTTTTTACTGTTTACTACGGCCAGACAGTGAACGAAGCTGGTAATTGTGGATTAATGGTTTCTCCGCGGTCGATGGCGCAAACTCGCTGTTAAGTAGCCTCGTAATCTCGTCGCGTGTTGTCCGAAGAAGAACTTGCCTAAGCTGTTCTGGGTCTCATGAATATTTGACGCCCGTCATATCTCTTCTTAGTAACCAGCAGCGACGGTGGTCTTGGATCGACTTTCATGGGTTATTTTGTTCCAAATACAGGCGAATCAAATCAATGAATTCCGTTACTTGGAATTTTGTCGTGACGCTCAAAATATTGATATTGATTAAGAATCATGAGATTATTTATTTATTTTCTAAACAGGCCAGATACGGGCGCATTACTCGCGAAAGTCACTCTATTCTCGTTTTCACTATTTTTATTTCGAAATAAAATGCAACTTTGTTTTCTTTTTTCACTCGGGGAATATTGAAATTTTATACTGGTACATCAAACGGCACTGCGAACCCTGAAGGCATGATGAACACTGACGGTAGTTTCGAAGGAAATATAATTCCGGGACATCTGTACTTCTCCCTTACGCTTCCACGGGATGTACGCGGAGACGACGATCCACCGACAAAAAAAAATGTTAAAGTAGTCCTTGCGAATGGTGTTGATTTCGCAGAAGTTTCCGGGAATTGAGAGGGAGTTGTAAACACATCTCGATGGTATAAAAATCTGAAAAAAATCAAGCGTATTAAAGTTGCCGAAAAGATTAATTTTCCATAACAATAATTCCAAAATGTTATTAACAAATTGATGAAAAACTTAATTGTTTAACAAATCTCCCGGAAACATAGTTTTTTTTAATTAAAATGATTCGTTTATTATTGTATATTATATACGTTGTTCATTCAACGTATATTATACACGTTGAATTATTTTTTATATAGGAAAAACGTGTAGAAAGTCAGATAATTCAAAGTGAATTTAAAAATCTGAAAAAATTTTATACCATTGAGAACAGTTTACTACTAGTTAATTGAGTTCCCTCTCAATTCTCTGAAACTTATGCGAAATCAACACCATTCGCAAGGACTACCTTAAATTCACGAACAGGTGTTTTGAGTGGATATTTAAAAAAAAATTGTCAACGCGGAGTCTCTGTGGCTTTCTCGTTTTCAGAGACCGAAACTGTCACGTGGCTCGGCCCAGCGTACGGTACACTGGACAGAGCCAATTGGGATAAAAAATCTTTTTTTTTTACAATATTCGCAAATATTTTCCTCCAGCGAAAATATGAAATATGTTTCCTGTCCCGGCTCTCCGAGCATGTGTCAAATGCAAAGCCTTCGTTTTCGAATTGACAGTCCTTAAAAAAAAAAAGAAAGAAAAAACTCAAACTCGAGTGTCGTCACTCTTCGGATAGGTGTGCACAGTTTTTAACTTTCGTCGTGTAATTTAATATCGAAAAGTTCAGTTTCCCCAGCAATTTTCCGAAAAACAGTCCGACAGGAAGAGTAGGGTACCGTGCGATCGATCAAAATTTTCCCCGACCATTTCCCAACCGGCTTCGCTCTTGCGAGGGGTGTGATTTTTCTCTCGTCTGGTATTCAGTTAGTCGAGTAAGCCCGGTAAGGATCCACGCAGAAGGGATATCCTCGGTGATAATGTATCGACGACACGTGAGTCCGTGGAAGAGGGAGAAAGATCTCCCTTTCCCCTTCGTAAAAACTTGCTTCGAGAATTCTCTCAACCTGCGAAGTGAGTAAAGTTGCCGAGTGACTGCTCGTTCCAATAGACAAAAAGGGTATCCAATCAGTAGCCCGGGCTATCCGTGACACGTGACCTGCCTCGAATATTATCTCGTCATATTTGCAGCGAATATTTTTTCGTTTCGAGTAAGTGTATGGAAAACGCGGAATAGATAGTTAACAGATCAGTGTTTAATGTTCTCCCTCCAAATCGTAGAACCTGTGAATTTATTAGCTCAAAAATGAGGGAAGGGTAATTTGTTGCTGCTTGTTTAATCGGTTGTCCGCCATCTCGTTGCAGGATCTCTTACCTTCCACAACCGGCTTATTTTCCTGACCGCCAATCATGCTCTTCGGTCTGTCGTCGCGACTGCTGGTCCTCTGGATCCTCACCGACGTGACCCTAGGCGGATACAGGGCGAACAGCGACACTCTCTACTTTCCCGATCAGAGGGACTACATCAAGCAGTCGGCAGTGTGCAAAGACGAGCTCATCCTCTGGCCTGGCAGCGGTCGGTGTTATCGGGAGGGCGAACAAGGACCCTGCAACATCGGTAGGATCCTACGTTTCGACAGCAGATTCCTGAAACCCTACTGCTCCGACGCGTGATCTCGGAAGATCGCGACCTTACCGACTTGCTACCGTCGTTAACATAGGAATAAAATCAACCCCGTCTCGAACGCCGCCTGCTTGACCATCTGTATGGACCATCCGATGGTTCCTAATCCACCTCGAGTATCCTATCCAATCATTTCACCCGTTCCGAAGAGATGACACTGGTCCATCCAAACACTGCCTAGTCTGAGAACGCAGAAATGGTTTCTCCATATATGTCGATCATGAACCACCGGCCTAGGACTACATCGAGTTCAACACACGAAGAGCCTGCCCGCAACAATGTAATGACATCGATTTTATAATAACAGAATAATAAATTTCCGACGATTCTCGTTGTGTCTAGGGCACCTCGAGTGCCGTTCGTTTGGAGGACGAGTATTCTTCTTTTTCGATGCTCTCGACCCGCCACTTCCATTCTACGGAGTACGTTGAAGCCCTGCCTCGAAGGAGCAGTCCCTCGACGCGATGCCTCACACCGAGAGTGCGACATCGATTCGCTATTTGGCACAGCGGGATGACAAGATATTTCCACTTTCTCACTCTCTCTCTCTCCCTCGAACATCCACCTGGAAGAACAGTGTTTGCCATGTTAGGCAAACAGCGCCGTACGAGAAATCATTCGGAACTGTCGTGAGATAGTCTCGCCGTAGCCATCAAGCGTGAGGAGGCTCGTTTCGAGATATCACAAGGGCCTTTCTGGCCACTCGTCCTCCTTCACCACCCTTGGAACGACGACCCGATATGCGTACGTGACTCGCGTCACAAATCACCCGATCGGCAAAGATGTTTCCGGTTTACCCGGTTCTACGACCGGGAGCGCACACCCTCTCGTGTATATACATGCGCTCGTGTGTCGCCGATTTCAACTCTTATAAATTTCCTTCCAGTGTCCCGATAACTTGTCACGTATCGCGGGAAAAAAAACGAAGCGTTTCTCCAAACACACGGCAGTCGCGAAAGTCCTCGGAGTCTTGCCAAAGCGTATTAATCATTGAACGGTGGGTAAAGGATAGTAGTTCATTTTTTGTTTTTTTTTTTCACGCTTCCTTCTACGCGAATTCTCGATAGTGTCTATCGACAATATCAGGAACTATCGAGGGGGTAAAAAAACTGGTCTCGAGCTGGCCAGCAACTGGAATTCGCACGGCTGGGCGAGCAGCACCCCCGTTGATCGTCCTCCGACCCTGGCTCGCAGGAACCCCGCCCGGCCCGACGAAAGCGGATCGGCGTAAATCACTTGAGGACGTTACCCGATCGTTTCTCACGTTCCCACCGTAAACTTTTTGCAGTCTGGCGATGCGAGTAGCAATCGTACCGTAGGCCCGCCGACCAGGATTCGACTCGGTATAATCGGCGAAAAACTCGGCCTCGCTCATGGCGCGGGAATCGGAGGGAAGTACACGGATGTCGAAGGAACAAGTGGAAGCTCGAGGAGGAATTAAGATATCCAAGAAGTTTCGGAAAGATCGTACTATGGTCGGTAACTCGAAGTACCTAGAGGATTTCCTAGGCTGGCGCTTTCTCCGTTTTATTTTTCTTGTTTTCTCTGTGCAAGCAGCGCTGGAGCTTGCACCGGCGCAGCGGGAAGTGCTAGAACAGATCGAAAAGGAATATCCGTACGGCAAGTCCGGATGAAAATTCATGGCTCTCGAAACGCGAACATTCATATTGGAATATGTAATCCTGTTCGACTTTTTACCGGCAACATTTCAATATCTGACGAAAAACCGTTTTTCATAAATCCCAGCTTTATACGAGTCCTGCCCGGATCCAGCCTGTCCCCGACATGCGGAGGTATGCCCCGTTCGCTTCTTTCGGACGAACATAGCTTCCCGGAAAAGGGAGAAGGGAAGGCACAGCGAAGGAGCACTGAAAGGATTATCCATTGAGAAGAATCCTTCCCGTTGTCCCGTGACTATCCTATGTCTTTCCTATAATCCTTCCTAATAAGAAACGTACGAGTGGGCCGTGTCTCGAGACATGAAAACGAGGGATATCAACGGGGAAATGAGTAAGAGCAAAGCTCCGCTCAGACAAGACGGGCGGTGTAGGTGTCGGAAGATACGTGAGCATAAGAAGGTAGTGCAATATTCTTGGCTCGCGCGTTCTACGTGTCCCATAAGTTGGCAGGCGAGCTCCCTTTCAGCGACAGCTTGACAGAACATACGCTCTTTTTACCTTCACCACCCCACCACGCGCTCCTACGAAAACCCCCGCGCTATCTCCATTCCGTTGCCGCTTTGGAACGGTTACCCGGGGAACCCCACGAAAATAAAAGTTTATAAGGTGGCATCTGTGCGGGTTGTGTGACAGCACGGGAAGGAAGACAAGGGACCGGAAAACAGTCTCCGGAATGTGCCCACCCGCACGTATGGACAATCGTGTGGGAGAGACAAGGGTAAAGCGTTACGGCGACGACGGCGACGCAACGTTGTTAAAGTAAGGGAAAAATAAGGAACGTGATAATCGCGGAGCGATATGCGATAGGAGGGTGAAGCGACGTTCGACGGGAGAGACTGCCGCGAAGAAAAGTGGGCACCACGTGCTCGGAAATAAAGTCTCGGTGTTTTTGATTTGAGGCACGTAAGACACGGACCCACATTGAAATCGGGTAGGGAGTGCAGGCATGTATCGGGAAAAAGGATGCGAGACGGCGGCAAGAGTTGGCGGAGTCGATCGGTCGACGAGTAACCGACAGCCGATTTTGGCCCTTGGGGGCGTGTTTCGAAGCCTGCAAGGGGTTATACCGCGTGCGCGGCACAAGCGCTCTAAAGTACACAACGGTACGTCGAACAGAAAGAGGCCGGTGGGAACATATATAGAAAGTCCAGACCGGAGGGAGAGGGATGTTTCAAATTATTCAACTCTCAATCTTTCTCATAACTTTTGTTGCTTAAAAAAACGCTTACCGCCGTTGTATCGGTATCCTCGAGTGAGAATTAACCACCGGCGCGGCTACGGGCCAGCACCAGTTGCCGAGGGTCTTGTACGGAAATACGTCACTTCGGGTAGGAAATATCATTTTTTTGACCGGATGTGACGTCATACAGGAAATACATCGTATTTCAAAATCTCATTTTTCGACCTAATATACGTCACTTCCGGTTCACACTATAATTCGACATCGAAAGAATAAATTCATCTTTCACGTTCGTAAGTCTCTGCGAATTAATGTGGAAGTTGCTGAATTATGAGGTATAAAAACGTCGATGACATATAGATTACATGCAGGTGCTCGCTGTAATCCGCACAAACTGCCACTTGCTGGAAATTTTGTCTACACGGAATAGAATTTGTCATACTCTCGCGGCGTTGGCCGGGCGAGCAAGTTTGGCAAAAGCTTTGAAGAGTACATGGTGTGGGAAAACCGATGTGTTGAACGAGATTATACGGATATTAAGGGCGTTCCGTTGTGTGTGTGTGTGGGCGAGTGAGGACACCGGGCTGCAGGACGCGTAATCCCATACCGTAGGAAATAAGTCGAACCGCGGTCGTAATCCGATCGAAGCTTCCACCGTGGCTCCTGAAAATGCGGTCTCGTTCGTGCAAACACACACATACAATCCGACCGTGTAATCTCGATAATGCTGTAACGAGCTACGATTTCTCTATGAGGGTCACTATCGACCTGTCCTCAAGCTGTTTCAAGTTGCTACAAACATCGATGAAGGGATTACGCATTAGCGGCGCATGTGTTGTCACATTACACGGCAACATTCCATATCAGGTTCCGAATGAATCGTAAGCAGTTTACGAAAATTATATGAAGGGCGAATCTGCCATTGAAGGAACAGTTAAGCGAACGACGAACCTCAATGAAGAAACATTTATGGATCCCGGTGTATCCTGTAATAATAAAAACTCTCGTTTCCCTTACGGATGAAAGATCTTGTAGAATCTGTTTATATATCTCGAATAATGTGATATTGGAATTCGAAAGATATTCCTCCTGGACCATCATTTTTTTTTTCATCCCCCGATCTTCTCCCGCCCCAACTGACGATCACCGCGGGGCCCATCCGGGGTTCGTGCCCCGTTGTGATGCACCCTCGAACCTTCCTCCGCATCCTCGTTTCTCGCTTGTCCAACAAACCCTTCCCCCTCCGTCCTCCACACCGAGGGCCGGGGAGAAGCCTCACGAGTTGCGCCATATTTCAAACGTCATATTAGCAGGGGCCATGCGTCTTCCACGGGGAAAATGTCTATGCTGGAGGCAGGCTCCACCGCCACTACATCACCTGACGCGCGAGCGGCTCGTCCGGCGCTCTCGTGGCGACGACACTACTGCGCCGCGCTACCAGCAGCAGGTATATCCTGTCATCTTCCTCCACTGGCTTTCACACTCCGTCTACCCTCTCCCTACCCTCTCTATCTTTCTCGCCACCAATTACGAATTAATGCGCGGACGCGTTATCCAAGGACCCGTCGGGAATACCGGTGGGCTTCCTTCCACGGTCAATTAACCTACTTCCGGTTGGGTGGTCGGACAGGCTTATACCATCGTGACTCCGCGTGCTACACCCCCTTTGCCCGTCACGTCGTTTACTACCGCCCCCCCCCCTGACGTCGCATCGTCAGCGCTCTGTAGCTGTCCTACCACTCGTTTGATAGCCGGCGAACTCGAATGAGCAATGCATTTTGTTACGTATTCATTTTTATTTTTTACAGTCTTCAACTTTGGAGTCCTGCGAGCCATCAATTATATCATCAATGGCACGCGGACTGTGGAACATAAGTAGGGAAACGTACAGATCCTCGTCGTAATTGGGTTCAGGTATGTGTTGGGTTCGGTGCTTTCAGCCGATTATTAATGTATATAGAGAAACCGCCAAGTGGCATCAATCGAGCGGAATAGGTGAGTAGATTCTTGAAGTTTCGAGTTGATTTGTTACACTCCTAATGGAAAATGCCGGGACGTCCGTTATTAAGACGAATTATTGGTACGTCAATACGCTTAGCAATTCATCACGCTTCGCTCCACGGCGAGACGGTACATGTTTGGCAGCGGTTATGAATGATTTAAAAGTACGAGAGTTCATTGCTGTAAACGCACAAATGAAAAGCTGTAGGAAAGAAATCGAGGAGTGTATCGCCATCGGGAGGGTACACGAGGTAAAATTGGTATTATTTAGCGATATTGCTCGGTACGCACGTCGGTGGAAGAAACGGGACGAGATCACTGCCGGCCTCTGTCGCCATCGGTTTCTCAGCTTCCTGCCTCGAGAGTCTGTTCTCTCCCGCTGGTAGCAGTTAATATTGTAACATCTGGCGGAGCTCATACGGGTTCGAGTCACGCCTCCGCGGGCCCCTCTACATTTCACTTCGCTTCTTAGAGATACTTCACTGAAATACTGGCGAGATCTGCTCTCTGCTTTCTCATACCCACCGGAGAGAGTCTAGCTTGCACATATTCCACGGGACTTGAGGATGATTTAAGATTTTTCCTTAAACTTTCGGAGTATCGAGGCACGAGTTCACGTTCGTGAGAATATTGTCGGCGATGAACCATTTTGCGATAAGACGCTTCTTATCGTTTCGTTCGGTTGTGTCATCGGTTCGTGAAATAGACGTCATGGAACAGGCGTCCACACGCCTGTACCGATGACGTAGGTGTGCATAGGCCAAATTGCTTTTTTGGTGATTTTTTACTTTATTTCATGACAACAAGAAAAAAAAACACATTGTCATGTCACCGAGAGATTGCATTTTCCTCAATTCACGAGGGAAACTTCTTCACAACATGGTCGGCGCGATGATTGGTATATGAAAGCATCGAGGCCTGGGATTGGCGGGGGTAACCTATCGTGAGCGTTCTTCATTGTTTACGCGTGCACCCTCGCCCTACACTATTATCGATTATGTATCTATCGATGAACACATTCTGACGCGGAGAGAGCGCTGGACATTTTCATTCTCGCGGAAGCGTCGCAATTTCTCCCCCCCCCCCCTCCTCCGTTAACCATCCTCGCGCCCCTTTTATTTATTCATTCACAGGGGGGTTCGTGTGTATCCAATGTATTACAAGTGATGGAAAGTGACGAATGAGGTAAAAAGCGAATAGAATTCGCAAACGATTTTGCACCTCCTGGCACCGGTGCGTTGGGGGAGGGGGGCGCGAATGCTCGTCGATTGCTGCTCCGAAGCCGCGGCCTCTCTACGCGTATATAAACGGGCCGGGGCAAAGAATAATTTACGAACTTTTGATTTTTGATTTTTATTTTTTATTACATTGTTGTTATATTTTTCATATTTGTTCATGGTGAAAGAGAGCTCGTCGAGCGAATAGAATTTTTCCACCGTCACCCATTGACTCTCGACGCATGGCACTCTGTGTGAACCACCCCCCGGTTCTCCGTCGCCCGCCTGGAATTTGCGAATCGATGCGAAATATTTTTCGAGCTCGGCCTCTGCTGCAGGTGCGACACGATACGTCACGGCCAGCCGCGCACAAACTTCCATTCCATAACGCCTCCGCTCGTCTCTGTCCACCCCCCCCCCCCCTTCTGTGTGTATCTCACCCCTAACTCATAGACCCGTCTTTGTAGTATAACACGTCACCATTTTTCCTCTCTCGCGTTATTTTTATTTACCATTTTTGGTCAAATTCTTTTCGCACGTTTTCATACACACATGCACAGAAAGAGATTTATACACATACCATACAGTGTCGGCGAGTTTGAAGCGAAGATTTTTTTGAAATTAAATTCTTGTCGCATGTTCGGTGAAAGATCGATGAAACACGCGGGAATAAATATTGATCGTTCTTAAATTTTCGACGCATCTCCGACCCTTTAACCGTAATCGCCGGAAGGTTCAGAACCATTAAAATTCTATTTTCAATAATTCGTAGAAGTAATTGATTTTTTTTTTGGCGGTGGGCTTGGATCGGTTGGATTATTTTTACTGCAGCATAATTGACAATTACAGGATAGTAAATGGCTTCCTTATTATTGACTGTTATTGCGTTGAGATACGGTTTCATTCGTTGTGTTCCGGTACCAATGAAAATTTCTCGACGGATGGTCCATTAGTGTGGCCACATTGGGATACAAAATTTTTATAATTCATCACGCGTTTGTTTCGCCAGCCATTGCCGCTCGCGAGATTACAGATAAGGAATAAGTGCGCAACGGTCCTTCTGGGGCTTTCCTATTCCCACGGCGGCGCTTTGAATTCGTCGCGAAACCTGAGTACAGAACACGCTTAAAATTCCGACTATTCGCTTTGCCCCAGCCTCACTTTTCGCTCAAGCATATATTGTGAACGGAACGGACGAGCTGCCTCGCTATGTATTTAGTTCCCATTTCACCATCAATCTTCGCACTCTATGCATTTCAATTATTTCCATATCATCATTCATTCGTGGCCGCTATAGAGTCATAAAAACGAAAAGAAATATTTTTTTAAAAATGAATAAATGAGCATTCCCGTACTGAAGCGAAGTTTTTTTTTTTGTAGACATTAAGAGCGAATTTCTCGAGAAGGAACTTTCGATACTATGACATGTATCCAACGTGAATCGAGAGACAAGTTATGTAATTGTACAGTGTCGATACACAAGAACTGTAAGTACTAATGATCGTGCCGTATAGGTCGTATGATCGATAGGACGACATTCGATAGTAGAATCTCTACTCATCGAGTACGTCGACCCGTTGTCGCTGGTGGATACGCAGGGAGATGGAGAGACCCACAAGACGGTCGATATGGCATAGGATCGCGTAGTAAGTTTCCTCTCGCGGCGAGTTCTTCTCTTCTCGTCTTACCCTTATTCTCCAGACACTCCGCGCCGCGGCGGTCTCGTCTTTCCCTCGTTATTAATGCAGCGTTGAACTCCGATCTGCTAGACGGGATATTTCATGAGATCGAATGTTACGCTCGTCTTATTAGTGAATGGCCCACGATACCGCTCAGAATTGAACGATCAACGTTCAAGACTGTTTTTCAGATTTTCGTGAAAACGCGCAGCATCCGCGATCAACAATTATTCCCGAGGCTATTTGTACACTGAGAAAAAGTTATATAGGAAAGGAACAATACTGACCTTTTACCATCAAAAATAGTACTCAAGAGGAAAGTCTATATTTTATAGTTATGGCAATGCCAAAAAAAAATCATGGTTGCAACCATAATTACAGTTTGACCAAGTGAATGTATACTATAAGAAACTATCTATATAGACGTTCCCCCTGGGAACTATTCATTATAGTAGGAAAAACTACCCTTTTTCTCAGTGGAGCAAAAAAACTGTATGCAAGAATATCTTGGTGAGAATTTCATACTTCTAGGTCCTCAGTATAATTGCTTTTGAATGCTCAAAAAGGACAAAACTGCAACAAACATCCATTCATCATTCTAGCTCAATGAGGTTAAGATTGTTGATCAGAGACTTGAAAGGAAGTTTTAAAACGAGGAGATAGAACCCTCCTGGAAAGCCACACCACGCGTGCCACTACAAAGCAGACTGACAGCGGGACTAAGTAGAATTGTGGATATGTAGTCAGACGAGGAACGAGACGAGTACGAGGGTGGAAATTCGTGAGGGAAGTGACGCTGAAGTGCAAGGCCCGCCTGGTCGCTCGGCAATCTGCACACTGCTGTGGTTGCTGCTTTGAGACGGGGCGAAGCTCTCGCGCTCAAAATGTTTGGGTACTATGTGCGTAATCATGGGTGAAGGACCTGTAAGCATTTTCGGTGAGATGGAAACGAGCGACGAGGGAACGCGAGTGCGGGCTTGCGCGGAGCCTGTACAGAGCTGAGGAAATTTTAGCAAGACTGTGAGACGTTGCTGAGGGCCCTTTCGTACCATACTTGGTGCCTCGTGTACACTGGCGGCGATGCGGCAGACTTTGTGTACGCTTCCCATAATGCTCGAGACTCGTAACCGGGTCTCTGGCACACGCGAGATAATTTTATCCCTTTGGTCGGTGCGAAAGGGTGACGGTATGACATGTCTGCTAAATGGAGACGGACGGGGATGAATGGTAATGGCAAAAGGAACCGTCTATCGCTGGCTCGCAGAGCTCTGAACATCCGTGTAATCCCAAGGAAATACATCAAATGCACACCCAGAAAAAAAGATTTATTAAAATCTTATAAATTCCGATCTTCAAATGGCATTTATCAAGATAAAAGGAATGTTTACTTGCCTCAACAAAATCTTCATTTGATTCAAATAACGGCTATACATTAGTGTAAATTAAAAAAAATTATTCAAAGATTTGTACTTTAAAATAAATGTTTATTCGAGCCAAAGAAATCATACATTTGACGTCAAGACGTTATTCCCGTACGATTAAAAGTAGCAGGTCTGTCACGAAATAAATAAAAAAGTTATTTGACACAAATATATATTTATTAGATCCAAATAAACATTATTAAATAATAAGAATAATTCTACCAAACAAATAAATATATTAGAAATTAATAAACGCTCTATTAGGTTATGCAGCAAATAAACATTTTTCTTCGTCCTTAATACATTTTCTTTGATTGGAATAAATTTTTTCTGGGTGATAGCTTCGGTGAGGATAAAAGAATAAGGAAAACATTTCACATGGCAGTAATTCACAGCGTCGAGGATATATCAGAATTAGAAATATCGTAGGCCCCAATCGTGACGGAGGAGACTTAACGGCGGCCAAAATAGAGTCCGCCCCGTATTTTGCTATTAAGGATCCGCGGAAGTACTCGTGGCGCAGTACCGCCTGAACCATTCGTAGCCAGAGATCGGGAAGTTTCTACGGCCGATATAATTACGAGGAACGAGAGCGAGAGGCTTATGACTCCGGAATTATTAGCCTCGTTACAGTAGGTGGAGGGTTGAGCGGCGGGAAGATGTTCCCGGTCGGCGGACAGGTCAGCGGGAGGGAAGGTTGCACACAACGCGAGGGCAAAAAATTCGCTGATGAAAGAAGATTTAACGATCGATAGAGACGAGGTGAAAACGAGAAAGTCAAAGAGGAAACGTACAAAGAGAAGTCAGCACGGGGATTATCGTGTCGATCTTCGTTACGACTGTTGTTAGAGAACAGAATTTAATTCCGCTCGAAAAAGATTCCACCTCGGTGAGACAAAAAGAGGGCGGCGAACGAGCGCCGGACGACCGAGAGCAACCGGTTGCATCTTAAAGCACGAGATGTTCACGGGTGTGAGAGAAAAGGAGCGGCAGTCGGGGAAACGCTCATGAGAGAATGAGATACGAGTCGTTAAAGGGATATTAAAATTAATGCCTTCGTTAAAGCCCGAGAGCGAAACTCCCTGATTAATTTCCGCAGATAATGTCTTTGCGTACTTTCAGAGAGCGCCCATCGGCAAACGTGAATTCCTCAGATCGTGGCGATAGGATGCATCTCCAGCGAGCTGTTTTCATCACTGCGATGTCACGAGTGCTATCCGAGGCCGATGAAACGCTTCGTTCTATTTTCCATGGATTCTCTTTTCCTCTTTCATTCAGCGCACTTTCGACTCTACTTCGTATCGCTCACTCTCGCGGATTCCATCCCCTTTCAATTGAGGCAAACGATACACTCGATACGTCCCCCTCGACACCCGCCGACGCGTCAATGCGTCGCGGAGGGATTGATCAAATTATGCCGGGCAAAGATAACACCAATAATTCCTGTCGTACACCGCTGCCTACTTGAACCTGGGGAATTAGCCAGGCAAGCATCGCATCAAAGGGTCGATAGCGCTGGAAATCCCCTACACAGTCCGTAGTCAATGCCGGAGAAACGACCCTTCGAAATATTGCCCGACACTACGAATCCCGGCTCCAAATAAATCAAATACAAATTAGGTAATTACGTAATTGCCACGGCCAATTACCGCTTTTACTCTTCCCGTTGGCATGGAACTTTTGGATTAATCTCAGCCTCGCCCAATATACCGTCTCTCAGGCTCTCTTGTTTCCCCGCGTTGACGAGTTTCGCAGGATTTTCGGTAGGATGTCTCGAGAGTTCCCCGCTTCCGCGATACAACGGACCAACCGGGCTGGTGGATATCAGGGGGGATATTCGCGATTTTACGTTGCCTCCGTTCAACGGGGAAGACAGGATTGAAAGGGTTGAGAATTAGAGGAAGAAGATGTAGACAAAGACTCGGCGGAAGGTGGATAGCTCGGCGACCGGGCGAGCGGGAGAGACGGAGGAGAGTCGAGGCGATCCTGTGAAAAAGGGGTTGGCTCCTGTGGTAGTATGGTCGAGGGTAGGTGGCTAGATATAGGTCGGCGGGTAAAGCGAGCGAGAGGTTGCGACGACGACGGAGGCACGTGGGGGACCTGGACGCATGCGTGTCTCGTGTTGCTCCTGCGGAAAACGGTACTACGGTGCCAGTCAGCATCTGAACTCCGGCGGCTCGCGTGGATTTCACACCTGTGGAAGACAGAGTGCTCTCTACGTAACGGCACAATTCCGCGACAAGGTAACAGCGTGCGCGAAAAAAAATTGTTTCAAGTAAAACTAATACGTGTTCAGTTCGAGGGGTGGATTTTTGGTTCTGGTCGAAAGGCGGAAGGATACAATAAGATCGGTGAATTGGTTTGTAAAAATAGGAAAAAAAAAAAAATACAAGCACGAAAATATCGCACAGATAGAAGTATCCGCGTTGGTTAAGACATCGAGGGGTCTAAGAAAGAGCCGACACTCTGGAGAGATTCAAGAATTATGACAATAACGAATCTTCTAGCCGCCTGCACCGCTCTGTTCCTCGCTGCGACAGTCACCGTTGAAGGTATGTACACTGTCAATTCTTTATCGCGGGTCATTTTCGTCATACGCAAACTACTCCTTAAACACACGCGATATGGTACGATTACAGTTAAAGGTCACAAATAAGGGACCGAAACCCATGTGGAATGTACATAACGAGGAAAACCTTGGCGAAGACTTCATCAATATTCCCCCTACAGATTTGATCCAGATTACCCACGTAAACGAGCAAACCATTTGGCCCCAAGCTGTCCCACCTACCTTGTCTAACAAACTCCGCTACAGAATCATAAAAGTTTCAAGAGCGCGAGCCAGGTCGCGATATCCGAGCGATCGTGTAGGCGGAGGAAACTCTCTTGTAAATCGGTGCACCGGACTCATCGACGATAGTTCGATAATCCGAGTGGAGGACCGGAGTGACCCCGCGGTATCGGCACGCCGAGAGGGAGACGCGAGTTGGAAGTGTGCCGAGTGCTCCAGCGGCTGGAGGAGCGACCGCCGTGGAGAGTTGCTCGCGGAGTTGCTTGGCGAAAGGATTGCATGACTAGTCGGGCTCCGGAGTATTTTTAGTGTGCAACGATACTGCCGAGGTCCGCTAGCCTGCAAACGTGAGGGTTGTCGCACGGGGACGCCGGATAAGACCACACACGTGCTCGAGCCAATGAGCCGAACAACGACAAGTACGACTAGAGCTGAAACGTCGTGCACAATACAAACGTTGCGCGGCAACGCGAGTTGCAGCCTGTTTCGTTGTTCTCTTTCATCCGTAAGCCGGCTAATTGTCATCCACTGCAGAGCGAGGTAACAAGATGAATTGTCGTCTCTGCGATTCTTCTCATACCGACTCCAAATGGAAATAATGAGGTAGAAGGCGTTAATGGGAATTTACCCAGGCAATGGATGAGCTACGTGTTTTTGTCTTCATCAACACTCTCAACAGACCATTCGCCGTGTCTGGTATGTGACACGTTAAACAAGAGGCCCTCGGCCTCGAGAGAGCCTCTTGCTCTTGTGCTGCCTCGAGCTGCTATCGAACGAACGAGGCGCGATGAACTGGGGATGAGAGATGCTTGGAAAATTAGAAGAATCTCGAAAAGCTCTCAGGATGCCTCGGTATGCGCGCGGCGGTGGTCCGCCACCTCCGAACAAGCTTCGAAGACGGCGAAAGCAGTTGCGAAACGAATCTACACACATACCGCGGGCAAAGTCGGCAGGTCGGAGGAAGAGGAAGCGAGACAGGGGAGATGCGCCACGGCGGTACAGAGTAACGAAGCCCTCTTGTAGCCAATCTCGTTGCCCGTCGTACTAAATCCTGACGGATGACTCCGAGTCCCGTGGCCGTGGGCTTGTGCCCGCCACACGGAACACTTAACTCGCGTAACTCGCGGTAACGTGTGCGTTGGCACGAAACACTCGCCTCTTTTCCTCGCGCTCTCTCTCTCTTTCTCTCTCTCTCTCTGCCTTTCTCTCGTCTTTCTCTCGCAGCGAGGCGAGCTAGACCGACTGGCACAAAGGAGCGAGACAACGGAATCCGCGAAACATGCTTTACCGCCGCCCGGCTGTCCGCGATATTGCCAATTTATTAAAGAGGCGGCCAGATAGAGACAAGTTTGATCGTACATGTCATCGCGATGAAAGCTCGTCTTGAAATTATCGTGGTATCAAGATCCCGGGAAAAATTGCAACATTTGTTGATTAATGTTTAACGTTCCCAATGTTCCTTGATCCATCCGCTTTTATTCACTGGCTGTATTCGAGATAAACTCCAAATACGTTTGAAAGTATCACACACGGTGCTTTACCCACTTCCCGTGTTCCTTAATTCACATGTTTCTGTCACTGCACTGCATTCAAGACAATTCCATAGACAAATTAAAAAATGTCCCTGTACCGTCACTTCCGGTTCGAAAAACTCTCTTTTCCACAGGAAATGACGCCATGCAGAAAAACGTTACGGGTTTGAAAATCTGTTTTCAACCGGTAGTGCGTCATACTAGAAATACGCCACTTCCGGTCGAAAAAAATAGATTTTCACACTGGAAGTGACGGTAGTTTCCGCATGACGTCATTTTCGTTTTAAAAAAGGGGGTTTTTCAATCGGAACAGGCGTTACAGAGAAATTTTTTTATTTTTCTATGAAGTTATTTTAAATGCAGCCAGTTGGAGAAGGGAATGAATTGAGGAACATAGGGAAAGCCTATTCTTTGATTGGATAAGGACAGGCGCAGGATGTGAATTGTAAGACGGTTAGGCAAAATGTGTGCCACAACTATGTGGCCTCTATTCTTTGAGGCAATTGATCAATCATGCGTATTGGACATCAGGCGTTTATCGCATGTTCAATCGTCCAGCGTTGATCGACCACGTGGCCAATGTACCGACTTCGCTCCTCGTTATCTCCCGTCGAAAGAACAATAAGAGGTGTCGAAGCGTGTGAAGAGGCGTAACCTTTCGGATAATTCTGAACGATAAGCCGCCGGGTAACACAGCGGGGTTGTACACGACCGCGAAATCAACAGGCGATGAGGAAATTAACTTGGAAAAGTTTTGTTGGAAAACGAGCGCGAGAATGGTGGAGGGTTGAAGAGTGGAAGGTTGAGGAGGCGAGAGGTGAAAGAAGATTCGGTTGGCGTGTGCGCATCCCCCGAGGCGAGTTGAGCCCGGACATCCGGCGGAATTATTATCAATGAACACAGCTCTCCCTGCGGCTGCAGATGCATGCAAAAGCAGCGCGCGCGCTGTGCCGCGCAAGGGGCAGCCGCGGCGATGGCGAAGCTACGTTAAATCGAACGATCGTTAAAGTTAAATTGGCTCGCTAATTAATTTTCACGTAGATAGGCAGCGCGCGGGGGGAACTGGGTGGAAGAGCGAAAAGCAAATTTACAGATTTTGCTCGAACGCTGTTCCAAACCAGCGTACAGCTGTTTTGGAACCTCCTAAACTGTACACGCTCCTCCATGTATTGTTTCGAACTCGTTTGTTACCACTTTTTTCATGTCAACTGTCAAGATTGCTCCCGATTTTCATATATGTCTCTCGCATCAATAGGCTGACCAGTGCTGAATGTAATTACTGGAATTAGCTCTTAGAATTAGATAGAAAGAGCCCTATTGTTGTTCATGTAGTGACAATTGCCGGCTCTATTCAATCAAGGGACGCGGTAGCGTCTCGACGCGATCTAATCCCACTTGAATTAATAAGATACCCGATCGCCCGAAGTTGAGGAAAGTTCGGTAAAATGTCACGTCCAATTTTCCTTTCTCACTCGTGGGCGCTTTCACACCCCTGACAACATGTCCGGATAGGGAATGGTGAAAATTTCACTTATCATTAATTAGGTCGAAGGGTATCCTCTCGCGGCTCCGCTGTTTCGATGGGACGCGCCCCCTTCCGATGAACGACACGTTGGGTTAATAGACAGGGTCGGCGGAGGGTCGGCGAACGAGAGAAAGTGAGTACCGCCAAGGGCGAACGAGGGAACACGCAAGGCAAAGCCGAGGAAGCATGGTAGAGGGACAATCGCATTGCTGAATCTCGCAGCTTTTACTGGCTTTTACCTACCGCAAAGTGTAAAACGTCAGCTGCAAGCGGTGTTTTGTACCTCCCTTACTACCATCCGGATCGCCGACACGACCGCAACAATCCTCCACTACACCCGGATGGTATTAAGGTTCGCCTACACCGACTTCCACATACACAGCTCATTCGTAAAACTTCTCTCATGAACCCCCGAACTCCCAGGCAGTTCCATGTTGTTTTTCAGACGCTTGTATCAGTGCCTGGATGAAAAAAGCTCGCGGCGATTGCTGAACGGGGAACAAGAGAGTCAAGAGATCCGGCTGCTTATGCGCAAGAGTTAATTCCAATTTGGAATTAATTGCCGAGCACCTTTACTCTCATGAGCACTGCATGAAGATCCACGTCATTGGGTCATCATGCGAAAATAAGATAAAAGCAAAACATACCGGTCGGAGGAAAATGAGGGTTTGCAGACTGTGCTTGCTCGTCCTGCGCTGCACGATTTCCACGCTGGATCACGCTCTCGGCAGTGTATACCGAACGGACCGGAAGTGGATGCCCTTTGAACGCTCATGTGTTTCATTGTTCGCGCTGAGCGCTGCAATGGCCGGAGGTTTGTGTTACTCGCTGCCCATCGTTTCGTCCTTTCTACAACGGAGGTTCGGATCGGAGGTTCGGAATTGGGACGCTCATTTGGTTTTTGGCCTATTATTTTCGACTTCACGCATATCTCGCATTGAATTGTGGGATTTCAATGGATATTCATGTCATTGTACCGACTAATGAATCACATCGATCTGGTAATCCTGCTGAAACACCGATGTTGCTTTGTTGGATTGAAATGACCGTTCGCACAACCCAATTGGAACAAGACTAATGGCTTCCTCCATGGAATTTTCATTAGCGTCGAGTGGATTCTTTAAAATCGTCTAAAACCGAAAGAGAATTAGGCAAGACACCTCAAACATCATTAGGCAAGAAATTCAAACATTCTTGAACTATCTTGCCAGTTTTTCATCCGTTCCCCCGGAATACCTACATTTAGTCCCTTAATTTTCCGTTTGCAAGTGCGTTCATTGAAGCTACCCACGACGAAAGCTACGGCAAAGGGCTGGAGACTCAGTTGGTACCAGTCTCTTCGTCCTCATTAGTGGCGAGCAAAGTGAGGCGCGAAACATAGTATATCAATGTCTTGGTGCAAGCCGGCGATGTTGGTACGCACGCCGGAGGGATGACTAGTGTTCAAAGTTCCAGAGTTGACGAGTGACACGTAACTATGCACAGGTGCCCTCGTCCCGGCAGTCTCGGCTCGAGCGGAGCTTCTGGCTGGCTGTATTCATTATGGCCTACGGGGTCGAAATTGTCTCTCCGTAGCTCGTGCCTCTTTGCTCTCTCGCTCCGCTCGCTCACTTCCCAATGACTCAACCTCCGCTTGTTGCACGGTAACTTGTCGCGTGGAAAATGGATAGCTGTTACCGCGTGTGCTCTATGAATTAACAAGACCCTTTGTCGGATGAATGAGCCTTGATAACCCTTGGCGGCGGGATGAAGCCGCGCTGACGTCGCGCACATCTCCACCAATTATTATCCGGAAGAACATGGACAAATCGTATCGATAAATTAAATTAATTGGCATGCGTTCTCGCTCGCGAGCCCTCGTGGCTGTGGCGTGTTCCCTGTGCGTTCTGTTTCCGAGGAAATTGACATTCCACCCTATCAAACGTGATGTCTCACTCTCGTGCCTCGCCATACCCCTTCTATTTATCTTTATGACCGTGGATCGCTCCATTATATAGTCTCCATGCAGACTCTGCATGTGGGAGAGACGGTTGGTGCATCGTTTCCTGTCGTATCTCGGGCATTCGAAACATTCGCAACGGCTCCATAGATCAGGAGGTGGCAGTGTGTATGGGTATGCAGTCTACCAGCCGAGAGTCGAGAAATAACGTTTTGAAGATGCCTCCGCCAAGATACCGGTGTTGACCTCGCCGAGCGTAGTTTCTTTCAATGTGTGCCCCCACGAATCCACTAAAGTTTCTAACGTTTTCGCTGGTAGAGGATACAGAAACGAGACCAAACGAGAGATGGCGAGCCGGGGGGGGGGAGGGAGATTCTCTTTGGCGACTACGATTGTGCCGTCGACGTCCGAAATCCTTTGGCCGGTGTGCTCTGTCGTCTCATCCGGATGTATACTCGTTCCTCTTCACTCCCCCGGGGGGACTGTGTCGACAAACGTTGCTGCCCTCGCCGTACACTCTTCGTCCGCGTCTCCTCCTTCCTCTGCCGCAGGATCGCCGCCCTTTCTTTCTTCTCCCCGTCGCTCGACGTATAAATCTATTACAGCACGACGACATTCCCTAGTTGCAGCGAGTGGTTCCTCGTCCCGTCGCTCGCTCCCGGCGCGGATGCAAGGGCGAACGCCTGGTAAGTGGGGCCGAAGAGAACGAGCGAACGCGACGGAAGATACGCAGCGGCGAGGAAGAAAGCGGGAGCATCGACCGAGACCAGGGAGAACGCGAGATCCTGCCGGGGTCGGTTCGGCTTGCCATGTTGGCTGTTGTTCAAATGGTCTATCCGACAATAAAAAGCCATTCCACGTCTCGAGGAAATCCTCTACTTTCGCGAGATTCAAACGCGGCCAAAACTCGACATTACGAGAGAGTAAGAAACGGAATGACACACACTGACAGAGAGACGGGTTGGGAAGTACATTGGAGCGCAAGAAGGGAAACTGTGCCGAATCCGACGGTGGGCGAAAGCGGAAGACGGCATGTGAGGGATTCGCGGAGGCGGTGCGGAACGGGTCGGAGACGGGGGATGAAATCGTACATGTATAAACATATCCGTACGCAATACTCGAATTCCACATCTTTTATGTATATCTATCTGTTCATTTATCTATTTACTCAATCTTCATGTATCCGCTGTGTCGCTCGGCGAAACAGTATACATTCTTATCTCCGCGTTACCCACCAGCCGTACTCGTTCCATTGGCGTTTCTCTTGTCGTCTCCTTTTTTATATTTATGTCTTCTTCCTCGCCGTCCCTCTTTGCCCAAGCTGCGAGGCAGCATCCCCTTCACCTCCCCGAACGTGCCCTCGGTGTACTACGATACACCCTCCCCGCTATTCGCAGCGACACAGAGAGGAAGAGAGAGAGAGAGAGAGAGAGTGAGATCTGGACTCGCGCTCGGTACCGAAGAAATGTGTTTGTGTTTGGACCGAGGCCAGATAATCTACTGCAATAAATTTCTGTGTGTACAGCGCCGTGTGATTGGTTTTATCTCTTCGCCGTGTATACGTAACCCCGTAGCCCCTTTCGTCCGTGAACGATATATACCGCGGGTCCGCGGGAACGGTTTCCGAAGATCGGGTAAAGTCGGGTGGGCACTGTGAGAGAGAGAATGAAGTATCGAATGAGAGGTGCCGCCGGGCACCATCGGGCCTCCAGGACTATCGGTATTTGTTGATGGCGGGCGAGCCGTTCGGTTCGTGAGAAAACCGAACGAACGGACCGGCGAGGGCGGGAGATAAGCTTCGAGGGATGAGGACCACGAACTCCACGTAGCCGCCAAATCAAACCTCTAATTCTTGCACTCTCACCGAAAGGGTCACCTTTGCTCTATTTCTTGTAATTAATTTGGATTATGGTTTTTCTTAGTTTGTTTCCTTTTTTGTGCTAAAAGTGTCAATTTTTCATCGATAACCTGGGCGCGAAAAAATGGAACTGGTTGCAAGTTACAAGCCGTATTATCGGGCTGTCGGGAGACAACCTGTTCCGTCTCATCGAACGGTTCCGATCAATAAAGAAATAAACTTTCTCTACGAGAGGATTAGCGAATCCCCATGAAAATTCGGGGTCTTAGACCTTTGCGAGGGGAGGAATAAAACATCTGCGATATAGTTGAGTTCTCTCTAATAAAGACAAAATATCCTTTAAAGTCGACAAGTATCACGAAAAGGTAATACGCGAGTCAATGGGTCTTTTATGAGCCCGCATATTGCCATTACGGTCCGCGCAAGGGTCAACGTCGCATGTGCTAAGCCTCTTTATCTGCCTAAAACACAGGGTTTCGCCCCCACTCAAAGTACAATTTCATTCGTCGACTCACATAAAATCTCTTCTTGTTTTTTCTATCAGCCAATTGATCGATTCTTCAAATATTCCTCCGAAGGTCTAAGACACTCCCACCTTTTTTACTTTTTGCTAAAACATAATTTCTAAAATCAGTCTAAGTACTTCTACGGTAACGAACAAGCGCATCTTGGAGACTAGTACCAAACAGCGCGTTACAATAGACTCACTGAAGTGTACCCACTTCATCAATTTAAGTACACATCATTCGTAATTCAAGTGAAACAGTGTAATTAATTGCTGGGTTTCTTTTTGTAAATAAATATTTTACCAATTTTGTAGATCGCTACACATCTCGTAATTCCTCGCAAAAAAATAAAGATCGTTGGTTATTAATTTTTTTTACGCTATCTCTGTAGCGGCTAGACTTCTCCACCGCCTGTGTGAATTCGGGCCTTACAACTTCCAGCGTACAGAACACAATTTAAAGACGAATGACTTTGATTACTTTTTCCACTCACTCGTGTGTTCGTCTTCTATTTTCTCCACGCGAGACCCGCAAATACGCGAGCCCCGCGGATATAAATAATGCGTGAGTGGCGAAGCCGGTGGCGGTGTAACGTGGCGGGGTCCGAGGATTTACTTAAAACACTAGACCGTTAAGCCCTGTTGGACGTAGAAAGCTTAAGGGATGGAAAACGGCAGGATGCAGCCGGAATACTCACACTGCTCGTTACCCCTTGAGCCCCACTCGCCGCGCCAACCACCGCTGAATTAAGCTCGGTTGCCCGCGAGCCTTCCCTCATCTTTGGAATTCCTATGCCGAATACTGTAGACTCATTGTTCTATCCGCCGCTCAGCATTTCCTCGACCAACTGGGCTCCACCATGCTTTTCTGCCTCTCGGGGCTACACAATTTTGAAACTCTGCCAGGTACCGCCAAATTCTCGTGTCCCGCGAATAAATAGCTGTACAGGATATGGAGATAAATTCCTATATTTGCGCTGTCACTTCCGGTTGGCACGAATTAGTCCGACGTCGATTAACAAATTTAAAAAAAAAACCCCAACTGCACAGAAGTGAGTGAATATAAAAGGTGCTCGCTTCGATGACAAATTTTAATTATCCAATCGCCTGCTCGACTCCAGCCGGGATTCAACAATAAATACGATTAACAGTTAATTTTTTATTCAATTCTCGGGGTGTCTCAAACTCCGCGCGAATTTTTCCTCAATTACATAGATAGAAACCGTCTGAATGCGACGCCTTTGTCAAAGCGAGCTTTTCCACGCCGCGGGGTCTTTCGCCTCGAGATGGTAACGACATCATAGAAACACAATTTATGCCTCGGTCGCGATGCGCCGGGGTCATTGAGGTTTGTCGTGCCTGATCCGGGTCGTTATATCTTTGAATTCGCAGCGTCCTCCTCCTTCGCTTCTACCATCTCGGGATGCTTCAGTATCTGGCGCTCCGGCGCGTCCTCTACGCGCCGACACCAAGACCTGCTTCCTTCATAGTTCTCACACCGAACAACTCGGCGGGAGGACGGTTCCGACGTAGTTGGATCAGGGAGAGATAGAGAAGAGGGTGGTAAGCGCCTTAAACCACGATCGCGTTATATAGCGGTGGTTGCCCGGGCGCGCAGACACTCGAAATCGTTGGCCACCATCCAGTCCCGCCTGTGCTGGCTCTAGCTCGCGAGAGCTAGCAGCGGGTTTAACGTTTCCATCGCGGTCGTTCGCCCGTACTAACACCGAGCTAGATAGGGTGTAGCGGTGTAGGATGAGGACGAGAGGACAGGCAAAAAGGAACGAGAACTGAAAAACAATGAAATAAAAATAAAAAAAAGCGTAGTAAGAAAAGAAATCGTGCAACAGATTTTGGATCGTCGACCCTGCCGGTGGTAGAGAATTTCACGGTTCGGCAACATATCGGCCATTCGTTCGTCGTCTGCCAGAAAAACGTCCGGGTACATTGTCCTTCGATGGGTACCCTTAAAATGATAATGTACTCCAATGACTCTCCAACGAGAGCATGCATTACAGATCTTTCCTTTTATTATTTTTTAAAATTCTACCGTTACACGTCTTTCGGTTTTTACCGGTAGAATGTTGGTCCCCTGGCCCATCTCGCCCGGCCGGAGACAAACGATTGCCGTCGCCGAGACAACCACGATCCTCTTGCCAAGATTCATTTGCCTGTTCGGCTTTCGGGATGGTCTCGCGGGTAGTCGGAAAGAAAGAGGACCGGGGGGAGGGTTATACGGGAACTAAACGAGTGGTTTAATCGACACCCTAATTTAGGAGCCCGGGACGAGGGAAGTTCCGATACACTCTGGCGCGCGCCCGTCCTCCATCCCTCCGATAAACCACCCCTGATATAGCGTACGCTGCACCGACTCGGAGAGAATGGCCCGGAGAGGCTAGGTCGATCTTTATTTATCCTGTCCTTTCCCCAAGGTTCTTCCGAGGCCCGGTTGCCTTGAGACCTCTCTCGCCATCGCCCCCTCCCCTCCCCCCAATGCCTCCATCTATTCTCAGCGGAGCTCTGAAAACAGTTGGTCTCGCACAAGCACCGGACACTCACCTCCTGGTCCTGTCTTGTCGAGCACTGTAGTTCACTGCTGGACAGTATATACAACGAAAAGGTACTCTTCGTGACTTCCCCCCTCCCCGGTCGCCCGGCTTTTCTCTTCGACTCGCCATTATTATTTTACTGATCGTGTCCTCCCGGCAGCACCTTTGGAAAGTACCTCAGTCCAGGAGCTCCCGCTTCCAGCGTATTGACGTACACGTATGGACCGTACCGTACGTGCGCGCGAAAAAACTCTTTTACAGCCAGTCCATTCGTTCGTTCTTTCTTCCTCGCGAGCAAAGAGCACCTAACGGCTGCAGGGGCTGCGGGGGTGGGGTGGGGGAGAGGTCTCCCGGTGTGCTTTTACTCGATTTAACTCGCCTGGCAGTAATGGCCAAGGACAAATCATTGCTCGCCGAGTCGACGAGTTCGCGAGGCTGATGCAGTGTCCTCTTTTTTTTTTCTTTCTTTTTCCCACCATTTACTATCCCTCACCGCTGTTCATCGCCGGTCTTATTTCCACTGAGATGAAGAGACTGGCGTTTACGGTCGTCCGGAGAATGTCGAATGGACAATATTTATTTTCGTCGCGATCCCGTCGAACTGAAAACGGCCTCAAACCCGCGGACGTCGGATACGTGATAAGAATCGCTGGTAACGAAGCATCTTTCACCGCCACCGGAAAGAGCAATGCCGATAGATTCATCCTGGAAGCGGCATCAGCCTGTGTAACGGGGATGATACGTACCAGTTGCTTCGCTTGCGTCGATCATCGCTCAGACCCTCCGTGCCGCCTCATCGCTTACGAGAGGATCGAAGGAAGTCCTCCGCCTCTTCCTACCCCTCTTTCGTTGTTCCCCGAGCACTCATCGTTCGAAGGAAAGGTGCTGGGAGCTTCCTCCTGAAAGCCAAGGTCGGCGCTGATACAGCCGGGTGTTCGCGGCCATTGTGAGTGAACATCTATGACGGAAACCACGTTTTCACCGGAAAAAGAATCCTGTTCATGTAAATATGGACAAAGGTCGACGGAGAATTTTTAACTCGAGAATCGGCGGAAGTAGACGACAGGAAAAGAGGACTCTCGGAAACAACTGGAAAGCCCAAGAGAGATTCAGGATTGCCGACGAGCAAAGGGCTGTTCGAGCTCGATTAATCTCGCAATCTGGATGGAGTGGCTATGATAGACTCCATGAATAACTCATGAGCCTCTCCCCCGGCCCTTTGCCTCTAGCTCCTCTCCGCGTTTCCATTCCCCGCCCATTGGCTACCTGCTCTCTCTCCCATAGGGACATTCGCGTATAATTCAGCCACTTCATTTGTCCTCATTACTATGCCCGATCGTTACACAGAGTACGATTTACGATGCTGTGGTGCGCCCGGCTCTTCCGCATGGCGTACCGTGCGCCAGAGAAATATCAATACAGCGTGTGCTCCTGCGATCGCCGTGGATCCGCGTTTTCAAATGGTCTTGCATTTTCACATCGACCGCTGCTGCATCAACCCAGGTAAGATTCAACCGTGGCATGGCTATGGGATCGAACCACTTGCCGAAGGTCTTGTAGTCAACCGACGCTTAAATCGGTATTCCTCCTATCTCGATATTGAGTCGGACTCAACATACGACAAAAAATTTTATCACTGCGCCTCTACCTTTCTACTGGCTGCATTCGAGATTGCCGATTGAAATATTTCGTTGTGACGTCATTGAAAATTTCATTTTTCGACCGCCAGTTGATGTCACACCGAAAATGCGTCACATCCGGTTTGAAAATCTCAGACTTTCAACAGAAAGTTACCGTCATACCGTTATATCCGGTCGAAAGATGAGATTTTCAAATCGGAAGTGAAGTGTTTTCGCTAAATTTCCCGGAATTCAAATTTCCGGTTTGTAAATTCCAGAGTCCATAGCGAGGGCCCGAAGCGCCCGAGCGACAACAACCTGCTAGTAATACATATGTATAAGTGGACGAGTTCTGCTTCATCTGTCTACCTCCGCACGCACGACGCTGGCCCGCGCGCAATCACAAAATCTCGACGGCGACACATAGTTTCGCGTACGAGGTACAACTCGCGCTATACACCTAGCTATCCCAGAAACTACCGGCCGTGCTGCTTCCTTCTCCGCATCTTTTTCCTGCATCTGCCCCGTCCGTGTCGCTCTCGTAAATACGGAGAACGCATAAATATTCCACGTGTGTTTGCATACGTACCAAGATCCCGTCTGAATGCTCGAGGGCTTATCTCCGTGGAATCGGGCTACGCCGGGAGAGTGAAACGTGCCGTTTATACGATATCGATTTATCGACGAAGGCTTTGCCTAAGCTGTCGCGTTCTCCATCTCGGCCCCCTTTACACCCTGACGTGTATCTCTCTCTGGCACATACACGCACAACTCTCTTTCATGCAAAAACGGATTGTCACGGAGTCAGTCAAAGTATCAGCCAGTCGAATCGATGTATGGATTGACAGCTGCTACGGTCGTCCGGCACGATATATACACAGAGTAAAGAAGTTTCTACTTTTTGCAACACTTTATTGTCGACAAACGTCCACAATTTTTTATTTGTTAATTTTCCGATCGCCATACGGTTCTAGTTTTACAAACAAAAGTACAAACTAAAATTGTTAATAACACGTGAAATAAAAGGACAGGTTTGTATATCGAGCCTGAACAAACGAATTTGTCACTTATATCGCAAAATTATTTTTATTATTTATATTTAGGATAAGTCGGGGTGATATAGCGATGGTTTTTTAAACAATGAAAATTGGAGGTGTAACGTTTAAAAAACTTTAAAACTTTCGTTGTAACCAACTCTAGAAACTTCAAACTAAAATAATTCATTCAGAACTTTCGACATTTTTAATGCGAGATTTAGTAACGCCTCTGTAAATAAATATTTCGGATCGGCCGTCTCACCGCGACACTACGGGTCACATTTCGACAGTAATAATGGTAGTCAATTAGGCGTAGGGAAGCATCAGAGTCGCACAAAACATGTCTACTACTATGTTTTATGTTGTTCACATAATCTATAGAAATACAATAATTACCTCCGTCAAGTGCCAAACTGAAAAGAAAACGCTTCTGGTGGACACCCGCAAATTGCGGGGGATATGGCCACGTGGCTGTTGCGCCCGTAATATTTGGGTGATATGGCCACCACTAACGTGGCCATATCCCCCGAAAAATGAGTGACCATATGGCCCATTTCCTGGGAAAAATAGCCACTGCTTAAATTTAGGGGAGACATGTTTTTAAATAGGTTTACTAGGCGTCAATCTCGTCTTGAAAGATCCAACTATAGTGTGCAATGTTGATTTACCGTCAAAGCTATAATTTAGTTTGTCGCCAGAGCGCTATAAATGTAGCTCGACAAATTTCTGGCTATTTCGAAATGGGAATTCACCGCTCGTACTGAGCCTTGCACTCACAATATTATAATCGCTGGTGCAATCACATTGTATCCATATATACTGAAAACTGTAGAAACTGCAGCGCCATTCATTTGTTACGCTAAAAGATATTACGGGTGGTCATTTCATCCGCCTGGCCATATTACCCTGATGTACCCTACATTTATTATTTTTATTACCGGAACTTCGTATTCCGATTTTACGAAATTATTTTTTACTCTGTAGATATATGGTGGGTAGAATCGGAGCCGAAGGAATTATCACAACACATCGTAATAATAACTAGAGTCATTCGAACTGTGTGCCGAGTTCCTAAATTAAATTTACAACTAATCGATCGTGCAGTTTTCCGACCTCGATGAAAATACAGCACGTCGGTGTGCATCCTGTATTTCTGTTGTCCCGGAAGCGGGCCACGGAATCATGTATTACTGACATACCTGATACCGCAAGGGCTGCTGGCTGCATGGCGTACATCTGTGACCGGGATTCGTAAATAGTCGCGGTTGAACATGGAACCCGATTGTCTCCGAGCCAAGCGTCTCACCCAACTCTTTCAGATGTGTTTTACCGAGGGCGAAATATATCTGCCCCCTTTATAATTGAAACTATGAATATGTCCGGTGAAGAAAGTTGAGTGCGGCGGATGTAGATAATTTACAGTTTTTATACTGAGAGAAGCTTCACACGCTCCATTTTTAGCGACGGAATGTCGAAAAATTCGGGAATATTCGAACTATTAACGAATTTTTCGACATTCAGCTCTCGTCTGTGCCAAACAGTTTGAAAATAAAATGAATCCGAAGATCAGTACGTAAGTAGGTACGGCAAGAAGAGTTCGGGGAGTGATGGTTCAACCGGAGTGGTGGGAGGAACAAATGAATGTAAGAAACCTCGCCGGAGGACCTCTTAATCGCTTTCCAAAGAGCTTCACTTCTTCTCCTAGTCCTTTTTTTTCTTTTTGTGTCGCCATTAACCCTTTTCTTAGCTTCCCGCAGGTATGCTCTCATGGTAAAACAGTGTGCCCCGTGGTCCGTACGCTTTCGTGTTTCATTGTTGTATCCCGTATCCCGGGTTCATTGCCTCCTTCGCGTAGGTTCAGCGTAGTGTAAAAAAAAAATATTTGCCGATATACCGAGACGAATCAACGTCGCATTTATTATTCGAGCTCAAACTTCGACGAAGGCGGGTTGGAAGCCCGACTCTTCCGATCGCGGTGGAAGCTCTGTGTCCTCCACGGTCTCTCAGCGACGTTCTCGCGCTGTCGGGGAAAATTCCGTTTGACTACCGGTGATCGATTGCCCGGCGTGCCCGGGGCCTTCCCCACTGGGTCTCACTCTCTCTCGCGAGAAAACGATAGTAGCAGCAACGGACTAACTCCATTAGCGATCGCTCTTCCCCGCAACAGCTATTCCTCCCTCGTCGTCTCCGTTCTCGCAACAGATGATCCCTCGGTCCCTGGCGAACTGGAACATTATGTATAGGGTAAAAGAGAAGGAAAACGAGGATGCCGCATGCTCTCGAGCTGCCGTGCTGCTCGGATTAGCAAACAAGGTACGCGGGCGCGGAGCCACCACTTATCCCGCCACATGAGTGCACAGTTATGCTATTCCTGCTTCGCTCTCTTTCGCGTACATGCGTTAAACCCCGGCGAGGGGTTTACATGGTTCTCTCGGACCCACCGGCAAAGTGTGAAATTTATTGCGCCACAGAAACGAGAAAAGTGTTACTTTGCTTCTGAAATTGTGGCTCTTGCGGACGTGGAAAAATGGATAAACACGGATGTCGAGAGTCCCCCTGTTATTTTCAATGAAATATATTTTACTTGGGACGATAACGAAACGTCGTCGCGACTGCGGGGTTCGGGAGCTCTTCGGGAGGTCACGAGAATTACCAATAATCCCGATTCAACCCGGCGCACGCTAATAATACATAGAGAGAATCATTGCCGTGCATTCGCAAGCGCTAAGTGGCACTTCGCTGCGTGTTCGCTACCAACCAAGGGAGCAGCCCCGCGGTTCGACGGCTGTGGTATCTCAGACGCGGAAGGGGTTGCGCCGCTTGTCGGCGAAATGGAATTTTCGGTGCAGGAGGAATGAGGAGAAAAGCTAATGAGGTAGACGACGACGATGAGAGTGATATGTCGCAGCCTTATTCGGCGCCCGCCAGCCGCGCTTGCGAAGCTTAGGTGGCAGTGTCCCGAACTGGCGCTTTAGGTGGCAATGGAGGAACTGTGGAATTAGAATATGATCCTCTTATCGCAGTTGGGAGACGCAGCGTTGACGCGCTATTTCTTGAGCGCCAAAGGAGAGGAGAGCGGGCTAACAACGCAGCGCTTGGCGGTATCTTGAAATAGGGCTCTTTGCTGAAGACCTAATTGGGTTGACGAAACTGGTTAGGAGCGCGGATTAAAAGCGAGGAATATCACTTGGAACCCTCTGATTCACAACAAATAAGTACTCCTGAATTGCCTCAAGTAGGTATCATAAACGCCAAAGCACCGTCAAGATAGGTACCGGATGTTAGTGAGGAATCGGGAGTAACTGGTGGTACATTTACTTGTCGCTAACGAGTTCTGATAACGCGAATAGAAATCGCAAAAGGCTGAGGGGCAAAAATCGGAATCAAACAAATGAGGATAGGAAGGAAAAACGTCAGAAGGAAAAGGAGGAAGGCGGTGTAGCAGAATAAAATAAATGAAAGCCGTGGCTATGGCTCAGGGGGATAAAAAGAAGAAGGCAGAATCAAGAAGAAGTGGAAGGGTTTGTCCGAACAGGCGGGACTTAATACGAAATGCAGCAAAGTTTCGCCTTCGCGGCCACCGTTGAGCTCGAAGACAGCCAGCGGGAGGTCAGCAAGGGCAATTGGCCGTACCACGCGGATGGAATAGAGCTCGAAGGCAATTTCATGACACGGTCTTGGGATGATTGGATCACGGTGCGACGGCAAGTAGACTCGATAACCCGTATGTATGCGTGTGTGTGTGTATGTGTGCGCGCGCGCCAGCGATGGTATATCCGAAGAACTGCTACTCGATACACGTGGCTCCGGCCCTTCGCATCGCCTCCCAGCCTTATCAATATAACGCGATTATCGCCCGGCTTACGAAGAGCTCGATTATCCTCGCGTCGCGAGAAGCTTGTGGAAAATAATAACTTTCGATCGAATCCATACCGTGCTGTCTGTGTACATGAACTTGATGAGAAACTAGGTTCAGCAAGGTGTTTCAATATAACCCCGTAAATTTTTTGTCTCCACTCGCCTTTGCCGTCCATCTAACTACCCTCCCTTGTGCTCACCCCTTCGGCCATTGGAAATTAATAGCCACCGGTAATTAACACATCGGAATTCGATCTATTGATTACGCGGTTGCGCGGCTATTCGAGAGGATCGGCTCTCCTGTCTCTCTCATTCCCTGATTTCTTTTTGTCCTATAACCTTGTCCCGCCTTCACTCTAATTACGGTATCCTGGATTGGATCCTATTCACAGTAATTAAATTATATAAAGGATAGTCCGCTAGAGCTATGGGGAAATTAATTAATCGTGCTGTTGGAAATTCATTGATATTCCGATGTACTTTGAAAGCTTAAAATTCTATATATATACGCTTCTACTATCGATGATGACGCACCAGCTCTGAAAACCTGCGGAAACTCCTATACGCGAATATTCGAATACTCTGTAACAGCATTGCCGAGATCCGAGACATTGGAAGCGGAAACATCACTGGGGTCGTCACCGCGAGGATCGCGTCTCGGTGTCGCGACGACGACGCGCCGTTGGACGCAAAAACTCGGCGAATCCCGTCGCAGTTATTGTTTCCACAGCTTTACGAGTTAGCTAATCTCGTTTCACCAACGGGCTTTATCGGTTTGGCCCGTCGTTAAGCCCTCGACGGCGTACTTTCGAATGTCTCACTCGTCGCAATATCACGCCGACGTCGCACGCAATAGTGGCAGTAAAATGGACGAACGAGACTAGAAGTTTTTTTCCTCATGTCGCGCGAGGCTTCAGTTCTCTGGACGTCGGTAGGACGATGGAGGCGCAACGAATCTAGAGATGGTGAATGTCAGTTTTCAACCGGAAGTGATGTCGTACGGGAAATCATTACTTCGTTTTACGCCGAGGCGCCCTTTTCTCTCACGCGAAACTTTTGCGTTTAAAAACAATAAAATGTATAATATTAATTATACATATTGTTCTCTCACTGGAATAATTAAGCCAAAAATCTGTTAAACATTGATGACCCTCACACTTGTAAGTACGCTTAAGGCGAACAGTCGTCCCGTATCCTGCGTCTCAGCGGTAAACGGTCTGCCCAGACAGGAGCCTAACTGCTAGACGCGCCACCCGCACGAAACCCCTGACTACTTGGCGACCGCCGAACTCGAGGCATGATGAGCGCTCCCACCGCCAGGTGGCGATCCGTTGCCGTCGCTTTCGCAAGCAAAGGAGCATCTGTACTCGTAGGTAGAAATAGGCGAGCATTTCCGAAATAAAGAACAGTGCTGATCGACTTAAGGTAGTCCTTGCGAATAGTGTTCACTTCGCATAATTTTCAGTGAAATGAAGGTGCAAACACTTCTCGATGGTATAAAAATCAGAAAAAATTATCGGATCGGAGGTATGCGCTTTTCAGAAGTTTATCCCAATAATATTAAAGGTGCTGAAAAGATTAATGTTGCATAACAATGATTAATGAATAATGATGATCCTGTAGCTGGCCGATGATTAAATTTCACTTGGTTATGTTTACCGACTCGCCCGCCGGAAATTATTGAATCAAATAATACCTAATAACAGGGATACGACACTGACGCGGCACTACCTTAAACAACCGAGCGCAGATCACAGATAAATACTAATACGCGCCCGATGGAAGTACAATGCCAACGAGGGACTTAGTAATTTGTTCCATGATTACCATGCTGCGAAGCTGTTGGCAATTGCACGATACGCTATTAACCATTATTTCATTACAGTCTCAATTTTCTCGAATTCTGGTTCGAATGTATAGCAGTCCATTCGTTCGATTTGCAAATTATGTAGTTCGTATTTCAAACGTGCAGTGTACCAACGCTCAGATATATAACGGGCCGGAGCGACTGAGAGGTACCTTGGATGTCTCACAATTCACCTGCTGGCGGATAGGCTATCATCGCGGTAGGTTTATCTCTGGGAATTACCACGAGCCGACGACGAGTGATGGACACGACTGGCTAGGCGGAGCGCGCGCGATGCGGTCGGTGGAGAGCGTAGTTGTCCGACCACTGCCGGACATATCCACTGTCGGATGCGACCACTTACCTCGTCATAGGTACACAACCACCGCGGAACTCACCCGTGTGTGCGGCTTGTACGGCTGATGTAGCTGGGACCCCGATAGATCAGCTGTCTACCAGCGTGATCGGCATGGGTCGTTACTGCCGGCGCGGCTTACTCTAACTCGGGCTGACCAAAGCCGGGCGTTACTACTGCTCGGCTACCGGAGCCGCCCTCTCGCCCCGCTCTCACAATTTCTATCTACCGTTGATGTTTTCGTTAGGCAAATGTTTTGGTACGTCCCGGTAACGATGTCGATTAACGACGTTCGAATTTTTATGATTTTTTAAGGAGGTTTAAACGCTTGACACCAGTCAAGCGAGCTCGAATTTCCTACAATCGTTTGTGTACAATTTTTTCAGGAAATTGAACAAATATGCGCCTTCTCGAAAGTTGCCATGAATAGGTTAATTTTTGAAAAACGAATTCTATTAAAGTTTCCTTAAATTGAGGATATATCGTGAGGAGTAGTTTCCTTAAATTGAGGATATATACGTATATATCACCTCAATCCAGAAAAACATTACCAGCCATACTGCAAATATTGCAGTATGAATTACGATCTACTATGATCGATTGATGCATGAAAGTTTGCACGATCGATTTAACAAATTTATCACTCGTTTTACTAACGTTGAATGCACGAACCCTCTTAATGTTTGATGTATGCATAGTCCGCGGCGCGATGACAGACAGCGAACAGAATGAAACTCGGAAAGTTCAAGCCGATATCTTTTATGAGTTATGACGTTCTCTTCAACGTCGATACACGAGGAAATACCGTGAGAACCTTACCGTACCTGGAGAGTTCGTTCGATGCAGTGGTTCACGTGTAATATTTAATCGATCGGGCATATAAACTTGATTACGCTGGCGAGGCGCTTGTTGTACACCCGTAGAGCGTCAAGCTATTTTTACGAGCGATAAAAGGCAGGAGCGGCTTTATTGACAACTTAAAAATAATATCGCATCCATAATGTCGGGTTGTATTCGATAACGAGATACCCACTGCTCGAGTGTGCAAAGAGTGCCCTTGCACCACCTACGGGATAACGAAACGATCGATTTTCATTATACCGTATATTCTCGCGTTGCCGATGTTCATTTTCCGCAGCTTCTTGTTATCGTCGTCGTTTTTCGACATTTCATCTCTTCGTGTCATTCTCTTTTTCTGTATTTCATTCTTTCATTTTATTTTCCTTTCCGTCAACTCCTCCCGCAAACTCGAACACGCGACGGGCTACTGCGCTACTTAAACAACAAATCTCCAGATGGAAGTGAGCGAGGATTCACTCGAGAATATTTTTCATCGTTCTCCCGAGGAGGCTTCCGCGGATTTCGCTACGAGGAAATCGTCACCGACTGCAGGTGTCCTCCCGGCCCGTCCTCCCCTTCCTCATCTCGGAAGGCTAATACAATCATTGAGTTAACTTAGGCTATTATCCGAGAACAATGCTAAATAGTATAATTGACTTAAATATGGTCCGTCCGACGTTGTATAGTCAACGAGGCTACCGCCTTCGTACCGGGGCCCCTCCGTACCGGTGGCTACAGTGGAATGGGAGCATTACTTTTTCACTTTACTTTCATAACTGAACCGTTGAATATTAATGACAGAGAGTACGGGCGAGCGAGTCTCGGCCACGCCATGCCCTCGCGCGTCCCGCACTCTTTTTCTTCTCCTTCTCCCGTCGGCTCCCGCTCGAGCTTCTTAACGCAGAGCCCTGCCGCGACGATCTCCTTTTTCCCCCGTACCGCAATGAAATGGAAATGGGAAAATTATAAGAGAATAACTGTGTAAACTGTGTGAATAAAGACCGTTATTGATATCCGGGCGAGCGTGATTTTCGCTAGAGACGGAGCGGGGAGAGTCTTACAACAGGACCTCCGCCATCTGGATCCCTGATGAAATTAGAATTACTTGAGAAATTCTTCTCAGCTCGATTCACCTCCCCCTCCCCCCCTCCCCCCCCCGAGTTCCTCTCTGCCGGTCACACAATCCCGCACCGCTCATTGATCACGATGAAACTTGCGAGCAAACTTTTCCCGACCTCGTGATTTCAAGTGCCCTCGGGGGAGGGCATATTATACGTTTCTCGTATTCTCTCCCTTCAACCGGAAGGAGAAGAAAAAAAAAGCAAAAGCAAAAAAATTGTCTTGTTTGAAAATACGAAGAAGGATCTTCTGCGATTCAGGCAATTTTAAACGGTTTTCCCCGTTGTCTGACTGCGCGGTGGAGCAGCGAGGAGTGAGAAAGCACTTTACCATTCACACTCTACGGCATAGCAACTATTGATCTTATTTACGGGAAGACAACGGCGCTCCGTACTGGGGATATCGGGATGCAAAGCCAAGTGCTGTGGGATTTGAGGGTTGGTGAGGGAGAAAGAGGTTGGGGAGAAGAAGATCCCAGAAAACAGCCAGGGGTGGTCCCGCTTTCGTTATCCGGGCTCGACGAGCCAACTTTCCCAGCGATTCCGTCGTGGTGACAACGTCGACGAGGAGCGAGGAGTCGTGTCGGTGAAGGCGAGAGAAGATCCGCGCCCCGGTATCGCCGAGGGGGTGAGGGGACTCGAAGAGAGGAGTTTGAAAAACGTCCCGTCGTCTTTTCCGCCGCTAAAATGTCGTTTTATTACCCGCTGGTAAAGTCCGCGGAGCCCGCAGGCGCGCGCGCGCGAGAGTTCGTCTCCTTCCGCCTTCTGGCAACCGGCTCTGCTTAATGTCTGGAAGCCTGGATTTATCTAACGGTAATCAATCGTGCGGGTTGCGGGAAGGAATGCGAGAAGCCTGCTCAGCTCTCGGCTTCAACGGCGTACCTGGCTAGCAAGGACGCAATATTTATCACGTCAAACGCTTCATTTGCATGATTTATGTGGGGGAGGGTAGCGAGAAGCGAGCGCGGGAAGATGCCCGAAGGTAGTAGCGTCTGAAGACAATGAGGTAGCGGAGGTATATGACCTGATACACAAGTGAATTTATTCTTAATAACGAAAACCCCGGGCAACGATCGCAAGCTTGCCGCATTTCGGAGAGCGATTGATAGCCGATGACGATTGATCGCACGACTGAAGCGATTGAACAATTTTTCAGTGAAACAAGGCAGCTCCACAAGCGTGAAACCCGCCTCATTATTACTATTCCACTCCTCCCAAAAGGGTCATTTAACAAGCTCATCGCCACCGCGACCCTGCCGCTAGGTGCCTGTAATATTCCTCGAGTAAATATGTCAGTTCGGGCTATGCCACTGTAATGAAGACAGACGATAACTACGGGTCGAACCGTGAGCCATAAAGAAAGGGGACGGAAACTCCCGGAGGCCGAGAATCCTCGCACGGTACTACCTACAATATCGACACCAAATGGCTTCTTCATGCCCCGAAAGAGAGAATAACGTTTATAGGCTCGTCGGTCGATTGATCACGGTACGGAACGCCGAGCGATCGTTATTCCACTGTCCATTCGGGTAACCGCAACGGCTATCCCACTCTCGCTCGTTCGATGTCTCGGGGACCCTCTAATCAGGATACACGGCGACCTCTTATCGCACGTAGCTGGGCGAGAGGTTGCGGTCTTTTCTTCGCCGGTGGCTGGAAAGAATCGTCCGTGGATTCGGAATCTTATTCCCCCCTTCGTTTCGATCTGCATCTGCTAATCTGGAATGGTCTCGGAGATGTCTTTCTCAAATCTCGCGCCCCATGCAACCACCTACGGTTCTTCTAAATGTGATCGGATTCCTGCTATTCATAAACATCTGGAATGTGGTCGTTATCCTCCGCGTATAGATTTCGCGATAAGTAAGTGCCTCGTTGCTGCACCACCGACCCCAAGTATTATCCCCTTATCGACGAGACGAAAAACCATATTCGATGGGGATATAGTGTGTTTGGTATAGTTATAGCTCCAAAGTCCGTTCGTCACTGCTCTGTCGTTGAGGTACCAGCTTCATGACGTCCTCTTTCCCACCACGGTTGTTATCTCGGGTGGATCCGCGCTACCGGGCTGCCGGCGGATGATTCCTCCTCATTCCCCGATGGGTCCCCCAGTAGCCGGCATAAGTGGCAATTGACGGACGAGAGAATCTCGGAAAAAGAGGGCGAAGCAGAAGACGTTGCCGGTGTACAATCGCGATGGGGTTTGGATCTACGAGGAACCCGTGCGATTTAGAGTGGCCGCCCTGGCATCGTCGTCGAGCTCGCCGCTCGAGTGTCGACGATAGCTCGACCTTCATTAAACCGCCTCCGCGCGACCACGCGATAAAACCCTCCTCCAACCAGGATAACTTATCTCGCTTGTAGCCACCACCGCGGTATGGCCCCCTCGCACCAAGCCCGTCTTTTGCTGAGACTTTCGGACACACGGACCTCCATCGAGGACTCCTTGGGCCCTTCGATGACTGCAGCTTCTTATTTTCTTCATCCCTCTTTTAGTTTCTCTCGGCTTCTTCCTTCTTTGCACGAACACACGCCGAAACACAGACAGATACAGACGGGTGTATGAAAAGAAGTAAGAGGGACCTCCCGAAATGGTGGTCGAGATAACAAGGGTTCGAAGGTCCAAACAATTCTCGAGGGTTTCGTGGTCGTTATAACCATAACGACACCCCGTATACGGCTCGCCTCGACGTGCCCGACTAGCATACTACAAATGGTTGGAAGACGCACTGTACCGGTTTTCCTCGTTCCCTCGCTTCAGGACGTTATGGCAAACGACGATCAACTCTTCTGGCTCTTGCGCCAAACAGAACGGGCGGGTATCAACACCGGAGTGTTCAAAAGGACAATCATGTTCAGCCGCACTTATCGATCGCAGCTCGTGGGGAAAAACGGGAGCCCGGGAAGTCACCCGAGATACCATCAGATTATTCAAATTCATTCCGCATTTGGCGAGAAAAATATAAAACGTTGATAGATGAGGGTTCGGGTCTCATTGTTCGGCGAATGGATATGGATATAGCGATGGTTTCTCGGAAAACTCCGGAGGTCGTTCGACCGTCACTTCGCACAGTGAAGTGTCATCGCACGCACACAGTTATATTTTACTGCATTTTGACTATTGCCCGTTGGGTTGAAATTCCTGATCGTTTTTTCCAGCTTGGAAAAATGTTCCCAGAGGGAAGTGCACCGCCAGTCCCGGTACGGCTCTCCTTTTAAGCCTCTTTGGAATTTTCCCTCCGTTATCCCGACGCCGCTGAATTGTCACGACTCTCGTTCCGGAAAGCGATCTCTCTTTACCATACATACGTATAACGTCGATCGATAATAATCGTTACTACAGCCGGAGATTCGAACGGACGGACGGGACGACGGACCACCCTCCTCGGGATATGTGCTCAAAATGTGAATTGGCTTAAGGCCCTCGAAAGTGAGGGAGGTATGGAGAGATAGACATAGGGAATGGTAACCGAGCGAGGAGCGAGCGAGCCTTGAGAGCGGAGTCAGCGTGCCCTCGTTTCCAGGCTTTTCACGTGCCCTGAAATTTCATATATCGCATTAATACGTGGATTATACGTACGTTGAAGTTATACCCAGGGCCATCCGGCGAGCTAAAGAGGGCAAAATGGAGAGGGAGAGCCGAATCCAAAAGCGAGAGAGAAGGGAAGCGACACGGGTATCTTCGTTAGAAACGAACGTGACTTTGCCGCTGGTACTTTGAGCGACGGCAATATCGCACAAGCGCATAAAGGTTGAGCCCACTGTTCCGCGAATATCCTACTCAGACTTTAATCGCAGCTTCCAAATTTAGCGAGAAAATGATTCAACGCTAATCCACGTTCGCCTGGGAACGTGGCAGTTCCAAACACTCACATCGGGAGGGGGCTCTCAAAAATCCTCACTGGATTTCCAGAAACACGAATGTAAAGTGCGAGTATAAATAATTAGACGCGCCGCTTTGTGGGCTTCCAGGAAAAGGACAAAGCCGGTTTTCGTGTTAATTCGTTACACGATCGCATATTCCGTCAGTGATAATCTATTAACGCTTCCCTGCGTTATTATTACAATCTAAGAGAGTGCAAAGATATGCAATATTCGTTGAAGAATCCTAGGGCGTATACCGAAGTTTGATAATTAAAAATATTCGCGTAGAGCTCCCAATGGGGATCGAAGAGCGTTATTGCTCGGATGCGCTAAGCGCGGTATAACTAGGTAAATCCGGAAAGCCCATGGGCATCGTACCAAAGTTGTTCTACCAGGGAAATATAAGCGCGCCAAGAGTATCCCTTGATTCGAACTTTTCATTTTTTTTTTCGATTCTTTTTTTTTCGTAGTTCGATCCTCCGGGGAAATTCGTGAAAACGATGCAACGTATTCTCGATTCAATGATTCCTCTTACGCGTAATCACTTTGCATATCGTTTCCTAAAAAAAATGTTCCGCCGAACATATTTTTATGTATTTTCTCGCGCTAAATAGGAATCCAATATTCTTTGCCCTAAAATCAAGAGGAATTGGTAATCGCACGATAGCTACCGCCTTAATGTGCATCTTTTTTTTTTTAGATACGAGAACTAAAATGTAATACTGTAACTGAAGTAATAGTGAATCCGTAAGACGTTCTTTCGGCGATGAAGATTCGAAACTCTCATTAAGATCCGCCAGAGTCTTTATTCCAAATGCAAATTGGCAGTTCAAGTAGACCTCGTTCGGCGGGCCAATTGCCGCAGCAATCTCAAACTGGCGTCAGCCAGCAGCAGCACCATGCTGCGGATTTTCTCTCGTACGTTCGGCCCGCCCCGGTACTCCATCCAATACACATGCACGACTGCGCGCCATGCTGAGGCTTTTACGATCTATTTCAGAACAGCGCTGGCAGTCCCCACAATAGGAGAATCCCGTTACGGAATAATAGGTGCACAGACCGTAAACGTTCCCGTATATGTACCACCAAAAACACGATAAACCTTCGCCCGAGTGATATGTTGTGCGTCAGCGTCGATTGATACCTGCATTACTTGATGTTCCACACCGCGACATGGTTTCCATTAATACACGGCACCAATCCGCAACCCAATACACGCGTTTTCATTTTAAATATCCGAATGCTCTCGCGAAACGCTCTTGCGAGCTCAAAACCCCGTGAAAGGTTCAAACAAAAAATATAACGCTTGACGGATTAACAAATAAAAAAAAGTGAAAATTCAACAGCTACCACCGTGCTCAAACGAGATCACTAAATCTACGCTGGAAAATTGATCCTTGTATGCACCAAGCGCAGGCATTATCGAATCCACGCCCGCTGTAACATTCGACGATGAAAAGGATCCGAACAATTGTGTTCAGTGTAACACGACGAGACTGTTGTTCATCCCGCTCGCGCTGAATAATTCACACTGTACCTCATCAGCCCTATAATTCGAGACTCGCGCTTTTTTTAATTCTTCGACCTATTTTATTTTTCCATGTAGAGTTGCTCCACCGCCTGCATCGCGCGTCTCGCCGGAGAACGCGAGAGAACGCAACCCCGGCGACTTTGAGAAAGTAACCGCCGGTCTCTGTTCGGGAGACCAATCTCCGTGGAGATATCCAAGAGGAATGGCGAACCGCGTCTTCTCGCTGCTCTCCGGCTCCTCTGCGCAATGTTCGGCCGAGACGAAACGTTGGAAAATTGCGGCGTAGTAATCAGCGCCCGAGACCCTCAACATCTCTTTGCTTCGCGGGTTCCACTCATTGTCCCGGAGGCATGTATAAAGAGAAGGGAGCAAAGGTATTGCGGGTTGGCCTCCGTATGCAAATGTGAAAATGGCTCTGGCGCTGGAACATCGACGGCGATGGTGAGCGACGGCTTCGACCTCGCGGCATCAACGCCCTGCAGGGTGGCTCAAAGCGGTACGGAGACGCGAATCGTCGCGTGACTGCACCCCCGTCGATGTCTTAAGCTCATACTCCCGTCAATCTTAACAGCCCCTTACTGCGTCTCTCTCTCTCCCTCTCTCTGACTCGCTTTATACTATCGAGCCAGCGCCGACCCACCCCCGCAAAACCCGCCCACCTCCCGGCGTTACCGACAGCCTCATCCTTTCGTCTCCTTTCGTTCTCGAAGAGACTCACTGATGCTGCCGGCGTGGTAGAACCCGCACGATGGTAGATGGTAGACGTGTAGAATTACGAAGACCGACGAACATCAACACGGCACGGGAATTCTCGTCGGGGCTGGTGGTAGTGGATGCTCACAACTTCTTAAACCTTCCACCCTGTCGAACCTTCCCATGTTTATCTTTGAATATTTATGCCGATGGCGGCGGGCCTTGGGCGCCCTCGCGGCTTCGTTATTCTTGCGGTTCTATATCCTCCTCGCTCTTGCGCTCCTTGCTCCCCACTTATATTCCTCGTCTCGCTTTATCCTTCTGGCAAGGAACGCACGTTTATTAGAAATATTCGTGGCAATTTCCTGTACAGTCCTTAAGGGCGATTCGTGGCGGGAATAAAAATCTTAGGGTGAAATACGTGTCTGTTCGATAATTTCATGGATATCGAGGCGTTGTTGACAGGCGGTATCTGATATCGTATACTAATCGTACCGAGGAAGAGATGTCTACTGCCTCGGTAGAAATTTCAGAGCCTTATGTCAGGACCCAATGAGGTCCTAAAAGACTGTGCCTCGTCAGGCTCTTATCATACCTTCTTTTACGCACTTTCCTGTGCTGTTTTATTCGCGTAACGTCAATTTCGGTTTTTAACTTTTATTTTACGACTGAAAGAGACGTCATAGCAGAGATACGTCACTTTCGCTTAGAAATTAAGTCATTTTTCGACTGAAAGTGACGTCATAGCGGAAATACGTCACCTCCGGTAAAAAAATCTCATCTTTCAATCGGTAGTGACGTCATAGCTAAAATACGTCACTTTCGCTATGAAAAAGGTCATTTCACGCCCGGAAGTTACGATATAGCGGAAATACGCCACTTCCGGTTTAAACATCTCATTTTTCAACCGGAAGTGACGTTATAGCGAAAATAAGTTACCTCCAGTTTGAAAAAGGCATTTTTCAACTATATTTCCAGTATGACGCCGTTCGCGGTTGTTTCGTTTGTTTCGTTTTTGGAACAAACGAAGGGTGACGAAGAAGGAAGGGTCTAAAAGGTAGCTTGTATTGGCGAAGGATCACGAGGTGTGGCTCTATTACAGCACGATGTATAAATATATATATATATATTCACAAGCAATTAGAAAGACCGGCAAGGAAGTTGACACGGGCCGTTAGAGAAGCCAGCAGCCAAGACACGATCGTCAGATCGGGGGTTCACGAGGCGGGGAAAAAGGGAGTGGCGTCACTGTATCAGTTCGCGGACCTTGGTGGTGCACTCGATTTGCTGTTCTTCGTTCCATCTTCGATTGCTTAGAAAACAGCATCGATCGCGGTTAATTGCGCCGGAGGGAAAGTTTGCTCATACCTTGTTTCCTCATTCCCTTTCGCCGCTGATGGTGTTGAATGTATCGATTCCGAGCGAAATAACCCGCCGCCACTCTTAGCCGGGTTCTCTCGCGTGACCAGCCGACTCACTGTCATTTTTTTATGTCGCAACATTCCCCCTCCGTCCGACAGAGCCGAAGATGAATTTAATGCGAGCGCTCACCTACGCTATTCCGTAGAATTAGCGAAACGTGAAACGAAATAAATGTATTAAACGCGTCGGTTGACCCGTTGGGGGTTGCGCAGCATGTTTCTACAGAGCGGTAGTCGCTACCCAGCACTCCCGATCGGCGAATCGTTACGCTTCTCGTCTGTTACACTGTATTACACCGAATTCGCGTATATCCCGATCGTTCCCGCGTCCATTCGTTTCGGATAATTTCAATGGATGCCGGTGTCGGAATTTTATCGGCTCCGGGCGCAAAGAGTGGAAACGTGCGGATTCCACCCGCGGGGAATAGTTGACACGTCCACTATCGTTCTGCATATCGATTTAAGGGTCACGCTGGCAATCAATTAAATTGCATAATTTTCCTTCGGATAGATTACTCGCCGATCTCCTTTTTTTTAGCGTTAAATCAGAGCTCCGATGTAACCGACGAGTAAAAATTACAGTTAGGGGGGGGGGGGGAGCGGCTTGCCCAAGTTATTTAAATAGGTTATAATTACTCGCGATGCAATATGTATTTTCAATCAAGCGACCCAGCCGAAGCGTTACAAAATTGATCAGTCTGGAGCCGCGATTTGTGTTTTGCTGGATCCGAGGTTCCGACCGGTGACTCCAAAAATAAAAATCTCAGGCCGAAACAGCGAAGATTGAGCGGTCGCAGAGCAAAGTGCAGATTTGGGTTCGAATATTGATTCCTCGCGTATATTTTTAATAACTGTAACTAATAGACAGCCTCGGGATACATCTCGGGTACATTTCGGTAACGGACGTTCATTGTAATAATAATTATTATTTGGTTATTACCATATTGTTGATCGAAAATAATGGACATTTTTTATTCGACAATTATTCACGGGAAGGCAGATTTTTCATTGGGTTTTTCGGGTAACTCGTATCGACAAATTGATTGTGCATTATAATGTCAATGTGCATTAATTTTTGTTTCGTTTTTTGAACGAGAGGGAGAGAAGGAGGAAAGAGGAGAGCGAAGAGTCAGTGAAACGATTCCTAGACTGCAGGACTGTTAGAACTTTAACTAAATGATGTATAAACTCAGCTCACACAGTCTTTGAGCCACACAGTGAGTCACTCCGATGAATAAAAGATTCGGTCTGTTAAATCTCGCTGGCTCGTATACCGCGAGTTGCTTGTAACCTTTCTCGATCTCCATGCCAGGTACACTGTGTCGGGGAAAAAAAAAATCGGAAAAAAATCGGAATAAACTATTTTAGCCGGCTAAATCGGATTAGCCGGCTAAAATAGTTTAGCCGGATAAGACGGATCAGCCGGCCAAACCATAAAATCCATTAGCCGGATAAGATATTTTAGCCGGCTAGGCCGGCCTGTCTGTACAGCCCTAAACCAACCGCGGTGTTAAATAAGTTGCAGGCGATTTTAATTGACAAACAAATTTGTTGGTTGTCAATCAATTAATTACACTAGCAAATTGGTTTTTTGCCAGCGAATGCGAGTCTCGCAGATCCATATTCTACGAGCAGAAAATGAGAGTGGATATTTGACGAATTTTCAGAACCGTCTTTTCCGTCCGATAAACTACTATGAAGTTTTAATCAATATCCCTACTTTTCACAAAAAAAGACGCATCTTTAACTCTCCGTCAATAGCTTCGCCCGAGCGCTCTTACAGAACGTGTACTACATATTTGATGTAAACATTTTTTTTGTTTCCTCCACCGTCCCTACATACATCGCGCAGCAGCTTCCGCTGAACGAAAATTATCCTGCAGCATTAAAGTGAGGATAAATTGAATGAGACGAGCTTATTAGAAGAGCGCCCCGGTACGAAGTGAATTATTAAACAGTGAAAGGCCAGTGTTTCCAACTACAAGAGCGTACGTTCTACCGTAGGATGCCAGAGGATGAGCCTGATCTCGTTGGAATCTCATGAAAAATTGGTCTTATGAACCCGGAGTAAACGTCGGATGTTAGCATTTACGGGTATCGTCCTGGGCCCTCGCTTTTTCTCCATCTTCCACTATCCGTCTCGCCTCGTCCGTTATCTCGGAGATGGTCTGAAACAGAGGCGGCTAGGTAAATGTAGGCGTAAATTGGCGAACTACGTGGAGTACTGCAATAGCCCGGCCCGAATAGCCCCGCTCGGCAGCAGTGTACCAGTAGCTGAATAACGCCGCCGCGTGCTGCACGATCCTCCAGCGACATCGTAAATTACAAGTTCATTCGTTTATTTGCCAGCGTCGACGTCCCAGCTATATGCTCTTCGGTGGGGATGGGCGAGGGGGTCGAAGGGGGTTGCCGTAATACCGGGCCCATTACATGCCGCATAGCCATTACTTTGCGTGCGGCAAGATGACCCCGGTTTAGTGGCGCGAGCTACCGCTGGGATCGTCGCGTGCGTGATTAAACCGGGCATAATGCGTACAGGCGCCTGTACAATGGAAGATGTTGCCGCCCCTCCCCCCCCCCACCCCATGAAATATCACCCTTTGTCCCGTTTCAACAAACAAGCGATTACGGTTTATCGAGCCATTATCGGGTACTTTTTATCCGAACGGTCGGCCGTTTTCCACCTCCTCGAAATCGTCACCGATAGCCACTTTGGTCCGCCGGCGGTTTTGCGATCGTCGAATGAGAGTGGAATTCCAGCGTAGGGCAGGTATGGTTAAAAACAAAAGAGTAACAAGAGGGCTCAACCTTCCAGGGGAGCACGAGTGGAAGAGGTGAATTGGCGTTCCGGGGGTGGCGGTCAAGCTCGCTCACCGGTAAATGGATAGATGGACGGAGGGAGACCCAATAAAATCAAACGCAGCTAATTCGTTTAATGGCTGTGACCGTCGTTATTTATTTAGAGGGTAGCGACGAACGCGCGCGCTTGTGTGTGTGTGTGTGTGTGTGTGTGTGTGTCGGGGCCTCCCCCCAGCCGTATATACCGGGGTTAACTAATGATTCGCAGTCACGTGCGCGCAAACACGATCAGCCTCGCAATCGAATCAGCCACGGAGATCTTCCACCGTTTCCCGAGGTACATGTGCTCTCTCCCGTATATACAGCGTTGCACACATACCGGATGCGCGCCTCCAGATCCCAAACAAACTCGGCTAAGAATTTCGAGACTAATTGTAGCCCATGAGCGAAACAAAATACACAGTGGCCCTGATATTCGTATATCGATACCCGGCCGAGTGCAAAGGCAGCCGGAATCTCTTACCGATTTTCTTTCAGGTCAGCTAAAAGGCATTCGAGTGATAAATAAATAAAGCGCGAGATATATAAGAAAGGAACGAAAAAAGGGGTTGGAGATCGAGAGTGCTCCGTGCAAATTGGAGCCGGAGAACGATTTTTAATATCGCCGGAAATATACAATGCCGCTGACTGTCGGTGCTGGTCGGTGCGGTGAAAAGAGAAGAAAAAGGTACGGCGTAGGATGCGAAGGGGAGGGGGGAGAAGGAAAAATAAACTAAAAAAATCTATATTAAAGAGTCGAGTAATAAGCCGAGTTTGCTTATTTATATTCCCGACTCGTAACGTGTATCGCCTACCGTCTATATATCGATGGTACTTTCTTGTTTGTTTTTTTGCTGGCTTTTTTTTAAGCTTCCGACTGATTCGACTCTTTACTTCGTTGGGGGCGTGAGCGCCATGTCGATTCCGCACAGCGCAGCGATATACGCTCCCGCCGACATTTCCGGTAACTGAAACCTACACTCGCCGTTAAGTAAATGTCCGCTGTGGTAGAAAAGCTGAAATTATTGCCGCGCATAAAGCTGCCCTCGCGGGCTGTGTCCACCAGGCTCGGCTCAGCCGGTAAGGGAGAAATAGCAAGAGAGGCAGAGAGGAATCGCTGAAGGTGCAAGCAGCATTTTAATTGTCATGCTTCGCGAAAGTCCGTGGAACCGGAAAAAAGCCAATATGACGCAGTATTACAGCCGTCCCGTTCCTCAATCTCGTCCCGGTCGTATTCCCGAGCTCGTGTATCATGCTCGATCACGTGTATCGCTTTTGATTGTAAAGAAATGTGCATTGAAAAAGTAGCGAGTTAAATTGTACGTGAAATCATCTTCGGTAGTTCCCGGTAGTTTTTTTATCGTGATTGTTATTAAGGCTTTTTTATTCTCATTACAATGAAAACCGACCCACAATGGCGCATCGAGTGTCGGTCGACACAAACTTACTGTTTTTCCCTATTATTGCTCCTATCGATGGAAAAAAAAGTCGTACCTCCAGTATTTAGATGACTCCATCGTCTCTATAAACTCCCGAACCGAAATCCGAGAACGTTTATCACCGCGCTATAGGTATACGCGCATTAGAGTTATATAGTGCTCGCATACCCTGGGTGGATGCCTCGTTTTCTCGGACTCGTAGTCGAAAGCGTAATAAAATGGCCACAACGAGAAATCCACCCTCGCGCCGTAGCGTTATACATTGTGTACAGCGGTGCCTGCACTGTACTACCCTATATGTACGAAGTACACCACAGTGCCCAAAGGGAGAACTCAGGCGGAAGCGGTATTATAATAATTGTCGAGTGCTCACCGATGTAAACCGGGTCGCGCGATGCTATGCGGCCGAGGCCAACACGGTACCACCACCAGGAGCCAGTGGCAAACGTAATATCGCAGTGCGCTCACCGTTCGCCCTCTCCCTCGCCCCTTCTCACCCTCTCGCAGAGGGTGCGCGCAACCCCTCGAGCCGCAGTAGAGTTAAGGCACGAGAGCTCGGTATATAAGGTGTGCGCCATTAACTACGTTATACTGCGGTGCACTGTGGTCCGCTCGCGATTCACCCTCGCCTCACACTTGCATGGGCGCTCGATTTTCTTCATGCATAAAGGAACCTCTTCCCTGGGAGTCTGCCTCCGAAAGTCCCTAAATTTTTGCCGGAAGATGCTCCGATTCGTGAAAGTCTGATAATCGAGGAGACAGTCGTCAGCCGAGTATAATTCAGCCTCTAGCTGGAGGGAGACTTGTCGATGAAGCGAAGTACCGAACTGTGCTCGGTCAAACAATCCCGCGACGCATTGGTTCAACGCGCGGTTCTCCTTTTGTTTCGCCGGATAACGGCGGTCTCTTGGCGCATTAGCGGAAGAGTTACCGAAGTCTCCCGGGAAGGGCTTCGCGGTCTCTTTCTTAAGCCGGTTTAACGTTCTTACTTAGCTTAGCGTTCGTTAAGAGAGGACGAGGGAGCCGCCTCGAGAGGTAGACGGGCATAAAAGAGAGATGGGTTGTAAAAAGGAAGGAAAGAGTGGGCGGGGATGGAAGGAGGAGGAGGCAAAAAAAAATGCTGCGGTGGGTGCCCACGCGAGGGCACGACGGACCCGCGGACCGTCTCGCCACTCAGTCACTCTCACTCTTCTTCTTTTCCTTTCTTTTCGCGAAACGCAAAGTTTTTCCTGACCCGGTCGTGCCGCACACCGCAGGCGTCGGCCTAGGTGGGATTCTGGCGTAACTGGAAAAACGGGACATCGCTGGCTCCGCACTGGCTGGCTCCGCATCGTCATGCACCATCGAATTTGCGAATTCCGGAGTAGGAAATGCGAGTTTTGATGCTCACGATAGGTTCGTGCGGAAAGGCAAACGTCCTTGACTTATTCCATTGACTCCAAGGAACTCCGGTTTACGCGGTGATTATTCACTCCCGGTCAGCATAAATCAACATAGCGTTCAAGCGGTATTTCTCCCGCGACTGCGGCCGGGTTCTTGATTGCGAGACTCGAATTAAACTCCGTTCTCGCCAGAGACTCAAAGCCCTTTACCTCCTTCTCTATCCGAAGAGGAACGAAGAATCCCTGAGCGTATTACGCAGTCATGAAAATTCCATGCGAGATTGATTCGTCGAGGCGGTAAGGAGGCATAGCGGCGGTACTTTGGGATATACAACGGGAATTGATCGAAATGGAAGTTTTGGAGGAAGGAAGGAGAGAATCGGGTACGTTCTCACGGTCCCTGCCAATGCGATGACGCTTTCTCTCGTTCTCCCGCACTTTCGTTCACTTTGCCGCCCGTGCAGCTGAAACCGCCTCTCCGGCTGGTAATACGGGAGCGGTGTGTGTGTGTATAAAAGAAAAACGAAAATTCTTGTCCTATCTTCACAGGGTTTGTGGGTTTTACCGGCATGGTGGATAGACCTCCAGGACTTTTCTTTTTTACCTCTTCCACTTTCCTCTTCTCTCGGTCTGGTCGAACGAGCGCGATTTACGAATTCATGACGGCCCCGTTGGCTCCTGATATAGGTACTACCTATATCGGCACTTGTGCCTTCGAATACCGGGCGCTGCCGGCTGAGAGAGTGCGACTCTCCCTCCCTCGATCCGATGGTTCCACCGAGCGGGAAACCTGACGGAACGAGGAGGCGAGAGAACGGGACATCGACGAGAAAGAGTACGCCAAGTGCCGCCGCACTCTTCCGCGCCGTCGAGATCGAAAATCAGGTATAAGGCGAGAGTCCATGCATTATAGATGTATCCACTGAGGGCACCGGCGCGGCGTGGGCCCGTGGTGTGAGTCAGCTGTGCTTCCAGCCCTCGACGTACGTGAGATCCAATGTCTCGGGCGCGCGGGCGCGAGATCCGGAGGTTGCAGCGTGTCGATGGTCCACAGAGCGTTAGGACGGTGAGAGTAACCGAAGTAAGAGGTCGACGGGCTCAACCAAAGTGAGCCACGAAGAGCCGGAGACCTGCGCGGAAATGAGAGAAACCGAAAGAACCGATGAGGGAGTAAAAAAAACACACACACACACAAAACGGATGACGGAATGTCGAGGAGAGTATAAGACGGCGGGAGAGAAAGAACTCCACAGGCACGTGAGTGAGAAGAGAGCCGGAAATACTCTGAATAAATGTGTTGGAAGGTTTTTCGGAACCGGAGAAAATGAGAGAAAAACGAATAATGAGAAAGAGATGCTGCGAAAGTGAGACGATGGATGGCGAAGGGGGACGGAAAGACGATGGGATGATCGAGCGACATGGGTTGAGGAATTGCGACTAAGAGCAGCGTCGCGTTTTCGGTTCTCTTACCGGAGATTCTGCGCCTGACGCCGCCACGCTTGGAGGACGAGCTCCGCCGCAGAGGAAAGAAGAGAGAGAGAGAGTCGAGAGGAAGGAGGGCGGCTGAAAAGGAGCACGAGCGAGAGGCCGATAGATCGTTACGGTGGATATAGAAGAGTGGGCCGGGCGCGGAAGAGGTTGAGGGATCGGTGAGAGCAGAAGGGGGGAGCGGGAGGGTTGGCTCCTTCGAGTGGGAAGGTATGGCTCCGGCTGCAAGAGGTTTTCGAATGATTTAGCTCCGCCGTGGGGTTAGATCTGCAATTTCGTTTGGAACATTCATGAGAAATATTCCTCCATCGCCAAACCCCTTCTGACACGGCGGCCGCCGCCGTCCTCCGCCTCACGGTTCACGGTTCTCCGGATAGCCAGCTGCGAGCCGTTTAAAGAATTTGCGCGGTGCACTTGCTCGATCCTCTGTGCAGGCTTTTGCTCTTTTTCAGTCCGCTTTCGCGGCATTGCCAGGAGCGCGGTACATCCTCCGCACCGCCCGGAGGCGATCCGGCTTCGTCGGGACTTCCTCGTACGCGGTCACTTCCGCCAGGCCCCGGTATTTCGTCTTTATAACCGAATCGCTTCGGAAAGTTTCCTCGCAACAGGGATGAAGAAGAAAGAAGAAACGACAAGGTGGGAACGAGAGCCGCATGTATATCCTCGCTGCTGACTCACATTGAGATACCAAAGGAGGCGCCGCGAGAAAGGCACTGAGTGACGTCGACAAGGCGAGGGTGGAAAGTAGATCGCGAGAGGGATTAATCGAAGATGGACCGGGACGTCGATTAATCGTTTCAGGAGTATCCCAATCGTTCACCTGCCAGAAGAGCATCAACCCGGGGGGCAACAACAGCGGGAAGAGAGTTAGTCCTCTCACCCGGTTGGGCGACTCTCTATTATACGACTACTCCGGCTCGTCTGGCCATACAGAGTCGCTCTGGGATACCACGATGGAAAGTGAGAGAGAGGACAGAGAGAGAGTGAGGAGCTTTCACGTCGAGTCGTCAGCGGATTGTAAAGTGGCAAGAGGACATTGGATTTCACTGAATAACGATAGCGTGAATTCGCTCGTTCCTGGCGTCGGCGTCGTCCTCCCGCGGGACGGTGGGTTACGATAAAGGGCCTTAACGGCGATAGTAGTTGGTGTGCCGGCCTCGTCCACACGTCCCCCTCATTCAATTATCGGACGCGCGTCCGCTCGCTGAGGCCACTCTCATCGACCTCCTCTCCGAGCGCGTTTTTGACCCATTCACTCAGCGCTCTCGCTCTGGCTCGTTCCTTGCTCGTGGCCACCGGTGCAAGAGCAATGACACTGCCCTGACGCTACTGCATCCCCGTCCCTCCACCAAACCCCCGAGTGGTTCCGCGAGAATTGATTTGAAAGTCGACCCCGATTCTCGGAAATACCCTTTTAATCTCTTGGCGATCCTCTCCTTTTACGCCATTCCCAGAATCAACCTCATCGTTTCTCGGCATTGTGCGCACCGCTCCAGCGAAACTCATCGCCGGAGAGATTTCTTCGCGGTTTTTGTACAACACGGGAAAGTTTACTCTACGCCTGCAATCGTCGGCACCGTCTGCCCCATTAATGGCTTCGGTCAAACATGTGAATTACATTAATTCCCCGCTCTACGCATTTCACGGTAAAAATAATAACCGAGAGAATAGGGCGAGTCTCAACTTTCGGCTTGCGTAAGTTCAACAAAAGTAAAGCGGCGAACAAACACATCTGTGTGCGCGTGTGTGTGTGTGTGTGTAGAAGTCGGAAAAGAAACACATACAAGGCTTGAACATATTCACTGCGGGAAGTAATGAGAGTGTTGCGAAATAATTGCATCGCTGGACGTGAAATTTTTATAACAACTGTGGCGTCAAGCCCCGCCTGTTACGTTTCCGCACTTTTCGTCTACGTTATTATTATCATTATTATTATTATTACTGTATTATTATTCGTCATTTTATTTCGTTCGCGTAATTTTTTTTTCACACCTTTTCCTCGACTCGTTCAGCGATGAGATCCGTTCGACGGTGGTGCGGTGGTGAAATTATGAGCAAATCACGAGAGTCGCGCGCTCATCCGAATGGCGGATGTTCCAACGAAATGCCTTTTAAGCGGTCACAATGAAGTTACGAGTGGGAACGATGCAATTATTGTGTAAATTAAAAGTCGTATCGCCATTATGTCGTCGCTCCGGCTCCGGTGCACACGAGCGGTTGCGTTTTATCGCGGTCGAAATGTCCGAGGGAAATAGAGAGGCCGCGGGGGCGAAGGGAATGAGGAACGGCAGTATATCTGACCCAGAGAATGTTGGATTGCGGTGCAGCTGGTGCTTCCTGCCAGGCTTCGGGTCCTCCAGTGCGGAAAATATTATCAGAAAATGAAAATTTAATCACGATTCCGTAGAACGAATAAAAATAAAAATAAAAAGTTACAAAATTCCGGCGAGAACAACAAGATGGACATAGCGATTGTACCGCGATGTACACAACGCAGAACTGGAAGTTTTTCTCTGGAATGGAAAAAAGCCAAAGAGACGCCGTACAGCTCGCGATATGCCACCAAAGAAATGATGCTTAAAAGCGTGGTTTCCATTGGTGGGAAACCACTTTTTTTCGAGTGTATAATTTCAAATATATCATTCGAATGTATAACACAACTGATTGGCATTCTGTAATTACTTGCAAACGGTGCTTTCGGATTTCCAGGAATTTCGTCATAGACCGAATTCCCGAACCGTCCGTCTCATTCAATTTCCTACTGTTTTTGACGAGTGTACAGGAAACGGTAGAATTCCTACGAGTACCGTGAATATTATTGGTCCAGCGGCAGAAAGGCATGTAGACTATGCTCTCCTCACACAGCCTGCAGGAGGCACTTATGGAATTGAGCCATCAATATGAACTTCCACGTAATGCAAATATAAACTTCGGCCAACTCGCACGACCCCTCGAGTCCTCTTGGGATACTTCTATTAATTTTCTAATGTCCCGACAGTCGAGGCAGGTTCACCTCCTCACCTTCCCAAAACGCAGTCAACTTTGACAAGTGACGAGAAAAAATTGATTTCGCGTATCGACGAGGCGCAAAATTCTATCATTCCTTTCGTTACTGATGCGCCAGCATGCGGAGTATCACGAAGGAAGGATGAAATTTACTGTCTACAGCTTCATTCCACTCCCCCGATCTTTTGTCGCTCCTCGTTTCTGGCTATCCGAACCTGCTTTCTGACGAGCACAGTAATGATCCCGAATTACTCGAATTATTCGTCTTCTCAAACAAAGGTTATCGCGATAAAATATACAGAGATAACTCGACTGAGTGCAACACCCTTTTCAACCCTTTCCCTTCCCGTCTGGCTTCGAGATACCCTGGCCCCATTCGTTCCGCTGTTCGCATATTCCTGGCGAACGTTTCAGTCCGTTGTCACGTTCTCTTCTCCCTCGCTCCCTCAACCTCTACGAATACACCGAGAAACGACGACGGCTCCGCGGAGCTAAGGACTCTTTGATGTCCCGAGGCGTTGCTCCACCAGACATCGAGGGAATTAAAGTCTGTGTGGTGCCGTAGCTGACGCCTCTTCCTCTACATCTTCTTCTTCTGGTGAGGTTAGCATCGCAGCTCCTTCAAAAGCAGTCATACGGTCGTCTCCGACTCACCGTATCCTTATCCGACTCCTTATCCACCTACGTCCATCGTTGTTTGTTCCATGAGGTTTTTGTCTGAGTTCGTTCATCATTTTCAATTTTTAACGCACCGCTGCAGTCTGAAATTCGTCAGGCGTCATCCAGTGGATACAAAAATGACATATTTCCATCTCAGGTGCAAAAAAAAAAAATGTTTAAGAGAATGTGTTAAATACAAACGTATTGTTGAATGTGTGTACGAGTCTGGGGAAACATTCTCACGGGATCGGTGCGATATACATCCTTGTGTATCCTTGGAGTCGGTCTCCTCGGGGGGTCTGCTCGCCAGGGAAGATGTATTTAGCCGCGTTGGCAATCCATCCTCCGTAGTAGGGCAAGGATCGAGAGCACGAACCGCGATTTTTCAGAGTCCAAGCCGGAGCCTGTGTATTATGCATTGGGAATTACGTGTACACATATATACGCACACATGTGGAGTCGCTCGGATCGCTGGCTGTCGGTCTCGCTGCTCCAGGTGAGAGGGTGAAATGTGTTTCCTATCGAGAAAACGGTATATGTACCCTGCCACAGCACGGTTGCCACCGGGAAGGAATCCCCCCCTTGCGAACCGAATGGATCCAAGTTCGAACGGCGGTAGGAACGCGAACCGTTAAGGTGGGCAGCGTGCAACCTACGAGCCCGTGGGAGTTGGCAACAAAGTTTTGCTAAAACGTTTTCGCGGATAAATCAAGTTTACAGATGGTCAGGCTCGGGTGATAGGAACACAGAAGGTTCCGCCGTGGTGCAAGTGAGGGCAAGAATTCGTCGGGCGTCAGCGGGGACTTCGGGGATCGCTCCCGACGATCGAACCGAAGGATAAAGCCAAGCAAGAGGAACGAGAACCGAGGAAAAAGAGCTCAGGAAGCTGGTAGGAGACGGGGATCTCGTCAAAACTTGGAACACGAGCCAGTCGCAACTTTGCGGACGCAGGATACATCGAATCACGCCATCCGAAGAGACCGTATGGAAGGCGCGGAGAACCACGACGCGAATTCTGCCGCCATGTTAACAATGGCAATAATAATTTTGATAATAATAATTGTCATGGAATTCCGGCAGATGAGTTTCGCGGAAGACGATGAGGCAACCGCACGGCAACGGAGAGTTGCCGGCTGAAGTTTAAGTTGAAACCTGACGACGGGACTATAACGACAATTCCAACACACACTATCCCACCTGTCGTCGTCGTTCGCCGTATCCTGGGTGAAGAAGGACTCAACGTCCCCGGGACACGAGTGCTTTCGCCTCGCCGCGCTTCCTACGTCCCGGCGTTTCTCCTTTTTCTTCTCGTTCCCCGGATGTTCCATGAATTCTCGATTCCACCGCAGCGGCAACTCGCAGCCAGTGAAAGAGCGCGAGGGACGACTCCGCCACAACTGCTCTTCGCCTCGCGGATAAATCAACGTCAGGAGAGTCGACGGACGCGTGTGATAATCGGGAGAATTCCTCGATTTTCTCATTTCTCGAACCGAAACTCAGCGACGCTCTGCCAATGAGCGTTGCAACGCTGATCGGTCGAACGGTTGTGTGGCCGTGAGAACAAACAAGCAAACAAATCGAGCCGCGTCTGTCGAGAAAATCCACGGCGATCTGGGAGCGTTGGAGCATCCTTGAGACGCGGAGGGGTGAAATTTAATCCCGCGCCCGTCATATGCAATATTCAGCGCACACTTCGCCGTATCTACTCTCTTCCTGGCGTTATTGGCGAGTGGGATAAAATTTGCCGGATAAAGTTGTACAAAAAGAGTGACCGAGTAGCGGTGAAGAGCCGGGGCACTCATCTGTCGGGATGAAAAGTACAGCACAACGCGGACTCTGTTGACGTGGCGTAACATCGATTATTGGCTCAATGATGGGTAAATATGTGGATACGGCACACAGAATCGGGCGGTATATCGTCTGTCCGCCTGCCACATGGCTGTTAAAGCGGCATTGGGGGAAAAAAATGATAACGATACAAACGAGGCACGTAATTGACTGCAAGAGAAATAGGACGTTTCATAATCCGAAAGCTTCCTTCCTTGATAAGATAAAGCACCGACAGGAAAAAAAAAAGAAATTTCAATTTGCCTTCTCAGCATTCCCTGTCTCATTCTGTATTACACTGCAGAACAGATAACGACTTCTTTAAGGACCTCATCGGATGTAGCTGACATATTTTACTGGAACCGGAGAGGAGACGGTGAAAAAGTCGCTTTGCCGCGTCGTCAAAGCCGCTTTTTTGTATACTCCAAAAAGTCTTCTTACATCTCTTAATGAGACGCGAGAGAATGGGCTTTTCTAAACTCCTCCGTGGATATATTTTTTTTTGTATGTCTCCTGTATTCCGGCGAGTCTACTACCCGTTCGGCTCAACTTCGCGGGAAGACCCGGAAACTTGAGGTACTCGCCCGCTTGCCGTAGTCCGCTGCTGTTTGGCCTCTTTTATTCTCCACGTACGCAGAGCTGAAATATGAAGAGAGTGAAATGCAGCCACTATACCGGAGTAATAACCCCGACACCGGAGGATGTAATGGGCCAACTTTATCGAACAAAGTCACTGCTTCAACTCTTTAACAATTTTTCCACCCGTGTCTGTATATTAATTTTTTTCTTTATGGTAAAGAGAAAACCGGGCTGAAATGGACCCTACCGGGATGAAACTTTTTCTACAACGTCCCGCCAATTGGTGTGACGCTGGTCCGTTCCGCCCCGGCTCTTCCTTCCTTCGAGCGGAAAAAAATCCGAGAACTCGTGTAGCGCTGAAATAAATGTTATATATAGATCTGCCATCGATCGCGCTCATTTCCGATCGTACCGGTGGTCTCGCGCATATTATCTTTCCACGGATTCGTCCCACATTCTCTCACTACGGTATCCGGAATATCGTTTCCGTGCCTGCTAACTCGATCCGATCGATTTAGTACGATGAGTGCGCCGCGTCCCACCCTGCCCCGCTACCGTCGCCGGTGCTCGATCCGCAATTTTACGGATACGATTCTCGGCTCGCCGACGCTACCGCCACCATCGCCGATTCATTTTCCGGAGATATTCACTTTCCCCGGTTCCGGTGGCGTGACGTAGACCCGATCGCGCGCGCTTTGGCCTCCCGCTAGTCTACCCTCGTCTCGCTCGCTCTCTCCGCTCCCTGCACTCCAGTCCGCCTGCCTGGCTGCTCGCCCTTCCAGACCGTCGACGATAATAACGCGCCGATACCGGGCGTAAATCGTAATTCCCTTGCTCGACGTTGTAACGAAATTTCCACTCACTCTCTCGCGCTCCTCGCCCATCCTCCCTCGGTTTATTTTCGATGCGGGGATTGCTCTCCTCACCCGCGACGCGGGGATCGTTTTACCGGAACAAACGGTATAACGATTGGCCACTTAAGCGGGCGGGAAAAATTGCTGTCAATGTACGTTGCTCGAGCTTTATCCAATGGGATTCGTCGCCGGGCCGGCCGATCATTGGTTCGATGCCGATAACTGTACACCGCTCGCTTGCCGGCACACTGGGCTCTCTATTCTCGCTCTCGTAGTCGGAATACGACGACAGGCGAAAGATTGTTTGATCGATTTTTCGTCGTCATGCCGCTAGCCCAACGGGTTGGCAGGTAGTAAACCGACACGATTTCTCTCTTTTTTTTCCTTTTTTGTTTCCCTTTTACGCTTCTGAGAGAAAATACCGTATGCAAGCGAAGTGTGGAAGGGGTGAGAACGTTCCTTCGACTGCGGAGGCCGAGATATTATACCGGGGCGATGGACCATTTGTCTTTCCTCTCGGAAAAGCTCAATGCGAGAGGTTGAGTCATTTCGCACTCCAATTATACGACTCGAAAGATACTTTTTTTTTCGAGCCAAAAATTGTAAAATTAAAAAGAAAAAACAATTGGGAACATTATTCTTAAATGGAGAAACTTCCTTGACCGTCTCAGACGACGAACCAACTATATCGTCGGCTCAAGTTCGATTTTTCAAACTATCAAAACGACAGAGATGCTGTAAAACAAAGTGGGAAAAATCCCGATAAGAAGTCGAGTGTCAAACTCAAGCGGCGATAGTAACGACACGTCGGAGTCCAAACAATTTTTCACCATCATATCAGGGTCCGAGGGACGACGTGGTCGTGATAGGGGAGAGAGTGGATGACAGCGATCGCGATCCACCGCTTGGGAAGGTGGTGGTGGACTCGTCTTTCCACGGTTCGTCTTCAGGGATTCGTTGATTTCCCGTGGCTCGCGAATAAGATCCGCAATCGACCGCCGGCCGGTTATTGCGGAGGGAACTCTCGATTGATGTACCGATCGTGAAACGCCAATTTCCGGCGCGATTTCGCTCACGCCCTTTACTTTCGTATAATTTACTAGCAGATTGTTGTGGCTCGGACGCATCGCGCCCCCGCTATGGACTTGAGAAAGAATTGCGAATTTATTGTGCTTTGACTTACGTGGATTAATCCAATTATGTTCCAGAATATCTAATTCACTTCTCTTTTGGCAATTAACGATCGAAAGCCAATCTATTTTATTGACGAATCAATTACACAAAATATTTCTTTTGTCAAACTATCGATGAGACTCCTCGCGGGCTGACCTTCCGCGCTCTAAGACGGTCGACGGACAAGTAATGATTATTGGTCGACAGCTCAGTGAGCGACCGATATTTTGGCGCACGTATGACGCATCATCGGGCCGCTCTTTCAAACCCGCGAATCGGATGGGCAGCGTGGCTCAGCTCTTACCTTTGGCTCCTCGATACTTTGCCTGATTCCGACGAGAATAAAGATTCGTGCAATAGACGATTATAATGGACATTTATATGAACGGCACGGAAATGAACAATCTAGATCAATAATTATATTCGACAAAACAGATTGCCTGCGTTAGCGCTCGAGGAGTTGCATGAAACGCAATGACGTCGAGGAAAGTTTCGTCTATTATTTTCCTGTCACAAACTATAGAATTTAGAAAGCGGACGATTATTGGGAATATGTCATTTTCGGTTAAAAAATCTTATTTTTCGACTGGAAGTGAATTCATACCAGAAATACGTCATTTCCGGCTTGAAAATCGGAATTTTCGACCGGAAGCGTTCTCACATCGGAAATACGTCACTTACGGTACGAAAATCTTCTTGTTTGACCGGAATTTAAGTCTTATCCTCCAGTAACCAGTGAATATCAATGTACTGTCGACGTATGCGCTGCAAGGGATTGAGTTTATCAACGAGACAACATGAAATCGTTCAGTACACTTCTCGTCCAGCGATCATTCTCTTATTCCTATTACATTTTTTAAATACATGAACCCTACGTATATGAAACCCAGCATTGTCACTGTACAAATAATCCCGAGGTTCATTTTCCCCGCATTTTCGAGCTGCCGAGTGCAGTGTGCGTTAGCTCATCTACCGGATGAGCTACCGCAGATCGAGCGGACTAACCGACGCGATCGGCCGCATTTCACCGGACGCGGGAGTCCCACCAGTCGACCTCAAAAACCACGCTCCCGGTCCCCGGCTATGGGGAGGCCTCCCCTAACACTAGCAGCAGCTGTCTTTTTTTTATTATCTTTTTTTTTTTTTTTGTTCGTTCTCTGCCGCTTCTGCGTCGCCACCGTCATCACACCGTTCATGGCAGTAGTTCGTGGCGGTGTTGGTCATGCGGCCGCTATACTCTCGAATCCCTGTCCGTCATATCGGCCCTCGTGCAGCCGAAATGGAATGCGCTTTGAGCGTTCGAATCTGTGGACGAAGAGCGAGAGGGAGAGAGAGTGACGGAGAGAGTGGGGAGAGGGGGGTGGAACCGCTATATTGGAAATCGATTGCATTGAGGGAACACGATGTGCAAAGGACGACGAGCAACACTCCCATTGCTCGATGATGCATACAGTGGCGCACGGGACTGTTCGAATACGTGTCCGATCGAGCCCAAAAACCCGACAAAAAAAAAATCATGCGGGAGACTACGGCCGAGGTAGAAGTACGTACGAGCCAGAACTATGGCAACGAAAAAGAAAAAAAATCGTCAAAACAAAACAATAAAACCATGAAAGAGAGAGAAAGAGAAAGAGCGAGAGAGCCAAACCGGGCAGGTGCAAAACCAAAGCACGCGGAAATGGAGGGAAAAAAATCTGCGTGCCGCAGTCTCTATCGAGAGAACAGCCGCGTTTTGCGCAGTCGAAAGAGAGAGAACCTCCGGAATTCGGCAAGTGAAAAGTGAGGAACGCCGTTTGCTGAGAACATACGATTTTTTTTTTATTTCATTTTTTTTTTTCGGTTATCGCGTGCGCGAGCGCATGGGAGGAAGGGAGGCGAGAGTATAAATGAAAGCGGGCAAACGTGGGACTCTCACGCTCGATCACCGCCCGTTCGTTCTCCTCTTGCCCGCGATACTCCCGAGTCTCCCTCCTGTATCCGTCCGATATACATCTTCGAGATCCGATAAGACAGGATAGATATGTTTCACGGGCGCTTTACCTCTTTACCCGTATTAAATCGAATGCCAGGCCATTCTCATGCATGCCAATTCCCTCTTGGGCGAACGCTGCTGAACGAAGCCGAAGCCGAGGCGGTTGAGACCGCGCCGTGACGAGATTTATGCGTCCGCGTCGGATATCGCTGCCTTACGAGACTACTCACCTGCTGCTTCTCTCCTAGAGCCGTATTCTTCTTCCACCTCCTCCGCCTCTTCACCGCACCGAATACCGGAGCGTTTCCGCGTCTTCGACTTTACTCCGCTCCAACGCCCCTCGCTGACTTATGTCGAATCCCCTATGAAATCATCCCCGTAAATAATGTCAAGCGTTCCAGACAAAAAAGTCCCCGCCCTTTGTCTCCTCTCTTGCGCTCCATGTTATCCCGTGTCGTCTCCACGCCGAGAGATTCGCCCCGCGAGGATTCAAGAATTTTCATATATTGAAATTTTGTTGTCTACATCCGTCGGGAGGTCGTATCGTGTCATCCGCCTGTTTTATTTCACCGCTTTGTTCCCTTTCGGTATTTCATTGTTAATAGCCGGCGTATAATCCAGTGTCCGACGATGGTCGAACGGAGTTGGTACGGAAAATGTCATTAGAGAATATCGCGCTTTGGCCGCGGCGAGCGCTGACTCGACAGTGATACATTTTTTTTTTTTTTTTTTTTTTTTTGAGTGCGCGTAAAGCAATATCTCTTTTTTTACTTTTTCTTTCCCACATCACAAAAAAATGTTCCGGCGCGCGAATTCGAAAAAATGCCATCACAGTCGGATGCGCTAGAGGGTCCGCCCAAACCTCGAGAGACTTGCTATTTCTCTAATGACAAAATCTATTTATTCTCCGATCGTGAACGATGTCGGGAGATTGGCGACGCGAGACAATAAAAAAAAAAAGGACAGTAAACCTTTTTTTCCATTGCTCAACAGCGCCGCATCAGAGCGGGTTGGGGAGACGGTGGGTTGAACGAAAGGCCGAGCGATTGGCCGCGATACCCATCGTGCAAAAATTCTATTGTATCGTCCCGTTCTTCGGGCCATTTCGTACGTACCCAGCAATTTTACCTTAAATGCGCGTTGCATTTTATAGGAATGCAAAGTGGAATCAATCGAAGGGGAGAATGGGCGAGAGGCGCGAATGCCGAATGGGGTGTGCCGAGGGGGGGGGGGGGGATAATGGTGGTTGGGGTGGCTCGAACCCTCTTTCTCTCCCACTTTCAAACCGATAAATTTAAGTCACGTAGAAAAACTATTCCGTCGCATGGACGAGAGAGGGGGGGGGGGCGCGAACCGGGATTACGAACGTGCGACGGTCCGAAGCTTCTCTTTCGTCCTCTCTGTTACTCCCTCGCTCGATTTACCCCGCGCAGAGGGAGACAATGCAGAAAAAAAAAAAAGAAAAAAAATCATCCAGAACAGAGAGAGGAAAGAGAGCTTTCGATGCGCATAGGAGCGAAACTCGCGGAGAGCGGCGGTAAATAATGTCCGCAGCCCTCGCCACAAGCCTCCGATTGTTACGGAGCAGACTGGCCAGGCTATATACACTCGAGGAAATCAATTATTTATGCAACGTAGGGTGAAACGTGATTTCCACTCCATCGACGGGGTGCGCTCAAACTTCGATATACCGGATGCACAGAAGTTTCGATTGAACAGAGCTACAAGTCTCGCCGGCGCTGATTCGGTACGCCCGCGGTGTCTGCTGTAAATTTTATATCGATTTTCATTCGATTGTCGTGTAATACAATGGGCGTTATAATGTGTGCGATACTTCCACCGAAGGCCGCGCACGAAGGCCTCGACGATAAACTCTTCGAGCGAACAGTAAACTCTTAACGGTGGAGTATCAAAGTGCACTTTGTAAGAGGTCTTGCATTCACGGAGGGGCTGTTAAACGCAACCTTAAAACGCAATTACCGGGCGGTACGGGGACACTTGCAATTCGGAGATTCCGGAGGTCCCGTGAGTTTCTCGCTCAAGACGCGCAGATCGAAAAGCTCGATCGTTCATCCGCAAGACCTGGTTAAAAGAATAAAACCTTCGACCTGCTGCAAACTCGCAGTAGCTCACGATATAGGTTTCAAAAGTAACTGTCAAGACCGATACATGTCTACTTGAGTGTACGGTCTACGTAGATCCGAGTAGACTGTGGTTATGGTTAACGGTAGACCAGATATTTTTTTACACTGTAGAGTCGCAATTTCCCGTGCTTCCTGAAAACGTTGCAATCGGCTGAATCCGAGGCAAACAATTTCGATACGGATATCGGTGCGCGAGTGCGATGATATGCGTGCAGGCTCGTGCAATTCTATAAGCAATATCGAGATACGAGTCGACGGGCAGTGGCGCATACGCGAGGAAATATATATTTTCTATCGATGATGATAACGAGAAAGCAGAAGGCGAAAGAAACCCCCGGGAAGGAGGAGGATCGGATCGGTAAAGTGGGAAAATCGCGTCGATTTCAAGGCAACGACGCTGAGGAGAGCCCTGCCGGGCTTACCGAACGAGCTCCGCGCCCGTTGGTGGTGGAGCCCTCTCTTCCGCAGTCGTAACTTTCCTCGAGACTCGGTGATTATGGGAGAGGAGGGAGGGATATGGGAAGGAGAACGATTCCAATCTAAGCATCGCGTCTTTCGATGGCCAATATCACTGGCTTATCATCTTCCGCGCAACTACGCCCGGCGAGGACGAGCGAGAGGGCGACATTATATCGAATCGTATACCACAGACTCGACGACATTGCCGACTCGTGACGTTAATTCTCCACTGTCATCATTCCCTCCCCCCCCCACCCTCGCTCCATTCGCCAATAACTGTTAAATAAGGCACTTCGGACGCCGGTTCTTCGGCTGCGGAAGATCTCTCGCGGCTCGCCTTCGCGATTCCGGGGAATTCGAAGTTCGCCGACTATCGCCCGGTATAACCGGGCGTTGTTCGGCTGATAACGACGACCAGAATTTGTCGAAAATTTTATGGACTCTCGATCCGTCGAGGCCCTTTCGACGAAATTTCCTGCGAGAGCATTTCGCGCTCCGCTTCGTTGACTCTCGAGCGACTCATCCGACCGGTAACGGGGATGAGGAAACCTCCCGCGTTCTTCCTTCATCTCGGCTCCCTCCCGGCATCTTCCTCGTTGAGTCAACGAGAGACGGAGAGTGGTCGGGGGAAACTAGTGGTAGTAGCCAGTGCGGATCAGACACCCCCCCTTCCTACGGTACAGGTACTTCATCGCCGGTGCCGAACGTCTCTACTTTCCTCCTCGTCGTCCTCCTTCGCCAAAGCTCTCCCCCGGCAACCCTCTTCCGATACTCCGCGGCAAACAGACAAGGGCGGATGAGACGTAACGAGAGGGTATCCCGAGGAGAAACTCGACCGGAATATCCACCGAGGTATGGTACGTCGTGCGGTAGGGTAGGTACGTACCTCTAACTCGACGTACGTTCTTGCCTCTGTAATACCACGACCGAGGTAGCCCCCTTGCCCCTCTCCTTCCCGGACGAAATTCTCAACTGGTAGAAGATGATCCTCGAGGATTTCCAAGTTTCGCGATAATTCCGACCCTCGAGAGGCACCGAGAAAAATAACGTGCGGTATACGGATATGGATTAATCAATACTCCTCCGATGTGTGATGCATCGAAAAGTTGATCCGCACACTCATCGTCGCTTCTAGTGGGCCTATCGGCAGCGATGTACCGAATTAAACCCATCACTTCCATCTCGATTATCCGTAATCAATCTCGTACAAGTCGAGCACTCTCGGTCTGCTGCCGGTATTTAAGATAGGTAATTGATATTACCGATATTCTATTTATAACGGAGCGATTTGGTTGATGAGCGGACTTCGGGGAATTCAGGATGACAGGCATGTTTTATTAGTTTGATCCGTAGAAAAGAAATCGTATAGATCATTCGTAACGGTTTGCAAGAGACGGATTAATCGATTACACGCGCTTATGTACCTGTCACCTTATCCGTCTCCGGGAGGATGGTATATGTAAAGTGGCTTTTAACCCACAGTGTGTTACTCGAATCACGTAGCATCATTGCAGCATTAATAACGACTATAAATCAGGCTTGGAACACCGGAGGAACGAGGTTCGACTTCGGGTCGATATCCCATTGGTATATCGTGCACGAGACACACGGTAACGAGGTATAGTGTACTCGAGGGGTTACGCCGATACGTGTACAGCGAGGTAGAGAGAGAATGAGCGAGAGAGGCGGCCGGAATGCTGCCGGGGAAACTCCAACGGGTTATAGTGACACCGAACACGCTCTCGAGAGTAAGGCAAAATTACGGTTGTAACGGGCGTGCGCATAATGAAATATTCGCAGCTACTATATCGTAGCTCTGTGGTCGTAAGATTTAGGGAGTCGACGTACAAACGGGCCACCCTAACTAGACCGAGTATTACACGCTGCTTCCGGATAATAGCTTTCGACGTTAGTTTTACTACCTGACCCTGGCAGGAGAATCAGTGAACTCTGTTTGGAAATGACTCTCTCGTCACTCTAACGAAATTGTTTGATGATTCGGAGTACGTTTTTTATGTCTACGATTGTCCAATGAGTGATGAACATTTAGATATTTGAACGAATGATTGTTCACGATTATCCAAAAGTAGACTGACAAAAAATACGGTTTAATCAACTGAAGATTCGAGCTGGGTGGTTCAAATAAATGGTTTGTTGGCTCCGCTGAAAGATTGGTTAGTTCAACAATTTTTTGGATGATTTCACCAAAATGTTTCTGAGGCATCAAAATATTTTGTTCGACCAACAAAATATTTATTTGAGCGTCTCTGCACGAATCTTTAGTTGAGTCAATTGTGTTTTTTATCAGTGTAAATGTAAGTTTTCTGGCAGGTTGTCGTAGCTTGGGCGTTTAGAGCTCCCGTTATAGACTATGGAATGTAGAAACCCGATATTAACATTTTCGGAGATTTATAGTTTGTAAATCTAATTTTTCCGATAGGGCATCACTTGAATATGATTAATTGTCGAGAAGTCGCGAGCGGAAAATCGCACAGTTTTTTTTTTACCTTTGAGATTCGCTCCGGAGCGGTTATTATTACAATATCAGTACAGGAGACTTCTAGTATCGTACACAACACTACTCGGTGCTATTATTACACATTAATGTACTTGGTTCATTTCATTTTTCTTTTATTTTTCACCTCGAAAGGTGCAACGAATTTAGCTGCTTTTCTATGTATAACATGCAAATGCCTGGCAAATCTCCCCAGCATTCACTTGATTGCTCCAGATTGCACTAGCTCTTGCAAATGGTGAGTTCAACTCTCTTTGCGCTCCCTTTGTCTCCGAGATCCGGCGTCTTCCCTTGCCAGCGATCCAAAAGGTCTTTAGCGACTTCGGTTGCGGTACAAAATAAATTCCAAGATACCCTCGTTGCCTCGAGCTAAGTCGATTTCCATACTCGCAGCTGCTCTTGCCACATCGTGTACTCCGAGCCCTTTTCACCTTTGAGCCCGTTTAACAGAGCCCTCAGTCGTCTTTGCCTTCTCTGCAGAAGCATCGGCGCACCGGGGCGGTACGGTTCGCGCTCTTTGACCCCGATTCCCCCGTGCCAGCCTGAGCCGATAGCCAAACCTCGCGGATGCCGAGACTTCGCAAAGTCTCGGGATCCGCGCCTCCTCCTCCCGACCGGACGAGCGGCTTTTCTCGCCGGCGACGTTCCCCGAGGATCTTCTGATCCGATAAAAAAGCGGCGTACACAAACACAAAACAAAAAAGAAAGCAATATGACATATTGGTCCATAAAATAATATCGTCATGTCGTCCTGGAGGGCTCGGAGGGATGATCGATAAATTGTCTGACAAAGCGGAAAGCCGAGGAGAGCCAAAGCGCCCTTCCATCGCCGAGAAAGAACACTGATAAAAAAAGAAAAAACTTTGGTGCTCGACAGAAATCGGAGAATTCGTTTGAGGCACTTCCAAGTAGTATCGGAAAGGCGGGTCTCGTATCCCTGCGGGAACAGCACAACATCGCCTATGACCCGGTAAGGAAAATGTTGATGACGACAACGAAGCTTTTCCCGAGCCGCAACAGCAGCATCAGCGTAACTGCAGGAAACCGATGATTCTTCCGGCTTCTCCGCTCGGCCGCCAAATTGAAATCCCTCACGTAAATCATGCCGAAAACAATGGCTCGTTCGGTGGGTAGGACAGAAGAGAGGGGAGGTGAACATCGCAGTTCTGGGCCGATGGTTACTTAGCCGCATTGCGGGGTAGCCCGATTCTCTCTCCCTCTCTTCGTTCCCCGTACATACTTTGGGTATGCAGCACGCCGGGTTGTGTCCCGTTATGGCATTAAAGCTCGTATGGCAAAAGCCAGAAGCCGTCGTACATCCCGCCGTCTGCTCAACCCTTGGCTTCTGGCGAATCTCTGATTTAGGTATCTACCGCGTGCTCGCTGGTTCCCTGCCGCGCTCGGTAAACACAACCGTTCTTATTGTACCAACATACACTGGTTACGTATAAGCAGTATTGCAAACACCGTAGAAACCGGGTTCCAAACGTCGTGTTCGCCGCGCGAAAGCTATCTTCTTATCTTCAACACATAGCCCCAATTGCTGTTTCTAATGAGTTATACATATATATTATACACGGTATCGCCGTTGAACCGTACAACCCGAGCTGCCACGGCAGCTGCGAATACCCCGCTACCTCTTCCTTTAGGATAATAGTACCCTTCGATAGCGTTTCAGGGAGCAGCGCACAAGGTAGGAGCCCCGAGGGCCATTCAAGATGCCCTGACGTTATTCCGCGCAACCGATAAGTAGGCTTCGCAAGCACGTTCTCCGTCAGAGCCTCTCGAGCCGAGGTAACTCTGAACTCCTCGAGCATTTCCCGAAACTCTAATTCCCGCTTGGTACGAGCCAAGACGAGTGTTCGTCTTCGGATGATATAGTGTATTTCAGTGGGAAGACATTTCCCTCCTCCTTACACCCAATAACAACAGTAATAACAATAAGACGCCTCGACAACTTATTTAACCAAATGTTATGGGGCGTAAAGAAGGTTTATTGCACGAACGATGAATCGATTCGAAGTCTCCATATCGAGTGACGCATAAACATTCCTCGTCTTATTTAATCGTCGACTGGTCGGACAACAAGGCGATAAAAAAAGGCTCTGTCGTCGCGAGCTCGTAATTTTTATATCGCCGGGTGGGTTATGAGATTTTCCTGTCGTGCGTGTGCACCTAACCGGTCGTCACGAACGTTTGCTCGCACGTAACAAATACCGGTTGACGTCATGATGAATATAAACTGAAGATTAAAACGTTTTAAGCGTCCGGTAACCATCGGGCATAAGCGCGAGTGGAACGCTCGGTCGAGGATCCCCCAGGGGGTTACACGATTCTCTTTATACCCGACGAAAATACAAACGCGGTAAATGTAATTCACTTTAGTACACCGCTCTCGCTGGCGGCATAAATTCAACTCTGATGAGAATTAGCGTGGTGAGCGGAGCTCTTGCCAACTCTACCGCTCTCTCGTGTCCCCCCTCCCCTCAATTTATGGCCGCCCTTTTGTTCCTTTTTTTAATCGCTCACGCGCGTCTGCTCATCTCCCTCCGCCTCTAAATGCAGTTAATGCGCACGGTCAAACGAGTGGAAGGTACCGTTGGACAACGGACCGATCGAACGGTCCGTTGCCCATCATGCGCAGTCAACGCGCAAAGCTACGTTACTGAAAAATGATTTTTTTTTTTTAAGGGTTCAAATTGCGAGTCATCGATGGGGCGGCCTGCGTATCGGACAGCGGGTTCTCGGGTATTATAGTTTGCTCCTTGCGACTGCGGGATCGGTAATTGGTCGAGAAAGGATGATTTATCGAGGTGTACCGCCGGCTCGTGGGTTTTCCCCTGCGGAGACGCGAGGCCCTGGCCGAGAGAGCGTGAATTAATCGAAAAATGAAATTTAAGCGAGTCTCGTGTCTTGGACGTCGTTTCGCGACCGGGCAAAACTGGAGGGCGTCGACGTCGGGGCTTGCTCGGCTATGTGTTGTACAACAACTAATTGCCCATCCTAGTTATCTCTGCCGGCCGATCAACCACGCGGCAAACCTGTCTATCACAGTCCAACCTGGCGTACTCTCCCTCATTCGAGCGGGCATTTCACGTACGTTCGTCCTGTTGGTATATCCTACCTGTGTTGGCCCCGGCGTGTCGTAATGTGCACACCAATGTACCCTCATGGATCCCTCTCGACGTTACATCTGTCAGGCTAATGGACTGGGTTCCGGGCAATCGAGGTCACCATCTGCAGCCCGACATCTTTCCAGGGTAATCGCGGGACTCTCTGTTTCGGTGCCCAATCACCGGGCTTAATATTCGCCGTTGATAAGGCCACGCGATATCCGACTATCGCCAGGTATTGTGCACTATCCGACCGACTACCCGATACAGGGGTGACAGTGGTGCATACGACCTTGTCCTAATCAGAGTGGACCATACTTGACACTTTCACCCTGCACGAGCTTCGAAATGAATTAATTTATCTGACACCAAGCTTCCATAATATTAACTAATTTTCTTCCTCATTTTCTTCCCCATGTTCTTCCCCATTTTCTTCCCCACTTTCTTTCTCATTTTCTTCCCCATTTACATCCTCATTTTTTTCTCATTTCCTTGGGTTGACGCTTGGCCGTGCTCGAGATTCACGGCTCTCGTCTACTCCGGTGAAAAATAACGAGAACGATTTTTGTAAGGAACCGAAACACGTTCTCGAGAACATTTAGCGAGGGCGGAGTGTATGCGCGAGGTAACGACCTCTCGTCACTTCTGCTGGCACTGATGCGGTTTTCAGCCGACATCTTGATGACGCAAATCCTGTACTTTAATCCTCGCGTATGTGAACCCCACATCGTACTCCATATACCCGATGCACTGTGCCTATGCACTACCCGATACAGTGCCATCTACCGTGCGTATGTATGTAAACAAATTGAAGTGCGGTGCACTCGAAAAATACAAAAATCCGGTGTTATGCCGATGCAAGAGAACGAATGTGGATGTTCCGGGTGGAGCTTACACCCCGACGCGAATTGTCCGTGGTGGAGGAAAAATAACAATTTTCCTTTTTTGCGTGACGATGCGTAACTTATACGTAAAAAAAAAAATTCCCTGGCACAAAATTTACTTACTCCCTGTGTACTCGATCGCGGCAAGGTTTAGCGAGTTTTTTTGTTCCCAACGGCGTAAGTCAAAGATGACAAACAAAAATAAAATATGCTAAATCATGTTGCGTTATAAATAGAAAAATAAGCTCGATTGGTAAAAACGAAGATGTCGCTTAACGTAGCTCCGCCATCGTCATTAACGGAGCTTAACGGAGCTCCGCCATCGTCACTGTCGTCTATTCGTAGTCTCCACTCTGGGCTTCCTCATATAGATATCGAACTGCCGTGTACCCGCCAACTTGATCGTAAACCGTGTCAACCAACCCCGGAATTTCTCGTTTATTGCAAACGTTGAAATTTCACTGATACTTCCATGGAGGCTATAAATGTACGTGACATCGTCTTGGCCGACCTTATTATTACGACTCCACATCGCCCGGTCGATCACTCGGTCGGTCGCTCCACGGTTCCCTGGAGAATTACCCTTTACTCATTTTCCCAAATGTCTTCCAGATTTCACTCGTACCCATGCAGCGCGTTATGTCACCAAAAATGTCTCGTTTTCAGAAATACATCCGCCGGGCCGAAAGAGTACGAATTCAATTTACGTTTCGTCTGGGAAGCTTATTTTTTCAGCCAACAAACCGTCAAAGAATTTTTGGAAAGCTTCATGTTTTGTCCTCGCTTTTTACTCGCATGCGTTCATGTTTGCAATTTTTCGTCCGTCTCCCCTGTCCTAAATCCCCGTGCGAGCCGCCTCTCACGAGGGGATTTTTATAGCCGGTGCTGCTCTTAATGTTTAATGGCCGCCAGTCCGTCCCCCGAGCGTTGCGCGCCGGTGGAAAAACGAATCTTCAACGAGAATAGAATTATTCACCGGATTTTCCAAGCTTAAGTGCAAACTCTTCGGAATGGAGGGCGTGTGAAGGGGGGGAGATTGTCGCAAGTCGGTTCAACGTTTAGGATTATCGCAGTCGCGTTCTTCGCCGTCTCGACAGCCGCCCTTCGGTTTCTATTATTCCGTCCTCCTCAATCGTATATAGCGTTATCGACATGGGTGCAACTCCGCCGATCCTCCGAGTTTCGAGAATCCGTCGACTTGCTGGAACTTTGACTTCGCATGTATATTCGATGTTAACCGATTCAGACAACCGTGCAACATAAACACAGATGCGAAGTCTCGATCACTCTTCATATTTCCCTGATCCCAAATTTCATTAACATTCAAGGACATTGTGAAGCGTTGGAGCGGAGCACTATCAGGTAGCTCCAAGGACAATATCAATTAAAATACAAAATTGCCGGCAGGGCAGGCTGGTAACATGTCTTCAAGAAATACATTTTAAAAATAAGGATTCACCGCATAAATGCAGTGATAAATGCAGAACTGATTGATCAATGAATCGCAAAGGAAATTCAGCCAATTGCATGGTTTCTTAGTTCCGAGCTCACCGATTCTTAGTACCAACTCTCCTTCCACAGTCCGATATAGATTTTCTCGAGTTATAAATTTTTCAAAGCATTCGCATCGCGGGTCGATGACCTCCCTCCGCCCTCCCCTCTTTCAATCTCCCCTTCCTCGCGTCTGCTGCATCGGGCAACATCTCGGAACCGCGAGACAACTTTCCGCTCTTTCTCGGGCAGTTGTTCTCTCTTCAGTCAAGAGATCAAGTATCCCCGCTATTCGAGCATCGCGGCTCGTCGGTCACAATGGCTCCCGGTGCAAAGATGTTTATAAACTAGAGCAATTAATTGTAAGGGAATACACCGCGGCCGGCGAGCCCGTTTTCTATAGTATTATACAATGACTTCATACCGGAAATTCCCCGATGACCGAGCTCTATCCGGTGGTCTCCTGCCATGCATCTTGCATGCCACGAATATCTGGTAGCCCGTGAATTGCGCAAGACTGCCCGCAGCGTCTTTAGGAATGCGGGACCAAAGGAAGGAGATCGGTTGAGGTCCACCAGTCGTCGGATACCACCTTCGGATACCACCCACGTATGGTCCCCGCAGACACAAATATCACCGACGTCCGGTGTCTCCGTTCCGGTGTCATCTATGAACCCTATCTATCCGAACGCGAACGGCTAAGATTTAAGAAGCCCGGAGTGTTCCCCGTCAATGCCCGGTGCAATAACCGAGTATGAGCGCAAAACTTAATAGTCCGACGATTCGAATAAAACTTCGATACTTCTTCCAGCGACGGACTCGATTGAATTACCCCCCTCCCAAAGTCACCGTCAGTCTCCGGCCTCTCGAAATTTCAAGCTTGATAAACAAGATCCCGAAGAAAAATTGCTTTGTAAATGTAATTTCAGTGTAAAGCGACGAACTCCAAGATGTCCGTGTGTGTTGGACGTTCGTGAGGGATGGCCGAGAAAGGAGAGGAAACGAGTTGGGTTTCTGGTAATACAGAACGATAAATGTCATTCCGAGTGCCGGATTCGCGGACGTACCGAAAAGCGTGCGGAATTGTGAAAGTGGGAGGGACGGGATTTTCTCCGCGGAGGAAGGCTGGCATGGAACGTATGTTCGCTTTTCCTAATCGGATGTTCTACCGGCTTTCCACGGATAATAGCCGAGAGAACGAGCGGATTGCGACCGAGGGGACGCAGACACTCGCACAGACACGTTCCGGAGAGACAGAAAATGTAGAAAGAGTGAGAGCAGAGTTTCGCCAGTGGTAGCCTTTATCCTATCGGATCGATAACTTCGTTCGATCCTCGTCGACGAGGGACACACACACACATGGTTACCTTGATTCCTTGTGCGAGAGTGCTACATACCTATCCATACACCCCCGGACGAATTGCCGCGGACGATCGAGCCCTTTCCGCGCCCATCCGTGGAACGGCGCAGACCTGTCCTCACGAAGATTAGGCTGACGCTGCGAGACAGCCGAAGGATTACTCGCGGCTCTGCCGCAGCGTCGAAAAGTTTCGCAAACATTCATTCGCATTCATTTTATCATTGCTCTCTTTCATCTGTCCGTTTCTATTCTTCGTCGCCTCTTCAACGTATCCGTAGATTTATCGATACAATATCGATACCGCGGGATCTCGCCTGGAGCTCCCATCGGGACGGTCTCTCGAAGCGTCCCAGCAAAACGGGATCCGCCCGGTTTCCGTTTATATCGCTACCCCGGCGCATCTTCCGCAGTCAGCCCATTGATGAAAGAAGGAAGACCCTTCCGTCGTATTTCGATTGAAATAAAGAAACACCTCATCCACCCCTCACCATTCTTCGCAGTCATCTCCCGATGCAGAACAAAAATAATCTCTCCCCCCTCAAGCCCCGTATTCTCTTTATCTATGAGAGATGGAATAATCGTTAACGATAATTAATGCGAAGCGTTGTTTTTTCTGTGACAAAGAGTATCTTTATTCCGGTGCTCAGCGAGCCGCCTCGAGCCAGTCGCCATTGTTATCGAAGGTATAATGTTCTCTTCTTGCGAAAATCCCCACGCGAGGTAACGGGAACGAGAGAGTGCGAGACGAGCGACGGCGGGAGCGAGAGGTATGGAAAGCGGATAGAGAGACACGATCTGCTTGCTTTGTGATGTCCGTGGCCCCTTTGTCTCCTCGTTAAAACTAAATGGAGCCAGTCGGGTCGCCGGGTCGAGTATTAGCTCTGCACCATTGCTGGGCGCGAGTGAGTGGCCGCATCGAGCTCCGGAGCAACGGGGGAATCAGAGAGCGCGGTGCTTGCGTTCGTCTGGTCGTCACCCCTGGCGGTCACCGTCCTTACCCTACTCGACTTCCCATTTGTTACCGAGCTACCTCCCTCGCGCGACACCCCACTGGCTCACGGCGAGGGATCCTACGAAGGTAACGCTCGAGTGACGTATTTCGGTGACCCACATGTGAAAATTGGCCTTAACCAGTGCACACAGCTAACCTCGAGTAACGGCGCAGGAACTGAACTCATACGAGGCGCATCCTCGAGACCTCGCGTGTCTGACACACCCTATAAGTTTCCACGATGGCTGGTTTATCCTCCCCATTAGCTGTGTCTACATTTTTTTTCGAACGACCCTACGACACTTTGCGAATCCATTCGAGGAAGTTGATTCACAATGAGAGCATCCTTGGATTCACATGTTGGCAAAAGTTTCTTAACGCAAAAACCTGTTTCCTCTTTCCGTTTTACCGTCGAGGAACAATATAGCGAGGAGAGATCGCGATACCGCGACGGGGGATGAGATTGTACGCAGTACAAAACAATGTCACCCTTCGATTTGGCGAGGCGCCGCCGTAACCGGTGGCCACGTCGGAACCAGAGAGCGGAGCGCCCGAGGACGGGGAGAATTGTATGACGATGGCCCGAGAAGACGACACGACTATACGACAACGGGGCATTGTCTCAAGCGTCGGCGACCGCGAGACCCGCCCACGTCAGCGGACTCTCGGACTCGAAATGGTCTTTCGAATAGAGAGAAGAGGCAGGGAAGATAGGAAGAAAACAAAGGAGAAAGAGAGACGAGGAGAATCGTTGGCCAACACCCTCGAGGTGATTCCCCCGGTCCGTCCTCGTGGCTCCGGCTCTTGCCGGCGCTAGCTCGACGCTCGCTCTCGCTTCTTAGGAGTCGATCCACCGAGAATCATCTCGGGCTTCTGCGAAAGCTCTCCCGTCCTCGTCGCCGCCGAGGTAAAAAGGCGAAGGTCGCCTGTCTGTCGCACGGCACTTTGGCCGGCGATCGCGGAGACGAGACAAGAGCAAGAGAGCCGGAGCATGAGAATGAGCTTTGCACACTCTTCGCCCAAGCCGAAGAGAGCGCGGTGCGGATAACATTAAGGATGCAGAGTGGCCTTATCGGGGGTAGGGAGAGGTGGCTATATCGGCAGGGACGATCAGAGAGCCCCTTTGCCGTTCTCGATGTAAGCGAAAGAGAGCCCACTGCACGTCTTCGCCCTGGTTGACGCCGCATGGAAATCGAGTTTCCAAGTCGTTCTCGCGGCTCCCTGTGCAACGTGAAAAATACACTGGTCACACTCAGCCCTGCTGATTCGCGCCGCTATCTCCTGCTCCAGACACATCCCCGCACGCTCAGGAATTTTATCGAGTAACGTGGAAACTCAAATTCTGTGGAATCACGGGAAGGCTGGAGTTGCGGTTCGATGAAGGCGTCCTTTCCGAAGAGTCCGTTCATCCCTCTTATCGCTTGTAAAAAAACAAAGATCCGTTTGACGCGAGAGAATCCTTTCGTAGATCGTCATTTGAAGCCTCGTCAATCGAATAGTATTCTCGCCGATGAAATGCGTTTTATTTGGCGTTTGGTTTTCTACGAGAGCTCTAGCACAAAAAAAACCGAGAGTAACGAACTTTCGTCTTATCTCCGACGGAGTGGCAGTGAGAATGAACAAATTCATGGATTTTACGGGCTGGAGTACACGTAACCACCGAGCTACCTTCTTGCCTCCTCCGTTTTCCATGCAAATTCAGTGGCAAATAAGGGAAATCCACGGAGAGGGAAGCAGCCCTCGCGATCTGTGCGCTGCCCAAGATGCTCGTCGAATCCGGAACTTCAAGGACAGAGAGGGAACGAGCAGGGGGGTGCGCTTTCATGCAATTTCACGCTTTCAGGGGCCTCATTCACTTCATTGGTTGCTCTGAAGAGTTACGACTCGGGCAAGGGGGCTGGGGAAGTGCGGACGGGGGAGGCTGCCGTAGAGCAAGAGAATGCCAGCGAGGCACTTGTTTTTAATTTACTCCGTTGTTAATGTTTCGGAGAGAGATGGTTCGACGTTACAACCGGCAGTTCTTTCTCCCCACACAACCAAGAATTCAATAGGAACCGCGCCGGCACGGTTTAACTCGCTTTGCGGTTCGCCTGAAAAGTTTTTCCACCCCGTTCCGTGCACGAAAGAATTATTCTCTGGCCCTGTCGAGTCGCTCCGCGAGTTTTCGGACAGGGCTTCCACCGACCTTTTCTATACCTTTTTTCACGATTTTTTTTTTTTTATTTCAACATTTTTCTCGTTCACTATAATACAATAAACGATTCTAGAGAGCGCCTGACATTAATCAGCATTGTTGATCGGAGCCACAACGCTCCGAATTAGTTTCCGTGTGTTGAAATTTTTTCACAGTCATACACTCGATGTAAATCGGATTTATTTTGATGATACGATGATTTAGTCGAATGATAAACGAGTTTTCAGTGTGCGCTAATTAATATGGAGCGTATAGGTATTTATTGACTCATTCAATTGACATCGATAATTAAATGCCTTTTGGCCGTGTTCCGGGAACGGGAAGCGTGTACACATATTATATCCAATGTATCGATGCGAGTGGAAATATTTGAAGAGTTAATGCTCGGATATTCTCAAGTTTAAATATAATCCTCCGTCGCCCGGAGCACGAGCTCCCTCCGCTCGCCGAGTTATCTTTTCAATATAGCCGGACAGAATTGAGCGCATCGAGAGAGAATTCCCTCTCGCGCAGAGCAATGGACCCCCTCCATATTTGCAATCGGCTTATGCAAACTTAATCGCCGCTATTGCGCTCCGCGTATACGTAAATATAAACGCGGCGGTTACGCGTATTTGTTAAATTCCTCGTACGTTCGCCCGGTGGGACGCGTATGCGTTCATTCGCTCGACAAGTACGCAAGATTCATTAGCGAAGGGTACACTTTAATTGCATTTATCTATCGGCGAACACTCCTCCGGCCGGGAGGACGGGAACTCGCTATCTGAAAAGGGTCTGCGCTTTATATTTGTTATTTTTACTCTCAAGTCCATCTTCCTTTTCGTTGATAACGTAGAAAAAATCCAAACGGAAATGTACTCCCGGAGTGTCCGGGGAAAGAAAAAAAAATTACCTGGAGCACGGAGCGTTCCATTACCCCGCCGATATGATTTACCGCCACGTCGAAACTTTCTCGATATAGATTCATCAACTTTTCCCGCACAAACCCGATCGGCGATGCCGCGAGACAGTGTAATTATTCCCTCCCCACGAGCAGATGGTTCGGCATCGAAACGATCTTCGATATTTCTCTCGCCGCAAGGAATTCAAAACCTTATCGGTAAAATCATCGATATCGCCGAAGGGACAGTCGGGATCGACTTTTGCGACGTCTGCGGTCGCAGTTTCCACGGTCTCCGGTGGGGACCTCTCTCGAGGGATGGTCGCGAGTCACGGGCCAACGCGAAAAGTTTCTTGCGCCCGTTGATCGCGCGCCAGGGTGTGCGAAGCTCGCCGGCGTTAACGGCATCAACGGCGGCATCGCCTTTACATCGCATCGCTGTTCGCAACGAGACGTGCCCGGCAGAAGCTCGGAGAAGAGAGCTATAAAGAATGGCGGAGTTCGCGCTGCATGTGGCAAGGGCCTGACCGCTGGGACAGACAAGCCCTCGCATGCGCGGGGATGGTGCCTTCCCTCAGGAAGGAAACGCCATGGGAGGGCCTCGTTGTCGAGGATAACGCCACCTCCGTACTCTCTCGTTCCCGTCCCTCTCGGCAGTCGCTCATCCCGCTTGCCTGCTCTTTCCCCGTTCCTACCTCGCGGGCGCATCCGACAAGCCCCTCGGATAAGTTGGGAAACACGTTCTCCTGTTCACGCCGCGCGCGTCGAGAATGCAGCCCCGGCGAGGCCAAGAGCTTTGGCTCTTCACGGTACACTCCGGTAACGTTTTGTGCCAGTCTTCCTCCCAGGGTAACTCCTCTCCCTCGCTCGCAGCGCGCGAAACTTTCCTGACCTGTACGTATACCTCGTGAGGAATGCAGTGACTCTTTGTCTCCGAAGACGACTCTCCAAATGACGTCGCGCGCGCCTGTTGTGTCGCTTGCATAAAGTAATAAACGTCTTACGGTGGCGCGCGGAGTGCGGGACCGGATGTTGGCGGGACGAGGGAGATCGAATGGCGAGGTCTGATCGGGGAAAGGCTTTCACGAGAGAGAGACTCCGCCGTCGACCCTTCCACGGCTCGCTCGACTTCCCAGACGCCTTGGCCCGTCTCACTTTCTCCGTTATTCGCGGCTCTGTCGCCAACGAGCGTGCGAACCCCCGGAGTCCCGAAGGCATTCTCCCGTACGATCCACTTCACACCCACATCGATCGTCCTGCGGTACCCCGGCGCGAACGAGTGCGTCGATCCGTGCTTCGTATCACGAGTGAGCGACATCGTACGACAAGTCAAGCTCGAGTACACCCCGGCGGCACAACAGTAAGCTGCAGCGTGCAACAAGTTTTCACAAATTATCGCTCGCTTCCGAGGAATTCTATTCGGGATCGAATGACAATTTTTTTTTCTTTGTTTTTTTACTTTTCTCTGCTCCGACGTTGTTGCTTTATATCGTATTGTGCGCTGGCCACATTGAACTATATATTTATGGATGGGCTACATATGGACATCTTATAAATATTTTGGAAAGTTGTTTGATTGTTTGTTCACTGAGATAAATAAATGGTTGGATTAAGCAAATGCGCGGTGACATACGTTCAAAGGTGTATTTTGTTAGTACAACAAAAAATTTTGTTTCGAATTTTTTTTTTCCAGTGTTTGGTCCGATTTTGTTAGTTGTGATTATATTCGTCGTGATTATATTGTCGAGAGCGGAGACCGTGATTTTCGTACGCTCGGTCGTCGCCATCTTTATTGGATGTGACTAAAACGTATGCGTAAGTGGCTCTTCGATAGTTTTTCCGCATGGCTACCAACTCGCGCAATGCCAAGCTGAAAGCCATCAAAACTAGTTGTACTCTGTATGACTCCGTGATGCGTACAGAGTCGTGAGTCGTACAGAGCATTATCGTGCACAATACTGCAGTGCACAATAGTGCTGCGCCCTATCGTCGTATGCAAAAAAAAACTCATTAATCGACCGGAAATACTTCCGGTAAGGACGTGACGTCATACCGGATATACGCCACCTCCGTTTAAAAATAACATTTTCATACCGAAAGCGACGTATTTTCGGTATGACGCCACTCCTGGTCGGAAAATCAGATTTTCAGACCGAAAGTAACTTATGACCGAGAAATCGCCGAAAATCTAAATTCGCGGTTTTTAAATTCCACAATCCATATGCGAAGGCGCGCTAATATATGCTCATATTCCGGCCATATATATACCGTATACCATTTTCCCTACTTATACATCCAGTAAAATGTTCCAATCAACTGTAAATCAAGTATTGACCTTTCAAAAGGCAATTCGAAAAAAGCAATCATCCGCGCCGATAGCCGAATCAACAGTAATTCGATTAGCAGTAAAATTATTAGAGTTAGAGTTAATATTGCAGAGCAGCCGAGCGAGGTATTCGTTACACGTATGAACACTTTCTCACCACCAGCTCTTTCGATCTGTGTATGTACAGCATATAGCCTTGGGATAGCCTAGCTTCCCTGCGCGAATCACGAACCTAATCTAGCAAACCGACACGGGAAAGTGAGAACGAATCGAGGCTATTTGAAGGCAGAGCATAGGTAGCAGCAGCGGTCCCGGCGCGTACGGGGTTGATCGAGATCGCGGCTCCCTCGTCACTACGTGATCGGGATGTGTGGGTTGGTGGAAAAAAAAACTTTAATCAGAGGGACGGGCGATAGGAAAAGGTGAGAGGCGGTGTGGGGCAAAAATTGATGCGATCCGTTCAATATCGAACGGTTGCGGTCGGTGGTGAAATATATAGCCGTGTATTTATTTTCCTTTCAGAAAGTCTCTCGACAGTGGGTGTATAAAATTTCCGAGCCTGGAAGACAGACTTACTTAAAACGACGACTCGGTTGTCGGTGCCCGAAACGGCGATAATAGCTGCGTTTCGTGGGAAACAAAACTGATTCGATTCGCAACCCTGCTTTATTTTATCCCTTGTGATGCTTCGCCGCATCCTCCGAGCTGCTTTTCCCGCTGGAACAGCGTTTAACGGTTCTGAAAGAAAAGTCACGAGGCTCAGCGGCAGCCCCTTGCCATCTTTCTTTCCGCTCTCTCTCTCTCGTGCTCTATCGATTCTCGCAGGGGGAGGATGAGAATCGGTCTCATCAATTACGCGTGCGAACGATTTTCCACGAATCACAGCCGATAGCTGATAGCACCGGCGGTCGTGCCGCAATGCTCATGCGGCCGGGAGAGACTCGTAATGACGACGGAAACCGGCGATGAGGGGAACATTCTTACGGCTATCAGAGGTCGATAAGAGAAAAAAAAAATCTCCGTGCAGCTCGGCAAAATTTCAGCCAGAATCAGGATCCCTAAGCTCGCCCCTTCGTCTGGCGATTCGCGGAGTTTCGATCTTCCGGATAATCGAACATTCGCCCAGCCCTGTTGTACCGCGTTGCGCTGGTTATTCGAGCCGACAGCTCGAATCGCCCGTCGTTCGTGGTACACGTTATCAAAACCTTCGGACATTATTTTCGATGATCGGACAGATTTCGATCGCCCATCCCAGGCATGACTCTCCGCGTTGTGGTGACGTTATGAAAAAAGCACCACAATGCCGGCCTTATTGACAGCTCCGTGGAATCTCCCGTCAGCTACGAAACACCGGACGGACTAATCCGCGCTCCGCTATGGGAAAACATCGTCGAACAGTTGCGTCGAAGGATGTATCAGTTTCCTCTCCGTGCAGTATTTCTCAAACACATTGTTCAACGCACGTTTCTCAAGCGCCTCCAGATCCGCGAGAGCCGACCGTCGCGAAGCCAAGTTATTTCACTCCAATTCGCGCTCGCGCGACTAAAGCAGCTCACTCTCTCTCTCTCTCTCTCTCTCGAGATATAAATTTTTTCGAAAATATTCCGAAGGCAATTTTCCACCAGGTTGGGCCGAATATTTTTACTCGTTGCCGTTGCCGCCGCTCCCGCTGTCCCAGTGCTCGTTCCTTCTCCGCTGAGAGCCATTATTATTTCCACCAAGCATTATTCACAATGCGCGCATCTGCAACGGAGCTCTCCTGGCCTGTTGTTCGTCCATTACTATACTACTTGCTTCCTTTCTCGGAGCCATCGATTATCGAATTCCATGGAGGAACATGACGTCGACTGTCCCCCTCCTATCTATCCACTTTTTTCTCTGTCTTATTCCCATCGGCAATAAGATATGTAAGTACCGTGGATATCTGTCCCCGTAACGCTTGCGACACCCTTCCCATCCAACCTAGCTCGAACGATCAACGTATAAATTCTGTTGCAACAAAACTGACCTCCGGAGCAAAATGGACCATTTTTACCAATTTTTTTCCCGGGACATAAAAACGAGACGTCCCAATCCATTTTGCACCGCTCTCTCCCGGCAAGTTAATACTCCTCGTTCCCCCGCCGCGGCACCCACTTTTCACTGCCGATCGTCCAATATTTTCCTAGCATTTACCGTATGATTTAAATAACGAGCGGACTGGGGCTAAATACATTCCGTATAATTCATCCCCTCGACAAAACCCCTTTTCATCGTTTCGGTAATCCTATTGCAATAATCCCATCCGAACTCATTGTCACACGACAATGTAAAACAGAATGATTAAATAATTTTCAAAATATTTTCGCATATGTGGAACAATGTCAGATTTTGAAATTTTTATCTCATCGAATGATAATATCTGGTACACGACAATGTAAAACAGAGTGATCAAATAATTTTCAAAATATTTTTGCATATGTGGAATAATGTCTAAGATTTTGAAATTATCGCGTCATCGGATGATAATTTCTGGCGATAATTTCGGATGAGACCGTTTCCGAACGACGTTCCGAGAGGTATGACGAGATTATGTCGCAATAAGGAAGGCGGGATCTCGGAGTGTAGGGTCGCGATGGCGGAGGGCACGTGAACCAGGTCTAGCGCATGCGAACAACCCTACCGTACCGCCGACGGAGAGAGTCGCAGGGGTAGGATAGAGGTGCGCGAGCGAGACCGAAACGTCGACTCGGCGTGGTGTTTCGAGGCTAGGGTGAAGCAACCCCGAAGCCGTTCACCAGTCCGCACCGAGATTCCGGCGCGAAGTGTCGATTGTCGTCGCGGTGTGACAAGTTCGCTAGATGGATGTCGCCGATTCACACTATCATCCCAGCGCTCTACGTCGTCGCGCTCGTCTCAACCCTCGTGGAAGGTCAGTGTGCGAAAATGCTGAAATTTCCTCCTAAAAAAAAACCTTCTCTTCGGCTACTCATTCCACCGGTGTTCGCAGCTTTGCGATCGATTTTCACTAACGTAACTCAACGAAGGTACAATGGATTGGCAACAAATTTTTTTTTCTTAAATGGTCAACACGTGTAATAAAAAAAACGAAACCTCGCCCTGCCTTCCGGAAGTCCGAGGACGATGCAGTGTGACACGTGCTGATCGAGAGTCCTGAAACTTTCGTTCACCAATCGCCGCGTTCTCGTTACAAATTGAGCTTGTCCGCCCGGTATACCCTAAATTTTAGAATACATTTTCGACTCATAGCCTCGCACGTTATTTAATGTATTATGCTCCGTTATTAGATCGGGTGAGGCTGTTTCTCTCCGGCGGGATCGTTCGGTCTCGCTTGTGTGCGCTTCAAAGTGGTGGCTGAGTGTAATCTATAAAGTTTTCACGTACGAGCTAATAATTGAACGATACGTGAGAGAATTGAGTTTGGAGCTGAGCTCTTATCGATGCAGCTTCCGCATGCTCGGCGCGATTGCTTATCGCCGCGAAGATACCAATTCCCAGGGTCGAAGAGGAACAGCGTACCTGTTCGACTGTTCCTCGGACATCAGGGAAGAAGGAAGGTCCGACTCTGATCGATCGTCCACGCGAAAGTTGGTCCGGTCTCGCACGGGCCAGGGAATAGGGTCGTTTTCAAGTCCTCTTCTGGAAATACGAAATGGGATTAAGTCAGGGAGAAGCTTCGGGTGCAACTGAAAAAGGATAAGGCGTGAGCGGTGGGGCGGAATGGGCAGAGACTTATCCACGATTGGCTCGGGCCCGTCGATTTATCCAAAGCCGACGTGCGATTATCCCTCGATATCCCGATACATTATTTATCGCCGCTACGGGCGCTCCCGCGCGCTACGAGGAACGCCTTACGAACCTTAGGATTTTAGGAGAGACCGGGGAGAGCCGAACCGTTAAGTTTCTCTCTATCGGTGAAAAGAAGTTTCTTCGGAAAAATCCCCGACGCGGCTCTTTTTCCTCACCCACACACACACACGCGTGCGCCTTCCACGGATTCACACATGAGCCAACTACCATCCGCGAGGAGGATACGCCGATTTCGTCGGAGGTTTGTTCGACTCTACCCTCCTGGAATGTTGCTAACACACTTTTGGCATCGTTCACCACCAACGGAAAGGCTTTCCACCTCAAGGATCCAGCGATTCCCTCCTGTTCCTACACTCTTCTCTCCCTCCTCCGTTTTTTTTATTCCTTCCACTATCTGGTAAACTCTTCCGCGGCTCTTCGCTCTCTCGGCCTGTAATCTCGCCATTGATCATCGAGAGAAAGCTTCGCCGACGTCGTTACACCCAGTGCGCAAGCTTTCCCTCTGTCCGGCTCTTCCTCTCGCGTTTTCTCTCTCCCGTTCGGCTGGCGTTAACTCCTGCAGTGGTAGCACAGCGATGCTGCGGTAATGGTAGCCGGCGTTGAAACAGCCGCCAGACATGACCGCTCTCTCCGAAAGGGTTGCAAAAGTGCTTACGTAATCTCATTTCCAGCTCGAAAATTCAAACGGCCTCTCCGGCTCCCACTGCGTCATGGCGTTCACGTAATATCTCCGGGAGAATTTCCTCTGTTACGGCGCTGTTTCGATTAATTGCACAATACAGACTACCGCTTGGTTTGTCGTCGTATTTTTTTCAATTATAATTTCCTGCTCGCAAGTTGAAATCCACCGTGCCTCACGACGAGATTCCTGGATGGGGGAACGAACTATCACGGTGATGTTTCGCGTGCGATCAGTCAACTGCATGATTGACTCATCCGAATTGACGTATACTATTGTTCGGTCGATTCCATTGTACACGAGCGGGCCGGGCCTCTGTCTCGTCGCCTCTCCGGAGCGTAGCAAACGACATTAATATACAGTACGCCGATGAAACGACAGAGCGCCATTTGATTCGGGGAAATCGAATTTGCGATCTGGCTGAGATTTCGTTCATCGATCGGCGCCTGTCCCGTTCCGATGATCCGGGCCGATGCCCAAAATCGCGATCATCGCCCGGATTGCCATGCGACCCTAGCCATCCGGCACACCGTTGGCGGTATGCCGTATCAAACTCTCTCTGATCGAGTCTGATAATTTACGGGACGGTGTACAGTACTTCTCCGCTCGTACCCGGTTACTCGCACAAAAGAAATTTCCTCAATGCCTGTCCACATGCTGAACGCACAAAACCCCTCTTCAACAATAGTTCATGAATAATCATTTGATTACATCAACATTTTCACTTGTTTTCCCGCCGCGCTTTTCCCGCTCGGATCATATTTTTATGCAAATTATTTTTACGCTCGGCGCGAAACGTATGAAAAAACCATTTTTCCGCGTCTTTGATCGGGGAGTAGTAAATGCGATTATGCCTGTGCGATGGATTATTCTTGTCTGATGGAGAGCAGTGCAGAGCCGTCGAACCGACGTGGCGGGATTCCGTCTCTGCGGTAGTTCATCTTTAATCTGCGAGTCGTAAAGATCACCCTCGTGCCTCATCGATACATTTAGTTTTTCTCTTGACCGTTTCACATGGGCGTAAGATCGTCAAAATCACGCGGAAATTCCGTCCTGAGTGGCCTCGGTGCTTTATTTAACCTCACGACTATGGTCGAGAGTGATGGAGAGAAAACGAGGAGCGCGGCTCTTCCTTTTCCCGTGCCGGAAAATGGCAATTCCGCAGTACGAGCCGTGAACTACGTCTCGTACCAGTGCTAGCGCCCAGTCATTTCGCTAATCTTTGCCATCGCTGGAACAAAGCACTCCGCTGAGCCAATACTTTATCCCCTTTTGTTTCTCCCCTCAGCGATAGACTCGCCGATCGGTCTGACGCTCCTCCGTGATCTACTGTCGCTCCCCCGTGCACCCAATTTTTTTTTACCATGTCTCCGATAATGTTGAAGACGGAACCAAAAATGTTACAACGAGCCGAGATCTTCCGATGACTCGGGAAAAAAGTCTTGACTACTTTTCGGCGCGTACAATTGCTCCCAAAAAATGCCCCTCCCAGTTTTACTTCCAACAGCTTCCAGAAAAATTACGGCAGTCAGTAAGCTTGTGACGTCTATTGCCTCCGTCTTTCCGTCTCCGATTGCCTGGCTCTTTGGCATTTACCGTTCCCCTGTCGCCCCAATCGATTTCTCTTTATCTCCCTTAACTCCGCGCTTTTCTCGCGCGTTTCGGATTGCCGCCGTAAAGTATCAGGACCGCAGGAGAAAGAAACGGTCAAGCCAGAGCCGGAATACACGGAGCCGACTCCCTCTGCCGTTTATCCCCCCGTAACGTTTTATGCCCAACTGACCACTCTCCGTCTTTCTCGGATTGACAAAAACACATGGCTAATAAAATTCGCTCGGGGTGTTCGGAAGCTTACTCCTCAGGCTCACCGCACAGCAGCATTGAGGGCAGCTTGCAGCAAGCCTGCATCAGGGACTACACACTCGAACTGCCGACGTCTTTAACCCATGTGCGAGACATGTAACGACACTTGCCCCGGCAGAAATTTTAAAGCCTTACATGCGGGCCCTGACCGGGCCGTGTCAGGGCCTCAGCACGTCCCGACGTAGGGGAGACCGGGGACAAAAGTAACAAAAATCCTTTTTAATTGTTTTTACCGACAAACCCGAGAATCCAACGCTTTCATATCCAATGGCGTATCATTAACCTACTCACTTCATATCCGACACGTCCGATCATGCGCAGCGTTGCGCGGCCGCTCGTTACAACCGAGCCGTGTTACTTTTGTCCCCGGTCTCCCCCAACGTTCAAAATTTCTACCACAGTGATCGTACGCAAACTACCACCGATTCCTGTGTAGATTCTTCGTTAAAAAAAGTTTACGATCTTCGGCTCAGATTTCCGAACGCGGTAAAGCCGTGCTTCCGTGGATCGGTGATCGAGCTGGAAGAGAGTTCTACCTTCGGACTACCTCCGTATAATTTATTACCTCCCCCAAGAAGGTGCGCTCGGTGCGAGACTAACGAAGCCGAACTTACACTGCGAGAGCGCACTATTGTTCCGACCCTTATGCTCACTCTGCGGTTTGGCGCGGCACGGGGTGCGCATTGCTTTCGAATTATAGGGTACGGTTCGGACGTTCCGGGACGGTGAGAGTACGGCTATTAGAGATGGCAGGACTTCGCCAATGCGAAGTCTACTACGCCGTTATTCTCTTCGTCTATTAAGATTCTCTCGATCGAGCTCCATCCGAACCACGCGTGCTTCGTTCATTATGCGGTATACGTGAACCGTGAGGGTACCGAAAATATATACGCGACCCGCCCGCGGGGTCAAAAACTCGGGGGTCATAATGCCGTATATAGGGAGTCCGTACAGTGTTGTTCGTCGAATTTACGCTAATGCCTCGGCCGCGGAGGGAACGAAACTGGGCGGGCTCGGTATTTCCACGGGTCAATGGCATTTCGACGAATACCCCGTACGGGAGAAACTCCTCGAAGTTGTCTCGAGTTCGATGGCAAACTGTACCGGCTCGGGCATTAGGGCTACCCGAAAATCGAGACGGTGTGAAGCCGAGCGATGGTCTGTAACCGAATACGCGAGAAAGTTTATTCGCTCCGGACTAGCCAAATGGGTTCTAGGGGGGGACCGGGGCAAAATGGCACAGCGGGGCAAAACGGGACGGTGAGGGCAAATCTCAATTTTCCGACAATTTTTGGATGCCCCATTTTTGTCCCGACGATACGTTCGGATTTTCAAACACATTTTGCCCCACGTACCACCATCGCAACCATCCAAAAGTTATTGGAGAATTGCGTTTCGTCTCATTATCCCGTTTTGGCCCGGTGTGCTATTTTTACCCCGCTCTCCCTTACATTAAAAAAAATTATTTTCAAAAAGTTTTATCGAAAAATAACCAATTCCACTCAGCTTTTTCCATAGCCATTTAAAAATTCCAAATGCTGCTGTAAATTTTGTTTTTCCCAAGTATCTTCACGCGAGTCGGCATGGCATCGAAAAGTCATCCGGGCAGTGCGTAGATCAGCCGCGAGGTTTTCCCTTCAACACGGCGTCCAGCAGCTGCTCTACATAGCCACGGTAGATCGTACCGACGCCGGTAAACATATTCGCTGTGCCAGATTGCACTAATTAATGCTAATTGCTCGAACTAATAAATAATGGCATGAATAAACATATTCGTTCCCAGCAGGGATGTCGAGATAAACGGGAAGAGGAGGTGAGAGCTCGCAGCAGCAACAGCACGCGGTGTGTTGTTAGAGAGGTGACTTTTCTCTCTCTCGGCGACACCGAAGCACTCGGTGACCAGCGGGGGTGTACCAGTGCTCGGGAGGTGATCCACTGCTTTTCACCACCGTCCCTATGCTCACTCTCTACGTCGTCCCTCGCTATAATATAGTGTGTATATAGCAGCTGCGTGCACATATCCGTCCCACCCTCTCGCGCAATGTGACTGTACGGACTGAAATATTCATCGATTCCCGACGCAATTAGTGTACCCCACAAAACGAGTAGCGCCCCCCGATTTTACCTCGCTACAAATATCGTCAGCGCCGATGCCGATGCTATGCCGAATGCGCATGAAAATCCGAACGCTATGCCTATGGCCGATGTGTGTATTAGCGCGCGGGCCCGGATAATAAATTGTTCGGCCCGGTAATTAATGGAGACCGAATTAACCGTGCGGAAGGGACGAGATAATATTGTTTCAATTGTCAATAACAGGAGCATCGGGAACGATAAATAAAGAAAATTATATGGCGCAGTCGGTTCTACGAAATCGGGAGAAAATCGTGATTCCATATCGCGCTGTAATTATCGTCGTACCACCCGCGTCGGCCCGCAAATTCGACGGTGGAATCCTCGATTTATCCTGCGGAACCTGCACGAAATCAACGGGATTCGCCGAAAATTATCATTTACGCACACGCACAGACACACACACATTTTTTTTTAAACAATTTTATACAGGCGTGCATGCCGCGAGAGCGCTATCTCCGGTGCGCTTCGTCAGAGGCTAATGAAATTTCTCATCGATTTTTCCATCCTCCCTCGCGCTCGGGCTATTTTCGCGCTCGTATTTAATCTCGTTCACCGGGGATACACCGTGGACACGAGGTTGAATATTATAACGCACGAGTGTGCCAACACACACGGTAATAAAATATTTAGCAAACATAAAAAAAATTAACAATTAATCTGTTTTTATTAGTCTGTGTGTTTTTTTTTCGCGCGCGTCCTCGGAGCAGACCAACAGTGTACGATTTTCGAGGCGCGCTTTTTTTTCTATTATAAAACGGACCCCACTCAACGTTAATCGACGCGAACTGGGCGTTAAACTACCACGGTGAGCGTGACCGAACGAGATAACTGTTCGCTTCTCCGTTACACAATACGTTTGCGTACGCGAATCCATGTATGGAAAAAAGAAGGAGAAACCTATGGGTACCCGACTGCTCCGCATCGAAACGAGGAATTTTAATTCACCAAAACAATTGTCTCTACTTTTCCTAATTTACCAAAACAATTGTCTCTACTTTTCCCAATTATCTCTACTTATATCGTCGATGCGCGGGCGAAAATTCAACGCGACGACTCGCGCCTGGAGCTCGATTATCGTGAACTTGGCAATCCCATGTAGCGTTTGCTTGCGTCTCGTGTAAACCTTTCGTCGATGTGTGCAGCAAACGAGGAGTCTGAACACACTCGACGTTCGAACGAGAACAGCGAGTGCGGGAAATATCCTTTGCCTTTTTCGCCGGCTGTATCGCCACCTTTTCACGATGTTACACCTTTATGAATCTAAATTGGTTTTCCTCGTGATTGAATCAGGCTCGAAATGGCGCGGCAGAGTTGTTGAGCCTCGAGTCATCGTACCATTTGATGAAATATTTTTATCGCAATTAAAATCGCACACGCAGTCAGAGAATTCGGATGGTTATTGCGGCTCCTTGGAACCCTCGTCGAGTTTCTCTCATTTTCGCGGTAACCAGGCATCGCAAAACGTGAAATATAATTGTCCAACCCCCCTCTCAGCTATCCCGCCCACTTTAGTTGATGAAAAAAGTTTCCGCCGATTACAATATCCGTTGGTTTTTACCGACCCGAATAGAGTATTATTCGCCCAGCTTCCCGTCGTCCAGCGAGAAAGAGGATATAATATAAAAGCGTGGATAGTCTCCATCGTGGTCCCGCGATTCCTCGATGGACTTTCTCTATCTTTTGCCTTATTTTTTACACGCCTACGACAGCCAATGTGGAGCCAGCGATATGCCGTTTTTCCAGTTACGGCACGGTCCCACCTGGGTAACCGCGCCTTCATTTTTTTTTTTTTTTTTACACACGGTATCTCTCCGTATGTCACACGAAGAATCAAGATGCACACTCGATGAGTGGAGAGCTCCAAGGGGCGGGATAAGATGAGTAAAAGCTTGAGTACGATAACATCGGCTTTAACAAAAAAAGTATGTAGAGAAACACAGGGGTTTGAACAAGTCGCACGCCCAACGGACCTTTGCGAGCGATAAGCCCACATCGACCCCGCATCGACCTCACTGACCCGGGGCTGCAGTCAGTGTCCTCTCACATACGTCGCTCGCGCTCTCCTCCCAGCTTCCGGTGCTTCCCTTTCGCCGTATCCATCCCGTCTCTCTTACTCGGGCTATCTTATTCGGTCACTTTCGCCAATCTGCATCACTCTCGACACCCAAAGAGCCACGCTCATCCGCGGTTGTGTGTGTGTGTTTCCACACACATACGTAATGCTCGGAGCGCAGGGAGTCGAGGCCCAGGGTTGGGACAAGGAGGAGGACAGGACGAGATAGTACTTTCGCGTCCGGGTTTCGCAGCGGTTCTCGCTTAAATCGAGCGCGACGAGTATATAGCCTAGTCGGTTATAGATGTGCTACGCGCGGTACGTTTTGTGTATATAGACGCTTTGCACAACTCGACTCTGTATAATTCTTCGCCATCCCCGCGGGGGAGGCGGGAGACGACGGTGGCCAGGCGGGCGGTAGTTTTGCATCTGCAGCGCTCTCTTGCGAGCGAACGCGAAGTGGAAAACAGGATTTCCCTCGGTAGAATATATATATGTAGATATATGTGTATACACGCATGTATTGTGAACGTTGGGCCGAATGGCGAAGAGCGAGGGCAAAATGGGTTTGTGCACTGCAGTGGTAGCGGAGGTAAAGAGAACCGTGATCGCGGTGCGCTGCCACTACCGTACTGATATAGCTCGCGGTGCACGAAGGTGCGAGAGTTTCGAGGATGGAGGGTCGGTTGGGCCAGTGGAATTAATCCTGAATAGGTAAGAGCCGAGGAGGATGAGTGTGTAGAGAGTTGAGGGTGTAACATCCGTCTGCCGCTGGCAGTCTGTTTCTGGTACACCCGTGCTCGGTTCGCCGGTACCGTCGATCCTAGGGTTGCTGGTGCCGGCAATGCTTGCGCTGTAAAAGCGAGGCTAGTATAGGAAAGCCGGACGCAAGGGCGCCTGAGCGGTGTACGAGACGGGCGAAGGATAATGCGCCCACGATAAAACTAAGCCGGCTAACACCAGGATAAAAAGAGACCACCCTCACCCACCGCGCCGCTCGACGCTCGGCAGTGTCACCAAATTGCTCGAATATTTTGCACCCGAGCACCCTCTTTCTCTCTCCGGTACCTGCGCTTTAGAACGCCATGGCCGCACCGACGAGGTTTTGGGGAAGTGCGGGAAAGGACCGAAGCCGGAGCACACGGGGGTCCGGGCTAGCAGACCGCTTGACCACAGCAGCAGCGGTAGCATTTCCCCCAGCCGGGTACACGGCCAACCGTGATAAAGTTCCGGTTTAAGGATACGCTCTCCATTTAACTCCCGCTGGGATCTCACGGAACCTACGCTCTCGCTCTCTCCCTTGGAGCAGGGCCACGTGACCAACCGCGTACTCTCTTCACCTCTGCCCGTGACTACTTGCGTGTGACTCCCGAAATTCTACACAGAGGTCGTCGAGCGCGCGGGTTACCTAATTTTGCACAATAAAATCTGGTCACTTTCGACCAATACGAAGTGAATTGCCTTGGTTGTTTCCTATTCCTATCTAGGAAAGAGCACTAGAATAAGAATAATACTTAGTCCGTTCGTATGAGCTAGCTGGAGCAATTTAGACCCACATACATTCCATACGTGTAGTCATGCGCGGTTAATTGCCAAAGTTCCAATGGCCACCAGTTATCCTTGCATGCATGTATTATTTAATCCGAGGTTAGAATTTGATCTAGTGCTAATATCACTTTGCAGTTGCGATTTAGGTGCATACACTGTAATTGCCAAGTGTTACGGGACAGTGTTTGTTACAGTGCACTCTGCACACAGTACATGAACGGATAAGTTGCAACCGCGATAACCAAGCCAATCGGGCAGGACCGCATGTGTTGGATGGTCCATCGCTCGGCCAAGTACGGAGGTGGATGAAGGACAGATTTTCCAACTTACCTGCTCCGTCGGAACTATCCGCTTCAGTAATACCGTGTCGTACATTGTATCTGTACGCAATGCGATCGATATCAGACTTCCAGTAACCGTAACTCTACGTTCCGTTGCAGGGTTGACAAACTGAGTCTATAGAACTTCGCTTGAAACAAGCCGAAGCAGCGCAACAGCCATGGAAAGGTAGTGAAAGTCGCTGCGTCCTACAGCACTATAGCAAGGAGAAGTTGAGGGAACCGTTATAAAATCGTCATGGTTACACGAGTAACGGGCCGAAGGGTTAATTACACGCTGCCGCGTGCCGGAATAGTTACCAGGTTTGAACTTTATCCACCATTGATTTGTGACGAGGTATCCATACCAACACAGCGAGAGAACGGAGCTTGGGAGCGCGACGGGCATCATGCTCTCTCAGCAGCTATGTGAGCTAGAAGCTGCGACCACTCGATCGTGCGATCACCGAGAGCTTGCGGTCTGATCGCGGAACTTCTCTTAGGGAACGCTATTCGTGCTACCTACATAGCGAAGGCCAAGGAGGCTTTACACACACTGAATCACTACCTCGCCTTCACTTTGCACCGCTGCAGCTGCAGCAATCGTAGTTGTTCCGGCGATTCGCGGTTGGAACTCTCGATGGAAACTTCAGTGCACTATTGCACCGCATGGACATCGAGAGAAGCATGTTTCCCGGTGCAGCGGCGTGCGGTGCAAGCGGCGACGAGCAAAATTCACCCCAAAATTCGCTTCGCAGATGTCGCCAGAGTTCTCCCACACGCGTTTTGCCGCCCTCGGGCTGACAACGCAGACAGCCGACACAGCGATATTTCGAGATGTACTGCGTTACACGGAAATGTTGTTGCGAAGTGCATACATCCAGCAGAGCTTGAAGACAATACCGGTATCTTAGGAACACCGTTTGTGAAAATAGATCCGAAAAGCTGCGCGTGCAATTCATTTATCGTTTGACTGCTTATCCTAATTCTTTCCATTCACTACTTGTACTATTTTGCTACGAAAAATCCTTGGGCGGTGGATCCACCATACAAAACTATCGGCGCCAGAATGCCGGAGATTGGGCTCCTCGACTCTTTCAATTTCTCCAATTTCCGCTTCCAGTGCCTTTCCTCGCCGTACCCAACGCGGCTTGTGCTCTTACGGCCACACGTTCGCTGCACGAGTTTCTACCTCAGAATTCACTTGGGGGTCCACGATATGCGACCAAGAGTTTTAATCAAGAAAACACACCGTGGCCTCGGGCTAACTCGTAAAGCCACCCAAACACTGTTTAATATAGTACAATAGAGCTCGGATCGTGGTGAGGGAGATCGAAATGAGGAAGTGTTGATTCACCACCACGCATGCAACCGCCTCCCGGGCGAACGAGCTTACTGAAGGCACGTATTCGTTCTCTTGCCATGGTCCCATCAACCTCCGATGGCATTTCGGCCATTCGTCGGACTATCCTGGATTATCTAACGAAAGAAGTTCAAATGTTACGTGAAGAAAAACAAGCGCACGAGGACACCTTCAGCGTACCCCAACAAAAACAGTTGTACCGTAAATGAAGCACAAAAAAAATTCAACATCCCGTTTGAGGGAGACGTGCGAGATCCTGACAGTGTCACGACGCAGGGTAGGATAGACGAAGGGTGAAGAAATTGTGAGAGGGAACGGTTGCAGGCGGGCGGACAGTGGCATTGGTGCGTGTAAAACGGATTTGTATACATGAGACGCGATGGTTCCAGAAACAAGTGGGTGTACGGATAGTGCAATCTTCCGGTGGTGTCGTGTTTTCCGGCTGAGCGATCCCGCATCCGAGTTCACTTGGTTGCTCGGTGCTCTTTCCCTCGCTACCGTCGCTTTTGAACGTACCAAGGGCGTGTAGCGGGTTGCGATTGTACGTAGTCAGACCTCCACCGCATGCTGCGACGCGCAGCTCCTACAACGTGTGGAACAAAACTGGCCCAACCTGCAGGCACATACGAACGAAGGCGAACCACTCTTTCAGTGGCGGTGCATTCTTCGTCCCTCATGTTTGTTCGCTCAACGGAGCTTTTGCAGCTGCCGCCAAGCCTCGTCATCGCGGGTGTATGTGCTTCTGGCTGCCCCCAACGCATTCCCTCACCAACGAATACCGTACCACGCCAGCGGCTACGACCCTTCTTCTTCGGTCCCTTCTCCGCCGCTTTGCCGTTCTACTGGAAGCTACTTCCACCATACGTGAACAAACCCCGGAGGAGCACGCACAGATCCGCAGATTACCCCGAGGGCGCTGGTCATCGTTAACTCCCTGAGCGTGAGATTCTACAAAGCGGAAACGATTAATATCCACGCCTGACTCGCCATCGTCGTATCTCCCGTCCGCAACCCTGGAATATATATCCGTGAAACTTTTTTTTTTCACCGTCGCTCAATCTTCGAGGATCATCTTGCTAATTGCCGGGAATCACGTTAGAATTTTATGCTATCCGACCGTGTATCAAACATGCATCAACGTCACGGGTATAAATGGCAGGAGGACGGATACCGATGAGGGCATTCCTCATTCAGGTCAATTAGTTTTCTCGTGCGCAGTCTTTGAGCACCGCATTGCTGTCGTTCTCGTTGTCTTCGTTGCCATGGTGAACAATAGCGAAGAAGAAAAAAAAACTTGCGGCTGCAGCAGCAGCAACAACGATCCCGTTGATTTCTTTCGGGACTCGTCCAATCCTTCTTTTCTTTTCATTCCTCGCTTCCCGGCTTTTGTCCACTCTCATCCTCTTAAACTCGTCTCTCTCAGCCCCGCCACTGATTGTAGAGAAAAAAAAAAACCCAGATTCTTCCACTGCTGCGACTGCAAAAGTGTGTACGTGTAGCGCACAATGCCGGCGAATGGCGGATAATTGAATCGAAGCGAGATGACGAGGAAAGAATAAGGAACACGGTGATGGTTTTGTTGCTTAGGAGTCACCGGTGGAGAATGAAACGGCACTCCTCCTATGGGTGATCCAGCAATTAACGACAGCGTAATGGAAGTTAATCCAGCATAACTTCACTCTATCGTGGGATCCACCTCGCTGCGGAGAGGTGGAACCGAGACAATGTAATCCTTCCCTTATCGCCTTCCATGGCAATGGGTGACTTCATGGTCTCGTCTTATCCTTTGTTTCCTTGCTCCATACCGTGGATGAGTAAGGATGGTGCCGGGAGAGTTTGCTTGACGAGGCATCGGAGCAAATGGCCTGTGACGGATTCAATGAAGAAACGTTTAAAAAGTTTGGAAAGTCGTTAGATTTCATGGTCCGACATTGTGAGGCCGGGGTGGGCGACCGAAGCGTCCGGGGGCTTTATCCGGACGGCGAAGACTGTACTTTGGCGTGAAGAAGAGAAAGACGAGAGAGAGAGAGGGAGATCTATCTCGATGTTCGGAAAAACTTGCGGGGAGACGTAGAGGATCGGGTTCGAATCCTGTCTTAATGGCACGTCATTCGGGACAAATTGCGTGGCATCGCTGTGACGAGGGCGCACGGTACGGAAAATCCGTCGACCCCGAAGGACCGAACGAGTACGTGAGTAGAATTTCGTTACATCGGCGGAACAGCCCCCCTCCTCATGTACCTGCTCTCTACCTGCTACTCTATACTAACACTCGTTGAGGAGCCCCGGTGTGCCCCTCGCCAGTCTCGTTACACCGGGAGTCGCGTGCTACGGTATCTTTGCCTCTCGTCGTAACGAGTCGCCGTTTCCTCCGAAGAAAATTCCTTGCGAAGCCCGGACAATGGAAGAGACGAAGAATCGAGCGGAAGGATACATGAAGAAAAAAAAAAAACCACCCCACCTATGAGCGACAAGCAACAAGAATTGGTATGTACAACGCGAGAGGATCTCGGGACTACCGGTTTCTTATCAGAATTAGAGGATATCTGCAAGGCGAAGAAAAACCCTGTTCGTATCCTCGTCACGCCTCTCCTCTTCAGCGTTCGGCGATATCGAGCAAGGGCACATACCCGAATCGCGGGAAGACGAGTTGCCGAAGCAGGGAAAAAATGCCTAGAAATATGGAGAGATGATACATTTGCATAACATCTACCACAAGTCGATATATCCTCGGCAAATAAACTGGCCTTCGCTGTATCAGAAATTTTTCCGATTCATCGTGGAAGCGTACCGCCTATGCTTCCCGATAAACCATAGGCATCGCGCAGATGAACATCAATGCCATTTGATATTGGCAAACGGAAGAAGAGCCCCTTTTCAGCCGACATGAACCTTACCGGCGCATGCTTCATGTATTTTATTCCATACATTCATTGCCTTTCGCCGTTACTCGATCCGCACAGCGTATGGTACGAACGAAACTGTGTATCTTGTAAATGGCCACTGTTGTTCGTGATCCTCGTGTTCATACATTCATTCATCCGTTCGTTCGTTTCGTGCGCCGGAGAGATAGGCCGACGACTACTTCTCCGGGTTTCAAGTGCGAAACGATTACCGTGGGGAATTCACGGGTAGCGGGGCAAGGCTCCTGTGTATACTCATATGCTACATTCGGCTTCGAATTGCTCTCCTCCACTCTCCTCCTCTCACGTTCAAATGGCAAACCCTGCCATTTGCAAACGAATCTACACGGACGGAGAAAATTCGGTAGCTATCAGTGTACGGCTCGCTCCTATACGTGTACGGGAAACCCCTAACATTTCTCGCATATAAATGTAGGAATGTAGTTATCGCGTCGGGCCGTACCCTCGTTGTTCAAGATCCCATTCGGCCTGTCAATATAAATGTAAATGTCATTTCAGCGTAAAGGAAGGATGGACCAACCTCTCGCGATCCTGTCGGCGCGATGCAGTATTGACGCCCGGCTCTCCCACGGGTACAATTTTCTAGACGATATCATCACGCGAAGCCATCGGGTGTATCTACATTGATTAAGTATAAATAATAGATTGATTCGTCAGTGCTATGTGCCCGCAACATGGGACACGTATAAAAAAAATCTGATCAACGGTAGACTTGAGTAGTCAGTGTCAGGTGCGATAGCCATTATCGAAATCCATCTTTCACGGCTGCCGTCGTCTCAGTTGACGGAATTTCGGTATATGCGATTAACGGATCTATCGCGAATCTACCGTAGATCGGAAACATTTTTTCAGTCTTTTTGCAATGACGACGATATAAAAGAAACCCGCTCTGTGCCCGGGAAACGTGTGCACTCATTCCGGTATGAAAATCGTTCGGGGAAAACGTGATTCGGATCCGTTTCAGAACTATCGCGGAATGAAGCTTTATCTCTAAGCTCCCATGACAATCGACTTACACCTGTGTTGGGTATATATATAATAACGAGGGGGCTGCGGCATTGAGAAAAACGATAGCGCGTCGGTGGCTCTTTATCCTTCCGAACACGGGTGCATCATCGATCGTTTGGCTATGTGCTACATGCGTGCGAACACGAGTCCATACGTCACACAGCCCTGCAGTGTCGCATAGTTATATGCGCACGTGTATGTATAGTGTAATCTCGAATATGTGCGCTGCCCTAACTTGTTTGTGAACCGGTGTCTGTGTGGACCGATGGTACACGCCTGTTACAGAGAGCGCGTACATGCCTCTGGAAGCTCTTTTTAAAAGAGACGAATGGCCGGTTTATATCGCTTCCGGTTTTTCACCTTTCTCTCCTCCGGTATTCTCCCATCCAGCCGCCGCCTCGTTTCTGTACGTCACCTCGCGGCTATGCGCGAGAGTTTCTCTCGCTCCTCCGGCATCCGGCCTCCCTCATATTTGTCCGCATGCGACATATGTATTATAGCTATGGATCAAACATAGAGACCCTGGCGCTCGTCCATCCTCATATCCTAACGGCATGCAGAGGTATGTGTACGCCCAGGGTATTGATCCACTAAAATAGCATTTCTATATACACCATATCGAATTTTTGCTTTCTTTTTACGCCGCATACGAAGACCGCTGAGCTGACGCTTTCCTTCGAAAACAGAATGAAAAAGAAACAATCAAAACAAAACCGTCTACCATCGGTATTTGTCATAATGTAACCAGCGCTCAGCCCTAGGCGACCGCGGTGCCCTCTGTCGCATCGCGCGGCACGATTTATCATAAGATACATTAAGTCGCGGTCGATATCGCTTATCACGCAGACATCGCTAATCGACCCCCTCCCCCTAGCGAAGCAGTGCTGAGAGCAATTAGTCTCATTGCTTCCTTCCAGCCGTTCTTCTCCCGAATGCGAATAGGGACGTATCAATCTCGATCGACAATTATCATGTCACACGTATAAGTTTCATTGAATTGTGTTGCATCGTTCTAAGTCGCCGAAAACTCTTCTGACGAGGTATTGCGAAATATTCTATCTGTTCCTGAAATTTGTCCCGAGTTTCGGCCGACGCAAGTTTCTCGGTCGTCCGAATAAAATTCACCGAATTCTAGCGCACACCGGCAATTGGGATTTATAATGTAATGGAAAAACGGAGTTTGGGACGGGCCAAACTTTTCTCGTTTTAACGCAGAGGTTTCCATCTCCAGCGGATGGAGGAACAACGTTTCCCGCTGTCCCATTCAATCCTGAGCGATCAGAGAGCATTGATCGTCCTGCGGATTCGCGCGTCGCCGAGGATCTCTGCCTCTATCTGCTGCTCACCGATTATAAGTGACTCTAAAGAGTTCACTCAGTGCGTAAACTAACGTATTCGGGAATTTGTGTAAGCCCGTACTCGGACTATAGCAATCACCGGCGTACGTCATCAGCATCTCCGGTCAAATTCTACGAAGCATCGGATTAATCGTATTCAATTAAATTCAATTCAATTAATCGTATTCCATTTGCACATAATATTCTCCCATTGTACATAAATACGCTCAATGTTTTCAGAATGAGCCAAGCCATTGTTTTAATACTACGCTTCATTTTATGTTGTTATTCGCGGAAATGGTTTCGTAAGCTATTTATTTTGCAAACATCGAACAATAACGTTTACATTTCACCGTGCCGTCGAACCCAGAAATAATACAATATTGTTTCTGTATTTTTGATATCGTAAGGTGTCTATTCAAAATATTTATAAAAAAAAAAAAAAACATTTATATTTTAGCGAGCCATCGAGCTGTATTAATTGAATACTCTCGGTAAAGAAGGGCGGGTGCACAGCATTCTCCGTCGACGGAGCCGGATTGATTTTTTTTTTTTGTTCATGAGATATTCATCCCACCGCTAATCAATGACAGTACTAGATACGACGAAACCAAAAAGAAAATCGATCTTGTCATTGACTTTTTTTGCTACGCTTCCTCGCTTCGAGGAAAGAAGCTCACAATTCCTACAATAAAACATATTTTATTGCGTCCGCGCGACTCAGAGTTTTGCGGTTCACAGTTTGTGCTTTTGACGTAACGTTAGGTGGAAAAAAAGACCAAGAAAAAGTAGCAACGAAGCGCGCTGGAAACTCGGTGGTGTAGGAGAGGATTCTTCGAGGACCGTGGAGGTTGATGCCAGTTGCGGGGAGACCAGTAACAAACCAACTGTTATATTAGGGCGGTCCACACAGGCGAGGCTCGTTTGTGCGGAGAGGGAAACCTCGTGAAATCCTGTCGGGGTGGTGGCGGACCGGTACGCTCTCGTAACTCGCACACGGTCTGTGCAGTCTAGCTGAAGTTGAGGAGTGCACCGTGTGCAGAGTCCTGGCGACCGGGGTCAAGTCGGTTCTAGCCGATTGCGAGGAAAGCCCGGGCGCAACCTCCTCTCCTACGGGGTTAACGAAAGAGTAACCCAGCGAGTTTACGGCGTGGGACGAAGAAGCCGGAGGAAACCCACGAGAGGTCGGGATTGAGACGAAGAACGAAAGGGAACACGACGGGGGCTAAGAGGACGACGACGTTTCCTTATTTTCCAAAAGGATTATTCAAATCTCCGAGAATGCGACGTCGACGACGGTGAACTGGTTACGCGGCCAGAAGAGAACCCCCTGGACGCCCCCTGTTTTCCTCCCTCCGGCTCGCTACCTTACCTTCTTTATCTACCGACTCGGCGCCCTTAGCCCCGAAGAATCAGCTGGAGAAACGCTGAACCAGTCTCAGTGCTTCCAGCTTTCCTCTCTTCATTTCTACGCTTTTTATTCGACATCCTCGAGCACCGAAGGAGGTCTGCATACGGGCAATTTTCTTACTTCTACTATGGAAAACTGGATATACCCGGGTGCGCTCCCGCTGGAATTTAAAACTCCATTTTTTTTTTTTTTTTTTTTTTTTGGACGCGAGACGGAGAGAGAAGGAAGGCAAGGGAGGAAGGGCCAGAGTAGCCTCTTTAATTTAAAAAGTTACCGTGGCGGGCATACAACACACTCGCGACCATCCACACCGGGGTCCCAACATGGAGGATTCGTGTTAAGTTTTCATTTGAGAGAAACGCAAGCTTGAAATGGTTGCCAGAAGTGGACTGTTCGTGGGAACGTGTAGCCGGAAAAGGCTGAGGAAGGAGTCGGGAAAATCCGAACGGCGTAGGACGGAAGAGGAAAGTAGGAGAGGGCGGGCAGAAGCGCGGATAAGAGGTCCTGGATCCTCTTGCTTCAGGCTGTGCGAGCTTGCATGTGCGAAGTCTCTCTACCTTCCTTACCGTCTTCCTCTCTCGGTCTCGCCCTCTCTATGCTCGTCTTTCTGCAACGCGCTCTCTGTACCCTGGTAGTACTCCGGCGTTCGCGATTCTCAGATAAGAAGTTTTCAGCCACCTACCCCACCCCCCCCCCCTCCCTCCCAGTCGCCTCCACCAAAACTTGGAAACTTATCCCTCGTGTATGCCCCATACTCGAGGAACGGCTCGGGCCGTTCGCAAGCTGGATGGCTCGCCTGCTCGGGAGTGAGAGTCTGTTACTCTCCCCGGCGTATTTTATTTAGTCTGAAAAGAGTGTAGCTGGGTAAAGAGATATGAGATACGCCGTGGAGAGGGAGGCACCGAAGAGTGAAGATGCCACACTGAAACCGAGATAGGGATGAAGGTCTTGTGTGTGTGCTTTCTTCATTTATTTATTTTTTCTTTCCTCGTTTTACAAATTTACCGGTTAATTTTCTATTTCACACTACGCGGGACAATGTCTTCGTGGCTCGTTAGGTCTCTCATTTTTCTCGGCGGTTGCTCATCCGAGCAATAATTGCGTTTCGCCTTCCCTGAGCAACACACGAGCGGGATTTCGCCGCTTCCCCGACGTTCACCGTGTAATTACATTTATCAGTGAATTTTTTTTTAACGTAGGATATTAACTATTTCATCCCTCGATTAATTTGCGACGTAACAGTTTTCGCCTCGAGACCGCTGCGTGTCGTATCGCGTTGTTCGCTCTCTTGTGCAGGCTTTTTTTCCTTTCTAATTCGCTCGCGGAAAAGTTCTAGTGGACCCTAGACGATATTAAGTCAAGTTGTACGCTGAGAAACAGCTCGCTATCATTTTCCAGTTCCATCGGGACTCGTACCAATTTGGAAATGAAAATTTTTCCTTTCTTTATATTAACCACTAGCTCTCTTCGGAGGGGGGGGGGGGGGGGGAGGGGTGAAAGAGTACCCCAAACTCGGCTTTTTTCCCCTCACGCTTTCATTTCACTCGCGCAGCTTGATGTATAAAGACTCGCGAAATGAACTTGGCTGAATGTGTAATTGAATTTATTCCCTTATAAGTTTCCTTCATTTCCTTGACCCCGCCGAAGGCGGACTCCGTGAAAATAAAACAGAGAGCTAGCACGAGAGAGTTTGCACTGCCTCGTTCACCCGTACCGCCGACCTCCATTTCGGAACGAAGTTATTAATTAAATACAAATGTTTCTTTTTTTTTTTTCTTCTTTTTTACTTGCTGTACCGCCAAGTGGCCCGCTTTGCGCCATGGTGCGGTGCACAAAGACCTTTCGAGGATAAATGAGAAAGGAGAGCGAGAGACGCTTCGCTCAACTTCCAACAGTATAGAACGTACGTTTCGTCCTCCGTGCCAGGTCGTCGTCGTCGTCGTCGTTCTCGCCCTCGTGCTGCGCCAATAGTTTTCAAACGTTCCAAACTTCGAAACGGGACAGCGTGCGGGAAGTGAGGAGGCGGCGGACGGCAGGAGAAATACCGTGGCAAGGAGAGAGCTTCGCCGAGGACTCCGAAAGCGAGCCTTGTCGCTCGGCCGAGGAAAAAAAAGTCCCATATACGCCTCCTCCATTCTGCCTCATACCCTTTTTTCTTTGACTTCGATATTCACAATTTCTTGTAAAATATTATCCCCCTCCTCGTATCAGCCAAAGTGTACCCGCGGGAGCCCATGGACCCGCTTTCACGGCTCACCACTCGAATTAGAAAAGCCTATCGGCTAAAAATGGCTTCGGAGAGGCGAGAGGCTGGCAGGAAAAAAACGGCGGACTCGCGTATATACACAGTCCGTTATTACACGGGTAAATGCATACGTGTGCGAGGCGTAAGGAGCTCGGAACGAGAGTCTGTCTCGCCCTCAAACTACCCCCCGCGCCTCGGAATAGCGATGCCAGCGGAAGGGTAGCGTGTACGGGTTCCGAGAATCGAGATCCCGAGGGATTCCTCGGCTCTGTCTCGCCGCCGCTATTCCGTTTCTCCGGCAACATTAAACGGTACCGGGGCAAATATAATCAAAATGAGCGTTGTTACCAGTCCAGCAGACACACGGGTTGGGTAGAGAGCGGGAGGAGCGACTGGCATGACGCACACAGGACCGTAGGATAAAGTTAAATAAGCAACGTAGCTTCCAGTCCAGGGAATTGTACATTATTGAGGCAAAACTGGGTCGCTGGAATATGTATATTTGCACAGCGCGGTGCTCATTTTCACTGGATTCCGAATGATGATATGAAACCTAAAGCTCGTAGTTCATTAATCGGGACGGCTGCGAAATCTTCCTGCGGACGATTTAATCGTTGCCATACATGCCGACATCGATTGCTTGCTTTTGGTTATCATTTTTTTTTTTTATTCTTTCCTATTAGTTTTTGTGTAAACGTCTCGGAACACCCTCTCGATTCTGAGAAGCTTCGATGCTGCTTGATAAATGGCTCCTCGCGAGGGAGCATGGCAGTCTTCCACTTCCTTTGTTTTTTTTTTCTTTTTTTTCTCTACAGCCGTCTCGGTCGTTCCGAACCCCACGGTGATGTCGTCGCCGCTGGAACGGGTAGGGCAAAAAAAAACAGATGAATCGACACGAGTCACGCGTGCTTTATGATCCGTCAAAAAATGTCGACGAGACAGTCCTCCTCCTGGCGTTGTCGTCGGGGAGCACGACTTTTTTCGCTCGGCAGCTCGAGTCTTAATCGACCCGCGAAGGAGCGGAGGAGGAGAGTCTCGTTGTGACCTCGGCTTCTCCGCAGTGACAGCGCCTTTCTTCCGTCATTCCTTGTACCTCCGAGAAACTTGTTCGTGTGCGACCCGGCGTGTGCAATTTCGTACGGGAACGACGACGGGGACAAGAACCGATGACAATGCTCGGGGCTTTTCCGCAATTAAGGGAGAGACGAGTAATTGTAAATATTAATATTCTTCGGCGACGTCCGCGCCCTGACCCCTGTCTCGGATACCACTTGTTTCACTCATGGTAAAATGGCGAACGTCACTCACTTCATCAGTGAAATATTAATCGGAGACCATCAATCTGCCTCCGAGCTCACTCGAAATACATTTGAGATGTTTTACACACGTTCTTTACTGACTATCCTGCGTTCCTTAATTCACACGTTTCCGTCCTTGACTATATTCCAGATACATTCCAGAGGAAAATAAATAATTTTCTCTGACGCCACGCAGAAAGATTTAAAAAATTTCGCTGTGACATCACTTCCGATTGGAAAATCTTGATTTCCAACCGGAAATATGTTACTTCTGGTTTAAGAATTTAATTTTTAGAGCGGAAGTGATGTATTTCCGGTGTGACGTCACCTCCGGTTCAAAACTGAGATTATCAAACCGGAAGTGACGTCACATAGATTTAAAAAATCCCCGCCGAGGCAGCGTCATTGCCCAGTGCTTATTACAGCTCGGAAGACCGTCGGCTTCACTCTGGCTGCCTATGCCCGCGTACGGAAGCCAGTGTAGAGCCGGCGACGTGCCGTTTTTCCACTTACGACAGAATCCTACCTGGATGCCTGTACTTTCAATTCGCGTTTCATTTTATTTACAGAACAATCGTCCGCTGTTCCCACCCAGAGCCCGTCTCGACCCCACAGACGATTGTGCGGTTGCACTTCGCGTGTATACATAATGCCAGTCGCTCGGCTTATCAACTAGAATATACATACCCAACAAGAACACTCGGTGTTGACGACGGCGGTGCGAGGAAACGCGAGTGTTCCTCACCTCGGCCCACCACAGTCAGAATGGAAATTCACTTACCGAACTTTCAGTGCGCGGTGAGGTAATGCGTCTGGAGGCAGTGGTTGCAAAAATTCCTAAGCACACTGCGAAGGAATACGAAGGATCTTCCCGGTCTAGTTACAACTCTTGTTGCCTGGGCAACTCTCGGCGAAACTCTTTAAAAATGCACACTGCGAAGTTGCCGGTGAAGAATTTCTGTGGCGCATCCCCCGGATTCTCATCCTTCTGGCGTTGGCAATACAGTACGAAGGGTAGGATAAACAGCGGTCGTTGCAGATCGAGGACCGTCGTGTATTTGTCGCTCCGGTCACGCGCCCTTCGTTCGGTCTCTGGAATCCTCCATGCCCCACAACACCCTCGCCCCCACTGGTACGATCTATATCACCTGTGCATGTAAGAGTGGGGCAAAACGAATACCACTTTAGATGAGACGTTTTTTATGTCCGACGAAAGCGTTACGTTCAGACCTGCGAATAGTGAATTCGCTCGGTGAGAACCATAAACATAGAATGGTCTCTCTTTTAAGTCAAGGCGTCAGCCCTTTACTCGGGGACGGAGACGTCGCTATACTGGCATGGATTTAATAAAGGAAAATACGTGCAGAGGCATTGAGCCTCCAGGAGTATATCAGAGTATATCAGACGGCCGGAGTGCATGGAAATAAATGTTCGAAATAATTCGTTGTTTTAAATACTCACAATATATATATTGGAAAAGTGTTTGTTGAAAAATATAATATGTTTGACAAGAAAAGAGCCAGCTTGCTCAACTATTATTTCAATCGGAGAACTCTGCCTCGCAGGACTAGCGATTTTAATCAGAGCTTTGCGCGCTCTGCGTGGATTCGTTGAAGATGTAGCGGGTTGGTCGGTCGAAGAATATCGGGTTTGGTTACAGAATGTTAGTCCTTATATATTAGTTCTAACCCTATCCGCCCAATGCTAAAGGAAGTGTTGGTGGAAGTGGTATCGGTAAATCAGAGTTGTCACGAGGGTTCCTGGAAAAACGGAAAAAGGAGAGTGTCGTATTAGATCCGTGAGTGAAAAAAGGAGAAAACTAGAAAATGTATGCGAAAGCGTACGAGGGAAACAGTTTAAAGGACTGGGCATAGGAGCTGAGCAGTGTTGCAATTTGGTGTCTCAAGATGCTGGTGGACGAAAAGAGAAGGAGGATACTTAACGAAATGAAATGAATTGGGATAGGGCTAAGGATTCAGTGGCGTGACCATAAATTAGAAATAAGAGTGCACGCCTAGGAAAAAAAAACGTTCGTATAGGAAAGGAGATTGGTGAGTGAGAAGGCCGATGTTTTCGTTCTGGTGCATCGCTGCTTTGCCAGGGTTGCCAGTATTGCCCGTGTTGCCAGTTTTAAGGAATTAATTAATTGGCAAAAAATTCATAGGACGCAACAAAAGACCGGTTAAAATGGTCCGTTTCGCCCCTGGGTTCCGTTCTGCCCCGCTCGCCCTTACGTGGCTGAACGATACTTTGGTACACCGTACTCGCAGTCCGTTTCGGACGCAGAGCACAGTGTCTGTTAGCAGTACGAACCTCTCTCTGGTCCCCCGAGGTTTCATATCCCTGGTACTTTGGTCCACACTACTCGTAAACCTAATCACTATCGTGCAACGAGGAAAGCCGAAGGTGTGAAAGAATGCAGACAGTGGAAACGGATAGGAGAGCACGATACTTCCTTGTGTAATCGAAAGCGTAAGTGGCGGATGGGGAAGAAGGGGTGGGGCTTGATGCATGCACGAATTTCACTCAAAACACGATCTCTTGTCGATTAAATTCTTCTTCCGATCGCGAATTCGATCGCGAAAGCGCAGGTATATTATGCCTGAACGAGGAGATACTGGCCGGCAAAGCTACGTTGCGATGCGTAGAAATGGCTAGCCAATTATTTTCATCTGCCTTTTGCCAATCGAGCATACATTCGACTAGCGGGATACAACCAATTGCGATAACGGTAACGACGTAGACTGTACAACGGTCGAGTCCGGCGTACGATTTATTTTTTATCAAACTTATTTACCGACGCATTGCGTGTGTGCTGCGTGCTCGAGGGAATGAAAAAAATTCGTTGAGGGCGCAATAGAAATGCGAGAAAGGGGAAAAACAGAGAACAAGGCATCGGTGCGTAGGTCGGAGCAGGATGCGCGCTTTGAAATCCCATACCGCTCTCGAATCCCGGATTCGGAGTATGAATTCCGATGGCAATCCGTGTGCACCTTGCGCTGCATCGCGGTTCCCTATGTATATTTGCTTTGCGTTTTTTTTTTTGTCGTTGTTTAGTTTTTATTTCCCCCTTTTTTCGTGAATCCTCGACCCAATGTGTAACGTTCTCGATTTCGAAGTTCGCTTTGTCGCCTTCTATAAAGCCGAACGAGGCCATCGAATTCGTGCGGATTTTCAATCGTATCGACGCGGCGCTCATACGGGTTACACCGCCGAAGCTTACGCTCGAAACACAGACATTGTGCCGAAACAGAGCATCCCTGGGCTAGGTGACACCAAGCCTTTGGGACCAGAAGCTCCTTTACATTCCAATTGAATATCATTTTTTTGCTGGAATTAAAAAAAATAATCTTTATCCACATGGGGAATGAATTTTTACCGAACTGCCTACAACTTTCGCCACTAATTTTTTTTCCCCATGTCGACTCGCAATTAACCTTTCCCCATTGTTGCTTGTGTTGCAGGACGGCGAACGAGAAACTTGGACATAATCGGAGGTGTCTCGAATCATCATATTCTCCCACTGGACGTAACGGGAGAGGATTACGACAATCGTGAGTCAAAATAAAAGTGTATTCCCATTGACGAGCGCGTTAGGGCCGTAATAATTTTCAATGCTCGACCGTTATTGGTTCGACGCTATAGCGCTGTTGGATATCGTGTACGGCCATAGGTGATATATGACGACGACCGATCCCTTTATTTGCTTTGTCTGGGATCGATAGCGAGGCCAGGCCCCATTGTGGCAGCAATTCACCGTCCAAGTATATACATTCAGGCTTTGAGAACACAGTGGTAAATGTGTACGTTGGATACCGCCGCTCGACAATAGAAATTCACCCCTATTTTTCTCGATTTCACGATGCCAGCGGAGACACACATGGACGCACACAAAACCCTCCCTAGCTCGTGCCTCGGAGGCTCGGTATCCATGTTACTTTGCCCGAAGGGCTGCTTGCTTCGCTTAATACTACGTAACATACGTTTCCACCTTTTTTTTCTTGCCTCTTGAACTAATCGGCGACGATATCGAGACTTCGGTGCGAGCACCAACGCCTCCAGAACATGGGAACCCATTCGTTCTTTTTTTTTTTTCGATGAAGGCAAGAAAGATTGGCATTGTCGGTCGCATTTCCGTCTGCTATCCTCATTATTTCGGAGGAGTAGCGTGTGTTTCCGAAACTTTTATCTCGTTCTCTCTCCCTCTTTCTCCCGTTGAACCGCGACGATCGCGTGAGGCGCATATATCCGAGATCCATGCAACTAATACCCCTGAAACCAGGGGGGAGTCGCTGAAGGATCAGAAAGAAAAGGAGGAATAACACTCCGATTCGTTCGTCCTCCTTTTCGAGGCCAGATTCCCATGATTTTTATGTTCAGGTTTCCGGGCGAGAGAGGGGATGAGGTGAGACGAGACCGAGGACGAAGGAGAGAGCGATAAAGGAGAGGTATACACAGCGCTCAGTGCCAGTAGTGGAAGGCTCTTCGCGTCAGACAGCGTTCTCGTTAACGGTACGAAATTGAGCCCCTCCCCGGTTCTTTTCCTCCCCGCCGCTCCACTGATTGTAATTCGATCCACGTGCGCGTGATGACACGATATTACGCGATTGCCTTGGGAATCTCTTTTCACCCCGGCCGCGGTGGGTACACAAATTACACGAGGCGATGAGATCGAGTAGCAGCGAGACGGTACCGAACGGTCCGTGGGGCGGCGGCGATGACGAGGGCCGCGCGATCGAGTTTGCCGACGGGCTTACCTCGGCCTCGCCGGTGGAGACGTCTCGCGAAGAAAAAAAAAAAGAAAAAAAAATAATGTCAAGAAGAAAAAAAAAATGAGAAAAATCGAACCGAGAGAGGTGAAAAAAAAAGAGAATGGAAAACGTAACAAAAGTAATTGTGGGGAAGTGGTCGACAGAGCCGGGAGTATAATTCGATTGCGGCATTCGAGACCGAGTGACAACGACCGCGACGGAGGACGACCAAGCTGCGTACAGCTTTTGTTCGTATAGCGACGATTATTGAAAAGTAAAAGAGATAAAATAAAAATACCGGGGGGGAAACGACTGCGCGCTGTGGCGGTGAACATTGTCGGCATTCCGAAACGAAGCGAAGCTTCCCATAATTACGCTGCACTAACTCAGTATCCTCTCCGCTCCTCAACTGCCTCGCCATTTGCACACGGCAATGTAACAACTGCATGCACGAGTGCCCCCCTCCCCCACCCTCATCCGCCCCCCTGCCTGCCCTCGCGCTCGGTACAGCGCTCGAGTCGACTTGGTCGTCCTGGAATTTGTAAACTGCTCTACCGCCGCGCTCCGGTGTGCACTCACTTCTACTCTACCTACCAATGTCGGTTGTTTAGTCAAGGGAGTGTACGCGGGGTATTGTTTGGAAAGTTAAAGCGCACGCCCGTCGCGGTGATTATGGTCGTTGTATAGTCCTAGAATTGCAGGTAGGACGCGAAGTGGAGAAATTCAACTAATGCATCCAAGGGAAACCGCGCCCGTACGTTTGACAATCTAGGGTGTGTGCCGACTGTTCGCCTGGTGGCTTCACTTCTGCGCTATCACCGAGATTCGTTTCGGGCCGCGAGTTGCGACGACGCTGGATAACTCGCTCGCGAACGTAATAATTCCGCGGCGAAACAATCGAGAATTAACATGCACCCAGAAAAATGTTTATTCCAATCAAAGAACATTTTTCTGAGGACGAAGAAAATGTTTGTTTGCCTCATAACTTAATAGAGCGTTTATTAATTTATAATATATTTATTTGTTTGATAGTATTGTTCTTATTATTTAATGAAGTTTATTTGAATCTAATAAAAAAATATTTATGTCAAATAATTTTTTTATTTATTTTGTAACAGATTTGCTACTTTTGATCGTATGGGCATAATTTGTGATATATGAATAACGTAGAAACGAATTTTTTGTTGAATAAGTCACTTTTATTAGCAACGTCAATGAGCAAGTAATGTTTGATTATCAAATAAGAATACAGATTCGTTATCAATGCACGATTTCACTAATCACGTAGCACATTAGTTATACTCATAACATAACCAATCGCGAAATTGGTTCCTCCAGGACTCATTCCACAACCACAATTCGATCGAGGTACACAGCTTGAAGTGAACAAAGTTTCATAAAAACAAACCGATGAGTTGCCTCTCTATTACAATGTAGCGGTTCCCCGTAGGGAATAAATATAGTCTTGGACTATCAGCGAGAGATGTTTTGAGTCGACTGACGCGTTGACGACTCTGCAATGCGCGCTACCGTATAATAGCCGCGTTTGTCTTGACGTCAAGTACACGATTTCCTTGGCGCGAATAATCATTAATTTCAAGGTACAAATCTTCGAATAAATTTTCTTACTTACACTAAAGAATAGCAGTAATTTGAATCTACTAAGGATTTTGTTACGGCAAGTAAACATTTCTTTCCGTCTTTTGTCTTAATAAACGTCATGTGAATTTCTAAATTTATTTGTTTTCAATAAATCTTTTTTCTGGGCGTGACTAAAGAAAAGATAAAATTAGAAAAGATTTTTGATTTCCCGAAATTGACGAACCAGCGCATCGAGAGAAAATGTCTGATAACGAAGAAACACGTGAATTTGATACGAGTTAAGGTCTGACGGTACGGTTGTCTCCGCTGGGAACGCGAAGAGATATGGCACGAAGGGGAGAACAAGTCCGAACTTCCGGTTAAATTATTTTCTCTCCCTCGACTTTTCGAATATTGTCTATCCGTGGGGTGAGCCAGGCGTTCGCGTGTCCCGCATCGGAAACGTTTTCTCGTTCGAGAATGGAGCCGCTTCCGTTTCCTCTTTGACACGGAATTGATTCCCGATTCGTAAAATCATAAATCCGGGGAAGAAGGCTGGAGTTCGCAGAGATCGCGGCGAGGGTGGCAGAAGCGAGGGAATATCGCGGGCATGTAAAGTGAGATAAAAAGAGAAAATGATTTGACAGCGAAAGGGGGAAGGGAATATGCCGGAGTGAGTGCGGGGGCGGGCAAAAATCGAGAATAAAAAAGTCGGAAAGTTATTCGACACTCTTGATATCGCGAGGTCTCCGAGAGCCAAGAGAGGGGACGAGAGACGGATAGCGAGGTGCGAGACACTTACCGAGCGAAGACAAAGTATTCGAGCGACGGCATGAATATGAATAAGAGCCGTTGAGAAATGCGAAATAAAATAATCTCGAACTAGCCGGGGGAGAGGAGAACACATTTTTTATACTTGGCGCACAGAACGCCAAAAGTAGACAATGGTTCGTTTGTAATTTGAAACGGAAAATGAACGTTTATTTTTTTTTTATTACACTCAGTGTTTCGCACCTCCTCAAATGAGCGCGTGTGCTCCGGGGCAAGAATAAATATGCTTGAAACAAGTATAAATAGGCTTTAATTAAATATAATACACCGGTGCCTAGAATATTACGCTTGTTCCGAGCATTATTTTCTTTGGGTTGCGGCGGATGTCTGCAAAGGAGGGAGAATTGTACGAGGAGGAATGTACGCGAGCTACCCTGGCGAAGAGAGAATGAAATGAAACAGGAGAATGAAAAGAAAGAAAGACGACAAAACAAAATATTAAATTATGAAGCGGCCGCAGATACCGAGTTTTAATAACACTCTCTGCGACACATTTCCGGCTACCTCTCATCACTGGCGTACATTCTACATACAGCTTCAATAACTCCATTCCAGTTCAATATAACAACGCAGGAGCGCGGCTACCTACCTTGTGTCCTTAAAAAAAAAATAACATATACCGTTGCCCTGTATTTCATATCCTCCACTTGCCGACCTCCGCCAGAGTCGACATAACCGGAAACGCTTGTGGCAGAGGACTCCCCCGTAGAAAGCCAAATGAGCAACGCTGTAGGGGTTGTTCTCCGGTGCGCCGAACAAACGGTCAGCGTTTCATTGAGTTTGCTCCGCTAAACGCTTTCGCTGAAGAATACAGAGAATTTCCACGTGTGTATAGAACGAAACAGGCCAATTACGGCCGACGTGCAGTTCGGACACGGTTTCGGAAATTCAGCAGTTTGCCGAACCCGGAGCGAAACTAAATCGACAAAGTGAGGGCTGTCACTGGCGTTTCGCGCATTAATGTACCTACCACGAGAATCACCGGTGGTTAGTGTCCATGCGCCGAGCCGTCTTGTACCCTGTTCACATAGCTGCAGTGTATTATACAGCGTATACACAATTTCAGCCGCTCATCCGTTCGTATCTCACTCCCCTGAACCACGCTCCCTCGCTTCGCCCGACCACCGAGAATACTGCAAGCCCGCTGCTCATCCCCTTCACCCGATGTTGCTCCTCTCTATCCGCGAGGCACCTTTGCCTGCGACTGCGAATCGCTACCAGATGGGCAAAATTGAATTAGTCACGGGCACACTCATAATTACACACCATCCCTCCTCGCAGCGGTCCACGAAAGCTGGTGTGCATACACCGCCGGTATAACTGGAAGGGTGAAACGAGCCAGGATCATCCAGGACCAATTCGGCTCTCAACCCTGTCGTATTTTCCCATTCTCTCGCACCTTCCCGCAACGTCGTCCTCTTCATTGTCACTGCAGCTTCTTCATCCCTCCTCCCTCCCCCCTCTCTTCCTCCTCCTCGCGAGCCTGGTAATGGGAGTAATTTTTCCCACGTTAATTTCATGCAAAACTTTCCAGCTTCACCCGGCACCGGAATCTCGCAGGCTAGTTGATGTATATATATATATATTTTTTTTGTACTTTTCCCTCGCTACTCCTCTTTATACCCCTCCGGCGAAGCCCCGAGGAGGATGAATTTTACGGGAAGAATCGTCGTACCGCGAGAGCGGGAGCGCAAGAGAGAACCGTTCGCGTAACCGAAGAAGTAAGAGTTTCGGGTTCTCAATTGTATGGAGAGATAGAGTGGCCGTTTTTTTTTTTTTTTTTTTTCTAAGTGAAACGGATCTGCCTTTTCGTTCGGAGTTAATATTGAGAAAGCCGAGTCGCGAATATCCATGGACCGAGGATTGAAAGAGAAACCGGAGAAAGCCGGATGAATGGAGAACAACTGTGCGCAAGCCAATGGTTTGCGTGTGTGTGCGTGCAAAATAATACGTGCCGGATTCGCGTTCAAAAACGGACGTGGAACGAGCGTTTTCCACGTCGTACCGCGGAGTTACATTTCACGGTGGCTGGAGCCTCGTCATAACGCGTTACCTCGGAGTTTGTCGTCGCCAATTATCGAAACATTCGCTTGAATTACCTTCTTCCCGTTGAAGCGCGGGATTAAGCCCCTCGGTAATACGTCGCGGAGGATACGCGAGGGACAGAGAGAGAGAGAGAGAGAGTTGACCGACAGATGCGGAAGTTCGTTTCGCACGGTGACACCGGAAGAGGGAATGGATGAGAGGGCGTAACGAATGCGACAAAGCTCGCATCCACGGATATCCATTGTCAATCGGTACATGGGGGTAGCCAGTTTCCGCGTAACGAATATTGGGAAAGCGCGTTGCGTTCCTGTTAGAGCTCTCTCGTTACGTTGAACAATTGAGACGAAAGATGGGCCGAATAACGGCAAGGGAGTTAACGGCCGGGAAATCAGAGACACACGCGCTGGCCGCACAGCAGCGTCATCAAAGGTGAAATGCAGCTTGAAGTTGCGTTCCTTTAACCAGCCAGCCTCTACATCAAGCACGCCAGCGTGACGGTCCGCTATGACACGTATGTAGACAACTCGAATGATGGAAAAACATTGGTGACGGTAGCGCAGTGGTTAGCGCTCCCACTTAGTAACCAAAGAACCCGGGTCCCAAATCCAGCGATCACTATATTTTTCCGTCATTGAAATTTGGACCACCCGTCACATCATCGGCTACGACCAACCCTCCAAAGTCTCCGCCCGGTCGTTACATGGTGTCAGAAGTTAACGGACCAACAACACGTTCCCACAGCGCCATTCAGAGAAGCCATGGTGCAACTCTGAGGCAAAGCGGTCTGTGATTACTACACCTATAAGCCATATACGGACGGCAACGCAAAGCCGTAAGACCGACAACAAGAGCGAGGAACTGGCTATACTAGTTACCGCGTAACGCAACACTTGCAACTCTGCACATCCGACTAGGACGTCGACGGCGGTAGGACGAGGTGTGTGACGGTCCAGCATCAAACATATATACACAACTCACATGATGGAAAAATGTAGGTAACGATAGTGATGGTTACTCTTACTTGGTAACCAACTAACCCGTTTTCGAAACCCGGCGATCACCATATTTTTCCGCTATTGAAATTTGGACCAACCGTCACATCATTGGCCTCAACCAACGCTCCTCCAGCCGACCGTTACGCCAGTAGTTACGGACGCTATCACTGGTGGCGCCCATAACGCTTCAAACTGCGAGACCGCTGTCGCCGATCAAGCAATCATCGAGCGGTTACATAAAGTGACATTTGCAGGTTTTCTGATGAAAACGTCCAAAGTCTTGGTAAGTCCCTGAGAAGGCCCTGGTCTAACGCTCTGAAACTTCTACTGGGTTAGGAGGTAACGTCATGTGCATACAGCGACGATGGTGTCGTACAATCTAGAGAAGATTGCGGCACTCGATTACTACTATAACTGCCGCCGCCACTTGCTTGCTCACAGTGACCGTTCTTCGAACGCTGCCAATGGTTTTCCAGTGCAACCCCAACGGGCTAGTCGAGAATGGAGAACACCAACTCACTCTCGCACAGGCATACCCTGTCTGTACCGTGCCCAGCTTTCTCTCTCTCGTCGACCTGGACTCTCTAAGAAAACAAGGAAAGTACCTGGTAGCGAGAGTGGATGGATAGCCGTCTTAATATATAGAGAGTGACCGAATGGGGGTGAAAAAAAGAGTAAAAATCCGTGAGAGTCAGTGAGCGACCGGAGTGGATTACGAAGAAAGAAGATGCGAGAAGTACCGACAGAGAAAGCCTCGCGCTCTGGGAAGCAAGACCTTTAATTACGTTTCTCTTAGAATCGATCTTTAAGGGAGGTAAATAAGGGTGGCTCTCGTTCGTGAAAGGAGAAAGACAGAAACTGTTGCGGGTAGGGGATGGGATGGAGAGGGGGATTTAGTGAAGCGAATAACGAAGAAAAGAAACGCCGCCATGTGCCGGATTCGTCCGCGCTTCCCCTCCGCCTAAGAGCATCAATGTTTTACTTTTTCTCGCACCTTTGTTTGCCAGCGAATTAATTGCACGCCTCAAAAACCAGTAGTGACCTAATTTCTTTTTGTCGTAGCTAAACTGTCGACCAGCCCCAACGCTATTGTTCGCCGTACAAAAGTTTCTGAAATAGGTTGACATGGAAAGGTAACTTCACGAGGGCAATAATTGCTGACATACACGTTGTATAATATCTGCGGCTAAAAGTCGGAGTGTAGAGCATCGCTCATCATTTTTTAAAATGTCTTTCATTTCTTTACCAGAAAATAAAGATTATTGGTTAAAAAAAACAATGGAATTCCTACAAGACATTTTTTTACACGATCAGAACACCGTCACAGATAATCAATAATCATGGGAATTTTGTACGATTTTTTTTGTCTACCGATTTAAAAAAAGACGTATTTTTTTACCTGAACTTTAAACACTCGATACACATCGTATGAATGATATCGATGAGGGCATTTTTTGTTTCACCATGTTTGACCTTGTTCGTATAACGAATGACCGGCTGACAATGGAAGAGGTGGAGTGGGCGCGAAAAAAGTGCATATCCATTATCGATCCATTGTGCTCGCGATGGAGAGAACGGTAATGCTCGGGGGCAATGATAATCCCGGTTTAAGGGTGGAGAACACCTGCTGCTGCAGGCCCTCTCCCTCTGTCTCTCGTTATAGTCGCGCGCATTTTTTGCCCCCTTTCTGTACCCATTGTGAATATATAAACGATTTACGAGCCTCACATTGGGACACGTTTGACCCCGTTTCGATGCCTCTCCTGTCACTACGGGCACTGTGGTGCACGCAGTCCGGATATAGCTGACCTATTCAACCACAACCGCCGTATTCCCCCGATTCACAGAGCTCCCTCGCCCTTCAAAATCTCACTCCTCGAATCTATCGGTAGATACGGCGCTACCGTGACTCGACGCGTGCATTGGATATACCTACTCGTCAGGCACTGCGGCGAGTAGATACGGCCAACATCGAGCCGGCATGTTGGTACGAATAATCGTACCGGGCGTGTGTTTAACGTACATCTACCGAAATCGGACCATTATCCGTATAGTTTCCTGTTATGGACGGTGATGGGTACACGCTAAAGCGGAAATTTCGTATAATCGGAACCGTGACGATGCTGGATGACGGTTTCTATTGACCCGAATGAGTAATTCCCCGAGACTTCCGGTATGCGAGAATTATACATATAGGGTATAAGTAATAAATATCGTCCGTATATCCTTGATGCGCACACCGATCGTACTGGTCCATATTCACCCCTTACATCCTAATTGAAATATTTGGACAATAGATGGCCATCTCTTATCCAAATTCACCGATCACTCGGTGAATTCGGCAGTGAACGGCCCAAGAGTCGCAAACCAAAAAACTTGTCGGCGAGCAGTCGCCGACGGTTCCTTCGGTTACCAACTTGGTTTACGATTGTGTAAAGTAAAAGTACCAGTGGCCGTACACCTAAGGGCGCAGTGCCGGTCCCCAGACGTTCGTCAAAAATCGTATTTCCGTCTCTCTTGCACGCACGCTTTTGTATGACCACTGGGACGTGTTCGGTCACTGGAACGTTTACCTTGCTCAGGTGCAAGTGGGAAAATCATTAACGTCTACGCTTTTGCGCGTCAAAGAAATTTTTTTAATTAAAAACTCACTCGTCGCACGTGTGCGAAGGTATACGCGAAAAGAAGGTATACGAATGGTTTTTCACGTCATATTTTCCTTTGTAAATTTAATCATATGTACAGCAGAGTGAGGAGTGGGGTTCGGAAGCTTTACAGACTTTTCGGGCTTTTCCATCGCCACCGAGCTGATGCGTTCCGTTCGCAGCGAAGCCGCCCGTTCAGTGCGCTAGGCTTTGCTTTAATCTGCTCTTGTTAATCAGTTTGATAACGACTTTGGAGCGTGCCGCTTATGAATTTCGACGAGTTCCAAAAGCAGGCTCAGTATAGGAGACCGCGGGGGAGGAGGTGAGAGAAATTCGTTCAGTAATATTCTCGCTGCTTGTTGACGCAGAATCGAGTGTGGGCGTGCGGGTCTTCTCTGGTAATCACAGTAGTGCCTGCACCACAGACGACCGCGAGCAGAGAACAGCCGGAGAGACCGAGCTCAGCGGCATACGAGACGAGAAACTCGCTGCGGCTTGAATATAATTTCTTGGCGCATGTCCTTGTGCCAGCTTTTCGATAGTTTCCACCCAAGTTTGTAAACCAGAGCACTCGTCTGGCCTCTCGACTTGTCCTTCTCCACGGAGCGTTAAAGAGACGTACTTGCACCTACGCTACACCCGGTTATACTGCTGGTACACCGCCGTTAACCATTTCCTCCATCTTTCCCAAAAGTCTGCTATCAGGACATCCGAGTTTGAACTCCCGTTTGCGAGCGTCCTTCTCGCAATACCTACATCGTCAAACATATCGCGAGATCTCTTTGAACATCCCCGGGAATCGGAACTTGGGGTGGTCCGGCGGCCCGCATGGCGACGTAAGGGATAGCGGGGCAAAACGGACCAGTACTCGAAGTGAGATTTGATATTCTTCTTCTTCTTCTTCCAATGGTTGTATGCCTGAGGCCAAGTACGATAAGATTTGATATTATTTTGCGTCAAAAGTGCTCCGTTTCGCCCCTTTTTCCCTATACAGTAAACAAAGGTGTTTCTCTCAACCCCATAAATCCAATCTGCTGCGTAATTTCAAAAATACCGACCGCGTAAGTCGGTGCTCGGAAAGGGAAAGTTTAGTACGGAAAGGGACGTTGGACAGGTATTTGGGCAGGCAGAGGGGTATCCAACTTACGCGATCGAGCCTAATTGGCTTGGCTTCCGAGGTTTGGAGAAACCCGGTCGTCTACTGTGCCTCAAACATCGAATCGTGCTTCACGATTCCGTCAGGGTAATTATTTCATCCGGAATTACGGCCGAATAATTAACTAACAAAAAAATGAATACTTCAAATTTTTATAAAATTTGTTAATCCTCGCCAATCTATTATACCAGGGGCAGAATATTAAATTAAATTGGCATATTAAAATCGGGTGAACCCGCGCGATAATTGACGTTAGTGAGGTTTCACGCTTGAATACCTACACTCTTTCTGCCCGTCCGTTTCTCCTGGAGAAGTTTTAAACGGCTGCAACTTATCCTGAAATGGTATGTCACTTCTCCGTCTTTCGGGACGCCCACCTGCCTCTCCCTCTCTCTGCTTTCCTTCTCCTCGCCGATCTCGCCGAGGGCTTTCGCCCCCTGAACCCATAAATAATTCAAATTTCCGGTGCGGCGCACCCCTCCCAGGAGAGAGAGAAAAAACGACGGACCGCGAGTGCGGTTACGGGAATCGGCGTTGAGACGTTACCATTCTTAAGATTGTCCAATCTTTACCGTACACGGTGAGCAGTCTGACGTTTCGATGTTGATCAAAATTTGTAAATACTAATTATTATTTATAGCTTAGCGGACATCGTCCTCTTATCACTTCCTGTGACAATTCTCGTCACATTGGGCCCTGATCGGACCCCGACAAGCCCTGTAACGCTGAAAAAGTTCTCCTAGACTAGTGGTTGAATTTACAAAATAGGGTTTATTAAAAAAATGCACACCAGTAAAATATTTTTTAATTTTCTTTTTTATTTATTTATTTATTTATTTATTTGCATTTTCTCCCATTTTGAAGTGAACTTCGCGCCTATACAGGGTTGGCCCAGGTCAGTAGTCTGTCCCCCCTTGCGGCCGCATCCGACTTCCCTCTCTGTATCCCATTTGCCATGACATTTCTGCCATTGGCATAGGGAAACTGCGGAAAACCTATGCCGATACAGCCGGTCTCAGATTCGATTCCCGGTATCGGAGCTTAGTCGCGCTTCACCGAGAATGTAAACATGGAGTACAGCTATATACATGCGACACTCACACTCAGAGTTACTACGCGCGAATGATCGTTGTATATATCTGGAGCCTCGTTCCGCCCATATTTTTATTCTCGGCGAAACTACGAAACCAGGAATCGAGCCGTCGACCTCCCGATGCTTTGATCTAGAGGCGAGCACGCTAACCACTAGACCACTGCACCGGTTTGCACACTAGTAAAATCAATAACTCTATTACGAGGATTTAACATTCAACGATTACACGTTTCGTCGGTTGTGAAAACAGTCAGTTGGCTGTTACTTATAATGCCAATCATCGTAGGGTAGAAGCCGGAGGACGTGTAGCTATTAATTTATATTAACACATCGAATCAAACAGCGGCTGTCCGGTCGGAGTACGAGCAGCGACATTTAACCGATAAACGCCTCTGCGCAATGCACACGGAACGCTGCGGTTGTGCAATACGCCGATATATATACACATATACGTATATATATATATTTATATTTATATATGAGACATAGACGGATTGAGATTAATTTGTCGGGACATTAATGTTTGATTGCAGATGGTTCAATGCCAAAATTTGCCGAGGCCATATCGAACGTGACAGTGAGCATAGGACGGGATGCTCTGCTCGCCTGTGTCGTTGACAATCTAAAACAATATAAGGTAATTAATTTTTTTTAAATAAAATACAATAATATACTTCACATATGTCGCAGGCACAGATTGATCGACGGCTCGATATATCGCAATGTATTATCGAGAATAACGTAATTTCGAGCCTGTGAACTCGCAGGTAGCGTGGGTCCGGGTTGACACTCAAACGATACTGTCGATCCACGACAACGTGATAACGCAGAATCCACGTATATTGCTGTCGTACAACGATCAGCGCTCCTGGTATCTCCACATCAAGGAAGTGCAGGAGGTGGATCGAGGCTGGTACATGTGTCAGATTAACACCGATCCGATGAGAAGTCTCCAAGGCTATCTGCAAGTAGTCGGTGAGTAACCCTTAAAAAAAAAAAAAAAATGCAATAAAAAACAGTTGGTTAAAAAAAATGTGGATAATTATATAATAATCCGTTGGTTGATCCGCGTGTCCGCAGTGCCACCAAAGATATTAGCGAAGGAAACGAGCACCGACATGGTGGTGAGAGAGGCGTCGAACGTCACGCTGACCTGCAAAGCAACGGGATACCCGGAGCCATACGTAATGTGGCGACGGGAGGATGGCAAGAGCATAAACTACAATGGCGAGAGCGGTGAGTTGTTCTCCTCTTGTTCGCCTACCATTTGTCGTAGCTGATAACGGGTGGCCGACCGGGCCGTGTGTGCCCGATAGTCGTGCATGGATACAGGCAAAGTGCTACACGCTCTCCCGACGATAGGTGAAACTCGATTGGACGTCGGTGCACTTCTATTATACACACTGTCTCGGCCGGTGCGGAGTTGCTTTCGGGTTCTCTCTCCGGCCGCCGCTGGATGTGCCGTCCGGCGAGCCGCGCGACCCGTTCGGCCGTAACCGCGAGATAGCTCCCCCACGTCGATTCGATAACACGAACGATAATGCGGAGGGGCCTCTCGCGAATCGAACCGAATGGAGAATGAGGCGAAGGCGACACTCCGCGCGCATCGGGGTCGCAGCGAGATTGCGGGTGTCGGGACGCGAGCGATAACGAGAGCGGAATCTGATGTGTGCTCTATGCCGGGGAGAGGCCGGTCCTTGCATGTGCACACCACGATTCATTCGTTACCGCGAGGATCCGAGTACACGGACACGCACTGCACGGCTTTCCATTTGAAACAGCCGCAACAGTGTCGGGTACGCGCGGGAGAGCGCGGTCGTGACGTCCGGCACCTCCCCGGGGATCCATCTGCATATTTGAAAAGCTCCGACGAGCCAACAGCGGACCAGTAGCCGGGTACGCGGAATGCATCGCGGCCATATGAGATCACTGCCGCGACGCAGCCTCCGTCCTTCCTCCCGTCACCGGGTGCGTTCTCCGCCCTCGCGATCGACGGTTCGTCGAGCCATCGCCACTCGTGCGGTATCTTTTTTCCCCGGTTTCGAGATTTCGGCGAACATTTCGTAAACCCTTCCGGTGGGAGATTACCCACCGGAGTTATCGTCGCATTCATGCGTGAGCGGAGACTCGTCGACTCGCAGCTGCGGACCGCTCCAGGGGAGACCGGGGCGAAATGGGAAAGCTCCGTACCGCGGCGTGCCCCGGGCGAGACAGGCGAGAGTTTCCGGGAAAGAGTTCGTTGAAACGGTCGACGGGATTGAAAAAAATCGTGTCGCTTCCTAAATCGGAGGGAATTGAAAAATAACGACTCTCGCGATGACGACGTCATTGAGAGGCAAACCATTTTGTCCCAAATAAAAAAAAAAAAAAAAAATTGCGCGCAGTCGAACCATGGCTCGGGACTCATCAGCCTCCCCTTTGTTTCTTAGTCTTCCATTTTGGCCCGTTCTACCCTCTATTCCGCGAAATAATGCACCGTGCGTACTTTTTGTCCAGTTTTATGGACGCAGCGGCATTGCGGTCGCCGCTCTTTCTCAATTATTCTCTGTTCCTAACACGTCCCGCTCGATGGCCAGTGTCGGAATACTTCCATCGCTCCCTCTCGTGCTCTGAAAACAATCGGATTAACGCGGGACATGCGGTACAGTGCGGGCGTAAATGGGAGCTAGCGAAGAGGAGAACCGGTCGAGGGGGATACCGCGCGAGAGAACGGGCGGAGAGGAACAGCTCGTACGAGTCCGACGAGAGCGAACCGCGGAAACACTGGAATCTAGGCGGTCGCGATCGTGACCGCGGCGCTTCGACCGCAGCGCGTTACTTCCGTGATCAATTATTACGCTCGGGGTCTGGTACGTCCGGCAGGGAATTTCAACTGGACGACTAACGCGCCTCACACCGAGGTCTCTTGTCGTCCACTGTCCTCCTGCTGTGCGTTATCGGTTTCGTAACGTAATTATTTAGAAACGATATCCAACTCGATCCGGCAAGCGCGTGACCGAATGCACCCCGACCGCTGGCTGCAGCCCACGCTACATCGTCGCTGTAAGCGGGAACCTCATCGTTGCTTTACAATGTGACCAGCTCGGTACATATTGCCAGTTTGCAGAGCTGCCTTTAACACATCCGAAGACGGACAGACCACGTAACAAACCGCGAATTTATGTGTGAGCCTGTCCGCTTATAACAATCACAATCTGTCATTCGTATCTTATGTTATCTCTCACGTTGTCTCTCTTACATTTGTGTACTTCACCTACTCTGCTTACTACATAAATCGTCACTTTCTCCTATCTCTGGCTTCTTACGATCACGCTTACTAAATTTCAAGTTACGCTTAGTCTTTACTGTTCGTGTCTTAAGTAGGCCTGTACAGATAGGCCGGCTTTGTCGGCCAAAATATCTTATCCGGCTAATGGATTTTATAGTTTGGCCGGCTAAGTCGTCTTAGCCATTTTAGCCTTTTTCGCCGGCCAAGTTATATATTAGCCGGCTAAGCTAATACAGCCTTGGAAATTTTTTACGAATTTGTATATATATATTTTTTTTTTCAAATGTTACCTCTGCCTCTATGTTCGATCAGCCTCTTTCTCCCGGTCCGGGAGAAAGAGGCAGATCGGCATTGTAAAATAGCTCCTGTGTCAGGAGCAAGATACAGGGTACAGATAATGTTTACGTCCATTGTGAAACTTAGCGTATGTATTGAAGTTCGAGTACGCAAATCTGTAGGACAGATGCACTTCTGTGAGCTCAACATTTCATTGCCAAATTACATTAGGGATTCGGATACATTTGCTACTGGCAGGCTGTTGAGACTCGTGCGAGCATCAAAATCGAGTCCCAGTAGTTCGAGGTAGTGAGTATCTGTGTGTGAGAGAGGCGGACAGACAAACAAGCAGCCGGGCGTGCTGACAGACAGACAGACAGGCAGACGGATGGATGGACAGATGGATGGTCATATACGCAGATGAACGGACGGTGACGAAATCAGAGAATTTATGTATACGGGATGATTCAAGAATTTTTTCCCGTACTTTGCCACCGGATAGTTGGTAGTGAACTGAGCAAAGTTACGTAGCCGTTTTTCACAATTCGCGATAGTTATTTATATATAAGTACTACAAATTTAAATGAACGGACCATTCAGAGCGGATAATCTTGCCACGCTGCTACGTTAAATAAATTTGTTTAAAAGTGCCCGATACTCCTATTTATTCATTGGAGAGTTTGGCCGATTGACCCGCGCAGCCCATTGGGCATTTGATACAAACAAACAAAAATACTTTTGCCCGACTAGGCTAAAAAGTCCACATTCCGCACCTGCAACGGGGGCAGAAAATGGTCGATTCTTGACCAGCGGGCTGAAAAGAAACGCAGTGGGCTGAAAAGTAACGCGGCGGGCGGAAAAGCAACGCAGCGGGCGGAAAAGTAGCTACAGCTGACCAAGAAGTACTAAGAAATTTGCCCAACTTTTTTGCATAGTCGGGCAAAAAATAGCGTATGCCACTCGAGAGAAAGTGCCTTTTCACCACGTGTGAAGTTCGGGCCTCGCTCCGCTCGGGCATCAAACTTCACACTCGGTGAAACGACGCACTTTCCTCCTGTGTGCTATAATATATATTAAAGTCGTCGACTAAAGTGGTAAATTAATTTTTGTTTAGAATTACAGGAATTTCCTATCTATCCAACGGAGAGTTAAGCTGATCGTTTGCACAGCTGATTCGGCATTGGAAGCAAAAAAAAAGTTTATCGACAATACTCAACCTATATTGGGTAAACGAATGTTTGATTAAAAGTGCTGAAAATTCCCATCTATCCAGTGCAGAGTTTAGCTGGGCGGTCTATACAGCTCCGGCGTGATGGCAGAATCTATCAAATAACCCAAGTTGCGGCCCGTAACAGTAGCAATTCTCGGATACGTCCGAGGATTAGTTCCTTTACCTTACAATGTTGTCAGACCTTCACACGGTTATCTTGAATGTCACAGGGCGGCAAGATTGTCCTCTTTGATTGGTCCTTTTCTTCAAAATAATCATGCTTATATCTAAGTAACTATTGCGAATTAAAAAAAAGCGGCTTTGTAACTTTGCTCAGTTCACGAAGAATGTGAAATTCTTTCACGACTCAGTTCACGAAGAATGTGAAACAATTCCGTATAGGAATCTGATAAAAATGTTATTGGATTCGATAATCGGGCACGGATTGAAGGTCACGAGCAACGAAATTGTGTCCAAAGCAGAGTGCATTCGTAATAGGTATCCCGTATAGGAATCTGATAAAGAAGTTATTGGATTCGATAATCGGGCACGGATTGAAGGTCACGAGCAACGAAATTGTGTCCAAAGCAGAGTGCATTCGTAAATGTCGAAGCAGACCCGTGTATACCTCGGTGTGAAAATTCGATCGACCTGAAAACCTTTTGCCATACGATACTTTACCGGGAGTGATGATCTCGGGCGAGGTGAAGAATTGTTTCCTGGGGGACGGAAGTATGTCGATACGATATCGCGTGAGTGATCGTATACATGTCGATGTCGCTCTCCATCCGCCCACACAGCCATCCGAACGTACAAGTTTCGTCGATATAATACTCCCGGAGTTGCCGGCTTTTCTAAGGGGGAGTCGGGCCAAGAGACGTATCGGGATCGATCGAACCACACGAACGCACGTGGGTGGGTTGAACACATGCACGCGTTTTAACGTATAAAGACCGTATTCGCGTGTTGAAGTATCCACGCAGAGAGACGATGCAGCGACAATCCGAGGAAAACGAAGAGCCGTTCGATTCTAAATAATCGATGCGGGAACTGCTAACCGGGACTGCCTTAGACGAAAATTATGCATCGTTTCTCGTTCCGTGGAAGCTTAATTACATATTCTGGTATTTCTCGATGAACTCTGCTCTCTATACCGTCAAGGCACTCTGTAACACGTCAGCTCAGTAGGAACAGTCCATTTGATGTTAATTAAACAATCAATTTTTAATGGACGTAGGCAGTAATAGGGCGGCGGAAGGGAGAGGTAGCGAAGAAGAATGTATTTCAAGATTCTCGACGATCTATCGACTTTTCCATCCGGCTCCTTCTCCCGAGGCTCCGATTCATTATTTCGAACCTTTCGCGAAACTACCCGACGTACAGGAAGGAGGATATTCTGATTTCGCCTATTCTCGAAATCATTAAAATTTCACCCTGAAGCAAACGCATTTTGCACTGTCAATCTTACCTCACCCGGGGATCTGAAAGTATACGCTACAGTTACGTAACGTCTCTGTATCAGAGCGTTTCCGTTCCAGCGCAGCTACGATCGATCGCTGGGGGTACGACTAGAGACATTATTCCTCGCTGCGTGTAATACATTCTGTACTATTACTGCTATATCCTCGTAACCGTCTCTGCATCGTTCCGGGGGAAAACGAAAAGAGAGAGGGCTAGAGAGAGAGAGAGAAGCGAGAAGAATTTCCGCTCCTTGGTTTGTTGCACGCGAGTCTCGAGGGGCCACTTCGAACGTAGCGGTAGAGTACCGCAGTTGCATTCCCGCGTGCACCGAATATATATCATCCGCGCTACTACCCTGTATACCCCCCGCCCCCCTTTCCCCAAGTCGATCCCCGCGAGAGAGCCAGAAAAGCGTCGCTCTATCCACCTGCCAGAATAGAAGCACATGCAGCGGTATACACGGTAAAAAAAAAAAATCGTTCCCTACGTTTAACAAACATTTCTCGTCCACAAACGTTCGCAATTGTTTTCTTGTTACTTTTACCACTTTCATCTAAAAATATGGCTCGATCTGCAAAAAAAAAAACCATAAGAAATCGTCGTAAAATTACCGAGAAAAAAATGCCGTTTTTTGTGGACAAGAAATGTTCAGTCAGATATGTACTTTTTCTTCTCGCCTTTTTTTCCGTGCATGAATCCGTCTCTTTATACCTCGAATCCAAATGTGTACCGAGTGTGTCAGTCTCAGTACCATCGCTAAATGTGTACACCGGTAGCTCTGGAGGATGAGCTGTTCCAGAGTTCCGCTATCTGGTAATTCTCCCCAGTGATTATTAGCATAATTAACGTGGCTCGCCGACGTGAAAGGAAGCAGAGTGCGGCAGAAGGATATGAAATGCGGGCGAGAGGCGAGGGGTGATTTTCGGGGGGAAATATCGAGCGGTCGTATCACCGAGCGTACGCAGAGAAAGAGAGAGAGAGAGCGCCGAAGAGGGTGAGAGCTGTGCAGCGGGTAGGAAGCGTGGCCAAATCCGTGCGAGCTACTAACTGATGTGTTGGCCTCTGGGGCCCCCAGACCGCCTAACGCCATTACTTGCCGCCTGATAGCCTCCAGACACCCGGAGCTCTCTCTGTCCCATCCCTCTCTCGCTCTCGCCCTGGTTATCGGCGGCAGTTCCTCCCTCTGCTCTCCCTGTCCGGATACCCTGGCGGCGTCTTGCACGCTGCAGCGTGCAAGAGGGGTTGTTCTTATTCGGAACAGAATAAAGGGTGGGTTCGTGGATCGCGGGCCCGGTGAGAATCCCCGGAGAAAGGTGGCAACGCTCTCGCAATTTTCCCTCCTGGACACCGTTCTTCGCCACGATCCTCGGAATACGCGGGCCTTGCGAGCCTCAGACACGCCGAGGAAAACCAGGAGGTACGAGTGTGGCTATTCCGCTGGCGAACTTCTGCGGGGAGAGGTCGGTGGAAAAAAAAGTAAATGGATAGAAATAAAAAGGGAGAAGGTGTGTGAAAGAAATGGAGAAAATGGTCGAAGGGTGGAGGATAAGAAAGGAAATGGGGGGGAAAAAAGGAAAGAAAGAAAAACTGAGAGAGTAAAAAGAAGCTGAGGCGTGTTGAGAGGATAGGAGGGAGTGCACGGAAAACGGCGGGGTGCAGAGGGAGGTTCGGAGTGCACGAAAGGCGGTGGATTGAAGGACTCGTAGGGGACCCTGCCGCGAAGAGCTGGGCGGCTTGGCAAATCGAATTTAGCAAAACTATCGCGCAAGCGGTACGTGCAAGACGTTGGCACGAAAGATTTAGTTTCAGCAAATAGTGCACTACAGTGCAGTGGAAAGCTGAGGGGGTAGTGGGAGGGAACACCGATAGGGACTCCAGGCGGCGGCCTTTCGAAAGGACGAAACGGGCGTTGTCGGGCAATAGGGTCGCCCAGGGGGTCGCAGGGGGTGGGTGGATGCAAGGCGTATGGGATTTAAGAACTGGAGGTATATACGACGAGCTGAAGCAATACCCGAGTATGTTTTTCTTCGAGTGAGAAAGACGAGAGGCGGGCGACCAAGGAATAAGAGAGACGAGAAAAGTGGACGGCCGAAACGAATAGTCGCTGTTTGCTTTTAATAGAGCCGTTCATAAAACACCGGTAGGTACCTATAACGGAGCGCCGAGCTTTTTATCTCCTTTTCTCGTTTCTCCCCGGTTTCTCTCCCTCTCGGGGGTGACAGCACACGCTCTATTTTTCTCCGGGAAGTGCGCGCACACGTGTACACGTATGCCCGACCGCGGTACTTCTTGAAAATCTCACTTTCAAACCGGAAGTGACGTCATGCAGACAAATATGAAAAATTTCGTTCCAACGTCACTTCCGTTCTGAAAATATCATTTCTCGACCGGAAGCGACGTAATAGGCGAGACCGGGCCAAAATGGCCCATCGGGGCAATACGGGACAGTGAGAGCAAAACTCAATTTTTCAATAATCTTTGGGTGCTCCATTTTGTCCCAACGATACATCCGAATTTGCAAACCCGTTCGGCCCCATTTACTACCATCGCGACTGTACAAAAGTTATTGGGAAATTGTGTTTTATCTCATTATACCGTTTTGCCCCGCTGTGCCATTTTGCCCCGGTCTCCCCTACCAGGAATAAGTTAGGTGTGCACAATTCTCGGAAACTGGGGTGGTCCCGTAGCTGTGCCGATCTTTAAATCGTGTCTGGACATGAATAACTTAGGACTGGCAGAGGCCAAAAATGTGGTTTTGCGTAACATGCAATTTTTTTTAGATGGGAGCCGTGTTTCGCTCGCGTTTTATTGGCGGTATATTTCGGAGCAGATTCGAGTCATGTGTAGGTAGGGATTATCGTTGATCAAATGTCGAGTCGCCGACGCCCAGCGTTAATCCGTCATTCCAACCGGCGACAGAAGAAATAACGCGTTCTGAGCGGAAAATCGAAAAGACCGAGACGAAGAAACGAGAGAGAAAATATAGTGGTTGCTGGGGCACTGACGGCTCTCCCGTGGATTGCTGTCCCGTACGAACGCCAAGATTTCACCCACTACGCTACCACCCTGCGATCCCGATCCTCGCTCACCGGGGGTTGGCGCTGGTTCGCTTATTGCTGCGGTACACCGGAACGAAAGGATAGAGATTTTTCTCGTCCTCGGGGCTTAACTCACGTTCGCCGACAACTTGCTCCTTCGTATTTTTATCTTTCCCTCCTCCGCTGTAACGTCTAATAAGTAAACGTATCTCCCAGCGAATAAAGTACGGATACGCCTAGCCGAGAACCGACGACGTTGTCGTGCGTCCAACGTTCTTTCTACCGCTGACCGCGCAATATTTTTCGACACTATAATGACTATGAATGACTTGCGGAGAAATAACGTACATTACGTTGAATTAACATGACTGACGTTCAATTTTGCGAACATAAATAATTGGCGGGTGATTTAAATGCAACCCCGCGATGACGCGCAACGACGACGGAATGGTGGTACGGTTATGTACTATAGTGGAACGCCTTTTGTCATGATTAAAAAAGCCATTTGGCGCAAAAGATACGGCAAGGGGCTATAATTTACGCTAAATTGAATACTCGTGCATGGAATGAATTTTGTTTCATGTAATTACCGTCGACGTGGCTATTACAGAATATTGAAGGCTTGGAACGATATGTATTTGATCTTTGACGACTATGTCGGGTTGAATACAGTAACGAGTGGAGTAAAATTAATCAAGTCTCTGTGAAGGATTATCATTGCCCATTGGAATCATTTCTGCACCGATACAATTAACACTACTCCCAGAAAAAAAAATTATTTGACGGCCACCGTTTATTTGATTAAAGCAAAATATTTATTTGCTTTAAATAAATATTTATTTTAATTAAGTAAATAGTTACTTAAATGAAATAAATATTTATGTAAATCCAATAAATATTTTACTTAAACCAAATAAACAATGGCCGTCAGATAATTTTATTTTCTAGGTGTACAGTCGGATCGACATAGATTGGTAATTAATTACCCCTCGAATTTCTTGGGAATTATTCCAACGGTAGGTAGATCGGCTTTCCATAAACGCACTTTTATGCATATAACATCAGATTTGTTTTTCTTTAATTGAAAAAAAAATGTTTCATTAAATATAAAGCAATATAAAAATATAAGTATGATGCGATGAAAAAATAATAGGCGGCGAAGTAACATCACCGTGCATTATTTCGATGGTTCTTGTAATTATTACAGAGTGTTATTTTGGCGTTGTATAATTTTTAATGAACTTGATCGAGCCTCAGTACGAGAACTGACACGAGAGTTATCGTCTATAGAAAGACCGACGTATCAATCCAATTATCGCGATTATCGATTCGGCGGGAATTGGACAGTAATCAGCCATCAAATTTGTCGAGGACTTATTTTCGACGCCAGATAGACGGCGTGCCTTTTTATAACCGAAACGTCTGTGCCCTTCCTTATCAACGCGATAACGAGAGATATTGCAAATTTATCGAGCGCTACGTGTTGTGCGGGTCGAAGCTCTTCCGAGGATTTACACTTCGGTGTTATCCACCTTACTCTCGAGACTCCGTCCGGTAATTTTGGCAATAAAACCCTCGTATATCCTATATACGCAAGTTGCACGAAACGCGATAGCGTTGGGGTTATTACTGAGTGGGATCTTCACGTGCTGTAATATCTGCGTCGTAAAAATAAAAATCGCGGGGCGCAAAGCCGGGGAGTCAAAGTGGGAGAGAAAATGCGAGGCAGAGACCGGAAGTGCGCGGTAGTTTGAGGGGCGGTGTTGCTGTATCCCGTGACTTCGAACAGTTCGCGGAAGGCATTCGAGGAATATAACGAGTTGATATAAAACTCTTCGCAAAGCGTAATCTTCGGGTAGAAGCATTGGCCACCGTTGACTACGTGAACCACTACCGGGACCGAATGTATTGACTCATCATCCGCCTCCGGAACGTAGGAGAGCGGCGAAGAACGGCCGGGGCAAAATGGACCGGTGTTCCCTATTCGAGATCAACATTTTTTATGTCCCGCGGAAGATAGCCCGTTTTGCCCCAGGACTTCCGCTTCGCCCCGCTCCCCCACGCCGACATCCTCCAAGTTTCTCACCGGTTCAGTGTGTTCAGACTGTCTCATACACATTACATACACTCTACCGTATATAAATCCGCTTGCCCCGCTTGCTTTTACGAATTTAACCATGAAAGCTTCTTTATGCAGAATGTATGCGTTAACACGTGCTACGTGAAAAAATAAATAAAAAAAATTCCGTTTCGAGAGTCCCCATTATATTACACTATTTTTCGCTCGTTCTCGGGGATAATATACCGGGCATATAGTGCTACATGGACGAGGCTGCCGTGCGGTTAGATGCAAATACGAGGGGTTTCCTTGTTTCTTTTCCTTTTTTTTTTCAGGAGAGCTTTTTTTACGCCCGTTTTATCCCTCGGTATACAAGGACTTTCGATAACGTGTACTCTCTCTCTGTACTCCAGCAGCCTCCGTAAAACAAATCGGCCAAATTACGTGAGGGCGCTGGAGAACAGAGGGGAGAGAGTGGCGGAAACGTTGGAAAGTCGAATAGGGCCACGCAACCCTCCTCCTCGTTCCGTCGCTCGCACCCCCCCCCCCCCCCAACACCCCACGGAAACGAATGCATAGGGATGCAAATGGCTTTCAGAGACGAAGGCGCGAAGTACTCTTTGTCGCGCGGTATCCAATAAACGTTCGTCCTCGCAGCAATACCTCGTTCGCGCGTGTAGTTGTACCACCGGGGCGAACTTGGGGTAGTTCCTACTTGTACACGCACGGCTGTTCTCGCTTAGCTACGTTTCTCACTCCGGATTGGAGTGCTTCTTTGAACAAATCCCAACCGGCATCCCAAAGCAAATCCCGCCCTGCCTGCCATTCCCGACTCGCAATTCACTCCTTTTCTGAATTACTGATATTTCCCGAAGATACGGAGAGGAGAGTGAGAGATTGGCCTCTCCCCACGCGTCTCGCATCTCCATTTACGATCTCGGTATTCTTCTCGAGGATTCCGCGAGCCTTCCCGTAAAAGGATCGAAAACTGCCTCTTGGATTCTCAAAGTTCGGCCTTTCATCCACGCTTTCATCCGTGCGGAAGTGTGCTTTATTCAATTTACCTTTTGTTTTTTGGAGTTCATTAAGATATTAATTTTCGTCGATGAAACCTTTGACACTCGCCTTTGAGACGGGGCTCAGTCGATTCAACACTTCTCATTATTAAAAAGTGTATTAAATTTGGTGTCTCTATGTTGTTAACATATTGAACGCGGAAATTGTCCGCCATCCTAAATCCTTGCGGAGATAGATACGTGCCACGTTGGGGAAGAGTCGCCGAGTGGTTCACGGAGCTAATAAAGGGGCGCCGTAAATGAACGTGGCACGTTCGTCAAATGGTGCATATATAATTATTCGCGCCACTTCAGATGAAACGCTGCGCACGGCGCCTTGTACGAATATATACATAAGAACAGATGGAATTATTTACTATTAAAAGCTACATAGCATGCAACAGTGCTGTTCTGGGCCATTGTAATTTCGTTATACACCGGTCCATGACTCCGATGTAACAACGACTATCAGACACATACGAAATCCTCCCCGTCCGTCGCTACATCTCACCTTCTCATACGCCGTCAAAGTTTCCCTGGCGTTCCGTTAATCGAAAAATGGAACGAGCTTACGAGAACGCCGACGGAGAGAACACTGCTCACATCGCCGATTCTCCCCGGCTCCGATTCCGACTCCCTGCCGCGATTAACGACTTCCCCGCCGCTCGTCGCGCACTCATCGAAATCACCGCACTCTTTCATCCGTTCCTTACAAAAAGCCTCCCAGCGCAACCTCCGTGTAATCTCGCGAGCGCGCTTCGCGGTCGCCGAGCCGCGTAAGAAAGCATTTAATTCTCAGGCAACAAAGTTCGTACGAGTGGGAGAGCGGAAAAAGTAAAAAAGAATAATGTTGAAAAAAAAAGAGCTTAAGAGAGAAAAGAACTGCCGCTGCAGAGGGTGCTCAGTTTCGTGACGGCGAACCAGCGCTCCGTTCGTTTTTACGTCTCCAAGCGCGGAGGAAGAGAGTACACTCCGCGCCTCTCTCGCACTGTGGTCCACGATCGCTCGATTTTATTACCCTTCCACATTGCAGCCCCCTCCTCCATTTGCCGTCTCCGAACCCGCCTCGAACGAAGAGATATATAAGAGTATAAAAACGAAATCCCTGAGATTTCCACAAAAGTACGTTGCTCCGACTAAAGTCCGAAATTCGGTCCGAGGCACGCATCGACGATGCTTTTTGGACCGAGTCCCAAACGCGAATCCCGGTCGAACCGGGCTACCGGAGCAAACTGCCGGTAGCTAAAATATTTTATTGAAAGCCGTTATATAGGAATACAGTACTCTCGTAATGCCACTGCAACGGTACTCTCGCGCGATCGCTACTCTGGATGGAGGAGGTACGTACACGATATTGTGCGGAGTCCCGCCCGCAGTACGTTATGTCGCAACAACTTGCTAGACCGTACCCCATACACGCCAAGTACGCGAACCATTTTGTGCTGCAAACGTTTTTTATGCTACAACTGTTCAGCGGTTTCGCTCGTCAAAATCTGGCCTGGTCTGCGCTGCATATACTACAGTGTTACATTCACGTTGATGCCCTCTCCATTTTTTTTTCTTTTTTTTTTATACCGGCTGTTACGAGAGAGTGATAGCGAGCGACATGTGCGCGCAGTTAACCTGGCGGTAAAATATAATTGTACTAAAAATGTATATACATTTTTATTGTGAGATGAAATTTCGGGTGTTTCAGTCAACGTCGTCAACGGCGAGGTTCTCCACATCGTCAAGATAAGCAGACTGCACATGGGAGCTTATCTGTGCATAGCGTCGAACGAGGTACCACCGTCGGTCAGCGCGCGGGTCGATCTTCGAGTGCAATGTAAGTTTCTCATCTGCGAAGGCTAACGATTTTACATACTTTATAACTATTGTCCGCAGGTGTACAATTTTTTTTATTTAAAAAAGAAGAATACAAAAAAAATGCTTAATGATACGATAGACAGAAAGAATAGTCCGTTCTAATCGGTTTTTGAATTTTTTCTTTATGGTGCAATGTTATTTTTCATCGCTTAATTTTTTTTTGTAAGATAACGAGGAGAGAGAGCATTGGGGGTGAATGACGAAGCTAAACGTATTACCGTGGAAATGAAATAAATGTATCGGGAGATTGAACGTTCTCGGGAAAGTCGGAAGTTGAAAGGATAGCGTGAGAAGAATTCATTTCGACTTATCCCCACTGTAATTCCAATCCACGGTTATACGCGAAGCTTTTCCTTTTAATTTTATTTTCTTCATCGCTCTTGCCGTATAACTTGAAATTCCGCGATCTTACGGTGCTTCTTAAAGGTTTATATATGAGAGGAGTCCAGAATATACGACGGTGATGTCTTTAAGCACGGGGGGGAGGGTGGGTGAAGCAAAACTCTCTTAGCCCCGTGTGAATATTCATTTAGCCTTGTCATAAGTAATCGTGAACTGTTACGGTCAGCGCAGCACGAGCCCCGTCTAGCGCGATATAACCAAAAAGAAACGAGAACGAGTTTTGGATTTGTGAATTAGCATACTTTCCACACCGATGAAGAAGTTTAACTGCATTATAAATTTTATCAAAAAGTATGAGAGCTGGAGATGTCTCAATCTCTCTCTGCTACGGCGAATGATATTTCACTGGAAAGTCTTGATATATTGAATCGTTAAAATTTTTATAGCTGGATGATTGATTCCCGATGTAGTGTCGAAGAGGAGAAAAAAAGGGGAGTTGTGTAAAAAAAAAAAAAAAAAAAAACCGGAACGATACGGAGAGCACGCAGACGACATCGTAGCTTCTATGATTTCGAGTCACGTACGCCATGGGGTGCGCGAGGGAGTACTATAGCTACTATTTCTCTCTCTCTCTCCCTCTCTTGCATCGCACAGATAGCTATTCTCCAACTATTGAATGCAGGCACGGTGAATCGAGAAGCTACAAGCGGATGGTATCAATTGAATAGCTGCTTATGCTGCTGGTGTTCCTTCTCCGTAACGCAGATCTAATTCTACCCGTCAATTTTACCCCTTCTACGTATTAATAGTCGTGTTCCACAGCACGGGAACATGTATTTTTATATTTGTTTTCATAACATGGCGGAATATTAGTAGTCAACCAAAGCGTGGTTAATTATGCTCCAGACGATATACGGGAGATCGGGGAAAAACGGACACCTCGAATAAATATAAAAATTGGGGTCAAAACGGGATTCAATTCTGAAAATTATAATTTAATCTTAATTGATTTTTCATGATATCCTGACATCGTTTTTATCAATAGCGGCACAAAAAATTGCAAAGATAAACGAAAATCGGGAAAAAAAATTGTTTATGATAACAGAAATTTTATTCGAATTAAAACGGCAAGTTTTAATGAAGAGCATGGAAGGAAGTTACCAAATCTTAGCGTTCATTTTTACACACCTATAATGTTGCACTCCTTTCAAATAATCTTTCCTTGAAATTCTGTACTCTGCTCTGTAGTGTGCTTCGAGAAATGGCCAATTGTCGTGAGGCTTCACTGGGCCTGCCATGACAACGTCGCACCACGACTGTCTATTCATACTTCTAACGTAGATTTTTGTCATGTTTCGTCTACTGTTATAAATAAACAAAAGAAGTACCGGGTGGTTAAAAACTGAGGGATTTTCAACTTTGCAAGGATGCTATTAGAACTTTGAAAGGATGTTATTAGTTAACCGGGACGAAGCTTACACAGTGGCTATCGTTGTAGACAGAAACGTCTTGCAGACCACGTACCCTATCAACACGGTAACAATACAAAACTTGTTTATACCGAAAATCAGGCCGTGGCAAAATGAAAAAAAATAGATTTTATCAAAAATCATTCGACAAATTAATTATATCAAACATAAAAAATAACAACAATTTTCTCTAATAATAATAATAATGAAAACAAATTTTCAAAAAAAAGTTCTCAACGTTTCGAAGAACACCAATTCGATCGATATTTTGTTTTTATTTTGTTTTCATGAACAATTTCACTTACTTTCCACACTTTTCTTATGTAAGGAACATAAGAAATCTGAAACAAGTCATTTATAAGAAAGTTAGGACAGTGCCCGTTTTGAACCCTGCCCGCTTGCACTTCTATTTGGTTGAATCTATATATGACTTGGTTGGCCCGAACATTGATTAGCCCGACTTTTTCCCGATTCAACCATTTGTTAATCCAATCATTTGTTGGCCGGTCCATTTGTTAGCCCAACTATGTGTTGGCCCGATAATTTATTGTCGCGACAATATTATGTGCATCATGCAAGAAGAAACAATTAATAGTAGAACTATCGAATGGTCAACGGAGATTGTATGTCGGGTGGAAACAGAACAAATGCGATGACCCGGAAATAGCGGGCGAAGAGAACGACCTCCAGGGGGTGTCGAGTGGATGGTATAGTCCTCTTCGTGTGATCGGTCCAACCACGGTCTTCTCGCTCCCTCTCCCTACAACGTCTCATTAAGCTCTCGATTTACGAGCGAGCAATCTCTACTAGAACCAGTAGATATGCCCGACATCCAACCGTTTCGCCATCGTCACGCTCGCGATCAAGATGCGTACCCAACAAAGCATCTTTTCCGGTGCGTTACTCACCCTAGTCCACCGACGAGCCGGAACCACGAGTTCCTCGTACTTCTCGGTTAGTCCATGGTCGTTAACTCTGTGCGTATAAAGTCGCGTCAACTCGATCCGTCTATAAAATTTCGCACCGGGTGCGTACCTACGGTTGTAGGATTGAATGTAGGTTACCGGCTCGTATGCATATACGATATTCACTATCAGCTGTGTATAAATATACAGAATCCGATATGCGTGAGCAAAAAGTTTGGAACTTGTATCTAGCGTGAAAATAGAAATATCCAACGAAAGTTTTATCCCGAAGAGACGGTCGGACTATCAATAGAAAAAATCAGCAATTTCGGTACGTCGCTGTGCTACGAATAATGCTCGAAGCGAAACCGGGTTCGAAACTGAAATGTTTATCGCCGGACTTGTTAATGTCGTTCCACAAGCTGCGATCCTTCCGACTAAGAGCCACGATCGAGAAAAATCTATATACAGTTAACCGGGACGAAAATGGAGCACGAGGAAATTTTGGGAAAAAAATTCAGAGTGGGGTAAAATGGGGACTGCATACGTACAGTGTAACAGTCATTCTTATGAAATTTAATGTAACGGGCTGGAAGTTTTTATGCAAAAGCTGGTATATTAAATTTCGTGTACAATTGTGGTGAAAAATTAATGTTCAGTGTGTTAAAAAGCATTGGGAATACTCAATTTTTTAAATTTACTTTGATTTTACTACGAAAGTACTTTAATTTCAATGAAAAAGTATAGTTAATTTTTCATCACAATTCTACATTAAATTAAATGTACCAGTTTTTGCGTAGAAACTTCCAGTCCGGTAAATAAAATTGACAATTTTTTTTTACAATGTACTCACATACGTGATGGTGGTGGCATTAAGGGGTAGCTCTGTTTGGAGTAATTATTACGAGTACCATTTTTTATAACGTCAAAAGTGAATTCATTCGGACGGCCTCTACTTCTTAACTGTTCCGTTTTGCCCCGGTCTCCCCTGCAGTTTCAATGTCGGTCGATGAACTCTTGTCGGCACATACACCCCTCCTCCCGGGTCCCGGATAGAATTCTCGAACGAGAGGATCGTTGAAGCGCGTCCGACGAACGACCCTCCCGATTTGCCGAAGATACCACGACTCGGAAAGCACATCAAATGATAATAAAAGCTTCGTTCAAGACGTTCGATCTTTTTTTTTATTTTTTTATTCTCAGCACCCTTGCTCTCTTCTTGCTTTACTAAACACACACGTATAATATGAACGCGTCGCCGTTCGCGGGCGCGCACCCTCCAAGTGAAGAGATATCGGCAGTAAAACGTGATTTACGTCGTCTCGTAAAGTCCGAAGTTACCCCGAGGCATTAAAGGGGTCGGAGTCCATTCATCGATGAACTATGCAGCCTCTCGACTACGCATGCATCGAACGAGAGTATATTTCAATTATTTTGAATGCATCTATGAACTCTCTGCTCGCTCTCTTACCCCATTATTTTATTTTTTTCGGAAACAACGTGAACCAGACTTTTTTTTAGCAGAAAAAAGTTTATTATCGTCCGTTTCATCAGTGAGTCGACGGCACGGTATTCGAAATTGGCCATCGCTGGATGTTATTGAAATCACGCTACCTCCCTTTATTCTCGTCGTTCGTTGTATTTTCTGTATTTCATTAATTCGCCACGTGATAAAACTCTTCCTTGTTTCATTCGTCGAACGTTACAGTTCCGCCGATGTTGTCGATACCGAACCAATTGGAAGGAGCTTACATCGGACAGGACGTTACCCTCGAGTGTCACACGGAGGCTTATCCGACCTCCATCAACTACTGGACGACCGAGACCGGGGACATGATTGTATCTGGTAATTTTATATTTCCCGTGAAATGAAAAAAAAACACAATGCCCATCCAATTTCTTAACATCATACGGTAAAAAAAAAGGTTTTGCAAATGTAACAAACATTTCTTGTCCACAAAGCGCTATAATATTTTTCTTGTCAATTTCACAATTGCACTCTCGGGACATGCCGTCCTTTTTACCAAAGAAAACTTAGATATCGATATCAGTGAAGAGTTTCCAAGGAAAAATGATTGCAATCCACCTTTGGGGAAGAGAACTATGTTGATCAAATGCGCAACCCTTTTTTTAACCCTGTATGTATTACCTGTATCTCTTCCTGCGTTTTTACGTGTCAGCAAAAAATCAAAGAACTTGGTCTTACTTGCCCAGGCTATTACCGTTGGGTTGCAGGCGAAAAGTACGAGGCGCAGTACACCGACAACGGCTACAACAAGTATATGATGCTCAAGATAAAGAACATCGGTCCGAAGGATTTCGGGTCGTACAAGTGCGTAGCGCAAAACTCGCTCGGCAGTACTGACGGGGATATCAAGCTGGACGGCAAGTTTCTCTTTGATATAATACGTATACGTATTGGCGGTGTGTTGTATTATGCACAAACGGCAATTGGGGGGACGAAGATCGTGAATGGCTCTTGGCTGATTATCCGGCGTAACCTCTGGAGTACGTAATATGGGTCCAATGTCGATGTGCCCCAGTAGTATTAACCCCAATATCCTTGCATAATCAGCACCGAGCACCTCACGCGAGACAGCGCATAAGCAGTGTATATCGCCCCCACCCCTCCAACTCAACCCCCAAAGACGACGTTGAATTGCACACGATTATCCAATGAGGTTAGATAGAGGCAGTGAGGGCATTCAACGGGAACAACAAAGGTCAAATAATTGATTTCCGATTCGTAGACCATATATAGACCCTCCTACCCTCGGGATATGCAGTTCGCCATTCAGAGTCTGGCATTATCCGCGTGTTGCAAAGTTATTCAGCCCTCAATCGATTCAGGAGGCAGTCAGGCAGCGGAGAGCCAGCGGAGGCTATACAGTTCCTTATCTACGGGCCTACCAAGAAATCGGTGATTAAATTTAGCCGAGATATATGTTTATTCGACTGCAGGCTCGTTTTTACGGAAGCGCGTGGTTCACTTTTTTTTTTCTTTTCTCTCCACCCCCTCGCGGCTCTCTCTGCCTCCCCGTCCAAGTTTCACGCACTCGAGGACTCGCCGAGGACAACGCGAATACAAATTGGCTGAAATTAAAAGTTTTTCCCGGGTAGGTTTTCGGGCTCGATTTTTCTCCGGGCGCCCTCGGTCATTTATCGTTCGCGATCGGTGAAACGATCGAGCGTGCAGCAGCGACGGTGGAAGACGACTATCGGAATTCGAGAATGCTGAATTATGCAGTATATGCAGACAGCAATCGTCGCACAGTCCGTTCCGACTGCGACAACTTCTGCACTATATAATCGCGTATATTTACCCGAATGTAGGTACTCGTTCGTGTACATACCAGAATGTCTTCTCGCCGCTTCCATTTCTTACTCGAACAGAAAATTCGGCTCCGCCGTATTCCCGTTTATCGATATTTTTATATATTTATATGTATACTTATATATGAACACACTCGCAACTTTCTCGTTGATATTGCGCTATATTTAGTTTCGGGATTCCCGGAGCTTATCTCCCACAATTATATCTTCCAGACGAGTCGTAAGACCGGGACGTACAGTTCAGTCTTGGTGAAACTGTATATATATATTAATATATCTCTCTCATTCAGAATTCGGAAAGGATATTGTGAAGTTCAATAAACGAAAGCCAAGACACAACACCAATACAGCTGATTATTGTCTTGCCGATTCGGATAACAGAGCCGGGAGCAGAAAGAGAAATACATGCAAAATACAAATATATTATTATATAGAAGTTCGTTTTTGTACTTTACATAAATATCAGATATATCATTGCAGATAAAAGCCAGACAACAATGCCATATGCGAGATATTGCAGCTTTTTGCCAAAAATTTATTACATCCACTGTTTCATATATTTTATTTTCATCGGGATATCGATGTTTCGTCGTCGTGTTACAGAAATTCCGGCGCCATCGACGACGACGACGCAGGCGACGCACCAGGTGACATCGTCGCTGAAGAAGACCGGTAATTACTTGAATAATTCCACGATTGATATAACGTGTACGAAGACATAGTTTATCTAATCATCGTAATTGGCTTGTCGTACGGATAATCACCGGTCGTTACACGACCGTAGAATCGACGAATATCGCGTAACGATATCGACTGTAAATTTATTCCAGGTCGGAACGGCAACAAGAAGTTACGTCAGCGACCCATCGATTATGAGGTCGAGGAATGGCGAGATCCAGGTCAGTGGATATGTTCATGCGCATGAATTTTAAGAATGTGTACGAGTGTGAGGAACGAGAGAAGTGCACGAGGGCAAAGGTCAGAGAAAGATTGACGGGATTGAGCGATGAGAGTTATAAAGCTTGGGCCGACAGCCGCGAAGATGCACCTCCGTTGCGCCGCGAGCTGGTCGAAGTAATTAGCTTAATTAGAGAATCCCACTCAGGCGCATGGTCGTCTCTTCGTCATCGGTTTCCGCGGAACAGTGGCCAGATGACGACGGTGATATGACAGTAGCGTTGCCTCCGTGTGTATCTCGATACAGCCATTTTCGCCCTGCACATGTGTGTACGCCCATCGGATAGCGCCTGGAGACCCGTGAAATGAGCATCGACGAAGAGAGCCCGTCCAACTATCGACTCATTAACAATGCAGAAGCGTATACATACGACAGTCGCGAAATCGACGGGGTATGATATGACGTGGCAGCCGAGGCCAGTGTTTCGACTCTGGAGAGAGGGGGAGAGAAAGCCCCAGGGGTCTCCACCTCGGTCGGCTATCGATTTCCACGATAGTCGGAGAGATTTGTCCGGTGTACGCTCTTGTCCTCCCTCTTGTCAATCGCCCTTCCCCCTACCCGCCAACGAATGCCCCGCACCGGGAATACAGAGAGCTAATCATAATCCAGCGATACTATTGCAGGTAGCTAGGAGAGCGAGGCAAAGATTTTACCTGTTTTTGGTGCGTATGGTAAGGCATCAAAAATTGGTAAGGATGGTCCATTTTTACCCACTCTCACCTGCACACGCGAATTTCGTCACGTTTTTCTCGACCACCGTAGAGCGTCGTAGAGCGTAGTGCGCCAATCAGGTTCAAATGTCCCGCTGACTGACGTCACGGCGAGTGCGGGATTCCCCAGAGGTGGGTAGAGAGGGTTGGCAGCAACGACAAAGCGTCTCTATCTTCTCCTTGCGACACGATTAAAAGTTTGTTTCTTGATTTGCTTCTCGTTGGAATGATATACATGGATATGATATAGTCTGTAAACCGCGTCTGATCATACACGGCATTTACTACTTTCCGCCGGCATGGCGTGCGCTCCTCCGTCTCTTTACAGGTGGGATTCTGTCCTAAATGGGAAAACGGCGCATCGCTGGCTCCACACTGGCTGCCGACTGTCTTTCGAGCCAGGAGGCCACATGGGTTGGAAGAGAATTTTTAAAATTTTCTGTGTCATCACCTCCGGCTTGGAAGAGTGTACATTCTTCTCACATATAAAATATTTTTTCATACCAAGGCCGACGAGAAATACGAATCAATACATTTTTTTTGGAGTATACAGGACCAAATAGCCACAAATCAATATCCGAACATTAATTTATATATCGGTCATCACATTTATTTCGCTTAGTCTGATATTAGTTTTCTTGTCGAACAAATTTTTTCACATTTTAACCGATAAACTGACAATTTTCACTTTAATAATCCTTCAGACATTCTGCCCTCCAGAATGTCTGAAGGCATCCAGCACTTTTCATGCATCTGTTACATAAAATATAAAATAATTAAATTTATTAGAGTCTACTCAACTGGACCGCTTATTTGTTTCCACGCTGGCTCATTTTGGACGTCCTGAGCTTGTAGAGTGAAATTGAGCCGGAAATTGTATTAATTGTGATCGGCTGGCCTGGCTCAATTGAAGACGGTTGACACGAGTACACACGGTCTTGTTTCTATCTCTCGACACTCGTATAAATTCTTCTCGTGTTATCCAGTCGATGGCCCCGAAGAGACCGATTCGACTCGCAATTTTCGCACCTGCCCATCTAAACTACTGACGCATGCGCGTCAACGACGGGAACGATTATGCACACACTACCCTCCATCGATTATCGATCTATATCTTATGTTTCTAATATCGATCCTCGAAATTCAAAACGTAGAAATTAATCTTACTGGTTCGACAATCTCACTTTTAAACCGGAAATGACGTCATTCGAGAAAACGTTACCGGATACTGGTTTGAGCATCGAGCGAGAACAAGACCCTCGATAAGTGGTGGAGTTCCGCCGTGCCAATGGTTTAATCTAATCTCGCTCTCGATAAAAATACTTCTACCTATCGAGTCTTAATTACCGTGTTAAAATGATTAAAAGTTATATCAGGCGAAAGACAGATCATCCGCTCAGTCCGTTGCGCATAATTCGCCCGACGAATATAAATGTTAATTCGCACGCCGATGCCCGGGAGACTCGGGAGGCTTCGCAGCTGCAAATGTCTTATTCCGTCAGCTTGCCGAGCGAAATTTTCGGTCAGTGACGTTTACTTTCAATTACGGAAAAACGGAACGACGCTACTGACGAGATCCCGGAATGGACGTTGGCGTGAGGCCTCCAGGCACGCGCCCGGATTGCAGTCGATGGCCACGGGAAATATCCTTCTGCTCATATACCTCTCAACGTCTGTCCGCCTTTGGGGCGCACGCGAGGGAGAGAGACTTCCGATCGATCGGGAATACTTCGCAGCTTCTCCCACTACCTGGCTTACATATATACCCCTGCTTTTCGCTTTCACCTGTGTATAAACCCACTACTAATACCGATTGGGAACCTCGCAAATACGTACGACCGTTCGCTCACGGCTAAATGGGTTTGCCAATTCAATAAATTGGATCCCGTCCGTCCGCGTGGACGGGAAGATCTTCCTCGAAGTTTAACGCTCAACCTGCGAAGCTGTCTCACTACCTCTCGGCTGTCCTGCCTCGGTGTTCACCTCGCTGGGCACCATGCAGTAATAATAGACGAGACGGATGAACCACCGTGAAACTCGTGCGTTCGCATTCCGTGTCAACTTCTAATTAATTGCTTGCTTCTCACATGTCACTCTGTTTATTTACCCCAATTTGTCACCCCCCCCCCCCGCCCCCACTGGTGTTTTAATTAGTACGAAAGCTTCTCGTGGATTCTTGCGGTTGAGCTCTTTGTTGTTTTGAAAACGAAGGAATTGTTTAATTCGACTATGTTGCAAGCCAAAAAAGAAGAAAAAAAAATTGCAACGCTCTTGGGAAAATATCGTGCGAATGCACGTGTTATGAGGCGGCAAACCGGAGAGTCACGTAGAGTCGATTTTCACCGCGGTAGCGTCAACTCTCTGTACGAGAACTTTTACCGGACGAAAACGTGCGTCTTCCCAGAGGTTGCCGAGGAAAAGGAGGGAGTTCGAAGACCGACAGGGTGAACGGAATAGCTGCAGGAAGTGACGAGGGTAGGAGGCAGAGGTTCGCGAACTTGGTACGGAGTTTTCTTCCCGTGCGGCACGCGAAAGGAATATTCCTTCGCCGGCAGTTCGACGTTCACTTGCGGGGGCAGAAAGAGAGTGGAGGGGAGAGTCTTGGGGTCGGTAAGAAGAAAAATTGCAGCGCGTAACTCCAACTCACGACGGGTGCAAGGTGGTCCGCACGCGAAAGGCATCATCCAAGTTGAGGAGGTGGGTTTGGGGTGGTGGCTCGGAAGCCACGGGTTTAAACTATCGTGACTCCGTGACGTCGGCAAAGGCAATTAAAGCAGTTCGGGGAAAAAGGGGAGTCCGCGCAGAGCGGAGAAACCCCAAAGTCACCTGGGGAGGATATAAACCATCGGATACTCAATTTTACCGAAAGCCCGATGCTTCGCGGATCCCGCAACACAATACTTTATTTAATTGACTCGTGGAAATCCGCTAGTCTCCTGTTTCCGCCGTACCCGCTGCGGTTACTATTGTCGAACAGAAATTGGAACGAAGCCTCGCTGCGGTAATGCCGCCTCGCAAAAATAAATAAATGCTCGAAATATCACTCGGGGAAGCGACGCGTAATGGGAAAACTTCGTAATTATTATAATGCGGCCGTGCGCGTCCGGATAATGATGTTTGGAATAAAATCTCTTGAGTGTATCACTGTATTACCGTCAAATTTTTAAATATTTTTAAAATTAAAATTTCAATGGAACACACTTCGAATTCCTCGGGATTTAATGTTCTTTTAAAAATAATACCCTCTTAACTATACTACATTATTCGCAAATAATTTACGAGATTTACCAATCGCATGTGCCGCTCGTTCGTTCATCGATTATAACAAAACGATAAAATTTTCACAAGCCCCGGAAATATTAAAATAACAGTCTACACGCCGTAAACCGCAAATGAGGTATAACATTCGAATAAATTCGATTGATGAAATTAAATTCGTCGCCGGCGGAGTGAGCGCGCGATCGACATAATTTCTCTTTGCGTAAAAGGTGTATTAACAGGATACCGCTCTTTTCATAATTTGCAACCGAGAGGGAGAGAGAGAGTGAGAGATTTCACGATTCGGAGCACCGGAGAATTAGCGGCAGTTTCTCGCACGCTTTCCCAGGCGTTTTCCCGTTACGTAAGACATTCCCTGTTGCCCGAGGTGCCTTTATTGCGGCAGTACTGCGGAAATAAGACAGATTGTTGCGCTCGGCAAGGTGTGGAGAGAATCCCGTAGGAAACGCGTCGAGGGGGGTGGGTGAGATTGTGGGGACGGGGGGAAGGGGGGGGGGGGTTGAAAAGCGACAACGGTATAAGGTGCGAAGCTCGGGCGTCCCAAAGAAACAAAGTGGCCGCCGGGAATGAAATAAGCCGGTGGTTGGTGGTGGTCGTTCGCCGGAGCTTTGCGGCGTGGTGGGTGTCTATGCATACACGTACCCTTACTACTGGCTCGGCCCCGCGCGGCTCGCGGGTTCGCAGCAGTTTCGCACATTCTCGGTCGCAGCCGAGTACATGCCATGCGGTGCCCAGGGCATGTACACGTGTCTGCACTATATCGTGTACACCGTAGTACGGAGCCAGGTACATAGGACGTATACGACGCGGGTGGATGGGACGGGAGTGAGGAAAGAGCGAGTATTAGGGGTGGAAATCCCCCCCTCCCATCTGGTAGAGCGTCGTGATTTCCACAGTGGTTTGTCGAGAGGATAGTGTGCGATACTGAATGAACCGCACGTGTAAACTGCGCATGGGGGTGTGCGATTGTGTGTGTGTGTGTGTGTGTGTGTGCATGTGTGTGGGTATGGACCATTTTACGTGGCTCGTCCGACTGTTGATTCTGGTTCCAGATTACGACAGGGAATACGGCGGCGGGAGCGGCGGTTCGCCGACGAAGAGGCCGCATCACGACACCAACGCCGGAACGAGCCTCCGACCGAGCAACCCGACGGGGAATGGCCGATATGTACTTGTGACATTCTTCCTAGCGCTCTTATTATTAATCGCCACCAGAAGGTGATTCCCGAGTCACGGATGGGGCTTCCAATTAGTATTTATCGGCCGCGATCGAACGTGGCGCTGTCTGTGCGTTATCGACGACGACGACAACGGCGATGATCGAGACGAAGCAGACTACGGGTCCCGACGCAGCGGCGATGCGCTCGGCAAGGGCGCTCTGCCATCCGTGATTCACACCACGTCGGGCGTGCTAAATTATTTTCATACTAAATGACTTATTAACAAAAAGAAAATAACAAAAAAAAGAATGAAAGAGAGAGAGAGAGAGAGAATATATAAATACAGCTGAATATAAAACTATACGTATGATGAATTAACATAACGTACAATATATATAAATATATATATTATTGTATGATATATAACTCGATGAAGCGTACCAAGTGCTGAGTGCGTAAAAGCGTTTATTAGTCAGCGCAGCGATTTTAATATATATATATATGTCACACCGTGCGCCGTTCCGGTCTATACTGTGTATGCATGAGTTTATGTATTAAATATGACGAGGCTAAGCAAAACGTTTGGCGAGCATCGACATCGAGTGGGAATAAATTTTCGTCGGGATTTGAATCGATATCCGGGCAGGAGGCAAATGCGTTGACTACTGGAATGCCAATGGCCATGTTTTATTTTCTGTCATTCCGTCTCAGCGCTCGTGACGCAGGAAAGAATGATCGAATACACAGTAACAAACGAAAATTAACTTTGTAAGATCGACCATCTGTTTATACAAAATTAACAACTGAAATTTCGGACGTCTGTCGACAACCACGTGTTGTCAAGTTTGGCAAGTACCTTTATTTTCAACTTTATCACTGTGCACCGATTCATACATTATCCATATGTAATCACATATGAATTATGTATGAATCGCATGTGATCATATATGAATTAATAATTAACAATCATGCATAACGATGTATTATTGAATATGATCACCTTTTTCGGGTCTACCGGAAAACTCGTCGGTCACTGCGCATGGCCAATGTGCGATGTTCGAAGATTAATAATATGTGCATGCATCCCCGCTGCGCCTGACGATGAAAAAATGGCGCGCGCGTGTGCCTCCGTGCAAACGGACACTGACGTCGGAATACATGGTGAGTGGAGGGAGCTGGAAGTAAACATGTATGATATTGGAAAGTGGTTTGTTGTTGATGGTTCGGCCCGGAGAATCGTTGCCTCTCGGAAATCTCGTCGTAAGGCCCTGCACCGCGAAGTACCGTGGAAGGGTCATCTTCTTGCAGATGCTCCTTCCGCCGGTACACACGCGGTTGCAACCCGGAGCTTGCACGGCCGATGCTCGAACGCTCTTAGCTATCCGTCGTGGTGTGTACAACTACCGTGCATATGTGCAGCCTGTGTAAATCGGAGGGTATGGGTTGCTCGAGCAGGACAGCCAGGCGAGAGGGAGAGTATCGCGCACGTGCGGCTGTGCACACGCTCGGCCATCCGTACACAGCGTTACGAGCCGGAAAGGAGCAGGACGATGGTGACGAGAGTCACGTGCCGGACAATGCGACTACGTACTGCAGTCGGAGGGAGGGTACTGGTATTGCGACGAGTGAACGGCCGACGAGAGAGAGAGCATTGAGCTGAGAAAACGGGAACGCGTGTTATATATATATATATGCACTATTGTAGCACCTCGAAAGCTCGAAGCGTCCCTGCTGCGACTACCGATGAGCTTGGCAGTGTGGCTTAATTGAGTTCGCTCGGGTGTACAGCGTCGTCCGTCCGCACTCCGCTCGCGAGCGCGGCGTCACGCACAACCACCCTTCGGGCACGGATGACATTAGCCCCCCTCACGAGTGACCGGAACGAACGGACCTCGGATAAATGTGATAAATGCACACCGGGCCGCTATCTGCAAAAGGTTTATTCTCGATCGGTGAGTGACAAAAAGAAAAACAAACAAGAATATCATCATTAAATTCATAAATATTTATTATACGGGAGTAATCGACTCGCGATCCATCTCGATATTGTTGTCGGAGGAACCGATGTAAATTTTTTTATTTTTCATTGCAATTTAATGAAAATTATTTTCGAACTCCGTCGTGTAAATTTACACTCGGTCCTCTACTATCACGCATCGAACCGTACCTGTTTCGCGCTTTTTAACAAATATATATGTGAAAAGCGTTATTAATGTTACTCGCGAATCTCGCTATTACACAAATCATAATAATAATCACACAATTGAAAAAGAATTCTTTTTTTCTGTCTTACGTTGTACCTGACCGTAAACTACTAGCGTTCGATCGTTCCGCGCAATCGATACCGGATACCGCCGTCAGAAGCCGCTTGTTTGCAAATTCGTTGTCTTGCCTGGGAGCATTGGCTACGAAACAATTTTGTTTGTTTGTATTATTATGCCTCTACCGGTGTTATAGTACATCGATTTATTGTAAATACTGTAGATAAACAAGATCGTGGAGCGTCGTCGATCAATCGATTTTCCCATCGTCACATTTTTTCCCCCTCGGAAGGACTCGCGCGACCGTGGAAGAGCCTGATAGTCAGGAAAACCGTAAAACTCATCGCGACACGAGACCGACAGTGCCGTTCCATTTTTACCCCGAGTCCAAGAGGGAAATCGGACGATCGCCGTATACGCGCTTCGCGAATTTCTCCCGTGGATAATTTTAACGACGAACCGAGAGGCCGAATGATTCGATGGCAGTTCCGGGTAAACGACTTAACGACCCAACGACTTAATGAGGACGGCGCTAACGCCCGCGTGTTTCTCGTGTCTCCTGTCTTCTCTCCTCCGCTCCCTTACACCGTATTCCCAGCCCCAATTCCCCCTGTAAATATATCCTTCCGTAGTTAATGATCGAGTATCCGGAACTGCTATAATTGGCATATCGAACTTCCTGCGACGATAAATGGTTTTGTGCCCGACCGCCTGTCTATATACCAAACACACGTATACATACATATATAGATATATACATGTACATGCTACAGCAAAATCATCCCCGGGCTTGTACGGTTTGTTATAGAAACTCGGCTACAAACATCCGAAATATATTCGGGCTGTTCGAGATGTTACTGTCACGGTGTCAATGCTACGGACTCTCTCTCCTCATCCATCGATACCTGACATTTCAACAATCGCGCACCGTTTGCGAGAGGTGCTATAGCCTCGTCGAAAATAAAGATATATAAAAAAAAAGGAGAATTGGACGAACGAACGACGAGTCGTGTCGCCTCGGTGTGCGTGTGTGTGTCTCTGCAGTATGTTCAATGAAAAATAAATTTAAAAAATGGGATTTCAAAAACGCTTACGCAAATTAAATGATATAATAACGTGTTAAACGTGTCGATCGTATTCGAGGAATGACCGCAAGGTTCGTGAACAAAAAAAAAAGAAAAAATTATGTCGGTCCTCGAAATGACACGGACGGTGCTCGCGGTAGAGTGTCTGTACAGAGTTTCGCGACACGGATAGTAGAAATCGCGATATCTAGGACATGGTATGTATTACGAGGTTCGACGATAATGTTGATATTTAATATAATTATTTGTACCGAGGTGAAGATTTTTCGAACTGGACTGAGATATGTAGATGAAAATGTCTTTTCCTCGATCGAGATAAATCGGTCACTACTGTACGAGGGAGATTTTTCGTGGCTGAAACGTCAAACGTGCTCTGAGATAGAGAGAGGGTAGAAACGATTTTGTTGAGTTACGATCCGTAGACTTAAAGATGTAACGCAGTGGCACGAGATGTTTCGTTCGACTGAGCTTAAAAATTACTATCTGAATCAATTATTATATGAGCCAAGATCTCTTTCCAATTTCTACCGTGCGAAACGGTCGAGGCCGTTCTCAGCCGAACAAAAAATGTCGTATCGTCGATCAACGATCGAAACAAGTGATTATTGTTGTAATAAAATAGCTCTCTATAATAGCCGTGGTGAAAAGTACTATATTCGAGCGGAACGCGTGGACTCGTTCGACCCGCATTAGCTTTCGTAGACTCTAGCTTCGATCACAAATTTCATAACTCGCGATCTCGTAAGAGAGGAATCGTCGCTTCGACAGAGGTATGTGATAATACTGAATCCGCAAACCTGTGTATACCCCACATTGACACTCGAACGCCCTGGCAGAAGTTTTTGAGAGTTAAATCAGCCCTTGATGAGGCCCGTAAAAATTCCTGACAAGGAAAACTTAAAAAATTCTGCTAGGGTAGTCATTCACACGTGCTGATACGATACCATACTATTAAAACTCGCTGTACAGATAATAAAATCGATATATATATATATAGATATATATATATATATATAAAACACAATGAGGAGGACAGAAAAGTGTAATTACGCCACGACGAGTCTCCCTCTCCGACAAACAGAAAAAAATTGTTATAAATATAGAATCGTAAGATAGAAGCGAGATCGTTGAGAAAATGTTAATATCCTTCGAGGGAGACGAAGAGCGTGTGTGAGAAAAAAATAATTAAAAAAAAGAACACTGTTGATGAACGTGCGATGGGACGTAGCTTAGAAAGAGAGACACGGTCGTTTAGTCGAATTATATTAACGATAATACTAATAAATGTATCCATGTAGATAATATAATTTGTTGTAATTATTCCTATATTGATGACGCGTAAACACACGGTGAGGGATGAAAAAAAAAACGAAAAAAAAAATATATATATATATATGACGAGATATTAAATGGTCAATTTGCTTATTTAGGACCCACTACGACCATGCGACCTGCGCGTTCCACATTCCCACCGAAGTTCCTCCCTCGCGGTTCGGCGTCGATCAATTAATCAGTGGGAAACTGATCAATTGGCCTTTTTTCGTTCCGGGAGTTGAGCGTCCGCCGAGTGACGCGCCGGAATTCGTAGTTACGGTAAACTTTCATCAGGCCCGATATAAAAGTACCCGATAGAGAGTAGTGAAGAGGTGCGGCGAAAATCGAGTGGACCACCACCTGGTGTGCCGATGCTACTGCTACCGCCGCTGTCGATTAAACCAAATTCGATTTCTCGTCAACTAGCGGCTGCCGCTGCTGCTGCCGGTGCTGCGGTTCCTGTAGGATTCCAAATTCAGCATTATCCCAGTAGCCTGCGGTATGCCGCGTAGCAGAACTGGTCCGAACCACCGGTCTCGCGGACGGATCGCGCGCATAGCAGACGGGTCGTCACCCTGAGGGTAAATGCGGAAAGTATATCGCATAGAGGAACAATCCTCGTCTCTCCGAAGGCTTTCTCTCTCAATATATATATTCTACATATACATATATATGCAGGCCTCTCTCGCACCACCATTCGACAGCGGTGAAAATGAATCTCGATTAAAAGCGCAAAAAGTGCCGAGCGAGCTCGGCGAGTGGTTTCCCGAGAGCGCGCGGGGTACGGCAATCAATCAAGGCAGCTACCATTTATTTTATTTTCTATCCCTCCCTCCCTTCTCTCTCTCTCTCTCTCTCTCTCTCTCCATAGTCCTCGGAACGCAACTTTTTTTTTACGTTTTTTTTTTTTATATTTATTCACCACTAAGCCCTTCCGGTTCTCTCTGTTTCTCCCGGTCGTTCTGTCGCGGCCAACGCCGTTCTCGCGTTAAACCTCCGCGCCTCGGAGGGTTCCCTCGTTAGGCTCACCCTTCCCGTCGACTATCAGGCTTGTTCGCTCGTGCGAATCGAGTTGCGGCGGTCTAGGGGAAACCAGAGTGAAGCAGATCTCACCAACATCGGCTTGAAGGTATGTACGCGGAGCGGGAGCGCAGAGGTGGGCCGGTTGTGTGAGCCGTGCGACGACGCGGGATGAAGGGAACGGCAGGGGTGTCTGGCACTGGCTCACACGGAACCACGACAAGCGATTGTAATTACGGTGCTGCGAGATGGGCGAGAGAGCACGATGGAATGACGAATTTACACCGTACCTAAACTAGTTACTTACTCGACTCAATGTGTTCGCATCAACGTCAGCGTGACGCAGGTAGCTTGCCGCCGCCCCTGGCCGTGCCGCTGTTGTCAACGTGCCGGTCATATAGAACACACTTTCGCTCGGAACACCCCACAGCCCTGACACGTTTGTGCTACGTACCACGCACACTGCATACAAAGGATGCAACGCTAAAGCACGCACGCGAGAAACTCAGTCAGCGATCCGAAATGCTGTGACTTTAAAATATTGCCGAGTCTTGCGAAGGAATATTGAATATTAAAAAACGTGAAAGATATTTCACTACGTGCCGTTTTTTTTTTTTTTGGTAACCGATGATTTGTTTTTGAGGACGGACGGACGGAGGAACGTGGGAAATGATTTTTTTTAATAATCTAGGATGTAGACAACATACTGTCTCTCCTTATCGTACTTCGTATGTGACGAGATAGTAAAACCGTCCCGGGCTGACAATCGACCACTTACTGAACATCGCGCGTTCAATTTGTCTTGTGTACAAAATTCCATGGTACGATTTACCAATTCCAATACCCATATTCAAATTACCTTTCGCGAAGCTCCTTCGCGTGTATGTACGTTGTTACGTGTCTGTAACGTGATGTCCCGGAAACTTTGGCATCTCCCGGTCTCGGTCTAAACGTGGTTGGCCGATAACAATGATCAATTTGGAGACTAGAAGCGTCGCTCCAAACTAGTTTACACTGTTAATATACTCGTGCGCCGATGCTTTATGGGAGGGAACAACTTCGGGCACGAGCCTCGCTACAGACCCACCGAGGAAACGACCCTCCATGCCCCATCCATTAATTAACCGTCACATAATATCCGTCGGCCTGTTATTCGCCGATGCGCGGATACAATCGTTATTTTCTTCTCTCTTATCGTTACCCGGCAAAACGGTCACGCGGCCGCGAATTTTCATGCAACGAAGTCAAATTTAATTTACCGACTAACGCTGTTTGAAACTCATCAGCTGGCCTTCATTCCCGTGCGGAGATTTTGTTAACGAATGGCTGTGCAGCTGCGGTGCCGGTTGTGGGAGGCTTCAAAATGCGCGTTTTACTCGCGGGTCGATGTTACGGTGTGTATCGTTATATTTGCGTCCGACCAGACCGTCCGACGGGCGAGGTGAGGGATTCGACCAGATTATTATAAAATTCAAGACGAAACGTGTCTCTTGGTTTCCGAGTCAATTTCGTTGACACTCCGTACCGCGGAGTACGGGTCGAAGGTAATCTCGAAAGTGTCTCAACCTCGCGCGTCTCGCCCCGGGGGAAAAGCCTTCGCGGAGCGTCGGAGTACCGCAACGGTGGTAGGTATACATGCTTGTATCTACGAACGTGTCCGGGTACATACGGGATAACGTGTGCGGCGAAGGGTGTGAGACACGGAGCGGGCCAGAGGATATGCGAGCTCGGAGGCACGACTGCAACTCTCTTACGCCCCAAGAAGGGAAACCCCGAGTACAGTTCCGTGGTCCACGGAGGACTGCAAACTTGTTCCAGACTTTGAAACTCGTACGGGAGGATGGGAGTACGGAACCGACAAGGAGCGCGAAGGACGAGGCTCGCTTAGCCGCAGGCCTCGATGTCAAGCACGTTAGAGCTCTTCGGGGGCTCCTCGAGAGGGTGAGACTGAGCGTGCAGCCGAAGAAGCGTCTCGCACGCGGGCTGCCCCGCTTCCGATAGGATAAAACGACGGGAACGTGGAAATCAGATTCGCATCTCGAAAGGAGCAGGATTAGGTAGATCGCAGCGAATCTCTTCGCGCACAGTGCAGAGCCGGTTCGAAACACTGGACGGTGAATCTTTCATCAGGCGCGCTGCATTCGTGGGCTTTGGACGTCACTTTCGATGGAAAAAATGTTACTTTCAAACCGCAAGACACATTTTTCCGGTATGATGTCATCTCATCTCATTTTTACACCGGAAGTGACGTCATACTAAAAACACCTCACTTCCGGTTTGAGAATCTCATTTTTCGACCTGAAATGACGTTATTACAAGAAATACGTCACTCCCGGTAAAAGAAATGCGATTTTCAAATCGGATATAATGTATTTGAAGCATTTCTAGGCGAGCTACCACACCAAAGCAGGGCGTTTGGCTCGTATACATATTTTTGTAATTGTAGAATACAAAGTAACAGTTAAAAGAGATTGCACAAAAGTTGCCGCGGCCTGAAATACGGAGCGTAACGTAGAAACTGACGTTACAGGGTTGCTTGTCACATTTATTTTATAGGCAACGATGCGAGTCGCGGCTGCAAGCTCGTTCGCTCTCTCGTGTCCTCTGTGCATCGCCGCAACAGCCAGCGGAGTCAGCAATAACGGGGAAAGGTGGACACGTGTACGAGTCGGAACATTGTTTTTTTTCGTCTTTTTCTATTACTAAAAACGAACGAAACCGAAACAAATCTCGTGCGTCAAAAAGCCCATCAATACTTTCCCGTCGCTGGAAGTCGGAGACAGATCCGAAAAAACAGAAACAAAGTATCAAGGCCGACGAATTAGGGACGAGTTTTCCTAGTTTGGAATAATAAATTTGACAGTCGCCAATGTTGAGTTGACAGGTCTGGAAGGATCCTTCATTTTCAGACATCGTCCAAAATCCAGCAGCGGATCAGCGGATTCCCGTATTCGACCTTCAAGCCTCGACGACACGATCCTGAGGAATAATATATAAAGCCCCGCGTATAGTTCGAACGTCTTCTATTTACGTCTATTATTTCATAACATCCGGAGAAGAGCCCGTCATCACAATCGCGTGAGTCAAGTAAGAAGTTTACGTACAACGGTAGGGAACAGTCGGAGAACCGGACACGAAGAGAAACCAAGTGAAAGCATGAAACACTAACGACGCACTACGGAAGGTACTCGAGAGGTCTGATTTAGTGGGCGTTCATCCGTCTTGCCACAACAAATAACATTGTTATTTTCCCCGGACGATTTCTCGAATCAATCCTCCGACTTTTCGTGAATTTTTTTTAAATATTATCGATACGCCCTTCCTTCCACAATCCAGGATCTTTCTTTCCCCTCCGTACATAAGAATGTATACTTCTCTCGCGATCGAATAACTCGCGAAGCTGTTATCTGGGAGCGCGGGGCGAAACGGACTATTTATTACCAACAAAAGAAGGAAACAAAGAATGTAAGTCGCAATGGAGGATCCATTTTGCCCCGCTCGCCCTCCGTATAAGAGCATTGAGATTTCAATATTGGAGAGATGAAGAACGGAATAGTTGAGGGTTGCAGGAAACGGTATCCAAGACGGAGCTTACGTAGCGTACGGATACAGAGAGGTTTCGGTCAATGTCGACGAGACTGACATTCGATATATCACGAGCGGTAGCAGGAACGTCTCTGCAGCTTCGACTCTCGAGGAGCGAGCGTCGGTTTAATCGTTCGACTTAAGTGGTCAATTAGGATGGGATATTGAAGCCCGGTTCGTTGGATAGGAGAGGGTAAGTTCCGGCACCGCGATCCATTATTTCCATCTGGAGAACAATCTCAGGCTTGCCTCGGAGTCAGCGTCTTTCGAAGACTCACCGCGCTCGTTCCTCCGGATTGATTTCACCAATTGAACCTGTTATCAGCATATTTTATTGATGGGCGAGAGGTATTGATATTATGGATATTAACTGTAAATCAACTTCACCGGGAATCGAAGTGCGACGTTATACAGTTGGTAGAAATTAGTTTTTTTTTTCCTTTTTTTAGTCCCGCGATAGTCTATAAGAAGATCTCGCGATCGAGATGTTCTCGGCCAAACGGCTGTAAAATATGGTCCGACCGTAAGAGCGAACCTCCGGCGCGAAAATGCTATCGCTTTCCAATAATATGGAGTGGCCTGTGAGCGTCTCGGCGCACTGAAGAAACCCCAAGGATATATATGGAGGTGTCCGGAAAAGCTTCCCCCTCGTCCACCCCCCCCCCCCCCCCCCCCCCGAGGCCAGCGCACCACTTTTCCCGCCATATGGCAAACTCGAGACTATCTTCGGGAACCCCCGCGTATATCATATTAGAAGGCAATTTTTAACACGACGGGAGGTGGGGGACACATTTCACGGAGTTGCCTCATAACCGCCTCGCTAAAATCCAATGAATTGATGACGGGCGTTTCCTCGGGCGACCATCTATCAGGATGGTCCTCGGCGGCAATCGCCTTCCCGATCGGGGCCGGGGAGAGGGATTCGTGGATTTTTTGCCCTCAATATGCTTGCCAGACGTGCTTGCACCTTTAAAGAACATTTGTTTAATTTTTTTTTTTAATATAGTATTCTGCATCTGCTATTTGATTTTAGAAGCTTTTCGATTGAATCGAACGAGTAATATTATCCGGTGAGAGGTTATTGAGGCCTCGATGCGGCCCGACTTGGCCGATAAATCGAAGATGGAAGGCGAAAGAAAACGAAGCGCGCAATAAGTAGCGGCAGGAAGACGGTCGACTGACGGCCCGAAGAAAGGACGCAGAGAAATCTGCTATTGCCGGAAAGTGCGAGGCTTAAGGGAGTGGGAGAACAGTCGTTTTTTGCTAGTGGCCCAACAGCATCAGAAGCAGAACCGGGACGGCACATGGCAAAGGGAAACGGGCGCAATATCTTTTAGGGTCGAAAGTGCACACAGTCCAACGGGCGTGGACCCTATCGTCGATCGTAAATCCTCCGAGGCCATTTTCACTCTTCCTCTCTTTCTCCCTCGGACTCCTCCTGGCCGAGAGCTTCGAACTCCTCTCGCTGTATCTTCGTCACTCCCTCTCTCTCCGTCGCTGTTCCTTTTGCTCTTCCGCTCTGTCGAAGACGTGGGGAAAATGCTCTGGATGATTTTCCTCCCCGGTCCATATCTTGGTCCTCCATCGCTGCGGTGAACTATAACGCGACCCGCACTTTGCCCATCGTCGCGATAACGACATAAGGGCTGCGAACAACTTCATCCGTGGTATACGAGCTTCGAGTATTTCATTCCACCGTACGCAAGACTCTCTTTCTCTCTCTCTCTCTCTCTCTCTCTCTCTCTCTCTCCCGGTCCCAACTACTGCCCGAAAGTTATCCTGTATCTCCGGTCGCAACTTAGCCGAGGGTGTGAAAAACTGTGCGAGAAACTGGCGTATAGACCGCGAGTAAATCACGAGCAGGGCTTACGATAATCAGGATTGCCGCGGTATATCCTTAATTATCGTACTGAGTCGGAATGAGAGAAGTGTTGGGCACTGTGTGCGAGTTTCTTCTCAAGTGGAATGGTCCGTTACCGTTAAGGTGATGTGTAATACCGCCGTCGGTAACAAAAACTGTACTGAATGCCGTTTTGAGACCGCAGTCCGCCGAGGAAAAAGAATCTTGCCTTCCCCTGGAGAATCGGTAGACGCAGTGAAAGACAATGTTCTTTTTCCTCGGCGATCTACGTTCTCAAAACGGCATTCACTACACTTTTTGGTACCAACTGGGCGTGGGGCTGGTGGACGCAAGGCCACATCACCTTAAGGAGTAGCCTTCGGAAAAAGACTTCTGAAAAAATTTGAAACATAATTTTTGGACGAAAGCAACGAGATTACCAGGGCTTCGGATTTTTGGGGAAGAGCGTCTATCCGCGTGAGCCCTCATTTCACTCTGCTACTCCGTCGACTCGCGTAACGTATCTTCATCACCCTAAAACGGCCCTTCGTTGGGCGCTATAAATATGAATAAATACTATTCGGCTATCGGGAGTGCAGAGATTGGTGGGATCGGAAACCGGGGCGTTTGTAGCTCGTTAATCTTCACTAGATGTGTCGCACTAATGACGTCGGCTCGAATGCCACACCGCCCAGGCTCTATCACAACGGCCAACATTGCAGAATCAACAGCAGCCAGCAAGCATCTCTCGGGGGCTTCCGTACACTGGTCTCTCTCTCTCTCTCTCCGTCTCTCTACCTACCCTCTCACGGCCCTCGAATTAACCGTAATGAAATAACGATCCCACGTTCTCGCTGTGGGTTTAACGCTTGACAAAACGGCGCCGTACCTCTCGGCTCGACCCAAGACGTGACGATGCCGGTGCGTCCTGCCTCTCCGGCTCCTTCCGACCTCGGATCCCCACATTTCCTCCCGAAAATGCTTAAATAATGGCCTCTTGTTAAACCATCAGAATACCCGGCTCTCTGACTTTCGAGCCGGTCCCACAAAATATTTTGTTTACCCCACACTTTCTTACAAAGCTGTATGGTTTTATTGCCTGAGTAATACCATCCTCTTCACGGTGCCTCGTCGTCACAGCAATTTTATACCTCGTTCGTCATCGCCACGGTTTTATTTAATTATTTAATTTTTTTTTTCTTTCTATACTTTCGAGCCATCGGAACTCATGAAGAAACTTTATTTTATTACGCTTGACGAGAACCGACTGTAATACACTTATAGATACGGCGTCAAGCATTGTTGATGGAGCGCAATTTTTTATTTTTTTTTTGTTTTATGAAACTTATGAGTTCTTGGAAAATAGAACGAAAGAGTCGGTGGGAAAAAGAAATGTGCAGCAGGTCAGGAACGTGACCGTTCCTTGTAGAAACTAAGTGAGGGATTCTGCGGGGAGTATGGAGGTTGAGGGAGTCTACAGCGACCGGCCGGAGGATCGAGCGAGTATGAAACGTTCCGCGCCTGCTGGTATGACCTGCACTGCCTGTACCTACTGGCTACTCTTTAACCGTACCATTCGATCCCGCGCCTCCACCTGCATAACTGCAACTCGCGGGTGGGGGAGGGGGTGTGGACGGAGGGGGGGGTGTAGGAGGCTAGTGTATACCGCCATGGCAGCACCAGCAACAGAACATAAATTTTCTCGGGCGAGCCCCGGGGCCCGTTGAATCCTTCGTAAACTGAGATTTACTACCGAAATCTGGTTGAAGTCTGCTGGCGCGCACTTTGTATCACGACTCGTAGCAGGAGGGTGGTTTTGGAGGGAGCGCGGACGTACGGCCGGCAACAGCAGTCGATAAACGTGTCGGGCGAACGCGCTTCGTTCTCTCTTCATCCGCCCATTCCCTCCCGCTCCTCCTCCTTACTCTCTCCGGCTGATGTTGCGACCGTAGTGAACGAGCTGCCTCGCGCGGATATCCAATATTTCGTACCCACCAATAGCCAGGAGCTAGCGGCAAATTGTCGGGCAATGAATATTATGGTAAGAAAAAAAATATGGTATATGAAAAATTACGAACAGATCCGACCTCTGAACTGTGCAGAGAGAAGGGAGGCGGATCTGTCGGGTACGCTTTCGTCTCATGGTGGAAATATCTTTCTCAAGCCGCGGTTCAGCGATTTCATCGATCGTCGAACCACCCCGTAAGAAAGGTAGCGAGCGGGAATTCAACGGATCCCGGAATATTTCGGAGACTCGATATACAAATAGCTCAAGGCACGTTACCATGAAACAGTGCCACGAATGCAGAGAATCATTCGAGCAGATTGAAAAGGCAAGAGAAATCTATGTAATATCGAATATTGTTCGAGTTGTGTGTAGACTTTCGCGTGCGATCGGTCGAGCACGATGATAGCCTGTCTCGCGGACCGTGCATCGATCTTCTTGGGTCTCCACAATTCAAAATATCGCGGGATTCAAAGGGTTTAAAAATTTGTTGCTGAACGCTTACGACGGTCATCGGCGGAGAGGCGCGACTTTCCTTAGCTACTTTCCCCCTCGATCCTATATATTCACCGTGACCCATTTTTTTTCGCTTCGTTGGGCGGCGATCGACCATGCACGCCTCGTCGAATTCCACCGGGGTGGATGCGTTACACAGAGGCCACGGTAGATAAGCCAAAGTGGCTACATAAAGCGCCTCTGCGTATTACATAGTACACGGAGATACATAAAGGTGGCCAATGGCATAATCGGCAAGGGAGAGCCGCCCTTGCCTCGTCGCCACGACACGCACTCGAGCTTGCCGTTTCCTCCCTTCGAAGAGGGCCCGAAATAGAAAATCCGATAGGACGATATGATAAGAGAGGAGTGAGCGAGAGGAGGAGGAGGGACTCTTCGCTTGCCCGAGAATCGCCGCCGCCGACGACGAGCTTGATTAAAAATATCTTCTTACAGATCGCCCGTACAAATTCTCTCCCGTACTACGATTCCCCGGAGACAGGCGTTTCATCCGCGCCCGAGTTGCGCAACGGAGATTCGAATCTCGGCGTCATTTTCATCTTCAGCCCCGACGTGATTTCACTCGATCTCTTTCCCTTATATTGCGCTTTCCGTTCTTTCGAGTGTCCTTTTTTATTCTCTCTTTTTTTTCTACTTGCCTTTTCTTCCTTCGTTCTCTCGACTGTTGCTAACCTTCCGCGCTAATCCGCCACGACTCGACGAAGATCGTATCGGCGCCTTCTAACCATTTTCCACGGAATGGAACGGAGAAGGTAAAATAAAACAAATAAAAGGGCCAACCGAGAGAAGGTATTACGAGAAATTGTTGTTCCCTATTGCATGCGGAATGAGAAGAGTAAGGAGGAAATATCTCTTCGAGTTCATCTGAGAAATTCTCGTTCAGATCTTTCCTCGGGTTCATTAATGCTTTTCTAGAGTTACTACGCTGTGTTTTCCGAGCTGCTGATCTTTTTTTTTAATCTTTTTTTTTTGTCCACCATCAAATACCAATACCCGGAATTTGTATACCCGATCGAGCAGCCCCCGCGCTTTTTGTAATCCCGCCTCATGGTGAATCGAGTGAGAGAGGGATAGATTTTGAAACGCGAAAATTTCGCCGCTGCGGATTCGATTCTATCCTGCTGTTGCTGGTAATCCGCGAAGGTTTACGAGTGAGCGTCGACCGTCGGTTGGCGAGAGCCTCATCCGGGAATATGATACACGTGAATTGTTGTTATGTCCGCATTGCAAAAACCTGCGGTCGAGGCTCACCGTGTGCTGCTGTTACTCGCCATAGGCAACATCCTACGGCATTACCACCGATTTCCCTGAACGCACGCAGTTTCGCCGGCTCGCCGAAACATTTTACGGCGCGTTGGGTACTGTTTGCAAAATATTCCTCGCGCGAATTTACGTTAACAATTCAAATTAGGGCCCTTTAGCGAAAGGGGTCAATTACCTCATCGAATGAAGGATGCCGTAAATATACGATTAATATTTGACGATCGCAATACTGCATCGATAATTTAGAGCCATCGAGCTGTATGGCATTCGATGGTCGACCACATTTTGGGAGGTGCATACTTCGATTACCTCGCCATAATTGATTAGTCATCTGGACAAGTTAGGAACGTTCACAGTGGAGCGGTAGAAGCGTGACTCCGAGAAGCCAAATTTCTGCTTTTCTTTCCCCAAAATCTTGACACGCGCGTGCTGGAATGCCGGCTGATAAAGGTTCAGCGTGTGAGAGAATTCTTGTCTCGCTGAGACCGAAGAGAGAGAATGCGGCGGTTGGAGGAGAGTAGAGCGCCTCGCAGTCTCGGCTGAAGGCAACTCTATTTCGAGGTTTTTTTTTTTTTTTTTTTTTTGCACCAGTATCTGCCCCGAGTATTTGCCGAGGTTTTCTCACTTCTCCTCGATATTTTCTACCTATGCAGGGACGCGATTTTTTTTTTTCTCTAGCTTCGACACTACGGAATAAAATACAGGGCGACTTGCGCGTGTACGTGCGAAGAACCATGAAACGCTTCGCGTAATGGTGGGGTAACAGGACGATCATTCGTCACAGCACGACTGTTCCGTCGCATCGGACGGTGCCGATGAATAAAGAAATAAACCTTTCCGCTGAGAGGATTAACGAATCCTCGAGAAAATTCGGTGTCTTAGACCTTCGCGAGCAGAGCAATAAAACATCTGCAGTGCAGCTGAGTTCTTTCTAATAAAGACAAAAAAAAATCCTTTAAAATCGACAAGAATCACGAAAAGGTAATTCGCGAGTCAATGGGTCTTTTATGAGCCCGCATATTTCCAGTACGGTGCGTCACCGTGCAAGGGTCAGCGTCAAGCAGTAAGCCTTTTTACCTGCCTAAAACACAGGGTTTCGGCAGGCGTCTTGCCCCTACTCCAACATCAATTTCATTCGTCAACTCGCGGAAAATCTCTTCTTGTTTTTTTTTTGTCAGCCAATCGATCGATTCTTCAAATATCGCTCCGAATGTCTAAGACACTCCCATCTTTTCCACCTTTGCTAAAACATAATTTCTAAAATCAGTCTAAGAACTTCCACGGTAACGAACAGTCGCATCTTGGAGACTAGTACCAAACGGCGCGTTACAATAGACTCACTAAGTGTACCAACTTCGGAAACCCACGCGAACATCATCATTCAAGTGAAATAGTGTAATTAATTGTTGTGTTTGGTTTTATAAATAAATATTTTACTAATCATTTACACCGCTTCACATCTCATAATTCCTCAAAAACAAATAAAGATCGTTGGTGATTAATTTCCCTGACGGCATCTCTGTACCAGCGAGACTTCGTCACCGTTAGCGTGAATTCGGGCCTTACAACCCCGAACGGTCGTACCAGCACCGCGAGGTTCCAGCGTACAGAACATTTTTGGTCCTTCGAGCCGGATAAACGATCCGGTACCATATAAAGTCCGCTGCACTTAAATTCAGTTACGAAAAACTTTACATACGGCACAGTCCCGTACAGTGTGTGAAAACCAAGGAACGTGGGAATTCGAGCCGACGATAAATCCAGGACGGGACGACCGAGCTACCCGCCATCAAGGATCAACGCATCGTCAGGCAAACGATACCTCAACAAAACGGTAAGCTCGTTAAAGAGTTCAGTGCCACTTCCGATTTTTTCCTCACAACCGCTCCTCCGAAACTTCGCTTTATTGCTCAACCATGGTTCTTACGTCAAGCGATTGTAAACGCCGCGACAAGCTCGTCATTCGTCGCGATAATATTAACAACGCACTCGTCACGTTGAAAAAAGCCGTAGATAAACATCAAGCCGATCTGACATCAGACCCTGACGCGCTGCAGCTTATCGTCACTCGCACAGAAAAATCTCTAGATCATCTCGGGGAGATCACGTGCGATCTGATCGAATTAGAGCCAGACAGTGATCATGTCGAGACTCAAGAACAATTAGAAACAGAGTTCTGTAATCTCGTAACCACAGCCCGACGCATAATTCGGCAACGTGCCATAGACGTTGCATCGTCGAACAGTTCGACGCGAGATTCACCCAACCCCTTCGGCACTACGGCGCCACACGCGGCATATACCAGGCTACCGGAACAATCGCTGCCCCAATTCGACGGGAGGTACGAAACCTGGCTGGACTTCAAGGAAGATTTCGAGGCTTTAGTCGGCAAGCGTTCTGACCTTACAGACGCACAAAAACTCAGGTATCTACGCTCTTGCCTAAAGGGTGAACCCGAGCGACTGTTAAGGCAACACGGCATAAACGATGCCAACTACAACGCTGCATGGAAAATGCTCGCAGAATCTTTCGAACACAAGAATAAAATTCTTGAACGGCATTTCGATGGAATTCTAAATATTCCGTCACTCCAAAGGGAATCACCTCGAGAATTAAGCGAGCTGATAAACACCGTCCAACTTCACTTGTCAGCGCTGAAGTCCTTGGAACAACCAGTCGAACAATGGAGTAGCATCCTAGTCCACATCCTTGTCAATAAGCTTGATAAAACAACGAGAAAGGATTGGAAGAAGACTCAGAAGGGAAACGTCGTATCCAAGTACAGCGAACTCATCACATTTCTGCGAGAAGCCGTTCTGTCGGCTGACGATTGGAGCCCGCCTAATACCTTTTCGAAGGATGAGAGGTCGAACGGCCAGCACCGGGGAAAGAGTGCAAACGAAAACGGACGGAGCTCCAAGGCGCAGAAACGATCTCAGTGCTTCGCAATGACGGTTACTACAAATTGTCACATCTGCAAGGAATCCCATCCAATCGCACGCTGTCAACAATTTAAAGAACTATCTCCGAAGGAAAGACATGATGCTGCGGCCAAGGCGGCTCTGTGTCTCAACTGTCTCCGATCCGAGCATAGAACAAACGAATGTACGTCTAAATACACGTGCAGAGTCTGCAAGAAGAAGCATCATACCTGGCTGCATTACGCAGAGCCAGTGCAGCCTCCTGCGACGTCAAGTGCCAATCAAGCATGACTGGCAGGTGCGAGAGACGACACGAGGGCACCAGAAGCCACAACACTCGTAGCCAGCATTCCGTCCAAGAATCTTTTGGTTACAGCCTCCGTAAGAGTAGCCGACGCAACCGGGACTTCGATTATACGCCGGGTCTTGCTCGACACCTGCTCAAATTCAAATTTCATGACCGACCGGCTCGCCACAACTCTCGATCTTCCAAAGGAAAGGTGTAGCATCGCGATCGGAACCATGAATCAGACACGGACTGCAACCAATTATCTTGTACGGGCAACAGTATCATCAAGGCTGAATGGATTCACGAGAACGCTAACCTTCTTGACCGTGAAGGACATTGCAGGTCTGGTACCCGATGAAAGAGTGTCACGCAGCTCTCTCAACATCCCTAAAAATAAACCTCTAGCCGACCCGGAGTTCGATCAACCCGGAGAAGTCGATATGCTGATCGGATCTGGGACAACACTCTCAACTCTCTGCGTGGGGCAAATCAAGCTCTCTAAGCCCTCGGAACCCGACTTATATCTCCAAAATACGCGCTTCGGATGGATTATCGGCGGCAGCATCTCTAAGATAGACACTCAGCCCGATCTCAGTAGTGAGCATCAATGTTTCCTGACGAACCTGGAGAAAATCATGAATCGGTTCTGGGAAATCGAAGAGCCAGCATCCACTCACAAGCAGCACCAAGAGCAAGGTACCTGCGAGGATCACTTTCGGCAGTACACCCGTCGCGAAGACGACGGACGGTACACAGTCGCTCTTCCGTTCAACCACAAAAAAGACGAGTTAGGAGAAACGCGGACAATGGCTGAGAAACGCCTCGCATCAATTGAACGGAAGCTGCGCAATAATCCAGAGACGCAGTTGCAGTACAACGACGTGATGCAAGAATATCTTACGCTGGGACACATGACCAAGCTCGATAGCGAGCCACAAACGCCAGGTTTTTACCTGCCTCACCACGCCGTCATCAAGAAGACAAGTCTCACAACGAAGCTTCGCATCGTCTTCGACGGCTCCGCAAAATCGTCCACTGGAATCTCGCTCAACGAATCCTTGATGATAGGACCCACAATTCAAGACGATATCTTTTCACTCCTCGTTCGATTTCGCACTTATAACTACGTGCTCACCGGAGACATCGAAAAAATGTACAGACAATTCCTGGTACGCGAAGAAGACAGAAAATATCAACGGATTCTTTGGCGAGACTCAAATGGACAAATCGCCACATACGAGCTGAACACGGTCACCTTTGGTCTAGCACCTGCGCCGTTCTTAGCTATTCGATGCCTCCATCAACTTGCTGACGACGAACGTCACGGATATCCGGAAGCTGCAAGAGTGCTAAAAAATGATCTCTACGTCGACGATCTATTAACGGGAGCGGACACTTTCGCAGACGCGTTAACATTACGCAACGAGATCGATTCACTTCTTAAGAGAGGACGGCTTAATCTGCGACAATGGGCTTCTAACGACACGAAACTTCTCGACGGTCTACCATCCAGCCACGTGAATCTCAAACTCCAGTCCAAGGAGGATAATACCATCAAGACTCTCGGAATACACTGGAATTCGGAGCAGGACTGCATTGTCTATACGGTCCATCCGAAGTCTCTGACAGGACGCGTCACCAAGAGGATGATCTTAGCCGATATAGCTAGAGTTTTCGATCCACTCGGCCTCCTCGGTCCAGTGATCACGCACGCAAAGCTCATAATGCAGCGTTTATGGCTGGAGAAACTTGACTGGGATGACTCCATTCCCCTGTCAATCTATTCTGAGTGGTTGAATTTCACGACACAGCTTCCAAGCCTAAACAATTTGTCCTTCAGCCGCAAAATCGCAGCATCCGAACCGCAAGATCTACAGCTTCACGGATTCTGCGACGCAAGCGAGAAGGCCTACGGAGCATGCATTTACGTACGAACAACAGACGCAAACGGAATGATCACGGCTGTATTATTTTGCGCCAAGAGTCGGGTAGCACCTCTAAAAAGGGAGAAGATACGTATGCATGCAGCATCCGCAGAAGACCGAGAACGAATTGAACGTGTAACGATCCCACGGCTGGAACTATGCGCAGCTCAGCTACTGGCTAAATTGTATACGTTGGTGCGACAAGCCACACGCATCAACCCGACCAAGGTCATTTTTTGGAGCGACTCCACAATCGCACTCCACTGGATCAAGGCATCGCCACAACGACTTCTTCCATTCGTCGCTAACCGCGTCACAGACATACAAACGCGTACCAGTGAAGGCGACTGGAAGCATGTTCGATCGGAGGATAACCCTGCAGATCTTATTTCAAGGGGACAAACTCCAGCTGAATTCATCTCGGCTTCCATCTGGCAGCATGGACCGGCCTGGCTGACAAGAGATGAGTCAGCTTGGCCACATCTTGACCTCCCGAGCTTAGAAAGGATTCCTGAGCTTCGAAAAGTGAAATGTCTAGTCACACCGTTGCACAGCGACATACTCACGCGTTACTCGTCCATCGTCAAGCTCCGCAGGATAGTAGCTTATTGTCGGAGATTTAAAACAAGGCACACTGGACCTATCAGCTGTGAAGAACTTCACGATGCCGACAGCGTTATCTTGAAACTCGTACAAGCCGCTTGTTTTATCGACGAACTGCAAGATCTCCAAGGGGATAAAGGTATCGACAAAAGGAGCAAGCTCAAAAATTTAAACCCATTTCTGGACAAGCTCGGTATTATGCGAGTAGGTGGGCGACTGAGAAACTCTCCAGCATCCTTCGCCGAAAAACACCCAGTTGTTCTGCCACGACAGCACCACGTAACCGGGTTGTTAATCCGTTACGAACATCTTCGTAATTACCACGGGGGAGTTCAAGCAACTCTGTACGCCTTGCGAAGAAGGTACTGGATCCTCGACGGTCGCAACCAAGTTCGCAAAATAATTCACAACTGTATCCGGTGTCAACGAGTCGAACCACGCACCGCTGACTGCTCCATGGGCGATCTTCCAACCGTTCGTGTGACTGAAGCACGACCCTTTTTTAATGTTGGCGTCGATTACTGCGGACCATTCTTCGTCAAGGAGAAAAAACTTCGAAATCGCGGGCGCGTCAAGGTCTACGTCGCAGTATTCGTGTGTCTCGCTGTCAAGGCAGTACACTTGGAACTCGTGAGCGACATGACCACTGAAGGCTTTACCGCAGCACTGAAACGGTTCATCGCGCGACGAGGTTTGTGCAAAAATATCTACTCGGACAACGGATCAAACTTCGTGGGAGCCAACAACGAGATGAGGGAGATCAAACAAATCCTCCGTTCCAAAGAGTACAACGAGTCACTCTTCAGATATCTCGCCGATCAAGGAATCAGATGGCACTTCATGCCGCCGCAATCGCCAAACTTCGGCGGAATATGGGAGGCTGCAGTGAAATCTTTCAAGCGCCACTTGAAACGCGTCGTCGGCGATCGGCTGCTGACTTTTGAAGAACTCGATACATTCATCACCGAGGTTGAAGCAATATTAAACTCTCGACCCTTGACTCCTATCTCCACCGATCCCAATGATATCCTTGTCTTAACTCCTGGTCATTTTTTAATTGGCAACTCTTTGACGAGCGCACCGGAGATCGATCTCAAACACATTCCGGAGAATCGACTGTCATCTTGGCAGTTGGTCCAAAGAGTAAGGCAGGAATTCTGGAAGAGATGGCACACAGAGTATTTGACTGAGCTCAATACTCGCCACAAGTGGACTCACGGATCCCACAGCATCAAGGTAGGCACACTTGTGCTGATCAAGGAAGACAATCAGCCTCCACTTCGATGGCCCCTGGGACGGGTCGTCGAGACACTGCCAGGCACCGATGGACTCATCCGAGTCGTACGGGTGAAGACACTCACGGGCATTTTTACGAGGAATGTTCGTAGTCTCGCACCTTTACTCATGGACAGCAACGATGATAGTGCTTAGAGCAAATATTGGACGTTCCATATTATTACGTTAGATAAGTCATAACTATATCCAATTAGTTAACATTCTTGATCGGTACCCTCTCAAGGGGGGAGCATGTTCCGTCGCATCGGACGGTGCCGATGAATAAAGAAATAAACCTTTCCGCTGAGAGGATTAACGAATCCTCGAGAAAATTCGGTGTCTTAGACCTTCGCGAGCAGAGCAATAAAACATCTGCAGTGCAGCTGAGTTCTTTCTAATAAAGACAAAAAAAAAAATCCTTTAAAATCGACAAGAATCACGAAAAGGTAATTCGCGAGTCAATGGGTCTTTTATGAGCCCGCATATTTCCAGTACGGTGCGTCACCGTGCAAGGGTCAGCGTCAAGCAGTAAGCCTTTTTACCTGCCTAAAACACAGGGTTTCGGCAGGCGTCTTGCCCCTACTCCAACATCAATTTCATTCGTCAACTCGCGGAAAATCTCTTCTTGTTTTTTTTTGTCAGCCAATCGATCGATTCTTCAAATATCGCTCCGAATGTCTAAGACACTCCCATCTTTTCCACCTTTGCTAAAACATAATTTCTAAAATCAGTCTAAGAACTTCCACGGTAACGAACAGTCGCATCTTGGAGACTAGTACCAAACGGCGCGTTACAATAGACTCACTAAGTGTACCAACTTCGGAAACCCACGCGAACATCATCATTCAAGTGAAATAGTGTAATTAATTGTTGTGTTTGGTTTTATAAATAAATATTTTACTAATCATTTACACCGCTTCACATCTCATAATTCCTCAAAAACAAATAAAGATCGTTGGTGATTAATTTCCCTGACGGCATCTCTGTACCAGCGAGACTTCGTCACCGTTAGCGTGAATTCGGGCCTTACAACCCCGAACGGTCGTACCAGCACCGCGAGGTTCCAGCGTACAGAACAACGACCGCGGTCTTAGCGGCGACGGGTATGGAGTACCGGCTTTCCGGAAGTTCGGGAAGCTGCCAGACGGTTCGTTAAATCGTCGGTGAAGTGTCAAATGTATAGTTATAGCTTTGAATGTACAAAATAAAAATACAACGCTTTTTCTCTTAGCTTGCTGCATGTGCGCCGAGAGAGTAAAAGACTATAGGATTTTTCACTAATTATTCGACGATGACATTGACGTTTGTTATTCGTCTGAATCAGGGAATCGATCATCGCACCGTAAGCAAAACGTCGGCGGCACACTCGGTAATCGTCAAAACGTCCAACCGGTTGGCCCGCATTTCCGTGTTATTCATTTCTTTTAATTTACTCGCTCGGTCAAAGCCACCTGCTGCGAGTTCTCCGCAACGCCTCGGCGGCGTCGTAAGGGAAACTCAGGAGAAGAATAAAAAAGTAAAAAAAAAAAAAAAAAAAAGAAGGAACGAAATTCTCCCCAACGGCGACGCCGGCGACCCTTTCGCATAGAGCTGCTGCCGCTGCTTACTCGCTCCGAACGTGAAACCTAATTTTACGGTCCGTAAGCTCCGCTTGCGAGAGAGAATGTCGAGAGAGAGAGAGAGAGAGAGAGGCGAGAGAGTCGCGCGAACAAACCTGCTGAACTCGCGCGATACAGTGGCCTCTCCGAGGCTTGAGAGCGCCGGCAGCCGTACTTCGTACCTTGGATTCTCCTCGTGCTCACCTACACTCTCCGAAACAACGCTGCATTTTATGTTGGGAAAACAAAACGAAACAAAAAACGGATGACATGCTTTAAATATACCCTCGACCAAAAAATATCGCTCGGTAAGTCCACCCTCGTAGTCGTCTCAATTTTTAGAACGTTCGTTATGCTACCGGTGTATAAAATCGTAAATTGTTAACGCTGTGGTTTTCATTACATATAAAACCAGCGGCTAGTTGTAAAGTATTAAGCTCTACGGTAGAAGCCCGATTAACCGGGATGCTCGGGACCGAAGAGTCCCCGGATAATCAAAATCGCGGTTACTCCGAACTAGACATCAAACGTATATAAGTCAATAATGGCTAATGATATAATTTTATTTTGACTAGCTACAATGAAATTTGGTACAACTTGCACTCAATTGTTAAATAGTGTGAATTCGAATGTAAAGCTTTGGATTTTTTTCGTTAATAGTACGTAAGCTAGTCTTTTTTTATAACTCAGTGACTTTGGTTTGCTCCGACCATTAAAATGTATTTGCTCCGAGTATAGGGACTCGTGGCAAAAGGTCATGTCTTTTAAAGTAAGTTGGCTTCCAGGCAGTAGGTTACGTTGCGATGTGACGGTCATACGTCTGCCTATCTTTATAAATTATTTCTCTGCCGAGAGCACTTTACACTCTCACATTGCGGATCGCGGGCTCGCAGTAAATATTCTTTTTATATGAACGGACGTACGGACACATGGACCGATGAGCGGGTTTTTGTGCGTACACATAGACGTATGGTGTACGAGGTACTATATACATAGCGGTCGAAAGAATAGGAAGTGCAAAGAGCAAAGAGCCGACTAGTTTCCTGTAAAAGCGTCAGGCGCGACGAGGTAAAAAAAGAGATTAGAGACCGAGGGTGGAGAAAGAGGTGGTCGCGAGGACACGGAGAGTTGTCGAGTTTGTAGACAAAGGAATGGAGAAAGAGGAGGAAGAGTAAGCGAGCGTGGAAGGGCGGAGGGGGGGGGGCTATATGGAAGGTCGAAAGGTTTCGCCAGTGAGTTTTAGATCCCTCGGATGAGATGGTGGCTCGTAGTGGCGCTCATCCAAAGGCCTACTATACAGAGTACTTTTGAGGTGGGGATTCTCGGGCCACCTGCTTCCTCTTTCTCTCTCCTCTTATTCGGCATTACTCTTTCCTACTCCTTCTCCAGACACTCTCCCTCCATCTATATCCCGTGGGTTCCCTCTGTGTGCTTCCAAGACCTCCAGAGTTTCGAACTATTCCGCGAGGTCGGGGCACCCGGGGGTCAGGAGACCACTAGCCAATTTCTTTGAGTGCCGGTCGGCCGCGTAATCTCGCGTCTTCGGCGAATGGCGACGCGCGCCGGTACCTCTTTCCCTTCTTGCCGCCCCGTCCCGGTCTATTGTCCTCCTATTGTCAACCGATAGTGGCGCTATTTTTGTTGGGACCCGACCAAAATAAAAAACAGCGCCTTGGTCGAACGCGATCTGTACAGGCCGGTATACCACGTTGGTATTAGGTACAGGGCATCACTCGCGTTCTTCTTATTTCGCAATAAGCTCAACACTTCCGAAGAGATGCTTCGTCGTCTTCGATAGTGTGACGACAGAAAATTATTATCGGATGTAGGAGGCGGCGTCAATTTTCCAATACGCCGCGTCGACATTTGTACGATGATTTCACCACAGATGTGCAAGACGAAGCATTCGTTACCCATGTAGGGCGAACCGATGAGGCCTACAATTGAGCCAACGTCAAAGCCCACCATTGGCATGCGAGCTTGGCCCGATCATCTGCTGAACCTTTTCCTATCCACAAGCTCGGCCCGATGGTGGCGGCTTATATTGGCCGGAAGATCATTCATGATATTCGGCCGATTATTGGTCCTAGGTGTTGGTCGTCATACAGACTGTTTATATAGGGTGAGAATGGTTTTAACGTATACTTTTTTGAATATTGTCGTTGAAATGACCCTATGCCTTTTTTGATGATTCGCATGTCTGTAAGAGATAATATTTTATATATTTTCTCTTGCGGGAACAGTCAAAGCGATCATACTCACTCAGTGTATTGCCTAAGCATTTATTGACTGTGGAGGACTGAACCCAATACTAATACCCATCTTTTGCGAGAAAGAACGTATTGCTTCGTGTGATCTTCCATTCACGCCCGGGTATACTTTTGCTTGCGAGCAATAACTTGGGTTGGCGCCATCTAGCCGCGAAAGCCGCTGGCTGAAACTGATGATTGGCGGGTCGATTTTCGGCGGAACATTGGCCTAATATCAGCTGGGCAATGGTTGACGAATTCATGCTCGACCGAACATTCGCCTCAAATCGACAGATTAACGATTGGCAAACGAATATTTGGCCGAACATTGGCCGAAGGTTGGCCCGCTGATTGAACATGAAATGGGAGAAAAATTGTTTTCATCACTCGGAGCGGTCCGCCCACTTCGCGTGCGTAAAACCGCCATTTTCGCACCTTGTGATGAAAAATTTCGTACATCCCTCGTGCGAAACACTTTTTCTAACTCGTATGATTATAGCACTCGCCTTCGGCTCGTGCTGCAAACTCACACTCGCTAGAAAAACGTTCTTCGCTCTCGTGGAGTAATGTACTATTATCACCGTTACCAGCCTAAAATTATTCCTGCGCTGCAGCGGCTAGGGATAACCAACAATCATGAATCTGCAGCGATAAGAAATCCCATTCCCGGTACCGCGTTCATTATTTCGAAATTGAAATGGCGCCAGATCGCCTGCCCGGTAAGCCGCTCTTCCCTCCGCCACAAAAGAATAATTAGCCAAGTGTAATTAGATTTTAACGATCGCCCTCCGCGACAGCCGTTTATCTGTAAAATAATATTCTTTTTTTTTTCTTTTGCCGACTGCATTGGCGCGCTCGGGATGTAGAGAGCATCGTTATATTAACCATTTGGAACGCTCCCAGCGGATGCGACAAAATTTTTATTTCCGCTCTTTTCCAATCTCATTATTTTCATCTTAATTATGCCTCAATCTCGAAGGCTATTAACTGCTTAGCGCTGGAGACGAAAGGGTGGGCAGTGGAAGAACGAGGACCGGGAGGGCTCCCCGCCTTTCCCGCTTTATTACATTCTGTGGAGTCTCTTCGATAAATCGACCGTTCCCTCTCATCGCCTCTCGAATCTCTACCTTCGCCGGAAATAATGACTCAATCTTTCGCTGATTCGACTTCGTGCCTGCCTTCGTCGATAAAAAGACCAAAATTAATCAACAAATTACGAATTGTGTCTGCATCTCGGCCGTAAAACTATCCGACGGAATGTGGACGACTAATTTGTCTTTCTTATACGGTAGGGTATCGTTTTCGCCAAACTCATTACCTCCAAAAAGTAGGTAGCCTGCAGAAAATGTAACTGCATAGTACCGGAAAAATGTCTCGCCCGGTTTAAAAATCTAATTTTTTGATCGAAAATGATGTCCACCTTTGCCGAAAATAATGACTCAATCTTTCGCTGATTCGACTTTGTGCCTGCCTTCATATCGGAAAAACGTCAAAAAATGCGATTTTCAAAACGGAAGTGACGGTTTTTCCGTTATGACATTACGTTTTTCCCCAGCTTGGTTACTTCTTGGCGAAAATGGCTTTTGGATTAAATGAGTTTGGCGTAAATGATACCCTGCCTCTTATTCGTCCCTCACCTGGCATCGGTTTACGAATCAAACTGTTTAATTTTCAGCGTTGAGCGTCCAGTGTCCGGCAGAGAAATGAAATGCCGAGTAACATGACGTTACACCGTTTGGTAATTAGCGATTTTGCTGCCGAGCTTTGGAGTAATGGGGTCCGGGGAAAAGCTCTGCTTGATGGACTCAACGTTGAATCCCCTTCCTCCTCCTCTGCCTTCTCTCTGCATTCCCTCGACTGAGAGCGTCTCGCGCTCTAGTTTCTTCTCTTTCCTTTCTTTTTCTTTCCAAAAACCGATGCAAGGTGCCTGGCGGCGAGTGGCATTAGCGCGTTAAGAGCAGGAGAACAACGTGACCACGGAGCGTGACGTACAGGCGCCAACCATCGTCTCTCGCCTCTTGTGGCAGCAACAAAAGAAGGGTTGATTGATGAAACGAGTAACGTTGACACCGAGAGTTCACCATCACCTCACCCCGCAGCCCCGGCACTTCGCGGAAACCTACATTCCTGCGCGGCACCGTTCTCGAAGTATCGCCACGATATCGACGTTACTTTGGTTACAGCTCCAGGCTCCGTCGTTTCGCTGAAATTCTTGTCATATTTCCCTCGGATTTTATTCCCAGTGCCGATATCGGCACATATAAAATGTTGAATGCAATTACCGGAGCCGGGTCGCGTTTCACTTTCATTGCAGGGTGAAAGTGGCAAGAGTAGATATGGCGCATTGGAGCGATGAGTCGCCGATTGAAAGGGAATCCTCCTCGCGAAGCCGACGATCAATTTGACGCAAAACTTAACCTTCGTACTGACTTTCGGATACACATTTTTATGCGTTGGATAAGACTTCGACGAGGTCACGAATGAGTTCGGAAAACGCCTGATCAGAACCTGACAAGGTCCTATTATGCAACGCTCTAAATTTTGTATTGCGGCTGAAGAACAGACCGGAGAGCCTGGCAGATCAGGTATGATTTGTCTGCTACTAATTTCCGATGACCGAAAGCCAGGAGGACACAATGTGCCATCTACGTATCCGGATGTAATTACGTGAATACATCCTTCGGTTAATTCTAGAGGCAGATAAACGCCGAATCACGCAAATTTACACGATCGTCCGGTCTCTCCATCCCATCGGCTCGTTGTGCCGCTCCCGGGACTACAATAACGTCTTTGCCGGAGGGTTGCGAGGATAGTTAAGTTCTCAGCCCTCGCTTGGTTTCAAAGCGGCACACCAGGGAACCCGATTAATGCCATTAATTATGAGACACCGATTGCCTGGCGGGCGGGCCCGGGCATTGTACTTCCGGGAAAAGCGATGCCGACGTTGCGCCCGGTGCGCGGGACCAAAGAATCGCTTGTCAGTGAAGCAGCGACGCGGGGCTCGGTGGAAGCGCCGCTCAGCGTACCGCGGAAGCAGTTTCCATGGCAGTTTCGCGATGGCTAAGAAACTTTATAAAGTTAGAAACGCCAGCCAGCCAGCCGGACGGGAACTTTTCTGTTTTTCTACTCGTTGCTATTCATGACCGGGTGGAAAAATCGTGGCTATGTTGGTCACGAGGATCAAGCCCGAGCTGAGACGGAGAATAAAAAAAAAGAAAAAAGGAATAAAAATCCAAAGAGAAAAAAGGAAGAACCGAATGATAAAGAAAAGAGAAGAGAAAGAGCGAAAGGGGTGGCTAGGGACAAGAAGAAAAGAGCAAATAGGCAACAGAAAAAAGAAGAAGAGGAAGAGGGTCAGATACTGCGGAGAAAGGAGGACCAAAGGATGAACTTTTCTGAAAAGTATTATAGTAGCACTTTTAAGTGAACGCGGGTGTGTTCCATAACTGTACTCCTTGGTCGTTATCGTAATTGTCACCGTCATCGTCGACAATCCGCTCGTCATATCCATTGAGTACCTCATTAAAAGCGTCACGAGGCACTCGATTTTACTTGGTGACGTTAAAACCTTGACTATAGCAGGTATCTGGTGATTTTTTTTTCCTCCTCGCCGCTACTTGCGCTCCGACTCGGCTTGTCGATTCCATCGAGTACTCCAGACTTTTCGATTTAATGAGACTGCATCGCTGCACTACTCTCCGCTCTCAGTCGCCGTCCGTCTCCGGTGGGGAAACGTTTCTCGTCTCATCGTTTGCTCGATCCCGACTATCAATCTTTTCCCACCGCCTTTTCAAAGCACATGCGAACGACGAATCTCAGATATCGAAAGTGGACATATAAAATCATATCAAAACGAACCTCCGCCATTTTACGCTCGTCGATGTACGTTATCAAAGATTCTCCTCTGAAATTGCCCCCGATCCGCGAAAAAACGATTCACGAGGCACCGGAGGTAGTGAAAGAAAGAACTGCACCATAGTTCTTTTTTCCGACACTCGAACGAGATCAATCCTGGAATATACATTGATAGAATATGGAATCGTTGGGACGCTGAAGTGTGGAGCAGCCCGGGTACGCACCGGGGACTTGTCGGCGTGTGAGCACGAGTGCTCGGGGCGTTTTTTTATACTTTATTTTTTACACCATGACAGGGGATTCCCAGTCTAAACGTTCCCGAGGCAATGAGGACCGCGGCAAAAGAGGAAGCGAGGTAGAGCGCTGTGCTCTATACGTGAGAGTATGCGGCGAAAGCGTTCGGAGAGCGCGTGTCTGTTGACAAAAGATATTTCACTTGGTTCAAATTTTTTGTTCTTTCACTTTTTGTACTGGGTACGTAAAGTACTTAAAGTACGTGAGTACTTGAGTTCTTCCAGCACTCATAGCACTCACTGATACTGACAGATTGACAATGTCTGACTGCAGCCTGACCATGTCTACTTGCCGGATGTATGACCGAGGCGACGCGTTTGTCGCAGATTAACGAGTAAAGTTACGAAACGTGTTGCAAAATTTTGTATGCCGTCTAAGCGGCAAAGTAGCGTTGCTTGATCCTTTGTTCATAAGTTTGGGGAAAAGTTTGGCAGCGGAGGTGAGAACGGGGAAAGCGAGCAATGTCGAAGCTTTGGGGAGTAAAGCTCTGGCGGGTAAGAAGGATTTTGGACGAAGTCCCTTGACACGGTACCGCGTGGTTTGGGGTCGATAGTTTGCGAAAGTATTTGCGTGCGTTTTGCTATTCGTTCCAACCCCGCTTCGCACGCCCCGGCAATCAATTATTCAGTTCAATGCCAAAGCCTCGGGGAGGAGGGCTTGAAACGTTGAATCGACAATGGCTAAAAAGTGCGACGAAGAACGGCTGCTCGATCTCATGTTTCAGAGCCCCCATTGGAATCTAAAATTCGTGTATAGTGCTTTGTCTTCGCTATCCAAGAGCTGTGGACTCACTAATATCGGGTCTGAAAACATCTTCACAGTAGTTTTCACCATTTCACAGTAGTTTTAGCATCCAGTGGAAATTTCTTTGCCCTCCTGAGACGGTGACTTAGAGGAAATCTTAGTAGAGGGAATCTTAAAAGGATATTATTATGAATATCCTGCTCGATATTTTTCTCAATGTCTTGCTCGATATCTTGCTCGGGCACGCTTGAACCGTAAAATTTTTTTAAGGAAACTTCTCAGTAAGAAGTCTCGCCAAAGACGTTTTCACATCAAAGAGTCCATCAATATTTCATACCATCTGGCGTGTACGTATCTGGAATATGACGGTTAGGAGTTCCTCGCCATAAAGGTGAGCCCCGAACGCTGTTGTTAGGGATGTCGGTTGTCCCGTTCGGCCGACAAGCTCGAGCAGCGTACATACAGGCGTAGAGGCAAGCAGGTCGTCGTTTACGAGGAGGCGGATGCGCGCGAAGCGTAAAGCGGCCGCAACGTTGAGCCGACGGTGAAGGATACTCAGACCAGGAGAGGCATCGGCGTCGAACGACACGGAAGCTAGAGCGAGACTAGGCCTCGACGCTTGGTCGCCTCATAGCGAACGTGTCCCATCGGGAGTGTGATTTCGTCGGTACGAAGAGGATTAGCGTGCTCGGAAGGTACGGCGCGGTGTGTGGGAGGGACAGGAGAGGATGAAAGGGAGCTCGAAGGATCGACGATAATGGCAATGGGCAAACGCCGGGAGTACGTACGGGTACCGTGAGGAACGATGATGCGAGGAAGAAGGGAGATAAAGTTCGAAATGGGGAAACAGGAGCAAGGGAGATATGACGAGGGCCGATCTCGTGTCGATGCGGCTACGAGGGTGAAACTAGGAGGCGTTCCAGAGGCTGGGGTAGAAGCATGCGAGAAGGAAGCGGACAACGTAGGAAGCAGGCAGTTGTAGCGGAGAACTGAGCCGCGTGGGACAAGAGTGCTGTTCGCTGTCATCCGGGGGTCCTGTACGCGTGTGCACCGAGAGACGGAGTGACGAAGATAGGAAGAGGGTTTCGCCGCGATGTTCCCTCACGATTCGCAGCTCCCGTCACCCTCCTCTTCATCAACATCCTACTCGTATACCGTCTCCTCGTCTATCGCTCGTCGTCGGGTGAAGGCCGTGCACTCACCGCTTCGCATAGCCTCGCCTTTCCACCGGGAAGGCCTCTGACGCGGCTCTCACTTCCTGCTGCGCTACCAACACTGTGGCGCAGTCTGGATGGTTCCTGTGCTCCTGGACTATAACCAATTTGCACTCTCGCTCGAATCCCCTTCTTCAGGGTATAATAGGTATACCGACGCAAGCACCACTACATCCGTAGCTTTTCTCTCCACACCCCTTTCACACTCTCTCGCCCTCGCTGTATGTACGCGTCCTCTCTACTACTCATTTCGGTATATCCATCTCTCTCCCGCATTCTTTTCCTGGCTATTGAAGCACCCCTGCCACTGGACCCGGGCACTTCAATTTGCATCACGGTCGACCGAGCATAGCCGAAGGATCAATTAAATTTCTATTAAGGAAAGGAGCCTTTTCCGCCGACGTTGCGAGCCATTTATCGAAGGATTCGGTACTCCAACCTCCAACCGCGACGGCGGAGGACGGCGGTGGAAGAGGATTAAAGCAAACCGCCCAGTTTCTAATCCGAGAACTATTTTTTTTTTGGTTTTGTTTTTTAAACCCTCGATGACGGTTTCCGTAATTAATTCATGCTTCGTGTACTCAATTTGCGAAGCAATCGTATCACATAATTTGTACAATCGTCGAAGCTCTGAATGATTCTCGCGATATTTCTTCCTTTCCCCTGCCACGGGAGCCTCCGCGAGGATTTCTGCCGGATATCGAGCAATTTCTTTGTCATCGCCTCTTACATCCATCCGAGTTTCTTATCCCGGTGTGCCATATGGCTCCACCTGTTCGGCAAATCGAACGGGGAAAAGGGGAAAAAACCGAACAAGCACATCCAGCGGAATCACGAACGTGGTACGGAAGCAGCGTACGTAGCACGACGTTGCGGATTTCTATCCGGGTGCCAAAAAAAAAAAAAAAAAAAAAAAAATGAAAGAACTTATAGGTATTTCCGCGGCTGATCCGTCACGGAGCGGAGAGCGGGTAGCTTTTTATAGTATTCCCATCCGTTGGAGCACGTTACGAGCTGAGCGAGAACGCTGACCGGCGGCTCCCTCGCTCCATCTCTGAGGACCATTGCGTGGGCTCTTGTATCCTCCATCTCCCGTGCTCATCCAGCACAATCCAGCATCCAGGATCGTCGGGCGTCTCTCGTCCTTCCCGTCCCGATCATCGCTGCCGCGCGTTCCTCCCGGGCGTCGGGAACCTCCGGGCCCAGCGGAGCACCGGTGCCGGGTAATCCCTGATTATCGAGATCGAATTGCTGTACGGCTCGCGCGTTTCGGTCCCCGGTACACGTACCTTCCGGTACCCCCGCGATAAACACAGCCTCGGCCGTGTTACGTGGGGTGACCGAACCTATCGGCAACCCCTTTACCGCGTTTTCCCCTCGCGGTCCTCGCCGCTGATGAGGTATATACGCGGCTCGTGATCGGCTCTCCATCCCCCTGTCTATGCCAGTTCCACTTTCTCACCCCTCAATTTTCTCATCGCCATAGCACACACTCTGCACTGAACGAAATTACGTTGCGATATATATTTAAAAAAAAAAAGAAAAAAAAACCAGATAGTTAACGGCGAAGACCCATCGGGATTTCGAATAATTTCCCTGGTCGACGAGACGAGCCGTGTGAATAGAGGAGAGTATCCTTGTATCCGCTTTATTTTATCGTGAAAAATAATACGACGGATAGGCGAGCACGGCGAACACTCTGCATACAAGTGCCCCCTGGAAGTTTATTGCTTTCGAGGGAGAGAGCGTCCGGCGTGAAGGAGATTTGCAGCATCTCTGCGGGACCGATCTGCAAGCTGAAAGCGGGAGAACGGAAACCGACGAGGGATATGATCAAAGCTTGAACAAGAGCGCTGTAACGCGAAATTTTCCGTACCCTTTAATTTGTTGGAAAATGAGATACAGGAGGGCATTATCGCTCACGATCGTTCAACTCTCTGCAAATTTTGATTTTATCGATAACATATTTCGTTACCAAAAATTGAAAAAGAAAAAAATAATAATAATTTTACCGGTAAAACGCAATCTGGAAATGAATGACATTTACAGTAAAAATCACGGGGGCGGAGTTGGTAGAGAGAGCATGATAACGAAGGCGTGGAGCGATAGAGAATTCGATTCATCGGTAAAATATGCGATTTACCGATAGGAATTACGATTTATCCTCTTTCGGCCTGGCGGAGCGAGGCGCGTTTAATAAATTAAACCCGAACGAGCGAGCATACACAGGAAACGAGTGGATCGCGTGGCTCGAGGCTCCCGCCGTCCGTGAATAATCGTTAAAAACGTATTAAAAATCTACATTGTCACCTAAAAGTACAAAAACGCACGCACACATACAAACTCGCGAGCACCGAAAGACCGCAAGAAGTCTTCATGAACGCGCAGCCTCGGGAGAGTGTAAGAGGATAATCGAAGTTTAATTCGAGGTAACTCACCGACAACGTCGGCTACAAGTTCGTACGGTCGTGCGAACAAATTTCACAGACGTTTCCCCGGCTTGTAACCGCCTCCCCGCCTTCCTCCCCCCCGCCTACCTTACCGTCGGAATTTCAAAGATAAAACTCTGTCGCATGGTTCCCCCAACTTTTCGCCCCGGCGCTGTGAAGAAAAGCCGGAAACCCGAATTCTCCCCGTCCACCCCCCGAGGAACCTCAGCGGGATCCATTTATATACGATTTTTCTCGTAATCGCCAACATCCATTTACGACGACGGGGCTTTTTCAATTTCTCGTTACCGCGCCGGTGGCCCCTCAGCCGCCGCGGCTCTCTTTCACGGTCCTCCTCCTCTGCTTCTTCTTCTTCTTCTTCTTCTTCTTCTTCATCGTTCTTTCGTCGGTGAAGCGGGGAAAGCATCGCCAGCACCCAGACCAGTTATCCGCGATGAAAACAAAAAAGCAGCTATGAAAGGCGTTGCGAGCCCTCGCTTGAGACAAACTCTTCTCCTCGCACATCGCGCACCTCCTCGCCGTTCGCTCTCCTATTGATTTACGACGAGTATTTGCAAGATCACGCGCCGACCGTGTTAAAACTTGGTGTGCAACTGTTCGCGCCCGTTATCGAACGTGTGTACGGGCTTCGAACGTGTATAGATATAGTATATTATCGCGGGTCGGAGGGAGCGCAAGCGTTACTTTTGCCCGGTCGGGGGAGGCCATAGTCGCGGAACGGAAGGAAGGAAGGAAGGAAGGAAAGGCTTTCACTCCCCCTACGTTACCCAAAACCACCCCCGACCAGCTCGCGCCTCTCCCTTCCGCAGGAAAACATGTGCGCGAACTTTTCTCCTCCTCACCTCCGTTTTTTTTTATCCTCGCTATCTTGCTTTCTCTCGGCTGCATTATACAGTGAATACAAACGAAACGAAAAAGTTGGGCAACACACGCGAATCCGTGAATTCCGTGATGTCTAACTGCACCAACAGCTGCCGGTGAGTCGGAGCTGCGAGAAGTTGAGGGGATCTCAATGGGGGTGAATCGAACGTGATACCCTTTTTTTCTAAAGGCTCAACCAATCTTCGAGTTTGCAAATTCATACGATCAACCAATATCGGCTGGTGTTTGTACATAATAATTTTTTTCTATACACTTGCGGATGTATACAGAAGCAAATGTACGCGGCAAGATGGGAGGCTATAACTGTATTATTCAAGTACGTAGAGAACTCGCGGATAAAGAGTGCGAGCAGGAGAACTCGGTCTCGTTAAGCCAGCAAAGCTTTAGGAGCGGAGGATCGGTTAGGAGGCAGCGATGAAACTACTGGGAGCCGCTTTCGCATCGTCCCCCGTATATATGTACTCTTCGATTCATGGATAATCTCTGCTTTGGAAACTTGCCACCGAATGAGTCTCGGCATAAGGAGCATTTCAGCCTCGATATTCTCGTTAATCTACTCGCGGTCTGGAGGATTTCTGCCTTCTGACGGATCGCACACCGCCGGCCGGGTGTGCGGTACACTTGTAGATCCATTTGTCTCCGGGATTATTGATTCGATGATCTTGTCTCGCATTGTCTGCGGCGATGGATAGACGGTACAGATTCGAAAAAAAAAAAAAATCTTTGACAAGTCGTCCGGTTGAGAGTGTGTGAGAGCAGCTTGAAGCAATTTATCGCGTACTTCTCCTCTACACTCTTGATTCCCGGTGCAGCAGAAAGCTCGAGTCCGCCGCCCCCGCGTTCCTCTCTCGTCGCATTCCAACCACGGTGCTTTCACGAATGAATTCCCTCTTGACAGCCAGTTAGCGGCGCCTGTTGCTTAAGAAACTCGGAAACTCCTCGCACCCGACCCCCTTCGCTTAATTCTCCGGTTAAATGCACCAAACGCTGTTGACGGTATTACAATTTATCGGATAACGGAATATCGAAAGATACAAATGTATTCAGGGGTTGAGACAAAAAGTAAGACTAAATATTCATGGTAAAATAGTTCAGAGCTGGACAAAAGCTATAAGTACCTACTACCTGCACCGAAGGGGAGCGAGGAAAGAAGTGAGGTCCATACTTCGCCTGACAGAGCTAGCGAGCTGTAACAGGCGATGTATGGACCTCACTTCTTTTCTCGCTCCCCTTCAATACAGGCAGTAGGTACAGGTACTTACAGCTTTTGCCCAGCTCTGAAATAGTTTGTGCATTTCGACGTAAAGATATTCTTCGATCGATTCCGATCAATGATTACCACAGGCCACTTCCCACTTGCGTGGGAGCGCAAGGGAGATGGGTAGATAAATCCTTCGCGTACAGCAGTCTCGGGGTGCACACTTCGCTCTTTATACAGCATACCTAAACGGCAGAACCATTCGGAGTGGGAGGAGTGCGGAAATATTAGGATGCATAAATTGAGAACACTCTGTGTACAGAGCCGAGGTCTCTCGGGAGCTGCCCGGAGGAGGACGGGGCACGCGTTGAGGACGAGCAAAGGAGGGAGACCGGAGGGTATGCGATCTTCTAGCTCTCCGCGATCCGGTGGTTAGCAAGCCGCCGAGAGATTTAGTGAGATCTTAGGGTAAAGTGTGGATATTGAGGGTATATCACTCACGGTCTGTGGCTGCGACCCCGTGCAAACGGATCTCCTGCTCGCTCGACCCGACGTCTTTCCCCTCGCCGGCCCTCCACCTTCCTCACTGGAGGATACAGAGATGGACGGTACGAACAGGTTCGGGTAGGACAGAAATTGTACATGGTACACTACGACTGCAGCTGTGTGGCCTATACAGCGAGAGAGGCACGGATCGTTAGGCCACGGCATCGGCTGCTCGACCATCTCAGAGCCGCTTCTGCAACTGCCATACTGTGAGGATGCTCTCAGAGATTTCGTATGTATGTATGTATGCACGGAGGGACATCCGTATTCCCAGGATTTGCCCAACGTCACCATCCTCGCCGTCTTCGACGTATACCCACCCGCGCGCTCTATGCAAATTGGAAAGCCGATGTTGCCCCTGGTGCCGGTCGAGATCAACATCAGAAGTCCGCACCCTCGCCCAATTACTCCACAAGCCGAATACGCCAGGTTCTCGGTCTCCTCACTCTCTCGATCCGATCGTAACTACGTAATCAATTCACCGCGGGCAAAATAGGCTACGCTCTCGAAGAAAAATATTATCGTCGTGCTTGTGAAATCATTGAGAAATAGGAATTTGATCGAGAGAGTCGATCAACCGTCACTTCCAGCTCGAAAATCTTATTTCGTCGACTGGAAGTCGCGTCACACCGAAAATGTGTGACGCCGGTTGAAAACTTAGATTTTCAAACCGGAAGTGACGTTTCTCGTGTTTTTTCTCCCTTAATTATACCAAGACATTGATTGGTCGACAACCAAGTAATTTTTTAGCCGATCAATCAGCCTGTCGGCCCATCCAAACTAATCGCGGGAGTCTAATTCATGACGCAGATAGTTCGGGCAACGGATCTTTGTTCTCTACATAAATGCATCGATGTAATTCCATAGCTCCTGCACGAAGAAGCCAATCAAGGATTTAATTAATGACGGTACAATGCAACGCGGTGAAATCAATCCTGCATGAAACCGCTGAGACATGTAATTGGGGACACATTAACTATCGAATCCCAAAAGCTCATCTGATATGCGGACTCCCATAGCTTTCAACAGGTTCGGGAGTATGCTGAAATTCAAGTAGCGCCATCAGCATCAGTCTACATGCGTACCATACAGAAGATAGCGATACTCTCATCGTGGGAGTAAGAAGGGAGTTACGATTGATGCGTGACGCGTTCGAGCCTCGTAATTACCGTTCCTGGTTTGGTAGGTATGACCGATAGGTATCAATCGAACATCGTGGCTGCAGCTCGGATATCGCGTGAGAAAGCCGTAGATCGAATTCGCGAGAGAAAGGGATCATGTTCGTAAGGGAAACGTGATGACTGCTGTATCTCTGCACAGCGGACCAGCCGAGCTCATCAATCCGGCAGGCTATTCCGAGCCGGTACATTCCTATACATGGTACCAATCGCAACCCCATCGTGTAGATATCCTCCTTGCTTGCTCTGTCGAGGTCATACCTAACGACGCTCTGAGTATGGCTTGCTGGTCGCTGAAATGCGCGGTATTTCCCCCAATCAAGGGGACTTATGCGACACTGCACGACGTAGAAGGGTAACGACCAACAGTCGCAGCAACACCTGACTGACTTCGGCTATTCAATGCGAGCTCCGGCCATTCCCACTGGTTCTCCTATGCAACGTGGAAACATATCGAAACCTATCACAGATTCCATCTCCAGAATGCTTTGATTATAACCCGCCTTCGGTTTATGGTGAACAGTGCATGACCCGCTATTTGTAGCCATCAATTTATGCACGTATGCTGAGTAGCTGTATCGGAATACATTGTTTTGTTTGCTTCGGTGGCACGAGTTTCGTTCGTTCAACGGTGTTTATTGGGTTAATAAAGTGAAACGGTGCGATGGTGATAAGGCCAGCGGAGCACGAATTGCACGGGGGGTCTCACTGTGCCGTGCAACGAAGTCTCATTAGCGAGTGCAAGTGAAGTGAGCAGGCAACCTGGCAAGTTGCTCGACGAAGGGCGCGATAATCACCCCCCGCGCTTGTACCTAATCCAATCAAAGCGTAGTCGAGCTTGCTAATTTACCGGTAACGACGAGAGGGGGGAGTAGCGGGCATTACGTATTATTTAGCGCCTGGCTGGTGGTAGAGCCGGGAGGCACTAGACGACCGCAGTAGGATCGACGACGACGAAAACCCCGACGAGGAGTACACTTTGGCTGGAACTTCGTGACCCAGCGTCCCAAGACCGCGAGATGGGCGACGAGCTGGAATGAGGTAACGAGGGCACAGAGTCGCCTTTAGCTTTGCCAAAGAGAACCATCAATTTCGTTACCACGTTGCCGCAATCTGATGACGATTTAAGCTGACTGTAATCGACAAGCTATTGGTTGCGTTGCGATTGCAATTTAACGCCTTAAAGGTTTCGATTCGGAGGCGTCATTGAAACATTTTGATTGTTCCCAGCCGTAAACGAACTTCGGACTTGAAGGGTTAAACATGAACAGAAAAAAAAACGAATGGTATCCGTGGCTGATTCGCAAGAGATACCGATTCCCTGATTGCCGGTCGCTCGAGAGCATTCGACAGTCGTGAGTTTTATAGCCGTGTACTCGTGTTCGCTGTAAGAGAACTCGCGTCTTCCGGGGCCAACGGAGAGTAGTCCTGGGAATAGAAGCGATTTACGTTCCAGAGCAACTCTCGGTAACGCGGAAGTGGGCCAGATCTATCGATGTTCGTCTGAACTCTGAGGGCAATTGGCATGATCTGGATGACGCAAGGTGCGAAGCTACCAGTGCCGCTTTTCGCTATCATGAAGCGTCGACGCAATTGCATATCCATGTTGTTCTTCTTCTCTTCATCTTTACTTGAGTTTACTCAGTTGTCAGACACAGATTCTGTACGTAGTACATACACCGAAATGAATCAGCCGTAGGGACCGAGGATTCAATCATCCATAGGGATGCCACGTAGCTGCAGTTTCGCATCTGGGCCGGTATCGGTCACGGGACAGGTCTAACGAGCTAAATATGAGAGAATCGACGGATAGCCGTGCTGGAGAGACGAGCCGAGGCGGTTCGCAAACCCTCGATATTCCGTTGCGAACGGTCAGCAAAGGACTCGGATGGGGTTCCCGATGTCCGATGCAGCCCACGTATTCTCTCTTCTTCTTTCCGAGAAGAAGAAATAAGAGTCGAAGGGGATAGCTCCCAGTTTCATTGCAGCTTCGCCCCATAATACCGCGGTAGTACAGGCGAATACGAGTGTGAGAGGGTCGAAGCGATCTCTCGCAACTCTCTCTTGGATAGTCACCCCTTCGCCACTCTCCGCCACCCTCGCTGTTTTCCAACAACGCGCCCGACCAGCTTCGAAATCCCTCGAAGCAGTTTCCCAGAGCTCTACATCCCTCCGCGTTCTGTACCGGCAGTGATACAGGTGTAGCTCGGAATACAGCGGGAGCCGGAGTATACGTGGTACGATTCCTCTCGACCTGCGAACGATCTCTCTCTTTCATCGAGCGGCTTGGCTATCTATGTGCCGATATACCCATGCGATAGCCATTGTTCGCGAGAAAACTACGAAATTGGCTGGAGATTTAAGTAGCACATACCCCGGTAAAGACCGAAACTCTGGTAGAAATTTTAAAACCTTACAAGGGGGCTCGATAAAGTTCCCGAAGGGCCTTGGCAGGGCCTGATGTAACGCTCTAAAGAAAATGAAAACATTCGAGACGCTCAGTTGTACCATGCAAAGGGTTCCGACAATTCCACTTTATAAAGCGGACAATGCAGCAATTTATTAAGTGAACAATACGGAAAGATCTGAGGGTGAATTATTATCCATCCATTGCCCGAGGACACAGCGAAATCTTTTGAAAGTGCTAACGATAAATCGAGTCGTTCACCTCTCTCCGTACATGGTGTCGCTCCTATGACCTGACTGTATGACCGAGAGTCCAAGAGATAAAGGGGACCGAGGAAGAAAGGAAAAAAATTGTGAAAACGCGAAAAGTCCGATCGGGGTATAAATCGGGTCGATCGAAACGCGGTTAAATCGGGCGTGCACTTTATCGAGAGGTTTGTAACCGCCGTTTCATCGTCGCGGAGACTTTAATCATCGAAAGTGCACCTGCTGCTATTGCGGTATGCAAGAGCGTGCGCACCAGCCGGGTAAAGGTTTCCATGGAAATTGCCAGGAGCATATCTGCACGGATGGTAACGCAGCCGAGAACTGCGCGCAACTGTGGTAGAGACAACGATCACGAGTACCCGAGTAAAGATGAAAGTAGTCAATCGTCGGGTATGAGTTGGTATTGGTAACTTCGGAATAGGAAATTCGCGAATGGCGATTGAAGATTCGTACGGGTTCTTTGTTGCCAAAGAGGCTCTTTGTCCACGTTTCCCAATGACACACCGGCGACGCGATAAAGTCTCACATACCTTCGGCTCTCAGGATAATAGTTGCGAGAAATCCGACCCGCGTCCGATAAGTCGCAAATAGAAAATAGTTCCCTTTCACAATAGGGACTCTGAAGTTCTGTTATTGACAAGCCCGGCGTGGGAATTACTACGTTAACGAAGTAAAATAATCAATATCAGAAACCCGGAGATGGTGCGGGGGAGGGGAAAAAAGGTAAAAGCGCATCGAGCCGGAACAATGTTGTTTCGCGGAACATCTAGGAAGTCAACGATTTAATTCGATTCCGTGTGGTAACGCTCGGTCGCTCCCGTCTCCTGTCAGGACAAAATAGGTTCTGAGCGAGCGGGAAAGAGCTCCGATAACAATGCCAGAAAAACACGGAGCCCCGTGAATTTCCAGCGATGTCGATGCTGAGCAAGAACAGCGAAGAACAACCGACGCTGAGGCCACGCAGTGTTGTTGCGATACGTGATAGCGAAAATGTTTCTTTACCTTTTTCTCTACTCTCGATGCTTGTTTTTGTCGTCGGAGTCGCCGGTGGCACCGGAGGACTTCCGGATAAACGAGAGAAAGCCTGAAACTGGCGACTTAGCGCGGAGAATGTGGCGGGATAAAGGCGTACGGCATGATCGACCCCTTCGCCGAGCTGGCCAATTATTCTACAAGCTTCTTCCGGTTCCTGTGTGGTGCGGTTTCGCTGCTCGTTAATTACGCACTAATTAATGGTGCCGGTTTAATTGCTCTGCTTCTTCTTTTTTTTATTTTTTCTCGGAGCCTTCCGCGGCGGCGCTGGCAGCCATTCATTCCCAGGACTGACAGGGGTGGCGGTCCGGTATAACTCCCCTAGTTCCTCCGACGAGGAGGAAAAAGAATACGTTCGCGCTTACGGTGTAGATCCTTGGCAAATTTATTAATTACCCGTCGACTCGGGGCCGCGGGCTTTCAGATCTCGCCGCGAGATTTTATCCGAAGGTGCGCGTGGAGAGAAGTTCGGATCGCTGTCGAACATAACGGGGGTGGGGGGGGGGGGGGGGGGGGGGGTGAACAGAACGAAATGAATTCACCGACATCCGAGCGGATGGAACGGAACACTCATGGAGGCAAATAATTTTCTTCCGAGGACCGGTACACGCGAACATCGAGATGCACGTGCACCGTTACATAGCCCGATATAAAGAAAAGAGAGCCCCACCGAACAGTCGGATTGCCCGAGGGATCGGAGGAGGATACCGGCATGGAATCTCTGTGCCTTTAACGTAAAACGAATAAGGTCGTTACATAAAAACCAAATCGATTTGTAGCAAACAGAAGAAAAAAAAAATTGGAAAAAGAGACCGTTCTATTTCTCTCTGGAAAATCGTTTTACCTTGTTCAACCTGAATTGAGTCAGATATAAATGAAAGAGGGATAAAAAGAAACTTTTTTTCGTTTCCTTCCTTTTGTCCTCGATGCCTCGCGAACAAAGTCTCTCGGAGACATTCCTCGTGTTTCGTTTATTGGCATCACGTTCGCGTGAGAATTCATCGCGGGTCTTAGAGATCCTCTCTCGGTCTCTGCCACCTCGTCGTTGTCATCGCAGCGGCGGTAGAATACCTCGCAGTCCCCGAGGGCACGCGAAGAGGCGGTAACGAAATTAATAATCAACGGAGGAGACGACAGCGCGGGCAACGGCGAAAACCCGGTATAGCCCGAAACTCTTTCTCACACGTGACTGGGACGAGCTGCCGCTCGGTGGAGGTTTTACGGACGGGGTAAATGCGGGCTTGGCGTGAAAATTCCGTCAAGAATTCTAATGAATTCGCTCTAGTGTGCGGCCCACGGAATAAAGTTGCGACGACGAAGAAGGACGCGTTGGGGATCTTAGAGCTTTTCTCTCTCGTTCGCTCTTTCGATGTTCTCCTTCGCCTTCCAGGAACCGTAGCTCACGGAAACGAGACGCGGATGGTAATGACAATAATGACAATAATAATAATAATAATAATAATAATAATAATAATAATAATTTAGGGGCAGATTTTGCCTGGTCGCAACGACAGTTAGCAAAAGCTGCGGTCTTACCGAGTCCGGACGTGGATATATATAAGAATACTAAAACGAAGGGATAGGCGAACGAAAGGGAAATCGTGGTCGACAGGACGGCGGTGGAGGGAAAAAAGGTAACGCTCCGCTCGACAAAGCGGGAAGCGTTTGTCATTCTTCGCGGACGGGGTAAATCTTGGATTCGAAGTTACGAGCCTCCTCCTCTCGCTCGCTGTTCTGGAGTAAGTAAACGAGGATATGCGACATGCGGAAATTACAATTAGTATTCGAGATTCAAAGATTTCTGTCTGTTTCATTCACAACTTTACCACGGTAATGTAACGACAAGTTCGCGCCATAACAAATGTGTTGAGAAAGTCACGAGCTGAGGTTACATGAGTGGCAAACGAGACGCAAATTTTTATATAACTTTTTTTTTTAAGGTAGGAGCAACGTTGCATGTTTCTTTTGTGCCATCTCGTCACCGACCAATCTCTTGACTCTCCTCTCTGCCATTGTCTCCGAGGACTCTTCATTGGCCCCATCCCGCTAACCCATAATCAAGTCGCCCCGAAGCTGTCGGCGCAGTTTCAATTAGTTACTCGCCTTGTTTCGAAAGACTTCTCCCGATTTTATCTCTGCTTCACTCTCACTCCGGTGCCAGCTCATTTTCTCGTCTCTCGTCGAACACTAATGCGAACAACGACGGTGACAAACAGCCACACCGAGACGGGACGAGAGCTCGGGGGAGGGAGAGTCAGAGTATGCTCGAGTCTGTCGGCCCCTCATTAGCGTCGTCGTTCTCATCAGGATTTTTCCCGGTCCCCGGCTCTCTCGCTCTTTCCCTCGCCTCTTCCCCCAAAGCAGCCTGCTAACTCTCCTCGTTGCTTGCTCGTCAAGCAGGACTCGGGAAATTAGCTGCTTGTAGTAGCTACCTCTGATCTCTCACGTCGCCCGCGGGGCTTTACTGAAGCGCTCCTTTCGGTCTCCGCCGTGCGGTATAGACAAACGGAACAAAAAAAAAAAAGTTTAAATCATTTTTCCAAAAAATTCAAATATACTTTTTCACTCGGAAAAATTTGGACCTCGGCGATATCCTCGTCGTCAAACGGAAAAAAAATCTCCGAGAGAATAAGATGGGTATGGAATATGGAATGGAGGAGGAGAAGGAAACGGATCGAGCATGGGGGGAGAGGGAATATTTGGCTCCGGTTACATGTCCCTCCCTCCCGTCCGGCCCCTCTCGCCGGCACATCGTTCTCGTCGTCGCAGTCGGCGGGACACAATAGATTTACGTATTCGAGCAAAGAGGTAGAACAGTGGTACTGCGATAGCCGCGGGGCGACTCTCTCTCGGCAATCTTGGCAGCGGACCAACTGTAGCAAATAGGTACGCGAGCAGTTTCCTCCCCGCTCGGGTTTCACTGTCTCTCTTCGCCCTTCTGTGCTAACAGTCGAACTCCGGGCGAAACGACTCTCTCTCGCTATGGTTCGTCTTTTTTCATTTTTTTATTCTTTGGTTTTTTTTTTCTTTTTTTTTTTTTCGTTTGGTACTCGCGCACCAATTTTACTGTCGCACGTTTACCACGTATGGAAGCAGTCCGGCCACATGTACGTTCCACATGTATGTTTAACGAGTCGCCGGTCTGGTTGGTTGCCGCGCATATTCCATCCCGGAGGTGGTACAAATGTATCGCATGCTTCGTTCATACATCTGTCTTTTAATGAACACGCCGAAACGGGGATATGGAGAGCTTGGTGGGTAAACTAGAGTGTATATAAGCTCTTCGTCATATCGGGGAAGAAGTACTCTTTCGCCAATATGCACTGAGTGCCCGAGCGACCAACATTGCGGTTTTCCGCTGCCATGGGACCGTCTCAAATGAGCGAGGAAAATACCCCTCTATTTTACCCTTTATATAGCAAAAGAGTCGAGCTTTCCTGAATGACGAAAAACTCTGGAGGATTTGGATAATCCCTCCGTGTGTCTCCCGATTGAATAGCTCGTAAAGAGCTACCTACGGCTCGCCCGACACGCATGAATTCATAAAGGTTATGTCCAACGGTTTACCTGAAGCTTTCAGAGCCTCTACCAAATATCATGAAACTGGGCACAGGTGTCAAGTACAAGATCACGTTTGGATGGCTCTAGTGGAAGCAATTAAATTTCTTTTGCATCCGGTCACACGGCGCTCAACGTGGACGGATAGTGGATACGGCCAAAGGGATTATTCCAATTACGGAGAACTCACAGTATATTAATTGTTAAAGCCGAACGAATTTGTGCAGTATAATATCTGAATGATCAAACATCACGAAGTACAGTAGAACCTCGATTAACCGGGTACGGATCAACCGGGCGGCGGTTTAATCGTGCCAAGCTTTATTCATTTATTTTTTTATTTTTTCATTCTTTTCCATTCTTAATATACTTTTATACATCAGTCGTCAAATTTATAATAGTCTTATCCTATACCTATCCTATACCTATTTTTTTTTTCATGCCACGACATCCCATGTACGCCTTCACTGCCGTCGTATCACTGCCGGCACAGCTGTACCTCCGCAACAACTTTTTACGGGACAAAACCGAGTGCCCGATTTTTAAAATGTATTTTTCACTAACCGAAGTTGGCGCACATCGTGACGAAACAGCCCGCTTCAAAGGGCTCCGTTCCTCGCTGTTTCAATCAACAGTTACGTTGACGAGAGAACGAGAAATATATATTATATTAAAAATTGAATCAGTGTTTCAAACCTTTTACACAAAACACTAGCCGCACAAGATTAAGTTGGCGTGCGGTGTTGTCACTCAAGCCTATCGTCTCTGCACACAGAGTAACGGGTCTTACAACCCCGGAGATTCACACGCGAATCGCGGTACCGGCAACAATCATTAACCCATCACAGGTCCGTCAACCGAGAACTCCGGCCACGGTCCGCGCCGCCCGGCAGCGTCGGGCGGCAAACTCCGTAGCCTGCGTTATTCAGGCATCGAGGGGATATCCATTGTCATCGCATTAAACATCGAAGGTGTCCGATCTCGAGGGCAGTCGAGAGATTGCGAGACCGCTCGGTTAACCTGACTCGCCTGCGGTCCAGCCGGCAACCCCCTGAACGATTCATCACCGGATGAAAATCGTGCTCCTGTATTCAACGAAGCTGGCACAGCTCTTGCAGGATTTCCATCCAGATACTCGTGGCAACTTGAGCCATGAGGCGGGCTAATTGCCCTGCACTATTTCGACATATAATTCCCTGCATCCCTCGCTGACCACACTATACTCGATGGAACGTCCCACCGGCGAAACTATTTCTTCCTCGGTTGTTTTCCTCCGTAAGATGATAAAATAAAAAATAAACTACAAGGGAAAAAAAACGTCCCAAAAGTAAAAAGTGGACCGCACTTGTCACGTCGTCGTCTTCGCGCCCAGAATTCGTACCGCTTTCTTTTCGCGAAATTTCTTCTCCGCGTATAGTTAGTTCGCGAAGGGAAGGAGAGGAGAGAGCCGGGGCGCAAGGGAGGCGTTACACACGTAGTACGTGGGGCACGTACAACGTTGCAGGAAAGTTATACCGAGGCGGCTGGAGGACGAGGAAACTAGAAGGTAGGAGTCGTCCTATTCGTGCGGAATTTCCAAGGAGTTTCGAGAAATCGTGGCTATATACTGGGGAGGGGGGGGGGGGCTATGAGGGAGGTTGTCGGTGAAGCTGCGGTGCGGGCCGGCTTCGGAGCGGATCCGGAACCAGCAGTCGTGGCGAAGCACGATCCGGCCGAGGAGCGGCGATGCCACCAATGAGCCTCCGGCATATTTATACGTGTGTGGTACGTGTTTCTCCTTTTTTGCGTGTATCAAAAACCATAATGCACTGATAGCGATGCATCGGCTGGGAAAGCCGATTTTCCATGCGACCGGACTCAAGGTGGATGTAAACATACGTAAGTTTAACATTGGAACAGTTATATCCGCGTAAGAACAGCTTTCAGCGGAAACTCGAGCACAACGCCGGTGAGGAATTCAGGGGGGGGGGGGGGGGGGGGAGTTGGAAGCGGAGAGAAACAGGCGGTTCTCTGACGCGGCAGGCGCAAGACTCCGGGTGAGATTCCGGTGGGGCCCCTCGAGTGCCACTTCCGTACGCGTTACTCCGTAATCCGTGGAACGACGAGGAGAGCGGGACGGCGAAGGCGGAACGGGAACGAGGAGGATGAGTGGACGGGCGAAGGAGCGAGGGTGGCTCGAGTAGGTACTGCGTCTCGCACCTACCTCGAAAGCCATTCAAGCTGCACCGCTGTACCGCGCACTCCACTCCGTACTCTCACCCGCCAACGTATACATTATGGCAGCAAACTAAAAGGAATGTGTCGGAGTGTGTACGCGCTAATTTGCGACAGTTTTCGTTCACTGGTAGTTGGGTGGACTTGAGATGGATGACGGTGGAAACAAAAATGTCAACGACTCAGCAACGATTCGCTTAGGCAAAAAAAAAAAAATTGTTTTTTAGACTGTAGTTCTGATCATTAGAAATTTCGCGAGACGAATCTTTTTTATATCATGTGGAATTGTAGGAATTATAGGTAGAGTTGAAATAACAATGTGTATATGTGGATTTTTTTTTTTTGCGTAATCTAATAAAGACCGACGAGAATGCATCTTGGGGCGAGATCAAGTAGTACAACTGTATACGACTGACAAGGGCCACAGTTCACGAACCACCGAAAATGTACCACGACCTCAAGCCTGACAAATTAATTCCCGCAACGCTAACCTCCTAACACCTTGTAAACTTTGGGATGATTAAGCGACCCGACTATCTGACTGTCGAGAAGAACGAGATAGGGGCTGAAGATGAAGGGAGTTGGAGCGGTAGGAGTATAAATATCGTGCAGGTTGACTGTTACAGGGGACTTTGTCCGAGCAATATTAATAGACGTGCCTTTATATACAAGCTTATCGATTATATTAAGGTAGTTAAAAATAACTGGGTATTTCATCACCCCACTTTTCTTATTTACCAAGTTTTATAATTACGCCACTGCTTGGCAGAGAAAAATTAAGCATTTTTTCTGCGTCATCACTTACGGTCTGAGAATCTCACCTTTAAACCGAAAGGGAAGTCAGGCAGAATTTTTTTTTTAATTTTAAACTTAGTTTACCATTTATAAAAACTTAGTTTTCAAACGGAGGTGATGTCTTACAAGAAATACGTCACTCCCAATCGAAAAATGAGGTCTCCAAATCGGAAGTGACGTTTTTCTGTGCATTGTCACTTTCGGTTGAAAAATGAGATTTTGAAATCGGAAGCGACATCACAACAAAATTTGGCCCTTGGCCGTTGCAATAACCGGCGCCGCTAGCGATTGGCACGAGGTTCTGTTTTGATCGATTAAGTTTCCTCGTTGTTCACAATCCAGCAACACGGATTATGCATTCAATTTGCGAAAATCTATACCGAACAGGGATTTACATCGTGTCGATAGTTTCGGGAAACGCGGCGAACGTGATAGGGAGGCTGAAAGCGTGAGAGGGCAACGTATCCGTGTTGTAAAACCGATCACGCAGAGGATATTCGCGGTTTGCCTTGTACTTCCTTCCTACACGAAATTCCATACATAGTTGTAAACACGAAACTTCTTGCTCGCTCCACTCGAGGCATCACGGGGACCTAAATTATTGCTTTCGAACAGTCGTAGTCGTCACCAGGCGTTACTTTCTCCCTTTCCGTTCGAGGCGCGCAACGACAAACTTTTCTCGTTATTATACAATCTTTCCCTGCGGCGAACTTTTGAAAGCTCGAAAGTATGACGAAGAAAAGAATCGGCAATTTAGCAAAGCAAATGGTCCAAACCGATTTTTCTTTTTTCATTTTCCAAGATTCAAAGTCGAGCACATTCAGCAAATCCGTTGACGTTCGATTCCGTATTCTCCCTTTCATACATCAATGCCGCTCTCGAGGGAGCCAAAAAAGAAAGGAGTCGTCTGAGCCCCGCGCAAAGGCAGATGAGGCTGCTCGCTCGTACGTTGTTCTCATCGAGTTTATTCGATTCGCGATGGGCAACTCCACGATTTTTCGATCAGAGAAATCCGACAATACAGAGAGATCGGTGAAAGAGAGAGGGAGGATTTACCGTGCGAGAGGGCTAGAGCAGCTCGCGCGGCCATTGCGAAGAAAATGGAGCCACTTCGAAAACCATTAAAGTCGGAAAACTTAACTTCGTAGCTACGTCAACGCGCGCCACCGTCCGACTGCGTTCTGCAGGCTACGTTTTCCGTTCTTCCTCGAGGCTGCACGAGTTGAAGAGAGAACATGAAGAAAGTGAGAGGGCGAGAGAGGGAAGGAACGGCTTCAGGGGCTACTTCCGTTATACCCTGGGAGCTCGGGACTCAACGACGTCGGTGCAGCATTTGCGGCGTGGGGGCGACTGAGGAATAAAGATTTCCTGCGGTTTAGGTACTTCGTCGCGGTGTTGCCCCGTTCTTCAGTTTGCACTGTTTAAAGCGACTTTTTTTATGAGCTACCTGCCAGGGGGAAAAGACGACGAATGAAAAGGCCGTTGCACGATGGAACTCGGGCTTTGGAATATAAATAAAATGAATCAAAATTTAAAAAGGAGGAACCTATCATACCGCGATGCTTAGCTTCATCCTGATCCTCTTTCACTCGGAACGAGAGATTTACTTGAGGGTGATTAACTTTCACCGTCTGTCGTAAGTCCCGACGTTTGGATATTTGGGCGCGTGATTTACCCGTCTCTGATAAATAACCCGGGAATAGATGCACTGCGATTCCGCCATACTTAACCCTCTTAACCCAGTGCCAATACTCACTGCGTGAACTGTGAGAGTTTTGCTGCCAGCACGAGAACAATGCGTACTCGGGATGTAGGGATATCATCCGGTTTCGCGGGTGCTCGACAATCGGAAAACTTTCGACGTGCCCGAGGATTCAATAAATCGGGGTGACATCGCCGTGATTTTTCAAACAATGAAAATTCCATGATTACCGTTAAAAAAAATCTTTAAATGTTGGAACGTTCGATAATTGAGATGCGTCATTTAATTGCAAGTCTATAAATAAATATTTGCTATCGGTCATATCACCCGGGCAATACTGGTGATGTGGCCATTGTAATAATGGTAGTCGATTGGGCCGAGAGAGAAACATAGAGAGAAAGTCGATTAGGCGGAAAGAAACATATCGTACTGACTCTTGCGCGTACAATCTTATAATTTTCAGTGCAATCATATTGTATCCACATATACTAAAAACTGTACAAACGTCAGCGCCATTCGTTTATTACGTTAAAAGATATTACGGGTTAAAAGATATCACCCTGACTTATCCTAGTGAAAGGTGAGTGGCACGAAAAAAATTCGTGACGGCTTTGAGCGCGAGGGCACTTATCCGGGATGACGAGCAGATAGATGCGATAGAGAATAAAAAAATAACACGATATTCCCGCCATTTGGCGGGAATATTGTGTTATTTTTCCTCATACCTAGTCTGAATACTTATTCGGAATGAGTCGTACATTGTTGAATCTGTACGAGTGAGAAAAAAGTTCTCGACATCTTTCTGAATCTGTACGAGTGAGAAAAAAGTGCACGACGTCTTTCTGAACGTCTAGCTGTCTGGGAATCGTTAATTGAGGTTCCCAAAAAGCGACACATTGCAAGCTGCTAAGTATACATGAATGCCTTTGACGGTTTTCTCTCACTTCTCTTCTATTTCCTACAATCCACTCCCGTGCTCGATAATCATTTCCATGACCCATAATGGAGACGTTGAAAAGCTTCGATTGACGAACTCGACTCAGTCGGGGCGGCGTCGCGATTTCGCTCTGCAAAGAGCCGCGCGCGCGTTTCCTTTGTCGTAAACGCATTAAACACAGCAGTCGACAAAGCTTTCGACCGCATCGAAGGCAAGCAGTGCGTGCGTGTGCGTTGTTGGAGTTTGCGACACGTTCATTGCAATCGTGACGTTTACGACGTTTGATCGCAATTACAAAGTTCTCCTTGACGCCGAACGCGCAAACGGTCTCGGTCTCTGCTCGGTAACTCAGAGCGGTTTCTCTCCTCCGCTTTGGCGCACTCCGTTCGGTGGGGACAAATTTCCGGATAACCTGGAGCGACCTTCCGAGATTCTCACGAGGATAACACCGGGAGCATCGGCGCGAGGGTGTAGGTTAATAAGTGAAAAGACCGGGTATCCGCGAGAGATCGTAAAAGGTTGAATGAAAATCCATTAGTCAGGCAGTTCGAGCACGCGCACCTCGAACCTTCTCTAGTTTCCTCACGGCACAATTCTCCCGTATTAATCGCTCTTTCGTCCCATTGTTCGTCTCGTACCATGGACGATGGAACAGGTCTGCCGAAGAGAGGGTGAACAGGAGAGGCGAAAAATAAGCTCCATGGTCCATCCGGAAGCTTCTACATCTCGATCGTCGGGAAAAGAGCTTTTTTTTCCTTCTGAGTCCCCAGCGTGCCAGGCTTCCGATCGCAAAAACGAAGATTCAATTAAGCCCTTTCCCCCTGTTCCACCTTTTGTCTTTCATCAAATTCCATCCCCTCCCTGTCGTCCACAGCATCGTCCACTTTTGTCTTTCACGTTAAAGATGCATCCCGAAATCAAGCAATCAGCGTTCCCAAAATATAAGATAATTTATGTTATGAAACGTCAAGACACTGTTCTCCATTGGTGAGCCACAGTATGCCATTTTTTTCGTCCTCATCGGGATCACGAAATTTGTTCAGAAGGCTTTGGCCTCTAAACCGATTCCGACAAAACTACGAAAAGTGCTCAACAGGAATAGGACATTGCGACCGACAGCGGTGGATGCGCGGTTGGCGCACGGTTCTGGTGGCCCCTCAAGTCAAGCTGATTCGCGATCAGCACTTCTGAGGCTTTGGTGTTTCTGCAATTTACTCAAGTGCAAAAATACTGGTGGATCAGTGGAATGTGGCCGTCTGTACCGGCACAGGTTTTTCGTAGTTTTTCTGTGTTCCTAGCAAATGCGGTACAGTGTAGCTAAGTCGGCTACAGACGCACTGGAAGTTAGATAGCTTGGCTCAGTGCGGGTAGGGAGTGCTAGGAGGAATCTGGATGGGGTTCCGTAAAAACCCGAAAGGGTTTACGATGGAAATGAAAGCAAAAAAAAATGTGACGTTCCACTCAATAAGAAGCTTGCACAGTTTGGCTCTCGCCTGTTCCTACGCATCTGGGTCCAGGAAATTGTCAGGATCCTGGACGAAGCTGCTCCTTCGATACGAGACAAGAGCGTGCCATTTCGCGGAAAGGGTTTCAAGCCGAAGCTCTTCCGGCTGCAGCTAACGAACGACGAATACAGAGAGCATTCTCACCGTCCCTCTCGAGCTCGGCGACTTTACTTGCTATAATACCGTAGGTAAAGTACATCGGTAAACGTGTAGCAGAGACTGTTAAGGAGCTGCTTCATTGCAACCAAGCCTTGGCAGTCCTCGGGCGAACCGGGTCCAGCACGTTTTAAGGCCCCATAACCTTCTTCCGAGGAACGTTAATGCCCTCTGTTTAACGTTTCCCATCAGAGTTTTAATGAACATTGCGCGCCTGGCGCAGCTTCTTCCTTGGCGATCGCCGCCCCTCCCCGTCGGCGCTTTCTCTCTCGTCGGGCCGCGGTTCTCTCCCAGGTACAACTACCAACCCACCTACTCGATGATAGCGAAGCGTCCCGAGGACGACGATGATCCTCTTTTCCATCGCGCTCCCCCGTCCTCCTCGTCACCCACTCGCCTGCTTCACTGCCAACCTATTAGCATTTTGTTTCACGAGAGCCGCGATCCTTAAATGGCCTCAGCACTCTCACGCTTATTCCTTATTCTCGCTCGCTCTCAATTTATATCCTCTCATGAGTCATTCAGGCCAATCCTGTACTCAGCTCTAACCCCATGAAAATAAAGTATATTCGAAAATATATTTGAAATGGATTATTTTTATACTTAATATATTTCTCCGAAAAAATTGAATCTATGGAAAATGTTAGTTGAACTGATTTATTGTATTCCTTTCACTCAAAAAGTGTCCTCTGCGAGAAAACCAAGTAATTTCAGAATGTGCTTTATTATTGAAGAAGCTTTGTGAAAAAAACCACATAACAAAGAAATGTGACAATTTTGATTCTCAGAGTACATTTTTGCTTCGAATAATGAGCGGCTCTGAAAGACATGTTTTGCGGATCATCGCGGTAAAGATGTCTATGCATGAAAAATTATGTACTTACAACTCACAAAACAATATGTTATAGAATCTACCGCACCTAATTTATAAGTTTCCAAAATTTTATTCTCAACTACTGAATAGCCGAGTGGATGTTGCCACAGTCTACAAGTCTCAAGGTACAGGGTTCGAATCTCCACCAATGTCAAGGATTTGTTATCATATTTCAGAATATAATTTGCATCAATTGATAGAGCAATTACATTACATTCGTGACAAACTAGTCATAAAGGTGCTGCTAAGTAATTTTGGCACTATTTACAAAGTAGCTAGGCTGTATATTGCAAGAATATGTAGCATACATACTTATATATGTCACATATATTCTTTTTATATATCAGCGATATATAAAAGAATATATGAAGGGTAAATATCTATAACAAATCGAAACATATGCTTCACGTATAATTACCGAATATATAAGGGCACGAAAAATTTTATATTTAATTGTATACTTTTAATGCATTTTTAATATATTAGAAGTATATCCGATAGATTTTTAATATATATCACTATGTATCCATCAGTATACTTTTTCATATACTTTATTTTCATGGGGGTATACGGATCTAAAATCTCCTCTATGTCCTCTGCGTTCAAGATCCACGACTTTCGAATTATTATTGAATTTCGAGTACCTTAAATAATTACACGCACGTCAGCCGCGAAATGTACTCGAGCTCTGAGCATTTCAATGATATCATCCAGCTCGTGCGAGGTATTTGGTGGGAGTTCTGTTAATTAATGACTCGCAATAATCGCGCTCTACCACGTACTCCTAAGAATGCTGCATATCACTGTAATCTATAAATGTAGAAGTGGAGAATATAGATTCAGAATATAGGTTCATACTACTAATAATTTACGTGTCATTTGCGTTGCGCCATATTCATCACCAAACATTCTATCGGAGTTCCATTCAGGGTTCAACGCATTGCTCGATTTTACTCTCAGCTTATATAACAAAGCTGAATGGCAATTAAAATGCCAGGAAATCAATCAACCGTCAGGGCAGTAACCTTCGAGAATGCAGCAAGATAGTCGGAAAGATTCTTTCGCTCGACTAATGAAGAGCCCCGGCGTTATTTTCTCGAACGCCATTAAAATCGCGTTACCCGAAGAATTGTGAAATCTGGTTAGCGACGGAAGACACGGGGAGGCCTGGGATAAAAGAAAGGTCGCTCGAGCGAGGAACGGTCGAGGCAATTTCAGGCGGCTGGCAACGAGGCGAGGGTTCTTTTTTCCTCCAAAGCTGATTTACGCTGCGCTGTAGAGAAGATCGAGAAATGAAGTAGAGCAATGTCGTCGAACGCCTCGGAAGGTTATAAAAGGAAAATACCTTAGGCAACTTTTTCCTTCGGGACGCTGCTGAAGCGCCTTGGCTCCGAGTAACGCCCGTGCGACACACGTCGAAACAACGGCAACAACAAAATCGGATAATATCATGATCCTCACGCGAGGGCCGAGGGTTAATCCGTCCTGGGAAGGATGTTCGTCGTATCGACATATTCTCCACCGGTATCAGCAGCGTCGAAGTTTTCTCAGCTCGACGGATTTGTTAGCCGTAGTAAGAAATGTGCCCACAGGAAAAGTGTCGTCTGGTTTGCCGCTCCTGCGGCAAGGAGGCTGAGGGTGAATGAGAAAGGATCAGGAACAAAGCGTCACTTTGTCGAACTTTGATCGGCCCCTGGTAGCAGCAGCAGCAGCGGCATCGTCACGAAGGTTTTCCCCGCAAATCTCAGGGGTGCCGAGTTGGCGCGCGACTTGTGGGATTTGGTGGAATCGTCGCTGCGGTTGAGTGTTGGGAACTTGGTCATGCGGGATTTTGGTCGTTCGCGCGATTTCTCGTTCTCCTCCTTCTCCTTTATCTCCTTCTTTCTTCCCGCAGTCGTCACACGCATCCGGAGGGAGAATGATATGCGAGAGAACCGAATCGGGCTGGCCGCGATAAAATCCTGCTGGCTGCTCGGTACGTCGTGTCCCTTTTGTCAGAGTTTCGTTTTCCCCCGCAGCTGTCGCGTCGGGTATTGCTTGAGGCGAAAGGAAATTAATGCAATGGGCGTTTACCAGTTCCGAATTCGATTGAGCACACTGCATTACACTAACGGCAGTGATAACGCTGGAATGAGAAACCGGAACGCATTTCCGGACCAACCGGCTATGAGGCTCATCCAAGATCCGGTTGTGCCGATGAGAAAGCGAGTGTAATGTTCAGAGACACGATATCGGTCACAAGTCGAGAGTTTTCATTGTGGACGGGTTGATACAATCTTGGTCAAGAACCACACAATCTTAGTTCCGTTCAGACTCCTCTCTCGCACTTTCGTTCTTTCTTTAAAGTCCCGTTAGCTCAACCGGGAAACTTCTTCGTAATCCCCAACCATTTCTTCCTCACACTTTCGTAAACAGACCGCGCTCTTCCGCAATCTCTTCCGCGACTCTTCCCGTCGCATCGACTTTTACACAACTCACTATTCCCAGCGTCTTCCTCTGTTCCGGTTGGCTCAACGGCGTCGACGGGATGTACACTGGAACGATTGACCGTATCACCCCAAATCTTCCCCGACACATTAAATGAATGACTCGAGAATTTCATTGCAGAGTTTCTTTTTCCTTGTACTACCTGCTCCCTTCTTCGACTTCTTCACGCTCGCGACGTTTGTTTTTTTCTTTGTCGTGTTTTCCGAGCGTTGTTTCTTTTCCTGCGTTGTCCTTTCACCCTTATTTTACCGTCCAAAACGTTCTCGTCATTCGCTCGAGATGTCTCTCTTGCTCCTCCGAGAAAGCTGCACTCCGGAGGCCCTCGCTTATCTATGGCGTATGTCTCCATTGTGCTTCCCGAAAGATAGTGGGCCACCTTTGTGCCCGGCTCAGCGTGTGCGGAAGCAACATACCCGGATTGGACTATCATTGCTATCGGACCATGATCGAGTTTCGAGTTCGTTGTATGTAGGGGAAACCGGGGCAAAACAGGGACGCTAAGCAAGAAAACCTGGTAAACGGATACCGAAAGCATAGATCTATTGTTTTTCACACCAAAATTGCATTGGCACTGGTTTCTGAAGGATATTAAAAAAAGCCGTCTGGGGCAAAACGGGATACATGTGCCCATTTTGCCCCAGTACCCCGTTTTGCCCCGGTTTCCCCTACTGTTAAATAAATTGTCACTGGCTCTGGCAACCCTTTCACGTTCCGGCGCAACTTGACGCTTGAAAAAGAAAAGCCTCATAGGCTTGTTCGATCCGGAGTGAATTCAGTATTTCTCTCGTTTGACTCCCGCGTCTTCGTTTTTTGTACTTTTGTATATTTTCTTTGCTGCAGCTCTCGACATTCGGTTGCCAAACGGATTGCTGTCACGTATACGAATCGTGGAATGATATCAAACTCGTTATGAAATAAATGGTGCAAAGTAATTTGCACATGACTTCCTCATGTTCTACTGTTTTGCGCATGACTTCCCATATGAGAAATTTCGTTGGTCGGTTTTGACTTCCTCATAGAGCAACCTATAATTAGAATACAATTTTCGAAATAAAAAAAGGAAAATGTTATACCTTAAAAATGACAAATTTGTCATATAAACGCATACACAAAAATTACGCGCACACACATTCTGATTTAATCGCCTACCTGAACCGTTTCCGAGTTACAGCCATTTTAAACGATGCAAATCTGTCACATGCATACATACATAGCTAAGAATAGCACTTGTCGACGCTTTAGACTGTTTCAAGCACTTTGACATTAAAATCGCGATTCAAAAAAAAAATGAAAACATGTCTGCCGCTATGAGGAATAAAAAAGAAGAACCGATTGGTAAATCGCGTTCATATTTATACACATAGTAGGTATCGAGCCTCGACGAGGCACTGCGTAGTTTTAATTATTTTGCGTTTGCATTCCATTCGCAACATCGCCTTAACCAAACAATCTATGTACAGCACTATGCGTGTAAGCGCACGTAGCCAAGGAATTCGCACCGGGTTGTTTGCTCACCGCTATGTAGCTCCGGTGCACACAGTGGTAATTGAAAAAAAAAAATGTTGGTTATTTGCCGTCGGAAAATTGAAGCTCTTTGTCGATGGACCGCCCACGGATCGGGCGGACGGGACTGCGAAGAACATCACCTAAAAGCGACCGCTGAGAGATATATTCCTCTTTTGGATGCCGATCGTGTATAAGTAAAACGCGCGTACCTTACATAAATATGTATACTCGCGGGAGGCAATATGGGAGGAAGGAATTACTCAGGTCAGGGTCAATCAATCAAACAAAGCCGACTGAATAAAAAGCATTGACTAGAATTATACCTCGCCGTACTTTTATTTCGAGCTACGGTCGAGCGGGATGACTAACAACTTCGTATAACCCCTGTAAAATCCTCGAGAGTACGAACTCCATGATAATGGCGATGCAGCACCAGGATTATTGTGCAGTATTAGCGTAAAGCGCAAAGAGCATCTCAATATATTTTCAATAAATGTGGACTTTTTTCATTCAATATATTTTATCAGCGTATATTATGCCTCCTACGAACTTTATCCGGAACGCGTCGGCCTGTCGACGTACATTGTACGAACGGAATAAAGAGAAGAGTCGAGTGAGGGACGAAGGGGGCGAGATATGAATCGAGAATCAAATGAGAGATGTAATATCGTAGGGCCGTGGAGAAGAAAGGGGAACGAAGAAAAAGAAAAATAGTTGAAATCGTCTATAATAAAAAAAGCCTATTGTAGTAGGAAAGAAGCCCTATCGCATTGAGAGATCGTAACTAGAGGCCGAAAGTATTTACATGGAACAGTATCGTCCCGAGACCCTTTCGAGCAACTCCGCACGCATGAAACTTTCCCTTCTCGAAATATTCAGCAAAGGTCCGGCGGAATTTAATAATCGGGTTATTCTTGCGTTGGCCAATAGGCAAACTGTGCCATTGAGAGGATTCTCTCGGACCTCTATAATATGTAAATTCTACAGTTATCTCCCTGGATTTGTACGAGACATAAGTACAGGCCTACGGGATTGGTGCTACAGTAAGCGACCAGATAAGTGGGAAACCCGGGAACCAAGTCATCCGGTCGCGACCCGATAAGTTGGATGTCCCACTACCTATAATGAGATGAAAAACTTATATTTGCCACCGACGTTTTTCTCCTAAGACATCAATTCGAGTTAAAAATGGGAATTTTTAAACCGGAAATGACATCACAATTTTTTTTACGCATCTTGCAACTGTCTTTCGACGCATGAGACAAATATTCTATTCCTCAAAGTCGAAGATAAATTTAGCCATTCGCGGGGATTATCGAACCGCCTAATAAGCGTTCGGTTATAAAATTCCACGAGCAATAGTAATAAAACATCTGCGAGGCAAACAGAATTCTTTCTGTATAAAAATAATCCTTCGAAATAGAAAAGAGTCGCGAAAAAGTAATACGGAAGGCAATGAATCATTCGAGTCAACATCGCGAGGTTGCTAGAGCGAAACCTTTTTACCTGCGGAAACACAGCAGTGCAGCGAGCGTTTTGCTCCCGACCTAGACTCGCTGCATTTTCGTTGGACGACTTGCAAAAAATGCCCTTCTCCTTGTCTATCTGCCAATCAATTCGTTTTACTCAAACGCTCCGAATATCTAAAACATTCCCATCTTTTTTACTTCAGGTATTAAACAACCTTTCAAAATGAGTCTAAAAACTTCAGCGGTAACGAACGGTCGTATCGTGAAAACTAAAACCAAACGGCGCGTTACCGTAGACTCAACAAAAGTACAGTCACTTCACACTATTTTACTCGACATCGAACTTTCGTTTTTAGCGAATCTTTTTTAAGTTCACTTGCGTGCAACAATGTAAATATTTATTGTGTTTGTTAAATAAATGAATAATTTGTGTTTCAACAACGTTTAGCCACTACCTCCTCAAAAATGAAAATAACGATCGTCGCTGATTAAGTTTCCTGACCGCAATCTACACCAGCGAGAATTCGTTACCGCCAGAGTGAGTTCAGGCGTTACAACCCTGAACCCAAAAACTATCGCGAGTTCCCGACGAATAGAACAATCAGATCGATTCCGCTGTATCTGGTTTTGAAATACGTGGTCTTGTACTGTATCTCTCTCGTCTCACTAATACATTCGTCAATTAACCTATACAGTCGAGGAGGCTCTGTTCCGTTGACTTTTCGCAAGTGGACGGCGAGGTTGGTTGTTCAAATAAAAGGACTCTATTTCCCATTCATTTCAACACTCAGCCTCATCGTCCCGGTGGAGATTAGCTTTACGGAAGTGCCTGGGAAAATTGTCTCGGCTCTGGCCGACTGGCGGTTGGCTAACTGCTCGAGTGTTTCGCCGAGTACCGAGTTTTCGCTCCAGCGAGTTCAACTACGTAGGTACCCACCTAGTTATACATAATCTACGTATAGCCCAACTGCAACCCATTCCCCGATGCGGCACGTACCGTCGGCGATGCGGAGGCCTTTTGCGAGAGGAGGATCCTCGTTGACGCCGACTGTTCTCGCTCTATACAAATCCCTCCCTTATCCTTTATCTCTCCATCCGCGCCGTTCCATTGGCACACTCCGGCCCTGTCCATCGGCGAACTTTCCGTTGTCTGCTACAAGAATGATAATGCCGATGGCGGGAGAGGCACGTTTTGGATTAACTCTCGAGCGATCGGGTATGCTTTGGAACTAGAAACGGCGAAGAGGAGCGTGTGTCGGATGAAGGTCTGAGGAAGCGCATTCGTGGACGGGGAAGGCTTCCGAGATGCCGCGGAGCAAAGCCTTGGCGGGAAGTTCCCGGTTGCGGTAAAGTCGAAGGTGCGCCTGCGAGGGCGGCATACAGCACGAGAGGGTATTCCGGGCTGAGGAGTATAGCGAGAGAACCGACGGGAGGGTGGGGAAGGTAGCGGAGGCGAGCATGAGTTGATATTAGGTATTTAATAGACAGCTCTGGGGAGTTGCTTGGGCGAGCGAGAACTGAACCGTAATGTTAGCACGCGGCAGGAGGGATTTCTCATAAGCTGACCTCGGCTTCGCTGGAGAACAGTGAGAATATAGTCGAGAGGGTTGAACGGATGAGAGCAGAGAAATACGAGAAGGAGCGAGGGAGAGAACCAGAGAGAGAGCGAGAACGGGCGAGAGAACATCGGGGTTGGAAAGGGTGCCTGGATGGAGGAGCCTCGCCGGAGTCAGAGTGTTACGCGGTGGTCGGGTAAGAAACGCCGGGATACGGGGTGCAGGAAAACGGCCTCCAGCTTCGCCAGGAAGTATCGCGGAGGGTACGTGTGCAGGGTTGGTGGGCGGAGGGATGGGAGGGAGAGAGGGAAGAGAGTGAGGGCAGCCCGATGGTGAAGGGAGAAACGCTGGGTCGTGGCGACGGCGCCAACCGGGACGAGGAAAAGAAAGGAGGGATAAACTTGAATCTGAGTTTTCTCACAGGCTAAATCCTGGGATTACCTGGTCCGCTTTAACTTAGCGGCGTAGCTCGTTTCTCAGGTGACGTTCTCGCGGTGTCACCATATTGGATACTTTCGGGAGACAACGGAGAGAAAGATTCCTCTGCGAATATAAGAAGAGCGCATAGCAGTACGGTATAGTGAGGGACCAGCGAACGGAGGATTGCCGAGAAGTGGATATGGAACGTATACGTGCAGGAGAAAGGACGGCACGCGGGGACATGGCTCTTTCGCGCGAGCGTTTATTAGAAAGAGATTTGATATATCACCGGGTGCCGGTGCTCCGTTGCCGCTGGGGTGGCAAGCTGCGAACTGGCTGGCGACGCTGGAGAATGACGTGGCACCTGCAACGGTAGACAGCCGGCAGCTAAGTCCGAGCCCCGACGGATTTTGGATATACTCGGGAGTTTGCGTAATCGAATAAACAAATGGCAGATAAGGGACGGAGAGGCGAAGCTGGCTGGGTCCTGCCAGATAGAGAGATGAGTTTGGCCAGATTGTCCTCCAGCAGGGTTACAGAGCCCCCTACACAGGCTTAAAATAATCAGGGCCCGAGAGGTGAACCCCAGTGGGACTTCGAACAGCTTCGTAGTTCCGATCTGGGGCTTCATGCGCCAGCCAATCGGCATATGGATAAAGCGACAAGACACTTCGTCATTTCCGGATTTTCCTCGACATGATTTTTTTTTTCATTAGATAGTTACCGGGCTCCTCAGTCTCATCGAATATTCACGTTAATTTGGCTACTACTGGTGCAGCTGCTCATCGAAAAGGGCGAGAGTCCGTCCCATCCTCCCCATTTCTGTATGCTATAGCAACCCCTCGAGTCCGGAGAGCAACGGAGCAGGTCGAAAGAACGAGCGTTCTCGAGAATGAAGGACGTCCTCTCTTTTACCTCTTTCACCCTGTTCCTCTCACTTCGCTCAGCTCTCACCATCTCCCCCACTCGTCGCAGTCCTTTTTCCCAAGGGTGATAATACGTTTTTGCCTTGGGACAGGGTGAACGTGGGAGCGAGCGAGGCCGGAGGCTGAGACGGAAAAAAGCTTCTTTCTCGCTAACCACCCTGGCCCCTGTCGCATGCTCGAAGTGTTCACGGTACCGAGTCTGCTGGTCGTCGTCGGCGACGTCGTCGTCGTCGTCATCCTAATGTCTCCGCTGCTCGGTCTCTCGCTCGCCACTCTCTCACCTTCCTTTTATATTCTTCTCTCGATCTTCTCGACCTCTCCTCCACGTCTTTCGGCATACATAGCCGGAGAGAGCCCCGGATGTACCGAGCTATCTTTCTGTGACTTTCGCGCAACGAGACTGGAATCGTCGAGACAAGTTATACCGCCTCGAGGGCTAGGCGAAACGTTAGCCAGCCAGCAGGTCGACGCGCTTCGCGTGCCTCGCCCGGCCTCCCCGCCATCCTCCAGAGTCCTTTTAGGAATGGTACCGGCGGTTGTTGAACGACTCGAAGTAGGTGTCAGAAATAAGCGGTAAGAGGCTGCCACGACGGTTGCCCCGGTTGGTTTGATAGCCGAGCGTGTAACCGTACGTGTCTCCTGCACGTTAACTAAACCTTCTGCACATGCCTCTTCCACACACCCGGGGAAAAACGTTCCCGGGCGTGAAAGCCCGGGAAAGACGTGAAAGTCTTTGACTGTGCCACTGTGTCATCCTTTATAGTATCAGAAGAAAGCTCCTTCCAAAGCTCTCCGACTCTTTCAGTTGTACTCCTCTGGGCGTGTGTCGTTTCTCACCTTCCCGAAATTATACCGCTTTACTCTTAATACGAATTGGTAATAGCAATGTTCTCTACTGGGACCGCCAGATCACAGAACCGCATGGCGAAAGGCCGATAACAATAGACGTATCCCCAGAGCTCTTCAGCATCCAATGTCACGCTTCGAAGGTTTGGAATAATGGTCTCCGGATACATCGGGTTCCGCTAAGTGAACATATTGCGCCAGATAAATATCAAACATCTAATTAAACCGTGATGGGACAGCCAAAGAAAATGCGGCATTTGGAATAGAATAGAACAGGGTCTCTCCGGGTTGACATAGAGCTGACCGAACAACCGTATGCGAAATTCCATATTAATGAAAGCAATTTCCACTCCGCTGACTCTAACATGCAGAAATGTCACGTAGGGCAGAGCGGGGCAAAACGAACTGCCTTTGCCGATGTTGTCGCGGGTCGTGGAAAATCTCGTCTCCCCTCAGCATATAATAGTAGACATACCGAAAGTGAATCCTGAGCGCAAGTGGAATGCGAAGCATGGAGTGGAACCAGTATAAGTAGAATTGATACAAGATTAAGAACGATGAGTCTCATATCCGGAGTATGGAGAGTCAGAAAGTTTTCTCTCCAATCGTGCGTAATCGATCGTTCGATTTTGGAAAACGTTGAGCCGGAATCGCGAGAGGAGAGACTCAACCGCATCCTCCGTACCTTCTCGGCTCACCGTAATCGTCGCATCTATTTACGATATTGCCGCTGAAGCAATTTACATATACGGCAGAGGAACGGCCGACATCCACGTAACGCAAAGTACTCAAAGTACAGAAGTTTACCTCGCCCCCCTCAGCTCTGCGCTTCGGGGATGATGGCTTCTGCTCTCCTCCGCTCGGTCCCGGAACGCGGCTACTGTATGTGTTCTTTGCCGCTACACCCTCAGACGATATCGGCGGTTCCTCTCGCTTTCCCTCGAGTCCTTCGAGCAGCCCGGAGTCGTCAGCAATCACTGCAACGTCTCATTCCAACCCGATAAAATTATCTCGTATAGCCGGGAGGGGGAGGTAATGTAGGAAGCCAGCGAGTGAGTTCGAGAGCTGGTTTCACCAAACTCTTCTCTTCTCTGTCCCAACCTCCTTTGGAATCCCGGCTCTGTGGCGAGCTACATCCACTTGCCGGTACTGCTACTTCTGCTGTTTGAAAAGTTTTTCTCCGACCTATCTGAATTTTCCTGATCGAGCCCCCTCGTCTAGAATTTGTTCTCTCTGCCTTTTCGTCGAACGTTGCTCACTTCTCATCGCTCGCCTCCTTTGGTTCCTCGTCGCACGGTTCAGTTATTTAGCATCATTCATAATACATGAGCCGTCCCGTCAGGTAGGTACGTAGGTAGCCCATAAATTTCCTGGCTCACGTGGATCTCGAGGTATCGGAAGCCCGCTCATCATTGCAGGCGTACCGCTGGGGTACGTTAAAAAAAAAAAAAAAACATTAAAATTCATGACGGAGCCTAAATCAAGCAGGGGGAATGAGAGCGGTCATGTTAATCCTTAGATGGCCGTACGGTTCGGGAACTTGATGACAGTCTATGTAAAAAAAAAGTAATTACGACTCAGTTTTGTTTCCACTTGAGGAGCACATTTGCCGGTCGGCAGTGGCGAATGGGACTGCTGATAGGAAACGGGAATGGCAAACCCAGAAGCTTTGCCCAGAGAGGTTCTTGCCATCGGTACTCGAGACTCCGAAAACGTACGTACGTGAGTCATACGGAAGAGAGAGGAAGGGCCGAATTACTCGGCCGGCGAACGCGTATCGGATCAGCGTCGAGGATCATTCATCGTCCCCGGTCAAAGGAACGGATGAAGTGCTGAGTAAACGAAACGGTGGGTTCGTTATAGTCATCTCTCTGTTCCAGCCCCTTTTTCATACCCTTCCACCGATCGTTCCGTTGCTCCATCGACTGGCGTGGCTGCTGTTGATGCTGTCGGGAGAGGGTTCGCTGCTCCGTTCGCCGTAAGGAAAACGCGCGCTCCGACGATCCAGGAATTGAATCATACGCCGGACCGAAAGGCATCGCCGTGTTCGCTCAAAACGAGGGGGCTCGGGTACTAGAAAAGCTCGTGATCGAAAGGTACCGAAAGGATGGGCCTTCCAGTGGACCAGCGCCAGAAAATCCCCGTACGCCTTTCCAGGTTTTTCGATTCAACCTGGATTTCTCCCAACTGGGCCCGACTAGCAGAAATACCTTTGCTTCTGGTAAAATCCTCGGCGAATCTGTTCAATACTAAAAACTGTTCGGTTATATATTTTTTTTTTTCTCTTACTTTAAATACTAATTAGAATATCTCGTAGCGTATAGGTGAAGGAGAAGTAAAATGGACCAACGGGGCAAAACGCATTCAGGTCCTACGTCTGAGATAACACTTTTTTATGTGTCAGGAATGATCGGGGAAAACAGGCCATTTTGTCCCGCTCTCCCCATACCATGATGCTGATACTGGCAGAAATGGAAGAACATATTCCACTGGCTGCGCGCTCAAAGGCCTCGTCGTCGCTTTCGTATTGTACTTCATTGTAATATATGCGCAAGCAAACATGTGAATTGCAGTCTCGATGTTATCGAGGGAATCGTTAATGAATATTTGCTCGTCAACGATATGACGAGTTTCGATCGAGGGTACAGCTGCGCTTCTCATCCAAACATGGGGTATGTTTAGCGGAGCGGATTGCACGCTCTTTCAGTGTAAATATTAAACTCAAAATGTATGAAAAAGCAGCGAGCGAAAGAAAAATATTTTACGAAATACATATCACGTATAGAACTGCTCAGGAGTCCGTGCAGGGTATTTTTTTACAAGAAAAATTCGGATTAAAAAATAAACTATTTTTTTCAATTCCCGACTGTACAAAAAATTACACTACATATTTACGTCAAAAAAATAAAATAATAACCGTTTGTTTATCATTTCAATAACTGTCGGTCGACGTCTCCCCAATAAACAATTAAGGCAACCTTATTATTTTATAAATAAGATTAAGTAGACTGAGAGGAAACATCTCCCGATTTGTATTAAAATGATAAACAAACGGTTATTATTTTTTTTTATAGCAAAATATGTAATGTAATTCTGTTTACAGTTGGTAGTTTTTCAATTTTTTTTTATTTTTATTTTATGCTTTTTGAATTCTGCCATATTTATTAATTCTAAAAGCATTTAATTGATACAATATTTAGAAAGTTGTATCAGAGCAAAATGACACATAAAAAATGTATCCCAGAGCAGCGGCACATAGAAAATATTATCAGAGAAACACAACATTAGCAAATTGTTCCGGAGATATACACCATTTCGAAAATTAAATTGCTGATATATATTACTTTGCGAATACAACGTTATACTATAGCGATCGATTTAGAACTATAAAACTATTTCTTGGTGTTATACAAAACGTTGAATGAGCCTAACCTACTATAGATGGCGCGAAGAGTATAGCATTTTCATAGCGGACGACAGAAATCATCGTACAATAGTTGCCTTGGTGTTCTCATCTCATTGGCTTATCGATATGACATCGCGAACTATTATTAACTTATTTATTCGAATATACGTGTATAATATCAAATTATCAATAACAAATTTAAATTAATATTTCACAAAAACAATCTTTGCAGCACCTCCGATATACGGGATTTTTTTCAGTTTTTTATTCCATCAAGAAGTGCTCGAAATTTTCTCCGAAATTCATGTTTGGCGGGACCGCTCCGACTACCTTAACGAATAATCTGCTACATACTCGTTACAATATTGCCGTTTTGACAAACACTGGCGCCTCCGAAAAGTTGTCGAAGCCGGCCATTGCAGTGAAGTGCATAACTCCCGTCTTTTTTACCCGGAGCGCAGTCGGGAGTTAAAAAAAACATCGAGTGGAATTGGCCTGGCTTATGACGTCCCGTAGAATCGCCCAGAAGTGGCTACGGTCAATCCGTACCGCTTTCTATCTCGATCGACAACGATGTAGAATGCTTCGAGCAGGCTGTCCTGGAAGTAGGGACTTTAGCCCTTTATTCGAGGATTTCACCGTTGGAGGGAACATAAAAGATGAGGATTGGAAGAAATGGTCGTTTCAAGGGGCGTTTAGTACTTCAACGCTTTTGATTCGCTTGGACAAAACGTTAAGCGTATTAACGTTTTTCCGTTCCTTTTTAATTTTTTTATCCTCGAAGCCGCAACCTACAGCGTCCCCATTTCGTCCGTTTCCTTCCACCGCCCAACCGAGGCCTCGCACCAAAGTCACCGTGATTCTCGTCTCCCACAAGGTCTTTGTCTGGTGCCCAATACCCTTGCTCGTACCATTCGCTTCAACCCCTCCGGGCAATAATAAAACTTTCTCGGTTGGGAGGAACCAGCGTTCCGACGCGGGCTGGAGAGTCTACGTCCAACGAAGATGCCGGGAGAGTCTCAGAGAGAGAGAGAGCCAGAGAGCGAGAGAATGCTCGCGTGCAAATACGGAAAGACGGGTGGAAAACGCCTCGGGCAAGTAGAAGACGATGAGCAGTGAGGCTCACGCTTGTTTCGAGGTGGATAAGCTTGCTTCCGTTCCCCCGAGACGCGATTCCCGCTGAGAACCTTCGACGGTCAACGCATGCGCACACTGCCAGGAGTCTCCGAATTTTTTTTTCTTTATCTTGGCGAACTTGGTACCATCGAAAGAAAGATGCACCATAGAGAGCAGAGCATGATCTTCGAGGTTGCGCGAAGTAAACCGAAGGAAAATAAAGTGAACCGGCGACGGGCAAACCACGTCGGGTGGGAGGTCGCGGGAGGGGTTAAATAAAAGGCGGAAAAGAAAATTGAGCGAGGAGAACCGGAGGGAGAGAGGTGGGGCTCGAGCTGTGCCCTCCCGAAGAGGGTAAAAGGTGCATCGTACCGGCGGAATAAAAAGATCATCAATTATCAGCGGCGGTTTCGCAACCCCGTACCCGGTCGGCCTGCAGACACCTATTATACGCGAGCTTGCACAGGGCGGAGGAGAAGGAAAAGGCGAAGAGGTATGCGAGCAGTCGCTCGTGGTTGCGGAATATTATTCAGAGCATTAGGCGTCCTCTCGACCGCGAGGAATTTCCATAAAACCGTTATCCTCTATCTGAGACGAGCAAAGAACGAACCGGCGCTCGGCGAGGTGAGGGACGCGGCAGTTGCCCTGTGTCGGCCCTTGCCAGGAACCTCCCCCGTTCCCTGCCGCCTCCACTGCTGAGCGTTACAACTGTTAACACTCTGATTTAATAACAAGAATCCTGAAAGAACGATCGCTGATTCTCCGTGTAAATATGGAATTACCAAGGAGGAGTCTCCTCGGGGGTTCCTGAAGAGGTTTCTATTTGAATCGAGCTTTTCTCCCTGAGTCCTCGGTCGTAGCAAACAAAAGAACTCAGTCCGCAGGGATGGTGGATTTGTCTCAATTAAGATGTCGCGATTCGTTAGTGTGTGCGTGTGGCGAAGGCGAAAAAGACTGCTTATTCGCTGGAGCCTCCATCGTCTCTCACTCGGCCCTCCAGAGATTCAAGCGCTAAAAAGGCCGGGCGCAGAAAAAGAGCACAACACCGTAGCAAAGTACGCGAGGAAGGCTAATTAAAGCGCCCATTGCTATTACCGGCTTTGTGCTGTACGGGGGGGTTGCCGTTGCCGCACTTCTGAAAGCCGGCCGCCGCCGCCGCCGCTTCCTAATGTTTCGCTTCTCCTAGAAAGGGATTACAAAAATAATGCACGCCCTCTATATCCCTCGGGCAGCACCAAGCTGCACTCTTCCCTGCTCGGAATTAATTCCTTCCCGTGGCTCCTTGCATGCACCCACGTAACACCTTCATCGTTATGGTACGAAACTAAGCGGCTCACGGATTTAGGGTCTTTTCTTTTACTTCTTTTTTTTTTGGTCTTGTTATCAAAAGACGCGATAGCGTCTCGACGCCAAGTACTTAAAAAAAAAATTAAGCGGAAAGCTACGTCGCAGTTATACTCCAATATGCCGAAAGTGGAATCTTTGAATCGATGATATTTAACATTTTTATCTGTACCAAAAAATATGTTTATCAAAACAATATTTAAAAAAAACAAATTGAATCGCATCTGCCAAGTTGTGGTAAACAGATTTATACAGATCTGTATATATCTAGTATAGCAATTATGTAGTCAAAAAACGAGAAAATAAAAATTTAACCATTTTTTCTTCTATATTTAACTCAAAAATACAATAAGAAACGCCGGCTTGCGCATCGAATCGTGGAGCGGGAGGCAATGTTCTCGGAGATTGGTGATTACCCCGTAGGAACGTCAGTCTCTGAGGAAAGAGCCGTCTGTGTATGGCCCGGTTTTCCGCAGTTTCCTTGTGCCCTTGTGCGAATACGACACAGTAAGGAGGTAAGTCGGCGGGAGGTGGACTCCACCTCCCCGCAATACGGGGGGAGGTGGAGTGTGTAAAAGGGGAAAGACCCCGTACAGGTGGAATACATAATAAAAATATAATATAATGAGAAAAAAAACCCTGGTGCGTCCTTTCTTTCGATGGAATAAACTCAGCATATTTGTATTCCATGCACGCACTAAGTATTTTTTATTTTTATTTTCTTATTGTATTTTGAGTTAAATATGGAAAAAAAAAATTGTTTTAATGTTGTTTCCATTTTTTGACTACATAATTGGTATACTAAATATGTACAGATCTGTATAAATCTGTCGACAGCTTAGCTCATGTGATTTCTCTCTCCAATCATCTCTTTTTTATATAAATACATTTTTTTAAGTCTTGGCATACCATTTTCACTTTTTTTTTTTGTATATTTTTTAGTTAATATAAAGTAATAGCTGCTTGTTGTGGCCGGGGCGAATTTAGAAAACGGAAATTTAGATTTCCGGAGAAATCTAAAATGTATCACCGGTAACCTAATCGGCATGAAGTATTTCCGGGACTTCCGGTCGAAAAATGAGAATTCTGGATGGGATGTGACGTATTGCCGGTACGGCGTCACTTTCGGACGAAAAATAGTTTTTTGCCCCGATCGTCGCTGTGTGGTCAGACCAGCATGATCGGAAGTGATCGTGCTGGAAAACCAGACAGAGTATTGTGGTAAACAGAAAGTGCATTGTCGCATTTACACGAGCTTTCTCGCCTAGCAATTGGCAGCATTGAGCATGATTCTTATCAGCGCCGTGTCAACTTTGTTTCTGATAGTTATTAGAACAAGTGTTTGCGGAACTTGGGGCGTGGGTAGTTAATTGCTCCAAATTGCTTTCGCTCCATGGCGAAGTTATACCTCCGAAGCTAGAGAAGCTCGTAGAATCGTGCAAAGCTCGAGGCAACACAGAGAGCACGAGTTGATGGGGTTGGAAGGAGGAGAGGAGGGGTACGGTGCACTATTCAACTTTGCCAAGTTTTGGTGTGTCAGCCGGTACATCGTGGCCTCTGTGTAAGCTACGACACGAAACGATTGTCCGTCCGCGGTCTCGACACACCGCGTTATCCGCAGCATATGTTCTACAACGAGCGAACTGCCGGGGGAGAGAGAGTCCACCTCTATCGTGTACGACCTATCGAACTGAGCGAATTCGTTGATCCCGGCGACCTTACCCATTATAGTCGGGATGGACCGTACGTCTGACCGGGGACTAGTACACGATAATGCAGAGCGATAGAACAAATTTAATTTTCTTCTCTTTAGCAATTTCAGGCAAAGAGAAAGTGTTTTATTTTATGTCTCAGAGACGGCTGAGCCGTTGGTTTATCTCACAGGAAGATATCACCGTATCGCCCCAAATTATCCTATGCCAACTTCCATCATCATCGCTATATAAGAATTCTCGAATTATAACTGAACTCGTTATTTTCGCGCTCTGGGCCACGAGGCTATTTTTGTGGTTTCGCGCGCACATTCTACGGGCAGCGGTGAATTTATAGAAGCGACGTGAAATGGTCTCTGCCGCGCGTTCATATACCCACAGGAGAAGAAAAAGGAAGAGGCCGAAGAAAAAAACGGGGCCTAAGCAATTTATCCCTTGGGTGTTCGGGACGAAGGGACTCGACGCGATTTTGCCAGGGATATTTCGAAGCCTCTTCGGACTGTTTCGGGGATTCCCCTTTTCTTTCCCTCGTTACTCCGAACGACCGCGCTTCCCCGAGTTCTCGCAATAATTCTCATAACCGAATATCATTACCATCATCCCGGTGGACGTTTATTCGCATTGTTTCGCTATCAAATTTAGGAGAGAAAATAAAATATCTGCAAGATGTCAGAACTCTACGAGAACCGAAACGAATTGCCACAGGAAAACCGATATCCGAAGAAGCGATCATTTGAAAGAAAAAAAAATCGTCACCAGCCAATCCAGAGAAGCGAAAGCCGCGGTGGCTCGCTCGCCAATATAACTCGCGCGGGTTTTTCATTGGCGGGCTGGTTCGCACATTTTCTAAGCTCGCTCTCTATCCTCGCTGTATATCCTATCCGGCAAGAAGCTCGCGCCTCGCAACTAGCTCTAACTTTCGTCGACTCGATCAAACTCGAAACTTGTCCCACACGCCTGGACTCTGCACCGCCGCGGTCGGTGGTACGCTGTCGAATTTGTGAGATCTCTACGAAAGTGCGGCGACTGTGGGGGCGCAGAGAAAAAGCAACGGAAGAAGTAATAGGAGAGCCGAGAGAGCCGGGATTGATCGGGTGCGAGAGAGGAGATCTTTCGCGGACAAATCGGATGAAGCATCCCTCGGACCGAACCGAAGCTGTGCAGTTTAATACCCACTTGTCCGAACATCGTGTCGGCAAAGATATCGATCAAAGCTCTCGCCACACTGCAACGCTAGGAATTTACTATATTCCTTTATAGAAACTTCACATATTGGTTTTTTATACATAAATATAATAGACCGCGTTAATTATGTAAGGGTTTTTTTAACACACATTTCGGATCTAGTTTTTCTGCAAATTGCGAGTATTTTTGAAGACTCATCGTGCGACACCGTTTCGTTCTTCCATCACTCGTTAATGAATAAGTAATACCGTTATCATCGAGGGAAATACAATATATGAAGAATACGTTCCAGATATAACATGCTTTTTATGGAAGGTTCTTCTACCAGTGCCATCCGACCAGGACGCCATCTATATGTACTTGCCGAAATTGTTTTAGCAGGTGGACTCCGAGGGTGCTTCCGTCACTCGAGATACAAGGAATCTTCGATAAGATTATTTTAATCAGCGCAACAGTTTCCTAATTTACCCCGAGAGGTAACGTACCGACTGAGCTCCCTATCCTCGGAAGATCTGCCCGTTCAACTCTCAACGTCACCGAGGAAGGGATGTTCGGGTAAGAGTGGAGGGGAACGTTTCCTGCGCGAAATCTATCGTCGGTACGGCAGTAACGCGGCCTTTCGGGGGCGATCGACGACCAAAACTGATTAAGATTGTCTAACATTTATTATACGGCAGCACGATTATTTATAATTTATGTACATTGCTTTCTCGTGTTCGCGGATGGAAAAACTAATTAATAGCTTTACAACGTAGCTCAACATATTTACACGTCCCTGAGGATTACCCTATTTATGATACACTCAGTTAAACACACATTACATATATCGTGTATTTACCACGTTGATTTTCATCATGTATTTACTGTACATACCTCCGGGGCTACACTACAATCGAAGCTATCAAATCAATTAACCAATCACGCCCGATAGCGTGCCGTTTTGGTTTCTTTTTTATCGTAATCAATATTCGAGGTATCTATTCGTTATCACGTACAACGGAAAATAGTATTATCGATACGCAGTATTCAACGATACAGCAACTATGTATATTTACCTATGCAGCTACACAATACCACGAGGGTTCGAGAGTTCGACGGCCTTTGAACTAGTTCGACAACGAGTGGAAGAAAAAAATCCGTCCGTTCTCCCGATTACCTTTTCTAACACTGGAAAGGCTTGCGCGGTCGTTCCAATCGCTAAATTCGTTTGCGTTGATCTCCGATTCCATTTCATCCACACGTTTTTTTTTTTCCTTTTTTCTCGTCAATGGATTTTCAACGTTATTATTTTTACATGGCCTTTCCAACACCGATTCGTCGATGATTACGTTTGTTCGTAGTTTATAATATATTATAATCGTAGTGACCCTTACGATTTTACAACGATGTGTGACTTTTCCAATTACTTCCGCAACAGCGTTCATACATTTACATCGAAATCTCTCATCGAGCAGACAGTCGGAGTCTTAAATAATAACAACGATAGTGGACTTGTCAATACATCGCGCATATCGGTTATTTATTTTTATCACACCGTCTAAAACCATGTCGAAATGGGATAAAGGTTGTATTCAAGTAGCCGTGAAAAATATTGGGAAAATCTAGTCGATGATGACGGTTCTTCGTAATTTATAATATGCAAACATCACCCTCACGATTTCACAACGATCTCTAACGATCCCGATTACTTCCGTAAGGGCGTTCATACATTCACACCGAAATCTCTCATCGGACAGACAGTAGGAGAGCTAAATAATAATGACAATACTTTTGGGCTCATCAATCTATCGCGCATATCGGTAATTTATTTTTTGACACCGCCCGAACCCGTGTCGAAATGGGACAAAAAGCCTTATTTCAGAAACACTGAAAAATCTTGCGAAAATCCCGTCTGCTCGATATTGTATAATCATTATTGGCTGACCGCATTCAATGTCCAAGCCATTAGCCATTAGCCGGGTCGTAGCTACGACCTATCATGTTTATCGTCACACAGTTTTCAACATACCCTATTTACATCGACTGATACAATAACACCATTTGCCCGAACGATATATTACAAGCTACTATGCTACCCACGAAACAGCAATAGATTATTACGGCTCTTCGTAGTTTATAATATGCAAACACGACCCTTACTATTTCACAACGATCTCCGACGTTCCACAACGGCGTTCAAGCATTCCCAGCGAAATCTTTCATCGGTCAGACAGTGCGACACCCAAATAATAATAACTATATTTTTTCCCCCATAAATCTATAGCGCATATCGGTCATTTATTTTTTCCTCACGGCCCGAAACCATGTCGAAATGGGATTAAAGTGCGTGTTAAAAAAAAAAAAAGAAAGAAAAAAAAAACCGTGAAAAACCTCGCAAAAATCTCGCCTACTCAATAATTTTTAATCATCACTGTCTGACCGTGTTTGATGTCCATTGGCCATTAGTACGGTCGTAGCTACGACCTATCTTATTTCTCGGTATACAATTTTCAACATACCCTATTTACATAGACTGATACAATGATACCATTTGCCCGAACGATATATTACAAGCTACTATGCTATCCACGAAACAGCGATAGATCTGCTACCGCACATTCACAATCGATCGTCCGGGGACCGATCGCTCTTACATCTAAATTCTTACGTACCCACATCTTATTTATAGCATAGTCACGAATTGGGCGCGGGAAGTCGGTGGGTAAGGGGTTTGCAGTTGCATTGTAATCCACGGAAATAAACATTTCAAAGTTTGTACGGTAAAAACGACGAACATGGCTCGCTCTATGTAGCGTTGATTTACGCGCCAATCAAGGTGGGCCATATTCACCCTATCTACCATAAACACATGCCACATGCATACGCGACATCCGAGGAAAATGTATTTAAAATATCCGACGTTTTGCTGTTTTGTGTAAATCAACTTATAAGAGTAAACGATTTATCATGTCATATAAATGGTATCTGTGTGACGTATTTTTTCCGGGCGAGAAGGGAGAGGATTCGGGGGTTTCGTGAGCTTCAAAAAGGCAGACACGGAAGAACAATAAACTCGAGTCCTATCTTATCGGTATACCGCGGTGAGAGAAATATTTTTCTCGCTCGCGCTCGAGCGGTAATTTCTTGTCTCGCATCGAGCTATAACCGCGCTGGTGTATTGTTTGACAATTTCGGTTCGCGCGCGATACACAACACCGGAACCCGGATAAAGATCAGTGAGGAAATATCTGACGGTTTCGAAATCGACTGCGGACACCGTTGTCTCGTACATCAGCTAACACGGTGCGGGGTTGGCGTATCGTGTTTGGAGAGGATTATCCTCGGCTGTTGTATAGTAGACGGAATCCTTATCGGTTGACGCGAAAGCGTGTATACCCGCCTAAATATTCGCAGTGTATGTACCGTGGTTCGAGGACGAAAAGATAATTCGCGGCGATGAACGTTCGGCGCGAGTACGGCGAAGCCACGCGAGCGCCAGATATCGAATTCCTTGCGGGCCACGTGCAGCTAATCCTCGGCAACTAACGATGCAGCCGACGGTATACCCGATTAGATAGAAGTATTACTCCACGATACCGAATTCGTCCTCGCGAAAGCTCTCGCCTACAGGCTACGTGATTAGCACGGGGCGAATGCCTCAAATACTTGTATTACATATTCATGTACTCAAGTCGTTGATGTATCGCATACTCCGTACTTGATGTATCGAATACTCGGTACTTGGTGTATCGAATACTCAGTACTTGATGTATCGAATACTCGGTACTTGATGTATCGAATACTCAGTACTTGATGTATCGAATACTCAGTACTTGATGTATCTAATAGTCACTACTTGAATGTATCGAATACTCAATACTTGAATGTATCGAATACTCAATACTTGATGTATTAAATACTCAGTACTTCGGAACTCGATGTATCCACTATTCAGTATACTTCGGTACCAGTTATACCTCCGTAGTTCGGAATCAATGTCCACGAAACCGTTGCAAAGCTACCGATGAAGATTGACAAAAGAGAAGTGCGAGAGAGCGCGCGTTCGCGTTACTGAGAATGGAAGACGACGGTCGGTGATTCGTGAAATTTTCATTCAATTGGTGGACAATTCAATAGTGACAATTTCCAGTGAGCAGCGGCGCGGGCGAGGGCTGGGATTCTTGGATACTCTTCCGTATTAGATAAGAAACTAATTTTCCCTTTTTGCGTGTCGGAAAACTTTCCAGACATCGGACCCGGTTTCTCTTATCGCGAGTGTTCACACTTTGCGAAGCGGAGAGGGATACTTAGCGCGAGGAGCGGAAAGTCTGATTGAGTAGCGCAGCCGCGTCAATGTAGCCCGCGAGAAAAAGGAACAATCCGGTGGGATAGCCAGTCAGTTGAAATCGCATTTGAATTCGATTGCGTTGCCCTAGACGTGTTTCCCTAACCGAATAAGTTTTCCTCCCGTTAACTGGCTTCGGCGCGCTCGTCGTCTTGAAGTTTAATTGCGTCGAGCGCGACGGTCCGGATGGCACGGGAAGATGTCTCGCGAGGAGAAGATAGCGCCGAAACCACTGTCGGTGAACACCTACGTCGTGGACAGTTGTCTCTCGACAAGACTCGCAAACACGATGAGGAGCGCCTGGAGAACGACGAGACGCCGATGAATGGACGAGGACGAAGTTGCCGATTGAAAATCCATCGTGTCTTCGTCGTCCTCGCTCTCGTTTAGCACCATATCGTCCGTCATCTCGGAAGTCTTCTTGTCGTTACCGTGATCGTGGTTCCACGATTTCTTCGAGTTCCTTCTCGAATTTGGTACCCCGGTTGACGGTGGTTTCGGCAGCTCTGTTGGATTTAAAGATAAATCTGTGAGTTTTTATTTCGTGAAGGATCACGACGACCCCCCAGATAGGGAATTAACCCTTTGTCTTACGGTGGGACATAGGATGGTACACCTTCTTTCGCTCAGTTTTCAATTTTTTAAACAAATCTGTTGACATGAAATACCGAGGTTTTGTTTTTATACTATAAAAATGTATGGTTCAAAGGGTCAAGGGTGTGGATTTCGGGAAAAAATTGTGGTTTCATTCCTACCAGGAAACATGAACACGTGGAAAAAAATACGCTCGTTGCCGATTCGTCCCTGTGATCCCTGCAGGGATCCCAGAGATTCTAGGTAGACAGCTACGAAAAATAATAATCCCCGCGAGATTGAATACGGAACTTTGGTTTGCGCAAGAATCCCTGAAGCGAACGCGATCGAGCTTTGACGTATTGAAAAACGGGATTTCCCATATTTTCGCGAAACCGAGAGAGCTCCCTGTCGCGGACAGATCCTCGATGGAAACGGGGAATCATGACACTGAAAGATATTGCGAATAAGCAAGAGCTGCGATTCTTGAAAAAAAAAGAATAAAACTTTGCCTCTGATCGATCCTTCCAAGCGCCATTGCCAGTCTGGTATTCCACCGTTGTTTCAATAACTATAAAATTCCACCGAGTGGATTTTTTTGTATTCTGTAATCGATACAGAACCTTTCTCAGTCGACACTGTTTTTTCGGCTGTGAAAGAATAGACCTTGCCACGAATCTAGGTCGTTCGTTTTATATTAATTCTCGATCCTATTTTCAATCAAAGGTCTTCCTCGGATGGCCGGCGTCGCGATGATCGCGCGAACCGTCCACAATGAAACCGCGCGACGATAACCCAAGAGGAAACAGTTCATCATCGCGAATTGCGAATATACTCAAGTGAACGACGATAATTCATCGGAACTTTACGGGGCGCGATCCCGAATGAAAAACTATTGGCCTAGAGAAGAGGCCACTATCAATTTTATCGCGATTCATTTACACAACGCCCGCTTTAACGGCTTTATCGAGTGGTACCAAATTTTCCCGATATCCGTGGAAAACACCTGAAACCCGCACCGCATATCGATGTAATACAGAAAGTACGCAGAAACAAAAAGAAGAGAAAAAAAATGAAAACCGAAATTAATTAGGCATCGCGTTCGAGGAGTTTAGTGCTGGAGAGGTTCTTTCATCTAATCCGGACTGGCGTGGCGCTCGCACCCTTTTCAGCCTTTCGCTCTATTATCGCTCGATTGTATAATACGTTCCGCTCCCACACCAATCGTCTGTCGTGGAAAAGTAAATGAGAACAAAAAATAAGTCAAGGAGAAAGGGGTTGGGTTTGGAGGGGCAGGAGGGGGGGGGGGGGTAAAAAAACAACGAGCCGCTGTAAATACGTATCTCCGTGGCCACGGGGTTTTCAATAGCCGAGAGAGAAGTCCTGGGGTTCAATTAACGGCTGAACCAATTACTCGCCCAGAGGAGGTTGTATTGAGTGCGGGAGACAGAGACAGGGGAGACTGGTATAAAAGGGAGTCGTACGCGCATGAAGTATGGAATGAATTTTCTAGCTACAGGCGTAATGGTTTCGGGAGAAAGAAATATATAAAAATAAAACGAAAAATACACGCTGCCCGGACTGTGTATTTCGAGTACCGCAAATCCTTTCGTTAGTTCGCATCGACGTTCGGATCGTTAATGATCGAAATTCAATATCTTCGTTCCACAACTAAAAAAAAAAAAATTGTTTGGGAATAAAAAATTGGAATTTTTTAATAGGAGTTTCAATCAGTCTTATGTATGATAAGTCAAGAACAGCGCAACGAATTCATAAATAGGCGAAGTAAAAAAAAACTATAGATAAATACGAGCTCTTCCAATTGACGGTCCGATATCGTAAATCGGTGTCTTTAATTGGAAGAGACGAAAAATACATCACTATGAAGAAAAAACACCTGCCGACGGTCCTCTCCGAACCTCAGTTCCTCAGTGACCTTTGCACCCCCGGGCTATATAACTACTCTACTAAATGTCCCGTTCGGCAGAGAAAAAAGGTGAAACAGAAGATTAAAAAAAAAAAAACGCTCACTCACTCGCGTACGGTATCGAGACGAGAGGAGTGAAATTCACCGAGTTCCGGATGATTGATATCGGAAAATTACGATCTCCTTCCCCTCCCTCTCTCTTCGCGTTCCGTCGCTCTTTTTTCCCGATGCAGATACAGATAATTTACGCGAACGTGGGACACATGTTTCGGTGCATCGATTTCTGCCCCCCCTGCCCAACCCGCCCCAACATTCAACGATCTTTCTCCCCGCGCATGCATGACATGCACACCCCTCTGTGTAGGCGCAATTCCGGAAAACGGAGTGACCCAGCCGCGAGTGACGTCCAAACATCGACGAAACACATAACCGTTTCTCAGAGTACGACACGACGTAGCGGAGTTGGCCCGGCTCGATTCGCAGACGCGGCATGGAAGGGCTTCCGTTGAACATGCGGAGCCCACATCCGGCAATCCTGGCTGCTCGAGTCTCTCGCGGAGTACACAAGGCCGAATTTGCATCAGAGCTTGGGACATGAGGATCTATCGATCGGCGAAGTATCATCGGCAGAGGCGGCGGCCAAGAGGGACGCAACCGCTCGTCGTCGGACAATCCTGAGCTCCTTCCGGTCGGCATTGTCCAAGAGGCCAATGCGAGGAGTGACCAATGACTGGCGGATCACCAACGACTGCAGACGTGGATGGACGGCTGAGAATGGAAAAGGACCTTGGAATCTTGGGGACCTTGGAGCTGAATGAACCACAAAAGAATATGGGGCAAAGTGGACCTTCCTGTAATCGCGATGAAGATTAATGAATTTCGCTTCTGAAAAAATCACGACCCGTCTCCTGTGCTTTCGAAATCGAGATGGAGAATCGAAAAGGCGTGACCCATATCGGGGACCGTGGTGCAGAATGGACCAAAAAAATATGGGGCAAAATGGGCCTTCTTATAATCGTGATGAAAATGAATGAATTAGGCTTCTGAAAAAATCACGACCCGGCCTCCTGTGCTTTCATTGTTTCCTCGATAAAATATCAATTCTTGAAATATGGAAAACTATCGAAGAATAGACGATCGCGACCGAGGTTCTGAATCGGCGTTTTCAAAATTTGATGGTATCTCGGAACGAGTCCGTTTTGTTCCGCGAGTTCATTTTGCCCCACACTGCCCCTGGTTCGACGCAGGTAACGTGCCCTTTTGATTCCAACCATTGTACCTTCTCGTGTACATCCCGGATTCAGGAACGACAGGACGCTGAAAAAAGTCACTCCGAGTTTGTGCATGCATCGATTTGCCAACCGTACCGCCGCTTACCCGGCGTGTTTCTCTGTTACAAAGTACAATCGTGACTTGCCTCGACGGGCCAGGAATGACGCGCGTCGCCCGGACAAGTTATCCTTCAAATTAGTATACGGCGAAACTTGGCGCTGTCTGTGTTGAGAAACACCGGAACCGGTGATTGTACGGAGGGCGAGGGACGGCGGGCATAGTAATAACTAGCGCGTGTACGCGCCTCCGAGGAGCGATCGCTGTACGGTTTATCCTGCGCTGGAACCGTGCGGTTTCCTTCCACGAGTAATGTCAACCACGCTGCCGTCACTCCGCGCCCTGCATATGGATATGTGCCAATTACCAAATTTAACGGGGTGTTCCGGAACGCCGGAGGAATCGTCGCACGATGGAAGCCATGGCTTACGCATTGTATGGACCATTAGGAGCTGCAAGTTTGAGGGCTATGAAACGCGACTAATACGTTCCACATGGCGGCCCTCGAGTAGGGATGTAATATTAATAAATCGGACAAAAGTGGCGAAGATGGTCCAGTCCGGGTTTAATTAAATTACGGTCTAATTTGCGTAAGTATATTCTCGAGAATTCGTGGCTTCTGTCCTTATTAATAAATATTCGGTGTCGTAGGTAAAAATTGCAGATTTTCCATTATCGGTGTGTCTCTAATACCTCGTGGAATACGGACCCGAAGTAAATATTCTTCGAGTGAGAGGAATTCTCTGAATAATTATTTAAATGAAGCCGTGGATTGCGCATTGTATGGACCATCAGGAGGTACAAGTTTGAGGGCTATGAAACGCGACTAATATGTTCCACATGGCGGCCCTCGAGTAGGGATGTAATATTACTAAATCGGACAAAAGTGGCGAAGATGGTCCAGTCTGGGTTTAATTAATTTACGTGCTAATTTGCGTAAGTATATTCTCGAGAATTCGTCGCTTCTGCCCTTATTAATAAATTTTCGTTGTCGTAGGTAAAAATAGCATGTTTTCCATTATTGGTGTGTCTCGAATACCTCGTGGAATACGAACCCGAAGTTAATATTCTTTGAGTGAGAGGAGTTCTTTAAATAATTATTTGACATACTCACTGTAGACTTTTATCTTGCCGTCCGTTTTACCGAGCGAATTCGTCGCGACGCATTTGAACGATCCGAAGTCCTGCGCTCTCACGGATTTAATCGTCAGCTTCATCGTACTCTCGTAACCCATCGGCGTCGTCTCCACCAAGTAATTGGCGTCTGCAAATGTATATTATATATAATATATATTATATGCATATATGTTAAATATATTGCACACTGAAAAAAAAATCGATTGAGTCAACAAAATGAGCGCTCACGGATGGCGAAACAAATTTTTGGTTTATCGAACGAAATAATTGTCGCAGTAAGTAATGAAACATTCGATTTGATGGACTATTCGTTTCATCAACGAAGAATTCCTTTCGATCAACCAAACGTTTGTTTCGCCACCCGTAAGCGCACATTTTGTTGACTCAATTGATTTCCCTTCTCTGTGTGACAACCAAGCGAATAAACAAAGCGCTTATTTGGTTTTCAGGCGGATAAGTAAGTATAACATGAGGTGAATAAAGTAAGTATCTCGCGCGCAAACTATCAAACGTCTTCTGTCTCCGAAAGTCACGTCAAGACTCTCGTCATCTCGTCAAGCGATAATCTGTACTTTTTATTTTCTGCTGCTGTGAGCGCGACATATAACTCAGTATTGTAGAAGAACGTGACAGGGTAGGCAAATTGAATGGAGTAATGTTTCGGAGAATGTATCATAATAAGCATAGACGCATGATTGATGGAGACACAATCGATAACGAGGGCTCGGCATGGCTAGCACTTCACTCATGTGAGGGACAGCCGTCGCGGCGGAGGGAAAATGTGGTCACTGAATGAATTAGTTAATTTTTACCACATTTGTGATAATCATGAGAATACAAGGAGGTAAATTGAATTAGTTAAAAAGTTATAGAAGAAATGAATCATTCAATTGACAGTTGCATAAGAATGTGTAATATTAATGATACAAATTGTAGAGAAATTTGGCGGATAAAGATCATCTCAAAGAATACCGACAAGTTGTTTACACAGAGAATGCCACAACATTCTCAGAAAATCAGTGCAATGAATCGATAGATGAGATGGTGAGGATTTAATTATTGTTTAGGATTATTGCTATGAATAGTTAGTATTAATTGACATTTGTTGTTTGTTGTATCAAACGATTTTTAAGCACATATAATTTGTTTCGATTTGGTTAACCAAATATAATTTGATGATTATAGGAAATAAAGTTGCTGAAAAGGGCCAACATCATCATGACCGAACGTAAAACGAAGAAGAATGGAAGTAACCGGTTTATTTCACCTTTGAAACGCCGAAACGGTCAAATGTAGCCGTCGAAATACTGGATAAGATCATCTCTACGTTTGTCATTTGCCATACCGAAATATTCCAGTCATCTATGCAATATCGTTGCACCAGAAATACTTTACGTCCGGTCGAAAAGTGATATATATATTAAAAAATGTAACAGAAAATTTGCATCGAACAAATATGACTTAGTCGACGTTTGATTATTTACCAAACAAATCGCTGTAGCACCCACGTCAATTCCACCGTGCAGAAATAACAAAGACACAAGTACAATTACAGCTCCGGCAATTCGCGGTACGCGAACCATCCCCGGGCAGATGGAAAAAGCGAGCAGATTGGCGTACGAGATATCAATATATACATATACATGAATATATATTTTTTTTCGCGTGCAGGTGAATGAAGCTCGGTACGAAACGACGATTCGCGGCAGTACACAATCAGGATGACAATTAAAATACGCGAGCGTCACGAGCAGCTAGATGCGAGAAGTTTCGTAACTCGGGGACGCGCCAGCGAGAGCCGACCGATTCAACGGCGGGTCCCGCCTGCGTGGCGACGGGTGGACGTGCGTGCCACGTATGAAACACGCAATTCCAACGGATCGTAATTACAACTGTCCCTCGTTAAAAACCTAATTTGTACGCGCGTCGGCGAGCCGGGGTGCAAACGGGGGACTGTCGGCCGGCGGCCGAGGGAAAACGGACCGAGCGAGAAGAGTTGTTTTATAGAGTTCCGCCAAACGGGGAAGGATGGAAGAGGGTAGAGAGGAACTGTAGGGCAATATATATATATATATATATATACATATATATATATATGAAGGTATCGCGTCGAGGTCTTACCGTTGACGAGAATAAACAAGTGGATAACCCGCGAAGCGCCGGAAGCAATAAACTAGCTGTTTATGTTCCAAGCCGCTTAAGCGTTATGAAACTTCTCAACGAGTGGTGGATACATGATGGAAAGGGTTCCCCCGGCGACGGGGGATGAAACGTGAGGGAGTTTGAGTTCTCGCGGTAAGACGGTCGATCAGAGTTTAGAGAAAAAGAGGAGGAAATATCGTCGGGATAAGTTTCGTCTAGTAAGGATAGAGAAGGACGGGCAATGGCGCTAATACATACGATAGGAACCGGAAAAAAAATCATCCGAGAAATATCGGTACGTCCGGTTTGAAAAAATTTCATGCAATCTCCGGTTGAAATTGGTTTCAGGGTTTTGAAACAAAATCCAGGGTACACCGAGCGGGGCTCTCCAGCGTGGGCCGCGATGCATGGCCGCTCCAGGGACTTTTAGTTGCCAGGACTGAGCGAAGCGAAGGTTGGAAAGAGCTTTTTTCTCTCGTACGCACAGCCCGCACGGTTAACGTCGCCTGAGCTCGCGGTTAACTTTGTGAAGGGGTTATCGCGACCGGGCCTCGCTTGGAATTCGCTGCAATTGGAGCAGCAGAAGCAGCGGTGGAACGTTTCACCCACGCTGCCTCGTGAGTGGAACCACGAGTGTTACACGGGTCGAGGAACTGAAAATTAAAAAATTAAAATAAAAATAAATGAAACTAAAAAAAATTCAAATTCAAGAAAAATTAAGATTAAGAATTATAATACTCAATCGGTCTCTCAATAGGCACCGAGAGAACCGTGTCGCCGTAAACTTGACGGATAAAGAGCGCGATGGATGAGAACCGCTTATCCGGGAGCGCGTAACTCTTTCGCCGGCTCTGTTAAAGCTGCCAGTCGAGAGTTAATAAGATTGAGAACGGTAGACAAACTGGAGTTACGCTCCTTCGGCGAGGAGGAACGGAATTGATGAGAAACAGAGGACCAGTGAATTACGTTGGTAATTGAACTTTTTTAACTACTTCGCCAACTACCCATCTGTCGCTCCCGTATCACGGCGACACTCTCGAACAGGGAAAGTTTGTACCTGAGATGGACGGGATATTAAATATCGCGTCCGGTAAACTATCCCGACGATAATGTAAACCCGAGATAATTACACTGGCTTCGGGAGGGCTCGCGCGGTTGTGTCCGCACTCCGAACTTGGAAATAACAGTGGAAAAGGCAGGAACAGGCCAGACGGACTGCGTCGCGAGCGTACATAGGAAGATGGGAACCAACGGGCTTACGCCAGATGAGCTCGACCAACCCTTCGCTTCCTCTGACCGCATTGAGTGAACTGTAACAGCTCCGGATTTATTATCTAATTTTCGTATGAAACCCATTAGCAAATGAATCACTATATATATATATATTTTTTTTTTTTATTTCTCGCTTTAATTTAAATTTCTGTTCTCTACGGTACTGTACGTGCAGTTAACAAGTTCGCAATTAGTTTACCTACCGCTGACGATAGTTTCGTTGCTCGATTTTGTCCAGTACGTGATCGGTCTCGGATAAGCCTCGCTGTGACACTCGAGCATGAGGGTCTGACCCTCGTAAGCCCCGACGAGCTGGTTCTCGATCCATACCATCGGTGCAACTGTCGAAGAGGTATTAACACATGTACAAAACGATTTTGGATTGACACGTCTTGTAACGATAATCGTGCGAAATCAGGGATGCGACGACAATAGGTGGTATGCGAAATTGGATGAATAGGATGGGTGAATATGGTACACCCCAACCATTACGTAAACCAAATAACATATGGACACCGGTCCATAATCCCCACTCTCAAAGCTATCGTTAATTTCTCGAACTTAAGAAGCGTTAAACCTTTAACTTACAATGAACGATGAGGACGATTCGTTTGCTGACTGTCGGCGGCACACCGTTCGAGGCTATGCACAGATAAGGACCCATGTGAAGCCGCGTCACTCGTGTTAACTCCAACTCTGCACCCTCGCTGCTCGTCACTGCTGGGATAAAGAATGCGCATACGTCAGACACTCGAAATCACCTCGGAGACAATACAGTACACAATCGGAGAAAATAATTATCGAAACAATTTTGATGTACTAATTTCGAAGCGAATTTTCCGAAGCGGCGCAAGAAGGTCCATTTCAGATGAGACTTTTTTTCATGTCTAGCGGAAAATTGGTTAAAGTAGGCCGTTTTGCCCCGTAGGTCCATTTTGCCACGCTCGTCCCATTTATAGTAGTAATATACAAGAACAAATTAATTGCAACAGCATACGCGCGAGGCTTCGTATATCAGACACTCAATAGAGAGAAGCGGTGAAAGGTGCGGTTCGTCTGAGCGACTGACTAACGTTCCCTGTCACTCGACCACTTTTCTCGAGTATCGTTCGACGAGAAAGGCTCTCGTGGCCGAAGAGCCCGGACAGCTAAAAATACTCCTTTCACCGACACCTGTTGAAGAAAATAGCCCGTATCTCTTCTCGTCTTCCCGATGACACTGTTGAGCGGGACACCACCCGGACCAAAGAGATAAAAAGAAAAAAAAAACGTTGCCATACCCAACTTGTTGCCAGATGATTATCGCGTCTTGTTCCTTTTCGTCAGTACTTATCCATCCCTCTGCTACACTCCACAAAATCGTTATGCTACAAGGGAGGGAGTTGCGCGATGTTCGCAAAGTGTGAAGTTCGCTGGCCGAGCAAAGCGAGGTCAGAAATCACACGAGGTGTAAATCTGGTCCCTCCCGTGTAGTATAGAATACTTTTTTCGACTTCCTTAAAATAACTACATTTTTTGCCTCGCAAAATCATCCCATTCGCCAATGACCATTACTCGCCCGGGAGTAATAGAGCTTCCAGACGGAGTAACGAGCCCTATTACTCCTTAGTTGTTTATTTATTTATTTAGTGATTGATTGATTAATTCATTTATGTAATAACTGCGGCCTAGGCCGAATTATATGGACGATAGGAAACCCATCACGCAATGAACGATGTGTTACACCGATCTCCTAAGGGTTACGGGCTCCTTCACTTTTCCTCCTTCTTCCTTATCCGTTGTCACCGATTCGATTCTTGAACCCGAGACATCAGGTGTCAGTAGTCTCGGACATACGGATCTAGTCGTAGTTCGTACGTCCTATCTTCGGAGCTACGTCCCCGTTCGTTTTCCTTTCACCTACGGGACTTCAGTGTCGGGAATCGATCCCGCGACACTTTCCAGTCGTTTGGTTTCCCATACCGAGGCGCTGTACCTCTGGACCTACTGTTATTGTGGGTTCCGAACCACTTTCTCGCAGAAAAAAACACCACAGAGAATTCTCGGTGCTTGCCGGGAATCTAACCCGGTCCTACTGCGTGTGAGACGCGCGGCGATCCACTCGGCCACGTCCACGCTCGAGATCGGTCACTTATAAATTGCACAAATTTATCGCTAGTACATAAGATAACATATAACGGTATTCAAGTAATGAAACAGTACTGCGCATGCACACATGTTAATAATGATCATTGGTCAATAACAGGCGATCTTCCCCCCGTATAGCACGCAAGGAATGTGATTATTTTAGCGAAATCGGGAAACAATAATAAAGTAGCCTACGAAAAATATTACCATTCCTATACTCCGCGAGATACAATTGGAGCCTTAAGATACGGAGAAGGTGGGCAAAACGGACCGCTTTTATAAATTTTTCGCGAGACACGAAAAAAGGCTGCGAGTCCATTTCGCCCCACTCTGCCTGAAATTGAACACGAAGCTCTTCGCGTTACTCAGCGAAGTGCGAAAACAGATTCCCGTCGAATTGCGATACATCATTCGGTTGTTCATCGTCGCCGAGCGAGAAACCCCCGGAGGGTGAGGAGTTATGCTGCGATGTGAATTTCCCGAGCGGGAAGATTTTCGCCTGTGGAGTTCTCGCGGGGTGGCGAGGATTGGACTCGACTGCCAACGGAGACGAGAGATGCGGGACGAAATACGAAAGATTCGTTCGTTGAATAAATTATCGCTGGAAACCGAGAGACCCACGCGGTCCCGCCGCCGAAACTCCTGGATCCCCTTGTACACGTGGCAAATGTATGTGGGGACGAGCCATCCTGCCCGTCGGTGTTACCGCAGCCCGCGAGAGACGGTGAGAGTTAGGTGAGTCGGAAATATTTTACATCGGGTGCGCAGCATCCCGCCTGGTCCGGACCAGAACTATCCGGCGGAGCTCCGACACTTTTCCCGCGACAGCCTCCTCGCGCTCCGGCCCATTGCAGACGTGCGAGAGAATTCTTTGCCACCTCGCGTTCGTGGAGAAAATAAGGGGCGAGTGGCACGGCGGAGGCGCGATCTCTCCGGAGGAAAATCCTGGCAATTCTCATCGCGCGATAAGAATCGAGTTTTCGTATTTCGTACTTTCGCCGTTGAGAGGTGAAATCTGCGTTTTGCACAATGCTGCTAGGCTGCGAGATCCCGCGACGTTGCAAACCCTCGAACGAGGCATCCGAAGTCTCGTTCGTCCATTTATCGGCAAGACGCTCTCTAATGGATTAATTTTCGTACTTTGAAACCAACTTCTCTCGGCTAATCTTCCGGGGAGGCTGCGACGTATAATCCATCTCAGCCACTCTTTCCGCCCGTCTCTTTGGCCATCAACAAAGTAGATATTCATCTATTCTGTGGATCTCTCTCTTTCGACGCTGGGAAGCGGAGACGGACGCGGGCTGGGCCCGCAGTCTGTCGAAGGTTGATGCAACTTGTACTCCGGAAATATAGCGCTGAGTAATTACGTGGTAAGAGGATCGCGAAACTTGGCCTCTCACGAACAACGGAGCAACTCCTGCGCTTTCGGCTCGCCCTGCATAAGTGGGTTTGCAACTTTCATTCGACAGTTAAATTGTTTGCGTAAATTTATACTAAATAAGTAAATAAGTAAATAAGTAGATAAATACATAAATCAATACGCAAATAAATAAATAAAGAAATAAATAAGTAAATAACGTCTTGACCTCCACGACATCCGGGAGAGTCTCAACCCAGCGATTCTAACCAGTCGATCCGATGCAGAAGCGGGTTATTAGGGTGTCTTATTCTTGTTAGACTCCGTATGGCGCTGGTTTCGGCGGTGTTGATTTTCTTAAGGGCATAAATAAATAAATAAAATAAATAAAATAAATAAAATAAATAAAATAAATAAAATAAATAAAATAAATAAAATAAATAAAATAAATAAAATAAATAAAATAAATAAAATAAATAAAATAAATAAAATAAATAAAATAAATAAAATAAATAAAATAAATAAAATAAATAAAATAAATAAAATAAATAAAATAAATAAAATAAATAAAATAAATTTTATGGAAAGAAAAGTATGTACTCACCTTCGCGAAGATTCGAAAGTGTGATGGTACCACCGGTTTCTCGACGCCACGTGACGGTGGGTTCTGGGGTGCCAGTAGCGGCGCAGCGCAACGTAACGTTGCTGCCCTCGCGCACCACCATGTCCGTGCTGGTCGGATAGTCCAGGATATCCGGAGGCACTGGAACAATACACACATCGATCTGCAGAGCCGGTTTTGCATTGTGGCCGTGCATAGATGTACGGATGGAAACGAGCGAGATGAACCAGCGGACGAAGGGCGACGCGTACATGCCCGCCCTGACTCGCCGCTTTCCGTTATTCACCGGCAATGGATATCACTCGTTGATCGGGAGTTGTTGCGACGGACGTTGCCACAGTTTCACTGTGGAGGCTCACAAATATAACCATCCCGAACCACCCCCCCCCCCCCCGCGCTCCTCTTCCCCTCCCCCGCGGTTGTTGCCGCACTGCTCGATCCAAACGTATCTCGTCCGAAGCCAACGAGGCAACCTCCGAGAGCCGATAGCATTTTACCCGGGAGCAATAACGGCTCGAGGACGACTGCGAAATCGTGATAAAGTAGAATCGTTTGTTCACGAACACAAAACGAGATTTCTTTGCAATCGGTGCTGCGCGAGTCCCCCCTCTCGATGTAAATTGTGCATAAAGGCGATCCCAGACGAGCTCGCCGAAGGATCACCGGAAGCTCGTCCATTCGTCAGTCCCAAGACAAACTCGGTATCCATCGATGAACGGCATGCAAACGGCGATCGATCGGTACCGGGTGAATGACGATCGTGTCGGCTGCTGAGAAACGGAAGGGCCCATCATGCGCTGTTCGGCATGCAAAACGACGCGGCGCACTGCTCTGCGCCTCTTAGCGGGAATCAAAGAGTTCTTTTCCGCGGGTTTTTCGCTCGGTGCGCTGAAAAATTTAACGGCAGGGTTTGGTCGTACTCTGCATCGCGAACAAAAGCCTCGGACGGCGAATATGGATTCTCTCACAGGAGCGGCGAGGAATCACACGGTCGAAAAGATTTTCCACCCGTTTGTCGGGAAATTCGCTCGTACAAAGAGGACGTGACAATTCCGGGAAAAGCACTAAGGAAAGCTCGCAAAGCAATTTGATATCGCTGCGACGGAATAACGGGAATTTTTGTTCAACGCGCGTATTCGTCGAACGATACGGGGAACGAAGCCCCGACGGAGAAACGGGACGCACTGTTAATTTGTTGCGGATCGTCAGGAGAGTTCTCCCGACGCGTATAAATGAGATGAAAAATCCCGAGCCGGAGCTCACGGCGACGTACTTTTTATCGACGGGGCAACACAGTCGAGGAATTTATTATTATATTTTTTTGCAACCATTCAAAGAGAAATTTGATTTTCGGATGAAGCCGCTGTTGAACGTTCGAGTGGAAGCTTCTGTGAAATTATGTGATAAATTAAATTTTTTGGTCTCTTTGATTTGATTAATGAAAGCAATGCAGCGTCATTGTCGAGCTTTTTTCACCTATTTATCTCGGGTAATTTCTTTCCGTAAAATACCCCCGACGAGTTAGATCTTACAGTACTTTTCGCGAAATTTTCTGCAAAAATTGGCTTTGAGAAACTCGGGTCAGGAAGTTACAAAAAAAAAAAAAAAGGAAATTGGAATCATTTATTCGCCCTAACGTTGTCTGTAACGTCCAAACTCTGCAATTTAATTGAGGCAGATTAAATGCCCTCGAGGCTCGCGACTTCGAAAGTCCGCACATCGTCCGCACGCGTTCGAGCGATGCTCGAAAAAATTATTCCTCGCTGAAGAGACCCTCAGCGGTGAGTGACGAAGGGTCTCTCTCGCTGCTCTCTCAATGATTTATGGAATTCAGCTCTCCGCTCGCTGTTCTCCGTGTGCCCGGCGAGACCAGAAAGAAAGCGTTGTTCGCGGTCTCGATCGATGCTCTAGATGGTGAAAAACTCACCGTTAGAATCAGCGGCTAGCAGAGTGGGAACCAACTACCGTTATAGCGAAGGCTCGCTCGGCGATCAGTTATTCCATCGCCTCGATAACCCGAATCGCCCTCCCCCGTCCGGCCATTCATTTCTTTCGTCCCGCGGCTGCAACTCGCTCGTCACCGATAAAGGATAAATTTAACGAGCGGTTATTTTTTTTCTTTTTTTTCCCACCGCACCGAGTCCGAGATCTCGAGCTGCCATCACCGAATCCGTACAAATGGAAGTACGAGAGCGCGAATTGCCACGTTCAAACGTGCTCCTCCTTCCCGAATCTCGACCGGACTGAAACCTTTCAGAAGAACGAACGAATAAAAGAGCGAATAGCAAAAGACGAGAAGATCATAGAGAGTTGGATGGGAGGAGGGCGAATTGGAGAGCAAGTGGCGCATCGAGTGGATATGTTGTTATGAGGGGCTACTCGGACCGCAGAGGAGGCAACGGCAGGGCACGTCGCCAGGAAGGTGTTTAATAGCCCTCCAAGAGTGCAATCGCCCCGCCCGCTCCCCTTCCGTCTCATTCCACTTCGGTCTCATATTCTATACGTATATATAGAGTGTATACTTTGTTCATGTATACGGCATACTTTGCATACATTTGCATCCCGGCGCCACAAATCGGGCAGACACGCGCGGGGAAAATAGGCGGGTGCCGCGGACGCAAGGTCTCTATCTTGGCCAGACACACTTCGTTTACGGCCGTGCGACATAGGCCGTGGTTGCTGTACATAAGGAAAATTCTTTATGCACATGCTGTAAATTTATATATATAGAGTATATATATATATATATATATATATATATATGTATGTATATATGTATGTATGTGTAGACGACCATCCAACGGACTAATGACAGAGCAGTGACAAGCGGTTACGTGTTATTACTGGGCCGAGGAAGCTCTTCGCGGGACAAGACCGATTGCGGGGCTTGAGAAATAAAGCTCTCGTAGGTGCGCCGTGGCAGACTCGGATGCTCGGTCGACGGTGCGGACTTAATTCTTGGGCGATGTACAACCGACTCGTTATACTCTGTGCGAAAGAGCCTTGTAACCCCCGGGTAGGGAATCCGACAGATGGGAGAGTTGTTTGAAACAACTTTTGCGGGCGGAGTGGGGTATATACGGTTTGCCGACGAGGGAGCGAACTCCGGACACCGGGCGAGGGCCGAAGGGAGGGTGTAATATCAGGGGGATGCAAGTTTAAGTTTGTCCGTCGCGCGAGTTCGCCAGCTCGACGGGCTCGTTGGAGTTGTTTAGCAAATATTCAGTGCGTCAGTCGTCACGGACTGCGTTCCGCCGTTGGTGTAAACAGAAATTACGCAACTGACGGGGGAGGTTAAAATATATGAAGATGGCACTAGTGTTGGCGCGAGGATACGCGGCGAAGGGACGGATTCGCTATGAGCGGGAGAAAAATACATTAAAAATGTAACTCGATATTATATTATATCACAATATATACCGGTGCGTTTGTCTAGCGATTAGCGTGCTCACCTCTAAACCGGAGCACCGGTAGATCGAGGGTTCGATTCCCGGTGCCGCCGTTTCGTCGAGAAATAAAAATATGAACAGGACATAGCTCCAGATATATACTTGAGGCACACGCGTACTTGTCCGTGTGTGCCACTAGTACCTATTGAGCTGCAGTCCATCTTCACATTCTCGGCGAAACTGGACGTAGCTCCCGTGCCGTGAAGCGAATCTGAGACCGACTGTATCGGCATAGGTTTTCTGCAGTTTCCTTGTGGCTTTAGTTGTAACACTATGGCAGCCGCAAAAATGGGGGACTGGCTCGGTGCGTAAGGACGATAAAAACGTAAATGGACAAAAAAAAATGAGGTCTTAGTGATTGCGCATCAATCGAGCCGACCAATAATCTTATCGGATATTGGTAGGTTTCATTTCGTTCCATCGATGTAACCCGCTTTTCTGTCCCGCATTTTCCCGCTCTCCCCTACATTATCAAATTGCATACAATATTAGTTAACCAGTTTCAAGTTGATGGGAGCCCGTACTACGCGAATCATTGAAAGCTGACCGCTTTTTGACGGTATGACGCGATGCACACCGATTATACCAATCATCAGTTGTTCGTTGCATACGAGCTCTCTTACCGACAACCTCCAGGAAGCCGGTGTTGCTCGACATCGGGTCCGTGTTGACCTGACACATGTACCATCCACGGTCGTCCTCCCGCGTCTCTCTTATGTGAAGGGACCACGTACGATGACCACTATGCGTCACCGCGATCCGATGATTCTTCGTGATAACGTGACTCGCTATCGTTAGGATGGTCTGCGTGTCGATCCGCAGCCACGCCACCTGCAAAAAAAATATATATGAACACCGCCGAACTGAGATTATTATGCCGATGTAACTCGAACTCTACGACATCGCTGGTGACATACTTGGTGGAGCGCAGACTTCGAGGCCAACAGACTCGAAACCTTTTTTTTTTTTTCATGAGACTAAAGCCGAGCGATGAGCCGCCGGCGAATCGAGGGAACGACGATATCTACAACGTCTGCAAAGCGTTGGCGCGCCTTCAGCGGTAATACCCTCTTGCGCTTGTCGGTTACACCCGACAATAAAATCACCACGGTTATGAGACTACATTCTGGATAGACGTCGAGCAAAGCGAAATACGCAGGGGTGGGGGAGAGGAAGAGCCTATCTTATTCGTGGGACAGCGAGGTGGCTTTTCTTAATTGCGACACGACCCGAAGAGAAACAAAGTCCACGACGAACGTCCGCAGCGTCTTCGTCTTTGATATAACGACTTTAAAGCGACTCAAGGCGAATGACGAATACAATTTCGCTCGCGGTTATGCAATATATTGTGTAAAAAGATTTAACGAGGAGAAAAATTGTACGAAAAATAAATAAAATTTTAGCGCACAATCGTATCGTCCGCGTTATGGAAGACCACGTCGGTATGCCATCTCGTTATTTCGCCTCTTAGAAGTTGTCGAGGATCGAAAATAATTGCAATCCGATTCACCTATTCACCCTTCCCGACTAACCATCACATTCAATCGGGACAAGCACGTTTGAGAATAAGTGCTCAGTGCAACGGAACTCATGGGAATATATGAGCGAAGGTTATTGTCACAAGTACGTTGCATCGAGGCGGTTGAAGGAACGCGACCCGATTCTATCCAATTTTCTCGGAATACACGTTAACAGAGGATTTTTTTTTTTTTTTTTTTTTTAAGAGTAAAAAAAAACAGTTCCGCGATTCCGTCACGGCTTTGGAATAAAAGTGAATTGAACGCAAGGTACGAATGTACCGATGCCACAGTTGCATTTCGCTCTGTCTTTGGTGGTACAGTGTAAACGCCGACTGACACGGATTCTTCTTTGCATTTTCTCAGCTCTGACCCTTTTCACTCGAGCGCCTTTCGAACTCATGTATGAAAAGGGTGATGAGATTTTCATGATACGCGCGAGACGGAGAGGACGTGGAGAATAAGGTTTACGATAAGGAAGAGACTCGCTCGTCGGCTTTCCGTAGAAGAACTGCATTGTCCGCGTCATACTTAATGCGCTGAAGAGCTCGGTGGTTTTAATTTACGAACGTATACAAAAAGCGCTGGAAAATCAGAATTTACGTCACTTCCGATTTGAAAATCTCGTTTTTCAAGCGGAAGTGACGTATTTCCTGTGCGCCGTCACTTCCGGTCGAAAAATGAGATTTTTTAACCAGAAGTTGAACGCATTTCCGGTAAATCTCCGGTAATTTAAATTTCCGGCTTCAAAAGCACGGCGAGGACGCGACGCGTCCGGGCCATAACCTGCTAATAGATCTTTGAAATACTCTAATAGAATTTATATAGAGAATCTCTAAATGCATCTATATAAATTTGTTGGAAAAAAAAAAAATTCCACGTGATTGAATTTGCAATGCGGCATGAATGAAGTCTGGAGAGAGCGCTAGATCATAGTCGAGAGGGGCTCTCTCAGTGATGGAAGAAGTGGTATGTAAAACAGAACGTAAAGAGTTGAGCCGGAGTAGAAAGTAGCAAGTAGTAATGGGGAAAGTATATTGTGTGTGCCGAGCTCGCGCAGGTTTGCAGAGAGAGAGAAAGGGAGGAAGCGGAAAGCTCACGAGAGGTAACCCTGGAAAGCTGTGGAACGCATGGCCCGCGCGCGCGCGCTTGGGCGCGGGAATCTCGCGGACGAGAACCTGGCGACTGCCTCTGCTTCTGTTGGCGTCGTTCATCGTCGGTTTCTCCCCTTTGTGGCACACCGTGAATTGCACCGAGTAATTATTCAGTCTCTGCCGAACCTAGCCTAACCGTTTCAGTTTACAAATGATTCGTTTCCCTCCGCCTGTACAAGAGAAAGTTTCGTCCCTATTCAACGAGACGGTACGAATGTTTCCATCCTGAAAATTCCGTCACTCGTCGGGTTTCCGCCGCTCTTCTATCGTCGCACATCCGTCGTCTTGTCTCTCGTTTCCTTTTTCTCGCGAATTAACATCCATCCCGTCGCGCATACATTGCCTTCCGAGGTTCCTCTCGCGCGAACCCTCTTGTACGGGGAAGAGTCACAATGGAGGATCTCGCGAAAATTGAGAGTAAAGAATTCCATAGCCCAGTTAACGCAGAGTAAAAAAAAACTATACACGCGTCGTATACGAACAATCGGTCTCCGGGACGATGTTTAAGCATGGCCGGGTGGAGACACGATTGTGCGGGGAGAACAGAGCCGCGTCTCCGTCGGAAACCACGGAAAAACGGCCCCTTTTAAATACAGTCCTCCAAATGAGAGTGTTTCATTCCATCCGAGGAAAGCCTGTACGACGAAACGGACACGAAAGAGAGTCAGTTACCCTGAAAGCCAAACAATATGACATTCAAACGCGACACCCTTATCCACAATTTCTCCACTCGCTGATGTAATTGTTAACAGTTTTTGTGAAAAAAAGTTCTCGTATCTGGAAAGCCACCGTGCGATTCTATGTTCAACTTTGGGTGCTCTTACGCAAAGCTCTCTGGCTTGATGCATTCGTAATTGAACGCGTAACTTCGTTAACCACTACCCACTCAGAGTCCCATTAGCTGAAGGTCTAAGTAGGAACGCGTATGGTACATGTTTCCTGCCCTCTGTTGCGGCATTAATTGAACCTATGGTAAATCGAACGTTCGGTTGTTTAGAGAAGTCCCGTACACAGTTCGTGCTGTGACGAGGGATGCACACTGAGACACACAGAGGGACGGTGAATATTATAACTCGCGAATGGGAACGCACTCTCCTGGAAATGATTACAAGGTGAGATTCTCGCTTTGAGGGTATAATTGTGGGAACTTGAGAGCTGGTAGTGCGGGGCGTCGCCAATAGCGGTAAGTTTGTCGGGGACACTTAATTGGCGCGTGTAGGTAAGGATTCGCCGGTAAATGCGACAATTGTCCGGGGACATCATTCGGGCACTCACGCTAACAGAATCCTGCACAACAATGATTGTCACGAGATCTACGATAAAAGTGGTAAACGTGGTCCGGTCAATGGATCATCCATCAACGTCCTGATCATGGTGAGGCATATTCGCCACTCCTGCCGTATCGGACCGGTCTGCTGAAGGAATCGACGCCAAAGGCTCAATGGGCATTGAGATCGATGTTAAAGGGAAGTATGGCTAAGGTCACGGGTTAATACCGCTGTGTTATCGGAGAGTCCCGCTGCGCTCGGGCGATAAGCATCGGAGTACGGTGTCAATGTTGTCACATGTACACATAGACGGCACACATACGGTCGGGCGTTACCAGGGTTGGAGACTTGAGAGGGGTGAAGGGTAACGATGGGAGGGTGCCGGGAGCGCGGGTTTGGGTTTGGCCCATGCAGTACAGGGACCGAGGAGGTTTGTCGACAGGCAATTAGCCGGGGGTGATGTAATTCGTGAAATCATCGTCCGTCGCATTTCTCTCATTCCTTCTCCCGCTCGCTCTCCATTCCCTGATCATAAACAACGTACACCTTTTTCGCTCGGGCCTTTTTCGGCTTGTTCCTCACTACCCCGCTTTCTCACCACGACTTTGTCGCCCGGGAACTGCACGCAAATGAGTAAACGAGTAATCAACCGTTTGTTGATCTCAAGGCGAAAACACGGGACATCGGATAGTCGTTGGTTCGCCACTATCGAAACAACAGCAACAACAGCTCCAATCATCCGTCCAGCGAATCTAGTGAGGCAGGTGCCCTTAATAAACACCTGGGTTTCGCTTTGACGAACATCGAGTTAATCGGCTCTCGATAATTCGCGATCGTTTGCTGATCAAGGCAGCCACAGAGCTCGCAGTTAAACGTATCGGTGGAAATTACCGAGCGAGGAGATTGTAAATACCCTGCGCGGTTGTACGTGTACGTATGTTTCATGCACACCTCATCGATCAGCATCAATGGTCTCTCTCCCGGCCATCCACTCGTGCCACCCCAAACGCTCGCACCTCATTTTCTCGCTACGGAGCAATGCAATCACAATCCTACTACGCGCGGCTCGGATTCACAACGAATTGACGGTATGACGTGTGGCACTCTATTCATCTCGCAGCGGAATCGCTTTTTTTTGCCCGATACTCGTTTTATTGCGGTTCTCGAATGACTAATGAAGACACGCTCCGTAGTCACGGTTTGAACAAAAGATAACTCTTTTTTATTTCTGCGGAGGTTGTTTTAATCTGGCAACGACGTGTCGACAAGACACACCCAATCCCAGATCCTGATGGATTATGACTGCCGTCGAAGCGGAGCTAATCGCGTGCGAAGGATCGCGGCTCTCGCCCGAGGTAACCCCGACACCGAAACCCCTAGAAGATTCTCACCGGCGGGACACGATCCTTTACAACGAAACGGAGCCTCGCTAATGGGGGGTGCAGTTGCGTAGGAACGGATGGTCTGCTCGAGCCCACCCTGATGTTTCCCCTGCCGTTTCCGGCTTGAAGCGAAAGGGGCAAAAGCTCGCATGCTGCCCGGTCGGAATTCGCACACGCCGCCAGCCATCATTTTTCATAAGGCGCGCACGGGATTCCAGATCCTCTTTCAACCAACGCTATATAGGAGCCGCGTACGTCAATGGAGTTGGCAGACAGACGTCTCAGCCACACGACGTCGACAATGCGCCGGGTTGATTGAATCCTCGAAGACCATCTACAGAACGTGACGCCCAGGTGGTCTTGTGGGGCCTCAACGTCGCCTCCATTCTCTCTCTCTCTCTCTCTCTCTCTCTCTCTCTCTCTCTTCACCTTCCGTATTTCCTGACATTGGCTTCCTTTCCACGTCATTGACCGCCTATATTTCTCTGCTGCCTATTACGCAACATCGGTTTCCTGACGTTATCGTGATTTATTTTTTCGCCACGTAATTTCATGATCGGGAAAGAATGGTCTTCGTTACCCAAACTTCCAGCTCATCTTGGCCAAGGTCTTGTCTTGCTGGCACTGCGGCGGCGCACCCGCAAGTTCAAATTCATCGGGGGAGGATTTAGTGTTATCGCCCGGCTGCTTCATCCGCCTCTTGCTTACCCAAGTAGAGGACGTTCTGCATGGTGGAAGCGGTGAATATGACCCATCCTGATTGGTGCGTAAGTAATTATACACAGACCGGTCATTAGTCCAGTGATCAGTAAGCTCTGTTGCGTTGGCTTACTATGGCCTGGTCACAGAGCGTGAAGCTGAATCGCGTTAGGCGCTTCGAAGATCATCCCGCCTCGCATATCGGTGCCGAATCACTTTAATCATACGCTTCCCGCAAAGTTGCACACCGAAGGCTCCATACAAACAAACCGGACTCGGGAAAAAATTGGAAAAAAATGTACCACTACTCGACGGATCGATATTCCAATGGGGCTCTGCGTCCTCTTCCGCTAAAAAAGCAATCATTTTATCGCGGGTATGAGAGGACGATGGCTAGAACGGCGGGTCATGATGCGCACTTGGATCCCCTTCGGCGCGGCGGTTCCTCACCCCTCGATGCCTCCCACACCGACACTGATGCAACGGCATTCAATCGTCGGATGTGAAAAAAGACGGAAGGCGCGGCAGACAGAAAGAGAGTTTGTTTATCTCGAATAAAAATTCCATCAGCGATATAGGTTAGTGGAGAACGAGCAACAACGTAGAGTAAAAATGGTCAAATTACCCCGGTCTTCGTATCGGCTTGCGTGCTTATAGGGATAGTCCATATTAACCACTTTTGGCCCTAGATCGTTACCAAAGTTCATTTCCATGGCAACTTTGCCGTTTCCGAGCATTCCTAAGACACTTGAGGCTTCCCGTCCGAAGAAATTCGTAATTGGTTCTAAGGCGAGGCGTTGCCAATATGGACCATCGATTTTGCATGGCTCTTTCATGTTAAATCGAACCGTAACAATTACCAATTTAACCGCGTCTCCGTCAAATTTACCGTGGCAGGGTTCTTTTAATTCGCCTTTGTAGGCATTCGACTGACGATCTATATGTGCGCGGTAGTTAACGGCTCTATCTGTGGCGGATGGAACAGAATCTCCGTTCTCCACAAAGCAATGGTAATCATTTCGGGCATCGTTAAATACTATATAACTTCCACACACTATATATTTTCGTATATACGTGTGTGTGCCAGGTCTATACGGGAGGATAGTGAAATATATTCCGAAAATGGTGAGTGCACTCGGTCCTCCAGCGCAGCCGAGCTCACGAGAGGGTATCTCAAACGAACCGCTTTGCCGTTCGCAAACCACTCTCCGGTGGGTGCGATCTCTCTTCCCATGCCGTCGGGGTGGCCGACCACTCGCGGTAAAAGCCTAACGAACAGTGCGTTCCATCTTGAACGTAATAATTTCGCTTTGGGCGCGGAGCCGTTCGGACGGATCCACCGAAACGCGGACGGAGGGAGAGTAATGATGGCAATGACGAAAGAAATTTATTTGCGTATATCTCCCCGGCGATTAATCCAGTTATAACCCGAGGAGCGTTTGTACTATACTTGACACGTTCGCTCTCGTTAACGTCACGAAAATTCTCCATTCAATTTCGTCCCGGAGGGGGGCATTATAACCCCGCGAGCGAAGTGGGGGGGGGGGGGGCGTTTGATAAAAATTTCGTCGCTATTCCCTCGCCAGCGGCAACGACCGTTCTCGCGCGTCATCTCATTTATAAACGACGCGAAACGTGCCTCGTGGCCGGAGGATGGAGGGTGGGCACGACACAACGAACCATCAATTCACGGGTATAAAATAAATATTCTCCTTTGGGGCAGAGTAGCCACCCTGTCCCAGGGTGCAAGTTAGACCGCATCGCCCAACGGTACGTAACAGGATCGACTGACCACGAAAAATACGGGCGCTCTTGGGGGATCCGTGTACACGTTGCCCCGTTAACTCGCTGCTCTTCCCGCCCGCCGTACACAATTTTTCCTATTTCCGGTTATACGCGCCCGAGCCAAGCTGCAGGCGCATTATTTATTGCTTTATCTTGGCTTCGACATCAAATTATTTCAGGAGCTACGTAGAGAGCGGCTGGTCCGCAGCTTTTCTTGCTCTTCTCGCGTCTCCCCGCCGGACCCGAGATATACCGAGCACATGCTCAAAATGCTCGGCAAAATTCCAAAGGTTTTCTTTGCCACCCTCGATTACCGGAGTGTGTAAATTTATGGTTTTTACGAAGATGTCTCTACCATCGGACCGGAGGTCGCGTCTTTCCAGCGAAAACGGCAGGAGATTCGAGCGAATGCGTCATCCCGGCCGGTGACATTTCGGCAAGAGGTAATGTCACACCGCTTAGGAAAGGAAAATGTCACGGAGCGTGCGGGATTTGTGGGGGGGCGAAGGAGGATGTTGATGACACGACGAATAACGTTCAACAAAATGTCAGTCACGAAGATTCTACTACTCCCTCTATTCCAAAGGATGCGTGTTGCAAGGAGGCTAGAAGCAATACTCTGAATGTAAGTATCAATGCTTTTTTCCCCCTGAAAATCCGAAAAAATCCATGATGGAAAATTCAAGAAAAAGTCTTTAAAAAATATCCCAAAATCGCAAAGCCCCTTAACGGCTTACGTTAATACAGTCCGAGTAACGAGGGTAAATCCGCTAACAGCTACGAAAGTCCCACGATTATAAAGGAGAAAAACCTCACTAATTATGAGCGCATGGTAAAAGTGCTGAATATCGTACGGTTCATGTATCATTGATTTTCGTAATCCGGCCCGACCACATTCATAATCGTGGCAATGGTACATCAACTAGCAAGAGGGTAACATCATCGCCTCCCCCTCCCTTCCTCCCGCCATTACAGGGGTATTACAGGGGATTAAAGGGGGAAAATCCCAACTAATTACGAGCGCAGGGTAAAAGTAGTGAATACGGACCGGTTCATGTATCACTGATTTTCGTAATCCAGCTCGGCCATAATCACATTTTTGGCAAAGGTATATCAAACAACAAGAGGGTTGTCTCATCTGCCCCCTACCAACCTCCCGTGAGCCGAAAACTCCCATCCAGGATCTCGCGACGCCGCATTGTTTCCTCCCTCGCACATACCTTTTCATTCTTCTTCCGCAGCTCGCTCCCGCGGCTCTGGATGTGGGTCTTGTATCCTGTAATACGCGCCGAAATAATAATATCACCCAGGAAAGATCATTACTCATATCCGGAACAGGCCAGCTCGAAGATTTTTCAACGCGTTTCTTCCGCCTCTTGTTCTCTTGCCAGACCGTCTCCATGGATCTTCCGTCGGATCGCAAGACCTTCCTCGTCGCTGTCAGCGCTTCCTCTTCTCCGCGAGCACGAGAAATATCGCCAGTATCAAGCTCGGCAGTGCTCTTCCTTTCTGGCACTTCCAACATGCGATCCCTGAGAGGTCTCTAGCCATTCCTTTATCCCTGGCAAAGTTCTCCTGAGCTCTCTCCCGTCCAAGAAATCACTGTAAAACGGAAGTCGACGAGCAGCGAACTCGGGCTCACGTTGCTTCGAATACCGCCTGCGATCCCAAGGCTTCCCAGAATTACTTTCGCTCTTCCTTCAATTAATAAAGAAGTACGGAGATACGAGAGTTTCCGGTAAACGCATTATTCACCGATCCGGCTATTGCATTCCTATTTGCAGGATCCTACCGTGAATCCGTTAATGCAAAGCAAAAAAGCCGCTCGGCCTCTCAAAGATACATTCAACACCGGAGTGGATGCGGCTCGCATGCAGCATTATGGTGGTAACAATAATACATTAATACTCTATTGAGCGACGGACTTTAACATAATATATAACATCGAGGATTTCGTTACAACGATAACTTTTCCAACGAACCCACAGCGCGGTACGGAAACTTGCAGATGCAATGTAATACAATAAACGAACGTGTGTTTTACTATGCGCTGTAAATTTATAGCGTACAGGTAATAATAATGGGTTTAACTTGCGAGCGAACTCGGGGGATCGCAGGGAATGATGGTTGCCTCGCTTTCAGCGTTCGCTTCAATAATACGTTCGGCCTGAATTTCTAAGGTACGCGGATACATCCACTCGAATTGGGTGTATTTTAAGCGGCTTAACGAAACACGCGCTCCGATAAGTTGCTAGGCTGCTGTTCGAAGGGAATTGTCGGGCACAATAAGAATTCCACTTCGGTACCAATGATAATACCATGCGAAAGGAAGTTGAATCGCCTCGAGCATGCGCGCTGGGAATATCCCCGACACACCGTTCAACCCCGCTGGAAGTAGTTTTCCGCTGTTCTCGCGACTTCCCTCGCGGAAATTGTCGCTACAGTCATGGTCTGGAAAGTTGCTGGCACCTTAAATTAATCCGTCATAAATGTAACTGGCACGGTACGAGCGTTCGCGCTGCGCACGCTAAGGCAATCGTTGGAACGACGTTTGACGAAGAGAGAACGGATGGATTAGCGAAAGAGTAATAGAAACCCGAACGTTCGCCACTCGGAGTTGAATAGTGGCGCACGCCGCGCATACTGGCAACTCCAGTATGTTACCAAATTTTTGTTTCCATCCCCACTTTTTTCTATTTTTTTTTGTCCTGCAATTTTTTCAGCCCCAATCCAGCCGAGTTACGCTCCGCCGATAAACGCTTTTTTCCGCCTATTTCCACCTTCTCTGTTCCATTCCATCTCGTTTAGCTCGTCTATCTCGAGCGTTCACTCATCCGTCGGGGCTATTTCGCTCATCCGTCCACTTCGCTTCGTCGCCCATAAAACCGATAGACATCTATCACGAATCGAAAAGTCCACGCGAAGTGATTTCCCCACTTCCGCATCGCGCGAACACGGAGGACCATTGGAGGAGGAACTCGTTGCCCGGAGTACCGCGTTGGATAACGTTCAATTAACTCCATGCAAGCGGTGAAACGAGGTGTGTTCCTGGCGCATCCAGTACCGACGTTGTACACCGGAGTGTCGGGCAGTTTGCTGAATTCGCCGTTGGTACCGACGTTACGACCGTCCTCGGGGCCGACTGAAGTTTCCCCGAAATGCCTCGAATTTCGTCGTCGAAACGAAAAGCCACCGGCATCGATGCCAGCGTCGACCGGATGGACCGGAGAGCGATAGGAAAACATTGGGAGTCGGGGAGACGGGAATGAAACGGGGGTTCGATTGGATTGGACTATTCGCAAGATGGTAAGAGCTTGGATAACCGGTGTTGGGACTAGCGACGCCTGTGCCGTCGCTTGTTCTCAGCTGGATGGGAACTCCTTCACCGTTCGTTTGCCGAAACGATACCCCGAGGTACGTATCGCCTGCCGAAAGTGCCAGCCGGAGACGTAAGTACCAAGCGTACCGACCCGATGCAACGTTGCATATCGGGTGTGGGAGACGACGAGGAAGACGTTACCCTACTTTCTTTTCGCAGCTTCCTTCCATTCCACGGCGAGAGGGCGGAAGTATTCTTCACAGCCGGCACTCTTCCTCACCGTTCGATTTCCCACGACCTACCCTTCGATCTCACCCCCCCCCCCTACCCGCATCCACCCCGCAGGCCATATTCGGCCGCCATGTCCATGTATGTCCGTTTCTTTTGCTTCCTGGCCGAGAGTCCGGATTGCGAAGTGCAAAGGGAGTTGAGTCGTCGGCTTGTGATTGGCTCAACGCTCCCTGGCGATCTTCCTTCGCCTCGGACGAAGACAATGCCAGAACCACGCGAAACTGACGCGGGTCAAGGCTTGGGGCATGCAAGGACCTGCAAGGACCGTTGGTCAATTCGGGAATGGCGATTGACGTTGTACCGATCAAACGGCAGCCTCCGGGTGCTTTGCGGGCTTTGAGGAATGTGGCGAGTAATGTGACGGTCGGAAAGAATAATCAGGGAAAGAGCGAATCTCTCGCGGATAGCGGGCAAAGTAACGAGCACCGAAACGGTGGAAAGTTGGCCCGCCTTTGAGCGAGCTCATTTCGCTCGTTGATGATAAACCGAGACACGAGGAGGATGATTTAACAGGGCAACGTAGACCGAGTTCAAGGGGAAGTCGGAGCAATTAGCGTTATCGCGTTATTAATATCGCGTCCTGCTGCCACTTGCACTTCGTCGTCGGAGAGGGTATCCAGGCGACGAGCCCGGGCTGTGACTATCGTACACAAGGAGCTCCACTTCCTAAACGCGCATCCCAGAATCTTCTCCTCTCCGTGGAGAGGATATTCGTCTTATTTTCTCATTTCGCTCATTTTATACAACCGCAATCATTCGCAGCCTCGGCACCTACTTACGCCAGGTTTTATCAAGACTTCCGAGCCTGACTGAGCCACCGCGGTATGCACACACCAACGGCTAGGCAAGGATGACGACCCGGCAGGGAAATCGGATCAGGAGATGAAGCGGCGAGGTACCAGCATCCTCCTCGTACCCAAGGCAGTTTAGCTATCATAATTCTGATTCGCGGGCGTATAATATAATAGCAACGGGCTACGTGGAAACCAATGCTTCGGGAGGGGGGGAGTTTTACTCGGAATATAATAGGCACCGTGGCGATGTCTCTCGGGAGATGAGCCGGGGAAATGGGTAAGAGGGAGCGCGCTCCGGGTAATATACGTGCCAGGGCTGCTGAGCTTGCTCGTTTTTCTGCCCGGCCTCCTTCCTCCATCCTCCGCTCTGTCTTTCCGTTTCTTTCGCGGTTTCCATACGACAAACGGCTTCTCTTAGCCTTTAAATATATTCATAATGGTCGTTTCGTTTCTTTTTCTTTTTCTTTTTTTTTTTTTTTTTTTGCAAGGTCAAAAGAGAGAATTGAATTGACGGTCGGAGCATGAATGACGTATAAAATATGTCTCAGGTGTGCTGTATATTTAATTAATCTATATCCTCATTAAGACCCGAGGCGATTCCGTTTCCTTTCGTCTTCCGGTTCCGACTCGGTGGGCCTCCGCGGACCATTTATTCTCTCAAAGTGAGCGCTTAAATAGCGAAGGGATATCGAGAGACATTGGCCTATTATTTCGTCCACCTCGAGCGTAACATCGCTCTTCAATTTTCATACTTCACCCGGTAATTGTTGGATGTTCACATGGAGCGCCGGAGGATAAACCGGGAACATTGCCGGGAGCTGAAGGACGCACGGCGGCCGGAAGATCTCTCGGTACGTGTATTTCTCATTGTTCAGGCAAAATTCCTGCGGAGAAGGGATCGCGGTAGGTAGAAGTGGCGACGATGAGAGAAAGATCGACCGCGGCGCTCGGCCTCTATATCCGACTCTCGTCTTAGGCACACCTCGTTACTCACAGTGGAAGGAGAATCGTGGCTGGTGCGCGATCCGGATCCTTTGGCAGATCGCGTCGTCAGGATCTCCGCGCCACCGAGCAAACCGTGCCTTTCTCTCACCGACTATTCACGAAGACCACGGTATCGCGAATAATTAATATCGCGGTCCGTTTGCACGAGTAATCACAGTACTCAGGGGCGCTACAGACACCGCAACCACGACCTCGGTAGCCCGTAGCGGAGCGCGCCTCTGTGGCGCCCTCTGTACGCGCTTCCTCGCTCTCTCCGTGTGCCCCGATGTCTCGGCCCACACTGCGAGCGGGAATGCTCGGCAGGCTTCAGACCTGGGCGCAAAATCCCGCTTGTCGGGATCCACTCCCCAACGGACACACGAAAATCCCGGCCGTTTGGCTCCTCGCGATATACACGCCTCGCTGAGCCCTTTAGCTTCCGACGTGCCAGCATACGCGCGGTTTCTGGAATGGGCCACTCGGCAAACGAGAATATCTTTACTTTTTGCTGTCTAAGTAGCTCTCGCGTCAGCCCGGAAATAGGTAAATAATGTAACTTTGATATTTTACTTGGTGGAGGAAAATTTACTTGTTAAAAAAGATCCTCGTCACGCGGTGCGCGCCGAGACCTCGCAGGCTGCTTATGATAACGTAATTGACGGCAATGTTTCGACCATATGTGTAAGTTGTCGGGTAAGTTGTCGGGTACATATGGTAATGGTCTTAAAATTCGTAATTATTTATGGGCTGGATTAGTAATTATTTTTCGACTGCACCTCCAATTCGAAAAAGCTGCCCCTGCCGGAGCTACAAATCGAGCGAAGTCCGATAATTGCACCGTCTTCAGTTGACGATTTCATATTAATTTTGAGACCATTAGTGAACACGTAAGCCATCGATGTTCAGTAATCGTGATCTGTCACTCAGTTAGGGGTTGTCATTTCGAAACAAGGGAAAAGCCAAAAAATCATTTTAGTAGCCAAAGACAAGGTTCATAAATAGAGATGAATAGTCAGACCATTGTTGTTCCTGAGACCTAGAGTTTCTGCAAGTCCTGTACTTACAGATCGAGATTTGTTCTGTTCATGAGGGTTGTTTTTTCTGATGAACGCACTGAGAGAAAGATCTAGTAAATATGACTATATCGCTTGCGAAATATTACCATAGCACGTAGTAGTAGGGAAATAGGGCGCGACCTATGGGCTTTGTTCGGGTGGATACGAGAATGTTAGAATTAGCGCGTTTGAAGAGCCCGTAAAAGGTCCATAAATCAGAGATCAAAGAGATGCCTCTAAGGATATATTTTTTTAAGTTCTCACCCTCACTTTTTAATCCCGATTATTTTTAGTGGCATTCGAAAGCCCGTAAAAGGCCTGTTATTTCGAGATATGTTAAAAAAATGTTTGGACCTAATGGGGGTGCCACCTTATTGACCTACTGGCCGCAGATCGGAATTGGACTGGATCCCCGCTCGTCCCAAGGTTGAAGTTCCTATCTTTATCCGATTGATCGATGCCTTAAGGTCGGTACAGACCGGGGCCAATGTTTCTCTCTCGTTATTTTCAAGTTGCAGCGTTGCCGGATGGGAATTCCCTAGCGAACGGACCAGCAGCCGAGCGTGCAGGGAGGAGGAGGTTGGAGGCGGAAACATCCTCTCCGGCGCGATTAGGATACTGGGATTAGCCTCTTTCTCCCCTGTGGCATGGTCGACGTCGGATATTGAGACGATATCCACCGGCAGGAAGTAGGAGGAAGAAGCTTTGCGGAAGAATTCGCTGCCTAAAGGACTATCGCGAAGCGCGGATTATGAAACTTGGGAATTTTCCACAGCAAGTCGGTGGAGGATCCTCGCTGTACCGGCTACAGCGGGAATCCAGAAGAAAACCTTGCCGTCCGAGTTTTGGCTGAGAAAATTAAATATCCATTCGAATGGCAACCGCGAGGAAATAGTTTAGCGCAGATTTTCCCCGCGAGTTTTCGCTAATACGGCGGAAACTCTCTGGGCCCGCCCGGCCGAAGAGAACCGAGTCCTGTTTTATTTTATTTCATTTTTTTTTATTCCTTCTTTTTGCGTCGTTAGCGAAATAAGTCGTTTAGGAATAGCAGCGGCTCCGAAGGGACCGCGGCTTAAAAATTACGGAGAGCCTGAGCGAAACAGAGTCAGAGGTCGAGACCTTTCCCTCCCCGGCGAGCACCGATTTGGCAAGAAGGGCGAAAAGAAATAATAATCCGCCACGGCATCAGCATTTGGCCCCTCTGGCAAAGCGCAGCAGCAGCAGCAGCAGCGACGACGCTCTCCCTCGCCCGATGAAAAAGCGAGATGGACCAGTCGCTGGAGAGCGGAGACTGGTGTTGAATTTAAAGCACCCTCCTTCAATTAGGTTTACTTCCATAAAAAGAAATAGAAAAAAAAATCTCGACGTCGCGAAGTTACCACGAATCTTTCTGCAATTCAAGAAAATCACTTCTCTCCGTACCTTCGCTTCCGCTGGCGTGAAGTTACTTCGACTTTTGTTAATGGAATTATTTCACGCCGCTTCCGCAATTACCGACGATACATTATGTACCGTAAAATGGTCTGGGTCGCGTTCGTTATCTACAGTTGACAAAAAAAAAAAACAACGACAACAAATGTTTAAGTAAAAACGAGCGAAAACATACTCGCTCGGTTCAGTCGACGGCAGGTTGTAATTAGAAACAGCAGTTTCTTGTCAGACGTGCGGCTGCAATTGCCGTGCAGCTCCGGATGACCGCTCAGCACGATGGCCGTTGTTGCCGTTTCTCAATTTAAGGTAGCCCTTGCGAATGGTGTTTACTTCACATAAGTCTCAGAGAAATGAGAGGAACCTGCAACCACTTCTCGATGGTATAAAAATCTGAAAAAAATCAAACGTATTAAAGATGCTGAAAATATTAACTTTGTATAACAATAATTCAAAAATGTTATTAACAAATTAATGAAAAATAAAATTGTTCAACCAATCTCCCGGAAACCTATTTTTTTTTTTTTATGAAAATGATTCGTTAATTTTTCTGAATACGTATGCATTTTTTCAGATTTTTAAATTCACTTTGAATTCACTTTCTACACATTTTTCCCATATAAATAAAAAAATCAAAGTGAATATAAAAATCTGAAAAAATTCATACATATTCAGAAAAGTGAACAAAGTATTTTCATTTAAAAAAAAATTAGGTTTCCGGGAGATTTGTTGAACAATTTTCTTTTTCATCAATTTGTTAATAACATTTTGGAATTATCATTATGCAATATTAATATTTTCCGTGCCTTTAATATCCTTGATTTTTTTTAGATTCTTATACCATCCACAAGTGTTTGCAGTTCCCTCTCACTTCTATGAAACTTATGCGAAGTGAGCCCTATTCGCAAGGACTACCTTAAGCTTTCTCCTCCGCGTTTGTACAATACGTTAAAGCTCCCTACGTTAACCACCGCAATCGGCCTCGGCTTCCGGTTCACCAGCGGCACGAGCGATTTAAGAAAACCCGCGATAAAAAAAAAAAAAAACAAGAAAAAAACCGTACCCTCTTCAACGAGAGGCGAAGAGAGGATCCGTGTTAATCTTGGCTGGCGCGAGAGAGTCCAAGTGCCAGGCCAGCAGCTCGTTTTTGCAAATAACCTCCCCCCCCCCCCCCGGACTCGAGGGGCGGGTCCTTAATTTCCTCGGTGTGATCGTCTTTCTCGTCGATTATCATTTTAATGTACATTGGAACTATAAAACAATCCGGTGGTTTATGGGGATAAGCGTGTTCAAACAGAGCGAGAAGTGGTTAGCAGCTCGTGCCGGTGTGTTGTAGGGACGAGAGGAGGAAGTGGGGAATCCTCCACCGCTGGTATATTATAACTCTCGTGCGGCCTGTAGATCGACTCAGCGAGGGGTTGGAACGGATTCCGAACGAGGTGGGTGAAAACGTCGGGGAGGCAAGACCCGGCTGGCTGGAGAGAGGAGCGGAAAGGCGGTTGTGCAAGCAGGCACGACGTCTATTACGTCTGGCTTGCGCGGCCCGCGCGGGGCCGATGTATAGGATACAGATATACGAGCGCGAGGGCGCGCGAGGGTGCAAAATCGTTGGGCGAGGGAGCCGAGGAAAAGACGTAGAGCCTTCGACGGCCCGGCAGTGAGAGGGCTCCGTACCCACCCGCTCAACAAACTGCTGAACCCACTCGCCCCACTCATTTCTCGTTCCACGCGAGATTTTATTCCAACCTAATCGAGTTTCAACGCCGACAAGATATACAACCGACGTACCGTTAATTTATTGTATCTCCGAGGCGGCATCGCTCTCTTGTCACTCGCTAAAAATAGTCCTCGGATCGAGGCAGACACCGCAGCGTGGATCGAACGATAGGGTAATTTCAAAGTTTATCCGATTTCAACAGAAAATATTGAGCTCTTCGAAAAATTTTCGCATCACGTACGGAAAAGATCGTTGCCGGTTGGACTTGGCGCGGTTCTGAAAATACGACGGTTTGATGATTCATGAATCGCTGGCGCTTGGAGAAAGTGGTATTGCATTGAGGAAGGACGTTTCGCTGGTCACTCGAATGGATCTGGCAAATTGATCCGAATTTTAATTATTGATGATGAACTAAAAAAGAATTTAACGTTTGACAATGGTGCGACTATGAATTGCCTACACAATTTATAGTCGCTACGAGACTCCAACGTATCGCTTGCCTTGTAGGGTCCGAGATTCTCCACGATGCAGGTGAATATCGCCTCGCGGCCGACCGATATCGTCAAGTTGTTGAGTGGTTTGCCGAATCTCGGCAGTTCTGAAATCAGAGAGAGGGGATAATGAGATAAAATGTGAATGCTGAATGAAAAACGAGAGTATTTTGGAGCATAGTGACACGTGTGCGCCAGAAAAATTTTAAAATCTTTTACCGTACGGTTTGCACACTCTTGCGACAGTGAAAAGTCAATACGAAAAAGAAATTGCACACTTCGTCCCAGTTCGCTCGTTACCGCGTAACCTTTGGTCGAAACGAAAGAAAAAAAAACACACACACACAGACACACACAAAAAAAGCGAAATTGAATAACCAACGTGAGCTCCTCGGCGAGCGCGAGTATTCAGGGATGTTGGAACAGACTCTCCTGTGTCGGTACCCGGAATATTCAAACTTTCGTGCCAGCTTGAGTGGCGCTTGGCCTATCCCCCTTATCGGTCTCGAACACGTAATTCCTGCGGTATCAAACATGTGCGGGAAGGCAACTACTCTCGCTCTCTCTGTTCGTTGAGCGTCGATCGGATTACCAGAACAAACGAATCACCCTCGACAGCAGCGCGTAGCGAGACATAGAGAATCACAGAGCGTGTCCTTCGGCAGGTTTCGCGAAAGCCACCGATATACCGGTATCCGAAGAGCGGGTGTGTTCTCGGACACCTTTTTGCATTATTAATTCTGAAAACGTCAGTGAGTTTCACGGAGTCCCGGGGGATCCCAGCCGCGGAGGCTGTCAAAGTAAATGGGATAGAGATGAAAAGTTTTCGCTAATCTCTTCGATAAAAAGGGCAATCGGTGGCGCCGGAAATTCGAAACGGCGAAGACCAAAAAAATGAGATTTGTAATAATTATACCGAGCATACGAGATGGATTGTAGGGGAGACCGGGGCAAAATGACCCAGCGGGGCAAAACGGGACAGTGACGGCAAAGCTCAATTTTCCAATGATTTTTTGATGCCCCATTTTGTCCCAACGATAAAGCCGAATTTTCAAAACCGTTTTGACCCGGGTAAAACCATCGCCACCATCCCAAAGTTATTGGAGAATTGCGTTTTGTCTCATTATCCCGTTTTTCCCCGGTGTGCCATTTTGCTCCGCTCTCCGCTAGTGCGGGTCAATAATTGGGTTACTGGCATTTTCTCAAGACGCGCCGATTGAGGATGCACCCAATTTGGCCCCGCATCGCGTCCAGTGCTCATCTTGCCCCCATCCGTCCCCGGGTATTGAAATTAATTTTTCCGACGATGCTGTCGTATCCCATTTTGCCCCATGCAGTTTGCAGAATGTTCGTTTTACCTCGGTCTTCGCTGCCTCGAATCCTCCACTGCCGCATATTGAACGTAGACCTATCAATGTATCGCACAGACGACCATCGAGATGGTACATTCTATTATTGCGAAAGAAACTCGTAAAATGGATCTCTTGCTGGCAACAGAGCATTCGAGGATATCAAAGTGCATCTCTTATCCTCTATGACCTCAAATACTTCCTTTAAGACGGCGCCCTCCGATTCTCGACCTATCCTTTCCTTGCGTACCTCCGAAACGTATGTAAAAGATCAAGCTGGAGGCGTTCCACTTACTTCCGGCAGGGCACATACGCATCCACCCGTCCACCCATGCACGTATACACCCATTCATGTTCCATGTGCACGAACGGTAGTCACTTCTCCGTAAATCGTTTCGTCCGGAAAACGGAAGCGCTCTTCTCTTTTTCCGCCCGGCGCTACCTTTCTTTCGCGTTTCCGTCGAGCAAATGATTTAATCTGACCACCCTCTCTTGCATGGCTTTATCATGCTTGCTCGCCTTTTCTGCCTTCTTTTTTTTTATTCATTCTATCCCCGATCTCGTTTCTTTGGCTCTGCCACTCCTCTCTTCTCTCGGGACAGTGAAGCGAGCTTCGTCGTCGACCATCGACGCTCGGCAGCCTGATATTCTCCCTTGTCGTCTTCCAGATCGGCGGAGAGAGAGACTGCGAGGGGCAGAGGGAGGAAATGGTAAGCTACCGCGCAATGCCTGCCTTTGGCTCCTGTCTGGAATACGCGCGTTCAAACGATAATCCCGGAAGTGAAAGGCTTCGCCGTCTACGCTCTCACAGTGGCTGTTGAAAAGGAGCGAGTAACGAACGGGTATATCCGGAAAAGGTGGTTGGGAGGACGGATGGACGAAACGACCGGCGCAACGAATTTTTAAACCGGATCACGTTCTCGTACTCCACTCCGATACAGAGGAAAGCTTCCATCGGCAATGCACAGGCCGCCAGTTTCGCCAAACTGATATTGGTAATCGAGTTTGCGTCGTTTGCCATAACAATCGGAACCGATCGACCCGATCGATTGGCACTTCCGGATCATCCGAGCGTACGCAATTGATTGGCTATTGGGATCTAGGAATTCTAATGATGGGGATGAGATGTGGCTGATTTTCCTTCAGATTTTTCTTTTCTTCTTCCCGATAAGAGAATAATAGCGAGTGGTAAGACGAGGCGGGTGTTCACAACCACGTTTCAACGCTCCGTCGGTGTCCGCATGGGCGGCGAGACACGATATGACATTTTCCGACAGGTTTCACCCGAGCCGAGTTGGTCGCCTTGGTACCGGAACCGGGAGTCTTCGAAGGCCAATATCGAGTGATCAATCCTCGCGGGTGTCACCGCGCCTGGAGCGTCTTCCTCTTTTCTCTACGGTCGCCACACCTGCGTACTCCCGCTTGCCCGTCTGCAAAACTCTTCTGTACCTTCTTTCTACATCGCCGTGGCAAACTATCTATCATCCGGGGCTCCAGCGATCTTCCTTTCTCGGCCCTTCGTACGTGTCATATATCCCACCAATTTTCTTCGGGCTCACCGAGCACCGCGGGGTACCGTGAAGAGACCCCCCCAAACCCCCGCCCCCGTCCATGAGATTTTCGCTTAAACAAGAAAATCGTCCGACTCCCGCCATTAGCGTCGGCAGTGTGCCGATCAAGTGGATTCTTATCTCACAACCTGCCAATCCTCGTGACTATCATTTTCCCTCTTTCCAATTGCGTCTGGTTCCACTGTTCGATAGTTTAGGGGGAGAGTCTAGAGAACGGCGCGCAAGGACCTTTTCTCAAGTCGTTTTTTTTTTTTGCTCAATGTCATGTTCCGATTTGGGGGGGATTCGCAGTTCACGCAGCATCGGGAATCTTGATGAGGATCGACAAAATTGCACACTCTTCCCGACAGGTAGCGTTATCGAGAGCCCTACTCGCGGTCCTTCGTACGCAAATGATATTCGCAAGTTTCATTTTTTCCGGCGTTTCATTGCTCTCATTCCCGATTTCCATCTGGCTGGATAATTCGGGGGCTTGAATGACACCGGGGATAATGAGACAGTGGCCGAAGGGCGTCGAAACGAAACGCCCCGGCGCGAACCCCGACCGGCCCCCCGAATGTCTCTCGTCCAATTATTGTCATGGAACTTAACGGCTCCATTGTGATTGCTGACGCAACGCTCTCGTTCCGATTCAAGCTGCGAACGCGACGTTAATTACAACGGTGGGTTACCCCCTAGGCGGTTACCCCGGCAGTGGGTGTCCTCTCGATGAATGTTTAAATTGGAAGTTCGGGTGGAAGAGAGACTTTGAGCTCCGAATCATACGAAAATATTAGACTCGCAGTCACGGATTCGCATTAATTTCCACTCTTCGTCGAATTTATCAGAACCGACGTTCAGAGTGTAGAATCAACGAAGACAGGACGAAGAAAAATATGAGGGAGCATGCAGTGGAATATCGTACGTTACCTTCAGGTTGCGAAGGCGAGTGGACAATCAGGTGGAGAAAATCCGGGTGTTGCATTTCGACCGGTGGAGAGGGTCAAGGACCTCGTCACAGACATTATTGGGCCGTTAAGCAACATGTGAGAGCTTCCACTGTACATGCCGGACCGACGTTAAAGTCGAGGCATCACAAGACTTCTACCTCCCGTTCAACGTCTCATTTTATCCAGGCTCCCTGCGAGCCGTGCGAGGTCTAGGAGAGCAACGAAATGAATAAGTCATAACTGAATTGACTGCGCTTGGGTGTACTTGAAACTTTGCCAGCCATGCGACTGCCACTGGATCTGTTGACCCGAGTCGAGTGGCCCTGCGATGCTCGGCTCGCCACTCGGACTCGAGGTACTATGATTCCATTAATTAATTAATTAACACTATCCGTCCGCGTGTGTCTCTGTGGGACAGCGAGAACACTGTTGGGTAATCATTTCAGCTTGACGGACAAATGTTCGTCGGAGCACATGATCTCGTGTAATAGATACATCGTAAACCCTCTGATAGTACGAAAATCGGTTCCTCGGTAAGGGCACTGAGCCAAATTTTATTCAGTGACGTCACTTCTGATTTGGAAAATCTCAGTTTTTAACCGACAGTAACATCATACGGGAAAAAGGCACTTCCGATTTGAAAATCTCAATTTTGACCGGACCCGTGTAGGCAAATTGTCCGGCAGCCATAAGTTTCATCAGGGCCACATCACGGATGAGTCAGGCGGGCTATTCAGGCTTGCCGGCTTATTACCTGATGTGCGCCAGTTCAGGAACTAAAAAGGCAGGCGACATCACGTGTGCCGGATTTCCACGTGAACTAGGCTGTTGCCGACTGCAGTAAAGCACGCCGGATGTATTATCTTGGATATCGCCGGATCCGGCCGCGATATGGAATTCATTCGATTTGCCGGATCGCTAAAACTTGTATTGTTTCAGTTCAAGGCCAAGTCAGGAAAGGATCAGGCATTTATATTTGTCATACAACATTTTTTGAGCTATTTGTATTTGACCGGTGCGGTGGTCTAGTGGTTAGCGTGCTCGCCTCTAGACCAAAGCATCGGGAGGTCGACGCTTCGATTCACGGTTTCGTAGTTTCGCCGGGAATAAAAAATATGGGAGGGACGAAACTCCAGATATATAGATCGGTCACTCGCGGGTAGTAACTCTAAGTGTGAGTATCGGATGTATATAGCTGTGCGCCATGTTTATATTCTCGGTGAAAAGCGACGAAGCTCCGATGCCAGGAATCGTATTTGGTTTTAGGGCGTATATTATGAAGAACAATCGCAGCTAGATATCTCGAACTGTCAAACGTCTGTTCTCTCTGAAAGTCCGATCAAGACTCCTGTCATCTCCTGTTATTATTATCAATCGATAATCTGTACGCTCGTCATTTGTCATACCGAGCTATTCCGGTCATCCATGTAATATCGTGTACGTCAGTCAATGCTCACCTCTATAGTCGTTACAGAATACAGGAATAATTAACGCGAAACCATACGGCGAGACTGCAATTATAAAAAAAGAGTGCTCGGTTGGTGGTTATACGCAGAACAGCAACGAAAGCTTCAATACAAAAATAGTATGTATTTGAATATCATGTTTGATTTTGTGTTTCAGATGATTTTTTGCGAAACGCCACTGAATAACGATGGTCAAATCTCACCAGGGAATTAAAATAGAGGACACCGTCACGAAACTTCCGCTCGAAAGTCCCCATCAAGAGAGAGATTATCTAGCCAACAATTCGGGGTATGCCTCCGGATTTGAGATTACTGGCTCGGATTTGTGGCGATAACCGGGCTGGATGTGTATCCGTTCCTGGGGTAAGACGAAATTGATGGGGCAAGAGCCGTGACGACAACAGGGAATGCGTGAAGCTAACGGTAGGTATGGGGGCATCAATTAGCGTGGCCAGAATATACCTATGTAGATTAGCTGAGCAACTGGCGATGGTTACGTCACTACCGTCGAGAAAGCCGATTCGTCGCCTAATCAGATTAATCAAGGCAACCTCCAGTAACAAGTACACGGAGTAGGCAAACGGCAGGAAGATCAGGCAAACTGCGTAAGGATCCTCTGGCCCCCTACGATTCTCTCTCCCTTTGACCGTGAAGCAGCCAATTCACTTGCGGTCCATGAACGTGTCTCATCGGACAAAGTGCCGCAATCGATAAGTGGGAGACGGCGACAAGTCATCGAGTAGCACGAGTTTCTGGAACAGAACGTACGGACTGCCTGGTTTGTACACTGCTTTCCTTGATGCCGGCATTAAGGGATACACATATTTCGCCAAACCGTACTCGACGCGTCAGCCAGTCAAGCTTTGATCTCGATCGAGCTGAGCCACAGTTGCCACCGATTGTTCGGCATCGCCGTCCTTCGTCTTCGAACGCTACTCTGCGAATTAGACCGACTGATAATCGCTTGAAGCTGGTTACACTCTTGACCGTCAAGGCATCCGCACTTTTTCCTTATTCGATAAAAACTGCCCATCTTTCCTCACAGACATAACATCGCCGGATGCGGAACCAAATTCTCGCTGAGTCGAGCAACATACGCTACGACAGGAATTCCTGATATTGATAGCATTGCACGATTGTGTGTGTGTGCAGTCACCGTTACACGACGCACAATATCAAGGCGAACTCCTCCGCGATATTGACGCTGTTTCTACACACTTATATGTACAGTATACATGTATATGTGTGAGTGCAACGCTGTACAAACTGTTATTGGAACTCCCCTGGAGAGAATAGCTCGGTCTAGGTATCGGCATCGTCCCCGACACGTTCGGTGAACCGTGATGCAGATTGCGATTGCCAATAAGGCGAGACTCTCACGGAGTACTCGAAAGATCACCTCTCCGATTCGAGATTTCGTTAATAACCGTTACAGCGAACTGTTAGCCGAGCAGGCATTCCCGATATAACCTAGCAGGCATTCCCGTAATAACCTTTGCTCAAAATTCCACGCTTCACTCATTAAGTTCCTTTTTGTTCATCGACATAACGCCCTCAGCGTTTAATAATAATGCTAATCGAGTAGTTTTGTTCAAATTAAAAATCAACCCCTGTCGGAGAATCCCGGATGATTTACATTTAAGTAGAAACGTGCGCCACATAATCGAATTTCAAAAGGGTATACAGATAGAGATAGCGATTGCGACGTTACTCGGCGTCGGTTCGCAGGATAGATTTTTTTTAAGTGGCAATTCGAGCTTTTGCCCGGTATCTCTTGCGGGAGGCAATGGAGGGGGCGCCGGGGGTTGCCGTTGAGCGTGAGGATGGGTGACGCGAAGCGCACGGTAGCCAGCGGTTATTATTCCATCGCGTGACACTATCCGGAGGGCCATGACGTGCCAGATATATCATTGTCGTCACTTCGTTCGGCATTGTTCGCGGTAGCGGGCGATGGACACCAACGGGACGGGAGAGTATAATCCTGAGCCGCGGTTATACGGGGTCCCGCGATCCCGCTGAGCCGCTCCGCGGGGCTAATTAACATCGGAACGGTCGCGGGCTGGGAAAGCGTACGTGTGAGATGGCGCGCCCACGTAAAACGAGGCGGTAACCGCAGCGAGTGTAAACTGCCCCCCAACGCCGCTCTATACGTACAGGACACGAAGTGTAGAAACGGTGTTGGTGCGTTTTCGCAGTAGCTCTCGTTGGCTATAAATCCGGCACGTGGATAAGCTCTTATCGCGAGCTTTTCTTCGTAGTTTAACCGAGCCGGATTCTCAACTGTATTGTGGAGGGACGGAGGAGGCCGCGAGCACAGGCTTTTACCTATTTCACGGACCGTATAGATACAGATCGATCTCTTTCTCTATTTCTTCTCCGTCACACGTGAGCGATCTCTCATGACCACTCTGTGTCTTCTCGTCGCAAAGCTTACCACTGCGGAGCATTACTTATTGATACTAATATTGCGAGACGTAAATCCGCGTATCTTGAATGGTGCTATGAAGGGTCGATACATCTCAGAGTACGCGATCGATATGTCTTAGAGTACGCGAAAAAACGTATATCCCGACAGGGGAGTCTTGTATATTCTGCAGATGTCTCGCAACTGCGATTTCGATAATTCATGCGTCAGTAAACCGTCATAGCTTTATGGCTGTACGGCTGTACGGCTGTATATTTGTCATCGACGTCCATTGCTAAATTAACAACACTTGGTCCATTCTTCAATTAGTTCGAATATCAGTATTTTCTCCGTAACATCGGTAACCATTACGACGATAGGCCATCGACGCGTTCACACATTCGAGAGTCTCGACCGCGATTGAACCATCACGATTTCATCCTTAATTGTTCGCGAAACGAATTAACGCCCTGCACGCAATGCACTTTAACTTATTTCACGTCGGCGTATCTGGTCCGGTGAGGGGCGGGAGGAACGGGCCAGAACGGCGTAAAATATGTGGCTCGAGCATGAACGATACAAGCCCGGGAGTCATGAGAACCGTGTCGACTGTCGGAGTCACCGTTAGTCGTAGAGCTTTCCTTCACATCGAAAATCTATGTAACATCCTATAATAAAAAAATGTATACATAGTTCCATAGATACAGCGGTTTAACGCGTACAGCGCTCGGCGATGCCGTGGGCGGAGGTTTCGCCCCATCGAGCAATGTACTAACGAGAGTCGATGTTCGATTAGATATATTGGACGGTGTAATTTCTCGACGCGAAAAGCTGTCCGTACCGGGAAGGCCGGATCGGCGCGACTTTTGCGATTTACGAGGCGCGCGGCGTTACGTTGCCGCACCTAAATACAGTAAAATATTATGGGCATATACAGAGCGCGCCGCAGTAGAATTGTCAAATCCACAATCGAGCACCCCGGAACGTGACGGAAGCGTCGGCAGAGGCCGCGATGCCGTAAACAATCGAAATCCGATGCGCGCTCAAATTCACTCGAACTCACTCACTAGAGCTGTATCGGGTTCGAGTACGATCGTGAAATATTTTTCCGAAGCCGATCCTTCTCTCTTCCACCGTGCGACATCACGATATGGCACAACAATTGATATTACCCGTGCTCGCAAAAAGATATTACTTGCCTATCCAGAATCGATCACGTTAATTATCGTTCCATCTATAGTTCATACATTGGATATCGGCTATCGAGAAACATCACGGTCCGAAAATCTCGCGAGTATGAAAGTTAACATGTGTTCCAGTCGGGGAGTGTATTAAATTTCATGGCTTAACCGGAGGGCAAACTGTTCTCAATTGGGAGATTCGCGCGGGTCCGACACAGTTCACGGAATTGCGGAAAATTAAATTAGCTGCGTCACTCGTAATCAGATCCAAGTAATAACCAAACCGTTTTCATCCCCGGCACCAACCAGCCTCGCGAAGCTCACTGCCAGAAATCTCGATTCCACGTTACACACGAGTTATACACAATATAGGTTACGCCTTTTCGTTATTTATTCAGTTCGGAAATTATCGTTTATATTTTTATTTGCATTTCTCCACATTTTTCCGCGTTATCTCCGGTATTTTAATTCCATATAAGTTGCACTGTCTGGTTTCGAGGTTTCATCATTTTTATTTCCACTTGCGTTTCCTTCAGAGTTTCAATTGCGATCTTTCTACGTCTATCGTTATTTTTCTTTTCTTTTGCGACCACTTTTATTGGTTTTATTTTGCTCTCGCGATATTCTGGCGTTCAATCTTACTGTTATGTATGCGGGGTAGAGGAGAGCGATGTTCCTACTGGATAAATAAACAACAACCTATTTGTGTACCGATCTCCTCGAATATTGTCTTTCCGTTTCCGTCGCTCCGATCATTCTTCCTGCGTCTCTACTCTCTGTATTGCTTCCCCTCTATACAACTCATAACTATATTTTATTCCCCCGTTCCGTTTCCACTACTTCCGTCCACGACCCTACCCGGCGTTCTCTCCCTCATTATGGCGATGGCAGTTGGCAACCTTACTTCCCCGGGACGATTACAGAGCATTTTAATTAAAAATTCTATTAATTCGCCGGGAAGGCCGTAGTTGCGCGGGTTACCGACCAGTCCCGAGCAGCAATGCGAGAGCGAACGGATAAGACGAGAGTGGAAGAGCCGGTCCGGAGCACACCCGGGCGCCGTCAAGGGTGCCCACCCCAGTTCGTTGTACAGGGCACGGAAGGTGGAATTTTAAAAGTCCCCACTCAGTACAAACACCCCGCATCCCTCACAAGCAGCGTTCGTCTAACGATTTCCTACTTCCCTCTAAGAACGAAATGAAAAAAAAGGGCAAAAAAGAAGAAGAACAGCAAGCGGATATAATTGCACCGAGAGAGTAATAATAATCGGTGAGCCCGAGATATTGTCGAAGGTCTTGCGACAGCTAGACAATGGTATTCTTGCTGCTTGGGGGTGTGAAAAAAGGAGACGAAAAAAAAGAAGATTAAATAAAGAAAAAAAAATGTGAAATGATTGTACAGGTGTCGCAGAGGAGTTCCGGCTGTTCTGGCTCGTGCCTCGGGCGCTCTTTCCTCGTCTCATCCGGTCCTTCCACGCCCTGCCTCTTTTCCTCATCCACTCATCCTCATTTTCTCCCTCCTCATTTTCTCCCTCCTCATTTTCTCCGAGTGACGTTCCTCCCGGTCCCACCGCGAGCCGCGCTAATGAATACTAATTTTCAATTTGAACGCACTCCAAACCCCCCCGGCTATATTACTCGTATTATATGCATATACGGCCAAGAGGATAGAGATGCGAGCACGGTTGAGCGAAACGGACCGGGCCGGGGAGGCGCAGCGAGAGAGATTTCCGACGATAGAGCTCTCTCGCGTCAACGAAGTGAATATGCCTGCCCGAATGAGCCGCGAGCAACGATCCGAGTTTGTTTGTATTCTGATTACTTCCATCGTCGTCCCGTCTCCGTCGGGGAAAATTCAAACACGCACCGACGTCGCCTCGCTCACGTCGGGAAGAAAGGCGCGAGAAAATTTATATGAGGAGAGACAGAGGCCTCGGGTGTATGAATAATAATTAATTCGGCAACGCGCTCGGCTCGCGTCTCTCTGCGGGCTCGCCGACGGAAACTCGGGTGCATCTCATTGAGAGCCCGCGAATCGCGAGGTGCGCCCCGCAAGCGACGGAAATTTTGGATGACGTACATCCATAAACCAGAACGTCCTGCGGTACTTCCTTCGCGAGAGATTATGCATTGGTGAAACAATTTTCTCGGCTCCGAGCGATAAAGTTCGACAATTTAATTTCTTACGATACCGCCTCGGTCTAGAAGCAGGGAATAGTCGGGCACGGTGCGCAGGATTTTTTTTTTTTCTCAAGTGGAATGTTCTGTTTCTGTCGAGGAGACTGTACAGGTTTGTCCTTATCGACGTAGTCTTGTGAGAAAAAATTGAGCCACTTTTATCGACAATTATTGGCAGGAAAGAGGCTCCATTTTTCCGTTGACTGCGTTATATAGTACGAAAGAAGATCTAAATGGGCTCTACGCAGTCATATCCGTGAGTTCTTAGCTTATATTATTACTGGTGTATTTTTAGATACGTGCGTGTTAGAAAACATCACGACGATTGTGTAAACTACCGAACGATGAGAATTTTTATTTTATTGCCTGATTGTGTTAAACTTTTCACTCGATAAACAGGAACAAGGAACTCTTCTGCTGATCATCAGAGGTAAACTACCCTTCATGTGAACTATTAATAATTATCGGCACCAGCGACTGTCCGTCCATCGCCTCTTGCACTGTACATGAGGGATAAAGCGGGATGATGTTTCACGGGTGACAATCAAGAAAGTACTATCTCAGACATTTAATCCTGACGAGAGGCGTATAGGAGAGGATTGTCCGACAGCATGTCCCATCTCGATTATATTTCGTACCCGAGGTGAAGTAAAGAGAAGAGAAAGAGTTGATCAAGATTTTCACAGTATTTTTTCATTTAATTTTTTCTTATTTTAAGGTTCACTCGAGAAGAGGTGTAATCTGAATGTCGTCCGGGTAAAAGTGTCTCGGCTCGTCGCTGAGTGTGGGCAAGAGGATGAAGAGCACCCAAACGGGAGGTACCGCAGAAGATCGCGAGCCATGGAAAGCCGCACGAAAACGTGGCTTAAGAAGAGTTCTTTGTACAACCGTCCTCGCTCCGCGGTGCTTGACTTTTGTGGCTCCTCGCTCTGGCGCACTTCTCCCAACTCAATAACCTTACGACGAATTAAACTTTGTCAAGAGCGAATCAGAAGTTCGCGGGAGTCTTGACGCGAGGAGCCGCGCGACAATCCGATCTCTCACCGAGGGCGAGAAAGAGACGGGAAACTCTCGCAGGGCGGAAAGGAACGACGCGGACCGGAAGGACTCCGTGCGTTCGCAAAAGTTTCGATCGCTGACTCACCACCGACGAATAACCGGCTAATGGAGCAACTTTGTTAATAATTGTTCCCCACGATAAAAAGATGTTTCCGGCAAGTGTTTGAGTCGAGCATCGCTCGGACAGATTCAGGAAAGTCTTAATTTTCGGAAAATAAATATATTTTTAAAAGAACACAAATGTGATGGAAACTCGTGAAATCCAAGTCGCAAATCCGTAATCTCGGTAACCGGAAAAGCGATACTGCGGTTTTGAGAGCAATACCTAATATTTCACGAGGTTTGTTCGCGTCCGAAAGTAACTGTTTGACTTGGCGATTACGGTGGCGATAAAGGGGTGTCGTGAAATTATTCAACATTTCCGAGCCACGGAAATACCGCAACTGGTAGGTACACCGACACGCCGAGAGCCGCGGTTGGGAGCCGTCATCGCCATCGGAGCGATACGACGCCGAGCAACGAGGCGGTTTCATCTATCGAATGAAAATCGATTTCGTATACGAAGTGCGCCGAGCCGGATACCAATAATTTGCGATACGCGATCTCTCCTCTCGCCTCGACTCACTTTATCGCTCCCATTTTTCTTTTGCCGCATTAAAAACGAAAGAGTGAGGGTACGAAGGGAAACCCGACGCCGTCATGTTTGACACTTTATCGCGTTGTTACTTAGTCCGCGAAAATTCAGGACGTCGAGCGGGAATTTGCGCCGGAGAATATTCGCAGCGCCCTAAAGCTACGCGAGAAGCAAGCCTGGAAACGCACCTATCGTGTTTCGCCGCCGGATCTTTCTTGGGGGGGTGGGCGTTGCGCGCGAAATTAATAATTATTAGTGGCGTCAGGAAGCCAGACCGTCCGTCCGTCCGGCCGTCCGCCCGTGCTGGCTTCGTTTCACCCAGCATGAATGCAAGGCAGTTTCTCCGTGTACCGCCTTTTCAGACTTCCTTTCGAGCGGCAAAACCACGCTGCCCGTTGAACTCCGGGTGCAAACACGAGCGAAAGGGAGGTGGGCGAAGGGAGCGGCAACCCTCCAGGCCTCCGAGTTATACACCGTCTCAGGCTCCGGAGTACTGTACTTCACGACCGTTAAGCTCGCCCGGAGAACAGCGTAAAAAGAAAAAACAAAAAGAAACACGATTTTTCGCGAGGGTTGGGAGAGTAAGAAAGAGGGTAGGAACGACTCCGTCGTCGCTGTCGTCGCTGTTGGGGGTGGGGGTGGGGGGGGGGGGGGGGCAGGACGCCGCAGCGGTGTGTTGGGCCAGACACTAATTTCCGTTTGCCGGAAAAGTCTAAGATTTTGTAGCAATCACAGAGGTCTGGTTCCGGTACCGCCGACTGCAGGAATGCGCGAAAAGCGTACACGGAACCTTAACGCCCGGATTAACCGATACAGCTGAAAAACGGAGGAGTACCGTTTAACAGTCAAAAACGATGTGGGAAACGTTCTTCCGCTTGGTCCATCGGACGATCGCGTTTTTCTACGGTATATTTGTGGAACCGTGAGAAGATGTCATCTATACACTGAGAGAAGTATCTAATAAAAACTGCCGATCATCTAAGAAACATTACCATAGCACATAGTAGTCAAGCACTAGAGCGTGAGCTATGGCGGAAAGTCTTAGATTTTCCAAGAATTTGTACCGTATCTACGAAAAATATGAATCCGCTGCTTCATACCATAGGTGACGCCCTAGTTCCCTAATACTATGTAATAATGTCTTGCGGTAATATCTCTGAAGTGATACAGCCATGTTTACTAGGTCTTTCTCTCAGTGCAATGCGGTACATCAACGCCGGATGTGGTTTTCTTACCGACCTCGATAAACATTTCTTGATTCGTTGATTCTGTTCGCGGCTCGGTAAAAATCATCGTTGATTCTACTCCAGAGAAACGGTGAAGAGGGTGCGATAGAACCGATTGTCCGCCGCATCGTCACGAGTAAGGTATGCTTCCTCAGCCAGAATGGTCGTGCGCACTGATCGAGCAGACCGGACTATCGTTGGCTGCAAGCTGAACAGGACAGTGGGTTGCATTTCACCAAGGATCCCATTAGGTGATACGGACACGCGAGTTCCTGTGCATGTGCTTCGAGAGCGAGCACGCGAGTCGAGCAATGAGGTGCCCCGGAGTAAAGCCGATTCCTTTGAGCGGGAGGACTCGTGTGCACTGCATGAACGACCGCAGGACGCAGCGATATCAGCTCCGGTGGGACATGAGAAATGGAATTTGAATTGAGTGGAAAAAAAATCGTTCAAGACATTGCCCAAAGGATCTCGTACGGCGAGGGATCCATCGGATACGATGAGAAATAGCATCGACGTATGCACCGCAAGCTATCCCGATAGTATGTGGAGTGGAATTCAAGAGAATTGAGACATTTCACGAGAAGTAATTGAATGAGACGGTCTTGCACGTAAGACCGTCTATTGCGGGAACGCAATTTGATCATTCGGCGCTTGACAGTGTAATGTTAATAACCCCCTATAGATCGACCAATTAAAATGAAAGGACTTTCGGTCAATTAGTTTGTCGCGCAGCGTTTTATTAATTGACCTTCGACGCCCTACGGAACGAAGCGTGTCAGCGGCATGGCGCGGAGTAGTTGACGCTGCGCGGACAGCCCGGCGGGTGAGCTTGTAAAATTGGGTATGCAGGACGAAGTCGGTGGTCCCGTCGGTCGGGAGGTGGAGAATTTGATATAAACCGTGTCAGGATGGCTCGATCGTAACGGTCTCGCTGTGGGGGTCGCTAGGGGGGGGGGGGGTCGCTGCCGGGGCTACCTTTAATGATGTAGATAATGGACCGGTTATACGACCAAAATACCCCTCATTGATTTCGAGCCGCACGTACCGGCGCTTCGAGAAGCTCACACCGTCACACCGTCCCGGCCAGCGATTCTCCATGGCGGTCGATGTGAGGACCGGAGTTTATGTGTGTATGCCGTAGAATATGCACCCTGCTAAATGGAGATACGGCGTGCGTGTGCCGGGCTCGAAACCCTCCTAACTGGCACTAGACCAGCGGAGCAGCGCCAACACCCCCGCCACAACATAAGTTGGAGCATTACTGTAGCGTTGTTAGAATAGCTCGCTCACCTGCGGCTTTAGCTTGACGCCGCTCACCCTTCCCCTTCTCCGACCGGCAAACCCCGCAGCCCCTTAACTTTAAACACTTGCCCCAGAAAACCCGAACCGGTTAATTGGTTAAATTCGGGTACACACGAACAGGCCGGGATACATTTCGTATAGCCATGCTGCATCGGTGTCGTGGTGCAATGTGCACACTGCTGTGCGCTCTCGATGGAGTCGGTGGAGCAGGGAGGAAGATGCGACCAATAGCTGGAGCGTCACAGAGGAGGACCCCACAAAACGGAACACCCGGGACAAAACGGACTGGTATTTATAGAATTTTGGTGGGTGAAAAGGAAAGTTTCGTCTCAGATCCGTTTTGCCCCCGTCTTTTACGGTTTACCCTGCCGAGCTGAGTCCTGTAGTTGGCACTCTACCGATGTAGTACGACGCGCCACCGCACGGAATCGCGCGCGCTGCCGGAGAGGGAACTGTATTTACGTACATCCGCGCGACTGTAGTGCACGGACTATAGAAATGTTGGAAGGCTTTCATTTATTTTCGAGGGCGAGCCGGTTCCCAGCGATAACGGACTTTGGCCGCAATTGTTTGAGAAAAACGTATTAGCGCGTCCATTGAATTTTGCAGCGTGGCGAGAGAGGGGCGTAGGGGGCGCGGATCGCTCGGATGTAGGTGAGAGACGGTCTCGTTCGACGAACGAGCGGGAAGTACTGCGAGTCTGAAGCGGGTCCTCGAGAGGGAGAAAGGGCGGTTTAAGGTCGCTATACCTTTTATTATTTCGCGATTTAAAGCAAACGAAGAGAGATGGCATTAGAGAGAGTCGGGGCCATATAGAACGTGGGGAAACTCCGTTCAATCGGAAAAAAAGAGGGATTGGAGAAAGCGGTCGAAGGGACAATTCGCTTGAACCTCTTTGTTTGAAAATGTAATATTTTTTCTCGGTATCGTAGAGATCGTTGAACGCTATTTGGTCCTTGCTTCATCATTTTGTTAGATTCATGAGTCGGCATTATCTGCCTCCAAATTTGATACCGAACTATGGGTCAGAAGTAAAAAGAAATTATTTTCATAAACATCGATTATTGATTAAAATAAATTATTTTAATCACTGCCAGCCCCAATTTATTCTTCAGCACGCGAACGCTGCTATTGTCAGTTGTGGACGAAGTCGGCCGGTACTGGTCCAAGCTTACGGCGTGTCAAATAAAAAAGAGCAAAGAAACGACACCCCCGCTAATTTCTCCAATAACGACGTCCATACGATACCGACGGATCGGTGGATTACAATGGGACCTACCGTGATTAGTAATTATCTTGTATTCCAACTATCGATCGGAGCCCCGGCTCGAGTCGCGAGAGAACGGAAATTCGCCCCGGCCGAGATACTCCGCGCCGCGCGGACAATTGAAGTCTCCCGGAAGGAAAGTGGATCGCCGTAAAGACACCAGCAGCCTAGCAACAGCTGTTACCATCGTCGCGAAGAAGCTATTGTGAAAACTGGCAAAGGAGAAGCCATTGTGAAAACCGGCAAAGGATCGGAGGAACTTCTGGATTCAATGCGAAGAGTATTTACACGCCTCGGCGATCGTACCTGATTGCCTATCAAACGAGACCGACAAGGAAAAATTAAAAGCGGAGCCTGAAGAACTCAAAGCGGAATTCAATGAGTAAATCCGGGGAGACAAATGAGTCGCTAAACTTTCATCGGAAGCTTGTTCGGAACGTGGCATTCAAGCGAAGTTGTATCGGTGCGAATCGAAGTGCGCTTCGGGTTAGATTCGAGTGGCTGAAAATCCATGTGTACGTCTCGCTGACACGGCGATACTCGATGGAAACTCGAGAACGGAAACCGCGACCTTACGCGACACAATGCCGAGGTCTCGTAGGGTCGCAATTTTTGAGTTTAAAAAGGCGACCACCGAGGCGCGCGGAATGAAAAATATCTCGGAGGGATTATTGGAGCCTGCGTCGCTGGGTAGCGATTTTGCCAAGTCGTGGTGAACGCGGTTCCGGTGGTAGCGCCCCGTCGGGCTCGCGGTCCTCGAGAGAAAAGTTGTTTACATCTCATTCATTTTGCCAAGGGACGGAACGACTGCGGTGATAGCGGCGAAAGGTGTACGAGAGAGGGAGGGAGGGATGCAGAGGGAGGAAAGCGAACGGGCTGGGAACTGCTGTTAACCCAACGCATCAAGGTAAAGACTATCAACGCCCCTGTTACGTTGGAGCGCACCGTCCGCCCTTCCCCACCCCCTGTGCGCTCGCGCCTGATACTATAAAACGGCCGTAAAACGGGCCAGCAGTTTGCCCCTGTTACCCCATCTCCGGGACTCCCAGGCGTGCGAACGTCCGGGCGCGTTGGCCGCGATCGTTCGGACGCCCCGGTGAGTCTTCGCAGTACTTTTCCCGCATCCACCCCTGCGTTTCGCGCCCACCGGCGGACCCCACCCACCTCGTAATTTAGCCTTTTAACGACCATAACGGCGACCCCGCGATAAATACGAGGAGCCCAGAGACGACGCGAGCTAGCGAGGCACGCGAGATAAATTTTAAAAATAAATAAAAATACTGGAGCGGTACGCACTTATGTTCTGAATTTAAATGATAGCGAGAAGGCTCGGGGTAAATGGAGACGGGGAAAGGTCGGCTTGGACAAGCGTCTGTGCAGTTACCGGGATGATAATGTTTCGTTGATCGAAAGGAAAACTCGGTTGATCGAGGGAAAATTAAAATCGACTGGGTCTTTCTTTTGGGTAAAAAAAGTGGGTAAAAGAAAACGGTTTCCCAGTTTCCTCCGCGACTATTAATATTGCTGCCAAAAGGAAATTTGATTCTCATGCTTCGAAAATATTATTTGCTTTCGTTCGAACATCGTGTTTTGCATCACATGGTTTGATTAATTTTACCAGCGTGCCTGGGGGTACATTAAAATATAGATTGTAAGATTCGTGATATCTAAGATAGTGCTAATATTAATTCCAACCGTTACATGTGGATATTACTGCATACAACGACCAAGCGTATATTTGCACTATGACATTGTTCTCGCCTCTGTTCAGTTATTGTAGAGGTGAATTACTAATGCTTTCTCAGTAACTTAATATCTCCCACATTAGATCACGTACGGCCGATACCATACGACATCTAATAATAGCATTCGAGATTGCATAGAGTGTTATCTTTGATATTAAAAAATCATTTATAGCCAATGGTATACTAAGATATTCCACAGCGCACTACGAGATTGTAATGTTTGGTAGTATTTTTCTGTTATCCACTACCATATATTTCTTTAAGTGTAAATTTACCTCGTTCATGTTATTTGATATTTCTTCGTTTCGAGGATTAATTTTTTTTTGTGCAATCTATTACCAGTAAAAGCCATTTACCGCTTGTTAGTGAATATTTATTCGGCGAAATGTGCACGAAGCAACAGCTACATCAGTCGAATTCCTCCAACACCGAGTGAAACGGCCCCGCAATTGATACATCGAATGGGGTAAAAAAAGTCATTATGACGACGAGGCCGATCATGCATCATTCCGCGTTTCACCACACGTCGGGCAAAGGAATCAATGGCACAGATAAAAAATTTAAAATCTTCGAGGGCGCTTGTTGCGTTCGATAACGCAGCGGTGACAGCGGCGATAATTGAGAATCGATCATTGACTGGCCGAGGCCACTCGATCATTAGCATCCTCAACGACACCTACGATGAAATTCACGCTCGCAGGCTAAAAGTGTTGAACCAACAGACCCACCCCCAATTAGCTCGTGAATCAATGATTTATCAACCAAACTAAAGTCACCGGGTTAACGCCCGAAAACACGCCTCATTACTTTCTGAATCCAAATCGCGATTCGCAAAACATGGTCAGGAGGCCTCGAACGCCAGCGTCGGTAAAAGTGAACCATGGATCATCATAAAAAAGGCAATGGATCGTACATCGCAGGAACTATACTGCCGCATTCGTCCGGGATTGTCCTTTTCTCTCGGGCGGGTGCAAAAAAATGGGAGGCAGGGTTACCAAGCCAGGGAATCCCGCGAGAACGTCGGGGGGTTCGTTAGCGCGAAACTTCGCCACGGTAGTCGGGCCGAAGCCAAGGCCGTGCGGCTACTGCTCGCTGGCTCGTTCTCTGTAATTTACTCGCTCGAGTCGTCGAGTATGGTAGGTGAGAGGTCAAATGTGTGCGCGACACTCGACCCCCGCAAGAGATCGTATCGTCGTAGTCGAGCGACAGGTAGCATATTCGCACGTACATACATATACATGTATAAATGTATGTACGCTGGAAAGGGGGTTGTGCGAGCGCGGGCAGGTGGATCAGCGCCGCGCAACGAGGGGCCAGTCCGGATGGACCAGTCACCGTCTATACGTGTACGGCGAGGACTGGCTCGTTTGATACGGTCGAGAGAAAAAAGTTGCAGGGATGGTCCAGGTAAAGCGCGTTTTATAATTCCTCCGGCACGTGACGCACGGTCACTCGAGGTCGCTCAAAAAAAAAAAAAAAAATCTTGTATTATTTATGCCGAGAGTTCGCTCGCTGGGCGAGGATGTCTCGTTCGCTTTCGCAGAGAAAACGGCGAAAGAGGGGAAACTCGCTCGGCGGAGGCTGCGAGCGAATCTGGCCGGGAACGCTTTTACTATGGTTTGCCGAGCCGTGTCAATCACCTCGTATCTTGCCGGAGAACGAAGATCGATGCGACGCTCCGTCGCAGATATTTAATGGGCGGCGAGCCGATATCAACGAGATTCCGACGAGGAGGCCAACGGGCTATGCGAGGAGAGCGAAATTTCTATGATCCACGGTGACTCGCGCATCCGGCTGAGGCGCCACACTTTTTCTCACCTCCTTCGAAGGAAAAAGTATCGAACAAAAATTGTGTAAATCTCTGTTTGCGTTCTATGCTGTGAATTACCTACACGCCGTCCCGTTCCTCACAGATACACGCAGCGACTTGCTAGCGTATAAATCAAAAGCATCGTCGGTTCCCGTCGGGAAGTCGCGATGTGTCGTTTGCCTTCATGAAAGTGCAAAAAAAATTAAAAGCAATGAGAGGAAAAGGAGAAATCAAAGTATGAGAGTAACTCGTCGATGTCCATTTGATCTCTTACCGGCTGATGGCTCGCTCGCTCGTCTCGGAAAACGTCGGCATCGCCACCGCTGCAGCTCGGAATACGATCGCAAAACTCTCGAAAAATATCTGGACTGGTAACCGCATTGAAAACTCAAACTTTTCCGTCGTCAAAGCATGCCCACCGCAAAGCGTTTCCCTTCCCAGTCTGCCCTTCGGCGAGAGGATGAACGATATAAAAATTTGAATAATTCGCCTGTCGTCGAGGATGCGCTTCTCGGCATATCGACCTTCGCCAAGTGTATTATGTATGAATAGGTACACTCGATATTTTGCGCTCGCGCGCGAAGCGAAGATCGCGGAAAAGCACGAAACGATAGAGAACGGGAGACTTCGAAGGGGATGAAAAATCCAAGAACCCCTCCTCAAATCCAACTGGAGTTTCGTGACGGTTTTCTGATTCTCTGATTCTCTCCCACTTCTCGGAGAAACGCTCTCGATCTTCGACAGGTGAGATACAACGTAGTGGGGGAAAAGTGGGGCAGTGGAGAGCGGGGCAAAATGGCAGACCGGGGCAAAACGGGATAATGAGACAAAACGCAACTCTCCAATAACTTTTGGATGGTCGCGATTGTGGGGCAAAACGGGTTTGAAAATCGGGATGTATCGTTGGGACAAAATGGGGCATCCAAAAATTATTGGACAATTTAGTTTTGCTCTTACTATCCCGATTTGCCTCGCTGTGCCATTTTGCCCCGGTCTCCCCTATCACGGACCACCGGGGCAGAATGGACAATTTTTGTAAACCAATTTCATCGTGGGTCGTACATCGAAAAATCTCATCTCAAAAATTGTGGACCATCCTGCCCCGTTCGATCCCTGCGTGTTTATATACCGGTCTTCGTACACTGGCTGGTGGGGTATATATATGCATATACAATCATGTTACAGCTGACACGTTGGGATTTCGCGTCAACCACTCGCTGCCGTGCTCTCCAACCCCCACCCAACCCCCCGCCCCCCCCCTCCCGCTTTAATACCGATTGGCCGTGCAAACAGTCGGGAGGACCGTCGGGTTCGTGGTACAGTGGTTTCCTGTTTGCGAATTAGGTGCAATCAAATGCGAAATCTCACCGGCAAATATAGACAGTGTTCGCCCTCACGCGCTCTCCCCCCCCCCCCGGGCCCTTGTGCTCAACCCTTTGTACGCCATACCTTCACTCTCAACGCTGCAGCTCACGTGTTTGACAATCAACCTGACGACAGGTTTTTCTGTAATTTAATCGATTACTCTCCACGTACTCACATTTGAAAGCCTCGTTATAATTTGACCGACGGTTGAAAGGTTTTGTTTCAACTCCGGAACACCCAGGCATATTTCGGGACCACAAAACCGCGCGTGTGATCCGACGGACCCGAAGTCTTCGTCGTTTCGCTAATTCGCAATATCGCGGGTATCAATAGAAGGCTATCTAAATCAAACGTTACCAAAAAAAAATAACGATTTTCTTGAAAAGGAGTTAAAAGGAGTTCCCTTTTAAAGAAAATCGTTCGTGTTTTTCATGTTAACGAAGGTTCCTCTGTGAGGAAGCAACAAAAAAATCACGACTAGCGCACGGTTAATCCAAGAACACCAGACACGGCTGCTGAACCCGAGCCGGGTTCAGCAGCCGTGTCTGGTGTTCTTGGATTAACTGTGCGGTAGGCGTGATTTTTTTTTTTTTTGCTTCCTCATAGAGGAAGCTTCGTTTACATGAGACTTGTTTTCTTCCAAATTTTCATCTAAACATCTTCAGAAAGCTCCAACACGTCGAGAAACATTTTCTGTATGAATGTGTGCGTGTGCGTGCGGCCTGTAAAATTGAACCGTCGATAACTCGAAAACGGCATTACCAATCGCATTGAAATTTGGAACGCAAGCGAAGCAGTCACGTAACGCTGTTTGTTAAAATTTACGCAATAATTGAAACGTTCGTTCGGTTTTTATCAGATTTTGATTTTTTTTTTGGAAAGTGTATTCGCGCTCGAGCTTTCGAAAATCTTTGATCGCATTATTTGTACCGCGTTTGAAGTAATCAGTTGTCATTAAAATGACGAATGCAAGGGATTGTTAGTTTTTTGGCTATTCGGAAATATACCAGTACAGAGGCAGAAAGAATGTTGGGTTTCGGCGCGTATTCCTATCGACGAAACCATTTTTCCCGCATGAAATATGTAAGCACTTACCAATCACGAAGAGAGGGTAGCCCGAGCGGCGTCGAAGCCATCGAGAGCGCTCTCGGGGTCGAATCGATGACGGAGGTGTGGGAAGGGGTGAATTGTAAAAGGGGGTGGAGAACTGCCGGCACGGCTCGACGAAGTCTCGATATACTCAAATATGGAAGTCATCATTATTATAACAGGAAACGGTGGGCCCACCTTCGAGTCGACAATGTTATCGATGAACGCTCGTAAACGAAGTTTGCCGAGGGATTTTGCCCACGAGGGGGGGGGGGGGGGGGGCAAAATCATGTTAGATATACACGTGCCGTTCCACGAGACCCTCTCGACTCGGTGGCGACCCGAACGAACGATGCAATCAACTTTTGTTCGATATTCTTGAGCGGCCAGTCGAGCGAGAGACCGGTTAATGACAACGGGCTCGTCGAGCGAAAAGGAGAATGGATGAGCCATCGGCGAAGCTACCCTGTCGTCACACCGACGATTCAATAATCGCGGGTAATGAGAGAAAGCTTCGCGGCTGTCTGCACAGAATGCGAAAAGGCACGACGAGATTCACCAATGATACTTTGCTTTAACCGCTGTGCGAACCGTCATAGATTAACCGTCATTTAGAAGTCATCCAACTCGTATGACCGCGTAGCAAGGGCACAAACTTTGGATCAACAATTTAGAAACATTATTGAAAGTTTTAGATATAAACAAACCAAGAAAGTGCAACGTATTGGTTTTTGGAAAGGGATTTTAAGATTTTATCAATCCAATAGATATTAGCAATACATAACAATAATATTAATAATAATAATAATAATAATAATAATAATAATAATAATAATGTTTTTCGGGTTGTGGTCTCTTTGCGCTCCCCTGTCACTTAGGCCTGTGGCCCATTGTGTTCCCTGCCCTGATGTTTCACGTTGTGATTCTCAGACTCGGAACACAACCGACAAACATTATTGCTGTGCTTCCCCTTTCACTCTTTTTTGACTTTCGCACCTACTTCTCCGACCTGGCATCTTTCTCAGGATCATCGGTTGCTCAGGGTGTCTTTGGTCAGCTCTCTGTTCCCCAGCATCCTTACTTGTAACCATGCTGGGGATCACAGTCAGCCTCCTCAGAGCCCCAGTTAAGGCCGTAATGCTGAATATTTTAGGATGTCGTCTGGTTTCCAAGAAGCACACGTTACGACACACCATACCTCGGTACCATGAAGCTTACACTCTGGCTGGGGATAACTATTGTGGAGCATCTAATCTGGTACAGACTCGGCATCTCGTGGAGGAAAAAAAAACAAAGAGAAAATGCATCGAATTCTTTTTTGGAAATGGATTTAATGATTTTATCAATCTAATAGATATTATCGATAAATGAATAATACATTTATTTAATAATAAATCTTTGTATAATAATTTATGACAGATCTATAATCGAAAGATGTGTATAAGCTATATCAAAAGGTATATGGAAAAAATTGATCTTAACATTTTAGCAATCAAATGTTCGAAATATTTTTATTCCGACTATTCCTGCTCAGACAGCAGTCGCTTACAGCGAGTATCATTAAATTTGCACGCCATTGTCTCGAGACACTTAACACTCCGATAATTATCCTCGCTCATTCTCGTCGTCCCTGCTCGAAGTAACCGGAATCCATTTCTTTCGGTATACTTATTAACACAAACTGATTTATGAACGAACAATTCGATGCGCGACGCTGGCCCGCGGGAGTAGAATCGGCGATGCGGCCCGAATCGCGTTTAGGCACCAGATAATGGGGATAACCATCAAATTATTCGAATGGCGAAAACCGAATCGATTCGACTCGCGCTCCTCACGCGGTTGCCTTCACAGCTGTTCCACCCCGCTCTGTCGATATTGCTATAGGCGATGTGTGAGTGTGTGCATATATATATAAACATATATATACGAACGGGACCCAAACCGTCGACGCCATTTTACGTATTCATATGCCTGGTTACGACCATGAAGTAGTAATTCAATTCATCCGGTTATACGTACGTAACAGGAAACCCTAGGCGCACACACACGTATGCGAATAACGATCAAACTAGATAGAGTGAGAAAGCAAAGGAGAAACATGCAGGCTCGGCAGGAAAAGCGTTTCCGAGTGATTCACCGAAACGGCTCCGGGATCAATTTTGGTACATAAAGCGAATTTGCTAGAAACGTCTATTACTCGCAGCCGTTTCGTGAATAACGATTGTTATACTCGGCGGTAACAGCCCGACGGCGAAGCCAGCGCCGGAACGACGAAATGCAAGCGAGAAAGCGGGAGGCGAAGAGGTTAGGCCAATCTTGAAGCCGTTGTCGCCGAGAGCGCGCCGGGCTACCTATAACTGTACCTCCCGACACGCCGGAGTGTCCGGAGAGGCTCCTCGACGCTACCGACGTAAAAGCCGATTTATCGCCGCTCCGCGAATCCTTCGCCACGGGTCCGAACACGGACGAACAGCTTCGCCGTGGCGCCCGTCCGAGCTACGCGTGACCACCTGCAGCGACTAGACACTCACTATACACCGGAAGTATATATCATTTTAACTTTGGAAAAGAATAGAAAAAAAAAATCCGGCTTGCCGCGATAACGAATTCATATTAACTTTCATTGTTCGACCTTAAGCTCTCCAACATCGCCGACAGCATTGATGAAAACAAAAAGAAATAGCGTTGAAAGTTTCCCGACGTTGAATCTACGATATTCATTGTCCCGCTAACGCCGACCGTAACGTTCTGACTAACCGGAAACCAACCTGACCACCAACCGGTCGATTGGTGCACCAAACCAACTCTGATTCCAACTTTCGAGAGGTTGATTTTTCGGCGATATTAAAGAACCAACCACAATACCAACCGTTATGTGGGTTGGGTAGGTTGGTTTACGGTTGGGTTGCCCCAAAACAACGCGGTTTCTAAGCCTTAGCCAAGAGCTATAGGTGTTCTCGATGCACAGTCGGAAATTATGTTGTTCTAGGAAGGTCCAAATGTAAACCAACTTTCTATCCGGCATATCCGACGGCAGGTATTACTGTTGGTTTTGACATATCAACCCAAAACCAACCTCCAGAATGTTGGTTTCAGAATCGGTTTGACGCACCAATCGACTGGTTGCCTTGGAGCAGATTGTTAGAAAACAGACCCAAATCCAACCGAAAGTTTAATATAAAGACAATGCGGCTGCGATTATCTTTACCGCACGAATTAAAGTTACACGTAAAAGTAACACGTCGAAAAAATATCGTACGAAAAAATATCTTAGTGTCATTTTCACGCGTTACTTTGTCACGGTGCTTGAACGGGCGTAAGTATAACCTCAGCGATACGAGAACGAAAACACGCGAGCCGCGCGATCTCCCCCTCCGCCGCCGACTCGCCGGTGACTCTGGACGAGGAAACGGTTTTCGCGCAATATCGTCGGGTTGTCTCGTTTGAGGACTAAAGTGCCTGTATTTGCGCTGTGCTAAACCGGCGGCGGGTAAGAGGGTAAGAGAAAATTCCGCGTGGCTCGAGGGGGGGCCTTCGAAGCGGAGCTCGCGACGGCCAACACTCGAGAGTGATTATCACGCGATGGGATAAGGCGCTGAGCTTGCACCGAGTTCGTTGGACTTTCTCGTAACGCCAGCCAGCTGCAGTACTCTCGGCCGCTCTACCTTCCAGGCTGATAATTAATTACCTGCCAGGTGAGCGCGACTGCAAGCTCGCCCGGCACGGACAAAGAGCGAGAGAGAGATCGTCGACGTCGAGTTCCACAGGCGCAACGAAGGGACACAACAGAACGATACATAACCGTCCTGCCAGCTCGGCTCACTCTACGTTTCTATTTACCCGAAGCACGGCGCCAATACTCGCACGACCTTCGTACGACAAACTAGCCTGGCTACGGTGTGTGTGTGTGTGTGTATTTACGCGTTCGTACATCGAAACATTTTTCGCACCGCACAACTTTCGTGACCGGTGAATTAAACCGTAGGCAACTTGAGCGACCGTTACGGCACGTGCGATTACATCGATTTTGATATCTCGACGCTCGTCGATTAATCGCTTCCCCTTGTGGGACGATCGTTAATGTTTATTTGTTTTTTTTTTTTTTTTTACCTGGTGCTGGTTCGTTGAGAGCCTTGGTCCACGTCGCGAGGCACAGAACCGGAAACGCGCGTAGGAGCATCGTGCAGCGTGTCCGACGCGCCAACGTCAACTGAGGCTCGTATAGCGTCGCGGCCGAGTGCCCAGTCTCTCCGCTCTCTCCCGCCAACCGAGGGCGCGTGCGTCGCAGATATTACGGAACTCAGACGCGCGCTTTCCGTCCGGAGAGGGTGAATAATATGTTTTGTTATTATTTCTTTTTCTCTTTCTTTCTTCTTCTTTATTTTCTCTTCTTCTCGGGTGGGGGGAATGTCTTTTCGTCGTTTAATAATTGCACGAGAAACGTCCGCTTCGCCGTTGATTATTCGGCCTCGGACTGGATTTCACAAATCAGATGAAAATTATTCCGGATCGAAACAATATCCGCGGCCCAGTTTCCGTCACTTTGTTGTAATTGTGTAGCAATTTGTAGTAATAATGAATACAGTTTTCGATTAATACAAACAAAAAATTAAAGGCATGATGAAGCGTGGATTTTTACTCTTGATTATGCAGCGATATGTATATTTTTTATAACATTGTTCATTAAGCAATTTAATCGCTGCCCTGAAAGGACAGGGTAACATCTATTGCGGGATTAGCATACTAATTGTTAAACTGTGGTTCTAGGTGTTCGTAATAGTGTGTGACGCAACTCGCGTTTCGGTGCTACCGAGCCGCGGCTGCTATCAGGGCGTTCTAGCCGAAACACATCGCGACTTCACCGAACGCATTAATTTACAAGTATTGAACAACGTAAAAGTTATACCAACAGTGTGAGTATAAGTAATATTATCGATATTTACCGACGGCTGCGGAACGTATTAATTTGTTTTTATTTGATTAGGTGCTTTTTGAAATTCGTCATGATGGAAAGTGCGTCAGTCATTGGGTTACACTGTATTTTCCGTCATTTGTTGCCTCGCGGTTGTTATAAAATGCAGTTAATGTTTCCATATCATTCTGACCGGTAAAATGATTGAACAATAATAACTGTACCATGGGACCGTAAAAATAGAAACTTGGTACTCGGCAATTCGACATACTGCACGGCGCTCGTACTCGCACGCATTACGCATGCATTACGAGTGAAGGAAACTGGGTACATGATGATGACGAAAACTGCGACATATTGGACGCAAACTGCGTACGCAAGGTAATGTAAACTGGAATACCTAAAAAGTCACGGACCTCCCGGTAATAAAGAGGCAGTATTAAAACGACAATTTAATAATTAGATCCTACTGAATTCCCTTCGGTAATTGCTGAATCACATTTGGAAAGGTTCGATACATTCCCACATGGCACGGAAATATGTTCGAAAGATTTCTATAATATATTTTTTTAAACCTTAAAAATATTTGATGAATATTAAAAAACATTTTGAAAATATTTTTCGTCCTCATCATAAGTCTTATATTTAAATGATTTTTAAAACATTTCAAGAAAATGTGAACGATTGCATCGCCAGTCCAATTTACATATACCACACCCGCATAAACACGGGAACGTTTGTAGAAATGTTTCGGCGAACAATAAAATTAAATAAAAATATTTCGGATAGGTTGAAATATTTTCTGAAATTGTTAAGAAACGTTTCTTTGGAATATTTTGATAGAATATTACAAAATATTATTTTCGTATATTTCAGAAATAATAATTTTTAAATATTAAAATGATTGCAAAATATTTCGTGCTGAATGGGTCAAAACAGTTTTTTTCGAACCGACAATTCAACCCGTCTACAAATAATGGAAAATCGTGTTCACTGCCCTCGAGATGACAGAAACTGGACCGCTTTACTTACCACCGCATCACATTTTCAAACTGATTACCGTTTCATACGCTCGCTAGAAATCGACAGGATTGTTTAAATAATAGGTTGTCTTTTCTGCCGCATGAAATCATTGGCCCCAATTGAAGCCAATGAAACATGAATATTGTTCTATGAATTATACAGAACGGGTACATCGACAGTGTGGTCGGTATCGAGAAAATTAATATTTCAGGGCATCATCGCGTGTCGCGAACTCCTATAGAATCGACGTCTAGCAATTTTCCTTCACACCTGATTATTACTACACGGTGAATCGTCGCAGATAGAGAGATTGTTTTATCGGGAATTTGCCGGGAGGGAGGTTAGGAACGAGCCGCGAAACGATCGTGTTTCGTGTCACTGCGGTGGAACAGAGAATTACGAGGGACAATAAAAATAATAATAAAAAAAATACACCAACCACGAACGTGTGCAAAACAATACTTTATTATTAATGGATTCGTTCATGCGCAAGGGCTGCGCTGTACGCTCGGCGCTTCGAAGCCGGATCGAGTTGGCACTTTTGCATGATAATACACGAACTACACAGACCTCCATAATATATGCATAAAGTGGATACAATTTCAAACGTCGCAACGCAAACCGATCGAATCTGATCGTCCGGGTCAAACGTCATTATGTACAATTGTTCGTTGCACGCTTGTTATTTGCATTCGATATAGGACGACGGTGAAATTTTCAGACGTGAAAAACATACCGAGTTAAACGCACCGAATCACCCGGCTCGCACAAAATCACAGCGTGTGTGTTATCGAGGTAATTTTTTTAAATGAATAATACCGCAAGCATCGAACCAATTCGATTCGATACGGAGATAAATAATATCGGCGTTTACCGATGATTGGAAAATTCAGAAGGAAATGTCCTATTTTCGATAATAACGTTAATTGTGAGAGTTCGATATTTCGGAGCTCTCTAGGGGAGAGCAGGGCAAAATGGAACCGTGGAACAAAATGGACCAGTCTCCTCCATTTGAGATGTGATTTTCTTGTGACCGTGAAGATATCTAAATGACATCAAACTAGATCCTTAGCGAGTCTCTGTCAATGCGCTCTCTTAAGAAGAAAACAAATAGTTCACTTGTAGAATAATATTTTGAACTTCCCCGCGCGAAGTTTTTGCGGTGAAAACACAGCCGTTATAACTTGATGAAATTTCGTCTAATGCAGATATTTTCAGTATCCCATTCAGTTCATAATTTTTTTTCCACGCTCCGTGAAAATGGTAAAGTTGGTCCGTTTTGCCTCGCTCTTCCCTGGCTACGCCAAGAGCCGTTGATACAACCGAACAAACGAAGACGTGATTAAAATATCACCGAGCGGAAATGAATATACCTCAGCCTCATCATTACTGACTAATATACTTAGCTATTATTGGCTCTATCCGAGCGCTTTGTGTACCATATGAATATTATATAAAGACCGAAATAATGCAAGGTTTTTTTTATATATCGGGGTCGCTCGTCATCTTACGGCAGAAGGTGTATCATGGGTAATGGCACAGGAAGGTTCACCTCTGTGATAGTGGTGCGAGATTTTCTTCCGGTACACGTCGTAGGCGTCCTCGTCGTCGAACCTTATTACATTATTGAGCGCAACCGAGAGGAAAACGGTTGAATTTTTTATTCACAAAACCACCGCGGTATAAGAAGCCGGCGAATGGCTGTACGAAAAGGAAGGGTGAACAGTACTCTTCGGCCGTAATACAGACGACGTTATAGCGAGGAAATGCAATACACTATATACAATTCTTCTATCGATCTACGAAAGAGCCTCGGCGCCCCTGGAGCCGACGTTTCTAACAAAACTCTACCTGTGCCTATGCCCTTAAACGACTTTCGTTCCCGCGCGGCTCACATGGGTATGTGCCAATGTATAATTTTCACGTGCACAAAGCTAAACCAGTTTCTACCCTGGCGTTTCAATGCCCCCGGTGTACCATATTGGCCACACCTTGGTAAAACAGATTTATTTTTCAACATACGCTTCTCCAATTTCGATAAAAAATCTTTAGATAAAAAAGTTGAGAAATACTATAACGCAATATTAATATTGTTATTATTAATTAACATCGTTAGTATCATGACATTGATTCCGTTAAAAAAAGGTGAATTTTTTCAAAATTGCCATTTTTCAAATATTTCAATTATTGTTCACAGAAAAGTGTCGATCGGTTGAGAAATTCTTTTCATCCAACATAAAAGAGGTTCAATTTCGATCGAAACACTTTAGACAAAAACTTGACGAATGTTATAAAATAACATTAATATCGTTATTATTAATTAACATTGTAAGTATCATGACATTCGGTAATTTAACAAATATAACAAATTTTCATACATTTTTATTCACAAAAAAGTGTCGATCGGTTGAGAAATTTTGTTTATATATCATAAAAGAGTCTTGAATGGCTCGACGTATTCCGGATACGATGCGCCGCTCACGTCGGATTTTCCCGTATGGTTCTCCATCGTCGACGAGCGAGCGTATCGGGCGATCGAACCGTGCTCTTGTTCCTCCTTCTTCTCCTTCGTTCCCGTTCGCCCGAGCGCGAATTGGCGAGAGTTTCTCACACTCGTACGGCGAGTGCGGTTTCGAGCGAGAGAGAAAGGACCGGCGGTGACGATAAACCGCCATCGGGAGCACGAGTTTTGCCACCCGGCCTCCCCCGCCCGGTACTATAATGCACAACTATAATACACGACCGGCCGCGCATTCGATCGATAACGCTCACAGTTCAGCCCTTTCGAATCGATTTCAATTTACCCTCGTTTACAAGCTCGCTCGCGGCTAACGAGCTTTCGAAAGTCGCGGACAGCCGACGAGTTTCCGAGGAGCACGAGCCCTCCTCGTGAGGGTGTACATACCCGGCTTGTACCGAAACGTATTACGTATACGAGCACGATGTACATAAGTGCCAACGGCCGAGAATCGGAGGGGCGTTAACTCGCTCGATTTAACACGGCACTTAAGCCCTTCTGATTTTATACCGAACGATTTACGCGCCAGTGTGCCTGTGTTCCTTCAGGTTTTACACAAGAACCACACACAGCATACAAAATAATCGTACAGCGAGCCGTACCCGCGGATTCACCGCCGCCGGCCGCCCCGAACACACTTGTAACCCGGATCCGCCGTCGCCGCGGCCTCCCTCGTCACGCTCTTTACTTAGAGCTCTACTACTTTCGACTAGTGCACAATTTAACCCCCGACCATCCCCTCTCGGCTTTACTCTTCCTAAGATTCCCATTCGCGCTATTACAAAATTGTTTCTCGCCTGTTCGCCCCGGCGCTTCGAAGCCACGTTACGCCTTCGTTTCGTTTATTCTCTCCCTCGGCTTAACAGGCCGTGAAACACTCGGAGGGGGTGAAAAGTTTCAGCCGTGTAGCTCACAATTGTCTCTGCCGGAAGGAGGGAACTCGTTATCCGGTTTATAGCGTTTCGCTAAGGTAAACGCCCGACACATCGATCCGCATGTGTTTAGACAGGTGCATCGAGGCTGCGATAAAATTTTACGAACCGGTTGATTAATTCGGCGACGTTCTCGTATTAAATCACCGAGTTGAGACTCGCGATCAATAAATTATTTTTATGCTACGTATTATTTATTTGTGAAGTTAAGTTTGAGGATACATTCTTTTTTATAAATGGATTGTCGAATTGAGGGCAACGGGGCAAAATGGACCGGGCTTCTCTGTTCGAGAATCTTCTTTGTGTGCCGCGAGAGATTGGTAACAGGGGTCCATCTTGCCCCACCATCCTCTCGTATTTTAATAATGGAACAGAAAGGGAAATATTCATAACGCGACGATTATTAATAAAATCTTACTGGAGACGAAACGAGGGGTCGTTATTTTTAATCTCTGTATCGGTTGTCAAACCCTGCGAGTTAACCGCGATTTTCTTGCTGATGTCGCCGAAAATCATTCTCACCCCGGGTCTCAGGGCAGACTGCTAGAAATGGTATCTAAATGTGTAAATTATCGGAAATCGTTACCGAGATCATTAGCGTTCAGTGTCCCCGTCGGGTGAAGGCGCCTTGGTATGTTTCCTCCCGGAATCTCAACCGCACTTGCAAATCTCTGTGGGACATTGGTGGTAAGCGTTGCGCAGTGAAATTTCACGGTTTCTGTTGTTACGGCGGCTTAGTTTATTACGCGGTACGACGTCGATACGGGCGGCGAGAGTCGGGCGCTTATACCGAACGATACAGATCGCTGGGGGCAAAAAGCTTCTCGGCCTTAGTGGCATCGCTGTTCGCATGTATATGCAGGTTTGACCAGGGCAAAATGGGAAGGCCGCGCACTGTTTTGCCAACATCTTAGCATCGATTTATATCGACGTATCTCCTGAATCGGCGTTAAAAAACATCGATTTCCGGTCGTGTCGGTGATGTTGAGACGTGGACCATTTTGCCCCGAGAGGGAATTTCTCTCGGAATATTCTTCTCAGAGATCCCGTTTTGCCCCCGGTCGCTCCGTGTATACATGCAACACTGCGCCGGGCGTCTAACGACGAGGGAAACTGGCTGAGTCGAATGGATGGCGTGTACGACGATGGTGGAAGCCAGTGGTGTTGTTGCGACTAGCCGAGGCGCCTGAGATTAGAAAGGCGAGGGTGGTAATGTCGGGGTTGTTCTCCGAGCATCGAGCTTCCAGGCGTTTCTCTTTGCTGGCCGCTACTACCTCGCCTTTACGTCCCGAAACACCACCCCCCCCCCCTCTGCCCCTAGTTGTGCATTATACATACCGCTACTGTTAAACTATGATACGCATTACGGAGGTCCCGTTTTTCTTCTCACCGCTCAGGCAATGTCGGTCCAACGACTCCGGTTTGTCGCTCCGAAAATACATTTTCGCAGTTATATCCGTAACTTGGTACGCTGTACGACGCCTGTAACACGAACGAACAACATCAACAACAACAGAGCATCTTTTCGCGGGATCTCGAAACACTTTGTTATTATTAAACTTCGCCGAGCGTAAACAGGCTGAATAAACTTCGTTGATCATCGGTATTAAGAAATAGTATTATATACACACGTTGATGATTAAAATTTACAAATAATCTGGAAAAGCCGTGCAAAAAATAGCTATCCTCTATATTGCGAGATAGTTGTTTCTTTTCGTTTTATGTTGGTTTTTTTTTACATTCGTCTTTTAGCTTTTATTTATTTATTTATACGTCTCTTCTCGTTAAAGGTAGATTTACTGTGCCGAGTATTCGTTCCTCCGTTTCTCTCCCGGAGTCGCAGCAGGATCATCCGGTGGAAGTCTTCTTTCGAGCCCGATCAGGAAGGATCGATCAATTCACCACCGAGTAACGTCCAACGAGAAAGACATGACACTCGTCGCATACTCGAACAGGCTTCGCCGAATTCGGCATCGCTATGGTGTTGTCGCTGCAGGCGTTGCAGAATATCTTGCCGCAGTTTCTGCAGTGATGCTGGAACAGACGTGAAGAAAGAAAGCGTTAATCGCGCTCTCAAAAAAATTTTGGTGTCACGATGTTATCTCAAGGTAGGCCGAAAATCGGTATTTTTTATGGAAAATGAAAGAAAAAAATTATCATATCGCCACCAAAGAACTCTTCATAAATGTAATCACTTTTATTTATTTCGTTTTTTTTTGTGGTTTTCGAGATGCACATTATCGAAGCAAACGAAGTAGAGCTTCAGCGAATGGAAGGTTTCACGTGATGTAAAGTGAAACTCGCGAATGTATTTCAGGTAATGGAAATAGAATCGGTAAACCACTGCTAAATTGAAATCTCCTTGCTCCGAAAATACGATTTAACGCTCGCTTGTGAATTGTCGATTATTCGATTTTGTACGGTCACCATATATATATATATATGTATATATGTACATATAAATATCCATTAATAATGATAATAATATTGAACGAAAAAGTACGGGAGAGAAGGGCGAAGCGGGACTACGAGGCAAAACGGACTACTCAATGCATTTTTTGCGGTACATAAAAAATGAATAATCTCGAATAGTAGGCAATGGTCCGTTTTGCCCCATCCCCGTTTCTATAGATCACAGCGAAATGATCGCGTCTCGCGAATCGACGACACAAATAACCGATTTTCCCTCGGCAAAGTTAATTATTGAACCGTCCCGCGAGAGCGTGACTTACGACCGAAACTCCCCCTCTGTCCCGACGTCGTTGCGGTATGCAGCGAGCTTAAACCCCGAAGTTGGAGTACCGCCAGAGCCAGAGACGTTCTCGCAGCCGTTCACTCCGCGGCTTGCCACCCTATTCCCCTTATCTTATGCGCCGTGGGTTACGGATACTTATAGATACTTACGAGAAAGCATAAATCAAGAGAGGCGAGAAAGGGCCAGATCGGTGATTCGCGATCGGACGAGAGTCGTGGCGTTAAAGTCAGAAAAATGTCACATGTATAAGGAAGAGTGCAAAACCGGCTACTTTTACCAATTTCGATAAAAAAAAGTCTCATCTCGAATGCGGAACGCTGGCCCGTTTTGCCCCGTTCACCTCCCTCTCCCCCCCCCCCCCCCGCCCCAAATACATACATTTATAACAATACCGTGATCTATAAATGATATTCGCCAGTTTGCACCAAATTCGATACCGATTCGAGCTCAACAAAAGTTCAGCGATAAATATTTAATTCGCTTTCCAATTTTGTCTTCGTTTTGGTTTCCCTCTTTAGCCCTGTCAGTTGATCTATTGTTACGCTTAAATAAGCCTTTTTTCGGATTATCGTCTATTCGCGATCGTAGATACTGGGTTTTTACTCGCTGCATTGTCATATACTTCCGGAAATATGACAGTGGTGAATATGGCCCACCCCTATTACAGCACATAGATCCGTGATATATATATATATATATATATATATATAGACCGGGCCATATTCACCGCTTTCACCCTATTCTTAGCGCACCAGTCTCTTTTTTTTTCCTTCTTCCTGTTTTTCATACTAGAACGAACTTCCGGCCACATCGGACGAGCGGAAAGCCGTGCAACTTCCGGCCAGGACGATGATCCGAGTCTCCGGCTTGCGGCCCCTCTATCGGCTCGCCTATATAGTATTGGGGGGTGGTTTACCGCAAGGCGCGTCAGAGACCACCGGCCTCCGGTACGTTCCGCTCTCGGCCTATTATATATTAAACAGTATGGTAATACTCCGCTTTCTTTGCCACGTCCCAACGTATGCAAAAAAAAAAGAAAAAAATGTAAAAAAAAAAAATTGAAGAAAAGAAAATAGTGCAACAAAGACGTGGCAAACGCTGGAACGGCTTGTTATTATGCAATAAACTTAGCCCCCGGTTAACCCGGGGGCGTTAAAACGCGAGAGGGAACACGCGGCTCGGACTAAGCGTACTTTATAGCCTTAGCAGCGTCACCGTATTCGCAACGTCTCTATCAAGTTGCCGGCACCGGGAACGGTCGAGCTCTAGAGGGCTCGGGAGCACGCGGCCGCCCTTCCAGCTGAGACAGAGAGAAAGTACGGCACGCCTCTGAATATGCATGCCCATCCATGCATGACACATAAACATGAATATATATCGAGTCATCGAGTGATCGTGCAATAATGTAATTTGGTAAGAGCGAAGAAACGCAACCCTCTACGGGCCCGTGTGCTTTCCAAGGCATATACTGAAGAATTCAGAGCTTCCTGCACCAAGGACGTTGGCTTGATGGCATTTTGAAAGGCGCTGCGGAAAACATTGATCTATCGTCGGAATAGTTGACGGTTGTCCTTGCAAATAGTGTTCACTTTGCATAAGTTTCAGAGAAATAAGGTAAGTAATTCTCGATGGTATAAAAATCTGAAAAAAATCAAGCGTATTAAAGATGTCGAGAACATTCATTTTGCATAATAATAATTCGACAAAATTGTTCGATAAATCTACCGGAAACATAACGTTTTTTTAATGAAAATTATTCTTTCATTTTTTTGAATATGTATGAATTTTTTCAGATTTTTAAATTCACTTTGAATCTTCTGACGTTCTACACGTTTTTCCCATATGAACTCAAAGTGAATTTAAAAATCTGAAAAAATTAATACGTATTCAGAAAAGTGAACGAAGCACTGTCATTGAGGAAAAAAGTTAGCTTTGCGAGACATTTGTTGAACAATGTTATTTTTCATCAATGTGTTAATAACATTTTGGAATTATTATTATGCAAAATTAATCTTTTCGGCATCTTTAATACGCTTGATATTTTTCAGATTTTATACCATCGACAAGTGTTTGCAATTCCCTCTCATTTCTCTGAAACTTATGCTAAATCAACACAATTCGCAAGGACCACCTCAAGGTAGTCTTTACTTTATGTCTGACGCCGCTTAAGTTTGAGAGAGGAAGAGTGGTCATTAACCGTCCGAAGATATAGTCTTAAAAACAGAAGCATCGCATTTCTTTAACATGGCACACTACGAGAATCCGAGCTCCTTGAGAAATCCTTGAGCAGTGAGTCCTTGAAGAACATCGGCCATTCTAAAATTCCTTAAAATTCTGAGAATGTCCTTGAATTTTATTTTGAGCCTACACCATATTAGATCAGTTTGTAAAGATAGTACGAGTGTTTTTATAAATGTATCCGACTACCAAACAATGACACAGCCGACGGGGAAAATGTTGTCCGAGGGTACGAAATCTTGATGAACTCGGTCAGGAAAGTCCGAAAACTCTCAGAATTGGGAGAGGGGTTGGGCTCGGGCTTGCAGAACGGCAGCAGAATGGAACAACTCGATGGGGATTGCCTCTCACGTCGGGTATAATTACCGGTAAACGATTGAGGACGAAGGCTTCGCGCGGGGTTAAGGGGGTCAGGATCTCCGGCGAAGTAAGAGCGAGTAGAGAATCTAGCGTTAGAGTGCGGCGTTGGTTCGCAATTAAAAAGTTTGATTACCTTACGACGCGCTATGTTGAACTCTCTCGAGCAGCCCTTGCAGTGTGTAACAAGCCGATCGTTAGCCCAGGTCGTACCGTTGGCCTCCTGATTTCCCGAATTCTGAGCATTGTCAGCGGCTTCTCTAAGCTCGGCAGCTGCTAATTTTGCAGAGCTCAATTGTCCCCCTAGCTCCTCCAAAGTTCTCTCCTGCTCGGCGCAGATCTCACGAAGAGCGTAGTGCTCCTCCTGGAGTGACACGTATTTCTATCGTCGGGCATAAAATATAATACATCGGGTCATTAATGATTCGTAACTTCGAGAGCTTAGGTCGGAGCCAGGAATACAGAGTCACAATATGAAAATCCAATCTCGACCCTCCAAAGTCCAAAGGCTCTTTTCTGCTGACAGAAATTATTGTTCTGAACTGTCCGACACTTTCCAGAGGTACACTAATTTAATAAGCTTAATTTTTAATGAGGTTATTTTGGCAAAAAGGTCGCTTTTGAACAAAGTTTACTTTGCAAAAAGTTACTTCGGATAAAGGTCACTTTGGAAAGAGGTTACTTCGGAAAAAGGTCACTGGAAAAAGGTAACTGGAAAGAGGTTACTTTGGAAAAACGTTACTTTGAAAAAAGTTTACTTTCCAAAAATGGAACTATGGAAAAAGGTTACTTTAGAAGAATGTATTTCCTTATCCATGCATTAACCCATCGCATTTCTTCGAGAATTCTTTTTAATCGAAATTGGAGGACACTTTTTTTAATTGCTGATTTTTTATAAACATGCTAAATATAGTGAGTGGGCCATTAAAGGGTCAATCACCTCGGCGACTTGCTTGAGCTGATCGACCTCTTGATGCAGCTGCGATATCTTTTCGACGCTCGTTATCGAGGCCTCCTGAAGAAACGTTCGCCACTCTCGTTCGACGCGCAGTTCTCTCTCGACCCCGTTGGCACGTGCTTCCCTCTCGGCTACCTCCGCTCCCAGGACTCTCACTTTCTCCTCGACACCGTTCTTCGCACCGTCCATCTTCTTGCATCTGCGATGTTGCAGCAAAAAAGCGTACGAGTGAGATTTTTATTTGTTTTTGCTGAATCTTTAAATTTACTACGGCGCGGCGATCAATGAGAAACAGCCGGTGAATTTGTCGCGTCGACCGAATCGTAAGCTTTTCTACCGACCGTTCGGCGGATCGATAATTACCGAGCTTCCACACGACAACGTATCAAGCCTGCAGAACTCTGCAGCTTGGAGGACACATTCGAAGCGCGACCTACGAAATACGAAGCAACTGCTGTTACTTTCCAATCCAAGAGACTGCACATTTTTTTTCGAGCATTCCTATAGGCTCTTTTTTGTGAATTCTATTTAATTCAATATTATTTTTGCTCTCAACGGGCGGAGAGGAAAACCTCGTCTAGTGATGGACGCGCAAAGCTTGGAAAAGCAATTTTCGGAATAAGTGACCTCTCCCCGGAGATTTTTGCCAGGGGCTTAAGCTTCCCTCATGATTATTCATTAACGCCACTCGTCCTCGTTCATACTGTGGGATCGAATGCTTTTATTTTGCATCCCTATCTGTTCGCGGCGAGAATCCAGGCAAATTGAGTTTTTAAATAACTTTCACTGCGTAGAGAATAATAGCGACGGCTGAGAATTCAACGGGAGTATTATATATACATTTGGTTTTTTGTCCGCATTTTCAAGAATTCAGGGATCCTCGCAGAGGAATCCCCTAATCTACGTGTCTCTATGAATTGTGCAAAACAACGGACCGGAAATACGTCACTTGCGCTTTGAAAATCTCATTTTCGACCGGAAGTGACGCCATCTAAGGGAAAAGTCACTTCCGGTTGAAAAGTCTTATTTTTCGATCAGAATTGACGGCACACAGCAAATACGTCATTTCCGGTTTGAAAGTCTTCTTTTAAATCCGGAAGTGACGTGATATCGAAAAACATCGTTTTCGGTTAGAAAATCTCGTTATTCCGATAAATCTCTGGAAATCTAAATTTCCAGTTTCTAAATTTCATAGTCCACAGCGAGGGTGCGAAATGCCCGAACAATAACAACCTGCTTAGTAATTTAATACTTTAACATTAAAGTATTTTAAAGTATTAAATTACTAAGCAGGATTTAAGCCCTTTCCATTCTCGGCCGTCGATATCGCGATGCAAACAGATACATCCGGGCCGCGTATAAACTTTGGTCGATTAGTGTGCGTATTCGTGACTTACCTTAAGACCCGTAATTATTTTTGTTTTTTTTAAGGAAACGCTGATGAAACGCGCTTAAATTACACGGGCTGGTCTCGTGGGTATAATCAAATATACACATACGAGAATAGAGCAGAGGACAAGAGAGCGTACTCGTCACAAATTTATTCCTTTCACAGTACAAGCACACGTAGTGGGCGTTGGTGAGTAATGATGTTTATGCGTATATAGTATATATATATATGTATATATATATATATATTATCGTCACGTCGTTATATATATACCATTACAAACCGTATAGTCGCATTATCGTAAAATGTTTACAGCGTGGCACTTCATTTAGCGAGATATTTGATTATGTTATATTTTTTAGATACGAGAATATTTATCTCGGGACTTGATATATTTCGTTATTTTATTGCATTTTTTTAAATATGTGAACTATCAAGAATCTCGCATTAATGGCGTAGTGCGGAACACCGAAATTTTGCAGATCGTTGACGCCAGCCTGTTTTGCATTGCTTGCTAGTTATTGTAAAAAAATGATCGAACGACATTTAAAAGCCGAACTTTATTATTTACCTTATGCTTTTTTTTTTGCTTTCTGGCCAAAGGTGTTATCATCTATCCTCGATTATAAGGTACGATTTCGTTAGGGATGATCTATCTACTGCCATTATAATTCAATAACTTCGTTGAGGCACTGCCTCGAACATTTGCATCTCGATTCACGTAGTCATCTTTTTTTAAATATTTCCAACAAACGAAATTCAGCCTACACTCTCCAATTCGGAGCTCTACTACGATAATTGTGATCTAACTGCGAGCTTTGTGCGCAGTGCGCAAACGATTAGATTGCCAGTGTGACATACACACCCGAAAAAAAATGCTATGCAGTCTCTCGGATTTTGTCGCGAGAAATTACAAAACGGATGTCGATTTTTTTTTTGTTTTTCTATGCCGCTACGATATCATAACATTCGAGTATAAATCTCTTTCGCGCATAACATGTTTTAGGAACGATTAATTCGTCTTCGGATCGACAAAAAACGCAGCCTTTGATCTACATCAGTATTTTAAAAAATATACGTTAAAAAATAATTTAATGAAAACAATGCAACGTAAACAACACATACTTCTCATCCATTTTTTGGATGGTGTCGGTCATCGAGATCGTCTTAGTCTCCAGCCTAGCAATCAGGTCTGTCTTATGCTTAAGCGAACCCTCGCACTCCTGAAACGAATTATTCTTGAGCGAACATTTTTAATGACTAGAGAATTAATCGGGTCACCCCGAGGACCGAGTCAAGCTCGTGATATATCACTCTGAATTCGATATAAATTTCGTATCAACAAATCCTAGGCCTGCAAGAACGCACCGTAGAAAAAGCAATGCAATTAAATACAACGGAATCGCGCGATTGAAAAAATAATAACAAAATAAACTTAAGACACAAGAGAACATTCATTAGTCGGTGAAATCGACAGGTCAATTGCTCGACGACTTCGGGAGAGTCTCCTCCATGGTTTTATTTTCACTTTTCGCCGACGGCGTGATCGAGCCCCGATCGACGGAGCGTCGATTTCTGTTGGCTTGATCGTCGAACGATCGTTGGCCGAACGGTCTGTCGCCGATCGGCGGGGCTCTCGGCGACAAGGGACTAGTCTTTACAAATGACTTGGCCGAGCCGGGCGTCGATGGAGTTCTGCCGCCCTCGAGGTCCTTCATTAGATTGTATTTCTCGAGGTTGTTCAGTATCTTGCCGATCTGATTCGTCTTTGCGTGAAGTCTGCTCACCATTTCCCCCTTCTGCGTCAGCTCAAACTCGCACTCCTACAAGCGAAAACATTCACAGACATGCAGGTACGTTTTTAATGGCAATGACAACACTGGCGAATTATTTTTAAAAAATCGTGGGATCGACGAGACATCCAATCGGAACCTGCAAACATTGAACACACTCGAGCATGTACGATTCGCCACGATTCTAGTAACTATGAAACGATAAATAGTCAATTCGTGACGGCGCTGGAATGCACAGGGAATTTATAAGAGTTTCTAAAAAGTTGTAAAAAAAAATTCATTCGGCATAAATCACCTGTAATTTTTTGTACATCTCCAGATTAATCAGTTTGATATCCTCCAGTTGACTCCTCAGCGATATAATAGTGTCCTGTTTGTCGTGAATGTCCTTCTCGAGCAGCTTCATCGCCACCTCCATTTCCGATTTCATGCTGATCTGCTCACGAAAATATAGATCTTCGTTAGCCCGATTTCTTTTTTCTTTTACCGATCTATCGATACGTATTCGTCGTATGGACCTGCAGTTCGAGTTCCTTCTCGACGTCGCGTCGGAGCTTTTTCTCCGATTCCACGCGACTCCTCAGCTCCTCGATCTCCGAAGTCGTCTCAGTGATCTTGATCGGTACTTTGCCGTTCTAAAATAAAAGAAAATACGAAGTTGTCAGACACGATCCTGGGAATAGGGAAGGCAGACGCGGATTTCCAAGACGTAATTGTACCACCTCGTGAGTGTCTTTGACCTCGATCCCGAGTTCTCGTTTCAGCTGACGATTTTCCTCTTGCAGCGTCAATATATTGTTCTTCGATATCGAAAGATCCTCCTTCATCAGGGCGTTCGTGGTGGTCAGAGATTCCACTTTCGTTTGAAGATTCGTTACGGTCGCACTGTAATCACGCGCAAGAGCACATCCCAGGATTAATAATGATCCCTTTACGAAAAATAAAAATCTTTGAACTATGCACTCGTAACTTTTGAGTCGATCTTTTAACCATTTTCTTTTTTAATATCTTTTTTTCGTTTATAAAAATGTTGTCCATTTACTTCAAATGTCTGTTGAGCTCCTCGATGTAATTCTTCTGATCGAGGACAGTCGTCATATTGTCGTTCTCGACTTCCTCGTCGGGCGAGTCGCCGGGTATGTGATTGCTGTTTCTCAGGTACAGCGAGAAGTCGATAACGCCCTGCTGGCAGTCGAGATCTTCCTCCTGGGACACAATTACCAACCCGTGAGTTTAACCGCTCGCTAATCAGATTACCTCCGACCCCGCTCTCATTTATATATATATGTATATCTATCTGGACCCGTCGACGAAACTGACCTTGACGCAGAAGTTGCAGTCTATCACATTCAGGCCAACGAGCAGCCCCATCACGACTATAGCCTCGTCGCTCAACATCAGCGCATCCGGCTCAAAGTACTCGGACAGAAGATCGTCTCTGTGATCTATGAGGATCTTCAGATAGTCGGCGAGCTTCTTTTGCATTAGAGCCATTCGCAGCCACGCTCTGGCTCGTCCCATCGCCGTCCTAAAAAATCATTTTTTCTCTGACGTTTCTGTCCTTGGTATTTTGTTTTTTGTATTCGTTATATGACGAGTACGAGCAATACCTAACGGTCGGTAGATCGCGGATGCTCGAAGTGATGTCCTGCGCTTCGGAACAATATTTCTCCACCAATTGGAGAATATCCCATAGTTCTTTCTTCGGTCCCAGAAGACCCTGAAAACGAATGTGTTTTACCATTTTTTACTATTTTTTTTTATTGTCGATTTTTGAAGGGGTTTGTTAATTTACCTTCTTGGGACGTAGGCCGTGCCTTAAAACGTGTTCGAGAACGATGAAGAAATGTTGAAGGGGCATGTGATCGGAATCGAGCATCCGGCCGTACTTCAGCGACGTCTCGATGAGCTCCTTAACTATCAGTTTCGAAATGTTTACGAGATTGCTCCTCTCGATTATGACGGGGTCGCGTGCTGCAATATAAACAAAGACAATGCCACGGTTTGGTTTGTTTTTTTTTCGCGTTTACTCGATCACTATCGTTCGTTGGTTTTAAAGCGGACATGTTCGACGATATATCGCGTGGCAATGGCGTGACAAAGCGCGCGTGTACAAAAATCGATAAAGTACCGGGAGAAAAAAAAATTACAAAAATTAATGAAATGTTTTTTTAAAATACGTACCGCAACATATCTCTTCGCTACGAGGATACAATGTAGCAAAAAAACTGAATTTATTCACGCTAATTACATTATATATAAAAGCTTGGATTTTAAAATTTGACTACATTGTATCCTCGTACTAAACAAATAGTTCGTAGCGACTATATTAAAAAAAAAAAAAAAAAAACAAGATAACATTTTTAGAAAACATTTAATCGATAGTATAATTTTTTATTCTCAATGTAGATTGCAGTAGAGATAGATAGTGAATAATCGGTCGTGAATTCCACACAAAGCGCAGATTAATCGACAAGTGGATAGAAGTAACATCGCTGAGTTTTCTTTTTTTTTTTTGCGAGAGAAGCGTGCACGTTTTTTTTAAGCGACAAAAGCACAGTTCACGCCGATTGATATTTTATCGAGGCGTCTTCAATCGTACACCGTTCAATTTTACACTCGTTGGTTGCAGCGCAAATAAATCGTACAACGCGAAAAAGTAACAAACGTTCAGAATTTCGCTCAAGTGTATGCAGGTATGTAACACTTGCTTAATTATGCTGGGACTAAAGATCAACAGAACCTCAAAATATGTTGAATCCATTTTTCTCTGAACCGGTTTTTTTAAATAATAAAAACGGATTGCCGACCTCACTGCGTATTTTATTAACGCAATGAGCTCCGCAATTTGTTTTTCATTTTACAGAATTGTTTCGGACGAAAATGGATTGAACATTTTTACTCTGGCTCCCTCGTACTCATACGTGTTTAGTCTCCCCTTAAGAAGGTTGGAGCGCTTCACACTAGTCAAATGGGTGAAACATTTTTAAAGCGAGTGTTCCATATTTGCGAAGTACACTTGAGCAAAGTTGTGAACGTTCCTTACTTTTTTTGCAGCGTGCGATTTATTTCCGTCGTGAAGGAACGGGTCTACGATTGAAGGCTCCTCACTTAAGGTAGTCCTTGCGAATAGTATTCACTTCGTGTAAGTTTCAGATAAATGAGAGGGAATTGCAAACACTTCTGAATGGTATAGAAATCTGAAAAAATCGAGCATATTTAAGGTGCGGAAAAGATTAATTTTGCATAATAATAATCCCAAGATGTTGTTAACAAATTGATGAAAAATAAAATTGTTCGACAAATCTCCAAGAAACCTAACTTTTTTTAAAAATGAAAGTGCTTCGTTCACTTTTCTGAATACGTACGCATTTTTTCAGATTTTTAAATACACTTTCAATTTTTTTTTCTTATATGCGAAAAACGTGTAGAAAGTCACAAAATTCAGTGAATTTAAAAATCTGAAAAAATTCATACGTATTCAGAAAAATGAACGAATAATTTTCATTAAAAAAAAGAGTTATGTTTCCCGGAGATTTATTGAACAATTTTATTTTTCATCAATTTGCTAATAAAATTTTGAAATTATTGTGCAAAATTAATCTTTTCAGCATCTTTAATGAGCTTAATTTTTTCAGATTTTTATATCATCGACAAGTGTTTGCAATTCCCTCTCATTTCTTATTATTCAAACTTATACGAACTATTTCTTCACACTTATGAGAAGTGAACACTACATGCAAGGCCTACCTTAATCGAAAGTAAAAAAAAAAAAAAAACAATAATCTCGAAGCGTCGAATCGCTGTCGATTGTAAATAAATAACGAAAAGATCGCTTCCGCGCAGTATCGAAGATAATAATAGACTCGAGACGGTTGAAGCGCGATAAAACGCGTTAGTCGACACGAGGTGCGTGAAGCCGGATACAAACACATGCTGGAGACGTGCTGCATTGGCGGTGATCTTGGCGGAAGGATATCGCAAAGCTCTGGCGCATCGTCGGGCTCCCGACGGCAATGGCCATCGTGATGGATTCTGTGACGATGATGATGATTATTTTCGCTTAACAACGGTGGTATACCGCTGAGGGGGAGGGGCGGCGAGGGGGAGCGCTGCATGGACTCTTGCATCGAGAACTCGACGTCCTGGAGCTCCTTGAGGCAGAGCCACTCTCCGTCGACGGACACCCGAAAATTGCACAGATATATAGTGTCCTGTGCACCGGCCATGTCTTGCTCTATCATGATTTCGCCGTGCTGGAGTTCGCCCGGGGGCCGAAGCTTCAAGCCGGCCTGGCCCTCCTGCCGCATAGAAACTCACGAGGATCGAACACCTCGATCGCCGGTGAATTCTTAATTTTTTTTGTTTGTTTGTTATTCACGATTTCTTTCTCTTTTTTCTCGCCTCACCGATAAAATCGACGCTATCGCTTTTACCCTCGTTCCTTTGTCTTCATTTAATTTCTATTTGTTATATATCGTACAGCTGACACGTAACGCAAAACGTCGCAATAATTACACCCACGACGACTTGTCTCTGTGTTGCGAAAAGCTTCGCGAGTTTGTTGTTTTTTTTCACTTTTATTAGTCGCACCGGATTATCCGTTTCTCGATTTTTGTTCACAGTGGATGGAATACTTCCTGTTCCGTTTCCATCAGTGACCGAAGAAATTCGACGATCGCGTCGACGAGTGTTCAGCACCGATGTACCGGGGCACTGCGTAGGAGTCGAACGCGAGGGTCGTGCGCCAGAGATTGTCGGAGCTTCGATCGGGGGGTTGATGAATTAAGTTAAGCGACGTTCGACGATGCCGTTGTCTTGTTGGATTATTAATTGTGCAGGTTTATGTTGTCTTTTTTTTATTTTCAGCGAATCGACGCCGAACGCAACAGGATTTTGGTGCGAGATCACATTGCAATGATAAAAACTCGTCGACTAGACGTGCGACAAGGGCCGGCGTACAATTGGGCTATTGATCTTCCTGCCGACCTTGCCGCCACCTACGATAATCAATATGGGGAAGAGGATAGTCGAGACACCGACAGGTGCTGCCACCGCTCGAACCCGCGGCTACGCTCGCGAGCCCGCGAGGTCGGTCGGTAATGCAGAGATGCGTGCCCCGACGCTCCTCTGAATGTAAACAATAACAAACCCTAGCACGAGTTCGTGGTTGCGATAACGCTAGAGAAAACCTTATTACATACTGCTCAATATCAACATTTTATTCTTTGAAACGATAATCGCTCTAATTCTTTTTATCCTTCGCAGCATTCATTACAAAATAAAAATAACCAAACAAGATCTACTGGCTCTACGAGCGGAAATTTGACGGTGTTCCTATGGACAATAAAAAACTGTTCCATTAGATTCTAGAACTATTGATTTTCACTCAAAAAATCTCCTGGATCGCTCGAGATGATAAGTTGAAGTGATCGTAAGGGTATAAAACGTTTGAATCGACCGCCTAAAAGTGTTACGCATGCGAGCCGATGAGCTCGGTCGGTAATGTAGAGATACGTGCCTCCAGGCTCTGAATGTAAACAATAACAAACACGAGTACTAGTTCGTAGTTGAGATAACGCTAGAAAAACCCTTGTATTATATGCTGCTCAATATCTACATTTTATTCACCGAAACGATGATTGCTCTAATGCTTTTGATCCTTCGCAGCATTCACTAAAAAATTAAAATACACAAACAAGATCTACTGGCTCTACGGGCGGAAATTTGTCGGTGTCCCGATGGACAATAAAGAACTGTTCCATTAGATTCCAGAACTATTGATTTCCACTAGGAAAATCTCTTGGATCACTCGAAATGATAAGTTAAAGAGATCGCAAGCGGATGAAACGTTTGAATCACCCGCCTAAAAGTGTTATGCATGCGACAGCACGGCTGACTCTACTCACGTCTCGGTGACCACCAAGCGTCGAGTTTCCTGGGTCTCGATACGACGAGATCTGGCCACTTGTCCTCCCTGATGGAATACGTGGACGGCGATCGCGACACACTTTTCTCGTCATTATCCTCGGACACTGTGCTACCGGTGAACGATTTGTCGGACGGTGATACAGGCAAATTCTCCCTATTTTCCGCGGCCATGTTAAATAATTCAGTGTGCAAACGTACGGCCCGTGACACAGCGCGCACGCACTCACTCACTCGTCAACGCATTGTCCGCAGTGTTATATCCCAGCTGTAATCGCCCGTTCGTCTGTGTGTTACTTATGCACCCGTACGCACGTGTCAACCGAATGAGCTGACTGTTCGAGCTCTGCAGCAGCGTACAAACGGTGTTTTGTTATTTTTTATTTTGTCTATTCGAACTGCAGCAACGCCTCTCCACGGCTCCGCAACGACTGTAACAAACTTGTTGCCGGTCGTATGTAAGCCAAGATCGCCCGATCGCTGATTATATCCAAAGCCAGCCCGGATCGAGGCCGAGCGAATCGAGGCAGAGCAGTATCACATTTCGAGGGATCGACGTGACTCGAGACTATCTTTTTACATCGGCCGACTCGAAACGCGACGCCGTTCGATTCAGCACCACGTCCGCCGGTACACTGCGAGACAAAAACTAGTCGACTCTCGGAACTACCGACTGTCGCGTCGCTGCATCACCGCTGGGACTGTACCAGTAGCACAGGCGCCGGAGTTGGGGGCATGTTATACAGACTCAGTCGGTAACAAATCGGTTTCCCTATTTTCTCCGCGACTATTAATATTTCGAAGGAACGCCGATTAGGTATTAGTAGGCTATATATTTTATTTTAAGGAATATAAAGTGGACTGAGAGACATGACATTATAGAGATGACTGGAACAGCTCGGTACGACCAATGACAAACGTACAGATTATCGATCGACGAGATGACTAGATTCTGGATCGGACTTTCAAAGAGAGCAGACGTTTGAAAATTCTAATTAATAATATGCGCACTAAAGCCAAATACGCGTATTCATTTTGCTCGAGCATAACGTTATATATTTCTATATTATAATAAAGCTCATGTCGATTCGACACTCACACCAATACTCTCAGGTACTCACTAATTCTCACAAATACTCACAGATAATCACGGAGTTACTTCGAGCGGGCGAAGCGCGTGAGCCAACATTACCGCTAGTATATGCATGAAAACCTCATATCGTTTTGCTAGAAATTTTAATAGTCGCTGAGAAAATAGGAAATTCGATTTTTCACCGACTGAGTCTGCGTTACACGCTATTAACAAGGCTCCAACTTTATTACACTCGTGACATGAGTTACACTAACAAAGTTTTTGCCGGCATTTTTAATTATAAAAAAGAATATAAATCTTATATACTATGAAATAGTACATTTCGATACGAGTGCGAAAAAAAAAATTCTGACGAGTGTGAGTTTGCAGCACGAGCCGGAGGCGAATGTTGCAATCACACGAGTTAAGAAAACGATTTGCGCACGAGTATCGGACAAAATTTTATTTCACGAGGTGCGAAAACGGGGGTTTTCGCACGCGAAGCGTGCGCAAAAAACCGCCATTTTCTTACCGAGTGAAATAAAGTCCTTGACTTAGTGCAGGAGAACTGGAATTAAAACATTATATACAAAAATCGTTTCTCATCTGTGAACCCTTTTGAACCCTGTAAGCACCGATCTCCTCGAATAATTACTAATCTAATAATAAACTTTTCAAGTTTCAGGACGCCTCTCGTTGAAGTCGACGCTCCAAAAGGCCAAACTTTTCTCGTATTAGCCTCGTATTAGCTGTGTCGTTTTCCCAACTCGATGCTCGACAGCACGCGAACTTCCAATTACGGTCCTCTCGAGCCGACTCCTAAGCATCAACGCAGTTGTTACGAGATGCGCACGCACGAGACGAACTACCCCCGTTATCAACGTCCCGCGAGCGGTTTCCACCCCCGCCGGACGGAGCTGTATACCGGCAAACTTACGCGGGCTGTTGTGCCGTGGAAATCTCTCCCTCTCTGGACACTTGTTCGGCGACTCGCCTCACGACACATACGACCAAGCAGCAGCGAGCAGCCCGGTAACGAACTTTTGAAAAACCTCACTTCGTTTCCATCGGTGGAAGCCGATGCTGCGGAACATATCGACGGTTCAATAAAACACGTGTACATCAATGATTAACTATCGACAGACATCGATTTACCGAAACGAATAACATATCGTCCGGTTGAATAATAAGTTGTAGAGTGCGGTTTAGTGATAGTTCACTCAATTGGATTTCCGTAATCTCCGCGGGCCTCCGAGTGGCCCACTGTTATCAGTCGGAATCATGTACGGCATGCTTCTGGAGAGCGTGCAACACTTCGTCCAGGTTCGTACTGATAAGCATTCAAATCCGAAGAATCTGTAAACGCATCGTGAGGATTAATGATTTTTATCGAACGATTGAAAAAGTTTTCATGATTAAATTTTGAAAAATGAATACTGTTTACTTTTCAATTTTTAAATTAAAAAAAATTAATACTGTTACAATGATTATTATGTTCGAAGAACTTTCTTTACGATACATACCGTTCGGGAAACCTTAAAAAAAAATTTTGGATACAACATTGAAGATTTTTTTTAAATAGCTGATTCACGCTCGTGAGTATTATTGTACAATAGGCATTAACGCATTAAATGGTTAAGACAAGGATAATATGTTATCATTATATTTTAAAACAATTGATAATACAGGGTAAATAAAATTATTTCCAATCGTCAATATCTGACCCTACTTCGGCTCTGTGTTTATACTGCGTGTATATCGCGGGAAGAGTCTTAAGCCGATCTCGGACTCCCTTACAAACTCCGCAAATCCACGAACATCCATAACAATAAAATATTACTGATGATAAAAGATAAACGTGTTCCGAGATTGCCGGCTCGTTGGAGTCGATTATTCTCTGTTTCTCCAGCCTCTAAAAAGATAGAAGAGGAAAAAAAAGAGAAAAGCCCCGAATCTTCAAGTTTCCCCCGAATAACTGAATTTTAAGGGAGATCAAGGAGGAGAAGAAGGGTTTCGTGGGTTCAGGTCCTTCCACTCAATGTAATAGGATTACCAAAAATTCCCCTTCGGCTATCCGTCCCGTTGGCCCTAATACCTTACCGCAATTCCCGCGACCAAACTTTTATACCTCTCTATGCCTTTAACGGAGCGTATAATTTCCGTATTCGGCACGTGATGTTAGGTTCGCGCTCTGTTTTATACTTGGTGCTCTCTCTCATCGTTATCTCGGTTCCGAGATCGGAGAGAAAATTACCCACAAAACTGTCCGGGGTTGAAACGTCGCCGTTTCCCCTCCGCACATAAAGTTGTCGGCGCAGCTGACGGGAGTTTCATCGCGAGCTTCCACGTGATTAATTCGGCGGAGCAACGAATTAATTCGTCCGCGCGATCAATTAATCAGCTTAATGGAAACACTTTTACTATGCAGTTTCATTGGAACGAAAAAGTCTTTTTCCACGTATTCTACGCGCTGCCGCAAAGGTTTGTCTTCCCCTTAACCATGTGGAAGACCACGTGGAAGACCACGTGGAAGACCACGTGGAAAACCACACCCGGGTCTTGCGGACTCAACATCTTCATCTTTGGGCTATTTTGACAAGAAGCAATATTTTGCTTCCTCATAGAGCAAACTTCGTTTTGGCGAAAAAATCCCGAGATTTTTGTGTCAGAGTGTTGTAAATGTTGCAAAACATTGAAAAATAATATATAGAAAAAATGTCTGGATATATGTGTGAACAATTCGAGTCTGTGTGTGGTCAATAGTCAATTTCAACTAACCAAGCGATATGAAAATGTCAATTTACAACTTTTATTTTGGGTCCAATTATGGTGAAATCGAAACATCAGGATGTGCGCCACACATTTGTCGATGCGGTATAACGAAACAGAAAATGCTATAGGAAACGGACAGATGTTTCCATAAGATCGAGGGAGGGTTGAGGATATCCTTAGCAAAAGTTGTTTCTGTTCAATCTTGATCAAACTTATGTGGTCCACAGAAAAAAAACTTTATTTGTTGCAATTTTTTAAGTTTTTTTTGACGGTCTAGTTTTTGTGCAACGTAATTTCAAAGTTACGTATTGCAATATGGGAAGGATCGGATCTGACCTCAAAAACGGAACAGTGTAGAGTTTTTCTCCCTGAATTTCTGTTCAATTGAAATAAAAAACTAACAGAGTGATGAGCATACTGTGCTACAGATTGTTTCCAAATTTGAAAAGGATTTACTGTATCACTTTCAACTGCCGTTAAGAAAACGAAGCGTTCATCTCTCGTTGCTGGTTAGGATATCCTTAATAGATGTCAAACGGCTTAAAACGGCTGATTCGACTTTATAACGATGAGAGCACCGGAGGAGCATTGTGGCGATGCTTGACGAAACTTTGTCGCGAATTATGCCCAATTATGAGAGTAGCGGAGAGTTAACAGGGCTTTCAACTCCCCCAAATCCCACACCTAGACACCGTCGTTGAACCTATTCAGACATTCGCGAAATTGCCAATTTCAAATGAGCCGGACCAAAATGCCCGCGTAAGTTCCCGTCAACGCCGGAAAAGCACAATCCGACATCTTCATCGTTGCCCTACTGCGACAGAAATAATTATTCAACTTCCTCATAGAGGAAGCTATGTTTTTGGATCAATTGCAGTGAAATCGAAAAGTCAAGATGTGAGCCACACATTCGCCGATGTGACATAACGTAAATGCTATACGAACCGGACAGATGTTTCCATAAGCTCGAGCGTTGATAGTCATCGTCGATCGGCTTAAAATACTGACGCGACTTTATAACGATGGGAGCACCGGAGGAGCATTCAGGCGATGCTTGACGAAACTTTGCTGCGAATTATGCCCAATTAATGCTTAATGAAACTTTGTCGCGGATTATGTCCAATTATGAGAAAAGCGTCGAATTCACAAGGCTTTCAAAACCCCGGAAGCCCACACCCAGACACCGTCATTGAGCCCATTCAGGCATTCGCGAAATTGCCAGTTTCAAATGAGCCTGACCAAACTGCCCGTGAAATCCTTGTGGCATTCTGCATCGAGTTCGTAATTGCCACCTGGCGCTTTGTACCTGTGTCATAGGCGTTAAAAGCACCGGCTCAAGAGTATCGTTGCTAATAATAAAAATAAATTCATAAATTTATAATTAAACTTACGAATTTGTTTCCTCAACGGGGAAATAAAAAAAAATCGAGCGTACGCAGTCGGAAACATTGTCAATGGCATTAACGACTGTCGTAGGCGCAACGAAAAAAATTCCGCGCCGCTTCCGTGGCGTGTACATTGAAATATTAATTCGCGAGCCGAGCCGGGTGGTTCTTCGCGACATTAATGCGTTTGCTTAAAATCGGCGTCACGTACCTTGACGACCGTAGTCGGTCGCGACTCGTGCGTGAGCTGTGCGCTGGAATCGAGCGAATGACGCTCGTTCGAGGGACTTCCTTTCGGCTGAGCCGATAAAAATCGTCGCGGATTGCCGTTGAAAGCAAACCGTCACGTACAATCGATCCTTGATTTATATTTTAGGCATAATTTAACTTCGAGCAGGGGTCTCGGTGCATTATTATAATCGCTAGGTCGTATTTGAACGCCTCTTCTGCATCGAGGCTCTCGGACTCTTGCCGCGACACTTCATGGGCTTCGGACGGAACGAGAGTCCTTGCGATGTGTAATTAATGAATTCCGTATACCTTTTCGCGTGACGCGGTGCAGTTACAGTCGCAGGCTTTAAGGCTTGATTAATTAATCGTATACCGACCCGGAATCGGACTATTGGCCGACGGTAGATTACACTCTTGAACAGAGAGGCATCACTATAATTAATTGAATCACTGAAATTGTGGACGGTATTGCAAAGTCGAATTCAATTGAAAGCCGGACGTTCGCTCGGAGTAGACGAATCGCATATTCCCCGGACGATTGTTTTTATTATACCATTTTTTTATTTTTATTTTCTTTCTGCGAAGCAACCTCGGCGAGGTCACCGGCGAAACACGGGAGAAGAGTGTATTGAGTTTCGTCCTGGATATGAGATTGTAACACGAGAACCCTTGATATTAAATGAATAAGGTTTCGTCCATCGATTTCCGCCATCGTTTTCGTGATGTTTCTCTGACTGACATTTTATTATTAAATCCTAGCAGGTTGTTGTGGCTCGGGCGCTGCACACCCTCCCTATGGAGTATGGAATTTCACGCCCGGAAATTTCGATTTTCGCAAATGTAACGGAAATACGTCACTTCCGGTTTGATCATCTCATTTTTCGACCAGAAATGCACTGAAAAAAAATTGCTTGCGGGCTGCCATAGAAAAAATTTTTATTTCAATTCTACTTTCAATTCTTACGATTCCATATGATATTGAAACGACGACGGCAAGTCTGCCAAGGTGACATGTTATCGTTTCAATTCCGTATGTAATCGTAAGAATTGAAAGTAGAATTGCAATAATAATTTTTATTCTTTGACAGCCCGCAAGCAAATTTTACTTGAGTCATTGACGTTTTTTAGATCGAAAAGGAAGTTTTTTTTTCCGCACAACGATAGTGCACAGAATTGTCGTACACCAAATTATCGTAATTTGAAAATTTTGAAAAAAAGAACTGGCGTTATTTTCTCGAAGCTGGAATACGGCGAGGAAATTTGGATGCACATACTGGACAAAGCCGGGATCAAGTACATGGTCTTCAATACGAGGCAGATATATCCGGATGCACTGATAACTGATCTCGCGGCGGCTCTGGCGAAGGAAACTTGCGACACCGTCAACAACACGATGCGTTTCTTCGGAAAATGCTTCGTCAGATTCTTCAGCAATCTTGGGTAATGAGTCGATACATCTCTGTGTTTCTTCTTGTTTGTTTCAATTTGGCGGAGGCGAGCGGGTTACGAAAGCGATCGATCGCGGCTCGAACAATTCGCGAGAGGAAGCCGGAAGCCCCAATTACCGAATACACTCGATCAATCGACCTCTCCGTGGGGTGGATTCATCGCCCTCGGAGACTGCACGATGTAACGTCCCTCGTCGGTGTTCCCGTAATTAAAATGTTGTCGACCCTGCTTTAATTCGCTAACTTCCCCCGAATTGGTCATAATTCGTGCGGGGGACGATCATTGTACGCGATTAAGCCGCTCCAATACAGATCAAGAAGAAACGAACGCCCATGCCCTCGGAGGGTAGAAAAGAATCCGCAGCGACAGTAAATTTATCGTCTCTGACCTTATCCGCAGTGGGAATTTAATGAAATAACGCTACATCGGACATAATTCCTGCGGTAAAACTGTTGTAATCCTTACCCGATAAATTTTATCATATACATTCGATAGATTTTTTGAAGTACGCGATAAGAGGCTCGGATTACTCTTTAAATGAAAACAATTGAGAGTTGATTCGTCCGACTTTCCACGTACGAATGTTCGAAAATTTTACACTCGTTCGACTGGCGTGGAGAGCTTCGACCTCCTTAAGGTTGAAAATAAAGAAAAAGCTGAAGTAATTTCCCCCCCAGAATAGTAGAGCGGACCGGATAGTCGTTATTCCGGGCGATTATCTCCCCGAGGGCTTTACGTTACGTGTATTCCGAGATCTCTGCGTCCATGCTCGGCGAGTTTTAACGTATATGCGACACGGGTGTGCGGAACACCTCGTCGGCCGTGATTTATCGTCGGAAAATAATGAGTCCGTTATACTATACTCGTCGCTTCACACGCGCTGGCATGGAAGAGTATAATAAAAATCTTAGAAAAAAATAAATAAACAAATTTGAAATTTTTTTTTTTTTAATACTTAACTTCTGAGGATTCGATACAGGTACGACTGCACGGTAAAGGCAACGGGACGTCACTTCTGCGACTTTCTTCAGAGCGTCGACAACATTCACATGCAGATGAGATTCACGTATCCAAAAATGAAGAGTCCCTCAATGTACATCACTCACGTCGATCCTCACGGTGTGGTGCTCGTTTACAGAAGCACCAGGCAGGGTTTCACTCATTATTTCATGGGTAGGAATATGGCACGTTGTTTTTTATTTTTATTTATTTTTTTTTACCAGTGGCAATAGAAATATTGCGAAATGTATGTATAATTTTTATCGTTGTTCGTCAGGTCAATTATATCAAATAGCAAATGATCTCTATGAGACGAGCTTGGACATGAGAGTGCTCGAAACTTCGAACAACATGCCTGGAGGTCGAAGTGTTATGGTGAAATTTCGGATAGACTTCGATAATCGGGATTACGTGAGTCAAAGAATTTTTTTTTTTTTTTTTTTTTTTTTTTAAGATAGTCTTAATCAAATCACATCTCTGTGAACTGATAACTAAAATGGGAAGGTTATTTCGTGATTCAGGTGGCGAAGAACACCCGTCTGAGGACACCTGTGGGTCGCGAACTTCCGCCGGTGTCCGGTACCTTGTTTCTTAATCTCTTTCCTTTCGGTGTTATCATGAATCGCGAAATGAAGATCTTGGGGGCTGGGGAAAAGTTGCTGCAGGCTTGGGGTGGCTCCCAGTCGATCCTCAACAGGCCCGTCACGGACATTTTCAAGCTACGACGTCCGAAAGGCATTTTTTTTACTTGGGGGAACGTAAGGATCTAACATCGACACCAAATTCAGTGTAAAAAAAAAGTGGTGAATATGGACCATCGCGATTGAGACGTAAATCAATTGAACGTGCACAATGATAAAAATTGACATGGTAAAAACAAAAATACTGACTTTACCATAAAAAATATTTCCAAAGAGGAAGGTCTATATTTTGTAGTTACGCCAATGACAGAAAATCATGGTTGCAACCATAATTATAACTTGACCAATTGAATATATAGGGTAAGTCAAGATGATATGGCTATGCTTTTTAAACAATTACAATTGAAGAAAACCTTTAAGCGTTAAGAAAACCTTTAAATTTTTGACGTAGCCGAGTCTATAAACATAAAATAATATAAATAAATACTTGAGATGGACTATGGAACACGAACACTACGGATGATATGGCCATAGTAATAATGGTAATCGATTAGGCCTAGAGAAGCATAGAGGGATCGCACAAAACATGTCTTAGTATGTTTTATGTTGTCTACATGAACTTCACAAAGACAATAATTACCCTCGTTAAATGTTTCAAATGCCAAACTAAACAGAAGTTTTACTCGCCACATCATCCGGAAATTGCAGTGGGTATGGCTTCGTACCATGTCGTACTGACCCTTGTACATACAATCTTATAATTTTCGGTGCCATGATATTGTGTCCACATATGCTAAGAACTGTGCAAACGACAGTGCAATTCGTTTGTTACACGGAAAAAAAAATTTATTGGTGCAACAAGAAACACTATCCTTTTTTCTCATTGCATCGGTCCATATTCGCCACTTTCGCTCCTATATAGAAAAAGAAATAAAAATATATTATTAATTTTTTGAATACATTTTTTTGCAGTTGATGAATCTGCACTCGGTGATGTTCGAGCTCGAGTTGATTAGGTCAACAGAGAATCATCCAAACCCGGAGTCCAACAGCGAGGACGTCGCGGGGGGAAGTTCGGGACTGGACAGAAAGGGTAGTCAGGGAGCGAGGAGTATTCTTCTGAAGGGCCAAATGAGGTACATCGAGGACATAAAGTCAATCGTGTTCCTCTGCAGTCCTCTGTGAGTATATCCAAATAATCTCGTGCCAATGTAAATTACGCAAATGAACGTAAACCGTGAAAACAATTGCAATTGCGTTTACTCGTCCCGTGCGGCAGGATAAACAGTCTAGACGAGCTCTCGAGCATGGGACTTTACATAAACGACCTCAATTCGCACGGAATGAGTAAGGAAATGGTTCTAGCTGGCTGGCAACATTGCGGAAGGTAATTAGAAATTAGAAAGTCATCTCGGTCTGTCCGTCCGTCCGTTTATCTCTCTCTATTCCGTATTCGTCATAAGAGATTTAATGATAAATCGATGATCGACCAACTTTCAATATTCGAGACTCGAAATGATGTTCGAACGTGCCGAAAAAAGATCCCAAGAGTTGGAATTCAGTTACGCACTTCTGGATCGGTGGAAGAACAAGAGCGACGAGCTGTTGTACTCTATGATACCGAAATCAGTGGCGGATCGCTTGCGGACCGGAGCAAGTCCTCTCAGTACATGCGAGGTAATCAAAATCATAAAAAAAAATGTATAGAGGACGATGGGGCAAAACGGTCCATCAAAAAAAAAAAAAGTTTGCGGGACACAGATAATGTCCATTTTGCCCCGCTCGACGCTGTATAATCCAAATATTATATATGGACACATCAAAATGCGTATATATATATTTTTAATTTTTTTTTTTCAGTCGTTCGAGTCGATAAGTGTCCTTTTTTGCGAACTATGCGACTTCAATTACTCGACGATCGAAGGAGCGATGGACATAGTTTCCTCAATGAACGAAGTGTTCTCCTGCTTCGATTCCCTCATGGACAAGTATAACGTCTACAAGGTAGGAGTCAAGAGGATTCGCTGATATCGTTCTATCAGATTTAACCCTACCATTAGTGGACCACAAACTTGTTGTACACCACAACAAGTTGTTGTTGTTGTTGGCCACAACACTATCCATTCTGATTATCGTCCAGGTGGAAACCGTGGGTCGCATATATATGGCAGCCAGCGGAGCTCCCGACAGGACGGAACATCACGCTAAGAACATCGCCGATGTATCTCTCCACCTCATAAAGCGTGTTCGCTCCCTCAAATTGGCCTCGGGTCTCGACATACAAATTCGGATAGGTAAAGCTATTCCCAAGTTTCGACGGATTTCTGAGATAACGTATTATACGCTACTGGCAGGTCGTTGTACCGCAGGAATTGGGACTTTAGATTCCCGAGGTTCCGGCGATATAAGATATATATATATATCTTATATATCTCTGTAATATAAAATCGTCGTCACCCTGTACAAGAATCGAGGGGTGGGGGGTCAATAATTGGGTCAGAGAGGGTCAATAATTCGGTCGGGGGTCGGTATTTGGGTCAGATAGGGGTCAATAATTGAGTCGCGGGGGGTCAATAATTGGGCCAGGAGTCAATAATAGGGACGTTATAGTGGGGCTTGGAATTGTAAGAGTATACGTCTTGTAAAGGGACTGAGTATCATAGGGACTTAAGTCCGGAAAGGTGTATATATATTATTTTTATCACTACCATATATATATATATATATATTATTTTTAGGTATTCACTCGGGACCCGCGGTGGCTGGAGTCGTCGGTATAAAAGTTCCGAGATACTGCTTCTTCGGCGATACGGTCAACACCGCCTCGCGGATGCAAACAACCAGCTTGGTCAGTCGATATCACCTTTTTTTTTCTTTTTTTTTCGTTGATACATTTTTATAAATATTCAAAAATTTGTAGAGATTGTGTTGAGATTCGAGAAAAAAAAGATGGATTGAAGCTATTTTTTAAAAGCCAGGAAAGGTTCACATATCACCGGACACGGAGGCATTGCTGCCCAAGGATTCGTACGGCACGGAAGCCCGTGGCGAAGTCTGGGTCAAGGTGAGAGTCTCGTGAAAGTATCTTCTCTGTTAGCGGGACGGGTGGAGGGGTACGAGCCCGCGCGAGACTTTAAAACTTTTCTCATTCGCGGCGCTTCGGGAGAACCTTCGTTAACTATCTTCTTGATTTTTTTTTCTTTTTTTTTAGGGCAAGGGGAACATGAAGACTTTTTGGCTGTTGGAGAACAATCGAACTTCCGGTGAGTTCGAGGAAAGCGAAGCCAGCGGGAGCAACGAGGGGAACGAGGACGAAAACAGCGACGAGGAGAAGAGCGAAAGTGCGCTGGCTATGTCCCGTGGTGTTTTAGTCACACCCGTGTAAAAAAATAATAATAATAGTAAGAGAAAAAAAAGAAATCCCAAACACGATCCCAAAAAACATGGCATATCATAACGAATGAATAATTTATTCAAGCGACTGTAAATAATTGCAAGACATGTATGGTTAAGCAATTATTCGTTCTGACTAGATACTGAAAAGTGTATCCCTTCGACTGTTAAAAAAGATCGTCGAGACTTCGGCGTTACTCGTGGCCTGAGTGTTTAGCATAGAAACGATAATAATTTTTAAAAGCGTGCCATCGACATCGTACGGTTGGCCAATAGAAACGCGTTTATTATTATTTTTTTTTTCTGTTCTTACCATTTTCGTACGATATTCTCCGGCGACAGAGTATTCTCGTAGATAATGTTTGCAGTGTATAGGCGTTAAGAATGTACAATTTGTGTGACGAAAGAATGTTGGATGATAAATAAACGATGACTTACAACGATCGACTTATGAATTATTATAATACAGCTTATCGAGTACGCGGCGAGTACAGTAAAAAAAAATTCCCGAGGGAAGTTGTACTAATTATAAATTAACGATTTATCGCCGTTGATGATTTTACATATCTCTTCTTTTTCCGAGTATTTTCCTTAATGAGTCTTCCTCTTCTTACTGTTGTTATTATTTTGCAATTGTTAGTCGCAATAGCAAGCCCCGACGGTGTTGCTCTCCAGCCACGTGAGATACCGGTTGACTCTCGTGTAAACTCCTGGATAGCCTGAAAGGGCGCAACCTTCGCCCCACGACACCACGCCTGTGTTCACGAACAGCGATAAGGTAAATCCACGTTTTATCAAGCTTAACGGTCATAAAATTACTTGACGGATGATAAATTCGAGACTTACCGGCAAGCCGGTGAACTTTGTCTTCGTCAACGACGTGAAGTGGTCCGCCGCTGTCGCCCTAAGGGAAATTCAGCAAGGTCATCGATAAATCTCGCGGAAAGTCTCGCGATGGTAGGGTGGAGCGGGGCAAAATTGTCAATTTTTGTTACTATGATTTTTTTCGCGGGACAGAAAAGAAAACTCGTCCCAAATGGAATCCAAATAGACTATTTTACCCCGATCTCCGCTAGAGCAAAGTCTCGCATGCTGGGATGCTGAGGGATCAAGCTCAGACAAATAGGTGGGCGCGAAGAATAAATCCACCATCGGACCGTATCATACACCCAGAAAAATTATTTACTCGCCGGGCGTCCCCCAAATAAATATTTATTTCGTTTAAACGAATATTTATTTGGTGTAGACAAATATTTATTTGCTTCAAATAAATATTTATTTAAATCAAGAAAAATATTTATTTGGTTTAAACAAATATTTATTTGCTTCAAATAAATATTTATTTGCGGGTGCCAGTAAAATACATTATTTTTCTAGGTGTAGGTGGGAAGTGATGAAAACTTGCCTGGCAAGAGTCCTTGCCGCCTTGGGTGTAGCCAGCACACATCATGTTGTCGGTTATCCGTCTAGCGGGGTATCTCATAGCCCGGCACTCGTTGTTCGTCATGATGGGAACGCTGACCTCGAGCAAGGTGTTGGAGGTTGGTCCAGATTCCTGTACAGCTCCCCAGCCGGTAACTATCGCAATTTTTCCCGCGTAAGTTACTCCTGCAATGGAAAATCATCCGATTACATTTGCTCCTTACGATAGTTAGGATTGAAAAAAAAAAAGAAAAATCTACCTCTCTCCGGGAGGCAAACTGGACGCATCGGACCCACGAAATTGATGGTGCCTCTGAGTTTAACGAGGGCGATGTCGTTGTTGTAATTCACCGTCGAATATCCACTGTGTCTGATGATGTCGTCTACTTTGAAATCGATTGTTTTAGCCTCGGTATTGGACGATCTGTCGTGGTCGCCTATTCGAACGATCAGCTCGTCCTTGTCGAAGCTGCGAATTCAAAGTGGTGCGATTAATCCTCGCTCGTAGTGTGATAACCTGAAGCAGGGCAAAATGGACCACTTCGGCCAATCTCTCACGGCAGGTAAAAATAAAAAATGCCGTATAGTATCGAGGTCCGTTTTGCCCCGCTCGGACCCCTGCACAGCAGGCGGGAGCTCGGTGGATTCTCGTGATTACCGATCGATGCAATGAGCGGCTGTCACCACGTAACCGGAATTTATTACCGTGGCCCCGCAATAGAAACTGCCACGTTTCAACATTTGCGCCATCCATGGATACTGATTCCTCTTCGTCTCGACACCACCGACGATTCTACGCTGCGTGTTCGTAAAGCCGCATTCTACGAATCCAAAATTTTTATAATTATATATTTTTTTTTTTACAAAAGTGAAGATTTTTTATTTTTTTTATTATAAGAAAAAATCAAATATGAATGTAGAACTGACTGCATGGTGGGCAGACGCCCGGTTTTTCAGTCGCAAACGGCGTCGTGGTACTGGCCGGCCTCTGGCCCAGTATCTGCAGGAACCACTCGATAAAATTTTTGTCACCCGGCTCACTGGGTGCCTGTTTCGTTCCATTGAACTTCGTGTTTTCTTCGGTTGTCGAGGTCGGCTCCACCTGCAATCGAAGTGTCTTCAGTACAGGTACAAAATGAGTCACAGGTGTGCCGTGCCAGCACTGATTCACGGTCAGGAGCGAAAAGCGGGGGACAATGAGCTCGTTTGTTAAATGCTCCTCCAAGGCGGTTTTAACGAGCCAAACAATTGATACGACGTGGCGCAGGGCGGAAGTTTGACGACAATCACGGCCGCGGTGTTATATAGAATCAGTCGGGGAAACTAGGTGAGATCGGGTGATACGTTATCTCTGGCAGGTTTTCTTTTCAATGTCACCAGTGACATCGACGCGTTCGAGAAGCTCAAGGCTGCAGTCGGAAAAACAATTTAGATCACTCGGTGGGAAAACGACGGTTCTCGCGCAGGCGCTTTGCGTGCGAAAACCTCCGTTTTCACACCTCGTGGAATAAAATTTTATATCGTATGCGTGGAAAAAACATTTTTTGAACTCGTGTGATTGCAACAATCGCTTTCAGCTCATGCTGCAAACTCACACTCGTCAGAAATAGTTATTTTCGAAGCGGTTTTTCCGGTTTTTTCGCACTCGTATCGAAATGTACTATTATGTAACTCATGCATGAAAAGCGTTACTTTCCGTGCCTGCCGAGAGTGGCGTAAGTGGCGCTTTGCAGCCATGAGTTTTAGAAATTCCCGACGCATGCGCAGATCGGATCCTTTGCGTGCGATTTTTTTTTGCGTACGATTTCTGGAACTTATTGCACGCTTTATTGCACGCTGGCTGTACAGCGCCACAATCAGCAGGCACTGTTGCGCTGTTCAGTCGGCTTCATTCGTGAACCGAAAAGTTAATTTGGTACCAAACAATTATTTTTCTCCGTTTAATATTCATAAATGAATTTTCATCTGAAATATCAAAAGCAGTAACAAAAAAAAATCCACATAGATAACAAATATGGGATGACATTGCATCACTTACCGCGCCATGAATCCGAACTTCGTTGCACCCCACGACGACGAGCACGCAAAAAACAATCGACGTTGACTGCATCGCAGCTCGAGGTGCAAATGATTAATTAAAAAAAAAAAGAATAAATAATAATTAATTAAAAATTCGCCTGCAGAATAAGTGTGATGCTTCGCTCTCCTATCGTAATTTTATTCCAACGTGTCTGTCGTGAACGAACGTGGCGGTGTACACCCTGTCCACTCGACGGTCACTTTCACACAGGCCTTCCTCGACCGTGCCACATCTTTATTTATACGGAATAGTGGACGAACGGGTGAACTCCGCGGGTGAAAATTTAGGCTAGCGGTATGTTAATTTTTCAGCGCCGGCAAAGAACGTGTGAGAACGCCGATAGCCCGCGCCAAGCTCAGTTCCTCGACGGATATACTCCGCACAACTGTTACCTTTAGACTTCGCGGTAAGCGACGTCCCCGGAGGCTCTGGCTTCGCGATACTTCGCAGGCGAATTCCCACTCCTGTTTGTTTGTTTTTTTTTTTTTTTTTTTTTTTTTTTAGCCATATGAACCGGTGGGGGATCCCGAAACCACTGCGACCCAGTTTAATCCGTTTCAGCGAATCGAATCTTCGATATATGGAAACTTGACTCGGACCATCGACTCGCACACGAAGTCAATGAAGATGAAATTTCCATGTAGAGTAAAAACTCGTTTATCCGCGTACGAAAAGCCGGATAACTGTCAAAAAATCGAATACGACTATTTTCGACGACAGGACACTGTTGCTTTATCGGTATATTAGATCAGACACATGAGACGATAACTTTTTTTCCTACATGCTTTCATGCCTGACGCAGTCTTATGGTCCTTCCTGACTATACGTGGCCAGTCCAGTCCCGCTTGTCTAGGGATGAACGAGGTTTCCCTGTGATAAACCTGCCGGTTGGTTTAATGAAAAGAGAAATAAAATCACTGCATTATTCCGGTCCTGTTGCGTAGGGGTGTTTATTTTGTCGGCGACGGATTCTCATCGGCGAGCTCAGCCTCTCGCTCATGCTCGAACAGCCGCGCGGAAGCCTTGCCGCGAGGCTTTATTTGTTATCCACCAAGATCTTCTCGTCTTTTCCTTTAAGCTGTCGTATTTCATTTGGACTCTCTCGGAGAGTTACGTTATGTGCTATATATATATATATATATATACTAGTAGAGCTGGTGGCTCGCGCGCTACGCGTGCTCGCACCCCTTTGCGAACTTAAGTTCTCATTACTTTAAATCCCTTTAAAGTATCTACACTCTTAAAATTGTAAGCCCCACTATTAAGGCCCTATTTTTAACGAACTTCACGCACCTATCATTGAACCCTTTAATCCTTATCCACTCTGACCCAATTATTGATTGATTTCTTCGTCGACAAAAAATTTGAAAGAAATAGGCGACCGATACTGTCTCAAATTTTACAATTTTCTATGTAGATAGATAGATAGGTTTTTATTGGGGGGAGGGATAAATCCCCTAAGAACCGGTGCGGTACAAGCAGAGCAGAGCATGGTAAATCCAAGTAAAATATACATTAGATAGCAAAGCAGGGGTAGAGTAGTAATAGAAATACAATAATGGAAATACGATAATAAGACAGTAAAGACAAGAGTAGTAATAGTAAGGATAGCAATTATAGCAATTATATATGACTAGATTTTTCAGTTTTTTCAGATTTTCAAATTATGAACCAAATATTGAATCATAAATAATTATAATCAATTTTTAAAAATCCAATGAAAGATGTTAGCGATTTTGAGAGTTAGTTGTCATATAAATAATCGGGGTCCAGTCTAAGGTGTGACGGGTTACCGACGTCGAAATGGTATGAAATGCCTCATATAATATAATATGTATATATAGGTGTGCACAAAGTTCGCCCCACTTCTCGCGCGCATTTTTGGTAGAGCTGACCTTACAGTCTCGAAAAACACAACCATCCGTCGAGGAAGGCCCACGTTTAACCGTGAACCATATCAGCCGACTGCGCCGGAGGCTTCCTATCTCCCATTAATTTCTGGCCGAATGAGTGACGAGATAAAAAAAAAGTATATTTTTTATTTTTTTTTCAGGACGCTCGCGTTCTGCGACGCGCTTTTCTGACACCTGTAACCCACTGCCCCGGGTCAAGGTATATGGGGCACGTAACCCTCATGCGGGTTTCGCCTCGACTTGGTATGCTCGCACACCGTTCGGTAATTTCTCGATGAGATTCGCTCCGACGAGGCGCAAGATCGACAACGTCGGATGTCTTCTTATCGCGGAGCCTTGCTTTATTTACGGCTCTCGCGTCATCAGGGTCAGATTCCACATGTATTATTATTATTATTATCATCATTATTATCATTATTATCATTATTATCATTATTATTATTATTATTGTTATTATTATTATTATTATTATTATTATTATTATTATTATTATTATTATTATTTTAAGACGAATATACGAAAAATGGAAGGCTGCTTATCCCTCGGTTAGACGTGGTCGATGGGGGTGTTCATCAACCCCGATCACCCTACTGTTTTTGACGAGGGGTTCGAAGCTGCCGATCGGCACGTTCTCCGCACGGTTACCCCTCCACTCCATCAGCGATCCCGTCTACCACTTTTTTCATCTTTTTTTTTTTTCTCTTCCGTGAGTCGCCTGGCAATGGATTTCATACAGACTTATATAGGTCACGGGCTCGGAACTTGGCAAATATGGAACGAGGGAGGGGGGAAAAAAATCATTTCGACTAATCTATAAGGCCGAAGTTCGGGTTTTCGAGAACAAGGCTGTGGGTGTTATATTAAATCGTCAGATAAACTCCATAGCGTGAGAATTATCTCGGAAGCCAGAGCGGCGCGCGCCTAGAAACACGCCCACGCTTTATCGTCGATCCGACACGCGCTACGCAACGCGCGGAATTGGAAAAAAAAGGCGCTATAAGGTTATTTGCAATCGCGAATGAAACTTGAAAATTTGTTTGTTTCTAAGAGTGGTTATTACATAAAAATTATGATTACGATTCGATGTATTTCAGCTGTGAAAATCCGGCATCATTTTTGGCCGAAGGTCGTGCCGGAGTTTGGTGCCGAAAGCAATCTTCTTTTCATTTTGTTTACGGCGCGGCTTGAGGCTCCTCATGAATATTTCCAAGCTCCAGTCTCGTGCAACAGCCAATCGCAGCACGAGTGAAGTTTCGAAAAAACAACCCTCCCTATGTTCCACTTTTTTTTTTCTCAGAACGATTTTTTTTTAGTATCGGGGAATGCGAACAGACGGTTCGTCTGCGAGGGGTCGGCGCCCTTTAGCTGGAACGAAGATCGATCGGAAAGCCCGAAGGACAAGGCCGCGATTGACGAACGATCTTTGGAAGGCGAGGAGAAATCCATTCGACGATGATTTCGCCGATGTCGCAAAATCGTACGAAACGGCGTCTCGAACGAAGACGGACAGAAAACTCAGAGTTCGAGGAATTCATGCAAATTACAAAGTGACGCTACAGTGCGACGCCTACGAGTACCAAGGGCGGCCGACTAATTACATTGACCCGATTGTAGCCTCAGCGTTCCGTCTATCTCTCAGACGACTCGGCGGCGAGAGAACAGCTCGGAGATCTATTCTCAATAGAGACACAGCGAGGTCGCTCATAACGCAACAGTTTACACACGGAGTCTCACCGATAGGCTCATTGTGACGAACTATTTTTTTTCGCACGAAAAAGTCCTCCACGCTTTCGGATGACACAAGCCACGAGAGGTCGATAGCTTCTGGCAAGGCCGCTTTTCGCAACTGCGGACGATCGTCCCGATGGAGCGGAGCCAGAACAATTTTACCAAAAAAAAAAAAAAAACAAGATGATAATTCCACGTGCATGCAAGTGCCAGCGGGGCAAAACGGACCGGCGTCCTCCACTCGCTATGACCCCTTTTTTACGTTCTCCAAATCGGTAAAACCGGTCCCTTTCGCCCCGCTCTCCGCTCCGTCCAGTTGAAAAAAAATGTTCATTTTGTTTCTCTCATCGTGAGGCACTATATATGCTTTCACTGCGGCAACGCGCCAGCTGCAATGTATCCGGAGACTGCAACTTTCGTTTTCAATCGGTTCCTCCGGGTTACGAAATGATGACATTGATCGGTCGGAGGAGTGCGTCGAGAGCTCGTGGCTCGAGGCGGGGCACCGATGTAGGTGTGAAGCTACTGCCGATTAGCAAGGTCCTTCGTTACCGCGCGCGCGTTACACTCTTTCGGGTCGTTCGTCAGCCTCTCTCGTGACATTGGGATTGTCTCGCGGCGCGGTTCGATCGTCGCGCGGAGGAGAGCCGCGGCGGGCCGGAATTGCGACATAATCCGACCGGGTGTGAGACAACGAGAGGCAGAACGGTCGGGGAACGGGCGCGACAGGGCATCCGATGGCAACAGACGAGCAGAGTCGCGCACCGAGCCGACCCGATGATTTAAAGGCCTGACGGCACATCTGCCAATGCAAACGCACCGGCCAAGGTGACGTCGCCCCCACCGATTCCACCGGCCGTTTATTAGTTATAATTTACTATAAAACGGCAAAACTCCCCTGGATCATCACCTTTTCACGCCACGGCACCGCCTCGCGCCAGACACGCGTTCGCCACCCACGTGCGCCGTCCGACATCCCGAGCCGCGGACGTTGTTCTTCAAACGATCCATCCATCGCGGGCCTCTTCGTCAAAAGTGCTTCGTGAAATCAACACCATGAAGAGCCAAACGACGATCTCCGGAGGGTGGATCGCTGCACTTGTTCTCTGCGCGACGATCGCTTACGGTCACGCTCTTCCGCGATTGGTAAGTTAACTTGTGTCGTCGCGATCCCGAGCTCGGCGGCGTTGCCGAAGACAATGTGGAAAACGATTATGCGGTTTAACGGGACGTCGAGTGAATTTTTGATCCCAACCGGTGAAAAGCCCGATAAGGCGGACGAGAAAGTTTGACGGTCGGATCGTACGGTTTCGTTGCCGGAGTGCTCGGGTTTCGTACAGGAGGGTCCCAAAGTGCATTCCCCGAATTTCCGAGCGTGGTCGACCTGCGACCCGGGACGAATTGGAGTGTCGGGAGATTCGTCGGAATTTTTTTTTTTTTTTTATAAAACGTGCCGGGTTGGTTGTTTGCAGAGTTTTCCGGGCCGGAGGGACGATTCGGCGGGCCATCGGGACAGGGTGGGAATTAACTTTACGGCGTTCGGTAGAACGTCCATCGACGAAGTTTCTTACACGGACTACGCACCGCCGACCATGGCGTTCCTCAAGACACCGAGGACTTGCAGCGATTGCGGTAAATTTAATTTTTTTTAATCAAAGATTCGCTCTCGTCGAGGTCCTCATCGATGATCTTTTTTTTTTAGTGTGCGGCGTCGGCCGAAAGACGAGGATAGTCGGCGGAAGCCTTAGCAACATTGCCGAGTATCCGTGGATGGTCGGTATGGTGAAGCAAGGCATGTTCCACTGTGGCGGAAGCCTGATAACTCGTAACCACGTACTCACCGCTGCCCACTGCCTCGACGGGTGAGTCTATCGATCTTTTTTCGCCGAATTTATTTGTCATTCGATTTGGAAAATCTGTCCAATCGGAGAAGTCCTTTTAGCTCATTTTTCTCCCATGAGTATATCGGTCTTTTTTCGCCGAATTTATGTCATTCGATTTGAAAAATCCGTCCAATCGGAGCAGTCCTTTTAGCTCATTTTTCTCCCATGAGTATATCGATCTTTTTTCGCCGATTTTATTTATCATTCGATTTGAAAAATCCGCTCAATCGGAGAAGGCCTTTTTGCCCATTTTTCCCATGCGTATATCGACCTTTTTTCGCCGAATTTATTTATCATTCGATTTGAAAAATTTGTCCAATCAGAGAAGTCCTTTTTTCCCCATTTCTCATTTCCCCATTTTCCCCATTTCCCCCTTTTTCTCATTCTCTTAGTAGTAGTATCAAAAGACATTTGTTGACCTTCCATACAATGCTAGATCTATTTTTCTTTGGAATCCTTCTATTTATTTTTGCACATTATAATGCAATGTGTTGGGCCAATAAGCCATTGACCGAAATCCTTCAGCCTTCAATTTCCTATTTTATCAATTGTTTAATTTTCCTCTTTTACCCATTTCCTAGTTTTCCCATTTTACCCATTTCCTCATTTTCCTATTTAACCCATTTTCCTCATTATCCTCATTTACCCATTCTGCCCCATGATTTTGCGCCACTTTGCCGAATAATCCCGGTAAAACGGAATTCCAGCTACGAGAGGAAGCATTTCGAGCTCCACATGGGCGACCAGGACATCACGAAGCGCTCGTCGAGCCTCTATCGCCGGCGCATAAAGTCCTGGACGATTCACGAGTCCTTCAACCCTTACAATCTCAACAACGACATCGCCATCGTGGAATTGGACCGACCGGTGCCCCTCGACGGGGTCGTGCGAACGGCTTGCCTGCCCGAGAATCGTAAGTCGCTCTCGGCAAGATCCGAGGACATTTCGACGTGTCGTCCCGATTACAAGAGAGTTGATTCATCGCATTGTTCTCAGGTGCCATCGACTACACCGGCGCACTCGCGATGGCCGTAGGCTGGGGCCGGATCAAGGAGGGCTCCGAAGTGAGCAAGCTTCTGCGGAACGTCAGGCTGCCGGTTCTCTCGGAGGAGGAGTGCGACGAGTCGGGATATCCGAAAACTCGCAGAACCGAGAACATGTTCTGCGCCGGATATCTCGAGGGCCGATTCGACTCTTGCTCGGTAAGTACAATTTTCCAGGATTTCCATTATCTTTGCCGAACATTAATCGACATCTTCGATTCTGCAGGGCGACAGCGGTGGTCCCCTGCTCGTTCAGGGCCCCCTCGGCCACATGGAAGTCATAGGTGAGCGTAAAACGAATATCGCACCCAATAAAAAATTTATTTGAACGGCACCGTTTATTTGGTTTAAGTAAAATATTTATTTGCTTTAAGTAAAATATTTATTTGCTTTAAGTAAAATATTTATTTGGTTTAAATAAAATATTTATTTGGTTTAAATAAAATATTTATTTGGTTTAAATAAATATTTATTTAAATGAAGTAAATTATTTTACTTAAACCAAATAAACGGTGGCCGTCAAATAAACTTTTTTTTCTGGGTGCGAGGCTCCTTCGGCCCGAGGTCAATTTTTCCCAATAATCGTCATTCACATAATTCCAAAATCCTCTTGCCAGGAATTACCTCTTTCGGACGTGGCTGCGCGAGGCCGAGGTACCCCGGAGTTTACACGAAGTTGACCAACTATCTCGGATGGCTGGAGGACAAGCTCGGTGGTGATTGCGTCTGCCCACCGCCGACTCGGGTTTGATAAAAGCGCCGACTGATCTCACTCGATCGACCGTCGCTGATCCTCAACGACGACCGATTTCCTCCCGACCGCCGTGACGATTCGTCTCCGGACACGCTCCGCTGTCTCACTGCCATTTGTTCATTCGTACCGATCACGAATAACGAATATCTAGTCGATTAATTTTTAAGTCCTAATCTTAAGGCTTAGATGTGTAGTCTGTGATGTACACTTTTTTTTCGTTCTGTCGGTCTGTGTTTTCAAATAAACGAGAAACTTTAGTTGACGACAATCGCCTCGATGACTATGGACGGCAATTCCACCTTTCGTCGCCTCGACGTTCCTCCAATTTCACAGCTCACAGCGTGTGCTCCACTGTTAATGTGTCGGCGCAACGGCAATTGCAACGAGCGCGCCTTGCAACGATGTCGCAATAATTGCCTCCGGATAAGAAAACAATTGCACTTTCGTAAGCCTCTCGGCTTGCCGAATGTGTCTCGCGAATTTTGTTGTTTAAAAGTACCGCAATTCAGCGCTGTCCCGCAAATCCCAAGAACGATCAATATATATATATATAAGTGTATGCCATAAAGGGGGGCGGAATTTGCCCCGCCATCGAGCGGGGCAAAATGGGACAGTGGGGCAAAACGGGTGAGAAAATCCGGATCTATCGATGGGGCAGAACGGGGTATCGAAAAGTTATTGCAAAAATTGAGTCTTGCCCGACTGTCCCGTTTTGCCCCGCTCTATCCTGCAACGAAAAAGCGTTGCACATTTTTCGTTAACTAAGAAAAAATTGCTTTACATTGACAATAAAAATAAATGGTGAACCCACATTGGCAAGAATAGTTTGAAGAATGTTCAAACCTTTTGTTACTACTTATATGGCCATATTTCGTCAAGATGAATACACTGATAAAAAAAATCCGATTGAATCAACTAAGATTCGGGCAGGGACGTTCAAGAAAAAATGTGTTGGCTTATTTCACCAAAATATTGTTGAGTCATTAAAATATTTTGTTCGACCAACTAAATATTTATTTGAAAATTCCCTGCCCGAATCTTAGTTGATTCAACTGCACTTTTATTATCAGTGTATATAATCAATGTACGATTGTGTATGATAATTATGTTTCCCGAGTTGCAAGGACAAAGATACGTGATGCGCGGATGACTGGCCTTAATTTGCTTTTTCGAGTGCATCGACGCGAAAATTCGAATTTTTATTGACGCACCGTTCAATGACGGTGCGTAATGAAATAGATGAAGAATGGGTCAGCCCGAGCGCTGAATTTCGCGTTACGCTGGGTTCTTCCGGCTCCCGCTTGCTTTCCTGTTTCGGTGGAAATCGGGTCAGCCAGCGTGCGCGGAGATGATCAATTGCTGGAAACAGGGTTCGAAACGCAGGTGCTTACGACGGGGCGGACGGGAGAACAAGACCGCGTGTGTCGGAACGACAGCGTCGAAGCTCGTCGGGAAAACAGATGACTGCCCCGATCGGAAGAGATGCTCGGCCTGTACCCGAGCCAGTGACGCGACTTTAACCGGGTCACGAATCTGAGACGTTTTGCTTTCGACGAACGAATGTGGGTTAGTGAAACCATCGAACCGTTACGGACAATGCTCGGGGCTTGCGAGCCGCCGCTGCGTACACACGCCATATCTATTCGGGCGTACCGTAAGGAACGCGGGTAACGATGAAATTACGAAAGTTTACTATCCACAGCGAAATGGTAATATCATAGAAGGAACTGGCGTAAGATCGCCGTTTCCGGCATCTCGCCCTGTAACTGTCCGCTCGGGCCCGAAAGTGAGAGCCATCCCGCTCCATCCAGAAAAATCATTTGTTCCAAGGAGGCCTTTAATAGTACATTACGCCACGAGGGCGAAAAAAGTTTTCCCCGTTTCGTCCTGTCGATACATCTAGATTTTCTGCCCCGTTTTGCCCCACAGTACCATCTAATAATTGTTGAAAAATTGCGTTTGCCCCACTGTCCCGTTTTGCCCCGCTGCCACATTTTGGTCCGCTGTTCTCTATCTAATTTTTATTTACATTAATTACGTAAAATTGAATGGCTAAAGGACTATTTTATGCCCAAAATTATGTACGATTTTATGCATTTGGCTGGCTAGAATAGCTTGGCCGGCTAAAACGGATCAGCCGGCTAAAATAGTTTAGCCGACTAAGACCGCTTAGCCGGCCAAACCATAAATTCCATTAGCCGGATAAGATATTTTAGCCGGCTAGGCCGGCCTATCGCTACAGCCCTAATTTAGAAGGTTTTTTTTTCCTTCCCTCAGTTTACGGTTAAAAGATTTATAGATTTTAATCCGTGATTCTTTCGTTAGCCATTAATTCTGATTATTGCCAGATTTTCCGTGTGGGAAATTTGTGTTTGCGCGTAACACGTTGGAGCGGTTTAACTGCACATTTTCATAAAAATAAAAATGTCACCTTCATTTATTAAAAATGAACCTCTGTTTGCCGAAGACCCGTCAACCGATAATTTTTTCTGAGTCTCCTCGACTCAAAGCGCGAGCGTTCCTCGGGTCGGGATCCTCTCTTCGCATTCGGCCGTCCGAGATGAGAATTCGCATGCGCCAAGGAGCGCGAGGTGAAATTGAATTTTTGTCTTTTCAGGGTCCGGACCGCACCCGGTTGCGCGAGTTACGAAATCGTCGGAGTTTCGAATCCGATGGTGGGGCGGCGATCGTGCGGTTGGGCCGAGGCGAAGGAGATAAGTAGGTCCAGCTCGGACCGGCGATACCTCGTGGTGGGACACGCCGATAACGTTGACAAGCGTCCACGGGCCGCGCTCCACCTTCGCGGGCTCTCAAACTCCGCTGGCTCCTGATGCTGAGTCTACTCAGATGTGATTCAGCGTCGCGCTTCCACCGCCGTCACCGAGGCGTGCCTGTGCGTTCGGCTCTTACCGAGATTTTACCGCAGATCAATGCGCGCGAGCCGATGCGGCTCCCAAATTCGAGCCAAAAAAAAATCGCATTTCCTCCGCACGGTTCAATTATTTTTATTTTTTTAATTTTTAAAATATACATTTTTTTTTTTATCCGACGCGGCCGCAGGCAGTACGAACGATTGTGAAAGATCGACGGAAGAGGCGGCGTTCTCGAGGGGAAGAGAGGAGTGCGCGGTGGGCAGAGGACAGGCGGCTCTCCGGTCACGCGGAGAAAGAAGAACTTTCTTCGAGTTCGCGCGAAGCGCACAGCCCGTCGCACAGCCCGGACTTCGATCAGTCTGTCGGGTTTATGGGACCAGTGAAAGCAGCGTGTAACTCCGCACGGTGATATCGCTCGACACATCCGGACAATATCGCGACGATCGACACCGGGCGTCGCAGGGATTTTCGTGGTACGTCCCTCGAGCGAGCCCCTTTTTTTCCGCACGAGCTCCGTCGGTCGTACAAATGGTGAAAAAAAAAATCTTCGCGTCGGCCCGGTTATGATGCGCGAGCCGCGGGGAAGTTCGGGAAAAGGAAAGTGCGCAGTGATCGAAAGCAAGAGGAATCGGATTCGTTGAGTATCTTAAATAAATAAAAAAAAATAATAATAATAAAGAATATTAAAAACAAAAAAGCGAAGAGACAATACGATAGAAAAGTGGACAATCGTCAAGATGACGTTCCCGAGATTGCTCCAGATATCGGCTGCGCTTCTCATCGGCCTCCTGCAGGCCCAATCTTACCTCGTTAATTTTCGCGGTCTCGATCTCACGGATTCGCAGATTTCTCACGTGAGTAAAAAAATATTGGAATTTTTTTTTTATCGTTGAAAAAAAAACATTCTTATAGCGCAATTATTTTGCCGTTGGGTCGTCCCGATTTGCGTTCCGAAAGAGACGCATACGATCGACGGCCGCGCACGGTATAATCGTCGGGCGATCGATCGCGCACCGGCTTTTTTTCGGCGCGCGCCGAACGCAAGGCGATAACCTCGATCGATCCTCGCGATCCAGCCTTGCGAGTCGCGTATCGCACGCTGTTAGTCAATGCCGAAAGATTACGCATTAATATCCGCGTCCACGTAAGATCGGACGAGTGTTACGGTCCGCGCTCTGCTCGTCGATCGGAATAGTGATTGATTTACCGAGAGGCGCGCACACAACGCGGACCTTGACACACAATACCGAGTCATCGTCACTTTCTCTGTATCTCCTTTCCTCGAGGATCGTCATAACGCCGGTTCTTCCCGGCCGATCTCAGCGGGGACCGCGCGCTGCCGCGAGTATGTTTGCCGATCGACTCGTTCGCCGAGTCGCTAGAAAGTGAGCGCCGGTGCAATCGCCGTTCTACGGACGCGGACGGTGGGAACGGAAATCAAAGGAAACTAATTATTTTCTCTGGAAACGGGAACTGTTTATTTATTAGAGAATAAGAGAGCATTTTTTTTTTTTTTTTTTTTTTTTTTTTATAGACACTCGCCAACAACCGAACGTCGCGATTCTTGTTCGACGAGATCTTCGGTATCGACATCACCAGCGGCGAGGCAACCGAGAGCGACGAGCAGAAACTTCGAAATTGCAGCTGCGGTGAGTTTCGTCTCGTTTCGAATTATTATTATTTTTTTTATTTTTTTATTTTTTTTTTACAATAACAAAATTAATTGTCGTAAAATCGAAGCAGCGCGATATGATACTTTAATGATGCTAAAGGTCGAATGCTTTAATTGCAGAATGCGGTGTGCACAGTCAGGAAAATCGCATCGTCGGCGGTCGACCGGCAGAGCCGCATCGCTATCCGTGGGTCGCTCGTCTCGTGTATGACGGCCGTTTCCACTGCGGCGCTAGTCTCGTCACTAACGACTACGTCATCACCGCTGCTCATTGCTTGCGGAGGTTCGGGATTAATTATTTTTGATTTATTTTTTATTTACTTTTGATTTATTTTTGATTTATTTTTTATTTACTTTTGATTTATTTTTGATTTATTTTTTATTTACTTTTGATTTATTTTTGATTTATTTTTTATTCAAACTTTTTTAATGCCCGTCAATGATATCGATTTCCTAGTTCAAAGTTCTCGATGTTTTTTATTCGCAGATTAAAACGCTCCAAAATTCGGGTGGTCCTCGGCGATCACGATCAGTACGTGACGACCGACGGAGTCGCTGTCATGAGAGCCGTCAGCGCGATCATTCGTCATAGGAATTTTGACATGAATTCCTACAATCACGATGTAGCGTTACTTAAGCTTCGAAAACCCGTTAAATTCTCGAAAACTATAAGGCCCATTTGTCTACCCGTCACTGGTGAGCATCCGAATACCAATGACTTCCCGAAGTCGATCAACTAATTATTATAAATTATAAATTATAAATTATAAATTATAAATTATAAATTATAAATTATAAATTATAAATTATAAATTATAAATTATAAATTATAAATTATAAATTATAAATTATAAATTATAAATTATAAATTATAAATTATAAATTATAAATTATAAATTATAAATTATAAATTATAAATTATAAATTATAAATTCCAGTTGTTACTATTTATTTCTTTACAGGGTCGGATCCTGCGGGTAAAGAGGGCACGGTGGTGGGTTGGGGTCGCACGACAGAGGGTGGAATGTTGCCGGGTGCGGTTCACGAGGTGAAAGTGCCGATACTGAGTTTGCAGCAGTGCCGACAGATGAAGTATCGAGCGAACAGGATAACGAACAATATGATTTGCGCCGGACAGGGGACCCGGGACTCTTGTCAGGGGGACAGCGGAGGACCGCTCCTCGTACAGGAAGGCGATAAGCTCGAGCTAGCCGGTAAATTATTCATTGGTTCGCCCACCAATTCGGAGACGATTCTGGAAAGCACACGAACGAACGACGATCCTACACCGTTTTACGCGTGTTTTGCAGGAATCGTTTCCTGGGGTGTCGGCTGCGGACGACCCGGCTATCCCGGAGTCTACACACGCGTCGCGAGGTATCTGAAGTGGATTCACAACAACATGAACAACACGTGTCTCTGCAAGTAGCGGGGCAAAGGAGGATAACCACGAGAAACGAGGAGACAAGACAGTCGGGACGATTCGCTACGCCGGTGATTACTTCGAGACTAAGATCTATATTTTTTTTCTTTTCATTTTAATTTTAATTTTTTTTTTTTTTTTAGGAACCAAATTGTATATATGCAGCGTATATAGATGTCTATATAGATGTCCGTTTTTCAATGTACAGAGTATGAAGATTAAGAATAAATTAGGCGAATTGTATAGATTTATCAGTCGCAGAGTTCATTAGGCGATTTCGTCGGGGCATTGTCCAGTGTTAGGTTTCTGCTACGACTGTTAGCGGCAGGCTCTGTGGCGTTGATGACCCGATAACGGTGGCGAACGCAAATGGAATAATGCGGAAGAGCGTAACGGTTAAGCGTCGCTGCAGCAATGCGCTGCGGGGTTCACCGAGGCAGATTATCGCCGAGGCATTGTGCGACGAAGATGTTGCCGCGATCGAAAGTGCAGACGCTTCGGGCGAAGGTGGAACGGCGCGGGGCAAAACGGACCGGGGCAAAACGGACCGGGGACAGTGGCTGTAACTGGAGATGGGGCAAATTGGGGCAGTCGGGGCGAACGAATATAGCCGGTCCATTTTGCCCCGGTATGCCCTACTCGTGCGTCTCCATTATCCGATGCCATTAACGCTCGCCTCTCGACGACGATAGTCGAAACGACAACCGAATTGTCGGATTTCCCTCGGACAATTATTGTTTTACGAGCGCTTCTGACTCATCTGTAGACAGCCGAAGTTAACGATGCGCGCGGACGCTCTCGGCGAGTACCGTTGTCACACGAAACTTTCCATCGGTGTATACCTGTGTATACTCGACAATCAACTTTCTTCAATCCCATCTGATCGAATTCTCTAACAACAATTCCAGGGGAAAAAAAAAAAAAATTAATTCCAGCAGTCGATGTTGTTTGTCGAACAACCGCGAGATATCCCGGACCGCCGGACGATCCGATGAGCGAACCGGTCTTCGGCACCGCAACAGAACTGATTTAACCTGATGCGGAATAAACTGGTCTCGCTTGGGGAAAAACCACGCGTCACGCGGATATTATTATACTCTATACTCCATATCATTATAAAAATCCCGTACGACTCCCGTAAAACGGATCAACGAAACAGTCCTCGTTTGAAAAATATTACAAAGGGTCTCTCGTTACAAGCGAATCTTGAAGCGCTCACGGGACACTTAAATGCCGAGCGATTGCACTTTTTGAGAAAAAATAAATAAAAATTGAGACACTTTGCAGTAGCTAATTTATACGTTTATTTTGAAAACAAAAAAAAAAAAAAGAAACGAAACAATACAAAGCTGTGATACTTTCTCGTAGCACGTTTATAAGATTATTTTCAACAACAAAAACTTTATAATTTTGGTATCGGAGTGATCCCATGTGCACTCAAAACGTTAATCCACTATATTAAAGAGAAATCCTTTTTATCTGCCGGATACTTACAAAAATGGAGTGCCCGTAATCGACCTATCCTGTTTTCGTCTCGATATTTCGTTATTCCTCGCCTCTTCGCGACAGCCGATCCACTTATCGAGAAAAATAGGAACGCTTTATCGTAGCGAATTTACAAATTTGTTAAAAACAAAACCTCACTTTACAATTTTAGCCTCTAATTTACCCCCTGTGCATTGGAAGGCTTAACCTATCTAAAATATAATTTCTTAAATCATTCCCACTTCATACTAGAGAAAATTAAATTCAGATAAAAAAAAAAATCGTCACTTTACGACTTCGGATTCAGAATGACCCGTCTGCATTCAAAGCCTTCCCATGTATTTTTCCTAAATCCTTTTTATTCGCCCAATACGTAAAAAAGAAAATTGAGTTTCTGCAAACGACCTATCCAGTATTCGTCTCCGTACTTCGTTGTTCCTCGCCTCTTCGCTAACGTCGTTCGAAGCCGACGGCTCGAAGAGCGTTCACGTCCAATGAACGGACGCGTGGCCTTGCGGTCAGTGACAGCAGCGAACGGAGGTGCCCAAGCTTCGCGGTGTCCGTGAACGTGAACCCGAACTGGTCAGCGGTGAATATACACGAGAGATACAACACAGGTAGTGTCCAGTCGGCGCCAAGTGTATCCCTCTCTCCGGCCGCGGACACGACGAGGTAACAAAGACGAACGAACTGAGAAAGCTTCCTTCGTGGCACTCTTCGTCACCCGTGGTCACTCGCATCACGGGACACCTGGGCGAAGCCGGAGAGGACGGTTACTCGGCTCTAATCGATTCGGGGACATGACTGCAGAGCGCACCTGACATTAACCGTACCGAATTTTCCAACGATTTATTTCTCGTGCGCACAGTTGTTTTCTCTATCGCGAAGTGTTTTTCCCCCGAGGATATCAAATCGTTCGAGTCTCGTCGCGGAAAGAAGAAACATTTCATAATGAAGAATGGGGTGATTTTAGTGTGGGCGATCGTCGCGATCACTTCCGCTGCCGGCGCCGATCAGGCTCAAGTTCAGGTGAGTTAGAATTTTGATCGTCGCTATTAAAGAGTTGAGGCAAATTGGAAAAGTTAAGAAAAAATTAAACGTGATCGAGGATTGCAGGATCGACGCATAGGCGAGTCATTGGTGAAGAACTTCTTCGGTCTCTTCGGGAACAAGCCACCGGCATCGAGCGCACCGCCGTCGCCTTGCTACTGCAGTGAGTCCCATAGTTTCAATGTCTCCGATCTAAATCTACGTCTCGATTGATTCGTGGGTGTGATTTTTTTTTTGTTATTTTTATTTTTAACATTTCGAATTTGGGAAAAACGACGAGAAGGTTGCGGCGTCAGAAACGAAGAGAGTCGGATCGTCGGTGGTCAAACGACGAAGGTCAACGAATTCCCGTGGATGGCGAGACTCTCGTACCTCAACAAGTTCTACTGCGGTGGTACATTGATTAACGATCGTTACGTACTGACGGCTGCACACTGCGTCAAAGGGTAATTGCGTGTTTCGTCGTTAAAAATTCTTTCTATAGCTTGTCGATTTTTTTTTATTATTTTTTTTAAATATATTTTCTTTATTTTTTTCGTTTGCATGCCGTCGATGCGAGACGCGCGCTAAAAGAGCTTGACGATCGACTTATCCGTTAGTCTCTTTTTCAGATTCATGTGGTTCATGATCAAGGTCACGTTCGGCGAGCACGACAGGTGCGCGGAGAAGTCATCGCCCGAGACCAGATTCGTCGTGCGCACGATAACCGGTGACTTTAGTTTCCTCAACTTCGACAATGACATTGCACTCCTGAAGCTTAACGACAGGGTACCCCTCAACGACGTCATCAGACCGATCTGCTTGCCGACAGCGCGAGGTAACTACACGACATAACTATACCACCACTATATCAAATTCAAATTGCCAAGGAAAACGAAAAAGTATAGATATATTGAATTTCGCGTTTGTACATTATTTATGTAGGGTAGAGCGGGGCAAAATGGGGCAGCGGAGGAAAACGGGGCATGGGGCAAAACATCATTTTTCAATAATTTTTCGATGCCCGAATTCGCCCCATCGATACATCAGGCTTTTCTGCCCCGTTTTGACAGCTTGTCCGATCTAAAAATGATTGGAAAATTTAGTTTTGTCCAACTGACCCATGTTGCCCCATTGCCCCATTTTGCCCCGCTCGTCCGTACATAATATTAAAGTTCATGTCGATTGGAGACACACACCGATAGTCACGGATTCTCACAGCTGCCCACACCGATACTCACACGGATACTCACAGATTCTCACAGCCACTCACACGGATGCTCACACAGTTATTCGCACAGATATTTACACAGTACTCACACAATACTCACAGATACTCATAGATACTTATAGATAATCACAGATACTCTCATAGACACTCGCAGGCACTCACAGACAGTCACAGATGCTCACAGATGCTCACAGGCAGTCACACAGATACTGCGAGCGCGCAAGCCAACATAACCGCTAGTTAATAGGTATATAAAATGAATATATAGGGTAAAAGTTAGGGTGGCCTTAAATTAAAAATTTTCGAATTTTCTGGGGACCACCCCGCACTATCGTGAGGTATAAAGTAAAAATGCGATGTGCGAGGGTTCCCCGAAATTTATGCATTTTTAGAGGTCACTACCGAGGGTTATAAACACAAACTTTTCGACAATTATAGCTAATCGTTTTAAAAAGTTTTCGAAGGTGAAAATTCGCCGCAGGAAAATAACCGGATATTTCATTTGAAAATATATGTTTGTTGTTTGGATTTTCACCTTCCAAAACTTTTTTAAAACGATTAGCTTTATTTGTTGAAAACTTTGTGTTTTTAACCCTCGGTAGTGTCTTCTAAAAATGCTTTGATTTTATAGGGATTTTACAGAGTTTTTTCTTATTTGTTATACCTTGAAAGTGCGTGGTGGCTCCAAGGAAATCTCGAATATTTCATTTTAACTTTAAATTTAGGTTTTCCGATGTTGTAAATTTTGTAAGTGGCCGGAAGCGATCTCTAAAAATGCATTAATATCGGAGATCTTTCGCACATTGTATTTTTATTTTATACCTCACGGTAATACGGAGTGGCCCTCTGAAAATTCAAAAATGTTCAATTTAAGGACCACCCTAGTAAAAGTATTGAGTATGCCTGTTCCCGTCAACATGGAAAAGTCGTGCAAAAACGGTGGTCCATTTTCATTTCTTACCATATATTAATCATATATTTGGATTTTTGCTTCCTCATAGAGGAAGCTTTTTTTTTGGCAGGAGTATCTATTGAATATATGGCAGATATAGTTCTCGATATATGGCATACATACTTTTTCGATGTGAGTAGAGTACGCACGAATAGAATTTCTATCGGCACGAAAATTTGCCGAAGAAATCGTTTCGACGAAAAAAAGATAATAAACAAATAAATAAATGTTAACGCGACGAATCCTCTGAGACCGTTCCGAGGTTGTGCAAGTTCGGCTCGACCCGTTTCGACCCCTTATCGTTCGTTACGCGAGACGGATTACGGCACAAAAGTAATAAATTAACGACTATTCATACGGGTACCGAGGGCACGTGGATCGCTGTTCGCGTTAATTTTTTTATTTTTATAAAATATAATGTACGACCGAGATGGCACAGATGCGAAATGACAGGGAGAACCTAACATCGGGCAGCTTCCCCGAGCTAAATCGAGGACTACGCTCCCGTGTCACCTTCTGCGAGCGATTCTTATCTCTGGCGCCAATTTTCTTTCTCCCATCGCCTCTTTTTCTCCCGTTTACAGGAACGGCGAAACTCTCTATCATAACAACCGAAGCCATAAATCAGAGGCTCAAGAGAAAAAAAAAAGTATCGCGATATTTATGACTACAAAGTTAATGATTTATCGCGACTGAAACCGGTATTGGGTAATTAACTCTTACAAACCCGATGCGACAATGAAACGATAAAAAAAAAATAAATAAATAAAACATTAGGAGAAGAAGGAAATTGTTTTGGGACTATCGCGACACTTTCGCTTTTGCCTCACATCGACATTTCGCATGTCTACTATTTCTGGTCCCCCATGCGGTCAACCATACGGGTTACACTAAAAGAACCTTTTTTATCTTTATTATTTACTAGCAGGTCAATCCGGCTCGGGCGTTTCGCGCCCTCGCTATGGAGAATGGAATTTAGAAAATGGAAATTCAGATTTCCGGATATTTAACGGAAATACGTCGCGGTTTCGGTCGAAAATCTCACTTTTCGACCGGAAGTGACGTCATACCGGAAATACGTCACTTCCGATTTCAAAATTTCATTTGGTGACCGGAAGTGACGCCACAACCGAAATATGTCGCTTCTGGTTTGTAAATTTCATTTTCCGACCGAAAGTGACGTATTTATGGTATGACGTCATTTGCGGTGAAAATTACGACAAACAAACAAACAACGTTACGATATATCTATAAGATTATTATTATCGAGAGAGCGAATAATTTTATCGCGGCGAAGTTCATCCTCGACTTATCCGAGCGAAAAACTTGAAAAATATAAAATCAAAACTAAGGAAAGACGCAAAGTTGGCCGCTCGAGTTCCTCGAAGACTCGACGCCTTGTGCGGAGTGAAACATCCTTGAAAACTCGTGGATTTAATGAGTTTTTTTTTTACAAAGACTATTAAACACGAGCGGAGAATGTCTTTGCGTTATCTCAGCGGCCACGATATCGCGTTGGGTGGCCCACATAGCAGAGCCGTAGGGTTTTAGGGGTTTGCCAAGGTGATTAAGCGTCACACGACCTCAGTTCGGACTTTGAAAAATGGTGTATTTATTCCGGTGCGATTGCTAGGCGATCTAATAAATAAATCAGTGAATCTGGAATCAGACGTTTTACCATTCTGGGTCTAGGCTTATACATTTTAATATCTGGTACAGGATTATTCAGAATTTTTTCACAATTTTCAATTCCGGCCAAAAATATGTTCACTTTGAAAAATCGTAATTAATGCAAATAAAAAAAAAAAATTGATTGATTTTTAGAGTTAGAACAATATTATAAAAAATTATCAACCGAACTGAATAGGTCGAGAGTCTGAAGTAGGTCGAATCGGTACGGAATGCCCCACATATAAGATAATCATTATTATTGTGACTTTCAGATAACGACTATGTCGGCACAAAGGCCGTAGCCTCGGGCTGGGGAACCCTCCACGAGGAGGGCAAGCCGTCCTGTCTCCTCCAGGAGGTGGAGGTTCCGGTCATGAGCCTTCAGGACTGTCGCAACACCAGCTACAGCCCTCGCATGATATCAGACAACATGCTCTGCGCCGGATACCCCGATGGGCTCCGTGACTCCTGCCAGGTAAGAACTTCGAGAGTCATGGAGCCGTGACATGGGTCGCACGTTATTACTCGATGGTTTCATCAACAATTTTTATTTTTTGTTTAACCGTCTGATTTTCCCCGTCGTTTTTAGGGTGACAGCGGCGGTCCCCTCGTCGCCGAGCGAAGCGACAAGAGGTACGAGCAGATCGGGGTCGTTTCGTGGGGCAACGGTTGCGCGAGACCCGGATACCCTGGAGTCTACACCCGTGTCACACGCTACCTCGACTGGATCCTCGAGAACACGAAGGAGGGATGCTTCTGCGAGAACTAAAAAAAAAAAAATAATAATATACCTCGCATCGTTCCCAGAGCATATTATTGTTTTTTCCCAATTCTCGCGATACTCGTCTCCCCCGGCGGACGGGGTGAATATGGACCACGCGAATGGCGAATATGGACGGGGTGGTCCATATTCGCCACTCTCATCCGCCGCGAAAATACCGCAACTCACTGGTCGACGGTTCGCGGGTCCGACATGCTATAAACTCGATATAACGAATACTCCACTTCGGACACGCGAACATTCATTGCGTCTCCTGCGCCTCGAAGCCCACCAGTGTCATCGATCATTATTACATAATCGAAACTTAATTTATTCTCTATCGATGTTTTTTTTTATCATCAATAAACGTTCCCCTCAGTTTACACGACTTTCGATTTTTATTTTTATTGTTATTTATTTTTAGTTTTTTTTTTTTAATGATAATTGTCATTTTTATTGTAACGTTTGTTGAGATTATCGGCGGATCGCCGCGACTCTCCTCGACGTTGCTGCTGATTCCGGCGCGATGCTCACCGCAGATGCCTAACGGGACTCTTCGCTGGGTCATCGACTGACCGCGTTAGATGCCTTAAGAACAAAACGAAATATCGTCGGGTTTCGACGGGCGGGGAGAGCTGGGCCACGGAACGAGGTGAACGCGGGATGGTCGTCGCAATACTTTTGTAACTTGTTGGTACACGGTGGGATTGGGATGCGGGTTACGATAGTCCCGCTATCCGCGAACTCCTGAACGGGAGACTCTCGGGCAGCCGATTCGCGAGCTGCAGCGAGCAGTACGAGCTTCATCCACCGACAGATAAGTCATGTATCTTCAGGAGTACGTCAAGTACCTCATCTGCGTAATCATCGTACAGTCCGCCGTTCAGCGGAGTGGATTTTTTGCCGCCGGGGCGAAGGTAAATTTGCTTAAGAATAATTTACGAAAATTCTGCTAAAAATTAACGGAAAATCGGCTAAAAATTAACGAAAATTTGGCTACAAATTAACGAAAATTCGGCTAAAAATTAACGAAAATTCGGCTAAAAATTAACGAAAATTCGGCTAAACATGACAAAAATTCGGCTAAAAATTTACGAAATTTCGGCTGAAAATTTACGAACATTCGAATAAAATGCTCGATGCTGATCATGTTGATTTCAATTTTTTTTTTGCTTCCGTCCCTTTGATACTCCGAAGGAAAATGGAACGAGGAAGGCTCGCGGAGTGCTCGACATACTCTTCGGGAGATTCAGAAGCTGCGGCGGTTGCGGTAAGCATGTGATTGCATTATTTTTTCATTTAAAGAATTTTTTTTTTCAATGAAAAATTGATCGTCTTTGAGAGATATTTGACTGTTTATTTAATATTTTATATAATCGACAACAGTGTGTGGAAAATCAAATCGCAGCGGCGCTCGCCTTCTGGGTGGCGAATACACGGAGAGCCACGAATTTCCCTGGTTGACCAACGTTCACGTTAAATCGAAGAGTCTCGTCAGCGGTGTTTTGATCAACGACCGATACGTCATGACCGCGGCCAGTCAACTCGTCGGGTATGACAACAGATCAGTCGAATTAGTCAATTTAGAAACGGGAAAAAATTACCGTATAGGATTCGTATAATAATAATAATATTATATGATTCATATATAATATACATAATAAATATTTAAAAATATAAATTCATGTATTTATATATAATATCGGGCGGGGCAAAATGGGGCAGTGGGGTAAAACTAGACAATAGGCCAAAACGCAATTTTCCAAAAAAATTTGGATGTCCCATTTTGCCCCGTCAATACATCTGGATTTTCTACCCCTTATTGTCCCACTCTACCATACGAAAATTATTGGAAAATTGCGTTTTGCCCTACTGTCCCGTTTTGCCCCCTGGTCTCTACATTTATCTATATTCCACATATATCTATATACAATATAAATTTATGTATTTATATATAAGTAATTCATATATGGTCAACGATTCTCAATTATTTTTGGCTTTGTTTTTTACGCAGAGCGACAGCGCCGGAGATAAAGGTGTCTCTCGGCGAGTACGACCGGTGCAATCTGGACGTATCGTCGCTGAACACGAGCATCGAGACGGTGACGACTTACCCGGAGTTCAATCCGGAATCTCACGCCCACGATCTCGCCCTTCTGCGCCTGAGTCGGCCGGTTAAATTCGAAAGACGTATCTCACCGGTTTGCCTGCCAAATCCCGGTTCCACGTATCTCGGACAAGTCGGAACTCTCTTCGGTTGGACCGAGAGCAAGTCCGCCGACGACATCGATACTCGGACCTGCCGTCCACGAAAGTTGGGACTTCCCATTCTCGGTTACACCGAGTGCATTAAATCCGGCGTCGATCCGGCTAATTTCCACGACGACTCCGGCTGTATAGGAATCGTCGGTGGCAATTCCATCGTATGCGACGTAAGAGAATGTTTTTAAAACATTTATTTATTTTTTAACAGCCTCAAGTTAGCGATAACTTTTCATTATTTACTGTTATATTTTTATTTTTATTTTTTCATAGAATGACGTCGGCTCTTCGTTGCTTTATCGATCCTACACGGGAATCTACGACCTCGTCGGTAAATATCAAACCTTCTCTTCTACAGATTCATGTTAGATAGCGGAGAGCGGGGCAAAATTAGACACTTGGGCAAAACTCAATTTTACAATAAATTTTGGATACCCCATTTTGCCCCAACGATACATCCTTACCTTCAAGCCCGTTTTTCCCCACTTACCACCACCGTTATCATTCAAAAGTTATTGGAATATTGCGTTTTGCACCGTCCCATTTTGCTCCGCTCTCCCCGACCGTTATTTGTTCAAGTTCGATTTTTTTTTAATTATATTTTTTTTCGTCAGGCATACTCTCAGACACGAATATTTGCGACGACCAGCCGAGAACCGCGGTATTCACGAGGGTCGGTCCGCATCTCGACTGGATACTCCAAAACACCAAAGACGCTTGCTACTGCACTAAATAATTATCTTCCCTGTTCACCTCTTCGATTAATTTATATAAATGATTCACTAATTTATTTAACCATATCGATCGCTTATCCACTGATCGTCTAGCAATCGCACCGGAACAAATACACGATGTTTCAAAGTCCCAACTGAGGTCGTGTGACGCTTAATCACCTTGGCAGACCCCTAAAACCCTACGGCTCAGCTATGTGGGCCACCGGACGCGATATCGTAGCCGCTGAGATAACGCAAAGACATTCTCCGCTCGTGTTTAATGGTCTTTGTAAAAAAAATAAATAAAAAAAAACTCATTAAATCCACGAGTTTCGAAGGATGTTTCACTCCGCACAAGGCGTCGAGTCTTCGAGGAACGCGAGTGACGAACTTTGCGCCTTTCCTTAGCTTTCATTTTATATTTTTCAAGTTTTTCGCTCGGATAAGTCGAGGATGAACTTCGCCGCGATAAAATTATTCGCTCTCTCGATTGTGTTACTCAAATGTGGATCAACATTGACGGGTGCTCGTCGAGGGACCAGACTGCTGGACACTTCGTACGGAAGTCCCACGTACAAGTTCTGCGGTAATCGATTTTACTCGTTGGATTGTCGTGTAAAACACTCTCCGTCTGATCGAACGTTCGACACGGTTTAATTAGAATGCGGACGGAAGAACGAAGCTGCGATGGGCGACATTCGCGTGGTCGGTGGTGGAATTGTCGAGGACAACGAGTATCCCTGGATGGCTCTGATAACCGACAACAAGTCCGAATTGATGTGCGGAGGATCGCTGATAAACGATCGCTACGTTGTTTCGGCAGCGCACTGCCTCGTTCATGGGTATATATTCGAAGTTAAAAAATATACGTCCTTTATGAATGTATGTTTTGGCGAATTCGATGTTTTTTTTTAAATAGCTACAAAAAGTCGGAAATGAAGGTGATCGTCGGAGAGCACAATTTGTGCGAGCCCGACACGAGCACCGTGACATTTTCCATCGACGAGCTGATAACTCATCCGTATTACAACAAGGCAACAGAGTACGCCGATATAATGCTCGTCCGACTGAACATGAGGGTTACTTTTAACAAATTTGTGAGACCGATTTGTCTACCGAAAATTGGTAAGAGGAAAAATATATTTAAAATTTTTGTATTTAATCAAAATAAATGGAAGCGGTGAATATGGCTTGGTTCGTGTTTCGTTGATTTTAACTATTGGAGGGTAGGCCATATTCCCCCTCACGATTTTTTTTTGTTCCTCGTAGAGGGAGTTACCCACATAGCACGGAAATATTTTTGAAAGGTTTCAACCATTTTTTTTTTTTTTTTATTATGGAAAATATTTTATCGATGTGAAAAATATTTATGAAACGTTCGTAAAACGTTTGATTAGGTAGGACACTAGTCATGTCTCTTCCCTCGGTGCAATTTTCATGAAGATTGAGGCACGCTTCGAGATTTCAAGCGATTTTAAAATTCTTGAGAAAACATCGTGTAGCTCTAATTTGCATACTTTTTGAGCTATCGTCCTGAAACTGCATACAAATATAATACTATGGAGAAAGGAAGCCAAGAATATAGAAAAATGCTTTCTCATAGAAGAAGCTTTGCAAATAAAAGAACTATATGAGAAAGCGATATGACAATTTCAATTTAAAACTAATGAGGAAGCTTTGTAATAATTTTAATTGTTAACTTTTGTTTTCCTTATCGAAGAATCGAGGCTGAGCACTGCCAAAAAATTCGGAGGACATTTCGTGACCGCGTTGGGCTGGGGTCTCGCGGATATACCGCGATGGGACGTTTGTACCCTGAAGTCGGTTAACTTGGAGATATTCAAGCCCGAGAAATGCCGGAACAACGTGGCGACGGTGATATGCGCCGGGCTGAACGACGGTGGGCGCGATGTGTGTCAGGTAATAATAATTTTTTTAATTTTATTTTTTCTTTGAGCGAGTCATCCGAGAGCGACGCGTATCATCAACATTCATCATTGTGCGCAACGAGAACGGTACACCGAACCCGTTACGAACCCACCGGTATCGAGTATGTGTATGTCTCTTTATTTTTTTTAGGGCGACAGCGGTGGTCCTCTTCAGGTATTAAACTCGAGAGAGCGATACGAGCTGATAGGTGTTGCCTCGACTGGCATTGGCTGCGGGACCGGTTATCCTGGACTGTACACCGACGTCGTCGCAATGGTACCTTGGATCATTAAAGTAACGACCCGAGATTCCCTGTACTGTTGGCGCTAATTTTCATTATAAATAAAATTATACTATGATGAAGTCGACTTTCTTATTTTCTTTTTTGGTCCCTCTTATATGCACAGTATGTCGATACCAGTCATAGCTTGGAGTTATCGGACCCTCTTCGGTGTGAAACAAAGTAGAAGCTGGATGCTTTTACGACCGACCGAGTCACGCTTTACCGGCTCCGCGGGTATAGTGCATAAACGCGTGATCTCCCGTCGTACGATGTACGTTCGTACATCGCGAGGGACCTTGTCCAATCCTGCAGCTTTTATTCCTCCTCCCTCGCAGACACGCGCCGTTGTCACAAATGGGTTTGTGTTCGAGGGGAAAATTCGTGGCAAAACAGCCAGGCGATGTTTCACCGTAGGTTATTTTTTTTTACTCGACGTACCTACGCTATACTTTAATTCAAGTGGGAATTTTTTTTCGAAGTTTGCATTATGCAATCATAATCAAAATCTTCCCGAAGTGTTGTTTCGAACACTAACTAACCGAACTAACCGTGAAAACCCCTAATATATATATATAAGGTTATCTCTCTATAATATAAAAAGGTTTCGCCGCCGACGCCGCCGTGTCAATAATCGAGGGGGGACTCCAAAGGGGTGGGGCAAGGGGGTCGGAGGGTTCCAAGGGGGCTTAAAGGACTTAGAATAATAAGGGCTTAAGTCCATAAGGGGGGGGGGGGGGGGGCGTGCGTGCGAAGCTCACAAGCCCCGAGCCCCCCTAGTATATATATATATATATATATATATATATATATATATATATATATACCCAAGATACCCATAATATATATATATATATATAAAGATAAAGACGTTCTACCGTTCCACCAAATACCGAGTCCCTTCGGTACCCCAGCTAAAAGCAGAAGCAAAGAGCTCTTAGGGCCATGGAGGTCAATAGTTGCCTCAGGAAGGTTTGCACCTCGAACAGATAAATCTCTTCTTCTTTATTTCCCCTCTCATCCTACCCTCGCAACTGCCAAAACGCGCGAACTCTATTTTTCCCCCCTAGTTCTATTTACTTTTTGTTCTTCACCAAATCAACTCGGGCGTGGAAAAATCGACTATTGATTCAACGCCCGACCGGAGCGGGGCGAACCTTGGATCCCGCGTCCCTTCTATTTGTGCAAAATCCCCCGAGGGACTGGACAATCTCGAAGGATAATTGCGCAATAAAAAGAAAAAAACAGTATCTCAAATGCAATCGCAGGTTGACTGACTCCGAAGAACGGGAGGGAGTACGATGGTCGGAGGGTGGGAGAGATTGATTTCCACGAGCCTCGCAAGTCGATCGATCCATATAGTCTCGGACGTTCGCCGGACCGGGCTCAGTAGCCGCTGCAGACCGGAAGTGAGACAACAACGGCGAGGGATACTCAGCGAAAATGGGATCGAGCCTGGCCCTCGCAGCCTTCGTGGCTTTTCTTTTCCTAGACGTTCGTTGAGAGTAATTAGATGACAATTAAACGAGTAGCGGCAGTTTTGCGTCTGTTGACTCGGGAGAGGCCCTTCCTGTCGGATAACTGCAAGTGCTCTCCTTTGTTTTTTAGATGGCAAGCGCTCGGAAGTCCTTCAGAAGCCCGCGCGTCGATCGACACTGCGGTAATGAGAGACCATAAAAAAAATAGAAAAAAAGTTCAATTAAAAAAATGATTCCTCAACTGTTTTGATAACTTCGCCGAAACAGAGTGCGGCAAGTCGGGAGCAGGTGTATCGAACAGAATCGTCGGTGGGATAGTCACGGTGCCTCACATATTTCCGTGGGTCGCCGCGATATTTCACAAGCGAGCTCTTCACTGCGGAGGAGCGCTGATCAATGATCGGTACATCCTGACGGCCGGACACTGCGTCAAGTGGTTCGTCTTTTTCAGCAATCGTCACGGAATTGTGAAAAAAATTATTGTAATAATTTTTTTTCTCCTCCGTTTTTTTCCGTCGTTGCAGGACCGACCACAGCCTCCTGGATGTCGGACTAGGTATGCACGACATCCAAGATTTACGGGTTGGCTATATTGTGCCGATAGATCGGGTGATCCTTCACGAGGACTTCGAGAGCGATTATCTTCACGACACGAACGACATATCCCTCATAAGGCTCAGGTATCCGGTAAAGTACACCGATACGGTGAGCTCGATATGTCTTCCGGTCAAGGGCTCCGATTACACGGGCCACAAGGTAAAGGTGACCGGCTGGGGTCGGGTCACGACCGACGGCGGTGCGTCGAGGTATCTCCGAAAGGCCACTCTCAGGGTGATGCCCTGGGCGACCTGCAGAAACACCTCCTTCGGCGATCATCTCACGGAGTCGATGCTCTGCGCCTACGCCGATCAAACCGACGCCTGCCAGGTATTCAAAGATTACCTAAAAAATATAAAAAAATAAAATAAAAATCGTGACTTTGGTTTACTAATTAACTGGGCGCAGGGCGACAGCGGTGGACCGCTTCTCTACGAGAGGCCCGACGGAAAGCACGAGTCGATCGGTAAGACATCGAATATTATCTATGGTGGCCATTTTTTCACCCGAAAAAATTCCCTCACTTTTCCGTGACTTTTCCCTGACCAATTAGAAAAATTCCCTGAACGAACTTTTAACAATTTCTTTTTTTTAAATTAATGATGCAAATGAAAGTGCCTATTGTATTAATGTTTAATTGGTTTTTCTTTTCAATTCTTTTTCAAGGCTTCCTTTTATGTACTTTTTACTTATTTATAAAAGGTTTGCCGACAATTTACTTTTTCTCTATCCAATTTTGAAATTCCCTGACTTTCCCCTGATTCCCTGACGAAGTTTGTTTTCCCTGACCGCGGCCACCATGTTATCAGGACACATTTTTGTCGTATCAAAATAATTCATATTCTCGAAAGATTCATATCCCAGTTAATTTCTATTTAAGGCATCGTATCATGGGGAATCGGCTGCGCTCAGCCAAACTCGCCGGGTGTCTACGTAAAGAATACTGATTATCTCAATTGGATAAAGGCGCATACCACGGACGCAATTTACTGCATGGACACTTCGTAAGATTCCAGTATTCGAGGGAAAGACGTCGACGGGTCGAAAGCTGAGCTATGCGTTCCGATGATCGGACGTCGGATTGGAGTTGCAATAAAACGGAGTGAGGATAACAACGATCGAACGTTTCGATGTATTAATTGCTCGAGTCGCATCGATTATTCTATCAAGGTCAATTCGATCGCTCTGGACAAAACGCTCCTGTCGAATCGAGCAATCGCGATGGAAATTCGTCACGGAATATGCGATAAGGTTTTTCTTTTTTTTTTAATGATTATTAATTTAATTCGCGTATTAAAATCCGTCAAGCATCTCTAGTGAAGAGTCGTTGAATTAACGATAAAAAATTAATAGATTCTATCGACGGTGAAAGTCACGCGGAAACTTCCGCGATTCGTTCGTTTCACGGTCGAGGAGAATATTAGCCCGAGATACTTGAGAGATTTATATAGCGAGCCATCAATACGGCCGGTCGCAAACATATCAATAATATTAATGTAGCGACCCGTGCGACAACAAGATCGTCGCGCGATCGAAGCTCATTTTTCAATTCGGCGCGCTTGCTGCAGCCTCCTCGTTCAATCCGTCCGTGCGACACGATAACTTCTCAGGCTCGACGTCGTTAACCCGCGTTTGTTGCGGTCTACATTTTTTTCTTCCAATTGTACTTTATCACCGACGTAAAATTACTTTTGTTCCACTTCCGATCAGACATTTAGGTTTCTTTACGCTTGTCAAAACAACGGTATGTAACTGATTAAAGTAATAAAACAGTCAAGTGCTATTTACTAAATTAAAACTTAATTCGCCGAACGATCGCGAATGAGCGTGATGATTTTAAAAAATAAGAAGATTAGTATTTTTTTTAGTCGAGTAGGAAAAATAAACTTCCTCTTAGCATTTATTGGCGTAAAAATCGTGAATTAATTTACATAGTACTGTCGGTAGCATTAATCTAAGATACGCGTACTAAATTATGAACTGAGAATTTTTTTTTTTGTTCATCGCATTCAGTTATCACACATAAAACGGCAATATGCTCAAAAGCCGACACCGCACTCGTTCAGACTGCAAGGTCATTGTAGACCGGCCGATCGTACTTCCTCAAATCGGGCATCGAAACTATTTTCCCAAACAGAGTTTGTTGTAAGGTTGATTCCGATCCGAATTAAAACGCGAAACCCGATTGATTTTGGATTCGTTCACATTTCACCAGACATATTTACATTAGTTTAAATCGATTGCACGGCGACGTGATATAAATATATATAACTACTTTTTTTAAACTGAATCGCAAAACGCCGGCTATGCTAAGAACCGGCGCACCGGTATTGCTTTGACGATAACTCTACGCGAACACGGATATACAACTGCGAGATATGAAGAAAAAATGTTTCACCCGATAATACGCTGAGGAACATCAATGGTGCCGTTCGTCGGGATTCTTCTTCGAATCGACGCGGTGCGTCGATTGAACGCCAGACTATCGTTAATGTATGTTAAGTGTGCACGGATATGAAAAACATACCTTCGACCGGTGACAACGCTATCGATACATAAATACCAGCGTGGAACAATAATACCGACGCGTTTCGTTCTTAGTTCGTTAAAGCCTTAGAGCTTTCAGCATCAATAAATAACGTGCGTTACATTGGAATTGCACTGGGACGTCACAGCCTCCTCCAAGGTGCAGTCGAGCTTGCGATAGTTGGCCGTGCTCGGCCTCCTCCTTCCGCGGCCACCTCGGGATCTTCGTCCTTCCAGTACCATAGCCAAAATCTACGGGAGCGCGAATGTTATTGATTAATATTGTTTCTCTTTTTTTTTCTTTTTTTGTTTTCCAGAACGTAACGTGTGATCTCACTTTTTGCTTATTGTGATAGCCGACGTAGCCAGCGATACAGATAACTCCTATGACTGTGAAGTAACCGAAGAAGTGAGAATCGTCGTCGTTTCGGATGCTCGGCATATGAGGAACGAACTCTCGTTTCTCCGAAGACCCTAGCGGACCGTCCGCGACCTGATCGTTAGGCGGTATCAGTGGTGGATCTACGAAAATTCATACGCGTTACATAAACACCGGAGGACTCTACAAACATTTATAATTTTTTCAGCGATGCTGGGGAAGCTGGCTTCAAAGGTGATCTCCCTCCTCCTCATGTCCACCGGCCCGAAGCAGGCTCAGTCGGTAACGAAAACTGTGATCAATTTTTTTTTTTCCAAGCGCGCCAAACTTTTCTGAAGTCGATTTATGATCCACTGCTCAACTGCTAGATGAACACACTAACAACACTTGTTTACCCCAAAATGTTTGAAGCCCATGGAAAAGAAAAGAGGATTACAGTGTTCGTTACCGACCGACAATGTCACCTCGAACGCCCTTGGATTATTCCTCTCACCTATGTTACTTGTCTCCCCGCCAACATCTGTGGATACACAAAAGGAATTAACGTGGGATAATTAACGGCCATTAATAGCTGACAACAGTTGTTGCAGACCGTACGCTTATCCGGCAAAGAATTCATAGTATTACCTTCATCCTCCTGTTCCTGTGTGTGCTCCGATATCTCCTCATTTGTTGGGTTGTCCGGAGACAGGACGATGTTTTCCGTTCCCCTCAAATCCCCTTCCAAACCATCCTCCCCGGAGACAGGTACATTGTCGGCAACTTTCAACGGATTTTTCGACGTCGGAGATTGGACATCTGCTGTCTTGTCGCTTCCTACATCAGCCTCTGGATGCGGAGGTTTAGCAGCTGTTTCTGGCTTCTGGATTCCTTTCTCTTTCTCATTCCGCGGAGTTTCTTTGAGAGTAGCCGGTGGAGATACCTCGGCCGGCTTAGTGATTATCGGTGCTGGCTCAGAGTGTTGCTGTTGCAGCTGCGGCTGTGACTGCGGCTGAGTCAGAGGTTTACTCTGCTTCTTATTTTTGTCAGCCTCCTCCTTATCGCCGCTCGGTCCAGGCTGTGGAGCAGCCTTGCCCTCCGGCTTACTCACAGCATCTTTAGGCTTGTCGGGACTAGCTACCGCGACAGTGCCCTCCCCTTTTACAGTGTGTTCGACCGTTTGTCCTTTCATCGCAGCATCTTTAGTTTCTTGTTTCCGGGACTTTTCTGAGGACTGAGCGACACGGAGAGAAATATCCTCGATAGCGGCGATGACGGAGCACAGCCGATTAAAATGGCCGTCGTCGTCTATGCAAATTTTTACGCACAGCCCGGGCTTGGCCATCGCTTTGTTCAGCCGTTCGGTGTACATTTTTGTTTTCTCGTACCTCGGAGGATACGGATTCTTCGACCGGGTGCAAAACTCATAATTTTCCTTATCGGTGGGTGGGAGCTTGGCGACCAGATTGTCGAATTCGGTAGAGTTTTCGGGTAGAACGGACTTTCCGCCCGCTTTCAAACTGTCGAGGTAGCAGAGGGTCACGATTCTATCGTAAATTCCCAGACAGAGAAACCGCTCGGGATCCTCGACCGTAAGATTCACATTGCCGGTCGGTAGTGTGGCTTCGACGCAGTTCTTGACGTAACGCGACTCGACGATGATATTTTTAACGGGGCATACCTCGTCGTTCGACGCTATACCAAAGAGCAATTTATTCGCTACGGGCGACGCTACGGCGAGGCTGCCGCTCAGAGGCGAGCACAAACACAGTGCGATGCCGACGAGAACGATCGACGCGTTACTCGTCATTTTTTTTATACTTATATTCTCTTTAGTTCCGAATTTCTTGCGAGTAAAATTATTACCTTCCTCGTCTTAGCTTTCCTCCTGTTTCCTCAGCGGCGAGGCGTTCTATCCGGCAGTTGACATTGTTTTTCTGAACTGGTCCACTAGTCACGAATTTGGAATCTCCCAAACCTCTGTACGTTGCCACGTTGTGAAGAGCAACTTACAGCGGCTGATTGACGTTCACGTTTCGCAGAAACACACGTCCTCGGAGATCGGCGCGTGTGTGTATCGTGGGGTGATCGAAGGTGTATACGTTTCGAACGAATATCTAAAAAAAAAACTCTTCACGAACTCTGTCCCGTTAGGTTTAGTCGGCAGTTCCGCGCTGAGTTTGTCGTTGTGATTTCTTTATGTACACACGAGCGAAGAGAAGTCTCGCGCCATCTGACGGTCCGGAAGTGGAAATTCGGAGATTCGTCCGGTTTCGAGGACGATGGCGCCACTTTGGGTGTTCGAAATTAGAACGTCTATTGGTGGAGGGCTCATCGACCACATTTGGTTATCCGTGATATTTTAGTTTTTACTTTTTTTATTGATACGCTATCCGCACCAATTATAATGGAATAAAATTCCTACCCTAGTCTGGCAAGAGTTGTTGACTATAAAAATGTGGCCTTTCTGACGTTAAAATCATTGGTACGAATAAAATTTATTCGAGTAACAAAAAATAACAGTTGTTCGTCGATAATTAAGAATATCCTTCGACGAAATTAATTTTTAATTCGTCCTACGGAGTTACGATGAGCGGAAGAGTTAAAGCTGCATTTGCCAAATACACAAGTCGGGGCTATCGAAATTCGGTCGGGTGGGTGGATTGAGCTGTTCGAGGGTGTGGTCTTGCCCCTGCGGGATTAATTCGCTGACGGCCAATCATAACCGAGGCACCCCCACTGCCAATCGAGGGCTGTAAATTCCGCAGTAACCATCCCGTCCGCCCCCCTCCCCCTACGCTAATTGCCCTCGCTTTAATATCGCATGTGCGGAATGAAAGGAACCGCTCTGTAGCCCCGTGTTACAACCGGGGGATGGCGGATACCGAAGAAAGGTATTATGATAGTGAGCTACAAGAATTCTACCTTGCTCAAATTCGGTGAAAAATAAATTGCATAATAACATCGGTACTTATAGTGCAATCTCGTCGGACGTAACGATAATACGTACTTGCATGCACATTGTTATCCCGATAATGGAGACGCTGATATAGATAAAATTGTGACTCGGATCTTAAAAAAACGAAAACAATTATTTACTGAAGAAAGGTATTATCATAGTGAGCGACAAAGAATTCTGGCTTGCTTAAATTCGGAGAAAAATAAATGAAAGAATAATGATCGGTACTTATAGTACAATCTCATTATCGGTACTTATATTGCATCTTATTTGCATGTACATTGTTACCCCGATAATGGAGACGCAGATATAGATAAATTAGTGACTTGAATCTCTAAAAGAGAAAAAAATGATTTCAGCGATAATCAATGTCTTGCTCAATTTTAGCCCAGAACACTCAGCGTGATGAAATACATCGAGTTGTATGTTTTTTGTTTCGATTTTTAACCCGTTATTGCGCTTTTTTGACGGTTTTCATCATCCTGTAAAAAAAAGCTTCCAATACCGTTCGTTACATTTGAAACAAAATTTGTTTACAGTCTATCTTGTGTATTTTTTTCCGAATAAGACGATGGACATTTCGATTTATCCGTAATTCCATTCTGTAGCGGAGATATCGTTTGAAAAACCCAACAAAATTGTTGCTTTACCCAAAATCGGCATTAAAAAAAAAAAAAAAAAAAAGTCGCCGATCGGCCATCAAAACCTATTACCGACATATTTTTTATCGCTGCTAATGAATCTCACTTATATTACCGCAATCATTCACACGTAAAAAAAAAAAATTCAAAGAACATTGTTCAGCACCGGGAGTCGATGTAGCTGTACAGACGCAATAGAATTATTCATCGGTAATTGTCTGACACTCGGGCTCTGTTTCTATAGAGGCCGAGCAATTATACGCCGGATAAAATACTCCTTGTAAAATTCAGCGTGATAAATTTAACCGGCGTAATAAGGGTGACTTCGCCAAGTCATTTGGCACGAGAGGCCGCTGCGGCCGTGGCCCTATATCGAGCTTCAATAGAAATTCTTTCGGCGAACACCCCGCGGCCTCCTCCGAGCCCCTCGCCCTTCCCCCCTCCACGGTCCCATTTAATTTAAACATTTGTCGTCGATGCCCCGGCGTTAGACAACTCGCCCTTTCTCGCCTCTCTCGTCCCGAACGAAACCGTGCAACGCTCGGTACACAGAAACAAGCAGCAAAACTTCGTCGGTCTATTCTGCAAACTTTCCCCAAATATATTTTGCCCGTTCCGGTGCCTCGCGTACGCGTCTAACGTGCGCTAAGTAAATTTCACAAATTTATGGCTCAATCTCGACTTTATAATGGCCGCGGCGCGTCGCCTCGAGTTTTCGAAGTTTCCCTAGCGCGAGGGAAACCCGTTTCGCGGCATTCTGCCCGTATCTCCTTGACGCCGGGTGGGTAGTAAATTATTCCCCCCCTCCACCGCGTCTCGTATGTTCTATCGGACTGATAGAATAACGTGAAGTTCGACGAAAAACTGTTCAACCAGTTTTAAAAATTTTACTTATTTAATATTAATTTCAATTGTTTTATTTATTTTTATATTTATTTCAATTGTTTTATTTATTTTAATATTTATTTCAATCCTTTCATTTATTTTAATATTTATTTCAAGTGTTTTATTTATTTTTATATTAATTTTAATTCTTCTTTTGTGGGAGAAAATACTTTAATTTGCCTGTTTTGTCATTTGCAATTGTCAGCCACGAGGGATCGTCGTTTGTCCCGATGCGGATAGGAGTTCGAGGAGAATAAGACGGCCTCGCAGGTGCGCGAGTAATTAAGCACTCGTTCCAACGGCGGCGACGAGCTTCAAGCTCCTTAGAGGTTTTCCGCGCGAAGTGCTGAAATTCCCACACGCCCGACGTTCGCCTCGTCAACCCGTTCGTGTAATGAGGGTATTGTGCACGGCTAAAGTTTCGTCGTAGGAGCCGCGTGCCTAACGGCGAGCGTGCCGCGGTTGCCGGGGTATTAAGGAACCCTTCTTTGCCTCGCCCATCCTTTCGCCTAAAAAAACGCGCGATGGCGGCAACAAAACGCGCAATGGTATCGCCGTCTTCTAAACGACCCGGTCACTGCCCGATGTTGAAGAATTCGTTGAAACATTTTTATAAACATTGTTCCATATGTTATCGAAAAAATGGTGTAATTGTAAGGCATGGAAGTTGGCAGCGTTGCTCCAACGAAATTATTGACAGCTGTCACGTTCCGCAGAAAGTTACTTCCCTAGCAAGCCGCCGATAACAGCGAAGCCCGGGGTGAGATGGGCAAAGTCAGGCCGTCGCGGGGCGTAATGGGCCTTCCTAAAATGATATAAAAATTAAAATAAAAACTTGAAAGGAAATGTTCAAACATAAAAGCATAATCAAGAACTTTATTATTGACAGGTGGATGTAGGAAAACTTCAGATGTCTGAATACAAGCGTGGGCTAAAAAAACGTGAAACATTTAAGGGTAGCCCGTTTCGCCCCAAACAATTTTTTTTATTCGTCCGCGTTACAATGCCTGTGAAAATATCATTGTTGGATGGCAAACAATGAATTATGATGTCGGCAGCGTTGTAGCCGCGTCTGCCCTATAATATAATGTAATATAACAATATAAATATTTATAACAATTATAATTATATATATAATAATAATAATAATAATACTATAATATAAAATAATACTTTTTTATTGTTTCGCCGGAAAATAAATTACATATTTGAGAAAAGTGACAGCCGTCAATGACACCATTGGAGCAATGCTTCTAAATTACATGCCAATTTGAGGAAAATTCACGTAGACGAGATAAGACACGATTGGCGCATGCGCGCGGGCTTTAATGAGGCAAATAACCTTGTCATAATTAAACGCAAAAACCCGAGGCGGAAATGAGCAGCTTCACCTAATTACCATCAAACAGAGAAGAAACGTCGCAGACGTCAGTCGAGAGATGACATAATAACCGGTTCCAGTGGCGAACCACCGGAGGGTCAAACGAAAAGGGATTTATCGAACAAGTACCATGGGATAAACGTGTATGTTTTAGCCATGCGCGTTCGTCGCGGCGAGAGAACGATAGGTGGCCGTAAGCAAAGATGGAGAGAAGATGAAGCCGTCAGAGCCGGATCCGGTTGTGTGGGCGAGAAGGAAAGGGTATTGAGATGGCGAGCGAGCGCAGAGCCGAGGAAGGAAGCTCATCGAGAAGTTCGATGAAAGCTGATTAAGGCGGTTCGGAGGTGCCGTCCTGGAGGAGATAAATACTCGCCGATCAACCATTGCAGCAATTAAATCACAATTCTTTTTTTTTGCCAATTGTCCATGATCTTTTTGATCCAACTTGAAAATTCCATTTCGTAGCATATTTTTTTAATAAAAAAAAAAGAAAAGAAAAACGCATTACAAATTTCATGGTCCGATCTAAGAGAACGTCAACGTAAAATCCGCGTGACCGACATCCCGATATGAGAGCAGGTGAAGCGGACTCCATCGTCTTAATCGACGGGAAGGTCTCGCTGGACTCTCAAGCGAGTGAAGGATCCACGCTCTCGGCGTGTAAGACGATTAGCTGCTGAACAACCTTAATGGGGCAGAAGCTTCCCCCCTCTCACATCCCTAGATGCGCCGGTGGTAAAACGCCGGTTCTCGCTTTCTCCGCCGAAACGGCGGGGTGGATGGCGAACGAGAAAGAAAAAGGAGAAAAAAAAAAGAAGTAACGGACTCCCCGCAAATAACCCCCACGTAGGGGGTTGAAGCGTGGGCGTGTCCCTGGCGGGGTAGATGGCGGAGCCGTCCAATCGCTGATCCTTCGTCCAGATCCTCGCAGTTTCGGCCTCGGCTTTTCCTTCGAGCAACGACCGAACAGTGGGCACAACGAGATAGCTCTGCAGGTCCGTTTGCCGAGGAAAAAATATTGACCGTGCCATCCTGCCCCCCCCCCCCGCCCCCTCCTCCTCCCCCCCCCTACCGGGGGGAGGGATATATCGTGCGGTCCATTTGGGGGTTGCCGAGGTAAACGCGCGGTGGTCGACTGATTGGGGGGATGCCAAGGGTAAATAGCCAAGCGTCACGTACGGGATCATTAGCCGGATATCCTTAGTGCCGAGCGGTGATAGCGGTTAAGCCCCTGGGTATCTCGTTGCGCACCCGCGATCATCGCCGCAGCGACACACCGCTGCCGGTGGTGCACCGGAGAGAGCATCCAACTCGGCGCGACATCATTATCCGACCGACACCCTCGTGGGTACCCTCGCGTCGTTCGTCTTCCTCGGGACACATGTGATTTCCTCGTTGCCGTCAAACGCCATCCGGCCGACGCTCCGTTGAGACATCGTCCTCGTAGTGCAACGAACGCGACCGCTGGATGTGATTTTCCGTTTTTACAAACGACGAACATCAATAAGTAAAATGTGACCGCGGTTTTTCGGAATTTCTGCCGATCGAGTTTTCGACCTTTGTTTTATTGGCGGGGAGGGCGCAGGAGAGACCCGGTGTGAACGGAGCGTGTCGCCGTCGCAATGGAGACCGTCGTCCAGTCGAGACAGCAGCAGCTCGCGATGACCGAGGACTCGTCCGATCGCAGCGAGAGCAGCAGCGTCTCGCAGGAGTATCAGATCCGCGGCTTCGAGGATTACGACATCGTGAAGCGGCTGAAGCAGTCCGTCGGCGAGAGGGAGACGAGGATCCCGCGAAACGACGAGAATCCCTCGAAGAGCTCGGTCTCCGGCAAACAGTATCATAGCGGCGGCTTGCAGTTCGACGAGATAAACGTTTCCGTCGGCAAGTCGAAGGAGTTCGGCTTCGTGACCGACGAGCGGATCGGCGATGTCCTGAACTATCAGCTGGACAAGTCGCGGGAGGCCGAGATAACGACGGAGGTCTCGCAGATATGCAGGACCAAGGAACCGACTATGAAAGAGGCTTTTCTGAACTTGTCGCGGGACGCGAGACACAAGTACATCAACGCGAGCTACGAACGCTCGCCGAAGGAGCTCAACTATCTCGTCGAGAGGGAGATCAAGGAGTTCGGCCTCGCGAAGGGCTACAATTTGCCACTGGACAGGATGAAGGAATTCAATCTGCCGCTGGACCGCATGAGGGACAGACACATGACGGGACTGCCCAGGGAGAGACTGAGCGGCGCCGGACTGCTGGACAACGCGCGTATACTCGATGCCGCCGGTCACAGGAATCTTCAGATTCAACCGAGAAACAGCCAGGATCTGGAGACCATGGAATACGACAGAATCAGGCGTCATCATTTGCTTAACCGCATGGATTTCGCGGCGCAAAACCTCGCGCAATTGCCCCACCGACATTCCAGTGTCACACAGATCCAACAGTCGCAGCAGCAGCAACAGCAGCAGCAACAGATCAAGTCGTTCACGATCGACGCGATACTGGCCCACAGAAACAATCAGAGGGAACGACATCAGAGAAACCAGCAGCATCAGCAACTCAGAAAAGCAGCTCGTCAGGAATGTATGACAATAAGGATTCTATCGCTATAAGTTGCTTATCTTGCGATCGCCTCTGCTTGTTAATTTTGTAAGTTCGTCTCGGCATGATGGGTTAGAGCGGGGCAAAAAGGGCTACGGTAATAGGATTTTTCGCTGTTGCGACTTGTATCGAGTAATTGTGTGACTAACGATTATTGTATTGCAATCCAAAGCAGCTCAATTTTAGTGCTCTTGTCCGACCTCTTGAAGGGTCCGCTTTGTCCCGTTTCTACAGTATATAGATTCGATTTCTCATTATCCGCGACAGTCCGCCGAATCGGCTGTATGAAAATCTCCCCGTCGACAAAACACAAGCCAATCATCAAAATAAAAGCTACGCGACTATCGCGATCCTCTTTTTAGCCAGCGTGAAAGCTGCCTCGAATTTTTGCCATAACCAGCATGTAGACTCGTCTGACGTCGAAAAATCGCGAAATGAAATTTTCGTAAGGCGATTGTGATAGTCAAATAAAGCAAGAACAATTCGAAATAGACTCCATCGAGAAGCGCTCTTGAGGGTAATTGGCGAGCGAAATAATTCCGATACGACCCTCATCTCGTGACTGTCCCTCTATCTTCCGACTGATCCGTAGGTCAGGAGGTAACGGCGAAGAGCGGCGCCTCTTGCACCGGTAACGCCGGAAGCGGAAGCGGCGGCGGCAACGGGGGTGGCGCAAAGGCCAAGAGGGTGCGGACGATCTTCACCGCCGAGCAGCTCGAGCGTCTGGAGGGCGAGTTCGCGAGGCAACAGTACATGGTCGGTCCTGAGAGGCTCTACCTGGCCCACGCTCTCCGTCTCACCGAGGCGCAGGTCAAAGTCTGGTTTCAGAATCGTCGAATAAAGTGGCGGAAGGTAAATCACGAGCAGCAGTGCCAGGCGGTGAACGAGCATCGTCAGCGTTGCTCGCTGCCGTCGCTCGAGCTTCACGAGGACGAGAGCGACGAGACGAGCGGCAAATGGTCCAGCTCCGCGCTAGCGGCCACGATAGCTGCCGGCGAGGACTCCCGGGAGCTTCGCGAACTCCGCGAACTTCGTCCCTCACCGGTCGTCAAGCCTTAATCCCCCGTCAATAACTTTTCTTCCCCATCCTATCGTCTATTATCATGTCGGTCGTTCTGATTCTCCCGAGTTTACCCTGTTAATTCTCCCGATGTAAAGTCTCCGAAGTGCGCGCCGATATATCGCCCCCCCCTTCTCACCCCCCCCCCCCCCCCCTCGAACGATCGATAGAGAGACCCGCGTTAGCCGAAAGACTATGATACACGTTTGACGATGGACAAGAGTGAGAAGCGACGGGCCAAACACCCCTCGGCCCAAGCGAGTTCCCTCATCGCCAAGTACAGAAACGCCGGAGACAACGAGATCGACAATTGCCGGAAGTGCCGTCAGGCCAACGATCTTTCGATGGCTCACGAGCGCAACGAGAGGTGAGTGTCTCGCGGCGAAGAGGAAATCGGTCCTTAGCGGGGGCGCCATACAGGGCCGGTACTGGCACAGCGTCGGCCATTGTCCGGCCAACGTCCGCCAGCACCGGCCCCGTGGGTCATTCCCATTAGGGGCCTTTCCTCGAGGCTCTTTTCTTCGGCTTTAATGACTCTTCGTCTATGCAGAAGACAATCGAACCCCGATCCTAGCGCGACTCACTGCTCTACCACGGAATCGTACAGGCCCCGAAAGTATAACGGTATGTCGAGCGTCTCGCGGACCAAGTATCTCGTACCGCAGCTTCCCGAAGAGCGCGCGGATAACAAGAGTCTCGGGGCTCTCAGGACCCTCCGCAGTCACTTGCTGGCAAACAACTTAGCTATAGTGAGGAAGAATCGCTACAAGGAGGATCCCGACGAGGAGGAAGAGTCCAAGTACGCGGACGATTGGGAACTCGCCGGTGACGAGAATGCCGATGAGGAAAACCGCGAGGATGTTGGTAATGGGGCAACGATGAATCCTTGGGACACTGCCGAACGTGGCTGTTGAGGTTCGATTGAGATTTGTTGAACTCTCCAGCCGACGAGAACTGCGACGACGCTTCCGAATTCGAGGGCAAGGACTACGACGACGAGGACGAGGGTGACTACGAGGTGGACGAGGAATCCGACGCGCTGGAGCGACGGGTCGACGGACTGAGGATCCACAGGAAAACGCGGACGGAACCGCCGCTGAGGGGCCATCAGAGGATCGGCGCCGTCGAAGCGTCGCAACATTATCGCGCTCTCAAGAACCTCCCGGCCATCGCTCCGGCAAGGTTCGTAACGGCGGCGATCGGACTCGATTATCTGAGGAATGGAGTTTCGGTTTTTTGATTGATGTTCTTCTTTTTGTTTACTTGGGACTTTGTGCAGATACTGCCGTACCACGGCTGAGCGCGATACCGCGGACGCGCCGACCGAGGACGACGACGAAGAGCCCGATCTCCGCGAGGCGGAGCCACTGCCGACGAGAAAATCGGCGTGGAGGTGTCCGGCGTCGCATCAGGAGAGGGAAACGTGGAATCAATCGAGAAACTTCGTGGAACGTCACGCCGATGTCGACAGAACATCGTTCGGTCAGGCGATGCAGAATCGCAGGCCGAGAACGACGAGGCCCGAGGTGGAGACTTCCATGAGATCGGCACCGATCGACACCGTTCGCAACCGGAAGTGCGGCCGCTGCGTCGCATCCTCGGCGCCCAAGACCGCGTCGTCGAGGAACGCTGCCTGCAGACTTCAGGATGCCCGTTACTTCGTCAGAGAAACAAACGGTAAGAGATACCGATTTTTTTTTTTTTTTTTTTTTTCTTGAACAAACCTTCGCGCTTTCGGCGAATGATGATTTTTGGAAAAAAATGTCAGGGGACGAGGGCGAAGCTCTCGAGGATCCGGAGCCTCCGATGATGTACCGTGCGAAGCAACGGAAATCGAAAGAGTTTAGATCGCCGATCTACGATCCTCGCGGGGAGAGCAGAAACCTCGACGCCGAGATCGGCGCGATTTACAAAGCGTCACGGTCGAAAAATTCACGGGAATCGCCGAACGTCTATCGCGAACGCACGAAACACTCGGTTCGTGCGATCAATCGGCACGATCCATCCTCGGCTGCGTTGAAAAACGAGAATCGGCACTGGGCCCAGTGACCACGATACACCGAGGATTTGCAGCCCGAACGAGAACCAGCAACGAAAATAAAAGCGACCCAAAAAAACGCATTAACTCTCTTTCCGTTTACTTTTTTTTATTTATTTTATTCTCAAAAGTTTTTCCCGACTAATCGACTCGCGCAACTCACCAGCGTATCCGTGTATCATATATTTTTGTAAATGTTATTATCACCGACCTATCGAATTTTATTGTGTGTGTATGGAGAAGAAGAAAATCGCCAAGCGCATGTGTACGTGTGTGACGTCGACCAATGTTTGAATCTTAAAACCTTCATCGTCGCGCCGATGAATCGGATTCTTGATACTGTCGTAGACGAAGATACGAAATTGTATGTAAATAATTGATGAATTAGACTAACTAACAAAAAAAATACCTGTAAAAAGACACACACACACACGCAATGAAGCCTATATGTAACGACACTGATGAGAATAAATTCTCGACACTGTACATTGAAAAAAAAAAACATCTCGTTCAGTTTAATAATCCTTTGAACGATAAAAATCCGCGCAATCCATTTTTTTTTTCACTGCCTCCGCGATGCGAAAAAAAATGCAGAATCACGAGTGTCACGCTATAGTCGAGAGGGGGGGGAGGGGGGAGGGGGGGGGGGGGCTGGTGTTGCATGGAAACAGGGAATATTTCAAGCGAGGTGGAATTCGCGTTTGATGCGTTATGAAAATCGAAGGGTCGATTTTCTGCACTCTCACCGCGCGAAGTATTGAATTTTTTTTATCTTTTTTTTTTTTTTAATTATCATCCGCAACGGATTGTCGAGTGGTCCGTCGGCGGGCGAGGCTGACGAAGGGTATGAGGTGGGGGGGGGGGGGGTGTTGCTGTTAGCGGTATTTTTTTTTCACCGCCTCACTTCGCCGTTCCGACTACAAAGGCAAAAGCTCCAGAGGCGACGAGCGAGCTTTTGTTTAAATATTAATATCCCGAGCGCTCCGTAACTCTATACTCTGTCTCGCTAGGCCCTCGCGGTATCTCCCGCTTTGTACAATTAAACTTAATATCTTTATTAGATTACCGCTTCGTGGACGCGGTTATTATTCATTGCGGCGAGGAAGAAACGTCTCAGTGGTCGCGGCCATGCGAGTTTACAAAAAAAAAAAAAAAAAAAAAAAAAATGAATAAACAAAAAACCATAAAATATCGTCTGGCAAAAAATTCATCCCTTCAATATCAATTCACCCCGGGCTCCGTCGGCCCAGCGCCAAAAAAAGCTAATACGGAAACAATGCAAAAAAAAAAGCAGGAACCAAAGTGAAGTGCAAGAGGCGAGATGAGTAGCGGTTGTGCGGGGAAGCTCAAGAAATTAAGACTGCGCGGCGAGTTCCGGGGACGATATTTCGAAGAGAGTTAGAGCGCCGCTAGCGAGAGGAGCTTTTCATATCTCGCGAAGCTACACCCCCTGACGCGATGTAAGCTCCGCCCCGCTCGCGTCGCGAGTTTCCGTCGAGGGAGGAAATGCGAACGGTATAACAGCAGCAGCAGCAGCAGCAGCAGCAGCAGCAGCAGCAGCAGAAGCGGGACTTTAACAGGAACGAGGCTATCCGGAGCAACATCCCCCTTCCTATCTCTCGGCCCCGCTATCTCTCTGCCCCTCTGTACCATCGTCGCTGGCATCCGCGGCATTCCAATTAGCTCGCGAATCAAAAGAGCCTCACTGCCTTTGTGGGGTCTCACCCATCCTCTATCCGGGGGGGGGGGGGGGGGGGGGGGAGAGCTTCCTGCCTTCGCAACTCTGTATCTCGTATCTTCGTTCCTCTTTCGCTCGCCATTCCCCCCCCCCCCCCCGCGGCTCTTGCCACGGATCTCCTTTTCTCTTGCCCAAAAGTCGAAAGCAGCGGTACCTCATCTCGTCGTGCTCGCGGCCCGGTGGACGCGTTTCTTTCCTCGACCATCAGCCTTGTCTCTCTGGTTCGTCGTCCGGTTCTTATTTCGTTGATTCTGTATTCCGGATAGTCTTTCTCGAAAGTCTACCGCGTACAGTCTATAGTTTATGATCTAATAGATATCTATATATATCTATAGTCTTTCTAGAGACTAGATATGAACTACCCAGTGAAGATGAGTTACAAGGACTACGGTCATGTTATAGTTTCCTATTCAGCAATATCAACTGTTAGGTAACACATTAGTTACGTCACAGTTATATTGCTGATTAGGACTAGGGAATTGTAATAAGACTATCAGCTCGATCTCTCTGGTTCCTCGTGCGGCTATTATTTCGTTCACTCCGTATTCCAGATTGTCGTTCTACAGAGTCTACCGTGTACAGTCTATAGTTTATGGTCTAATAGATATCTATATATCTACAGTCTTTCCAGAGACTAGATATGAACTACCCAGTGAAGATGAGTTACAAGGACTACTGTCATGTTATAGTTTCCTATTCAGCAATATTAACTGTGTTAGGAAACACCTTTGTTACCCTACGGTTACATTGCTAATCTTATTTAAGATTAGAAAATTATAATAAGACTATCAGCTCTATCTCCTTCATTACTTATTTAGTTCGATTCGTATTCTGAATACTCTTCCTACACAAACAGTCCACCGTGTACAGTCCACAATCTATGTTCCAATAGATATCTATATAACTATTGTAACGACTGGAGATGAGGATTGACAGACATGACATTACATAGATTACCAGAATAGCTCGGTATGACAAATGACAAACGTACAGATGATCGAATGACCAGACTACAATCTTGATCGGACTTTCAAAGAGAATAGACCTTTGACAGTTCGTTCTCGAGATATTTAACCATGATTATAATTAATAACATCCGCCCTAAAACCAAATACACTGAGAAAAAGTTATATAGTAAAACCACCTGTACAAACAAAAAATAATTCCTAAGAGAACGTAAGGGAAATTCCTACATTTTATAGTTATACTGAGAGAAGGATCTCGTAAAACTACCGATCATCTAAGAAAAATTACCATTGCACATAGTAGTGGGGCACTAGAGCGCCACCTATGGCGGAAAGTCTCAGATTTTCCAAGAATTTTTACAATAATATCTACGAAAAATTATTATAAATCCGGTACTTCCTACCATCGGTCGGGTCCCAGTTCCTTACTACTACCTATGTGCTATGGTAATATCTCTCAAGCGAAATAGTCATATTTACTAGATCCTTCTCTCAGTGTACGACAACGACAAAAAAAATCATGGTTGCAACTATAACTATAGTTTAATCGATTGAATATATACTATCAGAAAATATCTATATAGACCTTCCCCCTAGCAACTATTCGTTATAGTCGAAAATACTATTTCTTTTCTCAGTGTACGCACGTTATTTATTCGCACGGTCGTTGCATTATATGTCTATAGTCTTCCTACAGACTGTACACGTAAACTACCCAGTGAACACAAGTTACAAGGACATAACTGCAATGTTACGATTTCCTACTGAGCTGTTACATAACACCTTTGCTACGTTACCGTTACATTGCTAATGAGGAAATTGTAATAAAACAGCAATGTAACTATTAATGTGCCTCCACTGAGAATAGACTATAGTAATACATGAGTCTCTATAGTGTACATCAACTCTATCTTTCTACAGCCTGCTTCTGTAATACAGTTTCTATCTGGACCATACAAAATTTCATTCTCAAAGTACGTCCATGCGGGATGAATGTCATTTTTTTTTTTTTAACGAACTGCGTTCAAGCCCCGATTACCGCGTAACAGTCTACCGTGCTGCGTGCGTGGGAACGCTTTGAAACGAGAAAACTAGACCGGGCATAGAGATGTTTTCCGACCAGTCCAATCAGAGCAGTGAGCTGCAAACGATGCGAACCAAAAAGAACATCGACGCATGGAAATACCGCTTCGAAAGCGCAGTTCAAACCCTCCTCCCCGCTTCCGGACAGAGACCGATATAATTGAAATTGGAGGAAAGCTCAGTGTCCGCTCTGACGTTTGCATCTCGTTGTCTCTCTGATTTTGTTTTTCTTCTTGCACTCTAGTTTTCGCGAGAAGGAGAACGGGCGAAAACCCGATGGGATATACGCAAAGGGGTTGCTAGATCGCGCGGTGGGGGGGGGGGGGGGGTTGGAAACCCGGGAGACCGGAGACGGAACGCAAACGCAAATTTTTATTACACCCCCTCGTTCGCCTCTATCCACTTCGTTAGGCACCACTTTGTTTATCACTCGCGAATATTAAAATTGGCCTTATATCCGGAAGTTGCAATTTCGCGTGTATGCGATACATTTTTTTTAAGGTAACTCACAGATACGTTTGCGCTGCGGAAGAACGCTTAAACCGGCGGGCATTTATTCGCTCCGCCCAATTTTCCGCAATATCGCGGTTATTCGATTAATCCGTGGAGTGTGTATACAGTGTAACTGGCCGGAGGGTGGGGGGTGTGCCGGAGTGGTCGGCGCGCACGACGATGGGGAATGCAGATGGGTATAAGGACGCTCGGGGCTGCCGCGCTCAACCGTACCGAAATTAAAATCCGCGATAAGAACCGTGGCCGCAATTTTGCGATGAAAAAAAAGCAAAAAAAAAAACATCGCGAGTGAACAACGAGGAAGAGTACGAGAAAACAAGAAGCAGAATGCAATTACAATTAGCAGAGCGGTTTTGCACTCTCGTGACCGTACGGACAAGGGAAGGGGGGGGGGTGAGGTGATGGATTTGTATTATTATTTCGTATTCGATATAACCTTCCGGACGGGGGACAGGAATGCAATATCCGTTAGATATACATTTGCCGAGGGACACGGCGGAGAGAGAGAGTTAGAGGAAATTAAAGCGTAGTTTTGATAATAATTCGTTTAAAATTGCGACGACTCGCCGCGCGTACCTACTGCATATCGGGCAACATTATTATATTGGGCGGGCGGGGAGGGGGTGGGTTCACGAAGTAAGCCGACGTTTGGGACCGCAATATTCGGCTCGGCAACTTTGCCGGCGTCATGATCAAAGAGCATTCCTTCTCGTCGAAATATCCAAACCCTCCTTCGCTCCATCGCTTTTCCTTTCCCGCTCTATCTGTCTCTCGCTGTCTCTCCACCTCGCGCGGCCTATTTCTCCTAGTAGAATTCATATCAAACGGAACCCTGCCTATCCGCCACCCCAGGACCGAGCACGGAATTATTTAGCGACGAGTATTTATGCGCGGTGCAAAAATGAGACGCGGATAAATTTTTCGGCGAGATGATGTGAAAGCATGCGAAATGCTTTTTCTTTTAGACGAGATTATGAGTTGAGATGAGACGACGAGCTCGCCTCTCTTACGGCCGATTGGCATCTCGATTGAGGCAAAATGGTCCACCGAAAAACTTCGCCGACGATTTAGTGAAAAACTGATATACACGGTACAAAAAGTTTGTACTTTTTACAACGACTTGTTGTCGACAAGCCTCCACAATTTTTTATTTGCTGATTTTCCGATCGCACCAACTGTCGCTAATTTTACAAACAAAAGTGTAAACAAAAATTGTTAATGTCAAAGGACTTAAAAGGACAAGGTTTGTATATTCAGACCTGAACAATAGAGTTTGTCACTTATTGAATAAAATTATTTTTACGAAACAGTATTGCGGTTTTACGATATTATTTGTTACTATATAGAGGCTGGGGTAAGATAGACCCTCCGTTTGTAACGCGCATAGCGGGCCCTAAATCGGGTCGAATAAAAAATATCTCAGTGACCAGGAGGGGGGGGGGGGGGGGGGGAATGCACTGCTAGCTCATTTTGCCCCGAACGTCAATATATCTCGGATGCTCGGAACAGTTATCCCTAATTTAATTTTTTTTTTTGTCAGTAAACAGTCAATTCATAACTCCGGACTCACCGAATGGGTCTTAATCTCTTAGCTTCCCCATTTCGCCTCGTTCGTCCTCCATCTCGCCTTCGGCCTCCACGAATCATTCGGGGGCGAAGAAACCAACGATTACAATCCCGCACGGTACGTCCAATAAGTTTTCCGGAATACTTGTATTTTTTTTTTCTTCTTCTACGCTCCGACTTTAATAAATAATCCCGCAAAAGCTCTCGCCTGTTCTCTTCGTTACCGCCCAATAGCATTTTCCCGGAGTTACGATCTGCTAGCGGAGAAACGGAAAAATTGATGCGCATCCACTGGCATTTCACGGGGCAAAACGAGACATCGTTAATATCGCCTCGTCAGCGATTCGACACGGTTGCCGGTGGTCGACGGGACGAACCGCACCTGCAATGTAAACGATACAGTGTCACGCAACGAAACTGTACTACGTTTTTCCAACCCCTGTTTTTCCTCGAGGGCGGCCCGTACGTCATAACTTCGGTCATCGTTTATGCGCTCGCATGACGGATTTCAATAACGACCCAATCTCATTCAAGAACCCCGCAGCGATGCGTGCGAACGAGCCTGCAGTGTGAACAAGACATTTTGCAAAACTTTTTTTTATTATAGCAAAATGAAAAATAAAAAAGTCCCCGACGTTTGTTCACTGGTCAGGGACACATTTCGGCGGGGCAAAATGGACATTTCCTTCAGTTTCTACGTCTCGTGAATGACATTTTAAGTCTGGTCCATTTTTACCCACGCTTCTTGAACATTATTATTATTATTATTATTATTATTATTATTATTATTATTATTATTATTATTATTATTATTATTATTATTATTATTATTATTATTATTTTAATTTACGCAAAGTTAATTCACAACTTATAAAAATTTGTGTCTAGAAAAATAAATTTGGACTATTTCTTCACGTAAACATGTTTCTTGTATTTTTTTTTTTTACGTGACATTGAATAATATATCGTTTTTTGAGAATGTTTCGTGCGGATTACGAAGTGCTCGCTATTTTGAAACCTTCGCTAATCAGTGCAACGATATATGTACAAAAAGTAAAAAAAAGCGTGACCACTCGGGGCCTGCGCTACATAAAGGATCTCCGTAGCTGAGCGTTCATCGCATTCATAACATCAGACGACGGCAATAAAAGTCAACCCCGATCCAAAGGACGATGGAGGATGGGGGGGGGGGGAGGGGGTGATCGTAGCTACCGGGCTGTACCGTAGAACAGGGGAATCAAAAAGCGACAAACGCGCCCGGCTCCGGAGCAGCGAGAAGGGGTGCGAGGGGACATCGTCGACGCTCCGACGCTACGTCGCGCAGCCATCGTCGACGCTTCAACCAACGGCGTAGGGTGAGCCGCGATACAATTTTTATCGGAAATTTCGTTCAATTTCGCTCGTGTGTGCAAATTCGACAGTTTTGTATTTCAATTTTCTTTTTTTTTCGTCCCCCCCCCCCCCCCCCCCCCCCCCCCCCCCGAGAGGCACACGCGAATATTGGACGCCCGACTCCGAATGCACTCGAGCGAGCTTCAGAGAAATATGAAAAGGGTGAAAGCGTATTTTTCGGCCGAGGGGCTGTAAAACCATTTTTCGATGGAATTGCCCGCGAAAAAATGTTTCGACTATACATCATCGCTTTTTTCAGACTATAAAAAATCATCATTTTTGAACCCCCACAACAATAATAATAATAATAATAATAATAGTAATAGTCATATTAACTAAAAATTAGAACATTTTTCTTAAAAATGCCATCGACAAGTAGACAAGAAAAGAATTATATAATAATAATAATAATATAATTTAACAAAGGAAACAATAATAAAATAATAATAATAATTTTCACAACGAGGTCCTCGACGAGTCGAGGAAAGAATGACCTATCGGCAATGATTCGAACCCCTTGGATAAGGCACTACGCCAATGGCAGAGGCAACTAAGGGTCGAAAATATGCGAGCAGCCAGTTAGAGGGATTATAGTGTTTCGCAAGTGTGTAGTTACCCTTGTCGTCCTGGTGCGCCTCATCTCCGCGAAACAGGAGCGGGAAGACTCCTACTGTCATTCGCCGTGGCCCTCACCCCGATCTCTTTCTGTCTTTCCACCCGCGGGTCAAGTGTTTTATCGTGAACACTTGTGAATAACACGAAGTCGAGGGTTGAAAATAAGGGGGTGGGTGAATTTTGGGGGAGGGAAAGAATCGCAACTATTTCATTTCGGAGCAGATTAGACGGATTAGGGGATGTCGTGAACCACGAGGTGATGCAGAGGCCTTTTGTAGTTACCGAATTATAACGGAGTGACGTGCAGCCTTCAAGGACTGCTTGTGTTTATTAAACGTCCCCGTTAGCCCCCCCGAACTCTCCAGTTAAGTATTACAGACCGCGGCGATGATAAAAATTCGTTGCGCAATGCCCGAACTCATTAGCAGTTTATTGTAATTATTGCTGGATAATTAATCCGATTTCTGCCGACTGCGTAATCCGTTTGTTCGGAGGATAAGTTTGCAAAAAACACGTTTAACCCAGTACCAGCGATTCCCGCACTGTCACGGAACTAATAATCCACCTTTGAACCCTTTGAACCGTAGTTACTGTTGCAACTTTTCTCTTACCCTCGCCGAAAAGGCTCGTCCTTCCTATAATCGGATCAACTTTTTTGGACTCTCTTCGCCAGTCCTTCCGCTCCCGTGGTCATTATAGTCGAGCGCGCGAGATACATGGTGCATGTTATATAAATGACTCGTTACGTATAAGACTCTTGAACAATGTGTCGTCCAGTACCGAACTCATTATTTCAACACGAGTTCGTATTTGAAGTGCTTTTTACTGCGTCAATGCGTATTCGAACTGTCGACTTTTGACAGCGACGAACAGATCAACCTTTCCGTAATCTATGACAAAAACAGTGATACGGAAACATATCAACAATCCATGCCTCTACATAGATTTTTAAAATTTTCGAAAAAAAAAGAAATTTTGAAATGTAAGGCAATTCTGAAAAAATGTATATGGATTTTAAAAAATCAAGGAATTCATTTAAAATGAGAACATAAAAGGTTTGCAGATTTTTGTAATTATTTTTTAATTACTTTTTGGCGTTACCATTATACAAATTAAAAGATCTTGACATCATTAGTACGGCTGATTTTTTCAGATTTTTGGCATATCGCGAAGTACTGAAATTTGTATTGAATTAAACTTTTGGTTGGAAATGTATGTGCGATGTATCGTTAAGATTGATCATTAGTTCAAACTAATAAAAAGCGATAAGAAGATGTTCAAAGAATCTTCTTATCACCCTTCATGTATCGTGCTCCACCGATCTTCACAACCATTGATTCATGTCATTGAGGAGAATAATCAGTAATCATTCCATAGAAACAAATTAAAGAAAATCTTTTGCCAGATCACCTCTTCATGACAGTATAGTGTCATCAAAATAAACCGCGTTTGGTATACAGAAATAGAATCTACGCCGAAAAAGCATGACGCTTCGATGTTGAGTTTGAACTTTAAGTCTGAACTCAAATTCGATCACAAGTTCTAACTCAAGTTCGAACTTAATATCGAAATTTAAATGCGATTAACTTAAATGATACTACACCGTCACGAATAGATGATCTGGCAAGAGAATTTCTTTAATTTCTTACTTCTCTATGGAAGTATTGCTCGAGAACATTCGCTTCCCTTAATAACATGATCAGCGATTGTGAAGATGAGTGGAAAACAATACGTGGAGGGCGATAAGATTTTTTTGGGTATCTTTTTATCGCATCTTATTAGCTTGAACTTTAGATCGATCTTAAGTTCGAACTCAGGATCGAATTTGTGTTTAAACTTAAGCGCGACCTTAAGACTGGTGTTAAACTGGAGTACGAAATCAAGTTCAAACTGAGATACGATCTTAAGTTCGATCTCAAGAGCGATCGTAAGTTCGATATGAAGAGTGATCTTAAGTTCAAATTAACGTCGTAAAATTCGACTCTTAGTGAAAACTTGCGTTCAATAATAGATAATGATAATGACAACAGATAACAATAGTTGTCAAAACAGAGCTGAAAGGGTAAAGAAATAATTACTTGTGTTCGAACTCCGGCTATAAATCCGGCTCTCAATCGTGTATAAAAGACTATACATCGGTGCACGAAAACGCTGGAAATCCTAGACGGAACAGTGAAAACAGTGCCAGCTAATCCATCCTGTCTGGGAGTTATCCACTGGCTCGTCGAATGGCTGAACAGGCTCGAACCGAGGTAACCTAGCTTAACGCGAGATTCGCGAGTTTCACGTCTCGCGTGTACGTCATTTGCACATGTCCGCGAAGGCGCGAGTTTGCATAGCTCGGCTGTCTCGAAGCAACTCAACGGACCAACGGAGAACACGGTCGTATCCGTGACAGGGTTTAGTACATCGGCGATAAACAGTATAATTCGCAAAATGGTCGTGAACATTACGAGAAACGATCGAAAAACTATGTTCTGGATGGGTTGTGCTTGCGTCGGTGCTTACGTAGCCTATCGTTACTGGAGAAAGAGAGAATTTAAGGCGATCGACGAAGGATTCGAAGAAGTCTCAAAGGTCAGTGATGCGCATTATTTAACGATGAAATCAACGAAGTCAGCGTCGAAAGTCAATTCTTTTCCTCTTTTTTTTTCTTTTTTTTTTAACCCTCAAACGCAAACTTACGCTCGCAATACCGTGTATAATTGTGATGATTTCTATATATTTGCAATTCCGTTGCCTGCGATTCAACGATAATTAAAGGGAATGCCCACTTTTCATGTATTCACGATGTACCTCGCATAGCTGTACAGGGATCGATTAATTATTAGACGCGAGCCGGCATTCTACCAGCCGTATGTGCTTAACCTCAAAGCTTTGTTTACACTCTCGGCGTATGGTTTCTCGTCGACGCTCAGAACCGTTGTTATTATGATTATTTTCCGATCTCATTTTTCATGTTGCAAAATGGTAAATTTCAGATCGACGACAGCAACGAGCGCAGGGTGCTGCTTCTGGGCTTGGACGGAGCTGGGAAGACGTCGGTAATGAACCAAGCCGTAGCGGCTGACAAACATGGTAGTTTCTACAAGATACCGCCTCCTTCCACTCACGGCTTTGCCGTATACAGATTGAGAAACGGGCCATACACTTACAATGTCTGGGAGAGTGAGTTCGCATTATCATTACACTGCAAATTTGTAACTTACACCAAAGTAAAAAAAATGTTTTTGCAGTCGGCGGAGCCGAGGACACTCGCACGTACTGGAGCAACTTTCTGCAGGACACGGATCTTCTGATATTCATGGTCGACGCGTCGAACGCTACCAAACTGACTCTGGCTGTTTCAACGCTCAAGGAACTGTTGGGAGACCAGAGGATGGACAATGTTCCTATCCTCGTGGTTGCGAACAAACAGGTGCCTGCTACAAAGTTCCCGAGATACAGTACTCTACTCTACAGGTACTATATTGTAACGAGATTTTCATTACCTTGAAAATTTAACTAATTTCAGGATGTACAAAACGCGCTGAGACCCGAGCAGGTAAAGGAGGCCCTGGATCTGCGAAGTATCTCGCCGCACAAGCACAGAGTCGAGGTAATCGGCTGTCAGACGCGGCCGTTACCGGAGCTCGGCAGCGGCGTTACCGAATACGCCTGGCATCATCCCTCGGTGGCGGAAGTTCGAAAGAAAATCTTCAATCTCGCCGTGCCGTCTTAAAAGTCGGTCTAACGATCCCAACATCCCCCAACTACGGAAACGAGGATTATAAAATAATCTATTCTACTAATTTATTACGAGTTAAACTAAGTTTTTTTTTTGTACGAAACGATTCCACTTTAAAAACAAACAAAAACATACCCGCTCATTCGATTAATTGACGTCGTAATGGAGTACAATCGAAAGACTACTCTAAATTCGTTAGGATTTGAGAGATTGATCGAGAGAGAACGTGAGATAAGTTGGGAGTGTTGTAATTATCATTAATATTTATCATTTTTTTTCTTTCCTTTTCTTTTTTGCCACGCGCGTTGTTAAATGTGCGCCGGATTTAAAGTGCGAATGAGAACGTTTATTTGAGATGTTTAACTTTGTACTGAGCACCATACGGGCATTCGAATATATACTTTATTTTTTTCTTAATGTTAACAAGTTCGGAGCCGCTGAGACGTGCCGGCTCTCCGTACATTAACGAAATATATATATGTATATATATATATATATATATATATATATATAAAAGACGCTGTTCATCGATACTCCCGTTCCGTTAATAAAAAAATTTCGCGCAAAGCGAATTCAGTCGCTATCCTCGTCGCTATCGGTTACGAATTCGCCGTTATCGAGGACGTCGTCATCGGAAAGTTCCTCGTCGCTAACGTCCTTCAAGTCCACGAAACCTTCCGCGTCGTCGTCGTCGCCTTCGAACTCTTCCTCGCTATCGCTGTCGCTCGAGCACGATTTAGCCAAAATTTTAGCATTTTTTTTCCTATCCAGTCTACTATTTATCTGTTTCCTCTCGCCATTCGTTTTTCCCTCTCCCGTTTCCCCCAAACTTTTAAAAGGAGCTACAACTTCGCTTTCTTTTCTCGATTTTTTTAGTTTCGTTTTGCTTCGGTTACCCTTCCGATCGTCGCTCTCGTCGTCTGGGAAAAGCTGCAGTTTTTTCTCAGCCTGTTCAGGTTTTTTATTTCCTACATCGACGACGTCTTCCAGCTTGTCGCCGGTATCAAAGTCCATATTATCTATGGATTCTTCTACCCACCCAACAGTCTCTACGGGTTTTGCTTTCTTCGGCTTTGGTGCGCAGAATTTTTTGACATTCTCCTCGGCTATTCGTTTTCTGGTTTGTTCTAGAGTCTCCGGATCGTCGAGCACAATCTCCCCCTTTTTTAGTAAGTATTCGGCGTACTGTTCCGGCACACCCTTGAATGTATTGATCTTCGCTCGTATCTGGCGCCAGGTCAGCTGATAATAATTCTTCTTGTCTCTAGTCATCGCCTTGTAATCGTCTCCGTACTTGTCCATCAGATAGGTGAGAAACTGTACTTGCTGATTGGGCAGTCGGAACTGGCGTTCCCTGGGAGCTTTGGCATCGGCCTCGAGATTGAGGGCCACACGGAGCTTGGACGGAACAGTCGCGGGCTTCTTCTCGTCCTCGTCTTCGCAGTCGTCGCGTCGAAACTCTCGCTCGACACCAGGAATTTTCAGCACCTCATTGGCATCGTAAGCCAGTCCCATGTCGCCGAGATTGTGCCGAGTGGATTTTGTTTTCTCCCAGGCCTCCTTTATCTCTTTGCTGGATACAGACAACAAACGGGTACGACGGACGTCGGTGAATCGAACGACAAATGAAAATAAACAACGAGCTCTCGAACGAGAGGTTAAGGCCAACTCACCATCCGATATCCGGCATTTTTCGTAATTTGTTACGAAGTCGTTTGCGATTGATGTTGACTTTGAATTTTTTGCTGCGTTTAACTTTACGTATCTTCGGCATGTTAGGTGCTTATTGACTGATCGTAAATGGAGAAAAAAATAAATGCACGTGTACGAAACGCGTAGCAGCAGTGCCGGAGTTGAATCGATGTAGCGCGCGACAGAACGCTCGTGCCGCGCTGCCTTTCCTCTACCGTACGCTAGTGACCCTCCCGAACTACGAAACTCTGTAGCAGTGGGAATATGACCTACCGACGTTAACGAGCCCTGTGCACGATAAAATCCGGCGTGTTTGAGCTCGTAGAATTCGCATTGTACAATAGCGTAGTGAAAATCGGCCAGGTATGTTTTTAAACCGCAATGCCTCTGGAAATACGGACTTACTACTTGCCGGGGCTCATAAGCTTCTTGAAACGCATAGTAGACCGATGTGTTAACCTACGAAATTCTTTGGTAGTGGGAATATGACCTACTGACGTTAACGGGCTCTGTGCACGGTAAAACCAGGCGTCTTTGAGCTCGATAGAATTCGCATTATTTAATAGCGTAACGAAAATCGATGAGGCATGTTTTTAATCGGAAATACGGACGCAGTACTTGCCGGGACTCATCAGCTGTTCCTTGCAACGAACGGAAGACCGCTGTGTTAACCTTGAAGTTAAAGATCCTTCGAACTCGGCTGAGGAAAGCGTCTTCTTCGACGTCATTAGAAAATTGTTTCACTCACCTAAATAGCTCACTCAATCGTTCGTTCACTTATTCACTTATTCGCTTGTTCGCTTGTTCACTTATTCACTTGTTCGCGGAGACCGTTAAAGACGTCGGCGTCTATTCGCGCCATAACGATACCGACCGACGTAAAGTTGCCGAGACGCAAGAGCTACCTACTTCCGGTCACATGCGCGCATTATTGCAAACTAGCCAATTGCAGAGGCGTTTTCGATTTAATGTTTTTCGTTACTATAACAACGACTGCACACGCTCACTGACCTTTTTTCGAATGAATCTTTACCAAAAAATCGCCGTGCCCGTGTGCAGTCGTTGCTACCGTAACGGAAAACACCAAATCGAAAGGGCTTTAGAGGGGACGAGTTACCCGCGGAAATCATTGCAAAACGCCCACTTACAAAGAAGGCGAGGAGCTGTGGAATCCGAAATTGTGTGCTGCAGCAGGTATAACAGTGATTTGGAAGAAGAAAAGAAGGGATATGCCGCGGTGATACAACATAGGGCAGACCGGCCAGTGAATGGACAGTTAAGCAACCGAAAAAGCCAGTGAATAGACATTTTTTATGCACGTGCTCTTGTGGTAAGTGTCCATTCATTGGCTGGTTTACCGTATGGGACGAAGTGGCGCCGACCGGGAGAATTGTTTTGGCTGCTGGTACTAGGAGGAATCTTGAAGGGCGATACCGACCACAGCTTCTACAATTTCGTACTATCGAATAGTAAGTGAGATTTTCATTGCCGTTTGTTGTTTATCAAGCTTATTTGTCATACCAAGTGTCAAATACACATGTACGAACATATTATATCTTTCTATAATAGCAACAGATTTCGCCGTGTTCATCTCGTCGTTTCCTGAAATATGGAAACAACACGAAAGTTGTTTATTGTGGATCTAATATTTTTGAATTACTAAATTGACGTCTTGGCGGATTGAATAACATCATTTTCAAGATGAAAAATGTTCGTACATATACGAACCCATCGAATCATTTTTTTCAAGTGACCAAGTATACGTTCAAGTCAAAATAATACACCTTCTGTATGTTGACAGTATATACGATTAAATCGAAAAAAGTTGGTTTTTTAATGCAGTTTTTGGTTCACTTTGCATCAACGTTGTAATCGCAGTAACTGCTATATGCAATTGACAAAACGACACCAGTTTTATTGTTTCAATAATGGTGCAGTCTATTTAAATGCGCCTGGATTGATTGAAGCTAATTTTCCGTGACCGCACCTGTGAGGTTGGTATCACCAAATCTTTTTTTCGGTGTAATTTCGTCAATAATTTCACGACACTTCACTCTGAATGTCGTTACTTGGGATACCTTTGCCGGGAACCGAGCGAAATATTGGAGGTGTGGGGAGTACGAGCGCCTGCAACAGTGTAGAGAATCTCGTCATACCGTTTCGCTATAATTTCCATTGTTATTGGACGCGTCCGTCACCCGCATAGTTAAGAGTACTAAATGCATATGCTCGTTCATATAATCATCGATAATTGTATACACCACCATCTGCACGTGCTCTTGATTTCAATGCATATCGGAAAACACTGCCAAACACTTTCCTCCCTAAATTTCAAATAGTGAAAGAAACTCATGATTCGTCGTACAATCACTTATTCTCTGGTCGTTTTCTCTAAAATAAATAAATAATAAAATGTAGGGAGATCAGAACATCAGTATAATTCATATCTTTTGTCCGGCACATAACATCACACGCAGAGTAAAAACATCGCTACGTACGCCGTAAGTCGCCAGAAAACCGGAATATTATTCGGTTGGTATCTTAAGTCGAGAGATTAACTCCATATTCTTCTCTCCGTGTTGGGTCACAGGATCTATAGTAGGGTCCGAGAGGGTCAATAATGGGTTCAGAGGAAGTCAGTAACGGAGTCAGAGGGAACAATAATAGGGTCAGGAATATAAGACTGGGGTCAGATGACACCGCCCCCAATCTGGTGGGTGCTCGGTCAGGGGTTCCCCTAGGTATCCGGCGGGTGGGGGGGGGGGGGGGGGCTGCGCTGGCTTTATTATCCCATGTCCCTTGGTGCCCCTGCCCCTGGTCTTGATTACTCTATGTCCCTATTCTAAGTAATTTTTGGAGACTCGACCGCAGCGCGCGACCCACCAGAAGCCCCAGTATATATAATATATGTCATCTGATAAAAGTCGCGAAGCTGTTTTTACCATCGTAGATACGAAAAAACTGTCGTAGATAGGTAAATCAATTGTAGGCATAAAAAAAGCCCACTACTGCCATAACCATTTTGCACACACTACATCTCGAGGTTCATGCGAGATTATTTTTGTTCATACTTGAGGCTGATACGGGATTATGTTTCCGCAACACATTTTGTTTCTACTAGTACTGTTTGAAGATTGATATGCCGGGGAGTGCACTGTGCTCTAATTCAACTGATAAAAAAAGCGGACGAAAACGTCCAAAAAATAATTTTTCAAAACCATAAATCGCCCGAACACAGCACTGCCAACGGTGCTGTATTCGTTATTTTCACGGTGTCTCTGAGGGGTTGTGGTCGTTTTTCACATTGCGAACGCAAAACTACCGCTATTATAATACTTCGAGGAAGTTTCCAAAGTTGGCGTTTTCCTTTTTATGACCGTAGACTTACCGTTGATAACTCAGTATAAGGAGCGTTTCGACGCAGATGTTTTACCTGTTATAATAGTAACAGTGCCGGTAAGATCCAAGATTACGCATCTGAATCCTCATTTCACCTGAGACTTTCATGCCCCCACGAAAATCAAATATATACAGAAAAATATATTGAAAACATAATAAATTCTGCGTTTTCATGTTACTGATATATGCAATGTATATAATTTTTTGGCGAAAATATATTTCGTATATAACATATAGATGTTTAGATATATTTAATTTGTTTTATTCACATATGGAATATTTCACTGAATTCGCTTGAATGCCAAAACTGCGGAAGGCCCGAACCAAATTTGTTCGCGGAAATTGTAACTCTCTCACCCTACCAATCTCGACGATAAAAAAAAAAATATTGAACACAACAAACCAGAAATTTTTCAAGACAAAACAATTTTATTGATTTACAATCGTAATGCAATTCAAGTAGCTCTTACGTCGCTTCGCGTCCGATAGTGACGCGTGGTCGTACGGCGATTGTCATCCCTGCGACATTGTTATCGATGGAGCAAGGCCGTTTATTAAAGTCTCCCATAACTACGCATTAATATGTTCATATCAATATATATCATAGTCTCTCGCCAATTTTCACGATGCTGTATCTCGGTCCTCCGATCACACTTATGTACAATCCCGGGTATGTCGTTCGCGGTAGTTCAGACAAATCATGTGAATGATTTACCAAGCGTAGCTGGTGCCAAGACCGGCGAAGGTCGTGTGAGCGATCGGTGCGGCGTGAGCGGCGTATCCGTAAGCCGGGGCGGCGTACGCGGTCTTGGCGACGACCGGAGTGGCGTGGGCGGCGTACGAGTAGGCAGGGGCGGCGTAGGTGGCGCTAGCGACGACCGGTGCGGCGTGAGCGGCGTACGAGTACGCAGGCGCGGCGTACGCGGTCTTGGCTACGACGGGGGTGGCGTGCGCGGCGTAAGCGTACGCCGGTGCGGCGTATGCGGCCTTGGCGACGACCGGGCTGGAGTAGGACGAGTAAGAGACGGCGGTGGACGGAGAGTATGCGGCGACTGGTGCGGCGTACGCGGCCTTGGCGACGACTGGAGCGGCGTGTGCGGCGTATGCGTAAGCTGGTGCGGCGTACGCGGCCTTGGCGACGACCGGGGTGGAGATGGACGAGTAGGATACGGCGGGCGCTGCGGAGTAAGTGGCAACTGGTGCGGCGTATGCGGCCTTGGCGACTACGGGAGCGGCGTGGGCGGCGTACGAGTACGCCGGTGCGGCGTACGCGGCCTTGGCGACGACCGGGGTGGAGATGGACGAGTAGGAGATGGCGGTGGCTGGGGAGTAGGCGGCAACAGGTGCGGCGTGAGCGGCGTACGAGTAGGCGGGTGCGGCGTGAGCGGCGTACGCGTAAGCCGGGGCGGCGTACGTCTGGGTCAGGAGAGCGTCGTTGCTGACGCGGTTGTTGTTAACGCGGACGGAGGAGTGAGGAGAGTCGACCTGCTTGCTGAAGCTCGTGATGACGTTCTGACCGGCGTAACCCTTGTGGGTCGACTCCTGGGTGAAACCGACGCTGGAGTAGTCGCCCGACGCGGTGGAGATGCTGTAAGCCGCTGGACCACCGGCGCTCGCTACAGCCAGAAGGGCGGAAAGGACTACGAACTGAAAGAGAAAATTTAACGTTTTATCGTTGTACATCGCCGGATAAGAACCAACTATTCGACCAAGAAGATTACTTACTTTGAACGCCATTGTTGCGATGTTTGTTCGATGAAAGAGCTACTTGAGTTCTGTGATCTGTGGAAGTTCGCTTCCAATATTTATACATCCTGGCCGAGAAGCCTTTGAGCGGATGGAGAACGGGTGAACAGAGAGTTTCGAACGGGGGTAAGAGATTTCGGGAGCCCCCACCCTGGCTCGAGCTCCCGATCTCGATAGCGGACTGCTACTTTTAATTCGGGAATGGGCTGACCGCTAAGGAAGAAGGGGAGGGAGAGAAGGAGCCAACGGTCGAGATCAATGTTTCTCGACAATGTCCATTCTCGTCGAATTACTCTACTGGGCGGGAGAGAGAACGAGAGAGAAAGGAAAGGAGAAAGATCGTACGAGGCTACAACACTCGATGCCGAAATTTTAGAGAGGCGGATCGGTCGAGAGAACGAGAATGCCTAAGGGTTCGAGAAACAGCTTTTGAAGCGTGATCTGACACTTCCCCACTAGAATCTATGCAAATTTCGTTTATCCGGAGCACCCGAGACTACTCACTGCGGGAATACTCGAATTAAAAAAAAAATACATTCGACTAGCAGAGTAAAAAAAAGTTTGTACTTTTTACAATTTATTATTCACAAACGTTCACAATTTTTTTATTTGCTAATTTCCCGATCGCACCATCCGACCCCAGTTTTACACACAAAAGTACAAACTAAAATTGTACATAAATTGTAAAATAATCAATGACACGTGAAATTAAAGGGACTGGTTTGTATATTCAAACCTGAACAAACGAGTTTGTCATTTACTTAAGAAAATTATTCTTATGAAACTTCGTATTCCTATTTTACGAAATTATTTTTTACTGTATACGAACTCGAAAATTGGCTCGATAGTAAAACATACATGAAGTGTATTTTATAGGCACGTTTACGGACTTCAGATTTTTATCTATCGTAGCGTATCTCACAAGCCCACGTATATCCTTGCCATACTCGGAGGGACTCTCGAATACGGAACTGAATGCAAAATAATTTTTTTATTAGATATTTGGTTAATGGAAAGATACATGAGTAGAATTCGATAGTGAGTTGCTAACGATAAATTATGAACCGTTATAACATCACAGGTTTATTAAATTGTATCTTCGAAACGATCGATTATGGTAATGAGGAGGGATATCGAGCACGAATAACGCACCCGATTTACAGGCACTCACACATAATCCACGTACCTGACCACTCCCTCAAAAGAAAAAAAAATCGTACAGGCGTTGAGCGCCTCGCGTCAAGGCCTCACTTTCTCCGAACATACTTGCCCCGGACACTCGCGGTCTCGTTTAATCACGAAGCCAACGAATACCAAGGCACACACATACGCACACGCGTGACTTGGACGAATTATTCTCGTCTTGACCTCGAGCCATTTCGTGAAGGAAAAGTGATCAAAATTGGATCGATCGATAGACGGTCTTTTTTTTAATAATTTTTTTTTTTTCGAAATTAACATAAAACTTTCGACCCTTACGGCGAGTTCGTTTATTTCTTACGATAATAAATACATCAATATAACAGTAACAAAAACAATTAATATTATATACAATAGAAAACTATATATCAGAGTCATCTACTTTTTTTTTTAATACACATTTTTTAAATCTCCTCTGCACATTAAAAATCGAACTTGTACCCGTTTCCGGTGACCTTTACGTGAGCGACCGACGGCGCGGACGAATAAGCAACACCCAATAAGCTCTGGCCCGGAGTTTGCTGCACCTGTTGCTGCAGTTGAACTTGCTCGGGTACCTGGATCCATAGAGAGCGCGAAAGAATAAGTTAAAACGGAACAGGGTAAAAACTTTTGTTCGCACATAGAGTATCGGGTGCTAAAGGAGTTAGTCGATCCTTTGAGCCTTCGAGGCCCCGGACGTTAAAAGCCCCAGGGTTCCCTCTTTCTCTCACGCCCGAGAAGCCACCTCGTGAGGTCGTATTGCGAAAGACACTTTAGCACCGTGGCCCACATTGATCCAGCTACATATCGCCAACGTAACAAGGCACATAAGAATTCCAGGGCCACTCTTGAGTGTATCCGGATACACGTTCATGTACACCTAAGGGCGTTCCCGCGGTTCCAAGGTGAAAGAGAAAGAGCGACAAAAAAAATGAAAAAAAAAAGATCTCGTTTGTGACTATGCCGTTGCGTAATGGCCTCTCATTACCTGCTCTGAAGTCTCGTGAACGGGTATGCGCTGGCGGGATGCATGACCGTGAGCTTGCTGATGTTGGGCGTTAAGCTGCAGTTGCAGCTGAGCCTGCTGCTGTCTCAAGGCGAGATATTGACCCAGTTGGGCTTGGTAAGCGGCGCCTTCGGCAGTTTGCTGCACCTGTGGTTGTGCACTGTGGGCATTATGCTGGTAGGGTTGATACTGTTGAAGATAAGCAAGGGCGGTTGCCAGGTCCAGTGGAGCTTGCTGGTGATAGGCCGATGGCGCCGGAAGTGGCGCCGGGTTCACATGAAGACCGGGATTCTGGGCGTAGGGCGAGTTCGCATAGGCGGTGGAGATCGGAGCGGTTGGGAAGTAGCCTGTGGAATAGATCGGTTCATTGAACACATTATTGCGAAGAGAAATTGGGGTATTAGAAAATGACAAGAAATAAGAGTTTCAAGTTACCCAATCCCGGATTTCTGTAGGCCAGCGCGTTAGCCACGTTCGGCAGGACCCTCTGAGCGAGATGGGGATTGCCGATGCTCGAACTGAAGGACTGATGAGAGCTCGGACCGTTGAACGCGTACGAAGTTTGCGTGAGACCCGGTCGTATGAAACTGAAGGACGCGTGTTGTTCGGCACCGCCCAAAACGTTCGATGGCCTTATACCGTTTACCGGTACATCGCACATCACGATGTCGTACATCAGCACTGAGAGGAGCACCAATTTCTGGACAGATTCAAGATCTTCGTAAGCATGGTGTGGCACACAGCGGCAACGGCAGCGGAGCAAAATGGACCGGGCTTCGCCATTCGAGATTTATTTATTTATTTGTTTCAAAGAAATAATAAGAAGACACGCCGATTGTAAACAGATTGGACTATCTCACTCGTCAATTCGGAAAAGATAACCTCGAAACCATAGAACAGCTCTGCATTCAACGAACGCAACGTAATATTCCCAGACACAAATAGCCCAACACACCATCGGAGGAACGTACAACGAAACGCCGTAGGCAAAACCATCTCATGTGCAACAACCAATATTTCTCCACCCAATTACCGTACTTTATACTGTAAACCAAAGAGAAACTCGAGCTGGATGACTCCGGTCGATGGCTTATTGGCACTTAAGTTATTTCGTTGCTTCCATGATCTATAATATGTACATAAAAGTGGCTACGTATCGTCAATATTTATGACTAAATGTCAAAAATATACCTACTGCTACTAATAAGAACAAAATCTATAGAAATATGAAAATATAACAATATAACAATGAAAAGAAGAATAAGGATACCAACATTGCAGACAGCAGTTAAAATTTCATTTCTTTACAAGTGGGACATTTTTTAGGCCACCATGAAGAATGGTGACCTAAAAATGAAGAATTTGTATAAGTGGTCCGTTTTGACCCGCTTCTCGTGGACAGAGAAGTTTGAGCGTAGTTGAACAGTAGTTAGGCACGGAAAGAAAACTTTTTGATCGTTACAAGGTATCCGGCACATAGGAACGAGATAAGAGTAACAGTAACTCACCATCATTGTTATTCGTTCGAGGGTCCACGGGGAATCTCTGTAAATCCTGCGAGGGATCGCTATATAAAAATCGTTATTAGAGCCGTGCAGCCCCGAGCTTGTAAAGCTGAAACACGCGGATGAGTTAAGACCCGAACAAAAATCAAACCTTTAGTCCGAGCTTGACTCCCGACGTGGGGAGTTATATACCGCGGAAGCATTCGTGAGGAAACGTGAGGTGAATCCAGATTGATTAGTTATCCCCTCGGCGAGACACTTTCCCCTTTGTTCGAGGTGCTCGAGGAAACGTGCTCGCTCTATGTTTCGAGCAGCCGTGACAAACGCACGATGATTGTAATAAACGCTCGTCGCGCCGTACGCACCGGGTCGCGTACTTTGACAAAGCGAAAGCATTTTCTAACACCACGTTGTTTAACTTCATAATCTGGTTTCAATAAATCCACACGCGAATTTACTCGTGATGTTTTCGCCTTTTTTATTGTCAGTGGAAGACGTGTAATGAGATTTTTTAAAATATCGATCAACCAGATGCCCCGTATTTAATGATCGACGATAACATAACTATACCGGTGATCGTGACGAGCAATGAAAGCTATGAAAGCGACATTCCTGCACACGCCTATTAAAAAAAATTTGCATCGGTGTAGACGCCGGGCTATTATCAATTATAATCTCTTGTGCATACGTCGATCACCTGTATTATTTTGTATTGCTTTATCATAGAGGAAGCTATAGTTTCGTAATAACAATAACAACAACAACAATAATAATAATAATAATAATAATAATAATAATAATAATAATAATAATAATAATAATAATAATAATAATAATAATAATAATAATAATAATAATAATAATAATAATAATAATAATAATAATAATAATAACAACAACAACAAAAATAACATTTTGTGAATGTAATTTCCACATTGTTTTAAAATTTTTATTATTTTTATTCATTGTCACAGCTTCCTTTATGAGAAAGCCATATTTGGTTAACTTTCTTGCCGAGGTTGCTTCTTGAATGAGGTAAAAGATATTTGCAAACAATATGCTAATTAAATTTGAACTTCTTAATTATCCACTTCAATGTAGAACACGAAGATGTACGGCGTCTTAACTAGCAGTTTACTATGTATATACAGTATTCCTCCAAGATCGCTGTATACTTGCCGGTAATATAAACGGTTTGGTATTGTAGCCTGAAATTTCCGAGATTCCTATCTAGTAATTATTAAGAGGATCCTACGTACTTCAATGAAGCCGAGCTATACGCATTTCCTTTCGCGATTAGTTTGAAATTCCCGTGAGACTATTCAAGTTAAGCATAAAGAAATGCGACATCGAAAACCACCTTTGTTTCCCGACATTGTAGATCCTCAGTATGTATTTGCATAAAGGATTCAAAAATTGTACATTTCACTCATTCAAAAATTGTATTATTTTCCACAATTTTATTATAGTTACGATAATAATTTTTATCTTCGCCAGTCGGCAAGAAACGTAATTTTTTTTCGGCCCGAATGGTATTCTCGGCTTGGTAGTGTGACGAGTTCCAAGGATACTTCCGTTTTTTCCCCACGTATTAATTCATCGTTTTATCGATCCTATTCCAAGTGCTTCCAGTTCCATTCGCTCGGCTGACTATCGCCGTGATCGGATTCTATGTTAAGCTCTAACTCTTTCTACGATATTCTCATTAAACGGTAACGATCCTCCGTTGTTAAATTATTCTCATTCAAGCGCAATGCCTGAAATATATTTTTCAATAAGCTGAAATTATCTTATAAATTCGTTAATTATCTTTCAGTTTCGAGAGTCCGTCGTCGAGCATCGCCCGCTCGACGTATCCAGTCGCGATAGAGGGATTGCCTCAATGAAGTTAGCCCTATCGATGTTGTGCCTGCACGCTATGCCCACGATGAGGACGGGGGTGTTTCTGTCGGGGAACATCAAAGGGCGGCTCTAGTCACCCTGAATGTTAATGCATGAAAGAATGGTGTAATGAACCAAAGAGATTACCCATTCGCGATATTTAGTAAAAAGAAGTGCTCAGTAGTATTGGCTAAATAGCCCAGTTATTCAACCCTCGGAACTATCGATCACCGTGCAATTCCCCAATGGATGGCCAGCAATCGGACCGTTGTCCGCTCACGGGGTATAGAGACAGGCTGGGGAGGAAAGAGTAAAAGAGGACGAAACATATGTGGCAGATTCCCGATACCGACGAGTTTATCCCCTCGAAACAGAATATCGTGTCCGTGGGTCTTTCATCCAGGCATTTTATACGTTTTCTCGGTAGAACAGCGTGGAGATCAACGAATTTTGTCACGGGACCGAATGTCTCCTGTAGAATGAGATTAAAAAAGGAAATATAAATCAGTCGTTTACGCAGTAAAAAAATAATTTATTAAAATCGGAATAGGAAGTTTCGTATATATAATTTTTTTTTTTCGATAAGTGAGAGACTCGTTTTTTCAGGATCGAGTATACAAACCTGTCCTTTTATTTTCCGTGACATTAACCATTTTAGTTTATACTTTTATAGAGTCTCGTTTCACAAATTCCACTAACACCTCCGGGCAGATTGTGAACCGGTTTAGGACGTTAAAGAAAAACATTAGATCCGCCATTTCTCTTCTATCTTGCAGAGTCCGAAGGTGCTGATTCAGAATAGGAGAGTAATTGTGATCGCGGAAATACATAGGCGAATTTAATTGATAGGCCGCAAACCGTGAAAATGTATGCTGGATGCTGGATTTTACTCGAGGTAAATCGTTTTAGAGGAGCTTTTACATATACAATTCACGGTATCTCCGAAGTCGCACGCGAGAGCTTCGTCCCCGTCGGAGAGTCTGTAGTAGAAGCTCGTCAGGGCAATCTGTTGAACTTCCCTGGTGTACTCTATAGCCGCACATGTCTGGGCACAATGGAAGTCGGACAGTTATCTCCAATGACTATAGCTCCAGAGGCTCCGATTATCGCGTGTCTGTAATTGCAGCGGTTACCTTCGGCAGCGCAATGTCGTGGCTGGTAATTACATTTGTCGCCGAATTGACCCATTCAGGTTTAACGGCGCTCGACACCGCGTGTCGCATCTGCACGAAATTATCGAAATCGTCGCTCGAACTGCGTGTACAGAATAATATGTTATCGGGGGAAGTTTAACGTAACAAACGAACGGCGCTACCGTTTGCACATTTTTGAGTACACGGTGATACCACGTGATTACACAAAAAATTATAAGGCAATCTATCGAGGTAGCCAGAAATTTCTCGAGCTATATTTTTAGCCTTCTGGAGATATACTAAATTATAACTTTGCTGGTAAATCAACATTGCACACTATAGTTCGATGTTTTAAGAAAAGATTGCCGCGTAGTAAAACTTTTTAAAAAATTTCATCCCTAAATTTAAGAGGTGGAGTTAATTACTTTAGTTCGATGTTTCTAGAGTTGGTTATGACAAAAATGTAAAATATTTTTAAACGTTAAACCTCCAATTTTCATTATTTAAAAAACCATGGCCATATCACCCCGACTTACCGCTCCGTGCAAGAATTTTATTCACCGATCGCGACGAGCACCGGTGGAAAAAAAATCACTACAGTTTCAATTCATTACAGAAAGGGTCTTCGCATCCCCTTAATTCACTCACCTGTGCGGACAGTGAGCTGCAGTGACGATTCATCGGGGTGATATCAGATTACCGTCGCACGATTCCACGCCGCCCGCGTGTTTTACAGTTACGTAGACAAAGCGAGGAACCCAATTTATGTCCGCCCGATAGACATCGATCATTCGGCGAAAAACACTCGGCGTCAATATTCGCGGCTTCGTCGTTCCCGCTTCATTGGGTAACTAAATTAATTCTGGGCGATACATGACTGGTCGTACACATCGCCTACAATTACCTGTAAAGTGTACTCCTACCCTGTGTTAATTAAATTTCCGTAGGCTCCGACAACCAACAGAGTTCACGAGGAAACTCCCCGCATCGTGTAAAACTTTCCTTAAAGTTGGCGTTATGTTTCGAGTCGGTTATTAGCCGAGAGAAGGGCTGTTGATAGGATATCGAATGATGTCGTATATTCGTCGCGTCGCAATATAATCCACACCCTGTCAGACGGCGGGAACCTTCTCGAACGGCACAGTCGTCGACCAGATCTAGCGATTGGCAGCTTGCCTGGTGAAAATCCGGTCAAGTAGACATGGAGAGAGACTCCACGATTATTATTATGATTATTATTTCACAAATTATAACCTCTGCGTAATCAATGAATCAGGTCGCCTGAAAGATCCTTCATTAATTCTTAATACATCCCGATTCAATAACCGCGTGAATACTTGGTAGTTTCAATTACAAAAAAATGTATTGGCAATCTCGACCGACGTCGGATAAAAATGTTATACCGAATTCCGGACACGTTCGTCGCAAGGTTTTCAAATCCGTCGGTTCTGAAATGCCAGCCGTGACTCGTAGTTCCGCCATTTCTGATTCACCTACTTCCTTAATCTCGTTACCGAACCTCCGGGGGTCGAAGGGTCGGCCGGTGATCGGCACGGTAAATAAGATCGACCCCCGATGATTCTCGAAGTAGGGCGGATGAGTTTTTCACCGAGGCGTACCAAGCATTTGGTCGGATGCCGCTTTTCTTGATTCCTGACGAACAGTAAAGTCGTTCCGGCGTTGTTGCGACTTCGCGTCGATTTAATAGCTGGTTGACCGAAACGGAATATACCTCGATGGCCACCGAGAAGCACTCCACTTATAAATCGAACAGAAAGCTGTGAAAATCGAAACGACAATGCGACACAAACTTTTTGACGCAACTTTGTCGCATTTCGAATGCAATCCAGAACATACCACGAGGTATTCGAATCGGACGCCGAGAGAGGGGCTGAAGGGAGAGTCTTCTGTCGCAATTTATTTTGAACCTTTTGATAGAGAGAGAGCAATTATTGGATCTGGTTATAATCAAATACAACGCGTATATCACACTATCGACCCTGCATACTCTCGATGCCCTAACGAAACTGAGGTGACCGTCGGAAGACTGCGAATAGACTAATGCACAAGGTGCAGAAATTTTGACTCATAACCTTAGACTCGCGAATAACCTTTACTTTATTTTGACATCGTCTTACCTCTAACCCTTGCAAACATCGTTGTATAGTCTTAGACTTATTAGTCTTGCGGTAGCATGAAGATCGCTCGAGTCCATCAAATCAGAGTTCCATAAAGGTGTTAAAAGTTTGTTCAAAGCAATCGGTCTTATGTCAGTATACGCGAAGTCTCCTCATAGTCGCGCAACTCGCAGATGCATGTCTAGATAACCCTACATCGTAATAATTTCGTAAAATCGGAGTACGAAGTCCCCTAAAATAATTTTGTTAAATAAGTGGCAAGGTCGTATGTTCAAGTTCGAATATTCAAATGTCCTTTATTTTCCGTGTCATTAAGAATTTTAGTTCGTACTTTCGTTTGTGAAACTAGAGACGGTTGGTGCGATCGGACAATTAATAAATAAAAAATTGTGGACGTTTGTGGAAAATAAGTTGTTGTAAAAAGTGCACACTTTTTTTTTACTGTGGAGTGCGACTGCAACTATGATGAAACTCCAAATCCGCGGAAGCTCCAATACGCTACGGTATAACGAGCGAAAATGGAAAAAAAGGAAGGGAAAGAAATGGTACACACACGACGTACTGTTCAATTCGTGGAACGGGCAGAAATTTAGTAGTTCTGTTTCAAAAGCGAGTACCATTTTCGTTTAATACCAAAATCATTCATCATTTATCTTTGAATCGAGTTCTACCGAGTTTCCTTTCTTTTCTTACTTTATGCATTTTTTTTAAATTTTTTGCCACGTTTTATATAAACCGACGTTTCGAAGCCAGCGACTTGTTATAAAACGCCCGACGTGTATTTGCATTGCTGGTACGTGAGGCGTTGAAGCGAGGGGGTGGACGTGATGCATTCGCAGAGCGAACGAATCCACACGTGTCACACGATTGAACGAGCTCGCAAAGTTTCGGTTGAAAGGTTTTATTAGTTTACCTGTTACAGGTAGTTATCCCGCGTCGCCGAATTTGGTCACGAACGCGGTGGGAAGTGGATGAAGCTACGGTGTATCGGCGACTGAGAGTCACAAAGGCGTAAACCGTATGGTTTAACACGGGACTCACGCCCTTTTGATTCCCGGCCGCCGATATTTATTTTTAACGTAAGGGACATCGTGGATCACATTGGAAATAGAAATACCACACGGGAATATAATTTCCTTTTAATATCCATTTACACATCGAACAGACATTTCATCCGAAATACTCCGCAACACGAAATGTAACACTCATATTTGTCTTATCAAATAATTCATTTGTAGATTTTTTTGGCTTATCATCTCCACGTTACGAGTCATAAATTTATTTTTTTATTTTTTTTAACGCAATAACATATAATCATGTACATAAATATATATATATATATATATATATATATATATATATATATACCCCGATTAGTCGACAATTCATACTGAATAAGAATTTTTATTTTTCTCTCTTTCCGTTTTTTTTTCATATACTGGAACGAAGTTTTAATATTATCGGCAAATAATTAAACTCGGTTTACACCTTAATCGCACGACGATCACAGCGTTACACAATCTTATCTATAATGATAAGATCAAAATATTGATTTTCTTAACGACATGCGACCAATCTACTTACAGCTAGTCTCGTTATGGAAATCGGCCCTAAACGATTAGGTTTTTTGTTTTTTTTTTCTTTTTCTGATTAGTTACTTGTCCAGAAACTGTATTCGGGAATGGACAATAGAGTATCCCGCAAGATTACGGAAACGTTCAATAGGTGAATTGCAAGTGAAACAAGACACCCTTTGTCTTACACGACCGTAAATCAAACTACCTAAAAGGGTAAGTCAAGATGATATGGCAATGCGGTTGATATGGCCATGCGTAATGTCTTTGAGCGTAACAAACGAATGACGCTACCGTTTGCACAGTTTTTAATATATGTGGAAACAATATGATTGCACCGAAAATGATAAGATTGTATGCGCAAGGGTCAGAAGGATATGCCATGTAGCCCTTTAATTTCCGGGTGATATTGCCGATTGCAAATATTTATTTATAGCGCTACAATTAAATAGCGCATCGAAAATGTCAACCAAAGTGTAAAGGATTGGTTACGACCAAAGTTTAAAGGATTGTTTAACGTCAAACTTCATATTTCAATTGTTTAAGCAATCATGGCTATATCACCCCGACGTACCGTACGAATCGATTCACCCTTGAAATTGGAGAAAGGGCCGGGAGTGCCGGGCTTTTCGTCGTGTCTGCTTGCACTAAAGCCCTTAGTGAGCAAATCCACACTAAGTGGGCTGCCAGTTTTTGAAGCAGCAGTCACCGACGCGCCACCCGTCCAATAGCGAATTTATGGCGTGGCAGACGAGCACGTATAGAATCCGATATGTATACAGGATAAATACAGCGGGGGAAGCACAGAGATACTATATAATTCAATAAATGTATAGACGTGTGGCACATTAATTCCAAATTTCAACTCGGAATACTCGACCGTAAAGTACCCCAACCAAAGCGAGTTAATTCGGTCGAGTATAGCAATATATGCATAGGCGGAGGATCGATTATTTAATAATGTTAGATTAAATGTTAAATATTTGGAATTTTACGATATTCTCACGGGCACGGAAAGAGCGTGCCTCGTATTATTAAATATAGTAGATTCGATCGCCGCCGGCCGTGTAATGTAGGCCACGAACAGCGTATTCTCGAGTATCGAGAGAAGAAGGGACATCGAAGAAGTTCCACGTCACTTCGTCAGGGAAACCATTTTTTTTCTTTCTCGTTGATTGCGCTGTTAAAATTCTTTGTACAAGCGGAAAAGACCAATTCAACGGTCCTGACACAGCCGCTTGGATGTGCGAAGCATTCATCTTGTTGGTTCACCTTGAAAAATATTCTCGTGTGCAATAAAGATCATTTACTTAGCACTTACAAAATTTCAGGATTGTACATTTAATATTATTCTCGAAAAAAAGCAAATGATAAATTGTGAAATATTTTGGGCGGACTGACAATACAGAAACCTTATTCGAATGTACATGTTATGTGAGCTATCATTTTCGCCGCGTCAATATATATTCAAATTGGCCGAACGCGCGGCCGTACGCATGTGAAGGGTTTTCTCGGGTTACAATTTTCGAGAATTTGCGTTTTTCTGACAACGGTCCAAATTAATCATACTCATTATCGTTCAAACACAATTGAAATTCGAGCAATCCGCGTGTAGCAGTTAATTATCTAGAGCGCACATGCATAAATCCATGCCGGTGAAATGATCCCATTTCAACGCGCCACGGTCGCGTATTTTCGACGCTAACCACCGCCATGTATGACTTTCCTTCAAGGATTGCAACCGACGACTCCGTCCTCTCACGTTCGACATACCGAAATGAAATTTACACATGGTACAATCACCGGGACATAATATTCGAAATTGCTTCTGCGATGTCAAAGTTACTGGTTTCTGGCTGAGCACTTAATTTGATTGCACGCGTACGACACATTGAAACGCAACGGCGATTCGTTTTAATGGTACCATCGGGCAGTTCTCGAATTCTCTGTTACCCATTGAGCGATATTAATTTCGGAAGTGCCCACATCGAACAATAATCTACACACTCGAATCGTCGCTGCCCGCTCGTTCTCGCAAGATGAAGCGATCAATTTTATACGCGTGACAATTTGCACATTTGCCTGGGCAAGCGTGCAACGCGGCGTTTGCAAACGGGCTTGGAGTGTGCCGTATCTACGGGTCGAGCTTCGTCCGGGGTGTGCTGTTTGATCTAATAACGGGACTGTGCAAACTCGGGCTTCCTCGTGAGCTTCCGCCGAGGCCGTTACTCCCGGTGATACTTCCAATACGAGAGTTTCGCGTGTAAGCAATGTTAGCAACACCCCTGCCTCGGCGGGGTGTTTCCTGGCAGCGGACACTCGCCGTTTCCTCGGCGACCTCGGTCAGACGACGTCCCGAAAAGCACAAGTAACCGCGAAGACGTTCCTTCGTTGGCCTGCAACAGGTCCAAATAACGATCGTGTAAAGAAATTGTCGTCCAGACGCGAGGATGGCGGGTTTTCCAAAAAAAATGCTTATCGACCTCTTAATGTAATTTAAGATACTAGTGCGATAAATACTCATTACGACACGCTTCGAGTATTTATGCAACGCTTCCAGTATTTATGTAACGCCTTCCCGAAGAACGCCACTTTATGTTGCGGCTGGCCCGCACATAAACTGGCACTGTTCATGCTTGAGTTATAAAAAATAAATTCTTATCGACCTTTCGAGGAAAATACTAATCAGTCGTCTAAAAAAAATAATCTCGTCTACCTCTCAAAAAAAATCTTTTGGAGCAGGCGTATCCGTTTGCAGCAAGCGGGTCATCATTCGTGACAAACAAAATCCTCGTACATTAAATAGTGTTTCCGTGCACTGAAAAGGACATTTTCTAATGTCTTTGAGAACGCGCTAAAAACAGAAGTTCGAAGTAAATACGCCCGTCTCGAGTTGATTATCGATCTGAGGAGGTGATTGGGAGAGAAAGGCGATTCGCACAGGACTGAGATTCGCACAGGACGAGAGGGTCTGCACGTGGCCTCTCGTCTGAGTGATAGACGAGTATATACCGGCGCGCCGGAGGCCACTTGAAAACTGAAACTATTACTCTATGAGGCAGAGGACAGCAGTAGTTCAGAGGATGAGGTTCAATGCCCGGCCGACACCACTGGACATTTGTTTTTTTTCCATGTTTTTTTTACTGGACATTTATTTTCCATTTGTTTTTTACTGGACATTTGTTTTCCATGTGTTTTTTTCTGTGATCCTGGTGGTTGAGTTTTCACCCTTGATAAATATGTACCCAAAAAACACCTCTTAGAGATGGATGGGTCGTCCTCTGTGTTTAATCACTGAAAGGTGCAGGTGTACCCTAAGGACGAGAATCGAAGCTGTGTTTTTAGTAGAAAAAAATTATTTTAATTTTTTTTTTTACGAAAAATTGACTTTCCTGTATCGGGAAAATTATGACTCTAAAATCATTCCATAGTTGATGAAAAATTAAAAAGTTAATGTTCTCAAGAATTTTTTGAGCGATCAATATATTTTCTGAGATATACTGATATAAAAAAAAACGTAAATCCTGAACGGTGCACTTTAAAAATGTTTAAAAATATCACAGAAGCTTCTCTCAAGTAGTACTACAAACTGACAAATTAAGAAAAACATCAGAGTGGTCGACCGAAAAAAGTGGCCCGATTGATAAAGAATGCCTTCTATACGCTTCTGCAATTGGCCTAAAAAATTTATATGCCGACAGTAAACAACACCGTCGTCGACGAGACCGGCGTAAAATTTCCTGCAAACGTTATCACACTCTATAGACTGTTTTTATTTCCGCAGAGGGCAAAACTGTGAGCGCCATTTTACGATATTTTCTCGTATACAAGCTCCAATGGAGGCGAGCGAAGCGAGAAGGACTGTTTTTAAACCTTTTCCGACGCATTAATTAAAATAAAAAAATAAAAATAAAACGCGCCCTCCGAAGTGGAGAACACTGTTCAGTTTCCCGACATTTTTTGTGGGCCGGTGTTCGAGTTCTCGTGTCGTTCGCAGAATAAAGACGATTAATGCGCGAGAACAGTATTCTATTCTGCGGCAAACAGTATCGTACCCCGCTGCGTTTAATTTTCTGCTCAGTCCGGAGGAAGAAACGCGGTTTATCAGAACGACAACACATCAGCGTAACCTTTTTCACCATCTGCACCCGACGAAGTTGATTCGATAGTCGGTTGCGTTCCTATGGTATCCGTTAAAGTCCGTTGATTCAATAGCCCATCGCGTTCCCATAGCATCCGTTAAAGTCCGTTCGGGCATTCAGTCGGAAAATTGCATGCAAAAATTTTATAACGCACGCGTCCAACTAGTTGATCCCGCAAATACGATACGACGTGTAAATCCGAGGGAAATTCGCGTTAACTGGTTTCGAGATCAACGATGCTCGTCCGCCGTTCCCGAGGCCATCATCCGTATCCCTCGATTAGTCACGCATTCGCATTTTGCCCCGTTTACAATATAGTCATCGATGACCGAGCTTCGGAAAGTCGCCATTAACATTACTCGACAGTATCCGACCCGCTAAATCGTCATTTTACAACGCTTAATGACCGCGAATTATCGACGAGCAAGACAATGTCAGCGTACGCACTTGCCTTGATATTGTCCTCTCCCATGGGTGTGTAGAGAGAACAAAAAAGTCATTAAGGGCTGGTGACATCCCGTGGTTGCTAATAAAAACTGTAATGACGTTATCGTCACGGGCTCTGAAACTTCGAGGTTCAAACACAGAGACAAAGAAATTTGTTCGTACAACAAAAATTTTGTTACCGTAACAAATTTAGTTTGTTAGTATTGGGATAACAAAACCACCTTGTAATCATAGCAACAGAACAGCCTTTGTTGCGTAACAAAAAAAATTGTTAATGAGACCGATATGCCCCGCGATTGCAATACTGTCTGGAGATTATTGTTAAACTATTTTTGATGATACTACTATATTTTTCTCTCCGTGTAAACAGTGTGAAACAATGGACGTAGTGTGAAAAAAATTGACTATTCAGACTATTTTATTTCGCGCGACGAGAGTTTAGGGTCCAAATGCCGACATTTTTTACGTGTTTTAGTACATTCCTACCGCATTATAATCTCTTCCGCAAATATCTCTTTCGCAATATAACTCTCCTCCCAAATTCTTTACCGCGTCACGGACAAAAATTCTAGCAGAGTGTACTAATTAGCGACTCTGCTGCAATATTAAATACCCAGCAAAGTTCCACCATGTCTGTCTGCGGTTGCTTTGCATATTCGACATATTTTTATTTTTATTCCTACAGAGTTTACAGAAATTTTTTGTACCTGCAAAGTTTTTCTTCAACGCTTATAATTCCGTGGTAGAAATTACGCGCGGCACCGATGCTAGCCGACGTTGCGGGAACACTGGCCGACGCTGTGTCATTACTGACTCCGTGTGTCGTTCCCACTAAGGTTCTGGTACAGCCGCTACATGGTGGCGAGACTAAATTCGTGTCGGCGAACTGTCTGTTACCTTTAGTACCGTTTTTTTTTCTTTCTGCCGTCTGGCCAAACGGCACGTGTAAGTCGGTGAGAAACACTGAATAGGAGCACATTTTCCCCAAGGGTGCTTGGATGCTCTGCCCACGCATGCATTAATCTCATAACGCCACTGGTGCTGACGAGCATTTTCCGCGAGTTCAATGACCTTTATACGCACGAATTGCCACCGGGGATTTCGCGACCGTTCTACCGGAAAGTCGCACGTGGGCTTATAAACTCATTCCATCGACGGGGCAGCTTTAACCCCTGAGCTATAACGTCCGTTATGATTATGTTTTTATCGGTCCTCGAAGCAGCGCGACGTGCTTCGTAGCCTCGCATAAATCGAACGGATTTTTCAGGGAACCACCGATGCAGGTGAAGCCTTTTGGTAAATATTTTTTAATTAAAAATAAATTAAGATTAGACTAGAGACATTTTCACCCTCGAGACACGTTGTAACCCTCTCAGCTAGGGCATACAAAGCGGTGTCACGGCGAATTGAGCACATGTGTTGACTATCTATTTTTTTATTAATTTTTTTTTCATCTTAGCGGATCTCGAAGCGAAACGGGAAGAGTCTACCTTACGATGTCTTGCACGTGTACGACAAAAAAAATTGACCGAAAATCGTAGGCTTCGAGGGCGTCGCGGGATATACAATAGGTAAGTATAAAGTATATTCACCTCCGAGTGTGACTACTCCGATTCGATATATAATGGATCGAGGAACGCGCCCTTCTTTCCCTCTTCGGTGCGAGTCATAAATCAACTTATCTACCCTGTCAAAACTTCCATTCGTATCCTTCGCGATGGCCCGTCGATCGCCGCTCGGATTCCACATTTCCGGCCGAAGAGACAATGGTGAGACGAACTCACCGGATTTCCAGGGCACCGGGGCAAAACGGAGTAGATGAGAAATCGAAGACCCTTCGAACGGATCGCGAGTTACCAATTAATTATTTATGAACGACAAAAAAAAAACACTAATTTCGTAACAACTCATATTTTTTAATTGACGATACAGATATAAACCTGGCGAGTATGCACCTCAAAAAAACGAAGAGTAACTGTTAGGTAAACGCTCAGTAAAATACATAAAAGTAAGATACGTGCAAAGAGTTCAGTGTCGCGGCGCTGAGAATGAAGGAGGATCTTGCTGTGTCCTCGCTATAGGGAAGAAAAATAATGAATAAAGGGTTAAGAGAGGGAGAGGGGGATTAAGGGGCGTTGGTTGGGAGTATTTAGTCGGGGGTCGTTAATCAACGCATTCCGCGCCCCCATGAATTCGCGCGCTTCACCCCACTCTGTACTCAATTTATCGCAGCACTTAGTTCTGCCGCGGCGATGCGATCCCCATGAATTATTCATTTAAATCGTCGTTCGAACTCGAAAGTGGGTCGGCCAACAGGACACTGCGCTCCTCAATACCTCGAGACGAGAAATACAAAAAAAAATCCTATGTACGTCCCTTACAGATGAGAACAGGTAAAAAGGGAAACATTTAAAAAAATTTACGTCACGGTAACATAAAAGTCTCAGCACGGTCCATTTCGCACCTCTCACCCCGAAAGTATTTTTTTCTTTTTTTTTTTTTACCAACAACGAATTATAAAAGTTGATCAATGACCAGGCGCCAGTAAAATTGTGCATTTGTAACAGATCATGGAATGACTCGCTGGGATTGGTGAAACATCCTACCGAGACAATTGGATCATATCCCTCTGGTGAAGGATCATATCAACCCCGTGGACCGGATTAAAAAAAAATGCCCTGCGATATTTTGCGCCTCGACACAAGAGAGAAAAAAACGGGCCAACGTTACTCGCACGGTTTCTTCCGCGCGAGAGAGCTTCGAGCCCCATTGTATGGAACTGAGCCAGCGAATTATTCTCATCGCCGCGCGACATCGACGTTTTTACTTTTTTCACAGAAACATCGATGAGCAAAGAGAGGTATTCAAGCTCCACCATTCGATGCGTACGGCGAGAATCCTGAAGGTGCAAGAGCATGTACGGTATCATGTTTTTCCCTTTTTTTATTTATTTTTTTTTACTTTTCATTCAAACCTCTGAAACGGGTATTCGACGATTCAACGTAACTGCGAGTATTCAATAAAACGTAAACATGAAAACGCTGCTCGAAATAAATTCTGTAGGCGTGTCGCATCGGTGGATGCGCTCCGAGTTCATATCAATCCGCATACCTCATGCTTCAGCCATTCTTTCGCAGAAAGGTCATAACTGACAAGCGCCAATTTTGTATGTCAGTGACAATTTACTGCGTAAACATTTTACGGAAAAAATTCCTTTTCATGAGACATTTCTGGCTATTCAGTGGGGCAGTTCTTTGCGATACAAAATGCATCGAGCTCGGTGCATCATACGCGCATCATACGAAAAGAAAGAACCTGAAACTGAAGCAAATAGTTGAAAACGAAGAAACAGTACATGCCTGCTCATCTGCCAGGACGCGTAAAGTACCGGCGTCGTCACGGTGGAGGCGAACGCAATCCAAACGAATATCGTGAAGGTGATGTCGATCGGTCCAATGTTTTCGTAAGTCTCCACCAAGGCCAGCTTAGCCAGTCTGTAACAGGTGAAAAACTATGAGACAGCTGTAGAAACAATGTTCAACGAAGAAGTAGTACTCGAGGCACATTTACATCTCTAATACTCACAACTATACCAGATAACAACTCAACCAAAATCTACCAGAAAGTAAAAAAACTCTACCGGAATTGAAACAGGGTAAGTCGGGGTGTTATGGTCATGGTTTTATAAACGACGAAAATTGGAGGTTTAACATTTTTAAAACTTAAAAATGTTTGTTGTAACCGACTCTAGAAACTTCAAACTAAAGTAATTCACTCAGAACTTTCGATATTTTCCATGTGTGATTTAATTGTAGATTAAATTTAGGGAAGGAATTTCAAAACAGGTTTACTACGCGCCAATCTTCTTTGAAAGATCCAGCTGTAGTGTGCAATGTTGATTTACTAGCACAATTATAATTTAGTATGTCTCCAGAGCGCTACAAATATAGCTCGAGAAATTTCTGGCTACCTCGAAATAGGGTTTCACCGCTCGTGCGGTCTCTTGCACGTACAATCTTAATTTTTTTTTGTGCAATCGCATTGTGTCCACATATACTAAAAACTGCAAGCAGCGGCGCCATTCGATTATTACGTTAAAAGATATTACGGATGGCCATCTCACCCGCTTGGCCATCTCACCCTAATTTACCCTAAAACCCTGCCGGAATGGAAATAAAACTCTACCGGAATTACAATAAAACTTTACCGGAATACGAGGCTATCGTCTATCCTTGTATTCCGGTAGAGTTGTATTTTAATTCCGGTAGAGTTTTATTTCAATTCCGGTACAGATTTTTTACTTTCTGGTAGAGATTTTGGTAGAGTTCTAATACGGTAGACTTGTTTGGGGAGAGATGTCTTCTGGTAGAGTTAACTTAGATGGAGCTGGGTATCGTTGTCGAAGCGTGGCACTTGTGACAGTGCGATGATCAGAACTGATGTGGGCTTTCTGTGAAACCTTCGATTGAAGTTGTTTGTACGTGTTGTATCAATACGATAGACACGATACCCGGAACAATCTTCCGTGTAGAACAATTCCTGTGTACAACACCCTAGCAGCATAGTCAATCTAGGTCGACAGGGCGAGATATATGAACGGATTGCGCAACAGAGGAAAGCGGGGTAAGACGGACCTTCATCTAAAACGCGACTGTTTTTTGAAGCTACACAGTAAAAAAGATTTGTACATTTAACAAACTTTTTTTCTCCACAAACGTCTATAATTATTTTGTTGTTAATTTGACAAGATATATTCGTAAAATTAACAGACCTTCTTGTAAAATGGACAAGATTTTTATTTGTAAAATTAACATGAAAAAATTGTGGACCTTTGGGAACAAAAAACGTTGGTGCCTATTTTACTGTGTACTCAAAATTTTTTCTTTTTAAATCGTCCGTTTTACCCCGCATGATCACTACAATACGACCAGGTAAATCGAAGTCGGTCAGAGTCAAACAATTTTTTTGTAAGAAACAAAAACATAATTTCTGAATAATTACGGGTAATTCTGGAAGTTAAGATTCGCTGCCTCGTTCTGTACTAATGAATATTCATGGATTTGCCTTTTTTAATTGAAATTTATTTTCTGTCGATACGACGAAGCACATCCGTTCCGATGCACCAGAATCGACACAGACTGAAACGCAACGATATATCGCGTTTCAATTACATATTATATCGTCATTGTTATTCAGTCGCGCATCGTTAAATAGCGGGCGTCAGGCGAGACATTGCGCGGTGGACATGCGGGTTTCGACGCTCGGCTCACAAATTTTTCCCTTTACCTCTGCTGCCTCACGCACTGTCGCACAGTTGAATACACATACTAATTGCGATTGCTTTCGGATTCACAATGCCCGGATTTTATCCGCGTATTTGCGAACAACACAGCATCGGTTCGATAACTTTTATTGTTATATATATTTTATATATTTATATAAAATATATCTTGGTGTTGTTATATTGTATATACTGTTTATATTGTTATACATTGTTTTTATATTTATTTTGTTTATATATTTTATTGTTGATGCATTATCCAATACCCCCTCATCAATCGGATATTCCAGCGAGCTGATTTAATTCTCTTCCGCACGGTGGCAAAATCCTTCCAAGAATATAGTTGAAATTATAACGTCTCTTCACGCAGCGCTGAAGGAAATCGTGCTCCCTCGTGCAATTGAATGAGCCGGGATTTTGCGAGTTTTTCTTTTTTTGTCTGCGGCTCGATAAGGTTTCGGCTTTATAAATTATATTAAATTCTTCGAATCGGCTACCAGAACCTTAACCATACGGCTCGAATCGGACACCCAGACACGAGCCAGAAACATCTATCAACTGTGAATATTCCAACGCGTTGTGTGAGTGCGCGTGTGCGTGCATGGAATTAATTAACTCACCGAGCGTTTATATCGGATGTACGGCTCCATCCGCTTTCATTGTTGGCTTAAGCTATGCAAAATTTGTAATAACGGCGCTCAGCCAGCGCTTCTCTTCGCACACAAGTGCCTTCACATCCCAGCCGAGGTATGTAATTTCGTTACATATTTGTATAACATTCTTTTGCAAAATCCCTTCGGGTTGCTATGCGCTCTGAATGCTCTAAAATTTTCACCAGGGAAGGAGAGCGGGATTATGGATAGCTAAATGATTGAGATCCAATAAGGTTGGTCGCCGATCAGTCTCAATGCGGAAGTGACCGACCACTTGATCCCTCGAACTAAATAACAACTTCCGTAACCCGCGGACCGCAACGGATTTGCGGGGCAACACTGTTGGAAGTTTGTTGAAAGCACCTGTCGACAAGTCATATATCACGAAGCTTTGTGAACTTGATTTTCAGACTGTATACGTTACTCGCGTAGTGGTCATGTCCCCCTTTCGCTTACCGTTGTAGAGGCAGCAAGAGAGGGGTAGGTAAGACGGACTATTCTTGCGATTTTTTTTTCCACGACATACAAAGAGTATAATGTATAATGGAGGCGGGAACGGATTCCCTTTGGAGCCATATTATTTTGCCGAAACTTCAATCAGCCGAATAGTGGTATGGTCGAAAATCATGGCTCCGAGCGAACTTCTTCCGTATCGTCAAACTTCTGAAACTTCATTGTTCCGAATCGTCGAATTTTCAAAGCTTTACTTTATTCCGAATCTTCATTTAAACGAACGTTACTCTTTGGAAATAGTAATTGGTCGAACGTTTTTCCTCCGAATCGTCATTTAACAGAACTTCATTTTTTTCGTATAATAATTTCCCCGCACTTCATTTTTTTGACGCGGAAAAATAAAGTTTCTGAAGTTCCACGATTCAATCCGACCGATTGTAGTTTCGGCAAATAATCTTACGTTCGTGCTTTTCGCCCCGCTATCCCCCAAATTGAGCCCTGTACACGGTTCGCCGTCTGTCAATTACTATATTAATAACAAATTCTGTTGACAGTCGATTAGACTAATCGAATAGGCATGTCTCGGAATACAATATGATGAGCCGGACAACAGAATCTTAACTTTCATCACGGTCACTGGGCTTCCCGACGATGAAAGATGGAGAAGTCTGGAAGCTTATAGTGTCTGTATATAGTGTCTATATATATATATACATATATAAATAAATGAAAGAGCCGAGCCCGTGTTGCGAAGAGTGCGGAGAGGAAATAATCGATGGCAAGCCGTGTCTGACACCCGGCTTTTTTCTATAATATTTTTTCCCCTCTTGCTTCCGCTAAAAGTCATAAACTCGCAGCATTACTTTCTCCGAGCGCAGAGAATAAAACATAAATCGTGAAAAGCGTAAGTCTCTCTTTGTCTCTCTTTTATTCTCGATAGGAAAAAAAGCGGGTAAAAACGATAAATACTTTTGATAGATCATATAAAATATGGAATCGAAACGTTGAAAGAAATCAGACAATGAAAGGAGAGAGAAACAAAGCCGTGCAATGTGATTTTTTTTAATAACAATACTCGAATCGCGCAAAATAACAAGAGAAAATAATTATGAACTCAATCGCGTCACTGCCGTCCCTTCCGGCAGTATTTTCGTACCCGGGGTTTACGCAGGACGGTTCGGGCTCATTAAATTATTCGTTCACCGAGTTACCCAACTCAAACGCAAGCATAATTGAACGAAATCCCCGGGACGGCGACGATACTTCCTCGCGAAAGTTTTAAGGCCAAAAAAAGTTCGGCCGTCACGGTGCCGTATTTCATGTCACGCGAGAGAGCCCGGTCAATAAATAATTCCTAACTATCGCGGACAGATTGACAGAGAGAAAAGTCGAATGAACAACCTACGGCGTTTCCTCTAGAGCCGAAGGTTCGATAGTACGTTACGGAACTTTCGTACTTCACGGTCTATCGAATGGGTTTTAAATTTCAGACTCTTGTCGTACCGTGGATTTAGCCGACCGAGCAGGAGAGTTTCGCCCAGGAAGAGTCGATCCGGTGAGACGGGATGCAGGACTTTGCTGCCGTCTTCCCTTTTCTTCTTAAGACTTTTACTCGCAGTATTTTTTTCATCCAATTTATTATACAAACTTTTCTCGCGACAACATCGCCATTATTCCCGATTAAGTGAGGCACCTGCGGGCGCTACATTCCCCGAGCTTTTTGCTTTTCTCATGGCCCTGGTCCGCGGGGAAGACGGCATTCGATAGAGTGGGCTATAGTTTTTCATGCGTTTATCAATGTACAGTAGAATCCCGATTAAGTCCCCGGATAATCGAAATCCCTGTTAATCCGAACAAGACAGCGAAGGTATATAAGTCAATAATGGCCAATGATACAACTTTACTTTCACCAGTTACAATGATATTTGGTACAACTTCCACTTACTTGTTAAATAGTGTGAACTAGAATGTAAACCTTTGCATTGTTTTTTTTTATTAATAGTACGTAAGCTGGTGTTTTTATTTTTAAATACTCAGTGACTTTGGTTTGCTTCTTGCACTTCATTCGACTTTCGTCTATCATCTGTTTCACTATTGCGCGCTCCGCGCATAAAAAAAAAATTCTCGGTCGATCCGACACTGGTTAATCGGGGTTCTACTGTAATTTCTCGTGACTCCGATAATAGGAAAGTTGATCGCTTGGGCGTCTCTTTCTTTCTATGTTCCAGCCGTAATGGCTAAACCCAAATCGCCCTCGCCTAAGTGCCACGTTATACCCACAGCGTCTCGGGGTGTCAGAGAAGAAATGGCGATATGGCCGCAGGCAAAACAAGGGAGTAATAACAAGACGTCGATACTCTTGCGCCCTCCGCGGCGCGGACGTAGTTTTCGACAATCAGTTCGATCGTCCCCGGCGGAACTTTCAGTATACCTTTAAAGGTAAGCAGCCAATTTATATTCGCCCACCATACCAATACCAGAATGTTCGAAGTGTATACACGGATGCAAGGTGTTCTGCAATAAGACAGAGTCGATCCATTTCTTTACGGTTGATTTGTGTCTGTTACTCTTTATCGACGTTCTTCATCGTGCGGCGACACGTCCATGATCCGTTGACACATGTAAAACTAGTGAGTCCAGTGAATTAAGAGGTAAAAACTAGTGAGCCCAGAGAGTTTGGAGGTATGTTTTAATGTATATTTGAACTGTACGAAAAATTTTGTTTAACACAAAACAAAAAATTACTGCATAGTTATTGTCTAATTTACTGAACTGTAGTTTTAAATTGGCGGGAAAGATGGAGCTCGCAATTCTTGACTGAAATTTAAAAAAATCAAATACATTTTCAATTGTTACATATTTTTCTTCTACGTGAACCTCGGAAAAGCAAAACAAATCGAAGGCATAATTTTATTCAGGTTTGAAAAAAAATGTGTTTTTGAGAAAGAAAAAACACTTTTAACGAGCTATAACAATTATTTAAAAATACGTTTTTAACAATGTTTTAGGTTCACATAGACGGGAATTTAGTACTGAAAAAAAAAAATTGGCTTCGGTTTAAATCTATAGGTCGTTTAGTCTTTTTGTCATCTCTCCCGCCAATTTAGAAAAATAATAACCAATAACTATGCAGGGTGCGAATAACTATGCAGTACTTTTTGTTTCGTGTTAAAACAAGTTTTTCGTACAGTTCAAACATATATTAAAACATACCTCTAAATTCTCTGGGCTCACTTGATTTTTCCCCTCCCATTAGGCTTTACAACGCCTAAAAATCGAGACGAAACAAGCTCGTTTCGTTCAAGGCAAATTACATCCAGGTGGACGTTCGTCTGGCATTGGCGTGACACCGAGACCAGCGTGGGCTCGCGCCGGTTCTCGTCTATACGACAACCAGGTCTCACAAGCTTATCAGGGTAAAAGCACTCCGAGGCTGCCTACTCTAAACTGTCTGAGCGCATAGGACCTAGTGGAGTGAATCGCCGCCGGGGTTCGTTTAAGATGATACGTTTCTGCGTGCACCGCGAAACATTGGCAATAATTGTGCGTGCTCTCGGTATTCCGTTTTGCCAACAGTCCAGAACTACCGGGCGTTTCTCGCAACTTGTTTGAATTACACGCAAGATACAGTTCAAACATGTTGTGCCATGTAAGATCCCCGCGTTAACCAATGCTATACAGCCAACATCGTTTTGCATACATAGACATCGCTTTGCTTGGATAACCTATCGGTATCCGCGACCGCTGTTTCGACGGTCGTGCTACCGCAAATCCACTGGTTTAGTTGCGCCTAAAATCAACCATAAAATGATGCACGACCGACCGATTGTGGCGCAAGCGCCTCGAAACAAACTGGTGGTTATACCCCGTATTCGTGGCAAAGAGGTCGTATGTTACTATTCCGACTGCAAAACAACTACAAATTCGATTGGTCGAGGACTTTGCAGTAGTTTAGCTCGAGGCGATGGCGCTGCATTCGGTCTAATTTGCCGTTTATTCGCGGTCGATTTCCGGCACAACCCTACCGGTTGTATTTGTAGTCGAAATACTGGCGATGGTACCGATAGGGTAGTTTTGCAGCAAAGTATTCAGTTTATGAGGAAGTATGTAGTTTTTATTAACGAGAAAAAATAAACTTGATACGCGGAATGTTCTCCGACTCCTGCGGATAACAAAACTGTTAAATAATAAACGGTTGAAGATTACGGTTGCGTTGCACCAAGAAAACAAAAACAAAAGTCCCGATAGCCGCTATTAATAGTGTGCCTGTCGATACACTTGCCCTTCTCAACTGCCGGTGAGTGGTAACACACGTCAAACTACTTCAACAGGTAGGAATGATCGTCATCACGAAGGCGTCTTACTAGGCTGGTCCTTGTTAGGGGACCGTAAGGCGGAGGTCGCGTATCGCGTTTGAACACGGTCAGGACAAATCCTAAATGTATTCCACAATCTCATATAAAAGGCATTATTCGCATTCGTATACTTTGCCCGGAATATCGATGCTGCATCGACTGGAATTTGCGCATGAGACTTTCGGGAAACAGAACGATTTCATTTCGTATATCGCGATTCGGAAGGATGGATTCATCTCGGGACGATGTCAGAGCGACGACGCTCTGCAGAAAGTTCCCATGACGAATTACCAAAACAACGAACTCGATTCCATCCACGCTTGTTATCCGTCGATATCATCGACGTTTCGCTGACTGGATAGCGCGTAGACGGCGTGTTCATTGCCTTGTCCTTTTATTTTATTTTTTTTATTTTTATTCATTCTACGTCAAACAGTCGCGAGCAACTGTACGAACAAGATCCGGGTTGTCTCCGACTCGATTGATGGATGGCTTCCGACCCGATGCTCCGCGATGGTGCTGATCCTGTTGCTCCCAATTTGGAAGCCCCGGAGGGACAGAGATTCGGTGTCGTTTGATATTTTTGTCAAAAAACAAAATCAACAAAAATTCGAAGAAATAACATTTACACCCAGAAAAAAGATTTATTAATATCAAATAAATTTCGACCTTAAAATGACGTTTATTAAGATAATAGAAAGGTTTACGTGCATTGATAAAATTTTTGATAGGCTCAAATAAAGGCTATTCTTTAGTGTAAGTAAAAAAATGTATTCAAAGATTTGTACTTTAAAATAAAAGTTTATTCGCGCCATACGAAATCATATAATGGACGTCAAGACAAACGCTTTGCAGGGTCGTCAACGCGTCAGGCGTCTCAAAACATCTCTCGCTGATAGTACAAGACTATATTTATTCCTTAAGGGGAACCGCTACATAGTAATAGAGAGGCAACTCATCATTTGGTTTTTTTTTTTATTATGTTTATTTCAAGCTGTGTACCTCGATCGAATTGTGGTTGTGGAATGTGTTCTCGTGAGAACCAACTTTGGGATGGGTTATGTTACGAGTATAACTAATGTGCGACGTGATTAGTAAAATCGTGCGTCGATAACGGAGCCGTATGCTTATTTTTTATAATAAAACATTGCTCGTTGATGCTTCGTTGATAGTAAAAAATGACTCATTCAACAAAAAAATTCGTTACTGCGTCATTCATATATCACATTATTCCCATATGATCAAAAGTCTCTGACGAAATAAATAAATAAATTATTTGACATAAACATCTGTTTATTAGATCCAAATAAACATTAAATGATAAGAATAATACTCTTAAACAAAAAAATATATTAGACATTAATACACGCTCTATTAGTTTATGAAGCAAATTAACGTTTGAAGCCAATAAACGTTTTCGTCATCCTTAATAAATGTTTATTGATTGGAATAAACTTTTTCTGGGTGTACCTACAAAAATGTCTCGCTTCAAAGCGTTTCTGGACTGTCGGAGAAACGATCAAAAGACGAATATTTATTCAGTAATATTTATTCGGTATGATAAACGCTGATGATAGGCGGACGTTCCAGAACGAAAAGTTCAAAGCCGTGGAACATACTCTTCCGCGTTTTCGATAAATCTGTCGATTCTGTATATGCGCACGAGTTGACGCCACCGTTCTCCAATGTGGACGTGAATTTGCGAGTTTGTACCAATAACGAGCATCCTCCGATCATCGGTATTTGAAACTGGGCAAAAAAGGTGGACATTGATGAAACGGGAGAGCCACCTCGTAACAACCCGAGTAGCAATAGTGACAAAGTGGGCGTAACGCAATAAAGCACTTAGACGGAAACAAGCACTGTCTGAAAGAGAACGGAATCAATGCCGCCGACTGTTGCATTAAGGTAACTGTACGAATGCTCAGACACGTCCCACTCGTTGGATCCTTCTACGCAGAATTGATTTCTGGCGTATTTAACTATTGGAAATCTAATTTGACACTTGTAATCGTATCTAAAAACATTATTTGACGTACAGAAAAAAGTTGTAGAAGGTTTAAGCCTACATTATTATGTAATGTTGCATTTTGTTAAAAGACAGACGATATAGTGTCCGGAAATTGGTACAGGCGTTACTACATACGCGACCCAATAATCAGACAGTTCGAAGCAGTTAGGTCAGCCAGCTTTCAGCGTAGCTTATCTTCAGTATTGTTTCGCGTAAATATAACTTTTTCATTGATTTAACTAATAAATGTGAAAGAAATTCCTTTGGTTAATATGAACTCATTGAGTCCGTACATCAGAATTCTCGAAGCCTATGATTGTCCGGAACATTGTGACATGCAGTGCCCAAATATAGGGACGTGCCAAAAAACCGGGTCCGTAAACTGGTATACATTTGGGCTTTATTTTCATCCGTAGTTAAAAAATATTTCTCTTTTTGTAATTAATCTATGTGTTTTAGAAACAAGAAACTATCAGGCTGACAAAAAAAAAATTGTTCGTGACCAATTAATAACTCCTGTTATCTGGGGATGCTCTTAACCGTCCAATCATTGGTACCGTTGTCTTAATGGAAAACAGGTACTAAAACTATCGGGAGATGGCATCTGAATTTAATTTACTTCGAACTTACTTCGAAAAATTTAATATCTGAATTTAATTTGCTTCGAACAGCTAGTGACACGCTTACTTGAGAACCATCAAGGGACAGAAGAGAATCGCAAATACGGCAACCATGAAGATGAGATACTTCTGGGTACGCTTCTCCTTGCTAACGTCCAATTCAGCGTCGTACAGGTCGTAGGTGTGCGATACACTGGAGAATCTGGTTGTAACATTCGTCCCGACACTGACACTCTCGCGTTGTCCATCCCGCAATGATCTGAAAAGGAAAAAAAAAACAAATAAAATATCGTTGGAGGTTGTTTTAATATTTTAAGTTCATATTTTAAGTAAGTAGGCGACTGGTAGGTTGAGCCAACAAATTAGTTGCTGAAGAATTGGCCTGTTGACCTCACAATTTCATTTGTTCGCTCGATCAATCAATTGTTTGACAATTTGGTCACTGGGGCAACTAATAATTTTGCGCGGTTTGTCTATCGATTCGTATATGTAAACTTCAGTCCCATTGCGGGTACAAGGAACCACCCTCGATGTTCAAACCCCCAGCTTTATTTGTTTCCCCACCTTCGGTGTTCCTCCGATTTTTAGGTTTAATTACGATATTCAGCTTGGGTAAATATCCTAAAAGCCAGACACCTTGGTGGAAACACTACGTAAATACACCGACACGTAACGTTTAGAAGATTGACAACCGGTGGGAATCCCATGAACTACACTGTTTGCCGAATTCACCGAATTCGGTAAACAAGGTAACATCTAATATTGACTTCTCACCCTCCTAATATTTCAGTTAATATACCGTATCTTAAAATGAAAGAATTAACGTTCATTATTGACACCCCACGGGTGTTACTTTATACAATTACGTTCGCCAGGTTTGCTGCATCCGAGCTTAAAACTCTACGACGAATTCTGACCCAATCGATACCCGCCACTGAATTCCATCTGACAAATTGAGTTCTTCGAAGGGCAACCGCGCGAAACAAAAAGGTCTCGCTGCAAGCAAATACCCAATGGGAAATCCACGCTACGAGGCGTTGAAACGCAGTTAGTGAGACAGAATAGTATATTATGCCACAAGGGAGGAAAATGCACTTCCTCCCTTGTCGCATACGATATTTTCCTTCCGACTTCGTTAAAATAATCACATTTCTTGCGTCGCAAAATAGCCATATTCGCCAATGACCTTTACTCCCCCTGGAGTAATAGAGGGAGTAATGAGCCCTATTACTCCCTAGGGAGTAATGAAATTGTACTGCGCATGCGCACAGGTTAATAGTGATCATCGGTCAATAATAGGCTATTTTCCGCCCGTATTGCACGCAAGGAATGTGACTGTTTTACCGAAGTCGGGAAAAAAATATTTTCTTGTCCCAAAGGACCCTAATCGGGAATTTCTCTGCCTGGGCTCCATTCCACACCGCGCGCATTATACTCTCATTTCCAAATAATATGCCCGTGCCAAGTTGGATACTGTACAAAAATGCGTCTGAATAATTTTTCTCCTATGTATCCTATGTGAGTGCGTTATTGATAGTTCCCTGTATCTCTCTCTCTCTCTCTTCCTCTCCAGTCTCTCTTTCTCTGTCACCATTATTCGCGAATGACGATAAAAAAGAAAACAAAAAACGAATGGCTTGGCAAGCTGGGAATGTAACTCCAGCAGTCGCAACCACATCCCAGCCTTTCCTCCAGGGTCGCAATCTTTTCGTTTTTCCGACCCCTCATCGCAAACTCTTTTTTTTTTTAGTTCGTCTTTTGTAGTATATACACGTGGCCAATTAAGGGCCTCCCTCATGACCTTCTTGTTCGAAACGCTGTACAGCCAAACAACCAGTTACGCCGGACGTTCTTAACCAGCCTCGACGGAAACGTAGGTACAATGCGAACGTAACGAAACCGAGGTCAAGCCGATATTATTACTTTGAAAAAAAAGTACTCGAGATAATTTTTTATTGATCGTCCTTTTGACGAATTTTCGACTTACGGGCATTTATGTTTCATACTGAAATATCTTCTGAAAGGTCATTCAAGCAGAGCTAACTATGTAATATGGAGCAGAAGTTTGCCAAAGTTTTTCAATTACCGCATATCATATTTAAAAAATATCATGAGCGGCATAAAATCAATAATTGACGTGATACACGAAGCCTTACGGAGCATCGTTGCTGATGTTGCTGCCTTGTCTTGAATAGGAATCCTTAGTGCGCGCCTCGAGCATAGCTACCGCCAACGGTCCTTCCTGCCCTTGCAGCTCTCTGCTGGCCTTTACGTAAATGTAGGCAGTTATCGCCAGGGGTGCGATGTAACTGGTGGTGAGAAAAAAAAAAGAAAAATTAATCAACTTTTCATTGCTTTTCATTGCACCAATGCAATAAATTATTGTGTCACAAGGAAAAAAAAAAGATGAACGAGATCGATAATTAACTAATGATCAAAAATTCAGTACAGCCGAAGAGAGGTGGAATTCGATATCCGAATCTCATCGAGATCCGACGCGTCGACTGACAATAAATTACTCGCTTGTTGATTAGGTTTCACAGTCAACTTATCACCGGATCCTCATTATCCCGGATTCGTATGCAACGCATGCATTGTACACAACGCCATCGTTTGACGGTTGATCGCGACACCACTGGAGTTACTAAAGTTTCCAGACCGCGGGGAGATACAGTGGCGACCGGGGCAAAACGGACACCGTCTTAACTTTCTTACATACGACTTATTTCAGTTTTCTGACGTACGTTACACAAAAATACGGACAAATACAGAAAATAAGTCAAAATGTTTATGATTAAAAATATACATAATACAGTTGGACCACGCTTATCCGGACGTGGATTATCCGAGCTCTCCGCGTTAACCGAGGTAAGGCTCGGGTAATACGGATAACTCGGATAAAACGGATAAAAAATTATCAAAAAACTGTGCGCAAAATTGTAATAAGTGAGGAAGCCATGTGCAAATTATTGTGCAACTTTTTTTGTAAGATAAAACAATTCCTACATCTCATAAAGTAGAAACGGTAAACATTTTCCGCAAAATTTATTGTAGAGAATCGCTTATTGAATTTTGCATAATTTGTCGCTTTGAGGCCATGTCTTACGTATTCTTCCCCACTGATGACGAATCTCAACAATATTTTACTCCTAAGGCACCATTTGATGTGTAAACTTCGGGTGAACATGAAAAACAAATTTTTCAAAAAATGCAAAAATTTCAAATTTTTTGCCAAATTAGTACCGAACATTAAATAGTCTTACTCTATTCCCGTATCAAATTTGAGTTCGATACCTCCATGTTTACTGGAATTAGAGCATTTTTAGTCATATTTTTTTTCTCTTGGCGTTTTGCGTCAATATCTGGTTGTTTTTTTCTCCCTAATCACAAGACCGTAACTTATTCGCCTATCGGCCCAACATATACTGCGAAAAACCGCTCCAGGAGATTAAAAAAATAGATATCACCCTGCAGCGTTTGCTATTTATAAAATATTCGCGAGCGTGCGAGGTGCTCCGGTGCTGCTGCTCGAATGAATTATTCACGATTTAGATTGCCGTCACCCCCAACCGTGGTGAAGTGTTGTTCAGCCAGAGCCAGCGAACATCCTTCTACGACTTTTCACCGATCCCCTTCGAAATCGTGAGGATTTTATCATTCTCTCGCTCTCACAAAAACGAATGAGACACGCGTGTATTTGTAGCAAGTCGTAAAACCTGCGCCGTCGCACCTTTCTTTATCTATTTATTTCTTCTTTTCCAGTAACTGCATCACGAGTTTTTTTGTTTTTTTTTCTTTTTAACAATTGGGATTATTAATTTAATAATTGGAAAATTAATACAGTCGTGATGTTGACTTACGTCAGCACGAACAATCCTCTCATGTACTGCTGTATGTTATCGGTGAGATTCGTCACGCATATTCCAACCCCTCGAAAATGCTGTTTCCTGTACATCTGTAAAGTAAGAAGAAAAAATACGTCAATTTTGTTTTTTTAAAGATTTTTTTTTCTTTCTCGTATTTCACTTTATTCTTCTCGGTTGGCATAGCGCGCGGGTGAAACCTTTCATAATCAGCAACAATATTACTATCAAGGGCTTCACTGTTATGCGGAATTCATATATACAGTAGAGCCCGCTTAGCCGAACTTCGATTAACCGAGATTCCAAGTTATCCGGGCATCCAACTGATCCGAGCCCTCCGCGTTAACCGAGGTGTAATACGGAATAATACGAAAAACTCGGATAAAACAGCAATGATTGCGCGTTTAGTATGTACGTTATCCGTGTTATCCGAGATTTCGCTTACCTGACGTACGCTCTCCCCATATTATTTCGGACAAACAGGGTTCTACTGTAAATTAAATGATTTTTTTCTCCGATATCGATTATGTCTTGCGTGAAGTAGATAACGGGTTTCTCGATTCATCGTACAATTAACCAAGGGTCGGGCACGTGGGCTCCATGGGACCCCAACAACATGTATGTAGCCGCCAGGGGCCAGGTCTACGATTTTTAAAATATGTCCTCTCCACAGGAATGTTCACCCTATTTTGGTTAAAAATACGGTTCGTCGCGATTGCGAAATTTTTTAAAATTTACATGAAAATAAATGTGGACGAGAAATATAGCGTTGAATTTACAAAGTTGGATTTTTTTTTCAGAGCGCACATATTGTGCTCCGTTAGAATACACGACATAGTCGGTTTCGTTAGAACACCACGGGATATCAATATCCTCCGATTATCTTGGGAAAGATGCAGGATGTCCGACTAAGGTCTTATCAAGCAATGCGGAAGGGATTTACGCCCACTGGTCTATCCACTTTTCAGTAGGATGTTTTCATCAAGAAAAAGATCCTTACCTCCAGATCCAGATAAGTTGTATATATGGGATGAGGCAGAACGATGCAAACTGCAAAGAACCAAGATCCGATGGCGCATACAAATGCTGGTATCCGGGGTTTGCCCGGGTCGCTCAGAAGTCTGTACCTGTCGCCCGCTATTAGCACGTACGTCATCATGGACACGTGGATCGGTATGTCCTGTAATCACGAATAAAAAACAACAAATAAGATCCGTCAAAACTACTTTTCCGAGTATTAGCCCTCCGGCACATTTACATCTCTACCGGATAACAACTCTACCAAAAAAGACAGCTTTAACAACTCTACCACATAAAAACTCTACTGGAAAACAAAACTACCGTCTAGCCCTTGTATTCCGGTAGAGTTTTATTTCTATTCTGATAGAGTTTTTTTACTTTCTGGTAGAGTTCTAAGACGGTAGAGTTGTAATGTGGTAGAGTTGTGAGTGGTAGAGATGTAAATAACCCTTCACGTAAGGGAGCCTCGCGCCGAGCAGGCACAGTAAATAATAATTCCGTAAAATCGGAATCCGAAGTTTCGCATAAATAATTATGTTAAATAAGTGACAAGCTCATTTGTTCAGGTTTGACTGTATAACCATGTCCTTTAATTTCCCGTGTCATCAACAATTTTAGTTCGTACTTTTGTTTGTAAAAGTTGAGCCGGATGGTGCGATCGGAAAATTAACAAATAAAAATTGAAGAAGTTTGTGGACAATAAGTCGTTGTAAAAAGTACAAACTTTATTTACTGTGTGACTACGCAAACCGGGGAGCCCGCGACGTCATAAGTCTTCGAATCGAAATATAAATTTTGAATAATAATAGCTGCAGTATAACAACATTCACGGTAAAAATATTATTTTACACTGGAACGTAGGTAGCTTAGCTGAGTGCGGCTAGGGAGTGCTAGGGGGGAATCGGGATGGATTTCGTAAAAACCCAGAAGGGTATACGGTGGAAAAATTGAACAAATATTATTTTACACAAATATCGTGAATATTGCTCTCCAAATAGTATTTTCAAAACTTCGTAGTCATCAATATTTTTTGGTATACCGCGATTTTTATAGCGCCCAATGTACACGCTCTCTGAGCAAGGAACCCAGTCGAATTGTCCGGAATCGAGGCCCTCGCTCAGCATCCCATACGTGAAGGGTTAAATTTGTCATATATATTTTGTCTTCTTTTAATTTTTCCGTTCAATAAAGTTCAGATCCGGTTAGTTCGATTGAGCTCTCGTCGCTCTGCAATTTTGACGAAGCGTGCTGAGTAGATTGCCGTGTCCGCGTAGAAATTCCCGAAGCGTTAAAACATTGATTTATCATTTTGCAATTCTGAACCGCTAACGGCCCATTACACCGATTACACCGAAACTGAATGGCTCTTTGCCCCAAACAACCGAAGTCCAATCAATGTCGTATATAATTGAATGCCTCGGTGTGATCCGAGGCTGAAACGGGTTTTACGAACCTCCACTTGCTGTTTGGCTTTGTTTATATTATTATTATTATTATTATTAATTTGAATAATTTTGTAATAGACATGCGTACGGTAATTTTGATTATATATTCATTATTATATGTGTTCCACCTGTACGGGGTACTTCCCCTTTTACACAACTCCCCCCCCCCCCCCCGGATTGCGCCCGCAGCCGACTTAACGCCATACTGTGTCGCATTCGCACAAGGGCACAGGGAAACTGCGGAAAACCTGGCCATACACAAACAGCTCTTTCCCCAGAGATTGGCGTTCTAACAGAGTAATCACCAACCTCCGAGAAAATTGCCTCCCGCTCCACGATTCGATGCGCAAGCCAGCGCGCGGCTAGGCGATCAGCCATCCAAGTACTGACTGCAAGCGGTACTGCTTGACTTCGGAGACCGCCAGAGCTACACACCAACCGCGCACCTATCGCTGTGGGTGGTAATTTTGATTATACTAAAAGGGTAATCTCGAGCCTGCGGCAATATTATGTTTTTCTACCTCGCGCGGCTACTCCGCGATATATTAAACCCAATGAATAACGCGCCCTTTTTCGTTCGCGGATTGCACGTAACGCTGCATGTTTCGCTCCAGCTGTGCATTAGTCGAGAAATTTCATTCGCGAAACGCGAATCTATGTTTCAATGGGTTTACGCTCCGGAAGTTGGTCCCGCGCTGCAGAGTACAATAGCTTCGGGTTAGACAATATGGCAAGTTAATAATTGGGCTGGAAATAGACGAATACCGACACCGTGTTACAACGAGATCAGCGGCTATTATATAATTCTGCTGCGAGATGCATCGACGTTGCTCCGTCCTGTCTAACGTACAATCGTTCCGAGCCGTTCGTTAGGTGTCGGGATTGCAATTATCACTGCAGATAAGCGACCCGTGGATTCTTAGACATTGGCATTTGTAAAATTGAAGAACTTTTTTCTTCGGTTACTCAGCGAAGATCGGTTAATTGATTTTATAAATTGAATAAATTTAAAAAATATACAATCCGAACACAGGAAGTATGTAGAAGATTCGTTGATTTGAGAATATAAGACCGCTTTGTATACAACCCGAACAAAATGTAACACGTAGATTTAAATATCCCATACATACAACATACCAACAATTAGAAGTAATGAACAATGAAATAGACAACTGAACATTTACTCTTACAAATCAGTAAGAGTTCCATTCACGCAAGCTATGTAACGCTAAAACAACCTTGTAATAATCGTGGCTGAGGGACTGCGGTCGATGACCAATTGGTAATATGCAATATAGGTGAAAAGAGATGAGTTTGTTAGGTATTTAAAAAAAATGTTACATGTTATGTATTGTTAATAAACTCACTACTATTACTTCTACTAAAAAAATTTACATATTCAATGCATATATGGCTTCCGTAGCCCCGAAATCCAATTAATTTTGTAATACGAGAAATCAGAAATAGGGTTTTAAAAAAAAGCAATCAGCGTCGTTTTATTTTTCAAAATATTATCTTCATGTATTTTAGAATTATTTCCTAAGATTTGAAAAATTGAAAATACTTCGAAAATGATTTCAATATATTTCGTGCTAAATGGGTTACTTTATTGTATTTACACACTTGAAAAAATATGTCGTGAAATAATTTCGAACGCGTATTTAAATGTTCGCACGAGATCTCGAGCTGACAATATCGGAATAAAAGTAGCGTTATGGACGTACGATAAACTTTGATTGCGGCTGCTCTGCCACGCCGGTTTAGGTACAACGCAATATTCATACGTCAAAGCGGAGAACGTCGATGCATCCGACACTCTATACGCTGTTATAGAAGTTTACGGAATCCAATATCAGCGGAATTTCTCCGTCATCTGGACTCTGCACATAACAGAATACCTCAATTATTAAGTATTCGCGTTTTAGGTATTCAAGCTCGAAGCATGTGTTCACGGCAATACCTGCACCTTTCCAAGTGATAAATAGTTTGGGCAAATGATCGACCATACGAACTTCGATAATTTCTCGACATTCGGAATTTTCATTAACTCATTCTCAAATTATTTTTTATTATGTTCATACGATTATTATGATTATTAGTTTTGGTCCAAAGTCGAACCGGACATTGGTAATGGCAAATTCATCATTTTTATTGAAGTAAATTTTTTTGTCATTCATGGCGCTTTCACAGTTCCTCGTGAATGAATCTTGTGAGCTTCAGCCTCGCGCAAACAGTCAATCTCAGCGCGAACAGAGCGACGACAATAACTCTCCGTAATTTTGATTATCTGCCGTATAAAATTCAGCAGTGCGTCAGAAAAAAGCATTGTTTCAAGAGAAACTCCGCTTGCGGTCGGCCAAAAACAGATCTTGTCATTTCGGTCCTATTATAATGCTTTAAATCGTTTGTAACATTGAAAAAAAAAATATATCCTCTTGGTAAATTTTTCGTTTCCCTCGCAAGAAAATATTTCGATGATTTTTTTCTTCTTTTTTTCATCAATAACTGTTTTATTTTATTTTTTTCATTGCCACGCACTGGGTACTTTTTCCCTTCGCTTTTCGACGTCGTAGAAAATAAAAAAAAGTCTGCCACCCTGCAGAGTACGGAAATAACATTGCGGAAACTGCGCCAGGACGCAATCGGCCGCCCGGTGCGTCGTAACGGAATATCTATTGCCGGATAAAGCCGATGCGGCGATCGACGCTTAGGCTTACCTGCAGCATAGGCAGAAAGAAGCACATGAATTTGCCGAAGATCCAATTCCGCACGAGTAACACACCGAGCGATATCGGTAGCACGAAAACACATTTTATAATGTCCGATATAGCGATATTGATGAGATACGCGTAGGTTGGATCCCTGTAGAGTTTGCCCCGCACAATGTGATAGATCATTCCGCAGTTCGTTAAAGTGCCGACCGCGACGAGCAGGGAATACATAGCGATGAACAGAGGATAAATATTTGCCACGGATGGCCGCACTTGCGGAGTCGTTAGGTCCACGGTCTCGTTGCTCATACCCGTTAAAATATCGACTATCGTTGCCAAATACTTGTCCGGTATGGCGTCGAGTTGTTCACGCGTCAGCTGCATCTTCGCCACGTTTTTCTTGTATTTTTTATGTTAAATTATTTATTGTGACGCGCAATTGCGCGGAATTTTTTTGTAGACCGATCGCATTAGTTTGATTTACGTAATTTTACTTGAGCTGTGTATGCGTCGCTGGCATGATTGCCGTTAATCTCAACGAATGATTTGCATCGGCACAGTGTCCAGTTTCGTTGTTAACGTGTACTTATGTTGGGACAGCAATATCGAAGTTACGTCGACGATAAATCTTCGCGTGGACAGTTTATTGCGGGAATTGTCAAACTCGTGCTTCCTGCACCTGTAGGATTCATGACGACGGAACTTCGGAAGTTGCAGTGGAGCGTTGATACTGGCGCGTTAATTCCTACTCTCATTTCTGCCGCGTTCGGAGAACGATTGAATCGTAAACGTGAGGAACGATCTTCGAGGAAAAGATTGCTCGGTCCTACGTTCGGGAAGTTATTCTGGAACGGGGATTTGGCACGAGCGCGGGGTAGCTCTTCGGAGCAGAACCGCGTCCTCGAGAAGCACGCTGTCTACTAACACGTCGGCGTGCCGGAGACCCTATCGCTACTCTGGACGAATGTGCCTTGCGCACGTTCGCCCCGGTAGCCACAACCACCTTTGTTATCTGTATTTTTAGTTGCTCGCGCAAAATAGCACTCTCTCAACGTATCAACAATGCCGTGCTCGGCAAGGTAATATTTTCCTTGCTTTTATTTATTTTTTTTTTATTTTTTTTTTTTTTATGACCTATTGAAAAAAGTGGAGACATGTGTTACATGTAATGTTCAGTGTGGATGGAATTTTTAACTAGTCCTACGTGACTAGAGTGCTCGACTGCTTTAAAACTGGGATTAAACTACCGGAGAGAGGTCCTCATATACAGGACCTCTGTACGAGTGGGTTTAAGTGCCGTGACGGCTGAAATTTCCTTCACTCTTGCCTTACTTGGAAGGTTCGTTAATTTTTATTGTTTTTTGCTTCCTCGTGGAGGAAGTTTTGTTTTGGTGATAACAACAAATTTCTAGATTTTCTGACGCGTGCATCAGACACGAAAAACTCAAGCGACTATAACTCGAGAATGCCTCGAGCGATCGAGTTAATATTTCACACACAGTATGTGTGGAGTAATAGTCAAAGGTTTCTCAAGATTTCGTTATTCGTTTTACAACATTTTTTTCATTACCAAATTTTTAATTATCGACAATGTTGGTTCGCGCTCCGGCTCTTACAATTTTTTAGTTATTTAGCTAGAGACGTGTTATACGTCAATATTATAATATATAATCGTCACAATTTTCTTTTGTCGCCAACGTAAAGATCGTAAAAAGATACCCTGAAAATTGAAATTTTCCCATTGCTTCATCATTTAAAAAAATGTTGATCGCCAAAATGTTGGATCGCTGCATTGATTGTAAGTTAAAAAATCTAAACGCCATTATAACTTTTATTTTTACTGATCGAGCTATAATGAAGCCAAATATTTACGACAAACTAATTTTTCATTAAAGCTTTATACACAAAAGTACGTAATATGATTAAGCTATGTGAAAATTTCGATGTGCAGAGTATTTTTCTTTTTTTTTTCTCAATCGCTCGGTGCTGAGTTATTTTCGTTATCGATTAGACAAAGACGCTATAATAACTTGCGCGCGGCCAAGACCATCGACGACCCCAGAAAAAAAATGAATCGCAGCTTTTGTTCCAGTTTACAATTTTTGTGCACTTGTGATGTGAAACACCGCCGCCGGTAACAAAAACTGTACTGAATGCGGCTTGGAGACCGCAGTCGGCCGAAGAAAGAGTCTTTCCCTGGAGAATGTCAATCAAAACGTCATTCCGTACAGGTTTTGTTACCGGCAGCGATATTTTACACGACCTTAAAGCGATACGAAATACCGCGGTCGGTAACAAAAACTGTAATCCATTTTTTTTTCCTTCAAGGTCGTTGATAATTTTTGTACAGGCCCAAAATGTTAGCGTCTGCATCGGTTACGTTGGGAGAGGCTAAGAAACTTTTAGTTTAACGAACTATGAACCAGAATAATATTTAGACGAGACGGACGGAACCGCCGAACCCATAAACATGCCAGACTAATTAGCCATTCGCCAATATCTGAACAATGGCAATTTATTTATGATATGAACGTATAATATTACATACCGCGTACCAACAATTTTGTGGCTTCATCGTGTAGTCGATATCAGTTTTCGAAGCAGCTTCGTAAACAATTCGTGCTCGTCCGTGCAAGTTGTCGAAGCCTTAGTCGGCCGAGCCACACGCGCGTCTGACCCAAGCCCGACCGTAACTACTGTCGATCGGGGCGGCCTCATTAACCACGGGTAAACCGTTAACTTTCGTTCATAACAAAGCCCACCGCCCGCTGTGCACTCGCCAGACGCCGGGCGTACCGAGTCGCTCTATGAATTATTAATGTCAAACAAACAAACAGGCAGACGAAGATAATGCAAGCACCGCCTAAAATACACAAACTCGACGAGGTCGTTGTAAACCGGATCGCCGCCGGTGAAGTTATCCAGAGGCCAGCCAACGCACTCAAGGAACTCATCGAGAACAGGTTAACCGGCTCCAATTTAACTCGACAGACTCCGGTCTTTAATGGCAATTTTTTTTTTCGACAGTTTATTCGTGTTTTTTTTTATTATGAAAATACAGAGAGTGTTAAAAAAAAATTACAGAGAGTGTTAAAAAAAATTAACAAGTTTTTTTTTTTTAGTCTCGACGCCAAATCCACGAATATACAGATAACTGTGAAGGAAGGTGGTCTTAAATTGCTACAGGTCAGTTTTTTCGAAATTGATTCTTTTCACAGGGGCGGATAGTTTTATTTTTATTATTATACGCGTAGATTCCAATGAGCCTGAAGATATCCACATGACATTAAATTTCATCTTTGTCTAGTCTCCACGGTGCACTGCTTTAGAAAGAAAATAAAAATTGTTCTCTTGTAGAATTTTATTCTCTGAGTGACCCAGATAGAAGAATGTGCCGTCAAACGGATATCGTACCATTGGTACCGCCACCGTTCCGTCGCCGTGGCGTCATTTTTCTATCTGGGGAGTTCCCTGAGTGAAGTTTGTGCTATGCAAAACACAGCGTTATACCTTTATTATTATTACGATTCAAGTTTAGGAAGATTATTATTAGGCATACAAGAATTTTATTGGCCAGAATGTTTTCAGGAATAAGAGGGCATTTACAAATTTTTCATTGTGTTTTCCTTTGCCCAATGGGCTATCAAACGGAGTCTTTCAGCCTGTGTAGCTCCTACTTGATTGCCTTTATTTGGGAGGAAGTGTTCGAGCGTAATTGTGTTGCCCATGTCTTATTTCAGGACTATTAAATGTGACTGTGTTGTGCAGTATTTTCAGGATTTCTATTATTGGATGCATAAGAAATTCGTGTTTGGGTTGAACATTTAGAGATAGGCTGGATCGATTTGGAAGTCTGAGATTAAGTGGTTGATACGCTCTTGTATTGGTATTATTATGAAGTATGGGTATAGTAGGAGATTTAAAGCACTGCAAAGGCGGTTGTTCAGGTGTCTTATGTCTAAGAAAACTCATTGAGTTTTCTTAGGGCGATTAGGATGTTTATATTTGAGCAATGGTTGGCGTATGTTTTTGCAGATTTTTGCTGCTTGTTTTATGGTAATCCATTTGTTACAATACGTGACTTTGCGGACGGATTACTATTAATTAGGGAGAGATGTTATTATTAAGATTTACAAATTTGAAGGAAAGTTTAGCACTTATAAAATCTGTATCTTAGTAACTGAATTAAATTTCTTACAAACACGTACAGGTCCAACCTGTGAAATTTTGTATCGTGCAGATATCTTCGGTGTCACGGTGTCGGTAGATTTCACGATACGAAAACGCAAACGGAATATTCGCTAATCGCTACGAATTCTCAGATCCAAGACAATGGCACTGGAATTAGAAAGGAAGACATGGATATCGTATGCGAGCGATTCACGACAAGCAAGCTCCAGAAGTTTGACGATCTCAAATCCATAGCCACGTTTGGGTTTAGGGGCGAAGCTCTTGCCAGTATAAGCCACGTGGCTCTGTTGACTATAACAACGAAAACAGCTCTCGACAAATGTTGCTACAAGTAAGTACGCCTCTGTGGGGGTGTAGAATATTTCATTTAATTTTTTTATTCAATTTAATTTATTTGGCGGATTTCTCTGTTACAATCAAAATAATATATACAATCACTCCTAAATATTAGAGCTCCAGAGTAACGAGTTATAAAAGTTGAAAAAGTTAAGAACACTTAAGTCTACAATTTATAAAAATTTGAAATACTTAAGTTAACAATTTGTAAGAAGTAATAACACTCCACATAAGACTTGCTTATGACTAGACGTCTCTCGTCTTCTTTCAGAATAAAAAAAAATATTACAAATCAGCTGACCCTTCAGAATTTATTTTTTTTTAAGCACATTGTACGTAGATAGTAAATGGAAAGCACTCCCGAAAAAAATACCCAATATATTGCAGATCAGCGGACCCTTGAGAATTTATTTATTTTTCAGAGCATCGTACGTGGATAGTAAATTGAAAGCACCGCCGAAGCCGTGCGCGGGCAATCAAGGTACGACGATACTCATAGAAAATCTATTCTACAATGTCGCGACGCGGAGGAAAGCCCTGGCTAGTGCGTCCGAGGAATTCGCAAAAATAGCAGACGTTGTTACCCGATACGCTATTCACAACGCAGGCGTCGGCTTTACGCTCAAAAAACACGGCGAGATCATTCCGCAGGTGAAGTACTCCCTTTGCTTCCTTATAGAGGAAGCAGTTTTGGTAAAAAAATGTCAAATGTACAATGGTTTGTATTAAATTTTGCGAAAATTGATTAACCCGTTAAAATTTTATTGGAATTTAAAAGTTTTTAATTTTTTGAAAGATTTGTTTGTTACGCCTGACACAATTTTCTGAATTAGGTACGAACGCCCCACAACTCCACGAAGATGAACAACGTAAAGATACTTTATGGAAATCCCGTTGCCCGCGAGCTTCTGGAGGTCGAGCTCGTCGACGACGCGTACAAATTCAAGATTCACGGTCTGATAACGAATCCGAATTATTCGAGCAAACGAATGACTCTCCTGCTGTTCATCAATCACAGGCTCGTCGATTCGACGCGTGAGTTTATAAAACGCTTTTGTGATGCGTGTGAAAATTTCGTAATAACAATCGTTTGTTACGAATGTTTCAGCCATCCGGAAGATGCTGGAGGAACTGTATTCCATATACGTGCCGAAGAAAACTTATCCGTGGTGTTACATATCGTTGGAGATAAACCCGCACAACGTGGACGTAAACGTGCATCCGACGAAGCACGAGGTACGATTTCTTCACGAGGACGCGATAATCGACAGGATAAAGAACGCTCTCGACGAGAAATTGGCTGGTAACAATGCATCGAGAACGTTTTATCTCCAGGCGAGACTGCCTCAGGTCGATATCACGAAAGACAATCTCCGAGAAGTTCTGCCCGAGTACGACAAAGATGTTGCGGAGCACGCGAAGAAATTACACCCGCGCGAGATGATCCGCACCAATTCGACGGATCAGAAATTGGATACATTTAACTTTACCATTCAGAGCGTCAAGGAGCGAGATATACATACGCCACAGCCATTGCATAATACCGAAAACATATCATCAGTACAGAAAGCGGATACGCCCTGCGAGGACGTGGAGTGGGAAGATAAAGAGGAAGGCTACGATAACAACGCTGTAATTGCTTGCAGCATAAAATCTTCGTCTACACGAGAGGCCATCGTAGACTTTCGTGAGACCGTAAACAAGTCTCTTGACGTCGAGGTTAATGAGCCGCAGTCGAGTGAACGGGAAAGTATTTTATTACCGGTAAACACTCCGCCGCACCGGGATAATCTCGATGTTAAAAATTATTCGCACTGGAGCTCACTCATAGACGAACTGAGTCCGGGCGATTCAGTCAATCCATTCGCTGAACATCTGGGAAATGTAGTGACGTCGACGCAAATAGTAAAATCCGAAGAGAGAAGCGTTCCTCGTAGTATTTTCGAGCCTCCGAGCACCGAAGACGAGTCATCCTCGGAAGCGCCGCCGGTAAAAGCTCCGATATCCGAAGTCGCCGATCGTGCCCTCAAAGCTGTTCATCAATACTATGGAACACAAGACAACATCGAGTGCACGAAGAAGCGCAACAAGAGCGACGATGTATCGTCACCGGAGGCCAAAGAAGATTCGATCGGTAAGAAAGGCGGCGTTACCCCAGAGGCCGAGGCTCGTTCTTCGAGCGACGAATCAAAGACGCCGGCGTCCGTGGAGTTCAAATCCTATTCCGTAAACAATTTTCGACGAGAAGTTAAATTGGGCAGTATCTTGAGACTGCGAAAAGACATCGAGGACAATTACCACGAGGGCCTCAGAGAAATAGTATCGAATATGACATTCGTGGGTAGCGTCGACGAGAAATCCGCTCTCATTCAGAGCGGTCTTAATCTCTATATCTGCGATACGATGAAACTCGCGTGAGTACGCGCTTCGGCGAATCTATCACTCTCACGATCAACCATCGGTACAAATTGTGTATTGCATTTTTTTGTTTAGCGAGGAACTATTCTACGAAATAATGCTCTACGACTTTGCGAACTACGGAGTCTTCAAATTTTCCGTGAGTAAATCGAATTTGGAATAAAATAATTGGACAGAGATAAGCAAACTACCAAAAAATACTTCAAGTACAAAGTATCACAAATACTTGAAGTATTTCTTAAATACTTTTGCCAAGTACTTTTTTTTACAATTAGCTTGGTAGCATTGAGCCTTATCTTGGCTCAAGAGCATGTGCAATACCGCAGTCGGTAACAAAAACTGTAATCTACTTTTCTCATGGATTCTGGTATTATTTACGATCAAGAGAAAAGACTTTCTTTTGACCGTACATACGAGAACCCGTGAGAAAAGTTTATTATCGTTTTTATTACCGACTAAGCTCGGGATGGACGGAGAGAGAGATGTTTTATATGGTCTTAAAAAAAAGGTTCAAAGCAATTTGCACATGACTTCCTCATTGTACAAAATCGCTAACTGAAATTTTCGGAATTCGTCATTTTGAGGCTATCCCGAATTCATCCTTCGATTTCTTTTTCATACAAAAAAATCCTTTCAGTTAGAAGAAAAAATTCATAAAAAAAAGAAGAGAGTCCTGTTTCGTTCTTTCTTATTTTTTTAAAGATATTTTTTTAATAAAAGCATAACGAAAAGAGACACTTCTCATTTTCTTGTATGCAATAAAAAAAAATTCTTGTTAAAATTATACGTATTGGAAAGTTTAGACAGATAATCATATATTAATAGAAACAGGTCATGCTACTCATCGAGTATCCACAATGCGAGCGTGTACTCAAAAAGTACTTGTCCGTGAAATCATAAAAAAAAGCACTTAAAATACTAAAAAGTACTTTTGTACTTTAAGTACCTACTTGAAGTGCCAAACAAGTACCCGGCACTTTAAGTACTGCCCACCTCTGTAATTGGAATCCTTGCTCATCGGGTGATTCATTAGGAGCCTCTGCCACTCAAGGAATTGGCACTTCTCGGTTTGGATACCGAAGAAGCGGGTTGGTCGGAAGAAGATGGTTCGAAGGAAGATATTGCAGAGAGTGTAAAAGAGCTGCTTCTGGAAAAAGCCGACATGCTGAAAGAGTATTTCTCGATCGTTATAGACAAAAGAGGAAATCTTAAGTCACTACCGGTGTTGCTGGGTGAGTCTCGAATTTTTGGTATCGACAAACGAAGCTGCGATTTTTTCCGTTCGATCTAAGCAATATTTTTTTTTCAGACAAATACTTTCCTTACGAGGCCGAACTGCCCCTGTACATATTGCGTCTCTCGACGGAGGTAGACTGGACCACGGAACAGCCGTGTTTCGACGGAATATGCCGGGAGACGGCAAAATTTTTTAGTCACATAAATACCAACGTGGACGACGGCCACGATTGGAAACACGTCGTCGAGCACGTTCTCTACCGAGCGATAAAGGACAGTCTCCTTCCGCCCAAACACTTCGCTCACGACTCGACGATATTGCAAATAGCCAGTTTGCCAGATCTTTACAAAGTCTTCGAGAGATGTTGAATTGTCGTTGCGCCTTGCGTATTCGCAAACTCGGTGGTATTTATTATTACTATATTTTTCTATTTTTGATAAATAAGAATCTCCGCACGTTAGTTCGTTGTTCGATTGTTTTTAATGTCATCGCTTCGTCCTAAAAATATGTACAAGAAAAAAAAACGCTATTACCAACGAAAAAGACAAAATAATGACAAATATTGCACTCATGAAAAATCTTCTATGTAGCAGAAAATACTTACGCAAAGTCCACGCAATTTAAAATACATTGTAGGTACAAGTTTTTGTTTTATTTTTCATTCAGCACATCGCAATATTCCTTCCGGATGCGATCTATTATTTTTATTATTTTAAGTAAATAAGAATTCTCTGCACGTAATTCATTATTCGATCGTTTTTAATGTCATCGTTTCATCCTAACATATATACATGAAAAATAAGGAAACAAAAAAACAAAAAACTATTACCAGCAGAAAAAAGGAATGAATGACAAGTATTAACACCCGCGAAAAAGTCTATGTTGCGGCAAATAGTTACGAACGTCGAGGCAATTCAAAATCGATTGTAGGTACAAGCGTTTTTTTTTTTTTTAATTCAGCACATCGCAATATTCCTTCCGAATGCGATCGACGGCCGTTCGTTAATCTCCGAGAGCTACCATTATTCCCCTTCGTACCAATTCACGTTACGCTTTGGTCACACCGACAAGAGCGGGTCGAACTACACGCTCGTGTAATTTGTAGCCTACTTTGGATACCACGACGACGGTACCCGGCTTCTTGCCCTGCACCTCCTGCGAAAAGACGTGTGTCGGTAATGTCGCACGGTCGGTAAGTAAAGACGCAAAAAAGACTTCGCCGAATCTCACCTGTTGAAATAGGGCCTCGTGTTGATTCGGATCGAACTTCTCATCCAGAGGGTTGAACGATGTTAAACCATTTTTCTTGAACACCTGAGTACAAACACAAAAATTATTGAGTCCATTTTTTGTTTTTTTTTTTTCATAAGTAGCAGGGAAATGATGAAAGCAACATTGATTCTAAATCTTCTTACAGCAACACTCTATAAGTATATTTCATTACACACATACGTACATGACATACATCCATAACATACATACATTACATACATTTGCTCCAGATTACCTTCTGTAATTGTGCTTCGGTCATTCTCAACCCTTCGTACAAGCTCTTCAGGTGTGGATTTCTCTCTGTGAGTTCATCCTTTGGTACGCTCTCCGTGGCTTTGCCTAGAATATCTGCTACGTCCAGTAGATCCTTACAAAATCCCTGAATACCAAACAGTTTAGCATCGTCTATCTGCTTGGACAATCTGACCCTAAGATTTTCGCTGTCCGCCAATGCCCTCTTGTACTTGTCGTCAAGTTCGGCGTTACGCTCCTTTACATTGGCGAGCTCTGTGTTGAGAAGATCTATCTCGGACTTGAGTTTCTTTTCGTTCTCCGTAAGCTCGACCGTCTCGCCGCCGTCCGCCTTCCTCTCTTCCGTCGCCGTTCCGTATTTGTGCCTCTGTTGAACGGACGCTACGTACGGCTGCGACGATCTTCAACAACAAGAATCATGCAAGACGTATCGTGACCGCAGTCCAGAATCAAACGAACATCGCACTCGAGTTTTCGTCAGACAAATACAATTATGAAGCAACATTTTCCGTGAAAAATTTTCATGTGCGTCCGTGACTTATCGGAAGAATTTTGTGGAGGCCAAAGTGTGCCGATAAACACGTTGCAGCGGCAAAGAGATCGGATATTACCTAACAGCTAACCTACGAGATAGTGTCGGCTCGCACTCGTTGCGTCCGCGTCTTTTGTATTAACTGACTATAACTCGATTTTAACCATTGGAATACTCACCTTACGACAGTGCTTTTTGTGATGTGATGGATCGTGTCGATCGTTAGCCTCGTAAATCTCGCTGCAACCGGCAAAGCGATCGATGCCATGACTGGCGCGGTTAAATTTATCTTCACTGAAAGAATCTCACGACGAATGATGAAATATCACCGAACGCGGTCTATCGTACCCGCGACTGAAGACTGAAACCTCGTGCTCTACGAAGTGGTTCTCAAACGGCCAATCGATCGATTCGACTATCAGAAGTGGTGGTGTACCACATTTTTGCACCAAAACTCATTTCCGCGAGAAAGTAACTAGCTCGGTGCATGAACCTTATGCATTATAAATAGCGTTGTAAGGTTGCTTTCGACGCTTTCGACTAGAGATGTGCACCGAATTCATGACCGGTCATTTTTTTGGTCGTGTGATCGTCTCGTGACCGTCACATGAGCCAGTGATGCCAGATCCGCGGGAAATTTCCCACGGACGGAATTTTTACCCCCCAATCCGACCGTCCGAGGGAATAAAAACTGCGCATGCGTGTTTATGCCTATCCGTGCCTATCAGCTGTCTTCAAATTTAGCTGAATCTTCAAAAATTAAGTTTGGCAACTTAAAGCCTGTAATCCCAGCATCGCGAGTATGCTCTAGATTTTGTAACAAATTTTTTCTTCGTTGTCATTCTTTATTTTCTATTAATGTAGCCATCGTTTCTGAGAGAAGTTTTTTTTCACTTTCTGACATTACTATCGGTCCCAAAAACTCACTTTTCGATCGGAAATGACGTCACATCTTAAGTACCTCACTTCCAGTCTAGAAATCTCATTTATCGATGCGAAGTGACGTCATAGCAGCAATACTTTACTTCCTAATAGCCGTTTTGCGCACGCTTTGCGTGCGTAAAACCCCCATTTTCACACCCTGTGAAATAAATAACTATTTTCGCACTAGTCTAGTAATGTACTATTTTTGACTTGTTTGTCTATATTTTTAGAATGGTGTTTGTCTGATCTAGTTATTCTTCGGCGTAAATGATATACCCTACCTCTGGAATCCCATTTACGATCGATCTACGATCACGTAGATTTTGTGTTTACATTACTACGTCGTTTCCGTCACAAATATATATTCGCACGGCTCTTGCTCTCCATCGTTTTTATTGGAATGAATTGGTACAATTTTTTTTATGAAACACTGTTCTTCACACATCTTGTCGTGTTGTGTTTTTGTTTTTTTTTTTTGCTTCTTTTGATTACGATTATTTACAAAATTCAAAGCATATTTATCGTGTAATATCTGCGTAAAACAATACATAAGTCAACTACAATCCGGGTAATCTCTCGACAAATTAATGAACACTCATTTTTCCGCGTATATTTCACGCAGTTTTACTCTAATCGTCGATCGTAACAGTAATCACACACGTGGATGCGGTGAAGGGGTGCGTTAGTATCCGAGAAGGAAAGTTAACTTTGCTTTATAATGATCGGCCGCGCGATTTGATGTTTCGATTGAGATTCGCGAAAGCCGAGTCCGAACGAACAGTATTTTTTGTATTATGCATCGCCAAAATAATGATTTCATTAAATTCCGATTCGTCGGGGATAAAATCGTATCTTCGTGAAAGAAAAATCTTTGCGAATATACGCGAAGCAGCTGTTTATCCATTCTCCGAGATACCCTGTAAGAACCGAGACCCCGAACAGAAATTAGCCCTCGAACTAGACTATACTCTAACGTTCGATTTTTATTACAAAACGCATTCCCATTGCGTCGTTAAATAAATAACATTCCTGTCTCCGGTCGCTCGAGAAACTTCGAACCGCGACAAGATTTCGAATAAAGCGGTGGTGTCACTCGTACTTCGTGATACGAAAAATTAAGGAAAAAAGAAAAAGAAAAAACGTAGAAGCGAATATGTTAAAAATACACGCGTAACGCCAATCCGTCTACGAACGAATTAACACGAGAGACTCTATCAATTTCTTCCCGTATTTGACACGTTGCTTTCGATATAGTGGATACAAAAATTAATCTATTCTGCCTAGCGGGGTACACTCCGAATGTGTAAAATATGTCGTTAACGAATTACGTTTACTGGTAAATTGTACATCCTTTTGTGATTTTTTTCTTATTTTTTTTTTTTTTTTATTACGCGTGACCGTCGAACATTTTACTCATACTTCGAGCCCACGGATCAATTTTTCACACACTGGTGGTATTCCATTAACTTCACTGTTCGCGCTGTTAAGTAAAAAAAAAAAAAAAAAAAAAAAAAACAACCATCGACCGTTACCGGGAAAAACCCTTTCGACCGGCCCCCCTACACGTACAGCGGGCGACGTAGATCCGCGAGACTCGATGAGAACGAAGCTTCCGGCTGATTATCAGACGTATCTAGATATCGTCGTGGTTAGAATCCTTCCTGATACTGTTTCGAGTCCAGTCGCGTTTGGATCACCTCGAGCTGCCTCTTTGCTTCGCACTGCGGGAAATTCCGCAGGTCGTAGTACTGCGGTGCAATTTTTAATAACCAGTCGGCTACGGCAGAAGAAAAGAATAAATAAAATGAGTATATAGTTGAAAGATAAATAAATGCTCCGATTACAAAGCAACCGAGGTCCATCGAGCTACGTACGTTTGATGTCGGTTACTGTCCTGATGTAATTCTTCGTCGTCAGGACGAATTCATTGTAGATAACCCACTCGGGCTTATGGTCCAGACAACTGCTCGGATGAAGTTGGACGACTTGATTGTCCTTGATTGTCAGGTAATGACCGGTCCTCTCCAAATGCGCAACCTGATTTCACGGGAGATTTTAAGAGCTTGTTAATAAAAATGTTCCACTTTGAAGGTTTCGGTGTAACCCATGTTGTCTAGTTAAAACTCCGTACGCAGTTCAAGAACTTTCAAAGAGAATTGCCCGGACATTTCCAGGTTGTGTTGGGACATTTATAAAAAATGAAAATATGCATATTGCGCGCGACGTACGAAATAAAATTTACTTCGATAAACGTTTTCGTTGGAGTCGGTTCAGAAAAAGAAAAAAACGCTCACTATGCACGAATGTATATATGTATGTCACTGAAACTGAGTTCCAATTTTTTTCAGGGTTGCCGTTAGTGATACACGTTTTGAAACAAACTTAAATTGGCGGGGAAATAAATTAATTCAAGGACTTTAGGTGTAATTCAAGGACATTCCAGGATTTTTTTAAGGACAGGCAAAATTCAAAGACAGTTCCAGGACTTCAAGGATCGCTGGATACCACGTATCAATTCGCTCACCTGCATGAAGAATCCATTGACGAGAGCTTTCCTAATGTTAATATAATAATCCTTCGAAGTGAAGTCCGTCGAGGTACGTTTCAAGGAAAACCTGTCCATTATTCTACACAATTGTTCCCTCACGTTGTCGCCGCTTTTGAGAGACCGATAGTTGACGAAATGATCGTAACACCACGTCGGGTCTTCCAAATCTGAAGAAAAAAAATAAGAAAAGGAAACATTTAAGATACAGGTACGATAGAAAGATTCCGGTCGAATCGGTGATGAAAAGAAACGAGTTCCAGCTTACTTTGTTTAAAAGCATGGTACACGTTCAGCAGCGTCAAGTGGTCGCCGTCGATGTGGGCAAACTTCATTTTCGCGTCGTCCGCAGCTTTCTTCGCCTCGTTCGGTCTCACAAAACACTGTGGGACTAATACCATGTCAATCGTCAATATAAATACCTCTTTACCTCACCCCCTTCCTAATCATACACACGATCGTCCAATATTTCATAAGACCGATTGAATTTTTTTTTTCCTTAAGCCAACGACACGCGCATTGTATTAATCCTCATTGAGCCCCCGGGGTACAATACCTGAGAGCATAGCGGTTATGCTGAGTATCTCATTGCTACAATTGTGATTGCACGAGGCTATGAGCATTTTTGCGAGTTGTGGATCGAGAGGAAATTCGGCCATCACGGCTCCAAGGTCCGTCAAGTTTCCGTCGTCGTCGAGGGCAGCCAGGTAATTCAACAGTTCCAGAGCTCTCATGAGGGTCTCCGGTGCCGGTGGATCCATAAAGTCAAAGTGCACCTGCAAAGAGGAACGTTTAGTTTTCGAGACCGACGATCAATTAACTCGACGCACTGGCGTAACTTTGGCCATTCTTACCAGATCGTCAATGCCAAGTTTCTTCAGTTGAAGCACGACGCTTCCGAGATTCGATCGTAAGATTTCCGGATACGTGTTGTCCTGCATCTCATTTTTGTAAGCTTTCTCGGTGTACAGCCTGAAGCACTTGCCGGGCCTCGTGCGTCCGGCTCGGCCGGCTCTCTGTTGGGCAGATGCTTTGCTGATCGGCGAGACGAGAAGCGACTCCACTCGGATTCTCGGATTGTACACCTGAAAAAAAAAAAATTCAAATGTATACGTCAAACAGAGTTACATACGCCGATATGCTCCACTGGTAATCGAAAAATCGCGTGTGCGGTTTTTACCTTCTGTTTGGCAAATCCAGGATCTATGACGAATACGACACCGTCGATCGTCAACGAAGTTTCGGCGATATTCGTCGACACGACGACCTTTCTGCCGATAGCACCGTTCTGTTTGTTGGGCGGCGCCGCGTCGAATATTCTCTGTTGAAGATTCGGCGGCAGCGTCGAGTAAAGCGGTATGCATTTTAGTTCGCCGACTTCGGGACCGAGATTATCCATCTCCCGTTTTATTCTCTTGCATGCCTCCTCGATCTCCTCCTGACCGGTGAGAAACAGCAGGAGATCGCCGCTGACCTCCTCGCACATGTGGATCTGCACGACCGTTCTTATCGCCGCCTCGAGATAGTCGCGTTCCGGCTCGGGTGTGTAAAATATCTCGACGGGATGCGTTCTGCCCGGTACGTTCATCAACGGTGCGTTGTCGAAGTATTGCTGAAACTTTCCAGCGTCCAGCGTCGCGCTCATTATAACGAGCTTCAGATCGGATCTCTGTTTGATAACTTCCTTGAGCACGCCCATCAGCAGATCCGTCGCCAGGGTTCTCTCGTGAGCCTCGTCCAGCAGAATGACCTGATAGCCCTCGAGCATCGGATCGGACATTCCCTCGCGCAACAGCATACCGTCCGTCATGTACTTTAGCACCGTGGACGGCGAACTGCAGTCCTCGAAACGAATACTGTATCCGACCTGCATTCCCAGCTGCACGTCCATCTCCTCGGACACTCTCTGTGCCACGCTCATCGCCGCCACTCTCCTCGGCTGCGTGCACGCGACTCCCTTTCTTCCCGCTGATGTCGAGTACTCGACGCACCACTGGGGTATCTGAGTCGTTTTACCGGAGCCCGTTTCGCCGACGAGCACGATGCACTGGTGCTGAGCCAGGAGCCTCATGAAATCCGTTCTGTACTCAAAAACCGGCAGGGTGATTCTCTTCTTGAGAAATTCATGGTATCTGGGAGTGTACGGCAGTCCGGTGTAGGGATTTAGCTGGGACGACGTCTTCGCCGCAGCGGCCGGCAAGGCATTCTCCTGGCCCACGCTGCAACAAAAATTAATGAGAAAAAATGTTAGTTATTAATTTCAGACCGGAGCAACAGGATCGGACAATTTTTAATAAACATCGAGCAAGCCTGCGAAATAATACGAGGAACGAGGAAAACTGTTTTGCAAATATTAATTTAAAAAAAAAGGCAAACATATAATGTTTTGTTTATAAAAAAGAAAATCATATGAGGATTTTTTTTTTTATAATTGAAAATATTTTGCATCTTATTTATTAAATTTTTATTTTTTTTATGTTTTAACTTTAAATATTATTTGATATTGCAGAATATTACAATCGTATTGTATTAAAATGATACAATATTGCAGAAAGCTTTTTCTCATCGAAGGGGATAAATAAATATATGAAACGTTATATTTTTCTAATATTTGGGCCAAGAGCCAAAACAATCTAACACAGCGAACTATGGTTTTAAAAGTGGAAAAAAAAATGAGATAACTCCGATTCTGAATCTGAGAACCACTGCCGCTCGTATTGGAGCCAAAAGGCGAGCGAGTGGGAAACACGATGGTGGAATGGGACAATAATCAAAGCCCACGTTTTTAGGTCGTTTTGTACGACGTGTATTTACCAGTACAGCAAACTGATGACAAGCTTTGCGAGGCTATTTTTTCAGCACTTGGAAAATCGGATTGTCAGGAGAAACGGTGTAAGGCGAGGGGGCTCAAGTGTATTAGTTACACACATGGCCAAAAGCAAATATTCGTCGCGTGTGCCGTAAAGCGAAAAGATAGAGAAAAAAAACGGTCGGTAGAGATATTTTTCAAGTTTGATGCTGTACTCACGTTCTCCGCTTGACGTAAGGGTCGACAACCTCGATCCTTCGCTTCGACATTGCGCCTGTGATCCACCACGGGATATATTAATCAAATGCCGAGAATTTGTTTACGATTGTTGGGTCCCCCCGAGTAAGCGTCACCAAAATGGCAAGCGAGCTAGGCGAGCGAGGCCAGAGCTCAAGGCCTTAGCGATCGAAGCGAAACCTCACACCGTGGCTGCTCGGAACACACGGTGCAGAGGGAGCAGCGCTCTCCGCGACGTTGTACAGGGCGAGTTTCAATATCAACTGCAAAAGAGCTCGCAGCCGATCGTGGCTCCGCTAGATCGTTCGAAAGCGCTTTCCATATGTTCAATGATCGAAGTTACGTCACGCAGAAGAATTTGGAAAATGTCATTGTGACATCACTTTCCAGTTTAGAAATCACATTTTTCAACCGGAAGTGAGTTTTGTAGATTTTTCGAAAGCGCTTTCCGGTTTGGAAGTCTCATTTTTCTACGGGAATGTAACGTCACACCGGAAATATGTTACTTCCGATTGAAATGTCTCATTTTTCGATCAGAAGTGACTTTACACAGGAGATACGTTACTTTCGCTTTAAGAATCTCAATTTTTGAATCGGATGTGTTCGTTACTTCCGATTTCACCGTACGTTTTTCAAACCGGAAGCCGCGTTGTGGAGATTTTTTAAATTTTTCTATGGAATTATCGGAAATGCAGGTATAGGAGGAAAAGCGTAATTTAAGGAACACGAGAAAGTGGGGAAAAGAACGATACGTCTAATAGTACATTTCGATACAAGTGCCAAAAACCTTTTTCTTTCAGCACGAGACGAAGACGAGTGTTGCAACCACACGAGTTAAGAAAACGTTTTTCGCCCGAGTATCGAACAACATTTTATTTCACTCGGTGCGAAAATGGGGGTTTCCGCGAAGCGTGCGCAAAAACCAAATAAAATATTTGGAATTCATCTCGAATGTCAGCGACAGAAACGGATGAATTAAGGAACACACAGTTTGAGCTCCCCCCCCCCCCCCCCACATAGCCATCAAGATGACAACGGGTCAGCGGAGGAGTCCGATTCTAAAAAGAAAATAAACAAATATTGAATTCATTATTCGATCGAAAATAACCCCGATAAGATGGATGAGGACAGAGTGTGTGTAATAAATGTGGCAACCGATATAAAAGTATTGAACGTTGCATTCTCGTCTGGATGGACGACCGAAGATCTCTGCATCAAGGTTAGTCCAACCGAAACGTCAATTTCTCGTGCGAAAAAAAAAATCAATTTTTCAATGACGATCTATCGATATATGACGCACGCTGTTCGTCGCTCTTCCCCGCCGATCCGTCAATCATCATTGTTTCATTCAGGTTTGCAAGCAAATCGGCATAGGGCCGGTCGCCAGACACCTCTTTGCCCTGCGAAATCGTTCGACGCGACTGTGGTTTCCGCCCGGTTACAAACTCGAGAGCAAAGAGAAAATAAAGTTTGAGTTTCGTCTGAGATTCAAGCCCTCCAGTCTGCACAGACTCAAGCACATAGATCCAAAGGCCTATGACTATTACTTTCAACAAGCTCGTTCCGATGTCCTCGACAACAAAGTGCCGGACATCGTGTACGAACGACACAAGCGGGAGCTCATAGGTTTGGGAGTCAGCGACATGTACAGGTACACTGACAACTAAACATATCGAGACAAAACGAACAGTGAATAATAATTAAATTAAACTGAAAATCTGAAAAACAATACAAGCGAATGTCACTAAAATCATTTGATTCAGACGTAGGATCGTATATTTTATATTTTTTATTTAAACCAAATGGTTTGAATAAAAATAGATAAAAATTGAATTCTCTATTCGAATAAAATATAAATATATTTTATTAGAAATAGAGAAGCATAAGGCAAAATGGACCAGTGTCCTCCACTAGAGATGAGATCTATGTTCATTCAATTCCTCCAAAAAAACTGTTAAAAATGGTCACTCCTCCCTACGTGTCTACAGAAACTCAAATCAAATGTTATAGTCTCGATTTAATTTGAATTTCATAATTAATAATGAATTATAAATAAAATTAAAAATACGTTTTCTCTTTTGCCAGGGTAATGCTCGAGAAGGACGTACCCCGCGAGATAGTCGAATCGGATTACAAAAAATACATACCCAAAGAGTGCATAAAGCGTCATTCGTTCTTCATAAAGAAGCCCATACACAACGCCCTCATTAGAATATCGGGTCACGACGCGTCGTACGTTAAGGAACAGTACCTCAATCAATTCGAGTGCATGGCACCGAATTATCCGTGCGAGGATTACAAAGCTCTGATGGACAAGGGAGTGCCGAATCCGCCGTCCCGCGTATTGCTCAGAGTTAACGCAACGGATGTTAAATACTGCGATACCGAGAACGGCGAATGGAGTACACTGTGCGCGATCGAGGATCTTTGTTTCATCTCGATAAGGTAGCCCGTGTAAGGAGAATAAGGTGGCAGCATGAACGGACCCGTCCATTCGAGCCCGTCTCGTCGACCTAACGCCGTTTTCTGTTTTATCGTCACGCGAAGGCAGGACAGCACCGTCGAAGTATCGAGGAAAAATGGAATACCTTCGTACCTGAAATTCGGAACAAATGCCCTTCTCATGTCCTTCGTCTCCGCTCTGGACGGATACTATAGGCTCGCCATAAAATGGACGTTCAATCTTTGTCGAGACGTTATAACGCCGAGTCTGGAGAGGCTGCACAAGCAAAAGTGCCATGGACCGGTCGGGTAACATAATCATTTGAATTTACGCTAACGATCCCGCCGATTCGATACTCCACCCGCTGTTCGCAAGCTGTTCTATGTCATTCCCCACTGACAATTCTTTTTTTGTATGCTCGCAGAGGCGAATTTTCCTACGCGAAAATGGAAGAGAAACGCTCCAACAGACCGGGAACTTACGTATTGCGCGAGAGCGAAACAAAGTACAACGTATTTTACTTGGACTTTTGTGGCAAGGACAGTAAGCCCCGGACGCACAGGATAGAGCAGTTCGGTCCGGACGACTTTGTTCTCTTGGATTCCGTTCAGAGGTACAGATCGCTCGGACAGCTCATCGCCTCGCATCAGGATCCGGAAGGGCAGGTTTATCTCGCCGAGTGCCTGCCACCTTCGGAATACGGTTCGTTGCAATTCTTATCGTTCGATTCTATTTACGGTGATCAATTAATATTAATATTAATCTTAGAGGGGGCATCGCCCCTCTGTTTTAAAGAGAATATCTAACACAGCGAGTAAGCGAACTCTGTGGTATCCACGAATGAGTAAATCTTGCTTCTGTGAACTAAACGAAGCCCAGAGGTTTATGTGTGGACGTATTACATCATATTACATTATATTATTAGTTAATACTAAGAGTCTATGTAATGCAATGTTATGTAATAATAATATACAATAATATTATTTGTCTTACCCCGCAGACAAATCGCCTCTGTTGATTTGCGCGCCCGAAGGGGTGGGCAGCGACGTCGCTGCAGACGAGGAGATAATCGCGGCTCTCCTCGAAGGCGGTCCACGCTGCATTCCGCCTCACCAATTACAAGTTTACAAAGCTCAACCGTTGCCGAAGAGCAGCGACAACGGCGAACCACGTACGGCCACGAACACGACACTCTATCGCGCGATGTGGCGGGTGGCTAAGGGAAAGAAACTCGAAGCAGCGATAAAGGTCCTCAAGGAGGAGGAGTGGAGATTTACGAGAGAATTTCTTGAGCTCGCCGGCAAGTGGGGTCAGCTGAGATCCGGAGCATTGGTGAGACTTTACGGCTTGACGGTAGCACCCGCTGTTGGAATGCTCCTGGAGCTCGTAAAGCTTGGTCCTCTTGACGTTTATCTGCGTGAAAACTCACCGCAGACCGTTAAGACCGTTGATATGGTGGAAGCAGCCGCCTGTCTGGCAACGGCGCTCTGGCATCTGGTACGTCTTGTTTCATTGTTTTAATTTTGCTTCCTCGCAGAGGAAGCTGTTTTCGTAAAAAAAAAAATTTACAATTTCGAGATTTTATTGTCAAAGTACTTGATAATAGTTTTCAAAATCATTCAGTCAACGATCTTGTACAATAAATATTGCGGCAAATTTTGACGATTTCAATTTTTTGAGACGTAGAAACTGTTATGTTATGAAAAAAGGTGCAAAGTATTTGCACCTTTTTTTGCCATCTGCAAAAAATTTGCAGATGGCTAACTCATTTATTATAATTTGGCGAATAGCTTCCTCTACAAGGGAGCTAAAATCTATGAGCGAAGTTTGTCATAAATTGCTCTAAATTGTAATAAATGAGGAAGCCATGTGCAAATTACTTTATACCTTTTTTTGATTGCAAACGATTACCACGATACCTTCTTCAATCGACGTCTTCCTAATCTTTGTACGTTATAGGAAGAAAGTGGCGTCGTCCACGGGAACATAAGATGCCGGAAACTGCTGGTTCACGCTCACACGGACAATAGCTTTATCGTCAAGCTCGCTGATCCCGGACTCTTCAGCTACACGCAAGCCGAGTCAGTGTAATTCTCGATGCTAGCCAATTCTCACGGTTCTTCGCCTGAAATCCGTTAATATATTTATTTTTCTTATGCAGCGTTCACTGGCTGCCGCCGGAGTGTTACTTGAATCCGGAACTCGCAAGGCGGAGTACACGGGCCGATGTTTGGGCACTGGCTACGACGTTCTGGCAGATATTTTCACGAGGCGCGGTCCTCTCCGCTCATCGGGACATCGAGTCAGTAAAGAAGGTACAATGTCGAAGAACGACACTGCGATTGTCACAGATACGCTGAGAGAAGGATCTGATAGAAATTGCCATTGTTTGGTAAAAACCGACAGAACTTTCAGGTAGCAAAAATACATCTGGCATGAAAAAGTTATCCAAATGGGTTACATATTTCCGCCCGGGTGGTACCTATAAGCTCTTCTACGTCCAAAGTTAATATTTGGCCGTAGGATAGCTTATAATTAACATCCGGACGGACATATGTAACCCATTTTGAAGCCTTTTTTACAACAGATGTCTTTTTGGTACCTGATCGACCGTTTGTCGATCGAATTATTTTTATGTATACATACATTAAAAAATGTGTTCGACGAAATTGTCAGTTTTAATCAACGAAATTCTTAGCCAGATACGCAAAATTTTGCCAACCCGCCTTCTGGAAAAAATTACCATATGGGTTGGGTAAAAATTGCTATGGCCATGTTGCCTTATCGAAATTTACCATATGAGTTGACAGTTTTTTCGGGTTCCTTCTCTCAATATACTTAATGCCGCGTAAATAGTAAAAGGCAAATTGGTGATGCACATTGTGTAACATGTAACATTCATAACTCATTGCAGTTTTACGCGAATGGGAAACGTCTGCCGATACCGGTCGGATGTCCCATAGAAGTGTACAATCTGATGACCGAGTGCTGGGGCGATCTCGGTGGTCCGCGAAAACAGCCGCAGGCGATAATGCGCGATATCAATCAGATTTTGTATCAGGTCTACAACTCTCGGCGAACGCACGCTTACGCAACGGCGTTTCCGAAACTCTTCAACGATCCGGACCGCCGCGAGGAGGAGGACCCGGAAGCAGCGGAGAACAATTCATCGTCGGACTGCGAGTCCCGGGCCAGCAGTCTCTTCACCGATCGTACGAGCCTTCCGTGGGACGATGGAGACGACAGTAAAAAATCAAACTTCGACTGTTCAAACTTTGGGGAAACAACGACGTACGCTTACGTTTATTTTATTTTTCTATTTCAGGCGGTGGCGTGCTGATAGGCTCGAGCGATCCTTATCAGGACGCCGAGGAAGAACTCTCGGCCTACCTCGGCTGGCTCGCGGAGATCGAAGGAAACGGGGTCGTGAGACACGGAAGCGGTGTGATCGGCGATTCCATAAACAACGTTGATGGAAGTTCGAGAAGCGGAGGCTTGCTCGGTCAGATGCAGGGCATCTTCGAGCTCGATGCCGACTGCAACGTGATACTTCAAGGTCGCATCGGTCAGGGTTTCTACGGCGAAGTATATCGCGGAACCCTCGAGCGCGATAACGCCAAAGACGCCGAGCCCCAACAGGTGGCCGTTAAAAAGCTGAAGACGCGGGCGTTGGAGGCTGACTTGAGAGACTTCGAGCGGGAAATATCAATAATGAAAGTAAGAAGAAACGGCTTCATTTCGAGTCCGCCCGAATCGTTGAGGCTCCGATTAAGGTCCTTGGAGCGCTTCACACTAGTCAAATGAGGGCTATATTTTTAAAGTCGTGTATACAAACTTTTACGCATTTTACACATTTTTTTTATTCATTGAAAAAAATCTGAACGGATATGTACCTTTTCGAAACTTAGCACAAATTAATATATATTTTTTTTTTGCAAATCCATTGCAATTAATGTTTTTCTATGTCGAAAACATCTGCTGTAATACAAACAACCGTCCACTTATAATCAATAGATGAATAAACGTTTGTACAAACGACTTTAAAAATCACTTTAACATTCAGTTGACTAGTGTCAAGCGCCCCAACCTCGTTAAACCCTGTTATGTATTTCTGTTTTTACATTCTTTTTTTCCCCAGACTCTAAAGCATCCCAACGTCGTGGAAATTCTCGGTGTAATATCGGAGCCGGAAGTGTGCCTGGTTATGGAATTCGTCAAGCACGGGTCGCTCCAAAGTTATCTAGCAATACATCGGGAGAGTCTGACCCATAAGAGGCTTCTCGGTTTCGCTCTCGATATCTCGACGGGAATGGATTATCTCGGTCGCAAGAGCATCGTTCACAGGGATCTCGCCGCTCGTAATATTCTCGTCGCGGACGAGAGTAGAGTCAAGATAAGCGATTTCGGTCTCGCCCAGGTGACTGGTAAAAACGATTATTACATACTGCAGACAAATCGGGATCTTCCGATAAAGTGGTATGCACCGGAGAGTCTGCGCGACGGTATATTTTCGCCCCGATCGGACGTGTGGTCGTTCGGCGTTACGATGTACGAGACCTTCGGGCTCGGCGAGGAACCCAAGCTTCCCGGCGTCGGCGGCGAGATCAATGCAAACGGCGCGAACGAGGAGGAGGGAGGCGCCGAGCTTCTGGCGGCTCTGGAACGAGGTACCCGACTTCCTTGTCCGCCGAGCTGCCCTCAAGCCGTCTACGTTAAGCTCATGTACCCCTGCTGGCATCTGCAGAGTCGCGAGAGACCCGATTTCGCGACACTGTGCAACGACATTCGCGAGTTGGTGGGACAATATTGAGGGTGATCAACAACGATCTACCGGAATCGAACCGGGTGTGAACTGTCCAGCCGGGAGATAATATTCTCCCGAGAGTTGTGCCCTCGCGAAGGACTGGAAAAACGAGACGCTGAGATACAAATAATTTTATCGATGTGCCATTGACGAAGTTGATCTGTCGACTGACAGACTGTCGTCGTTGACGCACGGAAAACGCACGAAGGTGAAATGTCGGGCGCTAGTACTTGTAAAGTGAGGCGGAGAGGGAGAGGGCGAGCGGAAGGGATTTGTATGGCACAGAATCGACAATGCGACGACACCGTCGACTTAGGAACTTTTTTTTTATCCCAAGCAGTTTTGCTGCGAAGAGCCTATGCTGCACGGACAGAGTTTCCTTATTCGTTATGTAAATTGATCGTCGTCCAGGCATATTCGATCAGACTTACCGATCGCATGCACGGTCAAAGTCCGCGACGAAATAAACGCAAACAAATTTCGTCCTTTTTACATCATCGTTCAATCTATCAAAACCCCTAACTCCTATAATCAAGAGACGCGGTAGCGCCTCGACGCCAAGTACTTCAAAAAAGATTTTTAAGCGAGTTGAGCGAGATTCGTTATATAGTAGAACCTCTATCATCCGAACCTCGATCGTCCGAACCATGACTCCATTTATTCGAACGCTCGGTTATCCGAACGTTGGCGCGAAACATTATTCAGTGTTGCTCGCCGCGGCAAGCGCCGCTGCCGTGTTGAAGCATTCTTTCTTTCTTCCAGCATCAATCCGCTCGCACATTGGGTTTCACCCGCTCGAGCAGTTTTACCCATCCCAGCAGAGTCGGACTGCATGCATCGCAGACCAGTTTAAATACCAAATCGTTTGAATCGCCTTCCATACGTAGATCACACTGAAGCGACTGTGAGATTTCACTGATCAAAAGCGCGTAGTCTAGCGTTCGGATATTAACATTTTATAAGTCATATCTCCAACCCCACTCTTAGACGCTACCGTAGCAACGAGTGATCTCCACTTTACATCCGTTAGTCCCGTTTCCGTACGGTTCCGGGCGGTGTTACTTATAGAGGGTTAAAAAATGGATGACTCCATTTCGTAAAACTGTTGAAATAAGTGTTCGATGCCGGAAATATGTTAAAAATATGTTTTGAAGTCTAGTATATACTCTAGTATATATTATTTCATTTCTATATGTCGTATTTGTATCCGTGTTATGATGCCGTAAAAAAAAATTTGTGTTTCAATTATCCGAACTTTTGATTATCCCAACTGGACGCGGTCCTAACGGGTTCGGATAATCGACGTTCTACTGTACATACTAGTTTTGACATTCACAGGTCTCTACATATATCGACATCGAGCAATTCTCCCTGTCGTCCAAACTCTGCCGAAATAATTGAGCGTGTTGCCAAGCTTGCTGGTCTTTGCCTCCTCCGAGTTCCGCACTGACACTGATCCTGGAGACACCGTTAAGCTCGCAAGTCTCGAAATTTTCGCAGTTCTCGATCGCAAGGACCATGTCTTCTTTGTCCGGGACCTCGTACGATCCCGTGACTTTCCACTGGACCGTTCCTCCGTGAAAAGACGCGCTGCTCGCGCGGATCCTGACGAACTTCACAGCGACTTCCGGTTTCGCCACTGCCAGGCTCCAAGTTATCCTTCCGATCGTTTGTCCCGGCGAACGCGCGAGATAAGCCACTTTCCAGTCCGTCTCGAGCTTACGAAATATCCCACCCTCGACGGCCTTGACACCGTTGCTCCAGCCCGTCTTTCTCTCCAGGATACTCTCGCCATTGCCGATCGTTTCGTACTCGTCCTTCGCTGAGAAGAATCGAAGCTCGAAATTTCTTGAGTCCCGCGGAATTCTCCATACGTGTGACTCGTGCAATTTGTCCTGAAGCCACAGTAACAGATAAGGCTCCTTTCAGAGGATGTTAAGGAGGGTTGTTGCGAAATTCGTTATGCATTACCTCAGTCTCTCCGCGAGATGTTCGCCACGCGAGTGAACCGGAAGTCCGTCCTCCGTACTCGTTAGCGGCTTCGTCGTCGGGTTTCTCCGCTCCCGGCGGTGCCGGCATCAACTCCACGAGTTCCAGAGCTCTTCGCTTTGTCACGAAGCGTTTTCTCGCCTCGCTGTAACCTGGTGAATTCTGCCGCTCCTCGTTCAGTCGACAAATGAGGGAGCACAGATCTCGCTCGTCACAGAGTTTACGTCGTTGCATGACCGCCGCTTGGTTTCTCGTGTATCGCCAGGTAACGTCCTGAACCTCGTCCCGCGAGTACGCCATGACGTAAGTGAGCTCTTTCTTCCAGCCGAGCTCGTAAAGCAACGGACGATCCATCGCGTTCTCGCAGGGGTCTGCGTGAATCCATCTGCTCGAGGCGATCGACCAGACCTGGAACGAAAAGCGCAGAATTTGCTCGAACCGCTCGACTGGAGAGGTGAATCGAGATAAATGCGAGGGCCTTCTTACCTCCGTCCAGAGGTGATCCGTCTCGTCGTGGACGAGCCTAGCATCGAAGCCCAAAGACCGGCACATCAGGGTAAACGCGTTGGCCCATTCGCCGCAACGGCCTCGTCGCGTCTTCAACAAAATTCCGGGATCTGTGTAACGTGGGAACTCCGCTTCGATTCCGCAATCATTGCATCTGACAAAAATTCGTAGAGCGTTCACGAGAGTCAATAATGAAGGAACGAGTCTAACGGGGTTTCGTCGATTCCCGGAAAACAAATAGGTGTTTTACTCATTTCTTATCGGTAAAAAAAATCCCCAGGTTTCGACTACATAAAATTGTTGGGGTTTGATTTATGAAAAACGGAATATAATAAAAAATAATAATGTTAGAAAATATAGAAATCCTAAATTTTTTTTACTGGTAAAAAATAAATAAATAAAACACGTTTTATAACGCAAGGCAGTTTCCTGTGTTCTCGATTACTTGTGTATCTCGATCCTCGAGATTCTTGGATCCCCAGAGAGTTCTACCCTCTCGTATTTGCAGGCTTTACCGCATACGCTGCATGTCGGACTGTCGATCCAGGCGAAAAATTCATTCTTGAACCACTCGAGCAATTCGGCCAGTAGCAAATCCTCCACGGTTAACCGATGCTCGGCAATGGACGTTGATTCGTCACCGGAGCCGCTCGACTTAATTTGCCTGCGTGAAATGCATAGAATTTTCGTTTTACCTTCTATCCAATCATTGTTTTTGCTTCCTCACTGAGGAAGCTATGTTTTTGTAAAAGAAAAAGAAGAAAATCGAGATTTTAGCGTCAGAGTATGTACTTAAAATAGCTTGAAATGTCGAGTAATGTGATTTCTACCGGGTGTCCGGATGTGTGTATAGGTGTGTATGTGTGTAACAGACTTTCATCGTATAAAACGTCTATAACTCGGAAACGGTTTGAGATAGCTAGTTGAAATTTGGTACGCTAGTAGAATGGTCATGTCCCTTCATTCAGAAAAATTCAGTGCAATTTTTATAAAAATTGAGGCCACATTCAAGATTTTACGGGATTTTTAATTTTTGTTTTGTTTTAATATTGTGGTATCTCCAAATTGCGTAAATTTTAAATTATCGTCCTAAAACTGCATACGAATATAATATTTTTGTCAAAGACCTTTGCTATTGAATTTGACCAAAATCTATCTATGCGGTCAGATTTTATGGGATTTTGATTTTTTGTTTTTTTTACTTACTAAAGACGATCTAATTTCAGTGAACATAGAGTTATCGAGCTTAAATTTTATACAGAAATGGACTGACACTGTACAATGTTTAGTATTAAATTTGGGAAAAATTGATCTAACCGTTTAAATTTTATGGGATTTTGAAATTTGTGATTTTTTTTTGAAAATTTCTAGTTTATGTTCGACACGAGTTTCTGAATCAAATATCATGCTAAAAGTTAAATAAGTTCTCATTTTGTAAACAGCAGTGAAGATTAGATAAAAAATTGCCTAAAAAATACGAAATTCGGAAATTTCAGTTTGCAATTTTCTACAATAAATTTTGCGGTGAAATTTGACGGTTTTAATTTCGTGAGATGTGGAAATCTTGTTATGTTATGAAAAAAAGTGCACAGTAATTTCCATCTGACTTCCGCATTTATTACAGTTTCGTGTATAGTTTCCTCTACGAGGAAGCCAAAATCGATCTAAGAACTTTTTCATTGAAAAAAACTATGTGTCAAATTGTAATCAATAAGGAAGCCTTGTGCATTTTTTTCTCCTTGCAGATGCCTCACCTCTGCAGCTCCCTCATTCTCCTCATAGCTCCTAACTGCAATCTTGCAATCGGAATTACCCGACGCGCCTTCTCCTGAAGCTGCTTGTCTTCGTAAATGAGACACTGTAGCGACTTGGCCACTACGCGATCAAGAAAATTCTTTTCCAGGTGAATCTTTGGCCTGACCCCATGGGCCTCTTCTCTGGTGCTTGCCGGCTTTGCCGACTGAGATTTGCTCTGGACATCGTGCAACCCTCTCTGAACCTGCCTGAGTCTCGACAGAGGGGCTTCTTGAGGCAGCGTGAAATATTCTCCATCCTGTGTGAAGTAAAAAAAGTTTATAAAAAAGTTACTCGTCGGACTGATGCGGAGTTTGCAAGATTAAATATACCTCAACGAAACCCATTTCAAAGAGACACTGCATAGCTCCGGAAGCTGGTAATAATTTGTTCAGCAGACCTGGGTCGCTCACTCGGAGTCTGCGATATCGAATGTCGTTCGGGTACGAGACGATATTCTGGCATAGGCGCATCAAGAATTGGATCGCGTCGGCCCGAATCTGAGCGTCGTTGTCGTTCAACGAATCCAAGCATCCTTTCAAAATATCGTCCATTTTTTATTGCGGCGAAATATTCGACGGAGAACCATCAAATCCGGCTTATCTTTGACGTTTGTTACTTCAAGATTCGTTGACCGATTCGGTTAGGCTTGGATAAAATGATTCGGAGAATATTTTAAAAAACCTAACAAGCTTCCATCGAAGCGTAACTGCACAATGGAATGATTCGAGCGTGCATCAATGATCATTAAATGTCAAGAAACACTTGTCATTGTTTAAATTAAAAGTAACTAAAATGACTGACGGTGGATTAAAAAAGGGCTCAGCTGTTTGTGACGTCGGCGTCGTCTTAGACTTCGCGGGGCGAGTTTCGATGTCAGCTGCAAGAACTCGCTTCTAGCTTTGATCGTTACCAAATTAATCGTATATATATTTTGGAAATTTGTTTGTTTATTTGTCTAAATTCTCAAGAATCCAGCGATTTCTTATGGACCCTGATAATTCCAAATTCCCCTAGGGGTCTCCATAGCATGCCATGATAACTATTCTATTATACCGGAATATCAGCAATATGTCATGGTTTGAAAATTTTATGTTTCGATTGGAAGTGACAACATACCGACAATACATCACGTCCGGTTTTAAAATCGTATTATTCGACCCGATACGACATACCGAAATCTCGTTTTTTGACCCGAAGTGATATACCAGAAATACGTCACGTCCGGTTTGAAAATCTCGTTATTCGAACGGAAGCGATATCCCATCCCGGAATGACGTCACCGTTCCGGATATATTTCATAGTCCATAGCGAGCCTACGCCTAACGTTAAAAATCCCTCCCCACAATGTACAGTCGGAAAGTTCGGTACTACCGGTAAGTTACTCGGTAAGTTACGTAAGCTGTCCACCCGCATATTTATTATTCAAATGGTTTATTAATTTATTAATGATACAAATAATGGGACAATATTGTGTGCATCGTATAAGAGCATTCGTGATTGTAACCTATGAGGATTCGTCGAGCGTAGATTATGTAAAATTGTGCGGGAACAATTGTTGAAACTCCCTCGACCGCTGCTGCTCGTCGTCCGTGGAACGAAATTGAGAAAAGCATACCTTGTTCGCGACATTTGGAAAAACGAAAAAAGAAAAAGCTATCAAAGTGGCACGATAAGCGAGCCAAATCATTCAGTCAACATTCAATCGCGTTAATGAGTTCCGCGTATCCGCAATCCACGCTGCCACATTCTAAACCATTTGGCCGGAACGCATTTTTGTTGCTGCTGCTGTTGTTTAAATTTCGCTTGTGTGCATGAATAACGGTAATTATTACATAGGTCTGCCGATGCCACGACCCATTGGCATCTGGGGTGCGTCTCCGCCGCCACTCTTCGGATTCTTGATCGTCTCGTCGACAGACAGAATAAGACAAGCCGCCTCGGCGGCCGCGGTAAGAGCGTTTATCTTCACGATTGCTGGCTCCCAAACGCAGGCTTGCATGTTGTCGGCGATATCCTCGGACATTATGTCCACGCCGTACCAGCATTTGCCTTGATGATGCTTCTGGCGCAGTTTGTTGAGAATGTTCGTAGCGTCAAAACCGGCGTTGTCGCAAAGTTGCCTGAACGAAAATAAATCATCAAAGAGAATGTTGTCGTGAGTGGAAGGACTTTTTCAATGAGATCTTAAAACGTACCTTGGAATAACCTCGAGAGCACGAGCAATCGCGCTTATCAAGAGCTGCTCCTTTCCAGCGATAGTGCGAGAGTGATCGCGCAGAGTCCGGGAGAGCTCCATCTCGATAGCTCCGCCACCTCCGACGACCGCGTCGTTTTTGATCATACGCCTTACGATCATTATAGCATCGTGAAGTGATCTCTCAGTCTCCTCGAGGAACTGTTCGGCTCCACCGCGGAGTACGAACGTACACGTTCTCGCGTTCGGACAGCCGGCGAAGAAGTTGAATCTAAAATCAATTAAAAACAATAAAGATCAACGAAGCTTCGAAAATCTATCAAAAATCTATCAAAGAACTTTCTCATAGAGAAAACTAGGCGCAAAATTGTAAAAAAGTGCGGAAGCCATATGCAATTTTTTAAATACTGTGAGATCTCTCACCTCTCGCCGCCGATTTGCTTCTCCTCGAAGGACTCGCATTTGCCGAGAACAGCGTCGCTGATGTCGTGCGCAGTTGTAATAACCGCACCGCCACACGCCTTGAGGGTTCTCTTGAGATCCTCCTCGGGAACACGGCCGGCACAGAACATATCTCTATCGGCGAAATACTGAGTAGCGACATCACCGATCGGCAATTTCGACAGAACAACGTTAGCTCCACTCTTGTGAATCATCTCGAGTTTCTGGTAGAGAATCGTCCATTCGGCGTCGACGATCTTCTGATACTCGGCGACGTTGTCGACGCGAACTTCCGCGTTGTCGCGCTCCGCTTTGAGCTCGAGCTCGATGTTCAGCAGCGCGATCTTGCACGGGGTGTACTTCTTCGGTTGCATCTCGAATCCGGCGTAAGAGAAGGTTTTCTTGAAAGCCACGCCGGCGATTAAGAGAGACTCTTCGAGAGATCCGCCGGATACCTTAAAAAAATGTCAAAAAATGTACGTTAGTCTTTGAAGCGTTCGTGGAACGAAAATAGTGGGACTAAATGATAAAGACAATTGTATCGATTAATTTGAAACATGAGAAGGAAACCGTAAATAAGCTCTCCCGCGACACGAGACTCACCTTTTTGATACCGATCATGTTGAGGGGCAGCAAATCGTCGAGCTGTAATACCGCGTCGACGACCATCTTGCTGAAGAAATCTTTCTGTTGATGAATCAACTTCGAGCTCAGCGCTGTGGCCGCGCACTTCTCCAGCAGAAGACGCTTTTCGTCGGTAGATTTTTCGATCTTAACGCTCCAGGCGTTTATCGTCTCAATCGCAATTTGAATAGCGCGACGGAAGGATTTTATTATTATACGCGGATGCACTCCCTCCTCGACGAACGGCTTCATCTGTTTGAGAAATTCACCGGCCAGCAGTACCACGCTCGTCGTGCCATCTCCGACCTGAAATCATCGACGAAAATGGGTTTACAAATATTTATCGTAATTTTTTTTTTTTTTTTACTTTGCTATCAAATGTTTGAACTGTTCTGAAGCTGTTGCAAATATTTGTGGAACAACCAGTCTAGACGTTCGAATCAATGTTCTCCGTCACAAATCGTGGACAATTATACCTCAAGTTTGTCACAAAGTTTTTGATTATCTGTTTGGAGCAGCTATTCATTATTCGATATTATTAAGAAAATATTGTAATATCAACCCGTAACAAGATGACGCGTCGCGATATTATATTACAATTATATTAATATTAGTATTATTGAAAAATATATTTTGGTTTCAACTCACCAACTCAAATGGGTTTACAAATTTTTTTCTTAATTGAAAAAAATTTTTGTTAAATGTTTGAACGGTTTTGAATCCGTTGCGAGTATTTGTGGAATAACCAGTGTAAATGCTCGAATCAACACGTTCACACGTTCACCGACACAAATCGTTATTCAATATTATTGAGAAAAGATCGTAATATCCACGAGCACAAAGTTAGCCCGTCGCGATATTATATTACATTTATATTAACATTAAGCGTATAAAAAAATATCATATTTTTCACTCTATGATCTTGGTGTACTTGCCTCAGCGTCTTGCGACTTTGCGATGTCGACGAGGGTCTTTGCAGCTGGATGAACGATATCCAGAAGCTTGAGGATGGTTGCGCCGTCGTTGGATATTGTACTTTTGCCATTTTGATCGACTATGAGTTTGTCCATACCACGAGGACCCAGGGTAGTCCTCACAGCATCCACGACCATTTGACACGCATTGATGTTCGAGATCAGCTGAGGCTTTCCCTGAGACGAATCTGTCCCTTCCTTCAGGAGGATAATTTGCGGTTGCTGAAAAAATTATCGTGTTGTTAGCGGAGTTGTAAATAAATGTTTGAAGATTCGTCATGGCTGTACCCTTGCAAATTTTCCCATTTCTTTTTTTTATTTTGACAACTTTCTTCACTCAACTTGTACTATAGAAATTTTTTTTTTCTGCGAATAAACAACCGAACAGAGGCAACCTGCATTTGTTTGAAAAAAAACAAATGGTGCTTGCATCGTGCAGTGGTGGGGGGTCAGTTTTTTTTCATGAATTAACAACTGAACAGAGGTAACCTGCATTTGTTAAAAAAGAACGGACCGTACCCAGGTGTCATGGAGGGAGATCAGTTTTTTTTTCTTTACTTAAAATGGCCTGTCCCATGATTAGTCAGTAAGCCACTGTAAAAGTGTCGCATATATGTGAAGGATCAACAGAGTCTGAGATTCGATCAACTGCGATGGATTTGAAAGTGAGCGAGAAACTTTTTTTATCATATACTTCAAAATGGAATAGAGGCAATCTGCATTTGTTCGAACACAAAATTGTACCCGTGTTTCCCGGGAGTGGGATTTGATTTGTTTTTAAATAAAAATTTTTTTTACTCAAGATTTCCTGCCCTATGATCAGTCATGGTGATCAGCGATGATGTCAGTGTTACAGTACAAGTGTTGTATGTAAGTGAAGGATTGACAGAGTTTGGGAATCAAACGACTGTAATGGGTTGGACAGTGAGTGAGAAACTATGTCTTTCTTACTCTACTTTGAAATCGAATAGCGGCAATGTGCTTTTGCTCGAAAAAACAAATAGTCGCCGCGGAGGTGGGGGGTCGATTTTCTTTTTTCACTTAAGATGTCCTGCTCCATCATTAGTCACTGAGTCACAATAAAAGTGTCGCATATAAGTAGAAGGATTGACAGAGTTTGAGAATCGAAAGACTGCAATGGGTTCTACGGTGAGCGAGAAACTTTTCGTTTTTTTTCTTAAATATACTTCGAAATCGGTTTATCGTCTCATGACAAGGGTTATTGTGGGTGTGGGCGACGGAGAAGCCGATGTCCTTATAAGGTTATAACGTCGGTCGAAAATTTTCGGTGACATCGAAGCGAGATTAATTATCGTCCACGATGGAGTTCAGTAAAACATTCGTAGGTGTCGATAACGAGATTCCGACGCGTAAACGGTGACAAACAAATGAACGTGGTGAATTCGCGTCTACCGGTTTGACGAATTGTTTATTGCAAAGATTAATTAGTCAATCCACCGGTGGGTTGATATTAAGAGATTTCCACTTAAAACCATTTTCGTTTTACATTATCGTCACCGAACTACCGTCGAGTCTCCGAGGATGTCAGAGAGTTCTATGGATTTTTAAAATGCGTACCATTTTCGTTAATATGTCGTTTAGAGAACACTACTAGATTCCTCAATTCACTGTGGATCTCGAAGATACTCGTCTCTGTGTCGGTCGACGCGACGTGAGAGTGGCAGCACCTACGATTAATAACCGCCATTGTGGAGCACGTTTTCTTCTGTAGAATTGAAACAATCTCATTGGTCGATAGAAAAAGGCGCCAAGGATGTGCTAATTCGAAAACTGATAATTAGAGAGTCGAAGCTATCGTTCAGAAAGAAACGTTATAAACGTCGAAAAGATTAATTGATGTAAAAATAAGACATTTCTCGGTCCTGGCAAATAATCGTCTTATCATTAACGTGCCAGGAAACGTTAGAATATGCTGATTGGCATTTAAAACTTTATTTTGGATATAAAATATCCGACATATATAATTATGCAGATGGCATAATTATATATATAAGCAAACAGATGGCATATATAATAGTACTTTTCGATACGAGTATGGTAAAACGAATAGATAGGCAGGCTGTGAAGTGGTCGCACGACGCACAAGAGTACCACAGGAGCGCGAGCCGAAGGCGAGTACTTCCAGCGGTACGAGTCACGCACTCGTCACGAGAATGACTTAAATAATTTAACCTAGTGTCGGGCGCGAAGCGCCCGATACCTAGTTATTATTATTATTTTTGTTTACTGCTAGTTCCTTAAATAATTATTAACTTGTATTAATTTTCGCCGCAGTTATTCCAGTTATCTCCTTTCAAGTTTCATTTGTAGAAATGACTTTCCTCATTGCCTAATGATTATAGTTTGACCGTCGGATTTCTCCCGTTCGCTCTGTAAATGGACATTTCCCGCCTGTACACCATATAATAATATCAGATATCCAATATTTCCATTGAGCACGATGATAAGTTGATAAAACGCCTAGACATCAGATTCCGAAGATCGATCAATTCGCATATAATCTAATCTATACAGCAGAGTAACGGGAAGGCAAGGACAATCTTTGTATACAACAGTCGACAGACGCATCGACTACGCGCCCTGGCCGTCCTCTAGCCACTGAGTTCTTTTTATTTATAAATACGCAAGTACAACTAGAAGGCTAGTGCTGAAAGCTGTGAGTCGTGAATATATGTATATAAATAATTGTTTGAGAATATCGTCGTCGTAACTTCCCACGCGGGTAGGAGCTCGGCGCGGACATATATATTTGATCCATTTTCATTTTCATCTAGCACATTTCGATCGAGTACGCGGGAGTCGTCCCAATGTCGTGCTTTTGAGCCAGTCCCGATCGTCGTCTCACCCGTAAAGTGTATACTTCGTGCTGCATCGTTGTTTTACTTTTAAGCGAATTGTCGTCGACGAGTTATACGATAGGCTTCGAATATCCGAATTCCAAGGTGAGCGCGAAGAAACTCATCGATTCAACATCGTTAACCGGAAGTTTCGTTTCCGACACATCTTTCCGAGCAATTCACGTTTTCTATCCAGCTGTGAAAATGATCTTACTTTATAATAATGGATCGATGTGATTGGTCCCTTCTGTCAGATGTTAGCATCATCTGACGGAATAGACCAATCAAATCAATCCCTCACTATAAAGTAATCATTTTCACGGCTGGATGGAAAATCAGTTTATAGCTCCAAACGTTAATGTATAGCCGTACCCATTGTTACGTAAATAAACCGTTCGGCAGCAGTGCGTTCCGCGTGCCTCTCTTGGAAAATATTCTCGGCGTTACATTACAGAGATATCGGAAAGCGGATGTTCGCCAACAAGATTGCCGTAGATTAAATACGGACGGGAATTATGGCGGAGAATCGAGACGAAAAAAATAGACACAAAATTGCTCGATATTGAGTTCAAGGTTACGTGCAGCCGTCACGGAGGCGGGAGTCGATCCGTTCGAGCGACGCGTCTCCTCCAAGGCTCTCTAAATACTCCCAACGATTCGAACATGCGCGTAAAGCCCGAGCTTCCCCTCCCTCCCTCCGTCCCCCACCACGGTACGTACTCGCGCTCGATGCCCGTACGAGCCAATGGTGAATCGATACCGTTCGAAATTTTAACGCGAATCACAATCTCACGCGGATTCCTCGAGGGTGGTTGAACGCGTTTTCCCCGTTATTACGTAAGTGTTTCGAGGGGTTATTTGCCCTTCGGGGGGCTCTAGATTCTATAGCTTGTTGGCTACAATTAAAATAGAAGCATACTGGGTTATCCGCTCCTCGACCAACATTATTTTTGAACTGTGTAGATTTGTCTGCAACCCTATTTATTTTATTTATTTTTTTGCGTTACAGGTAGGGAGACACAGCACGAGCGCGGCGATCTGTGAGGCTCGAGCGGAAGAACGGCCTGTTACTTCTGAGGATAAATCACATAGAGGAAGAAAAAGAGCGAGTATGAAGACTGTCTGGGTGATCGGCGGTCCGGGATGCGGCAAGGGTACCCAGTGCGACCGAATGATCGCGAAGTACGGTCTGCTGCACCTGAGCAGTGGCGATCTCTTGCGGGAGGAAGTGGCGAGCGGAAGTCCACGGGGTGCATCTCTTCAGGAAGCTATGTCCAAGGGCCTCTTTGTTCCCACTGTAAATTAATAATCGATGATTTACCGCTCAACCGAATTTTCATAATGATTTTGTTTATCAACTGTTATAAAGGAAACAAAACAAACACAAGGAAACAAATTACCTGCTGATGGTAAGTAGGATTCTGTGTTAAACGAAGACAATTATTATGTCGCCAGGAAGTGGTGCTCGACCTCATAAAGGAAAGAATGTCGAAGGCGCGCGAGGAAGGTAAAGCGTCTGGATTCCTCATCGACGGTTATCCCCGCGAATTGGACCAGGGTCTTCAATTCGAGAAAGACGCAAGTTCTATCGTTTCGATTAAGGGGAAGTGAAAGTCACGTGACGGGGCCATGAGTGTGAGAGAGATAGTTGCAATTTAAAAATTAACTTCATTCAATGGTGTTAATTTTTTTGAGAAAAAAACGAATTCGGGCCGGTTGCGAAATTACCGTGTGCATCCGGCTCAAATTTGCTTTTTCCTCAAAAAAATTAACACCCTTGAGAAAAGTTTATTACAGTTTTCATTACCGACTGCGATATTTCACTTCCCCTTAATCGAAAGAAGTTTTTCGTTTTGTTGTTTTGCTTCCTCATAGAGGAAGCTTTGTTTTGGTAAAAAAAATGAAATGGGCGTGCAAAATTCAAACCGCTATAACTCCAGCACGCCTTGACCGATCAAGCTGAAATTTGGCACACATCATGTATGATCAGTAATCAATGTTTCGTCAAAATTTCATCCAAAACTGTTCAGTTGTTTTTTTTGTACGCCATTTTTAATTTCTTCAAAAATGTCTGTTCGCCTCTAGCGCTCGCAATTTTTTAGCTATCGGGCTAAAAACGCATACACAGATGGAATATGATCTCCCGATGATCCCATTAAAATTTCAAGAAAATCGATCGAGCTGTTTAAATTTTATGTCATTTTGAATTTTTTTAATTTCATGAATTTTTTTTTTTTCGAGACGCATTTTTCCGTATTAAATATTATTCTACGAATAAAAAAGTTTCAGATTCGTGGTCAGCGTGAAAAAATACATAGAATACAATCCCGGAGTGACAACTAACGAAAAAGCTTATCGGGCATTTATTTGTTTTGTAACCATTGATGTAACTTTTTTTTTACCGTCACACAGGTTTGTCCGGTGGATCTGGTGATATTCTTCGACGTGGCGAACGAGACGCTGACGAAGAGGTTGCTCGGCAGGGCGGCGGTTTCGCAGAGGGCCGACGATAATGAGGAGACTATTAAGAAGAGAATCGAGATATTCAACATGAAGAACGGCCAGATAGTCGAGCACTACAAAGACAAAGTCGTCAGGGTACGAGAATCGATGCGTATTGTAGTTTCGTTTGACACCCTCAAATCGAAAATAATCGAGTATTAATGTTTAATTGTTAACATGCAGATCAATGCCGAGGGCTCCGTCGACGATATATTCGCTGAGGTGACCAAAGCCCTGGATCCTCTGCTAGCCGCATAGAAATAATTCACGCGAACGATCGATCAAGGCTTCCCGGATTTCCTGCACGAGCCGTAGCGACCTTCGTGCACTGTAGATAGGGCCTCGACAGTGAGAGGGGAAAACAAAGAACTGTCACGCTTAATCGATGCATCCGACGGTTCCGTCCGGATGCCGTACGGAAAAATCGTTCGATCCGCCAGCTCTCTGTACATATATACGAGTAACACTGTATCTCACGACGATTGATGCACGATAAACCACGCGCACAGTAAATAAACACTATTTTTGCTTTTTTCGATTATTATTGTCCATCGATAATATCGTCTTCGTAATGAAAATTATTGATCGTACGTTTTTCGTGAACGCCACGAATTTCATAATATTTATAGTAATTGTAGTATTTACGGTGGCCGATCGATGCTGTCGGATCAGCGATCGAGAATCACCGATGTTCAAGCTGTCGAGGAGCAACAGCCGCTCGATAGCGGGTGTTATTTCGAGGAGGGCCGTCGCGAGTCTGGACAAGTGCATAGAATTCGCGGTCTCGAAGAAAGCCTTGGCTCTGAATTATCGCGAGACTTCGATGGACAATAATCGACGGCCGGACGAGTGGACCGAGGCCAATTGTCAGACTTTGGAGTGTCCTATAATCGATGGAACTTCCGGTCTCGCTGACGACGCGAGATTCAGTCACTACAGCGTTTATAGATCCCGCATTTCTTCAGGTTTATTCCTCGTAACAAAACTTCTACGATCTAAGATATTGGTTCGGTTTCCGACTGTTTTTTTTCTTTCTTTCAATTCAATTCAATTTCAATTTTTGCTTCCTCACAGAAGAAGTTTTATTTTTGTGAACACATTTTTTTCGAGATTTTAATGAAAGCGTGTTCAGACTGTTCCAAAACATCGAAAAATCGTATATTTCGAAGAAGTGCGTGTGCGTGTAGTACGTGTGCGTGTGGAGGCGAAAAATTCAAAGCACTAAAACTCGAGCGTGCCTCGACCGATCAAGCTGAAATTTCACACACAATGTAGGTTAATAGTCAATGTTTCTTCAAAATTTCATTGAAAAGTTTGCAGTTGCTTTTTTTATTACGCGATGTGAAATTTATTTAAAAATTTTTATCCGCCCTCTAGCTCTCACAATTTTTTTAAACTATCCGGCTAAAAACGTGTACATAGATGGAATATGATTAAATTAATCAAATGATTCTCCCCTATTAAATTTGAGGAGAATCAATTGAACCATTGAAATATAGTCATTTTACATTTTTTGAATTTCATGAAAAATGCAAGCTTCACATTCGACGCAAGATTGCGTATTAAATACTCATTTATAAATCAAGTAAGTGCTAGGTTTGTGATCAGCGTGAAAATATACATTAAATACAGTCCCGGAACGACGACTAACGAAGAAAGTTTATCGGGATTTTTTATAGACAATATTGCATAAATGAATTTCACGTCTTTTTTTTTTAGTTTAATTTTAAGAATAAAAATTATATGAACTATTGACTTCGTCGAATTAACGAGAGCGCCTGTATTCTTAACAGTAAACGCGAGTCTAATGTGCCTGCCAAGCGTGGGTTTGTTCTATATATCATACGAGCGTAAAAATTACACGAACGCTCGGGCGGCTTGCCTGACGATGCGGGGATCTTTGGCGCACGTTGTTAGCGAGGAAAGAACCGAGGGACTTGGAAAACTCTTGCAAAACGTCCCGGCGTTCGTCGGTCTCAGCAATCGGGATCGTGAAAACATTTGGAAGAACGAGTTCGGTACGATATTTTACATTTAACTTAAGAGCATGTCAAACACTATGGAGTGCGAGAGAGATAGCATCAACGGCGCTCTTGGAGGAGCGAGAGGGACACGCTGAGGACGTGTTTCACATGCTCTTAAGGGGACTGGGATGTTTGGTCGACCGAAAATTACGTTACTTGAGATTGCGGAGAAAAAGACTACAACAAAATGTAAATAGTTTTTCTTATGTTGAGCATGTATCTCAACATTGCTGAGTGAGAAAATCCACTACAAATTCCGATATTATTTATAACAATGTTGCTACTGCTGTTTGAACTAAACAAGCACTTTTCACTTATTACCACGATATCGCGTCTTCACATTTGGATTGGAATTTGAGAATATCATATCCTATTGACTAAGCCTGGGAGTTAGTGTAAATAAAAAAAATATTGTATCAATAAGTAGTAACACAATTTTTCATTTTTTTAAAATGTTTACCTCGACATCTTATTTTTCTCAAATAATTTTTTTTAACGTTCCGTTGATAAAGGAGGGTATTGGGAACAACTTTTATAATGTAGTTACTAAAACTATTTTCTTACTCAATAATGATGACATACATCCTCACCATAAGGAAAACTGTTTATGTTTTGTTGGAGTCTTGTTATACACAATCTAAAGTGACTAAGTTCGGTGCGCCACACCTCCCTGGTCTCCTTAATAGTCCAAAGTTTGCAATATCATTTATCTCTAAAATATTATTATTATTATTATTAATAATAATAATAATAATAATAATAATAATAATAATTATTATTATTATAATAAACATAATAATGTAGATGAACCGCTCACGTGCTTCGATTACCGTGCATGGGCCACGAACGAGCCAGCGGTTTCGCGAGGATGCGTCGGCCTTCTGCGTCCTCGTAAACTTCGTTCGTCTTCCACCTGGATCGTTTTACCTTGCTCACGAAAATCACCTTACGTGTGCGAAATCCATCCACGTTCGCATTCCAACACTCAACGTCGTCACGGTCACGATGTAGATCATTATTAGGTGGACGAGGCAGGTAAATGAAACGAATCACAAATAATCCTGTAGGTAATGAAAGATTTACTCCGATCAAATATTTACATAGTAGTACGAGTAATCTGGCACTGTCTGTCTCGTCGTTAACGCGATCGACGTTTAAACAAGAGAAAATATATGCATCCGTTCGTTCCTACATATGTGTTTATATATGTACATAATTCTTACAGGAATCCGTTACTTGATATTTCGTTCTTTCCTCTTGCTTATTCTCCCGTTTATATAATTCTCGTCTCTAAACACACGATTGCGACTGGAAGGGTTTTGCCCAATTAAATCTAAGTTCATTAAAAATCTAAACTTCTTACGATTAACGAGGGCTCTCGGTTGACCGTTTCCCATGTCGTTTTTACGCATCGTCACGCGTTTCAACGTCCAACGGCTTTCGTAAACGGTCAGACGGGCGGTATTCTTTCGTTTTTTCTTTAGTTTACTCGGAATCGTATCGCGATCGTGATCGTAAGTAGCCTCGTCGATTTTCATTCGCAAAATCGCGCGTATCAAATTAAAGGGTGCAAAAGTCGGAAATGTTTTTAAGATATTCGTTGGGTCCGGGGTTTTGTGTAGTCCGTGCAAGATAAATAAACAGAGGTGCGGTAATCTAGAAACGCATCGACGCTTCGACTACGATAATTGATTAGGTTTTTTTTTATTTATCTGCTCGATCGAATAATATGCGACGATTGCGAAATATAAAAGTACAAAACGATCGGATATTTATACAAAAATTGATGTAGGTACGGAATAATTGGTCTGTCGAGGGATAACGAGGAATCATTGTCAAGCCGTCGACCCTGCAAAGGATCCGGCAACAATATTCGCAATCGGATTATTTCTTTGGATTTTTTTTATTTTCTTTCTCGTTCTTTCTTTTACCTATGTGTAAAGTCTTCGCGCGTTTTTTTTTCATTATCTAGGGCTAATTCACATCATCTACCCATATATTAGCACCATTTCAACGACGTTAAAAAGCAGGAATATGCTCGGCTCAGCGTAAAAGGGCTATGGCTCGGTGGATTTCTTTTTTTTCATTTGTTTTAAGTCAATTACTCAATTATTCAAAGACGTTAAATTATTCTCGAGTCCTCGAGTTTATGTGCGATATCACGTTTGAAAACTTTCGAAGGATACTCGAGACTACTCACTAATCACCGGTTAGAGGTGCCTAATAAACGTTCGACACATCGAACCGAACGAAACATATTGGCACGGTCGGATTCTTATCTTTTTTTTTAATAGCTCTTATCTGTAATAGATAACGCTCGATCACTGCGAGGTGGCTATTCGACGTTGCGAAGAGACAGAATTAAGTCGATCGATCGAACGTTCTAATTAAGTACTATGAACCTTAAACCGCTCCTATGCATTTTCTTTGCGATATAAATATGTTCGAGATCTGATAAATGATATCTAGATACACAGCTGCGAAGAGAACGAAAAAAAATTGAGGCAAACATTTTTTCGGTAAGTATAAATGTTTGGTGTTCGGTTCCGAGGGAGACTGACAGAAAAAAGAAGAATCGCGGCGGATAACAAACAAGATCCTTCGAATTGGTAAAAAAAAATCAAAAAATAAATGCTCTGATCGCTCGAAGAATCCTATAAAACCGTAATACTGAAGCGCCTTCCACGTGGGGCGGAAAACCAGAATGTCGTATTTTTTGTATTCAACCGAAGTGTGAATACGGTTTTCCCGCGAGTGAGATGGCGATATAAAAAAAAGAGCGATCACCGTCATCGAAAGTAAGAAATTAATAAATATATAACAACAATTTGACCGTAACGGTTAATCATAACAGTACATCGACAATAATTAATAAAACAAACGTTATTATCATCAATTTGCGTAGAGAACTCAAACACGACGAGCTGTTCACGGTGTCTCGTTTTTTTTTTTTTTTTTTTTAATTGGATCAGGACCTATAGCTTTACGCGCGGGAGGGAATGCACAGCGAATTTTTCTCTTTTTCATCTTTCTCACGAGTTAGTTGCGCGTAGATTATACATTACACTTTGTTGTTGGCCGATGCGTTCGCCAATAGTGGTATGAGCTGCTCGGATAGTTGCGAGACTGTTCGTTGTAGCATTATCTGTTTTTCCTCTAACGTGGCAACCTTTTTTTTGAAAAACAAACAATTTCATGAATATAAAGTAAAAAAAAAAACCATAGTTGATCCAACCAATTGTCTTAGTACGCTGAGCGCCAGGGGATAAATTGGTTAGATCAACTCTTATATATTGGTTAGTTTGGCGTTCGTTAGATTACCTAATTTGTTAGTTGGATTAGCTAATTCGTGATACCCACTAATTTGTGGAAGATCAATCGTTGCTGTTGTTTAGGTGAATATCGTAACGAACTTACCCTGTCCAACAGTTGGTTGTAGAGACGGTAAGGAACGTAGGCCGGTGTGGAGGGTGCCATCGTCGGCGATACCGGACAAACTGCTAGGTCCGTTCGCGGACTCTTGTCCTTATCCTTGAGCCATACATCCTCGGAGTCTTGATGAGGCTTCGTGCTACCGATTTCCGTCGCGCTCGTTGACATAACCGAACGTCGCTCCTTCTTTACCTCAGCCTTGTCCACTCTCTCCACCGGTATCGTCTTCTTTTTTTCCATCTGATTGAATTTTAGTTCCTCTATCTGTTATCCGAAAATAAAGCGCATTATAATGAGGTTCGAGCTGGTTAGGTCGACTAAGGAGGGTGAACGAGTCAGCTGTTTAAAATTACCCAGGGTGCCTTCCGTCGAGCTTTACCGACAGGCGCGTCGCTCTCGTCCTCCCGCAACTGCTCCAAGATCGCGTCGGCATTTCCGTTCGCTATGTTGTTCTCCTGCGAGCATGAAAACATAGCCAGATAGTTAAAAAAATTGTAAACGCTAGAGCGCGAACAAACATTTTTGACGGAATTAAAAATCACGTACAAAAAAACCCGTACATTTTATGAAATTTTGAAAATAAAACATTGAATATTAACTACACATACTGTGTGTGAAATTTCAGCTTGATCGGTCGAGGCATTCCCGAGTTATATAGGTTTACGTTTTTTGCATCTGATTCATACACACAGACAAACGCACACAAACATACAGACATCCGGACATTTTTTTTTAATATTATTTTTTGATGTTTTGGACCATTCTTAAGACTTTTTTTTTTACCAAAACAAAGCTTCCTCTGTGAGAAAGCGAATAGATCCGTAAAGTCAATGGGAGCACTGCCTCGATCGATCGCGCGTTTCTCGGGGAAAATACCGAGATGACGACAGGGTAAATGAAGTAATGGTAGATAAAGTAATTAACCGTGGAAGTCTGGTGCCGCAATAGTTGCGTGGAAGGTAAACGACGGCGCGGTGCCTTGGCGCGCGACGCTGTTAGGTGTGACAACGGTGCGCCCTCGCCGCGCTCGACGCCGTCCAATTCCTCTCCGAGACCGGTATCGGCGCTGTCGTTGCCGTCGGCACTGTTTCCATCCCCAACGACACGTTTCAAGCTCGACATAACTGAGTGATTGCCGATAACGGGTTTCTTGTCGACGATTGTCATTCCACTTATCTGCGATGTCGAGGACGAGATGGTCGAGGAGGCGGAGGATATCGAAGTCTTGTTCGACGATGTTTCTACGGACACAGAACAATTAGTAATTTTATACGAATTAATAAATTTGTAATGATTTTTAACCTTTCGTTTTTTTTTTTATTTCACCTGTGTGAACGAGCCGCGAGTCGAGGCTCTTTCTCGCGTGAGCCTTCTCGCCACGTTGACGAGTGTAAGAAGAATGCTTGCTGCTGCTACTGCTCTTCGAGGTTCCTTGATTCGAGCCGAAATACTGCTCGGGATCCGGGCGACGCTGTTCGCTCTTCGAACTCAACAGTTCGACGAAATTATCGGGAAACAGTCCAACTTGGCCTCTTAACTCTCCCTTCCACCAACCCTGCAATTATAAACGTTATAACAAGTTTAAAAAAATAATAGTAAGAAAAGTACATATAGAGAGACTCCTCGATTACTGGGTTACTGACTCGATCGGGAGCATCACGAGAAAGCACGGTAATGATGTCTCCTTCGACGAGCGTCAATTCATCCTCGTTGGCCGCCTCGTACGGGAACAATACTTTGCAGAGTTCCTTCTCCTCGGCCGCCGGCGCGGATACGAAATTCGACGGGAATACACCGACGCATCCTCTCAGCCTGCCTTTCCACCAGCCCTCCTCGACTTCGCCCAAAAATTCTATCGACTCGTGAGGAAAGAGCGCTAATTCGTCCTCGTTGCATGGATCGTAACTGAACAATACTTTGCACCATCTTCTTCCCGATCCGTTCCGCAGCGGAACCTCCTCCCGTCTCAACGTAGGAGCAAAGTCCGGCTCGGACGTGGGAGCCAGAGCGGCCGCAGCTGCCTCGCCGTTTCCTCCTCCCGCAGCTGGCTCTATCACCTACAAAAATTTATCGATAAATTAGCTTGTGTTGTATGATACAAAAAATAAATAGAAGAGAACATTTTTTTTTCATTAATTTGCAAACTATGAGTAACAGACATCTACAATGGCAACATAATGATTGCGAACAGATCTGAGAAGAATTATTTGAGATCCGGCGATCCCTCGATCAAACGGAGCTGGCCTTCTTTGAATAATTTGATAAATATTATTATCGAAAATAATACGGTATTATTACTGCACGATATATAATACAAGAACGAATAATGAAAAAATTAATTTACAAAAAAAGAAAATGAGCAATGTATGTTCAAATGAGAAATATTGAAAAAAAATAAGCCCAACTCCGTTATTAAAGCTATCCTTTGTTCAATTAAATATAATCCATACTCTCTTCGGCAGGCTAGACATAATATATATATTGGCCTATTGGTAAATGCAAGCTCAATTCTACCTTGACAAAATTGTCGGGGAACATGCCGCGCCTATCCCTCAAGGTACCTTCCCACCAACCTCCGAGCATCACTTTGATATCTCTAATGATGTCCCCTTTTCTGAGGGTAAGCTCGTCTGGCTCTTGCGCAACGTAGTTGTACTCCACTATCGCCTCCATATTTGTCCTAGGGCCGGCCTCTTCGTTCCCGGCTCGTGGGTCGCCTTCTTACATCTCCAGAAAAATAAAAAATACAAAAAATAGGCAATTTTTTTTTTTAGTATCAACACGTCGATAGGCTGTGTGAATCAGCGGATAAGTAGCACTCTTCGAATGCATGCGAAAGAACGTGACAAAACAATCGGTGATGTTCGAACGATATTAACACGATTTCGGGCGAGATAAAACACGGTTCGCGCCGACAATACTGGACCAAAAAACTGTCATTCCTCGCACCGAGTGTCGGAAACAAAATTTCGTACGTTCGAAAGATTATTAAGTGGCTCTTGCGCAACGTAGTTGTACTACACTATCGCGTCCATATTTGTCCTAGAGCTGGCCTCTTCGTTCCAGCTCGTGGGTCGCCTTCTTACATCTCCAGAAAAATAAAAAATACAAAAAATAGGCAATTTTTTTTTAGAATCAACACGACGATAGGCTGTGTGAATGAGCGGATAAGTAGCGCTCTTCGAATGCATGCGAAAGAACGTGACAAAAGAATCGTCGATGCCGAACGATATTAACACGATTTCGGACGAGATAAAACGCGTATCGCGACGACAATAGTGGACCAAAAAACTGTCATTCCTCGCACCGAGTGTCGGAAAGGAAATTTCGTACGTTCGAAAGATTATTAAGTTTTGACAAGATAGCCTCAATATTAAGGTGTAATGGGCACAGGCATGAATAATGAAGACAGCAAGTTAACGAATCGTGAAATTAACTGCACGACCAGCGAGCATGACAACCGATTGCAATTCTACTCACATAATTCATAATATCGACGATGTCTACAGCTGACAAAGTAACAAGAGTCTTAATCAAGGCGTATCCCAAGCCGATTTGACAGTCCGACAAATGTGTCACCGCCGCCATCTTAGAAAAGCGTACACTCTACCAAAGATGTGTTCAATGCAATCTGGGTAACGGGCAATTCCACCCGTCTATTGGGTGAGTCAAGTAAACGCGGCAGCGACGATAATTTATAACGATATAAATGTGTTGCGATCGTTGAAACCCCCGCCGTACACTCTCCTTGTGTAGCGAGCGTTCGTGTGCACGTGTGCGCGTGTCAGTCTCACGATCAATCGGGTAAAGCAACAGGGAGGAGAGAATGCTCGAATGCAGAGATAAAACACGAAGCAAAGGTGACACGATATATACCAGAGTCTGTCGGAGACGTGCGAAAAGTTCCGCACGCGTTATGCGTTGTTGACGAGGAAAAAAAATAATTCGCAAAACGGTATAATTGCGGGTCGTTAAAAGTTGAGTGGACGCTCGCGTGCCGGCCTTTTTTTTTGTAGGTCTGTAATCTCTCCACACTTTCCCCGTTTGTTACACTCGACGAACTGACTCTTTACGGAATTTCAATGTGTACCCGCTCAAAGATCACTGAACCGATCTGTGCGTTTCTACCGCGATGATTCATCCCTACAACGTACACAGGGTCAGCTTGATTTTTCTTCTTATTCCGAGAAACGTCACGTGCGTGCCGTCGGGCACCCGACGTGAATTTTAACGCGTCGTAAAGATACTGTATCGCTGATATGTACTTCCGTTTGGTATTCATGCAAGGGCTCGGCTGGGTACGGTTTGACGATTAGTTCGTTATTACTTAAAAATTAAAAAAGAAATTGGATTATCATAAATTTCCTCCAAAAAAATGTATCTACGTTTGTATGATAAGTTTGCACGATAAAGATAATTTGAGAGGAAAAAAAAAATTGGGCTCGTCCGGGATTTGAACCCGGGACCTCTCGCACCCTAAGCGAGAATCATACCCCTAGACCAACGAGCCTCACATGATGTTTCATTTCTTAAAACGATCTCAAATACTTAAGATATGACACACATGATATATTATCGTAATCTTTTTCTCCGTTTTCATTATGATTATAGTATGCTTATTTACTCGCGAAGAAGAATTCAAAATGGCGGGTCTGGACGAGCAAGACTTCAACAGGAGTGCACTTACCGTTCAAAACAATCGGGTAATGAAACGTGTATATAAAAAAATAAAAAAATTGTAATTGAAATAAACCAAGCGTATTTTTGTGCGATCGTCGATTATACATATATATCTCGAATGTTTATTGCGCAGGCTTGGTACACGGGTCAACGCGCTGAGAGAATACCGAGCGGTTTGGTACGTGTTGTGGGCAACGATTGTGTGAGTCTCGACCTCTCCTACAACGAGCTTACTTCCGTCTCGTCAGCGAGGGACTACGTCCACCTTCAAGAACTCATCCTAGATAACAATAAGCTACGCGATCTGAAAACTCTGCCCTCCATGCCGTGCCTGACGACGCTGAGTCTGAACAACAACAAGGTTGTTCGTACGATCTTTTAACCCGTCGAGACGGATTGACAGCGGGGATGTGAATGCCGGGAATTTTTTGTCGACGGCAGGGGGGGGGGGCGCGAACGTAATCGAATCGTATAGTAGGGGGTCTGTAGTAAGCGTGTCATTGAACTGACCGGCCGTTTCACGTGAGATCACACACGCGAACAAATTAAGTTCATCACGTTCTAATTAACTCTCGCGAGCATGCATTAAACAACGTCTATTCTACATATATAACGTCTATTCTACATATACAACGTCTATTCTACATATATAGTCCTACCATTGTCTCCGACCGAGCTTCGACGAAATCACTTGGGAAGACTGAAGGACAAAAAACAAGAAATCAAAATTTTACCGATTTCGAGTCAATACGTTATCGCTTATCACATTCTAGATAGGGATATCGATGGATTCGTAATCTCTCGGAAGATAAGCTTTACGATTATAGACGGTCGTGTCAATTTGGTGATTTTTAATAAGGAATAAATTTTGATACATAGCGCGGTCGGGGCGAATGAGTACTTAGTAATCTCTTTAGAATGCTAATTATACTATCTTACATTGTGATGTAAGATAGTATAATTAGCACTCTATAATTTCAACTTGTTAATTAGGTTGTAACCCACATATAGCACGGAAATATTTATGAAAGGTCTCAAAAATATTTTTTTCGTTCGCTCATACATCTTGCATTGAAATTTTTCAGAAATGCTTCGCTGAAATATTTTTTTTAACACTTCAGCGAAATGTAAAAGATTGCATCATCGGTTCAATTTACATATACAACCCGCTTAAACTCGAAAACAGTTGTAGAAATATTTCGGTGTTACATTAAATGAAAAATATTTCAAAACATTTTATCACTATGTCTCAGAAATATTTCACGTGCGTTGAAAGATTAAGTATGTTTCTTAAATATTTAAGAAGCATTTCGTTGACATATTTCCAAAATGATTAAAAAATATTTCGCGCTGCACGGGAACATACATTTTTGTAAAATAGTTTTTTCCCGTTGAAACAAACAAATAAATGTATATATGTTCCCTTTTCAAGGTGGCCGATATCGACGGAGCTCTGGAGAGGATAAAAGAATGCTGTCCGAACGTGGTGTACGTCAGCCTCCTGGGGAATCCGGGTTATCCGGACCAACTCACCGATCGCACGACCAACGACGAGGCCGATTACGAACGTTACAGATTGTACGCTCTGCACGTCTTGCCGAATTCCGTTCGTTTCCTCGATTCCCGTCAGGTGACGCGCCAGGAAAGAATAGACGCACGAAATCGCGGACGTCTGCTAAGAACTGTGAAGATCGAACCTCGCAAATTTACCGAGCTCGAGCAAAACGGCTTCGACGAGATAGACACGATTCTCGACGTTAACTACACGCCACTCCCGCAGTCGCAGCGCAGTCCCAACGACCACAAAGGTACTGCTATGGGAGACTCCATGTATTACCGCTAATTCAATTAAATCGATTTAGCATAACGGAACTTCTCTTTGATTCAAGGCGCCTACGGAAAGTGCCGCTATCGCTACTCCGGCAAAAATTCCGAAGGCAATCGATTCATTTCGAACAGCGATCTGTGACGCAACAGAGACGACGACGATGGAGGGACAAATTTCCCCTCGAACTTAATATATATATATATATATATATATAAATATATATTTTTTATACAATATTTTTCTTTATTGTAACAATATAATGTAATATTAATCCGTGCAACACACAACTGACTGATTCTTCTTGATTCGATAAAGGTATAAAAGATTTATTCCCATGTACATTGGTAAAGTGGAATAGGTTGCAAATGGAACTCGTTGCAGTTTTCATACCAAAAGGTGACTCGTCACAATTCGTTGACGACGCTGTTGTTAATGCTTCAGAAGCTCTCGATGAACAACAGTTATTAACATTATATTATTTTACTTTAAAAAAATGTTTGTTCCTTCGTGCGTCGAGGTTGTCTTGTTTTAGAAAATTGGTCCGACGTTAGTGTACGTATCGCCAAATTGACTTTCGAATGTTTCTTTTTTTCTCTGCGAGTCATTAAATTACAAATTATTTCACAGGCAGTTTTTTTCGATTAAACTCTATCCACCCTGTATGTTTCTTTTTTTTCTTCGTTAGATATTACGGTAGTACACGATTATGTAAATCTACAACATTCATCAGATGATTTTTTTGTCCTTCTCTCGTTTTTTTTTGTCTTCAGTAATACGAGTAGCTTGCGTCGTACTCGACACGGGCTCCACGATATGATTAATATATACATTAACTGATAACGCGACAAAAATAACGATTACGAAATTGTTAACTCAGCCTTTGCATTTCCTTTGTTCAGAAATCTATTTAAGTATATAAACTCTATGATCTCTCATAGATATTTCTCGTTGCCCTTAATATCGCTTAATTACTATAGGACTTTGTATAAACTTATATTGCGTTTATGTATAAATATATCTGTACTTTGTATACATGATAAATTGTATTGGTACCGGAGATCTGGCATATTTCAACAGTTATTAAATATACCGTTCCAGACGTCCAAGAAAAAAAAAGAAACAAGAAAGATGTACGTTGTACGACGAAGAGATTAAACGTGTATAAAATCGTTTTTTCCTCTGTCGTACCCGTGTATGTATAATAATGGAAGCATGTTTTTCTCGCCGAGAGAGAAAACCGTCCATGTTTGTATTGCCTCGCGGATGAACGCAGCGGGCGAACGGTCCGCTGCTTAAATAACAGGCGGGTTTTAAAGTACTCTTGGCCACGTAGAATCAATATCGAGGAGTCCGCTGTTTTCGCGCGAAGTGCGCGCACGGCGACGGTCTCTGCCCCTCCCTCTCTTTTCTCTCCGTTCGGAGAAATGGAAAACATATCGAATAATTCGATTCCAAACGGCCGTATTATCACCGTTTACTACGACCCTTGTTATAGACGTTAACGAGCGGTAGTTCCGATTATGAGAGACCTCGAACATACTATTCATTGCACACGCGCGTGCGACTGCCGTCTCGAGAACGGTCTTCGCTCTACTATAATACACGCTCTAATGGACGGATGTTCCCGTCGTCGGAGCTCGTAAAATTTTCCTATATCTATATTTTATATATATATATATATGTATATATATATATATATATATATATATATATATATATATATATATATATATATCGAGTGTAGATTTTTTCCAAATTATCGCGGCTCTTTGCCCACAGCCGCTTTTTCGTTGCTCGACCCTATTGCGGGATATCGTACCAGTTATACCCCGCGATAATACTCATGCGCCGCCGCTCTTGACGTGATTGTGTAGATTCGGCCTCAGAGTCACAGCACCCTCGACCCAGAAGTTTGGCCGCTCGAGCATACTCTGCCACAGCGACAATTCCCGTCCCGTCGCGTCCATCCAGTCGACGACCTTTCCGTAGTGCTTTCCTGTAAAGATAAATTATTCATTAATCGTTGTGTTTCCTCGCATTATGACGGAAGTCTTCGTTGTCAGCATCTCTCTCTCTCTCTCCTCGCACGAGATACCTACCGGAGCCAAGATTGAATCGGACACCACCCAAGAACTCGTTACTCGCGATACGATCGTGATCCCACACAGTGAGCTCGAGACCTCGTTCCGCGAGCTCCTGAAGACTCACGTCTTTGTAGACGAACGTGTGACCCCAGACTGGCGATCCACCGGATCTACGCACTACACCGGTCTTTTGTTTCCCCGAACGTCCCTTGTCGGGCAGCAGATAACTGTCGAAATAAAGAAAAAATTAATGAAATACGTCCGAATGAATTTTGTAAAAAGCCGCGCTTCCGGTACCAACGAATTTCAGCAACAATGTACTGGGAAGATTGAAAGGGAGATTTGTACCTTTTGCAGAATGGATCACAAGTTCCCGAATTCTTCGCTCTCGTCTGGAGATTCCGTGCCTCCTTTACGAGAACGTGGAGCGAGCCGCGGCTCCAATTTTTTCTTCCCTTCGAGATCCCTCGTTGTTCGACACTGGTCTCGCGCTCGCGCTCCAGCTGAGCGGGATCCGGTGGTACGAATTTCAGGCCAACGATCACCTCGCCTTTGTACGAGATTGGATCGTCAAAGGGTTCGGTCTGAGCAAAAAAAAAAAATTGCATTTTTTTAAATGCGAAAATCGAGATTTCCACAAAGCTTCCTCATCTTATCTACTTTTGTGTACGAAACGTGATTATTTGGCGTCCTCATAGAAAAAGCTTTGTTGGTAAAAAAAATAATCGCGTTTGAAAATACAAAAAATCACTATTTTCTGCAATATTCATTCACTACCAAGATTCCGTACAAAAATTGTAGTTATTCGTCGTGACGGGGCCAGGTCTGATATATTTTTTCTCACGGATCACGAATCTCTCACTTACTTTACTCTTCACTCAATATTTGATATGGAAACTTGCGTCAGGAAGAAAATAGAAGTTTTTCGTGAAATTCAAAAAATTCAGAATCTCATATATTTTAGCGGTTCGATCTATCTTCGCTAAATTAAATAGGGACCATCGGTTGATTTATGACTGAAAGCATTTTGCTAAAAATTTAACCAAATATTGAGGATTGAGCCCTCTACCTACTCTAAGAATTTCAGCTTCATAGCTCAAACAGTTCTCAAGACACACACATACATACACACACAGGCATTTCTAAATCTGATTTTCCGATGTTTTGGAACATTCTGAACACGTTTTCATTAAAATCTCGAAAACATTTCTTTGCACGAAACCAAAGCTTCGTCTATGAGGAAGCAATACCTCGCGATTCCGACAATCAGTCGATCATAAACAGCGAAAGAATTGTATCCTCACCCTCTCTTGAAGGGGATACCATCGCGGCGTTGGATCGTCGAAGATTTTGTTCTCCAGTGGCATTCGAACTTCACCCAGAAAATCGTTACGACCGAACATATCGGAGTGCCAGACGGTCAGCCAAAGAGTTCTCGTTTCCAAGCCGTTCAGGCTCATGTGGAACTGCGGACAGACAAATACAATTAATTAAAACGAACGATTATGCTATTTGAAAATTACTCGAGGATTGTTTTACCTTGAGTGTCTCGTCGAATACTGGATTCAGCGTATGCTTCTTCACCTTCGTTTTTCGTTTGCCGCTCTTCGATTTGTCGGGCAATAAATACACCTTGACGTATCTGTAATAAAAATGAATAAAATCGTAATCACTTAAATAACATTTTGTCCAATCCGGAGGCAAGCGAAAGGAAAATAAAATTGATAACTCACGGATCCGAGCGATTTCGTTTGATATCCACGGGCGCCAAGTCTCTGCACTGTGTTACGTGTACCTCGAACGTTAGTTGCTTGTAGTCGTACTGAAGCGAAAATTCGACTTCACCTCGAACAGCGACGGATCCGCACCATCTACCCTCGCCGGCACCGCTGTACACCGACGCCATCGAGTCCGATCGCGCCTTTTAAACAAATTCAATCGCTTTATTCACAGTTCTCCAATTCAGAGCTGAGCAAATACATTGAGTACTTTAAATACGTATTGAATCGTCAAGGACTGAGTCAGCCCCCACACTGTGAAAATAATTTGTAAATTTAATGGATTGGAACTTGAAATTTGCTTACGTCACTTACATTAATTGAACATCAATGTACTTTTATGTAAAATTAAAATACCAGATATTAAAATTCCAAATATTTTGGCTGAATTTTATAAAAATGCTCACTCAAAATAAAAGAGTTCACCGTAAAATTGCAAAGCGCGTGTGTTTGAAGTTTCAGAAACAGTTTATGTTTAAAAAGCTTCCGATAAATTGTAAAAAAATATTGTAATTTTAATGTACAATTGTGATGAACAATTAATATACTTTTGCATTGAAATTAAAGTATTCAAATTTAATAATATAATACTTTTATTTCATTGAAATTAAAGTATTAAAAATAAAGTATTTGCAATGTTTTTAATACACTGAATATTAATTGTCTACCACAAATGTACATGAAATTTAATATACCAGTTCTTGCGTAAAAACTTCCAGTCTGGTACATTAAATTTCATACGAATTTTTTTAGAGTTCTTAATTTTCAAACAAATTTGTTTAACAGTATAGTATTCAAAACTTCGGCAATTAAGTTTCGTCAGTACTCAATACGTTAGTACCCAAGATCTACCCAAACCTCAGTACTTTAAGTACTTGCAACTTCGACACATACTTCGAGTACTTAGGATATTTGCTCAGCTCTGCTCCAATTATCGGCGACAAGAGATTTATGTGTAAAATGTAAACCTTCATTTTAATTTTTTCAACAGTGTACGCACCCATGACTGGGTGGCGAAACGACTGGTTGTTACTTACCCCGAGACTGGACAGCGAGGCTCGGGTGGCCAGATGGCCGGAATGCAGTCCGCGATCCATGTCGTCGATATCCATGACGGTATGACTCGATCCCGCTCTCGAACCCGCGCCGATGATCGGCGTGCTGCAGGCCTCGGACAAACTGCTGCCATCGTCTGTAAATAAATGAAACGAATAAAGAAACACGTCATTGACAACTGGACCTTGTACCCTCGGACAAAGTTCTCGCACAATAACGCCAGTGATTTCTCTAATAATAAAACGGGACACACTCGCAGCATCCGGGGAATCCTCGTCAGCCTCGTGAATAACATTTTCACCGAACGTAACACCGCTACTGCTTTTCTTTTTCAAAGCCACTTCGCATACGAACGTAGGAGAATCAACGATTGTCCTCGGCGATGAGACTGTGAATATCGTCGACGTGAGAACTGATTCCGTTCCAGTTTCCGAGACCTCGGAGACTTTCACCTCAATCTCATTTTTCGGCGACAACGAAGCTTCTTCATCGAACTCTTCGTCGTCGTCGTCATCATCATCGTCATCGTGAATCCCATTTTCCTCAAGTTCCGTGACTTTCACTGAACCGTCGACCTCAGTCGCGTCCGTCGATTCGCCTCGGAGCAAGTCAGTATCGATACATTTTTTCTCCGACATCTCACCGAACGATGTTGCACCGTTCGTCCGTCGGGCATCTTCCTCGTTCTCGCCGGCGACGTTCAAGGACGATTGGGAGTGAGCCACGCGTTTCCACGGATAGCAACGGCCGCAGCAGCATTCCATCAGCCAAGCGGAAGACAAACGTTGCGCCACATCTCCGACGGGCTTGGAAAGACTTTCCGGTCGGTCGAACGTCGAGTACCGACCACCGGCCGACATCGTCCTAAAACTTTGATCCCCTGAACTGTGCCGTTTACTGGGAAAAAAAAAAATTAAATCGAGAGAAAAAAAAACAACGGCATCTGGTAGATACACGCGAGAGAAGCTCGAACGAGTCACTGAAGCAAACTTCGCAGCTTCGCCGAACGAAATTATGCGTCTGTAATCTATCAGAGTCGGTCGTGATAAGCTGGAACCGTAACTTCCTGCGGTGGACCGGACGTACACAATCGTAGTTCAAAGTAGCCAAGGTCCCTTTTTGAGATCGGAAGATCAAACGGGACGCGCTTGGGCTTTGCTACCGTTTAGCATAATTGCTGGAATTAATTAAATCGGTAATTATATCCTGCATCGTTAATTCATTCGCAGTTCTTTCCAAGGTTCGACACAGATTTATTATTTTTAATTCTGTTTTACGGAGCGGTTGACTTTTTCAAAAAATTTGTTTCAAGAATTCCCTGGCAAATCGTCCCGGTACTTTCTAATGATTTTGTTTTCTACTGTTTGTGTGTTGCTTCGATGCGAATGTGCAAGCTCGTCTATGCTCTGTACCGTACGGCAGAGTGCACGGGCAACGATTTCTACGAGCCGCACGAGTCCGCGGTGAATGTGTGTCAAGGTAAACGGTAAGTACACAGCGGACTCCGGAGCAACAACTATCCTCTAGGCTGAAGCGATGCGAGTGTCCGCGATACGTGGAGCGTCGTGCCCCGCCGTAAGATCCGCTTGCGAAGAGCCACCAGTGCATCTAATCGTTCATGATCTTCTTTCTTTTTTGCTTTTCTTCTTTCTTATCTTTTTCTGCTTTTTTTCGTCGAAAGATTTCACACGGTCCTCGCCGGACTCGTAGCTCGCTGCGGGACGAGCGAATGACGAATTTGCCATATATCGACAAGTACGAGAAGAACGCCGTAGCTTGGAATAGTCAACATTCCTTAGGAGTACGCGAGGACTCCTTTCACGTATTTCTCGCAAACTGCGCTGCGCACGGTATTTATCGAGTGCACGCTCGGGCTGCGGCTCAGGCACGTGCCGGTGGAGGAACGGCTATCCGGAACGTAGCAAAGAGACGGGAAAGTCTCTCCTCGGAGTTCTTCTTAATTGGCGCTGAAACTTCACAGATCCACCTAGGATATACCCAGAGGAGAAATTTTTTTTTTTTCCACGGGCTTTACTTCTGCTTCGGTCGATGCTTCATTCTCACGAGGCAGGTGCCGTTTCCCGAAAGTTTTCCTCCGCTGTACAACAATGATAGTTGAAATTTAATTTTTTAAATTATCCATGATTATTAGAAATAATAATATTCATATAAATATTATTATTCATAATCGATAAAAATTTTCACTCAAGTCAATTATTAGCCCACGCTTGGATTTATTATAATAATAGTACGATATACGATGAAATAAATTATCGATCATAATTAGAATCAATAATAAAACCGAACGTGGAGTAAAGAATTGATACGAACTGAGAAATTTCCTTTAAAAAAAAGTTGTGTTTCACGCTCCGGTATCGCGTGAATACGTTGCCAATTGAAAAATCGCGATAAGCCAAATCGGCGACGTTGAGGCCGAGATAACGAACGTCTCGTCACGTATACCGGCTGTCGTCTACGAATAACCGTTTCTTCTTCCTGCTTGTAAAAAGTTTGGCACGCATACCGAAACTGAGCCGAGACACGCTTCGGTGGCTCGGCTACCGTTCGTTCTCTTTGCTCGCGGTGCCGAAGGAGCGCCTCTTTCAGCTCCTAACGCTCACGTACTATTCGCTCGATGCATACAACTCTTCGTGGATTTTTTTTTTTTTCACCTCTCCTCTCCCGTCGATCGCATCGGCGGCGTTAAATTTTCACGACGATCCTCGCCCGTCCGTAATCGTCGAGAGCTGTTACGACAGCGTTACAAGTGTCTTCACAACAGGTTTCCGCGCTACGGCCGACTAGAATCATTCCGAGTCATTCATTAACCCGAGGGGCGCGAATGCGACTGCGTTACAGTGGTTTCGGACTGGTGAGAGGCGAATAATTACGGGAATACGCGCTCGAAACTATCCTATCCTCCGAGTAGTTGGCACGCGAATGTCGTAATTCTATAGCGCTCGCGAGCCTTAGACTTGACTTGGTCGGCACATCGAAGCTGCAGGAAATGCTTGCATATGTAAATAATAAATAATATAAACGACAAATAGCCGGATGACTCGAACAATGAAATTCTCATCCGCGTGCATTACGAAGTCATAGAGAATATCTCGAAGTTCTATGAGCAATAATTTCCGAGAAAAAAAAACATGTCCGAAGGTCATTTTTTTTTATCGACACGAATTAGTCTCGGCTCTATCAGCGCGCGAATATTATTGATTCACTGTGCACAGCGTATATCGCGGTCCTCCCCGAAAGGCTTGTAAAATTCGTAGCGGCGAGTGTCCGAACGTTGCGAGATCGGCTGGTTCAGCTTTCTAGTCGTATCGATCGGGTGAATCGACGATAATAGTGCACAACAGCCGACGGAAGAGAAATGCTCGCGGCGCGTTGCCCGCGCCACCCCACCTGCACACTCGCGGGAGTGGCAACAACGGAGAATTTCATCGGGGACAATTATATGAAACTGCGCAACGAGCCGTGGCTCTCGATGAGGCGCAAACGTTCGACGTTGCTGACCATTTTTTTCTTCCTCCCTCGACGACTCACATTATTCGATCGAAGAATCGAATCGTGAGCATCGATTTGATTTTTTTCTTCACCCAGTCCACATATTTCCGTCGAGTTGATATTTCTCAATGGCCTGTTACTCCGTAAGGCGGTGATTAGCGATCGGGAATCGATTGCCGATCGAATCGAGCGACCCGCTCATTGGCCAGGAGAGAAACAAAATCACCGCTGCCGGGAATGCTCGTGCGTCTAACAATTTTGGAGTGCGGCGAATTATCCCCCGCGAGGACAAATTAAACAAGGTGCGGCTGCGGACAAGAAGTCGCTTCGAGATTTCTCAATGTGCTTCGGACGCGCGGAGCGGGCGGAGGCGTGGGATATCTCAGATCCCATCGGGCCGTTGTCCGAGAACGCGCTGGCTCACTCCAAGTAGTGTCTGCTGAATCGTTGAACCGTTGAATCTTCGTATCTCGAAACCTCAGTCGCGAAGAAACGAAACACGTGCGCGTTCAGTTGCGTACGTTGGCGCGAACACAGGAAATCCACGTGAGATACACCACCTAGGCTAGCTAAGGTAATTTACGATGCGAGGATTAATTTACGATGTGAGAACGAAGAAACTCACCGGGCGTAAGCGAAATAGCCTGCTGTCTTCGGCTTCTCGAGGTTTCACGCTTTCCCGATTGCACCTGAGCGGAGACCTGAAGACCGGGCGCGCTGACCGCACGTTTGGGACCTCCGGTACCGCCGGCGTTGCCGAGGCTGTTTCTCGCGAAGCCCGGTGGTCGATATCTCGCCGATTTGACTCCCGTGTGCTGAGGCAAGAAGTGGTAGACGCTGTGAGCCTTGTGCATCGGCGTCGTCGAGGCAACGGCCGCACCGACACCGGGCGCGCTGGATGCTGGAAGACGAGGCAGCGAATTCGTCGCCGCCGACGCCGCGGCTGCCGCTTGCATCCCTCGGGGCAGCGTCGTCGCACGGGGGTCGCCGCCGTACTCCAGCTCGTCCTCCGTGTCATCGTCTCCGGCCGATGCTCCTGAATATGGATGGGAAAAAATAAAGATTAAAAATATCGTTCCCGTTTCGACGAACGAGGACAACGAATTAGTTTTCCAACGATATACACTGTAAAAATAAATTGTAAACTTAATGTACTGGAAATTTAAATTTTCTTACGTTGCTCACATTAATAGAATATTAATGTACTTTTTTTTGTAAAATAAAAATACCAGATATTAAAATTACAAATTTTTTGGCTACAATTTACAAAAATTTGCATTAAAAATGAAAATTTGAAATTTGAATGTGTTTGAAATTTCGGAAACAGTTTATGTAAAAAAGCTTCTAATACGGTTAATTAATTCTAAAAAAAACATTTTTTTACAGTTTACACTTTGATTGTTGAAACATTAAACTTCAACTTTGACACGAAAAATTCTTCTTAAATACTTTAATAGTTTCACGAGCAACGAAGCAATATAACAAATTTTACTGTCGTACGAAAAAATGGACTTCCAAGAACCCCCGCATTGTCACCGTAACGGAACCATAAGCTACAGACGATTCCCTCCGGGAAGTCTTACAGTCGAATGTTACTATTATATGTTTTCTCGTCTCTCTTTCTACACTCTTCGAGTAAACCGGCTCATCTTATGTAAGGCTGTTAGAGAGAATCGAAGTAAATTGACAACAAAGCCGGAGGCACAGTTTTCGTAACGCCGTTACGTAAAACAAGAAAGAAAAAAATAATGAAAAATCTTTAAAAACAAATTATACGAATAAAATAAAATAATCCCGAAACTCACCGGATTCGCCACGAGGATTGGCATCGGGAACGGAGGATCTTCTCCGATTGCTCCAAATTTTTTCCTCTATCGATCCGCCCGCACCGCTGACCCCTACGCCTCCGCCGCCCCCGCTCCCGCCTCCGATGGATCCGCAGCTTCTCACCCTGTCCAGTTGCTCTCTCGAGAAGCTCTTCGGATTGAAGAGGAGATCCCCGGCGCTGCGTCTCTTCGCTGCCATCGCAAGGGCGCTCGCGCTAGCGCTGGCGCTGACGTCCCCCGAGCAAGCAAGAAGACTGAGTTTGGTTCTCGAATCGGCAGCCATGAGGGCGGACTCGAAGCTTCCGCGCCACGAGAATCTCTCGTAGTCGCTCGCTTCGCGTTCCTCGCCTTCCTGGCCGCTGGTCGTCGTCGGATGACCGTTTATAAGCAGCAGAGGATCGTGAGACTTTGATCTCGGCAAGTGGCTCGACGAAGGGGCGTTCGTCGAGTCTGAGGTGGAGTCATCGTCCTCGGTGGTCGAGGCCGAGGACGGAGTTCTGTGATGTTGGGGATATCTCCGCCAGGTTGAGTGCGGCTGGACGGTCGAACCACCCTCGGAGACCTCGTGCATGAGCGCAACCAAACGGCTGCCAATGTGATGCATGACCTTGGCTATGAGCGGCGGACTGCTGTGAGGCGTCGAATTAGCATCAGAGCTCGGACCGTCGCCGGCGATCTTGGTGAAGCTCTGCACGAGTTTCTGATAAACGAAGGCCGTGTCGCGTCCCAGACAGGGCTGCGGCGTCGTCGGGGCTTTCTCCTCCCTGGCCTTCTCCTGCGTCAGCGGATCGGCCGAGTTCGTGTCGAACTTGCTTATTATCTGCTGACAACTCTGTGATATCTGTTCCTGGAGGGCCGAGCGTCTTCCACCGGCGGCGCCCTCGAGGTCGGAGCTCGTGTAGTCCGAACTGTCGTACGAATCCGACCACGTGTCCTCGGAGCTGAGATACTCGACGATCTCGCGCACCTGCTCGTCCCTTATACCGGGCACGGTCTTCATCAGTCTCGTGAGTTCGTTCTCGAAGTAAACGAGCTGCGGTGGTTTCGTACGATTCTGCGAGCACAGTCGGGCCTTCGAGTAACCCGAGAGTCTCGGGCTCGGCGCCGGCGAGGGACCGCTGGAGTTACTCGCAGGCGCCTGACCGCTCGTGTTCGCTACCATAGTTTTGAAGAATTGACGCATCTTCGACATCATCAAATTCGTCTCCTCGTCGCTCGACCAGTTGTTGAAGCTGTCCTTGCGCGAGAGCGATGCGTTGGGCGGTGGTTGCAGGTTTCCTTGACTCTGAAGAATATCCGACTTGGCGCTGCGTTTTTTGTCGTTGTCGAGACCGTTGATTCCGCGACCTCTGTCGCTTCTGGAGTGATCTTTGGTTGGGTCGAAATTACCCTCGTGGGGGACACCGTCGCTCGATGATTTTTGATGCTGCAAGAGATCGTCGCAACTGCCGACGAAGCCGGAGTCGCGGGACTGTTGCTTGCTGCGACTCGAGCCCGTGTCGCTCGAGCTGGCTTGGGAACCGCGAGCTCCGTCGACCTGCGAAGACGACGATGACGAGGAGTGCAGCGCGCTCTCCGGCTGAGGGGTCTTCGCCCGATCGTCCTCGGAGTTTATCGGCTCACCCTCGTTCTCCGGCACTTCGCTGACCATGATGTCCCGCGGCTCCGGTGTCTTGTTCCTGTCCTCGGCGACGCGGGGACTCTGGGTTCCCAGATTCCTGGGCTTCTTCTTCTTCCGCTTGACCGTGTCGAATTGCCCGTCCGTGCCGAAGGCCGGAGTCTGTCCGTCCTCGGCCCCGTCGGTTTCCGTCGACGAGCCCTCCGACTGGGTCTCCTGGGAGTCCTGGTTGAGACTCAGGTCTTGCAGGGAGTTCTGAGAGCTCAAATTTTGGGTGCCCTGAGCGAGAGCCAGGAGATTGTCGAGCGACGAGCTGTGGGACGATCTTCCGGTTCCTCTGGCTCTCACGAGCCTCTTGCGACGCTGGGCCTCCGGACTCGGTCTTCCCTCCGAGTCGCTTCCCACCGAACCATCCGAATCCCTTCTGTCCTGATCGAATCCTAGAAACTCCGATAGAAAATATTTTTCCAATCTCGATGAGTTCAAAAATTCGTTCGATCCCTTGTTGTTGTCCTGTCCGCTGGACGGGGACGCGTCCTCCTGGCCGAGGGACTCCAGTCCCTCCGAGTATATCGACGATGTTTCCGAGAGGCTGTCGACCTCTCGCGAGCCCATGCTCGCACCGCTGTTGTCACCGCCGAGACCGAAGAAGAAATATTTTTCCAATTCCGACGCCGACGGTGGTCGCTGCTTCTTTCTCGGACTTCCGGCCGCGAGGCTCGGCTCCGCCTCGCTCTCCTCGCATGACTCCTCGACGATCGTGTGCAACGTGAAGTCGATCGCCTGTCGATGATATCCACGGAGTTCCTCCTCCCGATCCCCGAGATTATTCGCCTCGTCCTCCGAACTCTCCTCCGTAGCTGTAGTGGCGCTCTGCTCGTCCTCGTCGTGCGACACCTCCTCGACCCACGAGTCATCGTCCGCGAGACCCTCCTCGAGTATCACGAGACCCGAACCCACTGAATTATCGTCGCTCGATTGCGGCGACGAATTCGTAACTCTCCCTCTCGACACCTGCTGTTGCTGTTCGATGCTATTATTATTGATGTTCGATTGAGGCGAACGTTCCGCGCTAGTCTTTGGCACACTCTGCTGATCGCCGCTCTGCTGCTGCTGCTGACCCGAAAATTTCGTGAAACTCTTGACCGATTGTACATCGTCGCTCTCACTGGCACTTCCACCGACACTCAAACCGCTGTCCGCCTCCTGTTCGACCGCCGACGAGCCGAGGCGCTTTACCATCAAAGGCCTCCTCGGGCCTTGACCGTTTCGCTGATGAGGCTCGGACACAGCTTCGAGCGCCAGATGGAAGTAACCGGCCAGTCCCTGGGGTGGCTGCGACTCCTCCGGTGGTTGAAGCAGCGTCGTCGTGTCCGATGTTATAACACTGACGGGCTGATATGCCCCCTGCGTGATCATCACGAGGCTCCTGTACTTGTTGTTCGAGGGAAAGTTGTGCGATTCTCTCGCTTGTTCCTTCGACGAGGCCGTAGGTGGAAAGCAGCCATTCTCCTTCCGAGTGGGCGGGCGTCGCTCGACTGAGCGAAACCGTGCCGTCGCTGCTCCCCTCTCGCAAGACTCACCGTCGCTTCCACCACCACCACCACCACCGGCAACGACCTCGCTTACTCCCACCTGCGGCGCGCCAGGTTTCTCGCCTCTCACTGCGCCGCTGTCGTCACCGGCCCGCGACGACGCAGACTCCGACGTACCGCGCGGCGAATCGTCGTAATTGTCCTCGCGATCATCGTCGCTCGCGTTCTCTACCCTCTCCGCGTTTTTGAATATGTCGTGTATCTTTGACGATATTATTTCGCCGACGTTGCGCGACGACGATTCTTTCGTTTCTATCGATTTATCCTCGTCGTTACCGACTTCGTGGGTGTCCCGCGAAATTTCGAGGGATCTGATGGTCCTCGGCGCTACGCAGGGTGACTGCGCAGCATCCTTTCTCGTCGACGTTACGAGCGTCTCGAACGATTGATCTCCCAGACGCAAACTTCGACGCGGCATGGGAGTCACCTGGTGTCTCGTCGATGGGACATCGCTGATTTTTTTGTCGTTTCGAGGCGTCGAGGCCTCCATCGTGACGCCGTTGGCGTACGGTGAAATCTCGTACTCGTGAAGCTCGTCGCTGCTCACCTCGCTGCCTGTCGTGTTGGTCTCGCTGCTGTCGGTCGTCGAGCACGAGCTCGAATTTGCCCGGCACTTTCCGGTCGTGGATTCTGCGACGGAATCGTTCATCTCCGTGCACGCCGCGACTTTGGCTGACGACGATAAGAGAGCTCGCTTATCTTCGCTCGCGGCAGGACCACTATCGATCTTTATTGCCGTCGATAGATCAATCTTTGTTTCCGGCGAATTCGATACGTCGGCCTCTTTATCGGAATTGGCGATATTTTTTTCCGTAGCCGTCTCGATGGAATTACCGAGATACGAAGCACCGACGACTTCCAGAGAATCCGGCGTTATCGCCGAGTCCCAATTCTTAGGCGCGTCGTCCGGATCTCGAATAATTCCGTTCTCGTTTTCCTCGCGATAGACGGACAGTTCGATGTTGTCGGGATTTATATTTTTAATTGACTTCAATTGTATGTGACTGTCCGAGCAGTCGGTGGAGCTCGCGAGATAAATTTCGTTAGCGTCGGCATCTCGGTGAGCGGAGAGATCGACTCTTCGCTCGATTCTGTTTGAGCGACGATTAATCGAGCGTTCACCCTGATTTTCCGTGTCTCCCGGATCTCTGAGAAGATTCATGTCCTCGTCGAGAAGTCTGACGCGACACAAGACCACGGGCTCCTCCTCAGGTATGGACGTGACTCTCTTAAGAGTTACGACGCCCCCTCCCTCTCGCGCCGAGTCGGAATCCTCGTTGTCCTCGATGTCATTGTCGCTCGTGAGTGAATCGTCGTTGACGACGAACACCCGGGAGAAACGATGAGAGGCAGAGTCCTCGAGATCGCTGCTGTCCGCCGATGATCTGCCGGACGAGCTTCCCGAATTTTCGCGCGAGTGACCAAACATCCTGTCGTTCCCCCGACTCGAGGAAGACTCCTGCGAGCTGTCTTCCGAATCGTCGTTCGAACCCTCCGCTTCGGAATCGTTCTCATCCGCGACGGGCTCGGCACTTTCCTCGTTCTCGTTCGCCGGAGACTCTTGGACTTCCGGGACGATCTCCGGCGGCTCCGATGCCGGCGAATCCCTGTTCGAGGCTTCGACGACGACGGCTTCGCTCACGGTTTCGGAGTCTCGAGGCTTCTCCGGCACGCCTGATTTCGTGGATGCCGACTCGGTGGCATCTTTTTTGTCGTCGAAATTCACCGTTGGATTGACGTCAGGAGCGGCGGGCCCCGCGGGCGGAACGACCAACGACGAAGCGTCGAGCGACTCTTGCTCGACAGCGGGACTACTGTAGAATCTGGGTGTTATCTCTTCGGGCCTGAATCCAAAAGTGGTAGGATCGAATGGACCGATCGTGCCTCTGGGGTCGATTCTCGCACCGTGGAGGGGCTGATTGAAACGCGGATGCCAAGAAAACCACGGAGCCGACGGATCGCCGCGCAGACGTAGAGTTCCCTCAGGTGTTGCGCCTCGGGTTATCATGGATGATGCCGCGGCCGCGAAGTCGCCGGTCCAGAGTGACGCGGGCACGGGTACGGGATATGGCACCGGAACTGGTATCGGCACGGGGACCGGAAGCACGTTCGCGCCTGGAGAACCACCGCAGGCCTGTGCAAGGGAAAACAAAATCATAAATAAAATTATAAATTTAAAGTGTCTTAACTACTTAACGGTTAATGCAAAAACACGCTTTTTTCCTTGGCATTGTTAAGCAAAAATTGAACAAAATAGTATCGATAAAAGATATATACTGTGAAATTTCGATTAAATAAGAATTCTGATTATATGACTCTTCTAAGTACCATTATAACTGTTTTGGCAGATATGTATATATCGACCTGTACAAGACCTGTTAAATGAATAAATAAATAAATGAAACAAGATTGTTGCATTATTCGAACACAATATAATTGTGTTATAATGTGCAATCTGTGCATTGTGATGTATGTCTCTCACATGGTTATTTGGGCGATGCGTATCCATCTAGCCCGTGTAATTTGGCGCGGCCCGTTATTAAAATAAATAAATAAATAATATTGCAACGTTCAGAGTTGCATCCGAATCGATTAAAGACAGACCGGCGAATGAAATTTTTTAAATACCTCTCAGCTACTCGTAATGACTCCAAAACGGTATTATTTTGATCGCGATAGAGATATTCAAGTTCCATGACCGAGGTGCCTTTGAAACAAATTAACAAGCTCGCTGGAGCTTGTCCAAGCGTATTACAAAGTCGTTTTATACACTGCGCGTATCTCCGATTGCGGTAGTCTTAACGAGCTTTAATTTAAAGCGTTGATTTTTATAGTAAACAGAGATAATTTAATGAAAAAAAACTCGACGATTCAGTGATAAACCTGTACGGAGTTATGCGTGAAACTTTTTTTTTCTTCTTTTTCACATTGTTGGAAGTTTATTAATCGTGCTAACCAGACAAGCTGCGGAGCCGCGACCGGGACAGCAGCTCCAGTCCTGCGGTAGGCAGTGATCGACGCCGACGTGACCGACGTTTATCGTAGGGTCGGCGACGCCGGCCGGCAGCGGCAAAGTTCCACTCTCGAAATAATCCCAGTCACAATCTTCGAGACCCTGAGCGTGATTGTTCCTCGGCAGACCGTTCAGGTAAGACGATCCTGAACAGCTGCTGTCGGCGTCGTCTTCCTCCCGTCCCGACGACGAATCCGAGCTTATGAACACGAGCCGTCTGTAGTCGGGATTCGGTGTCTCCTGATTCTGCGGTGGACTCGGCTGACGTCCACCGCCTCGGCCTATAACGTGGAGCGCCTGAAAATTCTGCAATTCCTCGCCGCAGCAACTTCTCGCGTGCGATCTTCCTCTCCTTCGGGAACCTTTGAATATAAAACACAAAAAAAAAAACTTTATAAAATTAAAAACGATGAAATGTGTTTATACGCAAGAGAATAAAATTATTGCCAGTTTCGATAACTCGACTGTTAATTATATAATCATTAAATAGCGGCTCGGTTCTCCGCTCCGCCGAGCTTCGGATCTCTACGCATATGAACTTAATATTTCTCTCGATTCACTCTCTCGACGCAAAGTTTTACACGCACTCCACGCAACGTACACTATCGCGTGAGTACACACCGCTCACGATATCGCGCGAGATATCTCGTGCACACACGCGCGTAGAAAAAAAAACATTATATTAAATGAGAAAAAAAATGAAACAAGACTCGCGGTCACGCTAAAACAAGGAGTGCGCTGAGTATTACGCTTAATGAATTACCTATCTTTCTCTCGTGTATAATAACAATGGTATAACAACGATCAACTCGTGTACAATCTTTCATTGAACCCCCGACGAACATCGGATAATTTACAACCGTCATTGTCGCCGCGATTACGAATCGACGAGGCACGATTGTTCTCGGCTGACAATCGCTTGCTCCGAACGACCGTTCCACGTATAGAAACTTCAGATACAAAAAAAATGTTGAGATTCTATAAATAACATAAAAACATATTGACAGTGATTCCAGGTGAAATTTCGTCGTCGACGGAGCAGGTTGAAAGATTCAAAAGCGGTACCGTGGAAAAATGCCGGTTAACGACTTGCGATCGGTCTTCCGTGTCCAGGGTCAGGAAGATAGCGACCGGTGTCGCAGTTCAAGCTCGATGAGCCTCACACTCGCCCGGGAGTTTACAACAATGTTTATCGTCGATGTCACAGCCGCCGATAGATAACGAGGCTTATCTTCACTGGTGACGGAAACAATCGAGCCGATGCGAAAAAAAAAAAAAAAAATTAAACGATGATTCTGTTGTTTCGTGAGTCTCGCGCGCTCGCTCGCGCGGGGGGTCAGTCCCGCGTACCCGGGGCCAGGACACTGTCCGCACTCGATGGGCCAATTCGCGTGGGCTGACGCCGCTAAACTGAGCGAGGCTAGTCACGCTGCGGAGGCGCACCTGGAAGCCTACGGATATACTCGACAGCGGCAACGGCAGCAGCAGCCAACAGCAGGTACGAGCACGGCCGGAACACACACACACACAGATATACAGAGTCTATAGTTCCTCGTCGCGGTTAATACCACTGCTGCATCGCATACATACGGGGTGACTCGTGGACAAACGGAGCGTGTCGCGTTACGAAGTTTGAGCTCGATGCCAAGCAGGTGTTCGCTTTTTTCTTCCTTTTCTTCTTCTTTTTTTTTTTTTTGTAATTCGGGTGTCGCTCGAATTCTGGGCTCCCGGCCTCTCAGGTTTCCCGGACTACGCGTGCCGAATGGTAAAACGATCCTCGTTTCGCCGGTGAAAAGTATCCGGTTAATTTTTCTTTTTTTTTTTTTTCTTGTCCCTCTTCCTCGTTTGACGAAGATTGAAAAGCGAGTCGATCGTTTCGTGGACACCCGGTAGACTCGCAGGTGAGCGCACTGTAGAGTGAAACAGTGGACGGTTGTTACACTATTATATACCTACGTCGACTTGTTCCCCGCGCAGAAACCGCTTCGCTTCACCTCGCTCAACTCGCCTCTCGTACACAGTACGTAGGTACGGAGAACGGCGATGCTACTTGCCCTCCCGCGACGGAGATTTTTCTTTTCGTCCCAAACTTCTGCTATCCTCGCCTCGTCGTGACATCACGACTCGTGACCGAAGCTGCTCGACGAGGATGAGGCATCCTCTTGTTGTGATATATATATATATATATATATATATATATATATCCAAGTTGTGTTATTGTTGACAATACCTTACAGAGATTAGAAACCCATCGATTCGACGATTCCGCTATCGAATTCGCTGTCGATCTGACAGCGAATTCGGAATTTCGTGAAGATTGATCACTACAGGTAACACTGTCTTCTCGATTGTTATTCGTAACTCGCACGTATCTCGCATACGTGCTTCTCGTCGACGAGCGCTGCCCTTGTCTTCGTGATAGGCTTTTTTTTGTCTTTTAATCGTTTTCCTTTCTTTGTTTCTGTAATCTCCTTATAGTTGACTTGCCGCGTGACTACGTCTCGGCAGTCAGTGATTGCCCGTCCACAGTAAATAGAGTACCACAGACGCGGCCGCGTAGAATATCAGAAAATATGTTGATACCAGAACGGTTACGAAGAGCTGAAGAATCCTCATGACGTCCATTCTTTTGGGCGAAGACTCGTGAGGCGGGGGCTTTGCGAATTCTCGGTGGACTCGATGGCAGATCGCCTAGATATTATCAGGGAGACAAGGTTGTTAACACGAATGACAAACAAGTCGTGCTGCTGGGAGTTCGAGTGAAAAAAAACGTGCTGTCGCAAGCGCGATTTCTATCTGCGAGCGATTTTTGAGGCGATATCGAACGAAAGTCTTCCCGATCGTTTTTGTCGGAGAGTTACGGATCGCCTTGCTTCCTTCGTGACGCAGAATTCTGAAGAATTGTAGACAGCGAATAGATTATTATTATTTTTAAAAAATATAAATATGTGAACTCGTGGAGCAGATAAATAGAGACTGCGCTACTATCGTCGTCCCTCGGGAAATACTGGCCCGGACTGCGGGTGTACAGCCTCGAGGCGACGTCGACGAGAGGCTTCCATAATCGATGAGCTTATCGTAATCGTTCGGTGCCACATGGCGATGAACGATGTGCGTGGGTATCGGCTCTCGAGACTCTCCGGGGGATTCGCCGTTGTTCGTAATTAATCGAGAAACGAGAGACGGAGTGGAAATTTTGTTGCTCACCCTGGGCGTCGAATTGCCGGCGTCGTCGAAGCATAGTTCGCCCTTGCGTCGAGCCGGGTCCCCGTGAGTGGCAGTCTTCGTGGGGCTCGTCCTCGCCAGCGCTCGTCGCACTGTCTCGCTGCACAGGCTCGTCACTTCCCGGCGATGGTCCCGGACTGTTACCTCCGCTGCCGAAGAACTTCACTCTCCTCGCCAGATCGGCATAGCTGTGCAGGCCCGATTCACTCAGTCTGGGAGTAAACAATTTTTACTGTATTTTTATTTTTTATTTTCTTGGACAAATGGACATTAGATATATTTGTTTATTGGACAAATGGACATTACCGAGCAAATGTGTGGCGCGGGAAATCGTAACTAAGAATGGCTTAGTCTAACACGAAAAGGCCCTTGAACGTTAGCAACCAAAGTCGTGACTCCAATATTGATCCATAATTGATGAGTTGATAACGACGTGGACCGGGTCGGGTTTTTCATTATTATTATATATATATATTTTTTTTTTTGCAAATCTATGTCGAACGGAGGGCATCAGAACGCCCTCCATTTTGTTGATGTTCAACGTGACAAAATAATGTTTTTTATTCACTCATGGATTAAGGTAAAGGCACCAATGCTCGGACGGTTAAGAGCATCCCCAGATTCCAGCAGTTATTAATTGATCGAAAACAAATTTTTGGTGGAAATAACTGAAACCAATATCGAGCTAATAGTTTCTAGTTTCCAAAACACATCGATGTAATTACAAAAAGATATATAGTTTTTTTTTATTACGTTAGAAAATAACAAGCGACTCCAAATATACCAGTCTGTATGTCCCACTGTTTCGGACAATCGTAGGTCTCGAGAATCCTGATGTACGAACTCATAACTAAAAGAATTTCTTTGCCATTCATTAATTAAATAAATTAAAAAATTATATTTACGTAAAACAATACAGAAGATAAGCTACGTAGAACGCTGGCCAAGTAAAGTTCTTCGAACTGCCCGATTATCGGGACGCGTATGTTGTAAAGCTTGCATCAATTTCCGAACGCTATGCCGTCAGACTTTTAACAAAATGCAACAATAGACAATAATTTAGGCTCAAGTCTTGTATTACTTTTTGCTGTGCATCAAATAATGTTTGTAGATACGATTACAAGTGTCAAATTGCTTTTCTAATACTTAAATTCGGAATAAATCGAATCTCCATAGGAGTGTCGAACGACTGGGAGGTGTCCGAGCATTGGTACTGTTGCCTTATCTCATGCGAAAATAAATTTTCTCATCGCTCACCTGACACTTTCGCTACCGCTGCTCTCGTAACGCGCGCTGCTGTTGGATTCTCTTCTAGTTCTTGTTATCGCGTCTCTTATCCTCTGAGATGCCGTGCACGAATCACCGCCTCCGATTTTGCGTGGAAGCGCCGGAGTCGGCTCGCTCTCGCTTTCGCGCGGGCTGTAGCGAGAGGATCGCGTGCTCAAAGGACTCGCCTCGGGCGATAGATGCTGAAAACAACGAAAATTGTAAGAGATATTTATTGAGTTTTAATCCATATGGGCATCGTAACGAGAACTCACGCTGGAGGAACGTCGATTCGGTGTTTCATCGGTATCGTCCGGATTCGAGAATTCTTCCTTGGAGAACTTTCGACGCACCACCTGCATATCGTCTACCCTTTTCAGATAGACCGACTCGGCAGGCACTTTTCTTTCTCCGACGATGACACCGGAGAAATCCGTTTCCGTGTAGTTAGCGACCTCAGCGGAGAGTTCCTTGCTCTTGATGATCGAATCTATCGGTTCGATCGATGCCTCGAGGTGTTCCGTGCTGGAGACCGTCGAAGTAACAATTTCCTCCTCTTCCTCCCTCTCCTCGTTGCATTTGTCGGTAATTTTTGAGTTCTCCTCGCAGCTCGACACCGTCCTGCCGTCCGGACTGTCGAGACGCTCCTCGATCACTGTCCTCTCGTTCGCCATCTTCTCCGTCCCGACGATGATTTCGTTCTCGTTCGACGATTGGCCGAGGCGACGATTTTCGTTTCTCACCGATTTGCTTTGTGCAATTTTCGTCTCAGTTACGATGTCCCTGTCCTCTCTCGACGACGCCTTCGAACCCGTCTTGCCTTGTTCGCTCGGGCACGACTTCGATCTCGATACAGTCTCACCCACGCGAGCTACCTCCGTTCTGTCCTGCCTCTCGTCCTTGCCGGCTTGCTTGACTCGCGAAACCAAGAGACTCGGTAAGCTCGTAGTTTCTCTACCCACGTCCTCCCTGCTGTCTCTCCGAAAGATCCTTATTCCGCTTTTATGATCCTCTCGTACGATCACCGATGAAAAATTTGCTATACGCGTTTCCTCCTTCGGCGCGTCCTTCGCCTCCCGACGAATTCCCTTTGGCAATTGCAAGCGCACGTCGTCCTTGCTGTCGTTGCGCTTCAACTTTTCTTGATCTCTATTGCGAGGCGAAAATAACTTCGGGATCAGACTCGGCACGCTTATGTCCTCCCGGCTACGGCGCAAATCGTCCGTGCTTCCTCGGTATCTGAAACACACAAAGCCGTTGCATAAAACATTCCGACAAATATTTCATTCGTTTTATCAATCGACGATTTCGTCGTCGTCCTCGTGAATGAAAAAAATTTACCTCTGCGGTATGAGGGATCGTTTCGCGGACTCCTGAGGGCTCCCGATATCCTCGAACTCCCTCGAACTTCTTCGGAATATCGGTATATTCGATTTTCTGTCTCCATGCTTGGTCCCCTGTTTGAGCTCGGGTATGCCGAGTTTGGCGATTATCCTCGGTGGTTTTATCAGTGAAACCCTGGGCGCTGCAGTTTCGGTAACACCGTCGACGTTGGTTTCTCGTTCGTTCTTTGTCGTTGCGAGGTGCTCCGACGACGTCACAGTCTCGAAATGCCGGAGCCTCCTCTCGTCGGTTCTCTCGTTTCGCTTCGTGTTTCCCGTCCCGCACGAATCTCCCGACAATTCGTCGTTGCACGAGACAGTTCGCTCGCGGCAATCCTCGTCCGGTACATCGTTGCCCTTGCGCCTGTCTCCCCCGACGCTCTTTTCAACGCTCTCCGAGTGACTCACGAGCGAATTGCCATCGTCGCTATTCGCGACTGTCTCGGCAGCCTGAGGCGACGGGAAGTTCTCGTCTTCGACGTCCACTTCGTCGTTCGAACGATAAATCTTCTCGCTTATCGGCAAACTCCTGTAGATCCTGAATGCCGGTGACTTTCTCGCGACCGACCAACGAGCCGGAGGACCTGAGGAGAGAAAATAAATAAAATAAATCATAACATTTTCCACAAGCTCCGTGTATATCCTTCGTATGAATAATTATTTATTTCCTCCTTACCGTTTATCGTCCAGGCCCGACGGATGCTGCGCTTGATGATATCGACCGGTGAATTTTTCTTCACAGCCGAGAGACGATCGGAGGTGAACGTCGCGGTCTCGTATATCCACTCTCCGGTAGCAGCGTGGAGTTCTCTGAAATACGAAGAGGGCAGTACCAGTCAGCCATTGTCCGGTCTTTGTTGGCGTTAGCCGTTCGCGGATGAGGCAATAGCTCTCGTATGTATCGGTGCGTGCGACCGAACACCACGTCAAAAATCGACTCGATTCTACTGTTGCACCAACGAATTATATATACATATATACATATATATAATTTTTTTTTAACTATAGCATGGCGAATATTATGTATTGACTCACGCGATCTTGTGGCAAACAGCGCAAAGCCAATCGACTCCCTGGTCCCCCTTGTTGTTGGCTGTCGCGGACCCCCTGAACTCACGGCACTGCCGGCACACTCTGTGCCTGCAACGCGGACAGGAGGCCCCGGTGTTGTAGAATCTACCGAAGGCTCCTCCGCATCTCGCGCATCTACGTCCTTGACTTGAGTTCTCCACGGGACTCCTGCTAGCCGCTGCTGCTCCTCCTCCTCCTCGCCTCCTCGAACACTGCTGCTGCTGCTGATGGTGCTGATCGGCCTTCGTTCTTCTGTGACGCGTTTCATCGAGAAATGAGAAGAAAAAAGATATATATTAAAAAATATACGGAAACGTCATTATTACACGTGACGACAAAAACGCGAGGTTCAGCGTGACTAACGAGTACAATAGTGCGTAATTATACCTCACGGCCTGACGATAAAAAAAAATATATCAAAGAACAGTTGAAATGAAAATGTTTAAAAATAAATAATAATAATATATTATCATTCGTATTACGATATCAATAATAATAAGAAATGACAATGATAATGGGCTAAGAAAAGAAGAGCAACTTTAGTTTTCAGGGTAAAAAAATGTTTTTTAAATTAAAAAAAAAATCATTTTACAAATAATGAGTCATTCTATAAATTATTACAGAATGACGAACGTGCGTGGTACGAGTTTCTTCGATGCGATAGCCAACGCAATAGTGTTGCAATAGTAACGCTTAGAATTTTTCTTTTCTTTTATTATTAATTTTGCTTCATCGGTAAGCGGGACGTCGTGCGAGGAATTATCCACGGAGCAGTTGAGAGAGGTCTCGCTGCGCGAGGATCGCGATCGATCGAGCCGAGCCGCCTCGGGCTCGGCGGCGGACGGGGAAGGAGGCGCTCGAGTGTGTTCGCTCGCTCTGTGCGGTTGGTACGTCCGGCCGGTAGGAAGTTTTTGCTCCTTGAGCTCCCGAGGCACGTACTTGTGTAGTGCACGAGGATCCCACTGTGCACCACGGACACAATCGGGCTCGACTTTTTATTTTTTATTTATTATATTACACATATATGTTTCTTTTCAAGGTATGCACAGTGATACAGTCAAAAGCCGGGCTTCGAGAACAGCGTAAGAGCGAGGAGATCCCAATGCCTCGCTTCCACTGCTATCTCATTACAGCCGCGGCCGCACGGGAATACAGAACGGAGGAGCGTGACTCTTGCACTCCCACCTTGAAAATTATGGAGCGCGTGGAGTCGTTAACCGAGAGAGCTTTTTCATCGGGTTCACGTGAAAGTTTACTGTACCAAAAAAGTTTTTTACCGAAAATTGCTGATTCCCATATAGTTCCGGCTGTAATAACAACAATATATATGAACTAAATATATATATATATTTTGTATCTCGAATCCCCCCCCCCCTCTATCAATAGGCCACCTGTGCTTTAAATTCCATCGATGAGCTGCGAATTACCGAAGGATTGCTCGATGCCATAATCGAGTCCAAACAATTAATAAAAGAGCATATTGAGCATATTGAAAAAAAATAGTTCTTATTTTTTTTCTCCAGGAGAGGGGGATTTGGACTTGAAGGATTAAAAGACCATGGTGTAAAAACCCTGATTATTTAAATCATCATGATAGGATTTGATCGATCTATTGTTAAGAAAATAATATGACTTGTGTACGACAGATTATGGCATCGTCGAAGGGTCATTCGAGGCAATGATCGAGTCCGCATTATTGATAAATAAAAGAGCTCGAGCATATTGAGAAGAAAATAGTTCTTATTTTTTTCTCCAGGGCGGGGGCTTTGGTCTTGAAGGATTAAGGACGTATAATAGAAAAAAGTAATTGCTTAAATTGTCACAATATGGAATTTATCGATCTATAGTTTTTAAAAATAACTAGTGGTCATGTTGGCTCACGCGCTTTGCGCGCTCGCAGTGTCTGTGTGAGTACTCGTGTGAGTACCCGTGTAGGTAACCGTGTGAATATCCGTGTGAGTAACCGTGGGAGTATCCGTGCGAATATGCGTGGGAGTGTCCGTGGGAATATCTGTGAGTATCCATGTGAGTGACTAGGACTTCTATGACTATCCGTGCGAGAGTATGTGAGCATATGTGAGTAGACGTGTGAGAATATGTGAGTGAGTATCTGTGTGAGAATATGTGAGTATCTGTGAGTATCCGTGTGAGAATATGTGAGTATCTGTGAGTATCCGTGTGAGAATATGTGAGTATCTGTGAGTATCCGTGTGAGAATATGTGAGTTTCTGTGAGTATCCGTGTGAGTAACCGTGAAAGTATCCGTGCGAGTATTCGCGGAACTATCCGTGTGAATATCTGCGAGTATCCGTGTGAGTAACCGCGCGAGTATTCGCGGAAGTATCCGTGTGAATATTTGTGAGTATCCGTGTAAGTAACCGTGAAAGTATCCGTGCGAGTATTCGCGAAAGTATCCGTGTAAGTGACCGTGAAAGTATCCGTGCGAGTATTCGCGAAAGTATCCGTGCGAGTATTCGCGAAAGTATCCGTGTGAATATCTGTGAGTATCCGTGTGAGTGTCTGTGAATGTTCGTATGAGTATCCGCGAATATCGGTGTGAGTGCTCAATCGACATGAACTTTGTTATCACGTAGATATGCTCGTGTAAGAAAGATTATTTCAGCGCCTTCACTAGCGCAGTTTTAAATATCGTAAGCGAACGACGATCTCACTACGGTTTGTTTTTGATTATAATCCTTCGCTCGATTGCCCTCCGAAGCGTGTTTATAATTTGACGATCCAGGCCCGGTTTTATTGAGAGCGCTTAGGCTCGTCGTTGCCGCGCGTGTCGCGTCGAAACCGAAGTTGCTGGCAACTGGCAAAGGTGTTTCTAAAACGCTTTTATCGCTCGGTGAGGCCACGCTCACTCTCCGGAGTACCACCAACTAGTTATACACGGAACTGATGCGGCGAGCGGGCCAGGAGCAACGCGATATCGACGTATCGGTGAATTGTAACGGTGTGCAAAAACGACGACGATCTCGCGGTGTATTAAAACTCTACCTCTCTGCGGCTACGCTTCGAGATCAACCGAGGAGACCATCCAGAGATAACTCGGAGAAGCTTATCCGGGACGTTGCACGGAATAACTACACACACACACACACACACACACACACAAACAAAACACGAACAGAAACTGAACTCGGGAGATTGATTTATTCGTTTTATATTTCAACGTAAAACTATCCGATCCTCCGGAGGCTGCGACTGCTCTCCGCGCTCACTGTTTAACTATATACCTTGTGATTCGGTACTTTCTCCACAGTGTGTCGCGCCGTCCGCGTTCGGTCGGATATCGACTATCGAATGATCCTTTTCCACTACGATTTACTCTTGTACTTAAATCCTCCGCGAAGTTACTTCGAGACTCTTACGGTATTGAACCTGCCGTTCGATGTTTTCTTTGCCTTTTTTTTTATTTTTCTTTTTTTTTTACATTCAGAAGTACCCGTGTTCGGGACGGATCGAAGTTCTCCGGCCGATTTTGGTAAACAGACGAACACACGCACATAAACCACACGGCTCCTGTCCCCCGAAGAGTCTCGCTCGATCTACTCTCTCGCGTGCGCGGGCTTCCCGGCATCAACTACTACCCGTTCGTTCCTTCGTTCTCTCAGAGACTCACCGCGATACGAGAGGTTCCTTCGTCGTGTAGCAGCGGGGGCGTCTCGTCTCTGTCTATCCCTCTTTCTTCCCCCCTTTGCCCGCGTATCTTTCTCTTTCTTCGGCGAGGGGCACGGATCTTACTATATATTCAGTAAACTACCGGAGCCTACGGAGCGCGGTGTAGCGTAGGTATAATCCCAATGCCGAACCCCCTCTCCCCCCCCCCCCGCCCGACCGAGGGTTCCCTCCTCCGTACGTCGTTCTCTTCTCTTTGTATCCATCGCTCGTTTGTTTCTTTTTCTCCGTACCGCTCTCTTTTCTCTTTGCGTTACACTGCCGTACACCTTCGCAACAGCGGAATTGACTCTCTTCGCGGCTTCCCATCTCCTTCGATGTCCGAGGATACTTTGCGCTAGGAAACTTTGAGGTTATCGGACGGACTCGACGATCTCGATGGGAGACTGTTTCTTTCCTTTTCTTTCTTCTCTTCGTGTAACAAAAATAATTGTGTCCGTAAGTTAGGGCTCGGTGATTGAGAAACGATATGTGTGTAATTGGAAGTGAGTTTATTGAACAACCAGTTAATAAATCAGAGATCCCATAAATCCTCGTGCTTCCGTTCGATATCTCCCTGTCTCGCTTCTAAATTGATTTCCTTGCTCTCGGTCGACCGGCCTACAGCCTCGTGGCATTATGTACTCTCGCAGTGTTTTTTTCTGTTTCTTCGTCTCTACGATATTGCGCCTACGCTCGTCTTCGTGACGTTCGAACTGACATACACCAGCTAGAGTCACGGCGAGACCTGGATGCCTATAGTTTTTTTTTATGAAAAAAAGAGATACGCGTATTATTGTATATTTTTACCGAGTACAAACTGAGGTTGCGTATCGACCGTTAAAAACTGCTTCGTCCCGTATCGCACCACGCGAACTTGTGTCTTTCGAAGTTTGTCGAAAAATTCATAAGGATTCACAGCAGTGTGTGCGTGAGCACAATCGGGCGAAAAGTGCGGTATTCAAAACGAGCAGCGCTCGTAAGTGTGAGGCATTCGTTTATTCCACGCATACGAGGGCCGCAAACCCACTCCTGTAGTGTTTTTACGAACAAAAAAAAACGCATATAATTTTTTTTACGGAAGAAAAACTGCTTATAGTTTTTTTACGAAAAAAAAACCGCTTATAGTTTTTGTACGAAAAAGAAGCGCCTATAGTTTTTTTACGAAACAAAAAGAAAGGTACGGGCGAGAAGTACTGTATCCAAAACGAGCAGCGTTAGCTAGTATATATGTGGTATTCGTGCGGTCTACGTATACGAGACAGGCCCACGAGAACCGGATGCCTATAGTTTTTTTTATCACAAAAAAAACAGATACGCGTGTTATTGAAATTGTTTTTAATCGACTACAAACGAGGTGGTTGTATCGTATCGACAGACAAAAATTACCTCGTTCCTTATCGAACCACGCGACCTCATTTATTTCACAGTCTGTCGAAAAATTAATAAAAATTCAGAGCCATGTGTACATGAGCACAATCCGGCGAGAAGTGCTGTATTCAAAACGAGCAGGGCTAACCAGTGTGTGGTATTCGTGTAGTCTATGTATATGAGAGAGGGCCGCGAACCATGCGGCATGACCATAACGGCACGTCGGGTCGCAGGATACGCCGAGGTCCGTGTAAGGGGACCGTCGTCGTCGCTCCCCCCTCAGATCGCGGACCTTCCCCCTCCCCTCCGCAGTTGACTCTTTGAGTCACTTGCGTCCCGAGTTCCGACTCTTCGCGCAATGCAGCAACGTGCCTCGCTTCTTGGCTGCCGGGTGCACCGAGAGAAATAAATAAAAATGAAAAAATTTTGTGAACGCTTTGACGAGAATGCAGAACGTGTCAAAACGTTGAATTCACCGGGGAGTGAACAAAAAAAGATGCAGATTAAGATTCGGCCGATAAGCAAACTCGCGTAGGCAGGAAGGCTCAGCCGGCCGGTTTCCGGCGCAACGTGGTAACAGTCTTTGCGTGGGTTCCCGTTTTACCGTTAAAAGGGCGAGGATTGCTGATCTCTCTCCGCTGCCTCCACCGGTTTCCCACACAGGTTTATCATTTCTTTTTTTATATAGGTATTCGCGACGAGATATTGCGAAATACTTGTCGAATTATTTACGTACGAGGGTTACGGAGAGAACGAGAATGCGCCATTACTGGTGCGACTTTTCATCCGTGAATGGAGCAGCTGCGTGACTATTCATGAATTATTTTTTAACGATCCTTTTTCACTTTGTAATTTTCATTCATGGTGGCCGCGGTCGGCGAAAACCGGTGAAGGTCGGGGAAATTCAAAATTGATCAGGGAACAAGTAAATTGTCGCCAAATCTTGTACAAACAAATAAAAAGTAGATAGACGGAAGCCTTAAATTTTTTTTTTTTAACAGCATTAAACATTAATATAATAATTAGGCATTTTCATTTGCATCATTAATTTTTTAAATAAAAATCGTTAGAAGTTTGATCGGGGAAAAATCTTTTACTGGTCAGGGAAAAGTCAGAGAATTTTGTTCTACACTGAGAAAAAGATCTAGTAAAAACTACCGATCATTTAAGAAAAATTACCATGGCACATAGTAGTAGCGCACTAGAACGCCGCCTATGGCGGAAGGTCTCAGATTTTCCAAGAATTTTTACCATACTATCCACGAAACATTCTTAAAAATCCGGTACTTCCTACCATAGGTGGCGCCTAGTTCCGTACTGCTATGTGCTATGGTGGAATCTCTCAAGCGATATAGTCATATTTACTAGCTCCTTCTCTCAGTGCAGGGAAAAACGGCCACCGTGTTATCTTTCTATCGGTCCTGATCCGGTAACAATTACTCGAACGAGAATCGAAAATTATAAAGTGAAATTTACAAACAAAAAAAATGACTGGCCTCGCGAGGGCCAAATTGCTAATACTCCTGCGATCCTATGGACTCCTTTCCACTAGTTTCTTCTTACAATTTCTCTTGGCGCTAGAGAGTGGGTACAGTTTATTTTTGTTCACTATATTTTTTTTCTTTTATTATTCACTGGCGACAGTACGGCCCTGGATTTGTGTTCGGAGAGACGAGGACGGCGTTGGCAGGAGTATCCGGGACCGCGGTCTCGTGCGGTTCGTCTACCTATGTGCCCCGGCGGCGGTGAGCGCGTTTGCCTGGGCTCACACGGGGACAGTGACTGTGGTCGACGGCGTCTACCGCACTAGGCACTCTCTCTCGCGGAGGAAGAACCGAGCGGGACGATATACAAACGAGAATGGAAACGACTCGCCTATACGGCGTGGAATGGAATTAAAAAATACGAGAATGGAATAAACACTGTTATTAAACTCCGTATCCTAGTTCGATATCGATAATTACAGATGTGAGACATTGTCGAAAAAAAATGTACTCGAATGTTATCATTTTGTAAAGTATAGTTATCCGCTCAATTCGCTACGACGCGAATGGTAAAACGACTATGATCGTACCGGGGGAGCGTTTTGTACTTCATAAAATTATCTACTAAGTAACGAATTACGTAAAATCCGAATTATAGGGAATTTTATCGTGGACGATAAAATTACATAAACTGTATAGTGCGTTGCGAAACGGAAATTTATCTGAGTTTGCTGTGTGGAAGTATTTATCTGTGAATCTTTTCGATCTTACATTGTAAAAAAAAATCGTATTGCGATTTAATGTACAGGTACTGGAAGTTTTTATGCGTAAACGAGTGTATTAAATTTCATATACAATTATGATGTAAAATTAACGTACAGTATATTAAAAACTTTAGAAATACTTTACTGTTAATAATGTATTTTAATTTTACTACAAAAGTACTTTAATTCCAATAATTTGCCTTAATTTCACTATAAAAGTCCAGTAATCTTTCATAACAATTGTACATGAAATTTAACGTACAAGCTTTCGCATAAAAGCTTCCAGTCCGCTACATTAAAAATCATACACATTTTTTTACAGTCTATATAAGGTTTTTCTTTCGACACGATGAGGCACCTTCGTTATTATTCCGACGATACAAACCTAGTGATTCATCTCATAATGTATGTACGTTATATAGCTGATGTAGGATGGATAGAAAAAAAAACAACATTGATCATACCCGAGTCACACGTGCTGGTCAGTTTTCCGCTGCAATGTGCGCGCGCAGTGACATCGGACGATAGCGAAGAGTTGTGCCACGAGAAGGTGGGCTTGTCGGGACTCCCGTGAGAGAACTGGAAGGGGCACGAAGAGAGGGGAAAGAGAGAGAGGGAGAGTAGTCAGGACGGGTTTTTCGAATTTTTAGCTGTGCATCGTTCGGGCGCTACCTACAGCCGGCCGAGCGAGCCACGACACGTCTAACTCGGCGGTACAACGCTGATTTTACGCGCACGCGAAGCTGCGCCTGTTCGCACGTAGAGAGACCAGAGTCGTACATACCGCACGGAGATACAGATACAGCGCTCCCGGGGCAGCGAGTTTCTCGGGATAAAGGTGTATGTCTATCGGTATGCCGGCACGGAAGTACCGTTATTCAACCTTAAAGGTTTAAGGTACGAGAAGGCTAGAAGTGGCGAAAGAGGTGCTGCCAGCTTGTTAATATTCTCGAGTACTCGTGTGATTGTTCGATCGAGCCGATTACCGATGACTTGCAGACAATGCATTTCCTGACTCTGTCACGTGGCTAATAATGGTCAGTAAAAAAAATATTTTTATCGAAGAAAAAAGAATAATATAAAAAAATGTGCCTTTGTGAAATGCAGTACACGCGAGATTCGGCAATGCTAATTGCGCGTATAACCGGTAATCACACGCGTATGAGTGGACTTCTCTGTGTATTATAATTACAGCGCGATATAGTGTAACCCCACTATGTCGGCATAATAAGTACAAGTTTAATGGCGCCGTTCTCTTTTCAACGCTTTTAACTGCAGTCGCCGTGGCGATGTGTACGAGATAGAGCCGAGCCGAGACGCCGGCGGACCTTTTGCCACGGTGTACCCGAGCAAGTAGGCGCGCTCTGCTCTCTGTCTCCTTGGTCTCGACACGGTGGAACAGCAGTTCGCCTAGGGCGAAAAGCGAATTATAGTAGCAATGTTTGTGGTTATATTCCGGCTCGCCGCTGCGGCGCCGACGATTCCTTCCGGCTCTCTACCGAGATCATCGTCGGCTATCCGTGTTCCGAGGCGGTTCAACCTTCAATTATTATTATTATTGTTGTTGTTATTTTTTTGTTTTCATAGTTCCGTCCACTTTGCCGAACATTAATTAGCATATATCTGCATCAGGTATTTACTTCGAGTGACTGCTGGTGTAAAATCCCGTTTGGAGAGTTGGGATATCGACGTAAAATTGTAATTGCCAGGATGTAGAGAAAACTGATGGCGGGTTTAAGTTCCGAGGGAAGTGCAGTCATTGACATTGAGAAAGACGTCCCCCCCCCCCCCTCCTCGACCCACCAAACGTGTGACTGACACCGTACAGAACCACGAGGCTCGAGTATCCAGCATCGAGCAGTTAAACGGGTTTTCGATGAGTTATATTTCATACGTCTTTCACTATATCTATAGGCTCAGGTCCTCTGCATTCCAACGGCGAATCTACCGCTAAGGAGCGGACTCTTTCGGTATACGTGTAGAAAATTTCAAGACTCTGCGAGGAAGAAAATTTAAATTTTCCTCGAAAGTCGTTGTTTCTGTGTTGTATTAGCGGTGGCGCCAGTCGGACGCGAAACGAAACGTCGGCTCACATCTTAATGACGGTAAACGTTACGAGACCCAGTGGTAATTAACTGTACTTAAACGTTGCACGTAATTGTCACGAGCGAGTTTGCCAGGAATCGGCGAAACTCGGTCGAGAGGTTCAGGTGCTTCCCTTTCCTTTCGTCACCGTTTTCCAAGAGGGGCGGTAGCGTCTCGACGGCAAGTGCGTAAAAAAACGTTTTTAAGCTATATAACTTATTCTCTGCATTGAGGCGTTAATTTCTTTTATACACCACAAAAACTCTATCGCTGCCAGAGGAATCGAAGATCCTCCGATCGGGGTTCGACCGTGCGATGAATTGATCGGAACATAAATCTTAAAATTTTCATTGGAAAAAATTCATTCAAAATTCATTGGAATTTTCATTTTTATCGGAATAAAATTGAAGGAAAGAAGAAATTGAGTTTCTGATAGGTATGTAGAAACTCTTCCGTCCGCGTACCGTAAACGTCCGCCACGTTCGATACATCCAATGCATGTATATAATGTAGAAACAGAGTAAAAAGAATTAGGTAACGGTACAAATGCTTGGACACGTCCCAGCCATCGAACACGCCTATGCAGATTTGATTCATTACGAATTAAAGTATTAGAAATCCAATATGGCACTTGTAATTGCAAACATCGTTTGATGCTCAGAAATAAGTTATACAAGGTTTAAACCTACATTATTTTCTATTGTTGCATTTTCATAAATGACCGACGATATAGTGTCCGGATTTTGATAGAAGCGTTACTAAATACACGACCCAATAATTGAACAGGCCGAAAAATTAGGTCCGTCAGCTTTCTACGTAAATTATCTTCAGTATTGTTTCGCGTAAATATTATTTTTTCGTCGATTAAATGAATAAATGGCAAGGAAATTCTTTTACTTAATAGGAACTAGTTGAGTTCGTATTAAGTACTCTCTTGTTATTTTCTTCCGTAATTTAAAAAATATGTATTTTTTGTCATTTATCCATGTGTTTTGGAAACTAGAAACGATCAGCTTGACATTGGTTTCAGTTATTTTCACGAAAAATTTATTCTTGGCCGATTAAGGTAGTACTTGCGGACAGTCTGACTCCATGTGAGTTCAGAAAGAATTGCGAGAGGAATTCCGAACACTTCTCGATGACAAAAAAAATCAACCATATGGAAGGTACTGAAAAAAGTTGATTTTGCATAATAATAATTCCAAAATGTCATTAACAAATGAATGAGAACAAAATTTCCCAACAAATCACCCGGCAACCTAACTTTCATTCTGAAAAAAGTGTTCGCAATTCTCTCTGAATGCTCTCTGAAATCACGTGAGGTCAAACTGTCCGCAAGTACAACCTTAATAGCTGCTGTACCAGTACCTTAGAAACTCTTCCGTCTGCATATCGTAAATGTCCACAATGTCTGATATATATTTAATGCATGTAGTAATATCAACAGAGTAGAAAGAATAAGAAAAAAAAGTTCGTTTGTTATTCTTTACCTGTGTTGATCCTCGTCGGCACACGTTGCCTGCTGCTGCCTGCCGGTGACCTGAAGCTGCACGTTCGTCGCTGACATCGTGCGCAGTTGACAGGAGGATGAAGAGCCCCGCAGATTTAACGTACAACGGGCGTTCAACCTCGTAGCCTCCACCGATGAGCGGAAACCTGCTTATCAGCTTCGATCGTGGCCCTCATCTCTCAGGATTTTATACACAACGAGGACAACAACCGGTTCCCGGATTCCTCGATTCCGCGACTGACGCACTTGTTGCAGAAACGACAAACTAAATGGCAACAACAAAAAAAATATTCTTTTCGAACCGAGAGAACAAAAGTTACCGTCGATCGGTCAGTGGAAAATGGGGTTCGCCTAACACTCTCGATACGCGCGTAGAACGTTACGCCAAGATTTTATCACCGAGCGCATCTTTTCGCTATTGCCAAATGCTCGAAACAAAACGCCAGATATCTTTCACTCCTACTATGGCGTTCTGGAGAATCTTTACACAATAAAAAAAAAGTTTGTACTTTTTACGACTTATAGTCAACAGCGCCCGCAATTTTTTATTCCTTAATTTTCCGATCGCACTATCCGGATCTAGATTTGCAAAGTAAAGTACAAACTGAAATTGTTAACGACACGGTATAAATAAAAGGGTGGGTTTGTATATTCAAACCTGAACAAATGAGTTTGTCACTTATTTAACAAAATTATTTTCACGAAGCTTCGTATTACGATTTTGCGAACATGTTTTTTTACTGTGCAGTAAAAAATAAAGCCGAATACCGCGAGACCCCCCGGCGGTCACTTTTCTAACCCTCGAATGGACGTCTCGATCGCTAACTGAGATCCGAGGACGCAAACTTCACCGAAACTCGAATGGCGCACCTCTCTGTTTCGATTCCTATATTACCATTCCCACGAGTGGAATGTCTCTCGATCGGGGAGACGCACGCATACGCGTGCTCGTTTTCTTTTTTCTCCTTCTTTCCCGTTCCTCTAAATATCATCGCTAAACGACGAACACTCGGTCAACGAATAGATGGATCGTAAAGCGATAACAACAGCAAACGTTATTGTCTACGCGAGGAAGCAAGCCGGCTCGTAAATTTATCTATCAGCAACCAACTCTCGAAGTCACATGCACAACGATATCTCTGGTCGATGTTACTCACACATTCCCCGCCCGACTTTGTGTTTCCTCGCGATCTTTCGGCTCTCCCCGATGGCCGACGACGATATAACCTCACGAACCGTTCCGAATTCGTGACTCTCGTCGATATTGATTTGCACCGGCGTTTAACGCGGATTGAGGCGCACGATTTCTAAGGTCAACGAGTCGCGAGACGATTCGTGGCAGCGACGAAATTCTAAAGGTGGAGAAAATAAAAACGCAAGAAAATGCTACCTGTTGCTCGCGGCTTACGACGCGCCAGCACACCTGACTCGCGCATGCGTCTCAAGCGGGACTGTCAGCTTCAGGTATGTAGATACGGCTGCACTGTCGAAGTCAGGTATATCTGTATACACGTGAACGGTGCTACATACCTGAGGGGATCGCAATGGCCGAGGAGTGGGGGGTTCTTTCCTTTGCGTGGTCAGCGAGACATGCCGACGATCGGTAGTGGGGAGGGGAGGAACGCATACGAACTTCTGTCTGCGGCTTTATCGATGATCATTAATGTATATTCGAGTCACGCGCGCGACTCCGGATGGTAATGAAGAATCGCGCTGGAGGCATTCCCGGCCGCGGCGAGGGAGTCAGGAAACGCGAGCGACGATGATTTTCCTCTCGGAAGACGCGAGTAAGTGCCCGCTTGTAGGACGTATAAAAGAAAAACTTTAGGGCGCGTCCATATTTTATATATTATTCGTAACAAGTATTCGATCATCTTTGAGGCATTTATGGAGAATGCAATGGTAATCGCATATACGCACCGACGCAGGGCAATTATTCTTGTATTGAAAATATTTGTATATAAATATGGCGCCGTTGTCCGTAGCGCTCGGCCAAATTCAAATTTCGACGGTTCTCGTATAGCACGAAACATTTTGAAATCATTTTAAACATTTTCAATCTTTCATATTTCACCATATATTTCTAAAATTTATTAAAATAATATTTTGAAATGTTCTATCAAAATATTTCAACGAAAGGTTTCTTGAATACTTGAGAAACATACTTAATCTCTCAACACATCTGACATATTTTTGGAATATTTTATATTTCATATTCCGCCGAAATGTTCAAAAGTATTTTTTAATAGCGGTAAAATATTTTCAATATAAAAAAAAAATTATTGGAACCTTTCAACAATATCTCCGTGCTATCTGGATTTCGTCGCAGTTGTGGGGTGGTTAGTTTTCGAGACGATGGACGAAAAGAATATTATGTTTATTATTGATCGTGTATCGACGAAGATTTCATTTCACTCGAACGGGCGCGAACCATGCGGTTCATTTTTTTGTTCTTCTCGATAGGTATAGTCATATAATACAGTTCATTATTACTTGTTTTTGTTTTTTTTTAGTCGCGACATGTTTTCGGCAGCGTTTAGCGACAAATTCATATTGTTTTGTAGGTTAACAATGATCCATAGGTCGATTTGAATGACAAAACGTGTTTTTTTTCTTTTGTTGAGTATTCTGTTGTTCCACATGTGATAAATCATAGGTAAAAAAAAAATCATCGCGAGCACGCAGCTCGGACAGTATTACGAAGGTAAATCGAATACCTTCACCGCGAATCGATCGCGAGTCACGCGAGAAGAAGAAATTTGATCGATCGAACGTTAACGATAAGGATCGACGATCCTTATCTGGAGACTCGTTCGACAAGGAGACTTTCCGCGTGACAAATTACATAGAAATTATCGCTCTCGCATTACTCGACGATGGCAAACTCATTACGGGCAACGGATTATTTTTTGTCTTCTTCTTTTCATCAATTGTGCATTTTCTTTTCATACATATCCACACCACTGATAAACTCTAATTCACTCACACGGTATATATTCTACTATATTAGGCATTCTCTCACGCGCGAATGTCCAGGTTTTATACTTCTCATACTCACAACATTCCTCGTATGACTCGTCTCATTCGCTATTTTGTTTGTTTTTTTTTTTTTTTTTTTTTTTCGTTTATCCGCTCTCGCGAACACATACACGCGTGTAACCGCTTTTAATCGAAAAGTCGAACATCTCACACGCACACACACTCATTCACGCTCTACAAATTCATTATCGAGATTCCGCCTTTGTCTTGGGAGGCCTGAAGGCCTTCATTTTTTTCGGCTTTTTTTGCTTCGTAGCAGTACCGGAGCCCGATTGAAAGGCTTTCCAACTGTCGACGCGCGACTGTCTCGATTCTTCGAAATTTCTCTGCCATTCCTTCTCCATCGCCGCTTGAGCCTCCGCCGATAACTCTTCCTCGCGTTTCCTCTTGCGCTGCTCGGCGTCTCTCGTCGCCAGTTCCCGTCTGGGGAATAAAAATTCGGTGGTTTTTATCACGCGTCGCTCGAAAGAAAGGACCCACGAGGATTAACTTACCTTCTGCGCTCCATGTCCGCGAACAATTTCATCGTCATCACCCATACCGCGTGAGTGTATCCCTCTTCGGTCTCTTCCTCCAGAGCGGTCACGCCGCTACCGTCCTTCCCTTCCTTTTTAAGTTTTTTCTTTTTTTCCGCGATCTGAAATTCCAAGCAGGAGACAACGTCGTTTGGATCAATGCCACTTCGGTGCTAATCTAATTGACCTCAAAATAACGCTACTGCCGTTTTCGTTTCGTCAAATGAATATCAATGTTTGATAAAACGAAAATGTACCGAAACGTAGAGGAATTGAGGTTAAAGTAATCTAATTGACCTCAAAATAACGTATAAAATAACTACACTTTTCATTTTATGAAACGAATATCAATGTTTGATAAAACGAGTATACCAAAAGTATACCAAAATGAGAGATTAATGTTACCAAGAGACGCAGTGGAGTCTCAATACCAAGTACTTAAAAAGAAAATGTATTAAGTTATACTTGAATATGCCGAAAGACAAAACTTTGAATCAATGTAATTGACCTCAAAGTGACGCTAATGTTGTTTATGGTTTTATCAAATGAATATCAATGTTTACCATATGATCTGTCCGTGCTTTTGCCTCTTCTATAACGTCCATACATTTTGCTCTGGTCTCTTCGTTCTCCAAAGTCTTCCATGCCTTGTTCACAACTGAAAACAGCAAAGTGTAATCGATCATCTTTGTCAAAAAAAAAGAAATTATGAAAAAAAAATTTGTTCATATTTTTCCCTCGGTTGAATTTTGTTCTAAAAAATTTGTCCACGAGTTTACGAACACAGATAAGTGTGCTAATTTCAAAATTATTTGTTAAAGTTCTTACTCTCGAAAGCTTGCTGAGCTCTTTCCGCATCGTCCTGATTTTTGTCCGGATGCACCAGAATTGACATCTAAAAATAGAAAAAATTGCAGTAAAACATAAAAGTTCTTTTAATTTTAAAAATCGTAAAAACCACAAAAAATGTAAAAATCACTGAAAAAACTATAGATTAAAAAAACCTTACACGACGGTACTTTTTCTTGATTTCATCTATGGTTGTCTCTGGGTCAATGTGCAATACTTCGAAGGGATTAAGATTAAAGTAAGACGAGCCGGGGCGAAGGAGTCTGTCTATTTGTTGTTTTGGCGTCAGCACTGAGTCACGTTTTTCGATTTCCTTGACCTGCGGAAAAATGATTCTTTACAAAAAAAAGTTCCAAGCAAAAAAATAAACTCATCCAGCATCCAAAGTATCAATATTATCGTCGAGCAAGAGACATGAATTCTGGTAGGTTAGGATATTCGCATTTTCCTTCTGCACCTCCGCGGCAATTCGCGTGCGATTTTATATATTTATCGTCGATATTACGACCAACGAAGAATCTAAAAATAATATTCGCAGACTAAAGTTATTATTACAACCGGTTACAGTGAAATTAATTCAGTTAAAATATCGATGACGTTTGTGAATCTCGAGCTCGAGAATCGAGTTGTTTTCTCGATTACGTAACAGTAAACCCGCGATATTTTCTATCGAGCGAACCGAAGAAAAATCACACTTTTCATCACGATTGTCCTATCGTACGTACTTCCGTATAAAATTCGTTAAATTCATCTTCTTTCTTGGCTGGAATTTCACTGGACAAACTCGAGTTCGTGGCAGCCATCTTGACTGTTACTGCACACATCGTTCCCGCATCTGTCGCCACCTTCTGTCGGCATGTGCACTTTGTATTTTGTGAGAAAGAAGAAAAAAAAATCACAAAATAAAGACGAAAGAAAAATCCATACAGCTCTGCAGTATCCGGCGTGAGCATCGCAGGTGCATCCACAGGTTTCGTAATATCGCCGTCGTGTGGCGGCACTCGCAGTGTTGGAAACCGCTGGTAACATGTAGGTGGCCCGAATGCATAAGATATTTTCAGTACTGTCTGCCTAAAAACGGAATGTAAGGCGGACAATGGGTAAAAACATTATGCGATTTAATGGGCGGAACGATTTCAATACAACTCGCATTCCTGCCGTAAAAGATCGGGAACAAAACTGATTCAACTGAAAAAACGAAAAGTAATAATATTTTTTTTGCGAGAATAAGTTTTTTCCTTTGATGATTTTTATCATGCCGATTTTTAGCCATTACCGATTACTGGATAGACTAATTTTTAGAACATCAACAACCGGTGACGTTAATATTTCGAGCGAAAAATTATTTTCATCATACAGTAGAAGCTCGATTATCCGAATCAATTGAGACCGGAGCTCGCTCGGATTAACGGAAGTTCGGACAATAGAACTGTTAACGTGTCTTAATCGATATAGCGCGATGCACATTTAATTATTATGATGCACATGTGCGGAATAATGTGATAAGTGTATTTTTTATAGAATTCAATGGTAACGTCAAACCTTCTTCACCATGAAATTCACAATTTTCGTTTGGCGCACGAAAGTTGTACCCTTTTGTGTCAAAGATAGTTGATTTGCCAACGTCGTGTGAGCGCGCTAACGACGTGCTGGTATTTCCCTTATCGAGTTTCGAAAGAATTTCTAATTTTTTTTCCACCGTAAATATATTATGCTCGTGCTTAGAAGTGGAAGGGGACTTGACGTTGAGGCCATAGCGCACTAAACTACGAGATTAGTAGATTAACGAAAATAAATGTTGAATATGTGTGTATATATTTGTTCGAATAAATACTGCGCATTCAACTGACGTGCATGCACGGTAACGCCGCGCGAGTTATACGAGTTCGAGCGTGCTTGAATTGTAATGGTACAAGGGTACAAATTCTTGCAATGGTAAAATAGAACATATCGATACGAGTGCGAAAAAACTTTTTCTGACGAGTGTCGCAATCTCACGAGTTCGGAAAACGTTTTTCGCACGAGTACCGGACAAAATTTTATTTCACGAGGTGTGAAATAAAAAAAAATTCTATTTATCGAATTCTCTTACGATAATACGCTGTGGCCACCAGAAAATTCAAAATTTTTCTTGAGGCCCACCGTAGTGTCGAGTCATTGGTACGTTTACCATAACGGTCGTCTTGCCGGTCGTTCGGCAATTAGATGCAAAATCACACTCGTAACATGTAACATACTTTACACAATTCTTTGAACTTTTTAAATTCAATTCTTTAAAACTTTTCAAAAATATCTGCATGCAATGTGGTGGATGGCGCGCGGCAACGAGTGCAGTCGGGAAGGCTATCGAATCGTGTTGAATCGAGGTATCATCGGTCGTTTCGTGAGAACGCCCGAGTCACAAGGTCGTATGTTACAGTAACGTTGGGACTGCTAGCGGAGACTTCGAGCAGACAGATAGTTCCCACTTAAATTTCAACCGGCAGGAAAGGCGAAGGTACGGTCCGCAGAGCGTCTTTAAATTCGCGCCGTCTGGCCGAATTCGCACGATAAACTCGAGCATCATCCAACTTCAACGTTCGATTCTTCGAGTCTCCCCGCAAGCTGAAAAAATATTTAGCACAAGAAAAAAAATGAAAAACCAACAAATCGTTTTCATCCTCGAGTCAATAAAACGCTCTTTAATCGCAACGTTTCAATCCTAATAATAATCCGACGAATAATTATTCCCTCTCTTGCAAGCTAATTTATTATTCGTCAGCTGTATCAATTATGCATCTCGAACTAACATACTCATCAACGAATTCTTAACGGCTGCTACCTTACGTATAATAGCGAGCTCTTCCTCGCTCCCCGCCCCGTCCCCTTCCGCCCGACCAAATTTTGACTCGCAGCCTTCTCCTCCCACGCAATTTTCCCGACGAGCGTCTCCCGGACCATGATCGCGCGCGGAGCTTCGGCAGCATCAGCAGCAGCGACACGTAGAGAGGGTGAGAGCGGAATAGAGAGATATACAGCACGGAGGATGCGGTGTGCGACCGGAGGATGAGGTGGAAGAGGTGGAGGCAGAGGCGCCACGAATTCGCCACCTCGGTCGCTTCGGCGATTCTCGGCTGGGCTCGTCGTTCGCTCCCACCGACGCGAGTAGTGTCCGCACGGCACGTCCAGTAGTACGCCGCGCGCCGCCTCGCCGGCAACTTCCCAAGCAGAGAGTGTGTCGAGTGCCCGCGCGCACATTTATCTATTATCTATCGAGTATAACGAAATACTATTTGTTTTTCTCCTCTCTCTTCCCGCCGTGAATCGTTATCGAAGTTACAACGGCGGTAAAGAGAGCGCGACAACATCGGCGATCCAAGTTACATCGGGATAGATCGTCGGTTAAAATTAGACCGAAGACCGAGTGTGGGAGAAGTACAATCCCGTGCGAGTGAATTTAATCGGTCCGGCTTGTGGAGCCTCCGCGTTCTCGCGGCCCGGTCGTTGTTCGAGCGTGTTATTATTATTATCGCACTAGCTCGACTCTCGACCGATCCAGCGCGGCGATTTTTTTGCCGGAACGCGCGCAACATCAGCGGAGAAATTTCGAGGCACGTGGACTCCGCGCGCATTTTTCTCCTCGCTATGATTTCGTGAAAATATAAATATATATATATATGTGAAGAAACGCGTTGATTTATTTCGCGAGACAAATCGCCCGAGCATCGATAGCCGATCGCCGGTGAGAGAACCACGAGCGGGTGCCGTGCGGGAGGCGTATCGAAGCCAAGAATCCACCGTCCAACTTCTTCGGTCACTTTTCTCCTCCTTCTACGTCGCCTCCTCGGCCTCTCGGCGAGTTTTATAAAACGCGCGCGCTCGGTGTAACACACCGAACGACCTCGCGAGAGTTCAACGTGGCAGAGCGAGACGGAGAGATTGCGAGAGGAAGAGAGAGCGAGGCCCTCTCATCGCAGTCGCTCGCGCTCCCCCCGCGGCGTTTCCACGCCGCCACGCCGTGGAATTCTTCGAACGCGCGCGCGCTCGCGACTCGTGCCTCGTGCTTCTTCCCAGAGTCTCTCGATACTTTTGCGCCATCCGGCACTCTCGGCTCGCTTGTCCGTCGAGCGACACGTCGAAGATTATCGTAAATCGATTGAAACATTTTTTTTCTCTTTAAAAATAAAAAATACAAAGTCGACAGTGAAGAAAAAAAAAATAAACAATCGTTCTCGTAGGGTAGAAAGTACGTGCTCGCGCGTACGCGCACGCGCAGTTCCCTCGAGCGGCCTTGAGATTTTCTTCGGTTAAATTCGTGCGAGCCACAGCGACACGGCGACGAGATAGTGTGTAACACGCAAACACGTTTCGAATCTAAACGTTGATTTCGCAATACGCCGCGTAAAGTGTGAGCGAGCGAGAGATACGCGTGGAACATCGTGTCGTGTGACGGAGACGAACGAAAAAAAAAACAACATTCTGGGGGGGACATCGATAGCGAGATAAAGTGAGGAGAGCCGAACTCGCCTCGTCGACGAAGATTTTACAAAGTGAAAAAAGCGCTCCCGATTCAAATGACTCGTGGACTCGGTGCTTCGGGAATACATTCCACAGAGCGTGCGTACTAAAATACCCCGGTGTCTGTGCGCGTGTGCGCGCGATAGTGTCTCGGAATATTATCGAAAAAAAAATAATAATAATAGAAAAACCTAACGCGCGTTCCCGAGGCTAAAACCTGAATCGTGTCCGAAAAAATTTTGAGATAAAAAAAAAAATTGTGCGACGTAATTTCATCAGTTACGAAGAGCAGCCTGAGATCTCCGGCTAGACTGTACACAAACTCGCGGGGAGAGGAAAAAAAAAAAGTACAGCGAGAGAGTATCAAAACATGGCCACGTGACCGTGTGCCGCAACGACGGCGTGAGCCAAGCTGCTCGTAAACACTACGTTGGACCCACGTGCTCTACCCCCTCCCCTCTCGCCGCCATCACGATCCTCGTGGCGGTGCCGCCGCGCGCAACAAACCCCCCCCTCCCGCCCCTGAAACGTCGAGCGCCCGAGATCGTAGTTCCTTCCACCGGAATTTCGTTAACCCCGTAACCCATTATTTTTGTTTCTCCTCAGACGTTTAATTCACTGCCGACGCTCTGAATTTCTTTTTTTCTCCCTATTCCCTTATAATTTTTTATTTATTTTCGTTGTTTCTCGCGAGTGTGATAAATTGAATAAAAAAAAAAAAAAAATTAGTTCGGTGGTTAAAGGCCGAAACGGCGGGATCAAAGTGGATTACGATTTTGGAATGGACGATACGAGCATGATGGACTCGGTGCCGGTCAGCGGTAGCGTTCCGATACCGGTGACCGTGCAGCAGCAGCAGCAGCAGGGATTGTCTTTCGATCTCGAGAGCGGATTCGAGCCACAGACGAGAGCGCGATCGAACACGTGGCCGTTGCCGAGGCCGGAGGGCTACGTCGATGGCAACGCCGTTGGTGGAATTCCCGTCGGGAAGGAGGGCGTCGAGGGTGGAACCCCCCCGCAGCAGGGACCGCTCAGCCAGGGCGGCGGTCTCCTGCCAGTGAAGAAGAGCTCCTCGAGGAGAAACGCGTGGGGAAATTTGAGCTACGCCGATCTAATTACACAGGCGATAACCAGCGCGCCGGAAAAACGTCTTACCCTCTCGCAGATCTACGACTGGATGGTGCAGAACGTGCCCTACTTCAAGGACAAGGGCGACAGCAACAGCAGCGCGGGATGGAAGGTGAGTCATGTTTTTTAATTTATTTACTTTTATTATTATTATTTGAAAACTTAATTTTTTACGCGTAGATAAATAGGAGTGTTTATTCCGTGTAATCAGATCGAAATCCCCTAAGCGTTGAATTTCAAGACGTTGGCTTGAACTTAAGATCGAAGCTTGGACCGAACTTAAGTCTTCTGAAATCTTCAAAAATACAATGGAGAAAACGTAGAGCAACAAGCAAAACCAATAGAACCTTAAACTTACCTTATCGATACCTTATAGTGATATTTTATGTAAATTAAATTCGTGAGATAGGATATATTTTTTAAAAGAATTTCATACAACGGACAGCTTGTAAACACGTTTGGATGATGGGATTTTTCATCGTCTTATATTTTTGTTGTTTTGTAAATCGGGAGACAATTGGAAAATAATAGTTTTTATCTACTCCGGGTGAGATGTTATATAAGAGTGGCTCTTGTCTGCGAGACGATGGTTTCGTACGTTATCGTCGAATTTATTGGCTGCCTTATCGAGGCTCTATCGATCGAACGATATTGACGTCACGTCGATACGAAAATAACGAAACTGAAAGTCATATTTTCGTCTTAGCGATCGGCAGTTTTTTAAAATTATTTTTTTTAATTACATCTAGTATATTCCGATTGAAAGTAGCTCGGCAATATATGTCAATGCCAAGACTGTTCAAATGTTTACTATCGATCCACTACCGATCTTATCTATTCATTTACCGAAATAAGTTTACTGAAAAAAAAGCTGCGAATGGAATTAATCACCTTCGATACTCGAGATTCCGTGATAGTATAGTTTCCATATATATTTTTTTTTATTGCTGGGTGCGAGGAGTGAAGAGTGATGAGGTCGATTCACTCTCACGGTTCCGTCCCGTCTCGCATATTCCCGCACGCGAGCAATTTAAAGCGTAATAGTTGGGCCCGCCGTGCGCGAGCGAGCGTCTGGTACTCGTAGGGGAGAACACGCGTCGAAGAGACGGAGGCGAGCGATAGTCTTGCGATATACCAAGGCCGCGAGAGTCGCGATCGCATCTGCATTCCCGGGGCACTCTGTTGCGACGCTCATGGATCCGCGAGCCTCTCCACCACTGCTCCTCGGCTGTGTCGTCGTCGTCGACGTAGTCGTCTTCCTCCAAACGCTCGCTGTATCGCCGCTGTGTAACTTTCCGTTAAGACCGTGTAAAACACTGTGGAGTGCAAGAGAGATAGCATTAGTGGCGCTCTCGGCGGAGCGAGAGAGACACGCTGAGAACGTGTTTCACATGCTCTTAAGTCGTCGAACGCTGATCGCACGTGCCTGCTTAGCCGACGCCGCGCATGCGCGCTAGACCGAGCCCGAACGATAAAAAAGTTTGACGACTCCGCGTTATTATATACACGTACACGGAACGCACGCGTGAATGTACAGATCGTCGGTATACATTACACTGCAATACGGTAGACACGACAATGAAATTCCTTCGAGAACTGAACGCCCAGACAATCAACGCTTTTTCCAGAATTTACTCCCCCCCCCCCCCACGACGTTCCAGCGATACAATGTTACCGATCGAGTCTGCGCGCTTCGCAAAAAAATATCCACACATATATATAATATTTTCGGCAATTTTTCAAGGAAATGGACCTTCAAGAAAAACTTAAAAAATTTTGTTCTTAAAAGTTTATTTGAAACTGCAACCTTTATGTTTTAAAAGTTTTTTCGTAAGACTTATAATCTGTAAGATACAGGGGTTTAAAAAAAAACTTCAATTTTTAATATCTCAAACAGTACGATCCAGAAATTCTGAAAAATTGTAGCTAAAATACGATTCTTGTACAGAGTGTCGAGTTTTGACCGTTCAAAACCGGATGGAATACCTTTTATATAGATAATGTGTATATATATTTACTTTTGAGACAAGCTTACAAATAAAATGTCCAGCCAGGAGTAAACTAAGTGTCAGGAATCGGCCGAGGAAAAATTGTTATTGCCAATTTTCTTTTTCTTTGTGGAATTGAAGTTCCTCGCGGTTAAATTAAGCCTTCTGATCAATTAATTGATATACAATATCGTGTACATGTGTATATAATATTGTTTATTAATAAAGGATATAAAGTCGCGCGGGAGCCTCGTCAAGCCGAGCGAGTGAGTTTCGAAGTGGCGCGGTGACCGGGTGACTCTTTCCGTGTTATTTTTGCTCGAGGCGGAAGAGAGAAGGAGCGCGCGAAGATAGCGCACGACACACACCGGCCGACTCTCGGTGTCGGAGATCTCGAACGGGCCGCGTCGTTGCCGCGTCTCTCGCGCTCTTTCCCGCGATGCGCGCGCAGTTGCCTCTCTCGGCCGTCTTCTGCCGACTTAGCTCGGCTCGGCCAGCTTCTCCAACTTCTCCCGCGTTGCTGCTGCACGGACGAAGTTCCCAGAGGCCAGCACAGCTCTCGATTCACGTCTGGCCACTACCTGTTACTACTACTCGCTTGCCTTCCTCGCACTGTACACCTTACACACAGTGTACATCGTCCGTGTGTACAGGCACGCCCGACCGAATGTGTTTTACGTTCGAGCGAGAATTTACGAAATCGGTGCGGCGCGGGCGCCCGTAACGTTACAGCGACCCGCAGCCTCATCCACTATCCGCCTTCGACTGTAACCGCGTTTTAACCCCTTCTAGCCATTGAACACGAATTTGTAATTTTACTGTTACGAATAAAAAATCCCGAATTCAGACTCGAATTCGTCTGATCCATTACCGAACTATACGATTCACGGATCGCTGTGCAAATTTATTATTAATCTTACAAAAATAAAATTTCAAATTACACGGAAGAGCTTTATGAGTTCTCTGTCAATTGTCAATTGAGTTTTCGCCCATCATCGTTATGGCGTCTGGTCACTCGAACTGTGTATTATTTCGGTTCATTGGGGTTGCCCATCAACTTGTAATTGGGCTTGCGCTTTTTTACTGAATATAAACCAATAAATAAAACGGAGGGATACGTTTTTATGTGGCAAAACGACTTTTCGTTGCCAATTCATTTTCACACTTATTTTTCTTTCCTATTTTTTCTTTTGTTTTTACGCTGCAACCACGAACGTTGTTGCTATATATAGTGGTCCAAGACTAAGGTATCATTTACAGGCAATTAGTGTCAGTGAAAAATATGCGGATGAGTTATTTCACGAAATTACCAAACTCGTTCCCCTTAACGCTTCGCCACAATTATTAACGATGCAATAAAAATGTATATATTTTTTAATAGGCAGTCGATAAAAAATATTACCAAATGATCATTCTTATAACTCTTTTATCCACAATAAACGGGGCATAAATTATAAAAAGGCCAGTAGCGAGGAGTGATTAGTTTTGAAACCCGAGTTGCCATCGTGGAGATGGCAACTCTGGCGCCAAGTCGTATCGGCACTCTGTATATCACTCACCTTGCCCGGAGCAAGGCCTGCTTGCGGATTTCTTAGCGGCAAATTGTTGAGCGACGGCGATGCCCGCGCGGACTCTGCGGATCCAGTTGGTTAGGCGGACACACAGGCGGATATATGTCTCCTCGTCTACCGACGACGGGTGCTTCTCCCGCGCGTTTCAGACCTTGCGGATAAACAGCCGGGTGTCTTTCCCGCCACTTCCTGGATTGCTGTGTCGACCGCCGCTACCACAACAGTCATTATGCACTGACATTATGCACGTTTCATGTCGCACACGACCTTTCTGTCCGCTATATTCTTCACGCGGAAAAACCGCCTGATCCGTTGACCCTTTATAAGTTACACCTCTATCCCCACTCTTCGGATCTACCGCAGCAACGCACGACCCTTTTGCTTCCTCATAGAGGAAGCTTTGTCTTGGTAAAAGAAAAATGTCGAGATTTTAATGACGATGTGTTCAGAATGTTCTAAAAAGTCGAGAAATCACACTTAGAAAAAATATCCGGATGTACGTGTGCGTGCGTTTATGAATCGGACGCGAAAAATTCAAACCGCTCGAAAATGGCTCAAAAAAATTCAGGAGCACATAATTGTATGTATTTTTTCGTGCCGAGCACAGATCCGACAAAGTGAAGCGCGACGTTGGTGTATTGTTAGGCGCTGCACCTGAATCGGCCAGCTGCTGTGCATAAAAGTCTAACACGACCTTAACGTTGAAAAAAGTTAAAAATTGCAATGTTCCGATCACGTTCTTATTAAACTTTGACAATTACAATTTTCTTATCCCTTTCTCATAATGTTCCTTTATTCGCGTAGCATAAATTGATAAAAAAATCTGTCATGTCCGTCGATCTTATCCGCGAGAATATTATAAATTGTTGCGATTTGCGATTGATCGGTGCCTCACGGTGTGGACATGTACGTAATGGTAAACCGGCAGTACCGGTTGAAACTCGATACAGTCTCGAGGATATATCGTAATCCGCGTACACGTGGATGTAGTTATTGCATGATGAACTCCCGGGTAGCCGCAGTGTATAAGTACACATAAACACACAGACATATATATATATATATATATACATATATAGCTCGGTTATAGCAGTGAATTCGCGCAATGCGAGCGAGTCATGTATAGACGTTATGATTGAGACTACACACGTGTGGCACGTATAATCGTGTATCCGCCAGAGGATACGCGCATGCGCACTTGTTCCTACACTTGGACGTGACGCAACGTGCCAAAGCGTGCAGCAACAGGCGTGAGCGCGCGCGCGCGCACTCAACGGTTGCAGAAGTATACACCGTCGATAAACCGTGCGCCCTCGCGTAACGTTTACCCTTGACACTTCCAACGAATGTTCAACGGCACGTTCGTTGTCGCGTGATCCGAGACAACTTTATGCGTTAATGCGACCCGCCCCTCGCACTGCGTTATTGCTAACTACAATAGTAAATCAATTGTTTTTTTTTAAATATACGATCGTATATCGCCTTGCCACTGGTTTTTGCGGAAGAGTTTTTTTTCTCGCTGCGGCCTGTTGACAGCTCAGTACAATGGTCCGTCCCCGTACGCAAATACCTCGCCGTTCGCCGGGACGTAATACTCGACTAGTACGCACTCGAGACTCCGCCGTACGGGGGACGATATGTTTCGCGTTTCTCCGGTCCGTTGTTGCTATTGTTTCTTCGACTGTAACGAGGGTCTCTGGACCTGTTTTTCTCGGAAAAACATATCTCCAATTTGTCCCGTTACACGGAAGCTGCATCGATGCGAGGATGATATTTCACGAGAGTCTATACTCTTCTGAGAGTCGAGGAATATTGCCGTTTACCTTGCGGAACTGGGGATTTATTGAAAATTCGCTTTATCGAGGACTCAAACTCGACGGACGAAGAGTGAAGATCCCATTTTCATTTACCTCGCGGTTCATTGTGTGGTAATGTTTGTTCTATTGTTTATCGTGCGTCGATGAAACAGTGCAATAAACATAGAAGAGATGGAGAGAGCGGGGCAAAATGGACTTAACAATTCGTTTACCCATTTTTTGGGGGACGCAAATTAAAAAATCTCGTACCGAACGGAAATCTATTAACATAGCGTTCATTACATAAATATAGAGATCGGCTCTTTTAATAATAATAATAATTATTATTATTATTATTTTTCTTAAAATGATTAAATATCAAAGTCGAGTGCTCGGGTGACCGCATCGAAGGGCGACACGGTGTTATCCGCGTCCAGCTAAACCGTTCGTTTTATAACGTTAAGCTCGAGTCTCCGATCGATTCGATCAAATCCGATCCAGGGATTCGAGGCAATGACCTCGCGTGCCATTTATCCCACTCTTTCGCCGTCCCTCTCGCTATCCCGGCGAAGAGCGTCCTTCCTTCCCCCTTCTCGTCTTCGCCTCATCTCCGCCAGTGGCTCTTTCCTCTCGGTTGTTGTTTTTTTTTCTTCTCCCCACACATTCGTCTCCCTCGCTCTCGCGCTATCGGCCTCTCGCTTACACGGCCTCGACGGAGGGACTCTCCTCTTACAGCGAACTCCGAGTCCCAGCTTTTGGTCCAGCAGGTTTTTCAACCCGAGACGAAATCCGTCCTTATCGCACTTCTCGCCTTTTGTGCGCCTCTTAATATATATATATATATAGTGCTTTTGGTGGCTCGTGCGCTTCGCGCGCTCGCATGAAACGTCTCCAAAAGACTTAACTTCTCCAAAAGACTTGAACTTAAGATCGCTTTTGAGATCGAAGTTCGGTCCGAACTTCATTGCGTGGTTAAAATCTACTTTAAACTAGAACTTGATTTTGAAATTAAAATAGCACTCGAACTACAATCGAATTTGAATTCAGACTTAAGTTCGAACGTAACATCAAACTTAAGGACGAAATCAAGTTCGACCTTACGATAGATCTTAAGCACGCAATGAAGTTTGGGCAATTGAAGTTCAAACTAACGTCTTAAAATTCGACCCTTAGCATAATAAGGGCACAAGTCCCCCCCCCCCTGATTTTCGAGTCGGCGACGATGCCGATGGCGGCGGAAACGAGATTTTGATATATACAGAGATATATATAAAATCATATACATAACCATTATTTATAATAATTATTATTTATCAATTTAAAAAAATATATTTAATTTCTCTTTCACTCGTTGGTCACGTTTTACCTATCGTGACCACTTTGCTCTCTCTATCCTCGATTCTCTCTCTTTCTCTCTCTGCCGCTCCCGTCTCGAACCACGTGGACCGCTGTGTTTGTATCTGCCTCTCGGTCGTACTAGTGGGACGTAATACACAGCGAGGGAGCAGTGGAAGCGGAGCGCGCGGCGGAGGAGCGAGAATCCTCGTTCTCCCGACCGACCGATCGCCTCGTCCGTTCTCGGTTGCGCCGCCGCGAGACCGAGAGAGAACCACGAAGAGCCGAGGGAGATGGAGCCCATTCGCATTCGTGCGTGGGGCACGGACCCCGGCGTTGAGTACACGTTTATTGAGCGCTCTCGAACGCGCCGGAGAGGGAGGGAGGACTAAGTACCCGAGCCGATCGGCCACTCGCTATCCACGCTGCGTTTTATTTGGCAACCGGACTCGTTAACCGAGCCCGCACTACTGGTTTCTCCGGTGGGATTATATTGGATATAAATATCGTTCACGATTTGAATTAAAATGTGTGTGTGTGTGTGTTTTTTTTAATCGGCGATTTTACTTACTTTATTAATGAATTGCTTTGATAAAATATTTTAACATTTTTTAGTTTGAAGAATTATTCGCGTAAATATGTATGATGAAGAAAACGTTTGATCGTCACGGCCTTTCGAGTACGGTGCTCTTGTACTAGGATGGTTCGCGCTGACGCAACAGGTCTCTGTCTCTGTGTCTTTGTCTGGCCGTCCGGGAGACCCGACGAGACTACTAGTCGCTTCGCGCGCCAAGAGATCCTCCTTACCGTGGTGTATATATGTATGTATAGGCTGCTACGTCGAAGCTCCCTCTCCCTCCCTCCCACCTTTTCTTCTATTTTCAACTTCCGCTTTGTCGCACTGTCGTGCACAGTGAAAAATAATCATTTTTGTACAATATTCGAACATTGAATATTCGCTCGTCGAAGAAGTACCGATATTGTTGTAAAATTAACCATTTTTTTGTTGTAATTTTCTTGTAGTCAAAACGTCTTCCAAAATTCACAATTCATTTTTGTTCCTCTCTTTATCTTGAGTCTTCGTTCGATTACGTTATCAAACTACGTTCGATACGGATCCAAAATTGACACTTTTTTTTGTCATTCACTTTTGGACAAAAAGTTTTCCAGAATTCGCACTTAATTTTTGTCCCTCTCTTTAACCCGAGTTTTCGTTCGATTAAAAAAAACCTTTATATAACTCCTACAGTTGGAATAAATTCGCTGAGGGATAAAATAAGGTGGGAGAAGAAAAAGGCCTTGTGAGGTACGCGAGATCTTGTACGGTAGGAGATCGGGGGAACGATGTGTACCTCTATCGGCGAACTGCGGTGAGAGGGAGAGAAATTCCGGGGCTTAATTCCCGTCGCGTCCGTGGTACGTGAGAGGATTGGCCGCGTCGTCTCTACTCGGCATCGCGGTTTATACTTGCTCCAGCGACCCAGCGCCAATTGAAATTTGCCACCGTGGATATATATCACAGGCTCGCCGTCGCGACGTCGCGAGCGCTCCGATGGGGGGGAGGGGAAAGGACGGAAACTTGCGGGGTGTACGTACGAAGAAGGGAACATGAAAGTGGCTCGACTGAACCCGATAGTTGCGCTCTATATATATATACATTCATAATATCTGCATATATACGTGTATATATATATATATATATATATATATATATATATATATATATATATATATATATATATATATATATATATATATATATATATATATGCACAATTCAGTAGTGCGTGCAGAGTACGATTCCCGAGACTACGGGAGTGGTAACGCACTTGCGCGTAAGCGTACTTGTGTCTGGACCGCTGCGGAGGCTGCGAGACGTAATTTTGACCTCCCACGTAGGCGCGGTAATGGATCTGGAGTAAGATTATATTAACGAATGTTTCAACGATAGGAAATGTTCTTTTAAAACATAAAATGTTATTGCAATCTTCGTTATCTAAATAAAGGAAATTCTAATAACATTTTATGTAATTCATGCATGAAAAGTGCTACTTTTCGTGCTTGCCGAGAGTGACGTAAGTGGCTCTTTACAGCCGAGTGTACTATAAATACCCGGCACATGCGCACATCGAGACGATTTTACTTCATGCCAAGCTTCTCGTACTTTACGCACGCGTCTCGTACTTTACACACGCTTCCCGTACTTTACACACGCTAGCCGTTCAGCGCCACAATCAGTAGGCACGGAGTAGCACTTCTCCTGCATTCGTTACATAAAATATTATGCGATACTAGTGCGGTGTAACGAACATCATACGCGAACTGTGAAGTAAGTCGCACTTTACAGCGTGCGTATAAAGTTCGCTTTACCGCACTTGTATCGCAAATTACTACTATTACACTCGTGAAACGTTTATTACACTCGATGTGGGTGTTTGGATGAGCTTCGCGAACTTTGTAATCAGGCAGGTCGCGGAATTTAATGAGATAGGTCACTGGGAAGACAAAGAGATTAGGGGTTAAAAGATTATTATCGCTTCGCGTGGGAAAAAAAATTATATCGAATTCGCTCGTGATATATATTCGAGAGTTTCGCGCACCGGCGGTCGAGCGAGCTGTAACGAGCCGGCAAACATTTCATCTGGGTTAAGCAAACTCCATTTAACCACAGCACTGCGTCGAGGGAACGCTCACTGGCACTCTCGCTGCGCCGGACTCGGCGGTGTAGGTGTGTGCGCGAGGCGTTAGGCTCTCACGTATACGAGTGGACGCGGTCGTACTACGACCCTCAATTATTGTAGCGATTCGCAATCTTCGCTCGCCAATGCAAACACCGACGACGTCACCAGTGGCGATTACTCGTCCCCTTAGAGAGAGACAGAAAAAGAGACGCGGAGGACTATTGATGACGATTAATCTCGGAACTAAAACGGGACAAACATAAATTACTGGACGATGCTTATGTTACATATATATTTTTAAAAAAGTTTAATGAAACTGTTTTTCAACTGCAAGTACGAGAAACTTCATCGTAGATGGCCTTGCATTAGATGCATTAGTTGCATTAGATTTCTATAGTTCTGATTAGACTGTATGCAAGGTAAAAAAAAGGTTATTTATTTCACAAAAGTGATGAAAAAAAAGATCAATTTCTTTCTTGATTTTTTAATAATTTCATTATTTTTTTTTTTAATACGGTTCGTTGTAAAAATAAATATGTCTTCCCAATGTTACCACGTCGAGGGAATTGTCGAAAAAACGTTACTTTTTTTCTGCCAACGTGACTGGAGTCAAAATAAACAAATCAGAATTTGCGTTTAATATGATCAGCGAAGAGTGTTTCAATAATTATAAAAGAAAAATTTGTTTTTTTCGATCGATGGCTTGGAAACGGCAGCGAACATTGGAAAAATGTGCGTCAAAACAGTGCGTTGTTATTGCCCCGGGCGATCTCGTGGTATGCGAGAGCAACGAAGATAGCGTCGATACGCGACGAACACGATCCTTTGCCAAGACTGTACCAGCGTCTGGTGCGTAGTAAGGCAAACCACACCGGCCAGCGGGGCAGCGCGCGCTGTGGACCAATCGTCGCGTGCAACCGGAGGGGCCCGTCCTAAGCGTTCCAACTCTGTACGATTCCACTCCCGGGCGTTGCATATTGTAGCGCGGAGACCGCAATGCGAACGGACACAAACGCGGTTTAACGCACACTAAAGCTGGACCAGTTCTTCCATTCTCCCACTCACTGCGAAACATCCGAAGGCCTGTCGTGTCGCTGCTACAGGCTCAACTCGTGTTTCACTTTTTGAAGCACATTGAAGCTTTTTATTTATTTATTTATTTTTTTCAATTTGTTAAAACAAATTACTTACTTTTTGTTGATATTTAACTTTTTGTTTTTATTGAGAAATTTTTCACTTATTTTTATCAGCACATCTAAGAACCTGAGCGATCGAGACTTAGTGCCTCAATCAGTTAGTTTATTGCTGCAAAGCTGGAACAATCTTCGTCTCGTTAACGGAGACCAAGTTTTACGAAATGTAGCGATTAAAGAAAGAAAAAAAATCTTCCATACCGGCCTCGATTCGAGTCGAGGGTTGAGGTGTGTTAAGGTAACATGCGAACTGGAGAGGAAGATGATCGATCGGTGTAAGTTTTCATCGCGGAGTTCCGTAGTAAATGGGTCATGGGCCGTTATGCCGTAAAAAATGAGTGCCAGGAAAGTCCCAAAGAGCGGGAGAGGAGAGAGTAAAAAAAAAGAGATCGTCCGCCCACCGGCTTGCGAGGCTTGTCCTACTTAACCGGTGAAATCGTGAAGCGTCGAGGAGCAGAAAAGCGAGTTGCCCGCGATAATTATGCGGGTCGGAGTTTTATCGCGGGTTAACTCCACAAGCTCCCGCTTCTGTTTCATGCGCGGTTTGATAGCTTCAGCGATCTGACAGACTGAGACAATTAACCAGTTATCTAGCCCCAAAATAAAAAACCACTTCAAACAACGATAACGACAACAGTGCGAATGACAATGACAATGACAATGGCAATGGCAATGGCAATGGCAATGGCAATGACAATGACAATGACAATGACAATGACAATGACAATGACAATGACAATGACAATGACAATGACAATGACAATGACAATGACAATGACAATGACAATGACAATGACAATGACAATGACAATGACAATGACAATGACAATGACAATGACAATGACAATAATTGTATTCAGGTAGCAAAAAGTGATGTGGACTGAAGAGTCTGTATGAGATATAATCTTTAATCTCACTGTACTCGGAAGCTATTCAAGTACCGTACAGTGATTAAGTGAAATACCACTTTGATAAATTCATTCAGTACTCAATTACATATTACACTCCCCCCGGCCGTGTCATTCATTACACTAGCGCATTGTGTATGCTGCTGTCACACGCATGGCTCCGTCGTCAAAGCGCCACAACGTTCCACGCGATATGTACGTGGCCGTAAATTCGGTGGCTCTTGGAAATATTTATGTCCAACGAGATGCACACGGAGAATCTCGCCGACTTGGCGTTCGCGACAATCCTACACAGTCGTCTCGCACGGTTGTAACGATACGACGGAAAAACGAGCAACTTCGCGATGTAGAGACGGTTATTACGATTCACAGGCGAGTACTATATTCGTCGCTCTATCGCTTTCAACGTGGGTAATAAAACTTCACTCCCGACAGCCTCCTCAAACGTCGTGATGCATATAACACTGCATATATAAGACTGCATGAAATAATACTTATTGTGGAAAGTTAATTTTTCGTTCCACCCACACTTAAACATTTTTGTCCCTAACAATTGAGTTGAGTAATCGAAAAATAATTATTATGTCTGACTTTTATTACAGACAAGACTTTTTTTTTATGTGTTGCAAAAAAATTGGTATAAAATAGTAGCAGACACATAAGATTTTACGAAGTAATACTACTTTTCATAAAGAAAATAATAGTTTTCGTAATTGGTATGACGGAAAAATAATGAGTGGAATCGCGTATGCGCGGTTAACAGTTCGGCGACTCGGACGCTGGGTTCGTACAATAAATGTACACAAATATAGTAGCAGCGTGTTTCTTCGCAGCTTCGACTTCTATTCGCGGTCTCATCCCCACTCTCCGAGTCTGGTCCGGTGCGAAGTCCGCCCATTTCTCGCTCTCCTCTTCTACCTCCCCCCCCCCCGGCGGCCCCGCCGCCTCTCGTCTCGATCCATCGCGTAAATGTGCATGTCGTGTGAATCCCCACATGGACCCGCTCCTCCGCCAAAACTTCCTCGTTCGTCGTGCAGCTTCGGTTACGATCGGTCCGAGCTCGCGGGGAATCCCGAGACCGTTGGAGCGAATGCACGAGCCGGCTGCTGTAGTTATCCAACAAGTGTCGCATTTACGGTATCGTGCCTCGGGCTATTATGCACCGTACAGAGATGTATGCAGATTACAATTAAAAAAAAGTATCGCATGGATGTTTCGCAAAAAAAAAATGTATATTACAAAATTTTGCTTGATGTAATATTTTATTTTCATACATTCGTACATTTTTCGTATATTTAAAGGAAACTCAATTTCGCAGTTTTCATTCATCGAGAGTTTAAATTTCCAATCCAATTCCATTTGTCATCGGATCAGTGCTATTTTGAAGTTCTAAGAAGAAAAAAAAACACATTAGAAATCACAATCAAGTTCGATACGAAATTCGCCGATAAAAATTCTTTCTTGAAGCCGATTTTTCTCCCGTTAAAAAAAAAATGCAATTATTCCAATTATCCAATTATTTCAATTCAACAAGTGGAATGGAAGTAAAGAAATGAACTAATTTAATTTAGTTGAATATTTTTTTTATCCAATTATCCAGTGATTCCAATACAATACGGTGAAATGAACGTAAAGAAATTAATTCATTTAGTTTAGTTGAATATTTTTTATTTTTCGAATACAACTTTAAAAAAAAAAATTATTTTGCTTCTCCTCTTCGTCGATCTTCGACCAATAGCGCTTGCGAGCGAACTTCCTCGCTATCGCGCCAAACGTGGCGCCTCGAGGCCTCCATCGCACGTGTACACTTATAACAAACCCTGTTCGCGCAAATGATCGAGTTTTCGCGACGCCTCGACAAACCCGCACGAGTCCTATGGGTCTCATTATCGCGCATTTAACTTCGCTTACGTTGTTCGCTCAGGAATTACCGGCCAGGCGAGAACGTTGCGTAACTGCCCCGTTGCGTGTGTAGCGCCACGCATGGGAACTCTCCCGCTCTTCGCGCGACGTTATACGGAGAGAGCCGCTCGAGTCGAGCCCTCCGCAGCGCCGCCACGGCGGGAATCGACCGCGATCTCTATCGCCGATGAATTTACGCGCTCGCGCCCCTCGGAATCTCCGCGCAGGCCAGACGTATTACAGACTGGCGGATCGTACTTGCAACTTCGATGCGTCGCAAGACTCGTTAAACTTACGACAATTTTCAAATTTCATCGTTATTAACAATCTCCGATATCCCTGAACTGCGATAAACGCTCGCTGATAAGCATCGATTTCCAGTTCAAACTACGTGTTTTTTTCTCTCCCGGCTCCGCGGAAAACACGCAGGTGCTGATTGCAGACCGACTTTGATACGTTGACGCGGCAAATGAGAGAGAGAGAGAGAAAGTACCGTTCATTCCGCGCTCTGGAGTAAACTCCCTAAGAGCACCGTGCCGACATACACATCAAGATACCCACGATAAGGCAGAACCGTACAGTGCAAACAGGCCATAACAAATCACCTTAACAATACCTTAAAATTACCTTAATACTACCTAGAAGAAAGAAACTAAAGTAGCGAAAGCAAAGAACATACCAGAAGTTAAAAAGTACCTAAAATAAAGAAATAATCAGAGGTAAGCGAGAAAACAAAAATATAATAATAAGAACAATAACGAATGGCACGCAAACTTATCGACAAAGAGACGAACATTAATTACGGAGCAGGTTCGAATTTTGGTCTTGAATCCTGGGGCAAAGTCTATAAACTATATTGTACAGCAAATTACAATCAAATAATAATAATAATAATAATAATAATAATAATAATAATAATAATAATAATAATAATAATAATAATAATAATAATAATAATAATAATAATAATAATAATAATAATAATAATAATAATAATAATAATAATAATAATAATAATAATAATAATAATACTTTGTATAAGCATGTATGGAGAACTGATCGTGCGATCGCGCGTTCGATCGATAACGTGCGCCCTCGTATTTGTATCCTGACCGCGACCATCTTCGTCGTCACGCGACCTATGATCCATCGACTCTCCGTCGTTATAATACGCAATGCCTTTGTATCTCTATCCGTCTCCGATCCCCGTCGTCGACGAATCTCCCTGTTCGCGCTACTGACGCTCCAACGATTCCAAACCCGTCGTCGCCGTCGCCGTCACCTCTCCGTGCGGCGTTTCTTGCATGCGTAATTGCGAATTATCGCTCGGCGTCGGCGGGGCACGTGTTGCGCAACTGCGCGCTTCACTGCCGAGACGCACACGGCCAGCGTCGGTGCTCTTGCCAAGGGGGGACAACAAAAAAAATCATCGTCGCAGCTCGTTCTGAAATGATATATTCGTACGTGTCGTAATAAAACGGACTAAACGTCAATATTTTATCGAACGTACTCGTTACCGTTTTTCCCATGAACTTCTCATAGACATAGGTATTTGTCACGATAATTATTTCTTTAAATAAATTACATTTCGCTGCTTATAATTATTAATAATCAATAATAATAATAAGTTAATTAATGATAAACTATTGTTATTATTATTAATTAATTACAACAACAAAAAAAGAAAATTTATCGTAGTCGCTCGTTCCGAAATTATACAGTCGTACGTATCTTCATCTGCCTCTCAATATTTATACGAACAGGATAAGCCAAACAAGCTAAGCACCAATATTTTATCGAACGTACTCGTTACCGTTTTTTCCCATAAACATAAGTATTTGTCAGGGTAACAATCTCTTTACATAAATTACATTCCGCTGCTCCTATTATTATTATGAATTATTTATAAATAAAATTATTATTATTATTATTATTATAGCAGCAGAAAAATGTAATTTATTTAAAAAACAATTATCGGCAACGTGGCGACGGATGGAGATTATATATATATATTTTTTTAAAATACTTTCCAGTAATCGAGAAACGTGTGAATTTAGAAATTTATTTCTTCATATGCTTTTCCCTCGACGTACACGCCCACTCGCTCGCTATCTTGTTCAGTGCGCGAACGGCAAACGCATCCGAGCAGATTCGGTCACCAGAGAGATGAGTGTGGAGGGAGGGAGGGGAATTTTTAAAATGTTTTGTTTATCGATTACGCGGTTTCCGGTTGATTGGTGCATGACAAACAAAACAAAACATAAACAAAAAACGAGTGACGAGAAGCTCGCTGCGGGAGTCGCTTCATTTATTTGCGTAATCGTTGCGCGATCACGCGACCGATGTACACAAGAGCGGCGGTCGCGCGAGGCTCCGTTACGATTTTCGATTCGCTGATAAATTTATTACGATTATGATGTTCGTGGCTCGACGAAGACACCGCAGACATTCGAGAGCGATAAGCGAGAGGACGCACGACTGCCGTTGCGCTTACGAACGAGGAACATTTTTTTTATCGACGATTATTTTTCGCAGATGAATTTTTTTTTTCTCGGCGCTTTTGCCTTCAATGCCGATCGGCGGCCACGCTCGTGCTCTTCGCGTTCGTTACACCCGTTCTCAATGTTAAAATCCCTCTCGGCTCTCATTGTTCGCCGTAATAGATTTATACGCGTACACACTTCTGTATCTATTTTCGGATCAAGTGGGTGGCGCGCTCCGCCACCGAGAGGTCGCACCGTCTTCAAAAAATAAAGGGAACAATGTAACGAACGAAATAAACTGCGCAAACTCGACAAAAATTCAAAATAAAAAATAAATCAAAACAAGTTGAAAATTTATTTTTTCATATTTTTTCTCATAAAAGTTGAAAATTGAAAAATTTTTTATCGCTTTCTCATAATGTTCCTTTATTCGCAAAGCTTCTTCTGTGAGGAAGCACTGCCTGCATTTTCGGCTTCCGCGTAGAAGCAGCTTTGCGAATAAAGGAACATTATGAGAAAGCGAAATCGATAGGATCATTTCAATTTTCAACTTTTATGAGAAACGATATGAAAATTTCGATTTTCAACTTTTTTCAACGTCCACGTCGTGTTTGACTTTTGTGCAAAATTATTGGCCGGTTCAGATTCAGCGACAAAAAAATACACAAAAAGTTGTGCGCAAAATTGTAACAAATGGGGAAGCAGTGTGCAAATTACTTTGCAACTTTTTTTCGTAACATATAAAACGCCTACATCTCAAAAAATTGAAGCAGTCAATGTTTCCGCAAAATTTCTTGTCTCATGTATTTTTCCCCTTTGATGACGAATCGCTACATTATTTTACTCCTGGGACAACATTTCATGCATAAACTCGCGGCGAACATAAGAAACAAATTTTTTCAAAAATTTCAAAATCCCATAAAATTTAAACGGTTGGATAGAGTTTCATCCAATTTAATACCAAACATTGCACAGTGTTACTCCATTCCCGTGTCAATTTTAGTCTCAATACCTCCATGTTTACTGAAATTAGACAATTTTTAATATAAAAAAAGAAAATCTATGAAAAAATCTATGAAAAATCTATGTAAAATCTCCAATTCGGCCTCAATCTCCATAAGAAGTGCACTAAATGAAAAGACGTGTCCACTCTAGTAGTGCACAAAATTTCAACTGACTATCTCAAACCGTTTCCGAGTTATAGTCGCCTTAAACCATGCAAGTCTGTCACACACACGGATACATCCGAACACCAGGCAAAAATCACATTTCTCAGACTATTTTAACTACCCTGACACTGAAATCTCGATTGTTTTTACGAAAACAATGCTTCCTTTACGAGGAAGCAGAAATAAAAATAAAAAAACATGAAAATAAACACAAACAAATAATAGAGTATTTGTTATAATTAAACGACCGAATGAAAAAAAAAAACTCTTTCGACGATAAATTATTCACTGGAATAAATTTCCTCTTCCGTCGGGAAGGTGGACAGACGATCGAAGCATTCCCGAGCCTCGCCCGAGTCGGTGTGTAGTTTATTGGAGAATTTTTTAGATCTAGGCCTCGCGACTTGAGGTCGGGTAAGAAGCGGATTTCGGATGGATAGACTCATCGGTATAGGAATGAAGTATTTCGGTTTACCGGGCCTCGAGCTTGCCGCGTATGCTTCAACGTGCACGAGGGTCCCGCTTGGGCGAGCAGCACCGGAGGGCGCGGGGCGAACTCGCTCCTCCGGAACCGAAATATATCGTCTCATATGTCACGGCAATGACTCTGTTTTCTTGCGACACGTGTGACGCATGGCTGCTGTGCGAACCGGTGTACAAGTGTACGATCGATATACATCGTACACTTCTGGCCTGCGAAGTTCGAGCTCGTGCCCGTGCACTTTGGTCCGTTGCTGCAGCTGTTTAGACCCAAAATTGCGACTCTCCTCGGTTCCGGAAACATTGAAATTTATTCAATTTCTCTTTGCTCGACAGACATTTTTTTTTACACGTTTATACAAGCCTACGAGTTCTGTCGGCTTTGCTTAGCGCGACCTTCGCCTCCGACGCGAGATAAGAGACCTCTCGACGTGCCGAGAAGGCTAGAGAATAGAATTTTCGATTATTCGAGCCCAGAACCGAAATGAATCGTTCCGGAATAAAAATCTCTCACTATTTTATATTTTCTGGTAATAAAAAAAAAATGTTTTCCGTCCACGACGTCGCGACGAAGTTTGGTGAAAAAATGTATCGTTCGCAGCTGCGAAGTGTGTTCGAGTGAACTCTCGTTGGATCGTCGGGTGCAATCTCGAGTACGCGTTATCAGCCGCTCTCTTTATCGGCTCGCGAGTCCTCGGCTCTTTCTTTTTTCGGGCGATCCCACTCGCTGGTTTCGATTCGCTTTGTTTTTAACTTGTGACGAAGCCTTGTCGGGTGGATAAGAATTATATTTAAAAAAATAATAATTACTTTTCAGTCGCAATTTGACAATAAACATGGCTCGAGGAGAATCGATCGGATCGTCGGAGATGAACAGTCACGTAGCCGGCGAAAATAATTTCATTAAAACAAAGCCGGCTCGTCCGCGGTCGGATACTTCGGTGGACAATAACGCGGCAAGGTTGCTCGTTTCCTTATCAATATCGCGCATTTCTTTCCCCTCTCTCTCACATCGCGTAACTGCATAATTCTCGGGAGTCTAAAGTTATAATTAAATCAACGACGCGCTTCGTTGAATCTGAGAAATAAAAAAATAATAATAATAAGAAGAAGAAGAAAAAATGTATATACAAGTTCGAGTCCTGGTTATTCGCCGGAAGTGGATGGTGTGACCTCGAAAGCGAAGCGTGTAACGTATTCTTAAATTGTCAATCGAAATTGTAGCGTCTCGCGTTATCGCGAGCCGGAAGTTGATCCGTCGAGATCGCACCTGATAGAATTAAGCCCGGACGCCTCGGAGTCCTTGAGGAAGAATTGAATTCACGAGCGTCTCCGCTCAGCCGCAACGTAACAGGCGCTTCGTCATCGTCGTCGCGACTTCCCGGACTGCCCCAAAAGTCTCAAGAGACCTTCAACTATATATACGCTCTTTTATCTTTAGATCCGTCCGACGTCATCGGCCAAATCTTTTTCAAATTTTTGTCTCTATATATTTTACCTCATCACATTAGTTTTTTCGTGGCCGGTGATGAGTGTGGGGCAAAATGGACCCTCGAAAAAAAAAAAAAATGGTAAGAATGGTCCGATTTGCCCCGCTCTCCAAAACATTTACCGAATCCTCATTCACCCAGACGCAGAAGTAAATTAAAACTCATATTTCTGTTTCACTTAATGTCCAACTATCGATCAAGGCTGATAGCACTCGCCACAATGGACGGTCATTAGCGTTTAGAAATTTTTCGTCCCGAAGGCCACTTTCTCGCTTTCGTTGCCACACGGGCCGCTCCCGTGAACGGCGCGCAGCGTGTTACACCTTCGCGAGGCACATAAATTATTACGCGAGTAAGAGAGAAAAAATAAGAGAAGGAACGAAGGAGAGAGATAATTATTAGGTGGAGGCTTGGCGAAGGGCCGTGGTGACGAACGGATCCAAGGACGGGCTCTTCGATCTCCGTGCGCGCATGCGCGCGCACTTCAGTGCCCGCCCGGGCCACGTGCTCGCGCCAAGCTCACGCCGCCTAGCAGACGCAGACCTTCAATCGTTTTCCATGTAAATTTTTTTATTTCTTTTATCTTTATTTGTAGATTTCGTTAATTTTCTAAGACGATAAGCAGTTACAGTTCAAATTGGAACTTTATATTCTGTACATTTAAAGAAAAATTCTTTTGCATTTGGGCCTGTTGCCCATTGTGTAAACACGACGCTGATTGTCCACGCTGTGTTTTGCGCTCCTTCTCAGACTGGGAACACAACCGGCAGGCATTGTTATTGATGTACCTCCGTTTCCGTCCTTTTTGACTTTGAAGATTAAATTTTATTGTTGGACGCCAATTAGTTTCCACGAAACTAATAAGTTATATTCCCGAATTTGATTAACTTTTATCGACAAGGAGACTTATTATGTAGGGGTTCGATTGGAGGACCTGGGAGAAATTAAACTTGCAAGAACGCTACATTGTATAATTTTCGAGGTTAGATCCAATCCTCCCCGTTTTTAAATACGTAAATTTGAAATCAGGAAAAAACTAGTCCGTTAATCTTTAAAAATTCCAACAAATAACACGACTTTTTTTTCTGTGTTCCACATAAGTGTGATCAAGATCGAACAGAAACGACTTTTGGTAAGGATATCCTTAAGTCTGCAACAGCGTTGGGAACGCTCCGTCCTAGGGTTGGCGTCTTAGATCGACTAATTGAAGAATCGCTCTTTACATGCCAATTAATCGATTACCTGCATCGATTCTTACTGGCAGTATATCAGGTGGACACCGACGAAGTCGCCACGAAGGCTGTAGTACATCGTGAATGTGTACACGCAAACATATGACGACGAATAGACCGTACATCAAGTAAACTCTACACCCAAGAGCGTCAACACACTACCAACTGAATACTCGAAGACTGCACACAAATGACCGCATACTTCAGGGAAGCTATCATCGAGTGATATCCCCATGATTGATTACGACACAACGTCAACACTACATAGGCGATACTACCCTTGAGAAGAATCTATACTTAAAGCGTGACGATAATGATCAGGCTCGAATTACGCGATCTTTCGAACTGGCGCCCCTTATATTGTCACAATAAGAGATGCACTTGTGTTGAGTTTTCGAGTGTTCAGTTGGTAGTGTTTCCCCTCTCTCGGTGTAGATTTGACTTGCTACAGCTAGAAAAATTATTTATTTGGGTATTTGGGAAACGGGTAACCCGCAAATCAATATTTGTTGAATTAAATATTCATTGAAGATAAATAAATATTTATTTAAATTCAATATTCATTGAAGTTAAATAAATATTTATTTAAATTAAATATTCGTGGAAGTTAAATAAATATTTATTTAAATGAAATATTCATTGAAGTGAAATGAATATTTATTTAAATTAAATAAATATTTATTTGGGGAGCGCCCATCAAATATAGATTATTTTCCCGGGTGTACATAGCTTATTCGAGGTCATATGTTGCGTGCCCACGTTCACGGTGTACAGTCTTCGTGTCGACTTTTTTCGTGTCCACCTGATACACTGCCAACTTACTAAATCGATCAGCCGTGTTCAAGATTGATTCACATAGTTAACCAGCATGCGACAATTATTAAATAAAACTTCATTTTATTTAATAAGACATTGAAACTTTTTCATTCACATCGACAGCTGGGAAGCAAAAGGGCGTAAGCCGTATGGTTTAAATCGGAACGCCTCTTTGTCTCTTAATAGTCGGTATAAAATCGCAATTGAACTTTACTTACGACACAATTTAAAAAAAAGATCAATTTTTAACAGATCGATCGTTTCGAACGTAATTTATCTCGGAATCGATTCATCGGGCTATTCGACCCGATAGATCAATCTTTTGGCTTCGACCTAGCAACCCTCCCACATCTCCTACGCCGGATTTATGTACATTTAAAAACAATACCTCTAATACCGCCACTTTATCCGATTAAAAAATTTCGAAGAGTTTACACAGAAGTGGGTGGGTCATCGCTTTGGGAGGATAGCGAGCACAGAGCGGGTTTGGGTTAAACAGTTCGAAAGATAAGTGGAACGGTGAGTACGCCGAGCGGGCGACGTTATCGGTAGAGCTCGCCCGAGACTTCGCAGGGGTTATCGTTCCGGCCCACAGTTGCCACGTCCTTCGAGAGCAGATGAGAGACTCTCGAGACAACCTCCTCTCCCGCCTTCTATCTCGTATCTCGCTACTCTTCGTTTCTTCGATTCCGCTTCTCGCGCTTCGCTCCGTGTTTACCCATCTGTTTGCACTTCGAAATATGTACGCCATTCTCACCCGTTCCTTTTTATTTTCGCGTGTTTTTTTTTTTTTTTCGCGTCTATTTTTTTCTTCCCTCGGGCCTCTGCAAACATCGAGCGTCAGCGATCATCTTCACAACGTTTCCGATACAATTCTTTCGCCCCCCCCCCCCCCCCCCGCCTCCTCTCTCCTTCGCGCTAAGCAAATGCAAATTATTTTATGCACTCGAGCGAGAACGAACGGAAAGTTTCGACGCTGCTGATACACGAACGATAATAACAGGAGAAATTAATCTGGAAAGAAGTCCGAGCGATTTTTTATTTTATTTATTTTTTGCATAAATACAGATTATTTTCAGTAATCGTCCGTGGACTATTGCAGAAAAATAGCTCAGAGGCGAGAGTGAAAACAAGAGAAAATGACAAGTATTCTGAACTAACGATGATCCCAATTGATTATTTGATTTGATTTTATTTGTGTACATGGGGCAAAGTGCTTTTTGTAGAGAATTTACAGTGGTGAGTGGGAGTGAGGTATTACAATGTCGGGTTTGTTAGGACGCTTTAGTCACCATTTCGCGCTTATAGTCGTGGCCTGTTCTGAAATGAATCTTTTCAGCACCTTTAATATGCTTGATTTTTTTTTCAGATTTTTATACATTCCAGAAGTGTTTGCAATTCCCTTTCATTTCTCTGAAAACTTATGCGAAGTGAACATTATTCGCAAGGACTACCTTAATGCACGTGTTGAGACAGTTGATTCTCGGTTTGACAATGTCACGCGTTGGTAATTAATAGAAAACTCACACCGCTGCTCTGAAAGTATCACAAACTGGGTCGATTACCTCACAGACTGCTCTTTCCCCGAGACAGGTGTTCCTACAGGATCATCGCTAATCTCCGAAAAAATTGCGCATTTATATCTCTACCACTCACAACTCTACCAAAAAAGATAGCTCGGACAACTCTACCATATTAGAACTCTACGAAAGTCTCTACCACTGAAGAAAAAAACTCTCCCCGAATTGAAATAAAACTATCCCGGAGTTTAAATAAAACTCTACCGGAATTCAAATAAAACTCCACCGAATTTTAAATAAAACTCTCCCAGAATTTAAATAAATCTCTACCGGACTTGAAATAAAATTCCGGTAGAGTTTTATCTCAATTCCGGGAGAGTTTTATTTCAATTCGGGAGGGGTTTCATTTTTAATTCCGGGAGAGTTTTTTTCTTCAGTGGTAGAGATTTTGATAAAGTTCTAATACGGTAGAGATGTTTTCTGGTAGAGTTGTTATCTGGTAGAGCTGTAAATGTGCCAAAAAATTGCCTCCCGCTCCGCTGTTCGATACGCCAGCCAGCGCGCGGCTGGTCGGTCACCCATCCAAGTGCTGACCGCGAGCGATACTGCTTGACTTTGGGGACCGCCAGAACCGTACATCAACCGCTCGCCTATCGCTGACGGTCATTATCAATAATTATTCACGGGTTTTATCAGTCATTGACATTTTTCGTTTCCGTGCAGGAATGCTGCACGCTCCCAGCTTAATCGCACGACAGCGAATAAATAGCGAAATGTTTTATATAAATTTATTCCGCTCGCTGCTTTATTTATCCGCCGCGGCAAAGACGACTTCCTCAACGTCCGGCAGTGAGAGCAAATAAATTCCCGTGAACGCGTAACAGCTTTCGAGAGTGGAAAACAGTGGCGAGCTCCCACCGAAAGAGAAAAGTCGGTGCGCGCGCATCGGGCTATATATAGAGACGCATGTGCGTTGATCACTCTAATTGATTCAGCGATGAGCTCAATGCTAACGGTGCGGAAGAATAATTCATATCAGCGATAGGTATACGAGGCAGGGTGCGCGCGCAGCGATATCCGCGAACGCGATGGAAATTTTTATTCTCCGCCGTAAAGTACATAATTAAATTATATGCGTGCATACCACTGAGGCTGTATTAGCGTTACTTTTTTTTTCAAATTAAATTATCTTCACTCTCCGCGGAGATTTTTATCCGCTGCGCGAATACACGACGATTCTGCATCCGAGATTATTTCCGGGTGGCTCTAGCGAGCTCGTCGTATTTTCCCCGCGCACGCATCGCCCAAACTGCCTGCACGCGTCATGTTGAACTCGCGAAGCGGCTAAAACGCCCGGTGCAATAATCGCCCGAAGTCTTTGAGCTAGAACTCATCGCCGAGAGATAACGCCCACGGTCACGCTAGTCACGTTCGCCGGATAGCGCTACTTGCCGCGAAGGAAAATTCAATATGCGAGGAGATACGGAAAAAAAATGAATTAGTCAACCCGACGAATTGTATGATCGAATCCGGGTGAGAGCGACGCACAGGGCCGGTGCTGGCACTGCATCGGCCAGGGCTCGCTCAACATCGGCCTGGACCGGTCCCGTGCGTCATTCACACCGGGGAATACGCTACGGGCGATCAATTTTGTTCGGTTAAAAATCAGTCGGCTGCCAAACAATCAACTTGTCGAGCCAACAGATTAATTTTTTGGCACAACATTCATTTATTTTATTCTTTTACTTGGTTACTTAATTACTTAACTATTTTTTGATTGCGAACCATTAATTAAATGGATAGCTAGTAATTTATTTATATATTATTATTCTCGAGCGCATGGCCTCGACTGTTACACTGTAATAAAAATTCGTATGAAATTTAATGGATTGGTACTGGAAGTTTTTATGCATAAACTGGTTTATTAAATTTCATGTACAATTGTGATGAAAAATTAACGTAAAGAATATTAAAAACTATAGAAATACTTTCCTTTTAATCATTTTCTTTAATTATACTACAAAAGTACTTTAAGTCCAATAATTTTCCTTAATTTAGCTGTAAAAGTCCATTAATTTTTCATCACAATTGTACATTGAATTTAATGTACCAGTTTTTGTATTAAAACTTCCAGTCAGGTACACTAAATTAACAATTTTTTTAAACACTGTACGCCCGATGATGGTTCCCCACCCGGATAGCGATAAAGTTTGTTCGGTTGAAAAATTAGTCGGCTGCCAAACAATTAATTTGTCCGGCTAATAGATACGTTTTTTGGCATAACATTAATTTATTTTATTTTTTGCATAATTACCACCATTACTTGATTAATTAAATTTTTTTTGTTTGCAAACCATTAATTGGATGCATATCTAGGAAATTATTTATTATTATTCCCGAGCGAACAGCCTCGGCTGTTACTCCCGATGATGGATCCCCACCCGGATAGCGATCAAGCTTCGGCTTACGAGTTTATTAATTGCTTGGATAATGATCAGCACGATCGAGCAACGATATTAAAATTTATAATTCGTATTCCCGCGAGTACCTCATTCCAACGATGTATTTCGGCTGCTTTTGACGACTCGATGAGCAAATTCGTTCAGTAGCGATAATTAAGTTAATTGGGTTGAGCATAATAGGGCATTTTTGAAACACTATTCTCAGCCGGATATCTCTCCGGTCACGTTTTTGCGGAGCAGTTAACATTTCACTGCTTTTTAAAGAGCTTGGAACGCTTTACAAGTCAAATATGGGCTATACTTTTAAAGTCGTTTATACAAACTTTAACACATCTATTGATTATAATGAATGGTTATTTATATTACGGCAAATGTCCTTAACATAAAAAAGTAAATTGCAATCGATTTGCATAAATAACTTGTTTGTGCTGTTTTTCGAAAAGGTACAAAATCGTTCAGGTTTTTCAAAGCATAATCCGTCATTTTGGTTCGATCTTGATGTATTACGGCTCATTCCTTGAAAGATGCTCTAAGAATTCACAATTTACACATTCGATAGTATTTTTCCTTAAAAAATGAAGACCTTTTGTTTATCCATCGACGAAATTAGTTCGTAATCAAACCTTTGTCATTTTCAAACGGAAAATACTATTGAATATTTAGATGGTGAATTTGTACAGCGTCTTTGACGAATAGAACGAGCCGTAATACATAAAAGTCGAACAAAAATTGCAAATTATTCTTTGAAAAAACCGAACGAAAATACACCTTTTCGAAAATTAGCACGAACCAGTTAACATTTTTGCAAATCCATTGCGATTAATCTTTTTCTACATTAAGGACATTAGATGTAATACAAATAACCATCAACTATAATCAATAATAGATGGGTAAAAGTTTGCACGAACGACTTTAAAAATGTAGCACTCATTTGACTAATATAAAGCGCTTCCTTAAAATAAACGAGTGTTGTTGATAGATTTAATGGTTACCCGATTTCTCTCTCCCAACTTTAATTAATCGAAACCAATTTTCAAACCTTCTCTATTATATCGTGCTTCGTACATAATTTATTTTATTTAAAAAAAAATTAATCGAAAGATATGAAAATAGAAATAAATAACAATCGTTATCGTCAGCCCGTGGCGAGGAAGGCTCGGCGTTGAAGTTCGCGGCTTTGCGGTTAAGATCTACGAGCGGAGACGCGAGTCTTCCTGTAGGATCTTAGACCGCGTGTGAAGCGTACGGACTGATAAGTGGTTTAGTCAAGACGCGCGGAAACGGAACGTCTCGGAGCGTCGATCGGTCTCGGGAAGCTTCCCTCTACGCATCGCACAGGCACTGGCGGAAACCGCGGTCGAGAAATCATAGAACGAAAAAACAAAAATAAAAAACATATTATATACAAAATATCGGCGGTCAAGCGATGAGTCAAAAGGTCGTAACTCGTACACGTCAACACGGTGCTAACGCCCTTTCTCATTCCCGATTTCTCGCCGCCGTCGAGCGGTATAATCTTTTCGGTAACTTTCTTCAGCGCGTTGGCGAAGCAGCGCCACAGATAGGAGGGAACCAGGTCAAAAATATACTCGCAACTACGATACGTACGGTATTTATCTCGTACCTATCTATCTCTCGTATCTTCGTGCTGTTGATAGGATTATTTTTTTTCTTTTTCTTTAGTGTACGGCGGGGGGGATATATACGTATTAGCTGAAGAGGGGCGTACGGAGTGACGAGACGGCAGCGCCGGAGAAGCGAGCTCTCCGGACGGCGGATCGCACCGAATGGGCAACTTGTTGCGTTTGAGGGCTCGCCCTCTCGAATCCCATCTCGCTCCCTCGCTTCTCGTAATGCACGGCTAGTTGAGCGCGCACGTGTTTAATGCCTCACGTGTTATTGGCGTTGGTAAAAAAAAATTAACAATTAAAAATTAAATAAGGTTTCATTGAACAAAATATTTATTGAAGATTGAACCAAAAGTTATCGCTGTGTTTCGACACAAAAAAAATTGAGGCAGGGATCTTGAGCAAGACGTTTTGGACTGATTCGCAGCGTACTTTTTTAATCAGTTCAATAAAAATTAGTGAACAATTTTGATTTAACAAAAAATCCTTTTTTTTACGGGAAATTCAATGTACTTTTTGATATCTTGAGCGCATTAGGTATATAAGGTTTCTTGATAGTGGTTACCGCGCTTATTCAGCTGAAGGAGATGCCGCCGGTAACAAAAACTGTACCGGATGCCGTTCTGAGACCGCAGATCGCCGAGAAAAAAGAAAATTGTCTTTCCCTACGAAATCGACAGACGCAGGCAATACACTACGTAATAGTATATTATGCCAGAAGGGAGGAAAGTGCGTATTTTCACCGAGTATTCCGTTTTTTTCCGACTACGTTAAAATAAAGGTTTGGGGGGGGGGGGGGTTATACCACATTACCTTAATAGAAAAAATATTAAATTATAAAATGACTAATTTTTTTTTCACGGGAAAAGTTAATATACTTTTTGATCCCCCGAGTGAATTCGGTATTTCAAGTCCCATGACGCTTGGCTAGTGCGCGCAAACGGGACACCGAATTCTCGGCCAACTGGGCCGTATCCAAGTGCGTCCTTACCAGCGGGCGCGAGCAGCCCGGAGAGACGCGGAGTATTAGCGATGAAATTATCGTCCGATTACCGGCTTATATTCTCGGAGCGTCTTGTACGGTGTTTCTCCTTCTCTCCTCCCTCCGGGAACTTTCTTTGTTCGCCTTCCGGCAAATTACAAAAATGAAATACGTCAGATCCAGCCTTTCCGTTACGGCTACTGGCAAACTTCCCGGCTACGTGCAGTGTCTCTCGCGTCGATTTTACATTCGAAAAATTGCATCAAGGGTCCTCGTCGAATCGACTCTCCGCTGTTTCCAATAATTTATTCGAAAGTTCGGAGGAAATAAGAGTCAGCCTCGATAGCAATAACTCTAAGGTTCGCGCAGTAATTAAATTCGTCCCGATGATCGTAAACGTCTCCTCCCTTTCGCGATCTTCGGGCAAACGAAGAAAAATCGCCTTCCCCCCGTTTCCGAATTAACGAACGGAGAATTAGCGCGCTGGGCCGTGCCGAGTTTTACTGAATTCGGATATTCCAAGAGAAAAGTATGGTAGATACAAGGACACGGTAAAAAAAAAAAAAACAAAGGTTTTGTGAATTTACCAAACATTTCTTCACCACACGAATTCACAATTTTGTTTTCTTGCTAATTTTACAATTAACATTTTTTAAACTAATGGCATTTTTTATTTTCTTAAATGTAATCAATAATAAAAACGTTTTTAAGGTGAGGGGTAAAGATCGCAAAATTATCGGTTCTAATACCCCGAGAGCTTAAAAATTATCGGGTATTTCCCGATTGTTTCGTTGCGTAGCAACGAGCGAGATAAGTTTTGCTTAAAAAAATCCCGAGCGCGCAGCGCGAGGGATTTTTGAGCAAAACTTATCTCGATCGATGCTACGCAGGGAAACAAGAGGGAAATACCCGATTAATTTTTAAGCTTGAGGGGTATTCGGCTGATTATTTTTTCAACCTCAATTTCGACCAATGAGATTGTGGTATTTAACATTTTCCTGACAAGGTTTTATTTCGAATTTCTAGAATATTTTAGAGATTCATCACCAAATCGCTTTCTTCGCTCACTCATGTCCATGCTCGTGAATGGCAATTTGACGTTTAATCATTCGCATAGGTTACAAGTGACAGAAAAATTAATGTTTATCGCCTAGCAACCTAGCCGGAAAATTTTCGAAAAATTATCGATATAATTTAGACCTAGTTGTACCACGTGATGTCAAATACCGCGCTCTCATTGGTCGAAATTGGGGTTGAAAAAATAATCGAGAAAAAAAGTGATGGACTTTTGCGGATTGGAAATGTTTACTATTTATAAAAAACTTTTTATACCGTCTGCAATTTTTTGTACAAATCGTGCTTCGGTTTTCCACTCAATCGGCGCGTCATTGTTTGCGGAGATGTAATATAGATCGTCGTTCCGGGCTCACGGATAAAGTACGAATTCTCCTTAATCTTTTCTTACTCTTAGCGAGATAGGAGTGAGTTCTGCTCGTGCAGTCCCGCTCGGTTGTATTTTCCTTATCGTTTCCCGCGTCCGCAAACGCTCTCTAACCGATCCACAAACACCTTCGAGCCTGCTCATATTTAAACTCCCCACAAATGTGCTTGCCTCTTGGTCTTTCCCCTTCGATTAAGTCATCGGTGGCGAACGAGGTAGAAGGGAGAGAACGTCGTCGTGATTGCGTGCGCGGGATAACGGAACGAATTACACGCCACATTTAGTCCCGGAGTCAACAACAACAAACCCTAAAGTTGCTCGCACATAAACTTCGTACGGAACACAGACGGGCCGTGCCGCATCCGCACACAGCCGTGATTGGCCGATGCTCGCCTATTGGTGTCCGATCTAGTCCGCTCGACGCGGCTGTGTGACGGAAAACGGCAAACGTTGTTTTATGTTCGAGCACCTTAAACCTCCTTGTTCGATCGGCCGAAGTCCGGCAATCCGATACTTCATCCGGTTTCTCGCTTAGTGCTATTCGAGACTCGAAAGAAGGTAAAAAAAAAAATTATGAAAAAATACTTCGATGGTAAATATGAATAGACTAGGTCCTCGATTTCGTTCACAGCGGCGGGACTGGCTCCGCATCACACTTAACAAAACCGAGGTTGCGCATGCCCCGCCCATACTAACTGTCGAGCATGACCCATTGCTTTCTGCGCCGATCGATATTCGCTCCGTGGTGGGGACTGTGCAGGAAACCTACAATTAATTATTCACGAACAATTAATCGATTAATTATTTGTTAACAATTTATGTTAAAGAATAAAAATGACGATGAGATAAATTCAGATCCACGGCCTTTCCTCAATGCAAACGATTATTGTTGGGTATAAAATTTAGTATTAGATAACAGATGGAAAAAAAGGCAGAGCATTGTCAATAAATTTTCTTGTACAACTATTAACAGTTCATGTTTCTGTTGGAAATATCATTTCTCCAGTTAAAAAAATGATGATCGGTCTCGGTATTTATTTATTTATTTTGTTGATGCTGTGCTGAGCCCAATTGCAGGAATTATGGGGAAACCGTTGCCCAGTGAACAATGTTAGAGAAAAATCCGTCGCTTAGAATTTGCACAAAATTCGCACTAATACATAATGTAATATAAAATACATGAAAAAAAAATTGAATTAATCCGATTGAAGGGGTAAATAACGTTAGGAGTTTATTCCTGAAGCGTTTATTCCACAGAGCCCTGGAAGAGAGGGACACGGCCTGCGCAAAGATTATATTTTTATTGTTGAATCGTTCATCGAACGCAACTCTTCCTCTTTAGTTGGGAATCGCTTCACAAAGAAGCTGCCGCCGAATTGCCCGAACGGAAGGTCGAGCCTCGTTCCTCTCGCTCACGGACCCGAGACGACGTCCTCGTCTCCGTCGGTGACCGCGGATCTTTTCTAAATATACGAGTCACCCGGATATTTATAATGCGCTCTGGTGGCAGAGACGGAGATGCCGCGCGGGGGTGAGCGCGCAGGCGCGGGCACGAAACTATCGAGCGCGCATGCGCTCTTTCACTCCTCGTCAACTTCGTCGCACGATAATTATATCTCTAACCGCAGACTCGAGGGAGTTCCCTACCACTCGACGCTACCCTCTCGATTCGACAAATTTATTAATAAGTATTTTTAAAAACATAAATAACGATAAATCCGCGAGTAAAAAAAAAATCGCAACGTCATTCGTATTTAGTATCATTATAATGTTTCAATTCACGGCTGTTCGCATCCGCGACGTTGGCAGCATCGTCGAGCTACGGGCGATCTATTCGAGCGCTCTCAACGCTCCTCTCTCTCGTCCGTTTATTTGCGTCCAACGTCCGCGTGTATACGATCGCGCGAGTATCTCTCGGGCCGTTGGCTATATTCAGTGTCTCTTGAGTCTTGAACCTTGATCCACGTGTGGGTAAACTGTTGCGATCCACAGTCTATGCGCGAAGGAGGACGATAGTCCGTGGACTTACGCGCATGTACGACTCTCGTTAATGCGCCTAACGTCCGACCACTGCGAGTGCCGGCGGTGTAGAGACATAAACGCGCATAGACATTTTTTCATTTTTTTTTTTCACACGCAGCGATTCGTGCAGGCGGCGCCAGAGTGGGAATGGCTATCGGCACTGGCCTCTGGCTCCCCACACGCGCGGGGAGCCAGAGGCCAGTTCGTCTGTCCGCCCGTAGCATGGAAATCAACGAGGCTACTCTACAACGCCTTCACGGTTTAGACGTGACAACGTACGTTAATTACGGACTTTGAACGATTTCCAGACAGTGCAAGATTTTGTCACACGCTCGCCTCGTGACGACGGAAATGAAGTATTTTTTTTTATATCCGATATATTTTGGAATATCACATTCGCTCAAATATTTGATGATTTGTATTTCTGAAATGTCATCAATACAATACCGCTGAATTTAATGTGACAATAGTTCAGGCGTAATATAAAGAATGTGGAAGATCTTCGATAATCGACCAAGTCGAACGACCAAAAATTGTCCCAACTTTCTGTAATTTAATAAGGTCGTCTCCGCGCGATCGAAAAGAAAACTCTCCCGCGAAACATTCGGATATATAATCCGGTCGGTTTTATCGCGCGAGCCTGATACGTAAAGACCCACCAGGAAAAAAAAATTGACTGTCTCGAGAAGACTCGGAGCTTCATTCTTATATCGCGCGGTCGGTCGGGGGACGGGAAATCAGGCGGCTGGTGGTGACGTCATCTCGGCGATTAGAATGTTTCTCCGACCAGCGGTTCTCCGGTTTGTTGATGGCCCGAAAAATCGAGAAAAAAAAATTCCCAATGTCGAAGAACTGCGCGCTTTTGCGTCGAAGCGCCGCGGCGCAGAATTCCCGCGCCACTAGTTTGAATTTGTAAATAAAGCTCGATTATTTTCATTGCCCGCTGGCAAGTGCGTCAATGGGCGTCGTATTATTCGTCATCGGTTGCGTTACGCTTTCGAATGTTTGTATTTACTGCCTATACCTATCGTACAACCGGCTAACTCGGGCGAAAGACTCTTGAAATTCCACCTCCCGAACCCCCCCCTTCCACTCCTTCGCAGAATCACTCGGACGCGATGTCGAGAGCTTTACGCTAACGACACTCGGAGTAATCGATCTTACACTCCTCTCGCTACGTCGCAATAGAAACACACTCTATGACCTATCTCGTCGATGTTTATTTCTTTTTTTATTAACACTTTTTTTTGTTAACTTCAACACTTGTTTGTTTCTCTATGCGGAGGAACAAACAATGACGAGAACTCTTGACCTCCGCTGCAACTTAGTGTTTCGAAATGGCACTTGTCTATTCATGATTTGCGAGTATTGATTGAATATTTATTTTAAAGTTTCATTTTAAAAACTTATTTTTGATGGTTGATTTTTAAGATTTTTTAAAAATATTTATTTAAAAAATTCATAAAGAAACGAAAATTATCGGTACGGTAGCGCCGGTTTTGAGACAGTTGTTGCGCAGCACTCTCGACTATTTTGCTGTAAAAATATGATGCATCGACTGTCGGGACACGCAGGTCGAGTCTTCCCCGAGCAACTCGATAGCATCGAGCCCGCGATATCCCGTTCGCCCGCCCGTGATCCAGACACAGCCGCGCCACAGCCCGCTATTCCTCTGTGTGTCTGTCCGACGGCCGCCAAAAAAGTATCTCGTTCTACGCGCCAGAAAAAAAAGATAAATAAATTTAAAAAAAATCGGTGAGTCAAGGTCAGGGCTTCTCGAGTGGCCGACGGACACTTTATACATAACGGGCGCTCGTAAAGATCGAGCTGCGAAATACATATTTTTTTAAAAGCTGAAAAAAAATAAAGAAAAAGAGGCAGAAGAAGACCTCCCCGGAAGCCCGCCTACTTCGCTCACTGTATTTTTTATAATTATTTTTTTTGTGCAGAATCCGAGAAAAGAATTGCGGTATCTACGAATTCGTTTATCACACTCTATTTGTTTAGTCGAGACGCAATAAAGATCGAGTTACGCGCAAAAAAATTAAGACCTCGATCGAGTATCGCTGATGTGGCTTACGCCATGTCATCGCTTTTGAGCGGTAGTCTCTCCGCGAATTCCACGATTCCCCGGACCTTCCCCAACGCAATTTAACAGTCTCGCTCGGGCTCGAACGTCTGTGTCCTTGCACGCGGCTCAACTCTTGAAGATATAATTTTTATAACGAGCTACTGTACCGGTATAATCTTTTTTTTTATTCTCTTATCTACTTCTCCTCGTTTTCTCCACGGGTTCACTTTCAATTTATGTTTCGCACGTACAAAATATTATACTCCGAATTCCAAGTACATTCTTGACCGGACGAACTTTATATATGTATATATCGAAGCCGAGTGAAAAGTATCCTCGGCATTCGTCAGTCTCAGCGTTCGTGAGGGGGAAAAAAGCAAAAATTCTCGTTGCGTCGAGAGTATAATTTTCATCACGTTCGCGAGATAAAAAGCGTTTGAGTTTCGCCTCTCGGCGACTTGCGCCGCGATAAAGAGCCCGTCGAAATAATACATAATGTGAGAGAAACAAAGAATTATATATATATATAAACAAGGATGGAGAGGGGGGGGGGAGCGTTTGGTGGCCGATACAGTCTGTTTATGAAGACGCGCCGACCTATGCCAACGCCCAAATTTTTATCCAAGGTGACGGGCAAATCGAAAGCTCCCGCGTGCTACAGAGAGTCGCGCGCGAATTCTCCGCGGCCTAAGAAACTTGTCATCTGGTTCTGTGCGGCTCGTAAATTTCCGTACCCGCCGGCATCGGCCCGACGACGTATAGGCTCGTCCTCGTCTTGACTCCGCCATAATACGCGCATCCATGAACAAGAGGTATGAATCTAAATATGCAATTAAAAAATTATTTAAAAAACATACTCTGATAGATCCAAATTACTATGACATGAAAATATTACATTTTTCATCGATAATATTTTAATTATTCGGACACTCACACATACTCACACATACTTACACGCGTACTCGCAGATACTCACAGATGCTCACACGGATACTCGCAGGCACTCACAGATGCTCGCAGATACTGCGAGCACGCGAGGCAACATAATCGTTATTATAAATAAATCGTTTTTAAATATATTTTATTTATTTATTTATTGACTTACTTAATGAATGATCATGACCTTTTTTTTATGAAAATGTTTCACCAAAAATTAGTAAAAACTAATCCGGGACGGAATTTAAATTATGCCGTTCAGTCCATGTTTCGCCGCGACCGGAAGTCGCTGCGACTCGGCCCGAGTGCGATCTTCGTATACCTCGATTTTTTTTACCCTTCACGCGTCAATAGCCTCGTCCCTAACGCGACCTTCTCCGCGCGGTGTAATCGGTCACCAGAATATAATTCATTCCACGTGAAGATAATTTTTTTCACACGTGCAATACCGATTCGGCAGTGTCGACAATAACCGACTGCGACGAGCGAATACATCAAAGATAAACGTTCCGAACACGGCCTGTTCGAGGTCGGTCCCCAAGGTCCCAAGTTACGTCATCGACTTAACAGAGAGCGAACTCTTCCGCGATAATTTCCGTCCCACCTTTGCACGGCGCCAATTCACTCGCGCGGACAACCGCGAGCTTTTTTTCTTCCTTAACTCAACGCCGAATTTCGAAACAAAATTAATATCGTCAGTCGCGAATAAAAATTAAACCTCAACGCGTGATCGTCGATTACCCGGCGTTTTTTTTTTATGTTGGTCAATCGTCGTCGTATTATGTTTATGTTAATATTGCTTAAAGTCAGTACGAAACCGCTAATTCATTCGATACCATTTCGACCTTAGTCGCTGCCTCGTTGCATGAATTTAACAAGCTGTAAGTGCAAGCACACACACGAGATGTGGTTAAGATTGGATTTTCCGCCCGTATTGCGATGTGGTTATTTTACCGAAGTCGGAAAAAAAACTTTTTCTGACGAGTGTGAGTTTGCAGCACGTGCCGAAGGCGAGTCTTGTAACCACACAAGTTCAGAAAGCCTTTTTTGCACGAATATCGGACAAAATTCTATTTCACAAGGTGCGAAAAATGGAAATATTTATCTCGATCATTCGAGTATCATGTATTTTTTAAGAGGGGATCGTTCTCTCAGTGCACGTTATTCTGAAACACCATAGAGCGCGTGTGGGTTCAATGTATAATGGACGGCAGGTTGCAAAGCAGCACGGCTGCTTAGATGCCGGGTGCGTACGCGATGCCCACGCACTAACCGAGGTAGAGCTCGAGGCGCGTTTGTCCCCCGCGTCATGGCCCGGAATCGCAGCCGCACGACGGCCTCTGAGGCTGCGTAACTCGCGCACGGCTCTCCTACTTTATTGCCTGGGAAAGAAAATGTGAGTGGCCTGGAGAGCGCTAGGGCTATCCGTATCACAACGAGAAACTAGACTGGCCGAGTGAAAGGATACATAAAACGTAAAACTTCTCTGATCTAATATATTTGTAAGTTGCATCAGTACGCCGTGCGCATGCGCAGAGCAAACGCGATTGATACGTGTTTTACCCATTAAAATAAATAACGCATGTATAACATATCTATATTTGTTCATACGACATGCGCACATGTATATTGGGAAACCTGTACGCCTATTATATTCTGTTGAGACGAGAAACCGGAGATCCGTGACGGTCGTGCGAACGCCCCGAGGTTCGAGAGGGTTCTTTTCCTAGACACGAGAATGAAAATAAATAAATGAAAATACAATGGTCGATAATAATCAATTTCCGAACACTCTGAGATATATGGCGCAGTAAAATAGACCAACGTTTCTTGTCCACAAACGACGACAATTATTTGTATGTTAATTCTGCGCATGTTTTTATTGTAAAATTAACAACAATATAATAGTGGACGTTTGTGGACAAAAAAGTTTATTAAACGTACAAAACTTTTCTACTGTGTGTGAGAGATCGAATTTACATGTTTTTTGGAATTCGCGTGCCTTTTAAAGTATTTCAAATAACGTCTATTATTTTTGGCTACGCTGAATTAAAAATATCAATGATTCAAGTAAAATTTGCTTGCGGGCTGACAAAGAAAAAATTCTTATTTCAGTTCTACTTTCAATTCTTACAATCGCATATGGGATTGAAACGATAACATGTCACTTTGCCAGTTTTGCCGTTGCTGTTTCAATATCATATGCATTTGTACGAATTGAAAATAGAATTGAAATAAGAATTTTTTACTTTGGCAGCCCGCAAGCAAATTTTTTTTCAGTCTACCTTTTCCTAGACACGAGATTAAAAATAAATAAATAAACATACAGTGGTCAATGATAATCAATTTTCGAGCCTTCCGAGAAATATTGCGCAGTAAAGCGGCTACCAACGTTTCCAGTCCACAAACGTCTGTAATTATTTTCATGTTAATTCTACAACTATTTTTATTGCAAAATTAACAACAAAATAATAGTGCACGTTTGTGGACATAAAAGTTACTTAAGTTTACAAATCCTCGCTCCCATTTCTGGCTAAAAAAATTGCTATTTTGCCGCGAAAATTATTACATCCAAGTTCGAATTTAAAAAAAAAAAAAGAAAAACACGATAGTCGATAATAATCGATGACGATCGATTTTTGGACTCGGCACGAATGCATCAGCACAGAATCCGTTCTCCCTTCGAGATGCTAAAATAAAGTATTTCGGTACCACAGTCCCCAGCGGGACGATGACCCGTTCCTCGATCTGCCCGGAAGCGGGCGACTACGCACGTTCACAACCCTTTCTACCGTACAACTCGACTGGCCATTCATGCTCTCGTAGCCGCTCCCTCGTCCCTCCCCCCATAACTCCCCTTCTACCGCTTTTTCTTTGCTGGAATGCTGCCGAGAATGCGTGAACGATTTCTCCTTCGCGTTTCCCCAGCCCTGCCCGCATTCTGCGGGGCGACCGAACGAAAGGGTTTTGCTCGGACGCGTGGGAGCGACGGGTATCGAGAAGAACGATCGGGAGGTCCCGCGCGGACATCTGCCGCGTCTGAATCCTCGCATCTGAAAGCGAGACAAGCATCGTCCGACGATCCGGCACAATTTTTTTCCTTTCCATTCACCCGCGCCACCGAACGACGCGCCGGGAGATCGGCGAAGCCGATTCTCAAAGCTGGAGCGTAGGCAAAAATCTGAAAAATCTGGAGAAGCGAATTTGGTCCGATGGATCGAATGCGGTCCCGTACGCAGCTGGCGAGCGATTCTCCGCTCATTGTTGAGGCTTCATCGGGCGGCCTGGGCGTTTTGCACCCGTTCACAGAGAAATGATCGCCCGATGCTGGGGGATCGAACCGATAATCGGAAAACCGTCAATATAGGGAAGATTATCGAGGAGCGTGAATGAAACGGCGTTTCAACCCTTTTCGGAAATTCTATATTTTTTTTGGCCTTGAGGTTGGATTAACGTTGTGCAATGCGTGGGTGCGGACAACGCGATGCCCCGTGCGACCCGACAGATGCGGCAAGGCTTGCCCGAACGACGGAAAAGCCCCTTCGGGCCGGCGAGAGCTCGGGAGCTGACGCGAGTCACGTGGCACGGGTCAAAGGGTTTTCCCGGTCTGATGTCATCGGGGGTCGACGCAGATGTTGCAATCTTCTGCGCGATGCACATAGGCACACACTTAGGTGGAGAAGAGTGCTTCATTTACGCAGATTTTTTTGAAATATTTTTTCAAGCTTTTCCTTGCTGGAGCAAAAAAATATTTACCGTGTGACTTGGTAGTTTTTTCCGAAATCCTTCTCTGAGCGTATATTCATATATTTTTGTCTACAATGATTGAGAGATCTTTGATCCAAATGCACCTTAGGAAACCTTCTGACTGTTTTCTCTTTTGAAACTTGTACAATTTCTTTAAATCCCGTTACCGGGTCGATTCGACTGTACTCTAAGGACTACCTCAACGAGGGACGGGACTTTGCGAGCCTAAGGAATACTGGAAATGGAAAACCTTCGGTCGTACTCGAGCCCGGTACGGCAACGCCCCACTTCTGCGTCCGTTAAACCTGATCAGCGAGTGAGAGCAGCTTATTGCAAAGAGGGTTATTCAGATTAAAAAGGTTTTCCTTGCTGCAGCAAAGTTAATCGAGTACTAAGATTTTGCGGGCTCTCACTAGTTGAAGTCAAAATAAAATAAATAAACTCATTAAAAAAAAAATGCCCAAAAATGTGTCCGCGGATTTATATATATTCTTCGTAAATTCATTGTTATATATATATATATATATATTTCTATATCGAATGGGAGTTCATTGATTCAAATCCACCTTAGGACCCTTCAACCTTTTAGTTTCTCTTTCGAAACTTGTACAATTTTTGAAATTTCGGTACCGGGTCGATTCGACCGTACTGCAAGGTCTACCTGAACGAGGGACGATGCTTTGCAATCTTGAGGAATACTGGAAATGGAAAACCTTCGGTCGTACTCGAGGCTCGGTACGGCAACGGCCCACTTCTGCGTCGGTAAAACCTGATCGGCGAGTGAGAGCAGTTAATTGCGAAGAGACTCCGCGGTGATCGTCGATCTGTAGGCAGATTTTACGACTTTCTATGAGAAGTCTCTGAGTAAACAAGCTCGAATCGATGAGGATTTTTTTAATTATTATTTTTTTTTTTCACCGAGGAGAGAACAAGGCTTGCATCTTACGGAATACTGGAAATGCAAAATCCTTGACGGTGGTCGAGTGCTCGTTACGCAGAAGGCGCACTTCTGCATCCTCGAAACCGGATCCGCGAGACGTCTCACCCGCTAGTGAGATCGGCTAATTGCGAAGAGACTAGAACATGCGTGATCTTTTGTGTTCGCCTCTTCGCCTCGAAGAATTTAGCTTCGAGAAGCGAGGAAAATAAGAAGGAAAACAAAATCGTAGACTTACGTTTGAGGTCGAACACCGAGATAACCCGAGTTCGGTCGGAGCTCGAGCTTTGTGTGTTCGCTGCGTCGCAATTAATATCATCGTCGTAGAAATCTCAATAAAAGGAAGTTATAAAAAAAAATGCATTCAGAAAAAAAAAACTCATCGCGAGGCCGACGATAGATTTTTTTTACCCTGGACAAATCTATTACACAATTAACACAACGGATACATTCAGACCTCGGAAGGAACAAAAAGTTATTTATTGATATTTAACCGCGGCTTCCGCAGCAACGATTTTCGACGATTTATTTATCCGATGATTTACCATTTACACTGAACACCCAAAATACCGCGATTAAAAGAAATCCCACTCACGGCCGATATTTTGGGAGAAAATATGTCCGCAAACTTCGCGGCATCGATTCTCATCGGATTATACAACAGGTCGGCAATATTCATCGGAAAGTCGGCCAATATCGCGGGCGCGCTCGATATTCTCTACTTCGCTGTATAATTAAGCCGCCGCCTCGACGGCGGGCTTGATCGGCGTTCGATGCATCATCCGGGAGCGGAGAATTTTTTGCTTTTCTTTTTAATTTTTTGTTTTTCTTTTTTTTAGACCACGTTGGAGTAACACTGCGCTAAAAATATGTACTCGACACAGATATAGTCGCGTCTACGCTGCACAAGTAATATCGGTTCTGTGCTATAATAATCTCAATTCGCGTCCGTATAATACTTCGTTTATATGCAAATACCGCCGGACGCCGGTAGCTCTCGTCAGACCGGGAGTCGGGCGCATATCGATACATCGATTCACTCCCCTGTTCGACACTTAATTTGTGTTTTTTTTTTTTTTTTTTTTTTTTTTTTAACATTCTGATTCGGACGCAACTAGCCCGGCTCAGTCCACTGTCGCCTGATTCACACCGTTCCGTAATAGACGCGCGGGCGCGATTCATGAAAGATTCGGGTCGTACGTAATGCGAGTGGCAAAAAGGTCCGCGGTCTCCAGGCTCGATCCGATCACCGCGGCGACATCGAGAGAGGCCTTTTAATATCCTGATTTACTCCTCTGTTCGCCACTTAATTTGTGTTTTTTTTCTTTTTTTTTTTAACATTCTGATTCAGACGCAACTAGCCCGGCTCAGTCCACTGTCGCCTGATTCACACCGTTCCGTAATAGACGCGCGGGCGCGATTCATGAAAGATTCGGGTCGTACGTAATGCGAGTGGCAAAAAGGTCCGCGGTCTCCAGGCTCGATCCGATCACCGCGGCGACATCGCGAGAGGCCTTTTAATATCCTATTGAAAGCCCAGACGATCGAGGCAGCTAAAAATAACAGTAAAGAATGAAGTTTCAAATTTTTTTTTAAACAGCCGCGAGGGAGAAAGTTTTTATTGAAAATTCGAGGGGATGGTAAACAACGATTAAGAGCGGGAGAAAAATAATGTTTATTTTATATCTCTGGCTCTATCCTCTCGTGTTTCGTACCGAAAAGATACTGACGATGAAGAACACGACAAATTTTTTTTTTTTTTTTTATAAAATAAGTGTATTTTTTTTACTTTGCTTTTCTATTGAAATGATGAGTATCTGCCTACGTGCGAGTGTCGGTTAGAGGAGTGGAGATACATAGAGAAGAGCGGAGGAAAACGGAACACCGGGGCAAAACGGACCTCCGTCCTCCATTTCATACAGAACTTTCTTCTTCGATATAGAGGACATGTTTTCGTTTAAAAAAGTAGAAATTTGAATGTTTCAGTACTTGAAATTAAAATATCGAGAAATGTGATTTTCAGCTGGCGTCCGGATGTGTGCGTGTGTGATAACTTATAGCGAGTTGAAAATTGGTGCACTAGTTGAATGCTCCGTTCCTTCGATGCAATTTTCATGAAGATTGCGGTCTGGTTCGAGATTTTAGGTAATTTGGAAAATTTTGAAAAAGGGTGTTAGGTGCAACTTGTGTAAATGTTGATCTATCGTCCTAGAACTGCGTACAAATATAGTATAATCTACGATCAAAGACCTTTGGTAATGAATTTGGCTGACGTCTATGGAAGCGATCGCATTTTATGGGATTCAGATTTTCTTTAAAAAATCACTAAAAATGGTCCAATTCGAGTAAACATGAAGGTATCGAAGCTGCAATTTAGCTATTGAAGGGTCTAACACTGTACAATGTTTCGTATTACATTCGTCGAAAATTCATCTAATCGTTTAAATTTTATGACATTTTGAAAATATTGAATTTTTCCGAAAATTTTTATTGTCTGCCCGACATGAGATTATTCATCAATTGTCGCTCTAGGAATAAAATGATTTGGGAGATTCGTCATCAGTGGGAAAAAAAAAATCACAAGATGGCCTCAAAAACGGAGAATTATACAAATTTCATTTAGCGATCGCCTACAATAAATTTTACAGTAACTTTTGACCGTTTCATTCTTATGAGATGTAGATTTTATTTATGTTACGAAAAAAGCTTCAAAGTTATTTGCACATGGTTTCCTCGTGTCTTACAATTCTGCCGATAGTTTCACCTATGAGGACACCAAAAATCGATCAGCGAATTTTCTCATGGACAAAATTATGCGCAAAATTGTAAGAAATGAGGAAGCCAAGTGCAAATTACCTGCAGCTTTATTTCACATTGTATTGTAACGTTTTACGAGAAATTTATAAATTCCGTGCATTTTTGCCCCGCTGTTCCGTTTCGCCCCGGTTTACCCCATATATCTCCGGCGCTGTTGGCGACAGCGTGCTCGAGTCAAAGGTGACTATTAACTCTCATCGCGGATACCGCGATGGCGAATTTACCCTTTGTAATTACCAACCCCTACGCGGTTTCCTGCGAGCGTGTACCAGGTGGATGCGTCGGGTTCGCGTATCTTGTTTGCGTGCCCGACGGCGTCAAGAATCACAGCAGCTGTGCATCGCTGCGCGGGTCAAGTTTATCGCTGGATGAATAACACGTTAATAAATTAACACGATCGAGCATCTAAAAATCACGTCTAAAAAAATATCTCTAGTTCGAAAAGGCCCAAAAAATTGAATGCTTCTTAATTATAAAATAAATATTAAAAAAAAAAAAAAAAAATGACGCTTCATCATCGATGAGCCTTATTGGTAGCAAAAACAAATCGTCAAGTCTGCAAACACTTCTTCCCGTCCAATCACGACCGGTGACACGAAAGTGCCGAATACGGCCCGCGATAAATGGCCGTATTCGCCACTCTCGCCCCGCAGATCAGTGAGACAAGTCGGCAACGAAAAGAACACGTCGAAAAAAAAAAAGTAACAATAATAACAATGTGTACGAGTTAAGTATGGGTTATATTGTCGATGGTGCACCGCGGCGTGTCACCTGCTCCGCGCAAAGTGCCATTCTCGCTATACCATTAGCGTATATAGTCGTTCGGGGACGAGTCCTCTCCTCTGTTCAGCGTCGAGCATGCCGTCAAGATCGGTAGATCGGCGTCGATCGGGGCTGCCGATTTCCATCGTGCCTATACGCGTTCCCGTGCTTTCCTCCACCCCGGTCTTTTGCTCGGCCAGACCGTCCGGTAATTTTCGCTTTGCGATCCCCTCCCCCTCCCGTCCCTGGACGCTTGAATTATTGATGCCGGTAATTAGACTTCGGAAGCTTCTGCATACGTGGGTGTCGTGTTCTCGAGAATCCTCGCAAGCCCGCCAGTGTGCGGTGTTGGACTGTCGGCGGCGCGCTGGTGACTCTCCGTTCAACCGCGGGTGAAGGGTTGCAGGACTAATAGCACCTCGATCATATCTCTTCAACTCGGCCTCTCCTACGGACATGATTTTTTTTGTCTTTTATTTTTTTATTTTATTTTTTTTTTCATCCACGATCCGCAGAGATAAGAATGACGAATCGGTGGCTTATTACGGAGAAAATCGCGTTCGCGTACAATCGCGATTCGCCACTGTCCCGACTGCGTCTCGCGACGCTTCACTGCCTGCGGGGCGGGGCGGGGCGGGGGGGGGGGTGGTTATTAACATGTAAAACGTACGAGTATCGATCCGTCGTTCAACGGTTCGTAGGTCACTCGGAATCGGAGATTCTTTTTTTTTTTTGAGGACTTTTATTTTATTTTTTTATTTTACTTTTTTTTTTTATTATTGGGGCAAGGTTGCCATCCGAGCCGTCGACGATCGATATCGGACACCGTAGTGACAAATCGTTCGGGATTCAGGGACTCTTGTATCGCGCTTGGTGGAGGATGGAGGGCGAGATAATGATCCTCGGGAGGGTGGAAAATCCGGCTTTTACCCGTCGGCTAATTTCGCCTCATACCCACCAATCCGCCCTCGAAATGATTCATGCAGAGGAGCGACGTGGCGAAAGCAAGAGGGTGATGAGTTTTTCGCATACTTACATCCGTCCCACGCGTATCGTTTTACCTTCTTGTCATCGCCGCACTCACAACCCCCAACCTTGTATATTCTATAATTCATGTTCTCTCATTGCTCAATAATGACCATAATTATTGACCTTATAATAGCAACGAAATCGACGCACTTTTCTAATGCGAACTTTTTTTGTTTGTTCGTGGGTAGAAGTAATTGTTGATATATTGGGGCAATATCGACGGCCGAACAACAAGAGGTTGAACTGTGCTTATAGAGCACCGATATGATCTTGTGGAATTGGGCCATCGATATTGTCGCGATACTTTTACCGCGTTTTATTTGCATTTATCAAGCATTAGTCGTCCATAAATGTCCAGAAAATTTCTCTTATTTACAATTTTTTTTTTTCATAACAAATGCGGTGAGTTAACGAATGTAATAATTGTAGAGTCGGCGAGAAAAGGAGTTTTCTGGATGATAGACTTTTGTTGAATGTGAAGAACCGTTTGACCGTGTAAATTATGGGACTCGACGTCGCCGCGCAAGCTTGCTCTTAAGTGAGTTTGGAGCGATGGGAGTGCAGGCAGTAGGAGTGATATCGAGTTAGGAAGGCCACTTTTACCTTTTTGTCATCGCCACACTCGCCGTTCACCTTCTTGCATATTCGATAATTCGCCTTCTCTCGTTACAGAATAATCACCATAATTGACCGTATAATAGTAACGAAATCGATGCACTTTTGTAACATGAACTTTTTTGGTGTTTGTGGGTAGAACCAATTGGTGATATCTTGGAATAATATCGACGGCCCAATGCCAAAAGGTAGAACAGACTGCACACACTACACAGACTACAGTGTTTATACACTACCCATGTGGCCTTATGGAATTAGGCCATCGATATTGTCGCGATACTTTTATCTCATTTTATTACATTTATCCAACATTACTTTTCCATAAACTTCTAAAATATCGTTTTATTTACAATTTTTTAATAACAAATACGTTTAGCTGACGTGTAAACGAATTGTGGTCTTGGCGAGAAAAAAGTGGAGTTTTGTGGACGATAAATTTTGGTTGAATGTAAAGGACCGTGTTATCGTGTAAATTTTGAGAATCCACGTCGCTGTGAGGCAATTACCGAGCAAGCTTGCTCTTAAGAGCATGTGAAACACTATGGAGTCCGAGCGAGATAGCATCAGTGGCGCTCTCGGCGGAAGGAGAGAGACAGGCTGAGAACGTGTTTCACATGTTCTTAAGTGATTTTGGCGCGATGGAAGTGCAGGCAGAAAGAGCGATATTGAGTTATGAAGGCCGGTCGTAAGGTAAAAGTACCAATTGCCGGTCACCCAAGGGAGCAGTCCCAGTCCCTGGACATGCATGAAAAATCGTATTAGCGTCTCTGCTGCACGCACGCTTTGTCCGGCCACTGGGACAATGTTCGGCCATTGGGACGTTTTACCTTACCTTCTTGTCATCGCCGCACTCGGCGGCGCCCTTCTTGCATATTCTATAATTCGCCTTCACCCAATATTCACCATAATTGACTTTATCGTAGTGACGAAATCGACGGATTTATCTAATGTGAACTTTTTTTTGTTTATTCGTGGGTAGAAGCAATTGCTGATATCCTATAATAATATGGACGTCCCTATGCCAAAAGGCAGTCGATAAACTCAGAAAAAATTACACAGTTAAAGCAACAATACTGACTTTTTACCATAAAAAATGGTTCCCAAAGGGAACATCTGCATTTTATGGTTACGACAATGACATAAAACATGGTTGCAACCATAATTGTGGATTAACTAATTGAATATGCATTATCAGTAACTATCTATACAGATGTTCCCCCTGGGAACTATTCGTTATGGTAGGAAACGCTATCCTTTTTCTTACTGTACTTGTACACAACCGATATGCCCTTATGGGATTTGGCCATCGATATTGCCGCCATACTTTTAACTCGTTTTATTACATTTATCGAACATTAATTGTCCATAACCGTCCGAACTATTTCTCTTATATACATTTTTTTTCGTAAGAAACACTGTTAGTAACAAAATCACATGATTGTGGAGTCAGCGAGAGAAGAGAGTGATATTTTCTGGACGATGAATTTTGTGTTCAATGTAAAAGACCGTTTTACCGTGTAAATTTCGGGAATCGACGGCGCCGCGAGTCAGTTACCAAGCTTGCGCTTAAGTGAGTTTGGAGCGATGGGAGTGCAGGCAGTAGGAGTGATATTGAGTTAGGAAGGCTGATAGTCGTGGCGCAACGAGCGGCAGTAAGGTTCCGTTAAGGAGATTAGGTGCGCGTCTGTGCCAATGGTCAGCGGCTCTGGGAGGATCGTTACCAATGGGATTACAATTAGGAACGCCTCGTTTAATACTGGTATCCCTCTCGGATTTTTCGAGATACTGCCGCATCTCCTCACGTTGCGGCTCGCAGTTGCGCGGTCAGCCCGACAAATTAGGCTCCTGATTATAAAAATAACAAAATTTAAGTAAAATAATTAATTGTTATCTAACACTGAGAGAAGGATCTAGTAAAAATCACCGATCATCTAAGAAAAATTACCATAGCACATAGCAGTACGGCGCCAGGGCGCCACCTATTGCAGAAAGTCTCAGATTTGCAAGAATTTTTACACATAATATCTAAGAAAAATTCTTACAATTCCAGCACTTCCTACCATAGGTGGCGCCGTAACGCCTTACTACTATATACTATAGTAATATCTCTCAAGCGATATCGTAATTTTTACTAGATCCTTCTCTCAGTGTAATTATCTTTTCCGATTGGCGCTACAAAGCGTGAATCGAATTATTCGAAAATCGTTGTTCTTACCGTTCGTCTGAAATTTAATTAAATTTATGAAGAAAAACAGTCGAGGCTTCCGTGAAGATGGTTTCGCCTAGAATCCCTTCGCTGCCACTCTGTTTTCTTTTTCTCTCCTGATAATAGCCATAAAAGTTACAAAGAGTAATGAAAATGAGCAAAAAAAAAAGGATGAGAAAAGCGAAGCTGCCAGTTTGCGTTAGGAAAAGAGTCGAGAGAAAACAGTGAAGAGTCTTTGCGAGGTTAGGTATTTGAGGGATGCACCGCGAGAGTAGGGTGGGGAGTGTAGCGGAATGCACGGGATGCTTGTCGGAGAAAACGCAAAAGCGAGAAGTGTCGACAGCCAATCGGAATCTTCAGCGGAACGAAGAAAGAAGGATTTGTTTCGAAGCGAAGCGAGCGAGGAGGATGGATGCACCGCGATGCGACAGAGATAGTTTCCGGCAGAGAAGTGGATGCTTCGAGGGATGCTAATTTGCTCGACATTACGCCCCGGCTTACAGCTCTTTCCACGAACCCGCTAACATCGAACCCTTCGTCGGGCAAAATCCCCCTGACGAGTGGCGTCGGCGAAAGGCATCCCCCGTAGGCGTTCTCCTTTCATTTATATATACCTTTGCCCGCACTCGTTACTCGCCCTGTTCCAGCGACGCCCAGCGGCTCTCAAACATCGTTCGTCCCGAGACCCGATTCAACTTCCGTCCATCTCGGAATACCCGCTGCCTCCATATATATTTTTTATCGTTAATAACGAAGCTCGAGGGTTTGACACAATAACAATAACAACAACAACAACAACAACAACAACAATAATAATAATAATAATAATAATAATAATAATAATAATAATAATAATAATAATAATAATAATAATAATAATAATAATAATAATAATAATAATAATAATAATAATAATAATAATAATAATAATAATAATAATAATAATAATAATAATAATAATAATAATAATAATAATAATAATAATAATAATAATAATAATAATAATAGATTTTAGTAATTCAATATTATCGATATTTTACTTTTAACATCGACATTCGCCGCGATAATTGTTTCTACATAGTTTTAACAAAATCGCGAGGGAGCTTCGGCAATCTCGAAATCTGACGACGGATTCGTTTACCGTGAAGATAAGCAGCCGGTAAATATTTATTTTACCATCTGCGTTATTGTATCAATCTTTCGCGCGCTGGCCCGTCGTTACTCCCGAGTTGTGCACGAGCGCTTTGGGAGGCGCAGCGACGACGCCCGGAAATAAATGTCCGATATTGAGAGGCGCTGCCTAGCAACTGGTGTCCTCGCGAATTCTACCCTCCTCCATCCCTCCATTCCTCTTTGCCTTGTGCACCTCTCGTCCCCCCCCCCCCCCCCTCCAGCACCGCCAACTTTGTCGTCGCCGTCGTCGTTGTGCGTCCACACCCTTCTGCCACCTCCCCCCCCCCCCCCCCCCCCCTCGAAGCGGAATGCTGCTCTTCTATATTCCTCGTGTACAACCTCCACCCCCTCTAGCGTATACTTTATTCACCTCCTTTACGCGTATCAATCCGCTTTTCAACCCCCCCCCCCCCCTTTTGCTAGCAATGCGTTTCCGTTTCTTTTCTCATCGTACAACCTTTATCGACTATCGATCTTTTTTTCGCGGTAGAGCTGTATTGATACCTTTCGACCCCTTTTTGTGACCTTTCGGAGCAGTTTTAAACACGAAGTCCTAATTCGAATGCAATTATTATGGAATCGTTCAGTTATATACTAATTATATACTATATAACGGAGCTGGGCAGAACTCGAAGTGCAGAGTAGTTATTTGCTATTTCAAGTAGGTACTTGAAGTGCAAAAGTAATTTTTTCATGATTTTAAGTACCAAGTACAAGTACTCTTTGAGTACACACTCGCATCGCGGTTACTCAATGGATGGTTTAACATCCCGTGTCTAATAATGTAACATATTTCATCTATCATCTAATCATAGTATAAATTATATTATGATTATCTGTCTAAACTTTTCCATAAATGTAACTGTAATAAGAATGGATTTAAAAAAAGATTGCATAAAGTATTTGATACTTTAAGTAATTGTGATTTTTTGTACTTTGTACTTGAAGTATTTTTTGGTACTTTGCCCAGCTCTGTCATATAATAATAAATTATAATCTATTATCACATATTAATTACATTTTTAATATGTTTGTGGATTATACAATTGATCGGGAAAATTGGCTGGTCTCCCAGCTAATTTTTTTTATTTTATCAGGAAAAGTACAATGAAGGTTTTTGCTTCGTTTTCACGTCAATTCGATTGCTCGCAGCTCCCTGGTGCACTGCCGAGTATACACAAGGGTTGCAACACTTGTTGCTCCGGAACGTATCTCAACGTACTTCACTTTTATCCTCTCCTCAGTTCGCCACCCGTGTTTTAACGACTCACTTCGTTTATGTACTTTGCATTAATAGATAACATTACTTCGAACATTACATTATATTATATACTCGATTATTTCGCATTCAACCCCCCCCCCCCCCACAAGTGCTTTGTACTTTTGCAAAACATCCTTCGGGCTCGGCAGAACACCGAAGAGGTCTCTTCAGACTCCAACTTTTTGCAACCGGTTTTTTTAACTTCAATCATAATTATCTATAGGTTGATGAATGTGCTCGACCGCTTGTAAAGCGACGTTTACCCGGTAAAGATATATATTCTCCACGGAGAAAAGCTCGCTGTCAGTATTTACGTCGGAAACAACGAAGAGATGGAGAGCTGTGCGTCCTTTTATTATTATTATTATTATTATTGTTGTTGTTGTTATTATTATTATTATTATTATTATTATTATTATTATTATTATTATTATTATTATTATTATTATTATTATTATTATTATTATTATTATTATTATTATTATTATTATTATTATTATTATTATTATTATTATTATTATTATTATTAATCCTCCCACCCTTTTAAGTTTATCGAATCGAATCCGAGAAGGGGTTAAGTCTGCGAAGTGGAGACGCGACCTGGCACAAGCGATTCGCCGGATACTCATCCGTTCCACTAAATCAGTCGAAGCATCGAGGCGCTTTTCTGCTAACGGGCCATCGGTGTCTCGCAAATCCTCGAACATCTGCTCTTCGCCAAATTAATCAAGCCTCGATTTGGATCGATGGCAGCTTTCAGGACGAGACTGAAAGCTGCCATCTCGTCGCCGTGTCGCGTTTTACCGGACACTTCGATGCAGGCAACGGAATATCGTCCTTAATGGCCGTACACTCTAATCGACTCTTATGTTAAAAAATGTATAAATAAACACCTTTCAGACTAGTTATCTTATTTATTAATTTTATTATTTTTTAACGATTTATTCCCTTTTTCCGGGCCGGAAGAAATGATCCGGAATAAGAGTCTCTGAAGTCCCGAAATAACAAATTCTTTTCTGATCCCTCGTTAATATTATCGTAGGTTTCAGGTTAAGGTAAAGGTAAACCTAAAGGTAAATGCAAAGGTAAAGCTAAAGGTAAAGGTAAAGGTGAAGGCAAGGTAGGTTTCCAGTAAAGGTAAAGTCTCCGGCGCGGTTAAATCGCCGATTAACCGGATGACTTTAATAGATTTTTCCGTAACAAAGTATCAAAGTTCGTGCGCTACTATTTGTGGATTCGTGCTCGCCGCTTATCGACTCTTGACGATCGACGTGATGGCAGCTATACTCGATAGTTCCGATCGTTTCGGCTCAAAGGCCAAGCGCTACAACACACGCGCTCGAGTGTTCGTGTAGCCTCGGGGCGCGCCGAGTCATTCGGAAGGCTCCGATGTCGTTGCTACCGGCTAATAGGATCTTTCTATATAGGTTTATATATATATATATATATATACATATACACACACAAGATCGAAGACGTATAAAAGTTTCAACTTATCTCTTCGCTTACCCGAGCTCGTTTGGTATGCCTGGAAAAGACCACTTTAAAAATCGTCTCAATCGAAGTTCGGTTTCTACGAGAGATTCGGGCCAATTTTCGGATATGTCTTATCGAGGCTGTCCGAGCCGATAATTCGAACAGCAATTGATCGTCCCTGCCCTGCGCGGTGACTTTCGCGAGGAAACCCTTTCCGTCTGACCGGAATGTTTTTGGTTGATAATTTAAAAAATTTAAATAACGATCCTCCTGTTCGACGCTGTGACCTTATCTTTAATCTCGCGTTTATGGCTGAAACCCCTTTTTTTGTTCGTCCTTCATTTTCTCTTTCCTCGCGCTTACTTCTTCATTCTCCAGCCGCTTTGCCGCTCCTCATCATCGCCCCGCCGTTAATATCCTTTCAAATTCCCGGCGGACGTCGACGATGATATCGAACCCGAGACCCCTCGTCAAGAGGCAAGAAATCCCTTGTTCCTGCTCACTCGGGAGGGGGCTAATCGCTCAAGCGTTTTGGCCAATTAATCAAGGTCCGCTTCATCGAATTATGCCGTTACCAATTTTCCCTTCCTCCCGTTAGTTTCTTCTTTTTATTTTTTACTTCTTTCCTTTTTGTACTTTCAAAGCATCTCCGGCCGTGGCCTTCGCTGCCAGGCTCGTTAATGCCGCCGCGCCCACGCTCGTCATCCTCGAGCTTTTCGGACAATTTTTCAGCTCGTTTTACACCGAACCCCTCGGGAGTCCCGTGACTACGGATTTTTCCAATTCTCTTTTCGATAACCGAAGAGCTTCCAGCACCCTTAAAAAATTATCGAGCACCCTTAAAAAATTACTACAGTCGGGGCGAAAGTGGCGAATATGAATCCATGCATAATTTATTTACATGTTAATCGGGGTGGTCCATATTCACTACTTTTTCACCGAACTCACAAAACATTCACAGAGACTCACACTAACTCACCGTGAATCCTTCGGGAAGTCGTCGCCGCCGGACAGCGAAAAATAGGCCCAACGTGGTCACAGATAGGGACAGATAGGTCAATTGTAGGGTCATTTTACTCAGACTGAGTCCATCGGGTTCGTGGTTATACACACACTGTCGTAGGTTGTTCTAGTTCGGCAAGGTATCTTTTCGACTCAACAGGTGGGTGAGACAGGAGGGTTTCAACGAGCAAGCTCACCGCAAGCCCTTCCTCCCCGTTCGTTCCTTCCCCGACCACGGTCCAACGAACGACACTGCTCCTCTCACGTGAAACGAAGCAATTATCACGTCGGCCACTCCCCTCAAAATCTCCTCTCGACATCTCCGACCTTACAAACTATAAATACAGACGCGTACATACATCTATAGATAGATGAAGTTTTCATTGAAGATTCCGTGTACGAGAACGTCGAGCGACAACGTGAGTACGCGTTGCCCGGCGAGCTCGATGTACATACATATATGTGCATACATATATGTGCATACATATATACATACATGCATAGTCTCGGTTGCGTAGTACGCCTCGGTCGTTACGCAACGACGATTGCTATGAGAAGGACAAGAAAAGAGCGAGCGAGAAACTCGGTAGCTCAATCGGCGGGTGGTCGAGTAGAATGAATCGGCGAATTTTCGGGCTACGTCATACGAGATTCTTACACACATCCACGCACGTATATATATAGATTTCCTGGAAGAGAGGATGAGGATAGCTGGAGCATGCCTACACAGGACGTCTCGATAGATCGATGAGGAGAAGTTGTCAGACGACAAGATCGGGATAACAGGAAAGGCTAAGATGAAAGGGAGCGCTCTTCGTGCTCCAAGAGCCAGTGGAATACGGCACGCTTTGCCCCGAAGGGCTGGCGAGACGTTCTCGTCGCTCGATCTCACTGCACATCGAAGGAGCAGAGCCGGGGCAAAGATGTCGGTCGCCGGGACGACCGAGGGCGAGGGACGCAGTGAAAGTGTAAAAAAATCGTACTTTATTTCACTCGGTGGGAAAATAGGGTTTTTGCGCACGCTCCGCGAAAAACCCCATTTTCACACCTTGTGAAATAAAATTTTGTCCGATACTGGCGCGAAAAACGTTTTCTGAACTCGTGCGATTGCAACACTCGTCTTCGGCTCGTGCTGCAAACGCACACTCGTCAGAAATAGCTTTTTCGCACTCGTATCGAAATGTACTATTATGACACTAGTACGGAAAAGCGGTCTTCCGACGAAGGTTGTGAAGTTGGCTGCACGAGCCTGATCGAGAGCTACAACGGCACGAGGCGAAGCCGAGTGACGTTTGTAGCTCGAGAGGAGGCGAGTGCTGACTACTTCAAAACCGCCGTCTGGAGACCGTTTTTTCCTATAAGTATCGCATGCTTCATTTTGTCACAAGTGCGAGAAAATTCACGCTTTTCGTGCCTGTAAAGTGCGTGCGGAAAAATTGCTACACTGCCGGATAAATATACGCAAAAGTAGCTAGAGTGTTAAAAAAGTGTACGGAAAAGTACACTGAGGCAAGGATCTAGTAAAAACTACCGATAATCTAAGAAAAATGACCATAGCACATAGTAGTAGGGCGCTAAAGCCGGGATCCTGAAGTCCTGCTAGCGAAGTTCGTAACGCTAAAGTCATACATATAGCTGATCAATGCTAAGTTAGTTAAAGTTAAAGTTAGAGTTAGAGATACTGGCGTCGCTAGTAGGACTTTAGGATCTCGGCCCAGGGCGCCACCTATGGCAGAAAGTCTCAGATTATCCAAGAATTTTTACCATTAATATGTAAGTAAAATTCTTATAAATCCGGTACCTTCCCACCAAAGGTGGCGCCCTAGCGCCCTAATACCATGTGCTATGGTAATATTTCTCAAGCGATATAGTCATTTTTAATAGATCCTTCTCTCAGTGTAGCTGGAGTGTGAAAAAGAAACTAGCGTCTAAAATAGTAGCTAACAGCATTTTTCGCGGATCCGCTGCTAGAAAGCGCCACTTACGCCACGCTCTACAGGCACGAAAAGCGGGACTTTTCGTGCACGTGTTACAAAAAATTATACAAAAAAAGTACGAGTAGTAGTTCGGTTCATCGAGTAGTGATACTCCGGAGGCTGTGCGAGAGTTCGTCGTGCCGGTCAGGCTGGGAGACTCATCGTTACGGGCAGCGCGTAGGAGTTTAGGATCAAAAGGGCGGCTCCGTGCGCATCGGGCCGCTCTCTGCGAGCGAAACCTAGCGCAGTGGGAGATATCTAATTGAGATCAATTGCGACTCAGCCAGGGTCAACTCACTGCTCCGGGCGTTCGAGCCAACCTACTCACAGCGCGAGCCCTGACGTCGAGCGAAAGAGCGAGACGAGATCGGCATACGTTGATGCAGACTCGTACTTACACACGGTCGGATTACGTGTGCGAGGCTCGCCGCGGCCAATGCACGCACAACTAACTCATCGCCTATCTTTCGCTCTCTCTCACTCGTTGAAATCGCGAAGCAGATGTATCTGTAATGGGTTATACCGTATAGGTATAAGCGATACACGGAACATTGCAGGGAGGAAAAATTAAAGATCAATTGGCACCCGGAGATCAGACATGAGAATACGTCGACATTTATATGTTGAATTCTTTCTTCCTCTGGGTGTTGCGTGCCTTTATCGAGGCGCTAATAATAAATAATAAATAATAGAGTTCTCGTCGATTGGACACTCACACAGGTAGTAACACATAGTCTCAGATTCTCACACAGATAATCACAAATGCAGGTACTCACACTGATACTCATGCTCGCACGAGTATTTGCACAAACATTGGCCGATACTAACAGATACAGACACTCATACAGATACTCACACATATTCAGGCGCATACTCACCGATCTCACCGATACTCACACGGTTACTCACAGAGCCTCACACAGAACCTCACACAGAACCTCACACAGAACCTCACACAGAACCTCACACAGAACCTCACACAGAACCTCACACAGAACCTCACACAGAACCTCACACAGAACCTCACACAGAACCTCACACAGAACCTCACGCAGAACCTCATACAGAACCTCACACAGAATCTCACACAGAACCTCACACAGAGCGCTCACACTGATACTCACAGATTCTCACCGACAGCTTCTCACAGAGAGACGGGTACTCACAGATACTCACAGATACTTACAGAAGGACAGATACTCACAGTACTCACAGAGGGACACATACTGCGAGCGCGCTAACATTCATAACAGCTAATAATAATCCCTATGGGTATAATGAGTGAACCCATGGGTGCATCGTCTGATACGCGATTGCAAATTCTACAACACTTTTCGATATTTTTGATCATTTTTTTTGTAAAACGAATTTCATTTTTAAGGCAGTAAATAAAGTGCAATAGCTCTTCAAGGCAGGATAGAGTGAATATAGCGCTGCCTCATCCATTTTTCTTCTAATACGTTGCATTGACGTTATTTTTGAAAATAGGGAAAGTCGTTTGAGTTATTGCCGGGACGACGCCCCGTTGTATATTCGAAAGTAACTGGAATATCACGAGCGCAACGAGCTCTCCTCGTGTCAGTCGTTTCTCGCTCTGGCAGTTCTCTCCGCTGCGTCACGAAACGAAGTCTAATCTCGCACTCGTAGCTCCCTCACACTCTCTCTCTCCCTCCCGCTCTCCGTCCCTCGTGTTGCACGGGGACGTATCTACTCCGATGACCCAGTTTCCTTCCCATCCGAGCCACCGACGAACCGCGAATGCGTTATTCTTCCTTTATTCGATACACAACTCGGTTCAGCTCTCTCTCTCTCTCTCGCTCTCTCCGTTTCTCTCTCTCTCTCTCCCCCGGTAACTTACCTCTGCCCTTTTCCATTTTCTTTCCTCTCGATACAAGTCTTCCTACTTCCCTATCTCATTCCTCATCGAAGTCTAGACCCGCCGAAGCGTCCGCGGCTCTCATCTTCCACTTTCTTATTCCACATTCTACTTCGCTTCCTTCCCGGCTGAGAAAACTTTTCGCGACGCAGAACTTCGAATATCTCTTCTCTCTACCCCCCTCCCCCTCCCCTCCCCCCCCTCCTCTCTGTCGTCCAGCTAGCGTCGGGGAGCAACTTTTCGGACGAATGTATATTTATCGATATTATTTTTCCCACCCAATATTTATCGTACTTTGTGAATTCTTGTAACTTTTTGGACCCTTCCTCTTTTTATCTTGCTCTCAGTGGGTTACCGTGTGACGTCGCGCGTTATGCACCACGCAGTTCTTCTTTTCATTTTCTCGCCCCCCCCCCTCTCCTCTTTACCGATCACGCCATTTTGTGCGGAGAAGAGCGATGCAAAATGGAATCCGGGGTAAAACGGCCCCCCGTTGGAGCAGAGACTTTATTTTTTAGGTCGGGTAAAGAAAGAAATTAGTAAAAATGGTAATGACAGCGGTGGATGCGCGGTTGGCGCACGGCTCTGGTGGTCCCTCTAGTGAGGCTGATTTTTTGGCGGTCAGTACTTGGATGGGTGACCGCTTAGCTGTGCGCTAGCTGGCGCATCGACCCTTGAGCGGGTGGCGCTTTCTTCTGAGACTTTGGTGTTTCTGCACTTTACTCAAGTGCAAAAATACCGACGGATCAGTAGAATATGGCCGTCTGTACCGGCACGGGTTTTCCGTAGTTTCCACGTGTACCCGGCAAATGCGGTGCACACTGTTAAAAAAGTACAGTTGAATCAAGTAAGATTCGGGCAGGGACGTTCAGATAAATATTTAGTTGGTCGAACAAAATATTTTAATGACTCAAATACATTTTGAATCTTAGTTGATTGAACCCTATTTTTTATCAGTGCAGTGTAGCTAAGTCGGCTACACAGATAAAAAAATACGGTTGAATCAAGTACGATTCGGGCAGGGACGTTCAACTAAATATTTACCGTACAGCTGAAAAATTGGTACCGATTGTTGCCACAGGCAAAATATTTTTGAGTCATTAAAATATTTTGTTCGACCTACTAAACATTTATTTGAACGTCTCTGCTCGAATCTTAGTTGATTCAACTTTTTTTATCAGTGTACAGACGCACTGGAAGTTAGGTAGTTCAGCTGAGTGCGGGCGCGGAGCGCTAGGCGGGAATCGGGATGAGGTTCCGTAAAAACCCAAAAGGCTCTACGCTTGGACCGGAACAACAAATAATAAAAAATGAAATTCTTTTTTTAAATAATAGTAAAAATGGTCCATTTTGTCCCCTTATTTTTCCTATAGATGTCATACATCTCGGTCGGATATCGCGATAATCGTGCCGGAGAGCGAAGAGACGGCGAGTTAACCCGTTCACGAGTAGTTATGAAAGCCCCGGCTCTTTCTCTTTCTCTCGAGATAATGGCCTGTGTCGCTAGTAGTCAAAGAGGCAATTCTTTTCTCTTCCGTGTACATATCTCATTTTGAAGCGTTCCTCTCTCGTCAGCCCGACTTTTTACCGCCAGCGATTTTTCCCCCGAAGGTTTTATACCTCGGGACCTCGCTCGAAATTCCTTTAACATTTTGCTCGCCTTCCGTTCTCTCTCGCTTGCACTCATCTCGGATCCGCTTGATGTAATACACTCTCGCGCTTACTCGCCGAGAGCAACCAGACGCGCTTTAAGATGAGCGCTCTTCGTGCTTCCTTTATTTTAAATTACGAGGCCCCGGGGCGTTTACGGCCACGCCGACGAATAGCTCTTGGCTTCCTCGCCGAGCGACGGTGTACACACTGGGGAAGAGAAAAAAAAAAAAAAAAAAAACCCCGAAGTTCACAGCGGCTAAGAGAGGTTCGCTAGGTTCGAGCGGAGTCGAACATTCAGCGCGATAAAGAAACCGACAAAGTACCTCGCAGTACAGTGGCCCTTTGGCGCGATTCCCTACAAAGTGGCTGACGCACGGCCAATAGCGCGGGACGGATATTTACTTTATTTTCTTTGTTATCATTTTTTTTTAATAATAAAAAAAAGAAACCCGACGATAATAACAAAAAATAATTCATCGTGAAATTTTCATTATCTCGACGATAGGATACTTGGCGCGTACTGTATTCTTGCTACTCCGGTAGACTGTGAGAAAAAAGGTTTGTGCCGAACAAACATTGTTTGCCCGCAAAGTTTATCAAACCATATTTTTTTTTATAAAATATGGTTTTATATCATATTTTTATAAAATATATTTTAACCCTTTATACGCCACACCTCTATCCCCACTCTCAGGCCCTACCGTAACAACGCGTGGCGGTACGGTTTTGGGCGGTATGATTTATAAAGGGTTATGGGGAAAATGCGTTTAGCAAAAGAGGTTCGGAAAATGTATCTTCTTCACCGTGTGAGTAAAACAAATTTCGATTAGTGCGTTTTTGCGCCACCACGGTTTTGGTTTCCTATCGGTTCGGGCCTGGTTCTCTCCTCCTCTTCCTCCTCGGATCCCGGATGATAGCATGGAAGAACGTGAGGTACACTGAGAGAAGCATCTGATAGCAATTGCCATAAATCTGGCAAAAACCCTCAGAACTTTTAGGTATATGTGAACTATAGCGACATGCTGGCAAAAATTGACGAAAAAGGGAATTAACTAAGAACTGGTCGACAAATGTATATTCGTCTTCTTCCTTTACCCTATGGCTACACCCAGGAAAAAACTTTATTTGACGGCCACCGTTTATTTGATTTAAGTAAAATATTTATTTGGTTTAAATAAAATAATTATTTGATTTAAATAAAATATTTATTTGATTTAAATAAAATATTTATTTGATTTAAATAAATATTTATTCAAAGTAAGTAAATAATCACTTACATGAAATAAATATTTATTTAACTCAAATAAATTTTTTTCTTGGGTGCAAAACCCAATTCGATCCGTCCGTAGCTGTGCCACGAGAATTTTGGTTTCCTATCGGTTTGGGACTGGTTCCCGGTTTCCCTCCCATCGCTACGGCCTCAGACACGTCATCCCTCCGATTCCGCGTTCAGACAGCTCGTAGAAGGGTCGAGGATTCGCCACACTCTCCTCCACGGCATGCCGAAAGATAGTATGGAAGAACGAGAAGTAAGAATCCGCCGTCCGGCAAAGCGCGTTAGGGTGGTTCGGCGCTTGAGCGTCTCGGGTGTGTGTGCCACACTCGGGGTAGGTGCGTTAGTGTCGGAGCGCGCGGGCGAGCAGGGTGCGCGAACGAGATGAGAGACCGGGAGCGAGAGGTCTCGCGAGCGGTCGCCGCCACCGTGACGCCCGGCGCCGCCAGACTTTGGGTTTCAGATTAATGGATCATTTTTCTTCCCTCGACTCGACTCCGGAGAGAGAAAGTCGCGCGATAGAGCTCTGTACACGACCGGCGAGAGGAACTCGAGGAAGAGGAAGATTCCCGGAGAATCTCTCCCTCCTCCCGGCTCCTGTCTTTCCGGCGAACTTCTCCAGCTTCAGGCACCTTTCCCACTCGCATAACCTTCGGATTTCTCGTGGATCTCTCCGCGGACCGAGGAAATTTCTAAACTTGTCCGCATTGTCTGGAAATTGTATCGACTGTGCACTGGCAGCAGGCACTTTTCTCAGGTAGTAAATCGGCGGGGAAAACGCAGGTAGATTGTTTCGAATCAAATCATTTTTACGTCGTACACTTTTTTTTTCCGCGTAAATTGTTCAGTTTTATGGCAAATAGAAAGCGTAAGATTGTTGAATTCTTTTTTTTTTTATGATGGTTCTGCAGGCTGGGAATGTTTAAGTTTGGTGAAACCGCGCATCGGTCCTGTTTGTGGACGTAAAATCGTTGGTAAAGTCGTTGGTAAAATCGTCGGTAAAATCGTTGGTAAAATCGTTGGTAAAATCGTTGGTAAAATCGTTGGTAAAATCGTTGGTAAAATCGTTGGTAAAATCGTTGGTAAAATCGTTGGTAAAATCGTTGGTAAACTCGTTGGTAAAATCGTTGGTGAAATCGTTGGTAAAATCGTTGGTAAAATTTTAGTTAAAACGTTGTTAAAATCGTTGTTAAAATTTTAGTTAAAAAGTTGTTACAATCTTTGACAAACATTTATTAAAACGTTGTTAAAATCGGTGCTAAAATCGTTGCAAGTTCGTCTGGAGTTAGATCTTCAAACTTCAGCCTTTTTCGGATCGACGGCCTAGACACGAATCGATAGAGTGGGTGCGTTCAGCCACGGAAGTTGAGGTAGAAACAGAAAGGGAACTTTACGAGGGTTGCGTGTCATAGAGAAAGAAGAGGAAACGCGGGACGATGAGAGTAAAAAAAAAAAAAATGAGAAAAAAGAAAGAGTGGAGGTTTTCTCGTGGTTCGGACGAACATCCATAGAAATAGGGAGACAGAAACGAACAGTATACCCGTACACTCCCGCCGGAGCCGTGGAGCAATTATTATGCTAATATCCAGCGAATAAAACTCGACAGGCTCCCGGCCCTTCGCGTGTCCCCTTCTCGCTATAGTTATTCCTTGATACAGTCTGTAGGACGATACAAATTTCGATCCCTTCCAGTGCCCAAAAATTCCTTCGTCAGCATTAAACGAAAAAAAAAAAAAAAAAAAAAAAAAAATGCACGACATGATAAGAGTTCGAACCGATCGGCGATTGAGCGATATTCTATTCATGCAATTATAGTTGCGTTACATTGCAGATAAGTTAAAGTTTTCAGGTGATTTCCACCTAACGATCAATAGATCTGAACTGTGATTAATTAAAAAGTAATTTTTTTCTAAATATAATTATGTACTTCGATTTCGATGAAAGAAAGTTCTCTCGTGATTCCGAAATGCTCTACAAATTTATGCTGGAGCGGGATCGGCGTTATTATTATTGAATGGAATCTCAAGGCTGGCCGATGTCGCCGCTACAACGACCAATCGATATTTATCAAATTGAATTGCACGAGGGCCGGGTATGCGCGAGCGCGTTTCTTTCCGAGGAGAGAACGCACGGAAGATGTGGGACGAAGTCGGGAGGGATTGGAGCGGATCGTTCCGATGCTAATGCCGCGAGGAGGCCTCCAGTTCCAGGGGGGCGATTGCGGGGCAAAACGGACCGCTCCGTTTCACACAAGATTATTCTTCTGATGAACCAGAAAAAAAAAACAAAATCGGTACAAATGGTCCGTCTTGCCCCTGTAACGATCGAGCGGAGAGTTTGGGGACCTGTAGATATTAGTATTGCAGATGAACGGGCGAAGTGTCGAAGAGAGAAAACATATGGTGATCACCGGAATTCGAAACTCGGATTAAACGTTACTGAGTAAGAGCGCTAACCACTGCGCTAATGTCACACATGTGTTTCTCTCATCCGAATCGTCCTCTTATAAGGAAGAGTGGGGCAAAATGGCACACCGGGGCAAAACGGGATAATGAGACAAAACGCAATTCTCCAATAACTTTGGGATGGTGGCGATGGTGCTACGTGGGTCAAAACGGGTTTGAAAATCCGGCTTTATCGTTGGGACAAAATGGACTTTTGGCCTCACTGTCCCGTTTTGCCCCGCTGTGCCATTTTGCCCCGGTCTCGCCTATCCACGCAGGGCCGTTGCACCCCGAGCGAAAGAAAGTGTTACGCACTTTTATTCACCGCCGCTCTTTTTGCTCGACCAGCTTCTCCACACCCAGAAAAAAAATTTATGTGACGGGCATCGTTTATTTGGTTTACGTAAAATATTTATTCGATTAAAATAAATATCTATTTAAATTAAGTAAATAGTTACTTAAATGAAATAAATATTTATTTAAATCAAATAAATATTTATTTAAATCAAATAAATATTTATTTAAATCAAATAAATATTTATTTAAATCAAATAAATATTTATTTAAATCAAATAAATATTTATTTAAATCAAATAAATATTTTACTTTAACCAAATAAACGGTGGACGTCAAATAAATTTTATTTCTCGGCGCACCCCTCTGCTCGGCCGTTGTATCAATTCGTGGCCCATCGGAAAAAAAATCTCACTCCAATGCGAGTGTCTTGTCTGAATTCGAATACTCTCTCAACTCCGATGCGGTGCACACAATTTTTCGCGGGTCTCTTTGTCGCACCTTGAGACCCGATAAAAGTGTACACGACGCGCGATCCTTTTTTTTCGTAGCATCGACCCCTTAAGCTTTTTTGTTGAGTGTCGCACAAACCCTTTTTTCATCGAGCACAAACTCTCACTCGAGTTCCCTTCGACGATGCGAACACGTCGCACCTTCACTGGCAGCACGGCTGGATCGCGTCTTGATTTATCGCCTCCCGTCACTCAGTTCCGGTTGTTCTCGTCCTTTTAACATCCCACTTCAGTCATCGTTCACACGCTACTCCTCGGCTTCCGCGCTTTTTTTTCTACATTTTTTCCCCCCAAATGCGAAACTGTCCCCGATAGACGTAGTAAAAAAAAGGGAACGGTGAAAATTGCATGCCGCTTCAATAAAAATTACGACCCGTCTCGGTAAAAATGCACAGTAAAAAAAGTTTGTACTTTTTATAACAACTTATTGTCCACAAAGATCCACAATTTTTTATTTGTTAATTTTCCTTCTAGTTTTCCAAACAAGAGAAAACAAGAAGGCTTCTAGTTTTACGAACAAAAGTACAAACTAAAATTGTTAATAACACGGGAATTGAAGGGACTATTTTGTAAGTTCAAACCGGAACAAATGAGTTTGTCACTTATTTAACAAAATTATTCTCACGAAACTTCGTATACCGATTGTACGAGATAATTTTTTCCTATGTGACTTCATTCCCGCAAATGTCGAACAGTTAATGGCGAAGCTTGAAAAAATTGAGCCGGGCCATATTCGCCGCCTTTACCCTGATTTCAATTTTTTTTTCTTTTTTTTTTCGGTGTCCTTTTATTTTCCGCATTGCAAGTGGAACGTCTCATTTCCGGTATCATTTCGCAATTATCTGGAAGCGATCAGCACAGCCGGAGACGATGCTGGAGCTGCGTAGGTGTTTGATCTTGGATGAAGCTTCATATCCGAAACTCATTGATGACCGGGCGAAAAAGCCCCACTTTTTCTCCAGACGGGCGAAGGCACGAAAACGATCGCCTCGTTTAGTCCGATTGGCCGCGCAAAGTGCGATAGATCGGTGCGCCGAATAAACGGATCGTCACCCGCGGGCTCGTTGCGTTTTTCGCCACGTCAGTGAGGGACGCTCGATCGTTCAATTAGCGACCGCGGGGTGGACGAAATTAATAGCAACTTTGGACGATGGCAAGACGACGAAAGAGACACGCGAAAGCTCCGCTGATCAGAAACGCCCCGTCGAGTTGCCTCCCGGCTTATAAGCAGTCGCCGGCACTCCGGAGCTGTCTCTCCTTCGCCCTCGTTTTTCCGGCACATCGCGTTCTGTTCTTAAGCCGAGCCAACACGTGTTGGCTGTTTGACATTATTTTTTTTTATCTCTTTTTTTTTTTTTTTTTTTTTTTTTTTTTTTTTTTTTTAGCGGAAAAGAACGAGCGTTGAAACATCTTTTCAATCGTTTCATTGTGGAGACGCCAGAAACAGTGGTGCAAAAAAATCTCCGCGGAGAAGTGCGTCTGATTATTAATTATAATATGCGAACCGTGGAATGGGAAGACTATCATCAATTCGCAGAAACTTCGGGTGCAGGTACGAGCTCCCGCTGTTGCGAGGAAAATTTCAACATCCCGGGGGGAAAAAAAGATGCTTGTCATCTTCCAACAAAAATTCGAATTAACCTTCTGGCAATTAACGGGTGGGGCGAGATCGGCGAAGATGGTTGCCCGATTTGGTATGGAAAAACGTGCAGAAATCGTATCGAGAAAAAACGCAGATTAACGAGTATTGTTTGTCAAGCAAATAATTGCATGGCTCAATTTTGACGGAGTAGTAGTAGTAAAATATATTTATTGATCCCCCCACACAATGCTAGATCTTTTTTTTTTAATCCTCTTTTGCACATAGTGCTATATTTGTGGGCCATTGACCGAAGTCCTTCAGCCTGGTTATGCCCGATGCATTGGGCGCGGTGCTTTACAATTTGACAAACTGTTAAGATTCCTCATTATTAATTAAAGACAACAAGATAACTGAATAATTTTGCCAGTGTATTTACACTCTTAAATATTCACGTTTTACACGTTTTACACGCTTAAATATTCACGTTTTATTGAAAGGTTCCCCTTTCAATAGATTTAATATTTGGCTCAGAGATGGCGTCGGAAGTTTGTGTTTTCTGCGGATTCCCTGAGGGATCGTGTTGTAATTTTGACGGATTAAATTGGTAAAACAATTGTCCTCGGCGTCGCTCGCGATCCATTGTTCGATGCAGCACATAAATCCCGAATCGTTATCATCCGTGTCAGGGCCTTTGCGAGCAGCTCGCCACACAACTTCCCGACTTTTGTGTATATTTTCAGCGAACTCTGCTGTGACCCTCACGATTATTGCCGTATACTTCCCAATAATCAGTAATCCGTTTATTTTAATATGTATTATTGTTGCTGTTTTTTTAATGCGATTAATCGTTATCAGTTTATCAATCTCGCGTGACTTTGCCGAGAGTGCAACAAATCACTGCGCTCGCACGAGCTCATCTCAGCCACATTCGTTTGTCGATGTACCGATAAGAGTCTATTATTATTATTTATTTTTAATAAACCGACGAGGGACGAGGTTTAATCGCTCCAGTATCGAGGCCGTGCTCCGATTATTCGTCGCTTCAAGACTCCGCAGTTACAGTATTGTGCAAGCTCTCCCTATGGAATAACGAATTGCCAGTTCAACTCTGAAATTAAATATAATGAAAATTTAACCGAACCCAAAAAAAATCCACTCTGAAGACCAAATTGTTCAAGCCTTCCATTTCTAGTTCATCTGTTGAGAATTTTTGTGAACAAATCGTACCGCACTGAACTGAGATCCCAAAATTATATTATACGGTCTAAGCCGTCCGATTATCTGTAAAGCTGCAATCTCGAACCGACAGATATAATAAATTAAGGCCATCGCTCGTTTCTCGTGTTTCGCAGCGAGACTTAACGTTTCATTGCAGCTAGCGTAATTGATTGGCAATCAAATGGTCCGGCTCAGTTGACGCGCTTACGTCGCAAGTCCCGCTTCTGATACGGGCGGTGTTGCGTCACTCCAGCATCGCTCTCAAGCCGTGTTTCAAGTCCAGAGCCACTCCGAACGCCCTGTAAAGTTACACCGTGTGCCAACGGCGATAATTCGATGGTTGAGTTACGAAACTTATGTCATCGCGATTGCAGTCGTCTATACCGGGCACCAAACGACATTTGATCCACGATACGGCAGTCGCAATTACACTTCTACCGAATGTAACCGAATATTTTACATTACCCGACGCCGTCTTTTCCGGCAACCTCCTGCCAAATTGAAGCAAATTTACACATTCACAAGACACACAAGGGTGAATGATTGCTTGGCAATTTTTTAATTCTTATCATTTTTTTTTGAACGTAAGATGGAGACCGTCCCTTTTTGGGTTGCTATATTTACTTATCTGGTTAAGCCGAATCCCACACAGTGAAAAATGGTTCTGTCTCACTAATAAAGTGTAGATCGTTAATAATTTGTTGTTGTGGTAGCAAACTATTTGCTGCTATAGCAAAATATTCGCTGCTATAGGAAAATATTTGCTACTATAGCAAAATATTCGCTGCTATAGCAAAATACTTGGTACTGTAGAAAAATATTTGGTGCTATAGGAAAATATTTGGTGGTATAGCGAAATATTTGGTGCTATAGTAAAATATTAGCTGCTATAGCAAAATGGTTGCTGCTACAGCAAAATAGTTAGTTGTCCCTGTATTAAGCAGGTAAATTATTGTAATAAGCAGTCAGAGTCTTCCGGAGTCTCGGAGTTAAAGGGGATCGGAAAAATGTGCCCTCGAGCCCGAGATATTTTTCGCCGGTCGAAGAAGCACTATTGGGCAATTACCGAGCGATTTATCGAATCCGTTACGCAGTCGCGCACCGTGGGTGCTGAGCACGCTGTGGAGCTCACCGGAGCCGAAGAGTCCTTCGGCCTGGGTGTCTCGGCGTCCGTGGATTTACTATATATATATATATAGTCAATCCACGTATATATATATATATATATATACGCACAGAAACGTTAACAGCATCGGCCAAACTTCTCATAACGTACGTTCCTTATTCTTCCTTCCACAACGGCGCGGACGAAAGAAACGACCAGTCAGTCAATCAGTGCGTGACCCGTAGTAACGCTCATGTGTCTATGTAGATATACATATATATATATATATATATATATATATATATATATATATATATATATATATATAGAGAGGCATATACATCGCGAATGGGAATGGAAGAGATAAGATCGTCGGTGGCGATAGCGCAGATAAACGAACAGATTTGTTAACAGCTTGTAAGCAGCGAACGGCAGCATCAGCTCGATGCCTTTCGAGTTACATCGCGCAGTCGGGTGTATCAAGTATGTTTCGTAATAGGTGAAGACATTAAGAAACCGAGAGATTTAACACCCGTATCTGAATCCGTATTTAGATACGGATTCAGACACGGGTGTTAAATCTTTCGGTTAGCGAAATGCAGCGTGTGAAAGATATTTTTTTTCCATATTTATGATCTGAACTTCAACAACTCAAGCAGGTCGTAAAGACAATCTGGTGTTATCGTTATCGTTTAATACCAGCTGGACGTCCCAGGCCGTCCGCCATGGCAACCGCGATCAACCAACTGCGTCGTCGAACAGGCTACGAGCGATTAAACTCGTTGGACCAACTTATCAGTTGCTCCTGCCGATATTCCGGTCGGCCGCGAACCGATTAATTGAAGGTCAGACAAGTTTATCGATTGCTAATTAATTCGTCGTCGCAATTGATTTATTGATCTGCAAGTACCAATTTTTTTTGCGCTCACCATCGGATCCACTGATCGGACTCAACGCGGTTCTTCACCGATCCAGCGCAGCATTGAGACTTGAAAAAAAAACATCTCATCCTCTTGATAATCGAGGGCCTCGTACTGAATTTACGTACAGTCCAGGTCAAGATCGCTAATTAATTCGTCGGCGCAATGAATTTATAGATCTGCAAGTACCAACTTTTTTGCGCCCAACTGATCGGACCCAACGCGGTTCCTCACCGATGCATCACAGCATTGAGACTTAAAAAAAATATCCAACCCTTTCGACAATCGAGTGCCCTGTACGGGATTTACATACAGTCAAGTTAAGCGAATGCTAATTAATTCGTCAGCGCAATGAATTTATAGATCTGCAAGTACCAACTTTTTTGCGCCCAACTGATCGGACCCAACGCGGTTCCTCACCGATCCATCGCAGCACTGAGACTTAAAAAAAAAGATCTAATATCCTCTCGATAATCGAGTGCCCCGTCCTGAATTTACATACATTCGCCAATCAATTCATCGGCGCAATGAGTTTATCAACCTGCAAGAACCAACTTTTTTGCGCCCAACTGATCGGACCCAACGCGGTTCGTCACCGAACCATCACAGCATTGAGACTTGAAAAAAAAAAAAAAAAAAATCTAATCCTCTCGATAATCGACTGCCCCGTATTGAATTTACATAGAGTCATTGAAACTATTTCCCCATCGAGTTACTCGAACGAGGTTCTTTTTCTTCTCTTTTCTCCCCCACGGTCTTGCACAATTGCATCGTTCGGTGAAAGTACAGCGTTGCGCTGGTATGCAAGTGTGCGATACGGTTGAAAAAGAAGGATGGCAGCGGTCGGGGAGGGGATTGTGCAAGTCGCCGAGCGGCGTCTAGGGTGTGCTATATACCTAAGTCGAGGTAAAAGGCAAGGCCAACGGCGAGAGCACAGGCGTCGCGACGCCGCGTGGGCGTCGAAGGCATCCATCATGGCCCCGTGTGAATTACCACCAGCTCCTTCCGCGGCCCGGGCTTAACCTAAGGGAGTCGGAAGACGTAAATGGGGTGAGCGAGATCCGCGAGTTTCCTCTCCGAACCATCCCCCCCCCTTTCCTCCTCGTGGAGGCGAGCGCTTCGCGACTCTCCGCGGTGCGCCGCGAGCGTGGAGCACTTCTATACCTCGATCCTTCCCCTCCTGCCTCAACGATCGCGATTTTGTTTTGGACGAAATTTTTCACCTCGGCCCAAATCGAGCGATCGGCAATTAACGCGGAGTTCGGTAGGAAGCACTCTCGACCCCTTAACAGACTGCACACACTTAATCTGCGCCCCGGGCAAGAAAAATATACCACTGGAACTCGTCGTCTTACAAATGTCTCCCGCCCTAGCGGGTTCAAAAAATAGGGAAGCGAAGACCAACTGCAGCTGGTTAACCAGGCGGATCGCGGAGCTCGGCGACAATGATGTACCGCGCTGCTATACAAGTGCACGCCCGTCCGGATTACCCTCGGGCTGATACACACCGATACTTGGCGGTATCGTGTTAGTGGATGAAACTCGTGAAAATAAGAGGCAAAGAGTCAGTGTGCTCGCGGAGGAAACGGGAGGGAAGGTAATCCGCGATAAATTCCGGCGATATTTCGCCGGACGATGGGAAAACGGAAGTGGAGCTCTTCCTTACCGACCGGCGCACAAGTTGCGCAATCGTGACTCGCGCCCACGCTCGTACAGACAGGACTGAGGTGCTTTCGATTTGCCGTTATAATGATGGTGCGCATGCGCGCGGCCGTTTTTTGGGGCGAATTCGCACAACAAATAGACCGTGCGCATGCGCAGTCACGTTAAAAAAAACGGTAAATCGAAAGCATCTCTGGAAACTCGCCGGGCAAATGCATGGCAACATTGACGCAAATATGGCGGCCTGTTCAAGCCGCCATATTTGCTTCAATTTTGTCACATTTTTCTCCACTCAACGATTAAAACCGAATTACTAACCCATCGATTTATCAGTCCGTAAAACAAAAAGAAAACTAATAAAAGTAATTATAAAATTCGTTGTTTGAACTTTTTAACAACACTGTGCTTTTTCACATTTTTGTTTATTTGCTGTGAATATTGTCGCATTCTGATTCGTAAATAATATTTGATGGCATACAATTATTACACGACACTCCGAGCTTCAACGTATTGGGCATGCGCGGACAGAATAATAATCGTAATTCGGCCTGAATTGGGCTGCCATATTGGCTTCATTTTCGGCACAAATTACTACATGGGGACGGTAAAGGAGTGTCCTGAACTGTCTATAAGACCCTATTCTCGACTCCTACTCGAACTCCTCTGGAGCGATGATCCATTCAACCCTTTGCCGCGAAATGACTCTCGTTTCACATAACAGGTCTTATACTTCCGGCAGCTTCGGCTGTGCAAAGCCCGGAGAGGGAGATGCGCTTTTGCATTTCTGGGTATATAAATTGTCCGCAGAGTTTGCCCTCGGGATTTAATTTTGATGAAAGCCTCTTTCCCCGAAGCGCTTCAATCGAAAACGGGTGGGGAATTTATTTTAAACCTTTGGGCTTACATCGTGCACGGACGGATGCAGAGAGATTCTGGGGAACGAGGCCGTGAGGCGGTTCCTGTTTTTCTCTCCTCACCGGTCCGGCTTACGCAGGCATTACAACTTTCGAGCTTTGATGGCACTGCGCGCACGGTCGTCATTAATAACGAATACTATATGGAGCCATTATGCACACATCGATTCAGCACAATTTTGAGAAATTCTCGGAACAAAAATTCTTCGTCTAGGTGACATAAAAGCAATTAACAAAATATCCGGGAGCTCAAACTGCTTATGAGACCATGCTATTATTATATTATTTATATTGTTATGTTATTATATATAAATACTAGGGGGGCTCGCGCGCTTCGCGCGCTCACAACCCTTTCTGGACATAAACCCTTATTATTCTAAATTTTTTAAAAGACGTGTGCACTTATAATAATAGCGTTACTATAATACCTCTTTATACACTTCTACCCTTATTATTCCAAATACCCATAGCAACCACCTCTCCGGTTGCTATGGCAAACAATCCTTCGGTTGCTATGGCAACCACCCCTCCGGTTGCTATGGCAACCACCCCTCCAGGTGTCATGGCAATCCCCCCCCTCGATTCTTAAACACGGCGGCGGCGGGGCCGACGGCGAAATCTTTTGATATTATAGAGAGATATTATAATAATTATTATTTTATTATATTATTTTCCAATTTAAACTGTATTTAAACTTCGAAAAAAAGAAAATTTGTTTCGAAGGAATAAAAAAAATTTGAGAAAATTGTTTTCCAAAGAGTAACACAAAAGCTAAAATGTTCTTATTTTTTTTTTAATTGGAGTAAATTTTACGTTTAACCGGCGTATCACGGAGAAAAAAAATGTGCTGGTGCAACAAGATTTTCGTTATCGGAACAAATTTAGTTTGTTCTCATAGCACACTAAATCATCGCACCAACAAGAAACTTTTGTCGTGATAGCAAAACCAATCGCTTCTACGTAGTAATTTTTTTGCCGCTATTACTAATCGTTTTGCTGCAGGAAGGACGAGGTGATTGTCAGGAAAACTCATTTTGTTACAGCAGCTCAATCATTTTTCTCCGTGCACCCCCAGGTGCGGAAAGCCTCGTCAGTGACACGCGGCGTTAAAATCCTCATACATTTTGATACTTCTTAATGCAAGGATTTCTCTTTGCCCTAAAAACCTTCCACCGCGGTAACGACCGAGGCTACCGTGAATATAGAAAATCACTGATCATGGCTTAATAGTAAAAACTACCCAGAAGAGATAAGCAAGTGTTGTAAAAAAAAAAAAAAAAAAAAAAGAGAAAAAAGGTCGTACGCTCTCTTCATCCTCGATGACTCGATAAATTCGCGGACAGGGATGAGCCGAGGTGGGAGGGCATCGAGGCAAAGCGTTCGAGCATCTTCGCGTCTGGGTGCGGTTAAAAGTTTTCGTACTTTGTTCGCTTCTCCGGCACGAGATATCCCGATGTCTCCCGCGGATCTCCTCTTTTCTCTCTGTACTCGCTGTATTCCGGCGAGCTCTCCGCTCGGCCCTGCTCTGCCATTTCATCGATATTTCAACCACGATAAAGGGAGTCGAAGCTCGCGCGACCCGCTCCCTTCCTCCTCCGGCGCTGCCCGCGATAAAGGAATCTATTACCGCGACTCGCCTCGAAGAAACGAAGGAACTGGCGGAAAACCGAGTAGAGTTTTCTCAAGCTTCGTTGTACCTACGTCGTATGCACCGACGCACACAAACGCCGCCCAAGATTCGACTGTCGTACATACAAACCGTGGGACTCTTCCATATTTTCCTTGCTTCAACCCCCCGCTGAGAGGCCGCCGACAATTCAACGTCCCTCTTTCTCTCCCCCGCCCTCGGAGAATCGCGAAAGAATCGCGCCCGAAACTCTTCGACTTTCCGCGAGCTTCGCCTCCGTGCAGCGCGGATGGACCGCGCGGTCTGCGCTGCGCCGTCCTGGCGTTCTCGGCTCCGACGTCCGACGCGATTTCCCCGGTATAGATAATATTCTTTACAGCGCCCGTGAATTTATTCCGAGAAACCGGGCGGCAAACCGACCACCTCCGCACCCCTCGCCGACCGACCGGTGGGCGACTCTATGGAGAAAAATCGTGAAACTCGCGCAGTTTCGACCGCGGATTCGCTTCCGCGTCCGAGAGCGCTCGCTTCTCGGCGCATCTCTCAATGGGCATTTCACTGCGTGATTTGTGCAGTTATTAATTCCCTGCTGAACTTGGAAGATTTTTCCGTAAGATCCGCGGTGCTGTGTGTACACGGCGGAGCTTCCGCGTTCTCTCGTTCGAGGCTACTGTCTGTCTGATTTATACCGACCGATTTCGACGTCGCCGTTCGTACGGAGAGATTATATTTTCCTTCGCTGAGGCGAAATAGATGCGGGGCTGAGACCGGGGCAAAACGGGAACGCGGGGCGAAATGGGGCACCGAAATATTTCTAGAGTAACTTTATGGAACGTTTTGTGTAGGGCTAAGCAAAGACTTCGGACACTAGTCGCATGCGTGGTATAAAGAGAGAGAGAGAAAGGGTCGTTTATTTCGTGCCAAAGCCCCCTAAGAGCACCGTGTCAATATGCAAAATAGACGCAGCAGTGGATTACAAAAAAGCATACCAAAATATATAAATAAGAGGTACCTCGGGCACTGTAAAAAAAATCGTTCGACATTTAATGTACCGGACTGGAAGTTTTTACGCGAAAACTGGTATATAAATTTAATCTACAATTTTGTTGAAAAATCAATGTTCAGTCTATTAAAAACCATTGGGAATACTTTATTTTTAATAATTTACTTTAATTTCATTGAAAAAGTATATCAATTTTTCATCGCAATCGGACATTAAATTTAATGGAGCAGTTTTTGCATAAAAACTTTCAGTCCAGTACATTCAATTTATGATTTCTTTTTTTACAATGTAAATCTGCACTGGTTAAAAAAAAGACAATTAATTTTTATTCACGGTAAAAATAAATCGTAAATTTAATATACTGAAACTTGAAATTGGCTTCCATTATTTACAATGATTGATCATAAATGTAGTTTTTTTGTAAAGTTAAAATACAAGGTATTAAAATTACAAATCTTTTGCCTGAAATTTACAAAAATGTTCGTTACAAATACAAATTTTACTGTAAAGTTGCAACGCACATGTGTTTGAAATTTTGCAAACGGTTAATGACAAAAAACCTTCCAATACCGTTCATTAGAAACAAAATTCATTCAAATTCATTTTCAACCAACTTTTTCTACAGTGTTGTTTTCAATCGGCTAGCCCGTTTTGCCCCGGCCTCCAGTGCAGATCTACCGGATTTACCATCGCACTTTCATCCTTCGCGGCGTTATCGCGCTCACGGCTCTGCATTGCCGAGTGCGGGGCAAAACGGACCGTTTTTAACAATTTTTTGCGGTAAATAAAAAAAATTCTCATCTCAAATGGAGAACCCGGCATCGTTTCGCCGCCGGCGTTCCGTTTTGCCCCGGTCTCTTCGGCGCGCTCACCTGGTGTGCGCGACGTCGAAAATCGGATAGGATTTCTCATCGAATAATAAATCGCTCGCGGGATGGGGGAAAAAAAATCTGTTTTTACATCCACTTCGCGAGTCCGTCGTAAAAAACTGTAATATGCATAACAGCCTTTCCGAGCTTTGATGTCGCCAAAGAGGCTTATCGGGGAAAAGCTCCCCCCCCCCCCCCCCCGCTCCGCCATCTCGTTGCGGAGTTACCGACTGAGTGTTATCCGTACGGAAAAATATGTTCGAAGAAATATCATCTCGACGTAACAGTCACGGTTTAATTTGTTATTCCAGCCTATTGTTGTACATCGGCGCGCGTCCTAAGAGGCGAAGTGCCCGCCGTAGCGATCCGCGCAGTTGCTCCCGATGTCCGCAATCTCCGACGTCGTACCGGAGAATGGCCGGCAGATATCCGTCCGATAAATTTTCCCCCATTACCGAAACGACTTTAGAGACAAACGAGTCCGATGAGACGAGAGTTCCTCGAGAAGAAGCCCCGACGCGATCGGGCGGGTCTTCAGTCGGAAAAACATTTTCAAACATTGCCGCGAAACATCTGCGCGCCCGCGATCCGGGAATCTCACGGACGGGCTGTCGTCCGCGCTGTTGTACGGTACGGGAACGAAATCAATGGGAGGGAAACCGATCGGCAGCCGTTAACGTAAATACGACCGAGTAGCGAAGGCGAGGAGGACGCGACGCGGGTGGTTCGAGGAGGAGAACTGATCGGAAATCGGGATTAGTGAATTGGCTCGATCCTCCCCCGATGTATCTCAACGACTCTCTTTTTCCTCCCTGTCGCGACTCGCATTCTCTTCGGCCGTCCCCGCTTCCTCCCTCGGCGTTCGCACGGAAGCCGAAAGGTCTTCTCCGTGTCACGGCGAGACGAGACTCCGGCGATGTCGAGCTCACGCATCGACGTCCGAGCTCGATCCTCGTCCCCGGCCAAGTTCGAATTTCTGATTTGAGTGGCTCGCAATCGAGCGCCGTATATCCGCGTTTTATACGCGTCTCCTGTCTTCCCCTCTCGCATGCTCGGGCCGAGACGTTCGGCGATTGTTCCGGAAATCAGCGGAGGGTTCTTCGCTCCGTTGGGAACGTCGAGATTCTTCTCCCGACCCGGTACGTTTGAATCTTTGCTGCATCGATTCATTTTTTTTTAAAGACAAAAACGCGAACAGGAATTGCATCCGCGGGAAATCGGACCAGATTCTCGTCGTCGATGTGACTGCTCTTAGGGGGGAAGCGAGACGACGGATGGATTGCGTTGAGGGTGAGAGGAACGTTAGTGGGAGTGACGCACGGGACCGGTACTGGCCGACGTTGGGCGAACAACGGCCGACGTCGTGCCAATACTGGCCCTGTCTGGCACTCCCACTGGAGGCGGTTTGCCGAGCCGGAGCGGAGGAAGTTCCATGACAGCTTTTTGTCAAATTGATTTTAATATTATGAAAACGTGTCTCAGCCAGGTGGGAGTGCTTGTACAATGTGTGCACAGCCTGGGCTGGTCGGGAAATCTCGGGGGTCTTGGGTAGGTCCGTTTCTAATCGACTAAAGCGCTCGATCCATCGAAATAATCCTCAGCGATCCGACATACAGTTTTTTTTAACAATCCAAGCGAGTAATTCAATCGGGAGCTATGAAAACCCCAAGGAGACACCGTAGGTCTATTTCGAATCCGACCGCAGTACACGGCGGGCAAACGACTTCCTGCTCGCAATCTCGAAAGGCTCGCCGTTACATTGAACGGTCTAGAGACGGCGACCGCGATGCGCTGTAGTTTTGCCGGCCGGGGAAATGTATATCCGCTATCCGCGAATCAGGATGAACAGACAATTACCACTTCCGCAGGAACACCAGTGTGACCACATTTAACGCGTATTAATATATACGGACCGCAGATTTGGAGATAATCGCGTTTCCTCCGCACCTGTTTATTGCAGCGGTTTAGCCAAGACCACGCAGTTATATTCTTATTATTGAAATAATAATAATAATAATAATAATAATAATAATAATAATAATAATAATAATAATAATAATAATAATAATAATAATAATAATAATAATAATAATAATAATAATAATAATAATAATAATAATAATAATAATAATAATAAATTATATACTAAAAGGGCATAGCCGAACCTTGGAAGGAACGAGAGAATTTCTTCCATCTCGGATAACTTGACGTAACATGATATAGGTAGGGTAAGTCGGGGTGATATGATCATGGTCTTTTAAACAATGAGAATTGAAGGTTTAACTTTTGTTTTAAACTTAAAATTTTGGTCGTAACGATCTCTAGAAACATCGAACTGAAGTAATTCACGCAGAACTTTTGATATTTTCGATGCGTGATTTAATTGTAGCTCTAGCAATAAGGGTAGTCGATTAGGCCTTAGAGGGATCGTACAAAACATGTCTCACTATATTTTTTGTTGTCTAGATAAACTACAGAAAGACAATAACTACCTCCCAAATGTTTCAGACTCCAAACTAAAAAGAAAATGGTATACTGGCCATATCACCGGAAAATTGCGGACGATATGGCCACGTGGGTCACAATTTCCGGGTGGTCACGTCATTGGCAGGATTTGCCAAAATGGATGAGCAAGTGGGATTTTTAACTTCCAAATTCGCTCAAATTATATATTTGACTTGAATATTTAAATATAATTTGCTTGTTACCTTAAAAGATATTACGGGTGGTTATGTCACCCTTGTGGTCATATCACCCTGACTTACCCTACGGATTCTACGAAGGGTATCCTCGCACTCTGTTAGGGGCACAAAGTGATGGGTTTGTATGAATTTGCTCAGGAGCTTCCGGTTGTCCTTTGGTCGTCACACACGCAGGATCGATCAGCGGTAACTTTCCGCCCGATGACGTTACACATAACAAACGCATCGGAGCGGGCGTGTCAGGGTCTCTCGTCGCAGACTCGCGAGCCTTTTGCCGCACGTCTACCGCTCTCCGGCCGTCCCTCTCTTCGACAGAACATAGCCGCAAGCTCTTCCGGGGTTAAATCTCACGTATATACCGGTCGACCCTCGACTCGATCCTCGCCTCTCGCGATCGCTCGTCAGGAATGCGCCGATCGTCGACATCACCCGGCCGCGGAGAATGATCGATGGTCGGCAGGGACAAAGCAATTTTTTCTAAGCGGTCCGTAGCGTCTTTGTAATTCCACTCTCTTCATCGCGGATTCTTGGGACACCGCTTTTTATTCACCCTTTTTTTTTTGCATCCACCGACGGAGCCGACCTACGATAATTATAGAACTGTACACGAGAGGTTTCCGTTTTACATGTTACCGCGCTCTTTTGCGAGACGCTCCATTAATTATTGGTTGCCAAGTGCAGCCGGATAGCTCGGGTGTGCCTGCTGCATCGCTCGAAGTTTCTTTCTCGTCGAAGTACCGAAGATTCAGATCGTTCCATCGCGATGTCGCCAGCAATGATAGCTGCACGGGGAATCGTATGAAGTATTCAGGCAATCGTGGCTCGCGCGGTCCTGAAAGGGTCCGTGATCGAACCGCCGGAAGCCGGTCAGGTCTTTGCCAGTGAAACGAAGCCAGAGCGCTCGTAAATTATTTCGCGGAGTTCGATTGATAGCCTAGAGTTACGTTTTCGCCGGTCTTCCGCGTCCGGGAAACCTCATCTGGTCGGCGTACGTTTCATCAGTTACAGCTCAGTGTGCCGAGCCCGAATGGGGCAAAAAGGGGGTCAATACGGCCCGGTGAAAACACTCTTTTACGTCCTAATCGGGCTTTTCCATATTCACCAATCCCTACCGTGTAGGAAAGTTTCAACAATTTTGGAGAAGCATTCAACCGATTTTTTTTTTCTTTCCACAGCCGACCGTCAAATTCTCGTCTCGCCTTGTTCTTGCAGCTCTTTTAACAACTCGTCCAACCCCCCCCCCCCTTTCTCGTCGGGCATTTGTCCGAGTTTATAGGGACTTTGACGAAGCTCCCGCGGGTTTATAGATAGTCGGCGTCGAAGTCGCCGGAAGGGAGGAAGAAAAGTGTACCGCGCGTTGAGAGCGGAGAAAATGCCGGAGGAAGCGGATCGAGAAGAGAGAGAAAGATGGAGGAAAAGAGTTATGCGCCGGGGGGGTGGGGGGTAGGTGAAGCCGGTGAAGGGAGCGGAAGGGGGGGGGGTAAAGCATATAAGAGCGAGGGCAGAGGGTTCGGGACAGTCGATGAGAGCTCGTTCCGGGTCGGTTTTAGCGCGAGGGCAGTTTGTCTATTTCTCTTTCCCTCCTATCTATTCCGCTGGCCGTTCCCGCGGACAGGACGGGCTCTAAAAATCCGAGCGGTAACGATATATAAGAGTGCTTTCATGGTTACGCGAGTATATCTGCAATAATAAAGCCGTGGCGACTAGCCACGCTGACTCGCTCCCCATACCGACAAGTTTTAACTACAGTTACCCGGCTAGTCTCAATCTCCCCGCTCCTCTCTTTCTTCATCGCTCTCTTTCACCCTCGCGTCATCCCCTTTCGCTCTCGCCCCTCCTTCCCTCTTTGCCGCCGCCGCACCATCCTCCCGCACCAATCAAAGTAAAAGTTTGCTTGAATATCTCGGTACCGCTTCTTTCTCTATATCCAGTCTTCTCTCCAACGTCATTCCGTCGTCGAGTTTCATATCGCCTCTGCCCGAGAGAATCGAGGCTTTCGTTTCAAGCTTCCCCGACCTCTCCCCTCTTTGGAGCTCGCGCTCAGCTTCCGTAGTGGCTTAACGATCCCACTTTTTTTTCTCCTTTCTAAGATGAGGGAAGTGTTCCATCGATTTTAGGCAAAAAAAAGAAGTGTGCTTTATTTACCTTTCGCCGTTAATCAAAATTGTCTCGGGACTCGCTGCGATTGGGTGTTCGCGGCGGTGCGATCGTGCGAGAGAATCCTCGGGTCCGAATAAAACGAAATTGTTGAGGGAGTTCCATTTTTTTTTTTTTTTTTAAGTACACTGACATAAAAAAATGGTTGGATTAAGCAAATGCGCGGTGACACACGTTCAAAGGTGTATTTGGTTGGTACAAGAAAAATGTTATGTTTCAATCGACGAATTTTGAATGAATTGCAGCAAATTATCCTTCAACACGCATTCGGGTGACGACGCTTCAATGCTTTGTTTGTACCAATCAAATAACAGCTTTCAACGTATATCACCGCGACTTTTGGTTAATCCAATCAATTTATAATTCATATATAAAAATATTGAAAAAATTATTACTAAAAAAGTATCCCACAATTTTTTTTTATATTCGGGCCTGGGGATTTTCATTCGAACGATCAAAATACCGTTCCGCACCGTCGATCGGGAGGATTTTCCTTGCAATTATTTGTTACCGAGGAAAATTAGTAAGACACGGTTTCGTTACCTGAAATCGGTGGTAGTTTTTATCTTACTTTTGCGTCGTGGAAAATGATTAACAGGAGTGTAACGATACTCGGCACATGGTTCGATTATGCGAAACGCGCTGTCGCCGCGGTGCCTCGACGTCCCGATAATGCCGGGCTCTTCGTTTTTATATCCTGCGTGTCGCCGATCCATCGGTCGACGGTGTAAGACACAATAAGCCAGGGGCAGAGGGAATATTACGGCGAAAGAGCTGTAGACGACACCCGGTCGTCTTTTCCTTCGGTCAGGATGACCCACATAAAATTCACCCTCCGCTTCTCCCATTCTCGTATCCACGAGCCGAAGATGTTAAGGAACTTCGATGACTACCGGCCCTCTCGCACTGCCATCGGTACATAACTCAACTCGGCCGTTTAACTACCGTCCTCGAATGGGGACTCCAATAAATATACTCGACGATTCCGGAAAAATTCGTCGTCCGTCTCGTTCACAATGCCCACTTTGCATTAAGGAATACTGGCCGGAATATCACGCATAAACAGCCCTTAAGGAAATCAAGTATAACGAAAAAATATATATTTATATATTCCGAATATATTAAGTTCGGCTCTTTATATGGATTAGTACATTAAACATTTAAATGGCTACCTATCCGAAGAAATATTGTCGTGGAAGTACATTCGAAAATATATCGAAAATATAAACATTTTCAGCCAAAACGTACTTCATAAGATGATTTTTTTAAATTTGTTTTTATATGTGTCATCCCAACAGAACTCAACTTGGCGGTTTAACTACCGTCCTCGAATGGGGACTCCAATAAATATACTCGACAATTCCGGAAAAATTCGCTCGTCCGTCTCGTCCACAATGCCCACTTCGCATTGAAGAATATTACACATAAACAGCCCTTAAGGAAATCAAATGTTATGAAAAAATATATATTTATATATTCCGAATACATTAAGTTCGGCTCTTTACGTGGATTAATATAACAAACATATAAATGACTATTAATCCGAAGAAATACAGTCGCGGAAATACATTCAAAACTATATCGAAAATATAAAAATTTTCATCCAAAACATACTTCGCAAGAAGCATTTTTTTTGTTACATATGTACCGTAAACCTTTTTTTTCCACGCGGGAAGTGTCCAGTTCACTCCGAGGCTATCCACATCGGTAATTTCCCATGTATAATTCAGCAGTCATTACCGGCTCGTAGTTTACCGCCGCTTGCGTACGCAAAGTTTTCTCGTACCGGCCTCACGTACGATGTTGTACACATTGAAACAAAAAAAAGGAGCAGAACAAAAAAACTCCGATGACAAAAGTCCCAGCAGAGCGTAATGGCGCTCATGATAACAGCGACCCGCTTCTTTCCCTTTTTTTTGCATGATGCTAATGAATTTTTTTTTTTTCCGTTACTTAGAATTCATGACCCATCGCTCCGTACACGCTTCCCCCCCTGCGTACTACTTTCGCGATTTTTTTTGCCTCGTCCGAGTGTCCCTATTTTATCAACGAATGTTGCCGATCGGCCCTCCCGCGCTGACCTCATTCCCGAAGGATCTCGAGGTCGAGGTACGCGCTGGAGTAACCTCGCTGGCGCCAAAACGTATCTTCATCTTCGCTGCGGAGGGGCGGCAGTTGCAGGCTGTCGATAAAGGCGGCGGGGATGATCGGGCCGTAAACTCTTCCTCTATGCGAATACCGTACAGTTCTTATTCTCTCGTACCGAAACTCAACCCCCCCCGCGCGGGTGTTATGTGCAGTGAATTTTCTATGTCCGATGATCGTCATTGAAATTCCACTGCTCTGTTCTACTGTTCTTGAGCGACTCCGACGACGATCTCTCCACCCCCGGTTAAACGGTATAGCGACGGTGATTGGAGTAAAACGAGAGTACATTCTCGCCGGTGCAATCGACACTTCACGCGGGGCAGCGAGCGGTAAAGAGTATAAAAGATAGGAGGCAACCCATCCGCGCGATTGCGTTATTGCTGGTAGTGAATTCATCGGTCAAGTGCTCGATTGATGAGACCGTGATATCGCGAAAAATCTAGCGAAAATAGCCCGTTCGGTATCGTCTGCTCGGCCACTTCGGAAATATATTGTGCAAGACCCTCAACTCGTTTTCTATCACGGGAAATGGAAATTTATTTGGTGGGTATGGCAATGTATACGAGCGATATGTTTACATTATAATGTATATTGAGATATGTTTATCTTTTGACAGACAATTGTAATCGAGGAAGCCTACACATTCTGGCTCTGAGACGCTTAATTTGGCGATTGAATTTTATTGTTGGGGGTCAATTAGTTTCCACGAAACTGATGAATTACATTTTCGTATGTGAGTAATTTTAATCGACAAGGAGACTTATTGTGCAGAGATTCGATTGGCGGAGCGAGGAGAAAATAGATTTGCAAAAATCAGCAGAAATTCATAGGGAAATTAGGAGTGTATTAGTTCGAGTTACGTGTAAACTTTATTTCTTTGATAGGCACAGAGTTCACTTTACGATTTTGACGAAACTTAACTGTACATAAGGTAGAATAAGTATAATTTAAATAATAGTTTTGACTATAATTTCGATAAGTGATATTGATCGGAGAGTGTCTCTCTTTTCGTCGATCCCCTCCCGTCAGCTTACGTGTTTCGTAGAATACACTGCAATTAGCTTATGGGGTTTGACAATTCGAATCACTTGACACGCGTAACGCGTTTGCCTTTCCCTAATAGTTTGCGTAATAATAATTATAACAATATTTTTTATGTAGTGTTTGATAGACATTTTTTAAGTTAATTTTGCAGCGCATAAATGAAGTATTTGGTGTTTATTGCCGTGTTGCAGAATTCGATAAGGCACAACTTGTCGCTCCACAACAGATTCATGAGAGTGCAGAACGAGGGTACGGGCAAGAGTTCCTGGTGGATGATAAATCCGGACGCGAAGCCAGGAAAGTCGGCGCGTCGGCGGTGAGTTTCTTGACATTTTCTTCGAACTATCTCGCGATTTAAGGCAATCGGAGCGGTGCAGTCCCGCCAAAAGTGAGTTTCAGAGAAAAATTCAAACATTTCTCGATGCGATAAGAATCTGAAAAAAAATCCAATATGGGAGGTGCTGCAAATACTTTTTTTGTATAATAATAATTCGAAAATGTTATTGACAAATTAACGATAAAAATAATTACCCGACAACTTAACTATTTTTTTCCATAAAAATCATTCGTTTATTTTTCTGAATACGCATGAATTTTTTCAGAATATTTGTAATGATTGAAAATCGCTTTTCTTTCCATGTTCAAGCTGTGAAAAAACGCAATTAAAACAGATTTTTTAAAATTCTAAAAAAATTCATACGTATTCAAAATAATAAACGAATCATTTTTATGAAGGAAAACAATTAAGTTGCCGGGTAATTTGTGGAATAATGATTTTTATCTTCAATTTGTTGATAACAAATTGGAATTATTATTATACAAAAACAGTCTTTGCAGCACCTCCCATACACATGATTTTTTCAGGTTTTATCCCGTCGAGAAGTGTTCAAAATTTTGTCCGAAACTCACATTAGGCGGGACTGTGACATTCCGACGACCTTAAGGTGAAGTGAAACACGTTCTCTGTCGCTCTCTCTCTCTCTCTCTCTCTCGCCCCACCGTAAAACCAATGCCGCTGTCTCTATCACACTTTTGGCTCCGTCACATGACTTTCACTTCACCTTAACGTCAATCGAATCGGGACGAAAAAACTGACGAATGGTATTACGATATCAGTGCGACGTCGATGGAGACGAGCAAATTCGAGAAGCGTCGAGGTCGGGCGAAGAAGAAGGTCGAGGCGCTGAGGAACGGAGGCTTGCAGGCTGACGCGACGCCGAGTCCGAGCAGTAGTATAGGCGAGGGCCTCGATCTCTTTCCGGACAGTCCACTCCACCCAGCGAGCGGTTTCCAGCTCTCACCTGATTTCCGGTACGCATATAAAACGTCCGCGATAAAATTAGAGAAAAGACAAATGGACACGGTCAGCAGTGAAACGGCAAAAATTTTTAACAATTTTTAAATGAAATTTTTCTCAAAAAGTCCTCGAGCTTCGAGCAACGCTTCCTCGGTCGGGAGATTGAGTCCGATCCCCGCGGTGCTCGGCGAGTCCGACTGGACGCCGACCTACGCCTCCTCCTACAGTCCCGAGCAACTCGGTAAGTTATATTTTTTTAATACCTCAAATAAGGTGAACGGCCCAATTACTGGCCATCTAAGGTCCGCATGGCATTGACAATGAAAGAAGATTGTTAAAAATAGTGGATGTCTTGAAATAACTGGTATTACATAAAAGTTTAGATCATCAATTAACTGCGACGAATATTGTTCTACTATTTTGGAGAATGTTTTAATAATAAACTCGAAATATACGCACTGTTGTAAATGACCCGATTAGTGTCCTAAAATGTTGTCACACAGCCTGCATAGTGATCAATCTAAGATTTAATCACTGACTTATGCCGTCTTGCATCTGTGTCCGAAATATGCGGACAATAATGGAAACATACGGTGTCTTTATAAACTTAATTCTGACCCACGTATTTTCCGGCGACATTGCATTCATCATTTCATTAGTTTCTGATGAAGAAAACGAAACGTAACCGATTTCAGAAACTTAACCGCTTAACGAAACTGACAAGACAATGTTCTGCACGATCTTGTTTCTGGCGGGCTCACAGATGAAACTCTCAAAGTCGACGATCTTATAACATTTTGTCTCGATGCTTCTTCAAACACATCATGCACGACATAAAGAATATACAAAAAAAAAGTAATTATGCCGGACATAAATAGAATTTTCTATCGTAGATAATATGATGACCGGACAGTAATTGGGCCACGATCAGTGATTGGGTCGTCCACCTTACCTTCGCCCGATGCGATGGATATAAATCTATCACGATTTTTCTTTGTTGGTTTTTCTTTTCGAACCTCGAAGCCGGTAGCCTAGCCGAGTCGATGAAGCTCGAGTCTTACCAGATGTATCAAACCTCACCGCCGAACCACCAGCAGCAGCAACAGCAGCAGCAACAACAGCAGCAACAGCAGCAGCAGCAAACAGTCCCACCGCCATCCTACTTCGAGGCTCAGTATCAGAGAAGCAATTCTCTGCGTTCGGCGACGTCCCCGTACGGTTTACCACCGACTCCCCAATCGGGCAGTCAGCAGAGATGTCCGATCCATCGTTTGCAACCGTGCGCTTGCCAAATGGTCAGTGAGCGAACCGAGGGAATTGTTCCGGAGATGTTGCAAAGAAACCGTTCCTTCCTACACTCATCCGTTTCTCGTTGTTCGATCGAGCAGAATCTGAGCCCGGTGTCGGGAATGTCACCGTCGTACCAGCAGAGCGAACCCAGTCCGTCGTCGATGGGTGCTTCCCAGCAGCAACAACAACAGCAGCAACAGCAACAGCAGCAACAATCCCTCCAGTACCTCATTCAGTCGCAGACGTGCCAGCAGCAACAGCAGCAACAGCAACACAGACAGGCCCAATCGGGACCTGCAGGCCCGAGTCCACCTCAAACGCCCACCTCGTGCTCACGCACCCCTAGCACGATGATGGGACAGCTAATGGGTGCCCTCAACAACAGCAACCTGCTCGACGATCTCAATATCAACATCGAAACGCTTCACGGTGGATTCGATTGCAACGTCGACGAGGTATACTTGTGCTGACAACTTTGTCGACTATACGTAAGAGAAGGGACATGGGAAAAATTACAATGTTGCCTGAGTCAAACTACTTACGACGGTTCTACGTCAAACTACTTACCATGGTTTTCATTCAAAGAATTTCGGATAATACACCTGAAAATCTTCGAAAAAAAGTCGACTATACCCTTAAATATGACACTTTTTGCGGATAGGGTAATTTTTGTCTGGATCTTTTTCTCCGTGTAGTTGTTGTTGTTCTTCTTGTTTTTATTCAATTATTGTGACTTATTTTTGTATTTTGTCGGTTTGCAGGTGATAAAGCACGAATTGTCGATGGACGGCACGCTGGACTTCAATTTCCAACAGGGAATAATGGGCTCGGCGGCCGTTCAAGTTAGCGACGCTGGCGTCGTCCAGGGTAATGTAAATTCGCAGAACAATTCGGTGGGGACTATGTCGGGTACGTCGCCGACCGGCGTGTACGTGAGCAGCAGCGCCGCGACACCGGCCGTTCCACCCTCGTGGGTTCACTAGCGGTGGACCCACGTCTTCGCGACACCAACTACCACCTCTTTCTCGTCGTCCTCGGTCGTCTCGACGAGTTCTCGCGGTACCAACGACATGACACTTTGCGACATGGCGACCACGAGACAGTACGATGGTGAGTACAATCAGGTACATAGTTAGAAGTTGATTAAATCCTGAGATAAATCCGGTAAGGACCAGAAGGTACAGAGAGTAATACAAATCACCTTAAACCTAATTAAAAATATTCGTGAAATGAAACGCAAAAGCAAGACAAAAAGAAAAGTGATACAAAAGGCAATGTCGCAATGAACCCAGGTAGGGTCAAAATTAAGGATCGAATTTTAAGACGCTAGTTTGAACTTAGGCTCGCTCTTGAGATCGAAGTCAATATAGGAATTTGATCCGAAATTCATTGCGTGCTTAAGATCTATCTTAAGCCAAACTTAAGATCGAACCTCAATTCGAACTTCTTTTCGTGCCTAAGTTTGATCTTTAGTACAAACTTAAGTCTGAACTCAAATTCGACTGTAGTTCGAGTTTGATCGTAAGTTCGAACTCAAGTTCAAACTTAAGATCAAACGTAAGCACGAAATCAAGTTCAAACTAAGATTCGAACTTAAGATAGATCTTAAGCACGCTATGAAGTAGACAGACCAAACTTTGGTACTAAGATTCATCTCGAGTCCAAACTAATGTCTTCAAATTTGACTCTAAGATCAGTTAGCATACAGAAAGCCTACGATAATTACATCACGTAATTCCCCTGCTCGAGGGATATGAAGTGCAAGAACATGTGTTTCTCAAAGACCTCCAATGAAGGAGCTCCCGTTATAGTGGCCGGACACCCGTTCCAAACAATTCATACAATAATAGCCTTGAGGGAAGCTGGAAAATTGCCATTGCTTTCGTTCCTCTCTGAGTAACAGAGAGCGGGAGAAAAACAGTATATCGAGGGGCAAAACCGAATTTTTTTACCAATTTTTCGATGTATCGACCAATAAATCTATCACTCACGTGCTCCAAATCGTTATTGCAGTTTGAAAACTACTCGAGAACAATATTTACACACCGCACGGATCAGAAGCGGCAATATTCATTAAATGTGATCCGATACCCGCGATGCTCCGGGGTGGTAGACGTATGTATCGCTCGGACTTTTTACACCCAGTCACGAGGCTCGTTCGATCTACATTTTACCGTGTACGAAAATAATTGCAACGATGAAAAAAAAAAAAAAAAAAAACCACAAGGTACACCGGTAAACGGTGTACAAAACGACGAAAAAAAAGGCCAGAAGGTAGGTCTTTCCCCTTCTCCATGGAAGCGCTCATTCAGAAACTGCGACGCGGCAGACGAGTGTCGAACTCTCTGCGGTTCGTGTTGCCTGTGCAGGATCTATTTCACGTCGCAACGCTGGGAGAGTGTCCTCTCACTCGAAAGTTTAAAAGTGAAAAAGAAGGATAAGGGGAGAGATGGAAGGAAGAAAGGAGGACAGGGGGCAGAAGGGTATAAAGGTTCGAAGATATAGGGAGGAAGGGAAGAAGCGCTCGGCTGCTCCTACCCAACTTTATAATTCTTGGGACGCTTTTGGGGAATGAGATCTTCAGCCGCCGGGGCTACGGAGATGGTGGCTGCACATCCCGTCCCCACGGGGGTAGTGGCGACGTCGTCGTCGTCTGAGAGAACGGGTTAAGGTAGTCCGCTGGCGCCAGTGACGTCTGCCGAATAGCTGCTGACTTCCAGACTCTCTAGCTGCTCCCTCGCCCCGTGCACAGTTTCGGCTAAGTGGTTCCCCTTGCGCTTCTTCTTTTCGCACGCGGGCGCCCCGTCCTCGACGCCCTCCTCTCTTCTTCGTCGCCTACTCGAGAACGATCTCGAGACCGGGCGGGTTCTCCGCTCCGCGGCATCTTAACGCGCCTAAGGAATGCCAAACGGTCGACGGGTCGCGATAGGGAAAGCAAGCAAGTATTACTGTCAAGAAAATTCGTTTAGCTAAGAAGGCTCGTAATACGCCCCAAAAACGCTCCTTCTTCCCACTCTCATATGCTACAATGCTGTGAAGAGCATATCGTACCAATCTTCTTTTTTTATCTCTCTCGAGAAATTGTTTTTTAGAGGAAGTGACACCCAGAGGCTGGAAGAAGCGACTCTCGTCGTCGGATTCGCGACGCCTTTAGCGGAAGAAAATATGAATTTCGAGAGGTCCGTCTCTGATTAAACGACGCTGCAGCGAGAAAAATTTTGATTATTATTGTCAGTTTTGATCCGCTGCTCCATTCGATGGTTGATAAAAATGGATTTCACAACGGCCCGGGGCGTCAATACCCGCCGCTTCCAGACTCGTAGGCCGTGATGTACTTTGATTGCGCTTTTCGGTTTGTGAAAATATTTTTTTTCTCCACTTCCGGTAACAAAAATATTATTATTTTTTATCTCCAAAGCTCTCGTAATAGAGAATCGGTCATTCGGAGTTTCGCAAAAATAATCTTTTAATATTCTCGTCATTGGAGCGTTTCGAGAATCGGAGAGCAGGTGAAAGATAGATTACGAAGTCGAACGCACTTCCGAAACGTTCGCTGTCTTCTTTATCGCGGAAGATCGCATCCCGCTTTTCTTCCAGTGATCCTTCGGAAGCGGATGTTTACTCAATCCTACTTAGCCACTATTCTTCGATAATGAATCAGACTCTTGCAACGACTTCCTACTCGTTTTCTTAGCTCTAACTTTTCTCTCCCATCACCTTTTTTCATCTCCCGTTACGGAGCAGACTTCCTGGCTACGAATATTTCATTGCTGCTAATCGACGAGAAAGAGGCCTTCTCTGGATTTGGAGGATCAGTTTGTAAATAGTTCATTCGCATTTGTCTGTTCGAGAAACAAGGACATTATGGGCGGATGCATCCAACACATCCATTCCAATTGTATCGCCTTCTCTCGAACAGTGAAGATACACCGAGAAAAAATAGATGGCAAAATTTCATGGATTTTCGTACTTTAAATATATCAATCGAAATAATATTAATATAATATTTAATAGTAGTAAACATTTATTGACCTCGCTTACAATGCGTGCGCTATTTTTTTTCCATAGCAATGACTTGGGGCGGCCCAATAGGCCATTAACCGAAGTCCTTCAGCCTGGTTATCCCCGCTGAGTTTGCTGCGTCGCTTTACAATTTAATAATAACTCTATAATATTGATACCATTTTTTTTCTATCGAACACAAATAGTGAGCAGTCTATTTTTCTCCGGATATGATTTTTTCTGTTCAATTTTTTTTTTTTTTTCGATATCTGTTCCCCTCCAGTGGAAACCCAATCTCTCTCGTGCTTTTATTATCTCCGAAACAACGGGATACCGGACACCGTTGGTTTCGTTATTTCTGTATTATTATCACTTCTGCGATTCGTTCTCGCCAGAGAACAGTGGGTCTCTGCATGTGTGTGGGTCTGATTTTTTTTTCTTCCCTCGTTCGCTCGAGAACGACGGAGGAAGTCGACTTCTTCGAACTCGAGCCAGAAGGATCGCGTGCGAAGACGTACAAGGTAATGGCCAATCACCATTGAAGTACGCGTCATAGGAATCTCCGGGGCTTCTTCCGTATCGTTGAGCCTGTTCGAGCGTTCACAGTTTCCAGACAATACAATGCTCCTCGCACCCCGCTTTCGTTGCCGTTGCAGCTTCCTCCGCTCTCGCGAATCAATCGAACGGCTATCGGGCGTCGCGTATATCCGCTATCCGATTTTCCCTTTGCCCTTGCATTGCCTCCAATAATTCTGTAGCGAATATTTTTTATTTTTCATTTTTTCCGTTTCGCGATACCATTCGAAGTTTCTTGCCGTGCGAGGGGTTGTCAAGCTCCGGGAGCAACCCGGATAATAGCGACCGGACAAGGGTGGTGTGTGTCGGGACGACGAGATAGCGGCGTAAGAGCGACGATAGATCCAAGACGGTCGCTACGTTGTCGGGGCGCCTAACCGAGCGTGGGTCCGACAATGAATTATTCAAGATCGAACGTCCCCGGGGTGAGTTTGGTGCCCGCAACCCCTTTATACATGTCCATTCTCATAATCGAAGCCACAACTCTGTCTCTTTCATTCCTTTCGCCCTATTCTTGCATCGCTTGACCCCCTTTACACTGTCGTTACAGATAGATGTGTTTCAGGGTTATCCTGACAAGTTGAACTTTCTTTTTTTTTCGTCACAACGATTGAAAATCTATAAGGCAAGCGGCCCAGTTTCTGTCATCTTTAGGGCAGTGAACGCGGTTTTCCATTATTTATACGCGAGTTGTCTTGTCGGTTCGAAAAGAAACTTTTCGATCAGCCATTAATCAGCCATTATTGGAGTTAATTCAGAAGGATCTAATTATTAAATTATCGTTTTAACCAGAGCTGGGCAAATACACTAAGTACTTGAAGTACATTATTATTTTTCAATAACTTTACGGGTCAAAATGATATCAAAACGTCGACTTCAATACATAATAACCGCGAAAAGTGACGGAAAGTCCAGCGTAACCTAATGTAACCGATCGACTTTCTGCCATGATATATTTAATAAAACACGCAATCGAAAAATAAATTATAACAACCTAATCGATAATATTACTTGTACCGTCACAATTTGTATAACTTTTATGTTTTTTAATGCTTGCCAATTAATGCATTCAGATCAATCGCGATGTCCTTCGACTAGAACGCCCGAATGGCAACTGCGGCTTGGAAGTACCGAAACGCGAGCTGCGCCACGCACTATCAAATTGTTATATGAAACATTTTATACAAATACACGTGTCGAACCAATAATCAAAAGTAAAATCCGCTCTTCACCATGGCGTCTACTTTTATTTGTATTAGTCGAAAACTGTATTTATTATTAATATAAATTGCGTTCGATGACGGTAACTGGAACAGCTCTGGAAACTGCGCCGTTTATTTTATACTCCATACACTTACCGGACAAAAGGATTAGGTATACCACGTAACTCGGAGGCCTTTCAGAATGTACAAGTTTCACTGATTTCTATTGCGAGAAACCCATTCCTTCGCGACATTCCGATCGGAATAATTTACGTGACAATTGAAGCGTACGAAGTCTCCCGTACTCGTAAGCGCCCGTACGCATGATTTCTTGTACTATAATGTGAAACGTGTATATGCATATACATATCGGGGAGCACTTTTAACAGCAGTGCAGATTAACACGACGGACGCGCTTGAGATCAGCGTGTGAGAAAACTACGCCGTCATCGTTAACGCTGTTCGAGTCGTTATTAAAAATTCTAATCTCCCACCCAGTTGTATGGCGTCGCGGATATCCCGTGGTTTACAAACGCCCGATCCCTCCGACGAGATCCGATCACAGATAAATCGCTAAACCGCTCGTAGAGCCGCACATAAATTTACTGGACGCTGTTGTTTTTTTTTTTTTATAATTTTTCTCTTTTCTATTTATAAAACCTACATATGATTTCTGTGCGTTGCGAAATTTTCCGTTCTCGAGACTGCTCGATCGAGCTAGCCGAGCCGGCTGAGACGTAACGTCGGGGGGCATACGAGTTATTTTACCTGTTGCGTAGAAATTCGAGTTCACTCGCAAGTAAAAAAAAATAATCAAAGGCAACTGTTTAATTTCAACCATCATTCATAGACATTATCGCTGGTCTCCTTCGGTTCACAAGAGTTTTGACGAAAGCGCGCGTCCAGCGCAGCCGATCTTGCATCCCGCGGCTCGCGGCTCCGGCGACCAGTTTTAAAATAGCCTCGTGGTCGAATATAGGCCACGTGCCGGTACTCTCCATCGGTCCAAATGGAATTCCATGCTCCGGTTATTAACACCGGCTTTACCGACGATACAGCCGTTTCATCCCGTTTTTATTTCCGTCCCTTCTGTCATTCCTCTTTAGTCCCACCTTCGCTATCCGCTAAGCCGTCCTCGCCTATCCCCGATTTTCTGAGTCACGCTGAAGACAGGATTGTTTTTTTCTCAAAAATTTAAAAAAACGTTTAAAAAAATTGTATTTTGTGGACGAAATTTTTTTTGTAAAATTTAGGAACATTAATTTATTAGTAGAAGTAAAAAAGGTTTATTGACAAAGTTAATATTTACAGTTATTTTCTTATACTAAATTTTATAACTGATGCTAAGTTAACAACTTGTCAAAGGGCCATCGACCTTGGTACTTTCGCCCTTTATTTATTATTTATTTATTTACTGTCTCAACGCTCGACGCTTTCGTTAACTACATTTTACATCGATAATCACATTATCTTCCCTAAAAAATTGCTCATTCTCCAACGATCTAAGAATACAAGTTCGATACTCATTTAATTCCCAAGTTCGGCAACGAGACGCCTTTACTAGTGAAGATAATTCGAATTTCCTCGCACCAGGTGGAAATCTCGTCTGGCAAATTATCTCGAATTATATTAGAACGTACCGATGGGAAACGGACCTTTTTTATCTCCATCGCGAAGCTCGACGTCGTCGCGGGGAGGCGGGGAAGCTGCCTCGCGTACAGGGGATGGGTTAACCGAGCGACGGCGGATAATATAAGACAGTGGAGAACGGCCGAGGAGAGCCCACTTAATAAAGAGCCGCCGACAGCGTGACAGTAAAGTAACTTCGTTCTTTGCCGGAATTTAAAATTGGATTCATAAAAATTATTCTAATAGATTCGCACGCGACCACCTCGCGTCCACCCCTCATCGCCCGCGTGGTTTCTCCTTATTCTTATTCTCCCTTTCTTTCTCGACCTCGCGGACACTTGGCAAGTCTCCGCTCGGGGGCAAATGAGGCAAATTCGATTTGACACGCTGCCGGTGCCAGCCCGGCATTCTTCTCTCATCTCTCCTCACCTCACCCATCTTCTGCGTTTCATGGCCTTGCCTTCTTTTCCGTTTTTTTTATATTCTGCCTTTCTCACCTTTCGCCCGTGCGATCCGAGGAGAGTCCCGCAAGGATGCGAAGTGACGACGACGAGTAGGTAGGGTGAAATTCTCGCGGCGAGCACGAAGGGGACGGGACAGGGGAAGGGGGTGGGACAGTCTTACGGAGGGGGGAGCGGTTGAAGGCAACGGGGCGAGTTATGCAAATGCGACAATAACCGAACGTCAATCAGGAAGAAAGTTAACTCTCGCCAGGTTCTCGCTAGAACAGCCTTTCCAGCCTCAACCCCCGCATGACTCGACTTTCCATATTACGACACGGACGGCGAGATAGGGAGGGAGAGCCGGTGGGGATGAAGCCGATAAGGAAAGGCCGAGGATACTCCTCGAAGCGACGTGCGAAAAATTACCAACGTTGACCCTCGAGCGAGCCCTCGAGGAACTCGCGCACGGTGACCGCTTTCATTATCAGTCGATCGATCATTAATTGGGTCAGGTGATCCGGAATAATAAGGCGCGATGTCGCATTGCATATCGCGAGAATGTACGCGGAAGATGGGCGTAAGAAAAAAGGAAACATTTTTAACTGTTTCAAAGTTATATTCGTTACTATCAAACAATTTTATTTGGATAAAATTAAATAATGCCTATTGATTACTGATGGTTGCAATAAATTAATAACGATTAATTATGTCTGTGATTTTTTGTTTTATTTATTTTATTTTTTATTTTACTTGTGTGGACGGACAAGGCCGTTTTACAGAACAATGTAGAACAGTGAGTAAGAGTATGGTGAATAATGGTAAATGGAGTAGCTTAGTCTAGAACGCGGTGTCGAGTTATATTAACACATTCGTATTCCCATTGACACGCTTATAGTCGTGGCCTGAGTAGACAGTAAAATAGGTATCAACGTTTCTTGTCGCCAAACTTCCACAATTCTTTAATTGTTAATTACACAAAAAAATCTTGTCCATTTCGCAAAAATGTCTGTTAATTTTACGAATATTTTTTGCAAAAGTAACAACAAAGTAATTGTAGTCAAAAAAGCTTTGCCAAATGTACAGATGTTTTTTACTGTGTACGGAAGCACGAAGAACTGTACGAGGAATACCAAATATCTCCCCAATATTTAAAAATTGGTTAGCCGATCAGATCCCGTGTGGAATAAGGCGTTAATGTTCGTAATCTATCCGGTAAGTTGGAAGATAGAAGAGCTCCGCGTGGATCTGCGAGAGACTCGACGGACAAACTCCGCAAATAGATCTGGGCAGTCGGTGCACCCCTTTAATATATTGAAAAAGAACATCCAATCGACCACGGAACGTCTATTCTGTAAGGTCTCTAAATTCATACCACTCGGAATTGTAGAGCAATCGTGGTCGTCAAAAATCCATAGGGTAGTTGAGCTGGTATGCGGAAAAAGGAATAAATTCAATCATTTCGATCGATTTAATTTTTTTTAAATGTACATTCTACTTAAATTATTCAATGTAATCGACTCGTATCTGTTTACTTTATTTCCACGAAAGATAATAATTCCTCCGGAGGGAAACGATGTTCGACACTGCGTTCGGAGTGTCTGCCAAACCGCGGTACACGCTCCCCGTTCCCAATCCGTTTTCTTCTCGCGCGAGGGAGAGCATCCGGTCGCGCTTCGGGATTCCGCGATTTTTCCCCGTTTTCCCCCATTGACAATGAGAGAAACGGGAAGGCTTTTTGCCAAGGATTCTCTCGTTGAGACGTCCGAGGATGCTGCAGCCGCGGAGAGATACAGGATTGTCCTGAAGCAGAACCGGGAAAGACCGGGCTATATCCGAGTGCATTTAAGAATGTTTTGCTCCTTCATTTTCTCCCTCCCAGCTGACACATTTAATCTAACGCGCGTACGAGTTTGTTCGCCCTCTCACAGTCTACCCGGTCTTCGGTGGACCAGCCGCGCGGTTCTTCTTTTTGGTCGGTGAGCCGGAGAGCCGGATAGTAAGAGATACACCGAGTTTGTGTGCACATGTGTGTGTGTGTGTGTGTATCTCGCAGGAAAAGCTGCAGCAGCACGTAACCGAGCATGTAAAGCGAGACACTCGACACCGGGCGGGACCGAGACGACCACGCCGTGGGCGCACTTGTTGCTTCTTGCTTTAGCTGCTACCGTTGCTGCGGCTGCCGCTGCTGGCAAAGCTCGTCAGTGTTTACACGCTGAACAAGCGAGCAGACCGTGACGGGATTCAGGACAGAGACCCTCGAGAGTCTCCAGCAACCTACAGCCGGTGCAATTTCCTCGCTCGTTCGCTCGAGCCACGGCGAGAGGGGAAAAATTCTACCCGCGACCACTTATGTCCCCAGATACTTGCTCCGTGAGTATCCGTAACCACTTCGTGCTAATTCACGTTTCTTTACACGTCTGCACCCGCGCGAAACCGACTCGGTTTAACGTGAAAAAAATTGACCCGTCATTACTGCATGCTAGTCCGAAAGAGCGGGGCAACACGGACCCGAGTGCTCTATTCGAGATAAGAGTTTTCCTTTCTGTACCGCAACGAATGGGTACATTTTTATTGCGGTGGTATCTCAATACGAATATTTGCTGTATTTCCACCAGATAAATTCGGATATAAGAAATTACAATAGCGGCACTACCAACACCTTGATATATCTTGGATGCGTTCGCATTTTTTTTTTGCATTTTTTTTTCTTATCTATCCATGAGTGATATAATATTTTATGTAACGAATGCAAGAAAAGTGCTACTCCGTGCCTGCTGATTGTGCCGCTGAACAGCCAGCGTGCGTAAAGTAACAGCGTGCAATAAATTCCAGATATCGCACTTGTATCGCAAAGTAGTAGCATAAAGTACTGATATAAAGTACTATTATTCATTTCCCGGATTTCCCGCATGCCAGAAGCTGGTATTAAAAAATGCAAAACCGGAAGTTCCGACACTTGATACACCTTGGATCCGTTCGATTAACCATACATTTGTTTTTCATCTATCCATGAATGATATGATACTTTCTTCGCTTCCTCGATTTTCCGCGCACCAGAAGCTGGACCGCGCGTATATTGAAGTCCAGCCGACGGGAGAGTACACCGGCGGGGGGGGGGGGCTTTATGGTCCAGCCACGGGATGTTCTTTCGCGAACTCGCGACGAGAGGCTATACGAAAGCCGAATGAATGGGAACGCAACAAGCTATCGTCGTATGTGCCAAAACGAGAACGATCGTTTCCGCTTGCCATACACACACCACCGATAGATATATACGGTAGAGCGGGGCAAAATGGGGCAGCGGGGCAAAACAGCGCATGGGGCAAAACGTCACTTTCCAATAATTTTTGGATGCGGGAATTCGCCCCATCGATACATCAGGCATTTTTGCCCCATTTTGCCACCTTGTCCGACCCAAACATGATTGGAAAATTTAGTTTTACTCAACTGCCCCATTTTGCCCCGCTCTTTCCTATATATATATGATACGCGCCGGAGGCGGTAACTTCGCGTTGCTCGTTATTTTTTCGCGCGAATCCATTCTCATCTCGGCTGGCCCGTGTCAGTTCTCTCTCTAACTCGTCAATCGCAGCCACTCCTCGTGATCCTGTCCCGACGGTACGCTGCTGACGGCCGGTGGCTGCACCGTTTACCCAGCTCCCGTCGGCGCGTATGCTCGCATTTCCCTCTCGCTGACACATTGACGTTACTCTTGGACGCGTAGCTCACGTGGACGTGTTCACGCGCCTCGAAATATCGGGGATCCCGAATTTTACGATCTGTTGCTCCCGTCGCACAATTCATGTGTTCGATATTCAATCCGCGGCGTCAACGTCGGAACAAGGGATAAGTATATTCGAAATGTTTTTTCACCCGAGATAATGAAATCAAATTTATTGCCCCATCACTTTTGTACGCTTATGGAACTTTTTTTTCCTCGAATCACCAAAATTGAGGACATTTGGGGGGGAAATTCTGGTTATACTTGCAAACCTTTATTGTCTTATTTATTGGGATGTTTGTAACTCATGCTCCGAGTTCTGAATTGTAATTTATTTATTTATTTTATTTTCTATAAAATAATTCTATAAAGTATAAAAGAAATAATGTTCGGTATGTTTATCGGGACTTGCGACGTCGATATCCGTGACAACCCTTTGAAGCTTCCGGCCGCCCGACCTTGCGTACTTCCTGTTTCCCTCGTCGTTGGTTACCACCGATAGGGTTGCGCACCACCGGCTGCGAGATCTTGCCTGAACGATCATCGCATACGTCGTCATCGGCTCCGAGGCGAACTCTCTCGTTCCACCGGAGATTAGCTTCGTCGCCAGAGTCCTCTCCTCGGGGTTCATCAACATAATCCGACACTGGGATGGCTTACTCAGTGTCCTCCGCTTGTTTGCCTATCAGTTTCTCCATCTTCCTCGACGAATCCGGGGGCATGCTCATTGGCTTCGAAATAATCCCTTTCCCGATATGGGCCATCGTTGCCCCGGGCAGTTCCTTCCCCAGAGTGGAGGTTCAAGAACGCGAGACACTTTGAGGTATCGATAACGTCGACTATCTAACGACTAAGCAACTCACGCTCGAAATCACACGTTCACCATACTCCGGTGATGATATAGGAGATGGGCGCTAAATTTTTTGAAAAAAAATGTATTGCGCATGCGTTATCCATTCATTTTTTTGATAGCAGGTTGTTATGACTCGGGCGCTTCGCGTCCGAGCCATTGACTGTTAAATTTAGAGACCGACAGCTCATATTATGGGAGATTTGACAGAAATACGTAACTTCCGGTTTGACAATCTCATTTTTCGACTGGGAGTAACGTCACACTGGAAATACGTCACTTTTGGTTTGGGAATCAAATTTTTCGACCAGAAGTGACGTATTTCCGGTCGAGAAATGAGTATTCTGGACAGGAAGTGAGATACCGCATTGGTCCTTCATTAGCCCACTTGCTTCGCATAATTAGTCCGGGATTTGAGATTTCTCTCTAGTCACCAGTGATGTCTCGAACATTCGATGAATGGGAGTTCGATGAATGGGAGTTCGAGACGATTATTGCGAATTCGGAGTGAGGACGCGCAAAGCCAAGTGAGGTTTGGGTAGGTCTCGTCGCGTCGGACAACTCTCCCGGCCACAGAGATGACGAATCTCGGCAACACGCTCGCCAAAAGCGGTGATTCGGTCGTGCAAACCATGATCGCCCGTCGCCTTCATCTCTCTCTGCTCTCGTCTCAATTGCGTCGATCAGTCGCCCGAATACCCACATAAATTCGTCGAGCGAATCCAAAGAGACACAGAAACACACATGCATACACACATGCATACACACATATATGTGAAAGCCTCAAGCGCGTTACGATAGTTGGGGCGAAATTCGCGAGTAAAATTCGTAGGTGGAAATTTATGCCTTACGATAGTTCATCGAAAATTTTTCCGAAGTTTCGTAGCGGCGAGGGAAGGAGGTGCGGGGGGGGGGAGGGGGGGAGGGCTTTGAAGCGAAATTTTTATCTCGCGCTAGTCATAAATACAAGGATAGGTGGAGGAGTATTCGCTGCCGTAACGGCAGAGACGATGGAACGGATAGTTTGGTTGCCTCGTTCGATTGTTCCGCACACTCTCGTAACCGAGTGAACAGACCGATTTTGGGAGAGAGAGGGAGAGCATGGTATAATTCTTTGCTTGTCCCTCGCGGCTAGTGGTTACGGTCGTTCGTAGTCGGACGCCCGATAAAGTGATTTGCGTGCTTCCCGCGTGGCTCCCTTTCGCTCTGTGCCATTCTGGTTTTTCCTGCTTGGCCGATGCCCGCACTTCCCCTCATTATTTCTCTTTCCTTCTCTCCTATCTCTCGCGTGCCACCCGGGCAGTGGTAGTTTTGCGCGAGGAGGATGACTCTCTCGATTTATCGACAAAGCGCGTACGAACGGCGGCCCGACGACGGCTCCTCTGCTGCAGTCTTCACACCGTACAATGCAGACTTCGACAGCCATACTTTTTAAAAATCGAAGACTAACCTAAGTATGAACTTCCGTACGAATTTTCGCATGATCTCAAGTTTCAAACTAACAATGATCGTAAGTTTCCCCTTAAGTATGATCGCAAGTTTCCCCTTAAGTGTGATCGCAAGTTTCAACTTAAGTATGACCTGAAGTTGGAACTTAAGTCTGAATTCAAGTTTAAACTTAATTTTAAACTTAAATTTGAACTGAAGTATTAAGTTAAGTCTGAACTTAAGTGTAAACTTAAGTTTGAATTTAAGTGTAAACTTAAGTTTGAACTTAAGTATGAACTTACGTATGAACTTACGTTTGAGCTCAAGTATGAACTTACATATGAACTTACGTGTGAGCTCAAGTATGAACTTACATATGAACTTACGTGTGAACTCGAGTATGAACTTACATGTGAACTTAAGTATACGCTTATATTCGAACGTACGACTTACGAATGTACTTTAACATTCGTTCCAGAAAAAAAGAAAAAAAAATGTTTCGAAGGCTGAGAGCGGAGATCGTCAAACTATGCCGAATACGAAAAGTAGGAAATCTCACGTCACTGCCAAACGTCTAGGAATTTCTGCTCGTAAAGAATATTTTACGCAACTTCGAGCGGTGATATATTTAAATTTCCAATCGGACCGAGAACACGGTGTGTCTCTCACCGCTGAGAATACACCGACGGCGAGAGTGTATAGAAAGACTGCCGAAGTCCTTCGACGTGAATCCTCACCGTCGACTCTGAAGAAACCCGGCCGTCTCGTTAGCTCGTAAAATTTCTCTCTCTCTTTTCCATCTTTTTTTTTTTCTTTCCCCACCGCTCCCGAACCATCCATCGCCCGCTCCCTTGTCTATATATTTTTCATGGTTACTCGTTGAAGACTTGTAATCTCGAATTGTTTGACGATAGTCTACATGCCGCCCGGGCGTAACGAGATCCATCGACTTTTCTGTCGATAAGTAACGAGAACGCGAAGCACGAGTTACGTCGAAAAGTTTCTGCAACGGATCTCCTCCTCGGATACATAAATAAATAAATAAATAAATATATACACACATCCAGACACAGCTCGATGCCCGAGGCTGTATATAGTTTGCGTTCGTCGTACTAAAAATTCACGAGAAACATAATGGAGAGATGTGAAAAGTCTAAGAATCTACTTCACTGTATGCAGGTATATAGTGTACATAAAGATCGTAGCAAAGGGTCGTTCCGCGAGGGATGAAAGTCCGTGTAATAAAGATGTCCATGCGTTTTCTCTTTGTCCCTCATTCTTCTCATTTTCGCTATATACGTTTCCGTCTCACCCTCACCGACCCGCCAGTCTTCTCCGTGCTGTAACCAAACGGCACTTGGCATCGGGAGAGCGAGCGAGAGGGGGAAAGTAGTTGGCGCCGATTAAACAAATCGCATTATAAGTTAGCTCGTGCTGGCTGCAGAAGCAGCAGCGGCAGCGCCAAACTTGCCAACTCACTTTATATTAAGACGTACCGCCCTGCTTGATCTGAGAACGGCTATAAACTTTGGGAGTGGCTTCTCCACCGGGGATAATTATTTAATTGAATTTATCAGGAGAGGGGGGGGGGTTGGGTTTAGAAGAACCTCTTCTTCCATCGGGAGAAAGATATGAAGACAGACTCGTTTCACGAATTCGTCGGCATTTTCGTCGCCATAGTTCTCTTCTGTGTCGCTCGCCTCCTCCTCGCCCTCCCCCAAGGACTAACAATTTCAGTTCTCACTTCGAATCTCTAATCGTCGCAGCCACCGTCCGTGAATCAACTTTCTTCTCTCGATCTTTCGACTAATACCGACTCTCTACTGCAATTTCACAGCTAATTTCCCGTATGACGTCATACAAGAGATTTTCAAACCGGAAGTGACCTATTTCTGGTTAATCTCCGGAGGTAAAAAACGCCGATTTCTAAATTTCATAATCCACAACGACCTGCCCAATTATTGATATTAGATTTCTAAAGAATTTGTTTTACTTTTGAGGGCAATTTGGTAGGGGAGAGCGGGGCAAAATGGGACAGTGAAGCAAAACTCATCTTTCCAATAATCTTTGTATGTCCCATTTTGTCCCAACGATACATCCGGATTTTCAACTCCGTTTCGCCGCTCTTACCACCATCGCCACCATCCAAAAGTCATTGGGAAAATGTGTTTTGCCCCTTTATTCCATTTTGCCCCGCTCTCCCCTGATCCTTCACCGTTGACATAAATCGTTCCCTTCCGCGTTGACCTCTGCTCGTTACAGCGAAATTTCTGAATACCGCGACTCCAGGTCGCGGTATTCCGAAACTGCATAACGAAGAGTGGCGCGGATTAATAGACACTTTAGATCTTCTTTGGGCAATTTGCGAATTAGCGCGGACCCCGAGGGGAGGGATTTCGAAGAGAGGAGTAACTCATTCATGGGTAGTTAACGATAGCGTTAGTCGCGTGCGTAATACTCGTCGGCTCCTCCGGCAATAACTTTTAAAGTTCTTGCGCGTCTTTTGGGAGAACCGGAGCGCGGTTCTTTCCAAGGAGCATGGAAAGAACAACGAATGTATACATACCGTAATGGTACATACTATAATTCCGTTCGCGAAAAGTCGAGAGACTCGAGAATATAGAAAAGTGGTATCGCGGCCGAGAGGCAGTATAGATGGGGAGATACGGATGGAGACGAAGCGAGAGGAATAACGAGAGAGCCACATAGGAATATCAGAGTGCGCGAGGGAAACAGACCGGAAAAAAGAGAAGGAAAAAAAAAACACAAAAAACGGCAAAACGAAAGAGGGCTGAGACGGCGGGAAAAAGAAAGTACCAAGGGGCAGCGGGGCGGCGAGGTGGAGAGACGAGGGAGTTTAGGAAATCGGAGAGTCGCGAAGGAGAGAAGAGAGAGGAAGGGATTGGAGGGGCGTGGAGGGGGGAGGGGGGTTGTGGTGGTGGTGTGGAAGGGTTGGTAGTGTGAGGTCGGTACGGCGACGACGACGCCGGTGGTCTCTCGCACGACAGAAAACGCCGGTGGTAAGAGGAGACCAGGGTCGTCCTGGCGTGACGAGAACGAAGAAACGTTTGGTAAGACGGTTATAGAGAGTGAGAGGGAAGAAAGAAAAGTAGAGGACAGGGTAAAACCTCGACGACGCGAATGGTGCCGAGAGCGCGGCATGAGAGGAACGCAACGCCCGGATGAAGCGAAGTAGAAGAAGGAAGAATATGCGGCTGCAAGAAAGAGCCGTCCAATATTTCAACGCGGGACGATCGCCCCGCGCGGGCCCGCGCGACTGTGAGCGACCGAGCGACCACTTGAAATATCTTGTCGCCGGGAGAGAGCGCAAAACTTTTAGACTCGGGCAAACTGAAACATGCTGACGTAACCATAAAGATTGCCGAGGGTGAGGTAAGGAAAACTCCTTGGGAGTGGCGCTCCCACTGAGGGACGCCGGAACGGATGATTTTTCGGCAGGGGGTTGAGCGACTGAATCGGCCGGGGGATTCCCCGGAAAGACGCCGTGGGGCTTGTTCATCGCCCCGTTCACTCCGGTGCATCCCCGGCGCTCGCCGCCGCATTATAACCATCCCAAACTGCTCTCTGCACCAGGTTCGTTTCACTCTTCGTCCATCCGCGTACACCGAGAACGTTATCTATATCACACGCTGGTCTCTCTACTTTTGTCTCTATTCGCGCCGGCCTTCCGCCGCTCTCGTCTCCGCTCACAAACCCCGATCTCTATAACTGTACAACGAAAACCGAACACTTTTTGCCGACCTGTACTCGCCCGGTATGTCCTTCGCTCTCTGACGAATATCCTGCATTATCTCCCTTCCATGTCAGCCATTTATACACCCGCGCCAAATCCCTTCTCTGATTGTATTCAATTTTCAACCCCCCGTCGCCCGGTAATTTATCGTACGGTCCGATGCGAATACCCTCGAAAGCGCTGACTTCACTCCTTTTACTCTCAAGGAAGAGACGATGTTCTAGTAATTTTTTTTTTTTATCAACAACAATATTTACTAGACACTAAGTTTTTCCTTATAAAACTTTACTGATTTTTTTACAAGAACCTTTCCGGCCTGTAACGCTCCTCCAAGAATTTTTTATCTGCCTGAAGATGCCTTTCGTGAGCCGTCGCAGAGAGAATTTACCTCTTTCCCATCGAAGGACGAATTAAAAAAAAAAAAAAAGAGTGAAACCACAAATGGCATTATTTAATGCGAGACTACCCAGAGATCGCCGGATCGCGGCGCTGCGAGTTCTCACGGAGCCTCGGGCCATGCTCGGTCGTTCTCGGTCGACCCCAGCCGCTAATTCCATACCCGCTGCCTTCGGAGGATCCTCGAAGTCGAACAGAGCCGAGGGCTCGATCGCACTCTCGGCGGTTCGACGGGAAAGAGAGAGATTTCTGCGAGGGTGTGCGGGCTCGTTGGCGCCGGAAAGGCGCGCCACGGCGCCACGTGGCCATGCTCTCTCTTCCCGTTCTACTCCCTTTCCACGCAATCTCACCCACCGACCGATCCTCGCCGCTCCTTCCCTTTAACCCCCGCCTCGGCGTACTTTTCTCTCCCTGTTACTCGCCCTCACCTCCGCGTATGTGTGTCCGCGTCGTGCGCGAGCCACGGGAGATCCACCCGCGCGATTTTCACCCACATTGGCGCACACGCGGATAAAGGAGAAACGCACACAGTTTCGACACCCCCGCTGCTCCCTGCAGGAACAACCCGCTATCTTGCTCTATCTACGACGCGAATTGCCGCCGCGTATCTTCACCGAACGATACCGAGGTGAATGTCTAGGACCGCCGCCCGGACTCCCCTCAGCTCTCTATCTGTATCTCTTATACTTTACTCTCTCGCTCGGCCGACGGAAGAACCACGCTCAATGCATGGAGCTAAGAACCTCGTTTGTTACACGTACGCGTTTTTTTTTATCATTCCTTTTTTTGTGCCATTACCATTCGAAGTCCGGATACTCGGTACTCGAATCCGTATCCTCGTGGTCCATGCTGAACGCTGGTAAGGTTGGTCTCGATAAATGGGCGAAATTGATCATTTTTATTTTTCTCATTAAAGACCCGGCTTGGAGTATTCAAAGGCGATTCATCGGACAATCGGCCTGTGAACGTTAAGATCGGGGGAATTCGTAGGAGAAGAGCTGAATCTGTAAAAGTGATGTCACCGATGATCTGAGACGTGCAGAAAATTCTCAGGTTCAGATGCTAATCGAGCGGTTGTTTATCCTCCGTCGGATGATCTCACGTGCAGTTAAATTTTGATGAGTTCGCGCGCTCCGGACATGCTATCATCGCAGGCCTCGCTTGCGGACGGAGCCTTGCAAGCTTATTTTGTACGCAGGAAAAAATGGATTGCGCGTGCGACAAACACTTCTTCTCCGCGATGGTCCACGATTTTTTTTTCTTTCTAGCTGATGTCACATTTTTTTTGCGCAATTTTTAGATTAGCTGAAGACGCTACCACCTTCTTGTTCTTGCATCGCTACCAGCTTCAGCTTAGACTGAAGTCGCTACCGAGGGTTAAAAAAAACAAAGTTTTCGACAAATATAAGTAATAGTTTTGAAAAAGTTGTCGAAGGTGAAAATCCTTCGCGGAAAAATAACCGAATATTTCATTTAAAAAGATATGTTCGTTGTATCAAAAGTTACATTAAAAAAACCGAAGATTTCTTGTTTCAGGTAAAGGGATTCGACAAATTCCTGAAATGGTTAAAACGTATAAAATATCTCTATCGACGAACGAACGAAACATTTTTATTTACCTAATTCTCTTCAACAGCTGAAACAAGAGTGCTCGTTTTTCGTTGAAAAATGACAATACATTGAAAAATGTATAAAAAAAATATTTGTCCTGTATGCGAACCTTTTTTAGCCTGTACTCTAGGCGCGTTAGACATATCTAATCCCGCCACTGTGGCAGCGAGCCTCGCGGAATCCATTAGTTGGTACAGTCGTATAGATAGCCATGCAGGAAAGAGCCGGGGGATGCGTTTCAGCATCGACGCGCGATCTTTCATCGGACTGCCCGCGTGAAGTGCCGGAGGATGGAAACCCCGAGGTGCACACGGAAGCGGTGACCACCCCCTCGCTCCCGAAGTGCGGAGTGCCGTTCCGGAAAATTCATCGGACTCTCCCGGCCGATTCTCTTTCGTTCCTTCCCCACTCCAAATTCCGCGTCCCGACGAAATCTATCGTTTACATTGCGGGTGTAAAGCGCCCGGTCGGGGCAAAAAGTGACGCCGCACGCTACACAGAGGTGAGCTCTTCGTAAATCCGAGAACGTTCCGGTTATATTAACGAGCGCGAAGGGCTCGTACGGATTTATTGCCAAGCCGAGCTAAACGCCCGATCGTACGTTTCTATGCGGCTCGCACGATTTTTTATTTATTTATTTTTTTTTAAATTGTTATCGCATTTCCGTTTTTTTTCTTCAATTTTACCCTCGCACGGTTACAAGCCCGAATGAAGGACACTCCCGCTTCGTTCCCACCCTGAAAGCCGTCCCACTGTCCCGCGCGATATCTCTGTCAATTTTGTCGGTGAATTCGCGTATTTCGACGAGTTAACTCCGCACCGACTATCGATCCCTCACTGTCAGTAACGATAGAGCGAGGTATCAGAGGAATCGGAGGAAGGCACTCGAGGCTCGCTGGAAGCACGCACCAGCGATTTACGGTGCAATCGGATCGGGAATTGAGGGGTCGTAATACGGGGCGCAATTCACGGTCCTCTTGATACCTTCATTCGACATATTGCTTGATCATCATACCGGCAGGTTCGTACCAAGGGAGGAAAATAAATAAACCCTTGAATCTCCTATGCGCGTGTACGCGCGAGGGTGTGTTTCTTCGCCTTCCGAACTCCTTAACTTTAATTTGCCTCACTCGGTAGGAAAACGCCTTCGTCCTCGGTGTCGGGTATTCAGAGAACGTAATGGAAATACTTGTAGAGCCATTACCTCCGGATGAAAGGGCATTATATTCGATGAAAGAAGTAAAGCGCGAGAGAAGAAAACGTCGGATCGATCGCGAAGCGTCGGGACTTTGAGAGTTCTCGAATACAGCATGTGGATGATGTGTTTGGCGACGTAAAGGGAGCGCGCTGGGCAAAATGGACCGTTTTTTCAATCGAACTAACAGTCTGCAAATAAAATTAATGAAATTGTCTACCGATCGATAAATAAATGACCTATCGGCAGAGTCAAGTGTGGGGCAAAGTGGACCGTTTTTTAAATCGAACTAAGGATCGGCAAAAAAATTAATGAAAATACCTACCGATCGATAAATAAATAACCTATCGACAGAGTCAAGTGCGAGGCAAAATGGAAAGTTAATGAAATTGCCTATAGATCCATAAATGAATGACCCATCGCCAGAGTCAAGTACAATCTCACCGTCACGTTTTACCATAACAATTTACGATCCGCTTTAGAAATTATTTTACACAGCCGGCATTTAATTTGAAGATCGTCGAGTGACAAAATAAAAAGAAATCTCTCGTTCGGGTGGGCCTCGGAGTGAAACGGCGGCTCAAAAAAATCGTGTACATCGTACACGAAGCTGGTGTGAGAAAAAAAAAAAAGAAAAAAAAACGAAGTGCAACGGGTTGAAAGCTCGTGGTAACTGTTACGAGGGGTGGTGAGTTGCCAAAATGGAATTTCCGACCTCTCTGTCTCTCTGTCACCGCTGAAAAAGTGGGCCGGGACCGGGAGTCCGTCACCGGGAGTAAAATAAGAGGAAAAAAAGAAGAAGTAAAAAAAAAAACTGGCAACGAGTTAAAATTTTTTGCGGCCACTGTGCTGTGTCCCGGCAAATATAAGGGATAGGTGTACGGGTGCATACGGGCGGGGGATGCATACGAGTTTTCGGTTCGGATGCAGGCGGGCCGGGGCAGCGCGCACTACTTCTTCCCGCTGTCCACGCGGGTTCGTTACCTCATAAACAAAGTAATGACTGCGTGTATGCCAGCAGGATTTTTCGGGAAAATTTTATCCACGGCTAAAAACTATACCCCTGTTACACGTAGTACCGGCAGTTAGCTATAACCCGTTCGGAGATAGATAGGATAGAAGCTCGGCAGTAGTTTCAGCGAATTCTAGAGCAGACACGTTGCCGACTCGCCCTACACACATTGCCTCAACCCCACCCCCCCCCCTCCCCCAGCCGCCCCCGCACGTTACCATTCTCGACTTTGGGCGTGTATATAAATCACAAAATTTATCCCGCAAACGGTCGATCGAAGCCTCGCTAACTGAGTGTTCTTTCTCGCAGTGTGTTCTCGACGCGACGACCAAACCCTCCACCCTCTTCGGCGGTCCCCCTAAACAACGTTACATCCGAACTATCGGACCATCCTCGTGTTCCACATTTTGTTTTTATTCTCTTCCACTTCCGCATATAGATATATATATATATGTATACCTGTGTGTATAGTTACATACGCGAGCTATAGCTGATCGAAGTGTGGCCCCGATTGAAAGTTTTAATTTCGCAAATGAAAAAGTTGTCGTTGAGGACATCGGAACGAGGACGAAGCTCGGCGAGCGATAAGGGACATAAAAACGTTTGAACTTGTAAAATTTTCCGTGCCGTTCCATAGTTGTCTTTAACGTTTCCACGGGATTTCGCCGAGAGAAGTCAAAGGGCCGAGCGCAACTGCCGGCGAAGGGTGGAATCAGAGAGTCGTTTATCGAAACTGCCGGCGACGGAATAGTGGATAGAGAGCGATACGAGCGGTTTGAGCAACGTTAAGAGGGCGATTGGCTTCCGGCTTCTCCGGCTTTGCGAGATCTGGCGGAAAATTTTCGACTAGCTTAGCTGATTCGGGGCATCGATTAAGCGATTCGGGGGACGAGGGGGAATAAACTTTTCGCGGAGATTGCGGGACCACGAGAGAGAAAGAGTTGCATGTGGGCTAATCATTCGGCTGACGGGCGATCTTCGCTCGTCACTCGATCGTCCGCCGTCGAAATGCTCGGCTCGAGTAGGGGAGGGCGGGGCAAAGTGGAACAGTGGGGCAAAACGGGATAACGGGACAAAATGCGATTTTCCAGTAACTCTTGGATTATGGTAACTGGGGCAAAACGGTGGTGAAAATGGGGATGTATCGTTGGGACAAAATGGGGCACCCAAAAATTATTGGAAAATTGAGTTTTGGCCCCGCCGTCCCGTTTTGCCCCACCGTCCCATTTTGCCCCGCTCTCCCCCCAGTACACGGATAAAAAAGAAATTGTTGGGCCAACAAGAATTTTGTTACCTTGACTCATTTGCCTGGTTAACATAGGGACAACAAAATATTTTGCTGTGGCAGCAAATATCTTGCTGCAGCAGCCAAATTTTTTTGCTGACACAACAATTAATTATTAACGATCTACATTTTGTTAGAGAAACAGAACTATTTTTCTCCGTGTAAAATACCTTCGTGCACGGAAAAAAAATTGTTTGTACAACGAGATTTTTATTACCGTAACAAGTTTAGTTTGTTAGTACCGGGATAACAAAACCAGCTTCTAACCATAGCAACATTTTTCGCTCGGAGTGATTTGCTACCGCAACAAGACAGCCTTTCTTGCTGTAACAAAAATCTTTGTTATATGACTGAGCGAGGCGCGTATATGCGCGAAGACTACGTCGATTTTTATACCGCGCAATGTAAGTACTCGCCGAGCGAGGATCCCGGCCGAATCGCCCGGATTCGAGGTCCTCGCTCATTGAGGATCCCGTACGTGAAGGGATAAAAATATTGTTCGTTGATAAAAACAAAACATCGTGGACCTTCGCAAACAATAAATGTTTGTTAAATGTACACATATTTTTCACTGTGCAGTTAATATTTTTTTTACGCAGACACCGTTCTCCGATAACGGTAGATTGTTTTATTTCTATTTTTATTCATAGGTAGGTGCAAAATCGAAATATGCGCGCATTTGTTCGATTTTTTCGCCCATCGTGAGGAGTTTTGAAATATTTTTTTGCCAATATTCATCCATAGACCACAATCTTTTTTTATTCCCTATTTTTTACATTAAAGCTCGTGTTATTTTATCCGTCAAAACATTCGAGGCTCGTTATTTTGTTCGTATGAATTTTTATTTTTCCCATCGTTTCCGGGCATCCGGTCAGTCAGCGCTCGACGCTCCAGCGAGAACGTGGTGCAGCTGAATCGACCGTCGCCCCGGGACATTGGGAAATCACCTCCGGACTTCGCTGTCTCTTTCTCGCTCTTTTAAATCACCATTCTCTCGCTCTCCTCTTCACATTCGCTGTGGGGTTGAATTCGCACTTTTCTTTCCAACAAGCTACTGGGCAGTACCGATCGCGCAGTTAGGTCGAGAACTTCGGAAGTTCCGTCTTAAGACAAAACGTTACTTCTGATTTGCAAATATCTGATAGCTTGTGACCGTTTGAAAATTTTATTTTTCGATCGGAAATAGGTCACTATTGTTTTGAGAAACTCATTTTTCGACCGGAAGTGATGTCATACTGAAAATACGTCACGTACGGTTTGAAAATCTCATTTTAAGATCGGAAGTGCGTACTTTCGGTATGGACATTACTTCCGGTCGAAAAATGAGATTTTGAAACCGAAGTGACGTTCTCCCCGAAACTGAGAATCTGACAACGTAGTAGTTATCCAGGCAATGTGAGGGTTTCTCGTTATTTCAACCGAGCTCTTGATCCCATTGATAGTATATTAAATGCATATACATAGCAGTTCCCAATCTAGTTACTTTTTAGCGGAGATGAGTTTTCGCTGTAATAAAATTACTTACATTTTATTAACTGATGTTTCTCTTCTCTATGTTTCAGATCACCGGGGAACCGAGGACTGCCGTGACAAACGGTTTGTGATAAGACGTAGAAATAATCAATCTAGAACACGAGGATATACGTACTTCAAGGATGCCATTTTACAGTAGTGCAATTTGTGGTGCACGCGAGTCGAGAGTTCGCGCCAAGAGGAACGGCGTACCGTTTTGCACCTGCTCAAAAAAAATAAAAATAAAAAGGAACAAAAAATTAAGAGAACCGACGAGTCTTGATCGATTGAGACAGAGATGTATCCATTTTTTTTGCCGTTTTCTTCGAGCTTGATTTATTTTTAAAAAACGCATAGAACACATACATCGCAATACCGCGTTGATAACAGGACGCAGCCATGCATCCTATCAACGATCGCTCGTTCGCTTTAAACGTTCCTCGCGTCTTTTTTTCTCGTTTTTCATCGGCGTATCCACACCCTTTGCACTTGTATTAAGAAAAAAAAACACACAAAAACAAAAAAAAATTGTAAACGAAAACTTTAGTCAATATTAAACGGCCGTGATGAATTGTAACAGTAGATCCGAGACTCGAGTACAATAGTTAATAAACGTCATGAGCTTCAAAGCGATAAATACGACGAGAAACATTGAAGAATAATCAAAGCAACGAGACCGACGGAGATAGAAGCGGCATATACGTACCACAGTATGTTAAATATACGTATAGCGTGCGAACGGAGACGCGGAAGAAGCGATTTTTCTCTCGATCTGTATAGTGACCGTACGGGTACGATTCAAGTCAATTTTTATAATAATAAGACGTGTTATAGAAGTCCAATGGTTATAGTCGTTATACTGTACGTAGTTGCTCACACTCGATATTAACAATGCAAGCGACCTTCGGTATAATAAGAGGCATATATATAAATATACATATATATATATATACACATAAATCTATATATACACACGCAGACAAGTTGCATAGTTGGATGGTCAGAAGTGTGAAAGTGAGATTGAAACATATGTGAAAGCACACAACGCTCTCGCAAATTCAACACATACACCCCACACATACACACGCGCACACACGCACGCACACGCATAGTTGAGTTACTGCGGGCGATAATAAAGCGTACGATAGTGGAATAGAAGAAAGATACAGAGAACGATTCTCGTCGACCTTTCTCGATCCCTGCATACAACCATTATGTACTTGTCGTTTCTAATTAATCATATTACGCCGCAAGAAACGCCACGGATTTACATATACCCTCAAAATTGTTTATTTAATCTTTAAAAATCAAATTCTCTTGGTGCAAGGGAATTTTATTCAGTACACGGTACTTTGATTTCTATGTGCCGCCGACGATAATCTTTTGTACGAAATGGATCTTTTTGAGAGCACACGCGACCACTCACAGACAATTTACACACATAGCTATACATTTAACTATAACATTAAAAAGTAAATGATAGATATACAAGATACTATATTGATGCTTAGGGAATTAATATTACTATATTATATTAAATACGTAACGGTAGTGTATATTACTTTGCAAGTCGATCATGAGTTATAGATAAAGATATTAAAATCAATATATGATAAATAAATAAATATATATATATAAATATATATATTTAGGTATAAAATGTTCTGTAGGTGTAGGCTAATTAAACAACAACAAAAATGTAACACGGCGTAAAAAGGGGGGAACGAAAGAAGTCGACGAGTCGAGCAGCGCGTCGCATCAACGATGAAAGTCGAAAGGCGGTGGAGGCGGAAGATTGGAGATACCATCTCGCCCGGGCGGACAATTAGATAATGATTATATAAATAGAGAATAAATTAGCCCGCTCGATTGTCGGCGTTAATGGTGCTTTAGGGGAATTCATTTATCATTATTATTCTATCCCCGTCCCCGATGCGTCTTAGTCACGTGATGTAGCGCGCTCGAACGCACTGGGATAAACCAAGCGCGTTGTGTCGGTCGATTCCTTGTATTTCACTGTCGTTCGTTTCTTCATTTTTTCTTTCCCCTTAATTTTTCCTATTTTAAATTGGTTTGGGTAAAACGGTACTACTAATTAGGCTTTCAGCTCGACAGACGGGCCGAGCCCGCACCGCGCGACTACGTCTATTTGTAACATATATATATTTAAAAAATAAAAGTAACAAACCCTTATATTAAGCGGTGCGAGCCGATCGAAGAACGTGAACTAAAAAAATGTCACATTACTTCTCCGTACTTTTACACGCGAAATAAAATATAATGTTGTAATAAATGAGGTAAACGAGATGAATTAAAAAAAAATTACTCGGGCGATAGCGGCAATTAACGAGCCGACTTCGATAAATCGAGGACATCTTTTTAATTTTTAGCTGTATAGTGTATATTATTTTGTTTCTTTCTACCAATGAGGACGAGAATAATGCGCACGAGTGTGCCCACGCGACGATGACGCATTTCAGGGCACTCTCGCACGCATTAAAAAAATCGAGATGACACACAATCACACATACACACACACATCTTATACATACATTTACACCGGACGTACAGGTACACATGCGTTTAGTGATGCATAAGAAGTAGTCAGCTACTATCTTCGAAAACTTGAGTTATATCGTTAACATGGATACTATTTAATATATGATTCAAGCTTATAATAAACGGGTTGTATAGAAATGAACAAAAAAAAGATTATTTAATTATTTTGTATTATCCACCTCCCTTTTCATCGCAGATTGCCGGCTAAAGGTAAGAAGCATCCTTCGCGATTCGTTTATTTCTGAAAGAAGGTATAAAACAAATTCAAAATTTGATGAATCATTTAAAAAAATTATTATTAGTAGTAGTGAATTTATTGACATTGCATGAGATTGAACAGTTTATTATAAAACGAATTATTTTAAATCATCTCGGATATGAGATTTTGAAAATGAACTTCCAGAACCAAGTATTTCCATGCATCTTTTCCCCATTAAATTGGAAAATAAAATCGGGCGTATCGTGAGCGAGTCGTCGGACGAGACTCGACGGATTGAGACACACACCGACGCCTCGTTCGATTTTATATTATTCCATATAGTGGTGTAATGTACACAATAAATACATAGGTCTCAAGGCGCTGTCATTAATCAACGTCCCAGAGAAGAATGGAGCATTGTCGGGAGCACCCACGTGAAACGTGGAAGCCGGCCTCGTTTGCCGAGCGCCGAGAGCCATGCAGAGTGAAGGAGGGAATTCTCAGGAAGGAAAACCCTTGAAATGGGACTCTAAGTGCAACAGGGTAGCTGTATCTATCTTTCTTTCATCCCCCTTTTCAGTCGTACCCTCGATTCTCGAAATACTTTTTTTTTAATAAAAAAAAAGAATATCTCATCTCTTATATCATCAATTAATTCTTGAGGACTTTGCATAAGAAAAAGGAAAAAAAAATCCAACTCTCTCGGTCAGCTAACGCATAATTTGCACCTTTATTTCCAGCGTATAATTCAGCCTAGTCGATTCAAGCGTAAAACACCGGCGAGAGGGAGGCGGCTCTTTGCCCCGAGAGATTCAAGGGTTGTCCACGCCGACGGCCTTGTCCTCGCCAATTTAGATGTCTGTTTAACGAGTTCCCAGTTAAATGGAACGGAAGCCCATCGGATAGTGTCGCTCGGTATGGTGTTCCCGTACAATTAAAATGCAAATTCAGCCTCCACCCCCGCAATCTCTCGCGGGTTCGGCCTCGCGCAACAGAAGTTTTAAATATAACTTTCGTAGTTCGTCGACTTTTTCGCTTTCGCGAACCGGCATCGCGAATTGGCATCTCATTGGCCTGGCCTACGGGGATCGGCGGTGGGAAACAATCCGCGGAAAGAACCGTCCTGGTTTGTTCTGCGAGGTGGCAATATCTCGAGGCGAGGTAGTGGTATAAAAAAAAAAGAAGATGCCAGACGCCCGGAGAGATTTCTTTCGATTTAATTAGGGGGTGGTCCCACGTCGCGGAGTTTCGCGTGACCTTCCCCTGTAACGCTCTGCTGCAGTGACGCGTGTGTGCCACGGCAATATGGCGCGAGGTGGAGCGGCGTTACTGGAAAATTTCTTAATTAAATTCTCTCCTTCGCGCCTCTTTCTTACCCCCCGTTCCAACACTTTCAAGCTCGCACCTCTATTAGCTACTCGTCCAGAAAGCTCCGGAGTACCAGCGGAAAACCGTAACTCCCTTCGAGTTTTTTCATTCGGTCGTCCCGACCGTCTTAGCTCTTCTTTTTTTCGGTCCCAAGGCGAAGAGGCACAGACGCGAGGAAGAAACAGACTCGTCGTACTCGCGCGAAAACCCCGGACGTCTCTCAATCCAGACCCCAGACGCAACTTAAGATTGCTCCGCGCTCCTTCCACTCACTCGCTCTTGCCGTGAGCTCTTTAACTTGGAGGGACTTTTATTCTAATCATCCGGAGTCTCATTTTTTTTTTTTTTTTTTGTAAAGGCGGTCTCCATCAATTTAAGGAGCGAAAAAAGTGAAAATCACTTTTGTCGTGATGTATTTCCGGTATGTCGTCACATCCGGTTTAAAAATTAGATTTTCAAACGTAAAATGACGTCACTTCCGATTGATTTTGATGAAATTTTCAGACCAGAATATTCCCAAAGACTCCGCAGTGCCTCAATGATTCACGTTACTCGTGTGAAATTGCAGAACGTAAAACACCCGGCTTTCGTGAGAGGCGAGCAACAGGTCGAACTGAAAGATTAAAGCGGCCTTGTTTATCCGACGCGCCAAACGAAAATAGTTCGTGCGGGAGTCGTGTGTGTCTATCGGTAAAATTCTCCCAATTATGCGCGAGAAACACAGTCCCGGATAATAACAGCGGTATGTCTCGCCGAGAACAGGAATATCTCGTGGCTTTCCATTGCCGATTCAGCTGCTCTTTCTCATTTAGCCTATCCTTCCTTTGATTCGTCCGCGGTTCGTTTATTCACCTTCCGAGATCGGGTACGCCCGAGGGCATTGTCAATATGCATAAGGGAGTTTAAGCTCCGCGCGGCCGCAGCCGAGAATGAGAGAAAAAGAGTCGCCTGCCTCCCTGGAAATCCCGAGAACTGCCGCAGAGTAAACTGTACGTTTCGACGAGAGGATATAACGAGTTATAAATTATGAATCAAACTCGGGCAACGAGGCGAGCGCTAAATGAGGGAAACTAGCGAAATCCGTCGTGGATTTTGCTCCCGATTTTCCTCGCAACTTGGTCGTTTATCTGGAAAGATTTTCGGGTCGCAAATTGCGAGTCGCGATAGGGGAAAGATTCCCGGGCAAATGTGGCAAGTGAACAAAAAAATAACAAAAATGTAGGAACAGTTTTATATCGCATGAAAGGTTCATGCTCCTCACCGCGTACCGCTCCATACTCCTAATGCGATTCGATCGAATGCATCGCTCGTTCTCGTGCACCGGAGATACTCGCGCACTTGCGAGTGATCTATGCAGGCAAAGGCGATCGAGTCCATGCATGGGCGGTAGATATATACTTTGTATTATCGTTATGCGATTGGTATCGAGGCCGTGCGAGCGCCAGCGATAAAACTGTCGCGTATCTCGGTCTTAATCCGTTCGGTCATCTCGCGGGCTACCTGACTTCTACTTGCAATGATCGATCGTTTCTCCTGGCCGTTTTGTACAAGTGCAGATTGTCTTGATGACTGAGGTAATAAGCTTCATTGTCATCGACATACCGGTACGACACTTGTCGTTGCCACGTGATTTGCAATTTATTCAAATATCGTCGATGCAGAACGCTGTCGCACGACCTGCTAATAAATCCGATGATTCTTTAACAAGTGTATTTAACGGAAGCGGAAAGGAATCTCTTCACTGATCGATACGTACAGGGTAAGTCAGGGTGATATCGCTACGCGGGTGATTGGGTCACCCGTAATATCTTTTAACTTAACAAACGATTAACTTGACAAACGAATGGCGCTGCCGTTCGCACAGTTTTTAGTATAGGTGGATACAAAATGATTGCACCGAAAAGACAATTTCCTTTTTCCTCGGCGGACTGCGGTCCCAAAACGGCTTCCAATACAGTTCTTATTACCGGCGGCGATCTTTCACATCACCTTAAAAGGGCCTCGTTCGAAACACGAATAACCGTGAGTGTTTGAGGTTTGTCGAGAAATTTTACTCATGGTTGCCACGAAATTCTCCAACTGAAGTTCCCAGACTTTTCCTGGTTTTCCAGGTCTTCCAGGTACGTAGCAACCATGTTACTGCACAAGACGAAGCGAAAAAATGATCGCACTAACAAAAAAATTACATAGTGAAAGCAACAATACTGACATTTTACCATAAAAAAGTAGTTCCCAAGGGAAACATCTACATTTTATAGTTGCAACGATGATAAAAAAAATAATGGTTGCAACGATAATTATAGTTGACCCAATTGATTTGTTATAGTAATATATCATAGATAACGAATTCGTTATAGTAGGAAATACTATGGTTTTCCTCAGCGCGAATGAGCGCTGTTTGATAGTTGAAACGCTGCACGAGGTTTTCTCCGCCGCACAGCTCGATGGTGTAGGACATAAGTAAAAATACCACACGGGAAACTGTGCACTAGTGCAGTAATCTGCAAAACCGACGAGGCTCGAACTCTTTACTCTCCGCCGGGTCAAAGTCGTGGCTAACGATAAAGCGGAGGAACAAGCGGGGATTCTGCAAGAGCGACACTGGCTAGCGTACCAGTCTCCGCTGCAGTCGCGATCGTCGTCATCCGCGTTGGGTGAATAGTGGATTTCCTTCTGTGCCGACGGTGAATCGAAGAGGGACGATTTACGGTGAAATCCGAAGGACGAGACTCGAAGCGCCCGAGGGATGGCTCGCTTGCGCGTCGAGCCTACGAGGAGGGTGCGCCTGAGCAAAGGGGGATGATCGTCCTCCCGGTTGCCCAGACAGCAGGAGTTTAGTCGGTGATCGTCCCGAAACGCGTTAACGTGCCTCTGCATCCTACATGGGACGAAATGTCTGAGATGGCTGCGAGAGACGCGTACATTTGATAGGGGGGGTTTTGTTACAAAAAAAAAAATATATATATATATATATATGTATATATATATATATATCAAAAATTTTTTTTAAAATATATGTAAAGAAAAAAATCTATGTACAGAGAGAAAGAGGAGAAGATAGCCATAAGCTAGAGACGGCAGAGTTTTTCGCAGCATGACCGGTTTGATGAGCGCCCGAATTAAATTTCGAATGATTGTCAGTTAGATGAAAATAATCCCCCGTTCTCGCGAGACTGTTGTGCTTTTCGTAACCTTTACGTAGTTCGAATTACCCCGATTAACCGTCGGAAATCGGTCTCCCGTTTCGCCGAGCTTCGCATCTCCGTCCGGGTACAATCGGGCCGTTATCGGTTCGCGAAAGCGCGCTTTCCTGGGACCACGATGGAGAGACCGTGACAAATGATTCGAGAGAAAACCGGTAAGTAAAAAAAAAAAAAACACAAAAAACCTCGACAATAAGAGAGAATTATCCTGATCTCAATTCCATTACCTGCGACACTCGCCGCATGCGTTCAATTGCACCTCTTTCGCCCAATCCTCGATTCTTTTCGATCGAATCCGATCGCTCCGTCGACGAAAAATCGTTCTCGTTCGAGCCACGGACTGAAAAAAAAAAATGATCCGCAGAAGGTGCGAAGGATAAATTTTTGTTCACACCGAGTCTTCGATCCAACAAGCCTCTCCCCCGTAGCACCCGGCTTTAGAGTACTTTCGCACGGAATAGTATAGATGTATCCAACGGTAGAGAAACATTTCGCAAATTATTGATCGACCAAACACGCACGCGTTTACCCGCGATGAGCGATGTATTAAACGAACCAAAATGCTGTGCGACGCTCGTACGTTCGGTTCCTCCGCGCCCTCGCGATACTGTTGACAAATACGTCGCCCTGCAAATTTACGATCGGCCGATATCGTGCGACAGTGTTTAAGCTCGGAAGCTGCGCTGCACCGCGATTGATCTTGCCGATCGGCCCAGCGCGGTCCTCGCTCCCCTACGGCTACGGATAATCGTGGAAGCTGGTCGGCTTAATCCCGCGGGAGAGTTGATCGCACGATGCGGAGTAAGCGCGACGCCTACGAGAGCATTACCCATTAATCAATTGACTCCCGAGCGAGCGTTTGCTATAGACGGTGGGCCTCGCAGTTACCCCGCTCCGGTATCTCCAAATTACCTCTATGCCACGATCCCCCTTTCTCCCGCCGCGTTTTATTACAAATCCCGAACGAACATCCCGGATAAACTGCTCGCTCGTGGCTTTCTCCATCCAACGGCCGTATTATCGTTTATCTATGTTCCGTTCTCGACATTAATCGTTCTCGTTATTCCCTCGCGTCGATTAAACACGTTTTTGGTAAGGCGGACTTTAAACTTACACGGTGAATTAGCGTTTGTACGTTAAAGGAACATTTCAATCTCTGTAAATATAGAAAGATTCATAACTCTTTTTTTCTGTTAATTGAACCGGATTTTTTTATTTTTTAGAGCTCGATCTATAATTGAACTGTTTGTATCGGGTGGCTGGTCGGTAGGTAGGGTAGTTGTTGGTCAGCTTTGGAATTCACCGACATTCGTTGCTGAAAAATCCCAATTTTCATTAAGCTTCTGCATTTAATTTACTTTTGCGTATAAAGCTGATATGAAAAATCATTTTCGGTGATTATTTGGGTTTCTCGTGGAAAAGCTTTGTCTATAAATTGATGGATCTTCAAGATTCCTTCCGGCAAATTTATGGCTACTGGTAAATACAAAACGTCACTCATTGATGCAATATTTTGGTACTACAAAGATTTACCATAAAAATTGTAGTTATTCGTCGTTTCGGGGTGATGTCCCATGCATTTTTTTCACTGATAAAGAATCTACCACTTATTTTACTCTTGACTGAATATTGGACACGGAAACTCGCGTCAGAATGAAAATAAACATTTTTTCGTAAAATTAAAAAATTCAACTCCATGTCACAATGTCACTCCGTGCCATCGTACTCACCAGATCACGAAGTAAATCCTCGTTGAATCCGCGCCTCGGTTATCTTATGAAAATTATCCACCGTCGAGCGAAACGAAGAGCAATCGCACGGCCCGAAACGGCTCTCTTGAAGCCCTCTCATCGGTCGTCGCAATGAGAGGGGTTAGGCCGGCTTAGCCCGCTAAATTATCTTATTCGGCTAATGGATTTTATAGTTTGGCCGGCTAAGCCGTCTTAGCCGGCTAAACTATTTTAGCCGGCTAATCCATTTTCGCCGGCCAAGCTATTTTAGCCGACCAAATGCATAAAATTGTGCACAATTTTGTGCGTAAAATCGAGCCCCTCAATGTCGCATTGTACTTTACTCGAAAAGGCCGGCGGATTCGTGTTCAGCGGGAAAAAATACGTCGAAATATGTGGCCGATCATTGAAAAAAAAAAAAATTCCGTCAAAAAATTCTAAGCCTACCCCTAATATTTTAGTCGGCTAGGCCGGCCTATCTGCACAGTCCTAGGCCTCGAGTTCGTAAAGATTTATCCGCGAGTCGCCACTTCCCACTTCGCGATCTCTCTCTCCCTTTCGCCTCTCATCCTCGCAACGTGTTCCTCTTCGCGTCCCTCTCCCTCGTCAAAGCCAGACCAACGTAATTTCTCGCACAAATTTGTCAAAGGCACCGAAATAGCTTGACTTTTCCGAGGTCGTCGTCGTCGGAGGCTCCTTTATCGTGTTATAAAATATCTCCGAAGTGTGCGCGGCGCACAATAGTACCGGAGAGAAGTGTGAGGCGAGTTCGTAACTTACTGCAGAAAGAAACTTTGACGCAAACTTCGGCGATGCATAAAAACGAAAGAAAAAAAAAAAAAGGAAACTCGGGGTAGCAAAATTCTTCGTCAAACGACAAGAGCGAGCATCGCGAGAGACTTGTCAAAGCGCATCGGAGGAAACGAAACTCCTGCCTCGAACATTCCACGTCGGGTTTGGTCGCTTCACGACGAATCATGTGAAATGCAATAACCCGGAATTGTGCGTTCACCAAAAAAAATTATATATATATACATATATACTGTATTCCACATTGCAAAGAATATATATTCCCATCGGGTTCTTTGATATAAATTCCATCAATTTTCGTGTAACCATCGCGACATCATTCGAACGTGTATTGCATATCCGTTTTTTATGCACGTCGGAACGTCGGTGAAAAGCGCAGGAGGGGAAAAAAAGAGGCAAACGCTCTCGAAAGTATTTGCCGGACAAGGTTGAAGCATATCCGAACACCGGCGCAGACGTGGGACATAAAATAGTCGGGAAAATATTATGGGCTAAGAGGTAAAGCGACGGGTCACGGGAAGTTTATACGCGCGCGCCGTTATACGCAGTGGTTTGGTAGATCGGGGCAAGACGGACGATCTTTGCCGGGCATGAAAAAAGCACAGTCTCATCATTGTTGAAAGACCATCATTGTTGTTTTGCCCGGTCCTCGACGACGCGATGCTGAATCGGTAAAGGATACGCCCTCGAGATCGAGACCGAAGCTCTTACCATCGCGCTTCTGTTATTCTCTGTGGCGAAGTCGAAACCCTCTTGCTACCGTTTAGCCATTCCTACCCACCGTTATCGTGCTCCGTAACTCCTTTCTCTACATCACTTCCGTTTACACGCTCTCACCTCCAATTACAAAGTGTACACACTGTTTTACATGGATCTCGTTTCCTTTTCCTCTCTGAAAAGGAGGGCGAATATTATCTCGCTGTACAGCGAAGACAACAAGATTGCACCGCGCTTTATCCTTACCCTCCGCTTTCACAATGTTTCTATCGTACATCGCGACCGCAAACAAGAAAACAACTTTGAGCAAACTTGAAGAAGCAAACTTTGTTCTTGATTAAATACACCGGTGCAGGCTTCGTTCCTAGGAGAGACGAGCTTCAGAGAGCTCGCTTGGCTCGAGGATTATGATTCTTATTTACTTTTTTTTTTTTCTTTAGTATCGAAAGAGTGTCGCCGTTGAGAATCCGCGTCATTAATTCCGCCATTCATTCGTTGATCCCCGAGAAGCCGAGAAACGAGACGGGTTCGATCGGGCGAGTTTCGTACGGAACGTATTGAGATAGGTAGATGAGTTCGTCCGATCGTCTTTGCTGAAAAGCCTTTCCATTCGATCTCCGACGGGGCGTACGCCGAACAAGGCGGTGTAATCAGAGATCGGGGGGAGAAACGAGAAGGAAGTCGAACACGCGAGGCGTGAAATCCTGACGGTGTTGTACCGTAGCCCGAGAGCGATATCGGAGGCTCACCCAGTGGGGCGGCATGTCGAAACGGAAAAGGCAACGACAGGTATCAGAACAGGAAACTGGAGCTTTCGGATCGGATCTATCGCTTATATATAAACCCGGCGAGGACTCTTTCTCTCTTCTTTTTCTTCTCCGCCTACTTGCCCTCGGACGTTATCGAGAATTTCACAATTTCCGCCGGTTCGTATCCGACCATTCCCGTCGCGCGCTGTGGGCTAATGAGAATGTTCTCCACATTCTCGTTATCCCACTCGGCTGTAACGCAAGACCCAGCTCTTCTTCGTCCATTCTCATTTCTATTTCCTCTTGCATATCTGGGCAGTACTTGAAGTACCGAGTGCTTGTTTAGTAGACTTCAAGTCCGAATTGGGGACCTCAAGTCCGAACTTGAAGTCCTCAACTACTTTTTAGTACTTCAAGTACTTCTTTCACGTTTTCAAATACCAAGTACAAATACTTTTTGCGGAGGCGCAAGCATTACGGTTACTCGATGAGTTGCATGACATCCGATTTCTGTCAACATATTATCTTTCGAAACTTCTCAACAAGTATAGTTTTGGCGTGAATCTTACAATGCAACCTGCGGAGCATCGTCGCGATATACAAACGGCTGTATGTAGTTGATGCCGCATTTGACGCCTCGCATGATGTGTTAACTGCAACGAAATGTAAACAGACCGCAAGACTAGCCATTAAAATCAGAACACAAGAGAACAATAATTTAATAACAAGACATTAGAATACAAAATACATTTTGTACTTAAAATACATTTAGAAGTACTTCGTTTAAGTATTTCTTCTTAACCGGATTGGTCCGCCTAACCGTACAACCATTAACATGGAGTAGACGCAAAAGTATTTTGTATTTTGTACTTCAAGGGCCCGAAAAGTATTTGAGTACCTAAAACACGTATTTAAAATGCCTAAAATACAGCAAGTATTTAAAATACTGCCCAGCTCTGGTTAATATAAATCATTTATTAACCATCATTTATTTCCATTTATTTCCAATAGTCACTCGAGAATATGACTATTAACGAGAGAACCTTGGGCTACTCATCAAAACTATCTTACATACCGCGAAAATGGTAATTGTGAACGCTACGAACCGAATAGCGAAGAGTACTTGAGAAAAACTTCAAGTACAAAAATTATTTGACACTTCAAGTATTTGTGACACTTTGTACATTGAACATGAAGCACTTTTTGGTACTTTGCCCAGCTCGGTTTTTTATTTTATTTTTTTATTATACAACAATGGAATATTATTATTGGTCTGCGGTGTCTACAGTGTTTCCGGTACGATAACGAAAAAAAAAATATTGTCACGAGCTTATCGCACAGTACTGCTTCTTCCCAAGAGATTTTTGAGGAACGACACTCTCCCCGCAGGTACTCATGGCGTTTCTGCCTTCCTCCGATACTCTTCCTGCTCCGAGCACCGGAGATGAACTCGAGCCCGAGATCTCGAGTTGATCCCGCGGAGGATCCGAACGCATGTAAATCACAAGCTTGCGTTCCGCGAACAACCCTCTTTTTCCGGAGGCACTAGTCCTTTGCGTGGTCGCTTCGCTGTGCGGTTGGCGTCGTATAATCCATATTCCCACAATGCGCCGTACTAGAATCTACCATTATAGTGAACCAACTGGGGAGAATCAACTGCTTCTTTTTAGAAACCAAATAAAAAAAATTGTAGCCTCAACGAAACAATTTTCGAAATTCATGGATGAAAAATGTTTATAGAACGTGCAAAGATTTATTTACCGTCTCAGCTCCGGAAGCTTCGGCGCGACGTCCATACCTGCATCGCGATTTTCATCGGATCGCGGAGAACCTATCGCGCTGCTCAAAGTGACAAATTCCTCCCCGCAGGTGTGCAAGATCAGTGGAGGGTAAAGGGACGTGGGCTGTTTCGGTTTCAGGATCGAGAGCGCTGGATACGACGATCGCCTCATCCTAAGCCGGCGGAAGACGGAGGGACGAGGGAATTATGGGAAAGGGCGATAAGAGGGGTATCGCGCAGCGCAGCGACGGTGGTAAGTGGCCGCATCTGTTTCACATGCATGCACCCTGCACATTTTCGAACACAAAGCGTTGCTGCTCCAACGACATCCGCATTCAGCGTCTCCGCAGTTAGGGCCCTCGCACATAAAACAACGTGTGCAGTTTGCTGTCGCACAGACGAGCCGGTCGGACACCAATCCGCGAGCACCTGCCAATCGCGGCTGTGTATGAATACTGCACGGTCTGTCTGTGTTCCGTAAGTAGTTTTGTGTGCGAGGAGCTTTACCTTGCGCCCCGTCACTGTCTCGTATCATTCGGAGGCCCGCTCAGACGTTACTGAGAAATCCCTCATTATTTCTCGTACTTTTGAATACGGCGACGAAGCAGCGGAGGAGAACACACACACGCTAAACGAGATATAGCACAGGTATTATATCAGAGCGGTACAGTATGTGTCTGTTATGGAATTACCAAGAGCCGACTTTCGGCATCGGCTTTCCTTCCTCCGACGATCCGCAGACCCTTTCTTCGTTCACGCGGGCGTTTATTAAGACCGTCTCTGTGAGCTGTATCGCCCTCGCGTCGAGTCTGGATGACGGAAAGCCTTTTCCTCACCTTCTCAGCTTTCTCCCAATTCCGCCGCTTACCGCACGCGAATCTCCCGGTGGTATAAGGAAATAACGGTGCAAGGACGAGCGAACCCGCGCACATATTCCTTCGCCGTATTACCCCGCCTGCTGCGATCCACGTAGGACGGAGCGGCCTAAGATGGACCATCGTAAAAAAAAATACCCGGACTGAAAATTCAACTCTCAGCGTCGGGAATAAAATTTACTAGAAGGTATGAAATATTTTTTTCGACAGCTACCGTGATACATATTTCTTCGGTACGAGGAGCCGAACGTAATTCCACCGATGTAATTTTGTTTTAATAAATTCTGCTGTTCGTGACCGCCAATTTTTGTCCGACGTTGATCTCCGATACGAGGGTGATATTGATAAAAGATTATTGATACAAATGATAAAAATGAATTTTACCCGGGACACGGAGAGGATTACTTTTAAGTGTAATACCAGTCGAGACCGTCTTGTTATAAGTTAGAAAAGTCGGGGTGAGCCTCGAGAGTAATAAGACTCGAGTGGAACGGCGAGTCTGCAGCGGGGCTTAGGAGTGGAACATTTTCCCTTCTTTTTCCTCGAGTGGTACGAAAGGAGAACAGCTTCGAGGGACGAGTGCCTTTAGTTATTCCTCTTTGGACTACGAGAGCTCATACCCTCCGTATTTTGTTCACTCATACACCGCGGAGTGAACTCCCGTCCGTGTCCCTACGGGAACTATCTAGGTGCATATCGATCGATTGGCGGAATCCGTTTGTGTTTGCGAACACAACCGATTTCTCGCGCTTCTCGAGTCAAGAGCAGGAGAAACAGCCCGTTCCGCCGTCGGTACAAGGCACACAGAACGGGCGTATCCCCGCGTCTATCGAGTACATCATCCTTGCCGGGAGCAAACATTGCTAACGGGAATTCGAATCTATGCGTAATGGCAACCGAGATAACGCGATCTCTCGGTCTGTGCCGTTTGGGTATCATCCTGTCGTATATCAGCCTCGGAGTCCGTAAACTCCGTCGTGCTCTCGGTGCTCTCCATTCGCTGTTTATGCTCGGTGGTGTATGCGCACGCGAAATGCATGCACGCGAAATGTTCTCGCAACCATAAGGTACACGAGATGGTACGCTGAGACTGCCTGAAAGGAGACGAGCCGCGAGTTGGTCTCTGATGATATGGCCAGCCACGAACTTCTCTGGCAGGCAGCAACGACAAACACCGCTGCAATTGCAGCTCCGCTGGAGCATTCCACTTCGCGCGTATTCTCATCTTGAATTCGAGTGAAGTTTTCTTATTGTAGGTTTTTTATTTTCTTTTTTTTTATGCCACTGTTGCCCATCCGCTCGTCACCCAGGCTCTCACCCCGGAAGGAGGACAATAGGCGACGTTTAACAAAAGCGCCGGAAGTGACGGAGCGAAAGTTTAGCGGTGTCGGAGGAGAGACAGGACAACGCGGCACGGAGGTTGAAAGTGGAGCGAATGCTTTTTAGTTCCTGTTGGGGGTTTTGTATATGTACTCGACGGCCTCAACGCAACAAAATATTACCGATGATCAATAACATTTTGTCTCATTGAGTATTGCGAGTTCTGCGAGCGTGGTTATTGATATTTTATTGTTTTTATAGAAATTTTATGGACGCAGGAAAATTTGAAAAATTCCGTCGGGAGGTCACTTCGGGTTTGGAAAACACAGTTTTCAACTGTAATTGACGTCGTACGGGAAAACGTCACTTCCGGTTCAAAAGTGAGATTTTCAAACTGGAAGCGACGTTTTCTCGTACAACGTAACTGTCTTTCGGAAATTGAGATTTTCCCACAGGAAGTGACGTTTCCCCCAAGACGTCTCTTCCGGTCAAAAACCGAGAATCCAAAATCGTGGTAATCACCCTGGTAAAACACTTGGCGGTCGAGTTTAGCGGCGCGTTTTTCCCTCCGCGAAGCCCGAAGCTTTCATGAGTAACGAGGCCATTCAGCCCTTAAGAGCATGACGAACGTTTCTCGCGCAATCAACGACCATTGTAACATCCCCGCCCTCTTCCCGCCTGAAAATCATTTCTCTCTTTGCCCGCCTTCGCAAACAGCCTGTTTGCCTCGGGGAATCGGCGATGCACGATTCTGTACAAATCGCTATCGTTCCGATACATCAAACTCGCAACGATGTCAATTAACGATCCAATCAATCGATTATATATTTAATATTTATTGAGATATACAGTTATACATGCAAGATAAATACTTTTACTATAATACAGTGCCCTCACCGCTCGTAATGGCGAGCGCTTCTATATCACAACAAAAAACAACAAATTAATTACAAAAAAAGCGTCTTCGAATATTTTTTTTTTTCGCTTTACATACTGAAGCGTCGAATTATTTCAGCACCACCCTCCAGCAGTGATCGATCTTTCCGGGGGCATTTTAATGCGCTCGTACGCGTACGGTCGTCCGTCGTTGTTATTTCATCAGCAGCGTCGATTTTTCAAACATTTGTTATTTACGTATTCAACGCCTCTTACCATCTAAAACTTCGCTGATTGGCAAGCGATAGTCGCGTGAAAAAAATTTCTCGCGTCATTCATTAGTTTGCGTAATTCCTCGTCCGGTCGATTAATTTTTTTTTCTCACCCCTTTCACGCGAGTCGATCCGTCTTAGGCGTGATTTTGCCGCCAGGGCCGGTCTCGAGGTACTACGCAGCTAGGGCATTATTGTTATTGGCTTCAGCTACATCGGCGATGTTCCCTCTAGTTTCTGCGACGATCATCCTCGACGGCTTGGTAGAATCTTACGACCTCGGCTCGAGCCGCATCGGCCAGGGAGCCTCTGCACGGATTGGGATCCCAGTTACTCCCCGGGCATCCCATCGACTCGAAGCAGGTGGTCAGCCGGTTGTTCGCCGGACAGCACTGAACGATCGCCCATACGCAAGCACCGGGACTCTTGACCGGCGGCCTCCGGGTGACTGGAGCGGGAAATCTTGGCGCTGACAACCCTTGACGATGGGGGTTCAAAGCCTGCGGACACGTTAGATATTTTAGACAATTTATCACCCCCGTCCTTCAAGGGATCTTCTCGTCATCCTCCGCCCCTCGCTCCTCGCCGGACTCGAGGAGGAGTTCCGGGGCTGCGGATGAGAGGCTGTTCTTAATCGCTCAATTAAAATGATAATACAATTTAACGGGTGATGCCGTCGAGGAGGATCTACGGCAATGGAAAATAATGGCCGATCGTTAGAAATTTCTGAAGAGACCGTCAGCAGTTTGAGGAAGTGAGTAACGAAGCTTCGAGACGCTCTCTCCGCTGTGATATGATCGCGGTGTCGAATGCATTATATTCCGGGCAGTTTACGGCCGACGTTCTATGGTGTAGCTTGGATGTTAATCGGCATTCAGAAGCAAAGGAAACGAGGCGTTCCGCCAACCCTGCCCGTCGCTCTTCCCGTTCCCGAAGCCACAAACGAGTGCCCAAAGCACCCGGTAATTTCGCATTCTAAACTACACCGGGCCTTGCGAGCTCGGCTTTCCGAGTCGAAACTTGGAGCGTTCCGCTCGATACTCCCTCGGGAGCGGCTGCACACCGAGAGAATCGCGAATGTACAGTGTCTGAGTTCCCTACGCCGTCCCGATGCGTATTCCGCGTGCGCGTCGGTGAACCGCAACTGGTTGTAATTTCGCGGTAACGAAACGACAATCGAACTCGAGCAACGGGCGAGGCTTTCCGCGAGATAGGTAATTCGGAAGGAATCCACGACGGCCTTCAACGCCCACCGGTTAGAGTGCTTTTTCCCCTCCCTGTCGCGTATTTCGCTCGTTTCCATGGTCGCGCGCGTGTAGACCCGGCCGAACAGGGGATTCTGGCCGATGAGAAAGCGCTACCGTTCCCCGACTGTGGGAGTCACGAAGTAGACGACGATCTACGCATATCGGAGCCGATAAATGAACCGGGGCTGATCCGGGCTTCCCGCGTGACGATCTCTTGCTGAAATTCGGTACACGTGGAAATGAAATCGTCTCGAGGCATGCCGCGTTAGGGCGCGGGGGTGTGGAGGGGGAAGAAATGTGGCGGATCAATGTTAAGGTGAAGGTTGAATGTAAAATGGGAGAGTAGGGCAAAAGCGGATTCGCGGGTCAATCCTGCCTCTGAGAAGAGACATTTCTTTTTTATATCTCACGCAGAGAATGCGTAAAAGCATCTTCCGTTTTGCCACATTCTCCCCTTTTTTGTTTCTCTTCAATTTCAAGAAACACTTCAGACAGACATTCCATGATGTGTGTTCAAGCGTGATGTCAATCGGTAAAAGGTATTGCGATTTTTATGCAAAGTGACTGGAGTTAGCTTACCGGAAAACCGATGTCGTTGTCAAAGTTGGCCCTCGTGTCGAGCAACGGTGTCGGTGGCACTGCGACTCGCGACCCTCCGGTTGGACGGGAGCCATCATTCGAACGTAGAAGTATTCTCGCGCTCACGGGAAGGGAGCTCAGTCTCGCGTGTTCCCGTCTTCTCCTCTCTTCGGAATTCCCGACAGTTCCGCCGCGTTGCCTGTGCTCCTTGAAACTGCGCATCACAAGTGTGAGAGGCGTTTTACTACAATAAACACATTGCTGTGCGCGGCTGCCGTACCGGTTAAATAATGAGAAGCGAGAGTGCACTGCGCGCTCGCGGTACAGTTCACCGCGCAGCTTCGAGCATCCTCTATTCAAAGTGTGTGGTAGACGCCACTTTGAGCCCATAGATTTGCTCCTGACTGACTCTGCAGCAAATGCAGGGCGGAAAATTTAAAGGGGCTTCTACTTACTTGAGATGCATGGAAAACTTAACAATAGCGCGCCTGCAGACTGTAATTTCAATACCGTTCGGATGCTTTTTCAGTCGGAGCAAGCAATGAATTATTGATGTGTCGGAAATTTCTGTTTCGACGCGTCAAATAAATCGGGGAGAGTATGAATAATTGTGTATTGTTCATTGGCTCCATCTCCAACGCGGTTTATACTTTGAGCAAGACTTGAGACGCGGGTAGGGAAGAAACGTGCACATACTAACCCAGTGTCTCCGTGCTGCGGTCCTCGACGGCCATTGTTCCTGGAATTTCTCTCGTTCTCCATTCTGACTCTCTCCCGTTCATCCGATCTTCTCCAGTCGTTCTCCGGATTTCTCATCGACGTCCTCCCGGCGGCTTCTCGTCTTCGGAGCTCCTCCGCTTCCAGATCCCGTGATTCCCCACCGCCTCTGTGCGGAGTGTTCGCCGGACGCCGAGAGGATCCCGTGTCGTGCCAGGAGGGTTTTCCTGACGCTGATTGGGACCTTCTGTTCTCCTCTTTCCGTCGCATTTCCTCCAATCTCAGTCTCTCCTCCTCGCGTCTTCTCGACTCGGTTCTACGATATTCCTCTTCTCTTCTGCGCTCCTCGTCCTCGAGTCTGCGACGCTCGCTCTCGGCCTCCTGCCTTCGCCGTATCTCCTCGAGATCGCTGTGCGATTGACGGTGACCAATGTTCGTCGGAGCCGAAGGACCGTGACTTCGGCCGGCGTTCATTCTCGAACTCTCAAGCCTGTTACGCTCGTATTGTCTCGCCGCCTCGAGCGTGCGTCTCTGCTCGTCCAGATCTCGTTCCCGGGCGGCGAAACCCTCACTGTTGTTTCTTCTCGGCACGTTCACCGGCTGATTCCTTCTCACGTAATCCTGAAGCTTTCTCTCCTCCTCGAGACGACGTCTTCTTTCGTCCTCCATTGTGCGATTATCGGGACGAGACCTGCGCCTCTGTTCTTCCATCTGCCGTCTTCTCTCCTCTTCATCCGGCTGATGCCTTCTTCGCTGCTCCTCCATTTGTCTTCTCTTTTCGTACTCGTCCCAGTGCTGCCTTCTTCGTTGTTCCTCCATCTGGCGTCGCCTTTCCTCTTCGTCCGGTTGCTGCTGCCTTCTTCGTTGCTCCTCCATCTGGCGTCGCCTTTCCTCTTCGTCGGACTGTTGCTGCCTTCTTCGCTGTTCTTCCATTTGGCGACGCCTTTCCGCTTCGTCCGGTTGTTGCTGCCTTCTTCGATGTTCTTCCATTTGGCGCCGTCTTTCCTCTTCATCTGGTTGCTGCTGCCTTCTCCGATGCTCCTCCATGTGTCGCCTTCTTTCGTCTTCCTCCAGTTGCTGCTGCCTTCTTCTGTGTTCCTCCATCTGCTGGCGTCTTCTCTCATCCTCATCCGGTTGTTGCTGCCTTCTTCTATGTTCCTCCATCTGCTGGCGCCTTCTCTCATCCTCATCCGGTTGTTGCTGCCTTCTTCTATGTTCCTCCATCCGATGGCGTCTTCGCTCCTCTTCCATATGCCTCCGACGTTCCTCGTCATCTTTCCTCCATCTCGACTCTCCCTCGGGACGTCTACGATCCTCCCGACTCTTCGGGTCGATCGGACGGTTCCTCTCTATGTACTCGCGCAATTTTCGCTCCTCAGCTTCCCTGTCCTCCTGTCGACTTCTCGATCTGTTGTCGGCGCTATGGGGCTGCTCAGGACGCGTCAAATCCGACGGTCGGTTTCGACGATTTCGCTCATCCTCCTCCTCCATTCTGCGTCTCAATTCCTCCTCCCTACGTCTGTTCGCCTCCTCCGTTCTCCTGCGTTCTTCCTCCCAGTATCTACGATCTCCTTGGCCCCTCCTCGCCTTCTCTATTCTCTGCCGTTCTCTCTGCTCCTTCTCCAACTGCCTCTCGTACTCCTCGCGAATTCTCTCGGCCTCCGAATTGGCCTCGTTGTTTCTCTGCTCCTGAGAATGCCCGCGATGACCGTGACCGCCGCGCCTTCTTTCCAGTTCCTCCTGTCGCCTTCTCTCGTCCTCCCGCCGACGCTTCTCCATTTCCACTCTTCTCAACTGTTCCGTCTCGGATTCATCGTCGCTGCCGGAAATCGCACCGTCGTCCTCACCGAAGCCCCACAGATCGTTGTCCGCCTGACGATTCCTGCTCCGCCCTTGATTATCCACCTCCTGCCTCTCCGGATGCTGGCTCCAGAGCAACTTACGACCACCATGGTGACTCGAACTTTCCCAAGGACTTTCTGCCGTCGCCGACGAGGTGTCCTCGTCTCTAACGTCGTTCTCCATTCGATGCATCGCACCCACCGCCGGGCTGTCTTGGGAGCTCTCCGGACTTATCGATCTCTTGACTCTACCGCTGCCGTTGCTCACAGGACCAAGGTCACCGCGTTCGGGAAAAGTCTCGACGTTCGCGCGGTCGTCGCTATGGTGAATCGCGAGAGCCGGATCTATGTCGGCGCGATTTCTGCGCCTCGTCGTCGGCGCCGGGCTCGTACTCTCGAGATTCTTGAGCTTCAGCAGCTCATCCATCTCCTCGTAAGCCTCGCCGGACGGTGGTTCCTCCTCGAAGTCCAGAACTATCGGTGTCACTCGCGACAGAATAGGCTCCGTGGACTCTTTGTAGACCGGGATTTTGAACTTTTGCCAGTTCTCCGAATCCTCGTCGCTGGCTTCTCCTCTCGGACCGCTGGAGCGTCTCTGTCTGTCGGAGGCTTCGAGGCCCTCGCAACCGACCTGCAGTTCCGGCACACCCCCGACGGCGAACACCTCGTCCTTCCGGTTCTGGAGTCGCGGCGGCTGTCGAAAGATCGCCGGAAACGAGACCTTGCTCGGCTCGATGGGCTTCAACTTCCAGAGTATCTCCTCGGACGGCGCTTTCTTCGGGGTCTTGCTCTTCGTCGCCGGCTGTCGCTGCTTCTTGCGCGCTTCCGGCACCAGAAGAGAATTTTCGCGCAGAAGATCGAGCTTGTAGACCTCGACCGATCCGGGTCCTTGGTCCTGGAAGGTGTCGTCCGCCGTGAACGCGTCCTCCCGCGAAACCGACGGAACGTCGGAGTCCTCAGGGACAACGGGATTAGAACGTGCGCGCTCGGTGAAGTTGTCATTCACGCCGGTGCTTGCAACGTTCCATCTCCCGGGAGACGGCGCGGAAAGGTCCGGATCTCGGAGCACCGTGTCCTTGCGGACTTTGCTTTCCCACGACAAATCACTGGCCTTCAGTGTCGTTACACCCGGCTCAGTCTCCGGTGGGTCTGCAAACGTTTTACATAATTAAATTAGTACCCGACAAAGCTGCAGTCGAGGGAACGGAAGTTACCATCGAGGGAAGCTGGAACGGTACAGTAGACGCTCGGTCAATGCGACTGCACCGTCCTGACACGAAGCCTCGATCGAGACTCCACTGTACAGCGTTTTCTTAAGGCACGTTTTCGTGAGGATTTGGTCCAAAACACTGGTCAATTTTCAACATTTTGTTTAAAGCGGGTAACGACCGGATGATTTCAAAACATGCTTATTTATTTGTTAATAACAAACTGTTAAGGTCGTTTTTTCGAAACGAAAAAAACTACTGTCATCAAATGCATTCACATTTTCTTGAATCATCCAGTCATTAGATAAAAAATTTTATAATGAAGGATCTCTCCAAATTTCAACTCAATCGGACCAATAGATTTTGGTATACGCTGTCCGTTGTTAATTGATATTTTTCAATTTAAAAAACTCAAATTTCATAATACCTTGTACTAAGTGTAGAAACCCGACCGTGTCCTTCTAATACCCGCGTCAAAAAAATGTTGAAATCGATCTGTTTTTTTAACCAAATCCTTATGCTAGTGCTGTAAGTCTTCACGACTACCGGAGTAGAATTTTTTGAGCTTCACACCGGGCCCTGATAGAATCCTGAGGAGGCCTGACAAGGCCTTATCAGGACTTTGTCAGGGCCCGATGTAACTCTCGAAAATGTCTACTCGGGTAGTTATCGTTCCAAGCTGGAGAGTTACAAATTCTTTGATTAAACAATTCAGTACCAAATTCCGTGTTAGAATCCTGACGGTATTGCAGCCAGTTTGGATAGCCCCGAGGTCCATGGGCAAAATCCCTCCTGTACGGCGACGACTGAGGGGAGTATTGATCGTCGGGAGGGAGGGATGCTGCTCCCACCACGCCCGCGAGCCAGTACATGGTCAGAGCCACCATAATTCCTCCCGGCCGCATCATTCTCCTGAACAATTTGAAATTCGTATTTGCAATGTCAATTTTTAATTGACAATTATTATCGTCGAGCTCGATTATCACCGGCGCGGCGAACAGTCATCGCGTACCGACATATGTCGGATACTCATACGTAATTACAATCGCTGAACAATGCCGCATATCGATATCCCCCGACAATGCGTGTGTGCTTCGGCCAACGAAAATTGCCCGGGTCTGATTGATTTTTCGATTGTCTCATTAATCTTCGCGGATAAAACTGAAATTCGTTAAACGCAATGACCACGATGCCATTTAATCTTGTATCAAAAAATTGTCATGTACCGTTTGGCCTCGTAAGTTTTAGTGTTGGTCCCTTCGCACTGTCGATCCAAGCTTCGCGCACGAATAGCGAGGAGATTGATCACACCGCGATGTCGCAGGTCTAGCCGAGCGTGTGTTCGGCCACGTAGGGGCTATGCGAAGAGATCGTCGCACTCTATTTTTACACCCGGAAACGCGTCGTCGCCGCGAGTGTCAACGGGCCAAGGTCCCGCGAAAAAAAATTCTAGCGCCCCGATCTAGACCTTCTCGTTGCGTCACCTACGTGTGTCTCGCAATTCGTCACCGCAACGACAATACAAACCCGACGAGAAAACAAAAATGAAAGGAAGAATAAGATTCGATCGTACCTGATCCGCGAAAACGTCCCATAAAAAAAAATGTATATGCATAAACGAATTCAAGGTTGAATCGACCCGAGCATGTTTGGGCTGTAGAAACTATGGTACAGCGGCTTAAGTCTAACCTGGACAGGTATGCGATCGCGAAGTGCACAGTGGCTGCCGGAGGCCAAGAGCGTCTCGAACTTTACCGTGTGACACTCGAGCGAGTCAAGGGTTGACGCAGGGGGTTGAGCGGCATCCGAACGAGGAACCCGGCAGGGCTCGATGAGAACGCCGTGAGGGCCTTCCACACTCCTCGTTTTCGCCGCACAATATTCCCGTCGAGTCCTCGAGGAGGAAGGCGCGCGGAGGAAGTGTAGACGAGACGAGAGCCCCGCGAAACTAGTCGTACCAACAGCTCTCTCAAGCGATCGAGTGATCTTGACACACTGCCGATGCCAGAGGCACGTCACCCGGCTAAATGGCCCGAGTCCTCACACTTGATAGTGTCGTCAGCGATGACTCCTCGCTATATCTCTCGCTGTACCGTACAGGCATCAGCGATCGCTTTTGATCCCTCTGCAGCCTATCGCGCGTCGGGCAATTCGCGGCTACGGGCGGCAGCTTGATTCGCGATTTGATCCCGAGCGCTCGCGGAGGAAACTTCGCGCTCGCCGATAGGACGAACGTAACGCGGATGAGAAACGCTCGCGGTAACGTGCATAAAAACGCTGCAGCGGAACGCCGTTTCGCCGCCGAGATCCAAGACTCGCGTCCAATTGACTCGTGAACCCCCGGTCGAACCCCCGGGCTGTCGTGACTCTCGGATGTATATGGTTTTCTTTTTTTTTTTTTTTTTTTTTTTTTTGCAAATAAGCTAACAACTTGGGTTCGCGTGTAATTCCGCCAATTGCCAGCAATTTTCGAGACGCCTCCGCGAGTCCCGAGCAGTCGCGAACTCTTCGCGTTTAAACGCCATGATTTACGTGTGTATCGAATCGCTCGCCTCCACCTCCAGCATTGTTTTTAATCTTTTTAGCTCCTTTCGCGACCCCCCCCCCCCTCCTCGAGTCTGCATTGCGATACATCTTACTTGGTATTTTGCTTTTAATGTCTTCTGACTGGACCTTGTCGAGGCGGGTTTTTTTTTCACGCTGACATCACTGTAAGACATTATATTCGGCGATGCGACAGCAAAATAGTGTACAGGGTTAACGTGGTTCGTGCACTGAGAGAAGCATCTAATAAATATTACTATGTCGCTTGAGAGATATTAGGGTATTACCATAGAACATAGTACGGGAGACCGGGGTAAAATGGCATAGAGCATTACCTGTGGTAGGATGTGCCGGATTTATAAGAATGTTTCGAGGATATTATGTCAAAAATTGTAAATTGTAAACTGGAAAATCTAAGACTTTCCGCCATAGGTGGCGCTCTAGTCTTTTTGACTTTTTGAAATGCCTTTTCGAAACGCCATTTTGAATGTTTAATTTCTTCCAAAATCTTATCAGCGCGCAGGCTCGTGCGAGTATCGATATATTTTTCTAAAATATAATACACAACTAGACTAGCACAGCACGTCCTCGATATTGAATCGATTTGTGAGAATCGATAGAGCCATTTAAATTTCATAAGAAATCGATTTTGTTCGATCATTGCGATCAACTCGAAATACACGAGCTCGCTCGTTCGCTGCCGCTCCCTATTTTAATTAACCTTATTGCAGGAACACATTTTTTTTCTCGATCATCCATGCGAAAGCAACCGGTCGCAACAGCCACGCGCGGCCTGCGCGCACGGGTTGCACGGCCCCCCTGCGACTCCAAACCCCTGCGGCCGGGGCGGTTTCACTCGTCCGCGAGCTTCACATACCATTTACTACATGGCAGCCGCACATAGTCACCCGGGTATGCGCGCTATTCTTCCCTCACCGGCTAACACGATGCAAACATGAAAAAAGACTGAAAAGTGCAGCAATAAAAAAAAACACATTGGTAGGGAAAATGGCAGGCTGATGGTCGGACAAGGAGTGAAATTTATGGTAGCAACGGGGGAGCCGGGAGTGCAGCACGTGCACGCACCGTTGCTCTATATGTGCCATCAATTTTCCGGCGTTAGCGGATTTCCGCACGGTAATAAAATAGTGGCCTTCGATATGGGGCGTTTTTTTTTTTTTGACTCTTATCATATTACTCCGAACGCGGGGCAACGATATTGCAGCTTCTGAGTTTCCTTCCGATCTGATGGCGAATGCTGCTGGTGGCTCGAATTTTGTTACCACGATTCGCCGGCGATAGGAGCGGAGAATGGACTGTCTTCTTGCAGGAAATATTCCGTGCCACATGCGCGGGTAAAAGCGGCACAGAGATTCGCGGTTGTTAGTCTCTCGGCTGACTACCAGGATCGTTTCGTTGCGCCATTGCCCGGTAGCTCTATCCAGGCCCGGGCTAGCGAGAACTCGGCAGCGCTCTCCGGAAACCCGAGCGCGTACGCCACGCCACCTCGACCTATATCAAAATGATTAATTGCCGGCGTTGCCTGGGCCACACGGAAAGGCATAACGCTGATAGAACTTGTGTACATCCCGCGAGAACCGCGCGCGAAATTTACCGTGTAGGGAGTACCCGATCGCAAACAGGATTGCGAAGCTTCCTGCACATACGTGGGCTCGTGGATTATCCATGGGCGGAGACTTTGCACTCGATAACAAGAAATTGTTATGAAATTTACGGTCTCGATTTTGAATTTTTTTTACTCATGAAAACTTAGTGTATCATATTATTTATTGTATTCGTATGATTGTGGTGGTGAACTAGCTATAGCAAAGTTAATTTTTTTTTTTAATACCCGCGGGTGGAGGTTTTGAACAGCGAGGAAACAAGTAATTGTTATGAAATTTACGGTCTCGAATTTGAATTTTTATTAAAAACTTAGTTTATCATATTATTTACTGTATTTGTATGATTATCGTGTAATATACAGCTATAGTAAAATTAATGTTTGTTTTAAATATCTGCGGATAAAGGTTTTGCACAGCTCGGAAACAAGAAATTTGTATGAAAATTCCGGCCTCGAATTTGAATTTTTTTTTCTCATAAAAACTTAGTCTATTATATTATTTATTAAATGTGTATGATATTCGTGATGATCAAACGGTAGTAAAATTAATGTTTTTTAAAATTAATAGCAGCAATACACATTTACATCTTGTACCTTTCCACCGTCGGTTGGAATATATATTACTGCGGAAAGGATTAAACTTTACGCGGAGTTTGCTGTCTCTCAGACCTGTGCACCTGCCTGGCGAGTTCACCGAGATGCAGCGTCGTTCTCAGCGAGCTAGTTGCATTTCCGTTCTCGCTCTGGGTCGGGACTGCGGTTTACATGTTTTATTTCTCTCGAAAGCTTTTGTGTCGCGTCGGCGTTACAGAGACGGTCCGCGACAGCGAGGAACTGGCGACGATAACGAGAGGGCGAACGCAGCTCGGCCGATGTTAACAGACCGCTCATGGAGCTGGGGCTCTTAATTAGATTTCATCCGCATTCGCGCGAGAAATTCACCGCGATTCTCACGTCATCGCGCCAACGTAACGGGACGCCCGGTGAATTATTTAACACGGAAAATAGAAGTTCCTTAGGAAAAGGGACGCGTGACACAAAACCGAACAACTGCGCGTAACACAAATTACCATCGGCAGAATTAAAAAAAAAAAAAAAAAATGATCGTTTAATAAAAATAAAAAATATGTAATCGTTGTACTGATGTAAATTGCGACAATGCGATGTTGGCATTGTTAGATTTATTCGTATTATTGCATGAAATAACGAGATATTGCGGTAGCGGTAGTATTAATATTAGCCCGGCCAGCTGCGTTTATGTGAATTGGAGCGAAATTCATTCGGGAGAAAAAATGTATATAATTTTGCCTCGACAAAGCGCGGACTTGTTGCGCGAAATGAAAAATGAAACATTAATTAATGCCGACGAGCATATTTTATCCGGTGGAAAAATTCGCCGGAGGGTGAACCGGGTTGGTTCGCAAAAAAAAAAAAGTCGCTTCCGAATAGTTCCGCCGCAATCGCCATTACACATCCGCGGTAAAATAGCACCAAATGGGAATGGACTTGTCCCAAGTGACGTTGCTCGGAGTAGAATTGGCGTACTTTGCTCTCCTGCGGCAAGGAAAAGGGGAGAAAAAACAATCGATTTCCCGGGTGAAAAAGAAAACGATGCGGTCGAGAGAACGCGAGCGAGTGAAAAAAAGGACGAGGCGGAGAGAGGGTTTGAGAAGTATAGCGGACGAGGAAAAAAAAAAGAAAGAATCGGTGAGCTACGGATCGGGGTTAATTACTTTTTGCCCCGAGGCACTAATGAGGCCCTACCAGCTACGATTCTCTGTGGATCCAGTGTCGTTCCTTTTCCTCTGCTCTCTCTCCCTTCGTCCCGTGCAATGTAATCGCAACGTCGTTCGAAAAGTTATTGGATTTCTCTCGTTGGTAAGGGAGAGGAGAATTCAGGATGTGCTTTGATAGCCGCGATTCTCGAGACGGTGGATCGAGAGAGCGTATGGGGAAGGCATGAGAACTCGACTCCGGGTATTGTCACTCCCCGGGTTACCCCGGCCAGGAGGGAGGGAGGGAGGACGTTGCTCTAATCCACTTCCGCCTACCGGCTGGTACACCCGGAAAATCCCAACGGCTATTTATTTCCCGTTCGTAGGAGCTTAATAGGCGCACGAATAAGAGCTCTTCGTAATCCTCATCTTCCACGTAACAGGATATAGGCGAGACCGGGGACAAAAGTAACAAAAATCCGTTTAAATTTTTTACCGACAAACCCGAGAATCTAAGGCTTGGTCATCATATGGCGTATCATTAACCTACTGTTAGGTATTTAGTTTAAAAATTTCAAGTCAGAAATAGCACAGATTTGCGAACACTGCCCCTTTAAACGCAAACGAAATCGGGTGAGAATTTGGACCGCGGCGCTGTCGATTGTAACGGGTAGTGGGGTCATTTGTAACGTCCCGCGGCACCCACGAAATCCTTCGCCGACCGCGATTAAGAAATAGAACGGAGTGGATTAGCACAGAAAAATTAAAGTTTATTATTACTCAGGTTATTTATGAACGTTTGTCAACAAAATGCATATGTTCAGTTTACCTGTTCCGTACACCGATACAGTAAGTATAGCTATAAATGTTAGTCTACAATCGGTTGATTATGAATTACAAGAGCGTCGTTCGCTGATTGCTTAGAATGTAAGAGTAACATATATAAAATATATTGGTATTGGTATTGCTATTGAAAAAAAAATTAATTATTGCTGGTACAATTGACCCGTATCGACTGTTACAATCGACCCCACGCATGATTATTACCACCGTTACTATGGCATTATGAAGAAATAAGGCATTCACTTGGCAACGATGTCTGATCGGTGACTGTGAGAGGAATCCCCGATCGTTTGTCCCCGTGGATCGATACGTCGATAAATTGTAATTTGGCTTCCGATATTTCTCAATACCTTGAATTTTTCGCCCTCCTTGCGGATATTCGACGAAAAAAGATGGCTCGCGGAGGATCCCGTTTATTAAAGCGATGGTGTGTCGTATCGGGCGCGGGTGTGCCATTCACATCGGTTTGCCAGCTCGATTTTATTCCCCTAGGATGCATAAAATTGGACATTTTGGTGAGATGTTTCGCCAGGTCGGGAGAGGGGAATTATGCAGGGAGACCGGAGAGAATGAAAACTCGCTACCGGCAGCTTTTTTTCCTCTTGCTCGAGCTGCTGGTTCGCCGATCGTGTCTTTCTTGTCTCGCGCGCAACCTCCAACGACCGCAAGAGCGAAGCGATAACGTTAAGGAACTCGAATTTGCATAGGCGTGTATAGTATCGACTTTCCTCGGGAACGGCAAAACCGGCAGAGAGAACCGAGCAGGAACCAAGTCCGGTCGAGCGATCCCCATTTGGCTAAACATATATTCGAGAAGCACCTCTAAATGGCGCTTCGATATCGTGCAATTTTATTGAATGACAAAATGGCTTTCGGAGTAGACACGATATAAAGTTCAACGACCATTCAAGGAACTTCACGATTTTAAAGAACCCAACCATGATCGAAGAAAAACAATAAAAATTATTTTGGCGCATAATTAACTGGTTTAAAGCACTCGACTTTTTTCATATTGAAAAATCACTCTGCAGACTTTGCTCGACGAGCTCGAGCGAGCCATCCAAATCTCGTTAAAAATTCTGCGACGTGTTCAGCGCACCGTGGAAGCTCCATAATCATAACATGAGTTCCGGCGGAGTCGAGGATGAGGTTTGACTTGATAAAAGATAACAATTGAAACACGGAATAGAGGCGAGAGGTCGCGAGCTCTCGAGATGTATGCCCCGGGCGTGACTCTCAAATATTCAAGGAAGCGCTCTTATATGGCTCTTTTATTTTCGTAACGGAGATACTGCACTATTTGCCTTTTGTCTCCATCGTCATCCGTTGAAAATGCTAAACTTGAGGCAAGCTCAATTTCACGCTGGTCTCACTTCGCAATTGAAATGTCTTGCTTGCAGTGGGAGAAAAATGGATATTGATGAATACCAGGTGAATATTTCGTACAGTGGATACGACTAACTATTGCCATTTCAGTTTTTTTTTTTTTTTTTTTAGGGTTGTGACAGCGAAAGACCAATAAACCGATAGAAACAGAGATGAAAATATAATGAAAAAATAAAATAAAATAAAATAAAATAAAAATAAATCAAAGGGCGAATGCGGGTAGCGTGATGTAAAACTGAGTGAGGAACCTCGTGAGAGAAGTCTCTCCCGCAGGACGTCGGGAGTAAGCGCCCCGATGAGATTTTATCGTCACCCCGCAGGAAATTACTCCCGTCGTCCAATTAATTATCTCCTTGCTGGGCTACCCACTTTTCTTCGTATAGCGAGAGTACAACCTGCAGCCAGAACGATCGCAGGGGGTGAGAGTTTTAACACAGAACAAAAAACGAAAAATTATCAAGTCGCCTCTGTCGTGTTGTTTGAAGAAGAGATTAGGTTAGTGCCAACAAATTACCACGGGTAAATTAGTTCTGTAAGACCCACCGAACTTCGCGAAGATCCCCGAACAACCGCCGAGCGAAATGCGCCAGCTGGACCACAAATTAAATATTTACATTATTGTATCCGTTCGAAGTTCGCAAAATAAATTTGGCAGAGTTTATATCGATAAAAAGTTGGCGCAACGTTACCTGAAAATGTTCAGTCTACCACAGGAAAATAAAAAATGCGCGTAAATATACGTATACGAAATATATTTCAAAATAAAAAATGCGCGAAAATATACGTATACGAAATATATTTCAAAATAAAAAATGCACGAAAATATACGTATACGAAATATATTTCAAAATATAAAATTATTCGGAAAGTATATTTCACGTACAGTAGAATCTCGATTATCCGAACCCGTCGGCACCAGGTCTAGTTCGGATGATCAAAAATTCGGATACGCGAAATGCAACATTTTTGTTACGTCATTATAACACGTACACAAAAAAGACATATGAAGACGAAATGCTAACGTTCGGATAACCGAGCGTTGGGATAAACGGAATCATCGTGCGCATAATTGAGTGTTCGGATGATCGAGGATTGGATAATCGAGGTTCTACTGTATGCCGAACATGTGTTGTTTTCCGTGTGGCATGTAAATACGAATTCCATATAAATCACAATAAATATGCCACTCGTTCACAGACGGAAGAGGGTATAACGGCTGTTCCTCTGTACGGCCTCCGGCGTGTCCAATTACTCAACGATTATTAATTGGCACATCAGAGTATCGAGACTGGGTAGAGACGCATCGACGGAGCCGACGAGGTTGCACGCTATAGACAACACTCCGTGCTGTGCAAATCGTACATGCCTGTGTGTGTGTGCGCGCCTGTAATTTCTACACGCGTGTCTGCGTGTCGTAGAGGCGTCCGGACGTTATCGCGTTAGTCGCGTGCGAGCGAGCAAAATAATTAGAGTCCCTGAGTGTCGTATACGGGGAGAGTGTTATATAGCCGCGGCGTACGGAGAGCGAGTAAGGGAGATTGATTGAGAGTGGAGTACATATACGAGTGAGAAAAGCTGTCTAAACTCGAAACGCCCATTTCCGGCAAACCGTATAAACCTCAACATCGTATAACTGTGCACCCGCGCACAGCGTGTCCTCTCTCTGTTTCCTCTCGGCTACCAATTTCCATTCGGTGCCTTCTATATTCGACAGGGAATTGCTGAAGTCCGCGCCCGAAACCGCCGCCGCCGCTGCGTGCAATTACGCTCCCGATGACCGTTTTCCGCGAGGCGAGACACACCAGTCGAATTGACCAGCCCTATATGTCCCTATGCGAAAGCCCTACGGTCTGAGCGCCACTCCGACAGATCTATATAGAGGGGTGACCAGAGCAAAACGGACAGAGGGGCAAAACGAGCACTTCGACTAAAAATACAGGTGTTGGGGAAAAACAGGCAACATCTTAACTTTCTTATAAACGACGCATTTTAGATTTCTGACGCACTTTTAACTTGAGTAAGGAACGTCAAAAAACTGAAATAGGTCCTTTGTAAGAAAGTTAAGACGGTGCGCGTTTTGACCCGAATACCTATTTTCGGTCGAAGTGCCCGTTATGCCCCACTGTCCGTTTTGCTCCGTTCTCCTCTATGGGTGCATATATATGCGTACATATATGTATCATCGGCTGATCGCAAATCACAGCCAGACCGGCGAGCGTAACCTCGAATCAAATCCCCTTAAGCCGTCGCGTACGCGTTACGACATCATCGTTGACGCGCGAACGTAAACTCGGAAGCCGGCGCAGCTCAATTAAAAGGCTTATCGCGAAGCGCGTAAGTAACGACTTGCTTTTCGAAGACGTACAAAAAAAGCTATCATTCATGTTACATTCGGCGTATCGAGACGAAGAGATCACGACGATATCGTCCGGACGGTACGCTCGTGGGCTGCACACAGTAAAAAAAAAACTGTTTGCGCTCTCAAGACACATTTCTTGTCGGCAATTATCCGCAATCTATCGCTCGTTGATTTATCCTTTTTTTATAAGAAAAATAACGGCTGGGTCGATAAGAAAAGAATTATGGGCGTTTGGGACGACAAATGATTGGCGCATGCAAACCTTCTTTTTCTGTGACAACATTTTTTATTTCCTCTCGCACTCAAACCAGATAAAACACTTGCGATCGCGGTCGTCTCAAGGAGACAACTGCAACGAATCCCGGATAACACGTCGGGGTTTATCGTGAGAGCGAAACTTGATGTAGAAAATTGCAACAATCTGCTGCGCACTTTGCCTTCGTCTCGTTGAAAATAAAAAATAGCTAACGCGCACTCAGTTCCTTCATAATTTAAATAAAACATCCGGAGTGACGCTAGATCGTGACCTAGAAAATCATGCGCGTGCGAGCTGCGCCGATTCGAGACTGTTTGTTGACAATGAAAATGTTTTTGCATGTGCGAACGATATTAAACAGAAGGCTGCACAGTTGTCGGAGCGGCGGCTTCAACGATAATATTGCAATGTTCCGGGAATCCCCGAGCAAGGTTAGCACAGCCTGTCGCTGAAATACCATCGTCGATCCACATTTGGCGGAGCTCTCTTGTCCTTATTAAAGCGGGGAGCAACAATTAGGTATACGAGCGGGGCGAAGTCGGCTCGCGGCGGATAGGAGAGTATTACGTTGCCCGTTCCCTAATTCCTCTTTATTGGTACGGTTGGAAGAGACTCGACCGAGTCGGGTCGACGAAAATCATAAATCTGACTATCATTAGAGTGGTTGGAGGTCGTAGGAATGACGAAAAGGCCAAGGATGCCCCGAGGAGAAGAAGACCACAATGAGACATTTATAAGTGTGATGGAACGAACTCGGCTGAACGCAATATCCTCACGTCCAAGCGGAGACTCATGTTCCGTATAATTGCCCCAAGGACATTTCTACTTTGAATACATGCAACGTCATCAATTATAATTCGAAACTGTGTGAGGACAAAAATATACGCAATACATATTTTTGTTAAAAAATTATTTGGTTGTAAAATGAAAAAAATATTTTCTTCTTGTTTATTTCACAATTTTTTGAACGACAAATATATAAAAATCGTTGGTTTCAAGAGAGAGCACAAAAGAGAAAGTTCGTTTTTTCATGCGCAAGTTTTAATGTCCTTTCTACTTTAAATACACGAAACGTCATCAGTAATAATGTGAAACTGTGTAATGTCAAAAATATACATAATACATATTTATGTTCAAAAATTATATGCTTCATATGAATTATGAATAAAATTATATGAATCAATAATAATTTGAAACTATGCAAAGCCAAAAATATACACAACACATATTTTTCCAAAAAATTTACCAGCTTGTTAAAAAAAATTCTTATCAATGTAACCATTTTCAAAGTAAAATATATAAAAATCGTTAGGTTGAAAAAAGAGCCCTTAAAAGAGAAAATTCAATTTTTTCATGCGGAAGTCTTAATGGCCTGTGCGATTGAGTCCGACTGAGAGGAAATCATGCGTGCTCGCCGATACATGGCGCGTTAAAATGTATTTAGTGTGAGAGAAAAAGAGAGACGAAGCGCGTGTCCGTCCGAGCGCGAGGGTGGCAATTATCGATAATCAATTAAGCTATGCGAACGAGTCCACCTTCCCGTTCCACTGGGAGCGGACACGAGACGTATGCGCGATATAACTCCAGTTACGATAACACACACGGTGCCATCGGGATGATCGAGCGAATGCCGTACGAGGAGACACTGTCTGCGTCCAGTTATATTACCATGACAATCAAATTAAATTTAATGACCTATGCGTCGGGCCTGAGACATATTAATAGTGGAAGCTCGGACGCGGTGTATAAGCACGTAGCACAATGGGCGCAAGTGGTCGTGACCGTTATTGGTTAGAAGGGCAGGGAGGAAGCGTCCGGGAGGAGAGACAGAACCCGCGCCAGAACCGCAGCGGCCACTCGACAAAATTCCACGGTTCCAACCTCTATCTCCCCCAAAATGCGTTTGCATAATGTAAACGGATAAGCCCGGATGCCCCCCCGCCGCGGCACGGTAGAGCCACGCGGCCAACATCCCGCGGACATTTCACGCATGTCCTTTGAGCATCGTCCGCGAAGTACGCGACAAGATATACCGGAGAGTTAACTAATTTCGCGCATGCAGCCCCGCCGTGATTATCGTGCGACTCGGCTATTCCTATCCAGCGGTTATTCTGCATCCATCGCGAATTAGTCGATCCTCGGGAAGGATCAACGAACGCGTGTTTATCCGATCGATCGTGCGAGTGGTGGAGGACCGGTGTGGTGAGACCGCGCAGGAGCGGTCGTCTTGGTTGCATTAACGGCTCCCGATGTGTTCGAGCCAACATCGAAACGAGACCCGCAGCCGCACGTAAGGTCGATCGGCAAATACGTGCCCGGTTGGTTCTTCGCGCCCCTATCAGCGATCGTTGTGCACGGCTACCCAATTGGCATTAACCGCGGGTTTCGGGTATAAGGGTTCCATTATGCATCACGAGTTATTACGATGAGGATGGCCGCGATGGCGGGCGATTCTAACGTTCGGTGTCCAGCTCTGTGTATTTCGGTGCCCGGAGACATTGCCGGTTGGCGAGGATTTACTCGAAACGGCACGTAAGCTCGATCGGCAAACGTGCCCGGTTAGTTCTTCGCGCCTTTATCAGCGAGCGTTGCGCACGCCCCCCAATTGGCATTAACCGAGTTTCGGGTGTGAGGGTTCCACTATGCATCACGAGTTATTACGATGAGGATGGCCGCGATGGCGGGCGATTCTAACGTTCGGTGTCCAGCTCTGTGTATTTCGGTGCCCGGAGACATTGCCGGTTGGCGAGGATTTACTCGAAACGGCACGTAAGCTCGATCGGCAAACGTGCCCGGTTAGTTCTTCGCGCCTTTATCAGCGAGCGTTGCGCACGCCCCCCAATTGGCATTAACCGAGTTTCGGGTGTGAGGGTTCCACTATGCATCACGAGTTATTACGATGAGGATGGCCGCGATGGCGGGCGATTCTAACGTTCGGTGTCCAGCTCTGTGTATTTCGGTGCCCGGAGAACATTGCCGGCTGGCGGGGATTTGGCTGAGCCAGCGGTAGATCCAGGACTTTCATGGAGCAACGGCGCGTTCGCGGATGGCCCGGGGAGCAAAGCCGAAGAAAGCAAGACGATCCTGGCGCACGTACCGAGCGGCTTGCACTCAACGGACGTATAGTTGCCGGCTAATAGAAGCCGATTCGAGGAGGCACGGCGACGACCCAGTTTCGCTCCGGACCTCTGATAATAAAGCCAATACACGGTCGGAGGGAGACGAGGCGCTCGAAGAGTTCGCGAAGAATTAAACCGGCGGACGAACAATGGGCGAACTAACGTTCCAGTGAATTACGAAGCTTCGTTAACGATCGTTATTCATAAATATCTTGAAACGCCGGAGGTATCGGGTTGACCGTATAGCGGTGAGGCGTCGCATCGCACGGACAAACGCCCGATACGAACAGGGCATATCGGACACGTCGAGATAACGTCACTCGTAACGGGCGCGTCCGATCGTTCCATCCGGAGTCCGGCGGTCGAACAACCGCGGTACATTGGACGCCGGGAGAGACCTTTGTCATGCCGTGTGTGTACGTATTGCTTAGGTTTTATCGACACGCGCCGCCCGGGAATTCCATGGACGAATTAACGATCTTGGAACACTATTTTTTTTCCTCGAAAGAACACTCGACGCACATGACGATGATTTCTTGTATAGGAACGTTGACAATCTTTTTTGATGTTCGTTTTCGCTTTCTCGTAGAGGAAACTTTGTTTTGGTGAAAAAAAAATAAAATTCCAGATTTTAATGAAAACGTGTACAGAATCTTCCAAAACATCGAAAAATTACAATTAGAAAATTTTTTTAGTTTCTTCGGAAATGTCTGTGCACGCTCTAGCGCTGACAATTTTTTAGCTATCGGACTAAAAACGCGTAGACTGATGGAATGTGATCACTGGAATATGAATTTGTATGGAATATGAATTTGCATAGTCAAAATTGAGAAACGAGTGATTTAGCATATTTTTAAACAGCGATTTCTTTGCTTCCCGATGGATTCGCAGAAATACCCAGATGCCTGTCGTCTTCCACGGCAAGAAGTACACAAGATAATGGATATTAAGGGATTTTTGTAATTATTCTTTTCCGTCAAAAGTTCACTTCAACGTTTGTTTCGTTGACCAAAAAATAAGGAATATTGAATATATAGTAAAATTATCGTGGAAAAAAATGCTGTCTAGTCCGGGGCACACTTTGCCTCCGGATGCGTTCAGGACGGGGTGTTTTAGTGGGGAACGGACGGGAGCGAGGCAGACGCAAGCGGTGAATGGGCGTCAGTCGAGCAATGCCGAGATCCGATTTCGCTGGGGTATGCGCGGACGGGCGCATTCACGTGGATAATAAGGCGAGAAGGGATGCGCCGAGAGCGACACACACAGTGTGCGGAGTGTCGTCGTTGCACGGTTCTTGCGATAAGGTACAACGCCGCCGGAGATCGAACAGTGTGCTTCGGGCTTGAATGTCCACGAGAATATGGGCACGGGCGTGCGGCTCTGTTGGGGTCTCCGAACGCGTGTTACTGATAAACGGAACGTGCATACAGCGAAATCGCACGTACGTGAAGGGAACGATCGGCCCCTCGTGCTTGACATGATTTTCCGGAGCTTCGATTATAGACGTGCGGTTACGATGCTGCGAACAGGGAATTATGTCGATAATTACAGAGATCCCCGGCAGGGGGGAGCGAAGCGCAGTAGGGCTGTTCAGTTGCGATGAGTCGTGGAATTGACTGTGAAGAAAATCGTGGAAAAAAAAAAAATGAAAAAATTTCAGACTCTCAATTTTGCCTCATAAAATATTCATGCGGGTAAGGAGAGAGTGAAAATGTTAAATTCCGCGATGCTGTATTCGCACTGTTTCTTCGAGTACTTTGTGATTTTTTGAAAATCCTTTCAACACCGATTAGAGAAGAGAAATAATTAACGAGCAAATATTAAAGTACGGAACGACTGCGTAGAAAAATTGAGTGCCGCGTCGATGCGACACGTACCACCAGGAAATCCGAGCTCCGAGTAAAGTGATAGAACGTGCAAATTACGCGGGGAGAAGGAGAGAGAAAAGTGATGGAAACGGCACGGACGACCGTTAAGCTCCGACGTTCGGAATTGATGGAAAACCGGAAAGGTAACAGCGTGGGATTCTTCATGTTTTTCATTCCTGGAATCAGCCACCCCTTTTTTTCATTTTCGTATTTCTCTCTTCGCATATCTCGTTTCACGTCGCCGCAATCGATTTCATGCAAATCTTCGATACCGTTATTCGACGCACAGAATTCCGGCCACGGAGTCGCATGATAAAATTCTCGTGCACCCGATGTTTAATTTTTTAGCAGGGGGTTGTGTTCGGCCACTTCGGTGGAGGAACGCCGAATATTCGCGTTCGAGAATTATGCGAGCACACATTTTGCACGTGGAATTCATGAATGAATAAAAAATATTTAAAAAAAAAGAACACTCCACCTCATCGAATATTCTTCTCGATCATTGATTCCGTCGCATCGCGGTAAATTCGCAGGGAGATCGAGGTGCCGCCTTTACGGTATCATTTTTCCCATTCGAGCATTATGCACCACACGTTTTATAAGTGGAATTCATAAATGAATAAAAAAATAAAAACAAAAACAACACTGTCATCGAATATTCTTCCCCGTCATTGATTCCGTCGCATCGATAAATTTGCCGGGTGATCGAGTCTCCGCTTTAACGGTATCATTTTTCATCGCCGTGCCCGTTGGTCTAATCGGGCCTATCAATTTTCCGATTTTCCATCCCTTTCGCCTCGAATTTTTCCTCCGACGAAAGGTCTGTCGAACCGTCACCGTTAACATTTTTTTTTTTTTCAATTTAATGCACCGGGCTGGAGTTTTTTAAAGCAAAAACTGGTATATTAAATTTAATATACAATCGCGATGAAAAATTAATATAGTTATGCAGTGCACCTCAAGTGAATGATTGGATTTAAAGCACTTTTATAGTCAAGTTAAAATATTGCTGAAGATTTTAATATACCGTACATTAATTTTTCATAACGATTGTGCATGAAACTTAACATACCAGTTTTTGCATAAAAACTTCCAGCATCAGTACATTAAATTTCATACGAATTTTCTTTTAGTGTTTGTAAGGTCTAAGACACTCCCATGGACCTCCTCCGACGAAAGGTCTGTCGAACCGTCACCGTTAACATTTTTTTTTCAATTTAATGCACCGGGCTGGAGTTTTTTAAAGCAAAAACTGGTATATTAAATTTAATATACAATCGCGATGAAAAATTAATATAGTTATGCAGTGCACTTAAAGTGAATGATTGGATTTAAAGCACTTTTATAGTCAAGTTAAAGTATTGCTGAAGATTTTTATATACCGTACATTAATTTTTTCATAACGATTGTGCATGAAACTTAACATGCCAGTTTCTGCATAAAAACTTCCAGCACCAGTACATTAAATTTCATACGAATTTTCTTTTAGTCTTTGTAAGGTCTAAGACACTCCCATGGACCTCCTCCGACTTCTCGTCTCATTCTCGCTCTACCGGAGTGGATGCGTAATTAACGCAATTAATTATCAGCGGATCCTCTTCGCTCGACGATTCGTACATCTCGTTCGCGAGCGCTCCCACCTCCACAGTAAGATTTCCCCATCGAACGGTAATATTTATGAGCGTGTACAGATTAATCATCCGAACTGACACCGAGGGTACGAAAAATGATTGGAGTAAAAGAAGGTGTGATCCGGAGCATACGCGAAAGAAATCCCGGAGGGAATTCCGGTTACGGCTTCATCCCGAAGTCTGCGAGGCGAAATCTTGAGGCGAGGTCGTTCCTCGAACGAACGGTGAAGGAAAAATAAGAGGGAATCTAAATTTCATGCATATGCGAATTCGACGTCGTTCTCGCTTCCCTCGCGAGAGGAGCGTCTGTCAAGGTTTTCCATGTGTCACGAAGCTGTTACCCGCTTTCCCCTGGTACGAGAAAAGCATCACGCCAGAGCCTTTTCACCCCTCCATATACATCAACGAGGAACGAAATGGGAACGAATAAATCGCCGAGAAAATACGCCCTTTTTTAGCTCGAGCGATAAAGAAGAAGAAGAAAAAAACGTGGAACTTTAACAGGAATTGTCATTAACTTGCGTTGGTCTTTTGTAATTCACAGATCGAGCGGAGGCCGCCGCAAACGACCTCGCCAAAGAATCTTCCTCGATCCGTCCTAACGCATGCCTCTGCGCCTTCTCATCGGCTCCGCACGCTCGCGGAATGATCGCACGGTAGCGGCGTCTTCGCCTCAAAGCCTGTCCGGGTCTCCGAGTCACGATCGGGCTATAAAGTACGTGCCCCGTTGCCCGAGCTCGCGCCTGGTGAAGACGTGCGAAGATTCGCCAGACGCGATCGGTTCTTACTTATCGTCGCGCCGAGCTTCCTGGTGCGACGCTTCATTGTGACGAAGCGATGGAACCTATCGCGTGGCACTTCGCCTCCACGTACATATGCCTATGTGAAATTTTTGCACGTAGCACAACTCGAGGGGGGCCACCGTTGTCAGGGGAAAATACCATGTTCAATTTTTTTTATCTCGGTAGAGAAAAAAACGAACTTAAAGACCCGGACTAGTGGTTGCACGTGACATATCCAAGAGGGCGACCGTTGTCAGGGGAAAAACGATGTTTTATTTTTTTTTTCTTGATAAAAAAGAATCGTATTGAAAAACTCAGACTAGAGGTGGTGCGTAACGGTGTTCTGATACTGTTTTGGCCAAATGGCTACAACAAGTAATATTTTGGTTACGATTCTCTAACTCGATTTGTAGTCCGACTATATATTTGAAGGTACCCTGTAAAGTTTCTGCACGTAGCACAGTTCAAAGGGGGCCACCGTTGTCAGTGGAAAAACGGTGTTTTATTTTTTTCTTGATAAAAAAGAAAATCGTATTGAAAAACCTAGACTAGAGATGGTGCGTAACAGTGTTCTGATACTGTTTTGGCCAAATGGCTACAACAAGTAATATTTTGGTTACGATTCTCTAACTCTGTTTGTAGTCCGACTTTATATTTGAAGGTACCCTGTAAAGTTTCTGCACGTAGCATAGTTCAAGGGGGCGACCGTTGTCAGGGGAAAAACGGTGTTTTATATTTTTCTTGATAAAAAAGAAAATCGTATTGAAAAACCTAGACTAGAGATGGTGCGTAACGGTGTTCTGATACTGTTTTGGCCAAATGGCTACAAGTAATATTTTGGTTACGATTCTCTAACTCTGTTTGTAGTCCGACTTTATACTTGAAGGTACCCTGTAAAGTTTCTGCACGTAGCATAGTTCAAGGGAGCGACCGTTGTCAGGGGAAAAACGATGTTTAATTTTTTTCTTGGTAAAAAATAATCGCATTGAAAAACCCAGGCCAGAGGTGGTGCGTAACGGTGTTCTGATACTGTTTTGGCCAAATGGCCCCAACAAGTAATACTTTGGTTACGATTCTCCAACTCCATTTATAGTCCGACTATATATTTGAAGGTACCCTGTAAAGTTTCTGCACGTAGCACACTTCAAGGGGGCCACCGTTGTCGGAGAAATAAAAAACCATTGTTATATCGTGAATAAATAAAAAAATTTTCTTATCTCCAGAAATCCGAAAATGGATTAGTTTTCTACCACCCTGCACTTTGACATTTCTCCAGTCGCATCCAAGCCCCTCCTCGCACCTCGCGCGAACAGATCCTGAAAAAAAAATCCCCAGGGCCTGGAGAACAAAATTGAAGAAGGAGTTCCATTCCTCTTCAACATAAATTCTTGTAAATATTTGATATTTACATAAAATTCAACTCTTCGATTTCTCAGAAATCGAATTAACCCCCCCCCCCCATTGAGTTCCCTTACCCTCGGGTTTGAGTCTTTCGCGGTTGAGTGCAGCCGGACAGTTTCGATCGTTCTCATGGGTCTAATCGGAGTTGCACATCTATCGTGACGTTCCCGTGACGACGGCCAGGCCGTACACAACGTCGCGGTGATGCTCCGTCGGAATGGCCGGAATCGCTTGGTGCGGGCGGGCGGTCGGAGGGGGAGGGTGGGGACTGCCGAATGCCGGATCTGCCAGTATGCAAAGTAGTACATTATCGCCGCGGCGTATACCTATGTATCTCGTAACGTGTCGCTGGTACACGACATTAGCACTGCACAGTAGGGAAGTGAACGTTGGGTCTCCGTGGGACATCTCTATTCAACGTATACACGATCCACTCCGTGGTCTAATGCCCGGGTCCGTTATGCAAGAGCCTCGCTTGTAGGAGCGCGGTAAGTGGGGAATCCGGGGGAGCGGCGAGCCCCGGGGCAAAACGGACCGGTGCCCTCCATTCGGTAAAACCAAAAAAATCCATCCATTCGGTAAAAACAAAAAAAATCTAAGAATAGTCCATTTTGCCCCAGGATTCCCGGTGCAATCGTGCGGGTATCATTAACTGTCGTCACTCGGCCGCAGGCCGGAGGAACATACACGAGCCATCGGAGTCACTCCGGCTCCGGAGTTCGGCCGCGAGGAGAGCGGGACGAATGTGGATGAATGTCCCGTCAACCCTTTGCCCCAGTCACGAACAATGATCTCTTGTCGGGAGGTCCGCCCGCCGCGAACCACAGTGCGCCGGGAAGATCGATTCTCTCGTCCGGAGGTACGGCCGACGCGGTGCCAGCGTTGCATGTTACGGAAAGACGAATGCGCGACGGGCGCGAGAGACCACCACGGATTGCTGCGCTACGTGGACGCGGTACGATGTCGCGATAGGGAATGTGTGTAGTTTATTGCGCGGAGGATACACGCACATAGCGCGCGGAAAGCGGGATAGAGGGACGGGGAGAATACAACGAAAAATAAAAAATTCATATAAAAACTAGTATAGCGGAGTAAGAGAGTAATATCGCGAGGAGCGCAGGGGGGCAATTTGTCATGCGAGGAAGATAACAACGGCTCTTTGAATCCCCCGGGGGATTACCCGTCGCCCTCTCGCACCCGTTCCTTCCGTGAAATGCCCCCCGGGTTGTGCATCACCGAGTTCCAGAAACATACAGTGACGCGACGTTTGTCACAATTCAGCTCCATTCCCGAGCTCGCGTCACGGCCGCTGTATAACGCTCGGATGAAGTCGTGTCTCTGCGTCACGGTTTATATCGACGTTGAATAGAAATGTGTGGATGCTGGTTTTTTTTTTCTTTTTATTATTTTTTTTTTTATTTTACAGAGAAAGGTGACGTCATTCGGAAATTAGAGCCGAGGTATTTTTTTTTATCAATGAGAGGCACGGGTAAAATGGGGAAGCTGTGAACTTTTTAATTTTGCTTCCTCGTAGAGGAAATATGAAGAAAGAGGAACTATGAAGAAAACTATGCACAATAATTTCGAGATTCTTCATTAGTGAGGAAAAATACATTAGTCATGGCCTCAGAACGACGAGTCATGCAAATTTCAGCTAGTGATTTTCTACAATAAATTTTACGCTAACGTTTTACCGTTTCAATTTTATGAGCTGTAAAAATTGTTTAATGTTCCGAAAAAAGCCGCAAAGTAATTTGCACATGGCTTCCTCATTTTTTATCATTTTGCCCATAGGAGAGACCGGGGCAAAATGTCACAGCGGGGCAAAACGGGGCAGTTAGGGCAAAACTCAATTTTCCAATCATTATTGGATCCCCCATTTTGTCCCAACGATACATCCGGATTTTCAAGCCCATTTTGCCCCAATTACCACCATCGCCACCATCCAAAAGTTATTGCAGAATTGCCTTTTGTCTCATTATCCCAATTTCCCCCGGTGTGCCATTTTGCCCCGCTCTCCCCTACAGCTTCCTCCACGAGGAAGCCAAAAAATCGATCAGCGAACTTTTTCATGGAGAACGCTACGAGCAAAATGGCAAGAAATTACGAAGCCGTGTCGAGATTGCTTCGCAGCTTTTTATTTATTTTCTCCTCGAAACATGGATGGACCGGGTTTAATATCAATTTTTCGTAGGGTGATTCCCGACGGGTCGCTGGAGGAGTTAATTAATAAAACGAATGTACGTAACCCCTCCGGAAACGCCGATCCATCGAGGATGGAGTGCACGTCGAATTTCGCGGCGTTGCCCTAATGCCCGCTCGCCGCAGCGAACGAGGTAAAATAATCGGATTATACGGACGAGCGAATCGGACGTGCGGATCCGTGGCGTTTATTCGCGTCCGCCGCGACGCCGCTCGGCCCTAGGTGCAGTTTATATGTATCGTGTATGCGGTCGTTGATTCTCCCGCTGTGGAGCTACGTGAGCCGCGCGGTTCATTCGCGCTGGAGAAACATTTTTGGCGTTGTACGCTCCTCGGCGAGTTGCGCAGCGCGAAACGAGAAACGAGGCCAGCCAGCCGATGAGGCGGTTGCACCGCGGCAAGGTTCGTTTTTAAGCTCGGAAACATAAACAGAACGAGCCAGACGATTTTCACGGTGGAGGAACGACCGGTATCGCGCTCGTAACTCCCCAATTTACCAATGTCTGCAATGGCAGAGATAGAGTGGGAGGCTCTCGTTAATTTTGCAGCGGCGACGTCTCCGAGACTCTCAGTAGATACGACACGTTTATGGTCGGACGCATCAGGATAACTCGCTACGCTGTGTGCTTTCCGAAAGCCCGAGCTACCCGGCTGCCGGTTCGCCGGAGTTACGAGAGTGGGTTTGTTCTTGCCCGATTCAGCTACCTTCGGTATATCGTCCCTTTGTTTTCCTCGTGTAAACGGAAATCCTCGAGGGGTTCCACCGAACACCTAGATTTATCGACTTTCGATTGTAAACTCGAGTCCGTTCCGTTCGGGTTATCTTCGAGAGTGAGCAGTAGATACGGCACGTGTGTCGTCTGACGCTGAGGCGAACTGACTCACGGGCAAGGATTTACCGACTTGTGAAATGGAACAGTTTAATGAGGAAGGGAAGAAAGAGACTGCACTGTTTCGGGAAACCATCCAGTGTAAAGGCTCGTTTTTTTGGCTTTTTGTGGGAATTTTTTTTTGACGAACCAAATAAACATATAACTGCGAACTTTTCACCACATATTTATTCGTATTTTGAGCACACTTTACAATTTTTCCAGCCCGAGATCGTCGCTCATTGCTGAAGTACGTGGCAACTTAGCCACCCATCTTCGAAAAAAGTTTTTTGCGGTGACCGCGATTGCGGGCGTTCTGCTTATCGGAAACGAAAAAATCAAACGGTATTTTAATTTGTGAAGAATGAACTAGTTTTTTAACTAGGATTATTAATTTTGTGGGATGTTGTTGAACATTTTTCGTGAATTTTTGTATTTTTTCACTACTTTAACATGACAAAAAACGGCTTGATGAATCAGAATTATCATAGCTTGCAGAGTGTCTCGATGAGTACTGAATAAGTCAATCAAATTTCAAAGGAGTTCGGTCCGTAGATTTGGAGATATCGTGCTCACCAGTTTGAAAAAAACAGTTTTGAGAAAAACGCGTACTACAGCAATGAGCGGCGATTTCGGGCTGAAAAAATGGTAAAGTGTACTCACAATATAAATAAATATGTGGTGAAAAGTTCTCAGTTGTATGTTTATTTATTCCGTAAAAAAAAAAAATGCCCAACAAAAGCGAAAAAAGAGCCTTCACAGGGGATACTCCCTTAACGCAATCAACAACCTGTATTTGCCACGGTGGCGAAACAGTCGTTATTTTCTTTTGCAATTTTACTTTTAAAAATTCTAGAAACATTTGACGACATTTCGTGAACATTCGTTCAAGCAAGTTTCTCGAACATAATTTCACTATATATATATATTTTTTTTTTTTTTTTCTATTTAGATGTTAGAACCGAAGGAGTGAATCGTTCGAAAAATTGTATTCAGACGAGTATCGAGCGGTTGAGAATTTTTATTTTATTTTTTCGGCGGGAACGGGCTGATCGATGCCAGCCGTGAAAATGGGATCGATTCAAATAAGGGTCGAGAAGAAAAGAGGAAAAAAACCTTTAATTGCATCACCGAGTTTCTCGAGGTTGTTTGTGAATTCACAAATCGAGTTTAAAACTGAGCGTGGACTTTGGGCTCTCGTTCTTTTATATATATTTTTTTATTTCTCTCTGTCGCTCTATCTCTCTTTTCGAGTGGCCACTCAGCCAAAGGCGAGCTGCACTCTCGCCGGATGAATTCAAGACTGGTCTCTGCTCACCGGAAACCGTCAGCTAACTCGGTTTACAAAGGCTTCAGCAAGGCAACGGTAGTTTCTCGTTTCGCTGAGCTATGCGGGCGAGGCGTCGTCTTGCATTCCTAGCCCCCGTGTTTTTTATCTTCTAGTGAAAAAAAAACAAAAAAATTATCGTGTGCATTAAAACTCTTTGGGAATACTTAAGAAAAAAATGCGATTTCCTTAATGTATTTTATCAAGGTTTTCTTTTTATTCCCTCCCTATCCCTCGCTAATTCGTATTGCACAGCGCGATTAATCGAAATGAGGCAAAGTTTCGTAGAACAAAGTTGGGACTATATAGTTTAACTGCGAGGAATTTAGGTCGACGACTCTTCGAGTGTGGAGTTTATTCTCTGTAAGCTGTTCGCAAACTAGCCGGCTGTGAACTCAGCAGCATGAAAAATTTCTCCTCGGGCATAGTTTCCCCTTCAAGTTCTCGGACAATATTTGCCTCAACTAATGGCTGGGGCTGTTGGCCGAAGGAGTATTGTATGCAAACGTTATCGATACGCTGTATGAATAAATTGCAGACGAGCGATATGTCCATCGCTTGGAAGTGACAGCAAAAGAAAAAAGAAGAAAAAAAAAGATAGCGCTCGGAAAAGCTCGGATATCCCGGTAATAGTCACTTTGGATAAAGTTCGTGTACACCGTGTCACCCCGGCGCATCCAATTACGACAGTTTACACGTTGTCGATTGAAAGGCGCAGTGGCAATTCGAATCAGAATTCAGAATGTTCCAGAGCATTGAAAAAATCAAATTATTTCTCCAACCAAAAAATATCAGAAACTCCCGTTCTAAGACAAATAAAGTCGCGATCTATGTGACCTAAAAAAATAATAATTAGAAGACCGTCATGATGATTAAATTCTTTTCTTCCATATCGATTGAATTGTGTAACGGCAATCCAAATCGGAATTTCGCTTGGTTCAAAGCATTGAAAAAATAAAATTGTGAGCATTGACAAAACGAAAAAACTAACATTCCAAATTTCCGTTCTGCAACACGAACATGGAGATAGAAAATTGCGAACTGTGTTGCAAAAAATATATATAATTGCAGGGCTGTTCTGATGATTAACTTGTTAGATTCTTTTTTTTCAATATTCAGTCGGTAATAAATTAAACAGCAACCTCATCCCTTCTCAGAGGCAATCGCATCGCGACCCGCTGGAGCGGGTCGCGATGCGATTGCCTCCCATAGGTCGTCTCCCCCAGATCGATCCAACTATCTCTCTAACGAGCGATTGAGTCTCAAATCTAAGTCAGAAGGCATTAACTGCCGGACCTGTTCCAGAGATCCTAATCCGACTGAGATTGATTGACACCGATCGTTACTCACGGAATTCGGAATGGTCCAAAGCATTGAAAAATCAAATTGTTTCTGCAACCAAAAAACTAACATCCCAAATTTCCGTTTCACAACACGAACATGGAGAAAGAAAATTGCGAACTGTATTGCAAAAAAAAAATATATAATTACATGGCTGTTCTGATGATCAACTTGTTCAATTATTATTTAAAAAAAATATTACCCGAGTAGTTAATCAGTAATCAATTAAACGGCAACCTCATCCCTTCTCAGAGGCAATCGAGATCGATCCAACTATCTCTCTAACGAGCGATTGAGTCTCAAATCCAAGTGAGAAGGCATTAACTGCTGAAGCTGTTCCAGAGATCCTAATCGGACCGATATTGATTGATACCAATCATTATTCACGGAATTTCGAAATTAAATCGCGAGGTCCCGACTGGTGCTTGCACCATCGGCAATATCCGCAGTTGAGCTCGCACGCGCGTTACTGCACTGGTCAGCTGTTCCTCCACGCGCCACGCTCGTGATCACATTAGAAAGAAGAATGGAGGATACGGAGACGTCGATTGAACTCGCAAGATTCTACATCCACCCCCTCTCTTCCTCCCCTCTGGCTATCGCTCCATTCTATTCTAATATCCCGAGAGTTTAACCGTGGTTCTTCCGCGCACAGAAAAGGTCACAACCATAGCACGAGCTCGTTTCAATATCGAGCTATCTCTCTGGGCGATCGACTCGAACGCTCCGCGAACTGGAGCGAAGCGAATAAAAATCTTGTCTCCGCATGCGATGCAACTCTGCACACGGCCGACCGAGAGGGAACCTATACATCCGACGCCGCTCCCCTCTCGCACTTTTTTTATGAGTTTTTTTAATATAGGGGAGACCGGGGCGAGATGGGCTCCCTAAGCAAATACCGCGGCTACAACGGTGCCGAAACCATAATTTATTGTTTGCCATCCAACAATGATATTTTCACAGGTTTCATAACGCGTCCGAAAAAAAAATTCTCTGGGGCGAAACGGCCTACCCTTAAATTGTTCACTTTTTTTTAGCCTACGCCTGTATCCATACATCTTAAGTGTTCCTACTTGTGCCTATCAACGATAAAGTTCGTGATTATGCTTTTGTGTTTAAATATTTCCTTTCAAGTTTTTATTTTAATTTTTTTATAATTTTAGGATGGCCCGCGTCGGCCTGATTTTTCACTGGCCCATCTCGCCCCGGGAGCCCTTCTCGCTCCGGTTTCCCCTGTATAGGGGAGACCAGGGCAAGATACGCCCCTAAGCAAATAACGCGCCAACAACGCTGCCGAAAGCATAATTTATTGCTTGTCACCCAACAATGATATTTTCACAGTTTTATAGCGCGACCGAAAAAAAATTGTCTGGGGCGAGACGCGCTACCCTTAAATTGTTCACTTTTTTTACCCCTCGCTGTACTATCCACACATCTTGATTTTTCCTACTTCTACTTGTCAGTAGTGCTCATGCGCCAATAATCCGCCATTGCAGAATTCTAGTTTTCTTGTTTAGGGTGGTCCATTTTGCCCCGCGTCGGCTCGATTTTCTCGCTAGCCCATCTCGCCCCTGGGGCCCATCTCGCCCCCGTCTCCCCTGTATTTATTTTTTCTCACTCCCGACGTTCCCGCGAGCTTCCGGGGAATGGCACGCGGTTACTCTCCGTCTCCGTCGCTCCGGTTCACCGAGAAGGAAAAAATAATGGCATCGCTTTGCGGAGATTGTCGGCGAGCGTTACGAGGCTCCGGGTTGTCGTTGGCGAAACGAGAGTGGGCCGCCTCCGAGGGATCGCTGGTACCCAGGTGAAGCTTCGGGAAATTAAGGGGAGAACGGCAATTAGACACGCCGAGGGAACCATTCGAGTAACATACATTTTCCTACCCCCGCTTCGATCCATTTTACTCCCTTCCCTCTCTTATCATTAATTTCTGTCGCTCTGCTTCCTGCCGACTCCTGCGGCTGGTCGCTTCGGGATTGTATCGCTTTGGCGGATGTGAAGATTGAGATCAGAGACGCGGGATTGCATCGGACCGCGGTGAGAACTCCTGTGTCTTCGTACGAGCGAAAAAATTAATGTCACCGACAAAAATTGTCGCGAGTTTCCGGACACTTTTGTCTTGTGTTATGGTTTACGTCTGATGGATTTATGACGTAACTAAAGTTTTTGGCGCAAAGTCGGTCGAAAGTGTACTTAGGAATACGACGAAACTTTGTCCCCTCCTGGTTACAACGGCATCGAAGCCATTTTCGGGCCGGAGTGTAATTCCTCAAAAAAATATACTCCGCGGGCGAAGCGGCCGCAGAGGATCGCCGAGGAAACCGGAGAAATATTCGCGGAGAACAGAGCAAACACTGAGCGTCGGAGTATCAAGCTCCGGGTTTTTCGAGAGGTGTTCACTCGCACTGGTTCTTCGGCGTCGGGATAGGTTCTCCCGTCTTGTTTTCTTTTCCTTACACCCTCGAAAGCGTGAGCGGAGAATCCACAAATCCGTCGAGAAAACTCGTTTCTCGATTCGTATAGACGAGTTACTATGTTTTCGCAGTATCGAGACTCATGTGTATATATATATATATATATACATATATATATATACATATACATATATATATATATATATACATATATATATATATACATATATATATATATACACATATAGAGACGCTGAGACGAATTGTGTATTTACACGGAATTTTCTTCTGCAACCATCCTCTACGGATCTGTTCCAACGTTCTCCGTTGACGCGAGCGTTGAGTAACAAGAGAGTATTGAGAAAATAAAAATTGAAAAAAAGAAAGTGATAAGGGATGATCTTCTAACACGCCTATGAATTGGTCGGTTGCACCACACTGTAAAAAAATTCGTATGAAATTTCACGCACCGATACTGGAAGTTTTTATGCATAAACTGGTTTATTAAATTTCATGTGCAATTATGATGAAAAATTAACGTACAGTACATTAAAAACTTCAGAAACAACACAACTAGTCACTAATTCACAACAGGTTCCCGACTTTCATGCAATGGGCTTTCGGCTCGCAAGACTGCCATGTACAGTGCCGCGATTCATGCACATGTTACGAAAAAAATGATTCTTCTCCATGTGGAAAGGTTCCGCAGGCAGTGTAGATTGCTCTGTACATCGAGGTCAGCGTCGAAGATACGATCGGATATTTATTTTCGATTTTTAGGAATACAGTCGTCCGTCACAGGGTGCGTGACGGCTGGCGCACTAAACTTTGAGCATGTATTTCACCGGACGGGGGATTCTCCATAAGCCGCTCGGTGCACATTAATCCGTACGTTGAAAAGCCGACTGACAGATCCTTTACGCTCCCCTTCCAGCCATAATTCACAGTTCTTCCTGTTCATGGATCGCTCGCGAGTTCTCGTCGATACCGGTTTTCCGGATCAATCTCTCGGACACCCTTCGTTTCGCGTTATTCAGCAGACCATATAACGATATTAAAGTCGGAAGAGCGGAACTGAACCGAATACGGCCTCTGTAATTTGGCTGGATACTGTTTTCGTTTTTTTTTTCCTCGGACTCCCCCTTCGTTACCATTGCGTTGGCTTCGTTACCGTGAGCCAAAGCTATTACCTTTGACCAGCGAAGAGTGCTTTGAAAAACCGGATACCGACACACATCCATACGAACCTGTTCCGCCAAAGTTATAACTCTCGTTCGAACTTTATACGCTTTCATACATCGCATAAAAGCTTTTTCCATTCTCGTCACTCCTCGCTTTCTTCTTCGGTACCAGTTCTCGTCATTTTCGCTCATTCCGATGCATCTGATATTTCGCGCAAAGGTAAAACGGACGTGGTTATCGAACGTTAGTCTGGACAATCGTCACTATCGTTTATAAACTTTATGTGGAAACTGTAAACTTAATAATGATCTACAGACGAATGCTCGCGGTCTTTCAAAGGGCATTGAAAATGGTTTTCGAGAATTGCTTCGAAATTGCTCTGAACGTAATTGTTTGCCTCAAATTGCTTTAGAATTCCATTGAAAAGTACTCAAGTGCCGGATATCAATTTCTTAGTATTCATTTCTTCGATCAGAATTCAGGAATCTCAACGAGAACTGCCCAGTACTCGGGACTTCGGTACTCGAGTCCTGCCCAAGTTGGGTTTCAAGTACTCGGTACTCCAATAACTGCATCGAGTGCTCGAAGTATTTGCCCAGATCTAAACGGAACTGTCGTTTCCAACTCTCCTCATGCCTGCACCGCCTCAAAGTTCCATACACCCTTCTTTTTCTCGATTCCATTCATTGGACACTTCGAGAGAGAAATTGCTCGAACCACATGCGCTGCCACAGCAGTGTATAGAATAGATTGCTTCACAGCTTCTCTGTGTGGTCCGCTAATACCGCCGCGGCTTCCGTGGTAGTCCGCTTTCATCGTGTCTACTTAAAGAGCCGTAATTCGAGTGTACCGCGCGTGTTGCTGACGAGGGACGTTAATCGGCGATAGAATCCTCTATCCGTGCCTCGAATGTACAGAGAATAATGGCGTATACACTCGGTGCGTCCTTGCGCGCATTTTATAGCATCTCGTTACGGCGGCTCTGCCATCAGATGTTTTTCTTCGCCAATAGCCTCTCAATGACTGGAGCAGCATTCAGGCTATGTGCGCGCCTCAAGATATCTCGCGCATGATACCGCGTTCCATTATGTCATCGCTCGGTCAATAATAATTGTTTATAGTTGATCCGAGCAAAACGGAGATCCATAGGTCTCCCTCGAAGTGATCGATCTTGATCTTGAGACTGGATGATCGAGTGCCATTAGGTCAGTTGCCTTAACTGGGCCCAATAGCGCGCACCGGACAGACACATCTATGAAAATTTCTTTACCATGACGCACGATCGTCGAGGATCAAGTCACACCGATTGGCAAATTGCCGATCCTCGACCGTTCACCTTGTACCAGATGAGTGTGTACGAAAAATAGAAAAATAATTAATCAAATGTGCTCGTGCTAATGGAAGTATCTGGCGCATGTTACAGCGTTCCATTACGTCATTGCTCGATCAATAATAATTGTTTATAGTTGATCCGAGCCAAACGGAGATCCATAGGCCTCCCTCGAAGTGGTCGATCTTGATCTTGAGATTGGATGATCGAGTGCTATTGGGTCCAGTTAAGTCAGTTGCCTTAACTGGACCCAATAGCGCGCACCGGACAGACACATCGATGACATAATTTTTTTACCATGACGCACGATCGTCGAGGATCATGTCACGCCGATTGGCAAATTGGCGATCCTCGACCGTTCACCTTGTACCGGATGAAATAGAAAAAAAAATTAATCAAATGTGCTCGTGCTAATGAAGTATCTCGCGCATGATACCGCGTTCCATTACGTTATCGCTTGCTCAATAGTAATTGTTTATTGTTGATCGGAGCCAAACGGAGATCCATAGGTCTCCCTCGAAGTGATCGATCTTGATCTTGAGACTGGATGATCGAGTGCCATTAGGTCAGTTGCCTTAACTGGACCCAATAGCGCGCACCGGATAGGCACATCTATGAAAATTTCTTTACCATGACGCACGATCGTCGAGGATCAAGTCACACCGATTGGCAAATTGCCGATCCTCGACCGTTCACCTTGTACCAGATGAGTGTGTACGAAAAATAGAAAAATAATTAATCAAATGTGCTCGTGCTAATGGAAGTATCTGGCGCATGATACCGCGTTCCATTACGTCATTGCTCGATCAATAATAATTGTTTATAGTTGATCCGAGCAAAACGGCGATCCATAGGCCTCCCTCGAAGTGGTCGATCTTGATCTTGAGATTGGATGATCGAGTGCTATTGGGTCCAGTTAAGTCAGTTGCCTTAACTGGACTCAATAGCGCGCACCGGACAGACACATCGATGACATAATTTTTTTACCATGACGCACGATCGTCGAGGATCATGTCACGCCGATTGGCAAATTGGCGATCCTCGACCGTTCACCTTGTACCGGATGAAATAGAAAAAAAAATTAATCAAATGTGCTCGTGCTAATGAAGTATCTCGCGCATGATACCGCGTTCCATTACGTCATCGCTTGCTCAATAGTAATTGTTTATTGTTGATCGGAGCCAAACGGAGATCCATAGGTCTCCCTCGAAGTGATCGATCTTGATCTTGAGACTGGATGATCGAGTGCCATTAGGTCAGTTGCCTTAACTGGACCCAACAGCGCGCACCGGACAGACACATCGATGACATAATTTTTTTACCATGACGCACGATCGTCGAGGATCAAGTCACGCCGATTGGCAAATTTACGATCCTCGACGGTTCACCTTGTACCGGATGAGTGTATACGAAAAATAGAAAAATAATTACTCAAACGTGCTCATGGTAATGGAAGCGATCCGCGACGAGACTTCAGCGGGAATTCTTAATGCCGATGAGATAATGTGTCGCCCGGAGAACAAACGTATGTTTCTCGATCGTACCGACGATATCGGCAATGACAAATTGCTCTAGTTTTTACGATTACATTATTGCTCGGAGAGCGAACGAGAGAACGACGGTCACATAAATAGAGCTCGGTGAACGACGACAAGACCGTTCGCGGTAAACACCTTTCGATCGTGCTTACGAACAATTTTGCGGGAATTGCAGTCGTCGCGACGCATCGGGAACGACGCTCTGTCGCCTCTCGGAAAAAATATTTTTTCGAAATATATAGCTTTTGTTTATTGAAAAATGTGAGCGCCACGACATTATCTCGTGACGCGGGTGAGAGGCTCGGATCTTTGCCACGCTTACTACATATGCTGATACTCGACGATGTTGTGTGTCGACTATCTCGTCGGTTCCCCGTTCACTCTCCCGTCGGGTATCGACGAGCAGCCCGCGGGCGACGAGTAGGAATCTATAATTACGTATAATGTACCACATTAAACTTTAGTGCAATTTATCAAGCATGCCGGTGACCCTGGTTATTATTCCAGAGTGGCTCCGGATTGCGAAAAGGCGGGAAGAGAAGAGCCGCGTATAGATTGAATGAACCTGACGAAGTCGATCGTCTCGATGCGAGCTGACCGGTACGAGTGATCAAGCCGATCAAGGAAGCTCCGGCGAGCTGGCGATTAAACAATGAACGTCCTAATTTCGGATGCTTCGTGGCAGAACACTGAATCCCGATTCTAAGTTTCAAAGTGACCGTTCGCTCTTTGAGATATTCACGATCCAATCTGAGTTCTCGACCATCGGCAGTCAGAAACAACCGCTTTTATCAGGACATAGGGCAAAAGTGGTAAATATGGCCCGGTCCTTCTATCACTGAATCACATGTTAATTTACATGTCAATTAGGCTGGGCTAACACAACAATTCGTAATGTTCGATTTTCTTTATTTCTCGGAAGATTTCGGCCGAAATTCGAGTGCACGCCGAACGGTTTATGTTATTAATACAGTCCTGTAAGATTTGAAGCATGTCCGTCGCATAGTAACGACGAATAGTGAAAACTAAGAAATCGCCTCTATTTTGGTCGGTAAAACGGGAAGGTCCAGCATTCCCTTAAGTCCGTCTGCTCGCACAATTACGCCCCGTTCGGCCAAGCTCCCACTGTGGAGCTTCATCGATCAAGCAGTCCGGCAAACGAGATTTTGATGCAATTAGACACGTCGACTGGAAGAGACTTCCGAGGGACAAAATAATTCGGTGAATATTCAATTAAATTGAGTAGTGGACGTAACATCGCTTGTTTGGGCTTTGATCTCACTTTTACTCGGGTTGTTTGGTTTGCACGCTGAAATAACGAGACAGACAGGGAGAGAGAGCGAGAACGATGCGAGTGAGAGAGGACCTGGTGGAGATCTCGACGTGAATGTACCGAGAGAAACCGGGCGAAACAAACTCCCTCCCCGCTTGCAAAGCACACACAGACCTCTCCGCCGCAACGTAATAACGTCGTGAACGTAAGCGACGAGTACTCTCGCCATATCTCGCGGCACCGAGTGCATTATAGTGTACGATGCGGCGTGAGTTATTATTATATTACGGCTCGTCGATGCGAGCCCAAGTAATCGTACAAGTTAACATCAACGAGACAGATTGTAGAGAATTCGCAATGTGCAGCGCGTTCCAGTTGTCCGGGAATGCGGTGAGGTGCTCCGCATTAATCTAGGGGCAAAAATCACCGACTCATAGTTGTTAGCAACTACGCTCCGATGAAAACATCGACGGCTTCCACTTTTCGCGAAAAGTTCATTTTCCGATGGAGCGATAAAGAAATTATATAACAATTATAATATTATTATCGTATCATTATAATATCATTACAATATAATTATTATATTATGGTATATAATTATGATATTGTATATTTTATTTTTTTTATTATCGCTTCGCTACGACAGCAACTGGTTGCAAAAAGTGACAGCAGTCAATGATTTCATTGGCCTAACGTCGCCAACTTCCGTGTTATCGAATCACTATCTATGAACGACGGCATAAAAATATTCTGAGAAATCGTCGAATCATGTGAGAATCGCGTCGAAGAGACTTTGTACCGGCCTCGCGCGCTGACCAGGGCAAAAAAAAATGGCACGATCAGTATCCAACTACTCCTGACGCCTGAACTTAAGATTCCACATTCTCGCGGTAAACAAAAAAATTAATAACAACAATCGCGGGACAAGCGAATCGCTTTATCCCGCGAATGCAGTGAATCCGAAGCGCGAGAAAAAATAACCTGCCTGTATGAACCATGCACAGCCCGTTTTTCCGACACGCTTTAATTATCATCTCGACCTCGATGGGCATTAAAAAAAAATATATAGGATCGTTCGTCCCGTTCGGAACTGGCGATGTACAAAAGGCTGGAAAGAAACGGAAGAGCAAAAAAATAAAGAAAAAAAAGCCAAGGCCCCCTATGAATATACTCACTCGTTTAGCCGCGGCGCGCGAAGGCCTGCGGGACAACCGCACAGTTACGAAATCGCCCGACACCTGCGATCCGTGCAATGTTTGTAACTCTCTCGCGTGCACACGTGCATTCACCGTATCGGCGGACGGCACGGGAAAACCTCGTTGCCGCGTATTAGTGTGTATAATTATTTGTCGTGCTCGGAATTCGCGCGGTTATGCTCGCGAAGTGATTCGCGGCGGTTCTCTTGCGTCTCTTGTAGTAGACGTGGTGTGCGGCTCGCGTGGTTCGTTCACGAGTTTCGCATCGCACTGGATGCGCACAGTACATCATCATATATATATATACATCCTCTGTCAGGCACAACGCGCTAATTGCTTCGTTAATTGAACCGTTAATTGAACGCTATTTATTACGCCATCAAGAATTTCTTCGACCGACGCATTTTTCTCCGACATAAAAAAAAAAAACTTATCTCAGCTCGTGCCGTCACAGTTTTTTCTCGGTCTTAATCAACACGCTCGTCAACTCAATTATCATCAGGGGGCGATAAGAAAAAATGTTTGCACTTAAAAAAAAAAAATTATAATAACATTTTCTTGTCATACAGAATTTATTCACGGTGTGATATGTGTATGCACTCTTACCCGAAATTTCCCGACAATAAACGCTCCCTATCCGAGTACTTTAGTTCCGGCGAGAGTCTCCGAGCCGTCGAGAGCTCGCCGACGATATTCCAGGCTAGAGCTCGCTGCCGCTCGTCGCTCTCCGGTTTGCCCGACGCCTGCCCGCCTCGGCCAGAATCCAATTTGCGACGATCGATGAAACACACCGCTCTCTTCCTCCGACCGTCTCCCGTCTCCTACGACTCTGACGCTGTATAAGTTTCGTCTTTAACCCCCCCACCCTCACGGAGAAGGTAGAGACTATGAAATCCTAGCGGCGAAGAGACTCCCACACCTCTCCGACACTCTATAGCGGGCTGCACAATGCCCACCGCTCTGTATACGTGCCCTACACTGGGAGATGCGAAACGTGTAGACGCGACTTTGCTGCCAAAGTTTTCGATATCGGACTATATCTGAAGATTTTTTTTTTTTTTTTTTTTTAGTCAACACCAAGCAGCAAACGAGCCAAGTTTTACCGTCGATTGTCCTCTCGCAGAAGTCGCGCTTACACACTCCGGCGAACCGGATTCGCAAGCGAAAGATCTTCGCGTCTGAGTGGCGGCCCGTGCCGACGATAACTGTTTCTTCAGCAACTCACTTTTTCGCAGGTTCGCCGCCGTGGCGACTCTCCTCCGCGAAGCTCCCTTTTTTTTCGCCCTTTCTCCTACAGTTCGGACGAGCCGTCGACGGGGTACGAGAAGTTTTGCTTTCTTTTTGTATATATATTTTTTTTTCCACGGGCCTTTTTTTGCGGCGAGGAGGCGATTATTTAACGAGGAAATGTCGAGGAGCGCGATAAACAAAGTCGGAGCGCGAACGCCGCGGGAGACGGAGTGGCAAGTGTCACTGCATTGTCGCCGGTGGGCATCCTCGCGATTTATAAACTCGTCGGTCGAGCTCACTCGTTCGTCTCTCTTGTTTGATGCCCGAGCGGGCCGCGTACGCGGTGTCCGGATCGGCGGTTTCTTTCCCCCTCCCCCTCTTTCTATCTCGCCGCGCTGTACCATGTGCATCTCTCTGTGCGTGTGTGCCTCGTCAATCGAGGGCTATTTCGCGGCTATCCCCACCAGACAGCGAAACGTGCATCGTTGCCACCGCCACCGGCTCGAACCAGCCGCTTTGGGCTCGTGGGTGGGAAATGATTCGGCGGTGAGACGCTGTACGAGCCGGCAGTCCCGATCCGTGGCTGCACGGATCGTGACGGGACCTCGAGAGGAAGATTCAACCCCGTCTTATATACTTCTTATTTTTTTAAATACCGGTTGCAGCGTGAGGGAGAGCGGAACGTAAGGGAAGACTAAATTGGAGCCCTTGTGAATAACTGCTGATATTTTGGTTGCTAATCGAATAATACTTGGTAGTTAATCGAACGATACTTGGTTGTTGTTCGAAAAATACTTGGTTCAACGTCAACTTTTATCCAAATTTTATCTAAAATTCGAAGGCAAATTTCATTTCAATAGGGAACTAAAGTAAACTACGAGAACGGATGCATGAATTAATTCGAAATTCATTTCCAAAATTATATTTTTCTATTGAGAGGACACACAAGTCACGGGAGTTCACCGGCGGAAATCCGGACGATCGTTGCTTGTTCGGTTAGTTATTAACATTTGAAGGGTATTCAACATTATCCACGCGTAAAATTATTATTATTATTATTCTTATTATTATTATTATTATTATTATTATTATTATTATTCTACCTTCGATCATTGTTATTGTTTGAAAACTCGCATCGAGGTACTCGATGTTGTGAAAGTTTCGCGGAATCAACGTAACGGAAAAATAGGTTCCATCAACATCGAATTAATTGATTGCCAACAGGCGAGTCTCGGCATCGAAGCATCTGTTTCACGTTCGGGCCACCGAATATTTTTCATCCCGGGAACTCGCACGACTGTCGGGTTCTGCGCAAACGGAATCGTAGTCACAGACACGCAAGTTTCGCTGCGGTCCGAAGTCTCCTCGAAAAATGATTGCATTTTCGAACGAGACAGATCTGCAGATAGACGAAAATTAGAAATTTTTTTTTTTAATTCTTCGCCGTGCAAAACATATCGAAGACCATAAACTGCCATTCCATTTTTATTTTTTATTGCAATATTTTCACTCCTTCCATACTTCGCATGGGATGAGAATATAGCACAGAGGTAATATTAATAAACATGAAGTCTTAAACAACATATAAACATTTAAAATATCAACATATTTTTTCAACAAAACGGCTCAGTTACAAACGTATTTTTATTATTTTTTCAAAACGAGTGATACCAGATATTACATTGTCGACATTGAATCGTCGGCTTCACTCGGTCTTCGTCACAAATTGGACAACAACCCCGATGTTCATCGGAAATGGTTAGCGAAATTGTTAAATTAATTACAGTTTTCGTTAGTGACCGAGACTGAATTGGGCGGGAGAAAGAGCTCTCTGCCAACGGAGGAATCTCAAATGAGGGTCTCAGGTAGCTCGTTACCCCGATAAACGTATAACCGAATGTGTACCGCATACGCGTTCGCATTCCTTCATCTACTTGTCCGAGAAATTCCTCGAACATTGTACGTTTCCACGAGAAATTCCGTGCAACCAGTCAGCGCGTTTTCTCCATACATATAATAGAGCGGAGTGTCCGCGGTACGCGGGCCGCTCCCGATCTGGCTCAAGGATCGATGAGGAATATCCCCGAGATCTCGACTATGTTATTCCAGCGTTCTGCGCCGGGATTTATTTTTCTGCTATGCGCACACTCGGCTGCGCGTGCTCTTGCGAAAACGGAACAAATAAGATAAGTTACTCGAGAGGAAGCGATCCGGCACTGAACGGTTGATTGAAAACTTGGAATGTCCGTCCGAGCGATGATGACCGGTATAATAATATTCTTAGGTCGTTACGGACCAAGGCCGGTCGGGAGGCAAGCGTCCGCGACTTTTGCTCTAATCGCTATTGACACCGCTAAATGCGCATCAAACAACTCCGTACTGTGACTTCGACGCGCCGCAAAGAAAAAGTGGCCTTTGGCGACTCTGAGGATAGTCGGCAATAATACGTCGCCGCGGAGTCTCAGCTGGGCAGACAATTGTTTCTCTGTACGCGACGGGCTCGAGATTAAGGCCGAGATTGAGCTTCGTCGAATTGACAGTGAAACGAGAAACGGAATAACTCGCGGCTCCTCTGCGCGCACCCCCTCGTCCTCCAACCCCGTCGAGGAGGCATCTGGATGGCTCGAATTTCCGCGATTCGCTTTACTGTCTCCCTTTTCCACCGACTATTACCGACAGCGACATATCCGACGTTCGACGTCGTCCCGCTTTCCTTTATTGTACTCGGGTCCTCGGGTTACTCACGCGATCTTGGAAAATCGACGATAAATTTTATTTTAAAGAATTTATAAGGAGGTTGCATTTTAAATCAATCGAACAGCTGCGAATGCCGACCAAATGTGTAAACAATGACGTGAAATTATTGAAACGATACTTTGAGGCAAATTAATGCAAAATAAAAATAGAGAGAAAGATTAATTGTAAGATTTCAAAAATCTTTGCTTTCAACAATGTTTCCTTGTACGAAACTTAAATTTGAATTAGGCGAAAAAGACCAGCGGATTCATGTTCAGCGGGCGAAAATACTTCGGAATACGTTGCAGGTAACATTAGAAAAAAATATATATACCTATATAAAAATTCATCAAAAAATTCCAAGACTGTATTAGCTGAGCCGGCTAAGATATTTTGGCCGGCTAAGCCGGCCTATCTGTACAGCCCTAGATTCGGTATTTTCGAGCCGCAGTTGCTATCAGGGTATTCTAGCCGAAGCGCATCGGAACTGTTCCGGATGCATTAATTTGCAAATATTAAAAAACAACTGGGTGAACGAGGTGACATAAACTACAGCATGCGGTCTGAAAAGTCACGGAAAGTCCAATAATAGAGACGCACAATTAAAACCATATTTTAATAATTAGATTCTACTGAATTCACTTCAATAATGTTTGATTCGCATTCAGAAGGCTTCGAAGCATGCATTAACTCTTCAAGTACTAGGGACTTTTTACCAATCGCACACGAGCATGCCTTCTATTAAGCACAAAAATGATACGGATGTTTGTAATAAATTGTCTTCTGCGTTACCAAAAAAAAAAAGCAACGCCTCTGTGAATTTGTACAGATTTTTTGTAGCACATTAACTTGTTCTTGTTATTGTGCTGTTATTCGAACCGGGGTTGATCTGTTACTGAGTACGAGCGCTAACCACTGCGCTAATGTCACCTATATGCTTCTCTCATTCGAATCCCCCTCTTATATGCAATGCAGGGCCGTTACATTATCGGCTTCTACTGAATTGTATCTCCGCACGCACATGCATTCAAACCCGATGACAATTCTCGTCCCCGATGCTTCAGCAGAACCGCAACGGGGAATAAAAAAAAGTATTCGCTTATTCCAGCATCCGGATAGCAGGGGACACAACGGGCGTATACATTCGCAACGCGAGAAAAGCTCTCGTCCGCTTCACTCGCGGACCATCGAACCGAAAGCCTTCTCTCTGTCGCGTGAACCCTCACAGGCCTCTCTTTCCTTCTCTCCCGCAACCCCGGAAGCAATCCATGGAATTTAATTAAAGCTCTCTCGTGCGCACACACCTCGCTTGCCCGGCTTTCAACGCGCCCCGGTATCGAGCACGGGCTCACCTTCTCTCTCTTCTTTCAAACATTTTTTTTATACCTATTTTCCGTCAGCCAGGCTTTTTAGCGTGATAGGCAACAGCTTATTTACGATAACGAGTGTGTCGTCAGCGTACGTTGTGCTCTGCCGCTGATCGTAACTCGCGGTAACGAGAAGGGGAGACGAAAGCCTCGATGATCCCTACTCGAGACCTACGGGAGTTTCTTATTTTCATTTAATTAACTCGGTGGTGAAACTTTGACGAAGCTCTCGTCATCCGGGCACAATTTCAGGACTGGAAGGGAAAAAATCTATTTTGGCTTCTTTTTTTTTTTGTTTTCTTTTTCTGTATCGTAACATGGAGAGCTGTTTGCGAGACTCTCAGACGCTGAGAGCGCTTTTTCGCTGCGGTCAGGGTCGGGTCGACGATAATGTATCCTCCTGTTGTTTACCGTAATTCTCTGGGTTCCTCGTCTGCCTCGGCCAACAGAGAACGCAGGGGGTAGGCGTGGATTGTTTGTGCAAGCCCTCGGAGGGATAATCGCATTTGCATTTCGTCCCCGTCCGCCCCCAAAGTTGGGCTCCACCGTCGAACGGTACCGAGGTCAACCGCGTGCTCGCTCGCTCGACCTCACTGTCACGGTTCAACGAGCCGGTTACGCACATACGTGATCTTCTATATCCATATGTATCACTACCGCATTTATACCGTATCCACTGTATCCTCTTACAAGTTGTATTTTTTTTATTGGTAAAAAATAATGGTATCAAAAATCCCGTGCGATCGATCGTTCGCAAACGTGTTCCGTTCGTGTCGAAAAATAAATAAATCCTTTTTCGAAATATAACGAATCGCAGGAGAAGTTCCGATAACATTTTCTCAAAACTTTAACTTCGTTAATTTTCTATTTAAAAAAGCGTGCAAATTTAAACGGTTGGTAAGTTTTTGCCAAATTTAACACGAAACATTGTATAGTGCTGGTCCATTCGCGTCCAAAATTTGACCAAGATACCACAGTGTTCATTCGAATTAGACGTTTATTAATAATTTTTCAAAAAAATTGAAAATTCATAAAATCTGATCCCGTCGGTAGATTGTGGCCAAATTCAATACCAAAGGTCTTCGTTCATAGTATTGTATTTATATGCATTTTTAGGACGATAGCTAAAAATTTACGGAAGCTACAACAGACATTTTTGAAAAATTTCAAAATCGCGGAAAATCTCGAATTTGCCCTCAATCTTAATGAAAATTACACCGAAGAAAGATAGGGGCCCACTCTAATAGTGTAGAAAATTTCAACCTGCTATCCCAAGCCGTTTCCGAGTTACACTCATTCTGAATGATGCAAGTCTGTGACATAACACACACACACACACACACACATACACATATACGTCCATTCGACGCTAGCCAAAAATCACATTTCTCGACGTTTTCGATCATTTCTAGTACGTTGACATTAAAATCGCGAATATTTTTTTGTCACGAAACCATAGCTTCCTCTATGAGGAAGCAAAACCCATCCATCCGTCGGTTTTCGTCTTGATTATACAAGCGCAATTTCAACGAGATTCCGCCGAAAAAATAAAAATACGCCGATTCTATCTCAAGAGCTTTGACGAGGCTCACAAGAAATTTTAACACCGCCGGGCATCATGAGACGGCCAACTTCGAAGCCGCGTCGTCAACTCGCGCCGGAGAGGTAACTAGAAAAGTTTCGAATGATTAAGAGGTCGCGGTTTTGCCCTGGTTGCGGTTTTCTTTCGCCCACTTTCCGCCTCTCGTTCCTCCCGTCGATACATTTTTTATTATTATTTTTATTAATAATTCAAGGATACTTCACGAGAATCTGGACCGACACGTCGCTTTTCATCTCGACGGAGTTTTCTCTCATCGGGGTGTCAAAGAGAGTCGGAAAGTATCGCAACCGGGCGGTAGGCACGGTAGATGCGCGTAACTGCTGAATTACCTATGAATGAGCAATTTGTGCGCAGCACCAAAAATTTTTCAAGTCTCTGGACCGCCTTTCGGAGCCTCTTCATCACATCCGGAGGAGTTTTAAGAAGATAAATAAAAATTGTATATCATACCACGAGAGATATCAAGAGATTTGTTTATCGACCGCCCGCCGCTGGTCCACGAATCATCGTCGTCATCGCATGTGCAGCGCGGTGCGCAGTTCCGGTTAACGGGAAACAGACTTGCACAGCGTTTCCAGCACGAGCGAAAGATCCAACGATAATAATTAAACGATCAAAGCCTATGTCTCTCACGACTCCTCGTCTATCCCGGGCGAGAGACGGATCTGAGATTCGGTCATACATAGACTCTCCACTCTCGGTATTAATTTCTCGGGTAATCGCGAAATTACGACGCGGACGCGGCCGGAGGTGAAGCTCAAATCCAGGATCGAGGTAAACGTGGAAACCCCGGGCCCTGATTCGCTCGCTGCGTCGCCGATCCGCCGAAGGCCCAATTCGATTTCAATTACGATAAATCCAGCTTCAATTGCGATCAAACGTCTCGACGGAAGCTGCGAGCCGATTAATGGGGGGAACTGGGTGACCCGTTCGGACTCTCGACGCCCTACGATTATGTTACTCGAAGAATCAAAGAATCGACGCGGTACACATGGCATCGCAGCATCGTTCCCGAAGAAGCGAGGAATTTTACGGCGCGCTGGACACACACTGAGAGAAGGATCTCGGAGAAACTACCACGTCACATTTCAACCAGGGATCATAGTACAACACCAGCGCCACCACTAGCCATATGTGAAATTTTCAAAGGGGCCATTTTGACCCAATCTCTCATATGGCAATTTTTTTCCGAAAGGCGGGTTGGCAAAATTTTGCGTATTTGTTGCCGGGTGCACTTCGGGGGACGATGGAAAAGTAACTGTACGGTTAAGCGTAAGTGCATGTGCTGCGAAGGGTGACAGTTTTGCTGGAGCTTTATTTCCACATCGTCTCTCGCAGTTGCAGCCTCAACGGGGATTTTAATTAATGGGGGGAACTGGGTGACCCGTTCGGACTCCCGATGCCCTACGATTATGTTACTCGAAGAATCAAAGAATCGACGAGGTATACATGACATCGCGGCATCGTTCCCGAAGAAGCGAGGAATTTTACGGCGCGCTGGACACACACTGAGAGAAGGATCTCGGAGAAACTACCAGGTCACATTTCGACCAGGGATCATACAACACCAACCAGTACAACACCAGCACAACACCAGCGCCAGCACTAGCGATATGTGAAATTTTCAAAGGGGCAATTTTTACCCAACTCATATGGCAATTTTTTTCCGAAAGGCGGGTTGGCAAAATTTTGCGTATTTGGCTTAGAATTTCGTGGATGAAGCTACGAATATTGTGGATTAAAACTGAGAATTTGGTGGATTAAATCTGAGAATTTCGTCGATCGAACTGTTTTATCTATCTGGGAATTAAAAAAAAATTGGATCGACATAATATGTCGGTATAACCTACAAACGTAAAACAAACGGTTCGCGATCGCGACGCCACGGATTACTATATTTTCTAGTAAGAAGTATTCATATTCCAGCAAAAGATTAGGGATATTCGTGTAATATCTGCGATAGCAAAAATTATCACATTTTCTAGCAGAATACGTTAAGCTTAACACGAATGTTTGCCAGGATGTCGCTGTAGTTCCCAAATACCTGAAAGTCCTGTCAGTTTTTGTCAAATTGATGATCATTTCTATGAGATCCTTTTCCCAGTGTATTTTTATTCACTGAGATCAACACATTTTCTTTTTTCCCGCAGCTGATGGTGTCGCGCACGCTTCGCACGTTTGTCACTCTTCAACTGCAAATTCGATCATCCGTAGGCGGAATAATTTTTGTATAGCGATGTTGCGCGCTCTCCAGAATAATTTAAGGCTGGCAATGGGGAAAAAAAAGACGAGGTATTCAATGCACTTTCGAAAACCTGAGAAAACCATGACAAAGAAGTAACATTGCATTTATTTATTTATTTCAAATAAAACAGACCCCAAAATATTTCCATGTTACCTAATCGTCCTGAAATCATCTCGGTCGCCTCTCTCGTTGATTCCGTCAGCGGTTCGCCACGTGCGGAATTCTCGATATTTTTGTCGCGGCGATTCATCGCAAAAATCGGTCACGTATGCGTGTCCTTCCTCGTGTACAATCACGCATTCATACACGAGGACGAATTATGACACAAGCAGTGTATCCAATTCCTTTGTACACTAATATCCTCAAATCATGCGTCGTCCCCTCTTCCATACCCATCGCAAGATCGCCGGATCGTTCATCGATTTGTCACGCGGCGATCGATCGATTAATTTCAATTGAATTCAATAATATGCCAGCGATTATTGTCGCGACCATAAATCTGTAATTTCCGAGAGTATTATAACAGTTGGGCCAATCGAATATTCCAAAATGGCTTCCGCGATCGTCGGTTTTGCATGTGTGCCATCGACGAGGGTCACCCGCTTGGCTAGCCGTCATCAGGGATTGATATACGGCAGTCTGGGAAAATAATTCAGCTGCGTGTATGAAACACATAGCTTGATGACGCATTAATCGATTAATCACGACGCTTGAATAGCTCGTGCACAATGCGCTTATTACGCGAAGCTACAGGGCTCTCTCCCTCTCTCGAAAGCAGGTACGATATGTATAAAATGCACACACACACTGCAGTCCCTCGGCAATACACGGCAAGAAAACGAGCGAGAGCGAGAGACCCGAAGCTAGTTGGGTAATTCACTGCTAGCCAACGACTACACGTTCGTCGTTCGTTCGCCACCATTCGCGTTCAGCTTTACTCATCACACTCGTCCGTGTACGACCATCCGCTCCACCTCGCGTTATTATGAACGCGTGAAAGCGCGTCCGACATTCGAACTCGTACATCATAGGGAGCAGCTGCATTGAATACAGACAAGATTTCAAGGCAGATGTATTAAAAAAAAAAAAAAAAAAAAAAAAAAAAAACTGAAAATTATCCTACGACCTACTTCCTTTTTTTTGCCCACCTCAACATCTCGTCAACCTAATTGCATCTTGTTTTCGATGCAATGGAGGTCATGACTGTATTGTCTCGTGACTGAAAGTTGGTGCGAATATTGACGAAACGGGAACTATGTTTATTATTTATAGTTACGGTCAGAGTTTTTAATTATTTGCACGATATAATTGCGGTCCTCGGGTAAATGATGTACCGGGTACAAGATACCAATTACCAAGTGCTCCTTTATCGGATATTTTCTACCCGTTTCGTTGGACCCCTCGTTACAAAGCACCAAAAGCAATTTAGTCGGAGTCAACTATCAAGCTTATGCAGGTAACTTCATAAAGGATTCACAACATAAAGTTCCCTAACAAACTAACAATTAATAACAGCGAGGAATTTCCGTGTATATTCTCGCACGTACATTTTCAACTCCCGTCTCTTATCAAGGCTCAGTGTAGCTACACACCCGGAGGGTGGATGACATAATTAAAATCCCTATTAAGGCTGTAGCTGCGAGAGACGACCTGGAAATAAAGCTCCATCAAAACCGTCAGCCTCAACAGTACGCTTACGTTTAACCGTAATGTCACTTTTCCATCGTCCCCAAAATATACCCGCCAACGACAACAGTTTCGAGATTTCGAGGTTTTGAGATAAAATTCGATTTTTCGGAGAGCGGATGAGATAATTAAAATCCCTGTTGAGGCTGCAACTGCGAGAGACGATGTGGAAATAAAGCTCCAGCAAAACTGTCACCCTTCGCAGCACATGCACTCACGCTCAACCGTAAAGTCACTTTTCCATCGCCCCCCGAAGTGCACTCGGCAACGACCGCAGTTTCGAGATTTCAGAAATTGAAAACACGACAACCCAGAACGAAATGTATTCTCATAAACGGAAGTAATGAGATACACCGTAACGGGGTTTGACGTCAGCCTCCACAGGACGCTTACGTTTAACGGTAAAGTCACTTTTCCATCATCCCCAAAGTATACCCGCCAATGACAACAGTTTCGAGATTTCGAGGTTTTGAGATTTCAAGATTTCGGCGAGCGGATGAGATAATTAAAATCCTCGTTGAGGCTGCGACTGCGAGAGACGATGTGGAAATAAAGCTCCAGCAAAACTGTCAGCCTTCGCAGCACATGCACTCACGCTTAACCGTAAAGTCACTTTTCCATCCCCCCCCCCCCCCCCCCCCCCCGAAGTGCACCCGGCAACGACCGCAGTTTCGAGATTTCAGAAATTGAAAACACGAAAACCCAGAACGAAATGTATTCTCATAAACGGAAGTAATGAGATACACCGTAACGGGTTTGACGAGAAAACGCTGGGAGAGAGTCGTGCCCGTGATGCGAGCGAAATATTGTCCAAGCGCCGCATGACGAATTTGCATTAACCCCGCGGCGCTGCGCGAAACGCTTTAAAACTTTTGGAACGGTACAACCAAATCCTATGTTTTATAGTGTAGACGATAAAAGCGACCGGGTCGCAACCAACTGCCAGGAACATTCGAAGCAACGAGACTTTCCGAAGAGTCGCCCGCTCATCCGCTGCCGGAAGTCGGCGAAGGGACATACGGAAGGCCAAAGTCTGGCCAACGATCCGAGCAGCGCTGGCACCAGAAACTGCGGAGCTCTCTCCTCCGTCTTTGGTTAATTCCGTACTTTGCGAGATATTACGTAACGCAATATGCATATAAAGGAATGAATATTCATGATGCTCTCTGGGGCGTGGGTGAAGGTACCGTAGCTGAAAGACCGTAGAAATTACTGAACAGGGCGCATCAACTGGTGTGTTGGCCGCTGCTGCGGAATCACTTTTTAATCCCAGAGTGTAATTACAACCCGCCGTTGGCTTTCTGCCGGCTGCCGCTGCTCTTGGCTTCTTTCAGGCTCCTTTTCGCAGCTATCTCTTGTATCATCGCTTTTTTAAGAGTACTCGCAAATGCTGCCTTAATCGTATTAGGAGGGAGCCGAGGCGGAGTTAGCTCGACGTTGGTACAAAGCCGGCATGAGCGCAACGTCTCCGGCATTGTTCTTTAATTGGTACGAACCCGCGGGAGAATTCACTTTCGTTATTTGAGAAAAGTGCATCGGATGATTCCGAAGCGATTGCCACGGCGAACGAGGCGTTCGAACGGACCGAAGCGGCTGCCGCAGCATCGGCCGGGAGCAACCAGTGTAATCGCCGTGCCGCATATAGACGCAATCCCATTCTCCGTATCGGCAACACATACGCCCGGATACCTCGTTCTCGTTACCGTATCTCTGGCTTTCCGCCAAAATCCCATTACCGAATTACCTATTTGTGAAATTTGTAGAGAACAGGAGGTGGAGCGAACGAGCACAAGACAGCGTGGACCGTTCGGCGGGCTGGCTGGATGGAGGACACACTACCGGAACTCGACCATTAAGGACACACTACCGGAACTCGACCACCCGCTGCTCGCTGGTGCGATTAATCCACCAGGTTTTCCGCTCAACCCGCCCACTCTCGGTAGAGAAAAGTCCACGAGGACACGCGGGTCCGGAGTTCGATTACACTGGTGCACGATTATCGATATTGAATTTTACCGATGAACGGATTAACGGCGAGCGCAGCCGGTCAATTGTACGAATCAATGAGTCACTTGGAATATAATTTTTTTAAATATTTATAACGTAGAGTTTACGTTCTAACGAACAGTGGAGTATCGGCGGCGTGCGCTAATTTCGTTGAAATTCGAATCGAACGGAATGCAATTCACCGGCGAGTGGATCAGAGGCTGCGTAGCAGAGACGATTGTGGGGCTTTATGTGGAAAGTTCCGCAGAGACGCTCGAGGGCTTGCAACCGCACGCACACCACGTCGCCGAAGCTGAATCTGGCATGTACCGTGCGCTGTTTGGTACTCGAGGATTCCCGTCCGATTCGTTTGAAGCCGCGAACGATAAAGTTAAAGGGGTCGAGGGGGGGGGGGGGGGGGGGGGGTATTAACTGCAACGCAACGCCCGCGGTAGTTACCTTCTCCGCTGTGGATGAGAGACACGCCAGATTGCGGCTTGGATAGCGTAGGTAGCGAATGGTACGCGACGTACGTTTTACTATCAGAGACTGCACGGGAAGCATCGGGAAAAATAAAATTTACCGGTTCACAGTTTGAAATCCGTACCCAGCTATTGTATATATTTTATATTTGTTCCATTTTTCCACCGTTCCACCGTTTTTTCACCTTCTGGGTTTTTACAGAACCCCATCCCAATCCCCCCCCCCCTAGTTCTCCCTACCCGCACTCAGCTAAGCTACCTAACTTCCAGTGCGTCCGTAGCCGACTCAGCTACAATGTACCGCACTTGCCGGGACACGGGGAAACTACGGAAAACCCGTGCCGGTACAGACGGCCACATTCTACTGATCCTTCGGTATTTTTGCACTTAAGTAAATGCAGAAGTTGAGTGTTTCCAAAAACACCAAAGTTTCAGAAGGAAGCGCCTCCCGCTCCACGGTCGACGTGCCAGCTAACGCACGGCTAAGCGGTCAGCCATCCAAGTACTGACTGCGAACGGATCTGCTTGACTTGGGGGACCACCGGAGCCGTGCGCCAATCACGCATCCACCGCTGTCGGTTACCCACCTATTGTATTATTTTTTATATTTTTATATTTTGTTGTTCTATTTCCAACGTATACCCTTTTTGGGTTTTTACGGAACCCCATCACGATTCTCCCCTAGCACTCCCGACCCACACTCAGCTAAGCTACCTAACTTCCAGTGCGTCCGTAGCCGACTTAGCTACACTGTACCGCATTTGCCGGAGACCGGGGAAACTACGGAAAAGCCGTGCCAGTACAGACGGCCACATTCTACTGATCCTCCGATATTTTTGCCCTTGAGTACAGTGCGGAAGCATAAAAGTCTCAGAAGAAAGCGCCTCCAGCTCCACGGTCGATGTGCCAGCTAACGCACGGCTAAGCGGTCACCCATCCAAGTAGGTGCTTGACTTGGGAGACCACCGGAGCCGTGCGCCAACCGCGCATCTACGGCTGTCGGTTACCCAGCTACTGTATTTCGACCGCATAACACGCGAGCAGCCGTCATACTGAAAAATATTCGCGACATTGTTCGCCGCTCATTCACAATGAGTACTTAAATTTTTATGGATGGAACATGGTATGCTCGTCCGTCTTCTCATGTGAACGAAAGTCTCTGATTTTGCTCGTCGACCCGTCCGTTTCTCTGCTCTTTATGCAGACCAGTGAGCGAACAAGCCTCTGATCAGCTTTACCGTAAATCCAACCATTTTTTTCCGAAAAACCCAAGGGTAAATTTCCCAGCAGTCGGAAAAGCCGAGCTCTGTTAGGTGGGTGAATCACCAGCAGCTAAATAACATTCGGAGCGATTCCTTTTTTTCGTTTCCCCACCTCGACTCGACAAATATTGGAGTATAGCAGGTTGCAGGTAGGTTGCCGGGAAGCAGCAGTGTATACGTTGCTTCCAGTTTGCGTAACCCCGGCTGGGAACCGTCGGTTGTTGGTTCGTAGATTAAAATATGGCTCGCTCGGGCTCTTTCAGCCCCGGACCGAGTGCTCTCGCTCGGTACGTACAATACCATCCCGTGCCTTCCTGTCCTACGTTTCAAATAGTCCACGGCGCGCGGGTTTCCGGTACGATGCTGAAGTTCGAGAATATACACGACTTTTCCCGCCTCGAACGAAGTACACGATTTTTCGCTAGCCTCTGGTGAAACGACTCTCCACCTCCTCTCCCATTTATATCCCGGAGGAATAAAAAACCGAGCGGTGGAGAACCCGGGAGAAACTGTGCGAGCCCTCAAATTGCATCACGCTCTCCCTCCCGTTCACCGACGGATAAACGAGGAATAGCGCGCCGGGACAAATACGATTGCGAGCTGCAGGTGAACGCGTTATGACACAAAACACACACAGGCACACACGTACAAGCGGAAACAAAACAGACACGCCAAAGCTTTGACAGATTCGCACCGCCACAGAGAGGAATACCGTGTTCAGCTTAATCGAATTTCTCAACCGCTGGGAAAATTTATTTTTCATTTCTATTATGTCACCCGTCGGACGATATAAATATAAACTTATCCGACTGCAGATCCGACTTGTTCAGATTAATTCTCCGAACGATAACGAAACCTTTCGCGCAATTACTTTTTCCACGGTCCTATCGTTCTCCGACGTCTCTATTGTCGTCTCGCAGGCTCATCCATTTAGCTCGATTGACAAACCCGAAGGTCGGCTGACAAAGTTTTTTTTTATCGAAATCGGACAGGGATTCTTTTTTTTCTTTTTGTGATAGCAAATCTGATTTTTGGGCGTATTACCGTCGTGCCTACACAGTTTCACGTCCGCATGAACTTTTTACGAGAAAAGTGAGGGATTGCATTTTGTTTGTTTTTTTTTTTTTTTATTGCTTTTCCACCGAGTTGAGTTTGCTGGAATTTGCAATTGGTGCGTTCCTCAGCACACTGTGGAAGCCTATCCTATTAATAATTATAATTGCAGATTGCTGAAATAAACGATAGACCTAGAGAGAGGCTACGGTAGTCAGGAACGCGCCGCTAAATCTTCCAACGAGGCTGTTCTCGCAAGAAGATCGAGCGGGAGGGGAATTTAACACCGTTGATATAACGCACACACACACCGGCTAGATAATAATCCCCCGTATTTTCACCCGCGGGCATAAGGGAATAATTAAACGAGGAACGCTGATGCTGTCTGTTCTCGTTGTGGCGCTGGTATACATAGCGATGTAGGGGAGAGCGGGTTAAAATGGGACAGTGGGGCAAAACGGGATAGTGGGGCAAAACGGAATAGTGGGATAAAACGCAATTTTCCAATAACTTCTGTATGGTGGCGGTGATGGTAAGTGGGGCAAAACGGTGTTGAAAATCCGGAAGTATCGTTGGGCCAAAATGGAGCATCTAAAAATGATTGGAAAACTGAGTTTTGCCACCGCCGTCCCGTTTTGCCCCACCGTGCCATTTAGCGCGACTCTCCCCTATACAGATTATGGGTAGGCAGCTCGCAGCCGGCAGAACTGAGCGTACCAGTTTGCCGGAGAAATATATGGAGAGGACGAGATATGAAACACAATATACATATACGTATATACAAGTATTGTACATACGTACATGTATATTTCCCGGCCTACTGCTTCTCTCGGGCTGATTAAATGTGAACATTTAGCCGTGTCGGAGTCAGGTGAGATTTGTCTGGCATTATCAGTCACGAATTATAAATCGTCTCTAGACGGACATATTCCAAAATCACTCAAAACCCCTCCAGGGCTGTTGAACAGTGGACAGGGTTTACGGTAACCCGGCAGCCGTTCGGTCAAAGGTTAATCGACGATTGCAATGCAGAGGCCGAGAGCATATAACTGATAGCCCGAGCAGATTGCGAAACGCTGCGACGAGCACGGAGCTTTTGGCTCTTGCAAGTGGTAAAGCCCGGTATCGATCAGACGCGACGGGGATTCCCCCGCGCGCCCGGTGGAAAAGTGGTAGCGCCTCGCGGTGGTCAGACCCGTGAAACGTAGCTTCTCTCTGCGCGCCCATACACAGCATACTTCGAGTTTTCTCGTTAACTCCCCTGGGCCCCCTTATCGCGCTTCCCTCCGCCGGATGAGAGGGAAAAGTGCGAGAAAAAAAAAAAAAGGAGAGGGAAAAAAGGTAGCGGCCGTCGGATGGATAAGAGCGTGGATGGAGGAGAGAGGGACGAGCCGACGAGGCTTTATCGTCGGATGCCCAGGCCCTTTCTTATCTTCGACGTTTTTCAAAGTAACGTATCGTCGCTTTGCCCTACCGTTTCAGCGAGGTGCCCGTCCTCTGCGCAGCGGAGCCGGCGAGCCAGTCGCATCGTCACACGGCCGCGTTTTATCGACGACTCCGCACCTTTCCACCGGCACCGTCGTCCTTCTCCTCCTCGTGTCTCATCCTTCGTCTCCGGTATCGCCGACCGCCACCGCTGTGTTATACCTCGCGGCGACGTCGTCGTGCGAGCTTTCAAATTCAACCGATAAATCCGCGACATCGCCATTTATTCCGCGAAACTTTTAACGACCCTCTCGCACCGCTCCGCGACCGGAGCAACGTTCTCCCGATTCGTCGGGCGTTCCTCCACCGGCCGGAATCCATCTCGCGCTCCCCCGCTCCGGTGTTTAACGGGGTCGAGCGCTTTGCATCGGCGAATCCTTTTAACCCGTCCCCCTCCCCGCTGCTCCATGCGCTCGATCACTCGAACTCGCACTCTTTGCCTATAACGCATCGAAACTACCTCACTTTTACCGGAGTTTCTCCGACGGAGGGACTTTTGTTACCTTCCACTTTCCCTCACGCCGATCACTCGTTTACTCGTCGCTCGAGAGGGCTCTCCGGGAATGAAATTTCGTAAGGGACGCACTCGTGCTCGGACTTTTCACACTCTTGAAGTATAGCAGGCTTGGTCGGGAAGACATTGGATGTCGACGCGAGCCGAAGGAAGATATTTTAAGGCATGATTATTACCAACGTTAATACAACGGCTTCTGAGGCATAAAAGTCTCAGAAGAAAGCGCCTCCCGCTCAACGCTCGATCCGCCAGCTAGCGCACGGCCAAGCGGTCACCCATCCAAGTACTGACCGCGAACGGATCTGCTTGACTTGGGGGACCGCATCGACGGCTGTCGGTTACCCATCTAATGTAACCGACACGAGCCGAACGAAGATATGTTAACGCATGGTTATTACCAACGTTACTATGGCATTCGTTAATAACAAACTGAAACGGATTGTCTCAGCGATCAAAGTGTTCAGTCAAAAACGTGCCGCTCAACTCTTTGTGTTTGTTTGCACTAATTATTTTTTACCGAGTTGCCTAACTGACGCGATCCGCATAGCCGAAAAGTCACTTCTGCACTCGCGAATCACACTTGTTATCGGCAAATTGGTGTTTTTGAAAACTATGAGACGATTGCACGGCCATAAGTTGACGTCGATGATGTTGCTCACTTCATATCCGACACATCCGATCATGGACAGCGTTGCACGGCCGCTCGTTACAACTGACCCGTGTTACTTCTCTCCCCGGTTTCCCCTACTCTTACTCGTACGAGCGCGCCGTCGCTGCAAACTTATTACAAGCGTAGCTACAAATCGATAACTAGATCGATGGTTAGATGAGAAGATTTCTCGCCGCATCTCTCACTGGGAATAGTGATGAAGAGAAAGCGCCTCCCGCTCAACGGTCGAACCGGCAGCTAGCGCACGGCTAAGCGGTCACCCATCCAAGTACTGAGCGCGAACCGTCGCTTCAAACTTATTACAACCCTAGCAACAAATTGATAACTAGATCGATGGTTAGATGAGAAGATTTCTCGCCGCATCTCTCACTGGGAATAGTGATGAAGAGAAAGCGCCTCCCGCTCAACGGTCGAACCGGCAGCTAGCGCACGGCTAAGCGGTCACCCATCCAAGTACTGAGCGCGAACCGTCGCTTCAAACTTATTACAACCCTAGCAACAAATCGATAACTAGATCGATGGTTAGATGAGAAGATTTCTCGCCGCATCTCTCACTGGGAATAGTGATGAAGAGAAAGCGCCTCCCGCTCAACGGTCGATCCGCCAGCTAGCGCACGGCTAAGCGGTCACCCATCCAAGTACTGAGCGTGAACTGTCGCTTCAAACTTATTACAACCCTAGCAACAAATCGATAACTAGATCGATGGTTAGATGAGAAGATTTCTCGCCGCATCTCTCACTGGGAATAGTGATGACGAGAAAGCGCCTCCCGCTCAACGGTCGAGCCGGCAGCTAGCGCACGGCTAAGCGGTCACCCATCCAAGTACTGAGCGCGAACCGTCGCTTCAAACTTATTACAACCCTAGCAACAAATCGATAACTAGATCGATGGTTACATGAGAAGTTTTCTCGCCGCATCTCTCACTGGGAATAGTGATGAAGAGAAAGCGCCTCCCGCTCAACGGTCGAACCGGCAGCTAGCGCACGGCTAAGCGGTCACCCATCCAAGTACTGAGCGCGAACCGTCGCTTCAAACTTATTACAACCCTAGCAACAAATCGATAACTAGATCGATGGTTAGATGAGAAGATTTCTCGCCGCATCTCTCACTGGGAATAGTGATGAAGAGAAAGCGCCTCCCGCTCAACGGTCGAGCCGCCAGCTAGCGCACGGCTAAGCGGTCACCCATCCAAGTACTGAGCGCGAACCGTCGCTTCAAACTTATTACAACCCTAGCAACAAATCGATAACTAGATCGATGGTTAGATGAGAAGATTTCTCGCCGCATCTCTCACTGGGAATAGTGATGAAGAGAAAGCGCCTCCCGCTCAACGGTCGATCCGCCAGGTAGCGCACGGCTAAGCGGTCACCCATCCAAGTACTGAGCGCGAACTGTCGCTTCAAACTTATTACAACCCTAGCAACAAATCGATAACTAGATCGATGGTTAGATGAGAAGATTTCTCGCCGCATCTCTCACTGGGAATAGTGATGAAGAGGTATAGATGCGAAAGTTACCGGTAGCTGCTTCCACGCGAAGGCTCTAAGTTAATTAACGTGCCGACGGTAGGAGGGGGGGGGGGGGGAGGGGCAGGGGAGAGCGCGAGTTTTCGTCTCACCATAAACGATTTCGACGTCGCCGAGAGAACCAATAGCCTTCGAAGCTTTCAATTTAATCTTAGAGACACCACCCTCGTCTGCCGCGCATCGTCCTTCTAAATCCTCCCTCCACCATCGCCCATTTACCGAGACTAATTCCAATCGAAACCGAAACGGCGGAGTTTCCCCTGCTCGAGGGGGGAACAGCTCCCGATGGGGTTCTTAACTCGGTATCCTATTCAAACTACACCCGAGAAACTTTGGCCGCGTTCACTTATCGTTCCGCATCTTCGCTGTTCGATCCTACTTTGTTTTTTTCTTCTTTTCGTCCTGTTATTCGACTGCTTCGCGATCGATGAAAATTGAGGGACTCGCAGATGGATCGGGAACGGATATTTCGCGTCAGGGGACTTTGGGTCGAATTTTAAGACGTTAGTGTGAACTTAAGATCGGACGTAAGGTCGAATTTAAGATCGCAGTTTAGTTTGAACTTTACGACAGATCTTAAGGACGCAGTGAAGTTCGATCTTAAGTTCGGTCTTAAGTTCCGTCTTAAGTTCGATCTTAGGTTTGATCTTAAGTTTGATCTTAAGTTCGATCTTAAGTTCAGTCGTAAGTTCGATCTTCAGTTCGACCTTAATTCGATCTTAAGTTCCGTCTTAAGTTCGATCTTGAGTTCGACCTGAAGTTCAACCTCAAGTCCACACTAACGTTTTAAAATTCGACCCTTTGTCAGGTGTTCATTTGTCACTTTCTTCGAGAGAATGTAAGTTTGCCGAAAATTGATGAGCCAACGAATGCGATGGCGTGAGCGGAAGTATGAGCGGGACGAGAATTGCGAGGGGAAATAGCTTCATCGTTCACAGGCAGCACGAGAGCCAGGGAAGTCTCCGATGCTCCGAGAGAAGCACCGTCCGCGAAGACGAAGGGGTCAGGGTGGATATCTCCGGAGAATTTAGACGCTGCGGCGGAGCGTGCATCTCAACCGGGCGTTGTCGGCCCGGCAGTAGCTATTTTCTATTTTCGGTGGGGAAACTACGGGCAGAATACAGAGGAAGAAGCGCGATACCGTAGCCCCTGCGTCGCAGGTCGTCGGGCGAAAGCTCACGAGCCCGGTAAATTAGAGGCACTAAATTCACGTGTCCTACGAAACTTTTTCCCGTATATTTCAACGTTACGGAGTAACGTTTTATATGAAACAGTCTCGGCCGGGTTCCACCGGCCTGCTCGTTCGAACCCTCTCCCTTGTCTCCTCCACTGCGACCCTTCGTCGTCGTGCGTGCCTCGCCGGAGAACACCGAACTCCAACGTCGAAGCTTAATGTCACGGAAAAGCCGTTTACATGAATTCATTACAATTTTCATACTCGCAAGGCTTCACGTACGCTGTCGACGCGACAGAGCTTCCAAAAACTTATTCTCCTTCCCTCGTTTCGTAACTTTTCGATTTTGCCTTTTTTTCCTTTTTTTTTTTTGGATTTGTATTCACATGCATTTGTATTCAGCTATCAAGCTGAGTCGTTCTTTTATTCATTTCTTTTTGCACAATTTTATTTTTTGTGTTCCTGTCATCCAATCTGTGTATATACGGCTTATAGCGGAGAGCGGGGCAAAACGGACCTCGATTTGAGATGAGACTTCGTAGTTTTTTGTTCCCCTCCGAAACGTTGATAAACAACAGTCCGTTCCGCCTCCGGGATTCCATTTCGCCCCGCGCTCTCCTGCGTCGAAACGAGCCGTTTTTGCCGTGTTCTCCCGGCAGTCGCGCATCAAATATTCACGCGCGAGCCCGGCCGGAGCGAAGCACCCGGAAACACGCGCGTGACCGACACACCCCTTGCTGCACCGTTCGCGTATAATTCTCGTGTATAATGGGTACGAGCAGAGCATCGAGTATCAGCCGCAAAATAATCTCGTGCTTGTGTTCACCGATCGCTTTAGCGAGGAGGGGGGGGGGGGGAGGTCGCTCGATGGCGGAGGAGTGGAGAAGTGGAGTAGTACAAGCGTTGACGGAGATATTGCCGTGTGTTGTTCGGGCTCGGGAGAGCGAGAGGGTTGCGAGTTGCGCTCCAAGGCCCGGGGCGTGGTGGATCTCGTACGCGTGGACCAGCAATAGCGGAAGCTGGTAGCATCAACGGGAGAGAGGTAGAGAGAGAGAGCCATACAACAGGAGAGCCCGGTTTCAAAGCCGCAAAGCCGCGTGGTCGATACGTTTGATCCGTGTGTGGCCTGCGAGATTCAGCTTGTAAAGCGTCCAGCCGTACACAGCCTCGGAAAGACCCGATCGTGAACGCGATGCCGCACGCTCGCTAGAGTTGTTCGCAGCCCCTCGTACCGGGACTGAGGAGACAAAGCGTGCCGAGAACCAGCGACGAAGAGAAAGCGGATAGTTGCGGCGGAGTAAAAAAAAAAAAAAGAAAAAAAAAAGAAAAAAAAGAAAAGCTCATTGACTAGATACCAGTTTATAGGCTTTTGTACAGAGGCCTCGAGGCGGAGAACACAGTGAGTTATGGGATAGCTCCGACTCGACGGAATGAACACGGGATTCAATACGCGTCACCTCGATTTCGAAGCTGCGATCGCACCGAGCACTTTGGCGAAAATTCTTTTCATTTTGCTCCGAAGGAAGACTCGTTGTTCGAGGGAGACTCAATGAGAGCCCGTGGAAAGTTAAAAGTAAAATAAAACGGTAGAGACAGCCGACGAAGAAGAAACTGCTGTCACGGTTCATTTTCCCTATTCCTGCCCATCCTTGGCCTCTGTCTTTTACTCGGCACTTCGGGATCCATATCCCTCTTCCCTCCCGCCCTCCCGCCTACTCGCTGCTCGACGAAGTTGCCACTCCAGCTTCTTCTGCTTTTACTCCCTCGGACTTTTTCATCCTTCTCTTTTCGTTCGCCTCTTTCGGTCTTTCACCACGCTGGGGCTGGAAATCCTCTCCGTTCCGACGATGGACTCCGTCGCTGGGTCTGCTTCGCCTGACCCGGCGATACCCCTCGGAACGCGTACAACCCCTGGTTTCGCAGTTCCAGACCAGACGGTTTTCCCTTTTAAAGAAAGTACACCAATGCAGACCGTACTGGGTGATACAGAATTCTTAAAGCCTCGTGACTTTGAATTCCGAATATATTGGGCCGGTCTTGATGACTCTTCATTTTACCCACGGTGTACGACGGCACCGTAAGAAATGGAGGGTAAGATTTTAGAAATTCATTTCTCTCGTTGAATCTTTTCTTTTATAAAAATTCTTGTCGCCAGAATCGTTGAATTATTAATAATCTTTCGTTGGGATGACAGAGACCATTTTTAAATAATCAGCGCAAAGATCTCCATAAACTATGTTTCCGTCGAGTTTCCAAGACAGTCTTTTTCTTCATTTTTTTTTAGTAGGAATAATGCGGTGCAACTGAGTGCTTTGATTATGAATGACGAGGTACACGGCCACGGTACTTGGTTCTTCCATTTTACTACAGTACGATTTACGAGAGGGTTCCTCTGTCCGCAAACTGTGTGCGGGTGTCTGATGGTTGCAGTGGCGAGGAGTCCTTCCCGTGTATGAGTGTATCCGCTTCAGTTCTCCCAATATCCGCACTACAAGCTTCATTTTTACGACTGCCGGATAAAAAGGCTGCGCCTAGGTTTGGGTTCTTTCCTATTGCCTCGTATTCATCAGTAATACCGTACATTTCAATCTCCCGGATGATTCTCCACGAACACCGAGCCGCGGTACATTTAACCGCTCTCTGGCCCAACGAGCCAAGATAAAAGTGAAAGCCCGAGTACGTTCGTGCGAGTTCGCTCGCGGAGCATCGAGAAATCGTGAACTCGCGAATCGGCGAACCCGGAACGAAGACGTTGGCTTGGGTGCACGCGTACAGAATCTCATTTCGACTCGGTGCGCGAGTCTCCAGCGAACAACCGACCCGCAGCCTAGCTCGTCAGCAATTCTCCCGTGGTGGTGTACTTGTACGTGAAGTCGATGTCGAGGCGGGGGTGAGAGACGGCCGATGACGGTGTCTGGGAACCCACCTCGCCCCCTCCCGCTTTACACTCCGTAACTCAATCTCAACTTTGACAACTCCTTATTCCCCCCCCCCTTACCCCGCCTCCTTCCCCCAGCAGCGATTCTGGAGGTTTGATAGTTTCTTCCTGATAGTCACGAGACCGCACGCAGGGTGGATCGGCGCTGAAGCGCTGAAGCGCCAAAGGCACCGCGTTGTGTTATAACTCTCGCGGGTTCGCTTCTATTAGCCGAACTCATAGCGTCCTCACGCCATCAAAGGGAAACTGTGTACAGCAATAAGGTAGAAATGGCTCGATGTCTGTTACACTCCGACAGTCCCACGTCGGTCCAACAATTAATCGCCGCTCTCCGCCCGGAGGCGAGAGATGGAAACTTTGAATAGGGCAGAGTTGGCGATTCCTGGTCACCTGAGGAAGAACCTCGAGTTCTCCGATAGAAGTTTCGACAGGAAAATCTCCGATAGGCCCGACCTTCGGGACGTCGACTAGAACCGTCCTTCGGCGTTATGGAACCATTTACGAGTAACTATGATGAACTATTGGAAAGACAGCTTCGCCGGTTAGCGATCGCTATCGATGCATCACTAGTAGAGACTCTAGGAGAGAAATACACAATCCCTGTTCACCGGGATAAGCGAGGTGCGGTTGGTCTGGGTGGGACGCAACCGCCAGACAGACCAACCCCACCTGGGAACTTGATTTCTTTCCGTTCAGTGTGGATCGCCGGTTGCTCCCTCTAGCGTGGCCAGAAACTTTAACGCTTCGAACGAGCCGTTCATGCGCAGGGTGAGGGGGACATGATGAAAATCGAAGGATTCCCAACCTGGCACACCTTTATCCTCTGTTTATGAAGAAGAAATTCTACCGCCGACGTAGTCCCGCAGGAACTGCTCGGAGCTGTTTGTTTCCTTCTGTGCCGGAAGTTTGTTCTTCTTGCGGTTGAAACCGGAGGATAGAATAGTTTTTCCGCGAAGGAAAGAGCAGATAGAGCGAGAGGGACTGGCCACGCGTACATTCGATGGGGGAACGAGGATTTTCACGGGCTTCAGCATCTCAGAGCCCCGGTGGGATAAACTGGATGCCCGAAGTGGCAGTGGACTGGCGCGTGCAATCCCGACCAGCCCGGGGTAGGTCGCACTGAATCTCAATGACTTCGGCCGGTTGTTGTTGCTGGCGGAGTGAGAAGACCGTCGGGTTGAAGGGAGGGGGCGAGAGAATCAGGCGGGTAAAACATGGCACGGAGAGTGTGAGCGCGGGAAGGAGGCATGCCTTTTTGCGGAACCCTAGAAACTGCCCACTCGAGGCGACTTAATCCCGGAACAGAGCCTGGATCATCCGGAGTGTTGCATTCGCGGATCCTCCTCGTGGACTGGCACGCGGCCAACAGACGAAAGTACGAGACACGGAGAGAGAGCGGGAGAGTAAGGGTGATGGCGAAACGGGAGTATTATGAGAGTGCCCAACTACCTGCTGGATAACTCTGGAATAACATACTTCACCCCTGCTACTCGCTCCACCCATTCCGAGATGTACACGTCTCTATTCACGGGGCGCATAAATAGATACACGGACGGAGCAACTTCGCCACGAGAACCCTTTCCCATAAACACATAGAACAAACATACGAAGATGTTCACATTCTATTGTCCTGAAAGTTTGCACGGCCCAGTTCGATAGAAAGAGAATCGAGAATCGCCTGTTATTGCCTTCAAATGACAATTCTTGTCTAATTACAAGATTAAGAGGTTCATCCGGCCACGCCAACAAAAGAGTCGATTGGGAAAGACTATTTGTTTGTCAGTCGCCCAGTGAGCAGCTAATGTTTTGCCCGAACCAAGTATCGAACCAATTACCAGGACATGGTCAATAAAATGAACCCTCCCCCGGAGTGGCTCAAAGAATTCTTTACGTCCCAGTTGTCGGCTGTTCCCTCGTTCCGGAGTTCCTTCTTCTCGTCCGTTCTCGCGGAACTAATCTCGTTAGATATATCCAGTGCGAGTCTGTGACTGGCGGAAGGATTCAACGAGGGTTGAACGCAGACATCGGTATGCCGCGGGACAGGAAAAAGAGAACAAGAGGGCGAGAAAGGGGAAGCGTTACGGCGGGTAAAGTGCTAAACGTGCCGGTGCACAAGATTGCATTCTCTCGCTTCCAAGCGAGACGAGGAGAATATACGTTCTACCTGGGAGGCGTCCAACACGGAAACGACGATGAGGTGCGCGATAGCTCTTGGGGGCGAGGCTGATGGTTCACAGTGCTCGGGACGACATGTAGGTCGCTAACACGACGAGGCGACAATCGGCCGGTGTTGCATCGTCGAAACTTCGGAACTCCGCAGACGATGCAGACGCCGCTTCCAGTGCCACACGCTCCTAGGGTCACTGTGGGAACGCTCCAATTCTCATGCGCAGCAAAGACCGTGAACACATATCTACGCCTTATGCACACAGCGCTACAAGCGTCGCAACAATTTTGCAGACACTCGCCGAAAGTGTTGTCCCAGCGGAGTATCCAGAGATCCCCGCCGGCGTTCACCGGAGACGACAACTCGAACGAAACATTGTTTCCCCCGGGTAAACCCCTTCCCGCGTTCAAATACCCGCAGTTTCGAGTGATCCTTCTCGCTGAAGAGGGCACACACAAAACTTATGCCCTCCAGGTTTGGACACACGTATATCTTCGTACGACCAGTCACGAATCCTGGTCCTTGTATGCTAATCGAAAATACATTTGAATCGAACTCGAAGAGATATGTTTTCCGGGAAAGCACGGGAAAGGGAGAGCGAGGAGAATAACTGACAACAGAAGCTTTCGGGATTTTTCCTCAACTCTTATTTTCCGCATCGCTGATATTGAAGATTTTGCCGAATCCGATATACATGTATATCCATGTGAATGAGTCAAAGCGAACTCGGCCTTTGCTCTTCCACTTTGTGAGCGGGACAAGTGCACTCTTCGGTATATACTGGAAGAAGTGAGAAAGATTAAAAAAAAAAAACAGAGGGAAGAAACACGAGGTGGAAGTGGAGCGAAATGCGAAGCGCACTAGCGGGTTTTTTTGGCTGGGATCGTTGCTTTGAGAGGCGTAAAGGTGTAGAGGTGAAGATTCAGAGGAAACTCGCTGTTTCCATCCAAATCGCCAACAAAATTTCGTGGATATGCTGACGCAAGTGACGACTGGAATTGTTGGTCTCGAATTGAACGGCGCGGTAGTCAAGGTGTCGGGTCACAGTCTGACTCGAACTACTGATCGCGCTACTCGCAAATGAACACGGCTCGAACGGCTCGGACGGTTCAGCAATACTCACAAATAAATATGAAAGTAAAAATAAAATTAAAAAATGTGTCCTCGGAAATTTGCCGAATGGCCAATCTTTCGTCACTTCGATCCTTTGATAAGCGGATTGCAAGTAGGGGAGAGCGGGGCAAAATGGGCAATTTTCTAATGACTTTTGGATGATGGCGGTGGTGGCTGGAAAAGAAAAAAAATGATTATTTCCATTCTTACAATTGCATACGCGATTGAAACGATAACATGTCACCTTGGCAGTTTTGTCGTCGTTATTTCAATGTCAGATCGAATTGTAAGAATTGAAAGTAGAATTCAAATAAGAATTTTTGTTTTTGGCAGCCCGCAAGCACTTTTTTTGTCAGTGTGGGGCAAAACGGGCTTGAAAATCCGGATGTATCGTTGGGACAAAAATGGGGCATCCAAAAATTATTGACAAATTGAGTTTTGCCCAACTGTCTCATTTTGCCCCGCTCTCACCTACTTCAATTCTATCGTTGCACGGATAACGCAATTCTTTTTCTTGTTGCGTTTCAGCCAGCACAAACCTCGTGGGAAAGTTCACTCAGAGTGTGAGGAGGATCGTCCAGGATGTCAAGGACGAAGGAACCTCGAGTGAGTATAACGTGCGGTGAGCGCAAACCGAGATACACGGAGAAAAGCGGGCGCGGTAGGGAGACAGATATAAGTCGGTGGCACGATGCCAGAATACTCGCGGTTAGCTTTCATGCTGTTCGTAGAGCATCACGGTACTCCCGGATAATCGTTTGGTCGAGTCGTTCGAACGTGTTTCACATAAAACTCGAAAGAAAGACAGTCCGCCCTCTCCGTTTTCGAGGCAAAAGAAGGTTATCGTTACTTTCGCGCCGTCCGGAAATCGATTCCACCTGTCGATTTAACGGCCGATTTATTTCTCCCCGCGATATCGGCAACATCGGCCACCCCGGCAATTGCTCGTGTCGGTACAAATGAGAGCGAAACACTGCAAAAAATAAAAACTCAAAAAATAAAATGAAAAGTACAATATATTGCTAAAGCGTTTCGGATAACGGAGAAATCGGATTTTCCGCGTGAATAAAAGCTATTGCCCGCGATCATCGTGCCAGCGAGCAGGTATTAAATTTCTCTTTCGATTAAATGCCGCGTGCGGCCAGTGCGAGTCAAAGGGAGAGGGTAGGGAGGGAGCAATGGAAACACGAGTCCGGTTCGCTTCGTTCGCCGTTCGGCGAGCTTCCGCAAACGCTTATCTCACCGGTGCCGGACCGTTCGATTTATCATTTTAACCGAAGGCAGAGTCCCGTTATTACATTGCCGCTGCTGCCGGATTCGCTCGAAGCCTCCGCTGCCGTTCCCGCGGCTCGCTCGATTGCGGATTAATTGGGTCGGTGACTTTGGGCCATCGGCCGGTTTTTATCGGGAGACATTTCGCTCGGCCACCGGACTTCGAGCGAAAGCCGGGGCGGAGAAACTTCGGTGATAACGAACGAAAGCTCGGACTCGCGGACTCCCGACAAGAACCGACCGGGAGGGTTTCGCCCCTTCGCGAGGCTATCGAGCCGATGGGAGTTCGTGCTCGCAGCGAATTGAATTATTCCGTGCACGCTTGGGATTCTGTCGTGCATTACGAAATTGCCGAGGGCAGCGTTACGATATTGAGGGCCCGAAGACGCGTGTGTACGTTCATGCACTATGCAAGATTACGTTGATGCGGCTAAACCGATTTGACGAGACAGATTTCTCGTCGACCAGAACTTTCAAGAAGGTTTTCGACCACGCGATTATCGAACAAGCTATAAATTGGAAAAATCGTTATGAGAAATATTTATGCGTAAACAGACTACGGCGGACGGTACGAATAGATTACAATATGTGCCATTAACCTGGAAAAACGTACATAGCAATTTCCAAAAATATTGACTGATTTGTGACGTTTTTGCGAAAAGTTAAATAATTGTTTTATTTTTGTTAGTAACCTCCCGACATTAAAAAAAATCTATTGCTATTAGCCATTCCAAGTTAAGGTTGTCCTTGTAAATGGTGTTTTCAGATTTTTATACCATCCAGAAGTGTTTGCAATTTCCTCTCATTTCTCTGAAACTTATGCGAAATGAACACTATTCGCAAGGACTGCCTTAAGGACGAAATACGAATGACTATCCGCTATAGTGGTTTTCTGTGTATCACCTATCGTAACCGATTTAAACAAATTTGGCACTAATTCGATCAGTCTGGCGCACTCCGAACTTCACTCTGTCTCACGGATTTTGTTCCAATCTTGTAAACGAGCGCAGGTGGCCAAACGAAGGAGGAGGTGATAGAAACGAACGAGCGACTGAGAGCGGTGAGGATACGGCTCGACGGAAGTTACGACACCGCCAAACGAGCCTTAGTCGAGCTCATGTGCAAATACACGGACAGCAAACAAGTGCGAAACGTTTTCCAGCGCTACAACCTACTGAAAGTTATGATCAAGGTAACGAGCCGCATGTAACAGTGCGAATTATCTGAACACCAGGCGAGCACCGTCACGCTTGTTGCACCGATTTGCAGACATTTTCGCGAATTTTTCTCGACGAGTCCTCGAAACAAAACTCGACAGTGAAATTCAATTCAAAAGTGAAAATTAGTCCCTCCGTTAATTTCGAGAACAGAAACCCGATATTGCAACCAACATTTTTCAAATTAAGGGGATGTTGAAGTTGTTTTTTTTCCTTTTTTAACCTGCTTTACCTGTTTTACCGACGGAACTAGACAATGCTTCAGTTCCGACTTAGCATTGCTAATATGTCACACATATGTGTCAAATCATGCAGAACTATGATGTTGAGATAAACGCTTCGGTGTGCAGTCGAATTTCAATTAAAAACTTACAAGGAATTAAGAAAGCCGAATATTATAGTTCGCGAAAGTGCATGAGTGAAGTAGTGTCACGATTGACGCACAGGTGGCTCTGCATCGTGCCCTACAAAAAATGTTGACCTTTCAGCGGCCATGTTGGTTTTCGCGACAATTTGTAACGTTCGATTTTCGTTATTTCTCGGAAGATTTCGATCGAAATTCGAGTGCGCGCCGGATCATTTATGTTATTAATACAATCCTCTAAGATTTGAAGCATCGCCGTCGCACAGTAACGACGAATAGTGAAAACTAAGAAGTCGCCTATTTCGATCGGTAAAACAGGAAGGTCCAGCATTCCCTCAAGGCGCGCAATTGATTGAAAAGGATTTTTTTTTCAACACGATGACAAAGCCGCAGATTTTAAAGAGGATACGGACGGTGGAGAACGAGAAAGAAAAAGTTTGGAAACAATTCGGTAAAACCGCGTGGTCGCAAGCGATGTTGGCACAAAGAGGAGATTCGACCACTTGTTAACCGGAAGCCTCTTGACACCCCTCCGGCCCCTCCTTCAATGTCTCCCGACCCATTCTATCTGTTGCTGGTCCGCGGTGCGGTGTTGAAATAATTCCGGAGCCAGCCGGCTGGTACAACCGCGTGACACAATCGAATCCCGATCGGGCGAGCGAGCGTCGAATATCGAACATCAATTTTCCACAGGACGTCATCAAATTGGAGACCCAATATTGGACGCTGGTTGACATACCGCGACAGGAGAAACAGGAAACCGTGCCGGCCTTCGTTCTCCGGGCGTGCGCGATCATGGAGAAGACCCACAAGAGCGGCGAGGGTGTCAAAACCTCGGCGAGGCTCGCCGAGGAGGCGGAAAACAGGAGGGAACGCATCGAACGACTCGAAGGTACGTCCATTTCTCATATTGACCACGCTTATTTTTTGCCCCCGTTCAATCCCCGAGAACAACCGATTAATCGCCAACCACCATCTTCGACGATTTTTCGACGGTACGTTTTACTCCTGGACGACCAACCACTTCGACTAATAACGGTTCGAGCGTCCCAAGAACGCCCCTGATGGCGCACTCTTCCCGATAATAGAGCACTCGATTCTTTCCGAGGCGTGTCGTCGCCGAAACTCCTCAGCTAAACTTGCTGTGCGAAAAAACGATGATAACAAAAATCGGAACTTGTTTTATCTCGTGCAAGTTTGACGAACAAAAGACCAAAAAACCGAGCTCTTCTGGAGGAAAAGAAGAAAGTGGAGGAAGTAACTTCAAACAGTCGATCGATCTTCGATTTATGATAGCCGAAAGACTCGCGAGGGCTGTTGCTCGGTTGGACAAATCGGTAGAATAAAGTGGGAAATAGGGGACAGCGGGGCAAAACGGGACCGTGGGGCAAAACGCAATTTTCCAGTAATTTTTAGATGGCACTGTGAGGCAAAACTGGGCAGAAAATCCAGATGTCTCGATAGGGCAAAATGGGTTGTCCAAATTTTTATTGGAAAATTGCGTTTTCCCCCACCGTCCCGTTTTGCCCCGCTGTCCCGTTTTGCCCCGCTCTCCCCTAAGTAGTGGACGGATGGGAATATGGACCAGGCGAGAGAGTCACTCTTGGAAACTTTCCAAGCATGTATTACGTAAAATACCTTATTTTGCATCTATCGGGCTTTGACTTCGCGTGCCGTGGAATAACGGAGAGGGATGTTTCCGCCTTAGTGAATAAGGTCGATACAACGGTTCTGCCGGCGAACGGGGAGTCTCTTCGTGCTGTCCATGTGCCTGGTAAATCCATCGGAAGCCTCGATGCCCGCAAGCTTCCTCCTTCTCGTTGATTCGAATTTATTACTCTATGAAACGCATTTCACGAGCCGTGAGCAAAGCGGATTGATTACATTAGTCAACGACACGGAAGTGTGCCGGTAAGACGCCGCCCGAGGATCGATCTACTTGGCTCCTGCTCAAGCAACATCCCCCAAATTGGCCTGGGGACACTAACACTTAGTCGGGAATTGAACCTTCCAACCCGACTCTTGGAACTTCCTCGTTCTGTTTAATTACCCTTCCTTCCCAATTTCGAGGCACCCGACCGTGACCTCCGCGCACCACCGGATACGATAAATCGATTAGAATAGACAATTTTGCTAACTAAAAGAAAACAAAAACCTGTTGAAATAAAAAAAAAACCCGAAAATATTGAACAGTGTCGTTGTCGGTTTATTCGTACCGTGAATAGCTATTGCACGAGGCTGGAGCTGGAATTTATCCGTGAAAAATGGTACCCGGGCAGTAAATGTAAAAATTAATGTGGGATCGACACAGTAAAAAAGATTTGCACATTTAACAAACTTTTCTTGGGCACAAACGTCTAATTATTTAGTTGTCAATTTAACAAAAAATATTTGTAAAGTTAGACATTTTTGTAAAATGGACAATATTTGTCCGTAAAATTAACATTAAAAGAATTTTGGACGCTTGTGGAAAATAAATGTTACGTGTATGTTCGGTGTATTTTTCATTGCAAAATGGTGTTAATTTTAACACCGATGTTTTTTTTACTCCTCACACCATCGCAGTTTACACCGTAGATTTCTTACAGTCTATAAAGTGTTTCGTGGCAAAAGTCTATGTATTTAAAAATAGGTTTTCTTCTTACGCGATAGGTTACGCAAGAAGTAGGGGAGTGCGGGGCAAAATGGAACAGCGGGGCAAAACGGGATAATGAGGCAGGAGGCAATTTTCCAATAACTTTCAAACGGTGACGATGGTGTTGCCTCGGGCAAAACGGGCTTTAAAATCCGGATGTATCGTTGGGACAAACAGGGGCATCCAACATTTTTTGGAAAATTACGTTTTGCCTTCACTGTCCCGTTTTGCCCCACTGTCCTATTTTGCCCCGCTCTCCCCAAAAAGCTGACCGGGGCGTGCTGGGGTGAAAATCGATGTTAATGGGGGCAAAGTTTGAGGTGCCGAAGGATTACGCTGGGAAGGATGTGTCGGTGTTTCGATGGCAAATTGTCGAGGCTATAATCTTGCGGGAAGCGCGATGAGCCCGATCGACAAAAGCTTAATTATCAGCGCGAGACTGTGTCCCGAGTGTACATTGCCAGATGAAACCTGGTTTATCCCTGCGGGAATATAGCGGCGTGCACTTGTCGACTCTTCCTTCCCTGCGACACTCGCTAGAGCCGCGGCTGATGCTGTCTAGGGTCGACGAACGATAATCTCACAAGCTCCCGTGGGTACGACGGAGTCGAGCAATCTCACGCCGAATATCACCACCTTTCCCGTTCTTGCCAAAGCCGACGGAAACAGAAGGCATTTATACTTTCGCGCTCTCTCCTTTTCCCTCTCGCCGTTGCTCCTCGACAGCGCCATTTATTAAGAACGATGGTTGTTTGCCGGATTAAATCATAATCGCACGAGAAAAGGTAAATTTCTCAAAGGGCCATTGTAGAAATGGTCCATAGAAGAAAGTTTTGTTAAACAAAAATGGAGCAACGATGAATGAACTTATTTCCGCCCAATGCGCAAGAGAACAATGTCCATTGCATGAAATTTTGTTTAAGAAAATATAGGGGAGAGCGGGGCAAAATGGGACAGTGGGACAAAACGCAATTTACCAATAATTTTTAGATGGCACGGTGAGGCAAAACTGGGCAGAAAATCCGGATGTATCGATGGGGCAAAATGGGTTGTCCAAATTTTTATTGGAAAATTGCGTTTTCCCCACTGTCCCGTTTTGCCCCGCTCTCCCCTATATATATATGTGCATAACAGGTGTGTTGAAGAATAAATCAAAACATAAAATGGAGCTGACACGTGCACTCTTCTTTCTTCTTTCAGATATGATTACGGCACAAATCGAGGCTGAGAACACCCAGATGACCAACGATCTTTACAGACTTCTGAAAAAGTACACTGGACTGAGAAACCTGATAAGAGATCTAAAGGTGATTTTTTATATGCAAGTAAAGAGGCTTTGGTATCTCAAATTTTTTTATCTTTTTTTTTTATCTCTATATTTAATACCAGCGTGTTAAAATTCCCGTGGCTCGATCGCGACAACTCTTCTTTACGTTCTAATAACCAGACCGATATCGTAAGACGCCTCTGCTCCGCACAGGGGTATTCCACCCTTGCGGTTATTACGCGTCTCACGCTCCGTTAGCCCCGCAAATGAATTACACGTCCGGGCTCCCTCGGCGGCCTCACGACGTCGTTTATAACGGTCCCGATACGCTTCGTTATCCGCGGCGAACTTCTTCCATATAACGTCTTCTCAAGCCTCGGTCAACCTTCGATATTTTCTATCTTCGCAATTTGCAGATCGGGTAAATCAGGGTGGGATGGCCAGGCGGATAAGATGGCCACTCGCAACATCTTTTAATGTAACAAACGAATGGCGCGGCCACTCGCACAGTTTTCAGTATACGTGGATACAATACGATTGTACAAAAAAATTTAAGATTGCACGTGCAAGGGTCAGTACGAACGGTGAATCCCTATTTCGAGGTAGCGAGAAATTTCTCGAGCTATATTTCTAGCGCTCTGGAGAGATACTAAATTATAATTTTGCTACACTGGGAAAAAATGACATAGTAAAATCAACAATATTGACTCTTTACCATATAAAATAGTTCCCAGGGGGAACGTTTGCATTTTATAGTTACGACAGTGTCAAAAAATCATGGTTGCAACTATTATTATAATTTAACCAATTGAATATATATTATCAGAAATTATCTATAGGGTAGAGCGGGGCAAAATGGGGCAGTGGGGCAAAACGGGGCATGGGGAAAAACGTCATTTTCCAATAATTTTTGGATGCCCGAATTCGCCCCATCGATACATCAGGCTTTTCTGCCCCGTTTTGCAACCTTGTCCGATCCAAAAATGATTGGCAAATTTAGTTTTGCCCAACTGCCCCGTTTTGCCCCGTTGCCCCATTTTGCCCCGCTTTTCCCTATAGACGGCCCCCCTGGGAACTATTGGTATAGTAGAAAATACTATCCTTTTTCTCAGTGTGTCACCCGTAGTGTTCGGGTGAGCCGGTCGATCGCAAATGTTTGTTTGTAGAGCTACAATTAAATCACGCATCGAGAATGTCGGAAGTACTGAGTGAATTACTTTAGTTTGAAGTTTCTAGAGTTGGTCACAACAACAAAAAAATGTTAAGTTTACAAAATGTTAAACCTCCAATTTTCGTTGATTAAAAAACCGTGGCCATATCACGGAAAATTGCATTCCTCTTTCCCAATATACGTTTTATTAATCTCAAACTCGCTCGATCTCATCGTTATCGGCAGATTGTTCTTCTACCCCGGGCTGAACGTACGGAACGAGTAACCGCGCAGGAAAAAAAAAGAGAGCCCGTTGGAAAAACGAGACGGTGGATCTCGTCAGAAAGGGGTTGCTCGAGGCGAGAGGAAGTTATATAGAGACCCGTTTTCCAAGCTTATCTTTTTTTCCTCCAGTTACCGAGTGTGGAGCGGAGTGCATTAGGAAGAAAGCTTGAGAAAGCGTTATAGACGCCGCCCGAGGCCAGTACGTTTATAACACACTCACGCAATTCTTTTTTTTTACTTCGTTTTTTTTAACGAACTCTCAACACATGTGCTTTGTTTTTTTTTCCTGTATGGACCAAAGCCGCGGTAAAAAAGCCTCGGGGAATAGAGTTGAAAAAAAGAAAACAGCGAGCTCTGTAATGTATACGCGGCTTTAAAAATTCAACAATGAGGGTGAAATGAGAAATTCCTAAAAACAAAGCCTCATTAACTGGCGAGGGATTATTGAGGAATTATTTTTCATTGTTTTAATTTGCAGGTCGAGTACAATTGCTCGAAGGTTTACCCGATGTTTCCACGATACACGATCCTGAAGGACATGATCAAGGACATAATGCACAATCCGGATTACATGGAGGTCTGCCACGAGGTGGACCAATCATAGCGGCCGGACCCCCTCCATCGTTCGCCGCGGATGACCCTCTAAACAGTTGAGGGCCCTCGCGGTATTTATCGATGAAGGGGGTGTATGCGATTTGTTTAAGCAATATTCACGCTTTTTCTATAATAAACGCGGATGTCTGTACATTTTTTTAACCGTCTCATTTTATATTTAAAAATAATAAAAATTATCGTTAGTTTCGTGGGATTTTTCCCATGCCATGATCGGTGCTATAGGGAGAAAGGTCTGTGCAGTTAGGAAGTTTAGTTTTGTCTTTTTTTCATTAGCGATTAGCTAATCTACGAGGGGCGAGTGTCATTAGAACTTTCGCCGTTAGGATTTGAGATACAAAAAAAAATCATCGTTCAATTGTTAAGATTTGGAGCGCAGGAAGCTCCGCTCGAAGCGGCGTTAGATTAGTGTCGATCGAGGATGCTTAGACGATTTTTTAATTAATTTTTTTTTTTTTTTATCGATTCTTTAACTGAATTCCTGATTTCGAGATCGGAATAGCCGCTTTCACGTCGACACACAAAACTTAAGAGGAATATTAGAATTTTGTAGCCGATAGGGGGCAAAAAGAACGGGATGAGCTAACGTATTTAGAAGAAGAAGGAGAAAAAAGAGGGAAGTTAATTAATAAAGTGAAACGGTACTACTCGACGATTTCGTGACCGAACCGCAGCGATCGTAGATGAGAAGTAACGGTAGTGGTCGACGAGTGAAATTTAGATCGTAGGATTTGATGTTAAATTATTTAAAACAAAAACAACAACGTGGCTTTGTTGATAAAACGAGCCATGTCGAGATTCGTCTCTCCGGTCGTGCGCTCGAGCGCTTAAATATCATTTTTAATATAGTTTATAAATATAAGCGTAAGAAAAAAAAAATTAATCCATATCCCTTCTATAACTGACATATCGTGACGAATAGACATATGTGTAATGTCCTGTTCGATAACCGGCCGTGTATTTAAAACAAAATTGTGTAACGGCGTATCGAAATCACACGAGATGAGTCGCAAGCGCATCGTCTGATTTACGATAAAACTATAAGTGTATACAACTAGCAATTAAGCTCCGATAATTGTGCGCGAAAGGATAATGCATTCTTTTTTCATTCACACAATTATCGAGAATCGTTAAAAATCCGTGATCTACGACCAATCGGGAAGATGCGACGGAATTTTAGGTTGTTTTTTTTTATTTTCTACAAGATAAAGCTACTGTACGATAGATCATTAAAAAAATAGCGTTAACGATTATATACATATAAAACGAAAAAATATATATTTAAATGGCTGACAGCCCGAAATCAAAATGCAAACTTATGAAAATGAAGACCCGCACGTCCGACTGCGATTCGGACGGCGGTGTATTTATCTTCTCCGTACTTCCTGTCTATTCTAACTGTTTCATGTAATCAAAAAAAAAAAATCAAGTAAAACGATCAAATAGCCAATCAAACGATAACCCGCATTCGTATCTCAAGAAATAGTTGTCATTGACGTAGTCGCTTTAAAAAAAAAATCTTTTTCTCGATGTTCGTTGTGTAGTTTTGAAGCTACTCTACTAGACGCTCTTCTACGAATGCATTAGTAATGCAAATAATTCCCCAAATAATTGGGACACTTGGTCTGTCGTGTCTATTTATCGTTATCAGTTTAAAATCCGCGGCAGTGCGTAGTCTCGAAAAGAAACAAAAAAAAAACCAAAAACAAAAAAAAATAACCTATTTAAGGTTTCCGAAAGATCGAACTATTCGTGTCAGAAACGCAGTTCGAGAATCTTCTCGGTAACGTCTCGATGCCCCCAAAACGGTATCAACGCCGGATCGAATATTTTTGTGCAATAATAGAAGCAAAAAAAAAAAACAAAAAAAAATCACATTATCGAGAGACAAAAGTGATCCCTTAAAATTATATCATAGACCAACTATCAAACATTGAACCATCGTAAAATTAAATATTATTGTTAAGGTATAAATACAGCGCAATTATGAAGCGTTAGCGAGAGAATCAATCTATACTCGATGCAATGACTTTGAATTGAATAATGTAGCCAAAGCGCGCTCGCCTTTTTCCACGAAACTAGGAGAGTGCCAAATATAGATTTTTTCGGGAAGTTTATACGTGTGCGTGGGCCTGACGGGATATGTTATATAGTACTTGCAAAAAAAAAAAAAACGTGCGTGAACGTCTTCGGCGTTGAGATTATTTATCACAAATAAAAATAAAAAAAATAAAAGTATAAAAAATGAAATAAATATATATGTATGCGTATAAGTATCGATGTCCGAGAGAGATCTACCTTGATGTGTTTAAACCAGAGCGTAACGGGCTTGCACGTGAACTCGCAACTATTATCATTAAATACCAAAAGACCGACCCATTGACAAAAAAAAACAAAAATATAAATATAAAAAAACGCTGTCATTGTAATTACACTGTGAGCGTAGGCATATCAAATTTTTATTAAATAATCAGCGTCCAAGTGGCTTTGAGAGCTTTACTCGAGAGCGAACAGCTTCGTGATTGCCGTTAAATGATATATCATCATTATATTAAATAATAATAATAATAATAATAATAGTAATAAAACAAAAGAAACAAAGCCTCTTCGCGCGTAAGCTAAATGGTGTGCATATGCGTGTGTATGTGTTAAATTTCGAGTAAAGTGAATGAAAATTCGACCAATCTATTTGTCTATAATCGTCACTAAGTATCGACTAAATGTCTCCGATGCGCGACCTCCAACCACGTTAATACTATACAACGTTCTTGCGTTATCATCATAAAACTCAATATCCTCTGGTAACATCGTGAAGTAAAATTATTGTAACGAATAATGTAATATTATCGCTTCGTATAAACTTAAGGCCCGTTATACCGAATGGAGCTGTTTACCAAAGGTTTACCAAACGGTTAAGGAATGCTAAAAAAAAACAACAAAAAATACAAACAAGATGTACGTGACGTATTTTCTAATTTCATAAAAATGACTGTCGCGATATGCGCCTCGGACGAGGATGGTTGGGGCAATTTGTCGATTCGACGTTTTTTTTGCTCGCGCAATTGTCTCCGACGCTCGTTATCGCGACGCGCTTGTCGAGGAATGCGAGGCGTTTGTTTGTGAGCCATAAAAAAATTAAAAAAGTAATAAATATAAAAAAAAAAATGTATACTCGACGCGGTCCCGCCGGATAATCGTAATTGTTATACGTTAGTGAATACTCTAGCTGTGTGTAATTCGTTGGCCCTCGTGGAAAAACCCGAGAAAACAAAAAATATTTCGTACGAAGCTTTAACGACTCTGGCACAAAGCATTAATCTCCGACGTATAGTAGAAAAAAAAACCGCACGGGAAGCCTTACGACGCGCGATCGTAAAGAAAAAAAAATGGCGACAGTAAGGTTAAGAGTCGGACACGAGCGAGAAATCATAAAAATTAAACGGATTGCGTGATCGTTGCGTCGTATTAGAATTACATCCTCACATTTCACCGGCTCCGTTAACTTGGAGCCGTTAACAGCTTAGTCTCTAGTACTGTAATAGCCTCTTGTGTCTAGACTATATAGTTAGCGAAGTAAAGCGAAGTAAAAAGAAAACATCGTTAGCCCGTTAAACAATTAATTTTGACGGAACAAAGTGTATGCTGCAATAACAACTTAATGGTAAACGTATCAATTTCTTTCGACAGTGTATTTGTTACTATGAAAGAGACATCGCTCGTTTATTGACTGTTACGCTTTGTTAATAAAACAAAACAAAAAATATTACGGGCACTTGACTTACCTTGTGTTTTCCTCTAGCGTCGTCCAACCTGCGAAGATCGCTTATCGAAACCTCGACGGCGATCCTTCTCAGATGACGGGGCATCGTTCTTGGTGTTCGCAATGTCAAGGTGAAGTGAAAGTCACGTGACGGAGCCAGGAGTGCGGGAGAGGTAGCGCCGTGGGTCTCACTGTGGAGCGAGAGAGAGCGACAGAAAACGTGCTTTACTTCACTTTAAGGGGAAGTGAAATATCGCGGTCGGTAATGAAAACTGTAATGAAATTTTTTCAAAGGTGCTAATTTTTTTGAGGAAAAAGCAAATTTGAGCAGGATGCGCACAGTAATTTCGCATCCGGCCCGAATTAATTTTTTTCTCAAAAAAATTAGCACCATCGAATAAAGTTAATTTGAGAATTGCAACTATCTCTCTCACACGCACAGCTGTTTCACTTCCCCTTAAGGTGATGTGGTATGACCTTCCGCCCACTTGTCCAACGTCTCGTTGGTAACAAAAACTGTACTGAATGCCGTTTTGAGAGCGCGGACCACCGAGGAGAAATAAACAGTACACTGAAAGAGGGATCCGAATACATTACGATACTAGTGCTAAATTAGGACTTTGCGATACAAGTGCGGTAAAGCGAACTTTATACGTACACTGCGAAGTGAATCCAACAGTTCCGTATTTATAGCGTTTAAAACAATTTCAAATCGAAAAATCCAAAAATGCAAACAATTCTAAAAGAATTCATGTGGCTTTTAGAAAATCAAAGGATTCATTTGAAAAGCGAAAAAAAGTTTTACTGAGTATTTCTTGAACAATTGTTTTTTTAGCAATTCCTTAATAACTTTTTGACATTATTATTACTCCAAAGTGATGTTCTTGGCACCTGCAATGCAGTTGATTTCTTTCCGATTTTTATACCATTAGGAAGTGTTCAAATTCTCACAGAATCTCACTTTTGGCTAGGAATCTACGTGTGATTAATCATTAATATTTCTTCCAATTAAACATCACTGAACCCTTTTCGTAACACTTCAATCGGCACAGCCCGCCTTTGGTAACCCGCGAGAAAACATTTTTATCCGCGGACGAAAGCGACGCGTCAATACCGTACGTTGCACTCGGCACGACTGGGCTCGTTTATCGAGCGGCGCCACAGGTCTGTGGCTGCACGAGAGTTGCGCGCGCAGCCAGTCGTAACGGCCGTCGGCGTACCCGCGGCCGATAAGCGTCACATCGACGACCAGTAATTTGCCCGCAGCTCGCCCCATCGGACCGTCGAACCGTTACTCTCACCCTGAGAGCTCGCGTTGCAGATGTCGCGCGTTCCGCTTTCCCCGAACGTCGCTAGAGCGGGATTGGGATTCTCGTCGAGTTGAATGGGAGAACGTTCGGCCGGCCGGTTTCACCACCGGCCGGCACTCCGCGTAGGACCGTCGCGTCGCTCGTTACGAGCGCCCGCGTTGCGAGAGTTTTGTATTCGGTGGCCGGTGAAAAACGATTTAAAAATCAAATAACCGCGTGTCCCGATAATCACGAGAGAACGAACCGCCTTCTCTACCACTATGCGGCTAACAAAATAAACTCGCCAGAGTCGACAATTAAACTGCACGGAAAAAAAAATTTGTAACTATAATATGTATATGTAAAATATGTAACACAAGCAACCAGTGCGCGTAACAAACGACAATGACCGATCCAAGGCCTCTCCAAGATTATCGTCTGATCGTAAAACAAAAATGAATCCTAATTAATCATGATATTGTAGAAAGTATAATAAAAGAAAGTTCGTGGAGTGAGATTCGGGCGTCGAAGGATTAATCGTCACGACCGCGATGAATCGCCGAGGATGCTGGCTGCGAGCGAAGTTTCGTCGCTCGACGATCGCGATCTTCTCGTCGCCGTGCCCGATACGGCAGCACGGTCGTAACGAAGCAGCGTGAAAAAAATAACAAAAGAAATCGTCTCGCGCATTCGACTCAGAGATATGAGGCAGGGTAGAGCGGGTTCGGTGAGTTCGACGCGCGGCCAAGAAGAATCAGGACACGCCAGCCGCGATATTCTCGTCGGGCACGAACGACGATGGAACGAGCAGTAAAATATGTTTTAGGTGCGCAGTGTCGAAGCCGCGAGGTTGGATCCGATTAAGAGGAAAAATTGAATATCACTGTTATGTGCTACGGTGGTGCGACAAAAACGGGGAATAATGCCGTTCGTTGTAAGGAAGATAGAGCCGCGTTACGTGTGCCGTGGACACGTGCCGCAAGGTGGAAATGCTGCGGACTGCTGGCCGGTCGGTGCGGAGATGGAGGCGGTTTCGAACGGCGCGCTCACGGCGTCGCTCAAACAGCTCGCCTCGCTCCTCGCAACCGCCGAGGACATATTCGCCGATCTGACCGGCGAGCTTACCTCGGTCGCTGACAGGAGCGGCCTGCTTCGTCGACGCCTCGACAAACTCGAGGAGAGACTCAACTCCGTCGATCCCAAGAAAATACCAGTCCGTAAGTAATTTTTGAAAAAAATAAACAAATTTTTCAGAAAAAAAAAATTGATGATAATTACCTGTCCAGCCGATTTATAAAAATGTGTAGATAGATAGATCTGTTTATTGGGTGTTCTGGGGCTTAGATTCCTAAGAACACCGTGCCCCAAGGTACAAAAATCATAACATAAACGTAACACAACGTAGCACAACAACAGTATAGAAGCTAAAAGTAATCGAAATAAAAATATGAAAAACTATACCGAAATTAAAATAAAGTAAGTGTATGAAATCGACTGGATCGATCGAGTATGGACAAAATTACGATAAGTTGATGCGACCGAATGGAAAAAATGGCCCTTTGCAAACTCACCGAGATAAGACAACGCAACAACCCCTTTACAATCCTTCGAATCTACCTACGCTGCGAATCCTCCAGTCCAGTCCCGATACAGGAGCGTATCAACCACCTAAGCTCAGACTTCGCGCAAACACACCGAGCAACTATTGCAAGCTTATGCAATCCCCGATCTCCAAATACAATACCCAAAGACAAATTTCCGACGCACACAATAATATAAATCCTGAACATATTTTACAATACACGATCGTATTTAAGCGTCCTAAAATAAGACATGTGCAACACCATCGCACTCACTAACTTACGAGGCTTAAGGTGGGAGTAAATATCAACATAAACTCAAAATATTTTGAATCCATCTTTCTCCGGAACGGTTTTTCATTCTATAGAAACGTTTCGGAGAGAAATGGATTCAAAATTTTAACTCTGTTTCTCTGGCACTCATACGTGCCTTCCCTTAATTTGTGCTTGTTTTACACGCGCACTGCTTTTTGGCATGTTCTGTAAACCAATGTGGTGCGGCTATCGTACGTACTGCACTGCTTTGCATTTATGTGTGCTTCTATGTATTGGCTCAGGTCTTTAGGGAATTTAAACCAGGATCTTCATGAAACTAAACTAAACGCACACACTCAAATAATAGCGATCAAGCAAATAAGTTCAAGCTACACGGGCCGAAGGACTCCGGTCGACGGGCCATCGGGCAAAAAATTAAATATAACAATTACAAATCTTTGCTATCCAAAGTCGATCCCAAGAAAATACTAGTCTGCAAGTAATTACGAGAAAAAAAAATTTTATAAGAAAAAGTAAAAAGTAATTACCTGTCTAGCCAATAATAAAAATATATGCATAACATTACGATAAATGAATGCAACCGAGATCGCGAGCCCGGTATAAAAATTAAATATAATATTTAAAAATGTTTGCTCTCCCGTTACCTGCTCCGGCGCGCCACCGTGGGAACCGTCGAGCGGTAAACGCTGCTAGCGATAGACGAAAGGTAGTCCTCGGTTTCCTTCGCCGACGGGGAGAGGAGAATGAAAGAGCGTTAGAAATAGGATTAGCTTAACCCCGCGCGTCCGTCCTCGGCGCAACAAAGATCCCTCTGTTCGACCTTGCCGAACGGCAGCGAGGAAAACAAGGCGACCGTGCTCTTCCCCCATCCCGAAAATTTTCTTTCTCCAACAGACTCACGCTGTTTTATTTCTTCTTCTCGTCGCGCTGCCGGAGCTGCACCTGTGCCCTCTTGCGTGCCTTATCCCAAGGCTGACTCGTCTGCGTAATTCCTCGAGCATTCCATCCCCGATAATTCCTACCGGCTCGCGCAATAAAATCCCAACGCGTGAAGATTTCAATCAATTTCCGTAATGAGATCAAAACTATAAATAAAATATGAAAAATTACAATGATAAATGAAAAAAAAAAAGAAGAAAAAAAAATACCGGAGAGTTCAACGAGAGGAGTAATTCTTCCATCGCGTGTTTCCAACGAGCCGGTAGCTTAACTTTCGCGGAGTAAACCAACGTAGCCGAGCAGGCGGAGCGTAGTGCCTCAGCACGTGCCCCGAGCTCGTTCCGCATAGGATCGCGCGCTTCACCTTCTTTTTATATTCCTTTCCTTTTTTTTTTAATTCTCCGAACGTTATTGGAACTCGCATTCGCGAGCGAAACTCGATACACAGACCGGCCGCATGCTGGATTTCCTTCGCTCTTTCGGTACCCGCGGTGTAGTATTATTATTATTATATATTTTTTATTTATTATTTATCTTTCCATCCCGCGAGCTGACACGGGACGGCGCGCACTCTCGTTACCCCCGGAGCAGGAACAGCAGCAGCGGCAGCCGTCCGTTCATCCTTCTGCCGTTCGCCTTGTCCGTGGCTGCGTGCGTGAATGCTGTTCGAGCCTGTCCGTCTTACCGTATTACCATATTACCTCACGGCCGTCGGAGCATATCAACGCGTATTACCATACGGTCTTCCACGGTCCGCATTGTCCGGCGCGAGCCGTGCCCAACAGCGAGCGTTGCATCGCTCGCTGAGCGACTTGCCGCATGCATGCGGATATTACGAGGGACTCTCCGCTCTCTCACTCTATCCGTGTGGCGTATGAGTTCCTCTCCGCACACCGGGGCCAATGTGTAAAACTATCCTGTACGGCTTCCATCGGCAAACAGCTGAGCGGCTTCCCTCGGCCGGCGCGCAAGAATTCTACACCCCCCCCCCCCCCCCCCCTCCTCCTCGCCCCGGGGGTGATGCTCTCCCGAGAGAACTGTGAAGGGCAGCTGAGGGGAGGGGGAGACAGACCGTTCGACCGCTCACTTCGGTGTGCGGATATAAATCATAGCTCTAGCGTCGAAAGTTAAAGTTTCGTCGCATCTCGTTCAGTGTGTCCGGATATGTTTGTTTGGCATTGTAATAATGATAATTGGTTTTAGAAACGAATGTCAGAGCGACGGCAGGTGCAAAGGGGAAATCGATTTAGAGAAAAAAAAATTCCTGAGAGAATAAGTCACACAGCAATTTTTCTACTTTTGGAACTAAAAATCACAAGTGTTATACAGCAATGAGTGAAGCTTTTTTTTTAAGGATTTCTAATAATTTTTTTCTTCACATGGATTCCGAGATACACGAACTTAAAGTTGTGTCAATTGGCATGCACTGCGTGTGTTGCCGCGTGAAGAGGAACATTCTTTTTTTTATATATATATTTACAGACTGCTTTATTAGAATTATTTTTTTAAAGTAACGTTATAACATTATTAGGAACGTATTCAAGACATAAAATCCATCTATGCCCATAGATTTTCGAGGATATTACGAATTGAAGGAGGTTCGAACTTGTATATGAATAGATATCTAGGTCTCGACCATGCTAGCAACGCCCCCCCCCCCGTTACGAAATGGCTATCATGCGACGTATTACCTTAAGCGGTTATATATGTATATATATGTGAGCGCTGTCAGTGCTGCTGGTCCAAGGTCACGAGATAAACAAACAAAGTTATTAATGTTTTGCAGAAAAAAATTATCTTATGGACAAGTTTGTGATCTTCGGTGTGCGTTTATAAATTATAGCTTTAGCGTCGAAACTTAAAGTTTCGTCGCCTCTCGTTCAATGTGTCCGGATATGTTTGTTTGGCATTATAATAATGACAATATGTGTATATAGAGAGTCTGCTGGTCCAAGGTCACCCACTGGACACGACCATACCATCGATTCGGCGAAACGTTAAACAGAAAAAACTTATAAAAATTTTGCCGTAAAAACAAATTTTACCGAAAACGATTTAATCTGCAAAAAGGATGAATTGATTTTGCAAAAGTATGAACAGATTTTGCTGCGTCGGGACAAAGCCTCCGACGCAGTTCGCAAACGCGAATGTCCCGACTGCTTCGGAGAATTTTTCCTCCGTTTACCACGTTAGTTTATGTTTCCTGCAGATTAACAATTTTTTTTTATTAAAAAAAAAGATATATTTTCTTTTGCAAAATTATAATTTAAACGCCGTGAGAGGATACAGCCGATGGCAGAGAGAGCCGAGCCTTGGCGCAAAACCACCGTAGAACTGGCTGTACAAATTTCTTCTTCCACGGGTCTGCTGATAGGAATTTACATTCCCACGGGGCACGAGAAGGCGGCGTTTTGTTCGATGAAAAGGAACGCGCTCGGTTATATATATCCTCCCTGCCGAAGAGCGTAAGTGCATTCGGCCTTAAAGGTCCGACGTGCTTAGAGAGAGAGCGCTCCCGGTGTAGGTGATAAGCTCCGTAGCGTGCTGCAACGGTCCCGCAGACGCAGCAACACTTGGCATTAGGCTTCAGGTATAGAGGCCCCTCCAGGTAGATTTACCGAGGGGACGACTGTGTGCACACTTCTCGCCACGGATTTCCTTCCCAGACCTTACGATCTTCGTCCTAAATATCCTCCTTCAATACCAATGAACCCCGCAAACTTTTGTTCCCCCTCGAAGACTATTTTTCGAGCTGAACGTCTCTGGTCTCTCCAAGCAGAAATTCTGGCGCGTTACATCGGGCCCTGACTAGTTTCCGACCAGGCTCTGACAGGACTCGATTTAACGTTCTAAAACTCCGCGAGGGTCTTTGCAAGTACACTGAGAGAAGGATCTCGGATAAACTAACAAGTCGTGTGGTAAATTTCGACCAGCCAACTTAGTACAGCAGCGCCACCACTAGCGATGTGTAACATTTTCACAGGTGCCATGGACATTTTTTGCGAACCGATTTGGTGATTTTTTTTTCTAGAAGGCGGATTGGGAAAATTTTGCGTATCTGGCTACGAATTTCGTGGATGAAGCTAATTCTGTGAATAAAACTGGGAATTTCGTGGATTAAAACTGAGCATTCCGTGGATAAAAACTGAGCAGCCCGTGGATTAAAACTGAGAATTCCGTCGGCCAAATTCTTTACGCATGTACACATAGCATACGCATGTACCGATCTTAGATGATCGGTAGTTCTTACTAGTTCCTTCTCTCAGTGTACTTACATTCTAGCGAAAAATTAAGGGATATTTGAGTAAAATCTGTGACAGCGGAAATTGCCCTATTTTCAGGGTTTTTAGTTCACATATATCCGAAAGTTATGTCCGTTTTTGGTCATTTCTATCGGATCCTTCTCTCATCCCATCCCAATAAACTAGAAATATATTTTATTTATATATATATTTATAGAAAGATTTGTACATATATGTATATCGGCTTACATAAACGAATATAAGTGGGTGATCCTGAGTCAGTTGGTTTAGTATCTCAAGCGTCGTAAACTTAAGTAAAAAAAAAAAAAAAAAAAATGACGACAAAAAATCGTTAATAAGTGTAATATGCATACGCGCGTGCGGCATTCGCGCGAATAAAGGGTTCACCGGTAACAGAGTACACCGATACAGGTATAGATAGGGGATCCGCGCGAGCGTATGTAATTACGTACGTCCGTTACGTTTGGCAGGGCTGGATTTCCGGCTTGGTTTCAGAACCCTCCTCGGAGGGGAAAACTCATCGGGCAAGAAAATACGAGCCGGCGTTGTATAAACTCGGATCTTACGCGTGGGTATTGAGGGTTTCTTTTACGTAACGTAATTGCAGCGCCGAGCCGAGAACGTCGTAAACTCTTGTCTAATCTCTTTTGCCAGCCGACGGCATCTTCCCCGTTGCGGATTCGATGAATCCGCGTTGGCGGCTCACGTATGGACTGCTGAGAAATAGAAGGGCGTCGCGCGCGCGATTTAACGTGTAAAACGTCGCGGCTTACGCCCTTCTGTTTCTTATCCGGCGATTTATCCTAATATATATATATATATATATATATATATATACCTGTCCGTCTAATCTACGTTTCTCCATATTGCGGCGCTTCACGTCGGTAGCCGCGGAGATCTAAACTGGCTTTTCAATTAGTCGCTTAGCGCACCTCGGTTCCATTGCTGCAGAAGTGCCGAGATCGATTCGATCGCGGTTTCCTTAAGCGTCCCGCAGCGCGCGCGATCATTAAAGTGCAATCTCGCCGCGGCGCAGCATGAAAGTCCCCGCACAGTCTTTTCCGAGGCGGATTCTACGTACAGGCCGGAGATTCGAGCTCTCGGGTTGGAGAGCTCGGAATCCAGGTACAAACTATCGGTGAGGCAGGGAGGAAATTGCCGGCGTGAAAAGGTTGACTGCCTCGAAGCCCCCCTCGGCTCTCTCGATTCCTCGAGTCCGTCAAGTCTCACTTGCTTAACTCGGCCCGTTTCGACTGGCAAAGTCGATCCCGTCGACCCGATCCGGTATACCCCGGGCTCAACGGTCGCTTTGTCATTAGGTTTCTTTTTTTTTTTCTTTCTTTGCTTTTTTTTTTCTTTGCGTCTTTACGTCCGGCAAACAGCAATCACGCCATGGGCGTTTCCACGACCGTGAACGCTGTGAGACGTACATCAAACACTCACTTCGCGGCGTGAAACAGTCGGATGATAAAAGAGTTGGGCAACGCACGGAGACGAGCAGTCAAGGAAAACCTGGAAATCGCAGAATTGTCGGGGAATTAGAAAGACATTATTGTTGTTACTATTGTTGTTATTCTTATTGTCATTAATGCTGTTATCATTATTATTATTATTATTATTATTATTATTATTATTATTATTATTATTATTATTATTATTATTATTATTATTATTATTATTATTATTATTATTATTATTATTATTATTATTATTATTATTATTATTATTATTATTATTATTATTATTATTATTATTATTATTATTATTATTATTGTTATTGTTATTGTTATTGTTATTGTTATTGTTATTGTTATTACAATAGAACCTCGATTTTTCGAACCGCCACCGGTTCGTGTGAAGTTTCTACTACCCGAACGACTGCGCAAAATTCTCGTGTCCTTACATTGTTAAGCACTACAAACAACAAGCCAATACAAGCACGCTCAAAGTCGTGCAGCTCGTGCAGCATTACCGTGCATGCAGGTTAGTCGTATGCGCGGTAATTATTAGTTTCCCAGACCGAGCAAATAGATACACACGTATTCAAAATTTATTTTCCTCAATGTACTAGTCTCGTAGCTTGGCGCGTTGATGCTTCAAGGTGAAGTCTTTCCTCCTCTAAGCGTAAGCATAATTAACGTCCGGTGAAATAAATATTAGGTATTCTATCGAAACTCGATAAGGGAGAGAACAGCAAATCGTTAGCGCGCTCGTACGATGTTGGCAAATCAACCATCTCTGAAAAGTCGTACAACATTCGTGCGACAAGCGAAACTTGCGGCTTTCGTGATGAAGAGGCTTTGAATTAACCGTTGAATATTATAAAAATACATGCATCGCGTTATTCCTCAGCAACAGATTAATTTCAAAAACCTTTTCAACGTCTCGATACATTTTGAGCCTCAGTAAATTTTTTGTCCAATTAAAATTTCCAATAAAAATAACTTTTTCCGGGAAAGTAGGCTAAGCGTTAGGATTTTTTTTTAATTTTTTTTTTAGGGCGGCATGCAGTGAAAAAATTGCATATTGATTACCGAAACTGTGAATTCGGAGAGCGATGTAATTAAAGCGAATGGAATTATCGTCGAGCGTCGAACACCTGCCGCTATTGCATAGCCGCGGGGCCGAACGGTTATGCCGCGTTTAACGCATGCGCAGTGGTAATTCGGGTACGCGTTGACTTACATTTGACTAATAACCAGCCAGTGATTTCGCGGCACCTGTCGCCATCGAATTCGATTCCGGTCGGAGCGCCCCGGGGGAGTGCAGGGGAGCATGTGGAATTGCCTGATGGATGGACGGATAGCCGGAGAGGCTGTAATGATCGAACCCGTGGACCGGAGGGAGGATCCGCCGAAAACACCCGTGACTCGGTCAATTTTATTTTGATTCTTAAAAGTCATCCGTTTTCGGAGAAATTCGACAACCACGTCAACGCGGCTAGACCCGCAGTCAAGGAACAATGGGGAACAATGCGGGCACTCGGAGAACAATGTAATCTTGGATGGGGCAAAAAGGGCTGAGGGATCAGCATTGGCTCCGCCGCTATGTGCTTTCCAACTTTGGATCCAAACGACATCAGCTTATTTTCTGCACGGTAAATAATTTTTTTAAATAAAAATGTGCTAAAAGGCTACGGTTATAATAAATAAATTACAAATGCGGGTACTCAGAGAACAATACAATCTTGGATGAGGCAGAACGAGCTGAGGGATCAGCAGTGGCTCCGCTGCTACGTGCTTTCCAACTTTTCATCCAAACGACATCAACTTATTTTTTTTTGCTCCATTTTGATGTACATTACGGTTTATTCATTTGACTAGTCCGTAACCAATATCTCTTGTCCACAAAAATCGACAATATTTTGATTGCAAATTTTACAATTTTTTCTTCTTCTAAAATTTACAATTTTCTCGTTCATTTCACAATTTCTATTAATTTCATTTTCACAATTCTCTCGTTGATTTTACTACGTCGTTGATTCTCTTTTTGATTCCACTATGACTTTTTTTTAGTTACAAATACAATTCGCCGACAAAAAAAAAATTGTAAATCAACAAACAACAAAGTTAGAACATTGTGAACAAGAAAGTTCGATAAATGAACGAATCCTTTTTTACTGTGCAGCTAGACCAGTGGTTCTTAACTTTGGGGGTCCACAGAGGGTCGTGTATTTTGGGGTCCATGGACCACAGCTTAAGAACCGTCGAGCTAAACTCAATTAAACAGTTTTAACACTTAATCGACGTCGAACAAGATGTGTGTGTCGATAAGCGCAAGATCCTCCAACATCTCGAGGAATATAACGATCTCCGTGAAGCGACCTAACGCTCGAACAGGATGAAAGTGAAAAGGTGAGGTACGATCTTCGAACAAAGTCTGGCCCGATCGGCGTTGGATTTCCCACGCGACGCGGTGCACGATCGACGTTAACGCCGATCGCCGGTGCGGAGGGACGATCTCCCGAGGGCGATCGCGTTCGTTTTCTTCTTCCTGTTGAAGATACACTTCACATTCTGCGTGTGTGTACGTGTGTGTGCGCGCACGTTGCTCTGGTCCGATCCCTATAATGACGATCATTAATCGTGCTGGTCGCGAGTAAGAAGCGACGCTTTAACAAGAACCGCGCATTCCTACGGCCTCAAGACCGGCATCCTCTCGTCGTGTAATTGGCCGGTGGACTGAGAAGTGGGATTATACGTAGACCACGTGATCTCTCGGATTCCGTCGGCTCGGTATATGTTATATTTACAGCCTTACCGACGCTTTCTAAATGACCCACATATACATTTTTTCTATAAAAAAATATTAAAAAAAAAAATAAAAAAAATATACATTTCTAAAAAATGTGCCTCAGATTATAGATATTAAAAGATCGGGCGAATGGTAAATGATTACAAAGCGCTCGGCTTCACTGCGCGAGGGGCGGGAGTCCGAGATTATTAAAAGTAGATCAGCAGAGGCGTTATAATAACTACTTCGCGTCGTGAAACAGAGTCCGTACGATCCGGCAGGAACGTTATCGGCGTTATCGCTAATCAGTATCTTATCTAGTGTTTTGTGTAAATGAATCTTACTCCGACCGCCCGGACAGCGGATAGAAACGGGTAGATTGAAGAGGGGCAAACCGAATGTCTGCCATTCTGGATAAGGTTTTTTTTGGATCCCGATAAAAATTGCTAATGAACAGTCCGTTTTGCCCCGCACTTGACACCTCCCGGGGCTGCCTTGTTCCGATTTATTCGCGCTCCATTCGCGGATACGGGGCACAATGGCAGTCTGGCCGCCTCTCGCGATAAGGTCTGCATCGGTCGAGCTGCGCGGAATTTTTTTTTAATTTATTTAATTATTTTTTCTTCCCGTAAATAATCGTTTCTTCTCGCCTCTCTAACGACTTCGAGCGGCACGACTCTCAACAAAGTCGACCGCTACATAAGCCGGATTAAAGTGCCCGAGCCTCGAGCCCGAATGTATCAATAACTCGCGTCCTCGATTCTTCGATCTTGGGCCGATCGTCGAAAAATAAATGAAAAATTCGTAAAAATAAACACCGCCAAAATCCTTGGCGAAAAGAGTTCTCCGGAGTCTCGCGCGTGCTCGAAGATATTTTCGCGCGATATCTGCACCTATCCGGGCTCTCTGGTAAATACGTCCACTCAGTTAACCAACCGAGCGCCGAACGAGGGAATCTCGCGAGATAAGGTCAAAGGTCTTACTTAATTATTTAATTATATTTTATTTAGTTATTTTTCAATTACTATTCGATTATATTTTATCTAATTAATTTTAAATTATTTTTTTATTCAATTATTTTTTTCTCCCCGTAAATAATCGTTTCGAGCGGCACGACTCTCAACAAAGTCAACCGCTACATAAGCCGGATTAAAGTGCCCGAGCCTCGAGCCCGAATACATCGATAACCCGAGCCCTCGATCCTTCGATATTAGGCCTACCGTTAAAAAATAAAAAAAATAAAAAAATGAAAAGTGAATAAAAATAAACACAGCCAAAATCTTTGACGAAAAGAGTTCTCCGGAGTCTCGCGCGTGCTCGAAGATATTTTCGCGCGATATCTGCCGCTATACGGGCTCTCTCGTAAATACGTCCACTCGGTTAACCAACCGAGCGCCGAACGAGGGAATCTCGCGAGATAAGGCCGAGGCTCTCTCGCGCTCCACCTCTCCACCTCAGATAGGGCGAGACGGAGTCTCGTAGGTTCCGAATCGCTTCGGTTTGCGTATACGCCTCGCTGCGGTGTTTTTCGCCTTTGCGTAACGGTAGCGCGGGGAGGACGACGAAACTGGACCGACGAGGGATGCTCTTCGTTTTTGGCCTGTAAAGGCGTGTTATCGCGAGGGAGCAAACTTTGCCCCTATGGACTCTCGGTCCCTCGGATAAAATCTCGCCCGTTCTCTCTCGGCTGTATCGCTCCTGCGGGCCTCGCCGCTTCCCGGTATCTCACTCGGATAATTGCCAATTTGCGAAATGAGCCGGGCAACGGGAACACGACGCGGGAACGGATAATGCAGCCCCGGAGCGAACCCGTCGGAGGAAGATTTTCATCCTTCCACGTACGCGTGTGTGCAATCCGCTCTCGGGAGATCGCCCTCTCGAGCGTGTTAACCCGCGAGGGAAGTTAACGCGACTCGAGCGTTAACGAGGGAATCCCGGGGATGGCGAGATCGCTAAAGTGCCTCTTTCGCAAACTCTCGCGCTCCCGTGCGGCCGGTGTAAGCCCGATCTCGCTATCGCGATTGTCATATCGACCGCTCAATCGTAACACGCTCCGCCAAGCTGCTCGCGAAAATACTTGTCGCACGGTGACAAAAAAAATTAAATAAAATTAAATTAAATAAATGAAAATTAAATTAATTGAACGGTTATCTTTTGCAAGCGGAGTTTCACAATTTTTCTTTTTTTTTAATATGTTTTTTTTGGCGAGGAAAAATTTTAATTGGCGAGAAGAGATATTTAAAATTATTTGTGGAGTAGAGATGTTTGTTAAGCCTGGAACTCGTATATGGGGTACAAGAGTACCCTAGAAGATATTCGAAATGCGCCCCTGAAGCGGCAATTGACATTATCGATTTGGGACCTCGACGATAATTTGGTTCCATGATCTGACGATGTGCTGCGGCCGGTAGCCTCGGTTGGTCGGTTCGCCAGTTTTCGTTATGTTTTGGGCTTTGAGGGTGATTTTCACCCTACACTTTCATAAAATCAAACTTGCCGCTTACCATTCTCTTCCTTATGAAAAAACGAAGAGATCCATGTGCGACAAAACCCATTTTCTGCTCATACGACCCTAGTACGTTGCAGAAAAGCGTGGGTTACATATGTTCGGCAGTCATGAGTTGGAAGGTAGAAAAAAAATGATACACGAGTTCTAGGGTTAATTGTGTAAACCTCTTTCCTGTGTTCCAACGGCCCGTAAATAGATCACGATCGTCGATGATGAATAATAATTGGGTTAAGGGGTGAACAAGGCCGAGTGCAGATACCATTCATTGACGTGTTTACAGCATGGACCATATTCCCACATTCACCATAATAATAATAATAATAATAATAATAATAATAATAATAATAATAATAATAATAATAATAATAATAATAATAATAATAATAATAATAATAATAATAATAATAATAATAATAATAATAATAATAATAATAATAATAATAATAATAATAATAATAATAATAATAACAATAATAATAATAATAATACAAAAACATAAAAATAATAATAAAATACCTGTGTTATGAAAGCTGTATAGAGTAACATGAGAATACGCAGGGACGTACAGGAGATGAGAAAGCAGAGAAACAAAGAATCTGATTGGAGGAGAAGTGGCGGAGGCTGTAGAGGAGCGATGAGGAATTAAGAAAAAAAAAAGAATATACGAGTCGAAGGCGCATGGAAGTAAGAAAGCCTATCATTGGTTAATTAATCACGGCAAGCGATCGAGCAAGCTGGTGAGCACCTGCCCGGGCGCGCGTTACATGCGAAGGCCCCGTGATTAAGAACCATTATCCGGCCTGTAACTAGGATCGTATACGGGAGGCTGCCATTCTCTCTCTCATTCTCTCGTCGCGACCTTCGACACGACTGATGCTCCTCGAGAGGATAATGTAAAGCGAGAGAACGCGCAGAGAAGAAAAGCTTCCCTCTCGACAGACAACGGAGTGCCGGCGGAAGAGGGAAAAAAAAGAAAAGGACGTAAACGAAGAGGCGTGAAAAATTTCGTCTCTTCGTTTTGCCCCGTTTGTTCTTCTTCCCACCTTCCCCTCTCGCGTCTCGCTGGAGAAGCTATTTTTTTATTCCTTTAAGCGCCGAAGCAAAGTGTTTTCGAAGATTCACGATTCTCTCCGCTCTTTGGAGCGGATCCAAAAGTCACCTGCGGAAATTTCGTGTACGTGCATGGAGAAAAAGAAATTATAATGAATAAAATGTATATATTTATTTTTTAAATAAATAACTGTCGCAGCTAGGGCTGTACGGATAGGCTGGCCTAGCCGGCTAAAATACCTTATCCGGCTAATGGATTTTATAGTTTGGCCGGCCAAGCCGTCTTAGCCGGCTGAACTATTTTAGCCGGCTCATCCGTTTTGGCCGGCCAAATGCACAATTTTGTGCGTAAAGTGAAGCCCCTCAATGTCGCATTGTACTTTAGTCCAAAAAGCCCGGCGTATTCGTGTTCAGCGTGCAAAAATATGTCGAAATATGTGGCAGATCATTTTTAAAAAACAAAAAAAAAAAATTCCCCAAAAAATTCCAAGGCTACCCCTTTAGAGTCAATTTTTCGCGTTTTTCAACGTCCTCAAATGGTACGATAAAACGATTCTAAAACTTCGGACAAGAGCCTGTTTTGTGTACTTTTCCCGTAGAAAACGACGGGCACCTCGGATTTTCCCTTTAAACCCAATATTTTCCATTTAAATCCCAAAAATACGATTTTTCGTGCATAAAATCGAGCCCCTCAATGTCGCATAATACTTTAACCGAAAAAGACCGGCGGATTCATGTTCAGCGGGCGAAAATACTTCAGAATACATTGCAGGTAACATCAGAAAAAAAAAAAAAAAAAGTTCGTCACAAAATTCCAAGACTGTATTAGCTAGCTTAGCCGGCTAAAACGGCCAGTTAAACGTTTTAGCCGGCTAAAACGGCTTAGCCGGCCAAACTATAAAACCCATTAGCCAGATAAGATAATTTAGCCGGCTAAGTCGGCTAAATTACCGTCCGCGAACTCGTACATAAAAAGCCGAATGATGCGATTTCCTACCCGTGCAACGTGGATGTAATAGCGAGGCCGTCGCGCAGTTAAACACGTCTGATATTACATTCCGTTAATCCCCTATCGCCGAAGCATTCGAGCTGTCCGGGTTGACCCGCGGGGTCGGCAGCTCTCCGTCGAGAATTGCCGCTGGAACTCGCCGGCCATCGCGCCCCGACAGTACTTTGCACGGTACTGCAACCGCAACAACGAGACACATGCCGAACAGCATGGGCGCGGGTGGCCCATCGAGCAACCCTCGGGCTGTCGCATTCGAACGGAACACTTGGAAAATGTCGTTTCTACGACGCCGGTGCTCGAGACTTTATTGCCCTGCTCGACTCGAAATAATTGCCCGCTTCCTCCTCGACGAGGCGCATACAAAAATAAACTACGATTAGGCATAAAAACCGACGCGTCGAATTTACGAGTTATCTCCCAGTTGATTTAAGAAAAAAAATATATATAGATATTTTTCACATGTTTTTTCCTGAGTCCAGCGGATGATTTTTTTTTTTTTTTTTTTTGCGAGCTCTCTCGGCAACTCTCGCGATTGAGTGCAGTAAAGAAGAAAGAAGCGCACGGAGTTTTTTTTTTCTCCCCCTCGTTGTCTATAATTAGATCGCGAGAGGGAGGAACTCAGAGATAGAGAGGGGGAGACGAAACGAGCGATATACATCGTACAGTCTTTAGTCTCTCCGTTCGTCCGTGTAAGGAAAACGTACCGGTTTTACGAGCGGCCCAAAAATATCTCGGGAATCATCGGAGGAATGTTGTCCACGCTCCGAGATGAAGTTACACCCGAAGAGAAGTTGTCCGGACGTCGGCTCGGCGAGTACTCGAGCGATCCGGCTCGAAGGGCTCTTCGACCCCTCTTCAACCCCTCGCTCTCCGCTTCCCCCCAGCGCATCGCCAGGGGTGCGGAAATCATGCAGAATCGATAGACATTTTTCACTCTAACGCACAACAAGAACCGGAAATCTTAACTCCCCGATCTCACGTCGCAGCTACCCCTGTTGCAGCCCCAGGTAAAAATAATCGAGGAAGCCTTGCGCGAAGTTTTATAAAGTGTCCGCAAGACAGTCCGGAAAAATTTGGCTCCTTGGGACTCGGAAGTTTCTCTATCGCGTCTAGCGTGTTTACGACTCTCGACCCCTCTCCAGTGCATTATGCACGTGTAGCTGGAAAAACGCCCGGGAGCAATTTATTTATTTGCTCGTCGACTTTTCCGAATATTTATTTAACCTTTTTTTCTTATTTCATCGTCCCTTTACGAAACTTTTGCCACCTCTCCGTGCTCCGCGCCCAGAAAAATAATTTATTTGACGGCCACTGTTTGTTTAGTTTAAGTAAAATATGTAGTTGATTTAGATAAATATTTATTTCATTTTAGTAACTCTTTACGTAATTTAAATAAATATTTATTTAAATCAAATAAATTATTTTTCTGGGTGCGTTCGATTTTAAAGGAGCATCAGCACGCATTTCTCAGTGGCACGTGCCCGGCCATCCTCCGTCCGACCGTCTGGCTAAAATTGAACTAAAATTAAAATTCAACGAAATTTTATAAAGTGTCCACAAAAGACAGTCCGGAAAAATTTGGGTCCTCGGTACTCGGTTGTTCCTCCATCACCTCTACCGTCTTTACGATTCTCGACCCCTCTCCAGTGCATTATACACACGTGTAGCTGGAAAAACGCCCGGCAGCAATTTATTTATTTGCTCGTCGACTTTACCTCACATTTATTGAACCTCTTTTTCCAATTTCATTTTCCCTTTCCGAAGCTTTTGCCACCTCTCCATTCTCCGTTCGATCGTAAAGGAGCATCAGCGCGCATTTCTCACTAGCACGTGCCCGGCCATCCTCCGTCCCACCGGCTGGCTAAAATTAAACGGAAGAGCCTCTCGAGCCGCCCTAAGTTTCCGCGACGAGCCACCCTTCCTTCCCTCGCTCTTTCTCCATTCCCGCTCGGCTTTCTCCTTCTCGCCGCGCCGTCGCTCGTTTTCTTCGCGTTCCTTCCTTCCCGCTCGTGCTGCAACGAGCTCTCCGCGGGAAAATACATGCCCACACGGACACGGAACGAGGCCATCCAGGAGAGAACCCCTCCCTGCATTTCGTACCAGCTGGCAAACGGAAGTGGGCAAAAGAAGCCGGCCGAGTGAGAAAATAAAGAGGGCTCGAGTGCGCCCGAGGGGTGAAAGAGGCGACAGCGCACAGTCCCGCGCTTCTGTAGCTTGTACTTTATTGTACGAGCTGCACGCAGCTCCGCGCAACACAAAACCCAATGAAAGTCCCGGAGACCGTTGAGCTTCCCAACCCTCCCGTCGCACACTGGCCCAATTTCATTTTTGACGTTATACCTCGCGGTTTATTGTGATCGTGACGGGAATCCCTTTCAGTTCGCGCACTCCATGCGCCAACGGGACGAGCGAGTTGTATTTCCGACTCTCGCGGCGACACGTCAGCGGGGTTCCTCGAGACAATGACGATAAATCAAATTCGGCGCGCTACGCGAAACCGACGAATCTTTTTATTTTACTTTTTTTAAAATTGTTTTGTACCGTGTCCCTTTTGGGAAAGGTACGTGGTTTTTTGGCTCTTCGTAGAGGAAGCTTTGTTTTGGTAAAAAAAGGAAGTTCCGAGATTTTAATGAAAACATGAAATTAACGACAAGATTCTTAGAGAAAATATACACAACGTACGCACGCCCAATACTCGAATAGGCGAATGTAATATGGTTGCCGTATTTCGTACACCGAGAGAAGGATCTAGTGAAAATTACTATATCGCTTGATAAATTACCGTAGCACATAATCGTAGGGCGTTAGGGCGCCACTTATGGTAGAAAGTACCGGATTTATAAGAATTTTTTTTAGATATTATGGTAAAAATTCTTAGTTTCTCTGTGAGAAACTGAGGGATGCACTCGATGCCAGAGGGGATTTTTCCATGTCCCGGCCGCGGTGGGATTTCAGAGGCACTCGGTTGTGTGCGTTTCGGACGTCTTGAGCGAAAATGGGCGGCTGGAGTAGATGAGACGAACTGACTTTCCCACGGAATCGGAACTTGCTCGATAACTCGAATGAAGAAGTTCCGAGATTTTAATGAAAACATGAAATTAACGACAAGATTCTTAGAGAAAATATACACAACGTACGCACGCCCAATATTCGAATAGGTGAATGTAATATGGTTGCCGTATTTCGTACACCGAGAGAAGGATCTAGTGAAAATTACTATATCGCTTGATAAATTACCGTAGCACATAATCGTAGGGCGTTAGGGCGCCACTTATGGTAGAAAGTACCGGATTTATAAGAATTTTTTTTAGATATTATGGTAAAAATTCTTAGTTTCTCTGTGAGAAACTGAGGGATGCACTCGATGCCAGAGGGGATTTTTCCATGTCCCGGATTTCAGAGGCACTCGGTTGTATGCGCTTCGGACGTCTTGAGCGAAAATGGGCGGCTGGAGTAGATGAGACGAACTGACTTTCCCACGGAATCGGAACTTGCTCGATAACTCGAATGCAAAAAAAAAAAAAGTACGAAGAAAACATTACTGAGAATCTCATCTCGTTTCGGGGAATCCTTTGAAGATCTTTGCCGCGGGGCTGATCATCGTCCAATTACGGTCGGCGGCTTCGAGGGCGGCGCTAAGAGGCGCAAGAAAAATAACGAGTTCGCCGGGCTCTCAGGGAGAGAAATTGATCTCGGCGAAGGCTTCCCGGTGAAGTTTTCTGTCGCGGGCGGGCAACGAACACCCTCGTTTCCACGTGGGCGAGGGACCGGCTGCGCCATCGGAGGTCCCTCGTAAAACTTGGTTCGAGACGATGGGAAGAACGGTAGCGATCCGCGCCGGGCCGGCCAATTTGCGCCCCCGACACGAGCTCACCACGAGTTGCGCGAACTTCGAGCATTAACGTGTTGCCGGACTTCGCCGCTCGGTCGTCCCGACGGTCCGAAACAATTTCCCTCTCTGGTAATTCGAAGAGTGGGAAATATCTTGCAAATGAAATGAAAAAAAAACAATAACTGGTTAGCTTCAATGAGGTGAAAATATGCATTCTATCCAGGGAAACATTTAAGACTAGGTCCTTGTTAGGTTAATCGCGTTGAAATTGAAGCGCTCTGCAGTTATCGACTTTTTAAGGTAGCTAAAATTTCGAACACTTCTCGATGGGATAAAAATGTGAAAAAATCAAGTATATGGGAGGTGCTGCAAATATTGTTTTTGTGAAATAATAATTGCAATTTGTTGTCAACCAATTGAAGATAGAAATAATTATTCAACAAATTAACCTGCAACTTAACTGTTTTCCTTCATAAAAATAGGTCGTTTATTTTTCTGAATACGTATGAATTTTTTCTATTTATATGAATCATTTTTCTATTAGCAGTAGTAATAGTGCATTCATTGGCAATACATTCCATGGAACAATTTTTTTATACATCAAACACTTAAATCACATATGCCGATTGACCATCGACCGGAGTCCTTCAGTCCCGGTTTTTCGTCTTTTTTAAATATCATTTTAAGTACTGTTACTTAAAATTGAATTCGTAAGTTTATTTCTTCGTTGTCCATTCTTTCTAGTCGCCGATAAGTTGAATACGTTGGGTCCTATAAATGTTTACATTATCTTTGGTGTCAACTGTACGCATAATGGTTTGATATTTTCTATTTGCATCCCAGCGAATCGTTTGAAAAGTTCTCTCCTTCTCGTTCTAATGGGCGTAATTTTATTAACTCCACATAACAGACCATTGCAAGGGCTCTTCAGCGGATTATCGTTTTTATTTTTAATGCTTTGTTTTATTAAAAATGTTTTCATTCTCTCCGATCGTTGCCCTGATCAGGGCAGCCTTGCCTCCCTGAGCTGTTCAAATCGACACTTCCGCATTGAACGAAAAGAATTCCATTCGACATATGCACACTCGGGTATGCGAGTTAGTTGCCGCTTCGTGCTGGTATGGCAGTTCGGGTTTCGCCGGGCATGCAGGTGAGCGACGAAAACTCCCTTAAACGCGTGCCTAACCGTGGAATGATAATCCGGTAGGTGTGTGTGCGTACGCGTTGCGCCCGCTGGCAACCGTCGAGGAGCAAGAGCGATAACACCTGCCTGGCAGGTCGAGCAGCTATAAGGTACAGTATCGTAAAGTTGCCTCGGCGATCACTTCGAGCGTATCAACGGACATGCGGGCATGCATAAGGCTCAACTGCACAAGGTAAAGGTAAAGATATAGATATACGTATATATGTAACATATATGTATACGTATGGATATAAGCCAGGGGCTTTCGCACGAGCCAAGAAAACACACATTGGACACTCACCGAGCCCAGAGAAGCGCGATAGCCTGCGCGCTGACTGTGTCGTTCATTGTCAACCTTATCTATTCGACATTAGCACCCTTGGCCGGATAATCGCTGGATAAGGACCCATCCAACGAACACGAAAAACTCTCGCGAAATTCGAGACCACCTTGAAGTTAAAGAGAAAAAAAAAAAAAAAAAAAAAAATGATAAAAAAAGGAAGAAATCGGTCTGGAGAAAAAGTACACTGAGAGAAGGATCCGATGGAGATGTTCATAAATCTGGTAAAAACCGACGGAATTTTCAGTAATACGGGAACTACAGAGACATCCTGGCAAACGTTCGTATTAAACTTAAGGAGTTCTGCTACAAAATATGGTAATTTTTGCTGTCGCGGATATTACCAGAATATACCATAATTTTTGCTAGTATGCAAGTTCTTCATACTATATAATACAGTAATCGGTGGCGCTGCGATCGCGAAATGTTTGTTATTGAGGTTTGCTTGGGTAAAGAAAATCCATCAAGGTAATAATCTTGTATAATATAATGCGACAAAAATATAGACTTTGACAAAAAATAAAACCCAGTATGGAAATTTCGTCAAAGGTTTGGGGGTTGCTCAGAGTGGTTGATCGTAAAACCGTTTCTAGGTTGTAACGACATATTATGTCAAAATTTTTTTTTTATTGTATGTTGATTTTTTTCTTGTACAATAATTTAATTTCGTTTTATCCACGTTAAAATTGAATAGCTAAGTCTGTACAAGCAGGCTGATACGCAGAATTTTGTCAATCCGCCTTCAGGAAAAAATTACTAAATTAGTTTGTGTAAAAATTGTTACGGCCCCTATGAAAATTTCACATGTCGTTGGCAAGCATCATGTAGTCTGGTCGAAATTTACCACATGACGTTTACCATATTTTATCAAACTTCGAGGCCTCTAAAAGGACGGCGAATTCCATAGTACTAAAGTACGAGTAAATCAGGTTAAGGTAAAGAGAAAATAGAAGAGAAGACTAGCCTTGTTAAAATAATAGATTGTGTAATGTATGTTAGATTGGGATATTAAAGTCTAGAATCTAATGTTACTTTATATTATAACTTCGTATCCAGAGCTCTCCACCATGTTTAATATAAATCGTTAAAAGAAGGAGAAATCCATCAAACAAAATTATATATAAATGACTCGGTAGTTTTTCCGAGACTCTTCTCTCACCGTTAGATAGCAAGATTGTATTCCGCAATCTTGTATTCGCAATATTAAGACACCAGCTCTAAAAAAAAAGCTGATTATCCGTCAATTACGGGCGCAGTGAATAAGTTGCAAGAAAGAGCTTGAACTTTTTAATGAAAATTTTTTATAGTCTATCTATAGTTTGTGTCAAACCATGCGGAAATTGCTTTGCAGCGTGTTTCATCGTTGGCTTTTCATTCACCTAAACCGATTAACTTCTTTGTTTTTTTCGCGGCAATTTTTTTTCTCATCCGTCGTTCCCCTCCCCGTTGTCGTGTATCAGCGCGATGCCTATGGTTCGTAAATGAAGTAAACGACAGTCGAGAGGGTTGAGAGGGGAGTCTGAACGCGCTACCTCCGAGGGCTCGCGGGGAGCGAGGCAGAGGCTATCGGAAATTCGTTTCACGGCCGGCTCGCTCCCAGACCGAGGTCCGGAAATTTTATTTAAGCCTCCGACCAACCCCCTTCGCTCCGTTCGCGTTCGCTGTACGGAGAGAGAGAGAGAGCGTCGAGCAACACGTCGAGGGATGTGCGGAGGGTCGTGAACTCGTGAGCTTCGCGTCGAGGGTGCTCTTTCTCTCTGCCATTCGCCACCCTCGCTCGGGTTTCGCTGTTGTTGTTTTTGTTTCCTCCTTTTATTTTTATTTTTTCATTTTTTTTCCCCTACATGTCGGGCTTTCGCCTTTTACACCCGTGCGCTCGCCGGAACATTCAACCCTTTTTTTTTCTTACGTTTTTGTGTCGTCACGGCGTGTACTCTCGAAATTTTGCGATATATATATATATATATATATATAAATATATATATATATATATATATATATATATTTTTTTTTGCGTTTCGCCAAAGCGTTTATACAGCGACGATGGTCAAACGCGAAACTCCCGGGTGAACTCTCGGAAGGGTTGGAGGAGAGCCACGTGGCTGAAGAGGGTCTTTCGAGTGAATGAAGAGGGCGAGAGCTCCGGATTCGATCACGCGAGCCGCCGCGGCCAAGGTTATTGACATCCCGCCTACCACGGCACTCTCGCTTGTGAGGAAAAAAAAATATATATGAGCCGGTAGCCTCCGAGTCTATGACACGAAATTATATTCTTCTCTCGTCTATAGCAGAAAAAAAAGAAACCGAACGCTTTACTTATTTACGTGAGGGGGAAAAGAAGCGCCCTGTCGGGTTCGCGAGCCTCGAATAGCCTCGACATTTCCCGCGGTTTCTGGAACCTATAAAACTTCGCAGTTTTACCTCCGTTGCGAGTGACGATCGGGATAGTTCTGTCGACAGACCTCATCGGTTTCGATGTCGAAAAAAAAAAGAAAATTAATAAATCATAGAACAGCACTCTAAAAACATGCGTGATGTTTCGACACGCTTTAGGCGTGTAAATCGTGCAGTCACTTTTTACATGCTTCGTGGTGTGTTAATTCTCGGCACATGTCGAAGTTTGTATTTTTTACACTGTTTACGTGCGTTGTTTCAACACGCTTTAAAGTAATTCAGGCGTGTTGTTACTTTTTAGACGGTTCTAGGTGGGTTCACCTTTTCTCGACACGTGTTAAAGTGTGTAGACATTACGAAAACAAATATTAAAAGAATGTGCATTAACTCATAGAACTCATGAGTGGGGTCCGAACGCACCCGACGCGAACGCGGATAAATGCGTTTAATGCCGATTTTTTTGCGGTTTTCAGTTTTCGAATGGGATTTTCATTAACTAAATGTAAATAAAATAAGATTTTCCGTACACCATTCTTCTCCATATGAAAAAATGAAGGAAACCATGTAGTGGTTTTATGATCAAGAAAGGCGTGGAATGCGTTGTGACTGGTTTTATGATAAAGAAAAACGTGGGGTGCGTTCGGACCCCAGTCATGCGTTTGAAGGTAAAAAAATTAAGTTATGAGTTGTAGAGTTGAACGAAATAGTCTAAAATCCGCTTCTTTCCTATTTGAAAAAAAATACATAAAAAAAATTGGTCTACTCGACGCATTTTTCATTGCAAGATGTTGAAATTAAAATATTTTTCATATTTTCGGGGAATATTGAACGTGATTTCGTACCGATTCCATTTATTTGCCTGCTGTGCGGAGACGATAAAGCGAATACGAGAATTTTTGGAGATAATCGGGTCGTTTGTACGCGCAACGTGTGAGCATAGCTGCGCCTGGTTGGGCGATAAATCTTGGCTAGGTTCTCGAGATATCGCACATATTCGCTATACGGAATTTCGTGCGGTCGCTGAGGGTTGCGACACGCCGCTACTGGCAGTGTAAAGTCGAACCCGCAGCCTCGAGTTCGTACGTGACCGAAATATACCGAACAGCCGGCTGTCTCGCACCTTCCCTTCGCGAACACTCGCGCTTCCGGTTTCGGTTTGGGGGGGTCGTGCGAACATACCGGGATGTACTTCTCTGCGCCTCTTCCCCACCTTCCCCCGTTGCGACCGAAAAACCACCGATGCGTAACTCTTTACCGTTCTGCCACTGACGGAGTGCACATGTCGAGCGCGCGATACACAATCGCGTCGAATCGATTCGTTCACGGCCAAATCTCTCGGCGCACGTGTGCCCGTGTTTATACAGCGAGATTTCAATTCTTCGCGTAAGAGCACAAAAAGGTTGATTCTATAAATATTTCTTATCCACAAAGATTTTTTTCCACAACCTTTTTTTTTCTTGTTAATTTTAACCTTCTCTCTGTTAATTGCACAATTTAGTTGATAGTACGGTCTGTTGACAAAAAAATAAAGAAATTAATAAGAACAATAATAATGGACCTTCTTGGATAATATATGTTCTATGAATGTAGAAACCTTTCTTACCGTTTACCGCACCGAGATAAAAATTATTCGACCGGTGCACCGCGAGAAAATATTTATTGACAATAAATAATATAATAAGGGCTGAAGGACCTAGGTCGATGGCCCGTTGGCAATGGATGGCAAGAAGAATGTATTATGTAAACACTCTCTCAAATGTATCAGCATCCGTATCATGTAAAACATTGTCAATAAATACATTTCCTACTACTAACATAATAAATAAATTTAAAAAATAAAATGAAATAAAATAAAAATATGTAAACAGTTTAATTGAGCATCTATTTATATGCGGTTCGCCCGTATTATTATTAAGTTGTATATCTTGGTGCGAGTGCCCGGTCCCAAATTCGTTGCCAAAATTAGCGGATTAGCTTCGAAATGTAATTAAATCTGGTCGTTGGATCTTGGCCGGATCGCTTTAAGCCCCACTCTCGGCGCGGGCCGGTTGTTAGAGCGGGATCAATTTAGCGGAGTACGCTCGAGAGGCACGGTGGTAAAGTGCGATTCAGTGTATCCGTGCCATTCCGGCTGCAACCCTCGTGTTCGCTTTCCCACTCTCTCTCTCTCTCTCTCTCTCGGACGACATTAATATTATTGCAGACCGCAATGGTGCACTGGCTGTCCGTGGTGTTATATATAGGTACACCGCGCAACAATTCTCGAGCACACGTGCCGGCTACGCACCACGCGTTTCGCCGATCGAGGGGTTACTGTGCTCTCCGCGACACCCCCTTCAAATCTCTCTCATTCATTTAAAGCCGCAGACAGAGAGAGCACGAAGGATTTTTATCTCGCCACTTTAACGGACTCCCGTTCGCAGTTGGCTGTTGGGGTGGCTGTGAATGTGGGTCAAATGTAGCGAAAAATATTAAGTACACACGTGAAGTATGGTGTCGCCTGGCTATCTACCCTTTCGCAGGCTACTCGACGCTACGTTGCGGCACGATAAACAACAGACGGTCGAGTGCGACACGGTCCGTCGTCCCATTATCGTTAAATCGTGACCCGACGACCGGTGCACTCACACCGCACAGAGTTCACGGCTGTTCGTAGTAAAAAAAAAACTTTAGGATAATCATTTATTTTTTTGATTTATGTTCCCGTTGGAAAACATTTTTAATTGAATATAATATTGCAAGAGGTTGATTAGACTGAGGAAAAATTACATAGTGAAAGGAACAGCACTGAGTTTTTAACATAAAAAATAGTTTTCAAAGGGAATGGATACATTTTATAGTTACGACAATTCGAAAAAATCATGGTTGCAGCCATAATTATAGTTTAACCAATTAAATACATACGATCGGAAAGTGTCTATATAGACGTTCCTCCTGGGAATTATTCGTTGTGGTAAGAAATATTATTCTTTTTCTCAGTGTATTCGTATTATTGTATTTATTTCTGGCGTATTATAATATTGTAATATTAATATCTTGCGATATTATAGTTTTACTGTCTTGCTATTCAAGGTAGTCCGAGCGGTACAGTCGCGCCAAACGTGGGATTCAGGCAAAAATTCAAACATTTCTCCATGGGATAAAAATCTCCAAAAAATCAACATGTCTCTCAAAGTTTATTTTCCTCATAAAAATCTCCATGATTTTACGGACCGCGCACCCAGAAAGATAATTTATTCGACGGCCACCTTTTATTTGTTTCAAGTAAAATATTTGTTTAATTTAAATAAATATTTACTTCATTTAAATAAATATTTTACTTAAACCAAATAAACAATGGCCGTCAAAAATAAATTATTTTTTGGGTGCGAGGCGCCGAGAGAGGCGGGCGGGAGAGAGGGAATACAATGTATTATGTAGGCGCGACGGAAGTGCACCGCTCCAAGTGTCTGAATATTCCCATCCATCGAACATCCGGCGAGAGAAGAGAAAGGAGAAGATTTCGAAAAAAAAAAAAAAAAAAAAAAATCCAGAGATGGATGGTATTATGTCGAGTGCGTTTGTGCCTTCGCCCCGTCGATACCCGAAACACGCTATTTCATTATACATGTCGCACTCGAGAGTACAATGGAGGCGAGGCCCCTGGGCGCACGTACACGCGGACATCGCGAGGATCCCGAAGTAAGAGAGAAGTGCGCATCTCGCGCTCAAACAAAATAACCATCGCGTTTCGCATGCCCCGAACGGTACACATGCATACGTGTAGCAAACAACACTCGAGCCTCCGTCCCGCCCAGGTAGAATCGAGAAACGCGGGCAGATGTTAGATCGGTTCGTCACAAACGTGTTGTTGCTGCTCGCCCTCGGTCCCTTTGCGATGCCGGTTACCCCCTCATTGTGGGACTGTGCGCTGTGCCGAAAATGATGCTGCGGTTCGAGAAACCCCCCGACGCCGTGAATGCGACCCAAATTGCCGATGAATGAAGCCAAAAATTATGTATCAACTTCGCTGCCAAACTTCCCTCGAGAACCGAGCGCACCCATCGAGCCCTTAATTCAATCACACGTTCCATGGATCCATCGTCGGTTGGATTTCATTTTTCATCTTGTTTACCACATTCTAGCGGCACGAAGTTTTAATGGAGGACGAAAAATTGAGGGAGGGTTTCGACGATTTAAGGTCAAAAATTTTATTATTTTTCGTACAAAAGACATCGTGCCGAAAATCCCATGCGACTGATTATTCGTGAGGGTGGTCGAATCGTCCGAAAAAATTCACAGGCTACAACATAGCAAATCGCAGGAGTTCGATGTGTTTTTATATTTTCCGTTCCTAAAAAAATGGTAACAACTTTTAACCCTATCAAGTGTCAGGGACTCTTTACGGAGAGCACAGGACCAGCCTTCTTTTAAGCGCAAAAACGATACGGATGTGGCCTAATAAATTTTCTTCTGCGTTATCATAAAAAGAAGACTTCAAGGTGCGTTTCCGAATTTTTACAGATTTTTCTTAGCACATCAACTTGATATTCGAATCCTTCGAAGGTTGAGTCTTGGTAAATTCTGGGTTAAATGAGGATCCGGTACGTGATGCGTTAAAATTTACAACTCACAATTTTAGAGGAAAAAAAACTGTAAATTCACTGTAAATTTGACCCTTTCGTGCAGCAGGATAAATTCGATACGGAGGGAACTTAATCGTCTAGAAAATAACTCGAGCTTCAATTTTAATTACACCTCGGGACGTATCGCCTTACCTGTGACGATACGGCGTACAGGACTTTTTTCAAGCCTCAGCCCACGTTTTTATGGGCTCGTAAAAAAAAAAAAAAAAAAAAAAAAAAAAAAAAAAAAAAGAGGACATCTATGAGTTAGTGTGTAGTCCGAAGATTGGAGTTACTACGTCCGACATCGACACCATGTATCTCTATTCGTAGGCTCGGGTGCATAATTGTCCACATGTATAGCATGAATATATTATAGATAAATGTTTATTGCCCGGACCCAGTGTTTCCATTATAGGAGCCGAAGCGTGGCGCATATGCCGCACATTCGCTTCGATAAAATCCGATCGGGAGACCGTTCATGCGTTGCGTAGTTTCGATGCATACCGACATTTTCAACATTCTGGCCTGGCGATACACGCGTAACATACACGGGCTGCAGACGAAGCCCGCTGAATAATAAATCAGGATTTGCCGCAAGGGAAATCGGAGGGGGGAGGATATACTCTCGGATTTTAAGAGCCGATACTATATGTGCACGTAGATCGCGGGCTAATCGGACTACACCGATATTCCGCTATACATATATATATGAGCACACACATATATGGGGTATTCCATACCAAGCGAGCTACCGTAATTTTGCATGGCCCCAAAAATTGTTCATACATTTTTTTAAAGTTGTTCATAGTGTCTAAAATGTCGACAAATTATTTCAGATTTTTGAACCGTATTGTTCACCGAAAATTTAACGGTGCTTTCTTTTTGTTAGTTTTAGTTCGATTTGCTCTATCTTTAAAACCATCGATTGCACAAATTGGCGCGGTGGTAAATCCATATCATCACAAGTTTTGGTCGAAAAATGTCAAAAGTACTTCAAATAAAAACTCAACGAAAAAAACATTTATTACTTTATTTTGCCCAAAAAATAGTGAAAATTATTCGGAGTGGCGATTTAAAAAATGGTATTATAATGTACATGCGAAAAACCAAATTTTCGTCGCAACAGATCTTTTCTGCATTGGATGGTTTTAAAGATACAGTAAATATAAGTAAAAAAAAAAAAAATACGATATCACTATTAAATTTTCGGTGAACAATAAGTTTCAAAAATCTAAAATAATTGGTGGACATTTTTGACACTATGAGCAACTAAAAAAAAATGTATGAACATTTTTTGAGACCACCCAAAATTAGGGTGGCCCACTTGGTATGGAATACCCCATATACACGTATAGATTCCTGAGAGACAGAATGGCTTATCCTCGACCGTTTTGCATGTTAAATGGCGTGTGATACGCCCTTCCGCTTCTCATTAATCGATACACATATACATACCCATGTATAGAGAAGCGAGGGAACGAACGATAGGAAATGCCTCTCTAATCCACTTTGCCGAGGCTTTTATTATAATCTCTCAATTATCGTCATTCGTCGCCGTCCGTCGTCGCGGCTCGAATAAGGCTTCCCGATAAGAACGGGAAGCGAACGTTATTCTTCAATCCTTTCACCGATATCTCGCCGCTAACGTTATCGATTCGCGGGCAAAATTCCCCCGTGCGAATCGCGTAATTTCTGGCGCGGCCGCTCCGAGCGACTCGGGATTTATTCTCGCCGTCTATTGAGGCTAAATTTACGCGCTACTATGAATAGAAAAATAGAAAATAGGCTCGCGGAACGGCCGATAGTAGGCCAGTCGGTCCCGCCGGGGATCGAAATCGGCGACATTAACTCTGAAATCGTGGTCGAATCGTTTATGTGTTTCTCCCCCGCCGATCCATTCATTCGGGTATCAAAACGGTAAGTGCGTGACCGAGAACTACAGGAGTCACGCACCGCGATGCTAACACGCGAGAATACTATCGGCTAACCGGAAATTAGAAGTAGGTATTTTTTTTTCCAAGAAAAATTGTAACGTCGACGGTAGGGCGTCGAGGTAATCAGGGAAGGAAGTTGAGCCGCTCCTATTCACGGGTTTCACGAACTCCACGTTTATGGGTCAGATAATAAACTGTATCAGTCGTGGCTTCGTGTGATCACTCTGATGCGTTGATAAACCTACGTCCTTGCGTCGATGCGTGACTCCGTGCAACAGGAAACTCGGTACGAGCTGCAGGAGCGGTGGGGTCTTATTATGGTATAATTATGTTCAAAATAACGATATGTAAGGAAGTTCGTGCGTACATTTTTTGACCCCTCTGCCGATTTCGTAACTGTACCGGGAAGCGGTTGCCCCCGAAATTCCTGACTAATTCCGGTGATTAGATGCATGAGCGATAATACGCGGATCGTGTGATACGAAGGCCAGTTTCGCAGGTGCTCTCATCCGAATGATGGAAAATAATAAGTGCACAGTTCGAGCCTCATGCAAGTTCCAACGTCGCTCGACTACACAGTAAAAATTGTGCCAAGGATTCTTGCCCACAAACGTCCACAATTATTTTCTTGTCAATTGTACAAACAATCTTGTCCGTTTTACAAAAATGTCTGTTGATTTTACGAATACTTTTTCCGTATTTCCGTACGTTTTCCGTGAACCTTCCCGCACTAGTGCGAGAAAAAAACCATAAAAACCGGTTCGTGACACGGGTGCGAAAAATCGATCTCTCTCGCACTCGTGCGAAGCGCCTCACTCGCCTTCGGCTCGGGGCGTCTCTTCACATTCGTCGAGAACCATCGATTTTTCTCGCCCTTGTTACGAAAATAACTATTCTAATATTGACAACAAAATAATTGTGGACGTTTCGTACAAAAGAGGTCTGCTAAATGTACAAATCTTTTTTACTGTGTACGCGCCCTTCGAGCGGCCTCATTCACATTGAAACTGACCGGCTCAGTCAGGCGGATAATTATGCTTAAAAAAAAAAAAAAAAAAAAAAAAAAAAAACGATATGTCAGGAAGTTCGTACGTAAATTTTTGACCCCTCTGCTGATTTCGTAACTGTACCAGGAAGCGATTAGCCCCGAAATTCTTGATTAATTCCGGTGATTAGACGCATCCGCGATAACACGCGGATCGTTTTATCCGGAGGCCAGTTTCGCAGGTGCTCTCATCCGAATGATAGAAAAGATAAGTGCGCAGTTCGAGTCTCAGTTCCAACGTCCCGCGATTTCGAGCCCTTCGAGCAGCCGCGCTCGCGCTGAAACTGACCGGCTCACCATACGACCTTTATCGTGAAAAGTAAAAAAGTAAAAAGCTTAAGAGTCAACTTCACCGTACAGCCGAACCGTCGATCCGATCCGATCGCCGGATTGCCGGTGTCGAGTGTGCGAAGCCCGGCGAACTCGGCTCTCTCGGGAAGCTCCTCGACCGCTTCCGGTTCCGGATACCTCGAGGACGGTAAAGTGCAACGCGTGCGAATTCGTCTCACGCCTCCCTCATGCGAGTTAAACCGCATTAAGGGGAAGTGAAAGTCACGTGACCGCGCCATGAGTGTGAGAGGAATAGAGGCAATTTTCAAATTAACTTATTCAATGGTGTTAATTTTTTCGAAAAAAAAAAAAAAAAAATGAATTCGGGCCGGATGCGAAATTACCGTGTGCATCCGGCTCGAATTTGTCCTCAAAAAAATTAACACCGTTGAGAAAAGTTCAAGGCCATGTGAAAAATGTACCACGTGACATAAGAGTGAGAGAGAGATGCGCTAGGCAATTAGTTTCTCATTTTATATAATCGTTTCGGAGAAAAATGGATTAAAAATGTTAACTCTGTCTCTATCGCACTCATACGCATTAACCTCCCCTTCAAATTATAGCGCGACAGAGTAAACTACAATATTAAATTTTTAATTCCCATTCAGTAAAAGTGAACGCGTATGGAAAATAAGTAAGCGCGCAGTCTCCGCAAGATTTCAGTTTCTCCATCATGGGTTTCAGTTTCTCATATATTACACAGTGCCAAAGCATGTGGTCTATGTCCTCGTTATCAGCGACGCGCTATCAATATATTATTCGAATTCAGAAAACATGCCAGGGCAAAAATCGTAAGAACTTTGGCCGAACTAAAAAAAAAAAATCAGCACTCATTTTTGCCGCTGCAAAGCGCTCGGCAACCCCCCTGAGAGCGCTGTCGAACAGGATGCCCTGAGATGTATAAATATCCTTCACTCCTCAGTCGCAGACTGTAGAAACCCGAGAAGATTTACGGTTGATCCATCGATCAGTTACTTGCTCGTTCTCTCGAGACGCGAATATACACACACACATACATATATGTATGTACATTAAACACGCGTCATCAACCCTTCGAATCTCGTCGCGTTATCCTCGAGAGTTACAAATTACAATCGATCAGTCGTTCCTAACTCATCGGTTCTACGCAGTCTGGTTAGTTGCGTACGAATTACGATCGATCGGTCCATCGATCTATCTCCCCCCACCCCTCCCCTTCGCGCACATACATACATACATACATACATACATACATACACACATATATATATATATATATATATATATATATATATATATATATATATACCCTTCGTGTACCCTGCGTGTACCCTTCGCGTTCGCCGATAGGCGATCGATCGACGCATTTATACTGCACAGCACGCTCATCGCGCAAAACGGTCCCCCGGGCGTTCGTGTACCTACGTAAGAAAGCCGAGCGAACGAGACGATGAGAAAACGAAGGAGCGAGTAAGATGGGAAATTAAGAGGATGACGAGGATCGGCGGGGCGGAGGGGGGGGGGTTTGGCCGAGTCTCTCGGCGGCCGTGCTGAACGATACGGGAGAGTTCCCGAGCGCATAGTCTCTCGATTACAAGGCACGTACGGAACCGCACTGGCTCCCATCGCTCCGCTTCTCTCGCCGCTGTTGCGGTTCTCCGGCCGGCATCGATGCCCTATGCTGTCTGTCTCCCGTCCTACGAGGCCACCAACTTCGACGGCCGTCCTTACCCCCTCCTGCCTCGTGCATACAGGGGTTTACCTACCACGATAAACCCGACAGTGATTGCCTTTTTGAGAAAACTCACGGAACCGCGTGCACAGAAACGACGGACGTTGGTTTGCAAAAGTATTGAGTTAAATCTCCTCTCAAGGACGGAGCAGCTCCGCGTCTCGCAGCCGAATGCTAGAAACAACTGGGCGGTTTAAAAATCATTATTATCATTATTATCATTATTATCGTTATTATCGTTATTATCATTATTATCATTATTATCGTTATTATCATTATTATCATTGTTATCATTATTATCATTATTATCATTATTATCATTATTATCATTATTATCATTATTATCATTATTATCATTATTATCATTATTATCATTATTATCATTATTATCATTATTATCATTATTATCATTATTGTTGTTATACATAGAGTTTCACAGGCTATAATGTAGTGGCTAGGTTCTTGCTTATATGTCTAGGCAATAATAGAGCGGTGCGGCTGCCGATTTCGTATTCGGCGCGCCGATGGAAGTTCCGCGAAACGAGAACGGAATTGGCGCAACGATGCGTGAATCTGTACGTGAACGTGTTTCGCGAATCTCGCTCCGGTTGATCGTTCTCTCCCCCGTGCCGGTTGCCGAATCGAAAGCGTTAAATCCTCCTCAATGGCAACACATTATGGATTTATATATATATATATATACAACAAAAAAAAAAGATCGGACATAACACTACCCGTACGAAAATGTATTCATTAATATTCGAGCAAAAGTCCTTCTCGCCGAGAGGGTTCGTCGACTCTCGTGGGATAATTGCCCGGCGCGGCATTGTGGATGCGAGAGTCGAAGGATGCACGCTCGCGTATGTACGCAGAAACGACAAATCGAATTTAATTGAATCGAACTCGAGGACGGGGAGGCGATACAGCGACTCCGATCGGACTCTCCGTCGGCGCGGTGGAACATTCGTTTTTCATCGGTAAGATCGCCGAGACGTGAAACGACGCGACAACCGCCGATGAGAGACGCTTCGCGAGAAACTGGTCCCTCGGTCCGGAGATACCATATACATCTAATGGATGCTGCCAGTCAGAGAAGCGAGACGAGACGACCTTAGGCGTCGTCGTCGTCGTCGTCGTCGTCGCACACGCAGAGCCGGATATACCAGCTCTACGCGGTACCACACGCCGGGTTCAGTAGCCCTCTTTGCGATATACCGATGAGCCAACCTTCCGTCGCTGGCGCACTTCGCTTGTGTCGTTGCGCCCGCTCCGAGGGCCGAGACCGTGACAAAACCGTGAACGCAGTGTCGATCCTATCCCCGAACAGGGAGCCGCAAAAAAGAAGTCTGGATGAGGACGAGGAGACGACGCGATGCCGAGTGACTCCCGGTTCCCTCCGACGAGGGAAAAGCTGGGAATGCCGAGGACGTCACGTTCGGGGCGACGACGCGAGATACGCGAGTTTCCATCGAGTTTCGGATAACAATGGGGAGGTGTTTTTTTTTTTTTTTTTTTTTTTTTTTTGCAAAAGAGATTTTTTTTTGCAGTGAGAGAAGGATCTAGTAAAAACTACCAAGCATCTAAGAAAAATTGGCATAGCACATAGTTGTCACTAGGGCGCCACCTATGGCGGGGAGTCTCGGATTTCCCAAGGATGTTTACCATGTCGTAGAATCCCGATTAACCGGGAAGCGGATCAATCTTGCGTCTTCCCAGATATTTTTTTTTATGCGTGGAGGAAACCGAAGTCACTGAGTGCTTCCAAAAATAATGATGCGGTTACGTACTGTTAATGAAAGAAAAAATCCAAAACTTGCACTCAATTGTTAAATAGTGTGAACGTAAACACTATTTAACAATTGAGAGCAAGTTTTACCAAATGTCATTGTACCAAATGTCATTTTTGTTCAATTGGTATAAAAAACTGACCGACTAAAGAGAATACTTTATAGTCAGTGTCCAAATTTGAAAAAGATTTACCGTCTGGTTTTCAACTGCCGTTAAAAAAATGAAGCATCCACCGCTTTCTAACACCTGCTTTGTATCACCTTTTCTTCTTCCCGTGCCCCCCTCGCTTTTCTGATAAGTGTATCCTTAATATTGTTTTTTTTTTTTTTTTTTTGCCAGGGCCATCTCCGTTCGGGGATATTCTGTTAGTCATAATTATTGCTTGCGTTAGCGCAAAACAAGACGAACGGGAGCCAGAACGAGGGGTGCGGGATAAACCGACCGGACACCCGGCCATAATCTCGCCCTTGCCGGCCGCGCCAGACGGGACCCCCTTAATTTTTAATCCGCTTACACCGACCGCCCGAATTCAGACACAGACGCGACCGCGTATGCTCGTCCGCCGAATCGCCTTCGCTCCTCGTGTGCGATTTATACGAAAGCCTCCCGGAGAGTGCATCTCCGGTTTTTCCTGATGCCGGCACGGGGTGAGCGCGCGCTTATCGCGCTCGCCTCGCCGAGGGTTGCGCGGAGCTCTCGGTTTAAATGCCGTAAAATGATATTTTACGAACAGGATCCGCTTAACCGTTTATCCACCTACGGCCGAAACCGTCCCTCTCGTCCGCCACCCGGAATGACGAAGTGAATCTGCCTCGTGCAACTGCTCGTTGGATAATGAGAGATAAACCGAGAACTCGCGATCCACCCAACGTGGAAACCTCGCACACTGCGCCGGAGCTCCGATAATTTCTGTCACTCGACACCGATCGATCTATCAGGGGGCAAAATGGACCACCCATTTTTCGCGGGACACAACCAGAATATCCCGCAAGAGAATGAAAGAAGGATCTAGTAAAAATGATTACACCAGGACCTCGATTTCGGTCACAGTGGCGGGAGCGGCTCCGCATCAAACTTAAGGGCGTGTATTACAGACTCAGTCGGTAACAAATCGCCATCCCTGTTTTCTCCAAAACGATTGACACGACGAGCTAAAGCAAATTAGGTTTTCATACTTATATCTATTGACTACAAAAACCTAATTTCATTTTGGATATTTTATTTTAGATATTATGTTAAGAGTGCTTGGATAATCTGAGACTTTCTGTGATAGGTCGCGCCCTGGTGCTCCACTACTGTGTGCTATGGTACTGTCCAGACGGGACAGTTGTCCTAAGGCCTTATTTTCATGTATTTTTTTATAATAAAAAAAAAAAAAAAAAAAATGTGCCATGGTAACTTTTCTTAGAAGATCGGTAGTTTTTCCTGAGTCCTTTTCTCAGTGCATCGGAAATCGATTCCATAGATCGGCCCGCTCCTCCACAAACTCGACACCCGACCGTCCCCTCAACTTTGATCCCTCGTCGATACGAATTATCAACGCCCCGCCGAGAAAATAAATCAATTGCCCCTTTCCTTGTGCCAGAGGCGGCAGCCTCGGCGATGGAAAAGGGTCGCAGGTCTTCCGCGCCCTGCCTCGGATGCGTAGAGGCGCTTGTACAATTAACCGGCCACCCTCGAGGCAAGGACCTAATCTCGAGTTTATTTGAAGAGGGCGCGAAGGGTTTGTTGCTCTCGACTCTTCGCCACGGTGATATCCACCGTTCGGCTATTAAGCGCGTCACATGTCCCTGCGGGGACTTTTCGCCGCGACCGCAGACTCTCTCGGCTGTCGGCGTACGAGGCCCGTGTCTTTGGCCCGGTTGTGTGTGCGCGTGTCTATGTACACCTCGCGACTTGGCTCTTTCACATCTCGCGACTTGGCTCTTTCACCTCGCTGTTCGAACGCCGCGAATAGCGACTCCAACGGTTCGTTCCGAGCGTTCGCGAGACCGCAGCGACAGTGAAGTACGTTTCGGGCCCAGCGCTTTCTTACCTATAAGCGCACAGCGTACCCAACACACACACCCACACACACCCACACACACACACACACACACACACACACACACACACACACACACACACACACACACACACACACACACACACGCACGCACGCACGCACGCACGCACGCACGCACGCACGCACGCAGGCACGCACGCACACTCACACACGCACGCACGCACGCGCGCACACGCGCGCGCACAGTCACAAGGGAGACCGAGCTATTGCCAACCGCGAACCGATCTTTGCGGCCGTGGCACTGCCAGACACAGGATGTCTTTTACGACCGGCAAGCCGGCAAACATCGAGCGTACACACGTATAAACCATGCACAGAAAAGATATATAAGTTATCTCTGCGGGTCTCCGCCGTTGCCGGCGGCGGGACACCTGTGAAGCGCTCTGATCCTTTTCCTTCTTGGATCCCTCTTCTTCTTCTTCTTCCTCCTCCGCTTCTTCATCTTCTTCGCGGAGATTTCTTTTTTGGTCTCTCTCCTTCTCTCGCCGGTTGGTATCCATCCGCCTACCGAGAGACAATAGCGGGAATCGATACTCTTTCGTGTGCCGGATAGGATTTTTGTTCTGTTTGTTCTCCATATGCCCTCCGGTAGTTTGAGAGGTCGAGGGAGCACCGGCGGTGGATTCGTTGGTCCCGCAACGGTGATTGGCCACTCCGTAGCGGAGATAGGATTTATGACTTAACGGCGAGGCCTTACCTGGTGACCGTCGGAGGATCATGGGAGGCCGCGGACCCGGGCAGGACGCTGGGACGCTGGCAAGTTAATGCCGTTCGGATGAGTTCGTAATAAATCGCAATGATGCGGGAAAAACACTGGTAACGTAAAAAAAAAAAAAAAAAAAAAATGCGAAGAAAAAACGCTACGATTTGAAATACATAACAATTCCGGGCTTCTTATCGGGCATTGGACACTCGACTCTATCTCGGCAGCGGCGTGAGGTATGCAGCATCATTCGCGATTGTACGTAGAAGTGGGGATCGCGGATGTGATTTTTCGATATGTCATAGAGTACTTTCAACCGGGATTCTCCAATTATGATTTATTGCCTTGAGTTCATACCTCCGCTCACAAATGTAGGGAAGAGCCGGGCAAAATGGGACAATGGGGCAAAACGGGGCAGTTGGCATAAATAAAATGTTGCAATCATTTTTGGAACGGACAAGGTGGCAAAACGGGGCAGAAAAGCCTGATGTATCGATGGGGCGAATTCGGGCATCCAAAAATTATTGGAAAATGACGTTTTGCCCCATGCACCGTTTTGCCCCGCTGTCCCATTTTGCCCCGCTCTACCCCACACTGAAAAAAAAAAAATGCTTGCCTGCTGACAAACAAAAAAGGGAAATGATTTGTCATTCCGTTTTCTCGTTTTGTAACGTTGGCCAGTACGTAATGACGATTCCGAAGTCGTCGAGATTCTCAAACCGGACTACATATTTTTCTTAATCTTCGATAAACGTATCATTCTTGCGAAATATGGCGCATGAATAGCACTTGTAATTAATTTTACTGATATTGCGTGCGATTCGCGGCGACTGTGATGAATTTCTTTTCCATCCCATTTTCGACACCAGAGAGACAGTCGATGCTCCTTAACTTCCGCCGATTGGGCAAACGGAGGGGTCGAGAGAGTCCATTGGACCGCGCATGCGCGTTAGGTCAGAAGGCCCATTTCGTCCCAATTTCACCGAATCTTCAGATTCATCGGAATTTTTTTGCCGGCTCTTCGTTCCGCCACGTGTGCGAGCTGCGCGGCGTTGCCCGTTCCGCGCCTTCCTCCCCGTCGTCCGCCGATCTCGGCATGACGATTCTCGCGACCTGCGAATTCTCGTCGCGCGAGGGCAAAAACCATTGCGCAACTCGGCGATGCCGCGCACACGAACGGGACGGTTTTATATATGGTGTGTGGCGTTGAGCGAACTGCGAGTGGTCCACAGCAGGATAGGGCCTTCTCGATTGCCCGCGTCGAGACTAAAAGCCGTTCTCTCCACTCCCGGGCCTTATATGGAGCCTCGGTGTACCGCGATTCTCGGTACGCTGTACGTAGACTCTCTCCGCGTCTCCCCGTCGTCGTTCTCGTCACTGTATCGCTTAAGAGACTTTTCTATATAAGTACGAGCAGGTACCGGACCGGAGGCACTGTTGCTCCCTCGATTTTATCGTCTATTCTCCTTTTATTTCTTCCCCGGTCATGCATAAGCATGAATGACGGGAAGAAAAAAAAGAAGCATATGATTAAATTGTGTAATACTCGATTTCGCTCCGCGTCGCGCGGAGTCGATCGCGCAATCGCGAAAGGAGATTAATAGTGAAAAGATTGTTCTATGCAAACGAGAGCGAGATAGCCATGCGGGGATGAAAAGGAATGTCGGAGCGGAACTCGCGCCGCTGCGAGAGCATCTCGATAAAGTATGAATTAATTCGACGATGCGTCTCGTCAGTATATCGTGACCGTAACGACCGCGCGCCCATCTGCCATCCGGTTTTTATCATTCTCTCGGTAGGTTTTTTTTTTTTGGTTTTCAATCCCATCCCTCCGCGCCCGACCCGGTGGCTCATGGTAAAGTGGCGGCAGGTCGGGTCTCGGACCGAGGGGGATGAAAACGCAGGATGAAAGCCCACGTGGAAGAGTAAAAGAGTGGTCAGCTGCCGCGGCCCAATCTCGCTCATCGTGAGCTCTATGGAGAACCAACCCTTTCGCTCAGTCGGCTCACGGTTATTTCTAAATAAAATCGAGACGGGTGCGCGGGCTCTTCGTGTCGGATCGCAGTTCGTCACGATCAACGTCTTGATGACAATGTTATTTCTTTGACGGCGCTGTCATCTGCGGTCGCTCGATGTTTGCACCGAGAGATATGAAATTACCGTAATCAGGTAAAGACCGACGGAACTTTGAGGTGCATGGGAACTGCGATTTCCTGGCAAACATTGGTATTAAAAGCTTACGTCACAGTAAAATCGCGATTTTTTTTTCTTTCATTTTCTAATAGTTGATAGTGTCGAGAATATTCAGTTACATTTCCATGTCGAATTTCAACGAATCACGAAAATTAGATACCGTTATGTGGAAATTGGTCGAGCGCTCGAGCAGCGAACTTTGAACGCGCTTTAGCATGTTGTCCGGTCGAAATTTACATCACTCGGTAGTTTTTCCGAGACTTCTCCAAGTTTATGAATCTCTCATCATACTCTCTGATGAATGTAGAAATCGAAAAAATAGTCTCTGATAATTGTAGAAATAGAAAAAATAGTCTCTGATAATTGTAGAAATAGAAATTGTCGAAATAAAAAAAAAACATCTAGCGCAGATAAAGCAGTAAAGTAGTGAAGCAGTAAAGTAGATTTCATAGGGCCGAAAAAAAAATGTCTCGCTCGAGCGAGAAGATTTGGGCTCTCGGATAAAGAAAGTCCTCTTCGACGTGACTCTCATTTTCCGGCGTCACCCAGCCAGACGCAAGATGTCCCACGTACCTTCTCGACAGTCCGAGCGAAGGTTCCTCCCCGCTGCAAGCGAGAAATATAAGGCGAGAGTAAAAAACAAAAGTGTCTTCCATCCGCCGCATAGACGCCAGCGCGCTTCCTCCCGTGTTCTTCGGCTGCCAAGGTGCCCGCCTCGTTCCTCCTCCGGATCCGGATAGCCGGTGCCAGGAGAGCATCAACTGCGTGCCAGTCGGAGACGCGCGGCGCGCGACGGGACAAGCCAGACAGCAATTTTACGATGCGTTCGCGGAAACGATGCCCGCGTCGCCACCACCGGCGAACACGAATGTAGCAAAAAAAAAAAAAAGGAAACACAACAATGCGCGGAGGCGAAATGAAGAGCGTTTTTTTTTTTATTTTCTCCCAACATTTTCCATCGGTACGCGTGCGAATCGTTCGGCAACCGCTCTGCCGCATTCTTCCTTCTCCCCCGTTCAATCGTGCGTGTCAGAGTTTACTCGCACAGGCGCGTGAACCTCCGCATCTCCGAGCGATTCACTCGGGCGAGTGTAATTGCTCGTCCGGACACGTGGAGTTTGCAGCGGGCAATGATTGATTTTTTTTTCTTTTTTTTTTTTCATTTAAAAAATTTTTTTTCGACTCATCGGCAATGCGCGCCGTTCGAGCGGGTTGCAACTTTTCCTCGACGCGTCCGACGAACGCGTCGGGCGTGCCGGAACTTTTAATTAAATTCCGCACTCGTGCGTACACGCGCGTCGAAGCTGCCGGCCGGCCCGACGACTCGACTGATACGCACCGTGCCGTACCCGATTATCTTGCCCGGAGGCAGAAGCGGTTCTGCAGTTTCCCATACAGCCTCGAAGTCCCGGGGCTTCCTTTCTGGCTGACTTGGCCATATTCTCTGGCTCTCCTCCGAGGCGACTTCGGCTCGCCAACAGCTTCTTGTGTCGCGCGATGTGCTCGTGCACGTGTGTGTCGCGCGATGTGCTCGTACACGTATGTGTCGCGCGATGTGCTCGTACACGTGTGTGTCGCGCGATGTGCTCGTACACGTGGGTGCACGCAGAGGCGCGGACACACACTTTGGCGCGGCTTGCACCGCGGTGAAGCAGTCGATAGTCCGAATAAGGAAGTTGAACGCGAGAGCTGGACAAGTGCGCGACCGACGGAAACTACGGTGTGACCGATGAAGTTCGTAGTTCATTGAACTCCGCACACTATTCCTCTCTTTTGCTCGGAATTCAGACGCGAGTCTTCGCAATCGTTACTCGGAACTTATGTCGACGTTTATGGAAAAGCAAATAAAAGAAAATCGCGTTCTCTGCTCCGAGCTGGCGCCTGCTTCGGATTAGAGACGTGCCGTGACGGTCACTTTTTGTAAGCGTCAATTGACCAAAAAAATGACAGTTTTTTTTTTATTCCAGAAAATGGTTGCGCCATGACCGGCATTTTTCTTCGGGGTCGCAAATGTGGTCAATGCAGCGGAAAACATCGATCTAGGCGGGGTTTGACCATCATTAATTTTTTTTGTTGGTCATAAATTTGGTAAACTTTTTAGCAGTCTCGGTTGATTTCAAATGATTTTTTCCCTTTCGATGGCATAGTTCGTATTTTCATTTTTTTTATGAATTAATTAATCAACGAAACGATATCGTAAAATGAATAATTTTTTTTTTTATATCAACGAGATCGGTACTTTGTTAATTTTGGAATTGGGTCCGGCGAGATTTTTAGTCTATGTCACAGTGCGTTCATCTTCGGGTGCGTCAATTGACGGTCACGTGACCGTCAGTTGAAAAAGAAAATGCTCGATCACAAACTCGACGCACGTCTCTCCTCCCGATCTACTGCGCAGGCGCACTGCGCTCCTCTCTCCCACATTTTCATTTTTATGAATTAATTAATCAACGAAACGATATCGTAAAATGAATACAAAATTTTTTTCTCCGCTCAACGAGATCGGTACTTTGTTAATTTTGGAATTGGCTCCGGCGAGATTTTTACAGTCTAAGTCACAGTGCGCTCATCTTCGGGTGCGTCAATTGACGGTCACGTGACCGTCGGTTGAAAAAAAAAAAAAATGCTCGATCACAAACTCGACGCACGTCTCTCCTCCCGATCTATTGCGCAGGCGCACTGCGCTCCTCTCTCCCGCTCTCGTTTGCGAAGCGATCTACGATCAATTTTTTTTCCGCTACCAGTTCAGCAGCGGAAAGACGTTCGAAGCAATTACACAGTCGAGCAACAATGTCCCGTCCTCCGTGGCTGTTGGACGCGCGGTGAGTTGTCGCTTTCTCGTTTCTCGCCGGCGATGCCCTTCGAGGGCCTCGCGGGAACGGCGGAGTTCTTCGTGCCGGTGGGCGAACCAGTTTTCCACTTGGAACGTCGAGAGCTCTCGTTCACACGAGTCATCCCGAGTGGATGACTTGACTAGAATCCCGCGACTCGCCGTCACTGCAACTGGACAGGATGCACCGAATAAGTTTTCATCCGGCGGACGAAAACTGCCGCAGCGACGGAGTCTTCGAGGTCTTCTGCGACCGAGCACGAGCAGGCGGCGCAAACACGGGAGAGCGAGTAATCCGACGGTGGAACCGGAAATGAGCGCGATTCCCCGTTGCGAAATCTCGCAGCGATGCTCCCACCGTATTCTCCGCGGGATGCAAATCGCGCTCGTCGTTCACGCGGTGAATACTGCACGGGAGAAATAGCTGGCTGGATCCTTTCTGGCGCGGAGATTCCCAGTCGTGATCGAGATGAGGGAAAGAGAAGAAAAAATCTGCTGGCTTCGCTCCAGTCGCGAAACTGCGACCGCATCGAACCCGCGGATTACACCGATCCGCTTGTTCTGCGTTTCGTAGCGGAGTTATTTGTAATTCTAGATCATCTGTAATCGTGTTACACTGTGAGAAAAAATTGTAAATCATAATGCACCGGCATTGGAAGCTTTTGTGCATAAACCAGTATGTTAAATTTATGGTACGGATATTGTGTAAAATTGGTGTACTTTTTAAGTAACTTTAAAGTACTTTGAGTATTATTAAAGAACTTTTATTAAAAATACGACTTTTTTTATCATTTTTTTTATCGTACCTTCATTTCACATAACATTTGTATATTAAATTTAATATACTAGTTTATGCATAAAAGCTTCTAATACCGGTACATTAATTTTCATGCAGAGATTTTTTACAGTATATTCTATCATTCCATAATTTTTATTTATTTTTTAGTATCTTACAAAAACATTTTTTTTAAATTGCCACTGCGGCAAAGAAAACTTGACGCTGCAGCAAAGTAGTTTGCCGCTTGCATCACGCAGATAAAATCGGTACCCGAATTGCCGTCGCGGCAATTTTTTATTTCTTCGTCTAATTTCTCATAGATCGGTCGCTTTTTCGCTACAATATTGCATTACACCGGCGCGGTTCTACTCAGCGTTCCAAGCACGCGTGTAAGCTTCCTACGCTCGCGGTTACGCGCTCCGATTGTCGCCACCGAGGTATAGACATCAGCGTTTTACAGGTTTTTGTCCAGGATGTGCGCGTACGGGTTTGTATACACTCGCACGGTGTCCGGTATCGAAGGGCCGAGGAATGCTGCTTGTCCTGCCGCATATACGCGCACTCCTCGGCCAGTTGCTAAAAAAAAAAAAAAAAAAAAAAAAAAAAAAAAAAAAAAAAAAAAAAAAAAATACTGGCGAAACTCCAGAGCCAACGGAACCACCGGGCCAATTTTGTGGAGCCATAAAAGTGTGTTGAGCGCCCAGCCCGATATCCTCCTAAGTTCTCTCCGTCTCGATACAGTCCGAGACGAATGATATTCGAAATTGCGTCCGGAAAAACTTTGCGAATTCTTTCCGTCCCCCCCCCCCCCGCTCATCCCCCTCCCGTCTTGGAACGATTTTCACTCGGAAAGCCTGCTGGCTCTCGCCAGAGGCTATTAGGTTGAAATATCGAGAGACACCGGATTGGATCGGTCGAACATTTTTTTTTAGTTGTTTTTTTTCTGCTCCTTTTCTTACCAGAATGCCAAATGCTCGACGACGTTGGGCAATTTTTTTTTTCGTTCCTCTTCTCACCCCAACGCCGAAAGCGCGGGCCAAAAACTCCGAGCAATTTTGCAGACAGATCGACTGGGGAAAGAGTTAAAGGAACGAAATAATAAAAATAAAATAATAATAAAAAAAAAAACACAGAGAGCGAGAAAAACGGGGAAGGAAGAAGGTGCGGCTGGTCTCACACGCGGTGCCACGGGGTTGCAAAACTGGCGTAATTCCAGCCGCCAAAGCGACTTGGCCCGCCCGTTTGCGAGAGAGGAATAAAAATTTCTCTCGCAACCCCCGCGACAATCGTAACGATCCGTGCGTGTCGGAACTCTGCGTCTCTCTCCGTCTCTCCTGCTACCGAACTGGAGAGTTTCCAAATGGCTTAACTCACCGATGTTACGTAGCTTTTATTGACCACGCAAAGTGGCGGTTACAAGTGAACGCTCCAATCAAGCCTCGCGGCCAAATCCGCAAAATCAACTACCAGAATTTATTATATCGCTTACTTGTCCTCCCTTTATCCACATAAAATATTTATTCTCCGATGACTGCTCGAGCTCATTATTTTCTCTCTTGTCTGTTTCAGGTACGTATCTCACGTGAATGCTGAATTCATTTATTTTTCGTACTTAAGAAACTTCGCCAGGGTAAGATTATTATTATTATTATTATTATTACATCAACTTACAGAAAGTAAGTTATTCGGATTCCTTAATTCCTTGTAAGTTTTCAATCGAAATTCGACTCCACACCGAAGCGTTTATGTCAATATCATAGTTATGCATGATATTGATTATATGCGTAGCATATTAACAATGCCAAGTCGGAACTGAAAAATTGTCCAGTTCCGTCGGTAAAACAGGTAAAGTAGGTTAAAAAATAAAAAAAAACAGATCCAGCTGATTTATCGATTCCGAGTTCATTATCGCAACTGGTAGCGCGTTCCATGCGTCAACGACTCTGTTTGACAGTGTGCGTTTCCACGGTTTTCCACGAAACTACTTCTTCCACAACTTCATTTTTGAGATGCACCTATAATTGAGATTAATTGAGATGCAACATTAATTTTTATACAAACTTGCTATACAATTTATTTAATTTTTCATTTTTTTCATCATCAATCGTATCGCCACGTCCATCCGGTAACAAAAATGTTCATACGCTAAAAATAACGCCCCGTGCCCGGTCATTATCATGTTATTTGGTACATAAAGGAGCGCATGCGTCGTAAATCTCAATCGGCTCCGGACTCGATTAATTCGTCGTTAATTCGCGTGTGAATGGGCGGGCGGCGTTGCGTCGGGACGAATTGCCTCGTCGCTCGATTCTAAAGCTTCGTTCGGGCTCCATTCATTGTCCTACGGGAACAGTTACGAACTACAGTCGAGAGGGAGTCTCCCGGAGCGATTAGTCGTCGTCACGAGAGCCGAACTGCGAGGTCCTCGTGGAGCAGACTCGACGCGCAAGCCCGGATGTGTTTCTTTCGCGAGATCCTCGGCCCCTCCGGCAGCGAACTGACTGCGGGAAGACTGCGTACGATCATCGATGCGGCGCGGACCACCAACCATGCGACATGGAAAAACGCCGGAGCGGAAGAAACCGAATGAACAAGAGAAAGTTTGGGACGGCGCGTCGATACGCAAGGGCCGCCCCAGCTTCTACTGTGTCCCTCGAGTGTCGAATTTGGGACGAGGCTTCGCGAAGAAACGAAGAGTCTCCACTCAGACACTGAACAGACAACCCATTGAGAATCTCTTCGGCAGCGAAAATTTACACAAAAGAACCCTGTTTGCATGCACAATAAGAAAGAAACTATAAACAGACTTCAGTTACGCATTAGCCTTCATGTCGTAGAATTTTACGGGCTCTTGCGGAGCGCACGGTAAAGAGAGTTTTGTACGTTCAGCAAAACGCCTTGTAGAGATCTATGTATCTTCAGGGAAAATGGATAAAATGAAGGAAGGTTTTTACCAGTATCGTCAATTAGCGACTCTATAGTTAAACGAACTTTGAATATGACGTTGAAACTAAATTGGACGGTTCCGTGTAGAAACGATAAAAATATTATATTATGTTCATGTCGAAGAATTTTACGGGCTCTTGCGAAGCGCACGGTAAAGAGAGTTTTGTACGTTCAGTGAAACGCCTTGTAGAGATCTATGAATCTTCAGGCAAAATGGATAAAATGAAGGAAAGTGTTTTACCAGTATCGTGAATTAGCGACTCTATTTAGAGCATATTATTTAGTTAAATGAATTTGAATATGACGTTGAAACTAAATTGGATGGTTCCTTGTAGAAACGATAAAAATATTATACAAGCTAACACACCAAGTTTACGAGCGAAATAAAATACTGACGAATTTAGCATTTTCGAGAGTTTTTTTATACTTCAAAGAAGGCTTAGTTGGGCATAAACGAATCATTTTTATAAAAAAAAAGTTATGTTTCCGGGAGATTTGTTGAAAAATTAAATTTCTCATCAATTTGTTAATAACATTATGGAATTATTATTATGCAAAATTAATCTTTTCGGCTGCTTTAATACGCTCGATTTTTGTCAGATTTTTATACCATCGAGAAGTGTTTACAATTCCCTCTCTGAAACTTATGCGATATCGACACCATTCGCAAGGACTACTTTAAAAGCGAAAATTCACACCGTCGCGTCGCTCAACTGAGAAGCTACCCATCTCTTCGCCCTATTTCTACTTGACTTCAAAACCAATCATTACACCTCCTCGCCCACGACAGTCCACGATCTTTTTATCGTCAATTGCCCTATTAAAAATTTTTTTTCCTACAATCAAGAACTTCCTCTTCAATAAATGTTTGTCCAACGCACGAAACATCGCTACCGCGCTCTAACGAACCGGATCATAAAAAAAAACCCATACTCAGCCTGAAACGAGAGTAAAGCGCTGCCGCCTTCGATCAAGAATCGATCATATCCGCGGTTTCTTGCCCACGGCGATAAATGCTTGCCCCGTTCCGACGTTGATCTTTCGCTACCAAACTCGGCGCGTATTCCCGTCTCGTTTCTGTGAGTCCAACGTGGCACTTTACAGCAAAGTCGCAGAAGGCGGAACTCTCTTCCTCAAATGGATTGCCGCTCGGGACTCCGTGATGTGTCTTACACGAAGTGGCTCTGTTTAGTTGCCTACTTCGCATAGCCGGGAGGCAACCGGGCTGCAAGCAGGGCTTTGCCGGCTGCTCTGTCAACCCGAGGCATCGTCGGATTAGGTAGCAGTATTTATATAACGTCCAGAGAGACGCATTGCCCGAGAGACACCCCCGTCTTCGGGAAAACCGCTTCTCTCCCTCGCTCCTGCCGACGCGCGATCCGCGCTCGCCCGAAGAATTTATAGTCGCACACCACGCGACCATTTTCCCCGAGCTTTGCAGTTTCTTTCTGGATGCTGCGATCCGCCGCGGCGTCCTCCACGGCGCGATCTCCGCAGTCCCTCTCGCGCCCTCCGCATCGGAGCCGGCAGTGCGACGGTTCTTTAATTAGCGGCACCGTTATGCCCGCTAATTTGTAGCAGCACTCCGGACCGCGCGCGGGGCTCGCGAGCGTGCCAAGAAATTCCCGTGACGGAGTACCGGGACGCTTTCGCGAAAAAGATTCACGATCCTCTCACCGGCGCGGCTGACTCGCCGCTGGCTCACGCGCGAATCGGTAATTCAATAACGCGACCAAAACGTGCCGCCTCTTCGGGACACTTCGATCCCCGAGGTCGTCGAACCTTCGAGGGCAGAAATTAAACTCCAAAGCTTTCCGCGCTGCGGCGCGATCCTGAAGTCTCTTCCGCTCGGACGAGCGTTCTTCGGTAACTAAGGATCGATTCACTTTACCTCGATAGTTTGTAATAAATACCAAGATTTTGTGCATAGAAAAAATTGATTCTGTCAATAAATATTTAGAAAATTTTTGACAATGCAGTTTCCAAAAAAAAATTATGTACACTGCGAAAAAAAATTGGTTGGATCAAGCAAATACGCGAAGACATACGTTCAAAGGTTAAACAAATATGTTTGTTTATATCGACAAATTTTGAATAAATCGAAGCGAATAATCGCTTAACAAAACAATGCTTTGTTTGTACCAAACAAATAACAGCCTTGAGTCACCGCGACTTTTGGTTGATCCAACCACTTTTTTTTCTCCGTGTAGAACGAAACTCCTGAGTACCGAGCGAGACTTACACCGACAAAAGAGTTGAATTAACTCAGATTCGGGCTGGGACCTTCAATTAAATATTTAGTTGGTCGAACAAAATATTTTAACGCCTCAAAAATATTTTGGCAAAATCGCCCAACAAGTTGTTGAATTAACCATTTTTTTAGCTGTACCAACAAAATATTTAGTTGAACATCCCTGCCCGAATCCCAGTTGATTCAGCCGTATTTTTTTTTATCAGTGTACGAACGCTGCTTCGTCTCCCGGAAACAAATGACTGATTGGAGTGGAAAAAAAGGAAGAAAATTGCCTCGTAACTTTATTTCCGTGAGGTTACCCTGCAGCATAACGCAGCTGACAGCAACCCCCTTGCTCTCGTTTCACGCCGGTTTATATTTATAAAACCAGGGAGATGAGAGTCTTCCCCCTCCCGAAAGCACTCGAAAAGTGCTCGCAAGCCTGGGAGTGGCGGCCTGCTGGACGGCCTGTGTCTGCGCCCACGGATAACTATCATATCCGAAGCTCCTGGTTAATGTCCCGACGGTTTTGTCTCGCTATCTCGGTAAAAATTCGTACGCCGTCTAAATTCAGAAACTCGGCAGTGTCTCGGGTGAAAACGGCTCGCCCGATCGTGCAGCGAGAGCCAGACGTGGGATGAAAATATAAATCGCTCGCGAGCTTATCGAATATTACAATGGCGAGAGGCGGCGATCTCGGCTCGAAGGAACTTTGCCGTGGAAAATAATCATTTATGGTCGTATAAAAAAAAAATGATAAAAAAATGAGAAAGAGGCTCAGCCGGATGATTTTTTTTTTTTACCGGCAGGTTACCGAGCGGCGAACATCGATAGCGGGGAACGAGGCGCACGAAGATCCGCCGACGCGTTCTCGTTTTTCGATGTATCTCGGATAACGTTGCGGGATAACGGATAATCTAATCTCCGTCTCACGGCGGCATCGATTCTAGGTGTGTGGCTGTGTTATATGTATAGGCATTTGTATGTGTTGCATACAAGCACACACATGGAGTAGTTTAGTTATTGGTAGACGCAATTTGCGGCGACGTCGACGTTGCGCCACAGATCGAGCGTTAAATCCATAAACAACTTCTATAATCGTGTTTGCGAGGTGTTTCCTCGTCTCTCGGGTAATCGAATTAACCCGGGATAACGCGCAGCGCGGGACTCTCTGAAACATCGATTCGAGAATGTTGCAACCCGCCGAGTACCGTTAAGGATGTTTGGGCCAAAACGCCTTTCCGTTCGATCGCTGTAAAACTTTGCTACTTTGCAGGGAAAGACCCGCTGAATCGTTTGCAATTTTTTCAGATTTTTCAGTGATGCGTGTTCAAAGCTACATAAGGTACGGTGTAAACGTTATGGAAATCGGCGGAGAACGTAGAGAACGTTAATTTTAAGTTACCAATGCTTAACATAATATTAAAAAAAAAAAAAACAATAAGAAAAACCGTCGCCGAAGGACTTCGGTCGATGGCCAATTGGCAGCACATATGTGACTTAAGTGAGTTACGTATCATAAACTGTCCCATGTAATAAATTGTCAATGAATTCACCACTACCAAAATAAAAATAAACACTCACTCAACCTAAGTGCCCAACGTCTTCGCGCGGCGTTTCGTTTCCGCATCGAAAGCATCGAATTGGAAAACTTTGAGAATTACAGTGCCATTTCGTTGGGGTAGACGAGCGACCGCGTTGAGTCGGTTGGTTCAAGCGTCGCAGCCTCATTCCTCCCCATCCGTAGCCGAGTTGCCGGCGGAGCAGCGACGAAGAGTCAACGAGCGGCTATGCTGATTCGGCGGGCCGTTTTTCCCGTCCCGAAAAACTTCTCTCCCGCTCGCCGCGAGGCTCTTGCGAGAAAACTTAATTTGTCGAGAAATTGCCCAGGGTGAAGTTGGAACTTCGCGCGCCCGACGAGGGTGCCGGCTTGGAGAGTAATCGATGAGACACGAACGAATCTCTGATATCGGAGTGAATCAATGGAAAGAGAAGGTCGCAAGTCGCGCCTCTCCGATCCGAATATTTATCGTCTCGTCAGCATACTTCTGATAAAAGTCTGATAATTGTTCATGACAATTGTACGTTAAACTTCTCTCCCGCTCGCCGCGAGGCTCTTGCGAGAAAACTTAATTTGTCGAGAAATTGTCCAGGGTGAAGTTGGAACTTCGCGCGCCCGACGAGGGTGCCGGCTTGGAGGATAATCGTTGAAACACGAACGAATCTTTGATATCGAAGTGAATCAATAGAAAAAGAATCGTCGGATATTTATCGTCTCTTCAGCATACTTTTGATGAAAGTCTGATAATTGTTCATGACAATTGTACGTTAAACTTCTCTCCCGCTCGCCGCGAGGCTCTTGCGAGAAAACTTAATTTGTCGAGAAATTGTCCAGGGTGAAGTTGGAACTTCGCGCGCCCGAGGAGAGTGCCGGCTTGGAGAGTAATCGATGAAACACGAACGAATCTCTGATATCGGAGTGGATCAATGGAAAAAGAAGGTCGCAAGTCGCGCCTTTCCGATCCGAATATTTATCGTCTCGTCAGCATACTTCTGATAAAAGTCTGATAATTGTTCATGACAATTGTACGTTAAACTTCTCTCCCGCTCGCCGCGAGGCTCTTGCGAGAAAACTTAATTTGTCGAGAAATTGTCCAGGGTGAAGTTGGAACTTCGCGCGCCCGACGAGGGTGCCGGCTTGGAGAGTAATCGATGAAACACGAACGAATCTCTGATATCGAAGTGAATCAATGGAAAAAGAATCGTCGGATATTTATCGTCTCTTCAGCATACTTTTGATGAAAGTCTGATAATTGTTCATGACAATTGTACGTTAAACTTCTCTCCCGCTCGCCGCGAGGCTCTTGCGAGAAAACTTAATTTGTCGAGAAATTGTCCAGGGTGAAGTTGGAACTTCGCGCGCCCGTCGAGGGTGCCGGCTTGGAGAGTAATCGCTGAAACACGAACGAATCTCTGATATCGGAGTGAATCAATGGAAAGAGAAGGTCGCGAGCCGCGCCTCTCAGATCCGAATATTTATCGTCTCGTCAGCATTCCTCAGGGCTTTTCAATGAATTATTTTCGGAGCGCGGACCGCGAGCTTGTTTGCGGCGACGGGAGAACCATCCTCGCGCACCAGCGTTGGCCGTGACTCCGGTGACCATGACAGAAATCGTACCCGATGTATTTTCGTCACTGTGCAGTCTAGGCTTTTACTGCACCGTCTATTCGTCTTCGGCCGTTCTGGCTCGTTTCGAGTCTCGGGCTCGGTCTGCTCAGTCTCTCTGGCTCGCAGTGCGTTTCACCGAGAGAGCTTAGCTTGGCTCGTTTCGGGCCGGGAGACACTCGAGCGAAATTCTTCGGCTTTACTGGACGGGGCGGGAGACGGAAAGGAGAAACACGACGATAGCAATCGGGTATTCACCCCGAAGGCTACGAGGAACTGCGCGACAGCCACCCCTAAACTCCCCCCTTCGCTACTCGCGATACGATAGCTCGACCGTGAACGAAGACTCTCAAGACGAGGAAGAAATTCGTTCGAGCTCCGATAATCGAATTCTGGCCCGAATCCCTATCGTTAATTCGCGAATGTGAAACGACAGAAGCGTCTATCTCATGCCAATTTCGGAGAAACTTGGCATAGCGGTGGAACTAAATTTGACGGGTCCGAAACGCTCATGCCTTTCGCAAACTTGCTAGGGAGAGGACCGGGCAAGAGCCCTGGACGGAATCGAGAGGCGATTGCTCTTCTCGTCGTTACAATTCGCGTTTGTATCAACGCTGTAAAAAAAAAATTGGTATGAAATTTCGTGTACCAGTACTGGAAGTTTTTATGCATAATCTTGTATATTAAATTTCGTGTACAATTACGATGGAAAATTAAGGTACAGTATATTAAAAACTTTACACTTTCCTTTTAGTAATTTAGTTTACTTTCAATATAAAAGTACTTTAATTCCAGTAATTTACTTTAATTTCACTGTAAAAGTCTGATAATTGTTCATGACAATTGGACATTAAATTTAATGTACCTTAATGTAATTTAATGTATTCAATTTTTTTGCGTAAAAACTTCCAGTCCAGTGCATTAAATTTACAATCTTTTTTAACAGTGAACTCTCGTCATCAGCTCTGCGCTGAGAGAAGGATCTGATAGAAATCACCATGAATCGGGCAAAAACCGACGGGGCAAAATGGAGCACGTCCAAATTTTCCGAAAAAAATTACTGCAAGACTGAAAGGAGCGCAATGGGCTATCTCCTAAATCGGGGCGGATTGTAAAATACCGGTTTGCCCGATGCTGGCTCTAAGGTTGAAAAGTAGCCCATTTTGCCCCGAAATTTTGATCCGATTTTCGGGGTAATTATTAGGCATTTTTTTTAGTAGTCATCTTGTAAATCCGGACTCATCCGAAGGGTCGTTTATGTCTTCCTCTTGATATTAAAAGAAATTGGGATCCGTAGCCGAGTCTGCAGAGACGCGTTAATAAGCCCGCTGACAGACAATTTACCAGAGGGCGTGACGTGTAATTCCGTGACGATATCACCCTCAACAGGGCAAAAGTGACGCGGATGCAGGTCCGACGGAATCAATTAAACAATTGGGCGGTGGCAGGCGGCTCGTGGGACCTCGTTGAGGAGGTTAAGTTTCGAAATTGAGAACAAACGCGTGGGTCACGCAGTGTCAGACTGGACTGACACCGAGCGAACGGACGAATGCTGGCATCATAAAAATAATTACACACTACACCGTACAGACTCGTTTCTCTCGACCGTATAACTGTTTTTCTCGGTCGCTTTCTCGCCGGCGAGCTCTTCAACCTTCGAACTCTCCTCCAAATAACGCTACGAGTTTCCTATCTCTATACAAGGCAACATCGTTACGCTTCGTGGCTTCGGAAACTTCGCCCTGATCCAATTATTTTCCATTTAAAAACCAAAGAATTTTAAAGTCAATAATTTTTTTTTTTGCAAATGTTTGCAAATTCAATTTTCAATTTTCTGAGTATTTAGATGGGACATTAAAGTCCCGGTTCTTGTTCCTTCGGCGCCACCCTTTCGGAGGGTCGCGCCAACGAGAATAATCCATATGGAACAAGGGAACGAAGCCGTAGAGGGATGGAGTCAAGAAAAAGATCTGGTGTCGAAGGGTTAGCCCGTTTCTCGGTAAGGATCGCGGGGCTTCCTTGTACGCATCCAGCGAGCGAGCCGTCGCTAGGACGTCCCGGAGGAATTTTTTTTTCGAGGGCGAAAGAGTTTCTTCTTCGCTTCTTTTTATCCCTCTTGCTCTTCTTCTTTCGCCAGCCGGAAAGAAAGCCGAACCCTTGCCACGGTATCCATTCTCGAATTTCTACTGTGTCCGCCCCACAAACCCCTCCCCCCGTTTCGTGAATTATTCTACGAGCACAAATAAAGATTTACCGAGTACATTCTCCTCGCTTCGCAGAGCAAGCTGCAACAATAATAAAGTCTCTCGCGACGTGTCTCCGAGGAGGGCGATATGTATGAGAAAAAAAAATGACACAAGAGTCCCTTCTCTACTTCACTATCCTATAATATAGGGTAAATCAGGGTAAGATGGCGACCCGTAATATCTTTTAACGTAGCAAACGAATGGCGCCGCGGCTTGCACAGTTTTTAGTATATGTGGATACAATGCGATTGCACAAAAATTTTTAAGAATTTACGTGCAAGGGTCAGTACGAGCTATGAATCCCTATTTCGAGGTAGCCAGAAATTTCTCGAACTATATTTCTTGCGCTCTGGAGACATACTAAGTTATCATTTTGTTAGTAAATCAAGATTGACCATTTTGCATGTCTATTTCGAGGTAACCGGAAATTTCTCGAGCTATATTTCTAGCGCTCTGGAGACATACTAAATTATAATTTTATTAGTAAATCAAGATTGTACACTATAGTCAAGAAAATATTGGCGCGTAGTAAACCTATTTTTTTTCCTTCCCTAAATTTAAACTGCGTCTATTTTTTCGAGAAAATGGGTGATATGGGCACTCACACTGCCTGCAATAGCACGCAGTGGCTATATCCGGGTGATATGGCCAGCGAAACCATTTTCTTTTTAGTTTGGCATTCGAAATATTTGACGGGGTCAATTACTGTCTTTCTGTAGTTTATTCAGGCAAAATCAAATTTAGTAAGGCATGTTTTGTGCGATCCCGATGCTTCTCTAGGCCTAATTGACCACCTTTATTACTGGGGCCATGTCACCCGTAGTGTCCTGGTGAGATGGCCGATCGCAAATATGTATTTATGGATCTCCAATTGAATCGCGCATCGAAAATATCGAAAGTTCTGAGTGAATTACTTTAGTTTGAAATTTCTAGAGTTGGTTACAACAAAAATAAAAAATAAAATTTAATGTCAAACCTCCAATTGTCGTTATTTAAAAAACCATGGCCATATCACTCCGAATTACCCTGAGGTGAAAATGGGGCAAGACGGACAATTCTTTATCATTTCTCCCCCAGGAAATAAAAAAAAGTCTCAGACCAAGCACTGTTCCATTTTACCCCGGCGTTTCGTATCGCCCCGCCCTCCCCCGCGATACGAAACGTGGGTCGTCCGATGACTCGATGCTCGACTCGATCCGCACCCACACGCGGCTCGTACGAGACCGGATGTCGGTGAAAAAAAAAAAAAAAAAACGCGCAGAACACGAAATACTAGTTAATAGCTGAAGAGTTCGCGGCTTCCGCTCCGCTGCAGTTCGCCGCATCGCGTTTTTTTCCCATTCTATTATAGGATGATAGAGGTAGGCCCCCGAGTTTTGTGTGTCGCCTCTCTTTGTATCACTCTCTCCATCCGTCTCTCCGTCGACCGCCTGTCTGGTGCGCCGTGCGGGGCGAGTCGACGACGGAAACACGGCCACGCTCCCGGTTACAGCGGCACATCCTTTTCCGCGTTTCAGTTTTGCGCCGTTCCTCTCGCGCCCCTCCATTCGGTCGTTCGGCTTTCGCCAGTAGTGTTCGATTCGCCAGTTTCTGGCCCACGGTGTCGATTCCATTGTCGACGCAGCGGCGGTCGCGAGGGATTTAATTAAAACAATCGCGTTCCTGTCCGTGGAGAAATTTCAGGAATTTCCTATGAGCATCAGCCCGGTCCCGAATTGGCGGCGAGAGGAGATTACTCTATATATGAACAGCCGATGTTCTGCCCTCCGCCGGGAATCAAACCGGTCGGAGTTTCCCAGTCGGGAGTCCCCTCGATGCCACGACCGCCCGCATTCTAATCCGAACTCATCCGCCGTTCAGTTTCCTCCAATCTCGCACGGTGCACTTCCGAACAGAGTTCACGGCTCTTCGTGTCTATCCGCTATATGCAATAGGAAACCACTAGGAGAAAGAGCAGAAGCGACCCAACGCGTGGCAGTCGGGAATTACTCTATGGAAATAACTCCGGCCTTTGGACCGTTGTCATGCAAATCTTGAAACGACAAAACACTCGTCATGTACACTCGAACTCGGCGCTTGAGAGGATAAAAAAAAATCGAGAATCATCGTTTCCTCATTGCCGATAGCGCGGCCGAATACGATTTACATGAAGTCGGTAAAGACGGTGAATAAAAAAATTTTCGAGCATTTTTCTATGTTTTGCATTTCTTTTTTCTACAGTACCGTCAATGCATCAGCGCGGGGAGCGCGAGAGGGATTGTTATATACATATTATGTTATATTATATTATATTATATTATATTATATTATATTATATTATATTATATTATATTATAGCGACTCCGTATTTTATGTACATTTTTTTTGTGGGAGATTAGAGCTCTATCATCAGCGAATTGCAATAGTATATTTCGATACTGGAGGCCAAACGAGCGTTTTGCGCACGAGCAGTGCGCAAGAAGCGAGATTGGCCTCAAGTATCGAACGATATTTTTCTTTACGAATGCAATGCAAAATCCAAGTTGTGCACCATTCACAGACATACACAGTAGCATTATAGCCTCGGTGTTACCATAGCAACCGTATGGTAACATAGTAACCGTCTGCGACGCTAGATGGCACTAGTAGTAAAATGTTACTTTGCACACCGGTGACCAGTGCGCAAAATACTTTGCACACCGGTGAAGGCATTTTGCGCATCGGTGAAAGTATTTTGCGCATTGCCTTTGCGCATCGCGCGGGAATCAACCATTTTGCATGTCTGTGAGTGGTGCGCAAACGAGGATTTAGCACGCATGAGTAAATAAAAATATATTGGCTGATGCCAATGGAACGGATTATAATTTTTCATCCGATTTCGAAAGTGAGCGCGCGGATCGGAGCGGGACTGTACGTAGCGCATCGAAGCGCGGAGCCGGCGACGCGGAGGCCTCGGCTACGTGTACGCGGAGATGGATATAGGAATTACAAACGTGTGGGCAAACAGGCCCGAGGCCCCATCCGCGCCCACGTGTCTGCCCCCCGAGTGCACGCACACAACTTCGCGCTACACGCGCCACGCGCGCAAAACAACCGTGCTTTATATTACAACAAAATACACACACACACTGGCGCATACCATAAAGGTGTTCGGCGTTGAGCCACGTGAGTTCACGAGGCATCGCGCCCGGTCTTTTCACCGTAAAGTGTTCCCTTCCCCCGCGCGAGCCCGACCTATGTGAATAACATTATGCCTCGCGGTTGCTTCACACCCGACAGCCCACCGCGACGAGATATCTCTTCTCGTTATCGTCCTCGTCTCCTCAAAACCGGACTCGAATAACGGCTCTTACCATCTTCATCGCACTCCGAGGAGCATCTGAGATACTCGGAGGCCTCGCTTCTCACACTCTCAGTGCATCCGTTTCTTTTTAGACCGGTTGTCTCGTATATTGGTCAACCGGAAGAAAATTTGAAATACACTGAGACAAAAAAAATCGTTGTATTAAGCAAATCTGCGGTGCATTTTGTTGGTACAACAAAAATGTTTCTTTCGATCGACAAATTTTGAATAAATTGAAGCTAATCGTTCAACAAAACGAAGCTTTATTTGTACCAAAGAAATAACAGCTTTGAACCTATTTCACCGTGACTTTTGGTTTATCCAACCAATTTTTTTTTGTCAGTGTACGAACCAGCTGCGTGTTTTCTTTTTTATTTTATTTCACGGAGAACATTTTTTAATTTTATTGCGTCAAAACGTCAGACGTCAAGGAGATTGCGGCGCGGAGCTCCTCCACGTATATTGGTCAGTCGGAAGAAAATTTGAAATACAATGAGGAAAAAAAAATCGTTGTATTAAGCAAATCTGCGGTGCATTTTGTTGGTACAACAAAAATGTTTCTTTCGATCGACAAATTTTGAATAAATTGAAGCTAATCGTTCAACAAAACAATGCTTTATTTGTACCAAAGAAATAACAGCTTTGAACCTATTTCACCGCGAATTTTGGTTTATCCAACCAATTTCTTTTTCTCAGTGTACGAACCAGCTGTGTGTCTTCTTTTTTATTTTATTTCGTCGAGAACATTTTTTAAAAATCTTATTCCGTCAAAACGTCAGATGTCAAGGAGGCTGCACCGCGGAGCTCCTCCACGTGCCAGTCGTTAGAAATCAGGAAACACGAGACTTCTGGGATTACGTCAATGGCCGGGGCCGCGACAGTCATCGGCCCCTTCACAGAAGATCTCACTGAAGTGGTGTAGTTAATTTTTTGTTTTACTTCTTTTTTTTTTATTCATATTTTTTTTTTTTTACTACGTACTATAACGGCAAGGGCGAAGTCAAGACGGCTGCCAGTTCGTCCCACGTGGGAATAGGAAGTCACAAATCAGTGCGCATCAACGCCCGATGGCGAGCTTTCGGGCCGAAAGCGAGGGTTCCGTCTTTCTCCTCGATGCGTCGGTGGCGACGAGGAAGCTCCCTTGGCGAGTGCTCGAGGTACGACGCCAGAAGAGACACGGCGATATGTCACGGACGACTCTCCATCCTGTCCCTCCTCCGCTGTCAAAACAGCGTGCGGCTCGGAGAGCCGCGGATGCGCGGGACGCTCCGATTCTCACGCGGCGAATCCCGATAAATTAAATCTCCAACGGGAAGAGACAAGCCGGTGTCGGGGCGCGCGTGTAGTAAACCAATTTATTCGCCCGTCGCTCGGTCACGATCGGGGCTCGATGCATTTTTACCCTTCATTTGTTTTCGCTCCATCGAGCATTCCCCCCGACCTTCGGTAAAGAATGTGCGAATTGCACGGTTTTTTTTTTTTGATTTTTTTTTTTTTTTTTTTTTTTTTAATAAGAGATAGAAGTAGGAGTGGGCGGAGTGGCGGCGCGAATTCTCGCGGATTCCCGACGGAGACGTGACTGGTTTATGGAAAGCCGGTAGGTATTTCACCGGCGTAGGTTATCCCTTCGGAGGTTCGACGCCGAGCGGCGGGTCTCTGTTTTCCGGTATACTTCGCGAGCCTCGCGCCGATCGTAAAGACTATCATTTATTCACCGGACAGAGAGGGGCGCGCGGGCGGCGCACGGGGGATGATTTACGGGGCAGATAGAAGCCTCGCACGTTCGGCTCACGGCACAAGCGTATTTCGCGTCTCTCTGTGCACGCATGTGATACCATGTGCAGGTTACGATACAGGAGGGTTCAGGAGCCGTTGGGATCGACCGCTGACCCTCCAGATAACTGGTGCGTTAAAATAAAAAAATATATAAAAAAAAAAAATCTAAAAAAAAAAAAGGAAAACCTAAAACCCAAAAAAATTTAAAGAGTTCCTTTCGACTTTGAGGAAAACAAAATAAAGGACGAGTGGGAATGCAAATTCGAGCTCTCGCTTTGTGGACAGATCTGTAGGAAGGACGCATCGGGGTATGCGAGAATACCGCGTATCTCGGATGATTCATTGTAATTGTCATGCGACGCAGTCTGGCGGCTCGTCCGTGCGTGAGTGTTCGCTCGCGCGGTGTCTTGGCCTCGGGCTGATCAGCGCCGAGAGCGGCACAGGCCGCGAGTGCCGTTCATTAATGCCTGGACGATCTGAACAGCGCCCGCTGCAGGGAGACAGACCGGGCATTGATGAACCGCACAGATCGATCGTATGAAGAAAAAGAGAAAAAAGGAAGAAGAGATCCGTAGAAAGGATTGACGAAGCCGCGCGGTCCGGGAGGAAGCCACATCACTTCGTCGAACTACCATTGGCCGAATCGTCGTATGACCTTCATTCCAATACTTAAACCTTAGAAACTTTATTTTTCCGAATTATCAAACTTTCGAAACTTTATTATTCCGAATAGTGATTTGCGTTATCGTCACTCTTCGGAAATAGTCATTGGCCGAATGTTATTCCTCCGAATAGTCATTTAACCGGACGCCATTTTTCCGAATAGTCATTTAACCGGACGCCATTTTTCCGAATAGTCATTTAACCGGACGCCATTTTTCCGAATAATAATTTCACCGAACGTCATTTTTCCAAATCGTTAAACTTCCAAACGTGAAGTCGCCGAATCGTTATTCGTCCGAATCGGCATTCATCCGAATCATGAATCGACCAAATAGTCATTCGTCCCAATAACCATTTGTCCGAGTAGTCATTCGTCCCGATAGTCATTTGGCCGAGTAGTCATTCATCCGAGTTGCCAATCAACTGAATTACGAAACTAAATAATATTTAACATTACGAAATATAATAATATTATAAAAAGGTGATTCCATGAATTGACGATTCGTGGAAATGACGTTCGGTTAAATAACAATTCGGAGGAATAACCTTCGGTTAAATGACGATTTTCAGGAATAACGTTCAGCCAATTATTATTTCCGAAGTGTAAGCTTCCCTGAAATGAAGATTCGGAATAATAAAGCTTCGGAACGTTGACGATTCGGAAAAAGCTTCGGTAGTTTACGATTCGGAAAAAAAAAAGTTTCGGAAGTTTGACTATTCGGATGAAGTCCGTTCGGATCGATGATTTTCGGCGATCCGACGATTCGGCAGAATGATGTGGCTTCGTCCGGGACAGAGCCGCAACCGGTGCCGGCTTAATAATTTCCAACGCTGCTCCGTGACGCGATTAGATATCTTCTCCTCCGGTGTTCCTCCCGGGTCTTCGCCGTCCACTGCCAGGACCCTCTCCGTCCGTCCACTATCTCCAGGGTCTCCTCTACCTGTCTCGCTGAGTGCCTCCAGCTCGAGGCCGCTCGGGGACCAGCGACGCCGGGAAGAAGCCCGAGACGCGTCCCCTTCGGTGAACACAAGGCTGAGAAACGCCTCTGGAAGAGAAAGCGACGACGCGGCGAAGACACCGCGGATCGGGCGCCATCCGGATAGAGGAATCGTGGAGGTGCGAAGTCTCCCTTTTCTCCCGGGAGATTTCTTCTATCTCTCCATCTACGCGGAAGAAACCGTCGACAATCGAGCGAGGCAGAGAATATCGAGTCCTCCTCGAACGATCGCACGCACGCATCGCGCGGCTCAATCTCTCACCTCGCGAATGATCCACCCGCGGGCTCTTCGTGAGCCACCGCATGAATTTTCATCGGTAATTGCTTCGCGAGTGCAATAAAGTACATCGACGCGCAACGGCAATGGACGCGAGATGATCGTTGATTTATTACACATTTATTGGTCCACTCAGCTCGGACGTAATACAATACGATGAGTTACGTCTCTTATACGTGAATTATTGTATTCGCGATAGGGGGACAGACACATGCGGACTTGACGTCAGCTTCTCGGATCCGCCCTGTCACGACAATTGCCGCTGATAAGCTTAATCTCATTTGAGAACGGAGCAGACGCTGCACGACGAGTGTGCCCTCGCTCGCCTCTTACTCATTCGATTGTGTCCGCGCCATCAGCGAGCTCACGGCTCAATGCCAGAGGCTCCGGACAGGCGCCGGACTACCCGGCTCATCCTTACTCGGGGTACACAGGCGTCGAGGGATTGATTCGCCCATCGCGATCGAATTCTTCGCTGCCGATAGATTCCAGTTCTCTCCTTCAGTCGGAATTCGTTCTTGGAAATTTAATCGTGGAAGGCTTTTCTGATCCGTTATCTTAAACAGAGAAAATTTGATGACTGTGTGTATGTCTGGACTAATTACAAAAATTTTACCAATTTAAAAATAGTGAATGTAACGATACTCATGCTACGTGGAACCATCTAAAGAGGAAAACTTAAGGTAGCTACGCCGCTTCGCGCTCATTTCGCATAAGTTCGAGAAAAATAAAAGAAAATTGCTCCTCGATGATACAAAAATCCGAAAAGATTCATGCATATCACAGGTACTGAAAAGATTAATTTTGCATAATAATAATTCCAAAATGTTATTAAAAAATTAATCCAAAAATTACTGCTTAACTAATTACCCGGCAAACCAACTTTTTTAAATGAAAATGATTGGTTCATTTTTCTGAATACGTATGAATTTTTTCAAATTTTTCAATTAGTTTTGATTTTTATATTATTTCACACATTTTTTCCATTAAAAAAAAATCAAAGCTAATGGAAAGTTTCGTTGCCGGGTACTTTGTTAAACAATTACTTTTTTCATCAATTTGTTAATAACGTTTTGGAATTATCATTATGCAAAATTAATCTTTTCAGTACCTTTAGTATGCATGCATTTTTTCAGATTTCCATCCCATCGAGAAGTATTTGCAATTTTCTCTTATTTTTCTCGAACTTATTGCGGAATGAGCCCGAAGCGACGTAGCTACCTTAAAACCTGTGCGTCTGCCGCCGCGTTCGACAGATCGTCGATTTCCCAGCATGATAATTATTTGCCTTGGCTCTCGGTTGTTCGCCATATGCTCCCTTCTGTCATAACTACCGAGCCATTCGCGTCGTGGAATCTATTACGTTCCCCGCACGATGCGGTTGCTTTCTTGCAGCTCCGAAAGAAGTAACTTTCGCTCTTCGCAAAGTTTCACTCGTACCGCCTCTTCGTGCCGCGCTGCTCTTTCCGCTGACCCCAAATGTCACCCCGAGCTCAGCCGCGAAGCCCGCCAGATATTCGACTGTTTGTTTAACGCTCGCAGATCGAGCGATAGAAAGATCGATGAGGCGGTGATTGCGATTCCGGTCTCGCGAGGTCATAGGCGCTCTATCGTATTTCTCGTTCACCGTGCAGAGAACTGTCGAGGAATAGAGAACACAATCGGGATCGATCAGTCGCACGCGAGGACGATCGATCGATCTCGCTCGACTTCGAGCCCGGAGTTAAAGAGCGATAAAATCGCGTCTGCGATAAACTGTATCGCGCCTCGCACGCTTTTACACGTTTAACGGCAAAGTTCCTCCGGCAACGGGCAGCGGCTGGACAAGATAAAACTAGTCACCTCGCGGCTCGTTAGCCGCGAAGCCCTACGTTCTATCGTCACACAGACACACTTTCGACACGCATGTTTCAGAAACCTGTCCGCGCGCTCCGACGGCCTTCGGCGTTATTATTCCTCCGGCTTATCTTTCACGGCGGCCAAATTGAATTGGGATATTGAGAAATACCTACTGAAATTGCAAAATTTTAATGCGATAATGTCGTCACGTAAAAAACAAAGATATATGCACATGTGACTTGTGCAGTTGTCACGGATTGCAGCGAACTGGATTCCTGCACTTAAACGCTTAGAATGACGCTGGCAGCTTCGATTCTTTTATTTTTTTCTTCCAATCGCAGTAACAGGCGAGTGAGACCGCAACACGTATTGCTTATCACTCAGTTACCACGCGTTGCCATCGAACCGTTCGAATCCGTCAATAGGGTGGCATATTTTCCGTTCGACGGTGGTTTCAGCCTGCGGCTTGACCGCAGTGTACGTGCAACGACCCCGTTGTCGTCGTCGTCGTCGTCGTCATCGCGTCTCATTGCTTCCCCGCCGACTCCTCTCGTCGACGGCCGCGTAATGACGCCGCTTCTAATTAGTTTTCCTCGACACCGCGGTTATGTCTTCCGCGTCTCGCTGCATAGGTGGAGAGTGAGAGACCCCGCGGCTTGGTCTATTGCAAAAATTCATCAGAACTCGCATCGAAAGAGCCTACTTTGTCCCAGGATCGCGATACGTACCGTACGAGCTGACTCCGGAAGGAGCCGCGCGACCCAGAAGGGAGAGCGGGGCAAAACAGACCTTCGGGGCAAAACGAACCACCTGCAAATTTTTCGCGAAGCAAAACAGACCTCCGGGGCAAAACGGACCGCCTGCAAATTTTTCGTCGGGCAAAACAGATTTCCGGGGCAAAACGGACCATCTGCAAATTTTTCGCGGGGCAAGATAAACCTCCGGGACAAAGCGAACGACCTGAAAATTTTTCGCGAAGCACAACAAACCTCTGGGGCAAAATGGACCTCCTGCACATTTTCCGTCGGACAGAACAGACTTCCAGGGCAAAATGGACCACCTGCAAATTTTTGGCGGGGCAAGATAGACCTCCGGGGCAAAACGGACCATCTGCAAATTTTTCGCGGGGCAAGACAGACCTCCGGACCAAACGGACCACCTGCAAAATTTTCGTGGGTCGAAACGGACCACCTGCACATTTTTCGTAGAGCACTACAGAACTCCCGGGCAAAACGGACCACCAGCAAATTTTTTCGCGGGGTAAAACGGACCACCGTCAAATTTTTCGCGGGGCACTGCGCACCTCCGGGGCAAAACGGACCACCTGCAAATTTTTCACGGAGCACAAAAAGAAAGTCTCAGCGGAAATTGAGAACGCCGTTTTGCCTCGCTCTGCCCTGTAATCAATGAATAACCCCGTCGCCATTAATTCAAATTTTCTTTTTTTTTTACGTACAGGTTGAAGCCTCTAAGAGCCCCCCGTGAATTAACGCGATCGTGTAGGTAGAGCGGCAGTGACGTTGATGGAATTCTCCACGGTCGTAGCGAATTAATAATTCCGCCGGCTGAGGCGACTCCGCGCGGCCTCGGTGCCATCGCTTCTGCTCCAACCCGCCCCAGAGATCCAGTCACGATCTGCAATTTACAACTGCAACAGTGGAAATTATGCTATCGCGATTCCACGATTGCTGCACGGAGATCGCGCGCTCTCTCTTCTTCCCCTCCCCCCCCCCCCCCCCCTGTATAGGAAATATTCCATCACTCGACATAGATTTCTTAATGGGGTTCCCCTATTCCATTTACACCGCGACCTTTTTTTTTTTTATTAATTTTTTTCTCCTTACCGACGGTGCGACTGCCGCGGCTACTGCGCATGGTCAGTATGCAAATCCGTCACCGCGCATGCGCGCGCGTGCTCGCCGCGCAGGATACCTGCCCTGCGCGCCGCACTCTCTAATAAAGTCTCTATTAGTCTCTGTCGGAAATTGCTCGGTGCGTTAAATCTCTGTCGGCTAATGAATTTTGCTGCAGCTCGGTTCGTAGAGCGCGAAGCCGGGGAGAGTGCTCATAGAGTTTGAGAACTGCACACTCCCCTGCAGCGATTCCGGACCTCGAGGCTGAACGGTTAAGCGTTCACTTCGCATAAGTTTCAGAGAAATAAGAGGGAATTGCAAACACTTCTGGATGGTACAAAAATCTGAAACAAATCAAGCATATTAAAAGTGCTGAAAATATTAATTTTGCAAAATAATAATTCCGAAATGTTATTAATAAATTGATGAAAAATAAAATTGTTCAGCAAATCTCCCAGAAACCAAACTTTTTTTTAAATGAAAATGATTCGTTAACTTTTTGACTCGTTTAATTTTTTCAGATTTTTTAATTGACTGAATTTTGTTTACACGTGAAAACCGTGCAGAAAGTCTCAAAGTTCAAAGTGAATTTACGAATCTGAAAAAATTCATACGTATTCAGAAAACTGAACGAAGCACTTTCATTTAAAGAAGTTAGGTTTCCGAAAGATTTGTTGATCAATTTTATTTTTCATCAATTTGTTAATAACATTTTGGAATTATTGTTATGCATAATTAATCTTTTCAGCACCTTTAATATGCTTGATTTTTTTCAAAATTTCATACCATTGAGAAGTGTTTGCAATTCCCTCTCATTTCTCTGAAACTCATGCGAAGTGAACACCATTCGCAAGGACTACCTCAATGAAACACTTCGACACTTTTTTAACATTCTTTTTTAAATGATTTTTGTAACTCCTTCGCCGAGGTAGTTTAATTGCGTAACCGCTACTGCGCGAGGCAGGTGCGGAATTCCATTGTTTTTAATGTCGCACACATAGAGATAGAAACACGTGTAGAGCACACGTGAAACATTCGCGCAGGTGCTATACGAGTCAAGCGTAAAAGTCGACGCGGGTGAGAAATTCGTAACTGGATACACGTCGAGGAACTAGCGCGTGGTTCTCACACGCATACTTGCGCACTCCATCCCTCCGGTGCCTCGCGGAGGTGAGAGAGCGCACACCGAGTTACGCAATTCCCTCCCGCCCGGTCCGCGCTCCCCGCACTAACCCAGTTCTCTCGGTGACTTCCGGTCCCGCACTTGCCGAGCTCCTCGCTCAAGGTCTTTCGGATAACGAGTTGCTATTTTTTCAAATTATTATTATTTTTTTACAATTATTTATAATTGATATAATTCGTTGTTCGAGCTCGAGTGGGAATGCAGGTTCGAGCCACATCATTTTGAAACTGCAATTGGCCGAAAATCCTTGGACCGAAGGCATTTCGATCGAATAGTCAAACTTACGAAGCTTTATTTTCCCGAATCGTTGAATTTCCTAAACTGTATTATTCCGAATCTTCGTTTCAGAGAAAGCTGCTCTTCGGAAATGGTATTTAGCCGATCGTTACTCCTTCGAATCGTCATTTGACCGAAAGTAGTTTTTCCGAATACTCACTTCACAGAACTGCGTTTTCCCGAATCGTCAAATGTCCAAACGTCAAGTCGCCAAATCGTCATTCGTCCGAATACTAATTCGCCGAATTTTCAATTCATCCGAAAGGTCATTTATCCGAATCGATTCGCAGTGAATCCCTGGGATTCACATTCACTAGACTAGTATAGCCCAGACTAGAGTAGTTATATTATTTAGTTTCGTGATTCGGTTGATTGGCGATTCGGACGAATGGCGATTCGACAACTGAACATTGGTAAGTTTAACGATTCGTAAAAATGACGATCGGCGAAATTCTTATTCGGACAAATGACCATTCGAAGGAGTAACCTTCGCCCAATCATATTTCCGAAGAGTAGCGTTCGTTGAATTGAAGACCCGGAATAATAAAGTTTAGAAAATTTGACAATTCGGAAAAATAACGTTCGTTGAATTGAAGATCCAAAATAATAAAGTTTAGAAGATTTGACAATCCGGAAAAATAACGATTCGGCAGTTCGATGATTCGGTAAAAATAGAGTTTCGGAATTTTGGCCATTCGGATGAAGTGCCTTCGGACCCATCACTTTCGGCCATACGACGATTCGGCCAATTGCACTTTCGGCAAAATGAAGTGGCTCGACGCAGGTTCCTATGGTTTTGCGCAGAGAGATCTGCACCGCGGACTCGCCGTTTTCTCGGAAAGCCTGCGATAATCTCCGAGCGGCTCGAGCGGGGGACACGTTAAGGAAAAAAAAAAAATGGAGATAGGAGGAAAGGAGAGTAAGATATGGGAGGATAGAACGCGGAGAGACCACCCGTTCTCTTGGCCGAGGCCCGAGCCCCGTTGCACTTTCAATTCCACGTACTTAATACACGATACCAGAGAGCGGAGAGACTCTCCCGGGCTCGCAGTGTGCCTACTATATACTTGCTGCACTTTAGCTGCAGCGTGTACGGAGAGAGAGAAGGGAAGAGAGAGAGAGGGAGAATTCTTGGGCGCATCGAGGGTCGTTGCACCGTGTGGGACGCGGCTGGTGCTCTCGCTGTTGCTCAAACTCCTGTGCGGCGCTCGCCCCTCCTCAAACCATAAACTGTTACGTACGAGTGCGTTTCTTCCTAATATTCGCAACATCCCGGAATTCCTGCCTCCGATGTCCCGGACAACAATTTTCCTTCGCCTCGATGGAACCTTCAATTTTTTTATTTCTAACTTTCAACTCCGAGGCTATCCTGTTGAGAAAAAAAAATGCTCTCAAGAAGCCACCTTTCCCGATCGAAATGTTTCGACAATTTCGCCTTTGGGATGTTTAGAGACGAAGAGAGAAGAAAAAAATGTATGATATTGTGTTTGACAATTTTCTGCTGCAAATAAGAACTCTTTCAGATTTTATGTAAAACCAAAACAAGATCGATCAAAGCAGCAACTAAACTTTTCGAAACTGTAGTATCGAACTATAGTGTTAAAATCTTTAAGTTACTCCTTGGCTGGCCGCGAAACACTCCAAACTAGTATGTGGTAAGACTCAGCAAACAGGGAAGCAAACAGGGTGAAACTGGAAGTAGAATTACTAAATAGGAAAATAGGTTGGTGGACAAAATTATTGGAAATGGACGAGGACAGACTACCAAAAAAGTGCTATCGAAAGCTAATGTTATTAGGAGATAATCTGAAAACCCAAGGAGATCTAAACTGGGTCACAAAACTCGAACAAGATTTAGATGTGCCGGATTTCAAATATCTGTACGACAGCCAATCTGCAATAACAATTGAAAAAAGTCATCGAACGAGTAGAAAACTCCTCGTACACCACTTGGTATAAATCCATTTGTAACACCAACTGACGGCAACTCTCCTTTGTAACACCAACTGACGGCAACTCTCCTTTGTAACACCAACTGACGGCAACATCAGTGGATGTCTTCCACAAAATATACAATAAATACACGTATATACATACAATAACAACTGTTTCACCAGCGTGCCGAACGCGGCATCGGCTGTCAAAGCATTAGAGACTCCCTCGATTAACGCCCGTTGCATGTCGCTCTTGAGATTCATGAATCATATCGAACGGGAAAAAATAATCTCGACGAAAGCGGAAGGCTCTTCGCGAATTGGCGCGAAAAGCCCATAAGAAGATTGACGCGCCGGTGCCTAAATGCTCATTGCAGCCGGTCGTTTAGCACCGGGTCTACAATGGGTCACGAGCCTATCGCGAGTTCCCGATCGTGCGTGTCGCACACGTGAGGGAGCAGCGATGCACAGTGTATTAGTCACTGTTCGACCGCATCCCGAAGTGGGTACGGGTGTGGAGTCTGTGCAGCGGCGAGCTCTCCCGCTCTTATCTCCAATTAGTCAGAAGCGGCACTAAGTAGATCTAACGACGGAACCGACTTCCTGCTCCCTCCCTCCGTCCGCCCCTACGAAGACGACGTCCTCGGCGTTGCCCGAGATGAGAAGCTTCGGCGACTGGGATCGAGCACGTCGAAACGGTACACAGAGACGGAGATTGGTGAGAGAGCACACTTGGAAGCTCCTCGCCCGATGGAAATTGCCGCTGGCACTAATTGTCTCGATTGGATGCATCGGCGGCACGATCGTCGACCGATTTCACCGGGGAATCGGCCGCGACGATGGCGCAGACCCAGCGCGGCCGCAGGCGCCGTTTTACTTGTGTATTCCCCCGATGTCCGCGTCTCTACGGCCCGACGTGAAATCGGATACATATTGAAACGGGACGACGGTCTTGCGGTTCGAGGCGAAAGATAGTTATGAAAAGAGAGAAAATACGTATATATATATATTGAAAAATAAATACACAAATAACGAGAATCGTGGATGAAATAATGAGATCGGGGAAGACTCGGTCTCGGGCGGACTCGATTTACAATTTGGTATCGCCGATAACCGATGGAATAAAAAGAAACCGTGGCATATTTTTACTAATCATAATGTATATTTTATTTATTAATAAATAAACATTTAGAATATATTATCAAAAATAAATATTAAATGAATATTAAAAATGAAAAATTTTAGTGGAGGTGCCCGTTTTGCACCGGTCTAATCCCTATATTTTATTCATTAATAAAAATCAATCTAAATAAACAAATAAATATTTTTTTAGTAGTACTACGTGAATTTATTGACATTTAGTTATAAATATCGACGATGCATAACAGCTTTTATGACCATATTGTAAATCACACAATGTAACAAAATAACAAAAATGCCAATGAGCCATCGACCGGAGTCCTTCAGCTCCAAAATATTTTTTAATTTTATTAATTTTATCAATTTTATTAATTGGATTTTTTTTTACAACGGCTTCATTCTGTACTTACTCGTGTATCGAGTAACGATCGGTATTTGTATCGTCTGGATGACGAGCGACCGTGATAAGTATGCCGGAATGAATCAACAACGAACCGACCGAACCAGGACCCGTGCCGGCTCGATTCTTCGCATAATCGAGTCACTGTTCGACCGGTGTGGAGTTGCAGCAGCACGCGAGTCATTCACGCCGCGGTCGGCTCCGCATCGTAGATTTATCAACGCTCGTGTGTAGCTCGCGTATGCGCCATCGGCATCCGCAGCCGAGGGGCGTGCATAAGCGTCCTCCGGACCAGGCGATGCAATCGACAGAACCGAGACGATACTCTCTCTCTCCCCGCTTCGCCCTAAATATACACCGCGCGACGTACCAGTGTTGCTCGTCACGTCCCGTCAAGTTCACCGACTAATCTACCTTGCCTCTATATTCCAATTTTTTTTTTTTACATTCTTGTTTCACCGACCGAGCTACGCACGATTCGAAACGGTAAGAAAAACGGAACGACGATTCATTCGGCGATGAATAATGGGACTGTAACAGGGACACGTCCCCTCTCGCATCCCGAGACACAGACAAGCGTCTCGAATTCGTCGAACGATAATTGAACGACAATCCATTCGATCGTGAATTATGAGCAACGGAAGCTCGTCCCTCTTCTCGTCCCGCGACAGGCAGATAACAACAGGCTTGGATTTCTTGACGATGCGCGAGAAGTCTCTATCGTTATCATCTCGGGTGTTTTTTTTTTTTTTAATTTTTTATTCATGTCAGCACGGCTCGGTATGCCGATCTGATAGTGGCTTATTGTCGCTGTAACGCCGAGGATAGGAGAACCGGGCGCGAGCGGCTGAGACACAGGGCGACACACGTCGCTCTTCTCTCCTTCCACTCGGTCTTGTTACGTTGTCCAGTGCTGATGCGCGGTACGGTCGAGAAGCTCGTACAAAGAAACCATAGTGAGAGCGAGCAGCAGCAGCAGCAGCGGCAGGGTCACGAGAAACGAGACCCGGCCCGAAGCTGGTTAACGAGACATTGAACACGCTCGGCCGGAATAGACCGAAGGCCTCGAGGAAAAACCGCGCTCGTACCGGCTATTAAAGTTTCATGATATTTTCATTGCTCGGTGGTGCTCGGTTTAACGATTCCCGGAAAAAGCTTTGTTGTATCGTTCGAATTATTTATCGCCGAGGAATAAAGGGCAAACAGGGACGGCGGCCCGGAGAATCGTCGGGTTGACGCATACGGCGCACTATATTCCCGATACGTTTCGGCCCGTATGCGGAGGCGCGACCCCTTCGGAACTCTCGGTAATAAATGCGAGGCGTTTCAGTCACGCTCTAACGAGGTCCATGCACTCGCACCACTTTCACGTCATAACAAATGCGAGCATTCAGTAGTCGCGCCCTGCACGAGGTCCATTCAACGCTGGTCTCTCATTCGGGCTCTTTCATTTATAGGCGGGACGTCTTGCTTCCAGTGCCCCTTCGTATACAAAAAAAAAATACACAAAACAATCTGTGTCAGGAAATCTGTCGAATTCATTGGTATCGCCGTTTTCGTTGTTTCAGGCCAGAAACTGTTCATCGGAAACGTCAGTCTGGAGACGTAGTGTGACGGTCAGAAACGGCTTCTATATAGTTGCAGACTGACGGTCACAAATGGTCACGCGCATCTATATAGTTGCACAGTGACGGTCCGAAACGGCCTCCGTACAGTTGCAGACTGACGGTCAGAAACAGTCACATCTGACGGTCAGAAACAGTCACATCTGACGGTGAGAAACAGTCACATCTGACGGTCAGAAACTGTCACATCTGACGGTCAGAAACAGGCACATCTGACGGTCAGAAACAGTCACATCTGACGGTCAGAAACAGTCACATCTGACGGTCAGAAACAGTCACATCTGACGGTCGGAAACAGTCACATCTGACGGTCAGAAACAGTCACATCTGACGGTCAGAAACAGTCACATCTGACTGTCAGAAACAGTCACATCTGACGGTCAGAAACAGTCACATCTGCCGGTCAGAAACAGGCACATCTGACGGTCAGAAACTGTCACATCTGACGGTCAGAAACTGTCACATCTGACGGTCGGAAACAGTCACATCTGACGGTCAGAAACAGTCACATCTGACGGTCGGAAACAGTCACATCTGACGGTCAGAAACAGTCACATCTGACGGTCAGAAACAGTCACATCTGACGGTCAGAAACAGTCACATCTGACGGTCGGAAACAGTCACATCTGACGGTCAGAAACAGGCACATCTGACGGTCAGAAACTGTCACATCTGCCGGTCAGAAACAGGCACATCTGACGGTCCGAAATAGTCACATCTGACGGTCAGAAACAATCACATCTAACGGTCAGAAACAGGCACATCTGTACGTTAGACGTCCGGTAGTTTTTGGGAATCACCAACGTTCCGAACGGGCCAAGCCTCACGTCGCCACGAGGTCTTCGGACCAAATCTGCCTAATAGCGCGATAGCCCGAAGGCATGACTTTGAGCTATCACCCTCGATTACGCGGTTCTAAAGATCGTCTTGATTCATCGAGAAAATCGCGTGGATTATCGTCGAAATGGCATAAGAAATAATCGTTGAATAAGTCTCAAAGAGCCGGCTAGGAACGAGTCTCGCGTGAACGGGCCGCGAATTCATTTGTCGGCCGGTGGTCGGCTCTCTCGCGTCCGTGCCTGGACTGGACGATGAGGAGAGGAGCGGAGATTTCTTTGGCGGGAGATCGGGATCCCTGTGAGCGGTCGAGGGAAATTTATTGGGCCGCCGGATTCAGTCAGGTCAGCAATAGTGAATGGACGAGTCCGGCAGCGCTATACGCTCAGGCTGGACGGAAAGGAGGAAGGGAACCGCGTACGGGCGTTCTCCCGGCCCGGGACGAAACGGCAGAGGAAGTGGCCTCGCGCGCTCTTTCGGTCCCTCTCATCCGCGAGTCTTTCGTTTTTCGTGGGCCAACCCGTCCGGGCCCACCATGATTCTCACTCCGCGCCCAGAGACTGGTCCGCGATCTACCGTAACCGCATTCCTCGCTCGCGGTTCCTCTTGCCCCATCCTCCTCGCGATTCGCCTCGGGCTTCCGTCGCGCCACCCTTTACCCTCTTTCCGTCGCGGCTTTTCGGCTCGAAAAACAATTTTGTCATCACGAATTCTTCGTTGTTATTCAATCGCACCATCGACGTCGAGCCTTTCGATGCAAAATCCGCGAACTGTACGATCTGTGCGATATAAATTGTCACAAAAAGAAATTATGATAATATATTAAGGGTAAAATTTTAAGACGTTAATTTGAACTTAAGATCGAACTTAGGATCAGACTTAAGCACGAAATCAAGTTCAAACTAAGTTTCGAGTTTTAAGACGTTAGTGTGAACTTAAGATCGGACTAAGGTCGAATTTATGGCACTTTACTTTGAACTTACGACAGATCTTAAGGACGTAGTGGAGTTGGATCTTGAGTTCAATCTTAAGTTCGGTCTTAAGTTCAATCTTAAGTTCGGTCTTAACTTCCGTCTTAAGTTCGATCTTAAGTTTGGTTTTAAGTTTGATCTTAAGTTCGGTATTAAGTTCGGTCTTAAGTTCGGTCTTAAGTTCGGTTTTACGTTTGATCATAAGTTCGATATTAAGTTCGGTCTTAAGTTCGACCTCAAGTTCAACCTTAAGTTCACACTAACGTTTTAAAATTCGACCCTAACTATAGTTGGAGCCCTTGCTTGCAGAGTGCATGAGTTTCGCATGAGCGAGCGACTGAAGCTAACACGCTCCGGGCATCGCGGCATGCCGCGGCACACGGTAAGGGGCTAATTTAAGTAGAAGAGCCGCGCGTGCACTCGCGCGACCAGTAACCAAGAATTACGCACGCTTTCCTTGATATCTTGGTTCTGACGTAGGAACGGAATCCCGGGAGAGATTTCACCCTGGCGGAGGGCCCGAGCCTCAAGGATATCCGCGTGCAGTCTCCCGCGCTGTTTTACCTTGCACACACGCGCGCGCGCGCGCCCTCGCGCTCGGTACTTACGGGGGGTATAAACGCGCACCTACATCCTTGGCGAGGCACCGTGGACCGGTGTGCAGTTCCCGGCGTAGCTGGATGCTGCGATGCCGCTGATGCTGTTCGAAACGTCTGTCGGCGTTTCTCTCTGTGAAGAGCCGCGGCCGTCCGCGAGTGAACAGACGGCCGAAGCTCGCGGGCACTTTGCATAGCGAAGCCTCATCGGCGGCGAGCTCGGAGACCTCCCACGGGACGACCGGCCTCTCCGCTCGTACCCTCCTTCCTCCCTTCTTCTCTCCTCTCTGCTATTCCTCGTTTTCCCGCTCTTCGCATTATTCCTACTATTCCTCGGTTACCCTTGGTACTCTCGCTACTCCGACGACGGAAAAAGAAATTTCATTGTCTCCGAGGCTGGGAGGGAAGCGGCGAGTACTTTTGTGCTGCAATTTTTGGCCGGAGTTTCCGTTTGAATGCAAAGTTGATTTTACAGTGGCGTTAAAGAGATACATATTAAGTACATTTATAATCTATGTCTATTGAAGCTTTCACGAGTGTAAAGACTCGAGCTGAGTGGCCAACATTTTTGTTTTTTGTTTTTTGTTTGTTTTTTTTTTTTTTTTCACGCAACGGCCGATCGAGACTAAGGGTTGAATTTTGAAACGTTGGTTTCAACTTCAGATCACTCTTGAGATCGAATCAAGAGTTCACACTTAAGATCAAACTTAAGCGCGAAATCAAGAATTCGAACTTAAGATCGAACTCAATCACGAAATCAAGAGATTAAACTTGAGATCAAACTCAAGCCCGAAATCAACAGTTCGAACTTAAGATCAAACTCAAGCCCAAAATGAAGAGTTCGAACTTAAGATCAAACTCTAGCCCGAAATCAAGAGTTCGAACTTAAGATCAAACTCAAGCCCGAAATCAAGCGTTCGAACTTAAGATCAAAGTCAAGCCCGAAATCAAGAGTTCGAACTTAAGATCAAACTCAAGCCCGAAATCAAGAGTTCGAACCTAAGATCAAACTCAAGCCCGAAATCAAGAGTTCTAACTTAAAATCAAACTCCAGCCCGAAATCAACAGTTCGAACTTAAGATCAAACTCCAGCCCGAAATCAAGAGTTAAAACTGACGTTCGATCTTAACTTCGAACCTAAGATAGACCTTAAGCACGCCATGAAGTTCTGGCTAAACCTCGCTCTTAAGTTCGTTCTCCGGAGCAATCTTAATTTCAAACGAAAGTTTTAAAATTTGTCCCTAAGCAGGGTACTACAGCGCACCCCACGGTGCACCGCGCCGCGCTCCGCCCGTTCAGCGATCGGCGCAGGGCGTACGGTAGCTCGGACTCGTTTCGATTAATCCGCCATAGGCAGCAATGAAGTCCGATATAATATCTGCCGGGGCAGCCGTTCCTGTTTCCTTGCTGCCGGATAATACAGAACGAAGGCGAGGGCGAAGAGGAATACGTATGTACATCGGTGCGCGGGCGCGGGAGTTAAGACTACCGCGCGGTTACACTCGGCCGCCCGTAAGAAATACACTCACAGCCAACATCGTATCCGCACGACGCGGTACACGAGATAGCATCGAATCGGACTGGTTTGGAATCCGTGTGGCTATGCCGATGCGCCGCCGTTTTCTGCTGTGCCTGGCTCGCTATGAGAGCTCGCACAGGCACGCCAAGCCGCGAGAGGCCGAGCGAGAGAAACAGCCCTCCCAGTATCTTCTTCTTCTTCGTGTTTGCACACACACTCACACACGTTTGCCGCAACCTGCCCGGAGGCACACGTGCGATATCGGAGGCATTGAACGGCAGCAGTAACAGCGGCATTATTCCGAAGAGTACTACCACTCGGTATTCCAAACGGACGTGCGGACCGTTGCCCTACAAATTAACCCTTTGACACGTGAATCAATTTCATCCGCCGGCGAACCAAACACTTTTCGATTTTTTTCTATGATTGAATATTTTTTGTATTTTTATTTTTTGTATTTTTTTTTTTATATTTCAAAGGGTTAAATTCTACGAGCAGTAGCGGTGAATGTTAAATCGTCGTTTGAAGCTTTTCACCTCGAATGTAATTCTGCTATTTTTTTATATTTGTGTTTTTTGTTTATTGATGCATTCTTTGCGAGAGCTTGTCGTATCTCGATGCTCCGATTCTTTCGTCTTTTACACTACCACTCGGTATTCCAAACGGACGTGCGGACCGGTGCCCTACAAATTAACCCTTTGACACGTGACGCAATTTTATTACTTTTTCGATGCTTGAGTCTATTTTTTGTATTTTCATTTAATATTTCTTTTCAATATTCTTTTTAACATGGGTTAACTTTTAGTAGCGACACCAAAAACAGTTAATCGTTTTAGGTTCATATAGAAGAGAATTTAATACTGAAAAAGAAATGAGGTTTGGTTTAAGTCGATAGATCGTTTAGGCAACACTCACCTTCGGCTCGTGATGTATATTTGATTAACGGTTAATGTATATTTGAACACAGTTCAAATATACATTAACCGTATACTTTTAAAACATACCTCTAAATTCACTGGGCTCACTTGTTTTTTTTTTTTTTTTCTAAAAAAAAAATCCTAAAAAAACGCTTTTTTGGGGTCTTTTAAATCAGGACGTCCCTCAACTTCTGGCAGAAGTACCGGAGAGAGTTAAATCGTCCTTTAAAGCCTTCACCTCGAATGCCGCTCCCCAATTCTCTGTTTCTTTTATTATTATTCATTCATTCTTTGGGAGAGCTTGTTATTGCCCGATCCTCTCGATTCATTCGTGTTTTACTTTCGTCGTTAATCGGACGACGCGACGGGGGTTGGGAGGGGTCGTGGAGGGTTGAAATTTCAAATGGCATCGAGGCACGCACGGTCTTCCCCGCGAACAATGCGAATTAAGAGATCCGCTTGCTCATTGTTCGCCGCCTAAGACAAAGACAATGAGGCTTTGCCCCCCTCCACGCCCTCGCACAATGAAGCGAACGGTGGGTCCGCGGTGTGTTGTAAACACGGTACATGGGCGATAATGGGCGAGAGAGTCCCGACCGTCCACCCTCGCCCTGCAGCGGAACAAGTCGTGTGCGTTCATTCACCGCACATATTGTTCGCGTCTTCTTCGGGGGCTCCACGGGCAGAAACGATTATTCGCCAAACTGGATCAAACGCCGGGGCGATTATTGAGAGAAATTCAACGACACTGCGAAAGCCCGTCGGGCAAGCTCGTTACGCGGCAAATATTAATATCTCATCGCCCACTGTGTTCGCCATTGTGCTCACGAGTCACGAATAAATATGTACATTAACCGGACGGCCGTCGAGAGTTTGCACTCATTAGACTCGCAGCCCGATACACGGGGGTGGGTTGATGTTAAATGCGCGATTAATGAAAATGGAATGTCGCATAGAGTATTGTTCACCGGTGGCCCGACGCATATAGGGTAGAGCGGGGCAAAATGGGAGAGTGGGGCAAAATGGGATAATGCGAGAGAACGCAATTTTCCAATGACTTTTGGATGCTGGTGGTGGTGGTAAGTGGGGCAAAATGAGACTGAAAATCCGGATGTAGCGTTGGGACAAAATGGGGCATACAAAAATTATTGGAAAATTGAGTTTTGGGCAACTGTCCCGTTTTACCCCACTGTCTAATTTTTGCCCCGCTCTCCCTTATACTTACGTGTGTGGCGAGAGAAAATAAAAATCTATAGGCGGAAGTAGGACAAAACGGAACACACTTACGCTGTTAAAATTTTTTTTTTGGTACATTAAAAAAGTTCTCATCTCGATTGGATCCGTTTTGCCGCGCACTGCCTGTCACAAGCAGAGCGTTTTTCCCTGTCCGGCTCGGATGTTCGCCGAACAAAATTCGAAGGGATTTTGTTCGGCGTTGGGATGAGGTTTCAGTTATTTTTTTCCCTAAGTGGGGCAAAACGGGACTGAAAATCCGGATGTAGCGTTGGGACAAAATGGGGCATACAAAAATTATTGAAAAATTGGGTTTTGCGCAACTGTCCCGTTTTGCCCCACTGTCAAATTTTTAGCCTCGTTCTCCCTTATACCCACGTCTGTGGCGAGAGAAACTAAAAATCTATAGGCGGAAATGGGGCAAATCGGACCACACTTACGCTGTTCAAAATTCGTTTTTTTTTGGTACATAAAAAAGTTCTCATCTCGAATGGATCCGTTTTGCCGCGCTCTTCCTCTCTCAAGCAGAGCGTGTTTGCCCTCTCCGGCTCGGCTGTCCGACGAACAAAATTCGAAGGGATGGGGTTCACAGTTATTTTTGTTTCCCTGCTCTCGTTTTGGGAGTTTCCGCAAATTTCCCCGGGGCTAACAGGCGCAAGCCGGTGAGGCAGATTTTTATGTTTTTATCTTTGAAATTTTTTTTTTTTGTATTTATTTTGCCCACCATCGAGACGTGTGCGACTGTCTGGATTAATCGACGAATATTTTTCTGTTTGTTTTCCGCAGCCGAATCGGATATATCTGCATTCGCCTCGAGGACCGTGCATTTTCGATCGTCGAACAAGCCATGCAATTCGCTGTTCAGCTCGACGAGCAGGCCCAAGGCCCTGAGGGAATTGTACGAGGCGGCGGCTATCGTGGCCGTGAGAAGTTTGGACTCCTTGAGGAGAGACCGGGATGCTGCCAGCTCCATGGACATGTTCATGTGTACGCCCGTCCTTGGAAAGAGAAGGCGAGACAAGAGTCTCGACATCGAGTCCAGAGTCGTGAGTATAGTTTACACTGATGTACGCTCTCTCATGTTCTTGTTTTATTAACCCCGCGTGACTCCGCGCTTTTGTCGAGCGATTATTTAACCTCCGAAGAGAGAGGGAGAGGAACCGAGCTATCACCCAAAGAAATTCGAACCCTGACCCACTTGGACTCGCGAGATAATAAAAAACAAGAAACTATTCAGAGGCGCGGCGAATATCGCGAGAAAAATTGTTCACTGAGGCACTTCTGTAAGGTCGAATGGGCAGAGCGGACAATCTTTGCTAATTTTTGGCGGGCCTAGGAAAATTGTCTCGTCTGGAAGTCGCGGGTCCGTTTTTTAAATCGTCGTAGACGCAGAGTGGACGGCAAAAGTATTTTGTATTTTGTACTTAAAGGGCCCGAAAAGTATTTTAGTACGCAAGTTACGTATTTAAAATGCCTATAATACATCAAGTATTTAAAATACTGTCCAGCTCTGGCTCCAGCATCCCCTTAAAATCGAATTTTTTCACCCAAAAGTGACGCACTTGCGGTTTGACGGAACATCCGGTTGAAAAATATCCGGCGAATCTCCGAAAACCTAAGTTTCTGGTTTCTTAATTCCATAGACCGTAACCCGAAGCATCCGATCCACAACAATCCGCTAATGAAGAAATATAATCGTCATCCAAAGTAATAAAAAAAAGGTTGAAGGATACCGAACGATGAAGTTATCTTCATTGATATTTAATTAATTTACGACGAGTCGTACAACTTGATCGTTAACTTTTTTTTTCCACATTCCGATCCGCTTATCGGTTTTGCTCCGAAGGACCGGAACTCTCCGCAGCCCGTCCCTCGTACCGCGACCCCATTACAATTAAGGACCCCACCTCGCTGTAAGCTCATCGTGCGACCATTAACCGTCCCACCATTATCCACGTAATCGATCGATGAACCCCGCGAAGACTCCGCGCCCCAATCGGAATGAGAAGTCAGCCAATCTCATCGTCTCTCCGTCTCTCCGTTTCATCGCCTCCCAAAGTTCCCAAAATTCCCCCCCACGGTTCCTACTTTTCCCGCTTGTTGACAAACACACGTGACTCAGAACATTGCTCCGTTTTATTCGCCAAAGTTCCTCCGCGACTTTGTCTCTCGCTCTTACCCTCGCCGTACAAAAATCACGAAAGAAGATGACCAAAAAGAGGAAGAATAAAAAAAAATCGGGTTCCCCAGCTCGGTAAGGCTCTTGTACCTGTGTTGGGTCTGGCAACGCTGGAATTCCTCCCACTATACCGCGTTGTGGGGGTTTCTCCCGAGGCCCGGTAAGAAGTCTCAAGGTGTATGGGACCTCCGACTGTAACGGGTGTCCCGAAAGGTCCCCGGCCGGCCCGTCGGCCGGGCCAGAATCCTTGCAGCTTCCCTATTTTTTTAATCCTCCGCTCGGATCCTCGTGTCGACGACTCCGATCGAATGTTCGGCGAAACGTGATCTCTCTTCGTGTGGGTTTTTTTTCCGGGATGCTGGGAATACTCGGAGCCGAGTCTTTCGGATATTCGGGCACACCCCGTAGATACCGTATTCGACAAGGCCGAAGCCGGACTGCAGGTTGCCGGCAGGTTACGTATCTTCTTAGCGAGAAGAACTCCCGCGGTGGCGACGGTGGCGGCGCGATGGCCCTCCCGATGCTTATTCCCTTTGCCCGGATCCTTTTTCTTCCTCTTTTGTACACACCCCGCCTCACCTCTCGTCGACGAGGTACGTTTTCTTCGGTTTCCGCCTTATTCTAGTCTTCTTCTGCGTCTTTCCCTTCTTTTTCTTATTCTTCATCATCATCATCATCACCATCATCTTGTTCTCCTTGTTTATCATCTTCCCCTTCTTCATTATCATCTTCTCCTTCTTCATCATCTTCTCCTTCTTCATCATCATCTTCTCCTTCTCCTTCTCCTTCGCCTTCCTCTTCCTTCCTCTTTTCCTCCTTGTCTTCCTCTCCTTCTCCTTCTCCTTCTCCTTCTCCTTCTCCTTCTCCTTCTCCTTCTCCTTCTCCTTCTCCTTCTCCTTCTCCTTCTCCTTCTTCTTCATCATCATCTTCACCTTCATCTTCCTCGTAGGTCGCGCGACTACGCTAATGGAGCCCGAAGGAGCGATCCAGAGCCTGAAATGCCAGTTTCTGCAAACCCTTTTCGAATACCGAGAATCGCCAATTCCAATCACCGCTATATCCACACCGACATAAGAGCCGCGCGCGAGCTGATGAAAATTGTACGAGGGAATTCCTTCTTCATGATTTCTCGCGAGAGGGAGAGAGAGAGGCAGAGGTGGACTCACGCGATGAAATGATATCTGTTTACGCGCGCTCACCGACGGTAACACGCCTCGTGTTTTAAACCCACGCGGCGAAATGTGCAGCGGCCTCGATGTATGAAGTGACTCATCGATTAAGGAAAAGAGCAACAGATTCTCACACCTGGAGGGCAATCGAACGCCACATAATCGTCGGGAGACCCGCCGTTCGCCAGTCCCGGTGCGATGACTCTCCGCGCGCACATCTGCGGCTCGAAGCACCGTCCATTTTTTTGTTTTTTTTTTCGTATTCAAGATAACGAACGAAAATTGTTACAATTATCGTCCCCTCTCACGCGACAGCGTAATTTTAACGAGCCACACTGAGAAAAAAAATGACATAGTAAAAACAACAATACTGACTTTATACGGTATAAAAAATAGTTCCCAGGCGAAACGTTTACATTTTATAGTTATCACAATGACAACAAAATCGTGGTTGCAACTATAATTATAATTTAACCAATTTCAATTTCAATTGGTTAAATTATAATTATAGTTGCAACCATGATTTTTTGTTACTGTAGTAACTATAAAATGCAAACGTTCCCCCTGGGAACTATTTTTATGGTATAAAGTCAGTATTGTTGCTTTTACTATGTCATTTTTTTTCAGTGTGACACGTTAAAATTACGCTCGCACGTGAGTGGCGACGATAATCGTAACAATTTTCGTTCGTTATCTTGAATACGAAAAAAAAAGAAAAAAAAATTGGACCGTGCTATTAATGGATGGTGTATATTCATATAAACTACCAGAAACAATCTGTATAGACGTTCCCCCTCTAAACTATCGGTATAATAGAAAATACTATCCTTATTCTCAGTGCACTGTGAAAAGTCTGCGTTCCTGCATTCGGCGATGTCTTTTAATTTCTTCGGCAGCTCTGCCCTCGAGCGCACGACACTTTCCCACCGTGATTTTTAATATCACTGAACGGTCCTTTGCATAAACAACGATTTAAAATCCCCTTAAATGTCCGGCTGAGGGGCGCGTGTATTCCTCGACGGTTGAAACGAGCCTATAAATTTCCGTCGATTCTTTTTATCGCCGTGTCGTAAAGCAGTATCAGAGTCATACGATCTTCCTCCGCGGTAATGAAAAAGTCTCAGTTTTGCATATCACGAGGAATTCCACTTGACCAACGGGTCTCGGTGCAGTAACTCCGACCCGCGCGTGTACTTGGATACGCTGGGTCAACGGGGGTCCGGCGGAAAGATCTACGCGACCTCCTGCTTTCCCCGGGCAGAGCCTCGCACACGATAAACGTCTCCGAGATCTCGAGATCTCTCCGGCGTTGTATATCTCGCCGAGGAGAGTCTACACTTACTCTCGTACCCGTTCTCCGTCTCTCCGTCGACTCTGAAAGATCCTCACCGTGAAACACTTGCGGTGATCCCTCAGCTACCTCCGGAGAGTTCTCCGGTCTCTCTCGGAGCCGCACGCGATACAGCTCCGCTCTAACCCGAACGAAACTAGTTCGTAACCCAATACCCCCCTCGGTACCGGAGGAGATACGTACAGCCCCGTGAAATCTAGTACGAAGCTTAACCGTACGTACATCACTCACTGAGACGAGCTTAGAATTATCTGGTAAAGTCATCCTCTCTGGCGTTCAGGCTCCTCCGATCTTCCAGATTCTTTTACACCGATCACTTCCTCATAGGGGCAGAGTGGGGCAAGAGGGGCCAGTTCTCCATTCGGTAATTGAAGTACCGGGTACCCGTTTGGTACTTCAAGCACGTACCTGAAGTACTCAAGTGCTCGTTTCATACTTCAAGTACGTACCTAAAGTACTAAAGTGATTTTTGGTAATTCAAGTATGTACCTGAAGAACTCGAGTACCTGTTTCGTATTTAAAGTACGTACCTGGAGTACTCAAGTGCTTTTTGGTAATTCAAGTACTATCTGAAGTACTCAAGTACGTTTTGGTACGTAAAGTACGTATCTGAGGCACTGAAGTACTTGTTTCGAACTTCAAGTGCGTACCTGAAGTACCCAAGTAGTTTTTGGTACCACGTACAAGTACTTTGAGTACCCGCTCGCATTTCGAGTACTCGATGAGTAACGCTGCAAGTCATCCTACTTCTATTAATATCTGATTATCTGGCCAAAGTTTTCAGTACGTACATTTTTAACGAGCATTTTTTTTATGTTTCAAAAATATCAGGATGAGGTCCTCCATTTACGTTTTTTTTTTGTGTGAAAAAATATGTTTAAAAAAACGAGAAGAGGGAGTTTTTTTACACTGATCAGTTCCTCATAGGGACAGAGTGGGGCAAGACGGACCAGCGTTTTCCATTTGAAGTGGGATTTTTCTTTTTTTTTTTTTTTTTTTTTTGAGTCGCCCGAAATAGACGATAGTGAAACAGTCCGTTTTGCCCCGCTCTCCCGCTATCTTTGAACTCGGTAATAATACCGCGAGACAATCGCCGACGGAGCACCGATGAATGAAACGAAACGTTTTATATCTTATCCATAAATTTCTTCACAATTACAGCCAGCGGCCCTGGACGATCTCAGAAGATGGACGTCGAGCGAGGCCCTCGGCGACGTCACGGTGGCACCGGACTGCATGTCCAGGATACTCGGGGACACAACGACCGACGACGCCGTCGATCACAAGCTACCGAGTCCCGAGGAACAGGTTCAGGCTGTTGCGCTCAAGTACGTGGATTTTTTTCACTCCGTATCTCACCCTGTATAATATTCCACTAAATTCCCTCCCTCAGTTTCAATTTGCAATTTAATAAATGACAAACGATTTGTATTCAACTGGTTTTTTAAATATTTTCATTAATATAATTAATATAATTGATACAATTATTCTTGTATGGTATTTCAAGTATGTACCAAGTACAAGTACTTTCAGTTCACGCTCGCATCGCTGGTACTCTATGAGTAGCATGACAACCTGTTTCTATCAATATATGATTATCTGTAAAAAATTTTCAATAAGTATATTTTTAACAAGAATGTATTTCGAAACATTTATTTTATAATAATGCTATAAAAAACTAAGAAGGTGTTACTCTCTTTACGTTTTTTCATAAATAAAACAAGAGCGGCGGGACCCCCCTTCGTTTTCTGTCTTCTTCTTTTTTCTTTTCTTCTTATTTTTTTAAATGGAATTTTTTATGACATTTTTTATGAATTTTGTTTTTTTATAATGAAATAAAGTGAAGAGTAGATGAAAAATAGCCTCAAAACGACGAATCACAAAAATGTTGGTTAACGATTTTTTTATAACTTAACTTTTTTTTAACTTCAACAGATTCCCAGCAGAAATCGTCGCGGTGGACGTTAGCGGTCGGGGATTCGAGAGGATGTCTATGAGGAGAAGATCGTTGCTCGCCGGTCCGGAGTGCCAGGACTCGACGGCCGTGAAGAGGAGATCCCGGCCGAGGCGACCACGTGGGAAGAGACGAAACACGATAGCCGGTACCGATCAGAGGGAGATCCGCCAGGCGGTCGGAGAGTGAGTACACTCGGTACTTCGAAAAGCTGCGGGACATCGCGCCGCGTGATACTCCCGCAGGATCAAGCTGGCCGGCTCGTTGGAAATCGGCTCGCGGAAATTCCAGCGATAATAGCGCGATATTCACCGCGCGGATGCGCTCGCCGGTCGTTCGAGTTATGGACGAGTACGCGTGCGCGCGTTATCGAGACAGTTGGTTATTCACCGCGGGTACACCGATTGGCTCTTCGATACGGAGAGAGAGAGTGGCGGAATCGTCGGTAATCAGTATCCTCGCGTCTCCTCCCATTCGATGTGCATTAAACTGACGTACGGCCAACGACTGTGCCGTATCTCACTCGATACGGAGTATTAAAGTCAACCCGGGTCCTACGCGCGAGGTCCGGGACTGGTGAATCGAACGATTCGTCTCGCTCCGTAAAGTCCGCGCGGTTACCGAACCGCGAAGAATTTTGATTGCTCGGCCTCTTGTAGTCCTTTTAAGCTCGTTGCGCTTCTCATCTTTCTCGCGCGCGGCTCGACCGCCCCCAGGATCTGTAAAAAAAATCAAGTGTACGACTGCGAGCACTCGGTAAAATTCGTATGTTAAAGCACCGCCACGGGTCTTGATAAATAAAATAAACGAGTCTTACCGAGACTCCGATTATTCCGGGTCTCTCCAGGGGGCCGTGGCCGTTTTTGAGAAGGTTTTCGAGTAACTTTTTGCTGGGCGATGAATAAATTCTTCTGTTTTTTTTTGTATAAAAAAAATCGCGATCTTAATTATCATATTGCTGTCTCATAAAAGTTGAAAATTAAAATTTTCATATTGCTTCCTCATAAAAGTTGAAAATTGAAATTTTCATATGGCTTTCTCATAATGTTTCTTTATAAGCAAAGCTTCTTCTATGGGGAAGCCAGGAACACAGAAAATGCTTTCTAATAGAAGCTTCGCTCATAAAGGAACATTATGAGAAAGCCATATGAAAATTTCAATTCTCACCTTTTTTTGCTGTTTATTTATTTATTAATTTGTTTCTTTTCTTTTTTTCGCGTACAGAGAAACGACACCGGACGACCCGGAGGAGGTGCTTTCGAGTACGACACCGAGAGCTCACAGATCGGCCAGTACGGACATCCTCGGCTCGAAGAAGGACTCGCCGACGGAGAAGAAGTCGCATTTCAATACGCTGAAGGCGTGGGGCATGTCGAGGCTGAAGCTGATAAGCCCCAGATCAAGTCAATCGTCGAGTCAGCACATCGACGTCACCGCTGAATCCGTGCAACCGGGCGACGAGAGAACCTCGGACGGCCCGGCGAAGACACCGGAGGAAACTAACATCTACGAGACCGTGTCGACTAGACGAAGGAAAGACAAGTCCCACGAGAGGAAACCAAGCTCCTCGAGCTCCAGTGGCAAAAGCACCTCGAGCATTCCGGTATCCGTACCGAACACCGAGAGACAGTCGAGCGTCAAGCTCAGAGAATCAGCCGCGCAGAGGAGAGAACGGAGAAAGGGCACGAACCGCGACGACGCTCCGCATTCGAGTTCGGGAAACTGGAGTGCGTCGTCCGAGAGCGGAAGGGCCAGCATAGGAAGCGAAACTACCACTACGACTCATCCACCGAGGTACTAAAAAAAACAAATTCGTGGCTTGAATGCACAGCTACTCTATGGATAGTTTCCTTTATTTTCTTATTTTTTCTTAGAAACTCTTTTTTTAATTCTGAAACACTATACATAAGTCTGATGGACCGGTCTCAAACACCGTCTGACGGAGCGGTCTCAAAGAATTCTTGATTTTTAAAATATTTTTTTGATTTTCTTAAAATAATTTTTTAATTTTTTAAAAAGAATGTTTGAATAACTTTCAAATCATTCTTTTAATAACGTTTTGATAATTTTTTAATAGCTTTGAAATCATTTTTTAATAATGATATTATTCCTTCGATAAACTCTACAGTATTGATACTCGTTGCAGATCGACAACCACGGCTTCTATCGGCACATCGTCGACTTCACTCTGCCACGTTCGAAGGCTCAAGGGGCGGGACACCTCGGCATCGTCCTCGGTGACGTCCGAGGGCACGCTGACACCGGATATAATACAGGATATCGCGGTTGTGCCTTTCTCCGACGACGGTGAAACGTCGTCGGTTTACTCATGCGACACGGAGGGTTACTACACCTCGTTCCACATGGATTCGGGACTTAAGACGCTGAGGGAGGAGGAACCGGCACCGCAGAGCCCGATGACAAAGTCGAGCGAAGTTAGCTCAGATCCGACCTCGCCGATCGTCGAGAACGAGTACGAGCTCTTTGGAAGAGGCTCGACCTCGACAACCACGAGCTCGGCTGGAACTGTTTGCACGGCTCTTCTGGCTCCGGTGCCTCCCGAGAGAAAGTCGAGCTTGACTGTTGTCGCAATGGTAAAATAACAATTTTGTCGACCCAACCCATCGTTTCATCATAGACACTTTTTTTCCCCAAATATTACCGGTTGAAATTAATAACCGGCCCAAGAGAAATATGCGGGTAGTCAACGCCAATATTTTTGTCCATGAATATTGGTGTTTAAAATTAATAACAGGCACAAGAAAAATAATGACCTTGAAGGTATCTGCGTGAGATCAGATTTCATGTTTGGCAAGTCTCGGTTTGTGCAATTAAAAAACAGCCTTTGTAACTTGATGAAATTTAGTCTCGTGCAGACATCTTCAGGCGGTAAAAAAATATGTTTGTAGATCTAACACCAATTTTTTTTTTCTCGATACCTCTTCAGGTCCACGGGCAGAATCAAAACGGCGGAGAGTCGCCGGACAGCGGTCACAACACTTCGTCGTCGCCGGTCGAGTCGGCGTCGAGTCCAGCTTGCACGGGCAGATCGTGCTCCGAGTTCGAGTACTCGGAGTCGTCGGATCTCGAGGGTTGCGACAGGATCGAGAGGATACGCTCGAAGACAGCGATAAACACGAGCAGAATACCGTCGATGTGCGTGATAACGCCACCGGGCTCCGACGACGAGCATTCCAAGGAGCCCGAACACGAGTCGCGAAGAAACGAGAAGAACATTGATTCCCGAAGTCCCGGCGCTGTTCTCATGTCAGCGACCGTCGGCACTTCGAAGATGGAAGTTATAAACGGCCAGGACAAGAATCTCTACGCCACTGTGCAAACGATTTTACCGTCGAATCCCACCAACTCGAGCAACGTCATGAAGACCCCGAGTCAATCCTCGTCGGGCAACGCGACGAACAAGATAAGCCCGCTGAGCGGTGTACTCGGTAAACTTCGCGGGGTGCTGCCGCTCTCCGGGCGCAAACACAGCTCGAAGAACGCGGTTCAGGACGTGCCGCACACGGCAGCAGACTCCGGCGACTATGTAACCATAGCCGACGTGAGGAACAACAACGACAAAAGGCAGGAGACCGCGAACCCAATTACAACGCCGTCGCTGCGCGCGCAGGCGACATACGCGAACTCCGATCTGTTCAAGAAGGACGCGGAATACGTGAGCCTGAGCGAACTGCCGAAGAAGCCGGACTCCTCGCTGGAGAGGCGAAGACAGGGAGCTCGCGTCACTCTCGACTCGGAAGGAAAGGTCGTTTACTCGTCGGACAGCTTGAAGAGGAGGAAGGGCGCTCATACGACCTTCAATCCAGGTACTTTAACATAAAAAAAAATCAAAAAATCAATATTGTAGTCGGATGATATGACCGATGAGAAAATTTATTTCTTTGATTTGCTGCTGCTTCGGACCGCTCTAAGCCGGAATCCTCTTGCTTTTGGTATTTAATGAACAGATTTAATTACGTTTCGATCCTGGTCGGAACCTTCTTCAGAACGATGTTTATTTTATCCTTATTATCCCGATTATTATTTTATATTTATTTGTGTTATAATTATAACATAATTAGCTGTCACACATAGACAAGAAATACAACAGAACATATCATAGATCACACACGAATAATAGCCGTTTTAATAAGAACGCCACTGGGCACCAAAAAAGAAAAGCAAAACAATCATAATAAAAATAAACAGACAAATTAAACATCGTTCTAAAGAGTGTTTCGACCAGGGTCGAAATGTAATTGAGTCTCTTCATTACAGACCAAAAACAAGAGGATTTCGAAATTAGACCGTTCTGAAGCCGCAGCAAAAAAAATTAATTAATTGGCACATCAATCCTATTGGTTTAAAAAAATCTGTTCAGGACCCTTCGTGAAGGAAGGCACTTCACCCTCGCCATCGCCTTTGCTCCACCGTGCCCAGACGCACGTTCGCGCCGTAACGAAGACTTCGGACTCGGTCGACGGAGCCAGTAAATCCGAGTCCACGCCCCCCACTTCGCCTCAGCTCGGAAAGTTGATAATCCGCGCCGCCAAGTCACCGGATCGAGCTCCCAGTCCGGACTACGTCAGGACGCCGTCGACGGTCGTTGGACCAACGAGTCCGACGAGTCCTCACAGACAATTGCGCGGAGCTTACGTCAACGTGCAGGGCGAAGAAGGTAAGAACGCCGTCGGCGGAATCACCAGCACTGAACACGATTGCACTGAGAGCACCGGTAGATTAGATAGCAATTCTCGTGCACCGAGTGAACGTCAACAGCAGCAGCATCAGCAGCATCGTCAGCATCGTCAGCGAAGTCAACACGAAGCTCATCAACAACAGTCTATGAGCAACGACAGTCCGTCGCTAGAGTCTCGACACTCTAACGCGCTAGCGCCTAGTAACAAATTTCACGATCCTAAAGACACGCAGATGAAGAGTTTCTGCGCGGCGAGAAGCCTCAGCGAGGCCCGCCAGCGGGACGTAGTCAGTGGCGTCGATGAGAATCATCCACCGGAGAGTCGCGTGGACGTTTGCAGGAAGGTCGACGAGTCTGACGATAAAAAAATATCGATCAAGAACAAATCGAGTCTAGGTAGTTTTGGTTCATTCGTTAACTCGCACGAGGAAAAGGCTTGCCCGACGGAGCTGAGACATCCGATGAGCGCTCGTCTCAGCTTCGAGAAGTCCGCTCTGTGTCCGGCGAACTTGAGAGCCAGCGGTGCGACACCGAAACTGAGCAGAAAATTACTGATTTCGGATCTGGACACGCCGAGTTTCTTGCGCAGGAACGCAGTGACGGGTAACGACGGTCAGGAGTCCGAGAGATCCGACGCGACGAGCTTGCAGGACGAGGACGAAAGGTTTTGCGATCAGGACGAGAACGGCTCGATGGAGAAATTCGACAGAGCATCGGAGCGGGGCGATCGAAAGATCAAACGCAGCGAGAGCTATCGAATGGCGAACAGTCCGATAATGTTTATTAAAAAATTCTCCGGTCACGCGGAAAAATCATCGAAAATATTCAGAACGCCTTCGGAGGAGTTGAGGGAGGAGCTGCTGAAGGAGAGAATCAATTATCCGGATAGCGTTGCGAGCCCGGAGCCTCGAGTCGACGACAATCTTGAGTTCGAGAGCGGCGTTAATTTCTTGTCTCCGGTCGCGATCGCACCTGTCAGTCCTCGTCCTCGTGCTCTAGATCTCGAGCCAGCCAGGGTACTAAAGTATTCCGGTAACGACACGGAAATCTGGTAGATCTTTCGTATGCGTGTCACACTGAGCGTATCTGCCCGGTTGATCTGCTCGTCGACTCGGCGCTGGGAAACAAAAGAGTATGAAGATTCAGGTGTATGAAAAAAAAAAAAATTCACATGCGGCCGGCAGAAAGTCTGTGACGGAGTTTGAGAAATGGTTCAAGCGCTCGAAGTGGTATTTACTACATCAATACGTACGGCAAATACTTAGTCTTTGCCCGTCTACGCTTTATAACGAAGCCATAATCTCTATAGCAGCAGAAAAAATAAATAACAGTCTACACGCAAACCGCAGCAAGTTTGTGACGGAGTTTGGCAAGTGCTTAGAGTGCTCGAAATACATATCGAAGTGCTATTTACTACATCAATACGTATATAAAGTACTCCAAGTATTTGCCCATCTCTGCTCTATAACGAAAACAAATATCTCTATAAAAAAACGTAGTTCACACGCTGGCCGCAGAGAGTTTGTGGCGGGGCTTCGAAAATACTTCCAGTACTCGAAATACATATCGAAGTGATATTTACTACATCAATACGTACATCAAGTACTCAAAGTAATTGCCGATCTCTGCTCTATAACGAATACATAATCCCTTGCATAAAAAAAAAGAAAAAAATGTAACATGTTTATGCCACTTGGTCGATCTCGTGCGCGAGGGGTCAAAACGGACAATGCTCCAGTTTTCATGCAGTTACATTTAAAATAATCCGTAGAGAACCCCCGCATGGTATGAGACGAGAGCTCGATGACTCAAGGTTCCAAGACCGCGTAACGTCATCGTTCCAAATAGATAGCCGTCGGCCGAACGTTAGAATAATGCTCGTGATAAACAACGAGAGAACGAGATCGTGACACGCAGTGGAAAGTAGCGGGTAGAGACAGAGACTGTGTGTGCACCAGCCGTTACAATTTAATTTTTTTTTTTTTCATTCTCGGAAACGTTTCGACCGGTCGATGACAGCGGTCACGTTTTCCCTATCTGGGTGGTTCTCCCGTTCGGTAAGTCTCTCCGCGTTCGAGTTGCCCATTCGTGTTACACTGCCGGACGAATCTCCGAGCGGCGAGATAAAGGGAAAGACTCTCCGGTCCCGTTTAATATCCGACTCTCGCTCTCTCCCGCTCTTCCTCGTCTCGGCTTTCATTCGTTATTGCAACAATAACGATAGTCCGCAATCGCGTGCTCGAGCGCATGGAATAATACGTTGGGCGGGTTCAACAATTTCTCCCCTCGATAAGAGAACATCAACGAGTACTCGATTCGCCCCCCCCCCCCTCCGGCCGATTTTCCGATGCGCCATATCGACAAGGTTACGACAATTACAATAGCTCTCACGTGGCCTGAACGTAAGCTCCGAACTGCATTATTTTTCCTTTTTGCTCCGAGATTGAAAATTAATCAACGAGAATTGCTCACTACCGACCTAGTCAACCCGTTGCTCCGAGACGTACGCTTCGAGTCTCTTTCTCCCTCTCTCTCTCTCCCCTGATGGAACTGAGGAGACCCTCGGCCGACTGCAAATAGTCTAATGCACAATGCCCAAAATTTTGGCTTGCTCTAGACTCGCGTAATACCTTTATTTTAACATCGTCTTTCCTGTAATACTCGCAACGATCGCCAGTCTTATTTATTTGACTTTTTGTTAGGGATCACTGGAGTCCATCGAATCAGTGTTGCGTAATAGTAATTTGCGATACAAGTGCAGTAAAGCGAACTTTATACACACGCTGTGCTGCCAGTGCGACTCACTTGGCAGTCCGTCTATAATATTCGTTAGACCGCACTAGTATCGCATAATATTTTTTGTAACGAATGCGGGAGAAGTGCTCCTCCGTGCAAGTCCGTGCGTAAAGTAAGAACGGACCGATGTGCGCACGCGCCGGGTATTTACACCCTCGGCTGTAAAGCTCCACTTTCTAGGCCTACTGCGCATGCGCCGTACTTTACGCACGCTTCAGCGTGCGTAAAGTCCGTGCGTAAAGTAAGAACGGACCGATGTGCGCACGCGCCAGGTATTTATACCCTCGGCTGTAAATCTCCACTTTCTAGGCCTACTGCGCATGCGCCGTACTTTTCGCACGCTTCAGCGTGCGTAAAGTACACTCGGCTGTAAAGCGCCACTTTCGCCACTCTCAGCAGGTACGAAAAGTAGCATCTTATATGCACGAGTTGCAAAAAGGTTTAAAGTTTGCACAAAGCGATCGGTCTCATTCCAGTATACACTGAGTCTCGTCATCACTTGCTTGCGCTACTTCCGCCAGAATCTCCCTGCATCGACGATCCACCATTCTTCACATCAACCACAACGCTGTTTACGATACCGAACGAGATGGCACAGTTTTCTTTGCCTCGGGCAGAGGCAACCGGTGTTTATCGGTCTTCGAAATGAAAAACCACGCGAAAATGCCCATCGATCAGCATTCTTTTTTTTTCGTCGATAGATCTGCGCAAGGAAAGCGATGGGGAAGAGACCGATTAGGTCAGTGGTCGCGAATAATAGGAATAGTACCGGCAAACAGTGCACAGTTCTCTTCTCTACGAGAGGACAAGAGACTCTTCCAATAGTCTCTCGTGTATCTCAGTAGGATAACGGACAAGGGGATGGGAGAGGGATTCGGTATCGCTGACGAACCGTGCGCGAAGGAGGAGAGAGAGCGGAGCGAGATGGAAAAGTCCAGGGAGACCCCCACTGGACCGTAAATCGTCAGCCCTTATCAGCCCGGCACGCATTGGCCGAGGCTCTTTCTCGCTCAACAAACGCGCAAAGTTGCGTCAGTCCGAGATGTTTATCCCGTCGGCGCGATTAAGACCCGAGATACACACACGAACGAATTGTACATTCGAGTGAAAAATAAAAAAATTAAAAATTAAAAAATGAACTCCGTTTCCCACCATTCGCGCGATCGGCGCAGTGACGGAAGACGTTGAAATATTTTCCGCACTCGGTGTCCCGTTCACAGTCGAGTCGACGGTCCGGTTGCGATCGCGACCGGACGGACTTTTCGATAGATTTCCACAGTCGCGACGTCGCTCGATGCCGGAAAATTCGTGTGGAATCCACACTCGTTCGAATTATCCGCGTCTCAACCAACCGTTCGTCACCTATCGATAATATTCGATAAACAATTCCGTGATATGCGCTAATAATTTTTGTTACTTTAAATCAATTTCTCGGGGCGGATCGTAAGAGGCAGCGCGGAAGATACGTCGAATCTAAAAGTCGAACGTGCCGTCGATAAGCGGCTCGGAAATTCGCGAGTGCTAAAGGATGGATTACGAAATTCGGCGATAGACGCGGATCTTTTAATTTATTGGCGAGAGAGATTCCACGGGAACGAGTTCCTCCAATTATTGTTATCTTCTTTTTCGTTTTTTTTTTTTTTTTTTTTACAATTTCTTATTTTTTGCGTTATGATCGTCGTATTTCCGAGTTCTATCGTCCGGGCAAAGATTGAGTGTTGAAAAGCCGAGAAATCACTATTCCTCTTTCGGCTGGTGCGCGTCTAGCGACGATAAGAAGCTGTGACCGAGCCGTGCCGGGCACCGCTACGGAGAGAGCGAGCGGACGAAGCTCGCCGCTAGACAGTCGGTCGCCAAGCTTTACCCTCATTAACTCCGAGGCGCGAGTCGATTCGCATCTCCAGCGACACAACGATCCGGTACCGGGATAGGAGAGTGCCATTAGGTTTTTTTTTTCCACAATGTTGGCGAGGCATCTACTCTTTCTGGCAACGCGACGACCCCGTAAGTTTCAATTTGCATTGTATAAATCGTGGATGGAAAAAGAAAACGTTGAAACCATCGAAAAATCGAGGCGCTAGGACTTTTCTGTACACTTGTAAAGTGTAAACCGCTTGTAAAATCAACTATCGAGAAGTGTTCGAAGTTTCCTCTGGAACTCATGTTTGACGGGATTGTACCGCTCCGACTATCTTAAAAACCATTTCTTGTCAACAAACGTTCATAAATTTATTTATCTTATTCATCTTATTCATTGACTGGTGGCGAAAAAAAATTCTTTGACCGCACCATAAAGGAGTGTTTCTACATTTAACAAAAAATGTTCATCCACGAAGGTTCAGCAATTTAATACTTATTTCTTATTCTTTCACCGGTAGCGAAACAAATATTTGTTCCATCGCACGGCAACGGAGTTTTTACATTTGACAGAAATTTCTCGTTCACGCAAGTTCAATTTATTTCTTATTAATGTTACAATTTATTTTCCGCTATTTCGATTCGATCAACCAAATATCTTGACGATTAATTATTAAGCTAAAACATTGTACAATATTAGTCCATTTCTGTATAAAATTTAATCTTGACACCTTTATGTTTACTCGAATTTTTAGTAATTAAAAAAAAAAAACATTAAAATCCCATCAAATGTGACCGTTCGGATAGATTTCGGCCAAATTCAATACCAAAGGTCTTTGATAAAAATATAAAATTCCTATGCAGTTTTAGGATGATAGTTCAAAACTAACGTACGTTGCAGATATCACAAACATTTTTCAAAAAATGCAAACTCCCGTAAAATCTCAAATTCGACCTCAATCTTCATAGATAATTCACCGAACAAAGAGACGTGACTCTACTAGTGCACTAAATTTCAACTGGCTATCAAACTATTTTCGAGATAGTGGTTTTAAACTATGCAAATCCATAACACATACACACACATAGATCCGATCGTCAAATAAAAATCACATTTCTCGACGCTTCAGATTATTTTAAGTAGTCTGACACGAAAATCTCGAAAACATTTTTACGAAAAAAACTTTCTCCATGAGGCAGGAAAAATTGTCGAAAATAATGATATATTTTCAACCGAGGAACGGCGACTGGCGCGGAGTCCGGTAATTTTCCTTCGACTCGGATTATCTTCTAGTGTTAAAATTCCATTCGCGATTAAGCATAATGAACTGTAACATTGGATCACACGTCCCCGACCGGGGTGGGCATTTCGTAACCATCGAATAATGAGATTTCGTATCCGGAGGCGAGCGTGTCATCGTGCAGAACGTTTTTGTTTTCGACAGATGTCGAGTCGTCTAATCTGCCGGGGCTGATTGAATGTTTTGCGATTGTTGGAATATCAAATGGGAGAAAAACGGAAACTCGACGCCGGCGTTGGTAGGGTTACGAGTGCATGTTTGTTGCGCAATTTGCACTATACATATTTTAAAAAACGCGAGTTCGGGCTCATTGCGAGTTTGTGCGGATGATCCAAAGCGACGCTTATCCTCTCGAACTGTAGCGTTAAGTTACGTAAAACAATCCGTCCAAACAATGTATGTATTATGTGTATATATATAATTATTATTTTTTAACTGGAAAGTTGTCGACGACGAGCGTCCACGCGACTCGACGATCGACGATTACCTTGCTCAGCGAATTCATTTTAGCCACGTAAGGCTAAACCGATCGTTTTATCGTGATCCACATTGTAGCCATATTATCTTATTTGTACATAAAAAAGAACAACGGAACAAACAAAAAATACTGTAGTCTATTTTCGAAAGTATGTATACGTAGTTGATCGTTGGATTTTATCTATAAACGAGCGTTTCGCATGTTATAGCTCAATTAGCGTGCTCGCCTCGTGTTGTAAGTATAGCGTCTAGCAGTGACTAACACGAACTAACCGATTATATCCGTATATTCGACTCGAACAACAAAGCGCCAGATTCTCCGAGAGGGAGACGCGAGGCGCCGGCGGTTTTTCTGCAAAAATTTCAATGACTAAAAAAAGAATAAATTGAACGGTCAATTGTTTTTCTTTTTTTGTGCAACGGCATAAATAATCGTAATGGCTTGCAACTAATAAACCCGCGGACGCACTTGCAACTTGGGGTGGCATGCAGTTTACGTGATGTGTACCATTTTGTAAATTACTTCACACCACAGTTATCTCAATTGTATATCTCCCGTTAATTTTGTTAAAAAAAAAACAAGTTTAAAGTTTTTAAATTAACTATAGGAGCGTCGCAACAAATATTGTATATCTCTAAATACCATACGAGGGAAAGCGAGAGAAATATTTAATTAATTCTTCTCGAACTCCACTGTACATATCATAAACTGTGTTACTCGACACCGATCATTCTTTTTTTTATTTCTTTCATTTTAATTTTTTTTACATAAATTTATTGACTGCGTTGTATGTTAATAGACACGATTTCTTTTCCATTGAAAACTGCATCCGCATTTTGTCATTTTTTTTTTGTTCTCTCTTTCGTTGTTTCGTAACAATCACGTTTATCGCCGGCACTTGCGAAAGCCTTTAAGAGCACTCTCGCCAACCACGACCATATTTCCCCCCCCCCCCCTCTCACGTCTGTAAATAATCCTATCATATTTGTGCCTCTGTGTGCGTATGCGCTCGTTTACGTGTATATCGTAATTTCACAAGAATCCGCCGTAACGTGTTTCTCCACCTCATACACCCCAAGTTTCACTGCGTTGTTGTACATGCAATATAGTTTTAGATAGAATGCACCACCCGTGTGGCATCCCCATAGTAACCCTATCATAGTTACATGATCCATATACGTTCGGTGAGTACATTTTTTTTCACGTCTCGTTGTTTCTCTTTTTTTTCATTTTTTTTTTCGCTCTCGTTCAAACTTCATATTCACTGCACGCTTAAATTTATAAAATTTCATGCTTCCGCTGATGTGCCTGCTTGTCATTCGAGTCACCGACTAACGCTTAAGAAATTGCCGTAAAAATAATAATAAATCAATTGTGTGAAGTACACGTAGGTGACTAACAAATCATCGTCGCGGTTGAGGGGATTCGTAGGACAGATATTGTATGGATAAACAGAACGATGATTGTCGATAGATCGGATTGAAGCATCTTTGAAATTTTGTTTCAGAGCACGCGTTGCTACCGTTCCCAGCGGATGCCTCACCGTCGCCAGTTCCGGTCCAGCCTCCGCCGCCCTACGTCGGTCCGCCGCAGCCCCAGGACTGGCAGAAGCATCAGCGGCACGGCGAGTACATAGAGGAACCCCGGAAGAGCCAGAAGGTCGTCGCCAACGATGGATGTCCAGCGGGCGATCGAAGAGCCTACGACAATCGAACTTGCTACGGCCAAGGCCAGCAGCAGCTTCAGAATCCTCAGGAGGCTTACCCGGACAAGCGCGGTGACTCCCGGACGTTGGAGAACAACCAGAGATACTACGAGCCACCCCGTTACGGCGACAATCGTCAGATGTACGCTCGCCAGGTCATCCAGGCGCACAACGCGAAGAATCAACAATTCTGCCCACGCCAGAGGGACGTCGGTCAACAATTTTACACACTCCCGACGAGAAGGCCCCAGCGAGAGGCGGAACCGCCGCGCAGCGTCACCCCGGACATCACCAGGGGTCTTGGCAGAGGCCCTCTTAGCGCCATGCACATGCTCGCGAGGCACGGCCAGAAACCCGTCAGCGACAGTAGCTCTGGCCACAGCGACGGTTCCGTCGATCTAAACCGACGGAACTCCGAACAGGTCCACGGAAGATGCAGACTCGCGGAGAATCAGCGGCAACAGCAGCAGCAACCGCCTGCGGATGTGAGAAACAGGTAATCGTCAAAGCTGAACTCCGTGGGAGAGCATTTAATATTTTTCCTCATTGATTCATGATTTTTCTTCGATGGTTAATATTTTTCTCCATTGGTCAATATTTTTCTCCATTAGTTAATATTTTTCCTCATTGATTCATGATTTTTCTTCGATGGTTAATATTTTTCTCCATTGGCCAATATTTTTCTTCATTGGTAAATATTTTTCTCTACTAGTTAATATTTTTGTCCATTGGTTAATATTTTTCTTCATTGATTACTATTTTTCTTCATTGGAAATTGGTGTAATGACGATCCTGTACTTAAAAAATAAATAGGTTCGTTGCACCCTTGAGCCTGTCTGCGCTCGGCTACCGATTTTTCGCCTCCTCGCCCGTCCAAGAAGCCGAGAGAAAGTCGTCGGACATCCTGAGGCACCCAACAATGTCGCCGATTGGTTCCGGAAACGCCACCGGTGATTTCAAGTCCTCGACTCCGACGACCCGATCGAATCCCACCGTTGCCGAACGACTGACGATGGTCGGTAACAACAACTGTCCGTCCCCCGTGCCCGGCTCCTCGGGCAGGAGCACCCCGTCGCAGACCTCCTCGGGCAGAAACACACCAACGAATCTCGTACTCTCACCGACGAAGAGCACAATGTCGAACGAGGAACTGTTCGCCGCTATTCACAAGTCGAAGAGGAGATTGAACATCAAGGACGACGCGGAGAGTCTTTCCCCCGCGAGCTCGACGGGCTCGTTGGTCAAAGCTCAAGCTGGCACGAGACACAGTTGGAGTCCCGAATCGCAGAAAACACCTGAGGTAAGGATCTTCCGACTTTGTCAGCGTTCAACTGCGCACACCGAAATTTGTTATATTGTAGATTAATTTTTTCCGATCGGCTCAAGATTCTACGGTGAATCTTGTAAAAAATCATTTTTGGAGTTAGCGCAAAAAAAAAACCTAATTTTTTTTCATTCCCAGATACCACCTAGCGTTCAATCGCCATCGGCCACCTCTCGTCTGGACTTCAAGCGTCTACTCCTCCAGCAGAGCGTGAAAACCGGACCGACGAGACTCTCCGCCGCCGAGCAGCTCAAGCTCTCGCGTCAGCAGTGCCAGCAGCAGTTGCATCAGCAACAGTATCAACAGCAATTGCAGCAGAACGTGCCGCAAGTGCCGCTAGCCAAGGTGCTGAGTCCGCGATCGGTATGGAGATTTCAGACTCCGAGAACCGATGTTCTGTCGTCGACGATAATAGAGGACGCAGCTGCGGAGGAGAAAGCAATGAAACCATCGCCGGAGAATCCTCCGCCTTCGTCGAGGCTGAATTCCCGACGGCAGTTGGATCTTTGCAACGATCTCCCCGAACGCCTGGCCCAGAACGCCGCGCACAACGAAAAGGTGAAGAACGACGGAGCGTCGACGGCCTCGCATGGGAGGATCAACAATGGAATCGAGAGAATATCCAGTGACAACAGACTGACGAGCAGGACACCTTGCTCAACTTCGTTGGCCCAAAATCTGCTCTCCGTTCAACGAGTTACCGTGCCGTACGTTCAGAACATACCGAACACTCCGACGAGTCATAATTCCCAGCAGCAACAGCGTCACTACGGTATGCCCAAAAATTCGGCGGACAATATTCCGAGGAGTCAAACGACACCGACTTGCAGCTACGAGAATCGCCGGATCAACAACCAGATGGCGAGAGCTCAATTTTTGGCGGGTGTACCAGCGGAGAACAATAATCAACGCCAGAGTGCCTATTTCGAAAAGCGTTTCAGAGCCAGATCCGAATCACCGCAACCGTCGGTAGCGCACAGCGTAGCGCGCAGTCCGAGCGCGCCGACCCTCGAGACTGCCCTCTGATCCCTAATTCAGCGATTTATCGCCACTTTCAGAGAGACACTAATCTGACGGGTGTTGACGAATAGGATTTTCTATTTTTACTTTATTTTTGTTTGCCGAAGACGTCGTCTCGCAAGCGCGTTTGTACTCTAGAGGCTTGATTAACGCTTGGAAAGTTACTGAAGCGAAGTGAATTAATTATCGTAAAGACGTTGAGTCAATCAACGCTCGATCTCGATACGCAGCTAAACAGATATGTATTTTTTTGTAATGACGAGGCTGTACGAAAATAAGGCGAGATAGATTTTTTGTTATGTATATTTTCGTCTATCGGAGATAAGCCGGCGGAGTATATAATCGCGTTCCGCGATTTCTACAAGTGCAGGATTAATTTATTAATTTATTTTCTACTGATTTACGATAAGGAAGGCCTTGTATTCGCGATACTTTAATGAAGAAAAAGACAAAAAAAAAACCTTGTAAATAAATTTTGTTACTCTCGTAATAGATGGCTTGAAGCTTCGATCGCTCGCTATAGTCTAGTCGAACCACCGTATATGGAAATGATAGTTTCGATAAATATTGATGAACGATTTTTTTTTCGTTTAATTACTTGTTTTATGCTCTCGCCACACGATTTTCCAATAGCCAAATTGAATAAAACGCATAGGAATCGAATAAATAGCTTTATCGACGAGTTGACAAAAAAAAATCTCGAACGAAAAATTATTCTCTATTATCTCTCACGAATGGTTCATATTAATATATTCGAAGATTGGAAAGAAAGTATGAGTATTGAAAGAGTTGCCTTAATTAAATTATTGTAATATTAAATATAATATTCGCCGCGAGCATTAGACGTGTCTGGGTAAAATCGTGTCACGCTACACACGTCACTACCAAAATATGAGGACACAACGCTAGGAGTTTGAACGAAAAATCTTTTGTACTTTGCTCAGAATAAAGGAAACGAAAAAGAAATTGTCTGTAAGCGTTGTTCAAAAATACGAATACCAATTGACCGTCGCCGGTAAGATAAGACTAATGAAAATTACCCACAGCAGAATGACTTCAATGATAACAGTCAGTGAGACTGAGGAGAACAGAGCACGGTCGGTAAATAGAACGGTAGATAATACCCTACATTTTAGGTATGATAACGAGAATCGATATAATACCTACATCCGGTAAAGTAAAAAACCCCTTCGTCCCGGTTGGCAGTTCGGAGAGAAGTGCTCACTACTCTCCATTACTGAGTTTCCACCGGGACTGAGAACTGACTAAAACGAGTCGGAACTGATGAGAAAATTCTAGTTAATTCGAATCTTTCTAATCAACAGCCGATCCCATAAGTGAATTTTGAGTCTACAAGACTTTCTAATCTAGTTCAGCGTAAATCTCGTCCCGATCTCACTCACGGTGGAAACTCACTACATGGCAGTCGTCTATTCTACGGAGACGAGTGAGTGGGGGGGAAATCCGTAGAACAGGGCAAAATTCCCTAGAATGCGCAAAATCCCGAGAATTTTTCGATTGGCAAGTCTTCGATTGGCAAGTATCGGTTTGTTTACAAATTTTTCGAGATAAAATTAGCGTGTAAGTTTGTAAATCTTTATTCATGCTCGTTCGATAAGTTCCTGCCAATAAAGTTTCCGTTATCGGGCGATCGCGCGAGTCCCTCGAGTGCCAAGGTGCGAAATGAATCGGAGACTTTTTCTCCAGAAATATTCGTCGTCGTGGCGGTCTTTGCGTCCGAGTGATGCATATGGGTTAGAAAATGTTTATACTTAAAAAAAAAACTATTTTATTGCAGATTGCTCATTTTAGTTCTTTGATAAAAATGTCCGCTAAGTGAATACAGTTAAATGAATACCGGTGATTTGTCCTTTTTTTCAGTTTTTCCATGTCAACGCGCTGGTGTCAAGAAATTATCAGACGCTGCCAGATATAAGATTAGATAAGAAATTTTACAGACCTCGGCAAGGACGTACAAATCTGAGGCACTGCGTCAAGCCAATTTGCATCGGAGTAGTGCGTAAGGTAAAACTTTATTCTAAGCGTCTTCAAAGAATATTCCGGTGAAATTTTGTTTGTTTTTGTTTAAGAAAAAAATTTATTTCTACGTAGAGGAAGCTTTGTACGCATATGAAATAACTTTTTATTGCAATTTCACTAAGAACATTCAGACTTTTAGGAAACTGCTGTTATTTTTTTAATCTACAGAGTGACTCACTTAAATCTTATCTGAACTATTATTGTTCAACAAACAATACAAACTCATTCATGACTATAACTGTTAACTGTTAACTGCTCTGGCAGCTTAAGTAACTGCAAAAATAACTGAAAAAATCATGGTAATTTTACATAATTTTTTATACCATTACATGGTGTCCAGCGGTCCTTGAAGTCCTGGAATTGTCCTTGAATTTTGCCTGACCTTGAAATAGTCCTGGAATGTCCTTGAATTTCAACTTATTTTCGTGATTTTCGAAGGTCGATATCTCGGCCCAATGGAGCTATGAAAAATCCGGGGTGCCCATCGTCTTCTATGGAAAAAAATACAAAATAGGGCCTTGTCCGAAGTGTTGGAATCGTTCTACTGTGCCGTTTGAAGACATTGAAAAACGCGAAAAATTGACTCTTAAGGGGTAGCCTTGAATTTTTTTTTATAAATTATTTTTTGTTGATATGAAATATTTTTCTTCGTTTATAAAAGTAACTGCGACCTATTCCAACGTATTTTCGTGCGCTGAACATGAATCTGCTGGCCGTTTTGTACATAATTGCAGTGGGACATTTGCAGTTTGGTCTAATGTGAAATTGCATTTTTGGGATTATAATCTAAAATATTGGGTTTGGAGCACAATTAACTATTGACTATTGACCATTGACTATTAATTATTAACTATTAACTATTTTAGATGCCACTGCTCCTCCCGTCGAAAAAATGGACCCAGCACCCGGCATCGCCGAGATCTACAGGTCTCTCAGAAAAAAGTATCTCTTCGTATACCTGCTCGCGGCGTTCGCCGACTGGCTTCAGGGTCCCTACCTCTACCGTGTCTACGCGACCTACGGTTACGACAGAAACGAGATATCGCTTCTCTACGTGGCCGGCTTCGCCAGCGGCACGATATCTGGAATGTTGATCGGCCACTACGCCGACACCTTCGGCCGCAAGAGGCTCTGCATTATCTACAGCCTCACGACAACGATAACCTGTCTCTCGACGTCCATCACGGATTCATACTTGCCGCTGCTCCTCGCTCGACTATTCGGCGGCGCCTCGACCTCCATACTCTTCTCGACCTTCGAATCATGGTACGTCGGACAACACCTGTCCCGCTACAAACTCAACGGCGAGCTCATCGGCGAAGTCCTCACGCGGGCCACGCTTTGCAACGGCATGCTCGCCATACTCGCCGGTATCTCGTCGTGGTTCCTCGTCGACAGACTGGAACTCGGTCCACTCGCTCCGCTCCTTCTCGCCGTTCCGGTCTCCCTGCTGTCCGGCTACTCGTGCGCCATCCTCTGGCACGAGAATCTCCCGGCGAACAGGGAAGACACGAGCCTTGTGACCAATCTCGGCCAGAGCCTCGACATCCTCCTCTTCTCGAAGAACCGCACTCGTCTTCTGCTCCTCGGCACCAGCCAATCGCTCTTCGAGACCGTCATGTACATATTCGTTTTTCTGTGGACACCGGTCCTCGAACCCGTCCGAATCAGTCACGGTCTCGTATTCGGCGCCTTCATGCTTTGCGTCATGACCGGCTCGGCGATTAATTCGTTGCTCGCGGGAAGATACCGCATGGCACGCGAGCTGCTGCTCTGCCTGAGCGTCTTTCTTGCCGCTTCGAGCATCGGAGGAGCGACGGTCGGGGTTTACCTGCAGGAAATCGAGGCAGCTCGGATCGAGGGAAGCTATGTTTGTTTAGCTTCTTTTCTTCTCTTCGAGGTTTCTGTGGGAATTTACTATCCGGCGGTCGGTTATCTTCGAGGAGTCGTTTTGCCGGAGTCTCATCGAGCCAGCATCGCCAATTGGTTCAGACTACCATCGAATTTACTCATATGCGCGGGCCTGCTGTACATCGGTATCGAGATACCCAGCAATTTTTTTATCTTCGGCGCTTGCAGCTTTGCGCTCGTCGCGGCATCGATCGCGAGCGTGAAATTCGCGAGAGTCTTTCGAACTGATGCGAAATACCGTCCTGTAGCCAAAACTTCCGAGGGCATTGATCTGTGATCGAGGATGAAATTATTTTTGTTCATAATCGTCGTGCCTGAATCTCCGAGCCTTAACGTGTCCTTAGTACGGTTGCCTGAAAGTACTTTTAAGAATTAATAGTAATAATAATGTGATATTACTAGATTTAATAGTCGAGGGAACGAAGAAATATTAAGGGGATGCTGGACCCGCTTTCAACTCGTTTCTTAACTTTTTTTATCGACTAGGCGATTTCTTAGTTTCAATTTAGAATTATTAATATGCTACGCATATGCTATCATTTTTGCAATTTTCAAAATTACATTAAAGCATCCGACCATTCGATGGTTTTATTATCATCATAAAGGTTCATGTTTTGTTTTTTAATTACGGTTCATCACGGCTGCCGGAGCCGTGTACACCGCCTGGAATTAACAATTACTCCCTTGCGTTTAAATATTTTTCGATAAAAAAACTAACTCGCAAAAACCACATACAAACTCTGAGTCAAATTATAAACTATAAAATTATAAAATAAAATTCCATCCTTGTCATCCCCCAATAGTTGCGTAAAAAAAAAGTAATAGAAAAGGCCTTACAACGAATTTGACTGACGACTCCCGTCCATGCAGAACCCCGAAAAAAATCGAGTGGTCCCTATTCGACTCGGAATCACAACGCTTGCATAATTTTTACAATAAAAAAGTGTTCTTATAAATAAATCGAAAAAAAAATTGTATAATAGTTTTATAGAATAATAATATTTATATTTATTGACGACTAAGCGCTATAAACAAGACTGTAATCGGCGCGGCGATAGACCACCCGTGACTAATAAAGAATATTCAAAATAAAAAATTTCTTCGGTAATTACCCGTAAAAAAAACAATGAAAGAAAATGAAAATTTTTGAAAACGATAATTTTTTTGTTGAAGCTTAGAAATTAGTCTGGGAAGAGTAGCTCAGTTGTTTCATGGCTGACACAATTTATCTAATAGCTAATTAGGTGTCAAAGATTAATAGAAAAATTAGTTTGATAATTTTTTACGAGTAATGTAAATATATATTTTTTTAATCGGACGTCGCCAAAGAAAAAAGGATTAACGACGAGGCTGCGAAGAAATTGATGGAGAAGAATCCAGGGCAGAGTTACGCGAATTTTTGCTGTCCAACCGACACATCTTGCTGTAACGAGCGCTGTCCATCGTCGGCGAGTAAATTATCCAATGAATTAACAGAAGAATGCCCGCTGAAGAAAGACCAAAGTTTGGAATGCAAGCTCGGAGGTACCAGAGGATTGGGAGCTCTGTTGATCTGCCTCATTCTACTGCTCCTGGCAATCGTCGGAGTTCTCCTGCTCAATTTTCTCTCCTCGAGGACTGGCCCCGTAGCCGCGACTACAAATACCGCTGTAATCAATTTTTTTTTATACTTCAAGTAAATCGTCTATCGAAAGAGGAATCGAAAAAACCTCCACATCGCAATTACATTTTTTTCAACATAAAATTGTTATATATGATAATATAGCATAGATGATATATAAGTATACCCATATAGGGTAAAGCTGCCAATGAATGGACAGTTAAGCAGACGAAAAACCCAACGAATAAACGATTTTAATGCACGTGCTTTTATGGGAAGCGTCCATTCATTGGCCCTGTTCATTGATTGGCTGGTTTACTTTTATATGAATTAATTAATTATATTTATTAAAAGAAAAAACATTTTCAATTAAAATTATTATTACCGATAAAGGATTGCTAAATTAACGATTAATTAGTCATTGGCGCAGTTTTTATTTCGCATTTTTTTTTAAATCTGTTATAGAGAGATTATAGTAATTGTTTTTTCTCCAAACAGATAATACACGGTGCGGTACCAAAGACAGTAACTATTCTTTCTTGCTTTCTTGCATGGTCGATTACCAATTAAATATTAATTTGCAAAAAATATTGATTCGGACAATTTTTCAATCCGAATTGTACCGAAGGTCGCAGGGAAGTCGCACGGCGCAGTGGCAACCGATTACGTCGACTGTTCTCACATCGGCACTACACTGCTTCGACAGGGTGGGAACGCGGTTGACGCCGCGGTCGCTGCCGCTGTTTGCATAAGCGTCGTTGCACCTCACAAAACTGGCTTAGGAGGGTGAGTATTGGCTTCGATCGTTTTTCCTCCAGAATTTATTTACGTGAAATTTTTCTTTATTTTTTTGCTTACAGTTTCTACATTTTTTTTGTGTTTAACAATTGCACAATTTCATGAATTTGATTCTTAACAATTATTCAATTCTGAATGTCTTTCAAATTATCAACAAATAAATTTTTTTTAACAATTAATTTTTTTGACAGATTAGTTTTGCATAACAATTCTCTAAGTTTGAACAATTCTTAAGTTCTTAACAACTTTCAAATAGTTAACATTTGAAAAATGTGTTAAAAAATTTGTCGGTATTCAACCATTTTTTCCATTTATTTAAATTTTTTGTGGTTGATCTGACTAAAATCAATATTTTTTCGTTAGCGGGGGACGAATGATGATTTACAGTCACAGAGACGGGACGAATCCGCTGCTCGTCGATTTTGCAAACAACACGAACGAAGGTTCGATTATCCATCGATCGATCGAAAAGAGAAAACATTCGTTAAAAAAAAAAAATCGACTCTATTATTTATTTGATCTAGTTTTGTTGCACTCGACTCAGGTATCTTTGCAACCGCCAAAGTGCGCGTGCCGGGTTTTCTTCGTGGATTGGAATTTGCGCAATCTTTGCGAGGCAATTTGCCTTGGCGGAGGATCGTTGAACCTTCGGTGAAAATAGCTAGAGACGGTTTTCTCGTCACCGAGGGTCTGGCTGAAGAAATTGGGAGAAGCGTCGAGCATGGAATGATCTGGGGACACTTGAGATCCGGAGATAATCTGCGGCTGCCGATTCTCGCCGATACACTCGAGGCAGTTGCTCGTTTCGGCTGTGACGGTTAGTAAATTCATCCAAACAGGTTTGAAGAAATATTTATCTATTTAAGAACTTTTTGCGGGCAACCCAAGCGTTATCTTTTATGTGTAAAAAAAATGGAAATGGCAATCACAAGCGTGAATGATGTGATTTTTCTTCACATTAAAATTAATGATTTTGACGCGTTTCGATTAAAAATGTACGTATTTGAAATGATTTTCTATACTTCTTTGTTTTTAGTATTGTACAATGGAAGTCTGTCAGAAAAAGTCCTACGCGACGCCGTGGTTCGTGACAAACTGTTGCACCAGCTCTCGAGCTACGAGCCTGGTGTGAGCGTTTCGGTGAAGACCATTTTTCACGATCACGCTATTTATCTTCCACCCGGAGCAACGATTCTTCGATCGACCATCGAAGAGCTCGAAAAATTGTCAATTTCACCAGCAAACTCGTCGTCCCTCGAGACGCAGATTGTCGCAGCTCTGTCAATCGTACGATCCGTCGCGGAAAACGTCGAGCTTCTGAAAAATCGTAACTTTCCTCGCATCTTTGCTTCTTTTTTTGTAAATTTATTATTCTACTGATTTCTGCAATGCCCATTCAGGAAATTAATGTATCATTTACAGTGGAAAGAGCAAGATACAGCAATATCGTCGCTATGGATCCTCACGACATTTACGTCTCGATCGTAACGTATGAAAAAATTAATAAATAAACAAATTTAATTAATCTAATTTTATACATAACATTTGATATTAAGAAAAAGAAAAAAGAATATCGAGAGGCATTACAATGGCAAAATACTTTAACTTACAACTTTCGTCGATCGTGATTGATAAAGAGAATTCGATGTGCAAATCGCATATTTTTTTACCACATATTTTTCGTCCGAACTTGGCAGAAATGTTATTGATAATTTTTTTTTCAGAGGTTTGAGCACTTCCCTGGGCCTGGCGCACATGACCGGAGCGGGATTTCTTCTGGACGGTGTAGATACGGGCAACAGCCTCGATAGCTTGACACCGATAATTCTTCACGACGATAAAAGCATCTGCGGATTGCGCGGTGTCTTCGGTACAGACGATCCGACCCTCGCCGCTCAGATAATCTACAATCTTGTTTTGCGGACCCTCAATGTTTCCACGGCTATAGAATATCCACGGTGACAGATATTTTTTTTGTCAATTGTAAAACTATCAACGAAAAAGTACAATAAAGAAATGTTGTCAATTGTCAAATTTCAATAACAAAAGACCATACTCAAATTGGGTCAATTCTTAAAGTATCAATACAAAAAATCTACAACAGAACATTTTCGACAATTGCCAAATTTTCAACAATAAAGTATAACTGAGTCAAATTAAAAAGAAAAATGACGAAGCAACACAAATTTAGATTTCATGTTTTCTCGGACGGAATCGCGACGGAAAGTGACGATCGGCATTCGATGGACCCGAGGCTTCGGGCTCAGCTGAACTCCTTGATTCCAACGTCTCGAGTCGACGTGAAAAAAACGTCGAGGAGCGTCAATGCGATCACGAAACGCGAGGAAACTCTGAACAGCCACTCGGACAGCCGGGGCGACGGTCGTGCGTCAAGATTCTAAATAAACTTGCGATTAATCTTCGATACAATAAAATATACTCAAAATATACTCAATCGTTACTTCGTACAGCTCTGTATCGTCATACTTTTTACTGTCATTACAAACAGACGCCCCACAACACATTCACTAAGCAATTCTAATGTACATACTCGGTACATATGTTCTAGTACAAAATGTCTTTGGAAGAATTATTATACAAGTTTAACTAGTATATTCAATTACTCGGTGGCGGGAAAAAACCTCGGAACGATAATAGTCAGGTAGGTGAAAAATACATCAAGTCGATGGAAGGCCGACTTTATCCACTCATACACTCATCCACTTGTCAATTTACGAACGGAATTTTCTTATCGAGAATTGTTTCGAGAATTGTTTTCGAGAATTGTTTGAAAAAAAACTAAAATCAATTTTTTCAAACACTCTCGAAATTTTGGTGTGGAACTCAAATTATCCACGTGTACGATTTTTTTCTCATTCACCAAAAAAAAAAAAAAGAAAAAAAAACCGTGACAAGTATTTTCGACTTGCTCTCAGTCGCACCGGCCCAGATAGAAAAAAAACGGCGCGGCGACGGAACGGTGGTGGTAACAATGCTATCTGGGGATCCTCCAAGAGGAAATCGCCTTCGTAGCGATTATTTTTGCAATTCCTTGAATTTGTTCGCTTACTGACTTTTAAATAAAAAAATAAATAAAAATTCTATGACTTTCGAGGGCCGTATACTTTATCTGGAAAGAAATCATATCTTGCCCTCCAAGAGTCCTCGGTCTCTTCTGTGCGCTTGGTCCATGTCGATCTGCTTGATCCTTGCGTAAGCGGCCGATCCACCGAGCACGATGAAATTGCTTATCCACCAGAGCAATTGTTTCGACTCGCTGAACCAGTACGACGCGAGCACCGTTTGAGCGCATGCTTTCGCGGTCCCGCTTATGTTGTGCGTCAGCGGCGACGTTACCTGGATCTGCAGGGCGGTCACGTAGCCGATGGCGAAGCCGCAGACACCGCCCATCAGCATGCCGAACCAAAACACGGGCTCTCCGAGCTTCTCGTAGTCTTGGACTACACCGAACTCGCCGTTTATCAGCATAAGCGGAATAAAGAGAAAAATACTGTAGGCATTGTTGTAGTACGACAGGAGCCAGATCTCCTGATTCACGAGAGGCAAGATGCGCTTCGTGTGAATTGAGTACAGTGAGAGGGCGAGGGATCCCAAGACTCCGTAAAAAGTCCCCAGTACCGAGAGCGATCCTGCCACGTGTTCCTGATCAACCCCCAACCAAAAACCACCGACGATTACTGCACAGCAGACTATGCATCCCAGCGACGTTTTTTGCCCTGTTTTCGAGAAAAATAATGAATTAATAATAATAACAACAATAATAATAATGATAAAGTGTTGAGAACATCGATCCAGCGTAATTTTAATGCCGAAAATATCTCAATGAATTGGTTAAAAAAAAGTATGGTTCACCAAACCTTAAGCACGAAACTGTTTTCGTTTTTTTTCTTGTTAAATGAATTCGTTGATTTTTCTGAATAGACACGAATTTTTTCAGGACTTTCTTGTCACTGAAGTTTTGGTTTTTAAAGAATTTTTTTTTCAATGCCGCATTTAAATTTGTGATTTTACATCGAATAAACCATTCGCAAAATGCGAATGGTATGTTTTTTTCAGACTTTCGTCATTCCACGAAGTACAAAAATTCTGACTGGATAGAATTTTTGTTCAAGTACTACATGTAAACATCGTTTCTTTTTGGGCTATGCATGTACGTTATGTTCTGAATCATTTACCCAGGACAATGTATGTGAAAATGACGTTGAAGACTGTAGTGAGCGACCTTCCGATATAGTAAAATGCAACTCCAACGTACTTCAGGCAAAGATTGTTACTCGCTATCATCAGAGTAAACAAGATTGACAGAGGCAGGACCTAAAATAGAGAAAATGAAAATTGATTGAAAAAAAAAGTACATTTTTTTAAACAATATATATATTTTAAATAAATAATTTTTTTTTTATATAAACCTTTTTGACGTTGTCCATGGTATACGGATTTCCGTCGGGGAAGGATATGCTTCCGGGAAACCATTTGGAGAGTCTGCTGAGGCTGGCGCATATAGTAACGCTGACTATGCATTGAAACCAAGTGACGAATAGCGGAGCATCGAAGTCACTCGACAGCAGAGCCTTGTTGACAAAAACTGTCAGAATCGAAACTACCCTAAAAAAAAATATTGGAAATTTTTTTTTGAAAATTTCAATTTTTGCAGCATCGATGAAAATTGGTTCCTATTTTTCTCGAAAATTTTCAATATATTTACCAATAAGCCGATACAACGATAATGATCCTGATGTACTTCGATAAAAGTCCCTCCCCATCGTGTTGCATTTTGACCATTTGTTACGTCAATTTCCATATAAGTCGATCTCGAACCGGCAAAAAATTTTTCACACGTTCGATCGAGTCCGAAATATTATTTTCCGTTTGTCAGGGTTAAGTTATGTTGCGCGCTGAAGTGAGGTTATCCTTATTTTTGACGACCATTAGACTAATCGCTAATCTCTATGTTATCGTGTTACTAGACTTTTTTATTTACATAAGTGATAAGTGATAAAGTGATAAGTGATAAAGAGCTTCGCTCAGATCGTTAAAAGTAGAAAACTGCGGCTAGCAGAGCCTATGCAAACTATAGCGTTTGTACATGTTCGAAAAATAACAAATGGATGAAATTTATACGAGCCGTGAGATGTGAGAATAAATAATTGGTTCGTTCGATCATTTGACGAAGAAGAGATCACTATCGTGGAGCTTTGACAATTAATTATTATATATTGATTCAATTATTGTATTTTTTTCGAATTACGCGCGCTTCCTCCTGTTTTACCCGTCTGCGTGTAATCGCATTGAGGGGATGTGGAATATCGGCATTGAGGGTATGTGGAACATCTCGGTTAAGGGGAAGTGAATATCGCAGTCGGCAATGAAAACAAATTCATTTTTTTTCACGCGTGCTAACCGTTTCCAATGAAACGTAGATGCTTGAGTCGGGTATCAAATAAGCTTCATGTAAGAATTAGCGTTGGAGAATACATAATTAGCAACGTAAAAAAAACGACTTCATTTTGTCATCGACCGAGTCTAAATTGAGTATGTATCCGATCGCAGTGACCGCACCGAGTAAAAAATAATTCAATATTTTGTTCTAATTTGTTTATATTTTTGCACATTTATGCTATCGATATGTCATAAATTAGAAAAAAAAAACATCACGTGCCGCAGAACAAATTTCCCAAAAGATCGTTGCCGCCATCTTGTTCTTCGTTATCGATATTTTTTCTTCGCTCTTTCCCACTCCAGGAGTCATACTCGCAGACCACTGGTTCCAGCAATACCGACGTTGCGTCGGAGGGCCTTATGCCGTAATAATCGTCGATAAAGGCGACTACAGCCTCCCTGCTCTGAAGATTATTGAACACGAGTCTCTCGCACTTAGGAAGTACCTTTTCGAGCATGAAAACGAGATGATGATGCATACAGAGAAAATTCGTTGGTACTCTGTCGGTAATGTCGAGCCAGTCTTGGACGCAGCTCAACGGCGTTACCGGCTCACCGGCGAAGAGGGCGGGATTCGCGAGAATTCCATTGGCCGACATCACGCCGTCGCATTTTGATTTTTCGTACAATTCCTCGGCGTCCTGGAGGCTCTTCACGTCTCCGTTAGCGATCAGAGGAATCTGTACGGAATCTCTCACGGTTTTCAAGCCCTCGAGATCTATCGGTTCTTTTCTCATCTGCGGCGTTCTCGCGTGAACCGTGACAAACGAGAGACCGGCTTTCTCCAGATTTCGGCACAATTCTACCGTTTTACGAATGTCCTTGAGCAAACGTATTTTCACGGAAACGCTGAAGGGTTTGGGTATCCGATTTCTCACTGCGACGACTAAATCTCTTACGAGCTGCGGTTTCGTCAGCAAATCCGAGCCATAGCCATCCTTCATTGCCCAACGTTGGGGACAACCGCAATTCAGATCTGCGCCGTTGCAGTACCTGTTTTTTTTTGAAAATTTTATATTATTATGTTTTGCCTGTACTTGTTATACTATTTACTATGTCGACATGGGGCCTCTATATACTTCTTGCTTACATCCTATCGTATCGATTGAGCTTCCAACACATCAAAACATATCGAATTTCGCTTGAGTAATATTTCGAGGAACACAGAGGTGCAAAAATATACGGGGCTAAACGCCACCAAGGGTAAAACAGTTTCCCGTTCTTAGAGATTCACATTGTTTAAAACTACACGGGAAACAATAAAGGAAGGCGATCGGGAGTGAATGTCACGTGACGGAATCAGAAGTGTGAGAGAGATAGCTGCACTTTCGCAACCCAAAAAATTTCCAAGCCGTTTATTTCTTGGGAAAATGATAAGAATAGTGAACTGTAGAATTACTGCGCACAGCTTACCGTTCTCGTATTTTTCCCTAAAAATTAACCGTCTTAGAGAATTTTGGATTGCAGCTTTTGTTACCGACTGAGGAGTTGCACTTCCTTATGGTGATGTGCAACATCCTCCCGCCCACTTGCCCCGTACTCAGCTGGTAACAAATACTGTAATGAATGCAGTTTTAAGACCACAGACCTCGAGGAAAAAGAAGATTGTCTTTCCCTGCGTCTGCCGATTTTTCAGGGAAAGACAATTTTCTTTTTCATCGGCGGACTGCGGTCTCAAAACGGCATTCAGTACAGTTTATGTTAACGGCGGCGGTATTTCACATTACCTTAAAGCGATTGGAAAAACGATTTTTCAATTGCACTTTTTGGTAGTTGTCTATGGCTTTCATAAAAATGTGTGAACATTATTTAAAATTCGTCTTATTATCAATATTATCGGTGTAAACTTACGGTGAAATCATTTCTGCAGCGTCGGCAAAGTCGTCGGGATCTTTAGCGGCGAATTGTGCGATCAGAGGTTGATCTCCCGCGTTCGTGGTGAACTCACTTTCCCGAGCCTTAGCGGACTGAACGAACGAATCGGCGAGGATCATCGGCGTAAAGCAAAGATCGCAGTTGTAACGTCTCACCATTGTTCGGAATGGTAATCTGTTTATTGGATCGAGCGATATTTATTTGATTTAGACAAAAATTAAACAAAAAAATGTTTCATTAGATTTCGACTTTTTCAGGATATGTAAATGAAAAATGTACATTAAAAATACGAGAAATTTGTGAAAAAAATGTTCGGTCGTCGGTAAGTAAGGGTACGTACCGATACATTACTTTTTCATAATTTAAAAATATTATGCTATGTTCCTCAACAAATATAATAAGATTCTCAGGCAGTTATAGATTCGGAATCAGTAAACGAATTCAAGAACAGGCTGGACCTGTATATGTTTACATGAGATGTTCACATGAAATTATACATGGACACACGAAATCATAATTACATCGTTCACACAAAACTTAAAAGAATTTACAAGAATTTAGAGCAATGTACAAGAATTCACAAAAAAAGAAAATGTATTGAAAATAAAATGTGTTAACAAAATGCAGATTTTATAAGTGTTGCATGTCCCTTCTGTAAAAATTAATAATAATAATCATTCTCAAAAATTCCCCGAAATTCTCAAAAATATCTTTAAGAGCATGTGTAACACATTCTCAGCGTGTCTCTCTCGCTCCGCCTCGCTCCGCATAGTGTTTTACATACTCTTAAAACATCACGTTACCATATTTTAACGACTCGGCTAATTCAAGGTCTTCGATATCATAAATTTAACTTACTTGCTGTATCGAACCATCGGGGCGCAAATTTTCGTCATTCGCGGTTCCTTCAGCATTTCCACGATATCGATAGACATCGTTCAAACTTAAACCATCGAAAAATTATCTAACAATTTTTAAGGAAACTTCATTTAATCGTAAGAGACAGGTTCATCACGAAATATGTTTCACAGATGGAGTCTTTTTGTTTCTGAGGTTAAATAAAAAGTGCTCACACTTACACCTGAAAATCAACCGATCTCCCAATTGCCCTCTCGAGTCAACGAACGATTTCTCGATGCCAGGTGAACCGATATGTTTATTTTCCAAATGCTCCGTAAACATCAAATATCACAAAAACCATTTCGATTTGAGGTTAAAAACACTGCGCAGAGTCTGCCGCCATGTTGTCGAATTCTTGGCGGGAAATTCGAAAGATGTCGCAGCGCCATCGCGCGGTGAACTCACGGATTAGCGCGGAGCTCTGTCGGCTAACGAGAATAAGAATTCTCGTCGGGTTTCTCGTCTCCGTCGAAAGAATCGCGGGCTCTGGTCGATGCCGCGAGAACGACAATTTCAGGTCGAAAGGAAGAAACGGCCCCTTCTCGCGCGACACACGACTAACACAACGTTGTCGTCGGGTGAATAATCCGTTAAAGGTTAAAAAGCTACGATAGACATTGGGAAATATTAATATCGCGACGAGTGTCGAACTCTCGCCGGAGAGTTGCTCGAGGTCTCGGTCCCGGTTGTCGAAATCCGTCGACCGGGTGTCACGTCGCCGAAAAAGCCCATCGAATTTCACCGTGAAACTCCCGACCGACCACCGAGATATATCACGCGAGAGGCGGAGAGAGGAGAAAAAGTGGGGAAAAAAAAAAAAAAAAAACGAAACAACATTAATCTGACAGCGAATGTGGAAGTGGTGGCGGGGCGGAGGGGGGACGAGCCAAACCGCCATATTGGCAACTTGTGACTTTTTTTTGGGGGAGGAATTAATCCAGCTAGCGAGTGTTGGCGAGACGAGAGAGCCGCGAGGGCGGAAGAGAGAGAGATAGAGAGTGAGAGAGAGGAGTTCGGGATAGTGAAAAAAAAATCAAGAAAAGAAGAAAAAAAACTCGAATCCTCGAAAGTAACCAAACTTCGAACTGGTCGAGTTTTTATCAGCGAAGAAAACGCGATGCCTTGGTTCGATCTGGTGACGTTTTGTTAATCGTAAAAAAAAAAAAAAAAAACGACGAAAATAAGTTTAAGAAGAATACACCGTCCCGACGTGTGACGTCCAAATCGCGTCGACTGCCGACAAGCATTTTTTTTACAAAAAAAAAAAAAACATGGTAAGTTTGTCAAAATTGTAATTTTTTAAAATACTTTTGGGCTTTTTTTTAATTGTCAATTTGCCGAGCAACCAGTTCGGTGTGGGGTGGATTGAAAGGATGTTTGGGATTTAACGTTGGATCTTGCAGAGTTTCTTTGGGTTCGGCCAGTCCGCCGGACTGGAGATCGTCCTGGACGGGTCAGGGACGAGAAAGACGGCGGACATCAAGTCGGAGGACGGAAAGAAAGAACCTCATCCTCTCTATTACGACGGAGAGACTGTCTCCGGAAAGGTAAAAAAAAAAACTGCCACCAGCGAACGTTAGCAAATTTTCAGAGTTTGGCAGTGAGCAATTTCTGGGTACTTTTTGGTTTTGTAGAGGACAATTTTCCTCCGTCGTACTCTGAGCTCAAATTACTTGGAATATTCTATGTGAAAATTAAAAATCAGAAATTTTGGTTGTAAAAAGTTTAATAGAATTTATGTTGAGATTCTAAAAAAATTTCCTTCAATTTCTATTTTGAGATCAGAATTAAAAACATTATTTTTCAAAATAATTTGGAAAAAAAAGATCGATAATTCAAATCGTAAGAAGCAATTAAATTGCATTGAAAAAAATGTATTAAAAGAAAGTCATTGAATTACTTCCAAAAATTCAATTAATTGCTCTGGCAAGTAACGTAGAAACATTCTTTTTAATTAAAAACGATAAATAAGTTGAATACTAATTTTTTTTACATTAAATTGCTTCAAAATCGAATTTTGCGATTACTTAATTTGTTTATTTACCGATTACTACGGATTTTTTCGTTTGTTTAATTATTTGAAAAAATTATTTAATAAAAAGAAATTAATATTTCGAGTATAAAAATATAAAATATAAATATGAATACAAAAATGATTGAGTAGAAAAAGTGTTTCAAGTAATTTGTCGAATTACTTGTAAACGATGATTTAAGAAAAGAAACAATAACAAAAGATCAGTAATTCGTGTACAAGAATGTAATTGAATTGAATTCGTTTTACGAAATCTCGTCTGTGGTCCAATAAGGGCATATGCAAAGTACAGAGATAAGAAACGCAAAGTATCCGACGTATCACAGTTCTACTACGATAGTGTAGTATTACACATGTGAAACTAGAGAGGCTTATTTTCTACGCTCGTGTCCAGAGTACGCTGGTAATCCCAATATTCAAAATATCAACGCTTAAGTTACCAAAAATATACGAGACAGCGATTAAAAAAAATATCGCGACGATAATAGAAGAAATGAAAAATATACGCGACGCAAATGAAATAAATTATTATCGTAATTTATTTGTAATTTTATCATCAGTTTATTTTTTTGGTACTTTGACCGCTGTACGTAGATTTGTTTTTTTCTCCGAAATCAATGTTAATCTACCAGTAGTACTTTAAAATGAATTTGCAACTTACTCCCGGGATCTTTGGACGAGTAGACATTTAAAGAAATTGTGGCCCTTAAAAAAAATGTTCTGAGGTTAATAAACTTTTATTTTCTTTGCTCCAAAACGCAAATGTTCCCAATTATTTTTTTAAATCATCGATGTACTGAAAAGCATTGATTCAGTAATTTGGAAATGACAAAGAGATTGTTTAATCAAATTAATCGGGAGAAACCTATAGTGAGCATGAAATTAAATAACAGTGTAAAACTATGGACTAAATTGGAAAAACAATGTATTAAATATTATATTAATAAATGTTAATAATGATTGATTAATAATATATCATATTTAATAAAAAAAAATTCTTAAATTTAATTTTATTGTGGAAAAAAAATTGAAAAAAGTTAGATATGGGTGAAAAAAATGTGTTTTTTATTTTTCTGTCTCTCAGATCAACATAAGTCTGAAGAAAGCGGGCAAACTGGAGCATCAGGGTGTCAAGGTGGAGTTTATAGGTCAAATCGAGCTTTACTATGATCGTGGAAATCACCACGAGTTCACGAGTCTGGTCAAGGAGCTGGCGAGACCGGGCGAGCTGACCCACAACACGGTGTACCCGTTCGAATTCGCGAACGTTGAAAAACCGTTCGAGAGTTACACGGGCTCGAACGTTAGACTGAGATACTTTTTGCGTGTGACGATCGTTCGCCGTATCAGCGATCTCGTCAAGGAGCTCGAGCTGGTGGTTCACACACTGAGCTCTTATCCTGATATGAATAATCCGATTAAAATGGAAGTTGGTATCGAGGACTGTCTGCATATCGAATTTGAATACAACAAGAGCAAGTGAGTTATCATTTTTAGAAAAACGACATAAAATTTGGTTCACAGTTTAACATAGAAATTTATGAATTCATTGATTCACTGGTTTATTAATTCACTGATTCATTTATTCGCTGATTCATTGATTTGGTAATTCATTGATTCATTGATTCATGAGTTTATTGATTGATTGATTCATTGATTCATGAGTTCATTGATCGATTGATTAATTGATTCGTTCATTCGTTCATACGTTCATACCTTCATACCTTCATACCTTCATACCTTCATACCTTCATACCTTCATACCTTTATACCTTCATACCATCATTACTTCATATGTTCATTCGTTCATACGTACATTCGTTCATTCGATTCGTTGATTAGTCGATAATACCCGTATGAACGTTGTTTGTCGTGTTACAGCTTGTTAAACAAATTTGAATTTCAAACGCTGATCTATTTCGATATTCATCTTAATAAACTTTTCTTTTTCACGTAATCGTTTCCCTCCACAGATATCACCTTAAAGATGTCATCGTTGGAAAGATTTATTTTCTACTGGTCAGAATAAAGATCAAGCACATGGAGATCGCGATTATAAAGCGTGAGACCACGGGTTCCGGTAAGTCTGCAAATATTTCAATTTCTTATAAAGTAGATACCGGTTAAACGAATGGCATAATTGCTGCGGTAGTTTGGATAGCGTTGGGTGGCTCGCAAATTAATGACGAACCATGCTTTGTCGATAATCTGCGCAGTAGATTGAGGCAATTATTTGCGGAAAGGTAAGATCCTTGCGCAGCATCATTTGATTTTTGTGATTTCTTTATTATTTGCAAATTACGAAAGAATACATTGGGGAATAAAATTTGTTTTCACTCGATCTTCGTACTCCCGCGTGGAAGGACAATGACGACGTGAAATACAATTAGATTACATATTCGCAGGTCCGCATACATTCACGGAGAACGAGACGATCGCGAAGTACGAGATAATGGATGGCGCGCCGGTGAGAGGCGAGTCCATACCGATCAGAGTTTTTCTCGCAGGTTACGACCTCGCTCCCACGATGCGCGACATAAACAAGAAATTCAGCGTTAGGTACTATCTCAATCTCGTGCTCATGGACGAGGAGGATCGTCGATATTTCAAACAACAGGTACTTATGATAATTGCACGCGCGGAGTACTGGTTCTACTCATAAGACCTGGCCTCATTGCGTCGTACGGTCTGCGATGAGTGAACTTGCGTAAATGTAAAATCCTAGCGAAATGGGACTCTGGCCAGCGGTAGATATCGGCATACATTTATATACAATTAATTGACGTTACAGAATTACAATTGTATTTGTATGTGTAGTTGGTTTTTTTTACCGAAAATTAAATTACTAATTACATCGTACAAATTACAAATTACATTTTAGACTTTACGCATTGTATTTTACACGTTGCAAATGATAATGTACAACATCCGTGTTATAAATCATCTTCATGAACTTACATTGTACAATTTAGAGCTTTACAAATAGCGTTTTAAAAATTCCGGCTCGCGAATTGTTTGTTACAAATGATATTTTACAAGTTTACAAAAACGTGAAAAAACATTCAGCCATATTATTTATGTTGAGAAAATTGATTTTGCATAATAACAATGTCACGAAGTTGTTAACACATTAATTTGAAAAAGAATGGTTTATCAGATAATCAGGAAAACTCGTTTGTATCTGAAATGAATGAATCGATTGGTTTGAATATTATAAATTCATCATACAGTATAAACTTTTTTTAAAGTTCCTTATTGTGACTTTTTGTTTATTTATAGAAATTGATGAAGGATACACAATTTTTTAAATGTTCGAATTACTTTTAACAAATAATATTTATTTGGGAGTTCGCGCATTTTCAATTAAGCTAATCGATAAAAATTTCACGTGTTCAGGAGATAACGCTGTGGAGAAAGGGCGAGAAGAGCAGAAAATCCCAATCGGCCTCGCCTCACTTGCCGTCGCATTTGGTGTCGGCGGAGACCGGATTTCCTCAGGGTGCGGCGCAGAACGGTCCACCGTCGGGTCCAGGGGACGCGGAGGACGCGGCCAGCGGTGGTCTAGTGCCGAGCTCGGACGAGGCGCCAGCGCCGATTGAGGGTATGACGCGGGAGGAGGGCGACGGCGAGGGCGAGAAGGAAACGAATCCCGAGAGCAACTGAGTGACCGCCGGCGAGAGGCTCGGACCTTCGCGTGGATCGGGCTACCGGGAAGATCGGGGCGTTCGTCGAAGCTCTCGATGCCGCGATCGTCCGGCACCGGCCGGCGGGCTCGAACGTCCGCGAGAGGCGAGGAAAAATCGATCCGCGCTCCGACGATTAGCATCGGGCTGTCGGACACTTTTCTCGCCGACTCTGACGTCACTGTGCGTGAAAACTGATAGCAGCTGCGGTGTATGAGCGGGAAGTTAAAGGATGAAGAGAAAAAAAAAATGACCGAAGGCAAAAAAAAAAAAAAAAAAAAAACGCGGTACTGCGGGACACGGGCGAACCGCGGAGTTGTAAATATTTTCGTTACGCATGATGATGATGAGATCGGAAGGCCGGAGGAATATTAACAGTACCGGTGGTGCGCGCGGCTGGGACAGCGTAAAGTAAAATGCACGTAGATCGTTCGAGAAAGCTTCTATTAAACGCCACTGGCGCACGGGCTTGAAACTTAGACCGATGTACAAATATAAATATATGTATTTATATATATATATATATATATATATATATATATATATATATGTATATGTATGTATAAATAGCAAAAGAAAGAGAAAAAAAATTGGACTGCAAGACGTTTTCGGCTGTTCCGGAAAGGACACCGGTTCAATCCCGTTGATGACAGTAGGTTAGGCTTCAAAACGGGAAGAATTGAACAAGAAAATAACGAAACGAACGAACGAGTGGACCAACAAAAAACCAACAAACCGGACCTATTTTTCACACCAAGCGTAAGAATTTTTGTACTCCGAGCAATAATTAATACATAAAAAATAGCGTACGGCCTCGGTTGCGTGTGGTCCGAGAAAAAAAAAGTAGCCTATCCTCTTTCTCGTTGCGTTATACTATTACATCGCAACCGAGGGCACATCCGCCGGCATCGACAGACATCGGTTTATTTGTAATAGTATAAAGCTGTTCACAGGAATGGAGCGTCGTTCGATAACGTTTGATAAGGGATCTTGTAAAAAAAGGAACATTCGAATTGTTGGAATTTATTAGTAAAAAAAAAAGATTTTATAGCATTGTTTGAATGATTAATCGTTGCGCGTCCAATTGAGTCTCGAGGTAGATAGATCATGTTGGGGTTATGCGAAGTTCGAAGAAAAAAAATTAGCATTATTACGAAAATGATCACGCTGGAGAATAAATATTCGAGAGCTCTGTCGCGTTTCGATTGTATGGAGACTGTCCCACCCCGAGCGCCACCGCCGCCGCAACCCCCTTAAAAAAGAAACTCTCAAGACAAATGAAGAAGATTTAAAAAATTAAAAAAAAACATCGGGAAATAAGAAGAACCATATTAAGGGAACATTAAAATCGTTCTTCGCAAATTTCGTGCTCCGGATCAACGTATACGGAAAATGCAGAAATGAAAAAAGAGAGAAATTATTAAAGTGCGCGGAAAATTTATTTTACATGTCAAATATTGTATATACATATACATATGTCTTGTGCGATATGCAATTTGTTGTATATTTTAGTGTCTTAATTATTATATTAAAAAGATATATACATAATATACGAAAGAGAGAAAAAAATCTATGCTAAAGTCATTGAAAGTGACAATTTTATTCATGCGAATTTGTTCGAAGGCGAAATATGGCAACGAAGCGACAGCGATTCGAGCGATTGGGCCGATGGAAAATTGCTGCGGAGATTCTAATCGGAGGCAAGTACATAATTCGATTCGGGATCGTTGAAGAGTGATGCGTATTATTCTGAGAATTGTTTGCAAGCCTGATGCGTCAGTCATGCTGGACAATGAAAAATGCTGCCATAGAGGGCGACAGTGAAATTTAGAATAGATACAATGATTTATATATCTTACTTAATTCACCAATTATTTAATTTCACTGACTATTGTCGTTACGAAAAGTGTAGAAGTAATTTGAAAAAAAATTTCGCACTAGTGCGGGAAAAAATGCGGAAAGTTACTTTTTCGCAAACCTTACATGCACTCTAAGGGGAGAGGGGAGTTGTGCACTAGTTACAAGATATTAAAATTCGATACGGGTGAAAAAAAACTTTTTCTGACGAATGTGAGTTTAAGTCTGAACTAAGTGCAATCACAAGAGTTCAGAAAACGTTTTTCGCACGAGTATCGGACAAAATTTTATTTCACGAGGTGTAAAAATGGCGTTTTCGTATGCGAAGCGTGCGCAAGAACCGCCATTTAGTACCGTCGGTAAAACAGGTAAAGCAGCATAAGAAGGAAAAAAACAGCTCCAGCATCCCCTTAAGGGGAAGTGAAAGTCACGTCATGGAGCCATGAGTGCGAGAGAGATAGTTGCAATTTTCAAATTAACTTTATTCAATGATGTTAATTTTTTTGAGAAAAAAATGAATTCGGGCCGTTTGCGAAATTACCGTGTGCATCCGGCTCGAATTTGCTTTTTCCTCAAAAAAATTGGCACCCTTGAGAAAAGTTCATTACAGTTTTCATTACCGACCGCGATATTTCACTTCCCCTGAAGACCTGTGTATAAGACCGTCCGTGCAGCTAATATTGAAACTGACCTTATGCAACTTCTCGCGCAGAAGCGCGTGTCAGCCAGTCAGCTGCTGTCCGCTGAAGCAAACCGAACTGAAGTCGTCGAAGATGGCCACGGTAAACAATGGTCGATGATGCTGTCGACGAATAGTTATTTTAAAGCATAAAATAAAGCATAATTATCGCTCGCTGAAACAATAGTAAAATATGACGATAAAATTCGCATTACGATAAGAAAAATTTCGTCGCCTCGAGACTTAAGAAAATGATTACCCATACAGCATTTAAGGTTAGATTAACAAAAAAGTAACAATTATCGACCGGCATTACTTTGAGTTTTTCCAATAATCGAAATAATATAGACGTCCCTCAAGCGTTTTATTTTCTTTCCGCGATGTTTGGTGTCAACGAAAAAAAAAGATCGCACATGGTCAAATAAAAATCTAGATTTAATGTTTTGTCAAGTCTTCATATGACCGCACTTGCGAATCGATCGGTAAAACAGCTCGTCGAAGAGTATTGCAGCGAATAAAACAATGATAATATGTTTCAGCCACCAGCCGGACCGTCCGTACAGGAATTCAGCATTCGAGTGCCCAAGTGAGAATATATCTCGTACAAATATTCTTCATTTCAAAATGTTATATTTATGTATTTATAATAATTATTTATTAATAGCATGCTATTTATGAATTAAAAAATATATATAGATGTTTGTAATTTATAGCTGTTTTTGTTGTACTCGTTACAAACATTTTTGGGAAAATGTATTTGTAATTTTGCCATTCGTAGGGATTCGGTAACTATAGAGAAAAAAAAGGAATACATCCCTCGGAGGTGTAAAATGTACTGGGAAGATTTATTCGAATAGAGAGATCCCTAAAATTTATAGAGTTTATACTTGTTATATTAATTTATTAAGAAGTTGTTATTTACAAGTTGAATTTGTTTCAAATCGTTAAATCACTCGGCAAATCTCACATTTTTTTTCTTTGTACATGGATTTCAGAAACACCAACAAGAAACACAACGTGATGCGTTTCAACGCGACGTTGAAGGTGGACTTTGCCGAATGGAGCCAGGTAAAGATGGAGCGTGAAAATAACATGAGAGAGTACAAGGGTCTCGACGAGGACATGCCAAAGTTTGGAGCGGGCTCCGAGTTCGGCAGGGACGCGAGGGAGGAAGCGAGACGAAAGAAATTCGGCATCACGAGCAGAAAGTACAAGCCCGACGATCAACCGTGGATTCTCAAGTCGGGCGGGAGAACCGGCAAGAAGTTCAAGGGCATACGGGAAGGCGGCGTCAGCGAGAATGCGGCTTACTACGTCTTCACTCACGCGCCGGACGGCGCGATCGAAGCTTTTCCGCTTCACGAGTGGTAATTTACTTACAGCCGTAATTAACGGCCATAATTACGGCAAATAATTAAACAAACAAACAAACAACTTTGAAAAATATCTATACAGCAACAGTGGATCAACTTGTAGTTAAAACTTATCAGCTTTTGTAGTTCATATAGTTCATATATCAGCAGGTAGTTGATATAGTTCGATAACGTACACTGGGGTAATAAATCGTTTTTCGTTTGTTAGGTACAACTTCCAGCCGATACAGCGTTACAAAGCCCTGAGCGCCGAGGAGGCGGAGCAGGAATTCAGTCGCAGAAACCAAGTGATAAATTACTTTTCGCTGATGTTGCGGAAACGATTGAGAAACGACGAGGATGGCGGCGACGACGACGGCGAGCTTGCGGAGGGCGGCAGGAAGGGAGGTAAGAAGCCCGCGAAGAAGGAGAAAGAATTGAAGATATCGGAAATGGATGAGTGGATGGAGAGCGACGACGACGATGATTCCGAGAGCGATGCTGACAAAGAGAAGAAGGGTTCCGACGAGGACGACGACTCGAAGAAGAAGAAAAAGGGCAAAAGTAAGTCCGCGCTATGACTCGAACTAGACACAGAAATTTTGCACAATTTTATCGGGCTACGAAAAGAAAATGCATAATTATTAATGACATCAATAATATGAATGATTTCAATTATATTAATAATAATCATATTAATAATATTAATAATGATTACGAAAAATTAATCAATCAATAAATGCAAATTTATTTCTTGATGAACTTTTTGGGGCACAGCCATACCGGAAAGCAGGGAAAAATGTAACACCCTTCATTTGAGATGAGACTTTATTTTAATGAACCGCGCAAAACTTGCTCGACAGTCCGTTTTACCCCGCCCTCACTAAAGTTTATTTTCAAATTTAAAAGTAGGGAGTGTAACGATTTTTTTGTTTCGCAAAGACACCGTAGTGAAGAAGAAGAAAAAGAAGAATGCCTCAGACGATGAGGCGTTTGAGGAGAGCGACGACGGCGACGACGAGGGCAAGGAGTGCGATTACATATCCGATTCGACCGACGCAGAGTCGGAAGGCGAACAGCACGGCAAGATCAAATCTGTGGCCGAGGAGGACGCCCTGAGGAAATTGTTAGCCTCGGACGAAGAGGACGAGGACGAGGAGCAAGCCGACAAGAAAGACGTCGAATCGAGCGACGAGGAGGCCGAAGCGAAAGACAAGAACGACAAGGTTCGGACATCGCCAACTAATTTCATAGATTTATTGATTCATTAATGTATAGATTCATTGTTTTAACAATTTATCAATTAATCGATTTATCAATTTATCCATTTATCGATTTATCTGTTTATCCGTTTATCAATTAATGGATTTGTCGATTTGTTTTCTTCAATTTGGCTTAACTCGCGTTTTTTCACTTCAGGATAAAGAAAAATCGGGTAAAGACCAGGACAAGAAGAAGGACAAGAAGAAAAAAAAGAAGGCGTCGAAGAAAAAGGAATCGAAGAAGGCGAGTCCCACGAAGGATTCGTCGAGTGATTTTTCGAGCGACTCGGCGAGCGATTCTGACATCGCGCCGAAGGAAAAGGACAATCGAAAGTCGAACAGCGCTCACAGCTCGAGATCGGCGACACCAACGTCGGCAGTTGCATCCTCCGATCCCCTCAAGAGGAAGCAGTCCAGCTCTCCAGATCTTTCGCAGTCCAAAAAACTCAAGCTCGATAACTTCAATCTCGTTCCGTCTACTTCGTACATAACTGGAACCAGGCAAGTCTTCCATTTACAAATGTCAAAAAAAATCAGGGGTGTCGAGGGACTGTTGAAAATATTTCACGGTTCGAAACAAACTACCGGAAAGGCTGGATGAATTAATTCGAAAATACAAAACCAAAACTACATTTTATATACAGAAGTTACACAGAAAATATCGGTGCTATGGGGAGATTCTTCGACAAGTTATCATGCTTTTGAACGAGGCAGATGTACAGACGGATAGACAGACAGAAATAGGAAAAAGCTTTTTAGCATTCTGGGACCAATTTATTTTATTTTTTTACCATATTTTCATTCGTCACATCTTTCGTACGTGGTGAGAAAATAAAACAACGTAGTAAAGCACCGTGCAGAAATATACATAAATCAGCTCGCGATAGTTAAGGTACTAATTAATTAATTAACATTTATATTTGCACGAGAAAAAAAATGAAATTTCTATCTTTTTAACCATACGCATATGGGGAAGTTCTCGTCTTGAAATTCGGAACGTATAAAAAAATTTTGTTAGCAACGTGTAAAAAAAGATTGTATTTCTTTTCTTTAGTGAATCTGGAATAACGGAAGATGCAGTTCGCCGTTACCTGATAAGAAAGCCAATGACAACGACGGAACTGCTTCAGAAGTTTAAATCAAAGAAGACCGGTCTCTCGTCCGAGCAGCTCGTGAATGTTATGACGCAGATACTGAAGAAGATAAATCCAACGAGACAGACGATAAAGAACAAGATGTATTTGTCGATAAAAGCTCAGGCTCTATGACGATAGATGCTCGAACGCATTCGGCTCATCGTAAAAAGAACCTGAAATGTGCAGCATCCTTTCATCGGATCCTCGTAGAATAATATAAAGAAACAATTTGTGATTTTTAAATATGGTAACATAATAATGATAATAATAAAAAACAAAAAATATAAAACAACGCCTAACAATTTTCCGAGAATGGCTACAGTAGTTTTTCTGTCTCTTTCGGCTGAGCAAAAAAAATGGGGAAACAAAAAATTGGTAGCGTTTGTAACTGCTATTTTCCACAGTTACTTTTTTAACAACGAAAACGCCCAAAAGTCGACGATAAAGTAACAAAATTACCGATGAAAAACTATACATTCTCGTGGATGCGTGAGCGTACGCTTTTTTGGCAATTAATTTTTTTTTTCACATTCCGTAAATAGGACAAGCTCGTACGGTCGAAGGAAGATAAGGGTCGCGAGGATAAGATAAAAGAAGAAGAGAACAGCAGAGAAGTGAAGAGATAAGGGCTTCGCGAGTTTCCACGCGCTCGAGATTACGATAATGGAAAGGTCAGATACATCTCTCGCTTCTCGCTCAGGAAACTGTACATACAAATTCGAAACGACACTAAAATCCTTATTATTCTTGTTGCAGAGTTTATCAGCGATTTTGTCGTATTCCATGACCCGCGAGCGAGGGAGAGATAAAAACTGTTTGAATGAGATAAAGATTGCGGGAAGCGCCGCCGGATGTTTCTTCCTCGACGAAGACGATGCATCGCTAGTTGGGCCGTGGCACGAGAGCGAGCCGCAACGTCAGTAAACGAAACGAGAATCGCAATCATTAACACTCTGTTAAAACAGTTATCTTGTTTATTTTCTGTTATCATACTGTCAAAGGTAAAATTGCATCTGCGAATATTCGAGTTTTTTTATTGTTTTTTTTTTAATTAAAAATTGGTACCATAAACTGGTGGTTCGGAAAATTTTTCGTCGAATTAATTTCTCGCGGTGCCAACGAACTCGCGAGAATCCTCGAGGACAGACGTGTCATGCGGATCCTGGGATCCGTCGCCGCGAGACGCGATGCTGCGCTCTTCGTTCCCGCCGGCCTGTCTCGTGCCATTCGTAACGACAGTGTAAGTTTTGCTTGCTGCAATAAAAAATTTAATTTGCAGATGAGATTGGATCGTTTGCTAACTGATATTATAGCCCAACATTTAATTTGAAACTGAGATGGGTTCACTTGCTTATTTTTTATTGCCACTGCAAATAGAAAATCTGCCATTTTCAAATGAAATGTTCAATGATCGTCTACGATTGTAATACAATATGTAATTTGCAACTGAGACAGGTTCATCTGTTAATTGCAATGGTAAATTGTCATTACAAAATCTAATTTTATAATGAAATTATTAATATTACTGAATGTTTAGATAATCTTATTTAGACAAATTTGCAAGTAATGTTATCGAGGCTAATTCTTTTTATTTTTTATTAATGGTCTTTCAGAGCCTGAAGGGAAAAACAATCGCGATAAGAAGAGAAGATCAATCGGTATGGGAGCGTCGGGCACCTCTGGCACCCTCGAACGTGCGTCGTCTGGTTCGAGCCGGTGTGAAAGTCATAGTTCAGCCCAGCAATCGTCGTGCTTACCCGGCTCAATCGTACCTCGCCGCAGGCGCTCTTCTTCAGGAAGACATAAGCGACGCCTCGGTGATCTTCGGTGTCAAGCAGGTGCCGGTCGATCAATTGATACCGAATAAGACTTACTGCTTCTTCTCGCACACGATAAAAGCCCAGGAAATGAACATGCCCCTACTGGACGCTGTCCTGGAGAAGAACATACGATTGTTGGATTACGAGAAATTGACCGACAGCCATGGTCAGCGAGTTGTCGCCTTCGGCAAGTACGCCGGAGTCGCCGGTATGGTCAATATCCTTCACGGACTGGGACTGAGACTCCTCGCGCTTGGACATCACACTCCGTTTATGGTGAATTCAATAAAAAAAAAATTTGACATTTCGACGCGTTTTGCAAAATTATTTCGTAGTTTTTTTCTTTCTTGGAATAAATTTTCCCAAACTCCGATACGATCGATGTATCGCTGATAAGACGCGGTAGATTTGCTTTGTAAAAAATGCACCTTTTTAAAATAAATGAAAAATTTAAATTAAATAAAGATTAAATTTTAATGAAATTTTTATCTCAAAATAATACAGTATTTAAAAAATAGGAAAATTTTATGGATCGATGAATTTATCTTCAATAAGGGTTTTTCACTGCTACTTTAATCTAACGTTTTTTTTTTTTATTGATTATCGAAAAAAAATGTCAGCACATTGGGCCAGCGCACAATTACAGAGACTCAGCGATGGCGAGGCAAGCGATTCGCGACGCTGGATACGAGATAGCCTTGGGTGCAATGCCAAAATCCATCGGACCGCTCACATTTGTTTTCACCGGTAGTGGTAACGTTAGCCAGGGAGGTCAGGAGGTCTTTCAAGAACTTCCTCACGAGTACGTGACACCGGAGACCTTGAGAAAAGTCGCCGAACACGGTGGTAAGATTTTTGAGTATTTTTCATTCATTTCTTTCAATGCTTTCACTAACTAATTAATTATTGTCATGAAAATTGTCAATTGAATTCATATATTTTTATTATTTTTTTCATTGTAGGAGTGGAAATTTTTTTGTGAGGCATATGTATGATTTATTTTCCCTTATCGGAGCGCCACGGGCCAATATTTTCGTAGTTAATCTTCATTGCTTCTTCCAGCGAGCGCATTTAATTTGCTTCAACGAGATAATCACGAGGGATCGTGCCCCAGTTTTTTCTTCATTCGGCGGCTGCAATATGTGATTTTTTAAGCGTTTAGATCCAAAAAACGACATCAAAAAGTTTTTCAGATCTTTTGGTTCCTTTGGCTGCGAGAACGATCTCTCAGTCGTATCTCAACAATTGTTGGCCAAACAAACCATGTCTTGATTTGACAGATACCTTCAGGAATGATTGACGCTACAGCGATAGCCCGTGCGATGACCTCGGGAACCGTGTTATCTTCGTCATGGGACAGCGCGCGTTATTTAATTATCTGCCACGCTATTGTGCAAGAGCTGATGATCAAAGAGGAGTTAATTCCTCTCGAGAAGATCACGACAATACGGATGATCGAAAGATTGAGATCGCACGCGTACGGTCAACATATTTTCCTTCGGCTACGAAATTGCGCCATGTCTTCTTCCCGATATTGATTGAAAAAATTGCCAAGCATTTTTGTACGCGTTAAACCGGGCCTAGACAAAAATTGAATGTAATTTTTTTTCTCGGAATGTTACCTTTTTATAGGAAGGGTAGTTAAGTTAGTGGCTTCATTCAATTTTCATTCTTTTTTTTCAAAACGTTACCATTTTATTAGACATTTAAGTAATTTAATGATATTATTGAATTTAAAAGGGGTTCAACTTTTATTAGTTTCTTATCAAATTTTGATCGAAATGTTTTTCGAGCGCCTCGTCTTACGCGTCTTGTTTTCATACCGAAATACGGGGAGGCTTAGACGATAAGAGATTTTGTTTATTCTCCGAGATGCTACAATAAATCATCGCAACACGTGTGTTTGCTTTCTCATCATCCGTTTGTCTTATTCGGCCCGACGATAGCAATAATATAAACAAAGTCAAACGAACAGAGTGTGCAGCAACAAAAATGAGAATCTCGTGAAAAGCTTGTTTTCTTCACTTTCGCAACTTTTCTGCACCGACGCGATATCCGCTACGCATAAACATTTCTGAACGTTTCGTATTTCCATGGAACTTCTGACATCGCTACTATTGCCTATGTACTACGCTGCATAAGGATTTTTTTCTCGTTAAACAAATATATTATACTCGATGACCAAATGGATATATCGATCAGTTGATAGATTCGATCAATTTGATGAATTCGACGGACTTGCTAGATTGAGAAGTCGAAAAATTCAGAATTTCGGAAATGTTAACGTTTTCGTTAAATTGTAATTGCAGACACGAACAAGATCTACAGCTGCGAAGTACGACGTCGTAATCATCTCGAGAGGAAGGAGGGCGGTGGCTTCGATCCCGAGGAATATGACAAACACCCGGAGCGTTACATATCGACGTTCAGCAAGAAGATCGCCCCATACGCGTCGGTAATAATCAACGGCATATACTGGGCCGTCGATTCGCCGAAACTACTGACCATTCCGGACGCTAAATATCTGCTGAGGCCCGCGCATACTCCATGGCTTCCCATCAGCGTCGGAGCTCCGGCTCTGCCTCACAGGATGCTAGCTATTTGCGATATTTCCGCCGATCCTGGCGGCAGTATCGAGTAAGACATCCCTTATTTTTAGCAAAACATAAACAATAAAAATTAATTATCGTACTGGATTATTGTGAAAAAAAATTGAGTGAAGCTATTTTCTCAACAAAAAAAAATGAAAAAGTCGCCAATTTCGTACTCTTACATAGATCGTGACGAAATTCTCTATAACGAAGAAAAAAAAATTGGATTGAATATTATATTTAATATAGATTAGTCATAAAATTTCTTCGGAAATAACGTATGAAATTTCAACATTCACCTTCGTTCATTTTCGAGGTTTCGGAGACCTTGGGGAAAAAAGGTATTCATATTAATTACTTCTCTTTTTTTGTATCAATTAGGTTTATGAACGAGTGTACGACGATTGACACCCCTTTCTGCCTGTACGACGCTGACCGCAACAAAGACACAAAATCGTTTAAAGGACCGGGAGTTTTGGTCTGTTCGATCGACAACATGCCGACCCAATTGCCCAAAGAGGCGACCGATTTCTTCGGTGATTTGCTCTTCCCCTATGCACTAGACATTATTCATTCCGACGCGAAGAAACCACTCGACGAGCACAACTTCACGCCCGCCGTTACCGACGCGATAATCGCCTCGAACGGCGAGTTGACGCCGAATTTTGAGTACATCCGCGAGCTCAGAACTCTCAATTCCCGAAGCAGGCACAAGGCCGAGAATGGCGAAGCTCAGACAAAGAAGGTAAAGAGGGTTTTTCTTCGCGCATAAATTTTCAATCTCCAATTTGATACAGTCGGAATTTCGTGATTTCTGGAAACGACTGATGTGAAAAAATGAACTATATCAGAGATGTTAAGAGCATTGATTTCGCGTAACAATATTTTTCTATTTTCATATTTTTTGATTTTACATGTTTGGTTTGGTCATGAGATCGCTGAGATCCCCAGGACTAGAATTAATCTACTAGATCGGATGCATTTCTCGTTTCATTCGAATACGAGGTAATTTTATCTTTTTTTTTTAAACCGGCAGGTAGTCGTATTGGGCGCTGGCTATGTATCAGCTCCTCTCGTCGAATATCTTCATCGGGACAAGAACGTCGCGATTGTAGTCTGCTCCCACTTGAAGGATGAGGCGGATGCACTGGCCAATAGGTACCCCGGTGTTGAGCCCGTGTTTCTCAACGTTATCGAGCGACCCGATACCTTGAAGGATATAGTCAGCTCCGCGGATGTAGTCGTGTCTCTTCTGCCTTATGCACTTCATCACGTGATTGCGAAAACTTGCATCGAGACGAAGACTCATCTGGTTACCGCGAGCTACATGAATGACGACATCAAAGCCCTTCATGCTGAGTATGATCATTAAAGCAGACCGAATTTTCATTATTAAAATTTTTTTTAATAAAAAAAATAACGATAAAGAATCGTGAAAAATCATGTTAATATTAACATTATTTAAAAAAAACATGTGCATCAAATTAATGAAACAAGTACTCCAGAGATTTGTTAGATTGTCATTTAACGAATAAGTCCTCTTAATAATGATAATTACTATGATATACCGTATTTTTATATGGTAAAGCACAGAGGGTGATAAATGAAATATGAATCTATGATAAGTAGAAGAAAAAAAACTATAATTGAAATCTTATTAATTATTATATTAAAAAATTTTGTAGTCATTCGGGAGAATTTGAGTTTGAGTTTATATTCATTTAGATAGATTTAAATTTTACAATTTATGTTTTACGATCCTATTTTATGATTTTAAGGCAATCGTTTCTTAGTTTCTCAATTTATAAATTATCATCTGTTGGGATTTCTTAATGTAACGATTTTTCAATTTTTTTTTTGAATACAGAGCCGAAGCCGCAGGAGTTACGATTTTGAACGAAGTGGGTCTCGATCCAGGCATCGATCATCTTCTCGCTCTCGAATGTTTCGACGACGTTCGGCAGGCTGGAGGAAAAATTGAGTCGTTCGTCTCCTGGTGCGGGGGACTCCCAGCACCCGAGTGCTCTTACAATCCTCTCAGATACAAATTCAGTTGGTCGCCTCGGGGTGCGTTGCTCAACACCCTGGCACCCGCCAAATATTACCATAATGGACAGGTAGGCCACTTAAAAAAAATTACAATCCTTAATCTTATGAAATTTTCGTTTGAGTTTCAATTTTGCAATTGATTACTTATGATTATTTTTTTCTTGTTTATTTATTATTATTTTTTGTTTATTCATTATTGCATAATAATTTATTTTCATTATTATTAAAAAATTATAGTTATTTGCTTGTTTACTATATTTATTTTACTTATAAACGAAAGACATTATTATTCTATTGGATACGTTTATTGGCGATCATTATTTTTTAAAATTTTGATCATGTAGGAAGTGGAGATTGCCGGGGGCGGCGATCTGATGTCAACCGTCCGTACTCTCGACTTTCTTCCTGGTTTCGCCCTCGAGGGATTCCCGAACCGCGACAGCACGATCTACAGAAATCTCTACGGTATACCGAACGCCACGACCGTTTTACGAGGAACTCTCAGGTTCAAGGGATTCGCCGATACCGTACAGGCACTTCAGTATCTGGGACTCATCGATCCGAATCCTCATCCGAGTCTCCATCCCAATGGGCCGGAAATTACTTGGGTAAACTGTATTATATTTATCATCGTCGGAATAACCCATAATATTTAATATTTAATATTTGTTGATTTTACAGCGCACATTGATCTGCAATCTCTTGGGGCTAATAAGTGACGACATATTCTACGAAAACCTAAAACGGAAGCTCGTCGAGCGGGTAAACTCCGAGGAACGAGTCCAATCGATCGAGGATCTCGGTCTTCTCAAAGAAGATCCTGTTCTAAAGCTGAACACCCCTCTCGACACTCTCACCCACTATCTGTCCAACAAACTCAGTTATGAGAAGCACGAGCGCGATTTGATCGTTCTCAGACACGACATCGAAATCGTCTGGCCCGACAACAGAAGAGAGGAAAGAGGAATAAATTTTGTCCTCTACGGGGACACCAAGGGTCACTCGGCTATGTCCAGGACCGTCGGCTATCCCGCTGCTGTTGGAACCAAAATGATTCTAGACGGTAAGGCCATTTTTGGTTTCTTCAATTTTTTTTTTTTAATTTTACCACTTTGCTTTTTTTATTTTCGAACCATTTTACCTATAGATGTTTTTTACTGTTCAAGTTTTTCGCTTCCGACGGGAAATTTCTCGGAACTATTTATTCCAGAGCTTGAATATGTGCCATTAAAAAGAAAATTGAATTTATGCGTCAGCGAACCGCGTTGTAAATCTGTTTCGAGCCATTTCCGGTGCATTGATATAGATTTTGATTTTCGAAAAACTATAAAATCCTAGCGTGGAAGCTTGGGCCCTTCGTACCCTCGATATGGAGTCTTGAAACCGGAAATTTATATATAGCCGACATACGTCACTTTAGGTTTGAAAATATTATTTTTCGACCAGAAGAGACGTGATGCCGAAAATCCTTCACTTCTCGTTTGAAAATCGTTATTTGTTCGAAAGTACCCACATTGCACGGAAATATTTTTATTCGCAAGACTCTAATACTAGCGGTAAACACGTCGGCGTGTTTTGAATTTCGGTTGAGAACATTCAAGAAATTAAGAAAATCGAATATTATGAATTGCCGCGAAAACCAATATATTTTCTTAATTCCTTGTACGTTGTTAATCAAAATTCGACTGCACGTCGAATTCGCAAAGCATTTATGTGAATATTATAGTTTGCATCATTTGAAGCATATGCGTAGCATATTAACAATTCTAAATTGAAACTGAGTAATCGCCTAATACCGTTGGTAAAAAAAGGTAAGTAAGGAGTTAAAAGCGGGTTCGAATTTTTAAAAATCACGTTTCCAAGAGTTTATACTCGAAGACTCCCTTAGTATGCATAGAAATGAAAATAGCAGACCCTGTAATATTGCTTGACCTGTCATATTATTCTACTGTTTGTATTTTAACGAGACTACGTGAAAGTGTAGCAAAATGACTTAAACATCATATTTTAACTTTTTTTTTAACAAACAAAATGAATCTGATTGGTTTATTTTGCTCAAGAGGTGATGCCGGGCGAGTCACTTTTGCCCCAGTCCCATGCTTTTCCTTTTATGCATTTTAGCTCAGTAGTGTTTGGGACAGAACACCATAACAAACAACGCTAAAAACTCTTGTTTTCAAAAGTTAATTCTATTTCGAAAATGGCTCATTTCGCCCGTATTCACTTTATCCTACTCTCCCCGACTTCTTGAATTACCGATTTATATTTTTATTTATTTTTTGTTCTGTTTTTGCGTTCAGGCGAGATTCAACAACGCGGTATGGTGCTGCCGTTCACTCCGGACATCTACCGTCCGATGTTGAACCGGCTGCGAGCCGAAGGTCTCGAGGCCTTTGAGACTTCCAAATGGAACTGACGATCATCGAACAACGTCCGTGCGCACGACACACTCTCCACCTCCGTCATTTTGTAAATAAAATTCGCTACTCTATAAACGAAAGTAAGCCAAGGCACGGTATCTCGACTTCAAGGAGAGCCAATTTTTCCCGCACCGATTTTCCCGTTTAATCGCTTAAAAAAATATCGTTACGTTAATAAATATTTACAGTCTTACATTTCATCTTTTCTTGATACATTTTTCATATTTCTATGTCCGACAAGTCGCGTCTGACATTTTGAGCGGGATGCGTCGTCGTTGGCCCGGTCGCCGGTGCTTTAGTTTTAGGAATTTTTCCAGGTCGCAAATATGGATTGTCTATCGTGTCTTGCTGGGTCGAGGCCTCTTCGTTCTGCTCGTTCGCTTCCGCGGCGGCTTTAGCTTTCGCGGCTTCTTCCGTGTCTTCGCCCGTTTTTTTCGACTCCTTCTTCTTCTTCACAGGGCTCGGCTCAAAGTGGAATTCCTGATCGGGCTCGAAGATCTGATCTTGCGGAAGGAGGGCCGATAGGTAGGCGGGGAATTGAGGCTTGCAGGCGACCACTGCGAATATCGTAAAATTCTATTAGTTTCGAATTAATAAAAAATATATTTAAAAATATGTTACGACGCTAAATAATAATAGGCTAATGAAAATTGATCAAGTAATTTTATTTCGATTAATAAATATAAATGAAAAAATAAACTAAACATTGCGACGCTAAATGGTTGGCTGATTTCAGTTACTCTTGAAAAATACTCATTCAAATTATCTCAAATGAAGTTGAGATGAACTTACGCGGAAACATGCTGTTGTCGTCTGTGAGGAAGAGACTGTGCGTCTCGCCGGTTTTTGCGATAAACCTCGTCAACGCTCGCTCGATGTCCCTCTTCTGTGTCGCGGCTTTTTCTCTGATCGCCTCGTATTCCGTTACCGGTTGTTTGTGTGTCTGAAACGATTTTACATTATTGCACGATTTTCTGAAAATAATCATGTGGACTGAAGGGACCAGGTCGATGGTTCATTGCCAATAGAAATATACGCTATAAATACTCTTTTAAATGCATCGACGACCGTATGATGTAAAATGTTGTCAATAATTACATTTACTACTACTAATTATGTACGAACCGTTGTGCACAAAAGTGTTTGCAAAAACCAAAGATGTATAAAAAATTAAGTAGAATCGATCTTACAAAAATAGTTTCGGACAAAAATGATATCCATTCTGCGCACAACATATTCATTATAAATCCCATTCAAAATATTGTGCATCATCTATCGTCAGCAACTCTACACAGAAAATTGTGTAAGATCAATCATACAACAACGATTGTATAGAATCAATCCTTTGGGAAAAACTGCAGAACGAATCCTATATGACAAAATGTGCAATCCCACCCAATTTTATTTGTCCAATCCTACACAAAAAATTGTATTTGATCAATTCTACAAAAAAAAATGCTTACCGGAGTTCTGATATAAGCATGCGGATCCGGAAATTGCGGAAGATAATTTGGTATATGAGACGGATGTCCCTGCTTGACACCAGCTTGCAAAATATTCAATTGCTTTGACTGAGTCTGTTGCTGTAGTTGCGGAAGAACTGTTCTGTTTGGTCGTTTCCCATAGGTATCCAGTCCATCGAGCTTGATTCCCATGTTTATCAGTGACAGAACGATATCGGCTATGAGAGGTTCCGTTCTCCCAGATAATTCGCAAAAGTTCCTCGCCGACTCTCCCAGTTCAACGATAACTGAAAGGTAATCGAAATATCACTTATGAATTCATAGAGAAAAACAGAACAACGTCAAATTTGTGCAACTAGAAGTGAAATTTCATGAAAAATGTACAACCATTTTGAGGTTAGGTCGAGATTTTTTACGTTTTCAAGGTAAAATAAATTTGCTCACACGACTGCATCATCTCCGTGAGTGTCTCCAAAACTTGTTTATCACAATTCTCATAACCGCACTCCATCAAAATGCTGCAAACAGCGTGGTTCAATACTTTTCTACGAGTGTTGACAGTCTGGATCTCCATTTTTTCCCCCGTAAACATTGAGTAAACAGGTGCAACTTATAGATATACGAGCGGTAAGACCGACCGGTAATTTTACCGTACTTTTACTCTACAAAGTACGTGATTTCTAGAAAAAATTACGAATACATTTTTACTCAACCACCAATAAGTGGACTGTATAAAATTAGCCATACAATGTTAATTTAAAAACTTGAAATTTACACCATTCGATTGGTGGTCGTTTGCTGCTGATTGGTAGCCTGATTAAAACATTTGGGGCTTTAGTTGAGATTTTCTCGTTGAGTGTAACTTGTCCCCCGGGCTTTTCATTTGTACATTTTCGCTCGCAGGTTCGACATGACAATAAAACGTTATGTTCTTACACAGTCAATCTTACCGTTAGTGAAGAAACTAAATTATTCAGACTTTACAATAAACCACCTGAATTTGACTTAGTTTTAAGGTCACTTTATGGTATTTTAACCGGAACTTACGATGCGGTATTTTTACATCCATTATTCAGCGAGACGAGCCGAAAATCCTTTTGTCCGATTGGCCGAAGCCTCGGACCGATAGGAACCTCCGAAACTCTCGATAAAAGTGGCGCGAAATTTTGAATAATTTTTTCGCTTCACACGAATCGCAGCCTTGCCCATATTTTCGCGTGCTCGTTTACCCACCAGCTTCGCGATCGTGTAGTCCTCGTGCTTTGAGAAAGCAACGGGAGAATCGAGTCGCGATGAGATTAAAACGAGAGTCGAGCGGTGACGCGTTACGCAACCGAGATTCTCGGTCACGAGAGGACGAAACGTCGGGTCTGTTGTCCCGAGTTTAGTTGTTTACTGGCTGAGCGCCGATTAGTACATCGCCCTCGAACGCCCTTGGCTCGTGGCTGCGAGTCGAAATATACCATTGTGTGAGTGCAACTGCATTCGTAAGCGGTCTCGTGTCGTCACTCAGCATCAACTACAGCTCGTCAAATATGGCGTCGCGCATCGCAGCTGCCGCCACTGTTCGAGCTGTCAAAGGCAAACGTACGCTACCAACCCGAGCCGCCCTAGTTCTCGTGAGTTAAAAATTACTTTTCAATCGTGAACAAACGATCTCACGACGATTTAGACAATTCTTATCCATTCAGAATCGTCGATATTTTTCTAAATCGAACATAACCTCGAAATCCAAGAAAATCGCTTCTGCTCCGCAGACGTGATCTTTAATTTTTTATTTATTTTTTCCATCTTTTCAGACACAAAGCGCCATCAAGAAGATCAAAGAAATACTGCACGATAAAAATGAATACGTGAGTAACGAATAGTTATTTTCTTCATTCCTACAGTTAGGAAAATTTATTTTGCAACGTCTATTGCAGGATATTGCGATAACGTTGCGAAAGACTTTTTCGTTGCACGACTTTTTTTCAGGCTGAAATAAAAAAAAAAAATTTGTCTAAAACATTTTATTTTTTATTTTATTATTTCTTTATCACATAACATTGTATAGGCTTTTGTTTAAAGCTAATAATTAATATTTTATTATAATATGATACGATACGTCTACGCGGAATACTCTACATTTGTTTGGTTCACAGAAGCAAGATTTGCTTGTTTGTGGATATCGGAGAGTTTGCTTATGCCTTGTGTTTTTTGTTCTCTTTGCAAGAGAGGGTCAGTGCCCCCTACGTGAACTCTTCCTTACGAGTTATTTTATCTCAGTTCAGTGATTTGGCTTTCTCGTCTACCCACTTTTAATTTCTTTGAATTTTTTATTTCCCCCTCCGATATCGGCAACATTTTTTTTGAGACATCATTTTTTATTTGTACTTTTATTTATTGATTTATTTATTTATTTATTTGACAGGGACAAGCGCCTTTGTACAATATAGTGTGCACACTTTGAATTAACATATGTTTTACAAAATATAACGATAGTTTTCCAATGACTTTTCAATCCTTAATAATAACTTCTCAATAACTCTCGAATATTTTAATAATTTTTTTGTTCATTGTAGATCGGCCTGAAAGTCGGCGTGAGACAGAGAGGATGCAACGGACTGAGCTACACACTGGACTACGCGACAGAGAAGAGCAAGCTTGACGAGGAAGTCGTCCAGGATGGCGTCAGGGTGATAATAGATCGCAAGGCGCAGTTGTCGTTGCTCGGCACCGAGATGGATTATGTAGAAGGAAAATTGAGTTGCGAATTTGTCTTCAATAATCCGAATATCAAGGGTACGTGCGGATGCGGTGAAAGCTTCTCCGTTTAGCGGGATATCGGCTTTAATTGTTACCGATGAAGGATCGTCGCCGTCGCAACGATTGCAAAGAGCGGTACGAGCGACGCGTCGTGACAAAAATAGACGATTTCGATCTTTTTTTTTCTTACGATTTAACAAGATCGAAAGTGACGAGACGTTTTTCGCACGGAGAACGGAGCAACGATGGAAAAGAGTGAGGGCGAAAAATGTAATGAAAATAATCTCGAAAGTCGCGCGTAATCGCTGGGCGTGCGATTACGAAACCCACTACGTGAATCTCCGTTTGTGCGAAGGGAAAATGTGTGGTCGTGTAGAAATATTCAAACGGACGACTGATAAATACTTATACGAAATGAAATAACTGGAAACGGAAAATCGTCGGCATGGTAGTTTCGATAACTCAGTTATTGTACAAAGTAGATAATGATAATGTAACGATTAATGTTGTATGATACATAGTTTATAAATCGATTCGATGAATAGTGAAACGTGTAATTGTTGTTTATTATCATCTTTGGAGCATGTGATGTGTAGATCGGTCAGTAATAACAACTGTAATTAATTATAGTATAGGTAAAAATCAAATTCTTAGCGAGAATTTGCGTTTGATCGCAGAATTAATTAATTACAGTTTTTATTATCGACCAAGCACGGATTGGGTGTGACGGACGTTTCACATTGCCGTCAATTAGAAGAGGGGAAATAGACGGGTAAATAATCCAGAACATCTATTTAGAATTCCGAGGCTTTATTGCTTTTCCGAGTAATTAGTTTTTTAAATTTTAAAGCGATGTGAAATGGTTTCAGTCGGTAACGAAAACTGTAATTCTTTCTTCTTTATTCAATGGCTTTAACATTTTAACCCAAATCTTTTCTAACAGTTGAATGGACGATAATAATTTGGTTTTCCTAGGAAAAGTTTATCGCCCTTGAACAAACTGAGTTACAGTTTTCATGACGCACTAAGCCTGGGTAGGGCGGTGGCAGGTTTTTCATCGGCTTAAAACTTACAGAAAAAAAATCCTCTAGCATCGAAGTTTTAAAGGAAGAACTACGAATTTTTTACTACGTCATGATTGTTGTCCCCGTCAGGAACTTTTAAAAGTGATTCAACTTTCCGACTTTTCGAGGCTCCAGGATAAATTTTTCTTGTCCAATCTATAAAAACACCCAAAAAATTAATTTAGATAATTCAAAAAATCATTTTTCATTCATTTTTTGCTTCCTCGCAGAGAAAGCTTTGTTTCTCTAGGATAAAGAGTGACGATAATTTCTTACACTATATTGTGGGCTCTCAAAAAATCAATATCTTCATTCGTCATTTTTTTGCTCCATATTATTACTTCCGGAAAAAACAAGGCTTGGGAATCTTTAAAAATGTTATTTATTTATGATTTCGAAATTATTTTTCTGTTGACGCCCCTCTCGACTACATGAAGAAATATACCCTGGGCGGATTTCCAGCTTTCCCGTTGACATTTAATGCGAAGCTATACGCGCGAATAACGACGATATCCCATCCGGTCAACGATCCATCGCCGCAAGAACTTTCAACGAATTTTCTCAAAATCCGAAGCAACAAATAATCGATTTCGCAAACAAAAGTAACCATTATTTTTTAAATGAAATTTCGATAAAATAATTAAATCACAACACTCTCGTTAGCAGATTTACAACGAACTCTCGAGCGGGCTTTCCGCGATTGGTTTCGCAATTATTCGAAAATTGTCTCGAGATTTCGTTCGCAATGAACTTACAACGACTATTAGTATTTCTCATTATTTAGCACACTACGTTTCTTCTTGCAATTTTTCATATTCTCATACTCATCTTTTCTTTGTTTGCTTCTCCAATACACGAGCAGTTAATGAATTATTATAATTTTGTTTAAATAGTACAATCGGCAGTCATCGCTGGTGTCTGTGACACCGCTTCCAAACGACGGTTTCCGGACAATCCGCTCAGCTATTCGTGCGACATCCGGGAAGACAATTTTTTTTTTCGTTGATAAAATACACTTTCCAGATTTCGCAAAAATTTGCAGAGCGACGTTTCGAACCGCGCTGAAGCGAGTGTCGGCTCAGGTCCCCCAAGTAATGAATAATCTCTCCCACGTTACCCATACATTATTTACAAGAGCTTTCTCTTCTTCATTCTTCCGATTCCGTTATCTCTTCGCTATTAAAATTTGTTCACATCTCACTATACAAGACTCTCCTCGAACATTCTTATTTTAATTCTCAATTTCGGCAATCTCAAATATACCGGGCACTCATTCACCTCGTTCGCTTTCGTTCCATCTGTACAATTTTTTATTTTATTTTATATTTTAGATTCGTTTTTTCTTTTCGTAAATATTTTGTATGGATATTTTGACTACGATCTGATTACATTAATTAATTATTTTTCTTTAACCTGCGATCTTTGGTTTACTCTCGTTGAGGCAATGCGAAACCTCCTCTTCCGCCAATCCATTAATTTTTTTTCGATACATGAAAAAATGGTTTACAGTTTTTGTTACCGACCGAGTCGGTCTCACATCGTCTCAATCACACTCTTTACACGACTACCTGGGACTTACATGCTACGTTTATAAATCGTTAATGTTAACATTGTTGCTGTTTCAACACCGGATTACAGCGATTTTTGAACTCGAATATAAATCGTAATTTGAGAAAATTCGTTGCGCTAACACTCGATGGACATCTTTGTCCGAACTGCGATATACGAGATTATCGACGATCACGATGCGTGGATAATCCTCCAAAACCTTTCTGATCTACTCTAGGAATACTAATGATATTTTCCACTGGTTTACCGACTGCCGGCAACGAATGCAATTCATCGATGAACGAGAGGTCATATAAGAGTAAAACTCACTATACGGTGTTCTCCAATTCTATCAAAAAAAACCTTGATAAAAAAAAACAAAATAACATCCAAATGATTTTTCGATATCGTTCAAGCCGTTTGTCGATTATTCTCGGTCTGAAACGGCTCGAAAAAAACGTAAAAAATTGTCGTTTGTAAAAAAAAAACGACGCATTGGAAGACTTTTAGAAATCATTATGACGACTTACGATTTTTTTTAAGGACCAATAAAACGTGAGTAATCGGTGTAACCAGCGGAAAATACTGTAAATTATTCGTGACACGCTAAATTGCTATGAGGTTAATAAGTTATTAAACATTAATCCATACAAAATCTAGATTGAGGCTGCCAGATGGATTTTTATTACGCTCGCGTCTCAATAAGAAGACGAAAGCAGTTGCTTGTGCGTTTTGCAAAAAAGTTTTGGACGTTCGAAATCTGACGCGAAAAAAAAACAAAATTAAGTAAAGTCGCTGACGGCGAATATCGATGATTTACGTAATAACAGTGGGCGCGTCGCGTCCGGTATGTTTCTTTAACGATGAAAGTTCCAGGGCGATATCGACGAGCGGCTTCAGAGCGACCTGAGCGTCTTTGCCGAAATTCGCCGGATCGGTTTCGTTGCGCTCAACGTAGAGGCGAATCGTGGCGCCGGAACTTCCGGTACCCGACAGTCGGTAAATCACTCGGGAGCCTCCCTTGAAAAGTACTCGTAGTCCCTGCGAATCATACGGAAATAAAAAATTATTAAATTATTAAATTATTAAATTATTAAATTATTAAATTATTAAATTATTAAATTATTAAATTATTAAATTATTAAATTATTAAATTATTAAATTATTAAATTATTAAATTATTAAATTATTAAATTATTAAATTATTAAATTATTAAATTATTAAATTATTAAATTATTAAATTATTAAATTATTAAATTATTAAATTATTAAATTATTTATAACACCGGCATTTTTTTTACCTGTTTCGTAGCGACGCTTCCGTCGATCGGATCTTTGTATGAATAATTATCGGCTTTCTCGACCTCGTACTCGCCGAATTTTTTCCCGACGAACGAAGCGTCTAATATCGCGTCCTCGAGTTCCTTCATCATTTTATTCGAACAATCGGCGTCGCAGTTCTCGTAATCGTAGCGCGTGAAGAAAGTTCGCCCAAATTTGTTCCAGTGATCCTTGAGAATGTCCTCAATAGATTTGCCGACTTTAGCGACGACGTTGAGCCAAGCTAGACACGCCCAAATACCGTCCTTTTCGCGTATGTGATCTGAACCCGTGCCGAAACTTTCCTCGCCACAGAGCGACAGACGTCCCGCGTCCATCAAATTACCTACAAATTTATCGAACAGAAACAGAATCTCAAAAATTTAATTCCAGAAATAGATTCTAAAAAATAGTGTTTCAAAACCAAATTCTTAAAAACTGCATTTAGAAATTTGAATCTTAAAAAAAGAATGTAAAAAATAGCTTTTTTGAGGCTCAATTTTTTACACTCTAAAAAATTGAGTCTCAAAAATCTGATCTCAAAAATTGAGTTTCATAATTGGAAGTATTTCGAAGATCATTTTACCGTACCAAAGTATTTCCAGCCAGTCGGCACTTCAAAGCATTCGATACCCGTTTTAGCGGCAACTTTGTCGACGGCGCCGCCCGTTGGCATCGATCTCGCGAAGCCTTTGATTCCGGTCTTCTGGAAGTAGGGAATCACGTTGAGATGTTCGGCGAGAACAGCCAGCGAGTCGGAGGGCGTTACGAAAAAGGCCTTTTTGCCGATAATCTGTAACATCAAACAGAAACATTTGATTAACAACTTACACTTATAATTTGTATTTTTTATAAATCAGTTGCGGTTCTTAACAATGAATTAATTACAATTCTTACTGTAATTAAAACATCATTATAATAGCCTTTGTGAGGGTAGTTCAAATTAGACTAATTACAATTGTTACGATAATTAAACATCGATTGTAATTACATTCGTGAGGGCAGTTGTAAAAACTATTAACGGTTAATAACTACTCGATTACCGCTCACCATGTTCCTGTCGCCATCGCCGTCAAAGGCAGCGCCCAGGTCGTAAGTGCCGTTTTTAACAGTGTTGACAAGATCAGCCGCGTAAGTCAGATTCGGGTCTGGATGAAGTCCGCCGAAGTCTTCCAAAGGCGTGGAATGCACGAGGCTCGATTGATCCACACCGAGCTCCACACCGAAAATCCGCTTTACGTATGGGCCGGTAACTAATAACAAAAAAATTAATACAAATTTTTATCGGAATGATTAAACTCCATTTAACGTTAAAAAAAAACTAACAAATTTATCGTGATAATTGAATTGAAAAAAATAACAATGAATAGAAGTTCCCTGTGCCCTGACCTCCGTTCATAGCGTCGATGAGAACTTCGAATTTTGGTCTTTCGGGAGTTCCCTGAAGAAGTTTTTTCACGCTATCGAAGTCGAAGATTTCCTTCATCAGGGCGACATAGTCGTCGACCGAATCGATGACGTCCACGATGAAGGGTTTTCCATCGACGGTCAGGGCGCAATTTTGTATCTTGTCGATGTCGACGCTGATCTCCGGCGCGATCTTGTAAGCCTTCAGGCTTGTCGTGATTTCGTAGATCTTGTTCGTTACGCTGTCCGGAGCCGGACCGCCGTTGTCGCAATTGAATTTTATTCCAAAATCAGCATCTGGACCGCCGGGATTGTGAGACGCGGTCAACACGATACCACCCAGGGTTTTGTACTTCCGAATTATCGTCGATACGGCCGGGGTCGACAGGATACCATTCTGGCCAACTATCAGCTTGCCCACCTGCGATAAGAAAAAAATATTCATGAATTAATAAAAAATATATATATAAAGTATTCAATTGCAGTTTTTAAATGAAAAAAATAAATTCTCAACCGTTCCCGATAGAGTTTCACTAAAATGATAATAATAAAAAACAGTGATATTAAATAATTCAATCTACAATTAATTAATTTAATTTACAGCCCAAAAAAAATAGTTAAAAATTTGAATCTACCCCAAAATGTAAAAAAAAAATCTAAAATTCCTTCATTTTAAGAACGAGATGGCTCTCCATCAACTAATGTTTCGGGAGTGGGGAAAGGCGCCGCCTCGCAACATTCGCAGGGTCAGGCACGTCGGCGTACATGCGTGCGGCTCTGTTCCGCTGATGCTCTGCTTTTCGAATCGGGACACATACACAAGATTTATTGCCGAGATGATAGCGTGCGGCCTCGTCTGCCGGGAGGCTGCGTGAGCGCAGGCGCGGCGCCGTCTCGCCCCCCCCCCCCCCCCCCCCCGCCCGACGGGTATCATTCACCTTTGACCCGGCGCAAGGTTATTTCGTCGAGACCTCGTCTGCAATCTCGCGCGTACGCGTCTCCAAGGCAGCATAAGATTTTTCTTCAAAAATGCATCAACAAAAAAAAAGTCGAATATTTTCCGCAAATTCATTCTTTAAATACAAGAAAAATGAAATTGTACGAAGAAAAAAGTACTTCAACCCTTCAAGAGCCTCTGATTACTTCTTACACGAATAAGGAGTCCTTCAGATTAGTTCTTAGACGAGTAATCCGAATTTTGTTAAGTTTGCTATGTTATTAAATTCTACGATAATTTTATATTCTTTTTTCCTCTTATGATTTAAGTTTCTATCAGAATTAATTTTTAATCTGGTTCCTGCTCACCCGCACTGTATTTAATCAATTGATGGGGATTTCATCAACCTGCAATTGGGCTTAGCCCGTTTCTCTTGAATAAATAAATGAATTACAAATATTTATCTGAGTACAAAATTTTCCCCAAATTCATGAAAAAAAAAAAAAAAAATACTATGTAAAGCGTACCCCATTGGCTGCGGCCATCCTGATAATCTTCTGGACAACATCTTTGCCGTAGTACCGTCCGTCGCCTCCGACTACGAGGGTACAGCCAGCCAACTGCTCGCCGAGAGCGTCGAGAATAGATTGTATGAAATTTTCCGTGTAATGCTCCTGTTGAAAGACCTTGACGGCTTTTCTGAGTCCCGAGGTGCCGGGTTTTTGACCCTCGTAAATTTTCGTCGTTATCACTATTGTGGTCGCGGACATTTCAATGATTTTATTGTATTTTGTTCTTTTCTTTCAAGAGACTGAAAAAATAATAATTAAAAAAACGTCGAACGAAAAGAACGAAAAATAAAAAAGTTTGGAAAATAGTTTCGCGCAAAGCCGGTCGGTGTGTCGTTCGGCTCACTATTTTGTACTGATATACCCGTGAAGCTCCGATTGCTATTCGATAATATTAATATATGTATAATAGGTAGACTTGGCGGTACCGCCGGCAGCGAAAGCTGATAGCAGACTGAGAGCTCTATAGCGCCAATGACATTCAAGGACACGGGGCATGGACCTTTCTCGTGTGTGTGTGAATGCAGCTCTACTATTGTGCTAAACTATTTAAGCGTAGGTGTAGTGGTGCCCAGGCATCGTATACGTAATTTTCACCGGCGAGCCGGCGAGACTCGCGGACGCATGCGTTTGTATTTCGGAAACGGTTGGCAGAGCCATCACTCGGCGGATATGGTGAGTTTCTTGGTCGCGATTGTGAATGTTTCTTCAGAGCAATGCTCGATGGGTAAGAAAGAGATCCAATAACACTGAGTACCAGTAGCAATAGGCGCTTTTTCATCCGCTTCGTCCTCTTCATTCTCTTAATTCTCTTAATTCTCTTCGTTCTCTTCATTCTCTTCATTCTCTTCATTCTCTTCATTCTCTTCATTCTCTTCATTCTCTTCATTCTCTTTATTTTCTTCATTCTCTTCATTCTCTTCGTTCTCTTCGTTCTCTTCGTTCTCTTCGTTCTCTTCGTTCTCTTCGTTCTCTTCGTTCTCTTCGTTCTCTTCGTTCTCTTCGTTCTCTTCGTTCTCTTCGTTCTCTTCGTTCTCTTCGTTCTCTTCGTTCTCTTCGTTCTCTTCGTTCTCTTCGTTCTCTTCATTCTCTTCGTTCTCTTCATTCTCTTCATTCTCTTCATTCTCTTCATTCTCTTCATTCTCTTCGTTCTCTTCGTTCTCTTCGTTCTCTTCATTCTCTTCGTTCTCTTCATTCTCTTCATTCTCTTCATTCTCTTCATTCTCTTCGTTCTCTTCATTCTCTTCATTCTCTTCATTCTCTTCATTCTCTTCATTCTCTCCATTCTCTTCATTCTCTTTATTGTCTTCATTCTCTTCATTCTCTTAATCCTCATCAGCCTTTCGTATGCTGCTTCGATGATCCGAACATTTCTTCCCATTCCGACAGATCATGTTGTTCCCAGGAGTTTTATAGAAATTGTACAATTTCTTCCCACTTATTGTTTTCTTCTTTCTCCACATTACTCGGAACGCGTCGGTTTTCGACGGTTTAATTACTCCGCGAAAAATGATATAAATTAGCAATAGTAATGAAAAGTTAACGATAACGACAGAATCAAGGGTAAAAGAATAAAAGAGTACACCGAGACCTCGACAGCCAGCGCTCCCTCGTTATGTCACTGCATTAGCCTATAAATCGACGATATAAATCTCTCGACGTCTCAGCATCCTCCTGCAGTTCCTCCGCTGGTATCAGTTCGGTAGGAGACTCCGGTCGATTTCAGTCCAGTCACTACCAGTGTTTCGTCTGAATCACTTCACGTTGTAATCACAATCAAAATTTAAGTATAAAAAATTGAAGATAAACATTTCAAAATGAGGACTCACGCGAACAGTGTATTGTTGAGTGAAAAAAATGTTGTCAGTCACATGACGAGTGTCACGGTGCCCAAGTGAATATAAAATTTGGACAAACTCGCGAGGAATATCACTGTAGTTTTTTCGAGTGAAAAAGAAAATTGTGCGTTACTTCAGGTCCCTGTTCACACCGGTTGAGGTATTTACAGCAGCAATTCGAATCCTTAAAGATCACGTAAAATCAATTGGAGTGAAATGAAAAGAATAACGTTCATTATTAATTATAATGACGAAAAAATAAATCTTTTATTTTTATAATTTTTTTCATATATAAAATATTGTAATATAATATTTGAAAAAAATAAGTATGAAAATAAATAATAACGTAGAGTGACCTATTTCGAAAATCGCGAGATTCCCTGTGTGCAATTCGTCTTCGCTTGTATCGCCTGGAACTGATAGCGTTACCAATTCTAACGTCAATCGTCTAAATTTAGAAATTTCTATCGTCTCCGCTTTTTTTCCATGCGACCGATAGCTGTCTCATTTGACGGGAAAATAAAGTTGTAGTAGATGAAAATTTAATTCGTAGTAACGCGTGGTGTACCGGCCCGAGTTAGATCTGGCCGCGAGAATAGCTTGTCACCCTTTATTATCACATTTTCCCGGGGAATCGTAAAAGAAGAAAAAGAAGAAATAATAAATAAAAAAGATTGCGCATTGACGAAGAAATAAAAAATTTACTAACGGACATTTTAATTATATTTAACCCTTTATCAGTCTCTGTGTAAAGGATTTTTTAAACGCTATACAGACGGACCAAGAATTATTTATTAGCAATTTTTTTCTTTAAGAAAAAGTTGTCTCGCTACATAAATACTTTATTGCAAAGTGGGCAGCTCTTTGCCCTATTTTGACAATTTTTTTTTTATGATAACCTCAGGACTTACAAATTATTTTTCCGAATTAAGTTTTTTCACAATTATTAACTAATGTTATTAAATAATTATTGAATTAAAAAATTCCTTGTTTGAAATGATTCGTTATTTAATTAATGTAATTACGAAAAATAAAATAATAAGAGATGAAGGACTTCGATCGACAGACGATTGGCAATATACATGTACGCACTATACAAACTACGTTATGTTATGGATGTAAACCTGTTCCGTGTGACGTAGTACCAATTAATTCGCTCCACCTACTACTAAGACTACTGGAAGAAAAGCTAAGCTTGAAAGACGGATCAATTTACAGCTCAAACTACGGAAAGTCTGCGCATAAACTGTTTGCTAGCTTAATGACATCAATTAATTAATATCTGTTTGCACTAAGCGGAAGACCAGCGATTACAGATAAAAAGTCGGGCGCTAATTTTTTTATCGCAAAAAAAAAAAATTGTAAAACATGCAATGTGATTGGTTATTTGTGGCAGTGTTCCAAAAATACAAAAGAGTACCACGTCTCAATATAACTGGTGGTAGGAGTTGAATTTTTATTTCAAAGCAATTTTTTTTACATTTTCTATTTTTCAAAAATAGAAACTCTTCTATAATTTTGTACCATCGAACCCGTGGATTTTTTTCACATTTTCGGAACACCGTGACGAATAATCGGTCACTTGGAATTTTCCATACAACTTCTTTTGTTGCTAAAAATAATAATAGCAATTTTTTTAAAGCCGTGCCCACTGAAATTTAATTATTTTCAAGGCTCAACTTATTATAGCAACACTTCATTTATTATCAATGGTCTTTTAACTTGAAAAATTGGTGAACCAACCGCAAAAGAAATGTGGCAGCATATCTCATTTTAAGGTCGTAACTGACGTTACTATTAGCATGAGATAATCTAATCACGACTTATCCTCGTCGTAGGCGAGGCTGTCGAGAAATTAGGGTATAAGTGATTGCGGAACACGTGTTTAGCGGCCGTCTTCAGATATTTATAAAAATCTTGTTTCTTATTCTTTCTTTTGTTGTAATTTATCATCTCCCATACTTTGCCAGCAGATAGTTTATTTCTTGCTTTTCTATCTTCATCAGTTTTTATCTTCATCACTAATTACCTTACAGGTAATTATTCACTCCGATAACCGATGGCGTCATCACGATCGAGTCAGTCAGGATCCGCGGATTCGAGGCCGCGAGCATCTTTGAACGCCGGTCAATTGACCAGGACGGACGGTACTCTTAAATTGGAACAGCCTCCTACTGTGCGAAAGAGTCACGCTCAGCCGCGGGCTCGAGTGTTCAACGTCGGTCGCGATAGACTTTTTGGGTCAGGTCCCAAGTACTCTTCGCCCAACGATACCGACAGTCCGACTGAAAATCAGGGTGAATATCAAAGAAATACTAAATATTATCAATGTTTTAAATTCGTTGATTGATTCGATGCTTGATTGATTCGTTGATTGATTGATTCGTTGATTGATTGATTCGATGCTTGATTGATTCGTTGATTGATTGATTCGATGCTTGATTGATTCGTTGACTGATTGATTCGATGCTTGATTGATTCGTGGATTGATTGATTCGTTGCTTGATTGATTCGTTGCTTGATTGATTCGTTGCTTGATTGATTCGTTGATTGGTCGATTCGTTGATTGGTCGATTCGTTGATTGGTCGATTCGTTGATTGATCGATTCGTTGATTGATTGATTCGTTGATTGATTGATTGGTTAATTGATTCGTTGATTGATTGATTCGGTGGTTGATTCGTTGCTTGATTGATTCGATGCTTGATTGATTCGATGCTTGATTGATTCGATGATTGATTGATTCGATGCTTGATTGATTCGTTGATTGATTGATTCGTCGACTCGTTGACTCATTGATCCATTAATGTTTCGCGCGAATCATAAAATTCGGTTGCAAAGAGTTCTCCAAATATTGTGGAAAGACATTCATTTGTGTAAGTGATCAATAAGCATTGATTATAAATTGTAAATAGAATTTGTTTCGTTTTGTCTCGTTCGTTGGAAAAAGACGATGCGAGAAATCGCACGTACAAGAGGAAGCACAGACGGTGCTGGGACACGAGCAGGACCGCTCTTCAACAGGACAGCGGATCCGAGAGCGCTCCTCTTCTGTCCTCGGCATCTCACGCCAGCGCCGGGCCTGTTATGTTTCCGTATTCCGAGACTAGCGATCTCGACGACAGTCCAGTCGGTAGCGTATCCAGGTGAGGAACCATTATTTTATTTTTATCGGACATTTTGAACTGCATTTCTTCTTTCAACTCAACGCGCTTCTTTCGGAGATGATTTGGTCGTTGTGCACGACTTTCATAAAAATTAATTAACGACGCTTTAAATACAAATTTATTTAATCCCAAAATTACATTACTGAACATTAATAAACGATAATTTAAAGTACATCCGATCTTTGATTTAAAACAATTGAGTTTAGCAAAAGAATGTTAAATGAAAGTTAATTTAATATCAAAACGAAAATTGCTTTAGAAAAATTAAAATTGTAATTTAGATCCAGTTTATTTAGAAATGTGTTCGTCTACGTAAGGACGCATCGACCGAATATCAACAACACAAAATATTGCAAATAAAATAAAATAACTCTGTACAACGTTTTCGCATTACTTCACATCTTTCACAATCTTTCCTCTGTGAGGAAGCTGAAATTTGTCATTGGACAAATTTTTCTTTCATTTTTAGCAATAACATTATTTCCGTCACAAATTTTCTTTTTTTACATTAAAAATTATTTTATGATAAAAAGATTTTTGTGGTATCAATATCTTCAATATTGTTTTTAGGTACGGAAGCGTTGGTGCGGCAAGTTTCAATTCAATGGCAACAGTTTTACCGAAAAGACTGCCACCGCTTGTGCACGACGGTCCGCTAGTAATTTCGGATCCAGGCAAGCCCACACCGGGTACACATTTCCCTCAGCATAAATGCTACGACATACGAAACATGGAATTGGTAAGATTTTGTTTTCATCATTTATGATTATCCATTTATATATCGCTATTTATTTATAGATTATTACATGCAATAATTATTTATTCATTTATTTATTCACGGGACACGTCCTTTGACAAAAAAGCAAATATTCAGATATGAAAATTTTTTTTTGAATGCGTTCAGTGCAGTGTATCTCGTACGAGCGAAATTGGCAGAGGAGTTTGATAATAGGTAATGAGGGAGTTTTCTTAGAATTGGGCTTTGATTTGTCGGTTACAGCTTTTATCGAGCGATAGATACGAGGGTTGCGAACCGCAGCAATCGATGAAGGAACTCGGTAGAGGATACGACAGGATTAACTTGACAAGTTCTCTCGAACTAGGGGCAGATTTGCGGCTCGATTCAAAACCGAAACAGAGCTCGCTCGTCACTATGTAAGTTTCATATTAATAACGCAATAGTGTTGTGCTCATCACTTGGCATCACTTTGCATACTCATCACTTTGCAAATAATTTTTTCGATTACTACATTTTTGTAAAAGACCTGCAGTTATAATTTGTAATTGGGACAAGAAAAATTACACATTACTATAATTGATAATTTATTGCAAAAACGATTACGAATTGTGTTCGTAGTTTTAATTGCTCTCGTCAATTCACACGAGGTAAAATGCAAATTGCTATATTAATTGGGGGCGATCACCTAAAAGTAATTAATTAATGCGGATAAGTGAAGTTTTATTGGACTGAGACAAGCTGCAATTTACGATCGTAATTCGTTGGTGGAGAAATCAAGAAAAATAAATTACAAATAATTGAATACTGAAATTTAAAAAAATAATAATCCCATGCTCCGGATTGTCCGTAACGGTGTCCCGATCAGGTAAAGAATCCTCTGGAACGAATTAAAAAAATTATAGGCACACTTCCATTTTTGAAAAATAGAAGAAATAAAAAAGATGATATTGAAGAAAAATTAGCCTCCATCTGCATTGAGTTATATTTGAACCTGGTAATTTTTTACATAATCGGAACACCATTATGACCAATCGGTGGATTTTTTTAATGATATTTTTTATTTACTGACAAAAAAATAAATGACGTTATTTCGATCGAAATTGTCAGGCTGCGCGACATCGGAAGCCATCGTTTGCTTAGCTTCCGGAAACGCGAGCGCATAAAAATCGCTGCGCCGCGGTACACACAGCTCTTTCGCAACGATACTTATCACCGTAAAAAAAAAAATGAGTACTTTGATTTCTGCAACGAACGAGTACGACATGACGATTGCATCGAAAGACCTTTGGCCCGACATTGAGATGTTTAAGAATCTCCTAACTGCCATATTTGTCCAGCAGTCCATTTGTTCGTCAGTGCTGACCGCAGAAGAGCCGGCGTACTCGATAAGGCATACTTCTCGCGACTTTGTTATCTTCTGAAGAAACTTGACAGTGAAGGGGATCAAGCCCCGAACACGTTTAATTATTTTATAAACAGAGCACGAACAATTCTTCTTCTAGAGTCGAATATTCAGAATATTCAGAAAACACTTGATAGGGAGAGAGATTACGCCCTTGACACGATTAAAAACTTCCTTTTCGACCGGAAATGATGTCATACCGTCACTTCCGGCCGGAAAAATTTCAAACCGGAAGTGACGTATTTCCGGCACGACGTTACTTCCGGCCGAATAAAACGATTTTTCAAACCGGAAGTGACTTATTTCTGCAAAATCTTCGAATCTTAGATTCGGAAATCTAAGTTTCCGGTTTCGAAATTTCATAGACCATAACGAGTGCGCGAAACGCCCGAGCCGCAACAAGCTGCTAGTAATTTTATACACGGAACACGAACATGTCTTCTTTTTCTTGTGCTCTTCTTCAATTGCCTGCTACGATTGTACTTGTGTGTGGGCACGAAACTATTAAGCCAAAACATTTCTTCTGCTCGGAATCGCCAGCCATGAATTAAAAGAATCCTATTTCGTTTATTTAGTTTCTTATTTTTGAGTCGTTGTAATCTTCAGAAGAAACTTGTTTAACACGTTTAATTACTGTATAAACAAAACACAAGCATTTCTTTGTATTTGTCTCAAATCGCCTAACAACTACGATTTTATTTGCGTTTGGGCACGAAACGATGCAGGCAAAACATTTCTTCTGCTCTAAAATGTTAAACGTATTAAAAAAAAGTATTTCATTTCTTTATTTCTGTTCTTCAATTTCTTCTTCTCGAGTTGTTTTAATTTTCAGAAGATAGAGCCAAGAAATGTCTTCATCTCTGAACTACCGGCCGTAATACTTTATTTTTTAATCGTATTTCGTTTCTTCATTTTAAGAATCATCGAGAAAAAAGTCTTCGTTTTGTACCCGAAGGGCGATGGTCGAATTAAAGGTCGAATTAATGTGGAAACAAATTGCGAAGACTCTTTGTCCGGTCTTATCACTCTCGGAATGTAATTCGATCAAAGTAAACACGTCAGCTTCGCGGCTGACGACAGAGTAAACAGAAATTTCAGCACGAGGAATTTAGCTTCAAACGAATATCCTCTTGCGACCTACTTAATTATAATTATCTACGGATCGTCTCGGTCTAATTGTTTTTAATTTCCCGATAACACGAACTTGAGAGCTTTATCGATTCGCTTCAAGTTTCCTCGGCCAACGAGTAGAATGGAAGAGCTTTGTTTCAATTTAGCGGGGAATAAACGATCGTGCTCACATTAACGTATCTTAAGACAACCTAACAACAGAATCGACGGAAATTTCGTAAGAAACTTCAAGTCCAGAATTTCGAGTGTTTTAGGTGAAACGATTCAGAAAATAGCTTCATCTTTTCTTCCTTTGAAGAAAAAGAAAATGGAAATAAAAAAATTGAAATTTTCATATTGCTTCCTCATAAAAGTTGAACAAATTGAAATACATAATATGTCTGTCTCTTCAACGTTGCAAATTGCACTTTTCACATGGCTTTCTCACAATGTTCATTTATTCGCAAAACTTCCTCTATGAGGAAGCAAAATAAATAAAAATGAAGCGATTAATTAGTGGGTTTCAAATATATATATGTATATACAATTATTTTTAGTCGAATTATCATCTTCCAAATCTAATATCGATGTAGGACACTATGATAATACATTTTACTTAATGTCTTCGTATTTCCGCCGACACGTGTAATCTCAATTTAGCTACGAATTATATAGGAAGTTGAGGCGCGTGGCTTACGCATTTAATAAAAACGACGAGAGGATTGCTCATCGGAGATTGGTTCTTATCGCAGTAAGCGCGTACTTTCACGCGTCTCTCCGGGTCGCCGGGAACAGAGATGAATTACGAGCATGTCCGGGATTTCTCAATAGAGCTTCCCCGTATAATATCTGTCACACAAAATGTAATTAATTGGTGTCGAGGCGCTACCGCGAATCTTGATATGAACACGGTGTCCCTAGTGAAAATTAACTGACCCGAGCCTATGTCTTCCGTAGCGGAATTATAACTTTTTCGTTCCTTCAACGATCAAATCTTGGGATCGGCCACAATGTCGAATTTCAGAATTAACCAACATTCAAATGTACAGAGGCCAATTTCAAAAGAGTTTTTGAATTATATTTCGGATATACAGAATCACGATTCGGATAATTGAAGGTCAGATCATCGAGACTCGAATAATCGAGGTTTTACAGGAAATCATCGTTTCCCGAAACGGTTATACAACTTAGCGAACTGTTGAACATAAACATTTGAATAACTCATAATTCGTTTTATAACATTCGCAATAATAACCGTTCCGCAATATCGACAGTTTTACATTTGGTTAGTCAACATTTTGACCCCACTCTCGATGGACTGGTTTTTCTTCCTCACGGTAGTCTTCCTTATGGTAGTCCTTACGAATAGTGTTCACTTCGAATAAGTTTCAGAGAAATGTAAATATATGGTTTATCGATTTGATTTTTTAGGGTGAAAGGAGATATGTTAAAGAACATTTAGGAATTATTTAATTCAATTTTATTAGTATTATGTATGTTTTTTTATCGGACGGCGTCAACAATTTTTTTTTTAGTTCGTTTGCTGTGTTCCTGATTTTTACTTGCGATTTTATCTGGAAAATTTTTTAAATTGTCGTTGAATCATAAAAAAAAAATTATATGAAAACGTCAAGGACTAAAGAATCTGTTGAAGTATATCAGTAAAAATTGCCACAGAAATCCATCAAGTCAATTTTGAGATATCAGGGACACCGATTTTGAAAATCACGTTTTGAGAAAACGGCATTCGAAGTTCAACCTCGCAACTGCTCAAGCGTTCCGCACATCTCCTCGAACGCTCCGCCACTTTCCGCATAACATTCTCTAGTTTTAGTAATTTGTTGAATAGCAACATAAAAATTTAACAGAACACTCTTGACACCATAAAGTACTAGAAAAAATATTCGACATCTTATTGTCTCGAAAGCCCTTAAATGACGTTTCTCTTTTCGTCACCGTTCGTCCAGATTCTCGATATGGAACACGATGCTGGGATCCTCGATGTTGACGATGCCCTGGGGAATTCTCATGGCCGGTCTGGTGCCGGGTCTCGGTATGATCCTTGCGATGAGCGGTTTGTGCCTCTACACTGCCTACCGACTTCTCAAGGTCCACAAGTATCATGGTGAGACTGGAAGTAAAAAACAAGGAAATTAAAAAAAATTGAACTAATAAAAGAGTAAACAATTCCTCGTAATATTTCGACACTGGCTCTGTAAATGATATTGATGAGTATTTATAAATGATTGTTTTCGCCTTCGTCGAAGTGTTAACGAAAACGCAACCTTAACGATAACAGGTCGTCGGTCAAGATATCAACGGCGTCCTCGATTAATTCAATTTTCTCACAATCAATTTTTTTTTTTCAACTTCGACACAAATATAGTTAACCCCCTGTTGATTGCAGGCGGCGACGAGAGTATCGAAGTTCCCGAACTGTGTCGAATATTTCTCGGTCCATTCGCCGATCACGTGGCCCGAGTGTTCAGCATAACCGTCCTGCTCGGTGCTAACATTGCCTATTGGATCCTCATGTCGAACTTTCTGTACAATTCGGTGAATTTTTTTTACGGTAATATCTCATCGTACATTCATTTAAAAAATATATTTAAAAAATATCAACACTAATCTCATCCACGGTCCAATGTATTTTAACTGTTATCTTCCTTGCAGACCATATCGCTGGCGTCGCCGAAAATTCCATCGTCGACAATGTGACTCATCTTCCCGAAGGTGAGCGCAGAACTTCTCATATAGCAGGAAATATTTTTCAATCTTTCAAAATATTTCTGAAATATACGGAAATCATATTTTCATATATTCCATAGTTTAAAATAATAAAAAATATCCACAGAACTAAACTATTGATAATTTCCTGAATATTTCAGAATCTTTTGTAATATTGGTAAAATATTCTCGAAGCATTTTAGGATTATTTCCTCGCTATATGGGTTATCTTCAGTTTCTTCAGTTCCTTCAGTGTCTGAAAAGTATTTGAGATACCACTGTCGGTAACAAAAACTGTAATGAATACCGTTTTGAGTCCGCAAGCATTTGAGGAAGCATAATATAATTGTTTGTCACGGCATTGACGGAGGCAGCGGACGACAACGTTCTTTGTGCTTGGATCTCTACAGTCCCAAAGCGGCATGCATTACAGTGTTACCGACCGAGTGCTGGCTGAGTGACTGGAAGGATGTACTACATCACCTTGAGTTCTTCCTATCTTCGAACTTCCATTTTTTTTGTTCTGTTTCAATGGCATTTTTTTCTTCTCAGTTTCAATGGCATTTTTTTCTTCGCAGTACTTTGCCCGAAGAATGACATTTTCAACAACACAGGCGAAGCGAAGCCGAGCGATCGTTCCTACGACAATCTCGGTCCTATCTGGGATCTTCACAAAACCGTTCCACTTTTCCTCGCGGTCTGCATATTTCCTCTTCTGAACTTCAACACTACAACTTTCTTCACGAAATTCAATTCGCTCGGTAATCTTCGAAACGCATGCGCGCAAATTAAAGACGAATTATTATTATTATTATTATTATTATTATTATTATTATTATTATTATTATTATTATTATTATTATTATTATTATTATTATTATTATTATTATTATTGCTTCAGGCACTGCGGCGATCGTGTACCTGGTAGGTTTCGTAATCGCAAAATCCTTCAGCTGGGGCATCAACATGTCAAGCATCGAGTGGGAAAATAGCTGGAGAATTCACTCGACTTTTCCCGCACTCACCGGAACGCTCGCAATGTCCTTCTTCATTCACAATATCATCATCACGATAATGCAACATAATCGCGATCAGAGTAAAAACGTAAGCGACTGGTCAATCGAGAAAAAAAATTAATTAGTTGATTACAATAAAACTTGGTTTATCCGAGATCATGCGGTGAGAAGAGCAGCTCTTTCATCCGGTCGGTAACACAAATCGGAGATTCGATTAATCGAATTGACCGGATAAACGAGATTCTACAGACGAAAAAAATAAAATTCGACGACACAAAATTAATTTAGAAAATAACATCTAGACATTTTGAAAAAACCATACAATCCGGAACCTCTACGGATTGTCGCTGCAGTCAATGCTATGCAATGCATTGACTGTAGCGATTGGTACGTTCGCTCGTATATAAAGGTTTTTGACGGATTCCGTGAAAATTTTGCAAATTGCAGCAAACGCAAATGGATATGGCAACAATTTAAAACGAACGAATAAATAGTATTCGTGATTTTTCAAATTCAATCTAAACAGCCTTTCTCAAGCCGCGCACAGGCATCATTTAAAATAAAGTGTGCTTTTCAAAAAATATTTTTGTGCAAAAACCCAAAAAAAAATCAAATCTTTTCGTATTGGTAATTCCTTAAATTCGAACGTGTTACAGGGTCGAGACTTGACGATATCTTATGTTCTTGTGACCTTCACCTATGTAATCGTTGGTGCTGCATTCTACGTCAGTTTTCCCCTCTCCAAACTCTGCATCGAGGACGTAAGTAAAAGAATCCAATTATTCTAAAAAAAAATTCTCTATAATGCACTGAAACTATAATTTGTGATTCTCTTTGTTACAGAATTTCTTGAACAATTTTCAAAAATGGGACGCTCTTACAGTAGGTGCTCGGGTCGTTCTTCTGTTTCAATTGCTGACCGTTTTTCCGTTGATAAATTACATGCTAAGAATTCGTCTGCTGTCGGTCATGTTCCCGTTCGGAAATCGATCGATAATCAGCGTTATAGTTGTTAATCTTTGCGTTGTCGGAATTTGCGTATCGTTCGCGAGATTTATGCCCTACATCGGCACCGTTACCAGATACACCGGTGCACTGAGCGGTCTCGTGTACGTTTTTACCTTGCCGAGCCTCCTGCAACTGGCTATTCTGTGCAAGAAGAACGAAGCCACCCCGACGTCCGTCGTGCTTCATCTTTGCATCCCCGCAATCGGCGCGGCTAATCTCGTTGGGCAACTGTTCATTCCCTCCAGCTAAGATCGTAGCAGCGTGGACGGATAGAGCATAATGAACATTTCCTGAAACAATTTAATGAAGAGAAAAAAAATCAATTTCACGAAAATGATTACTCGTCTAGTCCAATGTTTCGAGAAATCCATTTTCCTTTTTTTTCTTCAACCGATTAATCAATAAATGGTCGGTGGAAAAATTGTTTCCGAATGTATTATAAGATTAAAGCATTTTTTGGAAATAAAATAATTTTTGTAGTGATTTATCTTCGTTCGCTGGACCTTCCTCTGCGTATTTAATTATATACAAAAAGTGTTATTTATGCATGGAAATAAAAAATAAAATAAAAATTGGTAACATTTTACAAAGAGAAAAATGTATTAATGAAGATGAATTCTGAAATCCAATAATACAAGTTAAGTTAATAAATTAAATTTGAGTGTTGGATTTTTTAAATATAAAAAACGATAGTTTAGCTTTTCGGTCGATCGGTAGAAAAGTTTACCTCATTTCGTTTTATTGATTTTTATTTTTATTTTTCAACAAATGGCTCCAATTTGTAAACAGTAAATATTTTCGAAAAAAAATAATAGAGAACCTTTTGAAAGACAAAGCTAGCTTTGTAAAAAAACTAGATATTAATATTAATTCGACATCATTCAATAATACCAATCCATCTGGATTTAAAAAACTTTCCCTTTGGAAGAAATTGACCGAAACATTTTCTCCAATTTTACTCGTTCAATCCGACGATTCTTAAAAGTCTTCTTGATTATATAAATTTGTGGTTGCGTAGACTGCGAAAATTGCTAGCAAAGAAATAACGCCCGATGTGTCGGCGGCATCGGAGCAAAGAGACGTTTTTACGTATAATTTACTATACTGCATCGTATTGATAGGATTTAACTGCGGTTTTTTTCTTCTAACTTATAACAAAAATATAATTTGTTATGCAGAGAAAAAATTGGTGGGCTTTTTAAATTATTAAGTACGGAGTACGAAGGAAGACCGTAGTAGTGTATAAATATGTATATTATATACATTTTTTACATGACTCCTTTTCCGGAGATGCGAGGAGGAGACGAGGGCGCTAAGGTGATCAAGTATTCTGCGACGATATTGCGTACACCCAAACTGTATCGACGCCCTCGCCGATAGTCTTCAGGGGCTTCAAGTTTGGCAGTGGAAATCTACAGGCGACGATCCTGCAGTCTTGTCTCAGCTCGTTTTTAAACTTCTCTTCCAGCTCCTCCATCTAGGCAGATCGTGATTAAATCAGTTATATGCATGTTCGCATTTAAGGTGACGCGAAACCGATTCGGACGGTAAAAAAAAAAATGTTGCCATTTTTTGTTAACATTGCCCCATTCCGTAAAAAAAACCTAGCGCGATAGTAATTATCCCTATACAAATATCGTAAACTATTTTTTTTAAATAGGTATTTCCTAAATTTCGTATCTTAAAATCCACCGACCATAGACGCTACTTTTACAAGACTCTTTTCACATGGAATTAATAACATTGGCAAATGTTATTGTTTTAGATGTTAAATTTTTATGTCACATTAATATTTAAATAAATAAATAAATAAAAAATAATAAAAATAAATAAATAAACTAATTAATTAATATAATAAATATAAAATAATCCCGAAAAAAAGATTAATGCAAAAACAAAACATTTTCAGAGCATCATATAAAACATTCAAAATTTTACGTGGGAAAATACGTTGTACCATTTGTTCGACTCCAAAAATGATAACATTGTCGTACTGCTTGAGATCGAAATTCCAAAGATCTTGTCTATAGAACTTTGTTCTCGACGAGAGACCCTGGACGAAGGCCGAAATTCTGGAGTACAGTACAAGCCACGCGTTAAGCTCCACACCGCTGGCCTTGAAACCATTTTTCGCAGCGGCAAAAACCTGGAAAAAAAAATTTCACGCATCAAATGCTGAGTATTAACGAAAAAAATGTTTTTTTTATCTTCTCACACTTACAAGTCGGCCATCGCCGCTGCCCAAATCGATCAGAGTACCGGAGCGATGTTGCAATGCGCGCAGAACATTGTCCACTTGCTGCGTAGTCGCAGGAACGTAAGGTAAACAAATTCGTCTCAGAGCAGGACTGACGAAGGGTACGCAAATTACGCTGAGAGCTACGCCGATACCTCCTGAAAAATATTATTATCATTATTACTTATTTATAGAAAATAAGTTTTTATGTTTTACATCTGCTTCTATATATTGCTCTTCAATATATAAATCACGTAAACATGTAAAATCATGTAACAATATATAATTGATTATATTAATTGCAAAGACTATTTCTAAACATACTGTACAAAAACCGCAAAATTGTTTATTTGAATTAAATTTCTTTCAATTACTATGTTATCTTAATTTCTTATGTTAAAGGGCATGTCCCGTAAATAAATAAATAAATAAAATCAATTTTATTTTGAAAAATATTCGTTAACTCCCGCAATTGCAAAAAATGATTGTTATTATAATTTCTTGATTTTTTGTATTCAAATTTTCAATGTGCGATTACGGAAAGACAAATGTTATCGAATCGATGGCAAATAAGCGATACAGGGTGCTTCGCAAAGGTGTCAACATTTTTTCGTATTTTCGGCGAAGAGATGACATAAAGCGACGAACCTGTCAATCCGGCGAGAAAAAATCCGACTTTCGACGACTTCTGTGATATTTTAACTCCGCTTTCGTCGTTCGCCCAAGATAAATCGTTCATAATTGTGAAATCGTCGAGATTTTCAGGTTAGGAAATTGTTTCGCGAGAACGTGAGACCGGAAGTTTCAGCGTGGCGCCATCTGCGAAATATTCGGGAGACTAAAAGAGAGCCGATGGTAAAAAAGATTTCGGGAGTTGAGACAAAAAATATTAAGTGGTCTCGCATTAATTACCTAATAATTAATTAATTGAGATGAAAATTTATAAGTGTCGGCAGATTATTTAATGTCGAAAAGAGTTTAGACGTAAAGCCGAATTGATGAAGCCGTGCTGTGTCGAGTTGATGAAAAATATCGGATACCGAGGTGATTCGCGGAGGCTTAAAAATTGTTCATATTTTCGGAACAAGTAACGATACATGAATAAACTGTCAAGTCGCCGTGAAAAATACCGACTTTTGACGAATTACGCTACACTTTAATGCTGCTTTGGTCGCTCGTTCGCGACAAATTGGTCATAATTGTGAAATCGTGGAAATGGGAAGGTTAGAGAATTATTTCACGAGGACGCGAGGTCGGAAGATTCAGCCTGACGCCATCTGCAAAATATTTCGGCGACTAAGAGAGAGCTGATAGCAAAGATTTCGGGAGTGGAGATAATATCCCGCGAAGGGTGGACGAGTTACTCGAAAATTAAGAGAATGAAAAATTAAGTGGTTTCTCACAATTTTATTTCCAGCGTGAAAAATGTATCTTTCAAAAAATCGATCGTAAAATTCCATCACCATTTATGCAGGCTCCTCGTGAATTTTCATGGCGCCCAGCAGTTCTTGAAATCCTTGAAGTCTTCAATTTTGCTTGTCCTTAAAAGTTCTTTCAAATGAATGAATTCTTTTTTTTTTGTCGTTTCTTGAAATTGTCAGCTTTCGTTCATTGTGACGAAATCGCTTATATGATTTTTTTTATGGTTGCAATAAAGATCACTGTTGCAGCGATCATTACTGCGTCCTTAAAAATCCTGAGGAAGTCCTTGAAAGCTCTTTGAAACGTCCTTCCCATTTTATTTCCAATTAACAAAATAGAAAAGAGAATATTCGTTTTTTTTTTCTTTTGCTGCTGCTATGCAGAATTTCTCAAGTTTATGAAATTTAATAGATTTCAAAGGCTCCCTCGGGTTTCGAGGAGTGTTCAACGAGGACGAAGAGAGGAGTATTTAATAAAATATTTCGAGACTATAGTACAAAAAGGATATAAGTTATAGTCCATATGCATATCATAATCTATGCGCATACACACGTGTGTACATTAGGTAAGAACAATATACTTAACGAGGATCTCGAGATCACGATATATTAAACGCTTATGTTTCTTTGCTTTTTTTCTGTATTCTATAAAGAATATTTTCTTACGATATTACTTTGCATTCATACCGCCGCGTGTCTACGGCAAGTCTTTCAATCTTCGACGGAATCCCAATCCAAAGCAGACTAGTATACTTTTTTCCGACCGCGAATTTCAATATTTACGGTTGATAGAATAAAAAATTATAAACAAAAAAACTTTCCGCCCTTTAAATCACAAATTGTAAAAAATTCTTCCAAACATCGATATTGTTATTACAAGCGGTTAACTCCGAGTAAAAAGTTCCTTCTACCCAAAGAATTGGAGAATTACACGAAAATTAACGATATTGGATAATTGCAGCAACAAATCAATGTCGAGGCGAAGATTTGGCAGAAAATAAAAACTGCCTAAACGCGATAATACCAAATGTTCATCGATATCAATGAAAATTAATTCCTCATATAATGTAACTTAATAATAATAATAACAATAATAATATGTAATATTTCCTTAGAATTCATTTTTAAGCGAGTTGCCATAGAGTCGCGAAAATACGACTATTACATCTACACAGGTCACTGCCGTGTTAGAAATCGGTGAAAAAAAAATTATGTTTCAACAGTCTCGAATAGATATTTTTCGTCCGAATCGCGTGCACATCTCAAAATTTCACTGTTCGGACCGCGGGTAAAATATATAGAACTCTGTTATCTTGTTAACCGTATCAGTTGGAACGTAATAATATTAACATACGCCATTGTTAAGTCTCAATCGGAATCGTTCGTTTCGTCAGACATATCGGGGTCTCGTTCCTCACTCGATGGATTACATCCAAAAGGATCGTCGTTCCCAACGGGATATTGCCTCTTCAGAATGAGACTCTTTCGGGTGAGTCCCCAGAATCGTCGGGGCTTCAGATCCTCGCTCACCGCGGTGAAAAGCCAGCCGGCGTGAAAACCACAACCCTTGCAGCTTGCTATTGTCCAAGCGTACCTTCAAAAATAAATAAATAAATGAACAAATAAATAAATAAGACTCGTAGTGGACACGATAAAAAAAATTGACTGCGACAAGATTTAATAGTTTTACCCAGGAAACCAGCTGCAAACGATGGACGGTGGTTCTTGGTTGAGAACAAGATTTTTCGCGTGATAGAGCGTAACAGTTTCGTGAATTGCTCCTGCCGGATTGCAATAAGCTGCCTGCAAGCCCTCCTTGTTCATCGGAACAATGTCCGTGTGTTTGCCTATCAAAGCGCGACAAGTGCTGCAAACGAAAGCTTTCCCGGCGAGCTAAAAAAAAAAAATTCATTGGTTGAGTAACATTTAAAAAAAAAAATCATCATTTTGAATACTTTAAAAAAAATTATCAATAACATTTTTTTTTTATTGTCAACTTTTAATTTTTTAATTACGTAAAATGTTGTCTCACCATCGACAGAACTTTTGCCTCGTACTGGAGCCTCGAAATTGCGCAGTCGTACTGCAGCAGAGATATCTTTGCTGTGTCGTTCATGATGAGATTATGGGCGACCCAGAACGAGAGCTCTACCGGATCTACAGGTATATTGCTCCCTCCTATGTCATTAAAAATATTTTATCAATTTGTTTTACATGTTAGTGGTGAATTATTCAACAAATTTCGGCTTTCTGCTTTCTTTACTCAATCTGCTTTCAACAAAAATCTGCTTTTTTACTCAAGTTTAATTATTTTTTAAGCAGAATGGGAAACTTGCTTGATTCGACGAATTGGAGACAGTTATGGATTTTCATGGCGAGCCTCCTGGAGTCGTATTGGCGATACACCCAGGATGGCCAGGGCGTCACAGCAGAGTCGCGCCTCGATACCCTATTCTCAGTATGAAACAGACAAAAAGATCACCAATTAATCATATAATTTTTTTATGCAACTATGTGCCAAATAATATAAAAAATACATTTTTTATAATAATTAGAATAATAATAACAATAATAATATTTCATTGGAGGGAGATCGATAAAAATCAATCACATTTCTAATAAATTCAATTCGCAACTAGTAATCGACTTATCTCGATAAAAAAAATGATCATTTTTGTAACAATGTCCATCCATACCTGTACTCTAATGCTTTGGCCTCTTCCTCAGTCTTTGGAATCGTCCGAAGACGATCGAGGGAAGTTAGACGTTCCTCGAAGAACGGTAAACCCAATACTATCTCCGGCAGTATCTTCACGTCCGCAAGTATACGGCCGAGTGACTAAAATTGTTAATTCTCATCGTTAACGAGGAATATTTAGCTAATCAAATAATTAATTAATTATCCATTCATTATTTGTATCGATAAATAATGTATATAAAAATCAACGTTAATCTCAGCGGGACGATTACTCACGTTCCTAACTCTAAGTATCTTGAATCTCTGTCTGCCCTTGGCTTTGATGCGAAAACCGTCGGGATCGCCGTCGGAATACTCGTAAATCTCAGCGGTTGTGCCGACAAGTGTGTCGTTCGTCAAACCCGAACGAACAACACCGAAAGTTCGGTCCTTGTCGATGCAGCTCCGCAGCATGTTGATTATCTGAGCGCTGTACTCCACCATCGGCAGGGTTTGCTCCGGGAACAGTATAACCGACTTTTCGAAGAGCAGGGGCAAATTGACGTAAATCCCATTGTCGAGCAGGGTTCTGCCCCGCAGAACTTCCAAATCGGCGCCCAAGTACTGAAACGCGAGTAAATGATAACAAAAAAATCTTAACAACAAATTAATTTTTGGTATCGCTGAATGAATATTTTGGTAGTCGATTAATTTCATTTTTTTTTTTTGCTTCCTCATAGAGGAAGATGTTTGCGTAAAAAAAAAATTCGAGATTTTAGTGTCAAAGTACTTAAATAGTCTGAACGTCGAGAAATGCGATTTATGTGTGTGACAGAATTGCATCGTTTCAAACGACTATAACTCATAAACGGCTTGAGATATCCAGTTAAAATTTGGTCCACTAGTAGAGTAGACACGTCTCTTCATTCAGTGCAATTTTTATGTAGATTGAGGGCCAATTACGCGATTTAAAATTGTTTGAAAAATGTTTGTGATATCTCAAACTTTCGTAAATTTTGAGCTACCGTCCTAAAACTGCACACAAATGTAAAATTTTGATCAAAGATCTTTGGTATTGAATTTGGTCGAAATCTATCGAAATAGTCAGATTTTTATTTTTTTAAAATACAATAAATTATAGTGTAAATTTTGATGGTTTTAATTTTATGAGATATAGACATTTCTTGCATGTTGCGAAAAAAGGTGCCAAGTAATTTGCACCTCGTTTTTCCACACTTAACTCAAAAATACAAATTAAAAAAAGTTGAAAGATTACATTATCATATCGCTGTCCCGTAATTCATTATTCAATGATAAAAAATTTTTTTGTAACACACCGTGGGGCAAGACCGATGATTTAATTAAAACTCACTGAATGCGTAGTGGCCAATGCTAGATCAAACGTCGGTCCATCCTCCGGACATTGATCTCCTGCAACAAAGTATACATTTTAATCACTAAAAAAAAACTGAATAAAATGGGATGACAAAAATATTTAATATCTACTCTATGACTATTTTCGTTATTCCATTATTTTCTCATTCCATTCTCACGAACTATGCTTTTTGATACTTTCCTTTTATTTTGTTAATTATCTTCCAATCCTGTTTCGACTATATTTATAGAAAACAAATTGTTATGCTACTATTTTTTTTTCCAACTTTCTACCAATGTATATTCTATGTATAACAAAAATATTTTACATCAGATTTGTATCAATACATTGTTTTATTGTTTACATCTAATTGTAATTCTTTAATTATTCTAATTAATTTAATAATTTCCTATTTATCTTTACATTTGTAATAATGTTTATTCATTGAATTCATAAATTACTCAAATTCTTTTTTATTTGGCAATGTTCACATTGCTTTCGCGTTATCGCAATAGAGATTTCTTTGAACGACCGTAGATGAATTTTCTTCGCTGCAAAGTCATGACCGTCCATAGTGCAGTGTCTTTATTTTTTTTTGTGAACAAAGAAGTAAAAAAAAAGAGAAATGTCATAACATTAAATTTACAAACTTCAACAAGTTTATAGTCATGAACAAAAAAAATACTTATCAACAACAATCGCTAGTTTCCCACCAGCTTTGATATCGTGAGCAAAAAATTTCACATAAATTATGCTTCGCTCTCCGTTCCTTACAAAATGATAAACAGTCAATAAATTTTTTGCTGCGCCTTCCATGGACCAATGAAATTTGACAAATTTCATAGTTTGTGAGAGTTGGAACGATTTTTTAAAAGAATTTTCTTTTCACTTACTCGACTCCAAGCATCTTAAAACATTGCTAAATAAAAAAAACTTGCAAATAAAATTTTTGTCTTATATTTCTCAGAAAAAAAAATTATAATCTAAAGTTCATGTAATTTGCAACCGAGAAATGTTAGTGACATTTTTTTTGTACCGGAAGTCACGTGATACGAAAAAGTGCTAAAAAAAGGCAAACTTCCATTTGTGCTCTTAATATTTATTTATGAAAAAAAAAACATTTTTTTCTTTGATAATCGTCATACAAGTATCAAAATTTCGTGTTTTCCGTAGGAAAAACTATCGTCCGACCATAGATTCGACAATTACTCCGATTCGACCCCGACGATTAGGCGACACAATCGATCCAACGATATGTTTTGAAACCATTTTGCCCCACCGGCGAACACAGTGCATAACCCCCGCGTCGCGGACACACGACTTTTCCACAAACACCACAAAGTTAAATGAAAATTTCAACTGGTGCTCGAAATTAATTACCATCGTCCGCGTCGGTCGATTCGTTCGAGGACTCGACATCGGTGTCCATGGTTGATCGGTAGGTTGCGTAAAATGCGCGATGGAACTGACCTAAACATCGGCCATTTTGAGCCAGTCCCGGTCACGTGACTCCGAGAACCTCGTCAAAATCAGCTGCAAGAGCATCGTTATTTTCCCCCAAAATTCCTCGATAATAATCGCTCCCTCGTCTTTCAGCCTCGCATTTTTATACCTCGGTCATCCGTCGTGTTCGTTATTTACATCGGTTAATCGTATTGCAGGCGAAGGAAAAAAGAAAGAAAACTCATCGGTTCATTATACAATTTTATTGTCGTCGCCTATTTATCAAAGATGGCCGACAATCAACAGCATCAATAGAAAGAAACCAATCGCGTTGCCTCGCTCGTCCACGCGAGAAGCCTGAAAAAAACTTCGGAATCGTCTCTGAGGACTCGCTTCCGGCCAATTAACGCGACCAGCCTCGTTCCCGAATCCACCGGAAGTTCGTCTCGCATGAATACCATCTGCTTTGGGCACTTATCGTCGTACATCCGAAATCGCAACTTCCGGTCGCAGCTCCGACTATCACCTCGCCGTCTCGAAGCCCCTGAAAATCCTGCAATAAGATAATCGATTCCTCTGCAAAAAAAAAACCCTTCCGGAACGCGTCGGGTTGCATTTAAAAAAACATCGTTCTCGTCATGGAGATTGCAAGAGTCACGTCCGAGTTGCGAGTACAAGACGAGACGGAGAGAGGAAAGAGACGGAATGCCCAACCGGCGTGTCTATCGCTCGGCCGTGTCTCCTCCGTCGTCCGAATTCTCCGATATAGTTCGTCACTCGTAGCTGGAGATGTGCGCCGAATTTGCGACCGGTCATTGTTTGGTAAATCAACCGTCACGTGACCAAACGAAAAATTACCATTTTTCGAGTGCAGCGCCATCGCTCGCCGATTCCAAAACATCTCAGCGCTGCACACTTCGAAATCGCATACGAACCATACAAAATGCGATTCTGCAAAGATCAGGAACAAAAGGAAAGAAGCGTTTTCAATATACAATTTTATAAATGTTTCTATATGTTATAAGGTTTTTAATTAGATAATAATATTAATAGAAGCTTTACACCTGTGATCCAAAGATTGTTCAGTCTTTATTACTTTCTTAAAGAAGTTCAATATAATCGTCGTACATTGGTTCGAGTTTATTGTCAACAATAATGAAAGATAAAAGTACTACTGGACTTAAGAATAAAAAACAATGTATTTGAAATCGATCAAAACGGTGCCAAGAAGAAAATGACCGAGTTCGTGACCAAGGACGGTAATTTTTTGGTCAATTGACGGCTACAAAAAAATGACCGCGTCTGCTCGTGGCCCGTTGTGTCTAGCGCGACGTACGAGAGAGAAAGAGCTCCAGCGTTAACGCGACGTGGAGCGGCGCGCTTACTGTTCGGTGCTCGGCTACCTATTCCACGGGTTTCCACATAGCGGTGCTTCAACGGCAGAGCGGCGCGCTCGGCGGAGTTCGTGAATTTTCGTGAGGAACGTCGAGCGTCGATTGGCCGACGAGCGTCGACGGGTCGCGGAGTGGGGGTGAGAGCTGCGCGTAGACGGAAGGGCGAGCGCGGTGGTGGGGGTAGAGAGCCGCGGCTGTCGTCCAACCGGGTTGTTCGGTAGTAGCGCGCGTCCGTCTGTATGTGGCGCGGCGTGGGGCCAGAGGGACACGAGATGGACGGGCAAGCGCGGCCGGAGAGTGCGACTAGGAGGCCGCGCACTACTCGGGAGGCAGGGAGGGCACGCGAGAGACCACGGAGGAGGCGCGCACACACAGTTTTCAGTAGTCGTCGCCATTGCCAGGCTGGCCCGCCGCCGCGCTCTCGCATTCGTGACACTCACCTCGGTGTGCGCGGATACGATTAAAACAACCAAAAAGAAACAACAAAAAAAAAAGAAAGAAAAAAAATACACACGACAAAAAACGATTTAACAAATTTATATTATATATATACATATAACATTGAAGTAAAACGAAACGAGAAAAAAACACCACAGATACAGTCGATTTGAGAATTAAACGAATAAACGAACGAAACAAAAATTTGCAAGGATATTTGTTGTAAACATAAAAATAATTTTTAAAAAAGGAATATATATATATATATATATACACACACACATATATATATATATACATACTGTAACGTCGCTTGGAGAGACGATCGGGCTACGGGTTTTAGATTCGTCGGTTTAACAGAGGACACGCACAGGAGAATATCGGTATCGAAGCGTTATTAATATACTGGCCACTAGAAGACAAGACGGGTGAGAGGGAGAGCGTGCGAGCGGTGCGAGAGGGAGATAAAGAGAGAGGCACATAACGGGAGGGAGATATATAGAAACGAATCAACCAGAAGCACGCACGAAGGATTGACGCGATTTTCGAAAGAAAAACACGGAAAAACGCGACGATTCGCCAGAGGGAAAGGAGAAACACGAAAAACGAAAGAACGAAAGAGAAAAAAAAAAACCATAAAAGAGTCGGAGAGATACACCGAAAGCCCGTGTGGTGGGCTTGAGAGTTAGGAGGGTCCCACCGATGCAGAGATATTGCACCGAGCTCACCGAAAGATTGTTGAAATCCCTTGACAAGGAGTACAATGTAAGTAACAAACGGCGGCTCTCGAGAGGATTTTGATAAAAAAAGTTGAAAAAAAAAAGTTATAAAAAAAAAAAAGAAAACGCACACCGAAACTGTTACGAAGCAGCGGAAACGGGAGAACCGAACTCCTCGTCGCCGTCGTGGCCACTGCTCGTTTCTTGGCTCTCTTTGCCAACCCTCCCCCAACCCCCCCACCCACCCCTCACGAGTCTCTCGCGTCTCCACACCATATTTTCTCGAGTACATTTAACCTCGAACAATGCATTTCTGATGTAACATAATACACGATTTTTGTTGATTTTCAATAAATTTGTCTTTTCCTTTTTAGCGTCACCGGACGATTGTTCTTCTGTTTTTTTTTTTGTTCGGTTTTTCGGTCGTAATCTTTTGCCTTTTTTTTATGGTACGTAAAACGCGGCCTTACGAGTTTGTGTGTGTGCGCGTGTCCCGCCCGCCTCCCCTTTCCCAACCGCGCGCGGTACGTGCACCGACGACGATGATGCTCCACCAGCAGCGCCGCGCGCGCTCGGACTCCGAGCTCCGAACCCGCAAACGGCTATCGGGCCACTCTCGAAACTCTGTGCGCGCTCACTCCCGTGCCTTTCTGGAAACCCACCAATACCAACCGCACCCCGTTACGATCGTTTATATACGTATATGTGTATATCGCTTCGCGCATTATATATATATACGGATAAACCCGTGACTCGCACACTTCGTCTCTCTTCGTTCCACTTCGCGTGTTTCGTCAGCGAACGAAAACGCGAGGGAGCGAGAGAGACATATAGGTCGAGAAATACCTTCGAGGACACAAAATTCATCTTTTCGATGATGATTTTTCAGTTTTTTTTTTTTATTCGAATTGTTTCAGATGTAATCGTTCAGATGAATATTTTTTATTCGGAGACGAGGGTGAATTTGGATTTTTTTTTTTTGGGGGTTTGCTGGTTTAGATTTTTTAATGATTATATATGTAGATAAGAACGATGGGTTTCTGGCTCGATTTGCGGCGATGACTCGCCTCGTTCTTGTATCTTGAAACATACGCGTTCAATTCCGGCTCACGCCCTCTCCCCCGTGCGTAACCTCGAAATCTACGAGGGTTATAACACACGACGTCCACGTTTATTCGGACTCTTACGAAACGTCGATATCACGAGAACAAACTCGGACCATGCTGTTTCGGCTTTATGCCCTGTAGAAAATTCTTTTTTTTTTTTTAATCCTCATGAGATTTTTTTTCATCGATTCGTCGATGCTTTCTTTCAGATCGGGACAATTCGCCCGAGAATACGAGTTATTGCGACGTACTTTAGCGAATAATTTTGCTTACTCGCACGAGGCAGATTTTTTTTTTCTTGGGAATGTTTCGTCGCCGAATACGCCTTTTCAGGACGAGTCGTGGAGATCTTTGCTAATTTCTTTTCGTTTTCCTCGAGATCTAGAAGAATGAAACCTTTTTAGATCACGGAAAAATTTCCGAATCTCGTTCGTTTTCGCCAAAGACCGAGTTCGGTTTTCGGACGCATTTCGAGCCTCCGCTGAACTCGCCATTGCTCGAAATATTTTCGATGCAGATTTTTTTTTAGGGGATTTACATTTTTTGTTTTCCCTTTGCGAGGTCGAAACTCGCCGAATTTCGGCCAACGCTGACAATTCTCGTCGTCCCACCCGGAATAATCGTCTCGCGAGGCGGATTCTCCGATGATTCGCTGTGTTACACGAAGTAACATCTGGAACAAGTTGCCTTGACCATTCGTGAAAATTCACCGTTCGAGCCATTCTTTTTTTTTTTCACTCGGTACCAAAAATTGCGAATGATCATCGCAATTGCGAAATTGCGAATGATATCGCAATTTCGTGATTATCTTTTTTTTTTATTGACTTGCGAAACTTCTACTATTCCGGGAAAATATCGGGTTCTACGGAAAATCGATTTATTTTCGTATTAAAAAAAGAGACCATGATTCCTATGAATTGATTTTCAGATTTTTTTTATTTCTTTTTTTATTCGTCGTTGCGTCGGATTCGATTTTGTTAAAAGAACAAAAAATGAAAGAAAATCAATTTTATTATTTCATATATATTTACAAGAGCAATTTAAATTTTCAGGTCGTCGACATGGGAGCTGTTGTGGATGTCATCACGGCCCTGGAGAAGACGACGATCACCAAAGAGGTGCTTGAGGTAATACACCGGAGCAAAAATCCAAATTGGCATGAACAAAAAAAATTGCAGCGCAAGCAAAGCTTGATAGCTAATTTAGTTAACACAATCCATGTTTCACTCTATGCACATTTTGTACAACCGGCAGTTCGGTATTGACTCATTTCAGTGACTTTGTACAATAACGGAGGCACCACAGTAATGCAACACTAATTTTTTTTGCTGACTACCTGGTCATAGGCGTGTCTGCGGACCAAACAAACTTTTATCAGAATTTTTATACAATTTTTTTACTTTTGTTTTCCAATAAAAAAAAGAATTTCTGAATCTTTTTGTAATTTTTTTTTGCTGTCGTGTAAAGTACCAGAAAGGATGGTCGAATTAATTTGAAATTCAATAAAAAAAATTATATTTTGCATATGGAAGAGACGGTTTGCTACGATTGGAAGACAAGTTTTGCCACGATCCGAAGCTTCCTCGAAAAGTTATTGTGTTTTCAGACGGGACAGACAGACGGACAGAAATGGGGATGGACAGAAATGGGAAAACCTTTTTTTTGCTTTCTAGAACATGTAAAAAATGTTTCTGAACTATACATTTTTTAAAAACAACCCTTTCTCTCCGTACATACTTTTTATGTGGTGGAAAAGTAAAAAGGATTTGCTCGAGGTTGAAGTACAGAGATTCCAGTACGAACAAAAGATTATTTTCAAATTAATTCAGTTTTGTAAATACCCATGATTTTTATGCTGAAACTTTACTCATGTTCGTCAATCATTTAAAATCGAGAATATCAATTTGAAGAGTTATATGAGCATCAGAGTTTGTACAGGCAGTGAACAATTTTAAATATGTGCATTACAATATTGGAGTGTGTTTATTTATCTATAAAATACCGAGCTGTAAATGTACAGTAGTAATTGAAAAAAGTATCGAGTCGTTGAAAAAAAAAAAAAAAATTTACGCATAAAATGTTTCGGACTTGAAGGTTTAGAGTCATGCATGACAAACAGGGTGTCGTGGTTACCAGGACTTATTATTAATTACAGGATTAGTTAATGAGTCCATAAATTAAAATTAATATAGAAATCAATACAGAAAGTAATATAGAAATTAATATGGAAACTAATATAGGAAAAGGTTAAATACTAATTTCATGATTTATCAAACAGATCACAAGGCTTGGCAAATACATCAACGAGCTCCGTCGGAAGACGAACAACGATGCATTGGCGAAACGAGCGAAGGATCTGGTGCGCCGATGGAGGGATATGGTTCTGCCGTCGGCAAACACGACTCCGCAGCCAACCCCGGCGGACCCGGCGCCGCAGGCCCTCAACGGGACGAAGCCCCAGAGCCCGGCGTTGCGGGGGCTCAAGCCCCACAGTCCCGCTATACGAAGCCTCAAGCCTCACAGTCCGGCCCTCAAAGCCTTCAAGCCTCACAGCCCGCTTTTGCGGGACGCAACTCCCACCAAAGTAAGCTCGAGGATCTTTGAACGATTTGTTTTCGCCGCAATCCGTAAAGAGCAATTGGTCAAGAGATCTCGTAAAAGGAACTGATGAGTCTTGAGCACGCTGATCTCAGCTTTCTTTTTAAAAAGATTTTTTGGTTTAGCGAAAATTGAACTCGTGACAAAGTTTCCTTCGAACGAGAAACCTAGCTCGATGCTGGAAATAATTGGACTTTCCGTTTTCATTTCGTTACTTTAAAACTTGTGTGCTGCATCCGGATTGCTTGGCTAGTTTTCCGTCGCAGAGGCCTTTTATTGCGGTTTTCTGGACATCTGTTTTGTACCTGACGCGAGGCACGTAGCTAATTTTACCGGACAATGCTGGGCTTTGAATTGTTCGGGCTTACCTAGACTATTGCGAAACCGAGCCTTTTGTTAATCGACTGGGGTATAACCGTTATGGGAATATTTGTTGGGGTGTTCTGATAAAGGAAAATAGATTCATTTTTTAAAAGTAATAAACTAGGAATAAGGCAATTTTGTCGGTGAATTAATAATTTCGTACACTCACTCGATTTTTAATCATTTATTAACTGCTGAATCCAATTTAGTTTGTAAATTAACTGTTACACTCACGAATTAATTGCCAGATATTGTTCGAAATAGGAATATATTTAATTTTCCAGGACATTTCCGTGGATCTTGCGCATTGTCGAAGGGACCTAAAAGTAAAAAAAAAATAGTTTTTCTTTATTCCCGGAAATATTATATTCTCAAATTTAGCTGTAAATTATAATTTTTTTCCTAGCTGAGTAAGATTCATTTGATGAAGTAGTTTTCGTTTCCAAGAAAGTTAAAAACAAATAAAAATTATGGGGTATACTTGTTAATTTTTCGAAAATAATGTAAAAAAATATTTCATTTTCATTTTTACGATTTCAATGAGAAATCATAGTATATCACGAATTCACATTTTCGTCTTTTCTCACTTTTTCTTTAAAAATTTGGAGAAAGTGAACATTTTCAGCATAAACTTTTTTTACGGGCTTTTCACCGACACTATCATTTTGTACGCTTGTACCCAGAAAATACGCACTTCCAACTTTCTTTATATACACCCATGCATATATATAGATCCGTTCAAAAATCGGCAATTAAAAAAAAAATAATACGAAGTAGACATATTTTAAACCGCGGGTAAGCTCGATTACTATGATTTTCTCTTCATAAAGATAACCTCGAAGTTTATCAAATGTTCGTACCAATTCTGAAAATCTTAAAAACCAAAAAGTCGCCAAAGCCTCCCCAAAGTTCTCCTGTCGATTCAAAAGTACGAACAATAATTTTAAAAGAAGCTGCGCCTTAAACTACCGAGTTTTCGAATAAACATTTCTGCAATCCCAACTCTGATATCGAATTTTGTTTATATTTCACAAGGAAACAAATATAAACGTCCCTCAAATTATCCAATTAAAAAAAACATTAAACACTTCCCCAATTCTGCCTCTAATACCGAAATTTTATATATTTTTTCATAAAAACAAAAGCAGCAGGTGCTGAGCCCAGCGTCGTCGCTGCACAGCGAGCATTCGCGTTCGCCGAATCCGACGCCGCCGAAGCACCACCATCACCAGCACCACCACCAGAAGCCGCCGCTGAGCCACCCAGCCCCGACGACGACGACTGCGAGCACGACGAATCACAGGCCAAACACGGACGTATCTCCGAAGCCGGTTCTCGCCTCGACGCACAATCACACGATCGAGGCGGTGCCGCGTACCCACAGTTCGAACAAGCGCCTCCGAAAAGAGGATACCAGTCCGGCCGGTTCGCCGCCGACGCCGCCGTCGGCGCCGAGCAAATCGCAGCCGAACGACACGCCGGCCTCGCGACTCGAGCCGAGCGCGAAGCGTCAGAGATTGAACGGCGAGCAGACGAGTCAGAGTCTCACCAAGCTGACGGAGCCGAGCGCGAACAACAACACCCTGACCGGTCGCGGTACGAGCAACAACAGTTCGCGTCCGGCGACGTTGAATCAGCAAGTGCCTAGCCCGAGGGAGTCCGAGAGAGCGATCGATCGATTGACGGAGCCCAGGTCGACCGGGTCCGGGCGGGACATCGCCGGGGACTCGATCGCGGCAGCGCCCTCGGGACCGAAGAAGCGCGGTCGCAAGAAGGGCAGCAAGTCACTGAAGAATCAGACACTGCCGGAGGATCGGGTGAAGGAGAAGCTCGCCTCGATATCTCGTAATCCTAAGCTCAAAACAACCCAGGAACTGCTGGCCGATCTGCAGGCGCGTGGCTCGAACACCGCGGCTCTCGGGACGGGATCGACGACGACCCTCGCGAGCACTCACGGCCTTCCGAGCCGGAGCACCGAGCCTCCGAGCACCGAGGAGATTCTTCGGAGCTCCGCCGGTAACGATGACCGTCCGCTGTCCTCGCGGTACCTCCGGGCGAGCAGGGAGAAGACGTCTTCCCTCCGAGCGAGCTCGGGCCGCGACGGGGCTGCGACGAATTTCGGGGATTCCCCGAAGTCCCGAGCCAAAGCGGCCGGGGCAGCCGGAAAACGCTGGGAGTCCTCGAGGAAATGTGACGACGGCGAGGACTCGCAGCAGGAACACGTGGACGTCGACGGGATATCGAGAACTCGAGACTTGACCGTCGAGGAGATCCTCGCGAAGCTGCCGCCGTTGGACCGCGAGGCGATATGCTGGAGCGACTGCGAGGAGGAGACACCGGAGGAGGAGGAGGCGGCGGCCGAGGAGAACGAAAGGGAGATCACCGAGGAGGACGTCGACAGACTTCACGGCCAGTGCGTTGAGGGATTGAACGGTAATTTTCAGGTGAAGATGAAAATTACGAGCGAGGACGAGAACGATGAGACGAAGAAGGCGGTCGATGATCGCGCGAGGGACGAGAAAGTCGACGACATCAGAGCCTCGGACGAGTGGAGCATCGCTGACGTCAAGAAGAAAGGTGTCTACAGGAGATTAGGGGGTAACGAGGACGATCGAGAGTTTCGGGAGTGGCACGAGATGCTCGCGAGACCGAGCTACGACGGTCAAATCCTCCACATATTGCCTTATGTTATCATCGATTGAGAGAGAAAAAAAAACACGCGGTTCTTTTCTCTGTTTTCCGTATTCTTTCGTTCTTATCAATAGCTGTTGGATTTTTTTTTTGTTTTTTGTATGCAGAGTGCCTCGAAACATGCGACGATGTGGATAGTATGCGTGGTTATAAAATTGGCAAACTTGCTCTTTGGAACGGTTTTTTGTTGCACGTTTTTCTGTTACGCACCGTTCGGCCGATCGCGCGCGCCACCCGTGGAGGCGTCCTCAACTAGGCCGCAAGTTCTGATTGGCGGAAAGTCCAACTGCTCGTAACTCCAAAACTGTACATCGAAATTCAAAACTCCAAAGAGAAAGTTTGTTCGGTTTTCATCCGCGAAGACGATCGTTCACTGTGTTCCACGATTTTTTTTTGGTGTCCTTTGTACACCGTGGAGAACAAGTATTTTTTTTCCCCAGTTGTAAAAAGTATGTTTTGTATACTCTCTGTCTCTCTCTCTCTCGCTTTTTCCACGGAATCGAGAGACCTCGACCCTCGAAAAAAATATTACTAAAGAATGAAAATACTTGTATTAGTTTAATTGTTCTGCGCGACGACGTTGCTGTTTCTTTCCCGAGACTCTATCGGCTTACGATACTTTCAGTGTGATCGCAGCGATCGAATGCCTGGCGCTCTTTCGAACGATTATTATTATTTTTTCTTTTTTTCATACGCGAAAGCTGTGACAAATGTTTGAAAAAATCACGTTCCTCGAATATTCGAAAAGCATGTGCAGCTCTTGAGGAAAGCTGGAAAAAATTATAATTATTATAATTATTATTACTATTACTATTATCATTATTATTTTTTTTTGCAAAAAGAACGAGAGTGAAAAGGGAAAGGAAAGTGAGAAACGAAGCCACGTGTGTGTGTGTGTGTGTTGGGGTATGGCAATTACTTTGTTAGCCTGTTTATATTAGCCTGATAATTTCTGTTTCGACTTTTTCTCTTTTTTTTTCATTTTCAAAATCTTATTTCTCTCTTCTGTTCGTTTCTTCCTTCGTATACTCTCGCCATGTAAATAATAGTTAACGCGCGGGATTATGGTAGCAACGGTAATATATATATATATATATATTATTTTTTTCCGAACGAAAGTGACGCACGAACAAACACCGATCGTAATAAGTATATAATCGAAACAAAAGCAAAACAAAGAAATCAGATTAAAACGAGTGCTACACTACACTACGATGTATACATTAATCTCGGAGATAATATTTTGGAGTTGTTTTTGCAAAACGAGAATCGGGACGGAAACGAGAGAATATTGTATGCCGCGGAGAATACTGAGCTTCGACAATACGTTGAAAAAAAAAGTTGAGAGCGAAGAATAAATAGACAATTACAGTCGAGGGAATTTCGTTCGACCTTTACTATTACGGTGCCTTTTCTATTGCTTTGTGAGTTAAATTAATCGCTTAGTTTGTACACATGATCCGCTGCGATTGTAACTCTTGAGACTCGAACTTTTACGCATTTGGTGTTGCGACCAATGTTTTTAATCTCTATCGGTTGTCCAATCGATCCGAGTGCGTTAGGTTCGATCTAATTTTCAGTGTTCGCTAATTCGCCCGATAAATAGTTACATCGCATTCGCGGTTCGATTCCGAGCAGACTTTGTCTTTGAACATTTTTCGTAACGTGCGTAGTTCTCGAGTTACGGGCGTATCAAGCGTTCGGCCAATGAGCACAGTCGGTGTCTCGCGCGCCATCTGTTGAGCGGCCGTCCCATTGGCTCGATCTCCGACAGCTCGTAACTCCGAAACTAAGGGCCGGACGAAAAATGTTGAAAGAGGAAATTTCCTCAGTTTTGAGGCCTGAATACGATCTAACCATTTTTGAGTCGGTTCTTTTTCTCCTTTTTGTTTATTCATCGTCTTTTGATTTTTTTTTCAAATAATTGCTTAGCGATAATTACCACGTTTCGAGGGTGCTGTGCACGTTATCGATTGGCCACGTGTTCGTGAAAAGTGGGTTTCCTCTGTTACTTTCGATAGGGAAGAGAGCCCACTTTTTTTTTGTTTTGGTGATCGGCAAATCGTTTTCTTATCAAAACAAAAAAGTGTTTCTGTGGCGGAACATTAAAGCAGAGAGGATAAAGGTGGAATTATGTAATTCTAAAAATCCATTTCGTCTAGTCTGCACCGAACATTACTGTTTAATTAAGATCCGCACCTCCCGCGTCATTCGGAGAGAAAATGTGACTAAAAAAATAGTAATAAAAAAATTTCTTACAAATTAAAATAAAAAAATCTTTCGTCTTACGAATTTGATACTGCACTTTTTTTTTTCTCTATTATCCGAGCTTTTCCAAGACGTCGATATTTTTTCGTCACCCTTCACGTGATAAAAACATTTTTACATCTCAAGAAAACAAAAAAAATCTACCCAAAAAAATTGCGTCGATCTGATAAAAAGGTATTCTCGTGAATGAAAAATAAAAAAATCCAATAATTTCGAACTAGATTTTTGGATTATTGGAAAATTCTAAAATTGCCAAGTTCCCCGAGGTTCGAAGCCAGTATCATCTCCGCGGTTTTTGCCAATCAGAGGAACACCGAATGATGTATAATGGTTGCGTTTATTGAATTTACTTATTACGTTAATAATTGTACACCAATCTTAGTTATACTGTATCGCGACTGTGTACTATCGGGTATCCGTGTAACTGTATATCGTTTTAAGATAGATGAAAAAAAAAACAAAAAAAAAAACAAAAAAAAATGAAACACATCGCTCCGCACCGATTCCGGTTTCGGAGTTTCCAAGACTTGAAAGAAGAAAAAAAAACATAAGGATGAAAATATTAGCAGCGAGGTGGAGATTGGACTTGTGCTGTAAAATGTCTCTTCGTTAAAGAGAGAAGAAAAAAACATCCCTCGCGTCGTGACGAGGAAGAAAAAAAAAACTGAACGAGAAGCTCGAACTCGACAAACCCGTGCCTTTTGTGCCTCTAACATTTAATTACGATTTGGCAACAAAGGAGAGATAGCGTGCGTGCGTGGAAGTGTGTATGCGTGTGTGTGTGTGTGCGTCATACAGAAAAGAAAAAAAGACCAAATTAGTGGAGCAAAAAAAAAACAATTGAAAAAGAGAACGATGGAAAAGCGTATGTCAGCAAAAAAAAAAGATTATGTGGGAGAGAATGAGATTATCCTGTATGACAGAAAATAAAGAGCTGATGCAACAACCATATATATATATGTATATATATGTATATATATGCATATGTATATATATATATACGTTTAAATTTGTGTGTTTAATAAAAAAATATTAGGAGACGCAATTAAAAAAAAGATTATTCTCAAAGAAACATCTTTTTTTATAGTTGAAAAATTTATTGATGGATTTGTTGACGAATCGATCGTTTTTTTGGGCAAATATTATATTATGTGAAAGTTTTTTTTTTAATAACGTATTTTTTTTATCGGTAAAAAAATCGTGTCAAAAATTCCATGCTTCTTATTTTCCGTTAAAAAATTCTCGGCATATATTCTCGAGTATAAAAGATTGTGGAAATTCAATTTTTTTTAATAACAGAAACTATTTAGAAGATATATATACATATGTATCGATGGTTTAATGTTATATAGACTGTCCATAAGGATAGCCTATATGCCTTTTTAGCATTAAACCATTGATATGTATGTACAATATTGAAAAAACGCAACTCAAAAATGTAATGTTTTTAATTCGAATTTGGGGATTTTTTAATACGATTAGAACACCGTTACGAACAATCAATCGTGTGGGCATTTTTATGCGATGTTTTTTAAAAATAATACTCATTTGTTGGCCTAAAAATCGTCGAATAAAATTGAAGGAGCTTTCAAGAACTTCCTCAAGACTTTCAAGGACGCAGTAATGGATGGTTAGTCACACGGAACGTATCCATCGTAACACGAAATATTCTTAAATTTATTCCCTGATACTTTCGATGTTTTCGAAATAATAAAAAAAATATTTCTTATACGTTCTTATACGTCGATTTCGTGTTACCAACACTCGCTCTCAATCGCAACTGTACAAAAAGTTACGTAAGTGCTTTCGTAAATCGAACGAAAAAAAAATCTTAAGGATCTACAAAAAATTTCAATGATCGATAAGAAATTGCTAGGATCTATGAAAAAATTGGAAGTCTAAAAAAATATTAAGGCTTTGCAAAAACAAGCCAGGGCGATTGGATGAAAAAATTCGAAATTGAATACCAAAACTACATTGTACATGTAAAAGACACACCGCAAGTTTCGCTTAGAACCGAAGTCTCTTCGAAAAGTTATTGTGTTTTCGGACAGGGCAGACCTACATATAGACCCAGATAGAAAAATGACGGCACGGCGGGTGAACAGTGGCGGTACCAATGGTGCGATACCCGTTACACGACACGTTCTTCTATCTGGAAGACAGACAAAAGTGAAAAATGCTTTTTTTCTGGATTTTGGGACATGCAAACAATTATCAAGACCATAGTCTGACAATCGAATTTTTTTGGGATTGCAATACTATGTCTCCTTGCATAATTCGTATAGGATGAGAAAGTAAAAAATGGAAGGTCAGTTCTAGGACTTTCCAAGGACGAGCAAAATTCAACGACATGCTAGACATCACTTATGTACGCATGTCTAATACCACGGTCGGTAAGGAAAACTTACAAATTGGTTTCAACGTTAACAATTTACGGTCAAAAACTAAATTCTTACCCGAAACTAAATCGATATCCGGGTCATAAAAGAATTTATTGTTAACCGGACATGGACGTCATTTCCGGTAAAAAAAGAAAAAATAACTAGTTTTCGTTACCGACCGAGCATATCGTTGCTCAATTTTTCTAAAACATCAATTAAACTGGCCTATTGACCTTTTAGTAAAAGAGAGAAAAAAAAATCAACACGTATAAATACTTTCTTTCGCATATCGTATATTTCTTCGAACACCGTCGAATCATTTAGCTTTTATAATGTAATCGTATGTTCATTCAACTCTCGTCGCGTAGTTCAAGGTGTATTTTCTTGTGTGTGAGTTTCCGTGTGTCTGTTCATTCGTGTAATTTATTTTTATTTATTTTTGTGTATGTGTATGTGTGTATATATATATACGCATCCTGCTTCGTAATTCGCCTCGAGGCAGCAGCGTGTATATGTATAATTAATAATAATAATAATTAATTAATTAATCAATAATAATCCGCCGACGCACAGTTATCCCGCGAGGAAAACAACGTTTTTCATCGATTTGGACACAGCACCCCACTCTCTCTCTCTCTTTCTCATTACTTCTCTTTTTTTCCTCTTTTTTTCACTTCCAGTAGTCCGTTTCTTGTGTACCTAAATTTTTCGTTTTTTCTTTTCTTTATTATTTATATGTTTATTCATTCGTTTTTTCCGCTAATATTTTCACGGGCTCTTCATTTGTTTTATATTCCATTTCGTTTATTGAATTTTTGTTTTATACTTCTCGATCTTGATCTCGATGGATCAATTCTTCCTCCGAGGATCGAAAATATTTTCGCGACCGACACGTTAAAAGATCGAAAACTCCGAACGCCCCCTGACGACTCCAAGTTTCGGATTTCGTTTTTTCATTCGAGTTTTTAATTATCGGTTCTTTTTTTATTTATTTTTTATTCTTCATATTCATGTTCGCGGACCCACGTTCGAGAAATGGGTCGAACGCGCGTCCGCGATACCTTCTTTTTGCTCGAAAAACTTACGTTTTTCCAGAATTCCGATACATTTAGCTAAATGAAATACGTCTAATTGCAATTTCCGTTCAACGAAATTACGATTGGCGATTTCCTCGACACAAAAAAAAATCATAATGCCTATCATCGATCATTAATATCTTCCAGCGTCATCACGTCAGGTCGCAATTTCAACGCAGCACTGAGTACTCGCGATGACAAAAAGTGCGTAGAAAATTCAGTGCGAAGTCCCTTCACGGGCTTCGTCCCGACCTTGACTACCTCTCACCTGTTTCCATGATTTTTTTTTTTTCCTAACGATCAACAAAATTGTTTTATCTAACGCACCCCCGGTTTCTCGAAGAACCTTCGAGATGAGTATCCTCGAAGGTTTCCGAACGACTTCGCTATAGCAATTCTCATCGCTCGGTTGCGTGACGAATTGTGAAAAAAAAAAAAACGAAAAAGAAAATAATCGGAACGAAAACCTCGAATATACTCGAAAACTCGAGGATGTTAAGTGGTTGGAAGTTTTCCAACAAAACGAATCTCTTAGACGCAATGTTAGCGGTCCGCGGATTTTTTTTTTCGTATTAAAATCGCAAAAATTTAGCTACAATAGTGCCTCCGCGTTGACGAACGATGCGAATGTAGATTTCGTAATTGTTGATTATTTCCGTTGGTAACCATTTAATATATATATATTTTTCATAATGCCTATTGTTTTCGTGGGATTATAATTCGTGTATGCGAGGAAAACACCGTCGTCGAGTGGAAGGAGGCCGTTGTTTTTTTTTCTCCAAATTAAAAAAGCTGCTTCGGGATATTTTTTTTGTTTTTTCATTCGGCTTTCGTCAACCATGTCCATCAACAGCCCGTCGAAGTTTGCGTTGCTGCTCGATCATTCCACGCGTCGGTCTGTCCTGTCTAAATCCTCGAATTTCTCTGTTTTTTTTTTTCCTTTTTTTTTACATATCTGTGTGGAAAAGAAAAAAATTAGATTATTAAGATGATAACGGGGATTTGTTTCGAAGGATTTTAGATTTTTTTGGGTAATTTACTCTCGATTTCCGACCCCGCGGAGATGAGCTTGGAGCTGCTGTGCGACTGTGCGGCTGTGTTACCTGGCTGGCTGTTCATCTGGGCCGCGATGCTCGGACCCCCGAAGCCCGGTGGTGGCTGCATCGCCCAGTGCTGAGCCGGTGCGTTCTGTTCCTTAAAAAACAACACAGTCGAAATTCAATATTTTTTTTTTTGCAGTGACAATTTTACCCGGAATATTTTATATTCCAGAAAAGCCGATTTTCGATCTCAGTTATCATTCGCTTGAAAAAAAAACCTCTTCACGACTCACGAAAAATTGAAAGCGAGATCCGAAAAATTACAATTAACATTAGGGTAGTCGTTTATCTCCGCGAAGACAGGGGTGCAAAAAAAAACGAAACTATGCCATAAGAAAGGTTTGTACATTTAACGGAACTTTCTTGTCCAAAAATATTCACCATTTTCTTGTTTTTGCAAATTTGACAATTTTTTTTCTTTATGAACCATATCTTTACCACAAAAAAATGTAAAATGAACAAGAAAAAAAATATTGCGGACGGTTGTGGACAAAAATTTGTGGTCCTATGCAGAAATCTTTTTTTACCGTGTATCCTTCTTCAAAATAGTCCGTCACGATTTTAATCGATTGACCAGCTCATTTTTGGTCAAAAGGTTTTTATGGAGATGAAATTCTCATCGTAATACTTTACAAGAAGCTCCAAGCACGGTTTAATCGAGTCTCTACCGTAAACATTAAAAGTGGTGTCTCGTAGTTAATGAAATTTCACCTGTTGCGCATTGTGTGGCACGCTGTGGGACGGATGAGCCCGTGGAAACTGCCATGTGCTCGTCGCCTGGAAAGACAGTGGCCTGGAGGAGCTGACAATCGCCGGGTCGATCGAGGTCCAGTCGGCGATCGGACCGAAATTGTTCCAGCCCCCCTTCTGGTGCAGCGATTGATGATGAAATTGTTGCTGCTGCTGCTGTCCGTTCATCTCGCACCAATCTTTAAGGCTGTACACTGCGTCGCTCGCACATTTGTTAACTCCTGAAACAACGAAACGGACGATCAATACAACTCTACGAGATCAATTTTTAATATATCTTCTTGATTTTATTTTCTTTTTTTTTATAGGAAAAATAAAAGCGTGACTGACGGAGGAGTGACTTACCTTGTGATGTGAGAAGAGGATTGCCGTTCGGAAGATACGGTCCCTGCTGTGGTGGCTGTGCTGCTGGTAAATAAATATCGTTATAAAAATAAAGTTATTTTTTATTTAGCGTTTTATTAAAATAGTCATAATTTCATTATTGTTAAATGAGCGAAACGTGACTGCACGATATCGATCTTTTTTTTTTTATTGAAGACACCTCTAAATGCGAACAGCCACCGGCTTATCTTTATAGGAACAATGAATGAGCGATGATCGGTGCGTAAATGACGACGAAAAGGAGGTCGTTAAAATTAGTCATTGGCGTTTACTAGTTTTATCAAAGGCCGTCAAAGGTGCAGGTAACTCATTGATGGAACGAAAGCGGTGTCTAATACGGCGATCGGTAAACAGATCCTTCGAACAGTGTAGCTCGGGGCGGGCAACAACGAAAAACGAATGAAAATGAAAATTTCGCATGTGAGGTGCTGTTTCAAAATTCTTGTAAATCGATGTTCGTAACTCGCAGACAATGAACGATCTTTATGAATATGAAATATGATATCCGATATACGTCACACGTGACATCCGGTTTGAAAATCTTATTTTTCGACCGGAAATCACGTATTTCGCATGACGATAGTCCACAGCGCTGATGTGTACCGCGTTGTTGTGTGCAGTTCACCGAGACGCACAAAATTAAACCGGCATAGTATAATACGGGTATAGTTAGGAGATTATGAGGACCCTCTAGATTCTTTAAAATTGGAACAAACAGAAAAAATTGAGAAGAAAATCTAGGAAGAGGGGATCGAGAGTAGATTAGTACAAACCGGCAAGAGCAGCATTCGTAGGCGCGGGTCTTGGTATCCCAAGTCCGAAGGAATTCATATGACTGGGTGTGGAGCCAGGAAATCCCGGTGGAGGAAGCCGACTGCGTTGGCCAAGAGTATTGGCCGGCATCGGGGCTTGCTGCCCGGCTCCGTTCTGACCTCCTGCGCTCGGCTGCTGTTGTTGTTGCTGTTGCTGCTGTTGCTGTTGCTGCTGCTGCATCAAATTCTGTGGAAGACGAGAGAGCAGACTGTGCGACTGATGAAGCACGTGAAAGTTCTGCAAATGGGTCGCCTGTTGCTGAAAGTGCGCGAGGTGAGCGACCTGCTAAAAAAACAGGTAAAACACAATTACATTGAAATCTCAAAATTGTATAATAATTATATATTAATGTAAAAACGATGTATTATAGTGTCTAGTATTCTTTTCCTATCCGGTGTCCAAATACTCGAATGTTTATTGATAAATTAGAACGAGTTCATAATCATTTTTTGCATTTGGCGGCTTATCGTCTCAATCGAGCTATGGACTTTAGAGATCATGATTATGGCCTAATGCGAGAAATATTTTAGGAAATTGCGATTGCGGCGAGTATCACCTGTGTGAAGTGCTGAGGCCCCAGTGCCGCGAGGCCTTGTTGCTGAACCCTGTTCTGTTCCTCCCGATCCCTCTGCTGCTGTTGCTGATGGTGCTGCTGCGCTTGGACTTGCTGCTGCTGTTGCTGCTGTTGCTGCTGCTGGAAGAGCCTCTGCTGCTGCACTTGCATTTCGTTTTCCATTAACTCAGCCAGCGCTTTCTGTGTCTCGTGGAACGGATCGAAACCCAAATCGTCGTCAGGTTTAATTTCCGTGTTAACGCTATTCGTCGTTCCGCCGGTGGGAATTTCGGGTCCTCCATGACCGTTCTGCTTTATATATTCGCAGTTTTCTTGATTCTGTTGATTCTGGCCAAAATTAAGACGATTTTTTTACGGTAAACATTTTTCATGTTTGAACCAAAATTTTCAAAGTGAAAATAAAATTTTCTAGGTTACAACCAATTTTTTAAAGATAGAAATAAAGAGAGGTTTAGATGTTATTTTTTTATTTCATACCTGCATAGCGAGCCTCTGCTGCAGCGAATTTTGTTGAAAGTCAGCCATGAATTTTGAGGCCGGCGAATTAACGAGAACGCTAGGATCGAAGGCTCGTGAGGCTTTCGCGGGAGTTGAGGCGTACTGAGAATTCAAATAGTCCTCCTCGTCGATGAAGTCTTCGGGGTTGAAGGGCACGTTCGGTGATCCCGGCGGGCTTGGCTTTTTCGATACGTGATTCGACGTCATTCTGTATTTTTCGGGTTGGAAACCAAACGCCGCTTGCCAGTCCTCGCTCGAGTGTACGGAAGGCAGAGAATCCGGGATCGGGGCCAGGCACGTACTCGCCCAGTCCAAGCTCGAATTCGCTGTTTTTTTCGTTTTCAAAATTCAAAGTTTACAGCTTAAACTTCGAAATTTACTATTCATAATTCAAACTTTGAAGTTGAAAGTTAAATCATTAAAGTTTAAAGTTCTTTGAAGCGCAAACTTAAAGTTTAAAGTTTAAAGCTTAAAGTTTAAAGCTCAAACTTTGAAGTTTAACGCTCAAACTGGAGTTTAATGTTTCAAACTTTGAAGTTCGTGATTCAAATGAAATCGAAATAAAAATAAAAGCATCGCTTAGGAACTTGCCCGTCTGGGTGTGAGGTGGCATTGTAACGAGAGTCGAGACCTTCTGGAAGCTATTAGAGCTGAAGAAGCTGTTGTTGTCCGTTTGGAAGATGGAACGATGATTGAGCTGCATCTGTTGGGTGACGGTGCCGTTGACGACGCTCGTCGGACATCCGTGAAGTCCCGGAGGTGGACTCTGACGAGTGCCGAGAACACCGCCGTTCGTACTCGTTGTCTGTGACGAACCTGACCGAATGATACAAGCACCGTATAAACTCTGGACCAACGGAAGGAATAAAAAAATATAAAAAAAATCACAACCAGCATTCGCCATGCTATTTCTTCAATGGGTGTTTTTTTTTTATCTGGATAACGAGAGGCACAAACGACACGATGAAATAACGAACAAAAATACTGCAAGATTGTTCACTGAAACGAACTCTCTTTATTTCGACATCGATCGTCGGCAATGGTCGCTATTCAACAATAATAATCCAGGAAAAGTCGCTTTTTCCACAACAAAAAAAATTAATATAATATATGTATATATATGAAAACAATAAAAGTAAAATATTGAATTTTCAAAATTATAAGAAAAAAAAAGTCAAACGCGTAGCGTTGAGTAAAGAAAATAAACGAAAAATCTAACACAATTCTTCTCTTGCAACTACGTTTAAAGAATAAAAAGATATTAATATATATATGCACATAACATATACAAAAAATAATAAAAAATAAAATATTGAATCTTCAAAAATAGAATCAAACGCGTAGCGTTAAAAAAAACCTGACACAATCCTTTCTTTTCAACTTTTTTTGTTTCTCCTAAATATATCCGTACGGCTGACGATCTCAGAGTCGCTCGATGAGCGATTATAGTGTATATAACAAGTGTTAATTTTCAAAAATCATAATCTCCGTTGATTAAAAAAAAATCGAAGATGAGCACGACGATAGCGACGACGATAAACTCACCCAATATATCGGTCGGACTGTCGACGAGATGTTCGCGCTGCCGATGGTGATGATGATCTTCTATGCTCCCCCCTAATCTGTCGGTCGGCAGATTGCCGCTGGCGCTCGATGACTCCTCGGTGCTCGACACCGTGCTCGCCGGCGTGCTGCCCTCGCGCTGATTATCGCTCTCGCACTCCGACTGGCTCCTCTCCCCGTTTCGCTGGATCTGCTGCTGTTGGACTTCGGAAATCGTTGCCGAGCCAGCGACACCGTTAACTTTCGTTTCCCTTCCGGCCTCAACGGTCTTCTCCTCGATCTCGAGTTCCGATTGTCCCTTCGCCGCGGCCTGCTGAGCTTGCTGCTGCTGCTGCTGCTGCTGCTGACCGCTCTGATGATTGTTCGAATTTTCCTGGCTGTTAGAAAAATTATCCTGGACCTTGCAACGGCCGTTTTGCCTCGCCGTCGTCGTCGTATTCGTCGTTGTCGCGTTAGTTCCTCTGTTCGCCGCGCGCCGCGTGTCGCTGCTCGTCGTCTCGCTGTCCGAGCTCGCGAACCCTCGAATTTCCTTCTGCGGGCCGTTCGCGACCGCGGAACCCTGGGACGACGTTGTGCTCGAGGATTCCGACCTCGATGTCGTCCGGTTTACCGAACCAGCGCTACCGCCAACCTCGCCGTCGCCGCCGGTCGTGCTCGCGCCGTGCTTTTCCTTGTTCTGGGTGTTTTTGTGCTTGTTCCTCGCAGCCTGAGCCTTGCTCTCGCTGTTACTCTTCCCTCGACGGGTCGACGACGCACCGCTCTCACCCTTGTTGTTGTTGTTCTGCTGCGACGACTGTTGCGACTGGGAGACGACGGGGGGAGAACCATTACTCGACAGGCCGCTCGGACCCGTCCCGCTACCGTTCGATATTACGACCGGAGGCTGCTGGCCGCTCGGCTGCGTCGGGGGCGATGACTCCTTGCTGTTCGTCTGTGGGGCTGCGAAAAATAATTATTTTATTTTTTAATTTCTTTCTTTGACTAAATTAGACGGTATGTATTGTTATTGTTTGCAGAGTTTCTGTGATATTTAGGTTGAGGTAAACTATGGAATCGATGGATTTATGAAAAAAAAATTGAGTTTTGGAATGATTTTCACTTTTTAACAGCATATGAAGCGTGTAAGGATAGAAATTATTGCAATAAAAAAATTAGACTGCCATTAATCTATTTCTGTCTGTCTTTAGGTCTGTCTTATCCGAAAACACAATAACTTTGCAAAGAGTCTTCGGATCGCAGCCAAACTTGCTATCTATTATTTACATAAATTATTAACTTATTAAATTGTTAAATTATTAAATTATGACATTATCTTTGACTTACTGTTTGTCTGACCAGGCTGTAACGAGGGCCACGCTTCTTTGATCTGAGACGTCGCCGTGCCGTTTTCCCGAACCGTTGTCCCCGTCACCGGGGGTGAAGGCGTCGGTTTCCTGTACAAATTACATATCAATTTTTTTTAAATTTGATCTTCGATATTTCGCACCGGCGGAGTAAATATACCAGTGAATGGACAGTCTTGACGCCGAAGGACTTTTCCAAATCGTTGGATTCACATTGGTATTTAAAAAATCTGGAATACCTTAGGACAGGTAAGTTTTGTACATTTCAATTTTTCAACCACTAATCGCTCGGGCTGAATTCTATTTTCGAAAATAATCCTAAAACGAGTCAAAAAACTAAAGTAAAAAAATTAAAAGATTGCGTTAAACCTTAATTCTCTTGTTCTTCAAAAAAATTCAATTTCAATCATGTTTTTCAATGAAAAAATTTTCGATTAAGAAAAAAAATACAATAATTAATTTTGAAATTCCCTCACGTTTCCCGGAATCCACGATTAATTATTATTTTTTTTCCTGTAGCATTTCCGAGTATTAAATATTAGTGGGTAAATTTAAGAAATATAAATATAAATCTATATTTCATAAATTATATGTAAATGAATTATAAATTTGTTTTATTTTATAATTTATAAAATAAAACTAACGGTAATCAATTTCCGTGTATCTTCTTCGTACGAGCTGTCGATACGCGGGTCGATTCACCGGCAGATTTACCGCGGATGCTTACAATCGCAATATTTATCAATCAACAAAATTTACCACGAAACTTCGAGGTAAACGAAAATTATGCTTTTGCCGAAAAGATGCTGAGCGTGGCGGCCGACGACGGAATAACTACTGGTTTGACAATTTACCGTTGTGTCGAGGACGCATGGGCGTGCAACGATTGCACAAGCTTTCGCTCGTAATCCTGGTGCTTGCCCTGATGCATCTCCTCCTTCGTGAAGGACGCCTCCTGGTCCCCGAGATCGTGCAAGTACATGCAATCCGGCTTCGGACACGACTGATTCCTCATAAAGTGTGAACAGTACTTGGTCGTGCCTAACGACGTTTTTATCGTCCTACCGTCCACCACGATGTTGTTCACCGCCTCGATGGCGCGTAACGCGTCCTCCTGGCGCTTAGCAAAAATAAAAAAGAAGATTATAAATAAAAAATTATATAGATTTTTTAAATAAATAAATGAATTATTTTTAACAAAGTAAAAAATTTTTCTACAATTTCATTACGACGAAAATGGTTGTGTGAAATGTTTTATCGAAGCCTCCATACCTGGTAGGTAACGTAAGCCGATGCGCTCGGACCCTGCGAGCCCGCGTACGACGTACTCTGATTGATCACGACCTTGTGTATCTTCCCGAATTTGCCGAAATACTCGTGCCTCTTCAGTACCTGGAATACTTGTCGTCAGTAGGATTATGATTTTCGGGTGTGCGCTGTGTTCCACATTCTTTGTGGTGGTGAAAAAAAAGCGAAAGGAAAAAATTCATCGGAGACAAAAGGCGAATAGTAAATTTTAAAAACTGATAAAGAATTAACAAATTACATAAAAAATGTCGATAAACGGCAATAATTTTGTAGTGCAAGGAATTCACTCTGATTTGTGAGCAATCATTTATCACATCGTCCGACCGGATTACGTGGCAAGTTAGTTCGAAAATCTATCGACCACTATCAATAACAGATTTTTCTAAATACTGCTATTCTTTTTTTGCCATTACGTTATCTTCGCACTTAATGTGCAAAACTGTTCGGCTAATAGGCTTTTCCTATCTCCGTGTAATTGGTCTATGCCCGTTTGTTATTAAATAAATGAGTAAATAAAATAAAAATTATGCAAAATTATTCGAATGGATTGACAATTTTGATATTTCTCCATACTATGCAGTACAGCTGGGTGGTACTTCAAGTACATCGTACTTGTTTGGTAGTTGAAGTACGGTATTTCAAGGACATATGTATTTGAAATATTGGGCGTACTTAAAGTACTTGAAGTATAGTAGTTCGAATACTTTTCCTTTGCCCAAGTACAAATACGGCCGCGCAACTGTGCTTGGTCTCCTACGTAAATTCACAAGTTCATTCCAAGAATTCGAAATTTTTTTTTTAAACAAGATAAGTTAATTCTTTTTTTCCAATGTCAATTTTAGAGATCGTCGATAGACATTTTTCGCTTTTTATTTAATCATCTCGGATCAATTTTCAGTAGCCGCGTTAAATTTTTATGGCATAGATACTCACGTCCGCGTCGGCCAGTCGCATCGGCAGACCCACGACAAAAACGAGATTTTTCTGTACAACCCGCACGTTTGCCAGATGTTTACGATTCTCTGTGACGCGCTGCTTCCGTTGTTGATCCTTGAGCCTTTTTTCAGCCTTCAACCTGTAATTAAACAACAACAAAAACGTTCACTATGGAGCGTAAATCGCCCCATTTAATAAACATTTGAAATAGAAATTTCAAATAGATTTCTAAAGTAGAAATTTAAAAAATAATTTGCAATCAATCTTCGAATCATTCGAGGTACACGAAAGTATTCCAACTGGTTTTGAGTATTCTAGATATCAATTGTTGTTAAAAACTATAATTCTATTCGCATTTAGGATAGAATAGTAGTATTTAATTTAATTCGTTCCATATACTATTCCCACATCCCTGTCCTAACACCGTCCGATCATACATGAGAGAAATCCTGAGAAATGTGACTTTAATGCACGATCCCATACGTGTGACTACGTACAACATCTAATATCTCAAGGCAATTAAATTATCGCGTAGCATATCATCCTGCACGACTATGGCCCTACGTCGATCAAGTTTACCATTCAATGATCGCGTCGTCAGATCGTACACACGTAACGTTGAATAGGCCTAGAATCCTACAGTGAACGATCACGTCGTCACGAACAGATCGTCGAAACCTCCAAGCGCAATGTTCTTCACGAGTTTACATACAGCGAAAGGCTGTACGCTCGAGAAGGCAGATTCATTCCCTGTAGGATCTTAGACGTGTAGAATGATATGCAATACAATCATTTTCTCGCTGTACGATATTACTCGAGTACGAAGTACGAATAGCATCCACTTGAGGATCGTGCCCGAATCCAGGATTCGCAGTATTTCACCCGCGTCGGATAAATCGCTGTAGAATCGGAGCCACCTCTTTTCAAGGGGGCTCGCCTATGGTTAAATATTTTCACCTAAAAAATCCTCTATGAGAAAACAAAAAGAAAGAATAATCAAATAACGACGATTCGAAGAAACGACGATCTTCACCTCGATATTTCTTCTTTCGTGAGGGGCTTAAAATCGGCGGGGTTTTCGGAATAGGCCTTCCGGCAGGCGGGACACAGGCCGTTCTCGTCGGTGCGAATCCTGTGCCAGCAGAAGCGGCAGATCTGGTAGCCGCACGTGCAGGGAAAGAAGTTTAGGTCGTCGACCTCGAGGGGTTCCATGCACAACGGGCATTCCACCGCCTCGTCCCCGCTCTGATTCAATACTGACATCTTCCTCGGCTCTTCCGGTCGTTCTCGACAATCCTCTGTAATCCTTGCCCCTTTGTGATTTCTCGGGGTTCTCGCTGACGATGATCTTCCCTGGGATTTTGATCTGAAATTTTTTCGGCACGTCGGGCTTTAAAAGGGCTTTTCATGAAATGTCTTAGACTACGAAAAATTCTTTACTTACCTTGTCCAATTCCCGACTCCGACGAGTTGTGCTTATCTCGCTGATAATCTGTAATAAAAAAAAAAATTGTGTCAGCAAATAATTATCAGTATCAAGTAGCGGATTCTTCCCATAATTAACTAAGGAAATAAATAAATAAATGTATATTTAACAAAGTTCGACCTTCTCGCGTATGTCATATTACCGTAAGTATACATAAAAAATATCCGTCTAGCATAAAATTACTAAAAAATGAAATACTTTAAATTGGATGGCTTTCGCAATAAAAAAAAGAAAATTAATCCTTCAACATATTATCCCGTCAAGATGTTCAAAAAATTAAAATTATCCAAAAACTCAATTTTTAAATTTTTACAGTCGGATACAACATTTTTATGACCATATGGTTTTCAAAAAGATTCTTTGCGATGCGTTTCAATAAAAAAATGATCCCACACGTTTCTTTGTGAAAAATTGAAGATATTCTTTTTTAATAGCCTCTTGACCAACTTGGCAAATGTGGTACATCTGGCATTAAAGTTTCGACGATAACATTTTCGCCAAATCTTTGCAACGCAAGGAACCTTAGCAAGTGCAAAAACTATTATCGCGTCTCCGAACAATGGTTTTTGTCAACATAAATTGACGTCGCCCATTGTTATCCCCGCTCCTTAACATTACCCGTGTGTATGTGAAGTGCATAAAAAAAATGTATGCCAATAAAAGCGGTGCAGAGTCAAATACGATATCGACAGAATCTTCCGAACTCTCAACGTCCAAAAAAGGCTACATACACAGTCAGGAGAGTGTAAAACTTATTACGAGCGTCGATATAACCCCAAAATCTAAGTCGGTTGAAATGTAACTGAATAAAAAAAATATAATAATAACCCACAAAATCTCCTCCAGTGTACGGCGAAATATCGACAAATAAAAAAATCTCCCTTTTCCGCCCGAAAAAACCACGAAAGCCTTGAAAAAAAAGGAAAATTCCCGTAGTTAAAAAAAAATTTCAAACTATTGCGAAACTAATCGTGAAACATCGTGCCGAGTCTCCTTCGATCGAGTCCGTCGCTCGGAGTAAAAATTACACTAAAAAAATAAAAATAAAAAATAGGTCGCCGATCTCGGTGCGAAAGTGCAACGCGGAGTTCTGACAGGAGCTGTCACGTCTCCCCGTGACGCGAGACGAACAAAGGACGCGGAAAATCTGCCCGATCGCGCGGAGCTCCCACGTACTCTCGTCGGTCGGTTGCGGGGAAAAAAAAAAATTCCTCGAAAACCAAGAGAAGGAAAAATATCTTTCGAATAAAATAATTACTCGAACGAAAAAAAAAAAAAAAAAAAAAAAAAAAAAAAAAAAAAAAAAAAAAAAAAAAAAAACGGAAATTAATTATTCACTGTCACGTTTTGTCGGGAGCGCGTGTCCTCGTCTCCTCGAGCCGCCGCGTCTCTCCTCTCTCACAATCCGCTGTAAATCTCGCCGTTAACGCGTTAATTTGTCGAAACAGCTGTTGTGCGTAGGGTGCCGAGATTCGTCCTGCGACACGAAACGTCAGAGAGCCGAGAGATAGGACTCGAGCGCGACGATCGCGCTCGCTCGTGAAGAAACGACAAATAAAACCCTTCTCAATTGCAACCCGAAAATATGTGTTTCTCGCATTGAAAAAAATGTCCAACAAAATAAACTCAACGGTAAAACGAAGAAAAAAAAAGTTGATCGATTCGCAGCTTTCGATACTGTGGGAGTAAAAAAAAAAACTAAATTGTCAATTTCTCGTTAGGTTGGACGCCCTCGCGAGCGCGGAATGTGACGCGAGAAGCTCGTGTGCGAAGGCGAGAGAGAGAGAGAGAGAGCGAGGAGGAGCCGGAGCGGGGGAGTGAGACGGAGGTTTATAGGATACAACCTATCGTGTCTCCGCTCTCGGTCGCACTCGCGCACTCTCGATAGTTAGATTTCGCTCTGGTGTAAGAAAAAAAAAAAAGATTCTCGAGAGAAAGAGGACGCACGTCTGTGCCGAGACAGGGAGGAAGAGAACACACGGAACACACACTTGCGATTCTCGCTACATAGTAGTACGCGAAAGGTCCTTGCTACTTTGTCGTTTTTCCTCCCTCCCTCGGTCATGCGTTTCGAAACACACACGCACACGCACCCACACGGAGAGACGGACAGACACTGAAAATCGTTTCCTTCATACGAGTTCTCAGACTTTGCGACAATTGCGCGAAATTTACATAGAAAATATTTCCATTGTTACGTAGAAATATGTTGTTACTGTCGAGGATCCGACGAACTTTACATGGGCCCGATAAATTTGACAACATTCGCCAAATTTTTTTTTCTTTTTTTTTGCTCTAGGGATATTCGAGTCTTTTTAGGATTGAGAAAAAACGTATTCGTCAAAGGGTTTAGATTGAGCGATGAAGGAGTAGGGAGGGGGGAGAGAACGAGACACACTTACGAGGGAGTAGAAACACACACAATCTATACTAGCTCCGCTCGTCTAGTTCGTTTTAGTTCTCTTTCTCTCCCTGTCCCGAAGCCCACTCTAGCGCGCTCGCTCGCTCTCCTCTCTCTTTATCGTTCGTGTTGGGTTCGCACAGCAGGTCGGAGGCGATTTTAACCTCAGCAGGAAGCTCCCGATTTTTTTTTTTTTTTTTTTTTTCGTAATGTCCCGGTGAAACCGTTCATCGTGGCTCGGTGTCCGTCACCTTAATCCGTTCGCTCGTCGAAACACCGCACCTCGGTGAAAACAATTCTCACGAACGTTGTTTACTTACGTCTCGACTTTTCCACTACAAATTCTTTTACACAACTGGTTAATTTTTATGTCCGACTAGATCGCTACCAGGGCGCAGCGCGTGACGCGCAGCACCCGGAAGTTACCATGCCCCTGCTTTCCCGTGGGCTCTGGTGGATCCGAAAGTCTCGTTACGTGAGAGGGTTCGGAGAATTGTACAGACGGTTTTCTTTTTTACCGTGTCGATGGTATTTTGGAGAAAGACTTCCCGCCGATGATTTTCTACTTGGTTCCGAGTATTCGTTGATCGGTGGGTTTGGAGAAATCGTCTGTTTCGAAGAAAAAACGTCGAAGGTTAGGCAGGTACGTTTGAATTTGCCGCTAAACCGGATGTCCGACGCGGTCGCAGAGAGAAAACACAGGATTGCCAATTCTCGGGAGAGAAAATTTTGTCGAAAGATGCTTGCTGTACCTACCGTAGGGTTACAGTGTCACGTGGCGCTGAATATAGATTCCGAACTGTCGGTGCACATTTCTTCCATTGATGAAGTTAATGCGGATACCTCGCTTACCGTCTGCTTCTCAATAGATTTTTTATTTTTTTATTTTAGATTTGCTTTATTTTATTACTTTTGTTTATCGTTAAACCTTTAAAACCAAAAAAATTTTTTCCATCCGAAGTAAAAATGGTGCGCCAAGTACTTAAATATTTTTTTTTCTTTTAGGAACTATATTTGTCAATACAATATCTAAAAAATAATAAGAAATAAAAAAAAAACCTGTTCCAAAAAAATACAATTACCGAAACAATCTCCTAAGTAACAAAATTACATCATATGAGCCAAGTAGTGGTATACATATTTGTAGAATATGTAAAAAAAATATAACAAAAACAATGTTATTAATAACATGTATAAATTGTTGGTACATTGCGATGGCGTACAAAAACTTGACGTGCCAATTTTTTTCTTTTGGTTTGTAATAGCTGTCGTACATGGTTCATTAACATAATCGCGGGAGAAGGAAGCTTCCTTCCCCAGGAAGTCCCAGTCGCCTAGGCGACTGGGACTTTAGGGGAGAAGGGAGGCGACACCTGCGGCAGCTCAAGTCGTACGGTGGATGCATAATAAAAAGGAAATAGGTAGATGGAAAAGAGACCTGTAGAGAGGATCGTTGTTACAATATATTGAAGAACATTTGGGAATTTTTTCATTCTATTTTATTGTTATTATGGATTTTTTTATTGGTCGGTGTAAACCATTTTTCTTTGGAAATACCTTTTATTTTCTCGTTATGACGTTAAAAAAATTCAAGGGAAAAATTCAAAAATGTATGTTACTAGTAGAGCATAAAAGAAATGTGCAAAGTAATTTGCACATGGCTTTTTCACTTATCACAATTCTGCGCATAGCTTCCTCTATTAGGAAGCCAAGAACCGATCAACAACGGACTGTCTCATAGAGAAAACTATGCACAAAATTATAACAAATGAGAAAGCCATGTGCAAATTACTTTGCACCTTTTTGTTGGCAATTGTTGCTCAGTAATAATACTCGTGTCATAATAGACCCTGTTTATTGGTCAGATTAACGGAATAATGAGATTACTTGAATAGCGGCGTAGCTTTAGGATACAACGGTTCTCGATCGAGGACCAAGCATTACAAAAGAATAATTGCGGTCTGCGGTATACCTGTGGTTTTGTCATAAGTGATATTGCAATTAGTATAGAAAATATAAGTTGTATATCACAATTTTTTTTCAGAGAAAAAGAAGCTTTTCTTGAAAAAAAAATGGAAAATTTTATTTTCTAATTTGTATTTTCATATGTAGCTTCGCTGATAGGTCATAAAGGAATACAACGAAGGGGATGAAGAAGAAGAATTCAACGGAACAGTTGCAGACAAATACGAAAGTAAAGTAAGAGATGAAAACGAAAAAGACTTCATATAACTTCCTCAAGCTAAACGATCATTGAAGAAACGATCAATTGCACGGTTCATCGACGTTAATTATGATGGCGAAACCATGATTGCGTTTTCATCAAGCGCATGATCCTAGATTTATAAGTTCATGCTATTAAAAAGTGGGATAAGTCTTAAGTACCAGGAACATTCCTACCGTCCGGTTTTTCCAGAGCAATGGGTTACCCTTACTCTGTTACGTGCTTAGTCATATTTTGGTACGGTTTTAGGCGATCTGGTGGCAGCCTAATAAAGGTTTTACAACCAAGTCGAGATCATCAATTCCTGCGTACTCCAGCAGAGGACGCTTTGTCAAATATCGGTCTCAGACCTGTTTGAAAAATTCTTTTCCCAGCAGTCTGTGTAAGAGCGTGATCGCGATTGCATCAACCTAGGAGACCTCTGGAAGAAAAGCAAACACCGTCGTCGAACTCAAGGAAAACCAATTGAAGTAAGCGTTAATAATGTCATAATAATTATAAAGATTTGCAAAACAATATGCACCCACTGCTTTTTGAGCCATGGGTGTTTTTCCTGTTTTTTTTTCTATAATTAATTATGGAATTCAAATCATAAGCCATAATTTTCGAGAATCATTAATTGATTATATAAAAAAAATAACGTAACCGTTTGAAAAATATTTGTAAAATACTTCAAGCGTCGTAAATATATTTAAGACGTCTTGAAGTATAAAAACGGCATTTTTAAAACTCATAAGTTTCTAAAATTCCGTTTTTATATTGATAACAGTTAAAATAATAACAACAGTAGAAAATACTTATTAAAATGATAAAAATGGCAAATTTGGACAAAATAACGATTCTCGTCTTTTATTACATTTGCTCATCTATTAGGGAAACGTAAAAAAAAAAAAAATACCGTTACTCAATGTCAACAAATTCGTTTAGATGATTAAAAAATTAGCGAAAAGAGATAGGCCGCGACCCACTGTGCCTCCTGAGACTATTTTTTAAATCTACTGTTACAGTTTAATCGACGAAAGAAATATTCTTGTATGATAATTCTACAATCCACCGCGTTTTCTTCTTTTTAGATTTTCTCGGGTGAAGCTATCAGCAGACTTCAATCCCGGACGCCACCTTGTTGAAGCTTTCGTATTTGTTCGTCTCTTGTGGATAATCCAATCACCAACCAACTGAATACTAAACAGCCAATAAGCGAACCGATAGAAGTATTCAGATGGCGATAGCCGACAACGAATCGAGGAAGACGATAAATGATCGTCTGATTTCCGCGGTTCGCGAAGGTGACCTTGGAATTGTGAAAGAATTACTCGATGCTTCCGGTCTATCGCCTCGGTCCGTCGAAGGTGTCCTGGATTATGACGCTAAGACGGCCGGTTCAACGAGTCCTCAAGACGAAACGGTGCTTCATCTTGCGAGTATTTACGATAGTGAAAAAATCGTTCAAACATTGTTAGATTACGGTGCTGACATTGACGCTAAGAGTACAAATGGCGAAACGGCGCTTCACATGTCCGCTCAACGCGCATGCGCAAACGCCGTCAAGACTCTTCTCGAGCATGGCTCCGACATAAATGGAACCTGCAACGGCGGTAGGACTCCACTTTATCGACTGTATTCCACACACACGAACATGTTTGCTCAACTTTTCAAACTCCACGTCATCAAGATGCAAGCTTCGAATCGTCACATCAGCGAAGTGAATTTACGAATGATCGTCGACGGCGGCGACACGAGTCATCTTCGCGACGATTGCGATGAAGAGATCGAAAGGATGAGGAGTGAAGAAATTTGTAGAAACGTTACTTTCCTTCATATTTTGACGGAGGATAGAAACAAATTGGCGACATATGCGAGAATGGAAAGTGTACGAGCACTGAAGGCCGATTGTTACAAACGAAAATTTCCAATATATTCCGGTTGGATAGACACCAATTTAAGAAGAGGTCAAAGAAGAAAAGATCTGTTGGATCGAGCAGCTGATTCTCTCGACGAGTTGATCCATCACAAGTTGCCGGACGTTTTGACTATGGAAATTTGTCGTTGCGCGAGTAACGACGACCTCAAGAACTTGATAAGTGCGAGCGAAGCTGAACAGGTGGCGCGCAGGTCCTCACAAGAGGGCGACAGCTCAGGAGGGGTCGAAGAAGAAATATCTTAACAGTTGACTGAATCGGGAAATCGACCAAAAATTTAGTTCAGTAAACGGTTTTTTATTACAATTTTTACCTGACCCGCCGATGGGTCAAATTTTTATTCAATTCTAAGGTTCAAATACATGAATCGCAGTAGATAAGTGATAAGTGACATCTTAACTGTATGTTCCATTGTGATTAGAAACCTTAATTGTTTAAAGTTTAACTTCCTTTTTGCAAGGAAGGTATAAAGGTATATTATAGATGTTTCATGTTTGTTTATTTCTTGGGTAGTTTTAGCCTGTGCTAATAAATATTGTATTCGAACACTGATTTTATTTAATTGTTCCATCGTGACGAGTTGGGCCGCGAAGATGAAGATGATTACTCGGTGCTGTTTTCATTATTTACATCAGTGACGACATTGTGGCGAGCGCCGGGTTGCACTGGATCTGCAGGAAGGTTCTAAGCTGTAGACTCACTATAACCTATGGTGAAAATTACTTACTTGAAAATTACAATCGAAACACAAAATAGCCGAAAAAATGACTCGCACGAAATATTTGAATAAAAAAACACGCAAATCTGACGAAACGGTCGAATCGTTTAGGTGAAAATATTAAAGGGCGGTTACTTCTCAAAATTGTTCGGGTAATCCTGATTTGAGTCCGGTGTCCGGAAGCGAGTTATCGGCAATGCAGGAATCTGCGCTTGCTTCAAAGGTATGAATAGCTTGCTTCTTTAAGCGTCGGTAATTTAGCTTCTTTCCCGGATCTAAACCTTCGCCATCGCTTATCGTTCAACCTTACTTCATGAGTAGAGAATCCGAGTTTTCATGTAGTAAGCGTTCCGAAGCGGTTCCCAGATGGTGCGTATGAAACCGCCATCACCCATTTTTGCGCCCTCGATTTCCTCAACCACAGGTCTTTCAACAGTCCCCACCACGAGCGAATATCGATCGGCGCGGCCCGTGGAGGGGAAGTATGGCGTGGCTCAGACAGTGCTGCAGGGGAAAGCGATATTTTTCGGGCGCTTCATTCGCAAAAAACATAACCGCCAAACAATAACAAAGAAGAAAACAAAAACCCGCGATGTTACCAGCAAAACGTCGATTGTCGAATTACGATCGATTAAAAATCAACGATCTATTGGACGAAGGAAAAACGATCGCGGACGTCGCAAAGGAGCATGCTATAACCCCATCAGGAATTTCACGAATGCGAAAAACTAAGTCGCAACTCCGAGAGCTCGCACTTTCGGAAGATGCGAAATCTCTATGCAGGAAAAAATCACTCAAGACAACAAGCTTTCCTGACGTAGAAAATGCGTTGCTGATGTGGTTGAACCAGAAAAGGCAATTAGGATACCCCATCAGTGGTCCTAAACTCTGTGCGAAAGCTTTAATTTTCAATGAAAAGCTCAACGGCCCTGCGAATTTCAAGGTATGTCATAATTACTTCGAAAAAAGTATTGCAATTTACTATATTGTTTATTATTAAAAATCATTTACAATATTCAATTTTCAACTTACAATGTGTGCGAGGCACTCCGACTGCTGGTTAGAGAAATTCTTTTATGGAACTTTAACTCTACGCACTAAAAGAAATCCAATGCAAAGAACTGTGGAATCAGATTCGAGCCTGCGCTCTCAATTAATTGTATGAATTGTCTTTATAGGCGAGCCACGGATGGCTGGAAAAATTTAAGAAACGTCATGCAATGAAGCAGCCCGTGTTTAAGGGCGAAAAACTCTCCAGTAATCCCGAAGCAGCACAGACATTCAAGGACAATTTCAAAAAATATATCACCGAGAATGGATATACCCTTGAGAATCTGTACAACGCAGACGAAACGGGATTGAATTGGTGCTCTTTGCCATGCAAAACTCACACTGTAGGCGATGAGAATGAAGATCCAGGTTTGGAAATCGACAAGGAAAGAGTCACCGTGATGTTTTGTTCGAACGCAACGGGAACTCACAGAATTCCAGCACTCGTAATCGGAAAATCCAAGAAGCCAAGATGCTTTGAGGGTGTCGTTAGTTTGCCGGTTATTTACAAGGCCCAAACTCAAGCGTTGATGAACCGCTTCTTGTTCATGGAATGGTGAGTTCCGACTATGCGTACATAATTATTTACGTGACTCTGAATTCATTACGGAATGGACGAAAATTATTTATAATCTCTCTCAGGTACGTTGAATGTTTCATTCCTGCTGTGAAAGAAAAACAATTGGAAACCGGTCGAGTTGAAAAAGTTCTCCTGCTACTCGACAATGCACCGTCGCATCCCAGCGCTGAGGAACTCAACACTATGGATGAAAACATTCAAGTCTTATACCTTCCTCCAAACGTTACTCCGCTTATACAACCAATGGAGCAGGGGGTAATCGACACGACGAAACGGATTTACAAACGATCGCTTGTTCGCCGCCTTCTTCTAAGCGATGACGAGGCGCCGGTAGTGCACTTTATGGAAGTTATATCTCTGAAGGACTGCTGCGAAATGATTGCAAACGCCTGGGAAGAGGTGACAGTTTCCGGCCTTCAGCAGGCATGGAATAATTTGATAAACGTCGATACGCCTATCGAACCGGTCACTCCCGAAATTACCGATGCAGCTCTGCAGGCAACACTCGACGCGATTCCCGGCATTTCTGTATCGACATCTGAAATAAATACATGGATCCACGAAGACGACACTATCGAAACTTCGGAACAGCTTGACGACGATCAGATAGTCGATTTTATTATACGAAATAAGGTGGATGAAAATCAGAACGATGTAGATATCGCGGAAAACATAAAAATTGAAGGGTCCGAGATCGATCCATTAACGATATTACCGACAGCACAAGATGCTGCCGCCGCGATCAGCGCCGCGTACGCGTGGTATGAGACGCAGCCTGAGAGTACAACTAATGATTTAATAGTCCTTAACAAAATTCGCGACCTAGCTACACGCAAAGCAATGGGCTGGTAGCAGGTTGCTTCCCTGCGATTATGCAACCAGCATAAGTATTATAAGGACGCTTCACACGGCTATACAAATTGCGGATTTTATAGCTTTTATGAAATCCAATTTGAATTTAAGGTTATCAGTTTTTTTAAATGTGAAACTTATTGATAGAAAAGTGATATTAAAAAAAGTTTGATTTGTTCATCGAATCCGTGACTTTAAATAAAGATTGTATAAGTAAATGAAAAACCACTTCAAAGTATGTTATGATATGTGTTTCTATAATCAGAGAATATTTGTTATTAAAAACTATTTATTATTAAAAACGCATATAGTGAAATATTGTACTGATTACAATAGATTTCAGTTATTCGATCAGGGTGTCGGGGGCCCACGATACTTGACACGGGACTGACTGCGACTCTGAGAACTGTGCAGCTAGTATGGGCGGGGCATGCGCAATCTCGATTTTGTTAAGGTGAAGTGCAACTCTTCGGTGGATAATAAAAACTGCATTCCAAAATTCTCGAAGTCGGTTAATTTTTAGGGACAAATGCGAGAATGGTTAACCGGTCAACTATGCGCAGTAATTCTGCAGTTAACAGTTCTCATCATTTTCCCAAGAAATAAACGGCTTACGAGATTTTTGGGTTGCAAAATTGCAACTATCTCGAACTCATGGCAGTTACACTTCACCTTAAGGTGAAGTGAAAGTCACGTGAGGGAGCCAGGAGTGCGAGGGAGATAGTGGTATTGGTCTTACACTGGAGCGAGAGAGAACAACAGAGAACGTGCTTCACTTTACCTTAAGGGGATGCTGAACTTTCCTGTTTTACCGACCGAAATGGGCGATTTCTTAGTTTTCACGACTCGTCGTTACTATGCGACGGGCATGCTTCAAATCTTACAGGACTGTAATGATAACATAAACGATTCCCCTGATAGACAAGCGGTACGGAAAGTAGCAGTTGGCGCAATAATTGCAACATGTGCCGCACATATCGCAAATATCGCGCCAATATTGCTACTTATCGTAGCGCTTGTCTATCTGGGTCGGCGTGCACTCGAAATCTTCCGAGAAATAAAGAAAATCGAACATTACAAATTGTGGAAACCAACATGGCCACGGAAATGTCAACAGCATCCGTTCTGTAGGATATCAAAAATTCTAGATCTCGCATATGTCAAAAGAGCGTGAATGCCGATACTTTGAAGTTCTCCGAATATTCCAAAACCGTCGGAAAGTTGCTCAACACGAGAACGCCGGGTATTCGTCCGATTTACATCCGTAACACTTACCGAAGACGGTTTTCACGATAGCTTTTTTTTGTGAGTTCTTCACACGTCACCGACTACCTTGTAAAATTGACCGTTGAATTTAAGATGTCGCACTGAGGGAAAATAACCTTTGGGCTATGAATAAAAGTATGACACATATTATTGCATTAAATACCTTGCTTTTTTATATTCGCGCTTTTTCACCTGACTTGTACCTTTCCAAGATATATGAATTACAATAAAAATATATCTCTTAATTGGATGGATTTAAACATGTGAAAATAGCATTTTAAAAAGTGGGCTTAATAATGTAAATTTTGATATTCAACAATACTCCACATTCAATTTGAAACTCCGCTCTTTCTCGTTTATCTACCTAGTTTGTTCTTATCGCCACAAATAATTATAGAAAATAAAGAAATCAAAGAACATTTTTGCATTAAATTGACTTACGAATAAATTACCATTTTCGATAACGCTATTATAATATAAATCTGTATTTTAACAAATAGAGTAATATTAATTATTTAGTCCGACAATTTCGATGTACCGAATTGTTTTTCGAACCCTCTACATGCCCCGTTTTTATAGATAATTGAAATTAAGTGCGTTCATAAATTAAAATATTTATTAATGATCGTCCACAATGCACTGAGGCACCGATACGGTGCGGCTCGAATTGATCGAATCTTCTGTATTTGTGGTTCGACCCTTTCGAGGCGCAGATAATCGTTGCAGTCGATAACCAGCTCGAAGAGAAATCGTCATTTGGCAACTCACGTTTTTTTTTTTTATATTTAAATAAGTCGCTGATCCTTCGAATTGCGTTGAAAAATGAGTAATGAAATGGAAGCATTTGTCCGTGTGCGGAAGTCCGTTGGAATTCCCACGCGGGCAATTGCAATGAAAATGATTTGAACAAAACGTCGTGAAATGCCTCTGAAAAAACGAAAATGCTCTTCGCTTTTTCAGAGTCGCTATAGTCCGGTTGATAATATTTCGTCAAGAACGTTAACATGAAAAAAAGAAAAACCGCGAGAGCCTGAACTCGTGCAAATAGGTACGCAACTAATATATCGTAATAGTAATAAAAAAAAAAACTGTACAGCTTTTCAAAAGTATTTGTGCCTGAACACCCAGTGAAGGAGTTCGTTGAGTATGTTTTTTTTTTTGCAGAAAGAGAAATCTCTTCCTCGATGATTCCATACTCTCGAAGTTCGTCTTCCTCGATTTACTGATCAGTCGTGTAAAAATTTTAGAGCTTCGAACTAACGAAAAATACAACGTACGCAGTGGTCTGAGCCGCAGCGAGAGCTTCGAATCTCGACATCGGCGTTACCGACAAATCGTTGTAGTGATACCAGTTGTCGTCGTGCCTCACGTAGCTCGTGTAGTGGCCGCAGTCCATCGCACTGCCCACGTGAGCTATCACGCACACCGGCTCGAAAGTTTCTTTCGCTCCATTTCCGTTTTCGGCGTCTCTGCAATTGAATGGCATGGAAAAATTACAATTGTGAAAGACATTTTTTATCAGTCAGAAGTAAATTGCGAACTACAATCATTATTTGCAATCAAAGTGGGATAAGTATCAAATCAATATTAGCAAAATTAAAGAACTGAAATGAAAATAATTGTTTAAAATAGAAATAAAGAAAATCATAATCAAATTAAAAAAAACTCACGACGCTCCGAGATCCAACTCCAGGGTCTCGGGTATTTCAACCGGTGTATTGAATTTACCTACGGACCCGTCGTCGCACATTCCATACCGATTGACGTGCACCATGAGGATCCTCGGGCAGGCTCTGAAAGTGGTGTAGACTTTGTGCTTGTCGTGCTTGCACCTGCTGCACGTGAGATCTCTCTCCTCGGGTTCGAGGCTCTTCTTGACTGCCTCTTGAATCGAAACCGTGTGGTTCTCGCTGCCAGCCGGAAGATCGACGTAGAGCATGAGATTGTCGACTTTTCTCTGGCGATGCTTAGAGCACGAGCCGCAATTGTAGTGCTCCATCATGTGAAGCAGGAAGTAACGATCTATCGGATTTTTGCAAAGATCTATGTTCTCTTTGGACCGTTGTATTCCGGTTCCGGGATGGTGGGGAGGTGTGTGGACCTTGTACGACGGATCGGTTGGCTTCGAGAGCCTGTTGACGCGCGGGCTCAGCAGATCCTGCACGCTGTAAGTTATCTTTCTCGCCTTCGGGCTGTACTCGCCGCCCGAGTCCGAGCCGGTCTCTGCGAACTTTCTCTTGCGCGGCGATATATCCGCCAACGGAGGACGCTTCGTGGGCGTCTGGGGCGAACGAGGCACCGCATGGTTGCCCTGAATATTTTCCGGGATATTTTCCATCTCCTCGGAATTGTTCGCCAATTGGTTCGCCGAAGCGACTTTTCGAGCTGCGAGCTTCTCGAAATCGGTCTTCAGGTAATTCAGGAACATCGTCAGAAACTCCGAGACGTCCTGCTGACGCTGCGACGGATAAGACTCGTCCAAAATTCCCAGGCTCTCCTTCAAAGTTCTGTCGAAACAAATATCATCGGCTTAGTAATATTTATGCGTCGGCATCATTGTTTTTTTTTAGTTAAGCAATTTTTTTTTTTTTAATTAGATGCAATCTCAATTTGAAGCCTTACATTTAGATTATTTCGTTCATGTTGAACCAGGTAATTTTTTTAAATCTAGAGCCGTCTTAGACCATTCGCGAATTTTCTCCGATCAAAATGTTTCGAAGTTATGAACCATTAAATTTTATTTTTTATATTGATGACCTGACGCATTCGAATGCCTGTGTCCGAATAATATCATAAACGTTTCATCGAAATTCCGATGCTTAGTTTTTAAGAATAATCGATCGAAAGACTTCACTTCCGGCATATTGGAGTATGCGTATACAATACTGTCTCTTAAGAAAAGTAACTTTGTACAAGTAATTGCCGTCGACAGGCTACCGCGTCTCTTTATACTTAAGACGCCGTGATAGCCTATCAGTAATAAAAAATGTAATTATTTTTTTTTTATCGGTGACAAACTATCTAAGATTGAAAGCAAATTCTCTCCTGAAGTGGCTATAGATTGAACCTCACGTAAGAATTTGTTTCCGGTCATAGATGATCCATTACAAAAAACCATCCCAAAAAAGATGAATTACAGTTTTCATTACCGACCGCGGTAATTCAGGCGTTCTCAGCAAAATAAACTTACTTAATGGTCTGATACGTCCTCGGTTTCAAGTCTGTTCCCTTGCTCCAGAACAATCGCAGAGCCATGAAAGTTTTCGTAAGCTCGGAGACACTCCGGAGCGCATCGGGTCCGAGACTCTCGAGATGATCGATCAGAGGAAGTGCGAACATGGCGTGAAGAGTGGCGTTCAGCCAGCATCGATTTTCGCCGAGAGGATTCGGAAAGCCGATCATGTAGTACGGCAGACCGTCCTCGTTCGTCTCCGCTTCGTCCATGAAGTGCCGATTGTTCAGCCTCTCCTGACCGCCCATCGTGCTGGTGTCCTCTCGTAGATTCGACATCATCGATATCTCGACGTCCGAGTCCCATCCATTTTCTTTCATCATTGGTAGATAACAGTTGACATCGGTTTTCGCATCGTCGCCCGGTATGCCCGGTATTCCGTCGTTCGAAAATTCCTCCGTGCTCGGATAGACGGACGTTGCCGGCTCCTTCAACAAATCTTTAGCCCTCGACATTCTGTCGGAGAGCCCGGACAGAGCGGCCCTGTTTTTCACCGCGGATTGAACATTATCGTTTTTCTCGTCCGCACTACAACTCTCGGCGATTTCGGCGGCCTTTGGTTTTACCAGATCGAAGATACTCTCCACATCGCTCTCTTCGAGTTTCGACTCCGAGGCTGCGATCTCCTTCGATTCCTCGGTTGTCTCGGCTTCCTTGTATGTCAGACGCTCATCGGTATCCGCAGATTTTTCCGTGTTCGAGCTGTTCTCCTCGATTTCGTCGATACTATCCTCCCGGGTTCTGAAGAATTTGTTACGCTGCATCTGCGAACTCTTCACGAAGGGAATCGGCTTGGTTGGCCTGGATTTCTCGTCTGCTCGCTGTGGCTCTTCGAGAGGCTGTTGCGAAATTCTCTTCAGTCGCTGGGACGACGTTTCGGGGTCGGTTTCTTCGGTGGTGTCGGGAAGTGCCTCGTCGGCCCTCTCGGCGTGGGCCGACTCGAGCGTGGACTGCTCGAAACGAACGGTCTGGCAGTGAACGTCGATTCCGATCGTTGCATCCTCCCGGCCGCTTGGTATTATTTTCTTCCTCGCTGCGCTCTGCCTGCAATGGCGCTTCGAGTATACAGTGTACTTGCAGTTCCATGACTGCCTCTCCTTACGACCTGCGAATTGAGGATAAGAAAAGAATTTTTGATATGTCGAAGAAAAGAATCTTTGAAACTCTTTAATGAACTTGCCGACTTACGCGCGTAAAAAAGCAATAACTGCGGCTGTGAAAGATATTCCTAGGTATGCGCTAAAGGAAATGGTAACTTAGTTCTTAAGCGCCATGCAGCGAGGAAAAATTGTGTGTAAAACAAACTGTTCCACCCGCTGAAGAAACGTTATATATTATAGTTTTTTCTGCTAATATCTACTAATATAATTTTGGATTGTGGGCAAGTGCTTATGGCTTTTTTGCAATCACTTTATGTGTATTGAGCGTGACAGGAATACTCCGTATTTTAAGCATTAGCTCCAGCATCCCGTATAAGAGGAATTATATGAAATGTTACGAAACGTGTAAATGTAAATATCAGATGAATATATTTCGTTATGTACGCGCGTTTCGGCTTATATAATAATATCAATAATAATTAAGAATAATTATTGTTGATAATAATAATCTTTTGCAGACAAAAATTTAATGTATGTAAAGTAATTTGTACTTAATCAATTAATAATAAATGAAAAAATTAAATGAATTACCGAAATTATATTATTATTATTATTATTATCATCGATGGATCTAAAATTAGTAATTTCGTAAATTCTTTGGTCACAATGATTGAACTAAAATAAAAAAAAAGTAAAGGAAAAACTGATTTGGCACATGATTGGACTCGGTCTATGAATTTTTAGGAATCTTCAGTACCACTGATAATGTCGTAGTGAGTTAAATTGTTAATTCTAACTAAATTAACTGAAGTAAATTTTAATTCATTTTAATTAGGAAATACATTTTTTCAGAATACATGTTTTTTTTCCTTTTAACAATTTTCCACCATTTTCACCAATGTTTAAGCATTTCTATCGAAACAAAATTTATTCAGTATGCTAAATTTACTTTACCAAACTAAATTTTTGGCAACTGTAGTTAGTTTAGTTGGTGGGAACAACGTTTTTTCTCAATCCAAACTTCCTAACATTGTAAAAATAAATTGTTTTGTCCCACACAATTTTTAACTGAGAGCCCGACAAAAAGTTTTAACAGAGAGAAAAAATTGTGCATTAAATTAGACTAACAACGAATGACATTTGCCAAGCTTTTTCACAAAAAAAAAAAATTCACAGAACACGCATCGGCGAGTTTCTCGCAACAGAAAAGCATCCAACAGATAGAAACGTTTTGCCATACCCAGAGACGGAGGACTGGGACTGGACTCAGGGGTCTTCGGCCTTATCGTCCGATGGACGGCAGCCGTCGAGACGCTGAGCATAGTTCAGCCGTGTATACACCTCTGTCTGTCAACAAAAAAGAAAACAATATCACAAACCTGCTAAAGATTGCTGCAAAATCGTCAAATTGTAAATAAAGTAATATGCTAAAAAAAAAAACGCACCCAAAAAGAAAATAATGCAAAGTCGTTGATTGCTGAAATTTTGTTTGTTTTTTTTTTCGATGAATATCGTTATTTCTCGAGAAAATGATTAAAAAAAAAGTGCAAGGTAGATGCGACGAAATATTGCGGTAAGGAAAAAATCATCGATCGAGCCACGCGAAAGTTGGTCAACGCGTGGCTCGATCCCAGAATCGTTTCGCGGGGCTCGGATAATAAAACGGAACTGCCGATAAATACCGAACAGCGATTATTGATAGAGCAAATAAATAATTGACTCACGTTCTCGTTGCGTTCGCTGAAAAGCTGTCCGATTGACAGAGGCAAAAATCCGTGAAGACGCGCTGCCCCTGGTGAGCAGCCGGTGGTGGGCAACAAGCAAGATGTTACACCATTTGGCGCCGAAAACTTTGGCGCACACGCCTTGCCCGTTGTGGCGGGAAACGCGGCACAACAGAAACAAATGGAGCTCAATGGCTTGAAACAAATAATTATTTTTCGCTGGAACGCAAACTCGACGCGAGGACGTTTGGAAAACGCGACTGGTGCCGTCTGCATTATAAAATAAAGGGGAACTTTGCGAGGATCGAGGAAAAAAGGGTAGATGGCGCTAGTCGACGTTTCACGACAAAAATGCGCCAGCTCAGCCAATACATTTTTCAGATTTGAAAAAAAAATGTTAATGAGCCGAATCTAAACTGAGATAAACTCCTAATGAGAAGTTTGAATGTGAATGATATTTTTCATAAGAAACGAAAAGCTGGTTAAAAATTCGCTTTGCCCGCTTTCTTCGAGGCGTATAAACGTGGATGAAGCTCTTAACAAAAAAAAGCTCTTTTAAATAAATAAATTTAAAAAAATCAAATTATTGATTTTTAAGCGCAAGAACCGTTTTCAATAATCGAAGAGAGAAAAGTGAGTAAAAAAAAACTTTGGAGTTTTGACTTGCGTCATCTTCGAACTTGAAACTGAAGAAAAAAAAACACTAGACGACGTCTAGAGGTTTGCCAATTTTCGCGCCAAAAACTTGCCTCCTCGCGGGATAAAGTGCGACGTACGATTTTTTCCTAATTGTTTAATGAAAATTCGCACAAAACCGGGAGTCAATCGCTAAATAATTGTTTAAGCAATTATTTATGTTTTTGACAATTAAGGACCGAAAAATCACTAACAATACTCATTCGGAGCAGCGCACGGTAAAATTTTGAATGAGGTTATGAATCACGTTTAAATAACCCGGAAACCCGGACGTGGCAAAGGTAAGCTTTAAATTAACAACAATTCAATGTTATTTCTTAACAATCGGAAAACTAAAAAAACATTTTTTTTTTGCATTTTCTTCAATACTAAATTTTTTTGTTTATTTTGAAAAACCATTTTAACAATAGCAACAATCGTCTGAATGAAATAACATTTTCATAAAAATTATGTAAATAATTACAATAAAAAAAATTTCAGATTGCCAACGTGAAAGAAAAAAAGGAAAAAAAAATGGAGAGCGACAACGATTCTGACATGGGCGACATGCTGGACGACCTTCTGGCGAATGCTGACGAGTCTTCCCCGAAGAAGAATACTCTGAGAGAGTTGAATTTCAATTTTCTTGATTCTCAGGAAAATGCGACGTCCGGCGCACCGACGAGATCGTCGAAGGACAACGTCGGAGCGAGTCTGGTTCGCGAGGCGGACGTTGATTCGTCGGACGACGAGGACAAGCGAAACTTTGAATCTCAGAATTACTCAGACAGCGGCAGAGAGTTAAAGAATTTGTTGAAAAAAGAGAACACCCAGTCCGTAGCCAAGCTTCCGCCAAGGAGCGAAAAACACATCCCGGAACGCCCTGGCGCGTCGGCGAGCGGCCTCGATTCCTTGGGTCTCGTCGTCGCGAAGGCTAAAACTTTGACCGATTTTTTTCCAGCTAAAACGAAGGACGTCTACAGCGATCCGATATTCGGGCTGCGTCTCGTAAAGCCGTTGATATCGTCGGCGCAGCTGGTGGAGCGAATGCGGGGAAGAACTGCCGTGACGGTCTCGAGAGTGAAGAGTCACCTGGCAACGGAGAACACGCGCGACGACTGGGTAATAGCCGGAGTTCTTATAAACCGTTCGGCGACGAAGACTTCCCAAAAGGGCAGCCAATACTGCATCTGGAAGCTGAGCGACTTGTCGGAGAAATTGTCGAGCGTGTCGGTATTTCTGTTCAGCGGGGCGTACAAATTGTTCTGGAAAACGACGACGGGAACGGTGGTGGGTGTGCTGAATCCGAGCGTTATGGAGTCGCGTGACGACGCGGACGAGGCTACGCTTTCGGTCGACAACGCTCAGAAGATAATGATTCTGGGGAACTCGCGGGACATGGGTAAATGCAAATCGACGAAGAAGAACGGCGAGCCTTGCTCGAACATCGTTAATCTCTCGAGATGCGAGTACTGCGTTTATCACGTCAAGCAGGAGTACGGCAAGGCCTCGAGACGAGCGGACATTCAGTCGAACGCGAGCGGTCGGGGTTTCTCTTCGTCTTTCGGCCAGAAGAAGAAAGCTCCGCTCGCTGGTATCTACGCGCAGGGTCTCAATCAAAACTTCACGCCGGTTCTGGCCAAGAGGAATCAGAAATTGTACGAGAAGGATTCCGCGAGGCTGGCTCTTCTGAAAGGAGCGACCGTGCTGCCGGATCGAGAGGCGAAGGTCGAGAATCCGGAAGAGAAGAAGAGGAAAGCCTGCGCCGTCGAATTGACGACTCATCAGGTCAAAAAGGATCTCGAGAGGCTCAACAAACTGCGGGGATGGAACGTTGGCGGACAACAGATGAACTTCGTGAAGCCCTTGGAAACTTCCGGTCTGAATCCTGTGAAGTCCCAAACGAGCGTAGCTTCGATTTCGTCTTCGAAAAATTCGAGCCTCCCGTCGCAGTCTCCCAAATCCAGTCGGGTAGCTTCAAGTTCACCGGAGTCCCAAAAGCCGCGGATAGCTGCGATTTCTTCTCCAAAAATGACTGTTCCTCGTCTGGGCTCGGACGTAGAAGGAATCATCGACTTTTCCGAGCCCGTGTCGAAAAATTCAAGCTCCCCCTCGCTAAACTCCAAAACTCGTCAGATAGCTTCAATTTCACCGGAGTCCCAAAAGCCGCGGATAGCTGCGATTTCTTCTCCAAAAATGACTGCTCCTCGTCTGGGCTCGGGCGTAGATGGAATCATCGACTTCTCCGTGCCAGTGTCGAAAAATTCAAGCTCACCGTCGCTAAACTCCAAAACGAGCCGGATAGCTTCAATTTCATCGGATTCCCAAAAGCCGCGGATAGCTGCGATTTCTTCTCCAAAAATGCCGATTCCGCGTCTAGGCTCAGGTGTAAGAGACGGAAGCATAGACCTCTCGGAACCAATAGCGAAAAATTCAAACTCACCGTCACAGAATTCGAAAACCAGTCGGATAGCTGCAATTTCATCTCCAAAAGTTCCTCGTCCAGGCTCGGGTGAGCTAGATGACTGCTTCGAACCAGGGCCGAAAAATTCAAGCTCCCCGTCGCTGAATTCCAAAACCAATCGGATAGCTGCAATTTCATCTCCGAGCCTGCCGGTCCCGCGTCTCGGGGCGGGTCTGCGAAACGGAAGTATAGACTTCTCAGAACCGATAACTAAGAGGCACGTAACTTCGGCTCGGCTGAACGCCATGCGGTGGATCAAGGAGAATGGCAACCTGAAGCAATCAAATCCGAACAAAATTCGCGAGAGCAAAGAGAAGAAAATCGAGGCCGGTGCGAAGCGACGCAGGGAAGTCGAGGAGGCCGAGGAGGAAAGCCAGAGAGCGGCGAAGAAAGCAGCCAGCGGGATCGGCGAGAAATTCAAGGAGATTATGGAAGCCAAATCGGCTCACGTGGATCTCGTGGAAAAATCGCAGGACGAGGAGAAGGAAAAATACTTCGAGAAACTCGAGATCAAGGAGAGAATGGAGGAGAAGATGATGACGACCTTCAAGGTCGATTGCAAAGCCGTGAAATGCCTGATATGCAAGTACACGGCGTTCTCGGCATCGGATCTATGCAAGGAGCAGAAACATCCGCTCAGGGTGTTGGACGCCGTAAAGAGTTTCTTCAAGTGCTCGGATTGCGGCAATCGGACGGTCAGCTTGGACAGAATACCGTCGTACAGTTGCAAAAAATGCAGCGGCTCCCACTGGGTGAGGGCGGCGATGATGGACGAGAAGAAAAGCGATATCGTCGGGGCGAAGCTATCGATAAGAGGGGGCGAAGAAAAGTTCATTGGATCCGTCGCCAACGACGCTAATATCAATCTCTGCGTACCCGACTCCGGTACTGGGGACCCTTGAGACTGATACATTTTTTTCGTAGTTTTGTACATACTATTTAAGCTTTTTTATATAAAAATAATAATTAAGACAAGGCGGAATTACTCGATTGGTAACGAAATCTGTAATGAACTTTCTTTAATGGTGCGAATTTCTTCGAGATCAAAAATCACGTTTTATCTTCACCTTAAGGCAGAGTTAGAGGCTGTGAGTGTGGGAGAGATAGCGGCATTTTTTCCAATGAACTGTTTTCAAGGGTGCTAATTTTAAGCAAATTCGAGCCGGATGCGAAATTACCATTTACTCGAATTTGCTTTTTTCTCGAAACAATTCGTTAAGTTTCTGATATTGATTGAGTCTGTTTGGCTTCACCTTAAAGTCACGCGAAACTGACTAGGTCGGTAACGAAAACTGTAATCCATTTTTCTTAATTGAATTATTAGCTTCTTCATTTAACAGTTGTGCCGAGAGTTGATAGTTGGCTTCTTCGTGGAAGATCTCGGCATCCTTGAGCAAAAAAAAGTTGAGTTGTTATTACCGGCTGAGTCCGTTTTAGGCGACTCGATCGGCGTTATCGAACAGTCTCGGTGCTTCGTGATATTAGCTAATTAACTCGTAGAGAGATAAGATGAAACACAGCAGCTGTAACTGGTTTGGGGCTGCTACGACCGACGAGAAGAAACTCGAGCTGGCGCCTAATCTCGAGCTATCGGGATTCTTGGCAATATACTTTTGATATATTTGTAGATTCTGAGTCACTTCCTTTTTTTCCACGGATCATTGCTACGCATAAAAACATTTTTTATAAGTTTTTGATTCGATTATTTTTTTTATAAATTGAATACGCAGAGAAAGAAATCAGTGAAGATTAGAACAAAAAATAAAAGAAAATATAAAATAATATAAATTTTTGCCTTAAAGCGTATTTAAAAAAATCCAATTTTTTGTTTCCGTGTAGAGTGGGTTTGCCGGAGTGCGATTCGCATTTCTCCCTGACCGATATTAAGTATTATGTAACAGCAAGATTAATTACCAGTCTCATCCAGCGTGCACCGACCGTAACACGTAAATTAATTATATCAATCAACAAATCCATGGGCAATTTCCGGTTATACCTGATGTCCGTAGGACTTTTCTTACGTATGACAGGTGGTATTCGAATAATTTTTGATTGTTTCAATTTCCTGTCTTCCTCCTTGAGGTCGTGAATTTTATATCTGAAATAATTTTTTCATATTCGCAGAATCCTACTTCTGGAAGGAATTAAAATTTTTTTTGTTTGTAAAATGGGATGTCCTATTTCGCGTGAAATGCCTCAAATGGGATTGCGACGAAAATCGAAGGATTGTTTTGTTTTTTTTCTTTTTTTAAGTTAAGTTCAGGAACATGGGCTGTTGATAGATCTGACCAAAATATATGATTCGCTATCACCTCTTTACGGTTGTTTAATTAATCGAACGAGAATATATCTCATCGTTATATATATATTTTTTTTGTTTTCTTTTAATCATTACTAATCATCATCATGCGTTGGAATGTGCCTCGTCACCACCAGCACTCTTGAATACTCATTTTAACAAGACATATAGCATTTTTGTTTTTAATCATTTTCCTTCGTTTTTGTTTTTTTTTGTGTTTTTTGTTCTTTTCTTAAGATCGTGTGAAAAATATCGAGCGATGCTGCTGCGACCAGCCAGGACACTTTGCTTTATTTCTCTCATTTTTTCCCCTCGTCCTTAATTATTGTTGCGCGATCGTATTATTTAATTATTTACATGACACGATTCAATCGGATATTCGTTATTTCATTTTTTCTCCCTCACTTTCGTTGATAAAAAATAACGCGATCTCAACATGATTTGTTTTTCCTCTCAATATTTTTTTTTTTCGACGAAGTGCTAGTTGCGAATTTTAACGACATGTGTTTATCTTTCATTTTCTTTGTTTTTCATAAAACACGTACGAGGACGACGAAAAAGTAAGGTTTAAGCATCGGAACATCGAAGAAATGAAACAGTGTCGAACGGACATCGATACAAAATACTGCTGGCAAAAACCGATAATGATATACAACGGCAGCGAGTTCATAATCAGGGATTTACGAAGGTTTTCGTACGAGCTGATTGAAATGTATTGGCTACAATAAACCTGTCGCAGAAAATTGATATGCGGATTAGAAAATTTTGTCGACGAAAAAAAAAAATAAAAAGAAACACGCATCGTTACCCAAAAACCTTCGTCGATCACCCTCGCGGTTCAAAACTTATCCCTTAATTATTCGACAGAAGACGACACACACTTTCACGAATTGCACTGTTTTTTTTTTCATTTTTTTCTCTCTCAATTCACCCATTGTCACGGACACATCTTTACATACACGCAAATATATTCGACGAAAAGCTAAAGAACATGAGAAGAGGCGGAAAAAATCGAGTATCTTTCGCGAATAAGATCGCGAAAAAATAAGATTGAGAATGTGAAATAAAAAAAAAATTTGCAATATTTTTTACCAATTATTTTATCTCGCCTTCCGTTATTTTTTTTACTCACAGAATAACCAGTTTATTACTGTTCCATATAATTGCGATGCTCGAATAAAAAACAAGAAAAAGAAAGAAAAAAATCAACAAGAATCAGAAGAAAAAAAAACAGAAAAAATATGAAGAAATTTTTGTTGTTGTTTCGATGGCAATTTCTCGCACTCTTATTTTCTCGCTCGTGCACATGTGGGTACAGATAGTTTTATTTGATGAGTTTTTTTTCAAAGCGTTTTGCGACAATCCGCGTAAGACAAAATTAAATCATAAGGTAATAAAAAGAAACGAGAGCCGATAAATAATTCGCGGAGATATTCGGAAAATTTATAATCTTTACTGTACAGTGTAGTAGTAATCGTCATCGGCGGCGGTGCTCAGTGACAATATTGTCCCCACGGGAAATTTTTAAACATCGAAGAAAGAAAAATCTTCCGAGATGAAGAAAAAAAAAAAAAAAAATTCACGCAATAAACTGTATTTCACCAACGAAAAAAATCTCGTGATCGTGAAACGCTTTTCTCACCCACTATCCAACGAGATTACATTAATTAATATTTTAATATCGCAATCGTGGCGTTCGCGTGTTCTAACATCGAACGCCTCGCGAGACAAACGCTATTATAATATTTCTTTCTTTTTTTCGGTAATTTTTTTTTGTTTTATTGTAGTAGGCAGGTATTCAAGCTGGCTTAATTAAGTGTCACAGTCTTCGAGTTGCCATTCGTTTTTTTCTTGCCGTTTTCTTTTTTTTTTAATGCTTTGTAGTTTTTTTTCTTTTTTTTCATGATGAAATCTTGTCCTTGTTTTTTGGGTTCGATTTGGGTTTCCACTACCTTAAAATTCTTATCGAACTATCTTTATACACTCAATGTCCTTTCTCGAAGATTCTTTTTTTATCTTATAGTTTTGACAATTATTCAAATGGTAAGTAATTTCCTTCAACTTTGCCTTCGGAAAATAATTAATATTTTCGATTCGCCTTTTTCGGTTCTTGTTTCCACATCTACTGAGTTTCTTCGTCCGGATGCTGATGAGAACCGAAACGCGAGCGCGCGCATTTTAGTTTAGTGTGTGTGTATTTTTCTTTCGCTGTTGCATCCGTGTTACAGATAGGTTTTTTCTTTATAATCCACCTCGTTAATCGTTCAATTCCAAAATTCTTAATAATCGTCCAGATCGAAATTTTCGATTTCAATGTCGTCCAGCTGCATACTCTGAAAGTCCACTTTGTACCGCAAAATACCTGAAAAACGAACGTCACGAAAACAATATTTTTATTAGCTCACATATGAAAAATAAAGTATAACTTAATTGAAAACATCGTGCCAAGTTATTTTGATTTCGTTATTTTTTTTTTATGTCTGCATCCATTGAACATTTTTTTTTGCTTTCAGTACTTATTAATTCATTAGAGAGCAATTCTTTACTACACCGAAAAAGGAAATTAGCGAAGCATTGAAAACTCGATTAGAAATCAATTGACGGGAATGTAATGTGACGCGGACGAGTGAGATCGACAACAGAAATTGGAAAATTATTTTTACAAGTTTTTACAGGACAACTAACGTTAATTTGCCTTTTTTACAATTAATGATGTTTCAAGTGAACATTGTCAACCAAGAATTTAATTCGATTGGAATTTTGATACTTCCTGAAATGAGAAAAAAACCGAAAAATCAACTTATTATGTTTTACAATTTTTGGCACAATTATTATGCACAATGAATGTTCTCAGCACCTTCCATACGGTCCATCTTTTTCGATTTTTATCCCACCGGGGAGTATAGAAATTCTCACGGGATTACAGATCATAAATATATGAAAAATCAACACAATTAAACATTTACATTGAGCGATTTGAGTATGCACATTTTGGGTCTTCAGGCTTGTTGAAAATCATAGGTTGCTGTTTTTATCACTTTTATACAGTTACGAGAACTTCTCTAGCCTCCACAACGAATAACACAACGATGGCACGAATATCGTTACGAAATTTTTAGTGCGGCGAAGCCTTCACATAGCTTTGATCGATTTGTCTCTACGATTACAGTAAAACCGCGATTTTCCGAACCCTCTGCTATCCAAACCGCCGCCGATTCGGATAAAGTTTCTAATTTCCGAACTGTTGCGCGAAATTCTCGTAGCGTTACATTATTACGCGCTACAAACATCAAACCAATTCAAGAACCCTCGAACTCGCATAGACGCGCAGTATTTATTCGTTTTTTCAGATCGAGCTAATAGATAGACGTATTCAAAATTTATTTTCTTTAATTTACTAGTTTCGTAGTTCAGTGCGTTATGACATCAACGTTCTGTCCGTCCACCTCTGAGCGTAAGCATAATTCACTTACGGTGGACAAAAAAAAATTACCAATTCTTTCGAAACTAGAGAAGGGAAATACCAGCACATCGTTAGCGCGCTGTTGTGATGTTGGCAAATGAACGATCTCTAATACTAAGAAAAATCCTGGCGGGCGTTCGTACGCCAAATTGTGAATTTCGTGATGAAGAAGAAGGTTTGAAGTTACCGTTGAATATTATAAAACCATACTTATGGCGTTATTGCTCACATCATTACAAATGTAAACAAGAAAACATCCAATGATCGGACCGACCAAGTGTACAAACCCGTTACTCGGTAAAAGAGATTTGTGCATTTAACAAGCATTTGTCGTTCACAAACGTCCAGAATTTGTCACTTGGTAATTTTACTTTTTTTTTTTACGTTTTTGTTATTTTTTTTTTATTACAAAAAGTTTATAAAAAAAGTGTAAAGTTAGAAAGAAAAAAATCGTGGACCTTTCTGGACAAAAGATTACGTTAAATACAACACTTTTACTCCAAAAAACAACCACCGAATGGACACGTTTGATACGTATACATGACAAAGAGACATGTTTTCTAGTGAATGGACAAAAATACAACTGATGAAACGAACACCTACACTCTGCGAACGCTTTACTTTTTTGTTATTAATTTTTTAATCTTGTCATTCTTAAAAACGAATTCATTAAAATTACTCAATTTTCGTGCCCATTCAATGGATTTCTGTCGATATTCATATGTCATTTCTTTGACGAACGAAAAACAGTGATTCTTTCTTTTGAATTTTTTTTAGCCGTTAGAACTATTGTCGCCCAAATATCGAGTATAAATTTCTTGTCGAAAATCGTATTCCAAAAAAAGACGATTGTGTGCAGGCAATCGCCAAACGCCAACGAATTGGTGATATTGACACCGACTCGAGTACAGTACAATTGTCTAGCAATTAATTTGTCGACGTAGTTTGTCGCCGCTAGGCGCATCTAAATTCGATTTTTTGAATTCATTTGTTTAAATTTTTCATTTTTCCAGCGAAATTATAAAATTGTTCTATTCTGGTGGATTCGTCCTAATCGCTAATTTTCCCGGATCCGGGACTCGTCCGTTCGTCGTAACGCGGCTGAATTAATTTTCCGTGTCCTGTAAAAACTTGTGAATTTTTTTTTTTTTTCAATTTCGTTTCCATCGAACAGCCAGCATCGCTGAATTCACCTCAATCGTCCCAATAATCTTTCTCGGCGACCAATTTTTTTTTTTTTTTTTAACTTTATGATAACTTTTTTTGTTTTACTTTTTGATCAATAAGAAATTACTATACCTTTCCCAATGTGCGAGCTAACGGAAACGACAAATCGATTAGTAAAACGTCAATACGTTCATGAGATTTTTTGTACAGTCAGTTTTTTTTTACGTTCAGAAAAATGCAATTCACTAGACAATTAATTTCAACTACAAAAACTACTTGAATGATAAAAAAACATTTTTAAAAAGCCAAGCTTCCGGTACGAAAAAATCGCTGAAGACTTCTTCGTCGTGTTTGGCATTGTATTGAGCTCATACAGATAAGTCATGCGTTAAATTGATATTTTGTATAGAAAAAAAAAATCGACGTGAACGAATGATGATAGACTACGGTCGATTGTTCTCTACACTCGCTAAACATAACGCTACCAACAGGCACTCGTCTATCATGCAAAAAAACGTAAGCGATAAATCGTAACAATAACAGATAACAGGAAGTTATTAGCGAACGATCGATGATAGAGAAAAAAAAACGTTTGATGAGTTCCGGGAAGATAATACGAGAACTGAGAATCGTTTTGTTTTTTCTTTAGTTTTCCACGAATAATTACGAAGTTCGGCGAGCCAACGAAATTTGAAGAGGTGACATAAAAAAATCGTTGGATGAGTTTTTTTATGCCACTGGCACGATGAGCCAGAAAATGTGGCGAATGCAACGTATGAGAGAATGAAAGATTTAAAAAGAAATAAATGTAAAAAATTTATTACGAAGAACTGCAAAAACAGAAAAATCACGAGAGCTTCTTTATTCTCATCGGATCTTCATGCCCCGTATTTGCGAGGTTCCACGAGCCAGCGGAAAGTTCGATGACGAAATATAAAAAGGAATCGTCGTAGAGATTTTTTGGTTTTGTGCTAGGCACGGTGAAAGAGAAAAGAAAATCGAATGCGATGGGCGCACGAGAGAATCATCTTTCTTTTTTTCCGATAAAATTTTGAAAAAAAATTGAAAGAAAAAAATGAAGATGAAGAAAAATGGAAGAAATGGAAAAAAATTGAATAGAAATGTCTACGAATGTAATACACGAATTACACTATAGTAATAATAATAACGAATGAATGCACTCAAAGAGACAGATAAATGTCTACCTGGATTCAAATCTGAATACGTTTTTGTTTTTGTTTTTTTTGTGTCTGTTTTGACGGTTGAGTAATTAGTAATCGTCGAGGTCAACGTCATCGAGAGGCTCGTCGGCCTGCAGTGACTGGAAATCGACTTTGTAGCGGAGGATTCCTATACACCCAGAAAATACGACACACTGCACGATTAATATATTTCGTGCGTTTGCAAGTTTTTTTTTGCTAAACGCTTCGTAATACGAAATTATTATATATTTTTTTAGTGTTCGGAGAGAAACAGCTTTGACCTCGGTTGGAGGATTTTCAGTGTTGATTTACTGGTACTCGTCAAGTTAAAACGAATGCTCACCTCCGATACCACCGAAACCTCTGACAAATTGGGAACCTTCTTGCGATTTGTCGGTTATTATTTCTAGGGTCGCGCCGAAACTCTTGTAGTTGTTTGCGAGCCACTCAAGGAGGGGTTGATTCTCGACTAATTCAAGCTCTACGCCGCTCTGAAAGAAACAAAAATACACGGTCATCAGTGCGATTTTTTAAAAATCCTTCATCGAGTAGAACATCATGAGATGGAAAAGGATAATCATTAGCGATAATGCTGCGTCGTATATTTAAATCGCGTAAATAACATATTACGGTAAGAGTAAAATAATTTTTGAAAAATGTACCTCTTTGTCAGTGAAATGGGTCTTGTCCTTTTCTTGTTCGGGCGTTAGATGCAGCACCTTTTCCTCCGCGTTCGTGTGATTCTTAAGCACGTATCTCTGAATATCAAGGTTCTCCCAACAGATTAGGGTCTCGACGCTTCCCAATTCAAGCGCGCGAAGGGTATCCTCGACACCGAAACAATATTTTCCCGTGTCTTGCGATATCTCGTCGAAGTAACGTCCTGAAATAGGATTAATTGATGCATTATAGTAAAGACAATTAGCCAAGCTAATGCGGCAAAATTCGATTACGTGGGGAAAAAAATCCAATTAACCTATGAGCTTTTTCTCTTGAATGAATTTCACGTTCTGCAGCGATTCGGCGGCGAGCTCGATCGCCTGGTTAAAACCGTTCTCACCACCGTACGAGACGTCCACCAGTTTGATCACTTTAGCTTGTAATCTCTGTGGGAAATTACAACAAGAATTACAACAAAAATTGCAACAGACTAAATAAAATTAATTACAAGATCTTTTTTTATTACAAGGGTATAATATTTTTTATAGATGTGCGAATAATAAAAATTTTGAATAATTCATTATGAATTGAATATTCGAATAAATCAAATTTTCATGAATATTTATGAATAACTCGAACGTCAAAGTGTAAGACCATATGCGATCAGAGCTGGGCACAATATTCGAAAATACTCAAAATACAAAATACTTTTTGTACTTAAAATACATTTATAAGTACTTCGTTTAAGTACTTTTTAAAATACCCTGTCAAAATCAAAGTACTTAAACGGAGTACTTATAAATGTATTTTAAGAACAAAAAGAATCTTGTATTTTACATACAAATAGTGTTTGCTATTTTGAATATTCTCGACTATTTTGCCCAGCGTGGAATTATTCAGAGTATTTAAATCATTCGTATTATTCAAATTTTCGAATATTCATTAAAAATTTTGAATTGAATATTAATATTCAATTCAATTCAAATCAAATGTTATTCGCACATCCCTCATTTTGTAACATTACTATGAAATGACAAAAAATCGAATTTTTATTAATATTGTAATTATGACAAAATACTGATGGATCTACGTACAGGATCGAACATATCCGACTGACTCAGCTCGGTTTTGAAATCCGCACTACCGGCGAGAATGAGTCCCGCGATGTTAGGCTTGTCGTTTGTGATGTAAAGCTGAGTGGCAACCTCGGCGACTTTGCGAACGTAGTTGTGTCTCTTTTCCATACGCAACCGAGCAAAACGAAGGGCTGACTGTCCTCCTCTACCTGCGAACAAAGTTTAACCATTAAAAAAAATAACGAAGGAATCTCGCTAAAAATTATTCTTGATTCTGTTAAAGATTTTTCTGTCGCGTTTTACAATCTTATGGGAAACCACAGGGGAGCAATGGAAACTTTCAGCGCGGTGTTTTTTTAGCCCTCTTAAGGGAACGTACGACTGGGTAACTTTAAGCAATCTGTTCCAGTCTTCTCGAAGGCCGGCAGGACTTTTTTTTTGTGACATAAGATCCCCGAGACCCTGTAAAAGGAAAGCTCGAAACGTGGAATCTTATAATATAATAATCCGACCGAAAAATGTTAAAAAATTTGTTTATCATTTTAAAAAAGGTATACAAAATTTCACGCGTTTGGTTGATCGTAACAATGTTGGAAAATCAAATTGTGTTCATAAACCGATCATGTTTAAAAATCTCCAGCTTTGAATGTAACACATTGCGGTAATACCTCAATTTTTTTATAACAAAAGAAACTGGAGCTCCTACAATTTATAATGTTCGAACCTGGGGATTTTATTACACGATCGTGACACCGTTAAAGTCAATCATTCGTGTGGACATGTTTTATACGACTTTTATATTACCGATAAAAACTTAAGAGCGTTTTTTGGCCGAAATCGTTGATCATAATAGGGTAAAGTGGCCGATGAATGGACAGTTAAGCATACGAAAAAGCCAGTACATAGATGTTTTTTATGCATGTGCTCTTATGGAAAGTGTCCATTCATTGATCCTGTACATTCACTGGCTGGTGTATCGTAATCATATTAAAAAAATAAATACATCAGAAAAATGCATTTGCTTTCACACAGGTGCAAGACGATCGCCAATAAAATATTTTAAAACGTCTAATTTTGATGCACTTTCTGTTAACGTTCGTAACTCGCAAGTTTGTCGAGTTGGATTCAAATAATCGTACGACAGTGTTTGTAATGAAAATTTATCGAAAAAATCGGAATTAGTAACAAATGTTATGTTTAATTTGAGTGGTGTGCTAACTAATTGGCGAGCTCCGTGCGTAAATAGCGCCGGCCAAATACGACCCTCTGGGGACTACGCGGGACGGCCGACCGACTATCGCGCGTACGTATCTCGTATATTGCGTAATCGAAATTACCGTGCTTCTTCGGCAGGTCGACCGTGAACTTGTGGAGTACTTCGCGCGTATTGCCCTGCAGCGTGCCGAACAGTGCACCGTTACCATCCATCACTATGAAGCCGAATTTGTTGTCGTCAGCTAGCAACGCCGTTAGTGCTTCGGTATGGAACTGAAAAAAAAGAGTTTCCATCGTTTGTAAATAATTTTCTTTTTTAACAATCAAGTTAAAAAAATCAATAATGTATTATAAAATGTTCTGAGTCTTGAAGAGTTCGAAATTTGAATTTTTTTTAGCATCGAAGACCCAGAAAGAACTCCCCGACGCTTGACGATTGTTTTCGGCAATCTCGAGAGTACTGAATTTTTTTATAACGAAAATAAAAATTTCTATTAGTTATAGTAAAAACTTTAATCCTACGAAATATCAATCGTTTTTAGCGGCCTAGAGATTTTTTGTTGTGCTTTTATAGCACTGATGCAGCCCTATGTTAATTAGCTTGATACTTTGATGGGCGGTAGCGTACCGTTGAAGTTTTGTGTAATTACTCGATGAAATTTTCCCAAATTTTTGCGATATAAACGGGTAATTAATACAATCTGCCGACGTATTTTTTTGAATTTTTTTTTTTCACGGGCAATCTATATATATTTTTATATTTTGAAAAAGTCAAAGATCTCGACATTTTCATTGTTTATAATTTATCAGATAAAAAAAGTTTACGTATAAACTTTTTAACGATAGAATATAATTTTTAGCCGCCTTGAGATCTTTTTCATAATCATTATTATTATTATTCTCATCACCATCACACAAATGGGATTTATTGGCTTAAGGTCACGTGAAAGGGATATGGAGAGATGCTCCGACGTCGGTAAAAAATGCGCCTTCCCTACTTTCTTCTAGATAAGTTTATGTTTAGATGGAACGAAAAAAAAGTTCAGACATTCGTAGGATAAAAAAATCTGAATTGCTTTAGTCGGAAATATCAAGTGTTAGAGAAAATAGGCAACGCGTATCGTTACCGAACTCGGCATTTTCAGTTCCCTTCGCGTAGGGGATACTTTTTAACGGAAATGACCCTTCTCTTTTTTGCCGTTGAAGTGTTGCCTTCTCCTTTTTTAATCCAAAACGATGAAGATGTTTGTAATTAATTTTTGTTCCGGACCATCAAGGAAACCACTCCAAATAAATAACAATTAAATATCATTTGAAAGATAAAATATTAATGCCTGATAATAGACAAGCGTGAAGGTCTCATAAATTCGAGTCTCTATCAGCAGAGAATATTTTTTCATTTTTTTTCTGTACCATTGCTGCGAAAAAGACGTTACGCCGTCAAGTACAAATTCCCTCTTCGCTGGTGGAACAAGTCTATCAGTGAATTAACATTTATACCCATTAAATAAACACCCGTTAATAATAATTAATTATTTGAACTAACACAGCAGCGCGCTGTTCGATTACTAAGTGGGACCAATAATAATTTAAATTTCGGCCAAGTAGCCGAAAATATAAATCGCTGTTTCCCTCTCGGCAGCAGCCGTGATTTCTTTATATGTTTTGGTATTCTGATATTTTATTACCGTTGTGTACTTTATATCGAAATGTATTTAATTTTTATTATATAGATCGGGAAATCATATTCGCACGGTGTCTTTCAGAATTATATTTGGAGAATGAAACAAAAACATGTATATAGAACGGTTTTCACGGACAACAAATATATAAAAATATAAATAAACAAATAAATAATCAAAAACATTTATATCGACTCACGATTGTTTTCAGCAGATCAGCAATATTTTCCTACATTTTTTTATTAATTTCTTACCTTGTTATCACACAAATAGAGGGAGGTGTTTATAGGCTTGAAGGGCTCGAAGTCGATGTTGACCTTTTTCTCCTTTCCCTCCTCCGTCACGATTGTACCGCAGTATATCACCAGGCCGTTCGGAGGGACTGAAAAAGCAACAAAAAAAACGTGTCACAATATAAATAATAATTTCAAAATTGTACAGCTACTTTATATGAAGTTCCGATTTTTGTCTGTGATGATTAGTAGCTCGTTTATAAACTTTATAACGGATTACTGATTTTATTGTAATGTTTTTGGAGGCTTTTTGCTTAAGTAAATAAATCAATAAATCCATTTTTTTTTACCTTTAGTGTACAACTTTAGCCGATGCTGGACCGACGTTATAGCGCCAAGTACCGACAATCTATTGACGCGTGATTTTATGTTCGACGCAGTGCCAAACTCGTCCGCCAGCATCTTGCTGACTCTGGAGATCTGGTCCTTTGGCGGTATTATCAGGGAAATCATGCTGGTGCCGTTCCTGAAATGAAAAAATAAAAAATAAGGAATTAAAAAAACCATCGTCAGTCGTGCGAGATTCGCTCGGAGAATTTGAGTGCAGAGGGCAAAGTAGGTCGGACGGCGCTGCGGCGACCTTGATCCTCTGCGCGCCGGATGGCCTGCCAAATCGGAGCTAAATTTCGCAATTGTCACGGTGCACAAACTTTTTTCCCCTCCGTATCTCAAAATCCACCACGATTCAAAATTTTTCATTTTTTCTCGACATCCATTTTTTTAAATAGTTTTAAAAAAAAATTTCATTTTTAAAAAATTAAAAAAAAAGTTTGACGAATCTGGTGTTTCGGAGCAACGCCGGTGCGTCCCTCGGTTTCGAAACTCAGCGCCCAAGCTGCGCCATTCGGACCATATGCCTGAAAGTCTCGCCGAGCCTAGAGCTCCTGCGAGATCATCGAAAAACCCATGCTCCGATAGATTTACAATCTCGAAACCCGCCATCCATATGCCGCCCGACGACGATCCTCGACGATCTGAAAAACTCTCTCGAAAAAAAAATCGTCAATCCGAAAAAAAAAATCGAAAAAAAAAAATAATAATAATAAAAATCGTCGATTATAAAAACGGTGAGAAACTTTCGACTAACCCCCTCGCCATTTCGAGGCTTTTGATGAGTTTCTTGATCTTCCAGATCTCGACATTGCGGTCGGCGGAAGTTTCCTCGTTGGACATAGCTGCGCGTGGTTAAAATCGCGTGGCCACCACTTCGTTCTCCTCGCCTTCTTTTTTCTTCCTCCTTCGTTCCTTTTGTTTTTTCTCCAAACTTCTCCCTTCCTTCTCAACAAACCTCCTCCGCTTCGAGTTTTATATTAAATCGTCGCGGAATCAAAAAATTATTCTCTCGCGCCTTCGTTTTTTCTTTTTCTTTCCTTTTTCGTCTTTTTTTTTCTTCCCTTTTCTCACGTTTCCCCTGCGCACCCGTCGAATTTCACTGGCTCGAAAAAACCCGCACTCCACACTTCCGAGAGACAGAGAGAGAATGAAAGAAAAAAAAATATATTATATATATATATATATGTATATTTCGTTACTCGTCGGGTTTTCCGCTATGCTGCCTTATGGGTTATAGTTCCTCGCAGCGAAAGACCAGAAACGACTCTGCCCTGCTCTACCCTGCGCTGCCCAACTCCCCGAACTGCCTCTCACGGCGAGAGAGCTGTCTGTCGGCGAGGGAGAAGCTCGTAGAGGGACGGGGAGGTGGGGGCGAGAAGTGGGAGGGCCGTACGTGGCGGCGTAGCGCTGCGCGCGGGGCGATGGGGGGGAGGGCGAAGGGGAAAGGACGAAGACGTTTTCTACCGCACGCGCGAACTCGCAGCACATTTAATCCCTTTACAATCAGCCCTTTTTATTTCTCTCAATTAAAAAATATTTTATTCTAAAATTTTCAACGAGACTTTATCTCAAGGGCATCGAAGCTCGCGCTTGAATCGTAAATTGGATGCGGCGATTCGGTTTTGGGCAGGGAGACCAAACGGAGCGAGAAGGGGGCGAAGAAGTGGGGGGAAAGGAAAATCCTGACAACGGTGACTCGCGTCTCCTTTATCTTATATCTTCGTTTATAGCAAGAATTCGGGGTTGCGTTAATGATTTTTTTTGGATTTTCAGTTAACGATGCGACAATGTTGGGTTGATTTCAATTTTTTTAAGTTTGTAATTATGTTATAGCGTCGGAGATTCGCGGATTTTCGGTATGCATTTGGTCGCACTTTCTCATCGGTTCGATATACTTTTTTCTTAATCTTTCATCGGTGCCTTCTGTTCGGGTGTAAAATCGAAGCGTATGTTTAACTGGTGTTCTGCAACTGGCTCTGCGGCGCGCACGTTGCAAACTCGAAGACCACCAGAAGGATCCAGTTCGTACCGGATTATGTCAGAAACGAAGAGCCGAGACGCGGCGGCGAGTACAGCTAACGTGGAACGCGCGCGCGAACCACGACGAGTATCCTTCTCTCTTACCGACCTCGAGGCGCAGCTCCCCCCGCCAGCCCCGCGCCGTTGCCCGCGCGAGGACGTCCGGCGAAGAACGAGGTGGGGAGATGGTTTGTTAATAAATATAGGTAAATATAGGTAGAGAAAGACGAATGCCTGAGCATGCTATTCGCGAAAACGTGATTCGAATTGTTACTATGCTAGAGTAGGAAGAATACAAGATTGCGTAATATGTACAAGTGAGGGAATAACATAGAAATACAATTCGATGAAATAGTTACGTACGATAAGGATTTTCAAAATTCCCGCCATAGTAGGCTTCGGAGATTTCGTTACCGCCCGTCGATAATTTTGAATATAGTTTAGTGTTACAAATTTACCGGTAAATTATATTAGTTACGCTGTCGGTTATTTTACTAATTATATAGTAAAGTAACCGATGTATATTTTACTAATTATAACGATGAATCGCTCCATTTGTCGTGTACACCTCGCAGATTTAGATTAAGTTATTTTTTTATAATCAATATATGCACGATATTTTACGTTGAAAATTATCGATTCATAAATAAATAGTCCAAGTTACGAAAATACAATGATATATAAAAAAAAATTAGTCCTACGAAGTATTTTTATAAAATGAATATTTGATAAAAATGCTGATACTCATTATTCTCATTTTACAATTCCTTTTCTTTTCTCTTAGATCTATTGAAAAATAAAGAATGTACGTATCTTCCCTAAGAATTCTGATATATCGTTTCAGTCGAACGATAAATAAGAACAATACTTTTGTACGAAATATCCTCATGAGAAATGTAACTTACAGTTCATTGAAAAATAAATGAAAACCGAAATATGAAACCAAAATGTACGCCCGTTATCAACAATACATTCATAAAAGGTAAGTTATGTAAGAGGTATCGTGAATAAATAAATCAATTAATTCGTGTATTTAAATTACAGAAAGTTTCCGTGACTGCGCGCGCATGTTTGTTTTTTGTGAACCAATCAACCAATCCCGTCAGCCGCGATGGCCGATCGCGATATTTTGAAATAATCGCCGCCATTTTTTAGAACATCGCGCAGATGAGTCACGTAAATAATAACAGTTCGATTTTGACGAATAGTCATTGATCGACGCCCTATTCGTGGGGAAATTGGATGACATGGGCCCAAATTTTTATCGGCGACACGTCCACTACCTCAAGTCCGTCGGAACCTGTATTATCGTCGTCGGGTAAGCCGCTGACCTAACCTACAATTTTCGAAATCGAAAAAAAAATTCGTTTTAAAGAAACTGAAAAAAAAAACAAAAAAAATTATCTCGAAACATAAATGAACGTGACCGAAATTTTTCAAAACTGACGGAATTTTTTTTTTTTTATAATAAAAATAATATTAATATGCATGAATTTTATTTCAGAGGATGCTGGCTCTTTTACCAAGTGCGAGAAACCTCGCGAATCCTCGGCTCCGCCGTGACGACCAACGTTCTGAACCTCGAGCAGGCTCGGGCTCAGTACATCTACATCGACGATCCGCGATACAAAGGTCTTCATTAAAGCCGACTTGGCGTTGCAATTTGTTGTCCAAAAGTTATTATTTTTTTGTCATTCGCAGATGTTCTCATGTTTCGCCGCGAAAGCGATTTACAGTCTTCCGTCGCCGAGAGACCCAAAGGACTCACGTACGTTGTTACCAAGTGGTGGAAATCGCTCAATCGTAATGTGGCGTACAAACTGATTAACATAGCGAAGCACAACTCTAGGGACGAAAGAATGAGAGCCGTTCGTACTTTGAGCTCGCTGAAGCATCTCAAAGGTTTACACAAATTTCTTAAAAAGAAATTCAAAATTTTTCTGCTTTATAATTTATATTTTTCATGAAAACGATTTTTTTGAGATGTTTGAGTCAGAGTACTTAAAATCGTCTAGAACGTCGAAAAATGTGACGATGAAAAAAATGAAGAAACCATGTTAGGATGCTAATTACTTTCCATTTTTTTTATTAATTTATTTGTTTGTTTGCTTATTCGTTTAAGGCACAGAAAAAATTCATTTCCAAAAAAATCGTAAATTATTCATCGTTAAATTTTTTTTTTTTGCAGACTGGCACTATTGTCAAATGGCCCAAACTTTGGACGCGAGAACGGCCGTGGCGCTCGCGAGAACGTCTGAAGCCGATCTCAGATTTTTCATGAAACCGCCTTACTATCATGTGCAAAAGAAGATTTATGTACGCATTAGTACATTATTATCACTTCCTTACAGATGAAGTTTTGTTTTCGTGAACATTTTTTTTTTCTCTATATAATCATTTGCAGGAAGTAAAAAAAAATCGTACGAGTCGTGTAGGCGAAATATTAGTTTCTCAACTTTTTTTTTTCGTTACAATATCCATGGCCTAATTCTACAAGGGCATATTGGCTGTGCATAAGCATGACTTGTTCGTCCGTTTGACATTAGGCTATCGATATTGAGGATCAAATTTTTTTTTTATAAAAGTTATGATGCTCATTTTTTTTAAAGGATTTAATCGAGTATCTGCGCTATTTAATGATGAAAATGGACACCATGTGTGAAGAGCGTCACCGTTGTCTCGTTCAGTTCTTGAACAAGAATTTTGGAGATTCTCATCGCGTGAGTTTTACAACTAACGATTTTGAAATTTATTTTTTTACTTATATCGAGGATGACAAAACTTTGCAGGAAGGAGTTGTCTTCGATCACGACTTAGCGAGCGTAGGTCTAGCAGTGACACCGACGATCATTTGGGACCGAGAATTGGTGAGAAATTGTATTCAAACTATACACCATCACTCCTCACTCGAGCAATACGGAAAAGGTGAAAATAATTTCTCTCAAACGACATTATTTGAAGTAAATTATAAATTTAATGAAATAGGAAAAATCGTGTTTTTCCGGTTGTTACAGATATCGCGGACGCGGGCGGGCTTCCTATTCTCGTAGATGTAGAAAAAATGTTCGGGAATGACATCGAGGTGTGCATTTTTCTAGCTAAGATTATCTCGAATTTGTCCGTGCATCCGGAGTACCTCGAAGATCTGTTCAAATCCGGTAAAATACGAAATTTACACGCGGCCAATGCAGCTTAATGATCTAATTTATTTCTGAATTTTGTGATCTTCTGAGTTTTGTGATTTTGTCATTTTATAACTTTTATGAATTTTGTGAATTTGTGAATTTATGCATTACCAACAAGGTACTCAATGATTGATTTATAAATTTGTCGAAGGATGGATCGGAATTTTGGCTCGTTGGTCTCGACATTCGGATGTGAGATTATCCGGACCGGCTGTCCGTGCCTTGGCGAATCTCGACGCCGACGACAATCCCAGCGAGAAATATCATCGAAGAATTTATCTTTTACATCCCCAGCACAGAGACGTGGCTACGCCAAAACTCGACGTGGTGTTTATTCATGGTCTCCTCGGCGGCGTTTTCGTCACCTGGCGACAACGGGATCTCGACCAGTCTTCTTCCGGATTCGTAGGTAAATCCGACGTATAAAAAATTGAAGATTACCTTTTAAATCATCGTACGATCGTACAAATTTTTATCAAGTAAATGCAATTGTAGTTTACGATAAAAAAATTGTGATATTTTTGTATTCGATCAGCCAACAAGGGGTACTTTTTCAATGGATTCATATAGAGAACTGCAAATATTCAACAAACTATCTGATAACAACGAAATATTTAACAAACGATTTGACAACTAACAACGAATTATATTGCAGAATCGCCAGCAGCGTATTTCAGTTCGGATACTCTTAACGCAATAATTGGCGAGCATCCCCAAGAATTTCTCAGAGATCTTGCGCGCGACTTGAAGATGCACGAGTGGAAACGCGTGGGTCACGATTGCGAGGTAGTTTTGTACGACTGTCCGGAAAATATGAATTCTTTGGCAACGGGACCTTTCACCTGCAGCGGGTAAATTGACAATCGATCACCGTCGATTATCAATCGAGAAATATTATGTGTATTCATTTTGAGAGGTTTAAAAAAAATGATTTATTCCTTTATTTTCGTCCATAAACTATAATTTATTTTTTAAATATAAAAGTAAATTGTCTCTTTTTAGGGACGCGGAGTGCATAGAACAAGCCGAATACGATCAAATCCACAGAACGCAGTGCTGGCCCCGTGACTGGTTACCCAAAGACGTGTCTTGCCTCAGAGTTCTGGGCATAAACTACGACACTAATCTGTCCATGTGGAATCCACCCTGTCCTTTGGAGAGTACGAGGCAAGTGACCCAAAAATATCGACGATTGTCCATTTTATATTAACCCTTCATAAGCTAAATGATCTTTTATAGCCTAACTTTGAGGCGATATGAAACAGTTCCAGTCGGTAACATAACTGTAATCCTTTTTGTTAGAGGTCCGTTCAATCTTTTAAAATTAGCGTTTTAGATAAAGATGCTCAGCTGCTAGATAGCAGTTGACAATAATATTTTTGTCCTGTTCAGAAAAGTTTATCAATCTTAAAAAAAAAGTATTATCGCTTTCGTTACGGACCCTAGCCCAGATCAACAAAAAAATCAATTTCTCTCTGCGCGCGCGTATATATTTATAGTGTGAATATTCATTTCAGAAGCACGATAAATGAGAGAAGCGTCGAGTTTATAAAAAAACTGACGATGTCCGGTGTCGGGAAACGACCAGTCGTCTGGGTGTGTCACTCGATGGGTGGCCTGCTGGTGAAGAAAATGCTCGTGGAAGGTCGACAAATTTTACTCCTTCTGTATATATGATAGCAGGTTGTTGTGGCTCGGGTGCTTCGTGCTCTCGCTATCAACTACAAAATTTAGAACCCGGAAATATAACGGAAATACGCTACTTCCGGATCCAAAACGTAATTTTTTTACCGGCAGTGACGTCGTACCGGAAATACGTGATTTCCGGGTTGCAAAACTCACTTCCGGTTGAAGAATAATATTTCCAAATCGAAAGCAACATATTTCTGGTATGCAGTGACTTCCGGTAAAAAAAATTCAAACCGGAAATGACGTATGTCCGATACGACATTACTTCCGGTCTAAAAATTATATTTCCGGACCGTTAACTTAAAAATAAACCACTCATTTCGTGGAAATTGGGATAAACAAACAACTTCCTACAATATCTATAACGTTGTTACATTACTATTACGAGTACATTAATTACATGGAGATTGTCGCTAGTTTCTGAAAGACTTTATTTCCGTAGAATCGAAAAATGGAGATAAAAGCGGTTTGTGCCGGAACACGAGAGCCATAATCTTCTACAGTACTCCCCACAGAGGTTCGCACGTTGCCGCGCTCAAGCAAACGACCCAGATGGTGGTCTGGCCATCCGTCGAAGTACAGGAGCTCAGACAAGGTGCCTCGAATCTTCAAGTAGCATCGAATTCCTATGATAATCAAACTTGTATATATTTTTCAGAATCTCCCGCCTTACTGAAACTTCACGAAGACTTTTTGAAAATGTTGGAACGATACGCTATCGATATTGTGAGTTTCAGCGAAACTAAGTCGACTCTCGTCACGGCAATGAGATTTCCATTACAATTCGTCACACCGAATTCTGCAGGCGAGTTTAAATCGACGAGACGAATTTTTTTTTTTCGTGATTCACGATTGCTGACAGAGATGTAAAAACAATGGTGCTTTATGCTTATCACAATTGTTGAATGCTTTGCAGATCCAGGTGTTGGTGAGTTTTTCGAAATTCCTCAAGATCATCTGACGATCTGCAAGCCCGCAAACAGGTGAGCAAATTTAGCGTCTCGATGCGTTTGAAGAATTCGTAAATGAGCCTTCTTTTAATCATTGCCAGGCAATCTTTTCTGTATCGAAAAGTTTTGAGTATCGTGAAGCGTCATGTTCAATCGGAAAAATCATCGTGGGAGAACGGAGGATTGTTCCTGGCGAAATTGCTATCGTGGCCAAAGTGAGTAGGACTGCGAGAAAAAAAATTATACTCTTATCCAAAGAACTTTTGCGCCATTGTATATTGTCGTTGACGATAATGACGATTTACCATAGAGAAAAATTAGACTTTTTACTGATCAATCGTTGTTACTGTCGACATGAATATGATTATTGCAGGCTGTATGTAAATATTACGACTTTTTCGATTCTTTTTATTTTAGCATCGTTAAGATGCATAAGGAATGTGATATTGAAATAAAAAAGTGTTGAACCTCATCGGCAAATTCAGAATCGTTGGGACCAACGGATTATTTGTTACACCATTCGGTTTCAATTGTAATCACTCGATGATCGATGACTCATTATCATGAAGGCCCAGTCGCTCAGTCGGTAACAAAAACTGTAATCCATTCTTTTTTTTCCATCAAGTTTCTTGAATATTTTCATCTACCGAGTACAGTGAGGGGGGATTTATTGCCGATATTTTTCGAGAATGAGAAAATGTATCGAAATTCCATAGGTACATTTGATATATAAATCAAGGCGCAGCTTTACAAGAAGCCCAGAATTAAGAGCATGTGAAACACGTTCTCGGCCTGTCTCTTTCGTTCGGCCGAGAGTGCCACTGATGCTATCTCTCGCACTCCATAGTGTTTCACATGCTCTTAAGGTGATGTGGAACACCCTCTCCCCCCCCCCCCCACTTACCCCGTGCTTAGCTGGTAACAAAAAATGTAATGAATGCTGTTTTGAGACCGCAGACCCCCAAGCAAAAAGAAAATTGTCTTTCTCTGCGTCTGCAGATTCTCTAGGGAGACAATTTTCTCTTTCCTCGGCGGACTGTGGTCTCAAAACGGAATTCAGTACAGATTTGTTACCGGCGGCGGTATTTAACATTTATCAGATTTCGACCGAAATTTGAGTGCGCGCCGAATCGTTTATGTTATTAATACAGTCCTGTAAAATTTGAAGCATACCCGTCGCATGGTAACGACGAATAGTGAAAACTGAGACATCGTTTATTTCGGTCGATAAAACAGGAAGGTCCAGCATCCCCTTCAGGCCACGTGATACAGACTCAGTTGGTAAGAAACCAGTTTCCTTATTTTTTCCGTGCCTATTCATATTTGGGAGAAAAGAAAATTGGTCTACGAAAATATAACTTCCGTTTGTCTGAATATAGACAGAGTTTGTCTGTATTAAACGAACATACAGACAGAGTATATGCCGAATTTTGTGGCTTTCCATCCCGTCGTGGAAATGATTAAGTTATAATGACGGATTGATTTGATTGGTCCATTCTGTCAGATTATGCTAGTGTCTGACAGAAGGGACCAATCAAATCCATCCGTCATTTTAACGTAATCATTTGCACGGCTGAATGGATAGTGCCATTTATTTCGATATACAGAGTGTCACAGTGCATTTGCAGCCCTCTCCGGCTTCCTTACGATGTGAGAAACGATGATGTCTCTTTACAAACTCGCGAGTTATGGATTTTTCCACGACTGACCGTCGCTTGCTACTGGGTTATATCGGTGAGCTGCGCGCATGCGCTACTCTGTCTCAGCCGAGCGGCGTAGCAACAAGACAGACGGGGAAAAAATACACAGATGTTATGCTGCGTGAATCGACGCCGGTCGGTTTTCCGCCGCCGGCTTATATTGTATTATATTCACAATTTGTAGTTTTTTCAATTGCGAATTTCAGGGTAACGCCCGTTAAAAAGTGTGAGAATGATTATGCACAGTAGGCGAACTTGAAACACGTCGATACACGTTACCGTCGACCTTCCCGGCATTTAGATTTTGTTTACCTTCTACAAGTGACAAAAAAAGAATATCGTTGTTTTTTGTCAGGAAGTATCAATTGCAGTGTGGTGGAACAGTTTGTGCTATTATTTTAAAGGAATTACGTCTACAGTGTACTTCGTGCAAACTGCTGGGTAGTAAAGCAGGGATGCAATATTTTTTTGCAATCCAGAGCAGTTTGTGAAACCTGCTTTTATTTATATAGTGGTGCCGAACGGTGTCCTATGTGGAGAGTAAAATATGTTTGACAAAGTGTGTTTCGCAGCGAAGTATACAATATTTGTGCACAAATTTTTATGGTCGTCACTAAAAACCGTGAAAAAAAATTTCATGACTTTTTCATGATGTCTGTGACTATGATTTAGTTTCCTCGTAGAGAAAAGTAAGTTTTCGTAAAAAGAAAAAAAGGAAATAAAAAATATTGTTTTTTTATCAGAGTACTTTAAATAGTCTAAAACGTCGGGAAACGCGATTTTTTTGTTGGCGTTCGGATGTGTGTAAGTGATCACTTCCCTTTGTTCTCTACAGTTTTCATGACAATTACTTAGTGGCCGATTTGAAATTTTCTGAGATTGTGATTTTTTTCGAAAAAAAAGTAAAACACCTTGGTTCAGCACTAAGTGCCGTAAATTTCGAGTTACTTTCATAAGGGCCTACCGGCTGTGTATAAGAATAATCTATTCGCCCTTTTGGCATTAGACAGATGATATAATATATTGATAAAAAAAACTCTTCGTCTTAAATTCGGGCGAAATATATCCAAGCAATCAGATTCTAGGGAATTTTGAGTTTTTTTGAAAAATTACGAATTTTAATAAACATTGGGATACTGAATTCAACTTTTGGAAGTGAATGGACACTGTACAATGTTTGGCATTAAATTTGGCGGTTTTCTGAGATTATTAAAGTTTATGAAATTTTGACATTCTTGAATTAATTAAAAAATGTGTAATTTACTTCCGACACGAGTTTTGTCATAAAATATCGCATTAGGAGTAAAGTAAATTGCAAAAAAATACGTCAGAAATGTCTTAATAACAACAAAATATGAACATTTGCTTTAGCAATTTTTTTACGGTAAGTTTATGTTAATAAGGATAGTTGTATATACAAGGTAGCCAAAATCACTCGGCAAACTATCTCATAGAAGAAGCAATGTGCTAATTACTGTGCACCTTTTTTTATTCGCTGCCATTTCTAGGTTTTTCTCAACCGGTGATCACCATTTCTTGAACCCTCTGCATGTTCGGCGATTATACCAAGCCGACGTCGAAGCAAGCGTCAACCTCGCCCCCCCCCCCCCCCCGGGGTCGGTGTCACGTTTCACTTAACTTTTGGTAGAAATTAAATAGGATTATTATTTGATTATATATATATACATATTATACTGTCAATAACTATATTAGTTCTTAGTGCCAGCGGTTCGGGCTTAGACCTAACGTCCTCCTATATTTCTCACTACTCTGTCGCACTCCGTTGCACCGATCCGTGCCACTAGGAATTTTCGACTTCTTCCGAGTCGGGTCCTGTCTCTGTTTTTCTGTCATCGCTCCCACACAAAATCTTCCACACTCCACTCTAAACGGCAATCCAACCTAAAGCAATAACCTTACTCAAATATATATTTTTTATTTTTGATATCTAACTTTTTTTATATATAGCAACACAAAGCGCGCTTAGCTCTTCTCCAAAGTCTCTTGGCCTGCGAAACAGAGTACAAATAAGAATAATTAGTTGAGTAAGTTGGCTTTCTCTTGCGCTCTGTAAAACCATTTGTACCGTTGAACATCATGAAATATATTGAGTAAGTTTTAAAACCAAAACCGTTTAAACATGATTATTTTGCATGCATTACTGTTCTTTTGATAATCTCTTAGAGGCTCAACGCCTCTATGCGCTCTACCCTTTAATAAAAGTCACGTCAGTTCGGCGAGGTCTCCGTCCCTGGGTAAAGAGCTAACGCTTTGACCCGAAAGAGACACTCTTTATCAATGGTTCTTATTGAGCGATCTCACTATTCGCCGGTCTGGACGTAACATCGACACGGTACGGGACAAGTCGTGCGGACCCTTTTGTACAGTGTGTCACCCGTACAATGCCGATATTAACTAAAGTAACTCACTTCATTTTCAAGACCGACACACAACACCTTCCTTGTCCAGATGAGGGTAAAAACAGCTTATACGGTCCTGAGTAACGTAGAAGAACATTGTCCCAGCTAATATCTGCATTAGCACAAGGTCTCGCAGCGTTTGCCATGTATTATGCTCGTGAAATACAACCCAGTTGAATACGTAGCGAAATGCATGCTATACCCCTCGTATCGCTGTCACTCACCATTGACGCGTAGAACGGCAATTTAGACTTCGCGAAAATCGATGACAAGAAAGAAATAACAAAATGGGAGGGAGGGGAAAAATTAGACCGTGGGGATATTCATAACATTTGAATACTTACCGAAGTCTCCGGAGTGCGAATGCTACAAACCCCTTGTGTTGCTGTCACTCAACGTCGACGTGTGGAAAAGCAATTTGATTGTCCGTCGAGGTGATCGATGCAATACCGTGAAAATACGCGACGGGAAAGAAACTGAGATGGGAGAGGAAAGTGACCCCGTGGGGGTATTCACTTTTGTGGGGAGCAGCAATAGGAGCGGTAACACAAACTTTAGAAGGATTTAGAGTACCTATGGACTTGTTCCAACACCGATATTACAAAATTAATAAAATCTTCATGAAGATCATTGGACAATGGCCGTATCAGAATACCAGTGTTCGCTGGAGCATTGTTGTTGTAATATGTTTATTATCCACCAGCCAACTCATACCTGAGATGCTGGTTGTTTTAAAAAAACATGACGATTGGGAATTCCTTGTGGAATGCATTTCTCCATTCATTTACGTTTCTATGTGTGGCGCGAAGCTTTTTTGTTGTTTGTGGAACTCGGAGAAGGTCAGTTTATTCTCGCTAATTAGAAGAATATGGTTCCGGCGAGGTGAAGCTCGTTAATCGATGTCACTGATGGGAAGATGTTCGATAAGTACAGATGCGGAAGTTGCTAAACTGTATCCGTAATGATTGGCAAGCGTGGGCTCGTGATAAAGAAGTCAACTTTCTTCACGAATACGCTGAGCAGGCAAGAAAGATGACGGTCGTGTACACAGGTAAGTCAAGATGATGATTGGTAGTCCAAGGTCGACAAATCCTGTCCTCCCTTACATTTATTATTTATTTTCATTTCTATTGACACTTTAACACTAGTGTTATCTAGTGTTACCTAGTGGTGTATCTTTGTATTGGATTTCCTGATTTTGCGTACAGTGGCTATATATATATCCTGCGTTCTCTTCGTGGCCCAACCAATGCTACCGAAAGTCTTCGACATTTTGCTGATGAACAATTCGGAACCGGGAGAATTTCCAATCCCCGTCGACTATTATAATATTGACATGCAGAAATACTATTTTTACATTATCTTGCATATCTTCGTGATCATATCTGTGGGACACACCATCGTTATTTCCTGCGACAGTATGTTCATCGTTTACGTGCAGCACTGCTGTGGAGTATTTGCCGCTTTGGGGTGAGTTAAATATCGATTGATCTGAAAAAAGACTACAATTATAATTTGGACATTGCTTCCTCATTCCGTTAAAGACAACGTTAAAGAAACTCGCGGTCAAAAAGCGGAACAAAGTGTCTACTAAATTTTTCAGACACAAGTTAGAGCAAATTGGGAAAAACGAAAGATCAGTAGAAACGGCAGAGGCGACCGATCCATTGAACGGAAGGGAAACAGACTTAGAATATCTGGTTTCATGCATCGGCAGACACAAGAATTCTATAAAGTGAGATTGTTCAGAGAATATATATCATCAATATCTTATACAGAGTAACGTCTGCATAGTCTAACGGTCCTTGATATCGGTTTATTGGGGCGGAAGTCTTCCGCGTATTATTAGCTGCATATTACGCGAGAAATTCCTTATTCGGTACTAAATGGTCGGTTGGGCAACCGGCGGTTGTGTACTACGTCGATTGTACACCGTCAACCGAGCACGGATCAACTGGACCCAAATTCAACTGTGCAACCGGTTGACAGAACACGCCACTTCGGAGCCTCGAATGATAATGTATCGAGTATTCTTCTCAACACTTTTAGAGCAAACCCACCGAATCCGTCGGAAACAGCGTAGGGAGGGGGGGGGGAGGCACAGTTGAACTTGCGTCCAGTTGATCCGTGCTGAGTTCTCGGTGTACCGTTGACTCAGTGCGCAGTCGCCGGTTACTCAGCCGCATCCCGCCCGTGCCGAGGTCGACTGAAATTATAATGCATGTTAGAGAGTTAATAAATCCACTACTATCAGGTCCGCTGAACTCATGGAGGCAACGTACTCATGGTCCTTCCTTATTATCGTGGGCCTCAATACAATCATGATTAGTGTAACAGGATTTCAGGTAAAAACTCCGTTTTATCATTAGAGTTTTATTTATTAAGAGTGAATCCCTTAATTTGAGGTTTTTAACTTTTTTGATTCTTGATCGCCAATATATAATATAATCATCCGAATTGCAAAATATTAAATAGTAAATCAATTCAGATGGTCAAGAGATCGGTGGAACCCGACCAAATGATACGGTTCATATCTTATAATATGGTTGCTGTGACGCATCTCTTCTGCGAAACCTACATGGCTCAGACGTTGATGGATCACAGTATTAGTATTCACTATAGTTTGTAAGTGAATAGTTAAGGGATTGGTGGAGGGATTTTTAATGAGATGTCTTTTTCCGGTTAGAATCAACATCCAATGGTATAGATTATCGTTGAAGGCTCAGAAGGTCCTACTTTTTATGATGATGCGTTGTAGCAAACCTTGCAAACTGACAGCCGGAAAAATTTCCGTTATGTGCATCGAAACTTTCTGGGCGGTATGAACAATTGTTCTATCATTGACACTTCATACCAATACCATGGCATCCGTTTTGAATATTATAAATGCAGTTTATTCCAGATTTTGAAGACGTCCCTGTCATACTTTACACTATTGCGTTCTATGTAATTCTGTGAAAACTGGAAACTAGATTTCTATGGCGATGATCAATAAAAACATTTAACTTAGTCGTAACTTAGTCCGGGAGTGATACTCAGCCAGTTCCACTTGGCAAGTTCTAAACGGCAAATTAACAAGCGAACATGTATATTAGCTCAGTAAACTATTGTGTATTACTCAGTAAACTATTTTATAAACACAGCAAGATTCACGGCCGGACAAGTTACTTTTATAATCTGACTCATGAAATATTGAGTCGTCAATTGATGATATATATTATAAAATAATATAATTCGATTTTTACAAAATGTCAATAAAAAAACTTTAGGTACTTGACCATACATACTTGGTAATTTTCTATTTCTTTGATCATTTTTTACAAAGATAGTAATATCTCCCGAAATGTATCAAATTTTTGTACACCATTTAGTTAAAGATCCCGAAAATCGTCAGATGACCCAACGCCCATTCAAGGGTACTCGGGAAGCTGTCAATATACGACCGTATCTGAAAGATGAGCCTACGATCTACGATTAAGTTCTCGTTAATGATATATTTTGTATTGTATTCGCCGATATTTATTATACCAATTTATTCGTAAAAAAACATGATATACTGAATTCGAGAGCGGATTTCTATCCGGTTGGCCGAGTGGGAGGAGATATAAAAACAGAAGAACTGCAAGAAGAAATGAAGAACGGAGAAAGGACAAAAAGAGTCAGTCCGTGCCGAGCTTTGACGGCGAATATGACGCGCAAATAAAAATAAATACTTTTGGTTCTCCAAAAGCCTCTAATTATTCTAAAATAGAGCAATCCTTACGATTGTAACTACTTTAAAGATAATATACGTATGGCTCCTCCTCGTACAGTCGGGGGTTTGACAATGGAAGATAGCTCACCTGAATACGATAAAAGAATATCGTTCCGAGAAGTATCTGCGTATGCTCGGGATGTTGGAACTTTAAAAATGTCTTGCCACGTTCGCGAAGTACAATGCAGCTGAATACCCAGCAAAGTCCATGGAGCGCGGATGCTACACCCCTTGGATCACTGTCACTCAACGTCGACCTCTAGACGAGCAATTTAAACGTCCATCGAGCTGTCACCGCTTGATAAAATTGTGTGAAAATCCTCGCTGAGAAAGAAATAATGAAGAGGGAGGGAACTTACACGCGTGGGGTTATTCAGTCCTATAGGAAACGTCGACAGAAATAGTAATACAATCATTGGAGAAAGTTCGAGTAACGATGGACATATTTCAACACCGATATTATAAAATTAATAAAATCGTAATGACGATCATTGGACAGTGGCCTTATCAGACTATCGGTGTCCGCTGCGGCATTATTGCTGTTCTATCATTATTATCCATCAGCCAAGCGGTACCTCAGACAGTGGTTGTTATAAACCAGCATGATGATTGGGAATTTCTTCTGGATTGTATCGTTGCGTCGATTTTCCACGCTGCGTCAATTTTAAAGTTTTTTCTGTGTCTATGGAACTCGCAGAAGGTCAGTTTATTTTTGGAAAGATGAAGAATGCAATCGTGCCGGGGACAAGCTAAGTTAATCGATATCACTGACGAGAAACTGTTCGATACGCACAGATGTTAAAGTTGCTAAACTATATGCGTAGCGATTGGAAAATGTGGGCTCCTTATCGAGAAGTTAACATTCTTCACAAATACGCTCAGCGGGGAAGAGAGATGACAATTGCGTACGCAGGTTGGTCGACTATGATGATCGGTAGTTTGTTAGTTTATCAATATTTCTATTCTCGTCTGCATTTATTATTATTTATTCCGTGCGTATATTATTAGTTGCGTTATCGATTATATCGGATCTATTAATGTTGCGTAGTCTCCCTTTTTTCAGGTTCCATTATCATCAGTGTCCAACCGATGATATCGAAGATCGTCGATATTTTTATGAAGAATGATTCGACACCTGGACAATTTCCTATCCCCGTTGATTATTATCCTTTAGATATGGAAAAATACTATTTTTACATTAGTGCGCACTGTTTTGTATGCGCATGTGGGGCGCTGCTTGTCCATATTTCCTGCGATGTTATGCTCATAGTTTACGTCCAACACTGCTGTGGAGTATTTGCTGCTTTAGGGTGAATCAAACGTTAATTAATTGTCTCTGAAAAAGTCTGCAAACAAAATTTGAATCTCGCTTCTGCATTCCGCACCGTTCCATGCCCAATTTTGTTAAGTGTGATGCGGAGCCGGTTCCGACGCTGTGAACGAAAACGAGGACTTAATGACGATCAAATAAATTTAGGTCGATGTGAAATTTTAACGATCGGCATGGTAAAATAAACTTTGTGTTGCAGTTTTTATTACCGAACGAGGTATTTCACATCGCCTTAAGCGAGTTGCATTTATTATTAACGCTTACAATTCTGTACACTTCTGACTTGTTTCGGGTCTCGGGATGAACTACTGTTCTCCAGTTCCCGCGTTTGCTTCATGTAACGTTGCGCGCTCCTTATTGCTTTATTTTGTCCATTCAACCGTTAACAACCGGCTAAGGAATACATTTCCATTAGTTGAGATATAAGAGTTTAATACTCGCGATTTAACCCTTTATAAGTCACACCACCCGAAACCGTGGCGAAACGGGACTTACGGACGCAGAGTGGGGGTCACGTGGTGATACGGTAGCGCTTAAGAATGGGAATGGAGGTGCGCCTTATAAAGGGTTAAAGTAGACTTGCATAAATCAGTGTTGGTACCCTCACAGATGAAGTTTCGTCACCGATGTGATGGAAAAATTAAAAAACTATCAACTTTCACTTTCAGACACAAATTATTACAGCAAAATGGGAAAAATGAAACATCACCGGAAACCGACAAAGCCGTCTACTCGTTGAACAGAAGGGACATAGACTTCGAACATCTAGTTTCGTGCATCGACAGACACAACCACGCTATCGAGTGAGATTGCTTAGCGAATGTGTCGATATTGTCAATACAGTGGAAAGTCTCCTAGCGCAGGAGGGCGGGACATAGCGACGCAGTTTGCAATCACGAGCAGGCCTGTAAAATGACCGTCATTTCGTACGAAGTCGTGCGACGTAACAAGTGAATGACAAGCGGCCTGCTCAATAGTAAAATAACGGCGTTCATCTACTTGGATGTAAAATGACGGTCATTTTTGTCGTGCTTCGGTGAACTAGACACGAAGGCTTAGGGTTTTCCGATCTGCAAAAATTCAAATAACTTTTTGCTATCTTTAGGATACATAGCCAACCTCATATCAGTGAAGTAATAGATGCATTATTATCAGGTCCGCAGATCTCGTCGAGGCGACTTACACATGGTATTTCTTCTTTTTCGTGGGATTGAACATGCTTGTGATTAGTATGACGGGTTTTCAGGTGAGAATTCTTACTTGTTATAAGTTTAGTGCAGCGATTCTTAACCTGAGCTCCATGGACCCCAAAATACACGTGGGACCCCCTGTGGACCCCCAAGGTTAAGAAACACTGGTTTAATGTATAACTAGCAGGTTATTGTGGCTCGGGCGCTTCACGTCGCCTCGCTACCGACTAATGGAATTTAATTTTCCCGACATTAACCGGAAATACGAACCGTCTGGTTTAAAAATATAATTTTTCTTTGGGAAGCTGACGTCATACGGGTAATACGTCACTTTTTATTTGAAGATCTGATTTTCAACCGGACGTGTCGTCATGTCGGAAATACGTCACCTGAGGTGAGTATTTCCGTGAGTGACTGTGTAAATGCCTATGTGAGTTTCTATGTGAATGTGCATGTCGACTGTTGGGAGGGCGGGGAGTGCGCGAGCCACCATAAACCGATAAAAGAAAGGTGCAATTTTCGGAATTACATTTAACATAGCGATTCAATTAAGATTTTTACGAAATCGGGGGATCACAACGGAGTAAGAATAACATTCATAGTGTATAATTTGGGTGCTGTAATGCATCTCTATTGCGAGAGCTACATGTGTCAAATTTTCGAGGATCACAGTACCAGTATGAACTATTATTTGTGAGTAAATGGTCATGTTACCGTTAGACGGGCTTTGTAAAGAGATGCCTCTTTCCACGCAGACTTAACGTTGAATGGTATAGACTCTCGCTGAGGGCTCAGAAACTATTGCTCTTCATGATTATGCGTTGTAACAAGCCTTGCATACTGACAGCCGGTAAAATGTACGCCATGTCCATGGAAACTTTCGCGACGGTAAGGACTATTCCCCTTTAATTGACGCATCATCGAAATACTCTGAAGGCCGATGCATATTGCAACGCGACAAACTGTATTATGGTTCATTTTTATATTCCAGATTTTGAAGACATCTTTGTCATACTTCACACTTCTCCGTTCGATTTAGTCGACGATTGTCAAAAGTCACAACATTTGAAACTTAAGATTGAAACGAGATGTGTGTGGCGATAAAAAGAATTGCCGATATTTTAGGTTGTGATATTTTTGTAAACGCCTCGTCGCCTCTATATGTTGCATATTGGAACCTCTGTTTTGGATTAAAAATCTCAATAAAATCTGGCCAGTTCTGTGGCGATCGAACTGCCGAGCTGTGCTGATCGAAAGTCTTTGCGCGGCTCGATGTTGATCGATGTTGGTCAAGACAGCGTCGATGTTGGTTTTTCACCTCGGAACCATGAAGTAACGACTTCACGAGTCCGGCACATAATGTTCCTACAGCACTAACCTGATAGAAAACCCATCGTCGACTTCGTCTTGGTAACCGACTTTTGGCTACTGAACATCTGTCACGGGTCACATTCGGGAGTCTGGCCAATAATCGGTAGCAGAGCATCTGCCGATCGAGTTCAGTATCTAAACAGGGCTGGCTCAGTGGTCAATTCCTACATGCGATGCTTCAGTGGCACTGAAAATTCTCACCAGACAGATTCGTCGCGATCGAAATGGAGTGGTTTTGCTTTTTAAATTCAATCCCGTCTCAGACTTACACCACACCGCAATGAGATTACAGAAATTATGGATCGAACATTCAATGCGGGATCATGAAATTGTCCCGGAACATTCAATGCGGGATCACGAATTGTGTTAAAAGCACTATTCGTGAAGCCAATACCGTTTACGACAAGTGCGGCTCCAACGTAGACTGAATTAATTTAATTCTTTTCCGAGCAACACGTAATACACCTTCTCGCACAGTCGAATTCAAGAACAGCGTATGTCTACTGCTTATATATTGCAACAGCGTACGATGGACGAATAGTGAGGTATCACATATTGGAATATAAGAGGTATCGGAGCTTTTTCAACGTTCTTTCACGTTTGCGCAGTATAGCCCAGTTGAATATCCAGCAGGGAAGTGTACGGGGCGCGGAGGCTATACTCCGACATTACCCTGTCAGTCTACGTCGACGTCGAAAGTGCAATTTAAACGTCTATCGAGCTGTCAACGCTTGATAGAGCGAAGGGAAAATCCACGCCGAGAAAGAAACAATGAAACGGAAGAGAAAGTACGCCAGTGGGGAGCTTCAGTTTCTACGTTAAACGGCGATGGAGAAGGTAACACAATCGTTGAAGGGAGTTGGAGAAAAGATGGACTTCTTCCAACACCGATATTATAAAATTAATAAAATCTTTTTGATGATCATTGGACGATGGCCATATCAGTCTATCAGCGTACGCCGCAGAATTTTGGTTGTATTAGTGTTACTATCTGCCAGCCAAACCGTACCTCAGCTGCTGGCACTTATGAAACATTATAACAATTTGGAATTTCTTCTCGAATGCATTTCACCATTAATTTTCCACGGTGGGTGCCTTGTAAAGTTTTTCTGTTACGTATGGAACTCAAAGAAGGTTAGTTTGTTTTCGGAAACTAGCAGTACGTAGTGTACTGCAGGCAAGCTAATCAATCGACATCACCGACCAGCAGTTTTTCAATACTTTCAGATCTTAAAGTTGCTAAACTATATTCGCGATGATTGGAAATTGTGGGCTCGTGATCGAGAGGTTGACTTTCTTCACGAATACGCTGAGCGAGGTAGAAATTGGACGATTCTGTACGCAGGTTAGTCAAGTATGGTGACCGGTAGTCCGGTTTTTCATATTTTTATTTCTTATTTGTATACAGGTATATTATTTTTTCCTATTTTTTTTCGCACTGTTAAAAAGCTGGTGTCGTACGATATTTATCGACTTGCGAAATTTTTATATCGTCCATACCTCAACCATTGTTGCATTGTAGTTAGTATAGTATTCGTGAAGTACCGGCGATGACGAGGTGACCGAGTGAAAAAACGCAATGCAGCAAGTGACTTTGATCTAACCACGGCTAAATGTTATCGAAATCATGCATAGTGACAAACTTTTGAGTTCGCCCATCCAACTATACGTCTATGGCCGAAAAATTGGCCGAAGGATGGGGTATTGATATATTGGCTTCTTGTTCGATCGGGAAAAACCTCCATGGGACAGCGCCACTGTGCGCATCTGTAATTGTTCCTAGTCTCTATTTATACCTGTAAACACCTCTAAAAATTATCAAAAATTCGATATTTCTATTGTCGTAATTTTATTCATGTTGTGAACCGGCGATATTCACCGTTGATATTGGAGCTATTAATATTGCCCACAGTGATTGCTTATTTAGCGTGTATTCTCTTCAATACCCAACCGATGATAGTGAAGATCATCGACATTTGGCTGAAGAATGATTCGAAACCTGGAGAATTTCCAATCCCCCTCGACTATTATCTTCTTGACGTGGAGAAATATTATTTTTACATTATGACGTATTATTTGCTGTGCGTATTTGTATCGCTGCTCGTCTACGTTTCCGGTGACGCTATGTTCATGGTTTATGTGCAACACTGCTGTGGAATATTCACCGCTTTGGGGTGAGTCAAACATTAGTAAATCCTTACTAGAAAAACAAGCCGGCAAATGAAATTTGAATATTGCTGTCGCATTCCAACAGTTCTTGAAAAGCCTCCTCTATGATAAAGAAATACCTGGTTCGGCATGGCGATTTTCGCTTGCATACCAAGATGGACGCTGCTAACGTACAAATGTCCTCACGCACCCACGTTACATTAGTAACGAACATATGCGTGATGTACGATAGCTATAATAAAATCATATAAAAATATCAACTGTAACTTTCAGACACAAGATAGAGCGATTTGGTAAAAATGAAAGATCATCGGAAACTGAAGTAGACGCCTTTCTGTTGGACCTAAAGGATATAGATTTCGAACATCTGCTTTCGTGCATCAACAGACACAAACGGGCTATAAAGTGAGATTGTTTAGAGAATGTAAAACTCCTCGAGGGTACTCTTCGTCCGGGTCAGCTCTTGAAGTCGGGATAGTGGCGAATTTTCCCTTTGTTGTATCAATTGCCATTATAATCGGACTATTCAGGGGTCCCTTGGTGCTGTCCGTCGTACCATTGAGGGGTTTCTCTGTATATACCTAGGAAAGTTTTTTTTAACAATGTATCAAATGAACACCGAAAGAGTCGACATTACCATTGCTGACCACGAAAAGCCTACACTGTGAAAGTGAGCGCGCAACATCTTACCACCAATCGGCTGTACACCAAGCAACGTCACTCTAAGGAACTGTACACGATAAAACTGAACATGCGACAACTTTGCGCAAGGAGTAACCAAGGGGTAACTAAGGGGTTCGGTGTAACAACACAATACCCAATACCAATACTTAAACCATGTAACGGCGTCACTGAAGTATGGCGTACTTTGTGTAGAGTATTCAGTCGTTGCAATTGATCTTTGATGTCGTTGCCTTGGTGCAGAGCCGACTGGTGGTAAGATGTTGCGTGTCACTTTCACGGTATTCAATTGTGGTGTCGACTTGTCCAGCGCACATTTGATATGCTCGCAGTTTTTTGTTTGTCCACAACTAATTTCGCACCGCTCCTTTATCGAGAGTTAATGAATCTACTTTTACGAGGCTTGCTGAACTCATCGAGGCAACTTACACATGGTATTTCTTCTTATTCTTGGGATTCAACATGATTTTGATTAGCATAACGGGTTTTCAGGCAAGAATCCGTACTGACTATGAAGGCAATATATGATATAATATTTCGAATTTGACAGAAACATAACGGCGAATCAATTTCATTTTCATCAATTTAGATTTTTATGAATTTGGCGGATCCCCACGGAATAATAAGATACATAGCGTTCAATGTAATTATCACGATTCATCTCTACCGCGATAGCTACATGTGCCAAATTTTGATGGACCACAGTATCAGCACCCACGATTATCTGTAAGTAAATGGACGAGAAATAATGACGAGGCATATTAAAGAGATGTGTTCTTCCGCGTAGGCTCAACGTCAAATGGTACAGGCTGCCGTTGAATGTTCAGAAGCTCCTGCCATTGATAATAATGCGTTGTAACAAACCCTGCATTCTGACGGCAGGAAAAATTTGTGTCATGTCCATAAAATCTTTTGGAGCGGTAAGGATCACAGTTCTTTTATTGACACCGAATAGAAATATGTCCGTTGAATATTGTAAGCTGAAAAAAATCATGACACATGGATCCAGATTTTGAAGACATCCGTGTCATACTTCACACTTCTACGTTCCGTGCAGCAACGTTTCTCCGAAAGTTATACAAAATCTTTAGTGGAAAATGGCTATCTGATTTGTGTGGTGATGATGAATTTAATAAATTTTAGGCTATGATTGGAGAATTCCTAACCATATACATAAATCGTTTGGATTTCAAAACAGTAACAATACATAAGGTTTGTATCTCAAAAAAACAGTGTTTTTTTTAGTGTTAAGTATATACATAAGTGGTTTGGCACTCTGGTGACGACCGTTTTTTTTGCCTCGTTTCGACAATGAAGTCGTTTGTTTGATTGGTGACCCAACAAATGACCACAAAAGTAACCGTCCAGAAAAGTTCACCCGTGTCATCGAAAAGATTATATGCATCTGAACGGTTGCTTTTACGGTTGTTTGTTCGGTCGCCAATCAAACAAACGCGGTAAAAGAATGTCGCTAGAGCAGTCGCTTCGGCGGTCATTACTGTGGTCCATTTTTGGGCACAAAACAAGCATCGCTTTTAGGGTTGCTTATGCGGTCATTTGGTTTGCTAGGTGCTCTTTTGACGCCAATGCCAGACCTGTGAGAAAGTTGAATACCATTTGTGATACCGGACCCGCCCGGTGTAGGTGGGGAGAGAAAGACATTTCACACATTTCACATAATTTGAGCGCTGCATTACTATCTGTAAAAGGAATAAACAAAAAAGGCAATTTTGAAAAAATGATTTTTTCTTTTTTATTTAATATTTCATCAAAAATTCGTGTCGTAATCGGGGGGATGTCTCGAGAGGCTGGTCGTACTCTCATAGCCGGCAAATTTGCTGCTGCCCTGTGACTGATTGTAGTAATAACCGTTCCACTCGGAACGCCAGCTGTCGTACATATTGTACTTTCGCTCGTCGATCCGTCTGTCCATATTCCTCTCGTGTCTCATCGTCCCGTCGACGAGAACCTGAACAACGAGGTTAATATTTCATATCCCCCAATTGCAATAGGTAATTTCAACAACTTACAACTTTTCTATTTACAATCAATTGGGACTGTGAAAAATCATTGTTTCGACATTGACTGATTTAACCAGTAATACTTCACCTCGTTCGAGTTGGACTCGAAGGATTTGTCTCTCCAGACGTCCTTGTCATTCCAAATAGTTGAAATCTCGGATTTCGGATAATCCTGCGACGACCTGTGCGACGGTGCGCCATGACTCGCCTGAATCATATTCTTAGCTACTTCTTCGCTATAAACTACCGGCGATGGCTTCAATCTTGCCGCGTTCTGACGATTCACCAACTGGAAAAAATCGGTAACAATGTGTTGTCATCGTATTTATTGTTTAACTTAAATCGCAATAACTTAAGTTTTTTATCTTAAAGAAAAACTCACAACGGAAACGCCGAAAACAATTATGAAGAGCAATCCTCCGACTCCGATGACTATGACGGCGATGGCCCACTGGGGAATCAGCCGGTCATCAACTGCAATGTGCTGGGGCGCACTTACTTTAGGAATCACTGCAAAACATATTAAAGAATTCGTGAGTAAACTAATGAAACTAATTAAATGTGTGACAATGACAATGATGTCAAAGATTATAAAAACAGAACACAATAATTACCAACGAAATCCGTTGACTTCGGATCGAGTGCGAATGCTCCCAATCTTATCGGCCCCTTCGCCCTCGTTTCGTTCCACTTGTCGCTGTTGAAAGTTCTCAAGGAATCGTGAAATATCACTTTCAATTCTTGGGTATTTATTCGCTGATGCAGATCGGTCAACTCGATGAAATAGTCGACGAGAATACTTCCAGGACTAAATGCGTCGATTCTTATACGCTTGTACCATTTTCGAAGTACTGAAGATTTGACGAAAACGAGATTCATCTGAAAAAAAAAACCAAATAATGAATGCTAAATGACTTAATGAAATAGACCAATTGTTGCCAAATGGGTTATTTTTTCCGTCCGCAGTTTTCTGGATTGTCCTACATTAACTATGGGTCGGATTTTGGCCGCTAGATGGCCATACACCGAGGCGTGTCTCGCAAGCGAGACGTAGCATTCAACGCTATAAGTTCGATACCCGTTGAACACATCTAAGAGTTGACGAACGATTTGTCGCCTATAATTGCAGAACGTAAGCTCAAGTGTACTTAAAACGGTCGCATTTTCATTGCTGAACCGTCGTTTTTTTTTTTTATAGAATAGCACCTCGTTAATAATTGGTTGTGCCGAACGGTTATTCGAATTACTAGGGTCGCTTATTGAAAAGAACTTCCCCTGGCGGGACGGGCGACTACGAATTGACCACAAAAACTATCGGTTGAGATCGGCAAAAAAATAACCGCTCTTATTCGAGGACCGTTCTGGTGTAGTTGCAGTACTTATATCAGCCGCAAAAAAACGGCAATACAACCGCTGGAGAAGCTTTCCGGTTGTTGTACTCATTACAACCGCAACATAACCGGTAATACAACCGTTCGAGGAGTGTTCTGGTGTGGTTGTAGTACTTATAATAATCGGTAATACAACCGTTCGAGGAGCTTTCCGGTTGTTGTACTCATCATAACCGCATCATAATAATTACAACCGGAACGGTCCTCAAGCGGTTTAATGACCGGTTATTTTGCGGTTGTAATAAGTAAAACAACTATCAGAACGCTCTTGTTACCGGATTATTTTTAGTACTTCTCTACGGGAAGGGATGATTTTTAACGATTTCGATGTTTCTCTATATGTGGCGGTCCAGCATTACATATATGTGGACAACTTGAATGATGGAGAAAGATCCGTAACCTTAACGCAGTGGTTAGCTCTCTTACTTAGGAACCGGCTGACCCGGGTTTTAATCCCGGCGATCACCATATTTTTCTATCATTCAAATTTGGACCACCAGCACTACATCATCGGCCGCGACCAATACTCCGAAGTCTTCACACGGTTGTTACATATACTTTTGCCATGTCATTTTGAGGAAAGGAAAGTCGGATAAATAACCTCTTTCTCAATGTCTTCGGCAAGCTGCTGCCACTCGAGGGTATTCCTATCGAGTAGTTCGGGAACCCAGGTCGCGTTTCCAACGATCCTTATAGTACCGGCGACTTCGCACTCATCCTGGCAAATGCCCGGCGTCGTCGGTCGCTGCGTAGTAGTCGTAGTCGTCGACGTGGTCGTCGTGGAAGACGTGCTCGTTGTCGGAACGACGGAAATGTTAGTCGACGAAACAGTTGCAGTTCTCGCAGCCTCTAGAAGTTTTTCTATTGATATCGGGGTTGTCGAGGGAGCTGGCCATCCGGTGAACTCCGTCGTGGCTCTGCGAGGAGACGAAAGACAACAGGTTACTTGCCATTCTTTAACTTGTATTAAAAAGGGTTAATATGATCGACTTCGATTAACTTCACCATTTTTACCCTATCGGTAACTTAAAATTACTAGACTATATCATTGTTAGGCTGAGGTTTATTGGCATTGGAGCGCTCACACTGTGTTTTTTAATTCATCCATTTCCATCACTGGCTGCATTGGAGATATATTCCAGAGAAAAATAATAGTACATTACTTCACGAGGGCGAAAGACGTTTTTCTAACGAGTGTGAGTTTGCAGCACGAGCCGAAGGCGAGTGCTGTAATCCCACGAGTTAGAATTAGAACAATTTTCATCACAAGGTGCGAAAATGGCGGTTTTACGCACGCCAAGCGGGCGGAAAAGTGGCCATTTCCGCACCGAGTGATGATAAAAACGTTCTAAAACCGACAGCGGTGGATGCGCGTTTGCCGCACGGTTCCGGTGGTCTCCCAAGTCAAGCAAGATTGTTCGCGGTCAGTGCTTGGATGGGTGACCGCTTAGCCGTGCGCTATCTGGCGCATCGACCGTTGAGCGGGAGGCGCTTTCTTCTGAAACTTTGGTGTTTCTGCACTTTACTCAAGTGCAAAAATACCGGAGGATGAATATGGCTGTCTGTACCGGCACGGGTTTTCCGCGTTTCTCAGTGTCCCCGGCAAATGCGGTACAGTGTAGCTAAGTTGGCTACGGACGAACTGGAAGTTAGGTAGCTTAGCTGAGTGTGGGTAGGGAGTGCTAGGGGGTTTCGGGATGGGGTTCCGTATGTGTCGCAACTTAAGTGGCAGAAGAAAGTTAATTTTTTAGAATTCTCCAAATCAATGTTTTCGGATATTTAAAATGTATCGATAAAACCGACTCTAAAAAGGTTTGATGAGAGTTTCGTCAGTGTGAGAACATGCCACTTAGAAACAATGACGGCGGCCGAAATTGAAAAACTTGGAATTTTTGAAAGTGTTCGTTTAAATACAAAAGAAAAATGCATTTTTTTCCACTCCACTTGAACTGACCTGACGGGCCAGCCCTTCTGAATTCTCGGTGAAACAGCACCGTTTCCTCCCGCCGATTCTCCACCCCTCGAGCTGTGAGTCGTCGCCTTCGGCAGAGCCTTCCTACCTCCGGGTCTGCTGGGGAAGACGAGTTTTATACCGCCCGCCGGTTTAGCCGTTGTTCCCAAGCTCATCGCCATAGTCGAAGCTTCGCTCGTCGCTTCCTGTCCCGAACCCGTCGATTTCTCGGTCCTCACAGTCTCGTCCTTCTTGAATCGGTTGTAACCCGGCGGCAACAATGACGCGAGATCGACACTCGTCTTCGAGAACAAATCGTGAAGCGATTTCTCGGTTTTCACCGGTGCTGAGCTTCTTGAGTTTTCCGTCGTGCCCGACGCTCTCGGCGCTTCGCCCATCTTCCGCTTGTCGGCGCTGTAGTCGGCCGGCAGCAGCGACGACAGATCGACCTTGGCTTTGGTGAACAGACTCTCCAGATTGGTCTCAACGGGAGTCTTCGCCACCGATCCTTCGTCCTCGCTCCTGTCCGCTTTGCCGACCTTAGGATCGTAGTTCGCTGGCAAAAGTCCCGCTAGATCGACCTTCGACTTGGCCAAAATGTCGCTCAGTATCGAACTCTCGGTGACCGCGGCGTCCTCCTTCTTCAATTTGTAGCCAGCCGGCAGGAAGGCGCTGATGTCCTGGACGATGCCGGCCGAGCTGGGCGCTGCCGTCGCTGGTCTCGGTTTCACCGACGCGGTCGCCCCGAAGCCGCGAATACCATTCTTCCCTGGCGCGCTGCTCTCCGTCGTGCTGGGTCTCGAATTTCGCGAGGACGACGGCCAGCGGAACTTTATCCTCTCCGTTATCGCGCCGTTGTCCTCGTCCCTCTCGGTCGACAGGGAAGCCTCAACGAATGGCTTCGACGGAGACGTCGAAGCTTTTCTCTCCTGATTGTAACGTCGCGGAACGAACTTGCTGATAACCGGAGTTCTCGACGTTGTCGTGAAACTCTTCCTAGTCTGCGATGGTCTCTGCTCGCCGAGAACGTCGAGCTGCAGGGTATTGCCCGAGGTCCGGAAACCACCGGCCAGAAAACCACTGGACAGTTCCGACTGCACTCTGTCGAGTTTGTCGATTATGCTCTCGGTCGACTCTGGTGGCAGGGACGTCTTCTTCGTCGTTGAGGCGATCAACGCATCTTCCACGAGTCTGTCGTCGATTACCTCGGCCGATCGGGACTTCTCCGTCGAGGAGGCCGCTGAAGCTTCCTCGTCGCCCGGTGAATTTTTTTCGATTCCGTCTACCACGAGGAACGGAAGAAATCGGGCACCGGAAATGCTACGACTCGTCTGAACGGAAGCGACGATTCTTGAGTCCTCGGTCGTTTCCATCACATCGCCCAGGTATGGCCCCGTTGAAGAATCGATTCCCGGATTCGCCGTCGAGCTTGGCATCGTCGGAGCCAGGATTTGTTCGGTCGTCATCGGCAGAGGACTCACGGGAACGGAAATCGTTCCGTTGACGACGCTCTTCGTCGTGACGACGGAGACGACGTCTTCGCCGATCAAGATTCGACCGTCCTGAGAGTCCAGATTCTCCTGGGAATGTTTCTTCCCGACTGCCGATTTGTCGGAGATCGATGGATCCAAGGAATCGTCCGGAAACGGCGACTCTTCGATGCCGGGACGCTCGCGTGAAGGACTCTTGGATATCTTGCCCGACGAGGCTTTCGAGACAGTTGAATGCCTCTCGGAGGACGAAGAAGCTGAGATCTCGTCGGAATAGTCGAAGTAGTCGGGCAAATGTTTATCTGCAATTGAAGATACGAAGAAATCTTTAATGGTCATGTGAAAAATCAAGCAAATGTTTATCTAAAATTGAAGATACGAAATAGTACTTTGCGATATTAGTGCGTAAAAGCGGACTTTCGGCGGAGATTGGCCAGTGGTTGCACGAGCCTGTTGTACCGCGAGAGAAGGCGAGTGCGGCCACTTCACAACCGCCGTCGGGCGTCCGCTTTTACGTACAAGTACCGCATACTACTTTCTGTGACGAATGCATGAAAGGTGCCAGGTTATTTTGCTGGCCGGGCGCGACAACAAGGGAAAAACTGACGCATAATATATTGGCTAATTATGCAAATAAAAATGTAGTACATTTACATCACGAAATTGACGTCATTTCAATTGCAAATTACGTTTGAATAGTAATTGGTTCAAGGTTGGTGAATAAAAATTTGTTTGCAAGGAAATAACGAAGAAAGTCCGGCAGAAAAGCAGAAAGCGTTCGGGGAATCGAGTCTGCGAATGCGTGACGAATCTTCAAAACTCGAAGAAGTTTCAAGGTCGTCGAATCGAAAGATTCTCCTCTCGCTTTTCTGTATATCGCCGACTCATCTCGGGAATTCAATGACTCGTCGCCGTTGCACTTACGCAATCATCTGTTGCTTTTCACGGTTAGATTGAATGTAACTTGAGAGATAATTAAGAAAATTAAGAAGAAAAAAAGGCATTCGCTTCAGAAGCCCCAATTTCATAGGGAATACGTAGAACCAGGACCTTTCTCGAAATTTTAAAAATTGACCATTTTCAGGGTAGGAAATCCCATGTTAAATTTTGCGAAACGGCACTTTTTTTCAAAAAATTTCGAGATATCGAATTAAAACCTCCGCCATTGGTTTCAAGTCGCATATTTCCCAACCGATTTCATTAACGAAAAAATTCTAAAAATTTTTTTTCGAAAAAAGTCATTTTTGTCAAAAATCGAAAGGGTACCCCCTTTCGATTTTTCCACTTTCAAAATGGCGAAATTTTTTTTTTCGAGATATCGAATTTCTGCCACCGGCATTCGCTTCAGAAGACCCATTTTCATAGGGGATACGTAAAACCAGGACCTTTCTCGAAATTTTAAAAATTGACCATTTTCAGGGTAGGAAATCCCATGATAAATTTTGCGAAACGGCACTTTTTTTCAAAAAATTTCGAGATATCGAATTAAAACCTCCGCCATTGGTTTCAAGTCGCATATTTCCCAACCGATTTCATTAACGAAAAAATTCTAAAAATTTTTTTTCGAAAAAAGTCATTTTTGTCAAAAAATCGAAAGGGTACCCCCTTTCGATTTTTCCACTTTCAAAATGGCGAAATTTTTTTTTTCGAGATATCGAATTTCTGCCACTGGCATTCGCTTCAGAAGACCCATTTTCATAGGGGATACGTAGAACCAGGACCTTTCTCGAAATTTTAAAAATTGACCATTTTCAGGGTAGGAAATCCCATGTTAAATTTTGCGAAACGGCACTTTTTTTTCAAAAAATTTCGAGATATCGAATTAAAACCTCCGCCATTGGTTTCAAGTCGCATATTTCCCAACCGATTTCATTAACGAGAAAATTCTAAAAAATTTTTTTCGAAAAAAGTCACTTTTGTCAAAAAATCGTAAGGGTCCCCCCTTATGATTTTTCTACTTTCAAAATGGCGAAATTTTTTCAGACAATTTCGAAAATTATCAATCTATCAATAATTTGATGTCTCAAATATTCTTTAAAAATGGTTTGTATAAGTTTTGGGAAATTATTTGTGACTTCGTTTTTTGTTTTGTAATGTTGGCCAGTAGTACGTCATGACGATTCCGAAGTCGTTGAGATTCTTAAACTTGACTGCATATTTTTTAAGTCTTCGATACATCACTTTAAAAATATACCCCATGAATGGAATGCATAATTAATATTACTAATATTCCCTGCGATTCGAGACAACTGTGATGATTTTTTTTCAATCACATTTTTTTTACTCCAAAGAAACAGACGATCCTCCTTAAGAAAATTAAGACAAAAATGTTAACAACGGTAATACCTGCAGCGTCATTTTCGGGGTTAGTTGCATTGTCGTAATCGTCGTAATAATAATAAGGGCCATCATGATTGATCGGCGAATTCTTCGGCTGTTCGACCCTCAATTTTTCATTTTTCGCGTTATCTTCATGGCTATTAGAAGTCCCCGGAGTCGGCGAGGCGGAGTAATGTTTCGATGCCTCCTCCTCAGTCTCCTCGAACTCGTAGTCGTCATCGTAAATTTCTTCGTCTACTTCCTTGTTTTCGATGGACGAAGAACGATCGACGCTCTTCGAATTTTTCACAACGTTGTTCTCGTTCAGCGAACGAATCGATGGCACATTTCCCGGGGAAGATACAAATCCCTGAGGCTGCTCGTACACGGAATTCGTGGGGAGAAGTCGGTTGTCCCATTTCGACTTGATATCTGTAAGATTGTACGAAATTATTTTTTTTTACAATGTTGCGTGATATTAATAAAAATAATTTCAAAAAGCTGTAGATGATATCTGCAATAAATAAAATTTTCTACTGCATATTCTGGAACTAATGATATTTGAAACTGTATCATTTACTCAACAAAATGGTTTTATGTAACAATAGCGTTAGAAGCAGAATTTATTGCCCCGTTGGTGTATCATGATAACGATCTAAACGCTTTAGATATTTAGAATGTACATTCTTTCACGCACTCTTGTCTCTGTACACTCCGTGGATTGTCACAGTGAGCTGGCGTCGCATCGTGAGCATGATTTTGCGATAATTAAAGAGATCGGCAGCATTATTTATTCATATATGTCGATCGATCGACACTCCATTAATTCTATAGAGACTGCAACATTTTTTTTTCTACAAAATGTATCAACTCCGTTCGTGCAAGTAAGTCATGAAAATTCATTCTATAAACTCGATTTTACGCAATGAGAGATCTTCGACTTTATTCTTGTTTTTAAAAAATGTACTAATCCTTAACATAATAATAAAAAAAATTAGGGCAAACTCTATCACGTTAACGCTCAATGAATTCTTGACTTTCGAATGGTCTTCCCGAACACCCGACACGAATGCGTCGGACCGGCATTCGAGACAGGAAGTGCAGTTAACTGTACGTCGTGACATCGGTTGCATAAAAACAGACGATAATTGATCGGTCTACGTGATTTTTTACAATTATTGCTTCCTCATAGGATAATTTTTTATAAAGTTTTTCTTTCTATAATTGTGAAAACATTTTTTGAAACGTTACGAAATGTCAGAAAAATTATATTTAGAGAAGGTGTATCGATGTGTGCGTCTGTGTATCGGCACCGAAATATGTAGTTTTTGAGTACTGACGTATTGAGTACTGGCAGAACTAAATTGCCGAAGTTCTGACTACTGGCCATTGAATCCGTACTTGATACTTCACTGCGTACTTCAAGTACTTAGTGTATTTGCCCAGCTCTGATTTTTTATCAGATCGTTCTTTCCGTCAATAAATGTTCAGACCTTTGAATAATTGAAGTTTTCGAGACAAGACCTAAATATAGGCACGTTGACATCGGATATTGTCATAGAGAAGAAACGGTTGAGAGACACTGACGTGGATTTCATACTTAGCTTAACGAACTTGCAAATCGGCATGGATCGGCGCATGAGCCAGCACCGTACACTTCATTCGAGCCACTCTCTTTTCGATCGACCTTCGCGTTACCATCTAACCCAGTTCGTACAATCTCGTTCAACTCTGCCGATGCTAAACCGAAGCGAGAAAATTAGTTACTACTGCTTCGAACAAATCTGGAGAGCTCTGGTAACGATACATTGAATTATTGCCTCTCCTTAATAAGGGGATGTGACACCACTTGTTCCCCACTTTCCACGGGCCAAAGTCGGTAATAAAACCTACTTAATAACTTAAACAATCGAAACCATCTACGATTAAAAATAAATTACATGAAGCAGTATCGTTGAAAAAATTAATTACAGTTTTTATTATCGACTGAAGCGCTTTGGTCTAGGGCTGTTCAGATAGGCCGGCTTGGCCGGCTAAATTATCGTATCCGGCTAATGGATTTTATCATTTGGCCGGCTAAGCCGTCTTAGCCGGCTAAGCTAATACAGTCTTGGAATTTTATGACGAATTTTTTTTTTTTTTCCTAATGTTACCTGCAATGTATTCCGAAGTATTTTCGCCCGCTGAACATGAATCCACCGGCCTTTCTGGACTAAAGTACAATGCGACATTGAGGGACTCGATTTTATGCACGATTTTCATGCATTTAGCCGGCAAAATAGTTTAGCCGGCTAAAACGGCTTAGCCGGCCAAACTATAAAATCCATTAGCCGGATAAGATATTTTAGCCGGCTAGGCCGGCCTATCTGTACAGCCCTACTTAATCCACCTCTCCGTATTGCGGCTCACGAACATGTCCGTTCGATTACTTCCTTTACTACTTGAGCTCCTGGGACTACATTCGTTTATGCTCCAAACTAGTTCATATTACCTCGCGCGAGAAGCGTGTTTCGAAGCTACACGGGTCTCGCAACAACTTGTCTGATCACGACTTCCTTTACTACTCGGTCCTTTTTTTCTTCCTTGAATTGCTGCTGCGTTTCGCAACGATACAAGGGATTGACAAACTGAAAAATCACGCCGTCGGAGCTTCGATCCTCAAAGAAACTTTATTTCGTACCAACAAATTTTAGATATTCATATTGAGCCACAAAAAAAATATTGCGAATTTTGTTTTGTTGCCAATTCACGAACATTCGACTACTGAACCTATCGGTATGTAATTATTGCACCGCAACGAGGATTATAATTAATTTTTTTTTATTCATTTTTGTATCGCCCAATTTTTACGTGTCGGTCTGATCACGATTTCATCACCTACTTACTGCGTTAAAATGTTGCTGAATTTTTCAATTCGACGATAAAGAACGATAACGCTGTCTCGACGAACACCATTCGACGAGACTGTCTTTTCGGGCGAGAAAGCAGTATTTCTTCTCTCGAGTTATTTCTTCATGATCGAGACATTTGTGAAGGTGCGTGAGCGCAGGTCTCCCTCGCGTGGCACGCGCACGTAAGAGGCCTCGAGCGCGTTTTCTAATCGCTCGTGATACGGGAAGTTCGGATTCGAAACTAACTTGACACACCTGTGGAGAGCTAATACATGTTTCATAATGAAGTTTTCTAGTCCATTTTTATAAATAAATAGATAAATATATTTATAAAAAATAAATAGAAAGTGCACTGTTATACTTGTGTACTGTACCTAATTGGTTATTTTTCAAGTTTGTCCTGGGAAAACATAAAACTCGAGGAGGTCCATCGATTTAAGGCAAAAAACTTTTTTAATTTTGATTTTGTTTTAGATAATAAAAAATTTAGTGAAAAAAAATTATCCGCTATTGTTCGGTCATGGTGGTGTTGAGATAGTCTGAAAAAATGTCCAGTTTCGAATATAAACAATTTAAGAAATTTTTAGTTTTGCAATATTATTTTAAAAAATGTCTACATAAAAAATAATCGAAATCCTACAATTTTTTAATATTCGGTTCTCGTGATTTGCTTCCTCATACAAGATACAAAAAAAACGAAAGCACTCTTAATTTTTGGGTGAACAATACGGATAAAAAATCTGAAATAATTTGTGGACATTTTTGACAGTATGAACGACTTTTAAAAAATGTATGAACATTTTTTGAGACCACGCAAAATTAGGGTAGCCCAGTTGGTATGGAATACCCCATATATATGTGTGTATGTGTATGTGACAGTCTTGCATCGTTCTAAACTCAGCCTACAACTCGGAAACGTCTTGAGATAGCGCGCTGAAATTGTGTACTCTAGAATAGTGGTCATCTATATTCCTTCGGTGTAATTTTCATGAAAATTGAGGTCCGATTGGAGATTTTACGCGATTTGAAAATTTTTGAAAAATTTCTGTGGTAGCTCTAGCTTCCGTAAATTTTGAGCTATCGTCCTAAAAAATGCAGATAAATACAATACTATGAACAAAGACCTTCAATATTGAATTTGGCCAAAATCTACCAAAGACATCAGACTTTATTGAATTTTGATTTTTTTTTGTTTGAAAAATTACTAATAATGGTGGCTGGAGGACTGCGATTGATGGGGAATTGGCAATATACAATATAGGTGAAAAGAGCAAAGTTTATTAGGTACAAAAAAAATCTGTTACATCTGTTATGTATTGTTAATAAAGTCACTACTACTACTAATAATAATGGTCTAATTTGAGTTAACATGGAGGTATCGAGCTTAAATTTGGCACGGGAATGGAACAACACTGTATAATATTTCGTATTAAATTTAGCAAAAATTGATTCATCCGTTTAAATTGTATGGAATTTTGAAAATTTTGAATTTTTTGAAAAATTTGTTTTTTACGCCTGACACGAGTTTCGGAAACAAATATCACGCAAAAGTTAAACGAGTTATATTTTTGTAATCAGCGGTGAAGAATAGATTAATAATTGCCTTAATACAACGAAATCCGTAAATTTCAGTTTGCGATTTCCTATAATAAACTGTGGTGTAAATTTTGACGGTTTTAATTTTATGAGGTGTAGATATTTTCTTATGTTACGAAAAAAGGTGCAAAGTCACACATTGCACATGGTTTTTTTGTACTCAACTCGAAAATACAATTAAGAAGAGTTGAAAATTGTATTTTAATTATAGCTTCCTCTATAGGAAGCCAAAATCGAACGAAATTTATCATAGAGGAAGTTATGCGCAAAACCGTAAAACATGAGGAAGTAATTGTTCAAATCACTTTGCACGCTGAGACCAATCGATCGTGGATGATACTGATAAACTTTTGTATGATTAAGAAAAAACATTAATAACGTTTTTTTCATAAAATCGATGAAACCCCCCCCCCCCCCCCCCCTCTTAATTAAAATTGGAAAATAAATATTGATTTTGACTCTTTAACGATCCGAAAATAACTTTCGCTAAAATAATAATTTTTCAATATTTTTAACGTACATAATTCAATTTTATCAATTTTTCGTTACCGAAAATGGCATTTAAAAAATTACGATTTAATTCTCTTCTCAAACTTTTTTTGAGTATTATTTGTAGCAACGAAAAAAAACATATCTCCGTCTATAGCTCCGGCTGCAAAAATAATTATAAGGAATTAAAAGGATTTTTCCAACGTTATCTTTTTTATAAAAAACAACAAAAAAAAATTCGACACTAAAAAAAATGGCTCGTTCTGCAAAAAGAATGATGTATCATTATACAACGCCAATGCCAGCGAAGGAGTGTCCAGACTGTAACAGCTCTTCGGGACTTACAAACAAGGCGATCGTGCGAACGCCAGCTCTCGCTACACACACACACACACACACACACACGCATACACAAAGTCACTTCCCAGAGCGTCAAAAAGCGAAGAATAAAAGAAAAAAAATGTCTTCCCTAAAGTAAAACCTACCTCGTTGCTGTTGTCGAGTCTGAACAAAAACCGAGAACAGCAGTACAGCGCAGAGAAAGAATCTCGCAGTAGCAACGCAATCCCGCGTTCTTTCCCTCCAGGGCGTCCTCATTATCTCTTGCCACGAGTTCTTTATCTTCTTTTAAATTTTATTTTTATTTTTTTTCAAAATCTCATCGCCTAAACTGGCGCATAAAAAAACATCCCCACCCCCCACACACACACTCTTCACGAACGAAGAAAAAAAAAGTTCACTCACGCATTTTTGCATTAGAAAAAAATCCTCGCCCACTTTTGTTTTCTTCCTTCAATCTTTCCGCACTTATTTCTTCCACCAGTTTTCCACACCCGAGCGACAAATCTTTGTTTAATTTTTTTTCCTATTATTATTATTATTATTATTATTATTTTTCTTTCGTTTTATAAATTTTTGGGTAAATTGTTGTTTACTTTTTTTAGAGCAAAAAAAAATGATTGATGGAGAAGCTCCAACGAGCTCGGTGTGGCATCTTACTCGGTCCAGGAACGCAACATATTTGTCACTTTTGCTCGGCGAGCAAGCGGCAAAGGCTTCTCGGATACGGTAGAAAGCAAAATCCTACTTTCACTCGGGCGTCGAGCGGGCGTTCGTACACGCAGAGCAGCAGCAGCGGCAGGCAAGCAGCCAAGCAAGCCAGGCACGCCGAGGCCGTCCGGACACACACACGCGCGCGCTCGCTCGCGAGTTGCAAGCGAGAAAATAAAGAGAAGGGGGCCCGAGGGTTTCCCGCGAAGGTAGCGGGGGATCGGAATGGGCCAGTTGCTCGCCGCTGGTCCCGACGGGAGAAATACACTTAATCGAAGTGGGGAACGAAACTCGATTTTTAAGACTTTTCACCGTGTCGCGGAAGAAAAATTTAATTATTCTTTAAGAAAAATTAAATTTACAAAGCATTGCACAAAAAAAATGTTATAAAAAAATCATAAAGTTTTAATATATTATAAATAAATAAATTTATATTATAAATTTTGGGCTGGAGATCCGGTCGATGGCCCATTGGCAATGTCAATAAATACACTTTTACTACTACTACTACTGTTACTACTAAATTATTTTTATAAGTAGTAACGTTTTAGTTCATTAATATGATTGTTAATAAGTGATTCATTAATTAGTTACTAATTAATAATACATCATAAGCTTCAATTTTTGTTGTCTTAAAAAACCAATTATATAGAAAAATAAGCATATGAGACGGCTGTAGACTTTTGAAACGTGAGCTTCTTTTTCTTCTTCTGCCATCGTCCTTGCTGATTCCATGAACGTTTTGGCAGTTTTATTTTATTTTATTTATAGTTATTATTCTCGTTGAGAAAAGAAGTTTTAACTATGAGGTACCAGTTCAATCACCCTCCATTTTGTCCTTACGGATTTGCTCCTTTTTTCTGCTTCACTTTGATGGAGCTTTTTCTTTCCGTTGTGTCCTTCGTTCCGAGGGTTCGTCGGTTGGTTCGAGAAGAAATCTTTGCAAGAAATTAAATAATACAAGTGCAAAAAAGTATTTACAAAAAAATTGAAGTTTTTTTGGCCTTACATTCTAAACTTGTAATCGAGATCATTTTTATTATTAATATACCCGATTGATAATTAAAAAAAAAATTTGTTCAAATTTGTTAGATTAAAAATAATCAACACAAAAAGTTTATTCCAAACTTTTTTATTTTTTATTAGACCTCGTGTTTAAAATTAAAAAAATTAGTTCTCACCTTCTTAATCAGTTACTTATTGAAAATTGCTCGAAGTAAATTAAAAATAAAATGTATCCAAAAAATTGTTTCTCGCCCTTGAAAAACGTGACGCTCTGAAAACCCTTTTTTTTATGAATCAATTCGATTACGACAGTTTGTCACAAAAGTATAATTATGGACGAGTAGCGTTGGTGTCCAACTCTTATTCGGCTTTTTATATTTATAATTTAATAATAATATTTTCTGCGGTAATTTACAACACCATACGTTAAAATAAAAAAAAATGTAATACAAAAAATGTATTTAAAAAAAACGAATTATATAGGAAAAGGATGTGGCAATGCCGAGATCCACTTGCCGGCAGGTCGCAGCCGCTCGACTGCAGGTCTAAGTGAAATAAGTAAAAAAAGGAAGTGTAGGGCGCGAGCGAGAAGGCCGCGCCGCCGCTACATTTTTAGTCGCCGCACGATCGGTGTGGTACGTGTACCGTTATTACGAAGTCCGCGTGGACACAAAACCAGTATATAATATACAAAGAGGCGACTCGAGTTTTTATGGCTCCCCTTTGCGTTCCCGTACGCCCTAAAAAAATAACAAAAAAATGCATATACCTTCGTCATCAATGATGAAATTACACCTTTTTGTTATAAGAGAAAAAAATAAATAAAAATTCTAATAATTGCTGACAAGGCGTATCATTATTGTATGCCGTTTTTTCACTCGATTCGTCGAGAATAAAGCTTAGGCGAAGGTCGAGGAACCGATGGCCTTGAATCTCCACTCAACGGAGACCAAAGATGTGGACGAAAAAATTATATATTTGTATTGTATTTAAAAAATCTTGAAATTTCGAAGAGAACATATATTCGCATTACTTTTATTGAATCCTAAAATTACATGACAATTGTAATCGGGACGAGGGTGAAGGAGGGAAAGGGGAAACAGGGGGTCGGTAATTCGTTCGGGGGACTGTGTTTGTGTGTGGATCGTTCGATCCAACTAGTATACTATTCCTCTTTCTTTTTCATTTATGTATATTATCATTATATACCTATCAACCGTTTTATCGATGGGGCGTCTCATTAATACGGCGGATTGCACGTCGGTCGGACGCTGACTCAACTGAAAGAAAAATGGGATTTTATTGAATACCTTGTTAAAAGATATTAAAAAAAAAGTTTAATAAACAACTTTATGAAAAAATTTTCATTAATTTTAGCTTCGTCGTTGAGGAAGTTTTAAGTATGATGTAAAAACGAAAGAGAGCAATTTGTAAATGTCGTCTGCTGTTTTTTTTATTTGCACAAAAATTATTGTCCCTAGGACGGGCTGAGATTTTTTTTGCTAATTTCAAAGGATTCAGCAAATGCAAAATTTGAAAAAATGTACATTTGCTTTATTATGGTAACTGTTTTACCGGTTTATCTGATTGCGAAACATTTTTGACGTTGGCCCTACTCGTTTGTAGAGTTTCAGCCGAAAAGCCTGGAAACATTTCAAGCGTGGGCAAGCCCAAATGGTTTCCAAAATGTACGAAAAATTTGATAAATTCTATAAATTTCAAAAATAGCATTTTATAGATTTTATAGCATAGTTTACCAAACTCGACAAGGAACAACGTTGGTCTTAGCGCCACTTGTGAACAGAGTTTTAAGTCGATCGTCGAAAATCTGCTGCAGTTACCATTTTCCTTCATTTTTATCTACATAGATTTTTTTTCTTATGTGATTTTTTTATACTGTTACACCATCATAAGAAATCAAGCAGAAAAATATTTTCTTTTTCATGGGTGCAAAACTTCTCCGGACGAAGCTAATGTAACAAAAATATTATTTGTATCGATTTTTAAAAAATAATTTTATTTCGAGTTACTAGTGGGTGGGGATGACTCACTTCGTGGTCGGCCTCCGTGAAGGCTCGGAAGCGGTCGGGGGTGGAGGAGGTCCCCTACGCGCCAATTCTTCTAAATAACCCATGAGAAGTCTCGTGCGTTCGGCGGCGGCGGCCTCCAGCACCAGGAACCTTCGATCTTTCCTGAGAATCTCTTCAATCTCCGCTAGACAGGCAGAATTTTCTTGGACCTTCTTGAAGGTCTTGTCGGTTATCAATTTCGTCTCCTGAAAGAAAATCCCGAAACAAATGAGTACTCCCGAAAAAAAATAGTGCTTGAAAATAAAGGCAAAAAATGCATACTTGTAGTAGCTCTCTGAAGTCCGCTTTCGCGGCCACGAGTTTGTCCTTAATGTACTCTTTGAATTCCTTTTCGCATTTCTGCAAGAAAATAAAAATTAATTACAAATTTATAAATTTACAAATTGATAAATTTACAAATTGATAAATTGATAAATTTATAAATTTATAAATTTATAAATTGATAAATTTATAAATTTACAAATTCATAAATTTACGATTTTACAAATTCGCTTTAAAGTTTGAGAACGTTGTTCATTGCGGGACTTCATTTTTACCCTGTCACTGGAGGAGAACTTTGTATATCGAGGATCGTCCTTGAGTTGTTTTTTTATGTCCTTCCACGAGGCCGTGAGCTCGGTAGAGGCACCGACCTCGTCGAGAAGCTCCCGGAACTTGTCGCGTTTCTTTCTCCCCAACTGTTCTATGTGCTCGTTGAAAAGTCTTTCTTTTTCCTCCCGGTCCAGACTCTCGGCGAGCTCCCATCTGTGATCCTTTCGCAGTTGTCTCTTTGCCTCCCGCCACGCGAGATCGCCATTTCTTACCTGCATTCCAAGAAAAGTTACGAAAAATATTTTACATTTGACGCGACGAAAAATGCATTAATTTTTGTTCCAATTTTCAATTCCAAATGTAAATGTTTCTTGCACTCGGTTTACCGGTGTAATGTTTTTATCGTTTATACAATAAAGAAATGACAGCATGGTTCATAATTCAATTACTTATTTTAAAAATTTGTAATCACAAAATAACAATTTAATTACCTTTAATTGTAATTAAAAAATTACAATTTATTAAGAATGAATAATTTTTTCAATTATCAAAATCAAACGATAATTAATTGAAGTCCAATCGCGAGTAGACTCGTACGATTAAACAATGATAATGCACGAACCAAATCGGCTAGAAGAGCACTGAAGTGTTGTACAGCCTCGGTGTGACGATGATGCTGCCTTTCCTTGTCGCGGTCTCGTAGATGCGTCGCCAAAGTTCTCTGAACCTCACGCTCTCGCTCTCGCAGACTAGCCTCTGCTCTTCTCTCGCGTTCTCTCTTCTGCTTCTCTCGATCCTCCTCGGAATCCGACGGTTCCTCGTTCTCGTATTTCTGAAAACGAAGAAAAAAAAACTAGTGCCGAGACAATGCGTCGGTTGGGAAAAATGGCCAAGGCGCCCAGAAATGTTGCACATATGCGACACGTTTTAATCTCTACCACGTCGTCAAACCGCTAAACTGACCGATAAAAAATCATAAAATTTACACATTTTCAGACGAGCCAACACTCGTGTTTGGGAATTTGTGCGATTTTTTGTTAGTTTTCAACCTTCCTTGAAAAATAAGATGAATTAATCCATAAAATAAAAATTATAATAAAAAATAAATGGTCCACTAAAGAAATAAATAAATAAGAAGAAAAGAATGAATATTTTTTTGCTATAAACTCCAGGAATCCAGCATCGTTAAATTTTTTTACGGTACACGGTTTACGTCATCCCACCATTTTAATATTACGAAAACAGTTTTATGCGTCTATACCCAGACCGTGTAAACGGAATCTGCGATACAAAAATGAACATAAAAAAAGCAACCAAATAAATGTCAAATTGAGAACAACAAAAATGTGCGGTAAATTCTTCGAGACTAACGTCGTTATCTTTTTTGCCGCTTTTATCGTCGACATCCTCGATCTCCCCGATTTCCTTCTCCACCGTCGAGTCCTTCTTCCCGTCCTTTCCATTTTCCTCGGTCGACTCATCACTCTTCTTCCTCTGCTTCTTGTCGCGCTGGCCGTCCTTCTCCGACTTGTCCCTGAACGATTTGTCTTTGGCGACTTTGCAATTTTCACCGGGGTCCTTGCCCCTCGAATCTTTCTCTTTGTCCTTGTCCTTGCTCTTGTCCGTTTTGTGGTGGCCATCCTTGTCCCTGTGACGATGATCCTTGTCTCTTTCCTTATCCTTCTTCCTCTCCTCCTTCAAGATACGCACGTAATCTCTGAACCAATCCTCCCGGGTGCTCGCCGAGTCGACCAGCCTGTAACGCCAATCAGCCTCCAGACGCTTCTTGCAATCGCTCCAGTGCGAATGCCTGTCGATGTCCTTGTGCTCGCGCAGCATACCGATGAAATCCTTTTTCACCTGAAACCGTTTTTATACAACACGTTAGAATCAATCGAAGGCGAGGAAACCATTTTTTTTTATCAACTCAATAATAATTGCTAATTATGAATCTCTCTTAAGGCTAAAATTATCACTATTTAATCATAACTATCGTCGATCAGTAAAATTATTTGACCATCATCGAAACGTATTCTCTTTCCTTTGATGCGGTGCTCTTTTTTTCTTTTTTTTTCATGCACACCACTTCCGATCTCACGTTTGTTTGGAATCGATATATTTTTTTATTTCTTTTTTTTTTGTTGAACTTGAATTTTTTTTTGTTTTTCTCTTTTTTTCGTAGGGCTGAAAAAAATTACACGATTACATGCTGGAAAAAATGGATTAATTATCTGTCGGCTCTGCGTTAAGGAACTTTTGTGTCGATTTTTGTTGATTGGCTTATTTTATTAGCAAAAAACATCTTTTTTTTTTGCAAAATCGATTAACGCAGACTCAACATACAAAACAAATGAGTGTTTTATCTAACTGCTGTCCCTGCTGAAAAGTAGAAACGGATTAGTCATATAATATACGATGGAATAATTGTCATCGTTTGTTTTTTTTTTACGTGTAAACGTTGGAAGTCCAATTTGTGCGAGGACAATTTTTTTTTTATTCAAACGAGTATTTCAGGTCCTCTGTTCTTGTCGATCCGACATCGGTCAGCCAGTTTATTGAGTTCACCAGAAAAAAGAAACGAAAACAAATCCCAACAGGTGTGCCACAACGAGCGGGTAGAAAAAAAAATTGATCCGACGCATTCGATTGGACGATCAACTCTCGCAATTACAAAAAATTCTTATTTCGTGTACGAAGTACTTGTTCGTCAATAATTTTTTTTTCGTATTTTCAAGACTTTTTTTCAACAAATAATTCAAGATTTCAATAAAATCGGGGACGTGCGATTGCTTGAAAAAAAAAAAAAAGAATAATATTGGTCGAGCGAATTTTGTCTAAAATCAATCCAAATTTTACTCGACCTCGGCGTGTCGATATTTTTTTTTCTTTTCAATAATTCGCACTATCCCAAGATAACGTGATTTAATTGATTCAGTTTCGAGTACGTTGGGCACGTTTAGCGGTCTCCGGACAAAATAGAGTCACTCTTAACTCGGATCAACTCTCGTGGCCCCTAAATATGGAAATAATCAGTGTAAAACGCTAAAATTATAAATGTAAACGCGAATTGATTACGTTGAAAAATAAATAAAATACACTAATGAATAAATAAAATTAAAAAAATTAAAAATCGTTTAAACGATAACCTGCGGAATATCCTTGATTTATCCCCCTCGTCGTGAATTTTCGCTTGTGTTTCCTTTTCTCGAATCTCGAAGAGCGTATGTACTGTGTACCTTGAACTTATTGTCCCGGAAGCAAAACTAGTTGCAAGTTAACGGTTGTCGAGAACACGTGGGATAGCATAGATAAGACCTCTGCCATTGCTTGAAAAATTCAACAGACTCGACATTTATCCAGGAAACACAAGGATCGTTCCGAAGTAATCTTTCCGGAAGCAAATAAACAATTCCCCGGCGGAGATGGACGTGATAAATACAAAGTTATCGTTACGAATTAAAATGGCAGTATCGAATTTTTTTTTATACGAAAAAAATCCTTTCCATAAAGCATTCATGATTTTAGTTTAGTTTGCAAGTAATCCATCGTAAGTACTCAATTGCAATGTATTGCAATTAGGACAATGATTAATAACCCTAGGACCATTGGACGGAGGTTAAAGGGCTACAAAACGGTCGAAGGATCAATTCGAGATTGTAATTACATAATTGCAAATGAGTTACTGTAAATGTGGTTACGTTAAATGAGTCATTGTAATTATGTAATTGTACAGGATACGGCCCGGATATATTAAAATAAAATAGAGTAAGATTGTTGAGATGTAATTGAGTGATTGTAATTTAGTCATTGTTATTGATCTGATGTGATCAAGTTATGGTAATTGACTCGTGGTAATTCTTTAGTTGTAAAAAAGTCATGGTAATTAAGTAATTACAATTATAATTAAACCATCGTCATTGAGTCGGTTTACTTGAGTTTAATTGTCTCTAATTGTGTAACTGTAATTTAGCTACTGTAGTTAATTTGTGGTTATCGGCTCCTTGTAATTGATTAGTTTGTAATTGAGTAATTACAATTGACTCGTCGTAATTAAGTACGTGTAATTAAATCAATGTCATTGAGTAATTTTAATTGGCAATTTGTAATTACATGGTGGTAATTGACTCGTCGTAATTGATTGTCTATTGGTGAGTCATTTTAATTGAGTAATTACGATTGACTCTTGGTAATTGATTGGTTAATATCGAGTCGTTTTAATTGAGTAATTACAATCCGTTGGTCCTAATTGAGCAACTGTAATAGAGCTATCATAACTAAGTAATCGCAATTGATTGATTGTAATCGAGTAATTCTAATTTACTCATTACAAACTGATCTGCAATGTGCATTGCAATATACGATTGATGAACCAAATTGCACAAGGAAATAGCTGCAAATCTTAATAAGAGTCTACATATATATATTTTTTTAATCTCGTTACCGCCCAACTCCGCCCTTTGGAATTCTTTGACTAAAATAATCGGGCTTCGACCTAAAATGTATTCGAACTGCAAACTCTACTCAACCCTTTTGACGGTAATTGTAACTAATTTTTTCGCACCTTTTTGCGGCTTCTTTGTTTTTTTATGTACTTTGGACAACGGGCAAAAAGTGAATCTTTTTTTGTTTGTTTTTTGTTTTCTGGTGTTTTGTTGAATTAACGAGGATTACGAGTAATATACAAATACCGAGTTGGTTCATTCTCATGACTCTCTGCGGTTTGGAGTTAAGAATGCGGCGAGAATGCGCGAGGGTGTGCCAACAGTGCCACGCAGTGTAGGTGGGGATGGTAGATGACATCATCCCATGCCACCAACCAGCTTCAGAACCAAGCCACTCCACCACACACGGAACCTGTCCTGCCTGCCTCCTGACTGAAGTGGAGAGTTCAGAACACATAAGTATATCAAAGGAGCGTCACAATACTTCTAACACAATTAGCTCTTTTTTTGCATCTTTTTAAAAAAATGATTTTTGCCTTTTTTGTATAAAAACTTTCTTCAGTCTCTCTCAATCTCGTTGTCGCCCTTTGAGTGTTTGATTTTTATCTCTCGACAAAAAAACAATATTCTTTACGTTGCTTACAATTCTTTTCATCTTTTTTTTCATCACATCAGACACGAAAGGGAAACAACGCGGATCGTTCGAACGAGCGTTAAGGAAATCTATATGCGAATCCTTTTTCGAGCGTGTGTTCTCTTCGGCCGTATGGATTGATCGTTACATATACAATTCGTACAATATAAATACAGTGTAGGATGAATATAAAAAAAAAAAAACGTAACGTTTGGATTATGACCTTTTACAGATTTTACAGTGTGTATACTTATTGGAACAAAATCATAACATACCTATGGGCGCCTGAAAGAAATTTTTGTAACTTTTTTTTGTTCTGTTTTGGTTGTTGTTTTTTTTTTCGTTAACGCTGAAAACAAATATCGAGTGTCTGTTTCGAATCTTCGGCTGAGATCCGAGTTCGTCGAGTTGTTTTCTTCAACCGAGTTTGCGAGTCAGGATAACAGCTTATTCGAATTTTGTTTATTATTTTGAAACGTCGGTGAAAAACGGACGAAGATTCGAAAGGACGATTAATCAGCTGAAAATTTGTCTTATGCAAAATAAATTATTCAGATAAAACCTTATTGTGTGCTTTGCCGTTTTGGGATACCTTGTTCCGCATGCAGAACGCCGACATCGACGTTTGTTTCGTTATAATCTCCGTAATTTTTTTTTTTTATCACGAGTTTATACTTTGCTCGGAAATTCGAAATTTGCAAATTTACACCGCTACAACTCGATCCGTGACAATCTCACGATAATCAAATGACCAAAGCATTTTTTTTCACGTCTGTGAAAAAGACATTATTTTGTCAATTAATGAAGCGTAAAAAAAATCACGAATTCATTCGGATCGGGAATATGAAAATTTCGAATGTTCTTATTTTTATTTTTATTATTATTTTTTTTTGCTGCGAAGTGTAAACTCGAAAGAATCGTCTCTCGACGCTCTCTAGATTTCTCCTCTAATCGTCAAAAAAATCTACGATCACATGTACACGAATAATTTATCCGTACCTGTTCGCGTTTCGCTGTTTTCTCTTCTTTCTCGCGCTTTCGCACCTCCAGAAGATACTCGTTGAAGAGGCTCTCGCGCTCGCGCATCTTCTCGACGTTTTTGAAACGATCGTCGCGTCCGTGCTTTTGCGCAAAATCGCTGAAGGACGATCTGTATAACGAAAAATTATAATAAAATTATAATTTAACATATCAACGAGACTAAATGTTTTTATCCTATAAAAAATAATTCACAATAACTTATAATAATTATATAACAATAAATAAACAATTAATATCGATCGAGCAAACTTTGACTACTTTTCAAATTATTTTACGTGTAGTTTTTATATATCAATGTTTTTTTTCCTTTTTCTTTTAATATTTTGATTTCGTTGTTAAGTAATCCAGTAAAATTTGGGGCGGTATTTTCTGAACATGATTGTAAATTTTGATAAATATCTTTCGCTTTTCAGTTAGGGCGCATTTAATCGAATTTTGCTTAGGAACAAAAAACTGAAAAAACAACACGCTATGTGTATGTAGTGTACATATTTTTTTTACTTCGAATGTACTCACTTTCCGTGAAGATTGGCCTCTTCGAGCAGTTTCTGAAACTGCTCTTTGCGCTCCTTCATCTTGTTCCTCTTCTCCCGACGCTCCTCCTCGGCTCTCTCCTTCACGTACTTCTCGAACACCTGTTTCCGCTCCTTCGAAGTCAGCAGAAGGTAACGCGGATCGAACACTATCTTGTGGAGCTCCTTTTCCCAGGTACTGAACGCCGAGACCTTCGTCACATAACGCAATACAATAATGTAATGCAATAACATAATGTAATCATGTAATGTGGTCATGTAATAAAAAAATTAAGAAAAAAAACCAGCGTCGATGAATTAAATGCGAAAGACTTACGTCTTTTTCGGCTAACATGTCTTTGAATGATTTGATTCTCGTTTCCAACGGTACGATGGCCCTTTCCCGGGCAGCCCTGACCTCGGCCTCGATAGCGGCTTCCTTGCCGATGTCGATCGTCTTCTTGCTCTCCTTTTCCTCTTCCTCCTTAACGACGGCTGAAAGATTTATTCGTTCGATTAGCAAAGAATTCGATCGATCCCTCGAAACATTGAGCGCTGGCCATCGCCCGGCCAGTTTACTTTAATATGCCCAAGGATATTTTATTTGATTTGGAAACGGATTAATCGTAATAAAAAAAATTACACTCACGTTTAAGTTCCTCCTGCTTCATTTTCTTCGCAGGTGTCGGTGCATCGTCGTCGCTGCTCTCGCTGCTGTCCTCGGGTCTCGAGTTCTTCGGAGTTCCCAGTGCCTCGGGGAGATTTGAGACCATCTTGTCGACGTCCTGACGACCCACAAGGTCGTCCGGGCGCTCCCACACGGAGATTCGTGACGAAGGGTTGTAGAAGAACACGCGACCGTCTCCAGTCCAGACGACGCACCTTTTTCAAACAAGAAAAGATATGAAATTGAAGCATTTAATTTGACACCTTGTGAAATAATAGTACATTTCGATACGAGCGCGAAAAAAAATATTCTGACGAGTGTGAGTTTGCACGAGCCGAAGACGAGTGTTGCAATCACACGAGTTCAGAAAACGTTTTGCGCACGAGTATCGGTCAAAATTTTATTTCACGGGGTGTGAAAATGGGGTCTTTCGCACGCGAAGCATGCGTATGATAAACCAGTATCTACAGAAATTTTGTGTATATTTTGAAAAGTTTTTTTTTGTTTGTTTACTTGTTTACTTATTTGTTTATTTCAATTCTCAAGAATCCAGGGCGGCTCCCTCAATGGGCTCCCCCAAATTCTCCTATACAAAGATCCTGAAAGTCACTTTCGGTGCGAAAATTCAATTCAATCAAATCAAATTCACGTTTTCGACCGGAATAACATAATACCGAAAACACGTCACTTGTGATCGAAAAATGAGATTTTCGAACCGTTAGTGACGTACTTCCGGTAAATCTGCGGAAATATAAATACCCGGTTTCTAAATTTCATAGTCTATAGCGAGGGAACGAAGCGCCCGAGTCAGAGCACGCTACTGATTCATTGTACGCCATGCCGTCCGACGTTGAAGCTACTGTTACTGTCTTACCAAGGTGTCCCGGGAACGGGCGTGCTGGAAACCGGCCGCGATTTGTCCTGCGGCTTCGCCGTCTCCTTCGGCGCGTTATCCTCCTTCTTAGCTTTTCCGCTATCAGCATCTTTCGAATTTTCTTTGGCATCGTTCGCGCTCTCAGGCTGGTGCTTCTCCGGTTTCGCGGCCTCCGTTGCACCGGCGTTCGCCGGCGTGGCGATCGGAACCGCGGCGGCGGCTGCCTCCTCTGCCTTTTGTCGCAGCGCTATTTTCGCGTCTGTAAAAAATGCATCGAAAAAATATTACTCACAAAATTGCCACACACAATAAAAAAAATCCGCAATAAACAATAAAAATTGTTCGGGATCGAAAAAAAACGTACTGTCGAGATCCTTCAACGCTTGCGGCTTTTCCCAAACGGATTCTCCGGCTTTGCTGTTGTAGTAATAGAGTCTGCCGTCCGGCGCGCGATGCTCGGTCCAGAGCATCGCTGAGGCCACGAGCTCCGCGTCGAGCTGCGCGAGAATCGCGGGATCTTCCGACGGAGTTTGCGGCGTTATGACTCCGTGCTGCATCTGTGGCATACCTGAATAAAAGGAAACGAATCTTAGATTAAATCGACGAATTTCAGACTCACGGGCTTATTCTTTTTTTTTCTCTCGCCAAGATTACTACAATTGAATTTCACTAAATTTGATCGAAGTAACCGAAGGCGTTTATTAGTTTTGATATAGTCGGTATATTTACCCCAATTCGCTTGGGGTGGACCGTAACCGCCGAAGGGCTGGAATCCAGGCGGCGGCATTCCGAAGGGCGCGGCGCCGAACGGCGCAGCCATTGGCCCTCCGAATTGATTGGGAATCCGATGCTGCATCGGCACCATGTTCGGCGGAGGCTGCATCATGTTCGTCGCGTTCACCGGAGTCACTGTGTTGACCGGTGGCGTGTTCACGATCGTCGCTGCTACGGTACCTGACAAAAAAGATAATTGTTTCAATGAAGAATCGAGTAATAAAAAAACTCCGTTTAACATGTCTTTTTATATAATGAGATGTAATGAGATTTTTTTTTCTAAAGCACATTTGCGGTCAAGGTTTCTGATTCGTGTAATATTTTTTTCGATTTTCTTTAAACGAATTATTCTACGGTACGGTATAATTTTTAATTTTTTGATGTATTGCTTCGTTCGCCTTGAAATTTAATTTTGAAGTCACCGAACCGCGATAAATTTTCATTTTCGGGGCCGGGGCGAGATGGTTGAAGACGAGAGTATTTAAAGCGTAATATCACTATTCAATGTCCACAATTAATATATAATCAAAATAATAATTTTTAAAATCCATATAACCTGGTAGATTTCTATATTCAACCGATTTACTTCATCTACAAAATGTCATACTTTCGTAAATATATGTCGTTAGTTATCAAAACTTAATTGTCTTGCGGATTTAATTAAGATTGCAGATGTTGCTTTTTTTCAACGATTTTTCGAAAAATCTTTCGAACAAAAATAATTTTTAAACAAAATCGTCGGCGGTGTAAATAATGTAATAAAAAAAGCTATGCACGAAGGGTTAATTCGTGAGTGGGCGGTCGTGATCGGGCGGTCCGAGATGCCACGAAACTTAGAGTAATTATTAAATTATTATTATTTTTTTAAATTATTTTTCACCATTGCTCTGAGCGACTTCGGGCGGCGCCTGTTGTTGACTGATTTCGGAAGTGTTGGCGTCGTTGAGCATAGGTGGTGGCCCCGTGCCGGGCGGAGCCGTGCTCATTTGATTCATCGGATCCGTCGGGTTGCTAGGTGACTGTTGCTCGCTTCCCGGTTGTGGGACTCTGTTGCCACCGTCGTTTATTTGTTGCTGAGGTTGAACATTCGGCTGCCCGATGTTCGTCGCTGACGTCGCGCCCCCCGCGTTTTGTTTTGCCGCACCGTGCAGCAACTGTTCCAGCTAGACATTTTTTAAATAATTTGTTATCAATACGAAAATTTTTATTTAATTGAAAACAAAATTAATCCCGGTAATCTTTATTTTTTCATCAGCAACAAAATCGGAATCAATCTAAGTCACTGAATTTACGGTCGGCCGAACTTCCCCGATCTACTTAATTACGGAGTTTATAAAATATGAAATAAATAAATTAATTTATTAATCGAGTTTATAAGTTACGAACGAACCTGATCTTGCACCATGACTTTGACGTTTGGTCCCTCCGGCTTCGTCCACGTGGTCTCTCTAGATCGAATATTGTAATAGTAAGACTTGCCATCCGACGTCTTTGTTTCCACCCATACCTCGCCGTTCAGATCTAGCCCTGGAATGTTAGCCTGTGGCTGCGGCTGCTGCTGTTGTTGCTGTTGCTGCTGCTGTCCTGGAATCTGTCGAGAGAAAATAATCAATCGATCGCAAATCGATAAGTGAAAAACTTAATTTCTGTAAACATTGATAATAATAATAATAATGACCGCAATTCGATTCAGAGATAAGACAACATTTGGATAAATGACAATTCTTATATTAAATTATAAATTTATTTTATTAAACCTACGAGAACAGAGAATCTGTGCCTCTTGACTAAAATATTAATATATTCGGGGGTTTCAAAGGATGAAACTACAAACTTGAATACTGCAAAATGATTTTGATTTATGGAAGTGCCTAAGATTGAAAACTTATTAAATGAAGAAATTATAGCGAGGTATATTCAAAGCCTATACAGAGCCTTTCGAAATTCACGCGTTATTTGTATAATAAACATTATATTTTAGAGGAAATGTTTGTAATTAAAATAAAAAGAACTGTTCCTGCCTAATCGTCAAATTGCGGGAGAGCGCTTCCGATCGACAAATTTCGGTTTACGCCGACACATTCGCTATCCGAGCCTAACTTTATGAACAGTTATTTTCTTCAAACCATTGCGTTATTCTCATATTCTCATTCACAATATCTTTTGGTCTAAATACAACATTGTCTTATACAGGACTGTTCAAAGGGAAATTTTCTTACTAATATTATGTTATTAATTCGTTTATTGTTTTCCTTTCATTATTGGAATACACTGTACCAACAGCACCATGTAGGGTAAACCGGCCAATGGATAGTTAAGCAGACGAAAAAGCCAGTGAATGGACGTTTTTTTATGCACGTGCTCTTATGGAAAGTGTCCATTTATTGGCTGGTTTACCCAATTTTCGCGACTAAATAGATAAATAAACAGAAAAGTTTTTCGAAGCGTGTTTCGACCATAAAAATATATTAACGAGTCTGAGCGATTCATCGGATAGGTAATGAACGTAAAGTAAAAAAAAATATATAAATAAATTAGATCGTAACATCGCAAAAAGGTCCTCGATCGTTTTTAAACAAACAAATTATTAAATTGATAAGCAAATCAACTTACAGTATTCATGCTGGGTGGACCAATGCCGGGCGGCCCGTATTGCGCGGGTCCCGCACCCATCGGCCCGTTCATCATGTGCGGCGGAGGCTAAAAAATTACATAAAAGAATTGCAAATCGATGCTTACAAAAAAATTAGAGATTAAAAAAAAACTGCATCTCGTTAACTGAATTAAATTCTTTTAAATTTATACCTCATGATAATTTGTTAAATTGTATTCTGATTCTATTATATTGGGAACTTCTGTTCGCTGAGTTCTTGATCGGAGCTGGGCAAACAAACTAAGTACTTGAAGTGCATCGTAAAGTATCAAGTACTGATACTTTCAAACTTGTACTACTATATAATAGTAGTACAAGTTTGAATTACGCTCTCCTCACATTACCTCGGATAAACGGGCTTCTACTGTGCGTCATTATTCAAGAAATACCCAGCGCTCAGTACTTCAAGTGCTTGCTACATCAATACGTACTTCGAGTACTTATGCTCTTTGGCCAGCTCCGTTCTCGATTATCGTAGCTTTTGCAATATACGCGAATTCACGATCTCAGTCGCTAATGTTGGCAGTAATGTGTAAAAGTGAGAAATCCGTTGAATGAAATTAAATAGAAACAACAAAAAAATTACCATTCCCGGCGGTCCCATGAGATTCGGCGGCCCCATAAGATTCGGCGGTCCCATCGGACCCCAGCTGGGATCGAAGGGAGGAGGTCCCCTGAACCTGGGCCCCGCCGAACCAGGCGGGCAGTTTGCTCTCGGCGGACCCTCGAAGGGATACCCATTGTTGGCTCCCCTGAACATCGGACCTCTCGGGCCGAATCCTCCCCTGCCTCGGAATCGCGGCGGACCACCTCGCATCGAGTAGTCGTAGCCTCGGCTGCTGGAAAAAAAATTATCTCAGAAAAACCGCCGGAAACATCACGACGTTACAAAAAAAATTTAAATTTCTTTTCCTTCCAAACCAAAATTTTGGGCCCAAGTGGGAATAAGTTTTTGGATTTTTTTTTCCTCCAATATAAACAATTTTTGGCAATCGCCGGGGTTGAATTTTTAGAACCTTTCATTCATTTTTTTTGTTTTCCCAAGATGAAAAAATTGGGCAGGAGTGGGGGTGAATTTTTGGCACCAAAAAAAATTCCACCGCGATGTTTTGGGCAGCAGTGGGGGGTCATTTTTTGGAATTAAAAAAAAAATTTCGCCGGGATAGAAATGTTGGGCCGAGTGGTGGGGTGAATTTTTTGAAATTTTTTGGTAATTCTTTTTCATTACCCAAAACCAGCTCTGCCGCGGGGCATGAAGTGCCTGTACTCGTCGCCCTCGTAGTTGTAATCGGTCTCGGCCTCTTCCATTCCCTCGTCGTTGTGTTCCTGTTGCTGTTGCTGCTGCTGTTGCTGCTGCTGGTCGCTGGGCACGGGGACTGCCTCGGCGACCGGTGCCGGTTGCTGTTCGCTCGTGACTTCCATCGCATGCACGTCTCTTTCTTCGACCAAATTACACGCGTTCTGTTCGATTAATCCGTCGCACGAGGAAAGACGCGATTCGTCGGGCAACCGTTCGCGTGTTTATCATTCGGGGTCTTGTTGCAGTAAACCGCGATGAGAGATCGTACGGGACGAAGGTTGGAACGAAACGCCGCAAACAAATCACTATTTTATCTGGGAAAATCGAGAGCCGTAAACACACGAATGCGAAACGCCTACGCGAAAAGTTACTAGATTCTGGGAACTTTTGTCTGGCCCGTTTTTGTTGGATGAGCGACGAACTATCGACCGGAAACTCGTGGCAGTCGGAAGCGCATTTCCGGGGGACGATGAATAATTCTATTTTTTATTGTAAAACGGCATTATTTTTTATTCTCCGAGCGACGATGAATATATTTTTTTATTTTGTTTTTTTTTTCAGCATTACTTTTTATATTCCGCGAAGCGATTTTTTAGTTAATTAAATCGATGGGAGTCGATTCTCGTTAGATACGATACCGACGTTGATGATGTATATATATATTTTTTCAGTTATACAGTTATGCGATTGTGAGAAAATTGTGTAAATTCTTTTATAACACTGAAGAATTTTTTTAGGAGTTAATTAGTTTTTTAATTACTTTAGTTGGTTCTTTGATTGCTTTGCGGGTAAATTACTCAAATTTAAATTTTTGTGCAACTTATGTTCACTCGATAAAAATTGTCGATACAGGAAAGACCTGCGTGATTGTTTAGTGTCATATAGTGGTCGGTAACAAATACTGTATAGAAATTCTTGCCACGGATGCCTAATACAACTTCCGGTTAAGGTGAAGTGTGACCTCTATGAGTGCGAGAGAGATAGCTGCAATTTAGCAACCCTAAAATCTCCCAAGCCGTTTATTTCTTGGGAAAATGATGAGAATAGTGAACTGCAGAATTACTCCGCACAGTTCACCGTTCTCGTCTTTTTCGATAAAAATTAACCATCTTAGAGAATTTTGGATTGCAGTTTCTAAATTTATAATTTTCGAATGATCGACTAATCAGTTGATGGTAACACAGAGTAGTGATATTTGATCGGTAAGGAAGACAAAAATATAAAATTCCAGCTTCGCTCAGTGATCGTAAGATGGCGGGATTTGAAATTTCCCGCGAACTTTTTCGCGGGAAAACCGTCATGGATGAGAAGAAAGAGGAATGGAGGATTCTCGGTGTGAGAACCGGCTGTGAAATTCTGGAACGTAAACACCTGTTTGAAGATTATCGATAATTACCAAGGGAAATAATTTTTTTGATGACAATAAAAAAATGGTGATCGCAAAGGAGGATTGTCCGGATGGACAGCTTTTGAAGTCCGAAGATGGTGAGGCTCCGCTCTTCGAGAGAAAAAACGCCGATTACAAAGATTACTCCTCGAACTTCAAAGAGAGACAGATCGATTTCTCTAAACAATTTGCTCACATGTACGCCTGCAGACTGGGCGAGCTTAGGGAAGTTTTGATCCAGAAAGCCGAAGCGAAGTGGGGTAAGATGAAACCACAAAAAATATCAATGTATCATTGTTAATAAAATTATTTGTTTATTCGAAAAATTAAATTATTTATTTATAAAAATTGATTTAAAAAAAAATTATCGTTTTTTCCACCATTCAGGAAAAGTTCCGATAGTGAAACTAGCAGATCTGGAGCACCAGGAGGAAAATCGCTGCATTATTATCGGTACTCTGTACAAACATCAACAATGGAAACCCTCGATATTGCGAGAGCTCTCGGAAGAGACGGCTGAAGTTGTCACAGAGCACAATGACGATTACTGTGACGAGAAGGATCAGCCGTTCCTGGAGGATGAGATGCTGCGCATCAAACTTGTGGGAGACAAAGTCGATATCAGGGAAATAATCACTGGAGTAGTCTGCGCTATTGTGGGACACAAAACTGAGTTGGGAACGTTTGATGTAAGAATTTTAGGTTTATTTATTTAAAAAACTTGCACATTTAAAAAAGAAAGAATTTTGATTAATATTTTTTTTACTTATGTGGTAGACTTGTAGAATTAAAAGCTCTTTAATTCAAAAAGAGCCGTGATTTATCGAGGTGAAATATAAGAGCGAACAATTTTAGGCTAAAAACGTATTCTATTTTTGTTATCAGAAAAAAGATTGTGTAAAAAAATGCCACACCATCGACCGTTGTGTTCCGATAGTGTCGAAAAATCGCCAGTTTCAAATATTAAAACTAGTAGTGCAATAAAAAAAACTTATATTTTCAATAAAAAAAAAAATTTAACTACTAGAAATTTTTATATTCGGATCTGCGATTTTTTTTTTTTACGTTGTGACAAAATCCTCATGAACAATCGATGGCGAGAGATTTTTTGAGCACTTTTTTTACCGATTTGATTTTGATTTTCGTCGAATTGCATGCAGTCTTCGCGAAAAAATTTTGGAACTCTCGTTAAAATCTTAATGTTCTAGTTTGTGCAATTTATCGAACTACGACGATTGAATAATTTTGCTTCCTCATAGAGGAAGCTTTGTTTTTTTATTTTCTTTACTTTTTGCAATTTCGAACTTTCATATTATAATTTTAGCAAAAATCAGACTGTTCCTTCGACACATCGTTAAACTATCGAGCCGAAACTTTGCACAAATGTTCAACAAAGTAGAAGAGATGAACCACAATTTTTTATCCATTAAAAAAAAAATTGCATACCGATATGGACATACGAATTTTTCAATTACAATTTTAATACTTATGTTTGAACACAAAAAAACATACAAATTTGTATAAAAACATGAAATTGAAAAATCGCTGCAAGCGATCAAATTTAAGCATTTATTTTTTCCTATGCCATGCAAGGAAAAAAAAGAATGTAAAAATTTAATTTGTTATTTTCTCTTTGCGCTAATTTTTAGACCGAAGACTGGTGTTTTCCCGGCTGCCCTCCTAGATCCGTCGGATCTCGTTCCTCCTCGAAGGGAAAGTTGGTGCTCGTCTCGACGCTGGACCTAGTGAAAAACGGCGATTCATTGGCGACGAGTCTGCTGGCCGAGTGGATAAGCGGAATGGCGGGAAATCTCGAGTCTCAGGCGGAACAGGCGTCCGTGGTACGGGTCGTCATCACCGGCAACAGCGTCTCCGCGAGCGCACCGAAGAAGGAACAAGATTATTTGGTCAACGCCGCCGACAACACCGAAGCGCTGGCTCAGATTACCGGAGCGATCGAAAAATTGGACTCGTGGCTCGACGAGATACTCGGACACTGTTGCGTTACTCTCATGCCCGGTCAGCACGATCCCACGAATTACATGCTGCCTCAGAAACCGCTGCATCGTTTAATTCTCCGAAAATCATTCAGGTTCATAATTTTTTTTTTCAAACACTAAGCTTCCGATCAGTTTTTTTTACATATTCTTTCATGCATCTTTAAACATCGCATATTCTGATACAATGTTTGATGAGGCGAATCTCATAATTTTTTGAGAATGATTTCAATTAACATAAATATAATTCCTATACTCATACTTAACAGGAATAAAAAAAATACATATGTATTTTGAATATTTTTTCAAAGTCCTATAGTGCCTTGTAATTATAATTATAATTGTAATTTGTATTATGAATTATATTGAATAGAGCAATGTTTGTATCGTAGTGAAAAGAATTTCGTAATTGATTTCGTTTCTTCGCAGATACGCGAATTTCAAAGGAGCAAGCAACCCTTGGCTCGGCAAAGTGGGCAACCGCGTGATCATGGGCTCCAGTGGACAACCCATCGAGGATATTATGCGAGTTTGCGGCACCAATAGCGAAGTCACGCCGCTCCAGTGGCTTGAGAGAACCCTCATGTGGAGACACTTGTGCCCCACGGCTCCGGATACTTTGCCGTCTCATCCATACTACGAGAAAGATTTGTTCATAATGAAGGAATGTCCAGACATATATTTCGTCAGCAACACGGATAAATTCGAGACCAAACTTTTCAAGGGTAAATTAATATCAAAATTTATTTTGGATTAATTTTTTTTTCTTCTAAGTTTTACTATTATGTTGATTTTGTTTTTCGCAGGCGAGGAAGGTCAGGTGGTCCGGCTGATCTGCGTTCCGCGATTCTCCAGCACGAAGTGCGCCGTTCTCGTCGACCTGGAGAACCTCGACGCCCAAACGATATCCTTCGGATCGAGCTAATAATAAATTATCACCAATTTTTTTTTTTGTATTCTCTGCTACTTTTCACTCCGGCATTAATCATTTGTGGTCGGAAGCGAATTTTTACGTAAAGCGAACGTTAGTACTCCTTCGTGTGAATAATTGGCTTCAAACATGAATCGTCGGCACCGGTATAAAAAATGAATTACAGTTTTTGTTACCGTCCGTGGTATTTCACAACCTCTTAACCCTTCGAGCGCACAACTCCGTGACGTATCTTAAATCGCACGTGGCATTACATTATTTTATACATTGTGTTTTGGCAAAATGGATTTGAGCCTTTTTTGTAGCAAATTTATTTGAATTTAAGGTCGCACAGGTAGATTGCGAAAAAAAAACTTTTTCTCCTTACATACTTTGTGTGCTATGATAAGATTAAGATTTTCGTAAAGCTGCGCAGTAGTTTGCATTGTGATTTTGGGGTCAGAGTGATCCGCGTGCGCTGGAAGGGTTAAAAAAAGTTCGGTGATTTTTACCCTCCGCAATCTTTTGTACGACCTCAATACCGTCGAAAAATCACAGACGCTAGAAAACACCGGTAAAAAAAAATAACATGTAATAGACAAAACTTTGGACTTTAAATTGGCACGTTTTTATTCCAATTTCTTTATCCGAAATCGTCCGTAATATTATCATATGGTAGTTATATAATATAATTATAAATTACAAGTTTTGTACAAAATAATCGAATCCCTCGAAGCGTGAGTTTTTTTAATTTTCTTTTTCTTTCATCAATTTTCTCTATCAGAAATGAGGTAAAAAAAAGAAAAAAAAATCGTGATGAACAACGTATCAACGATAATGAGTAAATCTTAACGAAGATAGAAAAAAATTGAAGAAAAACAGGAAATATTAAAAAGAAAATAGAAAGAGCGAATGATAAAAACAATGGATAACGCGAAAGGGGGGAAAAAACGAGGGAGCGAATGTTTAAAACGCAGTTCGGGGGTGAAAAAAAAATAATGATAATAATAATAACTGTGGATACACACGAGAGAGTACGGATAAATTCTAACGCTTTGGCCCATTCGTTTTGTAATTCTATTATCAATAATAATAATAATAATAATAGTAATAATAATAATTGTAATAATAGTAGCAGTAAAAAACATGTTTCGCGGTGGCAACAGAAAATCCTTGGCGAAATTTGCAAACACAAACGTGGCGATAAATATTTTACACTTGTTCGTTCTTTTTTTATGATTTTTTTTTTCTTCTACATTCTTTCCCCTCGTTCATGCGCGATAAGAGCAATGAAAGCTTTTTTTCTTAAGTTTTTTTTCTCTTCGACCCTAATGTACCCCACCCGTTTCCCTATAGTCATTCCGCCGATTCAGGTAAAAGCAATCAATGAAGTTATAAAATTTATATTTATAATACACTTTACAGATTCATAATACTATTAACTTAAGGTGCATGTCACATTACCCACAGGTATATATAACAATTGACAGGTAGCTTCCGCACACGTAGTAACGTTTTTTTCTTTTTTTGTTGTTTTTGTTAATTTTTTTGTATTTTTCACTCTCGTTCTGTCGTTTCGATATTATTATTTTTTTAATCAAAGCTTCGTCGTCACTGTCGTAATCGGGGTTAGCGATAGCATTTAAAAATCGCTGCGAAACGCGCGAGAACGACTTGACGCCTGACGACCGAGGCGAGACACTCATTACGAGTAGTAGTATTAGCATTACAGAGAGATGACGAATTATTATAATCATTATAATTATTATCGGAACGACGATTATTCTTTCCTATCTCTTGGCCGTAGGACGAATTCTTTCCTTCTCGGTGTCCCTGTCGTCGGCTACCGTCCATTCCGGATCGTTCGGATCCTCGCCCTCGACGTCGCAGCAGGCCGATTCCGTTGAATCCGACTCTGGCGATTCCATTTCGGCTTCCTGTAAAAAAATTACGCATTTAAAAAAATTATATACTATATCACTTATGACCATTTAATATCCGGCGAACGACTTACGACAACTAATTAAATCGCGAAGACAAATGAAAAATTTTAATCGGAAGTGTCGAGACGACCGTCGATCGCGATGTGTCGTGCCTGCAATTTTTTTTTTTTTTTTTCCGGGAATATCGAACGTTTTTAGTCTCCTCATCCGATACTTGAACAGAGTCGAGCTAATTTAGGTTTGAGAAAAAATTTATTACAGTTTTAGATAACGATCAAAATCTCGCATTGCCTTAAAGTTGGCCTAAAGATCAACATAATCTTAAAATATTTTAAATCCATTTTTGACCGAAACGGTTTTGTACGATAAATCACTAATTGCGGGCTCATTGCGTATTAGATTAACGCAGTGCGCCCCGCAATTCATTTTTTAGAATCGTTTCGGAGAAAAATGGGTTTAGCATTTTCAACTCTATCTTTCCCGCACTCGTACGTGTTTAGCCTCCCCTTAATCGTTATTCATTAGTTTTTTTTTGTTTCAAAGCTATATTCGATGTATTTTTTCCCGCTGATCACGAATATAACAATTATTTTGTCCCAACCCAATATTTTCCATTGAAATTATAGTTTAGCCGTCTAAGACGGCTTAGCCGGCCAAACTATGAAATCTTGGAAGTTGTTACCATCGGCGAAAAAAGAATGTATCACGGTTTTTGTTACCGGTCGAGTTTCGCATCGGCTTAGAAAAAATGATGAGAAAAGAACGGATATCGTGAGTAACGAAGAACGTTTTTCTTCGTGAATTATTATAATTTTTTGAAAAGTTTCGTAGAAACTCGCTTATGCGACTTTCGATCAACCGAGCCTCCGCGTTATCCAAGGCTCGGATAATACGGAAAACTCGGATAAAACGGGTAAGCAGCAATGCCCATGCCCGGCATAGGCTTGTTATCCATGTTATCCGAGATTTCACTTATTCAATGTACGCTCTCCCCACATAACCTCGGATAAGCTTCGTAAATTTATAAATAAAACAATTTATCGGAATTACAATAAATAGAATGGAAAAAAAGAACTCACATCTTCACCCTTGTCCTCTTCCCTGGAGCATAGAGATCCCGTCGAAGCTTGCCAGTGACCGTCCGGCATAACTTCAAGCATCTTGTCGTACACCTCCTCGGCCAGTGGAAAGGTCCGCGGGTCGTAAGGCGGTATCTGTATTTCAAATGCCCGCTACATTGAGCAATCGATTTTATCAGGTTTTTTTCTTTTTTGTATTTCTGACGACTCAACAAAATTCTGCTTTTCTTACATGCTAACATTTTATTTTTCACGTTCGAGTGGGCGATTTTTTTTCATCGGTAGTAATTTCGAGAAGTTATACCGGACCCTGAGTCAAATATAGGCCTACACATTTTTTTTTTCACAGCGTTCGAATCAAGAACTCGGGTCAATTTTTTTAATTTTTATCTTTTTTTTGAATTTCTTACATCTGCAAATGCAAAATAATCTTCGAAATATCGAAATTCCAGTAAATTCCTTCACACGCATGACTATGGAGTTATGTCAGGTTCAATTGATCAAAAAATATCACAAATTTCACTCGGTAAGTCGATTCGCCCGGAAATTATTATAGTGAAAAAGATCAGAATTTCAGGAATTCCGATAAATTTTGATTTATTTTTTATGTAATACCGTTTTCATAAGCATTTTTCAGTGCCCATTGTATTGACCTAAAAAAAAATATCGCGATGTTGACTCGGCAAGTTACCTCGATCAAACTTTACTCAGTGAAACAGTCCCGAATTTTGGAAAGTCAACAGCGAAAAAAGTAATAAGTTTTCATGTGTATTTTTTGCCAATTTTTTTTATAAGCGCGTGAAAACGGAAGGTAAAAACTACCTCATGCTCGTCATCGGCGAAGGAACTTCCCGTGTCCTCCTTGACGAGTCTCATCGTCGAGATGGTTCTTCGTCGTATTGCGTTCTGCAATGAGGAACCCCTGTGACTTTCGAGACTTGCGTTGTGCTGCTGCTGGTGATGATCCGAGTCCTGGGTGACGCAGGAGGGCGTCGCCGGTGGCGAGGTGATCGGCGATGTGACGTCGCCACCGAAATCGCTCGCGTGCGGCGACATTGGATCTGCGAGCGATAAGATAAAAATGATTGAGCCAGTTCGTTTTACTCGCAACTAAATCGTCGCGCTTGTCCAACGAAGAGTTAATATTTTTTCGTTTCATATCAAATAAAAACAAAAAAAATAAAGAAATAAGTGATTTTTGTTTTTTAAATTACAATCATAAAAAAAAACTAGGATATCGTATGACTTTAATAACATCAGGCGTAATTTAACGCATAGTGACCCACCGCGCCGCCCTCTAGAATAAACAATTAACCTTGTAGTATATTACAAATTATTCTGGAACTATGGATTGAATTTATAATTTAGTGGTTAAGCTAATAAATGGGATTAAATTTTTCGCCAAGGAATAAATTACCTGGGGTATTAGCCCCGCTATCGGCTCTGCTGTCCGCTCGGCGACTCTGACGAATTCTGCCCTGATGGGGCATATTCACGTAAGTCATGAAACGCTTGTTTTCCTCGCGCTCGCTTCTCTCGTGTCGCAGAGCTATCGCCTCCTCGGACACGTCCTCGACCTGTGGTTTAGAATCAATAATCGTCAAATACGTGAGGCATTTAATAAGTGTCAAATTTTTTAAACAATAAATGTTTGACGAAAACGTTAAGATATATACTTAATAATGAATACAAGGCCACTAGACAATTTCATAGACACTCACATGCACTCAGTGTGAGGGTCTGACAAATTTCTATTTCATCAGCTAAAATTCAACCATAAGAAAAATTCGCCAATAGAGTGAAATAAATTCCATCCTAACAGCTAAAATTCAGCTATTAGAAAATTTAACCTATAGAATGGAAAAAATTCCATTATATGAGCTAAAATTCAATCGTTAGAAAATTTGGTCTATAGAATAGACCAAATTTTATAATGGCTGAATTTTAGCTCAGGGAATCGAATTTATTCCATTCACTGGGAGTGTCTGCGAGAATGTCGATGATTGCGCGCGAGCGAAAGAAAGGATCCGCTTATAATAAACGCTAAAAATGTAAGCTGTATCAATGATTTCTTTTAAGAAGAAATTTGTAAAAATAGTTTTTCAATATCGGTCGTCGATTTAACTTCATCGATAATCGCTGGACTGTCCCTGAGAGTTTTTTTTCGTAACTCACATCGCTGTCTTGACTAGGCCTGTGCACGACACCGTTCTTCACGTCCATCTTCGAAGCATCCTCACACAGCCTCCACCTAGGGAAAAACACAACACATTGTTTACTCCAGAGTCAGGACTAAAATATGACTTACGCGTAAAATTTGCAATTTGGTATCCAAATACTTTACAAGACTTTCAAGACGCGTTTCGTTATTAAAAATCAATTGTAAAAATGTAATAATAAAAATAATTTATTATTTTTATTATGACATGATTATCGTGACTCACTTTGGTGTCAGTATTTCCTTGTACTGCAGTTTCTCTAATCTTGTAGAAGCTGCTACGCTGTAGGGTATGACGATGTTGTCGATGTCGTAAGAATTCTGTCTCAGTCGGCTATAAAAAAAAATATATATATATATATATATAAAATTGATTCGAGAGTAAAAATTTCACTTAGCAATAACTTCGCCCTTTGACAATATAAAGTATCAATAATGCATGTCGACTACTTCGGCAAGGTCTTGCGTATTCTAAATTCAATTACATGTTACCAAATTTATGTGACATCTTGAAGGTTAATATGCTATTTGGCGAACTATTATTTTTTTCACATTTACATTATTTTTTATTCAACATTTTTTTTATTTCTTCGATGCCAATGTGTTGTTATTCGCTTTAAAAAGTGTTAACGAGCAAAAAAACGAGCGTTGATCGCAAGAATCTAAAACTTTGTACCGGCAAAAAAGTCTGGTATTTTTTTTTATTTGGACAAAAATTGAAAAATTGTCCTGCAACTATAAACCGCAAGAGATTTGTGAAGACTGTTAATGGCAGACGGGATCATTAAAAAAAGGTAATTTTTTAGAGACTTCATGCGGAAAGTTCTCGGATAATACGTCTTCCTACACGACTTGTTATTTAACTTGCAATTATATCTAGATAGAAGATCTGAGGAGTCACCGATTTGTGGCAAATGTGATTTGTACCGTGAAGCGATTCTTCTAGCCGAAGCTGACAAGTGAGGAAACTGATGACGGTTTTTTTTTAGAATAAAAGGAATAATTTTTTTACCCATGCGAATTCGAACCCTTCTCCCTGAGTGGATTTTTCTCGGCAATGGCAGTAGTTGTGTGATGATGAGGTTGCAACGGGGAAGGCACTGGTGACGAATGCTTGCTCGAGCCCGACAAAGCGCTCGCGTCGTCCTCGTCCTCGGGTTGAGGCGGAACTTTCGCAGCCCTTTTTCTGCTTCCGCCGCCACCCCCGCTGCCGCTCAGTCCGTGAATACTCCCGGTTCGTCCGTGGCTCTGGCGCTCCCTCTTACCCTTCAGCATCTTCCTCTTTATTCCTGATGAGTGAACAAATTGCAAATTGAATAAAAATCGCCAATAATTTGAAAATCAAATAAAAATTGCCAATAATTCGCAATTCGAAAATTTAATAAAAATTGAAAATTTTATGGTAGTTGATAATATAATGAAAGTTGAAAATTTAATGAAAATTGTCAATAATTGGTAAATAAATACTATTCGAGTAATTGAAGACCATTATGAAACTCACTCGCTGTGAGAATAGTGGAGGATGATTTCTTGATTCTCGACGTATACTTGGTTCTGTGTTCGGGCTGTAATTGCTGCTGCTGCTGTTGTTGTTGCTGCTGCTGCTGTTGTTGTTGTTGCTGTTGATGTTGCTGTTGTTGCTGCTTCTTACTTCTTCTTTCAGCTCCGCTCTCCTTGTCCTTTATTCTCGTCATTCGGTGATTGCCGCGCAGCATCTTTTGCTGCCAGTCGACTGATCTCATGATCGCATCGAAATGGGTCCCGTGAACGACATCTGTTTCGTGCAGGGTACAATAAATGAATAAGTTAAGAAATTGACAAATAGGTAATAAATTAATCAGCTAAACATTGTTTGTACAATTTGTTCACTAGTAGTCGAAAATTTGAAGAAAAAAAAATCCAAAACCTAATTGACCGACAGTAAAATTTGTCGGAAGATTTTTTTGTCTCCTGCGCGACAATTACCATCGGGAAAGGAAAGAGCCGGATGAAAGCTCGGATCGACGCGCGCGACCCTCTCCGGCATCGACAGGAGTTCGATAGGTTCCTGGGGTTGTCTGGGATCCGTTCTGCCGGTGCACAGTGCACACGCCGGAAGTACGTGATCGCAGTCGCATCTGACCGTCGACGGTTTCGCGGCCCTCTTCGAGAGCTCGTGAAGTCTGTCGACTTGGAGCAATTTTCGTTTTCTGTAGAGCCCGTAGACGAAGGGACGAGTCCTACTGGCCAACGGTTCGTTCATCTCGGGAGCGTTGCAGCGTCCCGGCGTCGAGCCCGGCAGAACACCGCTGTAACCGTTCACGGTCTCGGTGTTCTCCAGGCACACGAGACCCTTCGTCGATCGAACCTGACGCTGAAGATCGTTGTGCTGACGAATTTTGTACTCGAGATCCGAGATTTGTATCTGTAGCCAGGTCCAGCGGGACGCCACGCCCGCACGGTCCTGCGCGTATCGCCAGCTTGCCCTCTTCGAGCTGGAAAATTGGGGAAAAAAAATTAATAATCATAATAGCAATAAATAAAACAAATAATTATTAAATTAAATAAACAATTATAACAAGGATAATAATAGTTTAATCGTATAGCGTTAAGGCGATGTGACCAGAAATGTAAAAATACTCGTACTTTTGTATCCGGTAAAATTACCATAACAACCCTATTTTTTTACAGTCATATTTTTTTTCTTACAATTTAGTAATGTGAAAAAAATAGGTTAACATTTTTTATTCCTTACTCTGTCGACACAAAAAGCAAATTTGATTAAGTTTTTTTTACAGGCGATTAGATAACATCCAACTATGTACATTTTTGAAAAATCATGGTCACATTTATCTCTCGTATCTCCAGATATGAGACCTCTCTCTCAGGTAACAAAAAAATGTAATTTTTCTTTTTCGTGGAGCCCAATCATTTCGCGGTAAACATCGAAAAATCATCGAAAAATTGAAAGATCTTTGAACAATTGAAAATTCTTGACAAAATTGAAACCTCTTCGAAATGCGCCAATCGGGAAATCTTTTGAAGTTATCCATCAGAAATTATCTATAATTACTTTGTTAGTAAAATCATACGAGTGAATAAAATAATTCCGTAACCGAACCAAAAAAATTATATTCGGTTATCAGAAACATCGTATATTTCCGTTTAGGCATGACAGTGTTAGCAACAAGGCTTCTTCAGTTCCAAGAGATTTTTTTTACCAGCGAAACCGCAGATTTTGTACTTTAATAATAATAATAATAATAATATTTATTGTGGCCGCTCGAGTGTATACATTGCTTTGTTTTTTCTTTTTACAAAAATACTATATAACGTCATATAGTTGATTTGTTTGAAAATTATTCATAAATTCTGTCTTCTTGACAAAAATTCTGTCGTGTCTTAAAACACGATGGAATTTTTTTTAACTGCAATGAATAATGAAAAAAAAAAAAAAACAAAGATGGAAGAAAGACGTTAAGAACGTGTTATCTTAGGTCTGGAAAAAAATAACATTCGGAGTTGGTTACGCAAAACCTTCGTTAGTTACTCCAACTGAGTCATCGGACTCGTGGGATCAATGATGATGCAACTTCGCCCCACTAGTGCGAAAGATTCTGCTGCGAATCGATCGTCCAAATTTTGACAACCGCCACCTGTACTAAGTGACTAAAAAAAATTGCCCCGCGATGCTAAAATTTTGTGAGATTTGTCGATGATACTGTAAAGTAAAAAAGTTTTGAAAAGAAACTTAAAGACTTGAATTAAAAAATTTTTTTGTTACAACAAACAATTTTTGAAGATGAACGAACTTTTTCGAACTTTATCGTTGCGAGGCTCGCGCGACGGAAAATATTTTACAGGTAAATGAAAAATGTAATTTTCCATTCCGGAGCTCTGGTGAATGCGCTGTAAGATTAGTTTGAAAAATTAATGCACATAACCATAAATGTTGTATGCACAAACCGCTGGGTGAAATTTAAACCACGAGTACGATTGGAAATTAACTCTCAGTATATTAAATCGCACCTATCGGACGTCTTTAATATAACAAAAAATTAATTTTACCTCAATTTTTTCTATTAAATTTAAAACACCGTATTGCATAAAAAATTCATAACATTGCGTATAAAATTGTCCAATTTTTTTTTTCATAGTTCCAACATACGCAACTGTGTGTGAAAAAAGAGACGAAAAGATTTCCCACTCACATGGGAAGAGTCTGCTGATGAGGATTATTGAAAGTCTGCATCTCGTCGCAGCTCTCGCCGCCGGAGCTCGACGCGGTGCAGTCAGAGTCGAGCTGGTTCTCGACGACGTTCATCTGTTTGGCGAGTGGTCCGGCGACGTTCTCGATCTCGTCGCCGTCCAGTTTGACCTGGGGATTGCCAAAAATCGGTAGTCTGCCGGCAGTGCCGGGGTTGGCTCTTTCGCTGCCGGCCGTCGAAACGGCGTTATCGCTCGAGCCGGCGCCGAAGTACCGACACAACAGTCTCTGCCTGTTGCTCACGCTGTTGCTCTGAACGGCGCACGACTTCTCGATTTTGCCGAGAAAATCGCTCAGACTTCCGCCGATCTCCGGAAAATTTCTGACCCCGGTCTTTTGTCCGATGTTGACGAGCTCTTGAAAAAAATATTTCTTCACGCTGTGATGCGCCAACTCGAGGACGCCGGTCGTCTCCTCGGCGACGTGACGACCGACCAGTCTCGCCTGGAGCTTTCTCAGTCGCCTGAGCAAAAAAGCGCAGCGCCTCTCGCTCTCGAATTGTCGATTCTCGGCGGTCTCCTGAAGGCTCCTCAGGTTGGCGCCGACCCTCTGAGCCTCGTTCTCCGCCGGCTCGATGTTCCCCAGGCTGATGTTCTCCGTGCAGAGGCTGTTCATGACGTCGACGTCGACGTCGTTCAGGAGATCGCGCTCGAACGACGAGAAACCCTCCGGTATGGGAAACATTTCAACACCCTGTGGCTGCTCCGAGGAACTCGTCATCGAGGCGACGGACTCTGCACCCTCCATGGATTTGATAACCTGCGGTAAAGTATAATTCAATTTTATTTTTTTTAAACTAAACATTGTCACGTCTCGCAAGTCCACCGGCACGGAAAAAAATGTAAATGCGAAAATATATTTCTCACATATTAAATATACTTTTTACGAAATTTTTGTAATATAATTAATGTCATCAGACATATATAACGAATCTATAAGAGAAAATATTAAAAATAAAATATTATATCTTTCCAAACATATAAAAATATTATATATATTTAAAAAATATATATATATATTATACAAAGAATTATCGCGTGAAAAATTTGATATTTCGAAAATATATTTTTCAGATATATATTTTTGTTTCTTTTCCGTACGTGTACATTGAGCAACGATCGAAAAGTTTGGTAGTCGAGCTCTTAACGACCTGCAGTATGTCGTCGACGTTGTGCCCGATGTCTGTGACCGCGGAGGGCAGGTCGTCGGTCGTGAAGGTCGTCATGATGCGATCGACGTCGAGGTGGTCGTCCTTGTCGTCGTCCCCGTCGACGCATACCGACGGCAGGTCCGATCCCATTGGGTTCTCGCTGGCAACCGTGGAGTCGATCTCCAGGGTATCCCGAAGTGAATTTTCGGAGGCGAGTAGTCCGACTTCTAACGACGAAGAGGTTCCGGATGGCCGATTGCCGGTCGATGAAGGAGTCACGATAAAGCCCATCTCGTCGGTCCGTTGACCATCGGATGGATCGATGTTCATTATAGTTGGTCGATCCGGCTCTTCCGGCTTCGTCGCCACGATTCCGTCCGGCCTCGGTTCCGGACTAGCGAAATCGCACGACGGCCCGCTGCCGGTCACTCTCGATGATCTCTTCTGTTTCTTCGCCTCAAAGGAATTCGATGAGCTCGACGATGACGAGGATGACGACGAGGAGAACGTGAAATTTCGCTTCTCAACGACACCGAGGTCGTCGTCTTCGGGGAGGTCGCCGCCGACGCAACCGACCGCGGCGCTCGCCGCTGCTATCAGTTCGTCGGCTGTGCCAGTGACGTTGACGAACTTTGACGACAGGCTATCGAGACCGTTGCTGTACTTCGACGAATTGATGACATCACGGATCAGCTCCTTCGATATTCCTCGCAAGCAGTGCTCGTCAATCTTCGACGGCTCGACGCTCGCTGAGACTACGAACTTTGCCAGGACCTCGCGATTCTGGCAGACCTGCGAGATATAAGAAAAACAAATGAATTTTTTGAAGAAGTCATTAAATATTGGATATGTGTGATTCTTCACTGATGTCCTAATTTTAAATGTAGTCTCTGCACAAAAAGAAATCATAGTTCAGATCTACAGTAAGTTTTTTCACAATTGAAAATAAATATATTGAAGTAAGATGGCTGAATGACTTAGGTCGATGGCCAATTGGCAATATATATTTTTTCACTATAATCAACGTTACGTCATGCGATGTACCAATAAATTGTTTCATTTGTCATATTATGAATACATCCACTACTACTACTATATTGAATTATAAGATTTGTAAATTGAGATCTTCGGTTTGGATGATGAATATGCCAAATTAAATTTGGAACATTTGTGGTGAAATTCCCATATGACAATGTAGAGCAATTCAAAGCTTTTCACTTAATTTGTTTTTTTTTTTGCTTCCTCATAGAGGAAGCTTTGTTTTGGTGAAAATAAAAATTTCGAGATTTTAATGAAAACGTGTTCAGGATGTCCCAAAAAAATCAAAGAATCACATTTTAAAAAAAAGCCCGAATGTTTGTGTCTGTATGTGTAAATTGAAAGAATCGAATCGAAAAATCGAACGTGTTGAGGATCGAAATTTTCATATCGCTTCCTCACAAAAGTTGAAAATTGAAATTTTTGTATCGCTTTCTCATAATGTCCCTTTATTCTCGAAGCCTCCTCTACGAGGAAGCCAAAGCTACACAAAACGCTTTTTCATAAAAGAAGCTTTGCGAATGAAGGAACATTACGAGAAAGCCATATGAAAATAAAAATGTTCAACTTTCATGAGGAAGCGATACGAACATTTCAATTTTCTACTTTTATGAGGAAGCAGTACGAAAATTTCAATGTTTTATTTTTATGAGGAAGCGGCATGAAAATTTCAATTTTCAATTTTCAATATTTCTTTCCACGACAGATATATATTGTTTATAATTACAAAGTAACGGTTTGATCTTTAGTTACCTGAGCAGCCTGTTCAGCGGAAAGAAATCCACCAGCCGGTAAGGGGGGTAGCAAATTGTTGGGTTTTTGTGGACCGCTTTCCGTCAGAGCAGGGGCCATCACTGCCACTGACGTTGCAGGTGCTGCTGCCTCGACATCCAGAGGAGCCCACCCGCCGCCTCTGCTACTCCCACACCTGCGCTGCTCAGGCGCCGTACTCACTCCCATTCATCCATCGCCCCCTCTCAGCAGCTCTTTCTCTTCCTTGCTCTTCTTCGTCCCTCGAACAATGTTTTTTTTTTAATTTATTTGTCACTTTCTCGCGGATCCTCCTCCAGTCGCGACTCGGTATTACTCGAAACCGATGCGGAAAGTTAGACCGTCTCGGCGGTACGGCGAGTCACGTGACCGGTCATCTTCTTCGTCGAGGACCGAAGCAACAGTCCTAGCCGCGCCTGCAAAACAAAACAAAAATAAACAAACGATTAATTCCTGTCGATGCTTTCTCGTTTCGCCCATAGAAAAAATAATAAAAATTTTTATCCAAGTTTTTTTTTAATATGAAATTCAATTAAATTTACATTGCATAAAAGAATAGATAAATGAATTTGAGAGAATAGAAAAGGCGAGGCGGGAAAAGAGGATAAGCAACAGGATCCTGAATAACTTCTCTGAAACTATAGCAGAGTGTCGGGGAAGTTTGTTATCGTTCTCGATACATAACGTTTGAGGTCGTCCAGAGGATGAGAATCGCGACAAAAACGATGTGCTTTTTTTTTTTCTAAACTCCGAGCGTGGACGAGGTGCGCGATATTGACCTTGGAATCGATATTTTGAATGTGCATTGAAATGATAATAATAACAGTACAGTCTTTCTTTTGAGATAACGATGCCTTTCGCATCCTTGTACCAAGGCCTCGATTTACATTAAGAGCATGTGAAACACGTTCTCAGCCTGTCTCTCTCACTCCGTCGAGAGCGCCACTGACGCCATCTCTCTCGCACTCCATAGTGTTTCACATGCTCTTAAGGGGAAGTAAAAGTCACGTGACGGGACCGTGAGTGTTGGAGAGAAAGTTGCAATTTTCAAGTTAACTTTATTCAATGGTGTTAATTTTTTTGAGAAAAAAATGAATTCGGGCCGGATGCGAAATTACCGTGAACATTACAAATTATCGCGAAATCCAATATGGCCGCTAAAAATTTCAACCGAATCTATTTTGTAAGGTATAAAATATTCTGGAACTCACATACGTACAATGAGAGTGCACGACGATTCTCTGAAACTACCCGAATATATTTCAAAATCGTTACAGAATCTATTACACAAAAGAAATCTATGTAAAGTGTATTCTACGTTCACGTTTCACTTGTGACAAGTGATCGGAGCTGATAAAAAGTGTATTAAGTTACGTTCATGCTCTTTCGCAAAGTGTACTATCCGATTTTTTTAATCCTTTATACGTTGTTAGTGAAAATTCGACTGCGCGCAGAATCGTTTATGTCAATATTACAGTCCTACACAATTCGAAGCATATGCGTAGCATATCAATAATTCTAAAATCAAACTAAGAAATTGTCCAGATCCGTCGGTAACATAGATAAGGAATTAGAAACTGGTCCAGCTGCTCCTTAAGAGAACATTTCCTAAAATATGTTAGTAGTAATCATTGAATTATTAATTATTCCTTAGTAATTAATAATGAATGATACGTAAATATTAATTATTATTAAATAATAGTAACTAAAAAAATCTATTACACAAGAGAAATCTATGTAAAGTGTATTCTGCGCTTACGTTTCACTTGTAAAAAGTGATCAGAGCCGATAAAAGTGTATTAAGTCACGTTCATGCTCTTTCGCAAACTGTACTATTCGATTTTCTCAATACCTTGTACGTCGTTAATGAAAATTCGACTGCACGCCGAATCGTTTATGTCAATATTATAGTCCTACACGATCTAAAGCATATGCGTAGCATGTTAGTAATTCTAAATTGAAACTAAGAAATTGCCCAGTTCCGTCGGTAACATAGATAAGGAAATAAAAACTGGTCCAGCTGCTCCTTAATTGAGCATTCCCGAAAATATGTTAGTACTAACAATTGAATTATTATTTATTCCTCAGTAATTAATAGTGAATGATACTTAATTATTAATGGTTATTAAATAATAATAATAACTAAAAAGGTTTTGAATGTTAGCTGAGATGACTTTTACGGAAGATGATCGCATCGATTCTCAACGGAGACATGGAACCTGACTGACTTCCCACAAAAAGCAAAACGATAAGATCAGCATTTTCGATTTTTAATATTTAAAAAAATATTATATATTTTGATTCCTCATAGACGAGGCTTTGTTGTCGTCGAAAATAAATCGACGATTTTTGTGTCACCGTGTTAAAAATGTTGCAAAACGAATAATCACATTTAGCTAAATATCCGAACATGTGTTTGTGTGTGCGCACACAAACGCATATTTGGATATTTTTTTATTCGTGTATGTGTGAAACAGACCCAAAAAATTCAAACCGGTATAACTCGAAAATGCCTCGAGCAATCATGCTGAAATTTCACACATAGGTCAGTGGTCAATGCCTATTCACAATTCCATCGAAAAATTTTCAATCTTTTTTTTAACGCGATTATTATTACTTTTTTTTTTATGTCGGTTCGCGCGCTGCTTTCAATAATTTTATTCCTGTCCGCCAAAATCGTGTACACAGATGGAATATTATCGTCGAACGATCCCCATAAAATTTTGGGAGGAACGATCGAACCGTTCGAATTTGATGTAGTTTTGAATTTTTTTAATTTCATGAAAAATTAGTACTTGAGGATAGACTCAAGTTTCCGTATTAAATATTCATCGATAAATGAATAAGTCGTATATTTGCGATCGGCGTAAAAAAAAAAATACTGTCGACAAAGTCCCGGTAAGACGACACATTTCAATTTTCTATCTTTTTCAAGTTGCGACGGTGAGCAATTCTCGAATATTACTTCGAAACATAGAAACAAAACAAGATTTGAGAAATAAAAAAAAAACAACGCTTCTTTTATTTTCATTCTCATCGTCGTCCAAGATTAATCTTGAAAAAAAAAAAAAAAACAAAACAAAACAAAACAAAATCGGAAAAGCATAGGTTACGATGAGAATAGGCAGCGATAATAATAATAACGTCGAGATTCACGAGGATGCGCATGAAAGAGAGCCCCGTGGCGCACAGTCGCACGCACACTTTGTGTCTGGGAGTGCCGCCGGACGACCGGAGAGGGGGGAGGTTGGGGGGGGGGGGGGTTATGGCGAACCAGGCTCGAGGGGAAGTCCGAGTCGGTGTGTGTGTGTGTATTTTCGCAAGGGTAAGTACAAGAGAAATTTTGCAAGCGTGTCGTGGTCGTGTTGTATCGTGACGGGAGCGTGTGCGTGCCGCGTAAGCTTCCCGTGGCGACAGGGAGTAGTAGAACTCGAAGCGAATTCAAAGGGTTGATCGACGAGTCGCCCGAGCCCCGGTCTAGAGCGAGCGATTTCGAACAAAGGGTCGAACGATAAACTCGAAAGTGAAAACTCGTCGAATTGCCTTCGTATTTAAGCACTTCAGAGTCTCGATGTAATTAAAGGTGAAGCATTGAGTCGGGAGGAAAGGGAAAGTTGTGGTCGCGAGTGCGCAAGTTACCACGGTCGGTAACGAAGACTGTAATCGATTTTTTTGCTTCCTCGCGGAGAAAGCTTTGTTTTGAAGACATTTTTTTGTTGTTGAGATTTTCAAGTAAACATGTTCGAAATGTTCTAAAATCACGTTTATAAGAAATGTCTCGATAGATGGACGGGTTTTTGTTTGTTTTTTTTTCTATTTGTGTGAATGGCTTTATCAATCGGGTTGAAAGTTGGGACGCATATGGAGCTGTTGGGTGCCTCTGTTTTTTACAATCTGGGCAATACGTTGAACATTCGTTCAGATTTAATCCGATTTTGAATTTTTCGAAGAAAGTGTTTTGAGTTATCGGACTGAAACTTTTTACAGAAGTGGACTAACATCGAACAATTTTCGCTATTCAATTTGGTAGGAATCGGTCGGGGATCTCGGTTTTGTGACATTTTCAATTTTTCGAAAAATATCATTTGCACTCTAGCTCTTATAATTTTTGAGATGTTGACCTAAAAAAATTCGACGTAAATAAGTTATTATGGACCCATGTTAAATTCGGCAATACTCGAACCTTATTGAATTGTATTAAATTGACCCTATTGAATTTAGCAATACTCGATCCATCCCTTTAATTTTTATAACATTTTGCATTAAATAAAAATTCGTAGCTCAAAGCAGACAAACGTTTCCGTTTCAAATATTAAGGTAGAAGCTAAATAAATGACAGATTCGCGCCTCCGGACAGTGTGACCCCACGTGAGTTCAGACAGACTTGAGAGAGGAATTGCGAACACTTCTTCGGATTTTTATCCTCTGATGGGATAATAATCCGAAAAAACAACCATATGGAAACTGAAAAAAATCCATACGCGTTCAGGAAAATTAACAAATCGGTTTCATTTAAAAAAAGGTAGGTTGCCGGGAGATTTGTTGGGAAATTTTGTTTTCGTTAATTTGTAAATAACATTTTGGAATTATTATTATGCAAAATCAATCTTTTCAGCACCTTCCATATACTTGATTTTTTTCAGATTGTTATCCTATCGAGAAGCGTTCGCAATTCTCTCTGAACTCACGTGACGTCGAATTGTCCGCTAATACTCCATAGTGTTTTACATGCTCTTAAGCCCATGTGAAAGATGTACCACGTGACTTATGAGTGCAAGAGAGATAGATGCATTTTTCGAATCAATGCCATTTAAAACCGGTTGACGTTTCGGATAAAACGGAAACATCATTGGACGCGGTATTAAATTGTCTATCCGCTAATGCTTTGCTTTTTCCCAAAAAGTCTACGGTATCTGAATCGCATTTATTACAGATTTTGGTTACCGACTGAGGCGTTTCACATGTCCTTAAGGGGAAGTGAAATATCGGGGTTGGTAATGAAAACTGTAATGAACTTTTCTCAAGGGCGCTAATTTTTTTGAGGAAACAGCAAATTCGAGCTGGATGCGCACGGTAATTTCGCATCCGTCCCGAATAAATTCTTTTCTAAAAAAAATTAACACAAAAATTAAACATTGAATAAAGTTAATTTGAAAATTGCAATAATTTATTAATTACCGCTCCGTCGGTAAAACAGAAAGATTCAGCAGCCACTCCAGCGGCGATGGAAAAGGGTGTTTTCACAACGTTTTGTGTATGGTACATTTTTGTATGATGCGTAAATTTCCTTGAAATTTTCAATAAATCATTTTCATTGATTAAAAACTTCAAGCATGTGGAAATAATTAAATGAAAATTATAAACGTAAAAAAACTGCTCAACGAACAATGTCAAAAGCAAAGGGAAAAAAAAATTAAAGAGATGAAAAAAGTGAACTCCCCGGCCACGCGGAGTGCACAAATTGAGTGAACGCAATGCACTGCTCCGGAGCATACACGCTTCGATCGGTGGACGAATGCGGAGAAGCCGACTGGTTCGTTCGCGTAGCTGACGCGCCCGCGCGCGCTTGGTCTGACGCATCACCACGTGATTCGTGGACAGAGCCCGAGCGAAGGCACTACCAGCCGCGTTGCTCTTTCTTTTTTTTTATCCTCCGCATGAATACGCGTCCGATAATCGCGATTACTCGGCGCTTCGTTTTATTTGATTTTTTTTTCCTCTTCTCTTATCATCTCGTTGAACCCGACGCTCTTGCGCTCGCCGGACTCGTGAAAACGTTATTTCGGAAATTGCAAGAGCATCGCATCACGTTAATTCGGAAATTGCAGCATTTTTTATGATAACAATTAAAGAAAAAAGTTATCGTCTCACAAGAAAAAATAAATAAAAATATTCGATTATTTGAAATTTACTCTTGTAAAAAATTCAATTATTCCGTAAAATTCACTTTAAAACAAGTGCAATAGTACTGTAAAATTTCCTTTAAAAAATTCAATTGTACTGTAAAATTTACTTCTATTAATACTGTGAAATTAAGGTTAAAAAAATATTCGATGATACTTGAAGATCGACATAAAAAAATTTATCTTTTCATCGATCCTGACACTTTAGGTAATTCCAATCACCGTCGATGCTTCTCGCCGCTTATCGGTCTGTGTGGTCTCAACTGGGAGATTTTTAGTAGTGAGAAACGACGCGAGACGCACGCGAGAGGTAGACGAAGGTTGCATAATGACGCCCCGCGCGACGCGAAATCCGGCTCGGTGTGCCGGGCGCGTCGTAGGCACCGGGAAGCATCGCTCGAGAGAGACGGATAGAACAGATGTTACGAAGTACGCTTGTTGTTGCCCGTCGCACGGTGCTTATTGCGTCAACCTGATTTTTTCTCGTGATAATGGAAAAATTGGCACTAAGAAGAACATTGTCGACAATTTTGAAGAGTATTTTTAATGAAAATTGTTTAATCTTGGAATTACTCTTGGGCCGTGTGTGTGCAAAATGTGTGTTACCTTAAGGGGAGGCTAAACACGTATAAGTGCGAGAGAGACAGAGTTAACATTTTGAATAGATTTTTCTCCGAATAGATTCAGTAACATGAAAAACCGTCTCGAAGAAAAAAGGATTTCAAATATTTCGAGGTTAAGTTGATCTTTAGCCCCACCTTAAGGGCAACCTAAAACTTATAAGTCTGTGAGTGCAATTTTTTTTTAAGCTAATTAACCCCCAAAGATCACTATTGTTTTATTATTATTTTAATTCACTTTTTTCTTAAGGAGATTTCGACGATTTTAGGCAACGTTACTGTTCTATTTTCTGTTATCAGTAAAAAAGAAAAAAAAATCTTATACTAATTTCAATGCCATTGATTATTTGCAGAGGTGTTCATGTAAAAAAAGCCCCGCGGTTTGAAAATAACTAATTGTAGGGGGACTGTCGTTATTTTCGATATACTTTTGTTTCTGGTTGTGGTAATGTGGTGTAATGTGGTGTAATTGCGACAGAAGATTTCATTTTCAGGGTTTCGTGTAATGACGCGATCGAAGGTTCAAAATTAATTGAATGAAAGTTGGAAATAAAAAAATTGTTTCTGCATACATTTCCTCTGACGGCAAAGCTTCCTCTGTGCGAACAAAAAAAAAAGTGAGTACAACTTACTAACTCTGTAAAATTTTATGTGATAAAGTCTTCATTGATTTATGTTCCTCAAGGACGCCCTCCGACACCCCGGTTATTCCGTCGGCCCAGGAGGCCCCTCCCAGGCTCTGCTTATTCTAAGTCCTATGAAAGGCCTCCTACTATGCCCTGATTATTCAAAGCCTCCCTGGCTGCCCTCCTCCCACGCCCAATACATTGTAACTCCCATTAAAGGCTTTCTATTAGAGTCATATTATTCGAAGCCTTTTTACAAGCCACTCTCCTAGGTCCGGTTTATTCCAAGTCTCATGAAAGGCTTTTCCTCTGCCCCGCCTAAGCCTTGATTATTCTAAATTTCCCTACGATCTCTCCACCCCAGACCCTGTTTGTTCTAATTGCTACAAAAAGCCTCCTACTCAGATTTTTCAATTCACTTTGAATTATTTTTTTCTTATATTGTATAAGAACGCGTAGAAAGTCACAAAATTCAAAGTGAATTTACGAAGTGAACGAAGCACTTTCGTTAAAAAAAAGCTTAGATTTCCGAGAGATTTGTTGAACATTTTTATTTTTCATGAATTTGATGATAACATTTTGGAATTATCATTATGCAGAATTAAACTTTTCAGCAGCTTTAATATGTTTGATTTTTTTCAGATTATTATACCATCGAGAAGTGTTTACAATTTCCTCTCATTTCTCTGAAACTTGTGCGAAGTGAACACTATTCGCAACGACTACCTTAAAGGCCTTTCTCTTAGGACTTTATTATTCGAAGTCTTACTACGAACCACCCTGCTAGGTTCCGTTTATTCCAATCTCATGAAAGGCGTCCCCAACCCTGATTATTTGTAGTCCCGCAAGACGCCCTTCCACGGTCCGATTATTTCCATTCCCCTAAGGGCCGCCTTACAGGCCCTGACTATTTGAAGTACCGAAGGGAAATCCGCCCAGACCCTGCATATTTTGAGTCCCATTAAGGGGAAGTGAAAGTCACGTGGCCATGAGTGTGAGAGAGATAGTTGCAATTTTCAAATTAACTTTATTCAATGGTGCGAATTTTTTTGAGAAAACAATGAATTTTGGTCAGATGCGAAATTACCGTGTGCATCCGGCTCGAATTTGCTATTTCCTCAAAAAAAATTAGTACCATTGAAAAAAGTTTATTACAGTTTTCATTACCGACCGCGATATTTCACTTACCCTTAAAGGCCTCTTCCCAAGACCTCATTATTCTAAGTCCCACGCAAGACTTGCTCCTGGGTCCTGATTTTCCTAAGTCATATCAAACGCCTCCTCCTAGGGCCCAATTGGTCCTCCTAGGGAAACCGTAACTATTCTTGAAAACACTGTTCATTTAAAAGCAGATAACTATGCTTGAAGACACTGTTCATTTAAAAGTCTTAGCAAGGATGTTTTCACATAAACTATTACAAAATGCGCTTCCACATAGAAGAAGCTTTGTTTATTAACAAAGCTTCTTCTACGTGAAAGCACATTTTGTAATAGTTTATGTCTTATTAGACACAAATCATGATGCAAAGAAACTGTGACAAAGTTTGTCACGAAGTCATGTGATTGTCCTAAATTCATAACTCCAGTCATTTGCCTTCTGGGCAGTCGGGAGTTAAAAATAATGAAGAAACAACGTGCAAATTTCTCATTGTCAGGGTATTTTCGAGCCAATCGATATCGAGGGGTGGAGGCTCTTGTGTAATGTACAGGCACACAGGACTCCCCTCTTCGAAATCGATTCTCTCGAACCGTCCTCGTGAAAAATGGCTTCGAGTTTTTGTTGATCTTTGGAATCCCCTTAAGAGCGTAGTTCTGAGAAGCTAATACCGTGTTAGTACACGGATTTGGGAAAAGAAAAATTGCCATGAGCAACTCAAAAACACAATATGTGTGAATCCTACTTCGATTTCATAAGAACCCTATAAAATTAAATTCGACTTGGTGAAACTTCAATTAATTCATTAATGTTCTCTATTTATCCATGACGACAATTTTTTTCATAGTGTATTTTGTTCCGTAGCGTGGTTACAAAATCGAGAGGGCTTTCATCGCCTCAAAATCAAGGCAATTTGCTTCCCAACAGGAGACGTACATCTGGAGTCGTCGGTGACCTTGTCTGAAAAACTGTACTACCTCCAGTTTTCGTACGTCCGAGGTCATTTGTTTGCATTTAAGGTCGTAAGTTGGTCTTTTTTTAAGTCCGTAATTCGCTCATTTTTTTTACTTCGATTTTTTTCTGCAATCTTAATTTGGTTATTTTTTTTTTGTAATTCACAATTTGATATTATTTTTTTAAGTTCGTAATTCGGCAATCTTTTTAAGTTAGTAAATTTGATGACATAAAAACGGTGGTTTACTTTTTCGTTTAAATGTACGAAACGTTAGAAATACAAAGGATGATCCGCGCTGGCGGTGGTGCAATTCGTTTGAACAAATTGCTGACGAACTCGATAACTTTTCGGACTATCGAGAGATCGTAAACGTAAAGTTGCCGAACGATGGCAGCGAGTTGTTACAATAATCAGTCAGGAATTACAATAATATATTTTTATCACTGTTTTGCATAGCATATAAGCCCAGATTGAAACAAATATCCTAATTTTGTTATAGAAAAACATTTTTTTTTATTGATTAAAACAAATTTTATTGATAAAATTCTAGATGATCCATTCTCAAAGTACAATTTTTCGAGGAAAATAATAAATTTCAATAGATTTTAGTTTCAAAAGGGGTAAGAGTGACTCTCCTTACGGGTCTTCGAAAATAGTAAATCCAAAACAGGTATTTTTTAAATTGCCGTGTGTTATTCACTACACGGTAAAAAAGGTTTCTAAATTTTGTAAACAATTTCCCATCCGCAGATATCCAGAATTGTTTACCTCCGAATTTTACCATTTTTATTCACCAGTTAATTTTATTGTTTTTGTGTACTCGTTAATTTTACAATCGTTTTCTTTCTTAATAAAAATTTTTTATTAGTCGGTGCGAAAACAGAAAGAAATCGTAAAATTGCGAAGAAAGAACGTTGAAAACTATTTCTCTGTGCACCAAGACATTTTTTTAACCGTAAATGCGGAAGAACCGGCAAAAAAAAATATCGAATCCAAAAGTATTTTAAACTTCGTCGCGTACATACTTAAAAAAAACTTTTATTCGTTCCAAAAGTATCGAAATTTGGCTTAAAAAACCGTGTTCATTGAAAACCCCACTATAATTTTCGCTTCTAAGTTTCCAAACGAGTATTATTATTATCATCACTATCATCATTAATATAACAAATACAGTGCTGTAGATTCAACAAAACAAAATAAAGGAACAAATAAAAAAAATATCATTACCAACCGTTAATCTCCTGAAAAAAAAAAAATAAAGAAAAAAGTTTCGAACTTTCTTGCGCACACCGTCTAAGACCCATTGTACGATTGAAAAACCAGTCGAAACTTGCTTCCAAAAGAGTGCCAGAATTCGTGTTCTATCTTCACTTTTTCGCTTCAAAATCCCCACAAAAAAAAGTACATATATACGTATACAATACAAATATACATCAATTTTTGTACCCCACTCGGAATTTGTGACGCTCGCGCCCCCCGCCCTAAAAAAATGTACGAATTTCGAGTGCCACCAATGTATACGTCTTGACACGAACCACGCTATATAACATGTGCCGGGGCACGATGCCCCGAGCACAAATGGCGTCTGCGAAAAAAAACGAAGAAAAAAAGAAACCCCGTGGTCTTTCGCGGGGCCCGAGTTTGAACGTGTTCCGTAGGTCCTTTTCGGGACGCGCGTAATCCTCCTTCCCTCTTGGACGCCCCTTATCGCGATTCTCCTTTCTCTTTCTCTTTCCCGTTCCCTTCGTGCGAACCCGCCTTTTCTCTCCGTCGCACCCGCGCGCTCCTCGCCGCAAACCCCCCCCCCCCCCCTCCGAGGCCTTTTCTCGCGCTCTTTTCCTCTCGTCGCTCGTTCCCGCGAGCTCGCGGGGGCGTTGAGGTAGTCGCGGCGCGGGAGGGGAGGGGAGGGGGGCGAAGCATAGACAAGCACGCGAGAGCGAACGAGACGGCCGACCACCTTAGCGGAGACTCGCGGCCGCGTCACGCTTAGTCGGTCCCCTAGCACGATTCGCGAATAATCGACGAGCAACGACGACGGGCGACGCCGCGCGCAACCCGGCCGCCGATAGGCCGGAAAAGAAAAAAAAAGAAAAAAAAAAAAAAAACCCCGCGAGACGTGCAAAAATTTGGACGGAAAAGAAAAGTTTGCAAATTGAAAAAAATTAAGTTTCTTACCTATCTGCCTGTGAGGTTGAAAGCTAATAATCCGTGAATCCTTGCTCGCCGTCTCTTTCACACATCGACCGACGATTATTATTATTATTATATATATATCCCTGCGTGTGTACGTATATACATGTATATATCATAAAACTCACGGGAGTTACAATCCGTCACACCCAAGAAAGGCCCCGCTTATGTGTTTTCTCTGGTTCGGGAGGCTTCGGTACAACACGCGCCCGAAACAGAGTTTAACGCGGACCGCCCGAGCGAGCACTCGTCGGCTCGAGGAAGAGCCTCTCTCGATGACGATGATTACACGACCAATGTGTAGTACGGTCCGAGCAACGGAATTTTTCCTCACGGCCGGTCTGTCTTTCTCTCTCTCGACTCACTTCTCGTGTCTCGAGCACGAGAATTTCTTGAGGTTTCGCGATTTTTTTTTTTTTTTTTCTTTTCTTCACTAACACACACACACACACACACGCACAAAAAGCACGCACTTTTGTTACAGCTCACGATAATTTGTTCACCTGCACTGTTTTTTTAAATTCATTTAACGGTTACGTGTAACTCTCTCTCTGTGTATATATATTTTCGCTCGGTCGTACGGTTTTCCGCGTACCGCGACGCTCTCAAGTCCGTAACATCGGACGGGCCCCAAAGGGAGAGACTCTTTTCTCGACGCAGTCCCGGAGCGTACTGCGCCGCTGTCTCGCTTCCACTTTCTCCCTCGGCCGCGCTGTGTTCCCCTCTCGCTTGGCGCTCGATTCGCCGCTTCTCGCTCGGCCTCACCGAGGCCCCGATCTGTCGCTCGCGCTCGCTCGACTATCCGCCGTTCCTCGCGAGCGAATCGCGCGCGCATGCGCGCCAGCCGAACCGTGCCGAGCGAGCCCGAGCGCTGGATTCGGCTACGGGGACAACGGCGGCTAGAGGCGGATTATCGTTGGCTCTTCCTTTTTTTTCCGCATCGGGGCATCGTGTCCCTCGTCGAAAAAATTCTGCCGCAGCGCGCACACACACACACCTTCGTTTCACCTCGGGGTTTTGCGAAAAGCAATTTTTTTTTGTTGTCTCTCTTTTTTTTTTGGATCCGTCGGTACGCGTGACCGCGTACGTTCTCAAACGTTTCGGCAGTCCAATCGACGAATCCCACTAGAGAGATATAGATATAGATAGACTGAGAGAGAGGGCGAACAGGAAATGAGAACGTGAAACACTTCTTTTTTTTTTCTTTTTTTTTTTCGGAGACAATTTATTTTGCCACGATTTTGCGAAACGTCGAAAGGGCGATGTACGGCGGTCGGAGGGTGAGAAACTCGCGGACGAGGCAGACGCGCAGTTTGGTTACGACGGTGTGACGCGACACGAGACGGGCGGCGAGAAACGTATATTTATCAATAATATTACACGGCTCGGGCACGGGAAATATCGAGGCATTACTTTGGCTGACTCGGTCGCCGAGTCGACCAATACTGCGCCACCGACGCCGGATGTCGGCCAAGCGAACGCGACGACCAATCAGCGTGGCGCGCGCAGCCGCGAGGGCACGATGCGAGAGGGTTTAAGGCCGGGCGACGGGAACCTGCCTTGCCGACGGTATTTTTCTCGATTCGTTCGATTGTATTGCTGTTTTTTTCTTTTTTCATTAGTAATCGTTGTATTATTGTAATGCCTTATATTCGGCACATAACTGACGCATGTGAAGCTCGAATTTGTCGTTCGATCAAAATATGCGCGATTTTTTAAATAGAATATTAGAAAATCGTATCGTATAGAATTTTATAACATTACATAGTATTTTATAGAACTATACACAATTACATAGAATTGTATAGAATTTTGTAATATTTTATACGTATATGCAATGCAGCCATTATTTTTCCGTTTAACAGCTCTTTAATGAGTCGATAATAATTAATTAATCTATTAGGTGCAATAACGGATAGTTGGTTGATGCTCGGTTTGATGCCGAAATGGAAACAAAAAAAGTTGGTTGTCGATAACGACACTATAAATTTTTCGAAAGTTTTTGCGCATGAAGACACTCTTTCGATTCTTCGGCTTTATTCGCGCGGACCGTGAGAATTTTTTTTTTTTCAATTTTGTGAAACTTTTTTTTTGTTATCGGAGAAAGAAAAAAAATCGCGTAACTTTGAGCCAGTCTCGCAGAGTCCACGTTGTTCGAAGTGGTTCGCGGAGCGACCGTCACGTCGCTACCGTACGGAGTGCCAACGACGCATATCGATGACGCTCGTGTTTTCCCGCCATTTTTTATCCCCACTCGCCGTCGTCGTCATGCTCCCCGTCTGTTGACGCCTATCGATTTCTGGCTTTTCAACTGTCACGCAATCCCGGCGGCCACTCCCGAGCAGCCTGCTTGCCAGGCTCTCGACGAGCTCGCTTCTTTTCTTCGGCGAGAAACCCGCGCCGAGCACCTCGTGCGCTTCTCACTTATTCATGGAAATACGCGTCTTCCGGGCGACGAGGGGGGGGGGGGGGGGGGCGAGTTTTTTTTTTAATTCACAAAAACGGCACAATGAGGATGCAATTTCCTTTTCTCCGAGGAAATTTCCATCGGTCGATACACATTTATTTGTTTTTCTAGGTTTAAACGAGTTGGCCAAAGTGACGAATCGATAGATGACCGGCTTGCAGGATATTTATATCCAGTCACTAATTGCCGAGCAATTCGCGATATTTTCCTAAAAGAATCGTACATATGTAAATAATACCATTTTACGAATTAAGGCCATGTGAAAGATGTACCACGTGACATATGAGTGCGAGAGAGATAGTTGCATTTTTCGAATTATCTTTATTCAATGGTGCTAATTTTTTGGAGAAATAAACGAATTCAACCCGGATGCGAAATTACCGTGCGCATCCAGCTCGAATTTGCTTTTTCCGCAAGAAATTTAGCACCCTTGAGAAAAGTTCATTTCAGTTTTGATTACCGATCGCGATATTTCACTTCCCCTTAAGCACATGTGCAACGACTCAGTCGGTAACCAAAATCTGTAATGAATGCGATTCAGAGACCGTAGACTTTTCGGGAAAAAAGCAGAGCATTAGCGGATGTACAATTTAATACCGCGTCCGATAATGCTTCCGTTTTATCCCAAACGTCAACCGGTTTTAAATGGCATTGATTCGAAAAATCCATCTATCTTTCTCCAACTTATATGTCACGTGGTACATCTTTCACAGGGCCTTACTTAATTTGTTAATTTGAAAATTGCAACTATCTCTCTCACACTCATGGCCCCGTCACGTGACTTTCACTTCCCCTTAAGGGCACATGAAACTCTACGGAGAGCGAGAGAGGTAGTATCGGTAACATATTTGGAAAGGGCTTTCACATGCACCTAAAACGCCGATGATATCACGCGTCTTCGTCGGTAAAACAGCAGCTTATCAAAAGGGTGCTAATTACTTACCGAGAAAGATCAAATTATTATCGCTTGCCCAACTGTTTGATGAAGACGCCACTAACTTGCGATTGCCCTAAAATCTTGAAGACCCTTGACACAGATTACAGTTTTATTTACTGACCGAGTCGAGAACACACTTTCATACGTGTGGGCATGCGACACACACGTATCGATTCTCCGATGGTAACAAATCGCTTTCCCTATTTTATCCGTGATGGTTGATGCTTCGACCAAAATCAAATTAGGTTTTTGTAGTCAATAGATATAAGTATGAAAACCTAATTTGCTTTTGCTCGTCGTATCGATAGTTTTGGAGATAACAGGAAAGGCGATTTGTTACCGTCTGAGTCTGTAACACATGCCCTTAATTACCAAATATGCTCGTACGAAAAAAAAAATCGTTTTTAGAACTCAATTGTTTTCGCGATTAAATTCAATCAGCTCGACAGATGTCGCTGCGACTACCACCCACGCGAGAGCACATTTCTCCGCCCCACTCTCCACGCGAATTAGTCAATACTTTCACGCCAGCTGTCATTATTTTAATGTTTACAACGTCGACGAGGTTTTTTCCGAGCCCCGGAAAAATGTCGCGCGACTAACGCCGTCGAAACATCTAGCATTCAATATTGCCGTCTCGCCCCAGGTGTCGGGTGAAACTCAGGAAGAATGGACATCGCCAAATCGCTGTTCAACGTTCGCGACCACGAAGGTTATGTTGGCAAGGAGGATCACAATGTTAGTTACTCGATAAATAAAAATTGTTGAAAAATGTTCTTTCATTATTTTGTACAATAATAATTATGACATCTCTTTAGAAAAAAAAAAAAGAAAAAATTACTTTTTTTTTATTTCGCACCTTTGCTTTGTAGAAAAAATTGCAAGCGATCGCGTTGGAGGATGAGTTCGACGTGGAGGGATCCAGCGTTTGCGAAGATCACATATCTCCGGCTCCCGGCGGTCCGTTTTCTGCGCTAACTCCTTCCATGTGGCCGCAAAACATTCTCGCCAAGCTCAATCAACCGGACGATCCTAATTCACAACCGGAATACAGGTTTCATCATTTGCTTATTTTATAATTCCTTTTGTTTTCAATTAATTATTTTTTTTAAATGTAAAAATTGAAAAATTAAAAATTTATTAACTTAAAAATTAATCCTTCAAGTACCAGTGACTTTTTGCCCATTGCAACCGACCATGCCTTCTTTTAAACACAAAAACGATACTGAAATTTTTGTAAAATACCGTGCAAATGAATTGATTTTTATTATGCAAAGTTGCTTTCGAAAAAAAAAAATACAACTCGGTACTATGAACCAGCTTTTGCAGTCGAATTTTACATTATTCGTTATTGCAGGTTTGATGAGTTTGGTTTCCGAGTCGAGGAAGAGGATGGACCGGAGCAGAGCTCGAAGAAACTGCTTGGCGTACCATTCGTCGAGGACCCTCAGCATAGATTGCAGTGGGTCGCTCTTGTGGAATTCAGCAACAGCAAAGAAGTGTCGGATGTCTCGTGGCAGCGAGCCGATCGTCGTTTGCCACGGACCGACAAGCTTCGCGAGATGGTACGTCGCGGTATTCCTCATTCACTCCGTCCCCGAATTTGGATGCGGATGTCAGGTACATCAATTCGTGGCTATAATATATATATATATTTTAATTCAACTCAAAGGAGGCAGAAGAGTTCGACGATTTCGGGCCAGAAAATAAGCGTTTTATTTTTAATAAGTAAAAAAAGAAAATCGTATATAAAATCCCATCCGATTGGTCGTTCGCAACGGTGTTACGATCGTGTAAAGTAAAGATTTCAATTTTTTCACTTACTTAAAAAAAATATTTATCAAATATTTATTAAATATATTTTTTATTTTGGAGCTTTTGGAGCAAAAAATGGAACTCCCCTTATAATCTTTTTATTGCCGTATCTTCGGATATTTTTACATTATCTGAAGACCTTCAAAATTATCAAGAACATGGAATTTTCGATACGAAAATTTGTCAATGGATTTTTGTTACTATAAAAAATAAAAGAAGCTCGTTAAACGCGCTGTAATTTAACAAAATGTATGCCTGTCTTTGCCTGGATTCGTCGAACGCTCTCTTAAATAATGTTTGGATTTTTTCTTTTTTTTTTCTTTTTTACTGCTTAATTCTGTACAAAAATGAATAATTTAAATTGACATTTATTAACGCGTTTGTCGGATCATTTTTCAGGCGCGGAGCACAAGAAGCAGGCCTCGGAAATGACATACAAAGACATCGTGAAAGCATCGAGCAACGACGCGCTCATGACGAGCAAGCAGATAGAGAAGGATCTTCTGAGGACGATGCCGGCCAACGTTTGCTTTAGTCATCTTCACAGCACGGGAATTCCAAGATTGAGAAGAGTAATGCGAGGACTGGCCTGGCTATATCCGGATATCGGTTATTGCCAGGGAACGGGAACTATGGCGGCCTCGTTGCTTCTACTTTTGGAGGAGGAAGACGCCTTTTGGATGATGGCTACCATAGTCGAAGATTTGTTACCAGCCTCTTACTATTCCTCTACTTTGTTAGGTACATATTAATCTTTTATCGTTTTGCTTCCTCATAGAGAGGGCTACGTATCCGCTACGTCGACTATGTAAAAAAAAAAAAAATCAAGATTTTAGTGTTCGAATTCTTAAAATAGTCTACAACGTCGAGAAATTTTATTTTCAGCAGGCGTCTGGATATTTGTGGGTGTTTGTGTGCATGTGATTCATTTCGGGTCTTTAAAGTCGCTATAATTGGTGAACAGTTTGAGCCAGCTAGTCGAAATTTGGTGCGCAGGTACATTGGTCACTTTCCTATGCTCAATACAATTTTTATGAAAATTGATAACCGATTTGAGATTTTTAAAGATTTTGAATTGTGGAAAAAATGGCGTAGGCTCTGTATCGTTCGTAAATGTAGTGCTATAATCTTAAAAGTGCGCACAAATATAATGTATCGATGAAGGATTTTTTTGATTCAATTTGAACGAAATCTATACAAGCAGTTAGATTTGATGAAATTTTGACTTTTTTGAAAAATTACGGAACATGCTCTAATTGGAGTAAACATGGTGGTGAATGGATTAACAGCGCACAATGTTTCTTATAACGTTTGACAAAAAGTAATTAAAAAAATGAGAAAACAATGTTAACGCAACGAAAAAAGGGAACGAACTAAACGAAATTGATATTTTTCAGGAATCCAAGCAGATCAACGAGTTCTCAGGACGCTCATAGCCAATTACCTACCGGACATAGATCACGTACTCGTGCAACACGATATAGAATTGAGCTTGATATCGCTGCACTGGTTCCTCACCTTGTTCGCATCCGTCGTGCACATGAAGATTCTCTTGCGTATCTGGGATCTCTTTCTGTTCGACGGCTCGATCGTTTTGTTTCAGGTCACACTCGGAATGCTCAAAATACGAGGTAAAAAAATTAACGACAAAAAAAAACAAAATAAAAAATTATTTATTTAATAACAGTATATTAATTTGATATTTTTACTTTTTTATCATATACGAAGTGTATAAGACGAGAAAGTATTGTAATCTAAAAAATGTGACTTTTAGATTATGGTCTAGAAACATGTTTTGCATGTCCTAATATGCATTTCCCCCGTTTTTGTCCGTCTGTTCGTCTGTGGAACTGTCCTATCCGAAAACGCGTTGGGTGCGTTCTTGAATGCATTTCGGCTCTGTTCGACTGAACCTGTTCGGCTGAATTAGGCGTTTTTATATTTCAGTCTGCTCTCCGCTCAGGGTTTACTTTTGACGCAAATCTGATGTGATAAACGTTCTTTTTTGTTATTGACACGAAATGCAGTTTCGCTGTTGAATTTCAAATTTATTTATTAATTTTAGGGGATAAACCCTTTTACTTACATACAAAAATAAAAAATAAATCAGTAAATCAGTAAATAGTGGAAGTGTCTCTAACAATTAGAATAACATCACCAGATCGCATTTGAATATAATACTAGATAAAATATATTTCATCATTTTATTGAAACATTCTTAATCACCAGACCGATTATTTGTCTTTGATAGCGAAATCATTCGGGATAAAAGTCATTGAATTCATTCGTGAATCTTTTCTGGCACTAAACGTCAAATGTTTAAAAAATTCCAAAAAAATGGTCCAAAAAATGTTTTTAAAAATCGTGAAAAATGCTAATAAAATTGTATTACGTCTATACACAGATTTACACTTGGGTAGGCAGTAATAAATTAGTGTTACAGTACAGCGTTGTTTCCATTATCTTAAGTCACTCAAATGTGATAAAACCGGAAAATCCGTTAAAATATACATATAGTGTGAAATATGGATGTCGTTTAAAATAAATTAATATTGCAGAATCCGAGCTGAAGCTACTGGAAAATTCGGCCCAAATCTTCAATGCTCTGTCAGACATTCCCGGTGACATCGACGACGTCGATCAGCTCTTCGAGGTAGCCCTGGATCTCAGCGGTTCGTTGACCGACGTTCTCGTCGAGACGCACAGGCGGAGACATCTCGCATACCTGATGGCAGACCAGGGCGGTCTCGTCGGCAATCCCGACGCTGCGCCCAATCTTCCGAAGCAGCATCTCAACAGGAGACAGATGAAACGCAACAAGTCTGTTCTACAATCCTTTCTGTTCGGCAGCGACGACGAGGAGGACGCGAAATCAAAGAACATTCGTCAGACTGGCAAGAATTATTTTCCCTTTTTTCGAAATAATTATTTTTCTTATTGAAATCACTCGTCCATTTTTTATTAACAATAAAAGAAATTTCGTCGTCGCAAGGTTTCCGGTGAAACGTCAATTCGGAGGTTCGGAAGAAATTACTTTTTGTCTTTTAGTTTGATAATAAATACTAAATTAATTTATTTAAAAAAATAAGAATACTGCAAAAGTAATAATAATTTGTTACTTTTTTGTTACCCCAGAAATTCTGGTAGATCTCAGGGAGACCGTTCTCCAAGTCGCGAGGCACTTTATAAACCTCGATCCAAATTTGAGCAACGTCACGATGATCGCCGATTACACGATGGAGAGTCACTCCAAGGATCACGACAATTACGTTAATGTGTCGCGTACACGCAAGAGACGAGCCAAGGCCTTGCTGGATTTCGAGAGACACGACGACGACGAGCTGGGCTTCCGCAAGAACGATATTATCACAATAATCAGCCAGAAGGACGAGCACTGCTGGGTCGGTGAGCTCAACGGACTGCGAGGTAAATGATCAAATTTCTATTAAAAATTCCTTTCGTACGATTAAACAAATACCGATTTCTTTTCAACTATTCCATTCTAATCCCAATACTAATCCCAAAGAAAATCGTGGAATATAGCCTTGAAACAAAAAAGTCGATTCAACAACGATTTTTCACTTTGTGAGCCACTTTTGGAAAAACGTCGATTTTCGGGATTTTCAACGGTCGATATCTCGGCTCCCAGTGGAGCTAGGGAAATTCCAAGGTGCCCTTGTATTGTATGGAAAAAAAACACAAGATAGGCCCTTGTCCGAAGTTTTGCTGATATTTTATCGTACCGTTTGAGGACGTTGAAAAATGCGAAAAATCGATTCTAAAGGGGTAGTCTTGGCATTTTTTGACGGATTTTTTAAAAGTTTTTAAAAATAATCTGCCACATATTTCGACGTATTTTTTCTCGCTGAACACGAATCCCCTGGCCTTTTTGGGCCTAAAGTACAGTGTGCCATTGAAAATCTTGATATTATGCACGCAAAATCGTATTTTTGGGATAAAAATGAAGAATATTGGGTTGGGAGTTGAATAATTAACGTTTCAGACTATTTTAAGTACTCCGGAATTGAAATCTCGATTTTTTTTTTAACGAAAACATAGCTTCCTCCATGAGGAAGCAAAATGAACGGGAATCAGTAGTATGTGAAAAATTTAATTGCAAATTCATAATTTTTGTCAGTGGATTAGAATGGGAATCTGATCCAAACATTCGTTTGTATGATAAAATAAATATTGCTTTAATATTTTTGTTATCAATAATAAATTTGGTTTTATTTGTCAATCAAAACCCAACGTTGTTAATGTTAATTCTAGTTTTATTAAAAATTTCAGGCTGGTTTCCGGCAAAATTCGTCGAGCTGCTCGACGAAAGAAGTAAGCAGTACACGTGCGCGGGCGACGACGCTGTAAGCGAAGCCGTTACGGATCTCGTCCGCGGAAGTCTCTGTCCGGCCGTGAAGGCCGTGCTCGAGCACGGTATGCGTCGGCCGTCGTTCCTTGGCGGCCCTTGCCATCCCTGGCTCTTTATCGAGGAAGCCTCGACTCGCGAGGTCGAGAAGGACTTCAACTCCGTGTACAGTCGTCTAGTGCTCTGCAAAACTTACAGGCTCGACGAGGACGGCAAGGTTCTCACTCCCGAGGAGGTAAAAATCCACCATAGCCTTCGCTAATTTTTCGCGGGAATCCCGCAATTTCGAACTCGAGAGTTCTCGACACTCCGGCAATTAATCCTCAGACTTTCCGCACGCCGGAAACCTTCCAGCTCCTCTATCGCTGCGTCCAGGCTGTAAATTTGACCCACGACAACGCCCACGCTCAGATGGACGTCAAACTCCGTTCCCTTATCTGTCTCGGACTCAACGAGCAAGTCCTGCATCTCTGGCTCGAAGTACTCTGTTCGTGCGTCGAAGTCGTCCAAAAATGGTGAGATTTTTTCAGTTGAAATTTTTATTTTCAAATTTTTTTAATATCAAAGAAAAATGTATATAAAAAACATTTTATATAAAAAAATTGTAATGTTCAAAAAAAATTTATTAACATTTTTTAAAATAAGATTTTCATGTCAACAAGTTCAGAATGCTCCTAAGGATCCAAAAATAACATCTAGAAAAAATGCCCGGACGTATTTATGAACCGGATTACAATTTATTACACACAGTATATGGTGAAAACTCGATGGTTTTTGAAAATTTCATCGAAAAGTGTATAGCTTTTCTTTCGTACGCGATTTTTCTTTATTTGTTTATAATCTCTGTGCCACGCACGCGATCTTACAATTTTTGAGATATCGGACTAAAAAGTTGTATACAAGCGGACCATCGTCGTCCAATCATCCCTATAGAGTTTTTTTGCCGCAATCGATCGAGCGCTACAAATTTTGTGCCGTTTTATTTTTTACTACTGCAAACTTTCCAAATCAGTTGAAGAGGGATTCCGATAAGATTATTACGTAGGTTATCTCTTCGGCATTTGAAAATAAACTATGCAAGAGCAATCTGTCCATTTCAATATTTTAACGGGAATTGCTTAGCGCATTGTCATCAATCTATCTTCGGCATAAGAAAAAATATATATGACCATTGCCAAAGCTGTTATTTTTTTTCAGGTATCAGCCATGGAGTTTTATAAACAGTCCGGGATGGGTACAAATAAAATGCGAGCTCAGGATACTGAGCCAGTTCGCGTTCAACTTGAATCCGGACTGGGAATTGCCGCCGAAAAAGGAGCACTCCCAGCCTCTCAAGGATGGTGTTCGCGATATGTTGGTGAAGCATCACTTGTTCAGTTGGGACTTGTAGGAAAAAAAATCGAAATTCGCTCGGCGTTAAATACAATTTTTAACATTTATAATGGAAAATGAAGAAGACAAAAAATGGGCGATACAGTTGGGTATCCAAAACTGTGAATCATGTATACGTAAACGTCGGCGATTTGTTCACCGGTAAGCGCGACCCTGTGCAATTTGGAGCGCTGTCCTTGCGACAAAAATAGGAAAAAGTATAGAAACAAAAGAAAAATGTAAATATGTTCTACCGGTGAATATCGAGTACCTGCAGGAAAAGAAAAATAATTTTCCTCGTCCGTCGCGACAGCCGTTCAATTTTCGATCGCGGATCGAAAGTAAAGTGTATACCGAAGACTAAAAACTCGAGGCAAATATAGATCGAAGAAACGATTAGATAAACGATATAATAACGGAATAAACTGGGTAAATATTTTCCTAGCTGCCGCGAGTCCGTCCTTTCGTTTGTTCCATTAATCTACAAACTATGAAAAATGCGTTCGAGGACGCGTGTATTTAATGAGAGAGACCCAAAAAAAAAGAAATTATAAATTCACACACGATTTCTCTTTTTCCACCACTTCGTTATTATTTCAAACACGAAGCTAAACGAGAGTCCACTAGTCCGTGTTTTTGTGGCTATGAAGGTAGCAACGTTGCTCGAATGAAATATTTAATTTACTTTATACCTAGAAAGTTCTATTCTGCACTTTTCTTTTCATCGAATTGGTCAACGATTTTGTTAACAAAAATGCGTGATGTTTTTTGTCTTGTTTTGAAAACTTGCGTTTGAAGTAAAGTACTCAATTTTCATCAATTTAACCCTTCACGTACGGAAGACTCGCGCCGAGCACGACTACTCAGACCGGGAGTTGCTCGACCTTGTCAGTCTTCTATCCGAAATATAAATTTCGAATAACAATAGCACACTGTGCATTCACGATAAAATAGCACATTACTCCACGAGGGCGAAAAACGTTTTTTTAACGAGTATGAGTATATGAAATATCACGATCGGTAATGGAAACTGTAATTGATTTTCTTGAATGCTGACTATCTACGACCAAAAGCCAATTCGTACATGAAGCGGAATCGATATTCACTTGCTGTAAGAATTAGCTTTTAATTATAGATGGTAAGCATTATAAAAATAAAAGTTGAAGATTGAAATCTTCACATTGCTTCCTCATAAAAGTTAAAAATTGAAATTTTCATATCGCTTCCTCGTAAACGTTGAAAATTGAAACTTTCATATGGCTCCTCATAAAAGTGGAAATATAAAAATTCATATCGCTTTTTCACAATGCTCCAGACACACACACATACATATATGTATGTCTAGAGGTTTTTTGTAAATGTGATTTTTCGAAGTTTTGGAACATTCTCAACGCGTTTTCATTAAAATCGCAAAATTTTTTTTACCACTACAAAGCCCTCTCTATGAGGAAGTAAAAATATATGTATATTATAGTTTTTATTACCGACCGAGATGTTTCAAATGCTCTGAAACATAAACACAGACACATATTCGGGAATCTCTTCTAAATGTGATTTCTCGACGTTTTGGAACATTTTGAGCACTCTGAAACAAAAATCTCGACATTTTATTTTTTTCGAAGAAAAGTGTTTAATTTCGTTTTCTTTGCGAGAATGCGAAATTACACTTATCGGTAATTTCGTTGGAGCAACATTGCAGGTTTTCATGCTATCTTTTTCATACCACGATTTAGAATTTGTATAGTAAAAAAAAAAATGAAAAAACATAGCATCAGAATTTCCACGTGGATTTCGCGTTGTTTTTTTTAACGGAGTAGATTTCTTGTACAGCCCCTTTTCTACAAATCTGTAACTCTCGTTTCTAATATAATAAACGAATTACTTCAAAAAATTTTCACATTACGGTATGTAATAATCCGTGTGAAAATATCGAAACTTTTTTTGTATTTCGAATCTCTTGTAATTAACTTATAATTTATATAATTCAAGCACCGATGAATGCCGATAATAATATAAAACATAAAAACAAAAGCGTGCAATTCTCCTTTATGGATTTCATAAATCCCTGGAAAAAAAATCCTGAAATAAAAAATGTTTTGCTTAATTACTACCTTATTTTTCCTCAAATATTTACCAAATTTGCTGTAAATATTGCTAAAAAATCTTTGAGTCTAAAACAACGCTGGCATAGCAATTAATTATTTGTAACAGACGAATAACTTGATTTTACTGTTTTATTATTAACATAATAATATATTATATAATTATTATGTTAATAAATAACGGCTAATGTAGCAATTATAATTTATTAATTATATACAATTTTTATTTTTTCTTGCAGCAAGGATCTACCAGGCTCGAGTCGAAGATCTTCAGATTCAAAAGAATCTGTTCTTTCTCCCCGTCCCTCGGACCTTCGATCGCTCTCATCGAGGGTTCCTCGGCGTCCGTTCTAAGATCGTGTTCCTCCAACGGGTTCGGACACTTTGATCCCCTCTCAAAATCGATCCGGCATCCGCACTCCCGTTTCTTCAGGTGAACGAAGTGAAGATCCATCACGTTCGTCCCGGTTATCCCGGTCTTCAACAGGTCCTTGCCCCACCTGAATCTCGAATAAAACCGGTAGGTGTCGCTGTTCCTCAGAGCGGCGAGCGGTTCGATTTTCTCGGCTTCTCGAAGCATCGTTCGATATATCGAATCGGAATTTTTTTTTTTCTCGTCATGAGCCTCGGTGAGAACATCACGGTTGCATTTTTCCCTCAAAGTCTCCAGAAGAACACGGACCATCGGTCCTATGGACGGATAACCGTACGCCCCGGCAGCGTCCGTCGGTCCGTCCTGTCCGTCGGTTCCGGCACTCAGAAGGGTCACCTTGAATTGGAGATGTGGAAATACCGGTATTTTAATATTTCGTAAAATTACCGTAAGAAATACCGTATTACGACGTAGTTTTTTTTCTCAACATTTTGTGTTGTAAAAATACGGTTATAAAAATTTCTCGTAATTTACCGTAAAAAGTAGTAAAAATCATCTATCTAGATGTGAAATTACCGGTCATAAAATTTTTGGTAAATTTACTGTCAAATCGTATGAAATCTACTTATTTAAATATGACATTACCGGTTGAAAAACGATAACCTTCACCTTTATGGTTGTAAAATTACGAATAACACATTTTTTTTTGCAACATTAGCGTAACATTTTTTGAAAATTCACGATGTGTTGGTGATATTTTGAATCACCATGAGACCGTATGATTTTATTACTAGTGTGGTAATAAAATAAAATAAACGTACCGTGTTTTTACGATAAAAATACGGTAAAATTACTGGTCACATTTACCGCTCACATCTCTACCTCGAATTCGACCAATCGGCGATCCTCTTTGATCCTGGTCATCCAATCCAGTGAGAATCTCAGAGCAAGTTCCTGATTCCGACCGCCCCTCCCGGAGCCTTCGACAACGACCGTCGGCTCGCCAGCGCCAATCAGGACGACGCCGCGACCCGTGGAATCCTCCAAAACGCTGTAAATCTCTTCGACCTTCCTCGCGTCCAATGAAATAATCGGATCTCCCTTGGCGAGCTCGAAAAATTCCTTTATCTCCAGACTCTTGTCCCAAGCCCGACACACGAGGTTCGCGATTCTCGCGTAAGAGTCGCTGACGTCGCGAACGTCTCCGGTAACGTCATTGCGCAGCACGATCGGCGCAATACCCGCTTTGTGAGCTTCGCGTCTCGCCGCCTCGATCGCCAGAGCGTTGTTGCCAATTACGAAGTTGTCAACGTGAGAAAATTTTTTCGTTCCGTCAAGCATATCCTTGTAATCCTGAGACTCCTTCGAAGTGAGGAGAGCCTTAAGATCGCCGTCGATCTCGTCCAAGAGTTTGTACTTTTCCAAGATGGCGATTACTTCCTCGGGGGATTTCGGGCTGTGGATCGTTGGGCCGCTAGCGATCAGGTCAACAGGGTCGCCAACTATGTCCGAGAGAATTAGACCAATCACGCGAGCCGGATGAGCCATGCGAGCGAGTCCGCCACCCTTCACCATGGACAATTTTTTTCTGATCGTGTTTAACTCTTTTATGTTCGCACCGGAATTCTGGAGTTTCTTGCATAGTTCCAGCTTCGCGGAGGGTTGAATGCTGGGTCTGGGCATGTAGAGAAGCGCCGAACCGCCGCCCGATATCAGAACCAGGAGGATATCTTCTTCCGTCAAGTTTTCTACCATATCGATGATCGAGTGAGTCGTCAGCAGCGTATCGGCGTCCGGCTGATTGTCGACGCTGCTCTCCCGGTAATCTATCGGCCCACTGAGTTTCGGGAACGAACTCTTGTCCTCGTTTTTCCAGAGATTGTCCATCGAGCCGCGCGGAATGCTCACTATGCCTCTCCTCAGCTTTGGGCTAAGCTTATCCTCGAGAACCGCCGCCATACCCAGCACGGCTTTGCCAAAACCGACGAGATAAACATTCTTGTCGAGGTCGTAAGTTTTGTCGGATATTCGAAGCTCGTTACCAGCGACCTGAACGGATTTTTTTATTATCTCGGAAGGCAGAACGGCCCGCACGGAGGCATCAAACATTGCTCGAAGCTGAGCCTTGGATCGTTCGAGAGGGGAATCTTCGTTCGGAATCTTCGTTCCTTCACTTTCGGCCATTTTCCGTGTTCCCAAGAATCGACGATTTTCGTAGGGCGAAATTTTTGCAGGGCCGGTAATGCAGAAACGGTAGTAACTGCAAAATATTTTGATTGGAAATTGTAAAGAAGACTTTCGGAGTTTTATTTTTTTAAGGTTATGACTTACGTGGTGGATGCAAAATTTTTTAATTTAGATCTCATCGAGAGGCCAGCTGATCGTCAGCTGGGTGATAACGATGATGACCACGCGAGTTAAACAAAATTGTGAAGTAGATGTCTGCTCATATCGGGTTAGGTTATTTCCGTGACGGTCGAGATAATATTCTTACGGCATACGAGTTCCGATCGTACGAATTACTAGATGAATTATGAGAGTTTTTATTAAAGTTACTTTTGAATGTTGGAAACAAATTTTTTTAGAAATTGCATAACGTGAATGAATTTATTGATAATTTGATGAGAATAAGTTAAGGTTATGCCGCACACAATAAAGCCCACCCATCCTCGCTCAGTTGGTAACGAAAACTGTAATGAATTACATCGAGATCGCATAAATCTAATGAACAAGAAAATTGTCGTTCACTGCGTCTATCAATTTGACGATGAACGATAATTTTCCATTTCCTAAAATATCCGCGGTTTCAAAACCTCATACATTACTCTGTTTCTTACCTGCAGTGATATTAAAATTTAAAAATATCGCGGATTCTCAAATGAAACCAATAAATTGGTGTTGTGAATTTACCGGTTAATAACGTTGGTAATAATTCTTATCGGCAAAGTGACCGGTAAAACAAGCGAGTATTAAAGTAATGATATCAACCAGCGCTCAGCTGGTTGAAAAAATCGGCCTTCGTTTTCTATACAGCGGATGAAGATTTTCTATCACTGGTCAAAGATTTTTATTACTAAAGCGAAGATACCAGAGAAGCAACGAAGAATTCTACAACAAATTTCTGGTGCACTCTCATTACCGTGCTACATTCCCACAGTGTTATTAGCGGCTCATTACTTATCAAGTAGTTCGATCAAACCTTCGCGAGTTAATTAATGTCGTATAAAATTTGCACAATTTAACGTCATTTCCCTCGTCATTTAACGTAAACTCCCCTTTCAAAAGTATTGAATAGCGTGGATTTTAAGACTGAAGAACGGAAACGACGAACATTTCCGAGGCTTTTTGTGCGCATTCGCAATTACGACAATATTGTATCATTTAGCGTTCTCGATTACTGAACGTCTCATTATTCCATTGCAAATATTTAAACCATTGTATTGGAAATGTTTATACCATGCACTGTGATGGTATTTTCCCGAGGTTCTGAATTTTTTTTCCATCGACGATCAAATGGATTGAAATTCCTCTCATTTTCATTTAAAAAAGAACGGTCACTTAAAGTTACGACTTTTTTTTGAATTGGTGAAAAATTACAACGGGTTTGAGGCGTATGCTTAAAGTGCGAGAAACAGTTGGTTGTTTTAGCAAATATACTGAGTTAAAAGAAAGTTTCATCAATTATCTTTGTTATTTTCAAACAACATAATATTATTTGGACGACAGTGAGTAGCGGTTTCACAACGAAATCAATACTAACAATCGATTCGAGACAGATAGGACTTGGAAGCAAGTAGCAAATCCTCTGTGAAATCGTTGTCGACGCGTTCTAGCATTGGTCCATCTTCTAATACATTGCCTGCAATGAGCAGTCGACCATTTGTGGACAGACACAAGTCACGGCCCGTTTTCAATTCGAAAGGAACGGTTCATATCGACGCAGCAGCTGATGTTCCAAAAAAAGACTAGGCATCAGCGCAAATAAATAAATTCTTTTTTTAAACTCATGGCGCTTATTAATAAAGTTTTGAACTGAATAAGGTACAAAATTAAATGAAAAATGTAATGCCGGTCGGCATGAAAAATAAAAAAATCAAATTCAAATTTAGAAACCGATATATTTCCAGTATGAAGCCACTTCCGGCCAAATTAATATACACTAGGACCTTGATTTCCTTCACAGCGGCGGGACCGGCTCCGCATTGCACTTAAGAAAATCAAGGTTGCGCATGCCCCGCCCATACTAACATGGCCCATAGCTTTCTGCGTCGATCGATATTCGCTTCGTGGTGGGGACTGTTAAGAAAATCAAGGGCGCACAAATCAAGGTCCTAGTGTACATGCTGCGGACGATGTGGAATAAAATTCTAATTCATAATGCTTCGCTATTCGCTTTATCAGATTCAATGTTTCTATATTTATAATTGTTTACATAAAAAATTCGACATCAACGCTATGCCGCCCATACACATTCACATCGGATGTATTACGAATAGTCACCATTTCTAACAAGAACTTGATTCAACGTTTTGATTTTACAACAGCGATATTGTGCCATTACCGCTACAATTGGGGAGATAAAGGGGGTTGTGAATAAGTACCTTTAGGCGAAGTTAAAATTAACTAAGTATTTATTTCTACGTCATGTTATTTAGTTCTTAAAAAAACTAATCTGTCAAAATTAATTATCGAATTATGATCTATAAAGTTATTTACAATATTAGGTATAATGTATTATTGTGTGTCTTTGTTAAGGTAGTGTTTCAATTTCTCGAGCGCTTTGTGCCGATGAGAAATTTGATTTTTGACACCCATCGGTAATTCGGCGAAAGTTTTTGTATAGCCATCGGGCAGGAAGATTGGGTCCCATCCAAAGTTTCGAGGTCCTTTGGGACTGACAATGGTTCCACTTGTGCGGCCTTCGAAGAGAATTATTGGCTCGTCCGGATTTCCCGAGGAATAAGCGAACGTGCAGACGGCTTCAGCGCTTTTGTCGTCCCAGCGATCGAGCATCTTGTGGAGGCCTTCCGGTTCCAGTTTATCCAGAAACCACTTGATGTACGGTCCTGGAAGGCCCTTCATTGCGTTATAGCAAAGACAAGTGTCCTCTATGATGACTGGGCCCTTAACCAGTTCGGATGCCGCTCGACATTTCGCCCTGCATATCTCATCTGCGTCGCCCTGGTACTCCGGGAGATCAATTTTTCTGTTGACCAATTCGCGAGGAAAATTCTTTCCCAATACAGCGATTACTTCTTCGAGCTTCTTCTCATTGCCAGTAACGAAGACAATGGGCTTCGACATATTCTGTGGACAAATTTAAACAAAAAAATAAATACAATTGTTCGGTATTATCTCGTTCAGTTGCTGAATCGCAAACTCCTGGTCAATCTCCGTATACTATGGAACCCAATTTGCGAAGTTCAACTGGTCGGGAAAATACTTACAACGATCGAGTTATTCCCAAGGTGATCCGTTTGTACGAAGGTAATTCGTAACCATTCCACACAAACTAGTTACAGTTTAAAGGTCCAAGTGCCGTTTGTAACGTGCCTTTTTCAACGGATTTCCGAAAAAGTGTAAATTATAACAACAATGTCCTTTACAGTGAAGAATGTCAATTCGGAATGATGACAATGTTACTCGATCGAAACCAACAATACGGTGGTACGATCTCGAATGTTGAAATGTGAAGCGAGCTGCTCTATTTAACCATTTCCAGTATGGCTAGCTGTCATATGATTGGTTAAGCTTCATTAACCATGAAAGTGATCATGACCCGAGCGCTGCATTGCTACTGGTTCTCTAAAGAACAATTAGTTGCCGCTAAGTAATGAGACAGGTAGGCGCAGCCACTACTGCGCCCCAGGTATGCGGGGTTGTGTGCAGTCGCCCGTGGTTGGCTAACGGTCCGCAATAAACCTGCATACCTGCAAATGCCATATTATGATAAGTTGAGTTTATTTGCTTCAATATATGTAATTATTAGTATTTCTTTTGTAAATATAATAATAAATAAAACAAAATCCACAAGCTCGACATTGGTTGATCCAACGCCCCTCTAGATGGCCGTCTTTCCTCCCCGTCGGTGTAAGGTTGCATGCGTGTAAGCTTACGCATGTGAAGTATGTCGATAGTTATAATATAGTTACTGTAAATAAGTAATCCATTTGTTTCAACTAAAACATCGCATTAGATACAAATAAAAACACTACGTAGATAATGAATATATAGACAAATAAAAAATTATACTTGATACAAGTAATATGCTAGTAGGCAGATATGCAAAGAAGATAATTTATTTGTCCGAAATAAGTTTTATTTGTTATAAATAAATCTTTTCTTTGGGTGTATGTGCGAGAGCTAGACATCGTGCTTTCTTTGCGACGGGTGTAAAAAACCTCGTCACAGCACATATGTAATCGTATGTGATTAATTGATGTCAATCAAATTTTCGGCAATTCGGATACTTACAATTTTAAGCGAAAAAACGATCTATTTTTCCCCCACATGCATATGCTTATCCAAATGTGATAAGTATCTTCGAAATAGACTCACCAGCGAATTATACTGACTGGACGATTAAAATTCATAAAGAGACGTGACGAACTCTTTTATGACGTTTGCTCGTTGAGCACAGAGCTCGCAATCACCGACGTTGCCGCACATTTCATTTCCGCTCACCTTCTTGCCCTGCTGAATTGAAAAAGATAACTATCAACGAACTCTATCGCTCGAGGTAAGACGGAGACCTTATAACGTACTTCGTTAGGATTTCATGTTTACATTTTTTCGTACGGTTAAGGTAAGTATTTGCATTAAATTGAATGCCTGAGGCAAATCCGTTAATGAATAAAATCAACGCCTGAGCAGTACTAGGGAAAAGGAACCGAATAATTATATTAATAATTTTTCGACCGGAAATTACGTCATCTAGGGGAAACCGTCACTTCCGGTTTGAAAGTCTCTTTTTTCGACTAAAAGTGAGATCAGCCAGGGAAAACGTGACTTCCGGTTTGAAAATTTCATTTTCCGACCAGAAGTAACGTCATCTAGGGAAAAAATGAGATGTTCAAGCCAGACGTGACGTTCCCGCTAGATTTTCAAACGGGAGGTGACCTTTCCCTTAGACGACGTCACTTTCGGTCTGAAAATGAGATTTGCAAACCGGGAGTGTACTCAAAAAGTATTTGAACTTGGTACTCGAAGTACTAAGGAGTACTTGTGTACTTCAAGTACGTACTTAAACCAATCAAGTACCCGGTACTTCAGTACTGCCGAGCTCTGGTTAAATTTTTCTTCAAGTAAGCTATAGGGCATAGCAGAATAACTAATCAGCATCGAAGCATGCAAATTTTCATCGCAAACGGTTGACCCGAACAACCCGATAGAGCCAAGGAAAGATTAGGATGGAAAATTCACCGAGCGGCAAACACGTGTGCTCCCACTGACCGACATTCGCATCACCGTCCCTCATAGTTCTTCATTAAAAATGCGTATAGACCAAATTTAATCGAGACCATCCGAATCACTGCAGAGTTGGGAGGGGGTTTCAAAATGCCCAACGAGCATCGGTGTAAATGGCATAATCATTACGGAGAATCAATATAAGCTGTAGCATGCCCATGAATACTCAGTTTCCCGCCGATTGTTAACTACGAACTAATCAGTCAGTTCACTTTCAGTAGTTCTTACTCACTCACTCGATCTTCGCACTCCGACCCGTTCGGTCGCTTGTTTTTAAACCAATATTTTATCTGTAATTGTTACATTTTAACAATTATTTCCGTTTTGTCTTAGTCATCGAGTAGCTGTAAACTTTGCTGTGACAGAGACTTTCCAGTGTTCCAGTGTATATACACAACTGTCGAGGTCAGTAAAACCATGCCCCTGAAAGCCTGCATTAGATATTTAAAACCCAGACTTCGTCTCACTTTTCGATACAACGCGGTACATTTTTTGGAGCCAATTTATTAAACATCAGAATTTCCTGATAAAATTATAATTCCCAAGATGAACGTTCCACTATCTTTAGAAACGAACAAACAACCCAACCCTAGCAGACTCGGTTACCGACCGAACCTCTTTCAAAATCATCGTGGTGGTTTTGTGCAAAAAGTTTACGAAGTGTTTTGCTGAAAGCTCTACGCAAACCACCGCTCCACGATACTCGTATTAAATTGTACCACTAATCACACAAACTTTTTTTTATAGTGTTTAGCATATAAAAAAACGTTGTTCCCGAAACCGGGATCTTACGCATGTTGCCTAGAACTCTAACATTGCGCTACCGCCTATCATTCGAATTTTTCTCATTCTTAGCAAGATTTGAACGTAGCAAAAATTTTCTTGTCTGAGGAGTATGCAATAAATACTTTATTCATTTATTTACTGAAATTATTACCGAAAAGAAAAGGTACTATACATGAGTCCTATGCAATAGTAATTTATAACGCTCAGTGCGAAAATGGCTTTGCCTCACCCTCATTATCACACCTCGTGAAGTAAAATTTGGTATGATACTCGTGCGAAATAGTGGCGATACTAGTACGGAAAAGCGGTCTTTTGACGAAGGTTGTGAAGTTGGCTGCACGAGCCGGATCGTGAGCTACAACGGCACGAGGCGAAGCCGAGTGACTTTTGTAGCCCGAGAGAAGGCGAATCTTGCCTACTTCCCAACCGCCGCCGGGAGACCGCTTTTTCGTACAATTATCGCATACTACTTTTTGTGACAAGTGCACGAAAATTCCCGCTTTTCGTGCCTGTAAAGTGCGTGCAGGAAAATAGCTAGAGTGCCAGATAAGTGTGTGCGAAAGTAACTAGAGTGTTAAAAAAGTGTACGCAAAAGTAGCTGGAGTATGAAAAAAGTGTGAGCAAAATTACCTACACAGAAAAAATATATCAATGATTCGAGTAAAATTTGCTTGCGGGCTGCCAAAGAAAATAAAATGTTGTTTCAATTCTACTTTCAATTCGTACAATTTCATACTGGATTGGAACGATAACATGTTACCTTCACAGTCTTGCCGTCGTTTTTTCATATGGAGTTGTGAGAATTGAAAGTAGAATTGAAACAAACATTGTTTTCTTTGGTAGCTCGCAAGCGATTTTTTTTACAGTGCAGAGAGTGAAATAAGTGTGCAAAAAAGTAACTAGCGTGTAAAATAGTATCTACAGCGTTTTCGCGCATCGTCTGCTACAAAGCGCCACTTTCACCACACTTTACAGGCATGAAAAGCGGGACTTTTCGTGCATGTGTTACAAAAAACTTTTTCTGAACCCAAGTGATTGCAGCACTCGCCTTCGGCTTGTGCAGACTTACATGCGTCAGAAGAGTTTTATCGCGCTAGTATGGTAATAGTAATTTGCGGTTCAAGAGCGGTACAGCGAACTTTATACGCACGCTGCGAAGTGAGAGCCGATGGCGCGTGCTGCCTGCGTTATGAGTGCCGCGAGTGCGACTTACTTCATAGTCCGTGTATGATGTTCGCTACACCGCACTGGTATCGCATGATATTTTCTGCAACGAATGCAGGAGAAGTGCTATTCCGTGCCTGCTGATTGTTGCGCTATACACCCGGCGTGCGTAAAGTACGAGACGCGTGCGTAAAGTACAAGAAGCGTGCGTAAAGTACAAGAAGAGTCCCAGGTGCAGTTTTAGAGCCGGGCTGACGTTGAACCAATTATGACCCCCTGAGTTAGAAAGTCGACCCGACTGTGGTCGAAAATGTGAGCCCGAATACCCGTTACGGTTGGGATGATAACATAGCCCCAACGTTATCAAACGACGTTGCCCCAATGTTGGTTGCCGATGTCCAGCCAACGTTAAATGGAAAATATTAATACGCAATAACATTTTTTTAACGATCTGCGCGACTTTTAAATGCTTTTTTATCTTCCTATAATTGCTTTTTGGTAGTTTTTCATCTTTAAACTTTGGAATGATCAGAATACATTTTTTAGTCGGTAATGGCGGCTCGAACCCGTGACCCCCGGACTGCTAATCCACGCACTTACGCACTCGGCTATGCTCGCATACGCACAGGTTAATAATGATCATCGGTCAATAATAGGCTATTGTCCGCCCGTACGGCACGCAAGGAATGTGGTTATTTTAGCGAAGTCGGGAAAAAAGAAATTTATGTAACTGGTGAGTTATTCCATTGTCGCCATCATCGAAACCGCTATTTAAAACGAATATCTTGGAGCGTTGGTCGAATGAACAATGGTAGACAGGCATACGGCCGTGATCTTGTTTGTTAACACTCGAAGCTTCACAATCAATGGGGTTTACAAATTGATTTTTTTCCAATTCAATAATAATTTGTTCAATTATTTTTAATGGCAGATGGCGGGCCAGACTTCCATCGTCGACGCTTGGTACAACGCAATGGAAAACGGCAGCGACCCTCGCATCAAAGATTGGTTCTTGATGAGCAGCTTTTTACCGACATTTTCCATTATTTTGGTTTATGTATACTTCGTCAAAATACTTGGCCCCAAACTCATGAAAAATCGGAAACCCTTCGAACTTAACAATATAATGCTGGTCTACAACTTTGTACAAGTTTTAATCTCGACCTATCTGTTTACCGAGGTACGTCGAAGACATAATCGAGATTAATTTATTATTGGTCACACCGCAAAAAATTGTATCCAAATTGGACAATGGGTATTGCTAAATCATTAATCACCTGGAAAGTAACTATCATTATTCTAGAAAAAAAAGTTAGACCTCCGTATAACTCACCGTGGTTGCTACCAACGGACACCGTATTAGAAATAACGTATATTGATTGCTAGTAGAAGAGCGTCAAATGTTCGTGATGTAATATGTAACGTAAAATGTTCGTTGATGTCTTGCAAAATCTATTCCGAAGTTCTTACAAAGAGAAAGTTTTGGTCAGAGACACGTTGCTTCGATGATAGAAGGTACAAAAAGTCGCGGGTTGATATTATTTCGAAATTCTTCAAAAGCAAAAAAAGGAAAATTAGCAAAATCAAATGACATCAATTCGACAATTGAAAATTTTGAGCTAATTTGCTTGCTACTTGGCGCGACGCATGCAACATTGGTGATGGCAATTTTTGCACTTCTGCACACACAATGTTATCACAAGGCTGATCGTAACATTCGCTTCTCCATTAACACATTATTATGGGAGATGGAAAATAGAGCATTTTTTATCACTTATAGAGTTAAAGTATAGTCTTTATGAATTTATGAATATTTGAGATTGATAAAGATGTTATTGCAGTGATTTTCATTAAATTATTTCCACCAGTTTTTAGCTTCCGGTTGGTTCGGAAAATACTCATTAAGATGCCAACCCGTCGACTACTCGAATTCGCCGGATGGTTTGAGAATGGCTAGGACATGTTATCTGTACTTCCTATCGAAATTCCCCGAGCTCGCCGATACCATATTCTTTGTACTCAGAAAGAAGGACAAGCAGATTACAACATTACACGTTATTCATCATTCACTTACGCCTACATCCGTATGGTTCGGTATGAAATTTGTGCCAGGTGAGTGTCAAATATTAAAAATCAACTGACGGTTATAGCTAAAAAAAAGTCCGAATACCGAAAAAAGAAAACACGTGACGCTTACTGGCGAACCAATTTTCATGTTTAATGCAGGGTCAATGAATCCATAATAGGGTCAGCTAGCGGAGCGATTAAGATTCGTTATTCCTCTCATTATGCTTCAAACGCCTGAAATTCATTGAATTCGGAAAAAATACACCCACGCGAAAATTAACTCACGAAAAAATGCCCCCGAAGAAAATACGCATTCAACCTTAATGTGTAGAATGTACACCGTTTTTGGTTTTTTCAACAACTAGCCCGTTTGTTTATTTTTAATTTTAGAGTTTAAATCGGGCGTGACAGGCTCCAAACTGGGCTATATTTCTGTACTTGTAGCGACTGCGATACAGTAGGATCTCGATTTTACGGACACATCAGGACCGAATGCCACTACAACGCGTCAGACCGCTCACGCACTTGTGACCAGTAGTGTATCACGTAGTCACGGTGACCTTACGTAATAACCTAAGGGGCAGGGATTGCTACTTATTTTTACGGTAGTGGTCGGCGTGATGTAAATGTACCCCACCAGGCGCGCGCAAAATTTAGTGGTGGTACAAAAGTGGGGCTTATCCGTACGATCGAGGCCCCGAAAATGGAGATCCGAGCGTATTGCAGTTGCTGCTTCATAACTATGCAGTCGTATGCTTATTAACATCATAGCTCAAGGAATCTCAGATTTTATTCCAGTTTTAATTAAGTTTTTAGCCTGCGATTTTCATAACATTCTCTACATCGGCATAACAACTCTCCATGGCACTATAGTTCCTGTACTATGCGAGGATAAACATATTTAATTGCATATTATCAAATTTTTTATATCAATTGCAGTCTGATAATATTACCGTAAACAGTGAAAATTTCAACTTCTGTCGTTCTAGAGCTACAATTTCTCACTTGTTTTCTCTTTGTGTTTAATAACAGGTGGCCACGGAACTCTCCTCGGGCTTCTCAATAGTTTTGTACATATATGGATGTATTTGTATTACTTCCTGGCGGCTCTGGGACCGAAGGTTCAGCCTTACCTCTGGTGGAAAAGGCATTTAACATCGTTGCAAATGATCCAATTCATCATACTCCTCATTCACAGTCTCCAACTGCTCTTTACTGAGTGCAACTATCCGATGTTGGCCGTCTATACCATGCTCATTCATGCAGCTTTCTTCTTATTTATGTTCAAAGACTTTTATAGTAAGGCCTACAAACCGAAAGGAGAAAAGAAGAGTGATTGATTGTACGGCCTCGAAGTAGATCCTCATAGTAATCTTGTAACGAAACGACATGGGAGCCGAGGTTAAGCTAGACTAAGCTCAGCAACGGTCAGCGATGAATTGCTTGTCAACGACCCAGGTGGGGATGGCCGACGAAAAGCTTTTAGTCGGCAGCAGGTTGACAGCCGATGATCGGATCTCGACGAATACCCAACATTGGCTAAACTGTCGATTGACAACTACTCCAACGTTGGGCGCAATAGTTGCCAAAATGCTGCTTACCAGAGTTGAGCCGGCGCTGGCGCATCGTCGTAATGATGCGCGTGTTCGGTGATATCAAATGGACGTTAGCTCACGACGTCGAACGACTTTAACCCAATACCCGCTAGCGACGTTCAGCCAACGTCCAACACCAAATATTTATAAACAATGTGAGCAATTTAATTGCGAGAGGTTGGCACGATCGAGAACATTGTAACGTGCGTGTACGTGAAGGCGAGTGATCGCCCGACTCAGAGAACATAGAAGTATATGGAAGCGTAGACCTTATGGGATCTCTTGGCACGATTTTGCTGGGGTACCCGTTAGTGAGTACCCCAGCCACCACTGGCGCTGGCTGTATCGGTGTGAACGCACACGCTGCAACTCGGGTAGCTCCACCCAGTCCTCATGTGTTCTCGCTCGCACTCACGAGTCTTGAATGCTTGGCGGGGTGACAGTTTCTTAAGTCGCACAATAATGCTCGAAAAACTATCAGATGACGACGGCAACTAAACTACACATAAGAATAATACAGTTTGCAAACAAACTGAATAAAACTAAAAGCTTTTATGAAGTCGATTGAACTCGCAAAACGGCGGGCTCATGACTTTTGAACAACTTGTAGACCGTAACTTTAAAATGATTCGATAGCTGCGTGGTTAGGGACCTCTCTTTTAATCCCGGCAACCCGCGTTCAATTCCGTCAAGGGCAACGCTTGTTTTTCTTTTCTTTTTTTTTCATTTTTCTACAAACGAGATGTCTGTATCTTGTTTAGCTTAATGCTCTATACACACTCTAAATTATATCCTTAAGAGCACGTAGATATAACGTGATCGCGCCACGACAGCAAAAAAATTACTATTATTTACGCTCGCGGTGGAGGTAGAAAGACACACGGGTGTGTTTTACATCCTCTTCAACCGACACAGTGGTTTTTAGCGGTAGCGCGGAGAAATTAAGCATTTGCAACCCAATTAGCAAAGCAGCGGGCTCACTACCTTTGATCGACTTCCATACATGTCATTCTAAGTGAGCCGATGATGAAGCGGTCGGGGCTGCGCTTTTTAACTCGCAACCATGGTTCGATCCGGATATAATATTTTTTTTTTTTTATTTTTTTTTAAGTTTGAACTTTCAACAATTACAACAATTACAAGTTCAACAAAGTAAGTTTTAACAAACAAATACAAATGCATTTGTTTGTAGCAACGTTGAAACGCAACGTCGCATCTACTTTCTGAAAAATATTAAAATATACTTCCGTCTCCTTGCAGCCGCGGAAGAAGCCAGAGTGGCTGTTTAAGTACGTAATTTAGTACTTAAATAGAGGTCCAGAACTCCTTAAAAATAAGTCATTATTTATATGCAGTCATAATTTAGGCTTAAATTATCATTTCCGGCAAGTAAGAGACAGTAGTATATTTTTATACTTTTTACAAAGTATACTGGTATAATTTGTTCCACGTTAATGAGTGCACTTAGTGAGACTTAAAAAAATAAAAAGTTATATCGGATTCGAACCATGATGGCATAATTAAGAAACAGAGCCGCCGACCGCTTGACCATCGGCTGAATTGAAGATAGATGAAAGGAAGTGGATCAAAAGTAGTGAGCTCGCTATTTTGCTAATTTGGGTTGCAGATGCTTAACTTCTCCGCGCTCCCACAAAAAACGGCTAAGCGCCGGTTGAAGACAATGTAAAACACACTCGTGTGGCTTTCTCAGTCCACCATGAGTGTGAATAATAGTGTGCCTCACACTGTCATGGTGCGAACATATACTTATATGTGCTCTGCCCGAGTGAACGAGAGAACGGGAGTCGTCCTCTGGGTGTGAGCGAGAGCAGTGTGTTCAAGCGAGAGCGAGGGTGTCGCGGAAATGTGATAAGGCGGGTGAACGCGTGTTGCGAGCGGCGATCGCCGTTTTTTGTATAATTTAGTCGTATCGAACGTACGGACGTTATGCCGAAAAATATATTTTTAATGTTAAGTAATTAGTTGTAACTAAGAACAATCCAGCTCCCTCTCGATCGTTAATTAAAACAATAAAGATAACTGCAAATCGTTTATACTCGTGTGACCAAAGTTAATGTTAATTAACCGAAACTCTATTTCTCTCTCCCCGAGCCTTTATCAACCGTATCCGAACCTGACGAAATAAAATTTACAGCTAACAACAATGAAATTTTGTTTTAATTTACGCGTCCGCTGAATCCCTTTTCATTATTCGAAATTCCTTTATTATAGTTTTATCTACAGTACTGTAGTGCGGACAGCCTAAGGTTCATCAATATTATTAATTCAAGTTTAAATACAAAAATGAAATAATAAAACTTAGACAATTTAAAGTAATTGGTAAGTTAATATTCGATAGAGATGCAGCAGAGATGCAGCTTTTATATAAGATTCGAAAAAAAATATTTAAGGTGAGTATAGTCGAGTGTGTAAGAGCGTGGACTAGTAGTCCGGGGGTCACGCGTTCAAGCCCATATTATCGACCAAAAAATGCATTCTGATAATTCCGATGTGTGAAGATAAAAAACTACAAAAAAGCCATTGTAGGATGATAAAAAAAGTATTTAAAAGTCGCGCAGATCGATAAAGGGAAGATTCTATTGCGTATTAATATTTTCCATTCAACGTTGGCTGGACATCGGCCCCCAACATTGGGGCAACGTTGTTTGATAACGTTGAGCCGATGTTATCATCCCAACATTAGCTGGTAGTCGGGCCTACATTGGCGACCAGACTCGGCTCAACTTTCTAACTGAGGTGGTCATAGTTGGTCCAACGTCAGCCCGGCTCTAAAACCGCATCTGGGTAGCTCTGCATCGTGCCCTACACTACATTCATGCCGTCGTCAGCGGCTCTGATCACCTGTCGTAAGTCGACAGACCAAGTGAACGCAGTTTACACTATGCGTGATTACCTTTTGTGTGAGCAACTCTCCAACGGTTTTGGAATATTCGGAGAACTTTAAAGAATCAGCATGCACCCCCTTTTGACGTATGCGAGATATAGAATTTTTTGTATTCTACAAAACGGATGGTGTTGACATTTCAGTGGCCATGTTGGTTTTCGCGACAATTTGTAATGGTCGATTTTCTTTATTTCTCGGAAGATTTCGACCGAAATTCAAGTGCACGCCGAATCGTTTATTGATTCTTTGAGATTTGAAGCATTTCCGCCATATAGTAACGACGAACAGTAAAACCAAGAAATCATCTACTTTGGTCGGTAAAACAGGAAGGTCCAGCATCCCCTTAAGGTGATGTGAAACACGTTCTCAGCCTGTCTCTCTCGCTCCGCCGAGAGCGCCACTGATGCTATTTTTCTCGCACTCCATAGAGTTTCACATCACCTTAGGGGCATGTGTTACAGACTCAGTCGATAACAAATCGCCTTCCCTTTTTCTCCAAAACGATTCGTACGACGGGCAAAAGCAAATTAGGTTTTCATACTTATATCTATTGACTACAAAAACCTAATTTGATTTTGGTCGAAGCAACGACCATCACGGAGAAAATAGGGAAAGCGATTTGTTACCATCGGAGCATCGATAAGTGTGTGTCACACGCCCTTAAATGCATTTGCGGTTGATCATCTTTGTCGAGAGTCGAGACCATGATTGGTATTTATTAATTTTTCGTACTAATCGCAATGGGTTTTAGTCTACATTGTGAACATAATCTATTTTCTTTTCAGTCACAGTTTGTATTAACATCATCTTCTACGTTCGAATGCCCGTGCGCTACCCGAGTCTTAATCTTACGAATCAAAAGATGACCGCCGTACCGCGTTGCAGCGGCGCACGCGAGTACGGTCGTGTCATGAGAAGCGTGTTGACTTTGAGGTTAGATCACGCAGGGTTAAATTCCGGCGAGAGATGCTGGATGATATTGTGTTGCATCAGACAATAAGGAAAATCGTCACGAATGATCAACGGACTGTTTCCAAACGTTTGGAAATCGTTTCTCCGTCACGGGGACTACACGACGTATCGTTTTCACTCTAATTACATACCAAGAAAATCCAAAACGACACCTGATACAATGCCTAAAGACAAATTGCAGCTGCTCGTTATGCAGCGGCAACGCCAGAAGAACAAGAAGAAAAGCGAGAGGTTCGTGCCGAGCACAGTGTCCTTACAGGTAAAAACAAAAGAAATCTGCTAAACAATCTCGCTAGTTTTTTTTTACGATTTTTTTTTTCTTAGTCGTGGAAAGATCCTGCAATGATTCAAGTTCTTTAAAAAAAAAATCTTGACAAAAATTTTTCTTCACCATAACGAAGCTTCCTCTATGAAGAAAAAATGCAAACTTTTATCTTCAAATATTTCGCGTAAATCTTGAAATGATTGCTGCTCAAAGTTGTTCATTTTTATTTATTTTTCAGCGTATAACGAAACTTGATTGAGTCTACGCATGAGTCATTAGGTTTGTTCGTTTTTGGAGTAAGCTGGAGCAGAGCGCTCGATTTTATGTGGAAGGTATATCTATATGTCCAACAAATATAGATATACCTTAGACCGACAGTGGTAGATGCGCGGTTGGTGCACGGCTCTGGCGATCCCCCAAATCAAGCAGATTCGTTCATGGTCGATCCTTGGATGGATGACCGCTTAGCCGTGCGCTAGCTGGCAGATTACCGTAGAGTGGGAGGCGCTTTCTTCTGAGACTTTGGCGTTTCTACACTTTACTCAAGTTCAAACATACTGGACGACCAGTAGGAAATGGTCTAGAAATGCTGTTGAAAAGTCCTTGATTTTTTTTATTGTCCTTGAACATTTCTAGAAATGTCTTTGTAAGGGACTTGATTTTTGCTTGTCCTTGAAAAATCCCGTAAATGTCCTTGAATTTCGATAGTCCTAGAAAAGTCCTGGAAACGATCTTGAAAACGCGTGTAAAAGTCCTTGAATATTTTGTCGATCCATTTATTCCATATATATTTAATGTCCACGGCAGTAAGCAAAAGCCAAACATTGCCTTACCATAGAACCATGAATGATTCGTTATTCTAAGTTTCTGATTTTTTTGTTCGACGAAAGGTACTCGGAAGCGGTGCGCGGGGCGCGCCGAGAAGCCTCTACGTGTCCACGGATCACACCAAGTATCTGTTCAACTGTGGCGAGGGATCGCAAAGGTTGTCGTACGAGCATCGTCTGAGGCTTGGCAAATTGGAGCACATTTTCTTCACAACGCCATCGTGGAAGAACATCGGAGGGCTACCAGGTCTCGCGCTGACCATCCAGGACGCCGGAGTTCCTGAAATAAAGATTCACGGCCCGACCGGGAGTTCGGACCTCTTCAAGGCTGTCGAGCGTTTCGTAATACTGAAGAATCTAACCGTGAGCGAACCGGTGTGCAGTCCGGACGAGGCTTTCGTCGACCAGACGATGACGGTTCGTTACGTTCCCCTCTTCAAGCCCGCGACGGAAAGTTCCTCGGACAGCGATAACGACAACGAGCTCGTGCCCGTCGACGACGTTGACTATTACGCCTACGAGGTCAACGGCAACGGCAAGAGACCCTCGTCACAGGAGAGAAACAGTCGGAAGATACCGAGAAACGAGCCTACGAAGAACCGCGGACGCATCGTCGGGACGATGGCTTACATCTGCAAACTTCATCCGAAACCGGGTACGCTGTTGCTGGATAAATGCGTCGACAGGGGGGTTCCACCGGGACCTCTGCTCGGGGATCTCAAGGCCGGCAAAGACGTTACTCTTCCCGATGGGACTGTCGTTCTCAGTTCCGAGGTCACGAGCCCAATGGATCCTGGACCAGTTTTCATAGGTACCAACACACTCGTCCTCGTGTGTGTTTAAATTGCGTCATTTTACGAAATCGGATGGAAGCTATAAAAAATGAAGATTGGTATTTTTTTTTATAAAAAAAAAAAAAACAATTTTCAGAATAAAAATTCCTTTTTGCACGATTTATCGACGAGACAATTTTTTGTAAAGAATCCGAATTTCAGTTCTCGAGTGCCCGGACGAGGATTATCTCGACGCCTTTGTGAATTGCGAAGCTTTCGAGAAGCACCAGGCGGAAACGTCGAAGGACGAGACGGAGGTGGCCAACTGCGTGATTCACTTCACCCCCGAGGAAGTCATGAAGGATCCTCGTTATCGCCGATGGATGGAAAAATTCGGGCGCTCGACTAGACACATGATAATCAACGAGGAAAATACTTGCACGGGTAGCGAGGCCATCCACAGGATTCAACACAAGTTGCATCTGTTGCATCCAACCATTTTTCCGTTTCTGGACGAGGAAGGAATGGCAATTGGGCAAAGTCCGACGGATGTGCCGTTCAGTCTTCGCGGGGAAAAAGAAGAAAATAGCGAAGCATCATCGAAAATCGACGAGGTAAATATCTCTCGTACGCTTCAAGTTCGTCAATCACACAAATTATCGAAATTTTTTTTTTTTGCACTTCAAAAAAATGTCTTAATAAAATAATTTTTTTTTAGCCAATCGAAGACGAATTTCCTTTGATAAGCCGTGTAAAAACTCTCGACACGATGCATCTTCGTCCGCTGAGGGGTTTCGACACGACCGGCGAGCTGGTACTCACGCCGCGACAATACATTGACGAATCTTTTGCTGTTGACGGATTTCTGGATGTCCTGGCGGAGCTTCAGACGGAGATAAACGCCCGTGAGACGAAAGACGGTGACAAATCGGCGGAGTACCCAAAGATCGTGATGCTCGGCACGGGCTCCTGTATACCTAACAAAACGAGAAACACGAGCGGAATCTTGTTGAGGGTCGACCAAGAAACGAGCATAATTTTGGACTGCGGAGAAGGAACTGCTGGACAACTTGTACGATTTTACGGCAGAAAAGAAGTCGACAAAGTTCTATCGACGATAAAGGTACAAATATGCTTGAACCCGATACTACCAGACTGCAACGGTATCACAGTATATCGCAGGTCGGCTCGAGTATTCCTGCTGTATCCCATGGGAGCTAAGCACACCGGGCACAGTATATTTGTGACGGAAATGTTATTTTCATCACTCGGTGCAGAAATGGCCACTTTTCCGCCCGCTTCGCGTGCGTAAAATCGCAATTTTCGGACCTTGTGATGAAAAATTTCGTACATCCCTCGTGCGAAACACCTTTTCTAACTCGTATGATTACAGCACTCGCCTTTGGCTCGTGCTGCAAACTCACTCGTTAAAAAAACGTTTTTGCCCTCGTGGAGTAATGTACTATTTTTCCCTCGAATTTCCGTGAATTTCTGCCCTCGCTTCGCTCGGGCATCAAATTTCACACTCGGTGATAAGACACACTTTCCCCCTTAGTAGCATAATATACTAATACCGTGGTCATACCGTGGCATTGGGAGAATACCGTCCACGGTATTATCCCAACAGAGAATTCCTTATAAATTACCGCTGTAATTTATACTCAACGCCGTATTAATCACAATTCCAATGGTAATTTGTTAATGGCAAATCGTCACATCTCCATTGCAATTGCACGTGCGATTAGGCACGTGCCTAATGAAGTGATCATTGCATGCATTGCTAATTATAGCTTGCTTTAATTCTTTAAAAAAAATAATAACGAAAAATATTTATTTAAAAAAAAATCAAAATAAAAAAGATTTAATAATAAATAAATAAATATTTTCCAGGCTGTGTACGTGTCGCATCTTCACGCGGATCATCACATAGGTCTGGTCGGTTTGTTGAACGAACGCGCGAGGGTGACGAAAGAACCGGTGACTCTTCTCGCCCCGGAACAAATCGGCGCGTGGTTGCGCTTCTATCACAAACGATTCGAGCCCATCGCCGACAAATACGTTCTCGTTGCGAACAAGGATTTGTTCTTGGTGCATCGAGACGCGAGCAAGTCAGTTACCGTCGAGCTTGAGATGGATCGGGCTCTGAAGGGCATGAAATTCGGCACCGTGCGCGTAAAGCACTGTCCACACGCCTTCGGTGTTTCGGTCACTCTGGAGAATGGCTGTAAAATCGTTTACAGGTATCTTATCAAATTATTGTTATATTTTTCAAATTATATTATTTCGTCTAGTGGTATTGTAAATTCGATAATATTCAATTCGTTTAATCGTTAAAAATAATGATTTTTAATAATTTTATGAATCTGACAAAAAATGCTATGAAATCTGCTATAGGAAAATGGGAATAAAAAATGTTGCTAGTGCATGTAGAAATAAATTGCAAATTACCGAAACAGGTATTTGAAAATTCACATCTCCGGAACTATTCGTCGTAGACACACTATCGTGATACTTCTTGCTATCCAAAATTGAAGAAAGTTTATGAAAAATATAGAGATATTTAAAAAGCCATTTTTTTAAATCCTCCTAAGTCGAACTTGTTCTAAAATTTTTAATATTGAGAGCTGCCAATTCCTTTTACATGCTAGGGAGAAAATATGAATTTTGTCGAATAAAAACAATAGATCACAGTCAAGCCACTTTAAGTTACCAATCAATTTTCAATTCACAATTTTGGTCAGTTTAAGATTTTTGTTAAGCCTCAAATTTTATTAATTGTTCACCTTGGCAAATTTTTCATTTTAGTCGATTTTCAGTTTTAGCTTTAAATTTGAAATGTCAACCTTCTTTATTCGCGTTTTTTTATCATAGCTGATTTCGTAATCCAAATTATTTTGTTAATTTATAATTTTGTAAACATTTTAATTGAAACATTTTTGTATATTAATTTATCAGCGGCGACACGATGCCTTGCGATAGCCTCGTCGAGCTGGGCATGGACTGCGATCTGTTAATCCACGAGGCAACGATGGAGGACGAGTTGGAGGACGAGGCTCGGCTGAAGTATCACTCCACGATATCCCAAGCGATAACCGTGGGTGAGCGTATGCGAGCGAAATTCATTCTGCTCACTCACTTCAGTCAGCGTTATTCGAAAATTCCACACTTGCCGGACAGCGAGACGAGCCCGAATCTCAGCCGAGTCGGCATAGCTTACGACAACATGCAAGTCAGCCTCTCCCAGCTCAATCTCTTGCCACTTCTGTACCCGAGCCTCAAACTTATGTTCAGCGAATTTTGCACGGCCCTCGAGGAGAAGGCTCTGAAGAGGCAAATCCGCCTCGAGCGAGAAGCCAGAGAAATTAGAAACAAACTTCCGTAAAAAAAAGAAAAAATGCATCTCTTCGCTGCGATCGACGGACATTTTTTTTATTACGCTCTTTTTTATTGTTGCTCGCGTTCCCTTTTTTTTATTTCGTCGATTGCGGCTCGATAAGATTGCCTATGTCGTATTGAGAAAAAAAAACCAACTTTCCCGTGATCACATTTTCATACGACAGACGTTCTCGTGTACCATACATTTTGTCGATAAATTGTCATCACGGGTGATAATCATTTTACACCTCTTGATGAAGGATCGATGAAAAATAAAGACGTAAAAAAAAATCTAATAAAAATAAAAGAAAATATTGTGAATACAGAAAAACAAAGAAAAATTGAGAGTTATTCCTATCCGTGTTCGAATAATATTATTATTATTATTGATAATATAATAATAATGGCTGACATTTAAAATCGGTAAGGACAACAAAGTAGAGTGGGAGGGCGGCGATCGATTGTTGGTTTTTTTTTTTTTTTCGTACGAAAGATACAGACAGATCGATATGAATTATTTTATAAGCCGGTACAATAGTATCGTAGGAATTGATGAGAGTACAAAGTTATCATCTTTTTATATTTATTTACACAAAAGGGGAAAAATCGGAAGTAAAGCGCTTCGTTATTTACGCGCTTCAAAGCTTTCATCGATAAATAAAAAATAAAACACGTTCATGAAGCATTGTAAATTACTTGTAGAAAAAAATAATTTCTTTTCTCGTCCTCGCTCGGGAGAATTGAGCAACGGAGACATGTCAATTCGACTTTCGCTGGGAAAAACTAGTAGTCATACCGTCGTTGCAAAAAAGTTTCCTTCAGCGCGTGTTAACGTTAGTACAAGTGGAGTGACAGGGAAAAAATTAAGTTGACATTTTAAAAAATCGATGGCTCTTAATAACTGTTATGAATTATTAAAAAATGGAAGAAAATGTTAACAAAACAGAAGAAAAAAAAGTGAAATTCAGACAATTTAGAACTTACTTATTTTCCTTTTACGACAAGTGCATGTAAAATTGACCATTTTTTTTATTCAACCTTATTTCTTGTCTTTGTATAGTCTTGAACTTATCAATTCAATATTCGCACCATGCAGCGGCCGTCCTGTACAATCTCGTGAAAAAAATTTCCAATTTCATTCGACTAGTCTCCATCGCTCAGTTCTCTCCGAGTTTTCGTCCAAATTTTATTTTTTTTACTTTTATTTTTTGGCGTTGTAAGAAAAAATTTGCAAAAATCCTTCCAATAGCTTTCTCACACCTCGTTATTCGATATAAATACGTTGTATAATAATTATATAAATGTATTGCGCGTACGTATACACACAGTCGGTATAAAAGTACACAATGGAGTCACGTGTTTATGCATTTTTATATATATATAATATATATATATGTTTATATATATATTATAATATGTATATGTATATAAAAAAATGAGACGATATGAAACGAAGATTGCGCTTCGTTACTTGCGTGATTAGGTCGAATTGGAATGGAATGGATCGGCACGTCGGCTCGCGCGAAACGTTACAAAATTGTGCGAAGCGTGATCTTTTTAAAGTAAATTTCTTCGATTTCATTGAATCTTCTGCTTATTCGTTACAGGTGACCGACGAACGAGTGATTATTATCGTAATGCCGTTGGATTAAGGCGATGTGAAGTACCACGGTCGGTAATAAAAACTGTAATTATTTCTGTTTTACCATACTCGCCATTTACGTTCCAATGCAAGTGCTTGCCTGAATTCGAAATTTCTTTCACGTAAGAATTTGCTTTTAACCGGAAATGGTCGACATCGGTGAACAATTTTTTTACAGTTTTGTTACCGACCGGGTTCTGGTTGGGCGGAAAGGAAAGGATGTCACATCGCCTTATGTACGCGGATGGCAGAAGGGGGGATGAAGGAACGAAAGTGTAGTAAAAAAAAAAAAAATGATCGTGAAATAACAAATGGAAATTACGAAGCGTGTTTATAATGTACCCGCATGATGCTCTCCAGTATTGTTATATATTCTTCGATATTGTGTTGTCTTTAAGTACGAGTCGTGAGTCAAGATTTATCCTCGGATTCCACGACGTCAGTCCGTTTTGCGAAGAGAGGGAAAAAAAATGCATCTTTACCGATCAATCGAAGTCGTACAATCTCCGAGACTCTCGACGTTCGACGAACTGTCGATTTCGCGACGACTCGCTCGGACTCGCGATTTTTTAAATTATTTTTTATTATTATTATTGTTATTATTATTATATTTTTCTTCAAATTCGTGCCGAGCGATCGATGTGCGTTTTTTTTTCGTTCTCTCTCGATCGACACTTAAAATTCCCACTTCGTGGCGGAATCGTGGTCGGTCTCGCCGAGGCGCAACGCCCCGTTCTTTCCGGCGGTCAAGTAACGACCGTCGGTGCACTTGATGCACAGACGCGATGGCTCTCGCAGTTCGAGATAAAAACCCTCGGCCGGCAGATCGGAATCGACGGTGACTCCTTCGCTGTCGGCGTGCCAGTACTTGCCGTTTTGGCCTGCGAAAAAAAAAAGAATATTTTAGCGACATATTCTATCAGTCATGTCATATTGGTAAGTTTTTAGTTAATATTTATTATTATTATTATTAATTAATCTATTACGCATGAAAATGGTTCTAGAGTTCACTGAACATTTTTTTTATTTGCCAGCGTGGCACTCGCGAGGTAAAAAATTTGGTTGCTAAATGGTTTATTTTACAGAACCCGCATTTTTCATGACATCGATGCCATGTTCGAGATTTGAACATTCATCATTTTTTATAGATTTATTTTTTTATGAAACAAAGTTTATGTCAAGTCCGTAAAATTCGCGGTCCAGACAAATTATTCCATGATGAATGGACTATTACTATTTTTTTTTTTTAATCAACTTGGAAAAAAAACAAAATTTGTTCTTGGAGCAATGGATTCTGCGTCTCGAAAAGAATTTTATTTTTGCCGACTTTGCGTAGATTAAAAAAAAAATCAGTAAAATATTCAATTGATTATAATTGTTATTGTACGTTTTAAAAATGTTATGAATGATAATAATATAATGAATAATATCTTTTGCATAACATTTTTTTGCAAAAGTGAATCACCTTTGAACCTAACGACACCGCGCTCGCAGCGTTCGACACGAATGGTCTCGTATCCGGCCTTGTTGCACTCGAGTTTCGGGCTCGCAGCGCTCTTCGGCCCGACGAAGCCCTGCTCGCAGCGGAGCACGAGTATCGGTCTGTTCATAAGATAGAAGTAATACTTGGAAACGTCGCAGTCACCGCCGTCCGGCGAATCGGCGTTCGCGTAAAGATGCCCCGAACGTTTCGTAGCCAGGAATTTTCCGTTATTGGCGCGGAGCGCGACCGTTCCGTCTTCGGGCTGCCAGACCAGATCGAACAGAGCGTTCGAGGAGCGCTTGTGATCGGACGCTTGAATGCCGCCACCGGCCTCGAGGCTCCAGTAACGATCCTGCATCGTTCTTACGTACCATCGCTTCGTCACGCGATCGAACTCGAGCTGAAAGGTCTCGTGACCCGAAATCTCGTCCTGATTCGCCGTCACGTCGACACCTGGAAAATAATTTTTTAAACGATAATGTCATTAATGTTCGATAATTTAATAGTTATATAATCAAAAAAATCTCATTACATTTATTATTGATTAATATTTTTATTTGGTTTTAATAAATTAATAATTCTATTGATTTATCAATATCTATGATTTAAAAGTTTATTGACCAGATTTAAAAAAAAGAAAGAAATAAATAAAAACTTTCAAGTTTGAAAAATATTGTCGAAAATGCGATTATGGCTCTATGCATTGTAAATTTCATCGTGGGTTGTGTGAAGCAGAATAAAAAATTCTTTATGATAACGAAAAGTAAAAAATGTGATTATAGGACAAAAAAATAATCAGGCAAAAATCATTTATAATTTTCCTTTATTTGCAAAGCTTCTTCTATGAGAAAGCATCTTCTAAATTTTTGGCTTCCGTATTGAGAAAGCTTTGCGAATAAAGCAACATTTTGAGGAAATACGATGGAAACTTCAATTTTCAACCTTTTCATTTATTTATTTATTTATAATGCATTTTATATTTTTATAGCATTAAAAGCCCGATAACCCATTTTTTTACAATTATGATCGCGAAATAATACTTTAAAATAAGTAACAGAAAATTCTTTGGAACCTTCGAATATTTTACGCAAAAACTTCGAACGATACCGATTCATCTAGCTTTTAAACCTCCTCATATAAATCATCTTGAGTATTTTTAATCGTAAAACATGATGTGTAGCAAAAATATTGCGTTTTGAAAATACAGAAAAATGTTTAATTTTCAAAATATTTGTTATTCGAACATGAAATTTGAATGCATTGAATTTGGTATTTCGAAATTTTGAAATCTCCGAAACAAAAAGGTCGAATTATTTTTTAATTTTATTTTTAACGAAAAGAAGACTTCCATTATGAGAAAATAAATTTTAAAAAAGTATCGATCCGCCTATAAAAAGAGAAGACTTCTGAGACTACGTCGACGTTGAATCTTCGTGAGAATTTTTCCACCGGTATTAAATTCAATAAAATCCGCGGATTCGATTATCTCTCGGCTCGCTCGAGTGCCGAGCTCGGCGAGACATGGCGAAATTCAATTAAACGTGTCATCGGGTACTGTCAGGTTCGCCCGACGCGTCCTCGATTTATCGACGGTTGGAGCGCTCCATGGCGCTTTATTGTCCGGAGGCCGTCGACGTCAACGAGAGAACTCGCTCCATTCGGGCTATGGAGCATCGAATTAATATGTCGGGCGCGCTCCTCCCTTGTTCCTCCGTAGGATCTCGTGAATTCTTAATGCCCGAAGTTTCCGGTGTCTCGGCTCGTCCGCATCGATCGAAAATCTCTGTCGTAACTATTGCAGGCTGTGCAGCTTATATCGATTGCCGAGAAGCGGAAGGGCGTATCTCCAGCCATTTGGCGTGTTAAACGGTGCATGATACGCCCTTCCGTTTCGCGACGCTAACTTATTACAACAATAACATTGTTCTGTTATTGTGGCGCACCGTCGAGTCGGATCTGGTTTTATTTGTTTTGTCTTTCGAACGGTTTTTTTTTTTATTTTTTAAATACCCTTACTTCTGTGATCTTATTTTTCTGATTTTTTGTTTCTGTTTTTTTTAACTGCTCTTTTGTTGAAAAATGTGCGATCATAATAATGAACGGAGTTTAATTCCAAATTCGAACAACAGTTGTGGTAATTGGCGAAATTAAATATAAATACAAAAGGAAATAAAAACATAAGTAAATAATAAAAGACTAAAAATATAAAGGAATAAATAAATGAATAAATAATTGTATTGAATATTTCGACAGCTCTTGCACCAAATGGAATTGTTGTCGCAATTTCACCGAAAAATGAAACTATTTTGAAATTATAATTTTTCTTTCGCAAAATGTGTACATTTATGCAGGCAAATTTGCTGCGATGGAATGTCCGTTTACCTTGCTTCACCGAGACGTAGCGCTGATTGAGTGCCGCGACGAAAGACGCCTGAGGCAATGATTCCTCGAGGGAAAACAGCTCGTCACGGGTTACAGTCGTTGATCTCGATTTCAATACGGCTTTGCTGCCGATCGGCGCCAAGTAGGCTCCGTGAATGTCCCTTGAAAATACAAAATAAAAAAATTAATAAACATTATGATTTCATCAAAATATTAATGGAATGTAAAATATACACGTAATAAAAAAATATACACGAAAATAAATTTACCGAAGCGCAAGCAGACCGGCGTGAAATTCGGCGGCATAGAGACACTCCCGGGTGCAAGCGTCGAGTAGTTTGCCGTCACGGGCGAGATACTTGTTGTTACAGGTGTGAAGAGCATAGTGGCCGCCCTCGGCCTTGCCACCGTGACCGTGACCAGGTCCGGCCTCGTTGTCCGCGGTCGCGGCCGCACGAAACTCCAGGGTGAATAGCGTGTCCTCGCCCCATGGAACCGGGGCGTCGACGTGGATCTCGTCCTGGCTCGCGCTCAGGTGAGCGAAACGCTTGCGGCCTGCCGATCGCAGATTCACCTGAAACATTCGAGCAGCAAACATGTTCATGATTTTCTTACTAAATTCGACAACAACCGAAGAAAGGAAGTCTAATCGTACCTGGCCAATGCTAATTTCCGGTCCAATTTTTATTTGCAATTTCCCAATTCTGATTTGTAATTTGCCAATCCTACTTTGTAACTGGTCAATGCTAATTTACAGTTTGCCAATTCCAATTCGCAATTTGCCAATCCTAATTTGTAATTTGCCAATTCCAATTCGTAATTTGCCAATCCTAATTTGCAATTTGCCAATTTCAATTCGCAATTTGCCATTCCTAATTTGCAATATGCCAAATCTAATGTGTAATTTGACAATCCAAATTTGTCGCTCCAGGTGAGCGAAATGCTTGCAAGTCGTGTTAGGTTTACTGTAAGCAATGAAGATTGAATCCACGAGTGAATTGAAAAATCTATGAGATGATAGAAAGGCACCATAACGAAGGCTCGGGCGACGAGAAAAGGGAATGAATACCGCGAAGAGTCCGCGAATCAGCGATCCGAGATAATAATGAAGAATAACGTTACCGAGCATTAACGAAGATAAATTAACTCGCGGAAGATCAGACGGTGGTTCGTTGACACTGATGACGTGAATGTGGAGCCCAGAAAGAGCAACGAAGAGGAGTGGAAAGGAAATCGTGAATCAAGACTTGAAGGATAAACGCTCGCGGAGCAATGAAGAGGAAAGTGTAAATAACTACTGTACGTATATCGCACAGTAGTTGCGGTTCTCCCTTTTCGCATCTCGCGCGATAGAACGATATGCTCGAAGGCGGAGACGAGAGAGAAAGAGAGAGAGGGAGAGAGTGCGGACGGGGAAGATGAGACAAACGCCGATGTGTAAATCGTTCGGCGACACTTTAACGAGTCAATTAAGCCTCGCCATAACACACATCGGTTACGATCGATTTAGACCACAATGGACGGCGACGGCGTTTTCTAAATATATACTTTGTGATACGCCGTTGCCACGAGTCTCGGTGACTCGAGAGCGAAACAACCAAGACAACGAAGCCAGGCAATTTTTATGGAACATCATTTTTTTTCACTTCCCATTGCGATTTTTATGTAAATTTTAATCACAATTGTTCTTCAAATTGTGAAAAATACATTTTTTGTTTTTATGAGAAATAGATTTTGGTAATCGGTATTTTGGTGATCAATATTTAATTACAATTGTTCTTCAAATTCTAATAAATAATTCTTTTTTTTAGGAAGACACAGACTAGAGTTTTTGATTTTATGGTTAAAAATTTGTTGGCAAGGATTTTTTTTATTTTAGGAACTGGTAATTACCTGAGGCCTTGCGGCGAGATGAACGAGCCAATACTCCGCCTCGCCCGGAGCCTTGGCCATGCACTTGAGCTCGTCTTGGCTCGATCCCAAGAAATATCCCCTCTGCACGTTCTTCAAGGCCCATCGGCCGCTCCCTGCAATAAACCGGACGATAAACCCTCCATTAATATCGTCACATCTTCCTCTTATCCTCAGCGAACAATAACTAATAACCACGAACGATATCTTCGTTTATAATTTCAAATGTTTTAAATTCCGAATCGTAAACTTGGAGCTGTGTTTAAACTCATAACTCATAAAGCCGCGCGAATTGCAAAAGTAATCTACTAAAGAACAATAGATCGAAAGACCGGAGTGAAATGCGTAATGGAAATGTAAAATAAAAATGTTAACTACGAACTTTCGATTCTCAATTAATATTAAATTACCATTGTAATACAGTTCCCGATAAATGCAAAATATGTAATAATTTATTCGGGCACTGCAACTGTATTCTTCGAACTACAACTTTGTGTTCACAATTACAACTGTAATTTATCAATTGCAATTCCAATTCGTTAATTGCACTTACAATACAAAATATAATTGCACCAATAGCAATTGTACTTTGTCAATGAAAATTGTAATTAGTCCATTACAATTGTAATTGGTCGCTCCAATTGTAATTAGTCGAGTACAATTGTAACTAGTCAATTACAATTGTAAGCAGTCAATTAAAATTGTAAATAATCAATAAAAATGGTAATTTGGATTTAACAGCAGTTGATGCTTTCTGTTTGCGTATACTAATTTACCGTCAGAAGCGAGCTGAATTTGAAAAGCGCAGCCAGGATCAGACGGGTCCTCGGCCTCGCAGGTCACATTGCCGAATTGATCGACAGCGAGATATCGATCCAGATGCGAGCGCAGAAAGACTTGATGCTCGCTTCCCTCGAGCGTCCATAGTTGTTTCTTCTTCAGACTGGCTCCGTTCGCGTTTATCTTGAAGCCGAAAGTCTCGGCGGTCAGGTACTTGAATTTTCCATTTATCAGTCCAACCTGCGAAAAAAACACATTTTTTATCAATTTTTTACACAATCGATCGTCCTTTTTGTCTCATCTTAGCATTACCAAAAAAAAAAAAAAACATAATCGCCTAAATTCTTCGGTTTAGGCACTGAGCGTCAGACTCAGTCGGTAACAAAAACTGTAATCTAATTATCTCATGGATCTTCATCGTTTTTGGCTAACTTCTTCGTCTGACAGTCAAGAAGCCGCTAATAACATGTTTCACCTCGTAAAGATTCGGCGCCCGTAAAAAAATGAATTACAGTTTTTGTTACCGACCAGGGAACCGTCTCGATGATATGAATTAAGGGGATGGACCTTCCTGTTTTACCGACCGAAATATGCGGTTTCGTAGTTTTCACTATTCGTCGTTACTATGCGACGGGTATGCTTCAAATCTTACAGGAATGTATAAATAACATAAACGTTTTGGCATGCACTCGAATTTCGGTTGTAATCTTCCGAGAAATAAATAAAATCGAGCATTACAAATTGTCGCGAAAACCAACGTGTTCGAGTACACGCCGAATGGTTTATGTTAATGAACTCTTTTAAGATTTGAAGCATGTGAAAACTATAAAATAAGTGTAATTGAAAATAAAATGCAATCTGTAATTGAAAATAAAATTGCTCGACCGAAGCGAAAGGTTTCTCCGTTCACCACGTGCAAGCCACGTGCAGAAAAGATGACAAAAACAATTGGCAGAAGAGAAAGGATTATAGAACCGGCGTGAAATTGTACAACGGAAGGGGAGGCGATTCGATTCCCTGGGGGAAATACTGGGAAGACCCTTTTCGAAAATGGGACATTGGGAAACGTCGTTTGCTCCAGGGATGGCGAGCCGACGAAATTTTCCCGGAAGGGTGCGAGTCGCCCTCGGGAAAATTCCCCTTGCTCACTGGAGTCTCCAATTAAACCTTTAATTGGCTACGGACAAGCGTTCCCGAGGCTTCCTTCGCCAACAGTGGCGCGACCCTTTCTATTCGGGAATTACACTCGAAAGTTCTCAACACCCCCAAGGGCTTCGGCAAAATCAAATTTCACGTTGAAACTTCGAAAAACAGTCGGACAACCGATCAGAGATACCACTGTTTTAATCTTTTTTTTCGCTTTATACGAAACAAAATATGTACATTTATGTACGAAATTTTGGGGGAACATTTTTTTTGCGTTATGAAAAAAAAGAAAATATTCTAAAAATGATCATCAGATTCATCATATTCAAATTTTCATCATATTCAAAATGAAGTAATATTCAACATTTTCATGTGGCTTTGAAAAAATAATGTCCGCCTTTTTTATTTCAATAGATTTTAAAAATCAATTTTAAAAAAATCGTTACCAACTTGGAAGTGATTTTTTGCTACAAAATAAAGTGGAATGTCAGTTATTATTATTGTTATTATTGTTATTACAGTCCAGCCGGTTCTGTCGACTCCGTTCTCCGAGTTTCCGCTTTCCGACCCGTTGCTCTGCATTGTTTGTTCGGTATTGCGACGACCAACGTTATCCCGAAGCTTCCCCGATTGCACGTGAACGAAATTTATCGAATTTTCTCTTCTCAGCGTCGGGTCCTTTCTACCGATATTTCTGGACTCGTTGCACAACTTCTCGACGATTTCTGCAACAACAAAAAAAGACATTATGTAGAGCCGTACAGACGTACAGACGTACACAGACAGTTCCTCCAACCAGAAGTAATATTAACATAGTTCCTGGTTGGGGGAGGATCGAAAGGAGAGGGCGGTTTAGAGGGTAGGCTACGGGAGTCCCGAATACCCACCAGCTGGGCTGGTGGAATCCGTAACTTCTGTTTTTTCTTTACGGAACCTCTAGAGATCCCGTAAAGAAAATAATAATAATAATAATAATAATAATAATAATAATAATAATAATAATAATAATAATAATAATAATAATAATAATAATAATAATAATAATAATAATAATAATAATAATAATAATAATAATAATAATAATAATAATAATAATAATAATAATAATAATAATAATAATAATAATATCGATCATTTGTACAAGTGTAAATGAAACATTTTTATTGGTGTTGATTTGCTTTTCCGGGTATGGATGAGAATAGCGATAAGAATAATCTCAGCGATTTGGAACACTCCGAAAGCGACTCTTCCTGCTACAGCGAACCGTTTCGGCATACATAGCGTGTGTTAATGCTGCTGCGAGAACGGGGCAGTCCGGGAATACATGCGTGTTCCCATGTTGTTTCTTGCACCGAAATATAAATGAGAAAACGAGCGAGTTTATTCGAGTGGGCTCTTCTCCCGACGAGAATGGGGCACTTTTGGCCTCGCCAAAGAGGGCCACGGAAACTAAGTAGCTACTTGAAATGGCAAAGGAAAGCTGAACCAGCAAGATGAAAAGACCCAGTGTTGTGGATCGTTAATCACGCTGACGAGTCGGAAAAATGGTTCAAGTTTGTGTGTGCTCTGTTTCTAAGTACCCTGGAAAGTATAAGATACTTTTTTACAATAAGATTTGTTTTTTTTTTTAATAAAAAATGGCGTCAAAAAATAATAAATTTTTTGTTCCTCATGAAGGAAACGAAACTGATGGATTTTTTTTTGCTTTTCATGAAAGGAAGCGAGAATTATGGATTTTCCCGTTCTCACGGAGGAAGCAAAAATGATGGATTTTTGCTCCCTCGCCGAGGAAGCGAAAATTATATATTTTTCATTCCTTATAGAGGAAGCAAAAAAAAAAGAATCGATTTTTGTTTTCTTATGGGGGTGCGAAAATTATAGATCTTTGCTTCGTCATGAAGAAATCGACAATTGCGGATTTTTTCTTTCTCATGGAGGAAGAACAAAAATTATAGATACTTGCTATCTCATAAAGGAAGCAGTTTTGGTACGAAAAAAAATGTTTAACGTTATTCTTTTAAAATTGCAATTTCAGTTTTGGAGTACTTAAAATAGGCCTGTTTCACTACTTTTTTCAGCATTAAAACCTTCGTATAAAAGCTAACGATATGAAGGTAACTAATAAAAAAATTAACGCGATTATTTTATATAAAAATAACTCTAACTCAGAAATCACGATCGCATCGTTTTTCATCGTGCGTCACAGAGTGATGCTCTTCGCGAGCGTTGAATATCCCATCAAACGTTCCACGGCTTTTGATAATGGTATCGTTGAATTTCCATTTCCATTAGCAGCTCAAAGCTACGGTCGCAGACGTTGTAGCGGGCGCGGATGCATTATCGCCGTGCACTCAAAGCGAGGAAAGTACCTGATCACGGTAGACTGCAAAGCTTTTCGCTCCGTTACAAAGACGGAAGCATTTTTTTTTTTCTTCCTTTCATCTCTCGTCATTCCTCTGGCTATTCAGACGCCCGTTTGTTCGTGCACGTGTACTCTGCTTTTTTACTGTTTCTTCTTTTGTTACTCTCGCGCGATCGTGCGGTTTTCTTTTTTCAGTTTTAGTATATGCCAGACTTATACTGTCCCTTTATACTCGTTGATATTATCCTTTTCATTACTCATAGACAAAGCCAAATGATAGTACAATTTTTTTCTTTTCGACATATCGGCGTCATATTTTTCCTATGTCAAAAAGTCCAGCGGATTCATGTTCAGCGGGAAAAAATACGTCGAAATATGTGGCAGATGACAAAAAAAAAAAAAAAAAAAAAATTCTGCCAAAAAATTCCAAGGCAAAAATTGACCCCTTTAAAGTCAATTTCTTGCGTTTTTCAACGTCCTCAAACGGCACGATAAAACGATTCTAAAACTTCGGACAAGGCCCTATTTCGTGTATTTTTTCCCGTAGAACCCGATGGGCACCTCGGATTTTCCCTAACTAGATTGGGAGCCGAGATATCGACGTTTGAAAATCACGAAAATCGACCTTTTTTTTTTAAAGTGGCTCCAAAAGAGAAAAATCGTTATTGAATCGACTTTTTTTTTGTTTCAAAGTTACATTACATGTATTTTTTCCCGCTGATCACATATATAACAATTATTTTAGTCCCAACCCAATATTTTCCATTGAAATGAAACATTTCTGTCCGACGTCACTTTCGGTTCGAAAATCTCGGTTTTTAACCGGAAGTAACCCGCTTCCGGTTAAAACGTCGCCTCCAGTTCCATAATCTCAGTTTTCGCCATGTGAATCCGGAGGAAGAAGGGCGGGCACCCGCTTCGTAGTACACTCTATATATAGCGTACAAATCTCAGCCCTTCTCTCGCTTCCTATCCCTTTCGTTCGTTGTAGTTATATATCACATGAATACAGTGCACATAGTACGCGCGTATTGGTAGTAGCGTGTATTGATCCCTCTGGCTTTTGGCTCGTTCGCAGGAAGTCGCAGGAGCGCAACGTAGCCAGAGACAGCCTCGCGACTATATACATCGTCGCCAGAAACGTCTTCCCTCTTTCGTGGATTGTAATACGATTAGTGAATCATCACGAATAAATGACTATACCGAATACTCGGGACATCGCGTTGACCTTCGCAATCGGAAAAATCGACTTAAATTTTTTTTGCTATTATCAGATGAGTCTGATAGATCCTAAAAAGCATTTAGCTTCCGGAGGTTGCGATTGCAATGCTACCGGGTAAATCGGCGTGGCACTTTGTGAAATATGTTGATCGCATCCTGTCGTATCGATTTCACTACGAAGAAGCCGAAAAATATTCATTTCCGGCCAACTAATGGCTCTTCAAAGACGGGAGTGCAAAAATTGTACTCTGGAAATTCTGGAAATATTGGGCGGATTGTAACGCGTCCAAAAAAAGTTTATCAGAATATTATTATTTCTCCGTGATGGTTATAATACTAATAGTAAGGCATTTTTTTTCTTGGTTTGTTGGTGCATCCAGGAAAATAATTCATTTGATGGACACCCGCGAATACATTTTTATTTGGTTTATATAAATATTTTTATTGAGTTACGTAACTGTTTATTTAAGTTGAATGAATATTCATTTAAATAAAATAAATATTTATTTGCGGTGGGCTCGTCGAATGAATTATTTTTCTGGGCGTGGTAACTTTCAAGAATATCTTGAAAAAGGCTTGAAACATTGTCACCAAAAAAGTCACAATTTTCCGCGGAAAATATAAATAATAAAAAAAATGCCGGAAAGGAAATATAAGTGGCCAACAATAACAAAAAACATATAATAAGATTATGTAGAAGCATGTATGAGATAAGGATACAGAAGAATATATAAGAATATATGGGAAAGAATTCGTCTTTCGACTGAAAAACCAAAGTGTCGTAAAAATGTCGTTCATCGCTTAATTAGTCAGTGATCCACTTGAGTTTTACTCAAGTCGCCTACTCTCAATTTAACGACTCTCGGTCGGGATACCGGCTGCGAGAGCACTATTAAAACGGAGATTTGTAACCCTTCTTTACATTTCGATCCCGGATTCTTCAGCTATTTTTTTTCTATTACTACCTTTTTAATGATTCAGGATGGATGGGAAATTTTCTACCTTTTAGGAAAAATCGTACTGGCCAAGCGGTAAATTTAATTGGCTCGTGTGTCGACTGTTGCGATTATTAGGTAAAATACCTGACAGAAAATTTTTTATTCACTATAGAGAGCATTTTTGTTATTTAATATCGTGACATTTTTTCTCAGTTGAATAACGTGAACGTTTTAGAAAATTGAAAAACGTGAAAATTAAAAAAATTTAATAATGTGAACATTTAAAAAAATTGAAAAACATGACAAAAATTTTTTAATTGAATAACGTGACATTTTCTTTTTTATATAGAATATAACGTGAAAAATAATTGTGATAAAGAAGGTACGAAATATTTGAATAATATGTGCCGCGACCTCGAGTGATTACTCGGGCAGCGAAATTCTCGTCTTCGTTTCTCTCGCCCGAGAGTGACTGGCGAAATAAAGATAATGCATCGAAGTCAAGTATCCTCGGCCGGGAGGAAGTCGGTCGTCCCTCTAGCGGGCCCGACGCGAGGATCCCGCAAGCGAGTGCTTATAACGGTCGGGCGTTAAGATTTCCTTGACTCGACTCTCGTCGCTCGTTTACCTTCCCGCAGCTTTCACAGATCCTCGAGATAAATTTTATTCGTTTCGGTCGTATGCACGACCGATAAATGGAGCTCGGGAGAAACTCACCGTTAAGCTTCTAGTCAAGATCTAAAAAAAAAGTCTAACTAATTTTTTCAGAATCTCTCGGAAGCAACGGGTGGCAAACAAGTAATTAATATTTATGGGCAAAAAACGATGAGAAACTGCTTTCATACTCGAGGAACTTGTCACATCGAATGTTCGACCAAGGTGGAAAGTAGAACGTAGCGAAAGAAAAAAAAAACAAACAACGTACCACATAAGTCTTTACGATGCTTCGTAATGGGTTACGAAGCGTCGGACGGTTTGAAAATGGTCGGGTAAATTATAATACAATCGTTATATATTAAGGTAATATATTACATCAATTATATAAACATTTTTGATCAATTATAATAAAAATAATTATAATATATTTTATTACATAAATGTGCACTTCGCATACTTTCAATTGTCGAGGATTTTTTTTATTTTCATTTAGGCTTTAGAGACAACGGGGTAGACTATTAATTAGGGAATTACCGTGGTTCAAGACAGTTGATTAAAAAACGAAGAGAAACCTTCACTGTGTCTCAGAGCCGGTGCACACTTTTTTCTATCATGAACATTTGGCTAATTCTGTAAACACAACAAAATAACTTATCTGAAAAATCAGAGCCAAATGTGAGAGGTTTCTGTTCAGAAAAAAATGTACACAATTAAATGAATTCATGACTGCGGTTTTTTCAGTCGTAAAATCATTTAATTGTGTACATTCTTTTTACGTAAGTCCGATGTCTCCAAATTTTGTTTTTTTTTCGAACAATTTTCGAGATATTATTTTACCAACAAATGTTTCTATAATAAAAAGCAGCCTTTTAAAGTTATTACATATGTACATTGCCTTGAATTAATGTATATTCTTCGTACTTTGAACTGCTCAATTACGCCAACTTTCATGAGCCTCTGAAAAAAATTGGGTGTCTCCCAATAATTATTAATTTATTACTAATATTAAAGATTAATTTATTATTATTAAACAGTTTCCCAAAAAAGAGAGCAGCACGTGAAAAACAATTGAACTAGAAAATAGAGAAGAACATTAAAATTTTCCCGACTGGGAAGATCCGGAAAGCGATAGCACGGTGTTGACCAAATTCGGTCCGAAGCTCCGTATCCGTAGGAGTTTGTCGATTAATTAACTCCTTACCGGCTCAATTAAAACCGTCGCAGCTGGCTCGAACAATCGCATTCTCGAGTCTGGTCGTTCTTTTTACTCACGGATGCATCGCGAACTATATATTTCTTGTCCATTCAATTTGTATCATTTTTCCAAGAGTCGCGTGCGAGTTACGTGCGCGCATGCGTGAGACTCTCGGGCGCCGACTCGTGCGGTTACAGAAATCTCTTTTAGTGATTTTATAAACGCTAAATGTCAGTTATAATCGAGCACCGAGACAATATAATTGATGGTTTTCCTCTGGGTTAGTGGGTTACTGTATCGTGTCTTTTTATATTTTTACTTCCTCGTAGAGAAAACTATGTTTTCGTTGAAAAAAAAATGTCAAGATTTTAATGTCAGAGTACTTACGAATAGTCCTTGCGAATGTGTTCACTTCGCACAAGTTTGAGAGACATCAGAGGGAATTGTAAACACTTCCCGTTGGTATAAAAATCACAAAAAAATCAAGCTTCAATTCGCTTATAATTCAATATGCTTCAATTCGCTTATAATTCAATATGCTTCAATTCGCAATTTTCTATTTTATTTTTATAACGACAGAAAAAAAGCAGTTAACGTTCTTAAAAATACATTCTTAAGTCGAAATCGAGCTCGGCGAAATTCTAGCGAAGATTTCACAATCGTTCGCTGTTATATCCTTAGTAGGCTCGTCGAGAGTTGTAAACCTTTTCTCAATCGAAAGCAGGTGTTGTCCGGCCGACAATTGCTCGATTCACGAGAATCCCCCGGCCAGGTACGTTCCGTACATCGGCACGGGTAATTCATGCGAGACCCGGCAAGTCTTCGAGTACAGAAGAAGAGTGTCCTTGAACTCGGCAACTTGCGAGCGTTTGACTTTAATTTCTCGGTAACGCTTGCGATTATAACCTCTACGAGGGAACAGCTGCCGGGAGTTGCCAGTTGTGCGCAGCCAACCGGGACGAGGATACATATATATTCACGTCGTATTCGCACGATTGGATCGTTATCATTGCGTGTAGCATTGCCCACGGTGTTTTACGAGCTAATCAAACTATTTTCTCATCAGTCGCTAATGAAAATAATATGAAGACAATACTTCGTCATCAAGTATCGCAGAGACCTTGATTCGGATGGATTAATAAATGTAGTTTTATTTCACCCGGTGCGAGAAAGGCAGATTTTCACACCTTGTGAAATAAAATGTACGACACTCGTGCGAAAAACGTTTTCTTAACTCATGTGATTGCAGCACTCGCCTCCGGCCGGTACTGCAGACTCAGACTCGAGAGAAACAGTTTTAACGCACTAGTATCGTAATGTACTAATTATGTAACTCGTGCATGAAAAGTGCTAGTTTTCATGCCTGCCGAAAGAAACGTAAGAGGCGCTTTACAGCCAAGTATACTATAATTACCAGGCGCATGCGCACACCCGCCGATCTTACTTTACGCACGCATCCGGTACTTCACGCACGCTGACATGACTCTAGTATTTATAGCCGTGCCGACACGCCGTCTGACGAGTTTGTCAATTACGCATCGACAAAGTGCATGCGTGTCCTCATTTCAATCCCGGCGCATCCTCGAGCCCAAGGACGAAAACGAAGTAACAATAGTAAAATCAGTGGAAATAATCGTGAAAGCGAAAAGTGTGATCGCGGCGATACGACAGCGGAAATACGCGAAGCGGCGAAAAGTATAGTCGAGAATTCATTGCCGGACAAATCGGAACGAATATACAAACAGTGCTGTTTTTAATATACAAACAGTGAAAATATATTATTCCTATTTTTCCAGATAATACTTCTAGCAATTATGGACTCGTAAAGTCATTATGGCCGTCAATTATTTGCATTCATCAGGTAAAAAAAAAGAATTCTTTACCTTTTTTTTAAATATTGTGAACGAAAAAAAATGGCTGTCGCTATTTTACCCGATCGCGATTAATAAAATAACCGATGTAAAATCGCAAAAAGAATTGTACGAATTTAGTTATACCATTTAAGCCAATTATTTGTTGATATTTGTTTACATTTCCTTAAGGTGAAGTGAAACACGTTCTCTGTCGCTCTCTCTCGCTCCATCGTCAACACAATAGCGCCATCTCTCTCTCTCTCTCACACACTCCTGGCTCCGTCACGTGACTTTCACTTCACCTTGAGGCGATGTAATGTTCGGTAGCGTTTCGAGAACTCTTCGCATCGCGCGCTCGGCCGTTAACAAAAACAGTGATTAATTTTTTTCGCATCTGCTAATCTTTTCCGGTCAAATTCTTACATAAACCGAATGGGGATTCAACTTCATGTAAAAATGTATTTTCAATTCCCGACTGCCCGCTACCGCAAAAAGACGGGAGGTATACGTTTCACGACGATCACGTGACCGTGCGTGTTTTCTTCGAGTTCAGTGTTCTCCGAATCGACAAAACATCTGACAAAATTTGGCAAGCAGTTTCTTTGAACCTGTGTTGAAATCTGTGTCTTTCTCCGGTTTCGTTACGATTCGATGCAAATTCACAGAGATAAAAACTTTTTGGGAAAAAGCATGTTTGTCCATGTGGAAATTTCAACGAGATATGCCGTCGTCTTTTGCCTTCTCACCGTGTTTCGCATCTAATTTCATAGTAGCTCAGTGCAAGATCTCCCGAGCATTCTGCGTTTTGCTACCAATCAGCTGTCAGGACTACTGTGAATTTTTTTGTTATTATTATTTCACATTATCGGTTTTTAGTGCGTGATCAGTGTGACATTAATTCTTTTTTTTCTTATCGAAAATACTATTTTCTTTTTTTTTTCTTGATAAGTAGGATTTTATAAAAACATTTTATAATAAGAGTTATTCATTAATTACAGTTTTTATTGCCGACCGAGGCATTTCATATTCCTCAAAGATTTACAGTTTTGTTACCGTTATTAATTACAGTTTTTGTTACCGACTGAGGTATTTCATATGCCTCAAAGCCCTTACAGCTTTGCACATTGAAGGAACTGAAGGAATTTTGCTTCTAATTCGCACGGGAGCGACTTCTCCGTTGGAGAGTCTCTCAGAAGTGTAAAAGAACTCGAGAGCGTGCTCAGTGGCGTATCCCGGGGCGCTTTGAGGGGCGATAAGAGGTACCTCGGTTGCTGCTCTGAAATATAATTATATTCTGTTCGACGGAAGTGGGAAGAACCGCGCGCGCGGTCTCAGCTCGTTCTCTCGTGTGCGTGAAAACCACGCGAAGACGATAACACTTCTTCCGTACGTGAACAGTTTTTTTTTCTTTATTTGTGATACGATTTTTATGAATAAACAAACAAAATTATTTATGCAAATGCAAAATAACGCGATGATTTTCATATTGTTTTAGTCGTCCGATTGAATATCTTTAACGGCTCGTGTTCATCTCCCAATCTGCGGGTCCAGTGTTTGATTATTAATACTAATTTTATTAGTATATAATTGGTTAATAATGATTATTTACTCTTTTCTTTTTTTAACGTTAGTACGAGCCCTACCGATTTCGAACGTTGGGCAACTTTTTTTTTTACAAAATAACATGTCAAAAGTTATAAAAATCGTTATTAAGAATTTGCACCCATGAAAAATATTGTAATTAAGTGATTTTGTAAATTAACAACAAAAACTCAAAAAATATATATATATATTAAATCATGTTTCAGCAAAAGTACCGTTTTGGTAGTTGTCTGTATTTGAAATATTCGCGAACGTTCTCGAAACGCTACCGACCAGTATATACACCTCTTCGCTCCATTACGAATACACAATATCACATGTAAGTATCTACAATCACAATCATAGTCGCTCTTGTTTGGGCAACGAAAGCGCTTGACTAGCGGTCACCGTCACGAAAGTATCAATACTGATCCGACTCGTCGTCTCTCAAAGTAATCTTTGAAATAAAAGTCCCGTCTCAATTTCAATAACATGCCAACTTCTTGAAACTCTATCCCGATCTCGCCACACTCTCTGCAGGATTTTTGAGGTCTCACTACAAATAATATATAAATAATATATAATTAATATAATAAATTAATATCCCGAAAGCTTTCGAATATTTTTTCGGTTGTAAATGCTATTAAGATACATCCGATTTCACGTAAAAAATAGAAACTGTATAAAATCACGATACGACGAAACAATTGAATTTAAAAATCTGAAAAAATTCATACGTATTCAGAAAAGTGACCGAATCATTTTCATTAAAAAAAAATAGTTAGGTTTCCGGGAAATTTGCTGCACAATTTTATTTTTCATCAATTTGTCAATCACACTTCGGAATTATTATTTTGCAAAATTAATCTTTTCAGTACATTTAATATGCTTGATTTTTTTCAGATTTTTATACCATCAACAAGTGTTTGCGATTCTCATCTTATTCCTCTGAAACTTATGCGAAGTGAATAGTTTTCGCAAGGACTACCTTAACCGTACGATGATTCACTGTGAGAAACGATCTCAAATGATTTTCTAGCGCACTCCGTGATATGTTTTACTCATAGCGGAGAGTTCGCTGCAAGAGTTTAAATGAGAAATCCCAAGTGCGATATATGGTGCGAGTTGGTAGCGGCGGAACATGCGGGTAGCAGGCACGCCGTTGGTAGTCCGGTAATGGTCATAAACTCTTTACCGTCTGTAGGATAATTTAGTCAGGTAATTGCATCGTGCTGAAAATCTAATCAGGACCGATAGCTGTTCGTGAAGAATAGATCATTTAACGCCTCAGAATTAATCACCCGGAATTAAATCTCTCAATCTATCAGTATTTTTCCAAAGTTTGTTCATGTAATAAACATTTTTGGGCGTTTTGATGTGGTTTTTTTTAAATGAAATTTTTCATTACGGAATATTCAAGTTCTTTCCTGTACGCTAGTTAGAAAAACAACTAAAATGTACTATTTTCTTTCGAGCTGTAAATGGAGCAATCCGTCAATAAAGTATCAATATCAAAAATTGAACAAATTGGAATATTCCGTCGGGGGGAAAAAAATGAAAATTGTCACTTTGAGAATTTCTTGGATATACATAATCCGATTTAAATACATTTTTCGAGAATTTTTCTGTGCGGCACAATCGATATGGAATGCCCCATATAACCACCGGAATAAAAAAAAATGGAATATTAGGTCCTAAAAAATTCGAAAGCAATTTCAGACTTGGCGAATCCGTTGAATGGACAGCCATGTTTTAATAGGTTGTTCAGGGAAACGGGTAAGGTCGCTTCTCACAACTGGGTCATAGTCACCAATAAAGATGATATTTATTGCGGCTGAGAAAGAAAAAACCCTAAGAATTTAACGCCGGTCTTTTCGAGGATGCGAGTCAATACTTTTAACAGAAATGCTTCGATCTTTTATTTTGCCGAGTTGGTATGGAACGCCCCATATGCCCGTGTCTTGTTCTTACGATGCACGATGCCCGGAATAATTTTCCTCGATTCTTCCGACCCCCGTGGAAAAAAAAAACTTGCTTGGTATTCAAATTTTACTAGGTTAGGGTGGGTCGAGAGTCTGGCAGTGGAGATGCTAGGCAAGCCCATCGGGGCCACGCAACGAAAATATTACAGTAGCACGTTGTCCTATTGTCGTTCGTTTCGGTCCTTCGTCTAGCGAGCAGCGGCCTGACGGGGCAGAAAGCTCGTGTGCGCGTGCGCGCGCGCGCCAGGAAACGCACACAGCTACGTTTCTTTCGTGATCGCTGTGACACGCTGGGTCGCCCCGTGCGGCGAGAGAGTGAGTCATTCGGGGCGCAGGCGGCGCTGCCGGCCCGGCAAACGGCACGTTTGCCCGATACGACCGGGCTGGGGAACCCGTCAAAATAAACCCCACCCTCGCGTGTCCGACACTGCGTAGCGGGAGCCATCGGCAGCCGGCAGGGATGCAGCCCGCACACTCTCTCTCGCTTTACAGTAAAAATAACTTGGGCAAAAATCCTAAAATAGAATTTACTCCCTATTATAAATATATATGTATATGTGTACAAATTTCCATGGCTTTCTTCGATAATTTACGCGCTTGGCGTGACTAACGCCATAGGCCGAAAAAACGATGCACTCAAAACGGATATTTAAATACCCTTACGAAAACAAAAACTTTTCGACACTCAACGGAGTCGCCGGAAATACATTTTAACTGATTTTAGCGGTAATAATAATAATAATAATGATAATAATAATAATACATTTATTGAATGCTCGGTAGCGTGAAAGATTACACATTTTTTACATGTTTTACAAACGTAATACATTAATTAATAGATTAAATTCTAATAATAATATGCATCGAATATCGCATTATATGGAACTATAGAATGGTTCTTATTAATAAAAAAAATATTTACAAATTTAGTAAATTCATTTTTTATATATACAATTCTTAATTAATGAACTTAATTTTAATAATATAATAATTATTAATATCGATGGCTTAATGCCATGAGGCCATATAGACTGTGTATAAGCATAGCTTACATGCCGTTCTGGCCTGAGAGCATCGATCTTAAAAGTAGTAAATTTTATAAGGACGTATATATATTTTTTATTAAACCATATAAATATTAATAAATTTATTGATTACTTTAATCAATAGTCATCGAAACTAGTAATTTTTTTTTGCGCTGGGTCTAACTGTACGATGATTGGCCAGTTAAGCGAGTACAGTGATCGTCATATTCGTGTCTCGTATTTCGATATCTTCCGTTGAGGTATTTAATACAATAACGTTCGTTTTAATAGATTTTTGCATTCTACAACGTCACGGATTAACCCCCCCCCCCCCCTCTGTGGGGGATTTCACGCAGCCGATGCGCTGCGCCAAATTTTTGCATGCGTTTATCACTCCCGAATTTTTTGCTCTCTCCTGCATTCTGGAGCTCCTCAACCTCGTTCGGTGTACACAGTGCGACTGCACAGCGCAGCGAACAACAACGCGCTCGGCGACCGTGACAAAGAGAACCTCCAAGCTCCGAGCCGGTCGGAGAGAAACTCGCGCGGATTCCGTCCTGCCATTCTTCTCCGGATATTCCGTTACTTTAATTTTCGAAGTTGTTTGTTTCGCACATATTTCTGTTCTTCGCTTCGAAGCTTCCTTCGATCGAGTTTTACTCGCTTTGCACTTAATTTTTTTTTATTTTGATTCGTGTCTTTTTTCCATGCCTCTTCCAGTTTCATTCGAATCTCTGTTGTTTCTTTGCTCTCCTCTGTTCTTCTTTTAGCTTATTTCTTTACTTGCTCGCATGGATGAAGATATTCCGACCTTGACATTTTTTTTTTTTTTTTTTTTTTTTTTTTTTTTCAACGAAGCAGTATGGTGTTTTGTCGAAATATCGGTTCCCAAATTTTGGGTACAGCTTTTGTTCTGTTTTCATGAAGTGTAGGGGGATTCCTAAACGCTCTGCTGTTTATCATTTTCTTAAATATAGCAAACAAAATTTAATAGCGTGATGTTTTATCGAAATATTGGTTTCCATATTCCTGAAGATATCTTCTGAAGATATCTTCAGGGTCATCCAATTGTCGCGGTATTTCATTTATTTCCATCATTTGTACGAATGCTTATATGATAATTTTTTGTTATGGTCTTAGAATGAAACCGGACTTTCGGGAGTTCTATCGACACTACGAAAATAACGGTTAAACGAGAATCGAGAATTCTCACGTAAAAAAAAAAAAAAAAAGAAACGTTCGTCGACATATCTTGTATAGACGTTGAAAACACCGATAAATTTGGGTGGTCTGACTGGCTAAATTAATATCATTCGAAAAGTAGGAAATTGCGAATTATATTTGGGCTTGCAAAATTTGTTTTTGTTCACAAACCGCGTATATTAGATTAAATACACAAAATCGAGGTGAAATTAATTGTTCACTATATATAATATAAACAGGTCTAAAAAGCTTGTCATAGTTGACCCACAATTAATAATCCGTGCATGTATATCATTTTTTGAATTTTAATCCATCGGTCCAAGCCTAAAAGCTTCACATATTGTACGAAATTTTATTTTTATTTTATTGATTATCAAGCAAAGGGGTTTTCTGTTTAAAAAGCATATAACGATTCCGACTGCCGGCCGACTGCTCTGACCATCGAGCTGCGCGAAAGACGCTACCAACACTAAAGCCGAATTGTCCTTATTAATGGTTTATTACAACAGCTTCTGCCAGAGTTGATTTCGGCTTCGACCGTATCGCAGTCGAACTCTCTAATCAAGAAACGCGGTAGTGTCTCGACGCCAAGTATACTGAAATAAAATGTTTTTAAAAAAATGGTAAATTTAACCCTTCATAAGTCACAACTAAAAACCCCACTCTTAGGCATTACCGTAGTTACGCGTGGCCCCCACTCCGCGCCCGTTAGTCACGTTTCGGTACGGTTTCGGGCGGTGTGACTTATAAAGAGTTAATACCGGACCGGAAGTTTTTATGCAAAAACTGGTACATCAAAATTAATGTACAATTGGGATGAAAAATTAATATACTTTTACATTGAATTTAAAGTAAATTATAAAAATTGATAGTAAAATTAAAGTAAATTATTAAAAATTAATTATTCACAATGTTATCAAGACACTGAACATTAATTTTTCATCCCAATTGTATATGAAACTTAATACACCGGTTGTTGCATAAAAACTTCCAGTCGGGTAGATGAAATTTTATACGAATTTTTTTTACGGTGGACTTAAAAACGAGCAATTTTTAAGTAACAGTGTACGGTGTGGGACTGGCTGAGAGAAAAGTAGGAAAACGGTACTCTCCAGGCTGGCTTCGTCGGTTCTCAGGAAGAGGTTTAGGACACGGCAATTAACGAATTCATCGTTAATTATTCCGCGGCCGTGGCCCCACGTTGGGCGCCAATTTATACAGGAAATAATTCAGACAATCCGAAAAAAATGCGAGGCATACTGGGCAGAGTTTCGAACCCGAGACCTTCCGATTGTCGACCGACTCCTCTGACCACGGAGCTATCCTCGGCCGCTACGCAAACTAATTCCTAATTGTCCTTATTATTGCTATTTTTCGCTTTCTCACAAGCAGTACAATATGAAGTCATATTTAAAATAAATAAAAATATTTACAAATCAGTAGACTGTATGCACACATGTAAAAATTGTAAAGGACATTATTTTTCCGCTGAACATAATAAATAAATAAATAAATAAATCATGAAAAAGTTTGTAAATTTCATACTAAATATTTGAAATTTTTAAATCTGGTATTTTTATTTTACAGCAATGAGCACATTAATATTCAATTAATGTTAGTAATGTAAGCAGATTTCAAGTTTCAATATATTACACTTACAATCTATTTTTACAGTCTACATTGTAAAAAGGAATTGTAAATTTAACGTCCAGGACTGGAATTTTTATGCAAAAACTGGTACATTAAATGTAATAAACAATTGTAATAAAAAATTCACTCCAAAAAAATTTTTTATCAAAATTAACGAACGGTATTGGAAGCATTTTTACATAAACTGTTTCTCAAATTTCAAACACGTGTGCGTTGCAATTTTACCGTAAAATTTGTATTTTCAATCGAAATTTTTGTTAATTACAGGCAAAAGATTTGTAACTTTGAAATTTGGTCTTTTAATTTTACAAAAAAAAAAAAACATTATTGTTCAATTAATTCAAGTAATGAAAGCAAATTTCAATGTCCAGTTCATTAAATTTACAATTTATATTTACAGTCTTGATGTACTTTTTCGTCCATCCCTCGCGGATTTTCGTCCTTCCGAGCCTTCTGCGCTTCCGTCTCTCCGTCAATATCACGGCGAGGCCCTCTGCACGCTCACGTGAGGGACGGAGACAAAATCGACCCTGACCCTGAAGAGGGCTCTCGCCCGAGCCTCAACGGCAGCCTCCCCCCCCCTCCCTCTCCCTCCCCTACCCGGCTGAGGCACGAGCCACGCATACGAATCGCCGGTTTGACGCTTCTCCGCAGGCTCAACTTCGATCGGCTCCGCTTCGCAGGGACAACGACCAGCCCTCTCGTCCGTCCACCACCGCTCGATTCACGCGCATTCTCGATTCTTCGAAAAATAAAAACTCAATACTTTGAAATTTTTTTATTTTTTTTTTATTTTTTGTATAATTCTGATTTTTAAGGTCCTCAGTTTTTTCAGGGTCTCGGTCTTTACGATCCATGCCGCTTCACCGGCACGACAGCGAGCGGCCTCGTTGACCCACCCGTCAGCCATTCTCTCTCATCCGAGCAGAATCCTTCTCCATTTTTCTTGTTTATTTTCTCCCTTATTCCAACGCGAAAGAAAAGTTCATCACTCTTGTCGTACTCTTCCTTAAGGCTCTCCTTCTTTTCACACGAGGGTTTTTCTTTTCTTTTTTTTTTTTTAAGTTTTCACACTGCCGAGCTGGGAAGCCAACTTCCGGTCGAGAGAATAATCGATTGAAAAAACTGCTTTGAAGCTTCGAGTATTTTCGCACCCTCCTGATCGATTGCTTCCTCGCGTCCGTCGATCCGTCTCGCCGAGTAAAATATAACGTCACTTACCTTTATCTAGCGATACAATCTTAGAAATTTTACTCGATGTATTTATTTTTATCTGATTTTTTTATTTTTATTTTTTTTACTTACGACTGGCAAATCCTCCGGCGAGTCCTGCTTATATCTGGCTGTCGATTCACTCGTGGAAAAAGCACAGGAATATGTATCGTTAAAAAAAAAAAGATCGCGACAGTTTTACCGAATCTTCACGAAAATAATATCACGACTAGCGGAATGTAACGAGGATTCGCGTTATCGTGCGGATACTTGCGTTGTTGTTGCAGCGCGAGCGAGAATAGCGATTGTTGGGAGGAACAAGAAACGGAGATGTTTCGAATCGTTCGACAAAGGTGGAGAACGAACCTCACGTAACGACGCTCGTCGCGCGACTACTGGGCTACCGTGAACCGAGAGCGAGTCACTGGCTAAGGCTCGTTCGCCCTCCCGAATGGGAGGAGTGGGGGGGACACAACGGGAATACCGTACGAGGGAGAAGCCTCGGCGTTCGTGCGCTCGGCAACCGGACGAGGAATCGCGAGGATTGCCGACGCGCACCACCACCGCGACCGGCTTCCGACGACGCGGGGGAGTGAACACGAAACACGGTGAAATGAATACAGCGAAAATTTATGGAAGCTGCCGAGGACCGATTTTTCATTTTTCCTTTTTTAAGTATGTTATATTAGATTATATGTTTAGGGAATTTTTTTGTTGGTGTTTATGGAAAGAGGAGGGAAAAAAGTGAAGAGAGGCGGATCGATCGTCTGTTGGAGTTCAGATTAAAAATAAAAATAAACATGCGGTATTTGTGAATTTATTGAAAGGATAATCTTTTCTGTTTTTTGGAAACGAAGCCGTGGATGAAGCGGCGTAATAGTCGTATAATTAATCCATTTTGCGTGCCATTTATTGATTAAAAAATGTATTGTTGTGTAAAAAATATTGTACAAAAAAACATCAAAAGAATATAAAGAGCCGTTTAGTAGAGTTAGGATTAAAATGCGCTTCTGAATTTTTGGAATTTACACAAGGTAGATTGTTAGACATTAGAAGGTTTATTATAAATAATTTCTTTTATTGAGAGGTTTTCATTTTTAATTTTTTTCGTGTTATGTTCGTTTTATTGAGTACTAAAAAAATGTATCTTCATAGAAGCTGCAATGTATTTTTTTCAGTACCCCTGAAATTTGTCTCCATGGCCACAATTTCAAAAAAAATAAATAAAAAAGAGAGTTGGCATAAAAATACTCATCTAATTTTGCAACTATATGAAAAAATAATTTTTTCGTTAAAGAGTAATAGCGTAAAAATTAGTTAACAATTACGATTTTATAAACAAAGAAAAAAACGATTACGATTTGCAAAACTTAAAATTTTTCTCGAATATCTTTTTCTATCCTTTTTCATTTACATTAACTAAACATTTCATTTTCTCCTAAATCAAACATCTTCCCGAAATTTTAGTCAACAACAAAATGCTTTTGCCGTGAACAAATAAATAAACGCGAAAAAAGTACAATAAAAAAATATATATATATTATATACTTTTTTAATAATAACAAAATAAAGCGCGAAACAATAATTGATATAAATGTAAATAAACTGAACTGAATAAACTGAACGACCACGGCATTGGCTTTTGATCTAGAAGTATGAAAGGAGAGAAGAACGAGAGGGTGAAATGGAAGCGGCGGGTCGAGCGAGTGACTCGCGGGGAGCATGTACATCGAACCGCAGGAGAGCCGACGCCGACGCCTCGCCTTTCCCTTCCCCGGCTCGTCGCGGACGCGCGGGCCGGTGAACTCCCGGGCGCTGCGCCGACTCCGAGCGGCCACTTCGTGCATCCCACTGCCGCTTTATTACTCGCTCTTACTCCGCTTCGGATTTTGGAGCATTCACTCGGTAGAGTTTTTTCAATCGGTATTTTTTTTTATTGTTAATTCACTTTGAAAGATTTCGGAATCTTTGACAAATGGGCGGTTCGTCGCGTATCAGTGAGACACTGGGATTTACTTCCGGTCTCGGTAGTTCGGTGTTTTTTCAGCTGAATTTTTAGCACGTGACTCTCGGAGGAGCCTCGATATAACGCTAGAGTACTCGGATGGTAAAACAGTTACTTACTATTTTGGATATTCCAGTTATTAACAATAATTAACAAGTTATTAAGTTTAATATTTGATTTTACAAGGTTTCCGCAATTCGATTCATGCTTTTCCACGTTCTCTCAGGCTCGAGCTCTATGAGAACGAATTGCTGGGCCAACGAATTATTTGACCCAACGAATTAATTAATTGGCAATCAACCCAATTTTTGGCAACCAACTGATCCGTTAAGTCAACCCAATAAATCGTCTGCAGCGTATTCGAAACCGATGACCGATCACAATTTTCGTTACCGACTAGGGCTGCACAGATAGGCCGGCTTAGCCGGCTAAATTATCTTATCCGGCTAATGGATTTTATAGTTTGGCCGGCTAAGCCGTTTTAGCCGGCTAAACTATTTTAGCCAGCCTTTTTAGCCGGCTAAAACATTTAACTGGCCGTTTTAGCCGGCCAAGCTATATTAGCCGGTTAAGCTGATACAGTCTTGGAATTTTATGACGAATTTTTATTTTATTTTTTTTCTAACGTTACCCGCAATGTATTCCGAAGCATTTTCGCCCGCTGAACATGAATCCGCCGTCCTTTTTCGCCTAAAGTATAATGCGACATTGAGGGGCTCGATTTTATGCACGAAATAAATTACTTAATTCATTTTTCGACTATAATTCGAAATTCACTTTTTTATGGTTGCAGAGATTCTGACTCAGAGAAGCCTAAAAAAAACCCTGGTTAGTTTTCTTTAAGATTATTTCATCGAGATGATCGTTGAATGACTTTATAAGATTTCCACAATTCGATTCATGCTTTTCCACGTTCTCCCAGGCTCGAGCTCTAGGAGGGCTTCTTCCAGTGATGTATTGTTACTACGTAGATAACAATCTCTGGCAAGGAAGTAGCGCTTCCTCCTCGTCCGACGGGTTTACGAGCGGTAGTGTGCAAATAATAGCGGTATCTCAGAAGTAGTCTCGATTTTACGGAGCGATGGATCTTCCACTGTGCTCCATCCGTCGAACATCGTGGAACATAAATCAGAGATGAAGGATTGTGGAATTCGCGGAGTGTTCCCACACGGCAATTGTAGTGGGCTTTAATTTTTGTCGATTTTCATTTGTTATTAATAAAAACCGACCGATTAATCTATTATTGATTATCAATAAAAATCGAACGTTTAATTTATCATTAATCATTAACAAAAATCGACCATTTAATATGTTATTAATTATTAATATTTCATTGACAGAAAATATTTTTTAAGTATTATAATTTTTTTTTATTAATCGCAAACCATCTGGTTTGACAGAATTTGGTCAATGGTGTAGATTACGGGCTGAAATTGTGCCAAAATGATACGATGTGAAACGAACTCCGTCGTAGAATGAGTCGACAATTCCCATCATGAATTCCCGTAGTCGTAATTATAGTTGTTTATGTATATAATACACGGATTAACGCACGGATTAACGTGCGTTAATCCGTGCGATTACTACAACTACTACTATAATTACGACTACGAGGACTACGATTGCGTGCGTTAAGATTGCAAGGATTAGATCTTTGGGAATGCATCGAAGTTTCTACACTGTAAAAATTAACGAACATTATTGGACGCTTTTTTACATACACTGTTTCTGAAATGTCAAGCGCATGTGCGTTGCAATTCTACAGTAAAATTTTTATTTTTGATGAACAAGTTTGTAATTTTCAGGCAAAAGATTTGTAATTTTAATACCTGGTATTTTAGTTTTTCAAAAAAGAACTTTAATGTTTAATTAATATAAGTAATGCAAGCAAACTTCAATTTCCTGTATATTAAATTTACAATTTATTTTTACAGTGCAACTATTACGTCCGTGGCCACGCAGTAACACATTTTACACAACGACATATTTTCATCAGTTGAACACTTGAACAAGTTTCTAAATATACATTTACTTAATTGCCTTCGAAACAAAATATAAAAAAATGTGCAAAATCGTGTTGGAGAAATGTGTGATTAAAAAAAAAAATGAATTGCAAATTTCTTTCGCCGGTTCAAAAGTTCAAAACGGGAACGTCGGAAACCGGATCGGTTTGTGCCGCGAAGTCGTAGTTGCAAAACTGCTAGCGTATCTCAGCCGGCGCCCAAGGACTGCCACGGTGTGAGGTACTTCCGGTCCCTCCATCCGCACGGCATGTCCATTCGAGACGACGGTAAGCGAAGTCAGCTAGCAAGTCCGTAATCCGACACGAGCGTGAAACAATGGTTTACATCTCGCGAGAGATATCACGATCCTCCGCGTACACATCGTAATGCTCTATTATTGCGTATTACCGCGACGGCGTCGAGGATGCAGTGGAAATAACGAAAGCAAAGTAGAGCGTCCGCGTGACACCCGAGAAACACCGACAACTGTCCACGTTAGACAAAGTGTAACGAGACACTTGTTATATCGTACATTGTACGATATCGTAGCGTGAATCGTTTCGAGCGAATCTTGCGTTCCTTCGGGCGTTAAAAACGTCACCGATTTTCGGCGACCAGCAAATTATTTTTTTGAAACCAAACATTGCTTTAGCTGGATGGGAAAAATATCCGTTCGGATATTTTTATAAATATAAATTTATCTATTATTTAGTGGATTAAAAAAAATTATTATTTTTATTAGTACGAAAACAAAGTCTTCGCTTCATAGAGAAGACAAAGCTGGTTTTTCTTTTTATTCGACGCGTCAGACTCATCTTCTCAACTTCCTTTTTGGTTTCAATGATGAAACCAAGAAGAAAGTTGAGAAGATGAGTCTGACGCGTCGAATAAAAAGAAAAACCAGCTTTGCCTTCTCTATGAAGCGAAGACTTTGTTTTCATACTAATAAAAATAATTTTTTTTAATTCCCTAAATAATAGATAAATTTATATTTATAAAAATATCCGAAGGGATATTTTTCCCATCCAGCTAAAGCACTGTTTGGTCTTTCGTTGATATAGTTATTCTAAAAATCATTCTCAGATTTCATCGGATTTAATTTTTTTTAATTGCTTAAAAAACAGAGGAAACAATGTTCAAACTTAGATGGCCTCCCTAATGTTTTTTTGCAAATAATTAATATGGTTAGAAATGAGTTGCATGTAATTACGAGGAATCACGGGCCTTTGTTTGCCACAGCAGACTTTAAATTCTCATTATTTCGTCGTTCTATTGCGCGATCCACCGTCTAGATTCGCTGACACTTTATTCCCGCGGTTCCTTACGTTTCGCAATCCGCTAAATACTAGACTTCCCTTCTCTGAAGAGACAAATTATTAGTTGCGCCAACCAACTTAGTGGATAAATACGCTCCAGGTGATTCATTTTGTTGACCCAATAAATAAATTTCTTGGGTGAAAACGAATTTTTTGGTTGCCAACCAATCAAATTGTTGTTCCAAAAATAAGCTTGTTACCCAACAAATTATGTAGCCCAATACATTATTTGAGCCAACAAATTATGTGGTCCAATAAATTATTTGTCCAAACAAATTATATGACCCAACAAATTATTTGACCCAATAAATTATTTGGCCCAACTAATTATTTGACCCAACTAATTATTTCATCCGACACAAACTATTTGACCCAACTAATTATTTGACCCAACGAATTAATTAGTTGGCAATCAACATAATTTTTGGCAACCAACTGATCCGTTAAGTCAACCCAGTAAATCGTCTAGAGCATATTCAACCAGGCAGTTGGTTGGGTCAACGGGCTGTTTTTCTCCATCTGGAGTCTTCGTTGTCGCGTTAGGTAGTCCAAATTTCATGGACGAGCGACTTACGTCCGAAAACAGAGATTCATTCATCAGAGAATAGCCAGCGTTGCGGTGATACTCGCTGAAGAAACGACGGTAAATTGTTACTGGTATCAAGTGTTGTTTAAAGTATAATAAAGCAGGAAAGGTGCCCAACGTTGCGGGAAGCTCGCGGCCGTCCTTATTAGACACGGTCCACGTGCCTGGGTGCTGCTACGAACTAAAATCAAATTAAATTAAATTCCGGTCGTACGGCTAGTTAACGATCCCTTTTTAATTGGTGCACACCTTATGCTAGGTGCCGAGCGCGCATGGAAATTCTCGTTTTACTACCGTTGTCGTAAATTCATTGCATAATTTACCTTATTCAATTTTTGTTCGGTGAACAACTTTCTTATATCGAAATATTTCTCGCATCATTTGCATTATTTATCCACCTGTAAACCCTTCCGGTTAATATTAAGGACGCCTCACTTGTACATTCCCAACAAAAAGGTTGACATTTCCGCACCGAGTGATGAAAAACACATTAGGAATGTTTTCAAAACGGCGAATTAGGCAAATTTTCCTTAACGAATTTTTACAATACATTTTGTGATAAATAAAAATGTTATATTATACGTATAGCTTCCTCTACGGGGCAGCCAAAATCGGGCACCGAACTTTCTCGTCGAGAAAGTTACGTGCAAAACGATACGAAATGAGGGAGCCGTGTGCAAATTACTTTGCAACTTCTTTTTGTAGGCAAACCCATGGAAAAATTGCGATAACGAGTTCAAATCCGGCGGGTCTTGGATGGCATAAAAAAATGTTCAATTCACCCGAATGAAATATAATGATTGATGACCAAGGAAAGCGAACCTTTAGTTTTCAACTTGCCAGTTATCCCAACGTGTATAAAATTTGTTCCTAGCCGTTTAGAAACACGTGCGATACTGCGGTAGGTGACAAAAGCTGTAATCAATTTTTGTCAAGTTTCTTCAAAATTGTTGGCTAAGTTCAAATGACAAGCGTTTTCATCCAACAGTTGAGCAGACGGTGATAATTTGTTTTTTTTCAGAAAACTTTAACACCTTGAAAAAATCAATTACAGTTTTCGTTACCGACTGAGGCCATTCTCCGGGACGTGAGCAGTTTCCGCATCCTCTCAAACAATAAACTCCCAACGTGGCCAGAGTTTCATTGTAATAATATATATTACGATGAATTATGAAATAAATTTGATTGGGTGAACAACAATACCCCGCGTTCGTGTGCTTGGTTCTCAGGAGTATTGCCAAGTACGCTGTCGCCGCTGATCCTATGATCGGGTAGATATTCGCAATGTCTATTTACCGCCCGCCACGTTCGGATTCCGAGACACTCGTCGTTGCGACAGTGTTCCATAAAGGCTCCGGTTACTGTCGAGATAGCATCCTTCCTGAAATTTTGCGAGAGCGTTCGCGTACGTTGACACCGGCTGTAAGGTAATAAAAATACCGGGGTTTGATAATGATTAAAAAAAAATATATTTGGACCAACAAATTATTTGGATCAATTAATTATTTGGACCAATCAATTATTTGCTCCAACAAATCAAATCCTATTCCGAATTTAGTAAGGGCATACGCGTATGATTCCGGAAGGTGTAATTAAAAAACGGATCTAGCTTTGATTATACTTAAAAAACAAACTCACGGATAATACATTAAAAATGATTATTACCGTGGCATTTCTTTCAGGTGATTTTTCTGCTCTCGAGTAGTCTTCCTTCTGGCGGAAAACCTCTCGTCTGTCGATTTTTTTCTGGCAATGATCTGGGAAATAAAGAAATATGTCCAAATTGCAAAATTCGTTTCTTTGTTTCTTCATTAATTCCGTAATTAATTATACCTGAGCGTTTGCATCTGGAAACGTTCTCTTTGGCTCGCATAAGTATTTTCATAGCTTCGCGAGTTTCCTTTGGGTAAGTCACTTCCTGAGTACGGTATACGTCTTCTTCGGTCGGAGTTTCCCAGTCTTGCTCAGAATCATCGGTTTCGTTTTCATCCCGTTGTTCCACACCTGCGAGACACGAAGGCGACGGCCAACGCATGTTTTGCAAACTCTTCATCCGGGTTACTGGAATTTTTAATTGATAATTTGAAACTATAGGCTTTCCGACAAAAAAAACATATAGACTTTTTTCGACTATTTGAAGATTACCAATAAATAAAACAATTTTATGAAGTAATATTTATTTAATAATAACATTTACATTATTTATTTTATAAATGTTATTAATTTTTTTTAACAAAAAAAATTATGTACAAAAAAATAGGAAAAAAACGACATTATGGTGAATAGCTGCTCCAATTAGTATGTGTGTCTCGTATAAGAAATCTAAATGACCATTTTCACATACAACTATACAAAAAAAATCAATCGTGATAAAAAAATAATATATTAATTCTCGTTTTTCTTGCCATTCCAAGAGAATCGTAAGAGACACAAGAAAAATTAAATCACGATCGAATTCTTGAAAACTATAAGTATAAGCTCCGCGACATTGAACATCTCATGTGAAAATTGAAAAATAATGATATTATTATAATTGCAAATCATTTTTTAAAATGTAATAAAATTGAATTTTCATATTTTTTAAAAAGAATCTTTCTTTTTTTTACCAGTCAATGTGTTGGACGAACGTAATTTTTGGGATCTTTCCTCGACACAAGAATTCGAGATTTCATCGTGCGTTCGCAACTTATCTCCGACGAAAGAGTTTCGCTTCTGCTCGGAGTTATAATTTTTTTCAGTTTTCTTCTCCGATTCGTAATTTTTTTCCAACCATCCCATTCCTTCATTTTCCGCGTTGTCGCTGTCGCTCGTACATGTTTCGGCAATTAGGTTTTTAAAATTTCTTCCATTTCGTGAGTTATCTTCCTCATCCTCGATCGAATTTTCTTCGATCACACGACCGGGCAGTCGAAACGTAACCCGACGAGGACTCGGACTTTTTCGTCGCTTAAGAACCGAGGCTCCGCAAACTTTTTCAGCCTCGATCGGTTCTTCAAAATTTTGAGGACTCAAAGGCGAATCCGACGCAACTTTACTTTTCTTCGGCGGATTTCGATGCTTTCTCAAACTCTTCTCTAAATCCCGTTTAGCCGTCGCTTCAATATTTTTCGAATTTTTTTGACCAAATAGTGAATCGCCGAGTTGTGACGAATCCGCCAAAATCGAACAGTCGCGTCGATCCCAGCACTTCGAAAAATTTTCCACAAATCGTTGATTTAATCGCGAATCGTTACGATTCATGAATTCCCTTGGCCTTTCGGGACTCGAACGTTGATTCGCCGAGTCACGCAAATTTTGTTGCCAATTTTTCGTTTTTATAGCTTCAATTTTTTTTCCCGGATTCATCGTCGGATCGAGATATCTTCTCTTCATCAAAATTTTCGGGAGCTCTTCCCTGATCGCGCTGTACGCCACGAGCTTTCGTTCCTCCAAGGATTTCACTCGGGATTTCGGGCATCGACAGTGCTTCGAGCAGTTCGCTTCTTTTTCCGCCCAAAAATTGAATTTGTTTTCTTCCAGAATTTTCGTCGGAATTTCCGAGGATTCATTGCGATTTTCGGGACTTCGGGAAGATGATTGCTGATGTTGTTTCTCCAAAATCGTCTCCCACTTGAAAGCGCGCTTCTTCGGAGGCTTCCGAGGCGAACAACGCTTTTCGGGTTCGTTTCTTCTTTCGAGACTCACGGCGACGTGAGAAATATCTTCTTTGCCGCCTTCTTGGATAACGAAGTTTGGATCGTCTTGAGCCTCGTCTACAGTTTTCTCTTTCGGAACTTCTTGTTTTGAATTCAAATTATTCGGATGGAGCGAAACGTGCGATTCATTTTCTTCCTTATATTCACTTTTTTCCCCATTTTCAAGTTTTTCATGATTTTCGTAGTTTTTTGACTCGTCTTCCGGAAGAGAAATCGATCCAATGTCTGCTTGTTGAAACAGTTGCCTATTTCTGGGATGGGAAGATGATTCGATATCTTCCTGGTGAAGAGATGGCGTATTTTTTGAATTCGCAGACGATTCAACGTCTTCCTGTTGAAGCGATTGCCGATTTTTTAGATTCGAAGATGAGAAAGACGATTCAGTTGTTTTTTGAAGAAATAGCATATTTTTTGGATTTGAAGACGATTCAATGTTTTTGTCTTGAAGCAATTTAATATTTTCTTTAAGAGCACGCGATTCGACGTCTTTTTGTTGGACCGATAGGACATTTTCGGGATTGGAAAATGATTCAATATCTTCTCTTCGAAGCGATTCCGTATTTTTCGACTGCAAAGACGATTCAATGTCTTCGTCTTTAAACAATTTAATATTTTCGTTACGAGCATATGATTCGACGTCTTTTTGTTCAACCGATGGCATAATTTTCGGATTAGAACATGATTCGATATCTTTTTTTGGTAGCAATTTAGTATTTTTCGAATGCAAAGACGATTCCACATTTTCGTCTTGAAGCAAGTTCGTATTTTCTCGAAGAAAAGATGATTCAATGTTTATTTCTCCGATCGATTGTCGATATATTGGATTCGAAGACGATTCAATGCCTTCCCGTTGAATCAATCGCCTATTCTCTAGATCCGAAGACGACTCAGTATCTTCCCGTTGAAGCAATCGCCTATTTTCTAGATTCGAAGACGATTCAATGTTGTGTTGTTGAGGCGATTGTATATTTATCACATTACAAGATGATTCAATATCTTCCAGTTGAAGCGATCGCCCGTGTTTGGGATTCGAGGGCGATTCAATGTCTTCGCATCGAACCAATTTCGTATTTTCTTGAAGAAAAGACGACTCTCTCTCTTCTCGCTGCAGCTTTTTTGCTTGCAAATTTTTCGGCATCAAAATTATTTCAAATTCATCTCGGAGGCTCTCAGAGTCTTTCAAGTTGAACCGATCAACATTCCTGTCGCCCACCCGCGGTTCTTCAACCGAAGCAATAGCGACTTCGCCGCTTCGCGATATTCTCAAACCTCGAAAACAATTTTTTCTACACATTTGAATTTCTTCAGCAGTCTTCTTTTCGCCAACCAGCGGTTTTCTCTCGACGAACAAGTTCCTCGGACACTTGTCCTTGGCGCATTTTATTTTGAAGAGCGGATTACACGGCGCGCTTCTCGATCTCCTTTTCTTCAATGCATCTTCTTCAACAATTTTCGGATAGATGATCCTCGAAGGGTTCCCGTTAAAATTGTCGCTTCTCGGATTTCCTTTCTGAATTTTCGATTCAAAAATTTCTTCGTGAATCAAAGTTTTGATAGCTTTTCTCGAACTCTTCTCGTTTTCTTCTTTTTTGACGACAGTCTGACACTGATTCTTATTAGTTTCTCTCGATTTACCGAGAGTTTCTCGTACCGAGACAGCTTCAATTTTTTTGACAAAATTTTGCGCCACCTTCCTAAATCTCGGAACTGGAAGACATTTTCGGGACTCGAAATTGACGAGTTCAACGTGCTGTTTGCTGGTCATGAATCTCGGTGAAATTTCGCTGGCGGAGCTCGAAGTTATCGACGACCTCGAAGATCTTTCGGAGTCTCTCTTTTTCCTGGTCATCCTCGGTGAAAAATTCGAGGTTTCTTCAGTTTTGTCGATTTTGTCGCGTCTCTGTCGCAGCCTCGCTTCGATCTTCGAACATGGTTTCCTTCGTCTCGACGCCTCGGGGCGAGCCTCGACGTTCTGCTGGCCGCGTTTCATTTCTCAACGTTCCATTAAATCGGAAAAATGAGAATGTCGAGAATTGAAAATATTGAATGTCACGGTCATCGATGACGGATCGCTGAAGCACCCGACGCAAACAGATGACGGTCTGTAAATAAAAAAATAAAAATGCATTCTTACATTTTTGAACCGAGTCAATTTTTCGCCATAGCCTTAACCCATATAGCACGAAATATTTTGAAGTATTCTCCCGAAATATTGCAACGGAACATTTCTAAAATATTTCATAAATTTTATATTTAATTTTTCATACATCTGAAATATTTCTGAAACGGTGGAAAAATATTTTGAAAGCGAATATTAGCAGATGTGTAATGAACTATCTGCTTGAAAGTGAAAATCTCTGCTTTTTTCAATCTCAAAAAGTAAACACGCATTGGTTTTTTGGGCCTAATCAGATTTTCGTGATAGCCTTGAGGTGATGTGAATCGGACTCAGTTGGTAACAAAAACTGTGATCCATTTTTTTTTCACAAAAATCTCGACCTTTTATTTTACGAAAAACATAACTTCCTTTGTGGAGGCGCCAAATGGTAATCTTCTCAGTAACCATTAAAGACTTTTTATAGCTCGCTTCCTCAAGTAACGATGTCAATTTTTATTTTCTTCAATTAAACTAACTACTCGTAATAGTTATGATTCATGTTTACTTTGTAATTAATCGTCGAGCTATTTTTTCATTGCACTATTACTGCAACAGTTTCTAAGACTTGTAATTAATTACCGATAAATATTGCAACGATGGTGGATTCTAGTTACAAAAGTATCCGTTCAATGTTCAACTCTCTGCAATTGTATGGTAGCAAATTAGAACTTGCAACGAGAAAATCTATCCACGCGTCCGTTACGTCCCGTTATTAAATACAGCCATTAGCGCATCGTACAGAAGGCATCGTAAATCATGACGAGTATCAAGGACGCAGCTGTTCACTTCGTCGCGAGCTTGAGGAGCGAGGAAGAAATGGTACGCAAGAAGAAATACGAGACTTCGGCTAATTGTACATCGGTTCGCTCGGAAACGCTCGCGCGGTCGATCATGCCTGCGCATCAAAGACCCAGAATAATAGGTTGCGAATACACAACATAGATAGGTTCCAAGATTCATCCGAATCAATTATTTAACAGACCAAAAAATACGAATTAAATTAATCATATGGGAACTTTATGTGAAAAAAATGTTTCCTGATTACATTCTTTAAATAATTGATTTGTTTTTTAATCAATACCGTTAATAACTTTTAGACATTGTTGTTACGCAGAATCCATGTTCTTAACATCATAGTTTAGCTGATTTTGTTCAGATTTTTGTCATTACAGGACGTACTGAAATTCTGGCGGAATTAAACTTTTGGCCCGGAATGCATACGCGCATCATACTTAAGGACGTGCGATTCAGACTCAGTCAGTAACAAATCGGTTACCGTGCTTTTGCTGCGACCATTAATAGTTCGGACAAAAGCAAATTAGGTTTTCGTAGGCTATGTATAGATGCATGTAAACTTAATTTAATAGTCGCAGAAAAAATAGGGAAACCGATTGTTTACCGACAGATACTGAATCTGTATCACATAAATTGTAAATTATAGTCAGGTAGGATTAAACTTTAACCGCTAGTCATGCTGTTGAGGACGATTTAAGAAACAAAAGTCTCGATAAAAATATTATTCTTCTAGTAAAACTCCATTTTTGCTGTACAATGCTTTCCCCGAAAAAACATTTAGAATCCTCGAGAATGTCTTCAAGACCAAGTTCTCATCTTAAATAAATATTACATTACGATTAAATTATTTAAAAAATTATACTTATAATTTCCATATGAATTCAGTGTCTCAACATTTTAGTTTCTCCTTACATACAGAGTGTATTTGGAGAAAAAGTTTTAAAAAAATTAACAAAAAAATTGTTGTAGATCCGAAAAATGGATATTCCCGTTTGTGTCTGTCTGTCTCATCCGAAAACACAACAGTTTTTCGGAAGGATTTCGGATCGTAGTGAAGTTTACTGCGTGTCGTCTACATAAAAAATGTAGTTTCGCTTTTAAATTTTGAATTGATTCATCCATCCATCCCGGCACTTTACCTTAAGTATGATAACAAAAAAATTATTAAAGAATTGTAATATTTGTCAAAAAATGTTTTAAAAAATTGTACAAAAATTCTGATAAAAGTTTGTTCGGTCCTCAGAGAGACTTGCACCCAGGTAGCAAAAAAAAATGAGTGTTAAAGTGCACCGATGCCCCCGTTATCTTATGAATTCAATCGGGTCAGATAATAAACAAATCATCAGTTATAAAAAAATGCACCGAATGAAATTTGGATCTTATCACACGACTCCAAAAAAAAAAGTGCGAAAAGAAAGATTATCACAGAGCAAAAAATCTGGAGCGTCTTCCGACGGGGATTATCCTCATAATTTGTCATAACTGGTTTTAATATCGTTTTCATCGTAGGTTAGCAATTTATGCGATAAGTGATCGATTATAGATTACGATTATTGTAGTTTGCTCAAAGAAATAGTTAAATTGCAATTGGACGAATGATAACGCGTAATAATAGTCGACGATATCCGAGAGTTGGCGTGTTAACGAGCGAGCGATAACCGGACGAGGACGGCCACGAGGTTCACTGACCGGTAGAGAGCGACGATGTAGCTGAACCAGAGAAGTAGCAGACCGTAACTCCGTAGCCGTGACCGTGACCGAGTTGCGCTTCGAATCTTGTTTCTTCTTCCCCTTCTTCTTTTTATCTTTTTTTTTCTTCTTCCACTGCTGTTGTCGTCCGTTTTTCTTAAAGCTGCTATCGGTACCATTCTTGCTTCACGGCCTCGATAGACTCCTCTTCCTCGCCGCGTTTCTTCCTTGAGAGCATCCCAAGTTTCTTCAAGGTTTCAATCATCCATTTGCACAGTTAGCCAATAACTGTTGAGAGTAGAACATCACAGCGTCAATATTTGAAATAACAAGTAGAACTAAGTGTGCCTCAGAACTTTTCAACCTAAGGAGTTCGTAACACTTTTTATACATTTTTTTTATTTTGCTTCTTCATAAAGGAAGAATTTTTTTCTCGAAACCTTCTCAAACAAAAAGGAAGCCTTTTTTTCTTAATTTAATAATATTTTTAATCTTCTAATTCATTTATTTTTTGTTGTTAATCCCCGCGTCAACAGGTTTTAAAAGCTGCAAAAAATACGAAAATGATATTCAAAAAAAAATCCAATGCATGACAAAAAAAGACGATAAAGAAAAAATAATTATCGAATTGAAACTTTGCTCACAAGTCGAGTTACCGCCAAGATGTTCTGGATTTGCATTTGCGCAGAGTCAGCAAAGGAATAGAGAAATTATGAATATTTCTATTTTGTATACTAAAAAAAAGTAATAATAATTAACCGATCAAAACATTTTGCTAAAGTGTGAAAGTACCAACAAGCTTATTTGGCATTAATTTTGACAAAAATCTGTATCAAATATCTAAAAAAAATCTATCTATAACTATAAAGCGTCAATTTGATGAAATTGTTAATTAAACAAAAAAAAATTACCAACGCAGCCTTGACTAATAAATCGCGTAGCAAATAACGAAAATGTTGATAACATTAAAAAACGCATCCTCAGCATGGGCTTGATTCGATTGCGCGATAAAAAAAATAAAAGTTAGATTCATCCCATAACGTTTTACGTGTAAAACAATATAACGATACGAGATAGGGATTTTCTAGTTCTCAGCAGTCGATATATAAGTAACTGGGATAGATTGTTTCACTGCGAAGAAGAAATTTCACAAGACACGAAAAAAATCGAAAAATTAATTTTAAAGAAAAACCAGCTTCGGGGTAGTTTCTGATCTTTAGTGTTCCTTTTTTTTGTAAAACTCGTAAAAATCGGAAACCAAATTAGTAAAGTCGAGTTGAATACCGAAAGTCTTCTCCGACACAGTCCAAACCTCTGAGGATTCTCGGTAGGACTCGTCGGATCTGAGAAACAGGATCGAACACTCGAAGCAGGATCAATCGTCGTTGGAAGAAGAGATCTCTGAGGGCAACAAAATAAAATATCAATAAATACAATCATTGTTTTTTCTCATATATATTTTTTTTCTTTCACGTAGAGTAACTGTATTCACGGTTACAAATGGCATTGCTGGCAGGTATTCTACGAGTTTGTTAAAAATAAAAATTAAAAAATAAAAGCAAAGTCGACGTACTTACCACGAAGATTACGCGAAGGTGGTTAAACGTCGCGTCAGCGAAAAAATCGACCCGCGCGGATAAACTTAGCCGTGGCGAATATTTGCCTCGGGTCGTCCTTCCTTAAATCCTCTACGTGCCGGGTTACAGTATACTATAATTTTATGTGCAAATGTACATAGTATCATTACAATAATACGTGTATTATGTGTTTCCGTAAAAAAAAAAAAAAATGTTCAGTTCTTGACTTTTCATTCTCGACTAGAGACAGAGCCGACTTGTCCCGTTACTCCGAAATCGGTAATTTTTTGTTATTTTTTACTCCATAATTTCTTGAATCCATTCTTTTATCTTTAATTAATAATGAACAGTGTATACGTGTTATAAAATAGCAAAAAATAATAATTTTACTTTCATTATTTCAGAATTTTTTCTTTTTTTCTACAAAATTTGTATATCAAATTTTTAGAGAAAAATATTTGATAATAATAAATAATTAAAGAATAAAGAATAATAAATAAATGCAATTATGTACACCGTCCCGGTAATTTTCATTCTAAAAAATGAGACTAATTCGTCGAAATTATGAGACTAAGGTGGGAGAAGTGCCGATTTCAAAGTAACCAGCGTGTATCCGCTCTGCACTCCAGTTCATGGTTTTTATTGTATACCCTAATCCGGTATCTAGCTTTTTGTTGCCGGGTTCGTTAATGGGCGGTCATCGTCGACCTCCGATGCACAGATTTCATTATTATTTACGTCGTTAAATACTTGCAATAAAAAATTCTTTATTACTTCTCGGTTGTTCTGCGTGTCCTTTTGTGTTCGTTATCTTCCTAGCGAGAGGCGTGTAAATTCCGTTTTAGCGTAAAAGTAAATATCTCTACGGTAATCATTTTCACAAAAAAAAAGACATGAAAGAAACATTGATTCACTCGTTCGATGAACGAAAGCAATTTTGTCGTCCGAGACGAGAGTACGCGAGGAGCTTGGCGGCTGCGAAACGTAATAATCGCGTTTGCTAGGAAGCGAGCATTATTTTTATTTTTATTTTTATTTTATTATTTTAGTGTGATTGGCTTTACAAATGTATGAAAGTGGAAAACACGCGCGTGCGCGTACTCTCGTTCCCGCTTCTATCTACTTAATTCATTCTCACTCTCGAAATACTTCATTTTCTTTTTTTCCGTTTTTTTTCTCCTTTTTTTATAGCGTTTATACTGAAAAAAGCTTCGAGAAATTGATTCCCAACTTTTTTTTCAATCCTTCGTGTTGTTTTTTTTACCGTCAACTTAATCGCTTATGAACTATCATAGTTTATTCATCCGTTATTGACGAATCGCTGTTCGACCAGCGACGCTCGTTTGTGAAGAAAACAAAAAATTATTTGTTTTTTGTTCCGTTTTGTTTTTTCTTTTTGTCGTACTGGGAAATCTCGGGTTTTGGTAAATTTCTCACTCAATCTCTATCACTCGCCGTTTCCATTCGTCCCTTAATTATCGCGCTGTATAGAATGAACATTCGAAGAACCTGGTGGAGGGGGGCATGTGTCGGCTCTTGTTTTTGTTTTCTTTATTCTTTCCAGTCTTTCTTGATGTCGAAGGACCATTCCCAGTTGAGATGCTCGTGCTTGTCGTCGTCCGTGAAGAGAGAACTGACGATGTACGAGCCTCGCGCTATCATGCCCGCTGGTGCGTCCTCGGATGGCGTAGTGTAAGACTGAATCTCCTTCTTCGGAGGATAGGAACCTACCATGTGCGTCATCTTGTCCACTAAACAAAATAATTGCAATGATTTTTTGAATGCAAATAATAAATTTGAATAAACAATTTTTCGGTGAAAAATCTAGTTTGGTTATACCAAAAAAATACTCATGTTAGTAAAATATTTATTCCACTCGGTGGCGGTTCGCGTGCGTAAAACCCCCATTTTCACACCGAGTGCAATAATAGTAATTTTTATAACTGTTTGTCGGTCATGGAAGCGACACGCTCGGTAGAGAATTATCAATTATTTACAACAATTTATAATTAACTATGGAGAACTACTAAATTGTCATTGTAAAAAGAAACGGAAGAATTTATTTATGTAACTCACCAAGGACGCCCAGTCGGTACGTTTTCTGCACGTATTTCAATCCATGCACAATTTCACGCTGTACGACAAAGTCAATACGTATTTTGTAGCTGACTCCTTCTTTGATGACAAAAGTTTGTTTTTTCAGCTGTGTCAGGTCTCCCGTGAGATCGAGTTCCATGTCTGGTCTGCCCGATACGCACAGAGCGAGCTTCTTCACGATCACTTTTCTCGGATCGTCGGCATCTGAAAAATTTGGAAATTTTTTTCATTAACTCATTGTCTCCTGAGCGTCTGACAAACTTTTTTTCTTATCACAATTAAGACTAACCAGAAAACTCGAACGAAATTGATCCAAACATTGGTATTAAAAAATGATTAATATATTGTCATAAAACATTGCAGTTGAAACAAATTCATTGATATACTAAATATTAATCGAAATGTTCGATATTTGATCTTTAACTTTTCTTTATAAGTTCAAAAAATTTATCATCACATTGTAATCGAAATTGCATGTGTAAAAAATTGACGCAAAAATTATTATTAGAAGTTGCAGACAATTGCTCTAAACATTGTCATTAAAAATTCATAAAAATATTGTTATTGAAAATTCACAAAAATATTCTTATTATAGAAGTTCATAAAAATATTGTTATGAACATAATTGCGAGTGCATATAAAAATGAATCAATTTTGTTTTTATAAAAAACTGTAAGTGCAAAATATTGTTATTAACAATTTCAAGCCCAGCATTTTTTTTTTAACTGTAAAAAGTTTAGAGCATGAACAAATTTGACGAATGCACACCGACGACGACGCCGCCGGCTTTCGCCTCGCCGAGCAGAGTTTCCTTGTATTTCCTCAGACTCTCATCCTCCTTGTCCGCCTCGAGGAGCTGCTCTATAGTCTTCTCTGGCGGAGGCTTGTAGTTGGACTCCACTTCGAGCTCCTCCTCCGCTGCGTCTATGGGCTCCGTCATGGTATCGGCCATTGCGCGTTCTCTCTATGCTGCGGCAAAAAAATGTTCATTGAATTACAAAAAAAAAGATTGCTCCATCTTTCCACGCCCGACTGACCGAAAAGAGCAAGAGAGTGAAATTGCAGATGCCTCTAATTAATTTTTTCAGACCCCCTGGAATTCCTCGGAATTCCAGAGGGCAAAGAACTTGGAACCAAAAAAAAATCGACAAAAATTTTACAGTGCGGCGAGTCTGCGAGTTTTTCGATAATTCTCGAGCAGAAAAAAAAACGCTCGTGTATAAAAAAGAGAAATTACGTTCGAGACTCAAAATGTTTTTCGGGCCGAAAAGCTGACGCAAAAAATGTTTTGCTCGATTGAAACTCGTGGGACTATCTAAGATCGACTAAACGTCTTCTCGTCGACGACATAATCCGCGAGATAATTTCCAACTCCAGCGCAGAGAGGCACGTTCGACGTCTCCGACTCACCCCGTCTAACGAGCGCGATGAATTCCAGGGAAACAACGAAAACTTTCGTCGCAAATTTTACGCTCCTCCCGTTTCTCGCACTCTATCTCGATCCTTTCACCGTGCAATCGACGATTTATCGTACGGCGATGTAACTTTTTTTGAAATAAATTTTTTGTCTTTTTTTACGATCCACAGATTAGAGAGAAAACCGCTCCTTGCACCGCGGGTGAGACTCTTGACCTTTGGCGAACGTCGGGAAACAACAATATGGCGCCGGCTAATCGGCGAAAGGCCGATAATCGAGGCGAGCTGCGACTCGAATTATCGCTACTTTGGAGACGAATTATCGAGTCTTATCTCCGTCGTTCGAAAGATTCAAACTTGCTGCTCGCTCGGGTATTCATTTATTTGTATCAAGTGCAATAATCGATTGTTAATTTATCGTCAAAATTGCGAGGTTTATCGGACAGCCGGCAGCGCCATTTTGACGATCGATGTCGCGGCGTTTCGTGAAAGTTCGGAAATTCTCGGAGATTTTCTCTCTCCCGCTCTCCAGCATCCGTGATTCGAATTTTTCTCGGCGAGACTCTACTCTTTATTTAGAAAAAGACGGGTGGGAGAGGGTTACGAGCGAAGAGTAGGAACTGCGACGAGCTGCTCGCTTTACCGGTCGTTCGATGAAAAATTTAACGGCGCGTTTAAGAATTCACTGCGTCGCTCGTCGAGCAATTTATCAACAGTATGAGGGGGCTCTAAAGGACAATTTCTCTCGCGTCGCAAAATCGTACGCGGAAATCTAAGATCCGATTAAATAAAATTAATATTTATATATCTTTTCATGCTTATGAACTTAATATAGAAAAAAATTATTATTGATTTTAAGGGCTGTGGGACTGTTTGGAATAATTGAAAAAAATAAGACGATAAAACAGGTTTAGAGCACGGGACTTATAATGTTAGAGACGAAAAGTTACGTTTTTTTTCTCTCAATGATATATTTATTGAATGCATTATGAACGAGGAAATCGTGGTTTATGCACTTTTTTTCCTTTATTGCTAAAAACTCACTGAAGTCTTATAAATTTTCGACGAATCGCCGGTACTTTGGAATTCTCACTAGAACGATAAATCGTGTTCATATAAGCCTCGTTGCACGAACGGAAAATGTTGCCTTTCCGGTTTAGATTTATTTCCTCCGTGTGTAATATTTTTATTATTTTTGTAAGATAAACGTGTTCGTTTGCTCCCTCCATTAAATTAAATTTATTTCGTCTCTCGAAGCAAATCGTAACAATGTTTCAAAAGCTTGTCGAGACCCGCTTGATTTCGAAAGTTTCCTCTGCAATTCTCGATCTTCCTTGCCAATAGCTCCGGATGCACTTTTCCCAATTCCGTGAGAGCGTCTGGGAACAAAATTTTTTTTAATTTCTTAAAAATTCCGCAAAGCAATTATAAATAAAAAGTTTTATTGAGAATCGATTAATAGAAAGCGAGCAATTATTCTTAAAACTTAGGTCAAAAAAGTCAAGCAAAAAGACATTCAAAATGGATGTAAAAAAAAATCTGCTTGTCCATCTCGACGGACGATCCCATTAAACGATCAAATTCGGTGTTTTCCACAAAACCTCCCAAATATGAAAATAAAATAAAAATAAAAATGTTACAAAACAATTTTTTACCGAGCATCTGGGTCTGAAATTTCGCCTCCTGATCGTCCAGATGAACGATCGCCGTCGTATAGAGAAAATCCACGTGGCTCCTGCTGAAGACGAGATCGTATTTCTTCGGCAGAGCTCTCCACACGACCACGAGGGCCTCGACAGCCGCCGACCTGACGTCGTCGCATCCGTCGTCCAGCCTCTTCAAAATAACCGGATAGGTCGAGTGGACGTGATCCTCCGTAATGAACGACAGTTTCCTTCCATTCTCGACGACCAGGCAGATCGCTCTTAGGGCGTAAAGTCGTGTCTTCCTGGCATTGTCGTCGACGAGGCTAACGAGGACCGGAACGATTTTCCCGAAGAGCGCCGAAAAATCTTCGGTATTGGAAAACAACTCAATTTTTTTTCTTCCGATCTTCTGCACCTCCGAGAACTCGCCGATTTTCTCGGGCGTCGAATCCTTTAAGTGCTCTGCCTTATCGACCGAGGAATCGATCGTTTCTTCCTGGCCGATTTCTTTCTTAAACTCGTTCGACGTCGAAAAAATTTCATCGTTTTCCTCGGTCGAATTTGTCTGGTCGAGCAGCTCGCAGAGACAACAGACCGCAGCCGTTCTTATCGCCTCGGCGGCCCTTCCGGCCGACCAGACCAATCCGGGAAATATAACTTCCTGCAGAATCGTAGCGACGAATTGCCTCGGCTCTTCTATGTTCGAAATACTCTCGTTTCCACGACTAAAATAATCGCAGAGAAGAATGAACAGTTTGAGCCTAAGTTCCGGATCGGAGTCGTTGCTCATCGTGTTCCTGAGGATCGGAAGAACGAGATCGGCGTTCCGAGCAGTCGCTGTAACTGCGCGCGTTAGGCAGGCTCGGAAGATCTGCAATTCGGCGCTATAGATCGTCCAGGCGTCGGAGGAATTTTTCAGGTCCAGCAATATTGATCTCAGATGAGAGATGAATAGTTCCTTCAATCCGGATTGCTCGTCGAGACGGGCGAGCTCCTCTAGTAGATTTTCGGCGATTATGAGGCTGTCATCTTCCTGGCACGTCGAGAGGAGGGTGAATAAAACCGTGAAGAGATCCTGCGAGATTGCTGAACAATCCTGAAAAATAAACAAAATGAAAATGAAAATGACAATGAATATAAAAATAAGCTAATAAATAAGCTAAATAATATAATTTAATATATAATGAAACAGAGTCTGATTTAATGAAACGTTATATGTTAATTGAAATGAAATATTTTCATATCTACATTTTTTTTACTGTATTTTTGTTGGCATTGATAGATCTAAGTAGTTATAAGACACATTCTGTATTTGAATTCTGATTAAGGAGAAATCCGTTAATAAACAAATAAACAAAAAATGACAATGACAACTTGATCATCAGCATGAAAACGATGACAAAGTTCGTCAATTAGCAAAATCGTGAGAGTCCTCTTCTGTGACTTGCCTTTTTGCCAACGATGATAAGCGACTCGCAGCAGCGCAACAGTTGCTCCTGATAGCGAGCTTTCTTGCTTCTGCAGACATGTGATTGTCGAAAAAAATTGCCGATTTCGCTTAGCTTCGGTCGAAGGCTGGTCGCCTCGCTGCCTCTTAGTATAGCGGCGAAAACTCTCAGGTGTCCGGCGGTTATTGTTTCCTCGAGCGTTGGTAGTACGAACTGGCAATAAACCGATGGTGGGACGAAATATCCCATATATTCCGCTGCAAGCTCGACGTTCATCGCGACTCGTGGGTCTTCGTCGTTGCAAGCTCTGAAAAACATAAGTAAATAAATATAAAAATAATACATTCAAATTTCAATAAAGATGAAATAATATTTCACATGTATATACGTAAAAAAAAGAATGACAAAAATTCTTTAAAAAAATACTTTTTCTCTAAAAGAAAACAATCCCATAATAGTTAATGTCGATTAACAAATACTTCTCTTACTTTAAATATAATAGGAAATTACTGAAAATATAATTTTTTGTATGTAGATATTTTTTTGTTAATTAATATCAATCAGAAATTTCGTATATTAATATTATTTTTGGAGCTTCAGTTCGGAGTTCTTTTTTTCCAGACTCGAATATAAATCAGTGAAAGAATAGTACCTGTACATAGCAGGCAGCAGTTTTTCGATATGCTGAGTGACATCCTGCTCGGCGTTCAGCACAAGAACGCACAGGAGTTGGGCCGAACGGACTCTGATATCGGCGAGCCAGTCGCAGAGTTCGCGGGCGATTCCGCCCACGAGCTTGCAAAGATTCTGCTGCACGATGACTCGGCAACCCAAATTCGGTCTTTTAACTGAAAAAAAAGAAAAAATAAATAAATAAAATTTTCAAATGGAGCATTATCTAATTGTTATATTAACTTGTTATTAAAATTATTATAATTGAAGAGTTGTTACCCTTCGGCGGATAGTGAGCCGGATCCTCGATCAAAAAATCCATTTTGTCCTTAAACTTTTCGTCATTCTCGTTTTCCCGCATGTAGAGTCTTCCAGCATGGTCCCACAGCTCGCCGGCTCGGTTCCTTATGTTCTCGATCTCGTCGTGAAGCCCGGTGACGAGAAGCGGTATCAATTTGTGCCACCAGCTGTATCGGTCGCGAAGCTCCAGAAGCCATCGACCGGCGACTTCCACCACCGCTTAAATAATCGAAAACAAAATTACAGTAATTAGCAATAACAATTACATTTACAATTACTAATCAAAAATTATAATTGAAATAATTTCATTACGGAGTATAATTTTAATTGCAACATACAAGAAAAACATAAGTACCGAACTAACTTGTAATTCGATTGTTACAGTTTTTATTGTATTTTATAATAACTGTAATAGTAATAATTCGTTAATTATTGTTTCTCATTAATCATTGTTAATTATTAAGAATAATTTGTTAATCGGATAATAAAATTGTAATCATTCGATTACGAGATTTAACTTTAATTATGGTGCTTTTTTAAATGAAGTTCCAATGTAATTTGTTAATTCAATTATAATCATTTCCATTGCCATTACGAATGTAATGGCAGTAGAATGTAAAAAGAATGAAATGCCTAACTGCTTTGTATAAATTTTACTGCCAAATTGATGAAATATTCTCGCATCTTGATACCAAATTGCCCACTCATTAAATTTTTAATAAGGAATCTTTTTATAAATTAAAGTACATGAAAGATGTATTGAACCAGTCTTTTTTGTTTATTAAACGAAACTTAAGATCAAATGTGCGGAATCCGTTTGAACCGTGTATACAATGTTGATCATACATTTTGGTTTATTCGACGTTTTATCGGTTTGAATGTGCAATTACTATCGTAGTGTGCAACCGATCACCAGCAATTGTAATTTATAATTATCGTTCGATTATTAGAAACTGATAATGCTAATGATGTACAAACTATAAATAATTCTGAGACTACTGCAGTACAATTATTTATTCGTTTCGTGTTTTAAATTACTAAAATAAATAAATAAATAAAGTCGCGTAAAGCTCACCGAGTCTAACAGCGCCGCTCTGATCGAAGAGTCTCTCGGCGAGTGGTGTCGATACTTCGTCCATCGATTTGCTATTGCCATGTTGTAACACCTTGCCGATAGCTCTGACACTGGCTACGCGAACTTTGTAATGCTGATGAGTAAAATTTGTCAATATCGGCTTGACGAGACTCTCGGATCGCGGATAAAATTGTGCTGGCACGGACATCGCGAGTTCCTCGATGCAACGGCAACTCTCGCGCTTAATCTCCGGATAACTGTCGGTCACGGTCCTGCCGAATATCGCGAGGAAATCGTCGCAGTAAGGCGACAAAATTTTACAATACTTCTCGATAACGAGACCCAACAGAACGACGCAATTCAATCGCACTTCCTCGCTCGGCTCTATCAGCTCCTGAAAACTCAGGCGACGCGACAATATCGGTATCAGATGAACGATATTATTTTCCGACACCGGTAGAACTAGCAAAAATTGTTTCCACAACTCGATGCAAGCGTTTCTGCACGACTCGGCTGGATCGGTCAGAGCCCTCGAGAGTTGCTTGTCGACTATTCCCCAGATCTCAGAAAAATCGCTCGGACTCAGGTCGTTCGGTGACCCGAACACATTCGCTTGCAACTCGTCGAGGGCCGCTTTTCTTCGGGATTTATCCTCGGACTGAATCGACACGCAGAATCTGCTCAGTTGCAGATCGGATATCGGCGACATTGTTAGATTACAATTATTTTTCTTACGAACGAACGGCGGACGCAGACACTTTTTTTTTGGAGTTGGAGTTTCGGTAAGTAACGCGACGGTTGCCTGGTTCTCGGTACCATGGCAACCTGAATCTTGTTTACGAACGAGGTATAAGTCGCGAGAATTTATCGCAATTTTTGTCTATCATTTTTTTTGCATCCTCGTAAAGCATGCTGTGTATCTCCTTGAAAAAAGGGCAACATTTTTTTGACGGTGTTCAACATTTTTCAAAACATCGAAAAATCTGTGTGTAAAAATCAGGATGTATGCGCGCGCGTGTGTGGTGTGTATGAATCAGATCCAAAAAATGTGCACCGTTATAAATCGGGATTACGATCAAGCTGAGACTTCGCAACATGGTATGTGTGGTCAATCGTAAATGTTTCTTCAAAATTTCATTCAAAAATTTGAAACTGTTTTTTTAACGCGTTTTTTAATTTCTTCAATTTTTTAATTTCTTCAATTTTTTAATTTCTTCAAAAAAGCAGCTTCGCACGGCAGTTGTTAATATTTCTTTGGTTATCTGGCTGAAAACATACACAGATCCCTATTCAATTTAAGGAAGATCGACCGAATCGTTTAAATTTTATTGAAATCATATTGGCAAAAACAAATTATTTAATAATTTTCCAGTCGATCCGGGTAAAATTCAACAATTTACATTTAAAAAAAATTACTTCACAAGTTTTTTTCCTTTTCACTCCCGACGAATTTCCGAAATTTTTGGTACAGCATTATTTAATTGAAATATATTTATTGACATGTCTCGTTCGGACTACATTCGATCGAAGACCACTAGCACGGTGAGGAACCTAATGTTACATCATTGGTAGATTTATCATTATTATTACTGTTTTTTATCATCATAATCATCTTTGTCAAACACAGAGAGAGACACTATGATTCATTTTTTATTATGCGATTGATTATGCTACTTTCAAGATACGAAAGAAAAGAAAAAACGACTAATTCGTTTTGCACAGACTCGACATTATCGATAATACTTTAACGGACTACCGTGTGTGGGATACTTTCTTTCGTGCCGCGTTTTTCTCCGTAACTTTTTATTCGTGTATTTTGCTGATTGTTTTTTTCACTCTTCGATTTTACATTGGATTCGTTATCGATTTCGCATCGCCGTGATATTCATATTCCTTTTGTTGTTCGATAAATTCATCGTTTACGAAAAAAAAAAAAAATTATAATACACTTCTCCACGCTTTGTTACCGTAAGATGTATCGTGTATATGTATATATATCTAAATCGTGTGTATAATATATATATATATATATTACAGATAATTGGCGCTGAACGGGCCACGAATCCAATGTAAAGTCTGCTCCGGGTGTGCAAGTGAATATGCGGAAGGATTTTGAACAAAAAACGAACCAAAAAATCGTTGAATCGGACGGAGATAATTCGCGATTGCCTTCGTATGGTTTGCAACGATAAAAAAAAAAAACATTCACAGAAAAAATATCTCGCTCGAAATCGCTTATTTCCATTCGATCGCCAGCGTGTACTCGTATTCGTCCGGCAAAATATATAAAAATATCATAGAAAATCGAGGAATATTTAACGTGTGTATAATACGTGTTTCCAGATATGGTCCCTGACACGGAACGATACGTAAGTAGATTCCACTCCAATTCTTGTTTTTTTTCTTCTTTTTTTATGCCGCGCCTCGAAACACCGGATTCCCTAGATTTTCTCGATCCGAATTTCTTTACCCAACAATTTCTTCGTTAAATCGAATATTTAATCCTCTCCTCTCTAAATGGGGCCTCGCACCTTAATCCTCTGTTGTGACGTTCTTGAAGAGATACGACATCGACTCCTTGTTGTGGATTCGTCGTATAGCCTCTGCCAGCAGAATGCTTATGTCCACGGTCTTGATCTTCGAGCATTGGCTCTTCTGCAATTCGTGGGGAATCGTGTTTGTCACGACGACCTGAAAAAACAATCGCGATTCGATGAAATTCGTGAAAACTTTGTTCGACTATTTTTTTTCCTCGAATACTCAAACTTCTTCTCGAACATTTGTCAACAATAAAGTAGTAACCAAGAAAAAATAAATAAATAGTTTATGGATTAAATTGTGATCGAGGTTGGCGGTAGCGTTACTTTTCCATACAATAACACTTGCCAGAAATTGAATATCTTATTTAATACACGTTACACTTATATCGTTATAGGTGCATCATGTATTGACCCACCGCAGCGCACCAGTCTCTATCTTGTTAAATGACTGAATCCTTTGACATGTCCATTTTTAAGGATTAAAAAAAAACAATCTAATTTTTTGCTAAAGCGAGTTTTTTTTTACTTTGAAACTCATGCTCCAAACGGTTAAACATGCAAAACCTGTTTATGTGTAAAAACCGCTGCAAATAAATTTGGACACATTGCTTCCTTGTTCGACTTGTGAGAAAAACTTTCTTCACAACAAAAGCTCTGTGTCATATCTGTCGTTCCACTATGTGACGGATAAAATGGTAGTTAGTAATTGGTAATTAGTAATGGGTAATTGGTAATTGGTAATTGGTACTGGCAATTATAATTCGTGCCAGTAATTAGTAATTGTTTTTGGCAATTGTAATCGGTACCGATAATTAGTAATTATTGTTGGCAATTGTAATCGGTACCGATAATAAGTCATTGTAATTACCTCGTCGATCGGTGATTCTTCGATGAGCCTCGGTGCGTCCGAGCTCAACAGTCCGTGAGTGGCGAGAACGTAAATCTTTATGGCACCTCGTTCTTTGAGAACTTCAGCAGCGGCGACGAAGGACTGAACGTCGTCGACCATGTCGTCCTGAAACAAATCGTCCTGTGGCGACCGAAAAAATTTCTAACGAGCGTGCTAATAAAAGAGAAAAATGTGGATACTTGGTAATACAAAAAAAAATCTCCGACGTTAGGAGATTTTTTCTTTTTTTCTTTCCGTTTCGAACTTTTCCTTACCACCATTATCGCAATGTGTCCGCTAACGTCACCAACGACGTTTATTGGCGGTTTTTCCTTGGCCGGATGGACCGGAACACCAACACCGACTTCCATCGTCCTCGAAGACATGAGGACCGCGGGCGGCGAGTAACGACCGTCGTTCATATCAGATTCCGACTCTCTTTGCTCGCCGTGTATCACCGCGATACCCACGCGAAGACGCTCCGCGTAACTCGTAGCTTTCTTCGCGCTACCCGGATTCTTCGCTACTATCACCGAATTTTTGTAATCGGGAACCTGTTATAAAAAAACATGTAATTGAATAAATAAACAATTAAACAAATAAATAAATAATTAAATGAATAAACAATTAAATGAATATACAATTAAATGAATAAACAAAAATTATATTTCATTTTTAAGATTTAACACAGATATTTCATTACGTTCCTCAGTGTTTTCTCTTTACAGAATCTTTATTTTCGTGATAAAAGGGTTTTCAAGATAAATTTTTTTATTTTATTTTTTTTTATTTATGATTTCTTCGTTTTGGTCAATTTTCAGGTTTCGTCTCTCTGTTCAATTTCTATTTACCGAGTTAAAAAAAATTAAATAAAAATAAATTTAAAAAAAGAGCGATCCAACAAAATGTTCGTTCGGTACTCACGCTCTCCTGAATGTACTGTAGAAGAAAAGGGCTGGCCCGTAAATTGTCGACCGGGCAGTCGAAGAAGCCCTGGATCTCTTTCTGATGAAGATCCATTGTTATGACGTGAGTGAGACCGCTCTTGCACATCATTTTTGCCAAAAGTTTTGAGACTATGCATCCACGTTTGCGCATCTTGCACTGTTTCGAGTAAGGCAAGTACGGTATTACACCGATAATATTTTTCGCCGACGACGTCTTACAGGCGTAAGCCATTATCAGAAGCTCCATTATATTGTTGTTGACGTCTTTAGTTCCGGTCTGAATTATATAGAGATCCTTTCCTCGAACCGAATCTCCGATTTCCACCATAGTCTCCCGGTTTGTCTTATGATAGACGGTGCATCCTCCGTTTTTCACTCCGAGACGACTTTGCACAGAAAAAAATACAGATTTTTAGCCCAAATTGATATTGCAAGAAGGTTTTAATTATTAAATAAATAACCAGTTTAAAATAACTATAACTCGCGCGAAGCATAATTATAAAAACATCTTAATTATTTATTATTATTTATTAATTAATTGAATAAATTATAATGTAAAGTCATAAAAAAATAAACAACGATTTACCTTGAATAACAATTCGAGCCGAATAAAGCAGATGTATCGTGTGATACTTCATTCTATTTATTTTTAAACAATTGAAATATATATATATATATATTAATATATACATATATTTTAATTTTAATTGCTTGGACAGCTAGCTCGAATACAATGTGACACGATGAATTTATGGTTGTTACAATTTATGCGATTTAAAACGTAAATCTGAAGAATTATTTTTCAACTCATGGCTGAAGGACCTAGGTCGATGGCCAATTGACAATATATTTATATCCGTAGGACAACTTACACTATGTAACGCTATGTATAAAAAAAAAAAAAAAAAAAAATTGTGCTATCTGGAATATTGTCAATAAATCCACTACTACTACTACTACTATTTTTCAACTGCGAATAGTGCTGCAAATGGGGCATAACGTCACCGCGAAGCTTTGTCGCGAACTTGCGTTTAGTTCAAAACGTTGAATAATCATTTTTTATTTTTATCAACATTTGCGATAAGAGTCATTCGTTTACGATAAGAATGCCTAGAAGTTATCGTCCTGTTGGTTCTCCAAATGTGGTATAATATCGTCAATTTAAACACTGGAATTTTAAAAGAAAAAATTTGGCTGAATCTTTATAATTACGGTGCACCTACATTCTTCAGCTGAAAAATTGTAGACCATACATTTAAGAATTTTAAAATAGTTTTTCCTGTTGATAAAAAAATGAATACATAAACAAATAATAATAACATATAATAAATGTAATAACAGATATGATAATGGAAAAATTCCTTGAGCCTTGCAGCAATGTAGATACTGAAAATGTATTATTGGACTATTATTATTACTGAAAAAATGAATTTAAAAAATGTAGTATCCATGACAAAACATGACCAAATATCGGCTGCAAAAAGAATTTCATTCTAACGATGTAACATGAATAATGTTCAGTATCATTGAGATACTATCAAAAATGTTATAAAATTTTTTTTTTATTCAACGAGACTAATAAAGTCCATTGACCACTAGCATAATAACAAATATAATAATGCGAAAATTCCTTAAGCATCACAGCAACGTAAGTAAAAAAAATTTATCATTACACTATTATTATTATTTAATTTTAAACAATTCACTATCAATGACAGAAATGACAAAAAAAAATTAATTTAATAATTACAAAAGTTTTGATCCGAAAATTGATAGACCGCATATTTAAGAATTGTCCACAAGACTTTCTCATTAACAAAGAAAAAAATTAATTAAGAAAAATATAATCAATATAAAAAATATAATTGTCCAAAAATTCATTTAGCCTCCCAGCGATGAATAGACCAAAGACACGGTGTTTCCATTCTGGTGGGTTAAAATTTCTTTTAACTCGACCTAGGCGACGTTTTCTCCGAACTAGTCTCGTCTCGCCTCACCTGGCAATAAGTTCCGCCAGTTCAGGGTGCGAATTTCCAGACACGATGACGATGTCCGAAGATCCTGGCTTGTCCATATTCATGACGAACTCCTCTGCGAGAGCCTCCTCGAGACTGGGAACAGCACCCAAAAAATAATCGAAAACTGCTTCTGCGAGAAAAAATTATTATTATTAATTTTAAAAAAAAATGTCAATCGTTTAATTTAAATCGCGAAAAATGTTTGCCTTTCGAGCGACTCTACGATCACGGCGTTAATTAGATTTGCCGCCCGCAACACAGTTCCCTTCTCGTTTATTTATTGCAGTAGCTCACCTGTGACGTCTCTCAACAATAGTCTCCTCGTTTCGATCGATCAAACATTCGTTTGCGATGTAAAACGTATTCTGTATTCCCTGGCAATCGTTCTGTGCTCGTCGCGCTCGCGATACGGAGAAAAAAAAAAAAAAAACTCACGGGATCCCGCGTGAAACGTTCGGTTATCTATATCTCACGTAACAATAATCCGGGGGACTGGAGGGGAGATCTCTCGGCTGTTTCGTTGATCCGTTTTGTTTGGTATTTTTTTTTTTTTCGCCAGACGAGTCTCGCTTATTATTTACTCATTTAGCCGACTATGCGCCGATACGGTTCGCCGAGAGTTTACCGAACACAGCTGTTCCATTCAGGCTTGCACACTGGTGAATTTCACGGCAAATCAAATTGGTATTTCTAAAAAAAAAAAAAAAAACAAATGAACGTATAAAGTAACACAAAACATCGATGCCCTAGGTACTTTCGTTATTGACGGCGCGCGAACTGTCGGACGAATGATGTATTATAGTTCGAAACGTGAGATATCAGAAAATCTCCGAACGACGCGGCGATGAATTTTTAAATTTTTTCGTGATTTTTTAAGAAAAATAACATTTCAAATTTTTGTAAACTTACGCGAGATTTTGCAGAATTTTTTTTTATGTGTGGTTTTTTTTGAATATACATTTTGCAACATAACCTGTAGTAAACATCGATATCCTAGGGACTTTTATTTTTGACATTTAGAACGAACTGTCAAAGAATATTACGCTCGCAGTGGAGCGAGGCGGACACCACGAGAGTGTTTAATAGTTATTTTCGTTACAAGGGCGAGAAAAAATACGGAAAAAGGTTTAGTGTTATTTTATTTTATAACACCAAACCTTTCGGGGATGATGCTATAGCGTATCCGAAGATATCGACATCCCAGATATCTTTATTATCGACGTGCGCACGAGCTGTCAGACGTGAAATACATTTCAACATGGGATCGTCTGACGTGAGATTTTGAAGTTCTACGAACGACGAGGCAACAAATTTTGGCACCAAGTTTCGTGAGTTTTTTGTCTCGTCTGGCGATGCTTTGTAACCATCGATGAGACTTTAACGATTATTTTTTAGTTTAAATAAAAAATGTTTTCATCGAACATAACCTCTAAAAACCTCTTTCGAAGGTGGCTGAGAATTTGCTCGGAGATAACGCGGTAAGGCGACACGAAAGTGGGAGGATGCAAACGAGCAGGAGCGACACGTCCGAGAGGCGATTCGAGATAGAATGCAAGTTGGAAGGCGAGATAACGACTCTTCAGAGCCTGCGAGAGGCGGAGGAACGGAGCAGAAAACTGACCAGCGGCGCCGTCGCCATTCTATCTTCGTTAGAACAGAGATTGGCTACTCTGCGGAGAACCATCCTACCTGTTTACAATGAAACTGGAAATCTTCAGTCGCAGCAGCAGAGTGTGTTGAATCTTATTCATTTCACGCAACAATATTGATACGCAATGTTGCAACTGCACTTCGATTTGACCGATTCAATATAAAGAGCAATACAACTATCGTATGACAGACACAGTCCGGTCCATTATATAATTTCATTGGCAAAGGTTTGATAAAAATTTACAAGCAGCGTCGATCGTGGCGTCGATCAATCGAAAAAGTTTTGCAATTTTTTTATTGTAAACATGACATTTACTTACAATTGATATTATTCTGGATTTACTGTTAATGAAAAAAAATTGTAAAAGCGATAATCAACCGAGGTATCGACCCGCTCAGGATGTCGTAGAAATTTCATGATATTTTATCAAGACATTTAAGAGATACTCTGACGAAGTAAGAGAATTGAATTTTGAAAGTCAGTTTTAAAATTGAATTAAATTTTAAAAGCCGATTTTACAATTGAATTGAATTCTAAAAGTCAATTTTAAAATTGCATTCGTAGATATAATTCGCCAATAAATATTTCAACGAAATCCGCGTGCAAGTGGTTATTTTAATTTTATTTTGTACTTTCTCAATTTTCTTTTGCAGACATCGAGAGGACTCTGACGGTGTTGGACCACGCGATCGGTTACTACGGAGTTTGCCAGGAGGTCGAGAGCGCCGTTCGCGGTGGTCCCAGCGGTCCCGGAGGCCTGGACAGCTTCCTCGAGGCGATGAACCGGCTCTACAACGCTCAACGATATTTCCAGAAGAACAATCCGAGCTCGGTCGAGCTTGAGAATCTGGCGACGCTCTTTGGCGTCGGCCTCGACGCTCTTTGCTCCGAATTTCACGATATTCTCGCCCGGCAGAGCAAACCCATTTTGCCGATAGTGCTGCTCGATCTCATCGGCTCCGACGAGGACACCAGCGGCGAGGATGCACCGCAGTCGCTGAATCAATTGCCTGAGAGCGCGCTCGCTGATCTCATTAAAATTGCCAGCTGGCTCGAGGAGCGCGGACACCGCAGGCACGCCAAAATCTATTCGTCCGTTCGATCCGCCGTCGTTTTGCGATCGCTTCAGCTACTCAAGGAACATCAGCGGAGCGCGAGCGGCGGAAGCACTCACGCTGGTAGTCCCATGCCGGTAAATTATGTACTTTTCTGTATTATTCTTTCGTTCATTCATTAAGGTAGTCCGAGCTGCATGGTCCCGCCAAACGTGAGTTTCAGAGAAAATTTCGAACACTTCTCGATGGGATAAAAATCGGAAAAAATCTAGTTTAATCAAGATGCTGCAGAGATTTTGTGAAATAATCATTCCAATTTGTTATTAACAAATTGAAGATAAAAATCATTGTCAACAAATTATCCGGCAACTTAACTATTTTCCTTCATAAAAAGAATTCGTTTTTTTTTCTGAATACGTATGAATTTTTTTGTAATCTTTGAAGTCAATGATATATTTTTTAAAATATTTACAAGATACATTTCTATTGTCAACGGGCCATCGATCTAAGTTCTTTAGCGCTCTGAACTTTAATATTAATGTGAATATAATTCAATTCAATGACAATAATAGGAATTATTATTATGATTTATTTATTAAATAATAAACGGACAAGGCCCGATTATATTCAGTCTTTTGCAATAGGTGTAGAAGTCGCATACAAGAAAACAAAAAGCAATACTACACAAAATAAAAATAAATAAATAATAATATGTCATACATTAAATTCACGTCAATATGTATATTTTTTAAAAGTGCAAATCGAACGATCTAAATTTTTATTGTCACCCATTTTTTTTACGACTAATCCAATTTTTGTTATCTAAAAATATGAAACTGCCACGAAATACCCCAAACTCGCGCCGAAAAAAATATTGAAATCTTCTTTTTCAACTTTCTAGTAATGAGTAATAATATTTTTTTTTTCAGCGAGCAAAGTTCGCGCATCGTCACTCGATAGCCGGTCAGGAGACAGCGGGCCGAAGAACGTCGCGTCGTCTTCAGCACGTTATCGAGAAGAAAGCATCAAAGATGTTGCTGCGAGCGTCCCAGACGACGGGTCTGTCGTTCCCGACGTCGAGAAAGCCTCTGCCCCAGCCGTCGGGTCACGCTCTCGAGGACGCGGCGCCGGACGAACAGGAGATGGAGAATTACTTGCTGCTCACCGCTGGACTTCACAAATTGATGCAGGCCGAGCGTAGCCTTGTGGCGAAGATTCTGCGATCGCTCCTGCAACCTCAGGTACTCGAGGCCACGGTGCGCGACGCCATGGATCTCGTCGCTCACGACGGCGACAGCATCGCCACGCGCGCCAAACGGTGCATCGCCAGGCGCGACTTTTCCGCCGTTCTCGTTGTTTTTCCGATCCTCAAACACCTCGGCGAACTCAAACCTGACCTCGAGAGGACCGTCGAGGGATGCGACTACGCGCTGCGATCGAAATTCGCTTCGGTCTTGAATACACTCAATGCCACCGTAAGTTTCGCATTGCGGTAGAACCTCGATTGGTCCGAATCCATTGGGGTCGAGCCTATTTCAGATCAACGATTGCTCGGGTAGTGGAAATTTTATGACGAACAATAACATGCTTACGCGAATCACCAAAAAGGGAGCTAACGATGTGCCGGTCGCGCTTCGAAACCATCTCCAATTTTATTTTATTTTTTATCGTAAGAATATTATGCTTCCACTTCTAAGCTTATAAAATACTTCTAAATACTTACGTAAAACACCAAGAAGGGAGTAACAATTTGTCGGTCTCGCTTCGAAAACATCTCCGTTTTTTTTTTTCCACCGTAAGAACATTATGCTTCCGTTTAGAAGTGGATGAATAATTCGTAAAAGTTACAATGCACTCAACTACGAAACTGTTATTTAATCACAAATCAAGAGACACGATAGTGTCGTGACGCCACGTTAAGAAAAGATAGCGAGACAGACCGTGTAGTTATACGCCAAAGAGGCATTTTTCAGGATCTTACAAAATTTCAAATTGAAAAAAAAAAATTTCCATGTGCACGGAGTTACATGCGTGAGTTACAAAAAAATATGTTATCGACAAAAGTTATGAATTTGTATCAATTGATTTATATATTTATATACTTATTTGACCGTCTTGTAAATCGAAGGGCGCCAAAGCTCTCGAGGACTTTGCGGAGAGCGTGAGAAACGAGTCGGGGGCGGCATTGCCAAAGGACGGCACCGTCGCGGAGGGTACCAGCAACGTTCTCGTGTTCCTGGAGCAATTGGCCGAGTACGCGGACACTGCAGGCGCTGTTCTGCGTCGGAACAACGAAGGCGATAACATATCCGGTGGAAATTCGAAGCAAGTTGAAAATGCCGACCGCGTTCTTCTCGGCGTTTACATAAGTGAGATATCGCATTTTTTACGTTTTTTCACCTTTTTTTTCGACTCATTCTAATCCCGATAATATTTGACAGTATCCTTCATGATCTGCTGAGTATTAAATAATTTCGTTGTCACGACGATGATTTTATTGCAGAGAAAGTTTTGGCGCAATTGAATCTCGCTCTTGTGAGCAAAAGCGACGCATCATACTCGGACGTAGCTCTTCGGGCGCTATTCCGACTCAACAATCATAACTACGTCGTTAACGCTCTGCGACGAAGCTCACTGATGGAATTGCTACTCCTCGCGGAACCTACTGCGGATCAGACCTATCAGGATCTTCTGGCACGCGACAAAACTAATTACGTCGCTGCGACTTTCGCGAAAGCTCGGGCATACCTCGATCATCCTCTCGACGAGCCTGGTGCGTTTGATTGTCGATACTACTACGATTCACGGCTAAAATAGCTTGGCCGACTAAAATAGTTTAGCTGGCTAAGACGGCTTAGCTGGCCAAATCATAAAACCATTAGCCGGATAAGATATTTTAGCCAGTTAGGCCGGCCTATCTCTACAGTCCTAGTTCTGATTGCAGAACCCGCTTCGAAAGTGCTGAAGGAACGTTTCTCCGGATTCACGAGAGAGCTGGAAGAGGCTGCCAAGTGTCAACGCTCGTACTCCGTACCGGACGCTCGTCTTCGCGAGGAATTGCGCCGTGAATTGGATCAAACACTCGTACCGTACTATTCCCAATTCTACCGAAAATATCGTGCGACGTCGTTCTCGAAAAATCCCGGAAAATATGCGAAATACACGCCCGAACAGGTGTCAGCGCTGATGAAAAATTTCTTCGACACCGCCGCGTAATTTCGACGATATTAAGGGGGTGCGGCAAGTTTATTATGCAAATTATCCGTCATAATGGAATCATAAAGATTTCCAAGGCTTTTTTTCACTTCGATTTATTTCGACGTGAAAAATGTTTCTGAATTTTCTATCGCTGTGAAATATGAAAAAAGTGTACCGACGTATTTACGTTTTACGTTTTTGAATGCTTCTCGTTTTACTATCATTTTTCTTCAAACCGCTATGATGGCAAAACATACGAGACAAAGATCTGTTTTTACTTTTTTTCCATTCGAATCAGTTTGATTCGATTTTAATTTTCACAAAGTCATCACAAAATGTTGCATGCGAAAAATTATTAAATCAACAGTGTTCTTTTTCTTTCTTCCCCTATATTTTCTACGATTTATAAATCAAATGGAAGGCAATAGCTTCTATGCAAATATCCCATTACTGCATCTTTCGACCGAAGAAATTAACATTGCAAAATTTTTATGACATCCTCGGATTCATTAATACGTTTGTTCAAAAAATATTTTATTTTTAATCATCCAGAAATTTAGTTGCAAGTGCTTCGACAATGTTGTAATCACGTGTTGTATTGTAAATTTCCCGAAAAGCCACTTTTCGAGTTTTTAAGCTCGCGTACCCCCTTGAAATGCACAAAAATGTAAATTTGTAGACTTAAATTGTAAAAAATAAAAAAAAACGTAAAAAAAATCTTAAGCAAACTTACATCGATCCGCTGACTTGTTTTCTTTCTTCTCCGCAGCTGTGAAGATGGCAATGCGAATATTCGAAACGACAATTCGTTTAGTAAACACCCATTTAATAAAGCAAATTTAGTTACAATATCTATGGTTCCTCATCCACGGGCCGAGTGAATAATCGTCGTTCCTATTGGCGTCGATCGCCCGACCTGGTCGTTTTTACTCGATCGCCGTATTTTATAGCGAAAGGAATTGCAAAAAAAGGTCCTTCGATCGATCGACGATTCGGAACGACGGAAAATACAGTAAGTTTTTTTTTCCATTTTTTTTCCATCTCATCTCGTTTCTCTCGTATATACCTCATATATATATAAAAAACAATTAACGTTCGATTTAGATTCGATTAGTTGGCTTATACGTTACGCGGTTGATGATAGGGGGTAATAGGAATAAGTTTGAACTCCAGCAATTATTTACAATTATTTCCTATGGCTCGCCTATTTTTATATGTATATCTCGCTTTTTTCCATTTTTTATCTCTCACTCTCTATCTATCTCTCTCTCTTTCTCTCTCGTGCACACTTTTCAACTTTTTCACCCACAAATCTTTCTCATGCAATCCAGCCAATTATATTCCACTCGTTCTCATTTTTTGTTTAATATTCTTTCGTGCATTCTTGCTGTCCCTTTCGCTTCGACGATTTTTTTTACAAGTTCGCAAGGAATATATTTTTTTTAATTTACATCTATTTTTTTGTTTTTTTGTGTTTTTTTTTAATGCTACGATACGATATTTCGAAAAACAAATTGTTGAATCGAGTCTGTAAATAAAATGGAAAGAAATGAAAATCACTGCCTCGGTGACAATTGTGCGTAAGTTTAATAATCGGATCTTGAGTCTTCAAACGATAATGATAGTCTACAAATTCGTAATTGATTCATTATTAATTCGAGCCGTGAAAATTCATTTGATTTATGCGGGCGAATTACACACGTTTGCGACGAACTCTGCCAATCATCGATGACCGATGGATAACGTTACAGTCTCTATGGTTTTTAAATCTAAACAATGTTTTTTTTATTTACCCTACCGAAGACAAACTTTATGAATAAACCTTTTAAATACAAAATGTAAAATTAAAGTAAAGAGAATGTTATAACAAATTGTTATTAACAATTATTTTGTAGGGTCATCAGCATTTTTTTATACGGCAGCTGTTTTTTTTTAAGTTCGAACTAAGTTCTCACATAAAAATGTTCCTATGGTCGTAGGAACGAGCAATTGTTCGTAACAATTTTTTTAACAATTGTTCATAACAGTGCTATTTGTAACATTTGTTTTTAATATTCCCCAATTTTACAATAAAAAAAAGCATACAGTCATCGTCAGTATGACGAATATTGATGTTTCTCATCGAAAATAAAGACTGGAGCGTCAATGATCATTCTATCGATTTTCAGACCTCATTTCGCGAGTAATCCGCTCGCTGGTCGTGACGAGAAATCCGCGAAGGGACATTCGGCGTTGTTCCTGCAAAAATAATCGAAAGAAAAAAAAATCGAAATCATCCCGCCTTATAACGTAAATACAATTGCAATGCAATACGCGTGTCTCTCCTCTAAATTGTTTTATTCTCGCTCGCGCTAAATTTTTTTCTTTTTTTTAAATCTGTTTCACGATCTTTTCTACGTTCCTTCGTCTTCCCGCAGAGCTCTTGGTATGTATATAGTAATATTTTTTGTTTTGTTTTTTTTTTTTGCTTTTCATTTACCGTTCATTAATCATAATAATATATATAATCATTAATTAATAATAATAATAATAATATTATCCATATACTCTAGTATACTGTACACAATCGGTTCATATTTTGGCTTCTCTCGCGACACATACATGCACACACACGCTTCCTCTCTGTCTCTCCTCATTCACTCAAATTCTTTCATTTTCCTCGCTATTTTTTGTCTCATCTCGAACGTATCGAAGCGAATAATCTGTTCTCTTTTTCTTCCATTATTTTCATTTTAAAGTCGTGCGCGACTGTTTCGGGCCTTTTTTTTGTTTTCATTTTTTTTTGTCGCAAATTTTTTCGATTCGATTCGAAATAATAATAATCATTATTATTATTGTTTATTCCCGTGTCGAGAGCGTTTTTGTTTTATTTGACGTGTCTTCGATCGATCTTATCGGCGCGTCGAGAAGCCTTTTTATCCACGGTCATTTCTTTTTTTTTGCTTTATCCTTCAACTACGTTTTTATTTATGTATTCTTTTATTCAACGCCTTTTGTCGCTTCCAGCCGTATGCGCTCTTCTTTTCGCCATCGATTTTTCTTTTCTTTATTTTTTTTTGTGCGTTTCGCCGGATATACCGGACTGTGCGGACTCTTTCACATTATTCTTTTTCTCTTCTTCATTCGGGTGTGGAAATTCGCGCGGGAGAGATGACGGGTACAAGAGCGTTTGTTAATTCGATCGCTGGCGAAAGGGGGCCGTGCTCGAAGAGAGCGAGGAGAAGCGGAAATTGAAGCCAGCGCGGAAACGAGCTTTCGGATGATAAACTTATTTGCGTATCGATCTTACGGCGGAACGCGATTGGCGAAGGATGTATTCGAAACGTCGAAGATCGATAGCTTCATCTCGTAGGCGTTGATTTTTTTTTTTTCATTACGCTGATGTTTTAATGCGGGCTTGTTGTTCTTTTGCTGTTATGTTGTTGTTGTTGTTGTTGTTGTTGTTGTTGTTGTTATTGTTGTTGAGTTTCCTTGTTGAAACAATTAATATTATAGGAGGCAACATTTGCGCTTCGGTTTTACCTGGAGAACGGGACAGAGAACGGCGCGTATCGCCTCGTCGAAAACTGTCTTCAGGCCCTTCTGCGTAAGGGCCGAGCACTCGAGGTATTTCACCGCTCCGATTTCCTTAGCCATCGCCAGACCCTGCAACGAAGCATCGATAAACAAAAAATTATGCTACGTTTTTATTTATTTTTATAAATAAACTTTTTTGAACTTGTGTGATTGCAACACTCGGCTTCGGCTTGTACTGCGAATTCACACTCGTCAGAAAAAGTTTTTTCGCACTCGTATCGAAATGTACTATTTTGTAACAAGTTCTCGACGAGTGTGAAGTGACGCACGAGCCGAAGGCGACTGAGGCGCTTCACACGAGTGCGAGAAAGATCGATTTTTCTCGCTCGTGTCACGAACCGGTTGTTACGGTTATTTTTCCCGCACTAGTGCGGGGAAAACACGGAAAAGGGAGTTCTGACTAGGGTGAATGCTGCACTCGTCAAGAACTCCCTTTCTACGCGAAACAAATAACTAATTCCCTGTATCTGACGATTCGCCAGGGAAAGACAATTTTCTTTGTTATATTCCACATCACCTTGAGGGACTGTTCGACGATTTCAGGCGAAAAGCGTATTTTCGTTGTCGATAAAGAGGAAATCGTGTAAAAAATCCCGTACGATCGATTGTTCACAAGCGTGTTCCGAACACGTGAAAAAATCAGCTGCTTTGAATGTAACAAACTACAGAACGAGTTCAATTATTATTTCTGTATTATTCGCTTAGTATCTTTGATTTTTTTTATCCGTCTTGGACAATTTTTCATATTTCAAACCAGAGATTTGTTTTACATCGTCGCACCATAAATTTATTAGAAGAACAAACCTGAGGATATGTGATGGGCGCGAGTTTCTTGTCTTTGAGTTTCTCGATAGTTTCCTTGTCCTCGCGTAGATCCAATTTGGTTCCGACAAGGATAATCGGAGTCGAAGGACAGTGATGACGGACTTCGGGATACCACTTCGCCCGAACGTTTTCAAAACTCGCTGGGTTTACGAGCGAGAAGCAAATTAGAAAAACGTCAGTCTGCGGATAACTCAGCGGCCTTAGCCTGTCGTAATCTTCTTGACCCGCCGTGTCCCACAATCCGAGATTTATGGGTTTTCCATCGACCATTACATTGGCCGAGTAGTTGTCGAACACAGTCGGTATGTATTCGCCAGGAAAGGCGTTGGTAGTGTAGCTGATCAACAAGCATGTTTTACCCACGGCACTGTCGACAAAAAAAAAAAAAAAGAACAATTCAATCGTCAGAAAAAGAAAACATCGGAAAAGTTGTATTTAAAAAAACATATTTTGTTAAATTATCATTATTATTGGATAGAAGCGTCGAATTAGATTGCCTAATGAGTTCAGAAACATCAACAAATTTTCAGTATTTCCCGTGCAATGTTCAGGACTGCGCACCTGCTACGCCCAAGTCTTTAGGCTGTGGCGTTTTCTGATATTTAGATAGAAGTGTTTTGCTTCATGTAAATTTCAGCAATCTCTCACATCGAAAACCTTGCATATTTATATACCATGTAAAAAGGGCCGTTGACCCGCATTCTTATATAATAAATAAATAAATAATTAATAATTATTATTTATTTACAGAAAGTCATCGAATCTGCATCATGTAGTTAACATTAAGTAGACAAGTGTTTATCGAGTCTATTTTTAAATTGGTTGATTAAATCTAGAAATATATTTTATCCCCTTTCACGGGATAAAGCAATATTTTAACGGGCGTTTATTTTACGCGACGCTAATCAGAATTAACATATTTTGTAAAGAAAAAAAAAAAAAAAACTAACGCGTTCAATGATTTTTTTAAGTCAAAAATTGCGTCAATGAAAAATGCCGTATGTTTCCGAATTAATATTTTTCGATCACTAAAAGAAGGTTCAAAGATTTTTAGTTTATAATTTTTATTTTTTATTATATAGAGTAAAAGGGTCAGTGAATAAAAACTCGAACGAATTAACAAATTGATTCAATGGTTAAGGAATTATTTCGATATTTTTTTTCGCATAATACAAGATGAATTAATAGATCCGTGAGTCTTGCATACATAGCCGATGAGTTTCATTCGATGAATCATCTGGCGAACATTTAAATGTTATACAATGTTCGTTAATCAGGTAGGTGTTAGTTTATTGCCGTTGTTTAGTCATAAATAAAAAAAACTGCTATATTTTCATGATACAAACATTTTCCCCGTCAAAAACCGTTCAAACCGATTTTTCATGCAATTCTCCAATGTCATTCTTGAAAGAAGTCTTTTCTTCATACAAAGATACAACGCATCGAACATTTGAGCCAAAAACGATTTTTAGAACGGTGCTCTTTTCTTCAAACGTTCAAAATGCCTCTGTATCGCCTAAAACATCGATCATACATGCTCTTTGCAACAACGGCATAAGTTTTTCGTTCTCGTTTGCCTCAGCGCGCATCCATTCGCGGAGATCCGAAATTGATTGATTGACAATTCGCCAACATTGTCGACTAGTCGATTTATTCGGCCAAGACTTTTGCGTACCATAACCTGAAAATTACGCCAAAGATTTCCTAGCGCAATATATTTAAAAAAAACTACGCCCGTTGCCTCTCAGACATTTCAACCGAACCTCCTTCCGGTGGTAAACAGAACAATAATAATAGTAATAGTAGCAACAATATCGGTCTCGTTAGGATTTTTGATTGGGCGGAGGACGGCTCGGAATAAGGGTCGGCTATCGAACGCGATGTTCGCGTCGTCTCGGCGAGATAAACCAAGCTCTCCGTCCCTCCCGATCCAAAGGCTCCGCGGAAACATTCAATCCCCTCCCCCTCGAAAAATTGAACGATCCGATTCGCAAGTAAAAGAAATAACCTTCGACCGTTCTTTCTTTAATTCTCTCAAGTAAAGGAATCCGAGAGAAATTTTCTTGACTCAGATCGAAGGCAATACTCTCGGGTTAGCCTCACGACACGCCCGTAGCTTCTCGGCCTCCCGAGACACCCACGAAGAGCGTGACGATGAGAATTCATACGATGCCGCTGCATACCGAATTACATTTTTTTCTCCTTCCAGTTTCATTAATTTTTTATTATCTCTTTTGTCGGAGGAAAGAAAAATTCTTTGCTTTCGAGAACAAGCGACTTCGGATTAGCGTTCGTCGCGAGACAATTCGCGAGAATTTTCAACAGAAAGCCTGGCATTCACATTTTAAGGACGAGGGCAGGGAGGAGGGGGGGGGGCACTCCTGATCGTCCCAGTCGCGGTTAGGCTCGTCCGTGTCCCGCGCACGCATCCTCGATGTTCCATTTTCCCACCCCGACACAAAAAAAAAAAAAACCCACGAATCCACCGTCGAAATATATATTTTCATAAAATCCAAATTGTAAACTCTCGACTCACCCGTCGCCAACGACGACGCACTTGATGGCTTGCATCGTTGTGCCTAGCCTTGTGTCTCTCCCGAACTAAAAAAACACTCGACACCTCTTGGTACAGCGAGGACCTCGTAACTGTGCTCGCCGATTTTTTCTTTTTTTTTTTATTTCTCCTTTTCACGCTCTCACACTCGAACTCGCAGTCACTCTCGTTGACGCGAGATACCGAAGTATATTTGTGTTATCGGAAGACGTTAAAATATATCCCGATTATGATGCGTTGGCCAGTTCTAATGATGGCTCACACACTGCTCGGATATCGCGATTCCGATGACGAGTTGTGTCCAGTACTATCTCACTCGCTCGCTCCGAGCTCGCTCTGCCAGTATGGCGAGTACTATGCACGTTAAACAGTGGCCCCTTGCCTGTATGTATTTACGTGTTCGATGTGTGTATGTGTGTGTGAGCGCGTTCATGTGGTAGGCGGCCGGTGATGGTGTAAGACGTGCGTGTAACCATCGACAACGGAGTGGTAGAATTTACTACTAGCTGTAGTAAGCGCGCCGAGCCCGCGCGAGAAATGGGTTGCCCGAGTGTCCTCTAGCTCTTTCTCCGTTTGCCTTGTGCCCGTTGCCCGGAGCGGGTGACAGGGAAGAAAGGCGCAAGGCGGGGGTGCCGATGCGCGAGGTTCGGACGAGCTGAGGAAGAGAGAGAGAGAGAGAGAGCGGAGAATGCGTATAGCAGTGACGGGTACGCGTAGTACCAATACAGGCGAAGGTTCAAGGAGCGTAGAGCAATGGGTATGGTGAAGTTGTATATTAGTGTATGTGAAAGTATGCAATGGCGGCGCTAACTCGATGAGAAACGCAGTAGGGGGTATCCCCACTTCTGCATAGCGCTCCGAGCTCGTTGAAGTTACCGGTCATTTGACCGGGCAGTGTCGGTCATGTGACGACGCGAGATGGCAATTTGGTGGAATTATGAAAGGAGCGTAAAGGAGCGTAGAGATAGTTGCGTGTAGGAGTTTTGAAGTGGGTTAAGGAAAGTTTGCATCGATTAAGGTGAAGTGAAAGTCACGTGACGGAGCCAGGAGTGTGAGAGAGATAACGCCATTGGGTTGACGTTGGAGCGAGAGAGAGCGATGGAGAACGTGTTTCACTTCACCTTAAGGAAGAGTCATGGATTTTGAGGGAAATAAAGTTTTGGCTGGTGCTTATCAGTCTTGACCACGGTCTTATACGCAGGTCTGGGTACTCCCCATGTAGTCAGTTGCACCGAAAATGAAGCCAATATGGCAGTCAATTCAGGCCGAATTGTGATTATTATTCTGTCCGCGCATGCGCAATACGTTGAAACTCGGAATGTCGTGTAGTAATCGTATGCCATGAAATATTATTTACGAATGAGAATGCAACAAAATATTCACAGCAAATAAACAAAAATGTAAAAAAGCAGAGTCCTGTTAATAAGAAAGTGGCCAAGTTTTATACCACATAATTAATTGGAATAATATATTTATTTAGACATTGAATAGAGTTGCTCCTTTTTTAAGCCTACCTTCAAACTGCGAATTTGGTAATTATTTTTATTTTATTTTTTATTTTATGAAAAAATAAATCGTTGGATTAGTAGATTCGTTTGTAATCGTTGAGTTGCACATATGCGTGTAGATAAAGCAGGCCTGGATTGGTAGCCATTGTTGGCTTCAATTTTGGCACGCTTTTGCCCGGCGAGTGTCCAGACTTGTCTATAAATCCGTGGTTTTCATCGCCTAAGGAATAGTCATGGGGTTTGACGGAAATAAAGTTTTTAGTTGGTGCTTCTTAGTTTTTACCGTTATTCTTCTTCTTCTTTCTTGTAATTGTTTTATGCCAGAGGCCAAGTACCAGATTGAACGTTCTTATTTCTTTCAGCTTTGGCATCAGGTCCGGCGAACTCAAATCACGGACGGGGTTGAAGAGGGCCGGCCAATCACAGCGTCAGGATTTAATCGGAAAACTATTCGATTGGCTGGCACTCTTTCGTTACGTGAAGGTCTCGGCTCGTTGTCCAAATCAGCAGTTGTGTAAAGGTAAAAGTGTTAGCCTATACTCGATCATTTGGTGATGTTCGGTAATCTAATTAAAATGATTCGTGGTTAATTCTTTAATTACTATTATTTTTTTTTTATATAAACCGTAGAGTTAACCAAACATTTTTTTCGTAATGTTTTTTTTTCTGTCGGAACATATTACGATAATTGGCATAGCTTTCTCTATGAGTTAAACGAAAATTGATATTAGAGAGATGATGTATAATCTGTTATCGTAACTATGCCGATAAATGCAGACGCATCTTAATGCGATTTTGCGAATAGGCTTGCGGAAGTTTGTGGCCCGTGGTCGAATTTTTGCTCACAGTGTTACTGGGGCCTTCTACAGCATTACCAATAGTTTGCGTGGGAGACAAGATCTCCGCGCTTAAGGGGAAGTGAAACAGCTGTGCGTGCGAGAGAGATAGTTGCAATTTTCAAATTGACTTTACTCAATAGTGCTCATTCTTTTAAAGAAAAAAAATGAATTCGAGCCGGATGCAAAATCACTGTGCGCATTCGACTCGAATTTGCTTTCTCCTCAAAAAAATTAGCACCCTTGAGAACAGTTTATTACAGTTTTCATTACCGACCGCGGTATTTCACTTCCCCTTAAATCGTATTTTCGCCAGATATCCCCAGAGTGGAATGCAGTCCAAAAGTAAAATAGCGTAATATTTTTTTATGATAAAAATAAAAAATATAGCTTACGAAGGTTTGATACTCACTACCTAGTTATGAGTTCTTTTTTGCAGTTGGTCGGCTCGTCTCTGAGGAGACCTTAGCCATTCTCTTCAAGTTACGCGTTCTTACTGAATGCCATGAGAATTCTTAGATATCTCTTACAGAATCGGCATTATGCACAAAGGCGTTTCGAACGAAATCGACTGAATGAATGAGATAAATTACCGACGCACGGAGATGCGAGCGGTCGATATTGCAGATGCCTGCTTGTTCCAGAAGTGATGATATTCGCCGGGGAATGCCCCTAAGCGTCAACGTTACGACATTACCGCAATCTATATTCTCGTGCGGTACGTAAGAACCTAGCATTCAATGTACACAGTCTTCTTCCTCATCATTTTATCAAGTAGCAATTAGTGCTGACTATTAAAGAGACATTATATAAGATAAAAGAATGACTGAAACAAGATTTTCTTATGGAATATATGGGTCACTCCGTCCCAATTGAACCATCTTCGGACCAGACCCTCCTAATTCCGGCGAAACGTTTTCGTTGCGGTTTGCCGGGCCAATTTATAAAGCCCATTCGATGACTACAAGAGTATCAATCCGCCGACCCGCAATACCTTTTTCTGTCCATCCCCATCTGACGACGGCATGTGCCACTCGCTCTCACTCCGGCGCTTCAAATATTTTCACTGACAAGTGTGTTCTCATGAGGCAACAACAACTCACTGCTTGTTCAAAGTTACGGGCCCATTCGAAAGCGACCTAAAACGACAGAGGTAGGGAATTCCCCGCCTCCACCACGCCACGCTGACTCATCGGAGAAGCTTACTTCATATTTCGGGTCTCCGGGCGTGCGGCGTGCCACGATGAGCCTTCGGAATTAGTATCCATGAGATAGTGGTCGAGAAAGGACTCTCCGCTGTGCAAGAACCGGTTATCTGTTCGAGAAACAAGCAATCTAATCGTACCGTTCTCATAACTTGGAGAGATACAATAGCGACTCGGTTTTTATCGTTTTTAATAAGACATTGGATTAAATTGTAGATTACACAATTACTTTTACCCAAGATTTGCCTAAATTCGGAAATCGCGAAGTAAAAGCAAAGAATTATTCTTCGGTAAAAGCTGTATAAAAAAATGTCCATTCCTATTTACGATTGTTCGTTGCATCGCAACAAACAAATTTCCGATTTTATATCCAAACCGGAGCTTATTGGATACTTTAGTGTCGACGGCGACAGAACTTACTTGCCTGATTCATCGAGAATGATGTATTACAAACCTCCGTGCGCCGGGAAACATGTTGCTCTTGATCTTGACATAGGAAACGAATTTGCGAAACGCAGAGACGAGTCCTTCATCGAGGAAGGAATGGTCCATATCTTAGAGTGGATCAAATTGAATCGCACGAAGATTGAACTGTCCACTCCGAGCGATAAATGGTAAGTCGTAGCATTAATGCTTACTTTGCGATTTCACTTGGTAGTCATCATTAATATGTACGTACATGTACATATTACGGCACGGGAACATTATCTACACATTATAAGTCCGAAGACACTACCGCGTAAAAAACGCGCATAAAGTTGTTACGCTCTCTTCTACGGACATCGAGGAAGTTTCCATTCGTTATTGTACGACTTTAATACCAAGTAGTTTTTGGATTTTGGGTATAGTTGAGAGTAATTATGCTCCACTCTCGCTGAGGAACAATAAGCCAGTAACAAAGCCGTGAAACCGTTGGTGTATCAAGGGAAATTAGGGTGTCCATTTTGTACCCGAGTTCCTGCAATTCGTTTGGCTTTACTGTTAATCTATTGTCTCCCGCGGTGAGTTGGGTACAACGGAAAAAGATTTCTAAAATATTTTCAACGGCAATTAAATGACTATTTATGACAAAAAAGGTTAATGTTCGATTTGCCGAGTTATAATTTGCCGTATGGTGGTCCAATAGACCATTTACCGAAGTCCTTCAGCCTGGTTGTTCCCGATGCATTTTGTGTGGTGCTTTACAATTTGACAAACAGTAAAGGTTTCTTAATATTAGTTGAAGACAACAAGGTAAATAAATAATATTGCCAGGGTATGTACACACTTAAATGTTCACGTAGTATTGCCAGGTTCCTCTTTCAATTGGTTTAATATTTGGCTCAGAGATGACGTCGGAAGTTAGTGTTTTCTGCGGATTCCCGGAGGGATTGTCTTGTAGAGAGGGGTTATTGTTTCGAAACATTCTTTAGTAAATTTTGTTGTGAGGATTTTTGCAATGATGGAATGTACGCCTCTGGCCGCGTGGCAGGGTAATGACGCGAAGTCCCTGGTCGTCCTCGGTCGCCCACGTATTTTGAGACATTAGACAATCGTTAACAATATTGAAATGTTTCAAATGATTTAAATTTTTTAAATTTGTAAAAAATGTAAAATTTAAAAAATTTTTAACATTTTTAAAATTATTTTAATTGTTAAGTGATTTGTATTTAATTTTGGGACTTGCATAAAAATCATGTAACTGCAATATTACTGTTATTAATGTGACGCGGGGCAACTCAGGATTTTTAAACTAATTTTTAATTTTTTTTAGGATTCAACCGGACTTTGTCTGTTCTCGCGGTCTATTGACCAGGCTGTTTAGAACTCGGGATTCAAAAGATGCCTGGATAATATATGCAGCCAAGTGGAGGGGTACAATATACATGCGAGCTGATAAAAAAGCTAAACTGCAGAATATGCAAAATAAAACTCAGATGAGAATGTCATCTTGGGGCCACAAATTCGAGCAATATCTTGTAACAGGTACGAATTAAATTTTTCTCCAGCAGGATTTCTTTTACAACAGCTTGTTACAGATAATGTTTTTTTTTTTTTTTTAAGATTCACCGGATAAGTCTCCGGACACGTCGAAAGTCGTCGTCGAAACGGATGAGTTTAGGTGCGTTTACAAGAGGCGTTTCGGCGAGCACACGGTTCTTTACGCTTCTGAAATGGACGCCGTCTCGTCCGAGACGAAGCTCGAGGATCCTCTGCCTATGAAAAACCTGAAATTCGTCGAATTGAAGATAAACAAAATGATTCAACATGGTGGACACGAACGCACCCTCAGAAAATACAAGTTTTCAAAGTGGTGGTGCCAGGCGTTTTTATCGAATGTCGACAAAGTTGTTTGCGGCTTCAGGGACGATAATGGAATGGTTCATAAACTGAAGGACTACAGCGTCGCCGAATTGGCCAGGATGCCTGATGTATATTTTCCTTTTGTTTACGTTAAGAAAAAAACCTTTTTTATATTCTTGAAACTTATCCTTTCCGTCGATTAACGTGATTGTTTCAGTCTTGGGACCCGAGAGGTTGTGCGGATTTCTGTGCATCGCTGCTGACGAGGATCTCGAAAACCGTTATAAACGAGTGCGACGAAACCATCTACAAATTCGAGAGACTTCCTCATGCCAATAGCATTTACATCACCCAACTACCGGCTTCGTCGGAACACGAATTTATTCCCAAGTCGTACAGGGATGCAACTGAATAAAGATTATTTTATTTAGATTACGATGTTCGTCCGAAAGCCAAACGCGTTGGAAGGTAAATAGTCAATCGCGCCATTGAATAGCCCGATACACTTTATTTCGAGGCTTAGATTTTTAATTGGCGTATGTAACCCGAAAGCCGTTAAATGTTAATTAAGCGTCGAATTTATCGAGGAATTTGTACAAAGTAGAGTTGTATTGGACCGTATGTACATCCTGCGCTCGGACAAATTCGTTCGGATTAGATTATTTTGTATCCTAACAATATTATTTTGTATTCTATCAATACTATTTTGTATTCTATCTTATTTTGTATCCTATCACTGAAAAATAAATTTTTCAGTGATAAAAAACGGCCTGCGAAGTTTCATCGATTTTAAAGTTTCTTAGTAATTCTGCCCTATAAGAGACCAAAACTGTCATGTTCTGGGTCACGATGCGGTAATACCGCCAAGGTCCTTAAACAGTTGCATTCCCGCTCGCCGTCATGCTTTTTTCCTTCCAGATTTTATTTAATTATAACGTGATTGCAAGTTCGCCAGGACGCAGCACATAAACAAGATATTGTCCGAATACGCTAGCATATTCACCCTTAGTTTTGACAATATACCGTAACTTTTTATCCTCTGCATAGTACGCGCTGTTTGAACGCGAACGCCCGCCACTATTTCCGCTTCCGCAGTTTCTTCGATGGAACAGTCATTGTCCTGAGAACGCTGCGGCATCGCGAGCAGAATCTCTTTCCCGATATCTTTCACAGCGGATCTTAGTTCCGGGGATTCTTTGGTCGTGACAACGACATCGCCCGCTTCAAGAAGATCCAACAATCCACTGTTCCTCGCAATTTCGGCGTACCCTGTTTGTCCACTGTAAAGTTTCGAAACAAACGAAATAAAACCGTTCGTCGTGCAACCGATGAGAAATTTGACGATGAATGCTTTTTTATCGTTCGAATAAAATTGCCAACGTTGCTCGATGTCTCGGGGTTTTTCGACTTTTATGTTCGCCCAATTAACGACGACGCGTCGGTTCTTGCCGTTTTTTTTTAGCGTCGTTGGTATCCTGGATTGCAATACTTCTCTGCTGGACCACAGAACAAAGTTTTTACAGGCATGTGATAAAAATTTAAGCGTCCGACGAAACGTTTGAGAAATTGTGACCCGGTCCAAGTCGAACAAGAGGCTCAGTACTGAGAAATCAAGATCTTGTTTCATTTTTATTAGAAAAATTAGTAATCGGTCTTCTTGAGATATCTTCGATTCCTTCGAGCCTTCTAGTATTCTCAACAGTAGCCGGAATGTGTCGAACGTCACACCGGCGAGATCAATCATCTCTTGATCCTTCGTTATCGAAGAAAAACCCTTGAAGCCTGAAACACTGTTCGACAGCGAGTTCTCAGGTAAATTTGTGTAGTCGGTGCCGACCGCTGCGTCACGATAAGCACACTTCGTTTTGCGATGCGCTTCTATTTCTGGAAAACACGCTTGAATCTCTGCCTCGCAGATCCTACCCTTGATGTAACGATTGCAGATAAAAATATTGAAGTCCATCGTTGTTTCTGAAAAATCTACCTGCGTCGCTCGATGACATTGCGAAGCTCTCGAAGCATCTTCGCGTTCGCGGCAAGATCGTACGTCGTTGAGAGGTTCCTTTGACACGTGGATGTACTGCTTGCAAGAACTCTCAGGGAGTTCCGATTGTCTCGCCAGGTTGTACTCGAACCCACTGTGGTGTTCGCTCGATACTTGTTCGAAGCGCTTGCAAGAACTTTCAGCACTATCCGTTTGTCCTGCCAGGCTACGCTCGTACCTAATTGGATCAAAAAATTTCATAATTAAGTAATCAGGATTTTTAAAAATATTTATTTTGTATATGGAAAAACTCCTTTTACAAGGAGTCAGAAAACACAAAAAATGTCTTTCGATCTATCAAGCTTTTTGATTATCTGAACAAGTCTCAATTGATTTGAATTATGAAGGTTCTACGGTAAACAAATAAAAGTCCAAACAAGAGAAACAAGAAAAATCTGTATGCATGCTTAAAATAAAATTAAACAACTTGTCCAAGTAAAATCCCATACTTCGCCAAAGTACGAGATTTAATTAAGTCCATGTAAAATCTCGAACCTCGCCGAGGTATGAGATTTAAATAAGTCCATGTAAAATCTCGCACCTTGCTGATCTGCCTTTAGCAGATTTTTTTGATGTGTGGACATTTTCAGGAACTTCAGGAAATATAGTTGGTACGAAACTTGGACTGTAAGGATGATCGGACTTTTTGTTTCCAATGAAATGTTGACTGCAGATGCGCGAGTATTTCTTTGGTTCCCAAGGTGTTCCATCTGGGCTGTTAGGGGAAAAAAAGAAAAAAAATCGATATTTAGCGATATTTAGAGGAAGAAAAAATCCCAAGTCTCACCTTACTTTTTTCTTCGGACAGCCGCGATCCACTTTTCTGTTTGCGCTTGCTTGTAGTATACTTTTGAAAAAACGTAAAATCGCGTCCCTGGCGAATTGAGGGTATTATTTTTGCATCCCACGACGCAACAGTTGGCACCGGCTTTTTTTATTTTCGAGCCCATTGTACGAAACAATTTCGTCGAATTGCTCGTCGTATGCGGAACTTGCGACATTGCAGTTCGCGCAGAAAATTATTGTGTAAAATAATTTTTTAACCTTTCGGAGGGTAATCAAATGAAGTTGCAGAGTGAACAGGCGCACTACGGCGGATGGCCGTACAATGAGTACCAAGTCTAGCCTCAGCGCCACTGCCGCCTCATTCTGTAAGGATGTGAGGTGGTAAATAACTGGCATGATAGCACGGTAAATTGCTCGTCAGTTACCGCGGCTACGAACTATATTTACCGATGGCAATTCATCTATGAAATAAATAAAAAATTAACAAATAAAAATATGCATTTTGTTGTTGTATCGGTAAGTTAGGTTTTGTAAACAATTAAATCTTGTTTCGAACTCGTCCAGTATTTTTGCGAAGTATAAAGCTCGCCTTACATAAACTGTAGGGCAGCATTTATAGATAAAGTTACCGATAAACATTTAAATTTACACATAAAATTGCAGATTAAATTTAAATTTATAAGTTAAAATTAACAGATTCGGCGGTAGGCAGCAAGCAAGTTATGAATATTACAGATAACGTAATTGGTAAAAAATTGTAATTGATATTATTTATCGGTAAAATCACAACGCGGGTAATAGTTTCGTATGGGATTAGCACATGAATTGTTTCAATGTTGTTCTAAGCGAAAAGCTATATGGTCTATTTGCTGATTGATTTTTTCTTATTGAATGTACCATCAAGCCATTTACAGTGCAATTTGGAAACCTGCCACACCGACTGAAGGAATGAAAAACTACAGCGCCAGGTAGCGCTCATTATCGAAGTAGATGTCGCAGGAGCATTTTTCAGTGTCCAGAGCATGGATGTTGGTTATTGTTGGTTATGATCAATTGTTTTTACGGAACCACAATTTTACACTGCGAACGACCACGTGAAATGTTTAAACAATAAAATTATCGCACCGAAAATACTGTTCTTAACAGCATTTAATAAAGAAAAGAAAAAAATCCGTTGTAAGTCAATTTTTAGCCTTCTAGCGACTCGTTCGTCGCGAGGTGTCTCGTATTTTCCTTGCGATTGTTTGTTTCCAAATTTCCGTTACATATTTGTGAAAAAAATAGAAAAAATTATTTTTTTTTACATAAAAATTTATTTGCGTTCTACGGTTTTTATTATTGCATGAATTCAGGTTAAATTGGTCCCTTTGCCAAGTGCAACTTGGCAAGGTGAGCTGAAACCAGTGTCAGGTTTTGTGACTGATTCTTTATACATTAACTGGCACAGTTATTTTCACGGATAAAAGACGAGAACGTCACCGACCGTCAAATAATTGTACATGATGAAGTTCATCAAAAGTTCAGCACCCATGAAAAAAAAAAAATAGTTTACAGTGTCACTATTGATTGAGCTTGGGAGGGAGGAGATGTCGCATCACCTCATACCAAGTGTTCACTGGTAGTATCTGACTTGAAAAATGATTTCAGATAGAGGAGCCAAGAAGAAAATGTCGTCGTGGAAAAAAGCAGCGAAGACCGGCCAGAAGACTCACCGGGAACGTCATCAGCCGGAATCGAGGAAGCATCTCGGATTACTGGAAAAGAAGAAGGACTATGTCCTGCGAGCGAAGGATTATCACGAGAAGCAAGCGACTCTGAAGCTTCTGCGGAAGAGAGCTTTGAACAAGAATCCCGACGAGTTTCATTTTCACATGATAAATTCGAAGATAGAGGACGGCGTACACCGGGAGAAGGAGAAGGACGAGGAGCATAGCGCGGATCAGTTGAAGCTCATGGAGACCCAGGATCTCAAGTATGTCGCTTACAAGAGAAACATCGAGGCGAGGAAGATAGAAAAGCTGCAGAGCGAGTTGCACATGATCGATGCCGCGAACGAAACACCGAATAGCCACATATTTTTCGTGAACGACGGTGAGGAGGCGAGGGGTTACGACCTCGCAAAGAGATTGAACACACATCCGGCCCTCCTGGGCCGAAGAACCAATCGGCCGAAGCTGAGCAAATTGAGAGAGATGAAAATGCCAGAGGTCGACGAGCGTACACTCGCGAAGATAGAGCAGCAGAAACACATGGCGTACACGGAGTTGGACAAGAGACTGAACAGGGAACGAGAATTGACGATCGTACAACAGAAATTAGAAATCCAGCGCTCCCTGAAGAACAGAACAGTCGCTAAGCCCAAGCAGATAAGAGCCGCCAGCAAAGACTCTGCCCCCGTTTATCAGTGGAAGTTTCAGAGAACGCGTTGAAATTTGAATTCGTGTATGGAATTGAAAATATATATTTTTTAATCATTAATTCATGTTTGATATTCATTGGTAGAGGCACACGGTTCAAAATAGATACATATCTTATATATATTTTGGAAAGTTATTTATCCCTGGAAAAACGTCACTACTGGTTCCGAAAATGATTTTTCCGATCGGAAGTGACGTCATACCGGAAATGCGTCACTTCCGATCCAAAAACTTCATTTTGAAAAATGGGCACTCCGAAACGGATGTGATGTATTGCCGGTATGACGTCACTTCCGGTAGAAAAATGAGATTTTTCAACCGGAAGTGACGTGTTTACGGTAAAGCTCCGGTTTATTAATTCCATAGTCCATAGCGAGGAAGAGGGCGCTAAGCGAACTCGGGAATTGAGCCCCAATCGTAAATATGATTACCTTATAGTGACGGATTGATTTGATTGGTCCATTCTGTCAGATGACGTTAGTATCTGACAAAAGGGACCAATCAAATCAATCTGTCATTTTTTACCGTAATCATTTTCACGCTGAATGGAAAACGTCAAATAATATACTTCAATACAGTCAGTCGCGTACCAAATTCGGATGCAGTGAGTGTTATATTTTTCGTTCCGTCTTCGTCGATCACGTGAGATTGTTGAGAATTCGCTTGACAATATCGAGGAAAATTATTCCGGCGTAAAGTGTAGGCGATAGAAGGGAAATCGTGTTTGACAATTAACTCTAAGTGCGATTAGGTTAGGTTACCAAAATACGACGGATCGAACGAAAAATGTCACACAAGTAGATCCTCAAATATTTAAAATTTGATTTTTGACTTTTTTTTTTTTTTTTTCGAAGCTTCATACAATCGATGGCAGTCACTTCATAAAATTTGCCGCGCGTTCGATCGACCGAGTGCGAGAGATTAGGATTTTCCGTATGTTTCGTCGATACCTCAGTGATAATAAATTATTATCATTGATCTACGGTTATTGCACTTTAAATTACTTATCATAAATGATAATTAGGTTACCGTGATTATGTAATAGGATACGTGATTAGGTTAGGTTAATAAATAATCACAACGCGTCGGACGAAAGTGTCAGTTAAATAGATTCACGAACGTATTCTTTTTTTGCTGTTATTTTTTTTCCAAGCTTTATTCACAGTGACGATAGTTGCGTAAAATTGATCGCGTGTTCGATCGTCCGAATGCAAGAGGTCAGAATCTTCCGTATGTATTTTGTCGATCCTCGACGAAAGCTCGAAATCTCGTGTGCGTAGGAGTCGTCGAACGATGAGTACGTGTTCTGCGCCACCTGCAAAAATGGTGCCCATGTGGCATCAGCAGGTATTCGCCCTTGACGCCAAGTACAACACGACCAGGATGTCGAATCAGTCTGCCCTAGGTACGTCGAGTATGGACACGCAAGTTGCACGAGTTATTTACATATGAAATTTGATGATCAAGAAATTGCTATTAAAAAAGTGTTGTTTGGTAACATTTTGATTTTTGTCGATACGAGGGTTGAGAAAAGAAAAATTGAATGTATAATAAAACCTTGTTTGTCCGGGCTGCATTTACTAGCCCAATGCAGCTAATGATTGGGAGGCTTAGGTTTGATTCACCCTGAGTGTGAAATGGTTTTTACTAGTTCTTACTATTAATATTTCATATCTACTTTTGAGACCAAAATTTGTAAAAGAAAAAAAATATTGAGCAAACTCAAATAGACTCGAGTCAGTTCAAATTTGGTGCCACCCTCAAACCGGATCTTTTTAAATGGCTACTTTGTATTAAATACCATTTAACGTAAACAATGTAGTTAACATTTTCTAACATTTTTTACTTAAAAAAATTCTTTTTATACAAAAACGTTGTTGCATTTTTTTGCTTTTATTCAATAATTACGTGTACTTTCATTGTGACAAAGTTAAAACTCGTATAAGGGATTAGAGAATCAAATTTTTTTATTACTTTCTTAGTATATGTAATTAAGTAATAATAAAAATGTATTACTTATTTATTCATTTATTTAGTTTACGAGACAAACCCTTTTACTTACATACAACAATAAAATATGAATCAGCAAGTAGTGGAAATATCTCTAACAATTAGAATAATATCACCAGATCGCATCTTAGTATAAAACTAGATAAATATATTCCATAATCATTATTATTATTTTTATTATTATTAAAAACCAGACTTGCACATCTCTGACAGAGTGTCTTAGCATATAGACTTGTTGACCCTATTTATCCTGCAGTTGAATTTACAATCTCCAATTTTTGTCTTTTCCTTTCAGGAATGCTCTACATTCGTCGCCGCAGCCAGCTATTGCGCGACAAGGACTCTCGTAACTCGGAGATTCGTTCGCGTTACCTGAAGCTTCGTTCGGAGTTGCTTCGTCTCCGTTACGGAACCGTCGCAGACCAGACGAGCCTCGGATCGCGGCTTTCCGTCAACGGACTCGGAGCCGAGGTTGCCGCTCGACAAGAGAACTCCCAGTCAAGAACGACGGCGGAGAGTTTCGCATTCGCGGGCGTTCACCACGTGTTCGAGCATCATCGGGCACCGATATCGGCCCTGAAGTTCGCAAACAACGACAAATCGAAATTATGCTGCGCCTCGCTCGACGGAATGATTTCGATATGCGACACGACGAGCGATCCTCCTTCCGTCGTCGCCCTGCTTGAGGGTCACAAAAAAGGCGTAACGGCGATAGACTGGAGCATGTCCAACGATCTCGTAGTCTCGTCCTCGCTGGACGCTACGCTTCGTCTCTGGAAAGTTCAAACCGATGCTCCACCCGTTTGCCTGAGAGTCGTTGGCAATCGTCTACGATGCGAAGTACTCTGTTGCGCCTTCGTCCCGGCAAACAACAATCTCGTCGTTACCGGAAATTCAAAAGGGTTCTTGCATCTTCTGAATGTATCTACGGGGATGTACACACCCGGGGGAAGTTGCACGATGGGGGGAAAGGTCAGTTTTCCTTCTTTTTTTTCTCCATTGTAACTTTATAATCAGAGATCGCATTTGCAGGTATGTGACATCCTGCAGTCGGTAACAAATTGTCTTCCCTATTTTCTCCGAGTGGAGCTACGTCATTGTACAGAAACTAAAATCGGCCGAATCGTCGTATGGCCGAAAGTTATGGGTCCGAACGTACTTCATCCGAATAGTCAAACTTCTGAAACTTAATTTTTCGGAATCGTCAAACTGCCGAATCGTTATTTTTCCGAATTGGCAAATTTACGAAACTTGATTATTCCGAATCTTTACTTCAACGAACGTTACTCTTTGGAAAACAGAGCGTGCCAAAATTGAAGCCAACATCGCGGCCAGTTCAGCCGTTTTATCTACACGCATGCGCACCGCGCGTTCATTTCTTTACTAAACGATTACAACCGAATTACTAACCCATTGATTTATTATTCCATAAAATAAAAAAACGTAAAGTAATTACCAAATTCAAAGTTTCAAGGCAGGCTTAAAAATCAATATAAATATTCGTCATAAACATCAGAAAACATTGATAATAAATATCAGTAAATATCGATAATAAATATCAGTAAATATCGATAATCAATATCAGTAAATATTGCCAATCAATATCAATAGATATTGACAATAAATATGATTTTTCTCTTTTGTACAGGTTTTAGCATTAACTTGCGAGGAAAGTGGTGGTTCAATGATGTGGGCTGGTAACGATAGGGGGAACATAGTTTCCTTTCGTTTGGACCCAGGTTCGGGAAGTTTGGTGAAGCTGAGCAGAATGAACGGTCCCGGTGGGCCGGTGACGAGCCTATCCTGGCGTTCATGGCTCTCGAAGGAGGCACCCTGGCCGACGCTGTTGGTCAACAGCGCTTGCAACGCTGTATCCCTGTACAGAGTGGCGAATCGTTTGGGAGGCTTATCGCTGTGGCGCCAATACCCTATCAAACACCGGTAATTCTTTTTTCCTGCTCTCATGGCTACTTCGTTTGCTGGCAATCTTTTAAAATTAATCGCCTAAAAAAAAAAAAAATTCTTCGATATTTCGTCAGTCAATACCCGGTGCGCTCGACCTTCTGTCCGCAAATGGGCGCTTGTCTCATAGCAACCGGATCCGAGGACGGTGCGATACATCTCTTGGACTCAGCGAGGGAAGGTAAAGCCGCGAGAGTTAACAGACTTCACGGACACTCCGCACCGACTCTGGCACTGGCGTTTAATTACGACGAGTCCTACCTGGCCACTGCGGATCATCAGGGATTAGTAATCATCTGGCGCAACCAGCAGAGAAATTCTTAAAGACGATAATTTCGTTTTTCCAAGGCGAAACTCCCTCAGTCGGTATCGAAAACTGCAATAATTTTTTTACGATACTTGGATGACCAGAAGCGAGTTCGTACCCGAAGGTTCGCCGAGACAGATATCCATCCAGCTTGACGTAAAAATTTATTTTCGATCGTCCCAGGTCAGCATCATGAAAATCACGTGGCAATTTTTTAGCAGCAGCGATCTGAAGGATAAGTTATCAATGGTGTCGGCCTCAGTGACTCAATGCGAGCATGTGTATAGCAAATTAAATTATTCGTTATATTTACTTCCATATGACACATTTTTATAATAGGTACGAAACAGTATTAAAAATTATATTATTGTTACCACAATATTAGGAAAAAAGTATCGACGGCGCATCGATATATGCTGCCGAATCATCGTAAGTGTAAAGAAGACCATACGCATGATATCTGAAACAAAGAAAATCCTTTTTGGTGTTAATAGCTTGTCTGTCTCAACGACGATTTTTTAAAACTCGAAAAAATATCGTATTTACATTTTTTTACGCGTATTAAAGTCTCTTAAATACTGCTGTTTAAAATGGCTGTATGAAAATATTTTTCTTATGGACTGCCGACAGGTGGTGATCATTAAAAACAATGCAAAAAAATGTCTCGGCTTGTCCCTGACTTGTTCTAACAGAATAATCATTTTTCCCCGACCAAAATTCAAACTAACTTCGATCAACGAAATTTGCAGTTAATCGGTATTCAAAAACATATGTTTACAGTTAATTTAACGATTACAGAAAATAGCGTTTGTACATCGTTTCTGTGCAGTACAACATTTTTCGGCGCAAACGTGTTTCAATTTTCGACAATTTCTTTCCATTGAATTGAAAACATTCGATGCGTGAGAAAAAAAAAATTGGTTACTTTATTTTTTCTCTTTCCGTATCGCCACTCATTTTACTCGACGTATTAAAAAATTCTCCGCCTTTCCCCATTGGGCCGACCATCTTCCGATTCCCTCGCGTTTCCAGAACTTCCAGGTTTTTCCTGACCGGTGGTCACCGTGCCAAAGTATTTCCCGAAGCCCTCTGAGAGACCGTTTGAAATGCGTTGTAAACCTCCTCAAAAAAATGCTGATTACCTCGGCGCGTTTTATCGGTTTTCCCCGATGAATGACGGCGGTATAACGATGTATCTGGAGGAAGGCAACATTGTCCCAATGTGAATCCCTTCCTCGTACGGTTTTCTCTCGAATGTGTAAATCGTCTCGAAACAGTCGTCGACAACAACTTCCGAAAGCATTCTCAAAAAGGCCTCGCAGAAATCTACACAATTCGACGGCTTCCAATAGGGCTGCAACGTAATGATAATTGTGTTGATATTAGGTATCGAAAAAATAATTAAGTTCAGAATCGAATGAATAAAAAAAAAAATAAAAAGAGACTCGTTTACTTTAGACATCTTGATAATTTCTTCCAGTGTGTAGGTAACCAATCTGTGAACAATTCCGTCGTCGTCCCTGAATCCGCATACACATTTATCGGTATTGGTGAGAAATCCGCGGCACCACCAATTCAGGAGCTTGAATCGTCGGAAAGATCGTTCCTGCCTGTCGTTTTGATAATCTCTGACCGTTGCCAATTGGACGCATTCGAGATCCTTCAGAGGCAGCGGATCCTTCAGCGGTTTCTCCGAAATTACAGCCTTTATCGCGGCATCGAACAAAACCGTGTTATCGCCGAAACGAATCTTGTACACGCCGCAGAACTGTCCGGATCCAACGATCGGCCGGTGGGCCGGTGGGTTCGGTTTCTCATCCGAAGAATCTTAAACAAAAGTCATTTAATATCGGTCAGTAAAAATTTCACCGAAGTAAATTAATTCATACTGTTGGTTAAATTATGATTATAAAGTAAATTAAATTAACTAGATTAAATTATGATTATGATTATAAACTTTAATTAAAATAATATATGTAGCGGATCTTTCAGCGGTTTCTCGGAAATGACTGCCGTTATGGCGGCATCGAACAAAACCGTGTTATCACTGAACCGCAGCTTGTACACACCACGGAACACTTCGGATCCAAGGATCGGCGGCGCGTTCGATTTCTCATCCGGAAAATCTTGAACAAAAATCATGTAATGTCGATCACTAAAAATTGCACCGAATAAAATTAATAATTGAAACAAAGTAGAACAAAATAAAACAAAATAAAATGTGAAGTCGATCCTTCAGCAGTTTCTCGCAAATAGCGGTCTTTATCGCGACATCGAACAAAACCGTGTTATCGCCGAACCAATGCTTATACACACCGCGGAACAGTGCGTCCAATTTCTCATCCGGAAAATCTCGAACAAAAGTCATGTAACATCGATCAGTAAAAAGTTCTCATTAATCATTAAATGTAATAAAAATAAAATAAAAATAAAATAAAAATAAAATAAAAATAAAATAAAAATAAAATAAAAATAAAATAAAAATAAAATAAAAATAAAATAAAAATAAAATAAAAATAAAATAAAAATAAAATAAAAATAAAATAAAAATAAAATAAAAATAAAATAAAAATAAAATAAAAATAAATTAAAAATAAAATAAAAATAAAATAAAAATAAAATAAAAATAAAATAAAAATAAAATAAAAATAAAACAAGAAAAGAGATTTTTTTACCCGATTGCATGTATTGATCGAAGTTTTGAGCCCAGTCGGAATTTTTTTTTAAATCGCTCGCGGACATTTGGAAGCCACCACTGGAACTGCCGCGAGAACACGTTAAGTATATGGTGCCCTTCCACTTGGCTGCACGTATTATCCATCCTTCGTTCTCAGCATAGGGAGTTTTCAACAGTTTGAATAACAATGCACTACCGCATACAAAGTTAGGCAGTATCCTGAAAAATTAAAGAATATAATACCATACAGTGATGCACCATCGTGAAATGCCCGGTCATTTGACCATAACAGTGGTAAAAAAAAATTGCCGATTTTTTTTCACGTATGTCAGTTTTATTTTATTTTTTTATTTTTGTAAAATTGTAACAGATTTTCGACTGATAAATTAATTAGGATAATTTCGCTACTATGTGTTTGGTAATTTAAGTAGAGCGTGAAGGACAAATGACAACGATGATAACAAACAAAATAGTCGTAATTTACATTCAAAAAATGGATATAAAAAAAAATGCCGGAGTAAATTTACTAGACATTTTTCTGACCGTAATTTCGCACGACCGGTGATTTTTATCAGATTTTCTAAATCACAAAATTAGAAAATTGAAATCGGTCGAGAATTTATTGAATTTACGGTCATTTTACCGGACGCGACTTTCACACAATAGCGCCTCGCCGAGATCGAGGCGGTAAACCATTACCGCATCGATCTCGGTTCCCAATGTTCGATTCGTCGAAAAAAAATCATCTTTTTTTTTTGCAATTTCCATAAAAAATTCGTATGGAAATTTTAGGCCGGGAAATGCAATAAAGATGTAACGCTTTTTTTCGTAAATTAACAGTGCTTACCATCGGCCACACTCAGCAGGAGCTTGAATCTTGTCATGATTCAATGTTATCCATGTAAACAATAGTTTACCGACTTTGGGAGAGTACCTGTGAGTTATCGATTCTCTGCCTCGATCGAGGTCTAAGCTTACGGTCCCCTCGCGAGTCGGCGATCGAGATGCGACATTGTTGCAGGGTTTGTAATACGACAATTTCGACGAGTCGGACAGGTAAGTATTATCCCCATCGACGCTGTAGTATCCGACGAGTTCCGGCTCGGAGGAAAATTTTTCGTGACCTTCGTTCGATCTCCAGGAACGTTTACTCAATTGTATCGCCATTTTACGTTTTCACGTAATCTTCACTCGACGAGTGTGTATTCGATTGCAACATGTGCCGGCAAAAATGATCGATGTACGGTATAACTGTCCCGATTTTTATCGTTCGATATTTGCAGTCGTTAATGTTGTTCCAACGATACGTTGCATCACACTGATTCCCGACCGAGAACGTGTTTCCGAACGAATCTCCGTAGTTTCGCGGAACGCTGATAAAGACAACTTTTATCTGTGACTTCCAGTTTTACACTGGCACTGACTGGCGTTGGCTATCGCTATCTACAATAACAAACGGACGGTAAGGCACAACAGTCTCGCTCTGTCCTACGACAGTGTCGACAGTAAGGCCAACTAGGGCGGGCAGCGTCGCCGTCATGTGAAGTTTGTTACCGGCCGGAAACGGTTTTTTTTTAGACTGTACGCGGATATCATTATACTACAAATTCCGCACTGAATAAAACCGTGCTATTTGTTACATGTTAATAAACATCTAATATTTTGGCCAGTTAAATGCTAAGCATTATATATATATATACATATATAGCATCGAATTTACGTCGTCTAAAGTGCGAAAGACGTGGGAGCGTACATCGCATATCGTACGACGTTGATAGACTCGATGGACCATGTAACAGTGCGGTACAGTCTTGAGAATAAGTTAGCGCATAGATTGCTTCTGCTATTCATGGTTATCATTTGTGGAAGAAAAAAATGAATACAGAGTCGTACGGATCGTTCGAAAGTACATATCAATAAAACTATCGACTCCTTGATATTTTGTGATATTCTCGTATGTCAATTATAGATATATTTAAATAATTAATATCACGATGCGAGTTACTATACTGTGGCGCAACGTTTGATTGGCTCGGCGATCAGCACCGATTATTGGCGCACAATGAAGACAAATAGGGAACGCGGAACAGAGAACAAGATCGACCAATCACATTTGTCGTCAAGTGAGGTTCACTGTCACTAGCGTAGAGGTGTACAATGGCGGTCAGAAACAGCCTCTATATAGTTGCACACTTCACGCGGATCTATAGTTGTGCAGTGACGGTCAGAAGCGGCCTCTACGTATACTGAGTTCTCACCGGGGCTGACAACGGCCGAATAGGTCGTTAACTGAGTTCCCACCGGGGCTGAGGAGGGACAAATAGACCGGCCTAGCCGGCTAAAATATCTTATCCGGCTAATGGACTTTATAGTTTGGCAGGCTCAGCCGTCTTAGCCGGCTAAACTATTTTAGCCGGCTAATCCGTTTTAGCCGGCCAAGCTATTTTAGCCGACCAAATGCATAAAATCGTGCATAATTGTGTGCATAAAATCGAGTCTCAATAGCGCATTGTACTTTAGTCCTAATAGGCCGGCGGATTTGTGTTCAGCGTGCTAAAATACGTCGAAATATGTGGCAGATTATTAAAAAAAAAAAAACAAAAAATAATTCCGTCAAAAAATTCCAAGGCCTTTAGAGTCCATTTTTCGCGTTTTTCAACGTCCTCAAACGGCACGATAAAACGATTCTAAAACTTCGGACAAGGCCCTATATCGTGTATTTTTTCTCGTAGAACACAATGGGCACCCTGGATTTTCCGTAGCTCCTTTAGGAACCGAGATATCGACCATAGAGAATCACGAAAATCGACGCTTTTCCAAAAGTGGCTCAAAAAGAGGAAAACCGTTTTTCAATCGATTTTTTTTGCTTCAAAGCTATATCGCACGTATTTTTTCCCGCAGATCACGAATATAACAATCATTTAATTCCCAACCCTATATTTTCGATTTAAATCCCATAAAATCGAGTCCCTCAATGTCGCATTATACTTTAGGCGAAAAAGGCCAGCGGATTCATGTTCTGCGGGCGAAAATACTTCGGAATACATTGCAGGTAACATTAGAAAAAAATAAAAAAAAATTCGTCATAAATTTCCAAGACTGTATTAGCTTAGCCGGCTAATATAGCTTGGCCGACTAAAACGGCCAGTTAAACTTTTAGCCGGCTAAAAGGCTAAAACTGCCGGCTAAAATAGTTTGGCCGACTAAGACGGCTTAGCCGGCCAAACTATAAAATCCATTAGCCGGATAAGATAATTTAGCCGGCTAAGCCGGCCTATCTGTACAGCCCGACTCTCGGTCCGATCTCACTCACCGTGGAAACTCGGTAATAGTTGCACACTGACGAACAGAAACGGTCACAGCACATCTCTACACTAGTGATCCACCAGTGGGGTGACAGACAGTTCGGCCGAATGGGAAACGTGTATCATGAGTATCATGACCAACCTCATCATATCGAAAGTCTCTAGCGTAGTTTAAGTCTGAAATCTTTAAACTAGATATCGAAGGTATCCCCGGTCGAATGCAATTTCCGTATAGAAACCCCGGATAGGTTTTTATACTCTAGTCGAAAAGTTTAATGGCGCAATGATGTTTGTGATTAATATAAAAAGTCGAAAGTTGAAAGTTGAAATTTTTATATCACTTTCTCATAATAGCCCTTTATGGTCGATCAACGGGTCGATGTGCGACGCAAGAGACCGGACAGACACGGCCGAGTAGTTGCGAATAACGCATAGCCGTTATGGCAGGGGATAGGGGTCCTGTAACGAGCGCGATCAAGCGTCGATACTCGAGGCACTTCCTCGTTGTAAGTTCAAGCGAGCAGATCGTAACTGTAAGATATTATGGTTACCGGAATTTTTCTAAAGAAGAAAGGAGGAAAGGAAGCAACGACGTTACGATCTAGACTGTGTAAAAAACAACGTAGCACAAAAAGGATTGCCCGAAGGCTGCTGGGACACGACCGAATAATCGTGTCTTTTCATTTATAAGCTGTCGCATTTACAATGTCATAGCTTCGCCGATCGCTCTCCCCTCCTCCTCTCTTCCCGCCATAGCCGAGAGCAGAACGATGTCGAGCGGACGCTACGGAGTCAACGAGGCCCTTCCCAGGGTGGTCAATCTGAGGAGAGGTGCCGAAGGATCGAGTGCGTTCCAGAAGTTGGGAGCCGGTCGATGTTGTTCTTCGATATATTAAGAAGTATACAAAAAATTAAAACGACCTTTTTTCATTCGACATCATGGTTGTTGCATGAAAGTTCGAAAAATGCAGTGTGTAGCTCTGACTCAATTTTTGAGCACAAGGCGCTCGGCCTGAATCTTGGATTATCTTAATTTTTTTTTTCGCAGTATGACGTACTCTTTCCTTCGAAAAGTATTTTTTCAGAAACCGCAACAAACTTATACAACGCATAAAAAGGCCAGACGCTATTCCGTGATCCCATATCCTCTGTTTTATTCGCCATATGACATATGAGGTAAGCGCCAGAGCTGGGAGAACGGTTGCAACTTTACAACGTTTCAAACTTCACCGCGATTATATTGCCATGCTGGTTGACAACCGCGCATTACTACAGTATGATTTCATCTCATTCAACAAAAACTTCTTTGCAATTACGTATGACGGAAAAATGTTATTTGTAACATGTGTCAATTTATAATGTGGTCATTCCATTGAACCTAAGACGGTCAGGTACGACAGGGATGTGCGAATAACCTGCAATTCAGATAGCAATTCTCGTTAATAAGACTTTAGTACTGCTGATTATGTAACTATCATGTAGAAATTAATTTATTCGTACAGCGCTGAAGTTCGCCATGGACATAGTGATCATTTTTCCGGCTTTCATTTCCCAAGGTCTCGCACTTCTCATTAAGATGAACTGTAGCAGAACTCTCGTTCTCATTGAGCACAAGTACCACTTTGATCTTGTTCTGCAATTTGATAATAACCCTATTAAACGTTCAATTGCTTATTTTCAAGAAGCAGAAACTCACACAGCAATAGAAATTTCGAGACTTTGATCGGTGAGTTTTTGACAAAATAAGTTCTCGAAGAAGAGATGTAATAATTGAGAACCGCCAAATATAAATTGTCGCAACGCTTCATCCACTGAATCCGGGGTAGCCGCAGTCAGCACCTTTCGATCATGAAATATATTGAGCGATACTGATAATTATTTTTCTGGCGCACATTAGTTTATGAAGACCTGAAGTCCGGTAAAACTCATGGTCAGCATGTTGAAAGCCAACATTGATAAGAACGACCAGGAATATACATGGGTGACATTATCGGCAAATCTGGTTAAAATTTCATAGTAAATGGATGTCATCTATGTATGTTTATAAATAGAAGCCTCTGAATGACTATATATCTGATGGTCTATTCGATTATTTATGTACAAATTAGAGAGATGAAATAATTATAATCTATTTAAGTACTCGATGGCTTCCTTGTGCTTTTTTATACAATCGACCACGGTCCAAAATGTTTTATCAGCTGCACGATGCGGATGAAGATCGACTTGTAGGTCTTCACGGTCAATTAAATGCTCCAATCGACAACTGCTAACACAAAAATATGTTTGATATTTCAATGGTAGAATCATTTTTTATATTCCAATAGACCGGATAGCTTTATTACCTGACTGCGGCGAATATACCGCAACCATGCTGAATGAACACGACGAACATACTGTCCACGGCAATGGCTATCGTGAGTATGACGATAATACCGACGCATACGTAAGATTGAAAAAAGATATAGTGGTCCTCATCGTTTGCGGTGAAACGAATGGGAATGGGAAATAGGGTTGCGGTTTTTATATTTGCCCATCCATTAACCATTAGAACACGCGGCACAGTTGATAGAATTAGGTAGGACATCGTCGAGGTATACAACCACACTAAAAAAAATTATAAGTAATTCACCAATGTATATTATAGTATTATTAACCGTATGTTATGCTCAAAATGTCACCCGTGTATGTTAAGGTGAATAGTCGGCCATCTTCTGCAAATTCTGCTAATACATTTTCTTCCGGTCCCATCGGTGCATGCCAATCGTCATATATACGTTCCAGCAATTGGCGCATCTAACGTTTCAGATTAAGTATGCTACTAAGAAAATGTTTTATTTTACTCAAAACAACGTACCTCGCGAGCGTAGTAAAGGGAATTACATATTTTTACGACACACGCCATGTGCACTAAAAATGGGCCGATCGTTGGAAGTATTGTTAACCAATTGTCCTGATGAACAACGATGTTTTGTATCTGTATTGAAACCGATTTACTTTTCAATCGCACACTTCGTTTAATCCCTTCACTGTCAGAGAAACGTATTTCTCTATATGTTTTGGCCCGTATAGGGGCCTCTGACAGTAAAGGGGTTAAGTGACTATCTTTTATGTATGTTCTTTCGAGTAAATACCTGGCCAAAGAAACCAGTAAAAAAAAACCAAAACGTCACAGACACTAAAAAGCCCTTGCTAAACTTTTTCTGATATGACCATTGTCCATTCAAACTAAGGAGAAATTTATTGATTCGGTAACATGGGCCCTCAAAAAATGCTTGCAGCTGTCTGCACATCTTATTACTGATAGCGTCGACTGAGAAATGATTTCTCGTCCCTGAAATTACCTTTTGCGATTTGATCAAAAATGCAAGACTTTAATAACGAAAGGAACACTGGAAATTGAACATCTTAATTGCTTGTCAGGAAGTGAAACGTAATATACGATGGTAATTGCCGCTTTTTTCCTGGATATAGACTTTTATTGATCCGTACTTCGCAGGTATACCCTCTAGAAATTGCCAACTATAATTATGTCTTACTGTACGGGAGTTACGTATCGGGCGCGACTAAGTGGGTGTTACGCTCGAGATAGAGCATAACTCGTTCTCGCGCGTAAAAAACCAATATTTAATTATTTACGTGGGCCGCTTCGCTCCGTCTCGTACGGGCCGAGTCCTCGAGTACCTAGAAAAAGGGATACAGAAAGGGTTCTCGCGAAGAAATAAATATTATCGTGGTTACGGAAACTCAAGGTAGTTATATAGCTAAAACCAAATACACAGATAAAGATTATTCTATATTCGCCTCTCATCCATCCACAATCGTACTCACTCTTTGCGGCCGGAACAAGTGGCGGTTTCTCCGGCGAGGGTTCTTAGATCTTACACTATCCTAAATTCCCGAAGACGGCTCGTAGATCTAACACTTACTGTCTCTATTAATTATTATTATTTGGTTGGATATATATTACAACGGAACGAATTATCGACCCGCTCTGGAATCATCGATCATTCAAAACCCACATACGATTAGGTAGGAATCTACTCGATCGACAACGCGTCGCTCCCACACAGCTGAATTCCACCTTTCCCACTACACGGCACCACCGGCTGTCTATATAAACCCGCGCGCGACACAAAGAGATACCTTTTATCTTTCGTTTTCCCGCAATTGCGTTAAAGAAAAATTGGTTCCATGGGGAATATAATTTGTAAAATTACGCTACACGGTTTCAGATCGACAGGCAAGCCGATCCAAGGGTACATTGGATGGACTGTAGATTTGTACAAGGGTTCAAAGAAAATTGTGTGTTCGCCGGAGAATTGATAGACACAGAGAACAACAATTTTCCTTTCCCTCAGCTGTGTGTGGTCTTAAAACGACATCCATGTTAACGATTTTGCCTGTCGCGAGAGCGTGCGTGAGCGAGGACGAGTGTATGCGTGTGTACGAAGTGTACGAATGGGAGAGTGTCGCACGGTTCCGAATAACCGAAAATCGCAGGCAGTTGACCGAGATTCGCGAGACCGGCCGGACCGATACCGAGGGCGCGTCAATAGTTATAAAGTTCGTGAACGCGCTTTGTCGCATTGCGTGTGGAAAAAATACTGCGCATGCGTACAAACCCAATATGGTATTTTTTTTCAGCACTACTGCGGAAAAGTGACTTTCTCCACACACTTCACGGGAACGAAAGACGTGATTTTCGTGAATTTGTTAGGAAAAATTATGTGAATGGCATGGGAGTAGAAAAGGAAGTTCTGACTCGTGTGAATGCCGCACTCGCCTTCGGCTCATGCGGAATTTTCACACTCATCAGGAACTCCCTTTCTACGCCCTTGCCATACAAATAACTATTAATGTGTGCATCTTCAAAACCTGGACATTAGGGTGGTTCTTAAATTGAACATTTTTGAATTTCCTGGGGGCCACCTGGTATTATCGTGAGGTGTAAAATAAAAATGCGATTTGCGAAGGGTCCTCGGAATTAATGCATTTTTACAGATCGCTACCGGCTATTTAAAAAATTAAAAACTTCGGAACATCTAAATTTAAAGTCAAAACGAAATATTAATAATTTCCTTGGAGCCACGCCGCACTGCGAAAGTATAGTGTACAAGAAAAATCTCTGCGAAAAGTTAAATAAAAAAACCGAAGATTTATCGCTTCTGGTAAAGGGAGTCGACATAATTCCTGGAATGGTCAAAAAGTATAAAATATCTGAATCGATGAACGAACGCAACATTTTATATATACCTAATTATCTCCAACAGCTGAAAAAAGAGTACTCTCGTTTCAGCTGTTGAAGAGAATTATATATAATTTCTTTATATCTAATTTCTATAAGTCCTGCGTCGAACGCACAAGCGCAAAGTATGAGAGGCCTGTCCTAACTGTCTGGAACATCAAAATAGCACATATCACGTTCATAATTTATTGCATGATACATATAGAAGGTTTATGCTACGTTAATAAAAAAAAAAACTATTTTTCTTACCAGTCCAAAAGTTCTCATTGACAAAATCAATATTTTCCCAGCTGTTAATTGGCAAGGTACCGCACACCGCATCATCATGATTTGTAGGAGCTTTTGAGCCCTAAATGATAGCTTGTACCATTGGTTGATGTATCTGCGCCGAAGAAGATTTTATTTTTATAAGACCGCCTGTCCGTGACTGTTTACTCACGTATGAAAATGAATATTAAGACTGTGATCAATCAGAATTTGGGCAATGTAGCAGTCCACGAAGAAGCGGAATATTAGACCCAATACAAAAGATATGAATCTCATGGCTACGACGGGATCGCTTTTAAGAATAAAAATCTGAATTTACAGACAATTTATCTGTTAGTGCAGAAGATTACGCTTCATTGCTTACAACTTTTACCTGAACTCCTAGTGCGTTACTCAGTATCATGCCAAACACCATTGTAAAAAAGATATTCCATGTGTACATTCCTTCGATGAGATTAGCGTATCTGACAACCGCGAATTTGTTAATGATGTTGACTAGTCAATAGATACATGCTGTAAATTATCTCACTCAATGGCATCATTATGTCTGTCCATACACCAAGCTAGATGGATCATGTCCCTTTTGTTCAGCGCATATGGGATTTCATCTTTCTCTATTGATGTGTCACTAGCCCCGATTCGATTTAATTTGTGCCTGAATGTTTAGTTACAACTTGTTTTAGTTTAGCTTATTTATGCTTATTATTTTAGTTATGTTACAAATGTTTTAGTTATGCTTATTACTGCAATCAATTAAGCATTGACCAACCCTAATGCGGCAAAAATTCCGCAAGCATGTTGCACGTAACTGACCAACATTACAGTACTGGCTGTTATGACCGTCAATACCATAACTATAATTACGCAGTAATACACCAGAATGTAAAAATAATATTTCTGCGTGTCGATATGATAATACTCGACGTGAGTTGGAAATTTTCCTGGTTCGCTACCGTTATTTAGGAAAACATCGAAGATTTTTGGTATGACTGGTTGCGTCACAAAGGTGAAAAGGCCGAGACATATACTGGCTGAAAATTTAATGAATCGATATAGTACATTATTTTGATTTTAATAAAACCTTACTAGTCTCGATTAACTTGTAAACAGAATATTCATCTTTTGTCCGTGCTCTGCGTATTCGTGAAGAATGTTAATTTCTTGACGTTGGGCCCACACTTTCCAATCTGTACGAATTCGATTTAGCAACTGTAATGTCTGTGCGTAACCAACAGAATTTCTTCAGCGACGGGATTGATTGATTGGCTTGTCCTCGCCTCGATTATAAAGAGTAATGTAATTTGCACATTCAAAACTTACTTTTTGGGAGTTCGACATAAAACCAATCAAATTTGTAGCACAAACTAAGTCGGTAAAGAAGGGTATAGCGCAGTCGAAGAGGATACTTAAGTTGTTACGATATGTCACAATATTGAGTATCTGAGATAAGAGTTCACTGGTGGTGACATAAATTATAGCAGCACAAAAGCAGCGTCTCGTACGAGAGCTCTGATACGGCCATAGCCCAAGGAGCATCATAATGCTTTTATTTAATCTATAGTAACGGTGTTGAAACAAATTCGTCATGACTCGAACTACCGTTAGCAATGGTTTTAGGTCTACTTATTCTGTTCCCTACGGTAAAATGCTACGAGCCTGCATTTCCTTGTATCTCATTGTTCTTTTCTCATTGTGTATTTTCAAGGAATTATGTCAAAGTATCGCCGCACCTCGACGGACATTTAAATTGCTCTTCTTCTACACGTCAGAATTGAGCGACAGCGATGCAAGGGTCGGCGAGTAGGAGGCTCTGCCTCTAGTACTTGTCGCTACACCGTACTCATCTTCCCTCCGCGAGTTGTACGCAAAACTTTATTAAGGGTGAAACATCGAACTTACGCAGATATTTGTTGGAAAAAACGTCTTCTGTGAAGAGGCGCCAAAGAGGCAGGTTTGAAAAGTTTCTCTGCGACATCAATTCCAGTCCAGAAGATTCCAGAAGATTTTCAAATCGTAAGGGGCTTAACACAGAGTTTATAATTTGTAAGGTAAGTATAATCATTTATGCTTACCGGGATCACCGTATATATGACATTATTTTAGAATAATGAAGTCGAGGACATTGCGAAGAGGGTTTTCCACTAGAGGGTTCCGTAAGTGTCCGTAAGAAAATCTGCTTTTGTTGAGATTAAGGATGTAAAAAATGGCCCTTTCTTCAACTCTAAAGTAAACGATTGCACGAGAGTTTTAGTCTGTACGATTGTATAGTCTGCAAGGGTGGTTTATTTGTTCATCGCTTACAGGGCTGGGCGAAGGTTCTTTTATAAATACTTTATTCGTTTATTGATCAACGCTGCAACCTGGGAGGCGATAGAAATTCGTTGAGTTTCATTAATTTCGATTGTAGCATAAGGTTTAATTTAAATATATGGATTAAAGCAATAAAGGAAAACTGTACCAAGACCACGGATATTGATTCTCGTTGCACACTAGGCGTGGAGAAACTCCCACCTATCTACTTTTGCCTATGGCATATTGCGAAGATCCCGGTGCAAGGAGACTACTGGTCCGCGTACCCCACCAGTTACATAATTCATACTCTCCTCGTGCGACTGCATAATGAGGACAGTCTTATTTGGACGCAAGACTTAAAAGAGATTTATCACGAAAGCACCATAAATGGTGTACTTGCCTCAAGTAAAAACTATAGACTTGTACATTTCAAGAGATATCTTTGCGAAAAGTTGTCAAATCAATATTAAAAACTCCCGAGTATGTGGTGTCAAGTACATAAAGTTTTTTATTGCCATTTTTGTAAGAATTGTATCATTTGTGATAATACAGATCATGAATTGAAAACTCAATATTTTGCGAGTCAGGTTATAAAAGTAACTAGTCCGGCAAATGGCACTTAGATGAAATCGCGATCGTTTTGGTGACTGCCGGCACTTTTATCACTTTCACGTATCGCCTACGACTGTACCACTTGTCAGTTCATATCTTGGAATAAGCCGGTAGGCCCGAATTTCTGGGCATTATGTTCTTTCTTCTTATTATATAAATTATATTATTTTCTGTTATTTTCAATCTTGTATTTTTATACTTTCATTTTTTTGGTTTGTAAGAAATCCATGCACTGGTGTTATGGTGGCTACGTCACGGTTTTGTACCTTGTTGCACGGTGTTCTTCGGAGGCTTAGGCCCCAGAACATGAAATAAACGAATCTATGTATCTATCTAAGCTATAGAGTCCAAAAGCGTAAACAGTGCGTAACGAACTCCTTCGTGGTTAAACTCCGACTAAGCCCTTTCTCGAATGCTAAAGCGATCGAAGCCTCCGGCGATATAGTAAAAATAAGTTCTGCACTATCGTTTCTATTTCAGACATCGTGCACCCATGCTTCCGGCACGGCGGTACAAATAATTTTCCGACCCCTCCATCGACAAAGTATCGGTTTGAGTAAACGTTTACCGTAGTCAGTACATCTGGACGAAACTTTACCTCCTCTATGTCCGAGGACAAAAGAGCAATGAACGAAACAAAGTTTGCAACTTTCCAGTTTATTTCTGAACCCCATCGGCATCAAATTCTTTATGCAAATTGAAATTTAAGTGGTTTAATTCAGGCCGTCCGAGAACATTGTGGGCGGTGGAGACGCGCATGCACTCTAACATGGCGGTACGTAATTTGTTGACCCTTGTACTGAAAAACTCACCACATTTGATAATAGTCGAGAAACCAATATTTTTTAAAACGATTGTACTTTTGTTTTCGAAGAGTTTCATTAAATGCGAGGGAATTTGTCGCAACTTTCATACAATAATCGCGATACAATTTGTCGCAATACATTTATCGTACGCTTCGTCTAAATGTTAGGTTCGGTGATTCGTGTATCGCTTCAGGGCAACTCGTGGCCCACTGTTTTCCGAGTCTCCAAAATGCTGACATCCCGAATGCCCGGTTACTACAAAAAAAAAAAAAAAAATGGAAGAAATTGACCATGGCAAAGTTCGATTACAGGCAATGAATGCCGGGTGGTCATGAAAGCATTTCTTTATTTGGAGCACTAAAATGTGAACGGTTCAACAACTGAATTGAGTTTTCCGTAAACGGCGATGTACATGGCCAAAAAAAATGACAACGAAATAATAACATTTTATCGTTCCTAACCGAAAGAAAACGGTCGCGTAAAATGAGTAATATTTTCACGGCGATTTTGTAACGATTATCTTCAAGCGTCGAGCATGATTCGCAATACTGAGAAGTACGTGCCGAGGCCCTTGACGAAATTTTTGAAGTTTTCAATATCGATACGATAAATTTTTCCCGCAGTGATGTTGAAGCTCTTGTGATTGCCCATTATCATGATTAGCATATCTTTGGCTAGTCTCGGTCGCAAATCGTACCATGGCAAAAAATAAGCCGACACTTTGAGATTATCAATCTCCGAGGACAAACGATCGCCCGCATAACTGTACAAAAACAGCTGCAGACCCATAACGTAAAAAACGATGATCGTATTGATGAACGTCACGCCATCGCCTAGTTTTAAACTCAAAATCATCTGGATTCCTGAAACAAAAAATAGACTTCACGTATATTCCAAAACAATCGATGAATTAGCTACCATTGCCGAAATTAAAAGTAGCCAGCAGATTGCATTTACCCATTAAAGAATTGTGTGTGAAAACATCTTCCGCAGATTTAGGGCAGTATGAAATAATACCAAGTTTTTTAAAATTTTTGTGTTTCACGAAAATAGTTCGACTAATATTCCGTGTTTATGCCGGCGTTCATATGCAATTTGGATTGGTGATGCAATCTTTCACGCCTTGCTGCAATGTTGAAAAAACATTTCAGAAGCATTTCAATCTAAGATTTATGAGCGGATTGAAAGCTTACTAAGTTTCGTTAGTAGTTCTCTCTCAGACCGTGATTATTCCATCTTGGCCCGGAGGTCCCGCTAAAGATGTTTTCACATGAAAAAAGAAAGTATGACTACAGTGATTTTTTTCTTATTCCGTAATGATCGTAATACCCATCAAGCACATTTCCAAAGAGTTCGCTGATAGCTGAACCAGAATTATGATGTTGAAGCAATCTTCGAGATACTTTGCGAGTGTACTGAGCCTGATCTGTCTCTCGACGAGTTCACCGAATTTCTTCCGTTTAATCATTTCGTCAACGTCGATGTCAAGGTTCATAAGATCTTCGCCGAGTGCCCGAAACTGTCCACATAGATGCATTGCAATACCGAAGAAATATACGTCGATTCCGATGTTTCCAGTACAGGTAGCTAATAACTGAAAGGCTTGAAGGATAAAGACGAGGGCGTAAGTGAAATCGGACATGTTCCCGAAGATTGAAACGGATCGAAGTGGGAGTCCCCGCATTGGAGTCTCGCTCTCATTGGTCCCGGTGAGGTTGACCGGAGGTGCGAGGAACAGCAATGGTCCGAGGATTATAGGAATCGTCGTCACATAGGCCGAGGTCATTTGAAATATGCACACGGACCGGCCGACTTTCGCGTGGCCCATCATGATTTTTCGGACTTTTGGACTCTTCACTGCGTTCCAGTCCTCCACTGCGGTGGCAACGATTTCTAGCATCTTCGAACGAAAACTACGCAGCAAGAGGATCTTGAGCAGACACAAGACGGCACACGATAGCAGAGAGAGTACCTCGACCACGTCATTCATGGCGGAACCATCGCGGTTCACCTCGCCGATCAGACTAACCACCATTGAGATCTGCGGGTAAATTTCATTCTCTAATTGTACTCTAGGAAAAACTTGCTTCCGCCGTTTCCTAGGGCAAACCAGACGATAAATGAACGGCCAATGAATAAATAATATCATTCAGTTGTAAACGGATGAACACTATCGTATTTTCACACAATGAATAAGCACTATCATAGTTTCGTACAATGAAAACACTAACATATTTTCGCACAATGAATAAACATTAACATATTTTTTGCTAGTGAATAAACACTAATATATTTTCACCTCTAAGTGAAGTCTGTACTTAGTTACGACTATTTCTGAGGCTGCTTTTTACGTTGATGAAGACTTGCGGTGCGGTCAGTTTATTTGGTAAAAATAATTTTTTAAAAATATTTGTTGCATTTTTTCCACCGTATACTCTCCTGGGTTTTTCCAGAACCCCAATCCGATTCTCCCCTAGCACTCCCTACCCGCACTCCGCTAAGCTGCCTATCTTCCAGTGTGTCCGTAGCCGACTTAGCTACACTGTACCGCATTTGCGGAGGACACGGGGAAACTACGGAAAAACCGTGCTGGTACAGACAGCCATATTCAACTGATCCTCCGGGATTTTTGCACTTGAGTAAAGTGCAGAAACACCAAAGTTTGAGAAGAAAGCGCCTCCCTGCTCAGCGGTCGATGCGCCAGCTAGCGCACGGCTAAGCGGTCACCCATCCAAGTAGGTGCTTGACTTGGGAGACCACCGGAGCCGAGCGCCAACCGCGCATCCACTCTGTACTTCTATTTCTTCTCAACAATTTGTTTGGGCCTCTTTACTGTTGAAGGGAAAATCCAATATAACGTCCAAAAGCAATCCTGCTGTACGATCGTCTGCACGTGACAGTCTACACTACAGTCTGCCCTACAATGTTCACGTTTGATAATAGGGTATTCATGGGAACCGGTGTACAAAAAGTGTACTCCAGTAGAGCCAGTTCAAGACCTTATAAATTATTCAAAAGGATTCGAACACGTGAAATTAATTGACCGGCTCGCTAACCGTTCACTTATCGGTTGGTTTACCCTACCGTAGTAAATCGTCGTGTGTAAAAAAATTATTATTTCTCCAACCTGAAGAAAAACAAGAATTCCAACTTGAATTTTCGAAAAGACATCTTGACATTTGAGTGGCCAAATCCCGAGAATTCTCGTGAGAATTTTATACAGTCCGAGTGCGTACGTCGTGTCGGAGTTCCACGTCACAAGGTTCACCGTTGTTTCCCGATCCATTGTTAAGAGAGTTACTGTTCTCCCCCTTTGTGGCGCGTCAGACTTCAAGGAGCAAAGGTTTCTTACCGTCGCTATTTTCAGGTCATAGTTCTGACGATTACCTATAAGAGCCGGTAATACCGTAACAGCTTAGCGATGCATGTCTGTCTTCGCATACTCATGGTTTTTAAACTACCGGTTCAGTTTAGTGTATTCATGCGAGCCAGAGGAAATACTCAAACCCTTCATCAACCTTCATGCGAAGTTTTAAATTCTCCCCTGGTAATTTGCTGTTCCTCCAAGTTTTTCTCCCGAACCTGTTACGAGGGGTAATCGATTGCGCAAACCATAATTTCACCGTCAGAGGGGAGGTGTCTCTTGTGCGTCACAGTGCATTTGTCTACGTCTTTTTGTCCGGTCGGGTCGATCGGGTCTTTCGTTCTAAAGACTCCAAAATAGAATCGTCGAGTCACCTTTTGCTATTCATCACGGGTGAGTTACAATTTTTTGTTACGAATTGAAATAAAAGTAGTGGGTTTTTTTTTAAGATTTCGGAAAAGGCAGGGCTGGCAGGATAGTTACCGACATTCAAATAACATTATGATAGTAGTTGTCGAATTTCTGTAATTCTTCACAGATGTGATTGATAGATGGTTAAACGAGTATCAAATTAGATGGAATTTGTTTTTAGTGCCAATGTGTTAATTAAGGGACCACCATTTGAGTCTGCATTCGATCGCCCATCGGTACCGATGGGTTTTTTTATGTGCTTTTCCTGTGTCCCTCAAGTGGTTCGGAATCCAACTGCTTAAAAAATGATAGCTTCATCCTCCGTGACATAAGGAAGCCGGCAAACCCGCTGTCCATGGGCCAAAGTCTGTTTACCAACTTGAGGCTTCGGCACATTTATATCTCTACCACTTACAACTCTGATACATAACAACTCTACCAGAAAACATTTCTACCGTATTACAACTCAGCCGTATTAGAACTTTACCAAAATCTCTACCAATGACGAAAAAACTCCCGGAATTGAAATAAAACTCCCGGAATTGAAACATAACTCTCCCGGAATTGAAACATAACTCTCCCGGAATTGAAATAAAATTCCGGTAGAGTTTCATTTGAATTCCGGGAGAGTTTTTCTTCAGTGGTAGAGATTTTGGTAGAGTTCTAATACGGTAGAGTTGTAATACGTTAGGGACGTTTTCTGGTAGAGATGTTTGGGGAGAGATGTTTTCTGGTAGAGTTGTGAGCGGCAGAGATGTAAATGTGCCGACGCTTCGCAGTACTCATCCCTAGCCAATATGAAAGCCACCATGCTGATGGCTTATGGTCATGTACGGTGCCTCAGGATGTATGCTTCTAAGACACCAAGCGATATCCTAGAATAATTAGCTTACAGTATGCAATTTTGGAAGGCATTCTGGGATGTTGGGACAACAGGAATGTTGTTGAATACTCGCCTTTTTTACAACAGTAACAATTTATTAACAACAACGAAGGTAAGTTTTCTTTCCTTCTATCGGACTCTCGACTCCGAAGGTCAATGTCAATGTCCACAATGATACTTCACGCTTCGAACATTATTCTGAGCATCGTGAAATACGAGCCCATTGCTTTGAAGATATTCTTGAAGTTGTCTATATTCATGCGGTAAACCTTGCCGGCGGTAAGGCGAAACGTGTCGTTGCTTCTCGACATAACGAAAATGAGATCTTTTACAATTTTCGGCGTTAAGTCATACCATCTACAGAAATAAACGGAATCCCGCAATTTTTCGATTCTTGTCTCCAAACAGTCACCAGCACAGCAGTACAAGAACAACTGAAGACTGAGAATGTATAACGCAATGAGCACACCCAACACTGCGACGCCGTTGCCGGTTTTTATGCATATTATCATTTGAATGCCTGAAACCAAAAGTTTTTTTATATCTTCGAGATGATGTTCACTCGTTGGGAAACACTCTACACTCGGAGAGACTCCATGTAACTTTAAAAAGTGACGACTTAAAATCAACAACGAGACGGTATACCCAGAAGACTAATGTGAAGCGAATTAGCGGTGAGTTGCGCGAGAATTAGTGGATTGAAAGTCTCCTCGAAGTTGTTCGAAAGCGTGATCAAGTGATTGTGTCTTTGGACGAGTCTGCCGAGTTCCTCGCGGCACTTTTGCACGTCGGGATTTTGTCCGAACGTCTCGAAACTGGTTCCGAGTAATTCGAACTGTCCGCAAACGTGCATAGTGAGGCAGAAGAAGTAGACATCGGCACCGACGTTACCAGCGCAAGTGACAGTCAGCTGAACGATTTGGAGAACGTAAACGAGCCCGTAGAGAACGGTGGGTAGGTCAGAAACGAAACAACTAGTTCCCATTGGAAGATTGCGTTGTGGCTCTGGGACTGCCAGGAGATTCAGCGGCGCAGCAGCAGAAGAATTTAAATTACTGGAGTTGCCGGCCGTCGGCAATGGTGTGAAGATCGGCAGTGATCCCAATATCAATGGAACAATCGAAGCGAAGGCGGAAGTCATTTGAAAGATGAAGACGAACCTGGCCCTGTACGCATAACTTCTCATGATCATCCTGACCTTTGAATTTTCCACGTTCGACCAATCCTCCACTGCCGATCTGAGGACAAGCTCAATTTGGGTCTGGTTCAGTCGCAGCACCATCACCTTCATGAGGGCTATGGCACTGCAGGCTACCAGGGCCATGAAATTCACGACCTCGTCGACGGCCACACAATCAGCTTGGAGTTCACGGACGAGGTTTATCGCCATTGACACCTGTAATTGCAATTACCCACCGTTACAATACCGATTAAGATACCTGCCAATTGAGAGAATACGTCGCCTATACTATGATCATTAATGTAAAGTTACTAAAAAAAGTTGCAAATTAAAATTTTCAAATGTTCCTTTATTCGCAAAGATTCTATACTATGGGAAAGCATTTTCTGTATGTTTCGCTTCCTCATAGGGGAAGCTTCACGAATTAAGGAATATTGTAAGAAAGCCGTATCAACAATTCAATTTGCAACTTTTATGAGGAAGCCATATGAAAATTTCAATCCGCAGCTTTTACAAGGAAGCGATATGGAAAATTCAGTTTTTAACTTTAATGAGGAAGCGATATGAAAATTGAAATTTTCAACTTTCTTCAAGGTCAACATCGTGTTTGACTTTTATGCAAGTCGACTGGCCAGTTCAGGTTCAGCTTGAAAAAATACACACAAAGCTTTTCGCAAACTTGTAACAAATGAAGACCTTGTTCATTATTTTATAATACCTGCGATTTTTTATCCAAAAGTAGAAATTTACATAGGAGAGGTATTCTCTTATAATACCGACCGAGGAAAACACCGGGAATTGAAAATACCGGAACGTTAAAAATTACTAAATACCGGAGTTCGGATCCTATTGGACCGTCAAAACAATTTTTTTTTTGTTCAACGGGGCCGGGGGGGATCATAGACGAAGATCAAGACGTAGATCTTTAATAAAAAGAGTTACTAAATATTCATGCGCAAGCTCGTTGCGATTAACTGTAAAAAATGACTATCTAAACACTGCCGTTACTGAATTAATCACAAATGATTGACTCACTTCCAATATCACGACTATAAAGACACGTATTTTTGAGAATAGATCCTGACATTTGAGAGGCCAAATTCCAAGGACTTGAGTGAGCATCCTGCAAAGCCCGAGGGCGTACACGGTATCGGTGTTCCAGGTGATATCTATTTCTGATGTTTGCCTTGCCATCGTCAATGAACAAACTGAAAGGTCTTCGCCCTTAGGGACTCGAGAGCGCGCCCATATTTCGATAGCATGAGGGTCGCTTTTTTTAGTCATCCAACCATTAAACGGCAGAAAGAGCTATCTGCAGGAATGAAAACTGTTGGAGGGAGAGGGGGGGACGGTTCGGCCGAACGTTTCTAGTTCTGGAAAGAAATCGATTATTCACGACTATACGATAGTCCACAGTTCTCTAACTTATCCGTTCGACGAATAGGGTTGTGTAAAGAAGGGTACGAATTATCTCGAAATTGTCCAAGCAGCGAGACTCGGATGAACTTTGAACGAAAATTATGGGTTGGCTGCGCAATGCAATGTGTGAATTTTCTCGTAACTTAGCAACACAACACTTTTCTGGTATACAGTCCGTAAAGCAAGCGCGTTTCGAGATGCTCTTCTGTGCAGCGTTACCTATTGTGTCAAGATGAAAAGGCTTAAGTTTGGCTGCCTGGTTTCGCACTCGAAAACCAAACCGATAACTACGCAGTCGCAATTATAACGCGAGTGAAGAAAACGAAAAGAAGATAACGCTCCGTTTCATAACACCGGCTGGCCAAGTAGCACATGCAATTTATTGCTATCACGCACACGTACCACTTCTACCCCGCAGTTGTTTCGTATGTATTAGTTTTTATGTGGAATTTTTGCCATATTGGCTTTTGGGAAAGTGTAATTGGGCCGATTTGCCTAAGTGCAAAATTTGACAACATGACGATCTTAAAATGTCTGGTACAAAAAATTATTATGATTCATTGCTGAACGCCATCGGCATCAAATGTGAGTCTCATGCAAATCGTCAGGTAAGCAAACGTATATCGCTTCGCTTCGACACTGCTCCAATAATAAATTGATCAGTTATGTATTTATTATTTATCTGTTTTACGCCATATACCTTTTACATATTATACCATAAATATAATTTATTATGTTATTATAGTATTAAATGCTATTTTTCTTTCAAGTTCGGCAAAGAAGTGAAAATCGAGAATTTGATCATTCAATGAGTTCCAAATTTGTTTAAAGATATCTAGTTCATAATTATTAAAAGATTAATTATAATGATCGATTATTAATAATTCATTAATTTTTTTTTTACGATTATTGAAACATGTCACGGTCGGTAACAAATCGGCTTACATGGAACTTGGCCAAGCGGCATAAATCCAAGAAAAAGGAGGCAGAAGAAGAAGAAATCGGCTTACCTATTTTCTCCGAGACTGATAATATTTTCTGACAAAAGGACGTTAGGTTTTTTTATATATCAATTCCTTATCAAAAGTTAAAGTATTTATTACTCAAAGTAACAATATCTCATTTCGCAAATAATATAACTTTGTTCAGATTATTTATTATTATTATTATTGAATCAGTATAATGATATTACTCCTTGTAAATGGAGATGTTCATCTAGAGCAGTATCCAGATGTCTGGACAAACGAGCAGGTACCAAATAAAACTGAAACAGAATTAATTAATAATGTAAGTATAAACCAAAAATATAGCCTTGAGCAATTTTCGAATTATAAATAACTATAAAAATCTATTGACTATCACTGATAACACAATTTTTTTAAATCGTTGCATGTAACAACTTTCGCTTGACCACCACCCGATGTAGTCTATCACAGATATATGTTTGTACCTTAACATAATGTATTGTTTCTCCTTGTATTTATCCTCGCGTTAAAGATACGACTGAGAATTTGCTCCTTCAATTGTCTACAGGCAAACTTTTTTGACTTCTTTTTGTATTGCCGATGCGCGTAGAATCTCCGCTATCAGGTACGGATGCGAAGTGACCATCGATTTGAAGCCTTTGGTATCCATTGTGGCGATGGTATGCATATTGATGAATTTTATGGCTTCGGATTTCAACTCATCAGCGCCGTGTAGATCAGCAAGTATCAAAATCTCCGCTACATTCTGTACTGTGAGACTCTTGCGTAGGGCCTCCGCACACATGACTTTTAGTCTATCCAGAGCATACTTGTTTGCTGCCGCAAGTAGGTTGAATGCAACTTTCTTGATATTTGTCACTTTGTCTGTGTAGATAAAGTAAAGCATCTCCTCGAGCACTTCTGGACTCATATCCGTTATATCAACTCGATGATTTTTCTGTTCCTCCGTATCGTACTCAAACATCGCCGCAAAGACGGAACTACGTGCAGACAGGATGGCTCTGTGCACAGGGAATTCCTGCGCATCAACGACAATTGTGAAGTCAGTATATTTTTGGTCTGCAAACAAACATTCAATGTGCTCGAGCAGTTGGCTGGTTGGAATTTTGAAAGGAATCCCTTCATTCTTCTCTAAGAAACTATCGCCAATAGCATGGACTTTGATCTCGCAACCTATTGTGAGTGTCCCGTTTGCCAATAGATTCTCGTAACCATTAGTTATTTCATTTCTACAGATGAAATTTTTGTATCCATAAGTCGCCAGCTCTGTCCCATGCTTAAACGTCCGAGGTTTGTTCATCTCTACAGTACGTTTTTTTTCTGAACGATTAAAAATGTACATTTCGAATGTTGCTGTGACTTCAGGTTTGATGCAATGCTCCAAGCACAGATAAAGCGACAGGTACTCGTTTCCTGATCTATAGCTATTCGGTCCATTCCCTGCAGTGCTGTAAGGATACAGTATCAGAGACCATTTCAGTTGATTGTTGACGCCGGGTGAGAATACGGGGGATTTTAGTGTCCTTGCGTTTACGTTACGAAAGTTAGGTATCTCCCACTTGTAGCTGAATTCAATCAAAGTCGAATGCTTCTCTGTATACTTCAATTTTTCAGTCGTTACGTTGTTTTGATGGGGGCCTGGGAGATCCGGTGCACACGAAGGCTCCATAACTACTACGAAAATGGACAATTGCTTGCTCTGTATGTTGCAGAGTCAACTAAACTGATCTGCGACGTTTTTTTTTTTTTTTTTTTTTGGCCGGTGTTGGCTCGTCCCCTAGCGGCGACCTGTGCCACTCTCTTCTGATCTGCGACGTTTGAGGCGCGTCCAATATTTGGCGACGAAGTGATTCGCGAGTTAACCGGGTTGTAGCAATGTCCCTACCGTACTACGGAAGCAGTCTTTTCACAGTTCATCACCGATAAACAACATGCCTTTCTATTCTTTCTTGTTCTCTTTTGTTCTACACGATGCTGACTCAGTAGGAACGATGTGTAGTTGCACCAAGCTGCACTGCGTATAGTATTGCCGAAAACAATTTGCGAACGGTCCACCACGGACCACAACACGTGTCCTTATCTACGCCAACGAAAAAACAAAGGGCGAGCCGGCACGTACGCAGACTGTGGAAGTCCGATAAACGTGACAAAACGAAAAACCCTACCTGGTCACGTAAGGGAGGGAAAATGACCGCGATTATCTATTGTCATTTGACGCGTAAAAATTACGGCAGTTTTCTGGCACCGTTTTGCAAAAAAAAAAAAATAGATTCCTCGGAACGACTTTAAGTTGTTTTTGCAGGCACGATTTTAGCCTGGTAATCTCATGATATCACTTGAAAAATTTGGAAAATTGCGGACAATTATTCACCTCGTTCATGATTTAAGCAGAGAACCCGACAATATCAATCCGTTCTGATAAATCATCTAGGTGAAAATAGACATCGAAGTTTTCAGTTGTGACACATTTTATCCGATGTGACGTTTTTCCGTGTGGCGTCACTTCCGGCTGAAAACAGATTTTGCGACCGGAAGTGACTTTATAAGGAATTATTACAAATTTTCCTGCGTAACGCTACTTCCGGCTTAACAATAAGACTTTCATAGATATGTACTTTATTGATGATATTACAAAAGAAAAAGAAAGTTGATTAAACGAACAAAGGTGAAAAAATTGAATTTTGATGGCTGCCCAAGAAGGAAAAAGACATCTCGTACGAAAAAGTCATCCGAATGGGTTACATATGTCTGTCCGAATGATAACTATAAACTATCCTATGTCCAAAATTTAACTTTTAGACATAGGATAGCTTATGGTTACTGTTCGGGCGGACATATGTATCCCATTCGGATGACTTTTCCGTACCCGATGGCTATTTACCGAGTTTCTACCGTGAGTGAGATCGGGCCGAGATTTATTCTAAACTAGTGGAAAAAGTCTTGTAGACTCAAAGTTCACTTATGGGATTGACTGTTGATTAGAAAGTTTCCAATTAACTAGAATTTTGTCACCAGTTCAGACTCGTTTCAGTCAGTTCTCAGTCCCGGTGGAAACTCAGTATTTGCTTACTTGGGTCGAGCATTGTGCCGAGACTGGACGCTCTCTGTGTTTCCACCGGGACTGAGAACGGACTGAAACGAGTCTGAACTAGAGACAAAATTCTAGTTAATTCGAAACTTTCTAGTCGACAGCCAATCCCATAAGTGCATTTTGAGTCTATTAGAATTTTTCCACTAGCTCAGAGTTAATCTCGGTCCGATTTCACTCGCGGTGGATCTCGGTAATATACGCACGGTGTATTCACATAAAATAGTCTAACCAACTACAAAGCTTCGAATTCCCAGTAAATTCGACACTAGTTCATACCAGGTCTTCCGTCCAATCCATCCCGGTGATAAGCTGGGTCATTTGGACAAGTTTCCACAGGCGACGGTAATTTAAAATCCGAACTTACACTACGTGGCTTTTCGATATACGATCATAATCATAATAACAAAAATATTGTTATCTCTCGCCTAACCTACAATCGCGCGTGCTTGCGAATATTTCCATCGGTAAAAGAGATTCGCATATTTCTAAAGTTACATTTTATCGATGGATCTTGTGCGATTATCGAGAACTTTTCTGGCACGATCGACGACCCAACGAAGATACCCGCTGCTGAACCAACCCAGAAACCTAAGTACCAAAATTCTCCCCGAAATTTCTAAGAACGATTCCGAACGGAGGATAAAGATAACCGAAGAAACGATAACGAAATTGGAGAAATTGTCACTCGTGAATTTCGGCAATGAGACGGGTATAAAGAGATTGGAATCAGCCGTGCGCTTCGCCGAACGTTTGCGCAGCTTCGCCGTGCACGAGAGCGTGGAGCCGCTGTACAGCGTGCTCGAAAATCAGAAGCTGAAGCTACGCAGCGACGCTGTGACTGAGGGCGATTGCAGGGAAAAGATACTGCGGAACGCGGTGCTGCTGGAGGAGGAATATTTCGTCGCTCCGTTGGGCAACGCGAGGGGAACAAAATGAACTTTCACGGCTTGGAACAAATCCTGAAGACGCTCGGATTGAATTTTCTGAGCTTCGGCGAGCGTGGATTTGTCTACGGGCCGCAGGGAAGATTGCTGCGCAGAAACATGGAATCCCTGTGGTTCGCTCACTGCGTCACGATGCCTCCTTACAATGTGTTCCTGACGACATCGGACAAACTGTCCGAAACTCTGCTAAGCCTCGCCGACTCCTCCACTGATACAAGACCTGTAGGCCTCGCCGTAATCGAAGATTCCAAAACAGCCTGGAATCAAAATTTTTGTCACACCGACAGCAAAGCCGTCTATCATAGAATCGGAAGAGTCTGCATCCTCGCGGACGAGGAAAATGCCAAAACTATGTATCACAGAAAGCAGAGAGAGCGCAAAGTTTGGTGGAGAAAAATCTCCAGGCATCCTGCGAGATTTGCCCTGGCTGAGGCGAAGAAGATCAGCAAGAATCGCGAGACGATCGATATCACTGCGGAATTCGACTTCGGCAATGTTATACTTGAGACTATCGTTTACCAGCAGGACGCCAGGAAGATATATCCACAGGTACATGTACTGGCGGGAAATTTCTCATTTTATAAATGTGTGACGATTATGTGGTGGTCGTTGGTTTTTTTTATGTATTTCGATGGATTGTTTAAGTTTGTTTGGTTGATGATTCTTGAATGATATTTTATGCCCTCTTTGGTGGTGTAAATAATTTTTTGCTAGCACGCTTCGTTTTTAAGACCATGCAAAACCTTCCGTTCACACGTCCTGTGCTCAGTCGGTAAAAAAACGTTTTTCCTATTTTCTTCAGGATGGTTGATATTTCAACAAAAAGTAAATTCGGTTTTTGTAAACGATATGCAGATCCATGGAACCCTAATTACCTTTTTATTTATTTATTTATTTAGTTTATGGGATAAACTCTTTTACTTACATAGAACAATAAAAATAAATTAGTAAATCAGTAAATAGTGGAAGTGTCTCTAACAATTAGAGTAATATCACCAGATCGCATAACTAGATATAACTAGATAAAATATATTTATGTAATTATTTCATTGAAACATTTTTAGTCAACACACCGACTATTTGCTTCTGGTAACCAGATTATTCTGGGATAAAAGTCATTCAAAGACAAGAATTCACCGCCCAACTGCTTTAAACTCACTAACCGACAGTCCTTTGATCTTTGGCTCGAAAGATTAACAGTTCCAGAGAAAAATAGGGAAACTGATTAGTTACCGATTGAGTCTGTTTCACATCGCCTGAAGGGCACGTGCAATATCGGGGTCGGTAATAAAAACTGTAATCAACTCTTCTCACGGATTCTGGCATGTACGGTTAAAAGAAAAGCCTCATCGGAAGCCGACACATGATATACGGTTTCCGATTAAACTTCTCATTTGATCGTACATGCCATCAACCATGAAAAAGTAGATTACACTTTTTATTACCGACCACGATATTTCACATCCTCTTAAGGAGGCATTTTTTTTATTCGAGATTATTTATTATACCCTTAATAAATTAAATTATCGTGAGATTAAATGCTGTTTGGGTACTCATAAAAATATTATTAACAGCCACGTAAAAAACATCCTCGTGGTGCTCGATTCGAGGGTATTTTGATGCAGATAATTAAATTCAATGTTTCTGCTTTGAATCGACGATCTTGCTCGATATCTTGCAGAATTGCGTGCCGATTGTTTTGCTCGATATCCTCAAAAATAACTTTTCAATTGCCGCGATTAAAATTGCAATTGTCAATCGTAAGTAAATGATTACCTTGATTTGCAGTTGGTCGGCGATCAGAAGGAGAAAAATGCAGACGTCCACATGATCGAGCACATCGCCTCTCTGGACTGGGGATGCCTCACGATGCTCTGCGACGGTTTCGAAGTGACCGGCGATACGGCCGAGCTGAAACTCCACCCGAAACTTTCACCCTACAAAGTTGGCTTTTACTTGGAGCAAACCGAAGACCAAGAGGACGCAAAATCTCAACAGAAGTCGCGTTTGATTCTCTACCTGAATAATTTATTAAAGTCGAAGGGTCTCGAGACCGTGCTTACGCGCAGCAAACACGGAATTGAAACGTTTCACGTCCCTCTTACCGTGACCGTTGACGACGCCAGTTTGCAGAACGGCATTGTCAGCGTCACGAGCCAATTGACCACGATAGCCGAGGCTGTTCACGTCACTGATCTGCCAAAGTATGTTGCGGCACGTTGTGCTTGAAAACTTCGAAACCAAATAATAATACGTTATTTAAGAATAAAGTTGAATAAAAAAACAAATATTTGTAGAGAACTATGTAAAATTATATAGAATTTATATGAATATTTACCGAAACTGCACGAAAGACGTAATTAATAAGAAATCATTTTTTTTTTCGATGATGCAAAGTAGTAGTTAAATCTGTTATAAGTTCTCAGTAAACTCCGATTTTAAAGCTGGGATACTATGGCAGAACTGTAAAAGGCTAAATAGCTCAGTACAACGTAAATAAACTACGTTCGCAAAAATAATCATATCTTCAATTAAACTTCGCAGAGGAAATTTAAAAAATGCTGTCATTTTTTTTTATCTTTACTAGACCGTCCAAATATCACAATGAATAAACCAAGTGGAAGAAAAAGTTTCAACAGAACTGGATATCCCAAAATGGAAAAAAAATTATATGAAATGAAAAACTGATTCAAAGTGGTTTCGCAGCGCAAATTCCACATCGAACTTTTTTTTACGTAGGAGCAGATGAATATAGAAACTTGTAAGTAATCTAAAAATCGTATTTCTAATAAACCGAAGTTAAACAAAATATATCATTTAAGAATTTGTTCCCAATAGCTTCTTGGAAATAGCTTCTTCTGTATAAAGCGCAAATTCAAAGTTGAGAAAAAAAGAAAATTGAATTATATTTTGAAATATTCAATATCGATATTGATATAATTTTCTGATGTGCAGATGAAAAAAAATTACGAAAAACATGAACCGCGTTGGAGCTACAAAAAGTATAACGTAAATGCAAAAAAGAAAAAAAATTCGGATCAATTATATATACATCTGTTAAGTAAATCAAAACTTTTTACATGAAAGAAAATCATTTTTCAATTAATTACTGTTGTCACACATCTGATCATGTGATCAGTGAAAATTATACAAATGAAGTCTTAAACATTAGATCATACGCGAGTGTGTCGGGGAGGGTAAATGTACGAGGCCGGAAAAAATCTTGGTTGATTTTTGTTTTTTTTTCTCGTCAATTATTCTGTATAGTATATAATATATAATAGATTAATAATTCTACTCGGTTTCTAAGGGCACAAATGAGAAGGTACGGTTTGCGAAGACCCGCTGATTCGTTTGTTAAAACTCGCGACTTTTCGTCCACGTCACTTTGTTTTACGCTAGTTTATTTTTATTTCCTTGTTTTTATTTTTCTTCCAAAATGCGTTCCCCTTCGTCACGTACAGCGAAACCGAAAAATCCTGCGATTCCATGAAAGCAAACGATCACAATCGTTCAAAAAATACAAAAAAGCACCAAAACATAGCACTTAAAAAAATCAAATTCTCTAATTTTCAAGATCCCAATTTCGACCTCAACACGAAATTTCTCTTTCAATAAAAATGTCACGCTTTGCGCGATAGATTATGGATTTTATAAATCAAACGCAAATTGAACGACGAACTCGTGTTCGCAATTTAGTTTTTCTAACTCGTTTTAACAATGAGAACATTTTTCGTGTCGCCGTACGTGATCTCCCCTAAGAAAATGTACAAAAAGGTTCGAACAGGACGACGAGAGCGCGTTCCGGAAGTACGTGACGAGGATCGCAGTCGTGGAGCTTTACGATCAAAAACTAAATAAACAGGAGGAAAAGGGAGGAGGAGGAGGAGGACTGAGAAACGAACGAGTGAAATGGGAGGTAAGGAAGGTAGAATGCGATACAGATCGAAAAGGATCTCCCGGGAGGGGATGCGGTCTTCTTGTGCGCGTCTGCATTATTTTCGGTTTTATTTCCCCCCTCCCCTCTCTCTCACGCTCGGAATACTCGTCGCGACGATCACCGCTCGCTCGGTTGCGCTCAATGTTCTTTTTTTTTGTCTTTATAAACTTCACCATGTTCATCCGGCATTCTTACGTTCTCGCATCGTTACACTTTCGTACCTTCGCGCTTCTCTCTATCTCTCGTTGTCCTTCGACCGTTTCCTTTATCCGTACCTCGGTTCCGTGGCGCTAAAAAATTAAACGAACAACGAAACGGGTCGAACGGGAACGAACGATTTTCTCTCATTTTTTTTTCGGTATTATGCTCTTCAGATCTTTCTTTTTTTTCTCTTTCCGATTTTCTTTTTTTTCTCAAAATTTCATTCTTTTTCTTCGCGCCTTCGTTTATTTACGCTTTCATTTTCTCCTCTCGTTCGGCTCGCATGGTGCACGGCGAATAAACTGGCTAAGCGGGTAACTGCAGCTTGTTGCCTCTGAGTACTTTGGTGATGTATAAGTAGAAAAAGTCGCAGTAGAGGACGGTCTGAACGAGACCGGCCACGATGGCGATGAGGTCGTAGTGATCCTCGGAGTAGTAACGATACACCCAGTTGAACAGGTAGAGTCCCCGGTAAGAGCCAAGAGCGAACAGGTAGTGACTCGTGATACTCTCCGCCTCGCCGGTTTTCGATACCAGAAACAATTGGGGCAGAATCGCCACGGACTCGAGGTAAATGCTGAAGGTCCAGAGAATCTCCAGTACCGTGAATTCGTGATTTATCAGGAGCGAGAGTACGATCGCCGGAATTATGAGAAACTCGATTCTGAAACATAGAGTTACGTTTTTATTATAAATTGTTACGAAACTCGGATAATAATAACGCTTCGGAAAATGCCGACTGTTGAATAACAATCGGGCGTGTAATTTGTATTTCTTAACATTGCGATTACCCACTCTCTGTTACTTGGTAGTCGATGTGCAATGATGCAGCATTTTTTTTTGAGTACTCCAAAGAATTATCGTGTTTTTTTATTTGCCAGTGTTTTTAGGAAAACAATTTTGACAAAAGTAAAATGTAAAATAACCATTTAAATATTCATACAGGGTTGAAGTTATGACACTTAATTTATAATACTTGTCGATTAATAACGTAATAATAATCAAATTAATATTAATAGTAATGTGCAAAACTTTTCGCAATCCTTCATAAAAATTTTCAACGACCATGGGTTTGTGAGCTCGTAACGCCAGTCGAGTTTTTTTTTTGCCGCGATAGGGTCATGTACTTGGTCGTTAAAAACAAAGAGCCAAATAAATTCATTAGCTTAGAGATGACTTGAAAAATTAATTTCTTATACTCGTTAGAATTTTGTAATGTGAAGAATTGTCTGTCGTCGCCGCGATTGAAATGAATTTTTTGCAAAATTTGAAGAGAACTCGAAAATTTGTCAACTGGAAAAACCCTAGATTTTTTTTTCACTTTACAGCGTTTTACTAAGACTTAATAATTTTCCATAATAAGTGAATAATTTTTTACACTGGTCAAATAGAATTTCTGTAATATAGAACAAAAAATATGTATAATATGAAATTTCCTTGAAATTGACAATATATGCAGGATATTCTACTTTTGAAACGAATTTTTGAATAACTGACCAAATGCAAAAAAAAAACCTCATTATGCCAACATTGATACACAGTTGATGTAAAATCTCTTACATGGTGAGCACCCAATTGAGAATATCAAAAATTCGTATCGTGATTTTGCACTTTGCAGCATTTTCAATTAATTAATTTTGTTTCCTCAAAATTATCATAATTTCATTCCTTTATGAATTCTTTCGTTTTTTTTTTTTCAATGACTTCTCAAATATAACCATTTGCTTTCTTACAGATGAAGTTTTAATAGCGGAAACATTTTTTATTACAGAATGTAAAATGTTCATTTTTGAACATTCCTCAGCTCATTTAATCATTTCATTAAACGCAATAAATGATAACATTGTTCCAAAAACAAATAAAACCTTATAATCTGTAGATAAACAAGTAAATAAATAAATAAATGAATAAATTAAAAAATAAATAGACAGATAAATAAATAAATACATTAATTCATTAATTTCAACCCAATTCTCTTTAATCCCGCTGCAAATTAACATAACATAATTCTCTCTCCGATCTCACCTGAACGTGTCGTGATTATGGTCATAAGTCGCCTTGAATTTGGCATACATGAGGAATATCGTGGCGTAAGACGCTCCGATGAAGACGACTTTCATGAAAAAGTTGTAAGCCGATATGTAAGTAGTCAGTAGATCCAGGTATCTCGTAGTGTAGACTATGGCGAAAAGGATCTGCGACTTGCCGCTGATACCTGCCGACAAATAAGTTCAAACTTTTATCCGCCCCACATTAGAGGATCAAAAAAAAAAAAATCCAAAAATGCTATCAATCTCATAAATCCAACGTCAAATCTAAACGTCTGCGTAAACATCACTCGACAGCGTGGCTCTCAAGCTCGACAGGAATTACGATCAAATATTCGAAACGCAAATTATGAAAGAAATTAATTCTCGCCGCGACTCGAGAAGAAAAAATGACTCGGAGGGTGAAAAAAAAAAAAAAAAAAATACACGTTTTCCAGAATCTTGCGATTCGGATCGTCGAAACGCCGCGGTTCCTCGTCAACCGTTGTGGAATTACTGCGAGTGAAAAAAAAAATATACGAAAAAAAAAAACGCCACAACCTACCGGCACAGCTTCTCGTCTTCCATATTTTCAAGAGAAGAACGAATATCGCAAGTAAATGCGAGATATCGCCGAGTAGACGAAATATATTCATGTCCGGTGTTCGTCGAAACTTCGTCCGTGAGGTCTAACGGGGTTGATAATCCAGTTGGTTTGGTGATTGAACGATTATTGTTGGAAAAAATATAATTAATCGGATGTTAAACGCGCCCACCGCACCGAACACCTTTTCGGTATATCAGCAGTAGCACAGCGGCGGCGAGCACAGCACAGCGCATACAAATATGACGTGGCTTCGGCTGTAACATCGGCGTATGGCCGACGCAGTGTTCGAGGCCCGATGTTTTCTGCTCGGACGATAGCGATCCATCGACGCATCGTACGACCGGCCGCCACGACATCAACCCGTCTCGTATCCTTTGAGGCTACACACACGCGCGCATCGCTACCCACACAGGTTTACTGTCGACCACGTTCACTCGAGGTTTACTCGTCGTACGTGGCTGCATGATAATTAATAATACGAAATTTGTACAAGTGACTAATTACCGATTCTAATCAGCCGTGCGTTCGTCGCCGGCTCGATAGCCCCGAATTATGCGTATCCTTCATTTTCTCGAGTTCTTATCTTTGCGTTATCTGGGTTTGAAATTTTTCAGCATTCCCGCTGGACTCTTGTTTTTTTTCTGCGACAACATGCGAAATGCCGCGGTCGGTAATGAAAAGTGTAAACGACTGTTTTTCTTGGGTGGTGGCATTTACTCTGAAATGAGAAGTTTCATCGATAGCAGATATCATGTCACAGCATTCGAGGACTTTAGGTTTTGCTTTACGTGTCGCTATCCGTGAAAAAAAGTTGTTTACAGTTTTTCATACCGACCGAGCCCGTGTCCGGCGGACAGGGAGGTGTTGCACTTGCGGTAAAAAATGAAACCTGACTATTTCGAAGGTTTTGTCCTGGGCGAATTGAATTAGATTAAAATCAAGGAATATCGAGGCAGGACAGACCGGATGGGTTGAAAGAAAAACTCGTAGAATGTAGCAATATATTAATCGTCCTCTATTCAGATGTAACATCCTACAAACTGTGTAGCGACCGGTGAGCGTGAGACGATGATGATACTCGAATGAAGATAGCGAGAAGGGTGCGCAGATGTGTGTTCCGTGTGGATAGAGCTGCGAGATAGTTCCGTTTATTCGCACGGTAAGAAATAAATTCTTTAGGATATTTATCGTTAGTTTCATAACTATCTACGAATTTATATATATATTTTTTGTTTCTGTTCGCTTTCGGAGTTTGGGCCGATTAATTGACGGTTTGTTGGTTGTACAATGTAAAATCTTCGTACTTCCCCCCCTCCCCTCCTCCGAGGAAGAGACTGCGGTGTTGATTGTTCTAATACAAATGAAACGTGCGGCGCGACCATATATTCTTTCTAGAGGATGAATTATTTTTAACGATTTCTGCTCTCTACGCATTGCTTAGCGTTTCAGTGTTTTTTATTTTTTAAATTTTTTTTCATTTATATTACTAATTTCGTTACGAAATCGTTAGATGGACATAAACTACAGTCTTCGCTTTTCAATATATCTTTGTTTTTTTGCTCATTCTCGACAGCATCACAGATCTTAGTATCGAATCGATGGCTTCGGCAATTGCGGTTCGACAAAAGAACGAACATTTTTTAATCTCGCCCAACCGTTATCACAGGCTCTATGTCCCTCGATCATGACGAGACCCCTCGCGTAATATTCGCTCGTCACTTTCTTCTCACAAAAAAAAAGAAAAAATTCATCGAGACACCCTCAAATTTTATTATATATTTTTTTCTCCTGTCCCCGTTTGTTCGTATTTTCCTCGTTTTTCACTATAATACTTCGAAGAATAATAATTAGTTGTATAGAGAGCTGTTTTTTTGCCACTAACAAATAACAATTTTAGTATTGTGAATATTTTATGTCTGAATGAGATTTCTTTTCTATTGTTTTTCGTTTAATTAGTGAAGATGATGTGAAAGATCGACAGTTATAGACAGAAATTGAGATTTATAGAGTAAAAAAGATAACGATGATCGAGAAGCCGATGACGATGATTCCTCGTTTTTAAAAACGTAATATTAATTCTAATATTAATTAATAATAATACCAATAATATTAATTTAATAATAATAATAATAATAATAATAATAATAATAATAATAATAATAATAATAATAAATTCAATAATAACGTATAGGCACGACCACTCATTGCGTTAACTCTTTCGCGCCGGTGCAATGCCGCACCGTGTATTTCACTCTTCTCTTCTTTCTTCTAGATCGATAAATATTTACACGCGTTTTCGTCGCATAAAAAAATTGTTTTTTTAACTCGATTAAAAAAAAAACGATTTTTTCGTTGCAGAGATTCCTTCACCTCCAAGGGCTTTCGCGAGGTGCCCGCGCAATTTTCGTCTCGCCCAAATTAATTCTTTCCCGATCTTTTCTGACCTCCCGACCTCCTCTTCCGACTATTTACAATGTAATTAAAAATTGCTGTTAAACGTACACTATCTCGCCGAGAAGTGTCCAGTGGCTGTCTCCGCGACGAGATCGATTAGGACGGACTTCGGCCAATCGGGTTTGCTACGAAAATAACCCGCGCTCATATCTTTTTTCCCCTATCGAGACTAATTTTTATTTCTTTTCAGATTCTTTGTTTTTGTTCTTTTCCTTTTTCCGTTTTTTTTTGTTAACTTTTTTCTTCCCTTTGTGTTTAATAACAATAGTTTTATGTAATAATTTTTTTCAGCGGTTGTTGTATAATTTGTGCCTCGTCGCTGGACGGCTACGATTGCGACGACCGGACGAAATCCTCGTGGGTTTTGTCGTCCGGCGAATAAATCGTCGACGGAACTGCGCTTGCGTCTGGGACGCTCGAGACTTCCGTGCTCTCAGACTTTTCGGGAATAACACTATTAACCTCGACGCGTTGCCGTCGAGCGCTCGCGGGACTCTCCTCGGTTTCTAATTTCATTATATCTACAATTTGTCCAGCGACGACGGTGTCGCTCGCCGCTTCGCCGATCCTCGAGTTCGATGAGTCTTTTTGGTCCCCGATAGTTCGCGAATTATCATTGCTCGAGAAAATTTCCACTGCACCGTCCGTCTCGTCTTTACCCTGAATCACAGCCGAATAATCGCTCGTGAGCGCGTCCCGCGTTCCCACCGCCTGCGTATAAAATTCTTTCGATGCCTCTCTCACAGCCAAATTATCCCGATTTTCCGGCCTCAATGATGCACCATCGAAATCAGAGCGAACATTCTCTTCTCTCGATGTACTTTTTTCTCCGATCGCGGCTACCGACTTTCCGCCCTCCTCCGATTCTTTCGCAGATTTCGAAGATTCCTCCTTTATCCGCCTCTCCGCAGTTTTATCTTTCAATCTCTCGCTCGGCAATTTTTCGCTTTTCCTCGAGGAATCTTCTATTTCTATGGCTTTTTTTGAGACCAGCGATCTTTTCCCCTCGCTCGTGTTTTCCGGCGACTTTGCCACTTTCGTCGAGCGATCTTCGACGATTTCGGTCTCTGGAATTTTTAATTCCGACTGTTTGTCGCACTTCGATAATTCTTCCGGGATTCTTGACATTTTTTCGTCAGCTGAAGCCCCGGTTTCATTTTTTGGGATGAGCAAAATTTCCTTTTCAGAAATTGCGATTCCCTCGACTTCCTGGCTTCGATTTTCGTTGCCGAGATCTTCCGCTTTCGCCGCACCGCCCGTCGACAGCAGATTCAACTTCAGACGATCCCTCGTGTGGCGCAGCTCGCCGAGCTGGCTCTGTTGGATCTGTTGTTGACTGTCGACCGAGTCCACGCCTCGAGAGTTGCCGTTCGTCTGCGCTGGCGGTGGCAACGCGACCTCGGCACGATCCACCTCGTCCTGGGACTCCTGGCAGTCCTCACCTTCCCGGGATGGCGGCGGCTGCTGCTGCTGTAACAACGTCGAGCTCGCTCCAGGAAAGAACTGGCTGACGTACTTACCCTCGCCGCTTTGAAACTGAAAGGGACGATTCGAACTACTCACGTAGAACTCCTCATCTCCTGAAATAAAAAATAAGAGAGATCGATTTAAATCGTGCATGAAAATGGTCGACGATTATTTTAGAGCATTTGAGATACCGCGGTCGGAAGCAAAGACTGCAATTTTTTTTTTGTTTAGTGTGGAGATCTGCTATGATTAAAATGAAATTGTTACATGACGCTGAATTGATATCGGCTTCTTTTTAAAATTTGATTTTCATCATAGATGGTCTGTTGTTCTGTTAAGGTAGTAAATATCGAAGTCTTCGACAAAAATCTAACACTTGAAATGTGCATAAAAATAAACCGATTGAGAATAATATTTTTACCCCAAAAACGCTAAAAACTGTATTTCAGTGGGAAAACAATTTTTAAAAAATAGATATTTAGCTTACACTGTGTTACCGAGGGGCAACCGTATAAAAAGGATTCGTTAAAAAAAATTAAGGATCATTCGGCGAAGTGGTAGAAAGTGAAAATGCACGCCTGATAATTAGCTTTAAGTAATTACATTTTTTTGTTCGATTGGAATGGACTTATCGCTGTTTTAATAATAAAGATTTAATGAACCATTGAAAATAAAAATTCTTTAACGTGGAAAATTATTTGTTATTTTTTAAATTTATCGTTAGCGTACCGGCTCGATTGGTCTCGTCGTATTCCATCGGGTAGACATCCAGTCGAGGCTCGTCCATCATTTCTTCCCAGTCTGGCGGTAAAACATAAATCAAATTATTGAAAATGAAGTGTCTCGTGTTAATTTTTTTATTTCTCTTAAAAATATATTTTTTTTATTTACCAGCGTATGAAGTGGGTTCCCAAGTCGTCGCGGCTTGACCCTGACCCTCGGCAACCGGAGTCTCCTTCGGGTACTCGTACACGCAATGATACCGCTGCTTCTTGAACCAAACGCTCTTCTTTTGGTCCTGCAAAAATCAACTTGTTTCGATCAAATACAAGTTCACAATTTATCGATGTTAGAAGAAAAAAAATTTGTGCTTGCTTTTATATCGTCAATCGAGTACAAAATCGAAGATACATGTGTATCTTCGAAGTATATATGTGTGGGGCAGAATCGAGTGCGCGAGTAATACTCGTGAGTACAAGCAGTTCATTAATTAAATTAGCGCCATTTTCTTTTTCACAAGCGGTCCTACCACAAGATTCGCAACGAGATTATCAACTCGTCGCGTTTTTTTTTATCGTCGTAGATGAAACTTTGACACACCTACCAATTCGTCCTGGCGGCACAGCAGTGAGTAGAAAGTAATTAAATATTATATTAAATATTACGAATGACAACGTTGAAATAAGATAAGTTGATAAAATGCATAAAAATGGAAATAATAAATTGTTTTTAGATACAATTATCGGATGGATCGATAAGGGGGGAGTGAGAGTCGAGAGGGAGGAAGAGGACTCACCCCAGACTTTGGAGTTTTTTCGGGCGACCTTAAGGCCGACCTGTGGGGCGCTAGTGTAGCGTCCCAGGCCGACGGAGTAAACTCTTCCTCTTCCTCCTCGTCATCCTCGTCTCCTTCGTCCTCCTCGTCCAAATCGGCCTCCGGCTCCTGACATTTCGGTTTGTTGGGCGGACTTCGAGTTGCGACGTTTTCCAAATCTCCGTGGGACTCGTCATAACGCTGTAAATAAATATATATGTATATATTCGTAAAATGTTCCTCCTTTCCGAGCACTATACGAAACACTTATCGTGTTGTAATTGTAATAATACATTTGCCGCGTTAATGACTCAACTATTAAGAAATTATTCAAAATATCGATGATAAAATTGTTGCTCTAAAAAATTATTATAAAAAAAAAATATACAAAGTATGAATTGTCAAGAATGAATTAGTCACTCATTTATTTCGATTGTGAATTATGGAAAATGATTGTAGGAAATTTCGTAGGTATTGGATAATTTGATTATTGTTAAAATTACCTTCCATACAAATTCGCCGGAACTCGAACTGTTCTCTTCCTCATCTTCCTCGCCATCCTCGCCGTCGTCGTCCCCTTCGTCCTCGTCCTGGCTGTCCCAGTCCCTGTCGGTGCCGAAACTCGTGCTCATGAGGTCGTCTTGCATCTGTAGAGGAAGCGGAAACTGCTGTTGCCACTTGGTCTCTTCCTCGGGACTCGGCAGAGGAGCGCCTCCGCTTGCTATCGAGATTCTTTTACTCTCCATGCCCCTGTTTATCGTACAGTATTGTAATAACAGTTTTCGTGACTGCTACGTCAAGGTTTAATCTTAACAGTTACAATGAATAAAATAAATTTTGAAATATTAAATATAATTTGTAAATGTATAATAAATTTACAAATTACGTGCGGCCAACTTCACAACAATCGTCGAAAGTCCGCATTTCGTACTAGTATTGCAAATTGCTATTTGCTGTATTCTGTATTTTTATTTTATTCTTTTTTTTTGTCCCGTGTCTGAAAACACTGAAAAAAACATAACGCAATGGTTTAATAACATAATAACATAACTGATATATATTATTAAACCATGATTCAACTATTATTACCACCAATGACGCAACGTACCAAAACGGAGGATCATCGTTTATAAATGATTATCTTTTTCTAAAAGCACTGAGCCGTAAATTAATAAGTAAATGAATAAAACTATCCATCGAATTCAAGTCTGTGGAGAGTAGGGCTGTACAGATAGGCCGGCCTAGCCGGCCAAAATATCTTACCCGGCTAATGGGTTTCATAGTTTGGTCGAGGGAACTATTTTATCCAGCTAATCCGTTTCAGCCGGCCAAGCTATATTAGTCGGCTAAGCTAATACAGTCTTGGAATTTTTCGACAAATGTTTCTTTTGTTTTTCTATCGTTACGTACAACGTATTCCGAAGTATTTTCGCCCGTTGAACCCGAATCCGCCGGCCTTTTTGGACCAAAGTACGACGTGAAATTAAGGTGCTCGATTTTATGCACTTGGCCGGCTAAAATAGTACAGCTGGCTAAGACGACTTAGCCGATCCAACTATAAAATCCATTAGCCGGATAAGATATTTTAGGCGTCTAAGCCGGCCTATATACAGCCCTAGTGGAGAGATGCTCCAATAAACAGTGTCCGTCAAAAATCCTTAACATCGTAACAAACCTGTTAAGATTACTCTGCGGATACTCGAGATTTTCCTCGTCCGAGAAATCCCCGTGAGAGGTGTCTCTGTCGTCGTCCTGGTGCAAATTCGACGACTCCCCGTTTCCGGAGGTGGTGCCGTCTAGCATCATCGCCCTGTTCGTTAGCGTGTCGACTACGAGGACGTCCTCGGAGAGCGCCGAGACCCTGGAAGCTATGGAGGCGTCCCGGGAGTCCTCCTTCGAGACCAGAGACTCCGAAGTCCCGGCGCTCTCGCGTTCCTCGAGTATCGGACTCAGCGGTGTTCCGTAGATGTTGTATCTTATCGATATATCGACGCCGCCGCTTCCGCGCTCCGAATTATCCTCGGTCTCCTCGTCCTCCCACCTCTTCGTCTCGGCGTCCTCGTTTATCGACGGCTCCTTCTCGTCACGCGGATCCAGCGCCTCGACCACCGGCATTTGGGCTCTGGGTAATTTTTCCCGCAGCTCGTTCCGGATCGCCGCGACGAATTCCTCGTCGAGGCCAAAGGACACGTACGAATTGTCGCTGCGCAGCGACATCGTCGAGCTGTCCTCCTCGTCGTCGTTCTCGTCAACATTCTCCCGCGACGACCACTGCTCGCCGTCCGAACGAACGCTGTCGGCCTCGCGCGGCTCTGTCGAAAGATCCGAGGCTCGACGACACCCGCTCTTTAGCGGCGAGTCGCTCGTAGAGTTCTCCAAATCAACGTCCGATCCTTCGCATACGTCCGAAGCCTCGGTCGGTTTGTCGAGATTTTCGGATGATCCATAGATCGTCGAGAGATCGGTAGTTGAATCTTCGGATACGCCGGGTTTTTTGAGATTTTCGGACGATTGATAGATCGTCGAGAGATCGGTAGGTGAATTTTCCAATGCGCCGGGTTTTTCGAGATTTTCGGATGATCGGTGGATTGTCGAGAGATCGGTAGTTGAATCTTCCGATACGCCGGGTTTTTTTAGATTTTCGGATGATCGGGGGATTGTCGAGAGATCGGTAGTTGAATCTTCTGATACGCCGGGTTTTTCGAGATTTTCGGATGATCGGTGGATTGTCGCGAGATCGGTAGTTGAATCTTCCGATACGCCGGGTTTTTCGAGATTTTCGGATGATCGGTGGATTGTCGAGGGATCGGTAGTTGAATCTTCCGATACGCCGGGTTTTTTGAGATTTTCGGATGATCGGGGGATTGTCGAGAGATCGGTAGTTGAATTTTCTGATAGGCCAGGTTTTTCGAGATTTTCGGATGATCGGGGGATTGTCGAGAGATCGTTAGTTGAATCTTCCGATACGCCGGGTTTTTCGAAATTTTCGGATGATCGATAGATCGCCGCGAGATCGGTAGTTGAATTTTCCGATGTAATCGGTTTTTCGAGATTTTCGGATAATCGATCGATCGTCGAGAGATCGGCAGTTGGATTTTTCGATACTCCGGATTTGTCGAGATTTTCGGATGATCGATAAATCGTTGAAAGATCGGTAATTGAATTTTCCGATTTTCCGGTTTTTTTGAGACTTTCGGGTGATCGATCGATCGTCCCGAGATAGCCAGTTAAATCCTCCAATCCGCTCGACTTCTCGATCTCTTCGGATTTAAGGGCGGTTCTCAGTGGAGTTCGGCTCGTCGAGTCGGTAAGCTCGATCTCCGAAGCCCCGAAAAATTCCGAAGCGACCGTCCGTCGTGGATCCACCGTGAAATCGATAATCGGATCCAAACCCGCCGAAGCCTCACCCTTGAGGAGCAAGGGTGATTCCGTAGATGTTTCAAGATCCACGGATTTAATGTTGGTCTCCGGTGGCGATTGGCACGTCGAGTCGGTAAGGACGATCTCCCAAGCATCGCGAATTTCCGAAGCGTCCCTCCGCCGTGAATCCATCGTGAGATCGGTACTCGGATCCAAATCCGCCGAATCCGTACCCTCGCGGATTCTGCTGGATTCCCCGGATTTTTCCACATTCTCGGGATGGCTGGATTGATCGGAGCTTCGAAGTTCCGTTCCCGAGAGCTTGTCAATTTTTCCCCGCGAACCCGCCGAATCCACAATGGATCCACGGAGCTCGATCGAAGAATCGGCACCGCGATTTTTCACCGAATCGTCACTCAATCGATCGGAGCTTGGAAGTTCAATGTTCGCGTTGTCGTTTGCCCCGCCGATTTTTTCCCGCGAATCCGCAGTATCCACATCGGATCCACGAAGCTCGATTGACGAATCGGCAACGCGTTTTTTCTCCCAATCGTCATTCTTATCAATCCTCGGGGAATCCCCGGATTTTTCCAGATTCTCGTGATGGCTCGATCGATCGAAACTTCGAAGTTCAGTGCCCGAGAGGTTGTCGATTTTTGCCCGCGAATCCGCCGAATCCACATTGGATCCACGGAGCTCGATCGACGAATCAGCACCGCGATTTTTCTCCGAATCGTCACTCAATCCATCGGAGCTTCGAACTTCAATGTCCGCGCTTTCGTTTGCCCCCTCGATTTTTTCCCGCCTCTCCGCCGGCTCCACATCGGATCCACGAAGCTTGCTCGACGAATCGTTGACTCGATTTTTCTCCGAATCCACCGCCGAATCTCGCCGCTTGTTCGAATCCTGACCCAACGGCGAATCGACGCTCTGATTCTGATCGGTTCTCAGCGAGCACTCGCTCATCGAATCCGTCTCGGTAGCGTCGCAAATTTCCCACGAATTTTTCCCCTCCTTTCCCCCGCCAACCCTCGAATCCTCCACTCTCCGCGAGTCCTCCTGTCCGATTTCCCTCGAACTTCGGCTCTCCAAAAAATCCGGTTCGCAAGAGTTCGCTCGGACAGTTTCAACGATATCCGTCGATTCCGTCGATCCGAGAGATTCCGATATCGATCGATTCTTCACGCCGATCTCCTCGCTCTCCGCCAACCGAACTCGAACCTCGCTCGGCGAGAGAACTTCCCGTTCCTCGATATTATCCGATTCGTTAAAGCTTCCGTAGTACTCAGCGTCGAGGATCGTGTCGAGCTCGAACAAAATTCTCATCTGCTCCTCCTCGGCGGACGCTGAGAGCGGCGATGAGTTCGCGGCAAACCCGGACGACGAGATCGCACCGGACATGATAATGCTCGAGGCCGTTGTGCCTGGAACAGGGCTCTCCTCTTCCTCGCAAGACTCCTTGTCCCTGAATCCCGAATCCGAGCTCCTCTCGTCGTCGGGCGTCGACAAGTGTTTCCGATCCTCGTCGTCAGCCTCGTGCGACGACCTCTTTATCATCCCGAGCTCCTCGCCCGTCGAGGAATCCTCGTCGCAATTACCGACCGAGTAGTTGCCGCGCGACTGCGGCGTGTCCGGCGCAGAGCCTCGCAAAATCCTCTCCGAGGCTTCGAGCTCCTCGCCCGTCGAGGAATCCTCGTCGCAATTACCGACCGAGTAGTTGCCGCGCGACTGCGGCGTGTCCGGCGCAGAGCCTCGCAAAATCCTCTCCGAGGCTTCGAGCTCCTCGCCCGTCGAGGAATCCTCGTCGTTGCCGACCGAGTAGTTGCCGCGCGACTGCGGCGTGTCCGGCGCAGAGCCTCGCAAGATCCTCTCCGAGGCTTCGAGCTCCTCGCCCGTCGAGGAATCCTCGCCGTTGCCGACCGAGTAGTTGCCGCGCGACTGTGGCGTGTCCGGCGCAGAGCCTCGCAAAACCCTCTCCGAGGCTTCGAGCTCCTCGCAGGTCGAGGAATCCTCGTCGAGAATGCCGACCGAGTAAGCGGCCGCTGATCCGTTCACGAGGTCCTCGTCGACCTCGGTGCGGTGATAGTTCCTGGGTGTGTCGGGCGCCGAGGACTGGCTCGTGAAATTCTCTCGCCTGCTCGGAGTGTTCGGCACCGAGGCCGATCTCTCGATCGTTCCGTTGTTATCTCCGTCGGTAAGGTAGGCAGGAACTCTCCCTTCCTCGCGATCGTCGAGGGTAGTCGAGTTGCTGAAGTTCTCGAAGATCGTCGCATGGGCCTCGTAGCCGGGGTTCTTCTTCTCGAGCTCGAAGGCCAGAGCGTCGTTCCAGAGCGCGACGTCGACGGAGCTCTCGACCCGCGAGGCCGAGAAGTCGTTGGAGAAACAAGCGAGGTCGGAGTCCCCGGGTTGGAATACGAGGAAGGAGTCCAAACCGGATGTCCGGTCGGGGATGGAAGTATTCTCGGGTGTCGAGGCTCGCTCGGGCACGTAACGCAGCAGCGGAAGCTCCGGGTCGCCCTTGGAGACGAGACGAAGCAAGTGGCCCTCGGCGCGGGGACTCTCGGTCTTCGAGACTAATTTTCTCTCCGACTCTTCCACTTTGTCCTCCATCGTCGTAGAGGCTCGAGGAATCGCTCTTTCGAGGATATCGTCGAGGCTCGATTTTTCTTCCCGCCGGCTCGAAGAAATTTTGTCCGCTGCGTCGCGATCGAAAATCCCGGTCGTTAAATTTTTCGTAATATTCTTAATGGGCGAACGGTCGTCGATTCGATCTCTGATTTTCTCGGGACTCGAGTTCCGCGCGTTCTCAGGATTTCCGAAGGACAATCTCAGTATCGGAGTCTCTCCCTGCTGCGTGAGGGTGAGGAGTTTCGGTTTCTCGTGATTCTCGGTGTTCTCCGAGCACTCGAGCGGACTCCGCGCGGCCCTCGCGCTCGTCGCGTTGCAGACCGACGGTTCTCGAAGTTTTCTCAGAGCCTCGTCGAACTCGTCGGCGAGCACCGCGCTCTTGAGATCGCCGTCGCTGCCCGAAGCCGGCAAGCGTTTTTTCGCCGATTTCTCGATGTTCTGAGGCCCCAGCGAAATCTCCGCGTCGGAGTCCGAGTCGATGTGCACGAGGACCATGAGATCGGCGACGGACTTGGATTTTTGCTTGACCTTCTCGGTGTAAGCGCCGCGCTCGACGCGTCCTCGCCAGCTCTCCTCCTCGGTCTCTGACCCGGACTCCTGGCCGGTGTGTTGGCCGCGCGGCAAATTCACGACCGGCTCCTCGGGACCGAGTCTGAACTGCGCTCGAAGATCGCTCGCATCTCTCCCCTCCGACTCGTTGCCGAGCCTGATATCCCGAAGACTCGCGCTTCTGTTCTCGCGCTCGAGGCCCGCGCCGTTGGGTCTCAAATTTTCCCATCTCTTCTCAAAATCCTCGATCCTCTTGCCGCAAATGATTTTTCTCGTATTCGCTAAGCTCGACCTATCGTCGGGAAAGAATTTCCACGACGCCTCGATGGCTTCGAGAAAATTGCACGGTACATCGAGCCGTTCGTCGCGGAGTTTGTCGAGCATCGCGGCGCTGGCGCCGTGCGACGAGAAGCCGGTTTTCAGGGAGAATATCATCTCTATGACTTGCTCGTCGCCGAGATCGTCGTAGGGACGCTCGCCCCAGGTCGCCATTTCCCACAGCAGGACGCCGTAGCTCCAGAGGTTCGCTCGGGGCGTTATCGCCCGGGTCTCTATCGTCGTCGCCGTGCACTCGAGGCTCTCCGGAGCCGACCAGCGGATCGGCAAGGCACGATCGCCGACGACGTAATAATCGCCGGGATATTTTTCAACCCCGGTTCCGTAGTCGCCCAATTTCGCTGAGAGATCGGGCGCTACGAGGCAGTTTCTCGCCGAGAGGTCCGTGTGGGCGAAGCCGTTTTCGTGCATGTGCTCCAGAGCGTTGGCGATGTCGAGCGCCATGCGCGTAGGGACGTTCTGGCTTCGGAGGGCCTCGCACGTGCCCTTGTCGCGATTCGAGCGCAGGAAACCCTTCAGGTCGCCCGCCGGACACGACTCGAAGAGCAAAAGGTACGGGTCGGCCTCGAGGCACGAACCGAGGAGCGTCGGGATGTTCGGATGCTGGAGCTTCAGGTACGGCGTCGCCTCGCCGAGGAACCAGGCCTTCTCTCGCGTCGTCGCTTCCTCCGTCAGTATGCGCACGACCACGCCGCGACTCCTCGACGAACCGTCCGGACTCTCCGTCGTTCCCTCGACCACCTTGCCGAACCAGCCGCGGCCGATTTCACGCAGGTACTTCAGTCTCTCACGCGGAACGTGACAATTACCCGGCTCAAACCACTCGCGGCACGGCTGCTCGCGCGAAAAATTGTTCTCGATTTCCTGCTCGTCGGAGAACAGGGAGGGTGACGGTGGCTTCGGCTTCACGGCCGAAACGCCGCTCGGACGGTCGATCGGCGGCCCGTCGAATTGAACTTTGCCGCTCAGCGAGGACGAACCCAGCCGCGGCACTTCGAGCTCCAGACTCGCCGAGGGATGACGCTCGATCGTCGTCTCCGTTCCCGCTGTACTTCCGTCCTTGAATTCCTTCAACAGTTTTCGAGAAAATTTGTTAATCAAATGTTTGTGCGCGCAAAGCGGAGAGGGGAGGGAAATTAAATGTAATCTAGCGAGAACTACGCTGATACTACGGTGCATTCTTCTGCTAATAACTTTTTCTATCTAAGATACCATTTACGAAATGTTGTACATTTTTTTTTTTCAACTATTATTAGTGTGCTCTTCCAATGATTACCTTGCCATTTCCCGCATCGTCCTACAATTAGAAAGAAAGAAAGACAAATATCGTATGGAGTTTGTAATAGGCCAGGTAAATGGTTTTTTGGATTTTGCGACTGCAGAATCGCTATGATGAGCGCAGTTGGAATTTTTTGTTAATATTTTTTTCGCTCTGCGCCAAAATGACCGTGAATCATTGTCGTTGAATTCTTCGTTCGTGCTTTGATTACTCGTAGAGCGAGCTTTGTTTTAATTTTTTTTTCGATTTCCTCGCAATGTTCCTCGATTTTCCCCAATGTTATGGGGAAAAACGTCCCAAAGAAATTATTTAACTGCGTCTTTCATCAAATTCCAAGCGAAATTTTGAAATTTGTACAAAAAAATCCATTGAGACTCGATCGGTAACAAAAACTGTAATAATTTTTTCTAGGCCTGCCGTAACATACGTTCGAATGAAAAGTCTCATCGAAAACTGGCGAGATGTCCGTTTTCGATGAAACTTTTAATTTTACTGCCCATACGAGAATTCGTGAAAGAAAAAGTCAATTACAGTTTGTTTTACCGACCGCGGTATTTCACACGCTCTCAACAGCATAAACGCTTCGGGAACGCAGGAAAGCAATGTGCAAGCTTCATCCAAGTCCCTTTTCCGAGTCGCATACTTGAAAAGTTGACGATTATTCCGGTCATTTTGGCTGATGAGCGAATCCGCCTAGAGTGTCGACTAGAAGCGTGAAGCGAATTGACCCGCGAAGCTGAAACGAGATGACTGATTCGTTAATTTGATTTACCTGGAACCCCTTCGGACAACGTTGCCTCCGACAGCAGAGACATCCCGCAAGCGTGAAGGCGACGACGACGAAACCGAAAGTTCCGACCACGTACCGAGGCCAGTGGTCCTCCCAGTGCGAAAACCATGACTCGCCAGTAACTGAATAAAACACAGGCTAGTTAAAAATTAGCCAGAACTTAATTTAAAAAAAAAATCAGTTTCAAAGCAAATTATTTTCCCAGCTCAGTCGGTAACACAAATTGCCTTGACTATTTTCCCCGGCATAGTTTATATTTCGACAGAAAGCAAATTAGGTTCTCGCAGCTAATAAATAGAATACCATGAAAACCATGGCATTTCACAAGCCTTAGAGGCAACGTGAAGCAGACTCAGTCGGTATCAGAAACTGTAATAATTTTTTTTTCACGGTTCATCGACATTTTCGGGAAAAGGCAAATTGTCAGCTTCTTCAACAAACAGTCGAAAAGACACTGAGAAGAGTTTCCTCAGGAGAGTTTGCCACCCTTGAAAAAAAAAACATTCATTACAGTTTTTGGTACAGACTGAGCCCAAATCGGGCGAGAGATTTTACATCGCCTTAAATAATTGGTGTTTTGTAATGTGCCGAGAATGAATACGTGTATGTTATAATTAGAAATCTACTGTTGAGATTACTCACTAGTTGAATACTTGAATGAGACTCAAGATAATCAGCTGACATTAGTCACCCTGTTTAAAGGGCGCCCCTACATGCATGTTTGATACTCCGCTTCATGTATGCAGATTTCGATATCGTACTTTTTTTTTAATACTTCGATTTTTAAAAATCTAAAGGAGCTATTTGAAATATGGTGTGAGGCTTAAACGGGCCCTTCTTATTTTCCTTACTAAAATATACTTGAAATCAATTATAATCATATAACAATAACAGTTTTACAATGTTATAACTGGTGTCGTTGTTGTAATAAGAAGTGAAGGTAGAAAATCATTTGAAAAAATTTTGTTGTAACAAATTCTTATCGGCAAGCTTTTCTCGCGAGTTATACGTTTGAACAATTGTTTTAAACTTTTTCGTCAAGGGAATACGATCATGAAGTTTGCCGTGATATTTTTATCGTGAGAATGCCGGAAAAATTGGCAAGAATCCAGATAAATAACAGAAATAAAGGCACGGCTGAACTGCCGAAGAATTCGATGCACTATTGATACAAATTAAATATCAGATACATCCACGGACAGATTGGTTTGACAATTTTTATAAAAATATGATTTTTTTGTAAATCTTTTTTTTAGATGAAAATTCGTCTATCTTTTTTTTTTAAGACTTTACCAATCATTATGGTAATTATTCATTTGTAAAAAAAAAGTATGTGAGCCTGGCTACGTTGTCGATTTTTGCTTGAAATAAATACCAAAAATATAGAGATTACCAATTCGAGTGCATGAAATTGTTGGAATTACCTCATTTTTCTTTTTATAACTTTCTTTTTTTGGGAAGAGGTAAAAGATTTGTTTTTTTGAGTTTGGTTTAATAAAATTAAATAAAATTACCGTTACTACCAATAAATGTAATGGTTCATAAGTTTATAATATATAACTATTATAATTACTGTGTGTAATTATGATATAAGAAGGATTATATAAAATTTATATTTATATAAATTATAATTATGTATAATTCAATAAGAAAAATTGCAAAGCATCCGCAACTTTGTATTCTATTTCAGCAACAGCTTTACTTTTATTTCCAAAAACAAAATATATATGGAAAAGAGAAAAAAATCACAAAATTGTAATTGTTCATATTTATGCAACTTGGAGTACAACCAGAATTTTCTATGAATCTCGCGCTACAAGCAAGCCAAACATTCTGAAAAAAAATGACCAAATGTTATAAAACATAAAAAAAAAGATTACACACTTTTGTAAAGAAAATTCAAAAAGATTAAAATTAGTGTAACATAAAAAATGTCGCCAATCAAATTTTTTCATTACAATTGAAACAAAGTTGACAATCTTATCCAAAAAAATTGTTAAGAGTAAAAAAAAATATCAGTTGAATTTTTTTCAAATTTTTGTTTTTTCTTCTCTGATGCTGGGCGAGTGTCCTTTGGTAATTGCACAAACAACTTTGAGCCACGAACGCTGTGTTGCTGTAAGCGAACAAGAGTCACACCCACGACACAGTCTTTTCCCTTCGATTACCTGAAGGTTTGGACGAGTCGATGGGAAAGGCGAGCAGCGTGGGCAAGCCTTCCCACAGGTACCAGCATATCCAGTGCAAATACCGCATCTCTCTAGTGTAATCCTCCTTTCCTCCGTCACTACGTCATCTTATCAGAATTTCCTGCGTCCCTCGTGCTGTGGCATTTCCATCTAAGTGAGTCTCTTGCTGCGACGACAAACCTGGTGCATTCCAGTTCGCGCGAGCCACCCCGCAGTGGTTTCCAGACGCAGTTCCGACCCAAGATCTCCCAATCGTCCCACGAAACTCGTCCAGTCCCAAAATTCTCCCTCGTATCGTTATTTATAAAACCGCAAAAAATTAGCGCAACGAGCCGAGACAGGTGGGTTCGCGAGACTCGAATAATAGACTCGTGACATCGCGCCTCGAGATACGATCACCTCGATATTTCAACAATTTTTCTTTTTCTTTCCAAAAATTTGAAATTTTTTTTTTCATATGTCGTTGAAAATAAACAAAAACCAAAAAAAAAAAGTATACTCTTAGCCTGGCAGATATAGGCGTGTGGCGTGTGCGTTAATCACGATTCTATCGCGCACACACATACACGCACACGCATGCGCGCGCGCACACACCTACGAAATTTCTATCGCCGAGGAAGCAGAGCAAGGCGGATAGCCACGGAGAGAAACCCTGGGCGAAAGATATTTTTCGCGAAAAAAACACACACACACTCGCGATCTTTTATTCTTTTTGATTATTTTGTTTAAAAGTTTTTTCCGTCGTTGGAACAAAAATGCTGTTGATTATAGAAGATAGCACTGTGTTTTCCTGTATCATCCCCGCCCCCGCCCCGGCGGTACACTCGATACGAGTCAATCTCTCTTTTGGTTACGTTCTCTTTATTCCTCGCTCTCCGTTGTACATCTCTCTCCGTTCCTCGCACTTTTATTTTCCGCTCTCTTGGTCACCGCCGACCGAGCCCCCCCCTTCCTTTTCGTGCGCGCGCGCTTGCCTCGCACACCCGGATTATCTCGCGACAAACACCGGACTCGCTCGGTTACTCCATAGAGCTTGTGTAAAGCGCCTCCGCCGATGACCCAAAGAATTTTTTGTCTCGCACCTCCACAAAAGTCGGTCCATGCGGGTTACTTTCTCACACTCGTGTTCAGGCTCCATCCGAGATTCCTTCTCTCGCTTTTGCCAGTGACGAATTGTAGATACGGTAACGTTTAGTCGCTGGCGAGGCTGGACAAATCCTAGCGTTCGATTGCGTTTTCATTGGACGATTTAGTGCGGCTGGTGTAAAATAATGAGCCTTTGATTGGTGGAATTTTTTTTTGTTATTATTTGTAAATCAGTATTTGGATTATGTTTGTTGTTATTCGATGGATGGAGAGGTTGGAACGTTGAATGGTTGATTATATTTATATATAGGGAAAGGTCATGCCGGGGAATATTTAAAAGCAAAAGTTTGCGATATTAACCCAGGTAGCAAAAAGACATCTGGTATAAAAAAGTTACCTAAATAGGTTACATATGTCTGTCTGGATAGTAACTATAAGATATCCTATGTCCAAAAGGTTACTTTTGGATGGGTGGTAACTTTCGAATATCATCCACACGGACATATGTAACCCATTTAGAACACTCATTGAAAAATAATTTTTTTGTGCTTCCTGGGAAGGGTTGAGGAATTTATGATGAAGAATAGTGATTCGTCGAAGATGATTGACGACGAGAGTCCAACTAACTCGAAGACCATAGCAACTGTTTTTTTTTTTACTCTGCGAGAAAACGAGTTGCGTCGACCGAGCAATTAACTTCGTAAAGTCAGAAAAGCTGTGTTTATATATATATTTTTTCTAGGACGGAGAGGCAAACTTGGTTCGTCAAGTACCAAGTGCATTTATGTGCCAAATGTCTAAAATCAAAGTAACTAAGGAGCACGATAAACTAAAACCCCGCACGCGGGACGATGAAATCCGCGTTACATAACCTACAGGAATAATCGGCAACAAAATGCATTGAAAAGAACTTATGCACAAAGAAGAATAATATTTTTTGGGGCAAATTACTTCATTTTCTTTCTGATTTCTTGCCACGGTTATTTTCGGAACACCGATTATTGGTTACATTGATTGGGAACATTAACAATCTCGGACGCTCATGATTTTAATTAATAGAAATTACAAAGCAAGCATATGACTTTCAGGAATAGTTATGAGGCGGTCGGTAACAGCGATACTTGTATTTCCGATGATGAAACGGAACCCCGAAAGATGAGGCTAATCGTCAGAGCCGCAGCGCATGTTTTCATTTCATCCTAGAAGCATGTGAAATACCGCGGTCGGTAATAGCGATATGTATTCCCGATAGTAAAATAAAACCCCGAAACATCCTGCTGAGCTTCACGGTTCTCTTTTTCGTTTTACATTAGGAGCATGCGCGAAATATAGTTACTGTGAGCAACACTTCTACTCACACAGAACTCACACCGTTCTCACCAGGTACACACGCAGTACTCACAGTGGCGACAAGCGGTGCACTGTGGGTACAGCGCGCGATTTCAACATCGGCGCCGACAGCGCTGCAGCGGACCATGTATCTTGTCGAAAAGGCACCGAGCAAGGTCCTATCATACGATGGTACACACGCGTCCTTCACATGGTTACACACATATATTAATATTTTGCTCTTTACCGACTGTTATTTCATCGAGAGCCTACATTTTTTCGCCACTCTCGCATGTGCCATCCACAGTGCAGATCCAATATGGTCGCTGTGTCGCTGTGTAACAGTTTACGACTGCTTGCCGGGTTGAAAGATACGAATGGAATAGACTTTTGCTCTTGAACGTAAGTTATAACGTGTAGTAAATTAAGACGAAAGTGCAGACAGTTAAGGAACCTTATTATTGTACTGTCCAGCTGATCGCCACAGGATCTATAGATATATATAATAAGCATTCCAGACACCGGACAGAGCGCAGTAGGTAAGAATTCTTTATCGTAATCGGTGCTCTCAAAGGGAGTATCATTTATTGATACGGTGCAATTTAATAGTAACCATTTGCGGGTAACGTGGATCTTTCAAGGTAGTCACTTCACGATGCCCGCAGATGGTTAAATACTGCACACGCAACAAATATATAAAAATGAATGGCTGGAAATGACAAGAAACCTACTTTACCTTCTAGCGTAACCCTTTGCAAAAAAGAAAATGTATGTGTGTGTTTCGTTCACAGTTTTTAAACATTTTTAATTTAATGCACCGGACAGAAATTTTTAATGCAAAAACTGGTACATTAAATTTAATGTACCATTGTGATGCAACATTAATGGTCTTTTACAGTGGAATGAAAGTAAATTATTGGATTTACAATACTTTTATAGTAAAATTAAAGTAAATTGTGAAAAATAAAGCGTTTCTAAAGTTTTTAATGCACTGAACGTTAATTTGTCATCAAAATCGTACATGAAATGTAATATACCAGTTTATGCATAAAAACTTCCAGTACATTAAATATCTTACGATTTTTTTAACAGTATTTCTTCACAAATGCAATTCGAATTTTACACCATTTACGGCTTATTTCCGAGGCCTAGTTCCCTTTAGCGATCGCGATTTGAATACGCGATTCGCCACTGAACTTGGCAAATCGACGTTTAAAGCTCTGGAACGAAAGCGAAACTGTTGTGTGCTTCAGAATGTCGGGAATCGTTCAGTACGTGGTCGTACGCGGGGACCTGTTGAAATCGCTGCAATGGCCTGTTGGTGCGGTCATAGCTCAAGCCTGCCACGCTTGTACAGCAGTCACTCATCTTTTCTACAATGACGAACATACTCAGGCTTACCTCGCCGATTTAGATAATATGCACAAAGTCGTTCTCGAAGTGAGTATAAGGCAAAAGAAAGGAATTACTGTACTACTGTATAACCGATTGCTGATCATTCTGTATTTCCAAGGCCCTGGATGAGACGAGCCTGAACGAACTGCACGAGAAACTCAAACAGAATAATATAGATCACAAACTTTGGACGGAGCAGCCCGAGAATATACCGACCTGCTTAGTCGCCAAGCCCTATCCGAAGGAACAAGTGCAGAGATATTTCAAAAAGTATAAGCTCTTCAAACATTGATAACGTCTCCGTTTAATAATAAAAACATACATTACGAGTTATTATAGTGTTGTTTTTTTTCAATATTTCCTGGGGTTTCGTACGGTATGAAAAAAGCATATCATAAACAAAAATGATGAATAGATAAATTATCGATTCGCTCGTTTATTTCGTAGCACACTTAAAATAATAGTGTATGAAATGCGATATGCAGTATAATAGCACGGGAGATTTACACTGTTCGCTATAACATTTTTTTTAGCGCCTGCATTAATATTAACATGTGTACAGCGTCACTTAATTACCGTACGACTAAATTCGGTGATTCCTGTCGTCGTAAGTATTATACTATTACATGGATTGTATAAAAAAATAACCTGACTGAGAACGCGGATTACCAAAATGGATTTTCACATATCCAATGCGGTTCGACCGTGTGTGAAATTATAACGAGTATAATACAGTAGCGTTGTGCGATAAATTCGATACCGACTCTCTGATGGAAAAAAAAACAAAACAAAAATTGAAGCAGAGTCGTGCAATATAACAATTATTACAACAGTAAGATTGATTATTAGATTACGTATCTTGATAAATTAATGTTGGCTAGAATTGGCATTACATCGTTTTTTTTGTCTTCGAGGTTTGGCGTGACCTTTGGGGTAAGGTCGTTTTGACACTTTCGTTTTGACGATCGTAATACAAAACGATTGTAAATTTTACACGTACACTATAAATCCGGTATACATATAATATAAATACATAACGTCCGTAATTATTGTCTTATGTACACACACGCACTCACGCACGTACACACTGGGGCGCTTGACACTGTAAGTACATTTATTTACAACACTTACTGGCAAGACGTGATATTATAATCGGTTTCGTTCGATTTCGTCGGATTACAAGACGCTCGGTGAACGCGCTATTCGGTCGGTGCTCCCTTCTTTCTTCCTCTCCTCCTGTCGATGATGAATTAAATTTTAGTCCTGCCCCTCCAAGGCCAACCATTCGCGCAATACATTTTTCTTCGACTGGAAAATATCGGAAACACAAACGTTAAAATAATCCGTAGGATTTATCGGACAAATATGTTGGCGTTAGTGTGAAATGCAATCAAGTAATAAATATACAAATAATGTTTCATGCTTTTTAATGTCTCATGCACATTTTGCTGCGCCCAAAACCCTCCCGGACTGCTGTATAGTATTGTGTGCAACATCGTGTTAGCGACCGAAGCCCCGGTGGGGTCTTGAAAATTACCGAACGGGTGAGAGTTAGTTTGGTAGAGGGTCGTAGGTCGAGTGTTGATGATAATTGTTGCGGCGATGGCGGTTGATACTCGCTGAGAGTGCGATCGATATTGTCGGAGGGGCAGTGTATGACGAATATTATTTCTCAGCTAGATTTCCGCTCGGATCCGTGTAGTCGTCGTAATCGTCATCCGGCTCCTCGTAGTCTGTTTCCGCAGGCTCGGGGCCTTCTACCGCCGGCGACGAGGTACTTGGTATTTCCTGTTAAATACGGTACACGCAACATTCGAGGGAAGCAAAATAAAAACCACTACCTCCCGTTAGTCTACTATTATTATTATTGTTACTAGCGGGTTATTGTGGCTCGGGCGTTTAAGACCCTCGCTATGGACTATGAAATTTTGAAACCGGAAATTTAGATTTGCGGAGATTTACCAGAAATACGTGAGCTTCCGGTTTGAAAATCTCACATTTCTACCGGAAGTGACGTCATACCGGAAATACGTCACTTCCGGTTTAAAAATCGTGTTTTTTGACCGGAAGTGAGATTTTCAAACCGAAAGTGACGTGTTTCTGGTCGAAAAATGCACAGTGATGTTGTGTACTAAATTGGGACAAACAACCAACTTTCCAAAAACATATAGGGAAGAGAGGGGCACAATGGTACAGTGGGGCAAAACGGGAGAGAAAATCCAGATGTATCGGGCAAAATGGGGCGTCCAAATTTTTATTGGAAAATTGCGTTTTGGCCTACTGTCCCGTTTTGCCCCACTGCCACGTTCTGCCCCACTCTCCCCTATAAGATTATATATGTTAAATTGGGAAGAAAAAATAATATTTGTTAATTCGTTAAAAACTACATCCCCCACTAATTTTTTTTAATACGTGACCGGAAGCGGCTACATATTTTTTATCAATATCTATCGCAATATCGAAGCGGTTGCCATACCTGAGGTGCTCTCCAGCCGCAGCCTCCGAGCGGGAGTCCGTCAGCGCCGAGAGGACACGGCGCGTCCAGTCCGGGAACTCCCTGATCGCCCTTGTTTCCTTTCTCACCTCTTCGTCCTCGTTTTCCCTGCGGTCCCTGAAAGTAATAAGAATGTTCTTTGGCCGGGGGAACAGTGGTACAAATAACACGTATGTGAAAATACGTTATCTGCCGCGGCGTGCAATTTTTCGAGGCCAGGCAATGATTTGAATAATCGTTATGCATTATTAGAGTTATAAATTGCTATGATATATCGATGCATGTGTGTTAACGACATAATCGCAATTACTATACTTGAATTAGCGACACGTGTGACAGAGTGATGAGGAAGGACACGCCGGCAATGTGTAGAGTGCTTTCGTCTCGTCGCGAGGCTTTTGATCGTATTTTTTTTTTTAATATTAAACTATTTATCAACCGGAAATTAATTGATCCGAACTATTTAACAAAAAATACGTACCCACGATCTCGGTTTTTCGTCTTGTACTTAAGCGATGCAGTAAACCTATTTTATTCTCGTTTTATTTTGCGCGTCCTCCGACGCAGAGTACAGCTACGAACTTATATTCTCTGGAGTATTTCGACCTTTTACTTTATCGCGATATCTCTAATTTATTTAACGATCATCGTAATAATAATAATAATAAAAACAATAGTACTATATAAACAATCGGGGCGTCCCTTTTAGAAAGGAAGCACTCTCACAGCAATACTCACAGGATCTCCGGTTGAGCCCTTCTCGCCGGGCGGCCCCTGTAATTTCGTCACATTGCAACAAATTACATTATCTTTTTTTTTTTCAAGGAGCTATTGCGATTATGTAACGCTTATGTACCTCTTTCGCTGGGATTCCATCGGTACCCTGGAGATAAATACAAATAAAAAAAAATATACTTTTGTCAATATCATTGAATAATATTATATAACGCATCGTTCGGTCGAGAGACACTGTGCGGGTTGGAGGGGTTGAATCGAATGGGAATAGCGAATGAAACTCACGGGCAATCCGGGGTCTCCCGTGTCTCCCTTCATTCCCGGCTCTCCCTGTGCGCCCTGAAATTACATAGGGAGATCGATAAGCTTTTACTATAATTCTTCATTTTCACGTATATTCACGGAACGTTCGTACGAACGATGTTGCTCACCTTCATGCCGTCTAATCCCGAAGTTCCCTGAAAGGGAGAGGAAACTCTACGTAAACTCGATTTAAGAACGCATTAAGGATATTTTAATTAGGGGGTGTGGTAGCGATCGACCCAACGACCGACGAGCGCACTGTGCACAGCCTCGTTGCGTTCACTTATCTTTTACACTTTGTGTATACATGAATTCTAGTATTTCTCGTATATATAAGTATACGCATATTATATATGTATATACGCATATATATTGAAAAAATGACTAGGGGGTGGGCAGGACCGGAAATCGGGACGATGAAGGACCATGCGGCCAGGCTTCGTACGCATTCTCGAACATTGCATATTATATAAATAATATATACGCTCACAGATAGCTTCAATCAGAGATAGCGGATCGTTATAGACAACCGAGTGATGAGCAGCTTTCGACCACGTTAATGAGACGAATTCAACATACCTGTTTTATCGTCCTCTCAATAAAAAAAAAAAAAAAAAAAAAAATAGCGATTGCCAGCAGTCCAATATACGTTCCTCGTCGCAGCGAGTGAACGCGGTTTAGATTCATCGTAAGACAAGAAATAAAAAGCGCGAGCAAGCGTGAAGGAGATAGACAGTAGAGCTTTGATCGAGACAAGATCGTGTCGATGGTGATAATGATACGAAGAAAGTTGCAGTGGCAATTCGAACTACTTTGATAGGCCGAGAAGCTTCGATGGACACGTAGAGATGCTTCGGCAGGAGATTCGTGGAAGAAGGTTTGTAAATATCCTTTTTTTTGTTGTTGTTGTATGTATATAAGCATAAAGGGCAACAGGCACACATGCACATTCTGTTTATTAATCAGGACATTATGAAACAGTTTCGTTAGTAATTTCGTACGTCATGGATATCATCATCGCCTCTCCTCGTCACACGATATACGTCGTCGTCTCGATTAACAAATATATTAATTATTATCGCTTAGAGTAATACCGAGTACCAGACCGACGCTCATCGACAGATACGCCGATCGACGGTTCGCTTAACAATAAATTATTCTTATCCTTTAATTTAAGCCTACGCATAGATAAACTGTAGATTCGATTATACATTACATTAAGTTCTGTATGTTACAAATTTCTTTAGCGCAGGTGTTTTTTTTGTGTTTCTGTGTGTGTGTTTATATACGAAGACATCCCCGCCGAGGCAACATTCGGATACATCGATAACGCACTCGATAACGTCACGTACTAGTATTACATCTGACCCCGCGCCCCTCTTCATCGTCTTACACTCTATACTACCGTATCATGTGTATACATACGTGTTTGTTTATATATATATATATATAAACATATATATATAAAAGTAACTAACATAATTGCAATTACAGTCGGGCAAAGCTAATACTAATTGCCATCGCGAGACGCCAGCGCACCTGGGGAATCTTCTTCTTCTCCTTAATAATTACAATTAGCCGGCCGCACCGGAGACCGGATATATCTCAATTGGCACAGGAGCCTTCGTCCTCAATCGATCCGCGCACTGAGCTTTCCCACGAAGGAATGTTTCTATTATACTTCTTTTTTTTTTTGCTTTCTCATTGCCTCGACGCAGCTACGTTCGTTCTTTTTTCTCTTTCTTTTATATGTATAATAATGTACTTCTCAGATGTTTTGTCGCTCGGACGAGGAGAACGTGTTTCGGCTACGCTCGTTTTCGGGTCTAAATGTAATAACGATAAGAAGCGATGGTGTAGGCCATATCTCGGAGGCTCAAAGAGTATACTTTGGCCGGGATTAGTCCTTCCCGTTGGCAAAGAGCCACGATCGGGGAGGCGGGGGGGAGGGGACGGTAACGTGGGTACAAGCCACGCCGAGAAAGTTGTCTCGTTAAATTAACGTTTTCGCGTGCTTTCAAGCTGCCCGTTTATACCAGGTAGATACGATAGACCCGAGTCGCGATCGAGCAACGCTTTTTCTCGTAAACCAAGAGAGAGTAACCCAGTCGTTGAGGAAAAGTTTTGTACTCGATCGTCTATTACCCAGCACTTTTTATCCTCTCTCGCGGGGCACACTGAGCTCTCCAGTAGCATAATCGCAGCGGCAAGTAGCCCAGACGCTTATCTATGATATAGCGCTCGCATATTATTATTTACAAATCAGAGTCGCCGGACTATCAACTTCGCTTCGATACTCTACGATCGACAATCGCAACTCATCAAGTTTTTTCTTCTTCTTCTTTCTCGCTAGTCTTTAACGTAGGAGAATATATAGTATGTATATATGTTTTTTTTTCTTCGTATTTTCGTAACTCGGAAGAGCTCGGAGTTCATCGGGAGAGACGCGACAAAAAATATATATTTCCATGTTATTGTGTCTGTATGGTTGTGTACGTGCTGTTGTAGTTTTTTTTTCCTTTTTTTCCATTAGTTTTCTCACGTGTCTAAGATATTTTCCGAGGCGCGCGCACACTGTAACGGCCGTGTAGTTGTGATTTGTCGTGTGTGGCTGTGTCTTTGATTGATCCGTATTTTTTTTGTATTTTTTTTTGTATGCCTTTTTGTCCGGATATCATCATCGAGAGTCCCGGATGGTTTGCGCACTCGATTGGTTATTGTCGGGTTATCTCTTTGCTGTACCTATCCCCCCGTGTTAGTTGTTAGTCGGATCACCACGTGCCAACCTGTTTTCAAGTCGATATTTATTATTATTATTATTATCATTTTATTGTAATTATTACTATTATTAATGTGATATCTAGGATGATGGTGAAGATAATGTTCATTATGAGGACGAGATGATTTTTTTGATGTCTATTATAGTCGAGCCTTTACGTTTTCGTCGACGAGTCGGGCGTTAATTAGAGCCGCGTACCAGCGGACTAACGACTCTACCAACGATACAGTCAACTGATCAAGCCTGGACCCTGACGACGATGATTTCTCTATTACACTCTTTTTTTTCTTCTTATTTCTTTGAACACAGCTTCGCCACCAGAGTCCAGTCAGCATCAACTCGATCATTCTTTTTTTTTTTTTTTATTTAGTTTTTTTTTTGTGAATAAACGGGACACAGATGAAAGCGCGAGTGGCCAAGTAATAAACGTATAATAGCGACAACATCGTTAGCACGAGGTTCGACAATTGACTGATGAAGAAGGCATTTAGTGGATGGCGTTAGGAGCGTGATGCCCGGGTTCTTACCATCGCGCCAGGTTTACCGGCGTCCCCTTGTCTTCCCGACTCTCCTTTCAGTCCCATCGGGCCCTGCAAAAATAAAGTCGTTTATACGTCACTCGATATTGATACGTACAGCGACGCTCGGCGACAACGTCGGTCCAAGTTTCTCGCGATACGCTCGACGAAGTGAAAGATAATTTATGGACTCCCTGACTTACCGGCAGTCCCATCGGGCCTGGATCTCCCTTGGCACCTTTCTCACCCTGAAACGACAAAGAAAAGAAAATGGAATTTCGACATTCGAATGATTTGTTGTCGATCGGCGTGCAATTAATTAAGGATGCTTCACACTTACATTCCCAACCAAAAGTGAGATTCAGTGAGAATTTGAACATTTCCTATTGGTATTAACAGAATCCGAAAAAATTGACCGTATTGAAGGGGCCAAAGACATTGAATTTGTTAACAAACTGGTAAAAAGAAATTGTCTAAGAAATAATCAGTAAACCGTTTTTTCTCTGTTCAAATGAATTCATTGGTTTTCTAGATGCCACCAGAATTTTTTCAGAATTTTCTAGCATTTTTGAATTTCTCGGTTTTGAATTTTTTTTAAGGCTATAATTGCGGAACTGTTGGCGCAATCGCCTCCAAACTTGTTGTGTTCACTGTAGAATCGTCATATAGAAACATATCCGAAATTCGCGCTTCTACATCGATTTTCCAAATTTTCGAACAAAAAAAGATTTTTAATGCAAGGAAATTATGAAAAAAAATTCATATGAATTCTAACAAATCAAAGACTTAATTTAAAACGAGAAAATAAAAGGTATTCTGTTTTAAAAAATAATCATTCGTAATACCTTTTTGGCGTTGTTATTATACAAAATGAAAGGTCTCAACATCATTAAATCTGATTTTTTTTCAGTTTTTTGGCGTATCGCGAAGTACTGAAATTTTGTTTGAATTTAACTTTCGGTTCGGAAAGTATGTGCGAAGCATCCTTAAAAGAAACGTTGGATTACTGACGGAATCGCCCTTGCCACCGTCGTGTCCCCTGTCTCCCTTGATTCCGGGCGGGCCCTGCAGACCTGGATTGCCGGCGGGTCCAGGAGGTCCAGGCGGTCCCATTATCTGCACAGCCAAGTTATCTGCGTTGAAATTTTCACTCCAACCGAGAAAGCTTCTCGACAACTTTGGCTATCACTGGTAATCGGATACTTACCACTTCTCCAGCGTTCACTTCAAACGTGCCGTCACCCTGGAAAAAAAAATAAAATGAATCAGATTTAATTATGCAATCACCTACGGATTACAATGCTGATGATTAAACAGACAGCCTCAAGCTCACCTGTCTTCGCCGTAATTTTTTGTACTTCTGCGTGGGGTGAATCCAGACGAGGGAGCATGAAAAAAAAAAATTAGACTGAGTACAAGGAATAGTTGGACGAGGAAATGTTGGTGGTAGATTTACTCACCGATTCGCCTTTTTCTCCCTTCTCTCCCTTCATGCCCGGAGAACCCTGAACGTGGCCGACAATGAAAATGATTTCTCTTATTAAAGGTCTATATCTCGAGTACGAAATGTTAGATACAAAGGCTGAAAGGATCCTATTATTGTACGTACCGGAGGTCCGGGTAAACCGGGAGGTCCCATGAGACCGGGCGGTCCGATGTCTCCGTATTCTCCTTTCTCTCCTTTCGGCCCTGAGAGACCCTGTGCGAAAGACGTTATCAATGAGAAGAAACGCATTTTTTTTTAGAGTGATCTAAGGTAGCCGATTAACTTTTAACAATAAATACGGTATATTGTACATACAGGTAGTCCCGGGGGGCCTTGAATACCGGCCTCCCCATTGAGGCCGTCGAGACCCGGCGGTCCTTGAGGTCCGAGATCACCCTTTGGCCCTACAAAACGTCAACATTCCGTGGAGTCAATAACCAATCCAGAAGCTGACGACGTATAAGCCTATCAGCCACCGAAGCATTTCTCTATCTGTTTCTCTTTTTCCATAGGTGCAACTTATCGGCACTTCGAGACCTGGATTGGAGACGAAAAATCAAAGGAACCAAAGAAACAGAAGAAGAACGAACGTAAATCGAAACAAGGTAACAAAACAGCAACAAAAAAATCGTTCATTTTAACGACAGTAATAATAATAACAAAAAAGTAAAATAGAGGCTCCGACGAGTAAACAGTGGATGTACGTTTTTTAACATCGCTTTATGGAATTATCTCCTTTGGGTTATTTTATTTGACTCTCGTCGGTTTGTTCTTTTTATCTCTGAAAAATACGTTCACGTGGAGAAGAAGCTATCGCGATGGATAAACTACCTGGTGCACTCGTGTCGCCTTTCACGCCTTGGGAACCCTTCTCACCGGGTTCGCCCTTCGGACCCGGAAACCCGGGAAGGCCTCTCGCCACAGCGCCACCGGAAACTCCCTTGAAACCCTATAACGACACTGCAGGGTCAGATCCAACAAGGTCCTCCGTTTATGTCTTCATATTCGGTTGGTCCAAAGACGACTCTTTTTACTCTTTATTAACAGAGCCAGATTGAGACGGGGGACCAGACAGAGTGAATTGGCGATGGAACAAGAAGTAGAGGAAGAGATTGGGGTTGGGCAGTCGCGGGTAAGGTCGGGGCTCGAGAATAAAGGACACGGAGAGACAGAGCTTGTGATTAAAGGTCGCTACAATCAGAGGGGTGGATTACTGTAATACCGGATCTAATAAAGGATCAACGATAAAATACGGGTAAGTGGGAGCTTGACAAATGGGTTCTACGAGGTTTAAGGCACACGTTTATGAGGGGCCATTATATTACTTAGAAAGGGATGATACTTACACGTGGCAAGTTGCTTGCCGGCGATAATTGCGAGCTTGCCGGGAGAGCCTCAAGCCGCGAGTAGCAGTGGTAGTGGTAACGTTTGATTAGTGATTAGTCGGATTTCTTTTTTGTCATTGTTTTTTAACCGGCACACAGAGGAGGCAGGTGGGTGTGTTACTCTCTACATTAAACACACATTAGTTACAAGCTACTTACACCGATTAAAATTATTACAAATAAATAATACACACACGCACACGCACACACGTACGAGTATAATAATAATTGAACAGCAGAAAAAAAAAAACAAACGCAGCACATTAATACTACCAAGCTATCGGCTAATTACGTTAAACTCAAAGTTATTATCTTCGCATAAATTCCGTGTGACGATGCGGTCGAGCCTGACACGCAGTGAGGACAACCCATGTAGTTTTCCCGTTGCGATCGCAAGCTCTGGCAGCGGACCTCCCCTTTTACCTCACCATCTACCCTCGTTATTTATTCTATGTCTATATATATATATATATATTTTTGTTATCGTTAATACTTACGGTTATCGTTAATTACACATTAGCAGCGTTTATTTGCAGGCCTCGCCACTCTCGGCTGTTATGGTTTTAATCGTCAATACTATTATTGTACAACGCGGTTTCATCGTGGTCGACGTTTTTCCGATTTTCGGTACCCGGCTGCTATTCCGTTGAGAATATCGAACGGAAACGAACCGGCGTGCTATAACGTAACAAGACAAGAGGAAGACGAAGAAACCGCGTGAGCGACTCTTTCTCTTGAGGGGTAGTTGTTTTCGCGACGCATGCCCCTTCGCTTCCACCAAAACATCTCCAACTCGTACACGGAACGTCGAGCCAAGACACATAATGGACATTGAGAAAATAAAATAACAACGTGAGACACGGCTCGACCGGAGACAAGATGAACGTGGAGAAGTCGAGACGAATCGCCAAGGCAACGGTGATCCAAGCATGTGCCTCGGTTGGCTAGCTGCGCGCTCGCGACACCACCGAAGCATTCGGAATCTTTGTTCCTCGTCCTTTTCCTCGCGCACAATTTATCGTGCATCCGTCGTCGTGCTCGTGGCAACGAGAAAAGCGAATCAGGTGAACGTTAATGTGCAAGTTGAGACGTACAATTAATGCCGTTTGCAAGCCGACAAACATCAATTGGGACGGTGTTTGTTACGATTCCAACAAGCATGACTCTTTCCGCTAGGCCCGTCAATCTCTTCGGTTCAAGATCACTTCACCGAAATGACTCGCAAGTGATGCAACACAGCGGCCTCCTTGACGTTGAGACGCGGTCGAAGAACGAGAAGATAATGACGAAGCTTTCGAGAATTCGTTATCACACAGGCTTTGAATAACAGCGAAATTAATAAATTGTTTTCTTTTTTTCTTTTGCATTCCTCGTGCTTTCACCGGCATGCGTGCAGACAAGTGATCATGCTTCTCGCGAGCCAGACAACAAAAACTTGGGAACGGATACGGGGGTTCAACGGTCCAGGATGAAGGTCGTCGAAGGGATTGTACATTGGCCGCGAGTCGACCGCGATAATCGAGAGGACGGACGCAACATTATCGTGGGTTGGTTTAACAGTTGAATCAGGATCGCCGAGGAAGACTTTGGCTGGAAATTCGTGGTCGATGGTCAATCGGAGGACCTCGCTGAAGCTTACCCTCTTCCCGTGTTTTCCCCGAGCACCCTTCTCACCGGGCGGTCCGGGCGGTCCCGTAGGACCCAGCTCTCCCTTCTCGCCCTGGGGCCCTAAAGTACGACGCATCGTCAATGACAATAATCCTCAAGATTCGTTAACGCCTCGCGAAGAAATACTGTTCGTTAATTCATCCGTTTCTGTCGACGGCTACATTCGAGATGAATTTCAAATACATTTAGGATGCATCACACACGTTCTTTTACCCACTTTCTTGTGTTCCTCAATTCAGACGTTCCCGTCACTCGCTGCATTCCAAATACATTCCAGAGAACTTAACGTCACTTTCGGGTTGGAAATTTCGCTTTCCAACCGGAAGTGATGCATTTCCGGTATGTCGTCACGTCCGGTCGAAAACAGAGATTTTCAAACCGGAAGTGACGTCAGAACGAAATTTTTCAAATTTTTCTGCATAGCGTCACTTCCGGTTTAAAAGTGAGATTTTCAAGCCGTATATGACGAGACAGAACATTTCTCAATTTTTTTTTTTTTTATGTATCTCAGATGCAGCCGGTGACAGAAACGTGTGAATTAAGGAACACAGAAAAGTGGCCAAACGAACGTGTGATACGTTTCAAATGTATTTAAAATTTTTCTCGAATGTAGCCGGCGATAAAAACGGATGAATGAAGGCGAACACGCATATGCAAACATTGTTAAAAAATTATATGAAACTATAGAAAAATAACGAATAAAATAATTGAAAAAAAAAAATACGGAAAAGAATAAGCAATTTTATAGCGTGATGCGACGGAAGATGTCGATGTCCAGGTCTCTTAGTCTCGAGAGTAACTCACTGGAAATGGTAGCAAAGCATTTTCAACGTGAAGAATACGAGGGGATTGTTCGATAATTCGACATTATATATATATATATATATATATATATATATAATATTATATATAAAGAGTAATAAAGAAGAAGCTCTTATTGTTCTCATCCATCTCTGCCGCTTCCTCTCTGTCGCTGAATGGAGAAATTACAATTATTATAACTATCCTCCGCGGGGGGTAGCAGAGACGGGGGAAGACAAAAGATTATCGACAACAGAAAGAGCCCAGTCGAATTGATAGAAATGACGCGCGAGTGGCGATGGCGAAGTGAGGGCACCCCGCCGAGTTAAGAAAGTAGACGAGTATGAATTATCGAATCGACCCTCCCCCGTGCCTCGCGCGTCTCCGGAAAAGAGATAAAGGGAGTATAAAGGAATAAAAAAAAAAAAAACGAGAGATATAGTCACCAAAGCGTGGCGCAATCTAAAAGTTACAATTGGACAAAGTTCCAATTGGCCAAGAATACGTGAGCGGAGAGAGGATGAGAGACCGCGATGTTGAACAGTGACAGAACTGCACGTACGTATTTGCAAAAAAAAAGGAGCGTTTCAACTCTCCCGACAAGAAGAACCGAGCTCTTATTTCTTCCGTTAATCGATCGAATTTCAGCCCGAACTTTTGTGCGTATCAACAATCCCGTTTTGAGCAAAGTTCCCGTTCTGCGGTATCGCTTTTTTTATTTTTCATCCGAATAATAACTTGGCTTACCAGGCGGTCCTGGTGGACCCGGCGGGCCTTCGAAAGTGCCTGGAGGAATCTGTTCACCGTTCAACGATGTCGTCAAGCCACGATCGCCCTTATCGCCCTTGTCGCCCTGTTGATGAAACAAGACTTCGCTGAGTGACTTTCGGTGACCTGATGTATCTATCACGAAGTACCCGTTTCGCCGATAGTACGTTCGTTTCTATGTATATATATGTGTATCTCATTATCGTTCGCGAGTGTCGAGAGCGCCACGAGTTATTATCGTTAGACATCTGCAACCAACAGCTCCCCAGTAGCGGTAGCACCAGCAGCTCACCACCCTTGTTGACAGTGTTAATTAACGAAGCAAATAAACCGCAGCAACCACTTCCGTTAGTAATAGTTTTTAGTGCGTCCCCACCATAGATCAGATGCCACCGTAGAATCTGCAATAAACTCATACGCTTAAAACACTCACTCGTCGACCTGGAAAGCCTGGGGTTCCATTTCTTCCTGGTGCACCCTATAAGATATACAAGTAAAGAAAATCATATATCGTTAAGATTCTCGCGTAAAAACAAAAATCCATGTCACGAGAATAACTCGAAGCCGTCCCGACGCTACTATTGTGACAAACCAATGAGAGCACCTGCGCAGCGCACCCAGAAACATAATTTTTATTATCTACTTGATTCAAATAAAATATATATTTAAATTAAACATATATTCGTTCGAGTCTCGCCTGGCAATTCAATTATTTTTCTGGGTGCGAAAGGATCAACGTAACCGATATAGTGTTATTAAGCTCCTCATTCGTACCGTTATTTGATTTTTGTACATTTCTGACTAAACGATCATATCCGAAACGCATCGTCACATGGATTTTTTTTTTTTCGATAGGAGGCTCCGATTCGAAACTATCGAACTCTACGCTGAGAATCGTTGACATTAATTTCGGAATGTTGTCGGTCGAATAAGTCTATGTTTGTCGCTGACTCCGAATACACTGACCTTCAAGCCTGGTAGTCCTGGTGGGCCGACAGGGCCGGTGGGACCGATGGGTCCTGGTGGGCCCTTCTCGCCCGGAGGTCCACTCTCGCCCGGTATTCCTTGCCTGCCGTCCTGTCCGGAGAGACCCTCGGTTCCTTGAGGACCGGGTGGTCCTGGCGGTCCAGGTTCTCCAGGCTCGCCCTGTTGCCGATGCAAAAAAGCTATTGATCATCGCGGTTGGATTCTTTAGAGAACAGTATTATCAAAGAGTGCCGATACGTCCTGTCTACATAAGAAAAAGCGTATGACTATAGTAGCAACATCAGCAGTTAGTAGTTTTTTTTTTTTTTTTTAGTAGAAAACAATAAAATTCTTACGACGTAATCGCTAAAAGATATCTACGTTTAAACTACAGAATGTCACAAAATGCTCTAGCCGAAGAGAAACGGAGTGACTGTAGAATTTTCTATGCTTTTTGCGTGTCTATGGAGCAGTACATTAAGGAGAAAGGAGAATGAGACAGAACCGAAAGAATAATCGTTGCGGCATGCGAGGCTTATTCGAGGCACACCGATGCAGGCGAAAGTAAAACAATGAGGCAGCAGAATTGTGCTCCACTACACTCGCTGAGAAAGGTTTTTCTATTGATGTATGCGGGAAACTTTTGGCGTACCGAGGAATTGTGAGTCGTAGTGTTAGAGGGTGTGAGTCTCAGATCAGTGAAAGATTCATAGCGGTCGTGATGAAAGACTATTTTCACGGAGGACCGGCGAACTTGCCGGAGTGGGTGTCGGCGGTGATGAGATTAAGCGAATATAACGAATGCGCAGTCAGAGGGAAGCGAGAGGAACGAAAGTCGCGAGGGGGCGAGTAATACGACTCCCCGTTAGTTTTGGGACGTCTCGAGGTGACGAGAAACTCCGAGGCCCCAGTTAAACTTCTAGGACTTACTTTAAGTTGTATGATGGTCTGCGTCGTGATATTATGGCCCCGCTCCTGGAGTCCCTAGAAAATTAGGTCGACTACGGGTCAGAAACTAAATATCTACTGGATCGAAAGAAAAAGTAATATCCCCGGGATCGAGGATATTTGGCGCTGGGAACTGTCCGTCCCGGTAAAAATATCCGTCGAGTGTTTGACATTTTCCGGCATTGAGAATCGTCGCGCTATCGGTCGATCGGGATAATGGATGATGGACGGTGGAAAATTACTCGTGTGTTCCTTGCGAAACTCCGCCATGCCCAGATAATACACATCGCCTCGTACAGTACAATTTTACCGACAACTAAGGAACGTTTACAAATTAAATTTATAAGTACAAAAAAAAAAAAAAGAAAAATACACCATTACCAACTAAAGCGAAAGTGAAAGTATCGCTGCGATCTTGAGTCTCAAGTAAGACGATCGGCTACGAAGATCGGGACACACCCCTTGGTACAACGTACAGGTAACAGTAATTTGTATCCATCCGCAAAAGAAAACGTACAGGGGAAGGCTACACCGGCAAGCACCACAAGACGCAGCGTCCTAATGATAATTACACAGGCTAAAAACAATATCGACGACGTAAAGTCCTAACTAAACGCACAGTAATACAACGGCGCGTATGCTTGACTACGGAAATAGAAAACGAAAAAAAAAAGGAACGTCGATCGGGACTGTTTGATTCGACAGCAGGCTCAGGCGGTCTTCGATATGTTTTACCTTCAGTGCGACGATCTCCGCATAGCCGAGAGTCCCGCCGCGAAGTGTAGTCACCGACCTCTTTAACCCCAAGCCCTGTGCATTGACCCGTAGACGGGAGGAAGATTTCTGGATTTATTATCAACTGTATGATTCTTCACGTTCCAGGAGTCTGAGATAAATCCCGGTCCCGCTCAGCCAAGTAACTCGACTCTTTTTATTACGATATAAATACTTGTGTGTCTTTCGCGTCAATTCGACACCGATCGATCATCGACTGCATCAAAACTTTTTCTATAACTCTCAGCCGAAATGAGTTTTATTAACTCTCTTGCGAAAGTTACTTAGCCTCGCGTGATGCATCGAACCGGAGACGAACTTCGACGTTCGTTATTGCGTTACCGCTCGACTATCTCGGGTTTTCCGGGCAAGTGTTGTCGGATATTGATTGACTGATAAGTGAACGCGATATATCATTGAGCACGGATAGCTTCATTAGCGCTTTTAGATAGATACCTTCACTGCGGAAAATACATCGAAGCCTGGACTTCCAAGATCGCCCTTTTGTCCCTTGTCGCCGGCTCGTCCCTGCAAACAAGACATCAATCTTTATATTCGTCTTGCATCGTGAATCACACACACGCTGGTAGAGGTACGACAAACATCGAAAAATCTGACGGTCCACGCGGACCGTTGGGAATCACGAAAAATCCGCAGGTCGCAGCTGAAAACTTACCGGATCTCCCTTTGGTCCATCCAGTCCAATGGGACCCTGAAATCATAGTGGATGAATGAGCAACAGACTTCTCGCACGACGACAAGGCGATAGTAGAAGACGTCGATGATCCGTATGTAAACGAGCATGTGCGACAGATAGAGAAAAGAAAATTAGAGACAGAATACATTTACGGGCAGTACAGACTTGACGGCCATGACGATTACCGGATGGATCCGTAATCGATAGAGAAACGAGTAAACAAGACAGAGAGCGAGAGGAAGAGACGAGGCAAGTCAGATAAATAGACGTAGATAAAATTGAAAGGAGACACGGAAAAAAAACTAAAAAAAGAAACATAAAAGCTGTATAATACCTCGCCGGAAAGCGAGTAGTCAACAATTGGATAATGTACTACGTATTAGTGTTGCGTATTACCAATGTTAATCAACTCGGTTAGGATGGTTGTTGGCAATGCAAGTTTCCAAGTTCTAACTAATACATTTAAGCGAGGGGAGCTGTACGTGTAATTGCACCGATTGAGAGTAACCTCCCGTTCCTCCTCGAATTTCTGGAACAAAAGGCTTGCGGGACTCGTGGTAATGGGAGACTGTAGTCGGATTCCAAAGTTCTAATACTACTGCGCTACTGCTTGCTGTTAAGGCTCAAATTCTGCATCGTTCCCTGCGGGAACTTTCGTCCGTCTCCGTTCTCAAAAAGTTGTCCTCTAAGATGGAGACGCAGAAATAGATGCGGAAGGAGTTGCACCCAGAATAGTTATTCGCATGGCAAGGGCGTAGAGAGGGAGTTCTCGACGAGTGTGAAAATGCCGCACGAGCCGAATAGACGAGTGCGGCATTCACACGAGTCAGAACTTCCTTTTCTACTCCCATGCCATTCACATAATTTTTCCTAACAAATACACGAAAATCACGCTCTTCGTTCCCGTGAAGTGTGCGTAAAAAGGTACTTTTCCGCACTAGTGCTGGAAAAAAGACCACATTGGGTTTGCACGCATGCGCAGTATTTTTCCCGCACGGGATGCAACAAAGTGCCTTTCTGCGCACACTACACAGGCACGGAGTGCCGGATTTTATGTGCATGTGTTAGGAAAAAAAATGTATTCAACGGCCACCGTTTATTTGGTTTTACTAAAATATTTATTTGATTTAAATAAATATTTTTCAAATTAAGTAAGCAGTTACTTAAATGAAATAAATATTTATTTAAATCACATAAACATTTTACTTAAAACCAAATAAACGTCGGCCGTCAAATAATTTATTTTCTGGGTGTGAGGGACGTGCCACAGGTAACGTTTCAGCACGGTCAATTACACTGATTAGCCGTATTGCCACTGACACATCCTTTGATTTAAACTTCCTTGAGCTTGCGCGGCCGCCGATTATTTATTGTTAGCTCGAAAAAAATCGATTCCCGTTAAAACAAAACAAAAAACTCAAAATGCGTATCGCCACCGCTTACACACACTCACGCACACACAAAGCTTCGAAACGGCGCAATAAACACTATATTCGCTAATACACAATATCGCGCTTACCCTGTCACCAGGCTCGCCTTTGTCGCCTCTGCTGCCCTGAAATGCCCATCGAGTATATGAAATTAAAAAACTGGACACTTGGCATTGACATTATTAAAAAGAATCGACACTCTCGTTGACGACAAGCGAACGAAATTACGATAACTCTTCGGGAGCGATTCCTTGTTTGCGGAGTCCTCCGATTCTATCTTTAAATTTTCCTTGCACTGCCAACACAAAAAAAAAAGCTTGGCCAGACAGAGTAAGAACGAAGAGACAGAGAGAAACAGCGGATGAAAGTGAGAGACATGAGTTTCAGACAGTTCTCTTTAGATATCCAAGTGTAAAAAAAAAGAATAATAACAAACGATATACCGGAAAACCATTCCTTCCCGGAGTCCCGGCAACACCCTGTAAAAAGGGGGTTAAACTAATTAAAAAAGATTGGTTGTCGTACGACAGGATATCGTCGCTAGTCAAAAGGCGCATGCATAGCGAAGGCGGAAATTTACTCAGTGAGGATAGAACGTTTTTCGCCGAATTTTTTCTCCGGGTGAGCTTTCTGCCGAAGCCGAGGGGAGCCGAGGGATCTTTTACATGCGACGTTTTATACGACACACGAGGCAGACGACAGCGGGGCAAAACGGACCCGGTTCTGACATTTCAGACGAGACTCTTTCACCTCGCTGTGAATATTTTTTTGATGGATGGTCCTTTTTGCCCCGTCATCCTCAGCACGCTGTACGTTAAATCACTGTACCATGTGACATAACTCGTGCGTGTTAAATGTATATATCGACTGGGCGACCAGTCTGGTGCCTCTACATAATGGATTTTCGCGGTAAAGCAGTGCACGGGGATAAGCTGTTTAGTGGATATGGCTTATACACACACCACTGTACACTATATACATAAGCTTTGGGATTATGTTCGTGCTACTCTCGTGGCGCGCTCAAGAGATTCGCTCGCTCGTGCGACCGGATGAAGCAGTGAGAGGCCAAATTCGGCGCGATATTATAATGTGCTTGCAGCTTTTCTCGATATCGCAGCCGCGCATTGTATTATTGTTTATCGACCGAAGAAAACTCACCGGTGGTCCTGCGTCGCCCGGATCACCTTTCTTTCCCTTCTTGCCCCGTTTGCCAGGCGGGCCTTGCTCGCCCGGAGGACCTGCAAAACACGATCGAAATACAAGTTAAAATACAATCGAGATCGTTACATTCGTACAGTTATGTTGTTCGACTGTGTTATTGATACGGTTTTCATTCGGAACTGAAAAGTCACTTTATTTAATCGGTCGGAAAGAACTGCCAAAGTCTGAAGTCCGCAGTAAGCGGGTATGTATACGTATATAGTACGGTGGAGTGGAGTGTATAAAATGATATCGAGGTAGAAGAGATTAGAGAGGAAAAGTCGAACGGGGAGAAAGAGGGAGACGGTAAGAAGCTCGGCAAAGCTCACGTCTCCTGTAGCGGAATCGTTGCGCAGTTCAGAGGAAACGTAAACCTAATTTAATGGACGCGAGCGAAGCGTACTAAGGGCGCGAGGGCACTCGTGGAGTATGGCGAATCGTAGCCGGAGACCCCCCGGACGGGCCGAGTAAGCTTTGGCCTTCGTAGTCGACTTCGTCGTCCGCAAGCTCCTTTCTTCGACAAAACCAGCTGCAACATTTCCCGGCATATTTGGAAGCTTCTCGACTACTCGATCTCAGACTCTCTTCCCCTCGCGGCTTGCAGGTATTATCGTTAATGTATTCCGTCGATCTCTGTCCGCTCTGTTTTGTCAATTGGAAGCTAAATTCTCTCTTGAAATCCGTCACTTCCGGTCGAAGGAAATTCGATTTTCAAACCGGAAGTGACGTTTTTCCAGTGTGAGATCACTTTCGCTCGGGAAAATAAAAATATCAAACCGGAAGCGTTGTATTGTCAATGCGATGTCACAGACTTTCATTGACTTTCGGTCGAAAAATGAGATTTTCAATCCAGATGTGTATTTCCGCTATGATGTCGCTTCTGGTCGATAAATGAGATTATATTAAACCGTAAGCGACGTATTTCCGGTAACGCCACGGAGATCTAAACTTCCGGTTTCTAAATTCCATCATCGATAGCGAGGGCGCCAAGTGCCCAAGCCACGACAACTTGCTAGTAGGGGAATCCGGGGCAAAATGGGGTACTGGGGCAAAATGGGAACATGTACCCCGTTTTGCCCCAGATGGTGTTTTTTTAACCTTTCAAAACCGGTGCCAATAAAATTTTAGTGTAAAAAACAATGCATCTATGCATTCGGTATCATTGTAGCAGGTTTTATTGCTTAGCGTTCCCGTTTTGCCCCGGTTTCCCCTACATCAATAGTAGTAATAAAAAAAATTACAGCAACAATATGCTCTAATAATATAAAATATCTACATGTACACAATAATATGAAAATTAATATCCAATATTTACAGTAAAAGTGTAGAATGAATATGATATGTTGTAGTCTGGTCGGATATATCGCGAAAGCTCTGGTAATAATCGATCGCATCCGGTACTCGAAGGGCCAGCGAAAGGATGAGCGAAAGAGGGGACGCGACCCCGTCGTGTTTGTTTTTTTTTGCCGGTAAAAGACCGGACGGGAGATAATTTAGAGCGAGGAGAGACAGAGAGAGAGAGCAAAAGAAGGGAGGGATAACGCGAAGCGCGTTCGAATTTCATTCTGTCTCCCTCTCTTTCCACCGGGTGAATCGCACGCGCCCGCGAGTTCCCGTACTTATACACCTCGGGCTATACGATAATAAACTGAATGGACGAGAAAAGGGGGAGCGAAGTGGGTGGGGAAAGCGGGAGAGAGAGAGAGAGAGAGAGAGCCTCGGTTCGACGATGCACAGTTAGCAAGAAGGAAGGGTTGCGCGGGCGGGGAGGGCGGGAAAAGGTTGAAGCGTATACGTTCCTTTGGTCGTGCGAGTATTCGCAGTAAATTGCGAATATCGTTCGCGCAGTAGCTTCGAGAGTAGTATAACACGACCGTGAGCGCCGCGGGGCATTAACGAGAAGAGAAGAGAAACCCCGGGCATAACAGTAGAGGCAGCTGCATTGTAGGTAAAACCGACGTTACGGGATTCCACGTAGCCGCAGATAATCGGCGTAACTACGGGAAAATTTGGGGAAAAGCACGTTTTAGCTCGAGGGCAAAAGCGTGCTAAAATTTGAACAGGCTGTCTCGCTATGTACTGCGTCATGTATAAATACGGACAATGATTAGACAGCGTACCGCGTACCGGGCTGTTAATTCCCCTCTGTTATTCGCATATTTCCTTTATGCGCGGACTCCGCGATGTCTCCTCTTAGTCTCTTTCGCGATTTCACCGTCACTACGCCTCCCTCTGGCCATTCGCGAGAGGCTTTGTAGTCACCGAATTACGCAGAAGCAACACCCGAAGCTTGCAGCGGTAAGCGTATGGAGAAAAAAAAGAAAAAAATGTGTTCTACGGTAGACGCCGGTCTATACAAAGCGGAGTCTATATAGATTTCTGTGGGTAATAGTTAACAGCGGACGAACTTCATGTTGCGTACTACCAAAGTCTATAGACTTCGCCTTTATAGAATAATGGCCGAAGCTATAACGCGGAGCGTGACGCACAGCGGCTCAGTGCATGCGTCAATCGACGAGTGCCTTTCGTTGGTCATGCCGATTTTTCTTAACCATCTAAAACCTACCCGGGTTTTAGACGGTTTCTTACGGGTTTCCGGCTTGTATTGTCCGTATTCGCAAAGTTATTTGTAGCATAAAGTTATTTGTACGAAGAAAATAATCGAGATAAAAAAAGCAAACAAAACAAAACAGCGGCTCGGTTGTTACGTATAGTCTCATTTGAGTCGTCGGGGAAGCGATCGAGTGCCCACTATGTATCTGGTGTCCTCCAGCTTGTACATCGGTTTTTCTTCTTGTTAAAAAAAAAAGAGGAAAGAAAAAAGCAGTCCGACGCTATCGTCGAAACGAAACGACTAACAACCTAGGAATGAGATTGCGCCCGAGTGGCTGTGCGCGCCCTTGGCGCCGCCGGCTGAAGTACAAAAAGCTGCGGCTCCCCGAGGGAATTTATTATCTGTCGGAATGAAAATAATTGCGTGCGGCTTCTCTTGCGTTTGTTGGGGTTTTTTTTTTTTTTTTTTTTTTTTAAATTCTTTTGCTAGTCGTACGAACGTCTCTCTGTTGCAACGTCTCGTTTCCCGTCAGATCCTGGGCAAACCGATGTAAAGACCCTTTATGCCGTTTACGTCTTGCGTAACTAAGGTTCGAGTATTACAATACTTGACGGATATTGCTTTCCTCCAGCCATGACCGAGATAGTCCGCAATTCCGTGTAGTTGGGAATGAAAACTGAACGAGTCCCGCCCCTTCGCTCCACAATCTCCCGAAACTCAGCGCTTCATATTCAACCCGTTAATGAAGAAACAAAATCATGCCAGATCGAATTCAGTAACAAAAAGCTTCGGCTCCCCTAGGGAATTTAGTATCTGTCGGAATGAAAATAATTGCGTTCGGCTTCTCTTGCCTTTGTTTGATTTTTTAAAATTCTTTTGCTAGTCGTACGAACGTCTCTCTGTTGCAACGTCTCGTTTCCCGTCAGATCCTGGGCAAACCGATGTAAAGACCCTTTATGCCGTTTACGTCTTGCGTAACTAAGGTTCGAGTATTACAATACTTGACGGATATTGCTTTCCTCCAGCCACGACCGAGATAATCCGCAATTCCGTGAAGTTGGGGATGAAAACTGAACGAGTCCCGCCCCTTCGCTCCACAATCTCCCGGAACTCTGCGCTTCATATTTAACCCGTTCAGCATGATTTTGTTAATGAAGAAACAAAATCATGTCAGATCGAATCCAGTAACAAAAAGCTGCGGTTCCCCTAGGGAATTTAGTATCTGTCGGAATGAAAATAATTGCGTTCGGCTTCTCTTGCCTTTGTTTGATTTTTTAAAATTCTTTTGCTAGTCGTACGAACGTCTCTCTGTTGCAACGTCTCGTTTCCCGACCGATCCTGGGCAAACCGATGTAAAGACCCTTTATGCCCCTTACTTTTTCCGTAACTAAGGTTCGACGATTACAATACTTGACGGATATTGCTTTCCTCCAGCCACGACCGAGATAATCCGCAATTCCGTGAAGAATGAAAACTGAACGATTCCCTCCCCTTCGCTCCACAATCTCCCGGAACTCTGCGCTTCATATTCAACCCGTTAATGAAGAAAAAAATAAAATAATGTCAGATCGAATTCAGTACTTAATTTCTCACCGTGTTAGATAGATCTCGAGATAGGCGTGGTTCTTGATGTTGAGCCGCAAATCGTGGCTGTTTTATTCATCGCAGAGATAATACCGAATGTCCAAGTGCCACAGTGCAGGAACACGGACGCAGCCGTTACGCGTGTGCGAGTCGAAGAATGCAAGAGCCGCGAGGACGAGGACGAGGACGAGCGGCGGGAAGGGCCTCTCGCGCGTGTTCCTTAATTATTACGAATAGCCATGAGCGCGAAACACAACGCTCGGGCGCACGCCTCACCGGGTTAATTAAACTCCTATGCCATAAATCTCAACCGCAACAGTCTCGTAGCTGTAGTACGAAATATGTTTAGTTTAGTCCGCTCCACAATACAGAGTACGCCTTCCTCTGTACGAAGGATATAACTAGTGGAGTATACGTGGCTCCTCGCGCCCGCAAGTACGCCTCGCACATTTTTCTTCCTTCAGTTCATACTTATTTATCTCTGGTACGGTTTCTTTCACACATTACTCGTCGTTTCTTTCTTAGTTATCTTCTCGCACTCTTCCCGCGTCTCTCACTTTTTTTTTATATTGCATAAGCACTTTTTATTTATGTCCCATTCCACCGTTACGGCTGCCGCTGCTGAAAGTCTGTTGCTGCGGGCGATTCGTATAAAATTTATATCTCTCGTACACCTGCGATCGCGGATTTCTTATCATTGCGCGAGCGAGTGAGTTAGAAAAAAAAGGATGAAGAGAACGCGAGAAGAGAGCCGAGATATATAGAGACCGTGGCGGAATTCTCAGCAGGCGAATAAATCGGGCGTACAGGCCAATCGATAGACGTCGAACATGAAACACATGGGGAAGAAGCAGAGAGACGAGTCTGCATACATAGGAACATACGCGGCGATATTCTCGTCACGTATTCCGAGTCTAACGGTGCTCGATAGTCGCGCGATATCCCCGATACACGAAGGGTACAACAGAGGTGCTACACCGTCGCTTTATGATATTCGTGAGCTTGACTCCGCACCTAGCACGCCCGTGTCCCTGGCAATCCCGATTCCGTGGATTTGTTTCGGAAGGAAAAAATAGAAAAGTCGAATTCGCTTGATGTATCGGCCAAGCCGCCTCCTCTCTTCCTCTGCAATCTCTCGCGAAAGGCTCACGCCCGCGATGCATCTTGATATGTATTTAATGGATCGGTCGTTTGGGAAATCGCCTGACATCGCGCCACCATCTTCTCCCCGAGTGACCCTAATTTTCTTCGTGTAGTCTAGGTGTATTCGTAGGTAGGTTGGAGCGGGGCAAAATGGGGCAGCGGGGCAAAACGGGGCATGGGGCAAAACGTCATTTTTCAATAATTTTTGGATGACCGAATTCGCCCCATCGATACATCAGGCTTTTCTGCCCCGTTTTGCCACCTTGTGCGATCCAAAAATGATTGGAAAATTTAGTTTTGTCCAACTGCCCAGTTTTTTCCCGTTGTCCCATTTTGCCCCGCTCTTCCCTACATCTGTCGGTGTTTGCGTGAAGACGGATAGGCAGACAGACGAAATCAAGGACCTCCATTCTTATCCACAGAGAGCACCTTTTCGTAGGCGATCTTCGCCCTTCGATAGGTAGGTTAGAGCGGGGCAAAATGGGGCAGCGGGGCAAAACGGGGCGTGGGGTAAAACGTCATTATCGAATAATTTTTGGATGACCGAATTGACCCCATCGATACATCAGGCTTTTCTGCCCCGTTTTGCCACCTTGTCCGATCCAAAAATTATTGGAAAATTCAGTTTGTCCAACTGCTCCGTTTTGCTCCGTCGTCCCATTTTTCCCCGCTCTTCCCTACATCTGTCGGTGTTTGCGTGGAGACAGATAGGCAGACAGAAGGACAGACGAAATCAAGGACCTCCATTCTTATCTACAGAGAGCACCTTTTCGTACCGATCTATCGCACCCAGAAAAATAATTCATTTGTCGTGCGCCCAGCAAATAAATATTTATTTGGTTTAAATAAATATTTATCAAATTAAAATAAATATTGATTTTAATAAAATACATATTGATTTTAATAAAATACATATTGATTTTAATAAAATAAATATTTAGTTAAAGCAATTAAATGATTTTTCTGGGTTGCGAGACTTGTGTCAACGTGCTCAATCCCGAGTAGATTATCGCAAAGGTCGATGCGCTCATAGCACACGGTGCACTGCAGGAATTGCGATTGCACGCCCACCCGACGCATATGTCGTCCGAGTATGCGGGAACAAAATCAGAAACTCGTTTTGTTCTTCGTCCGAGCTCGGGCTCCGAGTGTTTTTTTTTCGGTATCGTGGCAATATAGAGCCGTCAAGCGAGGGGATCGGTCATTCTTCGCCGCGAGACACCTAATAATCCTAGCCAACCAATACGCGTGGGATAATGCGTATACACACATGCCGCTGAGGATGGAAGGAAGAAAGGCTCGACTGGTCGAGCCATAATTACCTTAAATGGTATACGATCAAAGGGAGCCAGCGGCAGAACAACCGGGGGTGCCTGGCCTCAGCGGGAACAATAATACAGTGTGTGGCCACGCTTGAATCTTGATTCATGCTGTTTGCCCTGACGCTCGCCTCTCGATTCTCCTATAGCGCCACTCTGCGCTTCTCCCTCGCTCCCCGATGTCGATAGCCATTCGCCAGTACCAGCAGCAGGGCGGGCAAGACAACAAGAGCATCAGGAACAGCAGCAGCAGCAGCAGCAGCGTGAGCCGCAAACACTGGCCTGCAGGCTGCTCTCAGGCGAGGGATGCTGGCGATCTCTCCGTTTCTCTCTTTTTCCCTCGCACGTTTCTCTCCCGATCCTCCGCCGCTATAGAACGTATGCGGCTATGACTCCCGAGCGCGACCGGTAAACCGCCCTATGTGTCGCAGGGGTGTGCGCTGATGTATGGTCAAAGATACGCCGGTACGAGCGGTCGACCACCATCGCCAGAACCGGCCGCAGCATCGATGCCGGACGATACTCCTCTATTTCTATCTGGGGGCGATATTACCGTGAAAAGCATCGATATACGCCCCAGCCCTCTCGAGGTCCCTCTTTCGATTCTCGGCCCTCGAGTGACGGCGGCGCGGTCCGCACACATTTATCCTGCGTCCTTCAATGCAGACCATTCGGGCCTTGTATCCTTGAATTTTATCATAGAAAACGAGGGAATTTATTCGGGGAATGGGCGTTTAATTGTGTAGATTGAGGGGAAATAAATTTCATTGCCTAGCGTTTATGAAAGGGCAGTATTTGTGTGGCATGGAGCGGCTGACGTGCCGGATTATACGCGCTCTTGTCACGCTCTCATTTTCACCGACCTTTTTCCGCGTGTGGGTGTACTTGACTCACATCGGCAGGCGTGCCTCTACGCTAAAGAAAAAGGGTTACGCGCACTTGTACCAAGTGCCGGTGCGAAAGGAGTTTGTACCAAAGTGATCAAAGGGGTATTATGGAAAAGCAATGGTTCTGAATGGAAGTCGAGGGTCCCGCGAGTGGTCGTAACATCATCGGAGCCGGGCGACCGCGAATCCCGGCATCGGCAACATCGGCGGAATGCCTCTGACTTTCTGCGGTCCGGTTCTTTGGCTGGCGAGTGAACTTTATGACCGAAACTGGGCACGTAACGCCAGTTACCGTGGGCTGTACTATACGATCGTCGTCGACGTCAAGCACACGGCTACACGTTTATTGCGTTTCGGAGAGGTCGTACGTCGATGTGTGGTCGCCGAAGTCGGATGATAGAGGAGAGCGGGGCGAAATGGCACGGCGGGGCAAAAAGGGATTCTGAGACCAAACGCAATTTCCCAATAACTTTTGGACAGTGGCAATGGTCGTCAGTTGGGGCAAAACGGCGTTAAAAATGCCAATGTATCGTTGGGACAAAATGGGGCATCCGAAAATGTCCGTTTTGCCCCACTGTTCCATTTTGCCCCGCTCTCCCCTACCACCTCGTCGGGATCACTCGAGAGGCCTGAGACTTTCTCTTGATGGCTGCGTGACTGGACATCCTCGCAGGATCGGCGCCCGTCGATGTGGCGAGCGTGTAACGTCGAAGGCGCAGATAGATTTTCATATTCGGAATCGAATATCGGGGTTTTTAAAGGGAAGTCGAAGTCGATTTCGTTACAAGATCGTCGAGTGGCAAAACTCTTCCCCCCGGATTAAGTTCGTTTCAATGCGGCACTGATTCGCCCTGATTCGTGACCGCAGTTCTTTCGTTGTGCGGTCGCTACTGGCGACCTGCGAGGGAACAAGATACGCGCCAGATTTCGCTCAACCCCGCAGGACCGCAGAGTTATCTGCCAGCGGCCAGCGCAAGATTCCCTCGGACCAACGATTCCGTGGCACGCATCGCCGGTTATACCCGACGAGGTCTAATGGCATCTTTTCGAGTGGTGAGGAAAAACAGGATAAAAAAAAAATGCTCGTGGGAGATTTATAGATGGAGGTGGGGCGAAGGAGATAGAACAGGGGTTTCGAGAAGAGCGGCCGGTCAATTTAACAAAGAGAAGATCGTGAGGAAGATCTGGATAGGATGGCAATGTCCGGAGCGATACTGCTCACAGATTGTTTCAATTTGAAGAAGAGAACCGCACAATAAAGAGACTCTTTGTCCGAAGCGAAGGACGGAAGTACGGATGGATATACAGTAGAACGACGTTTATGCGGATAAGTGAGAGCTCGGATAAGACGGACAACATACTCGATTCAAACTTGTACGAAGATTATATATATTTTTAAAAATAATACACCACTTCATACGAACATCAACTTTGTTAGTTACATTAGTGACTTAAAAATTGTAATTGTGATTTAGTTAATTAACATTGACTTCATGTAAACATAAACCATTGACTCCAAAATCGGAACTGTTGTATTTGCTGCTCGCAATATAAAGACGCAGCAAACTTGAACAAGTTTAAGCGCGTATGCGGCGAAGTAGCCTTCACGGACTGCTCGGCGCGCGGGCTGCTTTGTGCGTTTTATCCGAGTTTTCCTTATTATCCGAGCTTACATTGAGAGAAGGATCTAGTAAATACGACTATATCTCTTGAGAGACATTACCATAGCACATAGTAGTAGGGAACTAGGGCGCCACCTATGGTACGAAGTACCGGATTTATAAGAATCTTTCGTAGATATTATGGTAAAAATTCTTGGAAAATCTGTGACTTTCCGCCAGGGGTGGCGGAAAGTCACAGATTAGGGCGTCCTAGTGCACTACTACTATGTGCTATAGTAATTTTTCTTGGATGATCGGTATTTTTTTACTAGATCCTTCTCCCAGTGTACACCTCGGTTTATTCCCTCGCTTCACGCGGAGAGCTCGGACGAGTTTGGTGTTTCGGATAAGGCGGAGGCTCGGTTAATCGAAGGTCGGATAAGCGAGATTCTACTGTATGAATCGAATAATAAGTACGAAATACACCGGATCGGGCCAAAGAGCAGTGAATGACGAAACGTTCACGATGGAAATAAGAGATTCCGCCTTCGTCGAGATACAGTCGTGGAGAATATGTCGACCATAAAAAATGTCTACGCTCCGATTCAGTTGTTGTCGGTGATGCTCGGGATTCGGCGGCTACTTCTGGGACATACTGTACTTTACGTGGCTATAGAGAGACACTCGACGCCGAGGACGGAGAGCACTAGTCGCGAATGACGGAAATAACGAGGAAAGTTGCGTTAAACAAGCAGACAGCCGGACGGCTGCTGCGGGAGAGCATAGAGCAACCCGACGACTCGTATAAGGGTAAGGATGGCGACGTCATTTTCACTTAGTTACACCCGGCATGAGTAGTACTCGTTCGAATTTAAATTTTCCACTGCGCTGCCGGGGCCGTGAAGAGCGTACGCTCGAGAGGTAAGCCCGGAGAGATGATGATTGCAAGGCAGCGAAGAGCACAAGTAAAAGCGCGATGAGGCCAAACGGTACTTTATCTAAAATGAGTACAATTTTTTTCATCTTCCATGTTAAAACGACGCGAAGCAGGAGTGAGTCGGTAACAAAAAAAAATTCATTTTGCACAAGGGTCTTTAACATTTTGGACTAAGCGTTTCGCATAACTTTAAAATCGTGACAACACGTTCGTTCTTAACAGTTTGTTTAAGTTTTCACGTAACTTTAAAATTATGGCAACAGTTTGTCCTTTTTTATAGCGCAAGAGTGTTACATTTAGTAAAAGCGTGATGAAGCCAAACGGTACACTTTAACTAAAATGAATCTAACATTTTTCCATCTTCCATGTTAAAACGACGTGAAACAGAGTGACTCGGTAACAAAAAATCCACTTTGTTCAAAAGTCTTTAACATCTTGGGCTGAGCATTTCACGTAACTTTAAAATCATGGCAACACTTTGTTATTTTTTCATCTCGCAAGAGTGTTGAATTGAGTAAAAGCGTGATGAAGCCAAACGGTACTTTATCTAAAATGAATCTAACATTTTTTCATCTTCCATGTTAAAACGACGTGAAACAGGGTGACTCGGTAACAAAAAATCCACTTTGTTAAAAAGTCTTTAACATCTTGGGCTGAGCATTTCACGTAACTTTAAAATCATGGCAACACTTTGTTATTTTTTCATCTCGCAAGAGTGTTGAATTGAGTAAAAGCGTGATGAAGCCAAACGGTACTTTATCTAAAATGAATCTAACATTTTTTCATCTTCCATGTTAAAACGACGTGAAACAGAGTGACTCGGTAACAAAAAATCCACTTTGTTCAAAAGTCTTTAACATCTTGGGCTGAGCATTTCACGTAACTTTAAAATCATGGCAACACTTTGTTATTTTTTCATCTCGCAAGAGTGTTAAATTAAGTAAAAGCGTGATGAAGCCAAACGGTACACTTTAACTAAAATGAATCTAACATTTATCCATCTTCCATGTTAAAACGACGTGAAACAGGGTGACTCGGTAACAAAAAATCCATTTTATTCAAAACTCTTTAACATCTTGGGCTGAGCATTTCACGTAACTTCAGAATCATCGCAACACTTTGATCTTTTTTCATCGCGCAAGAGCCTTATATTTTCCCTCGCTCGCCTCGAGAATTCATTTAACCCCCAAAATTACACCTCGAAAAGTTTATACCAAGGAAATATTACGTCGGTGGGGTATCAGCTCACGACCGGGGCATTCGTCATTCCGGTTTCTCGTCGCGTACCGGCGGTCTGGGTAAGTGTGTTTGTGAACACAGCACTATAATCGCTTACATCCAGACGTGAAATGCTCGACGCCGATACGCCAATACCCTGGAAGCGTGGTCTGTAAGTTTCGGCAACATATGGTACGACCGCGGAAGAACGAAGAGGTTGGGAGGGTGGCAGAAGCTACGTGGAGGCACGTCCAGTTCACGAGCCCGTCGAACGCCCGGAGGAAGCGGAAGCGAGGGGAGGCGAGGTGGAAAAAAAAATCGAGGCCGAGGAAATAAAATAGAGAAAAGTCCGAGAGCGGACACAGAGAAAAGAAAAGGAGGGCGAGGCGGGCGGTGGCGAAAAACTAATTTCGTTGCCGTTTTTTTTTTTTCTTTCGCGGTGACGGATGCGGCAGGAAGAGAGGCCGCGAGCTGGAGAGGGCCGGTGGGAAGAGAAAATGAGGCGACCGGGAGAGGATTGTCCGATGGCCGGAGAGGAAGCGAAAACGATGAGGGGGAACTGTGAGCGAATCTGTGTGGACGGGACGCACTGCGTAGGGCGAATGACGCCGAAGACAATACGGATGGGCAAAAAGAGTTTGACGGAGCGAAGAGATGGGGAGGGCCCGTGGGGGCAATGCAAGATCGTGCTCCTCTTAACGAAGATTAATTAGTTAATGGCGAGGTTTGTTTAGTCGCTTGGATCTCCGTTGTATCGCCGCCGGAAACGGACCGAGCGCTCCACCTCCGCCACTCCTCCCCTTCCTGCACAGTATTTTTTCCTCCAACGCAACTCGCAGTTAGCCGATAAAAGTTTCCCCGACCGGCGAATCAATCAGTGTTTCAACTCGGTACCGGCTAAATTCGAGATGCCTTCCAGAGAAAAATACCAAAGTCTCTCACCGACATCACTTCCGGTTTGAAGATCTCAGTTTTTCAACCGTAAGCGACCCATTACGACGGGAATACGTCGGCTGAGTCGAAATATGAGATTCTCAAACCGAAAGTGACGTCACAGAAGAATTAATTTTTCTCCGCCAAGCAGTAGCGCAGTTGCATCGCCCGCGGCTTGTTAGCGCTCGGAAAACCGATGGTTTCGCTCTGCCTACACGGAGAAAAAAGAATGGTTGGTTTAACCAAAAGTCGGTGTAATATTCGGAGCTCTCGTTTGTTTTGGTGCAAATAAAGCATCGTTTTGTTGAACGATTATTTGCTTCAAGCGATACAAAATTGTTCCACCCAAACATTTTTACCAACCAAACGGCACCTCATCGAACCATTTATTTTTCTTGGTGTGCCGGCCGGAGAAGAGCCGATACGTCGTTCTGACGTTCGGCAGCCAGTGTGGAGTCAGCGGCGTGGCGTTTTTCTAGTTACGGTGGAATCCCACCTGGGCAAAGGGAAGAAACAAAGTTGAAAGCTTCCGAGGCAACCGACGGTCAGAGAACCTGGCCAAGTCTATTATTAGCATTGTCTGTATATCGACTTTAGTCGTGACGTTGCCTCGGTCCCGTCGACGTCGCAGCGGTCGCGGGAGATAAGCAACCCAGATCCGTGACGAAGACACAAAGGCGAGTCAACGACACTTGGATGGAGCTGTCGGATGTTGTTGATCCGCAGGTAAAATCGTCAGTGCGGGCCGCAGAGAGCTCTGCGGCTGCGGCGCGTCGAGTGGCAAAGAATTGCGACGAATATTGCGACAAAAATGACTCGCGCCCGTGGCATGGATCCGCGGAGATCGACGCTGCCGTGGGACAATCGAGCACTGTGATGCAACGAAAGGAATTCAGCCTGTCGCGAGGTAAATTAGATTTCCGCAACTGACTGGCCAGGAGCGGATCGCGGACGGGGCGTTCCACGGGGGAATCGCCGACCGAAAGAAATGTCCGCAGTGCCACTATAGATCACCTGCTTGTCCGATCCATGATAAATGAACAGGTGAGACAGCGAGCGGAGGGGAGGGTGAGAGACTCGAAGGCGAAATGCGATTATCGGTGAGAACTCGAACGGAGAGAAAGAAAAGGGAGGTTGGGAGAAGAAAGCGCAGACATAGGGTGGAAGATGTGTGGAAAAAGAACGACGAAGTCTCCGCCACCGGCGCGGAGTGTCTGTGTCTGTGTGTGAGAGTCGAGGATGTGCCCATTCACGCCAAGGCGACGACGAGGATGCGGAGGCGATAGGAATGAGAGAAAAGAGGGACCTTTCTCTCGATAGGAAAGCTCGGGCTTATCTCAATATTCTCCTTCAGCGATTCCATTCAGGACCCGAATGAGCCGAGAACGGTGTGTCCCTGCGGTGGTCCCTGCTCGGGGCTCTCGGGGCAGCCGTATCTCCTCCGAGAATCAGCGGAATGGCGTTGTCCCATGCCCAGCGGCGCTGTGCATCGTCTAACACGAAGGGACCGCAGGAAACGAGTCGTGCGAGCAAGCCTCGACCGATTGACGGACGTTCCGGCTTTAATCGATGTTACCTCTCGAACGCAGGATATACGAGCTGGGTACATGCGCAATGCACTCGGTTTCACTCTCTTCTCGGTGCGTGTACACTCGACGATGCGAGAAAACATTAATTCTCTCGACCCGGCGTCTCCCGATAAGGATTATTCATAGATAGCGAAACATATTAGTGGCGAAGTTTCATAACGCCCGAGGATGTCACTTGTTATGGCGAGTCCTCATCGACGATGGTGATTATACGGATTTACATAGTATTCATGAGCTTCACCCACCGCCGTTGATGAGAAAAAACTGGTTTCGCTGATTAAAATATTGGATAATCCCGGAGCGATGTTTGACACCGTGAGCGCCATGAGAACATCACGGGATATCCGTGAGAGATTGCGCGGCCCGTCTGTCGGACGTATCGGCATTATTCGCATGACAGATCCATGGATCCGTGTGGAAAAGCAACTCGTTCCAGCTCGCTGCCATGTTTCATTTAATAGCGAATCTATCTCTCGTCGCTAATTCGCTGCAACGGTTCTCCACTTTCTTCGCTCTGTACATCCAACAGTTCCATACAAACTTGGGTATTTCCATCGCGCTTCATTATCCATAATTACCGCTCTGCACCTACCCCCCCCCCCCCCTCCGCCCCCTCCCCCCGCCGCCCCCTGCGCGGCCTTCCGTGGCTCGTTCGATCGCTTCACCCCACGGATACGCGACCGAACACCGCACCGCAATCTACCCAATTGACCGATAATTATCAATTACGAGGTACAAATTATCGACTGCGGCAAATAACGTACAAATCGGTCTTTGGTTATTTTTGTACAATCGACTTCCCGAGGTCAGTGTCCAGTCGCGTCGGACTATCTTTTTATAACTCGCACGTCGAGACAAACAGGAAGAGGCATTTTCCGGTGGATATTATATTTTTTTTTTAAAAAGCTAGATTTTCATATGAAGCTAATATAATCTAATTTTGTGTAGAAAGTTTCTACTCTGAGAAGAAGAAATGGTTGGATTAGCCAAGGCGTGGTGATATGCGTTCAAAGGTTTTTGGTTGGTACGACAAATGTGTTTGTTTGAATCGATAGATTTTGAATCTGTTGAAGCGAATAATCGTTTAGCGAAACGATGCTTTATTCGTATCAAATAAACAAGAGCTTTGACCGTGTCCGCGCGACTTTTAGTTGAGCCAACCATTATTTGTCAATACAGCGAAAATCATTTTCCGCGATTATTTGGCTTCCGCTCCGAGAAAGCTTTGTCGGTAAAAGGAAGTAAATCCGTTTGAAAAAGTATGGCTGCTTAAAAATACAAAAAGTCACGAATTTTCGCAATGTTCACTACAAAGCATAATACAAATTGTAGTTTTTCGTCGTTTCGGGGCCAAACCTTCTGTATTTTTTGTCACTGACCACGAACCCGTGACTTATTTTTCTCCTAACTCAATATTTGATTCGGAAACTCGCGTCAGTAAGAAAACGCTAATTTTTCGTAAAGTTAAAAAAATTCAAGACCGTGCGCACAGACTTTTTTTTAGCAAGGTTCAAAGTCGCCTAAAATGTTTATGACTGAGAGCATTTTGACAAAAATTCAACCAGACACTGAGGACTACCTAAACATACTACATACATACATACCCGTTTTTCCACGAAAACAAAGCCTCCTCCACGAGAAAGCGAAAAATGAAGTAGAGCGTAAATAAAAGAATCGGAATGTGAAAAAGGAGGATAAGGGCATTTGGGCAAAGTGGATTGGCGGTATATTGGGACCGTTGTGCGCCGTTTGTCAATAACCGAAGCTATCGATCAGGTCGGTTGCGTTGCCGGCTACGGCCCTTGGACAGGGGCGAAAACGCGGCCGGCATGGATGCATGAACGGACGCACGGGCACATGGACCAGTGTCCACAGAGACTCGTTCTAAATATCGGTAGTCGAGGATGAGTCTATGTACGCGTGCGTTCGTACACACAGTGTGTGCGCGCACGGGCTATTTCCGATCGCTCGGAATGCCTCGAGGCATGTAATTTTTTTTTGTACGTCCCCGTTGTGTATCTCCGACTCGGCCGCCTCTTCTTATTTGGGCTTCCGGCTTGCATAATTCTCCACACCCACTCTGTAACCGGCAGCAAAGGAGGCCACGCGCATGTACGCGGATATGTAAAATTGAGATGTGCATGCACACAAATGCGAACACCGCGCCGAGAAAAAAAAAAAAAAAAAAAAAAAATTGGTCCGATGCCCAACGACTGCGTACGAATGAATTTTTAGTGGGCGCAACTAAAAAAAAAATATTAGTTTGCTCGACGATGATTCGCCCCGGTCGAGCAGAAGTATTCTGTCGCGCCGATAAGAGATTCGTCGGACATCCGTCGATCGTTTGTTCTCGGAGTACACGGAGTGTTCTCGCGCTTCCCAATTTGTCCGCGTTTCAAGAGCGCGGAGAGACACGAATAGGGGGACGTGGCAAATTTTTGAGACGGTGAGTTAAGAAAGAGAGGTACGGCGAGTCAGGAAGCCGGGTTCTGAGGACCGGTTATTGGAGGACGGCGATTACAAGTGGACCGGAACGCGCACTTGGGGGACACTCGGTGGTCCGGCGTTCACGGGCCGGAGACAGACCAGCCAGGCCGACATGCGAGGAGGGAGAGAAACGGCGTGTCCTGCGGTTTCCGGTTTTGACTCCTTTTTGCTTTTCTTCTCTCCTACTTTAATCTATCGCACGAAAGCGGTCCTGCGCGATTCCGCTGTGAATCGTCGGACGAAGGAGGTGTCGACTTTCTCGAGTGCGTCGTTAAGAGCTGATGCACGGTATCGGTACTTGCCCTTTCGCCGGTTTTATTGCCGCTGGCTCGGGACTCCGGGATACGAAAAGCTGTCAGGACAGACGCAACGCCACGAGAGAATAATCCCGGCGGGAACGGCATAGGAGGGCTGCGGTAGACGAGAGTTGCCTCGGGAGAAGGAAATTAGTTTGGTGGAATCGTCAAAGGATTTATGTTCGGCGAACGTATTTATGACAGGGCGAGGGGAAAGAATGAGAGGAAGGAACGGGAGAGAACATAAAGAAAGGCAGAGGGAGAGGAAGTCGCGGGCCTTCGCAGCCTCTCGAGGCTCAAGTACCAAACGCTCGTCTCTCTTAACGGGCAACCCGGCGAGGTATTTTCTCTCTTACTTTTCCACTTTCCGTCATTACCAAGAACCGGGCCATCTTCGCCGGAGTCTCCGAGGTGGAAGCTGTCTCGAGTCTCGGGCGTCTCGCGTAATTCTATCGGAGAGGAAGATCGTCATTGTGAAACACATTCGGATGATACGGGAGGTTAACGGGGATGTGGATGTGTACTTGTACGAGAATGACGAGCGAGCCGACGACGGAACGATGGTCCCGAAAGATGCCGAGACAGCGGAGTCGCCTCCGAGTTGACTCACGACTCGCGCGGCGGACGGAGAAGCGAGCCGCGCAAGCGTTATTTCTCGCACTGGCGCTTAACGTAAAACGCGAAGAATAAATCAACGCGGGGCGACGGATGAGCACGCTCGCGATGATGATCGCGGCTCTCTCGCTGCGGAGGACCAGTTGGCCGGAATAACGCCAGAAAGGCAAACGAACGAGGGAGCAAACGACTCTCGCACACTCTGCCAAATCAAAGACACGAGGAACAGAAGAGGGACTCAACTCGGACATGGTTACGGAGCTCAGCGAGATAGTCTAGACGTGACGGAAATATACATAAACTTTCGTGAGAGGAGTAGAGAATGGTGGAACAAAGAGAAAAAAAGTCGGGTAGACGGAAGCGTGTCGCAAGGGTGACTCTCGACCTTGGAATACGAGGCTGATCTGACATTTATTATTACGTCGGTACCGACTATTAATACATCGATAGCGTTGCACAATCAGTCATAGCTCCGACTCTATCGCCGCCGATTGGCGAGCAGTGTGGCGTGGCTTTGCGCGACTCTGAAAAGAGTCTCCGATAGCGTCGGAGCGATACGAGACAGAACGGATTCGGGAGTGAGTCGTGTATCGATTCTCGTTCCGTCGATGGAATATCGCGGGGTTGGATCGCAGTTGGGAGTTCGAGAAAAAGAGAGTAGTTCGCCGTGGATTCCCGTGCGTTTTCTCTCGTATCGCAAAGTGGAGCTCCCTCATTCTCGTCGGGATCGGCAAAGAATCTTTTCACGATGCACTCCATCGAGGAAGTTCTCTGCGGATCGAGCGAGGTCGACGGGGTACAAGAAAGACGTACGGAGAGGACACGGGAGAGTGTATAAGAAAGTAACGGAATAAAGATAAAGTCGGAATGCCGAAGCGGAGAGAACGAAGATGAGGGAGGGAGAGTGAAGCTGGGCGAGGAGCGGCGAACGGAAAACGGAATTCTTTTACGTCTTCTACAAACGGCAGCTACACACGGGTTAGAAGAATCCAAGTTGCCTCGGTTCCTCGGCAATGGGGGATAAAGTATACCGCGATGAAGGAGATTCCTCGTGGCGCACACGCCGGAGCCGCAGGGAGGGAGCTTTGAACTCGTCGAAGCGAGATTCCGTGGACGACGGTAGTCGAGGACGAGAAGCAGCACGGCTAGGACGCGACGCACGTCAAAGGCCCTGGCACCGGGGGGGGGGGGGGGGGGGGGCGATTCTTTGAAGCGAAAATGGTGATCCGCCCGACGCCGCAGACCGCAGACGGCATGCCCGTTCCATTCCTCTAACGTGAACCACCTTTGCTCGGCCCCGATCTCGTCTTGTCCCCCCACGGTTCAAGAATCACGATCCCGGGTGCGCGAGGCTAACGCCCCGTCGATCAAACTTTTCGCCGTTAATGAAATCCATGTGAGGCGACGTGAGTCCGATCGGTGGCCGAGCGACGAACGCGGACGAGAAACCGATGTTCGGGGCTTGGCTCGGTTGATCCGGAAAACATAGTTATTCGACGGGCGCCGCGGTGAACAGCACACATGCCGCAGCGATGTGTATATTCGCGGTACGGTGTGTACACTTCGTATTCTCGTTTGAAGCCCGGGACCTCACGTGTCGATGCCTCCGGGCAAAAGCGCGCCGCTCCAGTCACGCCCGGTAGTTTCCACCGAGAATTCACCCCTCGCGGCGTCCACACGCGTAATCGCGGCGTCTCGTCGAATGGATCCACGCCGATAATGTATCTTTGTCGGATGTATGCACGGCTAACGCCGATCCTACGAATTCTCGGAATGGCCATTAAGTCCCCGGTACTCTATCCGTCCGTGTAGTCATTACAATATTACAGACAATGAGTTAATAAATACCGGCTGGGATACGGACGCGCATAAAGATTGCCCGGAGGATCGCGACTACCCCGTACGCGTCGGGCGCCCGGTGAGACCGCGGACTGGTTAAGTACCGCGCCAGGCCCCTCCGACTTGTGTAATTCTGATAGAGAAAGCTACCGCTATACGTTATCCTTCATTCCAGAATGGTAATAACGGGTTGCGGAGGGTGCGCGAATTCACGGTAGCGTCTCTCTATTCGCACGACGAGATTGCCAGTCGGTCCTCTCGCAACGACTCTATTAGACGTGTCTGTATGTATGTTTGTCACTCTCTCGCTCTCTGTTCCTCCTTGACTCGAAGCTCGAAGGAGACCACCTTGGACGGTGGGACTGCCTTTTTTCCAGCGTGGAATCGATGTCTATGTAAGTACGATTAAATCAATTGGGGGCGGGGTGGGGTGGGGGTGGGGTGGGGGGGTGGGGTAGAGCTTATATAGTGCGGAATGGATATCGATGGCTCAATTCCACAAGGGCAAGCAAGCTGCCTTATAAGCCCAGCCTGTGCGCCCTTCTCGCCTTAGACCATCGATATCAATTATGAGTGGCAAACTGAGCCAAGAAATATTCACCGAGGCTGATTGCTATCGTTCGCTAGTGTAATATTTTACATTAAATTTAATTGGACATGGGATTGCGGTTGAGTGTGCAGTGTCTGCGCGGAACACTGGACCACACAGTGAGTCCGACGCTTTTATTTATAATGAGCGACGGAGTAACGAGTCTAAGGAGCTCGTTGGGCGCGTATCGACGATGCGCAGACTGGAACATGAAACGGATATATCCGTTGTGTAGAACGGATAATACAAAATTTTATTAATTCTCAGAGAACAAGCTCGCCGTATAGAAAGAGCAGTGTTAATAATAAAGGGAGCGATATCGGAGCTGTGGGCAGTATGGAAAATAATAATCGGAACGAAAAGTAAAAACCCCGAGAGAGAGTAACGATGCTACTGTAATCTCGAACGAGGCTTCGTTCGACGATGATTAATCCCGGTTGAATTAAGTCATTGCGAGAGCGGCGCGTTCTCTCCGTATCAATATTCAATATCTTTAATATCGGAGTCGCCGAGCGACGATCTCGCCCGTGTAGCTTCGGGCGTGCTTCATCGGTACGCTCGTTCACTCGGCTCATTGCTCATTGCCTCTGTGTCTCGTAGGAGTCTCCTCGCACAGAGAGACGGACGAAGAGGCGTGACGTCTCGGGTCTTCGCGAACCGTCACTCACCTCGTTTCGCATTCTATCCATTTACATTATTTATACACGCCGGTTGGACTTAACGTCTTAATTACGCTTTTTACTGCCGGACAGATACGCCGAGTGTGGGATGCGCTCGGTAGGACATTAACTCCGTAGCGTCGCTGAGGGAGATATTGCGAACTCGGCGTAGGTAGGTTACCGAGCGGAATATAGTACGGATTAACTCCCCCGGCCGTATCTCGGTGGTTGCCGAGATTTCCTCGGGCACCGGTATACCACCTGAAGATGAGATGTGATGTCTACCTATATACGTACCGTATGTATCGGTTCCGCGACCCGAAACTTACTGCACCGCGTGCCCGTATAGGTACGAAGAGCGTGGCAAAAAATTGCCATTAAACCGGTCAGCACAGCTTAGTCCACCCGGTATATTATGCACGTACACAGACGCGAATACATACGAATATAAGCCAACTAGACTCATTCAGATTTAATGCTCCGGTTGGCGATGTTCGTCGGATGCCGCTGCTGCTACTGCCTGAATCCTCTTTGCTCGATTATGCTAGCCGCGCGCGCGTACAACGAGCGAAATGAAGACCCCCGTCGGGACGATTGCACTGGTGCATCCCGTTGTATATACTATATGCACTATATAAGTTTTGCAGACGGTTTCTTCCGGAGGAGAAACAGATTCGCTCTCTCTCTCTCTCGCTCTCTCTCGATTTCTCCTTTACCTCGCTCTCCTTCTCTCTTCCTCTCGCTCGTTAGGATTCATAATGTTTTGTACGGAATGCCGGTACGGCTTGATGATGATGCTCGTAAGTCGGCGGTGTACATACATTAAATATGTGGTATACGTATGTACGCGGAGTCGTAAGCCATGAAGACAGCCTCATCAAATACTCTGGCCTCTTTAATGCCCGCATTATAATGGCAACCAGTCCACTCGTTCGGAATCACTCCGGAGTAACATTCCGCGATCTATCTCGATTTCATAGCATTTCGTTTTTCCTCTCGTCGATGCCCCGGCTCGTTCACCATCCACGATAAGAAGATTACATGGTATTACACGAGTTCGCTAATGCGCCGCCCTATCGACATCGCTAGGCTTTTTTTACTGTTCACCTATTAGCTGAGAAAATAGCTATCACGTTTTGTGACTCCATACATATCGGTGGTTAAAAGCTGGAGTCGCATCGCCGGATAGACACAGGATACGTCTTTTTGTTCCACTTACGTTTACAGAAACGACAGGATGAGTATCGATTGATCATTCTGCCAGATCGCGCGGCGTTCTTTCGTCGGGGTCGCGAACATTGAGCCGGGTGACACATGTGGAGAGAAGGGAGTGAAAGCCTTCGCTTCATCGTAACGGTAAGCGTAACTTTACCTCGTGCGCATTCGCCACCGTATATCGCAATACAGGGGAGCGGGGCGAAACGGACTACTTTTATGAATTTTTAGTGACATCGAAAGACAACGTTGCGTTCCCAGCGGAGAACACGATTCCGTATTGCCCACTGGTTCCATCTTGCCCCGCTCTCCGCGGCATGCAATAAAGTGCACCGCATCTATAGTGCGGAGGTGTCGAGGTGATGCATTAGCCCGAAGGCGAGAGGAGAGGCGAGCACGGAGAGAGATTGCGGAGATTGAAGGAAAGGGGAACGAAAGACGAAGGATTGTTAACCCGTGCTAATTGCCAAAGTGTCTCACGGCACGGTGAGACGACACCACCCCTGTACAGCTCAGCAGATAGCACTCAAAGTGTCGCGATGCGTACAAGCCAGGACAGACCCCTCTCGTGATTCTCGCCCGTATCACGTTCGCGTCTCCCCTCTCTGTTCATCCTCGCCGAGGGTTTCGACATCGCACTCGCGACAACTTTCGGTATCACGACGCTCGAAACTGATGACCGGAGCCGAGCGGTTTCGTCCGCTTCCGCGGAAAAAGCCTCGGCCCGCAGCGCGTTGAATGAAACTCTTATTTCCATATTATAAATTTTATCGAACAGAAGAAGCGGCACTCATATATAGAGAGACAGTTTCTGATATACGCTCTTCTCACTCGGAGCATGAAAATTTACGACGTAAAATGAGATTCGGAATAAGAAGAGGAACGGCGAGTCTGCAGAATATCTTTTTATCTTTCATTCCACCGAAGACACACCGACTGGGGGAATTTATAGAGAAGTTCAGCGGGAAATATTATCGTCGACGCTCTAATCTATAACGGTATTCTTCCTTGTTCTTTTATTTTTTTTTTATTTATTTTTTTTATTTCGTAAAATATACGATAGTTTAATACCAACGAGTGGAGGAAGTTTTCGGATCCAAATTCCATCGAGCGTAGTCACTCCGAGGCGTCGCCGAGGATGCTGGTATACTACACCGTCGGGTCTGGACCACGCGAGATCGAGAGTTATGGCGACTGGCCCCTTCGCGTCTTGGTATTTATGACGATGCCCTTTCTCTCTCTCTCTCTCGCCCCCGATGCTGGAAACGATTATGTTCTCCGCTACACTGGCATTCTCTCTCCGTTCCCATCCACTCTTTCTATCTTGAGACGCGGAAACGATGCGATGCAAAGCTTCTACAATCGGACTCTGAGAGAAATGGGTTTGTTTTTGGGGTAAGAGGCCGGCCCCACCGGACTCCATAAGTCCACCTCAAGGAATTGATTGCATTATGTATGGACCTCCATCTACACACTCTATATAGTACACTGATTCCTCCTCGTCGAAAGACTCACAAAGGCGGCGGGTCTGTGGTCGTAAATACGCTATACCTGTGTATACCTGCTATGTAGATAGGATATTTTTCCTGTATCAATGTGGTGTCTATAATAACGCTATGCCGAGAGACGTAAATATCTTGAATGGAAATAAGGCTCTCGGAACGCTGTCGTCTCTTTTATAGTGTAATGATCGTATTAGGGCCTCTTACGATGGCACATCGGAGACCTTAGTTGGATTCTATAATTTCGAAAACTTCACCATTTTTGAGGCACTCAGTGGCAAAATCTTCGTCGATGCTCGTACCGAACGGTACGCTGCGGTGAGTCAATAATGTATCAATAACGCTGTGGGCGATACGGTTAATGGTTTGGAGCAATCAAAGGAGCGGCTTGACGAGCGAGTATCTCTACTTTGTAACTTTCTCCGTGTCTTCTTCGTTTCTCGGAACCGTAATGCAATGCTTGTCGGACTTTGTTAACGTCGCGGTCCGGTGTGAAAACTGTGGTGCTGTATTAGCGGGAACAACGAACTGGGAATCCGACGTCAAAGAATATTACAAGCAAAGTAATGAACATCGTTATTTCAGTATTACTTAAAGGCGAGTTTCTTCTTTGTTCAATCTTCCCGGCGTCTCGTTGTAACCGGAGTACGATATTATTCTCGTATAGCAGGTTGTTTTAGCTCGGGCGCTTCGGGCGCCCGAGCTGTTGACTATGGAATTTAGAGAACGGAAAATCAGATGTCGGAAAATTTACCGAAAATGAGTCACTTCCGGTTTGAAAATCTCTTTTTGCTCTTTCATAGAGGAAGCCTTGTTTTAGTGAAAAAAAAATGTCGGGATTTTTGTGTCAGTGTTAGAAATGCTCCAAAATATCGAAAAATCACATCTAGAAAAAAACGCCCGGATTTTTGCGCGGAAAATGTCCGGTATGAGCGTGTGTGTATGTGTGTGTAAGAGTTAGGCGGAAACCGTGGATTCTTAAAAATTGGGACAAACAATCAACTTTCCAAAATATACATAGGACGAAGCGATTAGTGACGGCTTAAAACTTGTATTGCCTTGTCGTCGTAAAAGATACACGTTCGCTCTTTCCCGATCACCTCTCTTTGTCCCTTTGACTCTGGACACCCTCAGTTAGTTAACGTACTAATGATCCGCCCGTCGTTGGCTTCTGTTCCGGCACTTTATTGGCCCCGGGATCTGATTTTGGAGCGAGGGGCGATTCTCACACTCCGGTCTATTCCCTGGGAGCCTCGTCGAGAATACGTTTCCGGTTTATTACATTTTCTCGGTCGAGGGCAAAAAAAAAAAAAAAAATCGAGGTGGAATCAGGAACAGAGGGAAAGTGAAAAAGAAACAAACGAAAATAGTGAGCTCGTTTCAGGTGCGACGGGAACAGCCGGGTAAATCCGTGACGCGAATAGGAAAATGAAGTCCGCGATTGGAGTGAAATTTTTGTCTCTCTCACTCACTGCAACCGGTAAAACGCCCTCTCGTTTTCACGTATTCGCAAACGAACGGGAGAGCCATCGTGCGACCAAAACCGAGTCAACGCAATTCGATAGAAAAAAAAAGCCTGATTAAAGTGAACCGCGAGCCACAGAGCTAGAGAGAGAGAGAGAGAGAGTAGCGCTAAAACCGGAAGATACGAGTGAGAGAGAAATCGAAAAAAAAACCCAGGGCCATCTGTTCATCGAGGGCAAGGCGACTCTTTTTTTTTCCTAGCACTCCGTGGGTATTTCAACCGTGCGCTGTTGATTTTTCAGCACGTACGATTTCGGTTTTGCGGAATCACGCTCCCGTCCCAGTTTTTGTATTGGCGTATTCATTCGTAGAGGAAATGCGCCTAGCAGCATCGAGACAGATATCGACGACGTTGGGGCTTCCGTCGATCGATTTATGTATCGAAATTCGCTCCATTCTCGGGATAAACAGTGAACCAAAGCCGCAAATCCACGATGCTCTACCGACCACAAATCCTCTTACCGCGTCGCGTCATACATTTTTTTTTATTTATGACGTCGTACCGACTGCATAGACACAACTCCAAGAGTGCGGCGAGAAGCGAAGATCGCGCTCAGCCCGTTGCAGAAGACCCGTCGTATAATATCCCTCTGAATCCCGGGCAAAAATCTATTACCGAGCGTAACGTAATTCATCGCGGATGCAGAACCTATTGAGGAGGTGATGGACGGAGCTTTGAGATAATACCAGAAGGTACATACCGTATAGATCCGTGATGGAAGAGAGGGTTGGCGGGTTGGCATGCGAGTACGCAGAAACAAGTTCCACGCCGTGTTCATTGCTCACACTGTCGGCCGAGCCACCGGCGAGCATACCTACCTAGTTTATAATCTGAGAAATGAATTCCCGGGGCCTTCTGGTTGAATTCATAGTGAAGAGACAGCAGGAGGTCCACGAACGCGAGGACCTCACATGGAGAGGTACAATGGGACTCGATCTCGCTGCATCTCCTTCTCTCCGCTCCGACGTCGCGTTACGCTCTCTCGAAGTCTCTGATTTCCTGGCGGTCCTCGTGTGAGCAGCGAGCGGTTCCGTCGCGTTTCTCCCCCGGAGACGCGGCCGGAAGGCTCCGGAGCCCGGAGGAAAGACATCGCCTCCGTTCGGGTCCGTCGTCGACGGCAACGAAAACGAGAACGACACGTAGTCGGTTTTGCTCTGGGCATTATGCGCGTGCTGCTGGTACGACCGGCATATCCACCTACTCTCTGTCACCGGCGGGCTCTAACGGAATTACGTAGGCGCCGGTTCGCCCCGAGATATATATCATCGGGGGGGGGGGGGGGGGGGGGGAGAATGGGAGCAGAAGAAGAATCGGGGAATAAGGGAGGTGAGGGGGAGAACGAAAAATGAGGGGGGCGGGGGGAGACGAGAACGGGACACGGAGGAGGGCGAAAATATAACGTTTGTGAATAACAGAACGAAAGGATGAGAGAGGCACGAAGTGCGGGGAGCAGCGTGAAGCGACCGCGATATTGCATTTTTCCACGAGATTTACGCCATGTTACCACAATGAACTCGTTATCCAACGATTTAACCTGACCCTCGAGTTCCGACACGCTCAGACGAGGACTCGATTATTGGGCACAGTGTTAATGCCACACACTGCGGGACCAGTTGAGGGGATGAATACGCGAGGGATAACTCGCTGTTCCTTTCTTTTCACTGTCGCTTCGAATGCGTAATAATCCTGTGTGAAATGCGTTATTTCGTTGCTTGTACAATGACAAGAGACTGCGAGGTTTACGGTTGTACACTGCACGGACAATGATGGAAGGCCGCGAGTTCGACCTATACGTCTCGCGTATCTCGTCGCTGTCTCTATATGTATCTGCATAATAATAACGTTCATGTCGATTGGAGGCTCACTCCGATACTCACAGACAGTCGCAGATACTCACGCGGGACTTACAGATCCAGATGCTCAGAGATACTCACAGATACTCAGATCGCACGGATACTCACCCGGATACTCACTCGAATACTCATACGGACAGTTACATATGCTCACAGATACTCACATATGCTCAGAGATACTCACATATGCTCACAGATACTCACATATGCTCACCGATACTCACAGATACTCACACGGATACTCACACGGATACTCACACGGATACTCACACGGCTACTCACACGGACACTCACCCGGATACTCACAAACTCATAAACGGATACTCACATACGCTCACAGATACTCACATGGATACTCACAGATACTCACACGGATACTCACACGGATATTCACGGATACTCATAGGACGTATAGACACTCACACTGCTTTTTTGTCTGTAATTTTGTATGTTTTTTCGTCCGCCCGACGGTCCGTCCGTCCTCCTTAGAAAGACTCAGAAGGTCCAAGGGGATCAGTATGAACAATCTCTAGAAGAGGAACGGGGTGTGATGGGCCCCCGTTACTTTTCTCTATAAAAAAAAGCAAACACTAGCGCGCGAAACTCACATGTAAAAGCGATGGGATGTAGAACATAACCGCGAAACTATTCTCGATTGTTCTCGCGATCGCCAACTTTGAATTTCCAGAGCGGTAAAATTCCCTGCCTCCCTTTATCTTTCTCTCTTTCAATGATCTCCAACGATTGTTCCCGACGCGTTTCTCGATCGTAGTCTCGGTCCGCTACAGTACGGTATGTTATTATACTACTTTGCCTCGGAGTGTACACGCCGTACGATTCCTCTGTACCTAATGCCAGTGTATGCACAAGTATACAATGGAGCTTACGGTCTGCCATTATAGTATTGTACGCTTGGAAATCTAAGCGAGTAGTATACGCGTATATATAGCCGAGAGGCAAAAGAGGGCGAGCGATTTACCGAGAGTGGTGGCGCTTCTAGAAAGTCTAAAATGGGATACCATAATAGTTTGAAGTAGCGGATGTGTTGTGCCCGACACACAGACGGAATCGTATGCATGCGTGCGTACATGCGCATGAATATATACGTCGGTCCATTCGCAACTACTTAACATGACAATAGCTCGTAAAATATGATACCCATTCGCCCGCTTGCGGTGTATCGTTACGAGTACCGTGCCATACATCTTCGCTGATGCTCCAGAGGAGAGAGTCTATAGTTTCCAGCTGACTGGTAAAACGGACCGGGGCACGTTTTTCCTCCGGCAGACAGTGACGGAGACAATACGGGAGAGGGGAAGTCGGAGGCACGAAAATATACAAGGGAATACAGAGAATATGAGAGGTGGAACTGGAAAGAAGCGAAACGGAAGAAAGGAAGATACGAGTAGAGGGTCTTGTCGATTTGGCTAGAGGAATAAATATAGAATCGTGATAGAGACGATTCGTGTAAGCTCCGAGAATACACCAGAGCACGGGGGTTGTATGCCATTGTAAAAATACAATATCCGCAGGTACGCTCGCGCATATAGACCGCAAGGAAATGACGCGATTCTCGGCTCGCGCATTGGGAAATTGAGTGAATCACCAGGAGCGGGTCACCTCGTCACAACAGCGTTTCCATGGTGTTGGTTGAGGTGTCGTGTGTGTGTGTGTACGTATCGGAGGCTTCCTCGACACCGGGGGTTGATAGGCAGAAACGGCTTGCGAAGCCGGAACAGGGCGAGCGCGAGGGCAACAACTGCAATCTTCGAACCGCTCCGCTATTAGGGGTGCGTGTCGGAAACCACTTAGCAACGTGACAAACTCCGGTCGCTCGACGCTTTGGCGAGTCAGTGAATGTACTCACTTATTTAAATTCTGTTTGTCGACGGTTTTGTTTTTTTTTCTTTTTTTTTTTTATCTTAATGTTCACTCGTTGTGGAATAAATTAGTGTGGTCATTATCTCGCGTGCCGGTTAACTCCACGGAGTCGACGGCTGAAACGGCGAGAAGCGTGAGTAATTTTAGTAGTAATTTCGATGTGAAAGGTTAATCGAATAAACGTCGCGAGATCTTTTATCCGTTTAGTCGGTTACGGTTTTATCGATCTCTTCGTGTTCTCGGGTTCTTACTCTTGGTACACTGAGAGAATTATACGATAAAAACTACCGGTCATCTAAGAAAAATTACCATTGCTTATTGCACTACGCAACGACACTGTAGAAAAAATTCGCGGTAAATTCAATGTACGGGATTGGAAGTTTTTATGCAAAAATTGGCATATTAAATTTCATGTACAATTTTGATGAAAAATTAAAGTTCAGTCTGTTGAAAACATTGGAAATACTTTATTTTTAACAATTTACTTTGATTTTACTACTATACAGCCCGAAAAAGTAATTTACTTGACGGGCACTCGCAAGTAAATATTCATTTGGTTCAAATAAATATTTTGACTGATTAAAATAACTATTAAATTAAATTAAGTAAATATTTTTTAAACCAAATAACTAATTATTTGCGGGGCGTCCGTCAAATAAATTATTTTTCTGGGTGTAAAAGTCCTTGAATTTTGATAATGTATTTTAATTTCATTGAAAAAAATATATTAATTTTTCATCACAATTGGACATTAAATTTAATTCACGCATTTTTGCATAACAACTTCCATTCCAGTACATTAAATTTACAATATTTTTTCACAGTGTAGTCACATTTACAGATCTTTATCTCAGCGTAGTCGCTACGTCTTTTTATTCTCACTTCTCTCTTCGACTATTGGCAAATTGAACTTGCCCGATGACAATAACGACCGTTTCACCTCAAATCCTCGTGCCCATTGTGCAGGCACGACAGCTGCCCACGAGAGATATTATCCACGTCTCACTCAGTCCTCTGCTCGGGACTACAATCGCGCATGAATCTCCGCGGCACCGCATCGACGAGACGAGACGCAAAGACGAGAGACCTCGCTTCGAGAATTATTGGACGGACACGAAACGTGATGCCTGCCGCAACGTAACGTGCACAGAACCGGCTGAAGCAACAGCGCAATGCCGATGCCTCCATGAACCTCCTTGCACACATAAACACACAAACATAGACACGAAGAGGCGATATCTCGTCTCCATCCTCACGATAGCGAGCGCAACTGCTGGAATATGACCGATAAAAATCGACGCGCGGACGATTTCATTGAAAGATTCAAAGGGTACGCCGTGTATATTCCCCGGACATTCTCTTTTTTTCTACACTTTTATCGGTATACCTATAATGCTATTACCGTCCGTCAGGACATCATGCACGGGGAGAAACGGAAGCCTCGGCCGCACCGTGCGGACCGAGATTTATCAGCCGGCACGAATTTGAGCGGCTCACACAGCCATCCATCATATTACTCGCCGGGCGGTTCCTCTCTCGCTCCCTCGCCCGGTGTCCTCCCCTTCGCCGGATAAAACGAGTCGACGATTCTGTTTTTTTTTTCTCCTTTTTTTTCCATCCCTCCGCGTCATCCTTCTCACCCTACAGGCTCCCGCTTGGTTTTTTTTTCTTTCTCGTTTGCGATTCTCGCGGTCCTCGAGCGAATGCTTCCTTTGCACTACAATGGTCCAATCAATAGCTCATTCTCTTCTCGTCGTCGTTTCGAGCCAGAGACTTTTGTGCAGTCGGAGATTCGTACTGTTCGCTTGTAAGTACATTGTATATAAAAGTTGTAACCAATGCGATAAGACGTGCTCATTTACGATTTTCTTTACTTTTCCATCATTGTTGCCTTTCAATAATAATAATAATAATAATAATAATAATAATAATAATAATAATAATAATAATAATAATAATAATAATAATAATAATAATAATAATAATAATAATAATAATAATAATAATAATAATAATAATAATAATAATAATAATAATAATAATAATAATAATAATAACAATAATAATACAAAATTGGGGGCTGAAGGACCTCGGTCAATGGCTCATTAGCCTTAGGGGAAAAAACAAAATAAATCACACATGTATAAACGCAGTAACACCGAACCATGTTTATTTAAGGTTGGACGCGCATTTACTAAAAGTGCTAATAAATTGTCAATGCTCTATCCGCGAGAGATAACGAACTCGCCCCGTCTAGAACGATATCTCCGAGTGGGTCGATAGATTGGCTCGTTCGAGACTGGCGAACGCGTGCGACGAAGGCGTCGAGCGGTATTCGTGCGTGTACGCGACACGTGGAAGTGATTCAGAGAGATGCCAAGACGTCTGAGAATGGACGGAGAGACGACGAGCGGCGGGGGGGAGAGAGACGGGACAGAGTCAGGAAGCCGACGGGAGAACGACGGAGGGGTCAGAGAGACGTGTGCTTTATATATATGCAAGGGCTATTTATGCGAGAGCGTGGCGGGTTCGAGGACGCAAACGCGTGCTGCAGAAGAGCAGCCGAGTTCGAGGGCGAGACTCGAAAGGTGCGAGACCTTATCCTCCTTTTGCCACCATCTATAGCCGACGGTTTCTCCTCGTTTCACCCCGCTTTTCGTGCCCACCTCGGCTCTCCTCCGCGAGGAGGCGAGACCGGAGCGAAGTGAGCGAGAGGAACGAGATCGGAGGGGAAAGATAGTCGTCCGAGTGTATAAATGCGCGGAGTGGCCTGTACGTATGCATGCATGCGGTATTTAGAGAAGCGATGCGAATGCAAAACGTGGGCTCGCGAAATGCCACGGGAACCATACAAACGCGGCGCAGAGGTCCCGCGCCGCGGATCGTGAACCCGCGGCGGCTCGCGTTGGCTCGAGGCTGTTGGTTGCCGGCGCGGTGCTGCACTGCGGAGCCGCGCGACGATGGATGCTCGCCTCGCCCGATTTAATGACCCCTCGCCTCTTCCGTCCTCTCGCGCTTGCCAGGACACTCGAGCCATTTAGTTTCCGCTCGCCGAAACTATCAGAAGCCGGCCGTGAGTCCTCGGGTCTCGCACGTGTGTCGCCGTCGTCGCCGCAGTGAGCCGACCGCGAGGAACCGCGAGGAACGACGATGAGGAGCCGGTCACGAGTCGCAGCTCTTGCACTGAGTCTCGCGGACCACGGCTGTACCGGCTCTTTCGTGACCGCCACGGGCGACGGTACGGCACAGCTGGACCGAATTCTACTTATCTTTTTTTTTCGAGCCTACCTTCGATCTCCTCCGCCGCCCGGTTCTTGTCCAACTTCTCGTTCTTCTTTCGGTTTTGGCGCTCGCAGCCGGACGGATAAGGCAGTGTCTGCCATCTTCGGGCGAGTTTGGTCCGCTTATGTCGATTTCAAATAAGCTTTTTATTCGGCTTTTAAGCCTTTGACGGTTTCTTTTGCTTTTCAGAGTGTATAGCAGCTAATTTCCAGTGGCGCAATGCACAAGCTCTCAAGCATTCTGTCTTCCGCTACGAATAAGCCGTCAACACTATATCACGTTGGATAGAGCGGGGCAAAACGGGGCATGGGGCAAAACGTCATTTTCCAATAATTTTTGGATGTCCGAATTCACCCCATCGATACGTCAGGTTTTTCTGCCCCGTTTTGCCACCTTGTCCGATCCAAAAATGATTGGAAAATTTAGTTCTGCCCAACTGCCCCGTTTTGAGCCTTTGCCCCATTTTGCCCCATTTTGCTCTTTCCTACTGGGATTTGTTTCTTCCTTTTTTCGGAGACTCTTTTCTGCGAGCTTGATCGTGTCTCATGAATTATCCGCGCAGAACTTGTTCGATAATCGACACTGCATGAGAAATCCCCAAGCGGCGTAGAGATAGAACGACGGCATGAAGGATAATTTCATTAAGCTATGTGCACGAACACGCAACTGCACCATAAATAGACGAAATATACGACAGGAGCGAATATACATATGTGTATAATAACAGCGAGTACAATGTACATATCGAAGTACCGAGGGGGAGAGAAGGGGTGGCGAAAAGCATTAACGTCCGACACGTGCGAAATTGGTGATATCCTGATATCAATTTGTTAACCACGGGTGCGGAGTCGAAGCTCGGCCGCCGGTCGTGCTCGCGCGCGTGTGCATGCGCGTCGGTGTGACTGCACAGACCGCGTACCCCGCGTATCGGTCGGCGTGAATCCAGCTTATTCTGAGTAACGCGTGTGCTCGATTATGAACGCGAGCAAGGGAAAAAGGGAATGGGAGAACCACAATGAAGCCACAGCGAATTTCCGGTCACCGCTCGGCGGAGCGTCCGAGACCGCGAGACTGTGAAACGCGCTAAACACACCGGCGCGTATCGGGAATCAACCTGGCACCAATACCGCCAAACGTATTATATTTATAATCATTCGAAATGTTTCATTCGAATGTTTACGACGCGCAACGAAACTCCGCGCAAATCGATGCGTCGGCTCAAAAAAATTTTATCGACCGATCGTCCAGCGGTTTTTCGCCGGTCGGTGGGCGAGGCAAGGTCGCGTGGGAAATTTAACGGAAGAGTTCATAATTTTCCTAATGCACGACGCCGAGTGGGAAAGAAAAAAGGACAACAGCGGCGCGCATCCAACGCGAGCGCCAGATCCACGAATTATGCATGAGTGCATATTTACCTATATTATACAAAATTCCCGGCAACCGCTGCAAATATAACATCCGTGTATTTTTCATGTTTTTTTTTTGTTCTCCTTCAATTTATCGCAAAGCGCACGGTCTACTTTGCGAAATTCGAGGGGAATCTCTCGGCGAGCCGTGCGCCTTCCTCGCGCAGCCGCAAGAGCTCGGAGCCCGATATTGTTAACGATGCCCCACATACTGGGACACAAAGCAGCCGGCGACGCCGCTCCGTCAGTGTGACATCTGGTCGATTATAATCGAGCGAGCTTCTGTCGCGAACTATCGGATACTCTTTCGATTGAGTCCTCCATCCTGTGGCCCATTTGCGTTTCCCCTGTCATCGCCGCGGCGCGTTTCACTCCTCTTCCTCTCATCCGTTCCCCATTCCTGCTTGTCTGTCCCTCCCGTACCGCACCCGGCTCAATTCCGTCGCGGAACGGGGCGTTATCTTTCCCATATGTCAGCCACATCCTTCATACACGCGGATCTATAATAGGAGCGTTCGAACTTTTGCCTTCAACGTCGCACACATCGTTGCTCCGCGACGGTTCGCGCGGACTTTCGAGCAGTCGCGCAATCGCAACAACTCGCAATGCCGCTGTGACCTTTCTCTCACACGTGTCCCGGTGCAACGCTGGTGTACATCGTCTCGTTGTATTATTTAACGTACACACAAACACGGTGCGCCTCCAACCGGCGGTCTCGTTCGTTGCTCCCGGATACGCGCTCCCTCGCAACTATTCGTGCCTTCGTAACCGGAAATTGTTCTGGACTGAAGCAGCGAATTCGCAGCGAGGAACTCGAGGAGAGAACGGGAGGAAAGAGGGCTTCGAGAGAAAATACTGGAATACGGTTGCATAGAGGAGGGGCGCGCGAGAGGATTGAAGCCGGTAAGTGTGTACTTGAAGGCAGTGCTCGCTGCCCGTTCGATGTGTTGATGTCACGCGCCGCGCGATTCAACCTCGGGAGGATTCTTCTCGACTCGCTGTTATACAGTTCCTCTCATGCTCCTTTATCTCTCCACCGGCGGTACGCGGAAAGCCCCTGCACCGCGTCCGGAGCACACACGTGATTCGCCATAGGATTTTAATTATCCCGAGGGGGGAGAAGCGCGGGGCGGCCGCGGCTCGCATAGTCACGTCTTCCGTTTAACGACTAGTTAAACCAAAGCCCGAGAGTGCTCCTTGCTGGACGCGGTATGGCCTCGTAAAAGCAGGTGTATCTTCGTACTTTACACACCCGTCTCTTTCTATGTATGCACTCTCTTTTCAGCCCTCCTGTTTCCGCTTTGTCTTTTATCCCTTTAACTCGCCGTCCATCTCTACGCATGCTCCTGCAATCCTCGCGTTCGCTGCTGAGCGTCCCGAGGTTCCTGCCCGATGCGCAGTACAATGTGAAGTGATTAAGGCAGTCCTTGCGAATGGTGTTCACTTCGCGTGAGCTGCAGAGACATGAGAGAATTGCTAACACTTCGGGATGGTATAAAAATCTTTTTAAAAAAACAAGCGTATCGAAGGTTCTGAAAATATTAATTTTGCATAATAATCACTCCAAAATGTTATTAAGAAATTGTTTATGAATAAAATTGTTCAACAAATCTCCCGAAAATCTAACTTTTTTTATGTAAATGATTCGTTCACTTTTGTGAATACGAATGAATTTTTTCAGAGTTTTAAATTCATAATTTTTTTTTATATGGGAAAAGTGTGTGGAAACTCAAAAAATTCAAAGTGAATTTAAAGATCTGAAAAAATGCGTACGTATTGAGAAATATGAACGAATCATTTTCATAAAAAAAGTTAGGTTTCCGGGAGATTCGTTGAACAACTTTATTTTTCATCAAATTGTAAATAACATTATGGAATAATTATTATGCAAAATTAATCTTGTGAGCACCTTTGATATCCTCGATTTTTGTCAGATTTTCATACCATCCAGAAGTGTTTGTGATTCCCTCTCAAATCTCTGAAACTTACGCGAAGTGAACACTATTCGCAAGGACTACCTTAAAGGGGAACAAAGTTTTCCCAGGACTCAGCGAACACTGAAAGTCCAATTAGTCAGACGGTAGAAACGCGCATTTGAGATGTGTCCGCACTTAAAATTGATCAGCTTGAGGATGATCGAAACATACCATCTCGCTCCGAGTATTAAATTTGATCCTGCCGAATACCGGATTAGTTTCACGTCAAACTGAGCGAAACATTCCACCGCCTGAATTCGCAAATTCCGGAATAGTCGCTGATCAAGCACGCGCCCAAAGTACGACCACGTACCGCGGTTTGGCAGCGCTCTCACTGTTGTGCACATCCGAGTAGATCGCCTGGTCCGTCACTCAGGCAGGTAACCCGTGGAGAATGAGTCTCCGCGCTTCAAAGCGACGACGCAGCGAGGAGCGAGGTGCGAACAGATGCTAGATTGCGAGAGGAACTTCGGAGAACCCGAGGTTCCCAGCGGCTCTTCCGTTCGCGTGTAAAAGCGCAGAGGCGAACGACGATGTTCAGATTCAGGGAGATGTTCTACACCCGTGGCGACAATCGGCAACGATCGATCTTCACGCGTGAAGTATCCCGAATGGGGACCCCCTTTGTAACCTGTAAATCCCCCAAAGTGCGCGCCCGCGAGACTGTATTCGAAACAGAATCCAACTTTCACGGTGCCGTGAACTCGCAAGGCGCGTTTCTATGCTGATGCCCGCACCCTCGGCAATACCGAGGCGCCTGTCTGTTGCACCCAACGCCGGCACACGCAGATTGCGGAGTCCATTATTCGATGATCATCGGCCCGGGGCGTGCTGGCTTGTTGCGGACTGCAGCTTCTTATTTATCTACTTTTTTTTTTCACGTGCCTCTTTCATCGCAGTCAACGTAGCGTGTTAGGCACGGCGAAGAAGTCCCAGGTGGGATTGTTCGGTAACTGGAAAAAGGAAATGCACGCCGATCCTACACTCTGGTAGACAAAAGTCTGCAATGGTCATACGCAGCACGTTCGCAGGCACTTATGCGGAAGTCCAACGATTTCGGCCGAAAACTTGTTTAATTTTATATCGGTCAAAAAAAGTCGTATAAAAAAATCTCGCACGATCGATCGTTACGACGATAGACTGCGGGTGGAGCTCGAGTGTTTTCAATGTTATTTTTATTCGATACCTCTCATCTTTAAAAAATGAAGTTTCACCCACAATTGTTTGCCTCGGCTCTGGAGATTTTTTGTTCTCCATTATCACAACACCGCTATCTGCAACCAAAGGGATGGTATTTTTTGTACGATTTTTTGTAAACCTCGATACCAAGTATACGGCGGTATGGTAGTGGAACGGCTCCAAGTTCGGTCAGACCTCGTGACATCGTATCGGCTAAAGGATCTACAAATTTTCCGAGGCTCTCGTCGCTTCGCCAAAATGTGTTTCTCTCGTTGAACATACGTTCTACGACTGCACATAGCCGGCTCCTATAACGAGAATATAGTGCAATATATGCAATATACCGTGCAATATACTGTACCGCAAGAATATATAACTACATCGGTGCCAGAACTGCTTGCGTTATATAAATGACGACAGAGACGAGACGGCGTTTCACGCCTAGCCGGGAAGATCGTTGCAGGAAAACCTAATTACGTTCGTCCCCTCGCCGGTACCAAGTACATACAATTGTCATACCTATATGGAGCGATCTATGTGCAAACGAGCTTGTCTGACATACAGAGGGAGAGTATTGTAGTGATAGAGCGAGCTTGCGAGAGCTGCTATCGGAGCCGTCGGGAAACCGCCGTTCTCCAAATCCGATTTGTCCCATCAGTTTCCGGCATTATCCGATCGACGAGCAAACACGCGGATTATTATTAAGCGTTGGTTGATGGCCGCGGGCGATCGCGAAAGTCGATACCTGATATGCGCGTAACGAGAGCTTTCGATCAACCGAGCTGTGTGAAAATTGTCATTATCACAAACATTGACCTTCGGATATATATTGTCTAGGAACGAGCGAATAAGCGAAGCGCGTATTTGGTTTTGGGCCGGATATTATCGATTACAATAAGCGAAGTGTCAAGCGTCTTCTCTCTCAGAAAGTCAAATCAAGACTGTGGTCAGCTCGTCAATCGATAATCTGTAGGGTAGACCGAGGCAAAACGGTGACGCTAAGCAATAAAACTTACTACAATGGGTACCCCATTTTGCCCCACGTCGATATGACAGTTCATGTCCCCATTTTGCCCCGGTTTCCGTCGTGTGTTGGCCATCATGAATCTATTTATTCGATAATTTTGGATACCCTATTTTGCCCCACGTCGATATAACACTTCATGTCCCCATTTTGCCCCATGTCCCCCTTTCGCCCCGGTTTCCCCTGCATCATTTTCACGTGTCATACCGAGCTATTCCAGTCCTCTATGTAAATTCACGTCGATATGACAGTTCATGTCCCCATTTTGCCCCGATTTCCGTCGTGTGTTGGCCATCATGAATCTATTTATTCGATAATTTTGGATACCCTATTTTGCCCCACGTTGATATAACACTTCATGTCCCCATTTTGCCCCATGTCCCCATTTTGCCCCATGTCCCCATTTTGCCCCATGTCCCCCTTTCGCCCCGGTTTCCCCTGCATCATTTTCACGTGTCATACCGAGCTATTCCACTCCTCTATGTAAATTCACGTCTCTCACTCAATCCTCATCCCTATATTCCTTCAATGTACACATATCGTTATATTCGATAATTTATTGCTGCAATCAGCGATTCATTCCAAACGCACTCATGCACAGTCGCGTCACGCCCATCGGTGAAAACGCAATTACATCGCCTACGCGATATCGCAGTTTTGATACGTTTTTTTGCTTCATCGGATCTATATGAGAGCGAACGGAAGGGGGACGCGATGGATCCTCCTTTGTGAACCGTCGAGATACACTCGAGAGGCATACAATAGCCGGATAAGAAGTTTCAAGTGTGGAGCATGCGACAAGGGAGACGGGAGAATAGAGGCACGAGAGGGAGAAGACTCGAGTCCGGAAGCAACGGAAGGATACGGTTCCGACAGTACGCGGACGTTGTATCTACCGCAGCGGCGGCAGCGGAGCAGCGGAGCACGGCAAGTGCAGCCAAAGTTGCTCGTAGACCAAAGTAGAAAGCTCGGTACTCCCAAGAGGTATGGAGGCAAAACGAGCATCCACGCTGTTCCGGAAACGAGCTACGGTCTAAACTCTTCGGTGCAGTACAGCGGAGAGGAGTGCGGCGCATATCGGCCTCGTAGTTATATCGCATGAAGCACATTTTGTGATTATCCGAGGTGGCTTAAGTCGCGAATTTAGAACCGAAACGAAAATCGGAGCTCAAGAAAGGAATTATCCCTCGAGCCGTGTCGCGCACACGGAGCGGTGTACGAGACGTTCGCGGGATTGCAGTTATCCGAGGAGCGATTCCGCACGCTGTGTGTTATCACTGGAAACGGTGAGACGGGCGAACTTACGACGACGAGATTGTTTGCCACGTGGGTCAAATTCTCAGAGGGACGCGAAGAAGAGAGACAAAAATAAGAAGAAGAAAACCGCCGGAGTAACCGAAGGTGTGGAGAATGGGGAATGAGATTCCTTCGCCGGGGACGCTCTTGCATCTCTCCATGAAAACGATAAAAAGGCCACTTTTTTTTCATCCCCCTCAACCGCTCCCTCCAACCGCCTAGTCTTCTCTTCTGTTCTCTTTTCTCATTATAGAGTGTACCGAGCTGCACACACGCGGACGCGATACACGTATTCTGAGGTATACAAACGTAGAATGCACACAGCAATCGCCGGTGCGTCGTTATTTCACAGACGTCGGTTAACGTCCTCTCTGATCTTCCGTCCCTCTTAGCGGCGTTGGGAAGACATTCAATTCGTATTTTGTATCAAATTTTCTCCGCAGCCCTGTAAAACGACGAACGGGTACCGAGTCTGAGGGTCGAATTTTAAGACGTTAGTTTCAACTCAAGATCGCTTTTGAGATCGAACTTGAGGTGAAGTGAAAGTCACGTGACGGAGCGAGGAGCGTGAGAGAAATAGCGGAGAGAGAGAGAGAAAGAGGGCGACAGGGAACGTGTTTCACTTCAACTTCAGATCGAAGTTCGGCCCGAACTTCATTGCGTGCTTAAGATCTATCTTAAGTTCGAACTTAATTCTGAACTCAAATTCGAGTGTAGTTTGAGTTCAATATTAAGTTCGAACTTAAGATCAAATCTGAGCACGAAATCAAGTCTAAACTTAAGATAGTTCTTAAGTTCAAACTAAAGTCTTAAAATTCGACCCTAAGCTCCTGCGTGTGTCTCATCTTCTCTTTCCCACCGGTTCCTCCCCGAACTATGTTAATTAATGCCTAAATATAAATATAAGCATCAATAAACCGTGAAACATCTGTATAATATTCCATCTCTCCGCGGCGTATATATCGCACCAATACGCATGTCGTGAGGATATGTATTTATGTATATATCGAGCAGAGGGCTTTAGAGCCACGTCCGAGGGACAATATTAATGGCCTTTACGGGGAGATCGATAGTCCGAGTCCGTGAAAAGCAATTACGCGTCTCGCGCTCGTTTGTGTAAGTACGTAAGTATCTCCATGCGTGTGTATCGCACGAGCTGGCTGCAACGGGGACTCGCCGGGCGCGGACAACAAGATCGGAAGGTCCATCAGCGTTACCTCTCGCCTCTCTTCCTCTCTCGCGCTTTCGGACATTCGTCATTAAGAACTATTTGAATATTGGACCGGGTCTGTTTATTATTATTATTTTTTTTTAATTCGGAATCATTAACAGTCGAAAGGATATTGGCGAGCAGGAACGAAGAATGAGCGAGCGGCAAAAAAAAAAAAAAAAAAAAGAACTCGAGAACAGAGACTACACCGCGTCTCTCACGACCGGTAGCACCGAGATGGCTTTCCCTTTTACGAGTCTAGACTCACGGTGCCTCTCGCTCTCTCCGCCGCTCTCTGTGCGGCAGTTTTACACGAGCTTCGGCCGCGGCACTCTCCGGCGAGGGCGTAATTGACGTAATAGAGCAATTATCTCGGGGCGCAGAAGTAAAGTACGTATGGAATTAGCGTGCACAGATATAACCTCTGTGCGGCTATAGTTATACACATGCCCGCGGACGTACATCATTGGGTAGTTGAGAAGAGAGAAGGCCCGACACGCGGCAGCGGGGAGCACGAATGCCACGATGACGAGAAACTGAACGAGGCTTCGAATGTTTATTTAACGGTCAGGAGTTAATTGTATATTACGAGGGAGAGGAGATGGCTCGGACGGCCACTGCGATATTACGTTCTTAGCGACCCGCGGTGGCTCCTCCGGCTGCAGCTACAGCGTCCCACGCGAGGGTCCAGCGGACAAGTTATCTCTCTCCTTCTTCCTCAGCATCTCCCTTCGACGTCGTTTTTTTTTTTTTTTTTTTTTTTTGCTATTTTCGCTTCGCTACTCCCCCCGCGCGTTTCTCTTCGCATATCATTCTCGTTATCCAGCCGCCTCTTCCTGACTGGATTCTCCTTCGCATAAGCGATCGCCGTACTCCGAACTCGGTTCATTCTTCGGACCGTTGGCTCGGTGCTGTTTTCCTCGCGAGTACGGCGCACCGACCACGGTGAGCGCCGGTGTTGTACCGTAGGTATGCATTTCATCGAACAGGTATTCTCCGCTGCTATGCACACATACCGAACTACTTTCGCCGTTGTCGTTGTATTCCGGGCTCTCGCCGCAAGCTGGCGGTGAAACAATATCCGTCGCTGGAACGCCGCTCGCTTCGGGCTTATTTGCGGAGACGAGGGGCCGAGAGGGAGGGATTCACACGCATGCCTGAGAATTCGAGTAGGGCGTTCGCTTGATTTATATCATCGTGTCACGAGAATATTTAAACACCCGCATTAGCGTTTCCGTGCTCGAGAAACATGTATAGGTGTGCGCATGTTGCGCACAACGACAGGCGTGACTCGCATTCGTAACGAACCTTTTGCGATCAGCGACGGGTTCGGTGACTACCCGGGTGGAAATTTTCGGGGGTTTGTTCGGGGCCTGGCGAGGCCCTCTCAGGACCTTGTCGGGCCCCGATGTAACGCTCGGAAATTTCTGCTCGGGTAATAATCGGAACATGTCGTCGGTTCGAGATACGGAGGTGCGAAACGCTCGGGATAGGGGAGAACGGGGCAAAATGGCACAGCGGGGCATAACGGGACAGTGAGGGCGAAACCCGATTTTCCAATTATTTTTCGATGCCCCATTTTCTCCCGACGATGCATCCGGATTTTCAAACCCGTTTTGCCCCACGTGCGACCATATCGGCATCATCCAAAAGTCATTGGAGAATTGGGTTTCGCCTCGTTTTGCCCCGCTGTGCCATTTTGCCCCGCTCTCCCCTACGACTATGGAGATAAGTGCATTAATTTCGACACAAGGACTGAAGTGCTCTGTGCACCGGCGAAGTAGCGAGGATCAAATGTGTTACATTTACCTTATATTTTGTGCAGTGCGCAAGAGAGCGTTCTCTCGCTCGTGTTACACGGAGCAGCTTCCGGGCCCTCGTGAGTGCACAGCACGATACCGAGGACTCGGCTTTCAACCGGAAGTCGCGTGTGTGCCGCGATACTCCGGTGAGTAGGGCGCAAGTCGAGTGCCCGTTAATCTTCGCTGCCACCCACCGTTAAGCTAAACACATTGCCGTACGCCGAGGCACATCGTCGAAAACGAAATTCCCATCTCGTCAACGGAGCAGGACCGGTGGGCCAAAATTTTTACAAATAAGTATGAATTGATAAAGCGAACGGACGGAGAATCTGGTTCCAGGTTCGTCCTAATTAACCTCCACGCTTTCACATAGCAAAAGAAGAAAGTTGTATTCTGCTGGATGTATGACGAGAAGACGAAAAGGTCGTCAGTCGCGCAGTTGCTGAAGGCGGCAGCATGGAGCGCACCACCCCGAGACTCGGAGCGTGGCGTTCTTTCGGTTCTCAAGAGCAGGATGAAGTGCTCATTTAGTCAACGGAGCAGCGGCGGTGTGCCCAAATTTTTGCAGATAAATGCGAACCCAACGGTGACGATTGTACAGTCACACACGGAGAAAAAAAATTGATGGGACGACAAGAATTTTGTTACCATAACTGATTTACCTGGTTAACATAGGGACAGCAAAATATTTTGGTGTGGCAGCAAATATTTTGCTGTAGCAGCACAAATATTTTTGCTACCACAACAATAAATTATTAACGATCTATATTTTGTTAGAGAAACAGAACTATTTTTCTCCGTGCAATAGCTGATGCTACGAACGGACGGAGAATCTGATTGCAGGTTCCTCCTAATTGACCTCCACGCTTTCGCATAGCAAAAAAAAGTGGTATTTCAGTTGACATATGACGAGAAGACGGAAAGATCGTCAGTCGCGCAGTCGCTGGAGGCGGCAGCACCTAGCATGTGGTTCGTTCGGTTGTCAAGAGCAGAATGAAGTACTCGTTTTGTCAACGGAGCAGCACCGGTGTGCCCAAATTTTTGCAGATAAATATGAACCCAACAGTGACGGTTCTACAGTCACAATTGCTGATGCTACGAACGAACGGGAAATCTGATTGCAGGTTCCTCCTAATTGACCTCCACGCTTTCGCATAGCAAAAAAAAGTGGTATTTCAGTTGATATATGACGAGAAGACGGAAAGATCGTCAGTCGCGCAGTCGCTGGAGGCGGCAGCACGGAGCGTACCGCCCCGAGACTCGGAGCGTGTGGTTCTTTCGGTTTTCAAGAGCAGGATGAAGTACTCGCCCGGGAAGGGACACGGGGAAAACCGTCGAGCATGCACACCACAGGGCTTGGAGCACACGCGTAATTTATTTGAGAGCCCCCGGAGGAGAAGCAGAGAAGAGACAGGCGTTCGCGAGGCACTTCCGACTGGGAAAAAGTGGTTTTACGCACGTTACGCGAACGTCGGGCTCGCTCTCTCTTTTACGCCGCAGTCTCGCATCAGGCAAGAGAGTCGCGTGCGGAAGCTTTGATGTGCGCTTAGTTCACTCGCGCTCGCTTTAACTTTGCTTTTCAACCTTTCCTCCTCTCAGGGCCATATCGGGCTCTCTCCTCTCTCTCTCTCTCTCTCTCTCTCTCTCTCTCCTCTCTCTCTCGCTCCTTCACCCGTTGCCTCACTTTTCATTCGACCCCGGTAATTTCGTTTCTCTCCATCCGTCATTCTCACCCAACCCCCTATTCACCCCCCCCCCCCACCCTCTCAGCTCGTTTTCCATCGTTGTCGATCTCTCATCTCCAACTGAACGGCCTCCGCGCACCTCTCCCGCCCTTCCGTCCGTCCCGGAGCAATTCGCTCGCTCACGAATGGCAAAAGTTTGTAAAAGCGATTCCTTTGAACGACCCCTCTCTTCGCCTCCTCTTATCCGTAAACCGATCCGGGGAATGGTTTAACCGTGCGAATGACGATGGGGAAAAACGGATTTTATATCCGTACGTTGCGCGCTGTGCGATGACGTTAAAAAACGTTGAGAGTAGAAAAAAAAATCGCGAGTTTTTTGTAATTGAATATTAAACAAATTTTATGTAGATAGCGCGAGTGTGTTCTCCGGTGAGAAATGGGAATGCAAAGTTGGAAAGGCGCCGCGCGGCTGCCGTGGTTAATTAAACATGCAGTGAAAATTTTCTGGCTCCGCCGTGCTGCGCGCTGGAGTTTTTTTTTTGAGCCGGAAAGGCGCTCGCGGGGCTTGCACGGTGAAAAAAAAAAGCTTAAATAGCTCCCTATTTTCTTTCTTCCAGCGTCGGAGTGTCGGGCTTTATCTCCTTCGTGTTTCTTGCGGCGTCCTCTTTGTCGTCCATCCTCAACGCGCCCGCGTCGTTTTCCGAGGGGATGCCGAGGCGTCTGCTGCGGAGGAGAGTCAAGTGGGCCTGCTGAAGTGACCATCGATGGCAGAAGCACCAGACGGCACCGAGGAAATAGCATCGATGTCGCCCCTGGTTTAGGTGTATCTTGAGACGGTCCCGTCGACGACGCAAGAACGCATCGCCCGATTCTCATTTCCAGTTTTACTCAATGTTCCTCGCGTAAACCGTAATAATCGGGCTCGCAAGCGCGCCGAGTCTCCGTTCCAACGGCATCAAAACCGGCGTGAGAGTTCGCGTCTCGCTAATTAAATCTAAAATTTGCATGTAAATGAGCGAAACGCCGGCAACCGTATAATACCGTCTTGCACATAGATGGAATAATGTACGCACATGATTGTCAGCGGTATGCACGTCGTGGCTGACATTAGCATCACCCACAGCTACGAGCTCGGTGTCACGTAACGTGCGTACACACAGTCATTGGAGGAACGAGCGAAGGGTCAGTTTCAAGTTTGGAGCCCGTTGTACACGAGTCGGCGAGGAATTCAATTTGCCGAGGCGACGAGGCGACACATTTTGCCCCCGAGAGAAGACTCGAGTCGTTTGTTCGTGTTTTTTTTTTTTCCCCTCTTGGAAAGAATTACCTCCATGATTGCGGATATTCTATTTGCCGGAGACAATCTCTCTGGGATCGTGCTTCGCAGAGGACCGGAGGCGGAAAGGGACGAATGAAACGGGAGGAGGAAAGTGAGGAGACTCGATTCCTGGAGCGAGAGCCAGACGAGGCAGGCAAAACTCGTCTGTATGGCATTATGAAGGGAGAGTCGAGAGTTCAGCGTGGCGTGTTGTCCCGGAGAGTTGCGTTGGCCGCAGTGCGAGAGTTCTCCTCGGGAGAGCTGATACTTTACGAGGTTTCGCGCCGGGCCGGAGAAACGAACGAGGCAATACCGCTGCGCGAGAACGGCAGGCATACGAGCCAATAAAGAATAGGGGGGAGAACCCGAGAAACTGCGAGAGCGAGAGAAAGACCGGACGTAGGTGTGCATAACGAATGACTCGACACGACCGAGAGCAGATTTGTTTGACGCGTTAGCGCCGTGCCAACTAATAGAGCAGCCTGATTTATTAAAACGCTTGTGCACTACTTTATAATCCTTATACGCTATAAATACACTGTACGATACTGGTGCGGCGTCGTGATGCATGTTGGTACGAGGTGACGACGAAACGAGACGTTTCCGTCCCGATCATCGCCACCAGTGATTTTTTTTTTCAGCATGTGAGCTGTGGGCACTCCGAATGACAATAAACGGCAATGTCGGATGCAGATCCATATTGTGTTACCGAGCAACACAATGGGACAGGAGCGACCGTAAGTGACGGTGATCGATCTGCGGTCTGCGTGGAACACCGGGAACATCACCGATAGAACGGCAACTGGTAAGTGAGGCAATGTCGCGAGGTCGGCGGCGACGAGGAGTGAAAGAAAAACGAGACATTGCAAAGATCGGAGATAAAGGATATAAGGGGGTCAAAACGATTCTAAAGGCGAGAAATACGGTGTCCTGAGCCAGAAACCGATCGTCTCCTCGCGTGAGGGACATTGAAACGTTTCGATATTTCGGGCTAACGAAATATCAAACTCATGATTTGTTAGATCGTCTTCTTCCAAGTGAAAGCTGAAGGATTTTAATACTGGACCGGCTCGATATTGTGTGGGGGAGGAAATTCACGTAGGAAAGAGCGGGGCAAAATGGGGCAAAGGTGCAAAACAGGGCAGTTGGGCAAAACTAAATTTTCCAATCATTTTTGGGTCGCACAAGGTGGCAGAACGGGGCAGAAAAGCCTGATGTATCAATGGGGCGAATTCGGGCATCCAAAAATAAGTGGAAAATGACGTTTTGCCCCATGCCCTGTTTTGCCCCGCCGCCCCATTTTGCCCCGCTCTACCCTACATTGTCGGGTTTGCAAGGCTTGATGACCGACACCTTCACAACGCCTTCAAGTATGACGTGGAGAGAAGTAGGAGAGTTGTGGATTTCTTCGGTCTTGCAATTCGGCGACCAGAGATCAACCCGACGTTCGAGACCGAGTACAGGACAGGCAGAGCTTTTATAGCGGCCGGGGACCACTTCGCTTGCGGGAGCGCTCCGCGCCACTCGCCATCTCGCGGCAAAACGCGAGACTCTACCTGGGAGTAAGGGCGTCCCGTTACAATACACTGTACGGGCAGTTTTGTGATGAGGTGACGATAAAATGAGCTGCTTCCGTCCCGATCATCACCACCAGTCATTTATTTTTCAGATTGTGAGCTGTAGCCACTCCGTATGACAATACACTATAACGTCGGACGCAGATTGATATTGTGTTACCGTGCAACATAATGGGACAGGAGCGACCGTTAAATGACCACGATCGATCTGCGGTCTGCGTCGACCACCGGAAACATCGCCGATAGAGCGGCAATTGCTAAGTGACGCAACGTCGCGAGGTCGGCGGCGACGAGCGGTGAAAGAAAAACGAAACATCGCAAAGATCGGGGATAAAGGATACAAGGGGGTCAAAACGATTCTAAAGGCAAGAAATAAGGTGTCTCGAGCCAGCAATCGATCGTCTCCTCTCGTGAGGGATATAATGCGGATGCTGCTCGTGGCTCGAATTCTTGGTACGAAGTGTCGGGTCCGAGACATCGGAGATTGGACAATTTGTCGATGGAACACGTCGATACTACTGCCATTCGAAACTACTATACGGCGTTCGGCGCGCTGAGACGGTTCACGAGCGAAACCGATAATAGTCGCCACGGACATTCGTCGGGAAGACCGCCAGCGTTTTATCTCCGTGGCATGGCACGGCGGTGCGCGGTGTGTGTTTCTATCTCTCCGTTTGTATCATCGCGGCGTGTTCGCGAGGAAGGAAGATGGAGAAAGGGCTCAGGCCGGGAGAATACCGGTACGCCGGCCAGGATCGCGTAAACCACCGAGCTTTACGATCACGCGCCAATCGTCCCGACGCTACGCGGCATACAACAGGGGAGCCACGCTCTCTATCGCTCGCTGATGTTTTCTCGTGGAATCTCCATAAAGCGATCTCCGCCCCACTTTCCCCCTCGAGCCCCGCATCGCCCGTTCTCGCCTGCTTCTCTTATTTTTTTTTTTTTTTAATCAAACGCAACCTCCTGTCCGAGAGTAAAACGCGAGAAAAGTTGTAGCGTGATGTGAAATGTTGCGATACATAGTACTGTGCCCCGTTATGTCCGAGTGGCTTATCTTTAGATCTTTTTTTTATGTATATTTCCTTCGACCATTAATGTCAACGACGATAAAGACACTCTTTTCTTCATTTTTTAAATCTAATCTTTATATGCTTTTTATTGATTTTTTATTTATTTTTTTACATATAGCAGATCTTGCTTAACCTTGTTGTTATTATTCGTTCCGCTACGAAACGTTACGCGAGGCTGAAGTTTAAAACCATTTATAAGAAACTTCAGTCGCGTCAGAAACGAAACAATTTTTTTTTGGTCATTAACATAGTATTCAAAACGTTCGTACGGGTATAAAAACCGGAAAGTAACTGCCGGGATCGGAGTGTACCACGGAAGGGTGTGTGGCGTTGGAATTCGCGATGTCGGTGAAACGCAAGAAGGTCGAGGAAGTTTCGTGATCTTTGCGAGGAGAATCTTGGAGGCCGCACTCGAGATTCTCGTGGCTGCTACCACACGCTGTTAACTACTTGTCGCGACCGGCTCGTAACATTCGCGAAACGTTCGATAAAATTGCAGCGGGTCTAATTAACGAAGAGCGGCAGCCGCGGAGCTGGTTATCCCACCGGTAGTACGGCGCGAGGTGCGGGCTCGGTTATTCGTTCGTGCTGCACCTCGTTCCTCGTGCAGCAAAGCTTGCACCGCTCGCACGAGTGAATCCTCGTTCCGAAGTTCAACGCGAGAATTGATATCCGTCAAGGTTGAAAAATCTCATTTTTAAAACCGGAAGTGACGAATTTCTGATGTGAGGTCACGTCCGATCGAAAAATGAGATTTGCAAACAGGAAGTGATGAGTTTCAGGTATGACGTCACTATCGATAGAAAAATGAGATTTTCAAACTGGAAGTGATGAGTTTCAGGTATGACGTCACTTCCGATAGAAAAATGAGATTTTCAAACCAGAAGTGATGAGTTTCCGGTATGGCGTCACTTCCGATAGAAATTTGAGATTTTCAAACCGGAAGCGATGAGTTTTTGGTATGACGTCACTTCCGATAGAAAAATGAGATTTTCAAACCGGAAGTGAAGAGTTTCCAATATGACATCACTTCCGATAGAAATGTGAGATTTTCATACCAGACGTTACGTCACAGATCATTTTTTTAATTTTTCTCTACGCAACCACACTGAGAGAAGGATCTAGTAAATATGACTATATCGCTTAAAATATATTACCATAGCACATAGTAGTAGGGAACTAGGGCGCCACCTGTAGTAGGAAGTACCGGATTTATAAGAATTTTTCGTAGATATTATGGTAAAAATTCTTGGAAAATCTGAGACTTTCCGCCATAAGTGTTGGCCTAGTTCCCTACAACTATGAGCTATGGTAATTTTTCTTAGACCATCGATAATTTTTACTAGATCCCTCTATCAGTGCAGTCGGCTTCGCTCCGGCTGTCTACGCCGGCAGGAAAAGGACCGACATGGCCTTTTGGTGCACGGCAGCCGGTTTAGAGCCAGCGACGTGGCGTTTTTCCAGTTACGCCAGAATCCCACCTGGTCGGCAAATGGGAATTCCCGGCATAATGCGCATCTGCGTTAATGAAAACGAAAATTTGAACGCGATAAATTTTCCGCGCACAATCGCGGGCAATCACTCCTGTAACTTTTCCTCTTCTCCATCTGTCGTTCCTCCGCGTTCGGTGGAATTTAGCGCTCGCGGTCTCCGCGCCGGGTTATAAATTTACCCGACGCATTTACACCTCGGACATGTGTAAATATTTCACGCGTACGTGTGCGCGCCGGGACATTTGGAATTCCTTCATTTGCATCGTACAGGTACCCGGTTTTCGGGGAAAGTGGACAATGTTCGTGTGTCACCGTGTTTTATCGAGTTCGTGAACACGAGAGAAAGACATAAACATAGAGATCGTTGGACAGTCGGTACAGTGACCGGGACTCGACGGGAATAGAAATGACAAATCCTAAATCTGGATCGTACGGTAAAGTGCCTCGATACGTGAATAGTCTCGTACGCCGTACAGGACCGCGGTATGTTGTGGTCTATCAAGGCTTTTTTTTCCAACGGGATTGCCCGGCGAACATCTAACGAAGCGGCAACAGCGAACTACACCTCGCTCCGCGTTCCTTCACTGACTCGAATCACCTTTTCTGGTATAGAGCTAGCATTGTAGTCGGACCCGATAGCTGGAGCTTGATAGCCCAACACCCGTCGGCTCTGCTATCCGCGTTTCGCCTCGTCGTAGCCTCCCGTTTAAGGAGCAATTCGTTTTCATTGGCTCGTACGCGGGCATTGCTACTCTTCCAGAATCTCCCAGACATCGCCGTCCTCACGGAAGAGAGTTAATTAAGCGCTCGAGCTTTTTACGACTTTACGTTGTTTGAACTACGTCGTCTTTCTCATGGGCACTCTCGTATCTCATCCCGTGCCAAGCGCTCTGAACCTCCTCGTCTCTCCGTCGTTTCTCCACGGGGTCGTAACAGTAACAACCCAGTCGCCGTCAAAATTATATGTTGGATACATCGTTTTTTTTTAACTTCTCCGATTGCAGAGGCCTCGGGGCAACGGTAAATTGTTTCAATTTTCCTGGTATTCCAGTCGTCGTTCCCGGATAGTTTCGAGCAGACACTACAGCGAAGCCTTGTGCAGCATCAGCAGCGCCGAACAAACGGGCTGACAGTCGCTCCGGCAACGCGACGAGCAACCGAGGGAGAACAAGAACGGCGTTCCCGGGCACAGTGCCGCTTGCTTCTGGCCTCACCATTTCGTGCAACAGGTTTCCATTTTCTAACGAGTCATCGGGCGCGCAATTTGCCGACGCGGGCAAGAATTACGCGGCTCGGTCACGCGAGCACCGCAGAGATGGAAATTGTGTACCCAACCGACGACAGCCAACGTGGATTTGTGTGTGGTCATAGCTCTTCGGCCGGGCGATGTTGATACGTTGACGCGGATGTCGGCGACGGGATGGCTTGTTCACGGCGATGTCGGAACCTTGAGTTAGTCTTTGTCATTCAAATTCGATAGTACCTTCATTTGAATCCACTGGATTTCGTCAAACTTCGTGCTAAAAAATTGTAATGCCAGAGGAATGCGATGGTGTCTCTCGGTGGGAAAAACAAAACTTCATAGGCAGCGACGACTATTATACGAGTAGCCAAGGACTACTCTGCGCCGCCTACGCGCTTCAGGAATGCCTACGGACGAGGACGGAGCCTCGCGAGACCGAGACTCGACGTCTCTCGAGGCTACTACCGATGTTCCAGACGCCGTCGATACGCCTCACCGTTCGCCAGAGAGAAACCGCGATATCCTTCTCTCATGTTTACACGATGTACATTAACAACATTTACCGATGCGTTCCAAGACGCTCAATGGTTGATACCACTGTGTGTGTGTGTGTGTTACGGACCCGTCCGGGATATTTGTGGAGGCCGGTAGCTCTCCGAAACCAGTGTTTGCCCTCTCGTGCAATCCGGCGACACTGCACACTCTCAACGGCGGTTCTCAGTCGACTTAACAAAAATTCCCTAAAGGCGAGTCACTTGGGTTTTTGTTTTACGAACATTATTGCGGAGACGTATTTCTTTAAGGCGCTGCGGCTTCGGAGCGTAAAGATTGAGTCTCTTTATTTAAAACCGATAAAGAAGGGTCTGAAATTGGACCGTTCCGAAGCCGCAGTGCGTTAAAGAATATATTTTGCAACAAGAGCCGAAAGTTGGTGATTACGACGAGTGCGAGGTTTGCTGCCGGAGCGATGCGAGGGCGGAAATGACACGATTCGCAATTGCCAATTCGGCCCTCTTTCCACATCATGCTTTTTTCGACGAGTGCATGAAAAGTGGTGCTTTGAATGGTAGTTTTGCGGGATGAACAGTGAAAAGTGAGATTATAACGTTTCCTCCCAAGGGACGAAAGTGAACCAATAGCGAACTGCGCATGCGCCACGCACGTTTTCTATACTGCTTTAAAATTAGCCACTTTCGGCCCCCAAAACTGCCATGAAAAGCACCGCTTTTCATGCACTCGTTACAAAAATACATTCACTCATCGGTCACCGCATTCAAAAGCGATATTATTGCGGAGGACGAAGACCGGCAACTGGAATGCTGAAAGACCGTTTTGCGCCGCACTCTCTCTGCTAATAGAGTTCGTGTGCTTCCCAAAACAGAAATTACGCTAATCGGCTCGGCTCATTCGTCAACTAATGATGTCGGAACGTCGAGAGGAAAAAATATACGGCGAGAAATGATCGAGCGAGATAGAAGCGAAGGGAAAGTAAAGGGGAAAAAAAATAAATTGGCATGTTTGCTATACCTCGCCCAAATGTATTCCACATGGAATTCCGGACCAGAAGAGTAAACACAACGGAGTTTGCCGAGCAAGAAAATATATGGCCACACGGAGAAGAGGAACGAGAGGGAAGTGTGCAGTACATTCATTCCGCTGAGCGAGTGAGGGAGGCGAAAAGGCATGGCGAACCGGGAAATATAAGGATACGTACGCAGCCGTCGTCGTCGACGAAGACGAAATATTTAAACGTGCAAACGCTGAAGATCCAGAGGGTGTATTGAATAAATAAGCCGAACTGCCAAAGATACTGTGCAAATTCGAGCGTGAGTTTGTCCGAGGACGAAGCCGTCGGGTGTAACTCGATGAGTGCCGCACCGCGTTTCGGAATTCGCTGCAAGTTTTCCCAACTCTTCTGGTTGTTATCCGCCTGTTGTTTTTTCTTCCGTCCCGCAACGACGAGCGGACGGGCCTTCATCAAAAGTTATAACGTTCGCGGAGCAGAGGAAGATCCAACTTTCCTAACTCTCTAATGTAAATCTTGTTGCGCGAATCTTCAGCCCACTTTCCGGTTTAATACGAAAACCCCCGGTATTATTCTGTTTGCATGAAAATAAATATAATTCGAGTGAAATCCGAGTACTTTTTATCTCGTCCCGTTCGGTTTACTCTGGTAAAGAGGCGAATTTATACCCGACATGCATAGGCGTTTACTCCGGTACTTTTCATTTAATGAAATATGATAGCCCGCGGGCATCCGAGTGCGTTGCGCTCCTTCCCTCAATGCCGTCTGACAGCGTTTGCTAATTTCAAGAGAGGCGAATTTCCGGGAGTCTTCCCTCCGCGTATCGCTAAGCCTGTATATTCCGTGCCGCAAGGGTTGTATCGCGAGTCGCGGCTGGCGGGCTAGACGGTGGAATCCGCGCATCCGGTTAATTGGGTAAATACTCCGAAACATCGTCAACTCACCGACGTTACCGTCCGTGCTTGTGGACGGGCATGTATACTCATTCCGGACGTCTTGCTTACTCAAGGGCATTGGAGAAAACGGGAGCATCGGAGTTATAACGACGATAGAGGAGCGGAGCGAAGGGGTTGCGGATAACTGATGGCTACGATGGAATCGGAGACTCGGAGAATCTGTTCCAGCCAATGTGTCTCGGTCGGGCTCGAATGTCATCAATTAGCGAGGTTGTTCTCCGTGAATACTCGATCTATTTTCACCTCTGACACCGATTAATTATAGAGAAGCGTATCCGTTCTACATTAACGAGAGACCATTCAGCGGCACGATATCCGCCGTGGAATATTAGACTTGCGGACCAGTCGGCAGCGAACCGGATGACATTATCCGGTGCGAGAGAAATCGGATCAGCTGGAATCTCTCCGGTTGATCCCAGGCTGATCGATTCGATAAAGACGGAAGGTTTCGCTCTGGGCCGAGGCAACTGTGATTCAGTGCTTTCGTCGCAATCGCTCGAATTAAGATCCGATTAAGAGAAGATGCAAAATTTACCGCTCTGGCTCTTGGGGCGGTTCGCTCGCCGCCTTGCTGGTTCCGTGAACTCGGCAGTTGCCGCTATTTATCACTGAAAATTCGTTCAGCATTGCGGGTGGTCATTGGAGCGCCACGGTGGTGGAATCGAGGCGAGAGTCTCTAGTATAGTCTGCTGTGGCGTAACATAGTCCACTATTGCGTACTATACTTTCCTCTCCACAACACACACACACATATGTACATATGTACATATGTGTAAAGGGTTGGACGAGCGACTGGAACGCTGAGATCCGCGCCGGTATATAATCTCACGGTGCGCTCTCGTTGGGTGCCCAAACGAATGCTGCTGGCCCCGTGCCAGACGTGGAGAACCCCCGAAGTTGTCGCCACGGGGAACCCCCTCGTCGCACGCGAGCGTCGATCTCTCTTCGGTGAAAATGCCGGAGCACGGTCGGAGAGTTAACGGCAGCTATCCGCTTGCCTGCGCCGCTATCCAGAGTTCCAATGAAGGTGCACCTCACATTGCTCTTCGACTCTCCCTCCCGAATATGATCTTATTTCGTCTGGAAGTGAGGACGCTCGAGAAGTCGCTGACGCGAGCGAGGACTTGCGGCCGCACGCAATAAATTTACTGCTCCGGAATACTCGGTATATTTCGAATGCACGGAGACGTCGAGGATCGAAATAGCGGACACGAGAGTCTGATCGATTCATGGTCGCGCTTGATGAATTTGCGCGACAATGCGCAGGGCGAGAGAAGGTGATGGATGGCGCAGCGAGCGGACAGGGCGAGATCGTCGCATTGGGCGAATGCTCGATCGAACTTTCCTAATTAATTAAGTCTTGTCTACACTCCGAGTGGAAAGTTAATCACCCCGACGGTACGGCTGATTCGCCGTTGCCTCGGGAGAGCTCCCGACGCCGTCCCTCTCCGGCTTCAACGCCAACTCGTCACCTCCCCTTTCGCGAACCGCTAATTAAGATCCGTTCGGACGAGCGGACCGAGTGTGCTCCGATAACTTCCGCAAGATTGTTAAGGAGCAAAGCGAGCGGGAGGTTTTCGTGACTGGTCTCGGTGCTATTTCTCTTTTCTCGCTTTTACTTGATAAATGTCCCGCGGGCGAGCCGGCTCCGAATATCTCGCGGGCGAACCGACGATTGGCCCCTCTCGATTTTATTGAGCGCAACCGAAACTCGCGGAGCACTACAAGCACGGGAAAATGGGAAACCCCCGAGGATGAATGCCGAGCGAGGGAAGCGAGAGAACGGACGTAGGAAAGAGCGGGGCGAAATGGGGCAAAACGGGGCAGTTGGCGAAACTAAATTTTCCAATCATCTTTGGATCGGACAAGCCGGCAAAACGCGGCAGAAAAACCTGATGTATCAGTGCGCCGAATTCGGGCATCCAAAAATTATTTGAAAATTACCTTTTGCCCCCTGCCCCGTTTTGCCCCGCTGCCCCATTCTGCCCCGCTCTGCCCTACGACCGAGCGAGACGGGACGAAGGTACGCTACGGGATCGGGAATGAGAGGGTGCGATTGCGAGAAGGTGGATAGGTCAACGCTGGGTCGCGACCCGGGTGAAGAAGGAACAAAGAAAATAAGCGAGCCGGGGGGAGGCGAGTGTTGTAGCCGACGTTAAGCGAGAAAGGAAGTAGCGATACGTAGATTTACGCGATGGCATTCCGAAGAATCGATCTCCTCCGTCACTCCCTCCCCGCCCACCATCTCCACTTTTACCAAATGTCCTCGCGTCCAACCGGGCGAAACTTTTACGGAACTCGTAAAGCTCTCGCCGCCTTATACTCCGGTCTACCTTCGGGTTCTTTCTCCTTTCAATCCTTCCGTCCTTCCTTCCTTCCGTTTTCCACTTCTTTCTCTCCCGGACCCGCGTAGTCTCTCGTCGTTCGCGACTCCCACGAGAGTGCAAGACCCGCGCCATTTCCCCACCTTCCTCGCTACCCCCTCAACACCCCCCCAGCGTCCCTCCCGGTCGACTCTCGCCAAAACTGTCTTTTCGTATAGTTTTTTTCTTCTCTTCCTCTTCGCGCGCAACTCTCTCTCTCACTTCCGTTATTCCACCTTTTTCTTGTTTCTCCGACTCCGCCGATAGTTTTCTCGCTTCCGCCTGCCCGCGATCCCACAGCGGTTCCCTGTTTCTCATTCGGCATTCATAAACTCCCTTAGTTCCCTCGTTTCAACCTCATACTCTCATTCTCGCGCCGCTGCGCGCCCTCCCCCGCCGCTCGTTCCTTTTCTCTTTTGCCGTGAAGCTCGGGCATTATATTTTATATTAGATAACCCAACCGGCGGCAGAGAATTTCCAGATGCCACGTTCAGTTATGATAAACTCGTGAAAGCACAGCGCGGAAACGTAATCAGGTCTGAGTGAACCGGGCCTGCCAGAAAGTCCATATATCTCTTTCTTCTACGCCATTTTCCTTTCCATCCATTCCTTTTTTTTTTGCTCTCTATCTCGCCGGTATCTCCGCCCGTTTTGTCTCCTATCCGCTTTATATCTGTATGTCTTCTTGTACCGTCTATGTCTCCGTAACAGCGGGTACACAAGTTTGCCAAGAGTTTTTCCCGACCATCCGCGTGATTCTCCTTGATGAAGAATGAGTATGACCCCTCACATGCGCACAACTGTGGGCGTGTCATTGTGTGTGTGTGTTGCCCGACACGTCGCAGCTTCGAGCTTCGTAAGGTGACTCGCTGTTGGTAGATCGATTCCGAGTGCCTCTACCCCGTCGCAGACTTAAACATAGTACTGGTACTCGGCTGTACGGAAAGGGGTGTTTGTGTAAGGTGGTCGTGCAGGAGCCTATAAGCCATAGCTATTTATAGAAATTAAAAGCGTCCGGAGCACAGAAGCGTTATTGCCACAGTGATCGAGGTCGGGCTGCGGGTTGCGGGCCTGGAGTTTCGCAAACAGCAGCTGATATCGTACCAGTCCCCCTTTAAATACGCCGAGCTCTTGTAAAATTTATATCCCAGGTTACGACGACGTTACTTTGTTCGCGGGGCAGCGTACAAACTTCTTGCTGAACTTCGAATTCCAGCTACGGTGGAAAATTGTGCCCGAAGAATGAGGTCCGTTCCGATCGTTCGATAACGAGCGCCGGCATAGGGGTGGCTGGCCAGGAGCCCTTGAATGCCAATTCCGGGGGAGCGAGCCGGCTTTCCTCGGTCAGCTCGGAGGTCTCTTTGCCAGCGGCGCGTTGAGGGATTATTGCCGGAAGGACGATTAATTTCGGCAAAGATATGACAAACGGCGGTCTTATAAGGTCGTTTTGAGGAGGAGATATCGGTAACTGAGTGGCCACCGCCGTCTCACCAATCTTTCATTCCATCCGGCTTATAATTCTCTCTTATTCCCTCGCTAGACGGCGTCGCGGCTGTCTCTCTGTAAAGCTCGAAAGCCTCACTGGGAGGACCATCCAGCCGGCGGAACTTGTCCGTGAGCACCTTTCTTATCTCGCTAATGGCAATTACGGACATTTACAAATTATCCTCAAAGGTTCGCGGTTCTTTTTCTCTCTCCCTCTCTCGAGCAACCACCGAGAATTGCAAAACGAAGAGTTTCGCGAGGGGAGAAGGTTGAGAGAAAAAAAAAAAAAAAAAAACAAGCGAGTATGAATAGATAATGAGAATCAGTGTGAACGAGCGGACGGTCGAAGGAGCGAAGGAAAATGGAGAGAAGTGAGCGTTCGATTACGACGTGATAGAAGCTTCATTAAAGTGCTGGCTGCCGGGTGGAGAGTATGGTGAGAGAGAGAGAGGAGGTTGATTATGAAGGGAATGCCCAGGAGCAGAGGCGCTTGGGATGAGACTGATCGAGCGTTATTAATACCTCCTTCACCGATCTCCTCTTTCTCGCGATCTCTCCGTTCCTCGACCGCCGAATCGATTGTACGCCCTTAATGGCAGTGGCAATTCGTTAGTAAACCGATCGGAAATATTCTCGCTGCATTCGGGACCGCGCTTCCGCGCGTTCGTCGAACAGCGCGCAGCGATGCTCGACGTTTCCCCGTAGCTATATTGTCAGTCGCACAGAGAGAGGGTGGATCGCGCGACGCTCGTTATCGACCACTTCCGGTGTTAACGAAGCCGCGAGAATTTCCACGTGGAGTTCGCCCAATGGGGTGGGACAAGGAACGAACGCACGACCGAAACCGACGACGCTACTCGTTCGGTTGGCTCAATTAAAACCGTTCGTCAGCGCCCCGGACGAGCATCAAGAGAGTCCGGCCCGGTGGTGCACGCCGCTGCCGGCAATTGCTTACGGCAATACTCGGCCTGGCCATGGTTGTTTGCGATACCGGAGTCACGCATTGCGTGCCACAGACTGTAAACAATACACGATACGAACTCGTTAAACTCTCAGCGCGGATCGTGAGTTTCTCTCGATCGTCAACGCACCAAAATATGTTGCATGGTTTATGGCACGTGTTCGGTAACGTATCCGTTGCTTTATTTATTTATTTTCTTTTTTTATAGTTTATTTTTTCTATCCTTGGTCCCTCGGTGCGGGGATTCATTTTTCCCCGAATCGACGAGGCAAGTGAAAAACCTGCGTTGCTGCACGCGGCGAGACCAGTCAGCGGGGCTCTCCGGGTCAGTAAAAGGGAGGACAAGCTCTCGAGAGATAAGAGCGAGTTATCGACGGAGTTGCGGGAATCGCTTCGAAACTGGGCAGAAACGAGAAGTGGAAAGAAGAAGGACTCTAACGCTCCGGTCTCCGGGGAGAGCTTGTTCGCACGTTTCCGACGAAGGTGGAAGCGTCACCGCTGCCACGGCTCCTTTCTCTCTCGCTCGGCCCCAGGAGTGAAGTTAAACGAAAGCGGGGAAGACGGCGCGGACGGGAAGGGAGTCGCGCGGTCTGACATTGCAGATGAACACGCAACCCATGTGGATAGTCGAAAAAAAAAGAAACCATCACCGAGGAAATTCGCAACACACGGTTAGCCGTGTCGAATTGATACATTGAAGAGCGGGGTAAATTCAATATTCCTTTTTGAGAAACCTCGTCAAGAATCACTGTCGGATCTCGTCAATGAAATTAAAGTGAATAAAAAAATATATATATATATATATAACATTTACGACTCTCAGCCGTGAAATTTGGCTTCAAGGCTCATCAGGAAGGCGCAACCTGGCGGTAAGTTTCCGATTAGCGCGCACCCCGTTTCTCTCGCCTGTCGCAAAGTACTTACTCACGTACACGCGAGGTACGCCCGCGTGGCTTCTCGTCCGACGAGGAACTCGAGGTAGCTTCCTCGCCGTTATACCTACGCGGGGTGAACCGCGCCGAAGAACGTGGACGTCGGGAGAGAGCGCGTGGGCTGTTCGGCTATTCGCCAACCGGTGTCTGCATCGCCGGACACGAGAAAAGGATAAAAGAAATTCTGAAAATATGGGCACGCACGAGAGCACAATGGATAGATCCCACGCACACCGGGTCCGTATAGTTATAGCGCTACAGTGTATATGCACATGATACGAAACTGCTAAGATATCGGGGCTGGTATCTTGCTGACGAGTCGGCGAGTCTACGGCGAGAGTGTATTCCGGTTGGAGTCGATGGATCGGTGGAATCGCGTGGGATACCGTCATCGGCATCGGCAGATGCCCTCATCATAAAGGCATGAGAGAGTCATTGGTCGAATGGGCATACAGTAGAACCTCGATTGTCCCAACCCGTCGGGACCGAGTCTAGTTCGGACAACCGAAACGCACAAAAGGCCTATATAGTTATAGGGCTACAGTGTATATGCACTTGATATGAAACTTCTAAGATATCGGACCTGGTATGTTGCTGAGGAGTCTGCGAGTCTACGGCGAGAGTAGGGGAGAGCGGGGCAAAACGGGCCAATAGGCCGAAACGCAATATTCCAATAAAAACTTGGACGCCCCATTTTGCCCCATCGATACATCTGGATTTTTTGCACCGTTTCGCCCCACAGTACCATCCAAAAATTATTGGAAAATTGCGTTTCGCCCCGCTGTCCCATTTTGCCCCGGTCTTCCCTATATTCCGGTTGGAGTCGAGCGGTCGGTGGAATCGCGTGGGATACCGTCATCGTCATCAGCAGATGCCCTCATCATAAAAGCATGAGAGAGTCATCGTTCGAATGGGCATACAGTAGAACCTCGATTGTCCCAACCCGTCGGGACCGAGTCTAGTTCGGACTAGTTATAGGGCTATACAGTGTATATGCACTTGATACGGAACTGGTAAGATAACGGAGCTGGTATGTTGCTGAGGAGTCTGCGAGTCTACGGCGAGAGTAGGGAAGAGCGGGGCAAAACGGGCCAATAGGCCGAAACGCAATATTCCAATAAAAACTTGGACGCCCCATTTTGCCCCATCGACACATCTGGATTTTCTGCACCGTTTTGCCCCACAGTACCATCCAAAAATGATTGGAAAATTGCGTTTCGCCCCGCTGTCCCATTTTGCCCCGGTCTTCCCTATATTCCGGTTGGAGTCGATGGATCGGTGGAATCGCGTGGGATACCGTCATCGACATCGGCAGATGCCCTCATCATAAAGGCATGAGAGTCATTGGTCGAATGGGCATACAGTAGAACCTCGATTGTCCGAACCCGTCGGGACCGAGTCTAATTCGGATAATCAAAAATTCGGATAATTGAAAGGCACATTTTTTTTTTTTATTATAACGTCGATATAAATTAGACATATATAAATGAAGAAATAGTATATTATAAACTTCAAAACATGTGTTTAACATACTTCCAAAGTTGAAATAATACTTCAGTATTATTTCAATCCAAAATCGAAGTATTATTTCAATCGAAAGTCGAAGTATTATTTCAAGGATTCTGTGAAATAAAGTCGTCTATGTTGCTTCCTCATAGAAAAAGCTTTGTTTTTAATTGACGATCGCTAGCTACGCGCTTTGATCAGGAAGATCTCGTAGCCGCTGCAGTGTGAAGTACGCATCCGAGTCGATTTAAAAAATTTTGTATAGAAACAGGTCTCTGATGCGCGCTGACCGACTCTCCCCGGTTGGGTAAAACTGCTCTGGGAAGCCAGTGTGCGAGCGTATTGACGCTGGAAGAGAAAAAAGGCGCGTCAAGACTCTCGAACACGGCCGCGGCTCTTCCCCGTACGAAGCAACAACGTATAATGTTTCGCGCTACCGTTCGGATAAACGAAGTCATGATTCGGATAATCGAGGGTTCGGATGATCGAGTTCCAGATAATCCAGTTTCTACTGTACTACGTTTCACTATAAATAACGCGTACATCAAATACAATTCACGAGGAAGCAACGATCCTCCAGGAAGCCGATTCCGTCGAGTTTTCACTTGCGCTCCATAAAAAAAAAAAAAAAAAAAAAAAAAAAAGAAAACCGCGCTATTTGCATCGTACAGAAGTACATTACCGAGCAGACGACTATAAACTCGAGTGAATAAGATCTCGAGCTGAATTTTATAGTCATCGGTATAGGACGATCCGCGCAGGGTCTCGAAGGAGCAAGACCGACAATGGGAACTCGCGGCTATCGACCTGCTCCTTTCTTTATTGTCGGATTCAGATCCGGAGCGTGGGTGACAAAGTGCGAGACCACGAACGGAACGAACGAGAGGGAAAAGATGCGGGGCGGGGGGGGGGGGGGGGGAGGTGTGTGTGAATAAAACATGGTAACGCCAGGTACAACGAGAGAATCTTTTCCCGAAGAGGTCTCTCGCCTCGATTCTCGGAGGCAAGATCCTCTCGAGAATCTTGGGCTTGAATATTGCGTGCCGATCGGGAAGAAGCGGACACCGATCGGGAAGACGGAGAGCGGTTGTGGAGTTTGCGTTACGTCGAGCGATGGAGACAGAGCTTCCTGTATCCTCTGTAATACAAGCGTGCTCGTGCATTCCGCCTTCCCGCATACGATATTTCCACGCCGCTTCCACACGGCCGTACGACTCCTTCAGCGGCGGGATTGAGAAATTCGAATCGAAAAAGTAAGTCATCCACGTCGGGATTCCGACGAGCGATCGAATTACCTCGGGATTCTCGCGTGCGGTCAGAGGGGAGGGAACGTAGATGGATCACAGACGGTCCCGGCTCGCTGTCCGCGAGAATGAATATACAGTAGATTAGTGGATCGTCCGTAAGCGATAAGTGTACACATGCGCATGCGTAAGGCGCTTTTGAATGTAACACGTAAGTGGTATAATAGACACCAGATACCGAGAGGAATCCGGGCACGAACACCTACACCGCCCACGAGTCTCGTTCCGCTTATTCCGCTTCGCCGGTTCAACGAGAACGACGACGAAGACGAGTCGACGAGGACGAGAGTGCGGGCACACGGTAGATAAATATCTTGATTTAACGCTGTCATGATGCATGCATTGAAACGAGAGTCGTCTCGCCATCTTCGAGCCTCATCGCGCCGGCTCGTCCGTCCTTATCGTCTCTATCCTCGACGAATCTATCCTTTTCGATTTGAGCGTGCCTCGAATTGTGACTCAAAAAAATGCGGTGATCGGTTTTAAAAATCTAGGGTGGACGGCTCGAAGTTGATACCGAGAGAGCCTCGCCGATGGATAATTTGTGAGTTGGAATTAATTAAATGGACTGTCTTGTAGTTGAAGAATTTATGGCGTTTTTACTATCGACGTGTCGGAGCGAATGTTATCGCTTCTCGGCGTTACAGATCGTTGATTATTTTTCTCATTATGATTTTAAAAAATGACAAGTATCATCGACTCGTTCATAAAAACTCGACTGATCTACTGATACATCAGAGCAAAACCGGAGTTCTGGGATCGTATGTGGATGGACCTATTATGGAAATCGCGTGGCAATGGCGTCTCGCACTTGAAGAATTTGCGATTTTTTTCGTATCGCCGTGACGGAGCGAATTTTATCGTTCCTCCGCATTATAGATCAATTATTTTTTCCATTATGATAAAAAAAATTACAACTATCATCGACTCGTTCATAAAAATTATATTCATTTACAGATACATTAGAGCAAAACCCTGTTTCCGGTATTGTACGTGGATGGACCTATTATGGAAATTGTGTGGCAATGGCTTCTCGCGCTTGAAGAATTTGCGAGTTTTCCTATTAACGCGTTACCGAATGTTATTGCTTCTCTGCTTTATAGATCGTTGATTATTTTTTTCATCATGATAAAAAAAATTACAACTATCATCGAATAGTTCATAAAAACTAGACTGATCTATAGACAGATACATAAGAGCAAAACCTTACTTCCGGTATCGTAAGTGAACGAACCTATTGTAGGAATAGCGTTGCAATAGCGTCTCGCACTTGAAGAATTTCCGACTTTTTCCTATCGACCTTAAAAGATCGTTAATTTTTTTTTTTCCATTACGATAAAAAAATACCAACTATCATCGCCCCGATCATAAAAACTGTACCGATCAACAGATACATCGGAGCGAGACCTTACTTCCGGTATCGTATACGGATAGACCTATTATGCCAATAGTATGGCCTTGTTACCAGTGGAAAGTGACCTTCTCGCTTTCCGGGAACGTTCGCTGCACCGAGGGCTTCGTTTAATCGAAGTTTAATGGACCGATCGTGAATCGTGGTCGTCGTCGTCGTACCACGTGAGACCGAACGATATTCTCGATCTCCCTCTCACCACCGCCCAATCTCTCCCCGTGGCTTTTCTCTACACTCCCATCGAATGCGGGCGAGGACTCCGTAGAGCCCGGTTTATCGAATCCAGAGTCGCCTGTGCACGGTTAATTTTCGCCAAGCACGACTTTTAATTAATCGCAAGCTATAGCCACACCACTACCGTACGGTTATCAGCGTGGATCGGGTCCTCGAGCGCTAACCGTATGCAGAGCGTGTGTGTACCTCGGGTAAGGAGAGAAGGTGTATAGGTGAACTGTGTAATTTAATGCCTCGACCGGGAGAGGAACGAGGGCTGGCCGAAGACGCGATGAATCTCTCTCGCAGCGGTCCATCGAGCTCTCGAGTCAGCTCTCTCTCTCCCTCGTTCCCTCCATCCTTCTTCATTTCTTCGTGTGCGATATCTCGTTTCTTTTTTCTCCCCTCCGCAGCTCCCGTCAGGATCTCAGTCATCAGGGCGAAGAGAACGAAGGCCGTCGGCGGATCTCGCGTTACTGTACACATAGAGAGCGCCGTGTGTGGCTGCGTGGATGCACTCACTGTCATTATTCTCACAGCTACCCGCTCCGTATAAACGCGTACACGAGAAGCTCGAACGGAGGAGGCGAGCAACCGGAGAGAAAGAGAGAGAGAGAGGTTTAAGCCCCCTACGGCTAATTGACCATCAAGGCCGGTTATTAGCGCATTCCAAATACGTCTCACTATTACGCTTCGTGACTCTAAGAAATCCGATGACAGACCCTCATTATGTATTAGAGATGAAAAAATAAATAAATAAAAATGAATAGCGGCGAGGGGAAGGGGAGGAGGTGTATGGAAAAGAAGTTATTGAACTACGGGTCAGAATACGAATTATAGAACGAATCTATAGCGGAGTTGTCGATTATAGACACGTCAGGGATTATAAAGAGCGTTTCAACCGCGTCATTACGTAAATTACATGTTTCAGCGATTCGAAACTCGTTCACGGTTTCGTATCTTGTCCGATAGTTTCATTTACGCTGCCGAGATCGCGACGCGGAAAAGACGCGTCGAAGATACGTATGAGAAAAAGAAAAATAGAGCGCTGAAACGGAAGTCGAGTCGGACAAAAATCCGGTGTGATTCTCTCTCTATTAATCGCAAATGCGTTTCAATCTCGTCATCACCTAAATTACATCATCCAATAACTCAAAACCCTTTCACATTTTCATATCTTCAACGATAGTTTCATTTACACTGTCGACATCGACCTCGGAAAAAGACGCGTCGAGGCCACGCGTGAGAAAAAAAAAAATAGAGCGCAGAGGCCAAAGTCGAGTGGGAAAAAAATCGTTGTGATGCTCCCTCTATTGATTGTAAAAACGTTCCAATCTCGTCATTACGTAAATTACATCGTTCAGCAATTCAAAAACCTTTCACTTTTTCCTATCTCTTTCAATAGTTTCATTTACACTGTCGACATCGGTCCCGGAAAACGACGCGTCGAAGATACGTATGAGAAAAAAAAATAGAGCGTAAAAACGGAAGTCGAGTGGGCCAAAACTCCGTTGTGATTCTCCCTCCATTAATCGCAAATGCGTTTCAATCTCGTCATCACCTAAATTACATCATCCAACAATTCAAAACCCTTTCACATTTTCATATCTTTTACGATAGTTTCATTTACACTGTCGACATCGGTCCCGGAAAAAGATACGTCGAGGGTGAGTATGGGAAAAAAAAAATAGAGCGCAGAGACGGAAGTCGAGTGGGACAAAAATCCGTTGTGATTCTCCCTCCATTAATCGCAAATGCGTTTCAATCTCGTCATCACCTAAATTACATCATTCAACAATTCAAAACCCTTTCACATTTTCATATCTTTTACGATAGTTTCATTTACACTGTCGACATCGGTCCCGAAAAAAGACGCGTCGACCGTGAGTGTGAGAAAAAAAAATAGAGCGCAGAAACGAAAGTCGAGTGGGACAAAAATCCGTTGTGATTCTCCCTCCATTAATCCCAAATGCTTTTCAATCTCGTCATCACCTAAATTACATCATCCAACAATTCAAAACCCTTTCACATTTTCATATCTTCAACGATAGTTTCATTCACACTGTCGACATCGGTCCCGGAAAAAGACGCGTCGAGGGTGAGTGTGAGAAAAAAAAAATAGAGCGCAGAGGCGGAAGTCGAGTGGGACAAAGAATCGTTGTGATGCTCCCTCTCCTTTGAGTAGCGCGTGAGCTCCGGAAGCGTGGGGTGATTTCGTGAAGTTGCTCTCCCCAGGGGGTGCGTACACACGCATACCGAGGCGCGATCTCGCGGGGCGAGGAGGAGGAGGTTGGGGGGGGGGGGGGTCGAGTGAGACGAAGAGACCTTGGAGGCGAGAGATCAAAAGTGAGAACGACGAGAGAAAGAGCGAGAAGATAGAGGGACGCGCAGAGAGGGTCGCCGTGATTGATCGTGGCGTGTAACGAAGCGGGACATCAGCTTCTGGTCCGGGGCGCGAGAGCAGTACTGCGGGCTCTCCGACTTTCCGCTATCTCTATATATCTTCTTTACTCATTTTCCCTCGCAGTGAGAGATCTCTTACTCTTTCGGGGTCCTCCCGATCGGTGATTCCCAGCATTTTTCACCCTTCCTCCGACGTCCTCGGTCTCTCCCCGTCCGCCCGTTTCCCAGCTCATCCGAGTTGCGGATCGCTGCGGGGAAGGCTTCCCTTATCGCGATCGGACGCCGCCGGGAAAACCACCGTGCACGAATCCCTCTGGCGAAGCGATAGCGAAAGAGAGAACCGACCGTTCCCGACGCGAGCCTCCAGCGACCGGTGAACGAGTGCGGATGAGAGAGAGACAGGCCGATCGTCGTGGGTCAAACCACCGGAACTGAGCGATATATTGAAATTGGCCGAGGGATAAGCCTATCGTGGATACGAGCGACGAGGAGGGTGACCGGTTAGACGTGCGGCTGCTTCGGCAAACGCTCGTTGTTGTGTGCCGGCTCCGTGTCCCCGGATACCCGGGATCCGGACTCCGTCACATAGATTCCGGCTCGTCCGGACAAGCAATTTCGGCTGGCTTCCCCTTCGCCGATCGTCTTCGGGGTCGTCATTGGCGCACCGTCCCGCTGATAGCCGCACCGTGTCCTACGGTAGGTACAGCCGGTAGGCTCGTTCTGCGGTACAGTACACGAGACCGTTGCCCGGGACGAAGGGCCGATTGAAAGGCGCAGGAGGAATTCTCAGATGGTGTCAAAGATCCGGAGAAGGAAGGCTCGAGAGAAAGATTTTTTTTTTTTTTTTAGACAAGAGATCAGGAATTCTGTGATAGGTGTCGCTTTCACTTTGGGAGACGTGATTCAGATTCACTGATGTAGGGTTAGTCGGGGTGATATGGCGATGGTTTTTTTAAACAACGAAAATTGGAGGTTTAACATTTTGGAAAGTTGAAAATTTTGTTGTAACCGACTCTGAAAACTTCGAGCTAAAGTCATTCGCTCGGAACTTTCGATATCTTTGATTCGTGATTTAATTGTGGCTCGGTAAATAAATATTTGCAATTGGCCGTCTTACCCGGACACTACGGGTGACATGGCCACAGTAATAATGGTTTATGTTGTCTAAATAAACTATAATTTGTCTGTTTGTAAACTATATTTTATGTTGTCTAAATAAACTACAGAAAGACAGTAATTGCCTCCGTCAAATGTTTCAGATGCCAAACTAAGAAGAAAATGGTTTCATTGGCCGTATCGCCCGGATATTGCGGGTGATATGGGTACCGTTTGCTATTGCGGACAGTGGTCCACCACCACTGACGTGGCCATTTTCACCCGCAATATCCGGGTGACATGGTCACCACTGACATGGCCATATCCTCCGAAAAACAAGTGGCGATTTCTCCCGGAAAATGAGTGGCCAAATCACCCATTTTCTCGGGAAAATAGAGAGAGAGATTTATTTGGCGCCCTGGTGACATGGCCACAGTAATAATGGTAGTCAATTAGGCCTAGAGAAGCATCGGGATCGCACAAAACATGTCTCACTATATTTTATGTTGTCTACATAAACTACAAAAAGACATTAATTGCCTCCGTCAAATGTTTCAGATGCCAAACTAAGAAGAAAATGGTTTCATTGGCCATACCGCCCAGATATTGCGGGTGATATGGATACCGTTTGCTATTGCGGACAGTGGTCCACCACCACTGACGTGGCCATTTTCACCCGCAATATCCGGGTGACATGGTCACCACTGACATGGCCATATCCTCCGAAAAACAAGTGGCGATTTCTCCCGGAAAATGAGTGGCCAAATCACCCATTTTCTCGGGAAAATAGAGAGAGAGATTTATTTGGCGCCCTGGGACACATCCCCTCAAGCGCTGAACATACATTTGTTACAATGATGCCGAAGTTGTGCCGTTTTAACACATAGGGAAGAGCGGGGCAAAATGGGGCAACGGGGCAGAACGGTGCAGTTGGGCAAAACTAAATTTTCCAATCATTTTTGGATCGGACGATGCGGCAAAACGGGGCAGAAAATCCTGATGTATCGATGGGGCGAATTCGGGCATCCAAAAATTATAGGAAAATGACGTTTTCTCCCGCTCTACCCTACACAAATTAATAACAATATAGTAGAAAAATAGCCGCTGCTTAAATTTGCCGAAAGAATTTAAAAAATAGGTTTACTACGCGCCAATATTTTCTTGAAAGATCCAACTATAGTGTGCAACTTGGTTTACCAGCAAGATTATAATTCAGTATGTCTCCAGAGCGCTAGAAACATAGCTCGAGACATTTCTGGCTACCTAGAAATAGGGATTCACCGGTCGTACAGTCTTAAAATTTTTAGTGCAACCGCATCGTATCCACACATACTAAAGCCTGCGCAAGTGGCGGCGCCATTCGTCTGTTACGTTAAAAGATATTACGGATGGCCATCTCACCCTGATTTACCCTGCGTCATGAAAATAACCTTCATCAACATTATTGTCCCGAGGCCACACACGTTCCTTCCCGCTCCGGATCTCCGATTTCCTCTGCCTTCGACCCGCCCCGGAACGCTGATTACGAGACAATGGTCTCCTCCCCCTCCTCGTCCCGCCGCTGTTGAATTGCATAAAAATTCCTGCCGCGATCACGAGAGCGTGTCCACGAGATGATGCTCACGAATGCCAGCCCGCCCGTTCGTGGAGTTCGGTGGATCGGACCGGAAAATGGGCTTGTCCGGGATGAAGTCGATACGGTTTTCTCGTCTCCGACTACTGCGGTACACGTTGCAGCGGCAACGCTACGCTCTCCCTCTGTGCCACTATAACGCCTGTAACTCGTTCGCTATAGACAACAGGGCTCAGCGAAGAGGATGGAAGCCGAGGGCGCGTCACGTGCGGCCTCGTCGAATCCGGCGTAACGAAACAATTCGACTGTGTGCTTGCCGAACCTATGCTACATGCTGCATACTGTACTGAACGAGTATTGTCGGTCACAGAGAGCATGAACAACGCTACATGTATAATAATCCGCGAGGATCCACGGAGAGAGAGAGAGGGAGCGCGCGTGTTTCGCATTCGGAAAGTTGAAGAAGACCGCTCGGTGAACCCGCACAATTCGCCTGCATCTCGTATTACGTACTTCCGATGCGGTTTTTTTTTTTTTTCATTTAGTTCCCTCCTGTTTTCTGTTTAACTCGAAGTTTAATCTCTCTTTGCGATCGTCTTCTGTTCCTTTTGCCGCTCGGTCTCCAGCGCTGGCACGGGGAAGAGTTTAATCGGAAGAGTTGTCGGGGATAAAAGAGCGCGCTGTCCGACCAGCCGCGGCGAGATTCGCGACTCGAACGGAGAGAGATTTGCCCGGGCGATGCTGTGGAATTGCGTCGATTAGACTGAAAACCCGATTTTCCAGTCGCTGATATCGAACACCCGGATCGGCGAAGCAAAGTTAAGCCGATCGGTATCGGGGTGTAAGAGTTCGCGAGAGACCGGGGCAAGTATGTAAGCGACGGATGAAACGGACGTATAGAGAGTGGCCGATCGAGAGAATGGGACAGAAACGCCCGGTGGGGCCTGTACGGGATCTCGTGATTGAAGCACGGGTAATCGAATTGGAAAGGTAATGGACGTAGAGGTTCGGTGCTTCGGCTCGATCCTCGGGAGACGATGAGCCGAGCCGAGGGAGAAGGCGGGCGAGTATCGTATCGGAGTCTAGGCCGGTCGATACATTGACGAGAATGCAATTACCGAGCTACTCGACGCTCTCCGCGCTTTTCGGTCACTCCGTCTCGCTCCCGCTCATCACACGGATCTTTTAGGGTTCGCGACGTCACAAGATCCAATATTGCGCGAGAACAACGAACAGCGGCGGTCGTTTATTCTCGAACCTGGCCAGACAGCCGGAACGCGGACACACACAGTATAAAAACATGTTTGTGCTTCTTCGCGACAACTTATTTTCCACTAACGTCCATAATTTTTTATTTGTCAAATTTCGAATCGACCCATCCGGCTCTGGTTTTGGAAACGCGATTACAGTCACATTGTTGATGACAGGGGAAATAAAAAGTCTGTCACTTATTTGACAACAATATTTCTACGAAACTTTGGCACATTTGCATCTCTACCGGTCACAACTCTACCGTGTTAGAACTCTAGCAAAATCTTTACCAGAAAGTAAAAAAAAAAAACTCTAACAGAATCAAAATAAAATAAAAGCCTAGATGGTAGCCTTGTGTTCCGGTAAAGTTTTATTTCGAGTCCGGTAGAGATTTATTTTCATTCTGGTAGAGTTTTTTTTTTTACTTTCTGGTAGAGATCTTGGTGGAGTTCTAATACGGTAGAGTTGTTGTATGGTACAGATGTTTTCTCGCAGAGTTGTTATGTGGTACAGTTGTTAGAGCTGTCTTTTTTGTTAGAGTTGCGAGTGGTAGAGATGTAAATGTGCCGAAACTTCGTAAACCGATTTTACGAAATTGATTTTTATTGTGCAGAACGGCACATTTACATCTCTACAATAGGAGTCCAAGAAAATCTCTACCATCATCAAAATAAAACTCTACCAGACTTGAAATAAAATTCTAGCGGAATTGAAATAAAACTCTACCGAAAATTACAATAAAACTGTACCGGAATCCAAGGCTAGACCGTGGCCTTGTATCCCGGTCAAGTTTTATTTCCATTCCGGTAGAGTTGTTATGTGATAGAGTTGTTGGCGACTCGTTCGCTTTGGAGGAGTTTCTTTTTCATACAGTGGTAGCGATTTTAGTAGAGTTCTAATACGGCAGAGATGCTTTCTGGTAGAGTTGTCATCTGGTGGAGTTGTGAGTCGTAGAGATGTAAATGTGCCCGCAGAACATACAATTTTCTTTCCGTAAGAAAACAAAAAAAATGTCGTTTTATGAAAAAAAAATTAAGTATTTTTTTTGTCAAAAAATGGCATCATGTTGCATCTTTTCCGGAAAACGCGATGGACACCTGCATCTTTGCGTAGAGATTGTAGTAGAGTTCTAATACGGTAGAGATGCTTTCTGGCGGAGTTGTGAGTCGTAAGAGATGTAAATGTGCCCACAGAACATACAATTTTCCTTCCGTAAAAAAAAAATGTCGTTTTATGGAAAAAAAAAATTAAGTATTTTTTTTGTCAAAAAATGGCATCATGTTGCATCTTTTCCGGAAAACGCGATGGGCACCTGCATCTTTGCGTACTTCCATCGAAAATCGGCGAAATACAACGAACAGGCAGGGAGAGCGAAGCCTCGCGCTATCTGCCGTGCCAAGCTCCTCCCAAAGTCATTACCCGGCTCCCCGACAACAGAGATCCACCGGGTATATTTCCGTCATCACTCTTCGGAAATGAAAATTGCCGCGGTAAATTCGTTCCTCTTCGATGGATATCGGAGAGACCCGAGTCGCCGGTTTATTCCCGTGTCTCTCGTTATTTTTACGCATCGCCGAAAAGCGAATGAAGAGGCCGAAGTCGCGGCTCTCGCCCGCGACTTCGGTGGCGCTGCAAAGCGTGCCGTGAGAGCGAGAGACTAACGTGCGACGTCCGCGTACATGGATCTCGCCCGCGTCGAGCATTGTTCACCGTGATCTGGGTTTCCTTCGGATTTCGAGCCGAAGGTAGACGCGAACCGAAACGGATAGAAGTGCAAGAGGAACAGCACAGAACTATGCGAAGAGAAACACAGCGGGACGTAAAAAAAAAGGACAAACAGTGAGTGAGCGAAACGGAGTGTGCAGGGTGAAAGCGAAGGAACGACGAGAGGGAATAAAAAAAGCCGACTCGGAAAGGGACCGTAGATACGAGAAAGGGTTCTTCAGTTGAAAGGCATTGTTTATCCGGGGGTGGGCGCGAGCGCTGTGCATACTGTAGCGATGCCGCTACTTCTCTTCTAGTTTTATCTCCCAGCAGTCGGAGTGACAGCGAGCCTTTATTATTGCCACGAGAGACACCTACAAGCAGCTCTCACCATAACGCCCTACCCGTGCTCAGTCACTTACTCACTTTGCACTCTCGTCTACCGGCTGTTCGCCGCTCCTCGTAACTCCCCGGACTTGCCCGCTTCCCTCCCTAATTTTCCTGCGCAAACTCTTCGAGGTGGAGCTCGAATTTTCTTCGGATCTCAAAAAGTTGTTGGTGAAAATTGTATGCACGAGAGCTCTCTCTCTCTCGGCCTTCTCAGCTCCCTCGGTAATCGCATCCGAGCTCCGTTCCTCTTCGCTAATTTTCATCTTTCTCGTTGTTGTCTCGAGAGCGCCTTTGGACCAACAGGCTCAGGCGACGCTCTGCGTAAACTGCGTGTGCACGTCTCCGAGTCGAAGAGCCGAAATCCCTCTGGCAAATTTGTACACCGACGAGGCGGACCCGGACGAGAGTGTTGTACGGAGAGCTCAACGCTCACGCACACCTCGCCACGCCTCACGCGAGAGAACAAGCCGGGGTCGCGTTTGAAGCAAAAGTTTGCCAACTCGGTAAGGAGTGACATTACACATCGGCCACTGCGCGGCGGCCTCCGTTCCTCCCCTGCCAACTGAGAGATAAGGAAGCTTTCTCTCGCGAGAACGCACGACCCCCTCCGGGCAACCGACTGTTTCACACCCTAATGCGCACGGCTAACAGAACAAGCTGACGACAATTCAACGTCAGACGGGAAAACGTTATTTCCGGTTTGAAATTCTTGATATTTTTTTTTTACTTCCGGTTTGGAAATCTCACAGTTGTAACTTCTCAGGTAGATTTCGTTTCTCAAGAATGATGGAATAATATAATTCATTGTATTATTGTATCGAAGGGTCGTTGAACCAAAGAACATCGATGTGTCATAGTGTTGTAACTAGGCAAGGTGGTCGCCAATAGAGACGGCAGGTGAATCATAATCCACCGAAACTCTGCGCCAGGCCGCGGCTAGTCATGGAAAAACCAGAAACACAAGGTGCGATATTAAAACCTCACACCTTGAGTTTCCTTCGCTGGAGCGTTCGAGGTATCACGACTCGTGGCCTTAATTTAAGCTTGCTGGAAGGCCCGGTGTTTTTCGGTCGAGGACGAATTATGCTTGGTCACCACACTTTTTTAGCCTTAGTTGCGAGTTGGGACACAGTAAAAAATCATTTCGTAAAGTCGGACTACGAAGGTTCGTGTAAACAATTTTGTTAAATGCGTGACAAACTCGTTTGTTCAGGTTTGAGTATACAAACCTGTGCTCTCAGTTCCCGTGACATTAAAAATTTTAGTTTGTAGTTTTGTTTGTAAAACTAGAGTCGGGCGGTGCGAGCGGATAAATAATAAATAAAAAATTCTTGATGTTTGTGGACAATAACTTGTTGCAAAAAGTACAAACTTTTTTTACTGTGTGCACTGGGAGAAAAATGGTTGGATTAACCAAAAGTCGCGGTGACAAACGTTCAAAGCTGTTATTTATTCTTTTTTTGTACGAATATAAAATTGTTTTGTCAAACGATTACTTGCTTCAGTAGGTTCAAAATTTGTCGATTCAAACACACATTCTTGTTGTACCAACCGAATTACACCTTTGAACGTATGTCACGTCGACTTCGTCAATCCAACCATTTATTTTTCTCAGTGTAGGTTAAGTCAGGGTGACGTGGCCAGGTGCAATATCTTTTAACGTAACAAACGAATCGCGCCGCTCCATTTACACAGTTTTTAGTAGGGGAGAGCGGGGCAAAACGGGACAATAGGCTAAAACGCGCTTTTCCAATAAAAATTTGGGCGCCCCATTTTGCCCCATCGATACATCTGGATTTTCTGCCCCGTTTTGCTCCACAGTATCATCCAAAAATTATTGGAAAATCGCGTTTCGGCCTATTGTCCCGTTTTACCCCACTGTCCCATTTTGCCCCGCAAATTGTGGATGCAATATGATTGCACCGAATATTATAAGATTGTATGTGCAAGAGCCGTATCACCCGTAATTTCCACGTGATAAGGCCATAGTATCATGAAAAAATGTATATTCAGAAAAATAAACCAATTGTTTTTATAGAAGAAAATAGTTAAGTTGCCGGGTAATTTATTGAATTTTTATCTTCAATTTGTTAATAACAAATTGGAATTATTATTTCACAAAAACAATCTTTGCAGCACCTCCCACGTACTTCTTTTTTTTCAGATTTTTATCGCATCGACAAGTGTTCGAAATTTTCTCTGAAACTCGCGTTTGGCGGGACCACCTTAAAAAATCATGACCATATCACCCCGACTTACCCTATATAACACCAGTACAGGGTAGTATATAGTCAGCCTGTCAGATAACATCGACCCACTCTACGTACGACATCGGGCTGCGCAATTATACTTCGAAGACCGTCCAATTGGAAGCTGGCGTTCATAGCTCGTTCTACTTTTCGGTGAAGACTGCTTCTTCAAGCGCAATAATAAATTCTGACGAGTGCTTCAACTCTACGGATAATGACTCAATTTATACGCCCGTTAAATGTGAAACCAAATGCATCGTCTTACCGACTTTTCAATATTGTGTAAGAACGAACCGTGTGAGCATTTAAAATACCGTAGTGACAAATTATAAAACATTTAACGGCGACTAATTAATTCGAATACCCGGGCCGAGTATCGTTAACGACGATCATTCACAAACCCATAAATACTACGGTGTAAAAGGCGAGGTTTCCGTCCCCTCTGTAAAAGGTTGCCCTGCCTTGACCCGAAAAGAGAAGCCGGCAGTCTTGCGCTCTCCCACTCTAACGAGCCGGTCTGGACCTAACATAGTCATCTCGTAGCCACTCAGACTTCACCGAACATCTACGAATTTGGGCTGGAAAAATGTTTGCACCCTCGAGAGGATTAACAAAAAAAACCTGCGCTATATTTATTTCGCCGCTGTTACCTGAGATATCTGCGGTCCAGAGTCTGCGAGTCTCTCGCCCGAAGCTATCCTAGGTGGAATAATAGGAGTGTTGGGTATGCATTGAGTCAAGAATCTTCAAGAGCCCAATAGGGGGGACGCATGCAGAGCACGAACGGATCGGTGGAGCGAACGAAGAAGGATCGATGGTTAACGAAAAGGAAAATTGACCGCCCATGGTGTCTCTCGAGGAACAAAAATCTTGACCTTCCCGAGGCGGGACGACCATTCGAGAGGATACACCCTATGCACACTCTTCGTTCGACCGCAAACTACTGTCCACTGAAATTGAACCTTCTTCTTGCCGTCGGGAATGTCTTCTTGGACAAAAAATCTTTTCCCTACGCTTTCTCTTCGCCGGTCGCACGATCTTCGGGCTTTAAATCGGGAATATTTCGCCCGCAGCCGTGGGACATTTTTACGGCATGGTCGTCGGGCTCACCGGAGCATCTCCGCGTTCCCGTTCGGCTCTTCATTTTCTTTTATTTTTATCGTTATCGCTTATCGGCTTCCCAATTTTTTTCTCGAATATCGAGGATCCCAGAATAATAAGAAGTGCTCCGTGCAAATGGAGCGATCGATAGCGAGCCCAAGGAAGATCGAGGGAACGACGGATACGATAGGTATCGTATTTCCCAGATTAACCGCAAGACCCGTGAAACCCGAAAGTGTCGATGCACAGGATGTCTCGCCAAGCCGAGCGGTATAGATTCTCTGCGGTCTTGGCGTTTTGGCACGTATTACGAAATTGTTCGATCGGATCGACACAGCACTCGTCGGCGTTCCCTAATAGACCCGTTTATGATAATAATTTTCGGCATAATAACACGCTATTATGATGGGAGGATCGACGCTTTCGTACCGTATAATTTCGTCACTCCATAGCGCGGTCGCACCCGCGACCCGAATCAAAGGGAATCTCTTACGAGTGTTAGGGAGGAAGGATCCTCGACCGAAGAAAGATAGAACAAAGAGGAGTGATAAAAAAAAAAAAAAAAATTGAACTGGTATTAAAAAAGGGTAAAGAGGGGTTCGATCAGTTCCGATCGAAGTTATAGGTGATATAAGAAGAGCTTTAAAGCCGGGAGGAAGCCGGTATAGTAACTCGGAACGATCCCCTCCTCCCGCTCGCCTCTTTCGCTCGAGCTCTCGTAACTCGCTGCCGGTACGAGGGGCGTCTCGAAAGTACGCAGGCGGGGGGGGGGAGTTGGTTTTCTCACCAATTCGTCGGTTTCTCGGGTGACTTCTGCGACGAGGATAAAGGCCCGCGGGTGAGAGAGCGAGTCGGATTTAATACGAATTCCGGCGAGACAAAACGGAAGCCGGCATATTGCCATTCCTGGTTGGCGTGTCAGCCGACAGATAAGGCGAATAAAGCGAGAGAGCGAGCTGGTGTCGCCCGTTTCCTGTTCGCCGCCGCTCCCCCGCCGCTCCGATTTCCCGTCTCCGTCGTTCGCACGATCGGCGAACGGCAGCGTTGCGCTCGTCGGAAGCCAGCGGCGCAAGCCGAGAAAGCTTCTCACCCTCAGACTTGGTCCGTCTCGCTCCGACTCTCGCGCTTCGCCGTCGCCGCGGCTCCTCGGATTTCATTTCTACCCTCTCGCTCCTGCTCCCCCATCCCCCGGCTATCCCGTGGTGGCACCGCGTGTACCTAATGTTCGCGGCATAGCACCAGGATAGAGGTTGTAGTTGGGCCCGCAACCCTTCGAGCCGGGTGTCGTACAGGGCAAGGTACTCGAGGAGCAGCGGCGGCGTATTCGCACAAGCGATCTGCCGCGCACTCTCACACACGTCCGCGATTTACAGCGCGGTTCGAAGGTGTTACAGGAAACCCGCACACCACTTGCCTGCTTCTTCGTCCTCCATCCACGGCTCTTCTCTCTTCTCTTCTCGTCCTCTATATCTCTCTCTCTCTCTCTCTCCATCGGAAATGGCAAGTGGAACTTGGAAGGAGGAATACCGCAGTCGCATTCCTGAGTCGCCGCCCCAAAGCCGACACTCAACCTTCCCACATTGCTCTCGCACACACACAGCGACTCCTTCCACCCTCATCCTTGCATCCCGCACTATCTCCCATCCTGAGATCCTTCCGTTTCTCTCGCCCCTCTTCCTTCCACTCGTCCACCCCTTCCGCTCCAAATTCTCCGTCCCCCTCGCTCCCGACGATAGAAACTACAGCCGAGATTTCCTCGAGACGGAAAGCACGAGGTGCGACATAAGGTAACATGCAGACCAAGCGCCCACACGCGACATACGCCGGGTCCACGTTCATCCTCCTCCGGATTCCATTCTCGTTGCGACGAGAACTACCGCCGCGCGGGGCGGAACCGTGACTGCGGTTGCGAAAGCTTGCGGCAGAGTTAACAGTCAGAATTGCCCGAAGGAGCGCATTTTGCCGAAAGCTTCGATGCAACGCTTACTCGATTGTCCCATTCCTTCTTTATTTCTTCCTCTCAGACCGGACATCGATGTTCCGGCGCGCCTCGGAGCTTCACGACGGACGGCGAGGCGCGCCGACGGGAAGGAAGAGAAATCAGATTATTTCCACCGTTTCCACTGATCTCTTCGTTGCCCGGCGTCTATTCGATTTCTGATGGCGATGGACGACAGAATCGTTCCGGTGTAATGCAATAATATGCGAGACACTCGGAGTGCGCCGGAGAGCTCCGAACTTGTCGGTGTTTACGTGTTCGCGTGTACACCGGCCAATATTTTTGTCATTGCCAATTCGATCGCGTCGGTTTCATACAGATTGCATTTCGGATTCTTTGTGCACATATTCTATTTGTCGCGATCATCGACGCGTCTGCGAAGCACTCGTACAGAGATACGCGAGAGAGCCGGCAGAGCCGTGATATTTCATGATCCGTTGTTGGGCCTTCCATGCGCGCACACACATCCGTTTCTCTCTCGTTTTCCGATAGATTCGATTCAATATTCGAGGCGGCTGATGCACGAGTGGCAAAAGCGTATAGGTACTGTTTGCGTTAGGTAACTGTATGTTGTACCCGTTGACAACGAATACCCTGCCTAGTGAAGCCTGACAACGAGATAACGAATGGTGGATTTTTTTTTTTTTTATGAAAATGTACAACGAAGACGTATCATCCTCCCGCTTCGAATGAACTTCCACGCAATTGGGCGTCATTTGGCGATTCGGCAATGACGGGTGAAATTTATATCCCGTTGCGTACAAAAATATTCGCAGCCGCCTACGGCTAAAGTAGTTTAGCCGGCTAAGACGGATTAGGGGGCTAAAATAGTTTAGCCGGCTAAGACGGCTTAGTCGGCCAAACTATAAAATCCATTAGCCGGATAAGATATTTTAGCCGGCTAAGACGGCTTAGTCGGCCAAACTATAAAATCCATTAGCCGGATAAGATATTTTAGCCGGCTAAGACGGCTTAGTCGGCCAAACTATAAAATCCATTAGCCGGATAAGATATTTTAGCCTGCTAGGCCAGCCTATCTGTACAGCCCTACGTAGGAGCCGCGTTGTGTGTTCAGTCGGTGGGACAACGTTCGGACTCCAATCAGCCTAATTTGAGACAGGGAACTTCCCTCCAATCTCCTTTTTATCTTTCCTTCTCACTCGATGAAATAACCAATGGTAAATTTTTTTTTTTTTTTTTTTTAATGAAAATGTACAACAACGAAGACGTATCATCCTCCCGCTTCGAATGAACTCCCACGCAATTGGGCGTCATTTGGCGATTCGGCAATGCGACGCGTCTCGCGGCACTTCGGCCAATTACGACGGGTGAAATTTATATCTCGTCGTGTACAAAAATGTTCGCAGGAGCCGCGTTGTGTGCTCAGTCGGTGGGACAGCGTTCGGACTCCAGTCAGCCTAATTTGAGAAAGGGAACTTCCCTCCAATCTCCTTTTTATCTTTCCTTCTCACTCGACGCGCTTCGTTAGATTTCTCTTTGCCTACATCCACTCCGCATGAACACAAGTTAGGTATACACGTTAGGGACATTCGAAGAGGCTGACGGCCTCTCGTACGAGCCATTCGTTCTCCCCCTGTTTCAATATTCTTTTGAAACCCTTAGGGGACTGCGGCACGGTTGAAAAAAAAGCCGGGAATGCTTGGCGTTTTTTTCCGCCAGTAAATACATGAAATTAGGAAAATTAGTATATCATTCATGCTCGTTCGGGGTCGCGGGTTCAACGGGGCGGATGCAAGGGTAGGGCGAAGAAGTGAATTCGGATGCGAGCGTCCCGCTAGATGCTCCTCAAAATCCTCTCGCCTTCCGCCGGGGGCGAGCGGAGTCCGTCGGTGAGAACGTGGAGAGCAACCCAATAAAATTCTCGTCCAGAGCGCGGACGATGCGGAAGTGGATTCGCTTACGAGATCCGCCTCGCCATTCTATCCGAATATTTTTTTTTTTCTTGCCACCCGCCGGAACTGGAGATCTGGGTAGCGCTCGAAGTCAGCCTTAGCGACGAAGAGCTGGTCTAATAAAGCTCCCTCGTAGAAACGCGGCCCCGATATAACGATGGGCGCCGCGCATGACGGTACATACATTAGAGGGCGAAGGCGAGGAAAGAACTGACGTTGCGGTCGAAGGGACGCGCCGCGGAACGGGCGAGCGCGAGGAAGGGTTGGCGGCAATTGACTATACTGCGGCGAACTGCGCGACATTACGCGGGGCATGGGAGCTCGGAAACACACGCTCCTCCCGGCGTACCTTCGGCGTTCAAAGGCTTTGGCGATAACTCGATCGCCACACTGCGCGGAGAAGTCGACGGCTTTGCGGCCGGCCGTCGTTGGCTGCAACGAGACAAAAGGATCCGAAACGATTTGCGGTTTACCACGGGGGAACTCCGACGAACGATGTACACGTATTCGAATACCACGAGCTATCGATGATATTGTGTACGACAAATATCCTCGGTCGGGTGGGGTGTGTTGATTGAACGTATCAGCCCGGAGATACGGTTCCGAGAGAGCCGAGTCGGGTCGCCGCTGATGCATACGCACAGTGCGCGTACCACCACGTACGGGCACACAGTTGGATTAGACGGGTTACGCGAGTTAGGTGAGTTACGTGAGTTATGCGAGCGGATTACAAGCGTCGAGTCCGCTCGTGCATTGCAGGATCGTGTACGACGGACACTACGCCGAGCGGAATATCGCGTCATGCCTACGACCGTACGCGAGCACCGGCGAGGAAATGTTAGTGGTCATAGGATTGGTATAAGTACAATATAGACGGTGCTGAGATTGGGCGTTCAATGACGAGCGGCCATTAGTTCGTCGACGCTGTCAATGAATTCATTGCTGCCTATTACGACCTCAAATTCTCTTCTCTTGTACGATAATCTAGCGATAATGAGGGCTCGTTACGAGAGCGGAGAGGAGAGCGCGACAGAAGGAGGATCGTAAACGAGCCAACTTCGTTGTCTGCGCGCATCCGATTATCCGTCCACGGGACCGGTCGCACGCTATCCTCTTCATCTTCTTCTTTCATATTGCGCCGTCTCATCCCGTCCTTCCAATCCTGACTTTGTGCCGATGGTTTTCGGATCGTCGCCGAGGCGTCACACGTCGGCCGGCCAGTTAACTATCTCACGAGTTATCGAGTCATCCGAACCCTCTTCGAATGTGCCGGACCGCCGAACAGTACCGGCTCGTTCTCTTACTCCCTGTCTCTCTCTTGTGCACACACAGACCCACACAACCCATCCGTTCCTCTTTCGGCCCATGGCCTATGTGGAATGTAATCGGGAATTGGCCGGGCGCCACTCGAATTCCCTTAGATTCCCAGACAATCGTCAGCGCGCGTAACGCTATGGGTGTGTACCATGCGGTGTTGATGCATGTATCTTCACATGTGACTCGCACACTCCTTCATCAATCTGTCGCGAGTCGGAGCTTTCTCTCTCTCCGTCCGGAGTCCGCAATTATAGCGATTTTAATCAAAAAGTGGATTATCCGCGGAGAAGCTCCGAGTTAAACGACGAAATCCTGTCCGCCAGGAGAGTTCAATTAACCAAGGCATTTTAGGACAATTAGCGACAAAATTAGTGGAAGATTGACCGAGGGTATACGACGAGGCGCGCCGCCCAGCCCGGACGAGCTACCCGTGAAAGCGACGAGCGAACGCCCCACCGAATACGAAACCGCACTTTCCCAACTGGCGCTGTCAGACTCCCGTCAAATTCTCTCTTCCCGCAGGATTAGTTTAGACAGTTCGACCCAGTTATGCATCTCCCTGTCTCTTGACGTACTTCCTCGCTCTTTCGAGAACCGCTATTCCCCCATGGTGTGAAAGGGAATTAGAGAGAGACCGTGCTCTGCTTTCCAGTTCTGCGGGTGACGCTGCTTTTTCCACTGCATCAACTACTAATTCCGAACTATTCTCGAATTCTCGTGACACTATCGTCGAAGCCTCGTAAGAGGATTACGAGCCCCCTTTTTGTTTAAAACCTTTCTTGATCCTTGTGATTTTAGTCACACGGCTCGTTGTGTTGACTACGTTTTTTTTACACTCGACTGTTCGTCAGGGCAAAAAAACGGGAGTTACGCGTTTAGGCGACTTTTCGAAGGCGCTGGTGTTTGGTGAAACGGAAAAATTGAGTTAACAAATTTTTGTATAATAAATCTTCATAGGCTGGTCGATGTTTATGACGATATATTTGTGAGCAAGATACGAACTCACGGAGATAAGCCATAATCCAAAAAAATTAGGTTGAAATTTCGCGGTGACCATGTTGGAAAAAATAAGACCAGCGAGGCCCACTCCTTTGTAGAATCGCGGCTGATGCGCATACTTCGCGCCATTGACGACTTTGTCGCTGCCGCAAATTCATTCGCCGCCGCCGTGGCGTGAATTTTACTTTACATAGGATGAAAAAATTATGATTTTAGAAAAATTAAAAAAACTCCCGAGTGCAAAAAGGAGTCGATGAACAGATTGGATTATACAGTTCCATAGTTGTAACTCGATCACTGTAGTGCAACGTCATATTCGCAAAGGGATATGTGTCAGCTATATCATTTTCAGCTATAAATTTTATAATGTTGGGTTTCTCTGATGAGATTTTTTATGTGTTGTTTCTCTCTGATACAACTTTCTAAATGTTGTATCTCGCAGTTACAATTTTCTAATGTTGAGTTTCTCTGATAAGATTTTTGTATGTGTCGTTTCTCTCCGATACAACTTTCTAAATGTTGTATCTCGCAGATACAATTGTCTAATGTTCAGTTTCTCTGATAAGATTTTTGTATGTGTCGTTTCTCTCCGATAAAACTTTCTAAATATTGTATCTCGCAGTTACAATTGTCTAATGTTGAATTCCTCTTATAAGATTTTTGTATGTGTCTTTTTATCCGAGACAACTGTCTAAATGTTGTACCTCTCCGACACAATTTTCAATATGTCGTTGCTCTCCGAACCAATTTGCCCCACCACACAATTCTCTATGTGTCATCTTTCGTTTCTTATTGCTCAGCTCACCGAAATAATATGTCGTGGAAAATGCGATTACACTTGAAGATATCGAAACATCCAATAGCTCGCAGCACCGTCAAATTTTGTCGATTATTTTTAATGACTCCAACCCTCATTGATATTTACCATCGAGTACAGTTTTTTTTCTCCCCATTCTCTTACCCTCCGTCTATTTTCCGTGTCAAGCTCGTATCATTTCTGAATTCGATACACCACGCTTCGACACTCGCCTTCCGCCTCAACTCCCAGCATAAATTCCACCCGTGCAACGCGGGACTCGCCTGGCACTCGCGGGAAATTCCCGGAAGAGGTCTGACAATATTTGCCGTTCGCTTCGAGCTCCGCGAAGCTGAAATTTACTCGGAAAAAAAAAAAAACAAGTTTTCGCGCGACCGTGTGTACTGCACACCGCAGAAACGCGTTTAACTGTACAATGGTCGATCCAAAAATATTATTGACGGCCAAAACTTCCTTTTTTTTTGGGTCAATTCGCGAGTTATCGACCCTCCCACCGCGGGCGAGTTAATTAATTTATCAACCGGTATTTAGTGGGTCGCACGGGGAATTTTCCAGCCTGCACAGGAGTATCGACGATGCGCACGTAACCCTCTCTGCAGTCCCGCTATCTCGATGTTGCTCGCCCACAGAAATTGCCAGCGAACCGACTGCGAGGTTCCACACCGTCGGGGACTCTCCGGGTCGCCTTGTTTTGTTCGATAAGACGCACATGGCGCATCCACACTGTGCATCGCTTCTCGGCGTTTAACATCGGCTCCTCCCCAATTCCCCACTTCCTTCCTCACGGTAGTTTCCGGTGCAGCGTTAATTGGTTCGCTTCGCTTTCCGCCCAGCGGAGAAACGTTTGATCGCTGACACGGGCGTTACATCGCCACGGCGGAAAATATACACGGGGAGCTGCCAGTTACAAGAGAAGCGCGAACAATGCCGGGTTGGCCGCGTAGCGTTTGAGTAAGGTGAAGTGAGAACAACGGACCGCAGTTACAAGCGGATCGCATAATACGCGGAGAGTGGCGGGGGGCGTTCTAGACTGCGGCTGCATAGTCGCAACGAGAGAAAGGTAAACCTATTTCATGACTCTCCCGATAACGACCCGGGAGTGTGTGCGAGCCGGCGCCCGTTCAGCTAGCGTGGATAATGCGATGCGGAGTCGTGTACATTCGATAGTCCGAGCGCGTTGCCGAACCGATGACCACTGGCGGCTTTAATCGGAATCGGAAATTACGAGCTCTCTCCTCCAGTTGCCACACGGTTCGTGCAGGGTGGAAACTCAATGGCTGGGTAGGGGGGGGAGAGTTTCGAGGCTTTCCAGTCTAGCGAAGGGTGGACGATCACAGGCCTCGCGCGAAGTGGTCGTATGCCAGCGATTCGAACGCTATCGTATTACCCAAACTATGCCGAACCGAAGGGGGGAAACTCACGGCTTTCTCCCTCGCTCGCAACCATCGTTACTCTTCATTTTGCTCCCGTACAATTGCCACGGTTGTCTGGTTGACCGACGATAAACGAGGGTGATAGAAAAAGTGGGACCGCGGAGAAGCGCGACACGGAGAGAAAAGTGTGGTAATAAGCTCCAGATTCGTATAGTAATTCGAGGAGGAAGTGGAAACATGGGGTTAAGTCAAAAGTCCATACGAAATTCAAGGACTATCAAGGACAATTTTCAGGACATTTCCGGGTTGTGTTGGGACATTTATAAATAATTAAGATATGCATATCGCGCGCGGCGTATGAAATAACATTTATTACGATAACCGTTTTCGTTCATGTCGACATCTGTTCAGAAAAAATAACAACTCACTATGCACGAATGTATATATTTATCTCAGCGAAACTGAAACACACATTTTTTTTAGGATGGTCGCTAGTGATATACATTTTGAAACAAACTCAAATTTGCGGGGAAATTGAAAACTCAAGGACATTAGGCGAAATTCGAGGACAGTTCCAGGACTTCAAGGACTTCAAGGACCGCTGGACACCATGGGAAAGATTACGATTTTAGCCAATCGCATCGCGAATTTCCCTATGCATAGTTCGCTATACCATTTACGGCATATCGTAATTATTCCCATACTTTGCGCCCACAGATGTTTAATATCATTCTCCAGACGCATATAAAATGCACCAAGGTGGTTTGGTATAAGCTCCTAGGAGTTCAGTGACAGATTGCGCACGCTTCATAATTTCTTGCTGTATACGATTTAGTAACGATTATTGAATAGTTTCGTCGGTTTAATTTCACGTCCCATACGGTATAGGAAAATTCCCCAGATTTCCCATATGTCCCGCGTTTGCTACACCGTCTGGAGATCACTCCCAAACTATTTTAGATGATATTACTATATTTTTCTCTCCATGCAGTTCGACAACGCAATCAGGGTAGGAAAAAGATAATTCGCTACGTTGATTTTTATTCTCTCCGTATCCAACCCGATTCCATCGGTGGATGCTACTGATTGCAATATAAATGCAATTAACACCTTAATATCGAGGATCCCGGAGGTCGGGAGAAAATAGAATCACTTCTGCCACCGGCTTGATCGCGGAAGCGAGGCTGCGAGATGGACGACGAGCGAAGGTCAGCGTGGAGCAAGAGTGAGCGAGTCCGGCGTTATTCCCGGTGCCTTTGTTTTCTATTTCCTTCGCAGAGTATTATACTCGTCCCCCTTTTCTTTCCCTTTAATTACGATGGTTTAGCGGGAGGTGCGGCCGTCGATGCCGCATCCGCGCCAGGGAAACAGCGACGGAGACGGGAGGAAATAGCCAAAGGGCGGATGACGATCCGGGGTTGCACGTAGCGACTGTCCCGGGAGATTCGACCGTGGGTGTAATACGAAGCCCGCATATACATGCAGGTTGGGGTCCGAGTGAGAGAAAGATAGATACGGCGAGGAACGGTGCAACCTATAACGGTGCACCGATTCCAGGGCGACTAACCCGCGAGCAACCAGAGATTACGGCGGTGAGAGCGGTTGATCGATTAGTAATTGCTTTGGAGCCCTAAACTTCCGCTCTCTCCCACTTGAAATCCCTAAATCCCAAGTTGCGCTGTCTCGTCCTCTCCGTCCCTCCCGCCGCTTCGAGACTTGATGCAATTAGCGGAGTTGCATTCATGCTCGAAACTCTGCGATATAACCGAGTAATCCTGGCTTATGCTCGATACCGGCGCGCTATACGCGGGCGTTCGGGTATCTGGCATACACGTTACGGTCTCTCGATACGGTGGAAAGGAGGTGCGGAACGCTACCACGGCGACAAGGTAGATCCGAGGGCTAAAGCAAGTTCGAAACTCTGCGAACCGTCGAGACAGCCCGGTCGCCAACGGTCACACACGGTCTTTTAGCCTCAGTTTTTGCACCCAGAAAAAAAATTTATTTGATGGCCACCGTTTACTAGGTTTTAAATCAATATTTATTTGATAAAAATAAATATTTATTTGATTAAAATAAATACTTATTTGATTAAAATAAATATTTATTTGATTGAAATAACTATTTATTTGATTTAAATAAATACTTATTTCATTTAAGTAACTATTTACTAGATTTAAGTAAAATGTTCATTTCAATCACATAAATATTTTACTCAAACCAAATAAACGGTGGCCGTCAAATAATTTTTTTTTCTTGGTGTGCGAGGTTGTGGAAGAACGCTGGATCTTCACCGCAGCACTCGAAGGGACCTTTGGAGATTCTTTTTCTTTTTAACTCCTCGAACCCGAAAATGCGACTCGCGAACGGCGAGAAATCCGCTGGTGAAACTGCAGAGTCGATACAGTGTATCGAAAGCAAGAGCTATCCATATCAACGACGGATTAAAGTCCCAAGCGAGAATAATCCGGGAGTCGCGCGGGCACAGCAAGAAGGCAACGTTGTAGCGTTCGTAGCGCGATTCCTCCGCAGGCTCGATTTATCGGGCGCATCCCGATAATCTATATATCGCGTATAGGTACGATTCCGAGAGTATCGACGGAGCGTGGACGCTCTCGAGTGTGTGCAGCGTGGCCGCGGGATTTATTGTGTTTGCTTTTTTTTTCCTTCGCGCAAAGATACACCGCAATGTATTGGAAAGACGGATACAAGGAGGAGAAGTTACTCGGAGGAACGACTCGACCTTGAACCCTGCCGCGTCGTTACCGAGTACCGCCCGATGCACTGTTTAATTGCTATCCTCGCTCCGTGTGTGATCGCTATCCGATCGAAACTTTAATAACGAGGATATCGAGAGAATATTCTCGCAAACTCGAATCGTATATATATATATATATATATATATATATATATATATATATATATATATATGTATTCTATTAATATCGGTAGGTTGTTCGATCGATAAATAATAATAATAATCCGAACCATCGAGTACTTGAAGTACCGGGTACTTGTTTGGTAGGTCAATTCAATTTTCAAAAATTCCATTAACAAAATGGAAACGGACGAGAGAGGAACCTTTTTTTATCGATTTGTCTTTCACCAAAAAAAAGTGAAGAATAGATTAAAAGTAGCCTCAAAACGACGAAACACGAAAATTTCAGTTAGCGATTTTTTACAATGCGGAAGTCATGTGCAAATGACTTTGCACCTATACTTTAAAGCTTAGATAACGCGTAACGCTACGAATCTAATTGCGAAATAATAATAATAATAATAGAAATATTGGAAGTCTGCGCAAAACAAAAAAAAAATGATGAAGTTAGTTTGATCTCATACTATTATTATATTATTTGAATTATTTTGTGTAAAAGGGCTCGCCCCGTAAATAAATAAACAAATAAATAAATGAATAATAATAACAAGATCGGAGACTCACCAGCTGGGCAGTTGCATTCGGCGACTTCCCTTTTGCTCCTGAAAATTTCGGCGGACTCGGGACGAAGATGACTCGCGGCCGGCCCGTGTCCCCGAGGTAGTTTCTCGTCGATCTCGAGACGATGCCTCAGGACGGTGAGATCCATACCGGACTCGAGATTCTGACAGCGGGCCTCCAGACTGGCGATCCTCGACTCCAGTCTGAGCTCCCGATAAGCTAGAATACCGGAAATTGCGATACTCGTTAGACACAATACGAGCATCGCCCAATTGAGCGAGTTCGCCTCCTGTCTGTCTCCACTCTTGCGGAATTTCTTGGGCATCGTCGCCTCGAGACTCTTCCTCGGCCAATTCGACTCGGACTCCATTCTTCGATCTTTTTTTTTTAACAAAAAAAAATTCTTTCAAATAGTTTCTATCGTTTATCCTCGCACTCTTGTACCCTCTTTAATCCTCGTTCCTTCGTTCGTTCGTTTTTTTTTATATATATATATCACACTGAGATTATATTATTTAAAAATGCGGAAGACTTTGGAAGATACTTTAACCGGCTGACGATTATTTTTATTATTTCTTTATACTTCTTTCTTGAAATCCCCGTTCTTGTTGTTGTTGTTGTTTTTTTTCCTCTTCTTTTTCAGTACATAATATTACAATAGGAATATGTATGTCGGTTCACCCTTCTCACTAACACGAGCCCTCTCGGTCTCGCACCGCCTCCGCTCTCGACAGCACGTCCTCCTTCGCCTCGCGGTACGACGACCGCCGCCGCTAGCTCGACGCTCACGACAATCGATCCTTCTATCGATTTTAAATAGCCAACGATCCTTACGGTCTCTACCGGCTCCTACAAACCTCGCCGCGTCATCACCGTCCATCTGGAATGCATCCTCTATCTCGCTCGCTCTCGCGCCCCCCCCTCAGTTGCCCGTGCACACTTTGGCCGTCGCTGGGAATCCTTCTCCTGCTCCCACTTACGCCCGGAATTACGTTTCAAGGGAAACCCATGGTTGCACTGAACAAACAAATCCCCGAACACAGTTTTATACTCTCTTAGTCGATTCCTCTCCGCTATGCGTCTCTTTCGATTTCTCACTACTCCGCTCCACGAGCGGACTTTGCCTAACGCTTCTGTGTATGTATATATATGTATGTATATATCGATGCTTCCTTCCCTTTTATTATCCTATGTATCTCCCGCTCTCGAGTAACCCGAAACTCCTATTACTACGGCCCACCGGTGTCCTTCAAAACGAATCTGCATACACCGTTGCCGAAATCAATTCCCGCCCCTCTGCCCTTCCATCAATTCCGTCCATTCGTCGAGATATACGAATTCCCTTCCGCACACATCTCGAATCGACCGGAATCAGTTTAGAGGTTACGCGCGGTTTGACGCTTCGGCAATCTCGAGCTTACTCCCTTGCGATGTTAGTTTGGGTTTCTGTTATGTTTTTTTAGGTTTTTTTTTATTGTTGTTATTGTTATTATTATTATTTTCTTAAATGCCAATCCACGGAACGGCAAGACGATCCCTAATCCACCGTAGCCTAAAACTTCGATACCGACGACGCGAAAGTTATTTTGTATTTGTCATTTGTCATTTTTTTTTCTTTTTCTTCTCTCACAACCGTTCCATAGTTAGAACTTAATTTTACAGCGTGCAGGTTGCGCGACGTGAAGCTAATTTTTTCTTTTTGTGTGTGTATTTTTTTTTAATTTTTATTATTATTATTATTTTTTTGACAATGGGGGGAAAAGAACCGAAGAATCGGGGGAATAAGTATCACGCACGATGTTCGCGTTGTGACGGTCGCAGCCAGACTGAATAGAACACGGAGCGACGAGGGTTCGTCCGTTTCGGGTCTCTTCGCCGAGGCTCGGCGATGTTCGGCATCGCGTTTCACCGCGCGTATGCCCGTCGGAGATCCACGAGCCTTCCTTCCGTCCCCGCTCTCGACTCCCACATGCCATGCTCGTGTCTCTTTTCCTCGGCCGTACGTCGGCTCTGTTTTCCCACTCTGTCTTTTCATGTACAAAACGCGTATTCACCCGGCACGAGAGCATCAGCGGCAGTGAAGCGGAGTGGTCGGAGGACTGACCATCCTTTCCCCCCCTCCTGACTCTGACAGAAATCACAAAACACATCGTAGCACGGCGGTTGAGCGATATTTATCTGTCCCTGTTGCCGCGAGCGGCTGCAACGGCGACTGAGCGACATAGTTGCGAAAAAAAAAATGTAAATTAAAAAAAAGACAACAACGACGACGAAATTAAAGCATGAATGAACACATCGGCGAACAATGCATTTGCATTAATGGGTCAAACTTTCGGAACTCGTGGAACTTCGTCACACCTGTTTCGGCGCATCAACGTGATGGACGTTTGGGGGCGCTGCAGTCGCTGCCGGCGAAACAAAAATATACCGTGTATATATATATTGACCGCACTCGTATCGCAATGCTCTAATGTATTAGCACTTTGCGATACAAGTGCAGTAAAGCGAACTTTATACGCACACTGTGTATCGAGTGCGGCGTATACGACTCACTTGAAAGTCCGCGTGTAATGTTCGCTACACCGCACCAGTATCGCATAATATTTTCTGTGACGAATCGAGGAGAAGTGCTACTCCGTCCCTGCTGATTGCTGCGCTATACAGCCAGCGTGCGTACAGCACGAGAAGCGTGCGTAAGGCCGAGAACCGTGCGTTAAAGTACGAGAACCGTGCGTTAAAGTACGAGAACCCTGCGTTAAAGTACGAGAAGCGTGCGTAACGTAAAAGTGGCCCGATGTGTGCATGCGCCGGGTATTTATACATTAAGCGCGGCTCGTGGAGTGGGAAGCTATGGGTCATGCTCGACAGTTATGAGTGGCGCATACGCAACCTCGATTTTGTTAAGTGTTATGCGGAGCCGGTCCCGTCGCTGTGAACGAAATCGAGGTCCTAGTATACTACACTTGGCTGTAAAGCGCCACTTAAGCCACTCTCGGCAGGCACGAAAAGTAGTTCTTCTCATGCATGAGTCACATAATTATGTGTACATGAATTCCCATCCTACGATCCTCAATTAAATTAACGAAGAGTATCGTGTGCAACATCGATTCGGATTACCCGCGCCGTTCTCACGAGTTACGTGATATATATCGATGTAACACAAAGAACTGTACTGCCGCTGCCGGTGGTGCTGCCGCTTGATACTTTACAACGGGAACTCCTCGAGTTGGCCGCTCTCTCAGCGAGGATATGGTCGGGGTTACGCCCTGCGTTTTTTTCTCTCCCCGTAAATACTTCGCTAATGCTCTTTTCCAGGAGGTCGAATAAAAAATTCATCGCCCGACCCAGGGGTGCATCCCTCTCTCGTCTCGGCATATATACTGACCCATCCTTCCCTCCTCGATTTCTTGCCTTTTTTTTTAACCTCCCCGCTGTATCCCGTGATAACGATAAGAACTTCGAACTAATTAAAAGTTGACTGTTCCGCCTATCCTAAGAGGAGTCTCCGAACATCGCACGTAACGCAAACCCATAATGGGGTAACAAGAAAGTTGATGCTATTTTCATGGAGAGCTTTTCTTGTTTTTGTTCTTTTTTTTAAATATAATACATACGACGTTGCCCGAGCGAGCCCGATAAACCTCGCCGTTAGAAAGAGGAGCCTGGAGAAGAGGAGCGGCAGTAATATAAGAAAGTAAGCGTAGGACGAGTGATCGTTGAGAAAGACGGTGAGTGCTTTGAAGCACACTGGGATATTGAAAAGTACTTCGGAGAAAAGTTTCCACGGAAATAAACGTTACCGTCGAGGAGGGGGGAGACGATGTTCTTTAATAAAAATTCGATCCTTATTTCTCTTTCCGTTGCTTAATCGGCGCGATATAAGAACTTTATACATAGTTATATTAATCGTGGATCGCCCGTTTAATTTTTTCATGTATTTTCGATAGAGAGAGAGAGAGAGAGGGGGGGGGGAAGGGAGGGAGGCAGAGAGAGCGTTATGGTTGTGCGTAGGTATATCCACGTGAATGGCGAGACGGACGGCTCGTTAATATTGCATAACGTCGTGTGGGGGGTTATAAGAGGAAATGCGAATCGATCGACAAATTGGTCGAGCATACAATGGACCCTGCACTATACACACACACACATATATATATATATATACATAATATACATATATGTACATATATATATGTATATATGTATATATTTATATATATATAGCTGGTCGTTGCCTGTACTGTTTGCCCAGTATACATACTATTATAGAGGACATTAAACTGCGATGCTTCAGCGTAACCCTCGGCTCTCCGCGTAACCCTTTTATCGTGCACTTATTCCTAAACACAAAATTAAATCTCGCGTGTAATGTATTACATCGGCGTGACACAAGCATATTCATGAGGTAATTTATTGTTTCGAGTAGAAAAAAAAAGAATATGCCGACTCGTAGATGCGGAATTATAGTTTACGACTATTTATTATAATTTCCATGACCACAAGTGGTACGACAGGTCTTCCGGGAAGGGAAGCGCGAAAACCGCATGGCTCGACGAGGGCTTGCCGGAGGGCCCGCAAGACTCGCGGATCGTATGAATGGCGGGACGACGGCTCGGACCTCTCTATCCCTTAATATTGCATAATGTCGAGGGTTATACGAGGAAACATCGATCGACAAATCGATCACACCGCGAGCGAGGGGCACGATTCCCTCGCTTCGTCACTATTTGCGCCCTCTCATTCCATCTCTCGTCCACTAAGCCTCCCTAACGCGGAGAGCGCGCATTATGTGACGTGTATAGCGTGCATTGTGCCGTGGGGTGCCGGCCGACCCCTCTCTCTATCTCCGTCTCTGTCTCTCGCTCACTCTCTCGTCTCCATGCACACTGTCGTGGCCACCGGCGGACACGGCTGGAGGAAGTGCTCATATAGACTACATCCTAGAGCATCCTGCACACGGGCCCGTGCGCCCTGCTCACGCATTATACCCCATCCGAGATACCGATATTATAGCATACACATGTCGTGTACTGCTATATGCTGGGCCTATATTTGTCAACGAAATTGAGCGGGCAGCACGTCGACGGGTCCCTTTCGCAACATAGAATTTCCATACTTGTACGATATAACGTATTAATATGTGCTAATAATATGTAGAACGTCATGATCGATGTAACCCGCGGACCTCGATCGACGCCTCTCATCGAACCAGTAAAGTACCCAAGGATAGTGCGGCAACGTCGACCGATTGACCGATTCAGCGACTTTTATTCGATTTTCGCGACATTTTTTAACTTTTTTTTTTACGCCCTACATTGCACTTCTTCTCCGAAGGGGTGAAGAGTCAACACTTGCTCGATATCGCTTATTAATATGTGCTAATGATATGTAGAATATGATGATCGATGTCATTTCCATGACGTATTTGAATTTTATTTATTTTTACGGCTTAGCCCGCACTCCTTCGCCGAAGGGGTTAAACGTCCATACTTGTACGATATAACGTATTAATATGTGCTGATAATATGTAAAATAACATGATCGATATAATTTCCATGACATATTTTAACTTTTCTTTTATTTTAAAAAGTCCATACTTGTACGATGTATCGTATTAATTTGTGTTTATAATATGTAGAACATCCAGATCGATGTACCTCGCACACGTCGATCGATGCCTCTCATCGCGCCAGCGGAATGTCCGAGGTGAGTGGAGCGACATAGACTAGCTCAGCTATTTAGGAACTTTTATTCTATTTCCACGACATATTCAATTTATGTACGCGGCAAGAACATTTTTTTGGAGGCTTACTCTTAGTTCCACAAAGAAAATTAATATATGCGAGAGCTCTCAGTTCGCTGATTAAAGTGGCGACAAGTTGTTTTTTCAGGCGGACGAGCGAAATTAGCTGCACCGGAAGTTAGCGGATGTTAGCAAAAGTGTATCAACAGCAGCCGGCCGGAGTTGCAGCGACAAAAGCGACGGTGACGGAGGGTAAAGGCGCGCGCGCTTGGCTTGCGGGCGCCGTTGCAGTTCAGGAGGAGAAAGTGGAAAAACAAGTGAAGGAAATGAGAGAGTATGAGGTTTCCCAGGGCGTGCCTCTTACTTAACGAACTAAACGCTCGGTGCAAAATTACTCGTTCCAAAGATGAAGACGAGGAAGAAGCCGCGCGAAAGAGGCTGCGAGAGAGGGGTTAAGAAGGAGCGACGGAAACGCGCGAGTGCTGAGAGGGTGAAGGACCCTCTTAGACGCTCACCCGAGGAAGATACCTGTCGCGTACCGAAAGCACCGCGATGGCGGCCTCCGGAAATTTTCGGCTTCCCCGGGAGAGGCGGACTGCGTTTTGTAATATCCCGGTTGTTTCGCGCGAGTCATCCTCGATTCCATAGCTAAGGATGATTGCAAACGCAAACGAAACCTGCCAAATAGGCGTGTATAAGTCGGCGATATCGGATGCAAGCTATCCTCGGAGAAGCAACCATAATCGGATGATCATCGCCGACGAGCTCATCCCGAGAAGCGGAATACGAGCCGAGAGCCATCGGGATCGGCAACGCGCTGCGAGCCACCAGTCCACTTTCGGCTTCCCAGGAAGAGGCAGAGTGCGTTTTGTGATATCCCAGTTGTTTCACGTAAAAGTCATCGTCGGTTCCATAGCTGCATAAGGATGGTTGCAAACGCAAACGAAACCTGCCAAATAGGCGTGTATAAGTCGGCGATATCGGATGCAAGCTATCCTCGGGGGAGCAACGAGAATCGGACGATCATCGCCGACGAGCTCATCCCGAGAAGCGGAATACGAGCCGAGAGCCACCGGGATCGGCAACGCGGTGCGAGCCACCAGTCCACTTGGCAAACGCAAAGACTGTTTGCACCTGAAGTTTGTAACGAAGACAAACAGCCGAGGACATTGAGACGACAATCAGGATAAAGAGTCTGAACGAAGATGAAAACGGCAAGACCGTACGTAAAGACGACGAAGACAGGGCGTAACTGTTTGAAGTAACCGGAGAGCCTTAGAGCAGGTAAAACGAGGAAGGGAGGAACGACAGCGCCGACGAGAACGAAGGTGTCTCCCGGGCCGTTAGCAGGAGCAGCAGCGGAGGCAACAAGAGACGCGCGCACGTATAACTCCGCAAGGAGCAATATTAATTCCAAAACGTGGAGGCAGCCTCGTGAGACAAACGCGGAGGTGTTGCATAGTTAGCGCGAACTCGACCTCTCGGCTATACATTAGTTGTACGTGCACGTAATCCGTTTCAACTTACTGCTGGTTGGGAGTTCGGATGCTGCGGGCAGTGCCGGTATAGTTGTTGTAGTTTACGGTAATACACTTTAAGAGTCTTCCTAACGCTGTTACTCATGTTAACAGACTAGACGAATAACGGCCAAAACTGGTTGGTTCAACTCTTAAGAGCATGTGAAACACGTTCTCAGTGTGTCTTTCTCGCTCCGCCGAGGGCGCCAGTGATCCTGTCTCTCTCGCACTCCATAATGTTTCACAAGCTCTTAATCCAAAAGTACGTAAACTCCTTGAATTTCATTACATTATGTAATGCCAACGCTTATATCTCCCAGTAACTGTCTATTTTGTCTCGAATATTTGTTGCTATTACCACCACCACCCCCCCCCCCCCCCCCGCCAAAGGATGTAAGAATTTCATCTTTGCGCGAATCTTTGAAAAGAGAGTCCTTCGCTACAAGGGTGACCGGTTCCATTGTAGTCTCTGCGTCGCTGGACGCGAGGCATTATTCTCCCGGTACGACCCGTAGTTCTCACACCGATCGCAGACGGCTCTTGCAGACGGGAACACATAGTTTCATCCAGCGCATACGTCTGAAAGCCCGGACTGTACTGTACACGACGGTGACGCCAAATGAAGGATTGTGTAGGGATGCACACCCTATATGGTAGACGTACCGATGGACGGACGCTTAAGGCAATATCTATCTTCAAACTCAATTTTCGCTATCATGCATCGATCAATTTCGGAAACAGCGGTAACCAATTTCAAGGTCAGAGTTTCTAGTTTTCAAAACACACCCATTAAATACTTTTGCAGTATCTTAAAAAATATTTATTAACGAGAACACTGGAAAATGTAAATGTACCAGTGGGCTGGACAGTAATTCGTGGCTGTGTTCCGATTTCCGAATGGAACATTTCTCAATGTTTCGGACAGTCGCAAATTCCGAGAGTAATCATGAACCAACTCAACCAGTTCGTGGCAACTGGGATAAGAACAGGATATTCTATTAATTTCTCCAATATACCATGAACGTTCATAGAATAACACATGAGATATGTTGCATCGAATCCCAGCAAACATAACCACTTCCGAGTCTAGTCCGGTCTCCCGACACTGGGCTTGTCGATTCACGATTCCGCGTACCAGTGTCGGGATACAAAAATCGACTGTCGCTCAGGCGAATGTAACAATTAAATTATTATTTACACATAATCAATGCCGATACTTTGCGTGCATATCAATGAGCAAATTGATACATTGATATGCGTGCATATCAATGAGTCAATTATAGCCACTATTTTAACAGTAACTGCAATCTTTTAACCATTATATTCGTTATACACTTGAGTCTGCGGGCCAGTTGTCCGGTAACGGGAACGTGTCCAGTCATTGGTAGGTTTACCTTATGTGCCCATGCCTCGGCGCTGCGGAACGACACTGTATTCAGAAAGGGCGAGAGACGGAGACGAAATTGGTGCGGGTTTACGTGTGTCTGGATCGTGGTGGACCATACCGAAACCGCGGTCGCGCTCGCACAAGGGAGAAGGAGGAGACCCGGTACGTATTGAGGCTAACCGTACAATGGTCGGTTGGCGGTCCTACAGGTTGCCCTTGATGCGTGTGCTGGATCCGTACAGTTACAGTGTAGACCAGCGGAACCGGCGGTCCTTCCAGACCTCGGTTACGCGCTCAGTGTTCCTGCTGCGCTGCGCTGCGTTATCGTGCCTTGGCGCGACGCACGCCAGCCTCGGTATCGCTTTACAATGGAAGTGGTACCTGTAGGGCTATTGAATCCGTAGGTAGCATAAACGACGAAGCCAGTAGGTAAACGTATTGCCCGACCAGTATAGCGGTTTACTCCGGGTCTCGCCGCCTCGCTCGGTCCCAACAATTCCCCAGGCTCGGAGGCATCGCGTCGTGGCTTGTGATTTACTATATTCAGCCGGCTACAGAATTTGATTGTTCCGTTAATTAAACATCCCAAACCGTGGCTCTGTGAACGTGTACTGTGTTGACTGGCAGTTTTTGCCTCGCGTTCGATCGACGATGGGGCGAGAGCTCTTGAACGACACGATCGCTGTCTCTCCGCCTATCGTAGGTGCTCTTCTGGAAGCACATGTAGTCATTTCTAGTTCGTATGCGCATCAGGGATTTTAGGTACAAGCTGCGACAACATTTTTTAAATTCTTTTCCCCCCCGTAAGCCGAATATTTAGACGGGAATTGTACGCCTCGGGCACATCCCTGTCGTTACTGCTGTAACATTCCCACCCGATGTTTTTTTTTTTTTTTTTTTGACACTATAGAAAAGCGGCGACGATCCGTGAACCAAGTCTCTCGCTCCCTTCCGGAGTAGCGAGAGAGTCGCCGAGGGTGCTGGAGGGCGAGCGTCCGCGAGGGAGAGGGAGCTCGGCCGAGAGAGAAGCAGGAAGAACGAAGTGGTTTATGGCAGAAGTTGCAACTTGATGATTAAAAAAGTGTGGCGTTGACAAAGGGCCGCTGAGGCTTTTGTCTTTGGGCGAAATTTGTCTGGACCATAGTTTTTTTTAATAAATACGAAAGAATATCGGTGTTTGGAAATTTATTAATAAATGCATGATCGATTCAACCTGTGGTCGTTGAAACTCTGTTATTCGGTCAGAACAGCCGGTAGTATCGTCGGGTCGAGCACAAAAGCCCCGTTCGGCATATCAAACTCATAAACAGTTCTCGAAACACTCCCTCGAGAGCATCGAGGACCTCTCACACCGAGAATAAGCTTTCATTCGGAAGTCTGCCCGAATCCGAATTCACCGTCCATCCGCTCCTCCTGCCCCTGGTTTTAACTCCTCTCCTCTCGACAGAGGCGGACCCTCGATACCATGGGATCGCACATCGGTATCTGCGAACGTGGCCGCACGTGCTATGGGGTGGCTGCGAAATCGTTTGCTCGCTCCAGTCGCGCCCACCAGCCGGTGAGGGACTCAATGCGCAGTTTGTATTCCGTACGCCAGTAAAGAGTCGTTCGTTACCAGACTATATAGCGCACACTCGACATCGACTCTCTCACTCCGTCTCCCTCGCTTTCCGCATGCTCGCCGTGTCTGATTCCCTTTTCACGTTCGGTCTATCTCCGTCTGTACTCGCGGCACGACTCGTCGCCGCCGAACCTCGATCCGCGACTTTATATTCATGACCGTAGCCCGCAACGCGGCAGATACGCCGTAACGATATATTAATTTGCCATTAATGGAAATCGCAGACTTTACTATATACACGCATGCCACTCGCTTGTTAGGGTTTTTTTTTTTTAACACTTGGTCGCCGATTTTAGAAGCGCAGGAGCCGCATCGGGGAATGCGATTCTTGTTCAATGTTAGGACCATATGAGATTCTAAATTGCTAATGTGAATTAACGTGTCGCAGTTAAAGACGCGATCCCGAAGCGGAGTCTCATCATACGAGTAATTAACGTTCGATGCGGAGGGTAAAATGTTGACTCGACGATCATCGAATACAGCGATCGCTAATTAGTTCGGGAATGGATATACGTGACCGGGTTTGAACGGGACGAAAGCGGGTGCGATATGCATATGGAGATTACGTACATATTGTTATGTAATACAATGTATACGTGTGCACAGATCCAATCAGTTGCCGGTTGCCAGCTGGTAGCGGGCGCTTTTCCGCCCTTCTTTGTTAATGTTCGAACACGGTCTCGGACGCCTCGATTAAACTGGACGGACGGACGGATGGAGAGCCAAAACCCCGGCTTGGTTCGCGGACGCTTCATATATAGAAAAGAGATATTAATTAAGCGTGTTACTCGCGTCGGCTCATTAACCCGACCACCGAGCTCTCGTCGTACTACATAATGGGGTTATCTCCGCCGCGAGGACCGATTGCGGCGGTGCGAAGAACGACTCGAGTGGACGGCACACGCATACACATGCGCCACGCACAACAACGCATCGACTCCATCGACGCAGCGTACTTCATAAATTTATCATTATTTTCTACGCGTTCGATAAACGTTAATGCCAATCGAGGGCGTATTAATCAAACAGGAAAGACTGGAAATTAGCGAGTTCGAAACGTTGTAGCGGAATTTCATAATTGTTCGCGTTCGAGAGCCTTGCGCAAACGCAGTCGCGATACAATATTGTACAATGTAATATTAAGTGCTGACAGCGAGGTTGTTCGATTGAAGTTTGCAAAAAAAAAAAAAAAAAATAACGGGAGAATCGCGAGAATAGCCGATAACGAAGGGGGACAGCTAGTTAAATAGAAAGGAGAGGAATATTCGAATGAACTGCAGCTCGCTGCTATATATACACGTATATACGTCAATATCGGGAACGCATATACGAAAGATAGACCATTGCAAAAACTACCGTATACTACAGTGTACCGGAGAGAAAAATGAGTATCGTAAATTTTTATAACAGAAAAAAAAAGAAACAAATTTAACATGATAAATTAAAACTTTCTACATTCATGATCTTGCATAACACGGATGGTTCTCGCTGCGAAAGCATTTAACGAAAACAAAGCTTCCGCAACGAGGAGGAAAGAAGTGTAAGAGGCGCGAGGAATGTCTCGGAGCCAAGCCGAGTTGACAAACTAATTTACATGTACTTAACCCGTCGCAAAGGCAGACTTCCGTCCGATGCATCGATATTCGTCTCCGCGCCGCCGACTCGGCTAAAGTACATCTCGGCAGCCCCGGCGAAATCTACGCCTTCCTCTTTAAAGCCGCTCTCTCTCTCTCTCTCTCTCTCTCTCTCTCTCTCTCTCTCTCTCTCTCTCTCTCTCTCTCTCTCTCTCTCTCTCTCTCTCTCTCTCTCTCTCTCTCTCTCTCTCTCTCTCTCTCTCTCTCTCTCGAAAACGGCATATTGCCGGAGTATTCAGACTTCAATTAAGGCAAGTGAAAGAAGGAACAAAAGATGGAATGCAAGCGGAGCAACCCGACGAGAGAACGCTTTCGGCAAAGCATTCCTGGAGCGCCGGGCTAGGAGAAAGCGGAGCACGGTAGCTGATCTACTTAGCTTACTATGGCCGTGTATAATGCAATGCTCCATTGTAACCGGAGATAATAAATAATTAATTGTTTGCGCAGTGAGATGTCACTGTCGCGCGAGAGATGAGGAGGCAGACGAGCCGGCTCTCGTCGTGCGCGCAGTCACACAGTGGTACAGTAACAAGCCATCCCTCCTCGTCCCTCCGTCACTCCGTCTCTTTCGAAACAAACGCTGGAGCGAAGCACGGGGATGACGAGAGACAAGTGGATACTTCCCTCTCCACTGCGCGCTCGATGTACTGTGCGCGCTTCTGTCGTTGCCGCGCGCTCTTCCCGCTCCGAGACTCTGAGCCAACAACAGGGGGATTCATCATCGGTTTTATTGGCTAGACAAGAGAGGGACTCACTTCGTTCACCATAGTTCCCTGTCTCCGTTTCTCCCTCTCACTCCCTCCTTTTTTTTTTTGCTCCACAAATTTTTCTTCGCTTATTTTTCCACGACTCGCTTCCTGCTTTTCGTTGTTACCACGAAATATACTCCATTCGGGAGTTTCGGAAGAATTTTCTTGCCTCTCGCGTTGTACAAGCGGCCCGCGCCATTATCATCCCGTTTACGAGGCGCGCAACGCGGATCGGGTCTACGATGAAAATAAATAAATTGAAACAATAGAACGAGGGCGAGTCGCCGTCGGAGAAGATTAAGATAAAAGACACGCCGAGAGAAAACTGTACGCCGCGGATGCGTGGCAGCTCCGCACCGCTCTTCTGCTGCTGCAATGCACAGCGGAGCGGACGAGTGTTTATTCGATATTGGGTCAAGTGGCCGCGTGAAGTTTGCACTCCCAGATCTCTCGTAAACACTCGTAATAGTACACAGACCGGGAAATCTCTCGCTGCGCATTTCACCGTGTCTAATTCGTAAATACCTGTAGCAGCTGCAACGGCACGATTCGATCGCTCCGCGATGGTAATCGTAAAGAATAAAAATGCAAAATAAAATTTAAAAAAAAATCTTTTCGTTTCCTTCGCGAACTGGCGAGTTGTTCGTAAACGAGTTTCAGCCTCGGCGTCGCTCGATAGCCGATCAACGGACGAATAAAACGACGATATAATATCGGCTTGATTATTTCGATAAGTAATTTCGTCGCGCGGACTTACTTTCCCACATGAAAAACGGGTATGACGTTAATGTCGGACGATAATTTGGAGCTGATTTTGCTTCTCGAGATTCAGTGGAACGTGGCACTGTAATATAGCGGCCTCATCGCTGAGAGTCCGCTGGGAACGGGGGGGTAATTGCGCGCACAGGAAGATGAAGATTGTCGTAAATACGTCAAATCACCGTCTCGCTCAGTTTCCTAAGCCCACACGTGCAGGGCATAGCGTGCGCTAACACACGCTCTTCGTCCAGGTTCTCTCCCGTTCGCTCGTTCCAACTTGCGTCCGTTCGTTCGGTAACTCGTCCGTGTCCCGGTTGTTCTAGTCCCGCGCTACTATTCAACGACTTCCGGGCCCGGCGAGCGGATGTGTCCGGCGCTCCGGAGAATCGAACTTCCCAGGGATTTCGATTGGCGCCCCCGAGGCGCGTCACACGCTGCGCAATCCAGCGTCATAAAAGGGGTAAACTTATTTGGACCCTGAAACGAGTCGCCCGTGATAATACGATCACTTCTATGTAACGAATCCATGTATTATCATGACGGGTCTCGCGTTTCTGCTCGTCAGAGCTTTACGCCGTTCAACAGACGCCGAGAGACATTCCAGGATCGCCTACGCGCACATCTCTCGGGACAATCTGCGCGAGCGAGACGAATTCCTTCGGCTGAATTTCACGAGACCGTCGAGAAACGCCACTCGGGGCTTTGATTTTCGTACGCAGATTCAGTCTGATTTCCATTCGTCGGACGTAAAACGGAGTCTGGCGTTTTACCGTCGCGCAGCGTCACCCGATGCAAGTATTCTGGCGGAATCGCATCCGGCGGAGATGCAATTGTGCCCGTGAAATTCAACGAATTCGCGAATAGACGCGTGCGCGACGAGAAAGTCGCGAGGCTTTGAGAGATGGATTTGTACATTAGAGCCAACAAAGCCCACTCGCGAAGCGAACCTCCGGAACGTCGTTAACGTTGTCATCGTCGGGTGTTTCTGAGGAGGAAATTGAATTAAGTAGAAGGATCGTCGGGCCGGCTAAAAGGTGCCTTTGTGCCGCTGCCGCTTGACGGTTGGCTCATGCAGCCGGTGGGGAAATTCCCTGTGCGACTTTCTTCGACGCAGAACCGTGCGCTGGAACGCGCCAAGCGAACCGGAAGAAGCAACGGCATGAGACAGACTCCATTACTGAGACGAGGAAAGTGGAGATCCACCGGTGTCTGGCCCATTTCGCTTCCCTGATGAAGGCCCTGATAGCTCAAAAAGCTAAAGAATTACAATGAATTGAGGAATCCCGCTGAATCAAATGGAAGATCATCCGGGATTCGCGGGACCAAGTAAAAAAAAAAAATTAAAAAAAATGCTCGGAAGATTTGCGGCCAGCGAAAAAGCTGAGAACCAAAGGTGGACCAACCGTAGGGAAAGGAAGATCGAATTTCCCAAGAGCGTATGGTCTCACCTTACCAGACCAGATCAACCAGCTAGCGGAGGGCGCACACGACTCTGCGTCACGCAGTTTGCTGTTCCAGGCAATGGCCCTCAGTGAGCAGTCTCGAATTACTCGATGTGCACCACCGTTGACGGGTGTATTATCGGTATCGGCATACGAGCGGGACAAACACCATCGTGGCAGCGTAACAGCGCGGATAACACAAGTCGAAACAGTTTTGTGATAGCAGGACGTAGAAAAATGCAAGCCAGTAAGCCGTACGAACCAGCACCGTGTTCGGTATACCATTCGACAAACAAGTAGCTAAACTCACAATCCAACCGGTGCCAGCCCTGACATCATCGCCGCTAGGCTCGACAACGTCAAATCAAAAACTTCAAACTAGCCTCTATCGTCGAAGATCAGTCCAAAACAAATTTTTAATTACGCACGAAAAAAATAGAGCCCATCCCATGCAAATATGCGGTACGGGCTTTAATGCGCAAAAGCGATCTTGATTCTAAAGTACGACGATGACAAGAGAGTATAGCGGTAGTGACGGCTCGCGACCCATGGGGCATCGGGCCAAATACGCGCGAGAGAGAGATGCTCGCGGGATTAATGGGGTACTCGCAGGCGTCGCGTGGGATCTCACGTCCGTCACGTTATTATAATGCAAGAGAGAAAGATAGAGACATATACATATATATATATGTGTGTACGCACGGCGAAGGGGCCAGAGGGTGACGCTCTCACGTATACATACAGAGTGAAGTAGAGATAACGTGAATTGGCAGCCTCGAGTTACGCTGTCCCCTGGGTAATGATGTACATCATTCAATACCTCCGGCGGCAGTGATGCCCGATGCGAACCACCATTCATATAGTATTAGCAATGCAGGAACGTGTACAGCAGTGGTGTTAAGCCCGTTCGATACCACGCCAAGTCTGCGCCCCGAAATATGCATCCTGCATTATAACTGTGTATGCACATATAGCGTGGGGTGGGTCTCAACGCAGCCGCATGCGGCGTCAGCCTTGCCTAAATTAGTCAGCCGAATTAGACACCGAATGCACGGGGAGCATCGACGAATATCGCCGAGAGATCGCGCAGCCTAAAAGTGGCGAACGTTGTCCGATCCATATTCATCACTTTTAGCCTAAAGACACGATTGAAACTTCTTCCGATGTCCTCCCCGGCTCTCCCTCCATCCGCTACGGCTCGAAGGAGAGCGAGGCCGAAGAAGCGAGACCGGAAGTCCGCAGGAAAAAGTTTACTCGAGGATCATCCAGGCAAAGACGGATGGTAGATCTCGACTAGCCGCTTCCCAGACTGAGCAATACAACGTTTAACTGGTAGTCGCAATACGTTTTCGTTTCTCGTTCTCTGGTTCCTTCTTTCTCCGATGTAGAAACTGCCCCAGCGAGTTAACTCCACCCCGTCTTTCGCCGGGTCACTCTGCCTCTCGGTCGGAGCGCGTTCTCCTGTAAAATCCCGCGATTCTCGTCACGTTTCGCGCGTGCCGACCAGCGGCTTGGCCTCTGGCTTCGTACTCGTAATACCAGCGTACGTTTGCCGTGGCCCCGCGGGCCGGATCTAAAACGTCTGGGATGTCTGGGAGTTCGTGTTTGCAAAGTGGTCCTAATAACAACGAATCTAATACGTTTAAACGAATCATCACCATCCGCCATATCGAAGCTCTATCAGCGATCGCAGGCATTCGCGCATGTCCTCGCGTGGACCACGAGGACATGCTCGGTACCGCGCCTCGAAAGTACCGAAATACATTGGGTCGGAGTCACGAACGGGTAACGAGACGTCGTTTTACGAGTGACTCTCCGAAGAGAAGGAGCGCGTGAATAATTGAGCCAAACTAAACGAAAAACGTGAGTGGGGCGGCGATAAGCGGGAGGGGGCGGTGGGGGTAAAGAAAGATGGAAGAAGAGGGCCGAGGGGGTTTCGGCCGTCATGTAATAGCGCGTCGCGTTCACCCGAGTAACTCGAGAACGAGCGTGAACATCTTCCGTGCCTCGGGATTCGAGAGGGAAGCGAGAGAAAGACTCTCTCGCGGGGATCTCTCGCCGGATCTCCGGATCGTCGAGCTCGCAGGCCTCACGAAAGGCAGGGATACAGGGAACAGGATCGGTGCACGTATAGGAGCCGCACACTCTCAGCTGCCCGGGTCTGGTTCTTATGCTAATCCGTGATCATGGGTGGGCCGCGCGCACGCCCTTCGCTCGCCGCCGAGGCCGCCTCATCTCGTATTAATTGCGCTTACACACGTAGACCGGTGCGTCGTAACACAACAAGTTACCGTTGCGAGTATGCGCCGGTACATGCAGGTATACGGAAAATAGATGTACGCCTCACCCTCGTGCCGGTAGTATAAATGATCGATTAACGTCGATCGCGATGAGAAAGTTATTAGCGCTAAACTCGTACGACGGAATCAACTGAAGAGTATTCCGAAAACAAGAAAAACGACTAGAAAAAAAGAAAACCAATGTGAATCGATGTGGGATGGAACCAGAGAGTTCGGGCGAAAACTCATCGAGAGGGATGTGTGGAACGGGCGTTGTGTGCGCGCGCGCCTCGAGGCTCGACGATGATAGAACATTTCTAGAGAACAGATTACATGCAACTGCGCTCGTACGTCGCCCGAGGGGCCTCGACGGAAATTAAAACGAAATGGCACGAATGCCCACTCGTTTCCAGCTGCGTATCTCAGGATTAATGCATGGAAGGGAGTATAGCACGATAACCAGTCGCGATAAACCAGAAACTAGTCGGGTCAATTATCGAAACAGGCTTCGTTTGCGTATAAATAATTGTTGGGTGTTTATGCTCTCGTACCGCTACCATTTCAGTGCGTAAGCTGGTACACGGCATCGAGTATGACGAGACTAATGCGAGAACTCCGCACACGTTGCGGGATCCCGGAGGTAAACGCTCGAGTGGCACTTCAGCATGTATACGCGGAGTGAGGCTCCGCACGGAAGAGTCTCGTAGATCGCTGGTAATCGAATAGCAGCGGAGGAGAGGACTCGAAAGCCCGATCCTGCCACAGATCAATGCCGATCTCGGCCAAGGGTATCGAGTTCGCTTTTATTATCGGTCTTTCATCCGAGTAAAGCTCCGTTGTGTGTACATTGGAAGGAACTTGAGGTAAATTACGCCAGAGATGCAATTTCGATATAATGATCCGATCATCGATCGTTAAACCTTCAATTTCGAAGCGACTGTTACAGTCGAAAAAATTAATAATTCTTCTCAACGGCTCCAAATTTCGTGCACTGAGAAAAGGAAATTGCTGGATGAACCAAGGCGCGATGAAACACGTTCAACGTTACTTGGTTGATATAATAGAAAATATGGTTAAATCAATGAATTTTTAATCGACTGAAGCAAATAATCGTTTAGTAAAAGAATGCTTTGTACCAAACAAATAACAGCTTTGAACGTGTGGCATCGCGAATTTTGGTTAATGCATCTTTTTCTCAGTCGGGTAAAATAAAGTTAGAACATTTTTCTTCAGGATCGATCACCGTTCGTAAAATGTTAGCAGAACAGTTGAATCGAAGAAGATATTTTTGAAAATGTCTGTGTCATTATTTATTTTTATTTGATTTTTTCACGTTTGTCGGGTTCAAGAGACTGAACAGTTCCAATGTGATAGTATTATTATACAGTAGATGTATGTGCGGTGACATGCAGCGTATAGCCGTTGCTCGGCAGCAGTCTGTGATCAGTGTGGAAGCAGAAGCATCAGCAGCAAAGGGGGGAACGTCTATTGGCCGGTGATGAGGTTATTCCGCCCTCTTTCCCTCGGGAAGTGACGTCACTTCGTCACTTTAACAGCGCAAACATAATAGCTACGACAACTGCTGCTCCGAGACACTCTACTAACTAAATACGTATTCTATGTATTCTATGTGCGTATACATAACACTCGTCCCTGCCCAGCGCATTAAATTATAGGCCACGAAATACGCGTCGGAGAGAGTCCGAGCGAAGCAAAGGCTGCACTACTGAAGCTGCCACATCCGCGTCATGACTTCAATAAAATTTTAGAATTTTTTTTTTTTTTTTCAAGTATCTCGTCGTCAAAATTTATTGAAGATTTTACGTCAACGTGTATCTGCATTAGCGACGAAAAGTTCAGACGACTCGGAGCAGCCGATGTCTCAACTCCCCCACGTTAAATTCGTCCAGCTCCGCGTTGCAACTTCAGATAAGGCAAAGTAAATGGCGAAGCTTCCGCAAACTCTGGCAGACATACACGAGAATTTAATGCCAGAGAAGTCGGCTCGTTCATCAGGACGAAATCGTCAACACGCGAGTATCCACCCCGAGCCGAGTCTATCGCTTAGACTTTGCCTGTGCTTATGGGCGTGCAGATGTAAATTGAAGCTATTAGCGCGGGAGGGTAAATTCGTCAGCAGCGAGGATGTAATCCGGCCCTTGGAGGATGTAATCAATCCGCGTATCGCTGAAAGGCATACCGGAGAAGCGGAGCGGAAGCTGCAAACGTATTTCGAGCGAAGAGCCAAACTAATTCGTGCCAGAATTAATCAAATAAAAAACAAGATTTACTTCCGCCGGAAAAACTGCGGAATTTTTTCATTAAGTGAAAACGAAGCCTCCTCACTTTTGTGAAAAATTCACGAGTATGAGATTTTCAGGTAGGTAATATCGCGGATGAGCTAAGGAATGCTATTGAAATATCCAACATAAACATCATCCTCGTCTGGAAGGTCCAACAGAGTGCGTTGTGTACTGTATGTGGAGGAGACAAGACGACATCTTATCCAAGAAAGTTCGTACCGCAAGATATCACATGCGCCGCGTAGGATCTCACATAGACACACACACAGGTGACATTGTCTACAATAGACCGGAGTGAAAAGAAAGTGCGGAGCTTCGAGGTACAGCGAGTCAGAGAGAAAAAATAAGAGAAGGGCGAAAGGAAGAGGAGAGAGGATGAGGAATTCTCCCTATTCTTGAAAACTGCATCCTCCCCATTATTGTGAAACAAAGGTATGTGGCTCCATTAGGCGACTCCGCCAATTTGAGAGTGCTGGGTTATGGCACCGTTTCTGTTACTGGTGCCTTCGCGTCGGGGGATCGTTGCCGTCGCTGCTGCTCTCCGTTACTCCCTGGATCCGTGCTTGGGGAAGTTTTGGGTCGTATGTGTTGGTCTGTGCACGGTTCTTGGCTGCAGACTAATTTTTTTTTTTTTTTCGGTCTCTCACAGTTGCGGGATGCGAGAAAAGAGACGAGAAGGCAACGACAGAGAGGAGAGTCGGGAGCAGAAGAGCGAAGCAAGGGTTGAAGAGGTGGCTACCGGCGGAGTGGCCTCGGGTACTAAGGGCTCGGCAATTCTCGAGAGTAGCATTGCGGCGCGTCCGCCCGACGAGCCTGCCGCACACTCAAACACGGGAGAAGAGGCGAGGGCAACAATTATAAACACAGCAATTACGCGACTGGGTGCGTGGACGGTTTTCCTCGCTCTCCTCTTCATCGTCATCTTCTTTAATTCCCCGCTCCTCCATTCCTTTCCTATTTTCGCGCTGTAAAGACCAGTCTCCAGATTAAACGGGACGGAGCACCGAGGCGGCGAGAGATACTCGGTTATAACGCCGGCGTCGCGACAAAAAATGCTCACGAAGGTGTAAGCCGTGCATAGTCCGCCTTCGATGTACCTTGGCAATTTTAAAGCATCCTACGGAGTACCTGCTATTTGAGATTCCTGGGGGGTAGTAAACCTTCGTATTTCGAGAATCCCTCGGTGGATATATACATCCGTAAGCCTGCGATTTCACGGTGACTCTCCGTTTCACTTATTACTATGCGACTCACGGGACCGTCAGTTTTCCAGGTCCGGAAGAGCTGTCTCAGGTCTGCAGTACGTTCCTATCGTTAAAGCTCAGGGCTACTTGCATCGGTCTTATACTACCATCGGACCGCGTGCTTTACCTTTTCGGAGCTTTCAACGACTTTCATCGTCTCGCGGTTAAACCGCAGCTCAGAGAACTCTCGCCCTCGTTCGTTACGCCACACCCTGCGCACTCTCTTTATCGTCTATTCCTTATTGCAATTTAACTCGAGTTCGCTCGGCTCTCCGCCTTCGCCTGGCCTTTGGCAATTTCAAAAGCGCGACCGTTGCTTTTCAACGGCAAAACCGCGTTGGCGTTGGCTTTCCACTCGTCACCTTCCGCATCTCGCCCGAACGAGAAGCCGCACGAGTGAAGTGCACGAACAAGTGCCTGAGTGCAATTCCCCACGGTGGTTCAACGCTTCTGCGGAACACGGGGAAGCATTTAACCGTGAGCCGAATAACGAATCCCTTCGAACAACAGCTTAATAGCGTTTGCATAAATGATAATATTTTCTGCGCGCCACTTGGGTCTCGGATGGCTATGCAATTGAAGGAACACTGGCGGATTTAGAAGGAAGACGTTTAAGGTGTCGTCCTGTTAAAGGCGGCCTACTGTCAAAATATGAAAAAAAATGTTGTCTTTGAAAAATAGTTTGAACTATTAAAATTAGTATGCAGAAGGTTTCATGAAGATATTCGAAGTACTTTTTGAGTTCCAGCGTTTAGCGCGAAATGGAAATTTGACGAGTCGACAAACAACCGAGTTGGTCTGTGTGGCGACGCGGAACAAGTGCTCATACATTAAAGGCGTTTTTCTCGAAACGATGTTTCTCAAAACGGTGAACACGATATCTCAGGCTGATATTAATGAATTGACCTGAAATTTGGTACACATGTTCAGAGAAATAGTATTTCTGGTATGACAGACGATTTTGTCGATATGTTTTTTTGTGCAATTAATATTAACAATAAAATCACGCGTTTTTCTGCCGAAAATGAGAAATTCTTTTATCGCAAGCTCGGGGAAAAAACAGCTGTGTCATTCCACACATAATGCAATTTAGTTAACAAGCATATTTTTTTATTTTGTTTCAAACCACCTATATTTACGAAATCATCTTTACCGACCAACCGCGCACGAAAAGCACCATCAGACGCAAAGTTATCTAACTTATCAAAAGGTTAATACAATTTTCGGCACACATTCCTTAAGATGTATATAAATACATAGAAAAAAATAACAATATTGAATTTGTAATTTTTCAAAAACAAATTTACAAAAATTAGCCTGTTTAGAATTAGCTAACGCCTCAATGGTCTATAATTCTCTAGAGATTTAATAATTAAAAAAAGAGTGCACCAGTCCACGTTGTCAATGATTAGCGTAACCAAGTCGGGGCTCTCCCTGACTTTTTATACCTGTTGCGTTTCTTTAGAATTCAGATCGTGGGGCAGCGATGTCACCGTGTTACTTCGCGCAGGTACAATTCACTTGACTAACGGACCTTCGTCACCCTCGTCCGAGGACAATTTGTATTGTCCGAAGGGTCTACTGTTGTGAATGTTATTAACCGCCATGTAGGAGTAAATCTTCGGCTGATGAGTGCCGGGAAGGTATCTTCCGTAGTGCGATAGAATGAGCGATATAATCGGATTCGGCGGTGGATGAAGCGGGCTGTTATAGCCCTTGTCCGCCAAGAGCCAATCGAGGGTGGCGAACGAGGTTGCAACGGCAGCGGCTGCGGCGCTCGCGTCCCTCGGAAATTCATGAGAATCGTTCGGTCGATGATGACCGAGCGAAGTCACGGTATTTGGTCCTGTTGATTGCTCCCTCGCACGATTGCCCTCGGGTCCCTCGTAATCTCGTTCGTCACTCGATGCCTCCTCGTTCGTCAACTCGTACACGGGTTTTGGATCTCCCAGCGGCTCGTCGTCGTGCTTCTTTGCCCGTCCGTCGCCGCGATAGCCACGATTTTCCGCCTCCACCTCTTTCTTCCGATCCCGGTGAAGCTGCGCCGGTACATTCGGCAGAGTATTCCATGACTCGCTCGAATAGCTGGGGGTGTATAATGGGGACCCTCCTTCGATCGGTACGACGCCCGGTGGACCGTAAGACTCAGCGACTCTATGCGGTGGAAGATACCTTCTTCCCGGTCGAGCTTCTTTCCGACCGAGAGGAATGACCCCGGCTGCTGTAACCGCCTCGTAATTCTCGATCGTCTTTCTTCCAGGAACGTCCTTCGCGGCGTCTGCCTCAAATTCGCAACGATCTTCACCCGGAGCCTGGAGAACTCTGCTCGGATAATCGGCGAAGAAAGATCCTGGCGGCGGAGGATTATCTACCGATGCACGTGGAATCGTAGCGCGTATGTTCGATACTGTTATTCCCTCGATTAGAGACAACCAGGATATAGGGAGGAGCAAACTTATCCCGGTCAGCCGCGGTATTATCATCTCCCGTCTTTGGATCTCGAAAGACTGAGTCGGCAGTTTGCGTCGGATTGGCTTTTTATACCGGCGGTCGTTCCATTTCTTTAATGCATTTGTCTTGTAGGATGCGGCAAACGATTCGCGATAACTTCGCAACACCGACGTTACTTTCTTTTTTTCGTTGTCGCGAGGATGTACAATTCCTTTACCGATGAATCGTTTTAAATGCCGTCCATTAAGGAGCTATTAACGAAGTCTATGTTGACATTCGTTTAATTTTCAAGCCGGGGCGGGACTCCAAGCGATAAATAATTAGAGTGTGACGTTGGGTTCATTATCGTGGGAGAAGAGGAACGGAAGAGAGGAACCGGCTGAAAGCATCTTCGTTGTCGATGAAACGAGGCTGGTTGTGACCTCTTTGATGGAGCGAGAAAATGCCAGCGTCCGGCTAGGCAGAGACTCGGATACGCGAAGAAGTGCGGGCTTAGCGCGGCCGGTATGATAGAATTCAATATGAAGTCACCTATATAACTGTTGATACATTTTTTTTATATATTATTATTTAATAATATTCTTGAACACTTCTCGAATGGAGCAAAATATCAATATGGATTGTAATTTTTTTTAATGTACACTGTAAAAAAAATTCGTACGAAATTTAATGTAATGGCAGTGGAAGTTTTATGCATAAACTGATACAGTAAATTTCATGGACAATTGTGATGAAAAATGAGCGCTCAGTGTATTAAAAACTTTCGAAACACTTTACTTTTAATAATTTATTTTTATTTTAGTGTACAAGTCCATTAATTTTTCTTCGCAATTGTACATGGAATTTGATATATACCAGTTTCTGGATAAAAAAAACTCCAGTCCGCTGCATTAAATTTACAATTTTTTTTTAACAATGTACGAGTGATCGGTTTCCTTTTTGGAATTTTTTTGCGTCCAGAGGGCGCCACAGTCCGGACAGATTTTCCCGGGTGAGGCTTGGGCAGCCAGAATTTCAGTGTGCCGTCGTAATTCGTAAAAACAAAGCGCGTGCGGCTCGGAATTTGGCTTTTAACATAAATACAGTTGACTAAGATCTATCACAATGAAGGTGAAGATCAACAAAGAGGAACTCCCAGCCGACGGAAAAGCGGCGGTGAACAAAGCACTGAAAAATGTCAAGCACATACTGAAGGTATCGTCGTCACGTGTAAACATAACCTCCGACTCTGTGGAAATCGCAATTTTGTACTTTTGCTAACTATAACTCGTGTTACAGAAAGAGAGTGACAAGGCCAAAAGGATAAAGCAGAAGCAAGAAAATATCGCGAAGAACAAGAAAGTAATAAAAAAGAAGACGAGGAACCTTACGCAGTCGGAACGGAAGAGAGGTATAGTTTACATAGGCCACATTCCTCACGGATTTTACGAGGACCAGATGAAGGAGTATTTCAAACAATTCGGGCGTGTAACTCGCGTCAGGCTTGCCAGATCTAAGCAGGTAAGCGGCAATTTTTCTGCCTGGTAGGCAAAGCCGGGTTGCTCTAAAATTACTAATTTCATTGCAGACCGGTAAAAGCTGTGGTTACGGATACGTAGAATTTCAAGATCCCGATGTAGCAAAGATAGCTGCGGAGACAATGAACAATTACCTGATGGCGGGACGACTGGTAAAAAGTAAGTTACTTCCGTAAGGTTAACGATGGATACTTAAAAATAACAAATTGCATATAAAATAAAGTACTAATTTTTCATGAAATGTAAAAAATTCAAAATGACACAATTTAAAGGGTTCAATCAATTGTCCCCACGTATAATACGGATCATCTGGCGGTCATATTCCATCCGTGTATACGTTTTTAGCCAGATACCTTACAAATTGTAAACGTTAGAGCATGAAGAAGCATTTTTGAAGAAATTAAAAATTGCTTACAAAAAAAAACAACTACACATTTTTAATGAAGTTTTTTTTCAAAAACATTGGCTATTAACCACTGTGTGTGAAATTTCAGCTTTATCCGCAAGGTATTCTCGAGTTATAGCGGTTTGAATTTTTTGCGTCGGATTTTCCCACCCACATTTTCTCTAAATGTGATTTTTCGATATTTTGGAATATTCAGAACAAGTTTGCATTAAAATCTCCAATTTTTTTTTTTCCACCAAAACAAAGTTGGCAACACTATGAAGAAGCAAAAAAAAGGGATTTACAAAACATACCATTTGTTGCAGCCACGTACATTCCGCCTGAAAAACAGCACGAGGGCTTCTTCACAAAGTACCACTGGACTAAAGAGCACTATCCAAAGAAGTTGAACAGATTGAGAGAGGTGAAAAAGTACAATGCTCCGCAGACAAAGGAAGACCACGAGTTATTCGTTAAGAATTCACTACAGAAGCTTAGAAAACTGACGAAAACATTGAAGGAGCAAGGGATCGATCTTAAGTTCGATATAAGCACCTAAATAGTATAAATACATAACGTTACTTTGTTACCGCCTCGAAAAACGTTTATTTCTATTCGATATCATAGCCCTTCGGAAGCGTATACACTCGTCGCTGCATACATTCGTCGTTTAATATTAACACTACAATTATTAAATTTACATTATTTGCGTATCTTCCGATCGTTTCGATCGATGTCTCTACGTAAACGCCGTTGCGTCGTTGCTCCGGGTGATTATCGTGTTTGCCTCTGTTACGGGACTCGCGGCTATTCCTTTCGTGCGTTTCCACTTCATTCGTCGGTTCTGAAACCAAACTTTGACCTGAAAGAAATTTACCCCACATCAGATGAAGAATCGTAAAAAAATAAATATATATATGGATCATAAAAAAAAAACTCACTTGGCGTTCCGTCAGATCGAGAGCAACCGCAATTTCGTATCGCCTGAGTCTGGTGAGATAATTGCTATGGGAGAACTCGAATTCCAAGTGACGAACTTGCTGTTTGGTGAAGGCCGTTCTCTCCTTGCGGGGTTTGTCGCTGTGGCGGGACGATCGATTGACCGGAGTTTTCGTCGAATCTGCGAAAACAAAATCGGCATTCGAGAACGTACGAAGAATCTTCGTGTCTTGTATGTTCCACGTGTCGAGGTCGCGTGCCTCTTCTAACGCGCGTGTGAAGCAAAACCCGATGACGACACGCGAGAGGCAAGTACGTTCGCCTCGCGGCATGCGACACGGCCCGTTGAAGACGTGGGCCGACTCGCTGAAATCTCACCACTAGATCAACCAGAAGACGTCGTCACAACGTCTTTCTTCCGTGCCGCATGCCCGGCTGACGTAATTCCAATGCCACAAAAAAAATTCTGCTGGCCGCTGAGCAGTACCGAGAGCTTTGCAAATGTTTTTTTATCGGCCTCGAGTCGGTCGACTATCATTTGATATTCATCGCCAAGTAGTTAAAATTGTCACGTTCGCTTTGATAGTCACCCTATTGAAGTAATTTCTTTGCGAGTTTGAGGATGCATTACACGTACATTCCCAGCTAAAAGTGAGATTCAGTGAGAATTTGAACACTTTCTAATGATGCCAAAAAGTTATCAATAAATTTCTGAAAAACAAAATTGTTCAACACATAATCAGTTAACATTTTTTCTCTTTTCAAATGAATTCGTTGATTTTCTAGAAGCCACATGAATGTTTTCAGAATTTTTTTACATTTTTGAATTTTCCATATTGAATTATTTTTAAGGCCGTAACTACGGAAATGGTGGCGCAATTGCTACGAAACTTTTTGTGTGTACTGTGGAATCGTGATACAGAAGCATCAGAAATTCGCGCTTCTACATCGATTTTTCAAATTTTTGGAAAAAAAAAAGTTCAAATATAAGAAAATTCTGAAAAATTCATATGAATTCTAAAAAAAAGCAAGGAATTAATATAACACGAGAAAAAAGGTTTTCTCATTTCTTATGAACAATTCGGGTTTTTTTCTAAGTTTGTTAATAACTTTTTGGCATTGTCATTATGTGAAATCAAAGTTCTTGACATCATTAATACGACTGATATTTTTCTTCAGATTTTTGGCATATAGCGAAGTATCTGTATTTTTATCGAATTAAACTTTTAATTGGGAATGCGTGTGCGATGCATCCTTAACGAGACCGCGCTGGCAGGTTGCAAGAACGAGGATTTAGTGTGGACATTTAGTCGCGAAAATGGGGGTCTGGCTCGGCGCGTAAGGACAAAAAATTGTGCAAAAAACAACGCATCGACCAAGCCGACCTGTTATGAGGCAGTAGCTTTGAGAAGCTAAATAAAATAAATATTTCGGACAATACAGATAAATAAAATGAAAATTTAGTGTCGAAGCGTGGATAGGCAACGGTTAGGATGACCCGGAAGGAGAGTCGGCTCGGCGGTCGGAGATAAAAAAATAAGCATGGCAACCGAGCGCGCTGCAGCCAAGTGCAGCAAGTGCAGAGCGCGGCCCAGAACGGGTGATCCGTCGTTTCTTCTGGCCGAGACGCGCGGCAGCAGATTCTCTCGTGCGGACGAGATAGAATTGCGCAACTGCGTGTGCACCACAGCAGCACGACGCAAATGCGCAATGTCGTTAAAAATCATTATCGGATAAATATTTGGACTGTACGGGTACTGTTACGGTCGCGATCGCGAGACATAAACCTCGTCGACATTCGCCCAATGGGCTTTATCAACAAAACCCGCGTGACGTTCTATCCATCGATTAAATTCTTAACCCTTCAAGCACGGGTGACTTTTTGCCAAGAGCAAACAACCATGCCTTCTTTTAAGCACAAAAACGGTACGAATGTTCGCAATAAATTTTCTTCCGCGTTATCAGAAAAACAACACTTCAAGGTACGTCTGTGCATTTTTACAGATTTGTTTAGCACACCAACTTGCTCATGGTGACCGTCAGGGAAAGCCGGCAAAAGTCGTGCAAAAAAACTTGGTCAGGGAACAGGGAAAAGTCAGGGACTTTGAAAATTGGTCAGGGAAAAACTAAATTATCGCCGAACCTTTTATAATAATAATAAATAAATAAAAAATAAATAACATTAAGCCTTAGAAAAAAAAGAGAAAATTTTGAAAAAAAAAACAGAATTGGACAACAATAATTAGGAATTTCCATTTGCATCATTAATTTTCAAAAATAGAAGTTGATAGAAGTTTGGTCAAGGAAAAAAAATTTTATTGGTCAGGGAAAAGTCAGGGATTTTTTTTCCGGGCAAAAAACGGCCACCACATTGTCATTCAAAAAGTTCGAAATCTGCGTCTTGTCAAATTCTAGGTCCTCGTTGAACAAGGATCTCGCATGTGAAGGGTTAAACATATCCATCGCTTAAATGTTCAACTCTTCAAGTACTGGAGACTTTTTGCCGAGAGTAAACAACCATGTCTTCTTTTAAGCACAAAAACGATACGGATGTTCGTAATAAATTTCCTTCCGCCTTATAAAACAAAAACGACACTTCAACGTCTGTGAATTTTTACAGATTTTTTTAGCACGCCAACTCGTTATTCGAATCGTTCAAAGGTTCGGCTTGGCAAATTCTAGGTCCTCGTCGAACAAGGATCCCGTACGCGAAGGGTTGAACTAAACCGGCTCGACGGTTCGCCATTCGCGGTGGAGGAAGAGCAAGAAGAGGACTCACCGTATTCGGAATCGATCGGATCGATCGATTCCACCGAGAGATCTTCGCGTCGATCCTCGGCGCACTCGTATTCCTCGAGCATTCGATTATCATTCCCTGTCGTGCGATAATCAAAGTCCCGTTCATCCGGAGCCGGTGTCTGATCAAGGTACGGATCTTGCCATCCGCGGAAAACCAGAGCGCTCGGTGGGAAGATCCTCTGCTCGATGCGAAACCTTTCTTCCTCTCTGGTCTGACCCGACGTCATGCGGACTTCCACATCTACCGGAAGAATCTCTTCGTTGCAGCTCGCTGGATAGTCGTCCCATCTAAACAACAACGGCAGTAAATAATCGACGCTCGTTTTCCATTTGCATTAAATAAATCCTCCGTACAACACGCTCGCGCAAAGTTATTGACTTCAAAGTTATTGACTTCAAAAAGTTCACCTGCTGGTATAATAATTGTCATTGTTATCGTTATGACGGAAACCGGCTCCGGGACACGTCGAGCAGTTCGCCGAGGAAACTTGGCTCGCTTCCGTATAGTTCCAGAACGATTCAACTCCCGGCACACATCTCGATGCAATTTCCGCGTCGAAGTTTGTCCGCAACGCTGGACTCTGCGGGGTGGGCGGCGTAGGCGGAAGAACGAATGTGTTGTCTTTGAAACTTTCGACGTTTCCGTGATGACCCGAGACGGTGCACTCTCGAGAGGCATTCATGACCGATGCAAATTTTTAGAACACTTGTTTTCTTCCGTTGCTCCCCTTCCTCCTCCTCTTCCTCGGCTTCTCTTCCGCTCTTCCACGAGCTTTCGCCTCGAGTGTTCCCGGGCACTCGCTTTGCACGATAATCACGTCGGCAAACGAGACCGTCGATTATTTATCCACTCGCGTTCGCCAAGCGGCGTACGGCACAGTCGCGCACGAAAGCTCATGCAAACCCACGATAACTAACGCGGTATTAGCGAGAATAAATTTTATTTTATTTGTGTACAGCGGCAAAGATCTTATTACAGAAAATGTACAGTAGTGAGTAATAAATGAAAATCTGTTAACTACCCTGTCATTCGCCCGAAGCGAATTGTCAAACGACTGACTTGGAAGTGTCAAGCCTCGCAGCATGTGCGAGGCGAGAGCCCTGCAACTGTCTAATGAGAGAAAAAACGGACGGGTAGCAGTGACGGAAGAACATGAAGAAGAAGAAGAACAAGAAGACGTAGCGCGTGGGCGGCGAGAGGAACGAGACGTAGGAGTAGGGCCTCCGGAAAGTTAGTTCGGCTTAGTCAGGAGGGGCCTTCGGCAAGTATATTCTCACAAAGTTATGCAGCCAATCCGGCGACTCGTTTATTCCCGGATAACGGGGACCGCGGGTCCGGCGACGATACGCATAAACGAGTGTAACGAGATGGGCGGTCTCTCAAATTTTTATCTCCTATCTTTCTCGCTCAAATATGGCGGCTGCGATGAAGAATTCGAGTGAGACAAAAAGCTCGATGACTCGCTCGAGTGTTTGCGTGTGCGTTTTCATCATGTTTCGATGGTTCCATCAACATCGCTCGAGGAACTTGGGGACATCGGGTGGGACATTCGTCTCTTCGATACATGAACCGCATGTACGAAGTCCTGACGAAGTCCGCTTTGTTTCTTCCTGTGGTCCGGTTGACGTCGCGTATCTTCGGGGCTCCCTGCTTCTCTTCCCCGGGCCATTATTGCGTCAAGAAGCGCATAAGTCAGTCCCATTGGGAGGGAGAACCTGCGGTACGCCACCTAAGACAACAACTACCCGCCGCAGATCCTTCGGCGAGGGCTCGGTCAGGAGATTTTTTCCGGCAGACGGGCGAGAGTGTGAGTAACTGGTACGTTACCAGGTTTTTACATTCGTTAAAAAAAATTGTTGTTCGTGAATTGCCGAAATTTTATTTGTTCAACGACTTTGCTAAAATAACCATATCGCTCGCGTGCAAGACGGACGGAAAATTGCCTGCTATTGACCAACGATCATTACCCACATAGCACGGAAATATTAATGAAAGGATTGAAAAATATATTTTTTAAATATTGAAGATCTTTTTACCAATATTAAAAGATATTCAACTTTTACCAATATTAAAAGATATATAAATCTTACAGTAAAATGTTTCCGAAATGTTTTTTTTTTACATTTCAGCGAAATGTCAAACATTACATCACCAGGCCAGTTTGCATACAACCGCCTAAATACGGAAACAATCGTAGAAATATTTCGGTGAATCATAAAATTAACAATACTTCAACATTTTTATCACTATGTTTCAGAAATATTTGAGAAATGCGCAGTGCTCTTTCATTACTCCCTAGTGAGCAATAGGGCTAATTATTCCCTCTGGACGTCCTACTCCACTCCCGGGGGAGTAATGATCATTAGCGAATAGGGGAGAGCGTGACAAAACGGGACCGAAATTATTGGAAAATTGCCTTTTTAAAAACGCAATTTTCCAATAATTTTAGGACGTCCGATTTTTGCCCCATGGAGCATCCCGATTGTGTGTTCCATTTTGCCCCGCTCTCTCCTGTGACGATTTTGCGATGCAAGAAATGTGATTATTTTAACACAGTCGGATAAAATATCGTACGCTAGATAGGAGGGAGCGAATTTTCACCTCGTGTGATGTCTGCCCTCGCTTCACTCGGACAACGAATCTTGCACACGGCAATAATCGCGCACTTCCCTCCCTTGTAGCACCATATACTATTTTACTTGTTACGTTAACATTCTTTTTTGTCAATGAACCATAGTTTTCGTGAAAAAGATTGTAAAATTCGGAAGCAAACAACTTTGCGGACATGCGTACAAATATTTTGTACCGTGTGAAATTCATGCTCTCGGGAGGATCTCCAGTCTGGATTCGAGAAACTCCGGTCGGAAGTGACCATTGACAAGTTATGAAAACAACGTAAATAACGAAATGAAGAAAGGCTTGGGAAAATGAAGTGGTAGGGTGTGCATTAGCGCGTGAGAATTTGTGTCCTCGGGCTGACGAGAATGCCAGACGCTAGAATGCCCCGTTTTGCTCCACCCGGTTTATATCAAAGCAGTCGCATCAACTGGCGCTCGAATATTATGGGAATCTTATTCCACCGCACACTCCCATTCCAACTATTCGAAGATCGTTCTATTTTTTCTTTTTTTTTTTTCTTTTTTTTTAAGTGTCTGCCATAAAACATCGGAGATGATTTTTTCTCTGCGTAGCATTCAGGGCTACGCAGAATATTAGAGCTTCATCCGCTTCAAATGAACCCGTTAGTCGCATGTTCGCTTACTCCAAATATCGTGTCGTGCGTAGGCGTTATTTTTTTTTCGCCTAAAATAATTATTTTATAACCACAGCAATAAACTGCGGGCACGTGTTGAAACTTCTGAAGCGTGTGCGTGGTATAGATATAGTGTCCGGTATAAACGCGCGGCAGAAGACCGCGGACACTCGAGAGAGCACACACTCGAGGAGAGTACGGAAAGCCATGAGGTACGGAAGCGTAATAATGTTTAAGGGCTTTTATTATTGGGAGGCTTCTGCTTTTCTCTAGCGACTCTTCTCGAGTCTCTTCGCCCAGTCGAAATTCGTTCGCTCGGTAGTCAACCACGTTACCGAAGTTTCTCCTGTCCCAGTCAGTGATAATTTACATTACAGCACAGTGAAAGTCCAAGTGGATTTTTAAACTGAAGAATTACTCTTACGGACATGGAAAACCGATGGAGAACGCCAGGTAGCTATTCGGGGACAGACGATTTTAGTGATTTGAGAGGAGGGGTTCGACGTAAAATTGATTGAGGTAAAAGAGCGTCGTATATCTTTTTTAACGGTAAAAGAAACGAATTGTGAATAAAAATCCCATCCGATCGATTGTTCGTATCAATGTTTCGATCATATAAAAATATGGCCATATCCGAATCTATAAAGTTGTAGATCAATAAAAAAATACCTGCATAATAATAACGTTCATGCGGAGTGGGCATTCACATCGATACTCATAGATACTCACACGTACTCATAGATACTCACACGTACTCATAGATACTCACACGTACTCATAGATACTCACACGTACTCATAGATACTCACACGTACTCATAGATACTCACACGTACTCATAGATACTCACACGTACTCATAGATACTCACACGTACTCACAGATACTCACAGTTACTCGTAGATACAGATACTCACACACGGAGAAAAAAAATGGTTGCTTTAATTAAATTCGCGATCACATGCGTTCAAAGTTGTTATTTGGTTTGTACAACTAAATCATTCTTTTGTTGAACGATTATTCGCTTCAATCGATTCAGAATATTTCGATCAATCAAAATTTTGCATTGCACCAACTAAATAACGCCTTTGAACGCGGGTGAACGCACCTTGGTTAATCCAATCATTTTTTTTTCTCAGTGCACATACTCACCGGACTCACATACACACAGATACTCACAGATACTCACACATACCCACACATACCCACACATAAACACATATATCCACACATACTGCGAAGGCGCGAAGCGCGCGAGCCAAACAACCGCCAGTAAACATATACATACCTATATCGAACCCCTACCTTAAAACGTCACCCCATTCGTGACGGATGTTACTAAAACTGCGAATACGGATGATTCGTCCAATTTCAGGGATCGCCGAAGTAACTCTTCAGGCGTACTCGAGACGGCACGGAGTTGTGGAGGAATCGCCGGGAGCTCGTTGTCGCGCGAGAGCCAAACCCATCGGTTTGACGATCGTGTGCCTCGCGCTAATTTCTCTGGCGGTATATTGGCTCATCGTTGGTCCGATTTACGAGAGCCTCAATTCCGAGGGCGGCGAGGGTTCCTCAGGAAGATCGAGAGGCTGCGATCGATAACCGCTGTACCGCAAACGACCGTCCGTATTATTAAACGCATGATCTTAATAAACATCAGTGTATGTTAGTCGCTATTGAATTACAACTCAATCTCATCCGTTATTCGTCAAATTTCATTTTATTCCAAAGCCCGAAGAAAAAATAAATTAAAGTGTGTAGCACCGTCGAGGCGAGCGCTGATTCTGCAAATCGGTGTAAATACAAAGTCGCGGTTTAACGCGCTTGCAACACGAGAAGGGGCGTGATTTGCGCGATCTCGTGTTTCGCGTGGCCAGGAATGTTGTCGCGGACAAGGGTCTGATTCACGGTCAGTTATAAACACAAGGGAGCGCGACAAAGCCGATGCCGATATTCGGGTCAACGCTACGAGACTTCTCGGAAGTGAAGATTCGATATTCCGACGGGGCCGGACTGGTATCGCGAGAAAGATACACGGAGAACATAGAGTAGTGCATGCGGAGAACAGAGAGCTAATGATGAGATGAAGAAGAAGGGAAGGAGAAAGAAGAAGAAGAAAAAGTAAAAGAGTACGTGGACGAAGAAATAGGGGAGCGAAGGCTGAAGGCGTTCTCACCGAGAAAGAACGAACGAAAGAAAGAAAGAGCTTCGCACACCGGAACATGCGTTTTGCGCCAACTAACTATAAATAACTCTCATTCGAAAAATTTAATACACGCCAAGCGGGCTGAGTGCTGGCCCCAACATCGAGCGAACACTTAAACGTTAACTTTACTGCCAATATAATAACTGTAAGGCTACCAGCATCGGCAGAAGCGCGACGTCTGAAGAAGGCTTTTTCAGCTCGGGCCACATTAATGTGTGCACTATTCAGGCAGCGGTCTTCAAGCGAACCGGAGACATCTCGCATGAACGGTATAATTAGAAAATTCCAAAGTCAAATCTTATCCGCGTATCTTCGACGCTGTTAATGTATGCTAAAAAAATAACATTGTCAGCTCGTTTCCCAGTGAGGAGATGCAAATTGTCCTCGTCATCGGTGAAAATTGTTGTCAGTCGGTGGATCGGCGAAGCCGGCGTTGTTGTCGGCGACTCCGCCGAAATACCCGTCACGGCCGATAACTGGTAACATTTTGTCCCCATACGGCAAACACAATTTCGCTCTTGATGATACAGTCATTGTGAAGAGACGGCGTGTCGATAGTGTATGGTGGTAGCGGCGACTACGATGGCTGGCCAGAGAGTAGTCCGCAGGGTAGTGGAAACGAATGGTGTGGGCCGGAGGTATAGTAGGAGAAGCTGCGCTACAAGGATCGGGCTGGTCACAAAACTGAACTCGATCCCAGTTCGAACGCTTCACCTCTATAGGCGCCAGCCTACTCGGATCAGCGGTCTCGGGCCAGGCAGATCGATCGACTCAACGCACGGAACATTACTGATTTTCGCACATTAGTTTCTCGTCGTATTTAAAATAACAAAATAAAATACAAATATCAAGAGTAATAATCCATCAATAAGACTTCCCATGATTGTCATCGTTTCATTGAAAAGTACGTAAGATTTGCGGCACGATTGTTAAGAAGAAACGAGCTTTGAATTTAAAGATGTGATGTACCGAACGTGAGCCGGAAGAGATGGATCTATTGTTCTGTTATTTTTTTTTCTCTCCAATATTATTCATAATCGCTGTCTGTTCGCGAATTGTTCTCGCAAGGATGGTGGCCATGGTGGTTCCTGATAGCGGGTTGTTCGGCTTCGTGGGCGAAGTACGTCGAGGAGTACGATTCGATGAGGGTGGCGCGTTGCGACGCTAGATGCGATGGATACACACCGGCTTATCAGGTAAGTTCTGCACAGTCAGATAAGACTCTTTTTTTTCATTAAAAAAAAAAAAAAACCGAACACAAGAGCGTCGAATAGCCGGACGATGCGATCGACTCGGGACGATTCGATGTAAAACGGAAGGCGCGTCTTCTCTTCGACGATCCGCACGCTCGTATCCGTAACAAAGTACCCTCCGTTTTTTTTTTCTTCTTTTTTTTTCATCGCCCAGCTCTCTTCCCGAACACCGAAGAGAAGCTCAACGCAACGAGAAGCTTGCCCTTTCGACATTATCGAAAAACAGGTTTTGCACACACTACCAACACCGGCGAAGGAGCCGTTCGCTCATGCGGATATAGTACAAAAGGAAGAGGAGCGCGCACGCGGGTTAAGCGATCGGGAACGCGTCGAAGGCGATTTCGGTCGAAGGCCGACTCTCCGAAGCGGAGGACTCCCTCTCGCCGGAGTTTCCCCGGTCCGTTCGGCGGGTCGGTCAGGACTCGGAAGGCAGAAATCGACGGCGCGAACCTCGTCCCTCTTCCTCCGTCGATGTTGGTACACATCGCTTACATACAATCCCGATACAGAATTTACGGTACGACTATCGTCGTTACTCCGTACGGGTTCTCCCGTGCGCGTATGCCTCGCCTCCTGTCGTAAAAAAGTAGGCCAATAAGTAAGCGAACCAGTTTCTTCGGGCGCTCGAATGATTTATGCGTTCCGCGGTGATGGGACGGAGAGGGACCGCCAGCGGCGGCCACACACGCGGCGACGAAGGACTCCCGAGGACCGCGGGAGTTCCAGGGAGCGAGAAAGAGACGAGTGGCGAGCGTGCGAATGCGCCGCGATATCCTGCTGCTCGGGCAAACCCGATCCTCCGGGAGCGTTTCAGCATCCTCCTTCAGATGCAAGACCCGCGCTCGCGGGATTTTCATCCGCGAACCTCACCGCCGCATCCTTCCCCCCATCGTCATCCTCCGTCCGTACAGCGAGCCGCTACACTATCGTGACCATAAAACCCATAAACTTGTCACGATCGCCCCGAGTGCGCCACTGCTCTCCTGTCCCCAGTAACGTTTTCTCTTTCTCCGTCGCAATCTTGTTCTCGCAAAGCAACCGCCGATCGTCGTTTACAGTGCATGGACAACTGCTTAGCTGCGAACTACACGAAGCCTGGCTATTGCCCCGAGGAGAACTCCATGTCCCCGTTCGAGGCTGCGTGCATCGTCGCCTGCTCCAACGACTCCCAGTGTCCCGATCTAGCGAAATGCTGTCCGAACGATTGCGGTATCACCTGCATGAGGCCGACCGGCCTCGAGGATCGGGACGGTCAGTTCTTCACCGCGGAGATTACGGTCGAACGAGACTGGCGAAACGATGGACCGAGCTGAGACACTCAGCCGTTTTCCTCTTTCAGATATACCACCGATTCCGGAGAACATCGAGATCCGACGGGAGAAGAGCAATTTCGTGATGCTCAGTTGGAGAGTTCTCCCGACGAAGGGAAACGCCGATTCGAAGAGCGCCGACAACGACTCCAGCGTACGTTATCTCGTCGAGGAGAGACACGTGCTCGGGCCGCGATACCTGGAATCCCGATTGAGCTCGTGGTCGGTAAGACACGTGTCGAGCAAACCCCACGCGTCACTTCGCGGCGGATTGAAAAGTGGGCACTGGTACCAGTTTCGAGTCGCCGCCGTTAACGAGAATGGATCGCGGGGATATTCGGCACCCTCCGGTCCACTGAAAACTACAGGTAACTATTATCGGCAGCGACCGTCGATCCTTCTGTAAATGTACTAAAACTGTGGGAATTTTTTTTTTTTTTCTTTTTAGAGCCCAGGAATCCACGCGAACCGAGAAATCTTTCCCTCAGCGGAGCGAGAGTTCAGAGCGACGGAAAGCTTCGGATTCTTCTTCGCTGGCGTCCACCACCGTCGGACGTTCCGATAATGTTTTACAAGCTGTTCTGGAGCAGATTGATCCACGGACCGGCGAACGATTCGATACTCGTCAATCACAGAACGGTTCCCAAGGTTTGTACAATTATTTTTCCTTCTCCGATAGATTTGAATTCAACGAGGCAGCGAGGCTGCTATCAGTAGGGCGAAAGTGGCGAATATGGACCACTACCGATCGGCCCGCAGATCCATCAGAGCTGGGCAGTACTTGAAGTACAAAAGTACTTTTTTGCGATTTCAAGTGCCAAGTACAAGTACTTTTTGAGTATTTGCTTCGCTTTATGGATACTCGATGAGTATCATGATATCCGGTTTCTATTAATATGTCCATATTTCTGTCCATATTTTTCAATGAGTATCATTTTAACGAGAATTTATTTATTTTTTAATTCTTTAGGAAAACTTCCGTTAAAAAATGAGAAAGGACGTGAAGGAACCTTTTGGTTTTTTAATGACATTTCTTAATGTAATTTTTTTGTTATGAAATTTTGTTATGAATAAGTGAGTAATATATTAAAAATAGTCTCAAAACGACGAAATGCGAAAATTTCAGTTAGCCATTTTTTACAATGACGTGTGTTTCTTGCCCGCCAGGACAAGGCTTGCTACGAGGTGAAGAATCTCGATATCGGTTGCCAGTACTTTCTTCAAGTTCAGGCCGTCGCTGTCTACGGTGGACGCCGGCTAGCCTCGCGGAAGGCTTCCAAGGTCTTCAACAGCACGGATTACCAGAAATACGGTAGGTTTCGCACATACGCGTAAGATCCGGGTGGGGGTTCGCCGATTGACCGGGATTTCATGCAAACACCAAGTCGTGATATTTATTTCAGTTATCTATTTAAAGACGATGGAGAGGGACGTTCGCGAAGGTGCGAGAAACATCACGGAGGGCTCCGCGTGCGGAGATTGATTTGCCAGTGCGCCGATGAGATCGAGGCGCGATTGGTCTGGTCGTCGGATCCTCGCGCAACCAGTTACAATGTCACGTGGAGAGAGGACTCTTGTGAAACGTGGACTAGCGTCGAAGAGCCTTCGAAGTCGACCAAGCGGATCTCCGGATGGCGAGTTACCGACGTGAGTAGTTTCGTCCAAACTGTTTTCTTTTTTATTTCTCCTGCTAGGATAAGTCAGGGTGATATGACCGCGTATGCCGAAGTATTTTCGCCCGCTATATATTACCCGCTATATATTAAGACATGTTTTGTGTGATTTCTCTATGCCTCTCTAGGCCTGATCAACTCCCTTTATTACTATGGTCATATCACCCATAGTGTTCAGGTGATATGGCCGGCCGCAAATATTCATTTATGGAGCTGCAATTAAATCACGCGTCGAAAAAAACGAAAGTTCTACGTGAATTACTTCAGTCCGACGTTTGTAGAGTTGGTTACGTCAAAAATTTAAAGGTTTATTTTTTAACTTTAAACCTCAAATTTTTATTGTTGAAAAAATCATGGTCATATCACCCCGACCTCTCCCCCGATCGTTTCTTCACTGCTGAATATCGCATGAGGAAAATATACCGCTGGTGGCATCAAAACAGCCGCCTTACTAATTCGTCCCTTCGTCGTCGACAGAAAACTCGCAAGGACATAAAGGAATTGAGGAAGAACTGCACCTACACGGTGAACGTTAAAAGCGTCGGTAACAGCGGAGAAGGGACCGGCGAACGCGATCGAATTTCGCTGGAAGAGCGCAACATCGGCATCGAGTTCGTGACGAACGATTGCCAGAATCGTCAGGGTAAAAGGGGCGAGAAGGAGCGAGGTTTCGAGTCGTCGCGATGCCGAAGACGAAAAGCGAGGATCAAGAAAGTCTCGGAAACTGCCGCGTGAAGATCGTTCGTGTATCGAACATTGTAATTCATTAAAAAAATATATATATAAATCTCGCGGGTGGAAGAGCCCGTTCGCAATTGAATAAAACAAATAATCTTTTTTTAAGGATCTTTTATAGCCTCTCCGCTCACCCGACGACAGTACTCCATTTCCTTTAATTCGTATACATCGCAACAAACGATCGACTAGAAATTAGGAACGGACGATGTCGGTACCCAGCCCGAAATCATTTGAGTTTGCGATCGTTTCGATCTCTCGCATCTTCAGGGACCGAACAGGAGCGACGGGATTATCATTAGGAGCGTCGAGAGGGAAAGCGCGCTATGGGAGAGTGCAGAGCCTCCGGCATAACCGACGAGACGGTGATAAACGTCGCGCGATCCCAATTTCTGGACGGGTCTGTAGTTGAACTTTAGAGTCCCATTGCTCGTCCTCACGTTCTCGAACACTCTGAGCTGCAACGAACAAACATCGGTGACCAGTGAGTACGCGTGAACATTGGCTGGGCTTATCGCTTAACGATTTCATCGTGCCAACGAACCTGGGACTGCGATATCGTGAGCTTCTCGGTGAGAACAAACCACGTTACGGTCTCGAGACAATTCGGCGTCGTCAGCGAACCTTCGTAACGGTAAAAAGTCGTGTGGTCCTTCGGCAGAAGCAGAGACGGTATGACTTTTCGTTGTATCGGCACGTCGCTCGGTCCCACCCACGCCGAAACAGCCTCGGTCGCTTCGACGATCGACCAGAGATCCTCGTTGTCCTCTTCCCCAATCTGTAACCCCATGACAGAATTCTTTGGTAGGCGGAAAAAACACCCCCGGAAAAATACTCCCTAGAAATAATAACCCCTGGAATAAAATAGCCCCTCGAAAAAATACCCCCTGGAATAATACCCGATCGAAAAAAATACCACCACGATAAAATACCGCCTGGAAATAATACCCTGGAATAATATTAGGAGGCGTCAACCGATTTTAATGAAACAAAAACCAAAATACTCCTCATTGAAGACGATGAAAATTGCACGTAAAGTTAAAGAAAATAAATTCATTTGCAGGGGTGAACAACCCCCTGATTTTTCAATTTTCCACCATACACAAAAAACTAACCAACCAAATTGAACAGAACATGAACCATTTAGAAGGGCAAATTAAATTAAAGTTGGCGTATTTTTGCACATTCACAGGAAAATTAATTTACGGGAGGAAACTACCCCTTATCCTTATTAGTATGTATATTTGTGCATACATTCTCGTTTCTCGTTATTTAAATGTTGAAGAGCTGCTTGCGTTCACTCTGTGCTAATTTTGTGCTTATCAATAATTTATCGTTATATGTTATCGACCTTTCGATTAGATTGTATTTCGATTCGGCGGTCGTTCCATCTATAGAACATTGTTAATTATTCCAACGAAATGAATATGATCTTATCTTGTGAACCATATACTCAAATCGATACCAGAAGATTACAGGATATCATGATGGTCAATATTCATCAATCATACGCCAATATGATAAAAATACTTTCGACACAATGAGAGGTGTTTTCTACATAGGTGGCTGTCTGGGGTAGCGTATTATCTACTGATATCGCAGCTGGTTCAACAACAAGTCTTGCAAATATAATAATTGCGATACATACAGCGATCTTCAGTTGCTCTTTTGAACGGAGTGCCAGTGCGTCAGTCATAATTTCTGATAAAAAATCAATACACCATGAACGTGAATCCAATAAACTTCTCTTGGCTCATTAAACTTCTCTTGGCTACATTTGAAGCCATGAATATTACCGAAACTCAGATTAATAATGCTGAAATCGAGGTAAAACAGAATTTCGAAAAAGTTCTGATCGACTGCACGAACGATTATAACGGAGTTGACATTATCGAGGAACAATCGCTAGATTTTCAAGAGCCATTCAAGCAATATGATGTTAACCCTGTCGAAGACACTGTTTGTCAATATGATGAAGGTCCAGTGGATTCTGATACTTGCTCTGTAGACGAAGAAGACATAAGCTACGATTAAAAACGCAAAGCAATCGATTATTGGAGATCCGGTAAGAAGAAAAATTAGTGTCGATACCGTCAGCCAGAAATTTAAAAAAGTCAAATCTGTACGACAATTAAGACGCTGGCCAAATCAAATAAACAAAGGTGGGACCTACAAGGAGGCATTGGTTCGAATCTCTCTATATTCCTTTAAAAACATGCAAGCCGCCGTCGATGCTGGTTTCATCGTTCATAAATCGACCTTCATAAGTGGGCTCTACAAGCTCAAAAAAAGATAGGTCACGAAGACATTCGTTTTAAAGCTTCTCGTGATTGGCTTTGGAAGTTCAAGAAATCACATCGTATTGTATCCAAGAAAAGTAATCAATTCAATCAACGGGCGACACGAAACGGACTTTCATTGTTAGAAGGCGGGGTGCACAAAAAAATGTAATACTCGTTTGTCTTACCTTGAAGAGCACCGCGACAACGACCAGTCCGTAATCTTGTCCCGCCGCTGTCGTGAAATTCGGATACTGCTTTGCGTAATGTACCATGTGCAACTCGAGAGCGTCCCTATTGCCGTCTATCGTGTGCTCGGAGCCCCAGTGAAAGTGCATTTGATCGAAAACATAAGTCGACGACAAACCCCCGCCCTTCAGGAATATCGGCACACCGGTAAGACCGATTTGTACTGAAAAAAAAACAATACTCTTCTTCGTTTCCCCTGATACTCTAATTGAAAACCATTAACGACTTTGGAGGGATATTATCGAGGGCTTGGACTGCCGGAGAGGATCGTTAATGTAACGTGCAAACTTGCAACTTATCGGGTAAATGTTATACTTGCGGGTATTTATGATGTTCATTTTTTGTTTTTTTTCTTCTTCTTTTTGATCGACTCACCTGAGTGACCGGTGTTTGTCAGGGTCCCTGTGTAAGCGAAATCGTAACGAACGAATTTCAGTGGTCCGAGGTCAGTCTTCACTGTCTCGTCGCTGATTATGTTTATCGGTGATTGTTTTGTCCCAGTTTGGCAAACACCTGGCCAATCGTCCGGTCCTGCAATATCGAGTTCGGTCAGTCCTGCGTACGTCTTCAAATTTCTATTGCTGCACGCTACACACAGATCGGATTATCGAACCGCCGATAACGGTCGATCGGTTTCGGTCACCGGGCCGAATCTGTTCTCGTCACTAATCGCGATTGTGGCCGGACAATTGACGAAAAGGCTCCGAACGCGGAGGCTAGAGCAGGACTTATGCTCGGAGGTGCGAGGCTGAGGGCCTCGGGACCTGCAACAAAGTCGCGACGGACCGTCGCCGCGATAAGGGCCTTCCTCACGGCGCTAAGCCGTGAGACCGGCTGCAGATAAGCTGCAGGTTCTACGAATTAAGACGCGGCGGAAAAATGAAGCCGCCGCGAAAAATAATATTGGTGGGAAGAGGCTGGAGCCGTTACAAAGTTTTCAACCGTGCTCTATCTCTTCGAGGTTGGTTGCTCCTCAGCATCGAGGTCGCGGAATTTCTCTAGTGTCACTCCACGCGCCGCGGATCGGTTTACTTCGGTCAAGAAGAACCCCCTCACGACATATAGGGGTGGGCGGGGCAAAATGAACCTCCATTCTGCATGACACAGTTTTTATCTCCCGCGGACAAAAATTGGTAAAAACGGTCGCTTTCGACCGTACCCAAAAATTTGCATGACCCGACTTAAGAATTTTCGTGGTAACGAAACGGCGTCAAACACGTAAGGACCCAGGGGGGTATGTATTCGTAAATTGACTATTATCCAATCTGTGTGCACGCACTGTAGCGCATCATTTCCTCAATCAGTTGGTGCGGCCACAGGGAAGAGAGAGAGCAGAGAGCGGTCGAACGATACGATTCAAAGGCTCTCCCTACCCTGCGTAGGTCCGCAATATCGGACGGTCAGTCGGCCAACTCGACTGTACGATATAACGCCAACCATCGACACACGGATTGCGCCGAGTCTTCGTTGCTGTGCAAACGACTTATTAAATTAGTAAATCCGGCCCGCTTCTCTTCATCTTCTCGTAGATAGATCGTGGACCGCAATACATGTCTATAAATACGAGTGACAACGTCTTCAACGTTTTATAACGTTATGATTAATCTTCCGCGTAATTTGGGTTAGCGCGGATCAAAACAGCCGCAATCAACGAGTCAATCACGAGGGAGCTCGAAAACGAATCTAGGGTTCAAGTGTTATCTGCATTGTACTATCGACATTTAGTTCCGCGGGTACTTTTCCGTAAATCCGAGAGCCGAAAGTTGTTTGAAGTTTGATAGACGCGCGATCCCTATACTTTGCCTTCGGAGCGGACCGAGGGAACTTATCGGTTTTATTGTCGAATCCCATTTGCTTGCTTACCATTTGGACCCCAGTAAGACCAGTCCGCCGAACTCTCGAGGCTCAAGTGGATACCTGGAATCATTACGAAGACATGCATGTCCTCCGTCATACAGTATTTTTGGCTTTTCTACACTACACATCGAAACATATGCTTGGAAACAGAAGGGCGGTAGTTTACATACTTTAGCATTCGAGTTAAGCCCTTCTGTTTCTTAGATATCGATATTGCTTTGTCTCTCAAGAAGCTAATCGATTTATCCATTTAGGATATCGGACTTCTGAAAGCACCGTTGATGTTTGTAATATTCCAAGCTCAGCTGTATATATATACTCAGCTGTGTATATATATATATATATTTATACACTAGACAGTAAAATAGTTACGAACGTTTCTTGTTCGCAAACGTCCACAATTCTCTCCTTGTTAATTTCACAATAAAATGTCCATTTTACAAAAAAATCTGTTAATCTTACAAACATTTGTTGTGATATTTACAAGAAAATAATTGTGGACGTTTGTGGACAAAAATTTTTGTTAAATGTTCAATTTTTGTTATTGTGTATGTGGCATTGAATTTCAATTCTGCGACAATCGTAATGTAAAATATGAAGAAAAAAAATACTTCATCTGGTGCGTGTAAAAATGTTTATTAAAGATTCCCGTACTATTAAAGAAGTAATATTGTAAAATATATTGTAAAAAAACGATTGTTTGATTTTTAATCAAATCTCTCAATATATTTATTTTTACATCATTGCATTCCTCTTTTGTTAAATTTTATATTTCTCATTACTGTTATTATTACTATCATTACCTTGTCTTCACTGTCATTGTCACATCGCGAGAGCGAATGAATTTTGTTATCATCTTAACTTTAATATTAAGTTGAAATATTTCGTGCTCTGATACCACTCACTTGTAATTGGGCTTTGCCCGTTTATCATGAAATAAATAAATAAATACATAATGTTGGAACTGAATGACCGAGTGGGAAAATCACAGGTTCAATGCTATCGCGTGTCTCGTTCAATCTTAGGCTATCCTTCAACAACGATAATCTAAATTGTACGATACATATATAAGTTAAAGGTGCATTTACTCGCCGGTCTCACGTGCTCCAGCTTCTTCTGTCGCGTCATCTATCGCGTGATTAGTTACGGTGAGGAAAGAAAAAAAACGTACAAGACAGAATAGAATTGTCGACCGTTTGCGTTGTCGAGTCTCGTTGAAAGATTCGCGTTACATTCCGTCGGCGATGTAATTGCAGAGTGACAAAATCACCGGTGTAACGCTATCGCGTGCCTCGGTCGATGGCGAATCATCATCGTCAGGTGAGCATTTTTTTCAGCACTACAGAGGCTTCGGACCCGGAAGAGTTGAACGACAGTGATACAAATTTTGCGACGGAAGTTAAAGATGAATTTGTTCGTCGGGCGTCGCGTGCTCCGACTTATTCTGTCGCGCAATCAATCGCTCAATTAGCTGCAAATCATCATGTACTTGTCCCACTAATTGCAACTCGGCGTTAACTCTCGAAATACTCCATTCGGGTGCTGTTGGTAATTTTTTTTTTTTTTTAACCATAAAGGTAAAATCGACTCCATCAGTTTCCGATGTAATGCATCAAAATAAAATAAATAATAATAAACAATTTGACGCGAAGGGCCAAAACGTGGTATTTTCAACGAGCCTCTCGTTATCCCTCATTGAGAATGGAAATTCGGGCGATATCCTACTTGCATTCATTCGCTAACGCACCGGGTCGGACCTTCGAATGAATGAAACGAGCTTCGCACATTACAATACTCGTACGCACTGTACATAATAAGGGGCCTTAAACTGTTGTTACATTGGCTCCTCGATGGCATTTAATGTTATCTATACATCCTGGCACTCTTCGGCTGGCAAATTTCGAAAACTCTCTGTATCTATCTAGCAACGGCGCGGAGGGGTTGAGAGAGGCATTTTAATGTAGTTCTCGTGCCAGGAGAGTGTCTCACTTGCGATAATTCACGATCGTTCGCGCCTACAACGTTGACGAAATTAAACGACCTTCTCGAACGGTGCATCTGTGTGTGGGGCTGGTCAGTGTCGCACAGTTACGCACTATCGGTAAAAATTATACAAAAATAACTCTCGATCGTTCAATAACAAAACCTATCAGTGATTTACCTGAAGCGAGAACGAAGAGAACAATCGACACGAGGTATGTCATCTCGATAGTTGCAAAGTTCCTTCCCACCGGGGGACTCGAAGAACGGTGATCGTAATAGTTATGTAGAAAAAAATACAAAATTAAAAAAATAAAAATAAAACCCAACAAAAAATAAATCCACTATAGAAAATCGACGATCGATCCGCGTCGCAAAGAATTGCACTGTCGATAAAATTGAGACGGCGAATCACCGAGATGAACTCCAAGATGATGAATCTCTATCGGTGTACAACCGAGCGGCTCAGCGACGATCGCACGACTGCGAAGATTATTCGTCGGCAGGTTGGTGGGTCGGTCGTGCAACCCCCGAGGGATTACGAAAGATCATCGTCATCGTCATCGTTGGTCGTGTGTCGGCGAGTATCGCACACACACAGGAGGAGGCATACAGAGAGAGAGAGAGAGAGAAAAAGAGAGATAGATTTGAGACTTGCGCGCGCCAACCATTCTTAACTCGCGCTGTACAATTTACGCTGCGCTTCATTGCATATAGGTGGACGATGGATTGGACAATTGGTGAGGTGGTGTTGCTCGATATTGAGAGAAGACGATTCACGGACAACCCCGCGACGACCGAGAACGCACAATCCACCGCTATGTATTCGCCCACGTGTACACTCGTATGTACGCTCTACAGTCGACCAATATACGTGCTGTTATTATTATTATCATGTAGACACGTGGACCCGTACGTTACACAAGGAAGGCGCGGGGGAGTCGTTCGCTAACGAAAGCATTCGAAGTCCAGTTGACGAACCACTCCACCCGATTCATTTTATTCCCACGCAGCCCCTTGTTCGATCGGCTTGCACCAGGTGCAGTGATGCGTCGCGATTCGCTCCGTTCGGCCGAGTGTACGGAAACACTTTTAGTGTGTTACAGAGAAACATTTTTTTTCTTCTATTTTTGGATTTTTGATAAAACTGATCGGACGACAAGACGCGTGCGGCGAGGTCGGGCAGTGCTAGGGAGATAAGAAGCTTCAGTAGCTGTAAGAATTTTGCACGCTCGATCCGACAACGGTGATGTCGCGTGATCCACTGAATCGCTCGGCGGATCTCGAGTCCGCTCACTAGGCCAGCGTTTCTGAGCCAACCCTTGCGGTCTAGTCTCGAGCGAGCCAGTCTGCATCTCCGTTGGTACCGCTCCGGTGCCGTCGATATTTCATCTATACACGACTCGTCTCACCTATATACCTATAACATTCCAACTTGATGTTCAGCAACGAGCGCGACGTTCACGCGCGTCTCGCGCTCGCAGTATCTGTGTGAGTGTTTATGAGTGTTTGTCAGTGTCTGTGAGTGTCTATGAGTATCCGTGAGTATCTGCGGATATCCGTGTACTATTCGTGAGCATCTGCGAGTATCCGTGTACTATCTGTGAGTATCTGTGAGTATCCGGGTGCGTAGCCGTGTGAGTATGTGTGTGAGTAGTCGTGTGAGTAGTCGTGTGAGTAGTCGTGTGAGTAGTCGTGTGAGTAGTCGTGTGAGTAGTCGTGTGAGTAGTCGTGTGAGTAGTCGTGTGAGTAGTCGTGTGAGTAGTCGTGTGAGTAGTCGTGTGAGTAGTCGTGTGAGTAGTCGTGTGAGTAGTCGTGTGAGTAGTCGTGTGAGTAATCGTGTGATTATGCGTGCGACTATCCGTGTGAGTATCTGTGTGAATATTTGTGTAAGAGTCCAATCGATATGAACTTTATTATTATGTAAAAATGTCAATTCCTATATACTTATAGTAGACGACCGCGTAAGTTCCATGCCTAGGAACCGAGCCAATTAGGCACGACGGGATAAGTTGGATTGCCCTCCACCTGCCTTAGTACCTGCCCACTCTCCCGTCCTGTACAAAAAGTTTGAGCAGGAACGATTTGATAAGCCGGTAATAAAATGGAAGGGGTATTTCGTCTCCCCACCATGCAGGTAGACGGACTCCCAGAAAAGGCCAATCCAACTTACGCGGTCGCGTTCTGTCCAACTTGTCCAGTCGGCAAAACTTATGTGGATGCTACTTATGCAGTTGTCTACTACATATGCCGCCAAACGTCTAAGGGTAGAGGTATTATACGGTATCAAAAATAAAAACAGCGAAGACGATCATTTGAGGAACAGTGTGCAATATATATATATATATAAAAACACACATGGTTTTATTTTTCTAAGATACAGAGTACTTCTCGTGTCAGCAGACTCTCCGATCGAACTACTTCCTAGCTCTTATCTAACGTTAACGCACGCCGTCGATCGCCTCTCTGCGCCTATCCGCGAACGATAAATAGTCGTCACGCGAGCAACCTTCGGCGGCAACTTTTATTTTCGTTGCCGTAAAATCTAGCACCTCACAGGACGATATAAATTTCAACGATCAAAGGGTGTATATTCAGAAGCTCTGAAGTCTCTCATCGCGCAGCGTATCACGTGGAAAGAAGTTGATATCTTATGCAATATATATCAAGTATATTTTCAACCATATATTGTATATTTCGAATACATGTAATTTTGTCGATATATTTGATTTACGCGGATCTGCGAAAATACTCGAACCTACAGTTACATAGAGTTTATATAAATAACGAAGCGGCATCGACTATCGACGTCAGTATGGATAAACAAGGCGGTTGCACGGACGAGAGGACAGATGGAAAGGGGGTGGACGACGGAGCTCCCCCAACCCACGCAATTCGTTACAATTAATCGGGATCGTCTGCGATCCCACGATGCGAATGGAGATATAAAACGGTGCGTTATTGCCGTCCATGCAACACAGCCGTGTTGCCCGAACGACTAACTGGACGACAATTGTCTCCGACTCCCTCGTGAAGCTTTCCCCGAAGGTACTTCCCATACCGGTACCGATCAACGACGATTCCTTTTATTTTTCCGTACTCGCGATGCGAATAGAGCTATAAAACGCTACGTTATTGCGGCCGTGCCGCACAGCCGTTGGCCCGGACGACTAACCGGACGACAATTGTCTTCAACTCACTCCTCAAGATTTCCCTGAAGGTACTTCCCATACCGGTACTGATCAACGACGAATCCCTTTCATTTTGTCCTACCTCTTACAATCCCGTGTAATTCTATTTAATGAGCGAGCGAAGATAATGGGATGAAAGACGCGCCGCTCCCGTTTGTATTGCTTACGAATGACCCTAGCGGAGCTGGTGCAACCACGATTCATTTTTATAACGGCTGACTGGGTGAGTCTCAAGCTGACTTATTTCGGCTATGGGAGGCGGGGCGGGGAAGGGAGGGGAGGGGTTTCATACCCATTTTTGTTTGGATTTTTTTTTCTTTGTGCGTTTTTTTCAAGCATCACGCTGACTTTTTTCGGATTGGGGGAGGTGATTCTTACTCTTTTTTATGATTTCTTTTTTCGGTGAGATTTTTAAAAAAATGTCCCCAGGTTTTTTTTTATGATTAATTTTTATGGTGGCTGACTGGGTAAGTCTCAAGCTGAATTTTTTCGATTTTGTGACAGGGGGGACATAGAGGGGGAGGGTTTGATACCCCTTTTTTTGGTTTCTTTTTGTTCGGAGCTGCATTGTAATCGCAGTCGCACATTGGTTGGCTAGACATGCATCTGCGAGTTGCGCGACTATGACGAGACACCGGGTATACTGGAATGAAACCGTTCGCTTTGTGCAAACTTTTATCTTTCGTGCAACGCTGCTCTGACGGACTCGAGCGATTCCCATGCACCTTCAAGTCAACTTAAGTAAAACTATACGACGATGGATGCAAGAGTACAGGAAGAATGACGTTGAAATAAAGATTATTCGCGAGACCAAAGCGAGTCGAAATTTTGAATATTGTCCATTAGTCTATCGAAGTTTGCCGACCCGGTCACCTCAGTTCCGTTAGGCGACCACCGGGTTACACTAGCGGGGCAATGCTATTTCACCAAAGAGTCGCAATGGGGATACAGGCCGGCTGCCGTTCGAAGCCAAGCCCTAGCGCACGACAAAAATAGAAAGACCACGCGAAGCCTGTGGTCGGATCGCGCGGAGAGATTGGAGCTTACCGAGCTCTAGTTTTCCTCCTGGTTACAGTTTCGGAATCCATCCGTCTCTCGTTGCGCGATCTTACACGGTTAGCTAGTGCTTGTATCGGGTGATTCGGAGGATCACGAGTGCCCCAAAGCCGCAGTATAGCTCTTGGCAGGATAAACAAGAAAAAAAAAGTAAACGAAAAGATCGAATCGTTGTAAAGATGACGATTGAGCGAGGGTTGCGAGTGATGGTGGCCAGTTTTGGAATGTAACGAATCTCGGCGCGCGATGATTCAGCGCCATTACACAGTGATTCCGTACCGAGTAGAGAAACACTAAAGAACAAGAGTACGAAGAGAAACAAGGAACGCAATGGCGCGTCTAAGATCCTCGCTGAGAAGTCGAGACTCCTCGAGTACGTCGACCGGACTCGATCCGCGCGAGAGAGTGAAGGACTGCTGTCGGAAGCTCGTCGCGTTCATGTGCACTCAAGTGGGCGTCGGTGGGCTGGTGGTCGGTTACGCGATAGTCGGCGCTCTGGCATTCACGGAAATCGAGAAGAACGCCGATGTCATAGACTTGGAATTGGACAGAAACAATTCGGCGCGCGAGCTTTGGCTGAGAACGGCGAGTAACGAGACGATAAACGTACTCGACAAGGCGGCTTTCAACGCGACGACGACTCAGCTTCTGCGCGAGTTTCAGAAGATCGTCGTCGCGGCTGTCAAGAAAGGATACAATGGACAAACTGCCAAGGAAGTTTGGACGATACCGTCGGCGCTGATATTTTGTCTGTCGATATTCACGATGATCGGTTACGGAAACATGGTGCCGAAAACATCGTTCGGCAAGGGTGCGACGGTCGTGTACGCGATAATCGGAATACCGCTTTACGTTCTTTATTTTCTCAACATGGGAAAGGTACTGGCGCACACTTTTCGATGGTTGTACAGATGGATGCACGAGTGCAGCGGCCGAAGACGCCAGCCGGGCACGAGAATCATCGTTCCCTCGACGGCGTGTCTGTGGGTAATTTCCGGTTACATACTCGCCGGTACGATAATGTTCGCACAGTGGGAAGAATGGAACTATCTCGACAGCGTTTACTTCTGCGTCACCTCACTGTGCAAGATCGGAATGGGCGACTTTTTTCCGGGCGTCAACGTGATTATCGAGTACGAGAGCGGTAGCCAGACGAAACTCGTCATTACGTTCGTCTATCTTCTGCTCGGGCTCGGTCTCGTCGCCATGTGCTACAATCTGATGCGCGAAGACGTTCGCGTCAAAGCGAGGGAACTCAAGGACGACGTTACGCAGACCTTCGATGATTTTAGAGTTAAAATTATACGCTGCTGTCGAGCCAGACCGGATTGACGATCTGCCCACCCGGTCGTTCCGTTACGTTTATCGTTTACGTATTAATTGTTGCTTTCTTATTTTTGTGTACGTCATTTTGTACTGGAATAAAATAGAGCGGTGCGTCTTTGCGCCCGATAATCTCACGATACGCACGATTTACTGTACGAGCTTCCTCCACTGTGTAACTGCGTATACCTAAACGCCGAAACTTATGGATAATCGACGATAGACCACGATCAGATGGATATTCTTCTTGCGATAAATCCGTAATGTTTCGCGACTATCAGCAGCGCCGTTATCATCCACCGTTACAACAGTATCTCTTCCTGCATTACCGTCGCGCGGAGACCGCTCGAGTACAGTTCCACCGTCGAAGAGATCTCTGTCGGATCGTTCGCGTGTTCCACGGGCTCTCTCGAATGCTGCGAGCCGAGGAGAGGCACCCCTCGGAACTAGGTGTGGGACTGTGGGTGACTCTATGACACTCGGGCTGCGGTTGTGAATTTAGTTGAGACTTTTGTGAACGGTTATTATCACGCTAAAGCAATAATAAACATGGAACCGTACGATGTCATCGTTAATCAGCCCGTGGTTATCGATAACGTGAGTCATCTTATCGTACAGTTTTTACCCCAAGTCTGACAAGTTTTTTTTTTTGTTGGGTCTCTCGATGTGTCAAATCGACACGGGCCATATTGTCGGCCGCCGAGGCAGTGTCGAGGATACGACTGAAACTATAAAAAAAAAAAAACAAAAAAATAAGTTGTCGGTTAATTATTTTGCCGATGGAGATTCGACGCGAAGATATACGGACGATTGCCCGATACTTTCGCAAGCCTAGAGACGCGACGTCAAAGCCGCCGACGAGCCTCGACCCACGTCAATAATGAAATCAATAACCGTTCCAATGATATTTGTCATATGTTTCAGGGTTCGGGCGTAATCAAGGCAGGATTCGCGGGTGATCAGATACCGAAATGTAGATTCCCAAATTAGTAAGTACCGTGATTGTGCAACAGACTTATTAAAATTCGTCCGGGGTCCTCTTCCGTATTTGGAGGTTATCGACAGAGGGCGACACCATTCAATTTCCGACGAAAATTTAACACTGATTTAGAAAATTATTATTATAAAAAAAAAAAATTCTTTCCAGTATCGGCAGGCCGAAACATGTGCGGGTTATGGCGGGTGCTCTGGAGGGCGATCTGTTTGTCGGGCCGATCGCCGAGGAGCATCGCGGTCTTCTGTCACTCCGATATCCGATGGAGCACGGCATAGTCACAGACTGGAACGACATGGAGAGAATCTGGTCGTATGTTTACAGCAAAGATCAGCTCGCTACGTTTTGCGAAGAACATCCTGTACTCCTCACTGAGGCGCCGCTGAATCCAAGAAAGAATCGAGAAAAGGCGGCTGAGATTTTCTTTGAATCGTTCAACGCTCCTGCGCTATTCGTTTCCATGCAGGCTGTTCTTAGTCTGTAAGTCTGGTCTGCAGGAATTTATTTTTCAAGTTACTCGGAGCAATGTCCCATCTCTGAACGGTGCGAATCTATCCATTTCCAGATACGCCACTGGCAGAACAACAGGTGTGGTTCTCGACTCCGGAGACGGAGTCACGCACGCTGTACCGATTTACGAGGGTTTCGCGATGCCCCACAGTATTATGAGGGTCGACATTGCCGGACGAGATGTGACGAGATATCTGAGGTTGTTGTTGCGCAAGGAGGGCATCAATTTCAAAACGACCGCCGAATTCGAGATCGTGAGAACGATCAAAGAACGCTCTTGTTATCTCGCGAGCAATCCTCAGAAGGAGGAAACCATCGACACGGATAAATTTCAATACACGTTACCCGACGGCAGCTGTCTCGAGGTATGAAAACATAAATTTCCGGGGGGATGAGGGGCGATATATGCGAACGGCTGTAGACGGATTAATTGATACATTTTTTCAGATCGGCCCGGCGAGATTCAGAGCACCCGAAGTTCTCTTCAGACCGGATCTCATCGGCGAGGAATGCGAGGGTCTTCACGAGGTATTAATGTACTCGATCCAAAAGTCGGATTTGGATTTGAGGAAAGTTCTCTTTCAGAATATCGTATTGTCCGGTGGATCTACGCTATTCCGCGTGAGTATTAAGAAAAAAAAAAATCCGGCGATCTTGCTAACAATATTCGGAACGTCGATGCTTAACGTTTTCAATAATTTCAGGGCTTCGGTGACAGATTACTCGCGGAGATTCGTAAATTGTTACCAAAGGATATTAAAATCAGGGTAGGTTCTGGCATAATTACCGACCGACAAGATTGTATCGACAGTTTTAGCAGTATTTTTTTGATTCTCTGTGTGTTTTTTCAACAGATATCGGCACCTCAAGAACGGCTCTACAGCACGTGGATCGGTGGCTCGATTCTGGCATCGTTAGACACGTTTAAGAAAATGTGGGTGAACAAACGCGAGTACGACGAGGATGGCACCAGGGCGATACATCGCAAAACTTTCTGAGCTGCGCGGTTTCGCGAACAATTGAGATATATCGCATTGATTCTATTGGGAAGCGAATAAAGCTCGGCACAAACACTTCCACGTAACAGCGTTTAAATATGCAAATACACATTTAAAAAAACACAAAAAACACACACACACAAACAACGCTTTTGTCGCTCCAAAATTTTTACAAGTCGTTGCCCAAGCGATTAGGATTCCAAGGGATCGTGGATATAAACGCTCCGTAGAGCGATAAGTCAACGAATACTTTGCAATACTTTCTTTAAACCAGCATTCTTCACTGGGAATACATGCATACAGAATTATCGTACAAAACAAAAACAATCGAGCGTCCGATATGAGCTCCGTGAATCTCCGATCCCTTAGGAACTCTTGCATAATGCGCCTCACTCAATCTAGGATTATTAAACAGCTAATAGCACGATGATTAATTTAATGAAAAAAAGCTGTATCGTCTACTTATCTTTTTTGTACTCTCTAATGTGTAACGCGTCGTATTAATTTATAAGGGAATGGTAAGCCCCGTAGGGACGTGAGAACATTACGATTTTTTCTTTACAATGTATTACGTTCATCTCGGAGCAATATAGAGACAGTTTAAAATGCAGTATATAGTGATTTTGCAAAGTATTTGTAAATATGTATGCTTTCGTAACAATAAATCATCACCAATTCCGATGATGAAATTGCCGCTTTACCTTTAAAAAAAAATGTCCATCGCAATTGTCGATACTGAATCTCACTCGTCACAAATTTTTCGAGATCCCTAACTTATCGACTCGTTAAAATAATACCGGCGTCATTCCATCATGGCAGCTCCCATGGACTAGAGCAGTGATCGCGGGACTGTCTACACAACAAAACATCGTCCGTTGAATAATAATACACCAAGTATAAACGTCGATCTCATAACGAAACACCAAATAAAAAAAAGAATAATAAAACAAACAAGTTCAGCAAATCTGGATGATAACAGGAAGATAATGATCGCTGCCTCAGATCCGCTGGTAGCGTTATAAACGCGTCCAATTCGATAGATTCTTAATGATGCCGAATTGTCATTTTGTCAAAATTATTCTATCGTATTTCAGGAGTATAGCCCGGGTGGTCGTGAGACATACGCGCGGCATCCCGGATCGGTGATACATCAGCAGACAGCTGGGTACCAAACTGTAACCGGGGACAGCGTACTACTGCAGAAGTTCAGTCAAGTCAACATATCCGAGAAATCTCCTGTAAGTCTCGTTCATACATGGTGTCCAGTGGTCCTTTAAGTCCTTGAAGTCCTGAAACTGTCCTTGTATTTTGCCTGTCCTGGAATTTCCTTGAATTTTTTTTCCATGCAAATTTGAGCTTGTTTCAAAATGTATATTATTAGCAACGATCCTAAAAAAATGTGTATACAATCGTGCATACTGAGTGGTTTTTTTTTTCTGTCACGAATCCAACGCGAATGAAAATAGCAAGCTATTTGTTGTCTATAATATGCTCTCTTATATAATTGTTCAAAGAAAGAGTTCTGGTTGGTACGAGACAACGAGACATGCGGCGAGGAAGAACTCTACTGCTCGGGGAAGGTTGCCGTACATTCCAGAGGCACGCAGTTCACGCGGGTGCTTCAAACCGCATACACCTGCGAGACGGACATCAAGCACGCTCTCTGGTGTACCTTCTGCACTATGACCCCCGACCAGATGACAAAAGACAAGGAGACAGAGGATAACGAGAAAGTTGGAAATTCAATAGAATGTATATGTCTTCTAGACTCTTACACCCTGAGAGTATTCACGGAAAGTGGAGAGGATTATGTGTCCAGCTTGCAATTTCAGGTAAAAAATTATCACACTGAAGATATTTCCATGAGACTACATTTCATCATGTTACAATGGCTGTGTTTTTCACTACACAAACTTCATTTGGGGAATTTCACTTAGGGAACAAAATTCTACAAATGAACCATTTTTTTTCTTCATAAAACAGTACATTCTCAGAGACTTACCAAAGATGAAATTAGATGTCATGCAGATATCTTCAGGGTTATAACATTATCACCCTGAAGATATCCACATGAGACTAAATTTCATCAAGTTATAACGACTGTGTTTTGCATCGCCTAAACTTCGCTCAAGGAAATTCATTTAGAAAGAAAAGTTCTACAAGTGAACAATTTTTTGTCTCTTCCGAAAGCTGTGCATTCGCAGAGACTCGCCAAAGATGAAATTTTATGTCATGTAGATATCTTCAGAGTCATAAAAAGTTTGGTATACGGAGCACTTTAGCCAATATTCGTAAAGAGATGGGATATTAATGAGATACATTGTTTACAGATCTCGGCTGTGTGGGCGACAAAGTATGGAATCCTACTAGAAAAATCTCAAGTACCTACACCTGTGTCCAGGTACGCTTCTCTGGAGGCGAGCCGGTGGGCCGCCCAGAACGAGATTAGTCTACCGGTGGCTTTCTCTCTGATGCATCCGCTGGATGAGATATGCCCTTTGCTAATTAAGCACGGTAAAGTTGAACTGAACGATTATCACCGAATCTCGTTGTTCCAATATAACATCGTCCCGTATTTTACGCAGGCAGCGTCGCGTATATGTGCGACTCTAATCAGCAAATCGTGTTCACGAGCTCGGAACCATCGTTGGCTGTAGTTTACGACACGAAAACGGGTTTGCATTCCGTGTACAAGATACGAAAAGCCTCTGTCGAAGAGCGTCAGATTGTCTGCGGCAGCAGCGACACGACTTCCAGTGTATTCAACAATTCGACGAGCGCATCGCCCCTCCACATCGGTGGCAACGCTTCGGCGAACAAGAGTTGCAGCAATAAACCATTGAGTCTTTTCGGTGAGTCCAGCGGCTCGCCTTCGGTACGATTAATTTACTTTTCGTACGATCGATCGATGATATTTACTTTCAGGCGTGCCAAATCCTCAACTGAGCGGAATGAGCATGGGACTGGGAATAGGAATGCCCAATAGTCCGTTCGGCTCGAGAGGAACGTCTTACACGACTTCTTGCTCAGGTGGCGGGCCATCCCCGTCCCAGCAGCAACAGCACAATCAGCATTCGCGTTCTCAGAGCCCGATGGCAACGATATCGCGTTGCCAGTCACCGACACACTCGGCCTTCTCGCCTCTCATCGCCGCCTCGATTGGTACGAGCATACATCAGACCAGACTTCATCACACGGTGATGACCGGAATACTGGGACAGTCGCTCAACAGTCCGAGCAGCTGCAACAGCTTTCAGTTTCAAGATCTGCCGGCCACCTCGAGCAAGCCGTTGTATCCGGAGATATGCCTCGATCACGTGTGGACGGAGAACACCGGTGTACCAAAGCAAGTAGCGAGTTTCGACAGAAACTCTATTTCACTCGGTCTAAGAATGGCAGTTTTCAAAACTCCCATTTTCACACCCATTTTCTTCCGCAATTTCTCATTCTCACACCTTGCGAAATAAAATTTTGCACGATACTCGTGCGAAAACTTTGTCTTAACATGTGCGATTGCAATACTCGGCTTCGTCTCGTGCTGCAAATTCACACTTGTCAGATAAAGTTTTATCACACTAGTATTGTAATTACTATTTTTTCGATCCCTACCACTCTTATCACTTCCCTATCCGAATTCCCTTTCAGGTCGTATCTCCGTACCGACAATGTCCTGTGTCTCGATCTCCTGTGGACCGTTGCCGGAAAGTAAGCTTCTACGCAATCTTCGAGAAACTCACGATAACGCTCTCGATTATTTTCTCGCAGGGAGGTCGTCTCCGGCAGAGCGTCGAAAGTTTTGCTGACCTCGGATCTCGTGGGTCAAGGCTATCTGGGCTACCTCGTGCCTAGCAGGTCGCAACTCTTTCTCGTGAGACTCGAGAAGACCAACAAGCAGCAGCAAATTATATTTGGAATGGTAACGAGTATCGTGGCCAAGGACGCTGTCAGTCTCCCGGTTAGCAGAAGTGGATTTCTACTCTTTATTATCTATCCGCCATTTATTATCTATCCGAATGTCGATAAAAAGAGAAAAAATGTATGGTTTGCAGACATTGAATATGATAGCTACCCTGGATTTGTCGAACGGCGTGACTCTGTACTCGGGCGTGACTTGCGTCGGTAAAGTCCACATAACGAGTATCTTGCCGAACATCGGAGGATGCAGTTACTTTGTCAACAATCTCGGTCAGAAATTGAGCTCTCCGTTTCCACGTAGAAGCTCGCTAATATCGCAAAACGTCGCCTCGCACGAGGCGAAGTTCGAGGAGGCTTTGCATCTGCTAAGCCCCGTTGGAGGAACTTGCGGCAGGCCGCCGATGCTGTTGGAGAACTCTCTGCTCGACGCGGCTCTTCTAGCGCTGAAGGACGCGGTTGGAAATAAGATCACGTTGGAGTACGGCAACAAAGCTTATTACAGAGTCGCCCTACCAGCCTCAAGTACATCACCTCTAGGTTGGTATCGATTTTTCTTTCGAGATGACGATTCATAAAAAAAAAATGTATGCTGCCACATTCCGATAATTTTTTTTTTCACAGTGACGAAATGTCTCAAGGCTCTTCGGAGCGTGCTACAGCGCGACCTCGCGATGCAACTGCTGGTAAAGTGGTACGGCGCTAGAAACGCTCCAGGACCTCAGGATTTCTCGCCGACCCAAGAGTGGCACTTGTTTCTCATAGTCCTCCTAACTCTGCTGGGTTACGACGTCGACAAGCTTCATCTTATCCAGAAAAACGAGAACGATCATCAGACCGAGCGAAACAGTCCTATAGTCGTGCCGAAGAAGCAGAAGACCAACGACTCTGGAACTCACGAGGACTGGCTCTATCTCCTAGAATCATCGGAGCATAAAAACTCTAGTGCATATATCGCCGATATATTGCACATGAACAAATGCTCGAACGCCCGAAGGACCGAGGGTATCGCGAGCGCGAAGATCGCGGGTTCGACAAACGTCGGAAAAATTAGCACACAGGCGATTCTCTTTCCCTATCTGCCGCTCGTTCTGTTCTCGTTGCATCTTCTTTACGAGGAATTGAAGCTCAATTGCGTAATGTCCGAGAGTCTCCCGCTGCTCGGTCAGCTCCTTCATCAATTGAGCACCGATCTGAAATTCGACTTCTACTCGCACCACTATTTTTTCGATTTTCCGAAACTATGCCGCAACGATGGTTTCACCTCGCAGTTCACGATCGCGGATCTCCAGAAAATAACACCACCGAACTACATGCCATCGAAGCCTCCGAGTATCTTCGAGACCCTGTACGGTCTTTTGAACGGCCTGGAGGTCGTGCCGTATCCGCACTTAAGCCGAGTAAATCCAAGAACGAAGAGCATAGTCCAGCTCGTGGCGTTGATCGCTCACGTGGGGAAAGCTGACACGGTTGAGATAGACAGATTCACGAAATTGATCGTACCAGCCGGAAGTCGAGTGGACTATCAGGAAACGGGATTCAGACACGACAAGGACGTTCCGAGCAAAGTTGAACGCCCGGTAGCCGATCGAATTGTGTTGCTCTATCACGAAATGGGCTTGACGAAGAAGGACCTCGAAACTCTGCCGCCGGGTGTGGCTCTGATACTCAAGGACGTAATGCACAAGTGTCGAGAACGTCCACCCTCCGACTGGCCTACCGAGACCTACGAGCTGATAGATCGTCAGGATTTGGCGGCTCTTGAGAAACACTCGAGAACTCTGAAATCCGAGCACAGTTCGGAAACAAGCGGACAGAATTATCCTGCGAGAGATCCCGAACAGGACGACGGAATGGAGTTTGATGATTCTATCCTGAAACTGAGGTTCAACAAGGATCACCGAGTAGCCGAATTGCGGAGGCTTCTCAATTCCTCGAAGCCAGTGCGAATAGCCATTGTTCAGCGTACGGACGTTAGCGATCACGAGTTCATCGAGGAACAGGAGCGTCACTTGCACGCCTTGTGTACGAGAACGATGGCGCTGCCGGTGGCCCGAGGAATGTTCACTCTGCGAACATCGACGCCGATCATAACCGAACAATTGCCGATTCCGCGACTCTGCCTAACGGGAAAAGCACCGCCGCGCGGCACCACCGTGGAATTGGCGCACATCGATGTTCCACCGAACATGAATCTGTGGCCTCTGTTTCACAACGGCGTGGCGGCGGGTCTTCGAATACACCCCGACGCCTCGAACATCGATTCGACCTGGATAGTCTACAACAAGCAGCAACAGGGAGAATTCGGTATCGAGCACTCGGGTTTCCTAATGGCTCTCGGTCTGAACGGTCATCTAAAAAATCTCGCGCCCTTCAGCATGTACGAGTATCTCGTTGAGTGTCACGAGGCAACGAACGTTGGTCTTCTTCTCGGATTATCGGCCACGCACCGAGCCACGATGGACGTATCGATGACTAAGCTGCTCTCGCTTCACGTTGAGACTCTTCTACCGCCGACCAGCATAGAATTGAATGTTCAGCAGAACGTCCAAGTCGCTGCTCTCATGGGAGTTGGTCTGGTTTATCAGGGAACGGCTCACAGACACATATCGCACGCCCTTCTTTCTGAAATTGGTAAGTCGAAAAATCAGGTAACTCAAAATCTGCACCCAGCCGACGTAGGCCGGCTCTTGATGTCGTTTGTGTAGTACTTTTTTGCCGAATTGAGGGGCTGCGGAAGTCTTTCACAGGCTGCGCTGCGCGCCTGTGGAATTCTATCCCGCCGGAGGTCAGATTGTATGGTGCTGTTTAACCCTTTATAAGTCACATCTCCCGAACCCGTACCGAAACGGGATTACCGGATGCGAAGTGGGGATCCACGCGTTGCTACGGTCTTTTTTTCATCAGGTAGGCCTCCGGGACCGGAAATGAAGAACTGCGTCGATCGAGAATCGTACTCTCTCGCTGCGGGAATGGCTCTGGGCCTGGTGGTACTGGGACGGGGTGGCGGAGCCGATTTGGCGAGCATACCGGACACTCTGCATTACTACATGGTCGGTGGACACGTCAGGCCTTTTACCGGAGCTCAGAAAGAAAAATATAAATCACCGAGGTGATTATTGTCGCCCTGCCGCAGCAACCTCGTAATTAACAATCAAAGTTACGTATGTTTATAATTTCTGTTGCAGTTATCAAATTCGCGAGGGTGATTCGATAAACATAGACGTCACCAGTCCCGGTGCGACGATCGCTCTGGGACTAATGTACTTCAACACCGGCAATCGTGCTGTAGCCGACTGGATGCGCGCACCGGGGACACAATTTCTGCTCGACTTCGTCAGGCCGGATTTGCTTCTGCTGCGAATACTCGCGAGATCTCTTATTCTGTGGGATGAGATCGAGCCGACGACCCTCTGGGTGTCGAGTCACGTTCCCGATATAGTTTACAAGTACCGACTCCAAAAACCCACACCCGAAATCACCCAGAGTGTGGATCTCGAAACTATGAAGTGAGCCCGATCGAGTAAAGCGAGTGAATTTTCTCGCAGGCGTTAGAACGCATAACAATTTATTTGATTTTTTTTTTCGTTCAGCCAAGCATACTGCAACATCATTGCGGGTGCGTGCATGGCACTGGGACTCAGGTACGCGGGAACCGCCAACGAGAATGCCTTCAAAACCCTCTACAATTACGCCCAGATGTTCACCGCTCTGTCGCACAAGTCCATCGGCGAATTGGCAGGAAAGTCAACGATCGAAACGTGCCTTAACGTTATTCTACTCTCGACCGCGGTCGTCATGGCCGGAACGGGCGATCTGGAGGTAAGCTCGAGCGTCGATGATAGCCGTGTACTATTCTCGTACGATTTTTAATTTATTGCAGATCATGAGAATATGTCGACAAGTGAGGACGCGCGTCGGCCCGGCCAGCAACGTCGTCACTTACGGTTCTCATCTCGCGACGCACATGGCACTGGGACTGCTCTTTCTCGGAGGCGGCAGATACACTCTCTCAAACAGTCCGAGCGCGGTCGCGGCTCTGATCATCGCGCTGTTTCCGAAATTTCCTACGCACAGCAACGACAACAGGTAATAAATCCGGTAGGAGACTCGGCGAAAAATCACAGAGAACCTATATTAGTAATTTGCGATACAGGTGCGGTAAAGCGAACTTTATACTCACTTCAAAGTTCGCGTATGATATTCTCTACTTCGCACTAGTATCGCATAATATTTTCTGTAACGAATCTAGGAGAAGTGCTACTCCGCGTCTCCTGATTGGGTCGCCGTACAACCAGCGTGCGTAACGTACGAGAACCGTGTGTCAAGTACGAACGCGGGTGTAAAGCACGGGAAGCGTGTGTAAAGTGAAATTCGTATTGTTGCTCGACGGTTCCAGTAAATTACTTCAACGTTCGCTTGGCTACCTCAATTCAGTTATACTTACGCGGTTGTTGGTACTCCACTGCGAGCAAAGAGCGACCGCTGCTGTGTCTGGTTATGGAGAGACGCGGTAGTGCCCAAAACCGCAATTTTCGCACCGAGTATAATAAAGTATTTTTTACTTTTTTTTCCAGATATCATCTTCAAGCGCTGCGACACTTGTACGTTCTCGCTGCGGAACCCCGGCTAATCCTACCTAGAGACATAGACACCAAACACAATTGTTACGCGACTGTTCATCTCACGTTCAAGTCGGAAAGACTGGCCAACGGTCAGGAAGCTGTTCTCAAAGCTCCCTGTTTGCTTCCCCAACTCGACAGCCTCTACAAAGTCGAGTTGAAAGACGACAGATACTGGGAAATTGTCTTCGAGAGAGGACACAATTGGCAGCAGCTCGAGGGCATGCTCGAAAAATGCGGCTCGCTGAGCGTAAAGCAAAGAGCCGGCTGCCTCTCCTACCTCGAAGATCCACACGTAATTATCGTGCACCTCGCGTATTATTGACAAAGTTCTGTTCACAGCGTGTAAATTAATTTACGCTTTACTCTGTGCAGGGATTCAGGAGCTTGCTCGCTCAAACTTTGACGACCGGCAACGTGCTCACTTGGGCTGCAAGACCGGAGCACGTAACGTCGTTTACAAACGACAAAACTGTCCTAAACGTCGTGAAGTATTTCTTGAACCGATCCACATGCGAAAAGTTCAAGTACGAGACTACGAGGGACGGGCTATATTCCAGTAGCCACAGTAAAGCGAGTTCGGGCTACATGTCGAAGAGCTTCAACGACTCGACGGAGAAGGCCTCGAGGTCTTACGACGGCGAAAAAATGGATATCGGCGAGAGCAACTCGCCGGCGAAGATCGGTCAGAGTCTGACCAACGTCCAGCGGGACGTTAGAGAAGTGTCGGATTCGGAGAAACTATTTTTGCAAACACTCGCTATAATTGTATACGAGTGTGTGATAAAGGACAAAATAAGTTTGCTGCCGTTGTGGGTGAACATGTACAAGAGCGTCGAGACTATCGAGAGGCGACCGACCGGATATGTCGTGTGGCAGATTAAGCTCGTATCATCGCGAGTGCTGCAGAGAAATAATCTGGAGGAAGTGAACGCTTTGCTCAGCGTCGAGAGCGTTCTCGCGATCAAGCAAAGAGCCGCCTACGTAATGACCACGTGGGAGGAAGGTGAGAAACGCGTTCCTCTCGTCCTCCAGCTACGCGCTACAAACAAGGTTTGTACATTTTAGTCAACACTTCTCGTACACAAATCCCGACATTTTTTTCGTATTTTTTCGTTAAAAAATAACAGAAAAATTGAGGATTTTCGGAACGAGAAATGTTTGTAAAATGTAAAAACCTTTTTTCTTTGCCTCTGTGTATTCTTGGTGTTTTTTGTCTCTTTGTTTTGCAATTCATGTATTTCGTTCTTTGTCCCACAGAACTGAAGCCTCTGATAAGGAATTACTTGAGGAATGGCGTTGTCAGGGCCGATCCCGATACCCTAGCGAAATTCAGCGCTTACTGCATATTCCACGATATTCCGTGTTATCAACGTTACAACGAGACAGGAGGTAAGTGCAAAGACGAAAGATATTTCTAAAAGAAAAAGATTAAAACTTGTATTCTCGTTTCGTTTCAGTCAATCCATTCGTAAAAAATCAAGCATCCCAAGACGTACCGGACGCGACGCTCTACAAACTACACAAAATAATGAACTGCCTGTAAGAGGCGTGAATCACGAAGATAGGACGAACGATCTGTGACGAAGAAGAGGGAAACTGTTACCGGCACTAGAAATCTAGCCATGTTAATCCGATCGCCGGCATATTTCGATGGAATGCGACCAATTTTATTAAAAGAATATATTACTCAAAGGATATAATCGTGAATACCGGAAGCGCTGTTTCCAGTATCAATATCCGCCTCGCATTCGCGCGGACTCCCTGTACATAAGTTTTGCCTGCCACTCCAGTACGATGTATCGATAAATGTGTAATATAATATTTTTCACAAAAATGTCTCGCGACTTTGTTCAATGAAGTACACAGGGAAGCTCGAAAACGAAGACTCTTCTCCTTCAATATAAGGCCTCCTCGTGTATGGTGGGCTTGCCGGTCACGGTATTTATTCCATTGTCGATTATCAGTAGCTGTACACGTAGCCGACGAGAATACGTCCGAGATGCCCGACGATTACCAGCAATTTTTATTTTTTTTAAATATATTACTTAAATAATATAATCGTGAACACTGGAAGTAATGTTTCCAGTAACGATCTTCGCCTCGCATTCGCATGGACTCCCTGTACATAAGTTTTTCCTCCAGTTCGATGTATTGATAAACGTGTAATATAAAATCCTTCAAAAACGATCTCGCGGCATTGTTTGATGATCTGTAGAGTGAAGCTTTAAACAAAGAGTCTTCTCCTTCGATAGAAGGCCTCCTCGTGTATGATGGGCTTGCCAGTTACGGTATTTATTGCATTGTCGATTATTGCACCGACAAAGGTATAACAGTAGACGCAGCCGACGAGAATACCTCCAAGATGCCCAACGAACGAAGCGTTCGGCACGAGCATGTGAATCAAAACCAATTCTGCCCATACGGCCAACTTGCTGGGCACCCTGAAACCTCCTACGTTGTGCAACCTGTCGCTCTCCTCGCAGATGACTATGACTTTCAGTGCAAAGAGCACCGCGGAAAATCCAATGGCACACGTTGTGTAATAAGCCCAGTCTCCTGTGATCTGTGTAAGCGCGTACGAAATAGCGACGTACATGGCGCTGCAACCGGCCGAAATAAGTCCCACCAGTACAGCAAAGTTTGCTGTTCCATACATGGGCTCCAAATAAGATCCCTTTAGTATGAACGATATCATGTTGTAGTACAGATGCATGTCAGAACCGTGTTCAAAGTTCGACACTATGAAGGACCTCCAGTCTTTGTACTTTATTATCTTCAGAGCCGATATGCAAACATCCTCGGAGTTCCATGGAACTTGTACGATGCCGGTGAACAGCAATGCCTGTTAAACATTTTCATATATAATTTATTGAAAAACACCAGGATATGAAGTCATTACTTTAGGGTATCGTTCGAAGTGTTTAAGACACAGGCGAATGGATTGATTGTAAGATGTGAATAGAAATGAAAAGGATTAGCTTTGGCAAAATCATTAAGTTTTTCATAAGGCTAAAAGTCTTTCTCTTATATTTATATACATTTGATGTTTTTCAACAAAAAATATTCTTCGGTATTATGTATTATGTAGTATTGTATATTCAAATTTTATATGCCTCGTGTTTTTGCTTCACAACTTTGAGTTCTGTGTACAAAAATTTTTACTCTGTCAATAAATATTAAATAAAATTAGAAAAAAATTAAGAAAATTTTTTTCCTATTCTATGGGGTGTTTATAAATTTGTTGTTGTTATCCAGGTTAACCAAGTACGATACCTGTCCTATCACTCCAAGGAGAGTTGCCGGTGGAATTTTATCGATACCATAATTCATAGCTTGCATTCCCAGCAAGTACAAACCGTACTGCATACCCTGTTGCCTTCTCTGTACGGGTCTCATTTTTTATCACGACTTTCGACACGGAATTACCGACTGCTCGATCTTCTCGTCCAGGGAAGCTTGTGTACTTTGTGCTGTCAAGTAAGAAGCACGGATTTCGACGGAATATCTTGATACGATCTACGTTTCTCTACTGCTCTCTCAGCACTGACTTGAAATTTTTTAACGAACATCGGTTCTCCCTCTGATGTTTCGGCTGACGAGACTCGCGAAATTTCCAGATTTTTCACATCCTGTGTTTATTACGTGAGCCGCGTGGACCACGTGGTACAAGCCGAATGGCCAATGCACGTAACCCGAGACTTTCTTTCAAATAAAAAAAACATTTGCAATGGAAAGACGCGTGAGCTGCCTAGGGTATGTTAATCATTAATCAGGCTGATAAGTTGTGACTAACCCTTTATAAGTCACACCGCCCGACACCATACCGAAATAGGACTAACGGACGCGAAGTGGGGGCCACGTGTTGCTATGGTGGGGCCTAAGAGTGGGGATAGCGGTGCGACTTATAAAGTGCTGAGACTGCCGCAAATAATAAAACCCGAAACTTCGATAAAAAATATCGTTACTCACCAACTTTAGGAGGGGCATTAGGAATAGATCGGGGTCGGGATCCTGAACTCCCATTGCCATCTTAGTACAATGCTTTACGCTATGGCCAAACGTTGATAATAAGCGCTCAGGATTCCGCCCCAGACTGATGTTCAGGGTGCATCACACATCCATTTCCAACCAAAAGTTTAATTCTGAGTTTAATCGTGAAAAGGCAAACGTTTTTTTCTGTGCGAGCACCTTAATTCGACGTATTGCAGGAACGACGTTCCGGTTACGTATCGGTGCAGTACTTATCGCAAGGTTGCAGCCTCAGGGTTCCCAAGTGTATCTAAACGTCGTTCAGCTCGAAACTGTAGGGTCGTACCGATCATCGATTACGAAGCCCTTGATTAATTTATTGCAATCGGACCGAGCCCCATTACAATTTTTATTTTATAGTTACGATTTATTTGATTAAATATAACTCTTTATACGAGACGTGTATACTTCAGCGTAGACAGTCATTCAACTGTATCCCTTAACTTTGTGCAAAGTGTGATAATGATCTATCTTTTATAATTAATCAGTTTCGTGAAAAAAAATTTCATCTCGTTATTTTATTCAGTCTCTTCACGTTCTGACTAACGTGAAACCAATCGGTCGGTTGGTGCACCAAACCAGATTCCAGCCTTTGAGAGGTTGATTTTTTGGCGATATTAAGAACCATAATATGGGTCGCGTAGGAGATTGGTTTACACATTTTTTGCCGATGACAAAGAAGTTTATCTTTTGCACTCTTCGAGTAATTCAATGAATGAAAAGAGACAATTGAAATGAAAATATTTACAATCTGTACCAATAGGAGCTCTGCATATTCAAGCTTGATTGTCCCGTCAGCAATCGATGCCGGAAACCCGATCGAGCAGGATACTCGCGAGCAAACAGGCAGAAAGAGCAAGACGCATTCGTCACGCATGCTTCCTTTTCGGAAACTGATTGCACGCGGTGCCGTGAGGGGAACGAGCGGCAGTACTGTCGAGCGTTCGTGCGCGGAGCTTCGTTGCGTTAATTTTTTGCACAAACAAATTTAATCTTTGCACCGTTCGAGTGACCCAGCGATTAAAACGAGACAATTGAAATAAAAATATTTACAATGCGCACCGATAAAAGTTACTGCATATTAAAGTTCGATTGTTCAGTTAGTAATCGATGCCGGAAATCGAGTAAAATAGATCGCGTACTTCCTCTTCGGAAACTACTTGCACTGCCTGCTAGGGACGGAGGACACTGGAAGGGGAACGGGCAGGATCGCGCGGCAGTACTGCCGAGTCGTGTGTGCACAAAGCGTCGTTGTGTTTATTTTTTTGGTAGAAACAAAGAAGATTATTTCTTGCGCTGTTTGCGCAACCGAAAGAATGAAACGAGACAATTGAAGTAGAAACGGCAGTACGAATAACCTCTTGTATTAAAGTTTGTTCCGTCAGTGCGGTTTGACGAGAAATCGCGAGAAACGATTGTGCCCACATCTAATGTTTTGGCTCGTTCGTCGGTGCGGTTTGACGAGTAATCGCGAGGGACGGTCACTCGTGGCGGCTCCGATGTTTTGGCTCGTTCGCTGTGAGTACAAAGCATGCATACGCCATTCGGACTCGTCGTTTAGAAAATAGCAACATCGAACTTATGTTTTTTGTAAACGAATCTTTTATTATCGTAACGATCTCTTCCAAGATCGTTTAGTCGTGGTATAAAACATTGCGCTCTCCAATGATTTACATTCCTCCATCTGCGATTCAGCACGTCGATAGATAGACTTATAATATTTACAATGAATTACAGGCACTAAATGCTAATAATACGAGACTGCCGAATCACAAGGTGGTTCCCCACACAATATAGGAGACGTACAATTGTAACATAACCATTAAATATTTATCGTTCACAATGAACTACCAATCAAGTATTATCAATATGACATACGAAACTGTGAATTTTCAACTCACATAAGTAATTAGCATTCCGCAATAGTCTCAAGAATTTATCACAAAAAAAGATCGACGCGCTTTCGGGCGTAAGTCGACAACCTATTAAGACATTACTCAAAGGAAAAACAAAAAAAAAATCAATAATTTTCTTATCTCGTTCTCTCGATTATTCGCTCGATAGCTCCGCGTTTTTTCGAACGGCAAATATTAATTAAGCCGCATACGTAACGGGTCGCCTCGACGCGCTATTATCACACATACACAGTAGCGGTTCAAGTTTCGATGGGATGACGATCGTTGAACGATTAACAGGAATTATTTACATGGCGTGTGCGGTTGATGCATGAATAGTGGCGATGCGAAACTCCCTAGCGTTGTCTCTGCGGACAACACTGTGTGAATCTATGAATCTATTAAACGCCCCTCCCCCCCTACTAAGGTAAAATTATCCAACGTTAATGCTAAAAAATAAATAAGGGTGATCGGATATTAAATCTAATTATGAAGCAATATTCATCTTGGTCGGTCAATGTGGCCGTTCGCAATTTTTCGGTCCACTCTTGAACCCTCTTTAGTTCTCTTCTTCACCGACCAATCGTCAATCTCTCGCGCTTTTTCCCGTCGCATTTTTTGAGTCTCGGGAGAAATCGCATTAAATATTTTTTTCTTCTTTCTTCACTTCTCGCCTCCGTTCGCCGCTTCTAATAGAAGCGAACGGATCGAGCCTCGCTCGGTAATTCGGATACGCGGTGGTCCCGAAAGAGAGGATTTGCGCCGCGGTAGTAAGAACTCTTGGTCGTCGCTATGAGAGCCGGTCGTTGTACCGTCTTGTTGTTGATGTAAATACCGCGTTTGTTACCGGTCACTGCGTAGGTCGGTTTTTTGTAGAAAAATCTTTCGCTGCTAGCCTCGATCTCGGCGACCGAAGGTATCCTCGAATACTTCAGCTCGTCGACGTCCTCGTCCCGGGGAAGAGGTCTCTCGGCGTCTTCGGGGACGGGACGTCCGTCCGGAAATACACGAATCACCATCGGTCCCACCAAATAAGGACCGGAGTGTTCCGACGGTCGAAGGTAATCGTTGACCGGTGCGGATTCCTCACCGAGGCCATTGTGATCGCTTCCACTGGTAGCTGCAACAAAAATTAAAATTCAAACGTTAGACATTCCATCTCGGGTCCAATAGGTCTGTTCGTTATCAGAGTTGATGAGACGCGCAAAGCACTGAGAGCTCTCGTTTCAGAGTCGGAAATAGCGTTGTTTTCGGAAAATCTAACCGTAAACAAACCCTCGATGCAACGCATATAACCATTGGTAGTGCTGTTGGTTTTTAAATATCTACCAAAAATCAACCTCCAAAAGGTCGGAATCAGAGTTGCACTGATAAAAAAGTACATTTGAATCGACTAAGATTCGGACAGGGACGTTCGAATAAATATTAAGTTGGTCGAACAAAATATTTCAATGACTCAAAAATATTTTGGTGAAATCACTCAACAAATTGTTGAACTAAGCAATTTAGGGGCTTTACCAACAAAATATTTAGTCGAACGTCCCTACACGAATCTTAGTTGATTTAACCATATTTTTTTTTATCAGTGTGGTTTTTTGCCGAATCGATCGAGCGGCTGGTTTTCAGGTTGATCGCGGTTTGCGCGGAGCGCGAGGGGGATGTGATTATTAGTCTAATTTATTCGCGCCAATATAATGTGGCTTGTAGCTTTCACCTTGGCTTCGTATGTTGATCGTGTCTCAGATATTTTTTGTCATCACTGATGCAACGATACGAGCCTTGGGATGCATTAATTTTCGGGGCCTCTCGAGGCGATCCGAGGTTTTCCCGTTGGACTTCCGGCACTTCGTAGCCGCCGTTCAAAGTCACTCTCGACAGAGACAGCCCGTTTAAAACGAATGACGAATGAGTCGGTGCGTCGTCGAGCTTTGCTCAAGGACGGAAGGAGTTCGGAACGGTGTATAATTCATGGGAGTTGAGGCGACCTCATCTTCACCTCGGAAGTCACATAGCAACGAGATATCCAATCGCCAATTCGCGAGACTTTTATTTTTGTATTCACGGTTGAGGCATTTTGGGGCCAAGGCGACGAATTATTATTTTTTTTTTCTTTCAATTCCTTACTCGTTATCTTCCTCTCGAACAACGACGTTCCATTGGAATCTTTCGAATGTACAGCCGTTATTTGTTATTTCAGACACAATGCGCGGAACCGCCGATCGTCCCGCGGCGGTGAACGTGAATTACACGGGATACCGGAGAAAATGTGAAAGCAGTTCGATTCTTCAAAGAGGCCATGAGAAAAGTGACCTCCTTGCCAGCCCGACGGGAGGAGCAGTCCGGAATCGAATATCGGAATCGCGGTGAGTATCGCTTTCGATTTCTCATACACGCGGACGATTTGCCGTAGGGGAGTAACCGGAGCGGTTTCAATGAGACAGCCATATTCAGAGAGATAATTACCGAGTGGATCAGCCGCAGCTGCGTAGTACGAGTCCTCGTGCCCGAGTCTCGACGCGAGCCTGTTCTCTCCAACGATGTTGCGCCAAACTGCAATCAAAAGGTGGAATCACGAGTTAGCAAAGCGTCTCGGAGGTTTGGAATTTTATTTCTCCAGTCGGACAATGCACGGCTCGTAACTCACTTATGTCATCGGCACCGCGCTGGTACGGGTCCATCCGGTCCAGCTGGTTGTCGTCCATGCTAGCGAGACTTCTGATACCGGAAACCAACATATTTTTGTTGCAGTCCGGAAGCGGCGACTCCGAGCAATAGCTCGCCACCTCCTTGCTGAATATCTTGTAAAGATGGCTCATCTGCAACAGCGAACAAAAGTAACGACCGTTAGGAATCAGTTGCGAAAGGCGACCGACGAGTCGGTGAGATTTTGAGCTTCCGAACAGCGAATTGCGACACGGCGGCGCATCGCCGAGCTTCTTTGTATGCCCCATCGGGCAAACTGCTGAATCGAGACTCGGAGGCTCCCGTTGGAACGTCACGATCGAGCATTCCAGACGCGTCCGGTGAAACTCGACAATGTGTAACACGCCCGAACAGTTACACATTCGTGTCACAAGAGCGATGGTCAGGCGAGTGCCACATTCGGAGTCGCGCGGACTATCACGCCTATCACGTATCGCGTTGCAACGTTTGCTTTTTTTTCACAATAAACGCGCCTCCGTGCTCTCGGGACGTGCCTCTCTAGGTACCAATATGTTTTTTTGTCTTATTTTCTCTCGAACGACGATCGTTCTGCGCAACATTGACGAGCAAATGTTTCGTCAATCGCTTATCGAGCGAGCGATCGATTGAATCGTTGATATTCTATCAACGATTCGTTCGCACACGGCGCTAGAAGTAATCCATCAATCCTCGTGTCTATCCCGCCGACACTCGAGTATCCGGACTGTATTTTCGAGAGCTCATTATGCTTGTTCTGTTCGAGGAAAGATTTATCGGGAGATATATATATATATGGGACATGTGTGTACTGTGTATTGCGTAGAACGGGCGGGGATCGTCTTTCTATTCCTCTCCGCTACTGCACAGCAGATACTTTCCGGAAATTCGGTGAAAGTTACGCGTGACGCGTGTGTCTCGCTTACGAAAGCGAAGAGGACGACATTCGTACACATATCGCACTGCAGATGAATCGGGATAAAAAATTTTGAACGTTTTTAAACGCGGTATTTAGCATTTCGCACTTCGATCTGACGCTGAGAAAAAAAATGTGCTTAAATAAATGTAATGATTTTTTTTTTTTTCGAATAGTCTCTTTAGCACGTTTTCAACTTTTATTTCAACAAATTTATCGAGGCACCGAACAAATATCATACCGAGATTAATGGGTGAAAGACGTTCATTTAATTTTAGTAATTTCTTGTGTTTTGTTTTTTCTCTGCAAAGCGGTGTGATTTTGTCGAATGGAGATCGAAGAAAGTCTGCGAGGTCGCTGGCATTGTTCGTACGCAAGAAACATCGGTATTTGGCGGTGGCTCCGCGCTTGAGATTCCACGCTCGAGCGATCTTCATACAAATTAGAGAGGTGAACGTGCTCGGTTTCCTTCGCCGATTCGGTCTGATTCGCAACGGCTATGAACGAAGAGAGTGTTCTTGAACTTCAGCTACTGGGAAGCCTAACGAGCCGCGGCCAGCTTCGGCAAGATTGGCTTTTACCGCTGCCACGACTGTACGCCTTTTACCCACAAAAAAAAAAAAAAAGTGCATCTCTCTCGGTACCAACCGCGGCCTCCCGAGAAGATCAGTTCGCCGACTTTCTGCTTTCTCGGCTCCACTAAAGCGACGACAATTATTGTCAAGAGCTTTGCCGCAATGATAATCGACTATTCGACGAATATGACTGCAATTTACTCAGCGGAGAGGGAGAGATTCCCGAACGGAGTCGAATGTTCGGTGAAAGTGGACTGCAACTCATCGGAGAGCTGAGCCGTGAAATCGAATCGCGAAACCCGGCTCTCTTGTACGACGCTCATTGCTCTCTGTGTAGTTACGCGGTGGTCCACGATGTACGAAAGAAAAAAATCTTCGGTGTACTCATGAAGAATTTCGAATTCTGCGTGCGACAACTCAATATTTGTACGACCCAACTCATAGACTTACTTTCTCATCTCTGGTGAGGAATTCCCACATTGGTATGGCGGAACCGGTGATTCTGGTAGCGAGGCAGCACACCAAGACCACCACGACAGCCGTCCATGCCCTCGTAGATCCAGATCCGCGCATCATCTTGCTTTTTACTCCCGGAAGTTGGTAAATTCACGAAATTATCCCGTTCTTGCACTGTTCTTCTTCTCGTTTTTTCTTGTCTGTCTCACTTGTTCGACGGAATCTCGTAGTTCTCACAACGGTCCTACAGTTATTTGCCTCCGGATCGTCCTTTCTTTTTTTGTATCGCGATACGTAAAGATTATCTTCGCGTTAAGGAGGTTACTCGTTTGCACTCGGTGGATTCGTATTTCAATGTGTGTCTCCGCTCTTGCGGTGAGCTTTTTTTGGACGAGCGTTCGACGCTGACTGAAGTCGGCGTGGTGGACGGTTCGGTTTTATCTTCGCCGGATAGAGCGCCACTAGCCCACGTTTCCAGGGCCCGTTCCGATCTCCCACTCCAGTGGCGCACATACGCACGCCGGCGGGGTACGACGCGACCTACCTGCGCGGCATGACGTAGTGTTTACGGTCGGGAGAGACAGTCCCGTCCTGATCACATACGCATACGTACACCTGCCTACGACCCATCCGACAGTCTGATCTCAGCGAAGTCGGTCGATGCCCACGGACGACTAAGCCGCTTCGATTTTTTTCTTTTCCTTCACCTCTCTTGTCGGGCAATTCGGTTGCAAGGGCCGCAGGATCGTTGTCTGGATCCTGTTTTCTCGATACGATATTGTCGTAACGAAGTTTGGTCGCCTGTTTCGCGCACATAAGATTCGGTTCGGGAGTGATCCATCTCTACCTGGTAGGTTTGTATCAGGCCCATTCATTTTGTTTCTCGATAGCAATTCGACTGAGCAAATTCGCGGAAGGGTTGGTCCACGCAGCTATCTGGTAGGGACAAATTATTTTGGTCTCCTGTGTTCGACCTCGCCGAGGGAGGCCGCGAAGAAAGACGGACGATAGTTTGCTGTACGATCGGCCTCGATCGGTCGCTGTCTCTCTCGTTTATTGACCGATCAGTCGCTCTCTCGCTCCCGTGTATTGACCGATCAGTACCATGGGTAACCTCGGGGTCTCGCGACCCGGGAGTCTTCCATTTGCTGTTCGGTCATTAAAGCAGAATCCGCTCTTTCCTCTCCTCTCCTTCACGCGTGTAATACCGACTTGTTTGTACAGTCGGTTTTACAACCTCGAGGACACCGCAGGTTCACCAAGAGGTTTTCCTTCTCCACCGTCATAGAATTGAAAGAATTCCATTCCATGAACTAAACAACCATTACAAAATTTAGCCCACGGAATGGAATAAATTTTATATGCGTCTTCAAGGTTCTTCGAGACGTAGGTTCTCGGTATTTTTTTAATGTTTTTTTTTTAATAACGTCATTGATCGTAAAGTGCAGTTACGACTTACCTGTAATCCGCTCGGGGATGCAAAAAAGTATCGTCATTAGCGTATTTAATAGTGTATTTTTCTTATCTCAGAATAGCGTCCTAGAACTCAATTTTCATTCGCAGGTATGGTTACAATGAGTAATCGGACGTAAATAAATAAGCGCGTAAGCATCCATCGCTGGTAATTCCGACGATAGTCTCTGGTTGATGACCACAGTATTAAGGCCATTAGAGCACAGCAGTTCATCGCTCCAGTTGGCTGCACGTCGAGGACTCCTTGTCGAGCCGATATGATGCATCTGTGCACTTGGCGCGTAACATTCTGTCGCTCAGGGTACGTCCTTGACCGTTAGGTTCGTTGACCTTGAACGGCATACCTTCGAGCCCGTTGCCCTTGCGCGTTCTACTGCGTTACCATTTTTTGTTTTCTTTCATTTTGGCTGTTCTTTTTTTTTCTTTTCGACTGGTTAAAAAAGTTGCCAGGCCGTTTCATCATAATTATACGAACTCGTTGCCCTTTCACCGCCGGCGGATTTATCGCTGCGTAGAATTATCCACAAAATCTTCCGCTGCTGCTGCGTATAGCGCGGGAGGTCGTTCCTAATCACTTTTGATCGGCAGTTTCCGGATCGTTTTAAAAGCGCAAAGGCTAGCAGGCCCGGCGCTTACTTGATGAGCTACGACGCGGGGTTGCGGCGACTCAAACACTTCGAGGTCTTCCAGATTGTGATTTTACGTTTGTTTTTCGTAAGATTTGGGACAAGCCGAATTAATCGGTTTCGGAAATCGATTCCGATAATTTATTTGCTGGCTGAACGACTCGACTGGCCGTGAGGATTACGAAAAACACTTGCTTTCGCGCATCGCTTGACCTGATGTTGCATCGCCAAACATCCATGGGGTGGGCGAGCTTGTGCCAAGAAACAACATCTAGAAAAAATATCGTAGGACTTACTGGTTAATTCGCGCCGCGATGTCGTAATGAAGCTTAAGGTAGTTCTGTCGCTTGGTGTTCATTTCAGATAAGTTCGAGGAAAATGAGATAAAATTGCAAATACTTATCGATGGTATAAAAATCCGAAAAGATGCATGCATATTAAAGGTACTGAAAATATTAATTTAGCATAATAATTCCAAAATGGTCTTAACAAATTGATGAAAAATTAAATTGTTCAACAAGTCTTCCGGAAACCTAACTTTTTTTTTTATGAAAGTGCTTCGTTTACTTTTCTGAATACGTATGCATTTTTTCAGATTTCTCTGAAACTTATGCGAAGTGAACACTATTTGCAACGACTAGCTTAAGTTGTCGAATGCAATACTTTAGAGTAAAAAACCTAAGAATATCCAGTCAGAGAGCTCGATTTCCACCGAGCGGCCTGGCTTGTGAACACCGAGGGGATTACAATCTTGTCGCAGAATCGCGTCTATCACGCTGTTTAATCCTGGCTGACGAGATTATACAGCGACCAGATAGTTATGTCACTGGCTACTCAGACATGATAATCGAATTTCCGTGTATGTGCAGGGATGAGCTCGAGTGGTGGATACGCTTTGTGTTCGTAAAATATTGTCCCATTACTCGGATCTTCGAAATTGTTATTTCGATGGAATGTCAAAATATTTTTACACATAATTCCGGTTCCAGACTTTGGGGGAGGGGAACGAAGATAGAATACGCCGTTGGAGATTATTGCAATAGAATAACAGCTTGGTACCGTGACGGGATTAGAAAAGGAAAAAAAAAGATTGAAATCGACGCTTCCAGTTTATGCAAATTTTCTCATGCCGAAAGACAAACAATTTGATCTCTTAAAATAAGTAACATTTATTTTGTTTTTTTTTTTCTTTGATACATATAAAATATAAAATCATAACACAATGATAAATATAAAACGTAAAAAAAACAAACAGCTAACCTGTGAAATCAAACGGCGACGTTAACCTGCCTCGGTAGAAATGAAGCATTAATGAACTTGTAACGATGAGTAAACAAAATGATTAAATGTAGGGGAGAGCGGGGCGAAATGGGACAGTGGGGCAAAACGGGACAGTGAGGGTAAAACCCAATTTACCCTCACTTGGGGCAAAACGGGTTTGAAAATCCGGATGTATCGTTGGGACAAAATGGGGCATCCAAAAATTATTAGAAAATTAAGTTTTGCCCTCACTGTCCCGTTTTGCCTCGCTGTGCCATTTTGCCCCGGTCTCCCCTATCTCACCGCGCATTTTTAACCGGATTTTTCTGATCACTGTTTATTTCCGTGAGTTCATAACTCCGCTCACAAATTACCACAAACATCAATCAGTCTATGAAATTTTAGTATACCAAAATCTGTTTAGTTATTTTTTGCCGTTTCAACGTATACTGGCGCCTGCGGGAAGTCGCCGAGCCAGCGGTTCGCAGTGAAACGCATAACTCCGGTCTTGTTTGTCCTAGCGGGCAGTCGGGAGTAAAAAAGAGTTTGAGTATCACAGTCAATAATTCAAGACAGACACAACACTCATATATAACAGAGGGAAAAAAATGTATTATCAGCCTTTCGTTATATTGCATCGATGCATTCGATACGCGAGTCGAAAAAAAAAACGTCAAATACTATCTTGTTCGGGCACAATAAACGCGATGTGATTTATCGAATTCTTAATCTCTTATGAAATTCACTCTCCTCGGGCGATGACGTGTGTTAGTTGTCCAATTAGCCTGATGTTAACGAGACGACCGGTGCGTTCGGAACAACGCTATTCGGCTCCGAGGGATGCGTAAACGCGGCTGCTTTTTTTGTTTTTTGTTTTTGTGAGTCAGCGAGACTTGACGTCAAATCGGCAGTGATACAGCACTTTTCCCTGGTTTTACTATAAATATTCGATCCCGTGACGCATTAACAAGACTTTAATGTTTCAGGTAGGCATGCAAAAAGTCATGACTCGTTCGAGATTCCTTGCTTTTCCCCGAAACTATTGGGATGAACGATTTCCTACGAATCCTTCGTTGTTGCGATCCAAAGACCGTGACTGGAACGAAACTTGACAAGGGACATTCGAAGACATTGAAAAATATCAAGGACACCGCAAGTCCCCAGTGACGTCTGTCTCACGAACATGATCTCACCGCTTTGATCCGGAAGTACCCACCGATCCACTGTCTTATAAATTCTTCGCACAGTCGCCGATGTGCTCGTACTCGTACCGATCAATCTTCACTTAAATCCTCATCGCTCATCGCCAATGAAAAAAAAAATCAACAACAAAGCATACAGCGTTGGAGAAAAAAAGACAATAAAAAAAGGCAACAGCCACGCATACGCACAAAAAGCATTAAAATTACACATTGCAGATACAATAGATCACTGATAAGCCGGCGATCCGAGAATTCTCCAGCTCGATCGTGTTACTAGCGACATTTTTTTCCTTCATTTTTTTTGTTTCAAAGCTCATTCAGCTATGTAGATTCCTGTACAGTAGAACAGTGTTGTATCTGAGAACAAGCTTAATTGAAAAAAAATCTAAACAACGAGTCCGAGGCGCACGGCCTGACGAGCCTCTGATGATGTATTATACACGTTGACCGAGACGTGGCTGTCGCATTAATCGAAGCCGCTTTTTGGGGAGGGCCGAGAATAGATTCTTCGATCCGGTTCGAGACCCAGCATTTTTTTCTTCCGTCTTCTTTTTTTTGGGTTTATGGCGAGTTCAATTTTTTGTTTGTTTCTTTACAAAGAGTGAGACATTAATCCTCGCCGCGCCTCCTTCTCGCATCGTTGCCGATCGCTGCGAGGAATACCACCGGTCGCCCACACTGGGGATTCCCGGACGTGCGTTAGATACAAAGAGCTTGCGTTCTCCGCTCGATTGTCATACGCGACTCCGTTGCTCGGTCTCGCGTGAGGTATTTTTTTTATTTAATTTTATCGACAGCGCCCTCATGTCCGGTGATAGAGGCGATAATGGAATTATGTAATAAAAAAATAAAAAAAAAATAAAAGAAAAAAAAAACAAAACGGCTTGGTCTCGTGTTTCGAAAAAGTATCGGGCGCTTCCGCTTGTGAAATCTCGCCTTTCCGGAACGCAAGCCTGGGACGTGTAATAAAGCGACCCGTTCAAAGTTTTAAAGATCACGATACACGTCATGTAGTCGCAGCATTCCTCATTCCTAGATTACACACGGGTCGGGAGCGTCGGAATTTCGACGATGTCGAATTCGCTGGAAATTCCAGTTACTTACGCACGCGAAGCCCCCGCTCGTCCGGGCCGCGCTGAGATTTCAAAGAATTTCGGATTCCTCTTCCATCGCACTCGGTGAGAGAGGCTCGGCTGCGATCCCGTGGCCCAGAATTGTTTTCTCATGACCGGGAGAATATAATTGCCAAAAGCAGAAAAAGTACCATTCTCGTAAAATGAAAAAAAAAAAACAAAAATCTTGCAAATATCTTGTTCGCCAGTAAGGCTAGTGTGTCAAGGCGATTTTTTCGACGCGAAACATTAAGACAATAGTTTATTATGTCATTGACGACGACCGGGACGATATCGATCTCGAAAGAGGGTCTTCGATCGCGCTATTCTTTTATTAATCGGCATTCTCGTTGGGGATCGTGTAGTTTCAAATTTCACGTTGATGAAGTCGTTTTTGTATTTTATGGCGGAGTCAAAGGAGCCTCGTTGATGTTACGCTCAATCGTGCTGACACTTTTTTCTCCCCACGGCCCGCCCCTCGACGCGTTCCTTTTACTCAGCTCATCCCGATTGCCAGTGTGAAGTGGGGAAAAAAAGTCTGTAGCGTGCTCGAGAGGGAACATAGGTGTATTTTTCTTTCTTGGTTTATTATAGATGGGAGAGAGAAGAAAAAAAGGCGCTGGTATTTTTCAAGCAAATCCTTCACGAATGCGCGCCCAGCCTTCCTTCGGCGTTCCTTCGGCGAAATGTCATCCGGATAAGTGTATCTTTTAGAAAACACGCTCGACCATTTACGTCAGAGAGATCGCCCGGTCGCACCGGCCCGTTTCAAATCGTCGGGATAGTCATAAGTCCTCGTTGATGCGTCGGCTGGATTCAATACTCGAAATGCGATTATATTTCATTTTTTAAAATCTATCCCTTACTTAAGGCAGTCGATGCATGCTAGTCAACTGACGGACTATCTCGAAAACTTCGTGAATCGTCAAGTATTTTTTTAAATTCATATTCTATAAATCACAGTGCAAATAAAAAAGCAGTCGTTCATATTTATTTAGTAATACACAACAAAATCAAGCATATTGGAAACAGCAAATTATAAAGGTTGATTCGACTTGGATTGAACGGCACCGTTTTGGGAATAATTACTTCATTTAAGTTATAATTACTCTCGAAATGTTCGGTAATGGTATTTTCAAAAATATTGTATTGAATTGTAAATTTCTAAGAAATCCACTGCACCTTTCATATTGCGCCAAAATTCAGTGTATACACTTTAATTTTTGTTCTGAAGTGTTAGTTTGGTGAGGTTTTCATAAGCGCCCATGTATAAAACCTTTTTTTTGTATTAATTTTTTCGACAAGTTATTCACTTTGAAAAGGACTTTAACCACAATGTTACAGAAATTGAACCCCCAAAGTTTACAAAGTCAGATTCGAAAGGACTACCTTAATGAAGTGGACTTGACGTGCGGTGTATCGATGGGTCACGGAAAATCGGGCGGATTATCAAGTCGTGTGTACTCATCGCTTTCCGGTACAAGCTTTTTTTTGCACAAAATTAATAATGACGGACCGATCAAGTCCGCCAAATGAACTCGTTGACTATTTCATTCCAGTAGGGAATGACCTTCCGCAGCGTTTTACACGTTGCCACTACTTACAAGCAACATGATTGTACGTGAACACGGGTAGAGCAACGGATAAAAGAAGATAAAGCTGCTGCAGAAAAAAAATCGAGACAATCGCAGTTGTTTGCCCGAGACGAAAAGTGTACAATTGCCGGATCCGGATCCAGGTAATGTGCACGACGATTGCGCATACCTCGTTGAGATTTCCCGGTTGAGATTTTAAACGTAATTGGCCATTTGTTCAGGCTCTAAAATAAGGCATGACTGTGCACGACACCTCCGTGGCTACGTAATTCCCACGATTTTTTCCCCCCCGAACTAAACGCCACAACGAGTGGGAGAGGAATTCTATTCGATTCCGTGTTGCAGATCCAAGATAATCAAATTAACCGACTGTCTCATTACGCTTAATTGATGCGCATTCCCGGGAAAAGTCTGCGGGTCGTATGGGAAAAAGCCGCGGATCTTCGATTGACGCGTGAATAAAAAAAAACTCTTTCGATCTATTCTTGAACATTGATCTTTAAAAAATGCATTGTCATAATGGCGAGCCTCGGGAAAGTTGTATAAGCTTGCGGTTGGGTCAGGTCTTCCCGAATTCTCTATTACAATAATTACGCCAACGATTCCATCGCGATATCGGAGTGGTCCGTTAGAATATCTTACTTTTAAAACGTAAGTGCCAGCGAACGAGCCGATCAAAGTCCGCCACGTCTGGACTCGTCCGTCCTCGAAAGGTCGTTTCGAAATTCCATGCCTGATATTAATCAGGCAGCTCGGATAGACCGGTCGGTCTCCGGAGGAGGGAATAATTTTATTCACGATCGAACCTCTCGGCATGACACATGCAGACTTTTTCTTTTTCTGAGTTTTGTGTCAGTTGTGGAAAAAGGGCTTTTCCAAACGTCCGAATGCCCCGAGACTGCTCGAAATATGATTTATGGATTTTGGAATTTAGAAAAACAGGTCGATTTTCAACATTTTTTTAACGAGGATATTAGAACAAGGTCGGGTTTTATTTCACACAGTCAGTATAAGGAGTTATGAAGTTTGAGTTTTTTAAAATTGAAAAACATAAATTAAGAACGGAGTTATAAACAAATAACAATTAACATCGAGCATCGTATCTCAAAATCTATTCGTCCGATTGAGTTGAAGTTGAGACAGATTCTTGGTTAATCGTTTGTTACTAACAAAAAATTAAACATTTTTTTTTCTCAACCGGTCATTAGATAGAAAATGTTATAATCACGGATCTGTCCCAATTTCGAGTCAATCGGACGAATAGATTTTGAGACACAATGTCCAATGCTACTAGTCATCTGTTAATTGTTAATTGTTAATAATTCCGTTGCTAATTAATATAAAAAAAAAACTCAAACTTTATAACATCTTGTACTAATTGTGTGTAAAAACACGACCTCGTCCTCTAATAGTCACGTTAAAAAAAAGTTTAAAATCGACCTGTCATTTGGACCAAATCCTTAAGCCAGTGCCTTAAATCCTTCCCCAATAGCCAAGTAAAGCGGCAACGATACCCTCCGATATTTTCGAGATTTTTTTGTTCTTCACGGCTAAATAGATTTTCAAAGAGTATAATAAAGGCACGGTGGGAAATCACCGTGGGAAATCATTCATCACAAATATTCGTAATTAGAACGATCATCGGTGCCGAATCGTTGAGAATAAGGTCTGCAGTCTCGGGACGAGTCGTTCACCTTTCCCGTCTCCACTGACTTTCCTTCTCGCGGTTCTTCCGTCCCTCGAGGAACGAGGAACATCGTTATCAACGAGTTCCAGAAAAAAAAAATTACGTCGATCTTATGCGTATCGAATATATTGATGGAAATTTTATTCGTTCGACTCGATAAGATGGCACATCGTCGTACAGGAGTTCGTATATCGAAATCCCAACGTTCGCGTCTAGACCACGAGGAGACGCGCGAAGCAAGAAAATATAATCGTTCTTGCCCGCTTTCGGTGGAAATTTATTCATCAACAGGCCTGTCGCGCTCGTCACTGACAGGCACAATAACGGATACTTTATGATTGAAGGAGACCACATAGAATCCAGACTGTCCTATCGGGACTACACCGACCGTAGCTGAGTTTCGAAACGATGCTCATAACTCCTTGATCCATTGTACCGCGACCCACGCAATTTCTATTTCGAGATCGTCGATCGTGTGCTCTCCTGCGCATTCTCGCGCACAGCCAAGCGTACCATAATCATTTAACCAATTCCTCTTTCCAGGTCAACAATATCATTAAATAGTCGTCCCCGTAGTGTGTGTGTTTTTTTTTTTAATTTATCGATTATCCACCCCCTCGGGGTAAACTTCTCGTGCGTCAGTTATTACTGTCGCCATTACGCTTTGACATTCTTATGTTTTATGGCTCGTCCGCTGGTATTCCCAAGATTTATGGAAGCATTAAAAAAAAAGGCCGGTGCCGAACGACGCGCGATTGGAAAGAATGTTCTTCAACGGACTAATCCTCTTCTCTGCAATCCCGGTAGCGAACGTCTATGATCGATCGCGAAGCTTTCTTTTTTTTTTTGCTTCCCTGCTTGCGTGCACCGATTTGACAGTGGAGAAACGAATGTACGAAGTGCGGAAGAGAAACCGCAGATGAATCCATATGCATGTTTTTACACCTGGGAGGCCTGCGCAACGCCTCTGTAAGAGACGTCTGCGATGTGCCGATGAGGAACGTAAATTTATAGGACGTCGGGGTTATTCGAAGCCCACGCGAGTTGGCGCCATCCTTTTACGGCCGGATAATAGAAGATCTCACGCCTCCGGTAAATTCCAACGAAAAGTCTCGTTCACGTAGTCGTTGTCTACGGGGCTTTCGAACACCGACGTCGCGACGCGACGACACCAGTCTGGGTCGTAGTATGGCTATGTGCTGTTATGTCACGAGCGGGGGAAAAGAAGAGGATCCGCGATGAAGATGCGAGCGCGCGAGAAGGAAGTGATGAATAAAAAAAAAAGCGAGAAAAATGCGAGCCCCTGACAAGGTCGCGCTTAACATGTACCACGTCAATGGCCCCGATCTCAACTCGGTTCATTGACACCTTCGCATGTCTCGATGATTTTCTGCTATTCAATGTCTCCGTTGGCATGATTTCGTAAGGAGATTCGAAAAGCTACTCTTGCGGAATTCCTGCGAATTCAATTTTTTTTTTTTTATATTCCTATCCCGATCCTAACAACTGCAATTTTGTGGATTCCATCTTCAAAGCCCTGCGCCGGTTTCTCAATCGGCGGCGGCTGCTACGATAACGGCAGTCAAATGACGATGGTCTATCGTGCGCCGCGTACGCGCTCGATGCTAAGTGATTAAGAAATAGAACTTTCGCCCGAGGCACGACGGAAAACGTGAGATGAATTTTACGACTCGCGAGTATTCCTCTGGTACGAGTTTTCGAGAAGTTGCGTCCTTAGCTTATCAATATTCCACCTGGAGCTCCGTATTCTCATTGACGCGATCCAGACTAATCGAACAGGATTCTTGTACGACACGTGTTACTCCTTCTAACACGGCAGAGGCAATGAATAAATCAAAAAATATCTCTGGCGATTCTCAAAATGTTCCGGAACTAGTAACTTATGCGGTTGCCAATATCTTTAAATAATTCGTGACGCGACGTATGCTTAATGGAATCCTTGCATTTAACCGAAGCGACTCTCACTGGGTCAAACCTCATCAATCTCCTGTGTCGCCGATCTTTGTGCTCGTATCTCAAGATGCTTCAGTAAATTGCACATTGATCCGCGGGGCAGGTGTGTCCACCCTTGAACAGTAATCAACACGCACGGACATCCCTGACCGTAATCGATCACTGGTATCGATGACTCATCCGCAGCTTCACGATCAATGACCGTCCAGGTGGATGAGCCTTGCGCGTATGATAGTGAACGCAGTGTAAATAGCAAAATCGTTAGCATTCAAAGACCTCTGTAGAGAGCAAAATCAATAGAATGACCATTTTTTTTTGCTAGTTTCTTAGGTTTCTGTTTTTCATTAAAATTGTATGTCAGTTAAAATTGAGAGTAATGCAAGACACATTTTTTTGCACACTGTTCAGAAACGGATTCAGTAATCAATAAAAATCGTTAAACCTACCGCACCCGCCATGATGGTTCGGGCCACGATAAGCAGTCGACTTGCGTTTCTGTTTTCTTCGTTTCTCCCATTACATGTATCGCAAAAAATCCCGGTAGAGAAATTTTAGTAGAGTTTTAATACAGTAGAGTTGTAATATGGTAGAGATGTAAATGTGCCAAAAATGTTATCCCGTCAATAAACGAAGGATCATCAAAAAAGCCTTGCGCGTATCAGTACTTTACCGTCGAAACACCGGAAAAGTCGCTTCGCGGTCTTGAAAGCTTAAGCATAAAATGTGAGTAATTCATTGCAATTATATCGTGAAAACGAGAAAACCAACGCGACTCTCCCAATCGCAAAAAAGAAAAATGGGTGAATGAGATAAATAATAAACGGGTATCCGAAAGAGGGTATTACCATGCCGAAAGTAAGTTACGAAGGAGGCGCATTTGACTATGCGCAGCGAGTGGGCTCCGTTTGTTCCCGCGTGAAGTCACTTTGACTTTTATTGTCCGAGGGCAGTTCCCGATTCTGCCATAGCACGAGAATAGAAGCCTATACGTGACGCGTCGCCGAGACACAACGCAACGGAAAGTGTTAACTTTATATTGGTAGTTGACCATGTATGCATATTTTATTACCGATATATGTCGTACGGTTACGGCGTCAGCCCGACATTTATGTCGGGCTTTTAAGTAGTCTAGAGGCATTTTGGGAAGAGAGATACAGCGTGAACATGCGAGGATGCGATATCGTAATACTAGCAAGGCCCGGCAACGGCTCTTACTGTGGTTATAAATACCTATCAAACGTGCATTAATACAAATACCATATCTGCATAACGTAGGAGAAACGACACTCCGTCCCGTAAACAAAAGTCCAATATAACGCTTTTGCCTTATTCGAAAGCGTAACGACAGGGCGGCAAGGACGATGCGCGGTCGTCGAGATACGACTTTGCCGGGTATTCTGCAGCATCCGATTTCGATCGAGAAAGCTGTAAGACAGCGCGAGCTACGCGAGTCGCTACTGTAACCTATGATCAATTCGATGAAATACCAGATTCCTGAATAAAAATTTGTTTTCATTTTCGAGACGAAGGCATTTCGGAATCTCTGCGCTCCTCTCTCTCGGACTGACGTCAAAGCCGAGGACCGTGTCGGCGCCCGGCTTCGCATCTAGAATGTCGTAAAAAAAAAACTTTAATCCGGCGCCATCCGGTTCATCGGAGCTATACATCTGTCGCATCGCTCTTATCCACCATCAATAATTCTACTTCGCGTGAATGATGAAGAATCGATCGAAGGAACGCGTACCCATTTCCATTTTTTTTTCTTCTTTGAGACTCCGGCGTTCAATTGAGAAGGTCTTTAAATTATTCATACAATTAGCGTATCGTTGTCGATCGATGCAGACCGCTCATCGATAATTCTTTCAATCGACACTAAATTATATCCACGCCGTCTCTTAATGATTTTCGTTTTTCTTCGAATTCTGTATTGGGTAGGTTTCTCCCGATGAGAAAACGAAATAGAACGACTCCGTTGTTCCGTCGGACACCGAAGAGAATTAAAACAGTAGCAAACCCTCGACTCCACATTCATCATCCACGGGACTTACCGTTAATCGGGTCTGGGTATGGAAAAAAAAAAGAAACGATTTGATCGTTCCACGCAGATCCGGAACTGGAATGTGCTCGGAGGCTCTTCGCGAATGACGTATATGCGAGAAGAGATGTGGTCATTCGAGAAGGACACGCGATTTCGAACGTAAAACAGCTCGTTATATAGCAGAATCCAATTTGTGACTGCCGAGTATGAGAATCATTCCGGTCGGGATTGTCGTCACTGAGACGAGGAATCCCGAATGAATACATGGTAATTAATCGAGAACGTCTAGCGCTGGCGCCAACGGCGACGAGGATGTGCGAGATCTATGGATGACCCGATACTCGATGTGTTCGACGCCTCCCACCCAAATGCAAAATACGATTTTGACCGCAAATCAAACGCGGAATTTGTCCAACCGAGTGCTTTCTCTACCAGTTCGACCACTCGTATATTGGAGCCTCAGTAAAACGGTTTGAATTCTAAGCGTCTGCTCTTCAAGTCAGATACAAGATATATATATATATATATATATTTTTAATAGCGTTCGTTGTGTAGAACGTTCATTAACATAATGTTTTGGCAGCAAATCGCAATAAACGTGCACATTTATCTCATCTAACGAGACTCGTGATGCACGTTTTTCGGAAAAAAAACTTTTGTTGGCGCTGAGCTCATTCCCGACTATAATAAATTTAACACGTCCAACGTCCTGCTACTGGGAAATCGGGATAGCTAATGCGAGAGCGTGCGCGTTATTACTATGTAGGGAACACGTTCATCCGCGTCTAGCCGGTCGCGACGACGAAAAAAAAATTGACATGGGGAAAAAAAGAAGAAAGATGAAGAGCAAGTATTCAGTCGAGATTCAACCGAGCGATTATTCCGGTCCATATGTATGCGCATATCCATGTACTCAACTCAATACGCGTACGCGTTCGCGTCGGTCAGTTTAAAAATATATATTTAACGTTCATCGAAAATGATGTATACAAAAGGAGGCACGTCAGTTGGCACGTCAGGGTAAAGACGAGAATACCCGAAAGCCACCAATCATTCTAAATTGTCAACAAGATACAAACATACGTCGTAAAGAGAAATATTAAGTGAAACACCTAGAGAAATTAGTCACCCTAGGATGAGAAACAGAGAATCGTTCTTATTGCGTTGTTAATTTCGAGCGGATAGAACCGATGAAGTATTGGTGCACACACGAAAGCCGCGTTATTGTCCATCAGTGTCGCATATACGCGTGATGGGCTTGATGAGCTGCAAATAATGTTGATAGATTGTAATTACACGTACACAAAAATCGCGTACATTTACACTCTATAATTTGATACTCACGTTTGTAAAACTGGGCCTGAAAATTTACTTCGGGCAAAAGTTGATGGACTTTTTGGAGAACCGTTGCACCGGTCGCTAGAGCCATGTCGACGTTCCAAATCTAAAACATGAAAGGAAACCCGTGATATACACTGTAAAACAAATTCGTAGGAAATTTAATGTACCGGACCGGCAGTTTTGGTGCAAAAACTGCCATGTTAAATTTTATGTACAATTGTGATGAAAAATTAATGTTCAGTGTATTAAAAACATTGGAAACGCTTTATTTTTAATGATTTACTTTAATTTTACTATAAAATTACTGTAATTTTTATAATTGACTATAATTTCAATGAAAAAGAATATTAATTTTTCACCATAATTGTACATTACATTTAATGTACAATTAATGTTTTTTTTACAGTGTAGTGTATGAAGAGTTAATTGAAAATCGAGAGTTCCTCACCTGTATGAGATCGTCCCGGTCTCTGATGGACACGGTAATCCCGCAAACTTGGTCACCCTCGGCAATACAGTCGGTAAATTGTTCGCCAATCGCTGCTAAAACCACCTCTTTCCAGACAGTTTCCTGTAATTCGGAGGATTAAAAGTATAGTTTATCGGACATTGCACAAAGTTGCCTGTAATTCGGAGTATTAGAAGTATCGTTTATCCGAGGAACAGCGACAGTCCTCGAACCTACCGAGTCCCTCTTGTGACACTTCAGTCTCCAGGTTCCACCTTTTTGATTAACAGCTTCTTCCCAAATGGGCAGTCTCCCATCTCTCATGAGATGATAACTGTATTTGATCTGTAACAGTTTCAAAGGGCCGATTAACTTCTTCCCATTGAATCTCTCAATTGTCAACATTCGCTTACCTGAAGTTCGTTTGCCTTTGGTATATTGTTGTACACCGCCCAGAAACCTTGCACTGTGTTGACGGTATAGATTTTCTTCAAGTTTGCCTTGTACTCGACCGCAGTCGTCCCAGGAACTGCTCTGCCGATATTACAAGATTATTTTTAAATGGTTCGACATTGATGAACGAGTTGAAGAATCGAGTTAGACAGAAATTAACATTTTATCTGTCGCATTGACGTATCGGGCCAAGGTTTTCAATGCTAGGGTGGGACAAAGTGATTTTCTGGAGTTCCATTAGCAACACTCGTTGGAACAAGATGCATTTATCGAAGTGGTGGCATCGAAGTTCCAAATGTCATGCGACAAGTTCACTGAGAGCGATCGCACTGTCCGACGTTGCGTCTTGATTGTGGGGGAGAAACTCACTTGTCGAGCCAGAATGTCCAGGAGGATTGCAGAGGGATTCCCGACGTATCTTCTTCCTGAATACTCTCGGTCGTCTCGTTCGTGAACGCCGGTGATGTGGACAGGTTCTTGGACGAGCCGTCAGTCGGCTCCCAATCTAACGCAGCCATGTTTAAAACGAATCGGGCCACTGGCGTTCCGAACTTTGGATCTTGAGGATCATGTGACGGGGCGCCAGCCGACTGTCAGCAAACAGCTGAGCTCGAAACGGTACCCAATATCGAGTGTAGCGCCGCTTCTCTCGTAACTTTTCACACTACAGACGATTGCTCCGTTGTCAACAATGCGAGGCTTTTCGGTGCTGATCATCATCGCGAAAATCGAGAACACTGTAAAAATGGTGAATTTAATGTACTCGAATTTGAAATTTGCCTTCATTACTTACATTAATTCAACATTAATGTACTTTTTTTGGTAAAATTTGCATTCAAATTAAAATTTGACTGAAATTGCAACGCACATGTGTATGAAATTTCAGAAACAATTTATGTAAAAGAGCTTCCAATAGCGGTCGTTAACGATCAAAAAATATTTTTTTACAGTGAATTCATCGAGTACTAATATTCCATACGATGATAAATGCTAAACGGGTCGATGGATCGATAATTCCATCTGCGGCAAGGCTGCCACTTCATCTTCGATCGATCGAACGATCCTCTGTTTTATCATCGAGCGCTCTTACAGATTTCTGCATAGATCCATAGCTTCAGCTAAGAATCGTACTTTTGTTTTTCTTTGAATTCTATATTGTATAATTTTTGACAATCTTACAGATTTCTGGCTGAGATATTACTTTGACCTGACTCGTCTTACGCCAGTCGTAAAGTAACTTTTCGATCGTGTTGATCTCCGCGTGACATCCTTCGAGCTAATCACTGCCCGGTGTAATTGAGTATAGAATGTCCCGTTTCGTTCTGTTGATGTTATTAAAGTTGACCGCAGCGGTTCTCGCGGTACCCGTGAACAATGCCGCAGGGCCGAAAAGGAACATGATTGACGAGAATGACGTTATTGCCTCTCACGAACACAACAAATATCGGGGAAAATCCTCACAGAGTACGTATACAGGGCACATTTACATCTCTACCGCTCACAACTCTACCGGATAATAACTGTACCAAAAAAGACAACTCGAACCACTCTACTAGAAAACATCTCTATCATATTTAGCGGAGGGCGGGGCAAAATGGCATAACGGGGCAAAACGGGATTATAAGGCAAAAGGCAATTTTCTAATAACTTTTACATGGTGGCGATGGTGGTGCGTGGGGCAAAACGGCGTTGAAAATCCGGATGTATCGTTGGGACAAAATGGAGCATTCAAAAATTATTGGAAAATTGTGTTTTGCTCTCATTGTCCTGTTTTGCCCCACTGTCCCATTTTGCCCCGCGCTCTCCTACAACACTGTCGTATTAGAACTCTACCAAAATCTCTACCAGAAAGTAAAAAAAAAACTTTACCGCACTTGAAATGCAACTCTACCGGAATTGAAATAAAACTCTACCAGAATGGGAATAAAACTCGACCGGAATACAAGGCTAGACGGTAACCTTCTATTCCAGTAGAGTTTTATTGTAACACCTTCTAATATACCGTCTAGTCTACCGTCTAGCCTTGTATTCCGGTAGAGTTTTATTTCCATTCCAGTAGAGATTTATTGCGGCAGATCGTTTTTTACATTCTGATAGAGTTCTAATACGGTAGAGTTGTGAGTGGTAGAGATGTAAATGTGCCCGTATACAGTAATAGTTGTGTGAAATGCGAGTGAATCGTTGGAAATTATCACAGAATGCGACGAATATATCCGATCGGTTGGGGAAATAATGTGGGTCTTGCCGCTCACGACATCGCACCGAGTACCGATTTCAAGGGATTGCAAAGTACTGGTCAACCCATTGATATCCGGTGGGGTGATCGCCCGGCCGGGTGAATTTCCACACATGGCTGCAGTCGGATGGTTGTTGAAGGACCGAACGATCGGTTATTACTGCGGCGGAAGTCTCATATCTGATCGATGGGTCTTAACGGCCGCTCACTGTACCCACGGACCATTGTGAGAAACTAAATCAATAACGTGTGACAGAGTAAAAAAAAATATTCTATCTTAAATCGCTTTGCTCGCAGAGGCGCGCCTTTCGCGGTGCTCCTTGGCGTCGATCGGCTGAGCGACGGGAAATCAGGTAAATTGGTGCAAATCGATAATGTAATCAGGTATCCGGCTTACCGGCCTCCAAGCATGTACGCCGATCTCGCGTTACTGAGATTATCGATGTCGGTAACTTTCGGATCCGACATAAAACCGGCCTGTCTCCACTCCCAATTCGACGGAGCGCCGACCCGGGCGTGGGTCACTGGATGGGGTTCGACACAAAACGGTATTTATCGATAATCGATTATTTTTTTATCTGTAGTTCTCGTCGACGAATAACGCAACGGTTTTTTGACGAATCCTTTTGATGCTTCAGGTGACGAGTCGAGCGATGTTTTACTCAAGGCGAAGCTCAGCATTGTCGACAACGTTCGTTGCTCGATGCTGCACAATTTCACGACTTCCGTTCCAACCGGCGTAGTACCGAGCATGCTGTGCGCCGGCGATCCCGAAGGAGGCTGGACGAGGGACACCTGCCAGGGTGATTCCGGTGGGCCGCTCCAAACGATTCATCCGAACAGCTGCCTGTACGATCTTGTAGGAATAACGAGCTTCGGACAGTTGTGCGCGACCCCAGATTCGCCGAGCGTGTACACCAGGGTCTCGCATTACGTCGAGTGGATCGAGTCCATAGTCTGGCCGGATGACGATTGACATTTGTCGCAGTGACATAACAGTTTGCAATTACTATCTAAATAATGGTAGTAATTATTTCGAGGAAAAAAAAAATCGTTTATGCTGAATATTAATGAATACACTATAATCAGTTTTTTTTGGTCTTTGAAATCTTTCCGATCAGCTTGCCGGCTCGATTGTACGAACGAGGCCGAATAAATTAACGCTGTTTATTAGTTTTATTGTGCGCAACTGTATCGAGCGAACACATTGGCATAATAATGAATCGGTAACAAAGATAAGGAAACTCAGGCATCAATAGACCACTAAATCACACACCGACACGCTCCACTTGCAATTGCATTCTGGCACACGTATTGTAGTGGTCGAGCTAGAACACTGATTTACGAATTGAAAGTAAGCCGATAATCAAGGTCTGAATAATTTCCGAAAGCCTTGGGAGCTTAAAACGGCATATGAGTTTTTTTTTTTCAAACTTCATTATAATCTTGTTTATCAACGCTATAGTACTTTCTCTTCCAAACTCGCGGTATAATCCTTAACGGCGGATGGTAAGTCAGCGAACGCACTAAGCGGATTCTGTGGATTTATACATTATACATGAGGCGTGGATATGTTCGGTGCGTTAAACCCGTGATCCACGTGCTGTGGCCCCTCACTTGCCGGTTACAGACCGATGCGACAACAAGGCTACGACGCACGACAAACTCCTGCTCCGAAATATCACAGTCTTTCGTTGGTATTTCTTTGGTTATCATTTTCGTAATATTCAATGGAACCGTGGTGAATGTGAAGGAGAGTCGATCAACGGCCGATTTTAATTCGGCTGAGCTCAAGAAACTCGGGATGGGCCTGAGTAACACCAGAGTCAAGGTATCGCAGACTTATTATTCCCCGTGGTTATTTTTACACTCGACGATCGAGCAGGTTTGACGCACATACGCATGGCAAGAGCTCATTTGAATCCGGCTGTTCGAAAGTTTTTCCATGGTCGAGTTAACGATTCACGTGTATCCGTCGTCTGGCGTTCCGACCCCGTCTGCACACCAGAGTTACTCGATTGTAATAAATAAATCGTCGGGCAATAGTAAAAGTAGGTCGATACACTTGGGAGAGGAACGAGAAAATTTTCATTGTGGAACTCTCGGGGCCTCCGCATGGTGGCAATTTGGCTCGCGCGATCGCGTGGGGGGGGGCTTCGCCTACATTCCCCGGCGCACCACGTTTGTCTTCTTCTTCGTGCTATCCTGGCATCGTGATCTTAACCAACCTCGATTGAAGGTCCCACTGCCTATTCGGACGCGATTCGAAACGTTTCATCACACAACTTGCCCGTTTTAACGTTGGGATATTGTAATAACGATACAACGATAAGAAACCGCGGTCCAGATGCACCCTCGATCGCGCACTTACCATTGCAACGATGAAAACAAGGACTACGGCTAATAGCCCTAAAGTTATTTGTGAGTGAAAAAATAAATGAATTATTATGCCCCAGTGAATTGAGTTAAGATGACCGTAAGATTCGCATCGCTGTCTGTATAGTTGTTTCGTTGCGAAACGGCGAGTCATGTGTTAACCGATTGATCGAAGGTACGTTGTCATTGTTTTTTAGAACCCGTATCTTCACTCACCAATGTTCTTGTGGCGACAGAGATGGTTGCTCTTTGTAATATTGATTTTTGCCGGTACGATACTCGTCGCCAGCCAATATTTCAATAGACCTGCAGCGGCGCCCGCTCCACCGCCGATACGGGACAGTTACAGCGACGACGTCGCGACGGAAGTATACGATGAAGGTACGTAGAACCGAAGATCAGCTAATTTTTTTTTTCAAGTGTTTGGCATCCAATATTTTTGATGGGCCAATTTTTTTTTAAACTTATTTATTTTTTGGTATAATTACGGACTGTGCAAGATACAGGCACAATACCTAAACGTATCGGCCAAGTAAGACAATGCCGGATTGAGAGAGTACGTCGCAAAAAATAAGTAAACATATTATTAATATTAGCTGATGAAAGTGAAAAGATAACATTAAAAGAAGTTTTATAAAATGCCTGCATAACAAAAATAACAAAAATTCGTCTCGTTACAAAATTTTAACTCGATGACAATAGGCTTTTTTTTACTAATATGCTCTTTGCCTGTCTATGTATAGACCCATATAATTATCTATCTGCTCTATTACGTTACAGTTTATCGACGGTGGTACAACTTCTCCGGCGAAGAAAAATGGTACAACGACAAGCACTTGTCGATGTTCGATGCCGACTTGCTCACGGAAATTCGTGAAAACTGGATGACGAAGAAGTCTCCGCTAAGCGTTTCGTACACCCTAAAGGAACCGGAAGTGAGGGACCCCTCGATGGGCCAAGCCCGAGTGATAATGGATATTTTCGAGAACAAAGTAATTTCATTGATCTACAGCAGAGCTGGGCAAATACCCTGAGTACTTCAAGTGCTTAAAGTATCGTCGTATTGAGTACTCGCAGAACTAAATTGCTGAAGTTCTGAGTACCAGGCACTGACTCAGTACTCGATACTGCAATACGTACTTCAAGTAATTAGTGCATTCGCCCAGCTCTGATCTACAAAAGCCTCTACGTTTCACGCGCGATCATACATTAATATTTTCTAATCCTTTCGCAGACAGACGGATTTTTCATTGAGTGCGGTGCGTACGACGGTGAAACGAGAAGCAACACACTCGTTCTCGAACGATTTCTCAGATGGACGGGGCTTCTTATCGAGGCGGATCCTATAAACTTTACGAAGATGTTGGGCAAGAATAGAAAGGCTTATATGTCACCGACGTGTCTCAGCATCAAGCCTTATCCGATGAACGTAAGCATTTCTGATACGAGGTAGTCCGTTACGTTTTTGTTCACTCTGCGATAATAATGCTGATTTCATTCTTTGTTCTAGGTGTCATTTCTGATGGCGCAGAATGTCGGACGTATTCATGAGCCCGATAACACGGTAACCGAGGAGTCTCAGAAGTACGGTCGTGACGTCGCTCACAGTGGGAAACACGTGACGGTTCAGTGTTTTCCCCTCGCGTCTTACATCGCTGCGCTCGACGCTAAAACCGTTGATTACTTCAGTCTCGACGTGGAGGGCAGCGAGATGGAAGTGCTGCAAACGATACCGTTCGATCGCGTCGATATAAAGGTGCCGAGAACCGGTTGCGAAATTTTTTTTCCCTCACATGGTTTATAATGATAATCAACTTTCAGACATTGTCCGTCGAGTATATTCACAACAAGAGGGATCGACGTTACATGATCGATTTTATGGCGAAAAAGGGCTACTACGTATACAGTTTCGTCGAGCATCGGGACAATCTGGCGAACGATGTGATATTCGTCAAGAAAGGATCGTGACGACAGATCGTCTCTTAATATATGGATTGAATACAATGACTAGCCGTACGCGCGTTTATATTAAACGTGTGCGATTGTAGGGATTAAATGAGCTCATGAAATATGGAGAGAGATCTGAGATAAAAAACTGACCGCACGGGTCGTCTACTCTGTAATATGCGTGATATGTGTCCGCAGGTGACAATATAGTGATAGCACAACGTATTAAAACCGAAATCTGCCTATACTGTAAAAAAAAAAAAATCGTATGAAATTTAATGTACGGACTGGAAGTTTTTATGCAAAAAATTGTATATTAAATTTCATCTACAATCGTGATGAAAAATTAATGTTCACTGTATTAAAAACATTGGATATACTTTAATTTTTATAATTTAATTTAATTTCATTGAAAAAGTATATTAATTTCCCACCGCAGTTGGACATTAAATTAAATGTATCAGTTTTTGCATAAAAACTTCCACTCCGGTATATTAAATTTACAATTTTTTTTACAGTGCTTCAGCACCGCACGGGAAGCTCCGCAGTCCCGACGGAAAGACCCACAGCGAACTGGAACTGTTCAAGCAGTTTCTGATATCAACCCGCAGTGTCGTCACAATATCGTCACCTGCGGACAAACATATCTGCATTGTGCCGGAACGGCGTGTCGGTTGTTACGGTACGCTTTTCTTTTCGAGATCTGTCAAGGATTGCGCATAACTGCAACAGGGCCTGCTCGAAAGGAGTGGCTCGTACAAAAAACATGACAAGCATGTCGCAGAGACAGCTGTAAATAATAATGAAGATCAAATGCCGGATTGCTACTGCGAGTACTTAGTTTATTTCGCAGACAAATAAATGTACGATAAAATAATTACAATGATTAATGTACGGCTTTACTTGTAGATAACTCGACTACCAACTTGAGCGGAACCCCAGAACGAAATAAACATAGTAAACTATTATCACGTGTGTCGCTACAATATCACTGGAGATATCACTGTTCTCTATCGAGTCGACTAATCTTATTGCCATGAATTCTTGGTGCGCCTAACGGTTGATTGTACCTTTCGACTATTTACAAACAAAAAAAAAGAAGAAAAGAAAAAAAAACAAGAACAAAAACATATGTACAGCCAAGATCGAAACATTTCGAAACATTTGGAACGATCGTAATGTTTGGTATGAAACATTTCGATCGTTCGCTACTCCGCAGTCGAAATTCAGTGATCTCGAATGAGCTTCCACGAGCAGAGCGCTCGCTGATCGTCCGGCGCCTTGCCGAACGGTTTCGTTCCGTCTGGCGCCACGTATTTGTTCACTTGGTAGTCGAGTAAAACTTCGTAGTTGTAAATGTCCGAGCCAAGCTGCTGAGTGAGCGGACTGGTGTTTGTCGTGAATATTCCAGTGAAGCCTTTTCTCTTCGCGAGTCTTATAGACTCGTCCTCCATAAGCTTCATCATTATGACGTTTTGAGCGGCGTTCAGTTCGTTGTGCGTACCCATCATGAAAGTATGAAATATCTGTCCGCGGCCCTGAGGGAGTTTGCCGTCTCTGATGGGTCCCTCGAGGCACTCGAGGAACTCGAATATTATCGTGAGCTTCGAATTCACCGTCACTTCCGGCTCGTCTCTCGCGTCGAAATTCAACGACGCTGCGAGCACTCTTTCGTCGCCCTTGGCAGCTTTCACCACGAAGCAGAAACCTTTCTCGACCAGAGCGTCCCAAAGTTTCTCCAGAAGTTCTGTATAATCGTTCCTACTAAGATCGGGAAGGAGCCATCTTTCGAGATCGGCTTTCGCGTAGAAGCTGTCGGTGATTATTCTGAAAAGTACAATGGAAAATAATAACTTACTTCACTCGGTGCGAAAATGGCAGTTTTTATGGTTGTTTTACACACGCCCAGCGTGCGTAAAACTCCCATTTTCGCACCTTGCGAAGTAAAATTTGGTACGATACTCGTGCGAAAAAACAATTCTCAACTCGTGTGAATGCAACACATGACTTCGGCTCCTGCCGCAAGCTCACACTTGTCAGAAAAAGTTTTTTCGCACTAGGATCGTAATGTACTATTGCGATACAAGTGCGGTAAAGCAAACTTTATACGGACGCTATGGTGTGATTCGCACGAACCGATAGCGAGCGCTCCCTGTGGGACAAATGCGGCGAGTGCGACTCGCTTGATACTCCACGCATAACATTCGCTACACCACACTAGTATTGCATAATATTTTTTCAATGAATGCAGGAGAAGTGCCACTCTGTGCCTGCTGATTGTGGCGCTATGCAGCAAGGCCTGCGGTGCATGCGACGCAGTTCACGCACGCTGAAGCGTGCATAAAGTAAGATCGGACCGATCGATATTTATAGTACACTTGGCTGTAATGCGCCACTTTCGCCACTCTCGGCAGGCCCGAAAAGTGGCACTTTTCATGTACGCGATACAAAAAATAAGTTGGTTCATTAATATAAATATGTGTATAAATAATAATAACTTTCTGTACAAATAATTAACTGAATACCGATTGGAATTGACGTCACCTACTCTATAACTTCCGTTTTGTGTGAATTATTGAGTTGCTCAATAACGTATTGGGATTCGTCCATCGACTCGTCGGACTCGTTCGTGTCATTGCTCAGTTCCATTCTGTCGAGTATTGCGGCCATGCTCTTTGCGGCAATAAAATCCGTGATACTGATCTGGTAGCCTTGATCGCGCAACTTTGTGACCGTGTAGATGGAATTGAGCGAGTTGCCACCGAGTTCGTAAAAGTTTGAGTTCACGGTGACCGGTGAACGGCCACTCTTTCCAATAATCGCGCCGACGGTCGGAAAAAGTATCTTCGCTTTTTCGAGATGATGCTCCGGCACACCGTTGTAGTCGCAGTCGACCGTCAGTTCCGCTTCTGTGAAAAATTCGGGAGAATTCGCATCGTCGAATCGAGTGAGATAAAAATAAAAATTCCTTACCATTGAGATTCGAAGATTCGTATTGTTGGAGCAAAGTCTGCCTGTCGGTCTTTCCATTGACGAGAAGTGGTATCGAGTCGATGACGATTACCTGAGGGACCATGTAAGGCGGAAGTCTGCTCTGCAGATAGTCTTCGGTCTGCAGACCGGAAACGGAAGTTGCCTTTTTGGCGGTGACAAAAGCGATCAGGGCCTGTCGAATTAAAATTTACGTAAGGTACGGTCTTTGTAGTTGTGAAATTCGCGGTTGTGAAATTCGCCAATTGACCATTTGAATTTTTTTTGTTTTTTTTTTGTTTACGAAGACACATCGCTGCCTCGCGTACCTGAGAAAGTTCGCCGGGCTTGTAACAAAGAACCACAGCCTTGTCGACACCTGGTGCAACAGTCACTGATCTCTCGACTTCGGCGAGGTCGACTCTGTGTCCTCGTATTTTTATCTGAGCATCGGTGCGACCTTCGTAAACGACTATGCCCTTGACTATTCGCGCATAATCACCGGTGCGATAGATGGTCCGGTATTCTATAAAATCGTGTGAAATAATGATTAATTCATCGTCGACAAGCGATGTTTAATTTATGAGACGGTCAGTCGAGAAAAAAAAAACCAACAACTCGAATGTTCACGACGTCGAGCGTGTTAGCACGAGTATACAATAAGTACGTGGCGATGGTGAAACTTCGCAAAAACTTATATCGACAATGTAACGCGCGGCCGGTGAAGTAATCTTCGGTTACTGAGGAATTTTTTCTTTTCCACATTTAGCGCGCCACGCCACTTAAGAAAGGAATTCCGAATCGTTTATAGCGGCGTTCTTTTTTTTTAACCGTCGCAACGGGATAGAGGTAGAGTCGGACGTTAATCGTATAATCAATCAATTCATTTGAAAGAGATTCCAATCCCTGCGGTATAATCGAGTGGATCGCTAATTGCACGATTGAGTTGTTAATTTAATCTCAGGGGTATCGATATTAAAAGTGTTCTTTTACGATTACAGTAAAAATAAGACATTCAATTGCCGACGATTTCCGCATTCTCGTTGGAGTTTATGATAATTATCACCGCGAAGATAATCGTTTTATGAGAAATGATAACGCGTGACATTGCTCGATATAGAGCAATGTCTCGAGGTCGTTTGAAAATCAATGGCATGAATCATTCCGAGGGGGCCCTACTTCGTCGGTGAACGATTATTCTTATTAACGAGCGAATAATAGGCTTCTTCTCGCAACGAGACCTTGGCTGGTCATTAAATTGCGAAGGGAGAGGCTGCGGCCGTCTCTTCGCCAGCGGCAGTTTTTATCGTGCAGCCTTCCTTTTTAATAAACTCTACACGATATTTTTCCACCGGAGCACCGAGAGTTAACGATGGAGCACGGTAACAATTCAATTTCACCGATCGCGTCGACGATTTTTTATCATACCTGGATCGACGGCGTGAGGATTGCTCATGAACTTGTACGGATCCCTTCCGCGAATGTAACCGGCCGCTAAATTTCGTCCCGCAACGACGAGTTCCCCAACTTCACCCCGAGGGACGAGACGCATTTCCTTGTTGACCAGGTAAACAATGCAATTATCCAGAGGACGTCCAATCGGCACTTTCTCAAACTCCTCGAGATCGTTGGCGTTTCTCAACAGGTGATAAGTCACGTCACCCATCACTTCGGTACTCCCGTAGAAATTGGCCAATATATGACCGGTTGAGAAACGAGCGAAAAATTGTTTAGCCAGAGAGTGCGGAAGAGATTCGCCGGAACAGATCCAGAGCTTCAGAGACTGGAGTGCATCGTCCTTGTTCTGTGCGCGTAGGTTCGATAATAATAATAATTTTTTTTTTTTATAATAATAATTTGATTCAATTCGATTCAATTCACTGCATATACACTATTGTATCGCGCGGTTACCTGAAGACTCAGATACATGAGCATGGATCGGAGGAGTGACGGTACGAGAACCAAGCGACGAATCTGAAAGAAGATTCGCAAGCCGATAAATATTTAAAAAATATAATCACGCGATCGTCGAAAACAATTGTGCGAATGTGAGGGCATTTTTACCTGATGTTTCTCCAATACTTTGACGAATCGCGTGGGATCTTTGGTAACTTCTCGGGGAACGACGACGATCGTTCGAGCCTTCAGAAGCGGTCCCCAAATTTCGGGCGCGCTGTCGACGAAAGTCAATGCAGTTTTGAAGACGCAACGTTCCTCGTCGTCGCCGTAAGGGAGCTCGCGCCATTGCCAATCGAGACGATTCATCATGGTAGCGTGCGGCAATCTGACACCTTTTTTTGTTTGTTTTCAAAGTTTCGACGAGTTAGAAATTGTACATCAATGAATGAATAGGTAGGGGAGAGCGGGGCAAAATGGGGCAGTGGGATAAATCGGGACAATAGGCCAAAACGCAATTTTCCAAAAAATTTTAGACGCCCCATTTTGCCCCATTGATACATCTCGATTTTCTGCCCCGTTTTGTCCCAGTCTACCATCAAAGTATTATTGGAAAATTGCATTTTGCCCCGCTGTCCCATTTTAGCCCGCTCGTTTCTAAATGGTATATGGTAAGTGGTCAATGGTCGATTTGGACATTGACGGTGATATTTCACCTTTCGGTATTCCGGTGCTACCGGAGGTGTAAAGCACGATAGCTATTTGTTCCGGATGTTCGTCTAGCATCAACGGGTCGTGCTGTTGGTCTTCCGATTTTTCCCACAGCTGTTCGAAAGTAATGATGGGCGTGTCTTCGAACAGCATCGTTTTATCTGTCAAAGTAGATATCGAGTGTTTAATCCAAGCCGAGCAGTGTATATTGAGCAAGTGGATCAGTGTGAAGTGGAGCAGTGATCGTTTCGAGAAACATTCCTCATTGATTCCAAATGTCCGTATGAGGAAGACGGTATATTACTCATTCAGCCGTGAAGCAGACTGAGCAATATATCGCGAGGGAGATGGAATGGCTAGTCAGCCTACAGCCAATTTCTGCTCTGTTCACTGGCCATTGGGAGTTTCTCGAGGAAATAGCCTTTAAATACTGGCTTTTACACGTATGCCGACGGCAATGGTTTTCCTCGGACTGACCTCACGGTCTATATTTCATGCATGACTACAGAGCAAGTTTTTAAAATTTTAAGTACACGAGTACAGCAGACAACTGCGTAAGTTGTATCCACATAAGTTTCACCGACCGGACAAGTTGCACCAAGCACGGACCGGGTAAATGCATCGGTCTTTTCTAGGAGTCTTTCCACCTGTATGGCGGGGAGACGAAATACGCCTTCATCTTGTTATTTGCCTATCAAATCGTACCTGCTCCAAGTTTTTGTATGGGAAGGGAGAGTGGACGGACATTAAGGCAGGTAGTGGGAATCCAACTTACGCGGTCGTCTACTGTAATCAGATATTCACCCTTTCAATTTTCTCATGAGAAGCTTCTAGATCAATCCCGTACAGTCGGTTGTCGCTATCTCGCAAGATTAACAAAGAAAGTAAGGGGAAAAAAGAAGAAAAAGGTAAATGACAGCTGTGTATACAAGAAGTAAGCAAAGCTTATTCTCATACTTCGTTGAACTCTTCTCTTTCGCAAAAATGAATTTACACTTTCATCCTGAGAAGTGCCTGAACATTTTTTACCTGGGTGGCTTTAATTGGCCTTCCGGATATGGACAAGCACTATACTTGAGTAGTTTTTTTTATAGTGGCTTCGTCTGTACGCGATATCCAGAGACTTTTCCTTCGCCGCAATTAAGATTGTACAAGGCAGCTTCAACCGCCGGACACGGTACTTGAAATATTTATGTGCTACTGGAAGAAAATGGCGGTCCTGTTCGACCGTGTAAATACCGTTTTCCTCGACGATAACCAACAGAGGTTCGGCCTCTTGCAATATGTGTTTCACCCTCGAGGACGGAAACTCCGCGTCGAGCGGAAGATAAGCCATTCCAGATTTCAGTATGGACAGAAGAGCGACCGGCAGGCGAACCGAGGGCTTCATCGATACCGCCACTATCGGATCCGCGTCTTCTCGGGGCTTGACGATACTTCTCAGAATCTTTGCGATCTTGTTCGTTACGGAATCGAGTTCGCCGTACGATATGCAGTGCTCCTCGCCACCCTCGTCCTCGTAGATTATCGCTGCCTTGTCGGGGTGCGAAGTCGCCACATCGCGAAACAATTCGTGCACCAGAGCCGCGTTGTTGTTGCCGCCGGTCTTTTTTCCTTTGAGGACTGACAGATGCTGAAGAGAACCCATCTGGCGAAATACGGAGCGTTTTAGCGTCACAAACAAATCTCTCGAGAATTCAAGAAGTATGCAAAAAAAAAAAAAAAAAATATAGAAATTCTATAATGAAATATTTATTCGTATGCTCGTTCGATGATCCAAGGGTCGGGCTGCGAGAGTAGATTAAAGGGCGTGAAGATCGACAAAAAGGACCACTAAATTCAACGACTTGTGTCTCGGGTAGGTTCGAACCAACGACTGCTCCGCTCGATCGAAGTATCCTGGGGAATTTTAATTGCGTCACATCCTCGCTCCACCTGACTAGGTGGGAGAGACCGAAATAGGGAAATAGAGAGTAGGGAGAAACCGGTATATTTTTTTTTTTGTCGAGTCCCACCGCAGGCAACGCACCAGGGTCACGCGTTTCGGTGAAACTAAAAACGAGCGTAATCAAGGCGACGACCTTGTGTTTGATCTGTGAAAGACATTCGGCGAATTTCAAATATTTACAATACCCGCGTGCTCGATTGATAAGAGAAAAGACACCGAAGGATGTACACACGTGCGAGCAGAAACGGGAGATTTTTTTTTTTTTTTTTTTCAAGACTCGGAATCGCGAGGGTAACGTTACAATGAGAGAGGGCAACGAACTGTGAAGACAATTGCCGACGATTCTCTCACCGTTGGAACGGTGATATGTCGTAATTAAACATAAATCTGTTACGAAACACCAACGCGAAGGATAGGATCGTGATGGAGCCGCGATACCTGCATGTCGGTAGCTTGTCAATTAGTCGTTCCGGCATATGCGAATATTATGAGCTGGAAAACTGTACCGTAAGAACCGGTTGAAGTAAACGTCTGGTACAATGTATAACGTTATTCTCGGAAGAAAATTCCATCTAAAAGTCGTTAAACGCTTAATCACGTTGTAAACGGAGATTGTAACAATATTTCAGGTGAATTATACAATACGGATAATACCTCGGCACAGCGAGAACGCATGGAAGTTTTCTCGTCGGAGATGGCGAAATGCAGGTAGTAGTAAAAGCAAACTGAAAGTCGCCCGTTAATTGTGCCAGTGAGAGTGTCGGTCATGCTCGGGTAAACTCTATCATCACATTGCCTAGCCCGTAAGACATTCACAATAATATCGGGTCTTCGTATCGCTTATTATCGTTCGACAATCTCGATGACCGAATCGATAAGGAATTCCATTCAAATCTCTCTCACCTTTTGTTAACTATGTTTGAATCGGAAGATTATCCTTGCTCTTTCCAAAGTGTTTCAAGCTGCGCGGATGATAATGACAAACGACTTTTCTGTGACGATAAACCACTGCAACCGCGCACAGGCATTCGCTTTAGGTAAAGTTCAGCGATTCTTTATTAGAATCCTCACAGACACTTGGATATTCACTACTGACCGAATTTATGATTCCCAACGATTGGCATTGGACAATGTAACGATGTTTTGCCGGCACTCTATTTAAATTTGAAAATCTGCGTTTCAGATTGCACACGACTATATCTCACTGTCGCACTCTCGTCACGTGGGACATGTTTGGATTATATCAATATATAACGGTAACGGCCTATTAAAAAAAAATACGAATAAATTTTGTTTTATTGCTCTCGATGCGTTTTACGTTAACGTTGATTTTTTTAAATCCACTTTCGTCCACGCGACAGGGAGTTTCGACGGTGACTCTAATCGCGTGTTGAACGGCGAAGCAATTGCCGCGAGAGTGCCTCCTCCCGTTGACGTGTGCCGAGCTTTTATATGAAACTGCCTTCGAGGACCCTGGATTGTTCGTCGTTTGCCCTTCTCTGCTACACGCCGTCCATCATTGGCTTCTATAGTGGCCCGTGCTAAACTCACCAGGCTGCTGTTATTACAAGTGGTGCTTCTGTGACGCACGCTTGTACCCCAAAAACAGAAAAATGCGGTTTAAAATGCAGTTGGGCCAATATGCGCGACGAAGAAGCTCGTTCGCATCTTGGATATCCTTAATTGCAATGGAGACCATGCCCAATTCGATTTTGTGTCTAAACGATAAGAATTGCTTCGTACAGAGTAGGAACGGTGATTAAACCTTTCGTGGCTTGAATGTATCGTCGGGGAAATACGGAGCACAGTGATCATGCATAAACATATCAATTGTCCAATTGGCGACTCAAACGGGAGTCCGGGTCGCTTCGAATAAATATATCGAATAAATATTTATTGATATTGGTGTTTACAATATTGATGGTGAGACGTTTACAAACGATATGCAAAACATACAATGTCGATGAGCCATCGACCAAGGTTCTTCAGTCCCTCAAAAATAATTTATCACCAAAAATGATTTTTTTTAACTTCCTATCTGAGTTTCCGTATCGAATACCGAGCTAAAAGTAAAATAAATCCCACATTCGATGTAAGTGCGGTCAGTGGGCCAAACGAAAAATTAAATTGTTATAGCGAATTGTTTGGTTGAACACTTTTCGAAAAGTAACTATTTTCGGTACTTTTAGAAATATTTTCCGAAAGACTTCCCGAGAAGAACCGGAAAAACTTGGGATGTGTTTTCTCGTGCTGAGTGCGAATCCAACATCCATTTGTTCTAAACTTGAGGCTTACATTGGCAATTCTTAATCTTTTTTATTATGTTTGATTCCTCAATAGAGGAATACTTAAAATAGTCTAAAACGTCGAGAAATGCGTTTTTTAGCTGGCGGCCGGATGTGTATACAGGTGTGTGTGCGCATTTTTGGGAAAATGTGTATTTTGGTCCTTACACACATCTCTGCATCGAATATCAACCCTAGGAGTAAAATAACTTGGATATCCGTAATCAGCTCAAAGGAAAATGGTGCACAGTAATTTGCGCATGATTTCGTCATATTTCGCTATTTTGCGCATAACTTCTTCTATGAAAAAATTCGATCATTTTTTAAAAACTCGTATCAAGATGTGGAGAGCGTAATTTTTGTGTATGTGTGTATATGATAAATGTGTCATTTGTAAACTGTAACATTTTCCGTTTTGTATTGCAAGAATTGTATTATAGTTATAGCTTCCTCTATGAGGAACCCGAAATCAAGCAACAAAGATTCTCAGAGACGAAGTTAGGCGCAAAACATAACTTCGTCTCATTAGAAAGTCATGTGGAAATTACTTTGTACTATTTTTTTTTGTCGCGACTGATGTTTCACGTCGATAGGTTGTGCCGCAGCGAATCGGCTCGTTACTGAAGCGACGACACGACATCTTTCGATATTTCGAGATTTTCCTTAACGCGAATTTATGTTTGATAATAGGAAGTCGCAGATGTGTCAACTGTGGAACCGTATTCGCTGTTGCTGCCTTAATTCGTCGAATTGCGAGCGCATACCCCGGGAATTACCGGAATAATTCCTTCTCCTCGAATTCTTACGACAATTTGAATAACGGAATGTGTTCCGCTACAATTTTTATCATTTTTCTGACGCATGTTCGAAGTTACGTTTTTCGACGTCGAACGAGTTTCTCGCTCGGCGTATCGGTTGGTGCCCGTTGAAGTGGTCGCAATGTTAGGCCGGGTTCACCTCTCGCGTCGCACACTTCAAGTAAAATTGTCGGGAGAGATTGTTCGCTGGCTCCTAACGTTCATTCGGCGTTTCACCTGACTTCGAGAGCGCGCTTACCTGCAAAAGTCTTGCGCCAGAAGCAAGTTGCGCCACGGGCCACAGTCGATGTCTTCTAAAGAAACCCTCTTTACGGTTGGAACTAAAATAAATACCGTGACCGGTTTTGCAACTCTCCCACCGTTGCGAATATCTAATAATATATTGCTAAAAAAGAAAATATTACGAAGAAAAATAAAGCCTTCGGCGAATGAACTCTTCTTGATTCTTGGATAAGATTGTAGGAGAGAGCCGGGCAAAACGAGACAACAGGCCAAAACGTAATTTTCCAATAAAATTTTGGACGCGCCATTTTGCCCATCGATACATCTGGATTTTCTGTCCCGTTTTGCCCCACAGTACCATCAAAAAATTATTGGAAAATTGCGTTTTGCCCCACGGTCCCGTTTTGCCCCGCTGTCCCATTTTGCCCCGCTCTTCTCTACATGTTTATGGATTTCCGGCTGGTGAAAGGCGGGTAAAATGCGGCACAGCGTCGTTATAGTCACCGTATTTGTGACGTCAGTTCGGAGAGGGGAAATCCCGGTATTCCGGGATAATCTGCCCTCCAGTTCCACTTCAAGCATTGGCAAAACGGCAACGCAGAAGCGTTGACGCACGGCCATTCACCGCCTTGGCAGTTTTTTTCCCTTCACGCATCGTTGTCTCAAATTTTATCGCGGGAACCGCAAACATTTATTCGTTGACGTATATTTTGTCATTGACGCAACGGTATGAACATATCGTATATTAATCTGATATCGAAGCACGATTAAAGCGGTCGTCAAGAAAAGAGTTCATCGCGGTGATACGCGGTAATCGTTCATCGCGGTGATACGCGGTAATCTTGAACGGAGAGAGAACTGAGTCTGCGGATGATCGCCAGCCTGGATAAACTGCTCATTGGATCTTGACAATGGAATCCTTGTCGATAGTCAATGGTTATGCGAAACTCGTTGCTCATTCACAACATCGATCCACGACCTACTTTTTGTTCACCGCTCGCGAATACAAACGAATCCGCCGTTGTCTGTCGATTATCACGATAGCTTTGCAGTGCGTAAGAATTGTACGGTCGATCATTGCAAAAAACCACCGTAAGTGGCCATAATATCGCAATAGTCTCGCAATCGTAACTTCATTCGTGATATATATTTTTTTAAATATGTTAATGCACGTTAGATAAGGAACCGAGCGGAGCCTATTATTATGACAGTCATTAGATCTTTTTTGTATGTTTCGGAGCGAAGCATTTCAAGCCAGATGACGGGTTCTGTTTACCTGTTTATCGGTAACAAAAACTCGTACAAGCTGATTCGTAATGGTATTCTGATCGGAAAAATCAAGTCCGCGACTTTGATTATGACATATTGTACAGGTTTAGTTTTTTTGTTTTGTTTCAATATCCTATGTTTGGCATCGTCTGTTTTGAAAAATTGAAAGACTCCATCAAATCGTCATATTTGCAGTTAGGTATTGATTTTTAAATCTAGCGTCCCCTTCAGCTGTATGACGCGATTGTGATAGCTTCGAGCTTCCGAGTTTTATCGTTGGCTGAAGGAGATAATGCCAGCCAATCGCGAGCCATTTTAGTCCTTGAACTTGTACGGGATTTTCAATCGTTTCGAAGCGTCTGCGACGATGAGTCGACAGCCGCAGTCGTGATTTACAGTAATAATGACCGTTGGGTGAGTGGATATTTTGCATGTTACGCAAGCCTGATTGCTCGTATGATTGGGTCAAGTGGCGAGAACAATAGCCACGATCCATCCAGTTAGGTTTAACCCCGTTACGTTCTTAATCCGTCACATCCGCGGTAACTTTATCCTCTGCCAGCCTACCGACTTCCGTCATTTCCACGTCGCGATGTGCTTTTTTTTTTGTCGCTCCCTTTACAATTTGTCATTCTCCCCCATCGATAATTCTTCACAAGTACATTCTTTAAGTACCTTATGTACTAAAACTATACAGTAGAACCTCGATTTTCCGAAAACCCATTATCAGAATTGCCGACGGTTGTGATAAACTTTCTACTATCCGAACTATTGTGGGAGATTCTCGTGTCCTCACATTGTTGCGCGCCACGACGTGGTTGCGCGCTACAAACAGCAAGACAACTCAACCACGCTCGAACTCGTACAGACTCGCACAGCATTACCCTGCATGCACGTCAGTTGCATGCGCAGTATTTATACGCAGGTATTCAAAATTTATTTTTATTAACCTACTAGTTCTCGTAATTTAATACGCTATGTCTTCAACGTCCAGTGCTTTTACCTCTAAGCCTAAGCATAATGTATTTATAAAAGAAAATAACTTAAACATTTTTTAAACACGAAACTCGAAACGGAAAAACCAGCACATCATTAGCGCGCTCGTATGACGTTGGCAAAACAACTATCTCTGACACTAAGGAAAATGGTACAACGTTCGTGCGCCAAACGAAAATGATGAATTTCGTGATGAAGGAGGTTTGAAGGTACCCTTGAATATTATAAAAATATCACGTTATTCCACACATGTATATCGTAATAACTTTTTTCTATGCGCATCGCGCTTTATCGCTTAAAACAGGTTCACAGTTCTGTTATCCGAATTTTCGTTAATCCGAACGAACTCCGGTTCCAATTGATTCGGATAATCGGGCTTCTACCGTACTTTGTTTTCCTATTACTTGCTACAAAAAAAAGTTATATTCAGTAACCATCAGATCTTTTATTTCCTCATATTTTTTGTCACACAGCGCAACGTAACGACATTGTATCACATATTGCATCAGATACTTCCAAACCATTGTACGATTAAAGATGCTCACACATAAAACAACGTTTGCCGTTTTCCGTCACACAGACGCGTCGATCGGACCAGATCGGACGCCAATACGCAAGCATCAGCCAATCACGGCTGTGTGTGGATACGGCACGGCCCGTCTGTGTTCCGTACGTAGTTTTATGTGCGAGCAGCTTTACTACAATACCAGATCCGATGTGCATAACATGCAATAATCATGAATCGATCTCGTATCGTTAATTAATTAACGTATGCATTACAGTATGGTCGTTCCACATACCGGAACGCACATATATCCAAGCGATTATGGCTTTTATTGATTCTACAGTGTTATTTACATATATTTATTCACCCGATCTGCACGTATTTTCACACGCGTCTCATATCATGTTTTCCACGTTTACAACACTATAATTGAAATACAGAAAAAAAAACTTTCAAAACGTTCCTAACTATGCTGATGAAGAATCAGATCCCTATCAAGATGTACCTAACTTAAAAAAAATAATAATAAACAGCAAACATTAAGATTTAGACACTCTTGTCGGACATGTTGCTTCTGATGCTTCTATTGCTGTCTCTTCTCTGAGGTGCGCGATTCTGTCTCGAATTTCGCGCGGCGACTGGTGGTTCCCGATCACTTCCGACTCTCCTCAAGCTCGTGTCCCTCTCGAGGCCGCGGCCCTTGCTCTTCGGTGTTCTTGGCCCTCTGATGTTCGATACCACAACGTAAACTGCGAGGATACCCACCACGAACATCGCCACTCCAACTCCACCGACCGTACCCACCTGATATATCGGAAAATCGTTTTAGTTATTATTATTGCTATTAGAAAAATATCATTTTCCGATTTTTCGGAACATTCTGAACAAGTTCTCATTAAAATCATGAATTTTTTCTTTTCATGAAAACAAAATTTCCTCTATGAGGGAGCAAAAAAAAGTATGGTGTGACTGAGTAGTGATTAATATTGCAATTAAAATAGTTATTTGAATGGCAAGGGCGTAGAAAGGGAGTTCTTGACGAGTGTGAAAATTCACACGAGTCAGAACTCCCTTTTATACGCTGATGCCATTCACATAATTTTTCCTAACAGATTCACGAAAATCACGCTTTTTGTTTGTGGGAAGTGTGTGCAGAAAGGCACTTTTCGCTCTAGTGCGGAAAAAAATACCATATTGCGTTGGTACGCATGCGCAGTATTTCTCCCGCACGCGATGCGAAAAGTTTTTTTCATACCCTAGTGCGGAAAAAAAAACCGGAAAAACCGATTCGTGACACGGGCGAGAAAATTGATCTCTCTTGGACTCGTGTGAAGCGTCTCACTCGCCTTCGGCTCGTACGTCACTTCACACGCGCCGAGAACGATTGATTTTCTCGCACTTGTAACGAAAATAACTATTCTACTCACACTTTAAAATCACAATAAAAAAAAAATAATAAAAATGTATGGTGCGACCGAGTAGCTTGCTCACCATGGTCCACCACTCGCTTTCGTCCATCTCGGAGATCAGCACTCTCGCGGCCTCCTCGTCATCCTCGTGCATTATTCTTATTTCTTTGGATGTTGTCGCACATCCGGTTCTCCTCTCCTTCTCCTTCGACAGTATTCGCCGTATGTTTTCGGGTACATAGTCATCGTCGTCGTTATCGTCGTCGTCGTCGTCGTCGTCGGTCTCATCGTTCTCATCGGACGATGACTGATCCTTCCAGTAAATCTTGGCGTGATTTTTCAAAACAGTCACGTGCCCGAGCTTCTGGAGACTTCCTTTTTTGCTCTTTATCGCGATGTCCAATGTTCTCGAGGCTGCTTGATTTTCGGCATTGTGGACAGTCATTATGTTCGATAGAACGTTGTTCCAGTCGGCCGGGTTTACCTGACTCTTGCATTTTTTCTTTTTACTGCGAAAAACGTATATATGTTATGTATCGAAAATATGAGGCTCGTTTTCAATTTACACTCTCCAACCGTCCTCATAATTACCCGAGGACCTCGATTTCGGGGCATTTCGACCTCGAATGCGGGGCATGCAAAACCGAGGTTTTGCATGCCCCGCCTATACTAACTGTCGAGCATCGTCCAAACCTCCATGGGGAAGTGAAATATCGCGATCGGTAATGCAAACTGTAATGAACTTTTCTCAAGGGTACTAATTTTTTTGAGGAAAAACCAAATTCGAGCCGGATGCACACGGTAATTTCGCATACAGTCAAAATTCATTATTTTCTAAAAAAAATTAGCTCTATTGAATAAAGTTAATTTGAAAATTGCAACTATTTCTCTCTCACTCATGGCCCCGTTACATGACGTTTACTTCCCCTTAAGGAAACCGAGGCCGCAAAAATCGAGGTCCTAGTGTATGCGATTATGTTGACAGGGCGTACCGTAAAGCGTCGTATGGAAACAAACGCCGAAGCCGTCAGTAATATTACGATCCTCAACGGATAGCGTAAATGGACAATATATGTACCCAAGATATATTCATATATAAACGAGTTCTCTTTCCCTCATTTACGACCTCACCTATATTGGTGAGTTCACCTGGTTTTGATGATTAAAGCAAATAGATTGGCAAGCCGTACTGCACTCATAGTTGACGAGAATATTTATCATTATAGACGGTAATACTCGTAGACTACTTTAATTAACGACCGAACTTAAGTACTACCCTGTGCTCCATAAACGATCGTAAAGACTGATTGAGTGTTTTTCCGTTGATAGAGAATCGTTCTTTACGCGTTAATAATATGCTATTCCTACCACATCGTATCCAGAGCCTTTACGTAGATCCCGAGCGCATCCTCGAGCCATCGGACTTCTCTCAGCTCCTCTGTGTCGTATTTTCCGACACCCTCATCGCCGTCCCAAAATCTTGACTTCTCCACCTTAGCCTCGAGACCGACAAATTCGTTTCTGGCAAATAGAAATTAATCTTTTACTGCTAATTCTTTAGAACCTATTTTTCTCAACTGTTCGACACTTTTCAGGATCAAAATATGCAAACAATTTTATTTTTCAAAAATTCAATTTTTTGTTTTACTATTTACACTCGATCAAAACAAAAAAATCTTTGAAATTCTGTTAATTGCAGAATTTTGCTTCCTCATAGAGGAAGCTTTGTTTTGATGTAAAAAAATAGCCATCTGGCCAACGTAGCAAATAATGACACGTTGGCCGCTGAAGAGTTCACGCTATCCAGAATAGTATGTGTGGGTGTCAATAAGATAAAAAAAAATACTCTTGTCCTCGATCGGCGTTAAATGGTTCCAATCATCCGTCTCGGACAAAGTTTCCTTGGGGCGTTCCATTTTCAGCGGAACCTTGACCGCGGTACGTAGACGAGTTTCGCGGCATAAAACTAAACCGACAGTCGAGAGTACGTCCGACAAAAAAAAAAAAAAATACCCAAGCCGCACACATCGGGTGGGCATCGAGGCGCTACGACGACAGGAAATCAGATTTCTCTTAACATCAGCTGACTACGAGTGGCGAAGTCGTCCTGCCCGGCCTCGGCGGCTCGAGTACAGTCATGGAAAGACGCGCAGGGTCGTCATTAGACGTGAGCATATTGAAGAAAAAAAAAGAGATTAAAAAGTACACTGTCTCGGTTTTCCTACAGCTTGTTCTCGAGGTCACAAATGAGGAGATTGAAGTGCTGAGAGAGAAGGCCGGTGAGTATAATTGCCGTGCATATTGTTTATATAACAGTGCAGCTATTAATGTATAATGACGAATTGCAACTTTGTTGTTACCGATTTATTACAAACGAGTTCCATTTACGTATGGTGCGTTGGGTGTTCAAGCGTTTCATTAAAATGACTTTTGTCGAGCCGGAATTAAAGCTGTCTCAGTGTGGGTTTAAATGTGCACGATTTATCAATGCTTTAATTAAATTGACTAATAATCTGCGAATTTGCATAATGTCGTTGCCGAAAAAAAATCTGATCTCAATTTAATGACGTAGTGCAGAATACCTTGAATACGTAAACCTTTCGTTATTAGATTGGATAAAAAAGCTGAGAATTTACAAAGTAGAAGTAACGTTATCTTACCGTGCGTGTCTTATAAATATTTATTTAATGGGAGGATAAAAAAAAATAGACTGATACGCTTGCGATCACGTACCTTGCATCCTCCACTAAAAGAATTGTGTTGGAGGAGTTGACTCTATTCAGATAATCCTCGATATTTCCCTCGCTCGCCACCACTACGGTAGCGTTCGATGGACCCTTGAAGAAGTCATCGTCCGGTTTGCCAATGTGAACTATGTGCGACGTGAAGTCCTCCTCGTCGTCGTCATGGACCATAACGCACATCCCTTTAGCGATCGCCATAGTCGTCAATTTCTTTGCAATATTCTGTACGTCGTCCGCGTTATCGTCGTCGCCATCGGCCACCAGGGTAAACGATTTCCACTGGAGCGCCTCCAGGACTCTCAAAACACCCTTCAGCAACCAATGTTAAAAAAATAATAAAGACCGCTAAACAATATTCTCGGGAAGAGAGCATTGGAGGGAATGACTGACCTGTGCAACAAAACTATCGGACTCTTTGGAGAGATGATGGAGGTAGGGTGAGCTCGATGCTTTTCTCACGATGTGTGGTATTCCCAGTACCGAGGTGATTTTGTGTACCGCGTCAGCATTCGTGGCTGTATCGGGACCGATTATTCCTGAAAGAGTGGATTAAAGATTTGTGTTTATTTCACCGGCCTTTATTAAATCCATCCGACATCCTCGTATGGCACTACAATGAATACCCAAGTAATGAGGGGGTTGAAGGCAGTTCATATCAGCCCAGACGAGCGCCTTCATCGCTGCCTTAACAGCACCCGCTATAGTCCCGCACGTATCCATAACGGCCAATTCTGAAATTCCAAACAGTGCATAATGCATAAAAAAAAACTCCGTCTCATTCGTCGAGATCGTTTTACCTATTTTGTAACCGTTGGTTTTGTTGTTGTGCGCATCTGCCAGGAACTTCGCAGCCTCGTAGAGAAGCACGCCCTTCGCGGAGACTTTCTGACAGGCTGGATCATCATGGACCCCGGTCAGAAGAGAAATCTGAGCATGAGTTGGACACTCCGTGCGCACACCGCAGGTGCACGCGGCTAAGATCGCGAGCACGGCGAGCCAATCGCATAGCTTCGCCATAATTACTGAGCTTCAGATAGACTGACGGGTTATTTTTTTAGATCCCGTACTGAGTTTCCATATTCCACTAATAACACTAATCGTATGCAAATGTTTCACTCCACATTCACTTTTGTGTAAGATCAATTTATTAATTGTTTTTTATTTTATTTTTTTGAAGTTCCTTTCGCGACGAGCTTTCTGCCCGCACTGTGGACCTTGGTATTGAAAAATCCGAGCTTTATAGGGAAGCCACTGTGTCGTCCATAATGTATTTGTAAGGTTTAAGCCGAGGTCGAACTTGAGACGTTCTCGCCTAATACATCACCCGTCCAGTTATATAGATATATATGTATATATATAGTTTATTATTGAAATATAGGACAGTGAATTAGTGCGGCGTGGTAATTAAATGTTGAATGCGGTCGCTTAAATCAATCATGATTCCCACATGATTCATTCTCATATACATTCGATTAGTCGAATCAGTAATCGATGTACTTGATGTTCCATAGAAACGATATGGAATTTTCATAAAATGTAACCAACAATGGGGGCAATTTTTTTTTTGTCAACAAATAACGTAAAAAAATAGACATTTTTTAATCATTCTATATTCTGTACTTGACATTTGTCTTGGCTTATGACAATCTCACCTAATATGCTTACCTCCTGTAAGCTCGTTAACTCGTGGAATAAGTTATACAGATGTGGTGCGCGAGTTGCGAAAGCTCAATTCACGTTGTGAAACACGTTGCGTTACGCAACGGGACTTTGATAGAATAAAAATAATATTTTCCAGGGCGATATTTAAAACGACGTTTTATAGTTTGATATTGCACAAAGTTATAATTATCGCTATAAGATGAATAGTTAATTATTGTTATAAGATGACGGTGAATAAATTCGATACAGTGCGAACGAGTCTAATTACCATTCGGTGTACTATAATGGAAAAGCATAGGCGTTTATTTATTCAATACTCAGTGTCATAATTAGGGTATACAAAGTGAACTGATTTATCGTACCGACGCTTTTTTGACATTCTTTAAGAGCGGTTCAATCGTCAGGGTTCAATGCTCGACTGGGCAATCGAGTCCATCAAGATTATTCATCAGTACTATTGAATCATTGAAAATTATACCAAGTGTCAAGCATCCTCAGATAATTATTCATTGTTAAAGACTCCTAGATAAGATCGTACAAACGTATCGTTGGATTATCCGATGTCTAATAATGATAATTAATGGTCATTGTTACTTTCCGCATCAGACTCGCTTAATAACATAGTCAACTGGGAGAGCGTAGAGTCGTTAAAATTCAACGGTAGATTTTTTAATTAACCCTTCCAGGTTCAATTAATTACAGAGGTTTACACAATAGCGTTGTTTATCGATGACGCTGAGTGTAACCATTCGCGCCGCGGTGCCGGACGTTGTCCCGTGCTCACGCGCTTTAATGACCAGTGACGTTACGTGCATTGGTCTACCAGCATCCCGGCATGCTTTCGTATGATATACATTCATGCTACAAGCGATCGCCTACGTGAGCAATTACATAACGTAGTTCGCTAATTTTTTCTAATACGATATAAGATTCAATGGACCGTCACTTGAACAACAACCTTTTCGATCACTCAGTCCAGTCACGTCTGCATTAATTCGATACTAGGTCTTTTTCGCTAAACAAACCCTGGAACAAGACGATTTTATCTACTTATCTACTTACCTGATCATGTGAGATACCTGACTTGGCTGTCGATAGGTTGTCTTGTCACACTCGTATTTCTATATAAAACCATGTACATCGATTCCAGGTACGATATGCGCGGCTGTGAAAAAAAAACATCATTGGATATAACGAATCTATCGGAAGCAAGTTTCGTATATGCGTGAAGGTATCGGAAGAACTTTGTATACCCTCGTAAAAAAAATCTACTTCATTGATCTATTCGGGTTCTATGCCCAGTGCCGCGTATCGTTAGCTCGAAGTCTCGTAATATTTGCCTGCGGCGATGTACTAGAAAGAGCGCGCGCCCTCGAATCTGTCTTAATCGATGTTCTTCGAATTTCGACTGTCGACGTGCCTTGGCAATATCTTGACAAAGGAAAAGGGTCTATCATCGAAAAATATTACAACAACTATGAACTGAACTGAACTGAATTTATTGTCTCTGTTAAAACAAATTTATATGTACAGGCGTAGAGCATTATGATGATAATGATACGAGCTTTAAAAAAAAAACGAAAATATAATAAACGATCAATCGTGTCAATATAAAATAAAGAAAAGTCAAAACTATCATTGATCAGAATTTAGTACAGTTATCGTTGCTCCAGTCAACCACAGAGTCGGCAGTGTCCTCGATCGCGCTCTCTCGATTATTTAACGCTGCGATAATAACACTAGGAAGCTGAAGAACCGACGCTTACGGGCATCGCTCCCAAGGCTCCGTTAGTTTCCATTTTAACGCAAGCGTCGTTTATCAAAAGTCCGTTCGAGAGTGTTTCCGAGAGGGCGACATCGAAGAAAGCCAGCTCGGCCGAATCCAATTGGCTGAGATTGGCATCGAAACTGCATTGCTGATGACCAGACATTTCCACGAGATCAGTTCCGCCGGTGGCGGTGGCGGCACCCTCGAGGACTTCCGGATTGACGTTTCTATCGAAGGCCGGCTGAGGTGGCGTCATCTTTAGCAAAACCATATTCGACTGCTGATCCGTTGTCTGCTGTTGCTGATAGTAATTGAACTGTCCCGAAGTTTGTTGATGAATCTTTGAAGTTCCCTGTCGCTCTTGGGGCTTGCATGTATGATGTTTCCTCGACGCGTGATATTGCTCGGTAACGCTGTCGCGATCGGGTCCGAGCGGTATATTGTAAGATCCATAGGTCATGGACGACGTCGCGCCGACGCTGGGCGAGACTTGGCTCCCGTAATTAGGTACTTCGACGAGGTTGTTGGGACGATTTGTCGTCGGTGATTGACTCGATCCAGCTCCGCCTGTGTAGAGCGTAGGCAGTGCCGGCGATTCTGGCATCGTAGGATAGAAGGAAAAAGATTGGACCCTGGCTTCGAGTTTCATCGGATTCAAGCCACCCACCAGCGTTTCGTCCAGCAGAACGGCTTCCTTCTCCGCTTCAGCCTGTAGATGCCTCAGCACATGAGCTCTCGGATTGTCCTCGAACTTTCGACGTTTCCTTCTCAACGAGTCATGATCGAGGGCGCCGGAGGGCAACAGTTGGAAGGGCCAAGGTTCGCTGGTAACGCCGTCGGTTGGCCTTCTCAGCTGCACGTAAACCTGAACCGGCTCGGCGATCTGACGATGCCTGTAACTCGGCGTACGAAAAGCTATGGCGACCTGTTTGTGAACGTGAATCGATTTAAAATCACCCAGGCCCTCCCACACCTCGCAACCGTCTCGTTTCTCGAAGAATCGCACTTGTATGTTGTCTTTGGCTACTTTCTCGCACAACAGAACCATCTCCATTCCGCCGTCCACCGTCGCACTGTGATGGCTCATTTTGCAGATCAGCAGATCCGACATGGCTTTCTTGTCGTAGATCGGCTCGGAAACTACTGGTTGCAGTGGGACATTTATCTTTCCCTCGCGGCCCTCGGTGAACACTTGAAAGCACAATCTGACCGCGTTTAGATCTATGCTGGCCGGCTGCTTCTTGTGATCGAATCCCGTTCTGAATGGATCGACTCGTATCTCCTCGCGTATCTGCAGTGCCTCGTAGATGTCTTTCTTCTTGACGCACTGTATTCCGAGATTTACGAAGGTCACCGTGGGATTGTCCGGCGTGAATTCCATTCGGCAGACACCCTGATTGCACGTATCCTTACCGACGAGACTGTGAGGATGCGGTCTGTGCGGATGGTCCTTGGTAACGCACGACACCACAACGACACCGTGTCCGTGATAACCGTTAATTCGAATTGTCGGAAACGTCTTGTTCTCAGGAGTGCTGTTCGCACCTGGTATACTTCCAGCCGATCGACCCTCGCACTCGTAGCGAAAGCGCAGAGCTTTGCTCGCCGGGTGCTCGACGATCTCAACGTGAGGCCGAATCTGCCCCGATTCTACACCGTTCCTGGAAATCATTTTCTTTTCCGATCCCTGCACGTCTCCCCTTTTGCGGAGCTACGACGAATCTGCAAATTGGAAAATGTTCCTAGTAAATTATCGCCCTCGAGACGATGGCTGCGATTAGGAGAGCTTAAAAAAAAAAAAAGAAAAAACAACGGATAACGACAAACGTTATGTCGAACGTGACAACTTACTGGAGCCTATAATTTATCTCTGGCAGAGAGCACTTTGATGGTTACTCCTATCCCCAAAAACTCACCGACACTTGTGTACATACGAAGATCTAGACTATTTGCACTGTGCTCGGCAAAAGATGAGTACCGAGTGACGGACCGGAACGGACGGACCGGAACGGTTCTCGAGATAATGTCTACTGTGTACTGTATGTAAAAGGGATTTCTCGAGGACCTGTACGTACCTTTGTTACCTGTAACGATGTCTCGTATAACGGTTCATTGTATAGACAGCGCCACCTTTTCTATTCGGATCGCGATCGATGATTTCATTTTCAAGAATCGGTGACCCGGCGATTAAGGCGACGGGTCATAAATAATTCGCTGCTATAAGCTGAGAGAGACTGAACAGGCACGGGTGGTTCGCTCGGCGCAGGTAACGGCAGAATTCCGTGACAATGGAATCAGTACCTGCGCATGGTCAATCAACCGAGACAGTTACTATGATAGCCAACGATAATGGAAATTGTGGCCGAATTCCATTTACCAGCTGTACGAATCTTACCGCAGGTAGCTATTGTATCAGCCTAGTTGCCAGTCGGTAACGAAATTTCCGGAGGTAATCCTGGCAGCAGCAAACTTCCACCAGAGTCATCACTCGCACGGTCGTCCAAGCTCCGTACGCTGCAAAGATAAATCGATGTTGAAACGGCGGTCGTTCGCATTCTTGTTTATTACAGACAAATTTTCCGTCATATTTATGTAATTGCATACCAAATATATGTTCAATCGTGACACCTTAACTTTGTATTTTTTAGGTATCATTATCCTTCCCCTTAATCCTCGTGAAGAACCCTCAGCCTGTGCGGTATTTGTATCGAGAGCCGCGGTAGCGCCACTTAATCATTTGCCTCGACGCAGCAAGTGCAATACCGAAGCCCCGGGCGCGCCGAAAATCGTGCAGTAACTGCATCGCTAAGACGCTTTCGAGAATGTCTCTGGTGATGATTAACGAGCGAGTCGAAGTAAGCGACCAACCGATAAATCATATTCTGTTAATAAGCGTCAGTTACTGGAAATACTCGTCATTTTGTAACTGATATAAGCCCACTGTACTCAGTAAAGTTGCGCCCTGCAAAATCGATCTCTCTGCGAAACTTTCTCTGATCACTCTGCGTTCGGTATGAAATTTGTCATTATCGAGTTTATAATTGAATACGCATTTTATCGTCGAGCGAAAAAGCGCGCTAAGGAAGCTAAGAGCAGAAAGGCCAACTTCTTTTTAACAGTGTCTTGCTTCTTTTTAACAATGTCTTGCTTCTTTTTAACAGTGTCTTGCTTCATTGTACGAGTTATCGCCTTGGCGCAGGTCGAGATGGCTTGGAAGTACCGAGCGGTCCACGGGATCAATTGAGTCTCAATCATCTGGCATTGGAGACCGATCGAAGAAATGGCAGTGACGATTCGCCGGTCAGAGATCGTTCACCCTTAATAACCGATAATGGGATTAGCCTACGCACGGTCGCCAGCCGCGTGTGCTGCATACAACGTTGTTGTACAACAGCCATACATTTCTTAACCTCGGGAGCGCTCTATATACCGGGTACAATAATTTCTCACTGTAAGACGTAACTTCCCTCTATCATGCATGAGAGCAAATATGCTTCGAGTCCGTGAAATACAACAAACAGGCAATATGCCCAAGTACCATATCGGATAGAAAAAAATTAATTGAGAATAAACTAGAGACGCCCGCAATAGTACTTTGCGATACGAGTGCGGTAAAGTTCACTTTATTATAAACCGGCGAGTGTGACCTACTTCACAGCCTTTGTATAATGTTCGTTATACCGCATTAGCATCGCATAATATTTCTTGTAAGGATTGTGGGAATAGTGCTGCTTCTCGCGTTGATCGAGAGTGTCGTCGCGAAAGGGGGTGAGAAGTACAACAGAAACGTGTGAGAAGTAAATTTACGTGTAAGAAGTAAATTTGCGGGTGAGAAGTAAATTTGGGTGTGAGAAATAAATTTACGTGTGAGAAGTAAATTTGCATGTGAGAAATAAATTTACGTGTGAGAAGTAAATTTGCGTGTGAGAAGTAAATTTACGTGTAAGAAGTAAATTTTTGTGTGAGAAGTGAGTTTGCGTGTGAGAAGTAAAATCGGGCCGATACGGGTATGCGTCGTATATTTACAGTACGCCCAGCTGTAAAGCCCGACTTACTCCGCTCTCGGCAGGCACGTGACGCAGCACTTCTCCCGCACGCGTTACAAAAAAGTCTTTCGCGGCCGCTGGTAAATTAAATTTAAAAAGTAGACTACTTTAGATTTTTGAGTCGATATTCTCTTCGTGTTTATTAGCTACGAATGTTGTCAAAGCGATTAACGCCCGTTTATACAGATCAGCATCACTATAACACTCATGTCTGATAAGAAAAATGTGAGTATTAATTTAGATATAGTCGCCCGTTGCTGTTAACACGCGTAACACGGTGGTGCGGTCGCGAGAGAAACGAAAAGCCGACTCGAGAGAAAAAGATATTTGTGTCTGTAAGACGCTGACTGTCGCCTCTCCGCATATTACTCTGGCTGGCTTTGGACCAACAGCAACAGGCATCTTTAAAAGCCGAAACGGCACGCGTCTCTGGCGAACGAGGCTTCCGTGAAAATTAGTTCCTTTTTGTTTTTTCTAGGATCACGATAAGCTCTCGCGGGTTTTAGATCTCCGGCGTACCGCCTTCGCCACATCGTTCATACGAGTTCCCCGAACGTCTTCATTGTCGCCAAATTTCTGACTCCCCCGTTGACGAGACTCTCCGGCGCATCTCACGTCCATAAAAGACAACTCAACGTTAAACCGTAACTGATACGATAACGCCGCTGTTGTACAGACAATTACGATTATTACGTGGGCGTAAATGAGGATATTTTTAGAAAAGTATACAACGTGGGCAGCCGTCTCGGGGTTACCGTGAAACACGTCATTCGAAGAATTATAAAACACTCCATTGTTACATGCTGCAGAAAAGTTGCAATGAGCATAGTCGCAGTTCTCGATGAATACATAGGTATAGAAAGGTTCGTCGCCCACTGTCCGGAGATAACAGCACACTCTGGTACCTAAAGCTGGATTAAAAAAAAATGGACAAAAGCTTTAAAGTTTTATGAAACGAGAAAAAGCGAATATGGGATTATTCGGGATGGGAAAGATGAGGAACAGCCTCCCGTATAAATCTTCCGAGCACTGTGTAGATCTATAAATAGTATACTCGCGGGGGTATAAACGCGGTAAGATTCACCAAGTAATCCACCGACGCTAAACTCAACGACGATACGTTCGCTCTGAAACGCTTTCGTAAATATAGCGACTCGTGCCTCCGACTGAACAACCGACGAAAAATACCGACCCTCAAAACCGGAAGGTTTCGCGAAGCGAAACATCTGGATGAACTCTCCTCTCTTCTCTATACGCTTTTCGCTATACGATGTTATGCTATATTACGAGCTCGGTGGCATTAGGGGATTTACGCCCATCGCTTTTTCGACGTTTATGTCCGGAAGTCGATCCGTCGGAAAATTATTATTTTTTCGCTGCACAAAAGTTTCTTTTTTGATTCAACATATCGGCCTCTTTGACTCACGGAATTTTCGGGACTGATGAAATACGATATTTTCGGTGTACCGCGATATTTTCGTTGTACCGCGATATTTTCGTTGTAAACGAAATTGGATTTCTGCCACCGTACATTCCGGTTCCGTTTACCTCGTATTATAATGAGCGTGACGTCCACCTCTTCCCCAAACTCTTATCTATGCATAAGCTCGCCTTTCGCGCCTCGATGACGCCGGCACCGGAGTGTTATATCGGTCGGTTAGGAGCGTGTTTTACCGGAAATACGATTACCGTGAACTTGGCCCAGATTCAAGTTGATTTTCGAGAAGAGGCTCTCCACTACGCTATATCTTTCCCGATTGGATTCTACTTAACGCCAAACGTTAGTTTTTCCACTTTTTATTTTTTTCCAGCAAAGTGTATTATCGTCACATCCTTTTTAGATTAGCTTCGTGTGGATAATCATCGTTTTGCATATCCGAACACGCGCTGCCAACAATTTTCATCAATTCACCGCGCTATCGTACATTTATCTACTCTTCAACTGCTCTCCAAGTCATAGTGAAATCATGTTCGAAAAACTTTCGTTGGGATTCATAACTGTACGGTATGAAAGCGAAATTGTTAATGAATAATCAATGTGAATATATCAATAAAGCAAGCCAGTGCGCGACGATGTCTATATCATTCCCCGATGATTCACAAATACGATACGTTCGACTATGCGGGATATTCCTCTTCAGAGGGGGCGAAAAGCGACAAAATAGTTTTCCCGATATCTTGAATAATGCATTGGTCGGAAAAACATTCGACAGCCTTTTCGAAACAAATATCCATGAATTCGAGCGTGCTGTTGACACGGCTTTAATATACCCAAACGCGAATGGCTTCCCCCCCCCCCACGCTTTTTTTATGACTATATCTGGAATAAAATTGAGCCCTAGGTGCGATCCGTTACGAGGAATAAACCCATCAGCCACCGAATCGAAATTTCATTGTCACCTTCATAGACATATGAAAAAAATGACTGAAATCTGAATGTTGGCGCGAGGACACAATTTACCACAACTCGCTAACGGTGGCTCAAAAAATAACAAGATCTCGGGAATGTCTGCCTCTCCATCGGACAAGTGGTCAAATTTCGGCAACAAAAAAAAACAATAACAATTATACGTCTCATTATAATAACATTATACGTCTCTGAAAAAAAAAAAAAAAAAATACAAATGATGGAAATCTGAATGTTGACGCGTGGACCCAATTTACCACAACTCACAAACGGTGGTTCAGAAATAACAAGATCACGGGAATGTCTGCCTCTCCATCTGACAAGTGGTCAAACATCATAAAAAAAAAAAAAAAAGACAACAATAACACCACCGCTCGAGAAAATCCATTTCAGCATAAACGCGAATGGAGACGCAACGGATTACGATACACCGTGGTCTGTCTGTCCGCGAGAAGTCGGTAAACACAGAGAACGTTGTCCAACGGGCATACGTCAAAGAGGATGATCAAAGCGCCGGTCTAACGGACGGAACGGGAGAGCCTCGAGAAATATTCAATGAATCGTCCGTCACCGGTCCAATCGTGTCAGTCGAATTTCCATTCCTAGCAATTGGGCCTTTAATTTACTGCGCATCGTGAATGCCCGGACGCTTCGTTCGCTTTAACAATTACCAGAACGAACGACAGGAAAGTGGAACACTCGGTGACGGCATTAGCAGACGTATAAAATACCGGAGCGAGTAAGCGCAACGCGGAAACTCCCAGCGCCGCAAACTTCCGAAACTCAAGATGCCACTTCGACGAATTGTGCGAAATTTACCCCTCCGCGTCATGGAGTTCCAACAGTTGCTCGGCCTCTCTCGCACGTCCGCGTTCAGTCATTTTGGTGAACAGGTGGAGGAGCAGCGGCGCCTGCGCCGGGCTTTCCTTTAGTCTCGCTTCGACTCGCCGAACCGAGTCACCGCACGATTCAAAGGAAACTCGCGCCGCTCTGCATCGGTCCCGTGCCCGAGACGCGGATTCAGTGTACCGTCACAATTGGCGCGCTGCGGTTCATGTTCCTTAGCGCGGGTGACAAATATGTTACACATACACGAGTAGTCAGTCTCGATCGCTGAGTACCGAGACGCTTCTGTGTCCATGCGAAGGACGGTCCGAGGCTCCGCTTCAGTCCGGACTCGCTTACATCAAACGGAAATCACGCGGGTGGTTTGCACGCCGAAACATCATACAACGTTCAACCCCCTCGTGTACCTTCCGTGCGCTTCGGAAGCCGCTCGGTTAATTGAGTCGAGAAGTGACAGAGATAATTCATCGCGTGCAGCCGCCCCGATGACAAATCGTTCGATGACAAATCGTCACCGTGACTCGTTAACATAATAACTAAAAAATAATAAACCGACACGCTTCGTCGGGGTGTATTTAAATGCGGTTCGAGATCTACGTTGAACGTGTCTTTCGAGACTGAGACGCACGAAAGATGTTTCATCGCGGATATTCATCGCTAATGTGTTTCGATACGAGTTCCAAGTGCGACGTCCATCGCAGAAGGGTTAAGCGCGTGCCGGCTCGTTAAAACAACTTTGCGACTGTTCGAAGCCGGAGAGACGGAAGGGACAGAGGTGAGCCGAATAATGGGTAAAACTATACGTCGCTTGGGTAATTAAAAAAAAAAGTACAATGATCTCGGGTGGCGCAAAGCGACGGACCAATGAAATATCAGCGCTTTATAGAGGGTGGGTGCGCAATGGTGTAATTATTTCCAGTTTGTTCGGTGAATAAAAAAAAGGTCGGTGCGGTAGGATGGGAGCAAACGAAATTTGTACTTTAAGGCTTCTCACCAGCTTTAAGGCGCTCTGATTTAAAAAATACGGTTGAATCAACTAAGATTCGGGCGGGACGTTCAACTAAATATTTTGGTGGTAAAGCTAAAAAATTGGTTAGTTCAACAATTTTTTGGGTGATTTTACCAAAATATTTTGGAGTCATTCAAGTATTTTGTTCGACCAACTAAATATTTATTTGAACGTCCCTGCCCGAATCTTAGTTGATTAAACTTTACTTTTTTATCAGCGCGCGCTCGTATGGGCGACGTGACTAACTTTTTTTTTTTAATCGCTCGTAAACCTCTTATTTTGAAAGCGTCTCGGTCTCATCGCTGCCCGCGAAATTTACTCGGTTTATAGAGCGGAAGGAGAGATTACCGCGAGGGCGTTAAAGTCTCATTGCTCTCTCACTCGTACTCTTTTCTACACTCTTTCAGGTGACTCAGATCGCGAGACTCGCGACTGCCTGAGAGCAGGCTGCTATCGTTAAAACGATTAGACGACTCGATGCGTAATTGATCGGCAAATAAACGTCCTCGATTCAGGTCTACTTTCGGCGAGCCCTCCCGAAACAGTTGAAATTTCCTTTTTTTTTTATTATATCCAATACGCAACATACATGTTACAGATTACCCGAGCGACTGGAGAGGCCACTGTGTCATATCTCTGTACTTTTTGTGAACTTCTTCAAATCTGCTACACTTTTCTCAATCGAAATGTTTGAAACAAATGTCACTTTTGAAATGCACTGTAAAAAAAACTCTACATTTAATGTACCGGACTGGAAGATTTTATGCAAACAAGTTTTTATGCATTCAATTTAATGTACAATGATGATGAAAAATTAATACATTTTTTCATAAAAATTACAGTATTTTTATAGTAAAACTAAAGTAAATTATTAAAAATAAAGGATTTCCAATGTTTTTAATATACTTAATATTACTTTTCCATCACAATTGCATATTAAATTTAATATACTAGTTTTTGCATAAAAACTTGCAGTCCGGTAGTAAAAAAATCTGTAACGAATATTCCTTTAATTGGTTCATTCTTTTTGCGTCTACATAGTAAAAAAAGTTTGTACATTTTAAAACAACTTATTGTCCACAGACGTCCACAATTGTTTGTTCATTTTCCGATTGCACCATCTGGCTCTAGTTTTGAAAACCAAAGTTCAAACTAAAATTTTTAATGACACGGGAAATGAAAGGACTCGTTCGTATATTCAAAACCAGATAAAAAAAACCAGTTTGTCACTTATTTAACAAAATTATTTTTACGAAAATTCGTATGTCGATTTTACGAAATTATTTTTTACTGTGTAGAGAAAGTCATGTAATCACGAATGCCAGACGGACGCTAGACAAATTTATCGTTGGCACACGAGGGGGTCGAGTTATGCAGCCCTTGAAATATTTTAAGCTCCTTGCACCCCCGTGAGGGTGGCTGATGTCCTGTGTGCCGAGACTCCTTCGGTAAACTGCGTTACGTCCGCGCGAGTCGTAAAGTGCTGCGCCGTTTCGCCGTTGCCAGAGGGGGGGGAGGGGAAAGGCTTTTTCCACTTTCCACACGCTTTCTTTCCTTGAATGCGTTCGAAAATGACATTTTCATCACTCGGTGCGGAAATGGCCACTTTTCCGCCCGCTTCGCGTCCGTCAATTTCGCACCTTGTGATGAAAAATTTCGTACATCCCTCGTGCGAAACACTTTTTCTAACTCGTGTGATTGCAGCACTCGCCTTCGGCTCGTGGTGCAAACTCACACTGTACCGTTGACAATGTACTATTGGACAGCCGCGCCGACTTTGAGACCGAAGATACTTGCGCGTACGAAATCATGACAATATCGCGACGCGTATCGGGCGTTCGAACAATTCGCGGCTAATTGACCCAGATTCGATGTCTAAATGAACGAGACTCGCCGGACTGAGGATGCCGTTTAACGTCTGCCTCGGTGTCAGTCAGCGGGTTAATTGGCGATAAACGAATGTGTCGATGCGAAATGAAACTATCGAGGTGTCCCGGTTTCAAAATTAATGAAACGTGCATAGGAATAATGAAGACGCGAGTGGATACCGAATAGGGCAGGAAAATGACCAAAGAAGACGATACGCTGATAGGACGAGGTGGGAAATCCATTTCGGAATCAGTAACGTGTATATCGAGACTAATTACCGGCACGTTTCTAATATCCCATCTGTCGATCCTCCTCGACTTTCTCGGTACCACGATATACACCCACAGGGTTCGCCCACTGGGGGCTTTGAGTTACGATCCCTCGTTTATAACGTTACTTAACGCTTCCGCGATACTCGATTACTCGACGTGACAACTTGACTTTAATTAACCGGCATCGCTGAGTTTTCTCCGTTCGCTCTGACGGATAGCGGAAAGAAAAGTATTTATTCCCGACGGTACATTCGTTAGGAGGTAGGTGCGCAATAACAAACTTGAGCACTTGCTTTTGTCTTTCGAGAGGACAGAAAACTTCGGAGAATTTTTATGTAAAAATGTGCCATGTCTGCAACGTTGGTCAATGAGTTATTTTTAAATTCGAATCAACGAAAATTCTGGACAAAATGATTGACGAACAGTCATCCTGAAAAAAGTTTTTCGAGCACAATGTTGTCATAAATTTTTTTTTTATTTATTAAAATAAAAATTCAACACGTGAACATTTCAAAAGTGAAATTTTTTTCAAAAATTTTGATTGCGAAAAATGTAGCATGTTTGAAGGAGTTCACACGAAGTACAGAGATATGACACAGTGGACTCACCAGTCGCTTGGGAAATCTGTTCGGGAGAATTTCCAAGACCGATGCGGAGACGAAACTTTTCGAGTTGTTCGGGCGCAAAGAGGAGTCTTCACGTTGCTAGGCTCGAAGTTGCAGATAGTCATGTTAATTGGATGTTCCGGGCAAGCATGCGGAAACGTCCCAGACGACCTTAATATATTTCTCACGATACTGATCGACCCGGCATTATCATACGTCACTTCCGGTTTGATCGACTCGGCTGCAGCATTATCCGTCACTATTATCCTTCGTTATTATACGTCACTTCCGGTTTGAAAGTCTCATTTTTCCCCAGGAAGGGACATCATACCGGACATACGCCATTTCCGATTTGGAAATCTCATTTTTCGACCGGAAGTGATGTATTTCCGGTATGACGTCACATCCGGTCGTGAAGTAAGATTTTCAAACCGGAAGTGACATATTTCAGAGGAAACTCTCGTGGACACACAACGCCATTCACAGACACTCAAAATATAGGTGTTCATGAGTGTCCTTGAGTGTCCATGAGTTTCTATGTGGGTGTCCACGAAGTGTCTATGAGAGTGTCTGATGGCTTGTACTTCATTATTAATTAGATTTGCCATAAATCGTTTCAAGATACCTGATTCGATTAATTTTCTCCTCTTTCAGATTCGGAAAGATTCTCGAAGTGACAAACGACCGTGTCTTCATCGCGAAGATAAAAACAGCAGTGGAAGCGGTACTAACTTCCTCGGGGAAGGTTCCGTCGAGTCCCCGAGCGTAAAATCCTCGAAATGGCTCGAATACCGAGACTTCGTCTCGTGTCGATCTCCACGCGAGATAATACAAGCGTGTCGAGTAGTGAACGATATTTCGTACAGCTAAATAAATACTACACTATACCGAAATAATTGCTAGACAAGTATTCAACACGTTAAATATCAAAAGTTTATTGATTTCAGGGATCATGAAAAGATTGTGATAAAGTTACATCGATATCGTGTGTGTAAATTTGAAAAGCGCGTGTTTTTTTGGGAGTGAACATAGTGCATTTTTTTGAAGAGTAATATGCTGTCGACAATGTCATCAACGGCTCTCGAGCTGAACAACTCCTACTACACAACAATCGTCGGGAGCAGCACTCTGGATGGATTTTCAGGTTAATACAATTTTTTAAAATTAGCATTTTTTTTTTACAACGGTCTCCCAACAATTATTTTTGGTAATGATATTTCGTTCCGCATCCTCCGCGGCGCCGGTTCTCTTGCGAAACTTAGGAGTCTTTGCCCGTCAGAAAACATCAATTTCTTCCCATATAAGGCAGAACCTCTCCGTGGCCCGAATTCCACGGTGATTCTGGCCTTGGCTCATTGATTCCGATCACAAATCGATTACGAGCGTTTGCCCTCTCTTGGCGGGCGCCGTGCGCGATCGAGCGACGATCTAACGATAAGGAAGAGGCGAGTAATGTATCGATCTTTAGTTTCAGTACTCGAGCCTGAGAATACAACGTCGACCCCGTACATGCTGCCAGCCTACATTCGCACCACCTCGATGGTGATATGCATCGCTGTTATGATTCTCGGTATAATTGGAAACTTGATGGTAAAGCATCGTTCGTTGTTGTCGAAACATAAAAAAATTCGGAAGCAAAACGACAAGGCGCCTTCAATTGTACACGCGTTCGTTATTACGGTAATAAATCGTACACCGCAAAAAATGTTACAAACATTCGCAACTTTGTTCAAGTGTACACAGCAAATATCTAACACTTGCTTACTTGTTGGATCAAAAATTGTACACCGCCGTTTTTCTACACCACAAAAAGTTTACGCATTCAGTAAGTAACACATTAGTAAGTTTACAACATTTCATTCTAACACTCGCCAAACGTCACAATTTCAAATCAACACATCCAATATGCTGCACGTAACATACGTAAATTACGCGCGAACTACCTTACACCGACGGGGAGAAAAGACGGCCTTTGAGAGGAGCGTTGGATGATCGCCACTGTCATTCTGCAGATAAGATGAACCACATAGCGAGTTACCATGTGATTAACGGTCAACAATCTGTTCGTCTTACCTACAGGATAACAGTGGCGCTCATTCGACGCTCCTCTCGAAGGCTGTCTTTCCTCCCCGTCGGTGTAAGTTTGCTCGCGTGTAAGTTTACACATATGTACTATATTGGACGTGTTATGTTTCAAAGTTATAACGTTCGGTGATTGTTGGAATGAAATGTTGTAAACTTACTCATTTGTTACATATTAAATACGTACACTTTTCCTGGTGCAAGGGAAATGGCGGGGTACGGTTTTTGATCCGGTAATTAACCAAGTGCCAGATATTTGCGGTGTACACTTGAACGAAGTTGTGAACGTTTGCAACATTTTTTGCGGTGTACGATCGAACGGTGTTTTTGCGGTGAACGAGTGTACGATCGAACGGTGTACGATTGAAGGCGTCTCAAAAAGACACGCGTAACTTAACAATTATTTATTTCCGTTTGTAACACAGGTTCCATTGGTGGTCCTTCGTGGCAAAGACATGAGAAACAGTACCAACATCTTTCTGGTGAACCTGAGCGCGGCTGACCTATGCGTCCTCGTAATCTGCGCCCCCACCGTCCTTGTCGAGGTCAACGCGGGACCGCAAGTCTGGCCTCTGGGCGAGCACATGTGTGAGTAAATGTGTGTCCGCATATGCTACACTATATGGTAGTATCTATAATATCCTCGAACTATGACGTAGCATCCAAACACATATACACACATCGTCGGTTACAATAAAGGCGAGACTTCCCATCGACTTATTCTTCCGAGACGAATAACAGGACCGAGTCCGCGGAGAGAGAGAGAGAGAGAGAGAAAAAAAAAATACTGTCGGTTGCGGGTTTCCTGTGCGATGAAAGAGGCGAGAGAGCTCCACGTTTAACGGATGCCGGATCGGCACCGGCCTCGCGATGTCCAAACTCGTGGGTGGTCCGTTTAACATCGAATTTCCTTCTTCCTCCTCTTCCCCTTTATCTTCTTCCCTTATTCAGGCCTCTGATGAGAATGCACATTACCGTCGAATATTCTCGCGTTTTAATCAACACACCGATCAAAAACGGATAGTCTCCTTTCTCGCCGAACACCGTTACGTATTCCACCTTTTTTCTCCTCTTTTTTTGTAGTATTTCGCCGGAGAGGTAACACCCGCGATGTGTTACGCTGCGTGTATGGAAGCGATATTTTCAGCGATGTCCGGAGAATGTCTTCTCCCCGCGATTCACATTGCTCGCGCACTCGCCGCGTAGCGAGGCTTCCTCCGATATGCTCTGCCGGTTCACCGGCGCCCCGACGTACGTGACACAAACGTGACGTGACACAGACACGGACGATACACGGAGAGAACATATTCACCGATCAGCAGTGTTATTGCGAGAGAACCACCCGCGTTCACCCGCGATAATGTTAACAGGTAATTGCGAGCTTTGCTCGTGATCCGCAAGAAAAGTAGGGAAGACAGTTTTCGTCGACTGGGACGGCAAGTATTACGCTTGGGGCGAATCGTGCAAAAACGACATGTAAAACGAGCGGTCGCGCGACGAGAGTGCTTCAACGAAAACTCAATGGAATTCACAATAGACTTATCTCGTGGATAAAATTGCAATGCCGTTTAATTGTCGGCGTCCTCTTAAAGAGACGGAGTACCGGGTGATTCCCCATTTAGACGGACCACCTCGGAAGCTCCGCCAAGAATTAAAAATTCAAGAGCCAGGCGGCCGTGTCCGCTAGCTCGCAATCAACGTCGAATTATCGTATGGCGTAATTTCAAACGGAGCGAGAATTCGCAAACTCGAACGCGTCACGTTGACTCTCATCCGACCCTCGATCTTCTTCTTCGCCGCGATGACGTTTGGAATCGTGCCCATTTAACGGCCTAAAGGATTATTTTAGAGTGTCTCGACGAACCCAAATGCACGCCTCGCAACGACTCCTATAATTAATGATGTAATTAGTCGTATTTCATGCACAAGCTGCGGTAGATTGCACAGAACCTTTTTGGTCGATCAGGAAAACGTGAATTATCGTCGAAATCGCGGACGGTGAGACAGTTTGTCTAGCGGTGAGAGGATTGATAATAATTTTTACTTCGCTCGGTGAGAAAATTGCAATTTTACGCACCCTTCGCGAATGTAAAACCTCTATATATTTTCACACCTCGGGAAGTGAAATTTTGTACGATATTCGTGCGAAAAACTTTTCATTAAGGCCCTTACGCACCCTTCGCGAATGTGAAACCCCTATTTTCACACCTCGGGAAGGGAAATTTTGTACGATATTCGTGCGAAAAACTTTTCATTGAGGCAGTCTTCTAGTCTAAACGGGGATTCTTTTCGAGGTTTAAAAAAATCGTAGATACTATTAAATATTTCAACATCCGTCTTTTTTCCACTTAATTATTGATACTAGCTGGCAGTTTGCAAATTTTTTGGAATACAATAAAAATAAATTAAGAGCGTTACACAGGGCTTTTATTAGTACAATATTATTATAGCTCAGGACGATCAGCGTTTCGTATTTTCTTTTTCCCATTTGGTATCGTTCAACCGTGCTTGCAGATTGTATCGACCTTCTCGGAGGATGCACATTTCCCGCTCCGGAGCTTCCTGCGTCTTTCCGAATGGAAGAGAAAAAAAAAAAAGTGTTGTCGAAGACGATCGGGAGCTCGCGTGGGCGAGATTATTATGCGATGGGTTGCACAAACACACATACACACACTGTTGTACAAATGGCTGGGATTTAGTCGTCTGTGCTTTTTTTTATGAGTCACAAAGAGTTCGCAGGTGAATGACACGATCCTCGCCGAATCCCTTTCAGTTCGGATGGCTCCGTGTTGTGTACGATAGTGGCCAGTTCTCTCTAACCGCGTTCCACGACGTTTTCGTATAAGCGGGCATTCCCCGCGTTCTCGTCTCACTTGTCATCCCATTGAAGCATCTCGTGAAATGCAAAGGCGATGAATGCACGTTATTATTATAATATGAGAATTCAGCTGGGTTTAACGAGTTTCAGAAGCAATTACTCTTTTCGACGAAGCATCGCGGAATGTAAAACGAGTATATACGACAGAATATTTTTTATATGGATCATGGCGCGAATGAACGAATTATCGGCAAGAGGTCCGTTGCATCGCAAATTGTCAGATCTTCTTTATAAATATATCTTGGAAGAGCGCGGATTGAAGTAATATTTATTCCCTTTTCGAACTTCTTTTGCGTGAGCGTCTCGTTATAATACACCGACGAACTCGTAGTTAGGAAGACTGTCGTAGCAAAGATTGGCGACGGAGAATTTTTTTTTTCCAACGACGAACTACAAAATTACCCCCGCCAAATTTTTCAGATGCAACACTATAAAGAAAACAGTTTGGCCGGCCATGTCACCCAACAATTTCGGGGGATATGGCTAGGTGAAATATCATACTGACCCTTGCACGTACAATCTTATAATTTTCGATGCAATCATATTGTATCTACATGTACTAAAAACTGTGTAAACGGCAGCGCCATTCGTTTGTTAAGTTAAAAGATATTACGGGTCGCGATATCACCCGCTTGGCCATATCACCCTGATTTACCCTATGGGTAGAATTAAAAACATGTAATATTTAGTACAACATTAAGTGACATCCACTTCTTTCGGTGCGTGGAGCGAAAGTATTATACCAAAAATGCGAGACACTGGACACGCGATACAGAGATGTTGTTTACGATGTTAATGGTTACTCGAGTTTTCGTTAATTGTTTTGTGACAAAATCGTTACGAGCAGCGTGGCCAAAGAAGTGACACCCACTTAACACCGGATCGTAAAATTTATCTCCCGGGTACGTTAACTGATTCGCTTTTCGGGTCCGGTTATCCACTGGCGGAGCGGCGAGACGATGTTCGCATATTTTACGAGAGGTCTCATGGTAATATAGTGTGTATACTCTCGTTGTCGAGCCGGGAGAGCCACCCGCAGAAACCACGCGAGGTGGCGATACAGAAGGCCCGAGAGCAAGGAAAGAAGACGGGAGTAAGCGAAATAACATTATTCCGCGCCCCTCGGATCGCTCCGGCTATATATAACAAACATCTTCAATTAAATCGAGCATTCAACTTGCTGTCACTGGGCTGGCGAGTGGGCGTTCAAATGCAACCAGAAAAGCAACGAAAAATGACGAGCGTCGCGCGCCACATTCTGGGTTCACTGACATGATCGTAAATTAATTTCGCATCCCGACGTTTCCGCGTTCAGACGACCACTACAGTGACAGAGAAAAAAAAATTGTCACCTGTCGTCTGCTACTCCGCCTTCTTGTCATGACTTTTTTTACGATTTGTCAATTTGTCGTTGATACATTGTTTCGTTATTTATGATTATTATCATTATTATACATTATTAATTGCTGACAAATGTATATTTACGGTGCGGTTAACGTTCCTCGTGAATAGCTCTCAGCTTCAGAGATGTGCGACAGTCAATCGCAGCAGGAATGTAGGGGAATACCGCCCAAATTTTTCCATGGGTAAATTGGGCAATAGCTATATCTGACGAAGAAAACGATTTTAAGAAACGCCCTGGGGAAAAATGCCGAAAAACAAATACTTTTCACTTAAGCCGTTTTGTTGAAAAAATATGTTTATATTAATACATTTTGTGTGGTGTTTAACACTGTATGTTCATTCATTTTACCTCTTTATTACGTTCACATCTCATACGAAGTATGTAAAGCGCAGAAGTATTGTAATCCAAAAAAATAGACTGTCAGATTATGGTCTTGATAGATTTTTTGCATGGCTAGAAAAAACTTTTGCCATTTTCGTCGATCTTCAGATCTGTCCCTTTAGAAAATGCAATCTTTTTTCGAAGAGACTTCGAATCGCAGCGAAACTCGTGTGTCTGTGACTATGAATCCGTTAGCGCGGAACCTGACGTTAGTACGAATTCTCGGAATGGAAAATATCGAGTGTCCCGAGCGTGGAAACAGATGGTTCGATGCCAAGACTCGCCTGTTGGCAATCGATTAATTCGATGCTGATGGAACCAAGTTTTGTGTTACGTTGATTCCGTGATGTTTTCACAGTATCGAGTACCTCGACGCGAACTTCTAAACGACACCAACGATTGAAGGCAGAATAATAATAATAACTTTACCCATGGATAATTTTGAATGCTCGTGAAATGTTAATAATTAACCGAACAAGGAATGGTAGTGCGGGTTTCTGCGCGTGAATTTCCGTGCCTTGTGTGTCTTCTTCACATAAAATATAATTTTCGAATTGAATTAGTCGATTAAAGACGGATATATCAGTTATTCATAACGGGTCCTATTTAGGCGATCTTGTCCTAGGTTTAAAAACACTGTTCACCAGCCTATTTATTCTGCTGACCTGAGGCAGATTAATTTGTCATTTTCTTATAGTTTAAAAGAGAATGTCTTTGCTTAGGCGGAAGCGGAGCTTTTTAAGGAAACTCCGGAAATTAGCCGCAACTTTTTAACGCGAACCTCGAAGCTTTCCGACACAATGCCGTCACTCGGCTACTCTGGTTCTTCCTTCGGACTAACTGCTTCGCCACTTTGGCCCTCTTGAAGCCCACAGAAACTTCCAGCTGTTACGCGATTTACAAACTTTTTCCATTGACAAGAACACATACAAGCTTTCCTTTTCGCTGCTGTCCTCCCGTTACATCCCGAACGACCGCGTACCGATAGTTTGGAAAAGCTCGCCGTTGTGGACAAGGAAGCTAAGATAACAGCAGATGTTGTCTGTAACCGCGAAAACAACAATCAAATGGCTAAGGATTCGAAATTTCTTACAAGTATAAAAACAGACGAGCAAAAAGGAGGCGTTTTAGGCCTGATCACGGCTTGAACACACCCACACGTACACACCCACACGGACACACCCACACGTGCACACCCACACGGACACACCCACACGTGCACACCCACACGTGCACACCCACACGAATTTGCCACTCATCTTACTCCCAGCTAAATACTTCATACAAAAACTCGCATAGTTGTTTCCACCGTTGCGTAGTTCACGAAAAGACGTCTCGTACCGTTGACGCTAGTTCGGTTCACATGCATAAAGCTTCCCCACTTACATTGCCTGTACTGCTCCGCGCAAGAAAGGAACCCGGTATCGTAGTAAAATCGCGTACGTTTTGAAGGTCCGGTGAGAGCATTTTGAGTAAACGAGTAAATTGGTACATTGAATCACTGTCGAAGAATGAGCTTTTGCCGATATTGCCACGGTACACGGGCATCAACGCCACACCGCTTTTTTCTCCTTTCTCTCCAGCGCCCCACCATTGAGTATAGAAGCTTTAGATTCTGGCCGACTCTCTTTCCTCTCTCGTGTTCTCCATGGGGTCTCCGAGACGCGTCTCACTTGGCCAGTTTGGCCGGGCGCCAGCTTCCATTATCGCACCGCACGTTTCACCGACCGAGACTCCGAGTCACTCTCTGCTCTCCTTACATTCCCACCTATAAGGTGTAATACCACACCGTACCTAGGATCCGTATATACAGCAACCGCTTGCGTTCTTTCCAATCCGCGTATGCACTTGCTACGCGCACCGTCGAAGCTTTTCTGTGATTCCAGATATTTTACCCCCCCCCCCCCCCTGCCGCCGCCCCCGCTTCTGTCAGCAAAGCAATCGCACTCGCAATATTCTTTTGTCAACCCAATTTCCAATCCCAACAAATTCTACCGTGATAAGTTTTCTCTTAAAACGTCTTGATTTCTTTACGACCCCGAATGTCACATAAAACGTCTTGTTCATTCAACTTATTGGTGCAGCTATCTGCAGAGTGGAATCGTTCGGTACCATTGTCCAACGCACTTTGTCATTCCTTTCACGGCAACGCCTGTATATATGCGATTTGGGGTCGCTGCGTAATGATATCCTACGACACTGAGGGGCTCACAAGACTAGACAAATATATAATCCATTCATCATTCTTCCCGGGGCGTAAGTGCTCGTCACAAGAATGTATCCACTCTAGCTTTTTTCCGTCTCGCCATTTCCTTAACTCAACACCCGCTTATCTCTCGTCCAGAATTAATGGCAACGTTTGTTCTAGATACTTCCGCTGATACTGGGGAGCAACGAAATCGGCATAGTGATTGATTTTCGATGTTTGTCCGTATGTTTTGTCATTGCAATAATGTTAAGGGAAAACTTCACACAGCAACTTTTCTACTCTTAGAACTAAAAATCACAAGTGTCATAAACCAATGGGCTTTTTTTTAAAAAGAATTTCTAATAAATTTTTCTCCACATGGATTCTGAGATACATGAGCTTAAAGTTGTGTCGATTAGCATGAGCTGCATATGAGGCCGCGTGAAAAGCAACAATATTATTTTTTAAATATTTATTTCCAGACTACTTTATTCAAATTTTTTTCTAAAATAACACTGCACAATTATTAAAGACGCATTAAAAAAATAGAACCGAGCTATGCCCGTAGATTTTCGAAGATGTTACGCGTTGAAGGAGCTTCGAATCTGCATATGAATAGATATCTGCGCCTCAACCACTGTTACACTGAGAGATCTTATAGAAATTACCATAAATTTAGTAAACATTTCGAGAACAATCAGGAATACGGGAACTACATAATGATGCATTTTTTAAATCTCTTATCTCCCGACCACACTGTGATCAGATTTTTCGATTGCTTTTTTTAAATCGCTATTCGGTGATGTACAGAGGTGGCCGGTTCGGCCTGTCCGATCATGAAAATTCAATAAGAGAACTTGCCGCTCGTTTCTCCCCTTTCGAGTAATACATGCATTGCCCGAGGTGCTCGCGCGTAGTACGCGTTTATACTCTAGTAAATCATGGGGAATGTCACTCACACAGACAGAGCCGGTGATGATTATCGGGGCGTCAAGAATTCCAATACAGCTGGTGCAGGATAGTGGAATGGGTCGGCTCTGTAGCGCTGCTGTGTCTGCACCGTACACGTAACACGAGCAGCCACAACACGAGATAGTGATTCCAAATGCCGATGCTCCACCAAACCTTGCGGAACCTCTCGCAATATGTTCAGTAGCATAAATATCGCTGCAATAGGTACGTCGAGCGCGCAACTACTCCCAACTTGAGATTGTTTGACTCTGAGCCCTTTGTGTTGTCGTGGTTTATATCGGACGAGTAATGTTTAATTAATGGTCTCTACAGTAACATATTCGCGGAGGATGGAATAAGCCACTTGTTCGGTGAGCGAAGCCTATACAACCGTAATGATGACGATGATAATAATAACAACTGAACATACAGATGACCGAAACATCGTTGCCTGTATGACAAGGTGATTGATCAGTTCCAAACACGAGTCCGCCGAGGTAGTCCCAAAGAAGTACAACAACTCAAACGGTGTTGTATTGTCGTGGTTTACATTGCACGAGTAATCTTTAATCAATGTTCTCTAGAATAACATATTGGCGGAAGATGGAGTAAGAGACTTGTTCGTTAAGCAAAGCCCATATAACGGTAATAATAACGATGATAATAATAACAACTAAACATACAGAGGACCCAACACCGCTTCATGCAAGGTAATTTATCAGTTTAAAACACGATCCCGTCGATGTAGTTCATATCACGTGTAATAACTCAAACTGTACATGAAACAATCTGACCGTTTCGCGCACATAAAAATTAATTTACCAGATATTTTTTGAACTCGCGATCTCGCCAGGGACTTTGGCGCATGTTGCAGCACAGACGTTATTGGTGGTTTACATCGCTCGAGTAATCTGTAATTCGTGCTCTGTAGAAGAATATATTAACGAAATATGGAATAAGGGACTGACGCGTTGAGCCAAAAACTCGTACAAGTAATAACGATGATAATAATAATAACAACTGAACATACACAGGACCCAATACCGCTCCCTGTATGGCACGGTAATTGGTCAGTTTCAAATTCGATAGCGCCGATGTAGTTCCAAACAAGTGCAATATCTCAAACTGTACATGAAACAAACAACTACTGACCGTTGCACGCTAATAAATTGAATTTACCAAATATTTACGAGACCCCTCGTGATCTCGCCAGGAAAGCTGGGGTATATTACAGCACGGACGTTATCGTCTGACATGCAAAAGTTTCAGGAATGCAGCACGAGAGTGCTTGTAAAATTTCCGACTTAACGCATCGATGCCGACAAAAATATCCGGTTGATACATAATAGTCGGATGACAGGGATTTTCCGAACACTTGAGCCAATATATCCTGCAATCCGAACTTTTTGTACGAGTTTTTGTTTTAAATAACTGAGGAAAAAGGAATGAAATATGGACGTTCAATTTCTCTGGTTGTGGAGCATATAATAAAGTCAAGACTCGCACATGCTGTAAACAAATGACCAAAGTATGTGTGTCAAGGAAATTATTGTTCCCGCTTTCTACGTAGTGTACAGAGTTCGCCAAGTAAATCCGGACGGGTGCAAACATCATGCGCGCGGTGTCAAATATGCGCGGCAAACCAGCTGTGCAGCGCGGGTTTGTTACTCAAACTGCGCAATAAACGAATGCTTGGTTATTTATTGCTTCACCGCTCGACGAAGCATCGCAGTTAACACCCGTTTAACCTCTACGAGAATTCATTCGTTCATTCATTCATAATGTGAATTAAGGCAACAGGTAGATGTATTTTCCTTGCGCGGGGTGTTTATTTTTTCTGAATTGTTTTTCAATAGCCAATAATAGCATAAAAAAGCTTTACCTTTCAAAAAGCGAACGTTGACCCATTCACCCAACGACTTCTGGCGTTTTGTAACTCGCCGCCTGATATTAACGATCTCACACGCCAGCCTTAAATTTATCGGGTTACGCTCGACCCTTTCGCCATATCACTTAAGCCGACGATTCATGTCCGCGATAGATGGTTATTTTATCCGAGTCGTTTTTCAATAGCCAATAACCGCATAAAAAAAAGGTTTCCCTTTGAAAGAACTTCCGTCATTCACCCAACGACTTCTGGCGTTGTAACTCGCCGCGTGGAATTGATAATCTCACACGGCAGCCTGAAATTTATCGGGTATCGCTCAACCCTTTCGTTATATCCTCGACGCCGACGGTTTATGTCGGTCCGCGCCCCGCTGATTTTACACAAACCAATTGCCGCCCTGTGCTCTAGTGTCACTTCGTTAATAGTCGGACGCCACTCATCTGTCAAATCGGTCCGCCTCAACGCTCCGTTTAGTACGGTAGATGTAGGCGTTAGATTAGATTAGACTAAATTCGTCCCAACGAAGCGCGTCCACTGAGCTCTAGTTGTTACACGGCTTTCCGAGGAACACTCAAATTCTCTGCAATTTCCAATAACTCGTCATATTCTGTCATGGTTAGGATGCGTAGGATCGTATGCATAGCGAGGTATGCACTCCGATTGCAACCATAGCGACAGTGGAATCATATCAGAATTCCTAATGATCGTACGTCCCTTCCTCTCTTCCTCCATCTGGCAGCAGCTTTGAATGATTAATGTGCAATTATCGGATAAGCCGAATGAAATTCTCATTCCGCAATTCACTTACCCCATTGCACTCCGCCAGTCATGCTTCCTCTCCTCTCTTGATATAACTGTTGTGTCGTACGTCTCTCGCTGAGATCGTTCCGATGTTTGTTTCCGTTAATCCCAGTTCTAGAAATATTTTGGGAAACTTTTGGCCCGAATGAATACTGCGAGTGACGGGCAGAAGGGAGGGGGAAGGTGGAGGAAATGAGCGAGATAGGTAGGCGTCGACGAATCGAGAGTTTACGCGTTTGCGACTCAAACGAAGCATGCCGACTAGCATTCGCGCTAACCCAAATAGATAATAAAGGAGTCAAGCGGGCTCTATCGGGCATATATGCCCACCTATGCTAATACCAACCTTCCGCACAGATACCGAGACGGCGATTTAACGAGGGCGCTATGCATCTTCGCAGTTACACGGTTACACGATAAGGATCTAAAATAACCCCGACTCTATCGGTGCATTTAATTAACCGACCGTATATAAAACTTCGCGGACGATAATATAATCGATTCGCAAAATACGAAGCTTCAAAAACTATCTATATGAACTGCCGGAAAAGATTTCAAATTTAGTGTTTACATCTCTCGAGGACTGTCGAAACCGAAAGAATCGACAGTAATGAGAACGAAAAATTAAAACGGTAGCCAAAACTCATTTCCGCTAAAAACTAACTAAACCGGAAAACACCACACTGTATAAAAAATTAGTTTGTAAATTAATGAATGGCATTGGGAGCTTCTTTACATAAACTATTTTTGAAATTTAAAACACATGTGCGTTGCAATTTGACAGTAAAATTTTTATTTACACGGAGAAAAATAGTTCTGTTTCTCTAACAAAATATAGATCGTTAATAATTTATTGTTGTGGTAGCAAAAATATTTCGTTGCTACAGCAAAATATTTGTTGCCACAGCAAAATATTTGTTGCGGCAGCAAAATATTTGTTGCCACAGCAAAATATTTGTTGCGGCAGCAAAATATTTTGTTGTTCCTATATTAACCAGGTAAATCAGTTGTGGTAACAAAATTCTTGTTGTACTAACAAATTTTTTTTCTCCGTGTATAATTAAAATTTGTGTTAATTTCAGGCAAATATTTGTTATTTTAATATCTGGTATTTTCATTTTACAAAAAGGTACATTAATGTTCGATTAATGTAAATAATGTTAGCAAATTTCAATTTTCAGTACATTACATTAACAATTTAGTTTTACAGTGCATGTATCTGAATCTTGTATACTATATACATAACGTCACTTCCGGTCGACGAATGAGTTTTTAGGGGCCAAAAGTGACGTCACAAATTAGTACACCTTCACGCCCATAGAATCGTAAATTTTTTTATTTCGTTCTGGATTATATTCGTACTTTAATTCACATAAAAAAAAATCTTTTCTCTATGCAGCATTCACGCTTCCTTAGCCAGCCGCATGTGCCACTGACAGCTCGAAACTATAAGTCAATGATCGTACCACTTCGGTATTACGCTTTGCAGTATTCGGAGGAAAATAAAAATAAAAGGAGATAAAAGAGTGCGTTCTCAACCGTCACAGCCCGATGCAAAAAGATTTTTTATAGGCAACGCATTCTCATATATATATTTTTGGTATTACGCCCGGATGGCTCGCGTCGATGCTAGTATTATAGAAGCTTCGAAACACGGAATGCACGTGCACGTGTCTAATGTCCGAGCTTTTACGTAAATATATACTAACTTAATCCCTCGAGTATCGCTATCGAGATATCCAAGTGGAAGAACCGCTCGTTCTCACCTTGATCTCTCCCGTTGACGCTACTCAGGCTTCTGGATTACGCAAGGGCTCAGGCCCCAGATATTATGTTAGCCCGATCTGTGTGTACCTCCCTGACTCGTTGCTCCACTGCGGCTTAAATCTTGCTGTATTCACGAGTCGCTCGGGTTTACCTCGCGAGACTACAATGTGACATTTTTATTCGAATGAGCAACCGCGACTCCCTACATTCGGTTGAGGTCGAATGGTCGCATCGTTCGTCGGCGTGTATAAACTGTTTTTTTTTCGTATTTATTATCGCCAAGTTTGTGTACCGCACGAAAGAATCGATACGAGCTTTTTGGCGTTCCGTCGATCATAGATGCGCGACTTCCGGCCTCGGCGAACATCGGAAATTCATTCGCAATGAACATGTGAAACTCGAGTTGTCCGACGTTGCAATGTTTGCAGGAAATTTCGCGTGCCGAATAGCCACGGGGCGGGTCGAATGGAAGATACCGCTTCGACCTACAAACAGAATTTAATGCGAGGCCACTTATTAACGTCGAGCACCTGTATAGGTAGTTACGGAAGTCGTCTGCGCTGTTGTTCCTTCGCGACGACGGAGGAAGCTGGTACAAGGTGTATTTATCAAAATTGTCAAGAACCGGCTTTGGATAGCCAAAAGGCAAATGTCGTACGCGCACGAAAGTGGATTTTCGTTCAGCGTTTCCACATTCGGAAAGAATATTAGTGCAGTCCCTGCGACGATCTCATCCGTCAGCGTCCGAGTAAAACGTCCGTATCAGCACTCTACCGAACTGGATTCGCAGCAGCGGAGAGCTTCGTCATCGCATAAAATGCCTCAATATTTCGTCGTTTAGACCGATCGGGGCTGGCACCAATAACGAATGAGAATTGTGACGTTATGTCAAGCGAGTGGCAACCGATGATCGAAATTCCGGCAGACGGCATATTGGCTTCCCGGTTGTAACACTTGCCAGGCGGCTCGCGAGGGACGCATCACATACATGCAAACCCAGAATCCCGCGGGAGAATCCGGAGAACAGCGAAATTTCGATTCTCCAGATCTCGCACGCTTAACGACGATGCCTTCGATAACTTCCGATTTACAGGGGCGAAACGCGACTCGGGGGTCGATTCGCGTCCCAACAAATGTTCACTCGTGTCCCGTTGACTATTGAATTGCGAGAGCATCGGTTAAAGTTACGACATCGGCGACAAAGTGGGCGGAGAGAACGTTACTTGCAACAAAGCGAACGAGAGAATGATTCGTGACGATGTCGAGCATAAAATCGTTAATGACGGTTCTGCCGGATGACCCGATTTTTCTTTTTCGTTAGTCTTGCGGTGGACAGTAACGCGACGGCAATTGTTATTGCGAGGCCAAGATCGTCAGTGTTTGCGGGTAATTGCGAAGAGAGCCGCCACTTTTGCAGTTTTCTCGCGCCGCACGTACCGCGGCTAGGTTTGTACAGACTTACGGTACGACCTTTCGTTACCTCGGTATTTTGTAACGGATTAAGCTGTTGAAGCCGGTACTTCGAGGTAATCCACGTTCCCCGTGGCTTGCGGCACAGTTCTCGTAAAAATAAGGCAGTAAAATTCTACAGCCACTGTGTGTGCCACTGCAGAAACCATACGAGGATCGAATACTTTCGTGGTAAAACGATGTTTATTAAATCAGTATTCTCGTGAAGCATTTGATATCTGCACTACTCGATTGACCTCTCGAGTTGCTCGATCTCGGCTCTGCGGCTCGATATTGCGACTTCAGACAATCAATGTAAAAAAAATTGAAATTTAATGTATCGGTCCAGACGTTTTTCTGCATAAACTGCTACATTTAATTTAATGTACCATTGTGATGAAAAATTAATATAGTTTTTCATTGAAATTTAAGTAAATTATTAAAAATAAAGTATTTTCGATGTTTTTAATTACACGGAAAATTAATTTTTCATCACAATTGTACGATAAGTTTAATAGACCAGTTGTGCATAAAAAAACGTACATTAATGTTCTATTAATATAAGTAATGTGAGCAAATTTCAAGTTCCAGTACATTAAATTTACAATTTGTTTTTACAGTGTACACAAGCGCATCGCAGCCCCAAATACGTACAATCCCATTCGGGATACTTACCGCGCGATAAATCGCAATGACAGTACCGCCGTCACGGAATCGAATAAATAATATTCTACAAGTCGCGTGGAATAAATTGTTTTCGCCATTCGGGCGTTAACGCGGAATTGTGCAAGGACCGGTATCGTCGGTGTAAAACTGTCGATTTGCAATTTATTTATTTATTTAGTAAGAACGGGCAATCCCAATTACAAGTCGATGGGTAATCCCAATCAACCAAAATGATTCACGGTCTACATGACCAGACGCCATAGACGAAAACATAAATTCGTATTTAAGCTTAAAAACGAATTTTACGAACGAACAGAACTTTAAAGAAAAGGAAAGAAACGAAAAAAGAACGAACTCGTAAGCTATCCGTAAAGAAACAGCGCAAGGAGACAAGCCGTAAACCTAAACAGACGGCCGAAGAAGAGAGAAACTAGGCCACAAAAAAAGATTTCCCATCCTGCTGCATCGCGGAAGCCAGCTGTGGTAGGCATAGTTGACCCGGTAGAACGGGACCTCGAAAATGTCGGTGTTCCGAGTTCCTCTCTCCCTGTGTCGAATCCGGACTGGTGAACACAGCGCCGGCGAATCAAAATTGCGGTTAACAATGTTGTAAAAGAACATTAAGTCAGCTACTGTTCTGCTCGATTCGAGAGTGTGTGACTCAGGAATACGCATTGTTGGCTCGTAATTGTGATCCGTGAGGTGCATGGGTGATCCCAGACGAAAGGCCGCAAAGAAAGAAACAGAAACTTCTGTTGCACCCTCTCAAAGATATCCGAGAAAGTTCATTGGTGGGGGGACCATGACAGAGGCATATTCGAGTTGAAATTTATTTATTAGACAAGTCCGCGGAAGCATTTATCAATTGTCCATCGCGTGACGCCGATATTGCGTTTGTTCAGAATTTTTTACTCAACTTTTGCGTTTTTAATAAACGAACGCGAATGCTCGAAGCTCCTGTTTCTCGAATGCGGTGGAGTGGCCTACATTCGATTCACCGGTTTCGTGGTCTATTTACTTTTCGAAATAGCTATTATATATGAATGTAGCGCTTTGTTAAAAAAAAAAACACACACAAAAACCCCAAAAGAGAAATTAGCGTAGGAGCGCATAAATTATCTTGCCGAAGGTAATCTCGCTATGTAAGACAATAATTTGAACTCAGTAAAACTCGGGTATCTTATTGCTGTCGTAACACACGACACACCATAGGTCAACGCTGTTGTATATATATATTTTTTATAATGTGGTATTATATTCTAACGCACGTACGACGAGTGGCAATATAGCGCGGTCGCGGGCTGAATTTGCATTTGAATGTGAGACATGGTCTGGAATGCATTCTGTTTACGTAAACAGGTAACGAGAAAGAAATTACAACCTCGGCCCCGTACGGATAGCCGCGTAACTTTGCAAAACACACGAGGTGGACCGTCACAGCGGTGCCTCTAATTCATTCTCAAAAGTGACTCGTTCTTTCTTCAACTACGAAGCTAATTACACTCGTTCCTGAGACAGTGAAAGCTGAGGACGGTCGCAAGAGATTTATTAAGAGGCAAATATATTTATCAGCGTTTTGGCATCGTATTTTTTATTATAATTTTTTTTTACTCATTGCTACATCGTTCCGTTTCACGCAGGGAATGTGTGATTGACGGGACACACCGGACCGTTTCGAGCGTGCTAAGCACGAGTAAATAGGTCGAGGGAGGACAGCGGCAGGAACGAAATAGCAACGCCGTCAGCAGCCGGCAACGATCTATCGAGCACACCGGATCGCCGGAAAGCACTTGAATTGTCCAACTGCCACTGCTGTGGACGAATATTTGTTTGCTTTGACACCGGATGATGATCATCGACGCGGTGGGAACAAAAAACGAAGTTAACACAACCCGAGGGAGCAGCGGCGAGTCAAAGCTCACCGGTGATATACGATTGCTTCGAGGATCACGCGTGAAGGGATGAAGAGCACAAAAATCAAATAACATCGGACGAACAGGTCGATTTATCCCTCCGCTAGGAAATCAATTATTGGCAACAACAAAAAAAGTAACAGCCATCAATGATTTCGTCGGAGCAACGTTGTTAACACATGCCATTATTCAGTCTGACTAATCCGTCAAAAAGAATTCCACAATTCTCGAGATGTTGGATTATCACTCTTGTTTGACCGTTCAAAACACGGGAAAGCTGGCGGTGACGTCGCTGGCGAAGGTAATGTTGCTGATGAAGAGGATAAAAATCGAATAGCATCGGATGAACGGGTCGATTTATCCTTTCGCCAGGGACACAATTATTGGCAACAGCAAAAAAAGTAACAGCCATCAATGATTTCCTTGGAGCAACGTTGTTAACTCATGCCATTATTCAGTCTGATAAATCCGTCGAAAAGAATTCCACAATTCTCGAGATGTTGGATTATCACTCTTGTTTGATCGTTCAAGAAACGGGAAAGCTGGCGGTGACGTTGCTGGCTCGCAAGAAAAGGCCGAGAGAAAGAGAAGCGAACGAAAAGAGCCCCAGTCCGGCAAGTCGCCGCGAGGAGAAAGAAGAAAGAGGGGAAAAAAAGGCTCGTCGCGATCTCGAGGCAGCATTATTCCGCGGTAGTAGGTGGCAAGAGGCGCCGAGGGCGAAACGAGTGGGTGAGCTACTACCCCCCGCAACGAATTACCGTTGCTCTTAGCCTATACGTGTCCGGGCATTTAATGCAGCTTCGCCGCGGTAGCGCCTTTTTGTACTAGCCGGCTTCCATCCAATTCCCTCTAACCTTCGTAGCAGGAAATACAATAAGTAGTACGCTAGTGAGAGCGAGCAAGAATGTGCGCTTCGGCTCTAGAGGGAGCGAGCGAGAATATCGTAGCTCTGAGATTGATGATAAAATTTTCTCCCTTGCAAACCGAAGCCTGGTAGCGTTGTTCAATCGGATGCTGAGGCGAAATCTGATGTTAAGTTGAAAATATAGTATAGCTTTCAAGGGGAGAAGAAAAAATCAAAATTATAACTGACACGAATGCCCCCAGAATCCTGAGATAAAAAAAGCATTTTCCCTTGTGCGACGGGAGAACGAAAGGAACCCGGAAACAACCCTCTTACGAGGAATAAAAATCGAAGTATGTTGATCTCAAAAATATCGTTTCCCGTTAGGCGCGATGCCTATTGCGAATCTCGATAAAGGCTTATAAATAGAGATAAAACTCGCGGCGGAGAGTTGCGCGTGTTCGAAATAATTCACGAGCTATCGTAAAGGCGGGATGCAACGGAGAGGGTCGGAAATAGTCGTAGGGTCGAAGTGAAAGGCCAAAAGCTATTTGTCAACGTGGCGATTCTCAAAAATCGTTCGCGTACATTACGATCGTGAGCGAGTCGAGTGAGCAAGCAAAAGCAACTGGAAACGACTTTCGTATATCGTTATCATCCAGTCCGCCGCCCCTTTCGGCGGTTGTCCGTAGATACGAAGACACTCGTGGCATACTAACACACACATACGCTAGCACACAATTTACCCGTGTACTTCGCCGAAAAACGAATGCTTCGCGAGCGTATACCAATAACAAACCGATACCCTGTGCGTTTTGTCGCACGTGACCCAGAAAAATCATTCGACGAAATTATATAGAAATATCCTGGCTATTGAATATCGGGGCAAGACGGAAAGGGATCGTTTTGTCGTAACAGTGATTGCTGGTCAAGAAACATTCAGGAACAATGCCCCAATAATAAAAGACGTCGAAGACAGTGACCTGATTCATTATTATGTATTAAAAGAAACCTATGGTGAATCGATTTCTGCTCGATAAAATGCATATTGTTCCTCAATGTCATTCAGCAGTGAAGCATTTGTGAGACAAAGTTTCTAAAACAAAATGTTAAAACCTGCGACGATGAAAGGGGAGTTCCCGTACGAAACTCGGTACGCCCTTGTCCGCTTCCGGTGTCTTCGAAAACTTCGCCGCGGAAACTTCAAAGCTCTCGTATTTAATGTACAATGTGGTATATATCTTAGCGACGATTGATACGCCTGTGTCTGGCGAAAATTGAGTATAGTATGCGTACCGTATTATCTAGTGCGATGTATAGCGCCATAGACAGCCCGTAGTACAACTACTACAGTATCTATTATCAAGGTGTGTAATCAAAGCTCCACCTCGAGCCTCTGTCTGATTCTCCGTTGCTTCCCAATATCGTGATAGATGATAACGCACGGTGATCAGACCGACTGACGTCTACGAACGTGTGATGCAAACCTGACCGTCACAAGCCGAGATGTTCGCTTCGCGAAACTTCAAGTACTCAATGTAGAATTTGGTATATCTCTGAACAACGACTGACACTCGTGTGTCTGGCGAAAATTGAGTATAGCATGTCTTAAGCTTCTGTCTGATTCTCCGTGACTTCCCAATATCGTGATAGATGATAACGCACGGTGATCAGACTGACTGTCTACGAACTTGCACTGAGCAAAGCATCGTATTTCATACTATATCAATAGCTTCATACTATACCAATTGGGGAAACGTTTATATATCTATATAGACGTTCCCTCTGGGAACTATTTTTTATGGTAAGAAGTCAGTAATGTTGCTTTTAATATGTAAATTTTACTCAGTGTGTGGTGCAAAGCTGACTGTCACGAGACAAGATTTTCGCCCGGCGAAATCCAAGTATTCAATGTACAATTTGGTATATATCGCAGCGACGATTGATACGCCTGTGGCTGGCGAAAATGGAGTATAATATGCGGACCGTATTATCCAATTGGGTCATAGACAGCTCGTAGTGCAAGTACTACAGTATCTATTACCAAGATGTAACCAATGAGGAGAGTAGCACAGGTTTCCGCTAGGAGACGAGCCAACACTGATTAAACAAAAAAGTCGGAACCAAAGCTCCGCCTCGGGCTTCTGTCCGAGCCTCCGTACCTTCCCGATATTAAACCAATATGGCCGCTGGAATTTTCATCAGCATCGATTTTTTGTAGGATATAAAATCTTCTGGAACCACATACGTAAACCGAGAGTGCACGACGATACTCCGAATTCACCCGAATATTCCGAAATCGTCACAAAATGTACTACACAAATGAAATCCATGTAAATTATATTTTACGTTTACTGTCCACTTGTGACAAATCATCAGAGTCCGATAACAAGCGCATGAATGGCACAATGTGGAGCCACCGGTGGGTCAATCACACTACATTCATGCTTTTTCGCAGACTGTAATGTTCGATTTTCTTAATTCCTTGCATGTTGTTAATGAAAATTCGACTGCGCGCCGGAGCCTTTATGTCAATATTATAGTCCTGCACGGTTTGAAACATATGCGCAGCATATTAATCATTCTAAATTGAAACTAAGAAATCGGTCGGTAATTCCGTCGGTAAAAAAAAGTAAGTGAGTAGTTAAAAACGGGCCCAGCATCCGCTCAACATAGACTTGCAGCACCAGCGCGCTTCGAAACTTAATGTAAAAATGATGGAGGGATATTGTCTGGAGAGTCGCAGATGCAAAACTTGAGCGCCGTGAAAACGCCATTGACTCGGCGGAATACCTGAAGCAAAAGCAATTTGATCTGAATGCTTCCGTAAATACTTTGTCATCTTACTCAATACTCTACAACGCAAGTGAGTTAAACTTATATTCGACTGGTTGCCACACCGCTGCAGCTAAACTTCGCTAATAAGCCGATCCTGTCTGCACGCAAAGAATACGCGAAGTTGGAAACTCTTCATGGACTCTGCCTCGGATCGGTCTCCGAGTATTGTACACCATTATTGCTATATCTTTCCGCATCGCATTGACACGTTGCCGCAATCGATAAGACCGTCGCTATGTGTATGCCCACCCAACTCTAACTGGGGCACATTGAAAAATGATTTCCCTCGACTCCGCCTCGCCGGGAGTTTCGGGGAAGGACGAAAAAAAAAAAATTCCAGAAAATGGCACTTGCGAGAGGAATGGGTGAATCAAACTGATTCGAACGATATCCACAAGGCTATCGCGTTACGTGGAATGTTATTGCTCGCAAAGGAAATGTCATGGAGCGCACTCGGAAGTGAAGCCGCGAAGAACACAGTCGTGCTTCAGAGTACAACGGCGTCCAGGGAACTATGCTCCTTTATTGTAGCGGTTTCGCCGTTACACTTTATTTTATCACGAATTCTTCCTCCCCTTCCAAAGCTACACGGGATATGTTTTTGAATGGGTTGTTTTATTGCGTTCCGCGTCTCGCTTCTAGTTAATAATGGTTGGTTTCAATTCACGGGCCCTCCCATTCTTCGCGGTAACACCTCAAACGAATTGATAGCTTTCATTCCGCATACGTGTAAAAAAAAGAACTTATCGATCGGATGATCTCGAATTTCGTTTCAGGCAAGGCAGTCCCGTTCGTTGAATTGACAGTGGCACACGCGTCGGTACTCACAATATTGGCGATAAGTTTCGAACGATACTATGCCATCTGCGAGCCGTTAAGAGCAGGGTGAGTTTTCATCTGCTATTTCAAGTACTTTTACTCCTTCGATCCTGTTCATTGTTCAATGACAAACCATCTAGTTTACGTCGATGGTTCTTCGTCTACGTAACGCGAAGCAATGCGAGCACCTAACATAATTTCAATTATTCATTTGCCTGTTTCAGCTACGTCTGCACAAAAGCTAGGGCCACGTTTCTGTGCTTCCTCGCGTGGCTGGCAGCTGCGATTTGCACCAGGTAAGATACCGTCTTTGTTAATTGCTCCTATTAATCCACGGTTTATCCGCGTGTAAAATTAATTTCTCAATCTCCAACCATCTCCGCTTTCGTCGGGCACGTTATTGCAATAAAAACACTTGGAGTTCCGCCTAATCGTCATGCGAAAGGGCACGCTGTTACGAGAAGTGGGTTCGTTTCGTCACGAACTCGACTCTCGTCGTGATGAATTTATAGTTTCTTGAAAGTTCTCTCGTACGAGTATTGTCTATCTTTCTTATCCTCTAAACTGTCCCGGGTCTGGTGGACAACGAGAGGCAGCCACCGGCTGTCGTAACTAGTCTTCGTCAGTCTTCGACTACGACGAACCGGACGTTTCTATACGACAGGGAATATATGAGAGGCCGTATACCCACTTCTCGAACGTCTGTGTACAAGCAAAGTGCCGGAACACCGCGTTCCATAGCATTTTAGTCGAGTCCCGGTCGTGTACCGTCTCTACCGGTTGACTGGGATCTCTCTCTCTCTCTTGTTCTCTGACAACCAGTTCGGTATATTTACGGGTTCTGGAACGAGACGATGGTGGAGGAGGCATTGAGAGAGCACAGCTATCCCACGTTGGGATCCTCTCCTGAGAGTCGTTTAGCCTTCCAAACTCATCGCTTCCATCTGGTGAAAGCATTTCACCGAACATTTTTCTCAAAATTCCTCGCAATTTCACCAAGTTTTCGAACTTTTCGGAAAATAAAAAAAACGTTCTATGAATCTAAATATTCATAGTCGTACCGAAAATCTCTAATTTCCCATGCTGACTTCTCTTAGGGTAAGTCGGGCTGATATGGTCATGGCTGTTTAAACCATGAAAATTGGAGGTCTAACGTTAAAAAAAACCTTTAAATTGTGGTCATAAACAACTCTAGACACATCGAACTGAAATAATCCACTCACAGCTTTCGATATTTTCGATGCGTGATTTAATTGCAGCTCTATAAATAAATATTTGCGATCAGCCATATCACCTGGACACTACGGGTGATATCGCCACAGTACTAATGACAGTCGATTAGGCCTAGAGAAGCATAGAGTGATCGCACGAAACATGTCTTACTATATTTTATGTTGTGTATAAATGAACTACAGAAAGACAAAAATTACCTCCGTCGAATGTTTCAAAAAATGTTCTCCGTAACGTCACTTCCGGTTGAAAAACAACATTTTCAAACCAGACGTGACGTTTTCCCGTATGACGTCATTTTCACTTCAGATATCCGATATCCGATACAATGCCACGATCTCAACTCCTAGTGTCGTGAAAACCCCGTTACGATTATTCAATTTCCTGAATTTAGATTGCCGGAAGACTGAAGGGCGTGTCGCAAATCGTTTTACCCCCTTCTATCTCTCGGCAGTCGATGCCTGCACTGCTTCCGTAATATTTTTGGAGCTCAATTGCCTGCCTCGTTTAAGTCTCATCGATCTTTAAAATTTTTTATTTTGATTTTTTTCCAAGATTTTAATCGATGGATATATCGCGCAGAAGCGAGTTGATTGCACGTACAGCCGAAGCAGCGGCGGCGGCTGTAGTAACGGTACGTTCGCGACGCCTTCGCCGTTCATCTCCATTATCGAGGGATATATAGCCCTTGGGATAACTCGAGAATTCACGTGTTCCCTCTTACTACTCGTTCACGTGAAGGTAGACGCTCAACGTCCGTTATTAACAGAAACGATACGTGTATACCATGACGAGATAGCAGGCGATATCTTCCACATACACGTTTCGCCATTGCAGACATTTTCGAACAAAATACCACGCTGTTAATCGAGAAATTTATTGGACACGGAGATACGATCCTCGAACCCCCTTATCATCCCGGTAGCGAACGAAAAATCGACACCACAAGACTCGTCGCAATTTCAGTTATTAATCGGCAAATTTGGAAATCTCGCAGATTCCCTGGAATTTCTGTATACAAACAGTTTACTCGATGATTAACAGATACCGAGTAATCGAGTCATTCGGGGATGCGAACGATGCTCTCTCATTCGCGGTTATCTATCGGCTTCAAAATTCGATCAATTGGCCCTCGGCGAAAATACAAATTGATGCCTCTGATGCGGAGTCAAATTACTCGTTGATGAGCTAATTGCGCACTTCGATTCCGTTCGCGATGATAAATTGTCTCGTGTCGATTGCATCCCGTCGGGAGATCCTCAGTATCAATATCGGTCGGTGTCGAGTCGAAAAATGAAGTAGCGGTTAACATGTGGCCGTAATAAAAAAAGAGAACTATTGGAGATGCGCGGTAGATCTAAGAATGCGTCCGGTCTCCTTCGCGTAGCAAACGACGGTGTAACATCTTCTGGTGTCTGGTGAGTCTCCGAGCAGAAGGAAAATTGAGGGAGTCCCCGAGAAACTCAACCAGGCGCATAATTATCAGTGGGGGGAGGGGGGGGGGTGCGAACGACGGAGCCGAGCGTGTACTGCATACCGCTATCTACGTCGGATGTCCCTAACGACGAAATTAACATTTGGGGAGATAGATTTAAAATTCAATTTTGTGGAGTGATTACGTGGGTCGTGTCAGGCGAACAAAAAAAAACCAAGTTCACCATCGAAGTGTGCTTATCACGCTCGGATTAACGAAATCGATAACACCGAGTCGTGTCAGGGGAATTAAAAAAGACCGAGTTCACCATCCGAGTGTGCTCATCACGCACGGATTAACAGAATCGGTAACACTGGGTCGTGTCGGGAGAATAAAAAACGACCACTATCAGAGTGTAGGGGAGAACGGGCCACAATGGCACAGCGGGGCAAAACGGGATAATGAGACAAAACGCAATTTTTCTATAACTTTTGGATGGTGGCGATGGTCGTCCGTGGGGCAAAACGGGTTTGAAAATCCGGATGTATCGTTGGGACAAAATGGGGTATCCAAAAATTATTGGAAAATTGAGTGTTGCTCTCACCGTCCCGTTTTGCCCCCACTGTCCCATTTTGCCCCACTCTCCCCTACTTATCATGCACGGAGTAACGAAATCGGCAACACGGGGTCGTGTCAGGCGAGTAAAAAAGACCAAGTTCATCATCGGAGTGTACTTATACGCATGGATTAACGAAACCGGTAACACCGGGTCGTGTCGCGCGAATAAAAAAAAGATCAAGTTCACCATCAGAGTGTAATTATCACGCACGGAGTAACGAAATCGGTGGCACCGGTTTGTTTCAGGCGAATAAGAAAAAATACCAAGTTCACGATCGGAGTGTGCCCTTATCACGCACGGATTAAGGAAATCGGTGAGACCGGAGGGGAACAAATAAAAATAGGAGGGTGTAGTCTCGAGGAGCGCAGCTATTCGAATCCGTTGGTGCGCGAACGATTAATCTCATTGAGAGGAAGGGGCGATCGCAGAGGGCAAGTGTTCCGGTGCATCGTGACGCGGAGTTTCCGATACGCCCGTTGTTCCTCGGTAAATCCTTGCAAGCTGTACACGTGTTAACCCGAACGAAGCGCGATAGATAGGGAGGGTGGGCACTCGATCGTACCGAGGCGCAACCGAGAAGCTCCTCTCCTCCTCGAGATCCCCTCATCCGCGCATGCCATCCACCCGACCTTATTACAAAAACGATTGGATTTGGCTCAAATTGCATTTTATCCCTTGGCTCTCGTGGTTAAAGCGCAAAGCGTTTAGTGAACTCAAGGGTAAAACAACTTGGCTCGAAGAAAACTTTGTTCCTGACTTTCACGACGCCGTCAAATGTTTATACGACGAAGGTGTAGCAGCGCAGCAACAGCCTCGCGACCTGTTTATTGCTCCCTCGCGCGCTCTATCTCACTCCCATTGCCCGGTTTTCAAGGACCGGAAGTAGCTCTCTCTATCCCTGTCTCCCTGCCCCTCGGTCTCTTATGGACCAGCTCGAACGACCGAAAGAAACTCGAATACAAAAACAAACTTACAGTTCATCGCGCAGTATAGTTGCAAATAAGCGTGCTGTTTTTTTTTTTTTTTTGGAGCAATCAACTCTTTCTTACCATGTATGTTATTGCGGGAATTAATGCTCAAATTCTTCTAGTAGTGGACATTTTTTGCACTGCCCTACGGACGCAGACGGATCGATGACCGAGATTCGAGACCGTCATTCAGCAGTGAGCGTGCTGGCTGCGTCCTCGAGGTCTGCACGGTTTGGGCGCAGACGATAGCGGACAAGTATAGGGTTGAGAGGCGAGGGTCGCTTTCGCGCCGCAATAAGACAGCAGGGGCAAAGAACGTCGGTCTAGTAGCTGCTGCTGGAGGGTGCGTAAGGATTATGGCAATCTCGGGCCATCTGTTTCCAGGCTGTCGACAACACGAGGCCTACCGTTGTTTCTCCCTCCAGAACCTTTCTCTTTCCCTTAGTTTTTTGTCAGCCCTGGCCGTGCCCCGCCGGAGCGCCGCTTTCACGGAAGAATCTCTGCTCTCCGCGCTTCATTCATCTCAACTTTGACGTTGACTATCACCCTGGATTATCAACGATCGGAAGACATTGTGCAAAATCCCGGAACAGAAGTTTATTTTAGTCGCGTCCGAGGGGACGGACACTTCTTTATTCGAATTGCGGATTTTTCGTTTTTGAACCCTCGTCCCCTGGCGCCATTGAAATTTATTGTCCGTCTGCGTTTAATAGGACTTTAATTGCACCCCGTATCAAATAGGAGTCTCGAGGGAATTAAGGAAAGAGGGAGAAAAAAAAAGTGGAGAAACGGAATTTCGTCGGGTCTTTCCACGTGAGAATTGCCGGTCCACCCTCACCAATGTCCATGGGTCCTCGAATTCTCGGTATCGTTATACGTGTACAAGAACACGCTGAGAAAAAGACGGAGAGCAAGGAACAAGTAGCGAGTATATATATATATAGAGAAGAAAAACCGAGAAGCAGTCTATATTCCCCACAGTCAATCCATTTAATCAAGGAACACTCGGCTGCTTTTTTCCACCCCAACGATCAGCGCACCCTGTCCATATCGCAGATCGCCTGCGGGACATACCAAGGGTTCTTCCGCACCTAGCCACTAAAGGAATTTACCTTGTTCCGTATATATATATATATATACATATACATATATACACACTCGGAGGACAGTTACGCCCCGGATAAAATATAAGTCAGTCGGTCAGATGCTCGATGCACCGAAAGTGGACAAAAATGAGAAATTATGAGTCGATGATAAGACGTCCTAGAAGATCCCACTCCAATCTCGTCTGATCTCATTTTCGGCGCGGCTTTCGTCGTTACTATTATTTTTTTTCTTTCCTGTGCCTTTCCACGAACGACTAAACGGTGATGATGATATTATACGAACGAGAAATTGCGATACTGGCGAGTTTCTTTTTCTTTTTTTTTCTCCAGTTATCAGCATCTCTATCGTCGAGTAAGACCCGGTACTTTGCTCTTGAAAGGAGAGCAAGCACATCGGATGTCGGCGACTCGCGATAACATCTCCGCAACGCCTCTGTAACAGCTACTATGGTAACGTTCTTGTCCTCATCAACGAAAACGGCGTTCCGCACACAGAGTCTATCCTGACGGTACTATGCGCTACTCGCACCCACGCGGTCTTTGATCCACTGACGACCACACATGTATTTATACGCCTACGCAATGGAATTGTCGTTCAACCGCGATTCTTCCACTTTTACTCCACTTACACACTGAAAAAAAATATCTACAACTCAAGTAAAATTCGTTCGCGGGCTGCCAAAGAAAAAAATTGGTATTTCAATTCTACTTTCAATTATTACAATTCCATAATGGATCGAAACGATAACATGTCACCTTGACAGTTTTGCCGTCGTTGTTTCAAAACCATATGGAATTGTAAGGATTGAAAGTAGAATTGAAATTATAAAAATGTTCTTTGGCAGCCCGCAAGCGATTTATTTTTTCAGTGCAGGAATATAATAAATTGCGCTACCGAACGGTGTCTTTTCGGAGTCTCAAAGTTAATCCGATTATATCGCGTTGGTTATATTGAAAAACCGCTCAGGTTCTCGGCCACGAAAAGTTCCGATGAAAATTCGCCGATCATTTGTCATGTAAGCGCGGCTTCCCCTCGCAAAGTTATCCGTATAGCCGGGCGTTCGCGGTGTCCGGAGTTTTGAACTTTGCGCGGATAGCCGCGCGAAGGACGGAACCGCGAAGCGGAGAAACCGACGGGTGGCTGGAGTTAGAGGTACTTGGAGAACTATCAACACACTCGAGCGATCTGGAGAAACCGCTGTGAGATCCGCGGTAGTTTTATTTACGAGATGTTCCGATGAATCTTCCAGAATCGATTTTCAACTTTCACGTATATACACATCTTTGACAAGATGACGTTAAAATATATAATCAACTTTAGATCGTATAACACGATGCATTCGAGAAGCGAAGCAGAAGTTTTATTGATGGCAGTCTTGTTGCGAACGCTTTAACGAGGACAGATGGAAATCTCACCGACGGTTCTTCTTCGCACAAGCTTCTATTTTTTTCTCTCTCTCTGTCGTTGTCGAGATAATAGGAAAGCTCGACCCGATTCTCAATCCCAACCGGGCGGGGTGTGCGCTGTGGTGAGAGCCTGGAACAAAATAAGGAGCCGAAGCCCGACAAGACGGCGCCCGGGCATTCCGATGCTTCGTCAAAGTTACATCTCCCAGAAGCAATCGGGTTTATCGGCCCACGCAGATGAACAATAAAAAAATTGCGACTTAGTGAAATCCATCGCGAAGCAGCGTAACGTCGTAAATGTTTGTACCGAGAAAAGCGCTCTTCACCTCCGCTCGAATCCTTGGAAATTGTACACCGTGTCTCGCCGTCGTGACCTATATAAAATATTACGATTATCCATCCGCTACTCGTCCAAGGCCTCTGGCCCGTGACTCAGGCTCGGGGAATCTCCGAGTGGTGTCGGAGGTGCGAGAAAGTAGGAAAGCCCGTAAAGTACCGGCGTTCAATAAACCAGCGTCACCTAAAAAAAAGAAAAATTCTCTCACACAGCGATATACAATATTGCATTCCCTCGATTCGGAAGCAGGGTGGCCATAGCGATATCGGGGCAACGAATGCATCGAGAGATCTACGAGTGCTCGAATATGTCACCGGCGCATATCCGGACGGGGGTTGCTCGATTCTTGCTCCATAAAATCCACGGGTTCTCCGTGATCGACGTTCGGCAATGAGGCTGCACACGTTCCCCTGCCCGTCCTCGTGTCCCAATTCGGCCGAGGATAAATTCGGCTATATCTTCGCCTGAGCGATCCATGCAACCCCATAAAAACGAATCTACCAGAAAGTTCTATTTCCAAGAAAAAAAAAATTGCCTGGCCCCGCTGCTCTTAAAGCTCGAGAGAGCGGAAAGTGCCGGGCGTACGCTTAGCGTTAAATCCATTAGTTATAAACAATTTTATGGCACACAAAAGCTGATGCTATGTCTAGCGATGTTAGATTGACGATTTAATTATTTCTACAACATGCAGAATGTATATAAATATCTCGTTAGCGGATGATAACTTTAACGTCTGTATATTCTATTTTCGCTGACTAACTCCTCTCGGACCCTGGGATTCCACGCGTCTCTCTCTCTCCCCCTCTCTCCCGGAAAAGTTGTTGGAAGCCGAGCTGAGCGAACGCTGAAATCCCACGACCCGTCGCTTCTCGCATCCCGGCGGGCTTTTCGTTAAAGTGCGAGAGCGCGAAAAAAAACAAAAAAAAAAAAAAACTGCAATATTTCATTTCACCGCGTGGGAATTAACCGCTGAAGGTCCCGAAGCCACTGCGAGCACTTCCGTGGCTCTCGCTGTTTGTTTCTCTCGTTCTCCGTCTTCACTCGTATGGTCGCGAATTCGAGAAGCGAAACCCTTTCTCCGATTTCCTTTTCTCCTACGGAGACTTTCTCGCGAAACAATTCACTCACTGTTTTTGTTGCCGTCTTGCGAGACACACGCACTGCAAGGTTCGCGGACTTCTTTTTACCGTCCACCGCCTTGCGAGCCCTGCGAGACTGGGGATAGTATATCACACCCCATATAATTTTAAAAAGCATAAAAATTTCAAAAAAAAAAACGTGCCTCTTTCTATCTTTTCGCCTTTAAAGTGAGTGGAAAGTTGTGGTATGGAAGAAAGAGCTATGAAACATCAAAGTATGTTGAAATTCGGGTCAAGCGGGCGAGATTTGCACCGATCTTCCCGCCGCAACGCAAATATCGCGAATTTTTCCATATGCAAGCCAGACACGAGTCGTAAATCGAAAATAAACCACTCGGGCGCAGCTGCGAGAAGGTAGTTAAAAAAAAGCGAGTGCAGTTGCACACAGTCGGTTGAGATTTTTCATCCCTCACGACTTTCGCCTATCCGAGTTCACGATGTGTCTCATCAGTATACCTCGGTTAACTCCTTCCGCAACCTCGTGTGTACTGTAATTTCCGATGAAGCTTCTCCGTCGTCATCCGCCTCGTATTGCCTGTAGCTCTAATCTCTCGCTTTTTTTTAACGCTTGTAACGATACAATCGTACCGCTTATTACCGTATTCGATAACTAATGTCCGGTTCGTTGCAGTTTGATAGTGTAATTTCACCGATAACGACCGAATAGTTTGATTCGCTTCTCCGATCGACGAGTATCGTTCGTATGCGTGACAGAAAAAGCGAGAGCGCATACGAAAGTAGTCGAGCAAGAATGATGACTCATCGTTCTATGAATAATGAATCTTTCATTTATTTCCACTACTGTATTTACACGAACATCAGGTCAATGAGCAATGAATCTGCTTATTATCAGGTGCACTGATAGGGGAAGTGAGTGGCGCGAAACATCGGAAACTACTCAAATTATTGAACTGCAACCTGCCAATGTCATTAGTTGGCTGTAAAAGAGAGACTTAAAATAAATGTTTGATTCTTGGTTGATTGCAGTCCAATGATCTGGGTACCGCAGTATAGCGTAGTCAGAGTGACGATGGAGAGCGAGACCGGTGATGGAAGTCTCGAATCACGGAGCATTCCGGTTTGCTTAATGTTGGCGAACACCTCGGCGACGACTGCGTTCTTCCTGCTGCTGGTCCTGGTGTTCTTCTTCGTTCCGCTGCTGCTGCTACTGATACTGTACTCGATGATTGTGAGAAACCTCATACGCGACCACTCGACCACCAGCGAGAACTATCACGCGAGAGCGCGGAAGCAAGTGGTCCTGATGCTGCTGACGGTCGTCTTCAGCTTCTTCGTCTGTCTGGCACCGTTCAAGACTCTGACGTTCTACATGGTTCTGGCACCGGCGGAGAACGTCGAGGCGATTGACAATGACACTTTGCTTAACATAATATACTTCAGTAGAATAATGTTTTATCTCAACAGCGCGGTTAATCCTATACTGTACAATCTGATGAGCAGCAAGTTCAGACTCGGTTTCCTGAAGCTCTGCGGTTTACGGAAGCGAAGAAACTCGGAGAGAAGCACCACGACCCGAAGTACACTGAACGCCACCAGAATCTCGAGGAGGGTGGCCAACGAACAGCAAGAAGTGTTCTTATGACGAAGGGCGAATCGTTGACAATTTTTTTCTTTTTCGTCCGCCTTCGCGCCCATAAGATTGTAAAACGGTTGCGAGGATACAGCACTGTATTTCCAATATCTTGGAAGCCACTGCGGATCTCTTCTCTCTGTTGATTATCTCTTCGCTGGATCTTCCCTCGATCTAAATTGTTCCAGATAATTATCGGCTTTCTCGGAGTGTCCCCGGAAGTTTAATAGCTTTCTATCGCTACCGCACTTCTTCACTCGACCCACCCTGAAGAGTCTCTAGTCCGTACTTTATTAGTTCCGTCTTCGAATCAGTATATCCGAACTGCCGACGAATCGGGGCCCGAGATCCGTCCAATGAAACAACGGCGTAACGAGCCACGGGTTATTTACGGAAAAAAGCAGTGCTTTCTCGCCTGTATGGATTCCAAGCGAGGATCTCATCGTGAGGATAACGATGAGATGCGTAACTAACTCGCAGTATTATTCACTCGTATCACTGTCGTTTATTACATGCAATATGTTGGACATCGATTTACAATTAAGTGCCTTGTTAAACTTACAATATGTTTCGTTTAAATCGTAGCAATAAATATTTCTGACTCTCAAAAGAAAAGAAAATTCGAGGTATCCCACATGATCTCCTCCTTCCAAACATGATAAAAATACAAAAATATATATTATTATAGAGCGAGCAATGCTTTTTGACAAATGTTTTTTTTTTATGATTGCAGTCCGATACTCTCGATGGTGGATTACGTCATAGAGCGCGACGACGACGGCTACGAGTTTCCGGTCTGCCAGACGCAGGCTGATACACCCTGGATGGTCGGCTTTATCCTGACGACTATTGTAGGCTTCTTCATAATACCGCTGTTGATCCTCGTTGTTCTCTACACGGTGATAGCGAGACACCTGATGGCAAATCCGGCGATAAGCAGAGGACCGGCGAATAATTTGCTGAAGTACAGAAAGCAAGTTGTACTCATGCTCGGAACGGTGGTTCTGTGCTTCTTCATTTGCCTGCTGCCGTTCAGAGCCTTCACCCTGTGGGTTTTGGTAACGCCATCCACCACAATCGTGAAACTGGGCGTCGAGGGATACTTCAGCCTTCTGTACATATGCCGAGTTATGCTGTATCTCAACTCGGCGATAAATCCGATCCTCTATAATCTAATGTCGACAAAGTTCAGGGAAGGCTTTCTGCGGCTTTGCGGGCTCGGTGCTAACAAAAGGAGGGACCAGCAAACCAACAGCCGAACGAGAACTAACACAACGGGCTCAACGAATTGCAGCAGCAATCATTCGGACTTTTGGAGGAGGCACAGCAGCAACAAGAGCTGCGGCGTCAAGGTTCCTAACGCTCCAACGGAAAAAGCTCTGAGATTGCCGTTGTTTTCCGCCGTTACCGGAAGTATTATTAAGAATACACAGCAAAAGCAGGAGAGTTACGTTTAGGAAAATTGGCGAATGGAAAGCGAGGTTTCTTCATCCCGGTCGTGTTCCAATTAGTCATTTTTCCTCCTACAACGGGCGAAACAGGGTTCCGGGCGGGAGTTGGGTAAAACCGATCGACGCCACGTGGCAAATGTGAGATATAATTCCAGTTTAGAGTAATTAGAGATTTATTAATCGGAGGATGACAAACTTCTCGCCAAAATCACGCCGCTACTTATTTATCGTTAACGCGGACTTGGCGGTGAGCCGAACGAACGCACAAATCGCTGCCTCGCGGATAAAACGTACCACCCTCTACTGTACCTAGCAGCACGGGCTCCCTCAGGCTGAGGCCAAAGATTTATAGCGTCCTCGAGGGTCCCCGTGCGAGATTTACGTTACGATTCTCTTCCACTGCTCGCCTGAGGATAGATATATTCATTTTATTCGTACCTATGGGTTTAACGACCAGAAAAATACCCTCTCGAGCCATCCCGTACGACAAAGTTCAACGCATTGCACGATCCCCGACAAGAATGGGAGCACCCCTATGCGGCGCCGTCGCGTCTCTGTGTGCATTAAGATCGAAAAATGGAACACGACCATCGGAAGTAGGCTTTTGAGTAGGCAAACAAATTCTTGGGATCGTTTGACAGCCGAGTCAAGTGTTTCATTCATTTTCCGTTAATTCATAACATCGTCGTTAACTCAGTGAATAACTCTTATTTTTTACACCTAAAGAGTGAGAATATTTTGTTGTTACGTTTTAGGAGTCAGAGATTCAATTTGACACTAACGGGATCGCCGATAATGTACGGACGATAAAAACGGCGAGAAGATAATTCGAGGCTGGATTCGAGTGACTCGCGGGACTGAAAAAGGCGTAAGAGCGAAGTGTAATAGAGACCGAGAGAAAGGGAGAGGGATGATTCGGTGGCATCCCTCTGGCTGACCCGACGTCTGGATGCGGTCCGTGACAAGAGGAATGCAAATTGCCGGAAGCACCAAATGCATCCGACGGCATAAGATGAAAATGTTATCTGGAGGAAAACAAAATTGGCTGTACTGTATACGTGGGTCGCAACGGCCAGGAGAAAGAGACGTCCCGCTGGCGTTCTCGAGAGATAAAAATCGTGACATTCTTAGACTGGAAAATAGAAGGAAAGCAAGAGACTGGTTAAATCCCCGAAAGGCCATCACTGTGCGACGCAGTTAATGCAACCGTCATCGCAAGGAACTCAAAAGTGATGCTAAAAATAATGACACTAAAAACAATTGTTGAACCAAAAAATAGTCCGCGGATTGCGCATTGTAATATATATAGTTATACATATTACGGAGAGCAAAGGTGCTGCGAACTGTCGTTCCTTATGGAATACTGTTATGTATATCTTAATCTAGTCAAGAGAGTGAGAAGCGTCACCATTTCCTTATTAGTTATTATCAATTATCATTGTTATTTGTGTATCTTATTTATTTATTTTGTATTATTATTATTTATTCCTCCCGGTTAGTATTTCAAGTATTTAAAAAAAAATATAGAAACAACGATAATCGGCGAGAATGATGAATAAATGAGACTAATCTCGTCCAATGGGGAGCAATAATGATTCGATATGCGGTTAGACTTTTTTTTAGAACTGTTCAAATCATTCCAGTAAAAGCCCCCACCTAGGACCATTTGTTTATGTCCGTCCGCGGAAAGGCTGATCGAGCTATGATAGAAACAAAAATATAAATACATCATTGGTTTATGCGTCTCGTGCATAATACTCGCGTCGTGTATCACGCGCTTCATTTAGTTCCTAATCAGTGTCCTGATGTAGCGGAGTTGCATAAACTAACGACGATAGAACGGGGAGACAAATCCAAAGATACTACATCGAGTGAACGCGATGGAAACAGATACTCGTCATTAAATGTGAACAAAGAAAATACTTTATTTTACGAAAAAACGATATAGCCGTGTTGGGCAAGTACGTTCCTGTTGTACATATTTTCTAAAAGTGAATATAATACAATGTTTCTAATCATCGGATATATGTTTCCTGTTAATTCGAAATTCGTGAAAAGGTACGAGATTCGTACACCTTTTGCACTTAAACCTTTCCTGAGAATGACGTTACCCCACTCCCTGTCCCCGCTACGGTGCTCTGAGACCTTCAACAGTCAATTGGATGATCGGAGGTGCTTTCGATTTGGCGTTTTTCTTCATCGCAACATGACTGCGCATACGCACGTTGCGTAAGAATTCGTACCAGTAGACGAAGCGACCGTAAAGCTTTGGGTTTGATTTGGCTTGTTTTCTAACAATCTACTTCGAATCAACCTGTCGATTGGTACGCCAAACTAACTCTGATTCCAAGCATCTGAAGTTTGGTTTTTGATTGATATCTCAAGACCAACCGTTATATGTGTCGGATAGAAAGTTGGTTTACTGTCGGACTTTCCGAAAACGACCCGATTTCCGAATCCATATCGGGAACACCGATACTCTTGGCTCAGGGTTAAACAACGGGTTGTTTTAGGAAAATCCAAAGGTAAACCTCCTGTTCGACACATGTAACGGTTGGTTTTTTAATATCGCTGAAAAATCAACCGAAAGTTGGAGTGAGAGCTGGTTTGGTGCACCAATCGACCGCATGGTTTCACGTCGGTCAGAACGCTAAAGACATGTGCATGTGCCATGAAAAACGCCAAATCGAAAGCACCTCAGTACGACAAAGAACGTCTCTCCGATGAACACTACCTTGCAATGTTGTACAATGTTACAATGGTGGACAATGTTAAGGGTTTTTTTTTAATTCGCTAATCGCGAACATGGCAATCTGGTTTTAAGCCTTACCACAGCTTTATTTTTGCCATTACGGACGTGAATGTGAGTTATAAATGGTACGTGCCTACATATATCAAGTAACAGCGGTGAACTGAGCGGCGAAACCTTGGCGGAACCGGTGAACCTATAAATCAGAGATCAATTACCACCCGTTCACAAAATGGGCGGGCAACGCACGCGGCTTCGACGTCTCAAGTAAGTAATCTGCCCACGCTTTTTCATAAATCTCTACTTCGGCTAAGGGGAAAGGGAATCCACATCGCATACGCAACTTGCCGCTCGATTCTGTCGAAATTAATTAATACGCAGTTTCGCAATTGAATAAAGTCCCAGTAAACACAGTAATGTAGTATCAATGTACCAGCAATGCAACTGAAAATACCAGTTAATATTACCAGATTGTTCCATCTAAAGTACACGCAAGTTGCCATTTTCGAATATAACACTGTTATATTGCCGTGTTTTAAATAGGTCTTATATAACAATGTAACAAGCGGTTTAAACATATTATGGCTAATTCCATCCTTGGATCAACATCTTTATTAGTGACAAACGAATTTACTCTTTTCCTAGGAAACAAATAGATCTCAGAAAAACAATATTAATTGATGTACCATCGGGGGGATATAAACCTAGAACCGTCGAACTTGTAGAAAGCGACCATACCTATTTGGCTATTTTTTACTCAAGAATTATTACATACTACATCCACGTTATATTTTCCTAATAAAATGTGTTCACTGGGTTACTATTCGGAGTACCAAAACAGCGCGTTCCACCGAAAATGTCGAAAGTAATCAATGATGCTAATCTGTTTGACACGTTAGATTCTTTATTGATCAGATAATTGACATTCATTCAAAGTACAAAAAGATTCTCTGCCACACCTAAATTTATTAGAAAGTTCTCAACAGCCGGAGGTAAATCGCGTTCTCGAATGTTCTTAACAGTCAGCATCTTTATCCCTTCCGGCGACTCTATTGTCGCTAGATTCTTCAATTGATTAAGAAGCTCCTGGGTTTTTTCGGCTATCTCAGTTATTATCGAAGCTTTGCCGTCGTCGTCGTTCTCGCACAGTTGCACCATGAACAGGGCTATTTCCTTGTGAGCTTTCGTCATTGTCAGGCTCTCTAGAAAACAACGAAACTATTGTATAATTTCCCAAATCGGGCGAGAGTATCGGTCGCTCTTTGTACCTTTAGCATGCGGTGCAACGGTGATTTCTCTAGCTGGAATGTTAACCAATAAATCGAACAATTCCGGCTTCGAAGCAATGGTACTGTCCCGACAGCCGGCAACGTAGTGCCCGTACGTCTGCAAATATATATATATTTTTTTACTTGAAAATCTATATCGTAATGTGCATTAAGACTATATGAAACACCCCTTTCCCGTCTAAGCCGAGCTCAGTCGGTATCAAAAACTGTAATACAATTTTCTCACAGGTTCTCGTATGTACGCTCAAAAGAAAAGCCTCATCGAGACAGTCATCATCTCAGTTTCCGAAAAGTTTCATCGAAGACCGGGATGAATCTGTTTTCGATGAGACTTTTCTTTTAACCGTACATGCAACAACCCGTTAGAAAAGTTGCTTACAGCTTTTGCTACCGACTGCGCCCGGGATGAACGGGGAGCTAGGTGTTTCATATGGTCTTAAGGGGAAGTGAAAGTCACGTGACGGGTCCATGAGTATGAGAGAGATAGTTGCAATTTTGAAATTAAATTTATTCAATGGTGTTAATTTTTTTGAGAAAAAAATGAATCCAGGTCGCATGTGAAATTACCGTGTGCATCTGGCTCGAATTTGGTTTTTCCTCAAAAAAATAAGCACCCTTGAGAAAAATTCATTACAGTTTTCATTACCGATCGCGATATTTCACTTCCCCTTAAGGAGAGTTGAAATAGTCAGTGGGTAACAAAAACTGTAATGGCATTTGGAGATAGTACATTTCGCGAAAAAACAAAGTATTAGCGGATGTAGAATTCAACACCGCGTCTGATGATACTTCGCTTTTACACCAAATGGCAACCATTTTTACATGACATTGATTCAAACAATACAACTATCTCTTGCATTCATACGTCACATGGTACATGTTTCACCTCGCCCTTATCAGATTTTCGCGCAGCATTTACTTTAATCTCGGCAAGCTCGTCCGGAATCAAATCGATCCAAGGAAAAAGATTGTCGGTAACTTTGCGATGCTTCATTAACGTCGGAAGAGTCTCTATCCATCCAAACAGTTCCTCGAGGCTGTGATGATAAACGATGATTCTCTTCTTCAGCAGAAGCGCCGTGTATATCAAAATTGTCTCCAGTTCAAAGGTTTTTATCAGTCGCTTGGCATGAACATTGTTCATTCGCCATTCTGCGTCAAACTGTTGGATCGTCGTGCCTTTAGAGTCCCTGATATTGCATGCTCCTTCCGAAAAAGCGAACAGATAGTGCTTCAGGACCTCCATCGGGTCTCCTGACTCGCAGTAGGCATTGCTGAGGATCCGACACAGCTCCTGATAGTCATGAGGATTGAAATCCTTGGTGAAGAGTATCAGAGCACAACGTTTTACCTGGCAAAGAAATTAAGTTACAATTCGGGAACAATCGTAAAGTGAACCTATGACCTGAGAGTAACAAGTGTCTTTACCCGGGGGAGTTTGCCAGCGGCAAATGCCTCGCTACTATGGATGTAAATCCATATATCTGCATGTCTTGCACCGACAAAGGACTGAACAGTGTTCTGCTTTGCACACGAGTTCCACTTTCTCGTAACGTACAATTTCTGAGCCTCCGTGACAGTTGGATAGGACCAAGTCCAGAGAACATCCCCGTTGCAATCCTTCTCTGTGATGAATATTGGTCACTTTTATTATATTAATGTCGACAGGGAAAAACTTTTCAGTTTGATTACTGACATTACCTATTATACTACACGATATCAAGTTTACTAGATGAGGCATGTCTTTTTTTCGCTTACATCGTTAATTACAGAATTCTAGAGCTTACACATTACGACATTAAGGGGTAGACAAAAAAAATTAGTATTAAAAATGAGTAGATCGGTTATTAATGGATAAATACAATGCGCAAAAAAATTTAACAAACTTGACAGTCGGCGCTGTCAGAGTGCAACGCCGCCCGATTAAAGTGTAAGCGACCGAGAATAATACTAAGGGTAAGCTTCCGAGAATGTTACCGGGCACATAATTATGTATGCCAATTTGATGTATAAAGTTAGCCATGCAACTTTAGTTTAAAAAATTTAACTTATACCAATCGTTTTTGGTGGTGATTGGTAGTCTGATTAAAACTTTTGTTGATCAACCGTTTAATCACAATAATTAAAAAACTAAATAAGGCCCAGTTCGACAAACAATTCGTTTTCTCTAAATCGATTCAATTAGGGCTCAATCGATGCGGTATCATTTGGTGGTCATGAATTATATGATTAAAACGTTTGGTGGTCACTTGTATCGCTGGGAAATACATAAAATTAAGTTGTCCAAATGAGGTGGGGGTCTCAGTAAAAGTTGCGCATCTTGCGTTGCGCACGTTGCGTTGTGCGTTGGCGACATGTCACTTTCGATCATCATCACCTACCGAATTGTTATTTATCATTAATAATAAGTGAGTTCGTGGTAATAAAGGTCTAGAAAATGTATAGTAAAATGCATATGTGTCAGACGCTTTCCAAAATCAGCATTTCTACGCTGCACACGAATCTACGAAACTAATATAGGTAGGCAATTGGGATCAGTACGTCGAAATAATATTTTGCCAAGAAAGTTTGTGTTCTTGCCTCGAACTTGCCTCTCCAACATGTTGCCTGGAGCTCGTCGAACAAATCTTAACAACCACTTTGTTTCAGGATAGTCATGAAACCAAGACTCTCATGGTGGTCGCAAACAGAACTCTTTTACTGTCGCAGCACTCATCCCAGATACATGCTTACCGATACTCTGAACAAAGTCATACAGAGTTTACATATCTCACACGCCTTTGTGAATGACACACACTTTAACACTCAAGGAAAAGGAACAGAGAACGAACAAAAATTGGAGCGAGGATATTTTCAGTCATATCAATCTTCTTCATTGGATGGTTCAACTCATTCACATGGATTCTATGTTGATGCTCAATGTAAGTTTCACTTGAAATAAATTTGCATGAAAAAAGTATTCGGCAGAAACTTATTGTTTTTTCTTTTGTTTTCACAGAATTAAGGAAAACTTGTCACAAGATGCAAAGCTCAATGTTGGAACTTATAAATGGCCTGGTTTCGTTAATTCATCAGCCAATGGTGCCAGACATTGCCCATGAGTTGTTGGATCTTTGCTCATGCCTTATCATCCCGATTAGACAGAAGCGTGAAAGCCCAAGTTGCGTATTAACACATTTTGGGACATAAGCTCTCAAGCTGTTCTTTCTGTAATAGTCAGCGTGAACAGTACGAAACGTTATCAAAAGTATAATCATGGGGTAAGTAATGGTATCCGAAAGGATGCCATGTCACGAAGTTCTTACTTTAAGCTTGCCAGCGAGTATTTGCGAATACGATGGATTTATTGTTGCTGTACAATTTTTCAGGACGAGCAGCCTTGCAACGTAGGATACTGGGTCTATGGAGAAAAATCGAGCACTGTTTCAACGGAGAGCAACCCGTAAGTTTGAGCGACAGCCTCTTCTAATGAATCTCTGATAGATTGCATTTGTTATACATATAAATCGTCTTCAGGCACGGGAGGAGACGTTCAGAAATTGGAAATCGACTTGGCGAGAATTGACGAACAATCTGGAAAATAAAACGGATGACCGACAAGTCGAGGCTTTTCATTGGCGCACAGGAAAGCCAAGAATGGACAGACAGTGGCTTGGTACATAAATAATTTTATTTTTTCATGAATGAAAAATAAGCTTGTAAAAATATACATTAGCAAGAGATAATGTATTTATTGCTTTCGTCACAATCGCCGTAACTGGGAGCGAAGAATTTATTCGATTCGCGTGTAACAAACACCGAAGCATATTTCTCGTCCAAAAGCGATCCAATTAGCCGGCAATCGTTAATAAAATTCGATATAGAGTGCATATATTTTTCATATATCGTTTCCGTCGTTGTCGTTGCGAAAACCGTTGTTTTCCTGAAGCTACTTGAAAAAAGTCGAGGAACAGTGGAAGTGGAGTTTGAAGGAAAAATCTTTCATACTTTGCTCAGAATAAAGGAAACGAAAAAGAAACTGACTGTAAACGTTGTTAAAAAATACGAATACCAATTGACCGTCACCGGTGAGATAAAACTGTGAAAAATTACCCACAGCGTAATGACTACAATGCTTATAGTCAGTGAGACTGAGAAGAACAGAGCATGTTCGGTAAATAGAACGATAGATAATACCCTACATTAGGTATGATAACGAAAATCGATATAATACCTACATCCGGTAAAGTAAAAAACAGTTATCAGATCGGAGAGAAGTGTACACTACTCTCCGTGGCAGTATATCAAATGACCACCGAAAAAGTCAACATCCCGACAACTAAACACGAAGAAGACTGCATCGTGAAAGTGAGCACCCAGCATCTTACCACCAGTCGGCTCTACACCAAGCAGCTCGATACCGAAAAAGTTCACCAGACCAGAAGTGACGTCATGTCGGTAATACGTCCCTTCTGGTAATAAAATGTGATTTTTAAACCGATAGTCACGTATTTCTCATATAACGGCACTACCGGTCAAAAAATGTCATTTTCAAACTGACTTTAAAAAATGATATGTATTTCGACACCACCATGAGGTAGGGCGACTGGAGGGTTAATTTTTACAGTGGATCACCAGTTGGCCTACCGTTGAGTTTTATAGCCGTTCGCCGCTGGGAAGGGTGGAACGAGATGCCGAGGAACAATGGAGGAATCGTTGCTAGTATAGTCAAGAATGAGTTACGAAGTTTCCACCGGAATCGAGTTGGGACTAAAGCAGATCCGAACTGGCGACGAAATTTGAGTAAACTCCGAACTCTCTAATTGACAACTAATCGCGTACGTGAGTAGAATCGCGTACGCAGGTAGAACACCGTTCTCGAGTTTACTAGAATCTCTTCCCCGGCTTAGTCCTGTTTCAGCTTGATCTCGCACACGGTAGAAACTCAGCCATGGTGTTTCTCCAATGTATAACTAAATTTCTCTAAGTAAATTTTGGCGGAAATGAGACCGGCGTAAATGATAGCTCACCAATCACCCACCGTCACACAGCGACTTCGGACAACGGCGACAATTGTAGAAAGACGAGGGGCACGAGGAGGGAAAGAAATTGCTGCACTATCGCTCTTAAGGACGCTGACTGAAAATCAGATGTGGCAGTCGAGGTAAGCTCAAGGGCGCGAGCTTTATTCCTGGGCCCGCAGAGGTTCGCGGCGAAGCTCCGCCTGATAAATAATTAACGGACGATTACCCCAGACTACAGGACGGAAGTTGCAGTCGCGATTGGCCTGCATTAATGAAGACCGTTCAGGCGCGCGTCATAATACCACGTCCCAGGTTGCCTAACCGAGCCTACGGGAGAATTTCACAAGAGCCCGAAGTTTGCCCGTCTCTAAAGCATTAATCATGCCTGTCTTTTGCGTAACTTATAAATGTAGCTAGTACGCGGGCAATGCCCGCCGCAGCTTGCCTTACCAACCCGTTCCCCGAACAATCCACTTTAAACTAGCGCGCGCAAACTTCTCGGCCACAAATTTTCTCACGGTTCATAATTATCAAGATAGTCGATGGCCGTTCCCATAACTCGAACTCTTCGGCCGTATATCGTCGAAATTTATACGAGAAACCGCGGACGAGGAAACGATGTACCCCCAGAATTAATCATGAAATAATGTACATAGCCGAGACTTCCGAATGTCATTGAAACGATTCGAGATACTCGCGCTTCCATCTTCGGCGATGATAGCGACGCAAGAGATACATTGCCGGCGGTTTTATTTCCGACTTGGCTGTGAGGGATTTTTTCCCGGCATTCCGGGGTGATATCGCCGATTGCAAATATTTATTTATAGTGCTGCAATTGAATCACCCATCGAAAATATCGAAAGTTTTGAGTGAATTACTTCAGTTCGATGTTTCTAGAGTTGGTTACGATAAAAATTTAAACGATTTGTTTAACGTTAGCAATCCAATTTTCATTGTTTGAAAAATTATGGCGATATCATTCTGTCTTACTACTATCATTCTGGCTTTTCGAAAATTCGGCGACGGGCTCTTCCAACGGATGAGGGCGAAGCCCGAGGATAGGGCTCGACTCTCGGGATAGTGATATTCACGCCCTCGATCATGCCTCCGAGATGGTGACCAAAAAGTACGTGACATCCATCCAAACGGTATCGCCCCTCCGGCGAGCGACCAGCGACCAGTTAATAGCCAACGCGTAGCACATACCCAACATTCAACGAGCCCATTGGCGTCAAATTCCCCCCCGAAAACATGTCGATGGATTGATGCCAAAGGGGCGTAAGGGTCATATTTCAACATTTTCGAGATTTTACCACCGGAAGTGCGGAAGTGCTATACCTATCGGGCATTAAGGAAGTAGGTATCTACTGCTAAAAATGTCATTGATAAATCAATCGACGTGAAAATAAAAAAGAAAACCTCAATAACGAAACATAATTTCTAATGCAATAAAACAATATCGAAAGTTCTTTCAATCTCAGGCACATGGCGGTTCATTGATTATCCCATTACACGTTATGCGGTACCGAATCATAAAGCAAATTATTCGACGAGCCGTGGATTTAATTAGCTGTCCGCATGGTAACAGGTTTGCCAAATACATTACACAAATACACGACGCGAACGTGTGGGCTCCGCTCCCGAAACCTCCATTGATAATTCAGCCAATAATCTCGTTACGTGGTAATTACACGCATGTCTCGCAAGGCCTAACTCGGTTTCCTTCCGTAATATTCGAGCCCCGGGATACGCTGAGGTAGACGAGCGAGATAGAGCGACGAGCTCTCGGCACGCTCTCGATCGAGTAAACTGGTGTCGTTCGTTATTAATATTATTATTATTATTATTGAATTTTGAAAACTGAATAAACAGCCTGGTCTTCATCAATGCCTTGAGTGTTTCCCTATAGCAGCTTTATTCATATCGTCCAGGCTATGGTAAAAATATTCACAATGTAAGCGCGAAACGAAACCCATGATTGCGTCTTTCATATGCAATTAATTAATTTTTATTTACTTTATTCTATTTATGTTTTGTACTATTATCATCGAAAAAATATTATTTGTTTAAATTTGAAAAAGTAATAACATGGAAATAACCAATGGTGCAATATTCATGATTTAAGAATTTTATGACCAGAATTTGCAAATTTATATTCAATATTTTATCAAACGTATCACGATCAATAGTAAGAGATTTGTTATAAGAAAATAAATCTCCGTTGAAGGATTCTGGGTGTACTCTTTAATAATGGAGCCAAATGTTGCTGTATAAATACATATACAATGATTAAATCTTTCATATCTTTATAATATAAATGTAGATAGGACACAAAAATATTCAGATTAAGTGAAGGAAAAATAAAATCATAACATGAATGTCTTAATATTTAAATGCCAGCGAGGCACAGAAAGTTATTCCGGTCGTATAAATGTTCATAATTAATCGTAGATGAAATTGTTAAATTTCCTTCCCGGCGGGCCATAGTATTATCATCGTAAGATTGATTAATATGTCGCAAGTCTGGGTACTTAGCTGGTTTGCAAAATGTACAGAGAGAAGACGGAAATGGGTTCTCTCCCGATTAATTTCCTTTCTCGAAGTGAGATGTGGATAGCGGTGTTAGATTTCTGTCCATCTTCGATTAAATCCGTGAGGGAAATCTTGAGTGCGGAATAAGATAACCAGACTAGACTTTTCACGACTTGCTATAAAAATAGCATACTCTTTTATACTTTTTCTCTCTGTTCTACCTATTTCTCTCTCTATATATATATTGTAACGTCCGTGGTAATGAATAACGCGCGTATTTGGTTTTGGGGCGGATATTATTATATAATCACGGCTCTATGTCTCGAGTAGGAACTGTCAAACGTCTGTTCACTCTGAAAGTCCGATCAAGACTGTTCTACATGAAGATCGATCTTGTATCGATCGTCCGGTCGTTCTCCTCCTCTTGTCAAACCTAACTAATATCGTGTGCCTCAACGAATAGTCCGCTACATATTCGTAACACTATATATATATATATATATATATATATATATATATATATATATATATATATATATATAGCGATTTTTTAGATCGTCTTCTTCCAATTGAAAGGTAAAGAGTTCGGTACTGGACCGGCTAGATAAGGTGTGGAGGACAAGATGTCACGTCACATGTGCTCAATTCAAGAAGGCAAGTAGCCATGGCGAAAGTATAGAGGGTTCAGCAATCCAACGATTGCTGACCCCTCTATAATGCACTTTCCCTTAAGGAAGATTGCATCTAATGAGGCGATAGCATTAGTTACGTGATAGCGAATATGACGGAAGGGATCTCGGAAAGTCGAAGGAGCTCCTCAATATTGCGATTCGGGGACGAAATGTCGATGTTACAATATATTTCTATATACAATCTTTCTTTGCCATTTCGCGCGTGTTTCTATTCCGATATAGTCTTGCCTCCGAAGGCACTTGCCTTTTCGGTATGGTACCAGTTTGTTTCCGCAAACGCAGTCGATACACGAGGTCCACCGGTCGGACGGTTTTGTTTCTACAAGCGCCACAGTACCAACGCCACAAGCTCCTCTAACCGAAAATCGATTGATTCCGGCAGAAGCCACCCTTTGAAAGCCCGTTTCTGCACCCTCAGTAAGCATAGCACCACAATAACACGATTCGAGAGACCCGCCGATGTCCTTGTACGTTACCCATCCGGTATTCCCTGACTCTCCCGGAAAGCCCGGCATGAAGTGGTTGACGCCGAACGCCCACAGGACAGCGTTCACGGTCGTCCTCGGGAGGCCGTACTTTGATGTGCGCGCCTGGCAACGATCGCATAAATTCTATACTATCCAGCAGCCTCCCATCCTTCCCACGTGTCGTTCGGTCGAGGACTCCTCCGACGAAATACGTTGTTGCAGACCCCTCGTTGCTCCCAACTACGCACTTCCGTCACAACAGGATCTTCCTGAACGGATCAGCCTGTCGGGATCACCGCAGGATACGATATTCCATCTCCGAGCGACTCGGCACCTGGTACAGCGCTCCGTTCAGGTTTTTTTTTCAATCTTACTTATTTCTCGTCGCGGCGACGACGGAGGACCAAAACATTCTCGACGACGAGACTCAAGGTGCGAGGGAAATCAGGAAACCGAGGGTTATAGGAGTAAGAAGATGGTAGGGAAAACGAGGGTTGGGGAAAAAAGAGGAAGGACTCTTCCGGACGTAACTGGAATGGTTGGTCTTGCAGTTTCCGCGAGCATCGCGAGTCTCCGCCGCTGATTTACCTCCGGTGAGGAACGACGACGGTTCCGCAGACAGTAACCGTAGGCCTTATTTCGCCCAAGGGCTTCGCAAACTGTCGGCAGGTAGAAGCTAGTTATGTACAGATATGTACCTATATGTATTATGTGTATATAGATATATATGGGAGGAGGCATAGCCGGGCACAGTCGCGAACCGCGCCGCATGCACCGATGTTCCAACTCACCCTTCCCCGCCGGTAAATTGATTATGGGTCCATTTGAAAGCTTCGGTCCCCCCCTCTCCGGAGGCGGGAAGATGTAGTTAGCCCGGTAGAGGAGCAACGACGAGCTTGCGAAGGGCGCACGTCCCGATGTCGCTGTTTGTAGAAACTACCGTGGACGAAATATGTTTTTGTGACATCGGCAAAGCGGCTCCTACCGCGGCCCAGTCTGTAAGCATCTTGTCCAATCATTCCCGTCGCAATGATTCCAGAAATGTGAAATCCGAGATTCAAAGCCCGTTTGCCTTACAGCCATTGCTATGGTACGAATTTTGGATAAATTAAGTCACAGTATACAATTTTTAAAGACATGCGATAAAAAAATGCTTTTTCTAGAAGTCCAACATTTCGCAAAAGAAGAAGATTGTCTATATGGGCTCGTAGAACTTTGGATTCTAATTTGGGCTCTACATACAGACCGGAAGACGGGGCTGTACCGACGATCTTGACGTGAAAACGTAATACCGTCTCGCTCGCTCTTTCGACTTGAATTCATCTATGAAAAACCTATGAAGGGAGGCTAGATGAAGAGCAAGGCAGGATGAGAGTCGGGCCAGGCGTCCCCAAGTTGCAGTCTCGCTTGAGAGTGAAAGAGTGCGAGAGAAAAAAAAAAGGGAGAGTTCGTTGAGAGAGCGTCTACTCGATCTCGAGGGAGGTCAACTTCCGGACATTTTTATCAGGGAACGCTTGCTGCCTCCGGTTCTTTGGTATATACTGTACGCGATTCTTTGTGTCCCCGCGAGTAAATATTAGCGGAGGATGATGAGGGCCGACCACCGCTCGACCCGACCATTTCCGTTGCTTCTTCTTCATTTTCCTCATCCTCTTCTTCTTCTTCTTCTTCTTCTACTTCTTCTTCTTCTTCTTCGTCTTCTTCTTCTTCGTCATACTCTTCTTCTTACACTACTACTTTCTCGGCGACGTCTCAACCACGGTGGTCTCCTTTCTCTCCATTCACCCGAGCTACCGCGACGTCCGACCATGAGCCTTCGTTCACGCTGCATCGCTTGTTTAGTGCAATCTTTGTTTTCTGCTTTACGGCTTTTTAATACCGGAGAACGAGAAACCTCTTCATCATAGTACCTTTTTTACCATATAATAGTTTCAGCATTGTTGGGTAATTGTGGAAAAATAATGCTGTGCACTATCGTCGTGTACAAAAATCTCGTTTTTTTTTTTTACCAGGAATACGTCACTTTCGGTCGAAAAATGAGATTTTTAAACCTGAAGTGACATTTCGGATTTCCGACTTCTATTCCATATCCTATAAAACCCGAATTATCGAAAATATAACTTATGAGATGAATTTCAGATTTCCGAATTCCATTCTATATGCTATAAAAACCAGAGGGGTGTCAGCTTCGCCTGAATTGGGGGGGGGGGGGGGGGTTGAGGAGAGGGGGCCGATAGGCCAAACATCCAAACTAACAAACAAATCCGCAGTTTTCAAAAATATATATAAGATATGAAGTTACGATATATGAAGAAGTTAATATATGAAGAAAATTAGCAAAACTTTTTAAGTTGTCAGAAAAAGTGTATTAAGCGGGTGCCAAGTAGATGATGCCTAACATCCATACACCGGCAAAGCTTCTTCGCCCCGAGAGGGAATGCCATTTCCGCGGTGAATGCCAACGTGATGGTATATACATTTACGTATATATATATATATGTATCTTAGAAGCGACGGATGGAGAAGCTCATGGATAGAACTGAATATCGGTGCCGGGGGCTCCAAACCCTGTGGTCGGTGTGGGAGGCGTACTCGGTTAACCGTGGACCCGCACACGACTCCCTTAATAGAAGCTCGAATCTCAAACCCATCGACGTTGTGCAAAGTAGGTATGAGTTGCAAGAGTAAAAAAAAATGTTCGATAAAAGTTCAAACGAGTACAGTATTAAAATAATGTCCTCAAAAAGTTCCTTCATTTGCCACGTAATATCTCAATTTTTTTTATAACACGAAGAAATATTTCTACTCCATAAATGCAGACTTTCAAATAGTTTTCAAATATCTTATTCGCCGGAAGTGAATCGATTTTTCAATTGAATAGTAAAAATTGCCCAATTCGCGTAATCCTTATTGTCCGTTTATGTCATCGCGAAATATTTGTTATCTACAGCTGACAGCCCGATAATCCTAGATATGCGTCCTTATCCCTCGATCATCCGTCCATTATTAAAAGAGTACAAATAGAAACACGTGAAATACCAAAGATCACAACGATAAACATCGTTTATTTAACGATTCAAAGCATTTTGTATCTACCTGCGCCACGCACAGATTACGGATCAACTCGTATTATCGGGAGCGAGGGAATCGAGTGACTTCATTGTGATGTGCAATGATAGCGTTAAAACGCGACGGCTCAGTCAGCTTGCTGGAACGCGATAACACGCGATATCAATAACGAACAGACTGACTGAGAAAGCAAAAAACAAAAAAATAAAAATAATAGCTATCAATCAATGTTGTACAAGTACCTAAATCTTCGAATTGCCGGCCGAATCGAGATTTCGTATCGCCATCCGGCCGGCTCCGAAGGTTGCGAGAGAATTCTCGCGACTCGGCAAGGGTATTTCTTTCATCGATCGTATATGAAAAAAACAGCAAGTGCCCGTCCTCTCCTGTACAGTTTTGGCCTTGGTTTCGCCGTATGTATTAACAATATGTACATAGAGAGCCCGTGTACAGGAGTATGTCTCGACTCCCGATCGTACAGTGTTCGTACATGCGTTAAAACATATGTGGACGAAAGGGGGTGGGGTATATCGGAGGGTGGTAACGGGGTACGGACAAAGCATCGGTTGCGCTATCATGACCTACCCCGAGCGACGAACGACCGATCGCTTCCTCCTCTCTGGCCTCAGTCTCGCTTCTCCTCTACAGTATCGAATGTACGAACGAACGAACCTCCGGAGAAGGCCTATACAGGCCTATAATACTATCCCGAGGCCAACGCCACGGTAACGTCACACCGGAGCTCGTCGTGGTTCTCCGCTTGTTTCGTGTGTTAATTATGGACTGCTAAGAGAACCGGTCGGTTGGCTGTTGCGTGAATTTTCAATATACATCAAACAGCACCCTCGAAGCCTCCGTCGTCTGTGCACACACACGTGCGCCGGTTTTCCTTATCGTCGAAATTGAATCAAATCGGGAGCACGAAGAGCGTTTGGCCCAGCCTTGATCGAAATTCGAGCTTTACTTATTGAAATGAAATTACAAAAGTTTACTGTCACTTTATGGTACAGACATATTTTTTTGGATACCCTAGAATCGAAAGAAGCATTTTTCATTTATGTCCGTCTGTCGCCTATCTGTGTATTTTGTGTTGTGCTCGTGGTTATTTATTTTTCTATTTCGTTAAGTCCTTTCGCTTTTCTCTTGCTTTTAGGCGTTTCTTATTTTCATTTTTCATTTTGTATCGCTTCCTCCTATTTTCTGTTTTCTTAATTTTATATCGCTTTTGGCAATTTTCTTTTTTTCTTTTTGTCTCCTCGGTCGTAATTTCTAGTTTCTAGTTATAGTATAAGGTTTTAGTTTGCTTCATTTTACGTTAAGTTTTGTTTTGTGTATTTTGGCTGAGTTTGGCTGAGTTCCTGCGCGGTGCTCTTAGGGGATCTCGATTTCAGAGCACGGAATAAACAGATATATCTATCGGTCCCGTCTGAAGAAGCAATAACTTGAGATCTTGGGCTCGCACGTGACACTTGCAAGTGTGTCTTGCATATATAAAATGTAGTTTTGGTATTGAATTTCGAATGTTTTCATCGACCTTCATCGGTTGCGAAAAACGTGCATCGAGTGAAATATCGATATCTATGTACATATTGTTAATACATACAATCGATTTTCAAGGAAGACTGGCAAGGGCCTAATTCGACCTCCGCCCGCCGCTGTACGAAATGGGTTGCCGTTCGCGTTTCCAAGGCTACAGGTTTTAAAGCACCTGCCACGCGGGCGGCAACGATGACCAAGTAGAACGTCGAAGATGCCAGAAATAACCTCAGACAGGAGGTTCTTCGACCTTCCACCTTTGCAAATATTCTCCGAATCGAGAAATCCTGTAACGGCCGCCTGTCGGTGAAACTTTTGTTCTCCGCTGAGCCGGAACATGCCCGACCACCGAATCTCCGAAGTCTTTGAACTTTTTTTTTTTTTTTTTTAATACACACACGAACCGACGTGCAAAGAGATTTGCGAGAAGATGTGGCAAAGGTCCTCTCATGAATAGGGAGAAAAATAAAATGTCACAAGATAACGTCACGAATAGGACGAGAATCTTTTTATCATTTCCTCATCGTTCCGTATTCCTTCGTCGGTTTATTTCCTTTTATTTCTTCGTTTTTTTCTTTTCCTCTTTTTTAACACTTGTTATCATCGCTTTCGATCGAATCTCGATGAATTTTAATGTCAGCTGCCGCATCCAACGCGCTGCCTCTCGTGACTATTTATATGCATAAGTATATTCAGATTGAGCTTCTTTTGAAGTTCGAGCTCGCCACTGGGGACTTTATCGACAATTAGGATGACGTAGAATACGAAAAACGAGTGAGCGCATGCAAAGAGGAGAAAAAAGCAACAAATATCAACGAGGAAATAAAATGAAAAAAATAAAATAAAAATAAAAATAAGGGATGGTTAATAGAGTCGGCCCCGGAGAGACGGAGATAATGCGGATGGGGAGGAGGACGCGGAGAGGGAAACGGTGGAAGACTGGAGAAAAGGTGAAGGGGCCCGAGCAGAGGGTAAATCGGTAATAGCGAGTATGAAACGTGCGTCGGTGGTTTACTGGGTTGTCCTGGGGAGAGGGCGGGGGAGGGGTGAGTTCGTCGGGCTGGCTGGCTGGCTGGTTCTGGCTCGGTGGTTGTTGGGCTTTCGCGCTTGCGCTTGCCCATCTCGTTTCTCTCAGGGCAAGCGGGGCCGAGAAGCACGACCACGACGGCGTCACGACAACCACCGCGCTCACTTCAATCCACACCGCGTGTCCGTCTATCCGCTGAATAGCTCGGCAAACTCGCAACAACATTGAGAAAAAAAAAAAACAAAAAACCCCCCCAAAAAAGACAACTTTGAGAAGCATGTGGAAACGAAGCTGTTGCGAGTACGCGAATTTTTTCGTCGGTTGAGTAATCGACAAATTTTCACGTTCCCCGACCTAGCCCCGAAAAATTATCGTCGTAAAAATACATTCGTCGTCTCCTCGTTTTTGCTGCAAGTTCGATCGGGACGTGATTTTTTTCACGAAAAAAGAGGGGGGTAATGAGGTGCGTCGTCGAGATAATCGGAAGAAACGAACGAGTGGCGGAGACACTGGCTCGTGTATCGTACTCCTATGGCTCCAGAGATTGCGGTTCGATATCGAGATTCATTGATTTATAAATGATTTTTTATATTTATTTGAACTTTTGTTTTTAGTTGATTTTGAGAGAGGAGTAGATATCTTTGAGAAACACAATTTTTGCACGGGCTCAGCGGAGTCTTTCGATCCCGCGGTTTCGCGTCACGAGTTTTCAACAAGTAAGTCCTCGGCGCGTCGCCAAGTGACGGCTCCGTCGCGGATCTCGTCGGCGGGGACGGAAGAAAAATACTCGGAGAAGTGGCCAAAGTTCTATCGTCCGCCGGAGGAGGAGAAAAAGAAGAGGCAAAAGTGGTGGAAGGAAGAAACGAAGTATCGCGGCGGGAAATGGAGGGTTAAAAGTTAAGTTTGAAGTTTTACGCGGCAGGGCGGCCTACTCCACGAAGTTCGAAAACCAAGAAGACTCGACGCACGAGGTGAGAACATTATTCGACTCTATATTTTTCACGTCTCCGTTAAGCCTGTACTGTACACTCGATAAATCGTCCGGGAACGTTGGCAGGGCGGATTTCTATCCGCTCTTGTAATTCTTTGACTATGAACGAAAGGGGTAATTTACCAACGAGCCACCCTCGCTATCTCACACCCGCTGACTGACAAGCGAGCGACCGTGACCCACAGAAGCGCGAAAGAAGCCAATAATAAAGGCAGGCTTGAAAAATTGAGAAAAATAAAACGAAAAAACTACCACCTTCCCGAGTTGCCGAGACGGATTAAAACTTTTTAGGGACGCGGGAAACTATCAATCTTCCAGTCTCCTCGAATAAATAATTCATTTTTTGCTTCGACTAAAAATGTAAATATATCCGGAAGCGTGGGGTGTTTTCTCCAATCCTTTCACGAAGCAAATTTAGCTCCGATAAACCATCGATCTCCAAGGATATCTCGACTATGATAAGAAACTCACATCTGGCTTCAGTCACATTCATTGCGGGTGCTGCGGCGAATCTCTGAAGTACGAACGACTTGAATTCCCCGGCGTGAAAAAAGTATATTCATCCGCGCCGCGCAGACGTACAATGTTTTTTTTTTCATGAAAAGAAACGCCAATTACCCAAGTCAGTCGAGGACTCGTTGACTCGGATAGCGGTTCGCTTGATTGTGCAAAATTTGATTGCAAATTGACCTCAAAAGCTCCGTTTATTGATTTTTTTCCTCCGCCTCAATCACCCCGCGCTGGTTCGTATTAACAAACCCCAGCATTTTTCGATATCGGAGCGTTTTCTCGTCCGAAAAACAGCCGCTTCACTTTTTCAGCCTGAAAAACCCGGCGTACCTGTTAATCGTTATCGTACAGCGTGAATACATAATGTGCAGATAGCATCCTGTAAGTTCGAGGGCAGTTCCGATGTGGCCGGCGTTCGCCTCTCGACGTGTTGGCGTATTATACGTGACCGTCGTTTCGATCCGGACGAGTGATTAATCGGATCCCGGTGTTCTAGAACGAAGACCGTCGAACATCACTCACTCGGGGCGACAGAATCGTCGTTCTCGCCGCGCGGCTCGCCTCCGTTTTCCCCAGTTATTTCGGTAACACACCATGGAATGGCAAGGGTGATTTTCACGCCCTTCCGAAATCTCATTAAAACTCACGGGGGAACGCGACAAACGTAGGGCTGCGTGCGGAAGGGAAATGACTGGACGGAGAATGGTGCGCCGATAGTCTCTGGTATGCGACGATATAAAAAAAAAAAATCGTTTTTTAGGAAGGCGCACAGTAGCAGCGCCTTATCGCTGATTTGTGACTTTGCAGCATCTTGCCTCCCTTTGCCCGAACCTCCCAAGATATTCTTCGACACTATTGGAAGCGCGAATAAGTTGCCGTTCCTCCTCCTTGGTAGCCTCTCTAGTTCGCGAATAAATATGTATCAGCTCTCAAACTCACGCGGCACCGGTAATACATTCAGTTTGAGGGTCCCCTGTCAAAGGCCAATGGGGGAGATCAAGAGGATAAGATAAGAAAAATTGCGAGAGCCGGCAGTCGAAGGAGATACCGATATTGCCAAAGTTTGACGACAGCTGGTGAACATCAGTCCAGTCCTTTCTGATATGACCTTTCTTTTTACTTTTTTTTTTTCTTCGTAGTCTGCATTACATATTCGAACGTGAGGGACAACGACGTTATCTTCGTCTAAAGCACGGTGGGTCATGAAAATTTTACGATATCAATTTTTTTTATTTACTTTTTACTTCTATTACCATGAAGGAGTACGATTTTTCGTTGTTTATAAAACAGCACGAGCGCTGAGAGTAGAAGTGAATAGTGTTAATATTTTTTTCCACTTTCATTGTAGTCTTCATTGGCTAATTGGGTAAGCTTCTCGAGAGCTTTGTACATTCTTTTGTGTATCGCGAACGAGAGGGGCCGTGATAATGGTTGCGCTTATTATTATCCCTGATTCTGTTCTCGCCTCTGCCCGTCCTCCCCTAGTAAATTTCAGGACACAGTCGTAATTAATATTTTTAACTCTTCAATGGCCGAGATACCAAATTTAGGACGATTGCAAAATAGCCATCATTGTTGATTTAAATAATTTCCTCTTATATTTTTTTTATTTTACTCTAAAAAATGGACAAAGTGTGTGTTTCCGAAAGTTCGGTTTTTTATTTTTACTGAAAAGTTGATTCGGGCTTAAAGGGTTAATGAAAGGGCTTACGAAATCGCAGACATTAACGTGTAACTATAGTGAAAGAATTTTCTCTACGTTTTGGCCCGTGAACCCGAAATCGAGTGTCCCCGAAGATAGCGTGCGATCCGAGAGGTACGAGAAACCTCTCGTGGAACCGTGCGGAAATCATATTTGCATGATAACGCGAAGTCCCTGAGCGAGTTTCCCCCCGCATATAGAGAAACCCTGGGACCTTTCTGCAGGCGATATCGCGGGCACGAAGAGAAGATAAGGACACTCTATACTTGAATTCCGAGTCGCGTTAACATCGCTGTTATATGTGAATTTGTATGTATATACATCGAGGCGACGACGAGTCCTACGCAGTCGTTAGCTCGAGGCAAGGACATAGTACGGGTATTAGTAAGGGTATAGCTCGAAGTCGAGTTAGCGGCTGAAGTGGAAGGGACAAAAAAAATCGCGAAATCGTCGCTCGCAAGTCCTTCGGTCTGGTGAGGGACAGAACGGTACTGTGAACAATCGATAACTATTGATCCTCGCGTGTTCCCCGTCGGTGTTTTCCTTTCGATGTAAATGTTATCGCGACGACAGTCGCATACCCGTGTTATTCGTTCGTGATGTCACTTCGTATTTCTTCTTTTTTTTCCATTTCTTTGTATTCGAGACAAACGAGACTGGACGTTTATTACAAATAACGATTGCACCGATATTGAAGGATACTTGAACCATCGTTCTTATCGCTCCATTACCATTTCTCTCACACTTGTCCCTCACCCATTTGTCGTCACGAACTCAAATGACATTGAGCTTCTATCCGTTCATCTTATAAATATATAGGTCGAAAATGAGATCTTCGAACTGGAAGTGACGTATTTAGTGGTCGTATTAAAAGTGGTCGGTGATATTCGTGATCGAAGGAGGCTTCGATACACTAAATGGAGAGGAGAGATTGATAGGAAAAAAAAGATTCACAGGAAATACTCGTTTGTTCTCTCAGCTCCGCGAAGCGAACTTTCGACCGGTAAATCTTATGATATTAAAGAAAACTGACATAAAACGATGTTGAACAGTAAATGGGAATTAAAAACATTTCCAATTTAATGCTCTTATCGGTTGTTCATTTTTCTTTTTTTTTTTCATTTTGTACTTCCCGTATCGGTGAGCTTTTGATTCCTCCGCGAGGCGCGCTTTAATGTGTTGCCAACTTTCTCTCTCTATTTCCCTCTTCGCTCGTTTGAGATCCTCCAAAGTAGTAGAAAAGACCTCGGGAGTGAGTTTCTTATACCCTATCTCTATCCCCTTGAAATTGTTACCGGTCTCGAAGTTCTCGGGGAAACTTCTCACAGGGAGCTCAGTATCAACGTAGTGAGAAATTCTTCGGGGGCGGCAGAAGTCGGTGGAGTACTTTCGAAAAAGTGATTAGGCAGGAGTAGAGGCAACCACAGGCAGTCACGTCCACTTGGCCAGAGAACGGCTGATAGCGCTGTGATATATACGGAGAGGGAGAGAGAGAGAGCGTGAGAGTCGAGTTCTAGTGAGGTCGTCTGATCGGTTTCGGGCTACTACTACTGCGTGGTCCCGCTTTTTCCCGTGGAAGGACTTACGGACGAGATTTGCCGGTATACGGAAAAAAAGAAAGTGTGCAATGGATAAAAATAAATTGAACTTTGAAATTGAACATTGACAAGTATATTGAGGATACTTGCAATACCTTTGAAAAAATGCATTCTAAAAGAAAATTATTTGACAATTACCAATGTCCGCTTTGACTTTAGGTCAAAATTGACAACGGACGTAAAAAATACATCGGATGGTCCGGAATTTTCTTCTTACTCTTCCCAAACTTGTCCAACTCCTGGCTTAAAAAGGATCGACTGTTTCTTGAGACGAAAATGTGGTTGAAAAAGAATTCATCACAGTTGTCTCGAATCACTTGCGATATTAGTCAAATTAATAATGCAAGCCATTCATGGGGTATGTTTTGCAACAATGATCCGTGTATCGAAGATTAAGAAAAATATGTAGTCAAGTTTAAGAATCTCAACGATTTCGGAATTGTCGTCACGATTTCGAAATACTACTGGCCAACATTACGAAACGAAATCACAAATAATTTCTGAAAACTTATATGAACAATCTTTAAAAATATTTGAGACATAAAATTTAATAAACGGTTGATTCTAAGTGTTTTGCCACAGTAAAACACTCAGAATCAGCCGTGTATTAAAATGGACCTGAAACGAAGTTATATTTGGTTCTCTGAACGCATCAGCTTTCGAACGGAAAGGTTATCGAGCCTGGCACTGATAATTCAGTTAAATTGATAGACTGATAATTCGGTTAAATTGAATTATCGATGCAGAATAAACTTTGTATCGATAAAACATTGAGTTTACGCGACAAAGTGCGGTTTTCGCATTGTTTACATAATCTTTCATGCTTCATCCACTCAAAGGTAGTTTCTCAAAGCTCTAAGTTGGCTCGATTAGTAGTAAATTAGTGATATTTTATCCCTGACCCCGCCAACTCCAATGTTAGAACATAGGATGATACGGTCAAAGTTGTCAACTTGTAAATTGTATTACAAATAAACTATGAGGTCAAAATTGCTCAGACTTCGGGAATAGATGTGTACAGTGTTCATGTAGAATATATTGAGAAATGGAGGCATTAAGTTGGATTTCGTCTGACAGTCGTTCCTCCTAAATGTCTGATATGAAAATTTCCACCAAATGAGAAGAGAATTTAGTATCTTCCGTGTTTACCATTGCGAATTTGAAATAGCTATACGATCGAAATTGGCGTACGAACGGCGATGTTCCATGTGTCTGGAAGTCACGAAAGGTCAACTCTTCGACAGAATTATTATGTTTCACTTCGTTCTCTTTTTTCCGTTCCCGTAGCGGAGAAAGAGCCCGGCGAGGGCTTCACACGTTATCGAATTGTGTCGAGTTTCGCGGGGTAGTCGCGAATGGATGGTACACAGACTGAGAACTTTCTCTCTACTCTTTCAATCTGACCACCCGCGAGCGATAACCGCGTAACAGAGTTCCCATATACTATATATACGCGCGCACATATATATATACACAACAAATGCGGAGTTTGTGAAGCATCGAACGCGTGAAAAGCTCGGGTAACATGAAGGCTATCCCGCGGACACGATATACGATAAACGATCAGGCGTTCCATCAAATCAATACCGGATTTCACTGGCGAACTCTCGTTGCGGTGAAAAAAAAAGGAGGATCGCCTCTATTGGCACACGCAAACGTGGTACAGCTTTTAACAGGAAAACAAAAACCGAAACCGAAGAAAAAAATCGTACCGTGCGCGGCAACGAGCTCGTCGACAACCGATACCCAAAATCACGAATGCGCGTGGCAGAGACACGAAAAATCGTTGATTATTTGCGGACGGCTTATCGGTCTTTCGCGAAACTCGTATATTCATAAACGAATATGCAACGGATACACGTTCGAGGCACGCGCCATGGAACACGCGGATTAATCGAATATCTCGGGGGTATTGTACATGTGTGCATAATACTAATGTGCCGTGGGCACGATCGGAGCCAGTGCACACAGTGACCGAAATCGAACGCGGCTCTCGTCCGCATCGATGAGAGTAAACAGACGAAAACTATGGACGGGTATGGATTATTTCGTGTTCGCCGAAGCGTGGAGTACGTGGATGCGCATGGGATTGATCGAGACGCGTGTGATGCAGTCGGATGCATCCACGTGTTTATAGCTGGGCTCGGGAGTGCGGGCGAGCGAGCGAACTGTGACAAAGTCGTTGAGTTTTATCGACGACGCTTTCCGATAAGCGAACAGGAAGCTCGCGGTACGGATAACCGAGACGTTCATTTGCGACACTTGGAGAATCTCACTCGCGCGAATATAGAGTTGAGTGGGTTGAGTTTGCGAAGAGGGGGACATGCGGGGCAGGATGGAACAGCCGGGGGCAAAACGGAACGAGACTTTTTATTTCGAAAAAAGATACTTTTTATTTCCTGCGAAAAATAGGCAACAATTGCCCATTCTGCACTCCAGCTTTTTAATATATGGAAACACAAGTTCCAACAGCTGTTAAATCGTAAACTCGCGCGGACGTTTTTTACAGAAATAATTAAATCCTGAAAAGCGCGGGTATGCACTGTCAAAGACAGAACCCTATTTTTTGTCAGCTGTTGGTCGACGCGGAAAAAAATATAGTCGGGAGAAACATGTTTCACAATTTTTTTCGTGTTTTTAACGAAAAGAGTTGTAAAATTTTGGGCGTTGGGTCCATATGTTTGTCAGGTGGACCAACCTTTTTTCCCAGATCAATGGGAATGCAGCTGAACAATAACAGTAAGTATCCATAAAATATCTCAATGAAGATAAAAAATAAATAAAAACAGAGGCGAGAATGAAAAATAATTTCTCACCGTAGAGACAACGTAGAGTTCGCGTGAACGATCTCGAACGCGAACGGTGTCAGTGAACAGTCTGAATGCTTGTCTTCCGCGTGTAACACGCGCGAACGAAGCAGTCAGGGTACATCAAGGGTTGGACGTACTGCACCGAAGCCGGTGAAACTTCTCCGCCGTCGCGTCGCTTTTCAGCTTTAGCGCAGCTTATAATACCCTCTCATGCTCTACAACACCGAGCATTATACATAGCAGAACGGGCAGGCATAGCGTAGCACAGAAAATCGTATAATGCAACGGACACGCGACAAAACACCGGCACGTCTCATTCGTTGGGTTCTTTCGCCTTCATCCCGAGCATTGCCACATTGTACCGTACATTTGCAATTTTTTTATTTCCCTAGCGTAGCCCATGCACACGGAGTGACCGGCGCGGTGGCTTTTGGCGTGCGCAAAGCAACACGAAAAATCCAATATCGACTCGGCCTCGTAGCTGGTTGCCCGGCTCCAGTCGGAGAAACACATATGGTTTTTCCACACCGACGACGAGTATAAATCATTATATTGGATTTAACGTCGTACTTTTTACACCCCGACCGCCACCCGACGTCACCGCTCCGGTGCACAGCGTTTCCTGATGCGTCCGGAACCAATGGCCGTTTACCTTTTTTTTTTACGTGAAATGTGTTCGATGATCTTTTTTCGGTTCTTTTTTTTGCGACCATAGAGAGATTTTTTTTCTCTCCCTCTCTCTCTCTATTCATAAATTTAATTTAATCTGGGAGTTAGCCAGTGTGGCTGGAACGGCACCCGGGGCAGCGTAAAATTAAACTTTTCGTCGCGGTATCAGAGGAGACGAGAACGATGTACAGAGTATAAAATAAAGGTACTCGTAACCGAGGTACCGGGCAGCTGCAGCTCGGAGCTTGCTGCGCATATCCAGGTTGTTTACCTACAAAGCTGCTTACGACGGAGCCGCTGGCATTTGTGGAAAGCTCCGCGGGTAACGCTTATGGCATACAGAGCCCCTCGCGCTTCGGGAAGAGGATGAGCCACGGGCGAAGCCCGGATTTACCTCGCACTCTCCTCAACTCGCGATTCTCTCGGCGTCATTTATGCGTTTCAGTTACAGAGGTACGTGGATGTGATCCGTGGACTTTTCACAATGTGGTCCAATCTGAGCGCATGAGCCCAGCTTTCCCCGTACAGTCTGTTTTATGCAATATGGGAGAGGTCTTCGAAGCTCCGGAATATTTTTCGATTTCGTTGCTACGGCTTTGGAGACCGCACAATGAATTTTTGTCGTCATCTTTTGCTTTGATAAGAAAGACAGCTATTTGAAAGGGCAAATCTCCGAAGCTCCGGAAGGAAGGAAATTAATAGAAGGCGATGAAGTCTTGCGACCCTTAATGTTGCAAATGCATGGTGGTCATTGACAAAAATTCGCATGGAAATCATTGACTGCGCATAGGGTCAATCTTATCCCAAGCGTTGTTACGTCCTACGTAACTTCTTATCAATATTTTTGCAATAATTACTTAAGAAGTAAGTTTAGTCACTAAGCTAAGCTGCCAACCACTGTATCAGGTCAGTCATGAGCGCGTGCCGTCGCCGCAAGCTCCAAAAACTACTCACATTCTAACATTCCCACTTGCCCACTCTCCTTCATCCGCATTATCACTCATCTATTACCTATCTACCCTCTTGCTTTAGAATCTCTCATTTAATTCCTCTCACTCTAAAATCTCTACATCTAAATTCTCTAAATTCTCTCACTTCTCACACTCTAAATTCTGGCATTCAAACACGATCTTCCGTCTCAACTAAAAACACTTTCTGTCTCTGTTTCCTATAAAAACATAATATTCTGAAAAAAAGCATTTCCTCTCTTTCGTCCCACGAAGAAAATGTTCTCTCAAAGGTTCGCTACCTCTCTATATCTTTTCCTTGTATATCCACGACAGTACGGCGAGGTTTCCGTCCCCGAGTACAGGGATAACGCCTTAACTTGAAAGCGAGACTATCCATTTATGGATCTCACCGTTCAAACTCACCATTCTCCGGTCTATTCGCAACAGCGTATCAATGCGTTTTCCATGGAAACAAATTTTGCGATATCCATGCCCTCCTAATCAACCGCACAGATTAATTAACACGTGAATCAATGATACATGGACCATATTCACTAACCTAACCCTACACGCAACTTAACATTCTGTTAGCCCTTTGCCTCCACCCGGGTGCTTATCCGTTTCGAATCTGATCGCGTACAATTGACCATCTCTATCGCAAATTCAACCGCTCCTTAAGTGTGCTTCGTGCATATTCCAAAACGACCCGTTTCCCGTAATCTTCGTGCTGCCGACGGTTTACTCATGGGGAAATTAAACGTTACCGATAAGGTTATTAGCTTAATGTGGATTCGACGATTGCATACCTACCGGCGTTGGCTCTTCCGATTTCGACTACCGGATTGACATTGAATCGAATATGTGGGTTTCTCTTCGATTCATCGCGCGACGATGTGACGAGATTTACTTGGATGGGATTAATCTCAGCTCCTCTGAACTCCCTACTCCGAGATTGATTCGGTAGGGGAATCGATCGGAAACTTTAATTTTATCCGAACGTTACGAATCAGGCGAATCAGCAGAGACATATCGGGACGAGTCTATTTCAGTTTACTTGAACAAAACAGCGTCTTACGTATGCTATAAGTGTGCCCTATCTATCCACCCTGTGAAACTCGTATCACGAGACGTTCTGGTTGCAATCTCGAACCAATAACAGCCCTGCGGTGGTAGGAGAACCATTCTCCCGTATTCATCGGCAAACTCCCGAGGGGGTTAATTATTAAGCCTCTGGCATGGGATGATCGTATCCCGGCGCGTGGTTCGACACGGTGGTTGCGGGATGGTTGCCGGGTTACTACCGTCGCGTCGGTAACAAGGTTTGCGGCTTCCCAGCCAAGATATTCTCGGGCTCCGTACGAGACTCCCGGCATTAAGAGAGCTCGACGATGTCAGGACTACTTCGTCCAACCCCGCTGGCCATCGAAGGCGGTTCCGGCCTGCCCCTCCCTGGCCGGCGCAAAGTTCTTGCAACGAGACGAGACTATCGATAATCCACTTAACTTCTTTGATTTTCCTTCCATTTAAAAATAATTCAATGTACCTGCCGGCTACAAGAGAGCCGCGAGAGTCCAGTTCCTCCTCGAACGCTTTGCATTTTATTTATCTGTCTTACCTTCTCATTCCTTTTTGATATTATTCTTATCACTATTATCATTACTAGCGGTCGCGCGCGAAGCGCTCGTACCGACCGATCCTCGCGCCCGTCTGCTGGGTTAGTTTATGTCAATTTAATTTAATTTAATTTAATTACCCACGAAATCGGTATCGTCTTCGGTCCAAAACGGACAGTCTACTGTGTACGGTACACCATCCAGGGAGTAAATTGTGTATGGATATCCTGGGGGTAATTATACCGTCTGCTTAAGGATCCAGGTAGTGTTTCGTCGCGCCCTTACTGTACAAATTTGGTATAAGACCTAATCGAATACACCTCTCGCTCTTGCGTTCGCCCTCCGCTCTCCGCTTTCGCTATTGGTTTTAGCGCACACACGAAGTCGAAAATACATCCAGTGGAGTGCTCGTGTATACTCGCATACCCACGGATGCACACGTATTTTCCGCGTAATACGTCTTGAGACGTCGAAAAGTGACATGTTGCCTGACATTTAATCCAACTTCTATAGCGAATATTTTCGAATTGACGTCGGGCTAAAGATCAACGTGACCTGAAAATATTCCCAACACGTTTTTCTCCGAAACGGTTTTATAAAATAAAAAAAGAATTGTGTGGTACGCTACACACTTAATTAACGCACAGGGCCTCACAATTCGTTATTTATTGTGTAAAATCGTTTTGGGGAAAAACGCGTTAGAAATTTGTACTCTGTCTCTCTCGCACTCATACGTGTTTAGTCCTTCCCTTAACACAGTCGGCATAGGGTTAGTGTTCACATTTATTGTTCTCCAGACGGACGCAACGCGAGAGTGCAAAAAATTTCCACATTTGACCCGTATAACGGCTGGAAACACAGGTAAATAGCATGTCGCCGAAATTGGAAAATACAAATAAAGGCCGTAATTATTGGTTTTTGGGAGTATATGAGGGGAAAAAGTGCATCCAGTAGGGTGGTCGCGTGAACTCGCATGCACACGCGTGCACACATGGACATATTATGCCCGTATTAAGCCGCGAAACGCCTGAAATCACCATGTCGTGGGACGCACAAATCGAGGGCAAATATTTTCGGATTGACACATTTGGCAGCGGTTTGGCAATCATATTCGTTGTTTCCTAGACGGGCGTCACCTGGAAACTACAAAAAAAAAAGTACGCGTCATGAAAACTGATCAGCATTATTATACATAATACAATATTAATAATAATAATAATAATAATTATTATTATTATCATCATTATTATTAATTGTGTTTATCAATCTCGAGTGCTTTTGTGCTTGATTGAAGGCCCGATATTGCAGGAACAACAATCGCACGATTAATCGACGCTAAAAAGCCTGTGCCGCATTTGATGCGGCGAAGAGCGCTCATCGACCGTAGGGTATGCAATTCATTTTCTAATCAATTATACTGTACACGCACAATCGTCCAACGTAATTTCGGAAATACGATTTGCTCTCGCTGTTTCTATCTCTCTCTCCCATTCTCACTCGACGTCGCGTACGGGCTGTCCGGCCGACAGCTATTGTACGAGCATTTTTCACTCGACCATTTCGACGGATTATCCACGCTTCGTGTCACGTCGACGCGAGAGCAGCTTTTCGAATCCGATTGATCGGCACTTATATACACGATCGAGTTGCCGGCCTCTCGATCGAACGATCGTTCGACGAAAAATAAAGTTTTTCGCGTCGATTCGCACCGGAAATCGCACACGACCGCCTCTCGACTCATTCGTTTTTTTGTTTGTATTCGCTGGTTGAGTTTCAATTGAAAGGTATGAGCCAATCTACGGGTGGCCCGTGCGAGAAAGTATTATTTTCCGAAGAACCGCCACCTTGGACCAAAACGTTGTGAAAAACAGTTGTGAATTTTTCGCACATTTAACTCCGCTCCGACTCAACGGTATGTCATTGGCACAGTACTTTATGTCCCATCTATCGTTTAGTCGAGTGTTGAAATATAAATTTCGTTTGCGGATTCGCATATGTATCTTGCTGGTGGCAGCAACAGGGCGAACTTCGGACTGGCGTGCATCAACGGTTGCAGAAACTTGCGTTTTATCGATTGACCGTTGTGCCACCTTTACCATGAATCTTTTATGGTACTCGGCAGTGTAATTTCGTGGAATGAGAGAGAGTGGATGTGTGTGCGTGCGGTACGAGGCCAGGTATACTATCGGTAAGTGTCCACACGCTACACTCTCATTCGTACCGAATGAAATGGGGTAGTTAAGCAAAGTAAATAGATGCACCGAGTGTGTTGCGATTGTTAGGTGAACAAGGAAAATTAGGTGTCATTCCCGGCAGTTACCGGCGACAATCGTACGAGAAACACTCGCGGACACGTCGCCCACACTTCTCTCAACGACTTTTAATTTTAAGTTTGTTTTGGATTCTATCGTAAACCGTTTCCCGAGTTCAAGTTCCTTGAACCTTGGGCAGTCGCCAGTTTCTCTCTCGCTGGTTGGAAACTTGCTCTCGCGAGTTTGCTGCTCCGTGTACATACCGGGAGTTAACGATGCCATTCTCACCCGTGTCTGTGGTTTGAATTTTCCTCAATTGAAGCGACGCGTTCATCCGATGAGCCTTCGACGTTACGTTTTTTTCTCGGCAAGAAAAAATTTGACCGAAAATCTGCCGCGACAGCTGGTTTGTCGAGCGTCGGTCTCTGAAGCTGTAATCACGACGATTGTCTTCCCGTGGGACGAATTCACGCAGGGAAGGCTGTCGTACGATGACGCGTGGAGAACGAGGATTCGGGTGGCCTCTGTAAAGGGTTGAACGACGGCGAAAATGGGAGGCAGTTTGCTTTCGAACCTTCGAGGGCTTGTGAACGGATGCGGGATAACGGCAGAGTAGATGGAATGGCGAGGTTGCACACGATCTACGAGTAATTGGAGCTCCTGCTGTTGCCAATGGTCGGTCGGTGCTGCAAGGCTACGCGAAGCCGAACGAGCTACCATGGAACAGAGACACATGAAAGCCGGTAAATCCCTGGGAGTCAAATTGTTTGGGCGCGTTTATTGGCTTCCGAATGTTAGCTTCGAGATTGGAAATGTATTAACCCTTCCACCGTGTACTCCCTCAATGACGTTCCCCCGAGTTCCATTGAAATTCAGGATCCTCATTCACTTTTGTCTCCCTCGATCTCACGAGGACGAGCTTTCCGCGATTTCACGTGGATTGCGATCGGTTAATTTGAGATCAGTGATTGCCGGAAAAAATGTAAAAGAAAAAAACAAAAAAGTACATCCGGATGGGAACTGCGCTTGGCTCGTTTGTCCATCGATTTAGATGCCCATGCATAAAGCATGCGCATGATCGACGATCGGTGATTTGATGTGGATTGCGACCCGTTAAATTGAGATCAACGATTGCCAGAAAAATGTAAAAGAAAAAAAAAAAAAAAAAAAACAACAACAACAACAAAAAGTACATCCGGATACGAACTGTGCTTGGCTCGTTCTTCTGTCGATTTAGATGCACAACTCATGCGTACGATCGACGATGCAGACGTCAATTGAACTGTTCGCCTGAGTACCGATGTTAACAATAACCGAAACGAAGGAATGTAAAGAGCAAAAAAACCCCTTTCGTTTTACCTTTCGCGAACAAAAGCGGCGGCCATGCCGGGAATTTTGAGGTTTTCAGAGATTTTCCCCGGTGTACCGCAGAATCGCGTGCTTCAACTGTCGGGCGTCCCGCAGTAGTTTCCTGTTTCATTTCATATTATCTGGAGTTCCCGGGAGCGTTGCCTCGCGTCTGCTCGCGTTTCGATACGTCCCGTGAAAACTCATCCCCTCCCGATAACCGAACAGTTCGACTGTTTCCCGCCCGCTGGAACAGAAGCCCGATTATTTTTCCGCTGCACGGTATTCCGCGCAGTTGATGGCTACGCGAATTGTTTACACGCATTATTCGTACGAGCTCTCGACAATGCAAATGACTATTGTATCGTGTAAAATAATTTTTGCATTCGACGAACACTTCACGCTCACAAAGCTCGACATTTTCTGTATTGTCTAATATATATTTTGAAAAACTGTGGATTTGTTTGTTTATTTATTGGTCCCCCTCTCATAATCAGCCAAGTTCACGCCCCTATTATTGAACAACTTCACGCCTCTATTATTAACCAAACAAACAAATCCATAGTTTTAAAAAATGTATATTAGATATATTGTCAACGAGCCATCGACCGGAGTCCTTCAGCTCATTTTTGTCTTATTAACGTTACAATTATTTTTTTGACAATGAACCGTACGTTTGGTTGTAACACAATGTTAAGGCAATGTTAACAAAATTGTTAAATTTACAAAATCAATTACTTAAATTCAACAAATACAAGAAATCTTTTTCGAACATACAAACCTTTCTTTAAGGCGTCAAAAATAATATACAGTGCCGACGATGAATAGACTGCGTAACATCAGACGAGACAGATAGAGGATAAAAGTTTTTATGGAGTCGAGTAAGGATTAAATTTTAAGAGGTTGCCTGACGGCAGTTCCGCCGTCGAGAGGGAAAGCTTTCGAGGCTAATGTCGTCGGTACGTTTATCTGTTACGGCGTTAAGCTCCCGTGGGTAAATCCTCTCGATATTCTGTCGCTTCGAGCGTACAGACGAGCGCGAACGTGTTGCTATCCAACCAAAATCCTCTCACCGATGGCGCGAAGCCGGCACTCTCTGTTGCGCTCTCCGTCCTGACTTGCCCTCATCCTCTCGTCACAGTCGATTTTCTCCCCTCAGGGTTAACGAAGCGCCGTGCAGTCTCGCACGCTATACCGCATACACGTGTTCACACATGCGTGACAGCTTAGCCAGTATAATTCAGCCTCAGAAAACTTCATCAAGTTTTTGCTTCCTCATAGAGGAAACTATGTTTAAAAAAAAAAATCAGAGATTTTAATATCAGATTGCGGATATTACATGTGTGTGTCTATGTGCATGTGTATGTATGTGTACAGTTGAAAATAGCCCCAAACCGACGAATTATGCACATTTCAGTTAGCGATTTTCTATAATAAATTTGTACGGTAACTTTTTACCGTTTCGACTTCTCATAAGATGTAGACATTTTTTATGTTACGGAAAAACGTGCAAAGTAATTTGCACATGGCTTTCTTATTTATTACAATTTTGCGCATAGCTTTCTGTTCAAGGAAGTAAAAAATCGATCAGCGGACTTTTTCATAGAAAAGGTTATGCGCAAGATTGTAATGAATGAGGAAGCCATGTGCGAATTACTTTGCACCTTTTTTTACTTTCCCTGTATCTAAAATGGAAACTAATTAAAGCGGTACATTTTGAAATGGTTCAATCGGACTTAAGTTTTTCCCGAGAGTATTTAAAATCGTGTTATGCTTGCGTGAAAAAAAAGCTTTTAAACAATTTCGATCTGTTTTTTTTTCAGAATGTCCAGGAGATGACTGCGGTAAAGTGAGGTCGGGGGGTGGAGTGGCAACGAAGGAGTCGTGACGACGAGCGGTGCTGTTGCCAGACAGGATCGGGGAATGGAGGGTAACGGGACAGTGGACAGCAGTTACAATGCCACCGAGACGAACAGAACGTCCTCGCCGATCTACACAATCGGCTCGGACTTCATTACGAAATGGCGCGTAACGTGAGTTTTGGGCCCCAAAAAAAATCCTGACGCCGGTTCCTCGAAACTTCCCTCCGGCGCAACGAGGGCTCGGTCGGTAACGAAAACTGTAATGAACTTTCTTCATGGATGCCGGCACGTACGCGCAAAAGAGGAGTGTCATCGCGAGCGGATATCGCGTCAGCTTTCGATGAGATTCTTCTTTCGAACGTACTTGTCAACAACTGTATAAAAAATCCATTACAGTTTTCCTTACTGACCGTGGTATTTCGCATGCTAACATCACGTCTGTAAAAAAAAAAAATTAATTCCGTCACGATATCATTATCAGCATAGTTTTACCAATCTCGTGTCTCAACGCGTTTAAAATTCTCACCGCACGTGGGTATGCCAATTATTGCGAAATTAATTTAGCAGAGGTCCATCATCGTAGGTTCTTTTCATGTGGCGAACGCGTACGCTGCATTCACGTCGGCAATCAAACTAATGACTAGGAAGGCCTTAATTATTCCGCCGATTTATCATAGCGCTCACTCCGCAATTTAAATGCAAAACGAGAACGGAGTGTATTTAGTCTGCAAGCGGATACGCCGACGACGGCGACGACGACTACGACGATGGCTACAACGGCGCTTGAGGGTTTCGAGAAATGGAAGCTGGCAATCACGTGTAGCTTGACGGAAACTTGTGTGACCTAGCTGCTCGTGTTAGACCGTGATATATAACTTCGCTATGGCCGTGGCGTGCGCTCAGCCGGCCCAACGAGAACTGGACGCAAAATCGGAACCACTCGTCTATGGAAAACACTCAATTACGCGGCATAGGATATGTAGGATAATCGCACGAGTAACCGACGTCCGCTATAAACGTATCGCTCTCACACTCGTGCAAAATCGCGTGCACTCACGGACGAACCGATTACCGATTATGAACGATTGGACGAGCCGAATCGGGATATTTTCGTGGGGCGCTTTTATGCTCCTCGTTATCCCATTTCAACCCGTTTTTTTAGAGTAAAAAAAATAAAAATCTAAAAACACGTGGCAAGGAGAATACGCTCATTTACACGATATCGTATAGATAAATATGCATTTTAACGCTGCGATAAACACTGGCATTGAATGTGTGTGTATATTTATGTGTGTGTATACCGCGATATCAAAGTCGTCCGACGGTGTATTTTATCGACATATTTTTAGCGATAATTTCACCTGGTCGCTCACCTGGGTCCCGTCTCGGTAAAGACGACTTCGTTAATCTCCCTGTCATAAAATATTAATTGGTCATTTGGAAAACTTTTTTTTATCCGGAAGTTAACCATCTCGTTACTCAAGATTCCTTTGATTGGTTTATTTTTATCAGATATTTATTGCACAGAATAATCTCAATTGTGATTTAAATATGGTATTGACGACGAAGATGTTTTGCGGAAAAGAGAAAAAAAAGCAACATTTTTCATTTTACGAGAAGTTTCGATGTAAAGGAAAAGAACCTTTTGCTTATTATCCATCGTAGGAAATCCAGGAAAATAATAACGATACCAATTATTGCAAGCCCCGGTAAAAGCTTCATAATATATATAGAGCATTGAAAAGCAAAATTGGAGGAAGAAAAAGGAATTAAATATGAAATAAAAACATAAAAAAAATGTGAGCGTTGTGCGCAACGATGGAAATGCTTCGCGGTCGAGTGGTTTCGTTCGGGAAGCTGAGAAAAGAGACGGATTCGAAGTGTATTTTCTCGAGCGTACATAACTCTACCCTGTGTACTGCCTCTCTGCTCCCTCTCGTCTTTCTCGTCTTTCTTTCACTCCCTGATAAGCTCGCTAATTCTACCGAAGAATTTTGCATCCGTTTTCCCGTAATTTCGATTACTCGTCTTCGTATTTATTCACGGGTACAGGTTCATCGGTCTAAATCCGAGCGTCATTAACTACAACAACAACAAAAAAATGAAACTGACCCGAAACAAAACGAAAAAATTGTTGCCTCGACCAGCTGTGCAGACGAATACATTCGAGGCAATTAATTTGGTTGTGTCAAGAAAAAATTTGATTAGTCTCGTCAAGCAACGACCGATGATTTATCCCCAGGGCAAACTCTTGTCATAAATCCCAAAGGTAAACAATCTGCACGAAGAATTTTTCCCAGAAGGCTGTGCCCAAAATCAAGTTGGAACGGGCTTGAGTCCACATTCAAACTTCCCGCTTCCGCGATAGAAGCTCTACATGCACCGTCAGTTGATCCAGCCTGGCTCTCTCTCCCTACTTCCGCAATATGCACCTCTCGAAGTCGCAATACTTTCGCTCCGACGACTCGGAGTAAACACGCCAAGTAAACTTCCTTCCCGCGCCGGCGTGGCCTCGCCGGGGTGGGAAGGGAATAGCAATTAATAAGCTAGGCATGCCCGGTCACGAGTGATGTTTGCGAATCGTTAACAGCGATACTCCTGAAGTGAAACCGTCGGCGTTGGCTCCATAGAAAACATATCTCGGTCGTGCATCGTCGGAATATTGCACGAGGGACGGCGTTAACGACGTGGAGAAAAAGCTCGAGATCGGCTATAACGGATCGGCATCAAAGCTTTTACGATTCGACTATGATTTGGATTAGATTACAAGGAGCATGCACGATATTTGCTGCCGGCTCAGTAATAAAAGCCAAACGAGATACATACACAAACACCCCCAGAAACACACGCGCACACACACATGTAGACTCCTGTTCTCTATCTCACCAAACTAGAACAATAAAGCGAGGTGGACGGAGGGCAAACGAGGCGAAGGGAGACGCAGGGGAGGGGTGAGAACGAACGCACAACGGAAACTCTCTCTCGGTACGAACGAGAACGATCCAGGCCAAATTGCATCCTTGACCCATCGCAGCAAACGGGAGGGCCCCGCCAGCGGAGTTTGTGATACCTAGCCCCGAATCGCAGGTTGAAGTAGGTGAGTAGGTGAGTTCGACCTGTTGGCCTCTGACTATACTCTGGAACTTGCTCCTGGCTTATATCCTGTATACTTTAAACCCGAATATACAGACACACGCACATCGGGCGGTGTGTTCGTAGTAGAGCCGTTGTACAGTAGAACCTCGATCAACCGGGGTTGGGTTGTTCGCAGTGCGGATTATCCATGCCTCACCATGCAGTTTCCATCGATTAATCGGGGTTCCACTGTAGTTGCAAAAGAGTTCGAGCTGGTGTTTGCGGGAAAGAGTATATTAGATCCCCGTCGTTGCTACAGCCCAGAGGAGCCGAGTCGAAAGCAGAACCAACTTTTCTAGCTGCAGGGAAGCACGCGGGGCCAATGTCGTGCAACGGGTGGCGATCACGCGAATCCTCGTGGCTCTTCGTGAGCGGTCTTGCTCCGCTGTTTCTGCGATCCCCGGATGGTTCGTTCGGTACAAGGGTAGTTAAGAGTTTGCAACTATAGCGCCTTACCCGCCACGCGATCTTGTGTTCACTTCGCCTGTGAAGCTTGTTTTTCTTTTCTTGACTCGCCGGAAGTCGGCAGAGGCTTTGCTTTTTTAATATTCAAGATGCGTTGCTGAATCTTGCATAAAAGTTATTAAACGAGCTGGTGGAGGTTCGATATGCGAGACGGAATGGAGCCTTACTTGTTTCGTTGGCCAAATATCGCTGTACTCTCGCTCTTTGCAAGGAAATGCTTCTACGGTCCAGGAAAGTTTTGGGTCCATCTCGAGAGCAGTCCTGTACACGTATATATGTATACGGTACAACCGCACATGGCAATTCCTCCTTTCTCGACCTCGTTTCCTCGGGATACATGCGGTTGAGAGCTCGGCGAAGTTCAGCCTAGGGGCGGTAAAGGAACAGGGAACGGGCGAAAATTCAGATGCAGGTGCCGGGTTGCTATGTGTTCGGATCGCTCCTAACGCTCTCGCACCGGGGGGAGTAAAAGAGCTCTCGTTTTATGTTGAGAGCAAAATTTCAACCCCTTGAGGTGATACATGGAATCGTATGAAAACGCCGAATATATAGTTTTTTTTTTGCATATATTTGATCTCAGTCGGGGAAGAAGTGACCCCGATACACGTACGGTTTGCTCCCCATCGTTATCTCGCTGACCCTCCAGCGAAGCAGGATCTAAAATCTGACCCCGATAAATTTTCAGCGCTATCCTCGTTCTTACGCCGCGGAGCGTGAGGTACCGAGCCCCGGACGAGCCCCTTCTTTCGTTATCCTCTTATCGTCTTTAAGGGATGCCATTCCGTCAAACGCCCGGTGCGACCGCGCGGCCAAACTCCTTTTGACTTCCACTCGCAGTTATAGGGCAATTCACGGTGATATGCCCAATCTTCATATCTTCGTGCGGAGCGAGCCAATCGCCTGGACGTTTCCAGGGCCTTAAGTTCACGAAGCCCGGCAGTGACATTTCAAACGAGCCTGCATGATTTCAACACCGAAATAACCTATCGTCGATCGGCTCTGTGACCTCGAGGAAAAAGAGGACGGTACTAAACAGCGCGAACAATAATCCTACAGACTACATCAAGAACACGTCGCCGCTATCGGGGAAAGAAAAAGGTCCCGTCTGTAAGACGATTCCGCCGATCTTTCGTTCAATCTTATCGCGACGAGCGAAGAATGATCGTGAGCTAATCGTCGGACACGGGAGATGAATCTTGATTTGTTCTGACCTACGTGTACAGCGATAAACATCACCGCTCGAACCTTTTTTTACCCAGAGGTCGGGAGGTCCCTTTTTCTTGTCGTCGTTTTATCCTCGTCTCCTTTATCGGGCATCTGCGACTATCTGCCGCTTTTCCATTTTTTGGTCATTGGCCAATAACGCAGCGGTGCGGGAAAGACACGGCTTTGGGAATAATGGAATTGAAGTGATTGATGAACGAACGGATGGAAGTAACGAATTAAAAATTCTCCGAGCAAGTGGGTTAGTAAAACCTCTTCGGAGTTTCCCTGACACGAACGACAAACGTTGGAGGATTGATTGGTGCCTTGTCGGATGCACAACAACCTATGTGTCTATGTAGGCAGCAAACGTCGAGCACGGATACGCGGATCGGTGGAGGATAAGTGCTGAGCTCTCTCGTTCGTGTCTCGGGATTGTGCGCGTTCCGAGAGCGAGACTAACCACACGTGCATCAATATTAGCGAAACCTACCCTTTGTCGGGCTTTAAAGTCGAGGGGAGGCAGCAGATACGTATACAGAGCGAGTTAGAGCGAACTATAGAGGGGGACATTGAGGGGGACTGGCGAAGTAAGAGACAACGAGGCAGACACGTACTCATCCCAGAAATCCAGCCGACCGAGGCAACAAGAGACACCTAACTATCGTTGTCGGGTAGTGTTAATCCCCTGAAGTGGAAGTTCCCACATGTGTAAACAGAGCACGAACGATTTTAAGGTCTGTTCGTTTTAACGTGCAATCTCGGAAGGAATTCATTTATCAAAGGACCAATTTTAACCCCCACAACATCTCGCACTTATCGAACATCCGGAGGACAACAAATTCAACAGTGGCACGATTGATCATCAGACTTTCTATGCTTCTGAATATGCTATAATAATTCTACCCGGCAATTTTTTATTCCTCAAATCGAACCCGAAAAAAAATGTCAACCCAAATGTTTTGATGTATTATTTCGCGCTGATTGCGCATCCAACAGCTGTTTTGTTGCGAACATCAACGCAAAAACTATCGCGCACTGGGTATTATCGGTGTGACTACGGTCGTAGGATTCGTACGCGAAGGATATCATTCTTTTTTTTTCATTCTTTATTCACGAGGAAAATAATAATTTAGCATACGGGAGAGGATGAAGTACAGGGTAGGATTATGTGGTGCACGAAACCCGTGTCAGACCTTTAGAAATGATCAAAGCCGCGGGGGTCCATCCTCCGGGAGAAACAGTAGGCCTGATTAAAGACGCGGCTTCAAAGCACGCTGTGAGCTGTGTGTACAACTAAGTACAGTAGCAGCAAGTGTATGCAAACTCTGCGGTATGACATGCGTGTTACAACCATTCTCTGCCGTCACCGAGAGGGAGCTTCAACTTCACCTTTCTCCCACCTCGTCCTTTTACGCCGTTTGCCTCTCGGCCTCTCTATTAGCTACACCTATTATGCATTCTTTAAAGTTACCCCGCACACAGGTCACTCATCTGAATGCCCAGCGATGACCCCGGTCACAAAGTACTCGGAGGGTACGCCTCTTGGCAAAGAGGAGTCTCCGACCGACAGTTCCAAGGAACAACGCATGAATTTGCACATTGATAATATTATCCTTCCCTCTTTTAACAATAATCACGAGAACTACTATTAAAAAAAAAAACAAAAAGCCGATTATAGTTTTGGTTCGGGTGGAAATTTCTTTTGGTTCCTCATAGGGGAAGCTTTTATTTCGTGAAAAAAAACAAACCGCGAGGTTTTCATGAAAACGTGTTCAAAATTTTCGAAAACATCGAAAAATCACATTTAGAAAAAATGTCCGGATGTATGGATATGTGTGTGTGTGTGTGTGTGTGTATGTATTGTAACGAATATAGAGATGAGGATTGATTGAGACACACGATATTACATAGACGACCGGAATAGCATGGCATAACAAATGACAAACGGACAGATTATTGATCGACTCGATGACGAGAGTCTTAATCAGACTTTGAAACAGAGCCGACGTTTGACAGTTTGTATTATTGAGATAAATAGGGGTGATTGTAATTAATAATATTCGACCCAAAAATAAATACGTACGTGCTTGTTCCGCGTGACTGTAACAGTATGTATGTCTGTGTGACTCAGGCGCGAAAAATCCAAACCGCTGACCTCGACCGATCAAGCTCAAATTTAACATGGATGCTTAATGTTTCAACCATACAACGCATAATAGTCAATATTTCTTGAAAATTTAATTTAAAAAATGGTCAATTGTTTTTATTGTATACGTTTTTTAATTATGATTCAGAATGAGTTTCCGGAATCCGGGCCCAGCTCCTAAGAATTCCTGGTTTCCGTAAAAGTGAAACTTAGAATCTTAAGAGAACTTAGAGGGATGTCTCTCAAGATTTTCCCCGATATGCCCGGAAAATCTTTGACTGACGCTTTTCAGGACACTGTTCATTTCAAAATTGCAATTACAAAAACCTCACATTTATTCTCGGTTTCCTTAATAGAGACACTTAGAATCCTAAAGTCAATCTTACGAGAACTTAGAGGTATGTCTTTCTCAAGATTTTCCCCGATATGCCCGGAAAGACTTTGACGCTTTTCAGGACACTGTTCATTTCAGAATTCCCATTACAAAGACGTCACATCAAAAATGTTTGATCGATCCAATTTTGTCTCTCATATTCTTACTAAAAGCCTTCAGATGCAGTTCTGCTGTATCTGTTACGTCTGCCTATTATCCGTTACTACTGGCAGACCAGCCTGAGGCCAGAACAAGTGCGCTGTTCTCAAGCTTTCTCAATTCTTCTGTCGGAATGAGTTCTGTTTCCATGTATGCCTGCACCCCGCATCGATCAACGCAACGGGCAGAGCACTTTTAACCGCACGAATGTATAATCCACCATTATGGATCATTCTTGCCTTTCACCGCAGATTACAATGTACCTGTACCGCGATGCTGCAGTGCAAAAGGCTGCAGGTATCGAGTCTCTCCCGCTCCCTTGCCGTGCTCTCGTTCCTGCAATAATATCCGGCATCTGCGGCCAAGAGCCACCGAGCGCACACGATGGATGTTCGTATACGGCGATACTCCATGCCACCCGGCGACTTCTATACCACACCCGAGGACAATACGTCGTGTCATCGTATGGGTATCAGGAATAGCGAAGTACGCTTACGCGCGTGTGTGTGTGTAAATATTTTCACAAACCACAGCTTCCCCTATCGTCCGCGCTCTCCGCCTTTTTCTATTCAACTTTTTGCCCCCTCAGCCCTTGCGGCTATCCGTGGCTTGCAAAACATCTTATTCGTGAACGATACGCTATTCATACCCTCCATCCGCAAGGTAAAAAAAAGTTTTCGCATTTTTTGAACTTTTCTTTCCTGCAGTTCCGAAATTTTTTTTCTGGCTGATGTCACCATTTTTTGTTTAGGTAAAAAGACGATTAAATGGCAAGAGAAAAATCGTAAAGTTAAGATCGGAAGAAAATTGAGGATCTGTGAAAACAAATGTTAGATGTACGAATGTTTTGTAATACAAATAAAAAAAATGTCATATGAAATGTGTACCACATTGCTCGAAGCTATGCCCTTGGTTCGATGCCTTTCCTTATATCCGAAGAAAAGGTGAATGCGAAGGAATGATAGCGGAGAATTCCTATAAAATTGAAGGATAATACGCGGCAGGATTCGCAGCGCAATAGATGGACAGGGAAATGCATCGGAAAAGCTTTTGTCGAAGCTCAGTCTTCCGGTGACTTTACATCGTACGTGGATTCGAGGAAATCCCGATTGAGTTTCTGCTCCACACTCGTCACGTGCATGGCACATATACCGCCGGCCGAGAACCAAAAGGGCGTAACTTCATTTATAAATGTATACGGGCTACGTCCTTTTAATTCTCATCCATCCCTATATACGGTGTGTGGTGTGTGCTCTCTCGAATATGGCAGAGAGTTGATATCTCGCGGCGCAGGGATCCCTGCAGCATCCACCCCCGAAATTGGTACTGGAAACGAATACGAATTCAAAATTGCATATTCGCATCGAGGGAGCCCGAGCTGGAAATTCGTTTGCTCGCAGTAGTTCCATCCTCCGAATATCATGACTCCTATACATCGCCGTAAATGCATGCCTACGGGAGGCCGGGGCAAAATGGGCACGCTGTGAATCGCAGGCGCGAGGTAAAATGGACACTGAAAAAAAAAATTAAATAAAATCGATGAAAAGTTGCTCGGAAAACTGAAGCATTATCAATAATTTCATTTATTTTTTCATTTGTAAACGGCCAATTCATTGATACGGGCCCGTGGGAACGATTTTTATTTTTTAACATCCCCGTTTTGCCCCGTCTTCTCCTTACACAGTTACAAAGTTACATTTCCCTCGGTATCAGAACGTACACTTTGGATTATTCTGGGAAGAAATTTCTGGACGAAGGTAGATGAGGGAAAGGCGAGGTATGATGGAAATGACGAAAAAGCGTGAAAAGGTGAAAAATTGTGAAGGCGGAAAGTTGCATGCCGGTCCGGTGATATCTATGTGTTATACAGGCACGGAAGGTAGAAAGGTCGCGATACTGTATAAATAAATCGGTGGGTCAATCAATTTCCGCATTGTCCAGACTGACGGCTTCGCGCGTTTTACGCTACGGATATTTTTTCGAAACGAAATTCCATGCCAGCAATTTCATTGAAAAGTCCATCAATCAAATAATTGAACTGCGTCGGGGCCTCATGTGAATGCGAGGCGCGTGTGTTCGTGCCGTGTGAAAATTTCATGCATGTGAACGCCGTTTGTTCGCTGGTCGCGTCGCGAGGGAGAATTGATTCCACCAGTGAAACTCATTGAACTCGTCACTCGGAAGAAGAAAAAAAAAAGAAGAAAAAAAAACGCCGGAAATAAAGATTCGGTTTTACCGTGAATGGGACGTCTCGGCAGTGAAGCTCGGACTCTCGAATGGCGGGAGATAATGAAAAAAAAAAACAAAAATAAAAATAACTGAAGTGTCACTGTGTGTATACAGCGTGCGAAAACGGAGCGGTGCTCCGACACAATATTCGTGGCAAAATGAACTCTCCACTCCCGCTTGATTGAACAATAAAAGAAACTAGAGATTATTACGTCCTCGGGTTATGTTTGCCCACCGGGTCGGCAACGGCAACGAAAAACCTTGGAGAGTAGAATAAAAAAATAATAAGTGAGTGCAAGCTAGAAATGCTTGGAAACTTTAATCCCGTTTAAGAGGATGTGGCATCTCGGCTTTACCAAAGAATAAGCACTCCCTTATTGCCTTGATACACACCCGGAGGGAAATGGACCCTCGACACCGGCTGTATGTACAACGATTTGACTTTTTGCGTTCCTTCGCAGCGAAGCGAAAATAATCAATTTTTTATGAGAATAATTAGTAAGATTGCTATAAGAAAAAAAAATAGTATAGGCTTTTAAGAAAATGAGAATAAAATTAAATTACAAATTACAAAATCCAGCGCGAATTAGAATATTCTCAAGCTCAAGATCCTGAGAGGAAAATATGCCGTACAATTTATCTCCGAGGACTGAGTTCTCGAATTACAACATTCGAGGACCGAGTCCTCGAATGTTGTCTGAGCACTTCTCGACTCTCACTACTTATCCATCACACTCAAGTTCGACCGATCGACGTTCTCGTTTATCGTCAGTTCGCCAATTTTTTTGTTTTTTTTTGTCTTCGTCCCCTCCATCCGGGACACCATTTCTGGCGCTATACATTCTCATTGCCCGAAGCGCCGAGCACCCTCGGCACTCGGCTATATCGTAACCCTCCCCAGGCCTTTCCCGTCTGTGTACCTTGCGTCGCGGACGAACAGTGATAAACTAATCGGCGCTGGGAATACACGAGTCCCATGTGTCTATAGCTCGGGGCGAAATCAATGGGGCGAACACGATATGGGCCAAAGAAAGTCGATCGAAGTAGATAAAGACCCCTTCACCACTCCACCATCCCCGGTTGAGTTAAATATAAATTCATGGCAAGGGCGATGAGCGCCTGATGACATAATATCTTGACGAAATTTGGCCTAAATAGACATCGCCTGGCCGATCATCTTCAAATTTTGTAAAGGATCAAAAAAAGAAAATCTAAAAATGAAACTTGCGATGAAAATAGTTGACAAAAATCTATATATATATATATTTTTATAGCAATGAGGGTTCGCATACTTTAAGAACGCTCTTTTCGTTCGCATCGGGAGATAAAAGCCGTCTGAGCCCTCTAGGCTTCCGCATCGTATGGGACCGCGTAAATGGGAGCTGCGAAAGTCAGAGAAAAGGAGTTATATGGAAAAGATAAAAAAAAGGAAAGAAAGAAAAATGGGGGTTGAAGCGCGGCTTACGTGAGGTATCGCGTGACTAAAGCTTGTCCCAAGCGTTCTCGACTCTTGAAGGGATTATGCCGGGCGTACGATACTCTAGACAACGAGGACCAACGGCACCGTTTACCGGAGCACGTCGGCATAAATCCAGTATCATCGCCGCGGTTCTCGGAGAAGAATATCCGAGCTTGTCGCACTGACGATACGTTCACGGGAATTTCTAGAATGAAACCGGAGATTCAAAAGAATAAAGCTGATAACCTTGCTTCAAGATATTTTTCATGTACCATCGATAAGGTAAAGCGGGGCAAAAGGGTCTCTATTAGAGATGAGCCTTTTTCATGCCCCACAAAAGATTGGCAACTGGCAGTCTGTTTTGCCCCCACTCTCCTATATACATTCGAAGAAACATCCGCACCTACAAAGTACACATGCCCGCGAGGGGAATCCTAGAGCACAAACAAACGAACACTGAGCCGGGTACACAGAGCTTCATTTCAAATAGCCATGTCAGACAAAATGTAAATATATATATATACATTTTTTTTTTTGAATCTTCTGTACGCCCCTGAATCTCTCGAGCAGCAAAGTTGGAAAAATCCTTTGAACGTTCAAAGAATCCTCCCCGGAGGATGGACAGAGCCAAGAGGTGAGGGGCGAGGGGAGGGGGTAAGGATGATCGGTACAGAGCGAGAAGGAAATGGGGGACGAAGAAGAAAAAATGAAAAAAAAATGGGGTCGTCCAGCGCGAATGGCTGTGCTTCGGAGAGGATTTCCCGACGGGTTTTGAGATCCGTAATTCGTCGACGCCATGGAACGTGGAGCGATAGATCGCGAGGCACATCGTGTCCGGCAGAAAAGGCAGGTGGATTGCAATGAAATAAAACGAAACGTGAAAGGCGGAGGGTTGACGCCGGATTAGACTACGAGAGGGCAAAAGTCCCTCACAAAAATCTACGGGCCCTTCCCTACCGCCTCGATTCCCTCCCCGACAAATCGTCCGACCCTCGTCAAGAAGATTTCGCGAACGCCGCGCGACATCGCCTCGTTCCGGCGGTGTCGCCTCGTCTCTCCGTTCTCGCGATCCGACCGGCACAACGCAAAATCCCCTCGTTGTTAGCCTCGACGGCGCACGATACACAACTCCGCGGGATTTGTACTCAACTTAACTCCCATAAATACTTCATGAAACCTCGAGATCCTCGTCTCTCCCTGTCGTTATGACACCGTATACGCGCACCTACTTTGTACGTTGCAAAGCTCGCTTCGGATTTACCGTGAACATTTCGCGGAAGCGCGAAACTCCCTCGTATCTATCTTACTCCAGAAGCTCGCACTGATTGTGAATATGTTCCGAGTGGCGGCGCGGCGGCAGTTAATGGCGAAGAGTCTCGCGAGTCTAGCTCTCAGATCCAACTTCGTAATCAACGAGCGGAGACGGGAGAGCTTTCGCCGAAAGGAAATCCTCGTAGAGGAGGCCTCGCTGATTGATCAATCTCCGAAACAAATTTTTCGTCGGACGCGACAATTATTATTATTTTTTATTTCAAAGAGACTTGGGATTGCAGCTAAATATTGTAAGATTTCTGGACGCAAATTTTATATATATATTTGGAAATTGTGAATTTGTTTGTTGGCTTGGATGTTTGTCGCCTTCCCCCGAGTTGAGCCTCCCTTTCGGAGAAGCTGATTCCTGTCCCGCAAGTTTTTTTAGCGTATAGAATGAATATCGAAATACTGAAATTTAATTTTTTAGAAATGTATTCTTTATTTTGGATCTTAGTTACTTATTTTGTATCGAGTGTATTTTAAAGAGGAGACTTGGTATCACAGCTAAATATCGTATGGCTTCTGTGCGTAAATAAATCAATAAAAAACAAACCATCGGTTGCAAGGAAATGGCCATCGAGTGAAATATGGATCTTATTTATCTTTTCTTTTTAATTTTCATCCAGTGCTTCGGCAATAAATTTCCTTTGTGCTAACCTTTGCATTACCATCGCTTGACCTGTTAGATTTAAAGAGATTTTTAACAGAAATGATGAGAAAAAAATATAAATAAAAAAGAAAATCGTTTTTACCCGGGGATAAAAGGTCTGGCGCAGACCGAGGTACAATATCGTCGAGGCGTGCCAGTCGAAAGGTTCTTTGATGGACGAAATATCGATCACCGGAGGCCCCCTCTCCTCGGCTGAGCGACTCGGCCAATAATTACATAGTGACGGTTGGGGGCCAAGGACGGGGAGCAATAAAAAGTAAATTAACCATGGCTAAACGTGTAACACAGTTATCGGTCGCTCGCGTTCGCCCAGTCGCGATGCTACAAAAGCGACCTAAGTAAGTTTGGGTGCGTAGGAGATACATTGGGCCGTTGTGCACATATTGGACGCAGGTGATAAGGTCACATGTGTAGGATAGAGAGGGGCAAAATGGACCACCGTACGAAATCGCGTGGAGTGGAATTACGCACACATTCCTCGACCAGTTTGAGCACTTTTTTCTTTCCACAGCAGTTCTGTTTGCTTCTCGCCCATATTGACCCAATCCCCCTCACTCCCATGTATGGATATGCAAGTTCTCCGATGCGATTCGCAAGTTCTCGAGTTGGGTCATCCGGACACGATTTGCTAATACCCCTCCCTTAAAGGGGTAGTCGGTCGGGGAGGCTTAATTGAGGGGAGTGGATATACCTGAGTACACAAACGCAAGTTCCATGACCAGCATCTACTCGACTGTATACGTGTTCATATTAACGCTTTGAAGCTCACTCTGTTGATACACTATACGGGCGTCGAAATTGGCCAGATGGATGGAAATTCATGTATGTATCTACGCAGTTGCAAACTCTCCCGGGTTGTACTCAACCAATTAGGTGTAGCGCGGTTCGATGATGATTATACAAGCTTATCTGCGGCGGTGAAGATGATGGCCCATGGGATTAACCGTTACGGTGGATCTGAGAGGATTTCGTGAATAGGCAGGGGTGAGTAAGATCTGGGATTCAATCGGGAAACGCTCGTGGCTTCGGGAGGGATCATATGGAACCTACAACATTGATGGATCGAGATATGGACACCGAAAAGCTCACGCTAGAAGAGAATCCTAATGATGGATAGGCACATCTTCTTTTTCGAGATGAACCGGATGTTCCATTAACGAATTGTGATCTACGTCCGGGATAAAACGGGAAACTTATGTTGAAAATTTTATGTTATTCACATCGGCAATGGAGCATGAGGGTCCTTGACGAGAAGAGGTATCGGATACGATCACCCTGATCGAGAGCTGATCGTGCCAACAGCCAGATAAGTGACAGCGGTCGGTCAATATCAGCTCGAGGATTCCGAGAGTGCTGGCAATGCGACGATAATCCATCTTTCTAATTTACGATGTCGGTTGTGTTTTGTTCAATACACGTGACAACTGGAACTCGACCGCTCAAATGCTGCCGGTATTCGCAGGATGCAAATTCAAATCGGCGGGTATTCACAGAAACGCGGGAATATATGAGAAAAAATATAGAAAAGCTGTTTATGTGCGAAAAAAAATGAAATAAATTTACAGCCCCGTAAGAAATACACTGAGAGAAGGATCTAGTAAAAATGACCATAAGAGATTACCACAGCACATATAGTAGTCTGGAACTAGGGAGCCACCGATGGTAGGAAGTACCGTATTTATAAGAATTGTTCGTAGATATTATGGTAAAAGTTCTTGGAAAATCTGAGACTTTCCGCGATAGTTGGCGCCCTAGTGTCCTACTTCTACCTGCTATGGTAATTTTTTTAGATGATCGGTAGTTTTTAATAGATCCTTCTCTCAGTGTATTTGACGCAGTTTGAAAAATAACACGAAAACGATTATACGGAAGGACGAAAATAACAAAATGGCACACAGTACTAGCACGGCCTCTGTATGCTGCACGCTGCGAGGCTAGGGCTGCACAGATAGGCCGGCCTAGCCGGCTAAAATATCTCATCGAGGCCTCTCAAACCCAATACACCGACCGGGGGAGTAATTTTCGATTAATTCTTCGAGGGATGGCTCGCGGAGAGCAAAGTCGAGTGGACGGTAGGCAGGGAAAAGTGGAAATTCTCGTCTGTCGTAATTTCGCGACTGGCTTCGGTGGCGAAGATGGGAGACGAACACAGGATGGATAAACAAAGGGAGCCCCTATTACCCGTAGTAATAAGCCAGCGATAAGAACTTTAATGGCCTTCCATTACTGAATGTACGAGATGAGGGCGTTGCCGGAGGTAAATGGCATTGTATGTTCACGAGACTGAGGGACAACAAGTATCGTCCGAAAAATCGAGGAAACACATCCAACCGAATATTCGTCGGCTTAATTTCGACAAATTCTTCTCTCGGGCAAGAGGCAGGACGATCGTGGTAATTCCGACTTATCGTCAAGCCAATGTTCCAGCAGTAGATACGGCGCTATGTCAAATCGATGAAACCTCGAAGGATGATGGATGAACGTTGATGCTGCCGATGAGCAATCTTTTTTGTCATTGTATACGGCTTAAAATGTATGTAAATAAAATTTGTCTAACGCTGCTTCGAACACTGTCGAGACTATTGGAAAGAGGGAAACGTCTATATAGATTTAAAAATTTTCCTGTGCGACGAGTGAAAGAGCGTGAAAAGAATGTACGATCTTTTCACGTGGCAGCACCTCAACCGACGTTCGATTGCTCACCCGAACGCTACGTTTGCAGTCGTAAGTCTTGTAACAGGTAGGGAAAGGTTTTTATATTCTTTATTGCAGTATATAATAAAGGGGTCGAGAAGTTGGAACGATAGACTGCCTGCCGACACTCGTAACAACGTCATCGATCGTTCCCGTTTCTAGTTTCCAGTCTCGTGATCTCGCGCCGACGGGGAGAACGGGAGGGCCGAGGGAAACCGGGCGAGCTTGGGTAGTTCATAATCGCGCGACTATGTCCCCAGAGTCGAGTGTACGAGAGGCCGGGGCAAAACGAACTAGTTGTACCAATTTTCCGTGAGACCTAATTTTTTTTTTAAGTTTCATAGCAAACGGAGTTTCATTTTGCCCCGGGGTTCCATATTGCCCCCTCTCGGCTATATCTAACAGGACTCTGCGTAACGTTGAACCCTACATGCGCCGGAGCTGATAAAAAAAATTCTTCATGATCGTTGCAGTTTTTACGACGGAGGAAATAAGTTTTATAGAAAACAAGTGGGCGTGCCTCAGAAAATTGAAAAAAGGGAAAGCTCCACAAAAGGGAAAGTGCCGATGCCAGAAAAAAGACTACATTTTCTAAATTTAAACGTTCAAACGCGTACTGCGAACAAGTTTAATATTTTCGCTTGAAAAGATAACATTTTTTTTAATCAACCCAGATTTTAAAAAATCCCAATTTTTTTCTCATTTTTCATTTTCTCAATAAAAAATGATCGACCAACTGCCTGATGGTAGATGGCTACGCGTTATGATCCAGCGCTACTCATCGTAAGCACAGAGGTATTCGTCGAGAGTGCGTGTGTACCCGCACAGAGAAAGCGCATGTTGTGACAATGGGTTCTCCACTACCTTGCCGCTCGTATAGTAGCAAAGCTCTTCGGGAGTAGCAGCATACCACTCGAAAAAATAAGAACAAAAGGTGAGGATAGAGGCTAACGAGACTCGAAAAAAAAAATATGTTGCTTGTATACCCGGAAACACTCCCCGCCTATTTTTTTCTCTCCATCATTCTCTCCTCCCATATGTGTACTATATGGATCGCTTGAAGATCAGAAGGCCAGAGCGCGCGTACCACGTATGTTTTTTGTACCATTTGCTTCATCACGTGCTATGAATTCACCGTCGACGGAATAATCAACGTACAAAAGTTAAGGTTCTTTACATGGGTGATAAGGTAAGAACATACTGATGACGACTCCATACGTGGACGATTTTTGTGCTTTACAACAGCGGTAAATGAAGAATTATGGAATTACACCGAGACAAAAATGGATTGGGTCAACAAAATTAGTGCGTACGGGTGGCGAAAAAAATGTTTGGTTGATCAAACGTAATAATTGGCGTAGGAAGTAAAGAAACATTCGATTCGACGGCCTGGTACTTTGACCAATGAGGTATTATTTTCCATCAACCAAACATTTGTTTCGCCACCCGTAAGCCCACATTTTGTTGACTCCATTGATTTTTTTTCTCTGGGTAGGAATTATGGGAAATTAAGAATTACGGGAAACTAATGCGTCGGAGGAATCCTCGGTATTCGCATCAGGAAGAGTGTCGGAAATTCCGGTGTCAAGTTACAGCGCACATGACATCGGGTCGGGCTCGGCCGTCACGCGGGAGGTGTCAGAGAGCTCGCGACACCCGGCAGATATACGCTTTAACGTGGCTCACTTCGTTGGACTTTCCCTGAGAGAAGCGAGCTTCGGGCTACACCGGGTGCGAATCCGTGGCATCTCTGTCTACCCCTGGCTCGTAGTTATTAAGCGCGTTCGTTCAATTCCCTCGAGCTATAACGGGATTTTCCATTTTTTCCCCTCTCACCCACTCGACTATCGCATTTTTAATGCCTTCCGACACTGTGTCCTGAAAGAGGAAACATACCTATACATCTACAAAATTTCACAGCCCCTACTTCAGAGTATGCCAAATACCGCGATCAGTAATGAAAACTGTAATTATTTATTTTAAGCATAGTGACCATTTACGTTGAAAAGCAAATTGTTATACAGACCAAATTGATATTCATTTCACGGAAGAATTTCCTTAAGAGCCAACAAATGTGAGATCTGACGTTTCGTAAGCTGTCGCTATTTTGACCGTTCGTGTTTCTGGTCGTTTCCTATTTTGACAATTTATTTATTTAAATATTTATGTTGACAATTTTTATTTATTACGTAAGAACTCTTAGAAGACTGGCCGTTACATTTGGCCGAGATTTCGGCTGTTCTACATTTCGATCGTCCAAAATTTCGGAACCCATACAGTTACAAAAATTGGATGGAGGAATTTTCGTAAGCGACCGATCGGAGGCCATCGCCTCAAATTACATCAGCACCCATGCAGTTATCACGAAACTGGCTATTTGGACTCGATATCGAGATCTAATGGATGAAAATTGTCCGGAAAACAATAAAATGCGTCGGGGCAACGTTAAATTTGGTCGAGAACTATGCAGCGTACATCGCGGTAAAGCGTTACACCGAAAATCCACTCACCGGTACGTGTAGGTGCCGTGTTAGGTTTTGAATGAGATAACGCGAGCAGATTAAACGCGAGGGGCTGATTTTCGTGTTTGACGGTTAGCGTGTAGCCCGGACGCAGTGATGCTTTTGCCGGACAATTTCCAGATAGTATTTACGAGTATGTTGAACGGAGGCCGGGGGCACGCTGGTGCAAAGCTCAAAGGACCACGTGAAATTTGCCAATTACAAGCGAACTCTCGCACCCTCTATCGCGCGCGCTCCTCCCCGTCGTTGTATTACTGTACCGTGCAACACACGCGGGCTATGCTGACATTACCATAGAACACTGATCCACGCAGGCCCCTCAGCTAATGTTTTCAAAATTCGTTTAACGTATCATTTTTTTTCAGACCTCGAGCACACCTGCCTCCATCGCGATATTTTGCATCAAAGCTCCCACGAAAGTTTATAAAATATGGCGTATCTCATACTTGAAACATGTTCATTAACGGCATACGGACGGGGAGCTTTTTCACTCGGCTTACATTCGCTAATTAATTGTATCGCGGAAATGTACTGAAATACTATTTATAACAAGTATGAAACAACTCGGAACAGCTAATTTTTTTTTTACCGAAAACTTTCCTGTACACTTATTCATTAAGCCTGGCATTTTGTTAATTAGCAATTGTGTGGCTTTTGGGTTAAAAAATTCGGGAGCTTTGTTGAACTCTTTATGGTTAATTTAATTGTTAATTTAATCGGGGATAATTGACGGAGGTTTTTTGAATGAACATAAAAGAAAAAGTTAAGAATTGAAATTTTCATGTCGCTTCCTCGTAATATCTCTTTATTCGTAAAGCTTCTTCTATGAGAAAGCATTTTCTGCCAAACCATGGACGAATCGCACCTTTCGGTCTGCTAAACATGTGAGAGGGTTAACCCTTCAAGTACCGGGGACTTTCTGACGAGAATAAACGAACATGCCTTCTTTTAAGCACAAAAACGATACGGATGTTCGTAATAAATTTTCTTCGGCGTTTTTAAAAAAACAACACTTTAAAAAAAAATATGAAGAAAAATTTACTATTGACCACACATACTATGTGTGAAATTTCAGATTGACCACTGGAGGTATTCTGAAGTTATAGCGACTTGAATTTTTTTGGCTCGATTAATACACACACACATACACACACCCACACACAATATAAATACGGACATTCTTTTAATGTGATTTTGTACGTATTGGAACATTTTGACGACTGACACAAAAATCCAAACTTTTTTTTTCACCCAAACAAAACTTCCTCTATGAGAAAACAAAATTGAAAAATAAAAATAAACTAGGACTTAAAAGTTGTACCGGGGAAGGGATGAGAGCCGACTGAGGCGATTCTTCTTCGTCGAAGTATTGTCGAAGGCGCCGAGAGACGTTTTCCCCGAGAGTGGCTTAAGAGCGACACGTCTGTGGATTGAAAAGTACGAGGCAATTCGCCGAGCTGTCGATCTCACCGCCTGAAACGAGCACCGGGGGATGTGGTACTTAATTTAAGTTACGTGCGGAACGATTCAAGTTTCTTCCCATTCAACGGTTTTCCGTTCCCTTACATCTCGCCGTTACACGAACGCTCTTCACTCGGAATATCTGTGCGATAACTTTTGTACAGCCCCCCCTCCCGTCGGCTAGCGAAAGCCATTAGGAAATGCCGTAAGCCTGATGAAATCGCAATCGAATCGATATCCAAGTGAAAGTTTGCGCTCTAAGTAGGCGTCGAGAGTAACGCGGTCCGGTATGTCGATTAAATTTACGATTGACAAAACGAAGTACCGGATTGGTACCGGCGGGTTTCTCGGTTATTAGGTTAATTTAACCGCGATCGAATTTTCGAACAGTCTGAACAACGGAACGTGGAATGAATGGAAGAAAATAAACAAATATAAAAAACGGGTAAAAACCGATATCGACGTTTTACCGCCCGAGCGAAAGCTAATTCGTCGCTTCGTTGATGCACGAGTTTAATGGAGGGAACGCCAATCGACTAGAGAATTTCGAATCTTTCGTTACCGAAGAATAAATACTACTCTTTTAATTTTCACTCGGAACTCCTTCGCCCTCGAGTTTATTTTCTCCGCCGGCGCGAGTAGAATGTTAATGCTCCCATGAACCAGGAAACCTCCGAGGATTCCGTACTGTACTGTTTTACAGTTTTTACGCAACAGCTCGGCACTTCCGAAACTTTCGTGCAACGCTGTCGGCAATTGGCGATCTGGAAATGAATATCGAGAAGAGGAAAAAACAATTTCAAAAATTGTGAATGCCATAAAAAAAAGAGCTGTGACTACTGTGATTACTTGTTGGAAGCGAATTTTACTTAAATCATTGATATTTTTTTTTTCATTGTAACTCAAAAACGGCTTCATCGATCAGGTTGAAGTTTGGCATGCAAGTAGAGCAGTTAGGTGCCTCTCTTTCTTACGATGTACGCAATAATTAAAACATCGACATAAATAAATTTTTATGGACCCATGTTCTCTATTGAATCTGGCAAAATCGATCCGCTCGTTGAAATTTGATAAGGTTTTAATTTCTTTTTTTAATTCGTATTTCACAACAGACGCAAAATCATCGTGAAATATCGTTGGCCGTAAAAATATTTTTCGCGTTTTCGAAAGCCACACACTGTAGATATTACCGGTAGAGCAGTATAAAAAGTAAATAATGTAAAAAAAAATGAATATTAAAAAGGTGCAAAGTAATTTTCACATGGCTGCCTCATTTATTACAATTTTGTGCATAGCTTTCTCTCTGAGGAAGACAGAAATCGATCAACGAACTTTCTCATAGAGGAAGTTACATGCAAAATTGTAATAAATAAGGAAGCCATGTGCAAATCACTTCGCATCGTTTTTATATCTAATCGTTTGTGTTATCAATGTTTCATCGGGCCTTATACGAAGAATAAGGACTAGCAGCTTAAAACATCGGTCATGCTAGTCATGTACCGAGTGCCTCGAAGGGTCAATGAATCGCAACGAACCAAAGATACTAACAGATAGTGAAATTTTCGCCACAATGTTTCCGCATGCATCATCGCATTTCCTCGCCGCATCTCGTGCGAGATTTCGCCCGAGGATATCTGAGAATTTAAGGGAGCGATGTCGCCGAAAAAGGAGGGTTGTTGAGATGGGAGGGGCATATAGAGAGGAAAAGCGTACCACATCGGGGCCGTGGGCGCCCGACAAAGTATAAGCTCGTTGTTGGAGCTGAGAAAAAGACGGTGGCCCCGATATCGGCCTCGAGCTATGGGTTACGTGTTTCGTTCAGAGCACGGACTACGCCAGGGTAGGCCTTTCGAGTGGAGAAGAATCCTATTTTTCTCCGGAGCCATATTTCTTGCGTTCCTCGGTACCCTCGGGCCTAGTACCGAAAATAAAAATAAAACGTATCAGCGGAGTCGACGGATGAAAAGGTCGAATGGCGGGAGACCGTTTGTGTCAGTTGAGGAACATTTTTCGTGTTTCCCCTTTCTCACCGAGGCGATGGAAGTGAGCGAGGAGCATGACGACATCGTTATCCTTTGTGGTCCAGTTTGAGTTGACCATTTTTACGTTTTCCTTCCTCGATTTTTCTTGGTTATCCCCAGTCGCAGAGCTGCCCCTTGCCATTTCGGGAGCCCTCCGTGGCCTTTTCGTTTCTTCCAAAACACAACCTTTGGGCGTCTTGGTACCATTAGAATGTCCCCTTTGGCATTTAGATGCCAGGAACGTTGGGAAACGTCTCAAAGACAAGGGAAACGGTAATACGCGTCGCCGCTCCCGAGGATGTGCTGTATTCCGCACGTAGCCGGGGGTGTATTGTTCGAGAGCGTCGTCGCGAAACGGCAATGACTTATGTTTCGTGGGAATCCCATTATAACGCGAGAATGTCAATGGACATGATATACCCACCCGGACAAGGCTGCCTCGAAGCTTCGCAATCCAAAATGTGTTCTAATTCGTGGAAGTGCTTCATCTTCGCGCGAGAACTGATTCGGATCTGCGGATAGGCGAGAGCAAGGATGCGTACATGCTTGCGCCCGCGATTCTGAGATTACACCGCTGCTCTGCATTCACTCTGGCAGACACATGTACATATATGTATGTATATACGTATCCGTCCGGAATATGAATTATTACCGATGCATACACAGATTCGCGCTCCACGAACGTAAATGTTAACTGCGTCTTGGTACGGTACGTGCAAAACAACGGATATGCACGCGTATCACGTATCGCGGTACGTATTATACTGAAGAAAAAATGACTGGTTCAACCAAAAGTCCCGGTGACATACGTTCAAAACTGTTATTTGGTTGGGACAACTAAAAGCACTTTTCGCAATAAGCGACTTTCTATGCACGCTGCCCAAAAACTAAAAGCGTGATTTTCGTGAATTTCTTCGAAAAAATTATGTAAATGGCATGTCAACTCTAATCGCAGCCGGAATTTTTAGCAACTCGTGTTTGTTTTCCAACCAACGAAATCAGAGCTTTGTTCGCTGTCGGCTTTTCCAATATCGTCTTGTCCGCAATCACGGCACTGCGCGATTGTGAGAAAAGGAGAACGGTAGGCACAGCGCTCGGCCGGTTTTGACTCGTGATTGGTTCTTCAGATATATTACATTATCTCCGCCTTAAGTACGCTACGAGAGGTTCCACTATAAATTTGGCGAAACAAAATACACTGTTCTGTTCGCCAAATTTCACCTCCGGACAATTTTGTTCCGAACAAAAGGATCTTCAGCATCCCCGAAATGGTCTCCATAACAATAGCGATGGTAATGACAATGAAAACAAAAACAGACGGTATACTTGCCGAGAAAATCCATACAGCAGGTTTCGTCGCGCTCCACGCTAAACTTCACCCTGGAATCAGGCGTTACAATGCAACAGTTTAGCGATTCCATTCGCAGTGGTACCGGTGGAGCAGCTTCTTGATGCTGCCGCAGTGTCGACAGAGAGAGAGAGAGAGAGAGAGAGAGAGAGAGAGAGAGAGAGAGAGAGAGAGAGAGAGAGAGAGAGAGAGAGAGAAAGAGAGAGAGAGAGAAGCCGGCGAACGCGCGGGAGTGTATCGTAAAATTCACGAAATGTTGGAACCGTGCCGAGTACTTGTTGCCTCTTGGCTCTTCCTCGCCCAACCCACTCGCTCAGCTGATACCCGTGCCTCCGCTTTTGGACTAGTCTGCTGCTATTTCTCTTCCACCCTCCCTCCCTGTTTATCTCTCCTACTATCTCAGTGAGGTTTCACCCCTTTCGCCCAACTACGTGCTTCGTCGTTGCCCCCACGATTTTTTTTCCCCCCCTCGTTTCTGCCTCTATTTACATCGGGTCTCGGTATTCTTTTTTTTTCTTCTCTTTCGTACTTCATATATATATATACATATATAGACTAGATATATGTGTGTGTATATATATATATCTCGCTCTCGCCTCTTTATCCGTCCGTATGATCATGCCATTCCACGGCGATGATCCCCTGCTCGGCAAGGCTTATATAGTCACCTCTTTCACCACTTCGTCCCTCGGTACTATCTTCCCCTGTGTTGCGCTCGCCGGCTCGCACAGAGCACTCTCAACCCTCACGGTAGCACGAGCAGCAGCAACGATGCGATCCTAGGAACTCCGTAGACTGCGCATGAATACGACGTACCAATACACGTACGACCTCTTTTCTTTTTTTTCATCTTTTCTCTTCCAATTCCTTTTTCTTTTTTTTTTTTACATTCCATCTCTCATGTATACTCTTGCGTTATTTCTCTCTCCGAAGCTCGCTGGTTATGGTCCCTTGGTATGTGCAGAGTTTTTTTTGTTTTTACCGTTCTCGTCGAGGCTCTCTTCACATTTCCGGAAATCCTTTCACGCAAATTTGTCTGACTGGGCGACTGAGTGTGCACCCGCGCGTGTGTACTCTCTATTTTTTTTTCTCCGGAAAACAGTGGGACACTAGGTTTGGAGATAAGAGAATGAGTAAGAGGGCACTGGTTCGTAAGAATCTTTATTTTTTTTATTAATTTAAATTTCGTTTTTTTTCGACTTCCCGCATGTACGTTACTCCTTCTAATTATTCTCCTTTAGCACGGTTCACTTCCTTTTCTCGCATGCATTTTTTTGAATTCACTCCGCCGAGTAGTTCGTATTTAAGGATGTGAAAGAGTTAGGTAGAAAAATTTGATGAAGGGACAGGTAAAAACTAAAGGAGCCGCACTCGAGGCTCGTACTTCTCGTACGAAATTCAAAAAAAAAAAACTTTTTCTCTCGTCTGTGATGTAGTCACTTCAAACGAGTACGCTTTCGTACCTGCCGCCCGCGCTCTCGTAATTCCGCGGAAATGAAAAAGTTATTATTCGTTACGCTTTTCTTTTCCATGCGCGGTTTCACCATGGAATAATTAATTTAGACTTTCGGCGCGCCTTTTTTATATTTCGTGGCTGCTCGGAAAACCAGTGCATTCGGGATGAACCAACATTTTTTCGGATGGCTCAAATGCAGAAAAACAGTGCATTCGGGATCAACCAACATTTTTTCGGATCGCTCAAATGCTACTGCACTTTTTTTGTTTGTTAAAAATTGAGTTCAACAAGTGGAACATTAATTTAGAAAATAATTTCTTATACGTGACGGGATTGTAACGGCCGAACCGTCGCTTGCCAATAACGATTCCGAGACGCAGCTGCAGCTCTTTTCTCGATATTATATTTCATCTATGCCGTCGTTCCGCTCTAACGGCACGGCGACGTCATTATAATTTCCCTTCGGAGCGTTTCAGCGATGCTTCTGTTCTCTCACTCGGCAGACCTCGACTATCCCGCCGGCTGGGACACCAAAAGGAGACTCTCTTCGGAGTCTCGCGGGTGGAAAGGGGTAATCGATATTCGTCCGATCGACTCGATTAACGTTCAAGTCGCCGTTGCAGTCAAGCCGACTCGAACACAGACCTCCCCCCCTCCCCGTCCCCACCCGATGCGATGTAGAGGACTAAATACCTTGCACGACCGCAGCGTCTATTCTACTGCGATTGAACATCCGCCGAGCCGTGCGATGCATCGCGGAAAAATTACAAGGGTTCCCGTTAGGCGTGTCCGTCCGGCAAAGTGCATTTCTTTCGATCGCGAAGAAATATCGATTCGTCGCGATCGTTGAACAATAAATGTTACTTTTTATATTAGAAATAGGCGAGGGTGGGGCAAAACGGGACAGTGCGGGCAAAAATCAACTTTCCAATAATTTTTACATCCCCGATTTTGTCCCGACGATTCATCCGGATTTTCAACTCCGTTTTGCACCACGGACCGCCATCGCCACGATCCAAAAGTTATTGGACAATTGCGTTTTGTCTCATCTCGTTTTGCCCTGCTGTGCCATTTTGCCCCACTCTCCCCTATAAAATTTTCTGTTTTCTTCACTTCCGGTAGAATTATTGTAAAAAAAAAACGAAAAACTAAATTGTGGAGCCTTGTGAAATGTATAAAACCCCATTACTGTAGTTCATGATCATATCGATAAAAAGCAAATGTGTCGAGAGATACGGTAGTGCAAGCACGCACGGCGCAAAATTTCGATTCTGCCTTGCGTGGGCGGTCGCAGGATTCTCGGGTTGTATCGACACCTGCGATATCACTCGTAAAAGTTTCCGACAGATAAGACCGGCCCGCACACCGTTTGTCGGACCGGCAGAATCAGCAGAATCCCTGCGAATGTGGGTCAGTAATTCCCACTTCGCTTGCTAACGTTTTTTCCCCTTGTAACTTGGTCACCCTATAAAGCTTTCGGCTTGTTTAACCACACTTGTCTACCTCAGCATAATTGTTTGTGAAAAAAAAAACAACCTTGAGTGGCACCGGAACCGGAAAAAAAATTGGTTCTTTCCGGTTCCATCCAATGGATAAAAAAAGATAATTTCTCTCGATAAAAAAATTGTTATGTATTCCATAGAAAAAAAAAATTGGTTTTGTCATTAGTCGTCTCAAGGGTAAATCCAATGGATAAAAAAAGATAACTTCTCTCGATAAAAAAATTGCTATGTATGCATAGAAGAAAAAATTGGTTTCGTGATTTGTCGTCTCAAGATTGAATCCAATGGATAAAAAAGATAATTTCTCACGATAAAAAATTGCTATGTATTGCATAGAAGACAAAAATTGGTTTTGTCATTAGTCGTCTCGAGGTTAAATCCAACGGATAAAAAAATATCATTTCTCACGATAAAAAAATGGCTATGTGTTGCATATTCGAAGATAGCTAGAGGTTGGCGAAGTTTGGCGCTATACTCTTTAAGACGCTGTGTACCGCGGCGACTTGGCCGTCGGCGATGGGCCATGTCGGGTCGTTCGGAGACTCCCGGGAGCCAAGGGAGTAGGCTGAGGGTAGGATGGCTAGGGGTAGGATGCGGTTCCATTCATGCTTATTTCAAGCGCATTGTGCAAGCTCGGTATATTCAGGCCTTTGACTGGGCTTTTCTCTCGCGCTTCTCGCACATACTCTCGTTTATGTACACTGTAAACCGAGAACCGAGGGGAGGGCGCGTCTCCCTATACGGTTCTTCTTCTACCCTCATTTTGCAATTGCGACAAGGGTTGGCACCGACCATTCGCGTATTTCTCGTGTGTCGCTTGAGAAAAATATACCCTATGTCGAAAGCTTGACGAATTTCACTTTGCCCAATTTTATTAATTTTTTTCGACGACCGATAAAAAACCATAGTCGGTGTAAATCAGCCTGGCGGATATCACTCGCCTCTTAATGACGTTATTTTTCATCAGTATTGTCTCCCGCTTCTTAAAGCTACCTATGAGTACCCTATAGAGAGTTGGCTCGGTTGATGCGCAATTACCAGTCCTCACTTTTTTCCATTTCTGTTTTTGTCCTTATGCACCGGGCCAGTCCCCCCATTTTCCGCCTGCCGCCGATTTCGCTCCTACATCGCATCCGCCTTAGTCTCACGACTAAAGGCATAGGGAAACTGCAGAAAATCTATGCCGATAAAGTCGCCATCAGATTCGCTCTATTCGAGTTTCGCGCGAGAATGTAAACATGGTCTACAGCTATATACTTGTGACACACACGTAAAGTACGCGTGTGACTCAGGTATATGTCTGGAGCAATGTCCCGCCCATATTTTGATTTCGTGACGAAACAACGGCGCCGGAAATCGAACCCTCGACCTGCCCTGGTTTAGGTGCTCTGGTTTAGAGGCGAGCACGCTAACCACTAGACCAACGCACCGGTCTCTTAATGACGTTGTAATAAACCCGGTAATAATGGCAGAGCAGTGAAACACGTCGAGGCAATGATTACTATAGCTTCAGTTCACGACATTCTCCAGCGGCGGTTAATGTAAAGTCAGTTTAAGTAGATAATGCCATAATTCACCGAAGCGACTATAAGTTAATACTTTAACACCTCGGGAACCTCGGCGTAACGGTATAAACTTACTTTCACAATAACTTTATCGCTCAATGAGCTCTAATACCGCGGTGTAGCCAGACAAGAATATTCGGAATATTTCTGCCGCTCGCAGAATTCACTGAGTAAACGGAGTCGGGCAAGAAGACATTTACGCTGAGGGAATTCTCGAGGAATTAATAATTAGTTTTCTCGCTTTGCAGGAAGGCTGCGCGGATCCGCGGCAGGATCTCTAGCCGAGCCTGGGCTTTACTGTGTATAATATATAGAGAGAGAGAAACACAAGGGAGCAGAACATTTTCCCAACTCTCGTTTTGTATTCGACCCGCGAAGCCACAGCTGGCCAGGTAGATGATGACGGTAGTTTGCGCTCGACGAAGAAGGCGAAAGGAGGACAGGAAGTCGAAGAGTCGGAGAGAAAGAGGATGGTCCGGGTTGGGTTGAAGAGACGCTCGATCGTAATTGTCGTTCTTCCTGCTGTTCGTCTTTTTTTTTTACTGTACTATATATGCTGTTCACCGCTCACGGCGCCCCGCTTCGTTCATTCCCACCCCATCACAAATGAGCCATAATGAAGAGTTTTCTACTTTCCGATTTTTCTTTTTTTTTCTTTGTTTTTTTTCAGGAAATTACAGAGGCAACGGCAGCGTCTCTGTCGTTACGTTTACGAGGATTTGACCGCTGAGTGCACGCCCCTGAACGGCACGTGGATGGACCCCAATGATCCGAGCGGCGAATACAACGGTCTACTGCCCGACTGGTTTCCCGTAAATTCGACAAACTCCACAAACATCTCGTCACTGGCAAATACCACTACTTATCAGGGTTAGTTGTTTGCACGAGGCTCTCCGAGAAGTACGCCGAGATTGTAGCTCGTAGTGACATTTTGAATGAATTTGAATACCCTGACAGATGATCTAATTCCCATACCGCCCTTCGAGCTCTGGCAAACAGTCCTGATAGCTCTGTGCCTCGCAGTCTGCATTGTTCTCACGGTCGGTGGCAACATTCTCGTACTGTTGGCTTTCATCGTCGACAGGACGATAAGACAGCCGAGCAACTACTTCATCGCTTCCCTCGCAGCCACCGACATGCTGATCGGTAAATAAAACAAATTTCGATTAGATGGCTCTTTGGGGTGATATGAGCTAGTTTCGTGATAAAAAAAACACTCGTGATCGTATCACCCGGAATCACCCAGAATCATCCGGTAAACAAATGTTCCCCATACAATCGATAACCATAGTAATGAGCTATAACATTTTCCACTATTAACACGCAGGCACAGTATCGATGCCCTTTTACACCGTATACGTGCTGATGGGCTATTGGGATTTGGGACCCTTGCTATGCGACCTTTGGCTATCGGTCGACTACACAGTGTGTCTCGTATCGCAGTACACGGTTCTGTTGATAACGATAGACAGGTTCTGTTCCGTAAAGATAGCGGCGAAGTACCGCGGCTGGCGAACGAAAAACCGTGTGATATGGATGGTGACGATAACTTGGATAATACCGGCACTCCTGTTCTTCATAAGCATCTTCGGCTGGGAGCATTTCATTGGTTACAGAGATCTTCTGCCTGGCGAGTGTACCGTACAATTTCTGAAGGATCCGATATTCAATACCGCACTCATAATCGGTTACTACTGGACGACACTGGTGGTACTCTTCATCCTGTACGGTGGTATATACAAGACCGCGTACGACATGCAAAAGAAGAGCGAGGCCAAGCAGAGAAAGATGCAGTCTATGGTGGCCCTGAGCGCGGGCGCGATGTCGGGGATGGCAGGACGCGCTGCTGGTATCGGAATATCTAAGACCCAGAGCACACTGCTGAGTCAGGACAAGCCCAAGGGTGGAGGAGCCGCGGGCACAGGGGCTTCGGGTATCGGACCAGGCGGAGGAAACGAGAGCCCCGGTGTCGAGGCGACCGGCGATAAATCATCGGCGAAGCCAAGCGGGGCTCAGGGAGCAGCCGATTCAACATCGAAACAGCCACCGGCCTCAGGCCAGGCCGCCGACGCCGAGAAGTCCGAGCGTTCGAGCAGTCCGGCCTTCGATTCCGACGAGGACAGCACGGTATGCACGAATCAGCAAGCCCAGAATCTTCGGAAGAGATCGTCGCTGGCCGGTCTCGTGGTGTCCTCGGGTGCGCTGCAGGTCTTCACTACCAATGGTCGCATAAACGGCGTGTTACCGGTCAAGGTAGAGATGAACGTGACGACGAGAAAGCTATCGCCTACGCGCCCAGCCCTGGAGTCGCTTCAGCCTGTCAGCCAGAAAGCTCAAACACTGCCGAAGATTCAAGAATTCAGCAGTCTCGTGGAGGTCGAGACGCCGATCGAGCCTGAGAAATCGAGCAGCACCCTGACACCGGAGCAGTCGTTGAGATCCAACGAGGATATCGCGGGACCGGCCGCAGCTGCGGAGGACACGCCGCTACTGGACGTCAAGAACAGGACCAACGAGAAGAGCGGAAGTCAACAGAACATCATACCTCCGCCAACGCAGTTCCAGAGCAGTCCGGCCGCCTCGGAGGACACCTCGACGTCCTCGTCGACCGACAGACCCAAGACTCTCGTCTCGTTGAACCAAGCGCCTGGAACTTACGACATTCTGACTGGACTGGACGGTGCTGATCTTCGCTACATGGACGAGAGTTCGGTCATCGTACCGAGTCCGTCCTACGAGAGTCCACCGTCCTCTTTCTCGTGCAGTCTCGCGAATCCTCTGTCGACCGCACCGTCCTCACCGATACTAGGTGTTCACACTGGCACATCGGCCGCTAACACAAGCCTACTACAAGCGGCTCTGATAAGAGCCACAGCTCAACAGGCCGGAACCATCCAACCGCCGATCATCCAAACTAATCATCCATTCCTAACTAACGCCTCCAGTCAGACTCATCCACCGCGTGTATTCGTGACGCATCAGACCAACGCGGCGTCACAGACTTCGCCGACAGTCAGCAAAGTAAACACCGAGGTTACCGTCAAGGCCGAACGACAGCCGATAACGAGCGTCGTCGCCGCGACACCGATAGAATCGTCGAACAGCACCACCGACAGGTTTTCCGATCTACCGACCAAACCGAGCAACAACAATCCGCCCCATCACTCGTCGTCTAGCAGCGCGGTCCCAACGATTTCCGGCACGACGAGCGGCGACGCCAGAAGACAGTCGAAGAAGCGGGAAGCCGGGGACGGTCAGGAAGGTGGCTCCAGACGGGACTTCGTTAAATCCATCGGCAAGAGACTCAAGGCGAAAACGCAGAAGAAAGATCCTACGGTCGGAAGACAAAAATCCAGAACTGAGAACAGAGCCAGAAAAGCTTTCAGAACTATATCATTCATTCTCGGGGCCTTCGTCGCTTGCTGGACACCGTATCATATTCTTGCGCTGGTGGAGGGCTTCTGCGACGATCCACCCTGCACAAACAAACATCTATTCATGTTCTCCTATTTTCTCTGCTACGCCAACAGTCCCATGAATCCGTTTTGCTACGCCATGGCTAATCAACAGTTCAAGAAGACTTTCACGAGGATACTCAAAGGTGATTTTCACATGACGTAAGAGGGAGGACGCGATACATGGCGGTCGGGCAAATAGTCGAAAAAAAGAAGCAGTAAAAATATGAAGAAAAAAATAAAATAAACAATAACATTTATTGTTTATCTACGTGGATAAATGTAGTTTATCGAATATCGAAAACCGCGCGGTGTAAACGGACAATAAATACTAGTCAAATATGCCTGTTTTTATGAACATCTTGATCGAAAGATGCTTCGATTAATATTTAAAAATGAAACTCTGAGATAAGAGATTTAGAGAAAAAAAATTTTAAAGTAAAATAACTAAAAGCGTTCGATGCCACAAATATTGTGTAAATAATACGTAGTTAGAGTGAAGGGAGTGAGCGACAGGGGTTGTAGAGAAATCGAGAGAGCGTCAATGTTGTTTCGGGACCTAAAAAGGTGTAAATAATGTATATGTGTGAATATCTGTTGAATCATAGAAATATTATATACGACACAAGAGACGTCGCAGCAATTGCAGATTGTTATTACCGATAACGAGCGAAAAAGCGATGGCTAATTAACGCATTGATGTCCACAAGGGTTATTTTAGACCCACGCATATGTGCGGAATTTAAAAAATAATAACTTTTCTATTACAGTTTAATTTCTCTTCATATCGAATCATATTTTTCAACTGTTTTTCTTTATATTTTTTTTTAATTTCAAAGTAACGACGAAAAATAAAGATGTGAACAAAATATTGGGCACAAGTGAGTTAAATCGTAGAGACGACCTCTCGGATTATAATGAATTGCGAGTGAAGGGGTCGAAAAAAAAGAAAAAAAAAACATTAGATCGCTTCGAAGTTTATAGAAAATTAGAGGAGCGTTAAGGAAGCGAGAAGGAGCCGATTAAACGATGAAGTGTTTAGAAACTCGTTGCGAGTGTATATTTATAATAGTTAATATTACGAGTAGATCTGTAACGAGAGCTTCGAGCACTCGCCATGAAAGACGAAAAGTGAAAATAATTGTCTGTGACTTCCTCTCAGGAGGGATACTGTGGATATCACCGTGTCGCATCCGTACGTTCGTAGTACCAGCCTACAAGGTCGAAGAACTCGATAGGGCAGAAAGAAATAAAATCAAAACTAAAAAAAAAATGAAAAAAAATTCTAGCTTCTTCGCGATCGTTGGAAATTCGAGTACACACCGTGGACCCCATCCCCGCGGTGGTTATCTACGCACACTGCCTGAAGTGGCCTACGAGCACGCAGGCCTTTTTAATTTTATTCAACTTTATTTTAACGAATTGCTCCGAATCGACGACGATCCACAAGAAAAGAAAAAAAAACATTGAAAAAAAAGCAGGAAAAATAAATGTCCTCACCTTCGTAGGATCCTCGATCGTATGTTGGCTTCGAGGTATTATCACCGTGCGGATGCGTATATCGAAGGATCATGAATTCACAAAGGTACAATCGCGCTGTGCGGTGAAACGGTGTATAATTATTATCAAAGGCGTGTGTCCGTGTGTCCGTGTGTGCGTATGCGTTAAACGCATCGCGTCGGATTTCCATTAGGCGTTTATACTATATGCATAAAAACATATATAAATATATTGGCAAAGGTGTGCACGTGGGTCGGTGGTAAAGGGATCCGCGTGCCGAGGGCCTTGTCGACCCTGAGCCCCGTCGACGACGCTCTCCCGTCCACACAATATTTCTTCATCATCGACTCGCTACGTACGCACAACTTTTACGCTTACCTCCCCCCCCCCCCTCTGGCTACCCCTCCTGTCGTCGCCGTGCACAAAAGAGGGATGAAATCAATAATTACATGTAAAGACGAAGTAACAATGAGGCGAGCGAGCGAGTTATCCGCGCCCTCCCTGCCGCACGCTCGCGACTCGTTTATCCCTCATTAATTCCAATATCGTAGGGACGGATGAACGAACAGCCGACACAGGGACAGGCGCGCTCGCAAAAGTCAAAACTTTCTTATTGTGTCGGCTTAGCTGACACGACTCTTCCTCACGCTCGATACTCGACAATGTTCGATGCTCGAACATGGGTTACAATTTTATTTAAATGAAAAGCGAAATAAAATTAAAACAAAAAGTAAAACGTCGTATATCATTCTTCCGTTTATCACCTGCGAATGCTCCCGACGTTCTCGTCGATAGTACGAGGACGAAATATACGAAACTATGCTGTAAACGATGAACTACTATTGTACGTATTTAGTTGAATCTGTTGAAGGATATTTAATAGAATTAAAAAAAAAAATTAATTAGAATCGCGAAACGGGATATTTTTAATCGCGGAATCAATAATCGGGATGACTGATTGTTAAGGTTATCGACGATTGCGATAATAAATGCGAGATGTCGGTATGACCGACGCTCTCCTCCATAACCACGCAGGGTGATCCAAGAAATGTTTTACAGAAACTATTTTTCTTTTAGCGATAGGATCGAAGATTCGAACAATCCTCCGACTGCAATCGGGGACACGACACTCGAGCTAATAAAAAAAAGGTCGAATAATTCGAAATTTCGTTATAGATGTTTTTCTTTTGTTTCTGAATATATTCTGGATCGCTCCATGCATTGCCGGAGATGTCAATTCATTCCAGTAGAGGGCGAATATCGTCAAAGCCCCCGTTATGTAAATACATATTTATTAATTAGATTATATCGATGCGAGCGATAAAGAAAAAAAAAAGACAGATTAAAAAATGACGTTGTAACGTGTAGCATACACATGCATAAAGATAGGCAATAGTAAGTGCAATATAGAGAGAAAGAAAAAAATAAAATAAAACATGATAATATAAGTGAACTATATTAGATCGTAAGTAAAACGCTACGATAGTTTTAGAATATTCAGAAAAGACTATAGTGTCACGAGCGCGGCACCGAAAATGCATTGAAAACGCCTAGATAGTTATATATACATAATATACGCATATGTGTTAAGTGCACGGTTACGTGCAATTGCAGCCGGACAGTCTCGCAAAATCGAAAAGAGGACCGGGAAAAATAACGCTGGCGGGCCGGCATCCACGCGATTCGCTAATAAAAATTAATATTCAATTAAGGCTGCTACAACGTTTCCTCGCATACAATTCAATTCCGCGCATGCTCTCGCTCGGATCGCTCGCGGGAGTCCCGTCCGTTGGTTAGATACGTTCTCGATCGATTCCAGGAAAAGATCTATGCTCGCGCTCGATGCTCTCGTAATCATTCGTCGTGGTACTTCGATCGATACGTACTGCCCGTGATCGATATCGTGTCTAACGCTTGTGTCGTTCGATCACGTGACGTTGCTCACGCACGCGTGTGTTTAACGCTCAGCCATCCTTGCTCTGTATCGTCCCCGAGAAATGTTGTACTCACTCATTCTCCTTTGCATTACACGCATCCATACCGACTCACACTCTTGATAGCCCGTACAGTTTTGCGCACTATTGCGCTTGTACTTGTAATTTTTTTTTTTAGGATACTGGCGCGAAAAACATTTTCTTAAGTCCTGCAACACTCGCATCCGGTTCGTCCTGCTGCAATTTCACACTCGTCAGAAAAAGTCTTTTCGCACTAATATCGTAATATACTATTTTGTTACTGAATTGCGTGGATGCTGGTCCGTCGGCCCTATTTTTCCTGGTCCTCTGCCCGATTTTGTGAGTCCGTCCGTCCGCAAGTGCACGGAACCGTGTACTTAACATATATATATATATAAATTCTCGATAAAAACCGATCGAGTTTTTCAATCAGATTCTATCCGCCGACTCTTCCTCATTTCCGTACGCGACGGAAGCTTTAAACCATTATCACAACCGAGTCATTTCATCGTAATTCGGAATTCTCATAGACACGTTGCCTCCCGAAACCTTCGACCCTACCTCAGCGAAACAAATGTTAAAAAAATATATATAAAAAAAATCACTCACGAAGCCAAGTAACCCTTTATCGTATCGATAACAGATATCGATAATCGTCGGCAAACTTTGGCCTAAAAGGTGCGAAATCACAGGTCATATGTACACACGCTTGTAAGCGTCGTCGATGTATATGTGTAATTGTTCGCGACAGCCAGAAGCTTCTGTTATCAATTAACATAGTTGTAAACTAGTTCCACGATACGAACACACAAATAAAAAAAAAACTAAATTATTTATTCGACCGAAGAAATAAAGATGTAAAAAAAGAATTACCGAGAGTGCGTCAAACGCGCGATATGCTTGAACACGTCATTGATGAACAACGTATTAAGAAGAATGAAAAAAAAAACAAAACAAAACAAAATGTATACACTAAACATAACGATTCCGCGGTGCATGAGACAATACAGTTTTATGCGTGCTTTGCTCGACAATCTCACGACGCAATTTTAAGGATTAATAGAGCAATTTGTTGAAAATATAAGGTGAAAATAATAATAATAACAATAATTTGTAACCTTGATGTACAGGAGATCTCGCAGCTGTAACTGTTTCAAGCTCACCGGAAGAGGTTGCTCGACGAAACCTTGTCGTCCGGTCCTCAATTCTCTAATCAGTCCTTGACGGGAAATAGCTTTACGTTAAATGCTTTTTTTTTCTTTTTCTTTTAATTATCATTTTTTTTACAAACTCATCGTAGAGACACGTTATGTAATTAGGATTCCGACATGTACGTACAGAGAGCTACAATAAATAAAAAAGAATAAAAAAGTATATGAAAAAATAACGTGATACGATCGAGGACGTGTGTAATGTTTACCTACGTAGCGTGTCCGTGATCCTAAGAAACCTCGTCGTATCGGGGATCTTCGGAAGCGTTCTATCTTCGAGATATACATTTCTCGTCACTGAATTCTTACGAATTGACGGAAAACCCCTGCGCCTCACGTGTCCATAGCTCATGCATGGTTTGTGCCAACGTGCCAATTATCGTTCATTAAGTCGAATTATTTTTCCACGCGAGAGTAGGAAGGAATTGCACTGCTTATCCGTCGCCGCAGTGATTTGATGAACGTCAAACCCGCAAGTCTCGCGCTCGCCTCCTGAAGTGAAAAAAACAGTCGAGCTTTGTAGATTCGATAATGAATTGGAAGTTTTGGCGATCCCAAAAGAACTCCTCGAGTGTCGAGTCCGATGGTAAATCTACGCGACATCCCATACTTCAACGACTGCAATCAACGACAGAGTAAGTAATAGAATAAGAGCGGGTAATTCGAAATTAATCTTATGCGTAATGTTATCTCACTCGTAGTCTTGTGAGGCTCACGTTTCTCGGGTCAATTGTGTCCAAAGTTCAATTAAAGCTTGTTTAACTTCCTGGTAACCCTAAACGAACGCGCTTGACCAAAAGACTTCTCGCTATTCGCTGATTGTTCTAAGTTGACACGATTTCGTCGAAATACGTCTGAACTCCTGTCCTTTAACACTTTATCTCTGCAACTTGTAACATTTATAATTTTGAAAATGTTTAGCTTTACTGTAACGTAACGGGTACGGGGCATCTGTTTTGCTGCAGGCTAGTTCGAAGAGAGTATTTAGAGAGAAACAAACATATAAATACACATTGACTATTCGAGGCGTGATTTCTTACGGGCCATTGTTCGCTTTCGTGTAAAAGCCAGACGCGTGCCGCGGATCCTTATTGTCCGACCGTTGGAAAGAACCTACGGTACTTTTTTTATTTTCCTTTTACACTGCACTTTTGTCTCTCCTTCGTCGTTACGAAAACACATCGAGAATCGAAACTTTGTTTACGACTTCGTCCTATATTGTTGGCCGGAATACCGTTATTTTTTTTGATCGAAGACGTAAATTTTATTCCAAGCCCTCTTCGTTAGGGGAGCGCGGGGCAAAATGGCATAGCGGGGCAAAATGGGATTATGAGGCAAAACGCAATTTTCCAATAACTTTTAGATGGTGGCGATGGTAGTGCGTGGGGCAAAACGGGCTTGAAAATCCGGATATATCGTTAGGACAAAATGGGGCATCCAAAAATTATTGGAAAATTGAGTTTTGCTCTCACTGTCCCGTTTTACCCCACTGTCCCATTTTGCCCCGCTCTTCCCTATAACAAAAAATAATCAGGCAAAAATAAATAGAAGTTTTTAATGAATTTTTTTTCTTTCCTTTTTTTTTCATGTGTAATTTTGGCTTTTCGAACGATTATGAAAGTTTCGCACGCTTATCGCGAGACCCTCACGTTCGAGAATTGTCTCTGAAATCGATAAACGCGATTTCCGAATACATTATTCGCCGATAGTGCGTAACCACGTCTGCCGTTTCCGGATGTAAATATAAATAAGCCCTAGCGATCTTCGTGACTCGATAACAAAATAAATAAATATAAGCATTAGAGAGAAGGAAAGTACCGACAGATCTTTTTTTCTTCGATAATCAGTCACGTGACGATTGTCCCCCGTGCATGGTGAACAGGAAACATGGCAATTCCCTTTGTGCAGCCCCTACTTGCTAGCCTCGCTACTACTGTTATTCACCCACGACTCTACGCGATTGGACGAACGGAGCCGCGAGTCCCCTTTACTTATCATACGCACAGCGCGTTGTGTTTCGTCTGGGTTCAGTCCTAATTCTACCGACGTTCGTGTAAGCTCGTCTAACTTCAAAAAAAAAAAAAAAAAAAAAACATAAAAATAAAATAAATAAAAAATGGCAAGCAAAGAAAGATCGGTTCTGTTTTCACGCAGGCAAAGAATACACGACCAATTTTATTTTTCATTTTTTCCATTGAGCGAATCAGTAGATTAGAAGACTATCGTGGTAACTATCGTGGTAAGTTCGTCAAAAAATTGTTTCGAAAAAAAAACGGAATGATGCTCTCGATCGTAACCGATACGACGCTGGGCAGTGAAGTGCGCGAGCCGGTTTACCGTCGACGTAAGAGACCTTCGAAGCCCGCAATCGCGCCTTGTCGGTTGACTTCCGGTATCGAAGAAAAATCGATCGTCAAAACCGTCGAGGTGAATCTCCCGGTTGAATCTCGTAAGGTCGAGTCGAACATTTCTGCGCGCGAATCCTGCACTCCAAAGACACCGAGCGGATGGTACGCAAGGCTGAAACGCGACATCCTCAAGAGTCTCAGAACGAAGATTTGTCCCGCGATCAATAACGGGTGAGTACGCGAGAAATCCATGTTTTCGCAAGATCCGCCTGTAGTCTTTGCTAACTACGTTGTTACGCCTCGACTTAATTCGCTTCGGTTATTGACTACAAAATACAGTGTTCAATGTAATTGCACGTTAGTCAGCAACGTCAAGGTAAAATCAATGAAAAATAAAAAGAAAAAAAGAGAAGAGTCAAAAATTGTACAGTTAAAAATTCGTTACATTCAACAAACATTTCTTTTCCACAAATTTTAATTCTACACCTTTTTTTCTCGTCGAATACACAATTTCAGTAAATTCAATAAAAAAATAAATAAATAAATTAACAAGAAGAAAAACTCAACCTTTGTTGACAAGAAATCTTTGTTAAATGTACGAGCCATTTAATTTATATTTTACCGTGTATTTGGAACGAGTTCCTCCCGCACGTGGAGTACAGGTGAGAGTTTAAAGACCCCAGGAAGCCCGAGCTAGGGTCGACTTACTCAGCCAGCGTCCAGTGTGCGCGGCGAGTCCGGCAGGTGAGTCAGCCGAGTAAACGATAGGGAACTCGGCAGGCACGCAGGTACATTTCGTGTAACAGATAGACATAGAGGAAAGGCGTGTGCACGAAGGTTTCAAATGCGTTCGGCGTGTGCGTAGAGGACTCGTATGCATTCGTGTGAAACGGCTCTGCGGAGAGAAAGAGGTACACGCGTGTGGTAATGTGGACTTCCTGCGGGCACCGGACCTGAACCGCCAGGAGGGTCCACACTCCGTGATTCCAGGCCCATTCTATCATATCTCGGTGCACACTCTTTTGCAACGCTACACTCGAAAGGGGAAACATGCTGGGGATGTTGTTAACGATTCACCAAACGATCGTAGCGAGTCCGAGATTACGCTGGCAGGAATATCTTCTTTTTCGTCTCATTATTACTCAAGGATGAAATTTATGGGATTTCATTGCTGGCGATGAAGAGTTGCTGGTGTAACGCGAGATCGAAAGTTTCAACAGGTTTCTCTGATTCAAGAAACCTGTACACGGTAAACAAAACATTTGTACTTTAAAGAAAATTTGTATGAAATTTAATGCACCGGTACTTTTATGCAGAAACTGGTATATTAAATTTCATGTACAATCGTGATGAAAAATAAACGTACAGTATATTAAAAATTTTAGAAATACTTTACTTTTAATCATTTACCTCAATTTTGTTGTAACAGTACTTTAAATCCAATCATTTATTTTAGTTTCACTGTAAAAGTTTATTAATTTTTCATCAGAATTGTACGTTAAATTGAATGTATTAGTTTTTGCATAAAAGCTTCCAGTCCGGTGCGATAAATTTACAATTTTTTAAAAATGTTGACATTTGTGAGAGTGTAGAAAAATTGAAAGGCAGTAAAACAATAGAAACAAAGTAATATCAAATAATAAAAATAAATTATTAAACGAGGTACGAATCGTCGTTTAATTTTTTTAGCAATTTCGGAGCCTACGCCCTTTTGTCCGTACTCTCGACTCTTACATACGATACTTGCTTCGAATCTTGCTACACAAATTCATGCCGGGAGTCAAGAGCGTCCACTATTACAATAATAAATAAATATAAGAATACGTGGAAAATTTTCTCGCACCCGAAATTTACGAACTTTGTCAACACGCAATAAAAAATATGACACAAAATATTATCTTCCCTTCTAGACGGATCTTAACTCGCTCCAGTGAATATTGAAAAATATCACGAATTCTTGGCTTCAATACTTATTATAATAAAAATCACACCAACGAAAAGATATTATACCTCACTCTCTGGCCATCTCATACCGTCCCGCAATTCACTCGTCAGATACAAAATTATTATTTTTTTAAATACAAGTACTCAGCTTTGTTTATCGGTGATGCGCTAATTATCGATGGCTCAATTTCGTCTCTGGGGCTCGCAGTCGTGGCGGAAAATTTAATTTCGGCCGGAATAGAGCCGATCGGCCGACCGCGCCGATCCAGGACGCCAGACACAAGTTCGCCTCGTTAATTCCTAGTAGTACTTCCGTCTGCGTAGTATCCACTCGCGGTCCCTAAAGCAAAACAGACCGCGTTACCTCAGAAAATTTGTCACCTCACTTTTCGCCCTACTTTCGCCTCCTTATATTTGAAGCACTGAGTTCTTGGGCTCTAGTCTTGCGTGACATTGCCGCAGATAAGGCCACGAATATTCAAAACTCCTTGAATATCTCACACATTTAACAAACATTTGTTCTCCCCCAAAGTCCATTTTTTTTTTTTTTTGTCAATTCAACTATTTTTCCTGATAAAAATATGGATCGTTGATAAGAAAAGAAATTGTAACGCTCACCGATGTCTCTTAAATGTACAAACTTCTTTTATTGCTTGCTGTAATCGTACTTTCTTTTCGTTTGTTGATATCAGACATTATTATCATCGCTACAGTTCAAAGTTTAATAATTCGCTTGATCCATCGTCTGTAGTACAACACTTTGGTGTAGACTCCGGGCGAGATACCACAACCGTCGCCGAACGAGACAATCCCATAGACCGTGGTGGAATCTGCCAGAGGACCGCCGGAATCGCCGTAGCAAGCATCTGCGCTCCCCTCGCCGTAGCACAGATGGGTTCTCTCGTCGACAATCCACTCGTACCACGATGTCGCCTCGATGCAATCCTTCCAATCGACTCTGGAGACTTGAGCTTTTTGCAGGAACACCGACGACGTCATATCCTGTTTAGCAACAACCTGCTGTTTATCCATCTATATCGGAGGGGAGGGAGAGAAAATCACTTGACAATTATCATATTTACAAGCTTCATCTCGCCCGACATGTCCGAACGACCCCAACCGGAAACGCTGAGCGTTTTGGGCGGAACGCTTCCCTCCCGTGGCAATTTAGCTGGTTTCACGTTGTTCGAGAACCTAAAGGGTGTCGCCACCTTGAACAGTACGATGTCGTGTGCCGGTATCGATTTGCCGTCGAAAAATTTTGCATCGTACGAGTACAACTTCCGCAATCTGTGGACAGATCCGCCGACCATGTTTATCGATGATCCCGCCCGAACGAAGTAATACCTCGCTGATTTGCTGCCCGGTTTCCTAAAAATCATTATACAAACGTTATATTCTTTTGCTATGTTGTTTTACTATTTTTTGCTTTGTGACAAATGCTTACAAACAATGCAGAGCCGTCATACCCCACCATGCCGAAACAATCACCGCACCGCAGATGAATCCATCCCTTCTGGAGTGAAAAGAAAGCTGTAACATTAAAAAAAATGTATACATGTTTTATTAATTTTTTGCAAATTAATAAACGGTACTAAATAGGTAAAACTTACTAGAAATGGCACATCACTGATTTTCACTTCCGTTCCTCCGACGACCTTCGATCGCGAAGAGATATGATTCGTCGACGCTATCTGGCCAGTGATTTGTGTAACTAAAGCAATCACGATGAGAATGATGAATCTTTTTTTAATTAATAAAATGCTCTTGTGATTTCGGTGCAAAATTTTTACCGAGTACAGCGAGAATCCACTGGAAGTTGTTCATCGTCCGCTAAACGAATACCGACTTAACTAATGCGCGACAATCGATGTTGCTTTATTGCGTGGCAAAGTGAGGAAATGTCATTAACGTCAGACATCGAAGGAACATCTGTTATCACGGCTATTACTCAAAGTCGCAGTAAAAACTGGTCAATGGTAATCTTAACGTCGAGAGTCGAAACGATAAATCGGTCATATCGGCGCTTCGTCGTTTGAGTTCCAACGACATTTTTTATTATTATTTATGTGTTCTGTTAACATTGCACGATAATTTCCCATCACCATTATTTCGTGAATTTTCTTTTTCTACATAATCTTTCAGATATACGTACTACGATTTCGCGAGGATTAATTGAATAATTTATTTGATATCGTCGTTGATTCGACGAAATCAATGGGTGCTTCATTGCCGGTCGAAATTCCCACGCTATCGTCGATCCCTTCGGAAATTGGACTGCGCGTATTGGCACTAGTCTCGCCTGTTCCGTGCGTTACTGACAATGATCCCTCTTCATCTTTCCTCTCCCGAGTCTGAAGATCTTCCCGATCGATCAGATAAGGCGGAGATCGTCGGTCGCGCGGTGGCCAACGTTCGGATTCCTCGTTTTCCGCGCTGTTGCTCGGAGACACTGGACCACTGTCCTGACGATAAATCGCCGCTGCCAGAATCGCAATGCTCTCGTAGAACATTGTGGCCAATAGAAATGTATTGGCGAGCGTGACCAGCGCGGAAGGCCGCGGCGGTAATCCCGGCTGACTTAGGCGTTTCATCGATTCGATCAATTTCTTCAAAGCTTCCTCGTGCGAGCTTCTCACAAAACCTTGAATCAAAACAACGTCGAGTGCAAACATTGATTCAACGGAAGCCATTCGGAAATCTCTAAATTTCAAATACTCACCAACTTCGTTCGGAACTTTGATCAAGCCCGTAAGACGTCGACGTTTCGCAGGATTGATATTTCTTTTCGTACGGTCATCCTGATGAGTCGTGCGAGGTGTCGTTGGAAATGGTCTGGGACTGTCCAGCCAGTCGCCAAAAATAGTATCCACAAATCCTGACCAGCATCTCAGAGCTCGTGTGTTCTCGGTTAAATTGACCCTTGCGATTCCCCACGACGGATTGAAGAAAACGTTCTCCAGACCCGACACTGCACCGTGGACGTGACGAGCAGTTCTGTTCGCGAAATCAAAGCAGAAATGCCTGTACCTCGTAAAATGATCGGACATTCTGTTGTATCTGTGCACATGGAATGGGTCCGCTTGGGCGAGTTTCAACAGCTGCTCTTTCTTTTTCAGTCCACGTTTGTACATCTCTACGAGGGTCGCTATTTCGTTTATGGCATCGTGACCGATTTTGCTTCTCTTTATCGTCGAACCTAGCTCCCTCGCCATGCTCTCCAGAGCCGGTGATTTCTTCAAGTCGCCCATGAAGAAATCAAGAATGTACGGAAACCCGTTGTTCCCCGTGGCTTTTCTCTTCAGAATGCAGCCTGACGAAGTGTTCGCCTTTTTATCGGCTCCGCCGCAGCCATCGTCGAATCCCTTCATCGCTCGAACGAAATCCCCGGAGGATTTGGCAAACGGCTCCTCGCCGGTCGACGAACCATTGAGCCTCGTTTGAACACATCTGTCGACTCGTTTGATCTCCACGAGACAATCGCGATACTCCAGCCGCGAGTCGTTAGCGGTCGCGTGACAAACGAAAGCGTGTAATTGATTGTACCCCGCTCTCTTGATTCCCGGGAGCCTCGGAATACGTTTTCCCAAACGACTCCTCAAGATCTTTCCGGTGACTTCCGGTGGAAAATCCGTCAAGTTCCCAACCGCTCCCTTGAGATCGAAGGATCCAGGCTTCTTATTCTCCAGACAATTGTAAATGCTGCTGCCGTAGTTCCCGATGGCTCCGAATATCGCGAGAAACTTCCATTCCTCCGTAGAATTCGCTGCGTTTGTCTGAAACTCGAATTTCGCCGACTTGTAGCCCATACTCGCGTAGTTGTGTCTCTCCATGTGCCTGTTGAGTTGACTCTTCGCCGACTGCACGACAGGCGCGATTTCCAAGGGAAAACGCAGGAGTTGATAGTAAACAGCGATTTTCAGATTATTGGCAGGCTTGGCCAACTTGTAGTTCTGCGATGGTCTGCGCCGGGTCGACGACCCCAAGCCGAGCCTCTCGAACAGACTTCTTATCCCGTTGCATATCGCGTCGCCGATTATCTGGACCGTTTGTGTCAAACCCAGTTTTCCGTCTTCGCTGGCTTGAAGACTCAATTTTCTTGGCAACGGTCCGAGATACTTGGTAATTACATCGTTGAGAACAACCTCCAGCTTGGACAACTGTTCGGAGTCCAATGCAAAGCCGACGGTGATTCCCGGATAATTTCCGTCACCCTTGAACGTAGTTGGAAAAACGATGATGTCATCGCTCCTTGGAGTTCGGCCGTTCGACCGTCTGCCGTCGACTCCTGCGAGCGAATAAATCATCGATCAATTAATCAACGACGAGTATGGGATAACGAGGGATCTCCGTGATGCATACGATTTCACAGAACCAACAGAATTCTACCGCCGACAAAGTAAAAATTAAGTGCAATTTCGTACTTACCGAGAAAAACGAATAACGCCAGTAGATACAGACGGTGCATGATAAGACTGACTGACTTTTTCACTATGATTTTTCCTTTTTATAGAAGTCACGTTCCGATCGCTTTTCGCATTCATCTTCGACATTTGCGTTTTTTTTTTCACGTGATATATTGAACATAAATTATCGTCGATAACGGGAGACCTTCGAGAGATAAGTCGCCGAGTTACAAATCTCTATCCCTCTATATCTCGCGAGGCGGGAGATTCCTGTGCTAGCGACAGTGGTCGATAGGAAGGGGCTGAAGGAGTCCAACTGGGGCAGTTGTCTAGCGGATTATCGAACGAGGAACTTGGCCAGTGCCCTTGGCACGCTCCACTCAAATCTATAGTAATGCGCTTCAACTACCGAGAACCGGCTTTCGTTATCCGCGCTCGATCTTAATATTTCGATGCTTAGATCTTTGTTATGATACATTATCAGTCTATTCGCGAGTTGATTGAAAACAGAGCTATCAACTCGAGGAGGCCCCATTTATCGATGACGCCCTATAAATAATGCATAAGATACATAGTTTATTTCCTCGATCGCTCTACGTTTCCTAAAGCGAATTTCCGCCAACAATGTTGAGGCGGAATCGCGTATGATGTCACGGTATGACGGAGCCGTGAGGAATACGGTATGCTCGATCATCTGAGTCACTTATCGCATCTGGATTCTCGGTAAATTCATTGTCTAAGTAACAAACAACAAGGAAGTCTCGGTTCACCGGTCTCCTTTCATCGCCCAATGAAAGCAGATATGCCGGCTAACGAAAAAAATTAATAATTTTTTTTTTATCAATCCCATAATTCCTGGAACAAACTAATGTATTTTGTTTGTTATCGAGGAAAAGGCATTCGGGCGAGTTAACTTGGTCGAAAAAACAGAGCCGATGCAGATAAATCCGCGTTCGGCTGGTGGCGCCATCTGACGCGAGGAATCGAGTATTCGAGCTGGCGTGTTGGAAGTCTGGCCGAGAACGTACCTACCGCAACAGAGACTCGTTGATATTGCAGCCGGTGGGTGTACGCTGAGATCCTTGACACAAAATCCTGAGCACCTGAAAACGCGTTTCGTTGTTCGTCGCACAACGGACTATCGGCCGTTCCATAAATTTTGTCAACTTTTAAAAATATCTCTGCGTTGGCCCGGCGTTCTATCTCGTGTCTCGTGCTGTCTTTCGTGAATCGAAGCTGAGCCAGTGGGGGCAGGAAAAACAAACGGTCGGTAATATTTTGTCTAACTGTCAAGATAGACGTTATGCCGGCTCGGTTCATTCGGTCCGAATAATCGTCGAATCAAACGGAAATTAATAGTTCAAAAGTGAAGTGATCTACTTTGCCATCGCCATGGACGAGGAGGCCATGTGGAGGGGCTTCTACCATAAAATCGTCGAGGAGAAAGAGGCCAAAGAAAAGGAACAGGCTGAGAAATCCGAGCACGAAATCAGGTAGCTTTGAAAAAATAAATAAAACATCAAAGCCAATAGACAATCCTTTTTCTAAAATTTATGATCCAAGCGAAGTGTTCGTTGAACTAATATATTGAATTTTTTTTTAATAAAAATAAAATAACTTTATCTTCGCATTGCAAGTGGTATCGATAGATAACCCTCGATACTCTCGAGGAGCCTCGAACGTTTCGACATTTTCAGACACGCGTAAGAAAACAAACTAACTCAAGACATTTTATTCTCCCGATAATTCGAGTCTGCGCGGCGTTCGAACAGGTGTTAAAGGAATAAACCCACAGGCAACGGCGTCGTCGAGAGACCGAATTTACAGACGTCAGCAGTACCCAACGTGTGATAGAGAACCAAGTGTTTCCAAGACACGCACTCACCATTCTATTAATAAACCCTCTCGCGACGCGGGCTTAGAAGCGCGAGCGCCTTTCGTACCGAATCATTTGATCTCTGATCTTTCTCTCTTTGTCTACCTATCTTTCTTCCGAAAGTCACTTACTAACACCTTCGTATGAAAATACGTGACGCGGGGCGATACACTCTCCCGGTTGACTCCGTCGGAACTTTCGAAGAATAGCCACGCTCCGAGTCGGTTCCTCGCGATTGACGAGCGAAGGTCGCGCATTCGTTTTATGATTCACGATGCCGCATTACCTATCTATATGCAGCGTATAGCTGTAGTGCTTGTACTGCATGCTTGCCGTGTCCGACGATCGAACCGTAATTGGTGCACTAACTTATTTTTTTCAATTTCTTTTGATATATATTTTATATATTATATTATATTTCATTTTATTATAAATTATATATTTTATATTTTATTATGAAGTATATTGTGTCTTTATATATATATTTTTTTTTTCATTTTTTGTTTATTATTATTTACGATGATTATCAACCGCTATCAGCGCGGACGATCACGAGACTCCGATGAGGGCGTGTTCGGCACTAAACGCATAAATATTATTACCGAGGCTTGCCCGAGAGACCTCACTCCATTTCTCGGAACGTAGGTTTTCGTTGTGTACCCACTGAGCAACGACTCGGGTGAAGGTCGAGCGTAACAATATTGCGCAACGCCTCTTTCTCATCTTCGTACACCAGATGAGTTTCTATTCTTTGCGTAACCTTCTCGAGTTATGTCCGTGATTCGATACACCCGAGATAATACGGATAAACATGAACGCGATTTGTTGCTTCTCGCAACTATTCTTCAACTTCGTTGTTTTCTTTTTTTCTGAAAAAAATATATAAAAAGATTTTTTGCTGAAGGTATAGAAAATAGCCTGCGACGATAATCGAACGTCATTTTAATTTATTATCAATTTATATTTTATTAATACCCTACTAAATCCAAGGTCTGTTGATAAATGAACAAAGCGCCGCATCTAAAAATACGACAAACAATTTTTTTACTTGGTAGATCTTCTGATCGCATGCCAAGGTGAAAGGCCCAGTTTATGACCTTCGAATGGCCTTCCGACTCCTGGACAAATGTTGAACAATCGTGCGGAAGATCGATCTCGAATAAGAAGAAAAAACCCTCTGAACTAAAAAGATCGGGTCGTTTACCTTGCTTTTGATTTAAAAAAAGATTCATCCTCGCAGATCCGCGGTTGAGAGTTCGTCACTCCGAGTAAAGAACGCAGGCGTCACGCGTCTACACTTCGCGAACACGTCATCGGGGAAGTACACTCTCCGCCGATGGTACACACTGCCCCACTATAGTGGGCAATGAATCCCGAGACATTTAGATTAATTAATTTTATTTCTCGTCCGATAAATCGTTTTGCTCGGCTCGCTCGTCCAAGCAACCTTTCTCGAGGTCCTCGACTTTCCGACGATCGCTCATTCCGGCTCGCCAGTTTTACCGGTTTTACTCGGACCGCGTCACCGCGCGTTTCTCGGACGGCGCCCGATCTAGTAAACGCATTCACGATTCGTCGAAGTAGCTTTCTTTCCCCAAACAATCAGCGATTGGACTCTCATCCGAGCGTATAGCGGAACCGTTGGTTTCCTCGTTATCATCAAATCGATTAATGTGTCATTGATCAAACTCCGCGATGCGCCGGGCTCACTGCAGCTCGTAAAGACGAGCACACATTGTAAATTCATTCGTTCCATATCTCCATTACAAAAACCCGTTTATCATAACTCCACCGACGTAATCGCAAGCAACGTATCATCTCTATTTTTTTTTCTTTTTTTTTTCGTCACGCTAACTCGAAAAGCAAATTCCCCGTTCGGCATCCTAGAACGGTGAGGGTTTCCCGTCCGATCGCCTCCTACCTCCATCCACTATGGTTAGCCGCGATACGGGCAACACAACGTTCGCAAATTCGCAGTCTCGCAAGAACCGTGGGTCGCCTCGAAGCATATTTTTCTCCTCAATGAGAGCCTCTATTCCGACCGGGCACGTAAAAAAGATCTAACCGAAGGCGGCATTTCGCGTTATCGAGTTGGCGCATCGACCCGCCAAGAACCGTGAGGTCGTTAAAAAAAATAAAGAGAAAAAAATACTTGTGGAGTTCGATCGCGGTGTTTAACATCGAGAAAATATCTTCGATCTGTTTCGAAGGGAGGTGCCAAGAAATATGGCGCATTTCGGTAAATTCGACGAGAAGCATCCGTACTACGCCATCGCGGCCTTTCGCATGAGCCAGAAACCGGAAGTGAAAACTATCACGTTGGCGAGCATCTATTGGAAATTCGCTGCCCACAACTTCATTCACAACAGGTGATGGACGCGGTCCGTGGAGAGCTCACTGCTAGTTTCCTCGAGAATAGAGGGGAATAAGCTTCTCACGATAATTATGTGGCTTTGTTGCGTCGATAGAATGCTCGTCGTTTTTTTTTTTTTTCACTGATTGTAGATATGGTTTTCTGTTCTATTTTTTCCTGTTTCAATCAAAAGCTTGCCCAGCTCAGCGCAAGTTAGCATGGCTTCGTTCTAAATATCTACCTTGAAAAAAATTCAGGCCGCTGTACAGGCAATTAATTTTCGGTGTTTCGGTTTAGCACAAAATCTATTTTGAAAATGCCACAAAAGGAAGATCAATCTGAAGAGTCGATTTTATACTTAACATGGCACGTTAAGCATGTTTGATGTACGGAAGTAACGAACAAGTTGAAACATTATTCTGCGTAGAACAAATGTTAGTCCAGTGGAAAAACGAACAAAGTGGTTTCTTTTAATTGCCAGAGCAATTCATCGAATGAATGGTACATTTTATTATTGTCTAGTCACCCGTTACTCTAGTGTAGCCGGCACTTAGCGAGGAGCCTAAAGAGGTCAAGTTCACAACTGCACTGTTCCATAAAAAAATGTCTTTCTCACGCTAATTTATCGAAACATGTGTACGTGTACATAGTTGGCCAGTATAACTTGGCCTAAATTTGCATGGCCCCGTTGACTCTCGTCTAGAGTCTGCCAATTTGTGTCTAAATTAATTTAGAAGGAGTCGACGAATTCGAGAAAATCGGTCGGTATTTTCACTTCACCGCACGTAAAATTATAGACCGGCGTACAAATTAGTCCCCAAGAAAATCAGCTGGCTTTAGTTTCTTACGTAGGGAGCATCGGGGCAAAATGGGGTGGTGGGGCAAAACGGGACAACGGGGCAAAATGCAATACTCCAATAACTTTTGGATGGTCGCGATGATGGTGAGTGGGGAAAAACGGCGTTGAAAATCCGGATGTATCGTTGGGACAAAACTATTGGAAAATTGAGTTTTGTCCTACTGTCCCGTTTTGCCCCGCTGTCTCACTTTGCCCCGCTGTTCCCTAGCATGAGCCGAAATGAAATTTCACCAAAAAAAAAGTATTCATTAAAACATACTTCCGGTTTATTTTTTCCTAGGATCCAAGAATCCGATGGCGGTTTCTTCGAGAATCTGGGAACTCTGCTGGCAGAGAAGGCGAGAGCTCAGGAGGTCGCCGAGGGTCCGTTACCGGCGAAGAACGACAGCCCTGAGGAGGACGAAGGAATCGAGACCGGAAGTATAGAAGAACCTACCGAGCCCTTGCTGGAGTCCGACAGCGACAGAGACGAGAACGAGCACGCGACTGATCTGCTCGTCGGATCGGTCGGTTGGAATGTAAGAACGTCAATTTATTTTTTTCACATAGCGTATTTATCATCGACGCGATCGCGAACGAGTCGGCGATTATTCTCTTATCGTGTAACATTGAGAGCGTTGAGTCTCTTTCATCACTGAAAATAATTATTAATCTATACTGGCGTGCACTTACACGCGTAGGTAATTAAGCTCGGCCCGAACAGGGCCACATCTGTTCCCCATCCTCGACGGGACTACGGATCGTCTTTCAATATCTCGTTTTTTTTTGCACTATCCGTTCGCAAAGACGGACGAGAGTTATTGCTAATTAGTGCCAGACTTTGATGAAAGTAAGAAAAAAACAATATCGAAATCCGATCGGAAAATAGGCTATGCGAGATGAATTGCTGGACCCGGAAAGAGGCTGGTAAAATCAACTGAATTTGCGCACCGACAGAAAATCAATTGCGTCAACAAAATGTGGGCTTACGAATGGGGAAACAAATGTTTGGTTGATCGAAAGAAATACCACATTGACCAAACTAACAGGCCGTTGAATTGAATGTTTTTTTACTTACTACGACAATTATTTCGTTCAATCAACCGAAAATTTGTTTCGCGAGCCGTAAGCGCACATTTTATTGACTCGATCGATTTTTTTTCTCAGTGAAGTTAGCGGTCGCAAAATAATTATTTCGCTGTTTTAACCAGGCTCTCTCCGTGCGTGGGAATGAGACTGAGTTTGTTAGCCCTCGAAGTGTCAACGGGAGGAAAATAGAATTCCCGAACTACTTCGGGAGTTCGCGAGGCTCTATCCGGATCAAGGGTAGTTATTTCCAAGCTAAACTCGTGTATTCGGGATTGGCCGTGAGACGCGTACCAGCGGCTGTTCTCGGCCAGTCGAGACTCATAATTCACGGCAACTCACTCGTCTGTCCGATTTCAAATTCTCTTCGCTTTTCTTCTCTCCGTAACACTCGGACCAAGGTCAGCGGGGCCGAGCGTACGAAATAGCATCGAGATAAATTAACAGGCTCGATCAACAATTGTTTCATCTATAAAAAAAAAAAAAATTAATCAAATTCATCTACTATTTAAGTTTCTTAGTCGATATCAACCAGCTTCATAAAATAAGCAAAAATTCGGTAAAGTGAAAAAGAAATAAAACAACATCTTTCATTTACAGCAGATTGCAAAAAAAAAATGAAAAAAATGTATATTGAGTTGAATGAGTGTATAAGAGAAATCGGGAAAAAATGGACTTTTATTCTCAATTTCCGATGAAACTTTCGTTAGCTTTAATCGGGGAAAAAATCGTAAAAATAGTCTACCCTGAATTACCGTTTTATCGCGCTCTGCCCCGTCTCTGATCAAGTTTCAACATTGATATGTCGAGCGTGCATTGCACGATTCCACGAGCTTAAGGAACTTTCGCCAATTCCGTCTATTTTGCGATCCGACGAATTTTCGCCCGATACAGCCAAATCGATGTGTGTTTCACGATGCGATAAAGATGCGCTCGCGTTACGCGCTTGCGTCCGATCCGCGTGTGACGTATGTAAGCTAACGGCCGCGGTACCGCGGAACATCGTCGTCGTCGTACGACGACCACGAGGATTCGTCGACGAGAGAACGTTACTATCCGGTCCATTCGTCGTTCCGTCTATTCCTGGCAGTGTCGAGTTCGCTACCGTTACGCCACTGTCTTGTCCACTCTTCTTTCCCACATTGATCTTCTCGCTATCGCCGAGCCACGGTGGACCCGCGCCGCCGGACCACTTCCCTTTTCATTTCCAATCAAAACGATCAATTACTCGACACTGCCGCTGGCCGGGATGAGAGCGGTGGTGAAATACGCCGAGGAACTTTAACGCGAGGAGTCTCGTGACCGCGTATCTCCGCATTGCACCCTGAATCCGAACGACAGAGTGTGGCGGCTCGACGGATATTAAACGGGAAAAATATTAAACATTGCAAAATAAAAAAAAATCCTTCAGTGAGTTTTGTGCGCGCAGCATCAAGAAAGTTTCCCATCTTCGGAGCGTCGCGACTTTCCCTGACGGAATACGAATTTCGAATTTTACTGCGCGAATGAGTGCTTCTTACCGACACCGGAATCGCTCGGTGAACGGTTTTGGGACAGATCGATAGGTGAACAAAAAAAAAATTGTCGACGCGAAGTTCTATAAATTATGTGAAATAAACTGAAATGAAAATTGATCGGATGTGGAGAGAAAAGTGTTCTGCCTGTTTGGCTTCATTTTTTTTTTTTTTGCTTTTTTTAACGTCTAACGCATAGATGAGAAATTTATCTTCAATTTTGTTTTCTCGTTTCGGAAATGATATTTGAAACGACGACTAAAAGTTCGAAGTTATTGTGAGGAATGATCGAGACTCTTCGGACGATTTCCTAACGAACTTTTTTTTTTGGCAGAGCCTCAGAAAGCTCGACTTAAAAATCTACCGCACCTAACTGTTCGGTCACACTCAAATAATCCGAGTTTCTTCTGCAGGGTCCGCGAGATCAGTGTCGTTGAATTTTTTCGATTTCGTAATCGACGCCACTCTCGGCTTCCCGACAGCCTGTCTCGTTGCATCTTGTCAATAGCAAGTGGCTCAATTCTTCCTAGCTCTCCTAGTGCACCGTGATATACTTCCAGCGACATCTGGCACCCCAATCTCCCCGAGCAAATGGAATTCGCGCGTAAAACCGATTAGACGAACTGGGTTGAATGCTAAAACCCGAGTAAAATTAGAAGCGACGCGAATTGCATAACGAACGAAAAAGCTATGGGGTAATCTGTACAGGATTCTAAGATTTTTAAAAAAGAAAAGGAAAACACAAAAAAAAACGGAAACTGGTACAGATGCAGCGGTCTTTGTAGGCAATCAGCTAATTGTCGTCGTATCAACTTTCATTGGACACAATTGTTCGAGCCCGTACGCAACGCTATTGCACTAGCTCTAGTCCGGTATGTGGCCAGTTTAAACGGGATGCGGCCCAGTTATAGTCGGCGGAACATATCGGCGGCCTCCGTTATTTGTCACGCGGTTATTTTCTTCATTGTGATATTTTTTTTTTACTCGAACAGTGTCATTGTCGAAATTACATTTGGCCGGGACGTTCTGTGAGTTAATCGCGATAAGTGCCGAGTGCGTTAATACCGGCATTGGCGACCAGTGTTGTCGCGGTTCAACGGGCGGGATTTGCCACCGCGTTCGCGAAGGGCCTTGACCCCTGAAAAGAATCAAGTCCGATAAGCGGATTACCGGTCATCATCGTTGACTCCCGGACAAAATAGTCCTCTTTCCTTATTCGTCGAGGTTAAAGACACTCGCCTCGTTGCGATTGAAACCGCCGGATTTCCACGTAGAATAAAACATATACGTGGCATGTACGACGTTAAAAAAAGTGTAAATTTAATGCATTGGACTCGAAGTTTTTAGACAAAAACTGGCACATTAAATTGAAGTGAATGATTGGAATTGAAGTACTTTTGTAGTAAAATTGAAGTAAATTATTAAAAGTGAAGTATTTCTAAAGTTTTTAATATACTGTACGTTAATTTTTCATCACAATTGTACATGCAATTTAATATACCAGCTTATGCACAAACCGGTATATTGTGGGGATAAATTAACGTACCGTGTATTAAAAACTTTATAAATAATTTACTTTTAATCAGTTGCTTTAATGTTACTGTAAAAGTACTTTAAATCCAATGATTTACTTTAATTTCACTGCAAAATTTCATTAATTTTTCATCACAATTGTTCATTAAATTTAACCAGCTGTTCATGAATGCCTGATCAGTTTGCCTACAGCGGCCCTATTCAGATCGTCTAGGCATTCGTGAACAGCACGGTACCAATTTTTGCAACCCAACTGCCAGTCCAATGCATTAATTTTACAATTTTCATTAACAGTAAAATAAGAAAAATCGTTTCAACATTTACCGAAAATATTTTCACAAATATCCACGTTGTTTTTTTTTTTTTATAAAAGTTTCTTTTTACGTAAAATAAAATATCGAAGTTAACAAGTAAAAAATATTGTGGACACTCGTGTGTAAAAAAATTTTGCCAGGTGCGCAAAAAATGTTTACCATGTGTATCGAAAAAATATATTCGCGATATATCAAATATGTCGAATTTCGTATATTTCGGACTATACATTTTTTCCGTGATAGTTATGCCAGCAGTGGGCCGTCCGACCATTCGTAATTGAATAATACGCGTAAAAAAAACGTAACATTAGTCAAAACGGCTATCTAAAATTCTAAACGTCTCAGCACGTCCCCGTTATCTTCGGAGACGAGAGTTAGAATCTCGAAGCTCGCAAATCGCGCGTTAAATTGCTTCTGGCGATTTCATTGAACGCCGGATCCCCCGGCGATTACCGCTGTATCTAATTAGAGCAGAGCGGAGTCGTTTCGTTATGCGGATACGAATTTTACATGCGCGAGTCCCCTTGCCGAGAATAGTAGGAAAGGTCGAGAGTGTTCGTGTGCGTAACTCGTCGTCGAACAAAGCCACGAATTATCGTACCCACCCGTGAACGATTTATTTTATTTTCTCTCCAGTTTACTTCTTTCGCCTCGCGATAGTTCGACGACGTTTAACGCGGTGTTTCATCGACGTTCAGCCGGGCAATCGCGAGGTCAAAGTTGAATGTTCAAGTGCAGCACGAACAAACGACGAGCTAAGCCGGAGCTGTTTATCGGACTCGATGAAGATTCTCTACTTATTTTCCTTCGTACACTCGTGACGGTCGACCGGACATTTGACTCTTGATCGTTTGAGCGCAGCTGCCGCAAAAGCCCCGGCGGATTTTTTTTTTTTTTCGGACGAAAAAAACCCGCTTGTCGCGCAAGCTCTGGGCAGGAGAAACAGCTTTGCGGAATTTTTTTCAGGAACTACGCGCACCAATTTAAAAAAAGAATTCGCCCGAGACGTCGCTGACCCAAGTGCTCCGGTCGGGATTTAACAAATGTTTGGATAAATTCTTCTTTAAAAACAAAAAAAAAAGGAAATAAATATCTGACTGCAAAGTGACTAAAAAAACTTATAATATGGTGATGACGAAAGTGTAATAATAAACATTTTTTTCAATAAGAAGATTAAATAAAAATAACGATGGTCATAACAAACACGCTCGGAAGAATGGGCACCCTCAGAAAAAGTCGCAACACATTTAGGGGAGTTCCCAAAGCGGAACTCGAGCGAAACACCAATGCTATTTTGCGCGCAATGACGGTGAGTGACGACACTCGAGAGGATTTTCTTCTCGCAAAGAAGTATACTTAATACTTGGAGACAAATTTAAGTCGGTAAATGTTATCTTCTTTTTTCTAAAAAAATAATCGCGCCATGAAAAGTGATCCACATTATTTTGTTTTATTTGTTTTATTTTTATTTTTTTCACGTTTAGCACACGCCGCTTTATCTCCGTGCGGAGTATAATTGTCGTCAGTTCTCGATAATGTATTTGTTAATTTTTCCCAATTTATTTGACACTATTTAAACCCCGGCGAGTCTTCTTATCGCGCGAAACCTTCGATGCCTCGCCAATTTTTTTATTTGGCTGTCATTCAACGCAACCTCGAATCGGATCAACAATGTGTTTAAGGTCGCGCGCTCGCTCGGTGTTTTTAATCACTCCGCATCTATCCGATTGTTGCAGATCGAGGAGCTCTACTCGGCCCTCGTGTACATGACGCAACATCAAATAGGCTACGACGTATCAAACGAGTGCGGACAGGATGCTCTGCTGAACCATCTGCAACAAGCCTTCAAGGTCGACAATGAGACGCACGAACAAGTTTTGGAAGATACCAAAAACATGGAGGTCGGTTTAAAAAACAATTTGCTTTTTGTATATACTTGAAAAAAAATGGTACATTACGATACTAGGGCGAAAAACTTTTCCCGACACGAGTTAACAAAACATTTTTCGCATGAGTATCGTATAAAATTCTATTTCACAAGGTGTGAAAATGGGGTTTTACGCCCAACGTGCACAAAACTGCCATTTTCCCACCGAGTGAAATAAAAGTTTTAAAAAATATACCTGATAAAAAAAAATTTATATTCTTGTTAAAAAAAAAACAATAATAGAATGATAAATTGCATAACGAATAGCATTTAATTCGCCGTTAAAAGTATTCGTTCCTACTATCAATTCCTGTTATTCATGCGCAGCCGCCGTTGATGCATCTCAACGTGGAAGTCATAGAGGCCAAGGAACTCGTGTCTAAAGACGCGAACGGCAAGAGCGATCCTTTCTGCGCACTTTATCTGGAATCCGCACCGACGAGACGATACAACACCGCAGTGAAAACGTCAACCCTTGCGCCGATCTGGGAAGAGCACTTTGAACTGTGAGTTCATCGCTCGATCGAAACGTTACAAATTTGTTTTGACCCACAGGTCTGATATAAAATATTTTTTCTTATCCTGCAGACCCCTGGAAGACGCGGAAAATGACACGCTGTGCCTCGAAGTCTGGTCAGTGAGACCTACGATGATTGCACAAATGCTATCGGTCGAGAGATTTATTGTCAATTTTTTTAATCAGGGATTTCGACGCCGCGGAAACGGTACCGGAGAAGATGAGCAAAGTCAAGGACGTCAAGGGTGTGAGGGGTTTGGTCAAACTCGCCAAGGAAATCGCAGTAACAGCGACTACCGGTAGTCACGACAATGAATTCATAGGTCGCAGCAGGATACCCTTAAAGGTATATTTATTTTCTTTCATTTATATTTATTTTTATTTTTTGTTTCCTCGTAGAGGAAGCTATGTTTTCGCGAAAAAAAAATCGAGATTTTTAATGTTAGAGTACTTAAAATAGTCTAAAACTTCGAGAAATGCGATTTTTGGCCGGTGTGTGTGTATGAATGTGTGATGGACATTACATTGTTTAAAACAACTTTAACTCGGAAACGACTTGAGATAGCGAGTGGAAATTTGGTACACCAGATTTGGTAGTAAACTAGTTTGATACTAAACCAGTACTAGCAATTAGTACTAGCTTGGTCACGTCTCTTTCCTCGGTGTAATTTTCATGGAATGCTATTTTGAATTTTTTGAAAACGGGCTAGGTAACTCTAACTCGCGTAAATTTTGAGCGATCGTCCTAAAACTGCATACAAATATAATCCTATGATCAAAGATCTTTGGTATTGAATTTAGGCATAGTGTCAAAACGACAAATTAGGCGAATTTCAGTTAGCGATTTGCTACAATAAATTTTGCGGAAAATGTTGAGCGTTTCAAATATATTAGATGTTTCTGTTTGATACATTCTGGCAATCTCCCATCGCTCTCGATATCTTTAGTCCTTCTCACATATTGGGTGGTAATTTTTGCCAAAAATTTGACTCTTCGTGGAATTATCTGGCTGATCCGGATTACGAATCGAGGATCAGACCCATGAGTGAGCATAATTCGTAAAAATTATTGAAGTCCTTTACAACTGAGGTCATCGACCCAAAAATTACCCATTTTCCTCGAAAAGGTGTCACAAAATTACCAATAGATTTTTCGATTGGCAAATACATTTTTTTGGCGACCCTAATGTAAATATAAAGACGAGTGATACATTAATGTATTCCGTAATAACCTGAGTTCCCAACGCCTCAACATTTATTATCACTCGGCATTGGTGAAACTTGTCCCGTCGTCATTAAGAGTTACGCAACCGAGGAGAGATATTCACCATCTCGGCTGAGGTGGCAACGTCTTTTCGTGTTAGAAAAAATAAAACTGGTAAAAAGTGAAATTGGAATGGTCCATAGGCTGAACAATGTCTGAGGGTCGCTACCAGCAACAACTGCCATTCGCATCGCGAAAAGAACTGATAAAGTCTAACGGTTTGGGAATGAAGGTTCGAACAAAAAATCTTGAAATGGCGTTTATAAAAAAATGGTCTATTTCAAACGAACAATGTTTGTCCTCGATCCCTAAATAGCCTGAGACCACCTTTTGTAACGAGTGCTTTGATTTGCAGTTTTTTTTTGTCGCTGATCACGGTTTTTGCCGTTGATCGGTATCGTTGCGTGGTCGGACATGAGCACGGTTGTTCCTAGAGTTGCTTGGGCTCGACGTAGGGATGAACCGCGATCCATTCGAGCGCCCCGGCGATCGTTTGTGGGATTTCCGGTGCAACCGGAAATTCGGCACCCTCGGGACGGTATTCGTTCTCGTACAAGTGTCATTCGCGTCGCGAAAAGATGTGATAAAATCTAACCTATGCGTTGGGAAAGAAGGTTCGAGAAAAAAGCTTCGATAAGAGTTTATACAAATTTTTCTATTTCAAACGAACAATGTTTGTCCTCGGTCTATAAATGTCCCGGGACCAGTTTTTGTGACGAGCACTTTGGTTTGTAGGGTTTTTAAAAATCGTTGATCGGAATGGTTGCGTGGTCGAACATGAGCAGAGTTGTTCTTAGTGTTGCTCGGGCTCGGCGTAGGGATGAGCTGCGATATATTCGAGCGAGCGAGCGATCGCTTCTGGGATTTCCGGTGCAACCGGAAGATGGGCACCCTCGGGACGGAATCCGTTCTCGTCGGCGACCCAGCTAAGCTGAATTGGTTCGCCGTCGGCGGACTGGTAGCTGACGGATCCCTGGGAGTTGACCCCACCCTGACCGTGCTCCTTGTAGGCGATTCCGTTTCCGGTCTCGTACTCGATGTGGTAACTGCCGTCCGGACTGACGTCCTGCTCCTGTCTGATGATCGCCGCAGGCTCGTTCGGAAGAAGTCCTGCCGCCGCGACGGCCACAAGGGCGAAGAGTGCGATAGCGATTTTGCTCATGTTGAGTTAAGAATGTTTCTGATGAGGAAACGAATGGCTACTGATGATGAGGTCCATCCTGATCGTCACTTTTATACCCGGCCGCGGCTCCATCGCCCCACGGCGAATTTTGGCATAACGACATTTTTCGGTTAAATGTCAGCGGATGCCCCGCGACGATCCCTACCGTGGCTCTCGCCACTTTCCCGATCGTTTTACCGAATTAGCCGGTATCTGACTCACGGCTACCGCTTGGACATTTCAAAAGTTGACTTGGCCGCTTTCTGCGATTTTGTAAAGGTCATTTTTTTAAACTTTGGATTTTTCACATCGGCCGGGCTAGCTGGTCGGCCCGGTAGCTACAGGGATCATCCGGTTAGCGGATGAGATACAGCGTAATTGTGCCATTACGATGATCTTGGGACATCCAAATTTTGATCTCGCTTCGTCAGATCGATTTTTCATCGATGCAACTTTCAAGTCTGTCAGCCGAAAGGTCAAGGGTGTTTTTTTTTTCATTCGGGTATGAAGAGACGCATCGATGAACGAATGAATTTCTATCTAGATAGTAACGTCGATTTTTTTTGAATTCAACAACTTTTGACGAAAAGAGCAAAAATTGCATTGTTGATATGGTAATGTTCTTTTCTTGCATATGTTGCTTGTGTCAATTGAATTAATTGTTTTTCAATTTAAAGATTCCATACAAAGCAACCAATCGTTTCGCTTCCTCATAGAGGAAACTTTGTATTGATGAAATAAAAAATTTCGAGATTTTAATGCAAACTTGTCCAAACTGTTCCAAAACATCGAAAAATCAGATTTAGACAAATATGCATTTCAATTTTCAACTTTTATGATGAAGCGATATGAAAATGTCAACTTGTACGAAGACGCGATGCGAAAACTTCAGCTTTCAACTTTTTAGATTTATTTTTAACCAAACTGCATACCGTTGTTGGTTCGTTCAATTTAAGGTCTTTGTTTTCAGGACATCCCCGTGACGGGACACACCACGTGGTACGCCCTGGAGAAGAAAAACAAATCGAAGCGCCGTGGCGTCGTGCGACTTAGACTGGCGTTTAGCGCGGAGCACAATACGCAAGTGGCGGCGCAAGAGCATCGACATTTGTTGAGAATATTGTTGCTCCACGAGCTGGAAACCGAGAAGGTAGAGAAATATTGTTGGTGCGGTCGTTGGACAGCGGCGGCCGAGGCTCTGGTCCTTCAGCACAGCGCTCAGAGAGGATTGCTGGCGAGAAACGTGGCTCTCGCCCAATGGGTCGAGTACTCGAGGATTCACCAAGAGCATCCGCTTAATTTTTCTGTGTTCAACAAACTGGCCGTAGAGCTTCTCAGGCCTCTGGACAACGGTCTGTTCTCCAGCGACGAGATCAGGCTCTTCTGGGACGCGACGAGAAAACTTTTGTACTCCTGCTTGAACAGCATCAGAAAAATTAGGCGGCTCGCTCCCGGAGACAAGAATGTTATGGCGCAGATGGGTGCAATTTTGGGGTAAGAGCGATGAAATTTTCAAATTCAAAAAATAGATAAAATAAATATGTTGGATTATAGTTCTGGAATGTATTTTTTTGTGTAGTATTCTATCGTCCGTCTCGACCCTGATTATCCCGGACGATTTCGACCTCTTCCCTGCGAAGATGTACGGCTGGTTTCCCGAGCCGGATGGCACAAGAATCGACGTCCTTCGCGGCCTGGAATACACCGTCGTTCAAGGCGGCGCCGAATGGTGGGATCACATTTTGCAGAACAACTCTCCCGAGACCGACACCGACGATGACGCCATCAAGTATCACATAAAAGTTATACAGCTCGTCAGAGCCGATTTGAAAAGAGCGGCCGAAGTTTACGATAAAATGTTTATCAAGTAAGATATTATTATTGACAAAATTATTGTCTATTTTCTATCCTATTTTCTATTCCATTTTCTATTCTATTCTCTATTCCATTTTCTATTCTATACTCTATTCCATTTCCTTTGATGAATCGTTTAATCGTAATATTGGATTTCTTGGCTCTTTGCAGAAAAGTTAACTTTCCTTACGCCAGAACGTTGTATATGATGTACGAGAAGCGGATCAGTGATCTCTGTACGATCATCGTCGAGGACGTTTGTCTCAGGCTGAAGCGCATCGAGGTGGAGAGCACCGACGATGCCGAATTGACCCTCGGCACGACACTCTTCGAGCTTTATCTGACTCTTCAACGTTTCGCCGTGTAAGTCGATCAACTCTTATTCATTGTTCTTATCTTCAATTGTATTCAGTTTCTAGAGAACATTTTTTGATTCTTACATTCGTTACAGCCTCGGCCAAGTTTTGTGCATAGAAGGCCTGGAGGGCATGAAGATTCAGAGCTATCACGAGTGGTTCAGAGCCGGCGTAGCTCACTGGCTCGACATAGCGGTATACAAGGCACTCAAGAGAATAGACAGAGCGGTGGAGTTCGATACACTCCAGCCTGTCGACTCGAGTGTTCAGTACAGCTCGAGTGCCGTCGACACTTTGACGATTTTCTATCAGATCAAAGTCTTCTGGACGCAGTTGGCGTGGCCGGACATCGAGGGCTCGTATACCTTCATTGCCAAAATTATCGACGTGAGTCAGACAAATTTTTATTCATTTTTTTGGTGCTGTAAAAAATGTCGAAGCTCAACGCATCGCGAAACAGACTCAGACTCTTTAAAGAACAAACAGATTTTGTTCTTTAAAGATCGTTGAAAAAAAAGGATTCAAGTTTTCTTTACCGACCGAGAAAAGGAGATTTCACTTAGCATTAAAAAGTGAAGAAAAAAGATTCATCGAATTTTTGCTTCCTAGTACACTGAAAAAAAAAATCGCTTGTGGGGTGCCAAAAAAATTCAATTCTACTTTCATTTCTTATAATTCCAAACGATATTGAAACAACTGTAGCAAGACTGTCAAGGTGACATGTTACGTTTCAAGCCCGTATGCAAATTGTAAGATTTGAAAGTAGAATTGAAATAACCATCTTTTTTTCTTTGGCAATCCGCAAGCGAATTTTTCTTTCAGTGTACTAGGAAGAAAAATTTGATAACTATTTTTTCATCATTTTTAAGGCGATACGAAAGCTCCTGTCCTCGGTTGGTAACGAAAACTTGAATCCATTTTATCAACGAACAACGATCTTCGCAAGCCAATTTTACCTGCGTCATTGATATTTATTTTAGTCTGTTATTAAAACCACTGTTTTATGTACGTCTCATTTAAAGATTGACGATTATTGCAGGACATTTGTAGGTGTTCAATTTCATACGCCGACATGATGGCAGCGAAGGCCGAGAAGGTCACGCAGACGGATCAAGAAAGCGAGAACACGAGCAGCGTCTACGAGAAGAAGTTCGAAGTTTCGACCGCCTGGTGTTTCGCGATCAACAACATAGACTACATAAGAACGTCAATAGAGCCGCTGGCGAACGACCTTGGTCTTCAGGGTATCGTCGACGCTCTGGGTGAAAACAAGACTCAGCAGGAGGCCGATCGTTGTCGGCAAACTCTTCAACTTATAATCGGCAACGCCACCGACACGGTGAAGACTAAGATCGTCGATTTGCTCGAGGTAGTTGCGAACAAAATGGCACCAGCCATGAGCAGGTATCTGATGGAGGGCGCCGAGCTCATAGACACGACGAGCAACGCCATGGACCGTTTGCTTCAGTATCTCGACTCAAACATCACTGTACTTCACGACAATCTCAACGAGGACAACTTTGAGAGGGTGCTCCTCGTTATATGGGAAATAATGTCCGAAACGCTCTACCAGCTGGTCCGAAACAACCTCGAGGTTGTTACTTGAGAAATTTTACGAAATCAATTATTTTAATTTTTTTTTTATGGAGATTAAATTGATATTTTTTTATTTTTCATCCATCCGATCGGCAGAAACGCAGACCACCATCGTTCTACTCGAATCTTCATCGGACGCTTCACACCCTCATACGCTTCTTCAACCTCGGAGCCGACGAAACTTCGAACGTTCAAGTGCTCGAGAAGATCGAGCGCTTGCTGAAGCTCCACGGCTTGGAAACTGCCGAGCTGATTCATCGTTACACCCTCGAGAGGGTCCAAGAGCAAAAGGAGATCGAGGAACCCCTTCACGGTATGCTCACGGTCAGGGCACAGTTCATCGACAATGCTCTGAACGTGCAGATACTGAACGCGAGGAATCTGCGACCCATGGACAGTAACGGTGAGCTCGGTTACGAAGATACCAATCGAAAATTCTTTTTTTTTTTACGAAAAAAATGAAACTATAAAATTGAATTGAATTAGAATTAAAAAGGGGATCTATCGATTTCAGGCGAAAATAGTATATTGTGCTACAAAGCTACTGCGGGAAGTGCACGATGTTCGCCGAGTGTGAAATTAGTTGTCCGAGCGAAGCGAGGACCGAAATCACACGAGGTGCTAATTCGCTCCTTCCCGTGTCGCATACAATACTTTTTTATCATCCTCAAGATATATGCATGACACTAAATTTCATCCAGTTATACCGGCTGTGTTTTTCATCGCACAAACTTGGCTCGAGGAAGTTCACTTAGATATGAAGTTCTGCAAGAGAACACTCTTTTTCTTCCGAAAATAGTGCATTTACAGAGACTTGAAAAAGATGAAATTTGACGTCATGCCGATATCTTCAGGGTCATACTTTTTTCCGACTTTGTTACAATAACCACACTTCTTGAGTCGCGATACTTCTTCTTACATATTGAAGTATCAAGTACTGGAAGCATATATTGAAGTATCAAGTACTTCAAGTACATATTGAAGCATGAAGTACTTGAAGTATTGAACGCTGGATAGTTCATGAGTACTGACGCATTTAGTACTGGCAGAACTAGATTGCTGAAGTTCTGAGAGCTGCGCTCTGACTCAGTAGTTGATACTGCAATATGTACTTCAAGTGCTTAGTATCAAGTATATTTGCACAGCTCTGCCTTCATATTCGCCAATGACCATCAATTCCCCGGGAATAATAGAGCCCTATTATTCCCCAGGGAGTACTGCGCATACGCACAGGTTAATAATGATCATTGGTCAATAATAGGCGATTTTCCGCCCGTGCAGAATGCAAGGAATTTGGTTATTTTAGCGAAGTCGGGAAAAAATATGTCTTCGCTTCATCATAGAGGAAGCTATTTTTCGGTAATAAAAAATTGCATGGAAAATGCCTGAAGTCGATGGACCCTCAACCGCGAGCGATGGAAAGCCGAGATCCTCGATGACCAGCGATACCTGCGCGGATAAAAAATTTCTCGAATTTAATTCCCTATATTAAACCGTCTACCGATCAAATTTAAGTCCCCGTCGAGCTGTAAACTTTTGTTTATTTTTTTCTTTCGATTTTGTAGGCGATTTTATAGGCAAGCTGTCGACTATCGAGCGAAAGCTTCATTCAAAATCTAAACAAAGACTGAGAGATGGCAAGACAAGTATGTAAATCGTATCGAACGATAATCATAGCTCCTCCTCCTCATGATCGCCCGATATCGTGGTATCCACCGGTTATATTTTGCCTGACATTTTTTAAAAAATTATCTAGGAATTACGATGGAATGCAGAACTGCATGGCACGAATATTTGTTTATAGAGTTTTTAGTCGAAGCTCGAGAATTTTAGTCGGAATGCAGTCGACCTACATAGAATTGGACAACATTCCGATTTCTTTTACGTGTATCTAGTCGTTCCTGAATGCAATTATCAATTTTTTTGGCTCTTCTTCCACATCGCAGTTCATCCATGATCACTTTTCACGGACGCGTGCATGCATCGTTTCACATTGGGATCCTTCGGTTTTCCTCGATTATTCGTACCGATATTTCTATGATTACATTTTTAAATTTTTCCGTTTTTTTTTCGTAGGCAAGTGCGACTCTTACGTGAAGGTTAAATTGCTGCCGGAAGAAAAATTCAACGAGACCAAGCTGCCTAAAACCCACGTCCAGAAGGAGACCCTCTTTCCCCTCTTCGACGAGACCTTCAACATGTGCGTATATTAAATTTGAGACAAAAATGATAATAATAATATTCGTCCAACTACAATTCGGATTAATTTTTCAATATTCTTTTAAAACTCATTTGTCGTGTTATTTTTCCAGTCCCCTGACCACGGAACAAAGAAACACGGAAGAAGCGATCTTAGTATTTCAGGTAAAGGACAAAGACTTCCTGAGAACGAGATTCATGGCCGAGGCTTTTTTGCTCTTCAGTGAGATTCCGGAAACCGGTCACGAAAGCGGGATCGAGTCTCTCGAACAGATTCATCTCAAGCTCTCCCGTCCAACCGACAAAAGTAAGATAATTTTCTCTATAGGTGATTGGAAAAAAAGTAGACAAAATTAAAAAATGGGATTTATCGCAGAAAAAAAATCTTTTCGCCGTTAACCCCGCGATATAATACATTTTATCTATAATACGTGGTTTTGTTTTACTAGGTTCGGACGTGATCAGAGCCCTGGAGCATCGGAAGGGTGACAATCAGGCGATGGAGTTTATCTCGAAGCTAAACACAAAATCGACCGCCAGATAGAACACGAAAAATAATTATAATAACAAAATTTAAGTCGCGGCCTTTGAAGAGAAGTATTTCGGGACGGATAATAATTTTATACATCGATTACAGAATACTTTAGGGCTGTGCAAAAAAAAAAACGAAAAAACCTCGAATACGTGACAAATTATCCATCTTTCCAACGATATCCCGAAGCGCTGCATTTCTGATTAACGCGAAACGCAAAAGGCTGAATTGAATGTGCTACTTATCGACGATCTTTCAACTATTTGTCAATTAAGAAATTTCACTCATTATCGACTACATACTAAAAAACGAATAATGTTTATCTAATTATATGTTTCTCGTACGGTTAAATAATATGTAGTTCATAGGTACGTGTATTTGTAAATAACTGTTGACCATTTTTTTGTCGTCGCGACGATAACGTATTTATACTATTTTGCTGATGGAGACTACAGAGAAAAGTTTGTAAGAAAAATAGAGATCGATAAATTTTCGTACACTGCCTAGCTTTCTTCTTTATTCGAATTTTATCGACGAACCCGAACGTCTTGCGGAGAAGGGCTCTGCTTTACCGACGTTCTTGAGATCCCGTGCTATTACCCCGTTCCACGATAAGTTAGCAACTGACGTTAACTTACCAACCGGAAAAGTGTAATTCTGCCTCGTTAACGCGGCCGGCAAGGACGAAACCGCTCTTATCGGCCGCATTAATCGGCATCGCATCGATACCCAGGTACGCGAATGGTGCCAGAATACACAAATATTTTCTGAAGCTTCGTATTTATCATTATCACTATGACAAATAATTATAACTATACTCATAATTATTCATAATTATAATTAGATCTAATTATTAATAATGTAAGCTATACTATATTATAACTATACAAATATTTGTTTACTCTGAGACCATTCGCGTACCTATCTATCGACGCGACGCAGATTAATGCGGCCGATAAGAATGGTTTCGTTATTTCGGCAACGATAACAAGGCACAATTTTAATTTTCCAGGCGGTACGTTAAAATGAATAAAAATAAGAATAAGTGGCTGAAGTTGACGAATTTCACGAGAGAAATTATTCATTTCGTAAGCTCGATTAATATTGACAAAAAATCCGAACCATTAATTAAGCTCTTTCTTTGCGCGGCGCGAGCTTTAATTAGTTTCCCCAGGACGGAATCGTTCTTATCGGCCACAATAATCGGCATCGCAGCGATGCACAGGCACGCAAAGGGTGCGCAAGTAAATATTTCCCGAAGCCTCGAATAATGAGAATTACTGTTTGAAGTGGACGAATTTCACGGGAGACATCCCTAATTCCGTAAACTCGATTAATATTGACAAACAATATCTGAGCCATTAAGCTCTTCCTTTGCGTGTCGCGAGCTTTGATTAATTTTCTAAACTGCAGCGGTTTCGCTCCCCTTGGAAAGGTAAAATGTACCCCCCCCCCCTTCCGCCTCGCGTTTCGCTCTCGGCGCATACATTCTAGAGTAGAATCCACTAGAGACTCTGAAATTACGTTATATCCAACGCTGCAATAATAAACCTGTCGAAACTACCATTAATATAATGAAACGGGTAAACTCGACGAGAGGGGACTGCAGCAATAACGCACAGTTTTATCGGAGAACGTCGCATTAAAATAATGACGAGGGGGCGAGAAAAAAATATATGTAAAAATAAAATAAAAAAGAAGATCGGGAGAAAAAAAAATATATCGTGTACGAAATGCTCATCCGAGTGCCTGTATAATGATACAGTATAATGACCGAGCTCTCATCGCCCGCACGAGAAGATAAAAAAAAATGGGTCATGTAGAGCAGCGAAATCCAATTAGTTCGGAAGGTCGATCGTTTCGGATGGAAGCTTTTTCAATGCCGGTTAAACGGTGAAAGAAGCGTGCGGGTTGGTCCTGTGTGCGCTCGCACAGCTTATCGGAAGAACCTCCGAACCGCGCGACATTCCCCGGTCACGAAGCATTACTATAGTTATACGTTTCACGGCTAGAGCGAATGGCTGAGTGATTCGCGATTTAAACAACCCATCAATCATTATCGGTATTCATCTACATATCTCTCCATTCAATTTATTCGGAGCACCGTTGTAGGATACAAAAAAAAGTTAGCTCCAGCATTACGCGACGATGTATGTTGGTAATTTTTATCGATCGTTTCTTTTAATATTTGCTGGACCGAGTAGCTAAACATCCGTCAGCCATGCTGACGGAATAGCAACAAAAAAATCGATAGTAACTCTGCAATCGTCAGTGGGAACATTGGCGGTTCGGGAAATTGCAATTTTCAGCTATTTTTATCGTAAAATTTTTAATTTTTTCCTGTTTTGCCAATCGCGAAAACGTTCCTTTATATATACTTTGCGTTACAATTATTATAATACTTATCTTGCGAGGATTCGGCAATGACGAGTAAAAAAATTGCGAATTAAACGACCAATCGATCATTACCAGTATTCGTCTATATATATCTCTCCATTCCATTTATTCGACGCACCGTTGTAGAATTGCAAAAAAACGTCAGCTCCAACATTACGCGACGATGTACGTTTGTAATTTCTATCCCCCATTTTGTTTTATCTTAGCTTGACAGAGTAGAAAAAAACAACATTAAAACGATATTTACTGTGTAACCATTTTGCGAATATAACTGTCCACCAAACTGCAAGTTTCAACCATTTTGATTGTAAAATTGTCATTTTTTATCAGTTTTATCGTTCACAGAAACTTCAGTTTGGATTTCCACCCAATTATGATAGTTATTTTCTTGCCAGGACTCGACAATATTGAATAAAAAAAATGGCCGTCGCTTCGAAAGTGAACGTCGAATGACATACCTTATTTCTGCAGAATTGGCGTCGAGAGCCTCGATCCATATTGTTTCCGACGTTGAGCCACTGGGCGCAGCAAAATTGTGGTTCGTTCCCCGTACAAAAGAAATTTAAACCATCGCGAATCACACCGAACACCGCACACCGGCCGTTGCACGGCGGTAACGCGACGACGTTTTGCACGAGACAATGCGTGATTACGCCGAACGGGAATGATCGATACCGCGAGGACGATTGAATTCCGAGGCATTTGCCTCTGCCCGGTGCGCTACGACGTTCCGCTCGCGTCCTCAACCCGAACAGCTGACAATGATCGTCGACGTACTAATGACTATCGCTTTTGTTCGATGATTTTACCCGGTCGATTTAACTGTTCGGAAATTCATCGTCGAACGCACGAAGCACCGACGAAAAAAGATCCACCACTAAATCCATAATGATGCACCGCACAATTAGCTCGTTCACTATGCTAACAGCTATCGTTATTTCGACCAAGATATGCTGACCATTGTGAATTCCACTATTGTTTGTGCACAAACACAAAGCAATGCAAAGTCCTCGACATATAATTATTCAATCGCCAATGTAAACGGACCAGCACGTTGCACAAATCGTGCAAATGTATACACTGTAAAAAATATTTGTTTCATAATTAATTAACGGTATTGGAAACTTTATTACATAAACTGTTTCTGAAATTTCAATCGCATGCGCGTTGAAATTTCACTATAGAATTTGTATTTTTACTGAACTTTTTTGTACATTTCAGACTAAAGATTTTTAACTTTAATATCTGGTATTTTGACTTTACAAAGAAGTACATTAAATCTCAAGTGATGTAAGTAATGTAAGCAAATTTCAAGTCCCGGTACATTAAATTCACAATTTATTTTTACAGTGTACTAATAACCACCGGCGATCAGGTCTACGTTTTTCTGGCAGTCAAGAACGCGCTGCAGCCATTGGCTGCTTGTCACGTGGTGGGGGAAGCCGGCGATGCTGAACGTAAACGTCCTACGAACAGCTGACAATGATCGTCGTACTAACGACAATTGTTTCCGTTCGATGATTTTACCCGAATAATTTAACTTTTCGAAAATTCATCGTCGAACGCACAAAGTAACCGACAAGAAATATTCACCGCTAAATCCATAATTATACACTCGTTCACTTCGCTAACAACCATCGTTACTTCGACCGAGTTATTCGGACCATTGTAAATTCTACTATTATTCGAACGCATACGCAAATCGATGCAAAGTCCTGGGTGTGCAATTATTCAATCGCTAATGTAAACGGTCCAGCACGTGACACAAATCGTGCAAACGTATACTAATAAACACGGGCGACCGGGTCTGTGAGTTTCTGGCAGCCACGAACGCTCGGCAGCCATTGGCAGCTTATGGCGTGGTGGGGGAAGCCAGCGATGCTGGACGTAAATGCCCTACGACGTTCCCGCTCGCGGCCTCGACCGAACAGCTGACAATGATCGTCGACGTACTAATGACTATTGCTTTTGTTCGATGATTTTACCCGGACGATTTAACTGTTCGAAAATGCATCGCCGTGCGCAGTTTGGTCCAACCAGTTAGTTCACAAGGCAGCATGCATGCTCCCCATGCATGCACGTGATTGGTTCGGCGATTGTCACTGTGCCAACCGCGGAACCAATTACGGGCGCGGATGCTGAAGAGCATGCAAACTAGAATCTTTTAATTTGTAATTTCACTTCGGGTCGAAAAAGGAAACTTTCAAACCGGAAATGACGTATTTCTGGTATGGTAACACTTTCGGTTGAAAATTTAGTTTTTCGGACTGGAGGTGATGTCACAAATTAAAGGATTATATTATTTGTATGCTCACCAGATTCCTCGTGCGTGATTGGTCCGGCGGTTGGCACGGTGACAACCGCCGAACCAATTACGCGTAAGGATGCTGGAGAGGATGCAAACTACAATCTTTTAATTTGTACTTTCACTTCGGCTCCGATCCAGCTAGCAAAAAGACATCTGGTACAAAAAATTCATCCGAATGGGTTACATGTGTTCGTCGGCATGATAACTATGAACTATCCTACGTCCAAAAATCAACTTTTGAACGCACGACAGTTTATAGTTATCGTTCGGATCGCTTTTTCGTACCAGATGCGTTTTTGCTACCTGCGGAGAAATTTAATTTTCAAAACGTAAGTGCCATACTTTCGTTCTCAGGTCAATTCCGGTCGAAATATTAGTTTGTCGGACTAGAAGTGGCATCACAAATCAAAAGATTATTTACCTTGCATGCTTCCTCGCACGTAATTGGTTCGGCGGTTGGCACGGTGACAAACGACGCACCAATCACGTGGAAGGAAGCTGAGAAGCATATGAATTAGAATCTTTCAATTTGTGACTTTACTTCCTGCCTGGAAAATGAATTTTCCAACTGGAAAGACGTCATATTCGGTTTGAAAAAGACAAAAAAAAACTCACCGAAAATTGTTTGCAAATAAGGAGTTTTTTGGCAACCAAGAATAAGTGGCAGTCATTGGCTGCTGAGCACGTGGCGGGGGAACGCTGGTGATTCTCGACGTAAATAACAACGATTGCCTGCAACCGGCGTGGCGGAGGAAGCAGTCTACACCGCAGCTACCTCCGATCAGAAACTCGGCCGGTGTGAGAAATCGTATCATTTACTCTATTTATCCAGCAAATTCATTAGACCGTCCACGAATTGATAAAGTAAACGGCCACGGTTACTTCCAGCGAACGGCCCCGTTGCCCAGTCTGTGCCAGGGTACTTCGGCACAAGTTGGTTTCTCCCACCATTGGACCAACAGCCAATAGGCGAAGATGAAAAAAAAGTAGTACATAAACTTCGCACACATTGAAATTTCATTAGTGCGGCGCTGCCGTCGATCGCCGTAAATTTCAGTCTGCACGTATCGAAAACGCGAAGCGAGTTTTTTCCGCAGCCGAATCGGGACGGTTCTCGAAGGATCGCGAACGAAGTATCTTCGTTGCTGGTAGTAAATAAAAAGAAGACTGTTTCTGACGGTCATCAATGTGTTTGCGCGTAGCGAAGGGTTAATCGCAGCTGACAGTGACGAGCCGTTGACAGGACGATTTGTCCCCGGTAGGAAGAGAACGTGCTCGTCGGACCCCTCTCTCGGCACGAGGAGAGACGCGACTCAAAAGACCGGAATTAAAAAAGAAATATACATTAGCATAAGCGGCCGGCCGGTACGTACATGACGCTCGCGTATACATGCTATAATTTGTATACCTCGGGCGTAAGCGTGTACGTTCTACGCTACTGGACTCCGGTCACCCCTGGGCTCACCGGTGTAGCCCGTGCCTTTTTACACGAGGAAAGAATGAGCCGCCGGACAGGGAAACGGAGAGCACGCGCTCTCGTCCATTGTGCTGCATCGTATCTGTATAGTATTACGGACTGGTGCGTACGTTTCGGGCAAAGGTCCGGCTCGGACGAGATATCGAGGAACACACGACGAGGGAGAAAAATGAAAGAGCGGAGGAAGGAAAAAAAACACTCACCGAGGAGACAAGGACAGACGTCTCTGAAGAGGATTCAACGCACGATAAATCGGCTCAGACTGCATGCTGGAACGAGAACAAAATAAAACGGGGTCACGCGTTCGCGCACGTGAGCAACATTTCGTACAGATATATTCCGAACGGCAACGAGTAAACGGCGTCTAAGGATCTTACGGTAAAACTTTATCGACTGCAGCCGCAAAATACAAGGTAACGAAATGGTTAATTTTAGGCCCCGTTTTACTGTAGAATAGTCGCCGATGTTTCTTCTCCACGTACGTTCACGATTCCATTCTTGTTCATTTCTTGGACGAGATGCATAGTTCTCGTACTAGTGCGAGAACAATTACCCTATTGCGTTTGTAGGCATGCCCACTGTTTTTCTGAGACGAGATGCGGAAATACTAATTTACTGTGAGTTTGCAGCACGAGCCGAAGGCGAGTGTTGCACTCACGCGAGTTAAGAAAAAGTTTTTCGCACTAGCATCGTACCCAATTTTACTTCACAAAGTGTGAAAATGGGAGTTCCACGTTCACGATGCGTGCGTAAAAGTGCCATTTTCGCACTGAGTGAAATAACGTGCCTTTTTGCGTATTCTGAGTACTTTTCCGAATCTCGATATCATGAATATTTTTTTTTAATATAGCGATTTTTATAACGCGCAATTTAAGTACTCGCTGAGCGAGGATCGCGGCCCAATCGTCCGGAGTCGAGGTCCTCGCTCGGCGAGGATCCAATACGTAAAGAGTTAATCATACATCTTTTTTTTTTGTAAAACTATCGAGAAAAGAATGGTGAAGCTCTGTGAACAAAAAAGCTTGTTAAATGAACTAATATTTTTTTACTGAGTAATTTTTAAAACGTATTCCACATCGAAACAACACCGTCACGTATATATTAGCCAGAAAGAAAAGCCGTACGGTAACAATCGACACGCCGTGCCGGCACAATGCAGATATGTGTGTTCGCAGGTGACGATATTGTGACGGCACGGCGTTTTGATACCAAAAGCTGCTCGCACAGTTCCAGCTCACTGTGGAGCTTCGCGTCAAGACTGCAGAGCTTCCCATACGGTGCCGGAACAGTACAGGCAGATTCTGGGTTTAACAAGCTGCGCTGTCACAATATTGTTACCTGCGGACAGACATCTGCATTGTGCCGGCACGACGTGAGTTCCTGTGCTAGCACCGCGCCGTCAGTTTTCTATCGGAACTGCTTCGAGCCCATCGCGCCGTGCCGAAGAATATTCATCCGCTGCTTATTTGCCCAACGATCGGGACAGGAGTAAAAAAATAAAATGATAGTAATTTGCGATATTACAGTGTGTATGCGCCAGAGTTTCCTGCACTCGTGCGAGTAGTAAAATAAGCTTGCGAGAAGTAAAATTAGCGTGCGAGAAGTAAAATTAGCGTGCGAGAAGTAAAATTAGCATGCGAGAAGTATAATTAGCGTGCGAGAAGTAAAATTAGCGTGCGAGAATTACAATTAGCGTGCGGGAAGTAAAATTAGCGTGCGGGAAGTAAAATTAGCGTGCGGGAAGTAAATTGCATGTGGGAAGTAAAATTACCGTGCGAGAAGTAGAATCGGGGCGATGTGGAAGCGAGAAGTAGAATCGGGGCATGGTATAAAGCGCCACCTTTGTCACGCCTTATAGGTACGAAAAGTAGAACTTCTCATGTATTCGTTGCAGAAAGTATATTAAACAATATATTTTTCGAAATAACTTTTATTTGCAGCGAACGTCATTAGACACGATTAATTTTGATTCGCCTTGTAGAGATCGCGTGGTATCGTGACCGAGGCAGACGTGCACACTCCGGTAGCTTCGATTGGTCATGGTCCGTCACCCCGATGCTACCGGAGCGGTCGAGAGCGAGACAGAGACGGAGACGGAGAGAAAATAAACCCGCGAGCGAGGGAAGACGATTTTAAGCCTCGTCCAGCGTGCGGAGACACGTTCACTGTCTCGCTGGTCTCCGGCCGTGTTCACTCGTACATATACCCGTTTAATACGATCGTAATTCCGATTTAATGCCGATTTACCGTCCGTCTCACCGCGCATGCCCTCCACGCAATCGGGTTTACCGTAGAAACCAGCACAAGCTCGCCAAGGGCCCGTGCACCATCGGCGTAACACGCGAACAATCCTCTCCGACACGGTCTCGCAGTTCTTACGATAAAATCGACCAATTTTATTAAATTTCCGCCGTAGAGTGTCTCTCGTAAAAAAATACTCAACAAATGGATTAACTTCACCGTGATTAAGCGGATAAAGATTGGACAGTCCATAGTCGCTCGTGACACCACGGGCTTCCATCGCCGGTCTCGCCGTGGAGTATTCGCTATGCGCGTGACTTACATAGAGCTTCCGTCTGAGCGTCAATCGTCGAGTAGACTGAGAGAAGGTTATAATAAAAACTACCGAACATATTCGAAAATTAACATAGCTCATGGTAGTACGCAACTAGGACGCCACCTATCCGAAATCGTCCCAAATTTTCCAAGAGTTTTTACCATAATATCTAGGAAAAATTCTTATAAATCTGGTACTTCCTGTCATAGGTGGCGCCCTAGCTCCCTACTACTATGTGCTACACAGCAAAAAATAATTTCGTAAAATCGGAATACAAAGTTCCGTAAAAATTATTTTGTTAAACAAGAGACAAACTCGTTCGTTCAGTTTTCAATATACAAAATCTATCCCTTTATTTCCCGTGTGATTGACAACAAATAAAAAATTGTGGAAGTTTCTAGACAATAAGTTGTAGATAATAAGTTGTAAAAACTACAAACGGTGTATGGAAATATCTCTTTAGCGATGTAGTCATATTTCTTCTTTTTCTTCAACACTTTGACTGGATCCACGGCTGTGGAAATATAGTCATCTTTACGAGATCCGTCTCTCAGTGTACATGCATTCAATCAGCGCCGCCTACCGGCCAGCACAGTCCCAACTTGCACACCCAGTTCTTTGACTGTATAGGCAAAACGAACTCATCCAGTGAGCTTGTGCAGGTAGTCTGCACAGTGAATAGCACGGCAATCGAGAGTGCTAGGCAGTAACTATGCGCGTTTTTCCCGTTCGGCGCATCGGGGAGCCACCGTCGAGCGGTAATAGTGTCAACCGAGCCTCGGTCACGTTCGTTATGAATGGGTCCTGTTTTCGATTCGCTCGAGTTTTATTTATATATATTTTTTTCGTTCATTCTTTTCATTTCGCTTTATTCTTTTTTCACCCTTCTCCGTCCTTCCTTCGTCGCGCTTTGTTCTTTCGTTCGTTTTACTTCTTTTTCTCTCTTTTTGCATCGAGGCGGTAGTTGTATGGCGTTCAAAACGAGAGATCTGTCGGGGAGGGAGCGTGCACACGCACTACGGGTCTTCGTGACGACGGGGCTTGTGAGCGGATCAGTGCGTGCGAAACGATCGAATGGAAGAGATTTATGCCCGCGACATTCACTCGGTTTATATGGAGAGCGTTCGTTCTTCGTTCATCTCGACCTGCGGGTGGGAGGGAGATGGGGGGGGGGGATGAACGACGAGAAGAGACCGGAAGGAGAGGTTCAAGGGCCGGGCGACGAGTCTCGTCGGTAAAACAGAGAGCATCGGTGAATTCTACTCGTCGCTCAGGCTCGTTTTCGCAAACTCGCGGACAAACGCGGTCCGGTTTTGAGAAACTGCAGGACGGAGATCGCGATCGGTTTATGGCTACGAGAACATCGTGCTCGGAATCTCTTAATGGGAAACGTGATTCTTTTTTCTTTATTCACCTATTATCTCTGGGGGGATTTTGTTTTATATCTGGCGATGATTGCGCCGGTATGAAATTTCGTACGATAATTTTTCACTGTGATCCGTTTGTTTATTGCAATCTTTGTAATCCGAGTAGCGAAAACCAGTTTCCATGCGAGCGCGAACGCGAGGATCGGGACAATGTCTCGAGAGAGAGAGAGAGCTTCGGAAGCGTGTCCCGTAGGCGTGTAGAAAGCCGCGACGGAATTTACGCAATCGAGCCTCGTTACGCGGCGACCGTGCGGACAGAGGAAATAATCCGAGCGACTCTGTCGCTCGTTGAGGAGAAATAAAAAACATATAGTGGTTCTTTGTCGATCGAACGATTAGCGGAAAGTGCGCTGTGAATGGCGGATAATGAAGTCATGATCGAGTGTCCGATTGCCCTCGATCATTTTATTTATATAAAAAAAAAATTTACCACTGCATCCGACACAGTCTCGTGGGCGATCGGATGACTCGAATCGCTAACCGGAGGCTGCGGCTGCGTAAACGGAATTCGATAATTTGTCGTCGGCAACGATTTTCCACTTTTTATGTCCCTCCGCTCTCGTAAATATGACAAACCTCCTCGACTTTTTTTTCTACAAATAATAAAAATCATACTAAAATATATATTTCCTAAAAACGCCGTAAGATTCACGAGATATATATCTTTAAAATTAATTATTCATAAGCTTTCGTCGAGCGGGGATTCAGTCGTTATTAGTTATGTGTTATAGGATTCATGAATTTTCTATTCCAAGATGTTCCTGATCGTAGCTCGCCCGGTTCGAAGGGGGCTACCGATCATCCTGTAACCCGGGGGCGCGGCCAGTTCAAACACTTTATTTCTATGCTTCCACGTCGTGGATTTCGGATAGGCACACATACGTTTATATATATATATATATATATATATATATATATATATGTATATATATATTGATGGGTGGACTGAGGATTTGGGAATTTTCGAGCGTACTCGAACTCATGGCTGGATTTAACGCGCGCGCGCGTTGTGTGCGTGAATGTGTGTTCTGACATAGGTTCGTCGCGACGACGTACTGTAATACGGAAAGTCTCTACCGTAGCGTCTACAATACACACGAGGAAAAGTATATATCGAAGCCTCGAGGCGACGACCCCGCGGTCCTCTTCAAATACTTGCGCGCCGCGTAGCTCCCTAAGTGGAGGATTATCCGAGATATCTGTCTCACTGTTATATAATACACGCCGTATACCGTTGTATCCGACGCGGCAGTGTGCAGGAAGGAAATAACGTTGGAGCAAACAGAGACGTCAAATAACGATCGAGCGGGAGGGCAACACAATGAGAAACGTTCAAACTCGTCGGGAAACGACTTGAAACTTCGATTGACGGAGGACGACTCGATCTTGGGGCTTTCGCATTGAACATCGCGACGTCGCTTTTCGCGTTACAATATCGCGCGAATAATATCACAGGGACGTAAGTATTTTCTGCGCGTGAATAGTAGGATTCGGTGATCTTTGGGAGATATCGAGCATTTTTTTTATCAGTTGATAGGAATTTATTGGAGTTAGAAAAAAATTATAATCTTTGGTAGACTGGAAGACTGGAAGACTGGAAGACTGGAAGACTGGAAGACTGGAAGACTGGAAGACTGGAAGACTGGAAGACTCGAAGATTGAAAGACTGAAAAACTGAAAGACCTTAACAATAATCATTTTTGTAAACCACGAATCCTGATGGATCCATTTGTGTGTATATATATGTATATATATATATATATATATTAATCAAAAATAGTACTTCAGTCAGTAACTACCGGAAGTGAGATTAGCCGATAAAGAGTTGCGATCCCGCGGCGCAGGATGGCCCGGAGCGCGAGCCAGGGAGCTCGCAGCGGTAGTTGAAGGGTTGCGCAGCAGCAACTTCCAGTAACTCGTTTAGAGAGTTTAAACCGAGTTCTTAACACCGAATGCATTAAGAAGTCCGTACGCAGTCTGCGGAGATGGGTGTTCGCTCGTGCGGGATGGCGGTCCCGAGCCGCGTCGCGAGAGAGAGGAGAGCGAGTGACTCTCAGTCGCGTAGTCACGCCCGGCTTGAATCTAATCTAAAACTTCATTCTCGTTTGATCTGATATATTAACGAGGAGCGAGAAAGAGTCTCGGCGTGGCCGCTCTGGCGTGACGGAGAAAAAAAATGTCTCGTTCCTTCGCGTCGTTTGTCCTTTACAAAAGAGCGCGCACTCGGTCGCACGACTGTTGGCTGTGTGACGCGCGATATTAAAAGCGATGATCGGCCACGTTAATTACCGCGGCGATGAATCGGAATCTCTCCCTGCTGATAACCCGGACCGACCCGATGGATGCGCGGGGAGAGCAGGGAAAAAAGTAATAATAAGAAGAGAATGAAGTTTGCGAGGAAAAAATATGTGGGGTGGAGAAAACGAGATCGTAGTAGCGGGGTTGTTATACAAATACAATACCGTCGAGACCGGCCTGTCTGCTGTCTGTCAACCCCTTTATCCGGCGTGACGGCATGTGACACCCAGGGTGACGAGCGCGGACCCCTATGTCCTCGGGTGTTACCTTCCTATATTAACAGCGCAGGCTCGCCTCACACTCTTCTCCGCACTAGTATTAATACCTCGTTCTATTATGCACGCTTCGTTTCGTTCCAATCAATTTCGGACGATAAATATTGCCGAGCATTGTTCCAGATACAGAAAGGAAAAACTTTTTTTATTGTCATTAAAAAACAAGATTCGCTATTTTCGGTTGACCGATCAGTGATATCGAGATTTTATTATATTCTGCCTTCGATTCTCTCAAATCAATTACGAACAATAAAAATATCCGCGCATTTATAGAAAACTAAAAATATCGTCGTCTAGTCTTCGTTTAACAAAAAAACAATACTGGCACCTTCCGGTAAAATGTTAATATCGATATTTAATTACATTCGTCGATATTAATTGCGGACGATAAATATCCCCGGGTGCCGTCCCGAGTATACAGAAAGTGTCGATTTCCGGTCGCCAAGATTTGCCACTTCCGGTCGTACTTGATGATCAGACTGCTCGATAAAAATAGAGAACTCTTTTGTCGAAAGTCTTCCTTCGCTCAAGCACGTAGAAAAAAGAATCCTATCTCAAAGTCCATACATAATAACGAGTCTGAAAAAAAGAAGTAAGGATGACCAGCTTCCGAAGCGGAAACGGTCTGGCGCGGCGGAAGTCGAGCACAGAAAAAGCCGGATCCGCCGTCAACGATCGCGAGTGCGGGGTGAGATAGGAAAAAAAAGAAAATAAAATCGACAGGAAAGATTAACGTGAACCATCCCAGTGGCCACGAAGAGCCCTCAAGAAGAGGAATAATATCTACAAATTGGTATGTGTAAGCACGATAGATGCCTTTGGCCGGCGCTCCCCGCCCGCGCGTGTTATTTCCATGATAAAGAAATGCGCGTATACGCGACGCCAATAGGGTAAAGGCGCGCGGGTAGTGGGAGAGCACGGGAAGATGAGCCACGAGGGAAAGAGCTCCTCTTTCTGCGCTCAACAACAATTCTCTTCCCTTCGGAATAAACCGTGAGTATTATTACTATATGTATTAGTAGTGCGCGCCGTCGGTTTCTCGCCGAGAAACGCGTACACGTCCCCTCGTGAATGTAACGGGGGTTGTGCCGAACCGCCGAGAGAGAGTTCCTTCTGGCGAAGAAGAGTGTCGCGCGCGCCGCGCAGTCTCGCTCCCCATTGGACGGCAGGCGAGCCGCGGCAAAGCGATCGGAGACCAGTTGAGCGCGAGACCTCGAGCCGCACGGTCGTCCACGCCACATCGAGCGTCGCGAACCCGAAGATCGAACACGATCTTTCTCCCGCAGAGTCACGAAAAATCTCGACTCGCCGTGCTAATCGCGCAGTTGTTTCAATAACATTCCGTCGCAAGTATTCGAACGATTATTCGGAAAAAATAAATAAATCGCGTCGCATGCTCGCGAATTTCGCTGCGAGTTTTTTGACGGGTTAAATGAACCGTTGAACAGTTTTCTTTTTATTATTTCTTTCTATTTTGTTTGTGCGCGTGTGTTCGTTCGACGAGAGGAAGCGATTGGATTTTTCTTACTTCCCGCTGACGCCACGGAGTTTGAGTGCGTTCGTTATTCCGGAGCATCGGATTGTTCTCGAGCGTCTTTCGGTGAGTCGAGTTTAAGTATTGTTTTTTTTTCGTTCCATCGGTCAGCGAAGAGACGAGCGGTAAGATAGCGGTTAGTTGAGAGTAAAAAATTAATGAGTAAAAGTTAAACGACGAAACGACGATTCTTCTCGCCGCATGATCGTTTTAGTCTCTCGATAAAATCGTCCTGTCTTTACTGTGTGGCTGCGAGGAGAGTAAATGCTCTCTAAGTTGTAAATTGTAAGTTGCAACTGTAAATTTTTTACAGTCACGGCAGTCAACAAAACTGACCTTGCGGCCGAGTGCCAAAGTCGGAGACGGAAAAATCGATAATCCAACGTGTTTTCCCATCGCACGGTCGTCCTTGTACGCGCCAACCGAGACAAATTAAAAACCAATCTTGCCTAGGAAAAAAAAAATTAAATTTCATTACAGTAAATAATTTTTTTATTCAATCCAACGAAAGCTCGGCGTCTCGCACAGCACCGTCCAAAAAATTAAAACCGTTTCGTACGAAGTGAAACGAACCGATTTAATAAGGAGGGGTTCGAACGATTGAATGAAAGCGAAGTTGCAGCATAGCGAATGTCGGGATTGAGCGGGAGGGTTTACCGACGGGCGAGGAGCGGAGAATATGTATCGAGGAGGAGGAAGGATTGCAAAAAGTTGCCAGGAGTAGAGTTGGAGAAGCGGCGCGGCGACGTGTTTCGAGCCCGTTCAACGAACTCGCGTTGCGCCCGGCATCCGAGTGGTTCGAAGGGCTTCGCCGGGTCCTCGCGGGACACCGGCAAAATGAGCGAACGGAAAACAAAAATAATCGAGCGGAGGAGCGAGCGAGCTGATTCTCCATCCGCTCGTTGTGTGTAGTCTGTCGAGACGTTGGAACCTGCCGTGGTTTCTTTCTCGTTCGTATCGCTTTCTCTCTTTCAACTCCTCTCTCCACCTCCCCCCCCCCCCGCCCGGTTCTTTCCGCAACTTCTTTCCGTCGTCTCGCGATCCTCTCGGTCCCTTTCGCTTTGCCTCGCGAACTATCTGCCGGCGGGACTGCAGTCCGCCGAGCACGTACTACGCTCCCGGTGAATGAGCCAAAATAAGAGTATCGCGATGTAGAGATATATATACACGATCTTCGATATAGTTATCGACTACCCATTACTTATCGGCGGTCGTGCAGCGAATGGAATATTGAAAAAAGAGATTAGACCGGTGTTGCAATTTATTGATTTTGTTTCTCCCGAAGGTATTTTGTGTTTCTTTTTTTTGAGTTTGACGGCTTATTTTTTAATCCTACGCTATGTTGCTTGATGAAAACAGCACTCGGGCCATTGCTCGATAGAATTGCGCTATCGAGATAGGTTACGGGTTTCTACGCATTCAATTTTTCTACTCCGATAGATAGAACCGTTTTTTTAATTTCTTGGATAAATTTTCGTATTTGTTACGACTAAGAAGAGATCCGATGACTAATAAGAGCCAAAATAAGGGTATTGCGAGGGAGATATATATATACATATATATATATATATATATATACGATCTTCGATATAGTTATGACTACCCATTACTTATCGGCGGTCGTGCAGCGAATGGAGTATTAAAGAAAAAAAATTAGACCGGTGTTGTAATTTATTGACTTTGCTTCTCCCAAAGGAATTTAATTTTTATTTTTTAAAGTCTGACAGCTGATTTTTTAATCTTACGCTATGTTGCTTGATGAAAACAACACTTGGACCATTGTTCGTTAGTCTGCGCAATTGAGATAGGTTATGGGATTCACCGCATTCAATTGTTCTACTCCGAGAGATAGAACCATTTTTTTTATTCCTTGGATACATTTTCTTTTATTTACGACCAATAAGATCCAAAATAAGACTATTTCGAGGGACAGATATATTGTAACGAATATCGTATGCACGATTGGATAGACGATTTATCCTCGGTGAGCGGTCATGACGAGCCGCTCGAACAGCAGGACATTCTATGGACGAACAAACGACTTCGTGATCGTAGATTTTACCGACAGGCTATTTCGGGACTTTAACACGAACTGACGTTTTTACGGTTACGCAACGAATACGATTATCATCATTCGAGCTAATAAACATTCCGCCTGTCGTTCTTTTTATAATCCGTGTCCCTTGTTATTTCACTCGGTCATTAAAATATATACGATCTTCGATATAGTTATTGACCACCCATATCGATGGTCGTGCAGCGAATGGATTATTGAAAAAGAAATTAGACCAGTGTTGCAATTTATTGATTTTGCTTCTGGTGAAAGAATTTTTTTCTTTTTTTTTCATTTGACTGATTTTTTAAATCTTACGTTATATAATATTAAAAAATTGGATTGGCCATTCATATTACTCGTGAGTCTTATCACTGAGAAAAAGAAATGGTTGGATTAACAAAGGCGCGGTGGCAGACGTTCAAAAGTGTTATTTGGTTCTCACAACAAGAATATTCGTTTTTAATCGACAAACTTCGTATGAAGTGAAGCAAATAATCGTTAAACAAAACAATGCTTTATTCATACCAAATAAATAACAGCTTTGTACGTGAGTCACCGCGACTTTTGGTTAAGTCAGCCATTTTCTTTTCGCAGTGATGCGATCGCGATAGTTTGTCGGATTTTCTCCCGAACCGGAGTTGAGAATCGTCGGTAAAACGCCGATTCTCGAACTTCCCATAAAATTTGTCTACTTCGAGAGATAGTGACAATTTTTGAAAATTCCTTGCATGGATTTTCCTTTTTCTTACGGCTGATTTAGAAAAGATTGAATTCGCGATAAATTTTAACGATAAATTATTTTATTGCGAAAATATAAGGTGCGATGTAGCCGCCGGTACCGGCTCACGTGGCCAGCGCCTTAAGTAGCCAATGACTGCGTCGTTCGCGTCGACAACAACGCTCCAAGGAGCGAATGGTTGGAGAAAGAAATATATATATAGTATATACGGAGAGAAATCGAGCAGAGAAAACTGTGCTGCTGGACCAAGGGCCAACAGCAGCAGCAGTGGGCAACACAATGGGCAGAGATCCCGGGTCCGCGCGAGCCGGTGTATACGCCGTGCTGACGTTTAAATATTTTGAGCAGTCCGGCCCCCCTTTATATTCCGATTCACATCAGCAGGGGCTGCTCTCGACGGCAGGAACCGCGCGACGCCCATTCTCGAATACACCAATATACTATAACTGCTACATATATAATAATAATAATAATAATAATAATAACAATAATAATAATAATAATAATAATACTATACTCTCGTCGTCGCCGTCGTCGTCGTTCACGAAAACGAAAAAGATGAACAACCTGTACCCTTTATCGCACACGTACCCGACCCTGCATCTTTCACTCCCTCCCCCACTGTCAGCGCTAGACTCATCCGTCATTGACTATGAATTAAACGTTTCTAGATCGTAGACGTTGATCTTAAAAGTGAGATTTCAGATATACCAGATATATTCAGTTTAGGGTTACAGTTACTATTATTATTATTAATAATATTATTATTTTATCATTATTATTATTACTAGTGGTTATGTTGGCTCACGCACTCGTAGTATCTGTGCGAGTATCTGTGAGTCTCCCTGTGAGAAGTGAGACCCTGTAGTAAGGAACTAGAGCGCCAATCATGACAGTAAATACCGGATTTATAAGAATTTTTCGTTGATATTATGCCACAAATTCTTGAATAACCTGGGACTTTTTGCCATAGGTGGCGCCCTAGTTGCGTACTACCATGAGTTATGGTAACTTTTCTTAGATGACCGATCGTTTTTGTTATATCCATCTTTCAGTGTTTATTTCAATCTAATATTATTTAACTTTATATTGAAAGTTGTTATTATTATTTTTTAATGGAGATACAATGACGATTGGTTTGAGGGACGAATCCACACAAATCTTTGTTTAATAATTTTTTTCTCCCATCCACGGATACCTCGAAGCTCGCAGCGATATAAAATTTAACGTTCCCGTAATGGCTTTCTGGGAAGAAATAATTTGTGAAGAGTGATTAGGGAAAGCGGTCGAAAATAGCTCGATTATTCATCGGAGTTATTAGCAGTCGTAGCCGGGAGTAGTCTCGCGATTATCATTACGCTCGGAGATTAGTCACGCAAGGGTTCGGGGTATAAATACAAGTTACGTTAATACCTGTGCATTGTACGCTGGGCCGTTTGCATCGCTCACGCGGAGCAAGACTGCTCGCGCGGGATGGAAAGTGAAGTCGTGACGCTCAGACACAAGAATTATTTAACGCACGTCAAAATCGAAAATCGGTGATTACGTTCCGAGGCCTACGGAGCTCGTCTACAATATTCGTGTGTGTACATATGCACGCGGTCCCGAGAAGAATATCCCTAAGAGGTTCATCGCGCACGAGTCTCGTATGATGGAACGAAATCCATTCGTCTCGCGCACTCGCCAGTTCTTTCTGCGTACGTACGCCTATATATATTTCTCTCGACCCCATCTATATATTTCTTTCTCGCTTATGCTTCGTTTTTTTTTTTGTAATTTTTTTTATCATACCGTACGAAGGATGCCTCCAATCTTTTTCTCTCACACCATTGCCCGGCTCCGCGGCGACTTCGCTCGTTGACTCGCACGGCTCGCAGGCACAGAACTCTCTTTACCGTTTCGGGACCGACGAACCAAAATTACTCGTAACAAGATTTATTTCATTTAAATGAGGATGTGCGCTAGGCGCGCTCTCTCGGCTAGAATGCGACACGAGGCACAGATACGCGGCATGGACGAACCGGGAACTCTTTAGGCGTTCCGACGCTTAAGCACCCGACTATACGGCGACGGGCCTCTCGCGGCGCGAGCAGCTCATGCTGATGTTGGGAAGCAGTTTTCTTCTTCCTTCATCTTTTGGTTCTCGTGAACGGTACAAGTCATTCACGTTACTGTGGGAAGAAATTCGGTTGAGACGACTTTATTTGGAAAATGGGGAAAACTTTTATTATGTTACTCGGTCAATTTTGTGTCTTCGATTAGGCGATAGCGGTCGGGTGGATGGGTCAGACATTTTTTTTTTTAATGAGCCATTTGAAAACAAATTGTTTTACGGATCGATCTTATGGATATATGATAAAAAATATTTCTTTCATACTCGTTTCCGTTTTCCGGTTATTCGAGACACAGCAGTGATTTTCGCCCTCCGATTTCGGGTTTTCGTGTTTTTTACCCAATTTTTTTTTTCGTTAAAAATTAACAACATGGTAAGCTTATTCAGACAGGTAAACGCGAGGCAATTGATCGTATAAAATTAATATCACATGCCAAAATCATACACATCAGTAATTGATCGGATGGATGGGCCAGACATTTTTTTTAATGAGCCATTAAAAAAAAATGTTTTACAATCGACCTTATGGATATATGATAAAAAAATATTTCTTTCATACTCGTTGCTGTTTCCCGGTTATTCGAGACACAGCGGTTATTTTGACCCTTCGTCGCCTTCATGTTTATTCGACGCGAGATAAATCGTGGCTTTTCTATTTTACCCGTTTTTTTTTTTCGTCAAGAATTATTAACAGTGAAAGCTTATTCAGAGAGATAAACGCAAGGCAATTGGGCGCATAAACTTCATTTCCCGTGCCAGAATCATACGCGTCGTTAATTGATCGAATCAATAGAGATTCATCGGTTTAATTGTCGTATGCAAATATCACTGGGACGACGTATAATCCGTATGCGTATTATTTATAAATCCTTTGTCAATAATCGACTATATCGTCGATGGTACATCGACACCGAATGCTCGATGCGACGCGATGGTGAATTTGATTTGAAACCTTTTTTTTATTTTTTGTCCTTCTCATTAGATTTATGCTGTTCGGTCAATTTTATGTCTTCGATTAGGTGGATAGTGATGGATGGACCAGACGTTTTTTGAATGAGCCATTTTTAAGCACATTATTTTATGGATTGACCTGGAGAATATATAATAAAAATGATTTCTTTCGTACTCGTTACTGTTTCCCGGTTAATCGAGACCTAATCGTGATTCTCAATCTTGGTCCACTTGGTGTTTATTCGACACGAGACCAATCGTGCCTTTTTACCTGATTTTTCCGTCAAAAATTAATAAAACTAAAAGTTGATTAACAAATTAATAATTATTATTTCTGTCGCACTCGTTACTGTTTCTCGGTTAATCGAGTCCCAATAGTGTTTCTGATCCTTGGTCCACATGGTCTTTATTCGACGCGAGATAAATCGTTTCTTTTTGTTTACCCGATTTTTCCGTCAAAAATTAATAGAACTAAAAGCCGGTTAATAAATTCATAAAAATAAGTCCCGTAAAGCCAGACATACGCGAGGCAATTAATCGCATGATATTCATTTCACATGCCAGAATCATACACAACGTTAATGGATTGAATAAATAGGGATTCATTGCTTTAATTGTCGTATGCAAATATTCACTCGGACGACGTATAATCCGTATTATTTATAAATCACTGTCAATAATCAATTATTTCGTCGGTGGTACATCGGCGCCGAGTGCAACCGATGCTGAACGATGGTGAATTTAATTCGGAAACCTTCTTTTTTTCTTTTTTTTTTTCTTCTCATTAATTCACCAGTAGAGTGAGATTCGAAAGCACTGGCTGCATTGATGAGGGATTTCGCCGACAGGCGGCATACCGCATTGACGTGTATTACAGTCGAAGCGCGTTATCCCCGCTGCTTTTGCGGTCCCTGACAGGGATGAGGTGTCACGTGTCACTGACACGTCCACGGAATATATTTACACCCACGGTCCAACACGGTCCCACACAGAGATCCCGTAACGCTCGAGAATTTCTCGATATATTCCACCGCTTGCATACTCGCTTCTCTCTTTTCACCACATATTTTCTCGCCACTCGATTTTTTTTTTTTTTTTTTTTCAATGAAATTCTTTTTTCACTCGTTCTTCTCCCTCCCCAGAAACGCGTTTTTCCCTAACACTGTATTATTCGATGAGTCCGTGAAAATTATTGGGTGGTGGGGGAGTGAAAAAAAGCGCGCTTTGACGAATTCGACGGGATTTCCGATAACTGGCCGTAGTCGAGCAGCGATTTTAGCACAGGCGCAATATTGAAATAACGCGGATTTCCGAGACGTCGCGTCGATGATAAAACGGAGAGAGGCATTTCCGTTGATAATATTGGCGTCGCGATAATTTAGTGAATTCTCGACCGGCACACTGGAAAATTGCGCGGAACTCGATAGAATGAATTTTTTTTTTCGGACGCTGCTTTTCGGATCGTTGATATTTAAAAAAAAAAATTTTATTGGCTCTTCAACCGCCAAGGCTCTGCCGTTGAAAACAAAATTCTAGTTAAAAAATTCGGTCCTATGCGGGATTTTTTTTTTATTTCGAGGTCGTTTCGAGATCGAAAATTTAATAGAGTTTCCTGGATGGGATGTTCGAGCTTGGTCAGGGACGAACGGTTAGATAAAATGAAAAAAAAAAGTGTCGAAATATTTTGATCCACGGAACGCTTCGTGAAAATGCTTATCGTAGATTTTATGAAACGAAGAGAGGAATTTCCGTCGATAATACATTGGCGACGCGATAATTCGGTGAATTCCCGCCCGGCACGCTGGAAAATTGCGCGGAACGAGTTAATTCAATTTTATTTTATTTTTTCGAACGCTGCTTTTCGGATCGTGCATAATTTTTTTTGTTTTATTGGCTCTTTAACTGTCAAGGCTCTACCGTTGAAAACGAAATTCTAGTAAAAAATTTCGACGTTGCTGTTTTTTTGTTTTAAAAATTTCGAGGTCGTTTCGACATCGAAAATTTAATAGAGTTTCCTGGAAGGGATTCGCGCTTGTTCAGTGACGAACGTTTAGATAAAATGAAAAAATGCGTCGAAATACTTTGATCCCCGGAACGATTTGCGAATACAGTTATCGTAGATTTTATACCGAGAAGTCGTATCCGCTATCTGTTTGCTCGGCGAGTGCAGACACACACACACACAAAAAGGAGCTGTGCCGGCGGCGAGAGGGCAATGCGTAAACGGAGCTCTCTTCGACGCTCTCGTATGGCCTACACTGTATTTGCACTGGGAGTGATTCAAAGACGAGAACGTAGTCTCAACGTTCGCGGGACTGCAGGTACATTCGATACGATATACAACGTAACAAGTTTCTCTTCGATAGATAGTCTCCTTCTCATTTAGATGAAATAAAAAATAAAAAATAAAATCGATAATTAATCAAATCCCAAATGGAATTTTTTGCTTTTATTCGTCAATGTTACGCGCTCCTTGGCTCTTGGTAAAGAAAAGATTCAATCAAACGAAGTATAGAAATACTACGAATGTACCGAAGCGGAGGAGAATTTTCTGTTCTCGATTTAAAACGAAATCGATAATGAATCAAATCTCAAAAGAATTTTCTGCTTTTATTAGTCAATTTTACATGTCCCTCAGCTCTCGGTAAAGACCAAAGATTTAATTAAACGAATTACAGAAATACTACGAGTGCAACGAAGCGGAAGATAATTTTCTGTTATGAGTTTAGTTAATTCAGAAGACAGAACACATAAGTATATGGTAATTGAGTTCTCGAAAAATGGTTGCTTGATTGATTAAATAATTAATTTAGACTCGTACGTTTTTGAAGTAACTTAATTTGACTATAAAATTTGCACGATCGAGTTATCAGTCCGCAGATATGTTATCGATAGTCGATTCTGCAGTGTCCAAAAAAATGCATAATGAGTGGAACAGCGAACAGAACAATTCCGAATCGTCGACGTTCGATAAAAGTTTAAAATAAAAATAAAAAATAAAATATTAAAAAAAGGTTGTACTGAAAGTGTCGAGATTGAAAGAGATAAAAGGCGTGAGATAATGGAGTGTGACAGAGTATAACATCGGAATGCCGACGAGGGACGAGAGCGTTTAATTTCTTCGGTCGAAAAGGAGGAGACTAGGGAGAACGAAGGGGGGGGGGCGCTCGGTGAAGGGCCTCGAGAAAACGTCGGGGATAAAGCCGAGGAATTGAATAATTCATGCGACCTGACGAATGTCGTGCGGAAGGGCCAGGGCTCTATCACTCCCCCCTTCTCGCAGTGTATACAACGACGAGGGCTCGGTAACCCACTGATGTCGAACTCGTACTCTGCGCGACGGTGAGGCCCACCGCGCGCCGTCCCGGCACAAACCTGGACGTATATTTCAATTTATGAAACTGTTAAAGCCTCCTTCTCGGGATATAAAGGACTCGGTGTTCTTATATCGCACGGACCTTCGTGCACGCTTCGCCTCCGATCTCCCTTTCGAGATCCCCCACTCGACATGCCATTCCAATATCCATTTCATCTATTTTTGCCCTTCGCGCATTCCTCTTTTATATATGTATATATATATATGTACTTTATTCCGATAAAATAAAAAAATAAAATCTCAAAGTCATTTCAAGTAACTCGATAGAAATAACTACATTATATCTGTGTTATTTTTTAAACCTTGTTCGAATGTACAATGCAACAATAAACAATTTAAACTTCGCGAAGCTTCATTTATAAGAAGGAAAGAAACATTAAGAAAAATGGCCCGACAGTGAAACAATAAACATAGAATGCTATATATATAAAACCGATTTCAGCACTACATTCAAATGTGAGTAATATTTTGTAAATTTTTTCCTCACCTCACATATTTTTCACTTAATATTCGTAATGTTATCACTCGCCTATTTCCACGAAAGCTCGGCTTTCCATACCTAACCGTGTCACGAAGCACCGAAGCGTTTAGTGTAATGGTACGATGTATAATGGTATACGATGTATACCGTGCCACGCGATATACAGACATCTGCATAGAGTGCAGCAGAACCGTGGAGTAAACACGTCACGGAGACTCCGGGTGACCCGTTGCGCACAGTGCGGAGAGATACTCTCCCATCGCTGTCCGATTTCACCTGTCCGTTCGTTTCTTCCGGCGCTCGCTCACCATCTCCCGGCAACGCACGTGTACCATTCCCACGTAAAAATCTCTTAAACGACACACACGCGCACCTTTTTATTAACATATCTATAAAAATATATATGCATGAGTAAACAATAACAACAACAACAACAACAACAACAACAACAACAACAACAACAACAACAACAACAACAACAACAACAACAACAACAACAACAACAACAACAACAACAACAACAACAACAATAATAATAATAATAATAATAATAATAATAAATATATGACGACGGCTTAATTCCATGGGTCTTCGATGGATAGGGCGTACAGGCATACCTTATATGCCTTTCTGGCGTTCGACCATCCATTTTTATCTATAAAATAATAAAGTTTAAGCCGATTGGTTACTCACACCGACACGCACAGATACTCAAAGATCCTCAGACAGATACTCACCGATACTCACCGATACTCATACATGCTCAAACATACTCACACATACTCATATGAATACTCACACATGCTCACACATACTCATCGACGCTCACAGCACTCGCACAGATCTGCGAGCGTACGAACCAACGTAACCGCTAGTATATATATATATATATTGATTTTTTATTTCGCGTTTGTGTGCCAGAGGAGGACTCGCGTATTTATGTGTGCGTGTACGTAATGCCCTGCATCGTGGGGGGTTGCCGGTCGCGCCGGGCGAGTCGCGGTACCTGAAGGGGCTTCGTCGGACACGGGACCTTGCCGCCTTTCCAGGGGGTGTAAATGTGTGCGGCCAGCAACGAGGGTAGGGTAATTGTTTCGCCTCCGGTAATTCTCATTTTCTCTTTCTCTGCTCCCCGGCCACGAGGACTTTCTCGCTCGGTTATTTTCCCCTCCCCGTACCGACTCGTTACCTCGAACCCGCGAGGAGCTTTCTTCCCCTCCATTACTCTGGGTTCTTTCTCCTTTTGTTCCTATACTCGTGCACTCCCAGGAGCATTACTCCCGAGTGAAGGAACGAACAAACGAGACGAGGAGAGTCACTACGCCGGCTCTGGCCGACGGTGCTCCTCCCGGTTGTAACCAGTCGGTGGGTCGTTCCGCGGTGAAGTAATTACGCCGCGAATCACTGCGCCGTTACCGCGAAAGCGTTAATGTTACGTGCCGCACGGGATTGCACCGCGGACTGTATAGATGTACGGGGCTGTTACTGATTACGGCACGGTGGGCTTTGCGCGATCGAGGAAACTACGTGGATCTCGTTCCTCGAGGCACTCGCGGACTCCGGAGGGGTCAGGGTCGCGGTTTCTTACAATGAACGAATCGCCGACTTTTAACTGCACGGGCGCGCCGATTGAGCGGATAACATTTTTCAGCATTATTATGAATTTTTTTTTTTTTATTTATATGTATTTATTGGAGACTGGGGAACGTAACTTTTCACCAATTTATGGGAACGATTGTTCTTATATTAAAATAATAATAATAATGTTTAAATGTTTTTGCTCTTTGCTCTTCTGGCAGTGAATTGGCCTTCCGGGTTGGGGTCGCGTTTTTTACAGTGAACGAATCGCCGACTCTTAGCTGCACGCGTGTGTTGAATGAGCGGATAAGATTTTTCAGAATTATTATAAAAAAAAGAAAACAGTTTTTATGTAAGTGTATTTATTGGACACTGAGGAACTTAACTTTTGACCAATTTACGGGAACGATTGTCCTTTAATGAAAAAAATGTGTTTAAATATTTTTGTTCTTTGCTCTTATGGCATTGAATTATCCTTCGAGGTCAGGGTCGCGTTCCTTACATGTACGAATTGTTGCCTTTTAACTGCACGAACGCGCTGATTGAGCCGATAAGATATTCAGCAAAATAAAAAAAAAATGTTTTTATGTAAGCAAGTTTATTGGTCACTGCGGAACTCAACTTTTGACCAATGTTGGGAACGATTATCCTTCTATGAAAAAATAATAGTAACAATCCCATGCAACGCAAAACTCAGTAAATTGTCAAGTTTGTCTCCGTCGCATCTGAGAAAATAACAATATTTTGATATTTTTGCTCTTTGCTCTTACAGCATTGAATTACTCTTTGGTTCTGCCAGTTGTCTTCAAAATAAATTCCTGGATTAAACGCATCCATAAATTTCTTTATTTTTACCCAACGGTTCGTCCCGTAGAATTTTTCTCCGCGAAAGCGCATCTCTTCTTGTTACAATTTTTTGTTTTCGTAAAAAAAACTCCGAGTCCGGAGTGTCCGAAAATCCGCAGTCTCCGGGCGTTTATCATAATTCACGAGAGCCGACGTGATCCCGGTGCTCGGCCTCGACGCTGCCTCGTAGCTCGCTCCGCCGGGATCTTCGGGATAGAGAGAAGTGGAGCACAGTGCCATCAGCAGCGGCATCCACCGAGGACTTGGAATTCCGAGGCAGCTGGTTCTTCCTCGCTGCCGCTGCTGCTCTCCTTGTGTTCCGGATCTAAGCTGATCCGCTCGCTCCGGACTCCCTGTTCGGAATAAAGAATCAAACCATCTTCTTTCTCCTCCCCGCGTCTTCTATATTTTCCCGCACCGTCCGATCGCTATCCTCTTCTTCACCGGCGCAAAAACACGTTCTGCCCTATACGTACACAGACACACACGCCGCTTCACGTACGAAGTTGAACCCTTTCCTTCCTCAAACCTCCCTGGCGCGTGTCTTTTTTTTTTCCGTGGCGAACGTCCGGCACGTTCTCCGCTCCGCACACACACGGAGCACACCGGAACATCCGCTTTTGTACGTACGAGCACTGCCGCGCGATGATCTTACTGCAAGCTGCTGCAGCGTACTTTTGCACCCCCTCGCTCTCTCATATTCTCTCGCGACGGCGGAAAAACTCGGCCACGCGCGAGGATGAGCACGTGCTGCCCCACGGCGCAAAGACGTACGTACGTGTGAAGCAGTGCCATGCATGTAACGGGCTGGAATACACATGATATACGTATCATGTACATCCGACGGACTGCGGAACCGACCGAGCTGTGCAGAGCTCTCCTGCTGCAGCTTTGAAGAAACACGTGCGAAAAACGCTGCCACAGATATTCGCCGAACTTCGAGTTCTTACTTCGACTTTTTAGATCTCGGAGGTCTTTTCGGTAATGGAAGTTTCATTGGCAGTTTTTTTTATGTCGGGTTATTGAAGACTTTGATCGTTTGAGGACGGGACGTTTTAACTCTGTTGTTGGAATCTTGGCTTTTCGCTGAGTTCTTTGTTTTCGTTTTAATTAATAAAAAAACGAGAAATATCATCGTATTGATTTTTGAGAGAAACAATTCATTTTTCAACTAGACACTTATGTACATTTTTCGTTAATTCATTTTTGCAATTTTTTACACTTAGGTTTCAAAAAATTTACGTTGGAATTGTTAAAAATAGTAGCTTATTAGTAAAATTTTATTCAAGAATTTCACTGATTTCAAATTGAAGAAACTATCGAAAGATAGCTATTTAAAGTCAACGTCGCAAGTGTGGTGAGTTGGGCATAAAATTCTTGACGTTATCGGGGATTTTTATTGACAAAATATAATTTTTATCCCATAAATCATGAATTGCATCTCGAGCGTTTTTGTACGTTCGTGAGTTTCTTCGTTCGAGTTACACTCGCGTACAAACGCGACTGTTCGGTTTTAGCGAGCTTCCGATATTTTCAATGTTCGCCAGTATCTCGCACTTTTGTTCTTCCGCGCCACTTCCAGCCGTCTCGCTGCTATTCCTCTCGGAGGATCGAACGAAGCCGCGGAGAACGAGAGATAAGGATTCTCCCCGGTGACCATTGTGTCACACTCGGTCACACGTATATACGCATTCAGCCACGTTGCAAACTTATCTGAAATCCGTTTCGCTCCGAGTATCGATCGCGCGGCTGGTGGCGGAACGCGATTCTCAAACGATTTCTTGTTCTTTTTCTTCTTCCGCTTTTCTCGGATATATCGAAAAAGCTGTCGCCGAGCGAAGCACTTCGGTCTCTCGCCACGCTTTTTTGCGACGTACCGAGAGGGAGGGAGGGCATTATCGATAACGAGAAACGTACATTACTTCACACCGTTTCTGGTCCGGGATATAAATATAATATATCTTGCAGCAACAATGCAGTGGCTCGCCTTTGGTAACATTTTGAGATGCGATGAAATTTTATTTTTTCTTATTTGATGAAAAATAGAAATTACTAAATTGACAGTGACATAAAAGGTTAATTTTTTGAAACTTGTTTTCGCAGCATTTCTGCCCGTGGAATTTCGATATATCGAGCAGTAATGTAGTGCCTCGCGTTTGGTAAAATGTTGATACCCGATGAAATTTTATTTTTTCTTATTTATAGAAAAATAAAAATGACTAAATTGACAGTGAATTAAAAGGTTAATTTCTTTTAATTTGTTTTCACAGCATTTCTGTCCGTGGGATTGCGACATATCGTTCGGCAATAATGCAGTACCTTAGTAAAATGTTTCTATAAAACGAAGTTTCATTCCTTCTTGTAAACAAAAATTATTACACAAGATAAATTGCCAGTGAAAGAGAAGATAAATTTCTTTAATTGGTCTTCGCACAATTTATGTCCGTGGTCTGCGATACACCGTGGCGTAATAATGCGGTGCCTTGGTAAAATGTTCGTATAAGACGAAGTTCTATTTTTTCTTATAAAAAAAAATGATAAACACAAATAAATAACTAATGATTTAAAACCTTACTTCTTGTTAACTGGTCTTTGCACCATTTCTGTCCGTGGGATTGCGATATATCGTCCAGCAATAACGCAGTGCCTTGGTAAAACGTTGCTATAAGATGAAGTTTTATTTTTGTCTTATTAAAAAAAAGCGTAATAAAAGCTTCATTTTTATTATTCGCTGGTATGAACAACGCGGAAGTTAATGGAGTAACTTTTTGCGCCTTGATGCTCGTACAAGGTGTACCACGGGCCGAGCCCGTAAAGAAAATTTCAAAAGCTGTTATTCATGCAAAGATAAAAGGAGATATAGACTGCACAGTTATCTTCACTCGCTGGGCTCCGCTGCGAAAAGGCGCGAGCTCCGAGGATAAGTCCTGCGGGTTAGATAAGGGTCCTCCTCGGGCGAACGACCACGAGCGGATCGCACGGCCAACCGACGGCGACGGGCTTTCTCTCTAATCGTAATCGCGCGATAGAGCCGTCGTAGAATAATTCCCTCGTAATGTGAGCCGAGCCGGTGAATCTTTCGGAGTGTCAATATTGACGCTCTTTTAACGCGATAGATTCCGGCATTTCCGGCGCGAAATCGGCTATGACGAAATGCAACAACGAATCATAAAATAAAATAAAATAAAATAAAATAAAATAAAATAAAATAAAATAAAATAAAATAAAATAAAATAAAATAAAATAAAATAAAATAAAACAAAAATGTTCTCATTCGACGGATTTCGCGCATCTGCCTTTCCCCATTCGCTCGAAAGTAATTGAGCAAGCCATCTGGGGCAATTTCGCGGTGGATCTCAATCATTCTCACGAAAATCGTGAAAAGTGGAGGAATGAGAGTGAAAAAAGAAAAGAACGGGCGAGAGAGTCGTTTAAAAAAGAATAAAAAAAACACGTAAGATAGAAACTTTGGTGTAATTTCGAAGACAAACGATTCGCGTTTGTATGGAGGTAGAAGCGAGGCGAGGAGGGCCTGTACGCTCGTGCTGGTAGTCGAGTGAAATGGGTGTGCGAACGAGACGTCAGAATGGAATTAAGGTACGTCGCTGCCGCTACCGGAAAGCTCCGGCGAGTCTCCTCTTTCGCGAGGCTTCTCCTCGCTCCCTCGTCTCTCTACTCGTCTTCCGTCGCTATGTGTAACTCCGTTGGAAACCTCGGTGGAAACGAGCTTCGGTCGAAGAATGCCTCAGGATCCTTCCTGACGTTCTCTCCGTCTTCTCGTCTTTCCTGTCTGCTCTCTACACACATATATATATGTATCGATGGGTAAGAATAAAAGAGCCGTAATATACCGACTGCAACGCCGGCCTTGCGCCCTTTTCATTCTTACTCGACGATATATATATATATATATATATATATATATATATATATATATATATATATATATATATGGTTCGTCCTTTGCCTGCGTTCTCTTTCACCCTCACATTTTTCTCGCGCGCTCCTCGCGTGGATGGGAAACGAGGGAGATAGCTAAGAGCAAGCCTGCACCGAGCCCGTTCTACTTTCGTCCGGACGGCACATCCGAGATTAGGTGGTCTTTTTATTTTCATCCGAGATTATCACTTTGGATCGATCCTTCAACGAGGGAGTGGGTGGGGGTAGGAGATACAGAGAGAGCGAAGCCCACCGCGGAGCGGAAGGAAGACCGATGGCTCCGATCTACGATTCTTCTGCGGGATTGTTTCCTGCCACGGGAAACTGTATTCCCTCGCCTCTCCCTCTCTCGCGGCATTTCCGTCTCTCGCACGGCATGCACGGCTTTCGGTGCTCTATCCATCCTCGTCCCATTTTCCTCGCTCGAACCGGGTGTGCAGGAGAGTATATATCGCACGTAGCCGAGGAAAAAGGATTGCGGGACTCTCGGGTGAAAGGTGACTTTTCGAGGATGGCAAAAAAGGGTAGGAAACGGGTACATGTGTGGGCGGATGCGGGGGGAGGGAAGCGAAGAGTAGCTGGAGATAGACGGTGGTCGTTTATTCGAACCAGCAAAAAAAAACAAAAAAAAGTAGGAATGTATAAAAATGAGCTGGACCGAGAGGCTGTCGAGCCTTTTCGCGAAGACTTCTGAGCTTTTATAGATTTACGATTAAGGGCCGTGACGAAGCACCCTGGATCTCTCCTTCCTGGGAAATGAGGCACGAGATACAATAATACAAAGGAATCTTGAAGTTTTTGTTTTTCGTTTTTTAGCATTTTTTTTTTTCTTTTCTTCGTATAGTCGTGAAGCTTGTCCGGAATGAAGTCAGGCTTGGAAGTTGCGCAGAGTACACAGTTTGTTCGCTGCGTTCGGTACATTAGGAAAGATTAATGGTGCAAACGTTCGGCATGGTACACACACCCTGGCGGCGAATGGATAGGACAAAAAGTAACTGTTTCAACCCCTCGGGACACACGAGCCAACGTGCAAGACGCGCCCCTGCGAACAAGAAAGAATATTACTTTCCTTATTTCGTTTTTACCCCTTTCTCTGTGCCTTTCCTTCGCCGCCGTCCCGGGTTACGTGCGGCAAATAAAGGAAGAAGAAAAAATATATAGGAGTCGTGAGTTTCACAGATAGTGGAAAAAGGAAAGGGAGTCTAGACCGATTAGTGCGTTCGGTCGCCGGAACTCGGAGAAAAGTGTAACGTATATACGAGGCAAACGAACCGCGCGGCTGCCGGCGAAATCCGCTCGGACGTCGAACCGGAAGTGGCCGGAGTTGCCGGAGCGTGGAAGAGAGGATAGGAAAGAGGAAAGGAAAAAAAACCGGCATGGTGGAAAGACAAATAGAATTCGGGAAAAAAAGTTTTTCTTGGTACACGGAGATTTAATAGTCGGTGGAGTCTTTGTTCGACGGCGAAATTGTAGCGAATGGGTGAAAAATTTTTCTCGAGAACGCTGTCGAGTCGAGATTTCGTTTATGATTTTTTATAAGGTGTATAAAAGGAGTTTCACTGACAAGATTTTTTGTTGTTGAAATTACAATTTTTCTTGTAGTGCACTATAGGAAATTTGCGGTGTGAAATGCGATGGTGTAAGTGGTGAAAACCGTTCAAAGGTGTTATTGGTTGGTACAAGAAAAATGTTTGTTTCAGTAACATGGCATGTAAAAGGACAAGTTTGTATACTCAAGCCTTGACAAACGAGTTTGTCACATATTTAACGAAATCATTTTTACGGAACGTCGTATTCCTATTTTACGAAATTATTTTTTACTGTCTACTTCAAGCGTTTTAACTCTTTTTACTCATTCACGAGTAAGTCTCGGCGTTACTGTACATCTTTACAGTGTTAGAATGTACGTTTTCTAAGCACCACTGATTTTACACCTCATGTTTTACACCATATTTGGCCACTGTTATTACCACCATAGTAACAGACCTATATGGACCACATGGCGGTTTTAAAGTGGTGTTGAATTGTACATTTGCTTTGGTGATGTAGATGAGTTGTCGCTAAATGAAAAAATTCGCCTCCGAGATGCCTGCGCGGATAAGAAACCGATCCTAATAGCTCTATACATCGGTGGGGTGAAAAAAACTTATTTCTTTTTCTCTCCGACACGCATCGTGTAAATACTGTACGGCCAATATCGTGAAGCTATATAGACCCAGTGCGGCCTTCCTCCAAACGCTGCTCGCACGATAACGATTGGATCAAAGTGGCCGCTCGCCGACGTCGTCCCGATAAAACTCCCACGCAATAATGGAAGGCACAAACGCGCGTAGATTCACCTCGGATAATTAATAGCGAAGTGAGCCGCGCGAACGATCGCGTGCCGCCAATGAGTGCGATCGCAAAGATAATATAGAAGAAACATAACGAAATAAAAAAATGACAGACAGAAAATAAACGGCGAGTGGTGATTACATTCTCGGAAAGATTAGTCAATGACATTTTCTCCGATTATTAATGCCGAACGGCGTGCACCACCTTCCCGTCTCCTACTTTTTTCATCGTGTTCAAAGGGTCCGTCGATTTCACGCAAAAATTAGTTTCATTTTTTATTTCCAATTCTTTCCAACCGACATAAAAAAATACATGTTTTTTTTTGCATTAAATCGACGGAGCCGTTTAAATCGCCGATAAACCGTGATAGCATTTTCCTCGCAATGTTTACGACGCTATCGTGAGCTCTGATGCGTCATCCCCATCCGCGATTACCCGAGCCGATATCGTGGAACACAGATTGCAAATTAGCGGTTTCATGATCGAACCATTTTTTTAGATAGGGACAAAACGAGAAGAAGTAGAAAATTCTCTCCTCGCAACTAGAACTATAACGTTGCCATTCAACGCTCCTGTCGAACCTCGTCGTAACTCCGTTATGGGACTATTTTCTCGATATATTTGACCGGGCTTCGGCGACTCAGTCGTCGGGATAAATTGATTTCCGCAAATCGGCGACAGTCCAGCCGGCCGCTGGGCCGTTTCGCCCCCACGTCGGGTCGTCCCTCCGCACCGCGCAAGAAGCGATCCCTCGCGCCGCGGAGTAATTTTTTTCCTCAATCTCCGTCAAGCCACGAAATCTGTCCCAAATGAGAAAACCTGCCTCGAAGGGTCGCCATTACTCTCCGCAGCATGAAAATCCCGCCATAGCCACGTACAGGGAAAGAAAGGGAGAAATCCTCGTACGATTAATTCCCAAGACGTTTGCCGGTCTCGCTCTCTTAAACTCGGCCCAAAGTATCTATTTATCCCAAAGACACTTAATCCTCCGCTCCTGCTCAGCTCACGATTACTTTCATCTCTCCTCCTCGTTAAACGGACTTTCTCATCGCACATCCCAAATAATCCCACGAGCCCGATCGACCCCCTTTTCCCGCGCTCAATCGGCCGGCGCCCGAGATGCGCGTCGTTAACGTCCCCGATATTTGGGCTCGGGTATCGCGGAGCCTAAAATCGCCCGGTAAGGAACAAGTTCGGCGAAGCAGGAGCGCCGCGAGAGAACGCAAAAGGGCGCAAGAACATGAAGAGAACGCAAGAGATCGCCGACGACGAGAAAAAGCCTGAAGAGGAAAAAGAAAAATTGCGAGTCGGAAGTAAAAGGGAATGAGCCGGGGAAGGATCTTCGGTGAGAAAAGGGATGGAGAGACGGAGGATGAAACGGGACGAAGCATCGGTAGTGAATGAGAGAGAGTGTTGAGGGAAAGGCGTGCCACGTATCCAGTGTGATTTCCCCGGGGTAAGGTCGGACGATCAGACGATCGAGTGGGTGGTTGAAAACCGCATTGGGAAACCTAATATCCCGGGGATCTCTCTTCCCTCCGGGTCGGTTGTGGCTCGTAGTCTGCCGACGCGACGGAACGAGGGAGACGGCAGTTGCAACGAGGTGGTAGCAGCCAGGAGAGCCGAACGGCGCGAGGGCGGTGGCGAACGGGTGCGGCGAAGTAACCCGAGAACCTCTTCGCGCGCTCTTCTACGTCTTCATGGGTTTTGCGCATCGCGCATCTATATCGCTTCCTGGACGGTGAAACCGAGGGGCGAAGGTACAGTTCGAGCCAGAGAGCTCAGGGCTGACATTGTCGCCGATCCGTCAGCTTCACCGTTTTTGGGCCCGACGCGAGGAGACTGTACGCGAGCGAACCCAAGTTCCACCCAGGGATGGGCGAGGTGGAAGGTCGGCTCGAGCGCCTGTTACAGTCCTCGTACTCGAGGGCTCGTCCCTCTTATACCACGCTCGTTTCCTATTCACGACGCACACCAGCGGCCCACACTTCCCTCCCGCTCCTTATTTCCTCGCCGAGGAACGTTTCCCGCTTAATCGGCAATATGTACTTGCGGCACGATCGATTTTCACCGAACGTAACCCGCGGCTCTTTCCGTCGGGTCTTCTCGAGTTACGTGCACGCTCGCTTTGGGGCCCTGAGTGCGGATTTTGTTAATGGGGGTTAAATGACTTTTATATGTGTATTACTTTTGTCGAATGATTTTGAAGTTGGGTAGTCCGTAGGTTGGGAAGGTTAATGGGCTGGATTTGGACGTCATGTTTTTTTATTGGAAAATTTTACCATCGAATGTCGAGATTGGGTACAGTTAAACGAGAAAAACAATTGTCACGTTGGTGTGTTAAGATTCGTTTATTAAATTAAAGCCATGAATGGGTTATAGGTTTATATTTTTTCGTTCGGACTTCCGGAATAATTTGTGGCGGCTGATGAGATTTTGAGGAAATAAAAATACTATTCTGTAAATTCTTAAACGTGTAATTTTAAGTTTCTATAAAAAGATTCTCAACGATTCAAACATCATTAAACCAAAATAATTTTGTTGTCTACGGACCGTTGATAAATTTATATTTTTGGAAATTGTAGTTCGTTCGAAATCTCAGAATAATTTTCCATGGCGAGAAAAAATTACGAGAAAAATGAAAAGGACCCGAAACACGGATCTCGTTAATGGGCATTGATTAATTGGCATATTGGTACCACAATGCGAAAAGTTCGGTGTTCTGTATTTCGGAACGTAAGTGGGTTATATTCGGACTGCACGTAAAAAAAAAAAATATATATATATATATATTACCATCGACTATTTGACATTCGGTAAAGTTAAACGAAACATACAGTCACATTAGCGTATCGAGATTCGTTTGTCAAAATAAATCCATGAATCGATAACAAATTTATATTCTTTCAATCGAACTTCCGGAATAATTTATCGTGCGGGATAAAACGTTGGAGAAATAAAAAAACCGGACTCCAATCGTTGAAACCTTAAATTTCAGTATCTATAAAAAGGTTTCTGGTAATTGTAACATTATTGACGCAAAATAATTTTCCTTATCTACGTCTCGCTGATAAGTGTATATTTTTGGACCAAATTGGAGTTCATTCGAAATCCCAGAATAATTTTACGCGAGAGACGAAAATTACGAGAAAAAAGAAATGCTCCACCACTCGCTGTAAAGCTACGCGGCGTTGCGAACTCGACGCGCGAAATCGCCCCTTGGTTCTTTACTGTTGCGAGTGGAGTCGGTTGGATTCGTCGGTACTTCCACCCTCCATTGGAAAAGCACGTTAACCGGGAACAGGAGCCAAAGAAAACCTTAAAAATCCATTCAGCACGGGCCATTAAGCTTCGTGCTTTTCCTAAACCCCTCCCTTCGAGCAAACATCGTTTTTTCTTCCTTTCTTTCCTTTTTTTTATTTCCTCACTCTTCGCTTCTAAAACAAACAATCGAGATCTCTCGTTTGTTTTCTCTAGCTCGACGACGAGTCACCTCGACAGATTTCGTTACTCCGATTATTTTTTTTTCCTTCCCGCTGGCTTTTCTCGCAGACAGACAGACAGACGGACGAGAGAGATATTCCTGCTTCTCAACCTCGGCTGTTGACGCGTCGCACACTTGTTCCTGGTAATTGCGGCTCGAAGGGTCCCCCGATGAGAGTGCCGTGACTGCTCTGTGCGTTTCGTTCCGGAAATACAAACCGCTGCCAATAAATTTGCATAGTGCGGAGCTCCGCGAAGCTGCCTAAGTATTGCCATCTACGAACCAACGTTTGCCATTGAATCATATTAATTCCCATCCAAAGTTTCAGCAATTTTATTTTCATTCTTTTTTTTTGTTTTTTTTTTTTAAACCTTCCGTGCCGCTTATTCGAGCATCATAAAAGTCGAATTAAATCAGCGCAAAGCTTTTCTTACGCGAAAAAAAAAGAATAAATCTCTCGGGACCCAGCTGAAAAATTCTTTAAGGCGAGTTTCGTGCAGCCTTGCCCTCGGCGTGCGTGCGTGTCGGCGTGCCGAGATAGCCGATTATTAACTCGGCCCACGGTTATTGCGTACATTTATCTTTTTTCACCTTACTTAACCTCATTTGCCGCGTTCGCGTTCAGATTAAACGTTCGTACTTCAAAAAATTTGTTTCTCTCACCGTTCACCGTGTTCTCACGAGATTTATTCTCTACCCTGCCGGTCGGTGCAGTCTCGGTCGTGCCCGAAGTTCGAACCTACTCGTTGCGACAAAGAAATTATTGTAATTAATAAAATAAAGTGAAATAAAAGAAATCTGGTACATAATTCGTGACAAATTGATAATCGTCTCCGGCGATTTGTAATAATCCGGAATTTCGAACTATAACTGAATCAGCTCTGGCATTATAGATGCGCGCCCAGCGTTTAATATAACTGGGAGCGTAAACACAGCCGGTATGCTTAATTGCCTCCGCAGCACGAGGAGAAATCTCTTTATCGGCATTTATAAATCTCGCCGGCACCGATAGATCCGTCGAACACGAGAGCGTGCCAATATATATTTTATAATCTATGCCGAGACTTTTGCCGGAGCGGTTTGAGCACGAGTATGCAAAACGCGTGTGATACGCGTGGAGAGGCGAGTCCGCTCGAGTGACCGGTAGCTGTGTAGGCTTGTAACATAGGAACATCGACGGCACGGTCACGAAACCGGTCAACTATCGCGCCACGGGGCGGTTCCTCGCATCTATTTTATTTGTTTCGTTTAATTTATTTTATTCTTCCATTTACCTCTATTTAATATCCTATATCATCATCGCTTTCATCCCTGCGCCTTTCGCGAACGAGATAAATCTCCGAGAGAAGTGGATCTTAATGACTCCGGGCTGTCGATATACTCGTCCTATTCCCGTTGGCCGAAACTCTCAATAAGCGACTGCCGAGCGCTCGCGAACGGTTTCTCGAGCTCCGGCGAACGTCGATTTCCACTCTTTCGCATATTCAACCGCGAGCGGACGGAAATCTACTGACCTACCTGGAATATCGATATCGCGCTGCTCGCTTTACAATTTATTCGACCTAAAAATATTCACTATCTACGAGAATAATGAAGTACGATCCTACGAGACCCGCGCACAGGCACACAGAATTACTTAGCTTTAATCCTAAAAACAGCCCGCGAGCATTATATATGTATAGTCTGCATAAGCGACCGTTTATATACATCTCAGATATGCCGCACGGCGAGGATATCGTTAAATGAGAAAGCCAGACAGTGCATATAACGCTGCGAAATTCCTGCAAGCTACTACAATGATAAATCCGGATATCGGGATTGAAGATATTTTGAGGATATCAGCTCTTTGATACGCTCTCGTATCGGCTTTCGAGAGTTTGCCGAGCTCATCTATTCGTACGTTCGAATGAGCCTGTTATGAGAATTACGCGCGTACGTGTGTGGATGTACGTTCTTTTGAAAGAGGAGTCGGATCGCTAGCGGAACACGCGTTGCCCTTACGCGTTCCCTCTTTGGGAACACAAGCCGGAACTCCGCGGCTCTGCTTACATTCGTGGCGCCGAGGGTAAGGCTGTACTTTATTACCCTCAGGAGCGACGCTCTTCCCTCAGGACTCTCTTACGATCCAGGCGCCGGCGGCGTTGCTCTCACTCTCTCGCGCACTCCTCGGCTTTCTTCGCTCCGGCAAAGACGGAAGGCAATAGTACCGAACCGCGCTGGGTAGATGCGCGGTTCTAGCAGCGAACCGAGATGGAACTCCTCGCAGCGACAACGACTAGTCAAACCATTCTCTCCGGTTCTCGGTCTACACCCTCGGCTGTCCCGATCAGCCATGCACGCGAATTCCCGCTAAATTGTCCTCTGATGCCGATGCAATTACTTCTTACGTCGGAAACCACGGGAAGGTGTTGGCTCGTTGGTTGGCCCCGCTTCAATGTTCCAGAGACTCTTGGAGCCAACTCCACCTCGTTTAATTTCCGTGCTTCATTAATGGCTCGATCAGAGACTGTGACATTTTTCCAACATCTTCGCAGATTTATATTCTCCCGGTTTAGTTCTACTTATTTTTTGAAGATTGTTTTTGCAAACTTTTTTGAAGTCATTTTTTTGCCACTTTGAAGTTGTTTTGCAGTCTTGAGCCACAGTGAATAAAAATGCTTGCGGGCTGACAAAGCCAAAAATTCTTATTTCAATTCTACATTCAATTCTTACAATTCCATATGATATTGAAACAACGGCAGCAAAACTGTCAAAGTGACATGTCGTTTCAAACCCGTATGCAATTGTAAGAATTGAAAGTAGAATTGAAATAAGAATTTTTTTTCTTTGGCAGCCCGCAAACGAATTTTACTTGAGTCAGTGATATTTTTTTTCAGTTATGCACGCGAATTCCCGTTAAATTGTCCTCTGATGCGGATGCAATTACTCCTTACGTCGGAAACCAGGGGAAGGTGTTGGCTCATTGGTTGAGCCCGCTTCAATGTTCCAGAGACTCTTTGAGCCAACTCCATCTCGTTTAACTTTCGTGTTTCATAAATGGCTCAATGAGAGATTTTGCAATTTTTCCAACATCTTCGCAGAATTATATTCTCCCGGTTCAGTTCTATTAATTTTTTTGAAGATTTTTTTTGCAAACTTCTTTTGAAGTTATACATTTTTTTTCCACGTTGAAGTGGTTTTGCAGTTTTGTTATTCTGGTTTGAATGACATTTCATTCGCGGTCGTTGGAGACGTTCTACTGCAAGTTACAGCGCAATAACTCGACGTGCTAGAAACCCAGCTCTATCGTCTCAGCGGTCCCGCCCAGAAAACCGTCCGGCACACAAGCAGACACTAACAACCGTGACACCGAGATCGACGCCGCGAGATAATTGAAACAGCCGTTAATTAGCGAGACGACGAGAACAACGAGTGTCTCACGGACCGATTCCCCGACGAAAAGTTTGTTCCGCGGCCGCGCCGCTGTCTCCCGCGATCTCGCCGAGAACGATCTCACGGACACCCTCTCTCCAAAGGTTTTCAAACTTCAAGTGAAGTTTCCTGCAGAAAGAAACTTAGAAAAAAAAATAAAAAAATAAAAAAATAAATAAAAAAGAGAAACTTGTGCCCCACTTTCTTCGCGAGACACTCGATCGGTTTTCACCGTGTGTTCTCCACTTTGAGGACCATTTGTCGGTTCCACCCCTCCCCTCCCGTTCTCTTCTCTCCCTCGAATTTTTCACAAATTAGGTTCATCCCAGTAAATTCGTTGAAAGAGACGTACACGTTGCGCTTTGAAGTTTCGCGACTCCGCCCTCCTCCGCTGCCATTCGACTCCGGAAAAACCCCCGCAGCTCCCCGCGCCCATCCACACCAACACAGGACCAAAGAAATTCGATTTCTGTCCCGGAGCCTGTGTTCCTTCCCGAGCCGGACATATGGTCGGCTCTTGCTTATTACGTGGCTTGCTGCACTCACGGTCTCCTCGTACCGCGGCGTCTTCCAACCCTCCGCTCTTCGGGCTCTCCCGCTCTCTCCTCCGTCTCGCGAGAAGCTTCTTTCAAGCAGCCCTTGCACTCCCGCTTACGGACCCTTGGCCTTTCGCGCGTCCCCCGTCCCATCGACCTTCCGATCCCGAGTACTCGTATACCTATCTATCCGGGAACTTCTCGCCCCCTTTGTACCCGAAGCTCCGAGGCTGCTATCGGAGGGTCTCGAACGAAGGGACCGATAGCTGCCGAGTTGCCGGAGGCGGAAAGAACTTTCCCGAGCGTTCGCCAGAGAGAGCCGATTCCTCCCTCACCGACTCACCCGACACACACACGGACTCCTTCCGTAACCGTCGCCGTCTACACGGAGCTACTTTACCTCAATTAATATGCGCTAAAGTCGTTAATTAATGTTGAGCGATCGGGAGAAGGAGAGTACTGCACGAGAGTAGACTGCGGACACGGACGGATGGGCCGCGCCGGTGTGAGTGACGACTCCGACGTCGCTCTGTCCCGTAGCCTCGCTTATGATGATGATGCATTCTCCCATCTCCAGGCCGTTACCGGGATGGCGGAGTTGAGGTGTAGTTCCCGAGTACCGAGACGAATCCACTCCATCGTCAGCACGCAATGTCGCACCCTCTTGACTCTCAACCCCCTTCCACACCCCCCCGCTTCGAGCATCAACTATATGCCTTAACTTCGACACGAGACCTCTGTGTCGCGGAAGCGATATTATCCGCTCGAGAGTGCTCCGAGGATATTACACGCGCAGGATGCCTTTCCCGGGTCTGCCTCTTTGCATCGCGGATCTTTCTCATTTTGGATGCGGCTGTGTACATCTGTTGGCGCACATGCATGGATGCACGCTATTCATGATGATCTGTTTAGCTTTCCGAACATTGATGTTGCTTGAAAGGCGGCGGCGAGGTATCGTACCCGGTCGTAGGTGGATGGGTTTAGAGGTTGGATGCTGCATGAGCTCTTGGCTCATCGATTCCGAGCCGGGAGACAGTATCCGCCTACGTAGTGTATCGCTCTACTCGGCTTGGCTTCATTTATGCCGGATATTGGAGCTTGGGTTGTAACTTTGTATTTAGTTATTTGTTTCATCGATTCGCGGGGACAAGAGATGGATTGCGGGGGCAGCTGATATAGCGAAGAGCTTGCCTGCACGGAAGGATCTGGTGTGATCTTGGACAATAAGAGAAACGCGAGAGCCGATGGGGCTTTGATGAACGATTTGCCGACTTTATGTGACGACCCGTTATTAATTAATTAATTTATTTATTTATTAATTAATTAATTTATTTACTTATTGTATTGATTCACTAGGACAAGAGATGAATTGGAGCTGCGAGGGTAGCTGAAATAGCGAAATGCTGACCTGCACGGAAGGATCAGTTGCATTCAGAGATAAAAAAAAGAAACGCGAGAGCTGATGGAATTTTGATGAGCGACGTTTCGAGCCTGTGTTACGACCTGTTATTTATTTTTATTTTTGTTTTGTTTATTCGAGAACGGATCGATTTTAGTAGTCGAATTTCATGTGCTTTCAGTTTTCATCCAAATTGATATCAGAGTTTTGCCATCGGGAAGTGGAGATAAAAGCGAACAATTTGTATTTCGTTGTTGGTTGGCAGAAAAACAAAATATTGCGTCGCTGTCGGTGCTTTCCCCCAACCCCCGATATATATAGGGTGCGTTCGTGTGTTCGTGTGCAACGGCACAGTGACGCGCGAGATTCGACGATCGTTCGGTAAAACAGGACCGTCCTGAAAGGGCTGCCCGTACGCGTTTCCGCTGCAAGCTCGCATCGGTTTATTCGCAGTCACGTTTCTCAGACTCGCGACTTCGCAAGGAACGCGGCAGAAGCGAAAAACGCTGGCTGGAGAGATTACTATAGACGGCGCACGGCAAGTAGCGGCGTACGTTTGTAACGGTGGCAAAAATTCCAATATGCCTCGAAACTCTCTCTACCGCGACCGACCGTGCGCGGAATGCATTTCCAAGCCTTTGATTGTGCATCCGAAGCATATTTCTCGACAACTTACCGCAACCCAATGTTACCATGACTACCGCACTGTAGGCCCTTCTTTCCTCCTCTCGTATCAGAAAAGATATTACCGCAGTCTCAGCGTAGCACCGCGAGCATTTCGCATAAATGCTCGGCTATAACTTTCCCAAGATCGTTTTCCGATGCACTTTTTAAAATAAAAACGTAAGCGACAATAAAATTCGGTCTTTTAGCTTTGAACTATCAGGGAAGATTTTATTGCGGGGAAATCAAAGAAAAATTAACAGTACATCAATCAGAATAATAGTCATTTTGATTAGAGTGCAATTTTTGTTGTAATATAATTTTGATCAGAGTGTAATTCATTATATTGTTCAAGTCCATCAATCTAACACTTTATCAGGCGCTGATAATTCGTTCGTTCTCAGAAGAGTTTAGTACCCTCTAAAAATCGATTACAGTTATTAATATCGAATTTGCCCATTTCTTCAGCACAAAGTTAACACATTACTTATAGTATATATTTTTTTTCCAGGTGATGCGTCTGCCCTGCACGCCACCTCATTCCGGAAGCTGGACCCGGTCGCAATCTCTGAACTACCGATAATCGTCTTCGAAAAGTGAAAGAGAGAAGAAAATCATCGACAAAAACTGGGTACCATGTTCGAATGAGAAACGTCCGATAGAAGGCCTTTCCCTCAGTGCGCATTAGGAAACGGATGACCGTGTGTCGGACATCGAGCAGAGCCGATTGAAAAAAAAGGGACCAGGCAGCAGCGTGACTCTTCGTGTACCCTTGAGCAGGGTACGGCTGGACAATCACGTATAAAACGAGACAAGATCGTCAGCATCAAGATAAAGGTACCGGCGTTACTGCCGCGGGATGAGCAGGAACGGCCTTCGCCGTTAGTGGTGGACACCGCTTACGGCGCTAACAGGCCTCACGGGCAAGAAGGGGGCCCCGTCAACGGCCGCCCCCCAACGGGCCTGGCGGATGCCATTGCCTTCAGTCGTCTAGCTCCCACGAAAATCGTCGATGCTGAAGAAACAAGCAGCAGTCCCGATCGCAGCGAGCCAACGCTCGATCGTTCCTCGGATTCTTCGGGTGGAAGCCATTCGGAACCCGAATCAGGGACTCCTGTGAGCACCGAGGTGGCAATCGCCTCGCCGACCGATCGAACGGGTTCCAGCAAACCAAAAACGATCGTCGAACCAACTGCGGTTCACCGACGACACCAACGCTGCTCGTCCTCCTGCCGGCGACACAATCGCTGCAGGCAACAATCCGCTAACCGGGAAATCGAACAGCGAGTTCTGGTACCGAGGAAGAACTCTGGTACCGAGTTAGTATCGGAGATTGATCATTCCCGCACGATTTTCCCAACGGGAGCGAACTCTGTTCGGGAGAATCCTCTCGCGGTTGGAGATCGAACAGCTGACTCGGGGCTTTCCGGGATAAATCCGGTTGTTTCTGCATCCGGTGGTCCAGCGAGCGGACGAACGGCCGGGGAAACCGTTCTGTTTCAGCAACGCGGTATTTGCACGAGAATCATCCTCGATCGCGACGAGGTAGCTCGAGTATCTTCGTCGTCGTCGCTAGGCAATCGTACCTACTCGGCCGGGCGGGGCCTCAAATCCCGGGGTAAATTCATCGAGTTCCTTCAGAGCTCGAACGAAAAAGTTAGGAACATTAACGAGAAGGTCATCGGTATGGCGCGAGCAATGACGCCCGCTTGGTCACTGCGTCTCGTCGGCGTGAGTTGCGGTTCTGTTGTGTGTGCGTGGGGACTGCTGCTGATACTGTCGGTCATCGGGAGCGCTTCTCACGGAACGGGAATCGGAAGCTACGGATTCGACAGTTCCGGTACCATGGACGACCTCGAGGGAACGACGAGATGCCCGTGGGCTTGCGAGTGCGGCGGACAAGAACTCGACTGCGCGCGTCGCGGACTCACACAGGTTCCTGGGGATTTGGCTGTTCTCGCCGAAAAACTGTAAGTCAAACATATTGTAACTAATGTACACTGAAAAAAAAATTACATAGTAAAAGCAACAGTACTGACGGTTTACCATAAAAAATAGTTCCCAAGGGAAACGTCTACATTCTGTAGTTATGACAATGACAAAAAATCATGGTTGCAACCATAATTATAATTTAACCAATTGAATACATACCATTAGAAACTATCTATATAGACGTTCCGCCTGGAAACTATTGATTATAGTAGGAAATACTGTCCTTTTTCTCAGTGTAGAGATTGAGGTTTGAGAGATGTTTTAGCTGTGACTGTAATTAATAATATCGGCGACAAAACCAAATACGCCCGTTATTTAGTTGCTCGGTCGTTACAATGTATACACATTTTTTAACAAATTGCCAGAAGGCGGTGAATATGGCACATCCTACATGGATCCCATAATATTCACCACCTTCGACGATTTGAATAATTTTCACGAAAGGCCGTAAGAAATATGTTTTTCTTCGCGAATGCGTTATATCCTCGCGCCGTTAGTATTTTATCCTGCGAGTCTAGGTTATTTTCTTATAGTGTGTAATCGCCGCAGGGCGGGCTACACGGTAATAATAATTGACGCGCTCGTTGAGCCTCGATCGCGTCGAGAGGTTCGCTCCTCTAATAAATCGGCGCCAAGTTACCGGGGCTATTAACGTGGTCATTCGATTAGCATACGATTAATATGCCAGCGACGGCAGAACACGCGCGCGCGCGCGCCCCGGCCCGAGAGCTCCAGAGCGGAAAGGAAGGAATAATTAAATCGTCGAAATGCATTAACGCGCTCGCATCCCCTTACACCCCTATATATATATATATATATAGTTGTGTGTGTGTAAAGAGTACGAAGGTGGTATATAGTACTTTCAGCCTGCGTTACGGTGAATAAACGATAGCGTAGTCGTGTCTTCTCCTCCCCTTCGTCGTCGCGTCTGTCGTGCATACACCGTGAAAAACCGGCTCAACCCTTTCGCTCGGCACCGCGGGACACTGCGGGCAAATACCGACCGTGGACCACCTCCGACCGTTGATACCTAATGCCTTATTAAGGAGGGGGGTATTATGAATATTTAAATCTTCACCGTACCACGCCCTTCATTTTATACACCCTTGGCGAATTTTTTTTATTTTTATTTTGTTCTTTCCATTCACGCCGGAGGGCTTCTCGTTTCGCGAGAATTTTACCTAGAAAAATCGCCAAAGAGAACTATAAAAACATCTCACCATCTCCTCGCGGCTGATCATTTTCGCGGGCTTTGAGAGGTTTGACCCTTTTAAAAAATAAAAAAAAAAAACAGAAAATAAAATGCGATATGCCCTTAAAGGGATTATGAGCTTCGAAGCTCCGTTGGAAGCGCGTTGGATCGCCGTTCGCGATCTTGAGCATCCTGCCGATTTCTTGGTCTTAATTGGCCGCCGCGGCTTTCTCGAGGCCCTCGAGCTATTGGGTGGGGAAAAAGAATAATTAAACTCTCCGAAGTGGAAGACACGAGCGCGACGTCTTCATTAACCCGACCACCGGATGCGATGCTTCGGAACCTGTACCGAAAGCGTTCCAGGGTCTTAAAAAAACGGTTCGAATAATTCATCCCCGGCCCGAAACTTTGTTACGGTTTCTCGCGAATAAATTCCCGTCTCGATCGCCGTTATTGCGCCGAGCGCGAGCGAAAGGGCCGGCTTATGAAATACGATCGGGTTCGCCGCATATTCCACGCTCTTACCGATTTCGCTCTCCACGCTAGAATCCGACTTTGATCCTCGACCCGGTGTAACGCGAACGAGCACGAACAAAATGCTAATTGACCCGCCCGAAGATTGACTCCGTAGATCGGAGCGGGAAACCGGGCGCGAGTCGTAAAAACGGCTCCGAACTGAGCCCAAAAACCCGAGGGTGCTGTCCTTTATTTCTTGGCCCGGTCTCGACTCCGTACGCTCATTCATCCTTCTTTCCTCCTTCCCGCCGCTCTATCTCTGCGATATACAAACCTCGTAAAGAAAAGTATATAAAATAAAATAAATCTCGCGAGGTTTTTCCATACCCGCCGCGTCGTAAGACCCGCAAGTTTAACCGGGCTGGAAGAGTTTTACGTGGTAATCCGGCTTTTCACATTTTACCTCCGGAGACTCCGGAGGGATTGTGTGTGGAAAGACCTCGCGTGCCAACTTGTCCTCACTATCACGGCGAAAATAAAAATTGTTGTTCGCGAATTATAGTAAGCGGTCCTGCGTGCGCGCCCTGTCAGAACGAGGTGGCGAGGCTGTAAGTTTCGACCACGATTCGCATGTATATCGGCACGTTCGTAAGCGGTCGTGTATCGATGGCTGAGAAACCGAAGGGCGCGTACTTCACCGTTCGATGCGGATAACTGTTTGGGTTACGCCTTTCCGCCTCTCAGCTGGCCGATGTGTGCCAACGGTGGGCCAGTTTTCTCGCGAAGCACCTTCTCTACGCCCGATCGTGAACTCGTTATATGTCCTCCACCCAGCCAGTGGTCTAATGAAACATTAGATTTACGAGCGATAGCCCGTGGCGGGTGCCTCCTAGCCGGCGTTGATAACTCGTTGCGGCGCACTCGCGAGGCACACGGTAAACGCACGGGCCAGTTGCATACCCTCGATTGCCGGCCCCCGTGCCGATGTTTCCAGGAAAAAGGCTACCTACAAACGTGCCGTGAAATTTCATTCGCCATTTCCATAATTCTAAGGTGTGCGTCGTCGATCGAGGAAATCTCCCCTTTCTAATTTAGATTGCGAGTCGCCACGAGTAACTGCTACAAAAGCGAGCCGGTTCGCTAAATTAAACTTTGTTACCGTCGTTAAATAATTCACAAACTTTTTCGCAGTTACGGCGGCAAAGAAGAATGTAATTGACGATGTTTGCTCGTGTTCTCGGTAGCGGCGAGTCTGGGAGTAAAAAATAAAAGCATATTGAACAAACATTATGAATGACGATTTGCATAGTTGATTTTTTACTTTTCGTCGGTAATGGACTAAATTCATTGAAACTGAAAGTGATTCTTACGCAACTGAAGTGATTTTGTTTAGATCAGTTTTTAAAAAAAATTACTCGCAGCAACCAATCCTTAGTTCTCCCAACTTAAAATCTTCCCATAGTTTCATATTTCATTTTTTGATGTATGTAATTTTGTTTATATGCTAATTTCCATAAATTGCCATACGATTTGTACAGTGTAACTCGTTTGAAGTGGCGCACCGTGCAAGGCACGAGTGTAGCAACAGTAGCACCGTGGGCAGAAGGGCCACTTGCGATTTTTCGATTAGGCTAAGCAAACACAACCCATACTTGTAAAATTAAACAATGCCCCGCCCGGCCGCAGTTTAGCGGCGTTGGTTCGCGCCCGGGTGTCGAGAGTGTGTTTGATCAGAGGCAGGCACGGGGGCATTCCCCGATAGTTATCCACAAGCCGGTGTTTTCCCAAGTAAAATTCCACCGCTGTTGAGCGACTCACCGAAAACCGTGAACGAGTGCGACGCGTGTTGTATTGCGCCGCTTCTATACACCTCCCCTCCTCCCCACGTTAAACCGATGGCCTTTACACAGTCGAGAGTGTGTCGTGTGCCCACGGCAGTTTACACTGATGATGCTGTGCTTTGTTTAAACTGGCTGAGATGAAAACGGGACTATAACCAGTCCCGCCACCGCATCAGTTTCAGAAATGAAATCACCGTGTGCGCTCCATTATCAGTGATTCCGAAGTTCGATGAACCGTTCGCCGAACCTGTTGAATTTTGGCAGCGGTCTAGGAGGCGAATCGGTCGGGTTCATCGGCGGACAAGTTTGTGATGGATAAATGTTGTTTTGCGGTACAGATATTTGGCATGGAAGCTCGGACCGTAAATTTGAAGTTACCCCGGCATCGAGCGAGGCACAAATGGGTTCTGTTGCCTAAACAGCTACGGAGCAAATATGCACGGCACGTATACGTATCGGGCAGTAAACAGTAGGCACAGCGCCGGGAGAGATGCCCGTAGCGTGACAGTGTGCGATTCGTAAAGTTACGTTGTCCCAAGGGTAGGCGCGTCGAATCGCATTAAATATTAATGCCCTTTCCTCCCTTAGGTATATAAACTGTGTAGTACTCAAAGGTACCTGCGCGACTCCAAAGACCCTCGCCCTTTCGCCCTCTTTACTGCCACACGAAGGTGGCCTCTACCCCGCACCTTCAAGCTCGTGAGCTCTGCCCGGCACGAAGGGCCTTCTCGGCTCGCTCTCTCTCCCGACCGTTTCGTGTTGTTTTTTTTTCTTCTTTTTTTTTTGCTCTCTGTCTCCCCTCAAAGCTGCCTTTCCCTCTAAAGGACTCGAGAATTTTATGTCCCGAGAATAGATACCTCCTGGCTCGGCGGGCTCAACGAAGCCCTTTATCGATCCTGTTCTGCTTAGTTGAATTTCATCGATGAATCTTTAAAGATCGCGGCCCAAGAATATACCTTGAAGGATCTTGGGGCCAAAACATAGGCGCGCTACTCGACAAATCGATTGCCACATAAGAACTGACGCGTGTTTCGGTGTAAGGAAATAAAAAAAGAAGAACAAAAAAACCACTTGCGTCTCGCCGCATGAGTAGCGGGGCTCACGTCAGAAGTCGAAGGAAACCTGACGTCTCTGAATTGCCCACGTCAGTTTGTTCTTTTTTTTTTTTTTAACGTCCTTCTCCAGTCGCTCTTGGGATTTTTCTACCTGCGCATTAGGAGCGGTATGTTCGGCATCGGGAAACCCACGGATGAGATTGATGATGTCCCGTGCGTGTTGGGGAACAGCGTTCCGGGGATGGAATCGCTGTTAGCTGCGGGAAAAAAGGGGTTTGCCGGGACGACGCATATTTTCACGTCGAGTCGTTCGGTTGATTTTTCATTTCCCACAAGACACAGGTTGTTCGTCGTCGAGCCATTAGTCTGGGAGCGGTGGGCGTGACTTTGCCCGTGCCGGAATCGAGGAGACGAGGATTTTTCACGAGTTTCGTTACCAAAAACTTGCGGCGTGTTGTATAAAAATTTTCACCGACACGGTCAGGCGAACCTTTTCCGGCTGACCGAACGAACGTTTCGGGCCCCACTTGCGGCGGTACGTGATCGCGCATTGCATTATCGAGTTCACGAATTTTCGACAATTATAACGCCCGAGGGACGCCGGAGCACCCGTCGACACGGGGGATCGTTTATGCACCGACACGACTCTTGCCCTCCGGACATGCAGCGTTTCCTTTTCGTTTTTTTTTTATTTTTATTTTTTTTATTAAATTCTCGTGGGAATGGATGTGTTTCTATTGCAAGTGATTCGGAATCAAGCCATTATGCTGCTTTCCTGTACACACTGTTTTCAGCATCAACGGAAAGCCCAACAAGTGTCACCCATCTAGGATGAGAGGTTTTTTTTTTTTTTAAGTCTCACGAAAAATTGGTGAATACTGACCCGTCTTAAAAACTAAAAATTCTGGCAGATTTACATCTCTACCACTCGCAGCTCTGCCAGAAAACATCTCCCCCCGAAAAACTCTCCCGGATAATAACTCTACCAAAATCTCTACCAGAAAGTTAAAAAAACTGTACCAGAATCAAAATAAAACTCTACCAGACTTGAAATAAAACTCTACCGAAATACAAGACTACCGTCTAGCCTTGTATTCCGGTATTTTTATTTCCATTCCGGTAGAGTTTTATTTCAAATTCGGTAGAGTTTATTTTGATTCTGGTAGAGTTTTTTTTCTTCCTGATGGAGATTTTGGTAGAGATCTAATACGGTAGAGCGGTCTTTTTTGGTAGAGTTATTATCCAGTAGAGTCCTTTTCTGGTAGAGTTGTGAGTGGCAGAGATGCAAATGTGGCACAATTCTAAGTATTGCCGTGTTCGCACCGAAGCAGCGGGTCAGCGTGACGCATAAAACTCAAGAAGAATAAAATAAAATTGCAAGTCAATAAATATGCAAGAAAAAAAAACACAAAAAATTTGTTTGCCAACTCTCTGATCCTGCGAAACTTTGCTTTCACGAACACTCGAGAGTGCGCAACGTAAGGAGGATAGCGTAGGGAGCGGGTTGCATCCGGAGATCGGAGTAACCGAGCGAGAGTTAGTTTCGCCAACGAACCCGTTAGAATTTGAAAATCAAATGTTGCGTCCTATCCCCGTGCAATTTTAATAATTCAGTAGGAACGAGGAACTCCCGGAGTAGCGAAGACGTTCCAGGAGGGACTAAGGGTGGTAGACAAATGGGCACGTGCGGAGTGCGACGTTACCGTGGCGAAAGTTATGTTCTCCATTCGTTCCCTTTTTCATCGTAAAACTGAGCTTAAAGCCGGAAGAGTATCCGCCCACCTTGTAAGTTTACCGTAACTTTGTGTGTAAGAATAATTTCAGCCAGGGAAACCCCGCGGGAGGGAGGAACGCAGGATGGAAAAAGGAAGTCGGTGAACTTTGGCTTTTATGCGATTCGAAGGTAGTCGCTGGGTCGGCTGGTTGCAACCGATTTGTGGTAATGTTTGAATCGAGCCTTTTCCACCAGAATGAGCGATAAATCAGGGCGTTAAGTATAATAACACGAAATGCGGTTCCGCGAGCGAGCCATCGTGAGCGAGAGCGCGGAGCTTCTGACCGAGCCGCGCAAGCGGCGGAATCGTACCGGCTTAATGCGAAGGCAGTTCCGAACGTCGGATAAATTACCGGGGGCAACTTTCATCCGTGTCCTTACAGTGTGTTTCATCGGCCATTAGTCGAAGATCGGCCAATCGCTGATCGGACGATCAACGGCTGGTAGCCTTGCCAAGCACGGTTTACCGTACGTCGTCCCCCTCCTCGATCCTCCCCGTACAAATGCGCCCATTTAGTGGGTCTCTCGGTCCATGAACCATTGTCATTGGATTATGCGCATACAGATTGCATTCGGAGGCCATTCACGAGTCCGGCGAAGCCTCCCCACTCGAGATCTCCCGGCACAGCCCGATTGACGTCGATAGGTTTGAGTCTTCATTCCGGCGGATCGAACTGCGGACTCTCCGTGGTTGCGGCTCGGTAGAATGCGCCAACTTATCCCTCTTAATTTTTCCTCTCGCAGCAGCTTCCTTTGTTCTAGAGGCGATAGTTCTCGCGCCACGGGAGTGCAACTCCGTTCGAACTTCTTCTATGGACGGAACAATGGAAAAACAAAGTCATTGCGGCATGCTCGCCTTGCTGTACTACCAGTGTCTCTTGGCGCGCGACTTTCGCAAGTGCACGTTCTCTCGGCCCCGACACGAGTTTCTTCTCCAACTTGGAGGCCAAAAAAGGAAAACAAGACGAAAACGAGCTCGCAGGCAATAATCCTATCGTTGGGTCTCGCGCCCGCGATGCCGACGAACCGGCGACTCTCGTCAACTGGGATCTCACGCGCGAAAACCCGCGGATTTTACGATCCGCGCAACGTTACGAGCGTGTAACGTGAGCTTCGCAGTAATAAGAGGAAAAAAAGAAGGAACGAGCTTCATCGCTGAATGCGAACGTCCGCCAGCCGGTGTCATCTTCGCTGAGGGGGTCGTAACGGCGTCGCGGCGGTGACTGCGAAAGCGGCATCAACCGCGGGTGTGTGAAAGCCCGCCATCGCGGAAATTATTCTTTCATACCTGCAGGAAACTGCGCTGGGATCGCGGGATAGTTTGCGGGCCACAGAAAACACAGCGTCCCGGCGCGACGTAGCGTGTTGCCGTTCCTGCTGGTGCTTCTTCTTGAGAACCGAGCGCGAAAACGGCTGCCTTCAGAGCCCTAAATTTATTACCGGGTTGGTTACAAGCCCCGGCAAGAAGCTTGCATAAAGGACGGGTCTTCCTTTCCCGCCCGGCGTTATATGCATAGCTTCAGCGGACCGCAGTATTTGCCACCGCGGACTCGCTCGCACTTGTTCGAACCTATCCGTGCGGCCTCTTCTGTCTCACCGTTGCTCCGCGCAACTGGCAATGCGCGCTTCGGCTGGCGCACGCAGAAACCCGAGGAACACGGGACGCGAATGAGAGAATCAACTGGACTTCCCGCTCCAAATCCGCCCGATGAGATGCGCGAGGTGAAACAGAAAATGGCACTCGCCCGAAATACCACTTCCATGCGTTTCTCTCACTTTTCGCGCCGCTTTTCACCGACCATGGAACGAGACTCGAGGATCCCTTCGATTGTCCTCCGTTTCTCACTGTTTTCGGGCTCTTTTCACTTTGTCTCGTCGCAGCTCCGTGCGTGCTTCAGACTCGGGCCATTCTCTCGCCGTGGACGGAGCGGCTTGGCTAAGTCGGCGCGGCGGAAACTGCGGCGCTGGTGAAACTGCATGGACTACAATACGTTTCGACTCCTCGTGTAGGTATGCTTTACGCCAACGGATGGCCAGTAGCACCTCGCATTAACATTTGTATTACGCCTTCTCGTTTTTTCGTTTCGTTTTTCTTATCAAAAATAATGCCTCGCTACGGTATTTCAGGCAACTCGTGCAGAAAGCACGTCTTTTTTTTTTTAGTTGGGTAGGAGTTGGCGAGATGGCGCCGGTGCTCCAAATTTCTTTATTTTTCGGAACACAATGCGGTCCCGGCGAGCCTCCCGCTGAGAGAAGGCGCGCGCCTGCGGTCACCGGCAGGCTGTTTGACTTGTTTTAATTTTTTTTTTTGTACCCTTCGCCTCTTCTTTGGCTTCCTTCTTTACGGTCCGAGGTTTCCGCGACCCCGCGGTGGGACCTCGGCGACCTCGGAGGGCCTCCCGGCTACGTGATCCAACGGCGAGAGAGCCCCGATGGAAGATACAGGCTCTCGCTCTCCCGCATCAAAGACAAACCCACACAATCGGGGGATAAAATGTAACTCGTGCGTGCAATGTGTATGATATATGCCGTACGTGAAATTTAATGACTTGGATATTTGGAAGGAAATGTCCAACGGCTGGAACAGCGGAACAAAATCGTCAGAGTCGGGCTTCGTTTCTGCAAAGTCACGGAACAGAGGCTATTTATGTCGAAAACCTAACGATTTATGTCGAAAATGTTTATAATTTTTATTTTTTATTTCCTTTTGCCTCAAAAAGTCAAGAGAGCGCGTTCGCGACGGGGCGTATCCGCAATAGCGAGAGAGCGAGGAACGAACGGCCTCGCCGGGATCCCAGGGGGGTCTCCTTTGAATTTTCTCTGGTCAGCGATCATTACGCAAATTTTATGTATCCAGGAGCACCGGGGAACGGGCCACCCGCGGGCCCATCAGCCTCAATTGCGATTCGTGCTCGCTCCGCTGATGTTTGATCACGGATCGATGGATACACCGTTGACGACAGTGAAAGTTGATAAACGAACACGGTTCGACTTTTCCGGGCAATTAAACAATGTTTTTTTTTGTTCTAATAAACAACGTTTTATGCGAAAACTTGGCATCGCGGCTTATATTACGTTAGCCCAACTCCGGTGTCTCCGAATCTTTCGACCCGTTAAGGAGGATCGACTGTTTCTTTCAAGTGAAAAATGTGATTGAAAAAAAATTCATCACAGCGGTTTCGAATCGCATGGAATATCAGTAAAATTAATGATGAATTTTATTCATGGGGTATATTTTGCAAAAATGATCCGTGCATCGAAGATTAAGAAAAATATGCAGTCAAGTTTAAGAATCGCAACGACTTCGGCTAGTTCTTTATTTACTTTTAGTTTACTAGTTCGGCTAGTAAATTAGTGATACTTTATCCCGGAACCGACCGACTCCAATGTTAGAATATAGGATACGGTCAAAGTAGTCAACTTGTAAATTGCATTACAAATAAACTATACCGTCAAAATTGCTCAGACTTTGGGAATAGACGTTTAGAGTGTTCATGTCGAACATGTTAAAAAATTGAGACCTTAAGTTGGATTTCGTCTGATAGTCGATCCTCCTTAATAAATCGCATAAAAATTATTTCCCAGACATTACAAGAATTTTCGTTTTTAATTTTGTACCACCATCATACCAAATATATCCGCAGCCATTTTCATTTCCATCATCCGATCGTGTAACCAGCGCGGCGCAGAACAGCGAGAGCTCTTCCCCGAGGGGTTCCCGAGTGGTAAAATCGCGGCAGGCGTGAGAGTAAAGAGGATGCAGCACGAGGACGCGAGCTGAAACAGCAGAGATACGCGAGCTCGCGAATCCTTCGTATCCTTCGTCGAGCGGCTCGAGAGAATGGCGGGATGAAAGGCCAGAGAGGGCAAGGTGAATGGAATAGCGGGAGCGTTGTAAGGTGGACGAAGCCACGGATTCTTTCTCTGTCAAGAAAGAAAAGGAAGAAAAAAAAATTGTGGAGTATGAAAGGAGGATGAGGAAGCGAGGAGCGCCGAAGAAGTGGCCGAGGACGAAGAATCCACCGCGTCGTCGGCGAAAGAGGGATGCGGATATCGTTGCACTCCTCGCAGCGGAGGAAGAGGAGGACGACGCCGGTTGGACGAGAAAAGATGAACAAACACGAGGAGGCGAGGAGCTGAGATGGAGCCAAGCGCGCGCATCTCTCGTCGAGGCCTTCTCGTGCTGTACCCGGCGTCTGTCAAAACAAGCCAGCAAACCGCCGATGGTGAGCGCACGACGTTCGCTCACTCACTTTTCGTTCACCGGCGTCCTCCCCTCTTCGTCTTCTTATTACTCTTCTTGTGACCGTGTTGTCTCTCGTCCGCGCCTCGCATACCTACGCCGCCTTCGTGCGTCTCCTCGTCAGCCTCCTCGCTTGCCTCTCCTTCGTACTGCACCGCGTGTCTTCATCGCACGCGAGGAGCCACGATGAGCTTCGTGGTCCGGAGAAACATTCGGCGGGCTTCTCGTCGATTTGTCTCCGCGCCGGTACGTTTCTCATCGCGAACGGTAGCTCGCGGCCACTTTTTCCTACCACGAAATCAGCTCCAGACGCAAGCATCGGCTCCGTTGGTTCGAGTGGGTTGTTATTTTTTCTCCGATTTCAAAAGATCCTAAACGAAAAAGATAAACAGCGACGGGTTTCTTCGAAAGGTTTGTTTTTATTCTGTTTCTTTGATAGAGCGGTGATAAGTGTGTTTATTTTATCGCTCTGATTGATTGAGGGGCGTCTCTGTGGATGAGAAAAATACGAAGAAATAATTAACCGGTTGATTGGAAAGAAAAAAAAATCAGATAGAGAGAAAACTGCCGGAAAAATGTTTCCAACACTGATGAAGCTGTCGATAAAGTCGTCAAATAAAATCTTGAGGCTTGGCGATCAAATGAGGAATTAGTCGAAGTTTGATAGATTTTAAAAAATCAATTAATTGCGTTTTAACTCGTAGCGCGTACCTCGCGACAGAAATCTTAGTGGTCAAGAACGGTCACAAAAACCGGGTCTTTTTTATCGGCGACATAACTTGGCTCGCGCAAAATTGTATGCGCTCACATTGCCCGGCAACGCGGTCTCTCGCGTGCGGATTCTCTCAGGATTCAACACGCACCGATAAAGACTCGCCGCTCGCAAAATAACTCGAAAGGATAATAAAATAACTTCTTACGAAATGACCCTTGTTTCGCGTACTCGCTGAGCGAGCAGGCTGCTGGATGCAAAACTCGCCGTAGTTATATTTCTCCGTGTTGCCCGTATAGTTATACTCGATATTAAACGCGCCGGGCAACGAGACTCATCCGAGTCTCTCTCGCTTCTTCAATTTATCGACTTTCCAAGCCGCACGGTCATCCAATCAATGTAAGACCACACGAGCAGCAACGATATTTCTCTCCCCATTCTCCCCGCCCCCCACCTCTCTTCGGCTAATTATACCTATATCACACATACATTTGTTGTATTAATTATTCGCAATAAAAGATGTTTCAACTCATCCAATTATAAAACTGTCTCGATGCCCGAGATAAATTGTAGGTTGACGAGATACAATCTTCGTATATTATTACCGTCGCGAACGTCTTATTTGCGACGTTGAATTATAAATCTATGTATATATGTCTCACGCTTTTAGATTCGCGACGGGCGTTAATTAACTCTTTCACTCAAAATCTCGTCACGGAGAGGACACCCATATAGCGAGGTAAATAAGGCGGGAGGAGTCGAGATACAAGAGCAAGGGCATGCTAACTTCGGTGAAGTGTTTGGGGGGGATTTAAAAGAATTTTCATTGCAAAGAAATTTTTTAAAAAATCCTTGAATTTATTTTAACAAAAAAATGTATTAAAGATACGGCCTGGCCGACCCTGTGAATGGTAAACATTCATCAACGTTGACGACGGAGCGTCGTCGGCGGGGGCTCCATTGAACGCGAATTCCTTTTCTTTCGCCCCGTTCTCCTACGTCTCTCGTTTCCGGTGGGCTATTTATCTCCGAGTTTCCTCCCACGAACGTTCCTCCTGTACTTTTTCCTGAGCGCGAGCGCGCCGGAACGAAGAAGATCGCGAAAGCCGAAGAAAGGAGGCATCCCTTGCACACCGGCTCGACGCCGCCGAGAGAAAACGAACGGGAGAGAGTATCCGAACGTGGCGTCCCCGAGCCGGTTGCATCGCTGGTCCAGCGGCGAACGGTCGCGACCACGTATAACATCAGCGTTGTCCGAAGAAAACCAGTTTTCTCTCATCGCCACGACCGAGCAGACGGAGAAGAGAAAAAGGAAAAGAGGGAAAGAATTCTCATCGTACTGTTATTGTTTCTTCGTCGTCTTCGTGAACAAAACGAAAAGCAAAAAAAAGCCTAACAGAAGACACGCACAGACACAGAAGAAGTGTGACGGAAAAAGCGGCGAGGAAGAAAAGCTTCTACTATTATACTGGGCCGCCGGTAAGAAATAATGGAATAACAGGATAAAAGACGCGAAGGAGCGAGCGAGAGATAAATAAAAATAAAAGTCGGAATACGAGCAGAGTCAAAGATATAGAGAGTCGGTCCGCGAGAAAGTGTGAGATAGTAGGGAGGGTCCCACGATGCATTAAAGCTTGTGGCGAGCTGTCCATTAAGCTCCGTGGCCGCGGCCAGGATATGGTCTCTCATCCCGCAGGAGCTTCACCGCTGCCAACCACCGCCACTTCATCCTCCTCCTGTATCTCCTCTGCACTTTCGGTCCTCGAGCGTGGCATGTGCAAGCGTTAACACGAGTTCGGAACCCCGGAGCTCGACCGCGGTGTGAAAAGAGGAAATCCGAGAAGAGGTCGGAAGAGAGCTGAAGGGGCCCGGCTGGAACCGAATGAATGGCCTTCGAGGATAATGTTGATAGCCGACGTCGCTAAAGCTGTGGCTCGCATTTCTTCATCCTCCTCGTTCCACTCGTGAGTTCCTGCGGTGTTGTAAACTCCTCCGGGATAGATACAACCGCGGGTGCGCGCTCTGCGTTGTACTCCACAGGTTTAGCTTCTGAGCTCTCCTAGATCTTCGCCGTTAGCAGCGAGAGTATGTAACAAGATAAGCGTCGTGTTGGTCGAACCGTAGGTGAGGTCTTCGGCGAAGATCGAGTGGTTCAACCTCCGCCCAAAGTTTGAGACTCCACCTTGGAGCCATTTGGCAAGGGAGTCGTGCGAGGGAACTCGCGAAGAGCTGTGTCCTCGTTGACCCGACTTACCAAAAACAACCACTTCGGGGACAAGCGTTGTCGCTGTAGGACTCTAAAAATTCATTCCAACGATCGGGAATACAGGCGTTGGAAATCCTGGCAATCGTCCCCTAAGCCTAGGACACAATCTCCGAGTTTCCTGATCCACTCATGCATACGGCACGTACTCTCGACCTAAAAGTTTCATTGAAGCCCTGAGAATAGAAAGGTTGCGTTGATCTCTTCATGCATTCAGCATCTCGGAGCACTTCACCGCAGCTATTATTCATACCTCCTATTTATATCTTTGTCTTCGAAGCGAACACTGGAGATCGTGAAACTCGGGCATTTGTAAATCAATGGGCCGACGCGGTGGACAATATTCAAATGAGGGTATAGAAGCGATCGTATGTCGTTCCGTACATCGGTAAGCGGATGTGATCTCTCGGGTGCGTGCGCCGTGAAGTCGCCGCAGGACTCATGACTATGCGGACGGAGTGTCCCAGCATCTCGGATGTTCGACGGAGCTGAAGTCGGCCGCTCGTGGAGTACGACTGGGCGGGCTTATGAAAGTCGCTAGTCACCGCGGATGATCCGCTCCATCGGCTGGCTGGCTCCATCGGCGAGAGCCAACGGAAATCAACCTCGGTGGAACACCTACTCTAAAGCGCCAGCAGGATAAAGCCGGCAGCGCATTAGACAGCGAGAGGAGAGCGGCTCATCTCGCTCTTTCATGCCACATGAACACCGAGACGTTGATCCCTTCTGGGGACCACCGGCGGGCGACACCTGTTATTCTTCTCTGTTGCTCGTTTGCTTCGCCGGGCCTTCGAGATCCTCAACTCCCCACCCGTTCGTGCCACATCTCCGGGACCACTCCCGACGCTAACCAACGTTTCACAACAACTTCCACACGTAATTGCCGTGTTCCATGATCCACATCTGTCCGCCCATGTTTTCAGTCAATCTCGGCGAACTCGGGACCGACGAGACAGGAAGTTGTCGTTGCTTTTTCGCCAAAAAGATGAATACCCGACGAATCTCCTCACGAAAGTTGATTCCTCCGGAAGCCTCCTTCAGGCGGTTTCGCCAAGCTGCAACACCTGGCGCCAGAGTTTGAAAGCTCTGGGGATTTCGCGATTCGCCACAGTGCTCCTGCTCGTGCTCGCTCCCGAAACAATGTTTCCTCATCGAAATTCAATAGTCGTTAGCACCCTGTTTACACGACTCATCTTCCTGTACCGCAGAATGTTTTCCCGCAATTACCCGGCAAAAAGGCCGCGAGAACTCCCCTCGTCAAATATTTGACAGAAGTAGACGGACCGGCATAAATAGGAAAGTTTGGATTCGCCGAGGGAGAAGCGAAAATTACAGCGGTGCCCCGTGAAAATTCCGCCCGTCCGGAGAGCGGACGTGTCGCTCATTGAAAAATTCAACACGTGCATGTTCCACCTACCCGTAGATTCTGATGCTGCTGATGCCGCCGCTGCTGCCGCTGATGCTGCAGTACTCTGTGTAAACAAATGCAGGTCACCGTTCCAACGTTCGTGGAAAATGCATTACCGGTATGCCCACTGTTACATCCACATTATTCGGCGTACACGCCTCTACACACACCGGGGCGCCCGCATCGGTGTGCGTCGCTCGCGGACGTAACAACAGGATGGCGAAGGAGGGGATGAAACGTGAATTCTGGAAAAGCGGAACTTCGCAGTATGACGGGCCGCGGAGTTGGGGGGCTTGGAGGGGCTCCACTGTTCGTCGACGATCCGCTTGAATGCAATGCAATTGCTATGCAATAATTATTATCGGCAACGGTACCGGCGCACGTGATCCAATGCGCGGCTGATAAATTAATTCGAGCGCGTAGTGGGCACGGTTTCCGAGGCTCGCCGATAGCCTTTACGCACGTCGAATGTACGACTTGCTTCGATCCGGCTGTTTTAAACTATCGCCGATATCCGTGTATAATTATCGAGGCTCTCCGTGGGCGCGCTGCCCGAACCGCGGAGGAAGGCGCGCAGGGGAGAACACGGCCATTAGCGAGTTATATTAAGCCGGCATCGACCGGAGATAGATGAGGTATTACGCGTACGATATTTGTCGAACAAACCAGTTACCTCTGGCAGGACCACCAATTCGCAGTCCCGGGAACTTAAAACGTTTTGCCGATTGGTCGTATTGCCGTGCCCGCCTATGCAGATGCAGGGAAATCTCGTTGGGCCGTAATGGCATGCTTGGGAACGAGCCTGCGATTCTTGGGGCTTCTGTTTTTTTTTTTCTTTTCGGCGTAGATCTCGCGGGAGTATACTTAACTGTATGTGCGTGCAGCTTACGTACTCTCACCTCTGCTTCATGCACAGGTTACTGGCCCATTATCTTAATCGTGAAATGCGCCGGGCTTTCTCGCGAAGTCCCACGGCAGGCGACCGGGCCGATCTACCGATCGATCGGTGGAAACTTTAACCACCGTTCTTATCATCCTGCGTGCCGGTTCTGCGTGTCGAGGAAACAAATTTTTACCGAACGGAATTGATGGAACGTAAGAGAGAATTTTTTTTTGTTAGTCAAAATTTTGTGAAATGTTGCTGACTGGAGCAAAAACCGGATGCTCCAATCTCGATTCGCCAGCCTTCCTCCTCGTTTTCCATAACTGGCACGGATACGTAATAGCGCATCGCTCTTAACTGATACGTGACTCAAAGTTCGATCGACAACTCGTCACCGGTTTTCGCTTCTCCTTGTCCCTCCTCTCGCCGCACTTTTCCCCTCAACTCAAACGCCGGGCTCGAATTTAACGGTTAAATTTGTTAAGAGGAGTTGTAATAAGGTTGGACGAAAGTTTTCTCGCGCGCTACCTCCACCGAGTCTTTCATCGTTTTCGTTCCGTCACGCTCAATTCCCCAATCCATCCTCGGTTCGTTCTCTTTCTCTCACTCTTTATCCGCAATTTCACTCTCCCACTCTCGTTTGCGTTCCGAAAACGGCTTCCAACTCTCTCTCTGTCTCCGGGTCCTCATTCAGCCTCTCGGCGTTCTCCGGGCGAGGCGCACACAGCGGGAATTCAGTCGTTATCGCGCTTATATTAAATTCAAACTGCCGAGAATTTCTTGGCTCCCCTTGTAACTTCCTTCGTTCTACCTTTTCACTCGTCGATTCTTCTTCCTCTCGCGTCTCCGCTCATTCTCTCAATTTCTCCTTAAACTCGCGCAATTCTTGCCGTCAGTAGACCGCAATTTGCGAGCAAAACGACCGCGCAGCTGCAACGCCGACGACGACGGTGGCTGTCGCGTTTTCTCGATTTGTAAATCCGATTATACGCTCGGCTTAATTGAAAGTACCTGCGATGACGACGACGACAACGTCGACGACGACGACAACGATGAAAAGCGTGGCCGCTTTTCTCTCTTCCGTCTCGCTATTATATTGTGGTGGCTCGTTGACGAATAAGTGCACTACCTCGCCCGACTCCGTTCGCTCCATTGCCTTCGGCTTTGCCTTCGGCTTTGCCTTCGAGGACATCTCGCGGCTCTGCTACTATACAACCGGTTAAAAACTTCTACTATTGCACAAGATTCCGTGTAACCACTTGTTCGTTTTTTTAAAATAATTGGTGAGTGAAAAGTCACCGGTATAGTTAAAAACAAAAAGAAGAAAAACGAAAAGAACTCTGTGAAATCGGAGCGCTGGCAAGGAGTCATTTGTAATATAGAATTTCAAAAAAATGAACAAAAGAAGAATTGTGACACATTCAGACAGAGCCGTGCGGTACTTCAAGTACGCATGTACTTGGATTGCTAGAAGTACTTAAAACACTTGGAATAAGAGAAGTATTTAAAGTAGGGAAGAGATGAAGACTTATTTAAGACAATAAAATATTCTGTACTGGAAGTAAGTGTACAAATTAAGTACTTGTATTTAAGTACTCAGGTACTTCGAGTACTTTGCCCAGCTCTGCTTTCGGACGATACATTTTTGCCTAATATTCAAATCTTTTTTATCATGTGCAATAAAAAAGCATTATATTGTACAATTTTAATAATCTTCAGTCGAAGAAGTTGGATTAAATTCGCTCGGCTTATTAGAATTGTGTCCGTATTAGAATTTGGTTAGAATTTCTTTAACCGGGTTTTTCTGCTTTTTTTTTTTTGCTTTTAACGATTCACTTGACCCCGTTTCGCCGAGTATTTCCCGTAATTAAGTGCAACCAACAGTTCCCGGTGTTTCTCGACTGCCGATGTTCCTGGGGTGGCTTCTATTGAATCGCTTGAGATCGCCACAGTGGTGGAAGAGTTCTATACCCGAGAGCCTCTGTACTGGCTGTGCCAAGGAAATTCGCTGCAGAAATAAAGGAAAATTCCTGAGAACATCGAAAGACGGAGAAGAAGCGAAAGCTTGAGTGCACGGTCTTAGCTTGGCTCAGCTGATCCAGAGGATATAACAAATTGAAGAACAAGTCGGAGGAAAATACGCAGGAGGAAGGTATCGGAGAAACCGTGAGCTCTGTACCGTCGTTAAACTTTTACTATCTATTTTTTTTTCTCATTCCGACTGCCTCGTTCATTCATTCCTTAGTCTTTGTTTCTTTTTCTGTTCCATTGAGCTCGAACTACACAAAGTGAATCCATTATCGGATCCCCGTGAAACAAACGAGTCGTCTTTCTTTTTTGCGTTTAAGGATCATTCTCTCACGCTTCATTGTGGAGAATCCCATCGGAATTTGGTCCTCCTCAAACGTTGCCGGGTGGCGCTGATGAGAACTCGAAAAGTCGGAACTCATTTTTCACCGATTGTGCGGGAAAGGACGGTGCAAAATGGAACCTGGGGTCAAAATGGACCTTTTTTTAACGGACTCATCTGGAACGGAGGACACCTGACCGTTTTGCCCTGGTGTTCCATTTTGCCCCACTCTCCCCCTATATTTCTCGCAAAAAGTGGAGAAAAGGTTATGGCTCTTCCATTTTATACGTCATCCGGAGCGAGCATATGTATATACATAAATATATATACATACGTATATATCGGCAGCACTTGCTCAAGTAATCTTTTCGCCACGCAGTTTTCACATTTGCACCGACTTCTTTCACACTCGAGACAACTCACCGGGCTCCGTTCAATATAGCGGAAAGAAAAATTGTAGAAAACCCTCGACGAAATATTTCCGCATGCTCGTTTCGTCATTCCCTTTTTTCTTAGCTCTCCGGTATGTGTGACGGGAGCAACGAACTTCATCTCATTCCCTATTTTCCTTTATCCGGACCGGAGGTTCGCGAAACTTTTTCTTCAAAATTATGGACACGGAGTTTCGCGCTTTCGCTCCCTCGGGTAAGAAAAGCGACGGCGAGAAACGAAGCACCTTTCTCGTGTGTATGTGTGTGTGTGTGCTTCCGAGGTCACCGCGTTTCCCTATGTCCGTACGACCACGCCACGTGCGCTACAATGTTATACACATATGTTTCACAAAGAATGAAAGAAATAAAAAAATGAAAGAAATGAAAAAAAAAAAAAAAAAAAAAAATTCTGGGTCAAACGGGACGAGAATAATCTTCCACCGCCATTTCGTAAACTATAACGCTGGAACGAAATAATATTTTTCAGCCAGAGTATGTTCCACCCGTGTGCGCGAATTCCTGGAATTCCTCCAGCATACGTGAGCTCGTAAAATATATGACAAAAAAAAAAAATGATAAAAAAAGAGTCAGAAAAAAATCCTTTTAAGAGGCAAATAAAAGCCAAGTAAAAAGAACCGACTAACGAAACGTACGAGCATTTCCACCGAAAACAGTTTCATAAATTTCTGCCATTCTTTACCATCAATTCATCAGCTATATTACAATCTACATCGCACCTTTGCGATCGTCCCGATACGCAGATTTTCGGTGAACCCAATAGCAGACAAAATAGGCCAAGTCCCTCGTAGCCAAATTTTCTTTTCCCACCCCCAGCATACAAAAAAATGTAAAAAAAATATTGCATAAAAAAAAAAGAATTAAGTACAGAGTCTCGTCCCAGGTAATCGCGAGTTGCGCGGTAGCGATTCTACGCGCGGGTTATTTATTAAACGCCGGGCAATTTGTCGCGTTAATTAGGCGTGTAACAGGGCGCGAGCCCGTTCGTCGGCTCGCACTCGTTATCGAGTGCGAGCCGGCCAGCGCGGAATCGCCAGTAGCCAGGCTATACGGCGCAAACTATCCCACTTGCTTACAACACGAGCCAGAGTACGAGCGTTGACGTAGCGGCTCATTAGCTCATTACTCGATCGCGCGTTCTTACGCGCTGCCAGGCGATCCGTAGCTCGGCATCGGCGCGCCGACCCGATACCTCCTCGCATATATCCCCATCATGCATCGGTAACATCGCCGAGGCAAATCGAAACGTGGGCGCGAGCGGCAACTCGCAAATCATACTCGAGGGATCGCCCGAACGAGATTCCGATGGTTACACGAGACGAGCTCCGGCTACGGAGATGAGCCAACCCCCCCCCCCCCCCCCCCCACCCCCACCCCTCGCGGTTGGATGCTGTAACGTATCTCACTAACTATATGCATGCATGCTCCGCGCTCCCGCTGCTGGAACGCTCGTCGTTCAATTTGCATCTCGCACCTCGTCCATACCCCCGTATCCCCAAACGACCGACATTATTCCACGCTACACCGAGAGCCGTACCTTTAACCACATAAATTGTCAGTTCAAAGCGAGTAGATGATTCTTATCTTCCTGCAAATAGCGAGAGGCATAATTTTCAATAGGAGACCTTCTTTTTGTCATTTTATTTTTCTTTCGTCTCCTCTCTCCTCTTCTGCCGTCTTCTATTTTATCGCGAATTATCATCAGCAACGCGGTTCAATACGCGTGGGAAACGCGAATGGGTTTCGTTGTTTATCTTCTTTTTACCCCTACGGCGTTGTCTACTTAATGGGTGGATGTAACGTATAGTTATAGACGGTATCGGGGAGTTATCGAACGGAGCTCTGCCCTATGGATGTATATATGTATGTATATATACAAATAAATGAAAGTTCTTGATTTTTTGTCCGTCTGTCTGTCCTTACACAGCCACTAACAGATCCTCTTAGAAGTCAACGGATTGACTGAATATTTCGAGTTTTGTTGGATTCCAGGTGATGATAGGTAAGATCTCTGGAAGGAGAGAGGGGTATGATGGACCCCTGTTATGATTTCACTGCAAAAAAAATGTCAATTCGATGCCCCGGACTGCACGTTTTTATGCAAAACATTAAATTAATGTAGGGTAAAAGTGGTGAATATGGCCCACCTCGATTAACACGTAAATCGATGATATATGGACCGGTCCATATTCCCCACTTTTACCCTACATTAATTAAGGCATTAATGAAGGTACATTAAATTTGATGTACAAATATGATGAAAAATTGATTATAAAAATTAAAGTATTTCCAATGTCTTTGATACACTGAACATTAATTTTTCATCACAATTGTAGATGAAATTTAATATACCAGTTTTTGCATAAAAACTTTCGGTTCCGTACATTAAATTGCATTCGAATTTCTTTATATGTTCTCTATATAAAAATGAATAAAAAATAAAGAAAAATGTACACTCACTGCGAGTGCGTTAGCCGGAATTGCCTAACGACAAGAAAGACGTCGAACTCACGCAAGCGAGAAATGCCGCTCGATCCGCAGTTAATTAACCGTTTCCCATGCGCCATGGCGCAAGAAGCGGAGCGCAGGTTGAGTCGAATTTTCCCGGTCGAGGAACGATATATCCTAACACCGGCGAGGGGGATAATCGCGCGTCGGAGAGAGCAGGTTTCGGCTTTCCTCTGCGGGATATATCAAAGCCGCTGGTCAAGTGTCCGGTTACCCGATGTGTAGGGTTTCGTTTTCGGCCCGAAACGGCAATCGGATCTGTGCACTATCGCGCACGCTCTTGCCTTTACGTAAATTTATCTCCCTTCCTCCCGCGCCCTCTCGTTCGGGGCTCCGGACGAGCCCTCGCGACAAGCTTCGTCCCTCGCAGCGGGGAGAAGCGAACACCTATTACGCAAATGTCCGGAGAATCCACAACCGTCTATCTGCCTGACACGAGACACGCGGGGGAGAGTTCCGTCCCACGGACGGGATTGCTCGCCTCCAAATTTGCGCCTATCACTATCGTTCCCATCCTGCCCTACACAACGCCGGCGGCACGAACGTTAAATTGTATTAGATATGCACGGAGAGACGCCGAAAATTGGCGCGTGTCTGGACGGTCGTACCTCGGGCTTCCACCTGACGATAAGCTTGACCCCACTTCCTGCAGCGTGATCGTATTTTACAGTAGGATCGGCCGTAACTCACTCGTGAGCCTCCGCTGCAGCGAGAATGGGTCAATTATTATCGCTGCGCTTCAAAAAATTATTGCATTGGTAATAAATTTTTGATCGTCGGTCACGCTACTCATCGACCGGGAAGCATTTTTATTTTATTCTTTCTCGTTGAAATTTCACGGAGAGATTCTGCTCAGTCTCTCACCGGTCAGAGCGATTAATTTTTCTTTTTTTTTGTGCTCGAGCGAAGATACTTTGATTATTATTCGAATAAATTTTGAAAATTTATTTCAATCGTATAAATCCCGTTTTCGGGTGTGTAATTCACATTTTTCGATTATCACCTGCAAACATGCAGATTTTAATGCGCTACGAAGGATAATATCTCCTCGCACTGCCATTACTCAAAAGCCGTTCGGCCGTTATTCAATAAAATGGAAAGTTCGACTGTACGTTACCGGCCAAACGCATGTAGATCGTGCGAGTAGCGTTGTAAGTTCATACCCCCTCCCCTCCACCCCCCGGTTCGAATGTGCGCGTACGTGTGGAGAAGCTGTACGCTCACCAAGGCGGACATAAATTACGCGCATGGTGTAACCCATAACTCGGGCCACGCGATACATGGAAAATGAACCCATAACCCATCCACCTCTCCGTTTCCTCATCCTCCGACTCTCTCTATCTCTCTCGTATCCTGCACACCATCTCGCCCCCCCCCCCCCCCTACCACTACCATCCCCCCCCCCCTTCCTCGTGATATATGCGCACCCGTCAGCCGAGAGCCGTGCATAAATCTCGCGCTGCGAAGTGCACCCACACACCGCCGAATTAATAGCCTTGACCCCGTGCTGCTGGCACCAAAGTTACAAGCTCTCGAAGACGATGCGACGACAATTTTTTTTTACATTTTTTTTTTCACTATCAAGAGTTCAAGACACGTTAATACTTTACCGGAAGTTGCAGCATCAGCGCTGCGAAATATTTTGTAAATGGTGAGGGCCGAAAATAATGGTATTGTTTTTTTTTTGCGGTGAATTATGACATCGTTAGGCTACACGAGGCTTTTTGGTGTATTTCTGAAAATCATTGTTATTATTTACGAATTTTTAATGTTTAATTTACAGTTTCGCAGCATCGGCACTGCGAAATATTTTTTAAATGGTAAGGGCCGAAAATACTTGTCTTTTTTTTACGGTGAATTATGACGTCGACAAGCTACACGAGGCTCTTCATTACTTTTCTGAAAATCATAGTTAATATTCACAAATTTTCCATTTACAACTGCGCAACATTGGCATTGCGAAATATTTTGTAAATGGTAAGCATTGAAAGTAATCGTCTTTCTTTTTACGGTGAATTATGACATCGTTAGGCTACACAAAGCCCTTCATTGCTTTTCCGAAAATCATACTTAATATTTACAAATTTTTGTAATAAAGAAAAAAAAATTTCGTAACTGACGCTTTTTATATGCTTCCGGATTTAAGATTTGCTCCCTCGCGCACCTTCGGCCCCGTCGGGACCTTATCGAAACGATCGAACGTACAAATTTACTTCCCGTATCAGTGACTCGCGATGCTCTCAACGATCGTCCATTTCTTATCCGGTGCCGAGGCGTATTACGCATATTTTCTCGTTCCCCATCGCTCCGCCCTCTCGTTCCGAGATAACGGGACGTATATATAGAAGGCAAAAAAAAAATGCGTCGCGTGGAAAGTGAAGTAGGAACGAGGGTTGTCGCGTCGACCGGAATATATTTACATAACACCGAAGCGAAAAAGTAAAGAAGCGCGGGTGAGAGAGGGAACTGGAAATACTTTGAAAAGTTCCGAAGAGCCCGAGGCGCGCAGCAGCCACCGCGCTCCATAGAAAAACGCGGATATGAAAATGTTTCACTACCCTCGTCGCCCTCCGACGACTTACAGCAATATCATACTTTTACCAACGCGTATTTCAAACTCTTTATTAAACAACCTAGCGGAGTTCTCGAGAGTTCATTTTGAGGTCGTGGTTAAAATCGTGTTCTACAAGTTTCACAAGATGTTTGCTTCCTCTCGAGAAACAAGACCGGGATTCGATGTCGGAGAAAGAAAAAACACGTTGGTCAGTTTCTCGACTCCCTGATAGAGATTCTTATTCAAGAGAAATCTTTTTACTACTCACGTAAAGTGAAGTTAACGCACAGTAGTTTGAGTGACCGATTCACCCTAACAGGCTCCACGTCTCATTAACCGAAGCATTAATCACCGAGAATAGATTGATGAGCTGTGCGTTCGCCTTTCGGAGAATTAACTCTAACTTTAATTTGGGCTAGGTGTGAAAAATGCGCGTGTCTTAATTATCCGACGAACCTTCCGTGTTCCTCTTATAAAAAAAAAATAAAACTTTGAAAAGCAGATTCGAGGAAAAAGCGAGAATTTTTTTTTTACGAGCCTCGTGACTCTGCGGATGATCTTTATCCTCTTAACATTGTACACACGCACGCAATGGTATGTACGAGTGCTCGAATTATCGTGGAGAACTCTCGGTGCAAACCGGAAAGACGGGGGTCTGGTTAGAGACTCCCCGAGCGCCTTTATTTCATTAGAGCCGGCTGTTACAGCTGCCGCAGGTACGTGTTACATTTTTATAATTAGTTTTTTTCCCCCGTTGGGTGGGACGCGCCTCCGCGGTGTCCGAGAGAAACCGGCAGTCCGGGATTGCGGAGGAGATGCCAGTGGGGAATAGCGGCGGGACCTCGGGGGAGCCCGCGGACGGAGGAAACGAGCGAACGAGAAGAGAGGACGAAGGAACGAGAGAAAACTGATGTGCTCGGGGTGTGGAAAAGCGCGAGGCGGAGGGAACGAGGTGGCAAGCTTTTAGGTACTGTGTACAGGTCCTCTCAGCTTGGATGGACGAAACCAAACTTCTCCGCTGTAGAAATCAGCCGCAGATTCTTTCAAGTATATACGTCAATGGTATTTAAAAAAAATTAAAAAATTGATATTTATCAAATATGATTTTTATCAAAAAGGGCCGCTGTCCTCACGAGCATGGGGCCGCAGAACCGTGGGGATTTTTACCTCCGATAACTTCCGTAACTTAAATATTTATCGAAATTTTGTAATTATGTTATTTATAAAAATTATTATTTATGTAATTATTATTTTATTTATTATTTATTTACCGTTGAGAACGTTGATGGCGAATAGTTCTTTGGCAAGTTTCATTATCGCTGTTTGTTTATTATATAAATGCAATTTTTCAAATACGCACACCCGGAAAAATAATTTATTTGACGGGCGACCCGCCAACAAATATTTATTTAAACCAAATAAATATTTATTTGCGGTTGTCGGTCAAATAAATTATTTTTCTGGGTGCGAATATACTTAACTTCAATGAATTTTGCTGGACCCGCTCCCCGATAAATTGCTCCGATCAGTTCGCTTTCGAAATTCGTCTGCAGTCTTCGAGTCGCATGTGATCGGGCCTGTACACGCTCGTCGAGAGGCCGACAGACGGATAGACCCGAGTCGGAATTACGCTCCTCGCCTCCCGTCGACTACGTGACACGAAATCCTAATTGCCATTCGCGCTCCGTCACGCGTGATTATTTTTTAATTGCCGTGGCTTAAGGGAACGAGAAAAATCCTCACTCTCGAAACTCCGACTCGGTTGTTGTCGCTGCGGCCGCCGTCGCTCCGCTCCCTTATTAACGCCAGCGAGCCTGTTTGATGTCCGACGCGAGACGGAATCGTTAATTAATCGGGCCGAGTGCATTTATCGAAGAGAGAATTTTTCATAAGTTTGCACAAGCCCACGCGCGATGTCAACGAGACTAGGAAACTGAGAAGGGAATCGATGAACATGCGCTGCTCGCCAAGGGTTCTTAACATAGTCCATAATGCACGAACATCACCGGCGAACCGGCTACGCTTGGCACTTTCATTCAAAGTTATTATTATTACTTCCAATTACATCCTTCCTCCTTTCTAAAGAGGTAAATTCTGAAAAAGCTCAAAAAGTTAACGATGAAAAAAAAAACATTAATTAAAAAATATTTTTTTAAATGATCATCCGCGAGTTGGGATGTATTTTCGCTTCGCTTCCGGTCTCCGTTTCCAAATGACCAAAATTCCGCGACTCGCTCCTACGACCACCCCGAACCGTCCGGAGGTCGTTCCGGTGCGTCCTAAATATGAATCTCAGCTGTATATCAGAATTCAAAGCAATACCGTTGCATCCGCCAGCAGCCACGGCAAACGTATTGCCAGGACGTTTCCTCTTGCTGTATGTGGCGTCGACGACGTCCCCGGAACGTCGTCGCCGCCGGATCCGGCATAATCTGCGTCTGTTTCTCCGGCGTGCGGAGAGAGCGAGATTCTCCGATGGGTCTCCAGAGTCGGTGGCTAATGAGCCGCTCGACGCTTTGACGCTTCTCGCACTGTCCTCGCTACTTCATGCATGTCAACCACCATCGGTCGGCTGCAGGCGCGGTGTGTGCATTTACGTACGTTGCCCGGAGTCGTCAAATTCTCGCTTACGCGTACGTGGGAGTGCAAGGGTTTGCGGACGCGTTGCTTGACGTTGCTCGACCGTAGAGTAATAATTAATATCGGTGTATGTGTGTATGTATATACATATACATATACATGCACATACAAAATGCATATATAAATATACCCATACTAAGGTAGTGGAAGGAAGCGACGACTACTTCTCTCTTTGAAGCCAGCTGCCGTACGCGGCGCACCGAGGTGGCCGGCCTTTGTGAGTGGCGTTAATGCGCTACCGAAACCGCATGCTGCATCCTCTTTCTCCCTTTTCGCGTGCACGCGATTCCCGAAGAGGAGCGCCGACGTTGCCTCTGTGACGCACCAGGCCCGGCGCGAACGAGCTCTTTTCAACACGTACTGTTAACAAGCAGGCTCGCCGTGCCTCAAGAGCGAGAATGTCTTTCGGTCCTCTTCGCTGTCGCTCATGCGCTCCAGTAGGCAGATGAGATCTGCAGTGACGAGGATGGCCCGCGAGATCTTCGATTCATCACCGTTCTCTTGCGGAAATTTCAACCGTGAAATGGAGTCAATGAAGAGCCTCCGAGGACGTCGAGAAGATGAAGAGCAAGAGACTTCGCGATATGTGGATGTTCCTGCAAAGCTAACTTAAAAATAATACCTGCCCGATTTTACTGAGCTTTCCAGGATTTTCGCTGCCGAGTTTCTCGTCGCGTGAAGTCCTCGTGAGCTCGCCAGATGCAGACATCTTCAAAGGGCCTTTCACTCCGCCTCAATCCTTCCCCCCAGCAAACTTCGTCCAGCTCGATGGGGAAAAAACTGCAACCTTGTCGCAGCCGTCCGCGCGATGGTGAGCTTCGATTCGTAACGAAGTTTGTCACTCGACGGTCCGAGGGGGACGAGAGCGCGGCAAAAGTCGTCCGGTGAGTTACGATCGTCTGGGAGTCGGTGAGAAGTCGTCGTCGAGTTCGCGAAGAGACGAAGTCTCTTTACCGTTTGCGCGCTTTACAAGTGGGCACCGGCAGCGGCGTGTGAGGTCTGTTGGCGCGGAGAGCGAGGGAACACGAACGCGGAGATGAGGCGAGGAGCGTGTTGCCGGACGCACACATAACTCGTTCCATTATTCGCTTTGCGGCAGCGTCCGCGTCGGCGTCGGAGTCACCGCGACTGGTCCTCGAGGGAACGCGTTGCCGTGTGTGTGAGAGTTCAAACTCGGAGAGGAGAACTCGGCGATCCGCGAGACACGCGAGAAGAACGTCGCGCATGCAGAGGCAACTCTTCGTCAACCACCCTTGGGCACTCTCTCTCTCTCTCGAGGCCGGCTTGTTAACGCAAACGCTAAACGACCGGGTCATAAACTCCGTCACCGGGCGCGCGGTGATACCTCTTTCTGTCGCGGGCATCTATTGAATCCATAGAAAAAGCAACGGAGCCATTAATCTGCATATTCATGAGATTTTCATGAGACTTTGTCCGATAAGAGGAGAAAACAAAATTCGATAATGGAGGATATTAATTTCACGATGAATTATCGAATCTGAAATGCCAAGCGGAGTAAGACAAAACCGGAAATGGTCGATAAGGTAAGAGTCGGAGCGGAGCTCCTCGAGTCATTTTTCCCTGCGCGCGCTGCCATCCAATAACAGTAAAAGGAAGCGAGCTGAATACCCTCCGAGGTGGCGGTTCTTGGACGCGACGACGATTTGGCGGACACAATGTCTTTCTTTTGTCGAGGCTTAGAGTCGCTTCGGGAGGTCCATGGAGCACTTCCTGCCCCGGCAAAGAGTCCCTTTTCTTGTCCTTTTCTCACTATCGTTCGCTGTCCTCTTTCATCCTACGTCTCTCTATACGTTCCCTCAATCTCCAGTTCGCTCCTCTATATCTTTTTGGTCCCTTACGCCCGAGCACTCAGACTGTCCGAGTGCGCTTTGAGCTCCGACGTTTTTTGCCTTCGCTCACTGCCGGTGATCTCGTCGTATCACCCTTCTCCCCTCTACCGGTTCGGTGGGATAGTCCGAGGCGCCTCCCACGCGTTTTCAATCTCTCTTGGGCTCAGCTTCCCCTACAGGAGAACCAACGGACCACGGGTATTCCCCCTGTGCTCCAATTACCAGTTGGAATGCTCATTTGGGTCTCCACGGGGGACTCGTTTGTGTGTCCCCTCTCGTCCTCCTCTCCCTCCTCACTCTCGTAATGGTCAGCTAGCACTCCAAACTATTATCGACTGCCTCCACGCAGACGGCAACGAAAAAGCGTGCTCCCCCCGTCGGTGGTTTCGGCTCGGGCGAGGATGGAAAGGAGGAACGGAGAACGAGGTGAAACGAGCCCGCAGCTAGGGTCTCGAATTTTTAATCTAAGTTCGAGTATGGCGACTACTAATCTCCCGAAAAGCACTCACGTTCGCCACTTCCCATCCCGACTAAACTTCCCGGCGCTTAGATAGAGGACCCGGGGCGACCTCACGTCGAGAACGAGTTCTTCACTGGTTTCTTGGTCCCCCATACAAGCTCGAAATCCGAGTGTCCGTGAGACACGGCACGGATGTTGGAGAACACGGTGGCCCAGTTCGACAACAGGAAGTGACAAATTGGTGGTGAATGGGGGAGCCGGCTCGATGATTATCATCTGCATCTGTCAAACCGACTTTTTCTCTGGTATCTCCATTATTGGTGCAGTCGTTGGGCGCCGCAGCGCCTCGCGCGGTGAGTCTTGGCGAAACTGGGTGAGATCCTCTTTATCCGTTTATCTCACCATTTACATTTTTCTCGGTGGAGGAGTGACTAGGTCTTGGACACAAATGAACCTAAAATAAAATAAAGTCTTCTCGGCATATTCAACAAAAATTATACATAGTAAAAGCAACAATACTGACTTTTTACCATAAAAAATAGTTCCTAACGGGAACGTCTACATTTTATAGATACAATGACAAAAAATCATTTCGACAACCATAATTATAGTTTAACCAATTGAATACACACTATAAGAAACGATCTGTATAAACATTCTCTCTGCTGACTGTTCGTCATAGTAGAAAATACTATCCTTTTTCTCACTGGGTACCAAAAAATGTAGCGTGAAATAATCCACGTCCTGATTGAGTCTTATAGTTGTATTAATTTCGTTTAAATGTCGAATGCGCTATTTACTTTATTGATATGTCCGCGGGACGTCTTCCGGCGTCGGTGCGTGCGAGCGTGCGAGGTTACATCGTTTAGTCCTGCGTGAGCGTTTCACGATTGAGACGTTAAAAGCGCCTCCGTACCGCAACTCCCTTTCGCTCTGGATGGCGAATATACATATTACATTGGATAATTCGTACGTGCGTGTGCGCCATGCGTTCGCGTGCGTTTTCGCACTCACTATACCTACACGTTGTATTATGGTCGCCCTCGAAACGAGTCTCACCGCACGCGCAGTTTAATACTCTCCTGTTCGTATAGTGTATTCGTTGTTTCTTTCTTTCCTTCGCCTCTGTTCGCTCTTGCAGTCCCTCCAGTTTCGCTACCTCCACTATCGACTGTGTGTCACGCCAACTCTTAGTTTTCTATCTCCTTCCCGCCTCCTCCTCCTCCCTCTTCTTCCTCTATCCATTGTTCTTTATCGTTCTCTCTTTCACTCTCCCCTCTCGTGATCTCGACGTACCACGAGTCGGTTAAGGGCTTATCCGCAAGTCGCTATTCCGCGAGACCGGTCGATTCGTTAGCGGCGACTCGCGCATTTGCGCACGCACGCCGCGACTTCTCCGAGCTTTCTCGACTTTTTTTTCTCTCTAACAAATGTGCTCATTCGATTCGTAACGGGATGGACGCAACGCCGCACACTAAAGTCGCGCTCGTTGCGACATCCGAGCGAAATATAATCGGCACCCATTTTTGGTGTTTCAGCCGGTCTACTAAAATTCGCTCCGATATAATTAAATGACACGATCGCAAATAACCGCTCGAGCATTTCATTACAGATACGGCTTGAAATCCTCTCTCGGAGCCTTAAAATATTGCTTCGAATCGATGGGGGAAAGTAACGTTTCGCAATATCGGTAAAAATCTCGAGCGTGAGCCGAAGACTCGAGCAGCTGAATACATATGTAAATCCACACACCCATATATATACATATATATATATATATCCCACGATGTCTATTTATTCGTGTCGTGTGTGAGCCTCGAGCGCCTGCGGGCGCATCTTTGCAACTGTGGAACCGTAACGTTCTGGTTTCTTCCGATCGACGAACTCGCTTGTAAAGGGAAGTTCTATACGCGCGAATTCTCTATTCCCTTCATCGCATGTACGAACAGCTCCTTGTCTCGCGCAGTGCTATAGATGCGGTACACTGCGGGGAGACATTCGGGCGCGGAGGGGGGGGGGGGGGGGGGGGGCACGAAAGAGCACGAGCGTTATCCCGCCCTGTACAGAGAGGAGATAAATAGAGGAAAAAAGCGAGGATAGAGAAGGAAAGAATTACTATTTCTTTGGAGCGCTATGCACTACTTCGCTTCCTTGCGTCGTTGAAAATTTCACTTGGAAATATTAAAAGTGCACTCGTCGTTCCGTCGCGTCGATTCCGTGTGCAATTTCACCGCTGCATCTCTCCGCGAGACCTTTACCGATGGTTCATAGCGATGCTCCGTCGGCGCGAAGTTCGGAATGAAAATGAAAAAAAATTAAAATCCAAGATTCACTAGACTGGATGAATGATCGGTCGCGGTGGAAGCTAAAAAATACGACCAGGTTAAAATTAGACGGTCAGGAAAAACTTCGACCTTTTTCGAAAATAGTTTTCACCTTTACGTGAATCCCCCCCCCCCCCTCCTTCCCGATGTTCTTTCTTATTTTTTCGATGCCAAGCCACTCGGAGTGCAGTTTAGTAGAAAATCGTCGATTTCCCTCTCGGGGGCTTTCTCGAGAACACAACATGCAGCAGTTTAAGTCCGGCTACACTCGAGTGCCCTTTAAATCCCTCGAGCTCTCGTGGCGCTACACGACGAAATCCTCAAACTTGTTCAGGCTGCATACGCGCGTGCCCCTGTACAGCAGCCGGCTACCGAATACATTTTCCTCTCACCTCGGGGCTGTTCGTCCGACCCTCGAACTTCGGGATATGTCACACTAAGTGTACCGCGGGTACAAAAGCGACACCGCCTTTAACGCACAATTGAGCAGCGGTGATTGAGGCGTTTTTGGGCGTGGACGATGCACGGCCGAGCCCGGGCACACACTTGTGTTGAAACGTGTAAAACGCACGCTGGAATTTCTCACGGTTTGCTCGGCGAGGCTGAGTGAGAAAGATCGACAACCCCGAAGGGTGCGATAGTTCGTAGGGGTGAAAATTCAACGCGTATACGCACACGGCATCGCTACCGCGTTACGAAACCAATGGGAAAAACGCCTTTTGTTGCTCCGAACACGGAGATGAATTCCCCTCTCTTAATCCGAATCGAAATTCCACCCTTCGTTCTTTCTTTTTCTCCATACGCGCCGCAAGTCAACGGTACTGTAAGTTTCTAAATGTGTCTTCTCATTTTCGTTTTTTCAATTCTTAGTCGGATGTTAACAGATAGGAAGATTTCAGCAATTCCTATATTGTAAATGTTTCTACCAGATATTATCGTTTGGATCGTAGTGCATGGTGTGAGGCGCAGAAAATTTACGATCGAAAATGCTATTATCCAAACAGTAACAGCTTCACGAATACTTGAAACATAGACGGTAAAAAAAGTTTGTACTTTTTACAACAACTTATTGTCCACAAACGTCCGCAATTTTTTGTTTGTTAATTTTATAGTTTCACAAACAAAAGTACAAAGTACAATTGTCAATGACACGGGAAATAAAAGGACAGGTTCATATATTCAAATAAGTGACAACATCGTTTGTCACTTATTTAACAAAATTACTTTTACGAAATTTCGCATTCCGTTTTTACGAAATTATTTTTTACTGTCTACTTCCTATACGAAGCATGTGCAACATAGAGATTGCTGAAACGTGACAATCTAATCTTGCGATCCCCGTGATTGAAGAAAGATCCGCCTCTGCTAATTTCGCCCCAGATTATGCCTGCCATACGACAAGGTTCAGGTCTCGATCGCTCGCGACTTGCGTTTCCTCGAGAAAATTGCATTGGGCAATTTTCTCGAGGTAATTATGTTCCGAGCTCGAGTAAAGCTTACAGCTTCAGCTCGTGTAACGTGGGATATCCTGACATGTCATAATCCCCGCGTACCCTTTTATCCCCGAAGGCTCGCCAGCGTCGAGTTCGGAACTTTATCCAATCGCCGTAAGAAACTTGAAACAAATAGGAAAGTTTGCATCGACGATCGGATGTTTTCGTCGCTTAGTATAATCGAGCCACGTGTAATGAGGGTTTAGGTGGCGGGGCACGAGCGGGTAGCTAGTGAGTTTGTTCCCGAGTCTGTTCCCATCAAAGTGGAGTAACGTTGCGCCGGTAGGACAGGAGCTAAGTCAGGGTGGTAACGTGTCAGAGCCGCATCAGCGCAGCATCAGCAACAGCAGCAGCGACGACGTCGTCGACGACCACGAGGAGAGATTCATCCGGGGAACCGGTGCAGGCCCCGGAGGGCGAACGTGACGGCGCCACTTCACAAACTCGTTACGTTACGAAGGGTACGGAGAACCAGTAACGGGGAGAGCGTACATAGGAGGAGAAGTACGAGACGGTGAACACGTGTAAACTACCGACGTCGCTACTGGATACGACACGCGGGAGTTTGTACAGGCTCCGCGGATCCAACCGCCACCTATCCGGAGATCAAACCTCCATCGCGTCACTTAGGCAGACGGCAGCCCTAGCGAGTTTTGATAGTTGCCGATCGTCGGGTTTAGGCGACGTGGATATTGGAACTTCGGACACGGGATGGAGGAAGATTTACTGGTTGAAATATTGGGAACATTGCGAGAAACATTTTTCGGGTAAATGTAGTATAAATAGAGTAGCCCGAAAAATAATGAATAGTCAGGTACGGATAACTCAATCACCGTGGTTTATGTGATTGTTTATCTGCCATGTCTCGGTTTACTTCAGCCACACGTTTATCCGGCGCTTTTCCCGACCGCGCGGCTTGATACGACACACGGGAGTTTGTACACGCTCCGCGGAACCAAAAACCGACTATCCGGAGATCAAACCTCTATCTCGTCACTTAGGTGGATGGCAGCCCTACCGAGTTTTGATAGTTGCCGATCGTCGGGTTTAGGCGACGTGGATATTGGAACTTCGGAAAAGGGATGGAGGAAGATTTACTGGTTGGAATATTGGGAACATCGCCAGAAACATTTTTTGGGCAACTGTAGTAATAATAGAATAGTCCGAAAAATAATGAATAGTTAGGTACGGATAACCCAATCGCCTTAGTTTATATAATTGTTTACCTGCCATGTCCCGATTTACCACAGCCACTCGTTTATCCGGAGCTTTTCCCGACCGCGCGACTGGATACGTCACACGGGAGTTTGTACAGGCTCCGCGGATCCAACAGGCACCTATCCGGAGATCAAACCTCCATCTCGTTACTTAGACAGACGGCAGCCCTACCGAGTTTTGATAGTTGCCGATCGTCGGGCTTAAGCGACGTGGCTATTGGAACTTCAGAAACGGAATGGAGGAAGATTCGATGGTTGAAATATTGGGAACATTGCCAGAAATATTTTCTGAGCGACTGTATTAATAGAATAGTCCGAAAGATAATGGATAGTTAGGTACGAATAACCGAATCGCCCCGGTGTATGTGATTGTTTATCTACCACGTCCCGGTTTACCTCAGTCACTCGTTTACCCACCGCTTTTCCCGACCGCGCGTCCGCGAGGAGCTTCTTTCGCAGACTCTCGTACGTACCTCGTTCTTTTTTCGAACCGAACGAACGCTGCTGCCGCTGCCGCTGCTGCTGTTTCTGGCAAGCATTCGTTCTCGCGTTTGTACACAGCTCGCGCCACGTTTCATCTGTTTCATCTTCCGATGCGGCTGGCCCGACGTTTTTGTCCGTTGCCCAACGAAATATGTTTTTCCCTCCACCGCGTTCCGCAAACTCTTCTCTTCACTCTAACTTCTTATTTCTCCTTCCGCTTCTTCTGCCACATCGCCTCCGGGCGCTTCGCTCATTCCTCCGCTCTTTCACTCGCTCGATCCAGTAAATCCTCGTTACTCCTCCAATATAATGCGCGTTATCGCGAGGGCAGCCTTCCGTCTCGTTCATGTTGGACCGCGAACCCGTCGAGGAGCCGACCAGGTGCCAGGAATTCGCTTTCCCCTCGCTCCAATATTCGTTCTCGTGTATATACTATTTTCTTTTATTTTCATTTTTATCCCCCGCCAGGTTCTCATCCTTTATTTTCTTTTTTCGTATTCTTCCGCGCGCAACCACGCTGCTCCGTTCTTTCACCCCTCCTAGCGAGATTTACTCTTTTTTTTGGCTCTTTTTTTTTTACTTTTTTTTAATCCTCTTCACACCGCGCATCCCCCTAGCTGCAGTCGTATGATGGACGTTACCTGATGGGCCGTTGCAGCTCCGTCTCCGTTCTTTCCCATCAGTCTGGAGCGAGAGAGACTAATCTTGCGCGAGGTACACAGACGTGGAACAATTCTGGGGGAACATTTTTTAAATTTTTCTTTCAACGTGACGATAGATTCGAAGTGACCAGCGGTCGAATGTTTTACAACGATCGTCCAGCGATCATTGAAACTCCAATTTTGAACTCGAAGTCTGGCTCAAGGGCCCTGGAATATCGAAGATACTCGCGCGCGCGTTTTTATCCGGCCGTGATTTATCATCGTCTCCGTATCGTACAAACGGCCGCGATGGAAAAGCCGGACGAGAGCAAATGGTCTTAAGATGGGATGAAACCCGATGGTTCGTACGTATATACGGTTAGGAGCCGAGAGCGCCAAGAACATTTCTCTCGGAAACAAATGCGTGGATATCAGTCAAGCCGGGGGTCGCGGGGCAGTGCGAGAGGGATGGAAAATAAGAGGAATTTTCTGAGTATGTATGTATACTAATATCGAACGCTCGGATTTCACGTCTCGCTCAGCTTGACTCTCGTAATGCCTAATAGAATCCTAACGTCCATAACCGATATCCGACACTCGTTGCAACGACATCCGTTCTCGCGACGCCCGACACCGATCGGTTATCCTTCGTCGATTCCTAATGGACCCGACACACCCTTCGCTCCGGCGAGCCGATGAAAAATGTATCTTCACGAAGTTGGAAGCAAATTTCAAGCCGGAACGGAACAAGCTCGCGGCGTAAAAAAAGGCTCGCACACTTCACTAATATTTCTTGGTCAATTTTATCTAATTAGATTAAAAGAAAATTAATACGAACAAGTTTGTAGAATGAAGACATACAACTTTTTTTAATGAATTTACAACCAACCTCCCCCTCCCCCCTTCCACGGGTAGGCCCACTGACGGTTTGTTTGGTGGGCTGTCAGGACCATCGGCCCTGATGCACCGCCGAATTGGAAGAGACAAGCACATTACAGGGAATCGATGACAAAATGTATTTCTTTCGATCGGGGATTAAAAGAAGAGTTTCTTGCATACCGTATAAATAGAGTTGATGGACTATGTTAGTGAGTTATAAATAATCGCTGTGACAAAATCCTGGAAAGTTTCTTGTCCACAAGTGTCCATATTTTTTTCTTTCTTTTTTTGTTATTGTCTTAGTTTGTAAGAGAACATTTTTTGTAATTGTCCTATTCTGTTCTAAGAGAACAGAACAATTGCAACGAAAAAAACATGGACATTTGTGGACAAGAAACTTTCCAGCCATATGTCACCGCGCATATTTATAACAAATAACTCACTAATATAGTCAATCGACTCTATTTATACGGTAACACGTGCGGTAATCAAGGAATTCTTCTTTCATCCCCGATCGAAAAAAATACATATCGTCATCGATTCCTTGTAATGTACTTGTCTCTTCCAATCAGTCTGTGCATCAGGGCCGATGCTCCTGACACGCCGGCAAACAAATGGTTCGTGAGCTTACCCATGGATCGGGGGGGGGGGGGGGGGGGGGCGGTCTAAGCAGCATGCACGGCCAGGAGAACCGATTGATTGCTCGAACATTCAGGCTTAATTTAATACACGCTTGCAGCCGCGGAATATTCATACGTGTAGGCTAGTAGAAGTGATGGGTAAACAGGGCGGTCGCGTGAGAGGAATGCAGAGGCGTTTGCGCGTCGGGTCGATCGGGCTCGCGGTTCAGCGGTTTATACCTAAACGGTTGACGAGCGAGAGACGTCGACGTCGGCTTCGAGAGATATATACACCAATATACCATCGGGCGTAATAATCCCCTTCCGCTTGTACAATTCTATTATGTCATCATACATTGCATGCACTATACCGGTCAACGACACTCGTGTGCATTATATCTCTATCACGGACGTTTTAACGTTAATATAATTATGCCAGTGGGCAAACGCCATTATTCGTACGAATTCCCGGTAGTTGCGGCCAACGCATATGTTATTTCATCGGTGCTGTGTATAGTTGCAGGGGTGGCGGTGGGGCGGGGGGGGGGGGAACTATGAAATATCTCGTTATCGTATGCATGTGCGCGTTCGATTAAAGCTTTTCACTGATATTCGGATTAAACGGTGAGTCAGGCCTTCGACGCTTATTATATCAATCCGGCTGTACGCGGATACGTGCGTGTGCGCGTCTATACCGATTCGATTAAACTCGCGGTCAATTATCGATGAGTGACGCCCGGCGCCGCTCGGGTTACAACGTCGACTAAATTATCTCGTTTACCGATCGCCACTGTCGTGGGTGAGAAAATAGTCGAAAACACACGCGGATGGAATTTCATACCTGTCGTCGGCCGAAAATCGTCGATCGCGGGAATTCGACGATGCGCTACGCGGAACGAAGAACACATCGCGCGCTTCACCGCTAAATATTTATCCGTTCGGTTTTATCCGTGCGCTTGCAAAGTACCATATTTCACAGATTCTAAACGAGTTGGATCTTAATCGGGCTCGAATTGTTTGAAGAATTTTTGTTGGGAATTTTGTATTAAAAAAAATAATTCCGCGATTAAAAAAAGTTTATTTTTAGTTGGGCCAATTTTTATAATTATGATAGGCGGTATTTCTTTTTTTTTTTTTTGCTAATTAATTTTTTGTCCGGATCTCGACGAATCGAGGGAAACGCTGGGGGAGTCCAGTCCGGACGAAGGCTCGCGAGAGCAGATCAAGTGGAAGAGTAGGTGATGATGATATAGATATAGCGAGAGTAGAAAATACGATTTCCACTCCGTCATTGTCTCTCGAGTCGTTCGATCGTTGTTGCTTTCTTTCACCGACGGAGTTTCCCCGCTAATTTCCTGGCGCCTCCGGGGAGAGCCCTCTTCCTCGCCGCTGCTCCCCTTGTCCCTCCGTGCTCGACGCATTTCATCCGAGGGGCGAGACAGACCCGGAGGAGAAAGCATCGAGCCGAGAATGAGATAAACGAGTGACAGCCACGCGTTCGCACCGACGGTAATCAAACTCTCGGCTACCGCTATTAATTTCGCGCCCCGTTCTCGCCGATCGCGAAATCTCCGTTGTTGCATTCCTCGAGGTTTCACCACCGGCACGAGGAATTCGACTACAGGCCGAATACTGACGCAAAAAATAAAAAAATTGTCATTAAATTGCCTACTCATAGAAGAAGCTATGTTTTCGTAATATAAAAATTTGCACATGGATGCCTGATTTATTACAATTTTGTTCATAGCTTTTTCTATGAAAAAGTTCGTTGATGAATTTTGGTTTCCTCGGAGACGGCTCGCGGTAGCGTGTTGAAATTGGACACTAGTAGAGTGGTCACGTCTCTTTCCTCGCTGCAATTTTCATCAAGAGTGAGGTTCGATTCGATATTTTACGCGATTTTGAAATTTTCAAAAAAGGGTGTGGTCTAACTTGCGTAAAATTGGAATTACCATCCTTAAAAATGCATACAAATATAACACTATGATCAAAGACCTTTGGTATTGAATTTTGCCGAAATCATTCCAACCAATCAGATTTTATGGAATTTTAATTTTTTTGAAAAAATGCTAATAATTCGAGTAAACATGAAGGTATCGAGCTGAAATTTGACACGAGAATGTTCCTGTATGAGGAAGTCAAAAATCGATCAGCGAACTTTCTCATGGAGAAAACCGCTGTGCAATGCGCAAAATTGTAATAAATGAGGAAGCCATGTACAAATTACTTTGCAACTTAAAACAAAAAAAAAATGAAAATTTTTAAATAAGTTTTATATTTGCTTTTACATTTGCCATTATTTTCTCAAACAAATGGTACACGTGACTCGGCTCCATTCTATTTACGCGAGACCGTCTCGCTGACCACTCTCATCTCCGATATTCCAAAAATTCCGTTCGTTTTGCTGGGAGATCGAGTCCAGTGTAATTCCTCGGGCTCTTATCGTCACTCGCACACCAGAGAGTGTGGCGTATTCTCCGAAGTTGCTTCCGTCGAAAAAAGGAGAAGAAAGACGGGATGAGAGAAAAGGCGATTTGGAGGCCGGATGGCATCTTCAGCGTCATCGTCTCTCCGCCGTCGACTCACCGTTACGCCGTTATTGTATACGTTCACGCTTCTTATCGCATCGAACCTTATTGGTTTCCGGCTAATCGAACTCGCCGCAACTCAAGCGTGATAACGACACGGTCACCAACCGCCCGGCGGTCATCGGAAAAAATAGCCCCGCAAAGTCGCACACCGAGAGAACGTGCAAACTTCCCGAAAGCCTCATTCCCGGCTCCGGCACTCGTGAGGATTCAATTCTCGCGCTCGAAGAGAGACATTCCACGGTTCTAGTGTGACCGGACCGGGATAATAAAAACGAAAGGTCGTCGACGGAAGGTAAGGAAGCCACGCTGTAGAGAATACAAGTACGGACGGACCCAATGAAGAAGAAACGATATAAGTAATAAAAAAAGTTATATCGGAGATACTAATAATGTGCTCGGTCGATCCGCGTGACATTTTCAAAAGATTCCCCGACGCCACGCTTCATTTAATTAAAATCATTCGTCTTCGTCATGAAACTTTTTATACAATAAAAAATAACCGATACCGGCTTGTTAAATGATAAATGCGCGACCCGGGCTACAAAGTTCGCGTATCTGGGTCAAAAAAGTGGACGAAAATGTCAAATGGCCACGTAACTGAAGATAAATGAGTTACAATTTTGGTAATTTGTTTTAAAGCTCCGAAAGGACGAAACATTATTCATAATCTCGTAAATTTAGCGGATTGTCATTCCTGATTGAATGATAAATAATAAAAAAAATTCTCCCAGCCGCGATAAATATATTGTTCGAGCGGGCGAAATGGGATTTCTGGAGTTCGACATAGGTATACGATACCGGTCACGAATAAAACCGAATTGTGTAGGTCGAGTAGTCGGGGTAGTGGGGTAAGCCGGAATCAAGACCCCGTGAACGTTCGGGCGGTTGCCCTTCGATCGCGATGCTCGCGGAGCCGTTATAAGCCGAAAACAATGGAGTCGTAGGTCTCTTGCAGTAGGTAGAGGATATTCGTTAAGGGTGCGATGTAGGCAACGGGCCAAAGCTCATCGAGGGTGCCCCCGCATACTACTCCTACGTACATACATACATACGTACATACATACATACATATATACATACATACATACATACATACATACATACATACATACATACATACATACATACATACATACATACATACATACATACATACATACACACATACATACATACATACATACATACATACATACATACATACATACATACATACATACATACATACATACATACATACACACATACATACACAAAATTCTGTACCCGCTGTTCTATATCGAAGAGGAGAGAATACCGTCGTCGAGTTTCCCTCAGCAGCAAATGCTTCCAGATATTCGTGCGCTGCACCGGAAACCCTCGTGTGCCCGTTTCCACCCGGTCTTCGCACCCAATTCTACAATTATCTCGCCAGCCCGAAAGCGCGAACATACTCCTCGGAATCCTTTATAACGTCAGGCGACCGGCAGCTCGAGCTCCGAATCTATATATCAAGGTCGGATAGCCCCGCCAGACGAGACTCTGCGAACGAAAATCCAGATCCGAATATGCTTGACCTGATTTCCCGTTTAATTCAGAATGGCGCAATACAATTCGGTGATTCAACAAAAGACGTTCGGAATTCGTTCAGGAGTAAAATTCTACATACGTTCACCTCTTTCGCCTTTCCCTTCACTTTATTTCGAATTGGGATTGGAGCAAGGATCCGCAGATCATAGGATTTACTCGAGGATAAGGAAAAAAATGTTCCGGGCTGTACGGTGAAAAATGCTCGGTGAAATTTCCGGAGAATTCGGCGATAGGTCTGCTGTATATCCGGTCGGAGAATCAGTCATTCCGCACCCTCGGACCGATTCGCGTGTTACGGGGATACGCGGGGTGAAACAGAGACGAGAAAGACCTCGTACATTCGCGCGACCCCTCGACGCACCGAGTGCTTACGGATTGGGGATTCCTACTGCGGAAACTCCTGTGGAGTTTCTTCGTCGCAGTCGACGCCGCTACGGGAAGTCGCCGTCGAGAATCACGCTCCGTCGAACATTGTAGCACCGGCTCTGTAGGGTTTTGTGCTGCTCTCCCGGCTCCAGGATTCGAGCTCACCCTACCGTCAGAACCCTACTTCCTGGTGGTTGTAGGACTTCTCCTTTCTTTCTCATGTTTCTTCATATTTGTTCTACCTCGAGATTTTTATTGCTTTCCGCGGTTACGCCGAGAAGGAAATCCCGGAACATGATCGTTCACACTCGCGATATAATTATTACGCATTTAGTTATCATCGACCCGCGGCAAGGCGAGAGCAGACGCACGGACGGTAGGTTCGCGATTCGTTATTCGTATTCCCACACTGAGAGAAGGATCTAGTAAAAATTACCAATCAACTAAGAAAAATTACCATAGGACATAGTAGTACGGCGCCAGGGCAAAAAGTCTCAGAATTTCCAAGAATTTTTACCATAATATCTAAGAAAAATTCTTATAAATCCGGTACTTCCTACCATAGGTGTCGCCCCAACGCTCTACTACTATGTGCTATGGTAATATCTCTCAAGTGATATAGTAGTTTTTACTAGATCCTTCTCTCAGTGCATCACCGAGAATTCTGTCAATAGAGAATTCCCCGCTCCATCCAAAACCAGGTCACGGAGAGTGAGTTATCCATTGTTTCTCTCGAAAAGTTTCTCGACGTGGATTCCAAAGCCCTCGAGTGGATCAGCCTGAATTTCGCCGGTACTCCCGAACTGTCTGTACATTTCTCTCACGCAGACACAGACTCGCGAAGTCGTTGCTGGAAGTGACGAGAGGACTCAAGCGTTAATTTCATTTGGCGAATCAAGGTGTTCCAGGTACACTGCGTCAGCTTTACCAGCGGCGTGAACCCTTTAGTCGGCGTTAACTATATACAACAGCTATGGAGATAGGTAAGGTTGCTCGGCGAGTTGGCGCCCAGGTTGCCTAACTGGAACGAGGGAGCGAGGGAGGCTGACGGTGTTGACGCTCCGGTGGCCTCCGCTGGCCGGGAGCTGGCTAATCTCGGCAGGACAAATCGCGGAAAATGAAATTAACCGGTGTGCCAAGGGGCCAGCCCCGGTCGGAGTGCACCTCGGTGTTGCATTATGCAGATTCTCGTGGAGAACTCTCCGGCGACGTTTCAGCCGCGAGGTTCCGACCGTATAAAGCGAAGTTTAGCGTCGGCGATGTCGCCGCCTCCGACCCCGCCAGCCCCACCGGTGAACTCCTTCGAGTTACACCGCGTTAACCAGTTCCCTATCGCCCCGGCTATTTCTCCGTCTCGCTTCTACTTCGCTTCCATTCGGCCATCTCTCGGGATGCCGGATGGCAGAAAGAGCGACGATGACACGGTAGTTCCTGCGTCCGGACGACTCCCGGTTCGCATCGCTCGAACTCTCCTGTCAGTCCTTGCCCATACACCTCGATGATTTTACCACTCGTGCAAACTTCGCACCTGCGACCCAACGAGAAACGAGCGTACTCTCGTGAGTATGAATGTACCTGGGTAATTACAAGCTTGCAGTGCAGGTGGATACTGGGAACTGAGCTGGACCCGGGACTGCAATCCATGCATGGGGTTGGATGCTGGAAACTGAGGTGGATCCGGAACGTCCATGCATGCGGAGAAATTTGAAATGATTACCGAAACTCCTGCCACTAAATTTCTAGGAGGCTACAATATGTAAATGTTATATATATAAATAATTATTTATTGATATATAAATAAAATATTAATAAATATATATTTATATATAAATATATTATTAATTTATATATAAACACATATTCTCTTTCATTTATAGAATGGGATAACAAATACCTATATATCATATCCCTTTAATATCAGCCTTTACATATTATTAGTCTGTCTTGTTCCTAGAAAACCAGACGTGGGTCTGGTGGGTTCAAAACGTTCGAAGAGATTCAAACAAAAAATAAAACAGCGTTTTTGGTACCGAATGAGCGCGGTACTTTGTCTGGAGCGAAGGAGCACATTTCACACCGTTTCGATACGAAGATTCGGAAACTGCTCGATCCAGGTAAAACGAAAGTTCTCGACGGCGAACGCTGATTCGACATCGCTTCCCTCTTCGTGCAGACAGCGAACACTGAGGCCGGTCAACTTCGCCACGTTGAAGTGTCTGCATATCACCGTAGCTGGCCGAAGGTGGTAGCCAGTCGCGTCGGTGGAGATTCCAAGCATTTTCCGAGGGCGAAAGTTGTCGACTATCGGGGTGATTTACGTACGGCAAACTCGAGTCGGAGGAAAGCGGGCGGGACATTCCGACTGCACGCTACCGTGCAAACAACAACGGCGACGAAGCCGAATACTCGGCTAGCGAGGCAGGATGGGGTTCGGGGCGAGCCGCGTGGATGTGTCAAGGAAATGCGCCACCAATTAATATCCCGGTTGATTAACAGAGACACTAGGCGGAGAAACTACGTACGAACGGAGCGAATACTGCAGGACTGAGACGTTGTTAAATACTTCGTACAACCCAATACCATCTTTGCCCTGACGAATAGTTGTTCCGTCAGCGTAATCTTCCTTCGTACGTTTAAGCACGTTATCCACACGTTTACAAATCCACGCACACGTGGCACCTCCTCCCCCCCCCCCCCCCCCATAAATTATTGCATCCGTCCCTCTTCGTTACCGCAAAGGCGCAAATCGGTCTCTTCCTTCCTCTCGAGCACGGACGGCTGTCTTGGCCTTTTTTCTGACCGGCTCCGGTCAACCGACGGTGGCTCGCGACAAGATTATAGCTGCCGTCGCGTCGGCATGCATCCCAAAAAGAGGAATAATAAAAGGGTTGGAGGGCTCTCCGGGTTCTCGTCGTAGTCTAGAGAGTGCCGTTGAGAATTCCAGCGCACGTGCGACGACCAATCTCGCACGGTGAGGGAAGCTGCGCGGGTTTATAAGCTCGTAGGTGGAACAGATAGGATACGACGGGTACAACGTTGGGAAGGAACCGCTCGGCATGTTACGATACTCGATTCAAACCGGAGCTGCGTATATATATATATATCTTTCTCCTGCGCCGTATAACCATTTTCGAACTGAGTTTCCGGCGTGAAACGCGAGCAGGCAACATCGACCGCCAACTCTATTCACTCGCTTGATCGCGCACTCGACTCCTCAGGCTGTCTTCGCTTTATTAGTTCGGTTTCATTTTTATTATTTTTTAAAAATTCATAATATGAATTTTAAAAAAATCATATTATGAATTTCATAATATGAACTGATCTGATGAATGAATTTCATATATCTTGCCTGGGCAGGCTTGCTCTCATGGAAAGGTTATTCGAACCAAAATGTTATGGTCTAGAAACATGTTTTACATAGCCTAGAATACAAAAAAGTATTTTCTCATTTCTGTCCGTCTGTCTGAAAGCCCAATCCTTTCTGGGACTTCACCTTAAATAGGAAAGAAAATGATGAATTAAAGCAATAGTGACAACTGTATAAAAATTTAATTGCGAAGTGTCTGTGGCAGACCGCACGGGCAGGCGGGTCGCGCTGGTGCGGTCTTTAAAAATTACCATGTACGTTCAAAATTTAAAACAAGACCTCAGGATTGAGGGCGCCGAAGTGACACGATTCGATTAATCAGTTCCCGATAATTGAAGCAAATTTCATAACTGGATCGTCTGACTGAGTTAATTATCGGCAAAGACTTCAGTGGAGTCATCAGAGAGAGAACAGGATACCAGTGTTAACTGGTTCGTTATTTCACGAAAAAAAAAAAAAAAATCCTGGAGGAAAAGGCAAACAAAAAAAAGGTCGAGTTTCAACAGTCACAACCATTAACTGAAAGCCCGTGGAGCAACGAAAGGGACCAAAAATAAAAGAAAGAAAAAAATAGAACGGAATCACAGAGAAAGATATCGGCCTATCGACATCGGCTGGGCGATTGTTCAAAGGCATTGATCGAGTGACGCTCACGGGTTCGCGAACTTTCGCAATAATGGCTCACCCATTCGAGCCTGCACCACCTTTGCCGGTGCAATTGCAGTGTCTGCGCAACTTGCACTCTTGCAAACGCATTTTTTTACGCGTACCTACAGCTCTGCATGGGGCACGGCAAAAGGAGTGAGGGAGACCCGAGAGAAGCGTAGAAAAAATTCGCATAGACCCATTCAACGGTAGAGATAGAGATAAAGATGAAAACTAAAAAAAAAACAAAAAAAAAAAGAAGGAAAAAACAACAAAACGGCGGATAAACAGAGGATAGGCAATGGAACTAACGATTCCGTGCGCCTGTACGGGATCCGGCCAGGCTTGCTCTTTCTCTGTCCACGCTGGAACAATCGAAGTTCGAGCGTCCGCGGCGCGCACACACACACACAATGTCTCTCTCTCTCTCTCTCTCCCTCCGCGAACAATAAACTATTTGCCACGCCTCAACAATTGGCACTGCCATGTACTGTAGTTCGAAGTCGAGCTCCAACGGCGTTGCAATTTCTGCGCTGCTCTTGAACAGTCGGCGAACCGGAGGAGACAAAGAAAGAACGCGCGAGCGCCGGATTGTAGTCGGTATGCGAGACACACGGCGAGAGAGATTCAAAATCGATATCGAATGGTAGTCGTCGCTGCGTCGGGCGTATAAGTGCTCGACGACGGAGAACATACGTATACAGTTACACAAAAACAAAAAAGGAAAAAAAAAGAGAGAAAATGTTATCCAGCCGATACAAGCGGGCATTAGATTGCAGGCGGAATACAGCTCGTTGCGGTCAGTGTTAATGGAACTTAGGGACAATACCAATCGTAAACAATAGACATCGGCCGTTCGTTGAAATCTCGGGACGGTTGCAAACGTACACGCACTTTCTAAATAGTAGCGATAAACTTTTCGTGGTATGCGATAAGAGGTACAGGAATACCCTGTCGTAAGCTACCGAGGCGCATCGGAGAGAGCACTTTATAACTCTCCGAGGGACTCCCGATAATAGCCTGGAACTCTCGGAGACTTTGGAAAATGTCGAAACTGAGAAATTTTTTTTTCATAATCGAGGCCGTTCGTGAGAATTTATTGTAATACATTTTTTTTTCATCTTACCGCAGTCTGATTTATTATAAGAATTAATGTCTATGCTCGAAGGAAAAAGTTGCCCGTAAATCATACTTACAAATAGTCGACAGTCTTCACTCAAAATTTATGTTATTATTTTATCGGTACTTTGCGTTGACTAAGTTTGCCTCGTCTGACGCACATTCTCGCAGGCTAAATTTCCAAAGCTCAAAAAAAAAAATCGTCGAATAAACACCTAGTGAGAAAAGCAATGGAACCATCAAAATTTATTTTATTATTTCACCGGTCCGTTCCGTTGACTACGTTTTCCTCGGCTCACGCATTGCACATTCTCGCAGGCTAAATTTCCAAAGAACAAAAAAAAAAGTCCTCGAATAAAAACCTATTGAGAAAAGCAATGGAAACACCTGGATTCATGTATAACAAACGTGTCGAGCGAAGGTTCGTGTTACGTGAAAAGGTGATCGAAGTTTGGAAGGAGGGGCGGCCGTGGAGGGGTGAAAATCGTCGGGGGCTTTATTCCCGGACGATCCAGTCGGCACAAAGATGCAGGACGAAATCCGGGGTATCAACCAGTGAAACTCGTCGAGGTTTCGTATGAAAGAGTTTCGAGGCGGCGGGCCGCGGTAGCAGGAGAGAAACGACTCCTCGACAGACCTTTTTCGGCCTTTCGACGGTCCGAGAGTCACGCATCTGTTGCGCGTCTCCGGGCATTAATCATAGGATAATCCTTTTGATGCGAACTCCCCCCTCCTCTCGCCCATTCTCAGTGAACGTCTGTACATAATTCCGGCTGGAAGGATCAGCATCGTCGCCTCGATCTCGGCTGCTCTCGCGCGTCTCGCTGAGGAACAAACACGATACCGGTAGCTCTGGAGAGCCTCCAGCCGGTCGGGAAGCGGCTCCTGGATTTTTATATTATGTAGCATAAAAATCTTAACTCTCATACGTAAAAAAAAAGAAATCCCTAAGCGTTAAAATTCACTCGCCAACGGGAAAGAAACTTTTACGATAGCGTGCCAAAGTATTTTTACCGAAGGGTCATAGCAGTGGAATTAAATGTCGTGGGGCGATGGCGACGATTTTTCTCGAGGTAGACTCGATCGGTTCGTCGATGATATAATTTTCTTTCGAAACAGCCAGTTATTCCTTTGACAATAATACCGCGCCTTCCTTCCCCGGAGACTTTTAATATCAGCCTCTAATTGCCACCTCCGACAGTCGACCCGATTACCTCACACCCTGCTAAATTCATTAACACCTTCGGTAAAGTATAATCGCCGATCCCGGAGAGGATTCTTTCCGGTGCTCTCCCGATCAATGTTTCAAGCTCATATTTAATTCAAGATGTTCGGACGGTGTTTGAAAAGTTCTTTATTCCTCTGTGTATTTATAACTCTCCTCTATATTTATACATTTCTCCGGTGTCTCTCGGGGTATCGTTAACAGAGTTTGTCCGCAATTTTCTCTAGTCGGCGCGACTTTCCTCTCGTCTCTACTTCGAGCCCCTTCCGTCGATTCCGACGGAGGTGGATGGAAGTGAATAAAACTCTCGGCACTTCCGGCGCGGCGGAAGGAATTTCGCTCCGGGGGCAGTTGTGTCGCACAACATCGGAGTCAGCCGGCGAGGGTAAAAATGTGAGGAAAATAGTGTACGTCTCGGCCTTCCTCCGTTGGGTCGTACGTTTTTTTACAATGCCTTTTTCTGGATAGGAAAAATGCGACTCCCCGCCCCGTCTCTCAACGGGACGAACTGTGCATAGGCCATCCGTAGGTACGTATCTGGTGGAAAGAGGAGCGAGGGAGATGATGACGAAAAATAAAAGAGGGATGAAGGTGGAAGCTCGGGAAGACCTCGCAGTTCCGTCGACTTGATAATTGGACGCCTCGTTACTCCGCGTGACTCTCGCCGCTTCGAAACGCTCGAAACATCCTGCCTACCTAGCTTCGCTTTCCTACTCGCCATCCACCTTCCCACCCGACTTCTCCACCCTCGCGTCACTTTTCTTCGTCCTTCCGGCCGTCGGAAAACCTCTTTCACTCGCTCTCTCACCTCCTCGGATTCTTCACAATTTCACCTGCATGCTTTCGCACCTTTCCGTTCTGCGTGTATGCCGCTGGTGACGGGCCATGCACGAGCTCGGAAAGCAGCCCGGAGAATTGCTGGAAAACCGTCGGCAACCGTGAGGCAAAACGAGCGAGAGTGCGCTTCAACCTCGCCCGAGGGCACTTCGTTAGCAGAAAAATATGTGAAAAAACATTTTTTTTTTACTCTTCCTTTTTCTGTTTTTTTTTTTATTTCTTCAACGTGCCACTCTCGTCTAATGGTTGTGGGATTAAAGTATTTTTGTTTTCGCACATTTTACTACAAACCGTACGGCATCGTGTACGACGAACAAATGTTAGTATTTTTTTTTTAGTTAAAAACTTCTACCTCGAGCAGGATTCGCAAAGTGGCGTCAATAAAGAAATAATTGCTTTTGCAACCGTTTAAATTCTGAAAAGTGAAACTTTCTCGGATCCCAATTCGTGGATACGCGTTTTACTATGGGCGCAATTCCTAATCGGGTTGAAGTAGGAGCGACGAATTTTCCCGCCGACGAGAGAAATCCCGCCCGCGTATCCAACACTTACAGCTCTATTATCGCACCGGCTTTTCCTCGCGGTATTCGTATTAGCGCCGTGTGCCAGAAGGCGCTTCGTTAACGAGAGGAAAACAAGAGGAAAAAAACACGCACCGAAGAGCCTTCTCCCAGGGAGCGCCGACGTACCTTTTCACCGCAGGGAAATGCGCGATGTAGGTTTTTGACCGTGCATAAATTGCTCCGGCAATACTACAATACGAAGGGGAAAGCCAACAGCCGGATAGTACGGTGATGCGTGAAAATCCGTACCACCGCCCTGAGCTCGCCCTCGAGCGACACGAGCTTTAATGAAAATCCACCGACGAAAAACAAAGGTGACCTAACGCAGCCAAGTTCATAGAACAGAGCCGTGATCGCTGCTCGTTCGAAAATTCACGGATAATTTACTGAAGCCAAAAACCACTTACGCGCTAGTTCCGCGCCGGCGGCGACTGTATTGTGAATCCGCGAGCGTGCGATCGAGCGACGAAACAGCTTTGTCCAATTACATTCCGCTTGTCGACCCGTTAGACATTGTCGAGCGAACATCAAGGGCTAAATATAACGAAGCGTCATTCAGACGCCAAAGAAGAAACAAAGTGAAAAAAAAAAAAAACTACGATCTCAAGTAGAACATAACAACGTTTCCGCGTATCGGTATTCCCCACTTCGCGAGCCTCCAGTCGCTTTAACGAAGCGCGCGGGAAGGATGGAAAAACGTCGAAACTCCCCAAAGGAGAATGTCGGAAGAATCGGATCGAAGGGACTCTATCTTTCCTTTGCCATCATGAACCGCTTCCTCCTCGTCTCCGTTTCCCCCTTTTTTTTGCTCTTCGTAAATAACGAGACCTCGTTATTTATCGAGCCATGCGATTACACAGCGCGTACCGAGCGCATCTGGAGGGTGGAGTCGCTTGACCAATCATTGACGTTGACGTTTCCGACGAGGAGACCTCGGCGACGACGCCGTCCACTCCACCGCTCGGGACTCTCCTATCGGCACTGTCTCATTCTCGTTATCGAGAAACTCAACGCGCAGCGGCTGTTCGAAAAATTGTTCGGTCTCTCCCAGCTCATGCCCTGACTAACGGAGGGTCAGTCCGACCCGGGACTCATTCCATCCGACACCTCCCGTCCCGGCGTAGGGTGCCACGCCAACGCCATACGAAATTTGACACGTGTTAACACTGGCGACCGGTGGTGAGCGCATGTTACAGAGAAATCCCTCCGGCACGACAGCCAAGGGCTGGTATGAAGTCCGTTTGTGCCGTCGTCAGCTACCCCCGAATTCCCCAGGATTTCTGTGATACCGCTGTTGTAGTCTCGACCGAAGGAATCGCTGATCGCGGCAGTGGTCGATGTCAAGGTCTTTCCTTTATTCGGTTGCATTAGACACATCGGTCACATACTCAATTACCACATATCGAGATTTCCATAAGTTTCCATGATTTCGAGAATAGGCACCAAAGTTCCCGGCTCTTAATTATTGCAACTGTAATTCAGCGGTGCAAAGTTCGACCGAATTGGTCCAGAGTATAACGGCGATTCAACCGCCCCAGCGATTCAATCGCCCCTGCCTTTCTCCCTCCAGACTTTGTACAATAGCTGCGTATATAGCGCGAGTAACTGTGACACAGGAGTACGGAGGTACAGTCGGATCTGTCTGAGGTGGTGTAACATCGCACCACCGCACTGACGTTTCGTGCGCCCAGCCAATTCCAGGAGCAGCTTGGATGGTGAATCCTGGAGGATCGTTGTTAAGGGTTTTCCTCCTCCGCGACTCGTCTCTCCCAAAACGCGAAACAAAGACGTCGCAGTTATAGGATTCGACCACACCGTCGACCTATTCCTAATTGAGAAGCTGTCCCCTTCTATCTCCGGTCCTCTTACCCATCTCGGTCTCCCTCCTCGTTCCTCCGGAGAGAACCGGGATGACTGCGCAGCCACTTGAGAGGAACCTTCGAACTGGCAGAAGGTTTCCTTCTCTCGACGATAGCTATAGCCGGCGGAGTTTCCGAATTGCCAGAGGCCGATCCGACCTCCCATCCTCCGACGCGAGACCCCATTGGCAGAGAGCGACAGGGTCAATTTCCACCAGCGGTAGCGGAGCACATCGTCGAACGGGCTGAGCCACACTCGCCTGACGATTAGGTACGTGGAAGCCTCTCGCCTTCCTCTATCGCTTCCCTATCTCCCCGACGGTGTACCGCGCGCCCACCCTATCGCAGGGATGTTATACCTAATACCACTTTCGAAGCCGCAACTACCCCCCGATCCGATCATCCCGGGAATCGAGACCGCCATCAACTTCTCGATCGATCACCGGAGGTGAAATTCCTTCCGGATTGTATTTCAATATCTCGATCCACTGAGAAGAAACCGCGTGGGAAAAGAGACAATTCGTTGGTCGCAAAGAATCAACCGAATGGTATTTTCTCAAACGATTGAACCGAACGATTCTGATGTATAAAAAAATTGACAATTATTGGGTAGATCCGTGGGAACGTTTATGAAACTCTGTCTGCGATATGATAATCGCCAAAGTCGCATCGTTATCGAGCTCTGTAATATTGAAGTATAAATTCCCTCGTAATCATAATCAATATCGGCCAAGTGCACGAACACCGAGATAACCGCGAGGCTCTATAATATAGCTTTATTTTCTTTTCTTTCTTGTTTCTTCAAACTATTGCCATGCCGGCTTATTTTCTATCCAGGGGGTAATTGGATTTCAAAGGACTATCCCTCCGCTCGGAGAGGCTACTTTGCGGCTGTTCTGTACGATGAAGCTCGCCATAACGCGATAACGAAGAGCCCCGACGTTCTCCAGAGGCGGAGAACCACGGCGAAACCTCGTTCTCTTCGTCTTTAATACTTCTCGCGTATATACAGCACTCCTATATACAGCCTCACCGCCGAGATCTTTCGCATCTTCTCTTCGTGCTTGCCGGGGATCGCCTTCTTTACCTTTTTCTTGTTCTTTTTTTTTTTACCTTTCTTTTACTCTATCTTACCTCGCTGCACCGCGCAGCCGACGTTGCACCATTGCGGTGCGCGGAGGATATTTTTTTTTTCCTCCTTTTTCCTCCACTATCCGACTCTCGCATTTCGCGGCGGAGGGAAAGCGGCGTCGATCGAGTTACCGCGACTTTAATCTCTTATAACCCACGGGAATGAGGACTAGCGAGGTTTGCACTCTCTCGTTTATCCTGTTTTTATTTTTATTACTGCCTCATCGAAGACGTCCCAGCGGTGCGTCGTTATCTCGGATTGATTGAGTGATTAAAATCCCAGCGAATTTAAAGTCACTGCGTGATGCAAAGAATATCTTATCGAGGTGTACATTTCGAGCCAACGTACGTATATTTTTTGTTTTTAATGGAAAAGACAATACGGCATTCGACGAAGCTCGCGCTGCGAGCGTTTAAATTTAATTGCCGATCTCGTGCGTACCACGGTGCGTGAAACGATACCGAGCCGGACCGTGCCGAGCGTTTGGGACTGCAAATTTACGAGTGCGGGAGAGCCAATCGGCGGGACTTGACTTGCGGGTCGCCCGTCACCGCGGAGATATTCCACGGTTCGTTAAGACCGCGCAAATCTCTCCTTGCCGGCTGTGTCCTTCGGATGCATCGTCGGCGTCGTTAATCTCGATGTCCGCTGACGTCGGTGTGGCTCCACTCGACTCTCGTTCTTCGTTCATACCCGGAATAAAATTCAAATAACAAAAAAATTAACAATAACAAACTCGCCGAAAAAATATTTATCTACCGGTCGTATGCAAAACAAAAAAAAAATCGCTGTTTGTACATATTTTTCATAACTTTGAAGATGCCTTTTTAATTTCACGTATGTTACTAAATACACAAATGCAAAAAAGCATGCTGAAAACATTGTACAAAGCAATGTGGAATACGGCAAAGCTTCCACAGCGAAAAAAATAAAATAAAATAAAATAAAGGAACGAAATATAAAAGACGATGATGCAGTAGAATGCAGTTGAGAAAGACAGCTATACAGAAAATGAAGAATTAAAAAAAGAAACCCTCGGTGGAAGATTCACTGGTATCGCGACCCCGGAATATTTCCCTAAGTATAACGTATGCTCTTAATCCGAGGATTTATGCGAGCGGAATTAACACGCTTCTTGCGGTTGCACTGCTGGGTGTGGCGTGTGCGCAAAGCAGCTATATCCACTCTCGCTTGTTTGCTTGATACTCGGAAGGCGGGCGTCGGTAGCCGAGACCGTACTCGCAAATGCTCGCTGGTTTGTGAGCCGCTCGTAGTCGTCCTGTGACCGTGTGTGTACGCACGACTTCGTCGCACTTCGATAGCCCGAAGAGGCTTTGCTTACTCGTTTCGTATGCAAAGATGCAGCTTTCATGGCATTCGTGGACTTGCCGTTCGAAAAATATTATTTTTTACGGCATCGTAAACGGCATATCGTCATTTTTCCAAAGATCCATCGATCCGCGATCGATACTTCTGTTTTTTTATATCTTATCTTACTTGTTCCGTATTCAAAGATGCGGCGTGCGCAGTATTCATGGCATTCGTGGACTTGCCGTTCGAAAAAGATTATTTTTTACGGGGTCATAAACGGCACGTTGGCATTTTTCCAAAGATCCGTTGATCCTCGATCGATATTTTTGTGTCCATAATTGTGCAGTATCCATGGCATTCGTGGACTTGCCGTTCGAAAAAGATTATGTTTTACGGGATCGTAAACGGTACATCGTCATTTTTCCAAAGATCCATCGATCCTCGATCGATACTTCTTCTTTTCATACCTTATCTTACTGGTTCCGTATTCAAAGACGCAGCGTGTGCAGTATTCATGGCATTCGCGGACTTGCCGTTCGAAAAATATGGTATTTTACGGACTCATAAACGACACGTTGCCATTTCCAAATATCCATTGATCCTCGATCAATATTATCGTCTTTGTAATTTATCTTAATAATTTTGTATGCAAAGAAGACGCAGCGTCTGCAGCATCCATGTCACTAGTGGACTCGCCGTTCGAGAAAGATCTCTTTTTTACCGGATCACAAACCTCACCTTTCAATTGTTTCAAAGATCCATAGATCCTCGATCGATATTCCAATTCTTCAAAGGCCCCAGGCAGAACTCCCGTCCCGCTCGTTTGTTCACACGCGCATCGACTTCGATGTGGAACGCAGCACTTCCCTGAGTAGGTAGAATCTCCCGAGAGCGCGGAATAAGGGAACCGGGGCCCTTTCCCAGGTTCCCGCCGTTCTCGCACGCTCTTATGCGGGACCGCGGTGCTTGTACTATGCGGTGTAAGTAGTAGGAGCAGACATCGTACTTCTCTCCCCGGTACCTACGCGGAGAGTCGTCAGTTCCTGTGGGGATATCAAAGAACGCTGGAAGCATAAAGAGCCTTTTACAGAACGGTAACCCTCTCCCGCGGGCTCGTAACTCGCGTAGCGATGAGAGAAGTGGTGTGCGCAGGTTTAATGCGCCAATTTAACACAGTGAAAGCGCTTCTTCTCTCCCTCTCGCGCGGGGATCTTCCACCAGGATCTCCGGAAGCATCCGGAGCGGCGGTTCATGCGGACTGCCCTAACTGCCTCGTCGCACTCTCATCCCCGGTTCTCCTTTTCTTCGGTTTCAATTCCCGTCCCGCTCCCTCCCGTTCGGCTTTCGTTATTTCCATTCATTCGCTGTGTCGCGTGCTGGGGCCCCAACAGCCCGAGATCCCCAAGGGTATAGTTTACGGTGCATCGAACCCTGCTAGGAACAAGCCGGGACCAATTCTTTCGCTAAGCTCTTTCCCGACGCACGATCTAACTTTCATCGATTCCTCGTCGCTCGAGGTCTCGTTCCTTCCGGAGATTAGCCCGATGTGTCGCAACAGTGCGCTTCCACGGAGACGAGTCGAAGGAGTGGAAGAAACTACCAAGGCGTCTCTCGGAGCTGGATGTCGGCGAGGATAAGCGAGGGAAATTCTGGCGACGAGCCAGAAACCCAGTCAAAGCTCCGACGACCGCGACTCGACTCGGTCGCACGAATATCAAATTATATAATTTTATACAATCAAGGACCAGTCGAGCGGGGAGTTAACTAACGAATGTTTACTCGTGAAATTTCATTCCGGGAACATGAAATTCGAAACTGGGGACTGGCAATTCACGATCGGGATTCGATTAGGGCGTGCGAGGCGCGGACAAAATTTACTTGACCCGGTGTGAACATTTTTTAATATTTGAGCTTCGTAAGCTTTTACGTATCGTTCGTGACAATGAGCTTTATTTCGTCAAGCAATTATCACCGTTCTAGATTATAATGTTTCTTTTATTTTTTCTGTTCTAGGTAAGTACCTTGGATGATTCTTGCCGCATGACTCAGCTACTTTACGGGACGGTCCTGTAAGTACAGTATTATTTACCACCGCCACAGTGTAATTTTCGACACAAAAAATAAAAAAATAAAAATCTGAAGTTACGCTTTTAATTCCAAAATGCAGAAATGCCGAGAAAATATTTAGCAAATTTAACCACATTAATGCGGACGCTCGTTTGATAGGGTTTGGCTTTGGCTGAACTGGCGCAAACACACTCGGGTCGTTTAGTCGGATTGGGTTCGGTCGGAATTTGCGTTTGCCCAAGGTCCGTTCAAAGCCTATCGGTTAACCGCAACAGAGTTAGGATCGTTGAAATCGAGATTGCGAGGAGCAGATGGATACAGCGAGGATTCGAGGGCGGGGAGTCTGCGAAACCTGTCGACGATCCCGAATTGAAAAGCAATTACAATAAAAAATCTCGTGCCGGAAGGAAAGAAGCCAGACGGTCGTTCATCGGGAGAGAAAGAGAGAGAGGGGGAGAGAGAGATCTCCTGGTTGCTCACTTCGCAATCGCGGGCGAATCGAGGGGCCACCGAAGTGCGGCGTCTCGTCTCTTCGCGCAGCCGAGCGGTATAGCATGCTTTCCAATCACGCGAATTTACATTTTTAATTTCCGTCCGCACGAGCAACTCGGCGTCGCTTCCTCCGAGCCGTGGTTCTTTTTCCTCCTTTCCCTCCGCTGCTCCTTCGACGATCTGCCTCCCTCGACTGCCAGTCCAGAAACCCCCGCCCCGACCGCTGACTCTTTTAATTAACTCCCTTTTCTCGCTTCTTATACGTCGAGGCCGTATCTCGCCTCCTTCGCGAACGAGACCGCGATTTCACCACAAAAGTATCTTCTTTCCAGTCGGGCGACGGTGGCTCCGCCATCGACAATTTTTCAATTAACCCGAGCGTAAACGAGACGCTGAATTAATCGTCGGTACTCGATCATGCGGCTCCCACAGCGAATCCATTTCAGAAGCCGTGCGTCGATGTTCCCGCTGATAACAAGATCGACGATTTAACGATCGACAGGCCGCTTAAGGCGCAGCCCGCAAAATCGAAAAGCGAAATTTTCATTCTGCGTTTTCTTTTGTTTTTTTTTTTTTTTCAAGTGTTTCGGCAAATATATCGTTCCCGTTGTTATTCATATTCGGCGTATTCTCGAACGTTCTCGAAACGCTACCGAACAGTATTTACACCTCATCGCTACCTTCAAAGACACATTCACATAATACCTCATGTATATTCAAATGATTAGAAATTCTTTAAAAAAAACTTATTCATTGCTTTATAACACTTGCGAATTTTTTGTTTCAAAAGTAGAAAAGTCATTGTGTGCCGTGTTCGCTCAACCCTTCATAAGTCACGACTCTGTCCCTACTATTAGGCGCTACCGTAGCAATGCGTGGCCTCCACTTCGCACGGAGTTTTTTATTACTTTTTCTTAGAGTTTTGTTTCTCTAATAAAATGTAGATCGTTAATAATTTATTGTTGTAGTGGAAAAAATATTTGGCTGCTGCAGCAAAATATTTATTGCCACAGCAAAATATTTTGTTGGCCTTGTTAACCAGGTAAATCAGTTATGGTAACAAAATTCTTGTTGTCCCAACAATTTTTTTTCTCCGTGCGCGTCCGTTAGTCCCGTTTCAGTACGGTTTCGGGCGGTGCGACTTATAAAGCGTTAAACATCCCGATTGCGCAACACTCTCGGCGGCAATTTTTGAATTCTCCTTACAGAAAGGGTTCGGTATTTTGTTTGTATTATTCAATTTTTTAAAATGTATCTTGATAAAGTTTATCGTGAACTTACTAAATCTTCCATTTTGGTTCTTAATAAAAGTTGCTCGATCGCAGAAGTCGAGCAATATTTGGAAGTGACGTGAGAAAAGAAAAAGAAATTGATCGCTGCAGTGAATGCTCTGACGAGATCATTTTCTGTTTTTCTTCTCACCGTGTCTCGACGCGAAGAGCGATGGAGCTTCTCGTCTTCGGGCGGCTAATGTGGCCGCAGGTGCACGCACTAGTTGAAAAATAAATAAATAAATACAGGACCGGGGGCTTCGTGCGTTCGCCGTCTGTGCACAGAAGACGATCGATCAAACTATCAAACGCACGTCGAATACACCTCGCAGCCTTGGCGTTGCATCGACGGCATTCGCCCTTCTCCCTCAGCAACTCTCGGCAAAGGGATTCGAACTTCATACCCCGCCTATAATTTTCTTCGAACTCCCTCTCGATTCAGCCACAAGAAAAAAAAAAAAAAAAAAAAGAAAAAAAAAAAAAGAAAAAGAAAACAAAAAATCATCCAACCGAAGTTAGGAAGAACGATCGCTCGGTCACAAATCCCAGATTTATCGTGATATCTTATATCGAAAACTTGATTTTTATTCTTCAATTTTTCGTCTTCCAGCATTAACCTCGGTCGTTCTTGAGCTTTAATTCTGTCTCCGAGGCATCGCGAAACCATGTCGCAATTCTCCCGCATCGTCAACCCTTCTCCCCCTCCTCCCTTCCGCTTAACAATGGAAACTCATAAAATTCCACGGAAATTTCAAAGAGCCCGGGCGGTCAAATTCCGGCCGTCGTTGTCGTCGTCCCCGCGGTTTACGGTACGTCGCACATCGTTCTCTCTGTGCGCATCCCGGCGTCTAACCCGGGCGCTCTCTGACCTCCCCAGTACACAAGAGACGGTGTCTACGGTATGCATAATATGTCGGTACAGGCACGTAGTAAAAGGCTCGTTAGGGACCATATATAGGAGGACGAGTGTGCACGCGCAAGGTCGAGCACGCACTCGTGCACGCGGTCGGATCACTTACGTACGAGCGGCCGAGGGCAAAAAGCTCGGCCACGTTCGTGTAAACGTGTGTGCGTCACGGGCGTCGTGCCGTGCCCGATGCTGTATAGTGTAAATATGAACGATTAGTCTACCATCCATCATTCCGCACGAGGGACACATTTGGCACGGGATGAGGGATAGAATGGCGAAACCGCAACGTTTATTCGCCGCGCGTATACACACACGCTCGCGTGTTTCGCGGCTTTCCGAAACCGTTCGGCGGGGCTCCATGAAGCCACGGCCCTATTCACTCTTGCCGTTGCGACTTTCGCACACCTGTGATCGGCGCGACATCGATTTATCCCGAGAGATGATGAAGAGACGGACGGTGCCGCTGCGCAATCGGCGTCAATGTCGGGGCTGCGGATAAAGCACGTGCCAGTCACACGAACGAAGGGGATCAGTGATTTTCGATAGTCGTAAAGCCGGATAATTCTTCACTTTTAATCACATTATTCATTTATTTGGTTATCCATATGTATATTGAACGATGAAGAATTCACAGTGAAAAAAATAATTGCAGATTTTTTTTTACTTTCTTAACAATTTTCTGTTGTTTTTCTCATCGTATCGATGTCAAATACATTTTAGGTATCGAACGTAAATAAAAGCGTTCCGCAGCATTGGTGCGTTCATCCTTTGATCAAACCGGACAGCAAACTTTGCCCAGCGAGGAGCTTCGCAATTTCTTCTTCGATATTTCCATCGTACGATGAAGAGTCAAAGACCAATCGCACAGAAATCGGACTACAAACCACAGTAAAAAAAAAAAAACACATTTTCGAATTTTTTAAATTTCTTATCAACTGCCTATTATTTTTTGTCATCGTATCGACGCCAAAACAAAATCGTAGCATCGAAGCAACATAGCTTGACCAAAACCGAAAGGACAGAATTTAACCGAAACAAAATTTCGATTAAGCCCGTAAACGCAAAGGCCAAAAATAAAAACGCAGGTATCCGAGTCGTGTCTCTCCGACAAAACGATAAAGACCGATTGTCGTGTCCCGGTCTCGGGGAAACGTCCGATGTTTCTAACCGCGCCAGTTCGAAGTACCGAAAGCTCGAAATTACGCCCCTCTCGTGTTAGTGGCTCGTAACTGAGACGACGGCAGTCTCTACCTCTCCGTCTCCCACACACACACCCACAATCATCAGAACCGCTCACACACACGGAAAATAGCCCGTAGACCACAGATACGGCATAGGCAGTCGCGCGGGGCGGGGGCGGGGGGGGGGGGGGGTTGTGGACGGAAGCGGGAGGGAAGCGCGAGAACCGCGTTCCCGAGCAATGGGTACGCGTCGCGGTCGGAGGAAGCCGAGAAAACGAGCGATCGAACACTTGTAGCCTCTGCCACCCCTTCTTCGAACTCCCCTCGCTGAGAGGGGTGAGGAGCAGCGGGTGCGGAGGGGCGGAAGAGAAAAGCTCCAGTGCGACTTCGGTATGAAACTCTCGGCCGTTTCTCGTCCGCAAGCTCCCTGCCAGCAATAACCCGGCTATGCAGGTAGCCGTCAGTATTCTCGAGGGTGTTTTAGTCGCCACTGGCAGGTACACCGCCGCTACCAAGCCACACGCCTCTCCGACACCGCGGCTTTTCGCTCGAATCGATTTTTTTTTCTCCTCTCCTTTTATTCCTAGCCTCCCGGCGCACACACGACGCTCCGCGCTATCGCCGAGCCGAGATCTCCCGGGCAATAAAAGTCTCCGCAAATCATGCGACACGCTATCGCAGCCCCGGACCGGCCAAGGGTTGGAGTGCGCCCCCTCGCTCCGCCACGCACCCGCTAATACACTTCTCGTTTCTTTCTGTCCTGCCTATCGGCCTCGATGCCGCGCCGGCACAGACTACTTCTCGGTGCCACCTTTTTTTTTCATACACCGATATACGTCAGCACACGTATTGCCATATGCACACGTATTGCCATATGCACACGTATTGCCGTATGCACACGTATTGCCGTATGCACACGTATTGCCGTATGCGCACGTATTGCCATGTGCACTTTCGTACTCTCCGTTCTGGTTCAAATCGACCCCGTGTGATAATTAGCACCTATCGTTACTTCCGACGCCTTCGGCCTCACGCAGCGCGTGCATACGTCGCGACCGGCTTACATATTTATGCCGCTACTCCGAGAATCGCGGATCGGCCGTCGACGCCGACGTTCATCAACGTCGATTGTACCCTCGTTTATGGCCCTAGCGAGCGATCGGCTAATTTGGATTCCAAGAACGAATTTCGAGGCTCTTTCCACGGTGTAGTTTTTTTTTACTTCTTTTTTAACTTTAGAAATGAACGAATTTCTGTTTTGTTGTCGGTTTAACGCGAAAATAAATTTCCAGAGCACGTATATCCGGCAATGAAATTTCGATGTACAAGACTGGTGTTCCCCCTTGGGCAGGTCGCATTATCTCCCGTAGCCTCGCCGCGCGGAGTCAAAGCGTGCGGGGCAACGCGTACAGGCGGTGTGTTGTGTTCTCCGAGGTAGGCGTGACGGCGGGGGTGGCTCGCGACCGGATAGACGATTATTCAGACGGTCTTGCACAGCCGGAATATTAAGTTCACCGAGAGAGGGTGTCTGGTATGAAAATAGAGAGGGTGGAGTGGAGAATACGCTTTTCAGCGAGGGGGCAAGAAGGGGCTCGGGGGTGGAGGGTGATGTATAAATGCCACTCGTCACAGGTCCTCTCCTTCAATCGGGCACGACGCCCCGGACACCCCCGGGTGCGCCCGAACTCCGAATTGCCGCGGCACTTGTTTCGAAATGGAGCAAATAAATTCGTGCCACCGGCGACGAGAGAAGAGGCCGGAAACACGTAGGGCCGAGGAGGGGCGGGGGGGGGGGGGGGTCGGTGAAGCGGAGCGTGGCATGCATAAAATCCGTCAGATCCCCGAGGCCAATTGGTTTGGCGGCCCGGCGCGGATGGAAGCTCCTCCCGAAGCGAATTGATCGCGGGTAAATCAGCTTCCACGTGCATCGCGTAAACTCGAGTCCGCGATTTTTATCCGTCCGCTTCCATCCCCGTTGTACCCGCTTGTACATGTTTTATCTTTTTTTTTATCTTTTTTTTTTTTTTGATATCATTAATTTTATCGGGAAAACTATCTGCAGTGTCTCGAACTTCGAGACTCGTTGGAATCGCGGATAAATCAGCTTCCACGTGTATTGTGTAAAGTCGAGACCGCGATTTTTTTACTCCCTACCGGCCCTCGGGCTAAATGGACGTTATGCTTTTCACTGCGATGACCCACTTTGGTGTCGTTTCGAAGACCCTAATGTTTGTCGAAATAACAAGATATTACTCGACCAAATTTGGCATATTGATTCTTTGTATAATGATCTGTGTTTGTGACCGAAAAAATGTAAGTTGAGGTGTAAACACGCGTAAATAAACCATATTCCGATAAACAAATTAATAGTTCGCGGTGTCATATCGATGAGCCAATGAGAAACAACAATCCCTTTTTTTCATTCGCCGTTGTATTCTCTTCTTCTTACTCCCGACTGCCCGCTAGTTTAATACAGTACTAATAATTAAAAAATATATATGTATACATATATATATACACGGTGTTATTATTATATTATAATTATTTTGTTCGTCATTTTTAATTTTTTTGTTCAAGCATTATTTTATTTTTACGCAGTTACGTAGCGTGAAAAATAGATGCGTGAATTGAGTTTTTTTTTCTTTTTTCAAGACAGTTGATCCCCTATTGTGCTCGTTGTTGTTGTCGGTAAGGTTGTTCCGTTTTTTCGTTTTTTTACGATTATTATTATTAATTATATTTTTTATTACCGTTATTATTAATTATATGTTTTCATCCAAGCGACAGCATCGTTTATCCGTCCGTCTTCATCCCCGTCGTATTCGCTTGTACATATTTTATATATATTTTTTAATATAATTTATTTTATCGGAAAAACTATCTGCAAGCGGGTCTCGAACTTTGCGACTCGTTGGTATCGAGGGTAAAAAAAAAAGAGTTCCGCAGCACTCGTGCGTTCATCCTTTGATCAAACCGGACAGAAAATTTTGCGGAGCGAGGAGCTTCGCTCGAGTCTCGTCGCCTTAATTGACGAGCGAGGAACAAAGCCGAGCGGTGTGTTTATCGCGCGCTCCCTACAAAAGCCGAGACGAACGAGCCGCACGGGCTAACGGTAATTTTCGAGATACTCTCGTTGCTCCGGCGTTACGTAAGAGCGAAGCGTTACGTTAAACGGCGACGTTAACCGGAAGGAAGAGGACAATGGAGGCCAGGCGGGGCACGACGGAGAGCGGTGTTGTACAGAAATGGGGAACCGGCGCCAACAGTGGTATAGAGAGAACCAAGCCTGTTCAGAGCGTTTTGTTAACATTGCCCCGGAGGCACGAGATCGTAATTGAATCCCCGTTTTCGAGCGAATAAGCGCACGAGCCCACAAAAGCGGTGTTGCTAACATTTCATGAACCCTTTTGGGAGTGCGAGAGAGGTAGAGAAAGAAAGCGAAAAATAGCGAGCAAACCGCGATACACCGTTACCGATCTTCTTTTTTTTTTCTGGACGGTGAAGCTGCTCGTACTTCGATGAAATCGCAGCCGAAAATTTCGGCGCGCCGGTCGACTTCACCGCGCGACGGCGAGCGACGAGCTCCGCTACGCGAATACCCAAAGTGAGACGAGAATATTGGGAATCGGCGGTGAGGGATCGGTCCGGGTCGTGAGGGAGAGAACGACGGGAAACTAATTATATAGAGAAAGGAGCAGAAGTGGAGGAGACGGAGCGCGGGTAGTTGGAATGAAACCCGTCGCCGAGGGAGATCGACGACGGGCGAAAGACTCGGATATTCGTAGCGTGCCCGATAGAGTGAGGCCGAAAGAAGTGCGAAAGGGGTGGAACTTTAATTACAATCCGTTGAAACCGACGGGACGGAGAGCCGGCGCTAGGGGCGGCGGGGATGCAGAGTAGGGACACGGCATCTCCCGCGGTCCAGAAGTAACGACAGAGCGAGGCCCCCGCGCTGCCGGGGCTTGACGAAAACATTGGAAATCCCTCCACGATCGACGGGGTTGCTCCGAGGGGACGGCGAAGAAGTTTTGGAAACGGAATTTCTCACCGGCCGACGTGACGATGAGGATGATTAACCGAAATTTCCAATTAATGTTACAGCGAGCTCAATTCCTCGTCGGCCGTTCCCGTGGGCAATCCTGGAATTCTGGACGGAAAAGTCTCCGCGATTGATCATAGCTCGGTGAGAAAACGAGGAAAAGTTTCACCGGACGCAGCGGTGAGGCGTCTTGGGTCGCAGATGATACAACTTTTAGCCCGTCACGTGATCGCGTCCCTCGAGGAATTCGCCTCTGAAGGGCACAGCGATTGGTCCTTCCGGCCGGACGACGACTGTGGTTCTTGGTCCGGCTAGGTGACGTCTTCGCTCCAATACGTCTCGGAAGCTCGTTCGCTGTAAAGTGGCGCGGATTGCCGACCAGCTGTAGCGCTCTTCAGTCTTATCCGGCTGAGCTGCCGGTTTTCGCCACTTTTCCTCGCCTCTCCGCGAGGCGCCGCGATGAGTTTTTCCGGGAAGACAATTCTGGCGGATCGTCGTCATCCGGCTCGGGAAGCGCGGGCTTTATTAACCGGCGTCCCGCGGGAGGCGCCTCCGCGTTCTCATCCTCCGCTTCTTCCTCCTCCGCTTCTTCATTCTCAGTCCTCCGACGCGCCGCGTGACCGCGAGCGTAACTTTTTTTTTTCTTCCTTCTCAACGTCTGTCTACCTTTTATCGTATTCTCTTTTTACATTCGATTCATCTCCCGGCTCGCTCTTTCTATAACGTTTTTTCTCGCCTCCTATATACTATCCCGCCCCCTTTAGCCGAGGCACACGCCTCCGCGCTCTCACTTTTCTTTTACACAGCCGCGAACCGGAGAGGCGAAACGATCCTATCGTCGGTCACGATTCCTACGGCGAAGATCGTGCCACGTCGATGGCCTATCTCTCTCGCTAACGTTATAAATTATTAATGCGCCACGGCAAGCGATCGTTCTCCGCGTTCATGTATATAAGTCTGTACACGCCACATACCGCTCAAACACACAAACACACACACCGGACAAGCGTACATCGCTTCTTTCATGGTGGAGTTTCATGGATACGGGTTTTGTAAGGAAACGGAAGGTTTTTGCACGAACCGAATCTGCGGTATCGGATATGAGGTCATAATCGCTACGACAGAAAGTGAATAAATAAGTAAAATCGATCGGACTCTTCTGAAGGGAAATTCTTCGGTAGAACTTGTTGGAATTAGTTTCAGCTGGGAAAAGCCGCGATCGCACAACAGCGGCGACCTATGGTAATGGCGTTTGGAAGATACAGGTGGTGAACCAGTGACAGCCGATAAAATCTTATCGGCCATTAGCGCGAAAGCGGGTATGCACGACCACGTGCGCGCGCATGCCACCTATGCATGCACGTCCCTTCGGCTGCATCATACACATGTTCCTACATAATGCACGAGGGTTGCTGGGTGTTCGTCGTTACTTTCGTTTGCCAGGAAGCCGGCGAGTTGTTTTCACACCGGAGGCTTTCCGAACCTTAACCGGAAAACCATCAATTGATCGAGCGGGCATGTGTGATTTTTTTTTTAAGTTACACGGAGAAAAATGGTCTAGCTGCTCTAACAATATTGAGTTTTGCTGAGAATTACCTCGATCCTGCAGCAAAACGATTAGGAAAAGCAGCAAAAATATTAGCTGCAAAAATACGCGCCCCACTTATCAGTCATATAACAATTTTTTTCCTACAGTAAAGGCTGTTTCGTCGCGGTAGAAAATCGGTCCATGTGAAAAACTTTGCTAACAAGCTGATTTCGTTATCGCGATTCTAAGAAACTAAATTTATTACGGTAACGAAAATCTTGTTGCACCATAAATTTTTCCCCCATGTACTGGCATCAAAAACGCGAGCGTTTTTCGACAGCGTTCTGCAATCATCCCAGCAATAAACGGTGGACCAGATTTTTGTTTTGTTTTGAAGACGAACGAAATTTTGCTGACGACCATCCATGACGGCAACGCGCCCACAGCTACGAACTGTTTTCTTGGAAGACCGAATCCAGCAGCGAAGTACATTTCCGTGAGGATTCATCGGATCCGCGCCGGTTCGACGAAAAGTACGGGCACTCGACAGAATTTCGACTGTACATGCCGGAGCTGCGATGCATCTCCCTCATCGATAAATCGAGTTTCGCCTACGACGGATATTCGCATCGCGAAACGAGAGCTGCAGGTTCTCCGAGCGTCGGAGGTAGAGAGTATCGCAAAGAGCCGAACTGCGGAAGAACTCATCACCGATGGTCCTCTATTCCATCTGCGGCAAAGAGACGCCCGTCCGTCTCCTTTACCGTGGCAAACGAGAAAGGAACGGGGCCACCACCGTCTGCACTTCTGCCCGTACTTTAGCCTCGTAAATCTCACAATCGAATCTGCGGCGACCCCCTTCGGCCCGTACCTCGGTACCTCTTTTTCTTCCGCTCGCCTAGTATATCGCCTCTGTGAATCCTACTCGATAGCGCGATCAGGTAACGTCTTTCCTAGCTCGCCCTGTGTGTCCCATTCCCGTCCCTCGCCCTGCACGAATGCGGCCCGCGGTACGTGATTTTCCGTGGTCAGCTTGCCAGTCCGTGCACGGAGAGATCGCATTACTCAAATCCTTTCTCGGTTCGTCCTACAAACCCCCGTCCAAGCCCCCGTCCGCCCATCGAACGAACGAGGGATGACCTTTTCTTATGAGAAACTTTATCTCCATCGAACCGTTCAGTCGAATTTAGTTCGGCATCATCCGGGCATTTCATTCGGTTGGAATTTCATTGATCTTTCCGAGCTCTTTCGTCATCTTGCAAACGATTTTTTACAAGAAATATTATCGTACTCGAAAAAAAAAAAAGTTGTCATCTCTGGGCTGTAGATTGTTCCGTTCTTGAGCGGCCGGAGCGCCGACGCTGCTGGTGGGGTGAAACAATAAAATCATACAAATTTTGCTTCTCGCCGACGCGACATTTGACTGGTTTAACGAGGTTCTCCGAATGGGTGTAGCACAGCATAAACTCCGCCGTAACGGGAAACGAAGCGTATCGTCTGTTGTGACTGCGTCAAAGGAGAGTGCGCGCACACGAAGTTCAAGAGGGTTGTGCCACATTGGGGTACACGGAGGACAGGGAGAGAGACTACGGCGATACCGCAGTTAGTAGGTATGACGGTAGGAGAGCCCGAGCAATTAAGGCTCCCGGGTCTATAATTGAAAGAGAATGGCAAAAGGGGAAATAATCGAGGGTGAGACGAGCGAGCGAGAGAGAAGAAGAGGTCGGGATGGTGGAGGGGGGTGGGGGGGGGGGGGGTTTGAAGAGAGTGACGAGGGAAGAAAATATAATGATAAAGAGGCTGCTGTGCGCGGCCGCGAAGTCGAGGGCGTGAGCCGCTAGGCTTACGGGACGAAGGAACGGACTGCAAAGACGACGTCGAACGAATAAAAAAAAAAAAAAAAAAAAATGAAGTTTAAAAAAATCAAATACATGAAACAATGAAAAAAAAAAGTTGAAGAGAAACGAAGAGAGAAGAAAAAGAAGAGATAAAAGAGGTGGCTCGGGGGGCGGGAGTGGTAAAGAATTTACGACTGCCATTATTCGCTTTTCCATCGACCCGCGACTCTACAACTGGCGGTAATGATCGCGCAAACTTTATCCGTTGTATCTCTCCGCGGGAACGCGCGCGCGCGCCCGCCTATTTTTCTCTCCCGCTCTCTCGCCGAGCTTTGAAACAGTTTCAATTTCCTTCGCTTCAACCATTCCCTCGGCGATTAGGGTTAAACGGTGTTGGAACTCCCATGGTTGCAAAGTGCTACGTTTTAAATGTACGCCCACCCCCCCTTTTGCATTTAGCTATTTTCCTTTTCTGCTCTATTGAATGTACGAACCGTGTGCTCGGCGCATGCTATGCTTCCTGTTAAATAATTACCGACGAACAACCTTCCACCCGGTTTACGTCCCTTTCACTCCTTTCATTTTTTATGACACAGAGCGCAACGCTGCACTCGACGAGTATCGAAGCTCGAGCTTTTGGGATCGCTTTTCATTTTTATTTTCCGCAGCTCACCCTTAGCACGGCGAAGTGACGCCGATAAAAGAATTCACATTGCCTCTCGGGAAGTGTTATCGAGAGAAAGAAAAAATAAATGACTTGATTCTCGAAGAGCGATGAAAAGCTGGGGGGAAAAAGATATTTTCATAAAGCCTCGGACGATGTAAAAACGATTTTTTGTGCGAGTATATGAAAGCGAGCTTATACATCGACGTCGCGGAGTCTATCGACGGGCAGGAGGACGACGGCGACCGGGGTTGCTTGTTTGCCCTCTCCGGCTTTTCCCTCTGCGCCAGAGTCGCCGAGTCGCGTCGTCCACCCTCGCCGAACAGCGCTCGGACCGGGAACAGCCGCTCACCGTTCGAGATTAGCTCTCCGAAAGTTTGATTGAAATATGTTTTGCCACTGTTTACCGTCTACAGTGGATTTATCCGTTCGAGCGTAATTACCCCCGAGGACTCGGACGCATTTAACCGATAACACCGGGAAAAGGTTGTCCGAGCGGCGATTCAGGGGGTTTACGGGATAATCCCGGTAGCCGCAAGTTTTCATTAAAACAATGCATACTATGAGCCATCGACGTACACTGAACTGTGGCAAATCGTGAACCGCTAAGAGACAATTAGAACTTATTTTTAAATCGAGAGTAAACTGAATAAAAAAAAATCATAGAATAAACGAGAGCGAGTGGTCTCGTTATTTGAATTGAGCATCGTCGAAGCGTGGAGATCTTGAAAATAATCGGGGCGTCAATTTTTATGGGAGCAAAGTGAAATTTTTCCGTGACTATGGAGAAAAGGCGATCGGGGAGCAGCCGAGACGTCGCCAGGGAGATCGTCGATGCGTCGCGGGGGAGGATAAAGGGGGTGTTCTCACTCCGCCCTCTCGAAACACCCCATCGATTCACGTGCTCGTTCGCCCGGAATTCAATTGTTTTATTATACGGTCTTATTCTTCTCCCGAACGATAGTTTCTCGAAGTTTCGGGCACTTCCGGTCGCACCCTCCGGCTCGCGGGGCGGGCTAAGGGAGTCGTTCCGACGGAGCGTTGTTTTCTCCTTCCGGACTCGGTGTTGTCGAGATCACTTTCTTTCTTTTTATTTTTATTTTTTTTTTTCGTATTACCGTTTCTGTATAGTGGAATTTCGTTCGTAGTCTGCGCATTCTCGAGTGCGCCGGCGAATTTTTATGTTCGATTCCCAGCTCGCTCGTATTTTCTGCTGGGGTCTCGAGCGGGGCAAGATGGAACACCGCGGATATCGCGGATTATTGTGCGAACCGAAGAACGGAGAAAGCAGAGGCGAGAGGCGAATGGGCGAAAAATAGCGAGGCGCAAAAAGCCGAGACAATTTTAAGACCGTAGAGAACGCGGAATGCGTACAGTTATGGCAATTGTGTCAGCGCGTATAGAAACCCGCACACGGTAAAAACGAGACAGTGTGACAGACTCGCGGCGGAGAATCCTTCCGGGCGGCAGTTCGCACCTTTATTCCCCAAGAAAAATGTATCACTTTGCAGTAAAAATTCTTCTCGCTGAAATGCCCTCGGGAACTCATAGACACGGAGTCCCGGCGAATCGTCTCACCCTCGGAAATCTCTTTCGATATCTCGTACCCGCCACTAAATTCGATCATATTTGTGAGTTAAAAAGAACATTTTTCTCGCGCAAGATAAAATGTAATTTTACGTTATATTTCTCGCTTCAATTTCTCGTATTGCGGCCCTTCGGGACACAAAGAGAAATAGTATTGAGCCGTCCGCAAAAAACATTTGTACTCCCGACGCTAATTCCATTTTTTCGAACAGCAAATTAAACGGTGCCAATTCTGACACGTTGAATTGGGCGCTGATTACCGCTTTAATTATCTCGCCGGTTCTTCGGATTAAAAAAAAAGACCAGTCACACTCGGTATCCATTGTGTTTATCGTGAATGACCAGAGAGCAACAGAAGCCGGTGAACCATCGATTCGGAGTTGCATGAAAAACAGCGAAATTTCCGGTGTTTCATTCGTTGGTCATTCGTTGCTTTTGTTTTTTTTTTTCATTTTTTTTTCTGTTCTCCGGTAGGAAAAAGCCACGTTGGTTGGTAACGGTACGTATATTAGTCGAGCGTCACTGTATGCGCAACGTTATCGCGGCTTTATAACTGTTATATTTTTTCCCCGGAGTCCACCGGAATGCTCGCGTTACTTCCGCCCGGAGATTAATTAGCCCGCAGTTCCCGATACACCGGGAACACCAATAGCTAACCGGATATTGCTTGAGCTCGTTTATACTGTGTGGTGTTTTACGAACTGGCAACTGATTCAGGATGTAGGAAGGTGCGTTGTGTTATGCGTGCATGTATATGTATGTGTATGTGTGCAGTCGTGGTCGTATCGGCCCTTCTTTTTTCTTTTCTCTACACGCTCCACCTGCAGCGAACAATTTTCCCCGTGTCAGATAAACGATTCCACTTTGTACAAAAAAATAGAAAGTCAGTTTTTGACTTTCTATTTTTTTTGATTCCTGCAACTCGACCGGTAATTACAAGGTTCAAAGCAAAATTGCTCGGTGTTATTTGTTCACGATTAAACTTCAAGTTGTATGGGCGTCGGCCGATAATTGACCGAACCATATACGACGATTGTGTGTGCCGATGAATGTATGTAGAGTCTATTCTATAGGTCTACGTAGTTTACAGTACTTTACTGGACGGAAGTATCAGACTTAGAAGTTATTTTCTGAATCCATATCGCCCGTCTAAGATCGTCCAAGTAGACAGACTTTCGGCCGATCTGTATCTCAGATCTATTCTATAAGTCTACATAGATTACAGGAGTTAACTGGACGGAAGGATCAGACTTAGAAGTTACTTTCTAAATTCATATCGCACATCTAAAATTGTCCAAGTAGGGGAACTTTCGCTAGTCGCGTATTCCAGATCTATTCTATAAGTCTACATAGATTACAGGCCTTAACTGGACGGAAATATCAAACTTAGAAGTTACTTTCTGAATTCACATCACACGTCTAAAATCGTTCAAGTAGGCGGACTTTCGACAGTCGCGTATTCCAGATCTATTCTACAAGTCTACATAGATTACAAGACTTAAGTGGATGGAAGTATCAGACTTAGAAGTTATGTTCTGAATCCATATTTCACGTCTAAAATCGTTCAAGTAGGCGGACTTTCGGCAGTCGCGTATTCCAGATCTATTCTACAAGTCTACATAGATTACAAGATTTAACTGGATGGAAGTATCAGACTTGGAAGTTATGTTCTGAATCCATATCGCACGTCTAAAATCGTTCAAGTAGGCGAACTTTCGGTAGTCGCGTATTCCAGATCTATAACAAATCTACCTTGGACAGGATTATTTTTTTCACGAATATTTGCCTCGCAGTCATATCGCCCTATTCCGGCAACAAAGAATGTCCCCAATGGTGGCCTCGCGGATGCAGAGCAAAGAGTCGAGAAACCGGAAGTCAGGGGCCGAGACCGTGCGGAAGACGTTCCGAGCCTCTCGCTTCCGGTAGCCAAGGATATTTCCAGTCGGCGGATGGAAGTAGAGGCCAGAGAATATCGCGACGACCCCACACCAACGAGTCCACGGGGACCAACTCGTGCATACAATCCGAACTAATAACTTCGATGGCAAATTGGCCCGAGGCTGCCCATTGCTCGACGACCCTCTTTTTTATTTTTGTACTTTTTCTCTCCCTCCTTCTTTCCTCTTCCTCTCGTTATTCATCGTCAGTTCGCCGTTTCGACATCGTATCCTCGAGGTCTTTTATTCGCCGTTAACATTCGATATTACCATTTTAATCTTTGATTATACCCGCTCGGTTGGACAATCGAAATTCCGCTCAAAGATCAACCATCGAGAAGACATATTTCCCTCCCTCCCTCCCCGCCAATTACGGTTTAATGTATCCTGTACATATACCTATATTTCCTTTTGTCATGTACATATTCGAATCGATACCATTTATAGATCATTTAATAGTTCGCTTGGCGCGCGCGGTACTGTTAAGTTTCGAATACCCATCGAGACGCAGGAACGACGTCGGAGGTGGAGAGATGAAAATATTCAGTTCCGAGACGAGTGAGCCAACGGAAACGGTTATCGATTCCATCTCGACCGGGACGGCGTTGCGAGAGCCTCCTCGGAATAATATTAATATAATCGGATCGTATAAAAATTTCTTCGAACGATTATCGAGTCACGGTCCCGATACGTGTATTCCGACGCGCGTCGCTCTCTCCGTGATAAATCGCTCGGTCATCCGAGCCCGGTGAAACGTGCCCGCGTACTTGCCTCGTGTACCATTCGAATAAAAATTTCATCGATTCTTCCCGTCTCGAGAGTATCGAAGTTGTTTTTTACCCGAGAGTGTAATCACCGCATCCTCCGCGATAACGGCGGCAGGTGTGCCGCGAGCGATTAGAAACATTTTTAGCGTCTTGTACCAAGAGTCGTTGGAACTTTAAGTTAACCGGGAGGAGGACTACGGGGTTTCGTGTACATCGCCGGTGGGATCGTAAAACCGCGGCCTGCCCGGCCGCTCGTTCGAGTTTCACTCCGGTCGTGAGGTCAGCACCGACGTTGTTACTGCAATGCGCTCGGGTCACTGCGCACCGTGTCGTGTGTGCAAACGCCTGCGAAAACTAAGAAGGAAACGGGAAGGATGTAAGTTAACAAAAAATATGTATAGGGTAGAGCGGGGCGAAATGGGGCAGCGGGGCAAAACGGGGCATGGGGTTATTTTCCAATAATTTTTGGATGCCCGAATTCGCACCATCGATACATCAGGCTTGTTCTACCCTATATATAGGGAAGAGCGAGGCAAAATGGGGCAACGGGGCAAAGCGGTCCAGTTGGGCAAAACTAAATTTCTCAGTCATTTTTCGATCGGACAAGGTCGCAAAACGGGGCAGACAAGCCTGATGTATCGATGGGCGAATTCGGGCATCCAAAAATTATTGGACAATGACGTTTTGCCCCATGCCCCATTTTGCCCCGCTGCCCCATTTTGCCCCGCTCTACCCTATACCAAATCGAAAAATAGAAACGAGAGGAGAACCGAAGAAAAATAGAGGGAAATAACGCGGCGAAGACGGTTCCGCCGGGCGAAACAGGCGGTAAGCACCCCCATCCGTTTGCGGGAAAACGAGACGACATCGGAGTGAGCCGGCGATGTTTACGCGTATATACACGTCTGACCGTAAAGACTCGGGCCGAGCCTTTAGCGCGCAGTTCTCGGCGCTATTTCGATGTCGTATAACGTCCGCGAGCGAACGGCACGCGAGGAGAGAGACGAGACACGAGGAGGACGATCGTAAAGAGAGTTCCGTTGTCCCTCCCCGCCCCCACCGAGGCCTAAGAGGGTGGTCGTGAAATCAATTACACGCGAGAACCGAGCGAAACTGCTATGGACTTTGCGAGAATTTCACACTCGAGCAAATTGCTCGCGGCTGGCCGAGTCGCACATCGGGAACGGTCTTTGAAATATTTAAAGGACCGTTGATGCGCAACCGCCGCGGCCCGATGGGACTGCTGTCCGACCGGACGGGGAAAACTTGTGCTCGGTACCGGCAAAATTTATCACGTGCTATGTTTAATCGCGCGGCATATAGCGGTGTACGTTTATCCGTTCGCAAGTACTGCGTATCCGCTAAATCTCTCGCGTCTCCTTTGAATGCTTTTTCCCCCCTTCTCGTTGATGCAGTTATGTTTTTGGTATTTTCATTTTGACGTCCTGTTCTCCATTTTTCATGGTATTGGGGTTGTAGCTGAACACGTCATACTTGAGTTAACGCTATACAACTCATAGAGGGTTAAAATCATTTCGTAAAATCAGAATACGAAGTTTCGCAAAAATAATTTTGTTAAATAAGTGACAAACTCGTTTGTTCATGTTTGAATATTACAAAACTGCCCTCTTATTTCCCGAGTACTTAACCCTACAACTCATGACTGGGGTCCGAAGGCACCCCACTCGAACGCGAAAAGAATGAGCTTTTTGCTTTTTTTCCGCTTTTCAGTCTTCGAATGGATTTTTCATTGACTAAATGTAAATAAAATCAGATTTCTCATACACTATTCTCTTCCTTACGAAAAAACGAAGAAAACTATGTATGAGAAAGTCTGGTTATCAGCATAGGACTAGTTTTACAATCAAGAAAAGCGTGGGTTGCGTTCGGACCCCAGTCATGCGTTTGAAGGTAAAAAAATTAAGTCATGAGTTGTAGGATTACCAATTTTAGTTTGTACTTTTGTTTATAAAACTAGCATCGGACGGTTTGATCGAAAAATTAAAAAATAAAAAATTGTGGACGTTTGTGCACAATAAGTTGTAAAAAACACAAAGTGTTTTTTTACTGAGTATCGCCTGAAACCGTATCGAAACGGGAGTAACGGAAGCGGAATGGGAGCCGCACGTTGGTAGGGTAGCGCTTAAAAGTGAGGACAGAGGTGTGACCCATAAAGGGTTAACGGTTCGCGGTTCCGCTCTTTGGGTTGGTGCTTTTGAGGCGATTTTCACACGAGGCTGGATATCGATGCACTTGCGAGAGACGATTCAATCCACTTGGTTCCTGCATCTACACAGTAAAAGAAGTTTGTATTCTTTACAATTTCTAGTCCACAAACGCCCACAATTTCGTATTTATTAATTTATCAATTGTACCATCCGACACTAATTGTACAAACAAAAGTACAAACCAACATTGTTAATGACATAGGAAATAAATGGACAGGTTTGCATACTCAAACCATGAACAAAACAGTCTCTCACTTATTTGACAAAATTATTTTTACGAAACTTCGTATTCCGAATTTACGAAATAATTTTTTACTGTCTACGTAATCCGCATCGCGTTCTCACCGACAACCGCCTTCGGCTCATCCGCTCGGTTGCCGTGCGTCTCGCTTCTTCGCCCGAAGCTGCGCGACGTGGTGCAGAAAAAAGTTGCCATCACCTTCGCGGTATCGCGTTCCTCTTAAAGAAGCGTTGTGACAACTGCGTTCCCCCGCGAGCACGACAGCGAAGGCAAAGTAACTTTCCGCCGAAGACTCGGAACCCCGTGCGGTGCATTCCGAGTAGGTAGGCGAGCGTTCTTTAGCGCGCTCGTCCGCGCTCCCGGTAGCTTCTTCGCTCCTCTCACCCGCGGCTGGAATCTGCCTCGAAATTCCTATCGCTCCTCGAAACTGCCGACCCTCCTTCGACGCCGCGCGTTTCACCCCGCCTTTCCTTCATCCGCCACTCTCTTCTTCCTCGCTGCCGCTCTCTCCGTTCATTTTCCCTTATTTTTTCCGTTGGGGGATCGTCAGTCTCGATGGCGGCTCGCCCCTTCCCCTCTTTGTCTCGACCCAATGTTCATTTTCCTCCATTTTACCGCGCTCCGGCCCCGGAAAGAAAGGAGCCGTATAACGTCGAGCCCGGTGGGTTCCATCCGAGGAAGCGCGCCCACCCCCGGCAGACGCGCCCTCGTCGTCCGAGCTAAAAGGAGCCCCGGCTAGCGGCCGCCATCAGCGTGGAGCTGCAGGAAAGGCGAAACGACGGGACTAAGGGGCGCGCGCGGGAAAGAGGGTGGCGAAACGAGGGGGATGAGCGGCTACCAGCAAATTGATATTAAATGCCTTGGCTGGTCACCTTGTATATTTCTTTATTAACTCCGGAGTCTGAACGCGCAACGGGGCCATCCCGAGGAGCCATTCCTTACGGTTCAACGTGGCAAGTAGGTGCTCCGTAGCTGGCGTTTCCTCGCTCCCGCTTCCACGCGCTGGACTGAGGCAGCCTTTCTCCGCACCTCTTTATCCGGACGCTTCCTTCTCTTCTTTCTGTTTGTCTAACTCTATTCCACCCCTGCGGAAATGTCTCTATTTCCCCGGCACGGTGATTCTCAACGGGCTTTTTTTTTGTGGACGAGTATTATCCACCCTCGGGGAGAAGCTCGTTGCGAGGGCACACACACACCTCCGCGGCAGAGAATCTCGGAGTTTGTTACCTCTCCCCGGGAAGAAAGGACCTGACCAACCCTCTTTCAGCTAGATTGCCCGGTGAGCTTCCTCTCTCCTGACAACCCTCCGCCTCGCTCCCTCTCCGACGAGACGCTAATAAAAATCCATCGTCTCGTTCGTTAAAATTGTATTTTTCTCACTATTCCCCACCGACAAACACCCTGTCCGTCTTCGGCCATTTCACTTATGCTCGCGCTCTCTCGGAACGGAGACGACGGATTCCCCCTGGAGATCCCGCTGAGTGCGCGCCTCGCCAGGATAGTCTGTAAGCGAGCGAAGTTAAACATTGTAGAAAATAAAAGGGAAAAGAAAACAAGCGATCCGCACCCCTCCGGGTTTTATACGCTTCATTAGCGGTCACGTGCGTCTCGTTAAAGAAATTTCGGTCACAAATCATCGGGCCTCGGCCGAGCCCGGGGCATAAATACTAATTATCTGTGACTCGAAGGCACGACCGCCAGTGTTGAAACGCTCGCAGGGGCTGCTCTCGCCGAGGGATGAAGTAAACGGTCGAGTGTGCACGTTAACGTTCTCGTGGACACGAAATTAAAGCCCGCGATCGTACGCGAAGCGGTGTACATACGAAAGGGAAGCTAGCAAGCAAAACACGACTACATCGCCGTGTAGCGAGGGTGGCTTTAAATTCTTCTCCCGAAGTTCCTGTCCTCCGGTTCGTCCACCCCGGTTGGAAACTCGACACTCGATCGTGGGAGAGCGTGTTACCGGTCTCCGAATATTCTGTTACCCGTGTACGGATGCGTTGTTCGACAATAGGATAGACGTTTTAGGCTCAAACCACCCCCCCATCTCGAGGCCCATCCGAGAGTTATATTTTCGGGTCGGCTTTTAAAGTGAGGGGCGCAAAATCGAAATACGATACTCTCCGGCATAATCCCGCGCCGAACGGAGCACTCGTATCTCTCGGTCAAATACCCTACGCTCTATTGATAATCCTGTCGTGTGGACGAGTTGCCGATTGTATTATAAAAGTGGGATTAAAAAAATATGGGACAGAAACAAAAAAGTCTCACCGTACTATTTATGCGCGTCTATGGATTTCGAAAATAACTGTCGAGTCGCAATTCACTGACAGATTAAATTCTTTTTAATCTTTTTTATGTTGCTGTTTTTTTTTTTTTTATATTGCATCGGGACCGACGTCACAGCGAGAGAGCTCGTGCGAGCGCAAATTCCGCCACGGTAAATTTCATTCCTGCGAAAGCGCAGCTCCGGCTCGCGCCTCCATGAATCATATTGGTTGTACAGCGCTGCTTGGGGGGGCAAAAAAAAAAGAGGACAAAAAAATATCGGCAAAACATTTATCGGCGCGAGGCCGCATAGCGGCGTCGTCGCGACTGCTGTTGGTTCTCTCGGTGTACGGCCTACTCCGTCTCGTCTCTCGCACGCTGTGCCGTTTGTATTCATACTATATATTTTCTTGCGGGATCGACGATATAATAATATACGAAGCTCAGGCGGTTCGGGTACGTCTCCGGGGCAGAGAGGGATGGCGGAAAAGACGCGGCAGCGCGCGTTGCCGTGCACGGAGTCACATGCCGACGCCGCTGTATACCCGCGAACACCGTTAAACTCGCGGCGATACGTTATACTTGGCGTTATACGTCGAGGGGAAAAATATCGTAACGCGATAACCGACAATTCGCCCCGGGAAGCTTTATACGTTCCACGAAAGATGCGTCGTTCGCGCTAAAAGGCGAACGGTCGACGGGAATCCGCGGTTCGTTTATACTTGCGCGCCGTCGAGTTTGCCTTGAGTCGGAAAAAAACTTAATGTAGGGTAACTCGGGGTGAGACGGCCGGTCGGGTGCTGGGGATAATTACTATCAATTTTATTCTTATTTTTTCAACAGTACTAGCAACGTTGGCGCGCGTATTCTGAAAGATCGTTATTTGTTATCTTTATTTTTTTACTTTTATAGATTGAATATTAATTTCTAGGAAAAACGATATCGGCTGAGAAAAAGAATAGTGTTTCCTACTATGACGACTAGTTCCCAGGGGGAAAAAGTCTATATAGATAGTTTTTGATCGAATATATTCAATTGGCTAAGCTATGGTTGCAACCATGATTTTCTGTCATTGTCGTAAGTAGAGAATGTAGACGTTCCTCTTGGGTACTGTTTTTTTATGGTAAAAAGTCAGTATTGCTGCTTTTACTATGTAATTTTTTCTCTGTTTAATCGCGACTATTGATTATAACTAATGCAGTGTCAATGTAACAATTTTAACCGGAACTGTCAAATATATGGTCTGATCTATCAGAGTGAAATTGGTAATCGAACACCTCCAGCTTCAGGCTCGTACGTCAGCCAATCAGCGAGCATTTCTCAAGCGACAACAATACATATCAAAAACGCGGGTTATTTTGGCCACAGATTTCTCGAATTGGGAAAAACAGTTGATTCTCGGGATCTCATCCGAGCGGTCTTTGGTCTTCAGCCCGCCAGTTTCGCTCCGACATAGCCTGTAAGCCATGCAAAACGTCACAAGACTTTCAAAAGCGTCGCACGCTCGCACCTGAGCGCAGCTCCGATCAATTTCTTTGACACGATCGACAATAATTGCCTTGTGCAGAACGGAGCGTCGGGCTCTCGCTCGCTCCTGATGGCGCTTCGACGGTCGCCGGTGCTTCTGGCCCGAGGGAAAGCGGCAAACCTTCTACGTACCGGGGTATCGTATACCCCCCCCCCCCCCCCGCCCTCACGGTATAAATTAATTATCGCCACCTCGTCCCCCGTTGTAAATTACGCTGGCCCGGTAGCGCACTACCCGGTTCCACTGCCCCCGCACGATTTATTAACACAATTTGCCTACGTAAAAGGCACTACGGAGCCAATTACCGGTCTCCGGTTCACGATAGTGTGCACTATATACGGCAAACTATAATACAGCAAGGGGGGTGGGAAGGAGAGCGAGAGAGAGACGTATGGTTTTTGACGCGCGTATGGCATGCAGCTGATGCTCGCATGCAGCGAGGCATGCACCAACCCGTGGAAGTGGAGCGAACGGTAAGAGCACCAACGGGAAAGGCATTGCGAAACTCGAAGCTTGCTTATGCGTCTAAACTTAGGTGACACGCAGAAAACGCACGAACATCGTCGCTTCTACCTTTCCCGTATTATTGAGCAAATATGAAAAAATTAAAGAGAAAACGTCTCCTCAAAAACTTTAATCAAAAGTCCCATGAATCTCAAAGACATGACTAAATTTTTTTTTAATGGATGGATGGGTGAAAAATGAATGAAAAAAATTTGATCGGTGTGCCCAGCGAATGGGACGAGACGGAAAGAACATGGAAGACGGACTCGCAGATCCATCTTCAATAGTCAGCGTGCGCTTTGCGCAAAGTTTCTTAGCCGCGAAAGAAATGTTTTCCTGAGGGGGGGGGGGGGGGGAGGGGGGGAGGGGGGGGGACGTCAGAGAGGGATGGTTGTATGTTAATTTCGGCGAGTGTATGAAATAATGCGAGATGGAGTTGTGCCACTTCCGTGGCCGCGGACCCGGGTAAAAGTTGCAAGAGAGACGAGTGAGCTAACTCCTCGTATTACGTTTGTGTACGTGTGTGTGTGTGTGAAATATGTACAGAGAGAAAACGACGTACATTACACCCGACAATATTTAACCCCCTCTTTGCCTAGCAACCCTTTCGCTCTCTTAACTCCATACCCGGCTGCCTCTCTATATACGCTAGCTACAATATTTGTCCAAGTTTTAATGCGAGGTAACGGAGGCGAAAGCCCGCGAGAGAAGGCATTAGCCTCATTCGCGAGCACTTTCCAAGCGTCCATTACCAAAGTTCTCTCTTCGCGATTAAGCCCTGGCGAACAAGTTAAACTCACACCCACCCGAACCCCACTTTCTCTCTCTTTCTCGGCATCACCCGGTAGACTCTAATACTCTTTCTCACCATTCTCAGATCCCCCCTCTAAATCCCTCTTGCTCCCACTGCACAGCTTTTCCCAGTCACTTCCGCACCGTTTCCATTCTCATTCGGGATCTTTCCCTGCTTCCTTAACTCACTGCCCCGAGATGAGCCGGCTTATCGGATTGCTTGACCGCGAAATATCCCCCCTCTCCGATCCTGATTCTTAATCGGAAAGATTCTCTGCGATTCTTTGATCGGTTCTTTTTGTCTTAAGCCAAAGTTCCCGTCAGATATTCTCGTACCTTTGGAACAAGTCTCATTTTTATCCGTAACAGAATTTGCGTACAACTTATACATATTTTTTGTATTATTATTTTTACATAGACTGGGAAGGTAAGAAATAAGGGTCGTTCGGATGAGTTGCGAATCAACTGTTTATCGATAATAAAATGAATTTTGTAATAACCGTTCCGTGCATCCGGGAAAAATTGCTGCTCGAAGCGAAATGCAGTAAAGAAGAACTATTTACATTTCGGTATTATTCGATTCCATTCTCGTTCGGTATCTTTCCCTGCTTCCTTAGCTCACTTCCACGAGATGAGCCTGCTGATCGGATAGCTTCACCGCGAAATATAGCATCTCTCCGAACCTGGTTCTTAAACGGAAAGATTCTCCGTGATTCTTTAATCGGTTCTTTCCGTCTTCGACTAAAGTCTCCGTTACATCGCTTACTGGGAGGAAGGCTCATTTTTTATTCATAAAAGAATTTTCGTATAACGTATATATATTTTTTATATTATTATTTTTTTATAGACTGGAAAGCTAAGAAATAAAAGGTTTGTTCGGACGAGTTGTGAATCGACTGTTCACCAATAAAAAAAAAATGAATTCCGAACAATTGCTTTTTCGGAGCGAAATGGGGTAAGCAACAGCTATTTACATTCCTGTATTATTCGTTTCCGTTCACTGGCTGCTTGCCGGGTCTTATTACTATATACTTTAATGTGACATTCGGTGCTTACGATGGTACCCAAGAAGCGTAAAAAAAAGAAGGAAATAATTCGAGGCCAACGTCGACTCTCTTAATGCGGGACTAAATATTGTGTAACTTGGCATGAATGGGGTTCCTGTAATACCAAGTTCCGTCGGTTGGCAAGCAGTAGCCAGGATACAGCAGCGTTGTATACACGTGGAAGTAGAAACAGCAGTAACCTTCGGGGTTGGACGGAGTCGATACTTGGGAGGGCGAAATGCGAAAGACGAAGCCCTCGGGCTTCCCGCGGGACCGAGGGGGACTCTTTATTTAATATCCTCGGGCTGGTTTGTATGGTGTCAAGGAGAGGCGTACACAGCTCGACGTGCCGCGCTGCACTGCATAAAAGTAGAATATAAGTTACAGCATTGCGACGCGTACGAAATTACAATACGGCCCTGGGTGCTGAACATTTCTTTCTCCCCCGCCTCAACTGCAATATCCACACAAAAGCGGTTAACCATTTCGCGAAATTTCCCCAACTCTTGCGCAGCAAAAAATCTAACGCCGTCACTTCTTTCTTCCGCTCTCGCTTCTATTCCATCCCGCTCAAATTTCATTTCTTTCTTTCCCACATGGAAAATTTATGGGCCAATCAGCTTCATTAGCGCAGAACAAACCGGGGCACGAGCTTTCCGCCGGATCTCGATTTTCCCCATCGGTACGTGTGTACACACACACACCTCTCTCACTCTCGCCCGGGGTTTAATATACCACTGAGTTACAGCCAGCCCAGCCGCACGGGAGGCCAGTTCATGCGCTAAAACTTTTTGATCCCTCCGTTCTCCTGCCGTGTTAAGCATGCGTGGTTATGCATAAAGGAGCGAGGGCCTGCGCGCGTGTATAGGAGCGGCGGTACGAGATAAATGGATAAAATGCTAATAACCCCGAAGCGAGCGAGTTCTCGCGATCCGTACAGCGGCAGCGCGAGTAGATAGTGTGCGCTCGGCAAACGGTGCAGACGGCACGAGAGTGGACCGCTACAACCCTTGTAGCCTACGCTGCAGCGCAACCCCGAGGCGAACGAAGCGGGGCGGTGGAAGTTTCTGTCTTCCTTGCCGTCTTGGCCGTCCCTTCGGCACACCTCCCCCCCCCTCCCCCTCTCCTCCTCCTCCCTCTGCCTACATACCAAGGGGTTATAACGGTGGCTGTAAGCGTGTGCGCCAAGAAATTACCCTGGAAGGAACTCTAGTCTCGGTGGCGCGGTAGAAATTCGCACGCTTCCGGAAACTTGAAAACGCTTTAAACTCTCCGGAGCTCCTCGCCACTTCGCCCGGTGGAGTCTCAACGTATTTTCCATCTCTCAGACCTCCCCCGCGCCCCCGGCTCTCATCGTATATTAATGTCGCGAGTAGGAGCACGCCCATGCGTATTATACATATAAACCCTCCGAGTGAAACCCGAGCTTCCTCGGGTTAACATAAGGCCGAGGCCGGGATGAGCTCAAGCTCTACAATCCCGTCTCACTCTCCGCACCCTTTCGCTTCGACGAATCCTCCCGGGAGCTAAGGCTTTTCATACACTACGCATGGTGCACGCACTTTTGCACCCTCCTCCCCCCCCCCCCCCCCCGCCACTGCCGCACGTATCTGTATTGGAGATTATTCGTACTTTGGTGTTCTCTGCGATGAGGAAACTCGAAGATTTTACGTCAGTTTTCTTCATTCCTACTTCGGGGACCGATTCATTCCTACTTGAAGCGCGCGACTGAACTTTTAACTTTTAACTTAGGTACTTGTGTGAGCTAGCGCTAAATTGTTTTCAAGGTATGCTAATATTTTATTGAATTTTATTAACAAATTTAGTAGAGTCTTTTAAGAAAAATGATCTTTTGGCGATCGGTTAATGTTTATGTTTATTATTTTCACGGGTCTAGCAATTTCACAGAGTAACACTGCAACCGAGTGAATGAGGTTATGCGAGCAGAGTACAACAAAGTAAAAAGTAAAGATAGCAGTAAACTGATAAAAAAAATACAGTTGTATCAACTGAACATTCGGGCAGGGACGTTCAAACAAATGATTTGTTGGTCGAAAAAAAAACATTTTAACGCTTCAAAAATATTTCCGTGAAATCACAAAAAAAAAAAAAAATTGTTGAACTAACCACTCTTTTGCACCAATAAAATATTTATTTGAACGTACCTGCCCGAATCTTTAGTTGATTCAGCCGTATTTTTTTTATCAGTGTAAGATTTGCTTACATACGCAACGTATTAAAAAGTAGAAATAACAGTATGATAATAAACCGTCGGGTGAAACATTTTTTTTACCATAAAAATAAAGATTAAAAAATCCTCGCTACTTTCTCATATATGACGTCCACCGTATCGCCGTGTATAGCGGACGATTATACGCCCTTACATGCGGTGGGTCCCGCGGGCTTAGAAGCCCGTGTACATCAAAACTCCGCCAATATATCCAGGGCGTGTATCGCACAGTACAAAAAGGCGGGTCCCGAAAGACACGGTGAAAATCACCTGACGCGTGTAATACGGTTTTTATTAAAGTCGCATGGGTGGAGACCGCGAAGGGGGGGGGGGGGTAGACGCGCACACAAACCATCCCCCTTTGGCTGATCCTCATCGTACCCGCACCTACGGGTACTTGTAAGCTCCACCGCACTCTCCGGTCCACCCTTTTCGTCGTCGGGAATCTCCGAGCCGTGTGTACCTCGTTGCGCAATATTTGACTTCCCTACGGCCGCCTAATCGCGATCCCGATGATGAGTTTTTTAATTTATATCAGTTTCACTCATAACTCGCCTTCCTGCCTCTCAAAATTAATATCTTCCATTCGTTCTTATTTTATGTTTCAGGTAAGTAACTTCGATGCTTCATGGATACGAGTGCATGCGCGGATAGCGAATTTCCGATGCGTTCGGTGAAGAGTCAGCACACGTGAGTACAAGAACTCGAGACCCGATCCTCGATTGCTCCGCCGATAGGCGAGCCGCTTCGCGGCTGAGATCTCGAGGTAAAAGAGACAAAAAAATAACGGACACACGCGGCGGGGATATCCACAGTCGGATGATAACTTCCTCATAGGGCCGAAGAGATACTCCTGCATCCGCCGAATGCACTTCAGTGTCGCTCTCGCGCGCTCCCGAGTCTTTCGTTGCTCCCGTGACGACGGAGAAACGGAGTGAGGAGCCTGTCGAGAGACGTGGCTTTGCCATTAGCCGACACCCGTCGTGCACCGTAAATACAGGCCTCCTCGCTCGCTAATTGGCAAACATCGGGCGGTCGCTTATCGCGATTGACGGGAGAGAATTTTTTCAAATTATAACTGTCCGAGAGCACGGCCATGGGCCTCTTGTGTCTACTCTTGGGCTCTCGATCGGCTTCGAGTCGGACATTTTTTTATTTATTTTTCATCCTCTTCATCTTCTTGTTTCTCGGGCTCCTCCACGCCGGAGTCATGCGATCACTTCTCTATGTACCGCGCTGTTCGCTTTACCTTGCCTCGTCGGTACAATTGTTTCGCGATTCCTTCTCCTCCTCGACGACCCAACCTACATCAGTCCCGATCGCAGGTTCGCTCTCGCTGCGCAGACTTCGTGGTTGCTCCTATCGAAAAATTTCGCGGAAGCCAGACGTACGGGTGGTCGAACCGGCGGACGAGACTAAACATCGTGTGCACTTAAAAAAATAAAAATTATTTGTTTTATCTGGAGCTTCCTCCCTTTCGACTCACGTTTCGCGTTCCTTCGTTCGCCCTCTCGCGCGATGAAGTGGAGGATTGGAAGTTTTTTTCGGAGCTGATACGAGAGAAAGCACAAGTCCGCTCATCGGCGCGCCGACAAACAATTCGCCGCCTCGAATGTGCGAGAATTAATTCGCTAGTCATACGAGTTATAAACTCACCGACTTTGGCAGTGACGTCGGTTCCGTTGACGAAAAAATTTCGAGAATGTGTTTTCAACGGTTTACTTCGCAGGGCGGATATTAAAATACCGTCGGGAATTTGATTTCCGCCAATCGGTTTTTCATCGGGTTTGCGAGTAAACTGGCGGGCTGAATCCCGTAACGAACAATATCGAACGGCATGGTTTGATGGCAGATAAAAAATATGTATACTTCCTCGCTGCGGGAAACGAGCTTTTCGTTCCTGAAGTAATAAAAAAAAGGGAACAGCAAGTGTTTGTTGGAAACACACGGAGCGAAGGATCCGTGATAAAATTTGATGGAAAAGTATGAAGTTTGAATGCAGATAAAAATGTAAATATTTTAACTTTGTCAAGTACGATCTTGCACACGGGGCATTAATTTTATCTTGAGAATCGTAAAAAAAAAAACACGTACACGAAGATTTTTTCGTAAAATGAATTGTAAAAATCTTTCGACTATTCTTCGGTATGGTAATTTTTTTGACACGGCGCATTTTTTATCGTCGGCGTCCTTCGGTCAGTGTACGAAAAAAAAGATTAAAAGAACGCGCGTTCGCGCAGAAAAATAATTAATTAAAGGAAAAAGCTGCACATTGCACAAACGAGCGTGCTCCGATGGGATTGAAGCACTCTCTGCACGTGGATTAATTCGCGGACCGCCCGAAATTGAAGGTTCTCTCGAGCGAATTGCGTGGTCAGAATTTTGCGGTTCACGGTGCGGGTTGGCGAGTTTCCACAGAGCGAAAACCCCGAAAAAAAGGCTGGATGTAACGCATACAGACAGAGGGACACAAGTTTTCGTCGTTCCTGTGGGGGTTGCTTCGTGTAAAATTAATTTCAGCGGTGCGCGCGATAACTCACCCGCGGTCCAAGTCGTATACGGTCGTCCGCACCGTCGCCCTTCCGTCGGTGTCAACGCTTTGACGTGAGTGTAAAAAAAAAAAGAAAAAAATCTCGCATTTGTTGGACAACGAAGGGAAAGCTTCGCTGCACCGGGCAGGACGGTCCCCGAGATCGCTTGTTCGCGGCTCTCGTTCTCCCTGAAAAAAACGTATATAATAAAAATAAAAAAGAATGGAGTAGAAAAATAGAAACACAGGAACGAAACAAAGCGTGGACGTACACGCGATAACACTATTTAGATTGCTCGTGCCACCGTGAGCCGAGTGAAAGGGCGATAAAGAGTCAACGCGATGGCCGCCCTATAGTTCCTTCGTGCGTTAGAAAAAAAAAAAAAACTGCTCTACTGAATCATTTAGGTTGGTTTCATTCATCATCGCCGACTCCTATTTCATGCGTAAAAGTGCATCTGTCATATCTATATTTCTCCAAAAAAGTCTTCATTTTCAAAAATTCATATGTAGCGACAGAAAAACCACCAGCAATAAATCACTCATAAAATCGCTAAAAGAGTCCCGTTAAAAAAATAAAAGATAGCAAAGATAATAAAAACGCTAGAAATGAAAGATAATAAAAAAGTATATTTCAGAAAACAATTCGAACAAACGTTGAAAAATAAAAATAAAAATAAAAACGGACATGCGTTAGCAACGAGAAGCCGTTCATCGAGGCGTGTTTCCAATAAAATATATACATTTTTTTTATAAGTCTCGTATATGCTGCACAGCATATGTCTGGCTGGTCCGTCTGCCAGACAGCGTCGGCAGGCACGCAAACGTCGGTGTTCGCCGGTGTGCCGCTATGGATGAATCTCGAACATTGAAAGCGAGGACGGGGTGCAATTATCTGTACGCCCATACACACACATATATATATCTATATATACATACGTATATCTATATCTGTACACTTATAACGTAGCGTACAATGTAGCGAGGTAAAGAGTATTATAGAGCCGTGGATGGTAGGTGGAGAGGAGAGGACCTCGATACTAAATTGATTCTCAGGGCCCGGGTCCGCGAGAGGTCGAGGCGGGTCAAAAGGGGCCTTTAGTAAATTATATTAACGTCGTCGTACGGCGCGTACGTCAGGGGCACAGTACGTCACGGTGTATACGAACCGGATCCCTGCGGACCGGTAGAATCTAGCAATTAGTCAATTATCCCCAATTACGATGATTGCTTATTAGCGAGGAGTGCCTCCAATTCTTTGTTGAGTATCGTCTCGCCTCCTGCACTCACCTCCAGTTGCTGTCATCGCTACTCTGCAATCCCGGTGTATATCTGTACTCCCGGCGACTTATTCTTCGATCGACAAGAAGCGCAGAGTTCCTCATCTGGCTTCCCTTGCTCTTCCGGCTAAAAATTAGAAATAAATACCCCCGATAAATAAACTTGTTTATATTCACTAGAGTCAATAAACGCTGCGATCTAGAATTTTCATTGAATTTTAATAGTAGTAGTAGTTGCGAGTTTATTAACAATACATATAACATATAACAGTTTTTTATACCTAACAAACTTAACTCTTTTCACCTATTTTGCATATTGCCAATTGGCCATCGACAGCAGTCCTTCAGACATTAATTTTGATTTTTTTGTTTTAAAAAATATATAGTGATTCTATATAATAATAATAATATAATATAATTTTTTAATAGTTTCATTCGGAAATAAATTTTTAATTTTTGACATCCGACCGCAAGATTGTTATTACCGTAATGACAAATTCGTTATCTCCCACTCTCGTGTTTATGTCTCTTCCATTCTCCATTACGGGTACGTTCCAACCCGTTAACTCGGTACATCCGACTCGAGTACAGCGAGAGAACCTGAGCGAGCCGGAGTGGCGTTGTGTACTGTACACTCAGCAGGAGAAAGAGGCAGAGCTACTCTAATACCTGGGAGCTTTCACGTTCGCGAGTCGCGTGGGAGTACACATCCAACGACCCGGAACCTCGCGCCGGGACGGGAAGGTTCCTGCGGGAGACGTCGGAGAATCTCGACGCTATCTAGTTCCTGAATGCGGACCGGCCTCGCTTCTTATACGAACCCGTCGCGACGCCCGGCGCGTACGCCGCATTATGTACTTATCTCGTTAGGGAGTCGCGAGAAAGACGGAGAGAGAGAAAGAGAGAAAAATACACAGAGGGGACATAGTAGTATCCACCCTCCCACGCTCACGGCCTCGCCGATGATCGGCCTTATCGCAAACGTGAGAGACTCGCCTCACTCGCGCAGGAGCCCAAGAAATTGCGTAGCGAACGAGTTGACTGTTTCTCGGACCGATCTCTAAAATGCATCAGCGAATAATATTTGACGCTCCCAATTTTTATGGTAAACATTTTTATTTTTTATTTTGCGCACTCGTTTGCCGCATAAATACCTGTGCTCGAGATATTTTATTATTCGTTTTCTTTTAGCCGCAACGACGATGGGATTCATAATTTAAGACAATGTCGTACTGTCGATGAAAGCACATTGTTAGGTGAATCGATAAATTGTTATATGTATATATGTTAATATTATATAGGGTATAAATGATCCTACGCGATAGGATTGGTCGTCCACAGGCAGGAGACAAAAGTCTCATTCACAATGCTCCGGCCGGAAGGCACTCGCGTATACGGCTGATCGAATAAACGGCTCGTAATGTAAGGATAATGCGTACGAAGCTGCAGTCTGGGTCACCGAATATTTTTTTTACGCAGCCAATTTTTATAGTAAACATTTTTCCAAAAATGTTGCACTCTTATTACCTACATAAATACCTCGCTGTGCGCGCGCCATTCAATTATCCGTTGTTTTTTGATTAATCGACTAAACGATCGATTATAGTACACTTTTAGGTACATCGATAAATTTTAATATATTTATCATACTAAATATATAATATATCTATAATATTTATATAAATATTATTAATAATAGGGTATAAATGATCCTACGCCATAGGATTGGTCGTCCACAGGCAAGAGACAAAAGTCTTATTTACGATGCTCCGGCCGGAAGGCACTCGCGTATACGGCTGATCGAATAAATGGCTCGTAATGTAAGGATAATGCGTACGGAGCGGCAGTCTGGGTCGCGCATTCCACACGTGCTCACAGATTGGTACTCGTCGTATACGCCCACGATCCTGCGATCCCGTACACCCACTGTACATAATACACGGGCACGTATAGAATTTTGTACATGCCGAGATACGCACATATGTATAGTTTATGTACAAACGAAAATGTCTATATACTCCAGCGGTACGGCGATGTGCAACCACTACGGGAGGCTGTACTTACGAGGTGCGGATCCCCGGCTCTTATCGAATTCTCGCACCTCGTACGTCGCTCCCGCCAGCACCCTTTAGCTCGCTTCTTTTCGACCTTCCTTACTCCCTCACGATTTCACTTAACTTCGACCTTTTTTTTTTCCTTTTGATTTTTATTCTCCCCGACCGGGACTACGCTGTAGTCCCGGCGGGAAATGATAATCGGAAGTGAAGACATAAATTTTAAAGGAGCTGCAGGATAATTTTGTTATTATTTTTCGTTCGCCAATGCATCCGGCGATCGTAAGTTGATACACAAGGAAATGCGAGGTGAAGAAAGGTTTAGCTGTAAAAAATTCATGTAATAGCATCGACCCAAATAGAGCCTTTCATTTTTTGCCCAAATCGATGAATTTCCGCCCTCGATGTGAAACTAAAGCAAACGCCGGTGAACAGTGCGAGGAAAATGAGCAGATATTCGATGGGTGGAGAGGGAGATGGCTTTTTGGTTCAGAAATGTATTGCAGTCTTCGCTCTGACCGGTTTCACCAGAATTTTTATTAAAATCCATGAAACATGTGCACCGAAAGCGTTTGTGAATCGGGGAGAGAATTCGCTCGGGCAAACGGTCCTTCGGAAGGCAATTTCCGAAGAGGTGCGCCAGTATGTGCCCGAGCTAGTGCGCCTCTCTACGTAGGAAGATATAGGTACTTTAGATACCGGCCCGTGTTCTCCGGCAAAAGCCTTGAAGGATAAACGTGGCCGCTGGGAAGAGTAACGAGTTCGAGTCAAGCCAGCGGAGCTAGCCTCGTTCGCTCCGGTGAGGCAGGTGTGTTTTGCCCTGTGCGGTTCATAGTCGAGCTTGCGAGACCGAAGCTAGCTCAGCTGAGAGAGCCGACTCCAGGCCGGAGCCGAAGACCTCTACGTTGCTTCAACGGCAGCACGTTGCAGACCTTCGACCCTTTGCACCGCTGCGTCCCCCTCATCCCTCTTCCTCCTCCTCCTCCACTCGAAACCTTCCACTCTCGCCGAGTTTCTCGAAGCATCCGAGAATGTATACTCGTATTTTCGACTACATCGACTCCCGCTCCATCGTTCCGGACGGTTCATGCTCCGGACGGCGAACACGGGAGCGGAGATGAAGGAAATTCTTTTGAACGGCGGAGGAGAGCGGGACACGAGCCGCGAGCTTTTTCCAAGGTAAAATTCTGAAACTAATTTTAATAGCAATTTTAGAACAAATTTTAAACATAATTTTAGACGAGAAAGATCTGAAGTTTATTCACTTTCTTTTTCACCAAAACGTTTACCAGTTTTATCTAAAAATGTTCTCATTCTTTGATCCTCGTCAAACTATTCACAAATGTCAATAGTTTGACTACTTGTTGCTTGGTTGATTTCAAAAAGATTCCTTGAACGAATGATAAATAAATAAAATAAAAAACTGTTATAAAGATTCACGAAAAGAAGAATTTCCATGGACATTTTTCCCTCGAAATGAAAAATTCGTACCTCGGAGAGTAGTAAAGCGTGAATATTGCGATCCACAGGTTCTCCGGATATGTAATATACGCCCCGGAGGTGAATCCGAAGCGAGAAACTACAATGGCAAACGCTGTAACTCCCATGTGAATGTATGCAACCAGGCAGGGTTTCTCTCCGCTGTGGTTCATTCTTCCCTGTGCATACGATACGTCTCTCTCTGTCCCTCCTCCGTGCGGCTAGTGCTTCGGCATTGGAGCGTGCATCAGTTGCGGCAGGCGTCTGGCATCTCGGTGTGCGGAAAGCACGTAAATCTGCGAGACGTTCCTCGGATCGGTGATGTTTTATTCAGCTCTTCAAAGTGTACTTCAAAGTGTACAGTGCTTAATCGAGATAGTTAGCGGATAGTTGCCGCCCGGAAGGATTTAAAAAAAAATCACGTACTCGAAATTTATGTTTTATTTTCGGCCTCGATTGAAGTTGGCTCGGATCGCAGATGCGAGCGAGAAAACGCGTTCGGGCTGCGGGTAGGCGCGCTGTTAATGCAGCCTCACGATCGCCGCGATGGCGGTGAGGTTGACCGACGGAGAGGCTGAGATGCCGAGAGAACGAGCGCGAGCGGCTCAGGAGGATAAAACGAAGTTGCATGGTCGTGGAGTGTTCGAGAGAGGATGCTGCGAGTGGTCCATCACGAGGCTCGATCCCGCTCGGCGGACTTTCCGTGCAGCGAATATCCTTGCGGCGCTCGGTCGTGGAGTTTCTCTCGTCTCGAAACGCCGAACGTCTTCTCGCGGATGCACCGACCTCGCGGAGGCAAAAAGTCCCCCCTGGCCCCCGTTCGGCTGACCATCGCGGTCACTCGCCGAGAGAAGAACGCCGGGGCGATCCGCGCCGTGCCCTCGGGTCGATCGAAGAAATAAATCGAGACGCGCGTGCCGATCTCGGCTGTGCACGCGATCACGTGAACCTCTCACGGCAAGGGCGGATTGTGTTTGCCAGAGTAGAAGAGGCTTTTATTATCCCCGCTCGGGAAACCTTGGATCGAGAAAGGCCAACGTAGAATTTGAATACTCGAGCCGCTTACCGTCTGGCAGAAAGCGGCCGATCGTTAAGGCGAGATTTAGATGAATTCAACCAAAGAAGGGCGTGTTTTATATTTTTTGTTTAATCGGTAAAAAAAAACTATCGTATGGAAAATCCTAGTCTCCATCCTTGATGATTTGAAAAAATGGTTTTAATTAAATTTTATAATAATAATCGGTAAAAAAAAACTGTCGTATGGAAAATCCTAGTCTCCGTCCTTGATGATTTGAAAAAATGGTTTTAATTAAATTTCATAATAATAATCGGTAAAAAACACTGTCGTATGGAAAATCCTAGTCTCCATCCTTGATGATTTGAAAAAATGGTTTTAATTAAATTTTATTATACGTTGGCTTCTGTACATTTTTTTTCTCTCCTGAAAGCCTCGACTTCGTCCTCGCATTATATTCTCGTTGCGAGCAATCGGGCACGCGATGGGGGGCTCTAATGAAATGAGAAGTTTTCCCGTTGCTCCGTAAGCCAAAGCGAGGGAGATTAACTAACGAGCTGATGAGAAAAGTGACCGTGTTATACGGCGCAGCGGATAGTTGCGCGAAAATTGTTGTTCAACGAATGCGACTAAGTAGACGAGATATCTTATGATATCGCGTTTCTAGCTTACTTAACGGGGTATCACCTGCCTGGAGGAAAGCCTTTTGAGAGGCGGGAGGTGGGATCGTAAAGTCCCGCCGAGGTAGAACTGGAGCGAAGAAGCGATTGAGCCGAGAATACGCGAGGATAAAGAGCTCACGAGAGTCAGGAAATCGTCAAGTGCATGGCAACGAGTCAACTCCTCGGTCCTCGAAGATCTGCAGCCAACTGGAAGTGAGCTCCCTCTTCTTCCTATCGCACCGACTCTCGACCCAATTTCATCCCGGCGAATTAACGCCAATCTCTCACTTTTGCGCTATTTCACTTTCCACGGTTTCACGTTCAGTTGCCGCGCTCCTCGATCACTTGTAGGGTCTTGTCGAATCTTCTCTAACAAATTTATTTATATTTTTCTTGGGGACCTAAAGTTTTTCTTGATGGTGGAATATTAATGGGATATTTTTTTTCTCGTCGTGCTTTCGGAAATAATGGCTGGTAAATGGCAAACATTTTTTTTCCGCTTCCATGAATGAAGCAAAGACAAGCCCTGCGATAGAGATCTTCTCGATTTCTGATCGCCTGCGCGAAGAGGAAGAAAAAGAAGAAGTAGGGAAGGATTGCGGGCGCGACGGTTTGAAAAGGCTCGCTTTGAGCACTCCAACATTCTTGATCCCCTTAACGATTTTCCAATAAAAAGCTTATGGTAGATTGTTCGATGAATCCACGGCCAAAAACGCGGTTCAGCTACCCTCGAACGGAGAACGCTCCGACCATTCCGACTCCATGATTTTCTTGCGTGCAACTCTGAGAAATTAGCTCACAGAGGCTGCCCTATCAGCGAAGCGACTTTTTCCCCTCTAACCAACTCTGAAATATTTTCTTCGGTTCGACCACGTTTCCCTTCGGTGGAACTTTTCGCGATTGCAGCCGAGGAGGCACCGGTGAAAGAAACCGATACTGGCTTTCTCGACTACAACGATGACCTAAATGTTTATCGTTGCAGTGGGTAGCTCACAAGAGGCCACGCTCTTGATATCGATTCGATCCTTTATCAGGCTCGATTCTACTATCCAATCCACTCTCGATGAGCCGCTGCACAAACCCTTCAATGACCCGCGCAGAGTTAAGTGATTTATAGGAACAAATTATTTTTGATTTAAAACATTTGATGATGTTTATTATCCAAAAAAGAAGTAAAAAATATGCTACTTTTTCGTAATAAAAATGCCCACAAATCCTTCGAAATTTGATACTGGCTTTCTCGACTACAACGATGACCTAAATGTTTATCGTTGCAGTGGGTAGCTCACAAGAGGCCGCGCTCTTGATATCGATTCGATCCTTTATCGGGCTCGATTCTACCATCCAATCCACTCCCGATGATTCGCTGCACAAACCCTTCAATGACCCGCGCAAAGTTAAGTGATTTACTTGATAGGAAAAAGTGATTTTTTATTTAAAACATTTTTTGATATTTATTATCCAAAAAGGAAGTAAATATGATACTTTTTTCGTAATAAAAATGCCCACAAATCCTTCGAAATTTGATACTGGCTTTCTTGACTACAACGATGACCGAAATGTTTATCGGTGCAGTGGGTAACTCGAAAGAGGCCACTCTTGGTATCGATTCGATCCTTTGTCGGGCTCGATTCTACCATCGAATCCACTCCCAAGATCCGCTGCATAGGCGCTTCAATGGTCCAGAGTTAACTGTATTTATAAGAATTTTTTTTGTTTCTTAAAACGTTTGATGATATTTATTGCAAAAAAAAAAAAATACATGGTATTTGTTTCGTGGTGAACATGCCCACAAATCCTTCCAAAATTGTTCGTGCGCGACTCATTTCGCTCCCCTTTCGATAACAGCTCGAATCGATGCTGTCGAAAGCACACAAAAACTCGGTTGAATCCCGGATTGCCAATTCACCGAGAATTTCGATTACGTTGATAATAATATTTCCGCATTAATGATTCGTCCGAAGGTATCAATATCGGTTTTGAAATTTGCTCCATAAATGTATCTTTGATGGTTCGACCACCGCGAACCGATTTTCCAGATTTATTTATATTCGAGAGACACGATTTCGGTCCCGCGATTCCCGCAGCAGTGGGCGACGGTTGTCGCGCCGGCGGGTCGTCTCCCCCGCTCTCGCTGAAAAACAAAAAAACGCACCTCGACGATAACTCGACGAGCGTGGGCTGATCGAGTGAGAGACGGCTGTCTCTCCCCGCGCACCCGAACGGTTTGGTCGGATGATGGCATGTGCGCGGTAGAAAATAATCGATCGGACGTTAATTGCAACGTGGCCCGTTGGAGCGGCTAACACGCACTGAGCACGAATTATATGTAAATAACAAATGACCGAGGCATTTCAACGAACGGATGATAAACGTGCCCGGCTCTAACCGGTGTAGCCGACCCTTTTCATCTCTCATTTTCTCTGTTTATCTCCCGTAAATCCAGCGGACTCGTACCGTTACCTATCGGCGGCTTGTACAACCCTCATTTTGGCCCCCCACCCCTCCGCCCGGGGTGCGTGTTGCTCTCACTAGGGTTTTCCAATTAATGGATTTCCGGCTTTATCTGACCGTGTGCTGCCGACGCGACCGTGGGACGGCATATCCGTGGATACGGGGTGCCAATCGGCGCGCAAATTTCGGCTCGCGGAACCGTGAGTGCCTACTTGTGAACGCGGACCTCGCGTCATTAAAAAAAAATGTATATATATATAGATATAAATCAAGAGCTAGAAAAAACGGAGCTCTCGAAGAGCAGCGTGTGGAATCGAAGCCGTAGACGCGAAACACCCGTTTGTCCGTCGATAGACTGGTTAATTGGAAGCACCCGCTCAGGCGAGAGAAATTGCAAAAAAATCATAAAATTCATCGCGGACCGTCGATCTTGTTTCAACGAGTTTATCGATAATTGCCATTAGCGCGGGCCTCTATCGTTACCCGGACGATGAAAATTACATTCGATTCTTTCGTCGTCGCGTTAGGTAACTTTCATTAAATTAACGATCATATTAACGATCAAATTAATGCGGTGCTGTTTTAGAGAAGATACACGTGCCGGAAACAATAATGTCAATCTTGGGTGGGATTATCGTAGCGGGGAACACGGTGGATAGACTGTACGCGCCAGACTATCAGACGACGAAGGAGAAACGCTCTAAATAATCGGGTCGATGTCGCGAGGCGTATGTCGGAAGACCCGCAAGTCTTCTGCTCGGTTGTCTGTGCTCCATATAGTCACTTGTCTATTTTTTTTCCAACGTTTGGAGCTGCGATCTTGGGTTCATTCGCTTATGTAGCAATGATATTATTTCTGGTTACGTGCGATGAAACTGGAAATATTGAAAAACCCATAGAGATTTTTCAATCTTTCGAGGAAGACCCTCAAGTCTTCTGCTGGGTTATGTCTGTGCTCCACATAGTCACTTGTCTATTTTTTTTTTTTTTTTTTTTTTTTTTTTCAACGTTTGGAGCCGCGAAGCCGGATTCATTCGGAGTCAACTTACTGCGGCTCGAAGCCAGGCCGTGTCAAATTTTTATTGGCGACAGTGATAAATCATCGTTCAAACTTGTTGGAGGATTCATTGGTTCACTGATCTTTTTATTGAAGGCAGTGAAAAAATACCTCTTCGTAATCCGATGGAATGCACGGTTTTCGTTGTAAATATTACACGTTGTGACCGACTAACTTTTTGCATCGGACTGTGAATTATTCTTGTTTGATTTCGCTTGTATAGCAATGATATCGTTTCTCGATACGTGCGATGAAACTGGAAATATTGAAAAAACGATAGAGGTTTTTCAATCTTTCGAGGAAGACCCGCAAGTCTCCTGTTCGGTCATGCCTGTGCTCCACATAGTCACTTGTCTATTTTTTTTCAACGTTTGGCTGCGAGTTCGGATTCAATCGGAGTCAACTTAACGCAGCACCAAGCCAGTCCGTGTCAAATTTTTATTGGCGACAATCATAATGCATCGTTTAAACTTATCGGAGGATTCATTATCGGCAGTAAAAAATACCACTTCGTAATCCGATGGAATTCCGTCGGAATGCACATTTTTCGTTATAAATGTTACAAGTTTTGAACGAACCACTTTTTGCATTGGACTATGAATTATTCTGGTTTGGCCAGAGCCAAACAAGAACTCGATTTTGCTTAGAGCAACGAACATAGCGGACACACGTTATAATAGATAAGATAAAATTCAATAGATTAAAAAACTGATAGAAGAATAGAATAAAAAAATTATAGGGAAAGTGAAGCTCCCGTCGGGTAATGGAGAACGAGAGAGAGGAAATCTACCCTCGCATTACCGGTGAACTCTCTGTGTGAGGTATTGTACTTAACCGGCGTGTATCGTGCGCGGCTGGTCGCGGGGCTTCGTGGCTTAGAATTACAAACAAACCCGATTACGCCACTCGCCGTCTCGGTGCACCGTCGCGAAAGCGGTGTGCATATACTACGGTAAAGAGCGACACAGGCGTGCGAGGCTTTCGTCTGGTTAATGGTAACGAGAGATGAACGTCGTGTGTGGCCAGATCAAATTATGAAAATAATTATACTGTATTTTTTATTTAGTTTTTTTTTTTTTACGATGATACTGGAATCATGAAAATAGCTTCACAATGTTTATTCGCGAAACGAAAAATTCTGCGGTACATTTACCGATGTTCGTACGTCCTTAATGTCAGTCGATACACGAAATCGTATGTTTTCTCGTCGAAACCTCCGACCTTCCGGGCTCGCGGCGCATCGATCAGACATCAGGAAGGAAATAGCAGGAAAAAGAGGTATTAAAAAAAAAGCAGCGAAGAAGGTAAAAGAAAGGAGAATGGGTGACGTGCGTTGAAAAAGAGTGATGAATGAATTTAAACGTCCCGTTGTCCGGCATCGTCGCTGCTGACGACAGGCAGGGAGGACCCCCTGTCCTCCGTCGTTCTCGGTCGATCTCTTTCTGTATCTCGCAGACAATATATATTTTTTTTCCAAGTGATTTTTTTTAATTTTTTTAAAGAGATATATAGATATGGGTCGCGACGACGGGAGGTTTGCTCCGTCGAACGATAACGCTCGCCGTCATTAATCAGCTGCGATCCGTCTGTGAATCTCGTGCCGTTGAAAAAGAGTTAAAAAAAAAGAACGAAGAACGGTCCGCGGTCGTCCCAGTGTCCTCGTGGCTATCGTTACTTATCTGTCACGAAGCATTCCCGTCCGTTATCTTTCCCGTTCGTTACTCACTCACTCGCTGCATAAGCGCAGTCAGCATATTTGATTGTTACTTTTTTGTTTTTGAACTCGTAGGTAATATCATTTTCTTTCCGTCAAATTTTTTTCAGTACCTTCTTTTATGAAAAATCAAGAAGATGATCTTTTGAAAATAACAACTTCGCCGAGTTCTTGGAGATGAGTTGCCGATCCCGATGAAAATAAATGTTATTGTCCATTCGGCTAAACAGTCAAAAAAAGTTTGTACTTTTTACAACGACTTATTGTCCGCTAACATCCACAATTTTTTATTCGTTAATTTTACGATTCCACCATCCGGTTCTAGTTTTGCAAACAAAATTACAAACTAAAATTGTTAATGACGCTTTGATAACGTTTCGGTCCTATGTGTGGATCCTCTTCTGAGTTTTGTTTATTCCCTACGCCTCACAATTACATCGTTGTTATGATTCTATTCCTTTCTCTTAAGTCTGTTTTTCGATAACCTAAAATTTAATTTTATGGCGAATAGTCGTCTATCTGACCTAAAATCGGTGCTTAACATTTACGGTTTAACAATTTCCCTTCTGTTACTCCCCTCTGTGTAGACTTCTGTGACGAAGAGTACTCCGCAGTGATGCTCTTTGGCTAGTGAATTCTGATTTCAATTCTTCATTCAATGAAACACATCTAGTCGTGTGGTTAATCGTCGCTAAATCGGCGCTGGAGTATTTTATACAATGAGCCTTCCACATAATTAAGAATTATAAAAAAATGACTAAACCAAGTTTCGCTAATGAAAACGGTACTTTCCCTCGCGAGCATTTCACTTTGTTGAGAGTTTTTCGATATAAGAAAAGATAACTATTTCACTTAAGAGTCAAATATGGTTAAAGGGTTAACATTTGAAAATTGAATAATTTCTTTTCCAAAAATGATATGCCGGACAAATTTCTGCCCGTCTCCGATGGACGTAAAGAAATTCTGTAGATAACGACACAATTGAAGAGAAGATAACGTTTCACGTCGCCCACAGCCGTTCTGCGAGAGAGTGAGCGCGAATCCATGAGATGCAGGCGTGCACCCCGAGATTACGAAGATAAAGGAGCTGGCAAGAGGCTGAGGCCTGGTCCCAGCCGCCGGCAACATAAAAAAATCCCCCCCCCCTCCCCCCGGGCGACTTGGTCTCTCATAAAAACGCGAACGCCAGAGCATCAATTATGAAGTTTCGTCGTGGAAATTTAATATCACTCTTTGCTCGAACCCCCCCCCCCCCCCCCTCCGGAACACTAGCGGGTTTTGCAACTTGCGGCGTTTACATCGTATAGAATATTTGGCGAGTCAAGTTGGGACCGTTTTCCTCGCCTAGGGCCGGGTCGCCTGGCAACTTGGTCGATACTGCTCCCGTGAGAAATTGCATCTAAAAGTGCATTGCCAAGTCGGTTAGCTAAATATATATATAAAATCAATGTCCGGTCATTTTGTCTCGACTTTTGTGTTTTTACTAAAAATATTTGTTTATCATTTAAACCATCGCGGCCATCAATTATCCTCCGAGTTATTCCCTCAGATTTATTTTTACGGCATCGTAGAAAAAAAAAATGGAAAAGTTATGGAAAGTAAAATTTTTATCGCATAGTAATATAAAGAGTTTCTCGTAGGTTTTTTTTTCCAAGGCCTCGAGTGCGCGAGCGGTAGAGGAAGAGAGAGACACGGGCCTGATGGTAGTGGTGTTACGGCCGCCCTATTAGCAACTTTATTGGACGTCCCGGTGGGTTTTTTTTACAGCCGCGCTCTTGAGACGGTGCCGGAGGCGAAACGCGGCGCGCGCGTGAGTTCCTCTCGTCGGTTCGCGAGAGCTGCAACGAGCGAGTTATGCTCGTGTTTTGACGGCTCGTATTTTTTTTCTCACGCACCCGCGCGCGAGCGAGCGGGCGGGAGCCGAGCCAAATGTTTAGAAACGAGACGCTTCTAAGTATAGAGAGAAACTACGAGCCGGTCTGTGGAGAACCCGGAGACGCGAAAACTTCAGGACAATTTGTTTTTTTTCGCAGTTTTTTTTACTTTCTCGCGATATTTTCGAACACGTTTGAAGCTTCGAGTGTCAATTTGTTACCCAAATACGTCACTCTAATTCCACCGACGGCATTGCCTGAAGACAAAATAAGAAAAAAAAGTACCAATGAACTTTGAACTCCCGACAAAATTTTTTCGATGAACCCACACAAGCCAATTGTGCACATTGTTAAAATTTTTGGCGAAAGTGGTGCACAAAATTATGAAGCTTTAAATTTTTTAATTTAATCGCTTAAATCTATTGATCGGTCTAAACCAGTCAAAAAGTCCGATCTAATATATATCGAGAATTAATTAAACGTCATTATCGTTTATTAAATTTACAGTGCAATATTTCTTTCATAGAATTTCCCCAATTTAGCATCGCGCATGAGAAGCAAAAATTATTATATCGAGCTTGCTCGAATAATCGAGAATCGGCCGAGGTACGTTTTTGTTCCGATCGAGCCATCGGACGATGTAAAATAAGCGAAGCAATCTACGGGGTCCTCGCTTCATTGCCCCCCATTAAATCTCGGCCACTTAATATCTTCGCGCCTTCCTCGGTTTCCGTATGGAAAATCCACGCGTGTGTGCATACAAACAGCGCATGCTGCGAAAATATTGCGTGACGAATGGCCCCGCCCCGGGTAACCCGTTAACACTCTAGGAAATGTGCCCCGGTCGAACGAGACTCTTCAGCAACGCGAGTATGCATATTCGCGCGCGAAGTGCGCGAGTGTGTACCTTCCAGTATAGAAGTAGAAGCATGCACGAGTGATGCCAGTTTCTCCGGCAGTCGCCAACAATACTCAAGTTAATTCGCTCACTTTTCACCCGTGCAGACCAACTCCCCGAGAACTTCTTGTGTAGGTTACTATTTATATAACCGCGGGTTGAGGATCTCCAACGCACTTATACTTTATCTCTATTCCATCCGGTCAACCATAGCGACATCAGTTTGAATTATCGTGTCGAAGCTATTTTTAGCACGCGTGTATGTGCGATTCAAAAAAAAAAATAAAAAAAAAATACACATTTTTCACCCGCCGTTTGCTTTTATGGTACGTAGTAATATGCGTATAAATTTTCTTGGATATACGTCTTCTCGCCGGCTCTTACGTGTCTCAAGTTCTCCGGAGTCGTCTCTTCGTAATTCGCAAAGTGCGTCCCAGGATGCATTTTCACGGGCGGCGGAGGCTCGAGGGAATCGGCAAGAGGGGGAGGGGGTTGCAGGTCGAGGAAGAAGCTCGGCAACGACCCGGGAGCTTTGCAAAATTAATATATTCGGTGAGGTTTCGAGGGGATGGCTGGGAACGGTAAAGTCTTCGCCCGGAGAGAGAACTCGAAGGTTTCAGCGGGACGGGAGAGGGACGAAACACTTGGGCAAATTTCGGGTGGGTTTTCACGCAGAAACGAATGTGGCAGGAACGGTACTGGGTACTCCTTTTTTTTCCTCCCACTCGACTTTATCAGCTATTTTATTCATTTCTTCGTCTTCCCCTTGCTCCTCTTCGTGAAGCATAGTGTTCTTGGGGAAAAAATTATATCTCGACAAAAAGCGCACCCGAATATTATAGAAGATTTGCCACCTGGCACAGAGAGAAAACGAATGGATCGTGAGAGCTTAGCAACCTTCCCTTTCTGAATGTACAGTTATTTTAATGGCCCACTCTAAAAACAAGCGTGTTGTTTCAACACGCTTTACGCGTGTAAATCGTGTAGTCACTTTTTACATGCTTCCACTTTTAAAGACATCCAATTTGTGAACGTTGCTCCACATCCATTTGCATTGCACTGCACTTTAAACGGCGCATCAAATCGGCGATGTCGAACAACGTATTTCAATAACTGATTATCCGATGCTGCTTCAAAATAGCACATACGTCACTTGAAAATATCGAGCGATCTTTTACTAGTGTTTTCTTTTATTACGTGTGTAGTATATCTACCGGTACATCGAATTGTTCGGCCTTAAACGCGTTAAAATAATACACATTACGTGTATTCCAAGAAGCGTATTCTGTAGCAAAACACCAAAAAGTGTGTTGTACACAGAATACAGGAAAGATACAGTGCAATTGTGTTGTTTCAACACACTTGATATCACACTTGTGTTGTGTAGTTATTGTATTTATTGACAATATTTAGCATGGGCCGGACATTGATATATTTAGAAAATTACTTACCGTACGTATATTTCTGTTGACAAATTCCTTGCTAGATCTTGCTGTACTCTATGTAATTAATAAATAAACTATCTATTTATCTAAGTCAGTGGTTCTTAACCCCGGCGGTCCACAAGGGGTCCCTCGTGCAATTTGGGTGTCCATGGACACCAGGTTAAGAACCGCTGATCTAAGTCCTTCAAACCCTGATTCGCTTTTTGGTACTAGTGCGTTCATTTTTCGGTTCATTTTAATATTTATATTCAATATTTTTTTCAATTTTTCTCTAACGAGAATCTGCGTCAGAAAAAGCGGTGATTTGCGCGCGTGATGCTCTTTCGAGAATTCCCGGATATAACGTCGTACGCACAGTCAGTCGTGGGAGAGGGGGCGCTTCTACAGAAGACTGAAGTAGACTCTTCAGGAAATTAAACGTCACGATGAGTTGCGTCGGGTTTTGCTTAAAAATGCGTAAGTTTCTCGTGTATAAAGTCGGGATTGAGTGGAGGGGTCGAGCTCGCGCTTTAATTAACGCGCCAAGCTGAGTTTTTCGTCGTTGCTCCCTTGTGCGGATTCGTTTCCTTCTTCGTTTATCCCCCCCCCCCCCCCCCCCCGAGACAATCGTGGCTGCGAAACGAACAGAATTTTCCTCGCCGACGTCCGACAGCCGAGCGCAAACACGACCGGACGAACTCGGCCCGCGAATTTTACAATTTTTCCATCTTTCTCGTTCGCGTATATACCGTGCCCGCGCGTGTGGTGTATATATAAAATTCTCGGTGCGGAGTGCCTTTTAAACGGGGCAGAGCCGCGGCGCGGTCCGCGAGTCCTCCCACGCGAAACGGCGGGGCATAACTCGGGTATTGTTCCTGGGGCGCTCAACGAGGCATTATCATTATTCATAAGCATCGTCTGTATGCGTACGGGACAAGCGAAGCGAATACCCTCGAACGTGTAACCGACACTGGCCTACAGGCCCCCCGCGTGTACGTACAAACAGAAAAAGCATCAATACCAACAACGGATGCGAAACGCATATGTGTAACACATACGTCCTTTCGTCTCGTACTGTTATGTTTATGGAAGAATTATTTTCTCCGCTGACCAGCAACAGCAGCAGCGACGTATACTTGTATGTGACTCTTCGATATACATATATATATATATTCACACACATATATATATATATTAGTGTATCTCACCGGTGCACAACAATATCGTATATTCTCGTTTCGCCGAGTGGAAATAAGCTCCGTGAGCGTTAACCGAACAATTGTTGAATTCCAATCGACTATACAAGTCCGTGTACTCTCGCCGATAAACATTCGTGAATCTTTTTAACTCTCGCGCCGGCGTTAACTGACCGACTGTTCAATTGAATTAGGTGTCTGATTTACTGAGAGTATTTTATGGACTTTGGGCCCATTGAGAAGGAACTTTTCGAGCAGATAATATTTCTATACTTGGAGCGGTTTTTCGTTGTTTTTTTTTTTCTACGGTAAATTGCACAATTACATTTTATATCCTGCTTCATTATTATTATTATTATTGTTATTGTTATTACAGTAATGGGTGTATATCCGTGTACAATGAGCGTTCTCAGTGAGAAAATGATCCTTTCGAGATTTCGCCTCCGGGTATTACGTGTACAACGGCGAAGGGGGGAGGGAAGGCACGGTTAAAGAATATGTATCCTGACTCGTTGGAAGAATCGCCTACGCTCGGTTTTGCCTTCTTTTCGCTCGTCTCTCGCCCTCCCCCGCGCCCGAGCTCTGTACGGAGACGCCACTTGCCCCGCGCCGAGAGAGTTTCTCGAACAGCAAGAGCAACAGAGTCATCTTGATAGAGGCGATTTATTGCAAGGTCGGATTGTGTCCATCCCCGGCACTCGAGATACTTTCTTCCCGCTTCTTTATATACTTAATTTTCCTTTTTTTTATTCGCTCCTCCTCCTCCTCCTCGTCGGCTCTCACCGACTCACTCGCTCTCTCCCGGGCAGACTCTCATCGCGTTACGGAGCGTGCAGCGAGTCGACGAGCGGCTCAAGTATTTGCCAGGATCTCCACAGCGCTTGACCTCTCGACTGCGTTGCAATGCGAAAAAGAAGAGGGAAACGAAAAATGTAAAAATAAACGCCGAGAAGAAACGTTAAATCTCTGCGGCCCTCGAGTGCAATTTGCGAGAACCGCGAGTACACTTGCGTCGAATGTGTACCTGTGATTTACCTACCCGGTCGTTCACGCAGCGTTGCCGAGGTCGGGTTTGCCTCGGAACTTTCATCATTATTTCACACTCGTGTTTGACGAATAATTTGCCACTCGTGTTAGCGTCAATGAATCTTAATTGCTAAACCAAACGGAGAATCTGCGATGGTCAGAAAAAATTTGAAACTTTCTCTCTGTTTGTCTTGAATTATCTCTGCTTAGCGCTGTTTTCGTTACGACTTTGACCGGCTGTAACGTATAAATCGTTAACTATTTATTTAAATTATATTCAACACTTTTATAAAGCAGTAAAGGACAATCAGTTGCGGGGAATTTCCGATTCAATTTTTTATGACCGAGAAAAAAAATAAAACACGTTTTACTGCCTAAAATCGATGAAAGCCCCTTTAAAACTTGATAGATAATCTTCGATGTCTTCGATTACCCGTGATAATTGGTTCCAATAAATCCACCGAGGCTTTTCCAATGCCCGCATCGGTGAGCTTCGGGTCTTTCTAAATGTCACAAATGCCTCATTCTCATTTTGTCACGAGCACCGTCGAGCAGTTTCAATTTTCAAGTCAAACATCGTGCCCGATCTCGCGACGAGTAGCATCTGTTCGTATATTCGTTCGGTAACCCCGTTCTCGTTCTTCCTTCTGTAACGTACTTAGCTGAATCATCGTCCTGCTCGTTCACGATCGTTAGTTGAACAAACGTTCGGAGAGAGCTTCGAGAGTAGATGAGATGAGTGTACGTATACATACAGATCCGAGTGAGAAGCACGAATGCCGTGTATCGAGAACCTTACACGGACGGTCGATCGTGTTGGTTCCACATGTGGGAGCACGCGGTGCGAGAGAGCGAAGAGAGTCAAAGATACATAGAGATCCCGATCCACCGTGGAATATATAGACTAACAGACACAGGCCTTTCGTGAATCCATTCAGCTGGAGTGGAGCGAGGCTAAATTCTCGGATCCACTGTACGCAGGGTTGCTCTCCGGACGTATATATATCGCATACGAGCCGAACGAGGCAAATCCCGTGATCGGGAGCCGATGCTGGACCACGCGGGCACGAAGCTTCGGCGACCCAATTGACATAAGCCGTCGATGGGTTCACCGGTTGAGAATCGACGAGGCATCGAGAGTAGAGATGGACAGGGACGAATCAGACGAAGAGCGTGTGTGGGTGAGCTCCCTCTTTCTCTCCGTATATATATCTACGTCTCTGTTATCCCTTTCTATTACCGGAGCTTCGCTGGCGAATAGGCGAACCGAGAGCGAGGAAAGGTGTTTCTTGATCCGTGCAGGTCCTGGGGGGATTAGCAGCCGAGCGCGTCCGCACAGCCGGCGAGCAGTTGCAATTAACGAATCTCGGGGACTATTGTCGAGCGAACGAAGAGAGCAGGAAAGGGGGCTAACGTGAGCCGGATCGCACGGTTCCGTGATGTTTCGACCAACTGGCCTGTTGGACGTTTGATTCGTTGATCGAGATACGTGGAAAGTTGCTCTGACTGCGGTTTGGCGAGAGCGGTCCATGCCAGCCGCACACGGCGTAGGTGTGGTTCGAGACTCCATGGTCCGTCCTGCGGTACCCTCCGCTGTACGTGTGTATGAGTCGTTAGTTACATTATGTTGCCCACTGACGGAGGTGCGATCTGCTGATTACTGCTCGCACTTCGAACCTCGCAAATTTCTCATTATGCCGTCGAATTAATTAACGGGTGCAAAGTCTCGACTCGCCCCGGCTCCGTTCGACAGGAAAGCCAGCTCGAAGTCTCACAGCTCCCGAGAGTAGCTTCTTGGGGGAAAGTTCCCCTCGGTCGAGTACGACGGAGTTTCCATTAAATTTGAATTCATTATCTTATCGAGGTCAACCGTGAACGTCGATTTAATGGAACGCCGTGACGAGATCGATCTCTCGTTGGCCCAGTCGCGTTCACCGGATTTGCCTATGTCAACCCGGTGTGCAACGCGAGCGTCATACGCGAGCGGGGGTTTTTCGGTGATGGAAGATTAAGACGATATTTGTGAAAGACTGTAGCCCTTCCGCCCAGAGTGCCGAAGCCGATATCGCGTCCGCCCAACACTGAAATAAAAAATTTCACCCCGCGAAAAAATCCGCGTTTGTTCGCCACCGCTGCCACACCCCCGACGATTTGTTCGCTCATGTATATCGCGCCGTGTACGAGCGCGTATATCGTGGACGAGGAGCGCCGGAGACCGATAGAAGCTCTGAGCGGCAGCGTTTAACGGGATTACACGGTACGTATCTGCGGAAAAGAGAGGCGGCGGCCGTGCGTCGATGAAATTGCGATGAAGCCGAAATTGCCGGGGTCGTTCGTTCGCGCGGCACACGAGCCGACGGGGGTGTAGTGGCTGCCCCTCGTATGCCACCGCCCCCCCCCCCCCCCCGCCCCCCCATATGTGTTGCATACGCGCATCGCCGGAAAAAGTACCACGGGTCGAGTTCAAGTGTGCAAGCTTTGTGCATACATGCATGTATATGCATGCGTACAGTCCGCACGCACGTATGTAGCTAGTATAGCTACATAGGAGGATGAGGCGAAAGCAGCGGTGCGTTGGGGGGTGAAAACGCGAACGAGATTCGAGCCACCCTCGCTTCGCTGCGATCTACCTCCTACTCTCTCTCTCTCTCCTCACACCCCCCCCCACCCCGGCCCCCTCCCGGCCTGGCAAATATCGTCGCCAGACGACTTTCATTTTCAACTCACTAATTATTCACTCGGCTGTTCAGCGTATTCGTTTGTTTCGTTCGCGTATCTGTGCGAACCGGAGTTAGCGGTAGCGCACAGCTACGGCCAGCCCGCGCTCCCGGTTGTACGTACGTTTTGCGCAAATAAAATCCTCCGGTCCGACGAGCTCGCCGTGCTCGGGCATACAACCGGACGCGTCCAGACCGCAGGGCACACGCGTGCACACATAAATTTTCGGGCTGGTCTCTCGATTTCTCTGGTGCCTCTCATTCCCTCCTGTCGTACTCTCGTCCGTCCCCGTATGCATGGAGGCGAGCGGGCCTCCTCCTCCTCCCCCCCCCCCCCCCCGCCCGCGACCTTTTCTCTCTGTATTAATGCACGCGTTGCGTGTTTCCATACCTCCGCCCGAAAACAGCCATCCGACCGCCTCCCGCGTTTCTCTCGGTCGTTTCGGGCGGAAAAACCCGAATGAAACGAGAGCCACGCATGCACCTCGCGCGGCCGTACGAACGCAAGAGTGCTTCCGGTAACACGATGTTAGCCCCCGAAAACCCCGACGCCGAGTGTGCGCGGCCACCCGAGAGGGAGATGTGTGCGAAACTTTGCCGATTAATGGGCGTGGAAACGATGAGCGGTTTCTCACTCTGTGTCGTTAGCCCGGGTTATCCATCTTTCGGCGTTGGTATGGGAACCCACCTCTCGGGCTGCTCTCGGTTGGAGGCTGGCGAGTGCTCCGAGGGAGCCAGAGACGCCACGGCCTCTCTCGTCGCATTAAAAGCGATAATTTTCCGTAATGCCAAAACGGCCGTCCTCGTTATTATTAATTGGCTGTTGGTCGGGCTTGAGCGGTCTCGTTTTCCCTTCCACCTCCGCACATCGGCAACCTCCTCACTCCTGGCAACGATTTACACGTAGCAGGTACTACCGGACCAGCCGCACCGCTCACCGCATTGCATCATCGACGATTCACCGTTGCGAGGGACCAATTGTCGATTTTACACATTCAGCCCTTTCCGTCCCCACCAACCGCCCTCTGGTTACGAGGGAGGAAACCCTCTGGAACGAGACTGCGCCAACGAGATTTATATGCACGCTGACGATAGTCGACCAACTTCCGGTAAAATCCGCGATACATTGCGTTATCGCAAATTCCATATAATAAAGTCTCAAGGTCATCCATAATTTCCGGGTCGCTCGATTTTGAGTCTTTCTTTTCCGAGCTGACACATATGGAATGGGATTCGGCTTGGATGGGCAGAAGCTGGGAATGAGATTGGGACAGGACGCTGAGTGGATTTGGCACCGATCGCCAATTGTTTAATTTTATCAACCAGAGATGCGTGGAAATAATGTAATTCCGTTCCATATGCTATCGTTTTGGCAGATCGGATTTTGCAGATTATGAAATGGAATTCAAAATGTCGGATTTTAACCGGAAGTGGCTTCATACGAAAAAGCGTCACTTTCGGTTGGCAAATTGAATTTCTTTACACATAATTTCATATTCCCTCAGCCGCCGAGACATACAGCATACGAGTCGAAAAAAATGAAGAACCGTTTACAGTTCTGTCCTCGTTAGCGCACTCCCGTTTTCTCCCCCGGTTTCAGATAATATTCCGACAGCTAACCAGCCACCCGACACCTAAACCCGATAACACGCTGCGGACTCTGTCGCAGCTCGCTCATTCGTTCGTTCTCGCCTCTCGTCAATCGACAGACCGACACCGAAAACCCGTTTGTCCGTGCGAGAGCGCGTGACTCTCCTTTTTTTTCCTCGTCCTCCTCTTTTTTTATTTTTCATTTAACTCTCTCGTTCACTCTGCCGGCATACAGTAGTAATGTGCACGTCCCGTGCGCGGTGAGCGCACCGGGGGTGTCGCCTAGCTGTGTTAACAGACTCGCGAGCGTTAACGATAAGCCGGCGGACACCCGCCCCGACACACACGCGCACCGATCGCTCGATTCCACCTCATTTTTTGTCCACTTTTTTTTCTCTCTCGATATCTCCCACCGTGTAACACGGTGAAATAGATCGTGCCGAGTAAAACCGATAAATGCACAGCTTTTGAAAAAAAAAAAAGAAATTCTTCAATAAATTTTTAACCACTTATCGGCTGCGATAAAGTGAAAATAAATGGAGCGAAGAATTCATTGAATTTTTTGCTCAATTTTTTTCAACGGTCCTACTGGGAAATTCCGAAGTATCTACATTCATCCTGGTAAATGTTCAATCTCTTAGTGAGAGCTCCCTAAGAGGGTTTCCACGTGTGCGTGCGTGTGTTTTCTTTCCCGCCATTTTCTTTCCTCGCGTTCCCATGCGGTCGTTATCGAGTCCCAGAGGATACCCGCCGAACGGTCCAGACTGCTGGGTAAAAAGGGAGTTGGCGCGGGAGGCGCGTCGGCCAACCGTGCCGCACACGGTTGCTCATGGTGGCCCCAGATCCGGATAATTTCGCGGCACAGTCGACGGCGACGAGCCGGCAGGGCCATTCGGCTTCGGTCATCGATCGCTCCCCGCGGGAGTATAAGTTGTACAACCACAACCGTACATCAGCGCGGGCATAAACTACACGGATACGTGTAATACCCGGTTGGCCGGGTGTGGGGAGTGAAAAGCAACGACCCTTTTTCCTTCGTCTCTGCATTATTTATCTAACGCGCCGATGGAGGAGGGTGACAACAAACAGGGCCGGTAATAATTTTCCATCCTGTGTACACCCGGCGAGTCTCGTAAACCCAGTGGGGTAGCGTCGGAGCCGCGGAAGGGTGCGGTCGGGATCTGCGGCAAGAAGTTGCCACTGCGCGCGGAGAAGCTGACGAGTCTGCCACGACTTCTGCTGGGAGATTTGTACGGCGGAGAACGCAAGAGTCGATCAGCTTCACGGTAACGGTTTCACGGAAGAAAAAAAAGAGCCCCTGAAATGTTGCGCTATCGGACGAACCCAGGGGATGCTTTTCTTCGACTCGGAGTCTCCGCAGTGGCTCCGCTATGTACACGTATGCACGTATGGGTCATAGGCTGGAAAACGACGTGATGGCAGCGGGCGCCACAATTATTCGCGAGGGACCTTTCCCCCCCCCCCCCCGCTCGCCCCTTTTACTTATACAGAAGGTGTAATAGCTACGTGGACTGGAAAATTGTAGCCACGTAGGAAGCGTGCTTCCCATTCGTGAAACAGCGCGGAAAACACTGTACGGTACGTAACTTCATGCCAGTTACGCTAACCGTTTACCGTAAAGCGAAAGTGCTTAGGGGATAACTTGATAAACGCTACGTCATGGGTTGACTTGGAAGAAACGACGGTGGTGATGAATATTGATGAAACATCGATACGCCGGACGGGAAATTCATGAATGCGCGCGGATAAGATACGTGAACGATACACGGATTCGTATGTAGTAACCGTTCGCCATTCAACGCTGGCTCCTCGCCGCTCGGTGGTTCGGAGAGAGTGTCATGAGATTGACGGATGGACGGATGGACGATGAGATCGCGAGACGTTGTTGCGACGCATGTGACGCGCGTTTATTATATCACAATGAGCGCTGAGTACCGGAGACGAGTGCGAGAATAGCTCGGCCCCTTAATTAAGCCGTCTTATTCAGCGCGGCTTCGCGCGGCGAAACCCTGCCGAGGGTCACATTGTAAAGCTCGTAAAGTAACGTTGAAATCCGAGAGAAAGAATACGAGAAAAAGAAGGCAAAGACTATCCCGGGGTATGAGCAGAAGATAAAAAGAAAGCAGCGAGATTCGTGAGAGTCGAGAAATGAAAAAGCTCCGCGGTACGAGGAAGGTGGAATAAGGTGGGGAGGGACGTGGAAGCCGAAAACGAAAAGGATGAAGAGGTAGAAGCTGAACCATAAGGGCTACGGGGCTGCGTGCACAACGTCCATCGTGTTTGTTCCTTTGGATTCTTTGGACGGTTAAGGAGGTGGGTCCGGGACTCTGAGACCTGTCATAATATACGCCTTAACGGGGGCTTATTACCATCAACATCAACGCGCGTGGCCGCAGAGATAAAAGCCGAGGCGGCCAAGTTTCTTCTGCCATATACCTTAGGTCCCCCCCTTTCGCTCACCGGGGCCGAACGATCGGACCAGCGGACCAGAAACGCGATCGTAATGCGTGGGTTTCACGCGAGTTGGGCCCCCAAGAGAACACGCTCGCGAGGACGAAGGCCCCGGGGCAATGCGAGCCTCCGAGTGCAGGAAGACAGCTCCGGGAGGCAAAAAGGAAAAGAACACGGGTGGAAAAAAAACAGGAACAACGAAAAAGCAAAGCATTCGACCGAGCGGCAAAGTTTACCGACGTTAAGAAGGACGTTTAACAACCTTCTCATCTCGCACACTTGGTCCTGACGTTCCCCGGTCCTAATTGCCAATCTCATTATGCCGATGATGATCGACAGCGACACCTTCCGGCCACTTTATTCGCACGAGAAAAATTTCTCATGCCTCGCTGGTGTCCCCGATAAAAAACGATTTGCCTGGCGATCGTGAAAGTTTCGAGGACCCTCGGCGTTGGTGGTTCTGGAGAGCCGTGCGATGAACATTGAAGTGCCGACGAAGGAAGGACACACATCGTCGACTTGAACTGTGTTGGACGGTATCAGAAGCCGAGACATTTCGTACGCGTGACTATTTCTTCAGCGTCATGGAACACAGCCTGTGGGTCGGTGTCCCTACGTCCGCCTATGCAGCTCGGGGTGTTAATGGTGCTCGAGGCCGCGGTACCATCCATCAACCTCGTCGTTGCTCCCCGGAGCTCGTTGCAGGGCCACGAAAGCATCTCGTCCCGCGTGCGACGTGGCTGCATGTATGTTCTGCTGCCGTCTTCATGCCCCAACAGTCTACACGTACAGTCGCCGGCGTCTCTCGGGCGCACAATGCATCTCTGTGTTCGCGATCCACTCGTGAATCTATTAGCGCGAGAGAACGATGGGTTATATTCCCGGGTGATGGGAACCTGGCGCGGGACGGTATACGTACCAGCGCCATGCATAATACAGCCTAGGTGAGATCGCAGATGGAAAGGAAAGGAAGGACGGTGAATGTGGAAGCGAAGCGGGCTGTGCGCCAAGCTCCCCGCACCGAGCCGAAGATGGAGCAAAGTGGCGAGACGGAGAAAGGAGCAACATCGGAGAAACTGCAGGCGGTGAAGAAATTGATAGGTCGTGCTATCCAAAGCTCGCAGCCTACGACTCCTCCTATCTTTTTGCCTGCTGCTTATTTATTTGCGAGCACATCAAGTCGACGGGGAGTATATCGGGAGTGGAACTCGGAGCCGGTTGATCAGAGCATAGGCTACTGCTGCTGCTGCTGGTGCTGCAGCTTCTCCGCGATCCGATACCAGATATATCCTCAAGTCCTAGTTCTATAACGTGTTCATCACTCAGTCCTGACACATGCAACCCTGTTCTCCCGAACATCCGCCTTTTATCATCAAACTTCCTGACCGATACAAGATTTCTCGCATCTGAAGGATTCCATCGATCGGCTGAGCACCGTTAGGATGCCTTTTATTCGTCATCAACGATGCATGGAATCAGTAGCTCCCCAGAACTCGAACGAATCCTTGATCGCGTCAGAATTATTTCCCATCCAGTGTTTCGGGTTTAGCGATTGATGTAATTATCGAAGCTCGTCGTGTTTCCCCTTTTATTTTGGAACCACCCTGCAATCTTCACCGGTGAGGCGGAACGAGCGAACGTATTCGGCAAATTTGGCGCATCGCGGTGAGGGTCCGAGGGATGAAAGTGAATGTGTTCGTGACTCCGCGTCATTACACAGTACGCACCCGCGCCTCACAGTCGTGTTTTCCACCGTGGCTCCGGCGAACCCTGTCATTTTTTACACGCGCATTCCACGGCGCCGCGACGCTCCGGCGTCTCCTTCGTACCACGCGAGACCACCCGTCCCTCTGGCAGGGGGTCGCAGCCAACGAGTCGCGATTTCTCATACGTGTGCGGTTTGCACTGTGGGGACGCGCCCCGCGCGGGTGTACGTAAAAGTTGCACGTTATGGCTTCCCATAACTACCGCTCGGCGAGAAAACCTCGTACAAACCGTGCTCCGCCGAGTTCGACTGTGTATGCGGGAGGAGAAAGAGTGAGTGGGACTACGCACGCTGAGCTCGAGATACGATCGCGTTGATAAGTACGACGACGCGCGAGAGAGCTCGTTGCCAACCTACCACCTTGTGCATAACGCACTGAAAAGTTTTGCCCCTCTCGTGCGAAAGGGCCGACCAGCATACACGGCCCCTGACGCTGCGCGCAGTCAGTCCGTGCAACCCGCTCAGCCGCATGAGCTCACGATATTGGATGACGAAGTGCACCGTAATCCTGCCAGACTCGCCAGACTAAAAATTTTCCCCATTAAGAAGGATTCGAATTTCCACGCCAGGGTGCATGACATCATCCGGCTATGAGGAAATATCGCCCGGTCGATCCGACCGGTAATCGCGGTTGTATCGCGTGCTGTCGCGGTACACTCGGGCGAAGAGAGGCCGGTACCGAGTGTACGCTCTTATTACCGGTAAGTACATTCCGAAGAAATTGAGAATGCGGGCTCTCTCGCTCATGCAGGCGTATAAACTGAAGTGGCGTCGGGATGAGGAAGGATCTCGTTATCCCGTGGTATACGCGATAGTGCCTCGTATCTCCGCCTGGACACAACACAGTGCTGTTGTTATTATATAACCTGCGCGGTAGGTTTCGCTGGATTCGCGACCGGGAATTCATGACTCAATGGTACGAGCGGGCTCCTCTGTGTCCCGAAGAATATGAGATGAGATACCTTCCTCGGGGCTGCTTTTCCCGGATATTAAATCAGCCACCTGACTTACGACGTTGCGGCAGTCTTATCTCCGCGATGTTGCGTGTCTATCTCTCTCTACCTCCCGCCTTATCCGACAATGTTGGATCGTTTTCATCGCACTACACGTAAGAGAAGCCCGCTTAAGATACGGCGTTGACGCGCCAGCGAGATAACGCCCTTAAGCTCCTCTCGCCAGAGGATGTCGTCTCTTCGCGCCCGGAGCTGACTACCGTCCCAGTGGCGAGCCTCAAAAATCCCCCCCGTCTGAAAGAAACCCTGACGGGTCGTCAGCGGCGGCGCTGCTGCACTGGTGTGCACTTGGCGCACGTTCGACTGTACAAACTCTCGCGCGTCCCGTCCAGACGCACCGAGCCCAAGAGCCAACAGGAACGCACGGTAAATTTTTAATGCGGAAAAGAGTACCGACCGAGCAATCAGACCCGCTGATGCACGCACCCACTGCTCGCGTGTCGAATGCAATCGTCATGCGTTTATTTTTATTTTTATTTTTTCTATTATCAAGCTCCGTTTTCAGTTCCAAGAAGTCCACTGTTTTATGCCTTTTAACGCGGCACCTTCGTGATACTCGTGTTTTATTCGACGCAACTATCTGCGACTTTTATCGCGCAAGTTTTTCGAATTGAATCATCGATCGACGAACGACGTTGGGAAGCGGCAAGCTTGTACCACAAGTACGCGGTTGAATACGCTTCGGGCCATTCGTTTGGATGGGCCAGTCAATCGCTTAATTTCTCCAACTACCAGCTACTCTTTCGCTGCTTATTAATTTGCCGATGCGGCAGAATGAATACATCTTTTGCTCCGTCTTCTCTTTACATCCCTTGAAGCAAGAAGACACATCGATGCACCGGACAGTGGACTAGCTCCTACCTGAAGTGCGATACTTGCTCTGCACGTGCTATAAACGCGGCTTTCATTCGTTCGTAATTTTTCTTCTTTTTTTGTGTGTTGTTGCTTCTTTTTTTTTTTTTTTTTTGCACCAGCGATACCGTGCACCGTGGCTGCATTAAACACACGGTAAGCTCGTAAAAGTGTCTGCGTAAGAGCTCGAGGGAGTCTGGAGAACTCGACTCTGCCTCGAGTATTATGAGTCTCGCTAGTACCCATAGCACGGCGTACAGCAAAAACATGTTTGCCACGTCCAAACAGTCTTGTTCACGGGCTCCGTACGCTGGTCTACCTTTACCGGTGGCACTCACCGTCGTGTACCAGCGCGAGCTATTCCTCGCTCTTCTCATAGCTTTTCACGGTTTCCCCCTTCTCGTACATACGTATAACGCGAACGGGATACCCAACCATCTGGGGAAACCCTCCGGGGCTGTTGAATTTCTCATATACGCTCGGGCGAACGTCGGCAGGATTTCCAATTTAGCGTATCTCCCGTTCGCGACCGCTCGAAAAATTATCGTCGATGCTGCATTACACTTTTATCAATCGTCCCGATTTAATGAAAACGATACCAACGGCCATTCGACGAATTAACGGCTTCCGCGACGAGGGTTCCAACGAATAATAATTAATATTTTAATGAATTCGCAACTCTCAACCAATTTTACTTCGCGCTGAAATAACGATATTTCGAATTGTATCGGGCATGCTGAAAGCGTTAGCGGAATATAAAAAGAACAAAAAACCTTCACGGCGGCACTCTGCGTGTTTATTGCCAGTGGTTTCCATTCGCATGCGCTATATACGAAATTTAATTTCTCGTCTCGTTTAGCAATTTCGTAAATGGTACGGAAGAGAGAAGAGTTCACAATTTTGTCGGCGTTCGGCCTCCGAAGTAATATATACATGCATATATACATTTATATATATTTCCTTTGTATTCCGATACAAAACCATGCCAGAGTCGTCGCGCCGATGTATATTTCAAAAATGCCCGGTACAACAAGCATCGACTGCTGGACATCGTACACGCGATATTATATTGCGCTTGTTACGTATAAACCTGCGAGCTCGACGGGTTTTCTGCTCGATTTGAATTGTAAACCCGTGCGCGCGACTCGATCTCGGCGAGTTATATCGGCCATTACTCATTCGCGGAATACTGTATGTATCTGTACACTCGGTAACAGCTATCGGTGTACACGGCCGTTACTACCGGGCCCTCGTGCCGCCGACCGCGGTTCAGCTCCCGACAGAGCTGGCACACGCAAATCCCTTCGGACATACGCGGGGAGAGTGGCTCCCTTATCTACCCTTATTCAATGTACGCCCACGGACTGGCAACTGTCCGCCGCTGCTCCCCGATAACGATTAGACGGCCAATTGGAGAAGTGAAATACCCACTATTTTGATTGAATGGTGCGTGCATCCGCGTAATTGAATCGCGAAAGCGCGACGCGACGATACATCAATCCATCCCCTCCCCTCCCGCCGATGTCGCACGACATGAGGAATCGTCACGAGCAAATATTGTCACGTACCTGCGAGGATCTTTTTATTTTTTTATTTATTTTTTTTTTTACTGCTGTTACAGAAATTTTAACTACACTGAGAGAAGGATCTGATAGAAATTGCCGTAGATCTGGCGAAAAGCGACGGAACTTTCAGGTGTGTGGGAAGTGGAGCGACATGCTGGCAAACATTCGCATTAAACTTGAGACATTCTGCTAGAAAATATGGTCTTTTTGGCCGTCGCAGATATTACCTGAATATCCCATAATGCGGGGAAGGTTGTGGAGTTGGCTGCACGAGCCGGATCGAGAGCTACAACGGCACGAGGCGAAACCGAGTGACGTTTGTAGCTCGAGAGGAGGCGGTGCTGCCTACTTCACAACCGCAGTCGCGAGACCGCTTTTTCGTACGAGTATCGCATACTACTTTTTGTGACGAGTGCACGAAAATTCCCGCTTTTCGTGACTATAAAGAGCGTGCGGAAAAATTGGTACAGTGCCAGATAAGTGTGCGCGAAAATAGCTGGAGTGTGAAAGAAGTGCACGCAAAAGTAGCTACAGTATGAAAAAAGTGTGCGAAAAAGAAACTAGCGTGTAAAATAGTATCTACAGCATTTTTCGCGCATCCTCTGCCCGAAAGCGCTACTTTCGCCACGCTTTACAGGCACGAAAAGCGGCACTTTTCGTGCACGTGTTACAAAAAATTCTCAGCCGGATCCACAAAATTCTTATGTAGATACGCAACATTTTTCCAAGCCGCCTTCTGACAAAAATTATATCGTAGTAGTAGCGCTGGTCTACCATGTTGCCTGTTAAAAATTTACCACATGACTCGTACTTTTTTCCGAGATCCTTCTCTCAGTGTACTTGCCGTACCATCGAGATCTGCAGTGCCCGTGCTCGTAAACATGGAAAGCTTCAGGGGAGGACGGAACAAGGCGGACTCGCTGGATTTTTTATCCCCCAAACATTTTTTGTCCCATGTTCCATTTTGCCCCGCTCTGCATTACACACGATTGTGCCGTAGCCTAACGCGTAACCGAGTCGTGACGCGACTGCCTTTCGACGGCTCAGTGCGATTCGTATTGTTTATTTTCATCGCGAACCGGCGAAACTCGCGTTCCAGGATAAAACGCATTGCGCATTCGAACCCCCGGCTCGGGAGTCTCTTAAACCTTCGAGCTCCGCTCTCTTTCTCCATCGTGCTTTCCAAGAATGTGTTTTTCCTCGTTCAACCCCTTTGTGCGAGCCACCAGCTACGTGCTCTCCTCGCACACGGCACACGCGCTTTTCACCGTTCCTCGGAAGGTTTAATGCCTCTCCTTTGCCGGGTACTACGTTGATTAGCGCAAAGGGGCTCAACGGAGACGCGAAAGCGTTCTCCTACCAGCATTATCTGCATCTAATCGCTGTGCAAAGTTAATGAAGCGAAGCATGACAGAGCCGGGGGGTTTTGGGGGGAGGGGCAGAGCACTTAGGCTAAACTCCACGGCGACCGAGCGAGCTATCTAAATCCTCGAGGAAAAAAGAAATTCTCGAGGGCGATTGCTGGTCCCAGAGCTCTCCGGGAGCTTATAAGACGATAAAATATGTTTAAGATTTAACTGGCAACAGAACACGACACGAAGGTTATTTTTTTTCGTTTTTTTTTCTCTCTTTTGTAATTTGAGTATCACTGTGCGTCCGCCAGCTTCGAGGCTGAAAGCTCGTTCATTGGACGAAAAATTTCCACCTCGGAGAAGAGCTCGACTCGCAATTTCTTCATTCCAGCTGTATCTTCGATCAGCCTTTTTCATATTCGTGACCGCACAACGTGGCAACGCGCGTGGCTATTGATTTACGTTTCTTTTCATTTTTTTTTTTTTTTTTTTGTTTCGCAGTCGTAAAGCTTCCACGCTTCCGAAGCTCGAATTTATATGGTTTGTTACGTGCGCATTATAATTTCGCGGGAGGCACGTGGGTTAAATTTATTACGAATCAACTCGGTGCTGGAGAGCCAACGGCGTCATTTCGCTCGGAAATAGTTTGCCACTTGCATGCCGTGTATCGAAGAGAACGAGAGCCGTGCGCCACATCAGATCGAGTCGGGGAGGGAAAAAGTCCGGTGCACGCGAGCCGCGAAAGCTCCTTAAACGGAGCTTCCAGAACGTTTTGTACTTCGCGGAATGAACATTTTATCTATTTTCACCCAAAATGGCGATAAATTTTTCGCGCTCTCGCTTTGAGTCTTTCACCCACTTCGGGTTTATTTTTTCTGCACAACCCATCGCAGTTTCTCGCGACTCGATAGATTTTTAGCCCGCGCAGGAGCTCGAGACGGTGAAGATTGAGCACCGCTGAAACGTGGCCCGAGGGGCGACATTAGTTATACACGAGGTTCAACTCGAAGTCGGACGAGGCTCTTCTATATATCCCGTCGGGGAGGTTTCTCACTCTCCGGGATATCTCGTTTCCTTTCCGTTTACTGTACGTGTGCCATACATAGCGTATAAGCGCATACAGCCGAAAGGAACTCTCTCACTCCGGTCCTCTCTCATCGCTGCCCATCCCTCTTTTCACCCTCGGGTGTGCCGAGGGTATAACGCGCGCCCGGCTCTCGCCTCGCGATTCACGAACGGTCCTCGCAACGGGCAGAAGCCAATGCAGCATCATCGTCGGGGCTCTCGGACGAGCGGGAAGCCCGGCGTGTGATGAAGAATCCGAGTAGAGGGCGTGTCCACCGAGCATCGACACCTCTTTGCACGTGCCGAATTTTTTAAGGATCCCCGAAGCCACCGAGAACACCTTCGGACCGACACTTCCAGCCGGTAATTTGATTGCCTGTCTGCTGTATACACTCTCGACTGCGCCAGCCCCCTTCCGAGACGCGTTAAGTGGCAATTATTTAACGATTATCGTTCTCAATTATAGCATCGAAGAGGAAATACGAAAGAGAAGAAGGCCTCAAAGCCGCGAGCACGAGTTAAGCGCGGAACCAAAGTTCCCCGGTAAGATTGACCCACCATTGGCAACCGACTGTTCAAGCTGGAACTTCCTCCGTCGGGATTATAACTGAAATTCCTCAGTTCGCCGCCAACTCCGACGGTGATATTAGCGGTTGTAGGATCTGAATTATTGGACTATGAATGTATCTTCCGGTGGATATTGCTCTGATACAGTTTACCCGGACTCTGGGAACTCCCTCAAGCAGCGATCCTCCTCGGAGTTCCAGGTGGTCTGAGGGATGCCTGTCCCGGGGATCTTCGTGCGCTCCGACTTTGACTCCTGTCCCCTGCGGAGTAGCTTCCAATTAAGGCGCGCTGGCCGTTACGGCTAGATACGACTTTCCGGAAGAGCCTCAAACCAGGAGCTCTTCGGGCCATCGACCCTATCGCGGTTCAAAGAGGCGCGCTTCGCCAGCGACGCGTTTGATCCTAGGCTGGGCCACTCGTTTGGAAGACGGACGTTCTCCATCTAACTGTCGATGTGTCGTCGCGATTATCCTATTTCCACGCAGATTCAACCACCGAACCCCCATTTGCCGCGACGGAACGACCATCCGCGTCACGCGGAACTATCCCAGGCTCGGCAAATTGACAAGCGACGAGAGGTCCGCGATAACACGTCACTTTCAGGACGCAGTTTGCAGTTGAAGTCGCAGTGCTACGGATGGAATCGATTCGAGTGTCCGTTGCAGAGACTGTACAGCGACGGGGCAATAGACGGAGAATTATTGTTTTCCAGGTGGAAAAGGCCTGATTGAGGGTAAGAACCGTTGAAAGGGTAAATGCTGCTCGCAGTGCACAACTGACGTACTCGAAGAGGGCAAAAGAAAAGACGGAAGAACGGATTCTAGGGTCAAGCGTGCGTTGACCTTTCACGTGTCACCTTGCGACCTCGGTGGCGCTGTGAAATATTTATCACACGATTAGTTTGACCCATTTGACTTGGTAATGCGGTGTACAGACCCGCTTGTGCCTGATACCTAGAATCTTTGACAGGTGAAGTTCACTTATGTACAAAGTATCACAAACAATGATAACGTGGCAAGAGGTAATTCGTGAGAAAGGTGAGAAAATGTTGTCTGTGTCGAATCAAATATTAACATCAATGTTCTTTGACCTTTGCGAATTAATGATGATTTTTTTAATGCAGTACTAACTTTCGCTAAGGATGTTGAGTAGTGTTTGCTGGTATGTTACGGCGTCTGTTTAAGCGGTTTTAGCTTTAGTTTTAGCGGACCTGCGAAGTGTCACAAGGGCGCAAGTACCGTGTGAAAGTACATGGGTTAACCTGTAATAAAAATGATATAATTACGACCTTTTCATTATTAGATGATGATGGAAAAGATGTAATAAATAATATAATGTAGCAAATCCATCGGGAGGCGATCCGGTAGGAATATCAATGCCGCGAAGTGTTATTTCTCTTTGCTTCTCTTTGATTCTTTTACCCTCTGTCTCGTGGCAAAAAGCAATCCGTGGAAAAAGTGATAAAATGCTGTTCATAGCAAATAAAATTAACATCAATATCTTTTAACCTTTGCGAATTAACGATGATTGCATTAATTGTCACGAAGGGTGTCTTGTAGTATTTGTTGGAATGTTACGACGTCTGTGTAGCTTTAGTTTCAGCAGACCTGCCACATAACACATCCATATTGGTACTATATCGACGGGCAAGCATCAAAAGGGCCTAAGTCCCGTGTTAAAGGATACGGGTTACGCCCTTTCGATTATTAGATGATGATGGGAAAGATATAGTAAATAATATATCGTATAAGATCCGTCCAGAAGTGATCCGGTAGCAATATCGGTGGCGCGAAGTGGTCTTTCTTTTTCGTTGTCTTTCATACTCTCCCCGTCTCTCTCTCGTTGGCAATAAAGGAGTGAGAACTGACATGTGCCATCGGACGTAAGTACCTCCGATATCGTCCGCGATGCTATAAGATGTATAGGTTTCTTGCGAGCTGGAAGCCTCTCGCGGAGCGATATACCAAAGCTGCCAAGTAGCACATGGTATTACGTCTATAGGTGGATATATAGCTTGCAGGGCAAATCGAGCGAATTGCAATTGCGAGTTCACTGTACGTGCCGAGTTTGAACCAGTTGACCGGGTAGAGAGGAGGATGGAGAGGGAAAATGAAAAACTGACGAATCGGTGCAATTCGAGATATCGGTGCAATCCGGGATCGCCATTGTTGCTGTTTCTGAACGATGTCGGACGAAATTTACTGTCTCTCGCAATGAGGTTGAAAAAAGAAAAATTGTGTAAGGTGTTGGATTTTAAGTATCGCGAGAATGTTTGTCGTCACGTAATGGAACAATGAGTGAAGAGCGCAGATTAATATAAGCGAGACGACTTCGGGAGGAAAGATTTCGAAAAGTAGTTCGATCCGAGAGTCCGAGGACTCGAGACGTATTTTGTAAACGGGAAATAAAGGCCGTACTGCACACTGCCCTCTAAAAAATAAAGTATCCCGACTATTATTTTTAATCAAGTTCCTCATCCTCACATTCGGTAATAAAAATTTGACTGGAGCTTATACCAGTGATTTATTTGCCTTTGTCAACAAGTTAGTTGGTTGCCAGCAATGGTCAGCAGTTAATTGGCTGGCATCCAACTAACTCGTTGGCCCGACCAATAAATTTTTTGGGTCAACCAATTAATTTGTTGGCCGAATCAAATCAATTGCCTGCAGCAATGTTTAATCACGCGGCTCCTTAGGGCGCCTAATTCTTCTTCTCCGTGTCGCTTTTTTAATTTTCTTCGTTAATTCGAACTCGTACATAAAAGATTTCGTCGCCGCAAATGTTTCACGCGGTACGAAGCAGAGTCGATAAAATTTTAGGATTCTTTTTATTATTATTTTTAGTGCTAAATAAAAATAGTCGCGCGCTCTGTATTCACGGGTCATGTATCGCAAGAGCGTATCCGTTGACAGGTGCATCGGACCGTGATAAATCGTCGGGGATCCTCGCGGGGCAACGAGGATCGCCGGTTGCCGAATCCAGGCCTCGGGCGAGGGAGGCTGCGCTATCGAAATAAAAAGAGCCACGTCGAAAATTGTTCGGCTAAACCGACCAGCGCCGTGGTATATACCATAAATAATATCATAAATATAGCGCAAAGATGCAAGCAATTTTAGCACGTCGTAAATTTTATTCGCCGACTCGCCGCCGAACGTTCGCGTTCACGAAGATATCGGGAGCATGCACTAGGTACGTCTCGGGGTCCATCTTCGAGAGAGACCTATAAAAGGCGCGCCACTCCATAATATGTTCTCATCATTCCACGAAAAATTTAGGATTTTTTTTTAGCGAAGTAGGAAGACGTGGCGAGTTTAATAAGAAAGTCGAATTATGTTTATGTTTATTAACGAACGGGACATGCGACTTTACAATTTGGGTGTACAGATCAGTTAGAAGTCCCTACCGAGGGTTAAAAAAAACAACTCTTTCGAAAATAAAAGTTTGTTACAAAATGTTGTAGAAGGTGAAAATCTGCCGCGGAAAAATAACCGAATATTTAATTCGAAAAAATATGTTTTTTGCAAAAAAAGTGAAATAAAAAAACCGAAGTTTTATTGTTTCTGGTAAAGGGAGTCAATAAATTCCTGCAATGGTCAAAAGGTATGAAATATCTCTGTCGATGAACGAATGAAACATGTTATCTACCTAATTCTCTTCAACAGTTCAAAAAAGAGTACTCTCGTTTCAGCTGTTGAAGAGAATTAGGTAAATAAACAGCGACCTCTAAAAGCGCATTAATTTTGGGGAGTTTTCGCACAGTGCCTTTTTATTTTATACCTCAAGATAATACGAGGTGGTGCCTCAGAAAATTCAAAAAAAAATAATTTAAGGACCACCCTAGTTCATCGAGTACAAAAAGATTAGTTTTACGGTGTGTCTTGTTTCTAGTGACGAAATTAATCGACTTATGCTGTGATCACGTAATGAAATGTGGAGCGTCAACAACGCGAGAGAAAAAGCGGGGCGACGCTATTTCGAAAATCGAAATTTCATTAAGAACGGTACTTGGGCATTCTGAACACAGAAACGCTGTCGCCAATCGCCTCGCAATCTTCTCGAGCGCATGACGTCAATATGCCAGGGAGAAACAGGAGAGCAGCGAGCTGTCAACCCGACGATATTCAATTTTCGTTCGCCCTACGAGAGTTCTCCTCCCCCAGCTACAAAAAATAACGACGAGGTTGACTCCGCTTCGTCGTTTCGCGACGCGAAAAGTCAGCTAATGACGCCCGCGAGGACGGGCAGTCACCAAGGCGAATGCAGGTATTGTTCGCTCCCCCGTTTGCATCATCGAACGATTAAATTTTCTCGTAATTGCGTCGAAACTCGAGGAAATGTAGACCACGTGGCGTTCCACGAAGAACCATATTCGAGTCCCGAAGAGCTCTTATGTCTTCGCTCTGCATCTGCTTTTGAGATAAATCGTCGAAGCGATTACGCTCCCATATTGTCGATTGACAAAGCGTCCTCGACCCAATTTTACTACCACAACCGTGGGTGGTTCGTATCTTTGAATAATAATTCCCCTTCCGCTCCCCCTCGCTGCTGTTTCCCTGCCTGTGAGAGGGCGGGGCAAAACGGATCCACAACTCGCGACGGGACTTTTTATTTTTGTACGCCCCGCTTAAAATCTGTAGTAGTCCATTTTGCCACCGGGTGTTCCATTGTGCCTAGCTCTAATATCCTGCGGAATTCCGAAATTTCTAAATATTTTGCTTTATCCTCGACCGAACGAAGACGACGGTGCTCGACGTCGAACGGAGTCTACGGTTTGTATGGTTTGCATTTCGAGTGCGGCAATTAGACCGGTTCGTTAATTAACGTGTCGGCTCGTATGCGCGAGGCAATAATTATATTGTGCCGTGGATAGTCGAAAGTTCGAACGGTCTCGCGATTATAATCCAAATTCCCGCGAGACTACTCGAAAGCTCGATGTTTCAATATTAAACGCCGCACCGGTGTACGTGTCCAATTAATTTTGTGGCTGTGCATATCCGAAACTCGTTCAACTTTTGGGGTTTCCCAAACAAATACGCACACATGCTGATGCATTTTTTTCGGGCTGATACAGAATTTCGTTCGACGACGCGAATTCGTAAAATGCGTCCAATTCGGTACGCCTTGCCAGTTATAAATATACACGGGAAGAGGTCTTTTTTAAAGACGTCACGGCGGGACAGTCGATCATGCTTCAAGTGCCATCGGCTGTTACGGACTATCTGTCAAACGGCGATAACGCTCGAGCACGTGCTAAAGACCAACGAGATTAATTAAAAAAACAAACTTTCGTTGAATTCACTGCTATACGTACGCAGAGGTTATCGTTTCCCGCACGCGAAACTACTCTGCCGGTCCTCTCCGAACCTGCAATGAAAATAAAATCGTGAGATTGTTTCATTGCACTTGATCGACCGCAGCTCTTCGATGATTGATGTAAGGCCTAGCGTACGTTTAATATATTCTCCCAGAATTGAATCTGTACGGAGTTCCCGATCCGAGATCTCATTTTATATAGCATTTTTCTGGACTTCATGGGCATGCACGTACACTTTGGATTCCTGACTTCAAGAATCGATCAGACTGAATAAAATTGAATAAAATTAAAAAATAATAAAATTGTATGACACATTGAAAGAGCCAAACGCGGAGATTTTTTTTTGTTCTTGTTTGAACGCATTGCCAGTTATAAATGCACACGGGAAGAGGTCTTTATTAAACACGTCACGGCGGGACAGACGATCATGCTTCGAGTGCCATCGGCTGTTACGGACTATCTGTCAAACGGCGATAACGCTCGAGCACCTGCCAAGGGCCACGAGTTTAATTGAAAAAACAAACTTTCGTTGAATCCACTGCTATACGTACGCGGAGGTTATCGTTTCCCGCACGCGAAACTACTCTGCCGGTCCTCTCGATCGGCGAATATTACTCATGCGGGACAAAAGTATTAACGAGACAGCGAGATAACTCGCGACGCCCCATGGAACCCGTCTGTGCGAGAGCGGCGTCCACGAAATTTTAATTAAAACTAATCCTTCCCTAACGAATTCATCGTACGTCCGGGCTTGCTCATGCGTTTCGCAAAATGACCGATCGATTATTGGGATAAAAAAAAACATTTATTAAAAACAAACAATGCATGCTCCGACTGATACATGCAAGCTTTACCATCCTCGTAATTAGAATTCTTAGGTACGACCTGGAATAATTATCGACTGGTTGACTCGCTGTTATTGGTACAATGCGAAACTCGGATATATTGAAAAGGAGGATTTAAAAAAAAATAATAATAAGAAATTCGAACAACCCATTGGTTCCGTTACGCTCGACCGACTTTCACCGAGATCGCGATTTTTTTTCTCCTCTCTCGCTCTCTTCGCTCCGACTTCACTTTTAATTCCACCGTTATATTCCCGTCCGTCCCATTGTTCACGGGAGTGCACTCGCTTTGGCGTTTCGTTGAAAAATACCGTTCTCGGTGGGGAGGGACGGACGAGCAGGCAATGAGAGACTCTGCTATCTTCGTTCATTGCCAGTCCGCCCAAATTTCCGAGGTGAAAAATCATCGTGCTCTTCACTCTTCGTTAAACACCAGAATTCTCCGAAATACTTGCGTAACGATGGAAAAAAAAGAGAATACAAAACAATGCCATTTTTTTTCGTAGTAACGAGCTGCTGCGTGGCCTCGGGTGTGAATATTAATTTATCGAGAAAGAGATAGTGTGAGAAAAAAAAATGACCGCACAACATCGTAGATTTATTAAGTGCCAATATGTGGGAGGAGCGTGAAAGAGCTGATATGGTGAGATCCATCAAACGCCTCGTAATTACATCGTTCGATGTTTTGACAAGCTTCGCGCGTTTTATTCGCGAAATTATTCGTCATCACTTTTTATATATATTTTTATTTTTTATTTATTTTTTTTTTTATTTGTACCCACTCTCGTTTTTCGTTTTGACGGGAACGAGAAAATGTTCCGGGTGGAGAGAGAGTTGAGTGTAACGCGAGCATACACGAGTGCGAATAAACGTCGCGGGCTCCCGTTGGCTCGTAAATAACTATCGCACTCGTTATATCGAAACCGCGAGCATATAGGCTCTCCTCTCGTTATGCCGGTTCCCGTTCGGAGATGGATCGATAAGATCGCAAAACTAGTCGCGAACGATCCATGCGCACAACACGACTTCTCCGCTTGTGTCTCCCTCTGCCCGCTTCGTTTGCGATGTTTGCGCCGCTAAACTGCGTGGGCGTCCCGCACTGATTACATCGCTTATTTACGATTATATTACCTCTCGCGATATCAAATATTAATCGTACGATAAATCTCGCTGTAAGGAGCCCCGTAACGATTCAATTCTGGAAGAATATATTAAACGAACGCTTAAGCCTTACATCAATTATCGAAGAGCTGCGATCGATCAAGTACGGAGAAACAAATTCCCGATTTTATTTTCATTTCCGTTTCGTTAAATCCAAAAAAAAGAAAACAAAAATCTTCGTGTTTGGCTCTTTCAATGTCTATCGTAGAGTTTTATTTTATTTTTTTAATCGGATCAAGAGCTCCTTAACGATTCAATTCTGGATAAATATATTAAATGAACGCTTAGGCCTTCCATCGATTATCGAAGAGCTGCGATCGATCACCTGCGAAGAAACAAATTCACGATTTTACTTTCATCGCAGGATTATTAAATCCCAAAACTAAAAAAAAAATCTTCGCCTTTAGCTCTTTCGATGTCTATCGTAAAGATTTATTATTTAAAAAATTTGATTTATTTTTTGATCGATTCTTGAATCCAGAAATCCAAAGTCGAGCCCATGAAGTCCAGAAAAATTCTATATGAAACGAGATCCCCGCTCCGTGCCGGGCGAATGCGGTTGGGCTTATAGGTATGCGTCTCGCGGTTATGCGCCAGGTGTTGGCGTTTACGGGACGTACGTGGTTTTCCATCGTCCAGTGTGTCCCTAGCCGGCTCCGAGACGTGATCTTACGTGAGATCCGAACGGTGTTGGTGGCGGAGCAGCGGCAGCAGGAGCAGCACGGTAGTCCGAGCTGTGCCTTTCATCCTGTCGGTCGGGCTCTAACGACCCGAGGAAAATAAACGAATAATGGAACAGGTGGGAATATATGTATATCCGAGGTACAAAAGAGGAGCCAGCACCGTTTGATATTCCATGCATGCGCGCCACAACTCTTTCTCGACTCTTCCTGATCTTTATTCTACCTCTCGGCAGTATCAACCCGCGGACCGACGAGCGTAATATCTTATTTCGATGAAACGTCGTTTTCCCTTTCGCCGAGCGACGGGAGGAGCGAACGCCGCGGCAAGAAAGCTCGATATTTTTATATAAATACATCGAGACCGGTAATTTCCTCGGAGGTTTCGATATAGCTCGATGAGCCCGTCGTAAAGACCTCGAGGCGCGAGGAGCGAACCGGCGAGGGATATTGGACGTGTTATTGAAGAATATCGTTTCGATATGGCGAGCGACCGAATGGATTTTCTCGAGGACATTGGCGAAGGCGACGCTCGAGGGGCCGGGACGGCATAAATAAAATCGCCGGGGTGAGAATCTCCCGGTAAACGAGGAGAGTGCCACGATCCCCATAAACGGATGAACAGCCGGCTGGCAATCCTGGGCGTCTCTTATCCACGTCGCGCCACGTTACACCGGGATCTCTCTCGGTCGTGTCCCCCCCGTGTTTGTTCAGCGCGGCTCACGTTCTTCCGCGATAATACGCGGGTATATGTTTAGAGTACACAGAGACGATGGGGTAGACTAGACTCCATAAACGCAAGGGTTGTTTCGCACTGCTTACGGTTCACGACGCCCAGACTGCGCGCGGAGACCCCTCGACGAATCTTTGATGGACTCGGGAATGAATAACAAACAGGAAAAACTTTGATCCTCCATGGGTTGCGACGGTGCGAAGGTATTTCGGGAAATTGGAAACGATCCGTCACCCTCCGCAATCCGACTTCTTTTTCAGGCTGAGTCTGAAAAATGTCAACGACCGAAAAACCTGAGCAGCGAATTGGCGACAAAGCCTCGAACGTTTGTCATTGGGTGCCAGAAGCGCCGTGAATCGGTGCCTACGACTTATGGAGAAAAGACAATCATAGCGAAACCCTTTGAGCTAATATTGACCCAGGCTGGCTATCGCAATAATGGACGTCAGTTAGGAGGAAGTTGGGATAACGATGAGAGAGGGCTGGGGCACTATAACCCAACACGCCGGACAGTACCGGCGTATGTTCGAGTGCTGGATGGCTCGTGTCCGTTGGCTGCAGCGTCGATGAGAGACAGACACACTGGAAGGACAAGAGGTTCCGTGTGGGCGGCGAACGAACCAGACAAGCGAGACAGTGAATGAGAGGGCATTTTCACGAAGATTGTTGGAGCCACTCTCGTGCATCGTTGCACTCGTTTCTCGAGAGGGGCGAGAGAGAGATAGAGCAAGAGAGAGAGGGAGAGAGAGGGATCGAACGCGAGAAAGAGAGAAGGCAGATAGCCGTCAATCGCGTTTGGACAGCTCTCCTTGAAGGCCAACTGACTCGCAACCGCGCTCTCGTCCGTGCCGGCCTGTGTATGCAATCTGTGACTGTGTAAAAGGTATAAGTCAATGTTTTCTCTCTGCCTCGTGATTCGGTTCGTTGATTCGCGTGCTGCGTCATTCAACGGGTCGATCCTTCATCGTTTCTCGGACGAAGACCCGGCGCTGCGTCGAATTGGAATAGCGCAAGCGGCGTTTATTGGATAAAGGCTCGAGGCGGACTTCACCTTGATTTGCAAGCGTTACACAGAAATTTTTTATAAATTTCGTTGTGACTTCATTTCCGGTTCCAAAACATCATGTTTCAACCGGAAGTGGCGTCACACGGGAAAATTTTACTTCCTGTTTTTAAAGCTCAGTTTTCAAACGGAAGTGGGCTCACACGGCAAAATGTCACTTCCATGCCAGAATCCCACCTCGGTACTCAAGTCGCGGTATTTGCCATCTGCAAGTATCGAGACCGTGTCGCCGTTTAGAATTTCTAAGACTCTTTCCCAACGCAATGGAGTCGTACGTTGCTAAGGGCGAAGAATAAGGAAACCCCCTCGCAAATCTCTTCGCTCCACGTTCTCTCCTCTCCGCTTTGGTGCCGCCGCCGTTACTCGTTTATCGCGACTGTCACTCGACTTCCGCGGTATCGAAGCTCGGCGCGGTTCCCCGGTCTTGCGCGCATTACCCGTATATTTCACTTTTATCTACGTCGGGGCGTCTCCGACGTGTGCTTCCCCGCTGCGGATACATCGAGTGTCGTTCGCGTCCGTCGTTTCGCTTTGAAATATGAATTTGTTTTCGAAAAGAGGGCTCGGATCGGCGAGGGGAGCTGAGCCGAGTGTACACGGCGAAGGAAGAAGCGAGTACGGAGCGCCAGGGTAGCCACCCTTCTCGCTTCCTCAAAAGGGAATTCGAGCACCTCTTCTCGCTCGTCTCGTCGCTGTTCCTCCTCCTCGATAACATCGTCGCTTCTCTTCTTCTGGATACTCCTCTTTCTGTATCACCGGCACGAGAAGCGCCTTCGACATATCGAGAAGTGGCTCCGGCGAGAGTGTGCAACGGGAGCCCCTCTAAAGAGAGTCCTCCACATGGCAACCAGCACTTTGATTCTCTCTGGGCTTCGCGATTTTTCATTTTTTTTTTTTTTTTTTTGTTCACCCTCGTATTATCAACCGCACTGTAATACGCACACATACCGTTATTACACTATTCGCCCCATCCAATCCCTCTCCTCATCCGTCTTTTAACTCCGGAGTACCTCCCCTATCTCAGCGCGGTGCGAAATGTTACTTCAATGAAAAAAAATAAAACGAAAAATTCATTTCAATAATGGATACACCCCGAGAGTGTAACAAAATTTAAATCACTCGCGGATATAATTTAAACACCGACGAGAGGATTTGCCATTCTCATTCCAGCACTTTGGGAGTCGAGCACAGCTCGTTCGTTCCTCCCTCTTTTTTTTCCCACCCCTATCCGACGTCACCGGCGTACACCAATTTTCCCTTCTCTCTCGAGCGGCTCACACGCACGCGCGCACGTTCACTCACGCAAACACAATACACACATGTGCCATCACGGTTCATCCCTCTTTCGTTCTCCGCCTATCTCTCGCACTCCCTGGCTAACACCAAAATCCCCGCACAAATTGCGAGACTAGTACGTACAATGGAGATGCCACAGACCACCGGTTCTCTCGGTACCACCGTGTCTACACACTGCGGCTCTGTGTGCGCACCGCCGAGATACCTACTCCTCCTTGTATGAACACTAACACAGACACCGCCCGTGCGTTGGCCCACACTGTCCGCTTTCAATTGTTCCATTTGAAATTTCGGTTTTTTTTTTCGTCCCTTTTTTTGTACCCTCGGCGTTTTTTTTTCCACCGACTCTACTCTCTTTGCCGCGTGGTCCAAGCTACGCGGATGCCGTGCTCGTGTATTGGTACTGGTCGTAGGTAGCGTTGGTTGTACGCCAGAGATAGCCTCACGACGAACCCCCACGGTGTCCATTCAACCCCTGTTTTCCCAGTTTCCCCGGAGCGAAATATATATATCTATATATATGTGTATATATATATATATATATATATATATATATATATATACTTATATATAGAGATATGTCTGTGTATACATGATCCGAAGCCAAGAGCGCCGTTGGCCTCAGGCGGTTCGCTGCAGTCAGGCACAACCCCTTCTCTCATTCCCCGACCCCGTTTAGCGCAATCCGCCTGAATAGTGATTAAAAGTGGTCCGACGTCCGATCCAGAGCGCTCGCCAGTCAATGCATAATAACGACGTGGAAATACATGTATAGTCTTCGGATCAGCTCTTCCCGTCCGTGCTTTACCACAGATCCTGCGGAGTAACCATTGGATGTTACTGCACCCTGCCTTTCCACCCACGCGGAACGTCGGTGAGTTACACTCGGTTACGCAGGTGCGTTCCCGCAGCCTTATACGCAGTTCTGTGTACAGCAGGGAACTCCGTAAGTCGTGCAGTCTCATTTCCGCTTCTTGCAAGCTTGGCGCCTTCGATGAGTCATTGTTATGTGCCATTTTTAGTGTTACATCGTTAATTTGGCTTTCCGATCTTACAAACGAGAGGATTCTCAGCCTTTTGCGGGCAAGATCGATGTACAGTGGAACCCCGATTACTTTCGAGTAAATAAAGTTCTCGCTTAAAATTTTTTTTTTAACAGTTATAATAGTTAACTTAGATCATCTTTGGCTTCTCTTTTGGTTCTCCGACATCTCATGCCCAATTGTTCCAGGATGCGGCAGGTCAATCGCGGTTCTACTGTACGGTGCTCAGGGCCATTCTGAAAGGGAAGAGATGCGAGTATCTGACAGGGGATACGATGTAACGCGGCGTTACGCGTAATATATAACGATATAGAGCGACACCTGTATTGACGCGGGTGATAGGAAGAAAGCGTATAAGCTATAGTAAATGGAAGCGAGGGAGTGACAATATTACCATAATATTGGATCCGAAATATGAGAATATAAGGTTCTCTGCGGGCTGTGACCGTGGGATGTGAGGAGAAGTGAAGTGACAGAGTCACCGATAATGCATAAAAGATAAGTGAAGGCAATGTAGGTGATCGAAGTATATACATATATCTATGTATATATGCCCGGTCCCGAGGGATCTCGCCGACTCCTGGACAGACAAACGGCGCTGGGAACTTATACACTCACTTTGCGTTTCGTTGCACCTCGGACTCTCCCTCTTCCCTCGCTATCGACGGTACATTTATATATATGTACTTTTACTTTTATTTATTCTTCGTACAATTCGGGTTTTACTTTCTCCCCTCCCGACGTCTCATCTTCCCATCTCCGCTACTTTTGCCAATTCTTATTTCACCGCTCCCGTCGTTCCCGAGCCTCGTTTCCTCTCGAGTAATATATACTTCAAACGTAGACGGTCCTATAGCCACGCAGTCAGCCAACCATTCGGAGAGGATTCCGACTCGCCAGCAACTCGGCTCTCTTCGTACTACTTGCCCGTACTTCGAGATGGAAGAGGAGGCTCGAAACTTTGACCGGAAACTCTCCTCGCCGAGTCTCCTCCTCTCGTACCCCATTCAATCCTCGTTCATTCGTCTCGTCTCTGCTGCTTACGCTTCAAAGTTATTTCGAAGAATTATTGGGAAGTCTTCGGGGGTGTTCCGGGTGCCTCTTGGAGCGTCTCGGAGAACGCGGCAAAACGAGCGAGTCCAAGAGGACGGCCGGGACGTCGTTGGCAATCCTTGGCCCGCGGAGCGAGAGTTGCCAAAAGGCTTGAAATCCCGTCGGATATCCGCGACCGCGTCGTCTATCCATCATTGACGCGTCTCAGCATCACGCCCACTATTTGGTCATCGCCGGGCTGCAAGAAAGTATCAGAAAGGGCGAGCCAGGTGATCAACGAGGGATGAAAAAGTTTGAACAACATTACCGGGACCAGAACTCTCAAGGTAAACGAGCAAGATAACCCACTCCACTTCCTCGACGCCGAGGATGCTGGTGGCTCGGTACTCCCGCTCCGGTTTGTGGCTAAGTAAGAAGAAGTCTTTTCTCGCTAGCTTGCCCACCTGCCCGTCGTGTACCCACGCGGCAGCGACCACCAACACGAGAGCCTCACCTCGATCCGGCCGTGTCCTACCTGCACCTCGGGGTTCGCCTCGTTGCAACGCGCCACTACCACCAGACCACTTCCGGTTTAATGAATGGGATCTTAATGGATACCGCCTTGTTTACGATCCAAGTTTCTCCGATTAATTACCAAGAGAAGTAGGGAGGTGGGAGGAAGTCGACGGACGAGAGGCAAAAGAGCCTCTCCAACACTCTCCCACCTCAGAGGCTCGACATCGTGGTTCTCGCTCGCCTCGGTTATACCTCCGGTATTGCCCGCCCATATAATAAGCAAGTTTCGCATCGTTACCCCCTAACCCCGGCTTACTTCGCCGCTGAATAACTATACAGTCTGTATCCACAGTCGTTATCATATATCTATACCTATGAAGAATCCCACGTTTTATCCGGTTTGTTAGTTTCCACGGAGAGATACATCGTCCCGTGATCGTTACGACGAGAAAGGAGACTTTGCCGATGGAACGCGCGGTGCAGCCTCGAATGACGGTGGATTCGAAACCATTAGACACGGTAAGAAGCTTTTTTTTGCGCTCGATTCCCTCCATTCATCGGATTCCTCGACAGGATCGTTATCGGGCGATTGTGCATCGCGTATCGATTGGAACAATATCTATTGTCGGAATATAAAAGAATAATGTCATACAAATTGATAATTGGAAACTTATCGGAATTCCCGTCGAATTCTATATCTCGGTAGTCGGATACAATGGAGATTCACCGTTTACAGTCCGCCGATGGAGTTGTTCCCGTCCTTCCGCTTCCTCATCTTCCTCGGTCGGAGTAAATATAGAGATTCCAAAAGTCTACGAGATAACGATATCCGGTCGAGAGTCGTTGTCGAAGAGCTGGAGCGGACTTTAAGAAAGTAGACGAATATCCCTGAGTTTGCAGGATTTATCCGAGTTGAGGTGATGCCTCGAGCAGCAACGATCCTGGGAGGGAGAGCGGAGCTCTCCGGCTCGCTCGGCTTAGTCTGTATACTTCAGCCGAAGACGGTAGTGGGGGAAGTCTGGCGGGAAAGAAAATAGGAGGAAAGGAGGCACAAAGCCGATATCGCCTAATGCCCTGGAATCTGTTCCAACTGGTTTCTCCGCTCCTCTCTCCCTTCGTTCTGTCCACTGCACCGGCATTCAAGAGATTGCTCGAATCCCCTTTTACCTTACGATTCCTATCTAGTCTCCGCCATCCTCCTCATCTTCATATCTCACACAACCGAAATTCCTGAATCCCTCATCCAAGATTCGCGATCCTGTTAGACCTCGACACGTTGTCGTGAAATTTATGGGATCGAAAGTAACCGAAAGTCTAGCGGAGTCTGTCCGTTTCCCTCGAACGTGTCTGGAGAACGCCCAAGGCAGATGTCCAATGGCTGGTTCGTGACCGAGCACTGCCACATTCACCTTATGTCCGATACGATTCTTTTCCAATGTTGCCCGGAAACCACAGCCGCTTTACGATAATGAGGTGGCTCTACGTTTTAATCCAACAAGTGTCTCGTTGCATAATGCACCCACCGAGAATTCAGTGGGCAACGATTCATAACGCGATATACACATGCCAGGCTGTACATACATACGTACATTGTGCCATTAGTTTCGGGTGCTTGAGCGCATCCTCTCTCCTTTCCCCAAACACTAGATGAGCGAGTGGAGTCCACGTGTCCCGGGGGCTGCCGGGGTTGGCTGCACCTTTCCCACGGGCTAGCGCACTCCCCGTCGTATCAGCCCTGGCCCTTCCAACAGTCCGTACCGAACATCCGAGAGCTTCGTTACCCGTTATTACTAATACCGTATATATGCACACGGAGGGGATGAGAGTGGCCCGTGTACATGGAAAATCATCGGTCCATGCGAGGTATAACGCATCTCGGACAGACCCGGTTCAACTGCACTGTTCGCCTCTCGCTTATGGAACACAATGGGTTATAATATATAGAGAAGGTATTATATCGTCCGGAGTGGCAATACGACGGGAGTCTCTCTATCTGTTCGTCTTGCGGTACATGCGAGAATGAAAGGGTCGGCGGTGCATGCCGAAGTGGTTCTTGCCTCCCTTCGAGTCCTCTCTCTCTCTCTCTCTCTCTCGGGGATACCCGATACAGCGCGATTCAGATTGCGAATCGAACCTACTGCAGTCTCGGGAGGTTATCCCTCGTTTGGATGAATCATTAAAATCAGAAGACCCGCATGAGCGGAAGCCAAGGGTTTCGAACCAACGCCCGCTTCTCTGTTCTGCCTTGCACTGATAAAGAAAATACGGTTGAATCAACTAAGATTCGGGCAGCGACGTTCGACTAAATATTTTGTTGGTACAGCTGAAAAATTTGTTAGTTCAACAATTTGTTGGGTGATTTCACTGAAATATTTTTGAGTCATTAAAATATTTTGTTCGACCATCTAAATATTTATGTGAACGTCCCTGCCCGAGTCTGATTCAACTGTACTTTTTCAACAGTGTGGAAAAGAAATGACTGGGAAAATGGTAGATCAGACCTACGAGTCATCCGAGGACGTCATACAAACCTGGCAATGTTTCTTCGAGCCGTTCAAAAGATACGGTAATTTAAGGCTGTGCCAGGGACACTCCAGTGCGCTTCGGGAGGTCAAAGGGTGAATTTTCCAGGGATTTTTAGAGTGTGAAGTGACCGGTGAAGGGACACGACCAAGTTGGCTGGATCACCCTGTAAAGCCATCGGAGGCAGCGGAGGAGCAGGAGCAGGAGCCGGGCTCGGTTCTCTTCGCGCGGAACACGGTTGCAGCGTGTTTGCAGTGTTCAGAATGGACGAGAGAGTCCATTGTCCCGCTCGAGCTTGTTTCTATGCAGATGAGATACGCGGAGAGTCCGTCGTCGGTGCCCTAGCCACAAGCCGGGAGGAGTGAGAACGGCTGAACGGGGGAGCCTCTGTTGAAGGCCCGCGTCGCCCTTTCGCCTCTTACGAAGGCACGAAACCAAAGCCGAACGTGGTGCGGTGGTGCACCTTCCATAGGTACACGTATATAACCCGCCTACGTCCATTCTCCCGACGGCTCTTTAACGCGTTTCTCGCTGCTGGCGCGTCCTTCGTAGGGAAGCAGGACGGAGGGGGAGAGGGCCGAGGGACGTACACGCTACCGGAATCAACTCGGGCCAACACCCGAGACACGAGGCGAGCGAGCTTTTCGCATTGCGGCTTGCGGTCCTGGCAGAAACCCTCGTAAAATACGCGTTATTCTCACCCAAGCTATTTTTCCGGAGCTATGCGCGGTGCGCAGCCCACTGCGGAAAAGCCAAAGATACAGTCGCGGTTTTACACTCGGGCATAAGAAAAATGGAAGAAGCGAGTGAGCCGGGGCTGAGGATACAGCGAGTTGGCCTCGCCGCAAGACAAAAGCTTGGAACGCCGCGAGCAAGCTTGACGATGCGGCAACACGCAAGAACACAGAAATGATAAGGGTCATGAAAATTTCTCGCAAACCGACGCTTTGGGTAGGATCGAGAGATTAATTTCTCACATTAAACCCGTTTATCTGTATATATTTTAGTGAAAGTGATTTATATTATTCGGCTCACCGTCTGTTCGCTTGTCCTCGGGCAGGCACTGCAACATGGACCAATGATAGGGAGAGTCTTCGCGATATATCGACAATGTCAATTTCAATTTTCATCCTATGTGCATCAGTTGCGGAACGCACTGTTACGTATGCACGTTCGTCCGTCCGTCCCGCACGGTGACTCACAGAGGAAACGAATGGAATGAAAAGAGGTTTCGCAACAGAAACGTACATGATAAAGATCATAGAACTAACAGACACGCGATGGACATTGAAAATTGAAAATCGACCACAGCTCGCTCGGAGAAATAGCGATGCAGCGAGATACGGAGTAGACAGCATTGAAAAGACGCGTGAGTCCATTAAGAAACCGTATGCACGGGGTACGTGGATGGAGAGTAGTGGAAACTCGAAGTTCCGTGCACCGCTCGGTACGATGTATATTCAATCATCGATAGGGACGTATCTCGGATATACGCCGGCACGTCGTGGGATGCCTCGGGAGATTGAATTTCTTCTTCGCTCCTCCGAAGCGTCTCAAACCCCCCTCAACCGTTTGGATCCACCCAGTCGTACTTCGTACTTTGCATTACTCGATACAACTGTCTCACTTCGACACTGTGAGAAACGCGAATCCATGAATTTTCGCGCCAGGGCTTCGAGCGGCTCCCGGTTGCGGCGAAGGAAATAAAGGTACCGTGATTATTTCCTGCGGCACCCATCACACCGTCCCGATATACCGCAGGAAGCAAAGAAGAAGCTATACGGCAAAATTCAATCCTGCGGATATCAAAGAATTTAATTATTCAGCTCGTGCCCTTTCGATTTTATTTTTATTTTTATTTTTTTTTTTCATGGAAAATTCACCGGTACGCAGAGTTTACTCCAGTTTCTCCCTTCACAATCAGAGCTCAAGACTCCGCATGGCAGTTGCGAGTGAACCTCTTTGTTTTTTTTTTTTTTTTTCACTTTTCTTGAAACTCGCCAACGAGAAGCCGAGAACGCTCATACATACATAGTGCAATGGGTAGGAAACGTACATTTTTCTAGCTGCCCTATGGGCTACACATATACATAACAGTTTCGCTACGGTCGAGCCCATAAAATCTCGGGGAAAACTCTTTCTACTTGGGTCGTGCCGTACCTACTCGGGAATAAAATGTGTATACAGTGGACCCGTCTGGATTTCTCTCGAGAATCTCGTTTCTCCGCAGAGCATGTACACCGACTTTACCTATAGCTTTGTCCCTACCGTATACCCTCTCACTTGTACGTACCTGTGTTACCGTATATACAATCTACCTACCTCTTCGAGAAACTCGCCGGCTTGTCCTGCAGGAGCTGTCGGGTCAGGAATCGCGAACGTTCTTGAGATCCATTTTTTTCCCCCTTATTTTATGATCTTCTCATCTCCGACTTCATCTCTGGCTCTGCAGTTTCTCATTCTCACGGTGCATGAAATATTCTCAGGTCTCATCTTCGAAAAAAAAAGAAAAGAAAACACCTGGCCTACATAACTCCCGAGTATGTAGTCATTCGTCCAGAAATAATTGATGGACCGATCATACGGGAAGATCGTTCTAAAAACGACAGTTCGAGACGGATCGTGCGCACGTAATTGGTTCAAACAATTGAGATTCCGTACGGTTTCGAATATTCCCATCCAGCATTGGTCATTCATCCCGATCCAGTGGCAGAAGCTGCGGGACTTCAGTCACAGTTGTGATGGAAACGAGATGAGTACGAGGTCGACGACAATGCCGGCAATATCGAGTGTGACGAGAAGTACGCGAGAGTTCGCGGTACGGGACTCGGGGACAATGGTCAGCTAGTCGTGTTCATGGATTTCCTGTTCCTCGGGCCTCCGTGTCCCTGTATGCACGTCCTGCGCTCTCTATTACGAGACGATTTCCTATTCCCGCAACGGTATGCAACTACCAGCTAATACCTTCGTCCACCGGCAACCCGATAGCCGGGAGTTCTCTCTGCCGTCATTGTCGTTTTGCTCGCATGTATATCTCGTGTCCCCCCATCCGTCATATTTGCAAATTTGCATGCGTGCATTAACCGGCACGTAGGCAGACCGAGAGCGAGCCGCTAGCTCGGTTACTAGCTGCAATTGACCAGAGCCCCGGCGCATCTCTCGCGAAATCACATAATTCCGGTTGCCCGCCGGGACTTTGTGAGCAATTACGTAATTACACTTTCCCCTGCCGTTTCGCAGTGTGGCACGTTGCCGCCGGCAATACACGCCCCAGGGAGCGACCGATTTTATTAACGATCGGACAACCGTCCGAAGATTTTTAAGATAAGCGGGACGAGCCGCACGGTCCGTCACGGTTATCTTTTTTACAAAAAATCTCGCGAATGACAGGACTTTTATCGACGAATCGGAAGTCCATTTTCATTCCCCCAGTTACAAGCGGTTGTAGTATCGAGACCATGGAGTAGCAGCAGTGGATTTATTGTCAATATGCCAGATGAAACAATTTTTGGTACGTAGCATGATGTAGCGTGGATTGCCGTCAGAACATATTGTAACGAATATAGCTATGAGGATGAACCGAGACACACGATATTACGTAGATGACCGGAATGCTTTGGTACGAGGAATGACAAACTGACGGATTATCGATTGACCAGATGACAACAGTCTTGGTCGGGCTGTCAGACAGAACATGTTTGACACGTTCGTCCGCCCCTAAAACAATTACGCACGTTATTTATTCCACGAGAACGTAACAATATATATATATTGCTTATTGGCTATCGACGTAAGTCCTTCAGACCCGGGTTTTACATAATTCACCAAAATTTTATACATAGAGTGAATGGGCAGTTCACATATGTATATTCATTTAACGTTTTCGTTGCTCATAATTTCAAGCTTCTGGTATATTGTATGTGATGGGTGTTTAACTTTGCGTATTATGTTTTGAGCGAGTTTCATCCATGGCGGTTTTATATTTTCTAGTTGCATGGTAACGAAGACCATGAGTAGTAGTAAAAAATATTTATTGCCAAAGATAATATTTCACAGTTATCTTCTTATATTAATATTATGCCTAATGATAATTTTAAACCTTGACAAAGGGCCATCGATCTGGGTCCTTCAACTCGAGATTTTCTTTGTTATTTGGAAGGTTTTTTATTTTTCTTCCCATTGTTTACGCAAAGACCATGAAATTAATCAATTTTTCAATATTTTTTTGTTACAGGTGAGTTACATTCATGACGTATCCTCAACGTAAGATCCTTTTGGTATCTAATCGCTGAATTTTCGTAAGTGTTGAATGTTGATTTTTTTTTTCATGCGATATCGCTCCGCACCCAGAAAAAAATAATTATTTTACGGCCACCGTTTATTTGGTTTCAGTAAAATATTTATTATGATTTAAGTAAATATTCATTTAAATTAAGTAAATAGTTACTTAAATCAAATAAATTATTTTTCAGAGTCTGTCCAGGTTATTCGATTCCCCGTACATTTGTTACCGCCATACCGTGCGGTGCCTAATCGCGAGAATACTAAATCCCGAGTATCCGAGAACCCCTCGGCTGCGAGTGTTTTCAGCCGAACGAGGCCTTTTCGCCCGGGGTCTAATAAATGTAAACCATCGTCCCATTGTGACGAAGGTTCATTCAAAAGTTTCGTATGCCCGGTTTTAGAGCCCTCCGGGGTGAGCAGGCGTCGGCTGGATACCACCGCATTCTAACCATCTCACGGTTTTAAGACTGGCGAGGCGCTCCAAAAGACATTTCGACAGACTAGTTCTACGGTCCATTTTTAACGGGGAGGACGTGACCGACTGGTTCGTCGATATTTCAACACTATCTCCCGTTCTCGCGGACTCATATTTAATAATCCTTTTTTTTTAAACGACACTCTATGTCATTCCCGTCGAGCATTCAATGACTTTTGGCAGTCGGCCAATTCCGAGTATCCCGTCTAGCGAACACGTGTTCGAACTCCCTACTCCCTTCGGAGTGATTACTTCAACCACGCGAGAAGTCGTACAACTGTTCGACTATCCTAAAAAAATAGCAAGAAAATCAACTTTTTTTCAACCGGACTACGATTGGTGGAATAAATTTGAATACATCTTCTCGCGGCCGGTGTGCCGTTTTCGCGAGCAATCGACGGGGACGGAGATAGAGGCACGATAAAAGGCAATAACCCACAGCAATGTTACGAGTTCGTCGAGAGCCCTGGCACTCTTTACGAGTCGCAGGCGCTTCGTCATACACATAGATACAACGTAATGGCTCCGGTAGAGAAGGTGCCGCGAGTGGAGTTTGTGATCGTAAACACAATTAGTGTCTCCCGGAGGAAGCCTCGTAGAGCCCCCTTCGACCTTTTTTTTATTTTTTATTTATTTATTTTTTGTTTTTTTACTTGTGTTTGCACAAAATTTAGTGGCCGTAATGCCCCGCCTAATTCCACTAATTAAAATTCTCGACGTCCGCAACCACACACGGCGCAACCGCTTACACTCCTCCTCTCTCGTGAATATAGAAAAAAATAAAAATAAAAGTGTGATAACCCCCTAACGTCGTCCTTGTCACGCGTGCGAGAGCCTGAGAAAAAGAGACGAGAGAAGCTGTCGCGCGTTTCTACATCCCCATCTGCTTTCAGCCTCTTCCTCCTTCTCCTCTTCCTCTCGTCCGACAACAACGCGACGGCTGCGACGAGGCAATCTCATTTTTTGCGCCTCGTTATACCACGCAATAACATGACTCATACCGTTAATTCCCTCACCGTCACACGAAAGCACACCGACGCGGCTTCGTTCTCTCGGCTTAGGTAAACTGGACGATGATTGGCAGCTTGAAAAGAGTCTGCAAGGAAATTTTACTGTTTTAACCGTACGGTGAAAATTTACTTGCTCTATCCTACCTACCGAACAATTGTTTCCACCGGTTCGAAACACTGCGATATTATATCTTTACCTAGTTGACAATTTTTACCTGACCTTAATACGACGCGAAGCAGACTTGGTCGGTAACGAAAACTGCAATCCATTTTGATAAAAATTCTTCAGCATCTTCGGACAGATGCAAGTGATCACTTCTTCGAAAAAAATGGATTACAGATTTCGTTAACTACAGAGTCTGCTCCATGCATTGGAGCCCCCGTATCGCCTTAATGACGGTGAATTCGATGTTGATTCGATCAACTCGTCATTCATGAAAACGTTTGCTAGGTAAATTTACTTTGTTAATTGTCTGTTGAAAATTTACTTGCTCGATCATACCTACCGAACAATTGTTTCCACCGGTTCGAAACACTGCGATATTATATCCTTACCTAGTTGAACATTTTTACCTGACCTTACGACGACGCGAAGCAGACTTGGTCGGCAACGAAAACTGCAATCCATTTTGACAAAGGGTCTTCAGCATCTTGGTCCAAATACGAATTATGAGCCCCCCGAAAAAAGAATGGCTTGCAGATTTCGTTACCGTCAGAGTCTGGTCCATGCATCGGAGCCCTCGTGTCGCCTTAGAGGTGAATCCGATGTCGATTCCATCAGCTCGTCATTAATAAAAACCTTCCGCAAGTGTGATGTCTCTCGCGATAAAAAGTTTTGTTTCCCTCAAGAAACTCATCAATAACGAAGGCTCAACTCATTTTTCCGCTCAATACATTTAACATTCCATTCACCCCGTGCTGCCGATAACTGTTGAAACGCGATTCCCAGTACCCCCCTCTACCCTACTCACTCGGTGCAATATTATCTGGCCTCGAACCCCGAACGAAATTCGACTCCGCTAATGGTCAGGACTAATCTAAAGACTCTCTTCCATCTCTCGAGAGGACGAGAGAAACGAGTCCGGAGGCTCGAGCCCAGCGGAGTTCGATTACCGAATGTTCCCGGTGAGTTAAGGCTTCTCGAATGCGGTCCGGTTATCGTCCAGGGCAGAGAGAACCACCGGCTGGCGAGCTGAAGCTAAATCACCATCATCAGCGGCAGGTCGAACAAGATAGTTTTTCCCATCACGCTCTAAAAAAAAAAAAAAAAAAAAAAAAAACTAGACGCGCCGGAGACGCCTGTGACGTTGCTTCGGTCAGTCTCCTTATCGCCGACTACACGAGACCGTTCCGTACTACGAGCTGCCGGATAAAGGAGTCAAAGATAAAGATAAGGAAGGGAAAGGAGAGAAGAGAAACCCTCTTGGGCGAGGAGCCTCGAGCAGATGAAGCCTGTAACGGATGCTGTGTTCTGGTATGTCAGAACACAGAGTTTCACCGTTCGGTAGTAGAAGTGCTCCCGTCACCTCCAAAGATTAGACTCCCTCTCTCCCTTCCTGCAGCATTTCCTCACTATTTCACGTTCCCCGCGCACTCGCTCCCGCGAGCTGGCACGGAAAGAATTTCAGTTTCTCAAGGGTTTCGAATTCTTTCCACGTACACAGAGCCGGGAGAACACATGGACCTACCCGAAGCGCTCCCGGGAGCTGCGATGGCGTATAAATCTCTGCAAGACCCCCTCGGCATAGCTTGGACATCGAATTCTTCGGTGGATTCTCGCTCGTCGTGCTGCTGGCGTCGGTATTCTCAACAACAGACTCTCCTACTCGACAGGGCGAAGGAACGTCGGGCAGTAGGTGGATGAGCCTCGGGATGACCGCGGCGAAGTTGGCCTCGTGGAAAACGTCGTGGAACGTTCTCTTCATGCTGTAGCACATTATTTTTGGAACCCTCTGTCGTCGGCGTCGTCGTCTACCGACGCTGTCGACTCTCGTCGACGAGGAGGAAGCGGCGAACTGGGACTGTAGTCGCTTCACGCGATCGTGAATCTTTTAGCGGTGGCGTATACGCACTCGTCACGTTAATTGCGTAGGAGAGAAACGAGCAGGTTGAGTAATTACCGTCACCCACGTAAATAGCCGGACCTGGAAGGTTTTGTTTCATTTCTTTTTACCTTCGTTTGTTGCATTATAATTGACAGTTTTCCCGGTTATTTTCTTTCTTTTGGGTCTGTTAGAGGCACTTGGGCCACGCGTATGTCGCATTTTGTTGTTACTAAGGAGAGACATTATAATGAAACTTGGTATGGAGTTTTTAGTCAATATTGTTCCTTCCGTTGAAATTGAATGTTCAAGGTTCCAGGATGGAATGACAAGTCGAAGACTTGTACGAGCTCAAACAGTCGCGGATATTGCCTCGATAGGTTTTCCGCTGTTTCATTGACATTCGAGTTGCGACGGGGCAAGCAATATCGACGTCTTGCGTACGCTACCTTCATAACGACAACAGTGCTGTCGACACTGTGCAAACAGAAGCGGGAAGAGACGTTTTGTCCGGGGACGAGATTAAAAATATTTCTTCGTGTTTGAGGGTGCTTCCTTGCTGTTTACTTATCTGTTTCTCCCGCCATCTGAGAACGGAGGAAACGAGGAAAAAATGGAAGATGGCAAGGGCAGACAATAACTGCGGGTCTCCGCCATTATGTACCATGCTTATTTCGACTCCTGTCTGGACATTACCTTTGCTACCTGACTCTGCCGCTTTTATTCGTATAATATCTTTCTCTCACGTCATAAATAGGCCGCGTCGAGCCTCCTTTTCGCTTGCCTTTTTTGTTCTCCCGAAATAAGGATAGGCAACGATTCGGGAAAGGCAATTCCGAGCGGCGTGGCGGGACTAATGATGATTACTGGCTCTCGTGTATACCGTGTGATTCGCAGGACCGCCCTTCGTTTCAGTTCCATTCTACACATAGCTGCAATGTGTCCTTACCCTTGTCATTTCCCAGGTGGGATACGGCCGTAAGTAGAACTAAGCTTCATGTCAACGATCCAACAATACCACGCAGCCAATTTCATCTCCATCAGTTCTGCAAAGATGTACATGAGAAGGTCGTCCTATGAGATCAAGATATTGAAAAAAGTAATTTCGATAGGCACTTTTTGCGTATAAGGAATGAATGCCTAATAACGTGACAACATTATGATTCTGTCCGAGGTCACTTCCGATTTAAAAGCGAGATTTTCAAACCGGAAGTGACGTTACAGAGAAAATGTGTTTTTTTTCTCTGCAATGTATCTCGAATGCAGCCAGCACCAGATTCGTGTGAATTAAGGAACACAGGAAAATGGGTAGAAGAACGTCCGCGATGCACGTCAAATGAATTTGGAGTGGACCTCGGAGTGCACTTGAGTGTCGCGGGGCAAAACGGACGGTTCTTGCGCGCGAGAAACACTAGTCGCATCCCAAATGAAGAACAGCGGTCCCTTTTGCCCCGCTCTTTTCGGTTTCACGACGGTACTTCAAAAACCAATGTCCACGACAAATTCTAGGTTATCTTCGCCCATTCGAGGTCAGCGAAGTGTTTCTGAAGTGTGTATTGGACTCGGAAACAATAAAGATAAAACAATGCATATTATTGCCGGGCTTCGAGCCAGAGTCACGAGCGTCACGCATCGCTTCGCTTCCAGTACGCACTACACGTCAAAAATAAACGCCAGACCGGAGATAAATAAAGAGCAAAAGATGTGAAAAAATCCTCCTTCACGAATCAATGAATGAGCAGGCTCGAAGCGAAATAGAGCTTGTAGTTCCTTTATTTCCGTCACCGAGCCGGAGTTGGCACAACTCCCCCCCCCCCCCCCCCCCCGGTTTCCGGTATAGGGATCGATGCCACTACTGTTGGGATTTGTCGAGTTTCGTCGTCGACCCAATTGTCACTCGATGCATCGGAGTTCCGCAAATAGTATTTCTCTATATCCCTTCTTCCCCACTCCCTCGATTCGCATCGACTCTCCCGCAATGAAAACCATCGTCGAATCAACTTCTCATCTCTCGCTTTCCTGGCCTCTCGTCGCATCAATCGACCTGCGCCTCCACCCTATAACCTCGTCCCTTTTACCCCCCCTTCCGTTTTTCTATTATTATTATTTATTTTTCTCGATTTCTATATCGCTCGCGGATGAGGAAGAAAAAAAAATGTCGCACCGCCCCACCCTCTGTGGGGGCAGGGTAGAAAATTAAATTCTCCGCGTATTTCGGGCTCCGGAACGACGATTCCTGGGAACTCGAGTTTTCTATCCCGAGTTTCTACCGAGCCCGCATACACTCCCTCTCGCTTTTCCTCTCGTCGTCGAGTTTTAATGGAAAAATCGTTGGTACGATAAAGCCTCCACCCCCCCCCCCCCCCCCCTCTGCCTCTCCTGCCTTCCACAAACTCCTCTGCAGCTCTGCAGCGGCGGCACCAGCAGCATTTGGTTTGGTCGAACGCGTTATTTACGGCGATCGTCGATATTTCGCCCGAACGTTTTAAATCGCATTGGCCGGAAGTGGTCGGCGGCATCGGCGCGTCGCTACTGCAACAGAAAGTCCTTTTCCACCGTCGCGTTCCACGACACTATAGCGGGCGCTTCTCTCGTCCGCATCGTGTATACACACACCCAATACTACGGGCATGAAGGGGTTGGGGTTGGGCGGGAGGGCTTGAGACCCGAGTGAGAAAGAATCGAACCCTGCCGACGACCTACATTTCTGGTCGCGCGTGTTCCATTTTCAATTTCCAATTTCCCATCGTCGGCCGCACCGGGAAAAGGATAAAGTAATACCTCGGAAGGCCCATTCGTTCGTCGGAAGCTTCCACTACTGTTCCCGTCAACCCCTCGACTATCGATTCTCTTAATCGGTGTAGCGCTCACTCGAACAAAAGCCGACGCTAATGCGGGTCGTTTGAGCTCGCGAAAATAAATTCTACCGAAAACTATTCTGTAATAATCTGTAATAATCCATCTGGCGAGAAATGCATTTTTTATTGGTATCGTTTTTTGGACTTGACGTCGTTTTCGTTGCGCTAAAAAAAATACTGAATTATTTGCGCTAAAAAGAAAATCCATTGCGCTACAAAAAAGTTCTGAATTAGTAGTAGTAAAAGAGATTTATTGCCAAAGTTAATATTTACAGTTGGCTTCTTATAATCAATTTTATATCCAATGCTAATTTTGCCCCTTGGCAAAGGGCCATCGAACTGGGTCCTTCAGCCCTTTGAATTATTTTCTAGAGGAAATATATTTTTTAAATGCACGCTTTTGAATTCGGAAATATGCGAGATCCATTTTGATATAACTCCCCGATGTTTTGCAAAAGTGTCGCACTGTTCCTATCTTCCCGATATCACCCTATCCCGGCGGCAGTGCGAAAAACATCGATGTAAAATATTTATTCCCATATAAATCGCGATGCATTCTATCAGCGTGTACGGTACGATATATATATATATGTATATATTGCGTCTACGGCAGCGCATCCTGGGTTTTGTGTACGGAATTTATCAGCGTGTGCCGCTCTCTCGCCCGAAATCACGAGCGAAAAACTGTGCCCCGTTGAACCGCCAGCAGCACAACAGCGGCACATCATGCATTTACGGGAAAAAAAAAGAAAAAAAAAAGCGTAAAATAACATCGTTCAGAGCATCGTTCTTTTCCGGGTTTGCGTAAATCTGTCGACCGAAGTCGGAACCTCTCCGCGCAACAGAATTTTTCATCAACCGGCAAGCACTACCGATTTTTTTTTTTTTCGTTTCTTTTCTATCAATTATTTCGCCAATATTTTCATGCGCAAAAAAGCATAGAAAATTTTTTACTTTCCGATGTTACCGCGTAGATAGCAAAGAGAGGAGGAGACCGGTCGATGGCTCCGAATCTCTCGTACTCGGACGATTATTTACGGCTCGGTATGCGTCCTCGATGCCCATCGAGATGAGTGAAAATGGAAAAAAGTACGGAAAGAGGAAAAACGCAATGACGGGGAATGGAAATCGGGAGAGTCCCCTCGTCCGATGAATTTTATGCGGGTTATTTCTCGTTTTCTGCAGCGGTTCTTTCGCCGTGTATATAGCGCGGAAAGAGCGCATGTAGCGGTGCAATAGGTTGAACGTTCGAGGAAAAAGAAGCGATCGGAGTCCCGGGCTTGCACGACGAAACGGGCGATTCTTTTCGCTCCGTTAGACGAGCTCGCTCGTTCGGTTCTTTCTTTCACTCTTTTCCTCAGTCGCAATCCGCTTTGGCTCCTCTCGTTCGTGGAGAAGACCGGGCGCGCGCATGCGCGCAGAGGGATGGAGGCGATCAACGGAGAGATCCACACGGGGGATCTATAGATCTCTCGATGACCGAATCGTTTTGTCGACGCTGAGGGTGGGTGGGTAGGTGGGAAGATCATCGAAGCCACCGAGGCAGAACAATGGCCCGTTTGAACGGATCCCGTCGAGAAAGTGCATGGGTCTCTCCGTTGCAGTATATGAGAACCGAGCGTAGAAGCGGGGATCGTTCAAAGAAATAAGATGAAAAAGGGGCAGAAGAGGGAACGATCGAACGAAATGAAGAATCAGCCTCGGCGGCAGTGCAGTTCACTGCCCGACTCTTCGATATAAGCTATTTGCCCCATGGACCATTCGAGATTCAAACGGTAAAAAAAAAAAAATATTTTTTAGTGTACAGTAGAACCCCGATTAACCGGGATGCTTGGGACCGAAGACTTCGCGGATAATCGAAATCCCGGTTAATCCGGACAGTGAAAGTAGGGAAGAGCGGGGCAAAATGGGGCAACGGGGCAAAACGGGGCAGTTGGGCAAAACTAAATTTTCCAATCATTTTTGGATCGGACAAGGTGGCAAACGGGGCTGAAAAACCTGATTTATCGATGGGGCGAATTCGGGCGTCCAAAAATTATTGGAAAATGACGTTTTGGCCCATGCCCCGTTTTGCCCCGCTCTAACCCATATAAGTCAATAATGGTCAATGATACAACTTTATTTTGACTAGTTACAATGACATTTGGTACAACTTACACTTAATTGTTAAATAGTGTGAACTAGAATTTTAAGTCTTTGGATATTCTTTTCTTTGATACTACGTAAGGAAGTATTTTTTTTTGGAAATACTCAGTGACTTTGATTTGCTCCGCGCATAAAAAAAAACCTCGGAAGACGCACGATTACTCCGCTTCCCGGTTAGTCCGACCCCGGTTAATCGGGGTTCTACTGTAACTACGAAACATTCTTGTCAGCTGATATTTGGGCCGTTTTGGCTAACAGACCGGGACTCCGCGTGCGAACAAAAAACCTTGTAGTCAAACTGCGGAAGAAAAGTGTTGGAGAGTAATTGGTAAGTAACGAAGATCACTTCATCCCCCGTCAAAGGGTTCGAAGCACCGGTAGGACAGAAGCGGCGCCAAAGAGCCAAAACATTATCCAAAATTACTCAATTAGCTGAAAGCTCTATAACCATTCGTTTTTCGTCCCGCTGCATACGGTCTACACTTAACCGCCACGGTAAACGAGTTCCGTCCTCGATTGCATGAATATTCAATTGTAATTGCACCAACAGCCCGGAGCCGCGCACAAGCGGAGAGCGGGTGGTGTTTAATTTCGACCGTGGCGTTTCTCTTTTTTTTTTTACTTATTTTTTTTGGTTCTCTTATTTTTATGCCCCTTGTGCATTTTCACCGGAGAAAATTGGCAAACGCTGCCGTTGGAGGATGGGAGGAAGGCGTGTTAGAACGATGGGGCATGCAGGTCGGAGAATGCATGGCTTTATTTCGAGTGCTCCCGGAGCTGTGTAGCTCGGGTACTGCAGCTAAATGACTCAGGTGCATAACGCGTGCAGCTGAAGCGGTTGTTCGGCCAGGGTGGCGAACCGCTGCAGTACGACCGAGTCGACTGCATGTGGGTCAGCGAACGTGTCCGAATCGCTTGTAATCGGCCTGAAAGTGAGCCCAGCAACGCTGCTCTGCCGGACCACGATTACGTGCCTCTCTATCTCTGCGCCTCTCGTTTTTATTTTCATTAACGCGAGAGTTTCGCACACCGCTGCAATATCGTTACATAGCGAGAAACGCGCGCTCCCCGTCCGGCTGGGCCACCGGCGAGCCTCTGTGACCGCTGCGTCCAGGTACTGCACAGAGCCCGAAACCACCTGGGTTAGAAGGACGTTACACCAACGACCCGGGACAGATCACCCCAGTTGGCGCAAAGCGCGTTACACGCGTTACAAAATTAAGCCCGCCCGACCGCCTGGTCGAGTTCGTAACCGCACAGAGATAAAAAAAAAAGTGTGCGCCAGTATCATGCTGGGTTATCGTCACGCTGTGCGTAATTGCGATGGCGAGCCCAACGAACGTTCTGCGCAGCGCGCTCGAAAAGCTGCGGCACGCTTTTCCTACCTCGGGAAGCTCACGCTAGCTTTTTACACGCTCTCCTCCGACGGCGGATTTACGGTTCTACGGCTCTCGCAGTCGGGACGTAATTGCCAGGACATTGTCATCTGGCTTTATATCTGAGGGATTTTGTTGTTGTTGTTGTTGTTGTTGTTTTATGCCGGGTACTTGTTGTTTCGCCGCTGACGATCCTCGTGTCTTGGGAGTATTCATTTCGTTAACTTTTTTTTGTCTATCCTTCTCATTGATCTCTATTGCAGGCGTCTTAGGAAATGGGTGTGGTCGGTCGTAAATTGTGGTGGTTCTGGGGAGCGCGGTTCGGTTCGCCTAATGATTCCGTAGATGCTGTGGGACGTAGCCAGTACGCAATTATTCGTTTCTCTGTGCGGCTTTGCAACAACTTCCCGCTTGGAAGGAAACCGATTGTCCTCTTCCTAATGGGCTACTCGCTCGGTAACGCGGCTTTGAGCCGAACATCTTTTTCTCGTTATATCTGTTGCGGTTTTCATAAGCCTTTTCTTTTATGAAAACAAACGAAATAATTCCGGTTTGAGAATCTCATTTTCAACCGGAAATATGTCACTTCGGGTTTGTGAATCTTACTTTACGACCGGAAGAGACTTTATTTATTACGATATCGGAAATCCGTCACTTCCGGTTTGAAAACCTTATTTTTCGACCGGAATTGACGTCATATCGGAAATCCGTCACTTCCGGTCGAAAAAAGAGATTTTCAAACCGGAATTGACGTATTTCTGGTAATTCTCCCCAAATATAAATTTTCTGTTGCACAATTCGATAGTCCACAGCGAGCTCTCGAAGCGCCCGGGCCACAACAACCTGTCAGTATCTGCACATAGTACACATATAGTAGGGAGAGTCGTTCGCGCTCGAACCAAACTCGGATAATTAACAGCCTCGTTCAGGCAGCTCCTCGGAGGATATATTGGAACATTATCCCTCTGTGCGGGAACATTTTCCCTCAAGATTCGATGGTGCGCAACAATAATCGAGATCGCGTGCTCCCGATCCTTCATTAATCGCTTCATTCTATCTTTTTAATTTCTCAACAATAGAATCCTCTCATTCGGTCGATCGATGATGATCTTCTACTTCATATTTCCTCCCAACGGCGCGGCTCTCCGAACTCTCCCACGATTTCATCTCCCGCCGATTTCCGGGACCAAAAAAGTTTTCCAATTTCCACTCAGGGCAAAAGTGCCGAATACGGGCCGTGCGTGCTAATCGAGCTCTAGCGTATTTCAACCCTTTTACTCAGTACAATTTCGAATTGCAATATAACAAATGAACGATTCCCGGGGTTTATGCTTGACGTGATAAATTCGAACGAACTACTAACTCGCCGCAGTTGTAGCGCGGCGCGCGATTCGATTCGATAGCGGCAAATGCAGCGAGAGAGGCGCATAGCCGTTTCTTCTCCGATAACGGCCCGGGCCCCCGGACGGGCGCGCTCGAGTTTCGCACCGGCAATGTCTGGAGAGCCTCTCGTCGTTTCAGTTTAGCTCTCTTTCGTTCGGTTCCACTGCAACCGGAGAGAAAGAGAGGAGAGAGAGAGGAGAGCCTCTTTCTTTCGCGAGCTGCGGCTGAGCTGCCCGAGAGAGCTCGTTCGCCTCGGTTCCTCGGGAGAGTGTACCGAGCGAGGTCTCGTCTCGAGGCTTGTAACGAACGGGACGTCCGGGGCCGTAAGTCGCAGGTGAAACCGTACGACCGTAAAAAAGCTCACGAGGTAGCGCACGACGACCACGACGACTACACCCTGTACGGTACGTCCTACGTACCTAACACGCAAAGCTACACGAGAGCGCAAGTATAACCGTTGAGACGCACGAGCATATCCTACTCGGGCTAACACACTGTAGCCCTCCCTCTTCACTCCAGAGTCGTAAACCTCCACGCTATTATACTGCTGGCGTTGCGGAGAATACGATCGCGCGAGCACCCGACGTTCTATCACGATTTCGAGGGATTAAAAAAAAATTAAATTCCGCTCCGAGGGAGGAAAAGCTTCCTTCCTTGGGTTAATCGAATCGCAGAGAGCCGGATGCAAGCCGATCGTCAGGATATATATATCTTTTTTTTTCTCTCGAAACTCTCGCTCTACACTGATTGTAGATCGGTGGCAGCGAACCGGTTCTGCATCCGCAGATATTTCGGTAGGATATCGAGCCAATTACCGCATCCGGTGCGCGGATAGTTTGGCTTCGAGGATGCCGATCGCGTTACCGTAATTAATTACGCACTGGTAATTGTCGATAATTAGAGCGCAGTTACTGTATTACCTACGATCCCCCTCACCCCCTCTCTCGATGCAGCTCCAATGCTTCACAACGGAATGCCCAACGTCCGCTATGCACGACCGTTCTATGTATACGCATGTATGTGCATCAAATTAAATATTCCTGATACCGATTCGATTTGGCAATTAATCGAATTCTAGCCGATGGAGTGGATCAGCTTTTCTGACACGCACGCGTCCCACTTATTTCACTGTTATCTCTTCGTTATACCGAGCATCGCGTAAAATCGATCAAATTCATGGCGATTCCATTCGCGTGCGATAAATTATCAAATTCGACGCTTCTCCGTGCTCGCGGCTCGCCGCAAATTTCGAATTAATCCTCCCGAGTACGATAAACTTTATTTCTTTCCCCGAACGAACGGTACAAAAAAATAAAAAAAATAAAATTGTTGGCCAACAAAGCGCAGAGAGCACGGGGAGAAACAGATCATTCGATTCGTTCACGAGGAGTTACAGGCGCGCAGAGCTCGTCGCGCAAACACAGTGTCTCTCGCCGGTTTATCGATGCTCGCCTCGCGAGAGGGGCTTACCGGTTGTATTATATCGATCTCGTTTTGCCTCGTTTATACATATACAAACGCATGTATATATATGTGCATATATATATATATATATATATATATATATATATATATATACTGTATATCCGAGCTGCGAGAGATCGAATCGAGGTCGATGCCGAGTTTGGCGTACGGGCATATCCGCGTTCAGTGGAATCGTCGAGGACCATTGCCACTACTGCCGCACCGTAAACGCCTGTGTACGTTGTTCCCTGGTATAATACGAGAAATCTCCATACGCATTGGACACACGGCCATCGTACGATAGGTGATAGAAGCGACGCGACGACAACGCCGAGAACACAGACGGGAACGAGACTGGTACACGCAACACCGACGTGGCGAACCGTGTCCCGATTATATCGAACGCGAGTCCGATAACGGCTGGTCGAGCGATAGCGCCAGGATAGCCGGGCAGCGCACCGGCAACGGTAGAAACAACCCCCCTTTGCCGATTTGCTACCGCTGGCCAATTCTGCAAGGATCTCCTCTCTATTACCAGTGTAAATGCCCCATTGGGATCGAGCCGGTCGCTACACTCCGATCCGCGTGTTCTCACGCGGGCTTTGAGTTAAACGGAGAAACATAATGATCACTCTGGAAACGCTGAACAGCGCCCAGCTTGCGAAACAGTTATCTGCTTATGGCTGCGGTGTAATGTAGAGGAGGAGACAAGAGCGCCCGAACGAAGTTACTGGGTCATAGGTCTGTTATGGATGGAATATGGACAAGTGTCTGTAATATGTGATCGTCCGATTCCAGTAAATGAACTTCAAGGGATCGACTGATTTGCTACTGCTGGCCAATTCTGCAAGGAATTCTTCTCTATTACCTGTGTAAATGCCCCATTGGGATCGAGCCGGTCGCTACAGTCCGATCCGCGTGTTCTCGTGCGGGCTTTTTGAGTTAAACGGAGAAACATAATGATCAGTCTGGTAACGCTGAACAACGTCCAGTTTGCGACACAGTTATCTGCTTATGATTGCGTTGTAATGTAGAGGAGGAGACAAGAACGTAAGAACAAAGTTACTGGGTCATAGGTCTGTTATGGATGGAGTATGAACAGATGTCTATAATATGCGATCGTCCGATTCCAGTAAATGAACTTCAAGGGATCGACTGATTTGCTACTGCTGGCGAATTCGGCAAGGATCTCTTCAATGGATGTCAAATGTCCTTTTACCATGGCCTTCATTAACGTCTGGACCAGGCTTTAATGAAGGGCAGCGTCCATTTTCATATATATTGATGTAATACCGTTGATTTTAATCTAGAGTTCTCGTAGCGTTAGAAAAAACTACTTAGATGCAAATCATCTCGCAGCACAGGATCGAATAACATGCAAAATTCGATAACTTATCTGATTTACAGTAGGTACTCTAGTAGCTTCAGGAAAAAAAAATTGTTTGCACAACATCTCGTAACTGTGTCGTGGACAACTAAAAGTTTCTCACCTCGTTTCTATAGCGCATGTAATGACGCCGGATACGAATTAATTCACAACTATCCACCGTATCCTTGCGTTTAACATATCCAACGCTTTTGCCGTCGAAACTCGCGGGTCATGTAAATTTTTATATCCCAATTGACCTACTTTGAGTCGACGCTAAGCAAGCAAACATCGTTGGTCGGTGAGGCGCGGGCATACGCCGGCCGGGTATGGCAGGGTGTGCGCAATTCTCGAGTATCTAACGCTCGTAAAATTCAATGAGAGGATCTCTCGTGGGTGCTCTGCGCGGCGTGAACGCCACGGTGAACGTTCCCGTGTAGATGTGTGCTTTAGTTTTTGGTCCGAGAGGGCCGTAGGGTACCGGAGAAAAATCGTCGATGCTGCACTCCACCCTCGGTACAGCATTGGCCTGGTACCAGCTCTATATCGCCGATGCAACGAGGTGGTGAACTCTTGGAACTCCTGCATGCTGGTCACATGCTACATGCTGGGCCTGAGCCGACAACATTCAGACCTTACTGACTTTATCGCCAAAGCTTCGCATTGGTAAACATCTCTCGTGGATCTTTCGCCGTGCGATATCACGCCATTCTGTGGCCCGTAGCTAGTGATGTTGCTCCAGTTGGACCGGTGATTCCGGAAGCAAATACCACCTGCTTACAGGTCGCGCTTTAACCCCGCAGCCCCCGATGGCTGTGCAACTGCAACTACCATCGGATCCGTACCTCCGTCTCTTTGCCTCTGCTCCGAATCTGTATTTCGGCGCTTATATACCTCCGCCCCCCTTGCTCCGCCAAAGTTTGCACCTCGGATCGCCAGTATACATACTGCAACTGCCGGATAGGGGCGCGGTGGGGTAAGATGGCATAGTTCGGAAAAATCCTTGAAACTCATAATCTCACGTATTAAGAAGTGGAAAAATGGTTGCAGTTTATGAAAAGTTTTACTTTTAATGGTTTGTAGGATAAGAAAGATCAATGGTTTAGAGGTAAAATACAATACAGGAAAGATGAATATTCTCAGAATGTAATTTCTTTTAAAACATGGTTCGTCATGCCCCCTCGCGGTATCCTGTGCAGATACCGGGTCAACATGTTCACTGCTAATACTACTTCCATTGACGGTGAATTGCAAATATAGTGGTTCTCTGGACGGGACTATTCCAGTGTGGGCGATCTAGAGAGAGAAGCGTATTTCCGAGCGTATTTCCACCATTCCGAAATGAGGGTGGCTTTTACGAGGCCCGGACATCACCGTTCGCAACAGCGGGGCCAGTTGTAGAGACCCGGACATCGGTATAATCCCCGCGGCTCTTTCTCTACATTGCCAGAAGCCGGGGGCTGGCGGCAGCCGAGAATTAACCGACTGGTCCGCATCGGTATCAGTGAAACGGCTATTCGTGATCGTTCGCCAGCGATGTACAGCGCATACATAGATCCCCCAACATCCAGAGCCAGAGGGAGAGAACGGCCGTTGCACCTAATTACAGTACGACCTACATATCCCCTCGACTTTGGTAGCCCCGTGACCTCTTCACCGTTTACTACTCTGTAAACTCGTCTCGTCGCAGAAACCACGCTGTACCAACCTCCGACTATCTTTACGTTCATCGTAGTCGGATATCTCTAAATCTTGTTAAATTTTCTGCGGGTTAAAAATGAACTGAAAGAAAATCTTGCCGGAAGTCGATGGAACTTCAAACTTCGTAAATTTTTGCTCTCAAACGCTCAGTGACGTAAGTGGGGCTTGGCTTCGATCAGATAAATCTGATTTTTTTCGCGCCGGCATCTTCATATCGCGATGGAAGTTGGTGGACTAAGCCTACGTCATTTCCCAACCGTTTGTAGAATAAGCCGTGAGGATATACGAAGGGAAGATAGGGCCATACAAATACGGTGGTATGTTCTTCGGGAGCTTCTCAGAGCCCGATTCCAGTCGTCTCTCATGCGATCTCTCGTTCGCTCTCGGTCTGCCATGAGTCTAGGCTAAGAGAGCTTATCCCTTCTCGCTCGGCCGGCCTTCTCCTCTCTCCTCGAGGTCTTTCCACCGACTTCGCCTCTCGCTCCCAGCGGGCAGTGAGTAATAAGCGCTTATCTTCGCATTATAGTAAGAGGGTCGTTAACGCCGGAGGTTCGCGCGAGCTTGAACTCCCCCGAGCCTCTCCTGAGCGCCAGAGTCTCGAGGCCTATCAGTATATCGTTCGGCCCAGCACGTAGGCGTGAGAACGGCCCAACTATGGGCATTCAATAGATTATAGGCAGTCTTGTGTGCGCGACGCACATGCCGGTGCTTAGACTCTCTTCAGTCGCAATGATGTGGCTGATGATCTTCAACCCGTTCTATCTTGAACGGATCAAGGGTGAAACTATGAAATTACACGCTGCTTATAATATGATCGGTATTGCCCAATCATCGAACGGCCATTTGATTGAAAATTCTTATTATACGGTAATAAACTTCATTTTTTCGATGGGTAACTTATAGCGGTGGCTACTACATTTTGCTTGCGAGAACCGCCGCGGCGGACGGCCATCTATCGGCCAGGATCCAAACCAAAGTCACAGTAAGGCGGCTCGTGTAGGGCTGTACAGATAGGCCGGCCTAGCCGGCTAAAATATCTTTTCCGGCTAATGGATTTTATAGTTTGGCCGACTAAGCCGTCTTAGCCGGCTAAACTATTTTAGCCTGCTAATCCGTTTTAGCCGCCCATCGAGCCCCTTAATGTAGCATTGTACTTTAGGCCAAAAAAGCCGGCGAATTCATGTCAGCGGGCGAAAATACTTCGGAAGACGTTGCAGGTAACATTAGAAAAAAAAAACAAAAATTCGTCAAAAAATTCCAAGACCGTACGAGCTTAGCTGGCTAATATAACTTGCCCGGCTAATATAGCTTGCCCGGCTAAAACGGATTAGCCGGCTAAGACGGATTAGCCGGCCAAACTATAAAATCCATTAGCCGGATAAGATATTTTAGCCGGCCGGGCCGGCCTATCTGTGCAGCCCTAGGCTCGTGAGGTGAGACGACTGCGGACGAAAGATTTTCTGAAATGTCTCACTTTTTACAAGTGTCAGTGGCTATCCTGAGAATGAATCGGAACGAATAACTGGCTTTCGTCCGGTCGACCTACTGCTGAGCGGTCGTTCATTTCTGTATAATATTCCGTAATGCTCGGCACCGGAAGAATCGTCGTCGTAATATCGGACGAACGGAAGGCAAGATCTTGAGAATCGTTTAAACTACGATTGCCGTAAAAGTGGGTTCGTTCGTGAAAAGTCGTAAAACTCCAACGCGAATATACTTCTTTCTCGGGTCCTTAAACCAGGCAAAAGTACCTACTTTATATTTTCATAGAATGTATTCATACAGCTGCAGTGTAATATGATCGAGGGAGATGAAAGTCACCACACTGGATATGAATATAGAAAAGTAAGACGAAAAATAACCCGAGGGACGGAACTTTGCAAGTGCAAATTTATTCATATTTAAAAAAACTCGCAGACAAAACGTTCGCTTTTATTAAGAAAAACTGATTGAACTTACTATTTTGGCGCTTACATTGTAGTCCAATAAGAAATTTATGATTTATGCAATCGGCAAGCTCGCAGACATTTAAATGCTTTTGCGCTTAAACCGACGAGGGAAACTTTATTGCCTGGGTTATGTATATCGGTCCGCGAAGAGTTTGTCGACCGTCTTAGCTCGCCCAACCCACGGGTCTCGAAACAAGACGAACGGACCAGCGGCCAGGATATCTAAATCTCTACGGAGGACGCTTATAAGCGTGATAATAAAAGTCAGAACGCACGATAAACGAGTCTCGGGGACTTCCATTAGCGTTCCAGCGCTAAGAGTCCTAGGCGTCAAGATTTCTATCGACTGTACCTGGTAGGCTAGTCTCCACCCGAGTAACTCAAAAGACGGAAACATATTTTACTTTTCCGTGGTAAAATCCCATCCTAACCACGGCATTTAACGAGCAACGATAACGGAAGCGTCTCGTTGCAGAAATTTTGACCAATTGATTTCTTTTAGTAAAATTGTGACTGGGCGCTTTGGTTCATTAGTAAAATCAATCATTCGTATTAGCATTTCATTTTAACGATTCAATTTATTATTTAATTTTCAGGTTTTCACAATACCTCGAGATTCTATTTATAAAAGAAAGCGATGCAGGTGTAACAGGCCGATAGATTTTTTTTCTTTTCGCGCTCTCTTCGTCGAACCCGTACCACATCCGGGCTGGTCGTTTCCTCTACTATGCCGCAGCTATCCGCTCGCACTGACCAGCTTATAATACCAAGCATGAGTATAATAATCGGGTTAACCCAGTTGCCACCCTCGGTACACGCGTGTTGTTCGCGAAGCCCCGACGGCGGAAGGGAAAAAAAATGCCTGGCTACCAGCGCGTATCGAGAGCGCCTGTTATCCACAAAAAGAAGAAAAAGAAAGATGAAAATAAAAATACTAAACCGCATGGTGGAGGTAGGATTTGAAAAAAAAAAAATGTGGAAAGAACATTAAAGCTTTCACGTTAATGAGGACGAACTCGGGCTGGGTCGGTCGATCAATCGAATCAGGCTTATCTATACTGTCCCGGATATTTTTTCCCCATCATCGTTTATCAGCTCAAATATAAGTTGCAAAGTTGAGTAGATTAACCGAAAATGCATGCGAGCGCTGCAGTATTTATTTATTTTTGCACTAGCAGGCTTAGACTCTTCGCGCTTTCGCTACGCACTATGGAACTTAGAAACCGGAAATTTAGATTTTCGGGAGTTTTTTTTTAGACATATGTCGCTTCCGGTTAGAAGATCTCATTTTCGACCGGAAGTGACTATACTCATACCCTGCCAATTACAATGTGAATACTAATACGATAGTACCGCAGTTGCCACGAAAGTCACCGTGAAGCGTTAATAACACCGTAAAGAACGGTTATTTTCAGGGGCATTATATACTAATGAAGAAAATATTTTTAGACGGACTAACAGTTTTCATACATTTTATTAGTACCATACCAGTACGGTATTAGTAAAAATGTATGAAAACAGTTATTCACATTGAAACACATTTTTATTTCATTGAAACCCTCACAACGCCATGTCAGCGCAATGCTATTATTTGCAAAAAAAATAATAAACTTAATTGACAGCGAACAAAAAAAAAGACAAGCCGAACATTTTACCGAACGTTTATAATATGTTGAACTGTGTTCAGTAACATTGTTGATAGAATGAAGTAGACCCGCCGGGCAGAAATTTTTTTTTTAATTCTTTTTTTGGGGTGCAGATATGTTTTTACAGATCGGATTACTGTGTGCTTTACTCAAAAGATCGCTGTCTTGCGGTTAAAAAGTGCTGGTCAGATTTTATTTTTGCTCTATCGACACCCAAGATGTACACAATTGAAGGTACAGAGAATATATTTTTTCGAAATTTTTGTGATTAGGACTCACGAAAAACCAAGAATTAATTGGGATCTACAACTATAAAAAGACTCCCATTCTCTTCACATGGTACAAGAAAACGATATTCTTGACGGGTGAAAAATGTCCGAGCCCGCGGTCAAAACCTGTCCGCCACGTGAGGAACACGCCAAATACACAAGCAAACGAACAACTCTCCAAAATATAAATAAGAATCCCCAAAATATTTTTGCCAAAGAGAAATCACTTAATGACGAAGGTAGAACGCAGCATGGAAATCAGCACAAAGCTAGCCTCGTTGGCACGGGAGGCCCGTTAACTCGGTTAACTGCGATTAGAGGCGCGTTTACAACTCCGGTTTACTCTCGACTCGCCCGCACTGGAGGGTTAAGACAAAGAGAACCGCAGCTTGTGCTGCACAGTGCAGCCAATGAGAGCGAGTACATAGAACGCAGAAAGGTACGGAAGTGGACAGAGCAGGGTTGCGCGAGAGAAAAGGATAAAAGGAAGGAGAATATAGAAGCTGAGCGAGGGTCGGAAGTGTATTTTAAGAATCTCATTAAAAGAGCGAGGACGTTCGCGTCGCGAGGCTCGGGCGAAGCTTCCCCGCGTCAAACGAGCACGACGAAGACGGGACGGACGGACGGACGAAGAGTCGTGGAAAGTCGGGTAATTCGTGATGCGATGCTCCGCAGGCCTGAGACGAAAGGAGACGAATGAGAGGCGGCCGTACGTAGCCGGGCACGGCGAAGAATTTTTAGAAAGATATGCCATTGGTATGGTAAAAGCAGCAGGATGAGGAAAAATAAATTGAGAGAATAGAGAGATGAAGAAGTGAGAAGAAGAAAAGGGTCATTATCGCGGAGACGGAAAGAGCGGGACCACCGAGAACTTCCGAGGAGAGGTATTCGTCGATCTCGTGCTGCGAGAGACGCGACGAGAGTCCAGTATAAAATTGAATAAACATTTTTACGTCGGGGTCTTTCCGAAAGCGCCTTTTCCTAAAATGAATGTCCCCGTGGAAGTCATCGCCACGGGGGATACTTAGCTCCCTCGGGTTGGACCTTTCAGCCTTCCTCGCTTGGCTCATTTTTTCCCCGCCGTTCCCCTCTCCCCCCGGTGTTCTCCTTTGTCTTCGAGTTCTCGCATCGGCTTCTCCCCGCGAGCTGGCTCTCAATTCTTTTTAATCACTCCGTGCGCGAGGCCCTCGAGGCGTCACCTGGGAATCGAAGTGGACGAGAGACCGAGCCGGAGAATGAGTCGCCGTCCCGTCGTCGGGAAGCCTCTCACCGGTCTGGCAAGTTTCATTCCGCCCCGGAAACTCAACGCCCAATTTACAAGTCGATGTCTCGTTGAAGTATATTAACGCCTTCGAAAACTCTTCGTCGGAAGCGAGGGGCAAACACGCGTTAGGATCATTTTTGCCACTGAACTTTTTCAATTATTTATCTTGCCGTCGGCTCGCCGGACGAGCTACCGTGCGAGTGTCCAACGTCACATATTGTAGATTGTCTCGGTTCACATTGTGTTTAATATTTTCCTCACGTGGCGCATTGACGAAAAATCCGAAAGCATCCGTTCCCAAGTTCAGTCGAGACTTCGTTCGAAATAAACTCAGGCGTTCACATTCGCGCGGGATAGCCAGAAGCTTGGACCGGGGGACGAATCGTACCGTGAGATCCGTAATGCATCGAGATTATAGCGGCGTTCGTGCGAACTTTTCGTATAAAAGGTTTTTCGAAGCCAGAACCATTCCGGCTCGGTTATCTCACCGCTCACACATAAGCGAAACCGGCGCACACGCGAACGGCTTCTTTTCCCTCACGCTACACGGACATTCCTCGTCGTGTACCGCGTACACACAGATTCGAATTTCCAGGGTGGTACAACTTTCGCGGGCGCTCCACCGTTCATCTCGGAAAAGCTGCGAGCCCGCCCGTCATCATCGACGCTGAGTGAATTCGAATCCACGTCGGTAAAACCGTTAAGCCGTCCGCAAGCACCGAAGCTGAGAGGAACTGAAAATCAATATTCGCGTCCTCTTCCTCGTCGTCGTCGTCATCGAGAGACTCCTCGCGGGCCTGCGGGGAACAATTTATTTTTCTCCCCGAACACCTCTCCCATCGTATTTTTCGTTCTCGCGCGGCGACGGAGAAGAAAAAAAATTCCTCCCGGAGCCACCTGACGGTAAACGCTGTCGTGGAAGCAAATCGCGAACAAGATTACGAATCCTTACCTCATCTCGGTGTCGTATACACACCAGTTATCCGGACTTATTTGCAAGACGGTGAGGAAAAAACGTGAGATCCAGAAGGGTATCTCGAAAGCCCAAGGGATCTTGGGTTTTCCGATGCCGGAAAAGCTATCGGGAACGGTGAAGAGTCTAGAAATAAAAATACAAAAAACCGAAGGTAGAATCAAGCTGGAAGCTTGAAAGGCGTTCCACGCCCGATGAGTCCCGAGGAATTTTTTTTTCAATCTTCGCGATTGATGAGCTTTGAGCCCGCCGTGGCGTGAAAGAATGACGCGTCGTGTGTTCCGTTCGCGATGCCCCGTTCTCAGGAACACGTCAAGCGTCCTGCGAAGACGCGCGTGTTGTGGATACAATTTCGTGGAAGAGAGCTTTCGCTCGGCAAAAAGAAGGCGCGGGGGAGAAACGAGACGCTTTGGGCTCTGAACGAATATCCGATGATGGTGAAAGCATCGACCGATGCGTGACTAAAGCTTGTGCAAAGTTTCGCACGAACGAACCTTGGCGGAAGAGCTTCTTAAGCGGACAAAGAGGAAATCCGCTGTTACGACGCGTTTCCCTCTTTCCAAAGAGTCTCGCAATCAGTCGTGTCTTGCCGACAACTGTGGAGCTTTCTTGGCATACCTACGAGGAGAGCTTTCCTCTGGGCTCTTTGCCGCACAACTCTGTCCAGGCTCAACTAACTTTGAGGGATTTTGCGAAGGTCAGCTGGATGGAATGTTGCTTTCCTTCTGTCTCGCTCCCGTCAAAGTTGCGTCTGGCGAGTTATCATGGCCGCGAACTCCCTGTACGGTATAACTCTATACATCACTTTTCTCGTTCACCGGTTTCAGCGAAAGATGTACTTTGCATAGCTTACCGCGGCATCGTTTCCATTTGATGTGGTTCGGGAAATAGTCGGTGGCGAGGAGGGGCCGGGCCCTCCGTTGCCGGCCACGAAGATGCCGAGGGCTGGGAAAGCCAGAGGTGGTGAAAGGATGCGGGACGACGAAGGGGGTAGGTGAAGGCTTCCACGGAAAGCGAGGAGAGTTTCGAAAGGGCGTTCGACCCATCCTTAACTGTATCTTATACCCTAGCGGCCAGGATATTTGCTGCTGTAGGGTGTTTGACTTGGCAAGTAAAGCATCCCCCTACGAATATCCGGGTTTCTACGGCGGTGTCGACGTTGCCGATCCGTAAGGAAACCTACTTCCTCGGTGAAGGTGCTATATACGGCATTCTCGACTAACCCTTACCGGCAGGCGAGCTATCACGGAAATGGGGAGGGACGGCGTCTTTAGGTGGTATGACCTCCGTATCCTCCGGATCCCTGTTTCTAATAAGCGATATTATACCCGTAGTAAGTGAGCTTTGCCTAGAATGCCCTAGTACAGAGTCGAGCAAACCTATATACGGAAGACTGGAGCTATAACGCTTTTGCTGGGGAAGGATGAGGGAGAGAGTCGAGGAGGTAGAGGAGCAGCCAACTTCCACGATCTTAGGAGCTGTGTGATGCCTCGGAACTGGAAGATCAGACGAGGCAGCTTGACTCTACGACGTCTTCGAGGTTGCAACCACCCCCTCAACCCCCTCCCTCTCCCGCAACTCTGAATTGCGGCTCGCACCTAGCCTAATTAATTTTCGTCGAGTTTCTGGATGGTACGCGAGCTACATCAACATAACTGTGCGCGTACGCCTACTCACTGCGATACACATATTGGAGAAACTTGGAGATGATGAGCTTTTACATGCATCGTTTCTTAACTGGGTAAATTATGAGCCATGTGCTGTGACGATGCATATGAAATTCGGAAAATGGATTCCGAACTTTTGAAGAAGGTCCGACTTATTTCAGAATTTCTATCATACGTCGCGTTCCTCTAGCACACAGAACAAAGCCGTTTGCGCTGGGAGACGAACGACGCGAAAGAAGAGGAAACAAGACTGGATTCACTTAATGTAAAAGGTCCCCGACCCATCTCTGTGTAACTAAGGAATAAAGGTACGGAATTTACAGACAGTGGCGCAGTTGCTGACTGTGATGCAGTTGGAAAGATAGTTTTTCCCCGGATGGTCTGTACATGTATATAACAAAGTCGGAAGGCAAATAGGAGAGAACAGGAGGAGAACGTGACGTAACGAGGCAGGACTTACGTGAATGCATACGTATATGTTGCCTACTTCGTATACAACGCTGGGCTTCCCGTCGAGAGCAACGTGTCCCGGAAATATTGTGCTCAGCTATCGCGCACGACGTCCCAGAATGCGAGTGAGATAGATCGACGATGTTTTCGCAGCAAATATCGAGAATTCGCCATCTCCTTTTTGCTCGCTCTTCCACGGGGCCTTCAGTTTACGCTTATATTCGGCTTCCCTTCTCTCTCTTCGACGCGGGAGGGAAAAACGGCACGTCGCGACTCCGCCGAAGACTGAATACGCGCTCGGAGCTTGTACAGCGAAGAAAAGGGAATATACACAAGACCGTGATAGAGACATAGAGAGGGTGAAGGAAAAAAAAAGAAAGACGAACGTTGGCGGCGAAAGCGGAGATAGAGACGTTTGATTTCCTCCTTTCTTCCGGCTCGGCTCGACTCATCGAAATTCCGGGCGTCGCGTTTATCCGTGGATTCTTTTCCTGCACTTCGCCGACAGTCCTGCACAGCATCCCGTCTGGTATATCGTCTCGTCTCGACTCGGATAGTCTTTTTCCTTTCTTTATTTTTTCTGTTTCCTTTTTTCATGGATTTGGACGCGTCTACGCCACGTGCGAACAAAGTCCACGCGGCGTTTGGTCCACCGTTTGTGACTGTGAACTTTATCGCTCACGCAGCAAATTCGACTACTTTCCTCGGCCGACGAGGATCGAGCTCCGGGCGTGACCGAAAACCCATAGCCTAATTTGATTACAGCCCACCCCGTTAATTGACGGATATACGCGTGCCTCGCCTATCCTAACGAAGCTGGGACTACGGGGTGATGACGATGCGCCCGCACTGCGGCAATACAGGCAATTTTGCCAGCACGACCGATAACACCCACACATGCCACACTCTCATACGCGGATCCAACTGTATTAGTCGCACGTAGGGTAGAGGCAGTGGGGCAAGACGGGACAGTGGGGCGAAACGGGACAATAGGCCAAACATTTTCCAATAAAAATTTGGATGCCCCATTTTGCCCCATCGATACATCTCGATTTTCTGCCCCGTTTTGCCCCACACTACCATTCAAAAATTATTGGAAAATTGCTTTTTGCCCCACCGTACCGTTTTACCCCGCTGTTCCATTTTGCCCGGCTCTTCCCTACATCACTACGGGTCTCAACTTCGGTCACCGAAATATCGAATTGAAAAATATTCTCAAACGGGAATTGAGTAACCGAGTAGACGTGATTAAGACGACCTCCGCAGACTGTACTCTATGGTGGATAGACTTCGTACCAGAGAAATTTACAAACCTCTCGGATTATCTGACTTGTTCTTGTGTCAGTAACTTTTTCACATACGTCGTTGATGTGCCCTGCATAATACACATGTTACGATTGCAGTTAAACCATTCGTACACGTCGCGTCGGGACTTCGAAGTACGACTACACACACTCGAGGCTGCGTGAGAGCCAGAGAGCTTTGTTCAGCGATTAGGAAACCGTGGCGGTGACACGTTTGTCGCACGAGGAAGTGAAACCACCCGGGTAGGTACACCGAGAGTGAGAGATTGAGGCAGCGAGACAGAAGGGACATAGGTACAGTCAAGGGTAGAGTCAACACGTCCGTTAGCTCTGCCAGCAATGAGTTACCTACGGCCCGGGTTTCCCCCCGTCTCGTACCTGTATGGAGAAACTCCGCAATGTGGACCCCCGCGTGATTCATGTCGAGGCTAAGGGACTCCGCCGAAGGGTTCCGCAGAAGCCATACACCGAGGACTCTCCGCACAATTATACAGCACAAAGCCGCTCCCATTTAGGTCTCACTCCATCTCGCTTTGTTGCTCATTGCCTTCTCCCTTCTCCGGTGCAAACGCAAGCCAAACTGCAGTCGGCTGGCTGCAGTTTGGCTTGCGTTTGCTGCAATGTTCCCCAAAGCGTTTGTAGCCGACACGCTCAACGTCTAGCCAAATTGCCTCAGATCATCGTAAGGGCCAATCAAACTGTTCGATTCACAAAAATTCAAGAGAACTTATGAATTCATTCGCCACCCCCTGTGACGGGATGCTGATTGCACGATAGGAATATAATCAACTGCAACGATCGCTGAAAAGTTGCCTGGGTAAAAGTAGTAACTGGTCGAGGTGCCAATTATGGAGGGCCGTGTTCGCCGCTTTTGCCCGCGAAAGCAACTTCATTAAAAACTTCGTGTGTATTTTAGGTGGATGGAATTTGTCATGTATTTTTTTGGAACCAACTGATCCGAGTGTACAAACCCAACAACCACGTGGCAAGAGCGAGCCGCTGACCCCTCGCGGCTATGTTGCCATATACGGTTGCTAAAAACCACCCACGTGACATTCTCCACATTCGCCTTTTTGCCTCTTTCGCATCGTAGCATCCTGCTTCGCGTACTTCTCGTGGTCTCTTCTCCGGGCTCTTGTCCGCCTCTACAGTGTTACCTCCCTTCCTTCCTCCCTCCTCTCTCCGTTTCGCAGGGCAATACTCGCAAGCATCCCTTCGGGTCGGGCCTCACCGACTCTGGTATTTCCCTCTTTCGCTTGGACTTTTTGCTCGGTGAGTCCACGACGCGACACTGATTGCAATAAATTGCCCGCTCGGTTTGCGTGATCGCCTCCTCACCGTATGCGCAAAGCCTCTGTATCCGGCAGCGTACAGTAATACGCACACATACCGGTTGGTATTCACATTGAAACGGCGATTCCTCCTCGTTTCTCTTTTCTCTTTTCTGATCCCGTCCTCGATTCAATTAAATCGTTGAATCGCGCTAATTATTCGCGATTCTCTCTCTCCCGAAAACTCGGCTGGACTACGTCTGCGGATTTTGTTCGAACGAGAGGAAACGGACAACAGCGCACGGGATCGCGCAAGACTCTCAATCATTAATGTGAATCAACTATGTTTTTATTTTTTTATTCCGACATGTAGGAAAAAATGTTCTTTCGGAGCGATTCTTGAATTTCCAATGTGAATGTGAATATCTAGGGCAATGACATTCGGGTTTTCTGTGAACTGGGTAAATTGAGGCAAACTTGGTTTTGGAACGGTGGGATTCGCTGTCAGCTGCTGAGCGTTTGACGATCGACCACGTCTGCGTTCAGCCGTCCCTAATCGTATGGCGATTAGATTCGCACTCTGATCCGTGCCGACATATGGACACGCTACGCTATTACGAGCACACACTGGCCCGGATATCGCGATGATCCGTGTACCATACTACGAGAAAGCCTCTAGGATATTATTGATAGATACCGCGTCGACTACCGTTGGCACTTGGATCATCAGGGAAACCTGCATTCAACGATATCGTCATCGGTATTGCGGGCTGTCAGCGTCGATTGCGTTTCCGTAAAATGCGTGAATTATGCTACAGCGATACAAGTGAATTGCACGTCCAGATCGAAGTAGCTGTAACACGGAATGACTCTTTATAGTATTACTCGCAGGATATTGCACCTCGAGCGCTTCGAGCCGTTGGTGTGGACTATGAAATTTGGATTTCCAGATATTTATCGGAAATACATCACTTCCGGTTTGAAAATCCTATTTTTCGAACGGAAGCGCCGTCATTCCAGTATGACGTCACTTTTGATCAAACAATGAGATTTGCATAACGGAAATAACTTATTCTTGCTATGACGTCACATCCGGTTTGAAAATAAGATTTTCAAACCGGAAGTGACGTATTTCTGGTTGAAAAATTAGTTTTCTTGCACAGGACGATAGTGCACTGCGCCGTTGTTAGATCGCCTAGATCGTGTACAACAGCCGTATCCGTAGAGACGTCGCGTCTACACATATGCGGTGAGAATTTGTGAGACTGATTCGATTCGATTCGCGTGTCCGCATTGAAAAGAGTATAAGAGCAAAAGCAGTCGAACGCTAATTTACGACCTTTGCGAGCGTCTCGACTCTCGATGGTTAAGTCCGAGACAGAGTGAGAGAGCTCGTAGATGTACGTGGGTCGACTCGACGGAGTTCGTGTACACCAGGCTTATCGAACTTGTACGACGAGTCCTCGGGTACGATCTTCGCTGGACACACAGTGTCTCCTGACAGAAGGTTAGGACGATGCTCTTTCCTGTTGCATAATAATCTATGAGCTCTCTTGTCTGTGAGGAAATAACAGACCTCGTACATTCGCCAACTGGATCTCTCGCCTCTCGTGTCTGATATTGCGCGAAGAGCATAAGAAGAGAGACAGAATCTCGTACATCCGCCAACTGGATATCGCCTTCCTGTAGGTTGTCCAATCTCTAAACTCACGGAGATATTGGACAGTCGTTACAGACTCCAGATGTTCCACCCAATGCCAACTCAGCTAAATATCCTCGAGATATATTATCGATCTAAAATTTCGCAAAGTTCATGTTAGAGACTCGATCCAATGGGCACATTTTTCAAGCCATGAAAACATATTTTTTTAATTTTGTTCGTTCATCAAAAATATCGAAAAAATTAACCTGATCCTACAATTCTATATACTCAGATCTGGTAATTTTTTTACATAATCGGACCACCATTAAGAATAATCGATTGTGGGCAATTTTTTAATCCAATATTTTATTATAGAGAAAAAAAATAAAACATGTTTTGCTGCCTAAAATCGATAGAATGCCAGTTTATTGATCTGCGCTGGGAGATTGAACGAAGAAATAAAGCGTTCCGAAGTCATTTCATTAACTCTGAGTGGATAAAGGCTCGGACAATTGCCTACGACAAGATTCCACACAATATATACATATAAGTATACATACATATATATACGAACAGAGTAGCTCTCGGTCTTCTTGGTTCGCCGTGCACGCGTCGTCAACAGCGCTGCGTAATTACGCGTGCCGATGCAATACCTCAAAGCTTAGATGGAGAGTGGAGCCTCAATCTCGGCTCCCTCTGTCTACCAAGAGGGTTTTCAGTTCCTCTCGCGAACGTACACACGTCCGTGGGCGATGGTGTATAGCGTAGGCGACGAGAGGCTACGTGGGCGCAGCGTGTCGGTGGTTCTATAGATTACTCTTCTTCTCCATAGTTATACACATGAACCTGTTTTACCCTATGACTATATACACCGGTATTAGCTATACCGCACGTATGCGGTGAAGTTAATAAAGCCCGAGGAAGACCCGTCGTACGCGAGGTTCGTGACAAAGCCGAAGTGTCACGATACAAGCTGGTGAACTCGGAGCTCTACCGAAATCTCGAAAATCATTATTCATTGCTCGTACTCGGGTCCATGCAGTGTCAAACAGTACTTTATCTTGGCTTTCTCAGGACCGATCCATCCCGAACGAATTTTGATCATCGATCGTTCAATGACATCGACACTGAGGGCGTTTTGGGACGTCCTTTTCGCAAAGGCTCCGAGGCGTGTGTAAAGAAATTCTTGTAAAAGAGATATCCAATCGGTGATAACAGTCCCGCGAGGCGATGTACGCGACATCGACGTCTCTTTTCTTTTATTACCCCATGGGATTTAGTTCTGAAATAGCCCCACATTGGCAATCGGCCTCCCGGCTCTACAGGAAAGTCACCCCTCCCCCCCCCCCCCCGCATATCGGGAAGATCGTATATCCTCGGTGCTCACTCCGGCTTCGGAAAACTTCCTGGTTCTTATTTATTCATCGCGCATTTACTTAGCGAGAACCCCGGAGCTAGATCTTCCCCTGCGTTTTCGCGAAGCTCGCGAGGGATAACTCTCTGGGGAATCGAGCAGCTCCTGCGAGTCTTCGCGACATTGTATATTGGTCCACCACTGTACCCCATGTTTTAGTACGGCTATCAAAGGAATTACGTCTTTTGAGGCATTTAACCACGTCTGCAAACGAGCGATACTGCGACTTGAAGCTTGCAGTAAGAAAGTAAGCCGTTACAGGTCATTGACCACGTTGCGTCTTTAGCCAATATTGTACCAATTTTTAACGGGCCGATCACTGGATCTTCCGTACCGTCCACTAAAATATAGAACCAAGCGAACGTCGTGGGGAACTCGTCTCGCTCACGGCACCCATTTCTACCCTCGTCAAATTTTCACGAATTTCACTTGCACGAAAAATACTCGTATCCGTCCTCGCTCCGTCGAATCGCTAAATGGATTGGCAGAATGTTTCTCGTCCAAGGAAAGCCGGCTATCGACCTAGACTTCGTCCTTCCCTCGCGTATAAAAATTTCTCAACAATCCGAATAACTTATTTCTTTTACGACACTGCGACAAAAGAGATAAAGGCACATGTCGCTGATTGGACAAGAGTCCAAGCTGCGCCACAGCGTTACAGAGCTTCGCGCGGTTTGATAAATTCAATTTGTCGAAACTTCAAATGAGAGTCCACCGTAGGGTGGATGGGGCACGAGCGCGAGGTGAAAATGGATTCCGCCCTCCAAAGTACAAACGGATAATCCGATCGGGTCTGACCCTCACACTCATCTACCGCTGGGTGTGTAACAGGGTAGCCGCGATGCTCGTCTTATTGAGAGATCCATTGTGTTTCGCGTGAAGGTAAATGGGCGGGGGGGGGGGGGTGGAAGCGTGAGTTGCGCTGCCATAGGTAGACACATACACATACCGTATACACATATATGTGTATATATCTATCCACCTCATGAACACGGTAGCAAGTAGGAGGGAATGTACGGGCTTTTGCGAGCTCGTAAGTAACCGAGGTGCGCGCGAGGTAACCGTGTAATTTTACTTTCTACCGGGCGTTCTCGATGGCCCGGGGGTCCCTGCATACTATGGCGTGCCAGAGTATGCAGGGAGTCTTGCTATTGCTACCGGTGAAGGCTGTGGCTATATTCCTGTCTCTGTGTGTGTGCGTCTGCTTCGCTCTTGTTATAACTACTGGCTACCGCATTGCCGGCACTACCTACTGCAACGATTACCTGCTGACGGGTGTAGTGTACACCCGTGCTGCACAGCTCTCGCTCCTGGATCGTCGTTGCAATGTTGTGTGTGTGTCCGTGTGTGTACAAGAGCGAAAATTGCAGCGACTACGGACTATGCGTTACCCATGGCTTTTGCAGGCTGCTGAACGTTCGAGGGTGTAGAGCTGTTTGCTATTGCTTTGCTTGACGTGGCCTGGATGTTTATGTGGGGGTTTGGAAGGGAGAATTATGAGGGATGGTGGATCACTGTTAAGGTAGGATAAACCGCAAAGGAGGTGTTGATGTGGATCATCCGAGGGACAATTTGTACAGGCCAATTAGCGGTTCGAATCACATTGAAGCAAAACATTGGTACAGTGGAATCTCTCACATGTTGCATAACCGCCGGAAGTGACGTCACGCAGAAACATTTGAAACATTTCGTTATGACGTGACTTCCGGTTCGGAAATTTCAGTTTTGTCTGGTTTGTTTTAAAACTCAGATTGCCCTTGGCACTTACCTTCGTAACATAGCTGAATGTGACCTGCGAGAAATACCTCTGTGTAACTCAGTTGTCTGTCTCGAACCGCAGATTCCGAATTTGATGCAGGGAGGTTATCCTCGATTCATTCGTGTGCAAAACGTATCCGTGCTGTCGCTGTATGCGTATAAACGCATGAAGAAATACAGCGACAGAATGTATACGTTTTGCACACGAATGAATCGAGAATAACCCCCAGATCGTTGAACCGCTCCGTCCCGATGCTCGTTGCAAGGCTGATCCTCGTTTTCATCTTCAGTATTCGCGCACTTGCAGCTTTGCAACAAGGTTGATCGTCATTACCGTCGTCCCGCGTCGGGGAACTTCCGAAACTCGTTCGTGCACTCGCGACAGCACGAGCTGCGAATGGGTTCGAGCAAACTCGCAGTCGCGAGACGAACATAACGACCGTCACCCCGTTCGCATCGTTCCCCATCGTCGGTGCCGGGGATTTTCGAACTCGCGATCGCCGTTCTGCCGTAGATACACACTTGCGTGAAACTTTCCGTTCGATGCACACGGCGCAATATACGCAGTACAAAATAAAGCCTCGTTATCGCGTCAACGCTTTGGATATCCGCATAGAAATACGAGACGCCACAAATCAGGAGTTGCGCTCCATGCGAGTTTGTCCCGATTGCTCCCGCATGCGTCCGGACGCACTTTATGGGCAACGCTTCCCACGGCGCCCTTGCCGTTACGTGGTTATTCACGAGCGGTTGTTAAATTAATTTGGTCCATTCGGCTCTCGGAGTTCTGACGATTTATTTAGACACTTTTTTGTTTTTCTAGTTCAGTTCGGCTAGCCGTCCCGTGTCGAGGGAAATTTGCCTTATCGTGACGGTGGGATGACGTAGCAAATCCGCGCGAAAATTGAGTCCCAGACAGTTTCGTCTCTATTAGAGTTTCATTAAACACCCCCGATTATACAGTTTTTCTCTTCTGAATTTTCTCGCATCCATCACGGTTCATTTGCCAGATTGTTGAACTCTCCCGGTTCGAAATCATCTACTGGGACGTTATTAAAAAGTTGTCGCTCTCCATCGGTGACGATCGAGGTCAACGATTTTCATGCCGCGAAAGCACAGCTCTCTCGGTTGCGGACTGGCTTCTGCATATCGCGGACACACGTACACACCGCAGACCATTGAGACTTATCGCTCTACATTACGTACATGCATAAAGTACCATGGGACGCGGCGTCGCGACGTATCGCGTGACTGCGATGATCGATGCCCGTCCGAGTTAAATAATTCAGTGATTTCCGCAGTAGAGTCTCCGCTCGCTGTGTGTGCGTCCCGCTTCTTCCCTTTCGAATACCCAATCACCGCTGGGGTTACTCTATAAAGTGGGATCGCGTCTCACATTCCTTGTTTTTATTCAAATTAAAAAAAAAATTAAATAATTAAAAATTTTATATTAATTGACATAATTAATATTTAAGTATTAAATATTTTTTATAATTACTACTTCAACAAATGGCTGTTCACATTCGCGCGTCTATCTTCGAAATTAATTTTCATCTCCATATCCCTGTCGCCAATTAATTAACGCGTTACCTTCACTATCATTATATCATGCACTCGTATCGCATCGGACGATAATTCCCCAGTCGCGCGTGAGCGTAGGCCTCCCCCATTAATGAAACAGTAACACAGCACGGCGCAGTTACTGTAACGTCGCGAGAACGTTATTGATAAACGATAAAATCTACTTCGGAAGGTCCCGAACGATAAATTCCGAGGTACTTCCTGCCCGCCGACGAATCGTTCGACAAACCGCGCTGGCTGTATAAATCACACTTGGCCAAGCCGCGTTATGAGGAGAACCGCGAACGGGGGTGTTCAATTCGCCTCTACCGCCCTCCTCGTTTCGACGCCGCCGGGACGTCGTTTACCCCCCCCCCCCCCCTCCCACCCAGACATCATTCGCGAATTACGGAATTCCAACGATCCTCCGGAATCGCACTTCGGTGAATTTCTCGAAAATAACGAGCTACCCTTTAAATCGTCTCATCTCTATTCGCGACCTTGTGCCAGACGGAAAAAGCCCCATTCATCGAATAGCCAATGGATTGCGATGAACCAACCGTCCCGAGATAGAGGAAAGATGGTGAATATGGCCCACCCAATTGGAGGTTCAATGATCTGTGGAACGGCTTATTCACCACTTTTGACCTATACTTTGTTAAATTAATCCTTTTGCAATCCAATGAAATATGGCACACATAAAACTCTACAGCAGAATCCGGTGTTCATTTTTTTTTTTTTTTCACTGTGTTCAATATCGTTTCGAGAACGAAGGTAACACGACATTTTAATGCAACGAAAGAGCGCACATACTGCGAGAGAATAGTTCATGAAAATTCCAAACGCACCGGCGGGATAGACGAAAATATTCGAAACACGCGAGACGAATTTACAAGTAGAATTCGCGACGTTGAGGCTCCCGAGGGAAGGAACATGCGCGCAGGCTCACACTTTCCCCGAGCTCAGCCCTCCGCTTTTTCCAAGACGTTTCGTATGAAGGGATGAGTATAGAGACGTCTGCCGGGTCGCGCCACTTACGGGCTACATCGGGCTTACGCTCACTCTCGTTCCTTCTATCTTAAATATAATAATACGAGGGAGGGAAAGCAGTATTACTGCAAGGGTATACTTTGTTTTTAGTGGATGATGTGTATACATTTTTTTTTATCTCCAGCCTTTCATCTTCGCCGGGAGTCGAAATGCAAATTGCATATGTCACAAGTTCGCCCTCTTGTAAAGGAAAAATTTGATATTTCGTACACACGCAAACACACCGCGAAACGGGGGACCACGGAGATAATTTTTGAAGCGACCGTGGCGAATCCTTTTTGCGGAGAGAAATAAGCGAATGAAACAAGCCGTTCATTTTTTTTTTTTTTTTTTTTATGTGAAAAAAAAAGAATACCTCAAAAAGGAACTGCAGTGGAGAGCACGAGAGCAAATAGGGGCGGGAATGAGCGAAACGCGATAAATTTATCGGTCGGTGAAAAGCGAAACGTTTCCACGGGGTGCTCCGCCGATGAGGGAGAGAGCGAGGAGACTCGCGTCTCTCGCGGCCAAAAGGCAATTGGATGAAAAAAAAAATCCCGACTCTACCGTTGCGCCCGAAGAGACTCGATGAGATAAAAGAGTCTAGGAGTACGAGAAAAAAGGAAATAAATACACGCGAGACGAGACACGTGTCTGGTTGATAATAAAACAGAGGCGAGCTTTTAAATTCGTCCTCTTTTGAATCCGTTCTCTCTGCCGTTACTACGAGCTTCCATCGCATACCGAGCACAGATAAAAGGTAATTCACATCACTTATGATTTTTCAATTATCCTCCGAGTGGTAAAAATTAATAAAAGTTCAAATAAAACACGACAGAATGTAAAGTAAAATTGTTGCATGGGCAAAAAATCGAATCCTCAATCGAGAGAGATGAAAGAATTTGAAGAAATTCTTTCGCTGAAAGTACGAGGTGATTTATCGAGTTCCGCGGTCGATGGCGTACCGAAATATAGCATCGACCGTAAACCGGTGTACTCGGAGCAAACATTAGCCGGGCCACCGAATCACCATCAGCAAGTTCGTTACAATGCGTATCCGTCGGGACAACGAAACACAATCCGCAAGTCAGCCGCAATTTTGACAAACTAATTTCTCCCGAAACAATGACCGTCAGTCTTGTTGTTCGTACAACTCTCGGTACGCGCGGTGTGCGTGCGCGGGGCCGTGTTTACAATGTACCGAACACGGGAGTGTGGTCGACGTTTGGCGGATTGGGTTTGCCGGAGGGTGTCAGGGCAATGGAATGTGTCCAATCATCGGGACTCGGGATAGAGTCCCGAAGTCCATGCGCGGAAAACGCGCATGGACAGCTAAGCGACGAGCATATAGAGCTTGCCGTTCCTCTGGCAATTTCACTCTTACTCCATCCGGCATACGGGGAGCCCGGAGAGAGTTGGAACTTGACGGTGGAGCATAGACAAACGCGAAAAGCATTATTGTTCCCGAAAAGCCTCGCCGAGGGCTGGTTGTGTTTCCATCGACCACTCTCACATGGGGTTGTCACTTCGGGTTTGTCAGAGAGAGCGCTTCGCGGATCCCGCAAGCCGCGCTCCCGAGCCTGCACGACGGAACGAGAATGGCGAGGGTCGAAACCATCATGGTAGGTTGTGCAACATGGGATATGGAAGGGGATAATCTAATTAAACTAGTGATGCGCCGAGCACAGGCCCGGAGGAAGAGCAGCAACAGCAGGCGGTCTCGGCTCGGCTCGGGTTCACTATACGGTATCACGCGTGATTGTCCGATTTGCATGTGAAGCAATGCGCGACACGAGACCCCATGATTATTAACGCCGGGATCGTACATTCGGCGACGGGAAAACCCTCATTCGTTGCAACCGTCCCACCTCCCCATCCTCCCGCTCCGTGACGACTGCGCCTACCAAATCATGATATCACATTCGGTTACGCTATTCCAGGGTCTATGCGTGGATGTGGCTGAGAGGGCGGCAAAACGGACCATCCATTTCCGAAGTGACGCAGGGGAAAACGTCATTTCCCTCTTGAAAATCTTCATTTTTTACCGGAGGTGACGCCATAGGGCATAAGTCGAAATAACATTTTCACGGCGGAAGTGACGTATTTTTTATATGACGTCACTTCCGGTAGAAAAATTAGATTCTCATACCGGAAGTGACGTATTACCAGTATGAGGACTCTTCCGGTCAAAAGTCAAAATTCTCAAGACCGAAGTGACGTTCACTCGTGTGACGTCACTTCCGGTCGAAAACTGAGATTTTCAAACTGAACATTGCGTCACTGAATTTTTCAACCTTTTCTCTGCCAAGGAACTGCGTAGTACCCATTGTTATTGTTCGGTAACTGCGTTACCCATTGTTTATGAGTGCTCGGAAGATCGCACGCTTCGTTCTGGCTGCCTAAACCGGCCAGAGAAGGACCGATATGTCGTTTTGGCATATGGGAGCCAGTTTGGAGCCAGCGATGTGCCATTTTTCCAGTTACCGCAGAATCCCACGTGGGCAATCGATTCAGGTGTCAATCCGGTCAGGCCATACTCACCACTTTTGCCCTAGAAATAAAAATGTATAATATGACATAACGCAATTCATCAAGTTAGCCGCGTATACCGTGGACCATTCTGCCCCCGATATCCATTCTCGTTTCACTCTCCCCTGTACGCCGGTACGCTCGTAGCGCGAACGCGATAGCGTATGATACCGGATGTTTTATTACTTTGCAGGGTGAGTGCGTCGCATGGTATCCAAAGCGTATAACACACGAGAGTGCATATGATACGCTATGGGTTGGTTGTATCGTGACGCGATTTTCCATTCGGTCGACTCGGGCTAGCGGGACGTTCGTCACGTACGCTCTCCTCTGCGCTCGCGTACACGTTCGTGGCATTTCAGATTAGAAGCGAACGTGACGAAATGACGTACGATATATATATATATATATATATAAAAATATATTTATCTGTCTACATATATATTTGTACATATATATATATGTATATATATATATATATATATATATATATATATTAATGCAATGGAACGGAGGAAAGGTGTGCAGTATTACTGTCCTTTATGGTTAATATATTACCGTGAATAATTCGTTAGATAGAAACAGAATGAAGGATTAGGATGATACGGTGCACGATACAGTGGAGATAGAACAGAGTACAAGACCGGATGTAGCTCGGAAATAAAGTACCACCGAGACAAGGGAAGCTCCTCACTCGAGATGAATAAATACTCGAACTTTTCTCGTTATATTTGCATCCATTATGAATCCGAGGAACAATTCCACGAGGTACAAAAATCTTTGTGATTTATTGAAACGAGTTCAGTTTCTGCGGGACCGTACAGAGAAGGGAGAAGAGCTTTACGATACCCATAACCGCTGCCGGGGAACAATCCACGGCACGCCACTTAAATCTTTCAGTGAATTACGAGTGCTCCCTTAAGCCGGTGCTCTCGAAAAGTAGACGCACTCTTTCTCGCTAGACGGTATAATAATATGTTTCACGGTACACCCGCGAAGTTGAAGCCGCGCTGAGCAAGAAGCTCCGCAGCGCGTCTCGGCTCCGCGGTCGTAGTCGTGAAACTGTTAAATGAAATTCCTCCTACGCAGAGAGAAACTCTCTCTCTCTCTCTCTCCTGGTGGAAATGGCCCGAAGCATCCGGAAGACCACCGTTACTTTGTCTCGAATGGAATTTCTTAGGGACGTTATCTTCGTCCCGGTCGGGGCAGGAGGAGTTTCCCTTTTGATTGCGAAAAACGGTGAAACTCATGGCGCGAGAAGGAGTCGAAATGAAGTAGCGACCAGCGTTAAAGAGATGGGCGGTTCCATGGTGGCGAGTGTACTCTGGCAAGGGGTTATTTTTTTTTCTTCATTTTTTTTTTTCATCCTCCCTCGAGGTGATCATGGGGTGGAGTGAGAAGGGGGAGAGACGCGAAAATGGATGAGAACTGGTGTCGTCTGGGTTTTCGCGAAAGCCGAAGGAGCGAGAGAGAGAGGAAAACCGTCCGGACCGCCCGGACCGCCAGGACGCGGACGAGAATGGAGGGGTGGTAAATTAAAACTCGGCGTCTTTCAGGCTGGGGTGCGGTGGATGCAAGGCCGCCTCTGCGTTTTCGGGGGTGATGGACGAGCGTCGCCGGCGTCGGTGGCCGACTCGACGTCGCCGGCGTCCGGGACCAGAGACCATCCCTTCCTATCCCTCCTCACCTCGAATCCCTCAAGCCCCTTCTCGCTACTCGCCCGGAGTAAATCGCTCTGGGACTGCAGTTATGCAGACTACCTATGCGTCACTCGGGCATTATGCGTTCCCTGGTCCCGCTTCCGAGCAACGAGACGATATATACTATAGTTATACCGCACGCACTACGGGACAATCCAGCATTCGAAAACGCCACCCCAGGGACCGACGTCGTGCGGGCGTCGAGGAGAAGAGGGCTCGGATCTCCCCGCGCTAAAACGAGAACCACAGATGCTCGGTATTATATCAGCCGAATGGGATGTCGATAGATTATTTTCAAAATATAAAAGACGTTAATTTTTTCCGCATGCACGCATAAAAAAAAAATTATTTGACGGCGACCGTTCATTTGGTTTGAGTAAAATATTTATTTGATTGAAATAAATATTTATTTAAATCAAATAAATATTTTACATAAACCAAATTAACGTTAGCCGTTAGATAAATTATTTTGCTGGATGTGTGGCTTCGATTTCGTATTGAGTCGCGGGTCGACGACAATGATTGTCAGTTTTGATACAACATATTTTATTCCAACCAAAAATCATATTTATTTATCTTTCCTGAAAAATATGACGAGCAAGGATTGGAGTTGCTCGTCATATGCGGTGCTCGTCGTTGCCCAGAAGATTTTTCGTACGGTCAGTGACTCTGTGTAGGGTGAGGAAAATTGACCGTGACATCGATCACCCTCGTAATTAAAGGATCAGTCTTGGCCAGGGATTGGAAGGGAGGAGAGGTGGAGGATGTATGTATTTTCGAGCTCGAGCGACACGTTGCAATAATCGTCGATGGCCCAGCGGTCGGTGCACACATATGCGTGAAAAGCGTTCCATGCACGTATCAGCTAGTCGAAGTTGGAGCGGTCCCTCTTCTCCCGATCGCGGTGGAATATCGAGAAGGGGCTGCGGAAGAACGCCGGGCCCGCTCGAGATAATCCCACGGATTATTACGACGTAGCAGCAGCAGCAGCTAGGAGGCCTCATAAATTTCGTGTCCACGTTCTGGATGCTGGGCTAACAGTGTATGCGCTTATGCGCCGCATGAGTCACGCGGGCTCGAGCGACAACGGGGAACCCCGAGGTTGCATGGACCGGAGAGCGAACGAGGGGATTGGATTATCTCGGTAAGCCCGAGAACGGAGGATTCCACTAGCGCCAGCCGTACGAACGAAGATTTCAGTCCGGTGTAAAAACTCGTTTAGATGCAGTGAAATGAGACGTGGCGAACTCACGGTTCGCGAGCTTCGAGCTCCGGGTGGGCTCTCGCGAAGGGTCGTTTCTCGTTTCGCGACGCCGGATAAAGGGAACTGAAAGACTAAGGGAATTCGAATCGTTCACGTCACCATTTATCCACTAATAGAACGTAAATAAATTTGGTAAAATTTAACACGTAGAAAAATATATTACGTGACTTTAAGAATCTACACCCAGAAAAATCATTTATTTGACGCCCACCGTTCATTTGGTTTAAGTAAAATATTTATTTAATTTAAATATATATTTATTTTAATCAAAAACAGATTTTACTTAAACCAAATAAATATTTTACTTAAAACAAATAAACGGTGGCCGTCAAATAAATTATTTTTCTGGGTGTATAGAGTAGATGCAGTCTCTTTCACCACCGTACCATTTTTTTTTATAAGAACTTTTTTTATAAGTTTTGTCACTGAATATTTTTAGCAAAAATGGACCAAAGACAGCCACAATCCATACACCTTCCTGGTGCTCTAAATATTTTGATATCTGCTATTTTCATTAAGATAGGTATTACTGCACATAGTATGGTTTGCGAGATCCACAATAAGTTTTAGCTTCCTTTGATAAATTACGATTAACAAAAAAAAATTGACTTCCACAATGAACAAGACTTTGATCAACAGTGAAGAGAACCATTTTTTTTATTACTGAAGTATTTTTTTGTTTTGTAATAATGACTCACCGACAAGCGCGAAATCATGAAAATTGGATTTTCCTCTCGTCAGCAATGGCCATATCGCGGCGTCACGTTTCGTCGGAAAGAGTGTGAATGAGAGAGCGCCGAGGAAGGATTTTAATTAAAGTAAGCTGGAGCAGACATCCTTGACAAATTGGCCAGCGAGCCAGCGCGGGTATTGTAAATCAGTCTTTCCGTACAGTAGCGACGACGAACCCTTCGCCGGTTCGCGCAAAATGACTTCACCCTTTCCTCTTCCTCTCCCCGCCATCCCGTTCAGACGTCAGCAAGCGAGCTTCAGCGTTCCGTTTCTTGGACAGATGATACGGCAACGGCGTTGAAACCAGATAAAGCGCGAAGGCGGAGATATCGGAAAGTTCTCGAGTTCGTTAAATCTCAACACCGGTCGCTCAACCTCGAGGCGAATCGATGTCGCGCCGGTTATGCAAGCCCCGTAGCAATATTCAATTTATCCCTATATACATGTGTACTTATATATAAAAAAAAAAATTATAAATAAAATTAAACTTTAATCTCCGTATAATTTGTCGACGGGCTCAGAAGTTTTCATCCCTTCGAGCGAGACGTGTAAAATCCGAGTTAGCATAAACCGTACTGAACTTCGTACGAGAATCCCGGCAAGATAAAATCCCGGGTGAACGCCTGGCGAGCCCGCAGAACGGAAGTACAGCAGCTTACGAGCGAGCGAGCTCTCGAGGATTTCAAGCTTGGCGCAACCTTCCTTCCGCGAAGAAAAGAAGAGAGCACGACGCTGTGTGCACCGCCGCTCAAGAGTTCCCCGCTCTCTCTTGTATTCAAATGAAAGAAAATCCTCGTTCGTTCCCCAAACACGCCACACCTACGAGCGCACAGCAGCCGGCTCTCCCTCACTTTCCCCGTTCCACCCGTACGCCATAGTTGGTAAGTTTCAGTGGAGGAGGAAAAAAGAAGGATCGGAAGATGCGGCAATGACGACAACGGAAGAGCTCCGGTAATTTCGACAAGCACACTTGCCCGTCTGCGCTAAATGGGGTCTACAGGCGGACCTCGGTTGCGGCTTTTCTTCTCTAGCGCGACGATTGCTAAGTTTCGGTGAAAAGAATACCTTCCGAAGCGGTAACGACGAGACTGAGGAGCTCCGGAAATCTGGACCAGAGACACTTCAGCATCCGCGGTAAATGGAATGGATTGCGGTTGGATTGTGGTGGATTGGAATGGATTGCGGTTGGATTGTGGTGGATTGGAATGGATTGCGGTTGGATTGTGGTGGATTGGAATGGATTGATTGGGGGCATGTACCCCGTTTTGCCCCAGATGGTTTTTATTTAATATCCTTGCTAAACCAGTGCCAATACAATGTTGGTGTGAAAAACAATGGATCTATGCTTTCGGTATCATTGTAGCAGGTTCTATTGCTTAGCGTCCCCGTTCTGCCCCGGGTTCCCCTACATGTACAGTAGGAACTCGATTCTTGAAACTTTTTTGCATCTAGCGTCACGCTAACGAGTTATCGCCGTCTCTCGATGGATTCGAGGCACGAAGGGTTAACACGAATCCATCCGGAGACGGCGATAACTCGTTAGCGTGACGCGAGATGCAAAAAAGTTTCAAGAATCGAGTTCCTACTGTACATTATCCCGCCCGAGCTGTCCAACGGCTCCCGTTCTGCCGTTCTCTCCTCACACCCGAGGGATCTTGCAGTCGTCGCCCGCGGGAGTGTCGCCGGGAGGGTTGAAGTAAGTAGAGGTAACGTTGCACACAATAGAAAGTACGAAGGAAAGTGGCTTCTTAGCATCCGAGATTGCATTAGTCAAATTCTTAGTCGCTCCGGAGTCCTCTTACGCTCTGTGCCCCTCATCCTCCCGCCACCCCCTGCCACCCCATCCGTTTCTCTTGTTGTAAGTGAAAAGAAAAGTTGAAGAAAAGGGGGAGAAAAGCGAGTCAGACCGAGAAGCCCTTGGGGCACGATGAGGGAGATGAGGATAAGGAGAAACAGCCCGATGGAGAATCGGCAAAGTGAAAGAGGGATGGATAGGGAAAACCTGCCGGGGATTTCTCGCGCTTCTCGGGGGGCTGGCTCGGAACACTCGAGTGTACGCGTACGGAAGCAGCCGGGCCATCGGCGAAGGGTGAGAGATTCACCCTGTACCGAGCATGCTGCACGTACCCGCGACCCCGCCCCGATCCTCCGCTCGCATCTCCCTCAGGCCCCCGAGCCGGGCTTGCATTGCGATGTAATGCGAAACTAAAACAGAATTATCCGCGGGCACTACTCCCTCGGCCCGTGGATACGAGGGTGGCAATGGCGAAAGACCGGCCGGCAACTGTGGCCGGCGAAGGGTTTCAACGTGTGGGGGGACGATGGTACCGAACGTGGCCGGTATCTCTGCATACTACCCACCATTCCCGTTCTCCTATAACGCGATAGTCGTTAGAAATTGGTGTACGAGCGAGCCCCGGCTTCGGGATGGTACGTGCGTTCGCACTATAAGCTTACGACATCGGACAGTCTTCTCTCACGCGGAACAGTCTCGCTAAGACAATTCGGATGACTGATTAAACATTTTTTTTTTTATGTCTCTTTCGGTTTGAAAATCTCATTTTTTAACCGGAAGTGACGTTTTCCGGTATGACTTCACTTCCGATCGAAAAATGAAATTTTCAAACCGGAAGTGATGTATTTCCGGTACGGTGTCACTTCCGATTGAAGAATGAAATTTTCAAACCGGATGTGAGGTATTTCCGGCATGATGTCACGTTCGGTCAAAAACCAAGATTTTAAATCCGGAAGTGACGTTACAGAGAATATTTTTTATTTTTATCTGGTATGTATCTCGTCGAGCGATAATTCGCAAGGGTTATTTGTCCGACGTGACAGAGCCAACGGAGCTTGATACGGGTTGTATTCGTAAACCATAATAATCCGCCGTATACGTGGACACGCGAATGTCAAGCCGGTTTGTACTTCGGAGCAGCTCGAGTACATAAAATCCCATGCGCGCAGTTTGTCCCGTGTGCGTGCGTACGTCGATTGAGATGAAGAATCAGCCCGTCCGAATGTCGAATATAACAGACGGCGCGACGCCGGTTTCCCGCAGCGGCTACGATGAAAAAGAAAAAGAAAAAAAAAGAAGAACAAACTACAACGCGTCTACCACCCGTACAACGGTGTCCCGTTAGATAGGGGGGCAAAGACAAAAAGACAGAAATACAGGGTAAAATAAAAAAAAAGTACGCACAGCGCACGCGGAGGATTCGACGTATCGTACCGAGATGAGTGAGCTTCGGCATGCGGGCGTCCGTCATGCGCGTCTCTCTTTTTTCCCTATTTTCCCCATACCTTTCCCTCTCGTTATACATCGTCCAAGTGTGGGGGGGGGGGGGGGGGGGGCTCGTCGGTCCGCCGTGAAATTCCCCGCTTGCGATTTTTTCTTCTTTTTTTTCATCCTCGAAATTATCGCATCCGTCAGAACGCGCATCGGATTGACAACGCGCCCAGCGGGGGCGTTTCGGTGTGGTCGCTCGTTTCGACGATCGAATTACGCGTTGTCAGGACGTCTCCTCCCCCTCCCCATATCGGGCAGTATTCCGTGTTCCGTCGGTGCTCCTGGCAAGCTGGCGCGATCGCACGGGAGCGCGAATAGTGCAACCCAGCGGCGAATCAACTGGTACAGGCCCACGCTATAGATACGTTTCCCCGTTCGATGATACCGTGCGTATAGCAGGATGCTCTCCATATCCGCGAGGTCCTTCGCGTCTCTCCTCCTCCGGGTGTTCCACCTATCCGTCTGTATCGCAGACGCATCGGGGGAACGCCAGGCACTTACGATATACATTCGGGGCTTGATTTGACGAGCTCGCGACAGTAGACAGTCGGAGGATCGCCATCAGCCGCTCCGCCATCTCATCTCGCGGACGGAAACCCGGCAATGCTATCGCTTTTAGCAAAGCTGCGTGCACTCCTCATCGTCACCCTCGATTTTGTGCTGTATGCACGAGAGTCGGGGAAAGGGGAGGCAAGCTCGTTGTCGCTGAGTCTGCGAACGATCGAGCGGAACAGGGACGGGCCGGCCCAACCACTCTCGCAGGCATATCCGGTTTCAATGGTATCGATAATCATGTCGGTGCATCGACCAGCATGCAAAATTCGTGTCTCCCGTCCCACGCGCGACCCTCTGTACGCTTCCCTGCTTCGTCTATTATCGATTGTCTGTTTCTAGAGCGAGACGCGTTGTTTGCAGCTGCAGTTGAGTGCGGAGAAATGGATGGCATTTAACGTCAACCAAACAAATGGATATTAGGACATATGTTGAAATAGCGAAGGAAAGGGTTGGTTTTTCGTGAAATTTAAGACGGGTGTTGCGCAGGAAATATGTTAACTTCTAGTGATAAAGTTGCATATTAACCTACACTTCATGCATCATTTTTGCTACCTTCTAACACGTGATTGGGGTAGATACCGACCCCACGCGTTTCTTCTACGTCCAAGGCTCCTATGAGCAGTAAATGGGGTTTTCCGCGCAGGAATCTCTTCGTTTTTTAATAAGGAAGGGAATGGCATGTGACAAATCCGATTTTATTAAAATTTAGGGTGTGAAGATTGCACTTAAAGCTCTTAAAGCCTAAAACCTAACGAAAATTAGCAAAAATCGAATTTCTTAAGTATGGGTGGTTTTCCACCCATAGATGAGTTCGAACGTTAAACTAAAAATGAAAAATGTGTCGATACCGCTCGCTGGATTTCAAAAACCTCCGCAAGTGTGTGCCAATCCTCATTTTTTTTTGTCTTCTTACAAATTCACATTCCCAATTCAGCTAAAGACAAGTTCTACCACACCCAACTCTACCCCGGCAGCTTGTTAACGTTTCTGGCAACCGCTCGCTATGCGGTACCGCTTATAGCCCGTCATCATTGACGCTCCCTGCACGCTGATGCCGGCGTAACGAAACTTCCAACTACGAGAGACGAGCTACGGAGAGCTCCGGTGTACATGTTATAACTATAAGTCTCAGCTGAGTACGAGCCAGGGGTTTCGGAATTGTGTCCTGGATGTCACGAAACTTAACTCGACGCTTGACGAGCAACGGCGATGAGACTGCAGAGGAAAGCGTCCCTACGCCGTTTAACTCTACTTACGCCGAGGAAAGAGAGACGAGGAGAGGATCGAGGTCCAACTGTCTCACGGGTCTCGTTAGACGAACGATGACAACGCCGAAATCGTCGGATCGTATGATACGCTCTAAGGAGCTCTATTGTGTCCCATTAAGTTCCCTCGATTTAACCGAGCGTCGTTCCACCTATTTTTACATTCAAAGCTCATTCTCTATCGAGAAAAAAAAAAACAAATAAATCATAGTTGGATTTTCGCCAGGAATCAATTGAACTTGAGATCCCCATAAAAGTTTGTCAATCTCATCCAATCCATCCATCTATTCACGTGACCTATCCGGAATTATTTTACTCGACGCAGCGTTCGTTTCGTTACAGAGCGTGCTTATAATGTAGCTCGCACATACGCGAAGGGCCGTGCAATTTCATTTTCTCCCATTTCCTTGTACCCGACACTGGTGCCTCCCGTTTCTCTCCATCCATCGCGGACTCTTCCTCATTCTATCCGCATCTACTCGCGAGAGTAACAAGCGCATTCAATGCCGACTTGATTGGACCCTCGGATGCTGCTGCTGCTGTTGCTGCGATACATCGTCGTCCCCAGCACAAGGAGACCTGTGCCGCGTCTCGACAACCGGCGAGGCCTTCGATTCGATTATGTTACAGCAGTATGCGACACACGGAGTAGCTTAGAGCGCACTACGACCGCTATACAGTAATACAGCATCCGCGAGTCTCGTTTCTCTCATCGCGTAACGCTCCATCCTCCTGCAAAGGACGCGACACGAATGACGGTAATAATAATGACGATAACAATAATAAGGAAGACGCGCGAGCGTTATCGTCGAACGATAGAATGCGAGATAATGAAGACAGTCTGCAGGTCGCGATGCACCGAGAGAGACTCCCTCGAGAAGAGACACGATGAGGCACCCTCACGATGTGCGCACAACCGAATGCCAGATACACCGGGAATTTATAATGTTAATGTTTTTTTTCCCCATCGCAATTGCAATTTCATTTCGGTAATTGGTATAACGAGACAATTATAGCGGACATAAATTATACGGCAGCGGAGCAGCGGCGGCAGCTGCGTTATTGAGTGTCTACCGGGCAAAACGGACCGTTTTTATCAATTTTTTTTTTTTTTTTCGTGGGACATTAAATATGAAAATTCGCATTCGAAGCCACGCTCCGTTCTGCCCGCTCGTCCGCTGCCAATTAAATGATAATGAAAGGGCTCAATTTCGTGCATTCGCGGTGTACGGCCTACACCGGATAATTATCGTGACGTATGGGATAATTAACAAATGCCCGGACGAGTGAGAAAACTTGTTCCGTACAGAGAGTGATCCCGGTATCGAGTATTACACGATGCTGCTTTGAGTTACCACGCGCATGCACCGTGCTCCGAGTACCGAGACGGAAGATGATCAATTGCATTATTATTACAGCTCACGTCGTACGGCAATCCGAGGGTCGATTCATCGTGGATCGTTTAGCCGAGTGATTTATCGTCGGTCGCTGGATTCCCGTGAAAGACAACAGATATAATCGAGGGCTGTGTGCGCATTTCGGTGAAACAAGCGAAATTCGTTGCTTCAAAGAGTTATATACGTACATAGAGATCCACGGCGGATCGCGATAGCGTCGGAGAGTACATAGAGGCGGAGTGTGTATATTTGGAGCTGGTAGTTCACGTGGAAGAGAACCGAAGGGTAGAGAGAGGAATCCGGCGAAGCAGGCTTGAGTAATCGTTTCGAACCGGGAGCGCACCGGCTACGTACTTCGTTTACGCTGTTTCACTCTTGCACGTTGAGTTTCTCGTATCGGCGGTGTGTTTTCTGTATAACACACTGTGGTCTTTCTCTTTCCGACTGACGTTACACTCGGCGGAGGGAATCTCGAAGCGAGAAAGAGGAAGAGGCGCTGCCTGTACAGTCTCCGCCACCCGGGGCTTAATTACGGTTTATACACGTCCGAACTTCTTCGACTGCACAACACCCGACCTCGAAGATTTATCGTCGAACGGATTGAAGGAGGTCTCTCTTGCTCTCCCAGCTCGAACATAAGCGGAGTGTATCTCGGCTCCGTTCGGGGACCTGTCCATTGGCTCGCTAACTTTCTTTGCAGAACGACCGTACACTTTATCCACTATACGGACAAATAAGCGATTAATTTTTGTTACGTCATCGTTATAAGGGAGAGAGTGCGAATATCGCAAGGGGTGATTTCAGAGAATCGCGTGGTTACATCAAGACGAATATGGAGTTGTCTTGTTGAGCAGATCGGAACGAAAGGATTGAACAGGATTTCGTCCTTTTAGGTGGTCCAGATAAGTTTCTGGAGTCGACTCTTTCCTGCGCATAATTTCTCCATCGGCGTTCAGAGATTTAGTTACCGAGACTTTTTTCTCGTGTCTGACGTTCCGCTGGAACGATTTTCATCGTCCCCCGTTCGTGTCAGCGACTCGGAATGCCAACGTGACCTCTCCGCTGTGATCTTCATTCCTCCCCCAGCGTTTAAACTACCAAACGACGTATCATAAATTAATTGTGCAGTGCACTATGTACGAGTTCGTCCCTCGTACATTCATTGTTTCGTTAAACCGGTCTGTAAATTCGGTTGGCGGCTCTTGATGCAGCTGACTTATTGACGCGTGAGTTGCAACGCTGCAGTCGGAGGGTGGAGCGCCGTTGAGAATGTTGCACGGCACACGAACAGCAATGAATCAGGTCGGAACCGTGAACATTGAACTCCGAACGATTAATTTTCATGCCGTTGTAGAGTCATACGTGGAATAAATTTCGACCCGGTTGCTGCGATGATCTTGAACCCTTCGTACCGCCTCGTGAACCAGCAATTTTGGAATCTTCCAACATTTGTCTTCATCGAATTCTCGAGCTTGCCTCGGCTGCGCAATCTTGCAAGCACTGACAACCCTGAATCCGCACATATTTATGAATATAATCCAAAGTGGGCGAAACAAAAAATAATGTACATAGCCAAGAGGTCGTTTTCTTTGCCCTTTGACATTCCGCCGCCTTGAGATTCTCGGGGTGTTCTGCTTCGCGCACACCCAACGGAAAATCTCTCCGTGGTTTGTGCTGGGTTTGCTCGATCGTCATGGCCCAGCAGTAAAATCCGAGCCCGAGTCAGGGACTGGTTAACTACGTTACCCACGCTGGTTCTGACGCCTCTCTTCGCCTCTCCGCCCAGAGCGGCGCAACACTGCAACGACCCCCGCGAACGGATAACGAGAAAATTTACATAATCCCACGCCATAATGACGTTTACGTAGGAAAACCGCATCGGGGATCGGGTGAGGCGGGAGAAATCCCCTCCCGCTCGGGCCGTCGCGGCTCGGCTCTCGTAACGTCATTATTATTGAATCAATGCCTCGTTTCACATCGCTCATCTGCGCGAAGGAGCGAGAAGCATGGAGAGAGCCTCGCCGTCTGAGGCCGAGGATGGCTGAAGATAAGAATGAAGCTGGAGATGAATAGAATGACGAGAGTTCAGATCCCGCTGTATCTATCATGAGCCGCGACAGACCGGAGTTGATGGTGGAATAGCGAAACGCTTTGGAGGCGGAATCGCGGGAGTCTCCGTTGCCGCTAATGCAGACATCGGAGTTATTTCAATCCACGATCATTGCGAGGAGGCTGTACAGCGGACGGGACAGCGTAAGAGTCGACGGGACACAGTGGGCCGCCTTATCGTCGCCGCAGTCATTGCCGCGGCTCGTGGCAGCTTCCAGACACCAAGACTGATCACCGGCGATTTATTCGTGCGGCTAACATAATTCTTACATGGTGGCGCGACGTCGCCATTTTGAAATCTGCATGCCTCGCACGAGGGGGGGGGGGTCGATGGAGTGGAAAACACGCGGTTCATCGCGGACGTTTTTTTGATACGCGTCGAACGGGAGAACGGGAACGCGTTATCTGGGTCAATCCTTTCATACCTTGACGTCAACGTGAACGTCGTGTTTGTTGAAAATAAAAGAATGAAATAGAAACACCTGTGTCGAGCTACCCGAAAATACAACATGCCCGATGCGTCAGCAGAGGTGGAGCACACGCTGGAGATAGACCCAACGATATCAATTTGGGCCGGTGCGCACATAGCGGTTCGTCGATCCCTGTTCGGCTATTATAAAGCCTATCGGCGCTCTCCCGTGGCTGGCCCGTGTTTTCATCTCGGCATGTATGATACCGCTGTGCTCTGCCGCTTTTGCTCCAGTCAGGATATTATCTGGTGCACGAAAGCGATGCGCTGGCGAAAACGGCGAGCCTGCTGGAAACCTGTGCGAAGGCTGCGCGATGGTGCTGTGCTGTGCGATGCACCGTGCTCCGTGCAACGGCTTTCAGAGAAGGATGGGAGCGCACTTGCCGAGGTGGATTCGAGAGAGATAACATCAAAGCACGCAGCTCCGGAATTCTCATTCACTCTCTTCCTCTCTCGCTGGCTCGGCTTGGAATCTCCTCGCTAAAGCTTCCCCGCGCTCTCGCTGAGCACGTGAGTCTGGAGCCGGATAGAAGCGAGAGCCGGGAGGCAATGGAGAACAGAACTTGCGTGCGTGATGCTGAAGCTTAGACTATACATCCGCGCGAATCTTCTCTCACGCGTCGAACGCGTCTTTTGTATGAAAAAAAAAACACTTAGGAAAAGTTATAAAAATTCTTACACGGAAAGAAATGTCGCCGTTGGGCTGAAGTCTCGGCGGATTCATCACTTTACTATTGCCCATCTGGACCTAGGAATAATAAGAAATGTCCGTCTACTTGGATGATTGTGGACGTACCGAGTGGATTTAACAAAATGACTGGGAATTTTAATACTTGTCTATCCAAGTTCACATTCTATGTGTCGATGTGTAGGCCAGCTTTTTTTTCACTGGAGCTTATTGAAGAACATATGAAATATTTTGACGCGCCGTGTATGTATTAACCTACTAATAAAGAGGCTTTGTAGGTCTTTCGCGCGGGGCTGATGAGACGGGTATTCCTGAAATGTGCATGTACGAGAGCTTTAATAGGTACGTCCGTGTGTCAGTGTCTGTATGTTCGACCATAAAGCGACGCTGATTTGAAACGGTAGCTAGTATTAAAAAATTCTTATACGGAAAGGAATTTTGCTAATGGTCTCTACTCTCGACGAATTCATCGCTTTACATTCCCTCTGCATCTGGACCGAGGAGGATTAACAAAAGTCCGTCAACCTGGACGATTGTGGACGTACCGACTGGATTTAAAAAAATGCCTGACAATTTAAATACTCGTTTCCCCAACTCCGCAGTATATTCAGTCAATGGTAGGCCAGATTTTTTTTACACCGGAGCTTATCGAAGAACGTTGGGAGTGTTTTTCCGCGGATCCCTAATACATACCACTAATAAAGAAGCTTTGTGGGCCTTTCGTGCGTTTCTGGTGAAACGGCTATTCCTGAAATGTGCATGCATGAGAGCTTTTATTGTACGTCCGTGTGTGAATGTGTGTGCACGAGCATAAAGCGATGCTAATCTGAAACGGTAGCTCGCACATCGCCTCGAGTGAGGCAACCGTGGTGCGATACACCGTGGTCTCTCTTTCCCGCCGCTCTTGCCTTCCCGCGAGTCTTTCTCGCCAACTGTTCACTTGCTGCTGGCGCTGCTCCTGCCGCTGCTTCTGCTCGCCCGAGTAACACGCGGTAGCTCGCTCGCGAACTGGCTCGAAACTCCCTACGGCTCGGAGCGAAGATCCCGGGGGGAGATTGGTCTGTTGTACCCCATTCACCGGAATAAACCGTGAGGCTGTGGTGCCTAAGTCCCTCTCACTCAATGGGGCTCCATCAGAGAGAAGAGTAACCGGAGCAGCGGTAAGAGCAACCTCTCCTCGACTCGTACCACTCGTTAGTCTCGCTAATAGACACCGGCGGGGTTGTCGATAACGCCAACCGCTTCGCGAAAAGTCGCATTCCGCACTTCTCTCCGGCCAGCGCTTCCGCCCTGCGCGCCCTCGCAACGTTGCGCGTCAAAGTCTTCTCTTTCGTTCAAGATGAAACTTTGAGACATGTTTTATTGATGTTTGCTTCACGACGAACTCGCGACCGATCGACCCAGCAACCGGCAACTTAACTTCGCTGCGACAATTCGATTTAAATTCAGGCTGGTTTTCCCATTGCGAGCTTGGAGATGCAACTTCGCGCGAGGCAGCGGGCTTTTTTCGGAAACGTTTACCGTACCAATTGCTCCTGTAGCGTGGTGCGAGCGCGTATGTGCGTGGGGCTGTTGAAAATTTAAAATCTGGAGAGTACTCTTGTAGTCCGTGTGCGTCGGTCTCGCTCTCCCGCGCTACGCTGTGAATAGGATTTCCGAGACGGAGAACTGCGGGGCGATAGAGAGAGGCGAACAGGAGGGCGACGGCGAGCGCGTGCTAGAGGCTAATGGATTCGCGAACCGCCGTGTTCACCCACACTTAGCACACACTGGCCGTATATCCCTCGCCTTTTTGGGATACAGGCTCCATCAAAATCGGCAGCAGGTGTTCTTCTACTAGACAAATCAAATTGTCGTTAAGAAATTCGTCGCTGAGGAGTTTAAGGCCATGTGAAAGATGTACCACGTGAGATATGAGTGCGAGAGAGATAGATGGATGTTTCGAATCAATGCCATTTAAAATCGACTGAGGCGTTTCACATGTCCTTAAGTTTCAAAAAATCGAACAAATTGAATAACGCTTGTTAGATAAATTATTTGAATTATTAAAAATCATGTATGCAAAGTGTTAGAATTTTCGCCTGACGTCCCCTGTGACGTCAATTACGGTCCAAAAGTAAAATTCCCTTGTGATTCCCTTGTGATGTCATTTCCGGTTTTAAAATTTCAGTTTTCGATCGTCATTCGGGAAAACTTCACATCCGGTTTTAAAATCCCAGTTTTTGACCGGAAGTGACGTCACTCGCGGTCAAAAACTGAGATTTTCGCGGAAGTGACGTTTTCTCTTATGACGGAATTTCCGATCAAAAATGGAGATTTTCAACCTGGAAATGGCGTTCTTTTTCCGATGCATGATACTCAAGTTTTTTGACTTTGGCTGACGTCCTAAATTTGTATCGTAAAATTTTGGTGCACGCTGTAGCGAAGGGTGTACAAAGCACCGGCCATCCCCCCGGTTCCAAGCTTCGCATACACCGTCCTCCTACACGTAGTAATCGTCGGAGTGGAGAGGGAGGTTGTATACAGTGGCGGGCCAGCTGAGTAACACCCGCGGGTTCGCCGAATTTCTCCAGCGGAGAGAAATTAACAGCTGAAATTTTGAAACTCAAATTTCCACTTCTCGAACAAATTTTCGTCGACTTCAATCCGTCTTATATAACGCACCGTATAGCGTCGAAAATTCTTCGTCCGAGAACCCAGGGGAGAGATTTCCTACGGAGACCCGCGCCCGAGAGTGGACTTTGGAGTTTCCATCCCTGCCCCGCCGCCGAAAGACGCTCTCGGTATGAGAATATTTCCCTTCGTATTTCGCTGACTGTGCGAATTCGCGAAGGGGTCTCTCTTTTCGCTCGGAATCTCGAGGGCGGGGAATCCCCGGAAAAAGGGAGAAAGAGCGCGGAAAAAGGAATGAGGAGGCTCGAGAGCAGCGCTATATCTGGAGGGTGTATATAATAACTCCGGGATGGTTTTCGGTAATGTTGCCCTCAGGGCTACCGAATGCGCGCACCTTTCATTCAAATTGGTTAGCCGAGCGGCTTTTATGTATTGCATATAAAAAAAATAATAAAATATAAAAAGGTATGAAAAGAGCTTGGACAAATATTGGCTGGGCTCGGAGAACGAGATACTGAAAGAAACAGTGGTGCTATTATATACCATGTGTATATAGTACGTACCACCTAAAAAAAAAAAATATCCCACCGCTGTATAGAAACACTTTTTTTTCTTCCCACACAGCTCACCGCCGCACGGGAATGCTTGATAAGAAATTCATACGGCCCGATTTACGAACAAAAAAAAATCCCCGCCCGGGCTTTTGGGGATCCGTTCCGCCGCTTCCGTGAGCTGTGTGTGCCCTCGAATATGCATAATTTAATGTTTAAAAATTATGTTTGCCGTGTAAACATCGTTAAATGCGGAAAACCCGACGTTTCATCGACGTCATTGTAGCCAGACGTAAAATAAATTGGTGCCTAAAAAAATACCTCACCTAAATAAAAAATCAGGAAAAATCAATTAGCAACTGCAAAAACCGCATTTTGTTGAGAATCGCATAGAAAGTCCTGCCTCAATAATGGACGGTTCGAAATTGCCCCAGTTTCTCCGGGACGCTCGAAATTGTCGACAAAGTGATGATCCGGTTTGCGCCCAACTTCCTCGGATGTGTGGACCCGATGTCGAATATCCGGTTCCTGCGAGTGCGAACGGTTCCGAAGTGCTTCTGCATTCCGTACGAAACTACGTCCGAGAGACCGGTATTGTGTCTGAAGCCCGTGTCTGTGCGCCTCGAGTTTGTACTTAGAGCGTAGGAGTGCCCCGGTAGATACGGCTCTCGTCGGAAGGCGACGAGAGATGCTTGTACAGCGATCGTCACTTCCTCGTCGGAAGGAGAGCACTTCGAGGCGCGGTGCACTCCCCCGCACGGTTGAACCAACGTCGAGAAGAGCTCCTCCGGTTGCAACAGCGATGCACCGCGCACAGCCCTGACGTAACTGCAGCGAGATTCCCCCTCGGGGCACGCTTGCGAATCTCCTCGAGGCGGGGGCGAGAAGAGGCACGTGGACGCACGTGCGTATCACTCTCTCTCTCTCTCTCTCTCTCTCGTATATGTACGTATATGCGTATCCATTCGGCTTGCCGACGCATAATGCGTGCCGCTACCGGTGCAAGGCCGCTACATTCGCAGTCCTCCCTGATTCCATATATGGACTATGGGGTGCCATATATGTGTTATATATGCGCGCCCGAACACACGAGCGCGGGAGCTGGGAGCGCTGATAACGGTAGGCGAAATACTCGTCTATATGATAATGCGACTCTCCTCAAACTCCAAATTAACCCGTGATATTCGACTTCGCACTGTGCGTTGATCGAGATATATATATATATATATATATATATATGTGTGTGTGTGTGTGTATGTACCGACGGGAATATTTTTTGGTCCATTCGAAGGCTCCATGTGTGAGGCCGCGCGGAAGTGTCCCTGCGAGTCTGGACGAACCGCCGGGTTAGTAAATTTGTTAGAATTAACAAAGTGTTCGTACTCGAACGGGCGAGGATGAGAAGATGAAGCTTTACCACCCAGAGATTTTCACATCTGTGGAATCTCCGCCGCTCGATCGATCGCCGCTCCGATCGAAGTACCGATTTAATCGGCGTAGAAATTCTCATGGGTACGCCTAAACGTTATGTTATTATACCGTACGATTATAATTAACGTCTCGCGGGCTCAGGAGATATAGGAGAAAATAGATTCGAGTTTAGATAGCGAAGAGATCGAAGGGACGATTGCCAACGCGGATGATGCGCGCGTATTAGACACACGCACATGAGAGATCGAAGCCGGCGACGTCTGCGCTGCTCACGAGTTCTCTTAATGAGCTTCCTACTATTTTATCTTTCCCTCTCTTCCCCCCATTTCACTTTTCTCGGGCGACTTGAAATCGATGACTTTTGCCGGCCTTACCGGATTCACCTTGGCTCTAGAGAGAGATCATTTTTTTTGTTTTATTTTTTTTTTCATATCATTCTTTGAGTCAGGACAGACCAATTTATAAACTCACCGAGCGACGGAGTCAGGAAACATTTCTGAACTGCCCATGACTGTGCGATTTGTCGTTCCTCCGGAACCTCGACTCGCGGCTCGGTGTTTGGCTATCGATTTCTACTCTCCCCGTTTTATCGCGGAGCCTCGATAGTCGCCATGTAAAATCCACGGTACTTGCCGGCTCGTGTGCGAGAAAATTGTGAGAGACCGAACGAAACAATGAAACGCGTAGCCGAGAGGGAGAGATATGGATCCAGCAATTATTCAATGAATACATGAATACGGCTCTCGGTTCCCGGGCGTATCCGCGATACATAATGCAGCAATGCAACGCAATCAGACAAGGCCACAATGCTCTTCTCGCTCTTTCGCACAATAAATATCTATATCTGTACTATGCACAACTTGCTGTACTGCGTGGGAGGGAGGGGTTAGGATGGCTCCTCGTACTATTTTCACGATAAACGAGCCGGATAATCCTCGAGTGATTCACGCGCTCCTGGATACTACTCGAGTCTTCAGCGATGCGATATTGTGGTTGCACAACTGCGATGTTTGCAGTGCAGTGAACATTCGCGGAGGGCGGGGATGAAACGAGCGTGAGACAAGGACCAGATAGTGGCGAGAGTAAATCGCACGGGTACGTAGCACGTTTGCAACAGCACGGAACTGTAAGCTACGAATACGGGGACGAGGGGAGAGCGGAACTGAGAGCGTGCCCTGAGGCACGCTGTTGAGTTCCGATTCGCAGCCAATTCCGTTAAAAAAAAAATGAAAACATTTCAGACACTCAGTTTCAGCTCACGGAAGGTTTGTGGGGCGATGCAGGCGAACATCGAAAAGTCACGAAAAAAATGTATGTCAAAGTCTCGCACGGAGAAAAATGTTTTAGCTGCCCTAACAAAATGAGTTTTGCTGACAATGACTCCGTTCGCGCAGCAGAACGATTAGCACAAGCAGCAAAAAATTACTATGTGGAAGCAATTGGTTTCGCTACCACGGTAAAACCTTCTTGTTACGACGACGATTTAGTTTGCTTTGAGAACAAAAGACGCCTGCTGTTATTTGACAGCTGTTGACTGAGACTGTTTTTTATTTTTACTCGAATACAGAGAAACTGTTTCCTCGTGTCTCTTTGTTTTTATTTTTCGGCGTTGAGCGTCTCGAGCTTGTCATAGTTGTTGGCACATATATGCGCCCCACTCAGTTATATAACAACTTTTTTGTCACTGTAACGAAGGCTGCTTTGTTGCAGTAGCAAATCGCTCCAAGCGAGAAATGTTGCTATGGTTAACGATACTAACAAACTCAATTTGTTACCGTAACAAAAATCTTGTTATACAAACAATTTTTTTTCTCCGTGCGCCGCTGCCGCCGCCGTGTCCCTTCACACAGTAAAAAAAAAGTATGTACGTTTACAGCAACTTATTGTCCACACACGTCCAAAATTGTTTATTGGTTAATTTTTCAATCCCATCATCCGGTTCTAGTTTTACGAGCTAAAGTACAAACCAAAATTGTTAATGACACAAGAAATAAAAGGACAAGTTTGTATATTGAAACCTTAACAAACGAGTTTTTTACTTAGTTAACAAAGTTATTTTTACGAAACTTCGCATTCCGATTTTACGAAATTACTTCTGTCCTGTGTACAGAAGCGAGTATCGAGGAAGTGGTGGATCGAGGGTTTATTCTAAATCCCTTGGGAACCCTGCCCCTGTCTTGATTATTCCAAGTCCCTATTCTAAGTAAGTTTTTGAGACATTTGGCGTGTATATACTAGTATGTGTATATATATAATAATAACAGTGTCCACAGCACTCATCCGCGCAAAAAGCTTCGAAGGAAAAGTCGGTATCGACAGAGCCGTTCCCCCGACGCTCGTGAGAATCGACAGGTGTCTCACCAACGTTTTTTTTCCCCGAAACGTTACAGAGAAACTCGAAGGATAGAAATATCTCCACAGTCGACGACTTCGTACGGTAGTTCAGCGTCGAGGGCTTCTATATTTCCGCGTACAATTTTCACCCATTCACAGCGTCCACGTTTATGTCAAGCCAGAAAAAGAATCTTTCTCGTTCTTCGGAACGTTGACAATCTAACATTTTCTTCGCGATACTTCCGTCGTCGAACGATATATACAATTTTTATCCATATTTACTTTTATACTCCTCGGAGCCGTCATCGAATAATTTTGAGATCGCCGAGTATCCAGAATCCCAATTTCGTCTCAAATACATAAATTTCCCATCGAATTTTTATTCACCTTTTTAATTTTCAAGCGAAGCGACGATCGCCCTACCGAGCTCGAGGAGCGACGAATCTGTTCGTCGAGGTTGATGCACCGACCTTACAGATTCGTCAAGCCAGAAAAAGAATCTTTCGCATTCTTCGGAATGTTGACAATCTCACATTTCCTTCGCGATATTTCCGTCGTCGAACGATACCTACAATTTTTTTCCATATTTATTTTTATACTCCTCGAAGCCGTCATCGAATAACTTTGAGATCGCCGACTATCCATAATCCCTATTTCGTCTCAAAAATATAAATTTCCCATCGAATTTTTATTCACCTTTTCCATCTTCGAGCGAAGCGATCATCGCTGTACGGAGCTCGAGGACCGACGAACCTGTTCGTCGAGGTTGATGCACGGACCTTACAGATTCGAGACCAGGGCGGGGTGCAGATTGCAATCGATAGGCAACGGAGGGCAACCCCCGGAGCTGGACCACCCCTAGCCCATTAACGTGCTTCCCCGCGCATAATCCCAGGGCGTATGTCGCGATATTTCGAGTCTCTCGCCCCCCAACCGCGCGTTCGCGTCCCCCTTTGGATACAGGCGCCCTGTTCCCCGCTGCTCCGTCTCGAAAAATACATAGTCATGGACCGTACGTACTGGAACGAGGACCAAGGGGGCTCCGGGCTCTCTTCTGTTTTGCGGGGGCGCGGAAGAACCATCCGACGAGGGGCCCCCTTTTACTTTGGTCTCGGCACTAGCGGAAAATAGTTACAAAACAGACGCGATGATCCGGCTCGGCAGGGGGAGCGAACGGGACCAGGGAAGAGCGCGCAAGGCCGCGGAGGAAAAATGTGCACGGAGAATGCTGGCGCACATGCAGGACCCTTCTCGTTTCTTCTCGGTGGGGAAGGTGGGACGAGCAGGGTGGAAAAGTTGGCCGGACCGATACCGGGGATGGATTTTGATCCTCGTACGGCGGTGTGAAAATATTCAGGGGGCTCTTAATGTCCCGTGGAATCCGCAGGGAATCGCTCGAAGATTAAGTATTCCGAGAGACCCACGTGCGCAAACGACCTCGATGAGTTATGTGTCGTATGCCGCAGTCGTCGAAATTGCTTCGTCGCATGGTGCACATTAATGACACTCTGTATTCCGTACGGAAGGGGCCTTGATGGAATAGTTTTTATTTTATCGGGTGTACGATTAAATTTGCGGAAACGCGAAAAAGAAGGAACACTCCGCAGGAGCTGTAATGTCGCACCGAGTAACAAGTCACCCGCGGACGTGAGACTAATGATGCGCGGGACGGGGATTGCCAGTCACGCGAGAGCAATCTCCTGGTTGCGGGAAATATCCATAAGTTGTGTACATAATGAGACGATTTTATCAAATTTTCCTGCGTATCAATTACTGCTGAATAAATCGATTTTAATCTGAAGATCGTAGCGTTCTGATTCTGAAACCGACGTCCTGTTTTCATCATCGCGCTTCATTGGATTCGGTAGTTTTTTTTACGGTAAAAAAAAATGGATATTTTTTCGCGTAAAGAGCTTTGGAATCGATTTGTTACAAAATGGAAACAACTGCCGAAGCTTCGATCAATTACAGGGGTTTATTCTGAATAAAAACCTTGTGAAAGCGATTGGCGAGCATTCCACATCGTCTGCCAATGTTCCCGACACGAAAAAAAAGAGCAGCCTCGAAATTTTCACGTTGCAATATTGCAATTTTTCTAATTTCATTTCGCGGATCGATGGTCAGAGCCGGGCGCACTCGCCCTCGAAAAGGCAATCATGTATCGCGCCCCACGAACTTCCTCGTAACGGGAAGGGAGGGTACGTACGATGCGCACGGTCAGGCACTTGCACCATGGCGAACGCGCAATGAAGAACGCACTGCACGCGTCGGGAGGGTGGTAACTTTAATGTTTTCAATGCAATTTCCGTCGAGGAAAACAACCCTCCGAAGAAGCAGACCCTTATTTTCGACACACTCAGAAAACACAAAAAAAATCCAATTCCAGCGAAAATTCTACGACAGAGAATTCAAAGAAAAAAAAAAAGAATTGTAAAATAAAAAATCGAAAAATAATTGTGAAATAAAGAATAAAAAAATAATTGTAAAATAAAAAATAAAAAACATGCGGACGCGCGCGAGCGAGAAATGTTCGTCGAGCCTACGAATCTCTTTCACCACGTGGGATAGTCGGGGTTTCGAGACATCCCGGCTCGATCGCGTGCGAAGGATCGCAGCGATGCGGCTGAGCTCCGCGGAGTCGACAAGACTCCGGCATCTCCTGGTGATGTACACTCCATTCGTTTGGTTTCCTTCGGAAAAGCCGAGACACTTGGGCGGAAGACACGACTCTCCGTTTCGCTCTCGCGAATCCGCACATCGCAATTTCGAAAGTGGCTCTGCCGCTGTGGCCTCTCGAGGCTCGGCGTAAATCTATCAGTTCGACGTTTCAGACTGCCAGAGATAGAGGATGATAGCGAATCGAGATGCGACCGTCCCAACTACCGTTCGCACACCCATCGGGTGCCCCGGCAAAGCCCTCTGGTTCATCTCGTCCCCGTCGAATCCTCTCCGTTCACACGAATTTTACATCTAATGACTACGACATCGCGGCCGCTGACATGTAAATTCGTTCCGCTCCATCGTACCGGTTACGCGAGGACAGGTGAAAGATGCTGCGAATTACGGATCTCTCGTCGTCAGCCTGATCGCCCCAAACTCGGCCCGAGCCGAACACAATCGGACAGATTGATAGCATCCGCTGGCACGAATGAGCAAAATTTAAAAACAAAATTAAGCCCCATGCAGAACGAATTCAATGGTACGAAAAAAATAAAAAATCGACACTTTCTAATGCTTCATCGAGAGATGCTGGGCCGTCCAGTATCGTATATAGCGCATGGACCAGCCACGCAACAATCGCCCAACCATTAACTGCCCACATAATTTTGTACGGCTGTTAGCGTTAATTACGACCGAATTATACGACATAAGATATGGCGGGAAAGCGCGAGGGGCAGGAGAGGCTCGCGATCGGACATCGTTTTATCGGCGATTGTCCGACCGATAAATCGTTAGCAAACGCGCGTCCGAGGCGGGATGCCCAGAACTTTGACTGCAATTAGTATGGTAATGTAATGAAAGTGTTTGTGTGCGTGTGCGCTGCGATTGTGGGAAGAGGAGAAAGGGAGTGGACATAACAAGAGATGATCTCGTGTGGGTAACGCATGATCGTACGCACACACGCGCACGCACGAAAACGCCCACGCGCTTACGCAGGATGGACCACCCTGGCCCGCTGCCGGGCGCGGGCTCGGTCGTTAGGTAGTTTCGCCTTTGAAATCACTTAAACTGATTAAGCCAGAAACGTAATAGGGGTCCTGAACGCGCATCAGGGATATTATCTATTGATTGGTGTATGTGCACACTTGCATGTAACGAGCGCCAAGTTCGACGGTTAAGTTGGTGTACTCTGCACTCCAGACTACATGGTATATCGATTTCACTGGCTCTCTCTCTCGCCGCCCAGAACCGGAGCACTCGCAGCTCCCCCGTGATTTACGAGTATCGGCCAATTTCGAATTTTCGATAGCATAGCCCGCTCTCGGCCCGTCGACCGCCCGTCGGACCTATGCACGCCGTTGTAGCCTCCATTTTTCGAGAGACGATGCGGGCGTCTTGAGTGCGGCGGAACTATAATCAATCGCCGGGCATCTGTTATCGTAGTCTCGAATTTATAGCGCTGTCGCGGCTGTACTTTTCTGTAAGCATTCATCGAACGATATTAATGAGCGAACCATTTTTTACAATCTTTTTCATGATTTTTTTTTTTGCATTTGTAGGTAATAAGTAGCTGAAGGGATGGACAGATGTATTCGACATTCGATGCCGAAAGTATTATCTATGTAAAGAAGATGTACAGCAAATTTCTCTGCGAGCTGGGGGCTCTTCGGAAAGATAGAGCGCTTTGGGACCGCACAGACAGACGGACAGACCGACATAAATGAATGCGGTTCCTTACGGGCCACGTACGAGTCGAATTTTAATTTTTTATTACAATGCTTTCTCTTCTTCCATGCTTCGTGTGCAATGAGAAAGTAAAAAAAGCCAGGGGGTTATCGCTTATCAATTATTCATAAAATGTTCAATTTTGATGCGGGCATCTTGAGTGTATTTTTGACAATCTTTCTCATGACATTTTTTTTTTGGCATTTGAAGGTAAGAAGTAGCCGAAGGGCTGAACAAATTGATTGGAATCGCGATACCAAAACTATGTTCTACATACAGGAAACTTACAGCAAATTTTGCTACGATCCGCTAGTTCTTCAAAGAGATCAAAAAGAAGGACGGACCGAGATAAATGCAGTTATAAACAGACCATATTGAAGAGTCGAATTTTATTTTTTTATTACAATGCTTTCTCTTCCTCCATGCTTCGTATGCCATGAGAAAGTTAAAAAACAGAGGATTATCGTTTATCAATGCTTCGTAGAATTTTTGTAACCTCGTGAAACCGAGAGATAAAACGAGTCGGCGATGGTTCGTCGATAGTCGGACCCCTGAGAGCGGTCTAGGACCGAGGCGAATCCCTTCCGATTACTACGACAATATTGTATTCACGTTGTGATCGATGCTCCGCCGTAGGAAGACGTGTTGCGATATGCATTGTGCGAGGAACCCTTCGACACGTGCTGGGACACACGACCAAAACACGTCTGCTCCGTGTATCTCGTTCCGTTCTTTTTCTCCCCCTCCGTCGAAATTCAACGTATGACATAATGATACGTTCGTGAACCGGCACGATTACGTGAAGTGTGCTTGCGCAACGCACGTGTCGCGGAAACCGTGTATGGTATACGACATGAATATAGCGGCTGTGTGTGTACATATCCCACATGATTTCTTGCGCCGGAGTCATGTGAGCTCGCACGTGGAAAACCACGAATTCAATATACTCATTCTCAACCGCACTAACGTGAGGCGAGTGGATCAGCAGTAGAGTCACTAATGTTTCCTATTTCATAAATGAAAATAATTTGTTTTTAACGTCTATAAGTATCGCATAACCGTATCGGATAAGTTGGAGCATAATTTCGAAGAAGGAATTCGATCTGGCAGGTATTTATCGTCGGTAATTCTAGCGAAGGAGTCGAAGGGGAAGAGATGCGCGCTCTCCTGACGCAGCTTCCCGATTTGTAATTTTTTTTTTTTTACTATAGTTTCCCCAATTTGCAACTTTTGTCGAACCTCTTTGACGCTATAATAAAAAAAATTGCGAATTGTTCCTATTGACAATTTCTCGGGCCCTTTGTCCCATTCTTCGGCGCGGCGCTGCCCGGTAATTAATAATTATATCGCTGTTGCCCTTCCGCTTCGTTTGCCTCCCGAGTCGAAGTTATAATTACACTGGAAACAATCAACAATCACCGCAACAACTACGAGGCAACTCGAGTCTCGACGGCAGACTGGCGGCTCTCCGCTATTCTCTGTCTGGCCCGCGCATCGTGCCGACTCGAATCTCGAGTGAGCTCTCACAATACCGCATTATTTTCTCTCCCCCATCGGCTTATTCGCGCGACTGTGGTCGCGAAACTTTATTCTCCAACTCGTTGGAATCTCCTCGAAATATTTTCTCCGACTGCGGACTTCCGTTGTTATCCTCGTCGCTCGTTCGGCCGTCCGAACTCCTCCGTTACGATATTTCTGACAATTTTACCGTTCTAAAGAAATCTCGAGCTCGGTTCACGCATCTTGACTTCCTCTTTTCTTATCTCATTAAATATCTGTACATTATAAATATCTGTAAATGTATTGATAATTGAAATCTATAAATAAATTGATAAAAAATAAATATGCCGATAAACATCGATGTTTCGTCACCTGAACGTCACTAATCAATTTTTTATATTCTCTGTTACAGGTGAGTTGCATTCCCGAAGTATCGACGACGTACAATTCGACAATTTTATTTCCGTCTCGCCGACATTCGTAAGTGTTGCAAGTTTCGACAAGATGCATATAAACGAGCCCCGAGGATCAACACCGAGGCGGTGTGAAACTGACTCAGTCGGTACAAAAAAGTAATTCATTTTTGCACTGAGAGAAAAATCGGGGATTGAGCGAACACACATGAGAGGTTGACCCAAACAAATATTGTTGGCTCAGTGACGATTTCGGTACCTTAACCACCGAGGGGTTGAGTTAACAACATAAGGTTGGCTCAACCTCTCGGTGAGGTTAAATATGGCGGAACTCATGGTGAACTTGAATCAAAAGATCTTCCCAATCGAAAATCCGCGCGGTAGGGCATTAGGGTACGACATAAGTACCGCAACGGCGAAGCTTTTGCATAATTAGAAATTGCTATTCCCGGGTGTATCGAAAGCTCCATAATCAGCTCGTCGGGTATAGAAATACATACGTAATAACGAACATACTTGTGCCTCTCCTCGTCGTTCCTCGCGGCATCGTATCTCCGTATGCAACTGCAGTTCCCTTGTGAACCGCATGCACAATACACAGTGAGATACGCGGTACAGACTCCGGCCTCATCTCTCTCGAGCTTTGCACCAACACAGCATCCGCGTACATCCATCCACGCATACACACCCGAACGTATTATCTTCCCTCGGTGCGCATTTGCTCGTGCACAGCAGTACGTGTAATTCCCACACTACAACACAGACCTGTGTGTATATAGTTACACGACTATAAACTTCGCGAACGCTGGAAGCACCGGTATATTTGCGGGTAACATTACATTATCCGCGTTTAGAATTCTCCTTCCCTAGACGTCTATCTGGTCTATGCATCTGCCGCATATTTTGCCGGTGCAAAGTTGCCAGCGCGGTTCGCGCCGCTTTCGCCGGGTGTATTACGACGTTTGCCTCCTCCGTCGGGTTTACTTGCGCTCGAGTATTACCCGAGTGTCGGAGGCTCGGCGGTATAACACTATGGTTAGTTGTAACACCCCGTTGCACCGCGAGGCGACAGAAGCTCCGTGGCTCCGAAGATATATACGTATACACACACGAAAGTGGCTCTTGGTTCTTCCGTTCGCCGTTGGCGTGCAGAAAGGCTGATGGTGTGCATCGAATTAGGTATATTTGTGCACGTTTTGAACTCCTCGCTGCAACTCGGCAAACAGGCCCAAAGCTGCGGATGCCATTCTTCGTCCTCTTCACCGGAAGGAGAGGAAGGAGATGCAACGCGGTTCTATGGACTTTGGGCCGAATGGAGAGTCCTAAGTTGAAATTTAGGTTTACACTCGGGTTTGAACGTAGGTTTGAACTCAGGTTTGAACGTAGGTTTGAACTCAGATTTGAACTTGGGTTTGAACTTGGGTTTGAACTTGCGTATGAACTTGGGTTCTAACTTGATTTTGATCTTAGGTTTGAATTTAAATTTTAAATCAAATTTGTACATACGTGTCACATTCGGCAGATGAGTATCAAGTACTGGTGTACCCGCAGAATCCACCTCACGTATAGATAGATTATCTTTGAGTGTTTCCAACGACACGAAACGGGCCGTGAACTGTAACGCCTTCGGCGTGTCATGCATACTCCTCCGGCACCTCTTCTCCTCTCTATCCACTCCACTTGCATTGCACAAACCTTCATTGCAGCCTGCGCTTCGCGCCTAAGGCTTCTCCGATAATCTCGCAGAACGCTTGGTAACCCGCGACTCCATGAAGAAGTTTACCCTCCACCCGAGTTTCCACGATTTAGCTGGTTTAGGAGGCACGCACGCGAAGACGCATGTACGGGACGTAGATCTTGTAACTCGTGCAAGTTGCAAGCGCTTTTGAACTACCTTCAATATCAGCCAGATCAGCGTACCTAACTTTGAGCCGGATCTGTTTTAGCACATTTCTCTTCGAGGACGAACAAAAATTTGACATATTTTTTTTACTTCTATAAATATCCGTCTCGAATATGAATATCGAACCAGAGAAATTCATATTACTCGATGGGTTTCGAATCGGATTTAGTGGATCAGGATCGGCGAATTTTTTAAACTATATTCATAGGTCGTGCTGAAATATTGAACCTGCGGTCGTTTGGGCAATGCGGATAGTTCAGTGTCCGAAGGGCGTCGAAGCGTCCGATCATTAGGCCCCGTACCCAGTAAGGGCATGCGCACGTCTCTGTGTGTGTGTGTGTGTCCGCGCGCCTGTATACTCGCTTCGCTGCACTGCTTAACATTCAGCCGGGCGAGCTCGCTGATTGGCTATTAATTATCCGCTCGATACGTCCGAGCGAGAGAATAACGATTAACCGGCACGTATCGCGGGTGTTTGCCCGACGCCTCATCGCCTCTCGTCGACTACAGTGGATGTACACTGTGTCCTCTTCGCCCCATCGATAGATCGTAGATCAGCGGTGAGTAGCCTGAAACGCTTCGCCGCAGATACCCGCATAAATCAAGTTCGTCGTCCTCGTTAATTTGGGATCTTGAGAGGAGCCGACCCGACACCGTCCGTCACCTTCTGGCTTAATAATCCGTCGATCGATTCTCCTGATCGATTATCAACTCGAATCAACGGATAATTATGTGCGACACTATTAACACGAAGGGAATCCGTGTTCACAATATCGACATCATTATTTGCCGACATTGCGTCACACATAATTTTTTAAATTAATCACCTCGATGGAGGTTCCTGCTTAGATGACCCAAAAGTCTTCGTTTCTTTAGAAACATCGTTACAAGAAAAAGAAATTAAATAGATAAATTGCAATGTTTTGCCCAACAAAGTAGATTTAATTTTTTTTATGGATCAATTATTAAGAATGTAATTTGCGACTCGCACCAATAAAAATTGGTTTTTGTTTGCAACGTGCCCTCCCATAAATATCACCCACCCGGACAAGTATGCAAACTCTCCTCGGTGGATCTTCCGGCCGAGCGATAGGCAAAGTATCGATGATTGGATTTACTATTATCACCGTCGTAAAAGCAGCGCCATGGGTTTTACGATCTATACACGCAGCTACACCTAAGTCCACGATATTAAGTGCATATATTGTTTACGATATAGGGTAAACCAGCCAATGAATGAACAAGGCCAATGAATGGACACTTTACATAAGAGCACGTGCATGACGTCTATTCACAGGCTTTTTCGTCTGCCTAACTGTCCATTCATTGGCCGGTTTACCCTATAATCCGAGCGTAGGCAGCGGAGTAAACCGCGCGGCAGGATTTATTCGCAGCGTTCCGATCGCCCCACGCCGAGCGATGGCCTGAGTGGAAAAAGAATCCATAAATTACACAGCGTAGAGCGTCGAACTTCTGTAATAGCAATAATTATCGTACGGGCGGGTGAAGAGTGGCCAGTACGGAAAATTTATTTTCCACTTGCGGTACCTCGAGCGTTCGCGTTACATCCTTTAACCGTTACGCGATTACGATTCCCGGCTATCCGAATGCAACGATGTTGCAACGGAATTGCACGCAGGCGGGCGTGCGTTGAATCGTTCACTCGTGAGAAGCTGTCGTCGATAGAGTAAAACGAAACGTTTGGATACAGTAAGGCATGCGCAGAGGGAAGACCGAACGAGCCGGAGGAGATGCTTTATTATGCCGTACGGTAGCAGTGGCGCGTGCACGTGCGAGAAGGATCGTTCGTGCGGAGTTGAGAGGCTGGCGCAGGCCGGAGCGAGGAGGACCCCGAGGGCTGAGAATGAGGACAGGATCAATGAGCGTGTGCCATGGCGAAAATATAGAACGAAAGGAGAACGGGAGAAACCGCGCGGCAAAGTACACGTGAACTTTGCAATGTGAAGACACTTTGAAATGCGGGCAAAGGGCGGGTCGAACCGTAACGCGATACGAAGTTGTAGGAATTATAAAATATCTGGCACGAAAGCTGCCGGTTAACCCTTTAACCCATGTAGCATAGTCGTAAGGTGAATTGGCTATTAAAAAAATATATATATGTTCCTCATTTTATACCTAATAATTCTGGAACAATTTAATGACGAATAAAGCAGTTCGAACATAATTTCATCCCGAAATTAATTTTATTCGGGTATAAAAAAATTGAGAAGGAAGTTTTTTCAAAAATCTTCAAGAAGTTAAGAATTCTTTTTTATTTCAACAGCTACACACTCGAGGGGTTGATGTAGCCTTGCCAGTACTCAAATCGTGTCTAATAAATTGCTCTGAATTGGTGTTCTAAAAATTTTCGACGGAAGAAAGATTTTCATCCCGATCGTAAGTAAAGTCCCGGGTCGCGCGATCGGACACGAAGTTCTTCTTTACCGATGAAAAACTCTTCCTCCGTCGGTAACTTTACGATAATGCCCCTCGTCAGCCGGCTCGCTCCGATGGTTCATCGCGTTTCGCGTTATTTATAAATCCTCTCGATCCGTTCGATCTGCGAATGTCCGAATGTGTTCGCCCGTGCGTGTGCGAGAGTTGCGGGGTTTAAAGAACGAGCAGCATCGGCGGCGGCGGCGGCGAGCGGTAGTAAAACTCGGCTGTACGGCCTCGTGCGCGCGGTTACTTTGTCGTCCCGCTGGGTATTAAACCATTAACACACCGGGCACGTCCCGTCGAGTAATTTGCTGCACTCGCGTGCGCCACGACCAGAACCCTCTCGTCTCGATATCCACGGGGCCGCGCGTACCATCCGGATCTCCTCGCCCGGTCTCTCGGTTCGATAAGACTCTAGGATACCGACTCGGCTGGATCGTCGATCTCCGCTCGATACACTTCCAACTAATTCCTCCGTTCCGTCTTTATCTCGGCGAGGTCCTCTCGCGTAACTACTCACCGAGTGATCTCGCGAACCAGGACGGTAATCACGGTGCCATCGACGGTGGATCCTCTAATAACTTTTACGATACTTACGACTTCCTGTCCGGATACACGTACCGTGAAAAGGATCGACGCGGAGAAGAATCCAGTCGGTACGCAGGGGTCCATTTAATCAATTATCGAGATCGGTGTATCTCCTCTTTAAAAAAAAAATGCATCTTTCAAAATGCTCTACGAGCAAATATGAAATTCGAGCTCAATCATCGATTTTGTATGTTCCGGACGTTTTTTTCCTTACAATTTTTTTTTAACCTTCTCTGGAAGGTAACGCCTTGTTGTTTCTGGTTTAATAATTTTCAATATCCGACATATCACTGCCGGAATAGATTTGCATAAAGCGATAAATTTATACCGTAAATTAAAATGAAATTATTGAAAAAAAATATTAAGCGACGTCGAAAATGACCTATTCTCTAATTGACGCAAATGTTTATTTACCGCATCGACGAACTTTCACTGGTTCCGCCCACTTGACGTCGAGTTACCGGGCGTGTGTTGCCTCCGCGGTGGTGGCCGACGATGAAAAGTGCATGCATGTTATCGCGTCCGATCTCGAGTCCCCGAGCAACTTATGCTCGACTTTGTACCTGTTTAATACCATCTCCCTCCCCCCCCCCCCCCCACTCTCGCTAATATTCTCAGCCGCGTACTCAGCGAGTCATTACTCACGTTGATTTACGATTCACGACGGATTTGCATTGTGCGGCGCGAGATAGGATATGATAACTCGGGCTACGACCGAAGCCGCGCGGAGTTGCGCATATACGCGCATCGATGAACCGACTCGCACATATTTTACTGCGCCAGCTCGAGGAGCGTGTGAAAAAATGTATGCGCCGCGAACGCGGGTTCGCGACCGGGCGAGAAAAGATAGAGAGACGAACGGAAAATGAGGAGGTACGAGATAGTCCGAGAAAGTCGTTGACTCCCTAAGCACAATGATCGCGCATTGCGTAGGACGCGACTCCGGGTAATACATACGATTATTATTGCCGGCGAGGAAAGAGCTCGAATAATAAAGAAGGAGCGCTTTAGCCGTTGCACAGTTCATCCATAAATTTCGACTTGCCAACTTGGATAAGGTACGACTGCTCGCCAATACCGATTCGAGACTGCAGACCGGCCGAGACGCCGCACTATGCGTAGAGGTATGTTGCGATCTCATGTGTGTGTGTGTGTGGAAATTACACAGAGCGCGACTAATTATTGTAATTGGCGTATTCGAACGGTGCGTACGTACGATGCCTAACGATGCCTGTGGGAACTCGGATTGCGCGCACACGCACGATGAGAGCCTCCAATCGATATCGCCTATCGCCGAAGCATATGTTCGACACGGCTGTTAAATTTTTTTTAATTTTTAATTTTTTTTTTTTTTTTTTTATCTTCGGAGATACACGTTCGCGCGCAGACGAGGTCGCAACCCAAGCGTTTGCGCTAGAGCCGACACGCGCGAATCTCGGGATCTTCCGTCGTTCGAGGGAACCCTTTATCTCCGTGTTTTCGAGCCGGCTCACATACTTACCCAGCCGCGAGGGCGAACACGCAGACAGCGGGTGTGGGAGAGACTTTAATGATTTAACACCTACGAGGGAATCGACTCGATTCGCTCCTACGTCCTGTGATTCCCGACCACGTTTCCGGTCTCGGGCAATGGTGAAACGGAGCTCGATAAAACTGGCAGCATCGACGATCCGCAAACTTTGCGAATGGGCATCGTCGAAATATTATGTTTCAGCCTTCCATCTTGGATTCTCGTGTAAAATATTGAGCAGTTTTTTTCAGCACAAAAAAACGCGAAAAAAGACTACGATTATAAATAAATAACAATGCAGGGCGTCTCATTGGGCATTGGAAAATGAAGATCTCGGCAGCAGCGCGAAGCATGCGGCATCATTTGCGAGTGTACGTAGGAGTGATTTTTCGATATGTCATCCCGAACTTTTAAAGGGATTTCTCTAATTGTGGCTTATTAACGTCATTTCATACCTGAGCTCAAAAATGTATTGTCACAAACATCAATCTGGCTATGAAGTTTTGGTATACCGAAATCTGTTAAGTCATCTTTTGCCGTTCCAACATTTACTGGGGCTGCCAGAAAGTAGCCGTGCCGACGAATCGCAGTGAAACCCATAACTCCCGTCTTTTGCCCTTGCGGGCAGTCGGGAGTAAAATTAAAAGGATTCCGAACTTTCAAAATATTGCGATGCAATATCTGTCGATATTCTGATTTTTTTCTTGGCGGGCATTTCTCTTCACCGTTGTTTTAAATTATATAGCAAATTGGATGTAAAATAGTTCGAATGGAGTAAAATCGAAGAGAAGAATTATCACTCGAAACCAGCGTCCTTTAGAGAAACCGGAGCAGGGCAGAGAAGATTTAATCGAAGGATTCAGAAATTTCAAATATTGCGATAGAAATATTTCTCAATACTGTGAATTTTTTTTTTTTTTTTTAATATAGCAAATTGAATAAAAAATAGTTGAAATTGAGAGAAATTTTATCGAAGATGGTACGCAAACAGCGAAGGGTTCTTACTCGAAGCTAGAGTCGCCGGGAGTGCGCGGTGGAGCGTCGAGTGCTTTATTTCGTATCCACCCCGTATACACATCTCGCATGGCAGTGCCGGTATATATACATCGAGGCTGGACTAAGTGCATACTTGGGAATTTTACAAACCAGTACCGGTTAGACGGGCTAGCCTTCGGCCTCCGCGCTCTCGAGACTCTGTGATTCCCTTTTGCCCGGCAGGTGCAACGCGCTCCCCGCACGAGGTACGCTCTTCTCGGCCTTTCCCTACCGGTCGATAGGCCAAATTACACAGTCGTTGGCCGCTCTCATAATGAATGATACATCGGACGTTGCTATATCGCGCGGAATTCAATTTATTTAATTAAAATAATTTGTATCCACGTACGGGAAAGAGAATGGGGAAAGACCGACCAGTATCCTCCACTTGAGTGGAGACTCATTTATGTCCCACGAAGAAGAGGTAAATTGGTCCGTTTTGCCCCAGGGTGCCTTTTCTTCCTCTCTTCCTCAATCTGAACTAATGACAGTTAAAAAAAAAACACTTAATATTGCAAACATACAAAATTTTTGATTCATACCGATCAGGAATGCCCAGAGTAGTTCGGAACGTCGAGAAAATATTTTTTCTAAAAATCTTCGCGAAGTTCTGGACGGTAACCGAGGAATACCGAATGATTGTGAGGGTCTCTTGGTATGCGGCACGCGAGAATAGGAATATAATAATGCATTCGCGGAAAGGGGTGAATTCGAATCGTGGCCAATTCGTGACGCCATAGAGAGGAGCTCCGAGCTAGTTTTTATCCGGGAGTTTCATAGAATTCGCCTCCTCGATCGCCCGCCCGCGACAGTCCAAACTCCGCGTCCGCCATTGGCAAACTGTCCCGGTGGGATTGCATTTCGTTTGCGAACTAGCAGCGTGAACTTCGCCGCGGCGGATTTCCGGAAAGTTTTAAGACGCCGCCCGGAACGAGAAACCGGAGCGAGCCCTTCCGCGGAGAATCGAAGTAAGACCGGGGAGTACCTGGGTTTTCACTTCTGTCCAATCGGATGCCCGAGAACCCGGCATAGTTTGCCGGAAGTCCGTACGGAAGCGCAGGATCCTTCCGCATTCCTCGATCACAGTCTCCTCCTCGATGGCAATTAAATTCTTACGCTAGGTTAACTTTCTTCACGTAGATTAATAGAACTTCCGAAGAGGGCGTGAAAGATCGAAGGTGTCGACTCGCCGGTGAATGAAGAGAAGACGGGTGACTAAGGAACACTTTCTTTGGGTTACAGGCTGCCGGGTCTTTTTATTTCTCCTGCCAAGGGGTATATCAAAAGCAGGAGTTTGATCAGCGAGTCGAAGTTAAATTTACATTTGCAGCGGCGCTTGGCAGTTCCTATTGAAGATTGAATCATCTCCTATCCTCGGTGCCGTCTCGAGTGGCCCGTGACTCGAGTGCTCGAAATCCCGACGAGAGGGCATCAGCCATGGGTAAAATGATTTTTTCGTATCGGTCTGATGAGTTCGCGCTGGAGACGAGGATGAGCTCGTGCGGAATTTCGCCGAGTGTCGAGCGCGAGGATGGAGCCGGGAGGACGATGAAAACGGAAGTCGAATTCAATGCCGCTCGTTAAGCTGGGAGTCCCTCCCTGTTTCTTTTTTTCTTCCTTTTTTTTCATTTCAGTACCTGCACCTTCGCTTCCCGGTGCAGCACTTTGCCCCGTTCCTCTCGCTCCACTCGAGGATCACCTCCTGCGCTCACCTCTCGGAATTTCTTGCACCTCGTATATATTCGCGGACGGCGGTGCGGAGGTAACAGGAAAGAGAGAACTCCGGTTCTCGGCACCGTTCTCGAGATGTTCGCTGGCGCTTCCGAGTGAAATTTAGCGGTTGACCACCACCGAATGCGGTTGGGGTGGGGTCCTCTCTCCTCGGCGGGAAATACGCAAAGCCACACGCGCTGGAACATATCGTCCGCGGATTAACGAGGCTTTTCAATAGGGAACGCGAAACTCTCAACTATCCCCGGCCCAACTCCACCCGTCGCGAGCGTACGCGGGAAAAGCGTTCGCCAACTTTCCGCACCTCGTATATCGCAGCGGTTGGCAATGGTATTCGCGTTTTCACCGTGTGTGGTTTTACCATGGAATTTACGAAGAGGATAACACGTCCCGAAGGTAACCCGGGAAGGTACCCTCCGAGCTCTTGATGCTTCCCGCCTCGACCCACTTTCCCGTGGCTCTCGTCAATTTAAACTACTACTACTCCTCAGCTCATTGCGGCTTACCTCGTTTATTCTTTCGATTTCTTTTATTTTTTTTTTTTCATCGCTTTTTTCCATTCTTCCGCATTTCACGTAATTTACATCGAAATTGGCATTCCCACGGTGGCAAGAAGAGCCGGAGCGCAATATGGCCCCTGGAGAAATGAATGGAACATGTTCGCGCCCCGGTGGTTCGGAAGCTAATGCAGTCTGCGGAGAATTCGCGGAAGAGAACAAGAGAGGCTTCTCTCCGATAGATCTGGGATGATGGAAAACCAGAGAGAAAGAAGTCGAGGAAGAACGAGGGCCCGCAAACTTGTGTACCGTAACCGCGTACTTCAATCAAGCTAACGATCTTCCTCGGCTACCTCACCGTCTGCGATTCAGATGTTGAGGAGTTACGAGTAACCGAGACGGGGATCTCTCTTTGCCGCTCGAGAAAGATGGGAATCCATCGAACCTGGTCCGTCCGGCGAGATGGAGTACCGAAACCGGATACCGAGAATCGGCGAAGCCTGCAACCTGTGCAGGTCGAGAGAAGTCGTACGGTCGGAAAAAGGGGGCAAATAGAATGAAATGATGAGAACTAGGGGAATCGTTAAGAAACGGTAGTTTTGCCTCTGGAGAGCAGAGGGAACCGTTGAACCGTCTAATCTTCTTTATCCACATTAATGACCCATGCAGCAGTGCTCCATTCGCGTCCGAGGTATCTCCGCCCCGTTCTTGATCGCCACTTCATCTTTTATCTCAGACTTTTTCAACAGTGTTTCATTTATAAATTAGTAGTGGTCGGATGACAAGGTTGCTTGGACTACGAGAGGTTTTCCATTAAATACTGGACAGTTCGCTTCGGTATGCTGCGATTGAACAGTTCTGATGGAAAATCGTCGCTGGCAATCGTTTAGAAAAGACTATAATCAAAAACGTTTACCTTTTGACGAGCGACGGATGAACGCAAAAAAGGTTATAACGTGAGATATCGTAAAATCTCGTCGGAGAACTGCGTTTGAGTTCGGGGCACGTCGAGGCAGTCGTAAACGCAGTTTTCCAGCTGCCGCGATAACCCGGAGGATAATCCCGCCGTTACAAGTGCGGCAGGAAGTCGGCGACGAGCAAACGTTCTCTAACAGAGCCACTTCGTGTGTACCATCCATCCTCGCGGTAGCTTCTGGTACACTGTTACCGTGGCTGTTTCCTATACGTCAGCCAGCGCGAGTTCTGGCATCGGAGCTCGTAGACCTTCTGGTTTCTCTTTCGAACCCTCGACTCTCCGTATCTTCCAGGCGGCAATGCGCTCCATTACGCGGCCCCTGCCTTGGTGAACCTTCACCGGACCTCGATATCTCGGAATTCCGAATATAGTTTGACCTGGACGTCTGGAAACGCCCCAAAAAAAAAAATTGAAGAAAGTGGAACGCAAATGGGAGGTCAAAAGGGGTCGATAATGCGGCTTGTGTTGGCACATGGCCGTTCAGCTCCGACAACAAAATGTCAATTCCAAATTTAGTCTGATCTTCTGACCCCGGACCAGTGGAAAACGCGGCTAGACAGTCGGGAAAGGCATTACAAAATCATCGATACACGAATCATATATGGAACCAGCCAGGTCAGCGATAGGTCAGAGGATTTCGCGCAGGTCTTTCACCGTTAATAACGTCGGGTTAAATACAGACAGTGGACAGCTCCGACGTTTCCTCGGTACTCGACCATTTACCGGCTGCGCGTGTTTATCCGAGCATCGTCATCGTTGTGGGATGCACGCTTGTCCCCGTCAACCGGCTCAGCTGGACATATCGGACGTGCGAGGGAGACGGTGCAAGGACGAGCGCAGGCCAGCGACCAACAGATCTGCTGATGCGGAGCGATGCAGCAACCATGTAGGACGAGCGGAAGCTACGGAGAGGCTGCAGGAATGGTCTCCCGTCCAGATCGTAGAGCACGCGCGCACCACGCGAAAGATCATCTGCGGAGCGGGAGGCAGAGAGATATCTCGTTGGTAGCCAAACTAGCCGCTCACCAGAAGCATCGCCGCTTCACGTTGTTCGCCAGCCAGAGGAGTTTCGACTATTACCGCCATTAGCATTCTGCCTCGTAATTAGAGGAAGCACCGATGGCAACAGTCGCTACCGGAGTAAAATCATGACCCGCTGTACTGTACTTTGTGCCGGACCGCGATGCGCGCTTCGCTTTCCTTGCTTACCGAGCAAATGAGCAATGCATCGACACACATACATACACGCAGTCGCTAATCTGTTTAACGTACATTGTACTTCCGTTTCCTTGCCCACTCGCTTCGCTCGATCTCTTCACTCCGAATACTGTTACGCAGTCTCTGTGTCTTGCGGCTGAGGACTTGTTCGCAGAGGAGGATCGTCGGAGCTCTAATGAGGCGGTGGAAGATGCCTTGCGGGCTGGAACCGAGATGTGCCGTGACGGGCATTTCTCGCGAGGCTCAATCTACACTGAAATCACCGTCAATCTTGCTCTTTAAAATTTCGGGAATGTGCCTGGGACCGTGATTCATCCTTGGGGGTCACACATTCGGTCACACAACCTGTGTGGGAATTAACCCACGTGCCGTTCTAATCCCAGTACCGTCCGAGACACCTCACCTTGCTTCGGGCCTCCACTGAATGAGTCGCTCACGACGAAAACCCTCAATTGGTTTCGCATGAAAAAAAATGACACGTGCAGATTGGTGCCCGGAGGATGGTATGTGATTAATCACCGTTAAGATTTATTTCGATGTTTAATGCCGGCTGAACGCAAACGATAACGTTAGAGTTCCGTAATTGTACGCTGGCATCGCGCACAACACAGAAACGTCTCTAGAAACCTCAACCCGCTTCCCCATATCCTGCTTGCGCAGTCGACGCTGTGTACACAGCAAGCTCGTAGTAACCGCGCGCAAGCAGCATCAGACGATTGCCAGTTTGCCAATGGCCTTGGGCTATTCCGCGCGATGACGAGAAGTAATGAAAATCTTATGGTCTTCGCGAGCCGCATCCAAGAGAGTTTGTATACGGCAAGAGGTGGGGAGGAGGGGTGGGGGAGACGTAGAGACGATAATTGCCAATGTATACATCGTTTCCCCGAGGCTTCTGTGTGATGCTTGTGCACGAATGGAGCAAGTACACGAAGACCGATGCTCCAGCGCGTCACGGGCAGCGAAACGACGTGAAGTACGAGAAAAAGGATGAACGTAGTATCTCTTCGCGTTGAAAGATCTCGTATTTGTCATAGCGGTAATAAGGAGGCTGGGAGAAAAAAAGGAACCACTCGAGAAGACGTAACGAGTCTTCCCGTGTATGCGCCAATTCGTCATGACACAGTTTCGCTCGAGACCCGTTTTGCGCCGCTGCCTTCGTAACTGAGATACATATTATAATCGTATCTACATATTTGTAAGTCAAGTACATTAAGATGAGATAAGACTCTCTCTCTAGGTAATCTGTACCCGGTCCGATATCCGCGTATCAGCGGCCGGAGTCATCGAGGCTCTCGTAGCAAATTTTACACAATGTACAAGTTGTCGATTCCGAGGATACGATATTATCGGAAGAAATTAATGAGGCACGAGGAAGGAGCCCGACGCCAGCGAGCTATCTCGATTGATCCGAGACCCGTCTCCGTCTCCGTTCAGCTCGCCCGGTCGCCGTGCGAGAACGGACGGAGGAGAAGGTGTGGAACGCGAAGGATGGAGGAGGACGAAGAATAAGAGTAGATTGACTCGGACGATCTTTCGATCTCTCGGAACGTGACCCGAGTCGTCTGGCACTCGGACCTCGAGCCGTATCGTCGGCTCTGTCCTCTCCCTCGTCGCGTTCCTCCATCTCCAGCTTCCACTTCATCCGCACCTATAACCCACCCGTTGCACAAGACAGTGCGCAACGTATTTCTGGGTTCTTTCACTCGGCGTGACAAGTGACTTTGAGAAGTTGCACCCGTCTGACGGCCCTGTCATCCGAACGATGACGACGAACGCGATGCCGGAGAGACTTTCGGACACGATTGGAACGAGTGATGAGTCTCGGCTTGTCCCGCGGGACTGTGAGACCCGCTGATTGTAAGACACGTCGAGCTATCAAAATACGTGAGAGTCCTACCGAACGGATGGGGCAACATCATGCTTGCTCCTCCTCCGGACCTCGCGAGGCTCCGCGAATAATTCATCGAAAGTTCACCGGTCGATTTGTCAGTGGGTTCGTCCGAATCGCGGCGTCGCGCTACGACCGGCTGCGTAGCTTCGATCCGCGGAATCGAGCGAATCAAAAGTTTCGGGAATCAATTCGACCACTTTGCGTGGGAAGTCGCACGACGGCCCGGAATAGCTGTGTCTGTGCGTTGGGCTAAAACCGGAGTCGATCTCCAGAAGCAATCTCCACGGATTTGGCCTCACCAGCCGGGAGATCGCAATTCAACTCGCGTTACATATAATTAGTGCGGTTGATGCACCGTATGACGGGAACTGCAGCCGTCGTCTCGCGGGTCAATTTCCCTTAACTACACGGAATCAAGTGCGGTGCCGAGGCTTCACTCTCCCTCGCGATCTATGTGCATGTACAGTGTCCCGGGATGCCTTGCTTGAGCTTCCTTCGAAGCATAATCCGGACCACCCAGCCAACGGTATTCAGAACCGGGTACACACACGCGCTCCCCAGATCCCTCCGCGTAATCCATACAGCATGCTTACGGAGCTTGTAGTCCATTCGATGTTCGTCTCGAGACTACTTGTTCCCAGAGGAACATCGATCGATGATCGATATATGTGAAGCATTAAAAAAAACTTGAATTTCATCAGTTAGGTCCATCAAAGAAAATAAAGGGGCAAAATGGACTCGTGGACTTCGTTAGGGACAAGGATTTTTAAACACTTCCGTCCGTCTTGCCCCGCTTCATCCTGCATTGCCTTTATTATAGAAACCCTTTAATCCGAAAAGCTCGTTTACCGCGGCTCGAACGGCCGCCAAAGCTCGAAAGCATCGATAGAATTAACTGGCTCTACGTTTCGACGCTTTGTTGGTCATCTTGTAGGATCGAACAGTCCGGCGGGCTCGCGGTGTCGGGTAATCTCCTCCCGCGTAATGCGGTCACGTGTGTGTACAGGATTATTTTCTCGACTGTGAAAGACCGGTATCTATAGGTGGCGGGAACGAAACATGAAAAAAAAAATATATCAGCTTAGCGAGCCGAACCACCCACGCGAATTCTCGCTCGAACTATTTTACACCCACCGCGTACGTTGTATGGTTCGTCATTCGTGTTTTGAAGAGAGGCGAGATGATTCCCTTCCAGATTACGTGCGTGGAATATCTCAGCCCGCTGCTATCTCGAGTGGCTCGTCCGGCGGCGTTGAAATCCTAGAATGGAACGTAATCCGTTGAGAATCACTCGGGGAAAAAGTTTTTCCGATATCGCGAAACAGCGCGCATGCTTTCCCGTACGCGGTGCCATTAATAGCCGATCCCCCTTCGACATTTGGCGGGAGTCAAGGCGCGTTTGATCCCCGTGATCCTGTTGATCGTGCAGGTATTAGGCGTAGGGAATTGCCTCATACGGCCGTTACCTTCCATGCCTCCCTAATCATTGGGTATTGAGTATCAATGATCTATCCGTGCGACGTGGCAGTACGAATGCCGCCAGTGAGCTGCGAAGCGCGCGCGTGATCAACCTATTACATGTTACCGTGCCAGGAGTCAGGGCGAACTGTGTCAAGAGGATGAATAAGTGACCATTTGATTTCTAACCCATGAGACAAGTACCCGATGCGGATTAACAGATTGGACGATCCAATGGAGTCTTTTTTTAAACATTCTATATCGCAAGATTCATCCAATATTCGTTCGGTCATACCGCCGGAGTGAGTTTCTCCGGCGCTGGTCCAGCGCACACAGCATCCAGCCGAGAAACTCCCCGGGATGCATGGAAGTTCGCAGTCTTGTTGGCAAAGTTTATTAATACTAACCGCAGAGGCCTCTCGGTTACTTATGCCAGCGTACGCGGCTCTCGGTCTCTCGGCTATACGTTTCGTTTCGTCCGAGTATATCAAGCGCACGTGGCTCATCTCGACGTCGGGCAAACATTGGCTCGTTGAACTCGGCGATGAGAGAGCGCGGCCGAGAGGGAGGAGAGTCTTTCGAGGATGTTGCGGATGAAAATTGCAAAGTCACTTGCTATTATCGTCGATCGTGGCGAATTCCTCTTGCGAGATCTATCGTAGGGCAAATATTGATTTTTGTCCGTCGGATCGTCATCGATGATCTAACGCAACGTCCCCTCGATCGTGAGAATATCTCACGTCCAACTTGGAGCGTGACTGCACTTTTAAGGGTAGTTTCAAGAAGATATCAATTTGATATTCTTCTGGGCCCAAACAGTCGTCCAATTACCGATTTCGGGACAATTAGTCCTCACACGGAGGTCAGATTTGTGAGCGTCGCGGTATATTCGCCTCGGCTTCGTGAGATGCGGGCGCGCACGAAAATCCGGGCGAGATCAAAGCGTGGGCTCGGGAATGAGCTGCACATGCGCACGGCGAATCCTTTTCGTTCAAGGTCCCTCCGGAGCGTTGGTTCAACTTTTACGAGTGTAACTGGCCGATACGAGGGAATAATTTAGTGCCGGTTTCGCTTTCCGCTCGAGGTAGAGGAAAATTCATACTGGCCAAAACGAGGGGAGGTTCCCAGCTTTGTGTACGAGCCTCGGCTCTTCCCTCCCCGGTCCAAACCGGATCCTCGGTGAACTATCATTAATTAGAGCTTCAAAGTATGCGCTCTACGATCGCACCCTCGCATTTCTCCTCCATTTTTTTTTTGTTTTATGTTTTTCTTGTTATGCTCCTTCATCTACCGCTTCTTGTTTCCTTCAACTCGCTCGAATGCCGGAGATGACCGGAGAGCCCGAAAGATCAAGAAGACGCGAAGCTAGTCGAGGTCTAGACCGGACACTTTATTAACGTGACATAACGCTACACAAGAGGGAAGAGAGTCAACGGCGCGGACGACATACTTCGCCTCTCGAGCGTTTCTATCGCTCTACGCTGCCACTGGTACGAATCCAAGATTGCAACGCGGCACACGACTCGCGCAAGTCTCTATATTTAAAGTGACGCCCTCGCCTTGCGCGCCGGTTTCGCGCCGGAAACCAAAAAAATTATCACCGACTCCTACGCCACAATCTAACGGTGTTTGTTCCCTCACGCCATCAATTTGCCAAATGTACACTGACAAAAAAGTACAGTTGAATCAACTAAGGTTCAGGCAGGGACGTTCAAATAAATATTTAATTGGTCGAACAAAATATTTTAAAGACTCAAAAATATTTCGGTGAAATCATCCAACAAATTGTTGAACTAACCAATTTTTTGGCTGTACCAACAAAATATTTAGTTGAACGTCCCTGCCCGAGTCTGAGTTAATTCAACGACATTTTTTATCAGTCTACGCCCATCCAAGTAAGTCGAAGTAAAAACAAAGTGAAAGTGCAACGAAGATGTTGGCGCAGACGTCTATTATCTGGAAATTCTGGCAGGATAAAAAAAATGTACTTAATTCCTTGCGCTTAAAGTTGAAAGGTATCTTGATTGTTGGTAGTCAATTTATACAGCAAGAAGGATAAGCTGACCTCGACCTCCCGTCGGGGCAAGACGATAACGGCCCACTTGAATTTTACGGCATCGTTGTATAGTGCGCGGAGCCGATATTGGCAGTAGCCGATGAGCGTTAGTCAGAGGAAAATTTCGGAACGCCATTAATAACGGGAAACGGCGGGCCACGGGGCATAAACCGAGGGAGCACATGGTCGATGCTTTTAAGGACTGCGCTCCGTTGTGCCGGCGTGCTTTTCGCTACATTTATGTGGCGCATCGGGGAAGTACCTGAACACCGGCTGTTTTACGAACAGCACCGGGCGACAACACATCAGGCTTTTCCGCGGTGGAAGCTGCGCGGAGCACTCCGATGCACATCGATGCTCCCTGCGTACGTCACGCTCGTATGAATTTCGCGGCTTTTCGTTTACGAAGTTTCGGGGAGCGCGGTTTGCGGACGGTAAAGAGGCGCCGAAGGAAGAAGAAGGGAACGAGAGTGAGAGACTACGGGGTTGAGTAACGCGGTGGTAAAACTTTAACGGCCCCCGTGTGCGCGGTGCGGTGGCTCTCCGGACAGATTTCACGATGGCATAGACCGCGGCGCGTTGACGCCCCGACCGCGACCCGCTCGGGGAATCGCCTTTCGGCAATGAAACCGCGTACGCGTACCCTATATTCTCCATTAATATTATAACCGGAAACATCAACGGGGCATTAAAACCACCCGGCAATAATTGCCGGGAGAGATTCGTCGTTAAATACCGTTGCACTCTGGGTTTATGACACTGAGGATTATCGGTATTCGTTCGATATCACGGGCTTCTTATAAATCATTAATCAAAGTTGTTTACTCGGGGGGTTTTTTCGTAATTTAATTGCCAGAAATTTTGACGATTAAAAGTTACTTCGATGAAGAATCAAATAAAAATTGCACAAGTCTTGCTCGAAATAATGCTCCTGGGAATTCTTTCGCACGATCGAATCACCGTCACCAATTATCGATAGCGTGGGATTTTTGAATTTTTTTGTTTGCTTATTTAAAAAAATTATTTAACTGGTTTTTTGGCCTGAAATCGTCGGGGATATTTTTTTTTTTTTTGTACCAATATTTTCCGCCCGTTTAGCGGATAATTTGAAAGCGTATATTTTTTCGCTCGCGCACACATTCGTATTTTTGCCCCAGGATCGTTTACGGAGGAATTTCAATTTAGCCACGGTAAATATGCACTCCGGCACCTGCGCACTCCGTTGCCGCCGCCGGTGCTCCTGCTTCTGTTTCAAAGGCGCAACATCTCGAAAAAAGCTGCACGAGCGAGAGGTAAACGGAAAAAAAAACGGCCGAGAATATTGCGTTCTCGCGGGCGCATTATTAAATTGAGCCAAGACACGCGAGACGGGAATGGACGTATTAAGATTATGAATCCATTAGCGGGAGATCGGTTAGATGGGGTCGTGCCGAAGCTTCCCCCGTTGGGGCTCTTTGATGAAAATTGTGGGTGAGCGGTTTTTGTTTTATTTTTTTTTCAACTTATCCTACGTTTATTTTTCTCCTCTCCTTTTCCTCCACTTCCCTCGATCCAACGGCTCCGATAAATTCGGATACGCCGCGGAAAAGCCCCGAGAGCGCGGACTGCAAATGGATCCGTGGCAGATACACCAGATTTTTAACGAAATAAAAAAAATTCTCGATAGAAAAACATTTTGCGATGTTTTTCTCGACGATTCCTCTCGCACTCCATCGGCCTCGTTCGACGCTAATATTACGATATTATCGACGAGAGTGCCATCGGTGTAAATACAGGGAACGACCAAGATCGGAAAGGATAGAGGGAAGGTGAGTGGCCGAGAGTGCGCCGCTCTTCATCCCGATCGATATCATCGTCCCCGTCCATGCGCATTATTACCAGTTAGCCGTGTAATTATGAGCGGCAATTAAGATTCTCAGCGTCGCTCGTTGTCGGCAGTAGGACGATAGCCTTTACGTCTCGCGAATAAATATACAGAGCAATTAACTCTGGCGTTATGTTAATTAAAACCATAATATTCATCGGCCAACGTGCAATGCTCTGAACGTTCCGAAACCTATTCGAGATCCCAATGAGACTTCGCTCGTAATTTTCAAATATTCAAAAAAATTAATAAATAAGATTGAAAAATAAATGCTACGTTAATTCTCCGGAACATCAGTCTTATTTCGAGAAACTCAATTTCCATCTGCCGACGGAGTTAACGAGGAAAAATCCTTCGCGTCCCCTTTATTCGCAACGTTTTTCCGACGAGTTCCGGTGCATGAAAGTTCCCATCTTCATGGTCGTGGCCGGCTCTTTGAGTGGGACACACTGCATTTTCTGAATACTGATGCAATCTCGAGCTTCGCTCTTTTACGGCGCCGTATGTCTCTTCTTTTGAAGAAGTTCTCTTCTTTCCTTTTTTCAATTTTTCTTTTTTAGCTTCAAAAGAGGAACATAACCAGAGTTCAGAGAGCGCAGGTCACGCGATGACTTCTCGCTCGCATCGGTGACGCTGCGAAAAGAGCCTGCTCCAAGTTTTCTGCCTGCATGGCCACATCTTTTACGTGTCACCCTCCGCTTCCTTCTTACCTCTTTATTTTTCTTATTTTATTTACTTCTTCACTTTTTGCACGACGACCACCCGCAAAATCGCAAGGCAGTGGTAGGATAGCTGTATTTAAATGCGCCATTTCACTCAAGCTCGGATATAATTTCCCGTCGCGCGGGGACTCTCTGGAAGCCGGGAATTAAATGATTTTACTTCGTGACATCCGGATTCACGAAGCAAAGTGGAACGAGGGATGCGGAGGGAGAGGGAGGAAGGCTTCTCCGTCTCCGAGTCGCGCATTGCGGCCGAGCTCTCGCGGTTAAGATCGTAATCTCTGCTCGATGGGTGTCGGTGATTGTGATCGTGATCGTGAACGCGCGGTCACGATTGTTCCATCCTCTGCTATCTCGTCGCGGGCCGGGAATAGCTTCGCGCGGCCGCTGTATTGATATCATAGTTTTCGTGTACCGTAGCATTATCGTATTACTGCATACCGTTCCCCTGTTGGCATACGCGCGAAACCTAATAAACTACGAATAAAATACGCGAACGGAGATACGGCAATTTACGATCGCTCCTTACGTTATTTATAGATCACGGTCAGCGTATTTCATTCGCTTCGTTATTGCGATCGGGAGTTATGTGGACTTTATATATCGTGCACAGCGTCATTCATAATTACTGTACACGGTTCTTTAAGAGTAAAAGAAAAATTGGTAATGTTTCATTTTTAACAAAATGAAACTTCGCAAAAATATAAATATACAATATATATAAAATTATAATAATAAATTGATAATTATATATAAAAATATAGTAAGGATATCTCAAGAATATCTGAGCTAAGTCAAGAGGAGATTATATTACAAGCAAAATCTTTTGGTCATTATAAGAGTATTTTTTTACTCTTATCTTTTTAATGTAAATATAAATATACGTTAATTGTAGCATACATTTATACATTTACTTTTTGATAATTATTCAAAAAGAAATTCCTCAATAAATAAACGATTAAAAAATAGAGATGAATTAGCTTTTTTGTTATCTGGGAATAACACAAGTAATTGTGAATCACCCTATACAGCGCGGACTACAATACGCTGCAACGCGATAAATATATCGTTCATGCTACTCGCATTTGGGTGGCCCGCAGGATAAATCGTTGTCAAGCCCGGGTAGCAATTTTTTCTCGAGTCTCTCTCTCCCTCGTTCTCGCTCGCACGCCGGCGGAGCCGGATCGTTAGATGTTGTCGCAGGTGATTACCGTTCGGTGTCGAACCCAATGATCCGACGGGCGAAGCGACTACTCGCAGGGCTCGGGCCTCGATCACCCAACAGCAAGCAACGAAATGGACGGTCGACGCGGTACCCTAATGACTCGACCGCACGAGCAACTTCGGCCCTGCCGCGGCTCACTATATACAGTTCGCTGCTGTTGGCTACTCCTGCGGTATAATAGCGAAGCGGTGTAAAAAAGAAAAAAGGGGGGGGGGGTAAAGCGAGCTGTGAGCATGTATTTTACGATTGGTGAGAGCTTCAACTTCGTGGGCGTTAAAGGCTCTTCTGCTCTTTTTCCCGCTCACACGGATGAGCTCCCATTTTTCGCAAGACTTCTAGCAACGATATCTGAGAAGTAAAAAAAAAAAGAAAAAGTTCTTTCGGCTCGAAACCACAGCCACGTATAATTTGATGGGAGATAGCTGGTTGTGCGCAATTTCTGTTGCGAAAGCTTCGTCGAGATAAGAAAGTAAAATGCCACTGAAAAAAATCTAGCAATTGCAGGCGAGAGTGGGGCACGCTTTGCAAGTTTCTTTTCTTGAGTGGAGTGTTTTCCTGATGGGGCGTATTCACAGTGTTTTCGTTATCGACGTAATGGTTGAAGATTTTCTAACGAAGTGTAGTAAAGTGCCGAAAAGAATTCGATGCTTGCCCGCATCACCGGCGCATCTGTGGCCACACAGTTGCACATCCGCATGAACCATTTATATTTCACCTACATTTCAAAACTGACGCTCCGAATTTTCTTAATTATATACTTTTTTTTCACGAATCTCCTATCGCCTCTCTGCTCGACTTTCGTTTCTCCATCGTTTTTCTCGTCCGCGCAGTAACGCGAGCCGGAAACGGTGGTAATTTCTCTTATCACTAAACCCCAACCGTCCCATACATATATATCGATACACAGTATTTTTTTCTGACCCAAACAATTAACCGAAGCTCCGTGTACGAAAGTGGCTAATTAAAATGCAATGAAATTTTCCAGTGCAGCAACTGCACGCTTTCCGTTTCCGATACCGAGTCCGGTGAACTGTGCGAGTCCGGAGACGTCAAATATTATCGAGCCTTGCACCGTCGTTGCGCCCGGAGTTTGTCAGCGAGTGGAGAATCGCGGTGCAACAACGCGACAGGATTCGCGGTGCGTTGAGCCCCAAGGCGGAGTCCTGCGTAACGAGGCAACAGAGCCATTCGACTTTATCGCCGTGAGGGCTTCACTGAGACGATCACGTAGCGTAGTAAACCGGCTAACTTCTATATCTGCCCCGTAGAACCGGCGACTCCGTCGCGCCTCGACCCAGGGCTCTGATACAAAGAGCATTATGTCTATTCACGTACAGCTCGGAATTTTATCGTTGGAATAAAGAGGAATCGAATCAGTTACGGACAATTTAATCCGCAGCGTCAGAGTCCGACTGTGAATGGATGTAACCACTTTGGATAAAAGGCAAACGGGAGCTCGACGCCGGCAGCCAGAGGGCTTCAACTCGCGGGGCGCATCTGAAACTAACCGGAGTAAAGAAACAACGACGGGAAGGAGATAATGTTCTTATGGGTTCGTCTTAAAAGTTAAGAGGCTCAAGAACGCGAGAATTACGGAAATGAGAAAGTCCGAAGTTTCTCGTTCGCCGCTGCGTTCCGTTCAGTCTGTCCGCCTGTGTCTGCGTGAGCTCCCGTTGCCAACGATTAATCATTGCCCGACTTGGCCGACCGACAATGAGTCCTTGTTCGCTGCCTGACGACTTACGACGCGCTTCGTCCCCTGGACAGTTCCAGAACCGGCGGATAAATCACGCTCGTAAGTACGTGGCGAGACGACGGACGAGGTGCGGAGGAACGGAGAGAACTCTCGCGAGAATTCGCTCCGGAGTTTATGACCACTGTGAATGAGAAACTTGAATCGCCGGAAAAAAACAATGTCGAAATTATCGATGTTCAGTTCGTCTCTGTGACGAAAAATATTCGTCACGAATATTCGCTCCTGAAGCGAAAAGAAAATTGTTCTATGGTAGGGTGTAAAGTTGATGAATGTCACCGAGCCGTCATCACCATTGTCATACTCCATTAATTAAATATCAACATCTAAAAAAAATAATAATGTTCCTCGCATTATTATTATTTAATATCAATAAATATTATTATCATTTGCAAATTATTCTGGATAGTTAACGCTGTTTTTTTTATTTAAAAAAAAAACAGGCTGCTAAATTTCAAACGTAAAAAAAAATCGCATTCTTAGCCGTGTGTTTAGCGTCGAGTCGATGAACTGTACAGCAGCAGCGAGTCAAGGGGGTCGCCGCGTGAAAAAAAAAAAAAAAGTTCAAATTACCCATGTTTAGTTCAACTTTGCGACAAAAAATATTCGTGCCGAAAATGCGCTCCGGAAGCGAAAAAAAAATGGTTCTATCTCAGGGTGCAAAATTGGTAAATATCACCGAGTCATCATCGCCACTCTTACCCCATCAATTACAAATCAATACCTAAGGAACAACAATAATAATATCCCCCACATTATTATTATTATTTAACATCAATAAATATTATTACCATTTGAAAATCATTCTCGATAGCTGACGCCGTTTTTTATCAATAAAAAAAAAACAAACTATTAAATTTCAAACGTAAAAAAAAGAATCGCCTTTTTAGTCGTGTGTTTAGCGTCGAGTCCATAGACCGTACAGCAGCAGTGAGTCAAGGGGGTTGCTGCGATGCACGAGTGTGAATAAGAAAGATTATACAATACCGAGCGGGGTAGTCGAGGAGGCAAAGTCAGCGGAGGAGGCAAAGTTTAGAGTGAGGTTAAAGGGGGCGGAGGGGGCCGGGACGAGGGGAGGGGAGCGAGTGAGAAACTTGAAAGGGTGCGTGTGCCCGGCGGCGCGCTTTCATGCTCGGAAATCAGGCGTCTAAATCTAAACGACGCCGCGACACGAGGGGTCCCCGTTTCTCGGCAGAGGACGAGCCTCGACTAATTACCGTTAACGCGACTTGGTTAATTAACGTCGACGTTAATTTTTCATTCCGCGCGAAGGTAGCGGGACTCGAGAGTTCGAGTTGAGCTGCGGTACATAGCGCAGAGTTGCGACAGTCCCTCGGAAGCTGGAGTCCGTACATAAAGCGACGCAAAAATGACGAGTGGGAGAAAGAGGGCGAGAGAGCGTTTCGAGCTTCGTCTCTGCACCGCTGACAAAGTTTCTTCCACGGAGTGAGTTTCCCCGAGAATTCCGCGGAGAGTTTTCTCGTTAGCACATAGCGTTGGGAATAATACACCGCGGATATTGCGTGATGGATCGATCGATGAGAGCCGACGATATTATCTCGAGTACCGCCGGAAATTCACTAAAAACTATGATTAATGTATAGGGAAGCGGAAGTCGGGGCGGAATGGACCAGTGGAGGCAAAACGGACTATTGTTACCAATTTTTTTTCGTTGGGATGTAAAAAATGCCTCGATGCGAATGGAAGACGGGTTTCATTTTGCCCCGCTTTTGATTACAAAAATTTCTTGTCGAGCATTAAAAATCCCGAGACCGAGGCTGTCGGCTCGTCGGGATTGAAGAGTTTTCGAGTAGAGTTCCCGATCGAGTTTCCACGGACCCTCGAGGAAGTACCCCGCACTCCCCTCCACCGTCCCACCGGATGCCGAGAGAACGCTCAAAATAATTAATCGCGAAAACATTATTACAAGAAAAAAAGTGACAAAGGCCGAGAGCGTTCTCCGATAGTGCAATTTTGCGGGATGTTTAATTTTGCCGCATCGGGGTCTCTCCTCGCGGGATCTCGTCGTCGAGGCCGCGAGAGTATTCGCCGTACGCCAGGTCGGTCTGCCCTCTCTTCTCACCCACTCGGCAAGGAAAACAAGCGAGCTTGCGCGCAACTTTTATCTTTTGTTTTTGCGTCGTAAATTATCAAGAACCCTCTTTATTTTTCCCGTTCGCGAAACTGCAAGCCGCACAAGTACACCGCCCGGGGGCAAAGCCGACTTGTCGTCGACAGCCTCCGTCAACGTTCCTCCCTGTACATTATCCTCGCGCTCGGCACTCCGTTTCAACCAAGTACATTTTTACCTATGCCGCTCCGCGTCCCTCCTCGCCACGGCAATTACAACTTTTTCATTTCCTACTTTGCGCATTCAATTTGGCGAGAGTAATTAATGAAATCTCAGGTCGCGCAGCGCAGCGGCGTTATATTCTCTGCCCGGTCGTTTCGCCGAGCCCTCGCCTTAGGTCCGTCCTCCCTTCTTCCGCAGGCTATTGCACTCGCGGAGATAAAGCTCAGCCGCGGATCTGCGCTGCAGGTAAATGAGGAACTTGAGAAGGTTATACCTTTTTAAGGACTTTTCTATCCCGCTTTATCTCCTCATCTTGTACAAATTTTCGTTATCTCGCGTCGTTAACTCCTCAATTAAGCCTGCCAGAAAATGTCTCTTCCGTTTCGACGATAACCCCAATGAAATGATTTTCTTCTCTTCGCTTCCGTAAATAGGTATTTTTCTCAGCCCTTTCTTGAGAAACCTGCTTCTCCCAAGCCGGATCGGGCTCAGTCAGTAACGCATCCAGAAAATTTTTTTATTTGACGGTCACCGTTTATTTGATGTAAGTAAAATATTTATTCGATTTAAATAAATATTTATTTAAATTAAGTCAATAGTTGAATGAAATAAATAGTGCACCACTACTATGTGCTATGGTAATATCTCTCAAGAGATACAGTTATTCTTACCAGACCCTTCTCTCAGTGTCCGTATTGAAGAAAAATATCGAACCTTTCTGGGAAAACTAAATCGCCAGTCGCTGCCCAATTGTTACACGAATCCATTGATAATTCGCGCTTGGACCGAAGATCTTAAAATCCTGAATAAATGGATTACAGTTTCCCGTGCCTACCGAGTAAGTTTCGAATCGTCTTGAAAAAAAGTTTGCTAACGCTCACTCGAATTTCTCGAGAATCCAATAGCCCGGGTCGCTTCGTGAGTAGGACAGCCGTTTCGGAGCATCGTGTGCGAAACGTGCCGCGCGATATAGCAAACTGCGAGACGTATAGTGCAGCGTATAACTCCGGTGTAGGGGAGAGCGGGGGAAAATGGCACAGCGGGACAAAACGGGATAATGAGACAAAACGCAATTTCCAATAAACTTTGGATGGCGGCGATGGTTGTACGTGGGGCAAAACGGGTTTGAAAATCCGGATGTATCGTTGGGACAAAATGGGGCATCCAAAAATGATTGGAAAATTGAATTTTGCCCTCACTGTCCCGTTTTAGCCCGCTGTGCAATTCTGCCCCGGTCTCCCCTACCTATCATCTGTCTTTGCTCTACGTTCCATGTAGCGAAGATGCACGCGCACACATCCATACCGTAATGCATTGTACGACGCTATAACCAGTGCCGAGGCGAGCACCGTTATGAGGCGTACGGCGCTCAATTGTATTGTACCGAATAACATTTACCCACGTCCTGAGGGGTGTAGCCGCCCGGTGGAGGAGTTCACGTAGGTCGACGACGTCGTATACGGTACGTAATGTACGCAACTGCGCGATAGGTATGTACATACGCTGCGTAGAGCGCTTGTGCCCACGTACCATATTGGCACAGGTACACTACGATTATGACTATGTACGTTTGTATTGCTACGTACGGGCGAGAAACGTGTAACTTGGGCCCTACCGACGCTACAGCTTCTGGTTATACAGCGTGAATGCAGGAAATCCATGGTTTTACGACTGTGAAAAGGTACGTCCGATCCGAGTAACAACTTGTAATCACCGGGCTTATAATCCTCAACCGGCCAGTCGACTCTGTCGTTAAAGTAATCACGGTTGTCGGCGCAGTCAAGAAAAATGTCCAATTGTTATAGATTGATATCTCCTTTTTTGGATTTATTCATTGGGATTCGTTCCTCAACCCTTTGATTTGATTTGAGAGAAAATGTATCTTCGGAGAGAGCCTACACAGAAAAAAAATCAATTGGGTCAACAAAATGTGCACTTGCGGGTGGGGAGCCGAATGTTTGGTTGATCGAAAGGAATACCTCATTGATCAAACTAACAGGTCACCGACAGCGATAGGGCCTGAGACGGTCCCCCAAGTCAAGCAGTACTGCTCGCGGTCAGTACTTGGATGGGTGAAGGCCTAGCCGCGCGCTGACTTGCGCATCGTGGAGCGGGAGGCAATTTTCTAGGAAGATTGGTGATTACCCTGTAGGAACGCCATTCTCTGGGGAAAGAGCCGTCTGTGTGTGGCCAGGTTTTCCGCAGCTTCCCTGCGCCCTTGTGCGAGTGCGACACAGTAAGGGGTTAAGTCGGCTGCGAACGCAATCCGGGTAGAGGTGGGATGTGTAAAAGGGGAAGAACCCCGTACAGGTGGAACACATATAAAATAACTAACAGGTCGTCGAATCGAATCTTTCTTTGCTTACTACGACAATTATTTCGTTCGATCAACCAAACATTTGTTTCGCCACATATTGTTGACGCAATTGATTTTTTTTCTCCTTGTACGATTGCTACGGTGAGCAATTAATATTGCGTCCGTTATACACTTTATTTTCGCAAGTGACACTAAGGATGCTGAGGAGTGTTTCGGAATGGATGTTCCGCCTTCCACAAGAAATCGGGACACTAACGGTGAATGATCCGATAAGCCACAATCTCCGCAGACTGGTCTTACTGCAGCCAAAATCCACATATCTTGTTTCCGTCACGTAGAGAAGAGCAGGGCAAGACCGACCGCCATTAGAGCTGAGACTTTCCTTCTTCATCTCCGGCGAAAAATTCGTAAGCTGTTTAGCCCCGTTCTCTCCTGTGCGCTGTCTAGGCGTTGCAGTATCTTATTGAAAGCCCAGTTTGCAGCGGATCTTCATCATCGAAACCCCGTAGGTCCATCCTTCGCTTGCCGGTGACGCACCGTCAAGACGCCGTGCATCGCTTTAATGATAATACCAGATCAGATTGATCCAGCGAACCGCCATCAGCTTAAGGAGGAGTGCATCGGTGCTTTGGAACCGCACTTCCGTCGTTTCGGTACAGGGCGAGGACGTCGTCGAGACGCTGACGAGGGTGGAAATGAATATCCGGGTGGTTCTGACGTGACCTCCTCAAGGCAGAAGAGGCTGAGTGGTTGTCTGCAAACTTTGATTACATCTGCCCGTGCAGATACTGCGACCCCGCCACCGGCCGAACCCTTGCCGCGTGCCCCCCTAACTGTGCCATCTCCCTCAGTCACTTTATCATCGGGATTCTATATATATATAATCACCTATGCCCTCTGTACACAGCAATATAGCTATACCTAATTTTAATGCCGAGAGGCTCTTCCCCGACGGACACAGCGGAAAGCCCTTTGTCTCTCATTCCTTCGACATCCAACTCAGCCGTCTTTGATTCCACCCTCCCGAGTGTGAAATAAAAGCCGAAGAGCAGCTAAGAAAATGGCACCCGGGGAGAGTTTTATAAAAATGAAAAAGGGTAAACGAAAAGAAAGACAACCCGCGAGACGAAGAAATAGAAGACAAATGAAATGCGCTCGAAGAGACTCTTGGCTTTTGGTGATACACACACACAGAGTCAAGAAACGCAGTGCATCTTCTGCGTCGCCAGCCTCCGAGGCCCGTTAATGGAGGAAGTGAGTATAATAGGAGAAGACCCCGAGGTCTCGTTAGAAAAGTATACGTATGACCCCTTCGCCTCGTGTAACGCTGGAGTCTTACGACGGTACACACGCCCGGCCCATTGTGCACGGCGGATACTTTCTTCGCGCCAATGTACGCGGATAAGATCTCGCGTTTCACGGAACGGGGGATACAAAGACCGGGGAAAATATGTCGCAATGGCGGACGACGGGGACTTTGTAACGCAGAAATTTTCATCCACTCCGTGAGCGGACCATGGTTTTCCCGGTGGCGGATTCGCATGGCTCGCGAGGGGGATGAGAAAGATGGGACTTGAAGGTGGGAGTAATTGAAGGAAGAAAAAGAGACGGAGGGGGTTTTCGGAGGAAAGACGAGACGAACGAGAGAACTTCGGCGCGACAGCGTTTTCTTTCAACTCCGCGAGATCCGAACAATGTTAGGACGTCTACGATGTACTCTACGGAGTTTAAAGTCTTCCTAGATACCCCGGTGTCGGCGTCCACGGGAATTTCATGCGTTCCTCCGTGTACTCCTCGCTGATCTCGGGTTTCGCCGAGTCGACGCCAAGTCCCGCTTTTAAATTACCCAGGGGGCTACTAATTTATCCGCGGGAATTCGTTAACCCTTTGGCCCGAAGTGGTCCTCGGGTGGCGCTGGCTCGCGTATCACGGTGCCGCGAATTCAACGGTAAATTTCCTTTGATACCATTTTCCCGCTAAAGTTACCGGAAAGCTTGTAGTACGAGTGCGGAAATCCTTCGTTCTATGCCCCTGCACAAGATTCATGCATCTCGAAGTGCCACCCGTCAAATGCAAAGTAACTTTATATAGAAATCGAATATTTGAGTTCGTTATTTAGATAAATTGGTTAATTACACAGTTAATTACCGTACTGCTTAACCGGTTCTACGCGGTTATACGCGAATTTCTTATGAATTTTTTATGAATCATGGATCCAAGAAAGGATTAACTGCTGGAAATTCGACTCTTGATTTTTAGAAAAAATGTTTTTATTTTTTTATCACGCAGTAACCGGATATGGCGTCTGTTCTGCTTCTCAGACGGGTCGTTCGGGAGAGCGGGAGAGGAGGCTGGCGCGGCTCACCACCTGCACTTGGATAAAAGCTGGTTATCACCGGGAGTTCAGCTCTCCGCCATTCCGAGAAGCTCTGGCTCGAGTTATTTTAATTGAGCGTGGTGAGCCGAGGCAGCAAAGTCGCGAGCGACGGCGATGTGGCGAAAAGCAACGCGGAGTCGGCTTCGTGGAAGCACAAATCCGTCGTCCGACGACGGAGCTTCGGGCTCGCTTGGGTGCGGGAACTCTCGAGTGCGAGTTTCCGAGGGCGCGAAGAGTTCTGACGGCGGAACGTTGCAGACGCCCGGCGCCTCGACGGGCTTCACCTCGAGGCCTTAGAAATTTACTATTTTACACTTTTTTCCGCCACGTAGTCTAGACTTGTTTGCCTGCCAATTTGGTGCGTCTGTGAATTTTTTAAAAAATAGTCCGTCTTACCCCCCCCCCCCCTCCGCCGGGTCCCATTTTACCCCACTTTACCCTCCACCCCGGTGCAAAAAATAAATATAAATGTCAGATTTTTGTCAAAGATTCATTACGAGGTATCAAAAAATTGAACACCGAGAAGAGGCCTCCGGAACTATTTTACCCTTTGCAACCCGCGATGGAAATGGGAAAAGTTATGATAAAACTTTCATGGTAAATTATAGTTAAAAGCCGGGGCGACGAGTTTCGCAACTCACTTCTCGCGATAACATAAATGAGTGACGACCGTGTCACGCGCGCGTTTCCGTCATCAATGCCGAGACGTCAGGGACCGTCCCGAAGTAATTTGCTGCTTCTGATGCTGTTCGGATGCTCGGTTGCTTCCGCTCACCCATTTTTCTCTCTTTTCCGTCTCTCCCTCAGCTTACTTAGAATTTTCCGTGCGCCGAGGATTTCCACTGGGAAGTCGAATCTCGTTAATTTCTCTACCCTCACGACATCCAGCCACCCTCCGCCCTCTCCGTACCATTTTTAACTCGTACCCGCTTCTGTCCTCGCGCTTTTCATGTCCGGAGGGGTAGAAAAAAAAGTGAGGTAAGAACCGGTTTAATAAGACCTTAATAACTTCTTCTCCATCGGGACGCGCAGAGGGGTAGGGGGGGGGGTGGACGAGTCTCTCTTACTTTCTTCTCCTTTCTTTTTACTCGGTTGCTCTGTCCGACCACCCCTGAAAGCTCGAATCCGCTTCAGCTTCTCTACTGCATTTGACGACGACAGCTCGTTTCCCTTTCGTGACATTTTAATTTTTTTATATATTTTTTTTATTCCTCTACTCCTCGCTTCTATAACATTTCTTCTCCTGCCGTTATTTCTTTCCACTCACTGTTTCACCTCGGCGCAACGGACTTTTTTTTTGCTCTTTGATTTTTTTTTTTTTATTAAAAAATGTTGTTTATAAAAGTAAATTCTTACCGTGCCCGGATTAACGAAGTCTTGGGTTCGTAGCTTCGCAAATCTTGGCGGGATCTCCCCGCGGGTCGAGCATCGAGAAACGCAATACCCCTGCGGCCGTCGCGAAGCTTTTATTTTACTGCCTCGTAGCTACTTGTCGAGCATACCGTTGAAGGTTTTTTTTTGTTTTTTAACTAGAGGCGGCGAAGATACGAGATATCCGCAGGCATCACGCTCATCTCTTTATATCTATATAACCACCGAAAGATGTAAATTTATATATAATATTTGTTTTCCTTTTTCTATGCTTTCAGCGATCTTCAAGGGAACAACATATCGGTCGTGTTCAAAACAGACTTTGAGGACATGGCCGCTCTTCATGTTCTGTGAGTATAAAAAAACCGATAACGTCGAGATTTTCCCATCCGCAGTTTCATACTAGCATACACCGATCTTCCATTTCCTGTATGAAATTTAACTGGAGCGCGAGGAATTCCGATGGATGCGAAAAAATATGGAGTAAATATTCTCGTATGGACGGAATTTTTATCTGCATCACTAAAACGCTCCGCTTTGAGTTTTTTCAATATGTATATGTGTGTGGAAACAGAAGTCACTCGAAGCTCATGAAAACCTTTGATGGTCTTTGAATTTCACCGAATATATGATTTACCGCATGGAAACATCAAAAAGAAAATGGTTTACGAGTCCTCTCAAAGTCAAATTAACACTAATGAGATAAGCCTGAATTAAAACAATCCTTTTATTTATTTTTAATAAAAAATTGACAAAAACGTATCCCTCAAAAAATGTCAACTACAGTAGAACTTCGCTTATCGGACCTTCGATCAACCGAGTCTCTGCGTTATTCGAGGCACCCGACTCATCCGAGCCCTCCGCCGTAATCGAGGTGTGGGCTCGGATAATACGGAAAACTCGAATAAAACGGATAAAGCAATGAGAATTTTGTTCATGTTATCCGAGATTTCGCTTATCCGACGTACGCTCTCCCCACATTATCGCGGATAATCGGGGTTATACTTTATCTTCATCTCTGGATTCCTTCGCCATCCCAACGTTTCATCGACCGAGCACCGAATTGATTCATTTTTTTTCCCCAGACAATTGTCAAACAACCAGATACACACGATCGAGCGCGGGGCTTTCAAGGACCTCGTGGACGTGGAGAAGCTTCGCCTGAACAACAATCAAATTCGTTATCTGCCCGACACTCTCTTCAGCAACATGATGAACCTGAAGAGGCTGTAAGTACAGTCTGATCGACATAGAATAGAATAGAATAGTGTTGTTTTATTCGTGTCCTGGGCCAAGCCCCCTAAAAACACCGTGCCCAAAACATACAACGCCAACTGGCAACGAGATGTCGCGACGGAAAATTGAACAATAAAAATAACATCATAAACGAAAAATTAAACTAGATTACAACCAAAAATTAAACTGAAGTGACAAAAATGTTAAAGATTGAAAATAATGAAAATAACAATAGCATTAACTAATTAAGACCCACTCCGGTACGAACTAATTAAGACTAATTAAGACTTCACTTCCGGTACGAACTCTCAACGAAGAACTCCGCGAAACCCAAGAAGTACCACCGTTTTTCTCATCACTCCCGTAAAAGAAGATATTATCCTCCCACTTACATTTTTCCTCTATGCCGAGTTTTCCAGAACCGACAACAAGCAAAAAAAAAAGAACTACAAAGAAACGAAATAACCGAACGTACAAAGAATCCTCGTCCCCCTCATGGTTAGCGTTGAAAATGATATTGCGCGTTGAGTGCGAGATAACCAACAAGGAAAAAAGGAAAATATTTAAACTCAAAAACCGTCGAGTATGGAGGTCGCGTTCTCGTTTGTAACGCGAGGGAACGAGGAAAATTTTACTTCCGGTTGAGTCTCTCTGTCCTTCCCTCCCGCTCGCAAATAGGAAGCTGAAAGCATGAAGGAGGGAGAGAAGGAGAGGTCTCGGTTGAAAAGAGGGCGGAGCGGGCGGGAGGTCTGGGTTTGGATGACACAGAGACAAAGATATATCCTTTGTCGAGGACGCAGTGAGCAAAAAGCTCTTGGTAAATTCCGTGGTGCTCAGCGAGCTCCCGACAAATGCCCCTGGAACCTGAACGCGAGGACGGCGGTTGTACAGAGGGAAAAGTGCTTTCGTGCGCGGGCAACAAAAGGATCCTAGGCAAGCCCAAAAGCGCCGACTGAGAGAGATCTAGGTGGTATGCAGCTTGGGAAAAGTCCTCTCATACGCATTCGCGAATAATTATACCCAAAGCTAAAGAACCTAGATGGTTGTCATTCGCCCGGAGTTGCATTTTCCTGTGGCTCGGTGGAGCGCGTTTGTGTGTACGAGGCAAAGTGTGTATTCACGTGAGCTCGCGGATGCGCCAGCGCGGACTCGCATGACTGGGCCACGCGACGACACACGACGAACGAGGAATCGTTCCTATCGCATAAACTTTTCAGCCAACTACGACCTACATACCGCGCAGGGGGTCGCGGCTGTGGTCGCGCAACCCTCAAGCTTTCTCGTCGAGAGAGCTTGCATAAACCGAACTCCCGACCTCGAAGACCCCTCCAAAGCCGTCCGAGGTGCGGACCGAAAGACGCCTCACCTCCTCGATGGCTCTCGCTTTTTCCTCACTACACTTCTTGGTCGGGCCTGCGGAGGGGTGGCGCATGAGCGAATCTACCTTTCACGATACGCCGGGTCACTCGTCGAAGATGAAACAAATTTTAACCTCTTTATACGTATGTGTTTCAGAGTAATTTTGGAAATGGGTCGTTCGAAATCCTCAAACTGTTTCACTTTCGACCGGCGAAATTCAGTTTTCTCACCTTTTCGAATGGAAACCATTGACTTTTGCCATTGATTTTTCGTGACACGAGTTAAAAATTAAATAATAACAATAATAAAGTAATTTTAGGGAACTACTTGTTGAGTAAAGAAATTTCTCGATTCTATTCGATCGGGTATTTTAGCTGGGGAAAGGGTCAAAGGGTGAAGAGCGAGTCTCGTCGGTTGAGTCGCAAGAAGTTGAAGTGCAACCATGACTATATCCGGTCTATGGTGCATCTTCTCCGGACTAGGCGCTCCTTTCCCGGGTGAAAGACGAGAGGTCGCCGAAGGGGGTAAAAGTTGTATCGCTCAGGCTTATCGTGATCGAGCTACGTCTGGCCTCTTCCTCGGCAGCTGCCACTCGATCGAGTCAAAAAGTGCTGTGCGCCGTTTCACCGCGACCCTTTCGTCCGCTCCGAGGACTGCGAGCTGAAACCTCGCTCGTCTAAACCTCCTTCTACATCTCTCTCGCGCGAAGGGAACTCCGATTCTCGGCTCTCGCGAAGAAGCTCACGAGCTTCGGAGGTCTCGGCTCGCTCTTGGAGGACGCGGGAGGGCACATTCTAGCTTCCGTATGTGTGTTTTTCTGCCCGCGCGCGGAGAGCGCTTCACGGGTCCATCCATCATCCGGCGAAGTGGGCAGACGGGACTCGAAAGTTGCCGGCTCGCGGATGAGACTCGAACGAGCCACGCGATTATCTTCGCCGCCGCCGGTGCAGATCTCGCCTTCTATTCTCCGGTTCATATGGCATTTTTTATTTAAAAATAAATAAAAAATTGATAGAAAGTACTCTCAGCTCGCGAGGACCATTCGAAGTAAATATTCCTTCCTTGAATTGATCTTAAGGCGACGAATAAAAAAATAAAAAAAATAATCTTTGCTCATTTGAGTTCAACTGCCGGGGCTTTAATCAAGCGCGATTTTCTCTCAGCTATTCAAACTCATTAACGCGAACATAGCGAAGAGGCGCGAGATTAATTAACGGTGATCCGGTTATTAAGACACCCTCGCAGGCTGGAAATGCGGGATTCAATCTTAACGCCGTCCCTCGACGTATATCGTTGCGTAACGCATTCTCTCCGAAAATTGCCGAATACTGAACGTATTAGATATTCGTTCGTGTGGGTTATCCATTTTGCACCTCCGGATTCCGGGATGCTTGCTCGTAGGTTCGCCCGGATCGAGAAATCCTCGCAGTCATCCAACGCTCTCGAGAGCATTCTCGTCTCTTCTCCTCTCCCATCCTTTCGCGAATTCCAGACCGTGCACGATCCACTGCCAACGTGCAGCTCGCACACTCGCTATTGCACGCCAAGAGTTCCCTTGAGTTCGTTCGGCCAATGCAAAATTCGGTAATTGCTTTCCCGGATTGACTCTCAGGCGAGCGCCGGTGTACAGTGGCGCCCCGATTCTCTTCCACTCTTCAAAGATACCGGATACAAATTGCGAACTGGCACAAGTGAAGATTCTAATGCTTGGATGGTAAATTGTTCGTTCTTTATTGAACGGAGAATAATAAATAATTCACCCATTTGGTTCGGACGAAAAATTAATTGGTTTGGGTTACAAAATTGATTGTTTTGAGTTTCAAAATTGATTGATTTGGGTTACAAAATTGATTGGTTGGGTAAAGAAATTAACTGGTCGATCCGACCAATTAATTGTTCCATTAATTCACCAATTTATTGTTTGGCAAAAAACTAATTCCTCGGCAAGACGAATCAATTCCTTAGCCGAAAAAAATAAATTTCCTCCTCGTCCATGTGGAATGAGCGGTAGTTTTCCAACAGCGAAAAAATCGGGTTTCCACTGTACTTCAGTCTCTCTCCCCGCGCGCAGCGCATACTTGTCTCACCCTCGGCTTTCGGTCTCACCGTTCGCTTATAAGTTATAACGCAGTTCGGGCTTTACTTCTCTCCCGGCGTTGCTTGTTTCGAACGAGCAATGTGCCGAACGTAATTACAGTACGGCGAACCGGAGTTTCGGCGGAGCGGAGCCCGAGCCAGATGGATGGTCAATTCTTGGCTGAATCCCGTCTCCGCTCGTTTTCCCGTCGTGTTCCTCCGCTCCGCGAAACACTAACCCGTAATCATCGAGTAACGTTCTCGTTATACAAAACGGGTAAAGCACGAATCGATGATACCTCCGTGTGCGGTTGCACGCCCTGTTATTCCGCGGCGGCCAACCTACCCACACACGTTCGATCAGCTCCCTCAACTATGCTTCGCTATCCATTCCGCAGGCATAATTGATAAACGTAAAACGGAACGGCGACGAAGACTGGCCGGCGCTACGTGTCACAACTTCCCCGTATACGCGTCGTGACAGCTTAAACTTTATGTGAAAGGAAAAATAATGACAAAATCGATCCGTCGGGAAAGTTGCGCTGAATGGAAAAGCAGCGAAAAATCCGGGGACGATAGGGGAGGAAAAGTGTTGATACGATAGCCGGGGTGTGTAACCTACGACATATGTGGAAAAGTAGATTACGGAGAATCTATAGCCTCAATTTTGCAAAGTTACGAGCCAATTCTCGGTGCCTCTTAACCTTTTCTCAGGGCCGATTTCTAGATAAAAAGCCTCGCTGAAGTCTGGCAAATTTTTTATTATTCCGACGAGCCGTTTATTGTTTTTAGTAGGTAAATGTATTCGAATAGAAAGTTCGAGAGCATTTTGCTTCCTCATAGAGGAACTCATTAAGCCGTGAGGATGCTTCACACGTACGTTCCCAGCCAAAAGTGAGATTCAGCGAGAATTTGAATACGGTATAAAAATGTGAAAAAAATCAACTGTATTGAAGGTGCCAAAAATAGTACGTAGAATTCGTTCATAAGGAACAGCGGGGCAAAACGGACCATTAAACACAATTTTCGGCGAAGGATATAAAAACACTTCTCATCTAAGATGAAGAAAACAGATCCGTTTTACCCCGCTCGCCCCTAACTAACATCAAAGTTTCGCAAACTTTGAGTCGCAGTACAGGGCAATCCCTCCTACGTGGCAATCCCCTCTTACCATTCGCCAACTTTTCGCCCCATTATTTTGTCCCTCCGACTCTGTTATCATCCGTTCCAGAAAACTTGAAGTACGACTTGCAGCATCGGGGGCAAAAAAAACGAAAAAAAAAATACATCAACGAAAAAACCTCTGAAATTGCACCGTCGGTGAAGAATATGTTATTTAACGGGTGCGGAAGGTAACGATTCGCAGCTCGTAAAGTGGCGAACCGATGTCGAGGGTAAGAGTATATACGAGCCGGTCGGCAAAGGGTCACTCGTTATCGGCGTAACAACCTCTTGGCGACACTGCCTCTTGGCGACATGGACTTACACCACCACCGGTGGATAACCGCGTCCGTCCCTCTATATACCATTACCACTCGCCCGCTTAGGCAAGTTCGCAGTGGATAAGGTGCGCGGCGAACAGACACACACACACGGACAAACGGGACCGGTACCAGGGACGACTGAAGATGTACGAACCTATAGAGCTTTACTATGTGGCAAAGCTCCGGCCGTGTCTCAGCCGCACGGATAATAAGTGTCGACTACCTCTATGCAACCCACCTGACCGCTCCGAGGAGAAAACCACCGGCCAGGTCGGGGACATTCGATGCACTGAATTATTTATCGAAAAATACGGAACGAACTCACGACCTCCGGACCTTTCGCCGAGCCGCGCTCTCTGGAAAGTGGCGCTCGTGTTATCTGCCATTTCAACTGTAAAACGACGAGAAGCGGACGCGGAAAAAATTAAGATTGAGAGCTTGGGACATTAAGGAATGAACTCACTGGAGCGATTTTTTTTTCACTCTTTTTTCATTCGCACATTACAATTGGATCGTGTGAAGGGTCGCGGTCAATCAGGGTTTATTATTCATGCGCGACACTTTCGGCAATTAGCGGGAAATGTAGGTAACGCTGACGTTGCGGGAAAATTCGTTTTTAATGAGTAATAAATAATAAGTTTAATGTGTACTCGGTTCGCTTTACGATCCTAAAAGTTGCTAATTCACCGAGAAACTAGGTGTTTCTTCAATAATATATATATATATATATATATATATATATATATATATATTTCTTTTATAAATAATGATTCAATGTCTCGCTCGGATTTCAGGGATCTCAGTCACAATCAGATAGCGATGATCGGACCGAAGACTCTGAGAGGTGTATCATCACTGAAGCATCTGTAAGTTTTCCCAAAAAATAGCATGATTGTTTTTTTATTATTAGTAAATATTTTTAAATGGTTTTTTTTTCATTGCAGTCTGCTCGACAACAACGTATTGACCTGCATAGACGAGAGCGCCATCAGAGAACTGAAAGATCTTGAAATACTGTGAGTATTTTAGAATGTAGAGCGAGAATCGAGACGAATCCTCTAGCCGGATATCGGTTTCGCTTTGCCGGCGATTCCACGCTCTTTATACCGAGAGTCGACGAAATAGCGCTTTATCGAACAATTTCCGGTAACTTTAACAGAACGCTGAACAACAATAGACTCACGACCCTTGGGAAGGAAATGTTGCACGGTATTTCGAGATTGCGAACCCTCAAACTGGCGGACAATCTTCTAGCGTGCGACTGTCACCTGTCCTGGCTGTCTCGACACCTCAAGAGCTTTTCACGACTCGGACAGCACACGAAGTGCGCTTCCCCGGCTCATCTCAAGGGACAGAATCTCGCTGATTTGCCGGTAAAACTATATATATCTATACATTCTAACGTATTATTATTATTATTATTATTATTATTATTATTATTATTATTATTATTATTATTATTATTATTATTATTATTATTATTATTATTATTATTATTATTATTATTATTATTATTATTATTTAGCAATTTTAATATTCTGAATATTTTGCAATTTGGTATTCTAATTTAATTAGTAATACCACTTATAAATATTTAGAATGCAAATATTCTTACATTTTTACTATCTTTCGTTTTCGGTGTATTATTATTATTATTTTTAATATTATTCCACCGATATAAAGGACGAACGAAAGAAAAACCTGTTTCTCAAATGATTTGGTATATTGGCCAGCAATAACTACAAGAACCTCCGGTTGCACTGTGTGACATCGTCCCGACAACAACCCAGAGCCGTCTGACTTCCTCGTAGTCGTTGTAAAATCAAGTTCAACCCACTCGATAGCTTAAACGTCAATGGCCCCGACGTGGGTGGTCATTAAATGAATTTGCGCGAATCCGTTTGTCGTAAATCATTTCGATTATTGCTCAGCGAGGCCAGAGGGAATAAAGAATAACAAACAAAAAAAACTTTAACGAACCGGTTTAAAATTTCGTTCTTCCTGGAAATGTGATCTTTGAAAAAAGAGGAAATACCATGTGTCGCTGGTTTATTCCTGCGATTCGCGGCGAAATCGAGACGCGAACGGGTCGATCAATTAGTCTACGGGGCCGAAAGGACATCGAGTCTAAGTTTCAATCGGTTTATTTTCGGACACGCTTGAGGCGGATGCTGCATGGAAAATTTAATTGACGATTAATTAATCTGATTTTCAGGAGCACGACTTCAAGTGTTCCGGACTTGTCGAGAGAACCGGCTCCGAATGCAGCGCCGAGCCTCAGTGCCCTCATCCCTGCACCTGCGCCAACGGTATCGTCGATTGCCGTGAAAATTCATTGGAAAAAGTTCCGACCCATCTTCCCGAGGACACGACAGAACTGTAAGGACTCGTTAACGAATTAATCATAACCGAACTCGGCGAAATTTCCTAATTTTGTTCTCCATACTGAATTGATCTTTTTAATTCTTTTTTTATAGACGACTCGAGCAAAACAACATCCGGGAGATTCCACCGAAGGCCTTTTCGCCTTATCGAAAATTGCAGAGAATGTAAGTTCTGAATTATCACAAATTTGGCTATAATATAGACTTTTTTAACACTGCTCGTGTATTTTTTTCAGCGATCTGAGCAATAACAAGATAAAGAAAATCGCTGGTGACGCATTCCACGGTCTGAAGTCACTCGAATCTTTGTAAGTTTACCTCAAACATTCGATCCTTTTTTTCTTGTTTCTAAAGAGTTGATATAATTTTTACTCATTATCTTTTTCAGAGTCCTGTACGGCAACAAAATTACCGAATTGCCCGGCGGTGTGTTCCAAGGTCTTGGTAGCTTGAAATTACTGTAAGTCAATGGCTCCATTAAATTGTCCGGGGCGTTATTTGTATGTAAAAAATTCGGTGGATTAATTAATTTAATTTATTTTTTATTTTTTAGCTTGCTGAACGCGAACGAGATATCCTGCATAAGAACCGACTTGTTTCACGATCTGAGCAGCCTGACACTGCTGTCGCTGTACGACAACAACATCAAGTCTCTGGCGAACGGTACTTTTGCCAACCTGAACAAGATCAAGGTTCTTCATCTGGCGAAAAATCCTTTTATATGCGACTGCAATTTGCGCTGGTTGAGCCTCTATCTTCACGCAAACCCAATCGAAATGTCGGGGGCTAAGTGCGAATCGCCGAAACGAGCGTCCAAGAGGAAAATCGATGTTATGCGGGACGAAAAGTTCAAATGTAAGGGTAAGCACGATTCGACTTCCGGTATCTCTTCTTACTTCGGCAGGTTCGTTCAGGTCGGTAGAACCGTCCCACTTCCATTTCCCTCGTGGTCATCCAAATCATCTCGCATCGTCATCGACGTCATTCGCGCCTAAAACTTTCGTTCACGCAATGATTATCGTTTTTCGCTCCTTTTTTCACCCCTCACTTCTTCACGGAGAGAATTGTCTTTCGAAAAGTACAAAAAAATAAATAAAAATTATCCGTTTTTTTATCTGTGTCTTCTGTGTTTCCCGTTGAACTGCGAGCTCCCATTTTACACCCCGAATCCTTGCATCGCAAGTGTGTGCGCTAGCACGAGTAGACAATCCCCCCCTATCTCGAGCTATGTGAAAAATATTGTGGCTATTTTCAAAATCATTATTTTCTTTATGAGTAAAATATGAAAAACACTTCAAATTTCGAGTGTACATTTAGTAAAAAAAAAAAAAATTGGGTGTATGAAACAATTGTGGATTCTTTAAAGGCGGGTTCACCTGGCTCTTTTTTTCGTGTTTCCTTCCGTGATGAATTAAACAACCGAGGACATAATAAATTCAGATATATCCGATGGTGTCTCGATGTGAATTTTTTTTTAATCCTCGATACAATATACGAAGCAGTTAATAGGTAAGTACGAGACCGAGGCCCGTTGCACGTTCGCGATTAGAGACCTAAGAAAGGCAGCCACTTTGCTAAGATGACTCCGAATTGCCGCAGCTCCAAGGTGAAGTCGCATGCAACCAACTCAACGCAGCATGTTTAATGCATTAAAAAAAGAAGAATTTTTTTTTTTTTAACAACCAACAATTAATAACAATATCTATTGGGAAGAAAGGTGTTTTCGTCATTTTTTCATACTCGCATATTCCATTCCGTGTCACAGCAGCTACATAACTAGAGTCACACCGTGCTCAGGCACGGTAAAGAGCTTGCACAGAGAAACATAATAGAGCAGGCACGTCACGTGTAAACAGTCCGTATACAAGATAAAAATTTGCCCACAGGCGACGAGAAGCTGCTCACCAAGAGGGCAGGCGAGTGCATACTGCCCGGAGGATGCCCGTCGCCGTGCACCTGCAACGGTGCCACAGTCGACTGTTCCGACAAGAAGCTCACTTCGATACCCAAAGATCTACCCATCTACACATCTACACTGTAAGTCCGCTTCACGATTATTAATTACCATTTTTCACCATTTTTCAAGTGTTTCACAAGGCGACCATTTCAACATAATTTATACAATATCGATAACTCGTTTTAATTTACAGATTGCTCGGCAATAATGAATTGGATAAGATCAAGACCGACGGACTATTTGAAAAGCTCCCTGAGTTGCAACACTTGGATCTCAGGAGGAACAGAATATCTCGTATCGAGGCGGCGGCTTTCAAGGGGGCTCACAAGCTCACCGAATTGTAAGAACCGCTTTTCGATATCTCCAAATGTACTGACCAACTGGCCTATTTCTTTTTTTTTACGATTACTTAATAAATACTCGGTCTTGCAGATTATTGTCGGAAAACAAATTGCGCGAGGTTCACAATAAGATGTTCACCGGTCTCACGAATCTGAAGACCCTGTGAGTATTAATGAAAAGAAGAAATCACAAATTCACGGATTATCAGACTGGATTTATTTATACCAAGTTCTTTGTTCCTTCAGAAATCTCACTGGAAATGCCATTACGTGCGTCATGCAGGGAGCCTTCGACGGAATGGCACACATCCGCACGATGTAAGTTGATTTATTAATTTAGTTTTTTCGGGAAATATTATTTTATTGATTTATTATATTATTTATTTACTATATATGTAAATCATTGAGACAGGTCTTATTTTTGTCGACATTTATTTGAAAAATTTCTCTGACTACTTGATAGTAAAGTCTTCACTTGGCACAACTTGGCTTAGCCGGGTCGCTTTTTAGACCCTAGCCATGCATTTTTATTTAAATTTCAATAGGTCAATCGCGTTTATTTTTATGTGCCCGATCGAATGACACTAGTTGCAATCCAATTTTAATGGAGCACTTTTATCGATTTTGATGAGCCCGATCGAATGGCATTACTTATAACCCGTAGCAACGAGTATTTTTAATAATAAAGCTTCATGAACAATTTAGTCGGATCGCCGCGGGATATTTGATATCTCGTACTTCAAGCTTTGCATTTTTTTAAATTTTTTGCAGTATTTGCAATGGGTCACGTTTATAGATTTCGTTGTGCCCGATCGAATGGGACTAATTACAACCCGTAGTAGCAAGTATTTATTAGTAAAGTACCTCGATAAAGAATCTGATCGGGGTGCCGCCGACTATTTTATCAGTCGTGCTCGAAGGTTAGCATGTAACATTTTTAAAAAATACATGTCTTATAGATTTTTGTGTGCCCGATCGGATGGCACTGGTTACAATCCGTAGCAACAAGTATTCTTTAATAATAAAGCCTGGTAAACTTGACGGCTAGTTTCGCCCTCATTTAGAATATAGTGCAACGCAAGGTAATGAATACGTTCAATTAACTCGGAGCCTCGTAACAGACCCAATTGAACTACGCGCACGCCGTTAGAGAACTCGAGGATCCCACGGTTACAATTTTGAGCGGAGAACTCTCGAAAGATAGATCGATAGCGATTACATGAAATCGAGCCTAGAGATAATTTAATTGGAAATCTACTTTGTTCTCTCTGCCAGTAACATGCAAGCCAATCCGTTATCATGCAATTGTCATCTGGAGTGGTTCGCCGAGTGGCTGAGGATTCACGACGTTCCAGGGATAATCGGCCGTTGCCACGATCCCCCGAGGCTCAAGGATGCTCATGTCAAGGACATTCCGAGCCACGAGTTCAAGTGCAACAGTAAGTTATTCTACGATCTATGCTCGACCGTACCGTTGACGAAACTCCTCGATCCCGTCGATTAAATTCCACGGTACGAGGGTTGTCGCTAAGTAAATAGAGTACTAATTTTCTTCAATTTTTTTTTCTTTTTCCTTCCCTCCGTTCGAATAGAAGACAGCTTCGGTTGTCTGGGCGACGACTACTGCCCACCGCGCTGCAACTGCGCCGGCTCAGTCGTAAGATGCTCGAGATCTCACCTCACCGAAATTCCACGTGGAATTCCACCGGAGACGACTGAACTCTTGCTCGACGTAAACGACATAAAAACCATACAGCCGGAGAGACTCAGTCATCTTCGCATGCTGACGCGGCTGTGAGTATATCATACAAATTTCCAATCGTTTTACATGTTTTGTACTTTTTAAATTATGCTCATTGATTTTGTGATTTTTTTTTTACAGGGACTTGAGCAACAACCAAATTGGAATGCTGTCGAACGATACGTTCAGGAATCTCACTAAATTGTCGCACTTGTAAATATCAATTTTATCTTTTGTTTTTTACTTTAACAATATTTCTTTAATCAATGTGATGACTCACGATCGATCTCTTTTCAGAATAATCAGCTACAACAAATTGCAGTGCGTGCAGCGCAATGCGCTCGCTGGACTCAAGTCGCTGCGACTTATGTGAGTAATCCGAGGCAGTAAAATTTTCGATCGCTCCATAGTTAACGGTAAACATTAATGGTGATTTTTTTTTCAGTTCTCTCCACGGCAACGACATCTCGACGATACCGGAAGGAGCTTTCGACGACTTGGGATCCATCACGCATCTGTGAGTGGCTTTTGAATTCGTGCAACGCGTCTTCGACGTCAGAAGTTAAAAATAATTTTTTTTTCGTTGTGTTAAATAGAGCTCTGGGTTCGAATCCCCTGTACTGCGATTGCAACCTGCGCTGGTTGGCCGAGTGGGTGAAGAAAGACTTGGACGTCGAGCCCGGCATAGCAATGTGCAAAGAACCACCGGCGATGAAGGAAAAACTCCTTCTGACCGCACCGTCGAATCTCTTCCAATGTAAAAGTAAGTATCAAATCAACTTTTCACATTAATCTTTGAGCCGCAAAAAAAAACGAAAAAAATAATGCACGCAAAAAGAAAACGGCAATAAAGCAAAAAAGAAGTCGAATGAATATTTTGTTTTCCGGTAAATTAGCGCAACCCGTCTATTTAGTTTGATTTTTTTGGCCCTCAAGCTCAGAACGGTACTAAAATTGCTCATTAATCGTAGACCTTTCTTCCGTGCAGCCAAACAACAGCCTCCCGAGGTATTGGCCAAGTGCGACGTGTGTTACACCGTTCCCTGCGAGAACGGAGGATTTTGCGAGACGCTACCGGACCGGAAGTTCCGTTGCAAGTGCTCGCCAGGATATCACGGGGACAGGTGTCAACATAAAATTGACGCGTGCTATGGAAATCCTTGCAGGAACACCGGAACTTGTAAAGTACTGGAGGAAGGAAGATTCAGGTAGTTAGATAATATGAGTCTCTATGTATCTCGATTGAAACGAGAATTTTGTGTAGATCGGGGTTGGATCGAGCTCGTCTCCCCAACTTAGTAGAACAAAAATTTATAGCACGTAATTCGCTGGTCGAAATTTTGTCCTCATTAATGTAGGGTAAACCGTACCGATCGACGAACACTCATTTCACCAAAACTTTTCATATCAAATTTAATACACAGGTCTGTTCATTAAAAATTCATAATTCTATATAATCAATTATAATTAATTTAGAAAAATTTGTTCAAGAATCTGTCACAATTATTGGATAGCCAAAATACGGAATATTGAATACTCGTAAAATAAAAAAGATATACGAATTATTCACTAAAAATTTAACGACTGAGTGACAGTGAAGAATTGATTCGTCGATGGGTGTTCATTGATCGGCGCGTTTGCGCTATTTCGTCGTTGGCATGCACGTTGTAATGACAACAAGCATATTTGTAAATGAAAATTGGCTTGCAAAAAATTTGTTGAAAATTAGACATCATTCGATTTCCCCGATATGTAAAGGGGTGTAATGAAATCGAAGCTTGCGTTGTCTGTTGGCGGATCGATCGCGATCCAATAACGGGCTATATATCTCAATTGACGTTAAGTCGATGTTTGACAGTTGCGACTGCGCCCCCGGTTACGAGGGCATCAGATGTGAAAGCAACGTCGACGACTGCGCAAACAACAAATGTTCGAACAACGCGACCTGCGTGGACCTCGTACAGGCCTACAGATGCGACTGTTCACCGGGATACATGGGAGAATACTGCGAGGCGAAAATACCCTTTTGCACAAAAGGACACGACCCCTGCGAGAACGGGGGTCGTTGCGTCGACCACCGGACCCACTACAGCTGCGAGTGCCCGGTCGGCTTCACCGGACTCAATTGTTCCACAAACTTGGATGATTGCGCTAATCATTTATGCCAGGTACGCATTTACAATAAATAAATAATTAAATGCATAAACAAACAAATAATTATAAGGTAAATAATTCAATAAATAAATAATTTAGTAAATAAATAATACAGGGCTGATGGTCTCAAGCCGATCGACCTCTGTCAATGTTTATAATTATCGTCAGGTATAAAACTAATATATGACGATAAGTGAAATACATTTCTTTTAGCAATACATTTATTTTACTATTACTAAATAATTAAATAAAGAATAATAACAAAGTTATAAAATTATAGAATAAAAAAATAAAGCAATTAATTTCAGAACGGTGCTACTTGCATCGACGGCATAAACGATTACGAGTGTAAATGCGCGGCGGATTACACGGGGAGGTACTGCGAGGCTGCACCGTCGACGGCGATGCTTTACCCTCAAACGAGTCCGTGTGCCCATCACGATTGTCAGCACGGTGCCTGCTTTCAGCCATCCCCTGGATCCACCGCGGATTATCTTTGCCAGTGCCATCCCGGCTACACTGGTGAGTATACTCCCTTTCATTCGTCGCCGGTAGCTTGTAATCCGTGCAAACGTCACGGTACACGAAATGTTTCGAAATAAAAAAAAAAAAACTAAATATATATTTTGAACTATCTTTGCAGGAAAACGATGCGAGTACCTGACGAGCCTGAGCTTCGTGGACAACAGCTCGCTGGTCGAGCTGGAGCCGCTACGCACGAGGCCCGAGGCTAATGTGACCATTGTATTCACGACTAGCCAAGAGAACGGGGTTCTCCTCTACGACGGAACAGACCAGAACGGCGAACACATAGCGGTCGAATTATTCAACGGACGAGTGCGCGTATCGTACGACGTTGGAAATTATCCCACATCGACGATGTACAGCTACGAGATGGTCTCCGACGGCAAACCTCACATGGCAGAGCTTCTAGCGATAAAGAAGAATTTTACCATGAGAGTCGATCGGGGACCAGCCAGGAGCATAATCAACGAAGGACCTCGCGAGTATCTCAAACTAACGACGAGAATGTACGTCGGTGGCGTTGCGCCGGAATTGGCTGGCGTCGCTTTCGAGCAATTTCATCTCAGAAACGTCACGAGCTTCCAAGGTAAAGCAATGTCAAATTTGTCGAGGCTGTCTCTCCCCCCTCAAATTTCCAATCTACGAACCGGAAGATTTCATGACATTTTTAAAAATCTCGTTGCCAGGCTGCATATCGGAAATGTGGATAAACCACAAGCTGGTAGACTTCAGCAACGCAGCGAAGATGCACCGGGTCACGCCAGGGTGTTCATCGGGCGAGGAGGAAGCCGAGGACGAGGCTCGAAGAGACGTCGTCGAGCCCGGCGTCGTTAGCGCCGCCAGTAGCATGGAGGAAGCGTCTATGCAACAGGAACATGTACCTCACGATCCCTCCGGTAAGAGGATTTCAAAATGACTTGCGCAACTCTGACGAATTATCGTCGGTGTGTAAGCCGCGTACGATTTCGGTGTCTTACAACTCGCTCGTTCTCTCGAACGCAAGGAAGGAATGCGGCGACGCAACGGATAAATACAATACAGTACAACCTCGCTTATCCGACCTTCGATCAACCGAGCCTCCGCATTATCCGAGGCACCCAACTCTTCCGGGTCCTCCGCGTTAACCGAGGTGTAGGCTCGCATAATACGCAAAAACTCGGATAAAACGGATGTGGCAAAAATTAATATACTTTTTCATTGAAATTAAATGATAAAAACTAAAGTACTTTTATAGTAAAATTAAAGTCAACTATTAAAAACACAGTATTCCCAATGTTTTTAATACACTAAACATTATTTTTTCATGACGATTCTACCTGAAATTTGTGAGATTACACTGACTGAACAGTAAAACAAGAGAACAAGCAATGAAATAATAATATATCGATGAGATCACTCCGTACTCTCTCCCTCGCCCTTTCTCTCCCAATGCTTATTTTTTCCAAGTTAAAAAAACTTAGGATGGTAGGAACTGCCCCATATATAAAAAGAAATGGATCGGCGTTAGTGCATTTAAAAAAATAATAATAATATTTTTACAAAGTCATTTTGAATCCAAAACCTCAAGGCTTCGATTGAGTAAACATTTAATTATCATTTCAGCAGACATCGTCGTGTCAGCGCTTGGAAGTAACGCCAACGATCAGTGCGCCGGTAACGAGTGCAGAAAGGGTTCGCAGTGCGTGCCATCGCCGTTCAGCAACGGTTATTCCTGCCGCTGTCAAACAGGCTGGCAAGGCAGATACTGCGAGAAAGCCCCGACGTGTCGCAAAGAGCACACTCGCGAGTATTACAGCGAGAACGGCTGTAGAAGCCGACGACCGGTAAAACTGGCGAAGTGTTGGGGCAGCTGCGGCAACTCTTGTTGCCTACCGCGGAAGACAAAACGACGCAAGGTAACTTATCGTCGTTATTTACATTTGAGTGCGTAAAAAAAATTCCAATAATCTCATTCGATTACTTTAATAAAATCGAATTAATACCCATTAATAAATTGAATTAATTTTATAATTCGAATAAATACCTTGTTTAACCGTCCGTATGTTTTTGCTCGCAGGTGCGCTTGATCTGCACCGACGGCAGACGATACACCAAGGACGTTGATCTAGTGCGCAAATGCACGTGCACTCGAAAGTGTTACTAAAATGGACCGATAAAAAAAAACAAATTTCCAATTGTACCAATAATGACTAATAACTAACTATACGCGTTCGTCGCACGTCGTATACGGCCGCGTAGATTCCGTAATTTTTCCACGAGCGAAAACCCCGTTAAAACTGGTGTCGCGCCTAAAACTGGACCACTCCTATGATAAACGGTTACGTGTAAAAAAAAAACGTAATTAATTGCATTTTGTGAGTGACGAAGTGCGGGCTATAACTAGATGGACACACACAGCCGGCTCAGTGTGATATGTATTATTAAGCGAGATATATTATTACATAGGATATTTAATTGATAATTATCGGTATTGAATCAGCAATGCATATTGGGTATTTGTATAGGATTACGATAATCGACTATAGAGGAATAATAACGTGACAAGGGTGAACGCATCGGTGATTGAACGGTTTGGATCGGTCAACGAATTTCTATTGCAAATTACTTTCGATATAATCGACGATGTTTTTGACTTATTCGTTTCAACGAACTTACATTTTAAGATAAATTTATTTGCGATCCGTACAATTATTTTTGTGTCGTTTGCTGTTTTTTTCGCCGTCTTTCCTTTAACTGTTCACTCATTGGTGACTTCACCCGACGCTGAAAGCCGATCGAACTAACTTTCGTTCTACGAACGGATGGTATACATATATATATATATATATATATATATACATATATATATTATAAAACCCCGACGCGTTAATCGCGTTTACACACGAAGTACACGAACACGATGAAAATGCGTACATATACCTGATGTATGAAGTCGGGTAAGAATCGTAAAGGATCACGTACGAACGTTGTGTATACGATTAGTGAGGGACTCGCGAAGCAGCGTCCCGCATAATGAGCGACAATCGACGCTCTTTGACTTTTCTAATATAAAAAACTTCCACGCGAGGCTGCAAGCTTCTATGCGGAAGTTTCCGTACGTAAACAATTTTAAAAAATCGCGCAAGAAGAATCGCTCGAAGTTATTCTTGTGTCGTGTAGAAAAAAAAATTAAATAAAAGAAACAAACTGGAGATACAATCAAATGATTTTCCAAGATAATCGTCGAATTATTTGTCCCGAACGGACGGCGTAACGTGTTTCTTTACGATCGATTTAATCGAGCACCTTGCTCGCAAATTATAATTATCCACTGCCAATATTTAACACTTATTTATTCGTCTCTTTTTTTGCGTTTTAATTTTTACGATACTCTTGTATTTACCAACAATTTCTTTTTATACTTATCATTATAAGCACTACTTTTTACTGCACGTTATTATTATATTTGATGAATCTTTCGTTTCATTGATTCTTTTTTTTGTAATGCTAATAATGACCGGCGTTTCTCGACTAAGCACTCTCGCGTTTTCCAACAGTCCGCTACAAGTGCCCACATTCGGCAAAACTCAGGTGCTCGGGCATCCTATCCTCACAGATCCTAAGACAGAGCGCCGCGAAAGCGTCGATAAAATTGCGTTGACACGCATGTTTTTCTCTTTATGTTTTTTTTCAACCGCCATCGCATCGATGTCGAAACACCTACTTTTTTTACTATTTTATAATTTCGTCTCTACCGTAGCATCGAAGCAACGATCTATATATATGCCATAAGTTACATGATATCGAATAATAACAATAGTATTAATAGTTCAATAAGCAGTATCTTTGTGTTCCCATAACTCGAGACAGATCGTTCAAAGTTATTATTAATTCACACTTCGTTCAGTTGATAGTGCTGATATCGTCGGTACACGGGACCAGAAGGGCGGATCTCCTGTGCTCAACCACGGTACATACGCCCTTATGGTTTCGAGCCATCAGTTTCATCGCAAACAGATGAGAAGAGCGAACAAGATTATGCACACACATGGAGTGACACAAACACATCTCACACACACACACATACACGCAATTACGGATAAACTACGATAGATTATCGTGTTAGTGTTTAAGTGAAAATGTACGATGTTTTTTTTCTCTCATCATGTTTCGGCAAACTTGCTAACGGAATACAGGAATTTTAGTGAAGCTAACAGAAATCTTTATATAGTTGAGGAAAAAATTCCAACTCTGACCAATCGTGCGTATGTGGTAGAAAAAAGAAAAACTAAGCGGTGTATAACTGAATTCGAAGAGGACGAGATGAAACGAAAAAAAAAAAAAATATCGGACCGAAAGCGAGCCGGACACTGACGAAATCGGATAAGTCACTGTGGACAATAAGTAAACAAACAAAAAAAAAGCAAAGAAAAATAAATAAAAAGAGGAAACGTGTGTACGGGGATTGTGCTTCCTTTGAATTCCCACGTATCTAGCGTACGATATTTTAATTCGAAGTAAATTCGCGATAACAAAAAAAAAGCAAAACAAAAAAATATCTCTGTTTGGATGTTTCACGATAATGTCTCGCGAATAATCAAACGGAACTCTTGGACTCTCGTACGAGAATTTGTGAAAATTCGCGACGCTCTTGTTAAATAAAAAGAACCTTGTTCGTCGAAGACTTTATGTAATAAAGGAGAAACACCCGTTGCGTATCGATAATTTTCCCAATCATGACGCGCATGGCGGATACCTTTCAAACCTCATTGATGTGAAATGCGAAAGAAAAAAAAACTCAAATTTTCTCGAAAGTCACTCGAACACGTTACGACGCTTAATTAATAACGGAAAAGGGGATAAAACGAAATAACGATAGTAAACCGTAGAGGGACGATACGGACAACGAGAGAGTGAGATTGAATGGATGTGTAGCGTGAGTTTTGCGAGAATGCGGGGGTGTGCGAGTATCGTAAGAATAAAAAAAAAGAATTAATTTAAAAAATCGAACGAAGGAGAAGCGTAGAGCTGAGAATAAGTGTAATAAAAAAACACGACACGCACGTTTTACCAAATAAACGATGGAAATACTGCATGCCTAGTAATAACGATAGCTATATGATGTAGCCATGTAAATTAGAGGTTAGCGTAATAAAAACAAAAATGTCTATGTTTATATAATGTAACAAATCCTCGAAATATGAAACGCTATTAAATAAATGTATGTAAAGTTCTAAAACTGGGACGTCGTCCGGCAATGGGAGCTTTTTCCTTCCATCCCTCCTAGCGGATCCGATAACCAAGCGGTTTCGATTGCGTTACAGTTACTGTTCGGTCCAAAAGTATTTTTCGATTGGAAATAAAGGATTTCGGTTGCATTTGTCATCTAGCAACCGACAGATGCATCAGAAAGCATCAACAAGCGGTATCAACCATACGAGTACGGTTAGTGGGTAGTTTCTACATGCTGTCGTATATGATATCGTTCAAAAATATTTTTTTATAATTACTTAGCGTCGAGACGCTACCGCGTCCCGTGCTATCGTCGATGGTATTTTTTGAACTCTAATAAATCGCAGTGCATTATGAGTTGTAGATTCTCAAATATCGAACGGTCAGTGATTCAAATTTTCACGTATTACCTTCGATCCCATTGTCGTTGACCCTTTGCGTATTCGGTGTGTGATCGATTTACCGACGAGATGTTGCCACTGCAGACTCGACGGTAACGCAGGAAATCATGTGAACAGCGACCAAATCGACGCGCCAACACTTCTAAACTAAGTAATAAGTTTAATTTCGAAAATTGTGCGGGGAGAAAAATATTCGCACTTACCATGTGGCGTCGAGCAGGCCACTGCTTCGTTCCGGGAAACCGCTCGCAGCACCACCCGTCGGTAGAATTGATACTATTCGCTTCGTGTCGATTATATACATCATAGCCTGCAGCTATATAGCAGAGGACAGCGCAGAACGCCGCATTAGTGATCGCTGTCAGACGCAAACGCGGCATTCGCCGAGTATCATCGAAAATTCGTTATTAAACATTTTTTTGACAACACAAGTTGTCGAAGTTTCGCGTACACCGGAAGTGACCTTGCAATCGGACAATAACTGAGGGGGAAATGGCGGAGAAAAATAGCATTCCTTATGCCGAGAAGGGAGACAAGGAGCAAGATGAGGTTAGTTGCTAAGGGACATATATATTTCGTGTCTGGATTACTTTTGATCAATGAAATGCGAACGGGAGACTGCAGCAACATCCTACTGTAAAATCAATATTTTCGTTACGACAGACATAAAGATATTTTTCAAAACATCCAATGTTTATAATTACACTAGACTAAATGCGTGCATCCATGAACTGTCAAAACGTCGATGTGACTCATTAAGTCCCAACTCAAAACACACGATTGGAATAACGGAGAGCCGAACAAAAATTACATTTTACTTCAAAATTCTATACCAACGATGGTCGATTGATAGTCCGGTTATGATTTGTCATTGTCAATCTCGGCAGTGATCGTAAGACGAGCAGGCGACACGAGCGCGTTCGGTTATAATTTCGTCTGCTGCAGTCGCGAGCCGAAGCAGCCGCCGGCTTGTACGTAGTATCATGTATATATATATATATATATATGGGGCATTCCACGTCAAGCCGAACGGCCCAAAACCCTAACCCTCTTAGATCAAGCTGAAAGTTCGTGATGTTGTAGTATTATATAGTATGAGTACCTGGGATTTTTTCAGATTTTTATCAGCTCTCGTTTTCGAGTTCGCCGACAGGCGTGATAATATTTTTTTAATATTATATCTCTGAAACTCTTTTGGTCGTACAGAAGAACATTATTTATAAAATCATTTACTACATTCTTAATTTAATATTTAAATAATTTTACAACTATGAGAAACTAAAAAATAAAAATAAATTGTTTCCTCTTTATTGTTAAGCAAGTATAAATTTGTGCATTTTGCTCGAAACTTCACAGAATATTCTTTCGTTAGTGTCCAAAAACATATTTAAATTTCAAAATGGGTTGGGAATTTGCGCAGCCGTCAAACAATCCTTTTTGTATGATACTAGCAACAACGCACGCGTTCGCTCGCGCTTATTTAATCGTTTTTAGGTTAGGTGTGCCGACCTTACTAACAAAACGGACGATCCTGATTGGCTACGAAAACTGACTTCACGATTTCCATTATTTCGAAATATTTATCTCGATCATTCGAGTGTCATGTCTTTTTTAAAAGGGGATACGTATATACATCTTGTAAAAAAAATGTTTAGACGCCTGCGCAATCGAATGCAATTCCAAGTCTTTTTTAAATTCACACATAATCTTTCACACTAATAAAATAACATTCTGTGAAATTTTAAGCAAAATGCACGATCATACTTGCTGAAATTTTTTTAAAATATTATATCCTATCTGCTATCTTGAAAACAAGAGGCGATAAAAATTTGAAAAAAATTAAAGTACTCACTTTATATAATACTTCAACATTGTGAACTTTAAGCTTTATCCAAGAGGATCAGCGTTTTGGGCTCGTCAGCATCAGCGAATGAGCCATATATATATATACCTTGTTAGACAAGCAGCACGAAAAGTAGCAGTTGGCGCAATAATTGCGACATGTACCGCACATGTACCAAATATCGCGCCAATATTGCTACTTTTCATGGCGTTTATCCATCTCGACATGCACGCGACGATTAGCAAACTAACAGAATGTATGCATGATACCGTTTTCTGTTTTTCGTTTTTTTTTTCAGAAATTGCTCCAACCTTTCACGTACATTCTTCAAGTTCCTGGGAAGCAGATACGCGCCAAACTGTCACATGCTATGAACTATTGGTTAAAAATACCGATCGAGAAACTCCAGGCCGTCGGCGATATAACGCAGATGCTTCATAATTCGAGTCTCCTGTGAGTTTTCACAGACAAAAACAATGCAGACATGGCAGATAATTTATTTTTATCGCCCATAAGCTACCTAGCAGCGTGCACCTTGTATCTTCTGATATCTTATTTATGCGTTCACACACGCGGTATCTTTTTTTGCAATTGCGTGATTGATCATTCGACGATGAACTCGATAAATAACTCGGAGCGTCATAATCCAATGACATTGAACCATATTTATCATCTTTTGTCTTTACCTTAGCGTTCGTAAATTTTAAAAAATAAAAATAAAAAATTAATAATCACGGGAATTCATTTCACAGGATAGACGACATTCAAGACAACTCGATCCTTCGCCGTGGTATTCCTGTTGCCCATGCGATCTACGGCGTCGCTCGCACGATTTCAGCGGCTAATTACGTACTATTTATCGCGCTGGAACGAGTTATAGCGCTGAATCATCCGAAGGTAAATAAATCCCGCGAGCTTCGGGCGATACCGGGGATCGATCGTGCAATAATAAACGCGCAATTTCGTTTCCAGGCCACGCAAGTCTACACGGAACAGCTTTTGGAGCTTCATCGAGGACAAGGAATCGAAATTTACTGGCGAGATAACTACATATGTCCCACCGAGCCCGAATACAGGTTCATGACGATGAAAAGTAATTAATATTTGAAATCAACTCCGTCACAGAAAAATACTATCGGTACTTGTTAAAAATTACAACCATTGCGCGTAACAGTATAGTTACAACAGCAAAAGTATTTTTCTGAAAAAAAGAAACCTCGATGTCGAATCATTAATATCGATAACGTTAATATTTATTTTAGAGACCGGAGGCCTCTTCAATTTGGCTGTTCGACTGATGCAACTGTTCTCCGAGTGTAAAGAAGAATTTTCCGATCTCACGGGCATACTCGGTCTGTACTTTCAAATACGCGACGATTACTGCAATCTCTGCATGCAGGAGGTAAACATCTTCGAAACATTTTATTATTCGATGTGTATAATCATTTTTATGTATTATAATAAATTATTAGTTAATTAAATAATAATAATTTGATTATAACAATTATAATGGATAATATTATTTATAATAATATTATATTCAATTATAGTAATTTAATTTATCAAATTATTTGTATATTTTTTTTAATCTTACAGTATTCGGAGAACAAGAGTTACTGCGAAGATCTCTCGGAGGGAAAATTCAGTTTTCCAATTATTCACGCGATTCAGAGCCATCCGGAGGACAAACAAGTTATGAGTGAGTTAATTGCTGCGACTCACCAAAGGCGCTCGTCTGCAGATTTTCATTTCTTTCTTTTCCGATCATAGATATTTTACGACAACGAACGAAGGACGTGAACGTGAAGAAGTATTGTATAACGTTGTTGGACAAGTTCGGTTCGTTCGCTTACACGAGATCGGTTTTGAAGGAGCTCGATCAATCGGCGAGGGACGAAATCGAACGATTGGGTGGCAATCCACTGTTGACGGCGGTCCTCGACGAGCTGCTCAATTGGACCGAGAACGAGAAGGGTGAAATAATATCGTCCCGAGGAAACTGTGACGCTGCGTCTGAGAATAGTAACGTACACGTGTAATTCATCAACGTCATTCCACCCCACTCAAAATCGTATTAGATTTAGTCAGTGAGAAGAACCGGTTACGCGAACGATTGCTCGGTTTACATTACAAATCGATTATCTGCATCGTAGGAAAAACAAACAAACGAAAACGCAAGAAAACCCGTCACTCGCTAGTCGGGCGGCGTTGCGAAACGTGAATGCTTCGTCTCAGATTGAATATCGCTTGCGGCCATAAGTACGTAACGTTATAAAATTAGTATTAATCTCGATCATACACAGGAGTTTTATCGAATCTCTTTCGACTGAATCATTTAAAATTTCGCAGTCACTCAACGAGTCGCCAGACTTGTAGACGAATTCATATCGAAATAAAAACAAAAACTCAGTAATTCGTAGTTTTTTTTTCAATGAATTGAAAGAAAAAAAATCAATCTACTTTATCTACACTATCAAGCTATTACTGCCAGAAGTGTTTAATCGAATGCCAGCGTAAACGGAAGGCTTTCGCATCATCTTGAATCTTCTAGTGTGCATGAGAACAATAATTAATCGATCGTTGCTCGGCGAAATTAGTCCCGGAGACTCGCGCATCGCCGTAGCAGTGTCGTAAACAAATTATACCTTTTACAGTAGTTTTATTATCAACTGCAATACGTGTACAACAACATGATAATAATTTATTATATACATATATATATATATATATATATATATATATATATATATATCTTTAGCGTGATAGAGATCTTTGATAGCGGGTTTTACATCATACAATCGCATGTATTTAATTGCGGAACGATATAGCCACTGTTTAAGTATAAAATTGTATCTTATTAATAAATATAATCTGCGTTCCGCCGAACGTGAAGTACATTGACAATACTTCGAGTTCAACGAATTATTTTTATTTGATTCTTAATCTTTTTTTTCATCTATCTAGTCGATCAGTTTTTGTCTCTCCGCCGATTGGATTGCAAGAATCCCTTTTTCACATCGGACGACTCGGCTCATCCCGAGTATCCCGGATTGGAACGAGAGCCACGTCCAATCCCTTCGCGGCGGGAGGTAACGTCAGTCTCTTCATTTCGACGACTTTTGTTTGGTTTTTTTTTCTTTCCGTCAGTTAATGACGAAGGAGATCTTGCTCCTGTAAATCTTCCGGATGTCCGTAAGACATGGTCTGCAGCAACGTATCGTTACCGATATCGTCGCTGCTGAGAAAAGACTAGGATAGCGTCGCGATCTGGCAGGTCCTTTGCTCAGGCTCACTGTCCTCGTCGGATTCACTCGCCCACGAGGGCTGACGCTCGTGTCACATCTCCCCGTCGCTGTCCCCCAGACGTCCCGTCGGCCCGGATAAACCATCGTCGAGGACTTCGGTCACCTGAACAAAAAGAAAACGTTATTACCCTTATTTTTTCACACAAAAAAAAACAGTAATTGTTTAACGTTAAAAAACTATGTTTATTTTCTGGAAAGGATAGGAGTCATATGATATCTTTTCTTTTTTTCTTAATAAAATATTCGTAATTTTCTTAATAAAATATTCATTGTCTATTCACGTCAGATAAGAATACTTTTGCTTCGTTCAAATCTTGCTAGGAATTATGAAAAGTCAAATGATAGTCGGTAGCGTAGAGTTAAAGTTCCAGGTTAGCATGCGAAAGGTCCCGCGTTCGAGTCTAACTCTAGGTCGTTAGGTTTATTTCTTTCTCCGAAATGGGTTATATAGTATTGTATCCTAAATTGAAATAATTCACGATGACAATTCGAACCTAGTTTTTTCCAATATTACTAAACCTTTTTTTGGTACGTAATAACTACCGTAAAAAGAAATTTGAGTGATTGGTGAGTTCTTCCGTCGTCACCAATAACTATTGGACGTGTTTTCTGCGGTTATTTTGAAAGTTATTTTTACGGTTACTTGTGGATAATAACCGCTCTGCAAGCTTATTTGCGGTTATTTTTTAGGTTACTCAACCAAAAAAAAGACCGTTCGCAAGCACAGGCAGCGTAAGCTCTCGTATACATGGATATTTTTGCGGTTACTTTAATGGTGTAAAAAGTGACCTGAAATAACGGTCGTTTTTTCGGTTATTTTTACGGTTGCTGAAGCTGCTAGGGTTGTACTCGTTACTTCAAATCGTAAAAAAGGGTACTTCAAGTACTAAAAAACAATTGTGTACTGCAAGTACAGACCAGCTCTGCTCTATACTATTGTACTAGAGACATTGAGATTTTTTGTCAATACACATATTCCACAAGAAATTCTTCTAACATTCTTTTTATATTTTTTATTTAGTAAATAATGAAGATTTCTTACCAAAACCTCTTCGAAGCGATCGTAGATTTCTGGCCTGGAATTGAGAAGGCTTTCGCCGACGGAATCGACGCCCCCACCGTGACAAGAGCCTCGCCGTCCGAGGGCACTCGAGGCGATATGCAAAAGCGACAGCACCGCCAGAAGTCCAGCTGCGAGTGACATAATTTCACGGACTATTAAGTTTAAGTGTTGGTGCAAAAAAAAACCAAAACGAGAATTGCTCTAGTCCGTCGCGACGGCGAAAGCGAAGTATATAATAATTATACACCCGAGAAGCTCGCGCGTAAATCACGCCACTCCGGCATTAGGGAGAATGAGTTCGCGAGTGAGAAAAATATGAGCTTCTCCTCGTACGGAATTAGATGGTTTTTTCTGCCCTTCCGTCGTTACTCTCTTACTTACCAGCGACATACGACAGCCACAGAGTGTACGGTTTCCATGCCAAGATACAGGAGAGAGGAAGATAAAACAATGCTCTTCGCCAGCCTCTCGTTAACGTCAGAACGCTCGACCAGCACCGCCAACAATAGGACTCGTCGTTTCTATAACAAAGACCGATGATATGCGTTGCATTACTCACTCCGATCGTTTGCATAGACGTAGCCGTACATATCTATTTTTTTGAATCTAAAAAAATCGTTCAATCCCTTTAGTCTCCCAACAGAAAACGCTTCTCCTCCAATTTACGTATTCTAGAGTTTAGACGGTTTTTTTGTTTGTAAGTTTATCCGATCTAAAAGCAATTGCGAAGGAAATGAAGCCAGATTACACCGCGCTGAATTAATTCACCGATATTTGCGTTTCCTCCGTCCACGATGGTTAAATCGAGAAACCGGAACTACCGCAATCCGGAAATTAATGGATATTACACAGATTCTCCAGGATAGACCTTTCTCGCGATGATCGAATTCAACCACAGAAAACGTTTCGCTGAGTAGTCTACTGAAGAAGCCATATACGTGAAGTTCTCTGTGACATTCTCTATCTTTTCACGATTTGATAATTATTCCCTTCAAGCGATCGTCAAGTTGGACTTATATGTTGAATTATTTAACCCGGACCCGAAGGTTTAATGAAGGAAGTTGCGCTCCGAATTTTTCGAGAAACCTTTTGGAAACCCAGCAGGATTCTTTCAACGTGTGCGAGACTGTGCTATAAAGCCACTGGAGAAGCCATATAGAACATACAATTCTCTGTGACCTTCTCTATCGGTCAGTTCCGTATGAAGGAAGGTGCGCTTCGACTTTTTCAAGAAACCTTTTTCATCAGGTTGTAAACTAGTTCTCAGGAAAAAAAAAACCTGTAAAATGGTTCTTTTTTAAAAATGGAAAACAGTATGTCCTCGTAAAGTTCAACAGAATTCTTTCAATATGTGCAAGACTGTTCTATAAGGCTGCCGGCGAAGCCATACAGAACGTACATTTCTCTATGACCTTCTCTATCGTTCAGTTCCGTATGAAGGAAGTTGCGCCTCGACTTTTTCAAGAAACCTTATTTATCAGGTCATGAACTAGTTCTCAGGAAACGAAAACATGTAAAGTGGTTCCTTTTTTTAACAAAAAACAGTATGTTCTCGTACAGCTCAGCAGAACTGTTTCAACATGTGCGCGACTGTGCTACAAGGCCGCTGGAGAAACCGTATGGAACGTACAATTTGACGATTTGATCATTGTTCCCTTCAAGCTATCGTCAATTTGGGCTACACTAAATTGTTTAATTCGGATTCGGAGGGTTAATGAAGGAAGGTACACTCCGAAATTTTCGCGAATCCCTTTTTTATCCGGCCATAAACAAGTTATCTGTACAAAACATGTAAAGTGGTCTATTTTTTTTAATGATAAAAGTATGTTATCATAAAGCCTAGCAGAACTGTTTCAGCGTGGGTGGGTTCGTGCTACAAGGCCGATTTACATACTTTATTTCCCAACAAGACGCATGATAAACCACACCGTGTATGCCGTGCGAAATGCAGCTCACGTACCTCTGGCAAATCCGAAGCCATATAGAGTACAATTCTCTGGGATCTTCTCTATCGTCCTACGATTTGATAATTATTCCCTTCAAGCTATCCTCAAGTTGGACTATACGAAATAGTGTAACCCGGACCGATGGGTTAATGAAGAAATTTACGCTCCGAATATTTCGCGAGACCCTTTTTTATCAGGCCGTAAACAAGTTCTCTGTACAAAACATGTAAAATGGTCCTTTTTTTAATGAAAAATACATGTCCTCGTAAAGCCCAACAGAACTCATTCAACGAGTGCGGGACCGTGCAGTAACGCCGCTTTACTTTATTCCCCGACGAGACGCGTGATAAACCACACAGTGCATACAGTGCAAAATTCAGCTCACGTACCTCAGACAAATCTGCACGAAGAGCGTGATGACCCAGGTAATCTCGAGGAAGAATATCAGCGCCGAGGCCGCCCTGAAATAGTGGGAGAGCGTACATTTAGATAAGCTAAGATTAATAGCAACAGGAATACCTGCCGGTGTAACTATATACCAATGCGCGTAAAGTTTCTCAAGCAGCTCGTTTAGATCGCCGAAGGCTAATTCAATTGATAAACTTTAGCCGACGTTGCAAGCTCGGCTCACCGGCCCGCCCGATATAACTGTTATTATCAAACTGATATCCACATATATATGCAATTAACGGTTGAGGAAACTCTCGCGGCAAGTGGGCCCTTGAGATCGATCCAGGTGCCTCGAGGTGAACTCTCACGGCCTATCCACGATTTTCCAATATCCCAAATCGTGCATTCGCGCACTCGACTGGGAAGTAAATAAGACCTTTTTTTTCGTTCCATTTTATTCCACGAATATCGGGTCAACCGCAAATATGAGAGAAAATGTCGGAATATATATTGTGGGATTTGGAGAAAATCCATCGAGCACGAAAAAGGTATATATGGATATATATATATACCAATTCGACATTTATGTGTATACAGTGAATGCTATAATATCGGGTGAACCTCGGTCTAGCGCGAGAATCGATTTAGGTGCTATAAAATTTTTTTTTTCTCACGTTACGTAAAATCCCATGACATGTCCGTGAAACGCCACGTCAACTCCAACACCGCATACGACTGTAACATAAATAATTTCGCGGATATTTTTTCATTAATTCGTAATTTATTACTTAGTATCATAAAATGTATGTAATATAATAACTTCAGACTTTATTGGAGATAATCTGAATTTATCGCCGAATTTTATTCGCTCAATAACATCGATCTTTGATTTTCGCCGCCGGAGAGATTACCGATCGAATTAGCCCGCTCAGCCCTTTGCGACGCCCACGGTAAGTACACAATTCCCAGAACAAGGGAGATCATAGCCCATGCGGGCCTGCGGTAATTAATGCGTATATTCTCTGTTCACTGACCCGATTCTGGCTTAGATGAATTTCACCGATTTTTGCTAATGTAATTGCTTCTGTTATTACATGTCTCTGGTATCGGTACAAAATAAAATTCTAAGCTATTTCCAAGGACGAGCAAATATCAAGGAATTTTTCAATGACCACCAAAGTTCAAAGACTTTTCCAAGAACTAGCAAAGTTCAAGGTCGAACAAAGTTCAAGATCTTTTCAAGGACATTTAAGTCACCAAGGACTTCCCAGACAACATGTATTATCGCGTTAAAAAAAAATCTTATGTTCAGACTACTCGAATGACTGAAAGCACCCAAAACTTGCGTGATTGTAAAATCGATACTCCTTAGCCCACTAAACGTCTCCTATGAATTTATTTTTGCGAACGAAATAGTGCCGTGTCGGAGAGAACGCCAGAAAATCGAACCAACGTGTGCGAAATAAGAGACTTCGATTCTTCCTGAGAAACGCTTCGCGCATTTCGGTGATGGCTATCTACCGCGCCAGTCGCAGTTTTGCATTATACCCCCAAGAACCTCCCCTCGCTATTCTCTCATTCCTATTTTATTAAACTTTCGTACAGTTTTCCTTCGTGAATAATACATCGCACCCATTGCGTATACCTCTTGTACTTGTTACTCGTGGACCATTTCTCTTCTATGCACCTCTCCACGCGCGGTCTCGTGTTCCGCAGTCTGACGTGCCAACGAAACAGAGAGAGAGAGTGAGGCAGAAAGTGCGAGAGACGCAGCACGTATAAACATATATATATTTTACGTGTCCCGGAACCACAACTTCTCGAGAACGGAGATTGCTGCATTCGGAATTCCGTTCGCACAGCGGCCTAGCCCTGTATTAAAAAGCGTACACTTCGTCGTCTGCACCGCACTGGTTATTGGATTCGACTATGGCTCGGCGAACTTATTTATTTCTATACAAACTTATTAAATATTCTGCGTGCCGGAATGAAGCGCAAACCACTGAGAATCGTCGTTGTCGAAATTCTTCGCACACGGCTAATCTTACTGAGACCCGAGCGCGACGACCGAAAGGACTTTGCATAACACGAGTAGAAACGAGATTTCACTTTGTGGTTGAGAACCATATAGCACGTGGTTGCCCTCTCGTGGGGTCTTGGGACAAATGCAATTAGCCAACGGCTCTTGACGGCTCGCCACCCGACTCGTGTTAAGTGTCCCTCCATGCCATAGATGCCCATGGGCCACCTCTGGCCCTACGGCGGGTTTAATTAAGACTGAGAGCTTTCTCAAAAAAAATAATTAGGTTACGTGGCCACGTTCCTAATGTGTACGAAATTTTCATAAATTTTTAATGAATAATAACTATACACGCTGATATCAACGGCTGAATTAACGGCTAGAGAGTAGACGTCAAATTCAGTGTGAGAAGAGTCTAGATTAAAACGTGTTTCAACGCGAAGCGTATTCATTCGCTGGTGAACGTTCATTTACCGCGGTGCGTTGTACGTTTTTTTCTCTTTTTCCCCGCTGATTAATCCGTCGCTCATTGAGAAACTCGTGCTCGAGTGACAATGGGGAAACTTGAGAAGTTTTTAATCCGCTCGGGTTGCTCGAGTGCAATAACACACGTCGGTGGTTGTTAGCCGGGTAGAATACCTTTTGGCTTTGAATGTCGAGTTGAAGAATAGTCGGGAGTTGAAAAGTCGAGAAAAATTGGACGAAAGGTAGCAGCTTGTCGTCGTCGTCGTCGGGAGAAAAAGAGTCGGGCCCGAATGCACTCAAAGCTCGCAAGGGGCGCCACGAGTGTGCACAGTGTTCTGATTATTTCTCCGTGTTATTATCCGGAATCTCGAAAGAGGCGTTCAGTCATCCGGCGAAGAAATATTGTAGCTCCCCCATTGTGCTTGTTTCGTACGAGTGTCACTGGGATGTGGGACGCAGTTGTTCATTTCGACGAGAGCAAGAAAAGAAGAAGGATGAACAAATACAGTAAACAGGAGTGGAAATGAATGGACGAATGGCGAGAAAGAATCGGACAATGGCCCGCAAGAAAAACACCGCGTCTGTTTATCGACCATGAAAGATAATATCTCATCGCTGTTGTATAAATGCTGGTTTGTTGCAATGGTATATGTTGGAATTTTATTTGTGCTCGGATTGAACCTATTACGAAATTCCAAAGCTACGTTCAATTGACGTACGGCTAAGCACAAATATGTTATTACACTCGGTGCGAAAATGTCAGTTTTCCGCACGCTCCGCGTGCACAAAATCCCCAATTTCATACCTCGTGAAGTAAAATTTGGTACGATAGTCGTGCGAAAAAGTTTCTCTGAACTTACTATGAACATTACTTGTTACAATCGGTTACATTGCTGTTACATTACTGTGCTCACTCCGTTGTCAATGTATGTTTCTCAACAATAAACATTTCGAGGTATCGTATTAAAAAAAAGCAAACAATAATTTTTCCGGTGATTTTTCAATATCTTCGAGTTAGTAAAAACGATCGTAAGAGTATCGTCGATCGATGGAGAAAAGCTGTGACAAACACTTTTCATCCTGCCGAGTATTTCCCGTACGTTTCTTTCACGTTTATCCCATCGGGTGTGCGGAAAGAGAAAAACAAAGAGCGCGAACAATATCTGCTTTCATGTGTCTTGCGTCATAAATCGATTGACCCTCTTGGTCGTTGAAACGTCTATCCCTCGGAGTGCAAAGAGCATTAGGGACCGAGCGGGTAAGAGATCCGGAATTTCTTTTGTCCATTCGACTTTCTCGCCTCGGCTTCGCGACGATTTTCACCCAATTTTTAGTGACGGAAGAGCATCGAACATTCCCACGCGTCCCTACGGTCCGAATTCGGTACCATCAGCCCGATCTTAAGGGAAAGACGACCGCTCCGCAATGAATCATATTATAGCGCATCCTGCGAGAATAGTTATTGCTTTTCCAGTCGACACTCTCTCTCTCTATCTCTCTCTCAGCGCCCTTTCAGAGCTTCTGCTTTAATAGTACATTTACGGTACGTTATATCTATATAGACCGCTAGGTTTTCAATGAAACCGACCATCAACAGCGGCGATGTCCATTATGTTGTTGTGGACCTGCTTCTCGAAGGTAACCTTTGAGTGTTTTTTTTTATTTTTACACTTCGTCCACACGGCGCCACTCTAGACTCAAACACGTTAAGTGAAATAGATCGTCGCTCAGACTTGAAGCACATTTTTCGATAAGTGAAAATTTTCTTTTAAGAAATCTGCTACAAATAATGTCTAAAAACGTTTTCGATGAAAATATTTTCGACTTGTCTCGAAGGAATTCCATAAATAATTGCTTGGTTTGAATGTGACAAGGGAGCACACGGTTGTTGATTTAGTGAAATTACACCGTTTATTTAGATGCACCGCATGAATTCGCTTGGATGTACGAAACGAGCTTTGATGCAGGGTCTTCGAAAAATGGAATGCTACAGTCAGTCGAGGAATCCGAGGGAGAGAGAGAGAACGTGAAGATATATTATATATAAACGAGAGGATTTTCCGGTGGTGAGGTACGCCTCGGAGTGTCGATAAATATTCGTTCGCAGTCACTTTTTAATTATCACGAGTCACCCGGTTATCTCCTGTAGCGTTCGTGCACTGTGCATCTTTGTAATTGCTCTGGGGCTCTGCAGTTACATGAATACATTTTTTGATTAACAAAATCTCGTCGAGTATGATAAATGGTTTGCAACGGGGTGTATCGAAAGATTCGTTTGATCGAATGTTCTGAGTTTAAACCGTGCATCGTGTGTAAAATTAATGTTACAATCATTGAAAAACATTGTCGATTTATGATTTTTAAAAAATAATTTATCTTCGACATTTCTCATATCGAATTGACATATAGTATATATATTTTTTTCAATTACTCGATACGCGTGTGAAAGAAGCCAATTATTTATTGCAAATAGACGAAAAAACTTTTTTTTAACTATAAAGATATTGTATAAATTTAAATAATAAATACATAATCTTGTTCCTCTATTTTCTCGTGTAGCTTGGCACACCGCGTGAACTAGGAAAATGGACGTTGAGGATGGTACGAAAATTCTCGTCGTACGTGAATCATCCGAATCTATGCAAATTTCACCGATCAATCGCGACCCGGTCGATCCCGAACTATCCGTCATCGCCGAGGCAAATGCAATTGCACGTCCGCAATTTTAACGTGTCCCCGGGATCGGCGAGGCTTTCAGATCGTTGGGCCGTCGTACTGTTCTCTCCGGTTCATCCTCCCCTCCCAGTGATTTCCCAACGGTTCGGAATTCGAACCGGAACTTTGATGGAAATTTTGAGCCTCCTGTATACAGTTTCGCGTGTACTATCCGTCAAACGCAACCGGCCCCGAGCGTGAACGAAGATAGGAAGCGGCTTTCGCGCCTCGCCAATCGAGTCTGACGCTCGTCTACCGCCCGGAACTCCGCGTAGGATACCCTCATGTGCATATACAACGATTTCGTGTACATGAATATACCGTACCGAGGCCGAGCGTCGCGTCTGGCGTGGAAATGGAGTTCCGTTCAAGTTTGAAAATTACGTTGCCGGCAGTAGCAGCCAAACCCATGACCGATCGCATTTTCCTCGCTGAAGTGCTCCTCGTTGACTCTTGACTTTTCGAATAGCGCAACATAACACGGTCGAAAAACTTCATTCGCGTCGCGCCAGGCAAAGTTGAGAAGGAAAATATATATATATATATAAGTCCCTTGGCTCGTCCACCCGACGTGTGTACTTTCGTGGCTGAAAGCACCGTTACCTGAGGTCCGCACGGAAGGAAGTGGTAGGAAAAAAATAAGTTGCAAGTTTAATCGCGCGGAGCATATAACGATGAGGACAGAAACTCGTATTTCAATTTTCCGACAATCTCGGAATGAATGAAAAGCTCGTATTTTGTTTAGATAAGTTAAAATTTTTAACGCCACTGCGAGAAAACCTTCATCGCGGTCAATTTATATTACGAATTATGATAAATATTGTTTCTTAACTTGAACAATTTTCTCATATTAAACTCAACAGTCCTGGTGGTAGGCAGAACGTAATTTATCTGAATGACTGGTGGGCTAATTTACCGATAAGTTGGCGCCAAATAATTGAAGAGAAAAAAATCCGCGAGTGTTTGTTTGAGACGAAACTATTTGGACGTGAATACCATTTTTTCCCCTCCTTATGAGGAAATAACGATGGCAGAGAAGGATAAAACAATGACGAAAGAACCTCGATTTTCAATATCTCGACAATCTCGAAATTCATTTAAAAAAAGCTCGTATTTTATTCCGATAAGATACACTACGAGAAAATCTTCGTCGATGCCAATTTATATAATAAATTATAATGAATATTTTTTCTTAACTTCAACCATTTTTCATATTACTCGAAAGTTTTGGCGGTTGGCAGGACGTAATTTAACTAAGTGACTGGTAGCCTGACGGGTAATTTTTGATCAGTCGAAAATCGCAACTAATATAATTTACCAATAAGTTGACGGTAAATAATTGTAGAGAAAAAGATTGAGTCATCGAGTATACACGAGTGTCTGTTTGAAAAGAAATTATTTATGTCTATAAAATAATTTTTTTTCCTCCTTATAAAGTCACAAAATATGAAGGTCTAGAAAGCGATGAAGAATTTCTATGAATTCCGAAATCCTCGAAGGATTTTCATAATGCAGCGGCGGGACGGTGATCATAGACTGTGATTGCTGTAGTGCCTACTGTATAAGGCTACGTAGGCTTTTGTTCTTATCTCAAGAATCTCGAAGCCTGCTTCAGGATCGTTCGCCTCGAACCGTTCTTTGCTCGAGAAAAGATCAAAGTATTCTCTCTCCTTCTGTTTCCCTACCAATATCTTCCTCGCTGCTACCTCCTTTACTCCACCCTTCTACCGAGGCTTTATCGTCGGTCGTCGACGTTGTAGAAACGAGACGATGCAAAGCACGCTCAAAAACGATTTCAGAGCCCTCTCAAGACGCTGTATACACGTACAGCGTTGTATACAATGATCCGCACATTAAATAAAAAATAGGGTTCCATGCCAAAAACTAGTGATGGGCCGTTTCTCAAAATACCAATCACCGTTCACGCGCAACAAAGTTTCGTTGTAACAAGTCTCGAGTTACGGATCGAGCATACAAGTTCAGCAAGTTCGCAAGAGCTGCTATTATGCACTGTTAACAAAAATATATCAGCTATATTAATATAAAAAATCATCAAGTTTTTACGTGTGAACTGGTATATAAAATGTAATATACATGTGTTGGATATTAATATAAAAATTAAAGCATTCATTTTAGCTCACGATTATGTTAATTTGATTGATCAGTTACTGCGTAAAAACTTCGTACGCTATATCAGTTTTAGTATAGATTTTTTTCTTTTATAGTTAGGTACTTTTTGTGTAGAAGATTTAATGAACAAACGTTTCTAGTGTATCAACGCTTGTCTACCATTATTTTCTCGTCAAGCTCTATAAAGCTGATGGTACTTTGAGATGGTAGTCTCGATAATGTTACGTAAGTGGCGTAATAGCGGGAGAAGATAATAAACCTACGAAACCCGCGCGCGCCGTTCAGTGCTGTTCGAGGGCAATAAAATTGCAAATCCGGTGAGATAAATCCCGACGCGGGTATCTGGGTCGCTTGTTTACAACCTGGAAATGTCGTTCCAACGGTGAGTCTAACCGAGGGTAAAACGGATAGGGCGAAAGAGTAAACTCTCTCTCGTTCCCGTTACGCGAGAGAGTTTACTCGACCCGTTAACAATTCTAATCGCGCAATCACTTTTTTTCTTTTTTTTTAACATAAATTCTATCTCAACGCTTTTTCACACAATTATAAAAATACAGTGTAACGTATTTAATCAAACGCGGCCCCAACGATCCACACGTTAATTAATCAAACATTTGATTCGTACGAGAGTGAAACCCTGAACATGATTAAATATCGATAAAAGATACAATTTTTTTTAATACCTAAAACTGTTCGACTCGATAAAATTCCAAGGCCATTTTTTACCGTTTTATCCGAAACGATTCACAACTTTCGGGCTTAGTCGCTCGGTTTTGTTTTACGGTGCAAAAAAAAAAAATACGACATTTTATATATAATAGGAAATTCATGCAATATACCGATAGGAAACTTTTTCCAAAGCAACATATCGACCCGCGGCACGTGGGAGAGAGATTAAAGTCGAGGATCGAGGTGAAATACATCTCTGACCGTAGGGCAGGTGCTGTATTTTCGATGCAGCCTCGATCCGAGGACAGTCCTTTGACACTCGACGATGTCATAATTCCCTTCCGATCGATGTTCAGCGGGCTCGTTCCGCTATTGCGGTCGATGTCGGAAGGTTCCTGCACCGGGACTGCGTAGGTTCCCACCTCGCATATCCATTTTATAGCGGAAATTCCGATTTCGAAGCGTCAAGGGCCGGAAGGGACCGGCGCTTTTTTTTGTCACCTTTCACATTCGCGCGTCTCGCGGAAATAGCAAAATAATAGCGGAGCGACCGGAGTTCGCAGTAAAATGAAACGAAACAATTGTGTTCGTTCACACAAAAAAAGAAAAAAAATATACCTGTGTAATATCCTTTTCACGACAGATTTCCGTTTTCATTTTATTTTTCAGCCCTCATTAGGCTCTTTTTTCACGGGGGTTGAAGAAAAAAGTTCAAACAAGCCACGGGCATTGTACGTAGGGCGCCGGTAGCGACGTCGTGCCGTGATTCGTGCCGTTCCGAATCAGAATAAATAACAATTACTTTCAGGTGGAGTAGCGGAGGCGCGAGGGTGGAGGATCGTGAAAACGAGGGCTTCAGGATCATGAATCAAACTACGGGCGGTCCGCGGTGGAAGGTAAAACGTGCAAAAGCGTAGATTGTTTTAGACCCGGGGAGGACACTATAGGAGCGTATCTTCCTTCGGCTTTTCCGGTACAAAGCCTTCCGCCCTCAAATAACTCGGACCTTTTGTAGCGATGAAACAAAAAAGGAAAAAACAAAATAAAATAAAATAAATACTCTGAGAGTGATGAATTAATTCCCTCGGGCTATATATCTCTGTATGTTATTATAACAGCTCTGATAGCGTAGTGTAAATACGTTCGTGTTATTTTTAGCCGGGAGGAAGAGCAGCTTCCGCAAGATTTCTCTTGCGGTTTTTGCCGAGAATCCGGCGCCGTGGATACGACCGAATAACCAGAGGGAACGTTGCCGCTCTCTGTACTCTCCACCGTTTGCACAACCCTCGGTCCAGAGCACGAGTGTCCGGAGCTTGGGGCTCTTCACGACGGAAATTCTAGACGGCGGCGCGCTCACGGCTTTGCACATCTGGACTCTCTCCGGTCGGCTCGAGGAAAAATGAAAAAAAAAGGAAGGTAAGAGAAAAATAATAATTTACACGAGCTCTCCCGCGGACGGCGCGGCGGAAGGCTTTAGCCGAGAGACAGATATAAGTGTGGGCAAGAGCTCGAGGAAAGTGGATGGCGCATGGCTGAGTTGATGCCTCGAAGCATCGGGCGAAGGGATGGTACTTGTTAGACGCTTCGTTGGAACGAATGCAAATTAGGTTTCAGTTAATTTTTTTTTTTTCACGACGTCTCCCGTACCTCGAGGCTCGTTTCTCGAGCTTTTCATTCTCGTCCGAGCCGTACGACTGCGACTCGCGCTCGCCCGAGGAGATTTTTACACAATAATGGGCCTCCGGTTATTGGCAATACAAAGCATCTTTTTATTCCATTTTGTATTCAAAATTTGTTTTTTTTTTCTAAAAAGTATCGTTTTATGTCGATGTCAGGCTTTATGTCGAGGTCAGGCAAAACGACATACCTCTTATGTGATGAGGAAGTAAAATTTATAAGAGAAGTAAAATTTTTGTTTCATAATGTAGGTATTGTTTTTTTTTTTTACGGCGATTGAAATGAATTGAAAAATAAATTGATAAAGCTGCACCAAAAAAGCTCCTAAAGTATGCGATGAGAAAGTACAAATTATAAGCGGAGATAAATTTTTTTTCATGAAGTAGATGTCTTTTTACGAGAATTGGAGTGAATTGAAAAATAGATGGACGAAACTGTGCCAGAAACAAAAAAAAACTCCTAAATGCATCGGCATCTCGAGAGAAGTGGAAGGGAATGGATTCCTCCAATTTACTTAGGACACCATAAATATATATATTTTTCTAATTATCATCAAAATGAACACTGCTTGAAGAGACTCGAAACAATTCCATGCAAACTGTATCCTCGATTCAAGGATGTGAAATAAGTCCCCTCAGGGTGATTCCACTTGGGTAGCCCGGAAATGAAAAGTAGATTATCACAAATACCCCGGGAGACTTCATTCTATCTTTCATTCGTTTTATCACCGTCAACCCGAGGATATACGTATATACGTCTCGTTCATTCTCATTCTCCGCCCATCGATCGGCAAGACGTTCGTTATTTGCCCGGTAAGAAAAACCAGCTGACGTGCGTCAGCAGGTAGAAAAAACTGCATCGCGTCGGATATTCCCGTCTCTCCACCCGTCGATTCGGAATTAAATTTTCGCGACGAGAAAACTAAGTTCCTCGACAGACGTACCGGGACCTCTTTTATCTCTCACCGTCTCCGAGTGGATTCTATAACTCACTTTGCATAATTGTGTGTGCCCCGTCACTTCGTCTTCGGGATTATAAGAGTTTTATTCAATCGGGCATAACTCCCGACTTTACGTCGCCCAAAATGTACATAAAATAGCTCGGATAGACGGTGGATGTTGGAAAGGTTTTTAAAAATAAATTTTTCTCGAACTCCCTCTACCCCTCCCACCCGCAAAAATCGTCGTATATACGTAGTCGAAACGAAACGGGACGTGCTTCTCCATTTTTCGCGTTCCACTTGGCGACCAGCCAAACGAGTTTTTTTAACGGGTATATCGTACGTACCCGACGAGAAAACGTCAAGATACGCTCGCGAGAAACGAGACGCTGGTTTCGCGATCGGCCATACACTGGCACCGCACGGAATAGAACGTGATAGGATAGACCCCGCGCCCTGTTCGCCGGTACAAAGCCCTTGTATGCTCTTCGGTATAATGAACGGCCTCGGTTTCATTTGATTCGGTACATAATACCGCACACCGTTTCAATTTAACAGTGAACTTCCTACCCGGTGAATTAAACCCGCCCGTAACGCGCGACCTCCTCGAGACTGGGTTATAGACTCGCTTGAATAACCCCTTCGAAAGCGGCGTCGCGCTCATCCCCACGGAAATCGAGTATAATTGAGATATATCAGATCCGTCGTTTTTTACAATCGATATACATTAAACATGTCCAAATTGGTATATACTTTAAGAAATATCTTCGCTGAAATGTATTCAAAAATACTCCCGAAGTACACGATTTTTTGTAAAAGTACTATAAAAGTATTATTGTAAAAAAGTGTTTGTAAAAGTACTATATTACGCTATAAGGGAGGGAAGTACGCGATTTTCACTGAGTGTGAAGTTTGCTGCCCGAAGCGCTGGCAAAAATATAAAACGAGTATCGTACAAAATGTTATTACACTCGGTGCGAAAATGGCAGCTTTACGCACGTTTCGCGTGCGCAAAACTACTATTTTCACACCTGTGAAGTAAAGTTTGGTACGATACTCGTTCGAAAATTACTATTATTTCACAACGCGTGAGAATGGGGCTTTTAAGCACGCGAAGCGTGCGCAAAAACCTCAATTTTCCCGAGTGTAATAAAATATATTTCAGGTCTCTGTCGAACGCCACTCTTCATCCAGAGATTCTTCTCTTGTATGTCACGGTCGACGGTGTTATCGTTCTTCAATCGCCGTTCAGCGACTGCAAGTACACTCTCGAAACGCCAGCCTATTTCGCTATTACCCGACTAATCCCAGTTCCTAACTTTACGGAATACGTCTGTTCTTTTTTTCTGCGCTGGTAACGAAGCAATAAAAAAAAAGCTTGAAACTCAAGATTCCCGGAACGGAGTCGAGTGGTTTCGCGGTGGCGAAAGTTGTTGAGAAATTGTTGTTAGCGTTGGTTAGATGGGGAGTTTCCGGGGGAGTGCAGACTCCGGCTTTCGATTAGGCGCCCCTCGTTCCAACTCCGGAGTACCTACTCACTTTTCTCGTATTGCCGATGCCTCGTGTGCGCTTCTTTGATCTCGTCCGCGTGTCGGGCGAGCGTACCAGTATACCGGCTAGTTCCGCGCCTCGTTCGAACCCGGAAGCGTCGTCGTTCCACTTTACCTCAGTCGATGATGACGGGACCGAGAGTCAAGGAGGGTTGGGGGTGAAAAAGGTTGCTGTGCGGTCGTCACGAGGACGGCGGTCGCGAGGTCGCACGTACACCCGAGGCGGCGCCGCGGGGAAAAGTATGTAAATCATTCGGGATCGCCTTCGGGGAGAAGGCTCTGTGACATGGAAGTCAGGGAACTAAAAAAAAAAAAAACAAAGAAAAAAAAGTGTTCCCGATTTCTCTCTCCCCCGTCCGCTTGCTCCGAACATTTCTTTTTATCGCGATCCCCATGCGAAATCCCGTTCAAATCCATGCACCGAGACGAACGAGACCGGCGAACCTTCCAATTCGGTGACCCGACGGGCCGATCGTATTGAATATATTTAAATAATCCGGCGCGTAGAGGCGCATTCCACAACAAACAGGATAGCATACCTATACATGCGGCGTGTTCGATAACGAGATACTCGAGCGACCCGATTCGCATGGATTTTTACCCCAAATCTTTATCCGCGAACGAATAAATAATAATCATAAAAAAAGTGCGACGTCATCGAATTTTCCCGGCGAAAAAAAAAACAAAACTGCAAGTGATGTTGTCCGTCCGACCGCGTGAATTGTTCGGCCTTCCATAGAATTATCCCGAGACACAACAATGATTTTTGTCAGTTTTATAAGCCTGGTGAAGATATGTGGCCCGCAGCATCCGTTCGCTCCGGGGCAAGTGGAACAGAGCGCCGGAGGCGAGAGAGTTATGTGTTGGCGGGTTAGGTATATGGACCTCCGGCGGTGTACCAGAGCGCGGACGTTTATGTTCCGAGAACAGGAGAAGCATTACTCAAATACCACAGAAGCATTGAGGGGGGAGGGAGGGGGTAGTGGGCTTTGGTAACGTGTCTATGTATACGTGTTTCGAGTCCGTATACATACGGTAATAGCCATGCTGATACCACTGCCAGCCACCGGGACAAAACTATTGGTTAACGTGAATCAGAATGCGGGGTTGCTAAAGCATACGTCGGAGTTTCAAGCCGCTTCGTCCACCCCGCTGTACGGATAGCGTGCCGTTTCTGCACATTATTCGTACGTTTCACCGCGATATTTCGCACAGGCGAGTTTGAACCCTCCGGGGCCACCGGGGAAGCCCGGCGTCTCTCGTCCGACCATAAAGGGTCATTTCTACTTCGGATCGCGCCACCATCGCCGCTCGGACAATCGACCCTTATTCGGCTCGCGATTCAATCTCGATGTCGTCGGTGTAATTACAGTGAATATTTTCCTTCGTATCCCGACTCATCCGGCATCCCGTTCCGCATCTAACCAGTCCTATTATCGAACTTCCGGTTCTATCGAAAGCCGGAAAACGCATTTCTGCGCGTGTTGTTTGCGGGTACTTTTTACGATTGAAAATTTGTTTCCACGTGACTTGTAAAGTATAAGAGAAATGCACTTTCCTTTCCTTTTGCTTCCTTTATGTATCGCTTCTCTGAGAGTCTTTTCAACGCTTTTTGCATCCGGCCTCAGCCCGCGTGGCCACTTTCTTGTGACGCCGAGTTCTTAGAAGTCTTCGGGCTAATTTTTTTTTTCTTTCTTTTTCCCCCAACGACGCCAACGTTTCTCTTTATTCGCATTCTCTTTAATTCGCGTCCCGCATCTATCCAGTCCTATGGACACCAATCATGTTCTTCTGAAACGACATCTGTAACTTTCGGTTCTATCGAAAGCGGGAAAACGCCTTTCTACACGTGTTGCTTGCGGGTACTTTTTACGATGGAAAATATGTTTCCACACGACTTTTGTAAGGTATTAAAGAAATACTCTTTTTCATCGTTTATTTATCGCCCCTCTGAGAATCTTTCAACGCTTTTTGCATCCGATTCAGCATGCGTCGCCACTCTCTTGTCACGCCGAGTTCTTAGAAGTCTTTGGGCTATTTTTTTTCTTTTTTTTTCTCAGCGATACCTGCGTTTGTCTTTATTCGCATTCTATTTAATTCGCCTTCCACATCCATCCAGTCCTATAGAAACACTGTATTTCCTTCCGAAACGATATTTTTAACGTCCAGTTCTATCGAAAGCCCGAAAAGGCATTTCTGCACGTGTTGTTTGCGGGCACTTTTTGGTATTATAAATTGGTTCCCACGTGACTTTTGGAAGGTATGTGAAAATGCACATTCGTTTTCCTTCTTTTCTGTATCGGTTCTCTGAGAGTCTTTTCAACGCTTTTTCCATCCGGCTCAACCTGTGTCGCCACTTTCTTGTCATACCGAGTTCTTAGAAATCTTCGGGGTCTTTAAAAAATTTTCTTCCCAACGACACTCGCGTTTTTCCCCTTTCATCTTGTATTCGCATTCTATTTAATACACGCTCCGTATTTAATCGATCCTATAGACACCATTTATATTTTTCCTAAACGACATCTATACCTTCCAGTTCTATCGAAAGCCAGAAAACGTATTTCTGCACGTGTTGCTTGCGGGTAATTTTTACAATTGAAAATTTGTTTCGACGCAATTTTTATAAAGCATAAAAAGAATCCACTTTCCTTTTTCGTCTTTTTTCAATATCTTCTCTGAGTCTTCTCAACGCTTTGTGCATCCGGCTCTGCATGCGTCGCCACTTTCTTGTCACGCCGAGTTGTTAGAAGTCTTCGGGCTTGTTTTTGCTTTTTTCCCCCCTAACGACACCTGCGTTTCCCTTTATTCGCACGATTTCTTTCACTCCCTGTGAGCGATTGCTCTCGGAGAGGATGAAGAGCGCGTCGAATGCATTTCTCCGTAGCCTCGTTTGCGGAGCTTTCAACCCACGGATGCGCTTTTTTCCGGCAAGTTACAACGTTTCGCAGCGACGGACGAGCTGGCAGAAGCTGCTGTACACAGCGAACGACCCAATTTCATAACTCTCCGCGGAGTCACTCGTGTATGTGCGCCTCCAGCCGAGCGTTCGCATCCGCGTCACATTTCGCGATAACGCAGCGAGTCGCGAACCCCCTTCCGACGACTCGGCGTAAGTTCATCGTACGAATAAACTAATTTACCGGGTTATAATATTATCCTACACTTGCTGTACCGTTGGGAGTTTCCGGAGGGCGATAATACAGCCGGCAGATAGAAACGATGGTAAAGCGAAGTTTTCGCGTTCCCGGAGTCTGCAAATTCTCCGACCTCCGGGGCTTTCAGCTTCCGAGGAGAAATTCCAGGCGCCCGGGCACTTCATGGAATATGGATAATATTATGGGCATTCTCGTTCTCGTTAATCTCGTCTCGGAGCGAACGTTCGGATGGAATTTTTGCACTCTGAAAAATTAAGTGGCCGCATCGCCGGGCTTCGCGGGAAAAACATTGATAGGTCGAGCGACGAGGCGGCCGATAGGCGACACGGGGCTGATCTTCTCTTACCCTATCCACTGACCTTTCATTCCAGCTATTTTTATCGTCCTTTTTCATCCGTGTGATATTTACGCGTTAAAAAAATTAATGACCCGAAGTAATGAAAGTGATTCATCCAATTATCGATAGCCATAAAATGGGCATAAAAGAAAATACTGGCGGAAATCTCGAGTACCCTTTCCGGAGATTGACATAAATCTTCCACTCTATGTCCACGCTCTGTCGCTTCGAAGAAATTTATTTATTTATTTATTTATTTTAAGATAACTTTTAAAGCATTATTCTCTATTAAAAAAATGCATACAAGGTTATTTTGTTTTTAATTGTAAAGGAAAGCGGGGCAAACGGGGTGATTCATTTTAGATTAAAAAATTGTCCATTTTGCACCGCAACTTGTATTTGACATCTGGCTGTAGAGATGAATTTGTTTTTTTTTCTTTTTAGCGCATTGCTCGGAAAATTGCTTCAGAAGTAATGAAAGTGATTTATCCAATTATCGACAGCCATAAAATGGGCATGAAATAAAATACAGGCGGGAATCTCGCGTGCTCTTTCCGGCGATTGACGCAGATTTTCCATGCTCTGTCGCTTTGAAAAAATATATATTTTTTTAAGATATCTTGTAAATCATTATCCTCTTCTATAAAAAAAATGCATACAAATTTATTTTTGCTTAATTGAAAAGGAGAGCCAGGCAGAAGCGGTGCTTTACTTGTTAGGAATAAATGGTCCGTTTTGCCCCGCAACTTGGCTCAAAATCTGGGTGAAGGGATGATTTTTTTTTGTTTTTTACTGCATTGCTCGGAAAATTGCTTGAAGGATACTGCTATGGGTTGCTCCATTATCCTTGCTTCCCATCTCCGAATAATGTATATACCGGGTGTGCGCTATATGTGGTACAAGATCTTATTCGTATTCATGGCATTACCAGCGGAATGTCACTTCGTCGTCGTACAGTCGTGCGTTCTATTCAGTCTCTCCCTGCGTTCTCGGGTCCCCGACGTTGACGACGAGAATGGAAGGAGAAAGACGTTCGTCGGCGACGCCGGAATAGTCGGCGTCGGGACGCCGAACGGAACTTCCGGTATTTCGACGTCCATCCGGAGTGGGCGAGGGACCATTCCCTGGTGGTTTCCTCTGATTCGGTCGGTCTATCAATCCCGGCGCATTAACGTCTATTCACGGCGAATAATAAGTGTCGGTAAACCCCCGTTGGTTCTGAAGACTGCAATATCACAGCGGGTCATACGCAAATATGCATTACGCGGCTATTTCTCGATATCGTTACGCGATTGTTCGCATCGAATTTCGGACGAATGATGAAAGTACAACAAAATTGCCCAAACATCATAATTCGACCTAGTATCAGTATTTTTTTTCCGCAGCTACAGCTGAAAATGGAGCGTCATAAATCATCCTGGGGGAGGAGCACCTCGAACGGTCAGGAATTTCTGTAGCCTCGACGATTTCTCAAGCATGTCTGCACGGCAACAAAAAAAAAGCACGAACATAAACAAACGTTTCATCTTCGCATTCATTAATTTTACATACTTTTGCTGCCTCATAGAGGAAGCGTTGTTTTCGTGAACGAAATTGTTTTCGAGATTGTTACGAAAACGTGTTCGGAATGTTCCAAAACATCGGATAATCGTATTCAGGAAAAATGTCGGAATGCGTATGTGATAGTGTTTACGTGTGTTCCGATCCGAACAAATTTAAACTGTGTAACTTGAGAACGGTTCAAGTTATCAAGCTGAAATTTTTGCAATTTTTGTAGGGAATCTTTGTAGAGAATATTGCCAAAATTAGTGATTTTTTTGTATTTTCGACCAACCATATTATTCAAACGCAATTACTTTCTTTTTCCGACAAAGCTTCCGCTACGAGGAAGCTAAGTTTGTTTAAAAATTTTTTTTTAGTTAAAAATATTCTTCGACAAAACGAAGATGGTAAAATCAATAAGAAAAAAAAAGAAACTATGCGGAATGTTTGTTAAACGTACAAACCTTTCTTTACTGGGTGTCCCTGCTATGATAGCACCTGAGCCGGGACAATACATCATCAGTCTAAGTGGCACCCCTAAGAGCGGAGTCAGCCACGTGTATTCTTCCGGGGCCGCGATGTGGGTGAACTGTTTTCGTCGAGCTTCGCGTACTCACATTCCTAGACTCGACGAAACCCTAACCCGCAGCTGTAATTGGAGGGGGTTCAGGAGGCTGAATTTTCACGGAAATTTGATCAGCGAGCTCGCAAACGAGCAGGAGGAAAACCACCACCCTCCCCCCCCCCACCTCCTCCCATCCCGGGCGAAAAAGAACTCGTACGCGCAATCCCTGCACTGTTGGAAGCTCGATGTTGGTATAAAAGAGGATCGAAAGTTCCGAATTGGTGCAGCAATTAATTTAATTGGAACCGGGTGTGAGCTTCGTCGCGCTTTCTATTTTCGGTGGGCCATTCTTTTGTCGTGCTCGATACCCGAACTGTACACACGCTATACGTATGCACATATATATATATATATATATATACCGAAGCGAGCTGGAGATTCGACGATCGGCCAGGGGATCGGCTCGGAGAGTCGGGCAGAGTCAGCCGATATGGTTTCCATGTACCTATGTATCGATCCCTCCCGCCTAAAGTGGACGTTATTTTTCACGAGCAAAATTACAGCGTCCGAGCGCGACGACCCCGCGAGCCGAAGGCCATAAGTGCCTTTTGGGCTCTCGAGAGAAAGGGAGAAGAGAGGGGAGAGGGTGAGGGAGGGTAATAAAGACTGACACTCGCCCGAGAAAAAAAGGCTTTCAGCTTTTTCGAGGGGGGAAAAAATATCCTCTGAAGTACGCCGAGTCGATTCCATCCTCGTTAATATGCGTAACCGGATACTTTCTCCTATTTCCCAAGACTACGGTGAAACCCACTCCGACCCAGCGGAGCTTGGCCCGCTCGGTATCGAGAACTGAAATTGACTTTTTTCGCGGGCGCCGTCACGCACGGTCGGAAGCGAAGCTTCACCGAAAGCAGATATGATGTTCGCTTTGAGGGAAACTTTTTAGTTGACCGTACATGCCAGCCACCTGGGAGAAAATTTGATTACAGTTTTTATTACCGACCGCGGTGGCTCGCGTTCCCGTCGGGAATTAAAAATTCTCTGTCGAAAGGATGATAAATTTTGATGGTGCAAAGTACGTCGACGATATTCATCCGGCGATACCGACTGTTGCTCCGAAGTTCTTCGGTTATGAGTTTCCCAAATTTGAAAGGTTCTGGAAGAGCGATGTTTTACGATAGATGCATTCGTGCAAGGAAAAGTGACGAAGTCGCCAAAGTGGATAGGCGAAACAGATCCCAATTCGGACCAAAGTCTGAATCATCTGTACGTAGAATTTTTTTTTTCCTCGTCTTCCCTGCAGTAAATAGAAGGCTCTCGCTCGTGAAAGTATTAGACCGACCCGCACGATACTCCGATACGCCCGTGTTCCATTTCGCCCTTGCGGTACACGTTCTCTGTACGTGGTACGGACAGGCTGCCTCTCGACGAGGCATTTATTGCGGTCGGTTACATCCGTAAAAGGGAAGGCTATCCGGTTAAAAGCGAGGAATTTCCACATTCCCTGCACTCGGTCTCTATCTCATTCACCGCAACCCTTTAATTCACGAACCCGGAACAGGCCGCGGGTACTCCGTTACTATCTCGAAAGCACATTAATGCCGAATCGACATGGAAATCGTCTACGGGACATTCAAATAGAAATAACGAGTTTTCTGAATGGCAAAAATTTTTTTAAAATAAAGAAGCAAAAGGAAATGAAGGAAAAAAAAGGTTGTAAAAAAAAATTCCAATCGTTCCCGAGTTACAAAAGTCACTCTATCTATACCTCGGACTATCTCGGCCCACTCGAACGAATATCTGACTTTGACAGCCATGACAATTTGCTTCTACCCTGAGCGACTCACGTGCTCTTGAAATACTATATATAAGTATACACGTGCACGTATAGTCTACTACAGAATCTATTATCGATTAACCGAAGTGGTCGGCTCTCGTCCGAATTGAATTCCATCGTGGGTGCTTCGCTTTTATATATATATATATATATATATATATATATATATATATATATATATATTGTCCGAGCACAATGCCCATTGTCACCGTAATCAGTGCAATGGATTCTCAATTGAGCAAATTAAAATTCAAATCGAACCTGGGCCATTTAAGAGGCTATAGCTGTGCGCCGTCTTTGGGTTCATTCGGGAAATTATTAATATCGAACTTTTCGAGAAATACTTGAGCCGGCTGAGTTTCCCGATGATTCTTATATTACTTTTTGATAAAGAGGGCCCCCGGGTGCCGGTTTTGCCGCATGGCTGTCGAGTGACGGAGGAAAGTTTTGAATTACGGGGGATCGAGGGACGGGAGGGTTATAGATGCATGCACCCTGTTACGAGACTTTACGCGAAGGCCGATTGCTGCAGGACAACCGGCAGGCGGGCAACTCATTATCATATAAATGAGCACAGTTTCATGGCTACCGACTTTGATCGGTTCAATATGTGCGTAATGGTATCCGAACAACGAACGCTCTCCCGCTGAACAAAAATTTTCGTTTAAACTCGCTTGTGTCCGCATCAATTTATCGCCCAATTCGGTTGGTAAACTTTGCGCAATTCCCGAACAAACGATTACACAATGTTTAACGATATATTTACTCAACTTTGCTTTCACGCGAAAGACGATTTCTTTGCTTCCCGATGGATACTCTATGATACTCTATGTATTTTCTCGCCTCGAGTACAAATTCGACAGCCGTTTTGACCAATGGAGCAAGGTTAGTGTATTTTTTCGCGCTAAACCTGAGTCGGCCAGCAGTTTTACTTAAAAGGTAAATACGACGTTGATATCGAAAAAGCTGATAATTGAAATTTTCATATCGCTTTCTCATAAAAGTTGAGAGTTGAAAGTGGAAAGTTGACATTTTTATATCACTTTCTCATAATGGCTCTTTATTCGCAAAGCTTCCTCTATAAGGAAGCCAAAAATATAGTAAATGCTTTCTCGTAGAAGGAGCTTTGCGAATGAAGGGCCATTATGAGAAAGTGATATAAAAATGTCAACTTTCAACTTTCAACCTTCAACTTTCAACTTTCAACTTTTCTTTCCATTCGGACAGACTTTATTATCAGACATCCTGTACGAAACGGTGGAGGGAGGGACTGCTGAATAGGGCGTCGCCGGTTCGGGAAAAATAAGAGATGGTACGCGAACGACGGGACGCGGAGAAAAGGCATTGAAAGAAAAAAAAACACACAAAACGAAGAAAAATAAGTAATCATCTAGCCGGAGCTCTGGATGAAGAGTACGAGCGAGGAGAAGCGAGAAATAACGAACTCATTGTTCGTGAAAGCTTTAAACGGAATCTTCCTGACGCCGCGGCTTCTCTAAATCCATCGAAAGGCCACGGGCTATCTCGTGCACCATTTCCCGCTACTGTGGGCGCACATGGATCGAAGGCGAACGGCGAGAAAAAAAAAAGAACATGTACACCCGATGAACTCATAGAACGTGTAGCGAGACCTCAAAAGAGGGGAAGGGGGGGGGGAAGAGCGGGGCAAAACGGGCCACCGTCACCAATTTCTCACGTTTCCTCGCCATCGGACGAATGCGATCGACTTATGTCGAAGTTACAACGGTACCTCGGGAACATCTTAATCCTCCATACAGTCGTTCGTGATTTTTCCGTGATTTGATTGTCCCACGTGAACATTGAAATCGAAATAAATAAAAAAGAAAAGTCACAGGATCGAATCTAATACACAATGCAAGTAGCAGAATAAGCCGGAAAGTCAAGGGGGAGAATCAGTCTCGTTTGTAAGATTTGTACGACATCGGACCAGTGGGGAACAAGTGTGTCCGGATAGGTAGAAAAACATTTTCCGACGAGTATAAGAACGTGTCAAATTGGCCGAACGGTTAGAAGAAAAGTCGATAAGTCGACGAGGTCTGAACCTCGGCCGCTGCGGGTCTCTCGGGCATCGCCAACAGTTTTCTCTCACTTTTAGCTCCAGGTTTTTTTCCTTACATGAAACTCCCCCGACTCCCCGTACTCCAGTTTTCATCTTATACACTGAACTCGTTCTTTATTTTTTTATTAACCTCTCTCGAAAGTTTTCAACCCTCGTGCCTTAACCCGATTCCGAGGATGGCACATCCGCCGTGGCACTCGCCTCGGATAGCGAGGCTCGGAGGGAACTTCGTGGCCTCGGCCCGCGAGCAAAATTTTGCGGAAACAAGAGAAAGATATAGATAGAGAGTTAAGGTGGTCCAAAGGGGGAGGCGCGAAAGAACCGGGAGGAGAGAGAATCTCATCTCGGGTGCAGGCGAGTGTGCTCACCTTCTGGCGCATAATTGCCTCCAGGTGTGCGGTCGGATTAGACCCACGGTATTCGCGGTGAAATTTGCTAAAGATCAAATGAAAGAAGAAAAGAAAAACCCGGGCAAAAAAACAATGAAATTTTCGTGCTCTACATAATCCCCCTTCCGTTTCAGCGGGGAATCGGCCGGTAGGCGTTGCTATCTGTGGGGTATAATAAATGTATATTACCCGACCGCAAAAGCCCGAAATCGCTCTAAAATATCCACGGAATAATGGAGATTAAATTACTCCGCGCCGTTCTACGGGGCGAGATCGTTTTCCCAAATTATTATGATCAATAGTTCAATACAATTAACGCTTTCATTTATACGAGGGAAGTAGATGAATATTCGTAATACAGCAGAGCCCCGATTATCCGAACCTCCGTTACTCGATCCCTTCATTATCAGAGCTGCGACTTGCTTTATCCGAACTTCTATTATTCGAACCATGGCGCAAAATTTCGACGTCATTTCATCGTCGAGCTACCTTGCTGCAAGCGCGATCAAGCTTGTATTACGCCTCTATATGTTGTACCGCTTGCACGTCGGTTTTCCGCGCAGCAAGGTTATTGCTGCCCAGTTATTGACTGTGATTACCGCTAGTTAATCATATTATCTCCCATAGAAAATTTTATTTATATATCGGTCATACATTTTTTTGTGCAGTCTTTATATTCTGCATCATGTTGTTGAATAAAGGTCGGAAGAAAATGTTATAAAATCGTCGACTTTCAGAGTTTTAACTGTGAACCCGCCAGAAACAACCTCGCAGGCCATTTTCTTGCCAGTTTCGTTACGGAGTTACGTTTCTAAAATCGGTACATTTTCTTTATCGGAAGCGAATAAAATGTTGAATCCGAGTACTACTGGGTGATTCAGGGTCGTTGAACAGTAGTGTTCGAGAAAAAAATAAGAAATTACAATGTAACCGGAAAATACGTGGGTCATAATTACGTCTATAAAGACACCGTATGTTCCCATTACTGTTTGCATATTTCAGTCAACGCCATGAGCACGCTGGTGAGTTATGTTTGGTCACTAATCGGGCCAGTGATGCGGCCTTAGATGGATCACTATATGGGTTATATGACAAAATTGTAGGAAACTAATCGGGTCATTTACAACAGTGCTTATATTTAGATTTTTTTTTAATTTAAAAATAGTAAAAAGTAATACAATAATACTTGCTTCAATTAATTAAGATTCTAAACTTTTCTGTAATACCAGTTATTTCAATATGTCTACTAATTATTCTTAACAATCTTCGTTCATTTTCAGAACCACGCGGAGTTTAGGTGGTCAGTGATTGAGCCGTTCACCTTGTTCATTAGTTATTAGCGACGCGCCGAGATATTCATATCCGTGCACGTAAAAAATTATTTGTGATTAAATAATAGTTCCGTAGTTAAGTGCATTGTGTTCTTCCGGTGAAAAAACTAAAATAATTGGAAATTTTTTGTAAAGCGGGACTGGCACATCGTTATCTCCCTTTCCGATGTTCTAGTTAAGGAGAGCCTAAAACCCCTCTCGCTCGCTCTCTGCGTTTAAAACACAATTTCTGCCTCGCACATTTTGAGTCTATTAAACTAAATTGTTTTCATTTTGTGTATGATTTTGTAAGATTGCGGCCGCCGTTTCTTCCGAGTCTTCCGGATCCGACCTGCGCTCCGAAGGGGCAAACTGCGTTTATTTTGCGACTCTGAGTAATGCAAATAAAATCCTCGAGATGGCTCTCGTTACGTGTCCTTTGACGACTTTCTCAAAGACATTCGCGAGAAAGTTTCACCGCAAACCACTTGGGAATCCCGCTGAATACCTGAAGAAAATTTCCCTCGGTCGAGAGAGTGGCAACGGATGCACGACAAAATGACATCTAAGTTGTTTGCCAAGCGAATACGCTGCAGTCTCGAAGAGAAGATGGTTTCGCATTTCCCGGTAGTGCTCATTCCTCACGAACGTCACACCCTTCTGTTTGCCCCTCCTTCAAAAGGTATAAAGCCGGCCAAACGCAAATTTTATTTTTTAACGTCACTACAAAATACACTCGCGAAAATCGTCGAATCTTCCGCGTAAAGTACCAATGAACAATAATAATAATTTTCATCGGATAAAAGTGGTGAATATGGCCCATCCCGGCTTACCACGGTAAATCGCAGGCCATATTCGGCACTCCCACTCCGCATACGTTATTGCCGACGATATTCGATACTTCTCTAATGGACGTGCAATCTCCGTTGTAAAAAAAATGAACCATGTCCATTTCACCCAGCACTTGCCCGCTGCTACACAGCTAAAAGGGTTGTACATTTAACAGACATTTCTGGTTCGGGATGGTCCACAATTTTCTTCCTTTATTTCAGTATCGATTTTTTTTTCATCTACGGTTGGTTTATATTTTTAACGAATACTAAAAATGTTTATATAAAAAAAGAATGGTGAAAGAAATGTTTGTTACATGCTTAAACCTTTTTATTTCCTTTTTTTACTATACTGCGACGAGAATCGTCTTCCCCCCCCCCCCCCAACCGCGATATATTAAACTGGGGAGCATTTGCTTGGCGAACAAAAGCTTTCCATGTTTGATAATAAATTTTATCGTTCATTGTACGCAGCGATAACGGAGCGAACGCGAAACACACAAAGATACGTATTGTAACCGGGAAGATAGTAAAGCCAGGAAACCGCACGGTTTTGCGGTCGAAAGCTCCGATTCCTCTGCGGATCTCCGAATGTCTCTCTTATTCTGTTCCTCTACTAGATGCTTGTTACAGTTAGTCACCGGCAGTGCGAACCGCTCAATAGTCTCTGAGGGGTTGTGCAAAGCTGGTTAAGTTTCCGTCGCCACAGCGGAGAGCACATTCGTACCCAACAGGAAAGCGGAGGGTGAGAGAGAGAGAAACGCAACCTCCTCTCGTGCTCGCTATCGCCGCGAATAATTACAAACCTTGGGCGTTTGCGTTATTAGCTTAAAAAGAGTCCGATGTCGGCACTGACCTCGATACAAGGAAAACATTATCTCGTTCCACATCAATTCATCGATCTGGGAACCTTTCCAAGAATTCTATTCGAAACAAATTTCTTTTTACAAAAGTTTATTTAAAAACAAAAAAATTATTTACAGCAAATAAAAGATAAAAATTAAAAAATAACACTATTTGCAAAGAGTTAGAAATGATCGATCCTTAAGTCATTGAGCGCAAAGCTGAGCCCAAAATGTGCCAAAGAAAAAATTCTTGTGATACGATAAGCGAGATTTTTTCCGTAGCGTACGAGGCTTTAATACAATTTTCCATGAGTAAAACGTATGCAGCGACGGCATGAGTCCCGGTAAATTCTGCCGTATGAATTTCATTCGGGAGACGAGAGGGGCCGAGCCGTGTCGCAGCGCCGCGGCGTATCCTGATGCAATTTATATAGTTGCCACTTGTGCATCGCCGGGGCCTTAGTGTACGCTCGACGACTCCTCAGGTTTCCCTTTATTTCCTTCCACGTGTATTATACCCGGTACGTAGCATCGAGGAAGCTCTCTTCGTCGTATCCCCGGAATGTTCCGCCCATAAAGCGGAGTAACCTTCGCGCAGTTGCACATTCGGGGGGTATCGTCCATTATACCTATATTTGCGCTACGGTCCTCCGGGAAGGGTTGCATTGTCATTCGGGTCGTGGTATGGCGAGATGCGGGGGGGGGGAGAACGGTTGCCCTCGCCGACTTACCAAGCAGTGCAAATAAGCCCCTGCTGCCTCCCAATGTCGCCGGCTTTTTCCGGTGAGGTCGCGAGAGGGCGAAAGACAGAGAGTACATATCTCCTCTCGTCTCTTACGACGAGTAACCGGAACTCGCACCGAACTGCAAGGTACCTCCGTCTCCCGGTTGTATCAATGATATGTAGATTCGTACCCGCATTCCATTGCGCTATTCTCGAGCTCACGCTTTCGTCACTTTTCTTACTATCACTGTCCCCGACGTTTCTTGTATCCGTCCCAGTTTATGGTAATTTGGACCTCCGGTTGTATTCCGGCTAGCGCAGTTGCGTCCAGCACCTGTGGATATAGTTCTTAAAAATATATTTTTTTCTTGCAATGGATCATCGAAAAAGAAGAAAGAAAAACCGGAGAAGCCGGACGCTGAGAAAAAGAGTGGTTGGATCAACCAAAAGTTGCGGTGACATATCACCCAGAAAAAGGATTCATTAAAATGAAATACATTTCGATCTTCAAATGACGTTTATTAGGATTAAAAAAATGTTTATTTGCTGTAACAAAATCCTTATTTAATTCAACTAACGGCTTCTTTACTCTCAGTAAAAAAATGTATACAAAGTGACTTTTCATTGATTTGTGGTTCAAAATAAATGGAGGTACGTTCGAAGCTGTCACGTGGTTGGCACAAATAAAGCATTGTTTTTATGAAACGATTATTTGATTAACGATTCGCTTCAGACGATTCAAAATATGTTGATTGAAACAAACATTTTTGTTGTACCAACCAAATAACGCCTTCGAACTTACGTCACCGCGCCTCAGTTGATTCACCCATTTCCTTATCCCAGTGAACGAATTGATTCGAGATTAAGTACTACAACTATATTTTTGATGGAGAAGAGGCGCAGCAAGTTTCACTGCGACACGCAGTCTTTTAGAGAAGTTATCGCGCTTTCGGGCGAAACAGACGGTCGGACGGAAATAGGAAAATCTATTTCCCCAATTCCAGGCTGCGCGAAACATTTCTCTGGACCATAGTCTGATAAATTGTGAGTGAAAAAATTGCACCAGGATGACCGTAAAAGTGCCAACGACTGTATCCTCAATAATTCCAAGCGATTTATCGAGCACAGCAAACACGAGCTAGGTCGATCCTCTCCGGTGCGCGAGCGATCGAGGGCGCGCCTTTTATAGCTGTCCGAAAAAAAAAATTAATCGACGCCCTTAAATCTTCGCACCTACGAGGAGGTCCTCGTCGGGGGGTCTCCAATAATGCACGCTCCCCGTATCATCGATCTTTCGACTTTTTTTTTTTTCAATGTTCCATCATGGACTTTATTCCCACAATGCGCTTTGTCACTATCGTCGAGGGTAGCTCCAGCCAAGGTTTAATGCGAGGCTTCGGGCCTAACACCATCGGTTAAACGCGAAATTGCGAATTCCTACAGTAGTCTTAGGACGATGTATCGACGGCCGTTGGTGTGCATGCGTTGCATGTGTGGAACATGCAGCGGGAATGACGCCGGCCGGGGCAACCCTCGCCAGTGTGTCGGTGCGAAGCCCCCGAGCATTTAGGGCTCAGCTGCGCGTATTCCGGTCTGATCTATACAGGCGCCTTGTAATTTGTATTTGGGTGGGGTTGATTTCCGGGAACGCGTAATCTCATCGGACGGGACCGAAATTAGCGGTGGTTTGCACTCGGCCCGAATAGCTGGGAGAGATACGCCCTGTATTGCAGCCCTGGCGAGCGAGCAGAAAGCGCGAGTTCATTCGATAAATTATCACTGACCGCCTAATTGCCGTGCCGTTTTATATCCCCGACGGCCGCGACGCGACAACAGCTACTGGCTATACCGTTACACCCTGTTTGTAACCCTGCTATCCGCTTATCCTCGCGTTACTTCTACGAGGTCCCCCATCGCACCGGGACATCTACAGAATCTATTTCTTTAATCCTCGTCGCGGGCTCTCGGGAGGTAAACATTTTCATTAAATCTGTTCAGCAGTCGTAAGCTTCCGGAATGAAAGGAAGGGAAGAACAAAAATTGCGCATATAAATACAGGGATTAAACGGGGTTTAAAATTTCCGTTTTCGGGATACTCGTGTGAAATAAAATAAATTAAGGAGATGTTCTTCGAACGTGTCGTGGAAGCCCACCCTGGGGCTGTTCCGTTACTTTATAATTAATATCGTTAATGACCTGCAAATATTTTATTTTTTACTATTTTTCTTCTCGCTACCGCATAGAGGGAGCTTTGTTTTCATGAAAAAAAAAAATCGAGATTTTAATGAAAACGTATTCAGAATGTTTCAAAATATCGGAGAGTCATATTTAGAAAAAAATGTTTGGATGTGCACGCGTGTGTGCGCGTGTGTGTTCGCAGTTGAAAAATTGAAACTTGTAAATTGAGAAGACCTTGAGCGATCAAGCTGTAATTTCTAAGGTAGGTAGAGGAGTCAATGTTTGGTTAAATTTTTAGCAAAATGCTTTCACTCAGAACAATTTTACGCGTTTTTGAAGTTTGCTAAAAAAAACCTCTGTGCTTTTAGATTTTTTTAGTTATCGGATTAAAAAGCTGCACACAAAGGGGACTATTATCGACCGATGAACCCCAGTTTTATTTTTTCTTATCGAGTCAAGTTTATACATGACCGAAATAGTTTCGTATGGGCCTAAAGTATCGAACGTGAGGGAAATTGAAAAGAATAGGGTTTGCAACGCGGCAGACCAGTGGACTATTTCGAACCTGAATATTCTGTCCATGAGCGATCGTCATTAGTAGACTCAGTGGCATTGGAATAAATAAATGTACATATAGATATATGCATCTGTCGACAACGAGTTAACGTTAGCGTAAACCGAAATTGACTCATTGCAGGTAGCGTGAATTTTCGGGAAAACGAGCAAACTACCCCTTTGCAAGAACGTATGTGGACGTTCGTGCAAGAAGGACCTTATCGGAGAAATACGTGGACGGCGCGGAAATCGAACAACGTTACATCGGTATCTCGATATCGCAGAGCAAACTTAAATCCCCTCTCTCGGCAAACATCGAATCTGATTATGCATCGTCACGGTTTAATGCCTCGTAATCTCAGTCCAAGTAACTAATCGTCCGCTTACTCGGTAAACGCGGAATTCGGCAGTGTTAAATCGTTAATTGTACACAAAAAAATTTAATTTAATAAAAAAACCTTTTTTAAAATAAGTTATCTAATTTTTATTCTATAATTTTCGCGATAGTATAAAAAAGGCATAACAGAAACAATTATGGTGGAGTTAATTAAAAATCTCGGTAAGAGGATTGTAAACCGTTATCGCGGGGTTTCCCACGGGGAAAGTTCGATATTGGTTATTATCTCGCTCACGCAAATATTTCCGATAATTTATACATATATTCGATATTTGTCGAAGCGAAGAATTTGAAAAATACATGTAAGGCCAATTTGCCGTAAACTCGTGATCGGAATCTGATATCGCGACTTACGGATATGTCTAGTGGATACCGGGGAGAGTGGGGCAAAACGGGCCCGTGTTCCCGTTCAAGGTTAAATCTTTTGTATCCTCCGTAGAAAATGGGTAAAAGGGGTCCGTTTTGCCTCAGGCGTCCGTTTTACACCGCTCTCCCCTATAGATACCTATTCTTGACCCAAAGACGCTACTGCGTCTTCACGAAGGGCATATGTTCCACAATTTAAAATTCATCATTTTCGCGATAGTACAAAAATAAAAAAGGATTATAAAAACAATTATGGTAGATTTTATTAAAAATCAGGGTATGAAAGTTGTAAAATGTTATCGCGTCAATTCCCTCAATGAAAGTGCGATATTCCTTACTATCTCGCTAACACAAATATTTCCGATAATGTATACACATATTCGATATTTGTCGAAGCGGAGAATTGGAAAAAAACGCTGTTACAGCGTCTGAAGGTATCTACGTGTAACGCGTATTTGCCGTGAACTTGTGATCGGAATCTCATATCGCGACTTGTGAATATGTATAGTGGATACCGGGGAGAATGGGGCAAAACGGGTCCGAGGTCCCGGTTCGAGATTTTTTTTTTATGTGAAAAATGTTTAAATTTCAAAGATGCGTTGCTACAGCGTCCCAAGGTATTGACATGTAACGCGAATTTGCCGTGAACTCGTGATCGGAATCTCATATCGCGACTTATCGATATGTACAGTGGATATTGGGTGAGTGGGGCAAAACGGCCCGTGTTCCCCGTTCGAGATTAAATGCTTTTTTATGCCCCGCAGAAAATTGGTAAAAGCGGTCCCTTTTGCCCTAGAGTTCCATTTTGCACCACTCTCCCTTATATATACCTACACTCGACCCGAAGATGTTGCTGCGTCTTTATGAAGGATATATATGTTCAATATTTCACCCGTACATGCTCCCGCGGGATTATACTGAACGGGCGCAGAGTTAAGCACGTATTGGGTAGTCAATCGATCTCCGGATCGGAGCTCCTTGTTTACGCGCGGAATAATACCGGAAAGCCCTTCCGGGCTCGTTCTTCAAGGATTTATATAATACGAGAAGATATCTCTTCCGAGAAAAGTGAACCGACCACCCGACTCGTTATTCTCATCCCCCTCGAGGTATTTTTTTTATGGATCTGTTATCTACCCATGGATTATACGTTGCTGGTGATGTACGCTGCGAAACATCATGGCAAAGTATCACGTGCATTGCCAGCAATACCACCGATCAAACATACATACCTACTCTGTACATCTATATTTGGTCCGTTGTATATATATATATAGATATAGAGACCGGGGCGAGATGGGCCGCCCAAGCAAATAATGCGGCAACAACGCTGCCGAAATCATAATTTATTGTTTGTCATCCAACAATGATATTTTCACAGTTTCATAGCGGGTCCGAAAAAAATGGTCTGGGGTGAGACGGGCTACCCTTAAATTGTTCACTTTTTTTACCTCTCCCTGTACTATGCATACTTCTTGAGTTTTCCTACTTCTACCTGTCGGTAGTGCTCATGCGCCAATAATCCGCCATTGCAGCCTTCTAGTTGTCTCGTTTAGGGTGGCCCATTATGCCCCGCGTCGGCCCGATTTTTCGATAGCCCATCTCGCCCCGGCCTCCCCTATATACATGCATTATATATAAAAAGCTCAGTATATATATATATATGCCATTCTTCCATAAATTGGCTTTCTCGGTCTCGGCGCGTTACTAGGTACTATTCTGGCACTTCAGCCTGGGACTTCGATTTTCGCGAAACGAGAAGAGTCGTTACCCTCGTCCAAGCCTTGCCATTGCCAGCAGCAGCGGCAACGACCAAGCTTCCCCTGCAAAAGCTATATGACACAGAGGTTCGTTCTCTACACAACTCGCCTCGTTGTCGGCTTTGTCATGTATCGCGATAGTACTTTTCCTTATCGGTGTCTGTATGCCCACGCTCGCATAGAAATTCGCCAAGTGGCCCTCTCGAACGGGAAACAAGAGTTTCCTTTTGGGTAAAATGATACGCTTGGGAGAAACAACGGCTTTTTTTTAGCGGAGAGATAGTGTTTATCTTTTGCACCCTTCTTGATAAAGATCCATATTCAATAAAAAATTAATTTAACAATCATTTTTTGCATAAAAATGTTCGGTGAAAATTCGATCTTTTTTCTCTGAGTGCCGCCATTATTACAATATTCAATTTTTTCAACTTTTCTTGGTTTATCAACAGCGTACTTTCATATAGAATGTGATATATTTTCGGTATGACGTCAGTTCTGGTAATAAAATTAGATGATTAAACCGGAAGACACGTATTTCCGGTACGATATCACTTCCGGCTGAAAAATAAAATCTCCAAACCGGAAGTGACGTATTTCGACTATGAGGTCACCGTCAGTCGAAAAATGAGATGGTGAAACCGGAAGTGACGGGTTTCCGGTACGATGTCATTTTCTGCCGAAAAATTAAATTTCCAAAGCGGAAGTCACGTACTTCCGGTAAATCTCCGGAAATCGAAACTTCCGTTTTCTTAATTCCATAGTCCACAGCAATGGCGTGCAGTGCCGGAGCCAAAACAACATGCTTAGTACCATTACTGCGCTTGACTTTATGCCAAATTTGAAAGGGAAATAGAATGTGCATATAGTTTGTCAATTTCTGTCATGACATGTGAGCGTTCTTATCTTCGCGAACTTATCTTCACAAATTCAAAGCCAATACATGAACCGCTAATAAGCTTCAAAAAAATAACAACGTTACAGAGCTAAAATCGTCGCAAAGTGAATCGTAATTTCCGTCATCAATCCAGCATTAGCGTGCGATTGTGGACCCATGAATGTATGCAATTGCGATAACAATAATCCGTTTGTACAGCAACGCGGGACCGGCGCGCTGAATTTGACCGGCCAGAAATTATTCAAGACAGTTTCGCGATGCACGCAATCCTTCGTTAATCGCGTCAGACCGTACGTGCGGTTAGTCGACACCGCGGTTTTCCGAATACGTGTATCTGCCGTTATGCACGGTACGATTATACGTATGAATTACCGTGAATTCATAGCGGCGCGTATCTCGCCGCCCGCGTTATATTGTGCGCGTCGCCGATGCCATAACGCGTCGCTGCGAGGGTGCTCGTGGACGAGAGGACAAATCAGTGTTTCACGGTGATGGGACACGTGTGCGCACACTCGCTCGGATCCGATTTCATCGGTACGTTAACCGCGTACCACGAAAATACATTAACCGCGTCAGATACGGAAACGAAACTTGGCGCCTTCCTGTGCAAATGGTGCACGGTACAACCCGATATCTGCGTATGTACCTTGTCGCAAACGAACATTCTCGCGATAGGGCAACTCGTCGATACTCCGATTGCGCAACCGAGTATTTGTTATGCAACCGCGATAAAACTACATATATACATGTAGGTTTCACCGAAAATGGCACCGATAATGTTCCGACTCATCGAGGTAACGTGAAATACTGGTCCACATAACAGCAGAGCAGCGTGCATGCCTTCAGGAAAAAAAGTAGATCGGAGAGATCTCATTGGCTGTCGAATTGAAGAAGAAAAGAGAGCTAAGTCGAGTACATTTCGTAACCTGATTCGTCGTTTCCGTAAAGAATGTTTATGAAAAAAAATGATTTTTTTTGTCGGTTTAAGGAACGAATCCCCGAATAGAATCATCGGCTGGCTGCCCTAAAGTCCCATAGTGCTGGTTTGTGAATACAACAGCATGTTTTTTATGTACCAGACCTGGGAAAAGTATCAAAAAATACTTCAAGTACAAAGTACAAAGTATCACCATTAGTTGATACTTCAAGTACTTGTGATACTTTGTACTTTGTTCTTAAAGTGTTTTTCAAGTACTTTTCGCCATTAGGTTCGTATCTAGTTTTTAAGAAAAGAGGTTCAAATTAATTTGCACATAGCTTCCTCATCGCAAAAAATTGCTCAATGAAATGTTCGTAATTCGTCGTTTTGCGACTAATTTTTTAAAATTAATTCTTCACTTTTTTCATTAAAAAATATCTGTAAACAAATTTTCAAACCAAATTTCATTTAAAAAACGAAAAGAATCGCTCTTGTCCCTTCCCGCTTTTTAGAAACGGGAATAGAAACAGGATGCGATGCTACTTATCGCTTATCCGTAATGCGGGGTGTACTCAAAAAGTACTTTCGTACTTCAAGTACGTACTTGAAATACGTACCAAACAAGTACCCGGGACTTCAAGCACTGCCCAGCTCTGTTATATACAATATATGTGTTCCAGCCCTACTCGAATTTTTTTTTATTCTATCGTCTCTTTTTCCACTCAGCCCACTTGCACGAAGTTTCGCTTGACTCGGCTCTCCATTATTGACAACGAACGAGCACCGATAAATCATAAATCGTTCAATTTGTCTGCCATGACGCTCGATACACCGGATTTTCATACTTCGACACTGTGATCGATGCATATTTTTGATTTGTCGGCAAAATTTTTAAAAGTCGCCGACGGTGAGCGCTTTTACTCGGCAACAGTAGAAACTCGATTATCCGGAACGAGCGGGACGTTACTAAAAAAAATTACTTCAACGCACACGAAAGGGTGAAAAAGAAATTCATCGCCAATTCCGTCTTCAACATTTTTATAGACCATTGTAGAAACAAAAGATAAAGAAAGCTTTCGTACGAGTTGATTCGCCCCCGGATAATCGAAGTTTTACTGTACCAGAATTATGCGATTAACAAGACATCCAGTCTCGATCATTCGACCGCACGAAGTACGTACGTTAAAAAAAATTAATAAAATCTTCAAAGAAATTCGACCTTTTTCTGTTATTAATGATGCCTCTCAAACCAATCACCGAGAGCTCGCGAAACTTCTCATTGTTTTTCATCCGAGCCGACGGGAGAGACGGCAACTTTTTAATGCGAAATAATAACGCGCGAACGAGCAGCGATTCTAAAAAGTTTTGCAATGACCTGTGTGCTTGCCGTTGGAGGGGACAAAAAAAAAATTGAATATAAAAAATAGAAGAACCGAGAGGCGCTCGCGTTCTGACGAGAGTTGAGGAAGGCTTTCATGGAAATTCGTTCTCGCTATTCGCCCCGTTCACATGCAGTTGAAGAAAAACTCTCGTAAAACTGCAACTCGTTTCAAATTTACGACAATAAATATTATGCGGAATTTGAATAAAATAACACTCTCCATTGTATAATTAATGAGCTTTCGCACAGGACGGACGTAATCCTCGTGCGATTAAACGAGTGAAATTTGTTCCCTCAGAATAACCGCAATGTAACTCGGACTAAAATATAAAAATCAAAAGTGTGCGAGTTTTTTCTTTCGACAAGAAAAATGGCATCGCAAAACCGTTCGATGTTATTGGGAAATTCAATTCGGCCGACAAATCCAAAGCCGATTATCGAATTTACGTACGACTCTTTCCCTGTTCATTTTTTTTTATCCCTCACATCCACGTGCGCGGGTATGGGTGATAATTTTTTAGAAGCACGGAATTCAATAGCTTTGTGGAACAATTCCACCTCGCTGCGTTTAATATACGTCTTTTTTTTCACTCTATTCGACTCTCGCGGCAGTGCTACAGTCAACAGCGCACGGTGATCCAGAGTAATTCACGCCCGAATGTCTGTACGAGTGATTTCTGCGGAGAGATTTGTTTTCATCGTTAAACCGGCCGCACACGAGCGCCAATAAAATTTGTCGTCGGAACGGTGGTCGAATGACAATTAAATTGGATCAACTGGATTTAACTATTGTCGAAGATATTATGTTATTTACCGATTGCCGTTGAAACCCCCAAAATCCTCGTCAGCAGGGACAAATGAGTCTCGGTCGGTCTGACGAAGCCCGGCATTCCACTGCCGTCCGCCGTCACACCGAAATCCTTTGCGCGGGTGACCATTGAAATTAATTGTCTTTTTTTTGTACAAAATATACAAATAACCCAAGAAAATTATTTCACGAGATTTTTTTACAGAAGATTTGTCTCGGTTTTAATTTAATTTTTTTCTTTTTTCTCTTAATAAAAATCGACGAACTTTTGTGTCGGAAAGATGCGCACGTGAACGCGTCACACGTTCGCGCGGTACTGAGCGAGTTTTCTGAACGAAGCTTCCGTCTTCTCGCAGCATCCCCCGCGTACAGATAGAGTTCGCTTCTGCGCTACACGTCCCCGCGCCCTTCGGATACGGCGATACGTGAATCGCCTGAACACCACCACGGGAGGATCACCGATGCGCCCAAAGCTGCTCTTTATTACTTTGACCCCTCGACGGCGATTCGAAACTTATGGGGGAAACTGTCTGTGTAGCGCCGCTGGGCAATTATGTAGACGGAACTTGGCCTGTTAACCCCAGCGCGACGCTAACGCGTATAAACGATCGTTTAATCGCCCGGCGCTGGGACAACTCGTACCGAATGCATGAATAATATAGATCTTTTATCATGGCGTATCGGGACGTCCGGTCACTATCGACTATCTAAAAAATGCGTAAACTTTTGGTCGCGCTACGAACGCAAAGGTCGCCTCGGTCAATTGATTAATTCATTGATCGAATTCGTTAAAACAATCTCTACTGATTAGACATAAAAATTGAAAAAACGCATCTTTGCAAGAGTTTTTTTTTCCAACTCATCGAGCGCTGATGAAAAAGATTTTATTACACTCGTTGCAAAAATGGCAGGTTTACGCATGCTTCGCACACGCAAAACCCCCATTTTCACACCTTGTGAAGTAAAATTTGGAACAATACTCGTGCGAAAAACTTTTTCTGAACTCGTGATTGCAGCATTTGCCTTCGGCTCGTGCTGCAGACTCACACTCGTCAGAAAAAGTTTTATCGCGCTAGTATCGTAAATTACTATTATTTCACTCGGTACGAAGATGGCAGTTTTATGCACGCTCGTTTGCGTAGAATCCCCATTTTCACACTTCGTGAAATAAAACTTTGTACGATACTCGTGCGAAAAACTTTTTCTTGGCTCGTGTGATTGCACTCGCCTTCGAGATAGTAATAAAATAAATTAAAATAGTATTTTAAGACACAAGTGCGATAAAACTCACACGCGTCGAAAAAAGTTTTATCGCACTAGTATCGTAAATTACTGTTTTCATCACCAATACCCTTACCAGGACTCGAAGGATAAAGCAAGATTGAAATTGCCATATTAACAACAAGTACAAGAACCAACAGAATTCGTCTAATTAAAGTCAAGATACAAAAAAGAAGCAAAAAAAAAAAAACTGTTGGAAAAATATTGCATAATAGAATAAAAAAATGTGTATAATTAATCAAAATTTTCTCTGACCTTTAGTGAGGAGCGGTTAGACGTGCTCAGTTGGATGGTGAATCCCACTCGACGACCTTCGTCTTGGCGGCCTCCTGCTCCGATCTGCTCGGCGTTTCATCTGGCTCGTAGATATACATGCTCATCCGTCGACGAGCCATCCCGGACAGAAGCTTCAAAAGTTTCGGGGCACTCTCGGGATCCTCCACCCGCTCACAGATCTCGACCTCTAATACAATCTTCTTGTTTCGGGTTCCGAGAACCCCGAAAACTCTCACGACCTTCCAAGCGTCCTGGAACACAAGTTAAACGTCGCACAAGATTGCAAAAGATGAGCCACCGAGACGACGAGATCGCGGAGTTTATCATTTCCAAACTTACTCGTAACTCGGCCGCATGTCCGTTCGGGTTCTTGGGATGCAAGTAATCGGGGTCGAAGTTTTCGAGCGCCAGTCTGAGTTTCCTCTTCGGGCTGCCCGGTATCGAGACTAGCAACGCTAGTCGGGCACTAACCGGCCTCAAAATTCCGATTGTTTCGATCGTCTTGATACAATCGTCCTCGAAATCGGCCGATTTCGTGTACTCGTCGATTTCTTCCAATGGCACTGGAACGTAGGGAATATCGCCCGCGAAGAAATTCGGCTGGGCCGACAGTCTCATTAGCCACACCGGAGCTTTCGGATCGACCATGGTCAAGCTGAAATGACAGGCAAGCGAGCGTTGCCATTGCGTTGCACGTAATTGATTCGTCGAAATAAATTTTGCGATTTTTGCGAGGAAAAATTAATAGTATCCGATTCAGTTTCCAAAAACGCGAGATTTTGTTTTGTCTTCTTTTTTTTACTGCATTTTTATGGTACTTTCTGACGGTCGAGCATTGCGCATATGTGGACGATGGAAAAATATGCGGTGACGTTAGCGGCGTGGTCAGCGTTCACCGTACAAAAATATCGTATGAAATTTAATGTACCGTACTGGAAGTTTTTATGCAAAAACTGGTATATTAAATTTCGCGTATAATTTTGATGAAAAATTAATGGTCAGTGCATTAAAATCATTAGAAATACCTTATTTTTAATAATTGACTTTAGTTTTACTATAAAAGTACTTTAATTTTTATAATTTACGTTAATTTCAATGAAAAAGTATATTAATTTTTCATCACAATTGTACATTAAATTTAATGTACCGATTTTTGCATAAAAACTTCCAGTCTAGTACATTAAATTTACCATTTTTTTACAGTAGCTTTTACTTAGGATCTCGACTAACCCGGGTTCGAATCCCGGCGATCACCAAACTTTTCTATGATTCAAAACTCAGCAGACACATCATCGGCCACGACCAATCCTTCGAAGTTTCCGCCCGGTCGTTACAACTTGCCAGCCGATCGGGAAAAGGGTCGGAAAACCGGTCATCAAACCACTCGAGCGTGTTTGTTTTTTTTTCTGTTTCATTTTCTATTCACATTATTACAAAAATACATTACAACTTTACACTAAATCGAGCGAAGTTTTCTTTTTCACTCGTAACAACAATCATTCGTCGGCGTCGAAAGACACAGCTACGCTTTCACGCGCACAGCCCGTCGGCAGTGCGTGCTGCATGGACAACATACGAGGTAGAGTCATTCCATTCACGACAGAGTTATTTTAATAAATCGTAAGTCTGTTTTCGTAATTGGGACAATGTTCGAGGGTGCGGGGGACACATAGATTCTTGCGAATATTGCGACACCGTTTAAAAAAATTGTAAATTTAATGCACCAAACTGAAAGTTTCTATGCAAAAACAGGTGCATTAAAATTAATGTCCAATTGTGATGAAAAATGAATGGACATTTGTCCATTTGCCTAAATTTCCATTGGAATCCACTTGAAACTAAAGTGAATTATTCGATTTAAAGGACTTTTATAGTAAAATCAAAGTAAAGTATTTCGAAAGTTTTTAATATATTGTACGTTAACTTTTCATCACAACAGTACATGAAATTTAGTATACCAGTTTATGGATAAACATTTTCAGTACCAGTACATTAAATTTCGTACGAATTCTTTTTACAGTGCATTTTCGGAACACGGTGGGTTCAGAGTGGAACGAAGTGCTGTTCGACGAAAAATGTATCGATCTAACATTGATGATATTATCAATTATCGTTATTACTGTCTATCGTTTCTCGTGCGAGCTTTCGTTCGTGAGTTGTTAGGGTTTCTCGGGCTGCAGGCAGTTTTACGAATATTTTGTTTCGACGAGCGGCAAACAATTTGCTTTCCGTGAATCTCCAGTCCCTCGATGCTGCGGTCCTTGGAACTCGCCGATGTGACCGATTTCGCGGGACGCGTTATGGGACTCAAAGAATTCCTGTTTCTCTGGGGCAGACCGGGCGAGTCGGCCGAAGACCTAGGACACCGTTGAATCGAGTAGTCAGAAGTTTCAATGAACATGCGATGCAAGTCGGTGCTGCGTGCGGTATGTGCGTGATTGTGCCTTATAATTTTTTTCCCCATCATTACCGATTTTTGCTGCTGGGAAGTCTGGACGGATCGATCGGTGCGAGGCGTATGTTTTTGGGCCAAACGGTAGGGCAAACAGGTGTCTGCCATGCCGAGTGACTCTGAGGTATTCGCAGTCCCGAGAACCTCTGTGCTGAATTAGTCTTCGAGGCCGAATTCATGTACCTCCCTAATCCTGTAGCTGTGAAACATCATACCCGTTATAAACGACACAGCGCCGGTCACGCCACTGTGCGAACTTCCGAACTGCACACACACCCCCTAACGTTAAACACCGCGATCTCACCTTGGGGCGTTGAAATCTCGAAAGTTTGAGCACGAAAGCTTATCGGCGTCGTCCTCAGAGTCGTGAAACTTTCCCGGCTTGATACGACGAAGGGTACCGGACTTACGACGATCTTCTCGTTGAAAACCGTACCGAGCTTGTTTCTCGCGACTTGCGGCGCGTCGTTCTCGTTTTTATCGTCGTCCAATCCATTTTTACCGATTCCTCGGCTCGCCGCCGAGACCGATCGATTTTTGTCGTTTCCAGCTCTGCTGGCGCTCGCGTCGATCTTTGCCCGATTATTGTTCGCGCTACTCTTCCTACTGTCTCCGTTCTCTCGTTTCTTTCGGCCTTTCATCGTTCTCCGACCGCTGTAAGATGGCGCTGGCGTCACGCGCAGAATCTCGCTGAGATCCCGGCCCAGTGCGTCGGCCGCGCTTTCGTTTTCCTTCGGTTTCGAGAACTCCGCGCAAACGAAGTCGAGTATCTGATCGAACACTTCGTTCTTGTCCTCGGCCAGACGGGCCTGCCTCGCCGACGAATCGTCGCTCGGACTGTGCCCTCGGTCCAGGCTGTCCTGCATTATTATCTCCTCGCCGAATCGATCCTCGCCCGGTCTCGATCTTCGGCCCGTGTTCCGCGGCGCTTCGCTAGTTTCCTGCGTACCGACAGGTGGCGCGCTTTTCCCGACTACTCTCAAGTGTACCAATTGAGACTTCCACTGATTGCACTCCTCCGCGACTGCCTCGAGGGCCGACGATTGCTCATCCTCGTCGAACAGGTTTCTCTCTATGGCGTCCCACAGCTGAAGCACCTTCCGCGTCGCCGCCTCCTCCATGTCGCCCGGCCACGACGACGACGTCGTTCTGCTGTTGCGGTCCCAACTCGACGAGCCATTGTCCATCGCCGGCCAGTGATTCTTGCTCCGAGGACTGACCACCGGGTAACTTGTCTCGCGGCTTTCCTCATTTCTCTGGTGCACAGTCATTCTCGATTGTCGCTGAGGTAATCTAATCTTCTCGGTCGAAGAGCTAGTTGCAATTTATTGTCATTATTATTGTTATTTTTGAAAAATTATATTTCATGTATTCACAAATGTGCAGATCTGAGGGATAGAGTGTGAAGGACAGATAGCTAATCTTTTAAAGATCAACTCACATGCTCCTAGATTTTCTTTTGGACATTTCATCGTTTCAGCAGCGGATTTCACCGGTTTTTCTTTTTTTTTTCCCCCACGAATTGTTAAAGCCAATACGATGACGTCGATGTACAGACTGAGCGATCAGTGAGAAACTGTAGCGAGTTTGAGCATTTTTTTCTGCTCCTGAAAAATCATCTAAAATCTGCTGGGTGATCAATACGTATTTAATGTAACTTGTTATTTTGTGAAGGTCCGAACTAAGTATAATTTGTCTATTCCAATGCGAATTGTTTTTACTCATCGCTTGTCAAGCTGTGATCACACGTGTGAATTATTTTTAGATTTGTTAGATCTTCTAGAAAAATTTGTGTGTTCAAACTACATTTCTTGCTGTTGTGATAATTCGCAGAGCAGAGAAGTAGTTTGGAGCTTAAAATTTCATTGGCCTTGAAGTTATTAGTGTGTCGCTGACTGCTGGGTCTGCGACAGAACCTCTCGCTGTGTGTTCTCAGTTACCACGAACTAGCATTATCGGCTACAAAACCCTGCAAAGCACCGACCAATTACTTGTCTTTGTGGTTGCGGCTTTCAACAAAAACTAAATGTATTGTAAATTTGCTCATTAAAACAAGATCCAAACTGGCGAAATCCCAAACCTTCAGAGTCGCAAAACAAAAAAAAACAACTCGCTACAGTTTACCCCTAAACAAGGTTGTTCGGTGACGTAAATACGAAGCGACGACAATATTATCGATTATTCCACGACTAGTCTGAGTTTCACGTACAAATTTGAAAGACGCACAGACCTCTCGTCAACTATTTTTTTTTCATTCCACACGATCGTTTCATTGACTTTTTCTTTTTAATTACAAAAAAGAAAGGCCAGACCGGAGGTTGTCGCATTCGCGCGCTTCTTAACCGAACCTCAACAACGCCGGACAACCGCGTCCATCCGACTGCGTTTGTTTCGCGCGAATCTCGACGCTTTTATAGCGAGGAAAAGGGGCTCAAACTCTCTCTGTCTCGCGTGCTCTCGATGTATACCCAAGGCTATCTGATATCACAGTGGTTTTAGCTCGATCTTGATATAGCACGTATCTTAACTACACTTACGTTCTTAACTACACTTACGTTCTTAACTCCTCTCCCGTGTCGTTGCTAAAAATTTGCGTTCAATCTGTGCGCATGGCAAACTTTTCATCTTCTCTCGAACTCCCTGATGGTTTACACACACGTAATTACTTTAAAACCTCGTTATTTACGACCGTCACCCTCGCCGGGTCGTTTACCACTGAGACTGTGTATAATTTACACCGACTGTGTTATTATCATTATGCACTTGGCTCGACCCTTCACGCGAACACCAGACGTCTTTCGTCCTGTCCTTCCTTACCGATCGAGGAACATCGAACGCCCGACGGGAAGAGACATGGTGACGCCACCGTACGGTCGATTGTTTAATCAGCGAGATTCTCTTCTGCACCAACAACTCGTTATATTTACCGCCGTCAACCTCGCCGGATCGTTTAAAACTGAGACTATACTAGGTCTGTTCGTTTTCAGAGTAAGCTGGGGCAGAGCGCTCTATTTTACGTGAAAAGTATATTATACTATACTTATTGGATATATAGATATACCTACCACGTAAAATCGGGCGCTCTGCTCCAGCTTACTCTGAAAACGAACAAACCTACTGTGTATAATATAACACCAACTGTGTTATTATTATTATGCACTTGGCTCAACCCTTTACTCGAACACAAGGCGTCATTCGTCCTTTCTTTCCTTACCGATCGAGGACCATCGAACCCCTGACCGGGTCTGTGGGTATCGAGCCACACACTTGGGCACGTGAAAGTGATCAATAAATAAACACTGGAACGCGCTGCGTAAGAAAGACAACTAATACTTTTATTTTAATAGCAACAATGTGCCAAACGGCAAGAGTACGACATACTCGATAACTTCGTTCGTCGTCGCAAGTCTCTAGATTGAAAGCAATGCCACAGTGGCGGGAGCGCTCGCGCCTTCTCATTGGACGATCTCAGGCGTCACGCTCATTGGTTGATCTTCGCGCCTCTGTAGGCAGTCATTGGCAGTGTGGGTCATAGCGCCCGGAACTGCCACAGGTCGAGACACAGCGGCGCCACCGTACGCCCGACTGTCCAATCAGCGCGAATCTCCTCTCTGCACCGACAACTCACGGATTCACGCGAACGCTGAGTTCGTTATTTTTCAAACAGTCTTGTGTGTAAATAAGCGCCGATATCCTTCCACGCTTCGTCGAGGCTCGTATACGATCCCGTAAATCCCACTCGACGATGAACGAATACTTCGGCGAGCTCAGAAATCTCTGCCGGAAGATCGACAGCGACATCAAAACTTTGGAAAAGACATGGGACACGCCACACCGTCTCATCAGTGGTTGCGGCGATAATTTCGAGGAAACCGAACCGTACGTCGAACGCTTTCTCAGCGTCATCAAAGATCTTCAGGTAAAAAAAAACAGTTGAGTAACGATGGCAGTTAAAAATCGTGTATAACTGTGTCATCATTTAGGATCAACTGATCGCCGATCGGGAGCCTCGGGCGAGGTACCTGTCCGACACGGAAAAAGAGTTGAGCATGGTGAAAACTTTTTGTGATGAACTGACGCAGGACTGCGAGGATGTGCAGACGCTGCTTTCCTGCTGGGGCTACAAGCCAGTGTCCGATAATTCCGAGTGGTAAGATTTTGTTTTTATTTCATACACTACACTGCTACACACATACTATTTCTATTGCTGCTTGGGCATATTATGTGTGTTTGCATACATTTGTAAGTAACAATTTTGTAAAAAAAAATACTTGATCTGTATAATAAATAAACAAGTCAATACCATTTTTTTTGTATTCTATTTTTCTTGCGTTTATTGTGTTTTTTATTTTATAGTTTGTCCAGCAACGAATTTGAGACTGAATCCAGTATTCTAACACCGGAACTGATGGTAGATAGTTCTCCGTGCGCAAACAGTACGCAGAGCAGCATGACCGATGTATTTTTTACACCTACTGTAAAAGTAAAAGCGGATGAACCAAAGAGCATAGCCACGCCGGTGATCAAGAGTCTCGCATCGGTTATGAAATTGGAAGCACAGAATCAATCAAACATCTCATCCTCGCTTCAGCGCCTTTCTAAGGGTTATTTGTCTCCCTACTATGGGAGAGGGATGAAATAGCTTGTCAGAATGATAAACGATGTAAAGACACTCTTGTATATATATTTTTATAATTATATGCTTGTTATAAACACTGCATGATTAATCCCGAATTTATCAATATATTTTGTCACGTGGGAACGCGAGGTCTGTGGATTTCTTTTGTGTCGACTCATAGAAAATAGATTATTAAATTTAGGATTAAGTGTACAGCGAAGCTGTGGTCAAAATGAATTAAAAATGAGAGATTTACAGCCTTCAAGTTGCCACTTATAAAATTATTTATGCATCAGCTATAAAATTGAAACAACAGCATAGATCAAGCATTTCATCTTTGCTTGATAGTACTTCAAATGAATTTTTGTCTCCATACTGTGGGAGAGAGATGAAATAACGGGTCTGAACGATAAACAATGTAAAAACTGTAATATATATATATTTTTAATTATACGCTTATTCTATACGTTTTGTAATCGCTAGTCGTAATTTGCACCGGCGTTCCGAAATCGCCTTTTATAGCGTCCGCCCTCGATTTATAGAAATTGATTGCTAAATGTGGAATTAATACCGGGTTCATCAATCCAATTCTATTAGCGGGAACGCTAGATCAAGGGGTTTTTCGTGTCCGCTCATAATAGATTGATAAATCTGGAATTAAATGTATGGTCGAACCGTGGTCAATATTACTTAAAAACAAACGATTTGGAGCCTTTAAGTCGCAAGTTATGAAATCAGTTATGAAATTGAAACAACAGAACAGATCAAACATCTCATCCTTGCTTAATTATCCTTCAAAAGAATTTTTGTCTTTGTAGTTGAATTTTTTTGTCTATGGGAGAGGAATGAAATAACTTGTTCAAACGATAAGCAATGTAAAAACACTCATATACATATTTTTTAATTACACGCTTGTTATATACGTTTCGTAATCGGTACTCGTAATCTGCACTGGCGTTCCGAAATCTCCGTTTCCATCATACGCTTAACCCCGGATTTATCAGTCTATTTTTACAAGTGGCACCGCGAGATCTATGGTTTTTTTCGTGTCCGGTCGTAGAGAATAGATTGATAAATCTGGGATTAAGTGTACGGTGGAACAGAGGTCAACATCAATTAGAAACGAACGATGCACAGTCTGCAAGTCGCCCGCGACTCTTGCTACCGATATCGAAACGCGCGCGTTGAAAACAGCCCTAGGTATTTAGAAATTACTTATCCCGACTGTACCGACGTCGTGTCTGTGGAATGCGCGCGACGGTACGGAATGAGTCGACACGGCTACGGTTGCATTCTGGCTAATTCGGCGCCCGCGTCCGCCGCATGGGTTAGAGAGCTCCATATACGTCTGCGTACGTCTGTCCACCCCTCGTACCTACACGTGCGCGCTCGGTCTATGATGCAATAATTTTATTATTTACCATCGAATGTGACAACAGCCACGCGTGAACCCGCAAACCGAGACTCTTCCGTTCGTCTCGCAACAACTGAAGAAGAATCGTCACACAAATTTATCTGCGAAAGTAAGGACACAATAACCGTCGAACGCCGGCTTTTTGCCGGAGGTTACAATTTTTTTTTCATTCACATAACTCACGCGAAACTGATAATCGCAACACTTTCCGTGTCACGCACGGGCGACAATACTTTCTATTGTTTGTAATCGATCGACTGCTCTATCCCGCGATCCTAATATTGCTCTCGTCCGTTCTCAGATAATGTTGGAGCAGCAGACTGGCTGCGCGAGGATTGTACTGGGAAATACGAACGAGAGGCGAAACGGAGCTTCGGCGGATCGTCGAGCCTGCTCCGCGTACTCGTAGCCCGGACCGCTAAACAGTTAATTTTACTCGAACCAAAGAATTTTTTTTTTGTAACATACATTTGGTGAGTAACCTTAAAAAAATTGAAATAATCGAAATTTTGTTTGCAGTTTCAGCTCTGAGAACCCTCGTAACATTGCTTCTATCACTTTAGAATTCCAAAAACAAAGTCCCAATTTTTTCACTTAAAATTTTCTTGTTTTTACATAAGTCTTATTACTTGGCGATTAGACAATGCCAAAGATAGATGGGATGCGGTAATTTTAATTTGAGACAATCCTTGAGTATCGCACGGGTCATAAGGTTCGATGAGATAACGTGAAGTCAAGTGTTTCTGTGTTTGACCCCAATTGACACCAATCGCCGTTGGCACGGATGAGTTTGATAAGCTGGTAACGCTGAGACATATCTAAGTAACCGATCTTAGTGCTTATTCTGCGCACAGTCGTATCGGTGGTCTAACGAGAGGCCGATAGCAGCTGCTGCTGTCCTTATGTTTTTGTTTTATTCTGAACAGCGCAATTTTTTTTTACAGTAAAAAAAAGAACATGGTAAAACTTGCAATGGACGATACACCCAGGGAACTGGAGCCCATGAATCCAGCTGGGAGAGACACGAAAGTTCAGTCTATGAACGAGGGAAAAGTTCAGATGAAGAAGCAGCTGGGACTGTTGGAAGGAGTCGCGATTATTCTCGGAATTATATTTGGCTCAGGTACGAAAGAATTTTGGGTCGAGCATTCGATCCGTGAAGCAAGCCTGGAGATGGATTGATTATACTATAACAAAAATTCGTATGAAATTTAATGTACTGGTACTGGAAGTTTTTATGCATAAACTGGTATTTTAAATTTCATGTACAGTTGTGATGGAAAATTAACGTCCAGGATGTTAAAAACTTTAGAAACGCTTTACTGTTAATAATTTACTTTCATTTCACTCTAAAAGAAACAATTGTACATTAAATTTACTGAAGAATTTTGATGAAAAATGAATATACATTATCATTGATATTGAAGTAAATTATAAAAATTACAGTACTGTTGTAGTAGAATTGAACTCATTAAAAATAAAACGTTTCCAATATTTTTAATTGCACTGAACATGAATTGTTCATCACAATTGTACATGAAATTTCATACTCCATTTTCTGCATGATAACTGACATCCCGGTGATTTAAATATCCTACGGATTTTTGTTTACGGTACATCGATGATGAGCGAGGAGTTAATGTATACGATTTTATAGTATACAAATTATTTATTATTTATTCCAGGTATATTCATCTCGCCGAAGGGAGTTATCGAGGAAGTCGGCAGTATCGGATTATCTTTGATAATATGGGTTCTCTGCGGTCTGTTGTCTACGATTGGAGCTCTCTGCTATGCGGAATTAGGAACTAGCATACCGAGAAGCGGCGGCGATTACGCCTATATTCACGAAGCCTTTGGTGCCTTGCCATCGTTCCTTTATCTGTGGGCAGCCAATCTAATTTTTGTGTGAGTCACTACAGAGCTTCCTTTCGTTGTTGAATTTTTTTTTTTTTATACTATATGGAAGAATTATGTTTTACGGATGTTTTACGGACGACAGGCCTACGACCAACGCTATAATGGCCCTGACCTTCGCCGACTACGTTTTGCAGCCGTTCTTCCCAAACTGTCCGACGCCCGTGGAGGGTGTTCGGCTCATAGCCGCTGCTACGATCTGTGAGTACGATGGTCGCGTATTATGAAAATTGTATAATCACTATTAATTTTTTTTGCATTCAATATAAATTTAATGATAATAAAAATATATATATTAAAATAAATAATCGAAACATAAATAATATAATAAAACAAATAACTAAAAAATACGCCACTTCCAGTTCGCGAAACTGGTTTTTCGACTGTGTCACTATTGAGTATCGACCCGAGCCACAAAAATCTGTTAGTTTATGCATAAAAATCGTTTGTCTTTATTCGCAGGCTTTCTCACATTCGTCAACTGTTACGGCGTAAAGGAGACTTCGATGATGCAGAATGTATTCATGTTCGCTAAGATCCTCGCTCTGGTGATAATAGTAGTAGCCGGATTGGGCTGGCTGATGTCAGGTTAGTAGAACAATAAAAAAATGTACGGTTTTGCAAAGAATCATCCCTCATCGTCTCTTCGTTGCTTCAGGGGGCACGGAAAATTTCGAAGATTCTTTCAAAGACACGACGACGGATCCTGGAAAAATAGCTGTTGCCTTTTACATGGGTATATTCTCGTACTCGGGTTGGAACTATCTGAACTTCATGACCGAGGAGCTTAAAGAACCGTACAAGTGAGATCGAACTACATTTTATTCGTGCGCATGCCCTATCGATACTTCATACATTCATGGGACGATTAAAATTTGCTTTTCGCAGGAATTTACCACGCGCTATTTACATATCATTGCCGCTCGTCACATTCATATACGTTCTGGCGAACATCGCTTATTTGGCAGTCCTCACGCCGACTGCCATGATAGCTTCAAACGCTATTGCTGTGGTTCGTATTTGTTTTTTTTAACTCACGAAAAATTTTCATAAATTCCCAAAATAAATTTTCAAAATAACTTCTCGAAATAAATTCCGAAAATAAATTCCCAACACAAGTTCCCAAAATAAATCGTATACCGTCTCTGATTCTTTGCTTTACCGTACTTTATTTATGTTTAGACTCTCGGGGACCAAACTCTCGGCGTAATGGCTTGGATTATGCCGGTGTTAGTAGCCGCCTCCGCTTTCGGAGGATTGAGTGTTCACATTATGACGTCTTCGAGGATGTGCTTCGTGGGTGCTAGAAACGGTCATTTCCCGGCTATGCTTAGTCACATTAATCTCCAAAGACTGACTCCCACGCCGGCTTTGGTATTCCTGGTACGTAGAAGTCGTACGGAGTCGCTTTCAATAAAACAACATCGTCTGTCCGATATTCGTTGCTGACCGATGAAGTTATTTTCAGTGCATACTTTCTCTGATCATGTTGTGCACGACGGATCTCAGCGTGCTCATCACTTACTGCAGCATCGTGGAGTCGTTCTTTATAATGCTCTCGGTCGCCGGTATATTGTGGTTGAGGCACTCGCGTCCGGAAATGAATAGACCAATCAAAGTACGTACTTCACGTCCGTCTTACGATCCGCAGTTTGGAAAATTGCCTGATAGAAAGCGCCACGAAACGGACGCAATTGGAGTAATATTTGCGATATGCACTGCACATGTCGCAAATATTTTTCCAACTGCGTCCGTTTTGTGGCTCCCTTATCTGGATTATTTTATCGAGGTAATAACGTGGGATTAAACATTGCAGGTATCGCTATGGATCCCGATAACCTTCGTTGCCGTATGTGCCTTCTTGGTACTGGTTCCATGTTACGTCAGGCCGTTCGAGGTGGGCATGGGTCTAGTCATAACTCTATCCGGTATCCCCGCTTACTACATGGGAGTCGTGTGGCAAAACAAGCCAGCCTGGTTCCAGCAAATCAATGGTACTTCAGTTATAATAGTAATTTCCGATACAAGTCCTGTGAAGCAGAGCTGGGCAAATACACTAAGTACTTGATGTACATAGTGAAGTATCAAGTACTGAGTCAGCGCCCAGTATTCAAAACTTCAGCAGTTCAGTTCTGCCGGTACTCAACACGTCAGTACCCAAGAACTACCCATCGGTCAGTACTTCAAGTACTTGCTACTTCAATAAGTACTTCCGGTACTTAGAGAATTTGCCCAGCTCTGCTGTAAAGCGACCTATATACGCACGCTGTGCGGCGAGTGAGACTCGCTTCACAGTCCACGTATGATTTCGCTACAACGCATTTGTATCGCATAATATTTTTTGTAACAAGTGCAGGAAAAGTGCTACTGTGTGCTTGCTGATTTTGGCGCTGTACAGTCAGCATGCGTAAAGTACGAGAAATGTGCGTAAAGTAAAATCGGCCCGATGTACTCATGCACCGGGGATTTATAATACACTTGGCTGTAAAACGCCACTTACGCCACTTTCGGTAGGCACGAAAAGTAGCACTTTTCATGCATGAGTTACATACATTATTTTATACGAACATTTATTACTTAGACGTGTCAATTACACATTACCTAATTGACATTTTTTTACAGTCAAAGTCACTCATACCGTACAAAAGATTTTCGTGTCAGCGAGGGAGGACCGCAACGACTGAGCGTCAATCGCACAAGCCTATAACACGAGCGATGAATTATCCGTATTCAGGCTCGACAATAAATTTGTACATTAACTTGTGTATTGTTGCACCTCGAAACTGCCTCGTCTCGGGTGTTTCGCTGCTCGATAATTTCGGGCTTTTCAATTTCTGATTAGTTTTTTTCGTCTGTTTTTGTATATGAGTTGATGCGTGAATTGTGTGTGCTGGTCAATATTATTTTTACACTATTTCTAAAGAGCTATTGCTCGAGAGAAAGATCTACCTATATATATATACTATAAATTTTGCTATAACTTTGCATCGTGATCTTAGAGAAGTAATTCGATAATGTAGTCAAATAATGTTCTACCACGAGGTAAAAACAAATGGTCAGTGTACTTACGAAGAGGTGCAAGTGGAGCGTGCGCTTCGCACGAGTTGCGTGGCGAAACGAGCGATTTTTGTTTTTCTAGTTTCACCTCCAAAGTTAAATACCCGTTCCGAATCTCAGATAGTGGTTCCTATTTATTTATTTTTTTTATATGATCAATAGAAAGAATGTTAAGGTGAGAGTGTAACGTTAAAGTGGAATTACGAAGGTCTACGACATTGTATTTTCTCACTGCGACACGTGTTACATTGTCTCACTTACGTGATCAGTAAAATTAGCGTTATTTCCGCATGAATTTAAACCATTTGTTCTTTTTTGATTATGTACTGCTACTCGTATTTATTGTTTATCGATTAGCCGGATCTAGATCCAAGAGTTACGAACGACGTCAGTGAATAATCGTTCTAAAATTAATTTATTTTGCTGGTCGATCATTTACTACCGACGAATCAACCCCCCGGTTTCTGCGAGTCTCTGTCGATCGGCTTTCTCCCGGGAGAGATAGCGCCCACTGGAAAACTCGAGAGACGAAAAAGTTGCTGTTGATACTACGTTACATGCAACGCTCGTATGTAAAATAAATTGTTCCATCTTCATTAATCTCAAACACTCATACCGATCACTCGGCCCGTGCCTTCTTCCTGCTCCAAAAAAAGAATTCGCAATCTTGTAATATCTCGTCGTATATTATTGTGTGCGGCTCGAATACATTATTAATTACACAAACATCGTAAATCGTATATCGTTCTACACATTGAATCCAACAGTTTTCATTTCTATATCTAAAAAAAAAACGTCATACAGGAATGTTTTGCCAGCATGAGGTTTTCAGTGTAATCCGCAAACACAGCCTGGCGACGATATTTGACCAATTAAATTGATAGATCGATATCATAAAACTATAGTTTTTTTTTATACAGTAATATTTCTCCAGTTTTTATCTTCCATCGGCATTTACATTATGTACAGCTTAGTGGATGTCCTCCGGATTGAACATGCCCTTAGAGACAGAAAAAAAAAACATAAGTTTAGCCATTTCATTTATATTGCCTGTGAAACTAAACATCAATGTGAAATAATAAATGGATATTCATCGGTACCAGGGCAAAGCAATTTATTGTTCCTGGATGATTCTTCGATACAAATACAAGGACAGAGAACTTAAAAAAAGATTTTACCTTCGCACGTCTGAGGATGGAATCCTTGCTAGCATCGTAGGGATGATCCTTGCTGGGAATTTCCAGCACCGAAGGGACAGGTTGAGTGTGGCTATCGATCACGTGACGGATCATCTCAGCAACCTGGCGAATATTATTTTAGCCAATTGGAGCAGTTTGATAGTGGTCGAATCATAGAAATTTAACAAAACCTCAAACTCACATTCTGGTTGATGAGTATGATGTCGATATCATCACGTTTCAGAAAACGCTTGAAAGTGTCCTCGATCTCGCTGACGGGGGTATCTGCGGAGTGAATAGAGTTGTTGCACAATTGAGTTGTTATCGACTATACTGGATTGTAATAATCATCGGAGTACGTACTTTTGTCAACGACCATAAAGTTCGGCTGGCGATTCTTGTTAATTTCACCGACACCACCGAGAAGAAATCCCACGCAAGTGTCCTGTGCCCGACAAACATATTACTATTAAGTCTGCACTTCGACGCATCGTTGATAAATTCTTATGAAAGGGACGTTAAAGATTGTACCTCGTCTCCGATGACCGCGAGCAGCTTTCCCTTTCCTGCCGAATGAAGGGCCATCGTTACAAAGTTATCGTCACAAGTTTCTTGAAATTATTTGATCGAATGAACAATAAAAAAAACGATCGGGCGAACTGTTTTTCTTCAGTCCTGTAGCAGAAATCAGATGACCGATCGTCACGCCTTTGCGCGAGTGCGCATGCGTGCTCTCGTCTTATCATTTCATCGAACATTCATTTTTATCCGGCGAGTTTCTCTCTCGCGGTTTGCGCTCGCATGATAACAAACGGTGTATATCTTTTCTGGCGCGAGTAGCTTCTTTCCCAAGCGCTACTCGCCGGATAAGTTAAAGTTCTAACGAAGCTCTCCGCCGTAACATTGCGACGTTTGTGTTTACGTTTTCTGTTTTCGTGCGAACAATAGGATTGCAAAATAATTCGACGAATCTCCGACGCAATGAAAGGCAATTGCAGTTAACAGGGATAAAGAAAAGAAGTTTCTTTCGAGGATAATAATTCACGAGGAGTACTCACGTTCGGGCACGAGAGAGGAATCTTCGCGATTCGCAGCCCCGAATCTTTTCGGCCTGGTGCTCTTGCTGTCCTCCTCCCTGTTCGACATCTCAATGAAATAGCTCGATTTTTAATTGTCGTTGCCACTCGAGCGTTGAATTACTCACGAAACACCGTGACGATAAACCCGAGATTTTTCGGCTCTCGGCGACGAGAGCACGAAAGCCGCTCGCAAAGCTGTCTAATCCTGGAGAGTAAGTATCAAACTTTTGTTTCAAAACACGCGTTTCTTTTATTTTCCTTCTTCGGATGCGTTAATAAATTCTGCAAAGTCTGGATCTCCCCCTCCCAGCAACAAGCCAATGGATTCGAATTAACGACTGTAATTGCACTAACATTCGTCGATCACGAATCACTGCGGATTATTTTATTTCCACTCTAGAGACGTTGCCGTTTGGAGGTCGACCAGTTCCGCTGTCTAAACGCGAATGCCTCGAGACTTGAGAACAGGGTCGCACGATTTGCATAACACGAACGATTAGAATATGCGATACAAATTGACAGATAAGTTATCTGGTATCTAATGCGTGAACGGTCAACGGCAAACCTTGAATTAGACGCGTTATCGCCTCTCCATCATCCGCTTAACACTGTCGCGCAGCAAACTTGTGTTTGCTTTCGGTTGCACGAGCTATAGCTATTTTTAAGCGTCGAATCTAGGCAAACATTTTTCCATGCGACAAGAACATTCCGATCTAGAATAAACGCCAAGAGTTGGCGGACTGCAGTTTTAGAACAGTCTCTTTACCCGGACCTCTCTCCGCCATCCGGGTTCTGGCAGTCGACCAATAATTTTAATTGTGCGACTGGGTGATCTGGCTAGACATTCTGACCTAGTAACACATAGCGATGGGCACTCTCAATGGGTTCACTGCTTGCAGTCCAAATTCAATGTCTCGCTCGCCGAGTGGTTACCAAGGCTTTTGTTTTTAATACCGAAAAAGTCCATTATCTATTGTTACAATGCTTTTTACCAAGAGTAACAAAATAGAATGTGTTTTTTTTTTTTTTGTTGATCTATGAAATCGATAGGTTCCGATCTCAAATGTTGAACATAAATTATTTTGTGAGTTATGCTGCAATCTAGACAGGAGCCACTAAAATTTCACTGCATAATATAGTAATATTAATAATTATTATTATTATTTAATTTTACTTAATTTGAATTTATTGACGGAGTAACTTTACACAGAACTCAAAAGTTGTAAACTGAAAACACGAGGCAAATAAAATTTGTATATACTACTATACAATACATAATACAGGCAAACACTTTTCATAAAAAAATACCGTCAAATATATATAAATATAATCAATTCACCCTAACACGGTGCATGCTCAAACATTGGCTCTCTGTGCTACTCCGATTCTACTCAAAAGCCTTTGGTTTGTCTAGGTAAGGAGAAACATGCATTATACTCTTGCCTTCTATACTGCTTGGTACTTAGGCGAGTCATCCCAGTACCCAATAAAAATATCTATCTATCTAAATATAAATGAACGAAAAACCTAAAGAACCAATGGACAGCATCCGCTTGATAGAAGCTACTCTTCCTTATTTTTAGTTTTTAGTTTTAAACGTTTCGAACGATACCCCGGTAAAATTTTGCTTGTCACACTGATTTCTGAGCTTAACGATTCGTGAGATCATTAAGTTATTCGCTAAGTTCGTTTTATTCTGACTTTCGTGACAAAACTGAGCTTTAGTGGACCGTATATTCTATCTGGGAGATCTTATGGCAATGAGGTTCACGAGCGCAGATGACTTTATGATGCCTTTTAATACTTTATAACGAAATCATACGTCCCCCAACTATAGTACTAGTAACACCAACAACAACAACAATAAGAACAACAATAATAATAATATATTCAATTATATTTTTTCAGTAAGGAGCGCAATCGAGCCATCATGCCGGAGCCTGTTAATCACCAGGTGAACGTCGCTCGTAAAACGTTCCAGACTCTCAATCAAATATCTAAATTGCTGAATACAAATTTGGATCCGGCGACCCTCAGTATATGCGTGAGACTATGTGAGAACGGCGTTAATCCTCAAGCTCTTGCGACCGTCGTCAAGGAGCTGCAGAGAGAAGTTAAAGCTATGGATAACGCAGAATCGGCGACGAGCAAGGCCAGTCTGACCAAATGAATTCGCGGCACATCTTTCGATAATGTAAATAGATTTTTTAAAATTACGAATCACAAGTGACGACGTTGTGAACGAAACTTATTTCATTTTTTTTTTCTTATTTTTCGCCTAATGAAATAAATCTTGTACGATCTAAGAAAAGAAATATATATTACATTTATTGACAAATCGCCTCTGAGTACAATGCTTGTTTGCATCCCCTGTCATGGATAACGATACGGCCGTCGATTCAAAATCTTTTCACTCTTCGAAGACCATTGCCAATGGAAATCACAAAATACAAATCATTGGATATTATTGGCCGACAATCATTCTTGGTCGAAGATGATTATTGGCCGATAATTATTACGTTTTGGTTATTTTTCACTCTTGTATGTGTTTTCCGACGAGAAAATAGGTGCTTTCGTTTATGGAGAATGCTTGGACGAGTCAATCGCCTCTCTTCACTCGCAAATCCGTACGTTAAATTCTCACGCTTTGTGCGTTTGTGCTTGTAGGAATGTTTTGAGTAGAAGATCCTTTCGCATTCGCCTGTTCCGTCATAAGAGTTCCTGCGCGATTCTTCAGTCCTATTATAGCTCTGTGTTGCGCAGCATTTTGGAACTTGTTTTTTTGGGCATTCCCTTCTGCAAAGCATGATATTTAGATTTATTCCTCAATCAGACATAGGTGTGAGTCGTCCTTATTGTACCTTAGACATTTCGCCGGGTTTGTAAGTTTGACCTTCCAGCGTCACATGGCCTATCTCCGGTTGCTCCAACAGATAATTCTTTGCATCCACAGCTTGGGAACCTTCCCTGAACATGAAAACCGATCTTTTTGGCTCTATAGGATACCTGCAAGAATTAAAACATAAAAATTTTCAGCGCCATCCTGAATATAAATAAAATTCTTGATAAATTTATGTTTCCAACCGTTCGGCGATTATGTGATTATTCTGTAAACTGGTTTGCCATATTTTCATCATAGTGTCGGCCTCGTCTTCTGAAAGGTCTGGGCTTGCATCGACGAACATCATTACTCCTTTTCCTTGTTTGGTCATTTTAATTACGCTGTCCGGATCGAAGGGGTCGATCTTGAAAAAATGTATACACAATTTACAATTAAATCAACAAAACAAGAATAATAATGAAATAAATATAATGTTTTGGGAATACCTTGGACATGTCTATTTTTGGAGCAGGACGCAAGTGTTCTGGTAACTCATCCGGCTCCAAAGGATCGTCACCTTCCTTTGATAAAGAACGAGTGTTACAATTTATTGTGAAAGCAGGAAAAAATTAACAAGTGCAAGTATAAAAGAAAAAAATGTACAAATACCTCCCACTGATCGAGTAGCCTCTCCATATCTGCGTCCGTCATGTCCATTACATTTTTGTCTTTCCAAGATTTCGGCGCTCTGATAGCAGGTTTATCCGCGCGGGTAACAATCGTCAGTGAAAATGCGACGACGCTAATTAGAAGAATATCGGCCCTCATTTTCCAAAGTTTCTGTAACGTTTTAAACTAAATATAAAGTATAGGTTATGTGCGGTTATCGCCAAGTCAGCGGTCGGCACGCAAACGATGCCAGGGCCGTAGCGTGCTGGAGATATTGCGTGTGAAAATGTTGGTCCCGATAGAGGTTGCGTGCTCGGCCACCTGTACGTTTCCCGTTGGTGCGCTTAACCTAGTCAAATGAGTGTTCAATTTTTTGAACCTTATGCCAACTTTTATGCATAAATCGACTGTAGTGGATGGCGATTTGCATTATAGCATATGTCCTGCATCTGGAAAGACATTGGTAAAAACCTAATTTTTTAACCGGAAGTGACGTCACACGGAAAAACTTCATTTTCGATTTGAAAATTTCATCTTTCGACTGGAAGAGACGCCATGAGGGAAAACGTAATTACCGGTTTGAACATTTTATTTCTCAACCGGAAATGACATCATACTGAAACTACTTCATTTCCCGTTTGAAAATTCCATTTTTTGACTGGAAGTGACTTTTTCACGTATGCCCAGTGAACACGTTTTATTACGACAAAATAACATGGAAGTTACATGTAATGTAACAACGTTATTCTTCCGATATATAGAGGATATATAACATGAGAGTAATATGTGATATTTCAGTTGTTATATGCAGTTAATGTAACTGTTATATATCGGTATAACTTTATAGTTATGTATAAAAATTGTGTAACCGTTACATAACATACTTGTAACAATGTGAGTGTAATTTTCGTGATAATCATGTAATATTAACAGCGTGTAACGTAATTACATTACCATAATGTAATTGGACTCTGTAACGTTTATATAACATGTTTATAACAATGTTCATGACCATAACTAATCTGCAGGCAATGTTAATGTTACAAAGTGTAGAAGCGTTAAGGTTACGAAACCAGGCTTCAAACAGGTATATAACATGCTTATAACGATGTTATAACAAGCAAATAATTACTGGCTTCCTTATTACCGTTAAAGGGGTTACCGACCAATATTTAATACTAAAAATTAAAGTATGTACATCAGTCATGATCCGTAGGTAATCCGTCTGAATCGTGTATACAATTTTCCCAAATTATGTTCTCAAGTCTAACTTAGCCGAATAGGTATCGTCACCGTCTACAAGTCCGAGTGTCCTATATAGATTCGTATGTCGCCGATGGTACACAAATTAATAACGTTTTTTCTGAGATGTATTTGTTCCGATCGATAGAGTAATTTCCTTTGTCACTAATAAAGATGCTGATCCAAGAATGGAATTAGCCATAATATGTTTTTTAAAGGAAAATTGAATGTTACATTGTTATATAACAACGATATAACACGGTAACAAAACAGTGTTATATTGCTGAGTCGGAAATGACAACTTACATGTAATTCACATTTAACATTCTCGTAATATTGACTGTTATTTTCAGTTACATTGCTGCTAGATAAGTGTTTGCTGGATGCCGTCATTTCTAATCAAAAGATAATCATACCGGACGTATAGATTTGTAAACCGGAAGTGACGTATTTCTGCCATGATGTCATTTCCGGTTGAAAAATAAAACGTTCAAACCGGAAATGGCGTTTTCCCACAATGCGTCACTTCCGCTCGAAAACTGAGATATTCAACTCGGAAGTGACTTTGTCTCGTATTACATCACTTCCGGTCAAATACTGACATTTTCAAACAGGAAGTAACGTTTTCTCGTATAACGTCGTTTCCGGGAGATAAATGAGATTTAGAACCTAGTAGCAGCTGCAACCTCTTGCAGCGAATATTGAACCGCACGAATAGTTTTTCTGGAGCATGGTTACTTTTTGGCGAAAATTACTTTTAGCTTAAATGGTTCACCTCTGTCTAGGTATTTTATAATATTCTCCTATTTTAAATCGCAATTCCTCGCGACAAATTTAGCTTTCGTCAGGTGCTTCGCGTAAAGTGGTGCCACGTGTGAGATAATCTTGCAACTGCTTTCGTCTTCACTGGGTCGCATTTTCAAACTTCCTCGGGTATACTCGAGGCACTATGTCATCCACGGTATCTGACTATACCCAAGTAAGTTATAGAAAATATAATCCAAGGTCATGCGCGAGGGTCGAGAATTACACGGTCTCTCCTCTCAGCAGCGTGAAATGACTACACGAAGTTAGCGTACTTCGAACGTTATCGCGAGCTGCCACGTGCCCGAACTGTGCCCCTGAGAGGGATTGAAATCAGCCGAGCGTGAACCTGTATTGAACGCCAAGCTGACGGTATACGGAATTAAATTAGGCGTTCAACGAGAATGCTGTGTCGATAACTTTGTTAGAAAATCTTTATTAATCGAACGCCTGTTGACTTGACAACAGATATAACAACAGATAATAACAACGATTTACGAAATACTACTGCCAACTACAGAATCCCAATTAAGGATACATCAAACGTACATTTCCAGCCAAAAGTGAGACTCAGTGAGAATGTAAACACTTCCTAAAGGTATAACAATCTGAAAAAATCAACCGTATTAAAGTTTGTACATTAGTCATGATCCGTAGGTGCCAAGAACATTAATTTCGCATAATAATAATGCCAAAAAGTTATGAACGAATTGCTAAAAAAAATTTTTCAATAAATAATCAGTATAACTTTTTTCTCTTTGCAAATAAATTCGTTGATTTCCAGAAGAACCATGCATTTTTTCAGAATTTGAAACACTTAATTTTAAAAATAATGTGTTAATAATTTTTTTGATATTATGCAAAATCAAAGGTCTTGACATAATTAATACGGCTGATTTTTTTCAGATTTTTGGAATATCGCGAAGTACTATAATATTGATAGAATAAAACTTTTGGTTGGGCATGTGTGTGCGATGCATCCTTAATGGAAAACACTTAAAACGGCCTACGAATAATCAATTTATTACTCTTTCCGTCTTCACACTGGGAAAAACCGGTCGCATGGACCAAAAGCCGCGGTGACATAAATTCAAAACTGTTATTTGGTTTTTACAACTAAAGAATTGCTTTGTTAAACGATAACTCGCTTCAGTCGATTCAAAACACGTTCATTGAAAGAAACATGTTGTACCAACCAAATAACGCCTTTGAACCTATGTCACCGCGACTTGGTTGATCCGACCATTAACTTTTTCTCAGTGTATTATCCCAACAGCTGTACTTCCATCGGTTCCTCTAAGATCGAGAGACCGATAGATTTAATTGACTTTGGGCCGATTGCATTTGTTCGCAAACACAAACTTCACGAAACCACTTTACAGGCCCGCGTTCGAACCAAAGTGGAATCTGCTGCATTGCAGCTCCCGCGATTCTTCCATCACACTTTTGCATCAACGTGAGGATAAAAAAAATATTTGCTCTCCGTCCGTTGTCTCTTGTCCGAAGGTCAAATTTTATCCGTCGCTTCTCTCCCTAGCCTGACGGGAAGTTGCGGAGTGCTTTTATGACTACTTGCCGAACTCCTGTTAAGCAGATATATTCTTTTACGCCCAAGCTATTGTTTTATTGCGCAAGACTTTTTAAGCCGAGTATAAATTCTCATTCCATAGCTTGACCTCGTTACACCGAACTTAGCCGGTACCTTTCATCAAGATAAAATGCATCACTCGAAAGAGCCCAACACTGTTCTCGTCCTGGAACGGAAAGTTGTCGACTCCGAAGCTTGTCTCTCGCTGTGAAACATTCTTTACGACGAGGATCGATTCTCGATTCCATTGCTTCATTCTCATTACCCCGGCCTGACCCACCCAATAAAACTACCGTGAAAAGGCATCGGTCGGTCGAGCGCGTGGATGCCCTCCATACCGTAACGAAAAGTTGTCGAATCGTCGGGAAGTTAAGACAGGATCGATGAGTTTCTCCTGCACGTATAAAACCGGCAATCGTTCGCGATGCACAAGTTTCGGGCCTCTATTGTCGGGACGGTGGGTGGGTATCGGCCGGATCGAACGTTAATTCTATTCGATCGCTCGAGAGAAATAGACAGCGAGATGGAGGAAGATGTTTCGTAACACTCCCGAAGTAAGTCCCCGTCTCCGTGCAAGTATACCTTACAGACTACTGAGAAGCAGAAAGGCGCATCCCACATCGTTTATCATTTAAGTTGTGTATGTTACGCCCGCCTGTTTCTCAGCAGGCACTATATATATATATATATAGTCCATTGGATATTGTTTGGCGCAGGTGAAGGAGTTACGTGGGGATGGATCGCCAAGAACTTCTCACGTACAATGAGCTATATCGACGAGAGGGGAGCTCGCTAACGTGCCCGCCCTCCTGCACCAAGTTCGATGCAATACGAAAAGCCCCCGGCAAACTCTCCTGCTCCCGATACGAGTCCCCCTTCTCCCGTTTGGCCTATCTCACTCGGTCCCAATCTGTACTCTACCAAATTTCATCCAGCCGGATGCAATACGGCTCGTGAGTTATTAGCAAAACTCTATTACGCTCCCGCCTCTCGTCCACCGCTGCCGCTGGCCGTGGTCGTTCCGGCGCTGTATTCCATATGGTCGCCGGTGCAGAATCCCAATCAGTATATACACTACCCACAGCCTAATCAAATCTCGGAATTCGACCAGCCACGAAATAAAATAAATTTCTCAAACGTGTTTTGTGTTTTATCGAATAAAATTGTTATCTGATTACAGGGTCGGAAGTTAATGCTGGGCGTGGCGCGTATTCTGGTAAATCTGGTGGAAAATCGTCGTCGCATCATTCGATCATTGATTAAAATATCAATAATAATAATAATAATAATAATAATAATAATAATAATACTAATACTAATAATAATAATAATAATAATAATAATAATAATAATAATAATAATAATAATAATAATAATAATAATAATAATAATAATAATAATAAGGCCGTGGTTGGTCGTTCGACTACGGACGATTGCGCGATCTTATTCGTCCGAAAATAGGTCGATTTGACGTCTGCCCGATGATCAAACGACTTCGTTCTATCCCATTAGTCTGTAGTAGAATGATTAGGAAAACGTTATTCGTCCGACCAATGGAAATGTCACTTAAAACTTTCGCGATGCTGAAATTGCGAGAAATATAGGTTAATCGGACGAATAATGTTTTCCATACTCGTTCATAGGTCGGACGAATAATTTGTTTCTATATTCGTCCATAGGTCGAAAGAATAATTTTTTCCATATTCATCCATAGCTCGAAAGAATAATTTCTCCATATTCGTCCTTAGTAGGACGTTCAGACACTTGGCAACAACAATGCCAGCAAATAATATTAACATTTGAAAATTGTGATGTTCCGTCGTTCCGTAATTCTACCACATAACGGCACTTCGACGGGGTCTCGGCACTGTGACGGGAATTTTATTACTCGTGAAGATTACCGTAGACGAGTTACTCGAGTAAAGTTACGTCGTTCCCGGCTGATTTGTATAAGATCGTCGCGCGGTACGGCTTGAGCTCTTAACCTCCAAGCACGATCCTCGGAGCGACCAAGTCCCGCGAGATCCGAGGCTGGAATGATCCGACCGAGGTGAGAGCAAGAGAAATTGAGAGAAGCTAGGCTGCGAAGCCGGAGGGTGTACGAATTCGTGCGGATGCTGCGTGCGAAGCGCTCGGACGTTTTATACACCTAGGACACCCCGGCGAGATTGCTCATGCGTCCCCGAGTTCTCTCGCTCTCCTGCATCGGACTTCTGTGTAAGTTCCTCTCGTCCTATCCTGCCACCTCCACGCGCCTCTTCCCCGCCAATCCCCGCCGCGCGTATAGGCCACCACGGTGGGGGGTTCGAACGGCTCTTCGGTATCTCGCCGGCCAGTCTCTCCCGAGCGCTCGAACCTCGGAATTACGAATTCTAACCTCCGTGTCGTACGCGCGATCCCCGCGATAAATATTCTTCAAGCAGCTTCGTGAAAAAGAAAAAAAAAAGGCGCGCAAATTTTCTTCGCGCCCCGACGAGGCTTCCGTGATTGAGAGTGCGCGGGAGTTTTCAATCGATCAAGGATGTGCGAAGAAAGGAGAGATAAATAAACAAAAACAAAAAAAAAAACCGCGGCCCTGCTCGCACACTCCCATCGGTCTGTCTATCGGTCATCGTGTCGACGTCTTCCTTTTCTTCTCTTTTTTTCTCTCGTCTATTTTTAACCTTCAGTTTTTATTTTTTTCTTTACATCGCGTGCCGCAAAACTTGGAACGATCGAGTGTGTGAACAGTTTAACGAAAGTTGCCCGGCGAGCTTTATTTCTAGGGCAATGAGATCGCGTGATTGTGCTTCGAGTGTTCGGATCGGAGGTTCGTTTTGCTCGGCGATCGAAAACAAGGGAACGACGGTAGACCAGACGGTCGGACGCGTTGCCCAGCGCTGAGTTGGCCTCACGCCGATCGGCGATAGTGCGGATGTAAACGAGGAGAAAAAATACAGAAAAAAAAAACAAAGCGTAAACGGTGAAACGCACAGGGAGGTCGTTTTTTTTCGTGCGCCTGTGGAAGAGAAACCAGTGTAGAGGGTGAGGGGTATCGTGTTCGACACGAGTCTCGCGTGGTCAACTGCAATATTCCCGTACTCATCAGTGGCCCAACTTGTTCGAGGGTAAAACGATCGAGTAACGTTACAAAAAAAGAAAAAAAGAAGTGACCCTTGTGACCAACAACTGGAAATATAAAATATAAAAAGAATCTAAATAAAAAGGGAAAAAGGGAGTTTGAAATAAAAATAAAACGATAAACAGTACGAAATTTTTTTATTTATTTTTTCAGTTCTGTATCATCGAAAGGACTTTGGGATTGTTTTTATCCGTTCGCTCTTCGAATCCCTTTCGTCCAAGTGAAAGAGAATCATCGCTCCGTGGCTATGCGAGGAACAAGAGAAGGACTATGAGATCCGAACTGTATTAGTAGTGCAGATCCGTGTATGGTCGGACAAAGCTTCGAGTGTTAATTCGACCGTGGATTTTACTGCTCGGACACACTTTCGCGGCACGGAATCCTCCTCGGCTTGTGCACGAACTTCCCGACGGATTGATTACCCGTCGGGACTGGGCTTTTACCCATCCTACGTTCCACTCCCGTCTTATCGGTGAACCCGACGAACGACCACAGCTCATAGTGTAGTGAGAATTTTCTGTAAATCGCTACTACAAAAATATAGGAGTGATTGCCACACGGTGTAAGAAAGTTCGAACACTGTGCAAATCTAGAAATGTTTGCTACACACGGAGAGCATTTTGCGAGGGGGTTCGCATAGGAAACCTTTCTATAAGTATAGTACATTCTTTGCCACTAGTCTGGCACTGACGAGTTCAAAATTTTTTAAAATACCATCGACAAATTGAACTTGAACGCACATCCTGCGAGTTTTTGGGCAACCGTTCCAGCTCCTAGGCCACTTTGTATTACGTGGCTTGCCGTAACGTTTGGACATATCATTATTTCGTCGCATCACAGTGCACTCTAAACGGACGTAGGAGCAATTACCGGACGAGAGCCAGTTCCTAGACGAGTATCCGCAACCACCGACCAGGCGATCCAATTGTCGATTATACCGATAGTTCCGACACTTCGATGCTCCTCAGTTGCATACCTACAATAACGTGACTGCAACGTACAGTGAAAAATCGCGCGAATGGCACAATATTCGCAGTTTCCCTAAACGCAATATTACAATTATTGCAACACTCTTCTCTCCGAGAACCACCGCGGGATGAAGATTCGTGGGATTAACGCCGTTAGGAAAACAGGCGAGTCTGCCAAGGCGACCGAGAGGCGTCTCTGGGACGAAATCGTTTGCGTTTGAGAAATTCGGCGAATCAAAGTTATTCGCAGCGATCCACACTGTTCCCTCCCGCCGGAGATTGGCGGAATCGTGAAGTGGCCGGTGTGTTGATCGAGGCAGTATCCGCAAGAGGAATGTCAGCCTACGAATAATGAGGGGTTTATTGTTCGCTCTGGGTCTGCTCTTCGCCGGTAAGTCGTCCTTGGGAGCTCGTATTGGTTTTTTTTTTATACATTTTTTTTAACCTCCGATCGATAGATAAAACAATGTTTGACTTTTTATTTTGTTCCTCGACGATTCAATATAATCGCGATGAGATGAAAAAAAAAAAAAAAGAAATCGGGTACCGTTATCGCAAAACGGATGTACGGTTTCCGTTTAATCTTCATATTGCGTAGCATCCAGAGAGGCGGAGATCGATGCATACAAATGAATTTATTGTGTTTAACGTTGACATTCACATTCGGACGTGGTTCAAATCGCGGAGGGGAAACGTGATAGCTTCATTGTTTGACAATGGGATTGGTAATTCGATACGCGGGACATCATCGAATGAGGGAATATTGGGAATGTCGGTACTACGAATAATTATCGGGGATCGCGCCCTCTCGTTTGCCGACAGGCAAATCGTTCCAAGCCCCCGGTCGTTTGCAACGTTTCTCATTTCGTGTATTATTCGGAAAGTAATTATTTACGCGTGTCGAGAATACAATTCGTTGCGTACCGTGCGACGTAAATAAAACGGAATGACGAAGGAAACGAAAGAATTGAAAATAAAAATAAATAAAGAAAAAAAAAACAAAGAACAAACCCTCGTTGAATGTAGTCCAAGGACCGGCGGGGTGCACGAACGAGGATGACAATCAGGAGGATTTCGAGCTCGAGCCGCTCGATCGTGGACCGTACTTCGACGTCTCGGCGTCCCGCAACGTGACGGCTCTGGTCGGCAACACGGCGGTACTGAATTGTCGTGTACGAAACTTGGGCGACCGCACGGTAAGGTGTACAAGAACAGAAGTACGTGTGAATATATTCTCGAGTTTGGATGGGTGTGGCGAGCGCGACGTTTTGCTGCGGCTTGGTGAAAATGTGTGTGTCTGCGATAATGAGAGATTGAATGTTGCATGAAAATGGCGAGAGAGCGAGGGAGGAAAGTTAGCTCCAAAGAATATTCGGGTTTACGATAAAATTTGGGATGTCGACTAAATAATACTGACGTTCAAGGGCACATCAATATAGAAACTAACCGTTATTAACAACTGAAAAAAACCAGCCCGGCCGGTATCAAGGTTGATTTGAAATAGACTCTGTCGGTAACGAAAACTGTCATCAATTTTTTTCTCAAGATTCTTCGGCACTTTGGAGTACAGTCGAATGTTCTGACGACAATATAATCGCGATGTTTACTATAAAATTTGGGATGTCGACTAAATAATACTGACGTTCAAGGGCACATAAATATTGCAACTAACCGTTATTAACAACTGAAAAAAACCAGCTCGGCTGGTATGAAGGTTGATTTGAAATAGACTCAGTCGATAACGAAAACTCTCATCAATTTTTTCTCGAGATTTTTCGGCATTTTGGACTACAGTCTTCATCCAACAGCCGACCTGACTCCAACAATATGGATCATTAGAGTAAAAACTTGGCACCCTTGAAAGAAGATGAATTACAATTTTTGTTAGCTGAGAGCGAGGCAAAACGGGACAGCGGGAGCAAAACTCAATTTTCCAATAATTTCTGGATGCCCCATTTTGTTCCAACGATACATCCGAATTGTGAACCCATTTTACCCAACTTAAAAATCACCGTCACCATTCAAAAGTTATTGGAAAATTGCGTTTTGTCCCATCATCCCGTTTTGCCCCCACTGTCCCATTTTGCCCCGCTCTCCCCTACCGACTGAGTGCCCTTATATCGCCTTGCGCATTCACTGGCACTGCCCTGTTCCATACTGCGAGTAGAGTTACCTCACATGTTTGCCTTTCGCACTAAATCAAAACCATTCTTCGCGTTCTGATTACATCCCGGTCACTTCGACATTGGCGCGGAATAAATTCGTGTGTCACCGGCACGCCGAGAGAAAGGGGGCTTAAACGAAGCAGAACGTCGCTCGCAGGGTGACGTAGTGCGTTAGTTCGCGTACCAGACGGATGGAACGGTCACGCGGGCCTACCGAATAGCGATAAACTTTATTGCCGAGCGATAAACTTGCAGCGACAGTTCGGGAGGATGGGATGAGAGTCACATGTAAAGAGGTCTATAAAGGAAGCGCGACGATGAAGCTGTACGAGAAACGAGAGTCGGAGAGCAGCCTAGAATCGATCGCCAGGGAAAAGTGGGTTTTTCGGTAGGTCTGATCGAATCGGGCATCGATCAACATCACTGAACCACCGGCCGTTGACTCACGGACGGGAGCAACAGCGGCACCGGAAATTCCAGTGACCGGCGGCATAACGAAGCCTCCGAGCGTGAGGGATAAAGTTTATGCGAGAACGATAAAGTTCGTACTGGAAGAAGAGTCCGGAGCGCGGGAGATGGCGAGGGTAAGCCTGGGTAGTTTACGTGATGTTGGCCGATTTTTGTCTTTTTCTCCAACCCACATCACTTCCGCTTCATATCAGACGATATAGAGTCTCTGGGGCTTCTCGGGGCTCGTCGAGGGGGGCGAGGATTTTATTTTTATTTTTTCCAGACCGAAGACAGCTTAAGATGTCTGGAGATGGCGTGGTTGTGCCTGCCGACTATAACTTGTCGTTTAGGTGGGAGATGTCTTCGAGAGGTGTATATGCCGGGTGAGAGAATCAAATATTTATGCATTCAAAGAGGCTCGGGGCTCGGAAGGCTCGGGCTTCCGATCCTCGAGCCGATACACCAGAAGGACATGCTCAAAGCTTCGAGGTCGTGAGAAATCATTCAGAGGGTTAGTCGTAATAGTAAAAGAGGAGGCGTACAAGGTAGCGAAGAAAAATCGAAAGAGAGCAAAAACTAAAAGTTTATGCCTCGAACGGTAGAGTATAATTTCCGTTCGAACTCACTGCGAATGCTGTGAAAGGTTAACGCAGGTAAAAGAATATTGGAGAATCGACGAAGACCTTTGAGAGTCGAATGCACTCTCCCATTCCACTCGGTGCGATCGCGATCCTGCTACGTGAAACGAACGTTTCGTGCTAAAGGATTGACCCAGTTTGGTGAAACTTTAATTCGAGAATTCAATTATAAAATTTTAACTACACCCTCTTTCGAAATTGCAGCGGCGCAGGGGCAGGTACAAAGAGGATAATTTAATGCGACGAGCAAGACGAATCGATTCATTTAATTACATAACACTAATCGTTTTACTCCGCACTCCCTAGCTAGGGAAATGAGGTTATTTACGACTGTCCCGGTTTCTTCCCTGAATTGAAGAGAGAGGGAAATTCAATTGAAGAAAAAATTTCATTAATTCAATGAAGAACGCCACAAGTAGTTGGCAAGTTCGCGCTCGCTTCCGGTTCCGGGACTTCTAGCCGGTCCTTAATACCGGCGACGCAATAGCCGAGAAGTTTCCTTGACGAGAAACTCGCCGGATCTGCGGGGCCGTCGCGCTGGTCCAACGAAATCGAATCTTCCTGACGAAGAGTAGGTCGGCAACTTCGTGGCTTCGGACGCGAGTCGAACGAATGATGGCTCGTCCCTGGAAACGGCCCATTCGATAAAGTATTCATAGTCACACGTAGAGCAAGCGCGTTGCTCATCCCGATTTCCCGAACCACGCTCCTTCCAGCAGCCGCGGATGCTGCTCGATGATCATCTTGAGAATGGGCATGCCGGTCTCGTCGAGGAAATAACTCGATTCCATCATCGATTGATTTCTCGTACGGACTATAAAGTTTAATGTCCGAATTCCAGGCTGAAGTTTCAATGGAAACGAACAAATTGGCTCATAAGTATGCAGCTAATATCGTATTGAACTGAAAGTGGGATTTTCGAGCTCTGAGAAGCTTTCTTCCCCTTCTATGTTGTTCTTAGTGGAGAAAACTATCTGTTATTTTTTTGAGAAAGGAAAAAAAAATAATCGATCCGATGTCTATATATAAGTATGTAAATATACAACTAAGAGAAGGCGAATATTCGACGACCGGTCTGAAAGAAGGAGATTGAAAGAACGCAGCTCAAACACGAATGGGAAATGCGTTCTGCGACTGTTCCATAGCGAGGATCGTTCCCGCTCGTCGAGGTGTCTAGTAGTCGTGGCTCACTGTAGTCAGACAGAGGAAACTCGTCTCCGCGAGCTATATTTGAAAGAATGTCACTTCCAATGCGGTGATTGTTGGTGATCCTTTGAAAAACAAAGTGAATCTCATGGAAACTAGTCGAAAGAAAATCAAACTTCAATGCAAGATTGAAAAATCCAGGAATGCATTTTTTTCTGGAATGGATAATGAAAAAAGGTCGGAGCTGCATTATTTTACCGAAACTTCAATTGGCCGAATCGCCGTATCGCCGAAAATCGTGGGTCCGAACGCACTTCTTCCGTATCGTCAAACTTCCCAAACTTTATTTTTTCCAATCGTTAAATTTCCAAAATTTTATTATTCCGAATCTTCGCGTAAATAAATGTTACTCTTCGGAAATAGTATTCGGCTGAACGTTATTCCTCGGAATCGTCATTTAACCGAACCGATTCATACCGACTCGACCTTGACTTACCCTACTGTAATTCGTGTATCGTTACGAAGATTAAGTATATTGTACGCCTTCATTAATAAATAAACCAAGGACATTTGTGCAACCTACAATAAATTGAACGACCTGACCATCATCACCTTAAATAAATATGCGTAACCATAAAGCGAGTACCGAACAAAATCCCCTTTTCACAGTACACCGCTCTACGTAAACCTGAAACCTCGGCATGACTCGCTCGCGTTAATCATTCCATCTATAAAATTATAAATGTAAAAGGCGAGATCTCCGTCCACGGTGCCCAACGTTGACCCGAAAAGAGAGATCGACTGTGTTGCCCTTAAACTCTAGCGAGTCGGACGTAGAAACGTCTGCTGAAATGAAGATTCGAATAAATAAAGTTTTGGAAATTTGAAAACTCGAAAATATGAAGTTTCAGAAGTTTCACGATTTGGAAGAAGTGCGTTCGGACAGATGATTTTCGGCCATACGTCGATTCGGCCGATTGAAGTTTCGGTAAAATAATGTGGCTTGAAATACGTTCGAGGGCATAATGTGTGGCATTGTTTTAATATCGTCGAGGGCTGTTGAAACATTCCAGCGTAATTAGCAGAAAAAGTGGGGGTGGTTTGGGGCTGGGGTTTAGCGAGATTAAAATCCTCGTCGACATTTGGCATAGCGAGCTTATTCTCACGCGGCCGAACAACAGTGGCATTATAGCTGGTCTTTCTCCGCGAGTCGTACGGTCGTAGAGGGTTTATATAGAAGGAAACGAAGTAAATTTTTGCCGGAACGTATTACGAGCTGCCAAAAACACACGCAATTCGGATATATAAAGTAGGTTGCGGATAATAGCCACGGTAGTTACGCTACACAACCAACTGGGCTGTACATGTACAATATTCCATCTACAATTTCGCGTCTACGTGGCACGAAAGTGTATATGGCGCAAGTTCACGGATTATGAATATACATTATCTCGGTAGCGAAAGATCCGTAACGAGGCTGAAAGACTCGTGCTCTAGAAAAATAGAATAATGACTCGTGTTCCTTCCACTTGGTGGAACATACCAAGATGTAATATCTCGTCGCTCGTGGTTGAAATATTATCAATGTTACTGTTTTTGTTCTTAAAACATTTCAATAAAATTATTACCACCTGGGGTTTTACAGCACATATTAATCACAACAGTTTGCGTGACACCATAATTATCGAGGCGTAATGGCGGAGCTCACTGATGTGCGGGTAGACGGCATATTGGAGAGAGAATGGAGCATGGAATATAGGAGAGAGCGGCCCAAAACGGACGATATTTAACAGGTTTTCAAGGGACAAAAAAAATCGCATCCCAAATGGAGGACTATGATCCATTTTGCCCCGGTCTTCCCTGCACACGAGACACGAGTGGATGCGAGTGAAACGATGCGGCGCGTTTTGGACGCTCGACGAAGTGAAAAATCCAGTGCGTAAAAAGCTCCGGGTCCCCTGGCGCGGTATTTTGGCGTGTCCCGAATAAAAGTGGGTGGTTGAATGCCCGGCGGCGCCGAGGTGGCACTACAGACCCCGGAGGTTCGCTTTGCTGTTGGCTGTTCGCTTCGTAATTAGTGGCCGTGAAGGGTGGAAAGAGAGTATTTAGCACCCTCGAACGTGTGGCGATCCAGGAACGCGCGCTGTGTGTGGCCTCGTTTTGCTTTAACTCTTTGTGCAAAGTGTCTATGCCGTACACATAACACATACGCTATAATCCAGAGAGCATAACCGTGTAACAATCGCTCGTCGCGTCATTGGTGCGTTAAAATTCCATTACAACTCGACCGATTGGAAAATCGCTTTACGCAATAAAACACGCGGAATTTTATCCTTCCTTCGTTAAAGAGGTCGGAACGCTCCACACTGGTCGAATGAGCGCTACATTTTTTTAAATCATCCGCGGAAAGGTGTACGTGCCAGTAGACTATGGTTGGATGGCGATTTGTGTTACAGCATATTGCACTTAAACCAGAGAAAAAAATAAAGCTTCCTCTGTGAGGAGGAAATTAATGGCGATGAATCTCCCGACAAAGACGAGTCCGAGACAAACAATTAAATGCGACAATGGAACAAGCTGGTAAAATGTCTGAGTGTAAAATGCAATCCATTAGCGGAGGAGTCGTTCCATCTTTTACTACTTACGTCAAGCACAAACATTTGAACATTTTTTTTATGACGTCACTTTCGGTTTGAAAATGTCATTTTTAGACTGGAAGAACCGTCATACTGGAAGTACGTCGCTTCCGGTGTGATCGGTTTGACCAGCAGTGACGTTGTGACGCATGTCGTCACTTTCGGTAAAAAAAACTGGGATTTTTGAGTCGGAAGTGACATTTTTCCGCATGACGTCGCTTCCTGTAAAAAATAGAAATGTTCAAACTGGAAGTGACGTTTTGCGCTATGACCATGGCTTTGGCGTAAATTATACCCTACCATGCTAAACTCGTGAAACCCCGAAGTTACTCGAGGCAGTATGTTCACGGTGGTTCTGACGATTATTCGTGGGCACATATTCCCTCCTCCAATTATACGCGGTCTCGTTAACGATGCTTACGTATGGTAAATATCAACCTCTACTATCTCCAAATTTATATATACATATATACATATATACGCGATGCCGCCTATACGTTTCTCGGCAGATACAAACTCACATCTGTGCAATACACAAATCCATATTGACATATTGTTACTATTATACAGAGCTCGGTTGATTATACTTGAAGGTTGATTCAACGGACATTTTCCTGTTAAACTGTGGAGGGGTCGTCGGCAAGGCCCTGTCTCGCGAGGACTTCCCACTGAACAATCCCAATTTATCGCTTCATCTGATAATAACGCAACCGGTGACGCGTGATGTCAATGACGACGGAGGTGAATGGTGAATGGCGAACGAGATACGCGGAGTAAATGTCTTCTATTATATTGTGCAATCCAATTTAGCCGTGCCGTGTGGTTAAATGCGAAAGGTCGTGACGGGGTGGTTCAGAGAGCCGACAGAGCTACCGACTTCCCACCCCGGTGCTTTGACACTGACGGAGATCCAACTATTTTCTGCTATCATTCGGTGAGGCAGAATCTGGTATGGCGCTTTATTCAGGCCAATGGGCTACAAGAGGCATCAGGCAGTAAGCCTTCCCTCAATATGCAACATTCCGCCTATTCCGACATCGGCGCTTCTTCCAGCATCCACGGTTTCCTCCCTGTCTCCGGCTTTAGCAACGCTGAGGCCAACCAAGTCGACGCAAAGAGGAAGCAATAGAGAGAGCAACGGTGCTTAGAGCCCGCGGCGCACGTAACGTCATTTAATCTTCATTTCGCTTTTGTGACCAGAATGCTTAATACTCCGTGAGCGGACACAGTTTAGTTCCATCCGCGTGCTAAATACTCCAACCCGTTATTTTCCCTCCAATTACGTACTTCTGAAAAGCCACCCGCGCGAGCGTCTTTACCATGCCCCTCGGTAGAGCAGCGCGTTCAACCCTTTCGTCCCAGAGCATTACCTCGCGGGCTCTCCCCGATGCCACGGCATTCTCTTTCTCCCAACCCCTCCGGACACTTTCCACTTTTGTTGGAACCACTGGCCCACGAGATCCGTCGCACTTTCTTTTCAATGGCACTTCGTGGGTAACGTTCCGTTTACTACGCCATTCTCTATTCCACCGGAAGGCCTCCTCCTCCTTCTCGGTGGACCTATATACCTCGGCGATATCCTCGTTTCAACCCTCTCGACGCCCCCTTGCGGCAATGACGATTCCACTAACTATAGCCCTGTACCGATAACGGCTGCTGTAACAGTCGGGCGACGTTGCAATGAATATATCACAGTGATCATTTTCATCGACACTGGAACGGGGAAGACGCTTGGCATGATGTTTGATATTATTGATACACGTAACCACGTCAACGCAGCCGACGCTTACCTAACAACCCTCAGCAGACAGTCAGGAGTTCTAAGGGCTCGTAATTAAGCGGGACTAAAAGGACATGCGCCCGGACATTCAAGGGTTTCTCGAATATGCATCGCTAGAAGTTACCGTGGGTTACGTACATTGCATGACGAATTGCCAGGGTAGTCGGGTAAATGGAATCCCGTTGCGTTACGTATTCGCAAGTCAAACACGGGATAGGGGAATGCTGGTCGATGTGGCAAAGGTTTTCTTTTGAGATGGATATTGGCGGTACGTTCATTTCAAAGGGTTTTAATGTCAATGATAATAAGTAGCTGAAGATTGGAGAATATTAAAAATATTTGGCTACCGGTGATATCACTTGGGAAATTTGGGTGATATGGCGAATAATAGCCAATTCATTAGTCAAGACGTCAGTAGTTATAAAAAAGTAATGTGAACGATCGTTACCCAGCTCGCACCTTAACGGGGGTTCGTCGAACTATACACTGAGAGAATCTACCAAGTCACACCGTAAATTTCGACCAGGCAATATAGTACACCAACGACACCACTAGCGATATGTGAAATTTTCAAACAGCAATTTTTACCCAACCCATATGGTAATTTTTCCAGAGTGCGGGTTGGCAAACTTTGCGTATACGGCTAAACAAATTTTCATGGATAAAAATTTGGAATTTCGTGGATACAAACTGAGAATTTCAATGAATTTTTCTTTGTGTACGTACATATAAAAAAATTTTACCGAAATTATGCTGGTATCACTTACAAACTTAACACAAACGGTCGGTAAGCGACGTCACCGATGACTATATTTTCCAGTAAGAAGAACTTATATTCTAGAAAAAAAAATGACGAGATATTCAGGTAATATCTGTGATGGTGAAAATGACCATGTTTTCTAGCAGAATGTCTTAACTTTAATCGGAATGTTCACCAGGATGTCGCTGTAGTTCTCACATACCTGAAAGTTCTGTTGGTTTTTACCATATTTATGGTAATTTCTAGCAGATCATTCTCCCAGTGTAGTAGAACTCGATATCTGATATGGAAACGCTGGGCTGTTCGTTCGCGTTGCAAGATGTAACGATTTGCCCTACCACCCTGAATGACCCTACGGGAAATGTAAATAGAAATTGAGATGGGCTCTCGACCCATTCTCATTACCGAGCAATCTCGATTACACCATGTGTGTTTCTGGCGAAACGGTATGCGAAACATGTCTTGTGGAGCTACAGTCACCAAATGTGTAAAACGCGACACAGCAGATCGCTGAAATATTCCAAGACTGTGTTGGTGCCGCGCAGTTTAACCAGACGATTAAAGGTAACGGTTATCGTGCGGAGCTTTGGAGTAACGTAACACAGTGTACTGTAGGTAGTGTACAGTGCCGATAGAGAGAATCGGTTACACGGCTTGCCGGATCTCGCGGAGAATACCGGCGAAATTGAGTATAGGATAAAATGTAAGACCACAACACGGTGGAAACTTTGATCGGGATTCCGGAGGGTTTGCTGCAGTTTTCGGAATCGGCGAAGTGTGATAGCCAAGGTAAGCACCGAGTCGCCTGGGTCGCCCGCGAGAAAAGCTCTATTCGCCATCGCAAAGCTTCGCAGCGAAGTGTGCCTGATGGACAATTATTTCGCCGGGCATTGAACGTACACTGAGAGAAGGATTTAGTAAAAATGACTATATCGCTTGAGAGATATTACCATAGCACATAGCAGTAGGGCGCTAGAGCGCCACCCATGGTACGAAGTGCCGAATTTATAAGATTTTTTCTTAGATATTATGATAAAAATTCTTGGACAAACCGAGACTTTCTGCGGTTCCATCCGCGAAAAATTACCATATGTGCTATGGTAATTTTTCTTAGGTGATCGATAATTTTTACTAGATCATTCTCTCAGTGTAAAAATGTCGAGCAGTGGCCGTTAGAGCTTTGAGTTCCGGCTGTATCGGGAGGATACAGGGACGAAAATCACTGATATCAAAGGGCAAAACTGCAGTTAGCGCGGACCAAAAAAGCTTACAGTTATGTCACTGCCGTTGGGAAACCCCGCAAACGAGGGGCTACACTGTATACCGGAAGCTGGACTAATTGGATGCAGAATTGAAAAGGGAACGGCCAGATTGGATATTCAATAATTTAACGAGCTTACGGGCTCAACGATGATGATGTTATCACGACTGCGGTGATTTATAAAGACGTGATCAAAGCGTCCTCTGAACGGGGCAGAGCTGGAGTATCATAGTCAATACTGAAATAATAATAAAACAAAAAAAGCTGACGAGTCTCCCGGGATCTGAGCTAGCCATTTATTCCCTCGTCCCGAGAGCTTCAGCAGATGAAGTTCTTCTCCGCTGAGCTTTACCATTGAGCTCGGTTGAAAAATAAATACCTCCCTCTTCGTCAGCAGAAATATAAAATCTTGCTGTGGCTTGCCTTCTGTAACTACGTGGGTTGTCTGGGAGCGAATAATGTGTTTGTAAACTTCGCGGAATTATATATATATTTCTTTAATAGCAAAGGAAAAGACTCGTCGTTCGCGGTCGAATGATAAATTGTTACGACAAGGAAAATCGTACAGCCGAAAACATTCGGCGAGCGAGACTCGCTTATTCCAAGCACATCCACACACAGCGTTATTGAGTGAAGGCGAATGAGGACTGAGGATAGAGATTCGGGGATTTAGCTTTCCCCTTGGAGGACGAGGGTGCGTTTCATACCCCGGAGAGAAACGAAGATTAAATAATGAATCGTTCTGGGTGTGCGTCGGCTCCTGACTGAAAGGAAAAAAAGACAAAAAAAAAATCAGAAAGTATGAAACTTGACTATTTGCCCTTCTATTTCATCTTCGCTCCAACTCTATGTTCTTCGAAAATGCCAGGAAAATTGAACACTGCGAGCGGAGCATTGCCAATTGATAAAAACACATTTTCTTCGTTTCCACAACGAATGAAGTTCCTCATGAGCAGCGTCCAGTTTCAGTCTCCAATTTTATTTCAATGGAACCGAACGATCAAACGTAAATTCTTCGTTTCATGCTCGGGTGAATATAGTATTTCCTGTACGTCCTCATAACCAGAATACACTTTTGAAACGACCGAGTTTCAAATTCTCGATAATTAATAAGCCGTAAAAGGAAAATCGTGGAACGAGTGAAAAGAGCAGTTGAGGGTATCACGCAGATTTGTCAATTTATTCGCGAAGAGATTTTTCGAGGCAGCGTTGCCGAGAACGAGACCAGGGAAGCCGGCCATTAATCGCCTTTCCTCCCTCAACTCGGTGCGCTGAAGCCGTGGCGGTGAAATCACTTCCGCAATTAGAAGCAATGAGTTTCCTTGTGGTATATTACGTCCTCAAGAAGATAAATATACGTCTACTCTGTAAAGACTATAAATATATATAATATGCAAATAATAAATATGTATTTATAACGGCAGGTAGCAAGTATGCAAGTAAATTGAAAACGTCATGGGCGGCTTAGTACTCCGCGATGGGAGTGTTAGGCTCTCGGTTATCGAGGACCGGGTCTCTCCTTTTCGGAATACTAATTTTGAGAGGAAGATAAATATATGTATACTTCGTATAGACTATAAATATATATGAGGTGTATGTATTCATCGACGCGGGTACGGGAGACCGGGGCGAGATGGGCCCCCGGGGCGAAATGGGCCAGCGAAAAATCGGGTTGACGCGGGGCATAATGGACCACCCTAAACAAGAGAACTAGAAAGCTGCAATGGCGGGTTATTGGCGCATAAGCACGACTGACAGGTAGAAGTAGGGAAACTCAAGATTTATGGATAGTACAGGGAGGGGTAAAAAAAGTGAACAATTTAAGGGTAGCCCGTCTCGCCCCAGAGAATTTTTTTTCAGACGCGCTATAAAACTGTGAAAATATCATTGATGGATGACAATGACATTTTCATTGTCATCAATGAATATTGGATGACAATGATAGTTTAGGGGGTTCATCTCGCCCCGGTCTCCCCTACCAAGTATACAAGTATATTGAAAACGTCATGGGCGGCTTAGTACTCCGCGATGAGAGTGTTAGGCTCTCGGTTATCGAGGACCGGGTCTCTCCTTTTCGGAATACTAATTTCGTCAGGAAACGAGATGATTGAGCTCTCGCTGGATCTTTATCTTCTCAACAGTTGAATAACAATTGGACAATTCTGTGGAAGCAATAAGATGCAGGGTAACGAGGGATTCATCTCAAAGGTCCTTGAAAGAGCTTGTTGTTGGTTGCTGGCTCGTTAGACCTCCAGTGGCAAACGGTACGAGCTGGTTCGTCATATATATGTTCATCAAAAATATACATATTACCGTCGCCGTTGCGGTCGGAGGTCTTTTAGAAAGTCGCTCAAGGTTGTGTCATATAAAACTTATTAATAACCGAGTAATTGGCAGTTTTTTCGCAAAGGAAACTGAGTCACGGAAAGTCTCGTACGCCGCTCAACATTTAGTACCACTTCAATAATATCGCAGGCGCCATAACGATGCAGTTATACATTTTTTATATTCAGTTTGGAGCTTTTTATGCTTCGTCAAGAGTTTCACTCGTTATAGTAAAATATGATGTTTACAACGGTCGCTACAGCCGAGTGAATTTGAAAGGGAGGACAAATATTGCGCAGAAATAAGATGGCAGAGCGAGAAGAAGAAATTTACTGTAGTGAATATTACGAGAGCCGGCCCGGTATTAACATTCGGATTGGATTAATGAGCCTCGTTGCGTGGAGCCTAATGATTTAATAATAATGATAATCATAGCGCAAATAATCCTCCGCTGAAAGAGGTCTTAGCCACGTTTACGCAACTCTGGTGTAACCACAGCGGACTCTACCTTTATTTATTTGTATAATTTCCCACGAGAAACGCGAGAGCCAGGGTGAAACGCAGAGATAGAAAGGCGACATTAATTGGGGAGAACGCAGAGGGATAGCCGCACGACCAGAGAGCTCGGCACATTTAACCGTGTCCGCGTTTGTGTTCGCACCTACCACATGCACCATATTTAATGCAAATTCAGCCATCGGTGTTTGTGAAATATTTTAAGTGTGCACTCGACAGGTCAGCCGCGCGTTATTATTGAATAATTGATTAAGGAAAACCGTTAACCGGACGCTAGAGGTAGACCGGCCAGCTCCGCGTTTTCGAGCGCGCGAGATTAATAAAGGGTGTACAAAGTGAAAAAAAAGGTTGTTACATTCAACGGACATTCCTAGCATAAAGAGGGTTTTTAAATTTAAAGGACATTTCGGGAATAAAAACGGTTTTTATATTTCACGGACAGTTATAGTACAAAATTTTTTTTTATATTTTAAGGACATTTCTAGTACAAAGCAAGTCCGTACATTTATACAAACATTTCATATAAAATGAATTTTCGTGCAGTCAACCATATTTCTTATCCACGAAAATCCACAATTTTTGCCTTCTTATCATGCATCGCGAGGACTACCTTAAGGTAGTCCTCGCGATGCATGGTAGTCAACTGACGAACTATCTCGAAATCTTCGTAAATCTTCAAGTAAATTGTTTTATTCATATTCGATAAATCACAGCGTAAATAAAAAAGCAGTGGTAGATATTTAGTAATACAAAACAAAGTCAATTGTATTGGAAATAGCAAATTGTAAAAGTTGATTTGACTCGGATTTAACATATAACGGTTTGGGTATAATTACTTCATTTAAGTTATGATTACTCTCGAAATGTTCGGTAATGATATTGTAAAAAAATGTATATTGAATTGTGAATTTCTAAGAAATCCATAGCACCTTTCATATTGCGCAAGAATTCAGTGTATAGACTTTAATTTTTGTTCTGAAGTATTAGTTTTGTTAGGTTTTCATAAGAGCCCATGCCTCATTTTTGGTATTAACCTCATTTTTGGTATTAATTTTTTTGACAAATTATTCGGCAAGCAATCCTAAAACTTCGTGATCACGTTGAAAGGGGCTTTAACTACAATGTTACAAAAATTGAACCCCCAAAGTTCACAACGGGAGATTCGAAAGGACTACCTTAATTCGGGAGATATAGTAATGCTGGATCATAAGTATTAGAGATTATTATCAATTTCTTTGACTCAATAATGGTGTGAGAACCTGCCAACGCTCTGGAAAATCTATTACTCGTTTTCTCTTTATTCAACGTTCTTGCAAAGTTGGGGACAGCGAAGAGATATTCAAAGTAGATCGATTATCGATGAAGAAATTAATTGAAGGAAACTGCGGAAACTGCGTCGGTCAGGTGGATTTCGAACTGGCAATCACGAACGATATCGTAATTAGAAAACTGCGCTCAGAAATGAAGTTGTAAACTTTTCCAGTGATCTTACTAAGATATGAACAATTTTCGTTTTATTCTCGCTTCTACAAGTGGATGGGCGAGGGGGAAGCTATTGAATACACATCGGCGCAGTATTTCATTGGGCGCGCGGTCCTCTTTCCGATTGCTCATTAATTCGAATTACCGTGTAGCAGTGTAAAGGATAAATGTGCCATAGGGGCGGTGGACGGGGAAAGGGACGAATATCGAACGGGTTAAACGAGAGGAATTCCATCGACGCGGAAGGGATGATGTACTCGAATAAATTAATGAAATACGTCAGTGTAGTTTTATTTTTGTTGTATCTGAAAAAAAAAATGAAAAAAAAACGAAAATCCCGACGTAATGAGTTAATCCGGAAAGCACGATTGGAAGTACGACTCTACACACGACTCAGCAATAAACGAAATTATATTACGCGACTCGCTGGTATTCCAGAGATAGCGCTTATTAAACGTAAATTATATCGGATCGTCGAACAGTTCGCCGGATACAATGGAAACGAATACTACAAGGCAAATCGACAATTATCGGGCATTCATTGCGTTCCTGGAGATAAATGTTTATCGGCACTGTGAAAAATATGACGACGTACAGCGATTTTACTCGATGCGGGTAGTGGAAATAGTCGCTGTGCTTTCAGACGTGGAAAAAAGTACACTATCGAAAAATATTTATTGCTGTGGCTCGGGCGCTTCGACCCCGCACTATGGACTGTAGGCTTTAGAAATCAGAAATTTGAATTTCCGAAGATTTAACGGAACTAATTCATTTCCGGTCAGAAGGTGAGATTTTCAAATCAAAAGTGATGTATTTCCCCTAGGAGGACTCAGAACGATCAGGTCCTGGACGACCCCTAGAGCCACCCCCGGATTCTTGAAAATTGGGACAAACACACAAACAACTCTGCAAAATATACCTATATACGATGTATTGTTTCGCCTGTATTGTTTTGCGTATATTGTTTCGCATCTATTGTTTCGCATATACTATTTCGCATACATTGTATCGCATACATTATTTCACATATTTTATTTCGCATATATTGTATCGCACATATCCCATTTTCGTGGAAGAACATCGAGCTAACGAGGCGATACAGTCAGAAAAAGGAAATCCAGTAGAAACTCCCCTATCAGACACGATCGAGCGCTAATAAACGAACCGCGATCGAATAGCTCGAATGGAGCAAAATAAAAAAAAAAAAAAAGAATTCAAGCGAAGAATATTCTACGCAATTAGATTCAGCGAGAGAGTTCTCCGAGTTATACGAGAGTTCTGTATCGAATGAAACCCCCAGCTCACAGTCAGATGAGTTCTTCCTCTTCGACGACAAAAAGTTCTTTCTCCTCGCTGCCTCGCACAATTTTTTTATATCTCTTTCCAAACAAGAACTAAACAAGAAGCGACGCGATATCCGATACTGGGAGAGGATCACTTTTCGGATCAGGAATTCCATCCCGATTAATGCGCTTTATCGGGACAAAAGCGTTCTCAAGAAAATTCCATTCTCGTCTATCGTTTGCAAGTCTATTCTCCCCGCGCGCGGTATCGCATCTCGAGATCTCGTTGTGTGCGTGTCCGTGTGTCCTGGCCGGATGAATGCGAGGGTGTTGTGCAGTGAGCGCGAGAGGCTGAAGTTGACCGAGCGAGCGACTAGTTTGAACGAGGGTGGAGGAAGTCGAGATGAATGGGAATGCCGCTGATCTCGATTTCGACGAATGCCATTGGGCGTTTCGATTTCTCAGGTGTCATGGGTGAGGCACAGGGACATCCACCTGCTCACCGTCGGCATCGACACGTACACGTCCGACGGTAGATTCGTCGCATCCCATTACCCGAGGACAGAGGATTGGACGCTGCAGGTCAAGTCGCCCCAGCGACGGGACTCCGGGACGTACGAGTGTCAGGTATCGACCACCCCACCGATCGGACACTCCATGCACCTATCCGTCGTCGGTACGTTAATTATAATTATATGACATAAAATTTTATGTTTCATTGGACAACTTGTCCGCACCTTTATCGATACCGTTGTTAATAGCCATTTGCGTTATTAATAATTCACTATAATCTGTCTTTTGCATGCATCGCGCACGCGAGATAAATTTTCCGATAAATATCCGCTGGCCCGCACCCTAATTCCCTGTGTTTTATTGTCGAGCAGAGCCCGTGACGACGGTGGTCGGAGGTCCGGAAATGTACATAAACAGAGGTAGCACGATGAATTTGACGTGCATAGTGCGACACAGTCCGGAGCCACCTCCAGCCATTTATTGGACTCACAATGAGGAGGTGAGTGACAGTGGATGGATTTCCCGGGTGGGGTTATCAGGACGAAATTTGAGGGACGAGCGTTTCTCCGCATAGCTTAAACGCGGTCGGCCAGTATGCGTGTTCGATTCAATTGGTCGTTGGATATATCACGGCTTAACGCAAACACTCGCATCGGTGCACTCCGGGTACGTGCATCTATGCAGGCGTCGACGATCCGTCGAGCTTCTCGAATCCGGTGACCGGAATTTCATGTTATTACCGTACCAGAAACCAATGATCATAATGGTGTCCCGCGCTCGCGCCCGTGTGCCTGTTATTAATCCACGCCCGCGTCTCAAGCCCGACGATCTATGCCCCCAGGAGATTAATTACGACAGTCCGAGAGGCGGGGTCTCGGTGATCACGGAAAAGGGCGAGATTACCACCTCGTATCTCCTCGTTCAGCGGGCCCAACCTGCGGACAGCGGACGCTACACATGTCATCCCAGCAATGCCAACTGGAAAACCGTACTCGTTCACGTTCTAAACGGTGAGATTTGTCACAGAGAAAAGACACGGAACAAACAGACAGTAATTGCTAAAAAAAAACATACGAGAAATTATTCATTTCGGAGCAAGAGCTCGAACAGTCAACCCTTCACGTGCCGGAGCCTCGCGCCGAGCGTGACTACGCAGGCCGGGGGCTCTGTGATCTGAGATGTAAATACAAATTTCGAATGACAATTGAACACTATATATTGACGATAGAAATATTATTTTGCACAGATATAATATCGTGAACATTACTCTCGAAATCATATTTTTCTGAATTTCGGGGGCGCCTTCAATAATAAAGCGTTCAATCCTACACCGCAAAAAATGTTACATGCATTCACAACATCGTTCAAGTGTACATCGAAAGTATCTGACACTTTCTTGATTATGGGATCAAAAACTGTACACCGCCATTTACTTACACCACAAAAAGTTTATGTATTCGTTATGTAACACATCAGTAAGTTTACACTATTTCATTGTAACACTTGCCACACCTTACAACTTTAAAACATTGCACGTCCAATGTACTCCACATGTGTAACCTTACAGGCGAGCAATCTTAGTGAACCGACTGTTGACTGTTAATTACATTATAACCCACCATGTGGTTCGTCTTACCTGCAGAATAACAGTGGCGCTCATCGAACGCACCTCTCGAAGCCCGCTTTTCCTCCCCATTGGTGTAGGGTTGCTCGCGTACAAGTTTTCGCCTGTGGCGTACGGTGAACCAGCCAATGAATGGACAGGACCAGTCAATGAATACTTTCCATAAGAACACGTGCATAAAAAATTTTACTCACTGGCTTTTGCGTCTGCTTAATTGTCCATTCACTGGCCGGTCATTCCTATATTGGACGTGTTATGTTCTAAAGTTGCAACGTTTAGCGACTGTTACAATAAAATGTTGCAATCATACTAATGTGTAACATATCGAATACGTAAAGTTTGTGGGGTGTAGGGAAATGGCGGTGTAAAGTTTTTGATCCGATCATTAAGCAAGTGTTAGGTATTTGCGATGAACACTTGAACGAAGTTGTGAACGTTTGTAACATTTTTTGTGGTGTACGATTTATATCCGCAATAACGAACAAGTACGATTGGATGCTTCCCGAATTTCGATATCATCAATATTTTTTGAGATACAGCGATTTTTATATCGCGCAATGTAAGTACCCGCGGATCACGGCCGAATCGCCCTAAAACGAAGATCTCGCTCAGCGAGGATCCCGCACGTGAAGGGTTAATCCCGTTCGAACGGAACAGGAGTTCGAACGGGATTAATCGACAATTCATTGCGCGAAGCGATTATTTCCTTCGACTTCATTCAAACGGCGAATTTCGACGAAGTTTTGCTGCATTGATGGCGATTAAAAAAAAAAATTTCGTCTCTCTATTGTTCGCTCCAAAACGAACAATACGGAGGTATTGACTTCACACAGTTAAGCATCGTGATTGCGAGTGGGCGAAATATTGATTTTTCACTTGTTTCTGCTTTCCCCTCGAGAATGCCCACTTCTCCGACAACCACCAACAGATAAATCAGAGTGCCTTTTGTGTGTTTATTTCGTTTTATCTACTTTCGAGAGTTACAAATGGAGAAATTGCTCGGGGGGACCAACCGGAGGAGAGAGCGAGGCTTGGATCTCGAAGATTGTGGACACATTTACTCGCGTCCTCCCCCCCCCCCCCACTCCCCGCCCGTTTCACCAAATCCCCTGACAATCTGGCATTATCTCTTTCTACCGATCCTTTTGTCTCTCATCTCATTTATTCTTTTGTTTCCACGGCCGCTTTCTCCTCCTCGGCGCTTTCTCAAGTTACCTCCTCCTCCGCCCCCTACCCTTGCTCCTTACTACTTACATTCCCAGGAGGCATCGAGTGAATGTTCTTCAAAGTGTACTTTATGACGATGTGAAAAGCTCTCATCCTCGACCCACTTTGCTACCTGATTTTCGATTAAACTTTCACGATATTGATGTTCCTATGGCAATTTATTGAAATTTAAAGTCCAATAAAACTGCGCGGCATCGCGGACTACTTTCAGTAATGTTTTTTTTCGGCTGGTCGTAAAGAAGAACACTCGTACAAAGTAGAGGTCCGTTTTGCCCCCTCTCGCATCTTCCTCGTCTCTTTGCCTTCCGCTCGTGCATTTTCCCATCCTCCCATCGTATCTCATTACCGACACAATCCCTCCGCCGATAAAACACAGTTAAAAAAAAATAAAAGCTCGTCCGCCCACTCGAGCAAACCGATGCAATCAGATTTGTTTGTCCGCTTTCGTTTATGTTTTTCTTGTTCTGTTTGTCGAACAGGTGAGCACCCGGCGGCGATGCAACACGGCGGACAGTTGAGGCTGGGTAATCCACCGTTCGTGATACTTCTGGCGAGTCTGCTAGCTTTTTTGAACCACCGTCACTGAAGGGGCTCTCCGAGGCGACACTGAACGAGGAATGTCGCAGGGAACACGGACGGAAGAGTTTCCCTCGCGCTTCGATTGCGAACGGCTCTCGACGGCCCGAGCCACCCCGCTCGCACTCTCGAGAACGCGAGAAGTAGATCGAGCAGAGTGTGTCCCACCCTCTCCGCTCCAAGCCCAAACCCCCCGTGAGTGCGCTCGATATTCAGCTGCTGGGACGATGAATAAGGACAACAGAGGGAATCGCGACGAACCGGGAGAGAAGTGTGCACCGAAGCGAGACAAGAGGGCTTCGTTGACTGTTCGGCGATACCCGAAGATGCTTCCACCTTCCCCTGGTCGGGGGTTAAACCTCGCCCCGGCGCGGAACGTCGTCTATAGGCGAGGTCACGAGAGACGCGGTAAACCCCAGAAGACCGAACGGCAGAGGCGGCGGCGTGGCTCGAGTTTCCAGCGGTTTCTACATTCTGTGAATATTAAGCGGTTAGATAAGACGCAGCGGGAAGGAACACACTATCAGCGAAAGCGACGGGAGGAGAAACAGGAATGCTACTTGGCTTACATCGTCGCTAGGCACTGGCAAACGATATTACGGTGAGACTTGTCTTTATCAAAGTCACGCGCGGGCGTCCATCACCTCGTCGCATGAACTCGAAAGTTCCGAGAGCGGGCGGAGTGCGTGCGTGCGCGGGCGAAAGCTCGCGAAAGCTCCCGGTGAAATCTGATTTAGGTGAAAGAGCGGCGCGATGAATCAGAATCAAATGGGTACTACGTCGCTCTAATCTGGTGGGGCTGTGCGCGTTCGCCGCCTCTGTGGGTATTACGATGTTTTTCATTTTCTCTATTTTCATTATACTATCTTGACCGCGGCGAGCGTAGGCGTGGATATCGCAAGCTCTCGGTTACACACGGCGAGGCATTAGGCCCGACTTCTCGTCGGGGGAGCTTTGCGAACAATCCGGACGGATAGGGGAGAATTATTCGGTTGTAAAAGAGAATATAATGGCTCACGGGCCGGAGCTATGTCGAGCGAAGTAGGAACGGGCCGGCTGGGCAAGGACATAAATCAAGAATTAAACTTATCTCGCGAATTTTTCTTTCTTTCTTTTATATATATATACTTGTTTTGAATAAAAATTATGATAAAAGTTCAAGAGAAAAAGTAATCAGTTGACCCGACTAAGAGCGTCGTTAAATACGCTCGAGGCGATTAACATTAGCGACGCGATCGATTAATTTCTTGGCTCAACGAACTAGTTTGTTGACCCTACCGATTAATCGTTTCCAACTAATTTATTATCCCGCGGAAATTAATCGCCTGGAGTGCATTTAGGCACGCAGTCGTTTGGTCAGCTCATTATTTTCTTCGGTGCATCTTTTTTTAAGTATTATTGGAAATTATCCTAAAGTGTTGGTGTTTTTTTCTTTTTTTTCAAGATAGGAAATAAAAATTACTAAAAGGTATACGAATGAGAGTACCCGAGATTGGCGACTCTCGTTTTTGTTGACCGTTTGCTAATGGCTTCGAGCAAGCGTAAAGCCGACGAGTTAATCCCCCAAGTTAATTCTCTAAAAGTGATGTTCACCCCTCCGGTAAAATTGCTCGGGCACAAACGGAATATGTATATTCCGCGCTCTCTCTAAGTATAATACTCGACAAGTCATTAACTCGGTGAGCTTACCGTACGAGCACTCCTCTTTGTCCCCGTCGACGGCTGGACGAATGACGCTGCTCCGCAGAGTGAAGGCAGATGGCTCGTTCACGGAAACGTACAATCCAGAGAGCTGTGCGCAGAACAAGAAAATGAATTCGCTACTGAGCTTTGTTCGGTGCCGTGTATTGTTTTCATAAGCCGTTTCACTACTGCGTCGCAGTATTTTTTTTTTTCATAAAAATAGACCGGGCTCGCTATTCGAGAGGGCTTTCGTAGTTGATGAAAGAAAATAAAACGTAAAATAAAAGAACAAAAAAAATGTTTTTTTTTTTTACGTAAATGATTGTCGCCGAGAAATATGGATTTCTCACGAGAACGAACGTTTATACGGGAAAACTTATTAAGCTCGGACAATGAGAGGGGTGCAAAACGCCAACGGTATTCCCAGGGTGCAAATGGAGCAATTAACGTTTTATACATATATATAGCCCTGAAGGCGACAGTCAAGATAGACGGTTCTCACACTGCCACCCTTCCTTCCGCCTCTCGAAAAGTTATTATCGAGTTTGAGCTTTCTCACGAGCTTTGTTCCACATCGACTTTGCCTCGTACACCCTCCTCAAAAACCTCCCACCGACGTCGTTTCCTCTTTGCTCCGAACTTAGGCCTAAAGTCTCGGTTAAACTTTTCGAGGACATTTCCATAGCGTGTATAGCGGAACTCTTCATTTTCTTCACCCTGCTTTCGTAAACCGGAAGTGCCTCGATATTTTTCTTTCATCTATCTTTATACCTCGTCACTCGTCTCACTGTGGCTTATTTTTCCACCAGCGAGAGCTTTCGCAGCATCGTACGACCCGTAAAAAGTTCGTCCCTCACTCTCGGGCTTTGGTAGGGCGCCAGTAGAAACAGCCAGGCCAGGCCGGGCCATAACTCGGGCCTCAATAACGTCGTATGGGTGTATTCACGAAGGGATGGTCTCATCTTTATTAGCGACACGCCCCGTTATAAACACTCTCTCTATTGTTCCTTTATTCATCCGCTACTGTCACTGGTTACATTCGAAATAAATTTCAAATACATTTTGAGATTTGTCATACGTTCCTTTACTTATTTCTCTGCGTTACTTAATACTCACGTTGGCGTCGCTGGAATTCCACATCAAATCCAGATAAAAAAAAAAATAATTCTCTGTAACATCGTTTCCGGTTTGAAAATCTCATTTTTAAACTGGAAATGGCGTCATGTTGGAAAATTTTTATAAATTCGAGGTGACGTCACGTCGAGCTTGAAAATCTGAGTTTTACATCGGAACTGACGTCATACCGGAAGTACGTCATTTCCCGTTTGAAAATCTCAGTTTTCAACCAGAGGTGAAGTATTTCCGGTATGACTTCATTCCTGGAGGAAAAATAACATTTTTATCCCTGAAGTGACGTTTTCCTTTATGATTGTCAAACCGGAAGTGCCGTCTCAAAACCACGTTTCAAATTTATTTCGCTTGAGTCCGCAATTTTTTACTTTCACGGCGTTAAGAAACGAAACGCGAATGAAGTCACGCGCTTACGTACACCAAAAATAAAAAAAACGAACGCTTTTTCTAAGCGTCGGATGGATTAAGGAACACATGATATCTCTATCGCGCATGGTTACGTAAACAAAGATAAAGGGCGAAAGCTGTCGCGGCACGCACGGGAAACGCTTCGGGGTGGTTTCCACACACGTGTCACTGCTTCGCGGGCCACGTATGTGCTCCAAGCCAGTTCGTGTTCGCTACTCGTAATACACGCCACGAGATACGACATCTCCGGTTAGCCCGCCAACTGCCCCGTATACCGACGTGACCGCGAGTTTGTGGCAAGCTTACCTAACCGTAGCTTTTCCTTCTTCGTCGTTCCATGTCGTCCGCTTCTTTCTTTTTTATTTTACTTTTACGGACCGTCAAGTTCCGTATCGGCGAAGGTCTGGGCTTGAGGAGATGAAAATGCGTCTTGCCTATATATAGGAAGCGAGGTATGATGGGTCGGAAGGTCTGTGACGAGAATGAAGAAGAGGCGAGGGCTTAACTCGCTGCCAGGCGTAGCTCTCCTCCGAAATGACGCGGTTTTACGGGGCGTTAAACTATTTCGAGAATCTTAGATAACTTTATTCCTGGGTTGTCGTCGTCTCCCTTCCCCGCTTATTATTACGTCCCGTTTCGTCGTGAGCCTCTCCCGGCGAGATATTAAGTCGGATAAGCGATGCCCCGGCGGAACTAGACCGCCACCGCGATAAGAACTTTGATTTCTGCATCTAATGACGTCGCCCCGAGGAAAATGCTCGAGGGGGCAAAGTTCGAGTACGTATATAAAAGCTGGATCGCTGGTGGGAGAGGAAAGGTTTATAGGAAGCTCGTGAGAGCGTGAAAAAGCTTCTGGCAAATTGGACGATGAAAAATTGTACCGGAAGCGCGGAGGTGAAATGTTATCGGAATCCTTCGGGGAGTCCGTCGGGTGACGGAGGATCGACGCGGACGTGCCATTAATCGATCGACGGGCCATAAAACCGCTCTGAGGAAAGTGTTACCATTGATATTCGCAAAGTTACCAAACAAGCTTACTTATGATGATAACTTGAAAAAAAAACATCAACGTAGGCTGAAGAAAAAAAATTCATCCAATTTGCATCGATGATGCTCTTTTCCACCATCCTGCTCCGCTGGTTGAGATACTGAGCCGTCAGGCGGGAGCCTTTCCGTGAGGGCGATAAAAAGGTTCCTCCGCAAGTTCGGAATTAAGATGGCAAAAAAAAAAAAGTGAGAAGGAGGAAGGTTCGCGACTCGTAAAGAGTCGACGACGAAGCGATGTGTGTAATTCGTTGGCCGCTCTATCGTCTCGCGGGCTAACGTAGTGCCGCATTCGGTGGCTCCTCCGTTCGCGATAAAGTTACGCGGCGGTAGAGAACCCGATAAGAAGTTTTAATGCAAGTTCGTTTTTCCCGTGACCGTCGGGACGGTTTCTCTCGTATACATTCCATCCGCCAGCGAGCCTGGAGTCTCCCGACGTGCACATCCATTGCTAAGATACGGAATACGGTGAAAGGTCTGCTTCGGGTAAATAGACGAGTCACGGCTTCGAGCGCGTGCACACATCCGGGGATTTACCTGCACGCCCTGCAACACCTCAGGCTTAGGTATCGCACGTAAACGGCACCGTCGATTTTCGACGTCCGCCGGTGAACGTCTGTATTTCCAATCCCGCGCCCCGCGTTGCATTACCGGTCGTTCGGTACCGAGTCCGGGGGCCACGAGGATCTTTAAACTGTGGACCCAACGTGGGTAAACTTCGTATACCATGTCAGACGGGGTTTTAGCGATTCGGGGTGGAAAGAAGCCCGAAGCTCGAGCGGGCTATGCTATCCCGCTAATACGTTTCCGAGCCTCTTTGCCGGGGCAAATGCTGGTTCACACGGCCCACCCTCCCCATTTCGACCCGGCGTTCTTTCCTCTTCCGCCCTTACCCGCCTCTTCTCACTGGCGAACAGACACACACACATAGGAGAACCGGTCGCACTCACTGCCCCGTCTACGCCAAAAGCGACAGCGCGAAGCCACGGGTTTTTGGATATCACTGAACGAAAAGGATTGGGCTGGGGTGGGGGTGAGGGGGGGGGGTGAGACGTAGACACGGAGGTGTCGAAAGTAGTTCGACGACTTGATTTTACTCCGTGATCCATTCGAGCGACGGAACGGGCGAGGAGAGAAGGGCCCTCGATGTGCCCGAGGGTGAGAGAAAGGTGAGAGATGTGTTCTCCACCCCCTTCCGACGTGACGACTCGCGCACATATATCCGAATCTTTTCGTTCAACTCGCGAACTCCTCGAATTTTCCGAGCATCGTTTCAGCCACACCGCCGACTCCATCTCGAAAGGCTCTTGAAAAGAATTTTAATCGGGAGATAAGGAGGATATTCGAATAAGCGAGGGAGTGGAAAAGTAAAGCGGAGGGAAGCCGACGCTCACGATGATCGTATCGATAGAGCACACGGTCGAAATTCGTATATGCTCGGGATAAGGTCGACGATATACGTGTATATACATGTATATATATGAATATATACGTATATATATGTATATACATGTATATATGTATGAACTATGTGCAAGCATATTACGTTGGTAGGTATGCAGAGATTGCGATAAAAAAAAACTGGGAAGATGAACACGCCGGATATGAGAGGAGGTAATACGGTCGAAGCTGCGTCCAACGATCGTTCTTTTCGTCGACCGTACTCGCGGTCCATTATTTATCGCCGTTCAGGGTATACGTATTCCACGAGTATTTCGCTGATATCGATTTCTTAGCTCATAATTTATTTTTCCAATTTATTTTTTTTTGCTGTTTGCTGAACCCTCGGACATGTGTATGACGGCATTGATACGGGTGGTCATGTAAAATATGGTATCCAGAGTGGACGACTTTTGGGTGATTCGGTTGGCGGTGATTTGCGTGACACGTGTCCGCGACCCTTCTCGACCGAACGAGGGCTCGTTTCGTAAGCAAAGGACGGTGTAACCGGCTCTTCTGTACCTTCCCTTTGACCATATATTGACGGGTCTTTGGGATCCTTGTCCGTGATATGGGACGGATTGAAAGAGGTCGTAGCTCGCGATGTAGGACGCGAGGTTGGGGATTCCAGAACTCGAGGGCTGTTTGTAAGGGAGGCTGGGGCAAAACGGACCCTGCCGTTTGAGATTAGATCTTTTTTTAGTACAAATCATATTTGCAAATATAGTCTGTTTTGCCCCCGGAGTTTCGTTTTGCCCCGCTCTTTAACGCGAAATCCTCTGCTCAGCACCCTCTTCACTGCAAAAGCAAATAATGCAACGTGGAAAAGTGGAGACTTTATTCATCCAAAAATAATCCACGCGCGAGTACCTTCCCTTCCCCTGGCCACATCCCTCTAGGGTCTTCAACCTGACTACGGTAACTCTGCGGTAACGATGTGTGTCCCACGTGGCACATGTAAATTTTGAAGGACTTTCGAGCAAATACACGGATCCCCATTCCTCGCACTCGTATTCTCATTTCCGGCCCGCTCAGCGCCCTCTTCCTCCCGGTTTCCTATAATGTTGGCTCACTCGGTTTCACTCAACGTCGGGCTTGCGAGTGCGGTCACACATCAAACACGTAATGCGATATGGCAACGGCGTCGGCTGAGATGCTCTCAGCTGGATGCCATCGGGTTCCTTTGCCGTAACGGAAGCCCGTTCACACTCGCGTACCCCCCATTACTTTCGGGGCTGGGACTTCACACAAAGTACCACCGAGGGCACTCGTGTGGCTCCAACCGGTACAGCGATTTGCAGTTTAGGGAGCATAAATTATTATCGTAACTCCTTTGTTAATATGTGCGTTTATATAAATGTTTTTTTTTATGAGACAACAAATCTTCACTTGGGTATTTAGATTGGCCGGAGTCTGGGAGGAGATCCATATGTTTATACAATTCGGACTCGATCCTAAAACTACTAAACATGATTGTCATATACCATATCAGCAATTACTCGCAGTGGCACTCATTAATTTTTTTGTATTGCAATGAAAATTATTAAAAATGCGTAAGAATTGGGATTTTAATAAAGCTTCATCATCTAAACTACTTTTGTGTACGAAGCTTCTATGAACAATCATTACCCGCGATTTGGCTTCCTCATAGAGAAAGCTTTGTCGGCAAAAGAAAATCGCGTCTGAAAAATATGACTGTTTGAAAATACGAAAAATTACTAATTTTTGCAATATTCACTACAAAGATTCTTTATAAAAATTGTACTTATTCGTCGTTTCGGGGCCATGTCGGATGATCACGAATCGGTTACTTATTTTTCTCTTAGATCAATATTTGATACGGAAACTCCCGTTAGAAAGAAAACACACATTTTTCGAAAAATTCAAATAATTCAAAAGCTCGTGAAATCTAAACGGTTCCATCGATCGTCGCAAAATTAAATAGGGATCATGGATCGACAATTTTCGCTTTGTGTACAATTTTTTAGTACCATAGATTGAAAATTGTAGGAGCTAGCGTCCGTACAGATTTTTTTTAGTAAAGCTCAAAGCGCGTAAAATTTTAATGACTGAAAGCATCTTGCTAAAAAGCATCTTGCTAAAAATTTAACCAAACATTGACGATTGACTCGTGCACCGACCTTAGAAATTTCAGCTTGATAGCTCAAACAGTTTTTAAGTTATAAGAGTTTCCATTTTTTTAGGTCAGAGACACACGCACATGCAGACATTTTTTCTGAATATGATCTTCCGATATTTTGGAACATTCTCAACACATTTGCATTAAAACCTCGACATATTATTTCACGAAAACAAAGCTTGTATGAAGAAGCAAAAATGCTCAATATAGTTCGGTTCGATTTGCATGCTAATCGGGATGGTCCATATTCACCCCTTTTATTCTACAAACACCTCCCAAGCTTCGCCGTGAATCTAACGTGTTCTCACGTTATTTCTTGTAGAATCAGTCGATCTCCGCGTCTCGAAGTCACGTTTCCCACGAGGCAGGCGGGGTTCGAAGGTACTCCGGCTTCTCCCCTATAACCATACGTATCGTTTGCGTGTACAAACATCAGCCGGTACGGGCGTACCGAAAGCTCAGTCGCAGCGATAGAGAAACCAAGTAACTCGCCCATTGTCTCGTCACTACCAACAACCCCCTCGCTCCTGTCTCTCGTGTTCCAATCCCATTCGGTATAGTTAAACAGACTCGCGGACGTAAATTCAGATTTAAATGCAGGTTCCGGCGAATCGAGGCTGCCGTCTCGGCGCTCGGGGTTCATTCTCGGTCTACTACAATTTCAACCGTTCGGAAGGCTGGGCTCCGCGACGGGGCAGGCGAATGGTTGCGCAGACACAGAGAGATAGGAAAGCTTCGGGAAGAAAAGGGACGACGTACACGATAGCTAGAGTCAACGGCCTTCTCATACCATTTAATGAAAATCAGTTTGCCTTCTCGCTCGTTTGCTCGATTTTAGTCATTCGTTGTTTACATATCCCGCTTTCGTTCTCTCATTCTTTTATACACCGCAACGTGTATTGGAGACGCTTCAACATCTACGGAATTTCTCCTTTCCTCGCTTCGTTCGGGATCTTTTACTTAATTTCTTGCCCCTTTTTCCGGACAATGGCCATGCAACTTTTAAAACCTTTTAAAATCTTTATGCCCTCTCACGGGTTACAACGACTCTCGGTGAGTATAAACACACATACATGCTTTTCTTCTTTCTTCTTCTCGGTTTCAGTGACTCGATCCCTTTATGCAACGCGGTTTCATACCCTCGTGATTCTCTTTAGCGGTACAATTTTCTTCGCTGAACAAAAGTACCGCGAGCGGAACGGGAGGTTGAATCAAGAACGACGAAACTGCGAAGAATCGAGCGAAAACTCCTTGCGATTTTGCCTCGTTAGTTCGAACGAAGTCTTGCGTCTCTCGCTTTGGTGGTCTTTTTTTCTTCTTTTACTTCCTCGCTCCGCTCCTCACTTCTCTCTCGCTCCGGTGCACAACGGTACCGGCGCTTTGCCTTGAGATTCAGCGGATCTTTTGTACCACTCACTGAAAATTTTCCTCGGTCGGGTTTAATGAGTCGGGTTGTTTCCTCTTGGGCTGCGAGGAACCTCCTCGCCCGGGACAACTCTTCGCGAAGTTCACGGCAATTTGTAGAACGCAAACGAGCGTGACAATCGCTCTTGCCTCTCCAACATTGCATCACCAACCTCGCGATGACATACAGACGATTATTCAACCTATTCGCATATTATTTTTACGAATATGGTAAATATCAATAATTTTTGCCTCCTCATAGAGGAAGTTATGTTTTCGTAAAAAAAAAAAATGTGAATTAAAAAAAATCAAGATATTAATGTCGGAATACTTAAGGTAGTCTAAAACGTCGAAAATTTCGATTTTAGTCGGCGTCCGGATGTATTTGTGTTTGTGACAGAGTTGCATTGTTTAGAACGGCAATATCTTGGAAACGGCTTGAGACAGTGAAAAAAGATGAACAAAGAATACATCAGACATAGCCTCAAAACGATGAATTACGCAAATTTCAGTTAGCGATTGTCTGCACTAAACATTTTGCGGAAAATTTTGACTGTTTCAGCTTCATGCGATGTAGATATTTTTTTCAGTTACGAAAAAAAGGTGCAAAGTAATTTGCACATGGCTTCCACATTTATTACAATTTTGCGCACAGTTTCCAAAATCCATCAGGCAAAGCCAAAATCGATCAACGAACTTTCTCACAGAGAAAGGCACAGTCTTAATAAATGAGGAAGCCATACACTAAGTACTTTGCAACTTTTTATTAATTTTTTTGTTTAATTACCGATCATCATTCGCATATTTCACTATCTTTACTATGTCCATTTCTTCCTCGTTCGGACGCCTTTCGCAGATTTCAAAAATATTCGACATTTACATACGTATGTCAACGATATCGTAAGCTGGTATGGGTGAAAGCATCTTGTTCACCACGGCGCCGAAAGGATCACCTCGTCAACGTGCACTCCACGCCTCGCCTCCTTCTGCTCGGCTCAAACGATATGCTCCGTGCAGGTGGACGTGGGACTTCCGCGTTTCTATCGTTGACCGGCGATTTTACTCCAGGAGCTCCTACACACACACACACCCGGAGGATTTTCTTTTCGCGTCTATCGCGGAGAGCCTGCCGCTGACAAGGAATTCCAAAGGACGAAATCCCTTTGTCCCATTTACAGGGTACTCCGGGATCCTTTACAAGCGCGGCCGAACATCCTCGGATGTTCTCGCCTCCGATGTGTTAGGAGCTCGTGCAAGCTTCTCTCGTCTTCCCTCGTTTAACAACGTGAGCGCCCCGGACATCGTGCGCCTCTTTTTTTCTTCTTTTTCTCCTTCTTTTTCTTCCCGCTCGACACGTCGTCGGGGTGCAAAGTGGAGGAAGTTACGGCGCGCTCGGCGTTTCAACGACGTTCAAGAAACGCAGTCCGGGCTAGGTCGACCAATCTTTAGTCCGGGAGAGTCCCGACTTATCAAAATATTTATGATACAAAGGGTGCTGAAATGTTTACTATCCTTTCTTCGCTGTGCACCGACTGACTTATCTGTTCTTTATTTTCTTAAATTTACTTTATCTAAAAAATCTGTCCTTTACTAACCGCACTGAGAGAAGGATATAGTAGGAGTTGTAATTTTTATTTGGCGTATACCCGTGTCGGTTTTTACATAGCTCTTCCCTATACACATTCCCCTCTTATATATAATTGCAGATACCGATATAATCTCTTAGAACTAATACGGTTCGTTATTATAATTTGTACATATCTCTCCTGCTTTTCTTCATACATATTTTTATTACATTTTTCCCTCTGCATTTTGCTCTTTCCGTTCCATTCAATGTATCATTATATCAAATTGTCTCACGTCTTCGCATAGTTCTATCACTAGTTCCCCTTTTACACATTCACTTATAGAGAAGGATGTAATAAAAATTACCATAGCACATGGTAATACGCAACTAGAGCGCCACTTGTGGCAGAAAGACCTAGATTTTCAAAGAATTTTTACCATAAAATATTTTACCATAAAAATTCTTATAAGACCGGTAATGCCTGTTATAGGTGGCGCGCTAGTTCCCTACTACTGTGTGCTATGGTAATATCTCTCGAACGATAGAATCATATTTACTAGATCCTTCTCTCAGTGTAATAACTGCTCGAATCTGAGGATGGATCTCTCAGTCGCCCGAGCACTGGCGCCTCCACCCTCGCGTTCACCATTTACTTCCATCTACCTTGCTACATAATATTCCGCCGCAACCCCCGGGTGCAGGAATGGCGAGCTTTGACAGCTTTTGTGCCCGCTGTGTGTCCCATTCGACAGTCAAAATAATGCCGCTTCCGTTGTCACGAATTACAAAAGATTCTTCCCTGTGAGCAAGTGTGCGCGGACTCGTTCCGCGCCCGGCAGCCTTTGCTTTTCTTCTTCTCCTCTTCTTTTTTTTTGTCCGCTATATTCTTACCTCCGAGTTTTTGTATTCACGCTTCTTTAGAATTCCAAATGTAGCTCAGAGAGTAACGCCCGGATAGCTTCGTCATTTCTCATTGGTGAAACGAGACGGTGGGATTCAAGAGTCGACGAGGAGTGAAGTCGGGGAATACAGAGGAAAGAAAGAAAGTTGCCCCTTTGGACGTTTTCCGGCTGGTTCTGATGCATTCCCGGAATCCACCCCCGTCCCTCTTGCACCGACCCCCGCTCGACTCGTCGTCCATCCCTTTCCAAGCAAATTCCTTTGCGGCATTGCATTGCGCAAAGCAAGATTTAAATGCGACTTCGCGAGAGGGACAACGCCGGATAGCCAGCAACGGAGGATTTCTTTTAGCCGGTGAATAAAGGAGCTCGCCACGGTGTACTCTCCTTCTCCGGACAACGGGCCCTCCGTCGAGCTCTCATTTTTAATGCCCCCCCCACGGTTCTCTCTCTCTCTTCAGACTTATCCAACCCTCCGTTTCCCCCGGTCTTTTTTTCTCTCACCGTTCCGGTCTCACTCGTTTTAATTTAATTCCTCATTCCGCTCCGCTGCCCCGATATCTCTCGCCCCCCGACTGCCCTCTCTCCCTCCTGAATTATTCTTGTTCCTCGCAGCGTCATCTCTGCCTGGAGGTCGTGTCGCTTCCGCGGCCAGGACAATCGCCCTCGCTCTTTCACTCGCGCGAAAGATTTTTCTTCGTTCCTTCATCCCTCTCGTTAGCCGAGCCACAGCTGCCGCTATTTTAATTTTCCATCCCATGGGGATCTCCTCGGCGCGGCGACGGTAAGGGATGAAGAGAAAATATGATATTATACAGCGAGCTCCGAGTGAGGACGGCGGGGGTTCGGTCTCTCATTCGATTATTTTTTTCAATCTCCCGGAATCCAGTTTGCGACGTCTTCGGCGAGGAGTTTCCCCGCAGCGATGCCAAGGCGCGATACTTTAGCCCCGGTGCTTCTTTGAGCACGATTCTCTTTCGAATCGCGGGATGTCAACGAGCGGTCTTTATTCGCCACCTTAACGGGTGCAAATTTATATTCAGCTTCAATCCACCGGCGAGAAATCATCTTTTCGCTGCCAGGTAACTTTTCTCCTTGACGACGAAATGCGATTCGGCGCTGAGCTTTTGCTTTCATCTTCTGGCTAAAGTCGTTTTCTCCACTGCGACTATGGTGCGGTACCGGTTAGTGGATAAAGCGCCGCGATGTCTTGCACCATTCGTCGAGGACAAAAGACGGCATCTTCTCGGTACTTACTTCCTCGACTACTTCTCGGTCAGCATCGGTCATAGAGCCGGATCGGTCTTTGGCGATCAGCTTCGCAGCCTCGAACTTCTTGTTCTCTTGTTTTCTTCGGTATTTATCTTAGGGATTTAGTTTAGTATTTATCTTAGGAATTTTAAGGCGTTAGTTTGAACTTATGATCGCTTTCGAGGTCGAACTTAAGGCCGAAGTTTGGCCCGTAGTTCATTGTGTGCTTAAGATTTAAGTCTGAACTCAAATTCGATCTGAAGTTCGAACTCAAGAACGAACTTTAACGCTTTTTTGGATGTAGAATCTATATAATGGATCCCAAGTGCGGTTAACTTTGATGAGAATATACTGCCATGAATGACCGACAGCGGTGGATGCGCGGTTGACGCACGGTTCCGATGGTCTCCCAATTCAAGCAAAGTCGTTCGCGTCCAGTGCTTGGATGGGTGACCCGCTTAGCCTTGCGCTAGCTGGCGCATCGACCATTGAGCGGGAGGCGCTTTCTTCGGGAACTTTGGTCTTTCGGCACTTTACCCAAGTGCTAACTTACCGGAGGATCAGTTGAATATGGCCGGCTGTACCGGCACGGGTTTTCCGTAGTTTCCCCGTGTTCCCAGCAAATGCAGTACAGTGTCGCTAAGTCGGCTACGGACGCACTGGAAGTTAGGTACCTCAGCTGAGTGCGGGTAGAGAGTGCTGGGAGGGAATCGGGATGAAGTTCCGTAAAAACCCAGAAGGGTATACGGTGGAAAAATGGAAAAAATCTAAAAAAAATACTGTCATGAATAGGTGATCTGGCGAACGAATTTCTTGAATCAGTTTCTATGGAATCATTGCTACAGACCAATTTTATCGTGGAGGGCGATAGGAAGATTTTTTTTGGAAATCATCCTATCGCTTCTTATTAGTTTCAACTTAAGATAGATCTTAAGCACGCAATGAATTTCGATCTCAAGAGCGATCTTAAGTTCAAACTAGCGTCTTAAAATTCGACCCGCAGTCACGATCGCTCCCTCGTGTACTTCTCTCGAATGAGGGACAACGAGCTTATCGTCGTCTTTCGCGGTTCGTCGCGATGAAGCGCGGTGTATCTTCATCGTGTGATTTCATCTAGCCCCGACAAGCTTCTCTTCTGTGATCATCCCTGTTTCCCCGTTAGCCGTCGTGTCTTTTTCACGGTACTCGAGACTCTGACAACTCTCTCGAATTCTGTACCGCTGCAGGATTATCTTTGCCGGTATCTCGCCCGTGTCAAGCTAAAATCGATTTCCCGAACGTCGTAATTCACCAGGTCAGCTGGACTTGTCCGGTGCTTCTCGGCTTCGTGAATCTTTCCCGGGCGGCCTTCCTCCCTATCTATATCCGTGGCCACGGGAGCGGTGAAGCGAGCGAGCGTATGCCGTAGATCTTTACGACATCGCTCGGTGGAAGCGACCGGTGGAGCACGATTGCCGTCGGGTCCAAACCCGGACAAGCTCGAAATTATCGGTGAACCGGGAGACGCGCGCCGGGCAGAGAGCGCTGATTTCCCGAGGTTTCCTGATCATGAAAGTCTGAAAGCCGGCGTTACATCCAATCTCGTCGTTCCGACGTTCGGTGAGGTGAAACTTGACTTGTTTTTTTTATCCATCTCGCTGAATCTTCGTGCATTTAAGTAACGCTATCGATACCCGGGCATGGCCCGGTTCTCGAACGCTCATCCTTATATTCCAGTTTGTTACGCGTCGAAATAACATGCAAAAATAACAAGCGTCGGAATAACATGTTAAAAAAGAAAAACTCAACAAAATAATGCCACAATGGACTTTCGTTATTTGTTTTATTTCATAATACACGGGCATGCCCATTTACATGAGGATTTTCAAATGCAGAGAAAAAATGATAATTAGACTGAATAAAACACAAAACGAATAACATAGTATAATATAACATAAAACCAAGCAGACGGTGAGCAACAAGAGCAACAAAAGTATTTACCAAGTTTGCGTTATCTCGACGTTATGTTGTTTTGAACCAATGTTATTTTCATCTGCGGTAACTTAACAAATGCTTGAATCTGGTCGGCGCTCTTAACCATCCGAGCGCCGGTACCTCATTGACTGGCTCTATGTATCTTTTGGCCGGGCTCTCTCGTTGTACAATCGCAATGCGCGTTGGTACACAACGGAGAGAGTTACTATGGCGATTCGCGGTGGAACTTCGAGGTTCACTGTGTACAGCGAAATTCCCGATGGACTCGCGAATTGAATACCACCGCGGGCGAAGATACCGAAAGCTATATATACTGCTTCGTTCCAGCATACCGTATAGCTATTCCTGTACACATCTCGACCTGCTCGAGAGTAAACTGAGCAGGGTGAGCGAACTTTCGTTACGTCAGCGCGAATAAAGTTGGATCTACTCCTTCGCAACGCTGCCCCTCTGCAGTCTCCCTCTCGAGCGGAGCTTTATTTCCGTAACGCTTTCTCATGTTACCTTGCGTTACTCTCCGGGACTTGGCTACTCAGGTGATGTACCGCCGATGAGATCTCCGCGTACAGCGCAGTGCACTTGCCTCCGGTCTGGAGAACGCGACTAACGAGTTTCCATACTTTTTGGGTCAATTGCCCGACTAAATTCTTTAACGTTTTCGTACCATGTTCCTACCTAAGATGACTTTTATCAATTTTTATTTTCCTAATCGCCGTCAAAGAGCTCCTCAAGACTCGTGAAAATCGGATTGCCCGTTTAGTTTTTCAATGATAATAATTTCAATCGAGGGCCTAAATGGAGTCTAGGGGCGAGTGGGGCACAGTGGGTCACTTTTTTCGTATGAGTTACGACTTTTATCGAAATAGAATATCAAAAAATATTATTCATAATTGTTTTCTACGGGCTTTCGGGTATACATTAAACCTGAAATCATTACTGCAAAAAGTTCGACGATGTTTAAATAATTCGATTAACACCTGTTCGCGAAAGAGCTGTTGTGTCAGATGTCAGAAACAACGTGTCGTCATGCAAAAGAAAAAGTGGGGCACAATGCGTCAAGTGATGCAAAACGTGGGGAGCAATGTCTGTTCTTCACAAGGACTGTTCTATTTTTACATCCTCATAGTGCGTTTCTTTGGTCATATATTCCGGTCAAAAAATCATATGTTACACTTACACTCGACGTTGCAGCGATTATATTCTACCAACATTAAGAGATGACACATTGTGTCCCGCAACTCAGTGACACATTGTGCCACACTAGTAATAAACAATATTTATATAAAAATACATTTTTTATCGAACTAAATATACGGGAATCCGGGCATAATAGACAGATCAATTACCTGTCCATTATGACCAAAAGCCTGAGCTTGGTATGAAACTAAGGTCTGCTTTTACATTTTTCCTAAGGAAGCAATTATTTTTTTCAAAGACCACAATCAATTATTATTTTTTAACATTTTTTTCATGAGCTCTCATCTAAGTTTCCTTAGAGCTGACAAAATCCAATTTAGCTCACGGCGCAATACGAAAATTTCGAAGTTTATGCATCACAAACCTCTGAGAAATGAAACGTCTCATGAAACGACTCACTATGCCTCCGTGACACATTGTGCCCCAATCTCCCCACTCGATCGAGGAGGCGCGCGATCGTCTCGCGCATACGCACCATGCCGAGACCCCATTTTATTCGTCCATCCGTGTGTTCCGGCGAATTTTTATTAAATTCTTCCGCTATCCCATTTTTACCGTTTTTTTTATTTTTATATATTTTACTTTTTTTGTCTCCAGTTCACGGCCGTGTCCACTTTGCGCCGGTGAGTACCTTTGCCTCTGTGAATACCTGAACGATTGCTACCAAGCGAAAGCTTATTACCGTTTCGCTAAGTGTTTCCGTGACGTACCTGTGCGGAACCGACAGACATCTCGCGCTGCTTTGAGCTCCGCTACTTCGAACTAGCTCCGACTATCGGGACAACTCTCTGTACGTTTACAATTGTGTCGCTCCCGCTGCTCCCTCGAGACTTCGTTGTCGTCTAATGTCCCTTCCACTTCGCTTCCAACCTAATTGCATCGAGATACGCCGAGTTTAAATAGTTCAGCGAGCGTGCTCTCGTTTCACGTTAAGCACACAAAAGCCTCCTCGTGCTCGTGTGCAGCTCCGTGCCAGATCGCCCGGCGATTCGCTCTCTCACGAGAGCCAAACCGGGCAAATCGGGCAAAGACAATTAGGGGGAAAAACCGAAACGTTGCGAGATTCCCGACAAGATCGCAACGACGATACCTCGGGCCCGATTGAATTCGCGATGACCCAACCGACAAATTCTCGACCAACGAACCTTGCGATATAACCACGGCCTCGCGCCCTCTTAAGCACACGGGTCACGAGTATAAGTTGCTCGGTATCAAAATAAAATACCGTCTGTAAATATTGAGATAAAAAAAAATTATTATTGTATCAAAAGTACGTGTTCGAGTGTGTGTACAAGGAAATAAGAATGTAAACGATGACGACCATTGTCGAATTTAAGTAACAGATGCATAGTGTATAATCATTAATTACCGAGATAAGTGAGTGAAGATAAGTCTTAAAAAAAAAAAAAAAAAAAAAATGAAAATGAAAAAAAAATTGTAACGAAAAAAGTGTGGTACACAGGGAAGAATGGTTGGTGTTCGGCGGCTGGATATCGCACGGGTTCTCGACACGGGGAAGTAAAGAATAAATCGTGTAGATATTATACATAAATATTATACGACGTATACCATAAAATATGAATATTAAAAAAAAAGAGATAAAATATGTTTACCAAAGCTAAAAGGATAATTATAAGGATAAATAAAAATGTAAAACGTGGGGAGGGTTTTGTGCGAAGAGAGGAGGGAAGCCCGGTATGCTGAGAGCCCGAGCGATGCGGGAGCGATTGTAAAAGAGTAGTGATCGCAATAACCGCGGGAATCGAGCCACCATCGGTCTTTAATTATCGGTCGCGCACTCGGGGGTCGTTATGTGTGTGCGTGTGTGTGTCTTTTGCGGGATGTGTTCGGGCGATCGAGCGAGCAGCGGGGCGGCGGTGAAAAGGACCGGGGCGGCGAGGGGATGAAGAAGCTTAACGAGCCAACGCGGAACTCTAAACGAGGAGATGACGCGGGGCAGCGAGAAAAAGAAGAGAACGTCGAACGAAGCGGCGGCACGAGCAGTAGCGGCGGTACAGGGGAAAATTAAAAAAAAAAAAAAAAAAAAAAGGAGTGAGATAAATTGAAGGCGATCCTGTAAAACTGTTCTACTTTTTAGACAGCGCAGGCTCCGTGTCTACTCCGGTACGAAGCCAGGAGTAAAAGTCTGGTAGTGGACTTAACGAAGCTCCGGCGGCCCGGGGGGGAACCCAAGAAATGCTGCTTCCGATATAGGAAGCTACGGGAACTGAATATGGTCTGGTACTTTGTAAAAAAAAAAAGAAAAAGAAAAAGAAGAAGAAAAAGGTAACGCGAATGTATGTCTAATTTTTTTGCCAAACCTGCTGCTACCTCCGGCAGCTCTCAGGACTCTCTTCCACCTCCCTTCGAATATAGTAGTCTCTCACTGGACCAGTTTTAGCGGTAGCAGTTGCAGCTCCGGGGCTCGGTGGTCTCGGGCGTAACTTGAGCATCCAAGAAAATATGTATATGTGTTTATATATATATATATATATATATATATATATATATATACACGTATACATAGATATATACCAACTGTATAAGGAACAAGAGCGCGGATGCCTTAGGCGTGCATCCGGGCGAATAAGAACACCCCGGTAAAAGAGAGCTCGGCAGGATAAAAAGGTAACGGGTGTGTTTCTCTTTCGGGAATGCGAAGGGGTAGAGATATAGAGGCTCTGGATGGAAGAAGGAAAACGGTTCCCGTTTTTCCCCTCGCTCGGTCCCGATCCTCGTCTGCATTTCAGCGTCTTTGCCTACCGGAGGCGGCGGCTTGCGCGGTACAGAACTCTCGAGATGAAGAAAATTCACCGTGGCCTCACCGTCGGCGTCGGCACTGATGCAACAAAATACACTCCGGCGTGGAGTATCACCGGAACGATATCTCCACCCTGTATTCCTTCCCGACCGAAATTCGCTCCTTTCTATCTTATCCCCCTCGCGTAAACTCCGCCATTCGCGTATAAACCGTACGTCCTGCACCAGCCGGCGGTAGACATTTTTTCGCGAGACTCTTTTTCCGAGGGGGAACGAAGGAATTCGTTGGGACTAATACTCCATGAATTTGGCCGCTGCTACTGCTCGTTTACTTCATCCGCGTCGTTTATTTTGCGGGGCTGGATAGCGCTGGTTCCGAGCTTGCTCCCCTTGCTCTTCTATACACACACGGGGGAAAAAAGGAAATAGAGGGTTGTGGGTTTAACAAACATCTCTTGTCCACAAACGAACCTCGTAGTCCTCGTCGGACCGTCCGTTGCGACTAACGAATGCAGTTTGAATTTACATCGATCGAGCATCGAAGCGCTCTGTAATATCGAGAGTCGCCGTACGGGCCGTACGGGATCGCAAAAATACGATCGTGCAAGGAAACCGGAAGTATCACGGGCGATGCCGGAGCGGCGAGGATATTCCATGCAGGTGGGCCATGCATCACGACGCAGCGGAACGGCTTATCGCGGACGACGTCGAACACGTGTTCCTCACGGTATGCGAGAGTGGCTCAAGAAGTTGTAAGACCTTCTTTTTTTTCGCGAATAAACGCCGCACCCGATAAATTCGCGTCTTGCATAAATAAACGTGTCGGTGAAATTTTTCTAAAAGAGAATTTAAAGGCGTGCGGCTCCGTTTGCGAACGATGGAAAGCCGCGAATATGAGGAGAGATGGAAAGATAAAAATTGAATGAAAAGGAATAAAAACGGGAGAATGGAAAAAGTATAGTTATCTATTCTAGCGCCACTAAGGATACGTACAGGTGGCTTCGGTAGTTTCCCCGCTTTTCTCGCCATTCCGGCTCGGCACTCATCGCGGTTCTCACTCCCTTTCACGTAGCTGAACGAATTTTAAACACGAATCCGCGTTGCTACAAAGTAACGCGGTCGCCGGATAATGGATACGTACAATCGCGGCCCGATTGGATTCCGTCGGAAACGTGGAAACTATCGAGGTCACATTTTACTGTTAAAAAAAAAGAAGAAAAAAAAGACAAGTGTAAAAGAACTCTGCATCGAGACGAGAGACACGGCGAGAGTGGTGTATTGTATTGTAAATCGAAAAATTTGCGTATGCACGTACGAGTCGTTTTGTGTTATGTATAAGAGTGTGCGAGAAATGCGACATGAGGTGGGTGTGAATGAAACGAGGAATGAACGAGTATAAAAAACAAATATAGAGAAACATGGAAAAAAATATATGTATAACGAAAGGGCGATGATGTGAAAGAGCCTGCAGAAATCGACAAAAATTTCGCTGATATACGGTGCGGATGTTAATAAAGAGAAAGGGTGGACGGGAGTTATCGAGATAATGGTGAAAAAACGAGTCCATTTTTATTCGCGTACAGTGAAAAAAAAATATAGCTCTTTCATGAATACATATTGGATATTATAGCAAACGAAGCTATAGGATTTCTATAAAAGGTACGTACAATTACATATCGTATAGGTTTGTGCGTGCAATTTTCCCGTCGGGCTGAGTAAAATGGGCAACAAGATAAGTAAAAAAAAAAAAAGAATTGAGAGCAAAGCATAGAAGGAGGCGCAAACGTTCGAACCGCTTCCGGAGACGGAAGCCTTCGGATCGATCAGTTTTTTTTTCCTCTTTCTCTGTACTCTTTGCTCCATTATCATTTTTACCATCTGCCAACTTATGAAAAAATTCCACACGCTAGGCTGGTGAAGGAACGAATCGTTGGAAGAAAAAAAAATCGAAGATCGATCGATTCGGGAAGGAATTACAGAATTCCATCGACGGAGTGACACCGGACGGTGGGGAATTTCGTGAGGTTCGATGAGGCCGCATCGACGATCGAATAGCCTTTGGGCGTATTGTAAATTTTCGAAGCTCGGCGAAATGGGAATAACGAGGATGGTCGATGCCGCGCTTGATGTGTCCGGCAAAAGCTTGCACGGTACGTTAACAAAGTGAGGGAAGTTCATTTGGCTTGTTTTCCGGTACGGAATAGCGTGTATCGTTTGCGATCGGACGGTATACCCATTAAAACCCCCTTTTGTATCCGTGTCATTCGCGGGAATACACGTCGGTGGGAAAATCGTATATTCATCGTTTTATGTCGAGGAGAAACGTTTCCGCGGAAACTCACCGCCGTCCCGCCTCACCCCCGTTCGGTAGTTCAGCATTCTCTATCGTGCTGAAAAATAGCATCCGGTTGCTTTGGCTCGTAACTACTCGCCGCTTTCGTACCGCGATAATAACAGCGCCGACGATTTAGCTGCGAAGAAAATATCATTTATCAAATAATATTTTCTCTCGGCCATTAGGGGCATGCGATATACCGCGGTTGGTTATAAATCGGCTACGAAAAGGTAATTTGATTTTCGGCCGAGGTATCAACTGGTTCGGCGGAAAGAAGGAGAGGCGATTTGTTACCGACCGGGTCTCGGAAGTGCCGGAGGTAGAGATTTCGCATCACCTTAATGACTCGCTGTGACTAATGTCCCGTTCGATCGACACGGGCGATTATTCATTGGATGATTAAACGACGAAAAAATCTGTCACGGCGAGATCGTTATCCGAAACACCTGCAAAAGGGGCTTTGAGGACTTGGAGAGATGATTGCCAATCAATCGGGAGAGAGAGAGCACCGAGCGGCGAGGAACGGCCTTGTCTCCTCTGTCACGTGGAGACAACTGCAGTACAATTTCGATTAGGACGCAGGGTCTCGATTACTCATATATATAACCGGCGCATTTAAGGTGACCGTGAAGGTTTGACTGCCCAAAAATGCAATCACTTTAGATTATGTATAACAACGCTGCAATAAAATGTAAACAGTTTTCCTTTAATAACATGTGGATGACACATGACATAGTCGAACTGTACCATGTTTAGTTTGAATATTTTTATAGAATGCTTTAAAATATGATTTCCATATATTTCAGAAATATTTTGGAATATTTCAGAGATTGAAAATATTGCTGAAATATTTTCACAATGTTTCGTGCTACATGGGTAGTAACGACAATAAGGAGATTATTATAAATAATATCAGAATTTTTCATGTATATCCCTACTTAATAATGTTGGTCCCCTCATCATTTCTCGTCCACAAAAATTTACAATTTATGTCTCCGTAATATTACATTTTCTTTTTTCGTCAAACAAACAATTCGTCGATAATAAACAAAAAAGAATCGCAAAAAATAACAAGAAAACAAATTTTTTGTGGTGAAAGAAATATTTGGCGAACAAACCTGTTTTATCGAGCGAGCTTCGGCATAGCCGTACCATCCGGCTCAAATCGACGCAATAACGTGAACCATAACTGCAACACCTATAAGCTAACGTCAATATCGGGGAAAAAAAAATGTTGATGAATTCCCGGTTCCCGCAGGCGTGAAGATTTATGTATCGGACATTTTATTGGAATGCTCCGGGGTACTCTGAACCAATACTGTTCAGTTTGACCGTGCGCCGGTCTAATACCGTGTACCTGTGTGTATTGCATGTACGCGGTACGTCAAGAGCCGGTGATTGACAACATACCGGGGTTGAAGTGGAGGAGCAAGAGGAGGAGGCAGGTAGCAAGCGCAACTACTGTGTGTGTACCTGTCAGTAGTATAGTTCGGCTTAGGTCAGTCGTTAGGGCGCAGCCGGCGGCGGGGATGAGTAATCCTTGTTGCAGCATTACAGGGGCCTGGAACTAGTGCGGGAACTCTGCGACACCCCTCCCGATAATACGGCTTAAAGCGTTAATTCACCGTAGGTCGAAGCCCATGAGCGCGCCTCTGTACCGTGTGCAACACCTTCCTCCCGTCCTGTACATCACGCGATGGCGATTATTCTACATCCGAGAAACAATAACGATAGGCTTTTGTTCCAACGAATGCTCACACATACGGATGTTCCTCTCGACTTATATATACATATTTTTTTTCATCGCGTGACAATCAACGGGAAATGTAAGCGCGAAAAAAATCGACTGCATGTCGAACAGAGCACTCAAAAGGATAATTGGAAGGGCCGCTGATGAACGGGAAAAAAGCCGGTAGATGCATTCAATTTTACGAGTGACGTCATTCATTTTATTGATTGTATTGATTTTGTTTTATTTGTTTGTAAATTTTGAATCATGGAAGAACGTGCTGTTGTTTCTCGAGGAACGTTACGGGCAAATGCGACTGAAAATCAACGGATGGTCCGTAATACGGTCGCGTACCGCGGTCAGGCATTTTGCCGCGCATCCGGACGCGCCGTCGATTAATTTGATAACACGATGATTATATTATGTGCTCGGCGTAAATCAATGCGGAATGCACACGGATGCAGCTGCGCGTCTCATTTTCGCGTTAATTAATGCAACCCCGTTCGAAATATGTCGCTTATGCACATTTCGGCATGGAGTCGAAATTTACCATATGACATGGTTGTTTTTTTGGAGATTCTTCTTTCAGTGTAACAAACATCGTACGCCCGATCATGACGAGCGGCTCCATCAGCATGAAATTTGACAGGCGAATCGATCGACTTCACAGTGATCGTTGATCTTATTGCGAGTCTTTTTGGGGGTTTTAAGGTGATGCGAAATACCGTCGCCGATAACAAAAATTGTGCTGAATGTCGTTTCGAGACCGCAGTCCGCCGACGAAATAAACAATTGTCTTCCCCGGTGGAATTGACGGACGCAGGGAAAGATACTTTTCTTTTTTCATGGCGCTCTGCAGTTTCAAAACGGCATTAAGTACAATTTTTGTTTTTTTAACAACGACTTTTCTACTTTTCTAACTAAACATCACAAGTGTTATAAAGCAATGAATAAGGTTTTTTTATAAGAATTTCTAATAACTTCTTCTCCACATGGATCCCGAGATACATGAGCTTAAAATTGTCTCAATTAGCATGGTGTCGCGTGAAAAGCAACATCCTTTTTTAAAAAAAATATATATTTCCAGACCAGTGTATTAGAATTTTTTTTCCTAAAATAACATTACAACATTATCAGGGGCACATAAAAAAGAAAAAATCGTATTGTGCTCATAGACCTTTGAAGATATTACGAGTTAAAGGAGTTTCGAACCTGCATATGAATAGATGCCTCAACCATTGCTAGCATTGCTAGCAGCTTCGAACCTGCATATGAATAGATGCCTCAACCATTGCTAGCAACATGTCGCCCACTACCTCGCACCATTAAGGAATGGCGATCTGTGACGTATTCCCTTAACATGAACTCACGTCTCCACCGTTTTAATAAACATTCCGCCGCTCGTTCATTTTATAATACGTGTCCCTTTTTATTTCGCTCGGTCATTACAATATTTTGCGCAGCGTTGCGAAAAAATAAAAAGCAGTCGCCGCAAAAATAAATATAAATAAATTAAGATAGATGCAGTGCATCTCAGTGACTTCAAAGACGGAGTGATTCACTGCCGGGCGTACGAAGTTTCAAAGAAAATTAAATGTCCGACAAATGCGATCGAGCAACGCTCCGCGTCTCTTTGACGCACGAGGTGATAAGAAATTGAACAGTGGCTCAAAGGGGTTCGTCGGGTCCCATTACTGCAGTGTAACGGAGGCGTTTCTCCCAAAGAGATACATGACCAGCGGAGTGTTCAGAGAAAATCCTAGAGTGAAGAAATAGGAAGAGGAACTGATTAAAAAAGAGAAAAAAAAAATTTTAGAGGTATAAAATGCGACATTCGCACTGCCGGAAACGACACTGGCCGACGGCATAAATCGTCGTGCTCGAAACGTAAAATATCGTTCCACATATCACGAAAGGCTGCAACGGTAACTGCTGCTTCTGCTTGGTGCGGGGAATTGGTGGCGCGTCTCGTGCACGCTTGCGAATCCGTACAGGAATTATTAATGTCGCGGTCGTCGGAGTTTCGTTCGCGATACTCGACGATTCCTCCGGCTGACGGGTACCGTAACTAATACGCTATATGCTCCGTGCAAGCGTATCGTTATAAGTTGTACCCGAGTCGAAGGCGCCGCGGGACTGTCTTTCCTCGCCCGAGACGTACCTTCGCCGTACTTCCGGTTTCTACGATTATTCAAGCTCCGAGTCGACATCGTTGAAGCTTCTAATTAGCACGGGGAATTAACTGGCGACCGTCCCGTCTGGAGTTGATCGATGCACAAAAGCTAATCTTCATAAACTCGTCGAAACAATTAACGGACATCTGGCTCGAAACGCCGAAAGGAGAATGACGCCAATTAGGGCAACTGCGGGGTAAAACGGACCGAATTCATCCGTAATTGCACCGCTGGGTTTCCATTTCGCTTTAATTTTTAAGTTTTGTTTTTACACGATTCGTTTCGAATACTGAAGATTTTTCGCACCGCCATCGCTCTCGAGCACTCGAGTTGTACTATGTGTTCTTAATTACTGAGAAGAATTACCCGTACCGAATGTCTAATTGCATACCGTGCGAAGGTATTTTAAATTGAATATATCTCGACATAAATTCCTCTCTGTACGATGTTTTTTTCTTTTCTCCCTAACTTTCACGGCCGAGAGCAGCGCGTATATTCTTCTCTCTCCTTTTCACGTCGCGAGCCACTTGAGAACGTGGAGCATTTTAATTTTCCACGTTTTACGAGCCATACCAGAAATCGCTGAAATATATTAAACGTACGGGACGACATCGACAATTTAACGCGCTTCAGCGTGGGATTATTCAGTCCGGCGAGTTATTTAAATGGCTACTAAATAATCGGACACATGCCGTCCGCACTCGCGAGAGTGACTTCGCTTGCCCTGGCCGCCAATATATACCTGACAAAATTTTCGAGTAAACTGACGGAGTTTCGAAGGTACCAATTTTTTGTTTAATTTACGAATTTATCGAATCCTGCCTCAAAAAAGGGCGAACAGTCAATCCACCGATTTTTATTTTTTTTTTCACGATGCATGAAATAGTTTGTGGACGAAACATCGGCAACACGTCACTTTCGGTTTGAAAATGTCGGACGTGATGTATTTTCGGTATGACGTCATTCCCGGCCGAAAAATGATATTTTCAAACCGGAAGTGACGTATTACACAATAATAAATAATTTCGTCAAATCGGAATACGAAGTTTCGTAAAAATAATTTTGTTAAATAAGTAACAAATTCTTTTGTTCAGGTTCGAATATACCTGTCCTTTTATTTACCGTGTCATTAACAATTTTAGTTTGTACTTTTGTTTGTAAAACTTGGGCCGGATAGTGCGATCGGATAATTAACAAATAAAAGATTGTGGACTATTGTGGACGATAAGTTCTCGTAAAAATAACAAACTTTTTTTAAAATATGTATCAACATGACCCCACTTCCGGTTGAAAAATGAAATTTTCAAACTGGAAGTGACGTAACCACGCCAAATCCATAGGGAGGGTGCGAAGCTCCCGATCCACAGTAAACTGCTAGTACATAATAAAAGAAAGAACAAAACTGCTAACACTGCAAATTCGCAAGTCGGCTTCTCGGCTCTTCTTCTTCCCTTACGCTTCGATGCCCGGAGAACCGACAACCGCCGGTGGTTGGGTTTTCGAGATAAGTCGGATCGAAAGATTGCTGGAAGGAAATGGCGAAAGGGATGAGTAAAACTGGATAAAGAAAAAAAAACCAGTCTCAATAACGGACGGGAGATGTACAGCCGGAAAGACTCGGCGAGGCGAACGAGCTCACTGCCGTATTTGTATTAATATATTCGACATTTTCCCGGAGCGACGGGATAAAACCGTAGTGACGGTCGCTTAGTTTCGGCACCGCTTCGCTGTACATACTGCGGGTGGAATTATTAATTCGGCTAGATGTTATTACGGGTACGTCACATGGAATTTTTGATAATGAAACGCGCCAGACCGAGCGGTCGGACTTTTGACATAAATTGATAAAATCGATTTGTCAGTTGCATAATTTATGCTGTAACATTAATCACATCGGCTCAACGGTGCGCGGTGTACCGGTGAAAAATATACTCTCCAGACATTTATTGTCGATTATTTTTCAGATGAAACATGTCTTTATTTTTAATAGGGTAAGTCAGGGTGATATGGTCACTCGTAATATCTTTTAACGTAACAAACTCATGGCGCTGCCACTTGTACAGTTTTTAGTACATGCTGATACGATATGATTGCACCAAAAATTCTAAGATGTGCAAGGGTCAGTACGATATGCCACGTGTCGAAAACCGTTCTATTTATAGTTTGGCATCTGAAACATTTGACGGAGGTAAGCATTGTCTTTCTGTAGTTCATGTAGACAACATAAAAAATACTAAGACATGTTTTCTGCGATCCCTCTATGCTCTCAAGACCTAATCGACTACCAATATTACTATGGCCATATCACCCTTAGTGTGCTCGTGATATGGCCGATCGCAAATATTTATTTATAGAGCTGCAATTAAATCACGAATCGAAAATGTCGAAAGTTCCGAGTGAATTACTTCATTTCGATGTTTCTAGAGTTGATTAAAATGAAAGGTTTTATTTTTAAACGTTAAACCTCCAATTTTCATTGTTTAAAAAAACATGACCATATCACCTCCACTTACCCTATAAAATATGAGACGCAATGGATCTCTCGATTCGATGAATCTGATCGCAAACACCGACGAAAATTTAATTTTCGTTTCTGCCACGGATTTCCTCGTCGAACATCGAGCTATCCCCGATATATCGAGAAAACAATCCCCGCCTCGCAAACTCTGCTGAAAGCCCAAACATTTTTCCACCGTGTAAAACAATCCGGTATCCTCGCGCTTTTTTCCAAGCGTCGAATATATTTTTTGGATAGGATATTTCTTTCATTTGATGCACCGGAAAACGTATGTGCTTGATATCATCCAATCGTTCGGTGGTAGGCGATAGGTGACCGGCGAAAATGCTGAAAGCGCTCCGCCAGCATCGCCGGGACATATTTGGCCGAGGATCGGCGCGGCCATACACGTCCCTTTCTATTCTCCGCGCTATCGTCCTTTATTTCCGCTCTCGTCGCATTCCTTCATATATTCTTTATTTCCAGGGTGCACACAGAGCGCCGGGTCTCGAAGACGCAGCGCGCTCGGCGGAGGAGAGGGCGGCCGAACCAATTCGGTCGCTGAGTGCCACGAAAAAGGGATCGATTCGTCGACAAAGAGAGAGCTGGATGTACGCGAGAGGGAGGACAGGAAATCCCAGATGAAAGCGAGATAGATCGGGAGCGCTCCCTCCGCTACGTATAAGCCAGAAAGACGAAAAGCGAGAAAAAGGAATAAAAAAAAAAAATAGAGCATATAGAGAGAACGGATGCTGGGGGCACGCGGACCGTAGCCCCGTCTTTCCGCCAGCCAATTGTCTCGATATTAAACTGCAGAGAATCCATCCCTTTGCCCCTCGCCGCTCGCCGCGCTTTTCTACCTCTCCGCCGAGCCAACGCCACTTCTCGCCTATGCGCACCCCTTTCGCCTACCGAGACCGAGAACCGGATGGCTTTTTCCGAGGCACCGGCATCTTCCCGTACGTCCCTCCTTTCCCATTCCAATCTCGCATCCCTCGCGATGATGGTAGCCGACTGTCGGAGCATCGAAAACCAAAATAATACCGGTGGGGTGGCGGGCGGAGAGCTTCTCGTACAGAGACTTGGCACGATTCCCTATCTGGGAAGACAGTCGAGGGGGAGTCGGGTTGGAACCGAAGACGCGGAGGGAAGAAGCAGAGGCGGACCGGTCGGGGAGGATGAGTGGCGAACTAGAGAGCGGGTTGCCCACATGGACGAGTCACAGATAAGCACGTACTCCGAAAACACCAACCTCGTTCGATGTCCGCGACTAAAGTTTGCCCTCTCGCTTGGCGTTCCCGGGAAAGATATGACCGGCAGTCCCCCCAGCGGTAAAAGCAGCTACGCCACCCCATTTCGGTCGTGGAAAGCCCGGCGGTGTGTGGATGCTGACGGGAGCGGAGGATCGGGAAATAGTAGAACGGCCAAATGTTTCGGGAGGGATGATGTAGAAACACGGAGATCCGGAGGGAGGAGAGAGTGGCTTAAGGGGCAGCGGGAGAAGGCATTAGAGGACCGAATTGAACGCAACTGGGAGATACGTGTGTGGGGGAAAAGGCGAATTGGCGAACGAAATAAAAGAGACGTTGGTATGTATACGGCGACGGTGGTTTATGATTAACAGAGGCGCGTGGGACAGCAATGAAAATATGAGAGAACGAGGAACACGGGTGTAGAGTAGCGGGGGAGGGGGGAGAAAGAGACGGGGTAAAAAAGTTGTGAAACGAGAAAGATAAAGTCACAATACAATCGCAGAACTGAGTCTCGAGGGTGTTTCCTTTCCTTTTTTTGTCGTGGCTGGCTTTGAGGCCCGCGGAGCGAGTAACCACGAGATGATCGTCGAGGGGGTCGGTGAGGGGGTGTATTTGTAGCTTCCCGTTGTTTTGCCTCGGGAGCGCAGAAATATACATTTTTCTCCGAAGGTTGCTGATGCCGCTGCTGGCTCGTTTCGTGTTCCTTGTCACGTCTACTTTCATCCTTGTAGCTTCTATTTCTCTGCCACTAGCTCGATGTGGCGTTTTCATTCTCTGGTGGATAGAGCTTTGCTTTTTTTCTTCTTCTTTTTTTTTTTTGCAATCGCAGGTTGTCCCGGAGAGGGATTAGGATAGATACTGTCCCACCGGTGAAACGGATGTAAGCCGCTCGAGACTGTACACCCGATGAGACACCGGATTCAACGGCTGATGGAGTTACACTGATATTTTATTTTGGTTTTATTGTTCACGGCCGACGCACTACAGCGGAAGGGTTGATGAGAGGCTGTACATTATTTAGAGAAACACCGGAAGAATATTATTATTTTTATCATTCGCCGTTGCAAAAGTATGACTGGCAATATATTTCTCGCTTCCCTTCCCCTTTTTCGCATCGCCACAGCCTCCTGCCTTCGCCTCTCCGCCGTATCTTTTTTTAATTCCATTTTCTCCCTTCTATTTCCTCGAGGCCGGCGATGGATCGTACTTGGCAGCCCGGAGGTATTAAATCCCCCGGAGAAATGTCTTGTCTTCCGGGGCTCGCGAGATGCGAGATGAAATTTGGGACGAGTATGTACAAGACTCGATGATCGCTTGTGACGGCTCGGTTATGAAAAATGTTTTCACTCAAATTACAAAACAGCGAGCAACGTGAGCCGACGGGACGTCGTACTTTTGATATCCCTTCGCGAGGATACATGTACGTGGGGGGAGAGCGGGGCAAAATGGACCAGTGTTATCGATTCGATACGAGACCTCAGTTTTTCGTTTACCCCGAAAAATGTGCGAAAATCGTCCGTTTTGCCTCGGTATTTCATTTCGCCCCGCTATCTCGCCTGCTGCACTCGTCTCCCTTCCTGCCAGGAGTTTCGTCGCGGAAGCACGTAACAGGTGAGGTACGACCGGGATTCTTTCGGTTCTCTGTTCAACGCGAAACGGCGTATTGCGCTGCAGCTATTTCCGGCATTCCGATCGCTTCAATAAAATTCGGTTCCTCTGCCTGTAAGCTCGGTATTCTTCGGGCGAAATGGGCGATATAGTCAAGAAGCAATACCCGTAACTATGAAAAGGCTCAGTCGGTAAAATGAAAATGCACGAACGCTTTTTACCCCCCCCCCCCCCTCCCCCATCCTATACTCTGCCTATTCGTCGGGTTTCATTTATATGATTTACGAGAATTACGCAGTCTACGGGACGCGAGGAGGTATTAAAATCCGTTTAGCGAGAGTGCGCGACTGAGTCTTTAAAAGAAAGTTCCACCTCACCTTGCTTCGGTGGGAACTCTTCCACCCTGCTTTCTCAACGTTCCGTTTCTCTCCTCTCCCTCTACTCGACCCACCAATCCAATTCCACCAGGACCTTCTTGTTTTCTCATCCATCTCCGAGGCCGTAACTCACACCACGGGAACGCTTCCCATTGCTTTTTCTCACTTCCTCTTCATCCTTGAACCCCCACAATTTTTCCCTTCTCTGGTCCTTGTTTTGTTATGCATAAAGTTGTTTTTATTTAATGTTCTTCATTCCATTCCTCTCTTCTTTCTGCCATACTAATGCTGATGACCTCCATTCCCTCCGAAGCATCAGCCACGGAGCACGAAGCAAAGGAAAATGGGGCATAATGGACCCGTGTCCTTCGTTTCAGCTGAGTCTTTATTTTACGTCCCACGAAAAAAATTCTTGATAGTCCGTTTTGCCGCGATCTCCATCCACGCTATCTCAATCCTCGCATCTGTACACAGCGTTCTTTCGCATTCTTTCGTCCCTCACTTCATTCGTGTATTTTTTTCCTCCCGCTTAGTTTCGCCATTCTCCCGTACACGACCGGTATCGAGCTTGTTTATCTCCACTCTTCATTCCTTCTGTGTGGTAGATTTTTTTTTTTTATTATTTGTCTTTGTTGTTTTTCTTTAATTTCATTGTTTATCCTTTGTTCCACCGGCCTGGTATTTCCATGCATTCTTCGCCGCTCCAATCCGCGAGGGGGCGATATCATCGTGGGCTTTCATCCTCCCCTACAGAAATCTCGCGGGCGAGTGCGAGCCTCTCTTGTTCCGGCGTTCCATTTTTCCCCCTCTCCCTCTGTTCTCTTTTCCCTTTATGTACTTTATATCTCGAGCTCTAACGTGTTTTTTCCGCGATTTGTTTATATTCTCTCCCGCCGATGGGCATCCGGATTGTGCTCTCAGTGATTGGATGCTAGCTTTCGCAGAGTCGGGCTACGCTGCACGTTAAACCGTGGTATACGACCTGAGAGAATGAAACTTTCCATCCGACGAGTGTCGGCGAAAGATCAATAGTCAATGCGGGAGTCACGCCAAACAAGAGCCCCGTTTATTGCAAATTATATCGGGTAAAAGTGGCGAATATGACCAAGGCTGATAAGCGCGCAGATCGATGATAGACGAACCGGGCCATATTCACTCCATTTACCCATCGACACATCCGTCGCCAGATATTCAACGCTCTCTCGTATCTCGCGAGATTAACTCGATATTAATTTGAATTTTCAGATATTTATTATTAATCAGTGAATAAAACAATCTATTCACTGAATTTCGGATCATCTGCCTCGTTGTTCATTTCCGTGAAATCTCTATTTCTTTCAGAGTCGTAATATTTCTTATCGCAGCCCCGGGCATTCGTTATTCCCTCTGCGATGAAATCCCTCCGGTACGGCTTTGTCCATATTGTTCTTTATTTATCTCGATCATTTATTCCCTTTTACCGTCGGCCACTGTAAATCAAAGGACGAACATTCCCGGATGGCCGGCTCCTTCTGATCTGCAGCAGGTGGCGAACACGCGGGGTCATTAAGCGAGCTGCTGCGCACCGGCCGAGCCGAAGGAGAACGTTGTGGCGTCCGCGGTCCTGGAAGTGCTAATTGTATCTGGCACTAAACATCCTCTTCCCTTCCCAAACTGTTTCATCCCTTGTTCGCGGGTGTTCGACGCCGACCGCACTCAGATATCAAGGAGTTCAACCTCCTCCCCAACGGTAATAATGGATTCTCGTCGGTCTTTTGTTATCCCCTCGAATCACTTGACAGAAGAGCAATTGATATTAATTTCAATTGCATGGAAATATTTCTGCGGCCTCTTCCGAAAGCGCTCGGAACTCCGGCTTTTATTACTACCTTTTTGTCATTTTCTTTATTTTTGGGCACTTGCCTTATTATCCTCCATCATAGCTCAGGGATCTTAAATCAGGGAAGAAAGGCGCGTGAGAAAATTCTTAATTTATTGTATAAGACATTTTCGTTGTACGTGAGGACGTTGAGCCGGGGAGCATCATTCAACGGGGAGAACCCTCGGTCGAGTCCTCATACCCATCCCTTTTTGGCCCGCGTCACAAAAGCTCCGGAGAGCAGCGAAGCTCTTTCTCTCGCTTCTATCCATTATTCCGCTCTCCTACCTTCCACAATATCCCCGGGGCTGTTCACTGGAATTCCAATGCTCGTATGTACATTACCGGGCGACAGGGCGTATGCGAAATATAAAACGCCCGGAGTATTGTCAGAATTCCTAAAGTGACTATAGCGAATTCAACTCCATTATGTATTCCTTATTATACCTAATTCCATTACTGGGGTGTGATCGAAGGAAAATAATTTATCAAGTACGCAATTAGGGAAGCATCGATGGATCAACATTTTGTTTTTTTACCAAACGTTAACCCTCTCGAGTTTTTCGCGACCCCGTAAAACTTTTCAATGCTGGAGAGCGAGGCAAGATGGACCGGCTTTGTCAATTTCTCACGGGAGATAGAAAAAAAAGTCTCATCTCAAATGGAAAACGCGGCTCTGTGTTGCAGCGCTCCTCTTATTTTTCTTACTTCATCTTTTCATCTGGTTTACATCGCTGAGGCATCGTAAACTGAGTTCGGATTGGACTTTCGTGTCCCGGAGCTACAAACGCGAATGGGCACGCGATACCGACAAGAAGATGAAGAAGAAGACAAATAAAAGTCTTCACAATGGTCGATTGTTGTTGGCATAAACTTTGTATGGGCAAAGGTCAGCTGCACCGTTAAAGTACGAGACGAAGTACGAGACGGAAAGTTGGAGCTAACCTCGGAGATAAAAATACAGGGAAGATTTCCAGATTCGTAAAGAAATCGCTGGACAAGTTTGCAGTTTGGAATTCCAGACATTCTTAGCTTCCGTCTTGTTTCCACTGACAGCGTAAATGTGGTGAGTCTGGTCCGGTCCATGTTTCAGAGATTCACGTGAATTTTGGGGTGGTCCATATTGAACACTCTTCACCATAAACTGAGAGAAGGATTTAATAGAAATCACCATAAATCTGGTAAATACAGATAGAATTTTGAGGTACATGGGAACTACAATGACATCCTGGCAAACATTTGTATTGAACTTAACAAATTCGGCTAGAAAATATGTTAATTTTCGCTATCGCAGATATTACCTGTATATTCCGTAATTGTAGCTAGAATATAGTAATCGGTTGCGCTGCGATCGCGAACCTTTTGTACGCCATACCAGCATATGTCAATTTTTTTTATCCATACATACATAAACAATTTTTGTAAAATATATATTCTCAGTTTTTATCCACGAAACTCTCAGTATATTGAATGAATTTCGTTTAATCCATGTTAAAATTTTACAGCTACATTTGTAAAAGCAGCCAGATACGAAAAATTTAGCCAACCCGCCTTCTGGAAAAAAAATTACCATATGAGTTGGGTAAAAATTGCTACGGTGACTGTCAAAATTTCACATATCGCCAGTGATTGCGCTGGTGTGCAATGTTGCTTGGTCCCAATATACCATAAGACCTGGCAGTGTTTCCGAGACCCTTCTCTCAGTGTATATTTGTTTGTCTCATTGCGAATCACCTAAGAAAAAATATGAAACACATTTCTCCGATCAGTTCTCCGACGAGTGTCAGCGACGACGCCTCAGCGGAAACATTTGTCGAGTGTGCGTCATGCAAATTGATATTGCTGGACAACCCGTCGGGTGTGTGGATACCGTGACGATCGGGTTAATCAGGGTTCGCAGCGAGAGGCGAGAGACGCGATGCCCGAATGACATTCCATTTGGGAAGCGGAGCCGGAGCCACTTTCATTACCGGGTAGGACACGTCGGGACAGAGACACGTGAAAGAGACAGCCCGATGGAAGTGGGGCAAAGACCGATAGAGACAAAAAGTGTTCGAGAGAAATTGGCGGGAACGGCGGAGAAAGACGGATAAATGGAAACCGCGGAAGCCGGAGAGAGGATCGCGCGGTGGTGCGATGCTGAGGTTGCAATGGGGGGAAAGAGTGAGGAGGAAGATTTAGTAAGGTAACGTATACCGTAGGTGCGAGGGACAGATTGAGAAAAAGAGAACGACACAGGAGGAAGCCGGCTACTGATGGTGGATGAAGAACGGGATTGGGAACGGGGCGGAGGGACGGAGAGGAGTTGCGGTGGAAGGGTCGGCGACGGGAGAATGGGAGGGCAGGGCAGTGGATGAAGGAGAGAGGCTCGGAAGAGGAAGGATGAAAGAGAGTTAATTTGGTGTTATATAGGAGAGTCGAGATTCGAAGGAGATTACTGGAACGCTCGGACTGCGACCGAAATGCTGGCTAGCTGCTGGCGTCGCTGCTGCTTCTGTTCGGGGGTGGTTCTCTTCGTTTCTCCGGGGCCTTCTCTCTTTCACTGCTGTTTCCGGCTGCATCGCTCCGCAGACTTCTTCTGCCCGATGCCGGGCTTTCCTCGGCGGCGAGATTAGAGATGACCTCCGACTCTTGCCCCCTTCACGGACTTCAAGTCACGGCCACACCGGTATTAAACGCAGCTAGAGCGCTCGATGGCCTCGCTCGCAGATATCCCGGCGGAAACGGGTTTAACCTTCGGCCGGATGCTGCGGAATTATTTTCTTTTTTTTTGGGTAATTTACTAATTATGATGGATTAATTAGAGAGACGGTAAATTCAAGCGATGGAGATAAAAGGCCGGCGCCGACTGGTTCGATTATTCAGAGGTGAGAGGGCGCGCGGTCGGAGCCGACGGAGGGAAGTTCTCCGGGTCAAAAAGAAAAAAAACGTGACGGAGCAAAAAAAATGTCTTGGCTACCAGCGACTGCTGTGGTTTAAACGACGCGACGCTGCCCGCCACCCGGCGTCTGGCTTATCTATGAAATATGTATGAAAGCTCCGGACATGTTGTCCCAGAGAGGAAAACGACGGTGGAGAAGGTTGGAGGAAAGATATATAATTTTGGGAGAGCGTGGAGCTAACTCGAGTTTCGCTATGTAACGCGCGCCTATGAGCGCCAACTTTAATCAGTTTTAAATCGAGTTTAAAAGTTTAGCCAGGCGTTTCTCGCGGAGACAATTGGTCGCTGCCTGTTCCTCTCTTCCTCCTTCGTCGTCCCTTGCTCACCGTCTTTTCTCGCCATTCTCCCATCGCTATCTCTCCATCCGCTGCCTCTGTTTCTTCTTCTGTCGTTCGCCTCTCCTCCTACATTCCCGTCTCCTTCTCCCACTTTCCTTCAGGAGTTCCCTCGATAGCTTCGGAAAACCAGTCAGCCGTCTTTTCACGACAGGCACGAACAAGATTCGCGGACTCTACTGCTCTGGGCTCCGTACGTATAAACGGCGCCCAAACGGCATCGCTCTCGGCCAGAGCGAAAACGAGATAGAGAGATATCGGACAAACTTTATGGAACCAGCCAGTGGCTCCTCGTCGACGTCGTTGTGGTAGTTCGTAGACGTACTCTCGACGCTCTTGTAGACCCGGTTAAATTGGTTTTATTTCGGAACCAGAGCTGTCGTATATACTTCCGGCTCGTCGGAGGACCTCGGAGCTTGAGGACGACAAATAAAAACTCCGCTATCCGTACGTTTCTGACGATACCGCGCTTCACTTCTTCGTTATTATTTGCCAGATCTGCGTGTGTTCGATCGTTCCATGGCTCTATGCAGCAGACTCGCAAAGTTTTCAGACATGAGGTTTCCGGAAGTTGGAGCTCTCATAATCAAACGAGTGCCTTTAAAAAGCGTTTACGCAAATTCCTTTCTTGCCTAAACGATTCTTTTTTATTTAGGACCAGTTAGGCTAGTGCGAAGCGTTTGGTCCTTCTTGATCGTTACGTCTTATCGATACACAGAGATCGGTGGATGCGATAGGCCATTTGTGTACTGCAGCTTGTACACTCGATGAAGATGTCTTATCTTGGCCCATTGCAAAAATGAGGCCGAACTTCCTCAACTTTGCGCGAATTGGGTTGATTCTTGGCAAAACGACTCTTCCACGCTCGAAGGGCCGAAAAATAAGCTCCTCGGGGTTTTCGACCACTATCACCCGGCAACCTCGTTGCGCGGACATGCGCTCGTGGTCGTTAAGGAAAACGGAAGCGGTTCAGGCAACGAGAGGGTTGTATATCGAAGAAGCTCTTCAGTAAACGTCGTCGTAAAACGATTTTATTTCGAATTGTTTTAAAGGGGGATTATTTGTCCTCGCTGGTGTAGATAGCGCTGGTGCGAGCGAACAGAGGTAGTCGGAGCGAGTTTTGCGGGCTCGAGTGTAATCACTGCTCATCGGTACTCCGGTCACGATCAATCGGGTTTGACCGAGACCGCTCTTCTCCATCGGTTATCTCGATTTTTTTATTTATTTTTTATTTTTATTTTTTTTATTCCCGTGGCGTTGTATTTATTTAATATAAACGGAAAATACCGGGAAGAACGGTCGAACAGTTATGCTGCACTAGAACAACAAAAACCCTTTTGCTGAGCCGATAAACGAGCCACCGTTTATAACGCGTACAAAACGTTCCAGAATCCGGACCGCGGCATCGCTTCGATGAATTTAATGTTTACGCAATCGCTTTGTAAACACAACAGATGGATTGCATTCGAAAAATTTGTTCGTGCCGTTTACGAAAATAATAGCCTCATTTGACCGAAAGCGTGAGGGGCACGTTAGCTGGACGGTGTCCGAAAAACCGTGGGGGTTGAACGGAGACCCGAGAGAACGATGCGGAGGCTGCAAACTAGTAACGGGGGACAAAATAGCCCACCACTAATTTTGCCGAATAAGTCATTGGAACACTGGAGAAGGTAAAATGGCAAGCCATTTTGGCCCGCACGACGAATTTTCTCGGACGCATGGAATAATTATTAAGAATTTATGAAGTAAGCGTCGCTTTTGGTAAATCGTCGATTCATAACTTCCGACTGACCTAGATAACGAAATTCCCTGTTTTTTCCGATCCGCCCGTAAATGCAATTTCCGTTACTATGTTATTGTGCCGGTATATTCGGACTCTGTTAATTCGCAGTATGTACAAATTTATTTTCAAGAAATAAATAAAAAAAAAGATGGATATATATGTCGGATGTAATAAAAAAAATTGACTGCGACGGATCGCGGCTCCTGATGCTTGTGCGGTGAAAAAGTATGAGTGGGCGAAGGGAGGAAGACGAGAGGGCAGGATGAAAAGGTTTTCGTTAGTACATAAAACGAGTGGCTGAGGGAATGCGAGCGGGACGATATCGAGAAAACTTCTTGTATGAATAAAAATGTCGAGATACGTCGAAAAATATTTTTGAATGTTTTGGCCCGTGAATAAACTCGGCGGAAGGGTAATTCCAGCTCTCGTACCGATTCACCCGACTTCCGAATCGATTTCGCTATTATGCGATGAAGAATCTTTTTTTTATTCTCTTCGAGTCCATGCCATATTGATTATGTGGGAATGACGAGCTGCCGTAAATACACCCTCGGCAAACCTGTGCCACAGCTACAGGCGCACAACGACAACAGCCATCATTGTACACCCCAAAGCTTTCAGTCGATACATATTTAATGCGTCCCGGTAGTCACGCGAATACTCCGAAAATCCGACCCATGTATTCACAATGGAACCTCGAACAGCCACGCAACTGGAGGAAGAATATTGAAGATATCCTTCCCAGAGGAACGATTTACTCGAGAGATGAAAATGTCATTAGTTGGGGATTGAAGCGTACAAGAGAATACCGGAAAAACCGGGATTAAACGTCAAATTACGAATGCGGTGATTCGTGACATTTAAGTTAATATCTTACCTTAATTTATATTTAAGTTAATATTAAAGTATAAAAGTATAAGTTATGTATATTTAAGTTAATATTTTAACTCAATTTATATTTTACCTTAATTAACCCTGACACTGAGGCCCAGTTTTCACACCGTCCAGTTGCGATTTGCTGCCAAGTGCGTCATGTTAGAAAAAAGCTGAAAATTAATTAGCACATGACTTCCCGATTTCTTTCAATTTTGCGCACAGCATTCTCTGCGAGAAAGTTTGCTGATCGATTTTTGACTTCCTCGTAGAATAAGGTATGGGGAAAATTGTAAGAATTAAGAATGCTATATGCAAATTACTTTACAGCTTTTTTCGTAACATTAAAAGAATTCTACATCTCATAAAATTGGAACGGAATTCTACTGAATTCTACATGTCATAAACTTGAAACGGTCAAAAGTATTTGACTATTTCAATTTTATGAGATGTAGAATTCTCGTAATCTTACGAAAAAAGCTGCAAAGTAATTTGCATATGTATTTGTATATTTGTATTTGCATAATCAAAATGGCATGGACTCGAAGAGAATAAATAAAAGATTCTTCATCGCATAACAGCGAAATCGATTCGGAAGTCGGGTGAATCGGTACGAGAGCTGGAATTACCCTTCCGCCGAGTTTATTCACGGGCCAGAACATTCAAAAATATTTCTCGACGAATCTCGACACTTTATTGATACAAGAAGTTTCCTCGATATCGTCCCACTCGCATTCCCTCAGCCACTCGTTTTACGTACTAACGAAAGCCTTTTCATCCTGCTCTCTCGTCTCCCTCCCTTCAGCCTACTCAAACTTTTTCACCGCACAAGCATTAGAAGCCGCGGGCCGTCGCAGGCAATTTTTTATTACTTCCGACATATATATCCAACGTTATTTTATTTATTAAAAAAAAATGTGTACATACTGCGAATTAACAGAGTCCGAATATACCGGCGCAATAACATAGTAACGGAAATTGCATTTACGGGCGGATCGGAAAAAACAGGGAATTTCGGTATCCCGGTCAGTCCGACGTTATGAATCGACGATTTACCAAAAGCGATGCTTAATTCACAAATTTCAGTTAGCGATTTGCATCATTCGTCTTTTTGAGGCCATGTTTTATGTATTTTTTTCCTACTGATGACGAATCTCCATTTGATGCATAAAAATCCAAATATTTCAAAATGTCATAAAATTTAAACGGTTAGATCCATCTCCAAATTAAATACCAAACATTGTACAGTGTTACTCCGTCTCCGTGTTAAATTCCAGCTCAATACCTTCATGTTTACTCGAATTAGACCGTTTTTAGTAATTTATCAAAAAAATCAAATTTCCAATAAATCTGATCTCTTGGACAGATTTTGGATAGTATTATATATTTGTATGCTGTCTTAGGTCGCTAGCTCAAAATTTACGCAAATTAGAACTGCCACACCAGTTTTCAAAAATTTCAACATCGCGTAAAATCTCGAATCGGACTACTTTAAATACTCTGACATCAAAATCTCGGTTTTTTTTAATACGAAAACATAGTTTCCTCTATGAGGAAACAAAAAACATCTGTTATGTCCTACGTAATTCGTCGCACGAATTCTTTACTTTAATTCCTCAACCAATTCTTCAATTCGAATGTGAATCCTGACAACACTGGCAACGCAGCGATGCACTGCCACCGAGGGTCCCATGCATCTCTCACACGGACGCACACGCGTACGGCCTTGCTCCCTCGCGCTTGCCACGCCAAGGTTTATGGCCTTTCCCCTAATTTTCCTAAAACCCTTTGTTTGCCAAATTCCCTTTTTTTAGTACTAAACCCTTCCACTTCTTCCGGTTCCCCGAAAAGATCTATTTTTAAAATTGTTTACCCTCTAGGATCTCTTTTTAACTACTAATAGGTGTACTAATATAGGGTTAAATCTATTATAAATAGGCAGTTAAATCTAGAATCAAATAAATTATTCTACGACCAGCGAAGCATCAACAGCACCGAAATCTTCGTAGAGCGGGCAAGGCTCTGCTCGAAATACTCTAGCCCTGCGCGCAAGAGCACTTCGATAGTAATTGGAGATCTCCGACAATAGTCGGAGCTCGCTGCTAATTACATAAAGAGAAAATTGTCTTCTACACGGAAACATTTGTACTTCCAATCATCATATTGTTTATAATACATCGAGAGTATTGTAATTTAAACCACATCGTCTCAACATTTACTTGATTGCAGCACCGGTCCTACTGACAGTTTCTCAGACGCTCACTACCTCCACCCGTCAACGATCCTTCGTAAATCCGCAGCAGTACGGCGAAGTCTCCGTCCCTGGGTAAAGGGCTAACGTCTTGACCCGAAAGCGAGACCGTTACTCTTATGATCGTCACCGAGTAAACTCACCATTCGCTCGCCCGGACGTAACAAATCCACAAATTTAAGACATATCCAATAATGTCCAACATTCGTTAAATTCCGCTGAAGAACAAACTTACGTACTGTGACCGACTCTCCCTTAGATTCCGTGAGTCACGCGGGTCATGCGAACTGCTATATAATGGAGGAACGTAATCGCGATATAGAGGGGCGAACGAAAGCTTGTTGACCTGCTAATGAGGTCAGCTCGTCAAAGACGATCATACGGAGTGGATGTGCGAAACGTACGCGTGAGATGGAGCTGGTGCAAAAGCTTTGTGGTCGGAGGGCGGGGGGGGCGGAGGGAGGTGGCGAGGGGGTTAACCGGGTTCGCGCACGGAGGATAGTAATGCATCGGAAGGTAGATTTGGAGCTTGAGATAGTGAACAAACGGGTTCGAAGGGGTGGCGTAGGATAACGGAGGCCTCAGAGTGTACCGTGTTAATCACGAGTAATCGAGACCTCGGTCACGATCGATCGGAAGCGCTGCGAAACGACGTGAGGATGGGCGGTTAGTTAGATGCGTTATGGTAGATACGTAACGGAATTGCCAATAGGTCGGTTAAGCCAGTGTGGCTCGGGTCCCGGTAACGAGCCTCGAGTACCAGGACCAAGCGTTCACCCGGTGGGGCCTTCACGTTAACTTCCCTACCGGACCAAAGTCGACTCTCATGAAAATTTATAGCCTCACACCTCTCACTCTCCCTCAAACGAGCGCTCTTTGTAAAACCAGCCAATTTTTTTTTTGCCCCACCGAGCAACCCTCAACCGGGCCGATAACGATCATAAACGGAACGGAGCGGATAAAATAGGCTCGATATTACGCTATGTACGACATTCCACCAGAGAGCCGTAGGGCTCTTAAAGAATAAAAGTAGTGATATTCTTCGTATCCGTAACTGAGTCAACGATCATCAGCGATTCAATTATTCCGCATAAACATGAGACGGGTGGTGAACACCCCGAAGGTCTTTAAATTGGAGAGTCATTTAGTGAGGAATAAAAAAAATTCTCACTAACCCAAGATCATAAATAATTTAAAAAAAGCTTATACACGAAAGTGAGGTTGATTGGCTTAACGAACATTTCTCGCCCACAAAGGCCAGCCATATTCTTCCTGTTAATAAAAAGAAATTGTCAAAAAACCGTATTTTTAATTAAATAAAAATGCAAAATTGAAAAGAAAGATAACGCAAACTTTTGTGGACGAGAAATGTTCCTTAAATGTCCAAAGCATGTTTCACCGTTGGGTTAATCGATGACCCAGTCATACGATATGCCGCCCACTTCAATAGATTCCCTCAATTGATATGAACGATGACAAACAAAATTACGAGATTTCCGAGCTCTGCCAAAACCGTCGGGAAATCAGTGATGGGCGGGTTGTAACGACGATTGTGTAAGCGCCGTTGCAAGAAGTAATAATTAAGTCTTGAGTGAGCCGTAGTGGAGGACCAGGCCCGCCCTGATATCGACGTGAAAGAGGTCTCTCAAGGGACATCGCAACGCGGGGTGGATGGCGACGGTGAATGAGAGAGACAGCGAGGGAAAGACCTCCTTTCTGTCTCGCTGAAAGGGAAAAAAGAAGGAGGGATGCGAGCAGCACCGGAGGAAGAGGACCAAGAAGAAGAAACACCGAAGATGAAGAAGAAGACACCGAAGAAGAGCAAGGAGACGAAGAAGATTCCACTCTATAGTGCCCGGTAGTAGACACGGGTAGGCGTTTCTGGCCGTGTTAGAGGCCCTCCCTTTCGTAATATCAATAAAGTATTTCTTGTCCCGACGTCAGCAGCCGCAAACCCATTTACCACCCTCCCAGTCGCGCGCTCCCGGCCGTATCGCATCCGTTCCCTCCGTCGTTCCCGCTCGCGTCCGTTCTGCCCTAGCGTTTTCCTGGCTCCGCCACATGTTTCCACCCTCACTCGCGCAACAGCAGATTGGACCGGTAGCGGGGCTCGCGTCCAGAAGAGCGCGCGCGCCCGCACACTCGGCAACACACATCGCGAACTCTTGTCATTCCTCCGGTAGTTTGCTCTCGCGAATGGATGGCCCGGATCCCCCCGCCTCCCGTCACACGTACGAGACACACTCGTATGTCATTTTATGATCCACACACGAGAAGCGTAGCGGCATCAGGGAAACGTACATAGAGCAGAGCAAATGCCCGGACGAGGAGAGGACCGCAGGGCGACCTACTCGGGCAAGCAGGGACACAATCGTAGATCGTTTTATCATCCCTGGCGCACACAGTCGAGAGATCCCTCTCCCTGCACGCCACTACTGTTTCGACTGGTGCCGCTGGCCACTGCTCTGTGGATGCTGTACACTGTGGTCCGGCGGTGAGTCGGGACCATCGGGAGACTGGCTATCTGGAAACTCCGTGTTGTCGCGCAAACACTCGGCCTCCGAATTGTTCTGGACGATACAGTGCATACAGGAATACCATCGTCGTTCGGACAAATTTGATGGTACACACAGGGGGAAGGGGCACGGCTGCAGGGTACATTTCACCGATAGTGGGGGGTGGCGGGCTCGAAACGCATTTGAAATTTTCTTCATGGATTTCCAATATGGACCCGGATGATATCCAGCTGGGACGAGGGAAAAATCTCGTAACGGCACCGTTAGGGCGGCACAGCCGCCCGTCGAAGTAGCGGCGGTGGTACCGTTTATTCCGGACCGAATGGGCGGTAGAGCTGGAGAACACACATCGGAGACGAGGAGAATCGTCGTTTGCCCGGCGAGACCGGCAAACCGGGTGCACGGTCGGACGCCGCTCGCTCGGACGTTTTATCCTAGGATAACTCGCATCTTCGGGGAGACGTACGGCAATATGATTCCCGATTGCTCTCGGGCGAATTGATGCAGAGTGCACCGCGATGGAGGGGTCTCTGAGGACCGTGAGAAATGTCTGGCGTCTGGTAACGTCTATCGTGCAGTAGACAAGACATTATATGTTTGGGGAAAAAGAAGCCGCAGGGTCATCGCTTCTTATATTTGCGGGAGAGCGGGGCATAATGGACCTGTGTCGTATATTAAGATGGGACTTTTTTTTCCATGTCCTGGGAAAAAATTGGTAGAAGTAGTCCGTTTTGCCCCGGGGTCGACTCGGAAGTACCTGGGAATATATTGAATAGACAATTAGTTAATATACTCTTTGCGCCACGCTCTGAATCCTCTTTGCCGATGCTCAAGTATTCTTTTTTTGTCTTTTTTTTCGGGCAAACTTGCAACGTTTGCAGTCCCCGAATACACGGCATAACAAAGCGACGACGCGGCACAGCGAGAAGAATAGAGAACGAAACTGCGTGTCATCGCATATGTAACCTGACTCACGTGCGGGCTTTTCGCATACGTGCCCCGTCGGGTCTACTTCGCTGGCTTTTTATACCGGGCTCGTGATACGGCGAGAAAGTCCCAGGCGCGCTATTCACGTAGCACGCGTCTCTCTATTTCCCCAGCGGATGCATTGGGAATAAAGAAAGGCGTCGAAACACGCATTCTCCATGGCCTTTGTGCTTACGTTACATCGAACCGTAGGGGGAAAAAAAATGCGTGTCTGCGGTTTGCAAACAGCGAACGATGGAGAGACAAAAATCCCTCAAACGGTGACCCCCCATCGGATCGCTCCATCGGCAAAAACAAAGGGATCGGCAAAATTCGCGGATAATTTCATCGGAGAAATTCTATTCCCGGTGCGTGCGACCCGAGCAGGTGGGACGGGCCGGCACGTCGAATGAACTCTTTCACGCATGCTGGATCTATAACAAAAAAAAAAATAATAACAATAAAATGATGTATCCCTGAGACGAGACGAGAGCCACTACCCTCATCAATCTCCGAGAGGAAGATGGCGTGGCGTGTATATCGTTCGATCTGCTCCCTTCGCCTCCGTCATGATCCTCGAGCCGCCGGGGCTTTATCTATATTTACACGGTGAAGGTATCGGTGGGGTAGCGTGAGGTATCCGTCTTACGCGAGATTTCAACGGCTGTCAACGATTGTGCGGTATATCCGCCGAGACTGGGGTTCACGAGCCGGAGGTAGAGTCATGGATCGAAGGCCGTGGAACTCTCGTGGCTGTGGCAAAAGATAAAAGAATATGAGAGGAAACCGGTGTAAGCGGGTCAGAAGGGAAGAAAGAGAAAAAGTAAGAAAAAAATGAAAGAAAAATTGCGGAAAGTCGTCGACGTCGATGGTACGTAACGCGAGAAGGGATCTCATCGTCCGTGGCACATGTCTCGCCGACGACAGGAAACAGGAGAGCCCGGAGTGAAGTAGCGAGAATAGCTGTTCTCGCAACAGCCAGAGAACGGAATATTATCGTCTTACACGTATTGTATGTACCGGTGACTGTGTACGTCGTGTCGTGAAATTGTCGGGAGAACGAGGATGGCTCGGCGACGTCTGTGACAGTACACATAACGGAAGAAGTTAGAAAACGCGAATAGCGCTCCTCCGGGTTTCGCCGCATACAGCAGTTGATGGAATTTCCATTCCGTTTCGCGGTACGAAATACACTGCCGTTCTACGAGGCGGATGCATATACGCACTGGCTGACTCGCTCGGTTTTGGAGCCCGGGGATAATTTGACGCTGATAATTAATGGCTGAAAGTAATTATTTTAACAGTTTCGGACCCAAGTTTCAGCGTTAAAAATTAAGAGAGGATTAAAACTAGTGGCAAGAATGCATAACGTTGGCATAGAAGGATGAATTGTAAAAATTTGTCGTATCCAATTTTTTATAGGCAATGTTTATAATCCATTTTCATAGCCAATTTTTTTTACGAATTTGTTTAGTAAATTATTTCTAGCCAATGTTTTTTAGTCAATTTTTTAAATCCAATTTGTTTAGTCAATTAATGATAGGCAATTTTTTAAAAACAAATTTTTATAGTCCATGCTTTATAGTCATTTTTTTAAGCCAATTAGTTTAATCCATTAGTTATAGCCAATTTTTAATCGAAAATTATTTATAGCTATTTTGTCATAGCCGACTTTTTTACGCTTACAGTTATCGCTCGGACTCCGGTCGGTAATACGGACTGAGTCACTGCTACAGACCACACCGTGCAGCGAGCGTAGCGTTGGAAAGCTCGTCCGATCGTTAAAGCTCGTCGCGTGTTTCGCTCGCCCCAACTATACCGCAGCGATCACCCCACCTTCACGGTGAGCTTCGATCTATCAACCGCTGCCACTTCCCCAATGGTAATTAAAATAAAGCAAACGACGAATTTTCCGTCACTTCGCTAAGTGGTACAATGAGAAGCCACGGCAGCGAACCGAGAAGAACGAACTCGCGCCAAGACCGAAAGTCGAGATCGAAAGTACCCTAGGATGGAATTAATTACTCGTCTCACGATTAAAACTTACCGGGTGTCGGCACTAGAGAAAGGGGAGCGAGGAAGTTGACAGCGTTAACGTTTGAGATGTATCGTCGTCCTCGTCTCCGGCATTCTGCACCGGAAGGCGCGCTCCGCGAGCCCGGCGCATCCGGGCAAGCTGAAATATCAGACCTGGAATGGCAGACAACGAGAGCGAGTTCCGGCGACTTAAGTGCTGAGCAAGTAAGTACATACCAGCGGAGAGACAAGACACTGGAGAAAGTTACACAAGAAATAGGGCAGATAACGCGCGCACATTACGCCCGCGTTGGTCCGTAACGTTGTTATCATACGTACGTTGTGCGAGTCTGCATCGCAATGGGCAAACGCGGGTGGAGCTCTAAGAGATGCGGGCCAAAGACAAACGCGCGTTTGCAACACACACGGACAAAGGAGCTTTGGCATCTCCAGCGGTTGATGCTTTAGTGCCGCGTTTCGTATCGAGGGCTCGTCGATAAGGCGAGCGGCGTTGGTCCCAGGTAGGAGGTCGTGAGAAAGGCATCCTGAAATGTTAAACTGAGGTACGAAAGGGTGTGCAAAAACCACAAAGAGCTGTTAGCCTTTTTGTCGGGGACTTATTCAACTGAACTGCGAAACCTCAATCTCCCACCAAATTAGGAATTTCACAGGCGAACCGTTCGTCCGAGCGTTCGGACGAACGGTTCGCCTCCGAAATTCCTGGACGATTGTTCGTGTAATTAAGCAAATGAATTTAAACACGTCGGAGTGGAAAGTTGTTCGCCATCTCTGATATGCCGGATTCTGTACTCTCGCACACCCGCTCCCTGCAGCTGAGTTTGCGCCGACTACGTTCACTCACATACGGCTCGCATCCTCCCTTATTGCATTTTGTAGCGCAACCGTTCTGACGCTTGCGCTACAAAATCACAGCACGCTGTACTGTAGTTGTGCACTATGTATTGTACACATATGTAGTGTGTATACGTATATTTGTACTTCACTATACAAGGATAACCCGGTTTATCGACTCGCGTACACAGGACGCACGGAGGATAAGTGCATAGCCCGGTACGCGTCGTGTCACCGGAGTGCAATGGGGTGGTTGTGTGGAAACGCGGGTTGCGTCTTTCATTCCGCAGTAAATTACTGGTATGGAGACCACCCCTGTGTCGAGTACGAGTGCACAATAAAGAGGTTGGAGCACTCCAGGCGGCTCGAACGCGCACTACATTTTATTAAGCGTTTACGCGACGATTCATGAATGTCGTGTAGCGATTTTTGTCATGGCATACGTTCTTGACTTAGGGGGAAAAAAATAAAATAATTAATAGCGATGGATTTGCAGAAATATTAACTGATCTGCGGTTTTTTGGTTTTTTCGAGATGGAAGAACTTGCGGTATTTTTAATGCGATTTTTGTGTGGCACGAATTCTGTTGAAAGATGCTCCACGAACTGGATATTAAAATTTTTATATATTTTACTGGTACAAAGTGCCCCGAGCCCCACAAGTTGAACCGGTATAATCGACATTGGGGATCAGGCAAACACAGGAAAAAAAAAACGCTCCCCGGGGCGCCGAAGAGCGCGGACCGCTCGTCCAGTAGTAAAACCCGGTAATGGTCAGACCGGCGCTGTCGGCCGAGATAGCATGCAGGGAAAAGCGGATAGCGAGTCTTTAGCGATCTTTATGTTCCAAATACTGGACGATATGAATTATGGACAATTTACAATAGCTATTGCAAATTTTTCTATTTAAATACTAATAGCTCGGTGCAGATGAAAAATGTAGCGATACCTTTTCGTACAAAAAAAAGTATACATCGCATCCCTCGCATAAAGCGGTCAACCCTGCAGCGTAATCGAATGACGAAAAAAGAAGAAAAAAAAAAGTACAATGTCAGCAGAGATAAATTGAGGCAGTGCACCCGAGGTTCGCTCATCGAAAAAAAATTCGAAACAGAGCGGAATATGCAGATGCGCGGATACGAGAGCGAAAATATTCTGTGATAACACGTATAAGTACGGAGATAATTTATTTTTTCTTTTCTTTTACACCCATTTTATAATACGTGGTGAAGAGATGTGCCGAGGCAGCATAGGGACGCCGCCTCGCTGGATGGCCTCTCGCTTTTCCCGGTTACCGCGATTTTTGCCGCGCATCATCGAGCCAGACGAAAGTGGCGAACGTGTAAGCTGCATACTTATACCAAATAGACCTCACGTACGAGCCCGGCTTCTCCTCTCCGCCTCGGGTTCACTTCCCGCATACACCCATCCCTTCTCTTTGCAAAGTTACCGCAAGGGTTTCGCGTATCCGGACAGTGCGGATCGCCGTGCACCGCTGGAATATCAGATATGCACCGCGCAGAATTTACGGAATTCAACGAAGCCCGCAGCGTCAGACTCTACTCTCTCGCCTGGCTCTGCTTCGGCTGGGGATCTCTCAGGGATTCTGCTGGCCCTATATGGATATATATGTATATACATTTTATATACATATATATTCATATATATATATTTATATATATATATATATATATATATATATATATCTGTCGCCCTCGCAGACAGACACACTCTTGCTCTCGGCTCGCCCACTCGACGTGAGAATCCGTGCGAAAAGTTTCAAGACCCGAAGTAGTGCATGACGTAACACACATATATACACTCGATGCCAGTTCCGTAATTACGCTCCGCGGCGAAATCTCGTCGTTTTCCACTTTTCCCGTTCTACCAGGACCGCGTGTTCTCGCGGCCCAAAACGTTTCGAGACTCTCCTCGGTTGGATGAGAAATAAAGGTTTTTTCGTGTGTTTTTTTTTTTTTTACGAGATACGTGAGGAATATGACGGGACTGGGTGTATCCGAAAGTAACGTTGAGAACGTCGAAAAAAATTTTTTCTCACATATTTTCATGAATATTCACAAACGTTTGTGTACGATGGCCGCTGTACAGCGAGGAGCCGTTCCGAGATCGCGGGTAAGTTTCAGTTTCGGCGCAATATCGTGAATAGTATATTTCTTCCCTGAATATCGCACAGTGGTTTCTCCTTCGTTTTTATATATATATATTTTTCTTTTCTGAATGAAAATATTCATACCCGAGACTGCCGCGTCAGAGTCACGTGCCGACGGTACGTTGCCAGATATAGAGGAGGGGAAAAAGTTTCCGGCAAGATTCATAGTGCGATAATTATAATTAACTAATGAATATGCATACGAGAGAGGGTTTGTATAGTCTGCTCAACGAGAGCGGCCTGGCAAAAACTTTCATCGATTGCCGGCCGTGTGTGTGTGATCGATTCTGGCGCGGTCGCTTCGAAGCAAGGCGGTGAAGAATGTTCGTAAATTGTTGCCGATGTTAAAAGCGGATGTTAACGTTTTGTCGATAGACAACCAGTAACAGGGAAGTGGGGGTAAAAAGTACGATGAAACATTGGCTATCATGAAGCAGGCAATTATGCACAGCAGGAAGGGGAACATGGAAGCGCGCAGTGGTTGGAATGTACGTAGTGCACCGGCCAAGTACATCGGGATAGTTTCGTCGGCGTTTCCTCGTGAATATTTATCGGGCTCGGAGGTGTCGAGCGTAGGTGTCGACTGTGTTGGAGTGCGGTGCGGATACGCGGGAATAAAGCCCAACGAAACGCGACGGCCGTAGTGTGTGTGCGATGGGAATCAACGCGAAAGAGGTAAAAGTGAATGGAGCGAGGGCGAGAGATCGGGTTAAATAAATAAAATATACGACCTTTGCTGGCGCGGCGTGACGGTGACGAAGGTGCGATAGGAGGGAAGACAAGAGAGCCTGAAAATAAAAAAAGAACGAAGGCAAAAATCAAATCAAATGGTTAATAAAAATAAACGGAGGGAGATACAGATAGAGACAAGTCGGGCGGAAACATCGAACTAAAAATGCACTGGTAGAGCGAAACTGGCTGCCGCGGTAATGCGTTCGATCGAACGAACAAGAAGCACGCGAACCGGAAGTGCGAGGGCCAGCAGCCCGTGAGCGTGTAATTATGCGTGACGGAAATTTTTGCCGATGCAGACGGAAACTATGAACATTTGTTCGTTCGATTTGTTCGTCTGTTCAGAGGAGGGGGGGGGAGGGGTTGGGTGGCGAAAAAAAGCAATGTTGAAACACGCGGAGCTGCAGCCGGAGAGTCCGGCTGGCTGCAGCGCGGCGGTATCGAAAATTCCATGGCTACCGGCGTTGAATATTTATAGGTCCCGAGGCCGGTATCGAATTATCGTCGGCACGCATTCGTCGACTCCGAGTCCTTTTTTTTACAAGAGTGAGGGCCGCGGGAAGAGGGTGGACGAAAAAAAAGAAACATACTTGCGAAAGGGCTGAAAGAGCAGCAGCCTCCGACCGTATAACTCTTATCCGCTCAAAATAATATAATAATAATATAATAGGGTAAATCGGGGTGATATGGCCATGGTTTTTTAAACAACGAAAATTGGAGGTTTAACATTTTTTAAACTTAAAATTTTTTGTTGTAACCAAGTCGAGAAATATAAAAAAAAGTAATTCACTCAGAACTTTCGATATTTTCGATGCATTATTTAATTGTAGCTCTATAAATGAATATTTGCGATCGGCCTTATCACCCCGACACTACGGGTGACATGGCCACAGTAATAATGGTAGCCAATTAGATCTAGAGAAACATCGGGATCGCACAAAACATGTCTTACTATATTTTATGTTGTCTAAATAAACTACAGAAAGACAGTCATTGCCTCCATTAAACGTTTCAGGTACCAAACTAAAAAGAAAGTGGTTTCACTGGCCATACCACCCGGATATTGCGGACGAGATGGCCACGTGGCTATCTCGCCCGCAATACCCGGGTGATATGCCGACCGCCTGCTATTGCGGGCAGTGACCCGCCACCACTGACGTGGCCATTTCACTCGTAATATCCGAGAGACATGACCACGACTAACATGGCCATATCACGCACTTTCTCGGAAAAATAGCCGCCGCTTAAATTTAGGGATGACATTTTTTTTTTTTTAGGTTAACTACGCGCCAATCTTTTCTTGAAATATCCAACTATAGTGTGCAATCTTGATTTACTAGCAAAATTATAATGTTGTATGTTTCCAAAGCGCTAGAAATATAGCTCGAGAAATTTCTGGCTATCACAAAAAAGGAATTCACTGCTCATACTGACTCTTGCACGTACAATCTTAAAACTTGTTGTGCCATCAGATTGTATCCCCATATACTAAAAACTGTGCAAACGGCGGCGCCATTCGTTTGTTTCGTTAAAAGATATTACGGGTGGTCATCTCGCCCACCCGGCCATCTCACCCTGATTTACCCTAATAATAGTAGTAGTAAAAGACATTTGTTACCTCTCTTTACATTGCTATTTCTCTTTTTTTCACAATACAATGCCATGGGGTAGGCCAATAGGCCGTTGGACGAAGTCTTTCAGCGTACGATCATAATAATAACAAAAGTAATAATAATAATTCGGTTTATATAAATTGCACCGTTGGTGGTCGATGGGGTATCACGATTCGCAAAACTCTAGCATTATGGACGAATTCTCGAAATAACATTCGGGAGATAACATCCACGAGATTTAGTCGGGGCGTACGCGTGTACATGGAGTAAAAGTGGTGAACATGGTCCGGTCCATTTATCATTGATTTACGGGCTAATGCGGGGCGTGGGCCATATTCACCACTTTTACCCGCTTCGAAGGACTATAATGGACTGCGACTATACACACACACACACGTATCCGCATAATTGGATTTTATAGTGGTTTATAACGTACTTACGGATGAGGCTAATGTGCTTAATCCTATACAGGGTTACGTGCTAATCCCGTAAGTACTATGCAGTGTCGCCATGGGATAAAACAGTTGGGGGGGGGGGGGGCAGAGGGGGCGGGGGGCGGGACCGATGTAACTTCTACAGGAAATTAATGAGGCTCTCGGTACTCTCGCTGTACTCGAAACTCTTTCGCGAAAAGAAGAAGAAAAAAACAACAAAAAACAGATCTAAAGATACGAGAATGGAAAATTTGCGTGCAACGACTTCCTTAATCTCGTCGAGAGTCAATAGAGGTTTCTCTGAATAGGCGCCATCACGTTATCTTATTATCGTCGGCCGACCGATGGAGTGCTTGCATTGTTATCCAAACGAACGAGATGAACGCCGCATTAGTTTGCAGCAGAGTGTAGTAAATTATTGGCTCTGTTTATTAATACTAAATTAATATGTACATGTAGCGTTTCGCAAGCAGATAAGGGAGCTCAAGTTTGGCGCGCTAACGGTTGAGTGAAATTGCAATATGATCCGCATCTCTCGTCGGCACGTACGAGGTACATATTGCATATCAATATGTCGTTGCCGCTGGGTCTGTCTGGCAGATCCGGTAGTCTGTACCGTTGAAGTTGCGAAAACTATAGGTTACAGAGAAAGTTTGCAGATTTAAATTTCCTTCAACATTATGCTTCTGTAATATCCTCCTCGTGGGCGGCAGTAATTGCTTGGATTTATGCGTATCGTGGAATACACCGTATCGTTAGTGTGGAGCTCGTACTTTCAGCTAGTTTTGCACTTCCCTTCATCTCGCAGGGGAAACTAGGCGCTTTGCATAATTACATATGCAAGCTCGTCGAGCGTGTAACCGTAGCCGGCGGCTCGACTAGAAGAGCACCTAATCGGAATAGTACCACGTAGAAAAATAATTAGTTGCTTCGAGTAGCTGCGTCGTTAAATATTCTCCAGGTTTATTTGGTGCGGGGTAATTCAATTTCTTGGTCCAGACAATTAATTTGTTGCGCTAACAAGTTAGTTCGTTAACAAGCGGTTAATTTGCTGGCCCAAATTTGTACAATTAAAAAACGTGATTGTAATGCTTTTTCTTTGGCCCAAGGAAATTATTCTTCCGAAGCGTATTAAAGCCGGCAGATTGTTCAACCGGTTATTTTGTTCCCTACAAGTGGGGCAATATGACCCGGAGAATATTTCATTGATCCACGTGCTACACAGTAAAGAAGATTTGTACATTTAACAAACCATTTTTGTCCGCAAACGACCATAATTATTTTGTTGATAATTTTACAACAACATATTTGTAAAATTAACATGAAAAGAATTATGGACGTTTGTAGAAAAGGATCGTTGTCATCTATTTTACTGTGCAATCGGGGTGGTCCATATTCACCACTTTCACTCTCTACCACCCACCCCGCCCTCCAAGCTCGACACTTCTGTGTCTGGTTGTCTGAAGCCTCTGTATCCTCGCGATCCTCTCGAGCACCGAAACACTCATTATCTCGAGGGCAACTGAGAGACCGCGAAAAGATTCATCCTCGAGTTGGCACACTTTTCCTAATATATTTTTTCCCCCCTTTTTTTCAGAAGATACTTCTCATTATATAGTGTCTACATTCCCAGTTGAAATAACTGTGAAGTCTCGAGGATTTCGAAGGTAGCATTTTGCGCGATGAGAACTTAGTCGGCGTTGGAATAGCGCCGGGTCGGAGAACCGGCTCAGCCGAAACAGCAGCAGCAAACTCTTGAAAACGACGAGCGAAGGAAACGAATATAGTTGCATACCGTGGGTGACGAACGAACGACCTCACCCCCGGCGGCTCCCCTCGCTCCCGAGGGTTGCATGGAACTTTCGACGCCTCTAGCCCCGAGCGCGAAGTAATCGGGACGTAGTGCGGGAACGGAGGGGGTTCTTTCTCACTTTTGCCCCCTCGCACTTTTTTCCCATTTTTTTTTTGCTTTATATTTCACCCCTTTCCTCTTGCCTGTTCACGTTTTTCTTCCACCCCGAGCTTCCTCCATTTCCCTACTCTCAAACCGAGCGTCCCGACTCCTCTCGCTCTCCTCCTCCCGACTCTTTCTCACCCTCGAATTCCCGGCCTCCTCCGTTCGCCTCGCATACAGCCACCGAGCCTCGCTCTTTCTTCGCCGGCACCGGCTCTCCCGTTTCCCCGGTCTCGCATAGCCTCGGACGCGTCGCGCTCACGTTCCATCGTTCGCGGGCATTCCCGCATAAAAAAGAAATAATAAAAAAAAAAAAAAGAAAGAGGAACCTCGGAAACCCGAGGCATTAACGCTGACGTCACGCGCCGGTAGCTTTTTTTAATTACCCAGAATGCCTGAGGCTCTCCTCGGGACAGCGGTGGCTTTGCCGTCCTCTCGCCCGATCTCGGCGTCGGCCTCTTCATCTCGCGTCGTCTACGTCGTCGTGCGGACGTCGTCGACGCCGATTCACCGACCGCGACGTTATACTCGTCGTCGTTGAGCATTCACTCTCTTTTTTTTAATTCTTTTTCTTCTTCATTCTTTTCGTGTTTCCTCTTCAAACCCCTCCCCCCCCCTCCCCCTTCCCCACCCTCCAACGCCTATTCACTGTCTAACGTACATACTTTCTTCTCTTCCTCTTCGTCTTCGCTCCGCTGTACTCGGCACCTTCGGCCATCCAGAGCACTCGTACGATTCTGCGGATTTTTATTCTTTAACCAGTTTTATTTCACCGCTTCGCTTTTCTCTTCCCGGGTCTTCTTGCTATGCTTCCTTCTTCGTTCTATCTGTGTATGTTTTTTTTCTTTTTTATTGAGTACGGCGAGCATAGCGCTGACGCACTCGAGCGAGATGTCTCTCTAATGCAACTACCGCTTTTAACGGCACGGAAGCTTTGTCGCTCGGAATTTTGTTGTTGTTTTTTTTTGCCTCGCAATTTTCGCTCTTTTGTTATCCGGCCGACGATGTACCATACGCGCCGTGTGTGATATCTGTTCGTCAAACAAATTGGGACGCAAGTTTTTCGATGAAAGGGAGTATAATAACGAGATATTGATGAGAAAAATTTCGACAAAAAGTTCAGTGAAACGGGCGAGGGATATTGCCGAATCGGGCGCCGAACCACGTATCGCGTGCGTACGGTGTTGGCTTGTTTTTGAGATATATATTTTTTTTTTCAACGCGTACGCTGTATTTCACGCATGACCGAACATTCCGGGTTTCGATGTGCTCACCGCCACGAGAGATATGCAATATAAATGGGGACGAAAAAATCACGATGTATTCGGTGAGGATTCACAATAACGCCAACCATATTTAGAATGAGAATTAAACATCGTGCACCACGAATTCGAAGAGTTTTACTCGAAAAAACGTAGCGAATTGAACCGTAAATTATGCAATTAGCAACGAAAGAGCTCGAATACTTTTTACATTTTTAAGACCGATTTTTTTTGTTTTATTTATTTATTTTTTTTAGAAAAAAATTAACAAATAGACGTCGAAACGATTCGGGCGTCGCAAATCGACGGTTCATCCGCCTGTAAAATGCCGATTGTCGGAGCGCGTCTCGGATGATCGACGCTGTTCGATCAAAGGGACGCTGTGTCTGTTGACAGGAGGCGAAAAAAAGATAGCGAACAGAAAGAAAAAAAATCGTTCGTCAAAGTGCGCTGTACTCGGCACCTTCGGCCGAGGCAGCTGGGAGTCGGGCAGAGGGAGAACGATTCCCGAGTCGAGGAGAATCGTGATTCGGCACGCTGTGATATCGAGAACGCTATCTATACGGAACGAAGCTTTTTTTGGTGGTAGATTCCGACTGGAATTCACCGCGGACTGCGCTACCGCCCGCAGCGATGGGATTCCATTTTTTTCACTCCAAAATACCTGCACTGAATAACGAACGAACAATGGAGATTCGTGGAGTACCTTTGGAAGTGATTAACAATTGCAGGTGAAACGGGTGAAAAAGGATGTTAAAAAAGATTAAAAAAAATAAAAACATGTCGTCCATGCGCGACGAATGATGGTGCTGCGGAAGCTCTCATGTGCAGCGAGATATATTGAAATTTGCGGGTATCTCTGCAAAGTGTATCTTTCAAGCGCAGGTGGCATAGAGAGCAGGGTAATGCCGAAGTTTACTGATGCTATTATAAATTCGTACGTACTGTATGGCGAAGAGACTGCTGGGACTGCCGGTCGTGCCGGCGCCCCGAGAGCCTTTAGCGAGAGTCTCGTAAAGTATCGATATCACGATACCGCTTTCAGCTCCAGCGACCGGCGAACGATGGAACTTGTGTGAAAAAGGGCGAACGACCACGTTACCGGAAGTACGAGGGGAAAAAAAGAAAACTAAACAGACGTGACATACCGAGGTGTCGATAAATCGTTAGCCCCGTTGAAAGAAGTTGGCTGGCTGACGTTGAGGCGGGATAATTAATACCATCGTGCACACGGCATACGGGGCAAAATGGAGTAGCTAAGAAATAAAGGGTACTTCACTCTAATAACGAGCGCGTTGTTTCAACACGCTTTAGGCGTGTAATTCGTGTAGTGACTTTTTACATGCTTCGTGGTTGGTTAATTCTCAACACATGTTGAAGGTTGTAAATTGTACAGGCTTTTTGTGCATTGTTTCGATACGCTCAAACTTATTCACGTATGTAGTTACTTTTTACATGGTTCTAGGCGTATTCACCTCCCTCCCTCCCCCCCCCCTTTGCGAACGCGTCTTAAAGTGTGTAGACTATACAAAAAATATTAAAAGAATGTGCATTAAATAAAATAATCTTTACACTTCAAATGCGTAATCGCTCATTACAGCTTCTTACAAACTAATAACAATGATTTACCTCCTATCTCAACCTCGTCGTATTCTACAGAGAATACAGGAAAGATGCAGTGCAAGCTTGGTTTTTCAACACGCAAGCTGACCAACACCTATTTTATTAATGCATTTTCTTGGCAAAACACATGTAATATGTGTGCTATGAGTTGTTTCAACGCACTTGACAACACCCTTGTTATTAGAGGATCCGAGAAAAATCCGAGAACGGGCATTTTTCAATTCGTCCTGACTTAAAAGGTGCCTCGTGGAAAGCATCGATGAGTCTTTATATATTTTTCGTTTCTTTCCGCACTGCTAGTCGTCGCCTTTTTTAACGAATTTGTTCAACGGCGAGTGCACGTCGCGTGCGTGAGCCACGTGACTGCGAGCGTGTAATGTTCGCGGACACTGACGCTGCACGTTGCTAATTGCGAAACTCCGCGAACTACCGCTGAGGGAATGAGTAATGAAGGAAAATTTTAATAACCGAGGTTTTTACCCATATCCCTCCGGGCAGTTGCCGAGCTCCCTCGGTATATACCCCTTTCATTACATTCATTTTTCCATGTCACGTCAGAGCACGAGAGAAACTCACTGCAGCTTTCATTCACCGAACCACTTTGTCGTAATACATTCAGCGTTGATATTGCCAACCGTGAACAGATGAACACCGAACGTGACGTTGAAAAACAACGTCTCCATGTTATCTGCTCCGAATTAGTTTGATTTCAGTGTTGGTATTAAATATCCTGCGATTTTTTTTATTCCGCAACCACCCTCTGTTGACTTCTTCAAACGTAATCGTAATAACAATATCAGTAATAATTATGATAGGGGAAAAGCGATGAACATGGCCCAATTCGATTGGCTTATAAAAAATTGACATATGGACTGGACCATGTTTGTCGCTTTTAGTCCAATAATGATTATCCGGATAATCCCTGAGCTAATTTGTTTACTCCCTCGAAGAGCCTTTTCCGCGTTTCGATCGCCGCTGTAGGAAAATTGAGGAGCGAAAATACGAAGGGAGATATAACATTAATATAATCAATTCTAAATAATAATTATCATTATTAATATTACTATTTTTATAATTCTTATACAACTGTGGATTTGTTTGTTGGCTCGGATGTTTGCCCTTCCCCCCCCCCCGTTGGTGAAGCTGACCTCCCTCAAAAACCCGATTTTCATAGTATATGGAATGGATTTTCATATGCTGTGAGCCATGCGAGGCAAGCGAGCGGGCGAGCCAACGTAACCGCTAGTATAATAATAATAATAATTATTATTATTATTATTATTATTCAGAATCGATGTTATTAATGTTATATTTCCGATAGAATCTTCGCTTCTCAATCTTCCTCTAACGGAAATCGGAAGGCAAGAGACTCTTCGTGCGTTCAAATAATTAGCTCAGGGATGATCCGGATCTAGGAGCCTTATATAAATCTCGGTCTCATCTTTCGAGTAATTCGGCGTCTATCCCGAGCCGTTTTTTTTGTCTCCCTTATCTCGCCGCAGCATGTTTTTTTTCATAAACTCGAAGGTCTCGTCTTGGGAAAATCGTTACCCGATGTTTCACTGTATATGTCCGATGGGTCATTCGTCTCTCTTTCCTCCGGTGAGTTCCATTATAGATGAAGAGGAATCTTTCACGAGAGGCTGTAACTTCGTGAATCGAGGGAGGCAAGATCGAGGGGGTGGCGGTCGTTTCACAGATATTTTTTTCGGCTTTCGCGGAAATCTCTTATCTAGAACCGCGGACTGTTTCGACTCTTTTTTTATATCTACACACACACACACACACATATAGATATATAAATACATAGAGCTGTTATCCGGGCAGGGATGGCTTGACGGAGATGAGGATCGTGTAAACCGGTACGGCTGCGGCTTCAAACCGCTGGCGGATATACGATGAGGGGTGGAAGCTTGCTCGGAAGGGATTTTGAATTTGCCGGGAGGGATGTAGGGAGCTACGATGGCCCGGATGGCCCGAACTTGTGGCTCCCCGGGGATAACCAAGGATCCGCCATACCGTCGTGTACACAACGTATACGGATATAACGTGCACAGGTACACGAGTAAGTGTCTTGTAAAGGAAACCGGAAGAGCTCCACCGTTCCTTACAGTCCAACGCACGGAAAATACCAGAAAACGATATCGTGTCGTCGTCCTTTTGAGACAGTTAAACGGGTACGCATCTTACGCGATTTATCGTCGGATTATTCGGATATAAATATGAATACATATATAAATATACATGTAACGTTCGATGGCTGAATTCGTTCGGAGAAATATTGGCGAAGCGGATCAAAAGGGATGAAGGTTTTGTGGGTCGGATAAGCGGTGCGAAATCAACCGAGCCGATCGGGAATGCCGTTGCCGATTCTGTAAGCGACGAGACGAAATACATCCGGCTCGCTCGGAGCCCCCCTTACCAATAACTATCCTTATCTGCAAGTCTTCCGAGCGATTTTATCGACTGCCGATAAACGGAAGGGTGCGCGTCGCACCGTTTAACGTGCAAGTTGAGCCCTTCTGGCTCCCTCCTGACGATATCGACGAGGTGAGTCGTCGATGCTGCTTCGTGATCCTCGTAGGTGAAATATGTGTACAGTGAATGTGTACCTTACATCTGCTCGTATATATCGGGATGTATACAGGACGACGCTGGAGAGCTTGCAACACTCACTGGGGATTCCCCGGTCGCAGGGGCTTGCCAACGAAATATGTATACATTACGTCTCTCGTGCTGCAGGATGAATGACTGCGAAAGAGGTCTCTGACAGTACGCGCTGTATACTATACGAAAAAATATGTATATATTCATGCATATATACCATAGACGGATTACGAGGAAAGCTGTAATACGCAAAAAGAATATTTATGCAGATAACCATGTTTATTTATGGATTCTATGTGCACGCACGGAGAAGTAAGTTTATCCAACCTCGGCCGGGGAGTGCGGGGCAAGACGGAACAGCCGGGCAAAACGATCAATTGTTATATGAATATTGAATGTAAAAAATAAAGTTTTTACAACATTTGTCGCCCATCATGAGCCACACTTTTTTATTGTTAACTTCACCGTTGCTTTTCAGTTAAAAAAATTGTTTTATAAAAAAGTGACCTTTGTAGGGAATAAATGTTTGTTGAATGTGCGAACCGTTCTTTGCCGTCTAGTGTAATAATTCTTCCGCTCCAGATGTTGTGCAACTGCACGGAAAAACAGAGAAGGAGACGAAAAGAGAGTAGGAGCGGGAATAAGAATTATATACTCGCCTCCCTCTCTTGTGTTACAAGGGAGGGAACGCCAGCTGCGCGCACTAGGAGCAAACAGACATCATCGAATTTCAATCGCATCTTTTTTGCCTCGTACATATTATACGAAAGAGAATTTCTGTATCTATAAATTCATGTATCCGTTTCACCCTTTCCACCCTCGCCTCAGGGGGAGGAACTGGGCAAGACGGAACCCCGGGGCAAAACGGCCCAGCCTCCTCCATTCGCGATGAAACTTCTACCGTTTTGTCTCCCGCGATAAAATAGATAAAGAAAAAATACTCATTCTTGTTCCGATTCATCCATCTTTTTTTTACACCGGACTTTATTAGCCGCGAAGCTACATATATTTTTTTTATCCCTAGAGATCCACCAAACTGCCCGCACAAAAATATAACAGTGTCTATTTCGTCGACCATTTATGTCGTATCGATCACGAGTCTCTTTTTCCGTATCCGGCATTCTACCGTTTTGCATTCATTTTTCTCCCATCCATCCGCCGTCCCGCTCCCCGCTTCGTCCGTTACTACCGTTTCGCCGTACACTTTTCCGGCGCCGCTAGCCCGGCGCTTCGCGTCACGTGCGCTGGTAGCAAAAAACTGAAGGGGATACTGACGATGAGAAAAAGTGTCGTAGAAAAAAAATAAGAAATTCTCAGTAGAACGAGAGAGCTTTCGGTACCGGGCTTCGACTCCACCCTCGGACCGGCCGACCCTCTTCTTAGGAGAGCCGGATTCGCTGCCGTTTCCTCTATACCGCTGTATTACGTAGAACCGCCGCTGCGACGCTTTCAATAAGGCTCGTGTAGAGCTTAATCCTGCCTTGGGAAGCTCGAGCGAATTTCGAGGGCGTCGGGGCGTCGCGGGACACGGATCTGCCACTGTGTCTCCTTCGAACGGTACAGAGAGAAGTGAGCGATTGTGTGTGTCTGTACGCGTGTGTGCAAGTTCGGAGGTCCCTGCTCCTCCCGAGAATCGGCAGCGAGAAATATCGAGGTAGAGAGACCGAGATTCGAAGGGAGAAACGCCGGCGAACAGCTAGGAATAGGTACGTACTGCGCCCGGGCGTACAGCTAGCTAGCCGCCTCAGAGCCACGCGATAGCGTCTGTCCGAAATCTACGAGAGAGCTTGCAAGTTGATTTGTGCCTTGATAATATATCGTCGGAGACGGTATCCGAGAGGGAGAGGGCGTGTTTCACAGTGCTAAGGTTTCCTGGCCTCATTCCCACACGCTCCTCGACAGGCGGCGAGATAGAGAGAGCGGCGCCGCGCCACGCTCGAATTAAGTGAGACCCTCTGGCAAGTCAATCGCATAAGCTCGCGCAACTTCGCCGAGATTGAGATCCAATTATTCCTGTCCCGGACAGAGTTATTCGGGGACTGAAGAATTATATCTAGTTATGCTGTATTGCATTCGAATGGAGACAGCGGGGGCTCGTTCGGTGCGGGAATGTCGGAACATAGAGTGAATGATTATTCAGAGCGCGTAGAAAAAGTAGTATGGTTTAGACTATGGGTAGACTAGAGGTGAGTGCGTGGGAAATAGTTAGGGCCGAACCGGAGATTGACGATGGGGAGAATCTGGCGTTTCGGACCCGCCCAGGTTCGGTTCGAACACTTTTCCAGACTCTTTTCCAGCCATCGCGTGGAGCCTCGAAAATTGTCGTGTCAATCAATTCCATACACTTTTGCAGACTCTTTCCCAGTCATCATGTACAGCCTCGAAAATCTTCGTGTAATCAATTCCATACAGGATTTTAAAAAATTGTAAATTTAATACACCGGACAAGAAGTTTTTTTGCAAAAACTGGCGCATTAAATTTAATGTACAATTGTGATGAAAAATTAATGGAGTTTCAGAGTGAAATTAATGTAAATTTTCGGAATTAAAGTACTTTGATAGTAAAATTAAGGGAAAGTTATTAAAAGTCAAGTATTTTTTAAAGGTTTTGATATACTGTGCGTTAATTCTTCATGATAATTGTACGTGAAATTCAATATACCAGTTTATGCTTAAAAACTTCCAGTACATTCAATTTCATACGAAGCCATCGCGTACAACCTTGACCATTTCCTCTTATACACGGTCCTGAGAAAGAGTGTGGAAAAGAGTACGTGATTGATTACACGAACATTTTCGAGGCTGTAAGCGGCGGCTGACAAAGAGTCTGGAAAATTATATGGATCAAATCTGGGCGGGTCCAAACTCCAGATTCGCCCCAACATCTGCTCCACGTTCGTCCCATACTATTTCCCATGCACTCATCCATAGTCTACCCATACTACTTTTTTCTACGCGGAAGACTAGGCACCGAATTTGATTTAAAAAATTCTCAGCGAATTTGCCACGAACTCGTTTCGCGGGGCGCGCTTCACTGCGTGAAGGCCCGAGAGATTTAAATCGAAGATTTACGGAGCATGGAGAAGCGATAAACTGCGACGAACGATGATACGAAGTTTGATGCGAGGTACACCGCGATTGAGATTTTTATTACGATCCAACCGCCGTCCTGGCAAAGGAGCGAAAGTTGTATCGGCACTTGCCGTAAAATGTTTCACAATTTTTATTTCGAAACTGTAAAATAACTTTACCGCTACTCCGCAAAGTTGCAAAATTTCGTATACCACGTGGAGCGTGTAACCATTATCAATATTAATTTTTTTTTTTCAATAACCCGACTTTATGTAAAACTTTCGGAAATGGACAACAAAAAACCAGAAAAAAAGTTAAAACTATCGGGTTCAGAGAGTCGTGTAATTCCTGATTTATGCGAATTGTCAACCGTCGAGGAGCGTGTGGGCTCTCATACGAACGCTTAAAAGCTCCGGGTCTCGGAATACCACCGAGTGACAAGTTGATTTACGCTTCGCAAAATTTTACTGATTCTCACGCGGGTAATTTATCGTCGCGGTGGCAAGGTTCTACAGCCCGCTCTAGGCTTTCTCCCGGTATTTCTCTTCGTCTCGATATTTTTTTTTTTTTTTTTTTCGGCGTTCCAGTCGAATGTCGGAGAAGGCTTTGAGCTAACGGAGAATCCACGGGGGCTGCGAAGGCGGCCATGAGCGGCGAGGGGGCCAAGTTACGCTACAGTGCACGCAATAAAGTTCCTATAAAGTTAATTGCTCGAATGAGTTTCTAGCGGGGACTTTCCCTCGGCTAACGTGTACGACCTGAAACTATGATAAACGCGGGTAATAGCGGTGTATCCCACTCTGGTGCCCGATCCATCTGCCGTCGAGCTCGTGCCCAGGGAAAATCATACTCGCTCCTTATGCTCCGGTTCTCGGAAGAATTAGCCGAACGAGAACGACCGAGGGAGAAAAACTTGAGCGAGAAACGGGAACGAAGGGCAGTCGTACGAAAGAAGTACGAAGAAGCTGAAGCGGGAGAAAAATAGATTACGCAGAAACTGAAAGGGGGAAAAAGAAGATTACGCAAAGCCTCGGAGACATTCGTTGCTATCGGAGGAAACTCGAAGATATAATAAAAAAAAAAAAAAACCCGAGTTTCCAGTTCATGACGAGTCAAATTGATGCTTCTTTGCTTTTTTCATCTTTTCAACGTTTCGAGTCCGTTAGACTTTCGAAGGACGAAGCTAATTATTTTTGAAATGCAAAATCTTGAAGATTTGCCAAAATAATAAAAGAAACGGATTACGGTTTTTGTTACCGACGGAGTCCGATTCGCACGGACTCGGGAGGAAAACAAGAGCATGCAGGAATAATGCAGCCGGCGGTGGAAGATTGAATAGGTCGAAGACAGAAGATCCAACCGAGGAAGAGAAAACGCTTATCCCATTGGGGATTCAACAGACGATGGAACGCAAAAAGCGCGTAAGAAACACCGGCTGATTCCGCGATGTCTCCGACCGAATGTACGACTGATCGTATAATCATTAGCGTTCTCTTCCGTCCGTCCAGCCCCTTCGGAAAAAAAAGAACTCGACCGCGAGCAGCGAATATACGAGATTGATGATATGAATGGCAGAACAAAAGCGGTAAAAAAAGGCCATTGGTTGGCGTCGCGTCGGGACACAGGAGGAAGGGAAGTGCGGAGTTCGAACCGCAGAACGGTAACTCACATATGAATACTTTTTAAAACATCGCGACCCGCCCGCGGGGAATCGTTGGGGGCGACGAGAGAAAAGGACGAAAGGCTAAAAATTGCGAGCCATTGGTCGAGCGAGCAGCTCGTAAAGTTCCGAGTTCAAGAGTCCGCGGTACCATCGCGGTACTCTATAGACTAAAGCGGGTCAAAACGGAGCATTGGCCAAAGCGGGACCATCGAAAGACCGAAGGTCTCGTCCCAAACGGAGGAAATTGGTCCATCTCGCCCCTGCACTCACGTGTCCTCGCACTCCTTCCACGGAGCGAAGAGATAAAGAGAGCCGGGGTCATCGGCAGGCTGTCGAAGGGAACGAGGCGGAACTCGAAGAGGACAAGTGCGCTGGAGGACCGACGGTAAAAAGTTGGAACGAAGGTGGCAGAGGTCGAAGTCGCGGATGTGGCCGGCGATGGGAAAAGCTGATGAGGGTGGGGAGAGGCCAGAGTCGGCGACAGGAAACAACCCGGGTGAAAGAAAAGAATGCCCGGAGTCGGAGAAATCGGTATAGAAATGGAAAAAGAGCGAGACGGGAGAGGAATCGAAAGGGTGAAGCGGACGTCGATGGGGGAAAAAACGTCAGCCAGATAGGGAGGGACGAAGCTGGAGCGTCGCACAGAAAGAGAGGAAATTGAACGAAACGGTCTCTGGCAGACGAGCAGCAGTGGCAGCAGCAGCGACGGCGGCAGAAATGCAATTCTGATTGCAGGCATTCATGCAGATTTCCCCGAGGGTGCTGGGGGATGTGCGCATCGTCCTTCTCTTCAGACTAGCTATCCAGAGGCTTTGGGAGGACGAACTTGCGAGGAAGCGACTACGACGACCGTCCGCGAAGCTCTCTATCCTCCGCTCCCTCTGTATCCTCTCTCCCCGATTCCGAGCAAACTCTCTACTGTCCGTTGGACCCAACGCCGTGGATTATCCGCCCTTTTCATCTAAATGACCTTACGGCCGCCTAAATGGCGTAGCTCCCCTACCATTGTCTCCTCCGTCCTCTCCCCAGTCTCGAAGCTTTCGCTTATTGTTGTTGTTTCTTATTGTCGCTACGGCTTTTGTCGTGATAATATATCTAACAGCTTCTCCACCCTTGCGTACAGCAACCAGCAAGCTCGCAGGGTTATTCATTGACCGCGCGGTAGATTACTCTTCAAAATACCCTCTTGACCGATTCCCTTCCGGCTTCCTTTTTGGGTCCGAGTGTCACGGAGCGAGAAGGCTTTCGGCAGTGCAATTACCGGGACACAGATGGAAGGACGACAATTCTGTGGTTATTATCCTCTCGTCCCTTCAACCCGCTCAGTCCTGTTGAATAGATTTTATACTTTTTTTTTCAAACGCTCCGCCACTTTGATGGAATAAAAATATGAGAAAACAATGAAACTTCTAAAAAAGAGATTCTTTCAATTTTTCCTCCCAAGTAATGAAATCTCACGTTGAAACTACGTTTGAAAAATCTTCAGGATGCATAAAGACGAAAGAAATAGAGAGAAAAAAATTGACCGGTTATTTCTTCCAAGATTTCAATCTTGCCATCGGGGCAAGAGTAGAAATATGCGATCGCTGCGTTTTCCTTGTATCACCGAGAGCCCGCGCGGGGATAAACACACCGCAGCGTCGTACGAGGAGCGTGTCTTTGAAAAATTGTTTTGAGGCTAAGCCGGGCCGCAGCTTTGGGAAAATATTTAAGTTTGGCAGCGGCTCAAAGGTGGGTAGGGAGGAAATGGAAGAAAGTAGAAAAAAAAAATTAAATCTACGGAGGAACCGCCGGTCACGAAATGTGGGAAGGAGATTTACCGAGCAAAAATCGAATTCGGCCAAGAAGAGGATACACGGTGTATTTCAGCTCGGCGTCCTCCCTCCGTGTGCCCGCCTCACACTCGTTCAGCGACTGTTCCACGGGCCTTGGCAACGTGTCAAAGAAGTAAACGGTTTTTATCCTGCGACCGACGGGTCCACCCGGTATATTTTCGTGTGTAGCGAGAAGCTCCTCGTCACCAGTCACTCGCTTCCCGGCAAAAGTGACAGCAAAAGAAAAAGAAACAATGAACAAACGTTCGCCCGTCCGGCGGGCTCTGCGCGATGAAGGATTTAGATTAATTCGCGCACACTTCGCACGATGTGCGGGCGCTTCCGCCTCGTCGACCTCCGACGTTTTCTGGCTCGCCTGCGGCTCTCATTCCCGAAGCAACACACATCCGGCAGGCGGCCAGTTGATATTTAATCCCGCGCTTTGAATTATTAAGAGCCCGAAAGGTGTCCGAGTGAGAGATCTGCGGTCCCGCTCGCTACCCGACGAACTTGGCTACTCTATTAACTTTTAACCGAGCGCCGGAACGGACTCGCCAAATTCTACGTGTAAGTTACTGTAAGAGGTAAATTAGAAACCGGCAGACCCTTAGGGGAGAGCGGTGTAAAATGGGACAGTGGGGCAAAACGGGACAGTGAGGGCAAAACTCAATTTACCAATAATTTTTGGATGCTCCAAAATATTTCAATCTCGTTTTGCCCCATGGATCGCGATCGCCACCATCCAAAAGTTATTGGAAAATTGCGGTTTATCTCATTATCCCGTTTTGCCCTGCTGTGCCATTTTGCCCCGTCCCCCCCCCCCCCCCCCCCCCCCCTAAAAGTTGATCGGCGGTCACACAAGAAAGAGGCGAAGCAAAGTGAACCAAAGTCTAATGGATTTCGGATGATAGTTTTCGTCCCGTTAAAAATTTATAAAGACAGTCCGTTTTGCCCCTGCTGCCGTTTTGCCCCGCTCCACCCAATCGGGTGAAAGGGATCTCTGGCCAAAGGTCCATTTAATTACCGCCCGTAGAATTTTGATCGGTGACAACGACATATAGAGACTCTAATGACAGACACTCAAATCGTCGACGATAAATGCCATTCAAATAGCGATCGAGTATGTAATCTTTGAAACAGAATCGGGCGATAAACCGATTAAGCGCCGTACTAGAAATTGCTCCGGGCTTTTCGATTATATACCTAATAACAATAGGCGCGCATGATACATGGCTCTATAATTCCTGGGTACTTCGAGAATAATTATCGGAGCAATTTTAATCAATCGTACGTGTATATACCTACGCGGGAGGAGAATGGGGCAAAACGGTACCGGGGGGTAAAATGGATTTCTTTTGCAGGTTGTTCGCGGGAGCAGACGGGACCATTTTGCCCCAATCCACTCCTACATACCGTCTCCTTGCCGCCATGTACCGCGCATAAGCCATTTTGCCTCTGCATGCTCTCAGCGTTAAATAACTTATGACTAAATTGATTTCGACAGCCTCTCTGTTAATTAACAAGCGGGCTGACTTCGCTAAGATCCGACCGACGACCGGGAGAAACGGTATAGGGGTTGCAGGGGATTGCGGGGTGGTACCAAGTTTAACTCGCATAGTGCGACAGGAAAACGCGAGAGAGATCCCAGTTCGGCGGTGTATTCTGAAATTGGGACGGGAACGTGCCCCGCTCCCTTAATTCGCCACCCTCTTTTCTGTTTCAGCCCCTCGGCTTCCCTCGTCCTCCCCAATTTGAGAAAAGCCCGCCGAGCGCCAGATGTCTCAACCCCGCTCGGCTCGCAGCGTCGACTCTGTACCGTGACTTCTCGCGTGCTTCTTCACTCCGATTTTCTCTCTCGGCTTCGGGAACGCCGAGCTCGAGGAGATCCGGAAGGGCAACAGAGGAATCGCGGAGAAGGGCGAGCGAACGGGCTACCAGGAGTTCGGGAAAGACCAGAGGGAATCCGTCCCTTTTCTTCTCTGCTTCTTCTCTCGGCTAGCACCTGCTACATCTTCGCACTAGTGTAGTGCAGAAATCGTCGGAGACTCGATCCAACCACCGTATACGGTATATAGACTGCCACCGGAAACACATAACCGTTGGGAAGTAAAATAGACTTGTGTTACTTCCTCGGGACCGAAAAGCATCCTCGAGGATATGAGAATAAAAAGTGAAAATAAAATAGATGGAGGTAAGAGAGATTCTCGTAATACTCGGAAGTTTTTTGATCGGAAAAGTGTGGGCCAAAGTGTGGGAGTTCTTTTTTTTCTGAGTGGAACATTCTCGTCCTGAAATTTTTAACATAATTTCGGACGAAAATAATTAAATTTATTATCTGTTATTATTTTGTTACTGAATTTGTTATTTTGTTATTTTGTAAAATCTTTGCCTCGTGCTTTTGGCCTGTATCCTTATAATAAAAAATCACGAATTAAAAAAAAAATAGTTGAAATATGTCCCGCAGAGGATTTTTTTTTAATTCTACCAAACTCCATGTTTACTCGTGAACCTTTTATAACACACAACTGAGGGTCTGAAATTGTGTTCAACCTTTTTCTCGCACAGCAGAATTGACTTGCGTTACTTCCTCGTGACTGAAACGTTTCATCGAAGATATAGGAATGACATTCTTTTTTAAATGGATACACATGAGAGAGATTCTCGTGATACTTCTCTCACAGCAGAGTGGGCAAATCGCAACTGAACCGTGTACCGCAACCGTCCCTAACCACTGCGACAACCAAAAAAAAAAAAAAACGCGAATGTGAAGACAGACCATGGTGCGGGGTCGCTTTGCGTTTGGATAAATGACGCAAGCTCGCGGTACATAAAATAGCACACGCTCGAGTGTTCGCAGCTTTCCTTACCCCCTCCCTTCTCTCCACCAGCGCAACGCAAGCATTTAATTCTTTATTTTTTATTCATCAACGCTCTCTCGGGCTCCACGACCGTCCAGACAAATTCTAATTGCTCGTGGGAGTGTTTCACCCGTTTTAATTTTTATTTTATTTTTTTCGTACCTAAGCATCCACGTACATGTTTTCTCTCGGACGCCGTTGTTTCTGTTTCCTCAGCGCACTGTGTACGCATTTGTTTCCTTCATTTCGTTATATTTTTTTCTCTCATCCACTTGTTTTTCACCCTACTCGTGGTCTTTTTCCCTTGCCATTATCCCACACGGGACTTTTTCCATCGAAACGCTTGGAGGATTCCGGGGTAAAAAGAGCCGAAGGAATATAATGGGTCGAGGAATCGAGCGGTACGGCACGGCGGGCCAAAATGAAGGAGAGAAAAAAAATCGATCCTTTTTTTTCTTTTCTTTCTCGGGCGAGCGAGTCGGTTAATCAGCGGAAGTATCTTAATTACGGGTGAACGGGTTTTGAGTCCAAACCTCGATCCCTCCGTGCTATATAGAGCGGAGAGGAAACGTGAGCGGTTCTCACAATTTCTACGCTCGTCGCAGAAATTCGGGACGAGGATTCGCTCGCAGGGTCCGTTACATCGAAACTGCGGTGTTAGTCCGGGCCGCTTCTCTGCCACCGACAGCCGGAAGACGGCCTGCGTCGAACCATCCACTTTGTCAGACGCAGTACGGTGTAATGATAACGTACTCCGAATATCTGAATTTATATTGGACACCGTAAGCGAGGAGGATATGTGTTTGAGAGCATTATCCAAACTGCCGGCGAATCCTCCAGTGGATCCGGCAGTTATTGGTCAGACTCCTCCGCTGCTGCTTTGAATTTCTATATCTCTGGGCGGTCCCCGATGCTGCTACTCGCCGCGGCTTCCGTACAGTGTTTCCGAACGCTGTTCCACAGCGTTACAACGTTTTCCGCTCGCATCGCCTCTCCGCAGCCCGGCGGCTATTAAATATCGCGCACGAAAATCCCCGCACAACGCGGCACGGACGGGACAAAAGATATTTATTGATTTCGAATCGAATATGCGGGAGATAACGTTAACGGACGATGAACAAACAAATTTCGAGATCGGAAACTAATTAATGCATTTGCGATATCGTTTAGATTAATTCAAATATGAAATATTAATTTTCGTTTGTGTTTTACTTTTTTTTGTTATCAATAACACAAATATTGTATAAATAAGTATCGTGCGATTCATTACCCGTAATTGCATTCTGATCATGCAAAAAAAAACCAGTTTCGATATAATAAATTGTAGAAGAAAGGTCTTTGTTCGATATCAGTATTCTTTCAATACTTTCTGTTTTTTTAAATAAATTTAACTACTCGTTTAATTTTTTGTAGTCGGGCGCACCATTTTTTTTTTGTACATGATCTCAGAACCGTTACGAATAATCGGCCACATTGGATTTTTTGTCCGATCTTCTTTTTCATTTTTCTTAAACTTTACAAAAAGCTTGAAATAATAATAATAATTATATTTTTATAATAATAAAAATTATATTTCACAAGGTGTGAAAATGAGTGTTTAAGGCACACGAAGCGTGCGCAAAACCGCCAGTTTCGCACCGAGTGACATAAAGCACTATTTCGTCGGGATACCAAGGGAACCCGCAAAGTCACCTCATCGCCGTGAAAAGCAAAGCTCCCGTCTTTTGCCCTTTGGGCAGTCGGGAATTAAAAATTGTTAAAAGCCCCGTCCGAGATAGGATGTTCATTATAGCAAAAGTTATAGTGAAGCAATCGAGTGTTCGTCGGTCTATAGGATTTGATTGAAACTGGGTGAAACTATGGAGTTCCGAAGACTCCACCGTCGCTAACGTCGGAACAATTATTTCTAATCGCCACGGTTTGGCAACTCGAGGTCCCCGGTGCCGCTCGGCTATACAGTCACGGAGCGCGTGGGTGAGAAAGCGGACGACAGAGGATAGATAGTTTCGGATCGAACGTTGTTAGGGGATACGGTCGCTGTTGGACGGACACGGTTAGCACGTGGCAATCTCGCCACCAGCCGTTGCCGGTGCAGCTGATCACCTCGACGGGGAAGCGAGCAGCGGCGGCGATCACGAGCCAGTGGATACGCCCGACACTGGTCAGACGGAACTAGTGATTACTGCGGTCGATCCTTGATTAGGCAGGATCACCGTCGCGAGCAACCCACGGTTAACCCTCAGAATTGGCTTGTTCGGACAACCCGCGCCCTCCCCCATTTGCCGTGTCATAAGTGATTGTTAAGCCTGCTTAAATCGTTATCATTCTCCTAATCATACTCATACCCAAATCCACCTTGCGGATGCTATTTAGCGAAAGATATATCAATAAAATTCGGATAGGGACATTGAAGGCGTCACGAATCCAGCAACCCATTATTTATAGTAGACCGCCCATTTGTTATAAAAAATAAAAACCAAACCGACAGCGACGGGTGCGCGGTCGGTGTGCGGCTCTGGCGGTTTCCAAAGTCAAGCAGTACCGCTCGCGGTCAGTACTTGGCTGGATGACCGTCTAGCCGTTCGCTGGCTGGCGCATCGAAGCGTGGAGCGAGAGGCAATTTTGTCGGTGATTGGTGATTACCCTGTACGAACACCAATCTCTGGGGACAGAGCCGTCTGTGTGTGGCCAGGTTTTCCGCAGGATCTACCTTGTGCGAATGCGACACAGTAAAGAGGGGTCGGCAGCGGATGCAATCCGGAGGGGGGAGGGAGTGTGTCAAAAGGGATGGACCCTGTACAGATGGAACACATATAATTTTTTTTTTTTCAAGTCCAAAAGATCTAAAAATTTGTTTTCGACCATGCGCCCAGGGAAAGCGGTGTGGGGCGACGAAAGGCACGACCGCAGCTACTCTCCAATTAACATGACCATGTAGGACATCATATATCCAGCGATCCATGATTCACCGCATGATTGACCATTCTCATTAACAGCAAAAAGAAAATCCCTAACACAGCCATTTACAGAGTTTCAAATCCGCGCGTCAAATCACTTCGCGCGGTGTTGTGGTTCCGCTTGCACGGGAATTCGGAAACTATGTTTGTTACAGCTTAAACGTCAACGAAACTATTCACTACGGTATGTATACACTATATACATATTCGAGATGTATGTGTATATTGCACAGTGTACAGAGCACAATGCCGAGGTCTGTCGGGTCCCCATTCCTTCGAGAAGAGAGTTATTAGCCTATTCCCCCGGCGCACGTATCTGACGCGGAGGGTGCAACAAACCCTGACTCACCTGATTCCGGGCGGACCTTTCAAGGTGGCTTCGCAAACTTCCCGGGTTCCGTGAGTTCGCCGACACGACGACGAAGACGAGGACACCGGCAAGGAAGAGGAGCGAGCGGCTGTGGGCCAACTGGCGGTCCTTCCTGGGTGTCGAGTTTTGTCCACCCCCCTCCCCCCACCCCGCCCCCGACTATCGGAAGCATCGGCCCCTCCGCTACTTGTATCATCTCTCTAAACTTCATTCGCATCTTCGCATCCTGTAGAAGTCGCTGCGCATCCGTGCAATTCTCGACGTACCAATATATTCATATATATGTATATATATATATATATATGTCTGGATAGTTCCGAGAGCTCGATTGAGAAAGTCAAAAGAGAGGAGAAATAAGCCCCCGAATGGCGGGAGGTGTGCGAAATGGAGAACGTGCGATGGCTGCGAAATTCTCGGTAAGAGACTTACTACGCGAGGCATTACTTTACAGTCTGTGGTTATAGTTATGGTATTACGGAAACTTTGCAGAGGTTGCGGTACGAGTTTCATCCGGATTAACGTAGATCAAAGCCTATCGGTTCGGATTCAAAGGTTACATTGCAGATGTTCTTTTTTTTTTCTTCGAGTCCTTCGATATCGGCAACGACGGTATTTGAATTAAAACATCGTGACTGTACTAGTGGAATTCAATTAAACAAGCCTCGATGTACCGGCAAACAACGGGATGCCATTAGCTTTGTGTATTCGCGGTTAACCTGCATGTATTGTCCACGAACGTGGATCAGCTGCGACCCGACATACGGAAATGCGTTCGCACCCGCAGACAGGTGGACACACACAGATGCGCGCTTGTGTCCGACGCATGTTCCCGCGGGTAAATCCAAACCCAACGAAGATAAACACAGGGGAATACTATAAGGGAAACATTGAGTTTGCTAATCGGGTCATTGGCAATTCGTCATCGATTAAATTAAATATTTAACGAGATTCGGACGAACCAAATCATTCAATGGGGCAATGAATCAACGGATTAAAGTTTCGCCACTGTGCGCTCACCCTTTTGCCACTCTATCATCGAAAGTGGACTCTTTGATCAATGGAATTGAGGAATTAATTTGACTTTAACGGCATTCGATAAACTGGCGATCTATACAATGAAACACCTAATTGTGGGGAATTAACGACGATACCAATGCGCTTGCTTGCGTCTCGTCGATGATAAAAGGATTTAAAAAATTGAATGAAAAATAAATTAACAAATTGTATATAATAGTGTAGGATATAATTGTCAGATACTGACAGAAACGGACACGCGCGCGGCAGCTAAAAAAAAAAAAAAAAAAAAACCACTTGGCATAATAAGATGTAAATAGTATATAATAAATAACCAGCACAGGCAGGAGTAAGAAATCCCGAAATAATACGTATTTCAACGAAGAAAATTTTAGTACCTTTCCGCGTAAAGCCGGAGAAGAGGAGTCGAAGGAGTTTCGGAATAACTCAGGATAAATCTCCGGAGCGAACGTCGGGGTTCCCGAGGTAGGACCGTCCTGAGCTCGCGATGAATATTCATCGTAGATCCGCGTACAACGTACAGTTATAGAACAGTCGCACCTTCCACTTACTGTATGCTCTATAATAACGTTCCCAGAATCCTTTGAACCACTCGAACACGGTAACGCTTTTTAATTGAGTGCGAGAAAACGGTTGCCGGTCACGGACAACGCCGGGGGATAAGGGACAAAGCACAGGGCAGAGAGGCGAGAATGAGGAAGCGTGGAGGAGCGCACAACGGAGTAGAGGAATTGCCTAGGCTCAAGCCGACCCAGGATTTCACCGGCGTGGCAGTGACAGGCGGCGGGAGAAAAAAAGCTTTCTCCCCGGCACGGCCGCGCTGGAAAGCTCCGAGCTCGAGCTCGAAGCCTTTCCAGCCAGGTGCATCTCACCCTCTAATTTTTCGACGTGCTCCACTCAACTTCGTACTCTCTTTCGCATCCCTGACTCATTCCTTCGCTCATATTCTTTTTTCTCTGCTTTTTTTTTCTTTCGTTTTATCTCACTATAACTTCGTCCAAGGACTCACCGACTCTCGACTGAAACTGTTCACTATATATATTGCTATTCGACCTTTCCCTCGTTTTTGAGCCCCCTCCAGGATAGATCTTCGCTACTTCCGGCTCGCGGGCTTTGTGTCTCGCGTTTCTGTTGCCTCAAGCACGATTCTTCATTTCTTTTTTTTTTGCTCGATCGCTTTCACTCCTCTTTGCGGTACGAGCTTTGTGCGGTAATTTTTGTTGAAAGGCTTTGCAGAACGTGCCAAAGGAAGGCAATTGATTAATTTAAAAAAATACTTTACTATAAACAAAAAAAAAATTAAAAATTCAATTATCATTAAATGGATTCAAGTAACTCTTTGAATCTATTTTTTGATTAAAGAGAGACCCGTGTTCACGATTCATTCATTATTCGCCGGTTACCCATGCTGGAGTCTCGCACGAGCGAAAAAAGTATCTCCCATCTTTTCGCAATCTCTCCCGACTGCCAAGGGCGAAAGCGAGCTACGATGCTCCTGAAAAATCTTCATCTTCTCCGAAAGGGAACAGCGGGTGGAAGGAAAAAGAGAACTGAAGGTAAAAATAAATTGCAAAATGAAAAAAAAAAGTGAAAACGTGAAAGAAAGTCGGTTGACTCGACGCAGCGGGAGGTCGAGCGAGTCGAGGTGTAAATCTGAAACATTTCCTCCCGGGCTCGCGGGCTGTGAAACGCGTGTGATTCCGGGGCATCCGCTCCGAAACCCCCCTTCGTACTTGAGTCACATATATATATTTTTTTTTCACCATTTTTGTATATTTTTTACTTTCACGCAAATGAGAGAACGAGGAAACGGGCCAGAGGGCGAGAGAGCGTGAAAGGTGAATGATAAAAAATTAAAAAAAAAAACCGGAGAAAAATAAGGATGTATATGTGAACCGGGTGGCACGGTGACTCCCGTGAGACTCTTTATCCGGAGTCGCGGCACGGTGTTCCTTCAGCGAGCGACAGGAATGAAACAGAGCGCGCGCAGAGGGTAGGCAAAACAGCACCACGACATCAGTTCCAGCGATGGGAGCTTCTTTTCAAAAGTCATTCTATGGAACGTCACGGGAACGGGCAAAAAGGACGAGAACCAACGACACGAGTTGCATCGTCATTATGCACAGGCGCAAGCGGGTGCGACGCGTTGGTGTGTGTCTGTGCAGTACTTTGTCGCTAGAGGTACGGGTTCGTTGACTCATAGCGCCAGTGTGTCTAGGCATCCGGGCGAACTTATGAAATGTATACGTACAAAGTCTATAGAATTCACTGTTTCCGCGCACAGTGCATGCCGGCGTACGATGTCCAAACAAGTGCATGCCGCTGTGTGGCAGCCTATGGGACTTTGGCATCGGAGTCCGAAGCTCTCGTATAATATTCCTCAGGGCCGGGACGCGATTGTGAATGAACCCGAAAAAAGAGTACGCGATGTATCGGCGCCTCTGTACGGTGCACCCCGAAAAAAAAATTTGACGGCCACTGTTTATTTGGTTTAAGTAAAATATTTATTTAATTTAAATAAATATTTATTTCAATCAAATAAATATTTTACTTACCAAATAAACGGTGGCCGTCAAATAATTTTTTTTTCTGCGTGTGTGCACTGTCGCACCGTGCACTGAGAAAAAGGATAGTATTTCCTACTATAATGAATGGTTCCCAGGGGGGGGGGGGGGGGGCGTTTATATAGATAGTTTCTTATAGTATATATTCAATTAGTTAAAATATAATTCTGGTTGCAACAATGATTTTTTGCCATTGTCATAACTATAAAATGTAAACGTTCCCCTTGAGAACTATTTTTTATGATAAGAAGTCAGTATTGTTGGTTTTACTGTAATTTTTTCTCAGTGTGCACTCTCAAAAGCAAAGATTAATAAGATGACAACGAATGAAAAGAAAATTAATTAATTTCAAAATATGAACTTATTAAATGTATAGGCACAAAGTCTATGGAATTCACTGCTTCCGCGCACAGTGCGTGCCGCTATGTCGCGAACAATGGAATAGGAGTCTGGAATCCTCGGATAATATTCCTCACGGACGGGAGACGATTGTGAATGAACCTGGAAAAAAGTACACGATATACACAGTAAAATAGGTACCAACGTTTCTTGCCCACGAACGTCTACAATTCTTTTCACGTTAATAAAAAAAAATCTTGTCCATTTTACAAAAATGTCTGTTACTTTTACGAATATTTTTTGTGAAATTAAGAACAAAATAATTGTGTTAATTCATATTCAAGCAAAAATGACGGGATATTCGGGTAATATCTGCGATGCCGAAAATTACCATATTTTCTAGCAGAACATATTGATTTTAATACGAATGTTTGCCAGGATGTCGCTCTAGTTCCGATGTACCCGAAAGTTCTGTCGGTTTTTCGCACATTTATGGTAATTTCTGTCAAAACCTTCTCTCAGTGTACATAGCGCCGTGTCGCGGACTATGGGACTTTGCTATCGGTGCTTGGAACCCTCGTATAATATTCCTCACAGACGGGACGCATTTGTGATTGTGCCTGGAAAAGAGTACACCATGTGTCGGTGCCTCTGTACGGTCCAAAATCGTTCGCGATGTGTACTCTTGTTCCGTGTACTCTCGAGAGTAGAGATTAATTCTCTTCGTGATGGACATGCCAATCTCTCGAGCGTCCCCGCGATGGGTTTCGGTCAAGAGGGGAAATGTGCTTCCGGATCGGAGATTTATATGGCGAGATGAAATATCGCAAGGTCTTCGGAACACCGGAAAATTTAATCAGCGTAGTTATAGTAGAGACCGGAGTGAAATCGCCAGATTGAATATAATGCATATACTGGGGCATAATGTAGGAGGTGGCCAATTTGTGTTAATTGAAAAACATAATACAAGGAAAGGTAATTTTTCGGATGCTCGGTATAATTATTACGAATGTAATTTTTTAAAAATTAACTTATGTAATTTTCATTCGTTTTCAAATTTCTTTTTTTTTCGTCGAAAAACGGATCAATTGGTAACTAGGGAATTGCCGGAAGGGGGTTTATTTCTTGGCTAGACAAAAAATCCTTTATTGTCAATGGCACATATTTGTGGAACGGACTACCTTTCGGAGAATCGGAGGCCCCCACGCTTAAGGGTTCTAAGGCGCGACTCCCGTCGCACTTTATTACTCTCGAACGTGAGCAAGCAGGGAAGGGGGGGGGGTGAGCTTGCCTTTAAGCGCGGAGGTTGTCTGCATCCGATCAATTCTTATTTGATCAATTCCTATTCTATCTATACGTTCAGTTATATCCTCTGTCTACTATATTATCTCGACTACTGTACTTATATTACCCTTAAGATTGTGTCCTATATATATTTTGGAAAATTGTAGATTTGTTAGTAGATTTAGATTTTTGTCCCTCCTTCCTCAAGCTGAGCTTCCTCCCCACCCGGCCGCTTTTCATAGCATATAGAATGGATTTCGAATTTCCATTCCATATGCTGTTATCTCGGAATTTCAGTTTGTGTAGCATAAAGTATTTTCTAGTATCGATTTCAAAATTCCGGAATTTCATTCTATATGAAATGGATAATCCCACATGCTATGAACCATGCGATCCATGCAAGTGCGCCACCCAAGATAACCACCCGTGCATACTATTTTCATTGATTGTATTGCTTGGACCGTAGGGGCTTGTATCTCAGGTCTCAATAAACTGTCTATCCATCTAGACCGTTTTATCCGCACCTCCCCTACTTCGGGGACACGGTTCGGGCTTTACCTGTCGGGAGTGTGTTTAGTGGTAAAACAGTGGTTAGCGGTAAAATTCACGCCCGAACAATCAATGCAGTCTTGGGAACGAATCCCCGCCTCCATTGCCGCTTGCACTGTATTAGTTTGCTCGCGGTTGGAGCTTCGCGCTGTTGAGAGCAACTGCATACAGCGTCGATCCTTTGAATATTCACGGGTTTCCTGATGGAATTCTATTGTGACACGGAGTGAGACTGTAAGAGGGAGAATTCGGGGGAACAGGAGGGGGTTTGGTTGGATGTGATGTGATTGGTTTTCCAGGGGATGAGTATATTCCTGGCTATATATATATATATATATACGGCTTACCATTCTATTCCCCCGCTAACATTGTTCGACGTGAATGATAATGCCGGTCTTGCCGATACTACTTGTTACGTTGATGCTGCGGTAGATTACAACTCTCGTAGGATTCGATAACCAAGCGGCTTAATGCACATCGCCTTCTATGCGTGCCACACTGGGTGATTTGATATGTAACAAATTTGTCGTTACATGCGGCTAAAACCGATCGAGGGACTGCCGAGTGATATCCAAGGTATAAGAAAAAATAATAATTTCATATAGTAACGAGCCGATATTAACAGCTAAAAGACGAGGATAGAAGTGGGCGAACATGGTCCGGTACATGGCTTATATAATATAATAATAGGCAATGATACTGGGTAAAACTTGTGGGGAGAGCGGGGCAAAACGGGCCATTTTTTGATCAATTTTTGCGGGGACAAAAAAAAATCTCATCTGGAATGAAGGACTTCATTTTGCCCCACAGTAACGAGCCAATATAAATGAACATCCTGCCAGACCATCCCGAACCATAATAAATCCAGAGGTCCCCTTTTGTCACAATCAAAATAAAAAATTCTAAACCCAGAGCAAAGAGAAAACGGTACGAAGATAATACAAACGAGGGAAGAAAAAGCCAGTCGATCTTTGACAGAGAGGTGCTGGAGAGTTACGAGATAAAGGGGCCGGAAATAGCGAATGGAGAGAAAGCCACAAGTAAGACTGGCTTCGACGGCAACTGCCCTCCACAAATCTCGTCCTCGCCCACCTTGCGCCGTTTCCCTCCGGACCGAGACTCGATCCTCGAAGGTAAAAAAGAAAAAGAAAAAAAATTGCCAAGCGACGGGAAAGAAGATTTGCGGTTTGACCCGCTTTCCAGTCTGGTTTTGTTTAGTTATTATTTTGTTCTTTTTTATTCTTTTGCCTCGACGCGATATAGTCGAGGAGAAACCCGACAGAAACGGGACTTCCGTCGCCGCAGCCGCGCTGGCACTCGACTGCCGGTGGAATTCGCGCGGCGCACTGCCACCAGCAACCCCCTGGTACCGAACCGCCTTTACACCCCATTCCTCGCGTGCCCCTCTTTGCTCTGTAATAACCTCGTGCTCTCTCGACTGCCGGAGCCTCTCCAGAGCCCGCGTTCGTTCCCACCGCCCGTCCCCTCTATAACTCTATTACACGAGATTCCAGAAAATTACCTTCCAACCCTTGCCAACCTATTGAGGATGAAAGCCAAAGGAGGCAAGCCGCGCCGGTGGGACAGGGTGAATGAGTCGAGTGATTAAAAAAAAAAAAAAGATAAAAGAAAGGGACAAAAAAGTGCGACGATTGCCATTAATGGTCCCCCGCGAGTAGCGCGGACGACGAGGAGCCCTCGAGTTAAATCAACAAGCCTTTGTCCCGGTGCAAAGTGCCCGTAGTAAGTCGCGAGCTTCCGTTAAAAAATGGGACTACTGGTTTTAAGGCTCGAGCTTGATAACAGATATCAAGTGGCCCAAAGGTTTTCCGGGCTCTCGAACTTTATCCGCCCCGTGCATAAGTGCCATCAAACGGTGTTTTTCACTGTGCGGATTTCGCGACAGCGTTAAATCCCTAAAATAATGGACTCTGCGAAGTATCTGTCTATCGGTCTGATCACTCGAGCAGCGCGAAACGCCTGAGTGAGTCCAATAACCGATCTGAAGCGATCCTGAAAAACTTAATAAATTGCAATGAAAGTGATTAACAATTCCGTTATTGAAAGAATACATGACTTTCACGTATTTTCCTTATTCTTTCCTTGATTCCGAATTCTTGTGAACCCGCATCGAATCCAGCACACGAACTCTTTGCTGTATGAGTAACTTGCTAAGATCGTAGTTTCTCGTCGAAGAATTAAATTTGACACGATAGTTGAAAGAGACTGCGGAATCTCGTTTCTCCAGGTCAACCTCGGCTGCCGCGGCTTGTCTTGTAAATATCGAAACGTTTCAGTATATCAAAGAATTACGTCACAGATCGCCGTTTCTTAATGGTGGGGGGTGACGGGGGGGGGGGGGATGTTGCTAACAATGGTTGAAGCCTAGATATCTATTCATATACAGATTCAAAGCTCCTTCAACTCGTAATATCTTCGAAAATCTACGGGCACAGCTCGATAGTATTTTTTAAATGCGTCCCTAATAATGTTATTATAGAAAAAAAAATGCTAATACAGCAGTCTGGAAATATATATATATATATTTTAATTATGTTGTTTTTCACGCGGTACCGTATGCAGCTCATGTTAATTGACACTTTCAAGCTCATGTATCTCGGAATCCATGTCGAGAAAAATTGATTAGAAATTCTTTTTTAAAGAACCTTATTCATAGCTTTATAACACTTGTGCTTTTTAGTTCCAAAAGTAGAAATGTCGTTGTGTGGCGTATTCCCTTGAATCACGCAATGGCAATTGCACGGGGCTGCAGCCCAACGGTGGTTCGGGCGAGTTTTCCCGGGCAGGGACATTTACAGATGCGTGGGTTGTGTACGGCCTCGAGAACGGACTGGAACCAGCACAGTTTCGTGAACTGTGGATTACTCCGCATGTACGCGCCGAGACTCGACTGAGGGAACTCGAGTCAACCTTCTCTGGACTGTATAACACATATGCTCGGATAATTTTATGTACCTCCGGACTAACGCGCGACCCAGCGCCGGAAAGGACATTCCGCGCACCTGCCTAAGCTGCGACGGCTACCGCGAGGTCTGCATGCGTGTATGCGGTTCTAGGTCACTCCGACGCGAATACGGCAAACCCGGTGCTGCGTTATCCTATTTGTTTAGAGTCGCACGTTCGCGGCTATCTATCGCATCGTTTCATTAAACTTTATTGTTATTTCGGCTTCCATTTTATTTTCGTTATTTACGGTGAGATAAAAAATTGTAATGGTACGGAGCACGGCTAGTCGTGTGGGAAGCGGAGGGGATCGATGGGCGAGCGGACGACTGAAAAATTGTTTCGAACCGGGCATGGACTTTTTTTTGAGTGTTAAAAAGTGAGAATGTTTGTTTAAATGCATGATAAGAGGGAAAAAGAGTAACGGTGAAGTATAACGATGCAATTTTTTTTTCGTTAAATCAAAGAATCCTGGAAAAATATTTCGGGCCCGTAAGCGAAAATTTTTTTCTTCTTTTTTTATGTTTAAAAGCGATTATAAATTTTGTTTAAATGCATGATAAGAGACAAAAAAGGGTAAATCATAACGATGCAATTGTTTTTTTCGTTGAATCAAAGGATCCCGAAAAATCTTCTACTCGAAATATCTCGATGTATTTTTTGTCGCACCGAATACGAAGCAATCTTTACCGTCCTAAATTTCGCGATAAAATTGGTTACTAAATCGATGGCAATATCCTCGGCGCTTTCAGGATATTTCTTATCATTGATTTAAAAAGAGCAATAAAATTTATGGAATCGGGAAATCAGTTTTTATATTTATGTGTATTTTTTTTCTATTTCTCCATGTACAGCCGACGAAAATGTGCCGAGCGAGTTCTCACTCGGATATTTCACCTACTTCTCGGCTCTCAAAAACTCCAGTTTTATGTACCGGGTTGCGTCGAGAGTGAGCGAGTGCGGTGAGTGAGTCACGGAAATGAAACTTCTTTATTTTCTCGGTGGTGAATTGCACATGAGAGTTTTACTGGGCGATGTATTTACCGTGGAGTACACACGTAGTGGCGAGGCGTGTGTACAAACACGAAACGTGTAACTATGGTGCTAGACGGAATTTCGACGGTAAACCCGGAAGAGGACCGGAGCGAGAGACGCGAACTCGTGCGTGATGGATTGAAAATTTAGCGCGGGCAGTGACGGAGCGGGAGAGCAAGAATTCAGATATTTAATTTTACTTAAAATTTTTTCCTATCCTATTTTGCCCCGTTATACCCTGCTTCGTATTTACTCAATAAAGTCACGCATGTTTGTTCAGCAAAATTTTATGACAACTTCCACTATAGTTCGAGATTATATTTTAGTAAAATCTCGACAGTCGGTTCGACTCAGTGTAAAACTTTTGAGTACCCTAGAACGCGCGCGCCAAAAGGTGTGCTAAAAGAGCAATTTTAAGGCGGACAATTTTGAACGAGGCGGAAAGATGAGATAGCGTGACAAAGTGGCGCGAGGGAAACACATTGACGAGGTTGTAAATGCGTTTAGACAACCGGCCGGTACAAACAGTTAGACAATGAATGTGGAGTTTAAATGATTTTTTTTCTTAACATGTGTTCCTATCCGAGTTTGCACCGTTATACCCTGATTCGTGTTTACTCAATAAATTCACGCACATTTATTCAGCAAAATTGTATGTCAGCTTCTACTATAGTTCGAGATTATTTTTTAGTAAAATCTCGACAGTCGGTTCGACTCAGTGTAAAACTTTTGAGTACCCTAGAACGCGCGCCCCAAAATGTGTGCTAAAAGAGCAGTTTTAAGGCGGACAATTTTGAACGAGGCGGGAAGATGAGATAGTGTGACAAAGTGGCGCGAGGGAAACACATTGACGAGGTTGTAAATGCGTTTAGGCAACCGGACGGTACATAGAGTTAGGCAGATAATTGCCTAGGTACTTAGTCACGGGCCTTTGAATAGGAAACTCCTATGAAATGCGAGGCGCTCGAATTGCACGAAGTCGCCGGTAAGGGTAGCGAGTATAGGGGAGGTCGTGGCTCAGCGAGCTACATCAAAGACCGCGTTCTCCGAACCCTGTGAATATTCGAACATGCCTCTATAACTCTCTTAGCCAGCCTCGGGCTCGTCAATCCCCCTTGCTGGACACCCTCGAATATTCGGGAAGTTGCCACGACCGAGACTCCCGAATTCCAATGTACTGTTAATAACTACCATGGAACGATTGTTCGATAGTTCCGGCCGTTACTCAGTAGGATCCCAATTTGGATTCGTGCTAATTAGCAGGGTCCCAAAAACTCGTTACCGTCATCTCGCATTGAAACAGTGGATCTAATAGAGCCTCAACTATCTATTACAGTGAGGGACGCCCACATCCATAATCTGAAATGGTTCGTAGACCAGACCGGAGCTTTATCATCTGTCCTCGGACCATTTGACACAAGGGGATCCTTCCGCGCCAAATGGATTTTCCCGGTCCAAAAAAAGACCATTGTATACTTGTTTTACAAACATTTCTTTACTACAAACGCCCACAATTTTTTTCACTTGTTAATTTTTTGCAATCTTGTTCCAGCCAAAAGAAACATATGATATTTCTTCCAAACAAGGATATTGAGATTAACGAGAAATAGTAACTTACGATACTAGTGCGATATCATTTTTTCTGACGTGTGTGAGTTTGCAGGAAGAGCCGAAGGCGAGTAAAACTGCCATTTTCGCATCGCGTGTAGTAAAGAAAATTGTGGACTTCCACGAACAAGTAATGTACATTGAATGTGTAAACCCTTTTTTGCCGTGCATTTGCAACAAATCCAATGCTCGTGCAGCGGATGGCCTGTACTCATTGTGTCTGCTACTCTGCTAAATTGTATTATCGATACTGAAATATCCAGTCTCGAGAAAAAAAAAGCAGAGGAATAATTCGAACTAAGCTGAGAACTGAATGAACAATAAATATTCATATCTATACGACCGGTTGGCAAATTGCGTTAACGCAAATAAATCTTCATAACCGAGTACAATATCGCGAATCTGCTAACGTCGTACCGTCGCGAGTACAATTTCCTCGGAATACGCATATTATTCCCGGGGTTTCGAGTGGAATGAAGAAACGGAGCAAGAGAGGTAAAGGGGAGTATGCGGGAGGGTGAAGGTGAGCAACGATCTTCGTCTTGTTTCGAGAAAACCGCGGTCTGGCGATGGCACGACGGAGGACTCGGTGGCTGTGTTCCCGATTGTCTCGCTCTCTCGTGTTCCTTGTACTCGGCGCGGGGGTGGCAAAACGTGTACCACCTCGACGTTCGGCCAGGATGTCAGGAGAGAAACGAGTGTGCGGAAGCAAAACGGAGCGAGAGAGGGGAGAGAGAGTGTACCCGTAAACCCGAGATGGGGGTTGAAATGCAAGCCGCGGGACATCGTGACGCCGTACAGCGGGCGTCGTGGCGCCGCGCCGCCTCTGCTCGGCCCAGCATCCGGGCGTCGCTCGTCTCCGTTATTCGAGCGTCTCCTCGCTCTCTACCTCGATATATCGATTGGCCACTCTCTCGCATCTTTCACCCTCCCATACCCCCACTCCTCTTGATTCCTCGAGGTTATTCTCCTTCGCTCCGTCATTGTGTACATCCCTTCGGTACACTTTGCTAGACAAACTGAAAAAAAGATGCTAAGACTTTAGCGATCAAATATTTTTTTTTCTTCAAATTTTCATAACTTTTTTTTCTTTGAATCAAAAATTCAATAATATCGCGTACTAGCAGGATCATCGAATTTACTGCGGATTGTCTATGGTAATAGAATTTACCATTCTAATAGTTAATAATTATTATTGTTGTTATTTTTTTTAATAACAATAATTCGTTATTGCAATACGAGCTTCTCCTCTCCACCTACCTCGATCTATCGATTGGCCACTCTCTCGCATCTTCCATCCTTACCTCCCCCACTACCCCTGATTCTTCGAGGTTATTCTCCTTCGCTTCGTCATTGTCTACATCTCTTCGGTACACTTTGCTAGAGAAACTGAAAAAAAAAAAATTGTAAGGTTTTAACGATGTAATATTTTTCATATTTTTATAATAACTTTTTTTTGTTTTGATTGAAAATTCGATAATACAGGATGCTACGAAGCCCATTGAATGTACCGTGCGCATTGTCTATCGTAATAAAATTCACAATTGTAAAGATTAATAATAATAATAATCATTATTATTTTACTAATAACAATAATTAATTATTGTTATACAGTATCCATGCCGGTACAGCGAACAATGGACGCGGAATATATGATAAAGGGCGAAACGGCGGTCGAACAGGAGAGCGATACGTGTATATGGTTATTAAAAAATTTCTCACCGCATCGCCTCTGTTTTTCTACGCGAAAATACGCTGCCTACAAAAAATTTTCCCAAAGCCGTGTACGCCCTTTCCTTGGCTCACGAGAGATTACACGATCATTGTTAATTGGCTCGTTATCCCGGCAAATTCGACGAGTCCGATCGGCTCTTGTTTCGTGTGTGTACGATCTCAATATATTGATATAATGCCATAAGAGCGCATGTCGATAATCGAATAAATGAATGAATGAATTTTTCCAATTATATCGTCACCTGTTTGACCGAGAAGAATATTTATTTAGTTAGGAAAGCGTGGAAACTCAAATGCGATTAACGAAATGTAATTACAACGTCACGCCGCTCAGTGGGCGGAATTGGCTTAACGAGAAGTTAATCAACTTAAAATTCGTTACTTCATGTCTATGCCGCCAATGGCGATTTTCACCAATGCACGGACCGTAAAAATATACGCGAGGCATGTGAAACATGGTTTATAATAAACATGGCCTAGGGACCGTCCGACCCCCCCCCCCCCCCCCCCCCTCGCCGTGCCGATGAAATGTTTCGGAGACTGCGGTAAAGTTTGTTTTAATTAACTAGTACGGGGTACTCCGCGATTGCAATTAACCCGAAAGCTACTCAGAGACCTCATAGCGGCGGGAAGGAAGCCACTGCATCGTGTATGAACTGCACGGCCACTAACGGCAAAGGTTGTATCCTCAGCGGTGGCTAATTTCACCCAAGCGGCAGCACGCTTCGATGCTAAATCCTGTTTTAAAATCAAAGTAAACCGGAGAGCCACCGGCACGGGACGCCAACCGTGGGCGGCTGTATGATTAGGAAACTTCGCGTTCGGAGGGGGTTACGCGAACGAAAATATTTTTTGACCTCCGAACCGACAGATCCGTGACCTGTGAAACGGCGTGGGTAAAAAATAAATAAATAAAAAATCTCTTTAGCGTTTGATAGAGAGAGAGAGAGAGATTCTCTTTTTTGTTCTCTGTGGCGGGAGAAAAAATGCCATGAATCTCCGAGGCACCAACATCGCTCGTCATCGCTCATGGACACTGACAAATTGATTCACGAGCCCGAGTATCTCTCGCACGCGCGCTTTTACGAGCTCCCACTTCGTACGATTCCGCAGTTACGATTATAAAGCATAATTCATTCGATACACGAACATGGGCTAACTGCATGTTATCGAAACAACGCCGATATAATTTGTAAGGTGAACGTACCAATGGCCGGATATTTAAAGCGTTATACATCTTCCAAGCCAATTTTCGCTATCATGCGTCGAAAACTTTCCCAAATAGCGGTGACCAATCTCAAGATTAGGGTTTGTAGTTTTCAAAACACATCCTTCAAATACTTTTGCAGTATCTTTAGAAATGTTTATTCACGATAACGCTGGGCAACGTAAATGCACCAGTGGCTGGACAGCTATTTATGGGTGTGTCCTGATTTTCGGACAAGACATGTCCCAATGTTTTGGACAATCGCAAATTCTGGTATTCTATTAGTTCCTCCAATAAAACACTTACCTTGATAGAATAACACATGAGATATGTTGCATCAAAGCCCAGCTTAACATAACCCCTTTCGGGTCTTGCCCGGTGTCCAGATACTGGGTCTGTCGATTCACTATTCCGCGTACCAGTCCCTGGTTACAAAATCGACTACACTGAGAAGAAGGACAGTAATTCCTACGATAACGAATAGTTCCCAGGGGGAACTATACAGATGGTTTCCTACGTATATATTCAATTGGTTAAACTATAATTATGGTTGCATCCTTGATTGTTTATCATTGTCGTAACTATAGAATGTAAACGTTCCCCTTGGGAACTGTTTTTTATGTTAAAAAGTTAATATTGTCGCTCTTACTATGTAATTTTTTCTTAGTGTATTGTTCAAGCAAATGTAAGAATTAAATTATTATTCACGCATGGTCTATGCGGATATTTTACAAGCAAATCAATTGCTAATTGTAGATACTATTTTAACATTATAACCATTATATTCTTAATAAACTTAAGTCTGCGGGCTAACTGGAACGTGTTCAGTCCATTGTACGTTTATCTTACTCTTTGTAAATCGCAAGGTCACCGATGTTACGAACAAGACAATGCTCTGAACCTATATATATAATGTGCATTGGAATAGCTATGAATGGACGGGCTGTCGGTGTTTTTTCTTTAAAGAAAAGTGTTCCGATCACGTCGCTCGTATTATATCGATAGCCCGTTAAATTTCTGACACGCAATAAATCATCGGGATACGTGTTTGCCTATGACAAAAAAGTCTCGTCGAGTATAAAAACCCGATAGTTATACTTTTATCACGCTAATGGAACAGCCAATGCCATCCCTCGGTAGGCCGGCACAACTCGCCGTAGAGGCGAGTGAGAGGAGTTTTGCTTGCACCTGTTTTGCGTCGCCTCGCGACGAGTTTACAATCCATAACAACATTCATCGATCAGCTGTTCGGCCTCGCGCTCAGGTCTCTCGCGATCGAGCAGGTTAAACGGCGCGCTGCGCTAATGGGAAGAACGAAAACAAGAATTAAACATTTGGGTAAAAAATATCGAGACGCGCTGCCGAGACATCGTCTGCTTTAGCCAACGATGATTCCCGCGTTACAGATGTACTTCGACATTTTGGTACTTCGACGCTCCCCCTAAATATCATAAACGCGCCGAGCGCGAGCACGGAATAAGACAGCGTAGACCAAACCTTTGAAATCAATTTCGCGCCTGTTCTACGGAGAGACACACGACGTCAGAACGGAGAGAAGCTGAGAAATAACGCGCGTGTGCACGGCGGCTCGTGCCGAAAAAAACGCCCGTGCTAACCTTCTGCGCATGCCTCGACAGCACTGAACACAGTCCATCTCCGATCGTGTTTGTTAGTTACGCAACGGTTTGTGTCAGTCACGTGACGGGCTCCGCAGTGGCGTACACAGCGAAAAACTACGATTCGATCTCATCAATCCCATGGTCTATGCAGTAGTAACATCTTTTTCTATAACTATTCGCATTCAAGAACTTGTTCAAAGATCCTTACGGCTTATTGGCACGTAGAATCGTTCCTTTTGTATCAGTGGCGTGAGAACTGTCTCAGAGATCGATAACCTCCTCCCCGCATTAATTAGAAGTCCTAAAGCCTCACCAGCTTCTCCATACGAATGTTCGAAATATAAAACGAACAAATTTACGTCCCAAGCGGCATACATTTTTTCCCCGAATATTCGCGCAGAGCGCGAAGGGGCTCTTCGGGAACCCCTCTAGTTACGGCCCTTGGCGACTTGCGCGGCCAGTCCCGTCTCGTCGTCTCTGCGAGGCATGATAGGAGCGCGCGAGTGAGACTGCGTTACGGCGAATCGTCGCGGTCGGAAGGGAGACGGAAGCCGAGTGGCGCACGCCAGAGTCGAGCAGAAGACGACGGCCATTTTAACGTGCTTATTGCCGTTACCCCCGTAGTGCGACGATTGTGAAAAGACCAGTGTTTGTATCTCATTGGGACATCGGCAAGCACGTAGATCGACGGTTGGCAGTGGGGCGCGGAGGAAAAACGCGAATAAAAAACATAGGGAACAGCGAGGAGACGGTCCAGCGGCGTCGTTCGTTCCTGCGAGCCACGGTATTCGGTACACGGGAGTTATATCGTTCTCGGTTAGGAAACAGAACGGGACGGAGTCGAAACAGATAACAATCAACGGTGTGTAACCGCGTCACTCCGGCATCCGACGAGATACAAAAGACTTCGGTGTCACGGGACGATAACGAGACCGAGTGCCGTGTCCCATCCCGATCGCGTAAACAATTATCTCGAGTCGGGGGAAGAAGAGCGGGAGGGGGAAAAAGTTAACGGGAGGAGGACCGTCGACAGAAACGTAACGGTCTGAGCGCTGTTGGTTCGCGACGATTTTCGAAGTCCGAGGGAGAGCGAGAAAGAAACGGAGGAAAACGCAAAGAGACGAGGGAACGCGAATGACGTAGAGGATCCGCGGTGACGGTCTAGCAGGGGGGGAACAGTGTCGAAGCGGCAGAGTAGCAGTATAGGGCAGTGGAGGAACATCGGGAAGCCGAGGAAAGCCGAGATTCGTCGTAAAGTACGATAATCCATTCGGGCGAAAACATTTGTGTGTTCGACATATATATACAAATATATATACATATATATACGATATAAATCGAAAGTGAAGTTCGAACGATACCAAGGGATTTAAGAGCACACGAGAAGAAAAATTCGCGAGGGTTGAATATCCGTCCGTCGCAGCGGCGAGAGAAGAAACTAAAGAGCGAAGAGAGGGAGCGAGAGGAGGACGTGCGCAAGGGAAAATAAAAAGAAGACCTTCGGGACAACGAAGCTGCCGAGATGGAGAGCCAGGCCGCTTTCGTGCTCGTCGCTTTTCTATATTTAGCGAGCCCCCTCGCCACGGTCCAGGCAGGTGAGTCTACCGACGATGGAAACGCGCATTATTGTATCTTGGGCTATTCCCCGCAATCTCATGATTCCACATTTTTCTGCCTCCACTCTCTCTATCTCCTGCTCTCTCCCAACGCGCTCTCGGTGCAATTTGCCTGCGGAGCTGCGCTCGACAGTGCGCGCTTTGTTTCGCATCGCGTTGAGAGTGAAAAACGAGACTCGAAATAAACTATAAAGCACCGAGAGCGCATTAGTGGCGTTTCCGAGCGCGCGAGCTTACTAACGATGTTTTCAATGGTATTTTAAACGTCTCGCAGAGTTCGTTCACGCTCGGAGACAATAGGCATTGTGCGTTAGATTCATTGGATCGATTCATTTAAAAATCTTCTCTCCGGTCGATGCGGCATTATCCGCTCTCGAAAACGTGGCCAGCTCGGTCTTCCCAGAACGAGCTGGGCACGTCTGAGCATGCTCGACGATAAGGAAACTCGCGTTAATTCATTTTCATTTCGCGAATATCGATTTTTTTTTACTTACGCGCGAATAACTCCGGCTGAAAATAATGTCGGATCGTCACCGGCCGAAGCTCGTCGAAACGCGATTTCCATTCATTCCTGCGTCCCTGCTCTTACGCCGCTTACATCCCGTTCATAAAACTCGGCATATTTGTCCCAAGCTGATTACCGCCGAACGAGAACAAATTCCCCTCCCCAACCCGCTGTGATTTCGCTTAGTATTAAGAGGGTTATTATTATTGTTGTTATCATTTTGGTGATTGTGTGTGTTTTTTTCGTTATTATTTTTTTTGCCTTTACGTTGCACTATTACGTTTGTCCATCAATCCGTCATTCTGTTTAATCCATTATCCATGTCCAAGAGCCTCGGCGAAAGTGGGACCGTACCTGAGGATCTGCAGAAGGGTTTTAGCATTCCGTTCGAGGCGCTCGCGTGTATCGTATTATTTTATCGAGGAAAATTATGCTCGAGCGATGGAGGGGGTTTCGCTCGTTCTTGGCCCTCCCTCTGCGTTCTGTGCAATTAATCCGACGGATGGAATTTTTCGTTTTAATCTAATCAACGAACGGCAACGCAACGGGGGCGTCCTTCGTTCCGCAAAGTCGACTGTGTGGTAGTCGTTGTACTTTCAGAGGTCTGTTTCTGGGCGAGCGTGTGCCTCGCTATACCACGTGGTCTCCGCTAAGCTCCTCTCTCTCGCTACTATATACATGCGGAGTATGGCGTTCTGGGTCGATGCGCAACGTGGCGATTTCGAGGTCGATAATAGCTCGGCCTCGAAGCACGAGATCGAACGGGCCGAATTGTCTTTTCAATAATCACGATAACATCGTTCCCATCTAGAAACTGCTCTTATACGAGACCTGAAATAAAAAATCTTTTGAAATTAAAAGAAAAGAGAAAAAGGGCAGAGCTCATTTTTATTCGTGATTTGGCTATTAAAAAAAATTCCTCGCGCAGGCTTTTCGAGCACCGCACGACGCGAGCTTTTCACACGTTCCATATATATGCGGTATGCGAGACACCGGAAACGACTTTTTTTTTCTCTCAGCACGAAAAAAAAAACTGAGTTCTATTTTCGTATCCGCAATGAAAAAATATACCGCGTCGACATTTTCACCGCGTCGGTCTTCGCCTCTCTCGTTTATCTCCTTTAAATTCGTTTCTACCCTAATTTTAACGTACGAAAAGAAGAAAAAAAAGGTATCTCTTCTCTCCTACAACGAATGATTTTCATCGCGCTTCGCGCACTTCGATCCATCCTCGTTTGTTCGTTGTCTTCTCGGTTTTTCCTTTTCCATTATACGATTACAATTAATCGGCGGTTAATAATCGTTGTTGTTTCCTCTCGATGCCGATGACGGGCGGATTGGAATACTCGCTCAGCCTCGGGGAACAAAGTCGCTGGCTATGTGAGTCACGTGGACGCCGCTCGGCCGTCATCGACGTTCTCGAATCTCGCGTAGCTGTCGTGCGCTGTCCACGAGTGAATGTTCGTGTGTATGCGGGTGCGTCATGCGGCCCATTTACTTCGTTGCGTACCGTGTGTTTTTGTGTATGGTGTTTGGTTCGTACACAGCGTAGATGGAAGTACACAAGTACGTTTGCGCCGCTCTCTGCGGCACCGCAGCGGATCCGCATACTGTTAGAGGACGACCCATTCAGTTTCACTCGTGATGTTTAACGAGTCTCGCTAACCGCCAATAACAATTATATCGCAGCAATTCAAACCAGTCGACGTTTGTTCCAATTTTCATCGAAGTCGTCGTTCAGGCCAAATATATTTTCAACTTGGTTTATGTAGGATCGTCGGGTCGCGGCGACGGCGGTACGCGTGCGCTTGCGCATGCGCAGTATATAGGACGTTACCCCGTTCTGTTTAATTCATGATAGCTCGAAAACTAAACGGTAAACAATTCTTAAATTTTTTAAGCGTATTCGTTCTTTGTTCACCCAAAATACTCTGGTTTTTGGGTCAATCATTAAAACTTTTTCACACGGTAAAAAAAAAATATTGTCGTTTGTGCGTTTTCGTTACGGGAAATAAGTACAAATCATGCCAATTTCAAGCTTATATATCTCGACTCAGAGAAGGTAAATTTTATTTAAGTTACACTGATGTGTGGACAACATGTTGAATATAATGTTTATGCTAAATTTTAGCGAATTCTTTTTAAAAATTCATTACGTGACGGTTCTGCCTTAATTTCTCGTTTATAGATCACGCGGAAAACTTCACTTTTCTTCACTTCACCGTTTCCAGCGATCGGAAATAAAGGCCGAAAGAAAGTTTTCTCTGTAAGGACGATAAAAATGTTCAAACTTGTAAAATGTTTAACGTAATATATTCTCTCAAATTCCGCGAGGCCATTGATGTGCGTAGTCATCGCTGGTATTTGGATTTATACCCTGTTGCTCGAGATTGTTGTACGAATGTTTGTGTGTGCATGTGTACAATGGTACGCCGGACCGCCCGTGAGACCGTAAGATCGCCCATTTATTGTCCGTTGACTCAGACCGTCGAACTGAAGGCATGAAAACATAATTGGGATTATCGTGGGTTGTAAAGTAACTCGAAAAACAAATGTTTGCTATTCGGATGAGCAATCGGCGTTTCTAATGCCTCGCTGAATACATTATAGATGTGCGGTACGCCGTCATTTTTCCACACAAAAATTCGAGTCATTACAGTTAGTTCTTCGGATAAGGCTAGACCAATATTCGACATTTTCTGCGCATGGGAAAAATCTCGAAAAAGCAGAATTTATTGGGTCGTGAAATTTTTTTTTTTTTCTTTTCGAGACCGCCAGAGTTCTCCCGACGTTTCGTCGTCGGGTGACGCCGAGGTCGAATCCTCGAGCCTCCCATGACCTCCGATCGATCGACTTATTATTCGACGAATCCTCGCATAGGCGGGGCCTCCGCCTCTTCGCTCTCCATAACATCCACTGTCGAATCCTTCGATTAGCTGCATATTTTTTTTCTGCTTTACTTTTATTTTCATTCAAAAAATATTTTCTCGTTGAAACTATTCCACACTCCTGCGCCCGCCCCGTGTAACGCTGAAAAAAAAAAATTATAAGCGGCTTGGTTTTATACACTTATTAAATTTGGTACTTGCGCAAACGAGGTGTTACGCCCGACTCTTGGACGACGAACGGAAAACTCGTTTGCCCGTTCTGTTGGATTTTTTTTCCCCCGAACAATTTATTTATCATTATAAATTTGTCATTATCGATTACTTCTTTTTTAAACATATTGATTTGGGTGGTATTTGGTGTAACGTAATGCCTGCGAGCGATCGGGAGTAATTACTGGTGATATGTAATCTAGGTTGCAAATATCAAGATATAATAATTTCCGAAAAAAAATGTTTGTTTCTTTTTTTTTTTCCTCGACATTGATGTCTCTTGTGCTTTCAATTACTCTGTATCTGGCTCGCCTAGCTCTGACCTATATACAAATCTATATCCCTCGTTCTCCAACTATTCTGTATATTTTTCTTGCTTGTGTAATTTATCTCAGCGACAGAAATATAGCAACAAAGAAAAAAATGTATTTTATGAAAATGAAAGGAAAAACAGTGAAGACAAAAAAAAACAAAAATCTTATTCTTAATGACTAAGTGCGTTACGCGGGACCGTCAACCGTGAACGAGGGTCAGCCATGGACGATCGAGTGTACCGGTCACAAGCCCGGCGAAAAATTCAACTGGACGAGAAACGGTCAGCCCCTCGAGGAGCTTTCGTCCGGCGATCTAGCTGTACTGACGACGCTAGACAAAGGGATAAGCAATCTCACAGCCAAACACGCTACGGAGTTGCACGAGGGAAACTACAGATGCACCCCCGACGGCAACGCGTCATTCCACCTTGCGATTAAAAGCGGTTCGTAGTAGATCCATCAATGCAACAAACACAAAAAAAAAATTCGATTATGAATGCGTTAGTTTATCGTCGACGGAACAGTCGATGAGCAACTTAATTGTTTTTTCCTCTCAGAACTATCGATCGTCGACTGTTTAACGTCGTATTGTAAGATCCAAGCTAGCAAGAACTCCAGTAGCAATCAGTCGGTAGAGCGCAGAGTTGCCGGCGTCAAGGTCATTCGCAGTTATTCTGCTCGGTCCAGGAAAAAAAAAAATACACATTAAAAATTCTCAGTAAAAGAGATCCGCTGGCAACTCTGCTGCACTAGTATTTCTTTCTCGCTCGCTGTTTTGCCTTCCGTTCTAGACTCTACTCGCTCAAACCAATCTAAAATACATATTAAAAAAAAAGATAAACTGCAAAAATCTATTTTTTGTCAGTTAAAAAAAAACAACAATTCTCCGTCCATATTCTCTCGCCCATGTAATAATAATTCTCAGTACATAATTTCTAGACCTAGTTATAAATTGGCCACTTGGGTGTAAAATATGTTTACATTTCCTTCTTATATATATTACATGTATATATTTCTAGAAATACATATTGCGCTGTTCCATCCCGGGAGAACTGCGCGGAGTTCGTAGTTGCGCATAACTACGAAATGTACCGATGTTCGACGTCACCCCATATTCTCGTTCGCCCTTCGCGTCGCTATATAGGTGCTCCAGTTTTCTGAATTGTGCAGACCTTCCCAGCTAGTTCCGTATGCGCGCGTTTCGACATACACGTACACACGAAGCCGAGCGTACACGTAGGACAGATTCGTCCCCTCGGCATTGTTGCACACCGAACAATAGTACATACTCCGTACGAAGCAACGGATCTGCCCCCCCCCCCCGCCGCGCGCCCCCTGGCGTCGCCTATACGTATCAGCAATGCGCCCGGCGGTCTCAACCCTGCGAACGTGCATCCGCACATCCAACCAACGCACATAGAGAGATCCGCAACCAATCGTGGTGCATTTCCCATGCTCGGCTCTCGCACGTTGCGAGCCCAGAGGGTTATCCGCGATCGGTGGCTAAGTACACAGCCACCAGTGTGCGCGGCACAAAACAGAAATCCGCCTGTGCCGAACAACTACATATTCCGCGGCCGCATAAGCGAGGGTATATTTCGTAGATCCGTAATTACTAAACTAGGCGTGCTCCCTGCAGTCGCCTATTTTAACATGCATATTCCACGGGTCATACGCTCGGGCGTAGATGCATACGCAAATAGGAAGCTACTGCATGGTTACCGACAATGTTCCTTTCTCGACGTTCTCGCTGCTTCTTCTTTTTTCCGCCCATTTTTTTTTTTTAATTTGTTTTTTTATTTCCTGACTTCCTGGTATCGTTAGTTCTTCGCCATTTTTTCCTGTGGCGGGTTTATGTATTTATATAGATATATGTAGTCGTTGTGGGTGTAGAGTGAAAATGCGGTAGGAGTGTGGCTGCTCGTTCGAGTGTCTCCGCACATGAAAGACGAGCGGGGAGAGATATCTTTGTTTTTCGCGCTTTTTTTTCCTTTTTTTATTTTTCTCTCGTTTCTTTCAGCTCCTGGGCTTTTCAACTCTTTATCTTTATTGTCGGTTATTTCTTCTTTTCTCGGCAAGTGAACTGAACTTTGTAACACAATTTTCGTGCCCGAACACCGAGGATTCTTCTACTATTGTGTAAAGTTTTTCTCTTTTTTTTGTTTGTTCTTATCTCGAGTTTTATTCGGGTCACTGATTTTTTTTATATTATTTTTTTTCGCATAACTATCGCCTCTCGTTACTTATCTCAGTGGATCGTGATACGAGCATACCACAGGCCGTTACGCCTCAGGTTATCGGTCATTATCGATTAGATTGCAGAGTCCGCGACGATTTTTTTCTCTCGATAAATCTCGATTTACCGAACATTTGAAATATCAATCACTGAGCGTGAGTATATTATCAACTATTTTCTTATGGATCTTGCACGTGGTAGCCAGAATTTGGGTGTTTAATGCAAATACACTTTTATTCAACGAAAATAAAAAACTAAATCAATTACTTATTTAATTCATATAAATTTATAGGAATTTAATACACTTTTCCCCAACTTCGGTCAAATAATCACATTGCTTGTGTGCCACACGGGCGGCAAATCGAATATTGCTGACTAATGATCGCTATTAAGCTGTGCGCATGCGCAGTAGTGTTTCATTACTCCCGGGAAAATAATGGTCATCGACAAATATGAAGATTTTGTGACGCAAGAAATGTGGTTATTTTAAGCCGCTTTGCTGCACGGGATGGACCGGATTTTCACCTCGTGTGGTTTCTGCCCTCCCTCCACACTCGGTAAAAATCACGCACTCTCCTTCTAGCATAATATACAACTTCTCACCTCCTCTTGCCCGAAGCGGGCCTTCGTCAGCGGTCTACAAAAATCATATTTTCCAATTATAGCGATTAACATACCCCACCCAAACCGGACGGAAATTAGCCTAAAGTTATTTCAACGTCCAGGTTTTCTCCCTCAGGATTTCGGCAAACGCGGAGGGTCGGAGGGGCAAGGGGGTTTGACAGGGAAGAAGGAATGGGGCTTTTTGGGATGTGTGGCGAGCGGAACGGAGGAGAGGTCGCGTTAAGCGTCTATTCCAGCCGCGCCTGTGGCTCTATCACGGATGCAGCGCACACACGCTCGTGGTTCGTACCCCGTGTACGTGTATAACCAGCCGGTCATATTTTACTCGAAAATGGAAGGATTAGAGAGATTTATGGCGGATCGGCGAAGAGAGCGTTACACTCCGCTCTATTCCTCTCGCCCTGCCTTTTGCATCCTCATTGCGGAGAACTCGGAGGCCCCCCCTGCCGGCTACCTCGGGCGACACGAGGCTACGAGCTTCGAGCTACCGTTCGTACGTCGACGCTGAGAGGTGGAAGCGACGAGGTGGAAGCAAGAACCTGGATATTTCCCGACAGCGACGACTATTATCTCGTTATCTCCGTGGATGATGGCCCAGACTCTAGGCCCCCCCCTCTCCCCCCACTCTGTCTCTCTCTCGGCCTAGGAAGGCTTTTTGACCTCGTAGTCTCCGGCAACGTTCCACTCGAGCGGAGCTCCTGTGCCGCGAGTAAGTCAAACGTTTTCCCATGTGAGCCTGGGTCAGGATGTAGACTATTATACACGTTAAACTTGAGCTCGTGATAAAATAGGCAGGCGTGCTCCGCGGATTCGGGGAGCGAGAAAGAATGGAAAGAAAACCGCTAGAGACGCGACTAAGGGTCTCCGAGATCCGAACGGGTTTTCCAGACGACTTCGCAGCGGAGAGCGGGGCAATATGGACCATTCTTTGAACTGAGATTTTATTTTATTTTATCGTGATAAGGGATAATATTAGTAAAAATAGATTCCTCTACGAGGGAGAAATATAGGAAGCAAAATCGTTTTGCCCTGCGCTCCCCTGATATTATTAGGAAGCGGAGAAAATTTTACATGGATATAGCGAAGAGCAAAATCGTTTTGCCTATGTGAGATGAAACTTTTTTTGTTGCGCTGAATTTTTCTCAAATGTTTTGTCTAGCCCCGAGGTCCATTTTGCCCCGCGCTCCCCTGCTCTTACAAAGCTGAGAAAATTTTACATGGATATAGCGAAGACCAAAATCGTTTTGCCTATGCGAGATGAAACTTTTTTTGTGCCGCACAATTTTTCCCAAGTGTTTTGTCTAGCTCCGGTTCCATTTTACCCCGCGCTCTCCTGCTATTATTACAAAGCGGAGAAAATTTTACATGGATATAGCGAAGGCCAAAATCGTTTTGCTTATGCGAGATGAAACTTTTTCTGCGCCGCTCAATTTTTCCCAAGTGTTTTGTCTAGCCCCGAGGTCCATTTTGCCCCGCGCTCCCCTGCTATTACAAAGTGAAGAAAATTTTACATGGATTCAGCGAAGCGCGAAGAAAAATCGTTTTTGTCTATGCGAGATGAAAAATTTGTTGTTCCGCTGAATTTTTCTCAAATGTTTTGTCTAGCCCCGAGGTCCATTTTGCCCCGCCCTCCCCTGCTATTACAAAGCGGAGAAAACTGTGTACTAGAGCGTTACCGCCACGTCCAAAGAGCCTCGGGATCTAGTGTCCACTGGAATCCACTATCGCGAGTTTGCGAAATGTACGTTAAGTTACGAGTACATACATATAACGTCGCCTAGTCAGAGTCTACTGCTGCCCATGCGGAGTCAAGTACGTACGATATCCGCACGGAGCCGCGTCAGAGATAACTGCAGAGGCTCGAGAGCGAGAGTTGGGAAAATGTAATCTCGTCTCTAGCGATTACAATATTTTCTCACCAGCGCGCACGGACGAGTTTCCAGTCGTCTTGCAGCTATAACCAGTTAACTCAACTGAACGAAAGTAATGACGTTGATATTGTCGAATGAAATTGTCGAATCGTATTTCCTACGCTCGTCCGACGCAACGGGACAGAACGTTTTTGCATAATGCAGTCCGAATTTCGCATGGAAATTGATACCCGTGGGAATTCCCGCTTTATTCTATTTTTACCAGAGCTTTTTCGACCCGATGTGCGAAATGGATAAGGATTGGGAAGTTCAGTCCCCGCTTGACAACGACCCGTCGATGCGTCAGGGTGAAATTTTTAACGAGTTTTCCCGATAGTCGACGAGAACTTCACCGGGTAGCTTTTTTTATTTTTCGACTATCACACGCGCCGCTATAATTATTTACCCGAAAGTAACAAAACACGTCGACGTCCCATTGCGAGGCAGGTGTCCGACGGAAAAGTTTAGCGAAATATGAAAAACGAGATATAAACATGAAGACGGGGAGACGTAAAAACAAAGGGAAAATATTGCCGGAGGTGAAGGGCACGTTGTTCCAAGTTCGGCAACTGCTGCGCCAGCCGGACCTCGTGAACTGTTTACCCGCCGTGTCCAGGCGAGTCGCCGTCGCTTCGGCGTACACGGACGCTATAAATTAACCGTGGAAAATTAAAACCGTTAAATTAATCCTCGACCGAGGGCATTTCGTCTGCCAGTTCCGGTGCGCAGCGCGACGGCGCGTCCATAACGGTCGGCCGCACGGGGATAAAGGACAGATCAAATGAATTTTAGTTTAACAAACTGTGAGTGACGTAAAAATGTTCGAACAATGAGCGCTGCGAAGGACCTCCGCAAAAATCCGCCGCACGCGATCATTCGCAGCGATATTGCAGCTGCTGCGAAGTTACGGTTTCAAAGCAACGTAAAATTAATCCTTTGTCTAAGGAGAGCGAGAGGGAAGGGCGGGAGAAATATTAAATTTTTATCGCTATTATGCCGAGCTCCGGCAGCTTATTAATTTTTAGCTCGACGACAAAACGCGAGCAATTTTTGCGTACACGACGGGGTTTACGAGGCAGTGAGTCTCGTCGAAAAAGGTAACAAAGCGAAAGAGAGGCTAAAGCCGGCGCGGTCCTTTAACGTTGACTCGTCTCGAACGAGGTTCACTGCACGGTACATCGAACGACCGAGCCCCGTCGAGTTTTCAAATTGCCGCGTAAAATTTTTATTCATCAAGTCGCGTCTCACGCTAAAAGCCGCGCCCGCACCTCGGTTATTCGGCATCAAAGTTCCCTAAGTGCGGAACACGCTCGGCGGAGAGGGAGGGACGAGGCAAACTGTATTAGCTGTATACAGGTCTCGACTTTGTTGTGTTGGCGCTGTTCGATCAAAGTTTTCCTTGCAGCGGGAGAGACAGCTCTCGAGCTCGAGACAGGCTCGTAACCGTGACGGGGCAAAACGTACTGCGTGCCGTCGACGAGTCACGGGAAAACTTCATTAAATCGAGGGTTGCATGGAAGTAAAAAAGTACATATACAAATTATAGGGGGAGGCTGAACGAGTATAAGTGCGAGAGAGACGGAGTTAAAATGTTTAATCCATTATTCTCCGAAACGCTTCGATAATATGTCAAATCGTTTCGAAGAAAAATGGATTCGAAATATTTCGAGGTTGTTCTGTTTATCTTTAGCCCCTCCTTAAGGAAAGGCTAAACACGCATGAGTGCGAGAGAGACAGAGAGGGAACTCGGCGGCATGCTTGATGCAAATCAAAGATCGATGGACTCTTCCTGGTTTATATTTTGCCGTACTCGAGCATCAGACATATTCCGTCATGTTACCTTAAAGGAGAGCTATCCCGTGAGATAGCCACAAGATGCGCCAAGTTTTATTATATCACATTTTTCCTCTAATAAAAAGCTTATTTTTCATAGGAAATAACATTAATACGCAAGTAATGGGGAAATTAAGTTTGTTCTTATTTTCGAATATCATAGTGAATTTAATAGAGTTTAAATTGTAAACTGTAAAAATTCTTCAAAAAATTACCAATCTCAAAAAATACAATTGAAAGGCTCGATAGCCCGCGCGAACGCAGGTGCGTCCGATTTATTGCCAATCACTATATTACAACTTACATTGGTATCGGGCCATTGATAATAAATCGAGGATACCGTTTATACTACTTTAGACGCCTGACCCGGTGATCCATGAAGACGGGATAATATGAGAAAAACAACACGAATGAAAATTGATATTTTTTATTACAGTAAAACCAAATATTATTTTGTTGTCTGAAAGCAGCAGTCGAATTTTACGCAAACAAAATGCTCACAACAAAAATAGTATTTGTTATCTTTAGCAAAGCAAAAATCAAATAAATATTAAACACAGAATTTATAGAACGGGATTTTCACGGGTATTCCTTTAACGACCGAATGCATTTCATATAAAAAATAAGAATTGAGTTTTAAACTATAGCTAGAGCTGCGAAATCATGGATTATATTTCCGCACGCCTAAATTACGGTCAGTTTTTGCTACATGTATTCCCACGCGCGACTCGTAACGGCGCTCGTACAGGGAAGGTTGCGTACGAAAAGTATTCAACTTACGCGATCGCGTTTAATTTGCTTTGTTCCCGAGGTTCGCAAAACGCGGTCGTCTACTGTAACTAACTACATATACATATTTTAAAAAATAATGACCCTTGAGAGAGAACGTTAAAACAAAAATTTCACGACTTTCGTTAGTGTATTACGACGAGAGCGGACAGTGCACACACAGCGAACGCGGCCGTCGAAGAGCGGACAGCGAGTAACACGGTTTTCACGCTCGACGGTTGACCAAACTGTTTTCAACCGCCAGTGCCTGGGCAACTGCTCGTCTGTGTCCGTCCGCGGTGTGCGCGGCATCCCGAAAGTCCTCCCGCGTTACTCGTAAATTACCGTAGCAAAATTAAATTCCGTGGGAGGAAGTTTCGCTTAAATAGCCGAGCTAAGCGGAGAACGAGAACGATGAGAGAAAGAGGTGAAAAAAACAAGGACGAGGAGGAGGAGGGGAAACGCCCGGCGTCGGTAGATCGCAACGAACCAAGCTCTCATCCACAGTGCACGGGCGTTCGTACGTGTTTGTTTACTCGGCTTATGGCTCTTCCCTCGGTGTTTTTTCCCGTGTGATAGTGCAGTCCAGCCAGCTCGCCGTCCGGATATCCGGAAAGAAACGGTCCAAAACTGCCAACAGCAATGAGGGTAAAAAAAACAAAATTCGTCGAGCTACAGTTTTTCCACCATTTCGCATTTCGCAGCGTACGTAAAAAGTACGCAGTTCGTTTTCGCGACTCGTGAATACTGTATGTCCTTCGGGAATTCTCTTGACTCGCCGAGTTTCGCCCGGGGCTCCCTACGGTCTTTTGCCTGCCTTCTTGATTAATAACACTCGACCGATTTCTCGCGTACCCGCGTATGAACGGTGATTAGTGGATCAGGCTAAATTGCCACGAGCCATGAAAACCCCCTCCTCTGAGGTCAGAGCGAACGAGATTAAGCGATCGCGCGAGTACAGCCGACCGCGGGGCGGGTCGACGAGGCCGGGTACACGAATCAAAGACTATCACGGGCACTCTCCTGTGAATTAATTGACGAGCTAGGAATTACGATATTAGTTTAACTGGAATTAATCTAATGGCCGCGCTAATTGGAGCCGAGGGAAAATACTCGAAAATGTTGCCCTCCGCGTTCTCGTCGACGATGCGACCCCATCGAAATCCTGACGAGATCGTTCGAGTCAAAACATAATTATGTAGCTCGGGATAAACGGAGATACTGCAACGCAGGCATATTTAGAGTGTCGCGATTTCTCCTACAGCATCACGTAGTAAAAAAAATCGATATCGTTATAAGTATTTGAAAATATATCGTTAAAAGAATTTTTAAACATATCTTTTTAAATATTGTAAAAAGTAAAAACAAGTATACAAGTTCGACTTTAATGAAAACTGCCCAATGTGTAACACACAGGAACTAGATACGGTCGAACATTTTGTAATGAAATGATCAATTCTCGAGCCACTGAGAATGCATGACTTAGCCCGCGCACGCCTGGTAAATCACACAATGTCAGAATTGCCGCTAAGCTGCGACAGTGACCCGGCAAATGCAATTTTCCACTTTGTTGTCAATGGATGTAAAATGCGCGCGTTTATGATTGACGAGCGAGCTAAGGCTAACCTATCCCTTTCTATACAATCAATTGTATTCTTAAAAGCAAATAAACACATACATACAAATATTTAAAAAATATATTTTTGTTAATTATTTTTTTAAATATCTCTTTACATATCTTTGAAAATATTATTTTTTAAAGTTCTAGAAAATATATTTTTTAATATTTTCAAAAATATATCTGTTAAAAATATTTTTATTTCACTCGGTGGGAAAATGGCGGTTTTTGCGCACGCTTCACGTGTGAAAACCCCCATTTTCACACCTCGTGAATTAAAATTTTGTGCAATACTCGTGCGAAAAACGTTTTCTGAACTCGTGTGATTGCAGCACTCGACTTCGGCTCGTGCTGCAAACTCACACTCGTCAGAAAAAGTTTTTTCGCACTCGTATCGAAATGTACTATTTTATTACATTATAATTTTTGATAAAATACTTGGACACACCCACGGCATTTTCTTCCGCTAATCCGTCTCTCCGCTTCTCGCGTATATCCTCTCTATTCGTCTTGGGAGTAGAGGAAAACTATGTGACCTGTCTCGCGTGCCAAAAATAACAAGACGGTTGATATACCCGTGACACGGGGAGCGTGACCGGAGAATCGAAATTCGCGCGAAGCACACGTAGAAATCAACCCTCGCGGCGGAAGATATTTCGATGTTAGTGGCCCCGGATCGTGTACGTAGCGGTGCCATGAAAATGCCACAGCTCTCCTACCGTACTTCGGGACGAAGTAAAGGTCGTGCATCACTGTCGTTCGATGGAGCGATGCTGCCGGGCCGCGTGCTATCCGCCCGACAGGAAATGGCGATTCCCGCGACCTGTTTATCTGCCCTCTCGAGGTGAAACACCTTTACACTATCTTCCCCTTTTTCACTTCGCTCGAGGACGATGCAGTGCCTGGAATAAAACACATGCGATTTACGCCGCATAAACCACTCTGGTGAAATAACTTGCATTCATTTTTTATATATTTTTATTTTCTCGAATCCTTATTCATGACTATTTCCCCCACATTTTCTGTACATAACTATTTTAGTGACCTAAATTACAGGTTCTCAGCGATCAAGATAAAAGGTTCTCTTCTCTCGGCCGAATAACCAGCACGATTCAGGACTCGGTAGTCGAAGCTCTGAGAAGGGCGCGCCGACCTGGCACAAATGTTTATTTCGTTTCTTTCTTTTTAACCCTTTGAAGCACGGTGTATCGAAAATTATACACCTCTTTGAAATCAGAAAAAAGCATTAATAACCAACCGATATATTTGAATCTTCATACTAGTAAAAAAAATAAAAAAATGTATGATTCAAAGGGTTAAATAGTTATTCGCGACTATTTCTGTACGAAAGACTCAGGAAAAGAGGCAATGGATAGAAAATATATGAGTGTTCGGCATGAATCATTATATTATTTTTTGTGGCTCTTATCCACGCACGTATACGCTCTATCGCTGTATGCATATAAACATACGAATGAATACAGCGACAGAACGTATGTGGATTACAAACGAGTGATTAAAAACAACCCCCAGGGAAAGAGGCAATTAGTAGGAAATACATAAATTGTTCGGCATGAATCATTACATTATTTTTCGAGGCTCTTATCCACTGAAGAATGGTCTCTCTGGTGCTGGTTACACGACTAAGGTCGTACCTCGGCTACGAGAAAGGTTGGCTTCTCTCGGGCGAGTAACCAGCACCATCCAGGACTCGCTAGTCGAAGCTCGTAGAAGGGCGAGCTGACCCGGTGCCAGATCGCGATAGCCGAGGAACGGCGGGCAGGCAGCAACCTCCTCGACCGCACCGAGATCGATAGTCACGTTGTACGTGCGGTCGGAGGTCAAATCAGGCACTCTCCCGCCTTCTCTCCATCCCACTCCGCGAAACACTGCGTTACGGATATACGATCAGCTCACGCCCTCGCGATTTCTTACGCCGATCGGCAAACCCCCTCGATTCCCGGGGGAATTGATATTTCTACTTGCGCAAACGAATCTATCTATCTGCTCTGTAGGTTTTATCCAGAAAACATAATCAGCGTGAAGTAAATATAGTCGGCGCTAAGGCGATCGCCGGCGGATTTCAACAATTACGATCGATCGGGTTAAGGTGAAAATCACGAGACGGAGTCAGGAGTGTGAGAGCGATAGCATTGGTCTTATGGTGGAGCGAGAGACAGCGACAGAGAACGGGTGTCACTTCACCTTATGAGTATACTGGGGCGGCTTTTACCTCCTTACTTACCTCTTATATCGACGGAACTGCGCGATTTCTTGGTTTCGATTTAGAATTATTCATATGCTACGCATATGCTTCAAATCGTGCAGGAGTATAATATTGACATAAAGGCTTCGCCGTGCAGTCGAATTTTTATTGGCAACGTACAAGGAATTAAGAAAATCGAATATTACCGATTGCAAAAAAGCAGGAACGAAGTGTCACGATTGACGCACCGGTGGCGCCACATCGTACTCTGCACTACATACACGGGCTTTTTGTCGGATCTTATCACTTGTCATGAGTGAACAGTAAACATAAAAGTAGATTATACTTTAAATAGATGTCTGTTGTGTAAGACTTTTGTTTATAATTGTGTAGACTTTATGACGATTTTCGATGATTCGGCAAATTTCAGAGAATCTGCGTGCACTCTCGTTTTACGTATGTGAGTTCCAGAATATTTAATATTCCACAAAATAAATGCTGTTGAAATGTTGAGCGGCCATATTGGTTTTCGCCACAATCTGTTATATTCGATTTTCTTCATTTATTGGACGTTTTCAACCGAAATTCAGGTGCACGTCGAAGCGTTTATGGCTCTTATTATAGTCTTGCGAAATTTGAATCATATTCGTTGCATTTATGATGTAAATAATGTATTATGTAAAGTCGATTCTACGAAATCGCCTCGTTCCGTCCGTAAAACAGAAAGGTCCAGCAGCGGTAAGAATTTATTGGTAAATTTTATCGGTCAAGTTCCCGATTATTTTTAGAATTATGCGTGTTTGCAAGAAAAAAAACTTTACTCTTGGTTGAGATCCACCCGAGCAAAGATTTTTTTATTTTCAAAAATGCCACACGCACATTTTAGTTTATCATCATTATTATAAGTAGTAGTGAAAGCGAATTTCTTGACAACATTTTTACAGCTATTATCTTATAGTAATTTTGTTACCTATAGATAATTATATACATTGACAAAGGGCCATCGATTTCAGTCCTTCGGCCCTTATTATAATTCTTATGTATTTCACAGATAAATTGCTACTCCTGTCTAAAAAAGAAATTTTATATCGAAAGAATATTTCAAGTGGCAAGGGGGCTTAAAAAAATCTGCTAAAGTCTATGCACCTTCATCTCATTTCAATAACTCGAGCGCGATCTCTCCGCTACTCGACAAATTCTCATTCCCCAAAGCCGCTGCGTTTACGCGTACGTACACGCGCACTCATTTTTCACAGCTAGAGTGGTCCCGTATACTTATAGAGATTGTACCAAGAGCTTCAAAGCCCTCGGTTACAAAAGTTCATGTACTCAACGAGGTGGATGTGCGAATGTACCTCCACGCCGTTTGAACGAGAAAACAAAGGAAAAAAATGAAACGGCAACCGGAGTCCCGGGAGAAACATACGGCGAAGCGAGTTTTGCATTATTTCACTAGAAGGGATTTCGGCATTAGTCTCTCCCTCTCCCTCTACCGTCTCTCTCTCTCTTTCTCTCTCGCACTTGCTGGCTTCACTTTTCCATGCACTTGTCTTGTTTTCTCAACGTGCTTATGTTTCCTCCTTTCGTTTTTCTTTTTTAACCATTACCACCGATGGAAAAATTCGCTCGAGGGCTCCGGGGCGAAGGAGAGAGTTTGCTTGCACCCTGTTCAAAGTTTTTCATCCCCTTAGCTCGAGCCGCAACCTCTTCATCCAGAAATCTTCGTGAGTTCTCTTCTCTTCTTCGCGCCCTTTCGTATTCTTTACCTACTATTTTTCCGCGCTACCTCCCCGCCTCTCCTCCCCGCCTAGTTTCTCGGGACTCCGGGTCTTCCGAGAAACCAGAGAAAAGCCGTATGTATAGGTATGAGTACCAGCGACTCCGGCCGGAATCGAGTTGTTTTCCTCCTCGTATCTCTCAGCGTCGTAATTGCCGATTCAGAAAAGTTTCTCGGCTTGAGAGCCGGTCGTGCTCACGGTATTTCTTGCCATAACTCTCGTCTTTCTTCTCTCCCACCGCGGGAGCTTTCTTGCTTGATTTTTTTTATTGGCCTCGCTCTTGTTCCGACTTGAAATCTTTTTTTTTACAATTTTTTTTTTTTTGCATTTTTATTCGGAGCTTAAGAATGGAACGTCCAAAGTTTCTCAGACTCTCGGGTCCGAATGGAATAAGTTGGTACCTCGGAGCGTTCCTACGATTATTTCCATTTTTTTTTATTTTTATTTATTTTTATCTCCTTCCTCGTGCGATGGCTTTCAATGAGATTCAACGCCAGATCTATTTTCATACCCGAAACGCAGATTCGGTTAAACGGGCGGCAGAAGCGTTAGGGAACTTTAACCGTTCCGCGGCACTTGGATGTAACTGGATGCTTTCTGGAGATTCGTAACATTTTTTCGATACGCCGTTCGGCCTCGATTCCGGTCGAGCGGAGTCGGGTCTATGCGGAGCGGGGAATCCTCGGTGTTGTAGACTCGTTTCTCGCTCGGCTGCGGACGCAACCGACTTGTTTACCTCGCTGTCCTCTCCGTGTCCTTCCACTACTCGTATATCGCCTTGCTTGATTGCCGATTCAGTAAACTTTCTCAATGCACTTATACACAGTCCACTGTGCGCGATATACATTCGGGAAACTGTGTAGGGCCATAGACTTCGTGGAAAACTTTGACTTTTGCCTCTACTTCGTCGCTGCCGTCGCCTCTCCACCCCCCCCCCCCCCCCCCCATTCGTGAATGGTGACCCTCTGAACTTTGGGGATGGAATAGCAAATGGAATCGAGCAAATTACGTACATGAAATTCTTTTTTTTTCTGAGGAAAGTACAAAGTTGTTATTCAATCGTAAATATAATATTTACGATTGAACGAAAGTGTTCTGTAGCGAGGTATTTTGTAAGGATGTTTGGGCCGAAATCGCGGGAGGGGAACAGGAGAGGAGCTCGGCTGACCGCGTTAGTCAGTGCGCGCGTGCGAAGACAGAACAAACGACTGATAGTCTTTCGGTAATTGAATTTATCTCAGAAACTAAACCGTGAATCTTCTTGAAATTTTGAAACAATTTATCTGATAGTATGCTCTTCGCTGTGGTAGGTTTTTTATTTGAATCGTTACCCATTGGCTGCATATCAAATGGTGGGGGGAACCGACTATGTTTTCTTACCCACTCTGTCGGTAAGAAAAATTGTAATAAACTTTTTTTCAAGGGTTTTTAATTATTGGCAGCCTTGCAGTAAAAACTAATCCATTTACTTCAAGGCCGCTGATAATTAATAACCCTTCATAAAAATCTTTATTGTATTTTTTGATACAGACTGATTCTGCCATAAAATAGACGCGAGTGGATAGCGTACGCAGCGATACGGCGGGGCGGGGGTGAAGATTCTCTCTGTGTTCTACAAAAACGGCTCAACATTTTGTCCAAAGGAAAGTTCATGAACGATCGCTCTGAGTTAATTTGACTGACCCTACGAGCACTTCAAAGCAATTTAAGACCTCCCTTTCCGAAATCCGAGCTCGGTCGGTAACAAGAACTGTAATCCATTTATTGGATTATATTTATTGGATTGGATAAATGAATTACAGTTTTTGTTACGGACCGAGCTCGGGTATCAGAGGAGAGAAGTTTTGGATTGCTTTAAAGTGCACATTGGGTCAAATTGATCCAGAGCGATTATCCATGAACTTTCCTTTGGAAAGAATATGAGGCGTTTTTGTAGAACACAGAGGACCTTAACCCCACGTATCGCTGCGACGTGCTCTATCCACTCGCGTTTGTTATCCGGGAAGAGGATATCGAAAATCCGTTGTACAAATGCCATAACTCAAACGTTGAACCCGTGGCCGAGTCACGTGGTAAAGGGTAAACGTGAAACGGCCGACGGAAATTTACATTTATATATTTTAGGCGGGATGAAGAATAATACGTGTTGGGCGGACGGTGCGGTTTTTTGCGGCCAGCTGGGGTATTTTCCTAGCTGGGTCTGCCAGGAAAAGCTGCCCCCCTCTCCCCCCTCCCGATGCTCCGGACCGAGAGATTCTCGGCAACCCGGATATAATAATATATATGGAAATGTTCCTGGCGGTTCCACGTATAAACCCCCCACACATATCGTATCCACCTCCACGTTAGATGGAATACTTTCGCGAAATCTCACAGAGTACATGACGCCCGGATATTCATATGTGTTACATAGCTGGATATATTTTTTTGATTTCCCGGCTATTCGCACGTGTACGCGAGGTCGGGGTCGCGTTACATGCATCACGTAACAATTCGGCGCTGTAAAATCGCAGCATTGTACTTCGAGCTTTTGCGAGTATTTCACGTGACAAAAATCTCTACGCTGGTGGAAACGTATTTTTGGATTTGACTACGCGTACATTTTTTTAAATACAACGAAATTTGTTTGCAATTTAATTATGTTTTATGAAATTAACATTTGTCTCGCTGACTGCCCAGTAATTCATTCAGCGGTCCGGAAGATAAGCGAATCCACAAAATTTAATTCAACGTAACAAATACGCTTCACGGACGCAATTAACAAACATACACAAATTATTTTTTTTTACATTATAACAGTACTTTGCAATACAAGTGCGGTAAAGCGAACTTAATACGCACGCTGTACGGCGAGTGCGACTTACTTCCCAGTCCGCGTATGATGTTCGCTACACTGCACTAGTATCGCATGATATTTTATTATTATTAACTGCTACTCCGTGCCTGCTGATTGTGGCGCTGTACAGTGTGCATAAAGTACGAGCAACGTGCAATAAATTCCAAAAATGGCACGCAAAAGTAAATCGCACGTAAAGAAGCCGACCTGTGCAAGCGCCGGGAATTTACTAAACTCATGGCAGCAAAGGGCCACTTACGCCACTCTCGACAGACACGAAAAATACCGCTTTTCGTGCACAAGTTACATAAAAGTATCTTTCGATGCCAACATGCAGAAAAAAAAATTGAAAGCCCACTCATCGCACCGATAACTCTGCATAGCAACAAACATTCTAAGGAACCATCTCGGGCAATCCACTTGCCGGTATCACGTCCAGAAGTTGCAGACGCTTGCCCGCTACAGTTTCCACTAACCGGTATCTCCCGGTCCTGCGATATCCTAAGTACGTGTATACACCGAGCTGTTTGCCCGAGCCAGCGTTTGTAACTGATGGTTGGAACAGTAGTCTATCCGTGAATATTTCAGTGCTATATACGTAAGGCGTATAATACATACCGGGGCGGGACACATTTATGGATAATATTCGAGAGACGAAGCAGCACCGGTGGAGAGTTCGGGCTCTCGGTGTACGGCGTGGCTGCGGGACGTTTTCGAGTCAGGCGAGGTTACCGGCGTCGAGCGAGTGGCAAATGGCCTGTGAACCGTGAGACCGTTGGGCGGAACGCCCGACGCGGGGCAAACTCGCTTGGCTGATGCTACTCTGTTCTCGTCCGACGTGCTGGTTAGCGGAGCTACTGCTTCTGCCAGTAACCACGGCGAATGGCGGGGCGGGAGGGGGGGGGGGGGAGACTGGCCTGCCTAGCAGCAGCGTCCCGACTCGACCTGGAACCAGTTGAGTTATACTCGCTGAATGCAAATTGCGTCGTACGTCCGTGCATGCGGGGATGCTGTACGTGGATATAGGCGCACGGTTAGGTGGCTACGTACTATGCCACGGACGCGTCAACGCCCCCGAATATTCATTAGCAAAGGTCATCCTCGCTTCCCTCTCTCGGCCACGTTTTCTGCATGCCCCTCGCTCCCCCCTCTCGGTCCAGTCGAATCCTCGCTCCGCTGCGATTAACGAACGCGGTGGGAGCGCAAGAAGTTCGCGGCGGGTTTCCGACGAGAACGTGCGAACTTTTGATTATGGAAAAAATTCTCACTTATGCGAGGGTGATTTTACGAGATATGGTTTCTTTTTTTTATTTTTTCTTTTTTATGAAATTTGAGATTTGAATGGAGAATGTTTTTTTAAGGGGTTGATTGTGAGGGATTCATCACACTCGGGCTATAGAGGCGATGTAAAACTGGGATGTCTCGGCCGGTAATGAAAATTGTAATCCATTTTTTTTTACTTTTGCTTTTTTTTTTAAAGGTGATAAACTTTATTGAGGAAAATTAAATTATTAGCGACCGCTCGACTGGTGCATGAAGATTCTAATAATTTATGCTCCTCGCTCCGTTGCGATTAACGAGCGCAAGGGGAGCGCAAGAAGTTTGCGGCGAATTTTCGACGAGAATGTGCGAACTTTTGATTACGAAAAAAAAATTGTCAATTATGCGAGGGTGATTTTACGAAATATTGTTTTTTTTAATTGAAATTTGCGATGCGAACAGAGATTGTTATTATAAGGCGTTGATTGACAGAGATTTATCACGTTTGATTATAGAGGCGATGTGAAACTGGAATGCATCGGACGGTAATGAAATCCATTAAAAAATTCTTTTATTTTTTTTAAAGGATGATAAACTTTTTTGAGATATACGAAATTATTAGCGACCGCTCGATTGCTCCGTGAAGATGCTAATAATTTACGTTTAACGTGAGATTTTGAAGACCCTTAAAGCGAGTTGAAACATGTACGACGTGACACACGAGTGGAAGAGCGATAGTTACATTTTTCGAATCAATGCCATGCAAAAGTGGTTCGCATTCGGGGTAACAGCGAACTATCATCGCGGTATTGAATTCTACATCAGCTGAAACTTTGCATTTTCGCGAAATGTCAATCATCTCCAAATGCCACACATTACAGTTTAGTTACCGACTGAGTACCGCAAATTCTACCGCATCTCCCAACCGCGGAAATAGTTTGCTTTTCTTTCTTTTTTATTTACCTCAACCGCTCCTATTCCATTTCAATCCCACCGTTAACGACCTACTCGGATTTACGGTACGATCGTAAAAGCCTGCGTGCTCGGGAATTCGATATTCCGCCGGCCTCGTCCCGGATTGCCGATTCCGACATTGCCCGTGCCGTTGATGCGCAACGCCGCGCAATGTCGATGTGTGCTTTCGGCGCTTCGAGATTTCCAGTATTCGCAACGATCCTACCCTGCAGCAGCCGCTGCGGTGCATCCGAGAGCATTTTCGTTCTTCGATTCTCGGTGTATCGTTACCGACGCCCGGACTACCGGTTGAGCCTCTAAGTCGCGGCCATCCGAGCTCTCCGAAGGCTTCCCTCCTGTTTACGAGGCTGAACCGTAACGCCCGGCTCCAAAATCTCCAATCCGAATCGCAGTAAAACATTTTTTTTATTTACTTTTTTTTTTATTTCTTCTATACGAAACCCCGGCGGCTCGGACGAGTGCACAGTGGATGCGCCTCTGGCACGGACCCTTCGCTCTCCCGTCGATAGCACCTCCGGGACGATCCGGGTTTATCGACACAGACCCCCGACTCACCCCATCTGCTCCCCGTGTGTATACAAACCGCCATGTGCACGTCGGATGGTCCACGGGCGTATCGCCACTGTCCATCGCGTTCTCTCCTCGTATCGAGGCCCCGCGACCTATATCGCCGGCGAGTTATCGCTCGGCAAACGCGCCCGACCTCCTCGATAGCCATGCAATGTACACCGAACCGATTACGCTGATCGAGGGAGCGCGGCGATCTAGAGACGGTTTATTCTGTGACACTATTTTTTATGTATGGGTTAAAAAATATATAGATATTATAGAAGTGAAAAAGATCGTCTCTGTAGACTGTTTTGTAATTGGCATTAAAGTAGTCTTTGCGAATAGTGTCCACTTCACATAAGTTTCAGAGAAATGAGAGAAATTGCGAAGGCTTCTCGATGGTATACAAATGTGAAATAAATCGAGCATATTAAAGGTGCTGAAAAAATTAATTTGGAATAATAATTTTTAAATGTTATTAACATATTGATGAAAAATAAAATTGTGCAACAAATTTCTCGGAAACCTAACTTTTTTTTAAGGAAAATTATTGGTTCGTTTTTCTGCATACGTATGAATTTTTTCAGATTTTTAAATTCATTTTGAATTTTGTGACTTTCTACTCATTTTTTCCATATGAAGAGAAAAAAATTCAAAGTGAGTTTACAATTCTGAAAAAATTCATACGTATTGAGAAAAATGAACGAATCACTTTTACTGAAAAAAAATGTAGGTTTCCGGGAGGTTTTTCGATCAATTTCATTTTTCATCAGTTTGTTAACAACATGGAATGATTACTATGCGAAATTAATCTGATCAGCACCTTTAATATGCTTGTTTTCTTTCAGATTTTTATACCATCCAGAAATGTTTGCAATTCCCTCTCATTTCTCTGAAAATTATGCGAAGTGAACACTATTCGCAAGGATTACCTTAAGGTGGGGGTAAGGTGGATGGTAAGGGGGGTAAGATGGGGGTAACTCCCGCCCACCTGCTCCGCGGCGCGTTCGAATTCTTCGCAAAATTTCTAGTTCATGTTAGACAGTGTCACGATTTTCTGAACGAAATATCACGTTAAGAGTAAAATGTGTGATAGCTTCATAATCAGCGGTGAACAATAGATTAAAAATTGCCTCAAAACCACGAAATCCACAAATTTCAATTTTCGATTTCCTATAATAAACTCTGCGTTAAACTTTCCCGGTTTCAGTTTCATGAGACGTAGAATTTTGTTCATGTTACAAAAAAGGTGCAAAGTAATTTGCACACCGCTTCCTCATTTCTCACAATTGTGCGCATAGCTTCCTTTACGAGGGAGCCAAAATCGATCAACAAACTTTCTCACGGAGAAAGTTATACGCAAAATTGTAATAAATGAGGAAGCCATGTACATTTTTTTTTTGCTGAGCTTAACACTGATACAACATCGCTTCCAGGTCCCGTAGTTTCATCGTGCAGTTCACCCGGTGACTAATAAAATTTATCGGGCGGAATTTGCTCTCCGGATCTCGTAGAGCTCCCTCGCCCCGAGGATAAACGGATACCTCCGCAATCGAGTACAAACAACGGTTAGAGCAGACGGAGGAGAGACTCCGATCCGTTTCTCGATTTCGGCGAGACTGAGCGATTGGATTTACCTAAAGGCGTACGTGCGGGATAATCTCGATTGTCTCGTCCACCCCGTCGAATCGTAACTAGCGAAGCGAGAAGGTACGGCGAGAAAGGTCAGAGGACCGCAGGGACGAGGAAGCACCAACGCCTAGGATTCTCGGAGACAGGGAGAGGATAGGTGTATACAGGCCCGGATAAAATCGAATGCAGAGCCCTGCTTTGAAATCGATCGCACGGCGCGAACCCCCGGCGCCTTCCTCGGGTTCTCTAACCCTTTCTCTGTTCCATACCCAGTTCTGCCACTCCCTAGCTTCGCAACGCGCGCGTCTCCGTAACTCCACCTGGTTGCATTTTTTGTTTCTCTACACTCATAAAAAAATGCGGTTGAATCAACGAAAGAATTCGGAAAAGGACGTTCAAATAAATATTTTGTTGGTCGAACAAAATATTTTAATGCCTTAAAAATATTTTGGTGAAATGATTTTTAAAAATTGGTGAACCGAGCAATCATTTAGGAGAACCAACACAATAGTTATTTGAACGTCCCTGCCTGAATCTTCAGTTGATTCAATCGTATTTTTTATCAGTGTATTATACTTCTAGGAGTCCTTTTTTATTTTAATTGATTTAAAAATACAGCCGGTACAAACCTTTTATTAATGTATGTTTACATTTTATTATGATAGATAAACTTTAAAGACGTTATTAAAAGTACTTTTATGAAAAGTTATATCTTACGTCTTTCGATCTTGTTTACGATCGGTTGAATGAACCGTTCTTTAGGGCTCTTTTTAATTTGAATTTATTAACATATTGTGCATACAGTCGATACGGACCTTTTGTAAAATTATTTATTTATTTATTTATTGGTAGACGGGAAAAGAATCCCTTTTACATTTTAATTACATGATACATCTTTGATGTTTTTAAATGAAGAAAGAAACAAGAAAATCAATATTTCGCACTCTGTGCGTTAAGAAAATAGTTACTTGTAGTAGAAAACAGACGGTAAACCGATGACTATGCAGATTACTCGAAGCGGAAAATTTGGTTTGACGTCACCGCCTTGAAGTTCTCAACGGTTTTTCCAAGGAAAATTTCCCGGTTCCGGTCTTTATATTCACATTATACATTACATGCATTATATTTCCATTTTATGTTAAATCGATACACTTTAAAGATGAAATTACAAGTACATATATGAAAAGGTATATCTTAAAAGCAAAAAAGATTTGAACATTTAACAAACCTTTTTTTGTCCACAAACTTCCACAATTATTTTGCTCTTAATTTCGCAGAAAATATTCGTAAAATTGACAGACATTTTTGTAAAATGCCCAACACTTTTTTTTGTAAAGTTAACATGAAAAGAATTGTGGACGTTTGTCGACAAGAAACGTTGATACCTATTTTACTGTGCAAGTCCCTCGATTTTGTTTACGATCCGTTGAACGAACCGTTCTTTATTGCCAAGAATGCAAAAAAATTCACTGACTTTTTACCGACCCTTTCTTCTCGCTACGAAAATCTTTCCGACAGTATATCAACGTGGAAGTGCCTCTTGTGCCTCGAGTTTTGTAGGAAAAATTTTATCGGTTCCCCTCTTCGCATTCACGGTTCGACGGACTGCTCGATATTGGGTGAAAGATGACGTAGAGTGGAGCGGGGCAAAACGGACCATTCCAGATAAGACTTTTCTTACGTCCCGGGACAAAAAACATTGCAAAGATAGTTCATCTTGCCCCGGGGTTAAATTTGCATTATCGGGTCGTACTTTAAATTCATTTTTCCACGACAATCGACTCTGCATCGTTGATTGAGCCCCTGCTGTGTCGTCCGATCCTCTTCGCCCCAGCCGCTTGGCTTCCCTGCCAAGAATGAAACAAATTGACCGACACTCTCCGGCAACTCCCGCTACAAAAATCTTTCTCACAGTGTATCAACTCGAGAACTCCTCGTATCCCGGACTTTCGTGAAAATTTTATCGCTAACTCCGGCGCTACCTCTTCGTATTCACGGTTCGACGGGCCGTTCGATATTGGATGAAAGACGGCGGGGGCTCGAGTGGGGCAAAACGGACACGCCTCCTCCGTCCCGACCAGTACTATTTTCGACCTCCCGCGATGAATTCGCAAAAACGGTCCATCTTGCCCCACGGTCCACTATGAGGTCATACTCGAAATTCATTTTACCGGCGCAATCAACCGCGGTTCATCGGCTTCGGTAAATCCACCCCGGGCAGAATAGACCAGTATATTAAAATATCAGCGCTGTATTATCATATATTATTCCTACCCTTCACCCTCCCTTCTGCTAACTTCTCGTACCACCCTCGTCCCAGTTCATTCTTCTTCCCGCGCCCGCGAAGCCCGCAAACGACCTGACTGAGTTACGAGCAGGGCCCGGCTCGGGTTTTCCACCTCGCTAAGACGAAGAACCGAGATAGCCATAAAAAACATTTTTCCCCCTCCCCCTCCTCCCTCCCCCCCTTCCCGAGAGAAGAGAGGATGCATGACCGCTTTTTTGCACCGCGCTGCAACAACCACGGAGACTCGAGACACGGTCCTACTTTTTCTCCCGACATCGCCCGAGCGCCTCCTCTCGCTACTTCCCCAGCCCATTCACGTCCCTCCGCGATGTCTTATGCATGCGAGTTACAAGTCTCTCCATGCATCAAGAGGATCACTATAATTCCCGAGTCCCGCCGGATGCCACGGTTTTCCCCGAACTCTCTTCGCGCGAACCATATTCCCCCCCCCCCCCCCCTCCCGCCTCTCCCGCCGCTCCCGCGCCTTACCCGGGAAAGAGGGAGGTTTGCCGCCGTAGTGATGCACGGCCAAAGTTCACTTTCTTCGGTCGATCAGGTGGCGGCAATGTAGCACGTAATGGTATGGAGAAAACACGAGACACGGATATAAGGCGAGAACCGGAAGGGCGCAACTTGGAGTCTTTAACGCTGGAGTTACGCCCTTTCGGCTCTCAGTCTTTGGGTCTCGGTGTATGTATAGATCGTAACGCTAAAGGCTTTCCAGACTGGGCCACGGAATCCACTCACGAATTCCTCGTTCGCATCGAACGAACCACCGTTCATCCTCTTGCGTCCCCCGCAGCGAAGACTTCGAGGGCCGTACGAGCGGCCGTACGAGCCTCCCTCTCGCTAATACACCCACCGACATGCCCGGCGATTCCTCCACCTATCGCCGATTTATCACAATTTCTGCAAAGCTATATCCACGCGAAATTAATTCTATTCTCGGGCGGATCTCGAGCACGGGTGTGTGCAGAAGGAGGGTCGCTGGAGAGGTCGGATCGACGTACGCTCTCCCAACTCTCTAATAGACTCATCTATAATGCAAACGACCCGGTAACCGACCCTGTTTCTTCGCAAAGCTACCGTCTTCGCTTTGAGGAAGTTTCGAACGTTTCTACACGTGAAAATTTTATCGCCACGACCGACCGGCGGAAGTGGTTCGAATTATTAGCCGGGGAGTGGGGCAAAATGGTTCGAGGTGAGACCCTTTTTTTGCGGGGGAAATTTATTCTAACCGTGTTCGCTTTGAGGAACACTGTAACAGATATTGTAAATTTAATGTACCGGACTGGAAGTTTTTGTGCAAAAACTAGTACATTAGATTTAATGTAATATTGTGATGAAAAATTAATATACTTTTTCATTGAAATTAAAGTAAATTATTAAAATTAAAGTACTTTCATAGTAAAATTGAGGGAAATTATTGAAAATAAAGTATTCCCAATGTTTTTAATACATTGAACATTACTTTTTCATCACAGTTCATTTTGCCCCGGTGTGCCCTTTTGCCCCACCCTTCCTGTGTGTTACAAGAAAATGTGAGAAAACATTTCCCTGTTTCCGCACGGACTTCGACACGGCCTGAAATAGACGTGACAAACTGTTTTTATTTTATTTTTTTCGTCTCAGTCGCGAGCTTGTAGGAAAATGCATTTCGCCCGCGAATCGAGCACACAACGTTGATGCTCACCGGGCTACCGTGCAATGTTTTTTTCCCCGAGAAATTTCGTCGCTGCAAACTTTCCTCGTCAGTTCGCGGAAGCGAAGACGTAAACGGGAGCCAAGAAAAATCGCGACACACAATCTTTTTAACGTTCCCCGCTGGCCCGTACGGCGCTTCCGGCAAAGTCAACGAATTGAATAAACACAAGAAACAAATTGGTGCTCCAGTCATCTCGCTCGTCGTCGCTGCGCGCGCCTCCCAATCGTCCCACCTTCTCCGCTCCGACTCGCTAAGTCCGTACTTTAATTAAAAAACAAAAACAAAAATAAAGAAAAAGAAGATAGTTCGCTCGAAGAAGAACGGAAAGCCTACGAAGAGGAGAAGCAAAGAAATCGCCAGTGTTTATATTTTCGTAGATGAAAGGATTAATCTAGTACGCTTTGGAGTGAAAATTCGCGGTTCAACTCTCTCGCCTTTAAAGAAATTTTATTAATTTTTTTTTTTTTTTTAGAACAAACTTTTCGTTGATAGCGTCGTTATATTTGTTTTCTCATGAAGAAAAAAAGACACTCGAGCGAAGCTCGGCTGCTACACACGACAGCGTTTATTTTATTATTTTCGTTTTTTTTTTCCCAAGTTCTTTCCGGCTTCCGGAAAATGTCCGCTCAGCTGGATGGAAGAGTTGCATTTCGCTGTCGTGAATAAATTCGCAACCGGTGAAACATCGTCACCGGATGCGAAACAACATTCTGCCTCTCGAAGCTTCAACAATATTTTTCGTTCCTGTCCTCGATCGTTTCGCGAGAGCTCGCCCGAGTCTCTTGCACTCGCACTCTGTTATGAAGTGGCACGTTGAAGCCCCTCCGAGTGCACAGACCGCGAAGCAGCTCGTATTCATTTTTTCGCTCTCAAAAACTCAACTTCACTTGAAGCCCCAAAAAAAAAAAAAAAAAAGAATGTTTTTGCAGTTTCCGAAGTCTCGTTTATATCCGTCAATAGCGCGGGCACTTGGTCGATAATGAGAGACGGAAGGTATAAATGGACGAGAAAAAGTTGGACTCAATGAGAATAGATGTAAAAAAGATACGCGCTCGCTTGAGCGGGGAAAAACGTCCAGCGTTTACCGAGCTGCGCTGCGAAAAGTGCAAGCTTCACTCTTCTACTCAATTTCTTTTTTTTATTTTTTTTTATATACTTTTTCAACCTCCGAGTCTGAGCGACTTGGGCAGTTCCTCCGCAGGACTCGTCGTTCCATCCCTCGCTCTTTTTGTCTCCACTTCCGCTTTCCTGTCTTCCCATCCCTTGAAAAGAAAAAAAAATCTGGACCATCCTCCGACGGCTAAATGCGCCCGGTAATTACTAGCCGTAATTTACCGGGAGTTTTCGTTTAATTACCGGGAGTAAGCCGCTTGCATCGTCTCCAGAGTCGAAATGCCCGGGGGGCAGACAACGACGACGACGACGAGGCTGGAGTCTCGAGTACGGCGCGAGAAGAGTCTGAGCTCCGCGCCAGACTCTGCTCTCCGGCATAGAAAGGAGGGATGAGAGTTACGGAGATAGATAGGGAAAGAATAAAAAAAAAAAAATTTAAAGAAAGGAAAAAAAAATAACGAAAAGAACGAGAGGTCTCCAGAGATGCGGGTCTCGAAGTTTTGAGTATAAAAAAAGAGAGAAAAAAAATGAGGAGACACCTCGGTTGCTCATCCCCTTGACGGCCCTCTGTTTCTTTTGTCCTCGTCAGGTGTCTCTTCGGTAGAAAAAAAAAGAAAAAGAAACCATAAAAAAAACATTGATTTCCCCCTCACTGCAGGCCCCCTTCCGTTCCTCGTCAGCCGACGTTCCGCCCGACGAGAATAATTAAATGAAAAATTGCGTTCGCAGGGTGGGAACGCTCGAGACGCCGTCAGTCTGAGCGCGAACGCCTCTCTACCGATTGTTGTGTCTTTTCTTCCTTTTTTTTTTGCAATCTCGTTTGCGCAACTGAGCATGCAACAATTTTCATTCGAATAATCGTGTTACCGAGAGCCTGTTAAAATAAATTATCATTAGTTACGTGTATACTTTTTTTTTATTGCGTAGGAATTTGCTGTATGTCTAGTTAGGGATCTATCGTAGGATCGTCAATCGTGTATTGCTTACGATTGATTGACAATCGTGTATTGCTTACGATTGATTGACTAATCGATTAATTTTTTTTTTTGTTCATCATCAACAGTTACGAAAATCAAGGTCCTCACTGCCGCGGACACTCCGATGACTCTCGAGTGCGACAATCGCACGGCGAGCGACAAGACCGTCGACTGGCAGAAGGAGGGAGTCGACGTTCGCGTAGCCTTCGCCGGCAAGGAGGAAATCGTAAAGTTTAACAGCGAGAATGGCACCCTCGTAATCCTCAAGGATCACGAATCCGCCTTCGGCAATTACACCTGCAACACGACGTCCTTGGGAAATGCCTCGGCTCTCTACAGAATCGTTCGTAAGTTATCCGACCTCATAATCCCTCAGTGCCGTGCTTCACGGTTACGTCCCGACGCTCATTTCGCCCGGTTAAGGTAGTTCTGTCGCTTGGTGTTCATGCCGCATAAGTTCGAGAAGAATGAGATAAAATTGCAAATACTTCTCGATGGTATAAAAATCTGAAAACATTCATGTATATTCCATGTGCAATGAGTCCAAAATGTTATTAATAAAATTAATATTTTGCACAATTTTTTATTACAGTAATTTGTCGATAACATTTTCGAATTATTATTATGCAGAAACAATCTTTTTAGCACCTTTTATAGGCTTGATTTTGTTCAGATTTTTATTCGATCGGGAAGTGTTTGTAATTCTCTCTTATTCCGATCTCAAACTTGGGCGGCATCACACATGACGCAAGGACTACCTTGAATAAGCGATAAACTTGTGTGTTGTGGTTTAAATATAGAAACCTACCCTTTTATTTCCCGTGCCATTAATAATTATAGTATTAACTTTTGTTTGTAAAACTACATACGCGACGGTGCGTTCGGAAAATTAACAAATAAAAAATAGTGTACGTTTGGGGACATCAAGTTGTTGTAAAAAGTACAAACTTTTTCTTACTGTGTACTGCACTCTAGGGAGTAACGCGGTAGTGCGCATGCGCACAGGTTAATGGGATGATCATTGGTCAACGATAGACGATTTTCCGCCCGTGTTGCATGCAAGGGATGTGTTTATTTTAGTAAAGTCGAGAAAAAAAAAGTCTTTTTAGTTTTTCCCATTTTAGCTTTCCCGATACGGCCGGTGCATTAATGCCGATGTTTTATAATTACAGCGAAACCAACTGCAGTCCTAGTCGAATCGATCAGTGTCGTGGAGGGCGAAAAGTTGCATCTCGTCTGCGACGGAAGACAGGCAGCGGGAGTTAAAATAAGCTGGACCTTCGCCGGCAAGAGTTACAATACCAGCGAGGGTCGCGTCAGATTGAGCCGGGACGAGGACAGGGGAATCAATCGTGCTGTACTGAACGTCGACAATATCGAGATGAACGATCGTGGCAACGTAACGTGTCACGTGTCGTACGACTGGTCGGACACCACCGAAGGCCATTTCGCCAAGGCCGACGCCCTCCTCAGGGTGAAAGACAAGCTCGCGGCTCTGTGGCCGTTCCTCGGTATCTGCGCCGAGGTCGTCGTACTGTGCGCCATCATTCTCATCTACGAAAAGAAACGCAACAAGGCCGAGCTCGAGGAATCCGACACCGATCAGAGTCCCGATACGTGAGTCGGATACCACATTTACTCTCTTTAACTTTTTCTTCACTTTTTTATCGTTTGTTTTATTTTCCATGCTCCTTCTGCGATGCTCACGTGCATGCTTTAAACCTTAAGTCTCCAAACGCTTTAAAACTCCCGAAAACACTTTTACTTTTATAATTTTCACCTCATGAGTCAGATACCAAATCGTCTCTTTATCATTTTCTTCATTTTTGCTTCCTCATAGAGAAAGCTTTGTTTGATATTTTGTACACATCTCCGACGATACTCACACTCATGTCTTAAATATTGACACTCTGAATGCTTCAACAGTCCCGAAAACACTTTTACCTTTTTCACCTCGAGTCGGATACCAAATTGTCAGTTTATCTTTTTCTTCATTTAAAAAAATGTTCCATACATCTCCTGCGATGTTCACACTCATGCCTTAAACATAAACACTCGGAACGCTTGAACAATCCCGAAAAAAGCTTTACCTTTATAATTTGTCCTGTATTCGAAGGGGGGAATTCGCATGAAAGACTGCAAGCCTGTCGCGATAGCAGTGGTTAATGAACGAGATAATCGACCGACAAATTATCCTCGCAACATCGGTTTACAAAAGTTGAACGCTTGACGCGCCATCTGTTAACGAGAAATTCCCTTCCGGAGCGCCTGACGCTCGAGGAAAAACGCGCGTCGAATTTAAAGAATCGATCAACATCGCGGCCTTAATTATCTGAAAAACGTTGGCGGAGCGCCTAGCACGGTGTCCTCGATTGTTTTCCAGTTCGAAACTGTACACGCCTTCCCCCGCAACAATTTCGCCTCGCAGCGCGATTATTTAATTCCACGTCCGAAAGTTGTTTTTTCTCGATGTGGAATTTGTTTCCTTCTATTTTATCCTTGTAAACGGCTTAACGAATATCGAATGAAAGAAACTAAATTCTATTTTACCGATCTCTAAAAAAAAAAAAAAAAAAAAAACAATAGAACCGATTTAATTTGGGGAGAAGACTCTGAATCGTCATATTTGCCGCTCCGTGGTCCGCTGCCACCCTCGGATCTTCCCGTTCGTCCGCCCGTGACGCCTCCCAGGCCCTCAAGTCCCGTTTACAAGACCGTGCAATTCCGTTCACCCTCGAGGGAGCCAAGACGCGATTCTCCTCTCAGATCGGCACCAGCTTCGCCGACCAGCAACGAGACAAGGCGATAAGATAACGGACCTATAGGTATTATTCTACCCATGTGCTATAGCGCATAGACTTTGCTATACTGCCCATAGCGTACGAGTACTACTTTACGTATATTATACTACCTATCGCATTGTCTTAAGTCGAAGGTTGGCCATTCTCGAAACAGAATTCCCAATCGACCGTGCGACTCTAAGATCTCATCGTTGCTGCCTGCAGGAAGCCCGGAGACCCATCCAACCCTACCGAGAAGCTCCGTCCAGTGGGCGACACGCAAAGATTTTCGTTATCGGCGCCTGCGAATAGCATCCTCGGGTCGTGCTCCAAAATCGGATCTGCCAGAAAAATCGATAAGCCCAGAATCGTCGTTACCGTCAGAGTTCAGCTCATATCGGACATAAAAATTCGAATACAGTTCCGAAAAACATTTTTACCATACGAGAAATGTAAATTATTAAAATATTCCGCGTTGCACGATATCACCGGCGAATTCACGAACAGAATCGACCGTGCTATTCTAAGATCTCATCGTTGCTATCTGCAGGAAGTCCGGAAACCCATCCAACCCTACCGCGAAGTTCTCTTCAGTGGGCGAAACGCAAAGATTTTTGTTGTCAGTACCTGCGAATAGCATCCTCGGGTCCGCCAGAAAACTCGAAAAGCTCGGAATATCGAACATAAAAATTCGAATACGTTAAAAAAAAAAAAAATTAACCATATAAGGAACGAAAATTGTTAAAATATTCCGCGTTGCACGATACCACGAGCGCGAATGTCGACGGATCGCTAAAACTGGAATAGGATACGAAAACAAATAAAAAAAACAACAAACGTAGTCATTGCAGTTGAAGTTATAGCAGAACATTGGCCATTCTCGTAACCGAATTCCCGATCGACCGTGCGACTCTAAGATCTCATTGTTGCTACCTGCGCGAAGCCCGGAAACCCATCCAACCCTACCAAGAAGTTCTCTCCAGTCCGCGATACGCAAAGATTTTTGTTATCAGCAGCTGTGAATCGCATCTTCGGGTCGCGCTCCAAAATCGGATCTGCCAGAAAAATCTGAAAGCTCGGAATCGTTACCGTCAGAGTTCAGCGCATATCGAACATAAAAATTCGAATACGGTTAAAAAAAAAACACATTTTTACCATATGAGAAGCGAGAATTATTAAAATATTCCGCGTTAAACGATATCACGAGCGCGAATGTCGCAGGATCGCTGAAACTGGAATAGAATACGAAAACGAGTTTAAAAAAAAGGTAATCGTTATAGCAGAAGTCATATCGCGACACGAAGGCGGGGCGGCGCGTATTCATGCGGATCCCGAGCCTGACTCGAAAGGCAATTAGAAGAAAAGAGGTACTTTTATCCTTTCCATCTCTCATTATCTCTCGAGTTCGTTTTTCTCATTCGTCCGGCTGCTCGTCCGGGGTTGGGGGAGGGAGGCGGGGGGTCGGTATGAAGAAAATAACGCTCGGCACTGAATATTGATGAGCCCCGGTGAGCGGTCGGACAACGACAGCGACGTTGGCCTGAAATGCCATCCGCACGTTGCCGAGTGACGAGAGACTAGAGAGCCGGGCGAGTCCTCGTCGGATAATAATGCTCGGGTCGTTTACACGAAAGTGGGGTACAGAGACGACGACGACGACTACGACGAATGACGTCGAAGCTCGTGTTTTGAGCCAAGTCGGCACGGCGGAATAGGAGAAAACGTAAAGGGTACGAAAGAGGGGTTCGAAACACAGGCTTTAGCGAATCTTCGGGGTCCTCCAACGGTTCTCCAATTTTCAAGCCAATTTTCTCCGATCATGGTACGCTCAAGATTATTGGTTTTTTGCTTCCTCATGGAGGAAGCTTTTTTTTTCTTTCCCATTCCTCGCATTATCCACGTGCCCTCATTCGTGCACCTATCAGGACTTTCGCTTGGTGGAATAACATTACCTTTTTTATCACATTTATCCTGCGTACGTCCTGCGAGGTTTGCTCCAGCCCACCACTGTGGGATTCCTCTTGATTCGCTCGCATGATCGAGCGAATTTTCTCCGGTCATGATACGCTCAAGATTATTTTCTTTTTATTTCCTCGAAAAAGTTTTTTTTTCCAAAATAATCATTACATTTAATATTTTATTAAAACACATTTATCCAGTTTGTGTCCTGCGAAGTTTTCTCTATGCCATTGTTGTGGGATTCCCCTTGATTCCCAGCACGATCGAGCGAATTTTCTCCGATCACGATACACTCGAGATTATTAGATTTTTTTCTGTTTCTCGTTCCTCGCATTATCCGCGCCCTCATCCGTGAGCCTATCACGACTTACGCTTCTTGGACATAACATGTATCTTGTTTTTTAATCATCTTTATCCTGCGTGCGTCCTGTGAGGTTTTCTTTATGCCACCACTGGGATTTCCCCCATTCCTTGCATGCCTGAGCGAATTTTCCCGGATCACGAATATGCTCATGGTTATGAGATTTTTTTTTTGTTTCTCGTTCCTCGTATTATCCACGTTCTCATCCGTCTGCTCATCACGACTTACGCTTGTTGGGTATAAGATTTAATTTTTTTTAATCACGTTTATTCTGCGTGTGTCCCGCGAGTGCATTTAATTCCGTCAAACGAATCCTACAAAGCCTCGTCCGTTTGGGGACGAGAAATTTTTACATATTTAACGAGGGGATTTGGAGTCACAAATTAACGGAGTTGAGTGGACCGCAACATACTGCTTGAATAATTTCATCGTTATCCTGCATATGGAAAAACCCGGTGATCCTTAAAAAAAAAAATCCAACCTTTTTGTGTATATGGTGTTTTGAGTGTGGTAATAACGTACTTGCCCGACATAATCCGCTCCACTGCATCCATCGCTTATGCACGTATCATCGCATCCAGACAAGGTAGATGAAGTTACAAAGGAATAATAATTAAAAATAAAATAAAAACAAATTTGAGTAGACAACCTACAAGATGACATGACGAATATTTACTTATGATCCAATTATAGCAAGCCAACGCCCAACAAGGACTCGGACGTGAGGCAGAGAAAGTGAGTCGTCGATGACGATTAAATTGGAGGACGAGGTGTGAGTCGCGAGGTGCAGCGGTCGGTGAATCAGCATCACGCGAGGCACAGCATGTAACATCATATTCCGCAGGGTCGATGATGGATTGGACTCTGAAAAGGAGAAAAAACTAAAATGAAAAAAAAAAACAAAAAAAACGCTGTTTCTCGTCGCATGCCCGGTTGCTTCTCTCTGTACGTCGTCAGCGAAATTCGTCGAGGCGTCCGGCCACTCGTGTATAATCCCTCCCGCAACAAGCCAGTCTGTACCGAGCGAAATTAAAAGAACGAATAAAAAAATAAAATAATAGAAAATTAATATTAAAGAGATACGAAGGAAACGCCGAAGTGAACAAAGAACAAAAGGATGAAGAGGAAGGGAAAAAAATAATAATTGAGAATCCCTCGAGTGGTCGAAACAGGGCGTGCCTTCTCGCGCGTCAGCCCATCTACTCGTCGCGCGACGGTTGGTTCACTTTCGATTTCTACGGAACGCGCAACGCAACGGTTCACACGCCGGAAACAACTAAAAAAAATAATAATAATAAAAAGTAACTAAAATATAAAAATAAATAATGACTGTACGATTAAAAGAGGATGTTCGAGCGGGGATTTTTTTTCGCACCGATCCACGCCCCGGTTCGTCGCGAGACCGAAACGCTCACGAGCCTCAGGAAGATCTCCAGGCGACGAAGATCGACACTAAAATTACGCCCTCCAGTGGGCATCGTTGTCGTTATTAATTAAATATCGTCATCAATAACTATAAACTAATACCATCGTTAATACTTCTGTCACCGTTATTATTATTACTATTATTAATATTATTATTATATGACTACAACTCGCGTTATTATTATAACTATTATTAATATTAATTATTGACCACCCATTATCGTTTCGATTGTTTACTCGCGATAACGAGGATTATTGATTTAATGCGAAAAAATTCGATAAATCTAAAATTTACAGGATAGCAGCGCGGAGAGCTTTCTCGAAGAAATATAATTGTAGAGTTAAGAATGTTTCACCGTGTTCCGGACACGATCGGCGATATAAAAAAAAAAACTTGTGGCTCCATCACCGGGACGACCGGGGACGAACGAACAGCGCCGAGCCGCCAGGAACTGCATGTACACCATTGCCGATGGCCTTGTCAGTAGTGCCTCATTAATATCGCGATCTGATTAATTCAAAAGGAGAACACCGCCCGGAGTATCGTTGCAAAAAAAATAAAATAAGAGAGATACGAATTAATTAGAGGTACATTCTTTGTCCCCGATAATACCGGTGACTGGGCGCGGAATAACAAAGTTTCGCTATAGTCGTCGGGTCTAAAACACCCGGCGATGCGTCAGCCTTTTCTATCTCGCGATTCCGGCACGGACGGATCGTCCGTGATTTAATATTATTATCATTATGATTATTATTATGTACTATATTACAAAAGATAAAAAAACAAAGCCGTATTCATAGGCTATCACGTTATAAAGCTAGAGGTAAGATAGCACTTAGTTCGTTATTCGCGTGAGAACGAGGAAACTACGAGGAACGAGCGACAATCGCTCGAGCAGCAAGAATACAAAAAAAAAATGAGAACAATTTATAATTATAAAAAAAAAAAAATTAAAAGTACAACACAGTTACCGAGTATCGCTCGCTGTGGTGTCTATGAATAAGGCTGTTTGCGCTGCCACAATTTATTGGAATATTCGTAACAAGAAACAATATTACTTCAGTATATAAAAAAATGAAACGAAAATAATGATTAACAAACAAAAAGAAAAAAAAATACACAAAGTTATTAAAGGAAGTTGAGAGGGGATGGAAAATGTGAATGAATAAAAAAAGATTCATGAAAAATATATAGGAAGGTGCGCACGGAGAGACGGAGGAAACGAGGACGTGGATAACGAATGACTGTTGGTAAACTCTGAGATTTAAATGAATTAATCGATAGAGAGCGACGGAAGGTGAGAGTACGTTATTTGTCGCGCTGAACACGCGCGCTTCTCCCAACACACACACACACACAGAATCAATTAAACAATTCGCTTACATAATACATTTAAAAAATACGTACATATATAATGTAAATTACATGCAATTAAAAAAATACACACACACACACGTACACAGAGAGATGTAGGTTTAAAGACCGTTTTGAGCGTTGACGATCTATCGAAGACGGTAATTGGAGATTCTGAGAAGCCCGCATGCCTTCAAGATCGGTACTTAAGAATAAACGATATTGACACGTTAATAGATGGTATATTCTTACTGCAGGTTCCTTCCGTCACGTAGCCGTTGGAATACTCGAAACTCCTTCCTCCTATGATTTTAAAAACATTTTTTATTAAAAAAAGTTTTATCGACATATAGCGGAAGTCCTTCGAAATGACGAGGAGAAAAATCTTCTCAGGGGGGGGGGGGGGGGGGGAATTTTAGTTCGCCTGTGAATCGATCATATTTATGGACGGGGCTTATGGGAATAAAAGCGTACGTGGGAAAGCAACGTTCCGAAGATTCGCTGTTTAAGAGTAAACTATATTGACAAGTTGACGAGAATTTCTGGCCATCCCATCTCGTCCGCTGCCGGAGCCAGGCAGCCTCGCCCCGTAGTCACGTATCCATTATCTCCTCGGGGAAATCCGCGTCACTCATTTCGGACATTACTCACGATCGACGGATCTAGGCCAGAGTCTTTTCTTTCTCCTCCATCGGAGCGCCCGTGGATCACGTCCGGTGCATCCACGCTCGCGGCTATGAGAGGAAAACCAAAGACAACATTTTGGAAAATTTTTTCGTTTAAAATTTAAACTTTTGTGCAAGCTTTCTTTTTTTAGATTTTATTGCACGCGTGAGTTCGCAGGATTTCATTTTTCGACATGTAAAGATAAGACAAAAATACGTGGGCACTTGCTCGTAAGTTCCGAATCGTCGTAACTTTTGTTCCATCTAATCGTACGAGTCGTAAACGTTTTCCTTTTTTTCCTCTTTAATCTCTTATCTACATATAAAACCATCGACGAGTTTTTATATATATATATATATAAAAAGGTAACTTACATAAATAGCACTGTTCGAGAACAACAATATTCGATATATCTTAGAGCATATAAGGTTCTAGGTACTTGGTACGGAAGTCGGCGAAGGGCGTGAAATTTTGAGAGACGAGCGAACGCTATTAAGAGGAAAAATAAATTTTACAACGCTCGAAATATTGCGAGCGTAAAAGAAGCATTTGTTTCACTCGATGCGAAAATGGCAGTTTCGCGCACGCTTCGCGTGTGTAAAATTCCCATTTTCGCACCTTGTGAAATAAAATTTTCTATGATACTCGTGCGAAAAAAATTTTTTTAACTCATGTGATTGCAACACTTGTCAGAAAAAGCTTTTTCGCACTAGTATCGTAATGTACTATTGTAATATATAAATATATATAGTCACGTATCCTCGAGCCCGGAAGGGAAGAAAAAAAAGCAGCATTATCTTTGGTCGTGAGCGCGATAAGCGCGACTTGAATCGGCATGGAGAAAGAGAACAAAAAAAAAACAATATATTAATAAAATAAAAAAATGCATTTACAAAAAAGCCTATGAAAAAGAAACTTGAGGAGTTTATTGCAATTCGTTCGGAGTTTTGGGCACGGGGAAGCGCGACACATTGTCGGTCGTTCGCTCATCTCTGCGACAACAATATTAATAATTATAGATCACGCCCATACTGGTCGATCGCCCGTTGTGATATTATTAATTCTTTTATTATTTACAACTAACGAAATAGCTAACGATTCTTGGCCGCGGGCAGTGACGTCCGGACACCGTCCGAGCAGCGACGCGATTTGTTTCTCAAATTTTTATTTTGGTGTTCGATAACGGAGTGAGCAACGCAGTGAGACTTTTGTCTCTCCCGCACGAAAGCTTCCTCGAAACGTTGAAATAAAAAAAAAAAAAAAAAAAAAAAAAATGAAAATAAGAACATCTCGATGAAGTTTAGCACCTAGGATTTCACCCTCTTCGGTTTCCACCGCGCCGTTGCTCACAGTCGCCATCCTCACCGATATCCAATTCCACGTCGTCGTAGATCTCGCGAGACCCGACGCTTTGATTATAGACCACGGCGTAAATCAGCCCCGACACGACGTAAAAAAAAAAATAATAATAAAAATACAAAGTAAACGACACCCCATTATTTACAAAACTGCGGCATCGGTAACTTGCCACGGGTGCAGTTTACTCTCGCGTTCCGTCGAGTACGTGGATCGGGCATCGAATTTCCGACGATGGCGCGCATAAAATTGGCATCAATTTTTTTTTCTCGTTATTTCTTTGTCGCTCGACTTAACGATATCCTCAATTTTTATTGTTTTTGCTTCTGATTGCCATAGTCGACGTAAACGCGAACGACCTCCCCGCTGTATTTTCTCTGACTGGGCATGAAGTAGAAATCCGGCTGTTGCGAGGGCGATTGTCCGCCGTTGCTCGCGTTACCGTTACCGGGCGACTTGAATCGATTGTTACGACGATCCTGAGTGTAGTAGCTCGGCTGCGGTGGCGGCGGCGGTTGTCTGGAGCCCGGTGCGCGCGGCAGACTGTACGTCGCTCGCGGGGACGTCATCTGGTGATGCTGCTGATGAGGACCGTTGCCCGTGTGCTGCTGCAACCTGTGCGACTCGACGGGATGGGCGGCGAGGGCTGCGACTGCACCGGCCGACGAGCGTGGCGCGGCTCCGTTGTCGGTCGTGTCCCTCGAACGCGGCAGACTCGACACCGGCGGTGGAGGCGCCTTCTCCTCTGTCTCGAAAGCCTCGAACGCGAAATTCGTATTCGCACCGGAGGAATAGTCGCGCCAGGCGTTGTTCGCTATGAGCCTGTCCTGCTGCAACAAAAATAAATAAACAATATTTTTTAATTATTTTTAATCCAAAATTTTTTTTGAAAATTTGGATAGTGGAAAAATATGTATTTCCCTTTTAATTTGGACTCTTCGATGCGAGTTTTAAAAAATCATTTTTTAAACTTTCATGATAAGAGATATCGATAAAAATGCCCAGAAAGGTTTAAGATAGAAAAAGAACTTTCATGTATAAAAAATGCCTGAAAAAAGCGACTCCACACGTTGCAATAAAAATAAATAAGGAAAAAATAAAAATATATATGTAGTTCTACTAAAATTTCAACTCTTCGAAACCAAGCTTGGAAACAAAAATTAAGTATACGGTGCAGGTTGTTAAGAACAATAAAAACTCATGACAGGAGATACGAACAAAAAGAAAGTGCCTGAAAAGCGTTAAACCATGCGTAGGATGTTAGTCGCGCCGGGTGTTGTTCGCTATGAGATCTCTCGCTGCAATAAAAATAAATAAACAAATTTAAAAAATAAATGAAACGTATTTCCAGTCAAACTTGAGCTCTTCGACACCAGCACTTCTCTCGTCCCAAAAATCGCCTACCAAGTACACGACGCGATCAGTTTGAAAAAAAAAAAACAAAAAACCAAAAATTAAATAAAAACTTTCACGCCAAGAGATATCGATAAAAATGTCAGGAAAGCGTTAAGATAGAAAAAAAAAACTTTCACGATAGGAGATACGAAAAGAATGTCTGTAAAGCCTTAAGCCATGCATAGGGTGTTAGACACAAATAAAAAAAGAGTTGAGGAGGGACACAGAGATGGATTCGAGTACCTCGAAGAGCCCGAGCGAACGTCCGTCGATTGCATATCGACGACGATTGATTCGAGGGAAGTCGATCGCGGCTACCGATTGGGTGAGGTGCGGTGGATATTGGGTGGGACGTGTTGATGATGAGGTCGATGATGTCGCTGCTGGGTTTGGTACTGCAGCTGGTGATGGTGACGCTGCGACTGCTGCTACCAATTGGGTGAGGGACGGTGCATATTGGGGGGGAGGTGTTGATGATGAGGTCGATGATGTTGCTGCTGGGTTTGGTACTGCAGCTGGTGTTGGTGATGCTGCGGCTGCTGCAGCTGCTGCTGGAACTGTTGCGGCTGATGGTGATGTTTTTGATGATCGTTTTGACGATGATAGCGGGTAGCGTTCGTGCGATGAATCGGGTTGGCCGAGGCGGGAGAAGATACCAAAGGCAGCGAGTATACCCTCTGTACGCGCACAGACCATTGGGCAGTAGTCGAGGAGAGGCGCGCGGGTCATGCAACAACAAGCAAAGCAATAAAAGGTAGCTTCGACGTATCGACGCAATTAATTCTACTCGTAACTCCGTTAATTGCTTCGGGACTCTACGGTTACGAGACAAGATTTCGTTTTTCTGTCGATCACTACTTTTTTTTTGGGGCTGATAATTTTTGCACGGTTTTAGGAGAAAGTGAAACAAAAAATTAAGACGAACAAAAAGTGGTTCAGAGGAGTGCGGGTGCGAATGCGGATGAAAAAACACAAAAAAACAACATACACACAAACACACACGGAAAGAACAAAGTGAGATAGAGTGAGCCACAGCAAAGTTATTCGGCGAAGAGAAGTGGAAGAGTTGGAGAACAATTTTATCGAAATATCTCGTGTACGGTGAGAGAAAACATATACATTTTTTTGTTTTTGTTCGACTAAAAAACTGAACGCTATCGGGTAGCGAAAAGAATATTTGGCTGACCGACAGTCGGTCGAAACGAATTGTTTAATTGTTCGGTACGATAATTACTTGCCTCGATCGATCAAATATTCTTTTCGTCACTCGCGAGCGCCAACTCAGTCGAGTCGAAACTCGAAAGTATCTTTTTATTTTTTTTGTTATATACTTTTTTTTCTCAGTGTACGACTGCACTGCTGGACCCTCGATCGACGAGTTTATCGACGAGGATGATAAATCTACGAGATATAAATATTAATTAATTAACTCGACTGGTTTACCTTGGTCGTTCGTTTCCGGGTGGCTTTGTACAGCGTGCAGCTGGCCTGGAGAAGAACGAGAGCCACGAGAGCGGCGACGATACCGATCACGACGTAGAGCTTCATTGAGCCTGAGAATATGTCCATGGTGCTTTGAGCGTTCACATCGTACTCGTCGGTTATTATATCGTTAGCTGGAAATATGAGAATTAAAAAAAATATATATAAAAATACGTCCTTAAAATTATATAGATATCAATTGGATTCCGGAAAGAATATTCTTGAAAAATAACCCCTGGAAAAAATACCCCCTGGAAAAAATACCCCCAGGAAAAAATACCCTCTGGAAAAATACCCTGGAAAAAATACTCCCAGAAAAAATACACCCTGGAAAAAATATGCCGTAAGAAATAACCCCCACACACACGCGGGGATATTTTTTCCAGGAGTATTTTCCGGGGTTATTGTCCGTCTACTAATTAATTAAGGGGTTGAACAAATATACGGTTGAGAATCGAAACGGCGTAACTCATGTACTTTAGGAAAGGAGGTTACGGCCTTTTGTTATTCAGTGGTTCGTTTTTTTTTATCGATCGATTCTTACACAGAGGAGCTCTGACGACAAGGTACTGAGGATCGACGGTCAAGGAACCAACTCTGCCGGTAAGGAGGGCCTCCTTCAGGGCTCCCTCAGCAACGGCGACGGTGTCGGCCGGTTTCAGGGCCCTGCTCTTCTCCTCGTTCTTGTCAAGTATCAACTTCATCTTCGCGATAACCCCGTCGTCCCCGTTTTTTTGCAGCTCGTTTAATTTTATTTTGTAGTAACCCGGCAATTTTTGCAATGTTGGACCAAAGTTGTCCGATATCGTGTTAGATATGTCCTCGAAGTCCGGAGTACCGGGCTCGGGAGCCACGAATCCGTCGCCCAGGTTCACCAATTTCACCTCGACGTCGTAGTAGTGCCTCGGCGGTGCTGGAGTCACCGGACCCTCCTCTTCTTCCTCTGTGGATCGTTCAATAAATTTTAAGAAGTTTGAAAATTGAAATTTTCAGATCGTTTCTCATAAAAGTTGAAAATTGAAATTATTACATCACTTTCCTATAAAATTTGGAAATTGAAATTTTCATATCGCTTTCCCATAATGCCCCTTTATTCGCGAAGCTTCCTCTATGAGGAAGCCAAAAATACAGAATATGCTTCCTCATACAAGAAGCTTCACGAATAAAGGAATATTATCAGAAAGCGATATGAAAATTTCAATTTACAACTCCTATTTTTATTTTTAATAATAATAATAATAATAGTAATAATAATAATAATAATAATAATAAACCTCGTCACTGTCAGAGAGAAGTTTCTCCTCGTACCCTTCGCTCCACACGTGTCACTGACAGTGATTATTGTTATTATTAATATTAATAATAATTAACCTCGTCACTGTCGGAGCGACGTGTCTCCTCGTATCTTTTTGCTCCACACATGTCACTGACAGTGGTTATTATTATTATTATATTAATAATTATTAATATTAATTAGATCTAATTTTTTCAAAATAATAGTAACGCAGATAGTCCGTCGCACCTTCGTCGCCACACGACCGAATGCATATCCTCTCGGACGAGACTATAGGGGTAGCTCGATGCTTGCGAATCTTCTTGTTAACCGCATTGAAGTTTCCCCCCTTGATGGGAAACATCATGTACAGACAATGATCGTCGGTGAAAGAAAAATCTCTGTTGTCCTTGGTGACTCGTTTCCTCGAGAATCTCAACGTCGTGACGCCATCCGCGATCCTGCCGCTGACGTTGTAGATGTCCTGGGAGGGATCGAGCAGAGGCGAGTTGTAACCGCTCATCCAAGTGTCCATGAGAAAGGCTCTTCCGCTGTTCTGGTCGACCCAGCCGAGAACCGCGTCGGTTTGAGTCTGGAGAAACAAACGCAATTCGACAAATAATTTTTATTCACCACGAATCGCCGATAATCGACCAGTGCTCAATACCGTTCGTGAGAACGGTAATTCGAATAATTTTGTATAATCGCGGCTTGCCATTTTCTCGTCGTCGGAGAATCCCACGCCGGTCCAGCTGGACGTGTTGTTCGTGACGATTTCGAAGGACATCTGATCCTGAGAAACAAAATTTAAACCGTCTTCAACAATCGGTTAATTTCTTTTAACCCCGGTGCAGAGCCGGGAGGAGAATATTCTCGCGTGGCTCCCTTCGATTCGCTCCTTTTCGCGAATGAAAGTTTGCCCGGAGGTGAACACATTCGTCGTGGAGTCGCGCTAATCGAGCGAAGAGAAAGCGGAGAGGGACGCCGAGCCGTGGCTTACTCGTACGCGGTATAAAAAAATAGGTTTTTACATTTTCATAACATCTCGTGTAGGTAAACGTACACGATTATAATTATTTTCTTTTCTTGTCCTTTTTACCATTATTAGAAAAAATTTCAAATGTTAAAAACATGTTACAATCGACGAGAAAAAGTGGAACTTTGCGGACAAAAAAATGCTCCTCGATATAAAATGTTTCTCGGTATAAAAAAGAGGTTCTTGCAATTTCATAACATCTCGTATAGGTAAACGTACACAATAATTTTTTTTTCTTGTCCATTTTACCATTTTTAGAAAAATGTTAAATGCTACAAACATGTTACAATGGACGACAGAAAGTGGAACTTTGTGGGCAACAAATTTATCTCGAATGTACAAACCTTTTTTTCAATTTTATAGCTATAGGGAGATCTGGAGAATTTTACCTTCTTCGTCTTGTAAGTCCACTTGATGTAGTACTCGCAGGTGCCGTTTTCAGTCGAGCAGTGACGGGGATGTCTCCACTCACCGCCGCATCCCCCACCCTCGAGGATCGTGTGACCGCCGAACTCTTCCTTGTTCTTCTCGTCTGCCGAAGTAGTAATCGATCGCTTTACATCTTTTCACATTTTTTTCTATTTGAAATTTTTTTTTTTCCATTACGGGAATGATTGCATAACGGGGAAAGTCGAGGGAGTTCTTACCGAAGAAATTGAACGAGGCAACGCCTCTCTGAGATCGGTGTCCGTGATACTTGAGCTCGTCGACTTTGTAGAAATCTTTGACGCCGACTTTGCTCTTCTCGATGCCGCTCGGCGGGTCGTGAACGTACTTGCCCGGCTCCTGTCCCTTGGCCCAGATGACTTGCATCTCGCCGTCCATTATCTCGTGATCGGTGAGCTCGTTGGAAGATAATTTTTTCCTGAAGACAATGGTCGTGACGCCGTCCTTCTCGAAGCCCATCGCGGCTGTGAGGCTGTCCTTTCCGCCCCAGAACGTGTCGACCCGCGGGGTCGAGCGATCCCTCGTGTAATAATCACCGATCCTGTGGGTGTTGCCCCTCGCCATGCCGATAACCATGTCCGTGCAGTCCATCGGATTGAAGTCGTGCTTCGGTGTGTACTTGTGAACGACCGGTCTCGCTGGTGCTGCATGTCGTTCGGTGGTTTTTTTTTTTTTTTTTCATTTTTTCGCAAAAGCGAAAATTATTCGTAAAAGAAAGAAATTAGATTTGTCGGCAAATTTTAGGGATGACGAGAAACGAAAAAAAGTAATGTATGATGGAATGACCGGAATGGAGTGCCTCGCGGGTCTATGTAAGTGTTAATGTTTTCCCGTATTAGGAAAGATGGAGCGTTGTTTTTTTTTCTTTTTTTTTTGTGCGTTGATTCGTTTTCTGTGCCACGATGGTGAACTACTTTCGTGTGTTACAATTACGTTTTATGGTAGTGCGAGTAATTGTACATGATACTATGATACACTCTACGCAGCTTTGATGATGCTAATGGTTCGTGAAGATACATTGGGAGAGCGGGGTAAAATGGAGCACGGGGGGCAAAACGGATCATCTTTTTTAGCGACTTTTCCGCGAGGCGTGAATTTAGCGCGGACCATTTTGCCCCAAGGCGTTCTGTTTCGCCCCGCTCTTCCCTGAAGTCTACGGCGGAATAATAATGTTACAGCTACGACAGTATATGCCACGCTGGTAGCAAATTCTGTGCTTCGTACTATAGCTATAGCTATTATGTCTACCGACACTACTTTCAGCTACTTGATTGTCATGCACTTTCTAATGAAGAACAGTACTACCGCGGACACACTGTTCATCCACATTTTCCCTACTTTTATTAAATTGTTACCTTTCGTAGCTCCCGACTTGGTGCTAGGCTCCGCTTCCCCGATTGCGTGGATTGAGGTAGGTTCCGGTTCTGACTTTGGATCGGAATTTGAATGTGGTTCGGGTTCGGATGATGGCTCCGGTTCACTGGACGGTTCTGGATGGGATTTTGGTTCAGGTTCGCTGGAAGGTTCTGGATGAGATTTTGGCTCAGGTTCGCTGGAAGGTTCGGGATGAGATTTTGGCTCAGGTTCGCTCGAAGGTTCTGGATGAGATTTCGGCTCAGGTTCGCTGGAAGGTTCCGGATGTGATTTCGGCTCAGGTTCGCTGGAAGGTTCTGGATGTGATTTTGGCTCAGGTTCACTGGAAGGTTCTGGATGTGATTTTGGCTCAGGTTCACTGGAAGGTTCCGGATGTGATTTTGGCTCAGGTTCGCTGGAAGGTTCCGGATGTGACTTTGGTTCAGGTTCACTGGAAGGTTCCGGATGTGACTTTGGTTCAGGTTCACTGGAAGGTTCCGGATGTGATTTTGGCTCTGACCTGCTGGAAGATTCTGCATGTGACTTTGGCTCTGGTTCAGTAAGAGGTTCTGGATGTGATTTAGGTTCTGGCTCGGAAGGAGGTTCTGGATGCGATTTGGGCTCTGGCTCGGAAGAAGGTTCCGGATGGGAATTTGGCTCTGGCTCGGAGGAAGGTTCCGGATGCGACTTAGGTTCAGGTTCCGCAGAGGGTTCTGGATGGGACGTTGGTTCGGGTTCGCTAGCGGGTTCTGGATGTGATATCGGCTCCGGCTCGCTGACGGGCTCTCCTGTGCAACAAAGCAACAACGACATGCAACTATTTTTTTTTAAACCAACACCTTGTGCGAATTACCTTTGGGGCTTAATAATGATTATTATCAATCACTCTTCGGGGCACCGACGATCGGGTAATTACGCTTTGCATTTGCTTCATACTTGGGTATACTTCAAAGTTAAGCCAGCAAAAAAAAAAAATGAAAAAAATAATCTTACTGCATATGGGAGAGCCAAGTAGGTCCGACCAAATTATATTACACTACTTCCGTTCTGCAGAGGACATCCAAGGGATCTTTGCCATTTCTAACTTTACAAACTCCACGGGATCTTTACTATACATACACTACTTACAATAAATTTCTACATATTTATAGATATATATATATATATATATCTGCTATCTGTACACAATTGGAATATTAATCTTTTGTACGAGGTGTCAAGACCTTGACGAGGGAATAATCGAATAGCACGGAGAACGTGGAAAATGCAGCGCGTGGGCGGGTGGAAGAGCGAAGAAACGTTCGCTATCGCGTTTAACGATGCGCACAGCACTCGACGATTAATTGACGCGCGAGCGACGAGGGGGTGGGGGAGGCTTCAATTAAAATCCCGTCTATGGAAAATAGGCACGGGAAGCCTCGCAAAGTGGTAAAATAATAATAGACGCGCGTACGTGCGAAAACGTTCGACGATCATATGTGTAGTATCTTTCGTACGTTAAGAATCGCCGATGAAACACGAACCTGTGGGATATAACGATGGACAAAGAGCAATTACGCCGCAAGAAACTGTTCAGGAATTCTCGAACGGCTCTGCCATGAGATACAGTCATTTCTATCTTGATTTTTTTTTTTGCTGTTATTATTTACAGTCTCACTTCACGTATTCCGCGTGAGGAATATCAACGGTGCAACCGCGAAGTCGGCCCGCACGCGGCCGGCACAAGTGAGAGGGAATCTCGCGAATGTACAGACAGTAACAAAAACAAATCTCTCACGAGTGAGATTACATCGACATTGCCGCGGGAAGGTTGGAGCGATGTTTATATCGAAATTTGGTGTAAACTTTTTTTTTTATCTAACTGTACAAGCGAGTTGGGAAATTGACGAGCAAGTTGGCTGACTTACCCGTGGGCTCGGGCGCTGCTGGTTCGGGTGACCTCCTCTTACGACCTGCGCATATGGACACGAGGTAACGCAAATTAATTTCAATAATTTTCATAGTTTCCTCTTGGGATTGTTTTTTCATTAACCCTAGGTCGTCGCACATGGTCCGTTAGACCGCGATGTTCATAGCTCCGTAACTTTCGAACGGGTACACTGAGAGAAGGATCTCGGAAAAACTATCAAGTCATATGGCAAGTTTCGACCAGGCAACATGATACACCAGCGCTACCACTAGCGATGCGTGAAATTTTCATAAGGGTCATAGCATTTTTTACTCAACCTATACGATAATTTTTTTTCAGAAGGGGGGTTGGAAAAATTTTACGAATCTGGCTACGAATTTTGTGAATAGAACTAAGATTTTCCTGGATTAATGCTCAGAATTTCGTTGATCAATTTTTCTGTATTTACATATTTATAAAAAAATTTGATCGACATAATTTCTTTTAGAAGGTGGGTTGGCAAAATTTCGTGGATTAAAACTGGGAATTCCGTGAATAAAAACTGAGAATTTCGTCGATGAAATTTTTTTGGTTATGTATGTATACATTTAAAAAAATTTGATCGACATAGTATGTCGGTGTAACCTACAAACCTAAAATGAACGGTTCGCGATCGCAACGCCAGCGATTACTGTATTTTCTAGTAAGAAGAACTTGCATTCTAACAAAAATTACAGGATATTCGCGCAACATCTGCGGTAGCAAAAATTAACATATTTTCTAGCAGAATCTGTCACGTTTGATACGAATGTTTGTCAGGATGTCGCTGTAGTTCCCATAAGGTAAACGGCCCAGTTTCCGTCACTGACAGTTACTGTTATGAAATACCATTTATACTAACAATAAATACAGTCTTCGTCTAATACAAAAATATATTGACGGCATTTGAAGAGCGGATTTCACTCTTGATTATTGCCGCAGTACGTATATTGTTATAAAATTATTTCGTTTAACAATTTAATGGTGTATGGTGCAACTCGCGTTTCGGTACTTCCGAGCCACAATTGCTATGAGGGCATTCTAGCCGAAGCATATCGTGATTTCTCCGAATGCATTAATTTTCAAGTATTAAAACACATGAAAGCTATACCAACGGTAATAATTACATTCGTAATAATTCCTTTTTTGATTACGTCCTTTATTAAATTTCTTATGACGGAAAGTGTGTCAGCCAAATTAGGCTATGCAGTACTTTTTGTCACTTATTGCATCGCGTTTATCATAAATTAAAGTTAATGTTGTCATATAATTTTGACCCGAAAAATTATTGTAGAATAATATCAGTATCACAGATTCGTAAAGTCCGACGTGAAGATAGAAACTTGGTACTTAGCGATGTGACATATGCGTTGCGAGTGACGGAAATGCGGCACATGATATTGACGAAAAGTGCGACATAAGTGACGGAAACTGGGTATGCGATGTGACGTAAACTACAGCTTGACCTGTAAAAAGTCACGGAAACCCCGGCAGTAGAGAGACACTATTAAAACGATAATTTGATATTTTGATCCTACAGAATTCACTTTAATAATGGCTGAAGCGCATTCAGAAGGCTTTGATGCCTACATTAAACCAGTTTTTTTCGAACCGATAATACAACCCGTGTACAACAAATGTAAAACCGCTTTCACTGCCCAACAGATGACGGAAACCGGGCCGCTTACCCGGTCGGATTTTACCAGATTTATGGTAATTTTTATCAGATACTTCCCTCAGTGTACCTATTGAATTCAATGATAGTGAAATCGAAACGGCAGAACTTGTCGAACAACACTGAACCATGATGCAATGCAAAAAAAAAACATGATTTAATCCGAATTTATAAAGTCATTAAAACGGGTTTTGTTGAAACCAGGAAGGACGCAGCTTTGTCCGCCCGTCCGTCGCACCGCCGTACGACGCGCTACTGTTAAATCATGCAAACGTTGGTATCGCGCGATTACCTTGTTTGGCGCTGACTTGATAGGTGACGCTGGTCTGTACAGTCACATCCGTGCCGATTCGTTCGGTGACCGGCGAATCCTCATCCGGTTTCGCCGATCGCCTTTTGGTTCCCGAGGACCTGAACGGCTCGGACTTGGGTTCCGGTTCGGGTTTGGCCGATCCTTCCGGTTCCGGTTCGGGACCACCAGAGCCGGCCTGTTTCCTCGAGGATTGCCTGGACGCCGGCTCGGGCGCCGATCCGGCAGCTTCCGGCTCGGGCTCGGGACTCGACTCCTTGATGTTCGAACGTCTCGAGGTCGCTTCCGGTGTCGGTTCCGCTTTCGGCTCGGGCCGCGGCAGCGGCTCGCCGTCCGAACGGTCCTGAATGTCGGGGAACGCCCGGCACGCCGGGGTCAGACTGGTCGGCCGCCATCCCACGCCCACCCACGACGTGCCATTCACCACGATGACTCCCTCGAGTTCCTTCGTGTCCTTGATTATCCTCCAGTAGAACGTGAAGTCCTCGGAGAAACGCTTCATCGTGTAACCGTCGAAATCGATTTCCATGGTCTTCACGGTGGATCCTTTATGGAGGGAAGGTGGCAAATGAGTTATCGGTACAGCGAGAATCTCTCGGCAGATGGCACAACCGATTGCGCAATTTTTTTTCTTTTGTTATGTACGTTCAACGACTCACTTTTGTTGCAACCTGGTCCGAACCATCCGACGTTGCAGTAGCAGTGCTTGGTAGGCGCGGTGGTGCCCTGGTTGTCGACGCAGCTACCCTGACTGCCGCAGTCCGAGTCGTCGAGGCAATCTTCCCGGAATTCGCATCTCGGACCGTGATAAAATCTGTCGCATCGGCACCTGCCGAGCAGGTAACGACCATGGCCGCTGCAGTCCTCTCTGTACACCTTCCTCTCCAGTATCTTTTGTGCATTAAGAAACAGAAAGAAACCAACAAAACTGACGAAACAGCGGACAAATTGATCGGGTCGCGCTCATTTGTTCGTCACTGACTCACGTCTATATCGGCGCAGGACCAAAACCTGTAACTCGATCCCCACTCCTCGGCCTCGCGTAGCAAACGAACCGTGCAATCGGTACACGTGAAATTCTGCGGCAACTCGACCAGATAATTCTGCGCCCTGCAACAAGGTTGTTTATTAGAAGATTTAATTGATCGAGAAACTGTCACGGGTCAATGCTAATTGTTCAACGGTAAGCGCCGGAATTACCTTGAGCCAGCTACGGGCATCAAGGACATTTCTTTATTTGCAACAACAACTACAATAATGATCATCCTTTAAATAATAATAAAGTTCACGTCTATTGGACACTCACATCGATACTCACAGATACTCACACGGACACTTGCACATACATTCACAGATACTCACGGATGCTCACAGACACTCACAAGGACAACTGCACATAAATTCACTGGTACTGACAGACGCTCACACGAATACTCACGTACATTCACAGACACTCACGGATACTCACAGATACTCACAGGTACTCACACGGATACTCACAATATTTACACGAATACTCACAGATACTCCCACGGATACTCACAATATTTACACGAATACTCACAGATACTCACACGGATACTCACAATATTTACACGAATACTCACGGATACTCACAGATACTCACACGGATACTAACAAATACTCATACGGATACTCACACATACTCATAGGATACTCACACATACTTACACGGATACTCATAGTACTTACACGGATACTCACAGATACTCACACAGATACTCACAGGTACTCGCAGATACTCATCGATACTTACGGTTCGTACAGGCACTCGCACAGATACTTCGAGCGCGCGAACCGCGCGAGTCAACATAACGGCTAGTAATAATAGTAAACTCACGTGGCGTCATCCTCGACAAATTCGCTCTGCTTCGTCACCGGGGTAAGATCGACGAGGGGTCTGTCCAGGGCATCCAATATTTGCAGCCTGAATCCTCCCTGTTGAGAAACATATTTATATATCTGTGTTTGAAGTAAAATATCGTTGAAGTATTACTGAGAGTGAGTCGTTAAGAATTTTCGGTTGGCGAATTCCTTGGCGTTAATACGTATCGTTGTACGGCTACGAGAGATAATAGTAGTGTATATACACGGTTGCAAGGAAGGAGCTATGCTGCTTTCACCCGGATTCCTCGTACACCTCGGCAGTTGTACTCCGCATACCTATCGGTATTGCGAGGCTAAACTCTGGGTACTCTTGGCCGCGTATGGCTCGGCTAGTAATATAGCGCCGGGTCCTCCCTGCCTCTCCCCTTCCAGCCATCCCGCGCTCGCAAAGTCTCTTACGTGGCTATATATATATAGAGATAAAAGCGCGAGGAGCCCGATGTCCGCACGAAGCAACCTCGCATACCTTGCCCGACGCCGCGCAAAACCGCGTGCCTTCACGGGGAGGCTCGCTGACATGGAGACATTAGATCGCGCCTAGAACACGATTGGAATACAAAAGTCGGGGCGAGAAGCAAAAAAAAAGTCAATGAAATTTCGCAAAGTGCACAGTAGCGCTGCTTCGGACCGCCGAGCACGAGCATGTTAACAGTCGCGCTGGGAAACCTTCAATGCATCCTCAATCGTTAATTGATCGCTAAAGCCAATAGTTCGATCACTCGAAAGTCATCGCAACTGGTATCGAATTCAATTCAGGTAAACGTGATAATGACCGGATATTTTCCAGTGGTCGGACAAAACGTGCGTGCAAAGGAGAAGCTGGGGCTGCTTCCTAGTTCAATAGTTCGATCACTCGAAAGTTAGCGTAAGTAGTATCGAATTCAATTCAGGTAAACGTGGTAATGACCGGATATTTTCCAGTGGCCGAACAAAGCGTGCGTGGAGGAGAGAAGGAAATGCGATTCTTCATGCATGTCTAAGGGCTGGGACTGCTCTCTATTCAATTCAATAGTTCAATAGTTCGATGACTCGAAAGTCATCGCAACTGGTATCGAATTCAATTAAGGTAAACGTCCTAATGATCGAATAGTTTCAGTGGCCGGACAAAACGTGCGTGCAAAGGAGAAGCTGGGGCTGCTCCCTAGTTCAATAGTTCGATCACTCGAAAGTCATCGCAACTAATATCGAATTCAATTAAGGCAAACGTCCTAATGACCGGATATTTTCCAGTGGCCGGACAAAACGTGCGTGCAAAGGAGAAGCTGGGGCTGCTCCCTAGTTCAATAGTTCGATCACTCGAAAGGCAGCGCAACTAGTATCGAATTCAATTCAGGTAAAATAATGACTGTCAGATAATGACCAGATATTTCCAGTGGCCGAACAAAGCGTGCGTGGAAGAGAGAAGGAAATGCGATTCTTCATGCATGTCCAAGGGCTGGGACTGCTCCCTAATTCAATAGTTCGATCACTCGAAAGTCATCGCAACTAGTACGGAATTCAATCAAGGCAAACGTCCTAATGACCGCATATTTTCCAGTGGCTGGACAAAACGGGCGTGCAAGAGAGAAGGAAATACGGTTCTTCATGCATGTCCAAGGATTGAGACTGCTCCCTCAGGAACGCTCCCATTTTTACCTTACTCGGTGCGCTCGTTCGTCTTATTCTCGAAAAAAAAAATCCGGCCAAATGGTCCAGATCGCCTTGCCGATCGAGCCACGCTATGTTGGTCCAGACCGTTGACCGGTCATCGACTCCGTTCGTTTGTCACAGAGAAATATTAAAATCTCTTCCGAACAGTCACTCACCCCATCACCGGTGAAAGTTCATTAACCATTCACTTCTGATCTCAGTCCATCACAATTCGCCCGGGACGGAATGTTTCGCCGTCGGGCAAGCGCGCAACCGTGGATGCTGTGTGCGCCTCTCCGGTCGGGCTCTGCGTGTCGCTGAATTATTCCGCGAGCAATCCGGCAAAACGGGCCTGAACGAGAGACCGGGGCAAGACGGACCACCGGGGCAGGTTTCTTGCGCCGCGATCCGCCGGTCCATGCGGACACGCGAATGCATTCGGGGAATCGGTTCGCGAAGCTCATCGACATCTTCGATCCCGAGATTTTCCGGAAGTCTCGAGTTACACCGCGGCTCCGGCTGGCCGAGTTTCGGCGTGTCGGCTCTTCGCGGCGACGCTGGACCGACAACCCGCGCCAAATATGCCGGTCGAATCAGTGTATGCACGACACGTACCGGCGGAGGAGAGAATTTATCTCTGGAAGTGTGCGTGCATCTTGACCGGACCGAGTGAGTTTTGCCGCTGGAGAAAGCAGCGCGAGCGAATCTTTCTCCAGAAACCCCCCCCCCACCCCCCCCCTCTTCCCAACGCCCCAACAGCCCCGCATGTCCCGTCGTGCACACGGTTGACTGCGAAGCCGGGAACGAAGATATATCGGCTCTGTATGTAGCGTCGACGAAACAGGTGCGTCAAATAAATCGTGTAACCTCTCGACGGGACTCTCCGGCGCGAATATCGTCGTGGAGTCGAGTGTGAGAGCCGCACACACGGACGCGCATCAATGAGGCTCTCGTACACAGCCTCCGGGGACCGTCTGCGGCGCGCTGGCGCGACGATGGGAAAGATTTTATTCACGAGGATCGCTATTGGGAATCGATAACCGTGAGCCGTAAGGTGTCGTAACTGAGATCGTATGGGAATATAATTTAATATAATAATGAGAGGGACGGAAGGGGCGGGGGAAGGCGCGGAGGGACTCCCGAAGATCCGAAACCGCTATACGACAGTGGGAAGAATGTTCGGATAACGGGGACACCGTCGATGATGATGACCGGGAGGAAATCCTCCGGTACCTGCCGGTCGTGAATGGCAATGAGGTTCGAGGGATTTTTTTTCTTTTTTTTTGCCGGGGACGCGTTAAAAAGTACGGTGGACGGTCGTTCCACGATTTAGATACAGTGGAATCTCGGCTATCTGGGAGTAGCGGGACGGTTTGTATTTTTCTTTTTTTTTCATTTTTGGATGAATGTTCTTATCTCGTCTGCTAGAGGAATTTAAAGTGGGTCAGGTAGAGCAGGGAAATTTAAAAGAAAGTCCGTAGATTCAACGTGTCGATCAACCAGTTCTCTATCGTTGTTAACCCTAGAACTCATGTATGGGGTGAAAAATCACTCGAAACGATATTCAAAAAATTCGATTTTTGTCAATTTTCGTTACGTTTTGTGCTTTAAGTGTGATCTTCACACCCCAAACTGTAATACAATCAAATTTGCCGCATGCCATGCTCTTCCTTATTAAGAAATGAAGAGTTTCATATGCGAAAAATCCCATTTATTGCTCAGAGGACCGTTGTGAGTAGAACAAACGTGTGGGGTGGATATCTACCCCAGTCATGAGTTAGAAGATTAAAAAATGATACACGAGAAGTAGGATTTAAACTTCAAGTACGAGGTCTTTTTGCCCAGAGCAAACGATCTTGCCTTCTTTTAAGCACAAAAAAGATACGGATGTTCTGTAAATTTTCTGTTGCCTTATAAAAAAAAAAACACCACTTCAAGGTCCGTCTATGAATTTTCACAGATTTTTTTAGCACGTCAACTTGTTATTCGAATCGTTAGAAGGTTGCGTCTTGGCAAATTCCAGGTTCTCCTTAAACAAGGATCTCGTACGTAAAGGGTTAAAAATGGTTCAGTAAGATTTTAAAAATAAATTCTCCACCTTTTTTGCTCGCTAATAATTTCATCGATATTAAAGTCACGTGACTCAAATGTGGATGCGGTTAATTCGTGTCCGGATAATCGAGATTCTACTGTAGATCGAAAGCAGGACGTTTAGTTTACGCATCGAGGAATCTCAGCGATTTTCGCAAGTCTATGAAAAAGCTCGATAAAATTTATAGATCCAGATGTCGCTCACACGAAGCTCCTTTTTCCACCTAACGAACACCTTTCTACAGCTAAAGAGTGTAACGTTCGACACTTATCGCCGCTTCGAAACCCCGCGAACGTCCTCCATAAATTTTTTAATTTTTTTAATAAACAAAAATAAAAAAGAAAAAAAAATGAAAATAAAAAAGAAACACCCAGTACTCGAAGTTACGACGAGGGGAGGGGTCTTTAGCTGCAAGAGATTCTCGACGGGCGGCCCGGGCTCATTTGAGGTCATAACGGATCTCGCTCGTTGGCTCGTCGAAGCATCCGAGCACGACTCGATAAGTGTCCACGTGTCATCGACGCCCGGCTTGCATATATTTTCTCACGCGGTAGCCTCACCGCGTCATGGCACCGTTCGATAACGACACGTGCACACGAGCTGGAACGCGAAAAAATCGTAAAACATCGGAGAGCTTCGAAGATTAAATTTTTTTTTTTTTCTGCGACTCTTGAGAAGATCGTCGGACCGGCGAGATCGATTCTTACATGCAACGAGAAAATCGCTTTTTTCTTCGTTCGTGCGACGATAAAGCACGAACGGGCCGATAACGATCGACGGGAATGGAAAGGGCGCAACTCGCATGGTTTCACGCGTCAAACCTCTTCGAGTTAAGTCCTCACGGTTCTGAACGGTCGATCCAGCATTTGCTCCTCGGATCATCGGCATTAAAATTCCTGAGTCGTATTCGCGAAGTGCCGCACCTGACGGCACGCACGGCGTGACGATGAACGGGAAAAAGGGTTAACGGAGAGGAGGGCGGAGAGGGGGGGGGGGGAAGAATCGAATGAGGCGCCGAGTTATAGAGAGATCGAAAGATAAACACGATGATGAGAGGAACGCGCTGAACTGTGCGAAGAGAAAGACTCCGAGAGGTATAGTGATTACATAGTTTCGTCATCTCGATTGCTGAATCATTATTACTCTTTGAGTTTTTTTTTTCTTTTTTTTTATGCATCGCTGTAGTTATAACTGGTGAAAACGAGGAGAGATCTCGGAGGTGCATATTACGCGGTTTCTCGTTGGATGATTAACCTCGAGTTTATTCCGAGACTAAACAGCGTCAAGTATCATATTAATGAACTCATCGCTGCAACGGGAAAATGTCTTAATTCGGACGAATGGGCGACATAATAGTTATAAAAAATCGCGATTTTCACAGAGCTTTTTCATGTAATCCAGAGCTGGGCAAATACACTAAGTACTTGAAGTACGTATTGAAGTATCGAATTATAGTCAGGGCGTATACTAATCAGAACTTCAGCTATTTAGTTCTGCCAGTACTCAATACGTCATTATTTAAGAACTACCAAGCTCTCAGTACTTCAAGTACTTCGTACTTCAATACATACCTCGAGTGATTTATACTTCAATACGTACTTCAAGAACTTAGGGTATTTGCCTGGCTTCGATCTAATCTACTTCTGTGAACAAAGTACTCTTGTGAAAAATCATTTTCCGTGATTATTTGGTTTCCTCATCGAGGAAGCTTTGTTGTAAAAGAAAATAATCGCTTATTTTCTTTTATATTACTCTTAGCTCAATGTTTGATACGGAAACTCGTGTCAGAAAGGAAATACTAATTTTTCGTAAAATTAAAAAAAAATCAAGATCTCATAAAATTTAAACGGTTCGATCGATCCTCGTCAAATTAAAAATAGGTATCATCGGTGTATAATAGTCCGTTTGTCATAACTTTTGAACCCGATAGCTCAAAAATTGTAAGAGCTACTGTGCGCACAGATTTTTTTAGCAAAGTTCAAAACTGCGTAAAATTTGTACGACTGAAAACATTTTAACAAAAATTTTACCGAACATTGAGGATTTGGTAACATCCCAACTTGATAACATCCCAACTTGAATTTGAGACACCCACACACGTCCAAACATTTTGTCTAAATATGATTTGCCGATATTTGGAACATTCTGAACACGTTTTCATTGAAATCTCGACAAATTTTTTTTTTCGTGAAAACAAAGCCTCCTTTACGAGGAAGCAATAAAATAAATATAATATTATATTAAATATTGTAACAAAAATAAAAAAAATAATTCCTATTTTTTTTAAGCTGGAGGCCAATCGCAAAGCGGCCTCGATGCTCGATTTCGAAAGCCATTGGCACTTCCCGCGTCGGTGCCGGTAATCGATGTTTTACACACTCTCGGCGAATAATCTTCGGGTGAATTATTTTTTGGCTCGATTGTGTTGGTGCGTTTAACACAACCGGAGGAGTTTACAATGCGCGGGCATTCGTCGGTGTGTGCGAGAGTTCGTGTAAGCACATAAACTGTGGACAGATACCGATCCTGGCCAGTGCTCGGGTCCGTCGCTCTACCTGTGCCGTATACGTTTGCTAAATACCGAAGGCTTCTTTCGTGAATAATTCAACGCGCGCTGCCTTGAGAGGAAAACGCGTGTAGGCCGTCCGGTTTGTGTGCGCGCGTTTCGCTGCCCACCGCCTTCAGGCCTTCTCTCTTTAACTCACTCGACGTACATGTACGGTCGTGTGTTCATGATCGTCGTTTCTCTTTTTTTTTCCTTTTTTTCTCCTGCCTTTTCTCGTGCCTGTAAGAGTGTCGCAACCGCGAGCACGAAGAATCTCCACGTAGAAAACTACGTGGGCATGTCGGCGCAGAGTCCCGCGTGTGTGTAAGCTCGAACTCGATTTGCTTTTCACAAAAGTTACCATTTTTTTCCCGCGAAACTATTTTTTATTTTTCATGGGAGATTTACAAGATTCGGCCCGGGAACGTTTTGTTAGTCTGGACGTATCAGGGAATTTTAAATGAGTCATTTAAGCCAGTGAAGTTTTGAAAAAATTCGTGAATGATTTTTTTAACTATAAATTTTCATTAAAAAATGTGTATATAAATTTTTTAAACTTATGTATATAAATATATCATTTTTAAAAATGTATAAACAATTTTTTAAAATTCTATGCATTTCATGAAGGGAGAGCGGTCGAAGCGAACGAGATGCTGCGCAAATGTTTCGATAAAAAGAAAGAAAAACTCGTTAAAAATATATATTTTTTGTTATGTTAAAACAAAATTCCCGGATAAACGTCGGGAATTTTTTATTTCAACGTACTAGTCGGTCATTCCGCCCGAGGCTTAGAGGGAGAAAAAGAAATATATATACGTACATAAGCGTAAATAAGAGGCAACAGGTGGACGGTCGATGAAATGCTTTTCATTTAAAGTGGATCAGTAAGATCGATCTGAGCGGCAACAGGTTGTCGGCTGCAGTTTCGATAGCTCACATACGTGACCCTCCGGCCACGCCGTTTATTATTTAAACAAAAGTGACTCGGGTCCGGAAAAACCCTCTAAGCCCCTCGCCTCGCCCGCTGAGGTTTGAACGTAGGTAATACGCTACTCACCCTGTGGGCATAAGCCAGATGCCAGGAAACGTTGAATTTACTTCCCGATAGAAAGGACGTCTTGATGTCTCCTGCAAAAAAAAAAGAACAATTACATGAAAAGAATTAATAAAAAAAAAAAAAAATTAATAACAAAACAAAAAGATTATTATCAGCCCCGCAGTCACAATGCACCGTAAAGTAAAATCATGATAATATCGAGCTCGAGCGGCGATTGTATAATTTTCACGAGCGCGGAGGAAAGTGCGTGAGTATCGCGCACTGTTATGAGAGTTAATCTCATTTCCTCCTATCCGATAGAGTGATTCACTTTCTTTTCCTTTTTTCTCACAAACGGACGGTGTGCGGCGCGAGTTATAATGAACGCAGCCTTCCCGGCGAGCCGAGCAGCGATTATTACCACGGAGATATTTCGAAAATTGGATAAAGTATTCCGAGTGGAATAGGGAGCATCGAGGCTAGCGTATTCAGCTTCCCGACGGAACACTGATACAGTTTGGATGTAGTTACGCGCTACCCGGTATTCTCGTTTATAATTGCTCCCAGCTCGGAAAGCCCCGACGACGAGATCTTCGAGTCTCTTGTAACTGATATCATTGAGATATATCGCACGGACTCCAGACGCGCAGACAGCTACATGGAATCTATTGTGCGGCTTGCTCTTTTCTCTTTCCTTCCATTATTATTATTTTTTTTTTATTTCTATTATTATTTTTTTTTTTTTGTATTTTCTTAGTACCATCGAATCGAAACGGGATCACCGTTACCAGTCACGTATGCTGTGATCTGCGATCTAGTTGCATCAATTTTAATTTTTTCAATTTTTTTTTTTTTTTACCCGATCTCATTACATAGAGCAAGATCGTTACTTTTCCCCGCGAGTGGCCCGACTCTTCTCCGATCATGCTCGATCTCGATCTCGATCTACGCGTGAAATCGTGTCACGGCCTCGGCGGGATGCAGCTCGCAATTCTCGACGCGCAGCTCACGGATCTCGCTCGGGCGCGAACACTCGAGTACACACTGAGAGACGGATCTGATAGAAATTACCATAAATCTGGGAAAAACTTGCAGAACTTTGAGGTTTACGGGAACTGCAGCGACGCCCTCGCAAACACTCGTATTAAACTTGACGCATTCTGCTAGAAAATATGGTGATTTTCGCTATCGCAGATATTACCCGAATATCCCGTACCTTTTGCTTGAAGATAAGTACATCTTACTAGAAAACATAGTAATCGGTGGCGTCGCGAACCGTTTGTTTTAGGTTTGTAGGTTATAACGGCATATGTAGGTAACATTTTTTTTATGTGTACATAGGGTAAGTCTGGATGATATGGCCACCCGTTTGTTATGTTAAAAGATATTACCTTCGTTTGTTAGGTTAAAAAATCTAACTTCTTTTAATGTAACAAACGGCTTGGGTAAAAATTGCCATGGCGCGTGTGAAAATTTCACATGTCGCTGCCTGATCGAAATTTACATATGACTCGGTAGTTTTTCCAAAATCATTTTCTCAGTGTATTCGTGCATCAAAGATGGGTACAGATCAAGCGATTTTTTACTTTTTTAATTTTTTTTTCGTGGAAGATTTGCGCGATAGTCGGAAGAGCTACGAGCGGGGATCTCACGGTAAATATCTCTGGCGAAAATTAACGACGAGCGGAAAATGAGCTCTCTGGATCCTTAGACGTATCTTCCAGTAGCGTACTTTGGCTCGCGTCGAGGGGCATAGAAAGCGCGCCGATCGTTAAGTACCTCGTGACTTAATGGGGCTCGTCGGGTCGTCGTGTTTTCTGCCGCGCCGGCCTTAAGGTGCACGCAAGACGGATCGCCGAGGATCCGAAAAAGAGTCGCGCACGAAACTCGGCCGATACGTCTTGATTTATCGTGGAAAGCCCATCGGCTCGGGAGGGCATGCAGCTTTCACGGGAGGACCGGAGGAGCACAGCCCGGTCATTGTGTGGGAGGCCGCGGTACATTGTAGGCACTAAATAAACAAAATCCGGAAGTCGGAACGCGCGGCGAACGAGAGACGATCGGCGATCGTTCCGTTCGGTTGTTCTTTACACTTTCTGCACTCGGGGCTATTCTCGTGAACTGGGCCCGAGTTTAGCTGAGCCGCTTCGTGTTGTGCTCCAGTATGCTGTATATACGTTATGTTTGTATCTCTCTATAATATAAAAAGATTTCGCCGCTGTCGCCGCCGCCGCCGCCGCCGCCGCCGCCGCCGCCGTCGCCGCCGTGTCAAGAATCGAGGGGGGGGGGGGGGGGAACTTGGAATAATAAGGGCTTAAGTCCAAGTACTGACCCCGTCTTGGAATTATAAGGCCTTAAGTCCATCGGAGGCTTAAGTCCAATACTTGGATGGGTGACCGCGGTCACCCATCCAAGTATTGGATCGAGGGGGGAGGGGGGGTTAGAATAATAAGGGCTGAAGTCCATACTTAAAGGGGGGGGGGGTGCCATAGCAACCAAAGGGGGTGGTCACCATAGCAACCGAGGGATGTTGCCATAGCAACCGGGGGTTGTTGCCATAGCAACCGGGGGATGTTGCCATAGCAACCGGGGTTGGTTGCCATAGCAACCGGGGGTTGTTGCCATAGCAACCGGGGTATGTTGCCATAGCAACCGGGGGTGGTTGCCATAGCAACCGGAGGGTGGTTACCATAGCAACCGGAGGAGTGGTCGCCATAGCAACCGGAGGAGTGGTCGCCATAGCAACCGGAGGAGTGGTCGCCATAGAAACCGGAGGGGTGGTCGCCACAGCAACCGGAGGGGGTCGCCATAGCAACCACAGGGGGTGGTCGCCATAGCAACAGGAGGGGTGGTCGCCATAGCAACCGAAGGGATGGTTGCCATAGCAACCGGATGGGTGGTAGCTATGAGGGTTTGGTATAATAATTCTATAAAGGGGTATTATAGTAACGCTATTATTATAAGGGCACACGTCTTTTAAAGTATTTAGAATAATAAGGGTTTACGTCCAGAAAGGGTTGCGAGCGCGCGAAGCGCGCGAGCCCCGAGCCCCCCTAGTATATATATATATATATATATATATATATATATATATATACACACTGTAAAAAAATCGTTTAAAATTAATATATCGAACTGGAATTTTTTATGCAAAAATGGGTACATTACATTTCGTATACAATTGTGATGAAAAATAATGTTCAGTGTATTAAAAACATTTTGAATACTTTATTTTTAATAATTTTCCTTAATTTTACTATGCAAGTGGAGCGGGGCAAAACGGGACATGGGGCAAAACGTAATTTTCCAATAATTTTTGGATGTCCGAATTCGCCCCATCCAAAAAAATGATTGGAAAATTTAGTTGTCTCCAACGGCCCCGTTTTGCCCCGTTGCCCCATTTTGCCCCGCTATTCCATACTTTAATTTTAATAATTTACTTTAATTTCAATGAAAAAGTATATTAATTTTTCATCAAAATTGTTCATTAAATTTAATGTACCGGTTTTTGCATAAAAACTTCCAGTTCGGTACATTAAATTTACAATTTTTTTTACAATATATATATACATATTTATAGCCCAAGCGAAGAAAATATAGGCGAGTGAGCCGGAAAGCCCACCTTCACGGTTTCCTTGCTCGTAATCGTTGCACTCTCGGTCTCGCTCCGACCGCCCCGAGACCGAATTCGTTATACCCCTTCTTCCATCGGCAGAAACAGAAAAGACCATTTAACGTTTTTTTATATATATATATATATATATTTTCATTTCTTTCGAGAAACCTAAACTCTCCTGCGAAACTTTTCATTTCTTTTCTCTCCCTCCCTTCCGCGGCGGTTTAACGACAGTCGGCTAATTGCGTGCGCCTTTCTCGGAACTTTGGCCGAGTCCCGTCGATCGTTTCGGGCCCGCGGCGATCCGCCGGGATCGTCACGGGCCAAAGGACCATTTCGATCGTCTCTCGTTCTCCGGTAGACACGACAGAAAAAAAATAAAATAATGATAATAAAAAAACCGGTATTACTAAAGCGTGACGAAAATTTTTTGCCCGCTTCTGGCCGCGTAACAATTCATCATCTGAAATCGGTGCGGGCTCGCAGGAAAGAATGAAGAATTCGCTGAGGGCAATTAATTAAGGGGCTCTTACGTACGCCGCGGCGCTAATGAAAGCGTCATAATAAATAGAGACGGAGCGATATCGCCGGGCCAAACATAATAATTTATAATAAGTATTACGTAGTGACTGTACGGAGGAGGGGGGAGGACTCTTCTGCACGCAAGGAAGGATAACGAGTGCGAGAGTATCGCCGAGCGCTAGCTGGAACGCGGGGCGCGACTAGAATCCCCGAGAGCCTCATTAAAAAGCGGAGCGGCCTCTGGCAGCGAGCTTCTTCCTTCGCTCTTTTTTTTTTCTTTTTTTTTTCTATTCTTTCGTTTTTTTTTTCTTCTTCCATTCTCCACCCTCGACGCGATCTCGTGTCTGAGCGTAGTACGAGGCCTAGCCAGCTCGTGCTGCCATTTCCCCACCGGCTCGCCGCTGATCGCTCGCGCTATTACCGCATCCCGTGTCTGCCCGCGGACTTAGCTCTTCGCCGGCCTATCCGAGATCCGCCGTTGCCCCCTGTGCGAAAGAACTCGACGTGAAACTTTTTTTTTTTTTTTTTTTTTTTCAACCTCGGCTCGTACCTCCGTGGAGCGTGCGGAGCCCGCAAGAGAATTCCACGGAGGTACGTCCTGACCTAAGACAACCATGCGAACTCGGACCAATTTTACGCCAGCCTTGATTTGCACCTTCGAAAGATAATTCGCGCTACACTCGCTACCGGTGGTCGAAAGCATTTTCTACTCCGCACGTACGATCGTGTCGGAGCCATCTCGATGCGAAAACGTTCACTCGCTCGCGAAAGCCACTCGAGTAGAAAGGAATTTTATGCGAATATTATTTTTTTTTTGTTTTATAAACAATATTTTTATCATTATGGGCTAAATCCGTGGTTTAAATTTTCTGATAATATTTTGTACGACCGACTTTAGTTCTTCGGCCACTACGATTTCACCGAGTTATTTCTTAATCTCTAAATCGGAGTCTGTATTGGATGGAACTTAATTTACATACGGGGTAAAAAAGATTTGTAGTTTTAACTGACTTTTTTATCCACAAACGTCGACAAGTCTTTTCTTGTTAATTTTACCAAAATTTTTTTGTGAAATTCACAATATTTTTGTAAAATTCCCAAAATAGCGCTAAAATTACCAATGTCTTGATTAAATGTCCAATATTTTTGTAAAATGCCGAATATTTTTTGTAAACTGACCAAAATTTAAGTAAACTGACCAATATTTTGGTAGACAGCCTAATATTTTTCTAAAATGGCCAATGTTTTTCTGAAATGGCCAATATTATTGTGACATGCTCAATGTATTTTTAAAATACCGAAAATTTTTTTTGGTAAAATTAACAAAAGTAGAATTGCGGACGTGTGTGTATAAAAAGCGTCGGTACGACTTTTACTGTGATCGCGATATCCGAGCTTCTGTGAACGCTCGCTGTTCACCCAGGCGTACGAATTTATCTCGGATACAACAGCGTCGCTGCCGTGCGAGATTCCACAGTCAGGTGCGGCTGACCCCTCTCAAGGAAATATCAAACTGTCTGCCAGAGACTGCTCCCGCCTCGAATGGCCTCCTCCTTCTAATTCACCCGGTGATTCTGTCTCTACCCGCTGTCCGCGTGCTCGCATGCAACCACCGGGAGCGTATCTCTGTCTGCCTATCGAAACGACTTCATGCACCTCGACATATAGCTATGTCCCGTGCATATAGTGCACGCAGTGCATATATCGCCAGCTAAGAATCGGAAGGGCGCAAGTCGCATCGTTCCCCATGTTAAATGACGCGAGTTACGCCTGTTTGTATCTCAGCCGGCGATATGCATTTATGTGCCTTATGCATGGTGCATGCCCGTGTATGAGTTTATGTTCTCCAGGACCCCGGAGTGGTGCACGCTACATTCGCGAGGCACATGCAGAAACCCGGGGGGGAAAGGGGGGGGCTGCGACGGAGACTCCTGGGACTCAGGTGCATTCACCTGACGAACGCGATACCGCGGTAGATTCGTTCCGGAGCTTCGAGCTTCGGCAGCGTTCGCCATTCCATGTCGACGCATTGAATAATAATTGTTATCGGGGCTCGAATTCACTTCCGCGTATCCTTCACGCGTGCCTGTCGATCGATCATACGTATTTGTACACCGGTGGAGAAGGCTCATTTTTATTCCATGCATTTTTTTATTTTTTTTTATTTTTTTTTAAGTTGTATAGTAGAATTTTTTTGCGGGCTCGGAGGGCAAGCGAGTGAAGGAAATTTATCGAATCTAACGAAGATTTGTTGTCCACAAATATTAAGCTTTTTTTTTCGTCAAAGAATCGTATTTTTAACTAACAAAATAGTAAAATTAACAAGCATAAAAAATTATAAAACAACAACAATTATAATAACAATAAAAAATTACAAAATTAGTAACAACCAAAAATGATAAAATTAATGACAACCAAAGATAGTTAGATTAATAAGAAGAATATTATTTAATCATGAAAGATTGAGACTTTTCTTGACAGGAAATTTTTGCTAAAAGTCCAAACGTTTTTTTTCGCCGTGTCGGTTTACCGTTTTTTATTTAATTGCTCCGAAGATTTTCGATTAAAAAAAAAACATGAAAAATGAGATATCGATGTCGAGCATTAAATTGGGACGGGTTTTGGTCTCCGGGCGGTCAAGATGCCCCACTAAGAGCGGCGCGGATTCAAGAGTCTCTCTGGGGGTTCGCGCGATTTATCTCGCCGCACTTCGTACAGTTCGTACGAACTGGGAACGGTGAAAGTCTCGTTGACTCCGTCGTGAATCGGACGGTGGCTTGCTGCTACATATCCCCCGCTATACTTGTATACAGCTATTACCGCGAGCGCACCGGCCGCACCGACGGCGAGGCGAGAGACGGAGACACCCTGTTTTAATGTCGTTTTCCCATAGTGTAAAGCCAGCGCTCCTCCGCCTAGGAGACTCCGGCGAGCGTTCCTTCATCTCTTACACGACCGAGCGGCGTGAGCCGAGACCGACGCTCTCTCGAAAACGTCTCCCGAGCTCGCCAGCTTCCACAGTGCATCGCGGACGCGCGAGAGATGCAAGGCGCCCGAGAAGAAACCAATCGATTTCCGTTCTCAGGCGAATGAGACGAAAATTTATCAAAAAATTCCCCCTTTTTTTCACTCCATATCGCCGCCTTTGCCATAACGTCGCCCAAAATCGTCGCTCGAGAAGAAACTAATCAACTTCCGTTCTGAGACAAACGAGAAAAAATGTACCAAAAAATGCCCCCTTTTTTCGCTCCATATCGACGCCCGAGAAGAAACCAATCGATTTCCGTTCTGAGGCAAATGAGAAAAAATGTATAAAAAATTACCCCTTTTTTCGCTCCATATCGCCGCTTTTTCCGATTTATTCATATATTTGTTCGTCCGATTTGAGCATAACTTTTTTCGATAAAATTTTTTTGAATAAAAACAGACACATTTTTTTTTGTACATGCCGATTATACTTATTTTTATCGGGGTGGGTGCGGAAGAAACTTCGGAAGAAACTCTTTCTCCTCTTCAAATGATGGAATTCAGATTTTATTTTTTCTTTTATTTTACTTCTTAGTCGAAACAATAATTTTTCCGGCCCACGAGGGACATAACATCGCGCCGTAATCAAATCTTTGGAGTCCCCAACCGGTCCGGATCGTCTCGCAGAGCGAAATTCGGCTCCTCGAAGTATCCCCGATACGCCACAAGCATAAACGCGAACGACGCATATACGTATAGTTACGCGATCCAATATCCCGTTGCGATTACTATTTTCGCGAGAAAAAAAAATCCGCCTCCGGCTGTAATATCGTCTGTTGCGAGGAACATAGCAAAGGGGCGGGGGGGGGGGGGGGGAGGAAGGAAATATACGAATCTGCCAAAGGCGAGGGAATTATTGATATCCAATAAAACCGATGCGCAATAATTAATAAAACGCTCGTGCTGGCCGAAAACAGAAAGTGAACTACACGTCAGTCTTCGCGATAGAAAAAACAATCGAAAAAAAAATCGCGTATAAAAAAAACAACTGAAAATTGGTCAATACAATTTCGATGAAACATTGAGTATTAACCACACCTGCTGTGTGCGATATTTCAGCTCGATCAGTCGAGGCATCTTCGAATTACAGCAGTGTGAATTTTTCGCCTCTGAGTCACACATAAATACATGGGCATTTTCACTAAATGCCATTTTTCGATGATTTTGAACACTCTGAACACTTTTTCACAACTCGAAATTTTCATAATCTCGAAAAAAAAATGTTCACTATAACAAAGCAATTTCCTCTATAAGGAAGGCAAAAATGTAATAAAAATCAAATGAAAGAAAGTAACAAACCTCGTGGCATGCCGCATGGTCCGGGTGTTCTCGAGCTATCCAGGAAGTCGAGGTCGTACTTCCTAGCCCGTGGAAACGTCAGAGCGACGTGGCCGAGGGTTTCGTCGACGAGCAGGATCGAACCGAGGACCGCCGCCAGGCAGATCAGCCTTTCTCGTCGGAACATCGTATATATCCGTTGGAATTCGACCGTGTTTGCGGGCTTTCGTTGAGCCCGCCCTGAGCCACCGCCTTTACGCGGTACCGTTAAACGCAAACCACAGGCCGCGTGCCGATCGTTCCTGCACGCGCACTTGCACACTTGCACACTCGCACTCGAACACACACCGGCGATCAGGAACGAAGTCCCCTGAAACTCCCCGACGTTGCCCCGATGACTCTTCTCTTCAGCGAGCTCCCCCTTCCACCTTTCGGGTCTCTCCCTCGGATCGTTAAATTTCAATGATCCCAAAGACTCGACAGATTCGACCTTCCTGCCGGAGACCGCACGCGCGACCACTTCTTTTTCTCATCCGGCCGATTCCCCCGCGCCTTATCGCTCCTCCTCGACGACGAAATTCTTCAAATCTCGATCTTCCGTCGAGCAGTCCTTGATTTCTAAATTTACAAAACTAGTTTCGTTAATCGTCCGAGTTAACATACAAACGCACAAACATGTATATATCTATATCCGCCAAATTGGCTTTCCGAAGATCGCCAGTTAACGACGGAGTCGGGACCGCGAGGACGCTGAGAGAAGCCGGTGAAAATCTGTTGGAATTCTCCTCTCGGCCGTATCTCTCGTGACATCATTTACCGAGAACCTGAATTGCCATTTCTAGCTTAGGGGGTTCGGTGGAGACGTTTAATTAGCGGATTCTTCTTTTTTGCTTTTAAGGTAAATTTCTCGCTAATGAATTCTTCCTAAACTAATTTGCGTTTTAAGGGAATGTATCACGTGGTCGCCGTTTCCGAATGGGCGGGGGGGGGGGGGGGTGGGGGAGGGGGGACTTTGCTAATAGTGGTTGAAGCCTAGTTGTCTATTCATATGCAGGTTCGAAGCTCATTCAACTCGTAATATCTTCAAAAATTTATGGGAATAGCTACATTTTATTTTTTTGATGCGTCTCTAATAATGATGTAATGTTATTTTAGAAAAAAAATTCTAACAAAGTCAACTGGAAATATATATATTCATAGAAAAAAAAATTGTTTTTCACGCGTCACGATATGCAGATCGTGCGAATTGACGCAACTTTCACCCTGCGAGCTGTACATTTTGATACTGTGAAAAGCAACCCTCGGCATTTCATGTCAAGAAATTAGTTTAAAAAATTGAAAACTGCGCTAAAGAAGGTGGCCCTACCGTGACGCAAAGGATTAGGCTCATGCACCTCAGAATCCATATGGAGAAAAAATAATTAGAAATTCGTTAAAAAAAGCCTTATTCATTGCCTTATAACACCGTAAAAAAATGATTATGAAATTTAATGTGACAGACTGGAAGTTTTCATGCAAAAACTGGTGTATTAAATTTGTGAACAAATGTACAATTGTGATGAAAAATTAATGTTCAGTGTCTTCAAAACATTGGGAACGCTTCATTTTCTATAATTTACGTTAATTTTACTACGAAAGTAGTTCAATGTTAATAATTCACTTTAATTTCAATGATAAAATATATTAATTTTCCATCCCAATTGTACATTAAATTTGATGTACCAGTTTTTGCATAAAAACTTCCCGTCCGGTACATTAAATTTACAATATTTTTTTTTACGGTGAAAACTTGTGATTTTTAGTTCCAAAAGTAGAAAGGTCGCTGTGTGACGTATTTCTTTAAGCTCGCGGAGAGGACTTTAATGGTTTCGAAAACTTTCCCGATGCCAATTGCGAGATATCTTTCTATTGCGTTGAGGGACATGCTTCGATTCCGTTATGAAGGGTCTGAACAATGGCCAAACACCAAGAGATTTATATCGAGACCGTGCAACGGGTACTTCACGAGGGCTCAGTAGTGGCAGCGCCGCTGAGGTATGTTATCGTCGATACGCATTATCACGCGCTGTCGTTAAGCTTCGCGCGCCGACCATACCGAGGTGCTGCAGCGCCGAGTCGGCTCGATTGGTCAATCTCATCGGGCACTCGATTTCCGCGATTCCGACCGCGAGAAAGGGAAAAAAAGAATTCATGACGCCGCATGACTTCCAAGACGAACCCGTCTATTTTCATCACGGACGCGGAATCACCTTGCATCGGCCTTGTTAACAATTCAACGGACTGTCGGACTCCGATTATCTCTCGTATTAACGAGAGAAAAATTAAATTATGAACGCTACAAAAAAAAAGTTTGCTAAGTCGGATTGCTAACTCAGAGCCATTTGTCGCACGCAAACTTTATCGCTCCGTTTCTCGTGTCATTAACAATTCTTTTTTATTTTTTGTAATATTAATAACAGAAATGTTATTAATAAAAAATGTGAACGGATTTGTTAACAAAAAATATTAACAGAAATGTTGACAAAAAAATGGTAACAGAAATGTTAACAAAAAAATGGTGTCAGGTATGTTAACAGAAAATTGTGGACGAAAAATGTTCAAATCTTCTGTTACTTTGTAAGGTAAACGTACCGACGACCGGACACTTAAGGCGATATCTATCTTCCAGCCCAATTTTCGCAATGATGCGTCGATCATTTTCGCAAAAAGCGGTAACCAATGTCGAGCTTAGAGTTTCTAGTTTTCAAAACACATCCATTAAATACTTTCGTAATATCTTGAAAAATATTTATTCCCGAAACCGCTGGAAAATGTAAATGTACCAGTGGCTGGACACACTGTAAAAAATGTTTGAATATTGATGAACGGTATTGGAAACTTTTTTACATAAACTGTTTCTGAAATTCCAAACACACGTGCGTTGCAAGTTTACAGTAAAGTTTTTATTCTTAATCAAATTTTTTGTAAAATTCTGGCAAAAGATTTCTAATTTGCATATCCGGTTTTTTAATTTTCCAAAAAAAGTACATTAATGTTTAATTAATGTAAGTAATGCGAGCAAATTTCAAGTTCCAGTACGTTACATTCATAATTTATTTTCATAGCGTGGAACGTGTTCACTCATTGGTACGTTTACCTTATATACGATTGCGAAATTGCATCTGGGAGTAGTTTGGACCGTTCTGTTGATTCTTAATTAATGGTAACCATTTTTTAAATAAAAAAATTTGAACGTAACGTTTCTTTAAACTAATTAAAATATGACACTTGCGTTCGTTTCGATAAAAAAAAATCATTGCACCGCGAATTCTCGACATCGGTTGAATGCGAAGCGTCGTTGCGTGTAAGGAGGCGCGCGCATAAAGAGTCGCAGGTTCGAATGCCAAGGACGACGGTTCCCCGTGCGAATATCAGCGAGCGCGAAACCGCGGGATATATAATAATAACAAATACGTAAACGTTCGTGTGTCGGTGGAGGCATTCGAGGAGTTTACTTTCCAATCGCTTCGGCGCGCTGTCACGACAGACCGCAAACTCGCGGACCCCGCGCTCGCGGGAGAGCACGTAAACACGGTATTACAGGGACCGCGATTTATCGGAACGATTATCGGCATCGCATGAAAAGAAAAATTCCGAAGGCATCGATCCTCATAAAATATTTTATTTATTTTAAATCAATCAATCCATAAATCGCATCGATCAACGACACGCAAAATTCTCCTTAAGTCCCGCGTGCCGAATTACGTGCAGCCTAAAAAGGTTTCGAGTACAAATTGTTTTTTTTTTTAAATTAAATATATAAAATTATAATATTAGGCCCAATAATTATTATTATATTATTATTGAAATAGCAAAGTCCACACCATCGGACGCGGGAGAGCACATAAACACGGTATTACAGGGACCGCGATTTATCGAAACGATTATCGGCATCGCATGAAAAGAAAAATTCCAGAGGCATCGATCCTCATAAAATATTTTATTTATTTAAAATCAATCAATCCATAAATCGTATCGATCAACGCCACCCAAAAATTCTCCTCAAGTCCCACGTGCCGAATTACCTGTAGCCTAAAAAGGTTTCGAGTACAAACTGTTTTTTTTAAATTAAACAAATAAAATTATAATATTAGGCCCAATAACAATAATTATATTATTATTGAAATAGCAAAGGCCGGCCCAGCGGACGCGGGAGAGCGCGGAAACACGGTATTACAGGGACCACGATTTATCAAACCGATTATCGGCATCGCATGAAAAAAACAATTCCAGAGGCATCGAGCCTCATAAAATATTTTATTTATTTTAAATCAATCAATCCATAAATCGTATCGATCAACGCCACGCAAAATTCTCCCCAAGTCCCGCGTACCGAATTACCTGCAGCCTAAAAAGGTTTCGAATACAAATCGTTTTTTTTAAATTAAATATATAAAATTATAATATTAGGCCCAATAATAATAATTATATTATTATTGAAATAGCAAAGTCCAGACCAGCGGACGCGAGAGAGCACGTTAACACAGTATTACAGTGACCGCGAATTATCGTAACGATTATCGGCATCGCATGACAAAAAAAATTCCAGAAGCATCGATCCCCATAAAATATTTTATTTATTTAAAATCAATCAATCCATAAATCGCATCGATCATTACCGAGAAAAATTCTAAGTCCCGCGTGCCGAATTACCTGTAACCTAAAAAAGGTTTCGAGCTGCGCAGGACCTTAATCCTCGGTTTAAAGGGTCTCCCACACCGCACACAGGATAAACAAACAGTAACCACCAAGCAGCACAACGAGAAACTCGAGAAAAAAGTATATTAAAAAATAATACTTTCAATTGTCTTTTAAAATAATCAACCAAAAAAAGACAATAATCTCAGGCCCAATAACGATAACGATACCATTATTGAAATAGCAAAGTCCGGACAAGCGCTTGCACTGCTATCAGGACGCGGCCATTTTGGTAGCAGCTGCTGCCTCGAGAGCGTGTTTCTCGCGTCGTGCTCCGCGCGCGGCTCTCCTTATTTTCTACGCGTTGTAAAACCAGCAAGACGATGACGTGACGGAGTCAGGTCTCGGACTGGCTCGTTTCTCGGCGCGGCTCCGAGAGTCTCGGCTCCGCGGCTCGGCTTCCCGAGGCTGAAAAGTCGCCCCCGTTCGTAGAGGCCTGTGCCCACTGCTTATACCTGGCCGAAGTATTCCTATCCGAGCAAAGGAGAAGGAGCGCGCGCGCGGGTGCTGCAGTGTGTGCACACGGGCTCCCCCCTTCCACCTTTCCTTCCTCCGCAGGCTCACCTGCGCGCACCTCGGCCCCCCACCTTCTTTCCTCTTCTTCTTCTTCTCTTTTCGTGCGGGTTGTCTCACCTTCTCTTTTCTTCACTCTCCGCTCGCCCAGCCTGCCGGCCTCACTCTCGCGAGTCCAGGCGCAATATTCGTTTCGACAGCCGATGGAGATGCCCGCTGCAGCGGCTGTCTAGAAGACGAGGTCCCAGGAATCTGGAACTCCGACCGGGGATGGGCAAACAGAAACTTGAAATTTTTCAATCCCACCTGGCGAAATCCTTCCCACGAATAAATTGATGGGAGTGCGCTGTTGCTCTGTGACCCACTTTGTATTTTTTTTTTAATTTAGTTCTTCTTTTTCGTTAATATTGGAGAGTCTGAGGTGGGTCCGATCGTAAGGTTAGTATGGTTGCGTTATCAGAAATTTAGCCCTAAGACGGAACGGAGGATAGAATTTTTATTTCATTTTATCAATTAAGCGGTGCTGCATCATTTTCCAGCCTCGCTTTACTATCGCTGTACAAACGAATCCCTCGAGGGTCATTTGCGCTGTGGATTTGCCCGGCAAACGGCAGATGGGTAATGCATAGAGGCGTGTAATAATATAATCGCGCTCCAACACAACAGCCACAAAAGGTGGTGCGGTGTGGCGGGCAAGAACGAGGTGCGAACGAGAATCACGCGGTGTACCAACACTGATCGTTTATCGTCCCGTGGCTTCTTCTACTCTCCGTAGGCACCACGAGCACTTCGTACTTTTCTTCTTTTTTTCGCTAACGTCCTAGCTACGCATAAACAGCCGCAAGCCGCGAGTCCACTTACCGGCCGGATAATTAACTATTTGAGGCGTAAACATCTTCCATACCTACGCTGCAATGGCGAATTCGCGAGAAATTCCCTTATTTTTTTTTCTTATTTATAAAATATTTTGAATTACGATAATTAACATTATGAAGCGTTGACATTTTTCGTGTCTAGGCTGAAATAGCCAATTCGAGACGAATTCATTTAATTTCATTAAAAATATTTTCATCGAGTATAATTAACATTGTGAAGCGTAAACAAAACTTCCATGTCGACTCTTCAATAGTGAATTCGAGTGGAATTCACTTACTTTTTTCATATTAAAAAAAATATATATTTTCATTGAGTCTAATTAACATTGTGATGCGTAAACATCTTCCATATCTACGCTTCAATAGCGAACTCGAGTGGAATTCACGCATTTTTTTTTCAATATTTTCACGAAGTGTGCAGTTGCAATGATAATTGCAAGCACAGCAATAGGTCGGTTGAGCAACGAACCGCTTTTAAACAGCTCGATTTTATTTACCGCGCCGATAAGATCGACGACCTTCCCCCCTCTTTCCGGATCGAATGAATGAAAATCGTCGACGTCGCGCCGCGACGTTTTACGCGCGATCGCGGCGCTGCCATCACGGTCGATCCCTCGCGTAGAGATCGAGCTCGCTTCGAGATCGGAATGGAAAGTCGGGCGATCTTGCGAGGAACGCGCGGCGAAGAGCACGCGCCCGATGCGAGATCTGTGTCGCGACGAGTTACACGCGCGAGAGCCGCGTCGCATGATCGGTTTATTCCAATTTTTTTTTTTTTTTTTTTTTTTTCTAACAGCACTCTCGGCAGTCGCATCATAATTAATCGATCGACAATTACGGGGAGCTACTACGATCACCGATCTCACCTGGCCCGTAACTCCGAACGAATAAAATTCCGCTATAACGAGACCTTGCAGCGACCACGATTATTATCTCGTACTGAACTGTATACGCTATACTGGACGCGATGCGATTGTAATTGAATTAGACCGTATCGAACGTGAGCTCCTTGCATCCATTATCACTATTTCGAGGCAAGTTGTCGAACGTGTTTGGAACCGGTGAGACCGGGGCAAAACGGACCGGTGTGCTCCGTTTGCGATGAGACTTGTTTTTTCGCAGAAAAATTATATGAGAGGGTCCGTTTTGCCCCGCTCGGACTTGCGTAGAGGGAACCGGACCGAATCCTCGCGACCATGATTTTTTTTTCTCGAGCTGCGTAGAGAGAAATTCATTTTATTTGCGAAATCATTCACGTGAGTTGACTGTATACGTAATTCGTATGATGCTTTTTGCGAGAGTGAAATTGAAATGCTAATAGACGCATATTCGTGCATCTGCGGCTCTTCGTGATTCGTATATCTATATATGTCTGTATGTGTGTTTAAAGAAGTATAGAAGAGTGTATCCGTGTGACTCGACGAGCCCGCCAAGTTGAGTAAGAGAATCGAAGAGCTGGAATGAAAATTGTCCACGTCGAACGTCGGGCTGCTCAGTCGGGCGCGCTCGGCCTCAAACCCGCACTTGCATACGTACAGTGAAAATACCGTACACGCTTCGTATATCGTACACGACGTAGTAGACGCTCACACGTGTGCGCCCGTTCTTGCGCCACTCTGGATTGCCGAGATTGGAATGGAGTTTTTTTTTTTTTTTTTTTGGTTTTTTTAATTCATAGTGGGAGAAGCCGAGAGTAACGACTGTTGCAGGTAGTCTACACCTACTTCGAGATCCAATGCATAGTTTAGCTCTCGTGTTTCCACGGGCAATCGATTAATACGCCCGAGATAGCCAAAACACGATATTGAACTCGTAAATTCTCACCGGGAATTATTTTGTTCCATTTTTCGACCGATTTCCGTTTTTTTTTTCTTTTACGAATTCGATATCAATTTCCGGCTACATTTTTTTTCCCTTCGTAGCGTCTAGCTTTCGGATTCGTGCCATTTTCCCGGCGAACGATTAAATCGACAGTGCTTTAGATTGTTTCTACAAGTATCGAGTCATTATTTTTTATTTGATTTATTATCCTTCCTCGTAAAGAAAGCTTTGTTGTAGTGAAAAAAAATTTCGAGATTTTAATGAAAACGTGTTAGAATGTTCCAAGACGTCGAAAAATCACTCTTAGAAAAAATGTCTGTATGGATGTGTGTGTGTGTGTGTGTGTGTGTGTGTGTGTGTGCTAGGCCTGCGAAATTCAACCGTTTATAACTCAAGAACGTTTTTATCAAACGGGTTGAAATTTGGCACGCATGTGGAGCAGTTTGGTGCCTCTGTTTGTTAAAATTTACGCAATAATTGAAGCATCAATTCAGGTTTTATCAGATTTTCAAACTTAAAAAAAAAGTGTCTTCGCCCTTTAGCTTCCGCAAATTTTTTTCTTTAAGATAGATGAGGGGCAGAAAAGTTGCAGGGAGCGGTAAAGTTGCAACGACCTTCCTTACCGACGATCGTCCTCGCGAATGGCAGGAGATCGATGCCCCTGGCGAACGTCCTCCTCCCGCACATAATAACAACATTTTTTTTAATAGCCTGCGAGAAGGTCCAGTAGCCTACTTTCTGTATCTACGAGGAATCCCAGTGTCACAAGAGCCGATCGCCTAGAATGTTATTAACTGTCTGAGTGTTGGAGGCGAACGAGAATTGCTCCGTCGATTCTCTCCTTCGCTCCGCTCGACTGTCTCCTCCCGGCACGGTTCTACTCCGAATATTACCACCGATTTGCTGCCTCTTCTGTCTCCGGCCCGCCACACTTTAACGCCCGAAGGGCGAATTCTCATTTCGGTCCGAGCAATATGGTGCATACACACAGCATTCGTTACAGGTGCACAACCGTACGGTGTTACGTGCACCGCAGGTGGGTAATAATCTCGTGCCTGCGAGAGATCATTCGAGCCTCGATGCTTGGGTAATAATTGCTCTATACTTACAAATAACTCGCGAAAGGTGCAATTTGGCGGACATTAAGATAGACGGTGATTGATGATCTCCAGAGCGTGAATCACCCACGGTGCAAAAGTATTTTATTTTTATTTTCATCGGTCATCAAGTTTATTCGATCGGTAATAGACATAATTTCTCGGAAACTTGTTGGAGTCACTCATACTCGTCAAAAGTAGCGAGTATATATTGTAGATCAATTTTCACTGTCAATAATTTTGCTCTTAAAGTATAAATATTTTGTAATGCGCTAATCACGCACGGAATGAAAGAGCAATTTTTTATTTTTATCTTTATCAGCAATTTATTTAATGAAAAATACACATAATTTCTCGGAGCCTTACCAGTGTCGCTAATGATCGTCAAAATTCGGTAACGAGTAAAAGTTGTAGATAAAATTCCACTGTCGGTAAGTTTGAAACTTAAAGTAAAAATATTATCGAATGCGTTAATCATGCACGGAGCAAAAAAGCAATTTTTAATTTTTATCTTTATAAAAAATGTATTTAATAAAAAATTCACATAATTCCTCCGAGCCTTACCAGATTCGCCAATAATCGTCATACAATCGGTAACGAGTAAAAGAGCTGGATAAAATTCCACTTGTCGGTGAGTTTGCTTTGAAATGCAAATAGTCCACTCGTCTAGCAGTGGTTAGCGGCGTCGGTGGATCGGCTACTCGAGGTACTCGATTTCAGGCATGAGCTCTCGAATCCTCGAGAGCCAACGGGCCAAAGCGAATGGCAAAGTGGGTTCTCTGGTAAAGACAGTCCGAGGGAGGATGAGGGAATCGAGTGATTCGCCAGAGTGAGTGAGCGAAGCGCGAAGGATATAAACCCCAGAGCGTGCGCGCCGCGCTTACCGGATACGTGGTGGATACATATCGAGGGCTGAGAATCGAAAGGGCACAAGTCCACGCACGACGATACACGAGTCGCGGCCTTTTCGTTCTCAGCCGTCGATGTATCTCAGTTCGTGACGAAATACGAAATACGTATGATCCGACGTGTCGGAGAGCCTCGAGCATGGACGGGAGTAAATCGAGCCCGGGCAGAATGGCAGTAGCTACTCGTAAGATAGGTGGACCGTGCGTAAGCATAAGAGGAGGGGCCGCGACATTCCACACTCGGAGAAAGCCTCTTACAGGTTCTAGAGTTTTACCGCGGCCCATACCGTTTGACGAGTCCCATTCGAGTCCCGTGGACATTGCTGGTCGGGACATGAAATGTCATATCGACGTGGGGCAAAATGGGCTACCCAAAATTATCGAATAAATCGATTCATGATAGCGAACAAACGACGGAAACCGGGGCAAAATGGGGACATGAAATGTCATATCGACGTGGGGCAAAATAGGGTAATAATGAAGTCAACGAAAGTTGCCGTAAGTCGAATCGAAGGGTACCCCGTTTTGCCCCAGATGGTTTTTTTTATTAAATATCCTTTCAAAACCGGTGCCAATACAATTTTTGTGTAAAAACAATGTATGCTTTCGGTATTGTTGTAGCAGGTTTTATTGCTTACTTAATGTCGTACAATACATGCAATACATGTAATGTCAATGGTCCATCGATCGAGGTCCTTCAACCCTCGGTGGTCCATTTTGTCCCATCTACCTCTATATTCTTACCACTCTGTAGAGCAATGTCGGTTGACATCGCGAGTGGGTTTAGTTTTTTCCTTTACTTAAAGAAACAAAATGGAAAACAACGGGCAGAATTTAAAGCCGGAAGCATATCGGTGCAACACTTGTATTGGCGCGACAAAGTGTCGCATCTCAATTATGAAGTCACCCAGGGACCGGGCAGTTCGCATGACGCTTCGAACAGTTCCGGGGATGTTAATTTAATTAATTATACGTGCAACAGCAATCAACGGCCTCTATCCATCGCACCTCAGGGAATTCGCGTGACGTACGAGACGGACTCAGGCTCCGACATTAATAACCCTTTACCCAGACACTCCGTCGGAATTCCCTAGCGACCATAGATCCGCTTCGCCGGTAGGTTTGCCGACTCGCGAGCTATGTAATTAAATAATGATTACGATCCCTTTGTCCCGGAGGCTGTCTTGTGTGTGACACGGACTGACGCGACGAGCAATGCAATCTTTACGGCCAAAAGTGGGCGGCATTTGCGTCTCTTGGAATTTTCTGCTACCGTTGAGAATCCTCTCATTCCTGGGACTCGTCGGTCATCGACACACGATGCGAGGAAGCCATTATCGGTTTCACCACCGAAAACTTCAAATCGTCTTGTACAATTTTACCATTTTTTTTCCGTACAAAAATAGGCTAGTTGACGAGAAAAAAATAGTAAAATATTACCAAGAAAAATAATTGTTAAACATTTTATCAAGTGTGGGAATCTTTTTTTTTTTATAAAAAAAATATTTGGTGCAGCCAATGAAATTGGTGATAATCGAATATGAAATGTCGATTAAAAAAAAGTTTCATTTTCTCGGGGAGTCAATCGAGCCGCGAATTTTATCCTCCTCCTTCGCGGAGATGGCAGTCGAACGAAGAGCCTCGCCGGTCATCGACACACGATGCGAGGAAGCGATTATCTGTTTCACCACCGAAAACTTCAAATTGTCTTATACAATTTTACAATTTTTTTCCGTACAAAAATAGGCTAATTGACGAGAAAAAAATAGTAAAATATTACCAAGAAAAATAATTGTAAAACATTTTATCAAGTGTGCGAACCTTTCTTTTTTATAAAAAAAAAAATTGATTCAGCCAATGAAATTGGCGATAATCGAATATGAAATGTCGATTAAAAAAAAGTTTCATTTTCTCGGGGAGTCAATCGAGCCGCGAATTTTATCCTCCTCCTTCGCGGAGATGCCAGTCGAACGGGGAGAGCCTCGCCGGTGCATCTAGCTGCGCTATGTGTACTCGCCTCTTTTTCTTGCGCAACTGACCCCGTTCGCACTCCTCCGACTTCAATTTCCACCTGGTAATCTCGCACAGCTCGGCGGAGCTGCCCGACCGAGCGGGAGAGACACCGCGCGGAGGAAGAAAGAGCCCCCCGTGTGGAAGCAACACACGAGGAGAAAACGAGAGGAGTTTCTAGTATGCATCTCCTTCCTGTTTGAGCCGAAGCTCATCCTCCCGGGCCGCGCCGGCTCTCTCCCGATTGTAAACTGTATCATTATGGAATATATTCATATTAATAAGCCTTCCATTATTCTCACAGGCTCCGCAGCTGATCTTGATTTTCCCGTGACGAATACTGTTACGTGAACGGCTTTCCTTCGAACAATCGTTATTACGTGCACGGCAAAAAAAATATATATATATGTATATATATATATATATACAAAGTTTTTTACATTTAAGAAACTTTTCTCGTCCACAAAGGCTCTCAATATTTTTCTCTTTCCTTCTATAACTTATTATTGTTATTTTATTTTCAACCAAAATAATTGTGAAATTGACGTGCAATTTTTTGTTTTGAACTTTCGTTGAGGAGAATTGTTTGTTAAATGTATAAATCAAATAAAATGTATAAAAATGTACGGAGGGAAAAAAGAATTCTTTTACGACAGTCTTCTAATCTAAACGAGCATTTTTCTCTCGGTTAAGAAAAATGCATAGGATTTATTAAATATTTCAACATCAGTCTTTTGTAAACTTACTTATTGGTACTTGCAGGTGCTGTGCAAATTTCTTGGAGTACAATAAAAATAAATTAAGGGTGATACGCAGTTTCATTTTCGAGCATAGAAAAAAATGCGACTGCGAAAAAGGCAAAGAAAAAAAAAATTCACATTGTTTAAAAGGTCGCCATTGTGTTTGCACAGCACCTGCACGTATCAATAAATAAGTGGAAAAAAGACTGATGCTGAAGTATTTAATTCCAACATAGAACCTATGAATTTTTTTTAACCTCAAAGAATCTTCCTTTCATAGAACATGTGCATTTTTTTAACCTCGAAAAAATCCTCGTTTAGACTAGAAGGCTGCCTTAACAAGATGCATATGGTGTCCTGTCGAAGGACAAAAAACAAATTTTTTGAATAAAAAAAAATCTACCGTTGCCGGGAGAATTTATAAAGATTCATTCGCCCAAGAGCTTCCTTCGATGCGGTGAGTCACGCGTGCATCCGGTATCCGGTATTCTTCTTGCCGTCGAGCCTGCGCTACGCGCGAGCAGCCTTTTAAAGGCGATGAGAATGCTGCCGTATGCACAGTTGTGAGCGTATGTCCCAATACTTGACTGCATTCAATCAGAATCCATTGAAATTACCATCTCGACGAAGTTGCAACATCCGACTCGGAAAAGCCTCCCGAGAATGCGAGATCGACGACTGTTTGTCACGTCGAACGGTAGTCGATAACTATCGGGAGATCTAACTGTAACATTTTTTTTTTTGTAAAAAAAAAAAATCTTGAAATTTGAAAAAAAAAATGTAATTGGCCACCTGCGATCGAGTCGATGAATCGGCGTGTCTCGTTGGGAAGCGCGCGATGTACGTCCGAGTAGCGCAGCGAGATAAAAAAAAATGCACCGACGCAAAGCCGGAGGAACAGTGCGAGCTGTGACTCGAGTTGATGCTCTCTCGTCTCTAATTATTATTACGAGTGGAGTCGGCGCGAGGATAGTCGATAAAGTTCACGTACAATGGGCCGTGCGGACGAGCCGGGCGCCTCACCCCCTTCGCATCCCTCGATCCTCCTAAGTAAAATAAAATAAAATAAAATAAAATAAAATAAAATAAAATAAAATAAAATAAAATAAAATAAAATAAAATAAAATAAAATAAAATAAAATAAAATAAAATAAAATAAAATAAAATAATGGCTGAAGGACCGCAGTCCATGGCCAATTGTCAATGTGCACTACAGGTGAACAGAGATAAGTTTGTTGGGTATACAAAACTATTACATGTTATGTATTGTTAATAAATTAACTACTACTACTAAAGTAAAATAAAATAAAATAAAAAGGAACGAAAAAAATGAGTATACGCCGCAATGAAGAACCGACGCGCTCGACGAATTTTCGCAATTCTCAGCGTCATTATGTAACGTGTAAATTAAGTACGAGAGCGGCGCGGCGCGTTATCCCATCGCTTCAACGCCGAGACGGTGACTTCAACGCCGGAAAATAAATCACGTTCGAGGCTCTCATTTTCCTCTTGCAATGAGGTGATTATTGGGGGGGAGGGGAGGTGGGGGGGCAGAAAAATAAAAATAAAAATTCGGCGTAGATGCCTATAATCCGCTGGTAGTAGGAAGGCCATTATAAAACGATGACAAGAGCAGGACCCCTAACCGATTTGGGAACCGCGTCACGTTGCACTTTTTTTTGTTCCGAAGAACACGCCGCGTGAGTCACAACGAGCGCATCCGCCTGAATATCCGCCACGTGCGGGACTTCTGTACTTTTTTTTTATGGTCTTTTATATCGTCTGTAAAGCCGCAGCTTGTTCGATCCGTGCTGCCTACCTGCGGACTATAGGGAAAAAAAGAAAAAAAAAAAGACCCAGCCTTCCGTGCGTCATGTTTGCACAGACAAGACACCAACTAGAGTGTGCAGGTGTGAGAGGGTCGCGTGTATAAGAGAAGCGAGATTACGTGCCGTTTATTAAAAATTAACGGGATAAATAAGAACCGCCTAAGTCGAGAGAGCGAAAACTTCGTGCGAGTCCCAAGTGGCTCCGAGGAGTTTTATCGACCGAAAAGTTTCCGCGTTTCGTTCCCCAGGCGGGGAGCTTGAAGAGCAAAAAAAAAAATTTAATTTTCTTATCGCCGCTCCTCGGGACTCTGCCCCTCGTTTTTCATGTGCTCGAGCCGTCTTGAAGAAGTAAAAAATAAAAAAACCAATTGTCACGTCGCTTATCTCGAAAATGAAAACGCCGGGATCGCAGCTGGAGGAATAATCGGGCGATTTTTCGGGAGCTCGGAGGGTCAGCGAGATCGGATGTCTCTCCGTCAAAAGTTTCGAAGCTCCCGGGGATTCCCCCTGGGAGCGTCGAGCTGGGTTGGAGTAGCGCGGATGAAAACAAAAAATCTCGAACTTATTTTACTCCTGGAGCGATATTCGATGCGGAAACTCTCGTCGGACGTAAAATGAACATTTACCGAAATATTTTAAAATTTCAAAATATAAAATCTAAACGGTCGATTCATTTTCGCCAAATTTGATACGAAACACTGTAGTCCATTCACGTGTCAAATTTCAGATCGATACCTCAATGTTTGCCCGAATTATACCGTATTTAGTAATTTTTCAAAAAAACTCAACATCCCATAAAATTCGGCCACTTCGATAGTTTTTGACCAAATTCAATACCAGAGGTCTGCGATCAAAATTGTACATTTGTGTGCAGTTTTAGCACGATAGCTCAAACTTGCGCAAGTTAGAGCTACGACAGAGAATTTTTAATAAATTCAAAACCATGTAAAATCTCCAATTTGGCCTCAATCTTCACGAAAATAGTGCCGAACGAAGCGACGTGATCACTATATTAGTGTACCAAATTTCGAATCGCTGTCTCAAGCCATTTTCGATTTATAGTCTATTTAATCGATACAAATCTGTCACACACGCACACACGCATGCACATACATACATCTGGACGCCATCCAAAAATCACGTTTCTTGACATTGTAGACAATTTTAAGTACTCTGACATTAAAATCTCGAAATTAAAAAAAATGAAAACAGCTTCCTCTATGAGAAAGCAAAAAAGAAAAAAAAGGTAGAGTAACTCGGTGATGTGATCGAGTGGGAGATGTTTTATGGGACCCCGTTGAAAGCCCATGGAGAGAAAGCTAAAATCTCGCGTAGTCGGGCACATCAGCCCGGTAAGAACACCGCAACCGCATCCCGCACTGCCCGTTTGCTCCGCACCGTTTCTGCGTTACTATTCTACTATTGTCCCTAACAGGGACTGCTTTCGCCGTTTCCGCTCGCCTAGAAAACTCCACTGAGGCTCTTTCGAGAAGCGCCTTGGATTTTCACTGTTTTGAACCCGAGACAGCACCGAGCCTGAAATACAGGATAAGAAAAAAAAAGAACTTGATACCGGTAGATCTGGAAAACAGGAACATTACGGGAGCGAAAGAGATCGGGCGCGATGACAATTTGTCCCAGAAGGTGTCACACTCGTTGTTCGATCGAGGACAAAATGAGCCCAAAAACGCGAATACAAAACGCTACGATTACAAGTAAATAACAATGCCGGGCTTCTCATTGCGCATTGGAAACTGACTATCTCGGCGAAAAAGACTATCTCGGATTGTACGTAGAATTGGGAATCCGCCGACGTGATTTTTCGATAAGTCACAGCGAACTGTTAACCGGATTTCTCCAATTATGGTTTATTACCATGAGTTTCTACCTCCGCTCACAAATGTATTGTCACAAACATAGATCAGGCTATAAAGTTTTAGTGTACCAAAATCTGTTAAGTCATTTTTTGCCATTTCGACGTTTATCGACGCTTGCGAAAAGTCGCCGAGCCGGCGGATCACAGTGAAACGCAGAACTCCCCTCTTTTTGCCCTAGTGGGCAGTTGGGAGTAAAAAAAGGCGATGTCATCTTTCCCTTGATTCAGGATAATATACGTTAAAACAACCACTTTTACATGGCAGTGATTCAAAAAATGCAACTATCTTTCTTGCGCTCATATGTCAACAAAGTACAAATACAAAACAAACAATACAATAAAAAAACAAAGTACTGGCTGATGGAGAATCAGCCAGTACTTTGTATTGTCGAAACATGTCTGCGATCTATAAATACCATTCATTACAGTTTTTGTTACCGATTGAGTCTGTTTCACCTCGCCTCAACGAATCGCGATTCGGGGCGCTAATGTTCGAATCGAGACTCCGACTGACCACCGTCAGTAATGCAGGATTCTCCTTTCTTCGTGGCCTTAGGATTGAACGCATTTCTTTCCGATCTGTTTTACTGCGTGCTCTCGAGAAGTGATTTTACCCGAACGTGTGTCGGTAACGTGGATTCCACTTTTGCCACTTACCTAGATTTCCTACCTGGCCGACAGCCGATAATGTCGCTCCGTATTTCGATACCTTCCAAGAGACGGCGCCACCACCGAGCCCGGGCGAAAGATTGAACGATTTTGAGAATTTATCGACACACCCGAACAGGCGGAGATCCAACGCGTTTTCTCCTTTCGGCAAAAGCTGCGATAAACGAACGAGCCACGTAGTGGCCGTAACTACAAATACGACAAGTGTTTCGTGAGCGTTGCATGGGAATCACGGAATTCTAATAGTCTCAGCACGACTTTAGTTATACATACATATGCATATAATGTAAATACGTATAAATCCATGTTGAAGCAATATCGTTCAAGCTCTTGAACCGAGCAGAATTGTTAATGCCGCGCTTTGAGCCGCGCCGATTTGCAGAACGATACAAACAACCCGCGTCTTTGGTGCTGCTGCTGCTGCACCAGTCTCTGAATCCCCCATTACGTAATCGCATAATTCAATCTTCGTCAACCGAACCACTTGCGTAAGTGTCAAGCTCTCGGAATGAAAAAAAGAAAACGCCGCACGAAAAAAAGAAACCAGAAACATTGGCGTTACGCAAGCGGCTCGATTAGCGGGTACGTTTAGTACCAGATCGATAACGCGAATGCTAAAAGCGGCTCGCGGGGCTTACGGCGCGTCTAATCCTTTCGCCACTGGCCAATCAATTCTATCCTCCTTATATGTATATTAATTTTTTTCTTTTTTCTTTCGATACTCTGAAATTTCGCGCGAGCCTATTTTGCTTATGGGCAGCAAGTTTCGCCCGATCGAAGCCGAGCTTCGTTTTTTTTCCCCTGGAAACTCGAACCTCGGAGCTCGGCGCAGCGCCGAGCGGAAATTACGGGACGCCGGGTGGCGTTATCGCACGGTCGCGTCGAGGGGGACGGGAGGGGAAAGAAAAATGGTCTCGGTAGATAAGAGCACACGTGTTCCGGGAGACTACGACGATTGTACGAAACGTACAGGGCGACCTCGTGGAACCGAGAATGTTAGAAACTTTGCCGCTAGACATCTTCCCCGGATCTCTTTTGCTGTTCGGTGCAGGCGCACTCGCGATTCGCTCCTACGATTTATCTCGCGCTATACCTGCCAGAGAAGCGCGACGATTACTTATCTCCCCGTCCGTATCTACTTGTCGCCGACAAGACGCTCCACTGTGCACCAAAGCTACACAACTTCTCAACGAGAATCGGTGCAATCGTTATCGCGACAAACTACGCGCCCGATAAAAACGTGAATTTCCAGTTCCGTCGAATCCAATATATATATATATATATATATATATATATATATTGGATATATATATATAGGTATGCATAAACAAATGTAGATAACGCGACTATGTACACAGGTGTAAGAGTTCACTTGACGCATTTGGAAAACTCGGTGTAACCGTCGTGCGCGCCCTTTGGTTATCTTCAGATCTTAGAACCTACGATTTTTCGAACACCATTTAATAAATCATTAAATAAAAAATAAAAAATTTGTTTCATTTCTTTTTTTTTAATTGTTTTACTTTATTGCATCTTATGGACGATATTGGGCAGCTGCGAAATTGTCGCAAGCGTCAATCATGACACTTAAGAATCGCGTTAAAAATAAATAAAGAGTTGTCGATCGATACATCGCTCCGGGTTCAATCTTCGATTCGATCACGAGTATCGGCGGTCCGCGCTTTCCGAAACGGCGTCCGAACCGTGTCAAGGCCGGACCGATCGGCGCCAATCTATCGAGAGCCCAGAGCCGCCTAAGGTCGAACTATTTTGTTGCCCGAGAGAGAAATTAGTGCTTGGCGAGTAGAAGTTTTTCGTTGATGGAGTGAATCTTCCACCGGATGTCTCACCCTCGCTTCGCCGCAACGAATCGCTTCTCCGGTAAATCTTTTTTTCATTTTTTTTTTCCCCACCTCTCCGCTATTGACTACGGAGCGAAGACGGACTAGCCAGTCGCGTGCACCGCAAGATAAGTAAAATCGTCGTCGTAAATGTCACAGCGGAGACGGGTTCGCTCTCCGCTCCGACTTTACGATTTCGTTTCTTATAATACCCTGTTTCGGTGCGAGCGGCGACGAGGATGTCGCCTTCGCGGCGAGAGCCCGCTCGTTCCACCGTCGCGACAGCCGTTGAAACAATAGAAATTGCAACGGTGCAGGAGAAAGTCCGTTGAGTTTTCTTCTCCCCACCCTTTCGAACCCTCCTCCGCTTGTTCCATCCGCGAGGAATAATTCATTATTCAGGCGCCTTTTCTTTCGCCGCTTGAATTATCCGCCGCGATTGATATTCCACCGCCGTTGGGCCGTACAACGCGTGTATGAGCGACGATATCCTACGGCAGCTTCTTTTATTTTTGCTCGGACCGTTTGTTATTCGTTCCGCGTTATTTATTCCCCGGCAATAAACGGGGCAATGGAGGATACGCATTCAGAAATAAACCCTGGCGTCGTCGCAGCCTTATCGCCCGTACCGCAGCCCGAGTCGCAAAATAGATACGTGACTAGTGTTACAACCGCAGAGTCCAACCCCGGCCGCGGTTGTTGCGGCAATAGCGGAAAATTGTTGATAATCTTGAATAATAAGATTTTCCACCGGGCGAGCCTCGCCGCTTCCGCTCCGGCGATGAACTTATCCGGCCGGCTTCTCGCTTCCCGGACTATTCGGGACTCGCCGCTTCGCTCGTCGTCGTCCTATCGGGCTCATCCACTCGGTGCATCGTTCCGCAGATGACGAGTCCGCTCCGGATTTGCCGGAGTTCGGCCCAGACGGACTCGGCGCGAATCAACACTGCGCGCTTTGAGGAAACTTCCCAGCGGAAACTTCGCTCTCTGCTCTTCGCGAATTCCTTGCATTGATATGCAAACTAAGCCTCGGCGGCGCCGAGCCGATAAGACGCGCTCGCGGCAAACGACGCGTTATCGGGCGATGACTACGGCAAAGTTTCGCTGGAGAGCAACGCTGGCTCTCACCTAAACGAGGTAGATCGCGCTTATTCGCGATGCGATTTTTCTATCTTCTGGCAGCGGTTGGAAAAATTGTTTCGTCAGTTTGAACGATTAATTTTTGTTTCAATTCATCGTTGACTTGTAGCTTCAATTGAGTTCTTTGAATTTCAGCCACGCGCTCTCTCTCTCTCTCTCTGCGTTCATCGCTGTTTCTTTCAGAATTCCTTGGAATCTCATCGCAATGGCAAAACATTCCAGAACTGCATTGAAAAATTGGAATTTCTATTTTGTATTATTTTTTTGAATTTTTTTTTTCAGTTTCGACGATTTATTTTTATTTCATTTTTTCGTTCACTTATAGTTTTTCAGTTGCGTTCTTTAAATTTCCATTGCACTCTCTCTCTCTCTCTCTCTCCCTCTCTCTTTCTGTTCTCTGTCTATTGCTGTTTTTTTTTCAAAATTTCTTCAATTACTTTCCAATGGAACAAAATTCCAGAACTGAATTGAAAAATTGGCATTTCTATTTTCTATCATTTTTTTGAAAATTTTGTTGATCATGGACGATTACTTTTTGCCTTGTTTAATCCTAGCTCCGCTTTCTCCGTGTCTACCGCCGTTTTTCCAAGATTCCTGAAATTTCCTTCCAACAGAGCAAAATTCCACAACGTAATAAACAAAATTGAAATTCCTCACAACCAACGAAATTTCGAAATTCAGAGTAAGATAATTGTCGTTCAAGATTGTTTTTCTCGTCTTCGAAAACAATGACGCTCTCTCGCGTTCGATGCGCTTTATCGCCAAAGCGGCCTTATCGCTGGGGCGCGTCATTCTCGGCACCGCACAATAAACATTCGAGGCAAACCTCGAGGAATTAGCAGCGTGCGGCCGTACGAGCGTTTTCGTCCGAGGAATGACGAAAGAGGGTAAACACGGATATGCGGAGTTCTCCGAAAGCGCAATATCCGTGTCCCAAAACACACTCACACCGATATCGTACACCGGCACACAGAGCTGTACGGACAAAAAGTCTCGAGGAATGCGGGAGGATCTTCTGCGAGCCGGAGGCCGCCTGCATCTCTGCTCCTCTCTCACGTGCAGCATCCGTACACGCTGGACCTCCCACAATTAAATCCCCGGGAATAAACGAAAGCCGAAGCCCCCCTCGCCCTACGGAAAAGAACCGAACGGACGATCTCGAATCGAGAGAAAGAAAATAGAAGCCACGGAGCAAGAATTTAAAAAATAAGAAAAAGAGGAGAACGAATATCTCGCTTCGCTCTTTCCCATCGCGTTGGCGAACGAGAGATAAGGGCGAGGAATGCAACCGTTTGATTTGTGTCCGGGGTTGCAACCACACGCGCTCCGCACGTATGCGTGCGCCTTATTATCCATCGATGTGTGAACTCGACGAGAAAGTCCAGCGAGAAAAAGTTAAAAGAGAAGAGCTGGAGATCCGCCAAAAGAAGAAGATGAAGAAGAAAGCCTCGGTCATCAGAGCATCCTACATAGGTATAAAACCTATATATATATATATATATATATATGTGTGTGTGTGTGTGTATATTCATATATATAGAGGTTGAGCTGAGAAGCGAACAGGACGAGCCAAGGGGGGCACCAGGGGGGAGGGGGTTCGAGGAGCGCTAGGTGCGCCCCTGACTGTCGGCTCGCACTGTGTTCGTAGCCTCGTATCCGACGACGAAGAGGTCGCGGAGGAGGAGGAGGCGGCGGCGGCACTCGACTCGACTGCGAGTGCAGGTGCGCGCCCGCCAGTCTGTCGCCAGGCTTCCCCGCCCGTACTCTTCCACCCTCGCCGACGTCGGTCGCGCAGCGCGCTCCTCTGGCCCACCAAGTCCCACAGGCCGCGCCGCTGTGGGGTCCCCTCTGACCGCTTCCCCCACTCTCGCATCATTCTTCTTCTCGTACTCACTTGCTCTTTACTATCTTTCGCTGTTTCTTCTTTTTTTTTTTCTTTTACTTCTTTTTTTCTTTCTTCTTTCCCAACGTCTCGCTCTTACGCGCGGACGACTCTCGGTCGGCTCGCTCAGTTTCTCACCGATCTCACGTCCCGCTGCCAGCCCCGTCTTGCTCTGCTTCGCTCCGCGCGCTCTCTCGTCCCTCCGCGCTTCCTCGAGATCTTGCCCGATCTCTTTGTGTTTTTTTTTTTTCATTATTCTTTGATTTTTTATTTTTATTTATTTTATTATTTTTCGATGACTTACAGCCGCGTCCGCAGTCACGATTAGAGCGGCTCGGGACACCCGATAGAGCCGAGTCTTTGGGTCGAGTTTGCTCGAGCCTTGACCCGCATATAGTAAATTTGCGCCGAGATCTTACCTGAGAGTCGTTCGAAATATGCGCACAGTTTAAAATTTTTTATTTTTTTTATTTTTCATGAGACGGCTTATGCAACGAGTCGTTTTACCCTCGCGGCGAAGTTTCGCGTACTCCGATGTTTCTCATGTTGTTACTGGCCGATGAGAAACGGCGAGTGGAAGCTCGTTCGGTGCCGGTACAGAAGTAAACGAGCGACCCGGGGAGAAGAAAGAGAGATCGCGTGCGTGTTTGCGAGATGCTCTTCTCCTTGTACTCGCTGACTCCTCGCCGTTGCCCTCCCCGACCGCCCACTCCGCAACAGGTAGGAGTGCTTCGCGTTTGCACACGCGAGACCGCTGGAACCGCAAGGTAAAACCTCATCTACGACGCCTACGAGCTTTACTCCGCGTCGAGACGTTGCACCACCGGCGTTTTCCCGACGCCGGGATGAACTTCGAGTCGCGCAACGATCGATTAACGCTCCGGATCGAACGGCCGTGTGCGGGTTTTCATCCCCTCAATGCAATTACGGGAAAATCGAGCAGGCCGAACCCGTCGTCGGAGCGTGACGTTCGCCGATTATACGAATCATCCAATAAATCTGTCGCATGGCGAGACAGTTATGGTTATGGTTCAGTAACTTGCGCTGTATAATAGCTGGCACGTTGCGCCATCGATACGCAGTGACGTCATACCGGAAATACGAGACTTCTGGCTTGTGAATCTCATTTTCGACGGGAACTGACGTCGCACCGGAAATACGTCACTTTTGATTTGAAAATGTTATCTCTCGACCGGAAGCGACGTCATTTGAATATCTCACTTTTCTACCGGAAGTGACGTCATACCGGAAATACGTCACGTTTGATTTTAAAATGTTATTTTTCGACCGGAAGTGACACCACTACCGGAAATACGTCATATTCGTTTTGAAAATCTCATTTATCGAGCGGAAGTTACGTCACACCGGAAATGCGTCGCTTTCGGTTTCAAAATCTCATTTTTCGGTGAGAAGTGACGTGTTTCCGGTATGACGTCACTTCCGGTCGAGAAATGAGATTTTCAAATCGAAAGTGACGTGTTTCCGATGTGGGCGTCACTTCCGGTCGAAAAATAACATTTTGAAATCAAAAGTGACGTATTTCCGGTATGACGTCACTTCCGGTCGAGAAATGAGATATTCAAATTAAAAGTGACGTCTTTCCTGAATGACTTCACTTCCGGTCGAAAAATAAGATTTTCGAATCGAAAGTGACGGATTTCCAGTGAATCTCCGAAAATCTAAATTACCGGTTTCCAAACTCCATGGTCCATAACGAGGGTGCGAAGCGCCCGAGCCAGAACAACCTGCTACTTCTAAATAATATGCTTTTATATTTATACACTCGTGTTTCCACTAGGTGTGTAAACCCGGCATTCACGGACTCTCGTAAAACCCGAGTACTTAAATCTTCGAACGACTTTGGGCAGGGCCACGAAGTGTGAAAGATCCAAAGCACGGTAAAGATTCACTCGGGACCCTTTCTGGTCGTTCCGAGTTTTAGTAACTGCGATAAAGAGGGAGAGCGATACGGTGGAGAAATAAACGCTTCGGCATTTAAAACACTTGACATCTCGATTTCCAAACGAGCTCTCGAGGACTTTTCCGCGAAAGGGATATCGGAGCGTGACTCGCTGCGACTCTCGGCACTCGGTAGTGGCTGGACCTCTCCATTCTTTCTTCTTCTTTTTTTTTCGTTCTGGGCCTTCGGGGGGGCTCCTTTCGTCGAGTGGAAACTCGACGCCCTTCGAGAACGCCCGCCGCGGGTCGCACGGGAGAAGAAAGGCTCACCGGACTCTCCCTCGCGTTAAGGACCCTGAATACATATATACATATACACACCGACGCAGCATCGCGCCAAGGCTCGAAGAAAACGGGAATACAAAGGAGAAACAAAAGGATCGCTTGTTCTCAAACAATGGAATAAGCCAAGGGAGAAAATTATCCTGCCCGTCACGGATTTTCAATGATTTTTCTTCAACAATGAGCATCCTCGTTTTCTTCTCCGCGCTTCGGCTCTCCGTGATTTACGACGCTGAAAGCATCGTAGCGTCTCAGAAAGTTCCGCAGATGGCAAATACCAATGGAATACTATTTTGTTTTATCATGCCGAATCGAGAGCAGGATTAAACCGACCTGAAAAACTCGCTCGTTCAGCGCGGGCTCAGACGGTAACGAAAACTGTAATTTCGGTTAAGAGTGCAACATTGTTTTAAAGAAATTAAGGACAAAGGTAGATGACGCGTTAGCAATTTTTTTTCCAGTTTATTTAAGGGTCGCATCAACGCTAAGGTCATTAGCGACCATTCACATGGGAAAAAGTAGAGAACAAAAAAGTTTTTACGTAAGAAATCTCTTAGTACACTGAGAGAAGGATCTAGTAAATATGACTATATGGCTGTATTGGCTGGTTAAATTGCACAGTATATGTTGATTTCCTCTTGGCAATTGTTGTTACCATGCCTATATGTAATCACCAAGAGGTCTGTTATGCACTTCCAAGGTCCACCGACAACCTATGCAACATATTGTTAATAAGTACGCATTACCACTACTCCGATGAACCTCCGATCATTTCCGTTTGGCCAGAAACACTGACAAACCTTGGATAAAAAGGCGCGGTTTACAATTTCAGATAAATGCACTTAAGAAGATACATAATAATACTAACAACACGTACAGCAGAAAGAAATGAAAAGCACGGGAGGACTAAGTACGCTTAATGATAGTGAAAAAGAATTAAAGTAGAATTGCTACCTCACTCCTCCACTAAATCATGCTTGAGGGATACAAAATGTTGCAGGAGACTTTGAAGGACTCAGTCGAGGAGGCCCAAACGACGGATAAAGGTATTCTACATTATTGTAGGCATGATTGCTGGCGTTCGTGTATTAGCTGCTTAAATTTCACAGTATATGTTAATTTCTTCTTAGCAATTATTGTTATCACACCAATACGTAATCATACCTATAGGTAACACCGAGACGGCCAACCAATGTAGCATATTGTTAATAAATACGCATTGCTAGTACACTGTGAAATCGGTAACAACTTTTCTTGCCCACAAACGTCCACAATTATTTTCTTGTTAATTTTATTAAAACATGTTCTCCATTTTTTAAAAATGTCTGTTAACCTTACAAATATTTTTTGTAATATTAACAATAGAATAATTGTGGATGGTTGTGGACAAAAAAAAGTTTGTTAAATGTACAAATTGGTTTCACTGTGTGCTGTGTAACAAAAACAGTGACGAGCCTTGGATGAAAAGGCATTGCATTCTTCCTTACCGAACGTGATACATTTCCATACATTCCTGAGCCCCAGAGCCTTAAGGAAATACGTCACGTGGTCGCCGTTTCTTAACGGTGGGGGGTGGTTAGGGCAAGTTGCTAGCAATAGTCGACGCGTAGATTTCTATTCATATACAGGTTCGAAGCTCCTTCAACTCGTAATATCTTCGAAAATCTATGGTCACAGCTACATTTTATTTTTTTAATGCCTCCCTAATAATGTTGTAATGTTATTTTAGAAAAAATTCTAACAAAGTAGTCTAAAAATATACGTTCAAAAAAACAAACGATGCTGTTTTTCACATACGCAGCTCACGCTAATTGACGCAACTTCACGCTCATGTATCTCAGAATCCAAGTGGAGGAAACATTATTAGAAATTATTTTTTAAAAAAGCCTCATTCATTGCTTTATAACACTCGTCATTTTGAGTTCCGAAACTAGAAAAGTCGCTGTGTGACGCTATTCCCTCAAACCTCTCCCAAAAATGTCTTACTCGACCGATCGCACGTGAATAACAAAACATCACCGACGGTACTCTCGCGACCTGATCGTCGAGATTTCGACGAATCTCGTCACTCGGCTTTGCCGGAGCTGCGAGACCGCGATAGTGGAGAGTCTCTCGGATTGTTATCGAGCGCGCCTGCTTGCCGCTCATCGCCGAGGCCTAAAATAATCTCGGTTGAATCGCCGGTGTTACACACCTGTGGACAAGTGCTCGCGCACTTAACGAGAACGAGAGACCGGAGCCGAGTGCGCGCACCTGTGTGTACCGTGCAGTTCACAGTCGTACCTCTCTATACACGCACGGGGCGGCTTTCCGTTCCTCGGGTTTATCGCGCGCTCTCCGGCCGAGAGTTCTCCGCTTCGCGGTAGCTTCGCCTCGCCGATGCCTTTGCTCGGCTCTCTCGCCCGTACCCTTCCACCGCCCGGCCGCTGTCGGCAGTCCACCTGTGCTGCCCGGAGTTGGTCGCACAGGTGTCTCGCAGAAGCGTTTTCATTAATTACACGAATGGGAAACCCGCGCCGGCTCTCGTGCTTCTCGAAACGCTCCGGCTAGCGTCGAACAGCGTCGCAGCTCCTTCGGGCTCGACGAGATTCGAGGGCGCACCTGCGGACCGCCGTCACACTGCGAGCGACAGCGATTTTCTTACCGTCCTCGACCCCCATCGAAGTCCAAAGCGGGTTTCCTGAACCGACCGCCTCGGCCATACCCAATGTGTCTAGCACACATCTGCCCGGAGCACAACGCCTTGTCCGAACCATGAGACTCAAACTTGGCGTCCCGACTTGCGACGCTTAAGGTGACGATTGATTCAGGACAAAAAAGAAAGGTGTTGTACTGTTTTTTTACAACGGAAAACGAAACGAGCGGGTCGGAGAACCAACAGAAATTTCAGGGGAGATCTACTTACCGTTTTTAATGTCTGGATCTGGCATTATTATTATTATTATTTTTTTTTTTTTTTTTTTTTTTTTGGAACATCAAATTACCATTAGACCATCGCCTCGTCCGAACTATGAGACTCAAACTGGGCGTCGCGGCCTGTGCCGTTACAGGGGGCGATTAATTCAGGACAAAAAAGAGAGGTGTTCTACTTTTTTTTGTACACCGGGGAGACGAAACGAGCGGGACGAAAATCATCCCATGCAACTTATTGCTTGTACGAATGAAAAAAAGTCAGCAAGTTCCGACAGAAATTGTGGGAGGAGTTCCACTCACCATTTTTAATATTCTTTTTAATATTTTTTTAGATCATCAAATTAAATCATCGATGGCCCTTGATAAAATTGCCCGGCAAGAGATTCGCAGCGTCCGTGATTTATAAATAAAAGCAGCACGTTTATGGGCGGGGTTTGTGACCGCTTCCCGTGTGTCGCGAGAAATTAATACGACACGTCGTTCCGGCTGAAAAAAAAGCCTCCGGAGCACTTTTTTTTAGCCATCGACGGATTAGCAGGTGTCCAGCGAAGTGTTGCTTATTTTATTTATTCCATAGGCTCTCGAGTTTCATTGCTCGTTTCGTGTCGCGCTGAAAGTTGCGGCTCCGGCAACAAGGGCGAGGGGGGTGGGGGGGGGGGGGGGAAGAATCGCGACGCTTCGCCGATAGGCCAAGATGCCGCAGAGCAGAGCAGAATCTCCCTCCCGGCGGAAATTCGAGCCTCTCGTTGCGCGGCCGTTTGGACACACAAAAAAACGTGTAAAAAAAAAATAAAAATAAAAAAATAAAAATAAAATCGCAATAAGAGAAGGAAGAAGAAAAAAAAATGGCGCGGAGTTCTCGCTGTCTCTATCTCGAGCGTGCTCTCGGTGGGCTGCCGACGACGACGGGGCCCCCCGATGGAACGGTGCGCGCAAGAACGGAAAACAAGCTCCCACGAGTCCCACGATACTCGTTGCCGTGCCGCTAAGGAAAGAGTGCTGCGGGCACTCTCGGGGTCTGGCCTTCAGTGATGGATAAGAACTCGGCTCTGATCCGAGCGAATATAGCCCGGTTGAAATAATAAAAAATCATCAAAAATTCATAACAAATCACGCACAAAAAGTTATCCTGATATCAATTTAACCAGCCGAGTCAGTAACTTGACGAGCAACAAAAAAATCGGCTATCGATCATTTTTTTACTACTACATATTGATTCATTTTTATAACAAAATATTGTTTCATTTTTGTCGCAAAATATTGTTTCATTTTTGTCGCAAAATATTGATTTATCTTTATCACGAAATATTGATTCGTTTTTATAGCGAGCGATTAATTCGATTCGAGCGATAAAACGCGATCGCACATGCGTTTTACAATCTCGTTAAATTTCTTCGACCCTTCCTCGCCGATTCACCCACGGCCATTTCGAACAATTATAAAACCCGTAGAGCACACGTGCCTTTCCATGTGTGTTCGTCGCCCGCAGCGCGCAAGGCCGCGAACCCGCGCGCCAGCGCGCATGCGCGTAAGGGGGGCTTCCCCGGGCATCGAACACGAATTTATGAATGGCATCTGCTCGGATTCCCACGTAACTGAATGAATCTCCGTCGGTCCCACACGTCCGTCGGGATTATCGTGTCGCATCGTCGGACAAGCAAATAAACTCGAGCGTTTCTCGTTTTACAGCAGTTTCACATCTATGCCGTTGTGCCCTCTCCCCCCCCCCCCCCTCTCGGTCCGCCATAAAATCCACTTTTACCAATCTCGTCCGAGCGATTAATTGAATCCGGCCGAAAATCATAAACCGGAACTCCGTTTACTCCGTTCCGGTGTAACCGTGACCCGACAGCCTGCTAATGTTTCATGCCATCAAAATTCATTCCATCGAAAATACAATGGCGAATGGCGTGAATTCGTGTTAATTCAGCGGGAGGTGCATAACAGGTGTCGAGGAGTAAACAGGTGGAACGCTCGAATCCTTCGCTACGAGGAAAGAACGGCCGGATTGCGGCAACTGACAAACACCCAGCTATATATATATATATATATATATATAAAACTCGGTGTTATATATATATATATATATATATATATAGAGTGCGGCGTCGGCTGGATATACGGACGTACGGGACGGACACCTGCACGCCTCCGATTGTACGTAAGATCGCTTGGGACCGGAGCGAGAGACTCCCCTGCGGGGCGGCCCCCTCGCTGGCGGCCTGAGGAGTCCCGCGCGATGCGGTCTCGGGCTCGCGGAAACCCACGAGGAGAGGACGCGTAGACACAGGTCTTCGCGCTAGGCTCGGAGACTCTGGAAGAGCCGCGTAACGAAAAAAGATTTTTTTTTAGCTACAAACAAATAAACCAAGTATCTCCGAAAGGACAACGAAAGAACGATCGAGACAAAAATCACTGCCACGGCCGGTGAGAAAGACAAGCGCGAGGCTCGAGAGAACGGCCTTTGATATAACGAGCCTAAAGAAAAAAAAGGAAGATAGCTACGGAAATACGAGGAAAAAAAATCACGAAAATAAATAAATAAGTGAAGAAGCTCGCTTCCTCGTCGCCCGCGAGCGAGGCGAGGCGAGGCCGAAAGAGTTGGACGGAAGATCGGTATAAAGACGAGAATGGGGAGAGAAGCTACACAGAATGAGAAGAATACACTATATAACCAACGAAAAAAAAAAAAATAATAAAAAAAAATTAAAAAAAAAACTCGAAAGGATAGAAAAGAACACGTGCAGCCGGGAGACGGAGCGAGCGAGTGAGCTGCCTACGCTCTTTCTCATTTTTTTTTTCCCCCGACGATTCTCTCTCGTTCCATCTCGCCTCGCTGTCGATAAGCTCGTCTCGGTTTCTCGCCGGTTCGCGCGGCCCACTCTCTCCCGACGTCCGCGACGATGAAGAAGGGAACGGCTTGAGCCGCGGCGGACGGCGGGGCGAGAGGGGGGCGTCGGGGCGGTGAGAGACGCAAGAGGGGAGGGTTCGGGTTATGTCGGAGGCGCCGTGATTCAACCGAACGCGCAGGTGTGCCGCAGACTGGCCGGCGCCTCTCTGGAATGCGTCCTCTCTCCCTCCTCGTTTTCTTTAATCTCCTTCTTTCTCTCTGCCTCACCGATTCCTGCTCTCCCGCGAGTTCCCTTCCCCCTCCCGCGGCCCCGCTGCTGCCGGTCGCTCGTTGCGATCGCGCCGTGCCTCGAAGCTGCCGACCGGGTCTGCTTCGGCCCCCTCACGAGAGCGCGGCCGTCCAATCGCCGGCCGCTCGCTACCCAATACCGCCTCACCTTAGCGATGGTACATATTTTTATGCATGTATGCATATATATATATATATATATATATATGGGATATTCCATACCGATTCGACCTGCGCCGGACCCTCGACCTCTTCAATTCGGTTGATAATTTTTTATAATATTGTTCTAATTCGAAAAATCACTCAACATTTTTTATCTTTGCTTCCTCATAGAGGAAGCTTTGCGAATAAAGGGCCATTATGAGAAAGTGATATAAAAATTTCAACTTTCAACTTTCAACGTTCAACTGTCAACTTCCAACTTTCAACTTTTATGAGGAAGCGATATGAAAATTTCAATTTTCAGCTTTTTCAATATCAACGTCGTATTTAACTTTTAAACAAAACTGCTGGCCGACTCAGGTTTAGTGCGAAGAAACCTAGCGCTTTTGGTTAAAACGGCTGTCGAATCTTGGCGGTACTTGATGTACCGCCAAACAAACGGTACTTCAGTACTCAATGTTGTGACAACATTGGCCATGCCATGCTGTGACTTTGAGTCAGATTGTGGCCCCTAGATGGCGGACTCCCAAACCATTTTCCGCTATCTAAACTTAGCCGGGACCGCTACAAGTTCATTACCCACCGGCTAAAATGAAAAGTCGGATGAAACTACATTTGTTGCCCATAACTGCTAAGCGCAGGCTCACTTTTATTAAGATCCATTGAACGGTTGTTTTATAGCTGTCTTCCGGTACATTTTTTTAAAAAAGCAACCAGTAGCTTTTTTACAATATATAGTTGCTCGATACGCTAAGGCATCTTTTACTTTGCGTTCTCAGCAAACTACGAAGTCAGATACACCCATTTTTTGTAAGAACTGACAGTCTGCAGTGTGCTAGTTGCGCATTCACAATGTGCGACATGCTCCTGAAGCAACAAATGTCGCTCTCTCGAGACATCGACGCCATCGCCACGTCGACCTCTCAAGAATTAATACGAATCATATCTGATACAGGATTTTTAAGAATTTTTTACTCCGGATGAAAATATGTTCCCTTTGAAAAATTGTAACTAATGCAATTGAAGAAATAAAATAAAATAAAATTTCAGTGATTTTTAGAGTTAGAACAATATTACAAAAAATTATCAACCGAATTGAAGAAGGTCGAAGGTCCGACGTAGGTCGAATCGGTATGAAATGCCCCATATATAATGCAATGGAGTGACCGCGGAGCGGAGGCGGCTCGCGGACTTCGCGAGAGAGCGCGCGGACGTGACGTGCGTTTATGTTCTGCTGGTCGAAGCCGGAGCGCTCTCTGCCTCCGCAGCAATCAGTGCAGCTGGCCACCAACGCGTTCCCACGGGGCACCGGAGGATGCCGAACGCGAGAACCCCCTCCCGCTTCGAACTGGCTCTCTCATTTCTCTTTTTTTTTTCATTTGTTTTTGTGATTTGCGTCATTCTTTTTATTTTATGCCGGCCAGGACGGACTCTCCACCGACCGCGCCGCGGGCGGAGGCACGTGACTGAGGAGCGCATTCGCGCGGGGAAACTAGGCGGCGAGCTTGTCTAATGGGAGAGAAAAAAAAAAATTGTGAAGCTGGGAAATAGCAAATTGGGTTAGTTTAAGATCATAAATTTGTCAGAATTGGGCAGAATGAATGTAAATAAGATCATTTATGTCGCGTCGAAGCCGAATTTACACCACTCGCGGAACGCCACGTTGAAATTTAATCGTGAGTTTTTCTTCAATTATAAATTATTATATTAATTGTGAAGAAATCGCAGGGGTTTGCGGCCAAGAAATCGGTGTCAATATAAAAAATTAAATAATTCACATTATAAACATTACAAAGGTAAAGATCTATATTTTTGTTAAATCTTCTCTACATTCCCAAACACGATCCACCAATCGGTACGAATGTTGAAAAAAAACTTCGCTCAGAGACGAAGTGTTTTTTTCATGGAGGAGTCGAAATCATGTAAGAGTCTACTTCGCTTCGAGTCAAAGCTCCGGCGGACCGACTATCACACCGGAAAAGCCCGAAAGCCAGTAATAAGTAAATATATTCGCTGAACAATGGGAAAATAACATTAGAAGACGCCTTAAAAAATAACGAAAATAAAAATAACAAAAATAATAGAAAATAACAAAAATAACAAAACGCTGGGAAACCAGGCTCCGGGCTTATCTAATGGGAGAGAATGCGAAATGAATTTAAGCGGGGGAAAAAAAAATTGTGAAGTAGGGAAATAGCAAAATGGGACAACGTTCGGGGAGGTGAAACTTGAGGCTCGAGAAGAAAACGAGACGAGGGTTACGCGGGGGGCCGCTGGACTTTCGACCCCCTCGTCTCACCCTCGGCTGTTCTAATTTTTTTGTCTTTTTTTCTTTAAGTTTCTTTTCATATTGTACTCCCGATTTCGTCGTCTTCTCGTCTTCCTCCTCTTCATCTTCTTCGGCCGTTCTTTCTTTCCGTCGCGGTGGCCGAGCATAGTTGCAGCGAACCGAGCCACCGGGATATTCGGGGCAGTCGTTCTCACAGGTACGAGCGAACGAGTTCGGTACCGACGAACGACACGGTAACACGGAGCACACACAGGCGGAACGTGGAAGACCGCCATGGGAAAATCTTCTCTTGGGCTTCCGGCGATACTCTGGGATTTTGGGGAATTTCTTTTTTTTTCGGGTGACATGAGGGTTACCGGGGAAGACCCGTGGGTTTTTCTCGAACGAGGATGGAATGCGAATTAGAAGGATTTATATCTCGGACAGGCCGTGGAGAATTTTAGATCAGGATTTTACTGAGTCGTTGAAATTCCTCTTTAAGAGAGATTAACTCCAAAAATGTTTTCCCGCTTTCCCGCTCATCGACAAGTTTGGATATTTTTTAATCGAGAAGCTCGGACCCCCGATTACCATGCAATGTTTATTTTTTATTTATTTTACTTTTGTCCTTTAAATTACTGCGCGGATAAATTTTCTTATCTACAAACGTTCCCTTTTTTTTTCTTCTACATATTTACCAATTTTTCACGAACGAGGATGGAACGCGAATTAGAATGATTTCCTATCTTGGACAGGTCGTAGAGAATTTTTTATCTGGATTTAACCGAGTCGTTGACGTTCCTCTTTGACTGAGATTAATTCCAAAAATATTTTCACTCGACCTTTGATTGCCATGTAATATTTATCTTTCCTTTATTCATTTATTTATTTCCACAAGTTACTCCTCGAGTAAAATTTCTTATCCGCAAACGCCCACCTATTTTTGTTTCTACATACTCACCAATTTTATAATTCAAGCTCCAGCCACGACCGCACGTGCATTCCCACATTTTCCTGTCCGAACCTGTGAGAGTCTGCGGGATTGCATTTTTCTTTCATTTTTTTTTCTTTCGTTTATGGAAAAAGGGTCCCGCTGCTTCGAGGGCCGCGTTCTCAGCAGTGCATTGTAAGCTTTCCGTGAACTAAAATGCCAGCGACTCCGATGCCGCGTAGGTACGGCCACGACGTGCCCGTGAACATCGCCCTGCCACGTCGCAGTTGCGGCTCCAAAACGCACACACAATGAGAACGGGAGTCTTAAACGACAATGTCGAACGAGAGAGTTCAACGGTAACAGGTAGTATAGTATAACCAACTCTATATATATATATATATGTATCTCAGCTGGCTCGTACCTCAGAGGGATCTCTTGTATTTTACCTCGTGGCCTTGGATACCTGGACTCGCTGCAGCGTCCAGAGCCGCGATGCCTTTGCTGTGGGAACCGCGAGTTATTTCACCAAAAGTCCCCCCTCTCTCACCCTGGGCAACCCTACGAAGAAATCGTCGAAACGAGACGGATTACGGAAACTTAGCTAGGCCAAAAAGGGTCTTTTCTTGCCTCTATGTGAAATCGTAAAACAAACGATCGGATAGAAAAATATATATAATATACCGGTAGGAATCCACCATTATCAGTATTTTATTGGTGCCAATTTACATACCGATTTTTACTGCGGTCGTCGAAGGGTTTCCCGGTCGATTATTGTTATTGCATCGCCATTGATGCAGCGACGTAGTGGCTCTGGGAATTTCGCGGTCCGGTCTCGGCGCGGCACCGCGTGAGGATATTTTAAAAACCGGATGACGCGCTATTTTCGCGGCAAAGTCATTTGAACAGCTGCGCAAATAACGGATTTTTTTCGCACATCTCTCGCTCTCACCGTCTGGCTTGTTGAGATCTTTTTGGTGTTTTTTTTTCTTCATTTTTGTCCTCTTTCACGAGGTATTCTTTTTATCGTTATCGGTCGAGAGCGCGTAAACTCCGATGAGCGGCCATTTACTACGCCGCTGATCTCTTCATTGATTAATGCAAATATTTGATCGTCGGTTATTCATTGACTGAGGGGAATATACGGAGACTGTTACGATGCGTGTGGTTTTGTTTGTCGTCGTTCCTTGTCGTCGTTCGAGTAGGATACGGTTATCTGGGAAAGGGCGAAGAACGACATTTAAAAAACATTTCTCTTCCACAAAGGTCCGCAATTTGTTTCCATTCGACTTTACCAACTTTAATTTATCAACGGACCAAAACTTTAACTAAAAAAAATTCTAAAACTAACGACAAAGCTATAAAATTAACGTCATTTATTTATTCATTTATTGGTATAATGACGGGCTAAGCTCAATTATATGCGATACGCAAACATATTGACCAAACGAACAGTAGCAGATTGAGAGAGTGCGTCGCAGAAATAAGTAAGTATATTCACTGAACTAAGTGAAAAAGTAACAATAAAAGAAACCTCATAAATAACAAAAATAACAAAAATACGAGCCGTCGTAAAATGGTAAGATCATAAAGTGACACAGCTAACTCGACGACGATATACGAATTGGGCAGAATAAATGTAAATAACGGTTTATGCCACGTTGAAATTTAATCGCCCAGTGAGTTCTTCTCTAAGCATAAATCATGAAACTAATTACGAACAAATCACAAGCATTTGCGGCTAAGAAATCATTGTCAAAGTAAAAAAAATCTTTTATGTTACAAACTATATTTTCAAAAAATAGACTATATTTTCAAAAAAATTGCCTACATTCCCAATCGCGATCCTTACAAGTGTATAAAAAAAAAGAAGAAATCATGTAACAGTCTACTTCGCTGCGAGTCAAAGCTCCGGCGGACTATCAGGCCGGAAAAGCCCGGCGACTGTACTTAGCACCGAGTTACACCCCGGTCCCCCTCGCTGCTCGTCGACGTACGAGTAACACACGTCCTCGTGTGTTGGTCGAATCTCTACCCGCATGCACGTGAACGCGCGTCTGTGTGTGCGGGACAACGAGCGAGAGTGCTGGACATCGTGCGGGCAAGCAGCACACACTCCGCGCCGAGTGTGAGAGCCGAGACTCGTTTAGCGGTTGCCTGGCCCTGATACGATGTTGCAGTCTGTGCGCTCCCTCAGCCCGTGTGCGTGGCTTCCATGTGTGCGCGCGTCAGAGTATGGACAGCAACATACGGACGGGTGGTTCGAGCGAGCGAGGCGCTCACAGGAATCGGGAGGGTCGCCCCAACAGCTAACACGTGCAAGCCGCACGTGCACTGCGCCTCGACTCGCTGCTCGCTCGTCCACTCTAGCCTCTGGCGCGCAATCATTGGATGCCAAGATACACTCGACGGAATAATTTTCGTTGGCCACCCGACTCACAGACCTTATAACACACTGTGCCTGAGAATATATATGTATATATATATTTATTTATATATGTGTGTATAAATACATGTGTGTGGATGTGTGCGTGCAGGGTCGTGTGCGACTTCCTCGAATTGGAGCCGTGACGAAAAAGTTCCGTTCGAGAGCGATAGACCGAGGAACGATGAGAGGGAGGCGAAGCGAGACAGATAGAAAGTTGTATTTCAGCGACATCGTGGAAACGCGTGAAAGAAATTTAAGACGCGGCGGAGTTGTAAGTCTATACGCGAAACTAATCGCCAAAGCGCATCGGAGGAAGTCCGCGGAGGTTATGGATGTGTGTGCATAGTGTGTACGTGAAACGGAAACGAGGAAGCGGAGAGGATAATTTTTTTTGTTTATTTCTGTATTTCATCCCTCAAAAATTTTTCCGCGTGGATTGGGCGGAGGCAATTCTTGAGATGAAATAATTGTGTCGAGGAGCGATAAACGAGCTCGCCGCCCACGTGCAGCATCCTCTTCCCGGACGGCCGAGCGGCTATCCAAAAATTTCCGAAACTCTGTGAGGGCAAAGGCGCGTAGAAGCGGATATGGTATTTTAAATTACGATGCGAAACGTCCAGCAGAGCCTGCGATTTTTTCCTCCGACGAAAATAATTTTTAACAAATAGCGTTTAAAGAGCCGTAAATGAATTCTTAACTTATACCATAGAACCGTGAACGATTCTACGACAGTACAATGGGCTGCGCTGAAAATCAGAGCGTTAAATTTCTCTCGGATCTTTATCGGCACAAACAATTTTTTTTCTTTCGTCGAGTGCGCAACCAAGAGCGGAGCGCGTAGAAGCGGATATGGTCTTTTAAATCACGACGCAAGGCGTCCAGCAGGTCCGACGATTTTTCCCCCCATGAAAATAAAAAAACAACGCTTAAAGAGCCGTAAATGAATTCTACGACAATACAATGGGCTGCGCTGAATGTCGAAGAGTCAAATTTCCCTCGACCCTTTATCAGAACAATTTTTTTTTTTCGTCGAATGTGCAGGCAATAGCGACCCGCATAGATGCGGATAGTCTTTTAAATCACCACTTGAGAAGTCCAGCAGCTCCGATGATTTTTCCCCCGATGAAAATAATTTAAAAAACAGCTCTTAAAGAGCCGTCAATGAATTCTTAACTTAAACCAGAGACCCGTGCACGATTCTACGACAGTACAATGGGCTGCGCTGAAAATCGAAGCGTTAAATTTCCTCGGCTCTTTATCGGAACAAACAATTTTTTTTTCTTCGTCGAGTGTGCAGCCAAGAGAGCACGTGGGCCGGTGCGGAAGATCGTATACCGGTCGTATCGCCGTGTGCAACGCACAGCGAGCCCGCTGTCGTAGCACCTCGGTGCTCGTTCGCCGAGCCTATCGGCGACACGGACGATGGACGCGCGCGATGCGCGCGGCAGGAAGCACACGATTATAGTTTGCGGAGCTCTCTCTCTCTCTCTCTTTCTCTCTCACTCGTTCCTCTTCGCGCTCGTGAGCGGCTCTCGATTCCCGACTGTGGCAGCTGCGTTTTCTACTCTGCTCTAGCACGGAGTTCGGAACTCGTCGCGACTCGACGCGCGCTCGGGCGGGCTGCATGCACGCAACCTCTGCGCACAAATCTCGCGCATCCGCAACCATAATGGCGTATTTTACACGCTTCCGCACGGAAAATACGTCCTTCTGATTTCGGTCGCACTATCCATATGAACATAAATCGGCCACCAAGAATCAAAGGGGGGTAAGTGCAATGTTTAAGTATTCAAACTTACGCTCTTTTCGTTCTTGTTTCCCCCATATACGTTTCACGTATCCGCACACATCTCGCGCATCCGCAATCATAATGGCGTATTTTACACACTCCTGCATAGAAAATACTCCTTTCTGATTTCCATCACACTTAACATATGCACATAAATCGATCACCCTGAATCAAAGGGGCGTAAGTCCAATGTTAAAGTATTCAAACTGACACTCTTTTCGTTCTCGTTTTCGGTATACCTTTTACATATGCGCAGACATCTCGCGCATCCGAAACCATAATGGCATATTTTACACGCGTCTGTACGAAAAATACGTCCTTGTGATTTCGGTCGCACTATACATATGTACACACATATGCACGTAATCGGCCGACAATCGAAAGGGCGTAAGTTCAATAAAAAAAAAATTCCAACTTACGCCCTTTTTATTCTCGTTATCGATCTACGTTTTACATACGCGCACAAATCTCGCTCATCTGAAGCCATAATGGCGTATTTCACACGCGTCTGCACGAAAAATATGACCTTCTGATTTCGGTCGCACTATACATATGCACCGATGACTCTAAACTCAAAGGGTCGTAAGTCCAATGTCAAAGTATCCTAACTTCCGCTCTATTGATTCTCGATTTTCTATATACGTCTATATATATATATATAAACATATATATACATAAAGTATTCGTACACGTGTAGTTCACGCGGCCATCTGCGCTTCGCGTATCCCGTGCGTGTGATTTTTCGAGAAGGTAAAGGGAGAGAGAGTACGGAACGAGGAGAGGACGGGCAAAGCGGAGCGCACGTGTGCGCCACAGGCCGTCATCAGCGAGCCAGAAAGCGAACGAGCTTGTGGATCTCGCATACGCGCCCCATCAGTCGCGGCATCAACCGCTGCGTGTGTACGACCCCGAAAATGCTCCGAGCGCGTTCCCGAGACTCGCGCGCTCAGACGCCTGAGGACGAGGCTGTCGCCGGCGGCGCTAATTATAGGGCCTTCCGCGCGTACGATCCCTCCCGAGCGCGACACTCTCGCAGCTACTCCGAACGCGATCTCGACCTTTGAACTTTTTTTTGTTTTTTCTAATCTCCGCTCTTACCTTTCGAAAGTACTCGAGCTCGTTGCAACGCTCAACCGGGCGCTCGATGAGTCTTCGCAGATTCGCTCCGGCCTTTGCGCGCTCTCGCTCGGTCATTGCGGCAATCGGCGGATAAATATTTGCACTGCGGGCAGAGGAGCACACCTGCGAGTCGCCGTTACGCCTCTGCCGCTGCTGTTGTGCTGTCGTTATTATTGTTACCAGCCTTTTTTTTATGCCAGCCGCTCGGGAGAGCGTTACGTGATTCCGAAACGTCCGACACGCTTCGGAGTGCGTGCCTTTTGCGCAACGGATCTTTGTTTACGGCGATTTAGAGTTTTGAAATCGAGCGAGACCCGGGCGCATTTCGGCTTTATCCGAGAGTCGGACACACGCGCGCTCGACGGCTGGATGGAAAGGCGAGGGAAAAAAAAAAAACAACAAATAAGTCGGCCGCGCCTCGACGACTCCGATACGCGATCTCATGACTCGAGGCCAACGCGAGCTAGTCTCGATATCGTAAATCGTCTCGACTTCTTTTATTTATTTTTTTTTGTGTATACTATATATACATATTTTTTTTTTTACTTTTATTATTATTATTATTATTATTTTTTATTATTTTGTTTTTCTCACAGTCGTTCACTCCTTCCGCGCTCCGATAGGAATTGCCTATCTCGGGCGATGTTTGCACTCGGGCTCGGTGCACGAGCACCGAGATCGAAGCTTCGCGGACTTCGCCGCTCGGAGTGTTTTCTTAATGTTTTTTTATCTGCTCCGATAAACGATGCAATCTCCGACAATCGTGTGTACCGACGGCGATCCTAATCGACTGTTATCTCAACGAGATCGCGAGGTTTTCTTCGGTGCCCGAGACAACGGAGGGTTTTTCTGTCGTACGAGGAACGCAAAGCCTACTCGACACGAAATCGAACGAGCGTTTGTGCAAATTTTTTATTTTTTAATTTTTTTATTGTGCTCGAAGTGTATCGTCGTCGAGCGAGTGTCCAATACGCGTAGACGACACAACAACGCGATACCGAACACCTGTATGCTTATCGGGATATCGAATCGAGCGAATGGCATTAAGTTAAGGCTACGTAGGAGACGATCGATGATTCATTATATTCCCCGGGCAGTTGAGCGAGGTTGGGGCCAAACGGACCACTCGGAGAAAAATTTGCGGGTTTCAATGGGAGGGTTTTAGATTATTTTTATTTTTTTCCATATCACGTTAAATATCGGTAAAAAATGGTCCATTTTGCCCTCCGTCCGTTTTGGCCCACCCCTCTCTATATTCAGCCAAAACGGGCCAACCGGAGACAAATAAGGGCACTTAATACGCGTGTTTTACTTTATTTTTATTGTTTTTCCATCTCCTGTTGAATGTCGATGAAAAATGGTCCATTTTGCCACCGTCCGTTTTGCCACACACCGCTCTATATTTAGGCAAAACGGATCACCTGGAGAAAAATAAGGGCACTTAATACGAGTGTTTTACTTTATTTTTATTTTTTTCCATCTCCTGTTGAATATCGATGAAAAATGGTCCATTTTGCCCCCGTCCATATTGTCCCGCACCGCTCTATATTTAGGTATTACTAATTCGATCGAGATGCGTTACGGTCAAATTATCGCAGAGGTTATTCGACGACCTTCGAGCTTTTTTTCTGCGTCACGATAGAGCCGTAATAAACGCATCGACTTCGTCGCCGAGGGAATGTTGAGACTTCATCTTTTTTTTCCTTTTTTTTTTTTGTTTCCTTGTACTCTTTCTTATTCTTCGTATATTTCTCGACGCGAGCCGCGGGCGCAGCCTCTCGACAAACGCGTAGAGAAAACCGCCAGTGTCCGCGCTCTCTGCTCTCATGAATCATTCATAAAGTCATGAGATAATAGCGACGACGAGGACGACGAGAAGTCGTGAAGCCGAGAGCTCGCGCGGACGTCGAAGTCAGCTGTTGACGAATGCGTCCGCGCATGGGACGTGGTCACGCTCATCTCTTGAACCCGATTCCCGTGTGTTTTCCGTAAGTACGCTCAGCTCCGTGATCGGAATAGCAATGGCACTTCCTCGTAGTCGAACAATTCGGTATTTAATGCATATAGCGTTAACTCGTTTTTTCATTTTTTTTTATGGACAGGGTATGGATATTTCTCACACAAAACGGCGTGGACCGACTCTTAATAAGCCTACCAGTAGAATTCAGAACACTCTGGAATGTTTTGTAAACTTTAAACACGAATAATAATTATATGACAACATTTAGATGCTCAACATGATTTTTTTTTTAGTTAAATTATCCGTTCAAAATGAAGGTAGAAGCGGGGTTCTTAAATTCGTTCGTAAAAGCTTTCGATTGGAATCACAATCGCATTTCCTCGTCGTCGAACAATTCGGCATTTAATGCATATAGTGTTAACTCGTTTTTTTTTTTTTTTTTTTTTTTTTTTTTTTATAGACTTCGTACGGATATATCTCACACAAGGCCGCGCTGACTGCCTTTTAATAAGCATATCAGCAGAATTAGCACGCTCCGGAATGTCTCGTAAACTGTAAACACCGTTAATAATTATATTAAAACAATTAGGGACATGATTTTTATTTTTTTATAGTCAAATTATACGTTAAAACTAACCGTAGAAGCGGGTTTCTAAAATTCATTCTTAAAGCTCCATTATTAAATACTTTCCGTCCGGTGTGCACAAAAGTATTTGGAGCGGGCTGACGATAGCGACAGAGCGGTGAAAAAAACGGAATATATATACATAGATGATGAACAATCTATGAATTTGTATTTTATGCATCGGGTCTTAGGAAACGTAAGGGCGTATCTCACGGCATTTAGCGCGTAAAACCGTGTGTTATACGCTCCTCTGCTTCTTACCTGACTGCGCAGGTCGAGTGTGAAAAAAAATATCCACGGCCTCTGAAATTCCTGTGTGCATGGTCGATTATGCTTCAACACCTCTCGGAACCGTATCCGAGCGATATATTTAATTTCCACATGACTACCTTCGATCCGAGCTATTCCGAGTGGATTGCGCAAACTGCCCTCGTGAACGACGATGTGTCCGACCGTACCGCATGCATGTTTCGCGCTCGGTCGTTCGCGAATCGTAATTCCCGGGTCACGAGATAGGAGTCGGTTGCCGAGGGGTGAGATCCGGTAGAGTCGTGAGTACACCATTGTCCGCGGGGGAGAGCGGGGCAAAATGGGATAGACGGTCGTGATGCATTGATGGGGCAAAATGGGACGTCCCAAAATTAATGGGAAAATCCGCTCTTTAAAACCTAATTTTACAATAATTTTAGGACGTCCCATTTTGCCCCATCGATGCATCCGATTGTCTGTCCCGTTTCTAAAAACGCAATTTTCCAATAATTTAAGGACGTCCCATTTTGCCCCATCGATGGATCCGATTGTCCGTACCGTTTTTCAAACGTAATTTTCCAATAATTTTAGGACGTCCCATTTTGCCCCACTGCCCATTTTGTCCCGCTCTCCCTTACAAACGGTGTTACCGAAAGAAAGAATTTAAAAAAAGAAAAAACACAACTAGCGGATATGATCGCAGGTAGCAAGAACGTGCCGTGGCGTAAACGCTCGTCGGAGCCTCGGAATCGGCCGAGTCGGTGCGGCGGCGTTCCGCAGAGCGCTCGGAACCCGCGAGAGAGGTTCTCTCCTCCACCTAATGCACGGATACCGGCGCTCGTTGCAAAGCCGACCGAGAGTCATTAGCATTCGCGAAGAATTTTCGCCAACCTCTGGGCACGTGTGTGTTCTCGGCATGTGTACGTTCGTCCGTGTGTCTGCGAGCGCGCATGTTAAATCGCATTAGTACACACTCCCACGTTCGAGGAGCTGCGCGTGCACGCATAAAAGAAGTCAGACTACTCGAGTTTCAACCACAGTACTGCAGTGACTCGAGGAAAAACAAAAAAATTATGACGCCTATCTAGATTCGAAATATTATATAGGAAATGGACATAACAACTGAGTCTCCGAAACCATTTTTTAAATAGATACGTATATAATAAATACATATAAATTAAATTTACATATATAAATAAATATATAAATTAAATTGTATAATATAAGGTAGGGAGCGGGGCAAAGTGAGACAGTGTGGCAAAACTCAATTTTTCAATATTTTTTGGATGCCTCATTTTCTCCCAACGATACATCCGGATTTTCAATCCCGTTTTACCCCACTCACCACCACCGCCATCATCCCAAAGTTATTGGAAAATTGCGTTTTGCGCCATTATCCCGTTTTACCCCACTGTCCCATTTTGCCCCGCTCTCCCCTATAATATATATATATAGATTAAATTATGTATATATATATACATCATATATATACACGTATAAATCTATATATCGTCGTTCGAGGGAGGGAAATACAGGTTGGTCGATTAGTCCAAACTACTTTTTATTTTTTTCTCGCTCCGATCTCGACGACGGTGGTATATGGTGACGTCTGCGCTCCACGTATCCGAGGAGGTCGAGGAGGTCGGTATAAGTAGTATAGAGTGGTAGTGGCAACTAGCACCGTGATGGCTAGTGGCTGGCGCCGCCGGACGTTCAACAATGGCCATAGCCTGTACGGCCAGTCGACCGCCCGCGCCTCGTCGAGACTCCCATGGCCGTCAAACACCCCCGTCTCTAGCGATGGGTCGGAGCGGAGTCTCGCACGAACAAGTACATTCAAAAACATACATTGCAAGCGTGAAACCCGTGCAAAAAAACAAAAATTAATAACTCCACTGACTATCCACTATTATTTATCAAAATTTGCAATCAATTTATCAATCGCTATCTCTATTCGGAACATCTATACTATATTGACGAACAGGTATTTCTGCTATGCATGGCAATCAGCATAATATTGAATTGAGCGCTAAGCGAGTGTATTCTTCAAAGCCATCATTTTTCTGCTTTCCATTTACAAAATAAAAAAAATCTTCTTAAATAAAAAAGAATATATAAAAAATATATTTCTACATTTTTTAAATAATATAAAATAACTTATTCGGAACTTTTATACTAGAATAGAATAGAATCGCAACTTCTATACTATATTATCCTATATTCTATACTACATTTCTCATTTTCAAAGTTAAAAAAATCCCTTCAAATAAAAAAAAATACTTATTCGACACTTCTACACTGCATTGACGAAAAGATAATTTCCATGCATGACAAATGAGCATAATATTGGTTTAACCACTGCGCAAATGTACCCTCCGAAGCCATTATTTTTATACTTCGTATTTCCAAAATAAAAAAAAAATGATATTCCAATTATGCTTATATTATTGTTAATAAGTTTCGTACAAGAGAACGAGGAGTCGAAGCCATCGCTGCGCAAGGTTCTTGGAGTTAGCCAGCGGCAGCAGCAGCAGCGATTGCGCCGCCAGCGGTGGGGAATGCGTCGAGCGGGTTCGGTCGGGTGGGGCGAAGGAGAGGAGGAGACGAGCTATAAAAGAGGCGCAGGTGAGGGGCGGAGGCCAGTTGACTTCGATCCGCCGAACGTGACGCATCGTCGAAGCGACAGCTTGAGATTCTCTTGCACAGCGCGTCATCGACGACCACTGCTGTACCAACACGGTACAAACACGTCGATATCGCTCGACTATCGAGTCATAAAAAAAAAAAAAACAAATCAAAAACCACCATTGAAGATAGTTTTTGGTCAAATCGTGAATATAAAAAAGGTTCGTCAGTCTGACAGACACAGAAAAAACTGTGCCCATCCTAAATACCCGTGACTGTGAGTGCGAAACTCTCGAGTGTTACGAGACTACCGACAGAGTTCGAAAAAAAAAGAAAAATCGAACCGACAGTCCCGTCGCCACAGGATTACTATAAAATTCACCGACGAGACACCCCGCAGTGAGAAAAAAACTATTACCACAGCCGTCGCAGCGAAAGAATAGAAGAAAGAACAAAAAAAAAGATATATATACATATAAACCGTGCACGGTGTCTCGTTCTCACGGTGAGCCAGCTCGCGCACTCGTGGCGGTGGGGTGGGGGGGAGGCGCTCCGCGTTGTCGAGCAGTGACGATCGATAGACCGAGGGAGAAAGAGACCGGTGTGGCATTCTCACCGGAACGTGCGCCGTGATCGTCGCGAAGAACGTAAAACCCGAAGGAATTATAAACAGCGCCGAGGAAAAAAAAAGAAGCAAAAAATCTAAAAAAAAAACATCGTTCTCGATAACCCGAAGGAAGTAAGAACAATAACAAAGATTCGTCGTTCAAGCGAGGCGAAAGAGACTGCGCGGTGAAGACTAAATCGAGGATGAAGGCAATGGTAGTGAGTCCGGTGGGCGGAAGAGTCCCGCCGTCGAGAGGAGTCTTGCAGCACAGTTTGGCGATAAACGGAACGAGGCGCGACCTCGAGGCCGAGGAGGTCGCCGCGTACCTGACCAAGCTGCGGTCCCTCGTGCCGGACATGCCGCGAAAGAGAAAACTGTCGAAGCTCGAGGTGATACAGAGGGTCATCGAGTACATCTGCGATCTGCAGACGACTCTCGAGGAGACGAACATCCACCAGGACGCGAGCGGCGCGACGGTGGCGAAGAGCAGCTCGGGAGCGGTCGGCACCGGAAGCAGCAGACAACCCCTGCAGCCGCTGCTGAACGCCTCGACGACGTCGATACCGATGAGCACCACCGGACCGGCGGCGACGATCGCCGAACGGTGACCGCGCACCGTTGAGAATTGAATCATTTTCAACATCGAGGCGCGCCGGCCGCTCGCGATGGAACGAGGATTCGCGTCGGATTGAAATTTCGTCACTGAGATTTTTGAAGAAACTGGAAATCCGAGCGCGTCGCTTCGAACGTCGATCGAGGGAAGAACGATCGAGGGCGAGGAGGGGGGATCGCTCGCGAGCCAACGACTGCACGAGCCACCGTGGAACATCGCCCGAGCCCGCTCATCGTCTTCCGGTGGCCACCTGAACCGTTCCCACGCGCGACCTCCGCCGGACGCAGGATGACCCCGAGTTACATCACCGCGGATTACGGCCGCACGTGGGCCCGGAGTCGGCGAGAGGAGTCGCCGGACCTGGCCGGAGCCAACTGGAACGCGGACCGAATCCGATGAGGAGCAACGAAGAAAAAGTTTCCGTCGACTGCTCGAGCTCGACGGGGCCCTTCCGGATATGGCTGAGCCGACGGGAACTCGAGCGGATCCACGGACGAGCAACTCCACACCGATCTCCGGTCGCACCTGGCCTGCGCGCTACCAACCCTATTTTCGCCTCGCGGAATTATTATAATGTACATAATTGTAAATAGACTCATCGCATTCCTCGCACGAAGTATCATCGCAAAGAAACCCCCCTTGGTCCAGTCTTACCTTCCCTTGATCAAAACGATTCACTCTGCGGAGTTTAGGAAACTGATATCGATAACTTAAATTTTGTCCCGTCGTTCTGATGGAATTATCGTTTTGTCATTGTGGTTTCCCTCAAAGCCCCGCCACTCCCCCTCACAACTCCGAATCTGTGAAGCCCAGAAAAAATTGGATGGTGGAAGTAACAACACTGATTTTTTTTTTTTACCATAAAAAATAGTTCCCAGAGGAAGGTCTACATTTTATTGTTACGGCAATCACAAAAAATCATCGTTGCAAGCATAATTGTAATTTAATCAATTGAATATGTATTAGCGGAAAATATCGATGTGGACTTTCCTCCTGGGAACTGTTGGTTATTGGAAATACTGTCCTCTTTCTCAGTGCAACGGACGAATTTTTATACAGATTTAGAGCTTCCAGAATTCTATGAAACTCTCTCACAGTACGATATTGTATTCCTTTAGGCATTGAATTCCTATTCGTGAACGACTAAAAGCGGATTGTAGACCCTTTATAGTTTATATTCTATTCGAGAGATAATTTCTTTTTATTTTGAAACCCATTGTAGATAATACGAAAGAAGATTATTATATTGAACTATATATGCTGCGAAAAATTTATAACGTAAACGCCACATCCCGATTTATCATTATTATATGAATTGATTATAATTATTATTGTTGTTATCGCTCTTATATTATTATTATTATTATTATTATTATTATTATTATTATTATTATTATTTCTAGAGATCAGAGACCCGTAACTATTGTATATTTGCGAAGACTGAAAGGCTGTAAATACATTAAAATCGTGCGGGCGAAAAGCTTTTATGTGTCGCGTTTAAGGAGCGCGATTGATGAAGAAAAAGAAAATAAAAATGCAAACAATGTGTCCGTAACAGAAGAAAAGCAGTATGTTTTATTTGATTATCATCATGCCCAGCCCACGCTCGACCATCTCCCGCTCTCTCCGGTCCAAACGCCGCAGCAGGAAATCATAAAGCCAGGCGTTTTAGAAGAGATTTTTCTTCGTATCGATTTCTCGATTCCTTATTGAGATCCTGGCGAGGAAAAACGGCACTCGGAAACGAGGCGAAACTTGACGATCTTTTTTTGGCGCGCGTAGAAAGTAGACAATTATATCGGCAGGCAAAAGCCAGTAACGGGTAACTCCGAGCGCGATGAGAAGAAACGGGGAAACGCGGCAACGGTATCTCGCGAATGAGATAGCAATAAAAAAAAATATTAAAAAAAGCCCGCGACTTAAAAAATAATTTCTTTCGAGGCGATGGGATGAACCGGGAAAACCCGGCAGCGCAATCCCGTAAACGAGATGGCAATGAAAATAAGTAAAAATAAAAAGCTCGTTTCTTAAAAAGTAACTTCTTTATGGTCAAGTAGGAGGCCCGGTAGGAGGCGAGACCATGAGAAGAAATAAGGAAACCCGGTAGCGATATCTCGCGAACAAGATAGCAATAAAAAATATAAGAAATCTCTTTTCTCAAAAAAAATGTCTTGCACTATGGTCAAGTTGGGGGCTCGGTAAGAGGCAAGGTCATGAGAAGAAACGGGCAAACCCGGCAGCGATATCTCGCGAACGAGACAGCAAAAAAAAAATGTCAGAAGCTCGTTTCTTAAAAAATAATTTCTTGCTCTATGGTCAAGTGGGAAGCGAGTGCGGTGGGAAGAAATGGCTGAACCCGGCAGCGGTAGCCCGCAAGCGAGAAAGCGATAGAAAAATATATATAAAAAAAGCTCGATGCGTAAAAACTAATTTCTTGCTCTACGGTCAAGTAAGAGGTCTGGCAGGAGGCGAGGCGACTGGAACAGCAAAACGAGGAGCCGGGGACAACATTCGAAACCCGATAAATTTTGCAACATCGTTTCGTCTCGGACCAGCAGTTTTCGTCCCCCTCGGGCGTTCAGACATGTACCAGTCGCCTTGTACTCGAGATAGACGGCGTAGGCCCGTAGGGTGTTCCGTATACCGCCCGGGGTGATTATCAGAACGGCAAAGGGTTCTAAGTTTCAAATCCCCTTAAAAAAAAAACAGCTTTACGTTTATTTTCACATGTCCTCTTTAAAATACCTTTTCTTTACTGCCGATATAATTTTTATCCAGCTGTACTTTTTTTTTAAATTTTTCTTCTCTACTTTTCAATCGCACACGTATATTGATCGGCGAAATGAAGCACGGTCGCGGGCGGCAGTTCTACTCGCCGGCTAAGCTCTCATTAAAACGGCAAATCCGCAGGGATCAGGATTCTGTAGGGGGGTGGCGATTATCCGGCACGCGTGGGTTTCCCATCGACCCTCCCTCTCGCGTATTCTCTCTTTACACTGGGGGTGATGTCAGAGCCACCAGTCGCGGTCTCGTCCCTCTTCCACCCGGTACACCCCTACCACTATTATCATCATTATTTTTATCACGCACGTATCCTCATAAAATTCGTACGAATTTTTTCACGAAAAATTGATAAATTTATTTTTCTCTGCAAACAATTAGTGTCATCTTCATGATTTTTTTCGAAACCATTGCAGCCCATCTCAACGCGTTTCTCGAACTCATTACAAGATACGAGTTCAGTCATCACATGTGCACATCACGTTATTATCATTATTTTCATTACGCACGTATTCTCCCAAAATTCGTACGAGTTTTTCGGGAAAAATTGGTAAAATAATTTTTCTCTGAAAAAAATAACCATTTCTATCATCATCATTTTTTTCCAAACCATTAAAACCCATCTCGACGCGTTTCCCGAAGTCATTACAAGCTACGAGTTCAGTCATCGCTGTGCACATCGTCACATCTCCGACGATCAGAGAGCCCCCTTCGATACAGTGCATTCATATTCATGTCCATTTAAGAATGTTATTATCGTCATCCCTTTTTCCAAACCATTTCCCACAGGGGTTGGCAGGGGGTTGGAGCTAGGATAGCGGTTCATCGTCGAAACGTGGCGCGAATACGGGAGAACGGGAGATGACGGAAAAGAGACAGGATGGAGATAGATCAGAATTCAGTGGGGTTCGGTTATTGCGGAGGACACGTGTGGGGGTGTTCGGGGGCCGGAGGGGCTGAATCGTCCGGAAGGGAAATGTGGGGATGTCGCCGTTCTCGATTACGATACATTCGCGTTTTACTCTCCTACATATACAGACTATACATATATATATATATATTTACACACATATATACATACATATTATACCAATACGATTCTACCCTCTTTACTTTCCACCCTCGCCCACGTGCGCGCCCTTCCTACCCTTAGAACGGATACCAGTCTGCCACGAGACACTGCCGAAGACTCAGACAGCGCCGGTGTCGCGCTACTTCCCGTTTTCCCATATATACACGAAACGTACCGAGAGAACGACGGACGGACACGTATCTCTTTTCGGCGTTATCAGAGTGTAGGAGTTGGCAAGACCGTATTGATCGACTCTCCGGTATCCCGGGTCGCGTGCGCGATCCTGGGAACTCCGGGTCCGCGTTATACCCACGGGAACCGATCCGAGTGGCGGCAACCCTCCGCAATACCCTAGCCTCTACCCCCCCGGCAACACGACCGCTACGTAGACCCCGGTAGAATTCTACTAGTATCGTCAAACCACCCCTCTTCCATTCCGCAATGCTTGCGCCCGCTGCCCACTCGTGCATCCACTTCGCATTCACGATGCCGCAAGAGCGAACTCCGCGACTCGAGAACCCTCCCGGCTCGTCTCATCGGCGCGCTCTTTCTCTCGGGCTTCCTTTTAGCCCTTACGGAACGGCGAGGGTGACTCAAACAAGAGTTTTTTTCCAGCGTTGGTTGCCAGAGGACCGAAACTTGCACAAATGTCCAAGGCATTTTTTTTCTTTTTTTTCTTTTTTTTTGCGGAATATTCGGATATGAGGATTTTGAATACTATGTGGATTGGACGAGGGCGTGATAGGATTAAAAATCCAGCGCTATTGATTGTTCTCTGAGGTGCTCTGAATTGGTGGAAAAATTTCCAGGACCGAATATTAAAAATTGTTAGGGGGTTCGATTTTTTCAATGTTAGTTTTAAAAAAATGTTTTTTTTTATCTTTAAAGAAATTGAATTTCTTCTACAATTTTTTTATCTTTGCACTGGACCATATTGCGCGCACTTCCTGTGTTTCTCAATTCATACTTTTATTAAACGCGCTGCGGAAATATCAGTTTCCGCTTCGCGTGCACAATACCCCCATTTTCACACCTCGTGAAGAAAACTTTCATTCACACCTCGTGAAGAAACTCGTGTGATTGCACACTCGTCAGAAAAAGTTTTATCGCACTAGTATCGTAAATTACTATTCTGCCACTGGCTGCATTCGGGGTACATTTCAGAGAAACATTTAAAATATTCTCTGTAACATCACTTCCGGTTTAAAAATGTCAATTTTCAACCGGAATTGACGTCACCGGGGACCGTCACTTCCGGTTTGAAAATCTTGGTTCTTAATCGAAAGTGATGTCGCAGGAGAAGTCGTCACTTCCGGTTTAAAAATGTTGATTCTTGACCAAAAGTGACGGCACAAGGGAAAACATCATTCGTGTTAAAAAATCTCACTTTTTCGACCGAAAGTGACGTATTTTGGATGTGACGTCATTTTCGGTCGAAAAATTAGATTTTCCAACCGTAAGTGACTACTCTTGGAGACCGACAAAAATAGAAAAGACCTTTCCATAATTTACGTTTTGTACTTTTCGCTTGTAATTTTCAGAGAGAAACGATTTCGAGATTTATTAGCGACGACCATATTTTTTTTCCATCGAACTTTTCTCTCATTTCCAAAAGCTCCTTTGACAGTCTCATTCCTTTTTTTCCGTTTAAAAATGTTCGTCTTTTACCGCAAGTGACGTCACACGGACCAACGTCACCTCCGGTAAAAAAAAAATCGAGATTTTCAAACCGGAAGTAATCACTCTTGAGGACCAAAAATAGGAAGGACCTTTCTATATTTTACGTTTTTCTCAACCGACTCGGATCTGCAAGCTTGCGATTTTCAGAGAGAAGCGATTTCGAGATTTATTAGCGACGACCTTATTTTTTTCCACCAGACTTTCGTTTAATTTCCGAAAGCTCTTGTGATGGTCTCGTTCTTTTTTTTCCACCCCTCCGTCTCGGCGTCCCTGTATTTCCCGTCGACTTGAGCCGATTCGTTATCGAGTGTCTGCCGGTGGCTCGATCCCGTTAATAATAGGAGTGGAGGCTGACTCACGACCCGCGAGCACCCCACCGGGGTTAATCGATCGCGAGGATAAGGAGTTTCCTCGGGGGGGTTGACGATTCCCTCTTGGAGCACCGAGTTCCCTCGACGAGCGGCGACGCCGGTCACGAGATCTCGCTGACTCCGGCACGATACAACACTTTGTTAATAATACTTAACAAAGTGTACGACGGCAACGGGTGAGGTACCTGGATGAATCGAATTCATTGTACGAAGTGCCAGCTGTCGGCGCTACGCTCTCCGCAACGCGCGTACGCAATCTCGAAGAATTTGTAAATGTTTGTTTAGTCGCTCCAAACATGTGCGCCCCGTTGAAATAAATTCAATTATGCGAGCCGGCCAAGCCCACATGGCCCGTTCACTCGGAGCGATAAGGGAGCGCCTCCCGGCAGTCTCGTATGCATATAAAATCAATGAGCGTAAGAGACTCGAATTAAAAAATATAAAAAAAAAGAAACGAAAAACCAACGTTTCCTTTTAATCAGGTAAGAAGTATATTATTAGATTTAAAAAAGAAAAACAAACGAATCGGTATCGTGGTATGTATGAAGAATGTTGACATTAGATTTATTACCAATCGAAACACACAGTGTGGATAACAGAGAGACGGTCGAGGCGCTTCGATGTGCCGATGGGCTCGAGCGGTACGCCAGGACCGAGTGATCGCAGCGATAAACGAAGCGAATTAAAAAAAAAAAAAAAAAATGTAAGTACACCTCCTCGTCTCACTCCTCACTCAATCTCCCCTCCTGATCCATCGCGGAAGCATTGTTGCGAGTGAAAAAGTTCCGATTTTTATCTCGCGCAAAAGTTCGTCATTGAATTCTCGCGACGGATCTCACGTAAGCCTTCCTAGTTCGTGTGAGCTTTGAGATATTCCTCGATGGAATCTTTGTCCCTCGCGAGCCAGGCGGCGTTGAGTCTGATGGTCTCGATGCTCTGCTGCACGGTTCTCTCGGTTCCGGGTGTCGGATGGTCCTTGAAGAAGTCCTCGACGTCCCGGGCTTTCTCCTCGGTGACGAAGTTCTCCGTCGTGTACTTGACGAGACGGGAGAGAAGGAAACCGCCCTCGTAGCGGGTCAGCAGAGTCTTCCAGTTCTTCTTGAAGAAGTCCCAGGCGAGGATGCGCCCCTTGTAGCTCATCGTTACCGACATTATAGCGAATATCGTGTCCTGAGCGCGAACCTCGTCGCTCATCGCGAATTCGAGTACCTTCGTCAGGAGAGCCTCGTCCCTGATAGCTCCGAGTGCCCGGAGTATCCTGTCCTTCTCCTCGTGAAGATCCGTCTGACGATAGAGTTTGAGCATGGCCTCGTACATCTCGGGATCGCTGGAGGAGAGGACAGCGCGATAGACCGGACTCCTCAGGTCGGCGGAGAGAGCGCTCTTGCCGGTAAGGTGAAGGTCGAATCGTTTCTTGGCCTCCTCGACCGTGTCCTTGTCGCCGTAAGCCGCCATTCTCCCGAGCACCAGAGATCTGAGCAGCGTGTCGAGGTGACTCTCGTTGGATTTCGGATCCCAGCCGAGTCTCTTCTCGACGTCCTTGAAGAGGGATCTTCCGAAGGCCTTGAAACGGTCCTCGAAGTCGAGATGACCGACGAGCACGCCGATCTTGCCGATGCTGTTCGCGATGCTCGACCACACAGTGTAGTTGTCCTCGTGCTGGAAGGCATGCATCAGCCGGAGAACCTCGACGGTGGAGGCGTTGCCGGCTTGGACCATCGCCGACAGATCGTCGAGCAGACCGAGCCTGTCCAGGGGAGGGATGCTGCGATCCTTGATCGCCGGCATCAGCAGCGAGAGCGCCTCGGGACTGTAACGAGTTCTGTAAAATCCGATGGTTCCAGGATTTATCTTTATCCACGCGTCCTCCGGCACGTCCTTGATAACAATTTCCTTGGTTCTCTCGCTCATGACGGTGCTCAGCGCAACCTCACCCGGTGCCCGAGCCGTACTCACGCTGACTGGTATCATCCAGAGACTGTCGTCCGTGTCGGTCGAACCGTCGGCCAGGAATCTCGACTGCGAGAGGGTGAGAATTCGATCGTTGCCCTGCTGACGCTGATCGACTTTGAGAACGGGAAAACCTTGCTGCTTCGTCCACGTCGTCATCACAGCTCGGACGGGCTTGTTGCTCGCCTCTTCCAACGCCGCCCACAAATCCTCCGTCTCCGCGTTCGCGTAACTGTGACGCTTCAGGTACAGATTCATACCCTTCCGGAAATCGGCGTCGCCGATGTAAGAGTGCAGCATGCGAATTACACTCGCGCCCTTGTTGTATGATATGTCGTCGAAAATTTCGTCGATCTCGGAGGGATGACCGACGGGCACCTCGATCGGATGACTGTTCTTGAGACCGTCGAGCTCGAGGGCTCTTATGTAAGTGTCGGTCACGAATTGCGTCCAGATATCGTACTCGGGGAAGAGATGAGCCACGCAGAGGAACTCTACGAAGGAGGCGTAACCCTCGTTCAGCCAGAGGTGCGTCCACCATTCCATCGTTACGAGATTACCGAACCACTGGTGAGCCAACTCGTGAGCAACAACCAGAGCTATCCACTGCTTCTGCACCGCCGACGTGTTCTGCGGATCGACGAGCAAGCACGTCTCGCGGTAGGTGACGAGACCCCAATTCTCCATCGCACCGGCTGAGAAATCCGCTATCGCTATCAGATCCATCTTAGGTAGCGGATACGATATACCGAAGTACTCGTTGTAGTAAGGCAGAACCTTCGACGCCGCCTCGAGGGCAAAGAGACCCTGGTCCTTCTTAGATTTCGGAGTGTAAACCCGAACGAGAACATCGTCGGTGGTTTTGTCCTCGACGTAGTCAAACTCGCCGACGACGACGGCGACGAGGTACGTCGACATCACCGGGGTTCGTTGGAACCTCAGTATCTCATGGCTGTCCGTCTTCTTGGTGCTCTCGATCGGCTGCGAATATTAAAAAACTAATTAGGTATATTGCCTGTCCGGATCAGTTAAGGATTCGTCACGCGTACGTTCCCAATGAAAAGATTAATTCGATTAAAATTTCGGTACTTCGCGATGTGCCAAAAATCTGAAAAATATCAGCCGTATTAACGATGTGAAGACCTTTAATTTTGCACAATAATAATGCCTAAAGTTATCAACAAATTATTTTTAAAAGATATCAGAAAATCTTTCATTTTCTCATTTTAAATGAATTCCTTAATTTTTTTTTTTTAGATTTTAGATGAATTTTTTTCAGAATTTTCTTACATTTCAAATTCTTTTTCCGAAAATTTGAATAAGCGATGTGGAGACACGAATTTCCGATATGTTTCCTCTTCACGATTTCACAGTACATACAAAAAGTTTCGAGCCGATTGTGCCAACAGTTCCATGCTTATGTTCCTAAAAATTTTTTTTAAACGAAAACTTCAAAAATGTTAGAAAATTCTGAAAAAATTCATGTGGCTCCTGGAAAATCAATGGAATTATTTGAAAAAAATAAGTTTGACGGATTATCTGTTTTACATTTTTTTTAGCAATGTGTTAATAACTTTTTGAAATTATTGTTATGCAAAATCAATGTTCTTGGCACCTTCAATACAGTTGATTTTTCCCAGATTTTTGAACCAATAGGAAGTATTGTCAATGAATCTCACTTGCCTGAGAATGTACGTGTGAAGCATCCTTAACTACGGTTTAAAAGAGTCTAAATTACGAAAACATTGTTTGGACGGAGAATGGATGCATGAATGTTTTGTATATTAAAGAAAAATTATAATTTCAATTACAATGATAAAAACAAAATACACAAAACAAAACACGAACGCGCGGCGTTGCTCACCATATTTGAGAGAGCTGTGTGGCCGGGTGTTACTTTGAGGGTAATATCGAAGGTGGCCTTGTGCGCCGGTTCATCCCAGCAGGGGAAACAACGCCTCGCGTCCGTCGGCTCGAATTGCGTCACCGCGGCGTGATCGACGCTTCCGTCCGTCCTACGAACGTACAATGTATATCATTAATTTTTTTTTGTTTCTCATGAAAAAAATGGTCTCACCATGTTGGTGAGTCCCGTGAGATTGTCGGTGAGCACGAGCTCGATACCAAAAGTGGCTTTCACGCTCGGCTCGTCCCAACAAGGAAACAACATGCGCGCCGAAGTCGGACAGAGAAACGTCACTGCGACCCAGAGTCTCTCATTCTCTGCTTTACTAGAAACACCAATCTTCTTTCTTATATTCTATCACGATTTCGGCAGACGAACGCTCTGCATCACATACTCAGAAGAAAATTCTACACACAATCGCTTCGTTAAATTTGCAGACTAACGAGAGATTTGTTTTCTTTCATTCTTTTCGTCATTACATATTGCATCATGTACTAGCGACCGTATCGTATTTTTGAAAAGGTTTTTGCAGTAAATTCAAACAAATAAGTAAATTAATGAATGAGTAAATAAACAATCGCATTATCGAAAAATCGTTCCACAAATATGAATGATTTTGCCAAACAATGGCTATCGCGACTCCGGCAGACAAACGCTTTCCATTACATTACTCAGGCAAAAACTCTACACACAGTCACTTCGTTAAATTTGAAATCTGCGGAGAGGCTTATGTTCTTTTCATTTGTTTTTTTTTGTATTAAGTATTGCATCACATACTACAGATCGTATCATGTTTGTGGAAAGGTTTTTTCCCAAGTAAATTCAAATAAATGAGTACATTAATGAATAAATACATAAATAAACTATATCATTATCAAAAAATCGTTCCACAAAATTGTATGATCTTGACAAGCAATTTTTTTTTTGGTCAGAGCCATCGTCTCACCCGGTATATTTGCTTCTGTAGAAGCCCTTCATCTTGTCGTTTATCTCGCCGACAAAGTCCAGGCTAAGCCTACCCGATTTGCCAACGGGGAGCTTCTCCGGAAAGACGAACGTAACTGTTTCCTCCTCGGCAGAGAAATTGATCTCCTTCGCTGGTAGTTCCTTTCCATCATGAGCATTCTTGAAAGTCACACTCTTTATGTCAATCTCCAGAGAATTCAGCACAACGCTGTCGGTTGGAGTTTTCACCTAAAACAATTTTTTCATTTAATATGGCAACAAATACTAGTTCCTTCCAGAAAAAAAAAAATTGATAAGCGCAATGATTCCAGGTCAAACGTGTGTGCGATTTTCGATGACTCAAGAGCATGTTTCAAGACAGAAGAGACAAGTAGAAGTTTGATCTGAATTCACGTTGACTACCGGATAACATTGTTGCTCTCAATAAATCAAATAGGTAAGCCATGTCTGTCCAACTTGCATCTATGTTTATCAGCACAACGAGACCTGCGCGATAACATTATACAAAAGAAACTCGAGCAAATTTCTGTCAAATGTTCCCATCGAGTTCGCTATAAACTCGAACCTATCGAGATAACACTCTATAAAAAAAATGCAGTGAAATAATTTGCAATTTTCAATTGAAGAAAAATAGAAATACACAATGACTCCAGTTCAAACTTGCGTGCAATTCTCAATGACTCGAGGGCACCTTTTGAGGCAAAGGCAACTACAATTTTCAGTTGTATTTGCGATATGCAGAGTAACATTATTTTTCTCAATAAATGAAGTACCTAAGCCATTTGCCTCCAATCTGCATTTGTGTTTAACAGCACGACCGGACCTGCGCGATAACATTATACGAAAGAAACTCGAGCGAGCAAATTTTCGTCAAATTTTCCCATTTTCGAGATTGCGATAAGCTCGAACTTATCGCGACATTTTTACCGCCTTCCAGTGTCGAGGGACGATCAGATTACCTCGATCCTCGGGCATGCTCCGTTTTTTGCACGTTCCGTTACACGCGAAACACGTAGAGCGTGTACGGACGATAAGTAGACCGAAAATGTGTATTTGGTTAGGTTAGCATATGGCCCCCACTCCCGCGGCCGGTTGTCAGTACGGTTCCTCCGCGAAACGAAACGTAAAACGGAAAATGTTTTTCTAGCTACTAAAAAAAACAGCAGTAACGATCGAGAACGTGGAATGCCTTACCTCGATGTGAACGTCTTCGGTGCCCTCGAACGAGAATTTTTTAAGATCGGGCGTCAGCGATATTTCGTAGTGATAGGGTCGCACTTCGGTGGGTAACCGGCGAAAAGGTTTCTTCTCAGTGGAAGTCATTGTTTCCTCTGTTTCGAGTGATTTAAACTTTTCAACGGTGCTCGTCGTGTAATTCTCCCTACTGTCGTGCGGTCCTGTAGACGTGAGTATCCTTCCGAGACGACGAATGTTTCGCGACTGGCTCGAAGATAACAGCTGCGCTCGTGCTATACCAACGCCTATCCCTTTGTGCCGACTCACGTTGCGACAGTGCACACCACCAACGCGTAGAAAGGTGCGCGAAAGCAGCATCATTGCCGTGCGCGCCACGAAAAACACCGTTTTAATCCAAAACCAGGGAGAGCTCTCGTCGGAGAAGCTTACTGGTCAATCTCGTGATATTTATAGATTATCATTGTCGGGACGAGAACGACGTTGAGGAGGATTTCGGTACGATTCTTTTTTTCGCACCCGTCGTCGCGTCGGACGCGCTGATAAGCGAAGAGACTTTCGGGTGGATTATTTAAGGTAGCTACGACTGCTTCGGAGCAGATAGCGCTCGTTAGCGCTCAGGGAATTTCGAAAGTCCCGCCACAGCGGAGGTGAACTGAGAGCATTAAATTTAACATTTTAATTATCAACAATCTTCCGTAAGAATTTTGGTGCGATTATTTTTGTGCACCTGCCGTCGCATCGGACGCATTGATAAGAGAAGGGGTTTCTGTTAGATTATTTAACGAAGCTGCGACTGCTCCGGAGCAGATCTAGCTCTCGGTATTGCACTCAGGGGAATTCGAAAATCCCGCCACTGCGGAGGTAGGAGAGCATAAAAAGGAAAGGAGAGCATTGAATTTAAAATTTTAATTTATCAATAATCTTCCATACAGCCGTAAGTTCAGTAAGTTCTTTGAGATAGCATAGCGGAGTATCGGTCAGCTGCAGTATCGATAATTCGGCGTTCGTGTAGCTCGGACAACTGTTCGTCCGGGCGATTAATGTTAAATTTAGGTTATAGCGAGAGGGAGAGGGAATATGCGCTCCATCGACTATCGACGAATCAGAACGACGACTCGGCAGTCTGATGGCTCAGTGGCGCCTCTCGCGGTCCATCTTAGATTTAACCTCCTCCTCCCGACCACCGTCTTTTCTCGTTCTATCATCGTCCCCTCCGCAATGTTAATGCCATTAGCAAAACCAGCTTAGGATTCTAATCGAATTTGATGCGAACCGAGGAATTGAAGAGTTTCATGCCGCGTCGCGGATGAAAGTTTCATTCATTCGCGTGTCGTAAGGCCGCGACGAACGAAGCTTCCCCCGCCGCCTGTTCGTCGCTGAGCTCACCGGCGCTGCCAGAGCTGTCTCCACCAGTCCGTCCGCGTTTGCAAATGTCTCGGGGTGTATGCACATCTGTCTGTGAGCCAACAACTCCGCGCTACGCCAGTGGCCCACGGCCAGTTTTGTACTTTTGTTCGGCGCGGTGAGGGATCCGCGAAATCGGTGAAGGCAAGTGGAGCGCGCGGGTTTAGTGTCTCGTCGAGCGGGACATAGAGGCGCAGAGAGGCGACGATATACATAAGAAATCCCGTCGAGGTCGCCCGTGACCCGGATGAGGCGGAGAACGAGGCGAAGATCGAGTGCTCGGGTTGACGGGAGCGACCGCCTCGTCGAGGAATCCGCGGCTCTCGAGCGCGAGGCCAAAATACGGGGTTAAAAATTATCGGGAACGGAGGATCCGCGTACCTCTCTCGTGACAGAGACAGACACCCGATTCCTCGCCGTGAACAACAGCCGTTGGCCAGCCGGACACTAAACCGAAGGAGGATACGTATGACTCGGGACGGAGGGAGAAAGAGAGTGCGACGGACGGAGATAGATCGTAACATTCGAGAAAGCGAGAGAGAGACGGAGAACGATTGAAACCGGAGAAAGAACGATACTACACGAAGGCGAACGAGCGAGAGTCTCGGCTTGTTGGAATACACAAAAAAGGAAGGAAGGATAATCCTTGGATAACCTACCATAGAGTAGACACGGGATATCGGACTTCGGTCATTTTTTTTTTGTTTCTTTTATTACGAACAAAAATATTGAGGAAAAAAAGGTATTCGAAACTCAGGAGGGGCTGCTCTATGGCGATCGGTGGCGCGAGAACGTGCTGCTTGCTACTGGCGCTGCCGTGCGTCGCCACCTTGGACGTAGGTACGTCGGCGAAGGCTCTCCAGGTTCTCCACGATCAGCGATCTCTTCGTCCGCGCGCGTTGTCGTGCAGCTCACTGGCATCGCATCCATAAACAATCGGCCCGTCGTTCCGATATAGCGAGGCGAGACTCCCTCGTGTCCCTCCCGTGAACCAAGTACGCAAAAAAAAAGGTGTGATAATTTGTCGAGTGAATTTGTCGATGGAGAGAGAATAGAATATATCGAAAAAAAGAAGAAGAAAAGTGAGAGATTATACAGTGTCGACCGCACGGTGTCCGGCGTTACCGCCCATATGTGATGTGTAACGTGCGTGCGAGCGAATGAGTAATCATGTACTGTCCGGACAAGGGCTCGGCGGCCTCGAAAAGCAAAGAGGGTGAGTAGCGTTTCGTCCAATCGCCACACGCTTCAACACATTCTCGGTCTCGCTTCGACCACTCGCGCGCACGGGGCCTCTCTTAATGCCATTGCTCGTTTTTTCCTTTCACTCCTCCTCGTCCTTACCACTACTTTTCATTGTCCTTGCGTCGATTCGCAGTTGTATCTTTCGTTCTTTTTTTTTTAATCCTTTTCTTTTTTTTCGTACTTTATTTTATTTCCTTCGAGCAATCTTTTTTTATTTTATTTTATTTCCATCGAACAATCTTTCCCTCCTCTTTAGGCTTCCTTCTCTCCCACCTCGTTGGCCACCTCCGCATCACCCGTCCCGCGTTACCTCCGTCGCCGCACGGTTTATTCATGTTCGAACGTGCACTCTCTCTCTCTCTCTCTTTCTCTCTCGCTCGAGCACGTCGGTTACCTGGCCTCGGGCTTCGAGTCACGATCTCGCGCTGGGCTCTTTCTCTCTTAAGATATTATTTTTTCCGACAACCGCCCTTAGCTCTTCGTACCCTCGGATATATTGACCTGAAACACTCTATTCTCGCTTCGGTGAATTCACTTATCGGATTCTCTCTCCACACCCCCTTCCCTCCCACCGTTCCCCGTGCAAGTCGAGAGATAAGATCGGGCCGCGGGACGACGAGAGGGAGGATGGACTGTGTCAAGTGTTCCGCGCGTTCTCGTGGGGGTTGAACCGCCTCGGGAGCGGGACAGGAGAGTGAGCGTGACGGAGATAGTTCGGGCGGTTTAACCGATGGATGGGAGAAGCGAAACACGAAGGGAACGAGCGAGCGCTCAGGGTGGGGGGGAACCGACGACTGCGGGCAATGTGTGCGCTTTAAAGAGCCGAAGCTGCGCTCAGTGCCGCGCGCTCGCTACGAGTTTTTCCGGATTTTTCATCCGGCAGCTTTGCGCTCTCCTTCTTCGAGTTTTATCGCCTCGATCTCGGGCGCGCTTCGATTCGTACGTAGAGTTTTATTTTCTTTCCCTCGTGCACAACGCGAGAAGGCGAGTCGAGCCGCGACGAGGGAACTTTTTGGCGAAAAGTCGAGGCGATCGTAGCCTCAACTTTTCTTCCTTCCTTTCTCGGTGAGCAATTTTTTTTTATTTATTTTTTTTTATCCTCCGCGTCGGGGGGGCTCTCGGCGGGCAGCGAGGGACGCCGAAGAGCTCTCTCGACTCTTCCACTCGATTTCCTTCGGCTCTTACGCGTTCGAGCTTGGCGAGAGAAATAATCCGGGGCAGCGGTTTCTCTTTAATTATAATCGCGCCTCGTGTTAATAATATTCGCAGCCTCGTGCCTTGGGAGGCAAGCTCAACAATAACGCGCGAACAATTATTCGAGAAAAATTTAATGCGAGTATGCTTTTTAATCTCTATTTATCTTGATGCTCGACGGCCTCTAATTTATCGTTTGTGTCAACGGCCTGAAGCGGACGGTGTCTCTGTCTTGTGTTTTTGTTTCTCCGACCCCCCGTGAGAAATGAGCGTGGGAAGCGGTTTCGATCGAAAGGAGACGACGAATTCCTGTCCAATTATTTCGTTAATTGCCCACGGGGATCGCCGGATCAAGTGCGAGGACAAGATCATCCTAGTTACGTCCGAAGTTGCACGACCTCGGCTCAAACTCCCGTCTACATTGGTTCGTTGACCCCGGGGACAATTATTCTCCAACTTTTGATTGCACGGGGGCTGAGAATTGCTGCGGTGCCGAGCGAGCCCGGGATCCTCCGAGCGTTCCAATAATTCTCGAACGTCCTACACGGGATACGCGCAAGTTTCTCTGTACCGCGGAGGGTACTTTAGCGGGCATGTGTGTATATAGCGCTCTCGGAGAATATCACATTATCGCGAAACACTTGTACGGGTGGCTCCACTTAACCGACATCCGCTTTGACAATTATCGAGCCACGGTGCGCTTCTCTCTCCGCGGGTACTTGAAGTATTCATTGCCAAGGTCCCGAGGAGCGGTTAGACGGTTAGACACGTCAAAATTACTCGGAAATATTTCTTCTTGGAAGAGGTGACGTCATTATTTCGATGACTCGCCACGAAGGAATCAGTATGCTAGGAATTTTTTAAGAGGTCTTCGACCTTTTTCGTATGTATCATATATATGTTATATTTACTTTGGAAAGTTTTTGTTTGTTTGTTTATTGGTTTGTTTGTTTGCTTGTATGTCCCAGTTGTCAAGAATCCAGGGTCTCCCCTTGGGGGCTCCCCGAAGAGTTCAAGACAACAATTCCCCTATTGTGCTATTCTGGTACTATTCTGTGGGTCTCTGTGAATTGTGCTCGTCACTTCTTATCCAGAAAACTCATTTTTCGACCAAAAGTGACTTCATACCGGAAATACGTCATTTATGGTTTAACAATCTAATTTTTCGACCGGAAGTGAAGTCCTACCGGAAATACGTCACTTCTGGTTCGATAATCTCATTCTTCGACCGGAAGTGACGTCATAGTGGAAACACGTCACTTCTGGTTTAAAAATTTTATTGTTCGACTTGCATTGACGTCATAGCGGATTAAGTTGTGGTTTAAAAATGTTATTCTTCGACCGGAAGTGACGTCATAGCGGAAAAACGTCACTTCTGGTTTAAAAATTGTATTCTTTGACCGGAAGTGACGTTATAGCGGAAAAACGTCACTTCTGGTTTCAAGACTTTATTTTTTCATCGGAAGTGACGTCATAGTGGAAAAAAGTCACTTCTTGTTTGAACATTTTATTCTTTGACCGGAAGTGACGTTATAGCGGAAAAACGTCACTTCTGGTTTCAAGACTTTATTTTTTCATCGGAAGTGACGTCATAGTGGAAAAAAGTCACTTCTTGTTTGAAAATTTTATTCTTTGACCAGAAGTAACGTCATAGCAAAAATACGTCACTTTCGGTTTACATTTTTTTTCCGCCCGGAAGCGACATCATAATACAAATGCATCACGTGCGTCTCGAAAATCGAATTTTCTGACCGGAAGTGAGGTATTTCCGGCAAATCTCTCTAAATAAAAATGTCCCGTTTCTACATTCCACTGTCCATAGAGAGGGCGCGAAGCGCCCGAGCCACGACAACCTGCCAGCATAAATATATTTATATATGCGAGATATTCAATCCTAATGTTAAACGGCCGAGTCGAAGAATTAAAACGTTCTTGTGCCAGCAGACTAATTGTAATGGTCAGAGTTAATTTTTGCGACCATGAGTATTGAAAAAATAAATAAATAAATAAAACAGGCAACTCTCGTTTTCGGCTCACGTATCAACGTCAACGGTTTCCTACTCCCAATTTGTCGCCGACCGTTGATATATATATATATACATACATATATACATATACATATGTATATATATACACATTATTATTAGAGATACAGAGACTGTTACTGTGCGGCACGACAAATGGAGTCCGAGCGACGATATACAAGAAACGTAGTCCGGTTAGGCCTGCACACAACGCGCCTTGGAATTGATAATAAGATTGAGGAACACTGACGCAGCTAGGTCTAGCTATTCGTGATGTCATCACTTGTCTATCGGTGCAGTTTGAAAAAAAAATAATAATAATTCCTCAGGTTCCTTTTAGTACGCCAGTTGTTGACTGGTCCGTTATTTCCGCAATTTATGTGATTGATCAAAATAACGTCGATGTGAGTCGCTGATTGACGCGTCTTTGTGGTACAGACGAGAATTCCCGGACACTTCTGACTCATTTTCCCACTCACCTATTTAAATCTACGTGTCTGAATGCTCACGCTGTTACGCGAGCTTTGTAATATTTTTAATGACAATGTTTATGTTTTCAGGTACCGTGACGATGCGAGACAAAAAGGGAGGCGCTCTTAGCCGAGTGCAGAAACTCAAGAAAAGACTCAGTCACAGTTTTGGCAGACTCTGTGAGTTTTAGACGACGTTTGTATATATATATATACGTTTTATACACGCATTTGTCAAAACGGCGAATTTATTCAGTTTCGCATCGGGGGTGTAACTGTTGATCGCTGAGTCACATTGCCGCGAACACCGACACGGATATAATTCATTCGGGAGCGATTTATGTAATTGCAATTGCATCTTATCGTTCGTTCGGATCTTCCTCCGCAGAGAGAGGCATTGTGTTTGGCCTGACACGGTCGTTAAGAATTATTAGCACAGAGATACAGATATTTTCTCGTATTTGCCAAACGGCTTATTTTTACTGATAAAAAAAACGAGCGTTATTTGTATTTGCTCGGAGACAATTTGCCACGGCTTTGCGACGGTGAAACGCTCGCGATTTGAATTGGAAAATTTTTCGTCGCTGTATGCTTAGAGAGGGGAGAGAGTGTGTGATGGAGAATTCACGTTTGGCTCGCGTGTTCGTGGGGAGAATTTAGATTTTTGATTTTTCATTTTATCTTACATTTCACTTCTCATCTTATTTTTTCATCTTATTTTACATTATATTTCTCATTTTATATTTTATTTTATTTCACATTTTATTTTTCATCTCATATTATTTTATTTTTATATTTTTTTCTACAGCGATATCGAAAGAGGAGGCTGACGAGGTAACGAACAGAGGACCTTTGCCGTACAACGGCTATTCCGAGGAGTTCCTAGACCGTTTGGAACCAAACGGCAACATACCTGCGGATAAAGACCGTCGTTACGGTGAGTGAAAAACTTGTTTCTTTTTTTAATAATTTTTTTTTGTTTTCCTTCCTCCCCCCTCCTAGGTGCACTCTTTCATCGATCGTCCGTCTCCGGAGGCTCTTTATCAACCGCTTATCAGTAGTCGAACTGTGTACGCGGACGTAGACTATCGACGATAAGATTTTCAACTCTGCTCACGATCCAATCCTTCATCCAGTCTCGCGAACGAGTCAAGGCTTTTGCAATGCCAGTAGCTTATCTACTCTTTTTCTCTTTCTTCTTCTTTTCACTTTTTTTTTTTTTTTTTTGCCAACGGAGTCAACAGACTTCGCACTGCCGTCTTATTTGTCAAGTTTTGAACGATCGATTTATTTGTGTTCACAGAATGGACAGGTGTCGGGGATCACGACAGAGTTCACAGGCAGCTGTCGGTCTCGAGCGACTCGAAGCTCCTCGACGAGGACATAAGGGAGGAGGCGAGAGTGATTCTGCGACCTCGACGTCCTCCGCGGCCAAAGTCCGAGGTCTTTCTTGGTCCCGATCCACCGCCTCGGAGAACAAAAAGATTTTCCGCCTTCGGGGTCAGTTGCTTTCCATCTGTATTTTCGGCCCACGAAATTTCGTATAGAATTTTCTTCGCCACGCGTTTCAACGTTACTGACACTCGATTATTCCGTAATTCAGGGTGACTCGCCGTTCGGCAAGTCCGAGGCTTACATAAAGCTGGAACAACTCGGCGAGGGCTCGTACGCCACAGTGTTCAAGGGCTTCAGCCATCTGACCAATCAGGTTGTTGCGTTGAAGGAGATCAGACTGCAGGAGGAGGAGGGCGCCCCGTTTACTGCCATTCGCGAGGCGAGCCTACTCAAAGAGCTCAAGCACAGCAACATCGTGACTCTTCACGACATAATTCACACCCGCGAGACTCTCACATTCGTTTTCGAGTACGTTCACACCGATCTTTCCCAGTACATGGAGAGGTATGGGAGCGGCGGAGGTGGTCTCGATCCCCGGAACGTCAAGCTCTTCCTCTTTCAGCTTCTTCGGGGTCTCGCTTACTGTCACCACAGGTTTGTCGCGTCAACCTTCCACGTTCTCGTTATATTACAGAAATAGAGAAGATATTCTTGGTGCAAGGTGTTGAGATAAATATCTATCTACGTAATAATAAAATTCATGTCGATTGGACACTCACACCGATACTCGCAGATACTCATAAATATTCATAAATACTCACAAACACTCACAGATACTTGCAGACACTCGCACATATATCGCGTGCGTGCGAATCGGGCCAACATAACAATTAGTATATAAATAAATAAATAAATAAATAAATAAATAAATAAATTTATGACATACGAATTCATTCGAATTATATTTTGGCAGGAGAGTCCTCCATCGTGACGTTAAGCCGCAGAATCTGTTGATCAGCGAGATGGGCGAATTGAAACTCGCCGATTTCGGACTAGCGAGAGCAAAGTCCGTGCCGTCTCACACGTACTCGCACGAGGTTGTTACCCTCTGGTACAGGCCCCCCGACGTACTACTAGGTTCCACGGAATACTCAGGCTCCCTCGACATGTGGGGAGTCGGTTGTATATTCGTTGAGATGCTCACCGGCGTACCGACGTTTCCGGGTGTCCGTTGCACTTACGATCAGCTCGACAAGATATTCAAGATACTCGGTACACCGACGGAGGACACATGGCCCGGTGTAACTCATCTGCCGGGCTACAGTCCTCACAGGCTCGCCTTCTATCCTATACGGAAGCTCGGTCTCTCCTTCCCGAGGCTCTACGATGTTGCCGAGGGTGACAGCATGGCTTCGTCGTTACTGCAGCTCAATCCGGATGAGCGGATAAGCGCCGACGCTGGCCTCCGGCATCCGTACTTCGCCTCGCTGCCCAGAAAATTGTACGAGCTCCCCGACGGTGAGTACGAGCTCGCTCGACAAAAGCGACTTTTACAACACAATAGGCCCTATCTGGAAACCCGATGAATTATTCATCCTGCAGAAAGAACAATTATTATATCTTTTTTTTTCTTTTTTTTTTTTTTAATTTGTCCCTCTTATGTTCTTCCAGAGGTGTCGATATTCAGCGTCGAGGGTTGCCATCTGTTCACGGAGTCGCGGCAAACGTACGCGGACTCGCGTCACTCCGCCCTCAAGACATGAGGCCGGGCTTAGACGAGACTTTATAAAGAGAATAGAAAATAATGATGAAGAACGAAAAGCGCTGAGCAGGAAGCCCGAAAAAAAGAAGAAATGAAACCACAACAAGAAAAAAAAATGAGCTCGCCCACGCGACTGATGTGACGTTGTTAATTTTCGTAAACTCCGCTCGCGAGCACATCGACACATGCGTAAATAATACGTACATAAACACGAACGCCCACGACACGATACATGCGAGCTCGTAAAGTGAATCACGCAGCCAGGTCGCACCGCACACGTAAACACTGGGACAAACACACACACATACACACACGCACACACACACGGTCATGAGGACACGGGAGCATTGATAGCCGCAACAAAACCGCGTCGCTGGCTCTCTCGATCTCTCTCAGGGCTTCGTACATACTCTCATACCACGCTGATCCACATTTAGATACAAATATCATATAAATATATATATATATATTTTTTCTTTCGACACGCTTTGATTTTCCGTCTTAAGGCTACTTGCTCGCGGCAACGCGGCGCGTTTACGAGAGATAAGAAACTCTTTTTCAAATTAACGCCAATGCAACTTCATGGGGAAATGAGAAAAAAAAATTGTTCGCACGAAAGGAACGAACGAGTGAATGACACGCGATAATGTTACAAGTGGCAACGCACGCTGGATTTTTAGGAAGCAAAACAAATGAAAAACAAAAAAAAAGCACGCACGACCCATCCTCGCACTTCGTCCAAATATTAGCTTTAGACTGATACCAATCAAAAAGGGAAATCAATTAAGGTAGCGGGAGTGAAGAAAAAAAACTACGATAAAGTGGCTAAAAGAAGCGTCAAAATTAAATGTGTGCCGCCGCCCTGAGCCTCCCGGACTTCCGCGCCCGCAGCCAAGTCGGAAAAGGACGGCGGTTGATGTTTGGGTAAAGACATTCGAATTATTAATTAATTGAGGTAATTAAAGGGTACGCCGATAATTGAACGAAATAGGAAACGAGACGATTAAATAAAATAATTGAATGAATATAAAAATTAAAAACTAAAAGAGGAACACACATACACACTTAGGCGGAATCGTGGAAGATCTGTAGCGTTCGCGCGAAAAAGAAATGAAAAATGACGAGAAATCACGGTCGTCCGATTTCTCGTGTGCCGTCACCTCGTCAGATCTCGCCGGAAGGCTCGAAGTCGTCGGCGTCCCGGGCAATGCCGCGTTGCGTCGAAGAGAAGAAAGAAAAACCTTATTCGAATTAAATTAGTTAATAGCGTAACGGTGATGATAGCGAATAATTGTAGAAAATTAAGTGCATCACGATAGCGCGCGGCAACTTTTGGAACACGTGACTTTCGGCTTGCCGGCTGAACGAGAGCGACTGATCCGTTCGGGATTGTCTGAAGACACGAGACGGGGGGAGACGATGAAATTTAATCGATAAAGTTCGGGAATAATTCGCCGACGAAGTTAGTCTAGTTTTTAAGGGACTCGTTAACGATTAGAGAAACTCTAGGCGTCTAGCGTGATCGCCAAAGAATATAGTGTCAATGGTAATTAGTAGAAAAAAAACAAGTGCAAGGAACATTGTAACTGAGAAAAGTAACTAACACTTAGCCTTTCGCCATTTTTTGGGAATTTCGATTCAGCGTTCGATAAAAATAGTTCGTGAGCGAGAAAGCAAGAAAAAAAAAGAAAAAAGAAACCTAATCAAAGAAAGTGGACATCGATGTAGTCTGAAGATAGTTGCCCGATCTGATGGCAAAGTGTAGAGTAGTTTGTCCGGAGGATCTTCTCCGAATAAAAGGAAGAAAAAAAGTAACATTATATCGATTTGACGAGACTGCGCATACGATAAGTAAATAATCGTAAATTTTTTCCGGTTTAGCCAATGGCGATATATTCGTAGACGCGATTACAATGGGGCGGCGTTACAGGTCTTCCAGCAAAAAAAAAAGAAAAAAATGAAATCAAGTAACTGATGAGTCCACGAATCGACTACTACGATTTAAAGTAATTACTACCCCAGTCCCCCCTCGTCCCCTCAAGTAGGTTATATTTATACCGATTTTTCAGCACACTTATTAAAAAATATCAACGATACGACGACAAAATGCGCGTCGCGTAAAAGAGGGGAAACGCGAGATCGAGAATTGTGTGAGAGGGATAAAGCGAACGTCTTTTTTTTCATTAATTTTTTTAACGAATGAGGGAGAGACGAGATAACGATGCTCGTGAAAAAAAAAATCGATCAACGATCAATTGTAACAACAATGTCGATGGAAAGAATGTATGCTAGAAATGAGAGTCTTTTTGTTTCCTTCACGAAGGAATGGAGCGGTCGGTAGGATGTATATAGAACACCATGGTTCATATTATTGATGACGCTGAGATAGCTGAGCCGAGAGTAATAAATGTGACTTTGTAATAAATTAAAACAAAAACGTTTGTGGTACAGTGGATGTGGAAACAATCAACGGTTTAGAACAAGAAGAGCAGAATCATTTTTATATCTAATTAATAGTTTAGACAACTCATTAGTCTCCCTTTTTTTACTTTTTATTTTCGTCACGGTTCTTTTAGATGTAAACATAAATACGTATATAATTTTCTGTCGAGACTGTAACTCGTATGTATTATCATCTTTTACTATTATTATTTCGTTAATTCTCAACTTGTCTCACTCACGTTTTTCCTTTCTCTCATTGTGTCCATTCTTTTCAAGCGTCTTTTTCATTGTTTTTTTATACTGCGCCTATAATTCCACTGTAATTATACGTTATATAATTTTGTTTGTACTTTTTTTTCTATGAAGGCTTGTTAACATCCGAGCCACGAGACAGTTCTGTACTGCGGAAACGATAAAGGATTTGGAGTATAGAAAGGTTTTGGTTTTTTTTTTTTTAAACATTCATTTATATCAGGCCTGGTTGTCTCCGCTGAAAGCTCCCGATAATTCCCAAATACAGCGACGCATTGCAGATATTTTTTTTCATCGTCGCTCTTTCGCCCGCGCCTCGTCATATATCGTGATCGACTTCCGGTCTTTCGTAAATAGGACATAATTTACGCCACACTGGTTTCAGGCAAAACTCATTTCCAGCAGACAGTAACTACGTTGGAAAAACATCACGAGAATCTTGTATGCTATAGATGGCGCTGTACGTCACTTCCGGTTTGGAAATTTCATTTTCCGACCGGAAGTGACGTCATATCGGAATCTTCTGGTCGAAAAATGAGTTTTCCGACCAGGAGTTAAGAATTTCTGGTCGATGATAGTAACATTACGATACTAGTGCGAAAAAACTTTTCCTGACGAGTATCAATTTTCAGCACCAATTGAAGGTGAGTGTTCCAATCGCACGATTTAAGAAAATATTTTTCCCACGAGTATTGTACAAAATTTTATTCCGCAAGATGTGAAAATGGGGGACGTTTTACGCACAGGAAGCGTGCCAGAAAGTGCCATTATAACCACCGAGTGATATAAATGAATCTTTTTACACGACGATAGTGCACAGTATTATTGTAGACCCCTCACCGAGCTGCCCCATGTTTTTCGGCCGTCTAGTTACTTTTCAGCGGAAATGAGTTTTGACGTAAACGATACCTCTCATCGCCCGTAGCGCGCGAGGTGGTCGATTCAAAAAGCTGACAACTTCTCGACGCAGTCGACGATGTGACACGACGTTGTTATCATCATCGTCACACAGATGTTGAAACTTTCGACGTTAAATTAAGTAATTGTTTTGGGAAGAGTCATGACTGACGTCGCAATACTCGAGTGAGACCGAACGCTCATAAATTTTAGCAGGAACCCACGGTCATGACACTTTCGTTCAATCAATTTACGGTGTAAATATACGCGATGGCTACTTCCGCTGACGAGGTTAGAGAACCGTTATCAAACATCGTACGGGATAACGGTAATTACCAGTTGATTGAATTTTAATTCGAACGTACCTCGTGACATTGTTAGGCAACGAGGAAAACTTACGCGTAATTGATTTTCCTTCTCGAAAACCCGATGATTTCGATATTGTTAAAACCTCGAAAAATTACAAGAATCTCTGTCCAAGAAGTGTATTTACTTGTAGGTGATGGAGAGGCCAGTAGATCGGTCTCCTACGAGGAAATCGCTGCGAAGCTGCTTAGCGAAAAACTTCTGCTCACTGCTTTGGAGCTGCACGCAGAATTGTCGGAGACGGGAAAGGAACTTCCCGTTCTGAGGGACTATTTTGCCAATCCCAACAACTTTGAGACGCAGAATATGAAACCCGAGCCTTACACATCTATGCGTACGAATTCGACGCTCACTCAAGGATATCCTTACCGAAAAGACGCTTTCGTTTGATTGTGATAAAACTCCACTAGCTTGTCGAGAAAAAAGTATGCCAAATTTCGAATTTTTTTTTTTTTTTTACAAATAATTTTAATCTTGTAGATTTTTTGAACAAGCGCTTCAGAGTTACACATTTTTACACTAAAGGGTAAAGAAACGGATCTACGAGAATAGAATGTAGCTTTTCCTGGGCCATTTTTCTGTTCCATCCGAATTGAAAACGTAACCGGACATTCTTTGAGACGGACGGAGTCAACATTCAAAGAATATTCATTTTCTAGTTTTTGAGTTTGCAATTCTGGTGAGGATATCCCTCGAGACACCGGGAGCATTTATATGAGTGCTGCGAGCACTGCAGAATTTTATTTAAAATTCGTTAATCATCAGCCAGGTCTTCTAGTCAAGCCACTCTGGACTCGCTCGACATGACGAGGTACTCGGAGGACGGCGGGGGAGTCGACGAGAGGGTCGCCGTTCTCGAGTTCGAACTGCGGAAGGCGCGGGAAAACATATCGGCGCTGAGAGCCAATCTCACTGTGGTCACTGGTTTGTAGCTTCCTTGATTCGTCGATTAATAAAAACAAATATACTCTGTAAAAAAATTTAGTTTGCAAATTAGTGAACGGTATTGGAAGTTTTTTTTACATAAACTATTCGTGCAATTTCAAACACATTTGGGTTGCAATTTTACAGCAAAATTTTCATTTTGAATTAAAATTTTTGTAAATTTCAAGCAAAAGATTTGGAATTTTAATATTGGGTATTTTTATTTTACAAAAAAGTACATTAATGTTCAATTAATGTAAGTAATATAAGCAAATTTCAAGTTCCAGTACGTTAATTTTACAATTTGTGATTACACCGTATATATCTATATCCGATGGTTTTTTGTTGTCCTGCAGAATCCGAGAGTTCGATACCCGACAAGAATACTGATCGAAGCTCGGTAGGCGAGGCGCCGATAAAGCCACACGAGCAGCGGGCTCTCAATTTCCTCGTCTACGAGTATCTTCTCGCTCGGTCCTACAGACTAACGTCGATAACGTTCAGCGACGAGAACGAGAATCAGGACTTCGAGGACTGGGAGGACGTTGGATTGAATATTCCAAAGCCCCCGGACCTGGTACAGGTTTATCGTGAATTTTCGCGAAGCAACGGTTACGACAAACCCCCGTCGGCCAACATCGCCGTGCAGACGGATTTCGAGGACTCGACGTGCGATGAGAGCAAGGAAGAGATCGATCGATTGGTAAGACCATTTGATCGCGCATTCGTCGCTTCTTATAAATTATTTTTTTAAATTATTTATTTATCTATTTATTCAAACATATCCGGGTCAAACAATTTTTACATCAATATACATGTGCAAATAGTGTACAGCGTGCAGTAAACTCTATAATATTTATTTAACTTAGGTGGTTCTACCAACTAAAGCCGCGGACGCAAAAACTGACCGAATCTGAAAGCATATTTTATTTTATTTTATTTTATTCTTTTTATTATATTTTATTTTATTACTTCCAGTATTCACTTATTATTTTTGCTCGTTGCAGCACGAGGAAATCGAGCGACTAAAGCACCAGGCCGTTGCACTGGAACAGGAAAAATCTGAGCTGCAGCAATTTTTAACAGCGGCAGCAGACTGCACGCCTCTTCCCGTCGAAACCCAGAGTCCCGAGGATGCCGTTCGAACTCTCAACTCGAATTCCACGACGCCCGACAAATTCGAGCTTCTCGACACCCCGTCGCGGGACGGATTCAACGTGCCTCAAGAAATCGAGGAGGATGACAGCGCCTCGGCAGTGGTGAGCCTCGTGGACACCGATCCGGGCGACAAGGATTGGACGAGAATACAACTGCCGCGTGTCGACGTGACGGACGGATCGACTACGCTGCCGGACAATACACCGTCCCGACCTTTGCCACTCGGCTTCAAGCGCGAAGTCTTGCTTCACTCGATGTCCAGCATAACTTGTCCGTCTACCGCGGCCATCGAGGATTCCCTCAAGACCGGCGTCACGCGGGAGACTCTTCCGACGATATTGGCGCGGTCCCTGCCGAGAATCGTGCCCAACGTAATTCTCAACAAGCGCGAAGAGCTCATACCTCTCATACTGAGCACTATACGCCTCCAATCGGAATCCAACGAACGCGAAAAATTGTTAAATTTGCTGTTCAATCTGAAGAAGAGGCCGAACGACGTGGAGCGCTCGATGATACTCGCGGGTTTGTAATTTGCCAGAGCTGAGCAGTACTTCAAGCACAAAAGTACTTTTTAAAAATGTCCGGTACCAAGTACAAGTACTGTTTCAGTAAACCCTATCATGGCGAATACTCTATGAGTAGCATGACATCCTGTTTTTACTAATATGATATATTTAATCTATCATCTAATCATCTAATCACAATAGAAATCACATAGCTTAACGCTATGAGCCTAATTGCGAAAAGTACTTGAGAAATGCTTTAAATACAAAAAGTCCTTGATATTTAAAGTATTTCGTACTTTGTTGTTGCAAGTTTTTTCTGGTACTTTGCCCAGCTGTGTTATCAGCCCGAAAGTTAATCTACCTACGAATTTTATACATGTGTATTATCTTTTTCTCGTTAGGCTTAATTGCGATGGCGAAGCTAGAGGAGGGTTCGCTGCAGTCCGAAGAAATTTTGGGAGTCTGCTGGGAGCACAGCCAGCACAAGCATCCTGAGAGAAGATTGCTAGCTGCCGAGTGTTGCCTGGCGCTGGCTCCTTACACGTCGAGCGGCGTTAGAAATTCTTTGATGCTACCAATGCTTCAGCAGATGCTGCTCGACGACAAAGAACCTACGGTGCGAGCGACCGTAGTGCGTAGTCTGGGCCTTCTCGTGGCGCTCATGGACGATCCCGACAAATATTTTCAGGTAACCAATGATGGCGAGCTGTTCGGATTCCGCTGCTTGTTCATTTCTTTTTGATGCACCGATTGATTTATTTATTTATCTATTTTATTACTCGCGGGCTGAGCCCAATGAAGGTAAAAGTACCAAGGCTTGGACGATTAACAGCATCCTCAGATTCCAGAAGTTATTGATTGGTCGAGCACACATTTTTGTGAAAATAACTGAAATCAATGTCAAAGCCGATTGTTTCCAGTTTCCAAAACACATCGCTTAATTATAGAAAGATCAATATTTTTTTAATTATGGAAGATTTTTCGGACAACCATACATTTCGACAATTCTGATGTACGAACTGAACTAGTTCATATTAACTAGAGCTGGGCTTTATTTAACGTGCCAGCTATTCACTTGGTACTTCAAGCATGTACTTGAAGTACAAAAGTACTTTTCCATTATGTCAAGTATCAAGTACAAATACTGTTTGAGTACACGCTCGCATGCGGATGAATTATATCCTGTTTGTACTGATTACTACTTTAATCCGTACTAAATCAAATCTGCACAGCAGTTCCTGACAACTGGGACGTGTCCGTGCATTGGTACTGTTACCTTACAGGACGATAGGCTACTCTACCCTAGATACACACAGGAGCAGTGGAGACGAATCGCAATACAATAAGCATTTGTTCGCAATGATACATTAAATTGATCGAATACATTTTTTCTATTTGTATTTATATTTTGTACTACATTTAATTACGTTTTTTTATCAGTGCGAGGAGCTCGCGCTTACCGCGCTGGATGACGGATCGTTGGAAGTCGTCGAAGCTGCTTCCACGGTTCTTCTTCCGATTCTCGCCCAGTGGGCGTTGTCTCTTAAGCGACTGCAGTCACACCTTATCCCGCGTATCACTCTGAAGATCAAGAGCCTCGTAAAGCCAACGAGTCATCACTCACCGAGCAAGGATCACAAAGAGGGAGAGAGGATTGTCGCTCTTGTGGACGTTCTTCAGCAGCTACTACCTCACAGCGTAGTTTCCGTCGTCGAGAACGCCACGGTGCGAGCCTTCGTGCTTGAAGGAACTACGTCTGAATTACGTGAGTATCAAGGAAGAAGAACAAATTTCACAGTATGGTAATTATCAAGCATAATATTTTTTTCTTCTTTTTTCCAGCTGAAGAATTCATGAGCGTTTGTCGTCCGGGTATCGGCAATCCGGAAGTTTTCTGCGATAACGCCTCGAGCACTGCTACTCTGTTGAATACGTTTTTCGGGAACGCTTGGGAAACGGAGACGTGGCCGGAGCTGGACTGGTTGACGAATAAATTGTGAGCATACTCGAACTTTTTTTTAATAGAGTACAGCTAACTCATCGTCACAATTATTTTCCAGAGTTCCCGATCTGCTGGACATCTTCAAATGCGTCGACGTCTCGCAAGAAACGATTCTGAAGGCTCTGTTGTCGTACGTGGAATCGCTGTGCGTTGCGTTCGGTCAATACGTAGCTCGTTCGAAGGTAAAAATTAAATAAGAGAAACAATATTTTCAGCTACAAGATGACCGATTGACAGTGACGTTTCTGTCGCAGTTTCAAAGAACCTTCGAGGTAGAAGTTAACGAACTGGAAAAACAACTGATGGCTCTAACTGCGGATCAACCAAGCGGCGGACTCGCTCTGATTCCGGCTTATCTGACGATTCTTTCCACTCTGGATCTCACCGAACTCGCAAAGACGCTTAAACAATTTGTGATCGTTCTGTCGATGAGCGGTGCTAGTGTGGCTTGTCTCAGGATCTCGGTTATGAGACTCTGCAAGGAAAGCCAGGTGGCCGAACACATTCTCGGCGCTCTGTGGGACGGTTTGTTTATTTTTTTATCGAAACAAATATTGCAACGGATATTGAAATTATAGAACGAGAGAAACGTTTTCTCGATCGCAGGTGTCGTTCATCAAAGATCGAGCGTGAGATGCACCACTGCCGAACTCTTCAGCTGCGCGATTGTCGGAGTTCCTGAGAGACTGGCCACCGCGAGAATCGCACCAGCTATCGTGACCCTCGCCAGTGATCCGGACGTGTGAGAACATTACACCTTTTTTTTACTTCATTTAACGATGCTCTTTGAATTCCAATGAAAAATTCGACATCGAATTCTTTTCGAACAGGATCGTCAGAGCCGCTGCGATTCCAGCGCTAGGCCGGCTCGTAACGGAGTGTGCAGCTCGGGAAGCACGAGACAAGGGACGCTTGACTCTGGAGACGATCGCGCGAGAACCACAGGGTGTTCCGCCGGCTCTTGCCGTTCCACTCGTCTGCACCTTGGCAACCATCGCGCCGAATTGCCCTCAGCATTACATCGAGGATGGTGAGCTCTTGTCGAAATAAAAACACATCAATAAATCTGAACTGGGCAAAGTACCAAAAAATACTTCGAGTACAAAGTAGAAAGTATCACAGTACTTGAAGTATCAAGTACTTTTTTTGTACTTAAAGAACTTTTCAAGTACATTATGTACTTGAAGAATTTCTCAAGTCCTTCTTCCAAGTACTTTATGCAATGAGGTTGGAGCGTTAAGCGTTATCTAAGCTTTAAAAAAAAGTACAAAGTACTTCGCACATGACTTCCTCATTGTAAAAAATCGTTATCTGAAATATTCGTAATTCGTCGTTTTGAGGCTATTTTTAATCTATTCTTCACTTTAAACAATTTAAAAACATTCATTTAAAAAAATCATTAAAAATTTCACTTAAAAAATGTAAAGAGTCCCCTCTTGTCCCGTCCCCTTTTCTATTTAGAATAAAAAAAAATTGTAACAATAAATTCTCTTAAAAATTTTACTTATCGAAAGTTTGGACAGATAATCTTAATATGATTTATATTATGATTAACTGATTAGATGATAGATGGAAATATCTTATATTGGTAGAAGCAGGATGTCATACTTGAAATCATAAAGTACTTATGTACTTTAAGTATGTAAACGAAGTACCAAACAAACGTCCGACGATTCAAGTACTGCCCAGCTCTGACATAAAAGAGTTAAGGACTGGAAACTAATATAATTGTGGAATATAAAATAAATCTAATAATTTACTCGATAATTTCTGCAGTAATCGCGACACAGCTAACGGGCATAACGGCCTCGGTTCTCCATCAGAGTCGAAAAGTCGATCTCGTCAACGCGCTCGTCGAGGCGTACTCGATTCTCGTCTACTGTCCGCTGAGCAATCAGTGCGTGACCGGAGTCCTGCTGCCGGGCTTGAGGCACCTCGACAACCTGGTCAATCAAATTCTACCGCAGCACAAGGAAACCGTTCGTTCGTTGCTGCGAGAAGCCGAGTCCCGGCAGGATGCCTCGAAGCCGATGGAACGATCGAGTTCCACCAGTTCCGGCCTGTCCTTGTCACTGGCGACAGCTAACGTCGGTCAGGGCGTCGAGGACATGCGACAGAGGATGTCGAAGATTTTTATACAAAAGACGAGCTCACCCAGCATGCCGAGCATGTCGAGTATATTCCGAAAGAAATAGATGTACCCACGCGATTCGCCCGCGTCGAATACTCGTGGGTAAATGCCAAATGTATGTATCCCGGAAATATTGGATCTGGTAACGATACGATATACTCCTCTCGATTATTATACTCCGCTGACGAAGAGCCGGTACGACGCACAACCGGCGAATCCCACCAGAGTGGGATAGACAGGCGTGCCTCTTTTTTTCGTTGCAACGAATTAATTTGTCGATATATGTTTGATCCGCGTAGATATTCTCAAGGAGGTTTGTGAAATCCCAATTCGCAGTATTGTTTATTTTTTAAAAATGTTCTAGCGACTCGATGCTCCCTTCGTTATTTCCCTCCCCCAAAGAGAATTTAGAAACTGCAAGTCTCTCGTGTTCGATAACACCGGGCGAGTATCGGGTCAACTATAAACAAAAAAAGGAGACACGCTAAATCCGGAAATATTAGATCGATAAACGATACGATATACGCCTCACGATTATTCTATTCTGCTGACGAAGAGCCAGTACGACGCACAGCCGGCGAATGTCACCAGAGTCGGATCGTCCGGCGTGCCTCTTTCTTTCGTCGTCACGAATTAATTCGTTTATATATGTTTGATTCCCGTAGAGATTCAAAGAGATTTGTGAAATCCCAATTGGCAGTATTTTTTATTTTTTAAATATTCTAGCGACTCGATGCTCCCCTCGTTCTTTCCCTCCCCCAAATAGAATTTAGAAACTGCAAGTCCCACCTGTTCGATAACATCGGGCGAGTATCGGGTCAACGATAAAAAAAAGAAGAAAACATATTAAATCTTTCTCGCCAGAATGAATTTACCTGTAAGGTATTAAATCTCTAGTATTCGATGAAATTGCTCTTTGAAGTGTCTTAGTGTTCGGGAACTCGGTTCGGCGAGGGAGACACAGAGAATCCCAGATGGAACTTCGGTTGTGAACGTTTTAAAAAGTAAAGTGGCGAAACAGATCTCAATAATCACGGGTGTATCCCCCCCGATTCCCGTTGTATTTTTCTTCTCGTACTATAAAAAAAAAAGAAATGCGAGATCGAAGATCGCCCACAGCTGTGAGACCACACGCGCGCGTACGTACTTACGGTGTAGCGAGATTCCCGTCCGTTGCTATCGAAGATATTAAGCGTCGAACGATTTGTTCTGCGGGGCGTTCGACCCCGACGTAGCGAATGATATTATATTTTAAATAAATAAAAAAAGAAACGTAGGGCACAGGTGTCTTTACCACGACGCCGGTGGTTTTCATCTTGTAAGAATATTTTATTTTACCTATTATATACAGTTTACATAAATATATTGTATGGATCATCGATATAGCGTAAGCGTACAGAATTATTCGAACTCGCGAGAAACAATCTCACGAATTCGCATAATTCTCTGTACGAAGCTACAGTTAAAACGATCGTACAACGGTCAATTTTTTAAATATATTTTAGTCTCGATACGTGACCATCCTTGTCTCTTATTATTCTTCTTCTTTCTACACAAATAATTAAATATTACAATATGCCGAATATAATGTAACGTTACCGAGCGATGAATAAATTTTATAGTATATTTATTCTAAATGCGCGTCCTAATGTTGGTTTTTTTTCTTTTCTACAGTGTTAGCCGTACGCGACCCTTTAAGGGTCTGCCGAGTCAGCCATCGAAACTTCGTTTTGTCATTTCCTCACAAACCCGAGGAAAAAGTCGCTCGATCGTGGGAGAACATGTTTTTAGGCTCGATCGTGTTTTAGTTGAGAGTTACCAAAGCGTAATCTCGAACCCTGAGCAATCTAAATTTTTTTTTCATATACTAGTAATAATGTTAATTGCATTAGTCGAGCCGGCTGGTGGCGAACTCGGCTCCGACGCTAAGGGAACTCTTCGTGGCTAGTATTTACATGACTCCGTCGTTTTTATTTTATTACTTTTTTTGCACGGACAAAATTACAAAGAGGAAGAACGAACCGCGTGTGCTGATATCGGCGAGCTGCGAAATACAAAGTATCACGTGGCAATACGTAAACAATCCCGTTTGATTGATCTCTCGTTGAATGCTTTCTTTTTTTTCTTTTTTTATTGGAAATTAATTCGCAGCTCAGCCGAAACACCAACGACGCATATAATTTTTTTTTTTTTTGCAGCCCTGCCGAATGGTATCAAGCTCTACTCGTTGAAAAATTTTACAGCCCGTCTTGTACTGTTGGAAGTTCTACTCTCGCGACCTCGATAAGAGACACCGGCGATCGAGACACGATCGTCAAATATATAATCGACGATTGAAATATCTCAGACCGGACTCGAACATATCTCCGTTAGAAGCGGCTTGTCCGAGTCCCGGCTCTTTCGGCTCGGGGTCAACGGAACTTCTGACGGGCTGGACAGGCACTCTCAAATGGTCTTTTTTCTTCTCGCCCCGGAAGTCTCGACGCTGAATAGATGAGCGAATTCCGGTCGTCCGCTCAGAACCGCGAGAACATCCTCTGCTCGACAAATACACGTTTTCGCATTAGATATGAAAACGATTAACCGCTTGAGAAGGGAAGAATAAAAATTAAGAAAATAAAAATGATCGTTGATGACTCACCTAGATTCACCGAGTCTCCGCCACCGGCCTCCCGGTTTGCCTGAAGGTAAATCCTGTCGGACTCTTCGAAGTCAAGTTGCAACGAGAGCCTCAATGCTTTCCTCAATTCTTTCGCGTTCAGGCACTTTGTACCGTTCGAATCGCAGACCTGAAAATGAAAACACTTTATTAACTCAACGTTCATCGGTATTTTGCACTTTTCAAAATGAAAACGTGTTCAGAATGTTCCAAAACGTCGGCAAATGATGTTTGAAAAAAATGTCTGGATGTGTGTGTCTCAGAACCGAAATATTGTAACTCTTATAAGTTCTCTGGTGAAAATATTTCTCTGAATATGTCTGAAAATTTCTGTAAGCCTCGGAAAATTGATCAGAAATTTCTCTGAATTTCTCAAAGTTTTTGCACTTTTCATAAAAAGTCAAAGATTTTTATAAATCTAAATATTACAGATTGTTATGAAAATCTCTGATTTTCTCTGTCAATTTCTCTTAATAGCTATGAACTTTGTTGCTTTTCTCTGGCTAATAATTTTCTATATTCACTCGCGAACATTTATCTGGAACACTCCAATTTTCGCTGATTTACAGCGCGTAACAGAATGAGAAGATCTTAGACAGGACTCGTATCTTATGTTAAATTCTCTGAACCAACATTATTTAAGAAAATCATAGCATTTCCGAAAAATAAGAATTTTTTTTAAATGTCTACTCTTGGTACGAGTAACAGAATGAGTCGACCTTAGAGTTAACCCGTATCTTCCCTATTTATTTGGATCCCTATTTTATTTGGAGAGGATCGATCGAATCGTTTAGACTTTATGGGATTTTACATTTTTTTAATTACAAACAATTAGTTTTTTTTCTGTTTTTTTTTTTGCTCCGTTTCGCTACTTGCCTCGAACGCGACGTCGATGAGGTCCAACTCTGTTTCAGCGTTGGCTATCGCCTGCACCGTGAATATGTACTCCTCGAGATCGACTCTTCCACAATTTTTCTGAAGACACATCGAGTAATGAACATATCGGAAAAAATGTTCCCCTCCCCCCCCCTAGATATTCACCAAACTTACTCTATCGTGAATCCTGAAGAGTTGGTACGTCGATGGATCTTTGGCGTCTAGCCTGAGTATCCTCGCGAATTCGTGAAGATCAACGGCGTCGCCGAATTTAGCGATCTTTCTCTGTGAAAGTTCTTCCTCGGTTTTCGCTTTCTGAAGGCTGAAACATCAAAATAAAATTGGTATCAATTGTACTTACAGCTCAAGTTATTTCGAGCATTATTTGTGGCATTTTGTTGAAAGGAAAAATAAAAGAAAAGTGCATTTACCCGAGTTTGTAGCGGAGCTTGTGAGCCTCGACGATCCCGGAAGCGTGAGGCAGATGCAAAGCGTGAGCTTTACTGATTATTCTGCAGTCGTCGTACGTGTAGTCCGAGACTGGTATCTGCAGAGCTCTGGAAACAGCGAATTTACGGTAGAGTCGACTGAATTGAAACTCGAACGATTATTTCATCGGATTTTTTTTTGTATTAAAACTTACTCGGCCATTAAGCGGCGCACGTTATTGGCGTATAGCTTCGGATCCGTTTTCTCCGCCTCGCTGGGCCTATAGACCGGTAGGAATTCTATTTCGCAGCTGCTGTTCAACTGGGTCAGGGTCAGCCAGAGTAGTTTGAGCCTGGAACCAACGTAAATTTACATTGTAGCAAGTGGCAAAAAATAAAACGAAATCACAAACACAAATTCCCAACACACACTTTATCTGTTGTGAAATATATCAGAGCTACGAACCCACTAGCTTAAGATATTAGTTTAACATTATAATCGACTATATTGTCCTATCCACAAACCAGGTTTTAATTTATATACATGAGGCACTCCATCAATAAATACAAATATACGAGCTGAAGGACCTCTGTGAATGGCCCATTAGCCTGAGGGGAAAAAAATAAAAATAAAAATAAAAAGCTACATAGATACACGCAATACCAACGAACCATGTATTACTGAGGCTAATAAAGCACATTTACCACTACTGCTAAAATGAAATCTATGGGTCAGGGACGATTGGAAAAAGTTTCTTACGCTCCGGGACCCTCCCACGTCCACGTTACGGTGTCCAATTTGTTTGGATAACGTATGCAGACCGGCTGTACCGGAACACCGGGGTAAAAGGCTCCGCACTTGAAGGTGATCAGGCAGGAACGATTCGTACAGGTGCCCTCCGGAAATATCATCACCTGTGAGAAGTTGAAAAATCTTCGTGTTATAAAATTATGTTTTTTAATAAAACATACAATAAAATAGATCTATCGATTCTTATACCTGTGGCCAATCCTCCTTCGAAGTCGCACGCTCGATAATTTCCTTGATTGTGTTCTGTCTCGAGTTTGGATCGTCCCGCCAAACGTAGACCGGCTGAGTGTAATTTATCAGCTCTGTTTACCACAATTTAAGAGAAAGCATTATAATTTCATTTCGAGGCAAATACAAAGTGTCAAAGTTTTGAAATTCTTTGCTTTTTTTATCGAATAATAGTTAGTTGTTCACTAAGCATTGAATTAGATTGAACTCAGCATTCAACTACGAATTGAATTATCGAATTAAATTTTTTTTCTGGATGTAACTTAATTAATCGAGTAACAGAGATACCCAGCTCGATTAACCCGGCCAATAAAAAAAGCTAATATATACGATGAATGGGAATGGTTCTCATATTTTTCATATTTTTGGTATTTTAATTGAATCCTTATAATTTGATCGAATCGCGTGGTACACAGCGTATTCGTTGATTACTCCAAGGACAAACGTACTTCCGATGAATGGATTCAGGCCTGATTCCCTTCTAACGATGATCGATGGAAATCCGGTGACGTAGACGATTCCGCCGTCGATGAATGTCGAGTGGGGCGCTACAACGAGTATCGGAGCTTCTGATCTCGAGGCCTGCTTTCCTCGTACGACAATTTTCATCCCACCCGCTTGATATGTCAGTCGTCCGACAAAGCACAACCAAGGCACAATCTTGCTGCAGATTTCAACGACAAATTTTGTTTTCTCTGAGTTTCTTTTTATCTCCGCTTTGTAATACCCAATTTTTTAAAATAATATTCGTTCCCTTTTAATCTCAAAAACCCTCATCCAATTTCCTCATATCCAATTATGAATTTTTTTCTAGGTCACAATATTAGTAAAGCCCAATGTATAATTCGCGGTGCTATGTTGTTAGTAACGCCAAATCCCATTCACCATATAATTTACAACATGTGGGACTCGTCTTCATTACAGCTATCTACTTTCGCCACCTCTTCGGGTCGCCACCCATATAGCACGAAGTATTTTGAAGTAATTTTAGAGAATTGTTGAATCTTTCAAATCTTACGAAATACTTCTATAATATATGAAAATTATATTTTGAAATATTCTAACAAAATATTCCAATGAAGCGTTTCTTAAGTACTTCAGAAACATAGTGATCAAATATCTCGAAATATTTTTTATTACGGGTTTCACCGAAATATTTCTACTGATGTTCCGTGTCTATGCAGGTGTGTATATGAAATTTGGATAGGCGATGCAATGTTTCACATTTCGCTGAAATGCTCAAAAAATATTTCTGAAACATTTCAATGTAAGATTTACGAGCATTTCACGAATATTCTTTTAACATTGATAAAATATTTTAAATATAAAAAAAAACAATTATTGAAACCTTTTTAAAACATTTCAGTGCTATGCGGGCATACACGGTCATGTTCGGCATGGTAGCTCAGTTATAGTTTCGCAAGTCAGTAAATGCAAGTATGGAAAGAAAGAAAAAAGATAGTTAATGAGCAAAAAGCCGAGTGCGAGTGACCGCCCTTGGATCGAACAAATCTCTTCTTTGCGTGAAGGAAAACAAATTATAGAGGGAATTAATGACGGGGAATCGAGGAAGCCGAAGAAGTTGGAACGTACTTCCGAAGAATGGCATTCGTCCGACCTCGGCCTTGGCGACGATGCTAGGAGCGCCGAGGTAGACGACCGTAAGGGCGTCGAAGAAGCTGGAGTGCGGTGCCAAAGCTAGCACCGGTGCATCCTTCGTCGCTGCTTTTTCACCCTTGACCTTCAAATGGTGAAATCCACCGCAGACGAACATCGCTTTCATCACCCAGCACACCAACACCCTCATGTCCCTGTTGTATTAGTAAAGCCCAGTCATGTTTTTTTAGTATTCGTGCAACTCATTATATTAATTAACCGTATATGGTAAGTATAGTGGGAGCAAACCTCACATTGCATTGCATCTATCGGTCGGACGATCAGTTACGAGAGCTTAGACTGTAAGATATACCATCGCAGTAAGGATAGGTGCAAATTTCTAGCTACAACCTCACAGACGTATAGAGCTGTTGAGCAACGTGCGAAAATTCGCAGTGACACAGGGCGAAATCGATCCTTGCGCAATTTATTAATTATTCACCGAACTTAAATTCGTACATCGGCATGCCGAAGGCCCCTGAAGGTTACGAACGCGGAAAAACTATGACTAAGCGGCCTTAGCGTTCAAACTCTCTGAATTATTACTCAAGGACGACTCACGGCCGGCGAGGATGAAAGGGTGACGTGGGGGACTATTTTAGTTATTATTCATTCATTTATACTAATGTTGCAACATTTTTTTCCCCCTTTTGCGAACGGTTTCGTCGACGCCTTTACAATTTCTCGTTAAGTGTTAAAATACTAAAGACATACTAAAAACGTACTTAACAGTTTTGCGAATAAGCAAGTGATAACGACAGTCATCAAACGCGAATTACGACAAGGGGAACTCACTGAATGCAAAATATGAAAATAAGAACTCACTAAATGCAAAATTGAACGTTCGACAGACCTCGACGATAATTTTAACCCAGAGGGTGGAAAACAGAGGTGTAGCGGTTCGCAACAGAAAAAAAAATGGAGCGGGCTTGCGCAATCGAAAGTCCTAATCAATATTCCAGTACAGCAGGCTATGAAAATGCGACGCGTCGTAGTGCATGACAGTAGACGTCTTGACTACAAATTACTTGCTCCGATATGCACTGGGTTCTTCCATCTCGACCGATCAACCTTGCCGCTATTAACACGCTACTCGTTATCGTTGCCGATAACAGCGAGGTGAAGTACTGTATGATATACTGTACGCTAGTTCAGCTACGCTGATAAAGCAGAATGATTTTTAAAAAATTCCATTTAACGAACACCGTAAACAAAAGTTCAGAATTTTTTTTTGCCAATTCAGCAATTTTTTTGTTGTTCCTCGTGAACGAAACGTTAACGCAACTTTAAAAAAATTGTAAACTTGGCAATACTTACATTGCAAAATAATTTTTTTTGTATTGTGAACCTTTCTGGATGAGAACTTATTTTTAATATGCAAATATCGTTTGTACCGTTCATGAATCATTTCCCAGTCCTCAGTTGTTAGTAATCCACAGCGAATTAGTATCAAGCCTACATCCATGCTCGTGCTTTATTAATACCGCGGCTTACGATGTACAATGTTGCTTACATTTAAACATATAGGCGAGGTGCATTAAGAGTAAACCAAACGAACATCTTAACGGAACGGTAATGTTGAAATTTACTTTTACTTATCATTGGAATTAACATTGTAGTATGAAAAATGAATAGTAAAAAAAAAATGGTGGCCTTTCATCGACGAGAAATTATTTTTAATATGCGACCATCGTTTGTACCGCCCATGAATCATTCGTCAGTCGTCGGTTGTTAGCAATCCACAGCGAATTAGTATCAAGTCGTCAGCCAAGCTCGTGCTTTATTAATACCGCAGTTTAAAATAATACAATGTTGCTTACATTTAAACGTATAGCGAGGTGCATTAATAAAAATAAACGGAGCGAACAGTTTAACGGAAAAGCAATGGTTGCGATTTACTTTCACTTTTGTCTTACTCCGTCCTGCTCTCTCGTGCGGTGTTTCCGGCGATGTTACGAGCGATAGTCGAGAAATCATTAAAACATTTTTTTTTTTGCACGCGAGATCTTCGGCCGAAGACGAATGAAATAAATTGCAGATCCGGCGTGCTGCGAAAATTCGTATGGATCGTGATCGGGACAGTCGGCGCTTCATTTCACGAATTTTAATCATACGGCACAGATTCTAACGGATGCCTGGGACGTCTTGCGGTTCCGTCTAATTTACTTTCACTTTTTCTCGACTCTCGTGCGTCCACTCTCTCCACACGTACACGAGCACACGGACAGACCGAGAGTCGAGCTTGCTCGTGACACTGAGAGCCGCGAGTTTGCCGACGCGTGTCGAGAACTCAGGCCGAGTAGTAAGGGACCGTGTGGGGTCAGCCAAGTGTCAAACGCGAAACAACTTAGAACATTTCTCTCGCCACCCTGACTCATTCGCTACGTGATAAAAAACCCTTAATTGACCCAGTTTTCGCGGTCACGAGTGATAAAAAAAAATGTTCCACGTGCATCGCACCGGGAGGGAGGCTGACTGGGGCGCGTGAAAATATCGTCGCACCGAGCGAGATTAGAAACACATTTATTTAACTCGATGCGAAAACAGCAGTTTTACGCACGTGTAAAACCCTCATTTTCACACCTTGTGAAATAAAATTTTATGCGATACTCGTGCAAAAAACGTTTTCTTAACTCGTGTGATTGCAACACTCGCCTTCGGTTCGTGCTGCACATTCAGACTCGTCAGAAAGGTTTTTCGCACTAGTATCGTTATGTACTATTTTTGTAACTCATGCATGAAAAGTGCTACTTTTCGTGCCTGCCGAGAGTGGCAATTTACACCCGGCGCATGCACACATCGGTCTGATCTGACTTTACGCACCCTTTACGCACTCTTAAGCGTGCGTAAAGTAGGACGCATGTGTCGTAGGCCTTACTGAACGGCGCCACAATCAGCAGACATGGAGTAGCACTTCTCCTGCATTCGTTACAAAAAATATTATGCTAGACTAGTGCGGTGTGCGCCAATAAATAGACGAGTATATTTTTTACGCAGTATTTGTGAAGTCAAATTTGTAATTTTTTGTAGGATTACGACGAGTGAAAGCTCGCTTTGTTTCTCGATAGATACTCTACGAATCGACCGGAAAACATCAATGATAACATTCATCGTTTACAATAAGAATTATGTGTTGATGAAAAAAGCTAAGGTACGAGGTTAACTAAACATTTCTTCCGATTGAGGATTTATTCCGACTGAGTAACGAAGCACATTATTCGGTGAAATCGTAAAAAATATTTCAACAAACAAAATCAGCTCGTCACTCGTAAAAATCGGACCAATATTACAAATTTGACTTCACAAAAATTGCGTAAAAATATGCCCATTGAGTCATTTTTCTCTAAATGCATTGTTGTAATTTTTTTTTGTATATATAGGAGGAACTCTTCGATCTGGATCACCTTAAAATGTTATTTTGTTACTTAAATGGGAAATTAAAAAAGTGGACATTTTTTAAAGGTAACATTTTTCGAACATTTCGATTCGGACAAGTGTCGAGCAATGGAGAATTTTTACACGAAAGAGGCTTCGGCCTTGAAGGCGTAACGATACTGCTGCGTGTTCTGGAGGCTGAATGCATGGGTTTGCCACGTGCCGCGTTGTTAGAAAATATGGAAACGTCGAACGAGAGAGAAAGTCGTGCAAATTAGTAGTAACCATTCGTGTGCTCGCGCTGGATTTGCAGTTTTACGGTGGTTGCACTCTTACCGTCTCCATCCTGTGAGAGGCGCGCGGCGAAGATCCTCCTCGGAGAGGCCGTGGAGGCCCAGGCAGGCGAGCAACCAGGCCATTATGACGAGAGCGGTTATTGCTGCCAATCTGAACGGCAGAAGGGCGACCGTAAGAAAAGCCGTCTGTAATGACAAATTTTTTTTGTTACTTTAATGTATCTCAATTATATATCAATTTCCGGTGGATGACCTACATATAATTCCCGTAATTACGCTTCATCTATCAATTCCGGTGTGCCGGAAGCACCGTCGAGAGAATTATAATTTTTTATCGCTTCGTCAAATTAACAATTCCGACAACGGGTCTACAACGATCGATAATTTGCTTGTGCTCAAAAACTGAAAGGACTCTTCAGCGACTTCCATAACCCATATAGGACGAAATATTTTTAAATTATTTTAAACATTTTTTTCAATCTTTCAAATTTTTATAAAATATTTCTGAAATATATGAAAATAATATGTCGAAATATTCTGTCAAAATATTCCAACGAAATGTTTCTTAAATATTGCAGAAGCATACTTAACGTTGCGACACATGTGAAATACTTCTGAAACATACAGTGATAAAATGTTTTGAAATATTTTTTACTTGATGTTTCACCGAAATATATTTCTACCACTGCTTCCGTGTTTTTGCGGCTTGTATACGTAAATTGGACTGTTGATGCAATCATTTACATTTCACCGAAACGTAATTGAATACGCCTTTGATATTCGGACATATTCTCGATAGTACAAAAAGCCCAAGAGTCTTGCAGGTCCAAAAGTAAAAAACGTCTCGGCGCTCCAGCCTTACGAATTACGAAGTTGGACAGAAGAATGCGAGAAGAATATACGAGCAGAGGAGGAAGAACGCCGGAGGCGAGATTCCGGCTTGGAAGCGGGTACCGTTCGCCCGTTCCGTTATTCTCTCACCTGTGCGCGGCATCGATTCAGGTATACCCGCTGGGAAGCCGGCCGGAGGCGCAAGCGCTTCTCGCAGTCTACGATAAAATATGTATACATCATTTTTTTTGCACGTGCCGGTACGGCGTCGTAAAATTTCCCGGCCTACTACAATATTGCAGAAGGCTATAGAGCAAGTAGAAAAAAAAAAGATTAGAGTCGATAATAACATGTCAGCTGCACGTTGAAGAACGCCGATATACGCGTACATCCTTCCGTCGCAGTGTAAGACCATTCAGCCGTTTCTTCGCGTACTCGATTCAACGACGAGTATAAAAGAAGCTCGCCACAAAGTAAACCCGCGAACCTTTTGTGAGCGTTAAGGAGACCTCGAAGATTTGCGAAAGACCGAGGCGATACGGACGACGAAAAATGGCCTTCGAATTTATGAATAGTCAAATGAAAACCGATGGATTTACGGGACGGGAGCGATGCCGTTGTTGTGCTGCATTGACACGCGAATCCACCGCTCCTGGGACAGCCAAGATTGAGGCCACGATCAAGAATTCTCCTCTGGACATAACACACAGGTAGAGATCATTGCACGCTACGCGGAGTTTCCTCGGCGCTGTTGTGGCCCACACGCCGTGGACCCCGTGTTCCCGTTTACGGCTCTGTCTTGCGTACGCGAGGGGTCGAGGAACATCGTTGAATTCGTTCGTGAAAGTCGAACGGGTTTGAGATCCTCTTCTCGTGCGGCGATCCATCGATCGTTGGTCGACTCGGCTTGGCTCAAATGATGATGATTTCCTAGACACGCTCACTGTACATAGTTGCGGTTTCGATCTTTCTCTCGTTGACTCGCTGATCGCGCTCTCGTTAACTCGCTGATCGTTCTCCCGTTAATGCTCGGATGCTCGATGCAAAACATCTGCCACATTGGTGATAAGGCAATTTCTTTTTTATTTCTTCGTCGCTCTTGATAAAAAAAATTCTGAAAACATTTTACGAACCAGAACTGGGCAGCACTTGCAGTGTCGGGCACTGAAGTGCTGAAGCACTTGAAGTACTTTTTAGCACTTCAATTACTTGTTTATGATTTCAAGTACCAAGTACAAGTACTTTTTGAGTTCACGCCCGCATTGTGGATACTCGATGAGAATCCGCAATCTAATATATCGCATGGTCGGAACAACAGCGTAACAACTTATATGGTAATCCCATAAGAGATGTTACACTGTAGTCCTAAGGGTGCTATATGATTACCTACCTAAACTTTTCAATAAGTATAATTTTAATGAGAATTTATTTTTTCAAATAACGTAAATGAAAACGAGAAGTTCTTCGTCTCGTTATTCTAAAAAAAAAATCTTTAAAAAACGAGAAGGCATGTTAAGAAAAACTTCTATTTTAATGAAATTTTGTTTCATTAAAAAAATTTGTGTGGGTTTTTTTAACGATAAAAGTGAAGAATAGATTAAAATTGTCTCAAAACGGCGAATTACGAACATTGCAGTTATGATTTTTAAAAATTAGGAAGCCATATGCAAATTACTTTGCACCTTTTTTTTAGGCGCTTAATGCTACGAACCTAATTGCGAAAACTACTTGGAAAAAGTACTCTATACTTCACGTACTTGTGAGTACTTTGTACTTTGTACTTGAGGTACTTTACGAACATAATTTCAGTATATTATTTTTTTAACGGGGCCGAAATGAAAAGTACATTTTTTCAAACAATGCGACTCAGAAGTGTTCGAGCAGTTGCAAAAAAAGGTAAGTTTACAATAACTCAATGTAGGAAGTGTCTGTACCTGCTCTAGCATGGAAAGGCGAAATAAGAATTAAAAAAGAACGAACAGCTAGCGAACAACCCTCGGCACCCCGTGACGTGTGAAAACGAAACGGGGTCAAGGCGCCACTCGGATATGCGAAGAACAAAGCGGAAGCCAAACATTTTTCCGGCGCGGGTAAAGCGGCCTCTCGAGTAATATTTTTGTCAGCTTCTTTGTCAACGTCTCAGCACTAAAAATATTTTACAAAAATTTTAAGAAATTAAAAAAAAAAAAAAAATCTCGGCTCGATCCAGGCTGGTTAATTGGAACGAAAGTCGAACGAGCATTCCACGGGGACGTGTGCTCCTTTAGAAATTCCCTCGAACGTTAGTCTCGTCGAAGAGATAGACCTTGACCCCTCAAAGGAATTTTATAAAATACTTTCTTTTCCCGCTTAATTATGGGTCGTCCGCTGAATCCGTTCATACCGTATTAATTAAAGTTCAGGCGCGTACGTGCTCGTTGACATACGGCCGTATCCACTGGAAGCTTTCACTGGCGATCGCGAGTATCCGACGTGTGGCACGAGCCTCTCGGGTCATTAGCGTAACTTGCAATTGGAGCAGCTCGGCTAATCGCGATGATCTTCGCAGCAGCCTCGAATTCTCGAGGTTTTGTCTTCCACTTCGAACGATTATCGTAGCAGGCGAAAAAAAAAAATTTGCAAATGAACTGAGAAATGAATTTATTTTTTTAAATACCGTAAATGAAAACGAGAAGTTTCCCGTCTCGTTATTCTTTGAAAAAAAAAATCTTAAAATCAACGAGAAGGAATGTTAAGAAGAACTTTTTTTTATTTAATGAACTATTGTTTCGTTTAAAAAATGTCTGTGGATTTTTTTTTTATGAAAAAAGTGAAGAGGCTCCGCGAAATGTCCGTCGGTCACGCGCTAATTTTTTTTTTACATAGAAAGTTTTACCTCGACTCCGACGTAACTGTAAAACGTCGTGTCGCTCGGTGATACGACAGCTGCAGTTTTGCTGCAGGATAGTCGCATTGCGATTCTCCGTTAAGGGGAAGTGAAATATCGCAGTCGGCAATGAAAACTGTAATGAACTTTTCTCAAAGGTGCTAATTTTTCTGAGGAAAAAGCAAATTCGAGTTGGATGCGCACGGTAATTTCGCATCCAATCCGTATTCATTTCTTTCTCAACAAAAATTAGCACCATTGAATAAAATTAATTTGAAAATTGCAACTATCTCTCTCGCACGCACAGCTGTTTCACTTCCTGTTAAGATGCAGGAGAGAAAACTAACATTCGTCACAATCGAGAAACGAGCGTTGGTAAATTCGGGGAATAAAGATCCTCTTTAATGCGTGGCAAAATGGTCCCCTGAGGCCAATGAACTTCCACTCGATGCCTCTTTTTAAACGCCGCAGGAAATTTCCTTTTACAGAAGAGCGGGGCAAAACGAACCTCCATTTGAGATGAAACTGTTTCCTTTACGTCCAGCAAGAAAAAAAGATCCGTTTTGACCCTCATTCCTCTAAGATGCCATTAATTCGAGAAGCGTTGATAAACTTTGATATTTCGATGAAGAGAGAACGTCAAATGAGATTGTGATACAGCGTCAAACGCTAGTTTTAAGGCCTCTCGCGAGGGAAATACCTGAAACGTACTGGCGATAGCTCAGCTTTGCCATTAGGTCACCACAGGCAACGTACTTTCTATAAGAGTAGTAAAGCAGTCTTTGCTTGTTGTATATACATACAACATGTACACAAGGTATAGTAATAAAACGGCGAGAGAGTTGCCACGCGCGGAAAGCCGAAACTCCTTTCGTAACAGCATACCGAGCGATAATTTGCAATAACACACAATGTGGCACTCTCCGAGCAGACCTCTCGAGAGTTAAGCTCATTTGCGATTGGACGTTTCACACACAACATTGCGGGTCTTCGGGAATCGATTCACAATTTTCTCTCCGTCAGCGTCTCGTAACTTCCACCGCTATTGTCATCGTCGATTTATATCAATGGCAAAGTATCCCCGTCGGTGACCTACTCGCGCCGATCGACTAATTCGTTTAAAGTGCAAATGACTTTGGACAATTAATTGCATATCGTTGTCTCACGAGCTGCGGAACTTTCACACGGAATAACAATTCATGCGCAATTTGTACAAATTATTGATAAAGCAGTTTGTTGCGGCCCGGACGCTTCGCGGCCTTGCTATGGGACTGTGAAGTTTAGCAACCGGAAATTTACCGGGAAACACATCACTTCCGGTTTGAAAATCTCGTTTTTTAAACCGGAAACGACGTCACATCGGAAATCCGTTACTTCCAGTTTGAAAATCTCTTGTTTCGACCGGAAGCGTTGTCATACCGAAACTACGTCATTTCCGGTCCGGAAATCCCATTTTTTCGACCGGAAGTGAAATCGAACCGGAAATACGTCACTTGCGGTTTGAAAAGCCCAATTTTCGATCGGTCGTGACGTATTTCCGGTATGGCGTTATTTCACGTTGAAAAATAAGCTTTTCGGACCGGAAGTGACATATTTCGGGATGTATGCACTATCGGTATATTTTTATCCTATATTATTTACATGATTCATGAAACATACTTTTTTTTAGTTGTATTTTTCTTTTCGATCTGGCGGACAGTTTTCAAGTCATTCTAACAATAAAATACCACGAATTATGGAGAAGTGTGACTGCGAAGATTTAATTACGTAATAAACCTTGCGAGCCTCAAGCCACAGCGAAACCTGACCCATTGTCTTGCGAGAGCTTAAGAAAATCGCTTTCTCGTATAATTCCGAGCCTACTGGATCATTATTTATTTTTTCGACAATCTACAATCATTGACGAGTTCGCGATCCGCGAATTGCATAGCGGAGTCTCAGCAAATCCGACTAGGCTGCCGTCGGACCGGGACAAAGGTCTTCGGATAGATTCGAAAATTCATATTGATATTTTATTGACGGATTACTCGTTTCACACTTTTATAAAAATAGAACATTTCAATAAATATATGACTTTGTTGAAAATCAAACTTTTTTCCCACGATTTTATGGCATTGCGATTTTAAGGTTCCGAAAAACTTTCAAGTGTTAACTGTGCTGGTTTTTTGCAGTGTGAACTCGCAACGCGAACGAACGTTCTTTGGTTGGTGCAGTATAAGAAATGGAATCGACCAACTGGAACGTTGGCGAAGGCAAATCGGAAGTCATCAACCTGCATGCAGTTTCGTGATAACCACGTTGACGGCCGATTGCAAGCTGCAACGGTGTCTGCGAGGCGCCGGAAATTACGCGAAGGAGATTGCATTCTGCAGTGTGACTGGCCAATTAGCATTTCATTGAGAGATTAACACAGGTATGAAGAAAAAAAGAAAAAGCTAGGGTGATCGAGAAATGATTAGTCACACGAGTTCATTAGAGTCGCCTTCAGAGGTTCGATCAATTTATAATCTTATCACTGTGCTCAATGCTGTGACAATAACGGCAATCAGAAAGCTAATGAAAAACGTATCTTTTGTACGACTGAAAATCCGTTACTGTAATAAAAGCATTTTAAAAATCGCCGGCGGCTGGAAGAGGCTCGTAAATGTAAGACCCAATTACCAGTGGCTAGGTTATTATTCTACCGGTTGAGGATTAAATGACCGCAAAGTCATTCGGGATAACTTGTACAGTAAATCATGTGTTATACCGGCGGAAGTGGGGAAGGGCTCGCGAGAGTTGAACGTTCAAAGCGGTAACCCGCATTTTTGTGCCACATTTGAGTGACCGAGCGAACGGCGGGAATTGCGAGAAGGTAGTGAGGTGGAAGCTACGAATTTGGCATGGATTTTTGAACATATACTTATCGATGCTGTCTTTTCACTTTTTTTTTTTCCCAAAACAGATTTTTATTAGGAAAGGAAAAAACCGGAAAAAGTTCCAGTTTATCGTTTCTTAAATAAGAATCTTTATTGAGAAGAAAATATTACTTCCGGCATTTACAAGACATCAAACGACCACGAGCAAGTGATAACGGCAGGCTTCGATCAGAAGGAACCAACGAAGACTCTTATCGTTTGTGTAATTACAATTCCATGTAAATCCGTCGACTCCGCTGGATTTATCCACCGTTACTCGTTTATCGTTTTCCATGGTGCGTGCGAATATACTTTGTTATACTTCGTACGCCCCGCCTGAGCGAGCGAAGCGTGCCGATGCCAGAAGAACGGAACGGTCGGAGCGGCAGAAACCGATGCACAAACTCTCGCGGTTCTCGAATCGATTTAGTCCAGCTCGCCGCGCCAGATGCATGTCTGCCGGCCATATACGTGAAACCTAGTCAACCCGCGATACGATTATCCGCATTGCCGCTCTAACGATTTTTCGTTATAGCACTTACAAAAATATTGAGGATTCATCGGGCAGCTTAAAAAAAAAAACATCGTTTGCCACGTATGTGCTATGCTATGTATGTGAAGTTTGACCGGTGAAGAGCGAACCAAAAGAGGGTGCAAGATCGCTATAACCCTTACCGCATTGTACAGGACTGACTGCACAATGCGTTATAGTTTAATGATACACTTAACTACGAATTTCGCGATTCTATTTAAGGATCGCGAGTCCCGAGCTTGATGACTCGAGCCACGCGTGCCTGCGATACGAATATAGAAACTACTCTTTGTTTATTATATTTATACGTTGCCTTGACAATCACGATGACCGTGAAAAATCCGCGTGTTTGGGTCGCTCGTCAATCAAAGGCAATTAATCAATCAATTAATCAATCAATCAATCAATCAATTTGCAGTATGAACAAAAAAGTTACTGACAGGAATTAAACTTTTTTTTCAATAGCCGCCACGTCATATTTTTGTATTCGAATGCAATTCATCGTAATGCAATTTAATTTAAGGGTTCAAGAGAATTCACCGTATATGGACAACATTTTTTCAAGTGTTAAAATCAAATTTTTCAAAAACAATGTAATTGATTTTAGTACTTTTTTTCTCAGTGTTATATCGTCCAGATCCCAGTTTTCGAGTGCACAAACACGAGTGTGAGATTATAAAAAAAAAACAACGCGCGTATTTATACAAGATACTGTACATAATATTTTTTTAACGGACAGCTTATTGGTCCGCAGAAACGAGGACATCGGTGTCTGACCATTATTCCATATCCACTTAATTGGATCCTCCACCAAGCGCGTTCCGGCGCACGGGTTCCAATGATTTTTTTATTACGTTTAACCGGAAGCGCTCTACGTTGGTGAATGTAGCGACCCTTCGCAACAAACCCCCGTTCAATTTAATTTATTAGTTCAAGAGAATTCACGTAAAAAAAAAAAATTGTCGAGTGTTTAAAAGTAAAACTTACAAAAACATGTAATTGATTTTAGTGTACTTTTATCTCACTGTTCTATCGTCCAGATCCCAGTTTTCGAGTGTACAACAACTACGAGTATAAAATTGTTAAAGAAAAAAAAACATAGTTTTAAGAAAAAAAAACTAAAACATAGTTAAAGAAAAAAAAAAGTGCACATACATACAAAAAACTGTACGTTATACTTTTTTAACAATCTATATTCGGCGTCCGACCATTATTCCATATCTACTGAATTCTCCACCAAGCGCATTCCGGCGCACGGTTCCCAATAATTTTTTTTTTTTTTATTACATTCAACCGGAAGCGCTCTGCGCTAGTGAATGTAGCGACCCCTCGCAACAACCCCCCGTTTAACCGCGTGGATCGATTCCCCATGCGGCAAGACCGCCGGGTAATAAAATCACGGCGGGACGATGGGGTGGCGAAACGGGGTTACAAAATACCATCACATGTTTATTGTCCTAGGCAACGCTGACCTTAAGCTTGTCGTAGGTCGTGTCGAGCTCGAGCCGATGAACGAACGGATTTAGGATATCCGAGTCTATCGACGCCGTGTCTATTTCGTCCTTCCGGTCCTGCATCTTCCCGTTCATAATTATGTCCTCCATATTCCGGTCCGGTTCGGACGGCCGGAGGTCCGCGATGTTGGTTCTTCCTTTTTCACCTCCGCAAGTGAAAAGCTCCTTGCCTACGAAATCGATATCGGAACGGCACTGCCAGCGAGCACGACGGTACCCTCCGCAGCCTTTCTTCAAGATCACTGCGGTTGCTCCAAAAAATAAATAATAAATAAAAAATCTCTCCTTCCACTCTTCGTCGACGACGATCCTTTGCGCTGTCGCCGACCACCCGGGGTTGAGGGGAAGCAAAATCAAGAATTAAAAAAAGTGTCTCCGTCCAGACCGAGCGACGCCGATGTGCAACGTGAGCGCGAGCGCGTGACGCAGCAGCCGACTCGCTGTCTCTCAAGGGGTTGTCGACACGGATAAAAAAAAACAAGAAATTCTCGAAGGAGTGATAAAGAACCGTGAAAACACTCCCGTCGCCGGCTGGAGGTTCCGGCTTCCGGTGGGCCACCGGTGGCGCGGTTCGATAGTCGCAGCACAACTCCCCCTTCGCCGAACCGGAAGTTACGAAATTCCGTCGATTCTGCAAAAAGAAAAAAGTATTTCCCGTAACGGTTACACTGGCAACGCTCACAGCGGTTTCTCGCACCGCATTTCACTGGGGTGTTAATTAAAAGAGCACGGTTCGCTTGTCCCAAGGTCAAATGGGGTCAACCGCTCCGTCGGTTCCGTCGGAACGTACTGCGGAACGAGACGGAAAAGGGGGTGAAATCGAAAGGAAAACAAAAAAAAACAAACAAACAAAATAGATATTAAGTAGTCGATGCCCGTGGTGGACGGACACGCGCGTGACGTCCGCGTACGACTCTGGTGAACTTCTCAGCGCTGCACCGTCCGAGGTGAGTACGCGAGCATCGCGATGCTTCTACCCCCCACTATTATTTTACCACCTCCGGTGATCCCGCAGCGGCGAGGAGTTCGTAACCGTTCATCCCCACCCTCGAGCCCGAGGTCGCTGGTCCAGCGACGTCGCGACGCTCCCTCGAGGCGAAGGCGGGGGTTGTCTTCGATAAGCAATTTTTTATATACCCCTTGTGGCTTTATGTAATTTCTGATAGGTTGTTATTATTTTTTAAAATTATTATTACTCGTCGATGAGATAAGAAACGAAGCTAGAATTTGCAGAAAGACTATCAGTGTTTTTGTTATTGGTATGATAACGACTGACCATGTTAGAACAGCCCTGTTGTTATCTGTCCCCTTCAATTGTTCGTCATTATCTGCTCAATCGAGATAAGTTTTTTTTTTTATGGAGTTATCGCTTGTGGATAATGTAGCTCGAGTACCGTCGTAGAAGACGGAAATTCGGTGGAGGTGGAGGAGAATATGTAACGTAAATTTAGGTACGATACGAATTTTTCTATAAACTCGTTATGGTTTTATGTAACGTCTATTCCGTGAATGTTATAATTTTTTTTTATTACTACTCATCGATGAGACAACAAGCGAAGCTAAAAAATGATGAAATACGATCGGTAGTGTTTTCGTTATCGCTAATTATCATAACTATCACGACTGACCATGTAACGAAAGCTCTCTTGTTATCGGTTTCGTTCAATTGGTCGCAATTATCTGCACTTTCGAGATAATAGTTAAAAAAAAAAATTTCCATGAAGTTATCGCTTGTAGATAATGTAGCTCGATTATCCTCGTAGAAGACGGAAGCTCGATGGAGGGGAGAAGAGAAAATAGTCAAAATTTGGGTACAATACGATTTTTTCTATAAACCCCTTATGGTTTTATGTCAAATCTATTCTGTGAATATTGTATATATTTTTATTATTCCGTGTCGCTGAGACAAGGGACAGACCTATAAATTGCTGAAATACGATCAATAGAGTTTTCGTTATCGCTGACGACCGGCCATATTACAACAGCCCTCTTGCTATCTATTGCGTTCAATTGTTTATAATGATAAGTTATCATTTTTTGAAATCAAGTTATCACCCGCAGATAATATACTTGAGTATCGTCGTAGAAGTCGGAAGCTCGGTGGAGGGGGAGAGGAAAACATAACCTAAATCGCAGCGCGATGGAGATCGCTTTGAAAGAATCGCTGAGAAATTATTTCGTCCAGCTGGCGAAGACCAACGAGAGATGGAGGGAATTTTCGAAGAGTGTGGAACGACCTCTGGAGGCGTTGAAAAATCAATCGGAACAATTTCGTCACGTTGTCAGGTGAGTTTGGAATAACATTTAGTTTTCTTGCGAGACAACGTCAAAGCCACGAGCCTTCAGAGGTTTGCTGGTAAAGCATAATTCTGCTATGCCGATGGGAATGAAATAAGCGAGCGTGAGCTTCAGAGCTCTCACGCTAGGCGACGTTACCATTTTTTTTTCTTTTAAGCAAAGAAGTCGATGATGCAGAGATCTGCCGTTTAGACGGTGTACGAGATAAGCTCATCTGCAAGATAAATCTCGGAATCGAGGACGAAATAACTCTGATACTGAACGAGCTGCGAACCATGAAAAATCTAGTGGAGGTAAACAATCTTTTTTACCGAAAAAATTATCTACACTTTGTCAGACAATCCTAAATGAGAAAATGCATATATAAATATTTAGGACCTGAGAATTAAATTGGAGCGCTTGGAGACGGTCAGAAGCGAGGCAGCGGTGACAGAGCCAAGTTTCAAGGAACTTGTTGAGGGCACGCCCCTCCGACCACGACTGGATCTTCTGTTGGAATGGGCCATAGAGAGTTCCACGTACTACAGCGAACTTACCGCCAATATATTCGCCAGTTTCAAAGCTCTCGATTACAAGGACGCGGGGAGCGTGACGAATTGGGTCGAGGCGTTCGATCAGGATCGACGGCGACGCGAGAGGATAGAGAGTTAGTAATTTGTCTCAAACCCTGCCAAACTGATCGTCGCAACTTTGATTTTCCTTAACTTTTCTTCCTTCACTTGCAGGGATACTGGGCTTCACACAATTTTTCATCAAGGAACCCGTAAAATAGCCTGTAACAAAAATTGTCCACGATTAAAGCTCCTTTTGTAATAAAATGCTATAAAAATAAAACCTTCCGTTTCTTTCCTCGTAACAACGGTGTAAAAAAACGGGAGCCAAAGTTGATGTAATTCGTAGATTCGATCTACTCGCAGACAATAATCGACGGAAAGGAAGGAGGACAGAAGTAAATGATTCGACTCGATGATCGACAATTAATCGTCGTAATGTTGATTTTTCCATTTCTCGCAGGGATATTACGCTTTACACGATTTAACGAGAGTGCCTTTCGTACTAAACAACTGACTAGACGCAAAAAAGCTTTATGTTTCTTCGCTCGCAATAGCGCTGTAGAACAAACACGAGATACAGTCGAGACGACCCTCGGAAATTCGATTGCGCTCCCACACGAGATCCCATTTACTTGGTGAAGCGTGGAAACGACTTTCAATCTCCCGTACGTCTGACCGCATAACGATCTCTTCCACTTGGCCGATGCGAGACACGTCGACAGCCTCTCGGGCTTCCCGTTTTAAAAAATCGATACTCACCCGACGAGCGATCGTTTCCGTGAGAACCGGTGTTCGTTGCCTCCCTCAAACGTATCATAACGTAATTCTCGAGGCTAATAGAATCGCATCGACGATAACCAATAAGCAATTTCCTTTGTGTTGTCGCCGCTGCTGCTCGCTCGGGAAACTCGGCCTCTCGTCCTCTCGAGTGTGACTCTGTCGCCATAATAAAGTTGTCTGGAAAATAAATTCAATAATTAATGAAATAATAAGGGCTGAAAGACTCAAGTCGATGGACCTTTGTCAATGTGTATAATTATCATTTGGTATAACACTGGTATAAGATGATAACTATATAAATGTATACATTTATAGCATTGCTGATACATTTCTTTTACGACTACTAATAAATAAGGTCAACGAAGAAATAAATTTACGAATTCAATTTTAATGACCAAATCACGCCCGGTGTAGAATGAGATAAAAATATAAGTAAAGGAAGAATACCCGTGGCCGAAGAACTTCGGTTGAGGGCCAATTGGCAGTATGTGAATCTATTGGTATAAACTTCGCTACGATATGTTATGGATGTAAATTAGCCCCGTATATATATCTGGCAATAAAATAAAATAAAATAAAATAAAATAAAATAAAATAAAATAAAATAAAATAAAATAAAATAAAATAAAATAAAATAAAATAAAATAAAGGCATTCGTGGTGTGAAGGCATGCGACGAAATCGCCTGTTCGCTCCGTCTGACCGGTCCCTGCTATAACTACTTTGCTTCCCTTAGCGCCGTTCCGAGCTCACGCCCACGGTCGCGGGTGTCCCGCTCGTGGACAAAAACTTCGTTACGTGATTTCCGGCGGCATTAGCATAGCCGTCGAACGACGCTCGCGACGATGGCTCTTTGGCAAAACGATCTCCGGTGTGCGGGCAGTACAAGCGGCATATGCCAGCTCCAACCGATCATAGACCAATTTCGAGTTTCGACCTCGGTAGGTCTATGGCATAGAAGCAGGATTGCAGGAAGCGCCGGGGCGCCGGCGCCCGCTATTGATTCCGGCGTCACGTCCGCGCATTCCCAAAACGCGGAGACCCCACCGTTCGCCGGGGGGCGTGGGGTGGGACGGGGGTGGACCAATGTTATACCCGACGGAAAAGTTACTACTCGTGGTAGAGGGTGCCACAGTAGCTCACCGCTCCTCGTACCCCAAGGAGACCCTCGCGCGTTTCTACGCTTTGCCCCCGCAGGTCAGTCCCGTGTGTGTAATTTTAATACATCGTTTATTTTTATTTTTTATCTTTTTTTTTATCGTTGCGATGGAGCGATGAAAATTCTATCGATCGAGGGACGATGCAAAACTTTTTTCTGGGCGAGGAAAAAGAAAAGTGGTGACGACCGCGAGAGAAATTTCGGGGGATGATTATCAGCGTGGATCTTTTGTGTTTTTTTGTTTTATTAACGAGTCACGGATTTCTCTATAGTTTATTTTATTTTACTGATTGAAAAAAATTACTAATCTGTGATGAATTAATTTTTTAATTTTTTTCACTAAGTGCCAAGAAATTGTATCGATTGAGGTATAGACTCGACGATATTCGCGTTGATAGTAGAGACGATAAAAATAGCCGGGCGGGGGGGTGGTATGTCTTCATTGACCAACTGCCCATGGCCACTGAACGACACTCGTCGATAGCTTCGCCGAGGTATATTTACGTCGTGATAAAATATATATATATGTATGTTACTCGTACAACTTCGTACATGTGTGTGTTTAAAGTTTTTATGCACTTGTTATCCGATTACTTTTCTTTAATCGTCCGGAAACTGTTTTTTTAATCCGAAGCGTGAGATCTCGATGAGTTTTCGTTTTCGCTCATTGGTCGACGAAGTAATGACGTCAGTGGTACATCGGTGGCGACACTACGCAATTTCTTAAATTTATTCCCACGACAATCGTCGCTGATAAATTTTTTTTAATCCATCCGTGCATCCTCCGTCGGTGAAATGGAATTTTATTTCAATCGGTAATGAATTACTCGCACCCCTATTATTGTGTCAATATCAATATATTTCCGTCGCTCGATCGCCGCGAGGGATTGAACGACGATATAACGATTTGCCGGATATCGCGTGGTCCCCCTCAGTTCGCGACCCTTCGCAATTTTTTTTTTTCTGCCTTAAACTCTCGAGTCACATATATACATAAACGTACGGCAAGTAAACGTTAGGAGGTCAGGGCCGTGAAAAAGCTTAAAGGCAAATATATTTCCTCGGTCCTCCCTCACTTTTAGACTGCACGATCCGCCCACCTCCACATCATTCGCGTCGACGAGAGCGAGAGCTTTTCGCAGAGGCTTTGAACCCCTCGAGGTAGCGAACGGCGGGCGAAACCGAATTCTGACGGTGTTAAACGATACGGTAAATCATTCGCGTATATCTCTTCGTGAAAAATCGCGCTGGTACTACAAACGCGTATGCCCGGAGGCATTGGGAATACCGGAGATATTGCATTCGCGCTGGCTCAGCCCGCGATGAAAACGGTCATTGAATGCTCGGATCCCGTCTCGCTCGAGCCGTTCTACACAGCCGTATCCAATTTCGGCTTTTAATTCGCTCCTCTGTTTACTTCGATCCTCAGTCACGCTGAATTTTTTTATTACCCTCAGCTATTCACGATTTATTCACTTTTTCTCGTTTAAGAGCCTTGACTCGATTCGTTCTAGCGAACGGATAAATTACGAGTATTGCGGAAAGTCCCAATTTTTTTTTTTGCCAGGATACGGTGAGTAGAAAATTAAATTCACAATTGTTTTAAATGAAGAATTTTTATCGAACTCGGTAACACGAGATCGGGTACGGTAGCTGCGCTCACCACGTGCGGGCCACTCGTACGCGCCCCATCTGCACCTGGCAAGCTGTTACCTTGCAGCAGTGGAATTTTTAATAAAACATTTTATTCCCCCCCCCCCCCCCCTAATAAATACATTTTTTAAATCGAGGTGAATATTTTTTGAAATTAACTTACGTTTAAATCCTGTTGATATTTGTTGATTATTATTTGTTATAATTATTATGATTACTTTGATTTATTTAACGTTAATATTTTGTCAAGTGCAAATTGGTTCGCAATTATTATGATCGCAGTTGTACGACGTAAATAAAATGAAGCTTTCGGCCTGAATATTTTTGCATAAATTCAACGTGAGACTTTTTATTAAAAGTCGGAACGTCGTGTGTTAGATGTGGGAATATATGAATACGCGAGAGGAATTCACCGAGACGTGTTGAAACTGTCTACCGTACGAACGTTGCTCATATGGAATTTTCCTTTGCCCGTACAAGGCAAATAGACTACATTTTCTGTCAAGCGAAAAAAAAGTAAATACAGAAAATCGCGTGAAAGAGTAGGAACGAGTTTAAGGTGGGCGGTAAAGTTGAGGGTTTACGGTAACAGCGAGGGTGAAAACTCGGTAGGCGTGCCAGGAATATTCGTTACTGATGTTTCGACGTGTTCTTGTTGCCGGTCGGGATAGAGCGAGCGACGTAGAACTCCCGTCTGCTCTTTGTATACGAAGTAGTAAAGCTTGTGACGCGGCAGACACTCCGACCGCATACCGAGGCGGATTTAATTTAGTTGAGCCCGGAACGCTAATTAACTCTCTCCAGCCATACGACACATCCGCGGCCAACAAACTTTCAATTAATCCCCTCTCCCAAGGGAAAACTTTCGGCCTGTACGGGAAATGTCGAAACAACGTTGTTTCACCTACGTCCGATTAATTCCACATTCTATTTTCACCGCTGCTATGCGCGAATAAGAAAGGTCGAGCTAAGTGATAAAACATAGAAGTATAAAAAAGTTCGAAATACGAGCGATAAAATTCCGGAGTTGACATTCACGATGTATCATCGCGAGATTCAATTTTAACGAAGATTTTTTTTCTCCCCGTCCTGCGACCTTTCGACGGCTAATAAACCTTCAATTACTGTCCTCTCTCGATGGGAAACGTTGAAAGAACGTTGTTACGTTCGATTAATTCCAAATTCTATTTCCCCCTCCGCTATGCGCGAATAAGAAAGGTCGAACTAAGTAATAAAAAAGAGGAGAATTATGAAAAAGTTCGAAATATAAGGGTTAAAATTTTGGAGTAGATATTCGCGATGTATTATCGGGAGATTCAATTTTAAGAAGGTTTTTTTTATTTTTCTCCCCGTCCTAAAACATATCCAAGGCTAACAGTCTTCAATTAATGTCCTCTCTCGGAGGGAAACGTCGAAGCAACGTTGTTTTGCCTACGTCCGATTAATTCCAACTTCCATTTCTACCTCTGCTGTGCGCGAATAAGAAAGTTCGAACTAAGTACTAAAACAGAAAAGAAGTATGAAAAAGTTCGAGATGCAGGCAATAAAATGTCGGGATAGAAATTCGCGAGATTCAATTTTGAGGAGAATTTTTTTTAATTTTAGGTAGGAAACAAATGTTGAATTAATGTCTCTCAACGGGAAACTTCCGTTCCGTACAGGAAATGTCGAAACAACGTGGCTTCGATTACGTTCGATGAATTTCAAATTCTATTTCCACCTTTGCTATACGCGAATGAAAAACTTCGAGCTAAGTCATAAAACATAGAACGAGTATGAAAAAGTTCGAAATACGAGGGATAAAATTTCGGGTTTGAAATTCACGATGTATTATCGCGAGATTCAATTTTAAGGAAGATTTTATTATCAGGATGGAGTTCAAGGGTGAGCGTGGCCCGTCCGTTTGATCCCGGGGACGTTGAGAAGGGCGTTGAAAAGCCCGAAGGAAAGACGCGCACACAGTCAGCAGCCACATAGTTCATCCGCGGTCTAAATCCCTCGACTAAAGCGATAAATTCAAGATAGAAAAAAAAATTTTAAACACTAAAGAAAAAGGCAGCCCAAATATTAATGCGAAATGGCGAACACGGCTCATCTTGTGAGACGCCAGAGTTCCCGGGATCTGAAGCCCCAGAAGAGCGTGGATCGGCTGGAAATGAAAGAGATGAGAGGAAGACTCGTTGTCGAAAGTCGAATGACCGCTACTTCTGCCAACTACGGGGCTACGAACGCGGGCTTCGATGACTCCAGTCCTAACACCAAGGTATAATACCATCTATCGAAGATACGGCGACTTTGCCGGGTAAAAAAGATTCGTACATTTAACACACATTTCGCATCCGCAAAGAACCACAATCATTTACATTTATTTAAGGGCCATAGTAAAAGGGTAAAAAAGCATGCATTTCGTGATTTTTTGTTTCTCGGTACAGTAGAACCTCGATTATCCGAACCAATTGGAACCGGAGCTCGTTCGGCTTAACGAAAATTCGTTAAGCACGATACATATCGAAAAAAATTACAGTACCTATATATTTTAAATAGATATGATATATATTTGAGGAATAACGTGATACATGTATTATTATGATATTCAACGGTAACTTAAAAACTTTTTCATCAAGAAATCCACAATTTTCGTTTGGTGCAAGAGAGTTATACGTTTGTCCGCAGCAAAATTTTTTTTTATGTCAGAGATCTTTGATTTGCTAACATCATATGAGCGCGCTGACAATGTGGTGTTCTCTCCCTTATCAAGTTTTATTATCGAAAGGGTTTTTCATTTTTTTTCCACCATAAATACATTATGCTTATGCATATAGGTGGAAGTACTGAACGTTGCATCCATAACGCACTAAACTTCGAGACTAGTTAGATTAACAAAAAAAAATTTTGAATACGTGAGTATTTGCTCCGCTGAGAAACTAACAAATACTGCGCATACGACTGAGGTGCATGCACGGTAGTGCTGTGTTACTCCTATGCGAGCTCGAGAGTTCTTGAATTTGCTTGTTGTTTGTAGCGCGCAACAATGTCATGACACGAGAATGTCGCGCAATAGTTCGGATAATAGAAACTTTATCCGAACCAATGGCGGTTCGGATAACAGAGGGTTCGGATAATGGGTGTTTACATAATCGAGGTTCTACTGTAAATATACGTTTTATCGATTAAATTTTTTTAGCATTGAAAGAGGATATGTTAAAGAACATTTAAGAATTTTTTCATTCAATTTTATTGGTATTAGTTATTTTATTTACCGGTCTGCGTAAACAATTTTTTTTTAAATTTCTTTCAACAGAATATTCTTGAGACTATAAACTATTTAAAAAATCGAAATTTGACTGTGGCGTAAGCCCTTAAGTTAAATAATTTTCAAATTAACAGGTACAAAAATTGTGGAAATTTGTGGTCGAGAAATGTTTGTAAAAAGTACGAACCTTTATCACCGCGTGCAATAAATTTTTCACGAATGGAACAACGATTTAACTTCAACCCTGTCCGTCGGGCAATATGTTTCGCAGAACAAGCCAGTCAGCGGGGGTGGCGGCGGGGGTAGCAAGCTCGGAAGTAACGAGGGTAAAGGTATATTTCGACCGGAGGCCGGCGAGGACGAGCGTGAAAATTGGGACAGCAAGCTGACATTTCTGCTGGCTACCGTCGGCTACGCAGTCGGTCTCGGTAACGTTTGGAGATTTCCCTATCTCGCGCAGAAAAATGGGGGCGGTGAGTGTTTTCATCGCATCGTCGGTGTCCACGGCGATCTAGAAAAAAAAAGAAAAAAGTGTAACTTTTTAGTAGCAGAGCCGATACGAAGATTAACAAAAGTTTTTTAATCGTGAACTATTTTTGTTTTTTAAACCCATCCCAGGAGCTTTTCTAATTCCCTATTTCGTGATGCTCGCCATCGAGGGAATACCGATCTTTTATTTGGAACTAGCAATCGGCCAGAGACTCCGGAAAGGCGCTATCGGCGTATGGAATCAAGTTTCACCGTACTTGGGAGGAATTGGAATCAGCAGTGCCGTAGTTTCCTTTAACGTCGCACTCTACTATAACACCATTATAGCATGGTGCCTCTTTTATTTTGTTCAGGCAAGTTCGAAATTGAATTTTTAATTTTTCTCACGTTCGAGCGAACGAGGAAACAATAATTAATCATTCGCACGCAGAGCTTCCAGTCGGAACTACCCTGGTCAGAGTGTCCCAACAAGTATTTTCAGAACGGATCCTACGCACCCGAACCCGAGTGTCTGGTGAATAATAATTTATTTCCTCTTACTGTGAGCATAACTGGTTTAAAAATTAACTAAAAAGCAGGGATCGATCGCAGGAGAGCGGACCGACTCAGTACTTCTGGTATCGGACGACCCTCATGATTTCGAAGGACATCGACACACCCGAAGTCTTCAATTGGAAGATCGCTCTGGCTCTCGTAATCGCATGGATCCTCGTCTACATGTGTATGATCAAGGGAATTGCGTCTTCCGGAAAAGTAAGAATCACTGCATACAATTTTCAATGATTTGTACATAAAAAACAATCAATACAAAATTTCTATCTGATTCCAAAAATGTCCATCTAATTCCACAAATATTTATCTAATTCCAGAAAGGTCCATCTAATTCTAAAAATATCCATCTAATTCTAAAAACGTCCATCTAATTCCAAAAATGTCCATCTAATTTCAGGTCGTGTACGTGACAGCGACTTTTCCATACATAGTCTTAATAATTTTTTTCTTTCGCGGTGTTACTCTACCGGGAATGTCGGACGGGCTTCGACATCTGTTTACACCGAAGGTAGATAATGCGCGCCGATTTTTATTGAATTTATTGAATTGACGTGATTCGAATTATTATCATCGTGTATTTTACAGTGGTGGACTCTGACAGATCCGGTGGTCTGGCTCGAAGCGGGAACCCAAATATTTTTTTCCCTCGGCCTGGCCTTCGGTGGTCTGATCGCCTTCTCGTCGTACAATCCGGTAAACAATAATTGCTATCGGGACGCGATTATGGTCAGCCTGACGAATTGCTTTACCTCAATGTTCGCTGGAATTGTCGTCTTTTCCATTATCGGTAAGAAAATGTACCGTAACTCACGTATTTGTACGATCTTAACTGTGTTTTTTTATAATAGGTTTCAAGGCCACTATGGTGTACGAGCAATGTCTCACGGACAGAAACGCAACGTTGCTTGGAATCTTCGGTCACGAGAACAAAATACCTCGAGAGATACCGGCCGCGGGAACCCTCCTGAACTTTACGAGTGGAAACGACAGCTTGGACAACTTAATTATGCCAGAATTGCCGGAGTGCGATCTCGAGAAGGAACTTGACAACGTGAGTGCGACCGGGATCGATCATATTTGAATTGCTGATCTCAACGACCCGGGTTTCGAGCCTTGAAGGTTGGGATTTGGTGTTCGTCTAAAAGGCTTTCTCGTCTTGCAGTCAGCCTCGGGTACCGGCCTGGCTTTTATAATCTTCACCGAAGCGATCAATCAGTTTCCCGGCGCCCAATTCTGGTCGGTTCTGTTCTTCCTCATGCTCTTCACACTCGGCATCGACTCGCAATTCGGCACGCTCGAAGGCGTCGTCACGAGTATCGTCGACATGAAACTCTTTCCGAACCTGCGAAAGGAAATTCTGACCGGTGAGCTTTGAAAGATCACTCGACGCTGCCGATAAATTATTTCGTTGCTATGAATGTGCAATTCACAGGAGCTATCTGCCTGGTGTGCTGCACGATCTCGATGGCCTTCGCTCACGGAGCCGGAAGTTACGTGTTCGTTCTGTTCGACAATTTCAGCGGCAATTTCCCACTGCTCATAATCGCTTTCTTCGAGTGCATCGGTGTCTCGTACGTTTACGGATTGAAGAGGTAAGTCCGCCAAAAAATTAATTGTAGAGCGGGCCAAAACGGACTATTCTTACGGATTTTTCGTGTCCCGCCTCAAATGGAAGGCATGGATTTGTTTTGCCCCGGTCTCCCATACTGGAATTTTTTTCGTTATCTTGATACAACTCTTCATGAAAAATTCATTGTTGTTCACGGCAAAATGCATTTCCCATGTCTCACCTCAAATGGAAAGCATGAATGCGTTTTGCCCCGTTCTTCCATACTCGCATTTTTTTGTTCATTGTAGAATAGGGCAAAAAAGGGTTATTCTTACGGATTTTTCGCGTCCCGCCTCAAATGGAAGGCAAGGATTCGTTTTGCCCCGTTCTTCCGTACTCGAATTCTTTTTCGTTACCTCGATACAATTCCTCGTATCCCTATCTCGGTAAAAGGTTCGCAGACGACATCGAATTGATGACCGGCAATCGTCCCGGGCTGTACTGGCTGATATGCTGGAAGTATCTCAGTCCGTTGGCCATGCTGAGCATACTGGTAGCCTCGTTCTTCGAGATAGTCTTCGAAGGAAGCGGTTATCCGGCCTGGGTGGCGAGCAGAGGAGTAACCGAGAGACAGGAATGGCCCGCCTGGGCGATCGTCCTCATAGCCGTGCTGATCCTCGCATCGGTTCTCTGGATACCGGCTGTCGCTATATTTAGGTACAAATCTGAAACAGAACGATATTTTTAGCACATCAAAAGATACATAAAATATATCTTAAAAAACTCTTCCTCTATAAGGAAGCAAAAGGGGTACAAAATAATTTACACATGGCTTCCGCGTGTATTTCAATTTTGTGCATAGCTTTCTCTATGAGGAAGTTTGCCGATCGATTTTTGGCTTCCTCATATACCTGTTTGAATTCAGAAAAGATGCGTTAAGGTGTTCGGAGTGATACAGTCCCGCCAACCGTCAGTTTCAGGGAAAAATTCAAACATTTCTCGATGAGATAAAAAATCAACCATACGGGAGATTCTGCAAATACTGTTTTTGTGTAATAATAATTCCAAAATGTTATTGACAAATTAACGATAAAATAATTGTTCACCAAATTACCCGGCAACGCAACAATTATCTTCCATAAAAATAATTCTTCCATAAAAAAATATCTTGACCCTTTCAACGCGTAATAGTAATTCAACTTTTCTCTTTTGCTTTATTAAAATAAATTTTCAGATATTTTGGTATATTGATTATTGACGACAACGAGAAAGCCTGGTTCCCGGCGACCGATCTGAAGGAGTTCCACGGTATAGTGCCTCACGAAGTGACGCCCGCGGAAACGCTCTTGTTCTGCATAAGAAGCGATGGTACCGAAGGCTTTTGCTGTCCCACGGGAGGTCCCAGCGACGACGACGACGATCTCACCTAGAAATACCTTGGAGGATCTGGTCTATTGACGCCAGACTAGGATAAAACGTTCAACAATTATCGGATCGGTAGAAAGTCACCTCGTCTGGCCGAATTACGGTAAAGTTTTAACATTCAATTCATCATTAGTTGTTGATATATTTTTTATGCGACCTATAATCTCACTGTTAAGTTCGTTCGTTGATTAAAAAAAAGGAAAACAAATATCACGAACGTAGGGTCGACGGTGTCAATTATTCTACAAAGAAATTAGCGATGCCTGCCTTCAATGCGGGTATAAAAAAAAAACATCTTACTGTCCTCGGGCAGCCGGCCGGGAAACTTTCGCCGATCCGCGAATCGTTCAATCCAATCGCGAATAATGCGTCAATATATATAAAGAGGAAAGAGAGGTGAAGAATATGAAAAAAAAAGTATCATTAATTGTAACGATAAGGTTAACGCGGTAATTTCAAAACAATGTGCAATATCAGCTCGGAGACGTTTGGCATATCAGAAAAAAATATTCGACGACAAAGGGCCGATCCAACAAGATGCAGCGAACACTTTTAAGACTTGACGTTCGCGATTTCGTTATCGACGAGAGAGACCGACAAACGAAGGTGAAAAAAAAATAATAATAAAAAGAAAATAATCGTGTAACTAACTACTAGGGTAGGAGCCGTCCATTTGGGCTTAAAAGAGTCACTGACCCCTGATTGCGTTATCGGCAAGTTGTATTACAGTTATCGAAATTTAACAAATGAAAAAAAAAAATCGATCAACACATCGATCGTATGAGTTTGATAAAAATGTCTCGTCGCTAGAACACGATAGACTCGTCAAGTTGAAAGTATACATCAGTACGATGAAAAAAAAAGCAAAGGGGAAACGGGTACTGTACGAGTAAGAACTTATTTATCATTGTTTACTCGCGTTAACGATTCAATCCACTTTTCGAAGCGACCTTTGTTTTTACTATAGGAGATAAGAAAATATAAAAAAATCACTGTTGATAACAGGAGAGTGGGAGAAGCGAAGGGGTAGAGATAATAAGGACAATAAAACTTGTATCTTCGACAATAATGAGGAAATGAGAGAAAAAAAAGGTTTCACGAAAAACCCGGGACAATAACGTCGTTTTAAAAAGCACTGCACTTGTCGCACATTCACAGAGGCCTCTACGAAGTGAAAAAAAAATTTAAAAAAAAAATGTGAAATAACAATGAACGGATTAAGCAGTAGTAGTATTTTGATTCTTCTATTTTATATGTGAACAAAAAAAATCAAATTTGGATATAGTTTGATCTACATATCTCCGATCAGGTGACCCCTCCTCTATTGTCATGACCGTCAAGATATCTGCGCGGCGTCGAATTTCATCTTTGGCCAATCTCTATCAGTGCACGGAGTTAGGAAGAAAAAACAATTGTTCATTTGTAGAATTTTTTAAGTGTACTTGCACGAGCAAAGTTTGCGCGATGCAAAACGCCGTCAGCAGCTTCCGTACCCGTAAAAAATAACCAAAAAAATTACGGTGATTTCAGGTCACTTTTTACACCGTTAAAATCACCGCAAAAATATCCATACTTCAACTTCGGCGCGTGCGCGTGCGAGAACTCACGCTGTCTGTGCTTGCGGAAGGTCGTTCTTTTGTTTGAGTAACCGAAAGCCCAGAAGTTGAAATACGGTTTTTTTTCGGTTATTCTTACTGTGTAAAAAGCGACCTGGAACTACGCTAATTTTTTCGGTTATTCTTTTAAAAAAAAAACAACGGTTACTCAAGTTGCTAGGGACAGCAGTTATAACGCGATGCAATTTAGTCTCGTGCAGATATCTTCAGGGTCATCCATTGTCTACTGTGAGTATCAGAAGCAGCAAACCGGAACAGTAGAACGGATTATATTTCTTGTTATCGTTATATTGTCTATACCTCTATACCTAATAATGCCTGTTACGTATTGATAATAAATTAGTCACTAATCGTCGAAACCGCCGAAGAGCCACGGTAATCAACGCGATATCGAAGAAAAAAAGATACTAAGAGCTGGCTCGAAATACGATAATAAAAAATAAATAAAAAGTATGTACTGTTAAGGTAAACGTCCCAATGACCAGACATGTCCCAGTGGCCGGACAAAGCGTGCGTACAAGTAAGACGGAAAATCGATTCTTCATGCATGTCCAGGAACTGGGACTGCTCCCGTAGGTGTCCGGCCGTCGGCGCTTTTACCTTGCATGGCTCTTCGAACAAAAAGAAATCGGTGCTACGCGCGTAGAGCGAACGTAAAAGAAAGAAATAACGAGAGCCGTGCCGAGTAACGATCTATAAGGATAAACGGTGCGACAATAAATAAATATGTTCCGTTGCTTACGGCAGTCATAGTATATTCATAGGGCTATTTAGCTAAATAAGTGACGAGCGAGTTGTATAAATAGTAAAATAAGTTTTATGCGCACAGACAAATTAAAACGAGATTAATAAGTGTGTATTCAATTTCGCAGTCGGATATAAGTGATTAACGTATTATTATGTACGTCGAGCAACGGGCCTTTGAAGATTAACCTCTAAAAGACGAGTGAAATGAAACGACACAAACAAACACACGTACACACAGAGGCAAACACAAATAATTGCGACAATACTACATCGTCTTGACGATAATACTTCGTGACAATAGAAATGAAATATCATTGCTCTTCGAGATCATGATAATCGCCAATTTACTCATAATCAAACGCGTTCGTTACAAACTGATCATAAAGAAAGGAAACAAAGAAAAAAGTGCAAAATTTGACTACTGTTGTCCTGCATATCATGGTGCATAACATATCGACACTCTCGTCTTGACACTTTAGTCACAGCTGTTTTATAGATACTAAAAACTCGTCTCGACTGTGTCCATCCATTATAAATTTGTAAGGAAAAACAAATCAGAATAGTTCACTTAGAAGTATAGGTAAAAACATGATACGAAAGATCGAGGGATGTTGGCAAAAAAAAAAGGTCGTCACAGGAAGGATGAAGGAGACAACGAGAAGTGAAATAAAAAAAAATGTTTCGGGCAATAATCGAGACGCTTCGTGGAGATTGACGGAAACGCATACTATTGTACACATCGGCATATACACCACGCGATAGAACACAAATTATACATATACAGTATGAAAGATGAAATATACTATAATTATTAAAAACAAATATATACAATGATATTACGTATACGCAAAAACTGTACATATATATTGTTGTCAGTTTAATGTTGAAATAAATACCGTGCGTGAATGTTTGTTTTATTTCGATCTTACTGACCCCCTTCTTCCGGTGGACGAAGCACCGAAAAGTGATTGCAGGCGGAAATATGCGGCGTAAAAAAACAGCGTGAAAGATCCGGCAACTGCGAAGCAAAACAAAAGCCATGACGCTTCGGCTACTGCCAAAGCCAACACAATACAACGGTCACTCGCCACGCACCGAACCTCTCCCGTTCTCTTGTCGACCGCCCGTTAGTACGTGCTCAGTCGATAAAGCAGAACTCCGCGCAGATGGCGCAGGCGTAGCGACGCGAGAGCGAGCGACGAACGCAGCGACAGAAATTTTCAGTATCTCGCCAACTGCTTGAGGGGGTTGATCGTCGCATTCGTGCGTCTCACATAAACACGGTGTAGTGAGAAAAAATCATCAAACGCGAATGTAGAATTACGCGTAATTTTTATTTAAAAAAGAAGAGCTCGCACCAAGCGAGCGATCGGTGGCGAGGGTAGAAAAGAATAGACTAAAATAGACAAGCTCGTTCGGTCGTAAGAAGAAATCGGGGCATGGTGTTCGACGTGAGGATAAATACCTCCGATGTAAAATGTCTCTGCATCCGACAGTCGTATATTTAACCAAAAAAAATCTACTGACAAACAGGTGAAGATGGAAGATGAAGCGGACCTCAGGGAACAATTATTTCACAATACCGTCAGGGAGAATATCGTGAGTGAAAAAAAAACGTTTGTTCGACGTCGGATATTAAAATTGCGGATTCACCATCCGCCTGCCCCGTCCAATCTTTGTTCGGGGGAGGGCACCGTTACATTCCTGTCACGTTACTGACGAGCACGGGATATAACGCGTTGGCTGTGGCAACAATTGACGTATCACGTTGAAACACACATTCGTCGGTGAATGACCAAAAAAAAAAATTAAATAAAATCCTCACAGCGATAATATAATTTTTATAGGAATCTACCTATAGATTACCTTCCACATCTATCGATCGCGCCTTAACCCTTTGAAGCACGGTGATTCACAGGTTGTACACCTTTCCGTATAAAAAAAAATGCATCAATAATCAACCGATGGATTTGAAACTTCACACTTGTAAAAAAAATCTATACTTCAAAGGGTTAACGACGATACAGAGAAAGTATTAGCAGAAAAAAAATGAGGCTTCATTATTGAGAATTTTCGTGCTGTCTCGTTTACCACGACGAATGCAGACGACACGTAAAACCGAGCGGCCGAGTGCATTGGCACTTGGAAAACGTTGTTATCTGGGACGACTCTTCCTCCCCAGGCTATTTTCTAACGAGGCTATCGCTCGTAACACGACCCAATAAATATTTTCCTCCGCTGTTTCTCTCCGTAGCAAATGGGGAGAAAAAAATAGTCGCGTGCCTTACGCGCAATGGATTACGATCCGCGAAATCGTGGCCCAGACAAAGCCCCCGTAGTATTCGATTATCATTCACTTGCCGACATTCGGCAGAGGCGGATGACTATATTTTTTCAGATAAAGTCTCCGGTACAAAGTGCGAGACATGACAGCGAAGAATACACGGTGTAGAAATTTCACGGGCCTACCCCGTTACGTTATCGTCCTTCATTTTTGATCGTTGACCCCGGCTATTTCTGCTCCTCGGTCTCTTAACTATGTACCGTACATTCCCGTTGCACACCAAGTCCAAGTTCTCTTTTCTCCATTTTTTTTATTATTTTATTTTATTTTATTTTTTTTTAAGAAGGCGATCCCGCGCCCAAAATACTATTATCGTCGAGCTACGCTGCTCGCAGACGACGCTACGTGTCTCAAGAAGCGAGTTCACGTGCGACGTAACAAGGGAAGGGGGGGGGGTGTGAAATACTCGTGCGAGAGCCGAGTCAATGCTTCCTACGAACAGCTGTCGATCTCGGTATATAAAAAGAAAAAATAAATTCTCTCGCCTCGCAGCATCGAATTCTTCGGATGTTCGAACTCGAAGATTTTGCGCCACGAAGACAATTTGCATTCTCAATGCGCATACTTATGCGGCACGCCTCCGAGCGGAAATTGATGAATTAAACACTATTCTATATTCGAACTACTGTCACGTGTGTCATTCGAACTATCGTGTAACTGGAGAGTTACAAAATTGCTTGCTTCCTGGAGACAGCGGGAAAGGCTTAGCATTGTTTTCCAACGTTTGCTTGAGTTCTATTCGACCCCCCTTATCGCCGACTCGCGTAGAGTTTATCGATCGAGAACACACGTGCTTTTGTGACTCGCGTCACCAAACCACCGACGCGAAATAATGCTATAATAATGTTACTTGGCTCGACAGCGCGACTTTCGGATGACGCATTCGAAAAATATAACGTACACAGTAAAAAATAATTTCGTTACATCGGAATACACGAAGTTTCGTAAAAATAATTTTGTTAAATAAGTGACGAGCTCGTTTGTTCAGGTTTGAATGTACAAACCTGTTCTTCTATTTCCGGTGTCATAATTTTAGTTTGTACTTTTATTCGTAAAACTATAACCGGTAGTGCGATCGGTAAATTAACAAATAAAAAATTGTGGACTTTTGTGGACAATAAGACGTTGTAAAAAGTATACATTTTGTACGAAACATATACCGTCCACAGTACATTAGTACATTTTGTGCAAAAACTTTTTCTGACGCGTGTGAGTTTGCAGAACGAGCCGCAGGCGAGCGTTGCAATCACACGAGTTCAGAAAACGTTTTTCCCACGAGTATCGTACAAAGTTTTATTTGACAAGGTGTGAAAATGGGGGTTTTTTCCCTGACTTCGCTGAAATAACCACATTCCTTGCGTGCAATACGGACGGAAAATAGCCCGTTATTGACCGAAAATTGACAAGTAAAAAATTGTGGACCTACTTGTAAAAAGTACAATTTTTTTTTTTTACTGTGTACGCAACACTGAGGTCAATTACACGGCAGATACGTAAATCGCGATCCGGGGGGTCAAAATGGTACTTAACCGCACGTGTGTCGTTTCGCAAAGTCAGTGTAAATAAACATAGCAACGTTCCATTGGCAGATTGCCAATGGTCGAATTAAAAATAACACTGCCATTTCGACGAATCGAAGTCGAAAAAAGAAGATTGTCGTTTGCACGTTAAAAAATTCAGTACGTAAGCGTTCGACGGCTGGCCTAGAAGATCGATCGACATTGTCTGTGCGGCAGGACGGAGAGAATCCTAGCACGCGAGTGATGTAGTTCACGGACGCGTGACGACTTTTACGCGAGAATCTCGCAATTAGATCGTTGCAGCCTCGGTATGGCCATTCGGCGGACTCGTTCGTGATAACTTGGTGAGCGAATTAGCAATCCCGTGATTCTGCGGCAGCTGTGCATTACGCTTCTCTTCCACGTGCGTCGTGCCGCTTCGGCTTATGAATATTTATATGACTCGTGCAATTTTACATGTAGCCGTTGCGCCCACCGCACGATAAAAACCTTTGTGTGCCACAATGATTAATGATTGAAAATTTTATCTCCGCGGAAAGCTTCGAGTAAAATAACAATAAAAAAGATAATTAACGATTATAGTTGTTGAAGACTGTGACCGATGTGAACACTTTTCTTCAACACGCTGCGGGCTTTGGAAGTGTCTAATTTGGGAATCCTCTCCTTCGCGTTTTCATTGAAGAGACTCAATTTTACGTTTGGAGCCTCGTCGGCGCCCTCTTCAGAATAGTTATTTGTAGAGTATAAAGGAACTCCCTTTGACGCGTGTGAAAATGCGGCATTTACACAATGTTTTCTAACAAATTCACGAAAATTATGCTTTTCGTTTTTGGGAAGTGTGCGCAGAAACATACTTTCTCGCACTAGTGCAAGAAAAAAAATACGCTTTTGTATGCATGTGCAGTATTTTTTTCGCACGTGATGTGAAAATTACTATTATTACACTCGGTGTGAAAATAGCAGTTTTACTGCTATTTGCACGCTTCGCGTGCGCAAAAACCCCATTCACACCTTGTGAAGTAAAATTTGGTACGATACTTGTGCGAAAAACTTTTTCTGACGAGTGTGGCTTTGCAGTACGATTCGAAAGCGAGTGTTGCAATCACACGAGTTCAGAAAAAGTTTCTCGCACGAGTATGGTACCAAATTTTACTTCACAAGTAGCAAAATGGAGTTTTAACGCGAAGCGTACGCAAAACTGCATTTTTCGCACCAAGTGACGTAAAGTACCTTTCTGCGCTCACTTAACAAAAAACGGAAAGTGGGATTTTACGTGCATGCGTCAGAAAAAGATGTTTATTTCATATGTGATTGAATTATTAATAGATACGAATCGCTATATTTTCTAACATATAGAGTGCTTAGACTACACCATATAGTTAACCTAACGTCTTTTTTTATTCCTCCCTAAATTTTGCCTAATAATTACCCGCTTACTTCTGTTGTAATTATTGCGTGCTCTTGTAACAATTAAAGATTAACATAAATTTGTCTTCGGGTAGATCAGCTTTCCCCGTTTGCCCTCTGTCCGTGCCCGTCTGACAAAAACGTCTCTCGGATCGTGAATACGTAACGATATAAGTACAGCTCGCTTAGGAGCGTGTTGAGTCGCCGTCGGGTTTCCGAATACATTTCGTCGATAAGCCGGAAAATACCGGTAATTTACCGATGACCTACGAGCTATAAGATAAGTGGTGTATTACGTGTAGCCGCTAGGTACGCTGGAATCAATGTCGCCAGACAAAAGTTTTGAGGTTATGGCGCTCGATCGATCGACGATACTGTAACAAGTGGCGCGCTCCAGTTTCGCGTCCACTCTTACTGGGGTGCACGATGTCTCGAGGAGGCTTTGTCGTTAATGCCGTAAACAGAATAAACCGGAATGCGTCGCAGCTCCGAACAGTGGCGTGTCGGCGCTTCCATTCCACAAATACGAACAACATGGATTACTTGTTCGGCTTCGATCGCCAGCGGGCTTCGCATCGGCGACCGTGAAATGAAAACGTTATTTCACTTCGATCGCCGCCACGGGCATATAACGCACGCGATTTTCACGCGACGCCGAGTCGAGTCCAAGGTTTCGAGAACGCGCCTCGCAGACCCGAGAGACGCCGCTATAAACCGGTCGATTTCGGGTTCAACGCTTGCCCGTTGCTACGTCGCCTGTTCGACTCCTGCGGATCCTTTCTTATTCTTCCTTTTCCTTTTCTAGTTTCTCTTTTTTTTTTTTTTTACTTTTATATATACCTTTCGTAACGCGTCTCCAAAGATAGAATACCGGCAACGCGCAGCTGAGAGCTTCGAATGACCCGCAGCGCCCTCTGCACCCGTCTTTGTACTTACCGGGCTCGGAATAAATAAACGAAATATTGTGGGAATGCCGACGCCATTGAATGAATTGTGAGCTTACTGTGAGGGTGCCGCACATGATATCTTGGAGAATTATAATATGTAGAAAGAAGTGCATTTATGCATTCTGAGTATGGGAAATTGGATGGGCGATGGCGAGCTTCAAGCAGTAGGGGAACTTTATAAGCTACTCTGCTCTTACTTTGTGATTACCGATGGGAAAACAAAATTCCTGTTGATCACTGTTTTCTTTGACTTTACGTAAAAAATATATATATGTATTTTCGACAAACGCTATCTTTTTTTTATTATAAAAAAAAAATCTTTTTTAATTTATAAAAAATTGTCGAGGATGTGAAGCCTGCCGAGAGCACCGGCCGCATAAAATTATGTGGTTGATCCGAATAAATTATTGCGTGGAATAAATAAACGGAAAATTGTAGGAATGCCGACGCAATTAAATTAAACGTATGCTATTCTGAGCACGCCGCAAATGATATATCGGAGAATCATAATATGTAGGAATAAGTCTATTCTGAGTAGAAATGTTTATGCATTCTCAGTGTGGGAAATTGCATAGGCGATGGGAGGTTGAAGCAAACGGAAAACTTTATATCGGAAAAGTTACTTTGTTCTGACTTCGTCATCACCGAAGGGAAAACAAATTTCACGTTCGTCAATGTTCTCTTCGACTGTATGTCAAAAATGATATAAAATATTTTTGAGAAATATATTATTATCTTTTTTTTATAAGAAAAACTTTTTTTAAATTTATATTGTTATTCTCAAGAGCCGCCGAATGCGCTAATAACATAGTCGCATAAAATAGTGTTGTTGAGCAACGCGCCCGAATAAATTATCGCATAAAATAAATAAATAAAAAAATGTGGGTATGCTGACGCAATTAAATTAATTGTATGCTATTAAAAAAAACACAATAACATCCTTTTCGAAAATGAATAAAGAAACAAAAAATTGTGAGAACGCCGACGCTATTACATTAATTGTATGCTACCGTGAGGAAGCCGCAAATGATGTCTCGGAGAATTATAATATGTGGAAACAAGTGCAGTTGTATATTCTGAGTATGGGAAATTTTATGGGCGATACGAGGTTGAAGCGGACGGGCAACTTTATAAGGTGTACTTTGCTCTAACTTTGTCATTACCGATGGGAAAAAAATGTCACGTTGGTCAATGTACCCTTTCATTTTATGTAAAAATGTATATAAAATATTTTCGAAAAGAATATTATTGTCGTTTTTATATTTTTTAAATTAATACATTTTTTACAATATTTTTTAAATATATTATTTAAATATTTTTTTTGTTATTTATAAAGTGTTCTGAAGGGCGCGGAGCCCGCTGATAGTGCCTGGCATAGAATTATGCGGTCGTTGAGCCACGCGCCCGAATAAATTATCGCATGGGGTACTGCGTATGATTTATTCAATTCGTGGGAGAACGCAATCCTAGCGCTCATTGCAGCCATCGGTTTATTCGACATGTATCGTACGGACCGCGTACTGAGTCATGCCAACGAATGTATTTTTACGTCGAGCCTTCGACACACGCCTTCGACGTGCGCGTCGTTCGTTGTTAATCATTCGAATCGAACGAAACACCGATTTTATTTCCTTGTTTTATTATACACGTCGTGCATTAAAGTCGGTTACGCGAGATCTCTGCCTGCGAAATCGGACGCCTGCGGTTTACCCGAGAAACTACAAGAGCCGTGTAATCGAATCCCATCGATATCACCAATCGTCTATTCGAAATTATATAATTAATAACTATGCCTATGAGTTGATTTCGAAATATTCAATTTTTTGTTTAAATTCTTAATTTTTAAAAAAAATTTTTTCCAGATATTTCTCCTGCTCTTTCTTCTCCTCTACATCTCGAGTTACGCACTGATAGCGAGATTTCGACGAAGGGATCGAGAAGATTATTTTTCGGTCGACGAGGATGAGGCCACAGTCTACAGAATCAGCCTCTGGCTGTGCACCGTCGCTCTCGCCGTGTCGGTCGGCGCTACCTTGCTGCTGCCTGTCTCTATCGCCAGCAATGAGGTCCTCATCCTCTATCCGAACAGTTACTACGTTAAGTGGCTCAACAGTTCGCTCATACAAGGTGAGCGGCGGAGATTGTCGCTTGAGTGCTAAAACACTCCTTTTCGTCATTTCCTATTCCATAAAAAAAAACTAAATCGCAACATTTAATAAAATTATAGAAGATTCAATTGTCATATTGCTGTATCGATATCGGGTAATTTATTACTAGGAAAGTTTAGACTATATACGAATTCAATTTTATTATTAAATAATTATTATTTTTTTTTTTTTTTTTTTTTTTAGTTCGTTTCTACATTTTTTTGAGCGCCAACGCACCCATTTTCTTAATTTGCTATTCCATAAAAAAGACAAATTAAATACCAATATTTAATAAAATTGTAGTAGATTCCATTATGATATCGCTGTATCCACAGGTAATTTTCTACTAGAAAAATTTGAACTATATACGAATTCAATTTTATTATTAATTCCATTTTTATGCATTTTCCCCATTTTTTTTCCCCCAATTCAATTGTTTTTAATCATTGTTTTCTTCGACAGGACTGTGGAACCACGTGTTCCTCTTCTCGAATCTATCGCTGTTCGTATTCCTACCGTTCGCCTACCTCTTCACGGAGTCGGAGGGTTTCGTCGGCCACCGCAAGGTAACGATCGCTCAACAGCCCGGATATTGTGAATAATCGAAGGGGGTCATTATTTGATCGATATTGTTTTCTTTTTACTACCAGGGCGTGATGGCGAGGGTGTACGAGACCGTGACCGTTCTCTGTTTGCTGGGCACTCTGGTACTCGGAATGACCTACGTCTTGTCGGCTCTCATAGACTATCAGAAGAGCAGTCTCCACACTTTGCTCAGTAAGCCGTTATGACATTGTGTATCGGACGACACCGACATAACGCCGGAAAATCCAGAGTTGTTTTTTTTTTCACTGGCGGACGTACCGTCGACAATCGTTGCTGTCATGCGGGTGTGCGCGTTCACTTCCGCTTGCGCTCCGAATGGCCAGGCGAACAACTCGATCCTCGTGTATATCGGACCGTGCACGCTACACCGACTATTATCGTGGCCGTTCGGCCGCGAACATCGTTATTCACTATCCCATCTAGGTGTACCGTTGCTTTAAACTGGTAATTTTATTTTTTTGATCTTTTTTTTGCAGATTTATGGAGTTACTATCTACCCTTTTTGTATTCGTGCGTTTCCTTCGTTGGAGTGGTCATGCTCTTGCGTAAGTATATACGTGCCACAAAGGTGTTACAAAAAAAGCGAAACGGCTCTTAAGCAGGAATGGCTGTGACTTGAAAATTATTCTGCCCGTGAACAGTGTGCACACCTGTGGGATTTGTGAGGCTGTTCGGCGTCGTAGGTTCGTTCCTCGTCAAGCCTCAGTTCCTCAAGAATTTAGACGAGGAGTTTTTCGCCTACAGAATGGAGGAAGACTGCATCAGCAGGAGGTTCGTATTATAGACGGCGGCGCGGACCGCTATGATTTTTTGTTTCCGTACTAACGGGAACAAAAAATTCTACAGTCACGGTCGATCAACGATGCATTTTCACTTCCGAATTTTTATAAATTTTTTATTTCGTCGTTTCAGACTGCAGCACGCTAAGGCTACGGGAAAGTCGTACGTTTCGCCAGTGCCTATGTCGCCACCGAACTGTAACGGGAGCATCGACGACGAGGAGGAACTACTGAGCCCTAATCCCGGCCTGATGTGCCTGAGAAACGGCGCTCTACAACGTGGCCTTACCCAAAGACTAGAGGAAGTTCAGATGAGGAGAAAATTATTGGACGAGCAGAGAAGAACGTGGTGGGTCAGACGTACTTTGCTCTATCCACTCGCCATGCTCGCGCTTTTCGTTTTGTCGACCGCAACGGCTCTACTCGCCGTGCAAAACACCCTCGAACTGCTGATCGGCATCAAAGCTCTACCGTTGAGCACGAGGGTTAGTGGTTTTTTTCTTTACTTAAGTGAAATGTACATCACGTTTTGATTTTGATGAGGCTGAAACTAGCCGCCAAGCTTACCAGGCTTAATAGTTTGAAAAAACTTATTACTATGGATTGTTGTGACCAATGCCATTTCTAAAAAAAAAATTAAAAATGCAAAGAATTAAGTATGAGATATCAAATATCCCGCGGCGCCCCGACCAAATTGTTCATCAGCCTTTCTTATTAGAAATCCTTGTTGCAACGAATTGCAACAAGTGCCATTCGATCAGGCACATCAAAATTCACACGAATGATGTATTGAAATTAAAAAAAAAAATGCATAGCTAGGGTCCAAAAAAATGTACACGATGCGCCGCCGTGACCGGCGCATGAAGTCCCAGCCGTAACTACTGTCTGTTGTTCTTGACGGCTAGTTTCAGATTCATTTGATTTCGTTCATACCATAGTGAAATTTTTATATATTTTCAGCAATTCACGCTTGGAATAAGCTCGCTGTCGAAGCTCGGGCCAATCGGAGCAGCGGTCGAAGTTGCGGTTATCCTGTATCTCGCCGCTACGAGCGCAATTGGGCTCTACACGCTTCCGGGTGTTCGAAGGGTCAGACCGAGATCTCTCTCCACTCCGCTGACTCATATAATAGCGAACTGCGCTCTACTCCTCGTTCTCAGTTCGGCTCTGCCGCTACTCTCTCGAATACTGGGTCAGTGTTACAAAACCGTCGTCATCCCTGACTCGGCAAGTACCGAAACCTTATTTCACGGTGCTCTAACGATCCGTCCTTTCAGGCATGACAAACTTCGACCTCCTCGGTGACTTCGGTAGAATCGAGTGGCTCGGAAACTTCAAGCTAGTCCTGTTCTACAATCTTATTTTCGCGACGGCGGCGATAACTTGCTTGGCGACAAAATTCACAGCGACTGTGAGAAAAGAAATTTATACCAGGCTCCGTAGCAGTCTGGTAGGGATATTTCGTCTCGAAGGCAAGAAAGGCACCGCGGCTATGTTCACCGCAAAGGAAGATTAGACTGATTTTTTATATATTAAATAATATAAACGAAAAAAGAAAGGAGCAAAAAAAGACGCTGTTCGTTGTATAAATATCGAAATAATCGAGGAGCTACGGTGAAACGCTTCTCGTCTGCAATTACGAGTGATTGCAATCCTGTCGAATTTACGATGAGGAGGGGAGGGGGAGGGGGGAGAACTTTCCCAAAGATATTAAGAGAATTAGAGGTAGATAAATTTAGTGATAAAAAAATGAGTAAAAAATTCCGTGAGTTTCGATGAGTCGTAAATGAATAGACGTTCAACGAGCCAATCAGATAAAAACGGTAAGAATTATTAATCCACGCCGGCATGCGAATGGGCCGGACGCAGATTTGTCACGAATTGTCAAATTTTATGACACTGCTGTCGTCACGTGTTTGCTGCGAGATAATCGATATTTATTATGTAATTCATTGCTATGTTAGTAATTATAATTATTTATACAAAAAAAAACGAAAAAAAAAAATTAGAAAATACACACGTGTCCCGCGCATAAACGGAAGTATGTAGTTGCGACGGTGACGATCCAGTATTGTGATAAGAACACACGTGCGAGTGTGCGAAGAGCATTAGCTTGTTTGAATCGATTTTGCATGTTCCCCTGTTCGAACGCGCCTGTGGCTTCTGTCGACGAGCGTATTTTAGTTTTCTTTTTTTTACATCGAACCTCGCATCTTAAATTCGGGTTTCTTCACTTTGCGAAACGTCTTGAATCAATGCTCTTCGAGCGCCGGGGGTGAGAGTCAAAGGACCTCGGACACTTCGTCCCCGTTGGGTATAAACATTTTATCCTAATGTTTGTAAACTGAAACGAGACTCTTGTCGAAGACATATTTAATTACACGTAAGAGAACTAATGTTTATCGCGTTATCGGCTAATGTTTAAAGGCAATAACGTTGACTAAAAGAACGCCCGCGTACGTTACGACGCTTCGGTGAGAATGGCTACTGATTTCCAACCCCTCTCCGCTCGCCCCATTCAAAACGTCACTATCACGCAACGAAGTTATAAATTAGATGCATTTTTTTATATTATGCATATCAATTGTAAATGCCGAATATTTTCAGCACTCAGAGTCAGTGCGTTTCGGATATGAGTTATCGAATAAAAAATAATAATAATGAATATAAAAAAAAAATTATTTGTACAATGTGTAAGTCCTAATCGAATAAGTTTTCTAGGTATTTTGCAAGAATTTAATGTGATACGTATCTCGTCAATCAGGACAATATTAAATGTGAACACTGATATTATACTGTTATACTCAACCGACGCGCCGTTAAGCGTTTCCGGTACAATTAAACTATGCCTCCGACGCGGGGACGATTTTTGAAGATAGATTCTAGGGTAAAAATTTTATCATCGACATTACAGACTGACGAATATCGTTGCGATCATATTCTCGATTGGACTTCGTTAACTTTGTACTGCGTGCGATCGCATAATTTTTTTATTCAGCAAATGAAAAAAAAAATACAGAAAAAGAAACGAAGATTAACGATCCGAAGTAAACGTCTTAATCGAGAATTATTGTAGTCTCATTGTATCTTCCCGACACATGTTCGACGTGAAGATGATATATGGTTGTTTGATAATGGTCCTTACAGATACCCACATAATACGCACACAGCATATAATATCTAGCATAACAGGGAATAAATAAGCTATGATGAGCCATACCGTTGAAGAGAGCGTTCTCTATTTTTTTAACTCATTTCCCGATCCCTAATCGATTGAAATCGACCTCAAGAAAGCGAAGAATTAATTACGAAAAAACCGTCACAGACTTGGAAAAGAAAAATTATTTTCGAGTCATCCAGTGGATTCTCGACGAAGGTAAAAAACCTCTTTCCTCCCCCCATGCGGCCTGAAATATTCCAGGAATATCTTCTTATCCCGACGAAAGAGCCCTTCCGAAGTATCTTAAGTTTCCTTAGCTCCGTTAGATCGACTACAGTCGATTTTTTACCTCGAAAAACATCAATCTGCATCGCAGTCAGATTAACGAGAATTCGTCGGTACGAAAAAAGATCATAGACATAGAAAAAAATCAATAATATTTATTTCCGACTCATCCGGTGGATTCTCGTCGACGATCCAACGACTCTTCCTCATCCTTACGCGGCATCAGATATTCCATCAGTATCTCACTATCGCGATGAAAGCGTACGCCCTTCCGGAGTATCTTAAATTTTCCTGGTTCCGTTAGATCAACGACTGTCGATCCGACCCTCTGCGATTCCATCAGCATCTGTTTGTTGGGCACGTCGTAAAAAATCGGTCCCAACTGGGGCCAGAGTGCCGAGAATTCGTCGGGATGAAGACTGCTCGGTTCGTTGCTAACGTTAGCGCTCGTAAGCGCGAGCGGTTGGCCGACGATTTTGCAAACGTGTCTGATGAACTTGGCTCTCGGCACTCTGATGCCGACGCTGTCGTGTCCGGGATTGAGGGCTCGATTGAGGGTCTTTTTCCGCTTCAGGACGACCGTTACGGGACCGGGCAGCAGATCGGTGAGCAAGCGTCTCGGCACGTGATCCGTTTCCGCCCAGTGCTGAATCTCCGTGACGCCGCTCAGAGTAATAGCCAACGGTTTCGTTTTCGATCGACCCTTTATCGCGTAAAGATTGTCGATGGCCTCCTTGCTCTGTGCCAATGCCGCGAATCCGTAAATCGTGTCCGTCGGTACAGCAATTACTTGATTCTTCTTCAGGGCCTCCATGGCGACGCAGGAACTCCGCAGCCCTCCGCAGAACCAGTGTTGCTCGTTGGGTAGCCTGCTCAATGTTTCGATCACGTGATTCAAGGTGTCCGTCACCGGGCCTGGATAATTCACCTCCATGCTTGTTTTCCTCTTTTTGACAATAGTGCTAAACTGCGTAGCCTGTTTCCCTCCGTTTATATCTATTCGCGCCAATTGTGACCGCACTGCGCGTTGCAACATTTGTAAAACGTTGTCATAGGCTCGTCGGCCGACCTTGTTTGTATTTGCATAAAGTACGCTCGAGGGTGGGCGCACTTTGGACAGCGCTCGTCAGTCGCGTCTACGTTCTCCCAAGCCGCAGCACCGCCAAGGACGTCATCGACTTCCTTCAACTTCGGGTAAGAGCGACTGCTCACTTTTCGCGCTATGTCGAATATGTACGGACAGGTGTTGCAGGCGAATCTCAAGCCTGACGATCCTTCCTCGACTCGCAGGACGTTACCGCAGGTCGGACAGAACATTAACATTATACTCCGACTTTTCTTCGTGGCTCCTGGAACACGAAATATTGTTGAGGATGATCGGCCTATCTCGTGGGATCGGATCACATGAAAATAATGCATCGGACATCGATTGCATACGGTTTCCGGGGAGATTGCGTAATAAGAATAATAATTGCGTTACGGCGTGTTGTCGATTTTCGATGAAAAATTTGCCTCGGGTAAATAAAGGCCGGTTGAGAGGAAGTTGGGCGATTAATCGAAATTTATGATCCCTCACCTGTAAGCAGTACCGAGGTCCATTAGTCGGAGCTTTTTGGACAATGTTAATCCGGAAAAACAGAGGAATAGCTGCGGGAAAATCCTTTCCTGATCGACCACGTGAGCACAGACAATTAACGTCGGCGCTCCATGACGCATGGAGCGATTTTGCGATCGGAATAAATATAGCGTCGTTCTCTGGTTCCGCCACCAGATGGAGCGGGCGTTGAACGCCGACTTTAGGTGCGTTCTCGAATGCCGTTCTGCTTGCTCTATAAAGTTTGCCATACAACATTGATAAAAAAATTAACCATTTATACCATTCGTTTGGAGTCCATTCGTAGCGTACTTAAAACATTTGATAATCAACCGTTTATTCACAATAATTAAACAAATAAATAAGGCCCAAAGTTGGCAAAAATTTTCTTTTTTGTTCTCAAATTGCTTCGAATAGGAGTGAATCGACGCGGAATCATTTGGTGGTCAAGAATAATATAATTGAAACTTTTGGTAATTAAAAGTTTTTAAGAGTAGGAAAAAGAAACAAGCTTCTACAAAATGTGACGACAATAATGCAAAACCCCTTTCGCACCCACCAAGGAAATAAAAGAATTTACGCCTCTGATAATTACGTCGTAGCTCTCCGAAGTCCTGCCCCAAAACTCAATTAAAGTTGTTGTTTTTTATTGAAAGAGTACACAGCGTACAAAAATATAGTAAGGGTTTGGAAGCCACTGTCCGATCTAGCCACTTATATAACAGTTAATCAAGGGAACTATCTTACCAACTGAGGACCTAATGTATCGTAGTACGGTATATACACGTATAGGATCACGAGCTTTTGTAATATGATTTACAAAACCTTTAATGAAAACCTTTAAAAAATAAACAAAAAATGTGTTTCTTTATAAGTAATTTAATTAAAGTTGTATGGCTAACTTTATAGAGCTCCCATCTCTACGCGAACTTCACTGACCCTTTGATAGAACTATCAAGCCGTTGCGACTTCCAGTGGCAGCACCATCCGGCCGTTGCCTTTCCTCACCTGACTCTTCCGAGCCACGCAGTGGCTCGTACCCCAGAGCTTGTAACGATTACCCGTCGATCATTATTTCGAAGTTGTATCCAGCAGAAGCGAGAACATCAGACCCAATGAGACGGCAGGCGGAACAAAAAACGCCGGAAAAAACTCACTGTACATTGTCGGGGGGTTATTTACGTTTTAGCTGTGGGAGTTCTTTTTCCAGCGTTTTTTTTTTCAGGATCCAATGAGACCTATGGCCTATAGTCACTAACGCACTACGCACTAATGAAGTGCACCCGAAGGCGGACTTAGTTTTTTACATTTTTTAGTCGAAAGAATGACCACCAAACGTTTCCATGATACTACTCTTGACCACCAAACGAATCTGTATCGATTGAGCCCTATTTAAAGCAATTAGAAAAAGAAAAAACTTAGCTTGCAAAACTATTTTAGCCGGCTAATCCGTTTTAGCCGGCCAAGCTATATTAGCCGGCTAAGCTAATACAGTCTTGAAGTTTTTTGATTTTTTTTTTTTGTAATGTTACCTGCAACGTATTCCGAAGTATTTTCGCCAGGTGAAGATGAATCCGCCGGCCTTTTTCGCCTAAAGTACAATGCAACATTGAGGGGCTCGATTTTATGCACAAAATTATGCACGATTTTATACATTTGGCCGGCCAAACTATAAAATCCATTAGCCGGATAAAATATTTTTGCCGGCTAGGCCGGCCTATCTGTACAACCCTAGTTCCGACTTTTGGTCCCATTAATTTTTTAAATTATTGTAAATAAACGATTGACCACCAAATTTTTTAATTCGGGTACCAATCACTAAACGACCACCAATAGAATTTTCTAGATAGCAAATTTTTTAATTAAAGTTGTATGGCTAACCTTATAGAGCTGTAGGATAGCTCGGATAGTTTATTGTTACCATCCGGAGGGACATATGTATCCCGTTTACATCACTTTATCATATCAGATGTTTTTTTGCTACCTGGAATACTGCCGCCCGTTTTGAATGGGCATGCGCGTGCAACTCGACGAAGAACGATTACACCTCTTCGGTACTCCTGTTTTCCTGCCAGTTGCGGACAATTTTGACGTTTGTTACGCGACTTCTGCTTCAGCCATCGACGAAAAAAAAATTATTGCTGAAAGTCCTCCTCCCGGTTGATACGGTGATAAAGACTTCGTCAAGGAGGCTCCTAGAATCGAAATGGAACTTCAACTGCGTCGATCCAGGCTTGATGAGTGTTTGCTTGTTGTAAACATTCGTTGAGAGCGTTTACTATAATTTATCGTTACGATCGAGATAATTTCCTGAAGCCGAAGAAGTACTTGAGAAGTAGAATCGAGATACGCTTCGCGCTTAAACGAATAACACGGTCGACGATTAAAATACCTCGACAACGGGTTAACCGAATCGCGAAAGAATATGTAATGGATACGAAAAAAACCTCAGTTTCAAATAGAGACGCACCCCGGCTGACACTGCAAAGAGTTGGTCTTTTTTCAATACAAAACTGCGCGAGATCGAATATATGTGTCGTTCGTTGAAAATAATTTTTATTATTGAATTGAAAATATAAACCTAATTCTTAGAATAATTATTCGTATGTAGTTTACCACAAATCTTAGGTTACAATATTCAATGGACATTGAACGGTACAAAAGCTACGGGTTCGTTTTGTTGTTTATCGATTTTCCTTGTAATTTTTTTTGTTACCAATAAAGAAAAAACGCGAAAGAATCGATGCCAGTTACGGATAAGAAGCGTTATTTAATTCCGATTATGTATTTTTACTCCCTCCGGAGAATCGAGATATAAACTCGATCGAAAATCGTTTTACTGTCCGCGTTTCGTTGAAGCCCGGAGGAACATGGTTTTTTCCAATTCTTCGTCGCAGGATAGAATTCGAGGATGCAGGTCGAATGTTGAATGTTGTCTCGACGGTGTACCCGAAGGCTCGCACATGCATGTTATCTCTAGAGAAACGTACGACTATTCGCGACAGATCGCAACGTCGACGATCGTTGGCATTATAATTCGTTAAAGTTTTCTTATTTTTCCTTTTGTTGTTCTTTTCAAAGATTTTTATTTTATTAATCCCATAAGTCTAAAGTAGTCTTTAAAGTCGTGTACGTGAATGGTCTTGCACAATACAATGGGAATAAATTATAATACTTTGGCTACGCTTGCGGGGTCGAAACCGTGTCTTCAATGCGTGTTCACATATCCTTAATCATTGATTCGTAATGTTTTTTTTTGTTTTTTTTTTCATTTCTCATTTTCTTCCACGTTTCTCCAGCATCTTTCCTTAATAATCGTTTGAGCGAGCGTTTATTAAATCATGGGTGTGTGTGTGTGACAATCACTCGAGTCGTAGACTTGCCTTAACGGTAGAAAAAAATACCCCATCGTGTGTGTGTACGAGAATTAGAAAAAAAGGGTATTTCTCCGTTGTTGCTGTTTTTCTTTTCTTTTTTTAATCCGAGCCTCGGTTTGTCATTGTTTTTTTTTGTTACACAGAGTAGTATAGTATTCCTGCATTTTCTCCTTAGCTTATTTAATCCTTCGACGTTTCGGTAACGGTATATAAAATAGGAAAAAAAACGCATCGTATCGATCAAAGTCAGAGGCCTATCTTTCGCCCGGAATGTACGCATCGTGAATCCCGTTATTAGCGAGGCTCGCGACACGTTTTTCATTTTTTTTCATTTTTTTTTCTCGGAGAATTCCCGAACAGTCTCGGATGCGACATGGAAAAATAGTAACATCCGAGCCTTCGGAGAACCTTCTTTTTAGGGGTATGAATGATAGCGGAATGCATAGTTTTAATAACCCGCGTACGGCGGGGACACGAGACCGGTACGATCTCCGATTAGATATCAATTATTCGGAGACAGTTCCGGTGGGTAACCCTCGCCGCCGTCCTAACGCAAACTTTCCACGACAACGCATATCGAACGCGACTCGCGGGATCTCACGAATAATTACGCAATGGAATAGTGGAATTTTACGTACGAATGTCGCGTAGGAATGGGGGTAGGGGGGGAAAGAAGGACGATGACGAATGTGTGTTGTGGTATGTGTTGCGAAGTGGTCGTGAAGAGATTCCCGGATCGCGATGAAGTCTCCCTCGGGAGAAACGATTGCGGGAATTAGAAATTAAGAAGATAATACAATAATTAGAAATAGATTAGTTCACACCGTGAACTGGCATTGTTACTCCAATATAGTATAATACAAACTGGCTCTCGAGCTTTGCGAGTACAAATCGAAGATAATCGTTTTCTTTTATCTTGTAAATGTTTTTCGTTTTCATTTCATTGTCTTTTTTTTTGGAATATAATAAAGTATATATAATAATATAAATGAAAGAACCGCGTTGCCTGCTGGCTAGAAGAATGTTGTTATCGCCGCGTGTTCTTGATGTGAACGATGAAGTAGAATGAGGATGCGCGGAGCGAGGTGTTTTTTTTTGTCCCGGTTATATGTATATGTAATCTCATCTCGAGTCTCCGATAATGAAGGAAAAAACGCGCGAGCATTGTGTCCCGTCCGCGATGATTTGTATATTTCCGCAATTGCAATGAGAGTAGCGAAAATTTGTGATATTATTTTTTTGTTTTCAAGCCGCAAGCCGGGACGCGGAAGTTGATGTTACGTCCGCCTGTGAATAACCGCGCGTGTTTCCGCGGAGACAGTAATTTCCGGTCGGTGACCGTTGTCGGAGATGAATATTGGTGACCAAGAAAAAAATACAATATAATCGGGTACGGTGAACGCTCGGAGGATACAATAATAATTAAATCACGACGACGGTATACGCGAAAAGTAATAGGATCGACGGGTATGTGTGTGTGTGTGTGTTCGTTTGTTGTGTCTCCCGCGTGCTCGACGCCTCTCTCTCTCTCTTTCCGTTCGACGGTTCTTCGTCGACAATCGTCGAGCGAGCATATACGGAGACGAAGAGATCGGTTGAGAGCTTAGAAGCACTTCCTGTGGACGATGGATGGGCCGGACTCGTCGTACTCCTGCTTGGAGATCCACATCTGTTGGAAGGTCGAGAGGGAAGCGAGAATCGATCCACCGATCCATACGGAGTATTTCCTCTCGGGTGGCGCGATTATCTTGATCTTCATGGTCGACGGTGCGAGGGCGGTTATTTCCTTCTGCATTCTGTCGGCGATTCCTGGATACATGGTGGTACCTCCGGAGAGGACGGTGTTGGCGTAGAGGTCCTTACGGATATCGACGTCGCACTTCATGATCGAGTTGTAAGTGGTCTCGTGGATGCCGCAGGCTTCCATACCCAGGAACGAGGGCTGGAAGAGGGCCTCGGGACAACGGAATCTCTCGTTGCCGATGGTGATGACCTGACCGTCGGGAAGCTCGTAGCTCTTCTCGAGACTGGAGGATGAGGCGGCGGTGGCCATTTCCTGTTCGAAGTCGAGTGCGACGTAGCAGAGCTTCTCCTTGATGTCTCGCACGATCTCACGCTCGGCGGTGGTGGTGAAGGAGTATCCTCTCTCGGTGAGGATCTTCATGAGGTAGTCGGTAAGATCGCGACCGGCCAAATCGAGACGGAGGATGGCGTGGGGAAGGGCGTATCCCTCGTAGATCGGGACGGTGTGGGAAACACCGTCGCCGGAGTCGAGGACGATACCGGTCGTACGACCGGAAGCGTACAGCGAGAGAACGGCCTGGATGGCGACGTACATGGCCGGGGTGTTGAACGTCTCGAACATGATCTGCGTCATCTTCTCGCGATTAGCCTTGGGGTTGAGGGGCGCCTCGGTCAGCAGGACCGGGTGTTCCTCCGGGGCGACTCGGAGCTCGTTGTAGAAGGTGTGATGCCAGATCTTCTCCATGTCGTCCCAGTTGGTAACGATACCGTGCTCGATCGGATACTTGAGGGTGAGGATTCCTCTCTTCGACTGGGCCTCGTCACCGACGTAGCTGTCCTTCTGGCCCATACCGACCATCACACCCTGATGACGGGGCCTGCCGACGATCGACGGGAAGACGGCCCTCGGCGCGTCGTCACCGGCGAAACCGGCCTTACACATACCGGATCCATTGTCAACGACGAGTGCGGCAACTTCTTCGTCACACATTTTTGGTCTGTGGTGATTTTATCTGTAACAAGAGAGAAAAACATATTAGTTAGTTTTATCTTTCGGATGTAATCTGTGTATAAAATCTATACAAGGCGAAAGGACGACTCCTCCGACCCGGCTTATCTAGCGGTGCCACGTGAGACTCGAAACTATTTAAAATGGCCGCCGTAGCGCGCGAGGCGTCGATGTTCCGATACTGATAGTCATCGAGGATTTATACTTTTGAGAATTATAAAAAAAGTAAAAAATTATAATCTGTTTTCTTCGTTTTTTTTTTAAGTGTAATGCGAAATCTTGAAATAATTCGTGACTGGAATTACTGTTCGAAGAACGGATGAGCGAGAGATCGTCGCGAATTAATCGGCAACGGTCGCCGAGCCGCACCCTTGCCCCGCCCAGCCCCGGCGCCGGTTCAACGGTCGATACTCTCTCCGTACCCTTCCCAGCGCGTCGTTCGGGCGAGATTGTATATTTCGCGAATTAAGCAAAAAACTTCCTCCGGAGAAAGGCAAACAGACCACTGACGAAATCTCCGTTGCGAGAGGCCTCTCCGAGGATTGCCACAGTAAGTAATTTATATATCCATGAAGGCTCTCGAGATAAAGCTTCGGGAGGCTCTCTCGTGACTGAGTATGTACAGCGCCGCTGTATCGCGAGTGGGCGTTGCGGTAAGTATAATTTCCGCAACACTACGAAACACACCGAATAAGGGCCAACCACAAGTGTAAATATATCTCTCCGCTACGACTTCCTACGAAAAACGCGTTTCGGTGCTTCGACACCCACTAACGAACGATTCACGTTTTAGGCCCGCCGACGAACGAGGGCTTAGAGTATCAAGCGAGTAACTTTCGCCAACGCACTGGCCGGCCGGTTTCACTGAAGCTTCGCTAAAGCAGTGAGAGTCGTCTCGAGTGAACTTCGAACGCGAACACTTTGGAAAAACTCGTCGTTGTACTAATAATCCTTTTCGCTTCCCTAAACTGTTTCTAAGTTTCTTTGTATCTTTCGTCTTTTCTATTTAAATGTAAAAGAGTAGCTATTTTATTTTATTTCTCTTCAACTGTTACGAAACTTACGTTTTTCTTTTAAATTCGTGTAAAAAATATGTACAAGTTTAGGACGTAACACTACAGACTGCTGCGCGCACCGTACGAGCTTTGGTTAGCACCGAACACAGAGTGTAGCTTCGCGGACCGGCGAGCAGTGTATTATACGAAGGTGGTAGCGGCGGTTGGGGTCTCTCCCACCGCTCGTCGGCTATCCGGCTACGTCAGCCAATAACGGCAGGACACCCTCGACCAATCCTGGCTTTCTTTACCATATATGGTAGCGCACTGTCACGGAGGGGAATACCCCACCAGGCGACGTCGTCGACATCGGGCGACGCCACGCCGACGCGAATCATCCCCGATTTTTTCCTCCCCCTCCGCCGCCGCCGCTCACCCCCCCCCCCCCCCTCGGACGTCGCCCCGCGTGCGATACGACTCGCGGGAGTGCATCGCGCAGCCAAATTGACCGGAGCACGTCCCTTCCGAACCCCCTTCGACCTCCCCCTCGCGCCACGCGTCATCCCCGCGTGTGCGAAAACGCCGGTTGTCCTGTGTCAATGAAACTTCTTTTTTTTTTTCTTTTTTTTTTACACGAATGAAAAATCAGATCCCGATGCTACGTTATTCCGTAATTTCGATGAGCTATCTAAGATAACTTGTACGAGCGGCTTCCGGTTTCGCAGCATAGGACAAATAGGAAAGATGATCGATGAATGAGAAATATCGTACAGATTCGTTACGTCGTGCACGAACGATATTATCGCGAATCAACGATGGTGAATAAACATTTTCCGGGAAGCGAGCTCCGCGATATTGCGCGCGTCATCGTTGTGACAAAAAGTTACATGGAAAACGCCCGTACACGCTCGAGGATCTCGCGACGACCTTCCGGCACGCGACGAGACTCTGTACTCGTGGGAGGAATCGTTTTGTTACGTTGCCGAAAGATCGCATAAAGCAACGATTTATTCTACAGGAAATACGTGTTTCTTTCTTGAGGGGGGAGAGGCTGAAAAAATATTTACGAGTTCAGGCAGATCGCCTTGGAGATAGGCATAACGGAACAATGACCTTCCGAGAAATTCCCGTCTCTCCTGCGCATACCTGAGAAGTCGGGCGACGATCCAAAAATGCGATAATACCCGGCAGGGAGTCCGGAAAAGCGTCGGCTAACGGGGACAGTGAACTAATCTTGTCCTACCCTGACTCTTCAAGTTCAAGCTTTCCTCGGCGTCGTTTCGTAGAATTTATAAATGGAATCGTACTACGAGCGATAGGTTAGTGTCTCTGTTAACCGCGGACGAAAGAGCCAAGCGTAAAGCCCAAGAACCAAGGAGAAGGAGACGGAGCGAGGTAGGCTAATAATAGTCTGCCACGTCTTCGACCACCTTGCAACTCTACGACGCGACCGAGTACTACTGACCACCTGCTGACCTTCGCGACAACCTGACGGAGCCTCGGCAGCGATCCGTCTACGATGAATTGTCCGGCCGTTCGAATAGCGAAATGATCGAAACTTTGAAAAATCTTTCATCTCAACGATATAAGCGTATATAGGAGGACAGCAGACAGAGCAACGCCCTGCCACAATGGCGAACGGCATTTCGAGAACCGGCACCGATTAAGCGCGTCTCTACTCTGAAAAACTCGAGAACCTTAACGCCGGTTTTCTAGCATGCTCTGCGAAACCGAAGCCGGCTTTTCCTATGCGCACGCAAACCCATGAAATTCTAAGTTTCTAGAATACGAACAGATTTATCTCTTTTTTTAACATTTATTTTCACCGTTGAGAAACGTTATTTCATCGCATAATTGAAGCTACTGTAATTATGGTTAATTATTGTAGAGACTAAGATTTGCGAAAGGATTCAAGGCTAATGCCACGAGGAGCAGAGCAACGCCCTGCCATCATGGCTGCCGTTGCCGGCGTTCAGGTTAGCCCGGCATTCCCTTTCCATTCCTTCCATTCCGAAAAGTTTTCGATCTATTTATCTTTTCTTTAAATTCTCTACACGATTGTCCAGAACTATCTGTCAGTCTCGTCGGCCAAATATTTACTGTCTCCGCGACCTCGCATGCCCGAACTATCATCGATATAACAAGAAAAAAAAGTTACCAAATATGTGTACAAGACGACTCACCTCTTCACAAAACGAGGAATAACTTCTCGGCTCAACGACCGTGAATTACAGATGCACGAGGTCGTGTGTTTTTGTTAGTTTTAATAATAAAAATTCGTGGCGATGTGTCACGAACTCTCTCGGATGGCGTTAACGCTGCGTGAAGATCGACAACGAACGGTTGCGAGGGAGACTCTCTCGTCAAGTCGAGATCGGACGCGGGTTGCGAGCACTGTGAGCGAAATCGCAGGCCGGCACCGTGACCAGTGGACTTTCCCGTGGGTATGGTAGGTAGTTCCATGACCAATCAAACACGGCGTCTCTCCGTAACTCGATTTATCAATAATATTCGCAACCCATTGCACGGCGATCGCCGAGCATCGTCGAATTATCGTTCCTAGATAAAAATTCATCGGTCATAATGCATAAAAAAGAATTATTTATTATAAATATTAGTGTCATCAGGTAGCTGCCACCCCTCCGGAGTCGGCGAATGGAATCGTCCAGGCCGGTCTCCATCCCCACTACTCGCCACCACGTCCCTTGCCATATATGGGCATAAAACGAATACCGGCCTGCGATTGGTCGACCGGCCGGCTGCCGGCTAGATTCTCCAAATGCCGCTTCAAACTGTACGCGATACGGTGGGAGAAGGATGAAACCATCGTGTCAACGTTACTGATCGAGTGAAAGAGAGAAGGTTATAATGTGCCCTCCTGGAAGTGTACACGGTGTGCGTCGTTGTGAGGGGAACCCTGACTAACCGTCGGAGCCGGTTCGCGTTTATATTGGTAAGAGTCGGTCCCGTGCACGTATACGATAACTCGGCTATACCGAATACTCTACGCACACACTCTCGCAGCCTTCCAGCGCGACGTCGAGCCGTGCGACCGGCAAACCGACGGCCGCACGGTCTATACGGTACACGGTGTATAGCGCGAGTCAGCGATATACGGAGAGTCTTTTACAACGAGTCCGCTTCGCTGCTAATAACTAAGCCAATCGTCATTCCCACAAAAATCCCAATTATCCGTAATTTATTTTTCGGCCTTTGTTCGGGCACGATATAATGGCGGGAAACTAAATCATCGTCTCGAACCGTAGGTTACGCACGTTAGCTAAGTTCAAGCATGTAGAAAGTAGAAAGCCACGTACGAGGCGTTATCGTCACGCGATTAAACCTCGAAACTTACCCGAAAGATACCGGTGAAGCTCCAAGGTACGGCTGAGCGCATAGTTTCGAGCTGAGAGCGATACGGAAAATCGATTCGCGGTTAGTACCACGAGCTCTCGGCGTGAATCACTCGAGTCGTGCCGTTCTCAAAGATCCGAGAAACTCGTTGAGATTTCTGACTCGCATGTGCGATGCGACTCGCTTCCCGAGTTGACATTTCGCGATGATCGACCTTGCGCTCGTCTTTTCGACGCACAGTGACGATAGTTTAGCGCTTTTGACTCGTCATCGGCGGATATCACTAAGGCAAAATACAACACTGTATATACTACAGTACAGTTGCTATAATACGCCGGATAGCCGATGCAACGAGAGGGCCCGAAATCGTTCTCGGAATTTCGTCTACTCTCCCCGCAGGGAGATTCGCGGCCGATGAGAGAGAAAGAGTTCCTTGGGTGTAGCACGAATATATATATAAATGCATGTATATTCATGTATATATCTATACATGCAGCTTCGGGCACCGGGAGAGTGTGCGGGTTTTCGAGAGCTCGGGAGACTCCGTCCGCTTCAAGAGGATATACCTAAAGCGCTTTTACGACGCTGCCGATGCGGTCGCTCCTCGATCGGTGTACCAGAGTACGTAGCAGCATAAACCGATGGTCTCTGCAGTCCAATATTCACAGGGCTTGGGGGCGGGTTCGAGTGTTAAACAGCAGTATAAAGAGAAAAAATTAAAGAATATTTTCGAACGCAAACGACGAGCATAAAATCATGCAAAACCATTGATGAATTGAATCGATCGTATTATATATTTTCATTTTCACGTCATCATACTAACGCAGGAGTCTTGCTGTGTACGATCTACCATAAATAATATTGATCGGTCTATCGATTTATTGAACAAAATTCATTGCTAAGCTGCACTTGGTCGGTTTTTCATCATATGTATCTTTTTTACACACCGCGTTCGAGGGGGTTCGAGGATAAAATAGCAATATAAAGAAAAAAAAAAGTTAAAGTACATTTTTGCAACACAAACGAGAAGCATAAAATCATCTAACACCGTTGACGAGGTAAATCGAGCGCATTGTATTTTTTCATTATCACGCAATACTAACGCACGAGTCTTGCTGTGCACGATCTGTTGTGAATCATATCGATCGATCGATTGATTTGATCGATTCATTGCTAAGCTGCACTTTGTCGGCTTTCAATTTTCCAGCATTCGTCAAAATTATCAAATATTTTCCCATTACAATTTTTTTTTTACACACCACCACGAACTCAGTTTCAACGTTATCGAAAAACTAAATTCGAAGTTTCTTTATTCAATAGGCCCGCATCTATAACTCCGTACCGAAAAGATGGGCCCTTTTCATGCGGACTCCCGTATGCATATATACACATATATATATTCCGATCTCCAAGTCCCGAAGAAAGAATGAATTCTCTGTGTGTCGAGTGTTCGCCGAGACCGAGCAGGGTCCCAGTACCAAAGGCCTAAAAATAGATTCAAGGGCGCGGACACTACACGATGCTGTAGGCGGCAGTGGGCTATCCAGCTACTACGTCACGCAGGGCCTAACAGTCGGGGATTAGTCGCGAAGCCGGGTTCTCGTCGCATAGGCGCTCCTGAGAGCTCGATGTACCGAGCCAGATATAACGAGGGTGTAAAGATCGCGACGTCTCACTTTTTCTCGCTGTACCTCGAAGCCTTTCCCTTCTTTGTCGTGTATCGGCGTCGTTATGAATGTAGCCGAGTCAGCAAGGGCGAGGGTGTGGACGCGGAGCGGAGAGAGAGACAGCGACTACTCGTGGAGCGAGTGCAGCACCGAGCGGCGAATCGATTTTAGGTGCGCAGTCTGCGGCAGACGCCCGGCGAATAGACTCACCACGTGGCGACGGAAACGTCGAAACGCGGAGAGGAGAGACGGAGAGAGAACGTATAACGAGGCACCGAGGCTTTTAAAGGGCGTTCACTGCCGGCCAGACCGTCTAGTCCCCAGCAGAGAGCGGGGCAGTACTCGATCAATATTACCGGTTATCGAGTTGTCTCCTCTCTCGTCTGCGAACACCACCGGAGACGCTTCGACTCCCTCGTTACGTTTACTATTTCACGTCAATATTTCACCGAACGCTTCGTCCAAAGATTTATACACGCTAAAACAAACGATTTTTTTTTTTGTTATTGCGAAAGTACCGGTAATCAATTTCTTGAAAGTAATTACTTTTTTGTAACTTATGCATGAAAAGTGCTACTTTTCATGCTTGCGGAGAGTGGCAAAAGTGGCCAAAGTGGCGCTTGATAGTCAAGTGCACTGCAAATAACCGGCGCATGCGCAGTAGGCTTTGCTGTACAGCGCGACAATCAGCAGGCACGGAGTAGCACTTCTCCTGCATTCGTTAAAGAATTGGTACATTTCAATACGAGTGCGAAAAACTTCTTCTGACGAGTACGACTTTGCAGCACGTGCCGAAGGCGAGGGTTGCAATTACACGCGTTTAGAAAACTTTTTTCGCACGAGTATCGAAAAAAAAATTTCACGTGGTGTGAAAATGGGGGTTTTCGCACGCGAAGCGTGCGCAAAAACCGCCATTTTCCCACCGAGTGTAATAAAATATTATGCGATACAAGTGCCGTGTTGCGAACCATGTAGCGGACTGTCAAGTGAGTCACTTCACAGCGTGCGTATAAAGTTCGCTTTACATATTACTATTTCAAAATAGGTGCGTAGAAAAAAAAAACAAAAAAAAAATATATATAAACGGTTAGGCCTCGTACGAAAATTCCGACGCTACGGAAGAACAGAGCTCGATTCGCAATTACCGTGAACTTATCTGCATGAGACTAAATTTTATCAAGTTATAATAATTGTATTTTGTATCGTACAAACTTCACTCGAGAGAACAAAATTCTAAAAGTGGACAATTTTTTTCTTTCCTAAAGCAGCGCATTGACAAAGACTTGCCGAAGATGAAATTTGATGTCTCGCGGATATCTTCGGGGTCATAATTAGTATGAAACCAAAGACTGATGGGAAACGATTCCGTGCTCCTCTACCGTCGCCTCTCAGAATTCTCATCTGCTGGACGTAAATTCTTGTCAATAGATTTTTTTCAATGAAAATAGGTGCGTAATGTCGCGTCGTCGAATGAAAAAAAAAAAAATAAATAATGATCATTGGTTGGGCTTCGTGCAAAAATTCCGATGGCTCAATAGTTTCGCGTGTTTCGTATGACTCATGCGTCGCGGCCCCGCAAAACAGATGTCACAATTATTGTTGTCCGAGCGACTCTTGGAACTCGCCCAAAATATTTGCCGGCGAGTCACATTTTTTTTTTACCTGTCGCGTCATCTCCAACGCCTTCGATTTCGGAATGTAAAAAAAAAAGAACAAAACATAAATAATTGTTATGACAACAAGGAAGAATCGACTCGAGTACGATCGATCGTGTCGCGATTTTTTTTATGATTCGTTGTGAGAACGACGTTTAAGTTAAAAAAAAAAAAAAAAAAAAAAAAAAAAAAAAAAAATGGTAATTCATTTCGACGAAGAACGTTCCATGGTCTCGTCTCCGTGCCTCGCTTAGTTGGTGTGCCTTGAAATTTCATCCCGATCGAGAAGTTGTATAGAGTTGGCTCCAGGAGAGCTCGAGACACCGAGAGCTTTTCCCGGACGGGAAGCTCTCTCCTTCCATCCTATCGTCCGTCCCGCTCGTCCTGCTGCTGCGGCCGCCGTCGGTGCGTTGAACTTACCGGCGCGGGTATTCCGTATTGATTTCAACGGTACTAGCTCGCGAGCACGGCAGCAGCAGGAGCCAGGAGCCAGGAACAGGAGAGAGAGCCAGACGCAACCTACACGTAGTTCCTACCGTAGTCACTACTGCGCTACGGAATGAAGAATCCACGTGCTCTACGCACACCGACGGTCCTATATCCTCGAGATCGGCGCAGGCACGCCCATGTCGCGGTGGTAATTTTTTTTTATTTCATATTTATTCCCAAATTTATACTCTTAAAGGATCAAGATTTCTCGTGGCAGTATATTATTTGATGTATTATTTATTAATATAAATAATGATTTACCCAAAGTATATATATAATAATAATAATAATTTATAGATATATATATAAAGTGTTTTTTCAATATTTATTCACGATTTTATACTCTTACGAAAGTACAATTTCTCGCAATAGCATATTTTATTTTAGTAGTAGTAGTAGTGGATTTATTAACAATACATAACATGTAACAGTTTTTGACACCTAACAAACATATCTTTTCACACCCAGATAGAAAAATGACGGCACGGCGACGGAACGGTGACGGTACCAATGGTACGATACCTGTTTAAAGGTGCTCGCACATAAAACTACGTACGGAACACAAACGGGCCGTGCCGTATCCACACACAGCCGTGATTGGTTGACGCTCGCGTATTGGTGTCCGATCTGGTCCGATCGACTCGTCTGTGTGACGGAAAACGGCAAACGTTGTTTTACGTGCGAGCACCTTGACGGCACGTTTTTCTATCCGGGCATATATTGTATTGGCTATCGACCACAGTCTTTCAGCCATATTTTAATTTTTTCAATTTTAAAAATTTCATTTGTATAAACGGGCCAAGCCCTTTTTACAGAAAAATTGTACAATAGCGAGTAAGAGTATAGCATAAGCAGAGATAAATAAAAATGGCATAAACCGATACGAGATAGCCAATAATCATAAACGAGCTTATAGGTCTAGCACCGGAGCAACGCGGGAGGAAAACCGTGCGAGGAATTCCAAAGATCTCCTCCAAGTTTGCAAATTGGTTAGGCAAGCGGATAGCACGATTATATTATTTATCAATAATTATTTTTACACAAATTGCATTTTCATTCGACATTACCGGTGTCTCGAATACATTAATTTGCACATACACACATATATACACTGATCGTCGACTTGGGTATCAGCTATTCTCATCTTAATACAAAACCCTGAGTCTGTCCGTACCCGACGATAATCTCTCTCGCTCGAGCTGCAAACACCGAAAGACTGTCCGTAAATAAAATGGTGAAATAAAAATTCAAGTCACAAACGAAATCTACGAGAGTCTCCCGTATAATTTTATCCGCGCCATTTATTTATCTCGAACGGAAGACAATAAAAAAAATGAAAAAAAAAGTTGATCCGACGAAGACCATTATCATCGCTTATATGGAAAATCGACTTCAGGCATGTAACGCAGGGAGGAAGATGACACGCACGAATGTGTCCCGTCTATGTAATCGGTTAATCGTTATGCCAATGGCACGAACGATGCCTTACGCAAGGCCGTTAAGACCTTGACGAGTCCTTATTCGGTTCGTCAAGGTCGAGGCGAGCTCCGCTGTGTGTACACGGGGAGCAGCGTGCTTGGTTCGCCGCCGTTGGCTGCTCGCGGGCCATTGGGTTTTCAGGACAGGTTGATTGCAGTCAAGCTCGCCAGCCAGTCGAGTTGGCAATGGCCACGAGACTCTTTGCCTCTCTAGACTCGCCTGTATACGTGTATTCCACTTGTGATCGCATCTATTAGTATACAACTGTCCTTATACAGATTCAATTCATCGCTCGTCGAGACCGTTTAAATTCTGTGGCCGAAACGAGTTACCTCCGAACTGTCTCTCGTGCGTTTTATCCCGTACGGTTAACGCGGAGTCTGTACAGGTGCTTTTGTACTTGTATCTATGAGTCACGGTATCCGAGGCCTTGTTCTTAATCTACTTTTCATTTCTCAATTTGCGGCCCTCGGCAAGTTTAAGAAAATAATCATAATCATAATCTGGAGTTCATGTTGATTGGACACTCACACCGATACTCCAGATACTCACGGATAGTCACAGATACTCACAGATACTCACAGATACTCACAGATACTCACGGATACTCACACGGATACTCACGGATACTGACAATGCTGCGAGCGCGCGAGCCGCATAACAGCTGGTAATAATAACAATGATGATAATCGATATAGACGAAACATCGATGAGGATGGACGGTACGGAAAAAATTTAACGGACATGTAATGTTCGCAGTGGCTCTCGAACTGCGGGCGTGCGAATGAAATTCATAATGGAATTTATGAAGTCTCCGATAACAGACTCCGGCACGGCTATATTTAGTGTTGACTTGTGATTCTTGGATCGCGCGTGCACGAGCCCCGAAGGTCTACGAGCAACTACTAAACGGCTTTGATGACGCTGAAGCGACGATAAGTCGTTCAGTGGTTCGTTGTTGATGCTGCAAGTACGTGACCGGCCGTTTTTTTTCTTTTTTTTTGCCCGAGAGATACCACGTTGAAAATTCATGGATGATTCAACGAGTTTTCTCGGTGATGTTCGTTCTTTCTATTTTTTTTCTCGATATGTAACGCGGCTAACGAGGCGAGCCAAGAATTCTCGGACGTCTGTCGTCATTGGATGAGGTCACTGTGCGTCTACTCTTGAGTCCCAAGGTACGATCGATCGTAGGAGCGCCCATCGGCAGTCGAGCGTTTAAATCGTAAGCCGACTGCGTTCTTCGGTACGCTTTGGCTGCGCATCGAAAGGATTCGCCTCCGACGCTTTATCGTGGAGAGAAAGAATCGGGAGGCAGAGGGACGCAGGTGGTCCCTCGTCCTCGTTACTCACGGATCAGACTTGTCTTTTGTTCCTTGATTCTTCAATTCTCTCGCCCGTCGTACTCGTCGTCGGTCTCTCTTATTCATATTCTCTCGTCGGTCACCCTTATTCGTCTCACCTTTGTCCCATCGCCGCACAAGATCTTTCATTCTTCTAGGAGATACGCAAAATATACCTTCTGTGAAAGTTTTACTAATTTCTGGAACAATGAAAAAAAATGTGTCTATAATTTTTCAAAGTTCTATAATTTTTTTAATCATTAATTTTGCAATTTGTTTTTGTTAATTCATCGTATTGTCGATTAGAAAAATTATAAAATTGGCACGAAGAAAATCGTACAATTAATAAGAAAATAAATTCTACAATAGAATAGAATAGTAATAGTAGTGAATTTATTGACATTACATAACAGTTTTTTTTTATACCTAACAAACTTATCTCCGCTCATCTATTTTTCGTATCGCCGATTGGCTATCGACCGCAGTCGCCAAAAATGGAATATTTATTTGTTTTTGGTAAAGACCGAAAGGAAATAGAATCCGCAAGAGAAAAGATTGTGGTCTTTTGTGGATGGGCATTTTTTTTTATCGTGTATGAGCCGTTGCTAAGGAAGAACAGAGCTCGATTCGTCGGGAACGAAAGAGTAATGTGGGAATGATTCCTCGCTCCTCTCTTATCGCCTCGGGGAATTCTTATCGGACGTAAATTCTCAATCGGGATCCGGTTTTTTTGAGTGTGTCATCCAGGATGCAGTCCAGCGTGGTTGAAAATTCGCGAGGATCGCTCGCGCTCGCACCGAGCTTCTCCGGCTAGCGTGTGTAATTCACACGCGCACCGTGTTCTTGGATTCTTTCGAAACTGGACACGGGGCCTTGCGCGAGACTCCTTGGCGACCCAGAACAAGCGCCGGAGAATGGGTTGACCGTAGCCACGATATACGCCGAGTCTCTCAGCTTCGCGACGTCTTCAATGCCTCTCTCGTTGTATATTTCAGACCGAGCTCGGACTATCCGAGAAAAGATCTCGCGTGAATCAGCCTGTAGGCGATCGAGCCTCGTTCATCTTACCGGTTATACTTCGCGCGCTCTTGACTTCGTTTCTTTCATCGCCTCGGACGATGTGTGCTACTCGTGCGTGTCAAGGATTCGGAACTCGGTCGCTCGGTCGCGCATTGCCTCGCAAAAAAAATCTCCAAACGGCGTCATCGAATCTCCGATAAAAATAAAAATCGACGATGAAGATAAAGGATCATTCGGTTCCAATTTATAAAATTAGTCGAGTCATATCTTCGAATGAGGAAGATCGCAGCGAATTCCCGAATAAACAGGTCGACCAGCTACACTTTCGTACAGCATAAGAGATACCGATATGGCGCAAGCCGTTGCCACCCAAATCGTCACATTTTTGTGTATACCGGTTTTCGGGATTGAAAAAAAAACCCGCGTTGTTGACCCAGCTGCGAGCGTGAAAAAAATACCGAACGTCTACCACGACTTCGGCAATCCGGTGAATACACTTGACCGAAGAAAATCGACGAATACTTATTTTTTCAATTCGCAGCTCTCCATCTTCCGATCGGCGCTGCCCGCAGCCGCCGCAGAGTGTCGTGTTTTGCGGCGACACCGTCGCGTACGTCCGTGTGCCCGGCCAGAACTTTATCCTGCCTAGAGAAACACGTTCGAGAAACCCGTCGAGCGAGAGACGGAGGAAACACAACCGGCGAAAGAAACCCCAATGAAAAAATAATACGAAGAAGCTCGACGAGAATTCTGTTTACTGTTCGGCCCATTGCTCGGCTGCTCTCGAAACATCTTCCTTCCCCGAGCCGGCGAGCCAGGCGTCCGCTGCAATTAAAGAAGATGTGCGCATGCGCCGAAGACAGCGCCGATTTCACAACGGAGAAATCTCCCTGCTTTCCGTATCTTCCCTGGCCTCTTCGTTCAATCTACGTCTCCTCTCGAACTTTTCTTTGTTTAATCGTTAAAAATAAACAGGGTGAATCGATTCGCGCAAGTTCAATGCCGTGAACCCACGCGATAGTTGAACGACCGGGGACGGCTCCTTGCGCATATCGCTGCGCTGTGTGCCTGTGCCTTACGTTAAAAGTTGATCGACCATGAAACACGATAGCCAATCACGAGGCTCTACGAGATTCCGCTACGTTGTTGCCCTTCGGCATAGAAACGACAATTGTTTTTCCATGAACGACACGAATTCTTCTCGAATATTTACATTACGGTACAAAAAAGTTACAAAGAAGTTACAAAGAATTATTTGTTAATTCGATACGAATCAACAAAGCGAACGTCTTTGTGACTTGCTTTTTTACCGCAACATCCGAGATAAACTATGGATGGTAACAATGTATCTCGGACGTCTCAGTCACGCGCGCCTTAAATAAGATACGCGTAAACGAAATCTAATTGGCTTGACGAGTCCGCGGATACTCAAGGATAAATAACGGCATGAATTTAGGTGAACTGCACGGTTATTAATTAACGCTTCTATCAATCTCAATTAATTCTATTAATTACTTCAATTAGTTGTAGCTTCTGTATTAATTGAATTATCAATTAATTAAAAACTGTGCGTTTCATTGGGGAAAGCAAAATTGTTTCTTTTTTTTAAATTCGATCATGAGCGTGCGCATAGGACAATGAATTGTTGGCGCACGATCAATGATTGGTGCATCTGTCTCGTAGCTTTTCCAACAAGCACGTTAAACTGATATGCGTTATAGGCTCGCCGGCTCTTTCGAGTGCAGTGCTCTCGTTGAGTGAGTATATATATATATAGGCGGCATAGGAAAGTAGGCCACCCAAGAGTTGAGAATGAGAAAGATATAGGCATAGAGGCTAGCAAATGGGGAAACCGAGGTTCGCTCGGTGCACAATAACGAATGAAAAAGTGCTGTATCTGGTGCTGCATACACGAAACTTGGTAAAAGCCGAACTAGCGATATCGACACTCAGCCGGTCGATTCGAAGACTCTCTCCCGGGCAAGCCCGCATAAAATTAAGAACGAAACGTCCAACGTTGCTGGCCGAGTTCTCTCGTCTGCGTTCTGCGGAATCGAGCGTGCGTGTAATGTGGGTCGTTTCGACTGGATACGAAAAAAAAATCTACGTCGATACGTGCGCAAGGTATGCGTATCGCGGAGACACGCACCGACTGCCTGACAGATTGTGGAGAAAACGAACGATGATACCTTTTCCTGTTTTATCGTATTTATCGTTCTCGGCGAGGAAGAAGTGAAGGTAGAAAGGATCTATATATATATATATATATATATATATATATATATATATATATATATATATATATATATATATATATATTGTATACATATATATCCATAATGATTTATATTCAAGATACACTCTCGAGCGTATAATAAACAGCCACTTCCGTTCTACGAAGTTTTAAATAAAGGGACAAACTATCCGTCTAGTGAATTCTCGAAGCGTTCGCCGTACCCAAGGACGCGACTGGCACACGAGCTCTGTTTCCCGCCGGAAATTGCGGGCGAGGCTTCTGTACTCACTCTCGTGTACCAAGTACACCGTCAACATGCAGCTTAATTGCTTCGAAGTCATATTTGTTCTTTCTCTATCGAGTAGATCGTTTTTTTTATCGTATTAATCAACACTCTTATGATATCTAAATATATCTTATATATATTTTGGAAAGTGCTTTGTTTATATGTTTGTCCCATTATAAAAAAAACCCAGAAGGTCCCTAAGGGACCTATTTCCGGTATGACGCCACTTCCGGTCGAAAAAATTGCATTTTCAAACCGGCAGTGACGTATTTCCAGTATGACGTCACTTCCGGACGAAAAACGAAATGTCCAAACCGGAAGTGACGTATTTCCGATATGACGTCACTTCCGGACGAAAAATTAGATTTACAAACCGGTAGTGACGTGGTGACCTGTGATAAAAAAATTGTCGGATTTTCGGTGAGATAACTGGAAGTTTTACTACCAAGTTCAACGCGCTGAGCGTCATCGAAACTATCGGCCGCAGCCGTGCTCGTAAATGCCGCTTAGCAGGAAATCATCGCTGAGATATTCCCGCGAAGTAACGGACGAGTAGTGTCCCATCCGTTACGACCGGTGACCGTGTCACGAATTCCCTCCGAAGAGGCATCGAGTATACCGGAGACTCAATCGAGAATCGAGTACCACAGAGTCCGCGTGTACAGAGGAACTCGGTACATTCGAAGAACGAGCGCAATATGTCAGATGAAAAAGTCTTGAATGAAAGGAGAGCGATCGCCGCTGCGGAATGGTTAGAGTTGAGCATCGAAACAAAAAAAGGTTGGCATTGCTGAATGGGTCTCTGAGCTGCGAGTCTCCGCCGCAGCTCTACGGTGCGTTTGTCGTGTGCCCGGTGAAGAGGCTGGGGAGCGGGAGGAGGAACGCGACGAATGAGTCGGAGAGGCAAAGAGAGAGATACAAAAGAACGAGGGAGAGGGCGATCGTGTAAAAAGTGCGAAGAACGAACGAGCGAGAAAGAGAATAGCCGACGAGACGCCAGGCGTCTCGGGCGGGCGACAACGTCGCCGAGGACGTTCCGAGAATCGACAATCGAAAAATTACACAGTCTCACAACTCTCACCTACTATAATTCGTTATTAAATATTCTTTCCCCGTTCCGCAACACGCCTTCGGCGAATGCCAGATAGCTTTTACTTTTGACTCTCAGATATCAAATTTGCTGTTCTTATTAATAATACTATAGTTGGCTGACGGAATGAATATTAAGAGTGGTATTGAATACGCCAATTGTTGGCCTTGGAATTGATGGAAACACTGAGAAAGGAACCCAGAACAAATTTATGCGAGTATATGAGAGGGTTCGAGAGTATGACAAGGAAGGGAAGCCAGTTTGACAGAGGAAAAATGACACAAGAATCTGTTGCAAGTGAAGGGATAATTAATGACAAAGATAAAGTAAACGAATGGAAAGGAGGAAAGGAATTAGAGTAGAAGTCCTGTTAGTATTAGTTCTGGGAAACGGAAGCGAGGGTCGGAACAGCAAAGATGTAAATGTAAGGAAAAAAAAAAAGTACAACGGAAACTTTGTGATTATTAGCAAATAAAGGATGTAGCTAACATAATATAAAGATAAGTGTATTTATGTAAATAGCAATGCAGATTTACATAAAGCTAAGAAAATGGAAATAATGGCATTACTTACAATAAAATAAATAACGGGAAATGACGTCAGAGGATTGAGAAAAGTAGGGGCAATGTAAAAGGTTGAAGAAACCATACATGGAAATAACTACACTATGTATTAAATACGCTAATTTTTAACGATTATTTTACTATTACTATCGGTAGTACTTTCATACTATTAGGATTTTATTTTTCCGTGAAAAAGGACCACGATGTTGACTCGGGAAGGCACGAGACGCGTGGTAGATCGTGCGCGTGCTCCGCGCATGCGTGTCGCGTTCCACATTTTTCCCAAGTTCAAGTTCGTTTAGAGGTGACGCTCGAAGCCTGCAGTAGACGTTCTCTTACTGTTTGATGGATGTACATAAGCACACGTGTGGCTGTGTCGAGTACTGAAGAGTCATGGGATCTTTGATGGAAACAGTTTGACAGGGACCTTCGTGAGGGGTGGGGAAGGGGAGGGGGGGAAGAGACGCTAAGTAAGTAATGGCCTGAGAGAATCGTTCGCCGGTTTCACCGGTAGTTCTCCCGGTCGTTTCGTTTCTCCCGGGGCCGGTGCAACGGCTCGCACGGGGGAGCTCAAAGGGCGGATATGCATGCGGTAATTAACGATTTGCAATGTAAATGGCGAAATTTCTTCTGCCGCTCGGCCAAAGAACGCACCGCCGCGCGCGAAAGGCGACGGCGGGCGCGCTCGAGAAAGATAACACGGGCTTTTGCGTTTGGCCGCGCATCCGCGTCGCTATAAATTTTATACGAGATTTTACCATTCCATTCAATAACGCACCTCGTATAAGCGCACGTGAGCACACGTATTTATCGCGGGGTTTGTTTTCTCCCGGTGGAATTTTTCGATGAAAAATCTTATGCTTTCACGGTTTCGTGAGACTCTCGAGAGGGGGATTCAATTTTCAAGAGTACTTCCATGGTTTTGAAGAACGATGTTTCGAATCGTCGGGCACTTCGGCGACCTTTTATCCGAAATTATGGATAAGCCGGAGGGACTTTTTAAAAACTGGTCCCGAACACGGATCTGAAAAATCCTATACTTTGATGGTTTCATGTGACTCTCGAGAGGTGGATTCAATTTTCACGATTACATCCGTGGTTTTGAAGAAGGGGCTTGGAGAACGTTGTTGCGGATCGTCAGGCGCTTCGGCGACTTTTTATCCTAAATGCCGGACAAGCCGGCGGGACTTTTTTTAAAACTGGGCCCGAACACGGATCTGAAAAATCTTATACTTCGATGGTTTCGTGTGACTGTCGAGAGGTGGATTAAATTTTCACGATTAATTCCGTGGTTTTGGAGAACGGACTTGAAGAACATTGTTTCGGATCGTTAGGCGCTTCGGCGACTTTTTATCCCAAATGATGGACAAGCCGGAGGGACTTTTTTTTTAAACTGGGCCCGAACACGGATCTGAAAAATCCTATACTTTGATGGTTTCGTGTGACTCTCGAGAGGTGGATTAAATTTTCACGATTACTTCCGTGGTTTTGGAGACCGGACTTGGAGAACATTGTTTCGGATCGTCAGGCGCTTCGGCGACTTTTTATCCCAAATGATGGACAAGGCGGAGGGACTTTTGGAAACTCGTCCCGAACACGGGTAACACGAGGCGAACCGGGAATACGAGAGTCCGCCGAGTGAAGGAGAGCCGACACAGAGGAGAACCTGCTTCTTCGGTCTACCACCTGTCGGCCCGTTATAACCCGCCGTTCGAATAACTCGGCTGTTTCTTGTCGGGCCTTTGCGCGTACACTTTGCCGCACGGCGAAGACCCCGAGCCAGGCTCTCCCGGGCCTGCGCCGACGAATACGCGACGAAGACGATCGTGGACACGCGTCGATCCTTTCGCCCTGGGACTACGTATACATGTAGTTTGCGTACGAGATGTATGTACGCCCCGCGTTTACATTCTCGAGGGCACTGCATGACGACATGTTGGATACATGCCAGGAACGTAACTCGAAAATCTTGGCCCCCGGAGTGTTTCTCTTGGAGATTGTAATGCCGAAAAAAATGGCTCTCGGAACCCACCCAGCCGTACGACGAGCTCCGGCGTAGGCCACGGATCAATATCTGTGTGTGGCTCGCCATGAGAAAGATTTCCGTAAGAAATTGACAGCTGATACAATTTTTATTTTATTTTATTCAATTTCATTTATTTCATTTTCTGTCTTAAAACAATGGTGATGCTTTGTAGACGTGCAATGTTGGTAAATGCGCAAACTTTTTATTTACTATATATCGCTTGTACTTATTTATTATATATAGTTTTTGGATGTAGTAAAAATTAATTGTAAATTTAATGTAGTGGAACTTGAAATTTGCTAACATTACTTACATTGCTTGAACGTTAATGTACTTTGCTTGTGAAATAAAAATACCAGATATAAAAATTGCAAACCTTCTGCTTGAAATTTATAAAAATTTGCATTAAAAATACAAATTTTACTGTAAAATTCCAACGCACATGTTTTTGATATTTCGGAAACAGTTTATGAAACAAAAGCTTCCAATACTGTTCATTAATTTTCAAACGAAATTTTTCTACAATGTATATACATATATTATATAATATGACACATTTGTATCTCTACACTCACAACTCTACCAAGTAACAATTCTCCTGTACTAAAACTCTACTCAAAATCTCTAGCACAATACGAGAAAAAACTTTACCATAGCGAACAAGTCGCTAACAACTCTACCACATAACGACTCAACCGGAATGTAAGCATCCAAGAAAATGTGTACCTCCAGAGTTTTATTTTCATTTTGAGAGTTTATTTTCGTAGAGATTTTCTTCGATACGTATATCCCGATAGAGTTGTTATGTGGTAGTCGTTTTACTAAATGTGTCGTTTTACTATATAGTTTACTTAATCGTTTTTCCCGATGACGCATAGGTTCGATTATCGATGAGAGGCTTATCCCGTTTCACCCTCCGGTCTCGTCGGCGAGACCCCGCAGTTGCGAAAATTTTTCCGATGCGTATCGTCTTTCCCGAATTAGTCACACAGAGGAGTCCTATCGAGCCGGGTGATTCACGAGCCTGTGCGTGTCACCGTGTACACCATACATGGTCTACAGCAGATAATAAATCATATCTCAGCATTCCTTGGTAAAACGATATCTAATTATGCTGAACAAACTTTTTAAAAATGCTAAATAAATTTGTTTCTATAATCTCATGATATCAAGTTTCCCACGTCCCCACGTGGACGAGCAATTCACAGGAGCAAAAAAAAAATCGTCGCATAAATATCGAAAACTCGTAAGTGCAAAAAGTATCAATAATGACATTATTTCTATTTAACTTTGATGGCGGATTCTTTCTAAATTCTACCGTAATAGTAATAATGCGAAAACCAATTCACAAAACCGAGTCTGTTCGATGAGTCACGTGACTCCCAGACCGAGCTGATTCACCAACACGAGCATAAATATGGATCGGACTACACCCTGTAAAACTGCTGTGTGTTATAAACGATATTCCATGTTAAGTGATCCACAGCTGCTGTCTCATCGTAGAACCCGGACGTTTCAGTGGTCCGCGTATTCGAGCTAGAGCCTATAGAGCGTATAGAGCTAGAGACGGACTATTCCACAGTGGACGCTCGGCTCCGACACTCGCTGGCATTGTCCGTGAATATGCGAGTTCTGGCAACGAGCCCGAGCATCTGTTGTTTGTATTGTATCCCCCGCGTCCGGGGCCTTTATCTTTCGTTCGTAGTTTACATCGCGTGCACAGTCGCATATACACTCGCACGTGTGCACGGAAACTCCCACAAATATCTTATATCGACGATTAAGACTCGGAAATCGTTTTGCTTCGCAAAATTGAGATTTCGTATTTTGTTTTCTTCGTTTTTTATTCTATAAAAATTTCAGTACTTGGCGATATGCCAAAAATCTGAAAAATATCACCGTATTGATGACGTCAAGACCTTTGATTTTACATAATAATAATGCCAAAAAGTTATTGACTGATGATACAACAAAATCAGACTATCTTTTGTTTTCTCATTTTTAATGAATTCCTTGATTTTTTTTAGAATTCATATGAATTTTTATTAAATTTTCTTACATTTCAAAATTTTTATTTTGAAAATTTGGAAAAACGATGTAGACGCACGATTTTCGGATATGTTTCCGTATCACGATTCTGCAATACACATGAACAGTTTCGAGGCGATTGCGCCAACAGCTCAGATAGAAAAACGTGCTGTGGAGCGGGTGTCGTACCATTGGTACCGCCACCCTTCCGTCACCGTGCCGTCATTTTTCTATCTGGGAGTCGGGTAATTATGGCCTTAAAATAATTTTAAAAAACGGGAAACTCAAAAATGTAAGAAAATTTTGAAAAAATTCATGTGGCTTCTAGGAAATCAATGAATTCATTTGAAAAGAGAAAGAAAAAGTTTGCCGATTATTTGTTGAATAATTTTTTTTAGCGATTTGTTAATAACTTTTCGACAGTATTATTATGTAAAATTAGCGTTGTTGGTACCTTTAATACAGTTGATTTTTTCAGATTGATATACCATTAGGAAGTGTTCAAATTCTCTCTGAATCTCACTTTGACTGGGAAGGTACATGTGAAGCATCCTCGATACTTTTTATCGCGTTCGTCCGACGAACGAGTTACTGCCTGGAAATTTCTTTATCGGTAGAAAAATGACGAGAGATAAGGCAGCTGCGGTCTCGGGACCTTGGTACATTCGACAGTGTTGTTGCCACTCGGTAAAACATACCGAGAAAAAAAAATCAATTGAGTCAACAAAATGTACGCTTACGGGTGGGGCGAAACGAATGTTTGGTTGATGGAAAAGGATGCCTCTTTGATCAAACGCACAGGCCGTCGTATCGAATAAGTCTTACAACGACAATTATTTCGTTCGTTCAACCAAAAATTTGTTTCGCCACTCGTAAGCATTCATCTTCTTGACACAATCGATTTTTTTCTGAAGAAACCACCGATAACAATCCAACCAGAGATTCGACCTAATTCAACAGATTTATTGTACGTGCAACACGCGTTATCTAGCAGATTGCTTTCGACACAGTCTATGAGCACGAAAAAAAAATCTCAATCATTATAAAAGTCACACTGGATGGTCCGATAATACGAGCAATTTTTGTTTTAATCTGTGTACATCGCGTTATCGAATACCCGAGAATCTGTCTCATCGGTCGGCTATCAGCTATCTTTCCACTCACGATCAGATAACGCGAAATACAAAAGATATAACAAAAATTCTTGAAACTTTCGATATATCCATGTCTGAAATTTCTATAATATATTTCTCTTTCCTTTTTTTCTTAACTTACGTATTCGTAATCCATTTTGACAAATCGGTGAATTTCGCTGGTTTAGCTGAGAATAGGATAAAGGAAAATTTATGGGAGGTTTTTGCTGCAACGATTGCACTTTCGGTCTAGGCAGCTGGATGCATGGGACGATGGGGTTCCGGGCACGGCGTGGCCATGGCGCGGGGGATCGATGAGAGACGTCCGCATAGAGTCTGCACCACGCCCAAGTTGGGGGTGCTTCGTGGCCACCATGACTCACCCCATGCCGAGTCTGTATATACTATAACGACGGCGCATATGTACAACACGCGAAACCCCCATGGCGAGAGAGCCGGCGTGGCAACACGGCGGGTGGAGGGATGGAGGCAATGCGGGTCACTTAAGAGAAAACGCCATAAAGCTGGTACTTCACGAAAAAATAAATATCAAAAACTTCCAAAGGATTCTTGCCCATAACAACATACGGAAAAATAATTTCGTAAAATCGGAAGACGAAGCTTCGTAATAATAATTTTGTTAAATGACCCATATAACATAATTTGGTAAATGACCCAGTTTTAAAAACATTTCACAAATATTTTTTAATATCGATAAAATATTTTCAATATTAAAATAAAAATTATCGAAACCTTTCGTGTTAGAAGTGACAAACTCGTTTTTGTTTAGTTTTAAATATACAAAACTTCCCTTTTGTTTCCCGTGTCATTAACAATTTTAGTTTGTAGTTCTGTTTGTAAAACAAGAGTCGGATGGTGCGACCAGAAAATGAACAGATAAAAAATTGTGAACGATTGTGGAGAATAAGTTCTTCTAAAAAGTACAAACTTTTTTTACTGTGCAGAAAGTAATGTTTCATATCCTTTGTGAAACTACCGACCAATAGCTCTTTTCCCCCTCTCCACAGTACCTATATCTATTAGGAGAACTCCAGCTGCGTACCCTAGGCGGGTCGTTACAAACTGGAAATCTTTATTTAGCAATTAGTGAACACGAAGATGAGCGGGAAAAAAATGACATAAAATTCTAAGAACGTTTAAAAAATTGTATAGAATGGACGCGATAGTGCTTCGGTGCGTCGGTTAATCATTGGAAAAATGCTCAACGGAGCAGCGACAAAGGTGACCCGCATTTGCCGCGCGCCGGGCTTGACTGTGAAACACGAGGGAGTGAGAAATTGGTAGAAGCGAAATAGCCGACTGCTGTGCGTGGGGTGCGAACCAATAATTCGTCCCATGCTCACTCTCATAATAATAATCGTAGCTATATATATATATATATGTACATGGCTTATATGTGACATGTATAATACACATTGCTATCACATGACTGGACCTAGCTCAACGACCTAGGCCAATTCGACTCTCGCGATACAATCCATCGACGAAATCATCGTATTCTCCTAGCTGTAACTCGATTTATGCTACAGTCATCGGGAATGCATATACATATGTATATACATGCGTGAGTCCTCAACGCACGCATGGCTGTCTCGTTGCTGAGCCCGAGTCACACGCCTCTTCGCTGACGTGTTCCACTTCCGGCTTATTCGTATATCTGCTGTGTCTTTTGTACAATGTAAGCCGACTACACAGCAAGTCCGGTAATTAGATATTTCTCCTTTTTTCTTTTTTCTTTTTTCATCGACAAGGTCAAATGCACACCGCAGCGTAATTTGATTTATCGTTGTGCGTTTACGGTTTGTCGGAAAGCGGAGAGTTTAAAATGCCATCGCTCTCCGGCCGGCTGGGAGACGGCGAGAACGGGGCGGTAAAAAAATAAGAAAATTGGGAAGGGAGAGATAGAGAGATTGTTCGCGGCAGAGTCATTGACTTCATGGCTTGGTTTAATTGAGTCTCTAGCCGACGGAGAGTTCTTCTCACACTGCGAATCAAGGCCACGAAACGTCTGTTAACGCGCCACGCTCATGCTACCGCGAAGTGCATATCGTTTTGTGCTCGCGTAAGACGACGCTTCGAGGTTTATCGAGTTTCGTCGGGAGCAGCGCCGCTCCCCGCCCGAGAGTCCTGTGTCTCGTCTCACCGAGATTCGCGAAAGTGGCGCCCTCTCCTCACGCCAGCTACGGCAGTTTTTTTCCCGACAAAGGGTCCGGCGATAGCAATGACTCTTTTTCGTTGCTGCTTCATTTGTACAATGGGACTAAATGTGTGGACTATTGTGCGAGCGGGTACGGTTACGGAGAGGGAGGATACGACCGAGGTCCGTTTATTTGTACTTCGAAGTCCTACGCTGCAGGGCGTAGCCCGAAAAAAAAACTTGTCAGGGCGTCGACTTCCTGCTTCGATGTGCCATGGTAAAAAGGAGCGAACTCTCTCGCGTTATCCTCATCGCCGGATGCTCGCGTATCCTACGAGATAAAATTCTTTCTAGATAAAAGTTTGTTTTTCCAGCGGTCGTCGCTTTTACCACCAACGATGCGCCCGTAGCTTCGTTCACTTTCGACGTACATAAATAAATAAAAGATACATTAAACAAATCCCGGGCCATACGTTTTCGCGTAATTTGGGCATGGAATGTGAAAGAGATTCTCGTTGCCCATTCGTGACTTGTGGAACGATCTTTGCTGTAACGCCGACAAACACGTGACGTAACGTTCGTTTTTTTTTAACAAGCAGGTCCTTCCGGTCGATTTGATCGATGTGTCTCTCATTCGTGGCCCTTTGAATTGACGTAACTGGAGCGTCGCTGTTTAGTGTCACGGAGGGGTGCGTACTCGTTACAGTAAACTATAATACATTCTGTAACGCACATGATAGTAACTGAACCAACCTAGAACGGTTCACCAGTAGAGCATCTGCACACCCACGTTCTCGTTTCGTTGGCGAGGACACAAAAAAATATACACACATATATATATATATATAAATGGAATCAACGCCGCGCGTTGAACTAATGGCAAGAGAAGAGAACATAAAGAGTAGGTGCGGGATAGCACCGAATATGGTCCGTGTCGCCTCGTTCCTCGTCTCTTTAAAACGTTCGGGCCCGGCCTTTTAAGGTTTATCAATGAGTGTATTTGCAACTCGCCGATGACGAGAGTAAGAGAGATGCATTGATATGGTAAATTATCGCACCCACCCTAACTGTACCATTCAGTTTTCATTAGGATGTCTGTTATTTATTCTTTATTCCAATTCCTAACTACTCGCACAGTGAATCCTCGTTTTATTACCCATCTTCTGCGACTCTGCAACTGCTCTTTTATTTTTCCCCCCAAGTGCTGCGAAAATAAAGCTAATCGATAACTGACACTATTTTAATGTCACATGACTTTTATCCTCGAGGCCGATGGTCAAGTCGGTCTCCTACCGATAAATAATATCTTTTACCTCGCGTGCCCTGCTCCTCGTACATTGTCGATGCTTCGAGCGGCCGTACGAAGCCAAATATAGATGGCGCGTGAGAATCTCGCCTTTCGCGTATGCGTGTCAGGGGCTTCGAGACGTATCCTGCTGAAAATACGATGCCAAAATGGCACAACGTAAAATTTAATTTTACTATTAAAACGAGATTGACGTGGTCACTGTGGAATTTACGACTTAACCCGAGTGATTCAACGGAAGCCCCGTAGAAAACTTACTCGGTAAGAAATTTCGTAACCGCTCACTTCCCGGATAGAGACCGCAGTGCTTTCTGGTTATCTCGGAAAATCGAGAGTCCGGAACGATAAGTTTTTAACTCCATATAAGGATACGAAAGATTCCGTTAACAATTATTCGTTTACGATAGAAAAAAAAACGCTGCGCTGCGCTTCCTGCTGGGCGAACTCGCGACTAATGAACCAAGGGGAACTCTCGCGTCGTGAGTCATCGGGAATGACTCCTCCACGTATTTCACGAGAGTTACCGAGAAACATCGATGTATGCACGATGTACGTATCGATAGCGGTCCGGCGTCTATATTGTATACACACGCTGCGAATAGGGCACGTTCTCTGCGTCGCTTCGTCACACGTACCACCTCCCATAGTCCGGGAACATAGATGCTTTACGCACGAATGAATCACTGCTTGAAGGCGCATCGGCGTGATAGCACTGTTGGCTCCACGAGGAGAGCCGGAGATTATTCTGTACCAGAATATAACTACTTTCCAGCGGCATGGCATTACGGGCTCCCCTGTGATTCACGTTTCCTATCGAATTAACGAACGATACAGTTGCCGAAGCAACGTTGGGACTTACAGTTGCAGCCTCGATGACTGTCCTCACCGCGAACTACTTCGACATCGCGGAGCAGCGAAGCGTGACGAAAATTAAGCGGTAAGGCAAAAAAAAAATGACAAGCCTCGACGAATGCACTTTGGAAGGGTCAATCAGGACACTTTTTCTCGGCGTGCAACGACGCCTCGATAAGTCCAATCGGTTGGGTAAAAAAATAGACGGTACCCTTCAGTACGGCTTACAGGCATGTTGGAATAACAAACGCACCGCGGGTGGAAACTTTCGCACAATGAAACTGTGTTAACAAGCTTGGCTGGCTCGGCTTATCGCTCTTTATTTTTATCCGGAGGCGAGACCTCCGGCTGAGCCTTAGAGAATGAGATAAAACAAAATGTAAAAACATTAAGCCCCGTGCATGAATAACAAAGTAGTGGAGAGTCGTAAAAGTGGATTGAGCGCGTTGAGTTTCGCGTTTTCCAGACGATTTTTTTTTACTCTTGGAAGTAGAATCAGCGAGTGATCCTCTGCTGGTAATGCAGTTCACTTCCAGACCAGCTGTGGAGAGAAAAATAATTATTTGAAGCAGTCGTAGGTAGCATGCGAAGATTTTAAGGGCATGTGACACACACGTATCGATGCTCCGATGGTAAAAAATCGCTTTGCCTGTTTTCTCCGTGATGGTTGATGCTTCGAGCAAAATCAAATTAGGATTTTGTGGTCAATAGATATAAGTATGAAAATCTAATTTGCTTTTGCTCGTCGTATCAATCGTTTTGGAGAAAACAGGGAAAGGATTTGTTACCGACTGAGTCTGTAACACATGCCCTTAAGTTTATTTTTTGTCTACTTAATTACTCTTTTAAGGTGACAGGCTATAACCGCCCGCCCACCTGCCCTCAATCGGTAACAAAAACTGCACTGAATGCCGGTTTCACACCGCAGACCGCCGAGGAAAAAGAAAATTATCTTTCCTTGCGTCTGTCGATTCCCCAGGGAATGACAATTTTCTTTTTTCTCGGCGGCCTAAGGTCTTAAAACGGCATTCAGTACAGTTTTTGTTACCGGTGGCGGTAACAAAAACCATCTAGCTCACGGTGGCGTGAGCCATCTAGCCACTTTATTCGCACCAATCTTTTCCAATCCCGCGCTTGTAAAGTTCGCGGCTGCAGCCGCTGTTGCCCCTCCGTACTGTATCGCATTTGCCCGAGAGCGCAGGAAAACTGCAGAAAATCTCCGTCGATACAGCCGGTCATTCCAACTGAGTCTTGATGTTCGCACTCGATACTTCGGGTAAGAACGTCAACCTTCAGAATTCAACATACCGCTCAACAATTTCAATGAGCCACTTAGTGCACGGCCAGGCGGTCATCCATCCAAGTACTGAACGCGAACGATTCTGCTTGACTCTCAAGATTACGCTGTCGGTATTTTAACACGGTGGCACTAAAGAACAGCAGCTTCCCTCTGGCGAAGCAAGATCGCACTGACTTCGAGAACTCCCGATAGCGTCAGAGAAATGAGAAACGCGCAGGCTGAAAGTTCTGCCGATCATTCAGTCCGAGCTGCGTCTAGCGCTCCAGTGTACAATACAGTGACCAAAAGTGGCTGTGTCCGTTGCGTGACTGGACCTCAACAGCAGCAGCAACAGCACCGAGCGACGTATACACGAATATACACACACACGGACGAGATTATTCATTGGGGAGCTCTCGTGAATAAATAAATTATATCCGCACGAGCAAGGCGTGACGCGGACTCGAAAATCGTTACGATAACAATTATTACGAGGGCTCGGGAGAAATACGAGGCAGCCGTCATACAAAGGACAACACCGAGAATGCTCCACACGAGAGATAACTAACGACAATAGCCCTCGAGGGCTGTGAAAGCCGAAGGCAAATATGACACAAGCCAACAGGTCAGTCCTTGTTTACATTTAAACTGAAAATGACATAATCTTCTATCGAATCTTTAAAAAAAAAAAAAATTGTGAACACCAATGTCGGAATGCGTTAGTGTAAAAAAAAAAATTCATTACACATTTCGTATTATCCACGCTCTGTAGATTTTTCGGTGTACAGACAAGGAATTTATTATTATTATTATTCTTATTATTATTTATTGAATGTAAGTTTTTACTTGTTAAATCTGCTTCTATATAAATCTGCTCTTCGCGTAAAACATGGATAAAACGATTTTATTTTTAAACATATTTATTGACTCCGCTTCAATTGCATCCACCTTTGTAAGCAATTACAAATCTTTTGTTTCATCTTATATATATAAACTTATATATATAATTTCTTTTTTTCCTATTTGGCGTAAACAGATTTTCTTTTGTATTTTGTCTCAGGAAACGTGGCCGCAGCACAGAGGAGGAGACCAGCGAGTTTACTCCGTTGAGCAAGAGAATCAACAATCTTCACATAAACAGCCTGTCCGGTCTGCGTGAGACTCCCATCGCGGAGAATGGCGAGGCCGACTGGGGAAACAGACATTTTGTGCCATCGCCAAACAATCCTGAGCCGTCGCAGGGTTCGTCGTCCTGTGACGGATGTGGCTCCAGCGGGAGCAGCTTCAGCGCGGAGTACAGGCCGGATCTCGACGTCAACGACAATCCCTTCTACTACGAGACCAACAAGCTTCTCTATTCGCTGTACATAGAGCGAATGCTAAGACACGTGAATGTCAGCTAGCTTTGCATTTTTCTTGATTTAATTTCTTTTTTTTTCGTTTTTTTCCGTACGTCTTTGATGTGCACTCTCGCACTCGTTTCTCAGCATTTATTGAATCCTGAAGAAAAAAAGAAAAAATGCCGCAACGGGGACGCGATCGGAATCTGTGAAATTGAAATTTTATTCTTCGCTATATATTTTTCTTACGCCGTTCGCGGTTTTTGCGTGTGTGTGTGTGTTTGCGTCCTTCTGATATTTCTCGTCTCCAACGCGCGGTTGTTTGTTGTACATAAGCGAGACGCTTCTGAATGGGTCTCCGATTGTCGATTGCTTACCAATCGTTATTTATATAAATTTTTCGCCCCTCCGTCCCACCCCACTTCTCCAATCTACCGGATCAATTGTAAACTACAAAATTCGTAGCGAGATCAATCATTGAATTATAACCCTTTCCCATTGTGAAAGCAAAAAATTTCTATATATTTATCAATATTACGTTTAATTAATAGTTATTATTACGAATTTAATTATACTTATTAATAATTTCATTGAACGACGTTTCGTCGAGCAGAGGTATGAATGAAATTGAGAGCCTCGTCGCAGTTCGGCGGGGATCCCTGTAAGATCGTTTGCGTTACGATGGCGTTCGAATAAATGAAAAAACAAGGTACTGATTCGCTCGTGAAATTTGTATCTTTATTCAAGCTCACCATAACAAAAGTATCTGAAAAAACGAAAAACGATATTTAAAATTCGCGCGCCGAGCGTTTTGATTTCCGGTCCGGTTCGTCGACGGCGCGCGCAACAGGTCACAGTGTCGCTCGGTGCGGACTATGTCGTAACTAGAGTCTAGTCCGCTGCGAGTACGAGTGAGACTGGGAAGCTATATCCGCAACGGTGTAAACAGAGAGAGTAGAGGGACAGGTGTTTCAGTGCATTCTCAACTTTCCCAGAACTACCGCGACCCTAATCGCCTTCGAGTTTCGTGCAATAAAACAACCCCAGGTAAAATAAAACTTGTTGCGTTACAAAACATTGCAGCGAAAGAAAATCACGCAAAAAAGGATGGCAATGACTTTTACGATCTCGTCAGAGATCCTTACAAAGTAAAGTAAACGTTTCGTGTCTCGCGCATGCGCGCGTTTATGAATCTTACAGCGAATAGATATGTCGAAAGGAAAAAACAACACGATAAAAATCTAAGTGGGAGAAGATAGTTCATTCACCGCTAACATCGACGCATAATCGTGGACTAATTTATTCCACATTTATGCAATCTGAAAAGAAAAGGGACGGCAGTAGAAGACGGTGCCACGAAAGAGTCACTAATCGTCCCTCGTGTACGTGCAACAACAATAAAGTAAATTAACATTGTTGCGTTTATTCCTCCGTTTGTCCGTCTGCATCGTTCTCATTCCCAAGTGCGACGAATCGCCGGAAAAAGAAGACGAAGCGTAGCGTGACCGAGAATGACTGAGAGAGAGGGTCGGAGATCCGAGCGCCAGGTTACCCGAAGACGCGCGCGTGTAACGTGCCCGGTGGCCATGTACCGTTAGGTGAATTCATTCGCCGTTGTCGGCGCGACTGGAGGAGTCCGCCGCCAGAGTCCACGGGCGTCGGGACGCCTGACACACGCGCTTTCGATTCCACGCTTACCGTTGCCACAAAGTGCGCATATCTGGAAAGTTAACGAAGAAAAAAAAAAATAGTAAATGAACATTCAAGCCGATCGACGAGTGATACGAAAAAAAAGTTTAACGAATCGGAAGAATATCGCGCTGCAAGGTAAAAACTTGAGTGTTAATTTTGGGGTTAGCGAGCAGCGAGGCACACGTCGTCTGTCGTCGAAGTAGAGGAGACGCGGTGAAACTGAAACGTCGGCGGTGCTGGACGGGGAGAGGAAGTCAGAGGCGACGCGTGACGTGCGTGCAGAGTGCAGTAGTAGGACGACTAGAGGGAAGCGCGGCGAGAGGAGGGGGGGAGGCGGCAAAAGCGCCCCGACGGAGAGCAATAGGCTACCGGATAAACCGTGAAAGCGAGATAGCGAAGGCTGTGCCGCTAAAAGACAGCTCTCAACGCACACAAACAGAAGCACGCACTCGGTCGCACGAGGCAGTGTGCGCTCCCCGAAGTAACGAAAGATATATTCGTCTGCACAACAGTTTTTACCAGTGTAGAAATGAGAAAGTCGTAGAGACCGCGCGTTCTTACGGGGGCCTTCCGACAGATATTATATTGGGAGCAAGTGGCGGTACACACGCGAGCGAATCGCCACGACGGCGAGCCTCGAAGAGTCTCCGTTACAATCGGATAATCACTGGTGGTGTGAAAATCAAAAATTCACTCACTCAATTCGATCTACTACATAGAACGAAATTTAAAAAAAATACAAAAAAAAAATCGGCAATTCTTTCAGACCACGAATTTTTTCGAACCTTCGTAAATTGAATCCGTTAATTATTTATTTTAATAAAAAAATTTCATAATTTTCATCAGATATACTTGGTGAAAACGCGCGCGTGAAGACGCCGAGGAGAGATATTCGAGCGCGCTTCGTAACCGTGGTTGCGCCTATGCCGCCGTTGCCCGCACGGGGCACACAGCGGCCGAGCCTTCTCGAGAGTGTCAGCGAGTGCGAGAGAGACCGTATCAGAAGCACCGCTGTTCGGTGAGGGCGCGAGAGAGACGGCACGATCGAAGAGTGCGAGCGAGACGGAGCAAGGAGAGAAAGAGTGAGACAACGAAGGCGGCGGACACACGAGAGAGTTCGCGGCAGTAGTACGCGAACAGACGGAGTCCACGGAGCTACGGCAAGCCTCCGGTAAGTAGGACGTTTAAATAAAAATTCATCCTTCCCTTTTTTATTTTCATTATTCCTCCACTATATTTTATTTATCCGATGATATCGAGCGACTACAGTGCTCGTTTTACGGTGCAGCGGTTAGTCGTGGCAGTTGATATAGATATTAACTACGGTACACGTCGGCCGTCATGGTCTCTTCGTCGATGCCCGTTGGTTGACGCCGCCGCGGCTCTGTACGTCGGTTCAGTTCGGTACACGTTTATACTCTATTCCGTGGTAAACTCGCGCCGAGCTCGGTTCACGTCCTCTCGGTTATATCCCACGCGCGTCTCTTTCTCTCGCTTCACCCAGATGTGCTTCCGTCGCGTCAGTGTGTGCTCTTCGCCAGTGCTTCGCGGCGTTTTATTTTTTATTTAATTTTTCTTTTGGTTTTTTTTTGGTTAACAAACGTGAGGACGAGTTTCCCGTGCGTCGATGTGCGCCGTTTCGCGCGTAGGAAAAACGGGACACGGACAGGTGGAATAAACAACGCGCGCGGCCAGAGTTCTTCGGGCGTTCTTCACGAGTTATATTTCGCCGAGCAAACGCGAGGTAAACCGCGAAACGGTGGCCACAGAGCACCCACCCCAAGACACTAAAATCGTCGCGGGGCCCTCGACGTGCTGCTGGCTCTGGTACACGGCCTGCCTCGGGATCCAACGGGCTCTTTGGTGGGGTGGTTCGAGCTGCGGACAGTAGTCGAGAGTCTGGTGGGGTTGGAAATTGCGTGGTGGTGGATACCGAGGTCTCTCTCTCGGCTGTATGCCGCCGCCGAGGCCCCTCCGTGGCCATCTCTCTGCTGTACTCTCTGTATGCTGCTGCTGCTGGGTTTTGGCTTGATGCTTCTACTACTACTACTATCCCTGCTACTTCGCGATGTGCTTTATCCCCGCGTTGCCTGCCGCCCGTCTACCTCGTGTTTCTGTCGCTGCTCCTTCCTGGTCTTCTTCCTACCGTCACACAACCACCCCCGCCCGTGTACACTCTCTCTCTACTTCCATCTAATGCCGAACGGGGTGGGATTGTAAACAACTTGACCGATCCTGTTATCGTAACGCTGCTAATCGGTTCAGCCTGAACCGAACCGTCGAGCTGCGAGGCACGGGTGTATTTCTTTTTTTTTTATTTGTTTGTTTTATTATTTTTGTCATAGCAAAGAGGCTTGAATTTTTATATTCTATAGAGGGAAAAAGAATTTTCATACAATCGTTTTTCTACGGATCTTTTGTTTCCTTTGGATCTTTGACGATAATAATTATATCCGCCATCGCGCGTCCCTTCCTTCGCGAACGACGCCTTCTCCAACCACTTTTCTCCCGCTCCCCGTCTCGCTCACACTCCCTATAGCTTTGTTCCTCGACAAACGGGTGGAAACCTGGGAGAAACACTGACGAGAGGGAGAGGAACGAGGGTGGGAGTGACGATAATATAAAGCTCGGTACGAAAAGGCCGAAGCTTACTTTTTCGGGTGATCGCGGAAAGGAAGTCGGCGAAGTCTCGTCCGCTCGAGGAATACGGGTTATTGCGACGTGGCCGCGGAGTCTTTTCTTTCCACGCTGCTGGGGCACTACTTTGTCGACGCGCGGCTGTTGCCGTGCCGTCGGCTCGGCTGCGTGACGCGGCCCTCGTGACACGATTCCTCTCTTCATCATCATGGCCGCCTGTTTCGCTTCTCTGCCTAACGCGCTGCTGCCGACGTACACCAGTCCAAGTTTATTTCACCTCGGCCAACGCCCAGACTCACGTACGCCTCGCTCCGTTACCTTTCTCTCCCGTCCCGGCGTGTGTATTATTCGTCGCGCGGGCGACAAATAACAATCACGTAAATTTTTACAACGCTCATAAACTTTATTTGCAGCTGCTGTTTTATTTTTCCTGCAAAGAATTAAAAAAAAAAAAAATTCCTTGCGTCTCTACGCGTCGATGACTCAACGGCCACGACGAGAAAAACATAAAAACATTCGTTCATCCATCGTCGTACGAGTTACTGCGCAGTTTCTCGGAACGATTGCGTCACGCCGTGGTTACAGACACGCCATTCTCTCTAGTCCATGTTTTTCGAGCGAATGGAAGTTTCGTAGAATAACTATCGACCGTTACGATTATCGAATATTTTAATCGTCGTCGACGATGCGCGGTGTACTCGATGCCTGAACTTTTCGGTGTAGTGTAATCTGTCGAGATAAAAGTAACGGGAGGATTGGTTTAGAGCGGAGAGCCGCCGCGAGAGTCGGGCAGCAGCTGGCGAGAGCGCGTAGGCGCCGCGCGTCCGTTCGGCACACAGCATGAACGAGCAGCAGTAGCAGCAGCAAACGGCGTCGGCCGCCATTACGACATGCGCGTCTTGCCGTAGCGAAGGCCCCTGACGCTCTCTCTCGACGCTCCCTCAGTTATTCGGGTAACTACGTGGCGCGGGCATTGTGCACAGTAAACTCTCCTCGTTGAACGCGATATTTTTTACCGTACGCAAACGTACGATATATTTACAATTACAATTCACAACGATTGTTAAACCAGAGTATCCCTCGTGAACGAGGGAAAAAAAAAATAATGAGAAACATAAATGCTCCGATTAGAAAATAGACAACGACGAAACGAGAATCCAGATTACACGAGACTGGAGGAAAAAAAATCTCACACGTACATAGTTTCTCGTTAAATCGAATACGTAAGTTTCGTATACAAAGTTCACCGTGTTGTCGTTTAGTGATAAAAATAAAAATACGCGAAACGCGATTTCGACGAGTAGAGAAACAGGCTTTGTTTCTTTTTTTTTTTTTTTTTGTAAATTTCGTTTATTCTTGACCACACTTCCGCGAAATCCGGGCTGTATCGTCGAGAAGATGGCCTCGTGCGAGGTAGCCAACGAGAGACGGCGTGTTTGCGACGACCATCGACGACGACTCCTCGGACTCTTCGCGCTCGTTCCCGACGACCCAAGGGCTGCCCCGTCCTCGTCGCCGTCGTTGCCGAGTCCCACTCGCAGAATTTACTCGCTTCCCCCCGCGTGCGCGCCCACGGTTGTGTCCTCTCCCGATTCGAAACTCCCCCTCCCAGGGTTTCAACTGCCAGCGGCCAAAGTGTGTGTGTGTGTGCGAGCGAGAGTGAGGGAGAGAGCGAGCGAAACAGAACACCACTGTATAACGAGCGACTAGGAACGAGCGGATTCCTATCCGTGTGAGTCGGATAGAGCGAGAGGGAGACAAAGCGAGAGAATGAGAGAAGAGGGACGTAGCGAACGTAGACGGGAACGGTTGCAGTCTCCCTTCTTTCTTGGCTTACGTGCCCCTACCCTTTGCAACGCGGGCTCAAACGCCTCCGCACAGCGCGAGATCCCCGAGTTTCCACCGTTGGGCAGAGCCGCACACCCTTCCAACGAGCGGCGCGTCGGCCGAGGTTCCTTCGGCGACGTCGACGTCGCTGGGAACCGCGCGTGGCGGTGGAACAGCCTCGACGTCGGCAGTGGTGGATACACTCTCATTCCCCCGTTTTGTGCTCTCTGCTTCGAGCGCGCCCGTCCGTCTCTCCCTCTTCGCGAAGCGGAAGGCGAACGAGAGAGGAGAACGGCGGAGAGAGGAAGGAAGACGAGAGAGGGAAGAAGATTGCAGCCCTGCCGAGTTCAGCTGTGCGCCGCACAGTAATCGAGTTATCACTTGCACCCTCCTGTTACCGTTAACCATCCGGTGCATATCGGCCCGGAAAGTCAAATTTTACCGCTTAGCCGCCTGACCTTCGCGACTAAAATCCACCCCTTTTAACGAATCGATTCACTGGGATGGGGACATTTTTTTGGAAATTTCTTTTTTCCGGTCGTCTGCAAATCGGGCCGGAAGGTTGAATAGACAAAAGGTGCGATAAGACACTATTCTCGACACCTGCGACCCAACGTCGCTCAACCTCGCCTCCAGGATCGTATTTACGTAATCCACGCACTATTTTTTTTTTTCAATCTCCCTAGCTCCATATCGAATCCTCCTCGGTGACTTTCGCGCCCATTTCCACGTGGGCAGTCGGAAGCCCTCGCCTCACTCGCCTCACTCACTCGGACGAGTAAAAATTGTAATTTTCTCGCTAGCTGCAAACAAGACCGAAACCTTGAATAGACGAAAGGTGCGATCGGACACTATTCTCCGCACCCGCGGCCCAACATCGCTCAACCTCGCCTCCAGGCTCATATTTACGTAATCCACTCACTTCGCTTCTTTCTTCTTCCCATCTTCCCAGAACCACATCGAATCCTCCGGCGATTCATTCCCCCGGTGACTTTCGCGCCCGTTTCCACGTGGGCCGAGGGAAGCTCTCGGCCCGGCGAAAGTGCGCCGACACCGCGCCCGACCCCCGAGTAGGAAAGCGGACGTGTTAACACCGACCGAGGCCAAGCGTCGCACTTCAGCAGCCTCCGTCAGCCGTTTGCCTGCCCGCGCCTGCCTCTGCACTGCTACCGCTCGTCTCCTTTTCCCCCCTGGTGGTTTACCCGCTTTTCCCACTCGAAGCACAGAGAGTTGCCCCCGATGGTGGGTTTACAACGCCGCTCCGTCTCTCTCGCTCTCCCGCTCTCCACCGGCCCTCGTCCGTCTCCTCTTCATTCCTCCTCCACCTCTTCCTTCCCCACGTGGACGTAGACGCGACGACTCTCCTACCCCCGAAGAGCAAATCGCTCCCCGCGCTCTGCTCTCCGGCCTGGCTCTCCCGCTCCCCGCGCTCTCCTCTCCCGCTTCGCTCTCTCTCGCCGCTTCGAGTGCCGCTCACACGGTGGTGGCAGAAACTCTCCGTCCCCCTCGATCGCGATATTCCCGCTTCTCTCCCGCTCAGAGTGGGGTTGCTACCGATTCGTGAACTCCCTCGCCTCTCTCTCTCTCTCTCACCGACCGCCTTTGCCTCTCTCTCTCTATCTGCGCTTCACTTTCTCGCCTGGCCTGTCTTCGCTGCCAACTCCTTCTATAACACAGCGCGGAGGAGGAATCCCGCTCTGTATTCCTGATTCCCGCCACTTGCTCTGTCGCAGCCACTGTGTGTGACTCCCGATGCCCTCGGTGGAGCTCTCTCCGGGGCATCAACGTCCCCCCCCCCCTCCTCCACCTCCTCCACCTCCCCCCTGCTCCGCCGGGAACCGCGGCAATCGACGCGGTGGGAGAATCCGTTCCTCCACGCGCTATCTCGAAAACCCACTACCCACCCGCCGAGAGTCACTCTCCTGCCCTTCCTGGCAGTCATTTTCTCACTCTCCCTCTCGTCCTGTATCTCCGCGTCCGTCCACTCCCTCTCGTTCGCTTTATCATTGTATCCCTTCCTTCCCTGCCCTCCTCCTGACCGCGACGATAAACGCCGGGTCCCACGCTTCGAACGGCTCGGCGCCCGGACGAACGGGGCACGACGCCGGTGCCCGCGAGAAGCGGGGGGAGGGAGTCGAAATGCCTTTTTTTGTTTTTGTTGTTGTTTCAAGGTCGCTCGCGCGGACGAGTCGGATCTCGGCGATAGCATCGACTTTGGGCGATGCACGCGGTTCGCTTAGGCCTTCTCGGTAATGAAGGAAACATCGATCGAAAATCCGGCGTGATCGACGGAGGGATTGAAATAATTCTCAAGGGTTTCTCGAGATCGAGAACAAAAAATTCTGGGGTTTTGTTGTTTAGTGTAGAGAAAATAAATAAATAAAAATTGGGCGATATTTATATTTTTTATACAAAGTCCCCCTCCCCCTCCCCGCATACCCCTGAATATAATGCTTGCCAAAGCTCGGGTGACAAACTTGTACCGTTCCTGCTTTCTCGGTAATGAAAGAAAACATTGCGGGAAAATCGATCATAAGCGATGGATCGATTGGAATAATTCTCAAGGAATTCGCAAGATCGAGTAAAAAAAATTGCGGGGGTTTCGTTATTTAGCGTAGGGAAAATGATTGTAGAAAAATTGGATTTCATTGATATTTTAAATCCAAACTCCCCCCTTAAACACAGTGCTTGCCAGAGCTTTTTTTGTAGAAGATTTCGGGCGACAGACGTGTTTCTTTCTGCTTTCACGGTAATGAAACCGACAAAAAATTGTTCAAAAATCCGCGATGATCGATGTATAGATTGGAATAATTCCCAAGCCAGAGTACAAAAAATTACAGGGGTCTCGTTATTTAGCCTAGAGAAAATAATTGTGAAAAAAAAAAAATGGTTTTTATTTATATTTTTAATACAAGCTCCCCCCCTCGTATATGATGCTTGCCAAAGTTTATTTGTGGAAGCGCGCATAGTCTAATTTCTCTTGTGTTCGGTATCTTTGGCAGAAACGAGCGTGCCAGGGTTGAACACGTTCTCAGCGCCCGCCGCCTCCTCTAATCCTCTCTCGCCGCGAGAAGTTATTCTATTTCATTTATTTCTTCCTTCCGACTGCTCTCCGCGTTTCCTCGCGGAGTCTCCCTCTCTCGTTCTCGGGGTTCTCCCTTCCTTCCTTGTCCTCCCTCTACTTCTTGGCGAGCCGCTTGGGGACACTCGCGGGGTTTCTCTCTCCGTGTCGACGCTCTCCGGACGCGATGGTGGGTGAATCCGACAGCGCGCGTTGGGCACGACCGTCCGCGTTCCCCCGACGATACGAAAATCCCCCTTGGGTGGGTCGTGGCCCGGCTCTCTCTCTCTCCGGGTCTCTTCCACTCTCGCAGCGGATTAAAAGCTTGGAAAGGGAAAGGGGCGCGAGCACGCGCGCGCGCCGAGGGTTGCGGGTAGGGGGTCGAACCGGCTATTTCCCTCACCTCATTCACGTCCGACGCACACAGATCCCCCCCCCCCAAATCCTGACCTTGACAAACTTTCGTCAAACTAATTTCGTCGGCTCGCGATTTATTGAGCCCCCTCGATCGTTTGACCGAATTATTGAGCGCGAGACAATCGACGAAGTGGTCTCTGATAGCTCGGGATGTTTATTTGTAAGGCGAGGGCGTAGAAAGGGAGTTCTTGACGAGTGCTGAAATTCCGCACTGAATGCAAGTGCGGCATTCAGACGAGTCAGGACTTCCATTTCAAGGCCCCTACCATTCACACATTTGTTTTTAAACAAATTCACGAAAATCAGGATTTTTTGTTTCTGTCAAGTGTGCGCAGAATGACAATCTCTCGCATTAGTGCGAAAAGGTACTGTATTGCGATTGTACGCATGCACAGTATTTTTCTCGCAGGCGATCCGGAAAATTGGTATTATGCTACGAATGCAGGAGGACTCCTTCATGCCTGCTGATTGTGGCGCTCTACAGCTAGTGTGTGTTAAGTACGAGCAGCGTGTGTAAAGTCCGAAACCGTGCGTAAAGTACAAGAATCGTGCGCAAAGCAAAATCGGCCCGATGTGCGCATGCATCGTGCCATTACTCATAGCTGTAAAGCGCCACTTACGGCACTCTCGGCAGGCACGAAAAGTAGCACTTTTCAAACACTAAAACAGTAAACACTAAAACAAATACAATAATGTTGTATCAATGATTGATGGAATGTATATTTTCTATGTTGCAGGCTTGAGAGAGAAAAATGAATTTCACGCCGTTCTCGGGCTTCGCGACGGGCTCGTTGCCCACGGGCACGGTTCATCAGTTCGCGACGGCTAAGTTTGCCCAGAACTTGACGACGGGCGGCCAGGTGGTCGGTGTATTGTCCGGAGGCGAAGGCGGCGTACACTATCTGAGGCCGGTGGATCCAAACGGTTTTACCGTAGCGCAGAGCGGCAATAATCAGCAGCATCAGATAATAACACTGCCGATAACGGTGCCGGGAAAGGATGGCACACAGCAGCAGCAAACCGTTCAGATACAGGTCGTCAATCCGAGCGTCGGGCAGGGCAGCAACGGCGGCGAGCAGCCAAAGTTCCAGCTCGCTCCGATTCCCCTTGGACAATTTCCTCAGGGTGGAGCGACCGTTCTCACCGTCGCTTACAGTCAGCAAGGCGCCGACGGCATTCAGATACAAGTGCAGCCACAGAACACCGTTGCCACCACGCAAACGTGAGTCTTTCGGGATATCGCTCATAAATCAATTTTTTTTACGGTAGCTCATTATTGGCGATAAAATACGATGAAATTGCACCGTACTTTACGGTAAAAAGAAAAATATGGTGGCCCAACTTTTTAGTAGTTGTAACAATTATTACAACTACTGAGAAGTTGGTGGGCCACTGTATTGCGATTTTCACGGTGCAATTATTGTAGACTCATAAAAAGTTGGTGGGCCATCGTATCGCGATTTTCTATCGGTGCGTATCGAAAGTATTCAAAGATTCGATATCTGTATCGATATCGTTCTATTCGTGTCGCACCCGACACGCATTCCAGATAAATTCCATGGGGAAAACTATTTTTTTTTAAGTCTAAAATAACATTTATATAAATAATATAATCTAACATAAAAAATAAAACAAATGCATATCATTATTATTGCAAGACTATCTACGATTCGATAATAAGTAAAATTTAATCGTGTATATTCGCAGGTCGGATCAGACGACGCAGAGTACGTCGACAGCGGTGACGACGACGTCGCAGCAGACGATTCAGCAGACAGTGCAGTTACCGGGTGCGCCGGAGGGTCTTACGGTGGTAGCGCAGATACCCCAGGATTTGATACTCCGCGAGAGCATCGAGGATTCTAAGGAGGACGTGAAGGAGGGAACAACGCCTGTAGCGTTGATAAAACGCGGCACAGTTAAAAATCAAGGGAACCAGAGTACCGAGGAGTTCATAACATCGATGCCGGCAACGTGGCAGAGTCTGGCGACACCGGGTTCGACGGTGGCGGATTATCTCTCGAGGTTACCGGCGAGTACGTTGCCGCTGAGTCTTCACCATTTTCTCAAATTCTCCGCCGAGACGATAAAGCGCGAGGCGACGATAGAGTCGAGTCCGCTCGGCGCGGACGGTCTCGACGCGTCGGGTAGCGCCGGATCGGGCGAGCAGGCGGTCCACATAACGGTAGCCGGCGGTGAGACGGAGATAATACCTGACGCGCCCGAGGATCAGGAACCCGGCACGAAGCCGAAGCGCAAGAAGAAGTACAAGAAGAAGCCACCGAAGCCGAAGAAGCCGAAGCCCGGTCAAGTGAGCATCGTCTCTGCCCTCGACGGCACGACGCTCTTCTGCTGTCCGCAGTGCAACATGGCTTATCCCCAGAAAGAATTGCTCGAGCAGCATCTCATCGGCCACAAGATCGAGAGGAGGTTCATATGCGACATATGCGGGGCGGGATTGAAGCGGAAGGAGCATCTCGAGCGCCACAAGCTCGGACACAATCCCGACCGGCCGTTCATATGCACGGTCTGCATGAAGGGCTTCAAGCGGAAAGAACATCTCAATCTTCACTTCGTCATACACTCGGGACAGAAGACGGAGGTTTGTACGGAGTGCGGTAAGGCCTTCTATCGCAAGGACCATCTGAGAAAGCACGCGAAGTCGCATCTGGCGAAGAGGGCGAAGGACGATCCGTTGGCCACGGGAGATAACTCGCAGGGTCAGCAGACCGACCAGCAACAACAGCAGCAACAACAACAACAACAGCAGCAACAACAGCAGCAGCAACAGCAGCAGCAACAACAGCAACAACAACAACAGCAGCAACAGCAGCAGCAGCAACAAGCGGAACTTCAACAACAGACCTCGGTGCCTGAATTACAACAGATACAGATTCAAGTTGGCCAAGGCTCGCAGGCCCAGATTCACCAAATCGCCGTCAGCGAGCAGTCGACTGTGGTGCTTCCGACCGCCGCGGAAACCGGAGCGATGGCGATGCTTCATCATCAACAACAGCAGCATTAGCGACCGTACCGAGGCTCGAGTCTGAACGTCGAGCGATACTTTCAGTTCGACCATCGACTGGCCAAGGAGAAAGACAAACGGCTGAGGCGCGGTTGAATATTGAAAATGAACAAAAATTAACATACACGATACACACACACACACATACTCATGCAAAAGCGGAAGTTCGTCTCAATCGCGCACGCGTTGTAGCGTGCGCGTTCTCAAGCGCTTCGGATACGCGTCGACGGGACAGTAATAACGATAAATTATTCGCCTCTTAAAAGAGTTATCCGAGACTGCGAACGGCGAAAGATCGATTGAGCCTCGAAGAACGCGGGCGAGGTAACGCATAAACCACATCATATATTATATATACATATATATATATATATATAAAAATACATATATTTTTCTTTCGGAGAACGCGAGCTGGATTCGCCGGATCGGTGACGGCGAAGGATCGGCCGGGTTGTTCTCTCGACACTTCGATCGCGGATCATTCGTGATCGAACACGAGACGACTAATCAAACCCGAAAAGATACGTAAATAAAAAAGGAAAAAAAATTACATATGCATTAATACGAAGAAAGAAAAAAAAGATGAGATATGAAATACGAGGGTAACACGGGAACGGAGATCGCGTTTTTGTAAATATGAAGAAACGAATTGTTTGTAAAGAAATATCCACGCGTGAAAAAAAAAAATATTGTAACGTGCAAATAATTGAGCGTGGGCGTTTATCTCTTTGATGTCTCTTACTCGACACGTGTTCTTTTTTCTTCTTTTTCTCACTTTTGTGAATTGACTATTTTTTTTATTTATTGTAACTTTAAATTTGAGCCGTGCAGCGTTGTTTTGCGAGGTCGTGGATGAATCATGAAACGCGGGGGCGGTCGGAAAGGAGTAGTTGATACATTTTTTTTACCATGCCAGGGATTAGCGCGCAGCGTTAACGGTGTTGGAGAGACAGTTAGAGAGATCAAATGCCGAAGATCCGATCAATGTATATTTTTGCAAGAATTCGTCATTATTTCGTGTGGAGCGGGCCTGGAATGGTTTGAAAAAAAAATCGAATAACGCGTATGAGTTACGAATCGTTCGTGCCGACGACACATGTTTCGAGAGCGAATATAGGATAATAGCAAATAGCAGGCTATCCGTTTTCCATGAGTCCCCTCGTAGTACGGTCGTCTCGACAACATCACGCAAGGGGGTTCTCGTTAATTAATTAATTATATTTAAAAACAAAAGACACATGGATTGTCCGATCCAGAACGACGATAATGTAGTAGCAAATTATTTACGACAATTGAAACGAGAAATCGCACGGATCGCGCGAGTCTCTCGCATCGCTCGATTATCCTATATTCCGCGCACATTTTTTATCCTTTGGGGTTTATTTTCTCTTCTTCATTTTTTTTTTGTAATTCTAATTCTACTTCTTCACATATATATTTTTTTTTATTACTAAATGCGAGATAGGATTTTATGGATTTACACACACACACTCACGAGCACACATTCTAACGGAGCACGCACAGCGATTTTCTCACCCTGTTCTGATCGCGGTTTGGTAAGTAAAATTTGTAGCGATTGTTCGTATGGCACGAAAACGATTGAAACAAACTGACGGGGTGAGAGGACAGTGTGCGAGATCGTTTGTTAGTTAACAAAAAATATGCGAGAAGGGCTTCGGCAGATGATTAATTGTTTCTACTGAATCGAGTATTTGCAGAGAGAGACTTTGGTCAGACTCCGACGTTGCATCATATGCGACACGAGAGAATGTATATCTATACAGGAAACACAACAAACAAACAAAAAAAAATCATTTTTTATCGTAAGAATCACAATTTAAAGGCAGTGGGTATAGCTGTACGAGAAATATAATAATTATTTTATTATTATTATTATTAATTATTATATAGCTATTATCGTAGTCCGTACGGATAGTCTGTAAGCCATTTTCATTGTTACTTACATAAATATTGGAAAAAAAAGGAAAAACTAAAATAAATCGTACATTTAATATAAAAAAAATAAAACAAGCGGTTCTATGTTGCTTTTTTTATATCTCATCGAACGAACGATCCTACCTGATTCGCTCGGCGGATAATAATATTCGGAGAGAGTTACATAATGTACCGAAAGCTAAGTCGATGGGCATATCGCAATTGAGAATGATTAAGAGCATGTGAAACACGTTCTCAGCGTGTCTCTCTCGCTCCGCCGAGAGCGCCACTGATCCTTCTCGCACTCCATAGTCTTTCACATGCTTTTAACAGCGGAGCGCATTATCAATTCGAGACAAGCCAGTCCCCGGTCGGCTTTAGATGCATCGTCGCCCCAGGCCATTAAGTTCAGTGTCGGACGGGTCGTCGAGCGAGGAGCACAGGCTTTGCCAGAAAGATTCGTATCTCACGATCCATAGATCATTGATAAATCATATTTGATTACGGCATTTCTGACATCGAGTTGCAACAAATTTTTCAGCGAGCAAGTACCAAAGTTGTGTTTCGCGACGGACATAAAACCGTGGAAAAAATGGCAGAGAAAACGCTGGACGTCGATGCAGTGAGGGTCAAGGCATTGCAAATGTTCGCACGGGAATTTGGCGAGGACGCGACGATCTGCGTCTGTGCTCCGGGCCGCGTCAACCTCATCGGCGAGCACACCGACTACAACGAAGGCTTTGTACTGCCGATGGTAAGTTTTTACCGTCCTCGGAGGATTACACTACTGGAATTGCGTGCCCCGGAAAAAAAACTTAGTCACGGACTTCAAAGTCAAGGTTCGATGCAATAACCGATAATACTCGACCGTTCGACCTTCAGGCGCCGAGCGTCTTTTGACCTTTCGATGATTTTTTTTTCTCGCTGCGACTCTACTGTCGATCTCTTCCTTAACGACATCGTTTAACTGGCGATCTTTCCGACTCGGCGACGGGTTCGTGTCCCAACTAACGTATGACCTTGGAGATATCTGCAGTTGCAAAAAAAAAATTGGCTTTAGAAATTCGTGGCGCCTAAACTATCGTCTTGGGGACAAAATCTCTGAGGACTTTTCTTTTCGATTAAATATTTTCCACCGAAATACTTTCTCGAGGAATTTTTTGGACATTTTCCTGCCTATTTTTCGAACCACTTTTTGGATTTTTTAATTTTTTAGAAAATTTTTTTGAACATATTTTTTTTAATTTGATACATTACCAATCTACTGTTGTGTGTTTCAGGCCCTTCCAATGGTCACCGTCATGGCCGGTAAGCCGAACGAGCGAAAGAACTGCGTTATCGTATCGGCGAGCGGAGCCATTGCCACGAGCAAAGCTGAGTTTGATACGAGCAGCCGAGAAGTTATAAAAGTCGGCGAACCGAAATGGGCGAACTACGTTAAAGGATGCATAGCGAATTTTCCCTGTAAGTTTAAGTTTTTCATTTTTCTCAATTAAAATCTCTAATCCTCGGCTGAAAGACTCAGGTCGATGGCTTTTTGTCAAGGTGTATAATTATCATTAAAGGATAACTGTATGAATTTACAGCGTTGTCAATAAATTTCTTTTACTACTACTCTGTAATCTTTTTTTAATAAAATTATCTTTACGCCGAATTTTCTCAGGTCTTCCACCAGGATTCGATGCCGTTGTGGTTTCCACGGTGCCGGTCGGTGCAGGACTCAGCAGTTCGGCAGCCCTGGAAGTCGCAACTTACACCTTTCTCGAGGCTCTGACCGACAATGTCTCCAAAGACCCTCGCGACAAGGTGAGTCAATCCACGCTCGGAATGCGCGAGATGAAAGTAACTGATAAGGACGTTTTATTTTTCAGGCATTGGGCTGCCAGCGTGCCGAGCACGATTTCGCCGGTGTGCCCTGCGGTATAATGGATCAATTTATATCGGTGATGGGCCAAGAGGGTCACGCCCTTCTCCTCGATTGTCGCGATCTCAGCACCGTACACATTCCAATGAAGATCGGTAGCAACGTATTTCTGATAACGAATTCCAACGCACCCCACAAACTGAGCTCGAGCGCTTACTGCGAGCGACGCGACGCCTGTTACGAGGCGGCGAAAAAACTTGGAAAGAAGAGCCTGAGGGAAGCAACCGTGAAGGATCTCGAAGGTACGGCCTTGGCTCGCGTTTGTCGATTCATCCGGAACGTAGTTGAAGACAAAAAGTTAGCTCATCGATGGTAGGATATCATTTACGTCGAATTCATTTCGGCGAAAAATTACGTCTGCCAAATAGGTTGGTGGACCATGTATTCGAATCTTATTTACTATAAATGTGTGCTGCGAGAATGCTTTGAACCGAATGTAGGTTTTATCGACTAGTTTAAGCAAGCGTGCGAATGAAGATAAGCCGCAAACACTTCTTCTTTTGTATGAGCTATTTTTGCTGAAACGGTCGAAAGATTAAATTTTTTAACCGGAAGCGATGTTTTCACTAGATGACGTAACTTCAGCTAAAAATGCTGGCACATTTCAATGATTATTTACATTTCGCAATGCTATTGCTATTGCCAATGGGCCATCGACCCAAGTCCTTCAGCCCCTATTCATTGAATTTTAATTCTTTTTTCAGTTCTAAAGTCGATGAACGCCTCGGAAACGATGATCAAGCGAGCGCGTCACGTCATCAGCGAGATCGGGAGAACCCAAGCGGCAGCTGAGGCTCTTCAGTCCGGAAACTTTTCCAAGTTTGGAGAATTGATGAATCAGAGTCACGACTCGTTGCGCGACGATTACGAAGTTTCATCGAGCGAGCTCGACACGTTGGTCACGGTAGCTCGAGGGGTCGATGGAGTTCTCGGCAGTCGGCTGACCGGTGCTGGATTCGGTGGCTGCACCGTAACTTTGTTGCGAGAGGATTCCGTCGACGAGGTCGTTCGTCGTATAAAAGAAAAGTTAGGCGTCAAAAAACTTCGTTGATTTACAGTCCCATCCGCGTCTCGTTAATCAAACCGGATAACGAATGGCCTTTCATTGTTGTTTCAGATACACCGGAACACCGACTTTTTACATAGCGAAGCCCGCCTGCGGTGCCCGACTACTCGGGATCAATGTATGAGCTTTAAATCACTCCTAGTAGTCTGTCTCGACCGAGAAAGATGGAAGATCAAAAAAATCTCAATCATTTTTTTTTCACACTGACTGGCAATGTTTTATTTTTTTTTCTTCATCGATTATTCAAGTAAAATACACTCATGTACGGTTAATTCCGTCGAGCGGTTTTTGCATTATCATCTAATTATCGTTTATCGCGGCCGCACACTCCTCGTCCTTCGTTTCAACGCTTTAAATTCATCACTGTTCTGAGCGCGCTTCGGCAATTCGAGTCCCGCGAAGTTACCGTCGCATTTATCTCTAATACTGCTTGTGCCGTTGAACTGTCCGGAGGCCCTTACGGAGAGCTGTCTCAGTTTCTGCTTACCGTTATCGTCGAGACCGTCGAGAAGTCTGCGAATGAAAAATGATGCCGATTATATCAACGCAAGAGAGTGCAAAACGTAAAAAAAGAAAAAAAATTATATATTCAAAATTTTTTTATTGGAACGAAAGTGTTGTACCTTTGAGAAAATCATTCAACTCGGCGTCGCTCGAGCAATACCGCAGATCCGAGGGTTTTACTCCTTTGAATATCGCGACTACGCTCGGTTTGAGATTGTGGAATATCAGGGGTTGTCCTCGCCGCGCAAAGTCCTCGATGAGGCTTTTTATTCCCTGAAAATCGAAGTACAAAAATAAAGTCAGAATTTCATTGATACGATTTTTTGGTGTTCGTTAAATTTACCTTGGCAGCTGTAAAATCGGCAGCTTGTATGTGGGTCGAGTCGATCACTACGGGAACTGCGGTGCCCTGTCTCGTTCCTTGCTTGCTGATTATCGCTCGAACGTACTCGACGCTTGGAAAAGTTAGACTTCTGTCCGGCGTTATCATCAGATACTCGCAGCCACTGGCGCTCTTGAATAATACGAGAAGAACGGTTTGATAAATTCATGATAGAACCTTCGTCGAAGAGAAGCTTCGATCGTCATCGGAGTAATTTTGAATTGTCACTCAAACTTACAACTTCTTTGCGCAGACGCAACGAAGGCCTCGCAGAGCCGTACAGTAGAAACAGAAGGTTTATGCCGATTCCAATGGCGATGCCGAGCTCGAGTCTCACGAATAAGCAACAGAGAAATGTCGCCGTTGCCGGCACCAAGTCGATTTCTGAAAACGCATTAATAAAATTACTATAATATATTACTATATAATATAATAATAATTATAATAAAACAATAATATAATAATAATTATAATAAAACAATAATATAATAATAATAATAATAACTCTTTGTTCTCCACATGGGCTTGACTACTTGAAGTTCAACCATGAATACGACGGCGGCGATTATAACAGCGGCTAGGGCAGCTTTCGGAATGTAGTATAAGTACGGTGTGAGAAACTGAAGGGACACGAGAACGAGAAGTCCCGTGAAAACCCCGCCGAGAGTAGTTTTAACTCCCGAGGAATGATTTACCGCTCCACGACTGAGTCCACCGCTGACCGGGATGGAGGAGACGAATGACGAGACGATGTTGCACGCACCGATGGCCAGCATCTCCTGCGTAGCATCGAGCGGTTTGCCGTCGGCTGGAATCGTGCAGAATATATTCGTTACATTTCGATCGAATTATAGTAAACGAAAAGTTTTATGAAAAAAAAAAATTCGTGCAACACTCACAAAAGACTTTGGCAATGGCGATCGTTTCCAGGAGACTGAGCAAGGGTATGACGAGGCATCCAGAGCCCATTGTCGAGATCATGTCGAAAAATTCATAAGTTTGATTGCCGACGCGGGCCTCGAACGGTGGAAGCTTAAGTTCCGGAAGACCCTCCTTGACGTGACCGGTCAGAATGACCGGCGACGATCCAAGATGGTTCTCCAATACCCAGCACATAACAGCGCAGACGATGACGACGATGATGTTTCGGGCGGTCGAGAGCAGCCACAAAATTTTCAGTATGACGCTCTGCAGGGTCGACGGCACTTTGGTGTCTTTCGAGACGACGGGAATGTCCTTGGCTTTCTGTCGAGGATGCGGGATAATAATATTTTAATAATGACACGTTTGCCAAGCTGCATTCCTATCAATAATGGATGAGACAGCTGACTGCCCTTGTCCGTGAGACAATGTCGTATGAATATAGCAAGGTTGACGAGTCAACGAGGAAGAGAAGTCCCGTTTTCTTATGCAAAGTCATCGTGATCGATTGTTCACCGTTTCAAACATCGAATAATTGCGAGAGGCAGAAGTGAATTGAAAAAAAAACTCACCCTGAGGACGAGCAAAACGACCATGCAGGCTACACCCAGCACCGCGTCCCAGAGTCTCGTTTCGCCGATGTGCTCGAATATCTTTTGCCAGACCTGAACGAATTTTCCGGCCGAGAAGTCTATACCGAGGATGTCCTTCATCTGACTCGTAGCTATGATGATCGCGGCGGCCGAGGTGAAGCCGACCGAGACCGGTCCCGAGATGAAATCTATCAGGAAACCTGGAAACAGAACATTTTTGACACTGGCATCATGGGCGAGTTTCGCGTGTGTTCTTTTCTAACGTCATCCAAGAAGTGACGCCACTCGAGAAAACGTCACTTCCGGTTTGAAGATCTCATTTTTCGACCGAAAACGACACTTCCGCTTTGAAAATCTCGTTTTTCGACCGGAAATGACACCATTTGAGGAAACGTCACTTCCGTTTTGATAATATCATTTTTCGACCGGAAGTGACACCATTTGAGGAAACGTCACTGGCGGTTTGAAAAATCTTACTTTTCGACCGGACATGACGCCATTCGGGAAAACGTCACTTCCGGTTTGAAAATATCTTTCTTCGACCTGACCGGACGTCAAACCGGGAGTGATGAAATGCGTCACTTCCGGTTTGAATATCTTATTTTCGACCGGAAGTGAGCCCATTCGAGAAAACGTCATTTCCGGTTTGAAAATCTCATTTTCCGACCGGAGGTGATCGCATACCGGAAATACATCACTTCCGACACGAAATGTCAGGTATGACGTCATTTCCGGTAAAAAAACTTTACCGGTAAAATGAGCATCGTACAAAATTGACCGACATTTGCAAAGCTTTCTATCGGAGATTGTATCGTAGTCATCAAAAAGGCCATCTGTTTATTATTGCCTGCAAACGGTTGTTCAGTCACCTGAGGCTCGTTAACGGTACCGAACACTTTTTCCAGTGAAATACCCGCGCGAGCGCCGCTCGCTCATCTTTTTTACAGAGCCGTATTGGATTGTCGCGACAAGCCGGATGTTGCAGAAGTCGCGACCTTCGACGAATTTTTTTTTTCGACACTCCAGTTCAGCACGCTATTAGTAACGTTCCCGCAGTTAATTTTTTTTCGCTCATCGTAATAACGTCGCTCAACTTTCGTCACGAGAGAAGCGCAGCAATTAACGAACGTTAAAGCCCCGACGTGCAAAAGAAAGGAAGGTGTTATTGTTATCGTCATCGGAGAACGGTATTGTGCAGCGAGTGTCCACAGTCGCGTCACCCTGACAGGATGACCGCGAAACGTCGTTCGACATTAATTAACAATCTTTAGCAAATTGCAGTTTCGTTGCGAATCCCTTACGTAAGTAGACAGCGTGGAACATCGTTGCCGGAGTCCGTAATGAAAAAGTGGCAATTATTATCTTTTACGATAGGAGATAAAGAGTCTCCAATGACGGTTTCGTCAAAATCGAGGTAGGCGAGCACAGTTGCGCAACTGGTCGTTAGACAACGCAAGGATGTTTTTTTTTCCTTTGATTTACCGCCAATCGTTTCGGGTCGTGAAACAATCATCACCTAATTGCAGGATCCCCATGAGAAGCGAGACGCAACCGGAAATGAAGGTGAGAAGCACCGCGAAGTCCGGTCCGAGGTGGGACTTCGAGAGGGTTTCCCTCGTAAGAATCGCGGCTATAGCGGTCGGACCGACCGGCACGTCCTTGCAGGAACCAAATATCGTGTACACGAAGCATGCCATGAAGGAAGAGTAGAGTCCGTACTGCAAAAAAAAAGAGAGGAGAAAGAAAAAGAAAATTATCAATGAATTTCGATCTTTGGCTATTCGACCGGTTTAGATCGTTCCAACGGGCACGAATTTGTATGCATACCTGCAGAGGAAGACCCGCGACGTTGGCATACGCAATAGCTTGTGGAATGACCGTTAGACCGACTGTTATACCGGCAACCAAATCGTTCGCTATGTACTCTTTCCGATACTTTGGCAACCAGTCCAGTATCGGTATTCTCTTGTAGAGAAGCTTCATCTGGCACGATCCTTTGATCCTCCTGCTCAGCCATCGCACCGCCTGGACTCCCGTCGAGTTTCTCTCCACGTCGAATGGTGCTGAAAAAAAAAAAAAAAATGGAAACATCAAATCGGTAAAATCGTTATCGATGGCACGGTAGAATTTCCTCGGTCCCATCGAATTCCGATAGTCGAGCGTGTATATAGACCACGGTAAGCCGTGCAGCGATGAGTTTAGAAAGTTTTTCCGTGCAGAGAGAGAGAGAAGCGTACTCATGCCAGATGCTCCTCGCGATCGGCTCGATAAAGAGAGAGAGATCGGCTCGTAATCGGCGCACGGAAAATAGTTTGGTATATACATTTTTTTTTTTTCAACAACTTTTGCCTCGCGTGCGAGACAAGTTTGATGAAACAGGGGAACGAAACAAAAACGTAAGTGCAAATGAAGAGTGATGATTTTCAGAGCGAGTCGGGTGTAATATACTTTTTGCCGGTGGCTGTAAGTCATATGGAATAAGTTACCGATTGGTTAAGCAATTGAATAAACATGAAGCGCGCATATGTCGGGAGGTTGCTAATCGCCGTAAGTGAACGGGCAAACCGTATCGGACGCACAATTGGCCTCCGCTAATGAATAATGTGACACTTATAATTTTTTTTTTAATGTAATATGCAAAATATACTATTTTCACGGGACGAATGTGGGAGTTTAGGCAAGCACATGAGGGCCGCGTGGAGATGTCGTGATGCGCATGGTAAAAATTGTTTGTACATTCAAAAAAGATGTCTGTTCCACGAATGTACACACTTTTTCCCGGATTTGTTTCGATTTTTATTCTGTTAAAAATATTGTTTGGCTTCCGCATAAAGGAAACTATGTTTTTGTAAAAAAAAAATGTTGAGATTTTAATGTGAGGCTACTTAAAATTAGGGCTGTACTGATAGGCCGGCCGAGCAGGCTACAATATCTTATCCGGCTAATGGATTTTATAGTTTTGTCGGCTAAGGGGTCTTAGCCGGCTAAACTATTTGAGCCCGCTAATCCGTTTAGCCGGCTAATCCGTTTCAGCCGACCAAGCTATTTTAGCCGGCCAAGTGCATAATTTCGTGCATAAAATCGAGCCCCTTAATGTCGCAAGGTACTTCAGTCCAAAAGCGCCAGCGGATTCGTGTTCAGCACGCAAAGATACGTCGGTATATGTGGCGGTTAATTTTTAAAAAATAAAAAAAAATTGTCAAAAAATTGCAAGACCGCAAATGTTGCGGTAACTTTCGACCTTTTCAACTTTCAGACGTAGACATTTTTTAAAGTCACAAAAAAAGGTGCAAATTTATTGTGCACATGGCTTCCTCATTTATTACAATTCTGCGCATAGCTTCTTCTATGAAAAAGCCAAAAATCGATCAGTGAATTTTCCCATAGAGAAAGCTGTGAGCAAAATTGTAACAAACGAGAAAGCAATGTGCAAATTACTTTGCAGCTTTATTGACCCTTCATTATGGACTTATTTTTTAATACGCAGTCACGCGTCTTTGCATCATCGGAACGGGATATCCGGGCCGGGTTTAGAAATTTGGCAATGGGTCATTAAATTTTCAAAAATTGATTGCGCCTCCCGATGGCCTTTCCTAAGTGGGTCGCCAATCGGGCTGAGGCAATAATGTGTCCCTGATAATTAGTAATTCGTCTACGTAGCGGGTATTGTACAATCTTCGTGTGGCAATAAAACGCCAACGCATAGCTGCGATTACAAGGCGGACTGGGAGCTTTCTTAGGATAAAAGAAAGTCGGCGACAATATTCTCGAGGAATTCGGAAACGGTTGATTAAGCTGGCGGAATCACCTCTAACGACACAATTCGTAATGATTCACGCAAAGGGCACACGGAGGAGACGTCTGAAGTGAATGATTCATCAGAATGTAAGAGGGTCTGTGGTCATTAAACGTTCAAGACCCGAGCGATCTAGAACCAGCTGGAATGAACGAGGAGTCACTGGTATGATCGAGTAAAAAAAAACAGCGGCAAACTTGCGAGGTAGAGAAGAGCGCTTCGAGCTATTATCCAAATTGAGTTAAACTCGCATTCGAGGTCGGAAAATATTAAACGTTGCCTGTTCGTGCAGCAAGCTTTGTTTTTGTTAAATTGACTATCAAAAATCCATTAAGTGGTTCTGACTTCATGAAAGTTTCATGAAGTCAGTCAAAAAAATATTCAACTTTTGCTTTTATTTCGTGAAATGACGATCGTTGTTTTAACTCGTGCTACGTCTATCGATCTAATTGTCTATCGATCTAAAAAAAAACTAAAAATCCACATATAAATAAATGTAACAACGATAAATAAAAATAAAAAATAGACATTGTGCACGGTATAGTCTCGGTACATTTTTTGTTACGAAAAATCTCTGTTCATTTTCCTCGTTCCTTCGCTCACAAAGCTTCCAACATGGGAAACCGACAAAATCCCTAAAGAAGCTCTTTTACAGATCTTTGAAGACAATTATGAAAATTTATAAATTTAACGGTTTCCATACCTATATCAATATTTTCACCGATAGATCTTGGGATCAGTGACGACAGTTCACCTAGGTAAATGGTACACGTTCGATCTACCGGATTTATCCAAACCTATCGCGCGAAGAGTTATAAAAGAGAAAGGTATAAATTTTCTCGTCGGTGAGATATGGAGAGTGTACGCTGAAACGTGCAATACACGCGATGTTTAACACTGTGTTTGGTTTTAAACCCACGCAAACGAGTCTCGTTGGCCGCGTTCGATTTGCATACAGCATTTTATCGCCGCGAGTGTGCGACGTTGACGATTTGCATGTGGAAAGGTGAATTTTTTTTTATTTTTCCTCCATCGCGTCGAAAAAAATTGGCGCGGCGGCGAGTAGCGCGAGTGAAGGTGTGATATATTGCTCGAACGACAAACGAGAAATAAACCGTACGCGCTGGGTCCCATCGGTTCTCGCACACCCCGACGTTATTGCCGTTTAAATTTGTCGGAGACAGCACGTGTTCGTCACGCGTCCAAACGGAACGATCTGGCTGATTGTAAAATTGGCTTCGTGTTCGTGCGGTTCGTTGTAGTTAGTTACTGTTGGAGGCTTCGCGTCTCTAGGTCAGCCTCCGGGCACAGGTGACTGCTCCGGGTAATGCCTTGACCAATTCATAAATTATATTATTAAACGTTCGATTACGTTTCGGCCCAACCTATCGCAGCCCATTAATATTTTATAAGCGACACAGAGATTCGTCATAATTGCATTCGTTAACATACCGGAGCGACTCTTTGGCCGATATTGAGAATCTTTAATTGCACTTGCAAACGGTTTCAAGGGACGTTGATCCTCGGCTGGATAAATTATTTAATGAAACTAATTGGATGAGTAATCCAGCTATTAGATTGCGTCGCGCAGCTCGAGCTACCGCTGGGTCAGTCACCGATCGAGAAGCGTATTAAAAACGGCCGGAGGCAAAAAGCCCCGTGAGCACATTCTCCCTCAACCGATCCTTCGAGAGCATCAAACCAGATCTCGAAACGCGAGCTCGTTTAAACTGCGGCGTTATAGTTTTACGTCGTTTGGAAAATTGAGATACCAGTCATGTTTTTACGCGTTGTAAATGATCCGAGACCGTATATATACATATATATATATATATGTATATATCTCGGATATGCTATATAGTGTTCAACCATTTGTCTTGCGGCCTTCGAAGAAACGAGGACTAATGTAACAGACGCTATCACGACGGTGAATCGATTGTGCGATTTAAGAACCGATATCGCTGGAAAAACGCCTCGATAATCTTATGTATATATAAATTGTAATTTAGAAAAGGGCTCAAAGCGATTTGCACAATTACTTCCTCATGTTTTGCGGTTTTGGGCATAACCTCCTCTATGATAAATTTTGTTGTTCGATAGCTATAATTGTAATACAATTTTCATGAAAAATAAAAATAAAGGTCCATTATAAGCAAGCGATATGAAAATAAAAATTTTTAACTCTTTTTAATTAGATTTTTGAGTTAAGTATTTAAAAAATCATGTGCAAATTATTTTGGACCTTTTTTCGTAACATAAAAAAATTTCTATATCTCATAATATTAAAACCATCAAAATTTACACCAGAATTTATTATAGGAAATCGAAAACTGAAATTTGCGGATTTCGTTGTTTTAAGGCAATATTTAAATCTATTCTTCACCGCTGATAAAGAAAATATAACTAATTTTACTCTTTGCGTGATATTTCATTTAGAAACTCGTGTCAGGCATAAAAAACAAATTTTTCAAACAAAGCTCAACATCTTCAAAATCCCTAAAAAATTTAAACGGCCGGATCAAATTTTGCCAAATTTGATACAAAACATTGTACAGTGTTTGTCCATTCCCGTGCCAAATTTAAGCTCGTTACTTCTATGTTAACTCTAATTAGACAATTATTAGTAATTAAAAAAAAAACAATATTCCATCAAATCTGATCCCTTCGGTAGATTTCGGCCAAATTCAATACCAAAGGTCTTTGTTCATAGTATTGTATTTATATGCATTTTTACGACGTTAACCATTTCTAGTATGCTGACATTAAAATCGCGAATATGTATTTTTTTACGAAAACGTAGCTTCCTCTATGAGGAACCAAAATTGCGAAGGTTTTTTTTATTGTATGTTCGAAGTTGACCTTATTGTTTTGGTAATATCGTCCATGATATATCTTTAAAAGTTGTTTATTTGTTTGTCTTAATTTTTAAGAACCCAAGATCGGTCCGAAAAACCCATATTTTTCTCCCGGAAATGAGGACATACCGGCAAACGTCACTTCCGGTCGAAAAATGGGATTTTCAAACCGCGAAATACCCGGGACGCAACCATTCGCTAATAAATGAATAATTTTCCGGCTGGTAATTAATAAATAATTTCCTGACTGTGAGGAACAGCGAAATTATAACGTTAGCGAAATATGGTGTCGGGGATTTCCTGTGAGTATGAGATTACAGCAACAACATTAATAATTACGTTACGAGCGATCCGCACCGTTAAAAGCTATTCAGTTACTCATGTACCTGCGCCGGATTTGCATGGAAATTTTTTATTTTACTTCGAACGCGATCATTATCGATAATGTAGCACATCACACGCTCGTTAAATGCTAATCGGCCCGTACATAGTATCATCCCTTCGCCGGATAAGATTATTATTGTTGTTATTGTTTTTGTTATTATTATTATTATTATTGTTATTGTTTTTGTTATTATTATTATTATTGTTGTTGTTGTTATTATTATTATCGTTATTATTATTATTATTAACTTACCGACGCCATTGATGGATTTTGGTTCTCTTGACGGATCCCCGGGATTGCCGAGTCTATCCTCGACGTTATTGGGCCCAGAGGGATCTTCGGGTTTGCCATTTTTCGATACACCATTTCGCAGCGCATCTTCGTGAATGCTGAAGCCCGTTAGTCTCACTTCGCGTTTATTATCGAGATCGCACTCGTCGTTCATCGCGTACTTGGCCATATTTGTAGTTTTTTGTTGTTTAATTATCAATCGTTAACTCCCTAACAAAGCACTCGGTAAATAAAAGAAAATAAATCTGACTCGATCGTTCAGACACTAACGGAGGCGTTCGCTCCTTTTTCCTTCGGTAAAATGTAATTTCCCTTTCACTTCTTCACAATGGAGGGTAACTTCTTCACGAGGAGGAGGTAGCTTCCATCGTCGTCCACGACCCGGTCGGGACCCTGCGAAAATATCGTTCATTTAGGTAGGGTCAATATTGATTATTTTTAATATAACGAAAATTGGTCAAACATTTTTTTATTTCAAGGGATTTTTGATTTTTTTTTTAATCTGTTAAGTACACCGTATTTAAAAATTATAATGTTCCTCGTACGAATTCTGCGTGAATCGATTACGCAGCACAGAGCGCGCGGTGAAAGTGCGATAACGAGACGCGCGCTTTCTGCACCGAACAGCAGCTGGACATAAATTAATATTGTACCTGGAATGAGCGTGAGATATTGTGCAGGCAACAAAGGTAATAAAAGACATTGAAATATTCAATGTCTCACAAGAAAGAAGTGCTTGCTCGAAAGAAACGTGCCTTCGGGAAGAAACATTCGGATATTTCTTCGTGATACAAGGAAATCTCTTTTCAGTCACGAATTCACGATAATGTTGAATTTCCGTCCCGAGCTAAGCTCTTCGTTCTTCTGATCCGAACGTTTTACAGTAAGCTGTATGTCGGGAACTGCAGATTCGACGGAGATTCGTGAGATTCGGTACAATTATTTTATTTAGACGTCTCGACGATTTGTTCAATTTTCAAGTATTATTATTTGCATTTTCTCCCGTTCTCATCTAAGCATATACAGGGTCAGCCCGGGTCATTGACCAGTTCGCCCTTGCGGCCGCATTCGACTTCCCCCTCTGTATCGCATTTGCCATGAATTTCGGCCATCGGCATCGGGCAACTGCGAAAATCTATGCCGATACAGCCGGTCTCAGGTTCGATTCCTGGCATCGGAGCTTCGTCGCGTTTCACCGAGAATGTAAACATGGAGTACAGCAATATACATCAGACACTCACACTTAGAGTTACTACGTGCGAGTGACCGATGCATATATCTGGAGCTTCGTCCCGCCCATATTTTCATTCTCGGCGAAACTACCGGGAAACCGGGAATCGAACCGTCGACCTCCCGATGCTTTGGTCTAGACTAGAGGCGAGCACGCTAAGCACTCGACCACCGCACCGGTCTAAATTTTCAAGTTAATGTTCAAGTTAATTTTCAAGTCAATTTTCAAGTTAATTTTCAAGTCAATTTTCAAGTTAATTTTCAAGTCAATTTTAAGGTGAATTCCGATAAATGGTTAGGTATATTTTCAGGTATGTTTGCAGGTATATTTACAGGTAAACGGTCGGCTCAATGCAGTACTTAAGTGCAGAGGTTCGAAAAAATTACCTGCGTACAAGTCACGGTCACGGCAATGATTTTACCGTTCGCACGGGCGTCGGTCAACGCCGTTAGCTCGAGTTGTTAATTTAAAACAGATTTATTCATTTTACTGCGCACGAAATAGTTGAGCCATTACCGATCCTCGATAAACATAAGTTCTGGATAAAAGATAAGGATTCGTTTGCAATTCTATACCGAGGAACTGCGGTAATCGCGGTGAATTTATAAGTAGTGAATTTATAAAAGTGGTGCGACCGAGCGTAAGATCGTGCCGAAAAGTGGCCGAAGAACAATTAAGGATCGTAATGTACGAAAATGGTTTCTTGGTCGGCGAATCTCATTGTCACGTGACCGTATCGTGAGACGCGACAATCTCGTACCCAAACATTGTCCGTCAATGAATCACGTCTGACCCATCGCTACACCAACTGCACGGAACATTTATTTATTTTTTCTTCGAACGCAAAATGTTTATACGGAGAGCTTAACCGATCGATGGCACTGCGGTATTCGCAGTGCGTGCACGGAGAAAATCAGACAGTACGATTTTAGCAATTTTTGTATTGCACACATTTATGTAAGGCGAACGGCCCAATTATTGATCGTGGCCCAATTACTGTCCATCAATCATATTATCTACGATAGAAAATGCTCTTTATGTCCGGCTCACTCACATTTTTTTTGCACAACCTTTATATAGTGCATCGTGCCACTGAATAAGCATCGGGACAAAATATTATAAAATCGATAAAATGGTCTGTTATTAATTTGTCGAAAATTATTAGTCGACCTTCAGACTTTATCTATCAACCCGCCAGAAACAAGCTCACGCAGGCTATTTTCTTGTCAGTTGCGTTAAGCGGTTAATTGATTAATCAAAGTTGTACTGTGTGATTAAGGGTCAATTAAAAAACTAGTGCGCGAGAAAAGAATAAGAAACTACAATTTCATTGGGAAATATGTGGGTCAGAATTAAGTCTATAAATGCTCCCATTACTTTCAGTCAAAGCGATGAGTACGCTGTTGAGTTATGTTTGGTCACTAATCGGGCATGCATGCAAGACGCCATAGGTCAGTGATTGGGCCTTAGATAGGTCACTATGTGGTCTACATGACAAAATTATACGCACTATTCAGGTAATTTACAACAATATTTCCAGTCTATTATTTAAAAAATTGTCAACAATAATAAAATAATACTTGCATTAGTGAATTAAGACTCTAAACTTTTCTGTAATAATACCATTTTAACACCTCCAATGTTTTTAACATTCTTTTTTCACTTTCAATGCCATGCGGAGCTTAGGTGGTCAGTAATTGGGCCGTTCATCTTATTGACAGGTAGAAAAGACAACGTGTAAATATGAAATAAAATTTTATAATCCACGTGCAATGCTTTCTCCGTGTGCTCGAGTCTCCGATAAAATCGCAGCGACGAAACCGTGACTATCTCGGTTGAATAAAAAAAATGTTAACCGTGCGAGAAACATCGACTAGGGAATTGCGCAGGATAGCTTTACCATACCGATCTAGAAAGTCTCGGCTCTATCAGCACGATAAACACGACGATAAATTTATCACAATTTTTGCGTACGTACCTACTGTGCAATTACAAAAAAAAAAAAAACAATCGTATATTCAAATTAATCAATTATAATTATGTTCGTTGAGAAATTTGAAACTCCGATCCATCGCGTCGCTATCGACGCGAATAATTTTCTTCGTTCTGCCTCGTTGATTCACCACTGTCCTTGTTACTATCGGTGTACGTTTATCGCAATAATTTTTCACTCCGTCACGATATTTATTTTACATGATAATTAAGTAGCGAGAATATGCAATTTGATCGAAGCGATTTTTTTTGTTGTTTCGTATCGTTTAAAGGTCCAACTTTGTATAGAATCGCGAAAGTCGAGGAACGCCACGTCCGCTCACGAGCAAAGTCACCGGCGGTTTCAGAGAAGGCCTCAGGTGCCCAGGGGAATCTAGCTCTCTGACAGATCCTGTGGCTTAGCGCACGATCGAGCGCGCATGCGCGTTAGATCCACCACTTCGAGCGCCCGTAGTAATTCGACGCTCCAAAACATCGCCACGTGCTCTTGCCGAGCACCAGGTCGTTGACGACGACTATACCACTACGGGATCAACAGGTGTCTCCTTTCTCCACGTCTTGCTATTTATTTTCTTTTCTTTTTATTCTGCGCTGTCGATGTACGCGTTTAGACAAAGTGTCGAGTTTGTGTGAACATCTGATCGCTGTACGCTGCGAAAAAGAAGTGGCTGGATTAAGCAATACGCTGGGACACCGGCTGAAAGGTTTTACTTGGTCGGTGCAACAAAAATGTTTGAATCGCCAAATATTTTAATCGAACAAACAGCAAGCAAACAAATAGCAGCTTCGAACGTATGTCACCGCGACTTTTGGTTAAACCAACCATTTTTTTTCTGACGGTACGATTTTATAGTGTATTGTGACGATCAATTTTAAAAAAGTTGATGATAAAAGTTTGATGTCAGTTTTCATCCAGTTTGGTAGTTTGTGTCTAACTAGTAGTGCTTTTGTACTGAGAAGAAGGAATGGTTCGATTGAGCAAGGCGCGGTGACACACATTCAAAGTTTTTATTTGGTTGCCACAATAAAAATGTTTGAATCGATTGAAGCAAATAATCGCTTAACAATTCAATGCTTTATTTGTACTAAACAAATAACAACTTTGAACGTGTGTCAACGCGGCTTTTGGTTAATCCAACCATATTTTTCCCATTGTACGATTTTAAAGTGTATTGCGATGACGAATAAAAACAATGAATCTTAACAATAAGAGGTTATACAATATTTCCTCGGTATTAACAATAACAATGATGAAAAAGTTTCATATGAGCTTTCAGCCAGTCCGATACTTTGTGTCTCGCTCTGTGTTGCGGCTTTGTAGTATACGATATTACATCATATAAAAATTGGGCTCTACCTGCATGCCGAAGTTTACGTAAACAAATGAATGCTTCGATTACCGTGTTTTTGTAACAATTCGAATGCTCACGAAGCTGCAAATGCGCAGCTGTGCTGCACGCGATTTAAGACGGAAATACAAACACTGAGAAAAATGGTTCGGTCATTCGACAAAGATTTCTCGTCAACGAACCTCTACAATTGTTAGTTTCTTTTCCTGTTGACATAAAAATTTAGTCTCGTCGACGAGTCAAAATTTCTATAAATATAGAAGTTTCTGAAATATCCAAAACTCTTTTACCGCTTAAAAAACCTGCTTCGGAAAAAAAAATTACGAGTTTGAAAACGTGACGGGAAATTTACCCCCTTGAAACGGTTCGATATAATGCCACGGCGCACCAATGCGATATGAAAATTCTATGACGCACTCGATGCCCCGCTATCGAAACTCGTTCGACGCTATAGTCGTCATTGCAACGACGCTCAGTAAAAACAAAAAAAATCTCGTAATACGCGTCTAACTCTCGCCGTCCGGTTCACCCAGTCATCGTCGACCGAGAGCGGACATTTTATCGAATCCCATTCTATGAATCGACTGAGCTAAGCGTTTCTAGGAAATGCGAGTAAACCGGAGCGCATTCACCTGTGGATGCGTGCCCATTTAATCCGTGTTTACGTTCGCGTCTTTGCCGCTGCACGTGCGGCGAAACTCGGCTGCTGGCTAAGATGCTGCAGAGGGGATTTTTATCCTTTCCAAAGGTTGCAGCCGACCGTCTCCCTCGTACGTCGGAGACTCGCAATATGCGTCGTAGAGTACTAAAAAAAAAAGGAAAGACGAACCCGAGTCCTTCGGGTGATTCACTTCTTCGGCTCCACTTCGTGTCTCATATTCTTGTTTACGTTCTTTCGTGAATACAGCAGAACCCCGATTAACCGGGACGCTCGGGACTGAAGCGTCCCCGGATAATCGAAAGCCCAGTTAATCCGAACTAGACAGCGAAAGTATATAAGTCAATAATGACTAATGACACAACTTTATTTTGACTAGTTACAATGACATTTGGTACAACTTGTACTTAATTGTTAAATAGTATGAACTAGAATGTCAAACTTTGAATTTTTTTTTTTTTAATAATACGTAAGCTCGTATTTTTTTAAGAAGCGGTTTGGTTTACTCCGAGTATTAAAAAAAAACCTCGGATCACGATCGCTTAATCCGCTTCCCGGTTGATCCGACCCCGGTTCATCGGGGTTCTACTGTACGACCTGTAAAAAAAAGATACATTTCGGCACACACGTCGCAGCCGCCTCGTCCCTCCTTGGTTGTCCCTTTTAACCTTGACTCTCTCCGTACGTCGTAGACCCGCTATACGCGTCGTAGCGTATCTAGACAACAAAAAAGAAAGACGAGCCCGAGTCCTTCGGGTGATTCACTTCTTCGGCTCCACTTCGTGTTTCATATTCTTGTTTACGTTCTTTCGTGAATAGGACCTATAAAATACATTTTGGAACACACGTCGCAGGCGCCTCGACCCACCTTCGTTGTCCCTTTTAACCTTGACTCTCTCCGACAGTCGACTACAAATGCGGTCCTTTTCCATTTAAAAAGTTCTTTATTTTATTATGTGCGTGTACAAAAGAAGATTATAACTTACAATATTTTTTTACTTAACGTTTTATGCTATACCTGTTCTGAGTCTTTCCTCTTCGTCGGTGTAAGGTTGCACGCGTATAAGCTTACGCCTGTGGAGTATATTGGAGGTGTAATGTTTTAACGTCGAAATGTTTAGCAAGTGTTACAATGAAATGGTGTAAACTTACTAATGTGTAACATATTGAATACGTAAACTTTTTGTGGTGGAAGTAAATGTGCGTTGTACAATTTTTGATCCGAGAATTGAGCAAGTGTAAGATATTTGCGGTGTACACTTAAACGAAGTTGTGAACTTATGTAACATTTTTTGTGGTATACGATTTATTTCCGTAAGAATGAACGAGTGTACGATTGAACGGTGTACGCTTGCGCCTCACAAACTCGTGCGTCCAGATTTGAATATATAAACCTGCCCTTTTATTTTCCACTACCAAAAAAGATAGCTCTAACAACTCTACGAGAAAACATCTCTACCATACTACAACTCTACCGTATTAGAACTCTACCAAAATCTCTATCACTGATGAAAAAAACGCTACCGGAATTCAAATAAAACTCTTCCGGAATTAATATAAAACTCTACCCAAATTTAAATAAAACTCCGGGAAATAAAACTCTGGAAAATTCCGGTAGAGTTTTATTTCAATTCCGGGAGAGTTTTTTTCTTCAGTGGTGAAGATTTTGGAAGAATTCTAATACGGTAGAGTTGTAATATGGTAGAGATTTTTTCTGGTACGGATGTTTAGGAAGAGATGTTTCTGGTAAAGTTAGAATCTGGTAAAGTTGTGAGTGGTAGAGATGTAAATGTGGCGGCACGTGTACTTTCTTGTCGTCCACTTCTGAGTAAGATTGAATGAACAATATACGTTCATTCACAATAATTTTCCGAGTACAATAATTTTCTTGACACTCGGTTGAACTCAATCGAAAAATAAAAAATAAGAAAATCTTATCGTTCGAACGTTCGTTTCTGCGGCTCAGTCGAGCGCTTCTCGGGAGATTAACGTTACGCAATTCGGAAACGATCGCCGGCCGACATGCATTGTTAGCGATAAGTCGAGATTCCTCGACGGGGCATGAATAAGAAAAATACAAAAAAATACGAAGAATACGCTCACTGTGCTATTTCCTATTTTCCTCGCGCATTCGCGAGTGTCCGGCGGGCTTCCGGCCGGGCCGTGCGATTGTGAGCGAGCCACAGACGATGGATGGACGGGCCGCCAGCATGCATGGAAAACGTGAACGAAATTCCGTGGCACTGGCGTGTGACGGCTTCGACGCTCGGGTAAAATTCTTCGGACGATCGTTACCGGTTCCACGTCGTTATTCCACGCCGGACTACGGAGACTATGCGGAGTGTAGCTTAAAAAAAAAAAAAAAAACAAGATAAGAAAAAAAAATGCTGGCATTATTCATCGTGGCCCTGCCGTGCATGCCTGCACTCTCTACCTGTGGCTATCGCGCTGCTGCATTGCACCGACGTTGCCCGTAATTCCTGAACGACTACGTAATCCGCGAGCAACCGTCTGTTTCACCTGGAGGTCGGTAAAGCGAATTTTAATTAAACGTCGAACAAACTTTTTGCCATTAATTTTTTTATTTTTATTTTTTTATTAATAATAAAAAGAAAGTTCGATCGCTCGGGCGAAGCAGAGAAAATGTTATACGGTAGGTGTGCAGAGATTGAACTTTGTCCGGATAAGGGGGAAATCACCGAGTAACTTTGTTTAATGGATCGTCCGTTGTTATTATTTTTTTTTCCGAGTTGTTTACGTACCGATTATTCGCCATTGCTCGTGGCAAGGTAGTTATTAATTGCACGATATCAGCGACTGATACGCGACAGTTTTTTCCTGGATTTTTATCGACACGTCTTTTATTTTCCGATCAAAAAAAAGGTCGCTTTCAGAATTTATCGTCCAATTTTCCGCTGATGATAGAGTCTCGAAATTACAGTACGCGGCGAGCCAATGATTCGTCGGCTTCTCCGGCGAGAAGTGTCGCGCGACGCGCGACCGAGGTCGCCGCCGGGTCAAAGAGAGATCAGCGGTATTAAAAGGCACGCTGTAATTTCTAGAGTCTGCTATCTCAACGAAATTGAAAAAGTCATTGTCTTCGGAACGGATGTGAGAAAAAAATAAATAAAAAAAAAATTGATAAAAAAAATGTCTGCTCCATCTGGAGAGGCCCCGGGGGGATTCGAACCCCCGATCTCCTGTTTACTAGACAGGCGCTTTAACCAACTAAGCCACGGCGCCGTTGGACACACAGAATCCAAGGGATTATCATGAATTCTCCATTGCCATTGATACTTATACACTGTAAAAAAATTCGTATGACATTTTATGCACCGAATTGGAAGTTTTTATGCAAAAATTAGTATATTAAATTTAATGTACAATTGTGGTGAAAAATTAATGGTCAGCGTATTAAAAACATTGGGAATACTCAATAATTTATAATTTATAAAAAAAGTATTTAAATTTTTCATCACATTGTATATTGAATTTAATGTACCAATTTTTGCATAAACACTTCCAGTCCGGTACATTAAATTTAGAATTTTTTTTTCCTGTGTAGACTAAAAATAAATTGCAAATATAATGAACTGGAACTTGAAATTTGCTTACATTACTTACACTAATTCAACACTTATGTACTTTTTCGTAACATTAAAATAACACATATTAATATTACAAAACTTTTGTTTTAATGAAATTTACAAAAATGTTCATTAAAATAAAAAAAATTTGCTGTAAAATTGTAAGCACAGGGGTTTGAAATGTCAGGAACAGTTTATGTACAAAAACTTGTAATACCGTTCATTAATTTTCAAACAAATTTTATTTTTACCGTTCATATAGAACCATATTCATTATTTTCTTTCTCACCGATAGATTCTCTCACGTCCTCGTCAAATTTTATTTTCGGACGCGAGTTATAAAAACTCTCGACGGCCTCGGAAAAAAATGTCAATCGCCGAGGTGCATTGACTTTCGAGACATACATCGTTACGTCGGACTGAAAACTCTTCTTCGATCTCTTCGCGGCGGACACGCACGAGCGATCGTTAGAAAGTCAAGCGACAACTAATACGTGATGCCGATAAAAAAAGAAAAAATAAATAAATAACAATAATAGTAATAAGAATTTAAAAAATCGTAAATAAATCTGCGATGTCACCGATTTGCAAAATCGAGTAAAATAGTTCTTGCTTATTTCCTGAGTCAATAGTATCGAAATATAGAGATAGAGAGAGAACCAAAAAAAAATTGCGATTTAATCCAATTAAATTAATTGAACCAACAGAATCGTTCCGTTGTCATAAACAAAGAGGTCACACGAACAACGATCGGCTTACGTAACGCTACAGTAGAGCTGCTACGAATAATACTGCGATAAGGGAGCGGATTAACAGAGTAGGAGATCTTGTTGAAAGGACTCCGTAACTGTGTTGTCGATGGTGAACTACCAGCTCGACGTTTGTTCTGTTCGATTATTCATGACCACTGGAACGAGACGACTCGAATCGAGCGTATATAAGCGGCTCTTCTCCACTCTTTTAGCCCAATGAGATTTTTTCGGATATATGTTATCATCCCATCCACACAAGAAACGACCATTTTTTTATTACTATGATGGTTTAGATTGAGTATCGTCCCAAAATGGGCTGTTCCGTTTAATAAGTAAATTTGTGAATAATAATAATAATCATAATAATAATAAGACTATATTATTATAATCGATGACAACATTTTTTTATTATTGATAATCATTTTATCAAATCAAAAACCTCCTCTTTTCTCCACTCGTTTCGTCCAATGAGATTTTTTCGAAAATGTTTTCTTTTCCCATTCACACAAGTAACGACAATTTTTTTATTACTATGATCATTTGGCTTGATTATCACCGCAGAAATGGGCCGTTCCCTTTAATAAGTGAATTTATGAATGATAATAATAAATACATGTATATTACTATATATTATTATAACAGACGTGAAATAATTTTTGTTTTTAATTATGACCGGTAATGTTATCAAATCGAAAACCTCCGCTCTTCTCCCATTCCCTCTCCGTGTGTTCGGGCTTCCATTCAGCAGTCAAGTTGTGTAAGTTCGAGGTCGTACCAGCGGCAGCACCAGCACGCTGCTGTGGAATCCCGGAATTGCAGTGCGCAACGTCGACGACTCTCGTGCGCGCGCGCGCACGTCGTGAACGATGAGAGGCGACCTCCAATTCCTCGTTCTGCCGACGATATGAGAAAAGAATGCGGTTTTGAGTTGCAGATCAACTCACGATTATTATGTACCATTCCACGATCTCCAATTCCAGGAGATAACGAAATCAAAATGGGCTATATTTATATATATATATATTTGCGCGAAAAGCTTAGCGGCGAAGCTCCGAGGGAAGAAGAGCACCGCGAACGGGATCCACCGTGGGACGAGGTGGCCGAGTGGTTAAGGCGTTGGACTGCTAATCCAATGTGCTCTGCACGCGTGGGTTCGAATCCCATCCTCGTCGATCGCATTTTTTATCCTCGTGAGGTAAAAAAATTTAAATAAAAAAAAAACAGGAAAAAAATAAAATAAACGTGCCAACAACCGTTCACCGGCGATTTCACGTTTCCAACGCGAATCGATTCGCAACGATTTGCGGGGCTTGCAGCACACCGCTCACTCGGCACTCGGACACTATATCTATGTTCTCGCCGCGAACTCTCGTGAAAATTACGCAAGAGCAACGAGAGAACGCACACTTTTCGTGCGAGACCCGGTACGCTTTTTTTTCTTCTTTTTTTTTCTGTCATTCCTTCGCCGAACTCGCGACGGATCGGGGCTGTTTATTATCATCTCCGTTATCGCCGAAGGAGCGCGCGTCAGTGTTCAAGTCACTCTAGCGTGCCGGGGGAAAAGTTCAACTTTGCTTGATCCACTCTTACTCGGTAACTTTCTTGTATCACCTCAAGATATTAAATTTTAATCGATACTGTTGTATCGATTAATGTTTACAGCGACAAGTTATCGATTGATTCGATTCAATTAACGATAAAAAAAACTGCAATCTCCGAGATTCGTTCTGATTGCCTGGAATGTCAATAACTAGAGAAAAAAAGGTAATTAATTGTAAAAAAAAAAAACGTAAACAAGTACGAAAGGAACTGTTTCGTTGTCAACAGTAATGGCAGCGATATTTCACTGTTCGTCAGACTATTAATAGAAAAAAAAACAACGGATCCTGTCACAACGACAGATCACGGATCGTAAAAATGCTTGCAGGGAATTCGAGGAGAACAAAAACTATACGAGATGTATAAACGTACGGGTATAGTACATAAATTCTTGCGATTCAAGGACGCGAGAGTACGTCGGGCATGAAGCATCGTCGATCCTCTTACTTTGACCTGGTATCGTTCTATCAGGCAGTCGTTAGGCATTTTTTAAATGAAGATTGAGAGTCCTCTTTGAGCCGCGAAGGAAGCAAACTGTAATCGTTGCAGTTCGCTTATCCGGTCTGGGGATCTTTCCGGCATTACCGGAGAGACCATAAATCAAGCTGTTTCTTTTTTTGCTCCTCCCTCAATCCAGATACGTTCCAAACGTGTTTTTCCGACGATTCTGTTCCACGATGTGCGAGCAAAAATTGCACTTGCATTTTTGCTGAGGATTATTCGAGACTGCATTACCGACTGAGCGCGGAAAATTCTCGAACCCCAACGGCCTCGTTTCAAGCGATTACCTACTTTATCGACTGACGGTAAAACAGGCGCGACATTCCTGCGTTACCGAGCAAGTTGGCGTCTCTCCGGAATGTCATAGTGAATAATAATTAACAAAATAGCGTTGTGTTCAGTGTCAAACTACATTGCGAAGACGCGGTTCTGCGTACGGATGGATAGGCAATTCGTCGTTGATTGGACATGTCGAATCGCAATGGAGAATCCTCGGAGCGAACGTCACTGCTCACCAGTAAGCTTGGCTTCCACGATACTTCCTGATATTTCGTTTATGAAAACAAAAGGAAAAGAATTTTACATTAGTCTCACGTGTTCAAGATCATTTGTCCGTGGCGTGATTCTTTGTGTTCCGAAATGGTTCTGAGTTTTATTCCGCCCGAAGTACACTGAGTTTCAAGGCAGTCGTGGCCGAGTGGTTAAGGCGTCTGACTAGAAATCAGATTCCCTCTGGGAGCGTAGGTTCGAGTCCTACCGACTGCGAAGATCAATTTTTTTTATTTTATTTTTTCTACCTGTTAATTTGTCACTCATTTCTATTTTTTTTACGCTCATCCGCAAGATCGCTGCAAGAGTCTTTTTTATTATTATTTTTATTATTTTTTAGCAATTAATGAGTTGCAATTGGCGCGAGATTTCAATAATTACTGAGCATCGTCTGCAAGAGACCGCTCGGGATTTCACGATGAGTTGGTTTTTTTTTTAGCGTCAATACAGTTATCGCCAGGTAACGAGATAAAAGAGACGGCTGTATAATCGCCTTTTTCTCCTGTCCATCATTCCGTGTTTAATATACAATATAATCCGGTTTGTTAGCACAGGTGAAAAGTCTTTTGTCAATTCAGCGCGCGAATCTCCTCGTGATTTATCATGTGACCACGACAAAAGTACGACAAGGCTCCGCGATTGTTATTTTTAAAAATCGATTAAAAAATGCGATGTCTGTTGCGAGTAGCCTATCTCGAGTAGCCTCAATAAACTGCTGTTTTCTGATACTTGTTGTCTACGATGTCTTTTACTTTCATGAAATTATTATATTTATCAGTAATATTCAATTATTCAATTCATTAGTATTCAATTATTCACTTACCCAAACCGACCGACTTTTCCTCGCGTGCACGTTTCTCCTTATTTTCTTTGTCAAATTATTCTTGTTATTCAAATTGGACGGCAGTCTCACCGACATTTGTAGGCTAAAAGATAAAATGTAAAAAAAGAAAATTTAAGTAAAAAAAAAAAATTGCAAATAATAATGTATTTTATTGGCTCATGGATAAGCGACACGATAACTGCGTGCGATCTTTCGTTATCTGAACTGAGAAGTTTAAAGTTTTTATCGTAAACGAGTAATCGTCCACTTGAAATATCTTTGTTTTTCTTTTTGTTCGCCCTGCTCTGCCGGCTTATCCACCTCGAGTCGACCTGACTGCCAGTCTTGCATTAACCGGTAGCAAGTTAACAGTATAAGACTACGTTTGGTCACTTCCGGTCGCGATCCACCTACGAGTTAGTGCCGTGCGCGGATAGTTATCATTGCGGTTTGCTTCCCTTTAATTAAAATCGAGGTTCGCGAGAGCTTTAATGAGTCTCAATCTATTCGTAGACTGAAAGTGTTCTTCAACATCTCTGGTGAAACGTGTATTCGTAGTTTTTTTTTTTTTGGCGAGGTTCTCATCGATCGGGTCAATTAATTTAGAGTACTGCGAAAGGTTCGCGAAGTGAATCGAGTCGTATTTGCCAATTAACTGATATTCCTCCGAGAGCGAGTGGTGTGACCGAGTTTTGTCATCAATTATCCAAACTCGACGAGATCGATGCTCGGCGAGCGATGAGGGAAGAAACAAAAAGCTGATTCGTCGGGACGGTCGTTAGAATATTCGGTACTGTTCACATTGTACCCTAAATTTTATTTTTATCATTGTCCGGTTTGAGAATAAAAATGTCTCGACCACAAGTGACGTATTTCCGGTCGAAAAATTGCGTTTACGCGATAAACTTTGTCGCTATTTTTACACCGTTTGTCGAGCTTAAACAATGTTTGCGAATACGATCTAACTTTAAGAATAATGCAATTACATGAACGCCAACCTGATATGTATCGTTATTTTGTTTACTTTGCGTTACGTCCGAGACTGCAGGATTAAAAAAAAAATTCGACACATTCGCAATGGCGCAAAGTGAATGTCTAGTTAGTTACGAACCGATTATGTAAAAATATTCGACGACACGAATGGCAAAGGGTATAATCGCACGTTCGACGTTCCAGCTTTAATGAGGTATGCTATAACGTTGTCGATTGAGCATTCGGTCTGGCAAATGAAAAAGAACTGATCATACACAGTTTGTTCGTCGTTCCCTGAGGACGACTGGAAGTTTTCTCCTCTTTGCCGTGAGATCGTCAGTCTTTAACTCGTTGAAATGCCCAAGAGCGAAGTGATTTATGCGGCAGTCCCGAGCCGTAAGAGTTCATCCAAAATCCCTTTGACCCGGATATAACGTTTCGCAAATCCCCGTATGAATCGTTGTTTCATGGTAAAGAAGATTATTTTATTTTTATATCTTTAAGGCAGAGTCATGAGCACCTCGGCGGGGAAAAAAAGAAAGGATTTTCTGCGACGGAGGATACCAATTCTGGCCTGGTTGCCTTTCTACACTTGGAGCAAGTTTCTGCAGGATGCTATCGCAGGACTCACTGTCGGTTTCACGGCTATTCCTCAGGGCATCGCTTACGCCGCTGTCGCTGGACTGCCCGCTCAGGTTTGGTTAAAACAATTTGTTAATCCACATTTTTTAATGACGTACGGTCCAACTCCAAAGCCAGTGAAATTAAAGCGTGTAATTAAGTAATTCAAAGAATCTACGAGGAAGTAAACTGATCAATTGAATTTTAAGTGATATGTAAAGGAAAATTGAAATTTTCATATCGGTTGCTCATAAAAGTTGAAATTGAGACTCTTGTATTGCTTTCTCGTAATGTTCCTTTATTCGCGCAGCTTCTTGTATGAGAAAGCATTTTCTGTATATTTCGCTTCTTCATAGAGAAAGCTTCGAGTTATAAAAAAACAGTAGAACCTTTTTTAATGAAATTTCGAAGAAACATTGCCTATTAACCACACATGCTGGGTGTGGAATTTCAACTTGATCGGTCGAGGCATTCTCGAGTTGTAGCGGTTTGAATTTTTCGCGTCTGATTGACACACACACACACACACACATGTATACATAGGGTGAATGCACTAGTGAATGGACGATTAAGTCGGTTTTCGTGTTTAAGAGACTGGCAAATTAAAAAAAATTGTATGCACACCTTTCGGAATGGGTTCAGTTGATAAAATACATCATACTGATTGTAAATAAAACATTGCAGACTGTTGTAAAATCTAACACCGCGGAAATAAAAGATAAAATCACAAAAAGACAGATACACGAGTGAGTTAACAAATTCTTCAGTAAATGAACGGCGAGTAACTAAATGAATGGACACGTATTCGCGATGCAAGCTATCGTCTGTAGATATCATGAAAATAACTCAATAAATTAATGTTTTCTTTAATCATTCGAGTTAAATATTATATTTTAACGATCACAGTCTTTTTTACTTACATACTATTAATAATAATGTTGATAAAGCAGAAAATAAAAACTTCTTAGCTTCTTAGGGAAATCGCAATGAAGCACCTTTCGTGTCAGTCTCACATTAACTTTAAAGATGTTTCTTTGCCACAGCCTTAAATCATTAATTTTTTTTTATATATGTTATCGGACTCCGATGTCGTGATGTTTTATTTCATTGCTCGTTGTCGTGTTCTTGGATTTCACGTCTACTCCTTTCGCATTCTCTCTTCGTCTTTCATCCCATCCTTCTGAACATTTAAATCGTTGATAAGGTTTATTTTTTTCTTTATTTCTGTGGAAGTCACCTGTGGAAAATAATATGACTTTTTAAATTCTCCAATTGCAATATTTCCCAATAAAATGTCAACGTATACGTACAATAAACGAATTCATATATCAATAAAGAATTTTCTATTTCTGAGAAGATAAGGCAAAATTTACGATCCGTAGACTTCATGTTCATTCATTGGAGAGGGGTTCGGAAATCACGCCGGTGAACAGACGTTCATAATTTTGGCATATTTACACTGATTTATTTAAAACATATATTATAAATATCAATATTCAACTTTATCTTCATTCATTCACCGCACTACTTACCCTCGAAAATTAAGTCTCCCACTTTTTTCACACAAAACGTCAGCCGCCGTAACAATCTTCCGAACCATAGATAATTTCAACGTCGCCAGCAATTTTTGTTCTTAATTTTCAGCACCAATCTTTTCTTATCAACCATATAAGGGACTTCGTTTTTTCTAAATGTGATTTTTCGATGTTTTGGAACATTCTGAGCACGTTTTCATTGAAGTCTCGAATTTTTTTTCCACCAAAACAAAGCTTCCTCTATGCGGAAGGAAAAGAAGAAAAACCGTGGCTGAAGGACTTCAGTTGATGGCCAATTGGAACTAAAATATGTGATTTAAGTGTGTTATAAATAAAATACTGTTCCATAGTATGTATTGTCAATAAATTCACTACTACTGCTACTAATTTTAAAAAACGATCTTTCAGTACGGGCTGTACAGTGGATTCATGGGTTGTTTCATGTATCTAATATTCGGAAGCGCGAAGGACGTGACGGTGGGTCCGACGGCCATAATGGCCTTACTGGTTCAGCCTTATGTGACAGAGCACGGTGCAGATTTTGCGGTAAGTTACAGTAAAGAGATTAAATCGAAAGTAAAGTTTTTTTTTTTTTTTAAAGAAGAGATAATAATTGAATATCGATGACCGGAAAAAAAAATAGGAATATTTCCTTGATTTTACGTAACTACCGAGCATCTTTGTTTTTACGTAACTATTGATGCCTCCAAAGGCAGCTCGCCGGTTATCATCTCTGCTTGATCGGGGTGGCAATAGAGTTGAAGATTTTAAAGTCCTACACATCAATCTTTGTTTCTCTAGATGGCCTATCATTATTTAAAAACGAATATTATCGATCGCGTGACTACATCAAATTGTTTTCTTTCTTTCTCTTGAAGATTTACCATATCTTCGATCCACCTGTCCGATAAGACTGGTCCAATCGATCATTTGATCCCAAATCAGGTCTTCCTGTGCTTTTTGAGCGATTGCAGAATAACATCGATAGGCCTGCTTCATCTGAGAATTTTTAGTGGAATTCATTAGTTCTGTCGATGGTTTCTGTAGATGGTCTATAATTTTTTTAACGAATATCATCGAACGCGTGACTACTTCAGATTGCTTTCTTCGCTTCACTTCAAGATCGATCTCCGATCCACCTGTCCGATAAGACTGATCCAATCGATCATTTGATCCCAAACCAGGTCCTCCTGTGCTTTCTCAGCGGTTGCATAATAACATCGATGTGCCTGCTTTATCTCGGATTTTTAGTGGAATTCATTAGTTCTGTAGATGGTCTATAATTTTTTTAACGAATATCATCGAACGCGTGACTACTTCAGATTGCTTTCTTCGCTTCACTTCAAGATCGATCTCCGATCCACCTGTCCGATAAGACTGATCCAATCGATCATTTGATTCCAAATCAGATCCTCCTGTGCTTTCTCAGCGGTTGCATAATAACATCGATGTGCCTGCTTTATCTCGGATTTTTAGTGGAATTCATTAGTTCTGTAGATGGTCTATAATTTTTTTAACGAATATCATCGAACGCGTGACTACTTCAGATTGCTTTCTTCGCTTCACTTCAAGATCGATCTCCGATCCACCTGTCCGATAAGACTGATCCAATCGATCATTTGATTCCAAATCAGATCCTCCTGTGCTTTCTCAGCGGTTGCATAATAACATCGATGTGCCTGCTTTATCTCGGATTTTTAGTGGAATTCATTAGTTCTGTAGATGGTCTATAATTTTTTTAACGAATATCATCGAACGCGTGACTACTTCAGATTGCTTTCTTCGCTTCACTTCAAGATCGATCTCCGATCCACCTGTCCGATAAGACTGATCCAATCGATCATTTGATCCCAAATCAGGTCCCCCTGTGCTTTCTCAGCGGTTGCATAATAACATCGATGTGCCTGCTTCATCTCGGATTTTTAGTGGAATTCATTAGTTCTGTAGATGGTCTATAATTTTTTTTTAACGAATATCATCGAATGCGTGACTACTTTAGATTGTTTTCTTCGCTTCTCTTAAAGATCGATCTTCGATCCACCTGTCCTATAAGACTGATCCAATCGATCATTTGATCCCAATTCAGGTCCTCCTGTGCTTTCTCAGCGGTTGCATAATAACATCGATGGGCCTGCTTCATCTCGGATTTTTGGTGGATTTCATCAGTATGCCGGTTATCTGCGGTTTCACTAACGCGGCGGCGATTATAATCGCCGCGTCGCAGCTCAGCACGATTCTGGGGATCGGCGGACGCAGCGAAACTTTCCTCGACGCGATTCTAAAGGTGGTCGACAACATCAAGCAAGTTCGCCCGTACGACAGCCTTCTGGGTCTCTGCTGCATGATCGTCCTCGTCGCCCTCAAAGTTCGTTGACGAATTGAAAAAATTTGAAGCGACATAAAAAATTTGTAAAAAGGACACTAAGAAACGCTTTATGTGAAATTCAGCACATGCCGGGAAAACGGAGCGGAAGCGTAGCGCAGAAGTGCATGTGGCTCGCCTCCCTCGGACGAAACGCTATCGTCGTTGTTGCGGGAATAATTCTGGCTTACGCATTGTCCGTCCACGGCTTGGAGCCGTTTCACGTGACTGGAAACATAACCGAGGGTCTGCCACCCTTCGGACCACCGCCGTTCTCAACGGTTCTCAACAATGTCACTTACACTTTCCAAGACATGGTCGCGTCGCTCGGCGGAAGCTTGGCAACTGTTCCGCTCATAGCTATTTTGGAGAGCATAGCCATCGCGAAGGCCTTCGGTAAGAAAAAAAATGAAATATTTACCATGCTGGGTAGAGCGAGGCAAAACGGACCCGTGAACATTCTTTTTCCATACCCAGCAAAAAATTGGTATAGCGGTCCATTTTGCCCTCCCACAGGGGAGAGCGGGGCAAAATGGGCCAGTGGGCAAAACGGGATAATGGGACAAAAGGCACTTTTCCAATAACATTTGGATGGTGGCGGTGATGGCAAGTGGGGCAAAACGGTATTGAAAATCTGGATGTATCGTTAGGACAAAATGGGGCATCCGAAAATTATTGGAAAACTGACTTTTGACCCCGCTATCCCGTTTTGCCCCACTGTCCCATTCTGCCCCGCTCTCCCCTAATCACTTCGAGAATTCGTTTTACTCATGCAGATGATTAAGCTTTGCGGGAGTTGGAATGGAAATCGCTGAACGAAAAATGATTTACCTCGAGAATTTGTAAAGTCCAAATGGAGGAGTGGATAATTATTTAAAAAATTATTATAAAAAAAAAAAAAAACAACTGAGGTGCGCATCCGTGGAGAACGCGAGGATGACAAACATCCTCGTCAAGTTGACTTCTTCCCGCAGCAAAGGGCAGGTCATTGGACGCCAATCAGGAGATGTTGGCCCTGGGTCTTTGCAATGTGGCCGGGAGTTTCGTCAGATCGATGCCGACAACCGGAAGCTTTACGAGGACGGCGGTGAACCATGCGTCCGGTGTGCAGACGCCTATGGGCGGTGTCGTGACCGGTTCGCTCGTTCTTCTCGCCTGCGGTCTTCTCACCTCGACTTTCGAGTTTATACCCAAAGCCACCCTCGCCGCGGTCATTATAGTGGCCATGTATTACATGCTAGAGTTTCACATATTCATCGTTCTGTGGCGAACGAAAAGTAAGTCCCGCCATATCAATTTCCATGGTCACGATGTTCTCAACCTTAAGGGGATCGTCCATTTGTTTTTGCAAGAAATCGACTTGGTGCCGCTTACGGTGACCCTCGTGACTTGTCTCGCGTTGAGCCTCGACTACGGAATGGCCATCGGCATCACGATAAATCTTCTGCTCCTGCTGTATTTCACCGCAAGGCCAGGATTGATGATAGAGGAACGCAACGTCGACGGTACGAAAATACTGTTCGTCTCGCCGCAGCAGTCGCTGAGTTTTCCGGCCGCCGAGTATCTGCGCGAGAGCATAATGTCCAGGTGAGGGTTCGATGCATTCGATGCACGTAGGACCCGTAGGATATAAGTTTGAAGTTGTTGTTGTTGTTGTTGTTTTTTTTTTTTTTTTTTTTTTTGAATTTGCATACAATTTTTATTTTCCAGATGCGACGAACGCGAGGACTCGATACCGGTGGTCGTGGAAGGAGGTCACGTGCACAGGATAGACGCGACGGTGGCGAAAAATCTGAGGCTCCTCCAGCTCGATCTCGAGAACCGTAATCAGAAACTCGTATTCTGGAATTGGTGCCAGAGCGCTCGGGCGACACTCACCAGTTACGATAACTCTCTGGACATGCACTTCATGACTACAGAGACTCTGAATGAATTATTTAACGGTACGTATATTTCGCACTCCGATGAGCTTTCGTGTTTCTATGAAATTCATTGTTCTATTAAAAATTCTTATGTGCAAAGACTTTTGTATATCTTAATATTTAATGTTTTTGCAAAAAATTCATACTCTTAGAATTTTTCATTTTCGGAACCGGGCATTTATTCGTAAAAATAAAAGTAGTTTTTTGTTTAACATTTTTTCTTGTTTTTAATGAAATTGTTGAACCTTGTCGAGACTACTATCGATACGACAAATTATAGGAAGGCGGCATAAATTTACCATTTAAAAGAACGCCCATTCTATCCGAAGACAACCCTATTGTCTGATGGCTTCGAGCCCATCGTCGCGGTGCGCTATCGAGGAACCGCGACTGTTAATCCGCGCGGGTAATTTAATTATCATAGCTTCGTGCGGTCTGCCAGCGAGCGCCGTAACATTCACGAGCATACCACATTATTTTATCAAAATCCTCACGTGCAGAGTTTTATATGTTTTAAAATATTTACAATTAAAAAACAATTAAACTCTCACAATTTTTCATTTACGGACTTAAAAGTAGTTTTTTGTTATACTTCCTCGTACAGGAAGCTTGGTTTTTAAAAATTGTTTTGTAATGAAATCGTTGAACCTTCTCGTGACTACTATCGATACAAATAATAGGAAGCGGGCATAAATTTACGATTTAAAAGAACGCCTACCCTGTCCGAAGACAGCCCGACCGTCTGATGGCTTCGAGCCCGTCGGCGCGCTGCGTTATCGAGGAACCGCGACTGTTGATCCGCGCGGGTAGTTTAATTATCATAGCTTCGTGCGGTCTGCCAGCGAGCGCCGTAACATTCACGAGCAGACCGCACTCCAAAGTGGATATTGTCTGTGCGGGTCAGCCGATAGAGTCGAACGTTTTGCCGCTGCAGTATTCAAGTTCCGACGGTAGTTGCCCGGATGCAGCCGTACCAGGCCAGCTGCGGTGGTCGCCGCGAGAATGCGCGCCCTGTATTACGGGCCAGTAGTTACGGTCATTGGCGGTCAGACGCGGTCCTCTTAAATATTAAGCTACGGTCGAACGGCGCTGCGAGGGATCGTGGAAACGGCTGCGTCAGCTGTTCGACCTTACCCCACTAGGCTGCTACCGATTTTACACGGATTTCATTACCACTATCCGAGCCAACCGGTGCGCTGAGAAAATCGAACCTAAACAGGGTTTCGCGCGTACGGCTGTCGTTGATCGGCTGTTGGCAGCAGCGACGACATGGAATCTTCACAAAAACATTTTTTTTTCTTCATGTTATCCGAACCCTCATAACTTTATATTATATTGGAAAAGATCGTCATAAATAAAAGATCTTAGTAACGGAAATATGTTAATAAATAAAAAAATGTTTAAGAAAAAGAAAATTGAAATTTTCATACGACTTTCTCATGATGTTCCTTTATTCGCGAAGCTGCTTCTATGAGAAAGCATTTTCTCTATGGCTGGCTTCGTCAGAGGAAGCTTCGCGAATAAAGGAACATTATGAGAAAGTCGTATGAAAATTTAAATTTGCAACTTTAATGAGAAAGTCATATAAAAATTTCAATTTTCAACTTCCTCATGAAACAGATAGAAGACATAAAAATCAAACGTCGTGTTCGACTTTTACGCAAAACGACTTGCCGATTCAGGTTCTGCGTGAAAAAATACATCAACGCGCGTCACTTTCTCGGATCTGTCCATCTACTCCGTTTAACGAAAATCACGGGCTCTTGGAAAAGGATTTTTTTGATCATCCAATATTCGCCGTTTTGTGGCCATGCCTAATGTATTTCTCCCCACTGATTACGAATCTAGAACTTATTTTACTGCTGGAACGATATTCGAAGAAGAAACTCTCATCGGATGTAAAATAAGCATTTCCCAATATACTCAAAAATTTCAAAATCTTATAAAATCTAAACGGTTCGATCCATTTTCGCCAAATTTACTACGAAAGTTAGTGTTTCGTATTACTGATGCTCGGAATAATTATTAAGAATTAAATGTTTTTTAAATAGTCGATTTACAGCTACGAACTGGTGCGAAAGGGATTTCTTAGTCGCTCCGTTTTACCCGGATCGGAATTCGTCACGAAACGATAAAAAAAAGTGTCTCACCGACGAGGCAGTTAAATTGATAATGGGTTTCGGAGAGTACAGCGCGCTCGGGTGCACGCGAAAATCGGGAACTCCGAGAGCGCCGTAGAACAGTTAACAAGAGTGAGACTCCGTCGTCGTAGTCGTCGTCGACGGTCGAATATAGGATCGGCTTTGACTACTTAAATTTGAAAAGTGCCTAAAGCCGCGTTGCGGAGTCACCGTCATCCTGTCCCGGCCCTCCAACCATCCCCGGCAATCCAATATTCAAAGCTTTCCCTGCTTTCTCGCTCTTCCCGACCCCGGAGTGCTTAAAATTGATACCCGCGACCCGCGAAGCTCAGTCAGGATGTTCGAATATTCCGGTGAGTTGCGGCAAGGTTCACTCACGCCGCATCATGCTGTACAGTTTTTTTCCTCTCCGCTCCTCCGGGGATGCCTCCGAGGCCTTATGAATATTTGACGCACTAGTGGAAAATTTATTCCTCGCAAAAAAAAAAAAAAAAACATAAAAAAGTCTATAACACACCGTTTTCTATTGTGAAACTGGCTTTCATGTTTGTTTTGCCTTGCAGATTGGAACAACAGACGACCCAGTGAGATGCACGAAGTTCGACCGGTATGAGAGAAGATTTTTCGTTGGGTCGCTTTTTTTTCGATCGGGCCAGTAAGTTTTTAGGTCTTCGCCGGAGAAGATCTGACTCCTCGTTCATTTTAAAACATGGTCTACGCTTATGCGATGAAAATAATATGCGGTAAAACCTCGATCAGTCGGAGGCGTAACGGACGGTACGCTCCACGAGCTTTTGCTGTCCAACAAATCGTTAACTTATCAGGAAGCTGCAAAGTTGATTAAAATCGCAGGGTTAATTACTTTTTGTTTTCAATTCTGCACCAGATTGGCTGGGTGGTGTTAAAACAATTATTGACCCTATCAGAAGCCAAATATTTGAAAAATTAATTATCCGTGCCGATCTTTTTTTAGCAGTGTTTTAAATAAAGTGTTATGATAATATCTGACCATTCGCGGATTTCCCGTCTGTCCCGGATAATCGAGGTTCTACTGCACATCAGATCGCCGATCTACGAAACTATCGAGAACGCAAATTCGACCAAATGATTTGTATATACGCGGTACATATTATGTGATATATCTATAAGTATCTATTTTTACAATAAAGACCGAAAAGTGAAGTGTTCCAGCTCTCGAGTACTCGGGATTAAGCTCCTCGAATAAAAAATTCCAAGAAACCGTTGTAGAATAAAATGGAGCTTATTAACTACTCAGACTGCCAACTCACGAAACTCTATCGAAAATGCAAATCCGACCAAACGATTTGCATATACGCGGTACATATTATGTGATATATCTATAAGTATCTATTTTAATAATAAAGACCAAAAAGTGAAGTGTTTCTTGCTCTCGAGTACCCGGGATTAAGCTTCTCGAATAAAAAATTCGAAGGAACCTCTGTAGAATCGAATGAACACAAAACGGACCATTAACTGCACATCAGACTGCCGACCTACGAAACTCTATCGAGACCACAAATCCGACCAAACGATTTGCATATACGCGGTACATATTATGTGATATATCTATAAGTATCTATTTTAACAATAAAGACCGAAAAGTGAAGTGTTCCCGCTCTCGAGTACCCGAGATTAAGCGCCTCGGATAAAAAATTCGAAGGAACCGTCGCGGAATCAAATGGAGCTTATTAACTACTCATCAGACTGCCAATCCACGAAACTCTATCGAAAATGCAAATCCGACCAAACGATTTGTATATACGAGGTACATATTGTACTTATAGCACACGATATATCTATAAGTATCTATTGTAACAATAAAGACCGAAAAGTGAAGTGTTCTCGCTCTCGAGTACCCGAGATTAGGCTCCGTGAATAAAAAATTCGAAGGGACCTCTCTAGATTCAAATAGACATAAAACAGACCATTAACTGCCCATCAAACTGCCAACGTACGAAACTCTATCGAGAACACAAATCCGACCAAAAGATTTGTATATACGCTGTACATAGTATGTGTTAAATCTCTAAGTATCTATTTTAACAATAAAGACTGAAAAGTGTTCCCGCTCTCGAGTACCCGAGATTAAGCTCCTCGAATAAAAAATTCGAAGGAACCGTCGCCGAATCAAATGGTGCCCATTAATCCGAATAGCGAATTTGCGGAAGGGGGTATATTAAAACCCTTTCGTTTCATCTATTATAAAAGAATATTTTATACTCTCATTCGTATTCCGATTCAGTCGCCCCTTAATAACCCCCCGGACTCGAGTATCGATAAGTCTCGTCTCTCTCTCCGTCTTCCTCCGGCAGCTCCATCGGCAGGAACGTTTGTGAAATTTCAAACTGGATAGCGGAGGGGCCCGACTCGCCAACTCCGAGAGCGAGAATAGCGAGAGCTCCGCGCACTCTTCCACTATGTATACCTGTGTCGTATACCAACAATCTACACACCCATATACTTCGCCAACTTTCATACATCTATATAAAATGTTACGTATAACTGTAGTTAAATCGCGCATAAAGTCCGATAATGCGCAGGTGACTCGGTCTCTTCAATCCTAGCGTATTCTCGTTCGCCCTCGCGTTTCACATACTTCGAGCCGTGCACGTCTCCGAGCCGCTCCGCGACTGTATTATCGATTATCGTTTCCCAAGATCCGAAAGTACCTTCACCTCTTTTGTCCTCTTCCTCCTCGTTTTTTTCTTCAAATTTCTTCCCGAAGCTTTCAGCGTTTGACTATAAAAGAGTTATACCGCCGAGGCTACCGTTACCCCCACCCCCCCCCCCCTCCCCCCAAGTTCGGGGCTACAATACGTCCCGCACTATAATTCTTGCAACGGTATTGGTTCGCCTTCAGGAATAGCGGGCCACATCGGTGGGGGATGGCGAGAGTGTGCCTGATAGATTATATCGTGCTTGTGCAGCTGGCACACCCTCTCTCGTCCGCGATCTCCTCCTCTCTCTCTCTCGGGCTTCGTGTGCATGCGATTTTCGGTTCGACTGTGTTGCGCCAGTCAACTTCGGGGAGGGTGGTGGTCGTAGCGACACTGACTGGTTCCATCGATCGCTCGGGGAAAGCTTGAGGGTGCGCGCGCGCGTTCGCCAGCGTTATCACGACCGAGAGAGAGAGAGAGAGGGCGACGGAACCGCGACGCTCGGCGTCGGGAACAGCGCCGAGACACACAACCAGCCCGGCAGAGAGCGAAATCGTCGAGGCTCTCGCTCAGTGTCACCGGACTCGGTGAACTGACTGTTACACAAGCGACGCTATACACGTTTCGATTGATAACGCAGAAGATTTTAAGGGAATAAATATAATAATAATAATTGTTTGTTATTGTTGTTGAGAGTTAGAACTGACCTATCGGCCTGGCTGGCCGGAACTGTTGATTGAGGAAAGCTTCTCGGTCCGATAACGAGCGGGAATAAAGATATTGGTCAAGTAGTCGAGGTCAATAACTCGTCGGACCGTAGATGCGTTCGACGTTATCTTGTCGGTTCAGATTCGTGACATCGATGTGCAAATGTGCCGACGAGCTCAACGAGACGTGAGATGGAGGAACGGGCATTGATGGTTTCTTAAGGGGGGAGGGTTTTTGAATATTTTTGTTTGGTTTTTTTTTTTTTTTTTTTTTGGGGGGGGGGATATAAAAAAGCAAAATATTGGGAGACGAGGATGACGGGACGGGAGGAATCGACACCTGCTCCCGAGAAGACACCGGTACGCCACCTGGCAACCCACCAAACGCCAGACCTCATTGCGGAGGACATCTTATCCTAATCGTGAGTATTTTGATCTCAAGATATTATTTTTTGCTTCACGGTTTCCTGGTCGGTGTCAAGCCGGGCTGGGCTGTCTTGGACCGTATTTGCTGTACGGTGAAAAAATATCCTGTGAAAAGACCGTAATCGAGTTGTCGACTTGGGAGTCCAAAGGATGCAAAGAAAGTGGCAAAGAAAGTGGCGAAGATTGTTTTCTTGAAATTGGTGACCGGGCGGGTAAAAAAATCTCCTCCACTTGCGAGAGAATAAAATCGGTCCATCGACCACAAAATCGATTTATCAAATACAAACACGTGACTATTACGAATAATACACCAGCGTAAATCGCCACTTTCAACAAAATATTAACCGACAGTTCGATCGACGTCTTTTGTAAATGAATTTTTTTACCCTTCAGCTTATAATTTTTCGGATATAGTGTGAATTGATTATTAGGCTTTCGTCCCTTTCTCACTGCGTATTTAGTCGGCCGGTTTGCCTACGCAGTAAAAAAGCTTTCTACAATTGCAGACCTCCAAAGTCTTTTTACTTTTCAGTTTGTAATTTTCGCTTTATAGTGTGAATTGGTTGTTACGACCTCGTCCCATTTTCTCTTTCTACATTCAGTCGGCCACTTTGCCTAAGCGCTAAAAATTTCTACAATTCCAGAAGCACACTTTTTCATACGCTTCGTTGACAAACAACCAGAAAATGTTGGAACTTTGCGAACCAGCGACGTTCGTTAGATCTAAAAACCTTTTTCATTGTACAATAAAGCAACTGTAATTGGAATCCTGGCGTTTCTGGACCGAACATAAATGTATAAATACCCGAACTGTAATAGATAAATAAATAATTGTACACGGCGAATAGCGTGTTCGTCGTGACGGTTGTCGGTGGGTCAAGTGTCGGACAGTAGTTGGCGGTCTCCGTCGCGTGTCGATCGGATCTACGGCCGTTCGCTCCGACAACGATTTATCTAGCTTAGGGGAATACACGCGGACGGGCTCGTGGTTAGCAATTAAAAGCGACCGATGAGCCGAGCTAATCGTCGCTCCATCAACTCTTTCCCTGCCCGGCTATCTCCCGGTGAGACGAGCGTGGTAGCAATAAAAATTAAAAGTAAGGAGAAAAAGGAAAAAAAAAAAAGATAGAGTTGAACCTCGATTGCGCAGCAGGGGTTGAGACCCAGTTTTCCCCTTACGTTCATTAACGCACCGCGTGTTCCCGGTCGATGAACCGGCAGTCGCATCCTGATAATACTGTGTTATACCCTATGTAAAAGAAATTTACTGCACGAAGCTGCACCGGAGTTCGATGTCTTCCGACCCGCGGGTCATCGCACCCTTCGCCCTTTCCCCCTTCGACCCGATCAACGATTCATTAAATCGTTAATTATTGACTCGCGTTAAACCTCTAACGAGCCAGAGCCATCGGCGCTGAAATTAGTCATCTATAATCCGTCTGTCTCACAGAATTTTTTTTATTTATTTTTTTGAATTTAAATATTTAAAAGGCCGAAGCGACGTTGCATGAATAACAGGAAATTTGCTCGAGCACCGCGATTCAATGCGGGTCCTTGAGCGCTGCCGACTGGCGGGTATGTGTAAAGAAACAGAAAAAACAAAAATCCAGAGAAATAAAAAGTATTAACGAGCTCTCGAACTTCCGTTTACGCCTCGTTCGCCATAGCGATAAGTGTTAATGGAGGTGATAAGTGAGGGAGTAAAAAAAAATGCGAAATTAACGATCGCGAGTGGTCGACTTGGCCCGAGAGAGCGCCGACATTAACGCAAACAAACGCAAAGTGCATGAACGCGCGGCTCTAGGTGCTTCGTTGCTTTGCTCACTTTTTGCCGAGCGAGAACACACGGGGAAATCATTTCTCTTCACTGACCTTTCGGCACCGCCGACGCGTCTCGTCGCGGACGATATATCGACCGTGCATATTCGTCGTTGTTACAGTCCTGTGTTTCCGCGTAGCCTCAGGTCGGCCGTGAAGCTCGACGGAATCAGGCCATCCACGGGGCTCTACTTCGCGAAGTAAATCAGCCCGGATCGGCTTACGACTCGGCTCGAAGCGCACCGGCCGAGAATAGAATCCTACGTCGAATATTCCAATTTTATAAATCTTTTAAAAGACACATCATTATTTCAACCGCACTCCACCGGGATTGAATAAATCGCGATATTAATTCCGAGACATTGCCGGCGTCATTACTCAGAGTCCTGCGAGCTTCCACTTGCCATTATTCATGGCGATAAGAAATCTTAAAATACACGGGCAAAATGCTTTGGAGCTGTCGCTATCGCCACAGGTCCGATGCCAGATATCCATTTTTAGATCCTCGCTGAGGAAGTTTTCGAGGCGAGTTTTTTTTTTTTGACTTTGCGGTCGGGTTACTTAAAAATCGTCTGAATAGTTGAGAAATAAGGCTTTTAGCTGGAGCTTGAAGGTTTTCGCGAATTTTGGAAGGTTTTGAAAAATCTAGTTGAAATTTCATACGTATAATTGAAAACATTAAAAAATCGAAAGTTTTTGGTTCCTCGACGAGGAAGTTCAGGAGAAAACTGTTTCTTTTCCGACACTTTAAACTCATTTTACTTAAGAATCATCTAAATCGTCGAGTAATAATGTTATTAGCTAGTTTTCAAATGCACGCGCGAATTTTGGAAATAAAAAAAAAACTAGTTGAAATTTGACACGTATAATTGAAAAAAATCCAAAAACCGAACATTAGAATCGTGTTTAATAAAAATTGTTGCAGCGTTCAAAATTGAAGGCAATTTAAAAAATGAATAGCAAATCAAAAATGCTTCTGTCACTCATTTCTCGGTGAAAAACATACGAAGCAATGTGCAAATTCCATTCGCGCTTTTTTTCCCTTTCGACTCCGATACAAACATTTATCGAGTTATAGATTTTCGCGACGCGAATAATAATATCGGTGTAAAGTGTTCGAGCGCGTGGTCGGCCAGTGATATCGGTTTGCACTCCGGCGTAGCTTCGGATATTACCATGAAATATGATTGCGCTGTTGTGCAGTGCGGCACATGAGATTCCACGTAACATACACGTTCGCAAATGTGCGTGTACCGTCGCATCCGACGCAATGATAGGGGAAGAGTGGGGCAAAATGGCACAGGGGGCAAAACGGGACAGTGAGGGCCATACTCAATTTTCCAATAATTTTCGGATGCCCCATTTTGTCCGGATTTCAAACCCGTTTTGCCCCCCGCCCACCATCGTCACAATTCATCATCCCGTTTTGCCCCGCTGTACCATTTTGCCCCGCTCTCCCCTATACAAACAGCCTGGCAACGAGATTCAGCAACACGTTGGCAATTTTGAACTTACTTTCGACACAAATTGCATACCGTCCCTCCCACCACCGAGCAGTGGAATGTCCGCCAGTGAAATCCCCACAGCTTGTTAAAAAAACAAAGCAGAAAAAACATGGCAGACGAAAAACAGGACCGAGCGGGAGAGAAAACAAAAATACTGCATCGAGAGGAAGAAGAGCTGCGGCAAATCGCATAACGAGTCTGTCGAGCATCGAATCGAGAGGTCGAGATGCATATTGGCTGCGTATATATGCGGACAAAGCGGCGGACAGGCTGACAGAATCGGAACAAGCGCGAGTACTCGCTCTCTCTCTCTGCAGCGATACGTCTATGTACGTACATCCTAAAAAAAAAAGCGAAAAAATTCAGAGAATGAGGGAACGACATGTCAGTTCGATAGTTTCGTTGCTGGCGTCATTGTTTCGCGAGACAATAAATCGCTCGGTTCGGCCTAATTAATCAGCGAGCTTGGGAGCCGTTCGGCGGGATCGTCGAGGCCCTTCGTGAGTGTCTGCGCGATCCTCAATCCCCGATAAATCGTTGCATCGATGCTCTCGTCCCCCTCGCCCCGTTTCGCGTGCGCGCTCGCACTGGCGTTGCATATTAAAGCGCATAAAACACATCTGCGTGTACTGAGTTATCCAAACATTCGCGCACACACAACAGACGTTTTCGAGGCTATACTCGACGCCGCATTGCTGACTCGCATCCGGCGATGGGACTGATCGGATCTGGACGAGCAATCGTTGCCATGCGATAAATCATCATTCAGTATGATGGAAAATTAATATTTGATGGGAAATTAATGTTTGCCAGGAAACGATGAATTTGTCGTACATGATAACGACGATCCGTTTGCTCAAAAAAAAAAAAAATTACTCAAATCAGATATACCTTTAGCTGAGTGATTAAACCTTATCGCCGGCTGTGGCAGACCTCGCTGGACCGTTAATTATATTAATATTAATATTTGCATTAGCCAACACTATTCTATCCTATTTGATGGAAAATCAATGATCGCCAGGAAATGACGAATTTGTCATATACAATAATGATAATCTGTTCGCTCAAAAAAAATAAAAAAAAAACAAATTACTCGAATCAGATATACCTTTTAGCTGAGTGATCAAACCTTATCGCTGGCTGTGGCAGACCTCGCTGGACCGTTAATTATATTAATATTAATATTTGCATTAGCCAACACTATTCTATCCTATTTGATGGAAAATCAATGATCGCCAGGAAATGACGAATTTGTCATATACAATAATGATAATCTATTCGCTCAAAAAAAAAAAAAAAACAAATTACTCGAATCAGATATACCTTTCGCTGAGTGATCAAACCTTATCGTCGGCTGCCGCGTCCCTCGTCGGGCCATTGCAGAGAGCTCGCAGTCCTCGCTCGCCTCGTAGGATATTTCTGGAGTGTCCTCCGAGTGACGCGAAAAGGGTGTAAAATGTAAGGAGCGAAAGAAGCGAAAGGGTCTCGGTTGAGGAGTTTTTCGAGAGCGCTGTCTCCGCGGAAACTAGGAGACGGTGATAAAGAGAGGACCCCTCGTGAGAATTGCCCGGGTTAAACGGCAGCGAGTAGCTGCCGTCAGGTGGTTACGCTAGTTGGCTCGAGGATAAGGCCTGAGTTAGGTTGGATAATTTTATCCCTCGAATAGAAGGGAAGATAAGCCCCTTCGTGGCCTGTGGGGTTGCCACACGACTGTCCCATGCCAACGACGAGGTTGAAATCCCGCCGACAAAGCCTCCGGAGACAAAAAGGGCGAGAGAGAGAGTGCAACACTCGGCCGGCGTTAAGTCACTCCAACCGGCGGCAACACACACCGAAGGGGAAAAATCCACAGTTTCGAGTTAAGAACCTCATCCATTCCTGTCGCGGAAAAGGGTTCCCCATTCAGGGCGATTTCAAACCTTATGCCCGAGCCCCGCTCGGTCGGTAATGAAAACTGTAGTCCAGACGACTTTCCGGGACAGACCAAATTAACGCTTTGTAAGTCACACCTCTATCCCCACTTTACAGGTAACCCTTTCGGTATGTCTGACACCGTCTGAGTTTGAGAGGGGAACAAGAGAGTATTACAAACACTTCCTGATCGGATGGAATTCAGAAAAAAATTAAGCGTATGGAAGGTGCGCAAAAGATTGTGCGTAATAATAATTCCAAGATGTTATTGACAAATAATTGAAATAAGAAATTATGCAACAAATTACACGGCAAGCTATTTTTTTTCTCACGAAAGCGACTTGTTACTTTTTTGAATACGTACGAATTTTTTTTCAGAATTTTATGTGATGTCTGATAATTGCGTTTACTTTTTTGTTAAAATTTGTTTAAAATCGCAATTTTCAAACATTACATACAATTCTGAAAAGATTCATACGTATTCAGAAGAAATGCCAAATCATTTTCGTAACAAAAAAAAATAGGTTGCCGGGTAATATGTTGCACGATCTTTATTGTTCAGTAATTTGTTAATAACAATTTGGAATTATTATTATGCAAAAACAATCTCTTAAGCACCTTCTATACGCTCGATTTTTTTCACAATATTATTCCAACGAGAAGAGTATTCCATCGAGAGAGCAATGGCTCTCATTCCTCTCTCAAACTTTGTCGGCGTCAGACATAGCGAAAGGAATACCTTAAGCGCTATAACGTAGCAACGCGTGGCCCACGCGTTGCTACCTTATGGTGTAAAGAGTTAATGGCGTCTGCTGAACTGCAAGACGAAGTCGCTATTCGTGACCCTTGAAAAAAAAATGGATTACAGTTTTTGTTGCCGACATAGTATTACTTTTATGTCACCACAATCGGTTCCCACGCGGAGACAACCTTACTTCACATTTCCGACCGTGTAAGGTGAACTCGCGTGTTACCGACGGTTTATCTTCACCTCGTAATTTTTAGCTTTTAAATATTCATTCTTCAATCCCTTCGCCGGTCACCGCGATTAATAACTATGCTAATACCAAACCATTGATCACGCATTCGGTTGGCGAACCGGGGAAGAGAGAGTAATTAGTTTACCCATAATTTAGAACTGTGCGTCATGCGCGGAACGTGTGTTACAATTTAATCACGGTACCGCAAGTGCCATATATATAAACGTGTATCGCCGTTGCGAAAATTTCGTTTGCATAGGATTGTGTACAGTCGAGATAACGGTGGTCGAATGTATTAAGAGGGAAGGTTAAAATGGCTATTATCGTTTTTAATCTCGACACGCTTAGCCTGTAACGCTAAGGTCCTCGGCCAATTACCGCGGTGCGGAGTCAACGTTACCGCTGGTACCGGCAAACCGCGCTCTTATCGCCGTAACTATTATGCTCTGTGTGTATCGTTGTTATGCGAGTGAATGATAACGGTCTCTTGTATATAAAGCGAGTTCAGAGCCGGTCCGCATACATCACTGGCGTACGTTAACGATAAAAAAAATAAATACAAGAAAATGTCGAGATGCAAAGCAAGAAGAGAAACCTTTCGTGGGGCTTTATATGATGCACACTTGTATATATGTCGTGTATAGGGATATGTAAAATGCTTTTTCCTTCGCCCTCTCTCAACTCGCCAGGAAAAGCGCGGAGAACACGCGGACTTCGATCGCGTGCCAGAGGTCGTTTACATTATGTGCTCGGACTTCGCGGGTACTCGAGAGATGTATGATATTTTTTACAGCCGTATGCAGGGGACTTGGGGCGAAATGGGAATGCTTGTAAACTGCGGACATGGGGCGAAATGGAGTACTGCAAGATTCTTTCGAAAGATTGGGTAAAATCCATGGGGTAAAAATTGGGATTTTTGACATGATTCGCATACCGGGCGCGATGGGATTGAAAGTGGGCTAAAATGGACTCTTGGAAGACAAAGGGCCAGTATTCTCCTTTTCAGTTGGGACTTTCTTTTATTCATGGTCCGCAAAATATTAATTAAATTGGTCGATTTTGCCCCGTTCTTGTTTACCTCTTAGATCGGAGCGTATTAAAAAAATCTTAGTTGACTTGGTGACGCTGGGGTTGAGAGATACTCAATTTTTCCCCACATATTAATTTCTCTAGGGTGGACGGAATGATTGCTACGAATTTAATTTTGGTGTTGTTTTCAAACAGTCGTAACTCTGCACTTTTACTTATTATCTGTTCCATTTTGCCCCAGATAATAATTTTTCTCGGCTGGTCGATTTTGTTGCTGTTATCAAACAGTCGTAACTCCGCACTCTTGCTTTTTAGCTATTCCATTATGCCCCTCATAATAATTTCTCTCGGGTGGTCGGAATGATTGTTACAAATTTAATTTTGGTGTTATCTTCAAACCGTCGTAACTCTGCACTTTTACTTATTAGCTATTCCATTTTGCCCCGGTTTCTTCAATATCGATGTACGTGTTCATTTAATGCGCAAACATCGAGATCGACGAGAAGGGGGCGGGCTCGGCCCGAGTCCCATTACAGAGAATGAAAAATCGTACGTCTCGAGGCACGGAACAGTCGAGGTCACGCTAGAAAAATTCACTTCCCGGTTTCGCCACGAAGAAAAGTGTGTTCGAAGCTGTCGTCGTCGACGTGTCTTCGGAACGAGCGAGAGATCGATTTTCCGTGCAACAGGCGGAAGAAAATAATAGCAGCCGCCGGGTCCGATCGGCATCGCGACCTATCCACTTAACGATACGCCATCATTTTTCCGGGACGATTCCACGCGCGCTATGATATACACCGCGAGAACTTCAGGACTATCAATATTTTTTTCGCCTTGTCAAACGACCGGCTGCAGACGACAGAGAAGAGAAGCAAACAAAAAAGAAAACGTATAAAAAAAAAAAAATGGCTGTAAAATGGTTTACGCTCAGAGCAGAGGGTAACGACAATGACGACGTTGCAGCCCTCCAGGGAAAGCAATTTTCTTCCGTATTTTCCGATCTCATCTGCTTCCTTCTCTTTTCGTTCTCTTTCTAGGTATTTTTTTACTCTCTTTTTTGCCGCTGTTTTGTTTCATCCTCAACGGCCGCAACACTCTTTTTCATGATCACCGAGTATTTTTTTTCTTTTTTTTTTCCGTTCCCTGTTGGGCGAGTTTGCCGCGAATTCTTGGTGAAAAGAACCGAATGCTCTCGTGGGCGAAGGTTCCTAGTACGTAATTACAAAACCCGAGAGGCATCCGGTCCCGTGTGCCGGCTCGCTCGTGTAATTCTTTATGCTATGACACGACGTGCTCAACCCTCTCGTGGAGCTCCTCCGTCTTTTTTTTCGCTACTGTGAAGAGCCCGCCGAGGAAAGGCAAGAACGGAAAACGAAATGAGAATTTTTTTCTCTCTCCCTTCGGCCATTCCCTCCCGGACATTGCGTGACACGTTCCCGTGAAATAACGCTAAGAGCCGTCTGGCGTAATTCCGACGGCAAGACGTGTTTAATTTAGGCAAACGCGCGTCTGACCATGCGCGGGCCTTTTCTACTCGGGAGCGACTCCGAGTCGGCCGGACCGGAAAAAAAGTTGTTTCGCCAAGCTATCCCACCGTCCGGACGGAAGCTGAGCATCCTCGAAGAAACAAGCAGGACTCGAGTGATGGCTCTCGGGTTATCTGGGATCCGGGCGAATTAATCGTCACTCCCTCGAAATCCCTCTGGAATTGTTCCAATACGATAAGAAAGCGGACCCAGCGCCTCGCACCGGCGAACTGTTTCGACGGGATTGAACAATTCCCAAGGGATTTAGAGCACAAATTAAGACCACGATTAGCGAAACAAACTTTCGTGCTTTTACTGAAGAAATAAAAGAGGAACCTAACAAAAAAAAAATTACAATTTAAAATGAAATTGATGTGAATTAATCGTCACCGTCTCGAAATCCTCCTGGAATCGTTCCAATGCAATAAGAAGACGTTCCGCGCTTCTCGCACAGAAGAGGCCGCTGCTTCGATGTGATTGAACAGTTTCCGAGAGATTCAAGCCCGAATCAAGTGCCCCGAGTCGCGGAACTACAGTTTGTCTTTTTCGCGAAAAAAAAAACAGAAATATTAAAAGATGAAACTTAAAAAAAAAAACAGCCAAATAGATTTTAATGTGAAATTGATGGGCCGACCGGAATCGTCGTAATTGAGTTAGTTCATAGTCGAGATCACGACGTAACCGAATTTAGCGTGGGATTACAGACCGTGAGAGATTAAATTAGTCAGAAATGGAATATCCGAGGGATGTTCTATATATATCTCTCTCCCGCTCGCCACTTTACTCATAGCAGATGACAAACGCTTATATATAGCGACTATAAACCTAATTGGCGCACACGTAATTGTTACGTAAATAGGACAATGAATTCGCGTGTTATACACATGTAGTTATTCACTGCACAATATTATTTATCTCAACATGGAGAGAGATGTTTGACTGTCGGTCTGTCTGTGCCATGGCTGTGCGGTATTAATGGATTATATTATGTAGTGCAATACGAGCAACATTGCGCCAGCTGGCTTATCCTCTTCCCGACACTTCACAGAGTCCCTGAATAAATCCTCAGATTAGATTGCATGTGACACAACGCTGGATCATCGTCGCTCGCGAAATAGTTCGCCAATAATAAAACAAATGTTGCGCACGGCTTTCTCTATGAAAAAGTTCGTTGATCGATTTGTCGTCCTCACAGAGGAAGCTTTGCGCGAGATTGTAATACATGAGGAAGCCATGTGCAAATTGCTTTCCACGTTTTTTGTAAGGTTAATACATTTATACATCTCATAAAGTTAAAACGGCCGAAAGGCGTCGCAAAATTTATTGTAAAAAATCGCTAACCGATATTTGAATAATTTGTCATTTTGAGACTATTCCAAACTATTTTTGACCGCTGATTATAAATCTGTAACCCATCTTACACTTAGCCATCTTACCGATCTTACTCTTAGTGATGTTCGATTCAGAAACTCGTGTCGGGCATAAAAAAAAAAATCAAAATTTTATCAAATCTAACCAGTTAGATCCATTCTCGCCAAATTTAATAGCAAACATTGTACAGTGTTAGTTCATTCCCATTTGAAAGTTAAGCTCGATACCTCTATGTTAACACGAATTAGACGATTTTTAGTCTTTTTAAAAAAACTCAAAATCCCATCAAATCTGACGGCTTGGATAGATTTCTACGAAATTCAATACCAAAGGTTAACACATTATTCGTTGTCACTTTTTCGTCTCGCCATGTGTCTCTCGGCGGTGAGTTATCACTTCACGCTGCGACGTAAAAGTGTAAACCGATAGTCTCGACTGCAAACTATCGCTTATTTTTTCCGTCGGATATACAAATATACATATATATATATATTTGAAGATAATAAATTGTTTTTGTATTTTTTATCGCACACAGAATCAACCATCGTCCTCATGCTTGGCATCGTTTTCTCGTCCAGTTTACTAGGTGAGTTATCGACATAGACGACTGGGAACCAAAGGGGCGTAACGCGTGCCCTTTAACCAAGGGCTTACGCCCTTTTTGTTCTCAGCCGTCGATATCATTTTTGTAAAATGATCTTGCATGCATACCCGATAAAAATACACGGGATCGTCGGCGAGATCGAATATCGTATGATCTCGCTTTTTGGTTTTCATGCATAAAAGTTGGCGGATACCACTTCCGCATAACTGCGACTTCGGGTTATTGGAAAATCGAGGTCGGGCGATTCGAACTAGTCGCCCTCGGGTTATCGGGCTTCGTGGAAATTTTTCGATAATATTTAATAGCGTCTGCGTCGTTGAAAAATTTAAAATTCCACTCCGTATCCAACGAAAACCGATTTGCCGAAACTATAGCATATGCGATGGAATTGTATGAATTCAACGCATGTCTATTGGAAAAACTTCAACGATTCGCATCGTTGAAACACCTTTCGCACAACGAAAACGATCGGTGTATGTTGATCGAGTTATTCAATCTTGATAAAATTGATAAAATGGGGCGGAAGGATTCCGGTCGATAGCCTGTTGACAATACAAATGTGAATGCGTAATTGTATTAATGTTTATAAACTGTAACGGTCGTTAATGTATCGTATGTATTGTCAATAAAGGCACTTACTACTACTACATACTACTACATAAAATGGATAAAATTATTTATTATGTAGTTTTTATTTATTATGTTAAATTGATAAAACTGATAAAATGTTGATTAAAAAAAATGTTTCATGTGTTGATCGTGTGCAGAGCCTTTCGGGGATGGGTGTGCGAAGATCCGGCTCGGGTGGGAGCCGCGCAACCGCCGGGGTCCTCAAGGAGCGTGCGAACATGTCCTTCATGTTCGTGGTGATGTTTTTCGCGGTATTTGGTCTGATCGTGCTGACGGAGATATTTCTCATCGACGAGAGGCGCTCGAACGGCGGGGGTGCCGGCGCCCTCGGCGGACACAGGAACGGTCATCGTCTGGCCGCCGCCCCAGATCGTCCGGATTACGAGGAAGTCGGCGTAAGTTTTTCCTTTTTTTTAATTTTCTTTTGTAAGCAAAAACACAATAGACAAAAATTGTATGAAAATTTCCGCGACACGTACCGTTGCCGCAAGAACCTCTCGTCGAGAACGCGGTTCTCGGTGCACTACTGCGTATTATAACCCGTGTTTGCTGACGCATTATTCACCCTTTCTAATTAGAGATAACGACACAGTAAAAAAAAAAAAAAGGAAGAGAAACGAGCGGAGAAAAATAGAGTGCGAAGGGAGTCCATGAAATCCACGGGGACTCCATAGTGTGGGAGCTTTCGACGTTGAAAAAACCGGAGGGAAAGAAGAGAAGGAAGAAAAACTCCGAAGCGTCAGTGTACAAGTGGGTGTGTCTGTACCTATAAGTCCTCGTTACCAGACATCTCGTGCTCGCTCCGATATCCACGATTTTCTCTCCGGGTTGTTAATTAATCGAGAACACGCTATGACGTACGTTATCGGGTACCGGTGTGTTGCGAAGTGTGCGACGTATAGATCATCCGTACAAACACAGCTCGCAGACGGGCTAGTCCACAAATTTCATCGACTCGGCAAGAATCTTCGTAATATCGCGTTAACGAACGAAATCGACTGATATTCCAGTTCGTGGGAGTTAATGGAAACTGGAAGACCGGAAATTCGAGAGCGAGGAAGCGACGGCGTGAAGGACGCTCGAGTGGGCGAAGGGAATCGAGTGGCTCTACAGTATAAGGGAGAGGGGGCGAGATGGACCACCGGGGGCGAGATGGACCACCGGGGCCAAAACGGTCCATCTTTACAAAAATCCTAGAACATGAAAAAACCTCATCGTTCCGTTTCGCCCCGTTATCCCCGTGCATACACACATAGGGGAGACCGGGGCGAAATAGGCACCTCGACTAAAAATTCCGATTGGAATTTTGGTCGTAAGTTTCTTATAAACGACTTATTTCAGTTTTCTGCCGATCGTTACATACGAAAAGAGCGTAAAATAAGTCAAATTCTTCATAAAAACGTATAGGAAAAACCGGGGCGAGATGGGCCCGCGGGGCGAGATGGGCCCGCGGGGCGAGATGGGCTAGTGTACAATCAGGCTGACACGCCATCCTAAAATTATTTAAAAAATTAAAATAAAAATTTGAAAGGAAATGTTTAAAATTAAAAGCATAATCAAGAACTTTATCGTTGATAGTTAGAAGTAGGAAAACTTAGGATATATGCATACAGGCGTGGGCTAAAAAAAGTGAACAATTTAAGGGTAGCCCGTTTCGCCCCAGACAATTTTTTTATTCAAGTCAATTCATTCAATTATTCATTCAAATGGTCGGTAAAAGCCTTAGAGATTTTGTACAATTTGATAATTAAATTACAACATGCCAAAAGTTTATGCAAATGACTTTGGATTGCCTTCGCGACTTAACTACCTTAAGAAGGTGCCCGTGTTGCCCCCAATACCTATTTCCAGTCGAAGTGCCCGTTTTGCCCCGCTCTCCCCTACAGACAAGCAAGGGTTCGCGGGAAATCGTCGCTTCCCGGATAATACATAAAACCCGCACCCAGAAAAATCATTTATTTGACGTCCACCTTTTATTTGGTTCAAGTAAAATATTTATTTGATTTAAATAATTATTTATTCGAATCAAATAAATATTTTACGTAAACCAAATAAACGGTGGCCGTCAAGTAAATTATTTTTCTGGGTGCGAAAGGGAAAAACAATCGAAATTGGTTATATACCCATGAAATCCGTGGTCTGTATAAAAAATTTATCGCGCCCGAGAGTCGAGGGTATTCGCGGAGAACGGTTCGGTTCGGATGAGTGGAATGAGCAAATCCGGCAATTAACGGCGCGGTGCTTTCATCCTCTTTCCGCCGTCCGCATAAACGCGGCCAGCGTCGATTCACGTGGCTTTTGCATAGTGCCGGTAATAATCTGAGCTCGTTATAGCCTCGCATCCAACCGTTATTACTGACGACCCATCGATCCTTGCGGCACACAATCGCCCTCCGCCCTCGCGTTTATTTACCGGAGGGTTTAATGGCCTGACTACACGCGGCGGTGAACATTGTCCAGGAACGAGACGAAGCTGGGGAGAGTGCGCAGAGAAATATATACGAATCGCGATTGACAATGGATTAATCGCACTTCCGACCATATTCCGTCGGGTTAATGGACGAGTACGCGAGTTGCGTCGCCGCGAAGCGTTCGAATTTTCACAATGAGATGGATAGTGTGTGTCGGGCATCGAACGCAACGAGATGCGCACTGAGCGGGCGGTACGCAGCGTCAGTTTATACTCCTATTTCGTTATGCCGTTTCCCGTTGACGCGACCGTAATCTCCATTGTGTATGCGCATTCAACCGCTTTCGCATTAATGGACAATATCGGAACGTTTGGGAACGAGCGTAATCCGGACTGAGCCGACGCGCCAGCACATTAACTGATGTAGGATTCGATTAACCGACTGGAAATTAAGTTACGGGAAAATACTGTCCGCGGATGAATTAGGCATTCGAGCCCAAAAGCCTGCTTTCTGTTCAAATTTTTTTTTTTGATTCTCAATTGCTCGACGATTGTTTTTTTTTTTGTAAAAAAATTGCACTTTATCAATTTTCAGACCGAAATATGAGTAATACAATGTTATGATTATTGATTACTTAAAATTCGTCACATGATTTCAAATTTTGTTGATTAAAATTTAAGATCACTTTCGGCGTTTTAAGCCTACAGCATCGAGGCTACTTTACTCTCTTTACTTTACAATGTATTATTTTTGAGAAATGTGAAGGTCGCGAATGCCGCTGGATGTTACGAAGTATTTATTATAAAGTATCCGCCGCGGCTGCCATCGAGTCATCGGCACCATCGCTCGGAAGGACGATGCGAATCTCCATACACGTTTTTTGCGTCTCGGCGATTCGTCTTGACCCTCAGAATGATTTATTTCTTCATTAATTAAACATAAAATTAAATTGGGTAAATTATCGTACATATATAGTCGATCGCAGCCGTAGCAAATATTATAACTTCGTATACATCAACCACGGTCCAATCGACTTGTTATGAAGTATGTTTTCCAATTGTATTTATCGTTTTTTTTCAGGCGGAGGATTACGCGGGATTGAAGGGCGGTTTCGACGTTCAGGTGGGTTTGCTGATACGCGGCGGGGATGAGAATGCCAAAGCTATTATTCCAGCTGACCCGCGGGGTTTGCCGAGCCTTCCGCCGAGTTTCGAGGCTCGTTTGCCGCAGCTAAATCGTAGTCTGCGGATCACTCATGCCGAGTGGCTACCTGTGACTAACACCAGGTACGCATCGTATATTTTTCATCAAAATATTTTTTTCCATCACGGTACACCGGGCGAAAGCTTCGAGCGAGTGATCGATCGAGGACGAAGAGTATCGAATGTCGGAAGCACGCGTTCGGCAAGGACTATCGACATACCGATTCGTCAATAGATCGTGTTTCATTGTCGTTGTTCCCGTTTTTTTTTTTCTGAGGCGATCGGTCATACAAGTTTGAGTAACTTTTGATTTCCAGATTCAAGTTCTTCGTTTACTCGGCATATTACGACGACAGGGTGGGCGGTACCGCGGGCGTTGGTAATCACGGATTGATCAGGATAATCGGGGCAACGAAGACTAGAGGACCGGAGCGAGTGTGGTGCAGGCTCTGGTATCGTCAGATCAATCCCGGAAACGTTACCGCATCGGTCACAGTAGCGGCCAAAGTAAAAGTGCGTTCTCTCATTGTAATGTAATTTTGAAAGACTATTGCTGATTATTAGGGAAGAGCGGGGCAAAATGGGGCAACGGGGCAAAACGGGGCAGTTGGGCAAAACTAAATTTTCCAATCATTTTTGGATCGGACAAGGTGGCTAAGCGGGGCAGAAAAGCCTGATGTATCGATGGGGCGAATTCGGGCATCCAAAAATTATTGGAAAATGACGTTTTGCCCCATGCCCCGTTTTGCCCCGCTGCCCGATTTTGCCCCGCTCTACGCTACTGATTATTTCTGATTATTACTGATTATTTCTGATTATTTCTGATTATTACTGATTATTTCTGATTATTTCTGATTATTTCTGATTATTTCTGATTATTTCTGATTATTTCTGATTATTTCTGATTATTTCTGATTATTTCTGATTATTTCTGATTATTTCTGATTATTTCTTATTATTTCTGATTATTTCTGATTATTTCTGATTATTTCTGATTATTTCTGATTATTTCTGATTATTTCTGATTATTACTGATTGTTGCTGATTATTTCGTCTGCATTTGCGCCAGGTAATAAGGGAGAATTGGAATCTGAAGTACAGCGCCTGCTTCGTGATCTGTCCACTGCCGAAGGAGGCACCGAGTGCTGACAGAGTACCGGATACTGTGAGCGTCGTCGCGAGGCTCCGGGCGCCTCCGGCCAATCGGATACTCGTGCAAAATCGTCCCGAGGACAGGCTTAAGGAACGAAAACCTCTGGCTGTTTGCGTCAAACCCCTTCACTACGACTACAACAGGGTAAATGTAGCGCAACTCATTTTGAAAGAAAAATAAATTATCCAATCGCTATTACGATATTCTGGAATTAAAAACTTTTTTTTTAAATTTCGTTTTAGGTATTGCAACTCGTGGAATTTATCGAGTTGCACCGACTTTTGGGAGCTAGTCACGTGACTCTGTACAACGACACCGTCGGCTCCGAGGCCGGATGCGCACTGAGATATTACGAGAGTCGCGGAGTCGTGAGTCTACTTCCGTGGCACCATCTCGACATGATTTCCCAACGGGAGATTCGCACCGAGGGTCTCTTCGCTGCTCTCAACGATTGCTTGTATCGTTCGATGTACAAATACGAGTACGTCGCCCTACTCGATCTAGACGAGTTCGTTATTCCGCGGCACAACGATACCATACTCAACTTGATACGGTGAGTTCCTTTTCCTTTTATCCATCGGTCAATAATTTTACTCAACGAGATTGACGTGTCACTCGCACAACAAAAGTGGGAACAAAATTTGCAGCGGAAAAGAATTTTTATCTGCTTCAATTTTAATTAAAAAAATCGATTTCAATTTGAATTCAAAAATATCTATTTCAATTTTAATTCAAAAATATCTATTCCAATTTTTATCCAAAACTATCCATTTCAATTTTTATCAAAATATATCTATTTAATTTTTAATCGTCTTTTTTTTTAAACGGACTTTTTCAGGTGGATGGAGACTCGACTGAACACTAGAACGACCGGAGCATTTTCCTTCCAGAACGCGTTTTTTTATCTCCAGTGGGCGGACGATCCCTTCGTGAAGAAGAGCAAGACCAAGGCGGAGGCCGGCCTCATAACATTGAAGAAGACCAGGAGAAGAGCGAAGCTTCATCCGCACAAGCAGCGTTCGAAGTACGTGTGCAAGCCGAGGGACGTCGTCGAGGCCGGAAATCATTTCGTATGGGAGTTTATTCCCGGTCACGGTACGTTGAACGTCCCGTCGGACGCGGCGATACTTCACCACTACCGAGTGTGCGAATTCGGCGGTGACGACTGCGTCAAAACGCAATCGGTCGTCGACAGAACGGCCTACAAGTATCGCGACAGGCTCGGCGACAGCGTCGATCGCACTTGGTCCGAACTCGGCGAGGAATGTTCACTTCCGGAACTCGATCCGATACCAGTTACCGCCCCTCGAGCCCCGAACGTCCCGAGCAGCCTGCCGAAGGTGCACAGGTAGCAGAGACTCTCGACCGAGACGATCTAGAAACTCGGCAATTCAACAGAAAAAAAAACCAAGTCGCTGGAAGTTATTTCTACAACCACGAAGGCTGAACGTGGGAATTGCTAAGTCCAATTTGTAACATGGTTTCGATTGTGAAGATTGCACAGCGAAGAATCTCACGTGAATGATTTTTTTTTTTGCAATAAATTGATCGATCGGCCCGTCGAACATTGCAGAATCTCTCAAAAGATTTTTTTTTTAATTTTGTAACCCACGCGAAGCCACACTCGACGATATTTTTCTACGAGACATTAAAAGTCGGGGGAGTGAAGATTGGCTCGAGATACAAGTGTTCAGGCTCGGTGTGGGGAGCTTGCGACATGAACTAAAAGAAATAAAAATAAACGAATAACAAAAATTGTGTTTGACTCACACACAATACACACACACACACACATACACACACACGGTGCTTCTTTCACGATTTTATATTATATACTATTGTAATTGTAATTGTAACGCGGTAAGTTGTAATATCGAAAGGGAGCCTAATTTATTCAGCGAGCGCCTAAGAGCCTAAGAGGTGGGTGATAACAGCCAAAAAAAGAAAAAAAGTACCACAAAAAAAAAACGTTTTCGACACAACTATCTTACTATATCCGATTGCGTCGAGAGTTAAGTAAATCTTTACTTTTAACGAGAGAGGAACAACGTAATTTGAGAAACCTGTATAAGCAACACAAAAACACACACACGCATATCCGTAGATCTCGAGGGCAGTACTCGTCGTAAACGTAATAAAAGAAAGAGAAGACAGCAGTAACTTTTAGCGAGAATAAAGAAGTAAAGGTATACTAGATAAAAATTGCGGTATAATTGTAACAGGCACTTTTTTAGCGAGTGCTCGAAACGTGTTAGACAGTCGAGAGAAAAAGAGGAGCTCGCTATGAGTTTTTAACTTGTATGTAGTATATCACACTATCGAAGGTGGGAGGAAGGCACTAAAACCGGTTATTCATCGAATGATCTATAGATTATGAAAAAAAAAAAACTAAACCACACGAAGAGTTCGTTAAACGATAAACTTTTTCAAAGTTGACAAATTATAGCTACGATTCCTCGAGCCTGTAAATAAACGAACGGTCGACGAGTCCTCGATAGAAAAAAAAAAAGAAATAATGACGATACAAGAGGGTAATGGCGCGTAGACGAATGGGCGAATAATTTATTTTCGCTCGTTACCCGTGAACCATGACCTCGACGGGGTCTTGTTATTTAAAACGGGAGCATGCGAACCCGAGCCCGCAAGATAAGAGAACGTTACTCCATCATCAATTTCTGTGTATATTTTAAAGTTAAGATCGACATACGCATAATTAACTGTAAACGAAAAGTGTAAGCATACTATGATAACGTTAGATCGTAAGATAAGCTGCTCAAAACGAGATAAGAAAAACCGCGAGGCAGTTACAGAGTGTGCGATGGATTTATAAAATCGTGAATCTGTGGATTTTTTTTTGTTTCCGAAGATTTAAATAGCTGACCTTTAATATGTTGTTTTTTTTCGTTTTACGTTAATTCGGGAGATTTCTGAGATCCTCGACATATCTTTTATACGATGAGATAATCCGGAGTCAAGGCATTCGCTTTTGCGTCGTTCCAGCCTCTCCGCGGCGAGGTTTACATTTTATCCGATGGTGCCCAAAGTCATGCCATGACTCCGAATAACTTTCGTGTACACCGTATATCATAGACACTCGTGTATGAAAGAGCAAGGAAAAAAAATCACGCAGTAATCGAATCATACACTCGCAGCGGGTATCAAATCGGCGAGCCCCGAATCGCTGTTTGATATCATAAACTACAATTTAAGGATGATCTGGTGCTGATATGGAAATCCCAGCGCCGTGTTTGTAGCACGGGGCTGTGGGTTATAATAAACATCGTATTAACGCAATTTACAGTTGTTTAATCAATTCGTAACACGAAAATCAAAAGTCCTCGTCGGAATGCTCGTTCTTGCTTACGGAACGCTTCTCCGGGTTTGTTTTTATGTCGAAAGCTGCGATGTCGTGGGTGGCCGGATTCATGAGATCGTCCTCGTCGTCGTCCAGATCATCGTCGTCGTCGTCGTCGTCGCCGTCTATCAGCAAATCGCTGTCGCTGTCCAGTGAACCGCCACTGTCGTTCGTCTCGTGAATAACTCCTCTCTGTCTGCCCGACATACTGCCGTAAATTCTTCGTTGATTCGAAATTTGCACCCTCGAAGATCTTCCGGCGGTCTCTGAAAAAAAAGTAAGTTAATAAAAAATAAACGACAAGTTACGGGCGATTTATCGTGGCGACGGGAGGGCGTTTGTTGACTACCAGGTTTTTGACGACTAGCTTGACTGTTCGTTCGTTCGACGGTCCTTTTTTCGACTTCACCGAGGGCGAGAGGTTCCTGAAGATTCGTGGCGAATATCGAATCGTTTCCTTCCATTATGCTCTCAAAACTGGCATCCTCGGCACGCAATTGTTCCAGCTGCTTCCTCGTAGCCGCTTGCCTGTTGACAAAGAAAGATCACTATTTTATTATCAGGGATAAAGTTTTTGTTTTTTACTACTCGCCTTCTTTCGAATCTTTCCTGCTCGGCCTTGGCAGCTTCTTCGTAAAGATGCTCGAGATAAGCGAGGTACCGACACTTTTGGAGATAATCGTCGTAAACCAACCGGAGCTCCACCTCGAGTTTCTCGAACTCCTCCATAAAAGCAGGACGAACTTTCTTCAGGGTCTGCAGCCTCTTCTGATTTCTGTCCAGCTCCGTTCGGCGCCTCTCGATCCTCGACTCGAGACTCTGCTCGTTGTCCTTTTCGTGCAAATTAAAAGACCATAGGTCAAGCGTCGCGTTAATCATGAGCCGCGATTTCGCAATCCTACTCAAGGATGGATTTCGAACGCGCCCGTTTTATCGCGAACGGGAAGTCGAAATATAAAGATGTCTCGAAGAAAGTCACCTTGACATTATCAATTTGTTTTCTCGTCTCGTCGATCTCCTTCCTGGTACCGTCGATGACTTCTCTCAGCGCCACTTCGATTTCGGCCGTGTCGTACTGCCGAGCTACCTTCGAATTCCTCATCTCGCGAAGCTCGACCTCGCTCCCGAGAAGGTCGAACAAGGTTGCACCGCTTACGGTCAACTGGCTCGCAAGCTGTCTCGTCGTCTTCAATTCGTTGATCTTGTCCGATACGTCAAAGTTTCGCAAATGCGTAGCGTCCTCGGATAATAATTTTTCCCCTGCACTCGTCGTCTGAGCTTCGTAGAGTAAACTGGCTATCTTCAGCATCTCCTGGACGGCGTAACCGTCGGCCTGATAGAGCTTTCTTGTGTTGAGCTTCACGTTTGTTTTTAATGCCTACAAACAAAAACCAACGATCTGTACGCAGTCAAAAAAATATAATAAAAAAATGTTTCATGGAGAATTTTGATTATGCCAATAATTACCATAAATTCAGCGACCCGCCGAATCAAGGCTACGCGATCCTGCTCGGTCTCGTGATCCGTCGGCATATCGGCATCCGCATCGAATCTCTGTACGAGCCAGACCAATATTTCGGCGACCAGTGGAAAGTTCGGCACTCGGAAATTTGAAAGTGATATCAAACGCGGATATCCGAGGACTCTCATCATTTCCGTAAAGTCTGGAACATGAATATTTGTAACTCGATACTCTCGTGACTGGAAGTCGATTGCAGATCAGCGGAATCTACTTACTTCTCAGATCGCGAAAAGACATCTTCCACGGAGCGTTTCGCGAACGCGTGATCAAAGTTTCACATAACAAAACGCGAGTGACTCGTGGACGATGCGCTTATTGTTTGCGTCCACGAGGTTCCACGTCGCTATGGCAACGGGACGGCCAGTAAAGCGCGATCTAACTATCGACCGCCGCACGTGGTAAGAAAATGCGTACATTCAATAAATATTTCTTGTTCAGGAAGGTACAAAGAATTTACTTATTAATTGTAAAAATGTTTTGATTAAAGGACGATTTTTTTGGGAAAAAAGATTGTATAATTTTTGTTGAGTGCGCGAATCGTTTTTAATGTGTACCACAGCCGAATTCATCCGAGAACAATCAATTATAGTCAAGTAAATATTTATTGTTAAGCAATATACATATTATTTATAGTTTCCTAGCCGATTCGCGATGTACATGAAAAGATGAATTTTTCTCAATCAAGATCCATATTGTCCACTCGTCTGCTCTGCTTCAGCAGCGATCGAGCTCTCTTCGCGTAGAGTCGCTCTCTCGCCGCTTTCATGTGTCTCTTTCTCAACATTTCCTCAGTCTCGGGACTGGGTTTTGCCTCTGTTTGAGCGGCTTTCCTAATCACCGTTCTCAGCCTTTCCAGCGCATCGGCCACATTCAAGTGCTGAGATCTCGTCAAGTCGGATTTGATGATCAAGTAGCCTTCCTTGGTTATTCTATTTCTCTCCTGCAATCAAGTGGAATATTCATTAATACTACATTACCTTGTGTTACATGTTTATAAATTCATTAATTTTGTATAATTCTGGATGAGTTCCTGAATGCAATTCTGCTCTGCTCGGATAAATCCAGAAATAGGGTGCGTTGAATGCAGATCTGCTTAGCTACGCGTTCTACTATCTGTGACTGAAGACTGCTAGTGGTTTTTTAAAATTACATACCAGCGGTACATTCGATTCTTTCCGCGGGATACATTTAGTGCGTCCCGATAACAAAAGTACGTTTATCAGAGCAGATTTGTGTAAAAACTAAATCCTAAACGGAGAGCAGTCTGGAATATGAGAATGCCTATTTCAACTGCGTGTACATGTGGATGCATCTCAAATATTTACGGATTTAGCCGAAAACAACAGAACTGTATTCAAGAACACACTCGTATTTGAGATGTATCCAGCCCTATATGCTGCTGAAATAGGCTTTCTAATATTCCAGTCTGCTCTTAGTTCAGGGTTTTATTGTCACACAAATCTGCTCTGATGAGCATTCTTTCACCACCAATATGGACTAAATGTATCTCATGAAAAGAGTTGATGTACCGTTGGCAATTTAAAAAACCCACTTGCAGCGGACCGTTGCAAATAAAAAAATGTATAGCTGAGCAGATGTCCATTCAAAGACGCACCCTTTATGTGTATTTTTTCTCTGGCACATCCGCCAAAAGCAAAAACAAATATTCCTCGCGTTCTGACCAAGATGAAAATCAACTGGCCAATTGGTACACCAAACTAACTCTGATTCTGACCTTCGAGATGTTGATTTTACAACGATGTGAAGCGATTTAAACCAACTGTAATACCAACCGATTTTCCTAAAACAACCCAGAGCCAAGAGTAAACCAAGTTTCTATCCGACACATACAACGGTTCGTATTACGGTCAGTTCCAAATTATCAACCAAAAACCAACTGCCATAAGGTTGGAAACAGAGTCGGTTTGGTATACCAATTGACTGATTGAGTTGAAGTTGATTGTTAGAAAACAACCCAAAACCAATCCAAAGTTTTACGGTTGGTTCATCCGCGAAGGATATACGTCGAAAAACCAACTCCAAAGAGCTCCTTACTTGTAGCATCAACTTTGGCTTAATGTCGTCGGCAATCCATGTAGCCTTCTCGATGTTGAAACGCAAATCGACCTTAGTGTTGACGCAATTGACATTTTGACCTCCAGGTCCGCTGCTTCTGCTGTAAGTGATATCGAGCTGTTCTATGGGTATGAATCCGTTGAATTTCGCAGTCGGATCTTCCGGCACCTGCGAGCAGTGACCAATAGAGTAAAACACAGATTTTGAGGTTAGGTCGCGTGTTTACCGCGGCAAACGGTCCAGCGACTCGCACATAACGGCGATTCGCCGTGACAACGGCTTGTAGGTGTGCTTAATCGCACGACGAACAAATTTAACTTACGAAATTCGGCGTGTACAGTTTCAAACTACTCTTCGGATACAAATTATCGAGAGCGTAGGCGCTCTTGAACGAATAATTTCTTCCGAGGCTGCAGACGTGGCTGTTGTTCACCACGTCGTTCTTGAATATCTTGATTAATTGTCTACCGAAGAAATTCATTTTCGCGACACTCGCTTCTTTCACTGTCGCCGATTAAAATTAAACAACACAATTTGTAGGTTAAGCGGTCGCCGATGTTTCACCTACGGGCGGCCATGATGGTTTTTTTTTTCTTTTTTCGCGTTCAACAATCGATAATCGAGATGTATTCTCTCGCGGAGAGAGAGTCTCGGTGGTCTATGAATCGCGGCGTGTCCAAGGGTCGACCTCCGTCGTTATTATCGAATACCGTGGCAGCGCCACGCTTCGATGCCTCGCATCCCCACGTAATAGACTCGTTGCCGCAATAATCCCGACAAGTTTTGCGCAAGGGAGCGAATATACGAAGAACGAGAAGAAAAGAAGATTAAGAAAAAAAAAAAAAAAACGACGAAGTATTGCTCAAAGCCGTTCTCAAATCATGTTAATTGCCGGTGAACGATCGGCTCGGCCCCGTCAAGGCCACCGGAATTCCTACGACGACGATCCTCTGCGGCGATCGGTAAAATTATCATGTGCCCGTTTCTCCCCCTTTTTTTTCACTGTACACACCGAGCGAACATCACCCTTCGTTCCTCTGTCCGTGACGAGACGTCCGCGCACTTCTCGTGGAAGGGACAGAGAATAAAAAAAGAAAAACGAATACTCGCTGACTTCACGAATTTACGATCGTGAGAATGAAAATACTGGCATACCATTTATAATGAGCATTAACAATGCCTCGTTTTCACGCTTTTACACGTTGAATACATTATCCGCGCACGGTGAAAGCATACAATTAACGTAGGCAGAACTCTAATACAGATGGATAACACGGTTCAGCCTATGTATTTAGCAAGACGCTTTGCGGTGAAGAATTTCGACGGTACCGAACCACTACCGGTGGTTCTACTGTCTCGCTGTATGGGCAGACGCATGAAAGTTATCCGCAGTGGTGCGCAATTTCAATTACGATTCTACTGTATAAATTTCGTTGCCGAAAGGGTTCAATAATAATAAAATAAAAAATTAATTTAAAAAATTACATACTTTACTAACAATATACGTTGCGGTAAAAAGTGATATTATAATAGCAGAGCTCAGCGCCTGCGTTCAAAAAGACACGATGAAGGATCTTGAAACTGGCACCGCGCCACTTCCGGTTCTACGGTCTCAGTGTATAAGCACGTGCATGAAAGTTATCGACATTGGCTCGGACTTTTAACATTACAACGTATAAATTTCGCAGCCGAAAGTCTTAAATAATAATAATAATAATAATAATGAAATTACATATCTCGATAACAATGTACGTAGCGATGAAAAACGATATTATATAAGATCGAACGGCGATGGTAGGAATGGGCGCGTTAATAACGTTGCCGATGGAAGTCCCAGAATCTCAAGGAAACATCGAGGCGAGACAGCAACGCCGCAGTGAGGACGGTGAACGTTCCGCAAAAAGGGAGGCTCACTTCCACGAAGATATATTCATCCCCCTCCGCTCCCTCCCCACCTCCCGCGCCCCCCTGCTCACTCGATTCTTCTGCATGACGATCGTCGTCGTCGTCACGTGCGAATTCCACAATTTCTAGCCGGAGAGATAAAGATGCATGCCCGCTCGTGGCGTCACGAGTTCTCGGCTCTTGCGTCATCGATAGCCTCTCTCGTGGAGTCTTCGGCACGTTTCGATCACCGAGAAATGACCCATCCTCCTCTCCCTATCTTGTCTCGTATCTTCCAAGCTAATATTAACGTCCAGGAGTGTAATCGAGCAAGGCCCACACGGCAAAAAAGGTTTGCACTTTTTCGCAATCTTTTTTTTAATTAACCTTTTTTTTAATAACAACATGTTTTTTTTCGATTATTTCACAATGTTTTAGTTAAATAAAAGTAAGTAAGTTTAGTTAGCAAGTTAAAGTTTTGTTTAGTTTGGTAAGTTTAAGTTTAGTTTTATTTTTTTGTATGCCCTGCTCGAAAAAAGTAATATTAGTAGGAAAAAAATGGTAGAAGCTTGTGGACAAGAAATGTTTGTTAAACGTAGGAGAATTTCATACTGTGTACCGTGCAAATCCATTATACCGACAACGCATAGAGATTCGAAGGAAAAACGAACAGAGACTACGGATTGTTAATTTATGTATTGAGATAAGAATGCTCGTCGATGACGGAGCATCTGACCAGTGTGGATCTCTCATTTCGTTAATTCCACGTAACAGTTTATTCGTCACGATGAACGGTTGGTGATTTAGCTCGTTATTCAGGTAAGGGGTATGTGAGACGACGAAGCTACAATGGTGTCTTGAATACGAAACACGCTACACACTATACTCTACACGAGTGTACAGCACTCTCTTCGTAATAGGTTTATCCGCTAACATCTGACGTAAGGATTAATCGATTCTATGAATAACATGTGGAAAGATCGTCTCCATGCTAGCGCAAATATGTAGATTTTTATTTTTCGATGTCATCGGAGAAAAAAATATATATTTATTCGTTTTGTGTTTTGATTGAAATGTTTTTTTTTTTAATTTTTGAATATCGACCCGCATTGCCCCGATATAATTTATAGACTCGCGGCGGTTCTCGCGGCTCTATCGACGTTGGCATCGATAGAGGAAACAATGTATTTTGCATCGGCTGAAAGTCCTTCCACCGTCTCGAGGAAGGATCTCCACGGACTCGGTCGCTTGTATGATGTACCACGCGATGAGATGCTGGCCACGCGGTGAACGTCCTGAGAAAAGGTCGTCACCGTATGCGCATCGGGAGTCTTTAACTATTCATACGTGCAGTTTGTATTACGCTCGTGCTATTATCTACGATCGCTCGCATCTGCCTCAAACCCGACTCTTGTAATTTTACTTCAAACGCGCACATTGCACGGACCTATGTAATCCTACACAGCATCGGCCAGGCTTGTTTACGCTTTCGCAGATATACTTCTGATTACTCTCTCGTGTGTGTGTGCAGTTGTTTTCGCCGGCATGAGCCCAGACGTCGAAGAATCATTCGACTCGGCGTGCAACTGGTGCTCTAAACTTACCGGTGATTTTATCAAATTACGTTCAAGTCGATTTTGATTTAAGAAGACATCGCACTGCAGGAACATTTATGAATTCTACAAGAAAATAAGCATGATTTTCTGGTGAAGTTCACCTGTTCTTTTTCATTTAACAATTCGTTAAGAGATCATTTTTTTCTTAAGATATCATCGGTGAGATATTATTTTTAGGAAAGGTTAATTAACCTATTTTCAAATCGGCTCCTGCAATGTACAAACGTGCACATTACACGGATGTATGTAACCCTTTACTGCTTCACAACTGGGGTTGTAAACTTACCGCTGATTTTATCAAATTACATGCAAGTCGATTCCGATTTGAGGAGACATCGTAGTGCGGTGATATTTCGGAACAATATCGCGAGAAAATAAAGTATATTTTTGGGTGAAATCCATCGCAGCTTTTTTTTTTAATACAAACATTTAATATTTATTACTGTATTATTTATTTCACGAATAAAGGCCCATCGGTAAGATATCATTTTTACAGGAGGTTAATTAACCGGTCGCGCACCGGATTTTTTTGATGATCGAACAGCATCGGATATGCCGGGTGATCGATCTCGCCGATATAATCGTCGAGACTCGCGGATATATCCACCCGCTTTATCGCACAGTCGGTCACGTGCGAGCCTGCACCTTCCTCTTTATAAATCCATTCACGATTTATTGGACAACTTTGTTGCTAAAAACTTCGCGGCAATATACATATATATATTTTTTTATCCCAAGAAAAATTAATTGAGTTATTTGACGCTTGACATTTTTCCCAGCACAGTCTTCTATTTTTCTTCGCATGCGCGACTAATTGGACGTTTGCCATTGGACTCGATTGTACTGCAATACGTTCGAGTAACCGTAATTTCATTTATAAAATTGATTGCTCAATCGCGAAAAAACAATAAACGTGTCCAGTATATCGCACGATTATCCGCTCGGTCAAGATTCAACAATTTGTTGGATTATTATTATTATTTGTTTTTTTTCTTTACTAGTTTGGATTCTCAGCATGAATGAGCGTGGCTCGCGCGCGTCTACACCCGATGACCAAACGGGTAAGATTCTTAGGCTCTCGGAGATTCCTCGCCATTATGATAAAATATGCTGGACCTTCACTCGTTAAATCGCGTCATGTTGTTAATTTTATTCGCTACCGTCGCCCATCTCTTACATTTATCTCGAACTTTGTGCGGACAAGCGTCAGAGATTCTTCGGAGAAACCGTAACAAGCCCGAAGCTCGAATTATAATGAGAAACTAACAAATGGTCGAGGACCTTAGGTTTATCCCGCGTGCACAGTCTTTGCGTTCCACACGACGTTAGGTACAGATAAGCGTTCCAAGAAACGCGCGATTCAGAACCGGATCCGGATTTTCCATCGGTCGTTCTGTAATTTTTTACTTTTTGTTTAGTCCAAAAAATTTTTTGGAGCAAATCTTTCATCTTGTTTCTTTTTAATGGTTGAATTGTTTTTTTTTATCGTGCACGACTTTAGGTATAAATAGGCATACTGAGAAATGCGCAGGCCGGATGCGGATGAACTTTTTGGTTGTTTTTTTTTATCCCGCATAGGTTTATGCCGCGTGCGCAGTCTTTTGTGTTTTACGCGACATTGGGTACAGATAAGCGTTCCGAGAAACGCGCGATCCAGACCCGGATCCGGATTTTCCATTGGTCGTTCTTTAATTTTTTTTACGTTTTGTTTAGGTCAAAAAAATTTTTTGGAGCATATCTTTTATCCTGTTTCTTTAAAATGGTTGAATTGGTTGTTTTGTCATATATGACTTTAGGTATAGATCGGTATACTGAGAAATACCCAACCCGAATGCGGACGAACTTTTTGGTCGTTTTTTTTTGCAAGAAAAAATTCATCTCTACACGTCGAATCGTAATTTTTTAAATCCTGCATAGGTTCATGCCGCGTGCGCAGTCTTTTGTGTTTTACACGACGTTAAGTACAGATAAGAATTCCGAGAAACACGCGTTTCAGACCCGTATCCGGATTTCCCCCGGTTGTTTTTTTATTTTATACTTTTGATTGATTTTGTTTTTACCTTTTGGGAGCAAAGTATTTTTTTTATGCATAATTTTTTGTATAAATAGGTATACCGAGAAATGCGCGACCCGTATAAGGATGTACTTTTTTGTTTGCAAGAAAAATGTCATCTCTTTACGTGTCGAATTGTATTTTTTTGTGCCAATGGCGACGTTTTATCGTTCAATCCGAGTAGGCAGACAGGAGGTACGAATGTTGTATCCGGGAGCGATCGGAGATTAAATTACGGCTCGTGTCGTGCCCGAGGAATTCGACTGGCTCTATAAATTTATATAGTACCCACTATATCATAAAAACTCGTTTTCACCCATCAGATATTCAAAAATCTCCGCTCTGCCCGGCCAATTTTTTTTCGTTTCAATGGGTTTAAACAAATGTCACGTAGGAATTAAAATAGTTTCGAACGTACAAAAAAAAGAAACTATAGTCGTTATTTTTCGTATGCCTTCCGCAGGGCCTGCCTTAACCCTTCCAAGCCTAATGCAGTACAATATTCACTAACTATGTAATACAGTCTAGTTAAAAAAAAAAACTGAACACTGTAAAAAAAATCGTATAAAATATAATGTACTGGTACCGGAAGTTTTAATGCATAAACTGTTATGTTGAATTTCGTGTAGAATTGTGATGAAAAAATAAGGTACAGTATATTAAAAACTTTAGAAGTACTTTACTTTCAATAATTTACTTTAGCATTAATATAAAAATACTTGTAAATCCAATAATTTACTTTAATTTCACTTCAAAAGTCCATTCCATATTACACCACAACTGTACATTAAATTAAATTTAATGTGCCAGTTTTAGCGTAAAAAACTTTCGGTCCGCTGCATTAAATTTACAATTTATTTTTAACAGTGAAGAAAAATGTTTCGAATACTTCGACTGAATTTTTTTTTTCAACAGGGACGAGGCTTCTTCCTTCAAGGCTTAATGCAAAAGCGATCCGGGCGCCCGGATCGTTTAATAAAATAAATTCAAATTTTTAACCTGAGCCATCGCGACTTGGAACCGAATAGTCAATTAGCTTTAGCGCGAGAAAATTATCCAGCGGATGGGATCGATCGGTTGTTTCTCGATGTGATGCGCTCGCGAGTTCTCTCCCGCGCGTGTAAAGACCCCCCTCCCTCCCCCGAACGGTATATAGACACGAGCTAGCTATAGTTTGCTTCTCCTCGCTCTATGACGAAATCTCCGCACCTCGTGATCGCCCACACGGATGTGGCGCGGAGATTTCTCGCGGTAGCGGCTCGGCACGAGTTATGCCTCGTCTGCCTTTGCCGGTTGCCGGTTTGCAATCCGAGGACGAAGAAGAAGTCGACGGGTCGGCCGTTTTTTCCACGTAGGCCGACGACGACGACAACGACAACAACGACGACTACGAGGACGATACGAGCGCATAAAATTGACACACTCGAGACCATGACCCACCTCGAGGAATGGTTCGCGCTTGAAGGCGAAGAGGTGCGCGCCATAGACTTTTGCACCTCTCGTCGCCTTCTTCCACTGAAGATCTATCGTCATTTTTTTTTTCGTCTTTTTTTCGCTTCTTTAATGAACGAACGACGCTGTCCTTGCCGAAGATTCTTTCTATGGCGAATCCCCTGAGGTTGATAGTGTTTTTTTTCCGATTCGGAATTGTCGACTTGTAGATGAATTATAGTTACACGAATCCGAGATGTTAACGACTAGAAACGAGTTGATGGTAAAAAAAAAAAAAAAAACAAATGGAGCTGAAAAAACTTGGTGTGAAGTTGAAAAATGAAAGAGGTAAGTCGTTAGAGATTTTTTTTTTTTACTAAGGCGAAATGGTATAAGTGTGACGAATTGCCAAAGTATTTTGTATTTTTTTTTGTGATGCATACATTTTCAAGGTCGCAACCAAAACTACCCTATACAAAAGTTATTAATTACTGGAGCCCAGCGCCACGTACGAAAATAAATTCTGTGGCCCAAGTGAATTGGTAAAAATAGTCCGTTTTGCCCGGGCGTTCCACTTTGCCCCGCCACCCTTAATGACGAAGAAAAACGTAAACAAGTGTCTTTATTAATTACTGGTGCCCAGAGACACATACGAAAATAAAAGATTTGGCAGAAGCGAATTGGTTAAAATAGACAGTTTTGCCCGAGTGTTCCATTTCTCCCCGCTCTCCTCTAATCAGGAAGAAAAAAGTAGAGAAGTGTTTTTATCCATTACTGGAGCCCAGAGACACGCACTAAAATAAAAGATTCGGTAGAAAAAAATTTGTAAAAAAATAGTCCGTTTTCCCCCGCACTTCCTCTAATTGGGAAGAAAATGATTAAACAAGTGTATTTATTAATTACTATAGTCAAGACTACTACGTACAAAAATAAACGATTTGGCAGAACCAAATTAGTACAAATAGTCCGTTTTGCTCGGGTGTTCCATTTCGCCTCGCACTTCCTCTAATCAGGAAGAAAAAAAAATTAAACAAGTGTCTCGATAAAGGATGCCCAACTTCCTGGACAGCGATCGGGAGACACCGGTATATTTGTCGTCGAGCAAATGAGGAAGACGGGGAAAACGAAGAAATCAGTCGGTTAGTTGATCGACGGGCTTCTCGATTCGGAGAAAGCACGAGTGGGTTCTCGGACGAGCCTGGCAATCGACTGACCGACAGAGAGACGGGGAGAGATACATAATGAACGACGAGGATAAAGCTAAGGTGAGACGAATGGAGGTGATCTGAAAAAGGCTGAAAGGGAAAAAAAACTAGGAGAACGACCTCGCGACACGAAGTCAGGAAAGAGTTGTGATTAGCAGCCGGACGAGCGATCCGGTTTACTCTCGCGGCGATGACGCGCTCTCGACTCTTTTGCTCTCGAGCTCTGAATTCACAATCTCTTTGCAACCGTCGCCGTGCATCATCGATTCTGGCGATGCGCGACACCTGCTCACCGGTGTAAAATTACCGTCGCAGTCAGTTACCGTCAAATTACCCAAAAATAACACTGTAAAAAAATTTCGTTTGCAAATTAATGAACGGTATTGGAAGTTTTTTTTACATAAACTGCTTCTGAGATTTCAAATTCATGTGCGTTGCAATTTTACAGTAACATTTTTATTTTTAATACAAATTTTTGTATATTGCTGGCAAAATATTTGTAATATTGTACATTAATTTTCAATTAATGTAAATAATGTAAGTCAATTTCAAGTTCCAGTACATTAAATTTACCATTTTTTTTTAGTGTCCAGCCCTGCGAAATTATTGTATTTTTGTATAAATAAAAGATTATTATGTTATTTTTATTTTTTAAATTTAATGTCGCATCAACTTTATTATTATTATTATGAGCGTAGTCAAGAGATATTATCTTATTGTTATTTTTATGATTAATATTGAAGCTGTGTATATTCAAACGTTTGGTTGCGTTGCTAGGTATTCTGTTCGTATCGGCTCTTCAATCGCCATTCTGTTCGGAGATGTGTAAGTATTATCGTTGTTATTTGTTTTTGTAATTTTTTTAATAGTTTCTTTTTAATTTTTGCCCGCCCTCTGATCGTCCTCTGCACCTGCGTCATCGTCGAGAAGATTCGATTCTCGTGACTTCCGTTGCGATCGTACTAATAATGATAATGACCGGTCGCCCGCACCTCTACCGAGGAGGAGGGGGTGGGGGGGGGGGCGGGTGGTCACGGGAGGTGTGTGGAATCGGTGGAATCCTTTCATTCCGCGAAACGACTTTTCGCAATTGCGAGCGACTCGTCCAGCGAGTTTTCTAATTTTCATGCAGCCGTTTGCTGGAAGGAGGAAGAAGGAAAATGGCGAAAGATAATTACACACGAAATCGTATAACAGCAAATAGTAAGGAGCGAGGTTGAACTGTCCTCGAGGGCAAAAAAAAATAAAAATAAAATAAAAAAAAAGAAGAAAAAAAGATCGGAAAATAACGAAATTGGCGAAGACCTCGAGGGTGCGAGAATTAAAAATGGTCGCGAGACCTCGTGTAATCCGCGGTAGCTAATGGAGGTCGGCACACTCGGGATGGCGCGCCATTCGTGTAATACGAGATAGCTGAACACGAGAAATATAATCTACGGTAAACATCGGGATAAACGGAATATATATATGCGCACACGTTTTTACACACGGTGTAATTGCCGGGAGTATGAGGAATATCAAGCCCGACGATAAACCGCAGAGAAACGAGGTGGTAGTAGCTGGACCGAAACTGTAGTATACGCGAGAAGAGGAGTCGCGTTCCCGCGATCGGCGGGAGACCGGAAGCGGAATGACCGTCGCGCATCCGACGGTGAGGAAAGAACATAAGCGGGACAAAAATGGCCGATGACCTCGCCGAGACTGTGCAGCTCGTCTCCGCTGCGCACTCCTGTGCACGACTCGATATAACCGTATGTAAAATTGAATCTCCGCACGTACCTTGAGAAAACAATGATGCTCGTGTACTCGCTGCGTGTAGTCTCTCATTATTCTTCGTAACTTTTTTTTTTTCTTCTTTTTCTGTTTATGTTCGTTTACGCGATCCCCTGACTGCGCCTCACTCACGGTCTTGTGCACTCCAATAGACATCAGGAAGGAAACACTCACCACTTTCCTGAAATAACAAAAAAAAAAGAAGAGACGTCTTTGATAGAAATTTGTTGAAATAATCGAAAGTATATTGTCGTGCCAATGATTGATAACCAATGATTGGTAACCAAAGATTGGTGACCAAAGATTGGTGACCAAAGATTGGTGACCAAAGATTGGTGACCAAAGATTGGTAATCAAAGATTGGTAACCAAAGATTGGTAACTAAAGATTGGTGACCAAAGATTGCTAACCAAAGATTGGTGACGAAAGATTGGTAAGCAAAGATTGGTGACCAAAGATTGGTAAGCAAAGATTAGTAAAAATGGTTAAAAATTGACAAATCGATGAAAAATAGTCAATTGTGCCCCAGTCTCTCCAGAAAATATCTTCTACGATCACCGACGAGTCCCTGTCTTATTATTCTCCACCCTAAACATTGTACACGATTATCAACCTCAAAAAAAAACACAACATTCATGAATCGAATAAATTTCAAAAGACTTCGTCTAAAGTTTCTACAAAATTGATACCGGGAGCAGTGGATGAGGTTTGCGCAAGACGTTGATCCTCTCAGCGTCGCTTTCTACCTCTCTGCCACTCCAAACTTTTTACATTGTTTCTGAGCTGCGGTTTAGACAATTTATCCGGACAGGAGGGCGAGAGCCGTCGCGTCGTACTCATATTCATCCAGCATGGAGAGATAACTATTGCAGCGCCCGGACCGGTGGCTGCCGACAGCCTGGATGCTGGTTCCATTAATGCGCCATCGAGAGGAAGAGAAGCTACCCGGTGCATCGCTGTTTTCTGCCTTCGCTGCCGCCGCTGGTAGTTCAACGGAGAAGAACTACCAGCAGGAGAGCCTCGCCGGTTGTGCGAGCCCGGTTGCGTTATGAAACAAGGATGTCTGAAGGCGGAAAGCGGGTCAGTGCACGGCTCGTTTATCTCCTATGCACCGCGGCAAGTCGGCTGGCGGGGGGGGGGGGGGGGGAAATATACAGATAAATCCAGCGGGCACACGTTATGTTGTGTTCCTGGATCGTTTTCTGCAACGACGATCCTCCCGCACCTCCCGCGAACGCTCCCTTCGAACCCCCTTCGATTCCCTTGCCCGTTCGGCGACGCGCCGGGCCTGCAGTTATAATCAACTACGTACTCAATATCCCGTACACGCTTCGGCTATCTCACCTTACACCTTCGCGTATAATCGTTACCGAGCTAATTGTAGCGGGTGCGTCCGTACACGCAACAACGACGTGCAGAGCCAAGCTCGTCTCCGTATCCTCGGTTAATTCGATGGTTCGCTGGAGCCGCGCTAAATCGGCGCGGGGGCGGGAGGGGGTGGGGATTACCGATTGGTTGCGTAACGGGGAAAGGTGAGCTTAGATGCAAATGCAATATTTTTTACTACCATTTTTTTTCTCACTTCGGGATGCGAAAGGAGAACGAACTTATATTATTGTTGGTCTGGAAATACTTATGTTGGATAATCGATGGGTTGATGGATCGGTTATTGGAGCGAGGGATTTGCGGCACGGATTACAAAGAGGCGCTTCCGAAAGGAGACGATGAAAACGAGAAGGCGATCACGAGTGAATCGCTCGGGTGGGCCTTGAACCGATTTCGATCGGACTCGTGACTTGCCATCGACAAGTGGGTGACACACCGTATTCGTGCATCCTCCTCCTTAACGTCCTCGTAAGTATTCTCGATGGATTCCACGACTGCTCGAACCTTGCCCGCATACGTATACACGTTAATCAATGTCGCAGCGCTGTAATTATTCCATCGATCCAGATCACTGAATGTGGATTTGCTCTAAATAAGATTTTCTATTTTTGTTTATTTTTTGTTATTTTTTTTGTCATATGTTGACATTACTATTTGGATGTTTGATAATATGTTGACTCAACGGGGTAAACATTTCAGGGCTTGGATAAATTTGGCATTGATCCTGAAGTACCCGGTAAAGAAGACTTTTACATTTTTGTTCTTGTCATTTTTACAATATTTTGGATTTTTTTTTTGTTTCATTTTAATCAACGAATCAAATTTTTAACACTTTAACGGTCACTTGCAAGAAAATAGAAAGTGAAATTTAGATGTGAGCATCGTCCCACTGATCGTTAAAGGGTTAAGAAAATATTGTACAATTAATAAGAATAAAAATAAAATTGTGCGGACAAGCAATTTTTTGCAATTAAAAAGAAATGTCTGCCTGGTTATATTGTATTTAGTTCTGCTGGTGAATCCCGACGATCGGTCGGTCCTTTGAGCAGAGCTCGGAACGATCGGCAGCCGGGGTAAGGACGTGAAGCTATGTGGTATTACATAGGCTGCATAGTTCCATAGATATCGTACATTTTGTATATATATATAGATTCTTAAGGTTGAGTAATCGTTGGACACGACCGAGGAGGCGAGTGTCGCGGCTCTCGCTGCACATACTGGTACACTCGACACACTGACACATATTTCGGATCGATTAACATCAATCGATACCCCCCACCCCACCCCCCACTTCTTCGCGCCTTGTGCACAAAACCGCTCTCGAAATTCTCGCGGACCCGTAGAAATCTTCAACTGACTGACAAGAAACTCCACATTCGGTCATACCCCCCCCCCTCCCCCCCCCCCCCCCAAGTCGAAGAATGAGCGAGCTACTTTCACCGGAAGGAATCAAACTGCAGATATATAAATAAATAAATAAATAAATAATTAGATCAGATATGCACGTGTGCATAATTGCATTATGCACATGTGCGAATACAAGGATTCAAAATGCAGAAAAATCTGCTTAATACAAAATTGGTAACTTACACATATATAAGCCTTGGAAGCCATGTATGTACTTATTATTATGAAGCTCGCTTAGGTGTCGCTCAGAGAAGCTCTGAGCCCGAAGCCGGTCAATTATAATAATAAAATCGTTAAATAAATAAATGAATAAATAAATACATAATTAATAAAAAATTTGCAGGTCGTCGAAACAATTTTGTACGAGCGTTTACGATCTCTCCTACGCAATAAACAAATAAACAAAAAAAATTAATAATCGATAAAAATTTACGGTAACAGGATATGCTGAAATCGTTCGACTTTTTAATCTGTTTAGCTTCGATGACATAATACATATGCATATAACTGCTCCTACGGCGTATGAATATTATATCGATCACCCGAGTACAGCTATCGATATAACGTTCGGACATTTGTTATTTTTTCCCCTCAATTTTATCGTATCCCCGGGCAATTTTCACGAGGATCTCGTGCATCGATCAGCGCGAAAGGAATTCGTAGAGATCGAAGAAAGTTTTCGAGGCATGTCGGTAGAGACGGGCGAAGGGGGATAATTGCCGTGGTCGTAAACGGTGACGTCAGAAACACACGCACACTAATGGTATTTAACGTACGATCGTTATCCCTTCGCTCGAAACGGTCCCGAGACCGAAGGTATCGATTCGAGCCGATATTACAAACACGCGGGCGCCCCGGGGGCCCGTTGAAAAATGTGGGCGCGGGCGCGAAGTGTCGTCGATCGCGAGAGGACGGAATTCGCACGATCGTGTAACGTAACCCAGATACCATCGTCGTGGTCGCGATTTTTATTTTTTTTTCTTCTATACTGCATCAAGTTATACGTTCAGTTTTAAGAACGTTAAAAAAACGATCGCTCGATTAACTTATGCGGGCATAGATAATATTTATACAGTAAAATAGGTACCAACTTTTCTTGTCCACAAACGTCGACAATTCCTTTCGTGTTAATTTTACAAAAAAATATTGTCCATTTTACAAAAATGTCTGTTAATTTTACGAGTATTCGTTGTTAAATTAAAAAGCAAATAATTGTGGACAATTATGGAGACAAAAAAATGGAAATTTTCATATCGCTTCCTCATGAAAGTTGAAAATTGAAATTATCATATAGCTGTCTCATCAAAGATGCAAATTGAATTTTTCATATGGCTCTCTCAATGTTCCTTTATTCGCAAAGTTTTTTCTATGAGAAAGCATTTTCTGTATTTTCGACTTCCTAACAATTTTTAGTCATTTAAAAAAAAAAATCTAAATCCCATAAAATCTGACCGCTTGGATAGATTTCGGGCGAATTCAATACCAAAGGTCTTTGATCAAAATATTATATTCGCGGGCAGTTTCAGGACAGTAGCTCAAAATTTACGCAAGTTAGAGATACTACAGACATTTTCCAAAAAATTTAAGATCCCATAAAATTTTTAATCTGGCCTCAATCTTCATAAAAATTGCACTGAATGAAGATACGTGACCACTCTACTAGCGTAGCAAAGCAAAGATAGCAAATTTCAACTGGCTATCTTAAACAGTTTCCGAGTTACTGTCATTTAAAACGATGCGAGTCTCTTACACACACACACACATTCGGACGCCAGCTAAAAATCACGTTTCTCGACGTTTCGGACTATCCTAATTACACTGATGCTAAAATCTCAAAAAATTTTTTTTACGAAAACATAGCTCTCTCTATGAGAATGCAAAAGTTTATTAAATGTAGAAATCTTTTTTACATTGTACGAGGCTTACTTTCGATACATTATGTATGGGGGCTGTTACACTCTAACGTTTGAATTACAACAGCGGTCCCGCATGTAGACAAGAACATATGAAAAAAGAGCATTAAAGCCGATTCACTCTTGCCGAGTGAAGGCATTCTTATCAGGGTGAGATAATTTTTTGTAATAAAAATAAAATGGAACGAAACAATATAAATCCACATACACCCAATTGATAATCTGAGCACAGTAAAAAAAGGTCTGTGCCACATTCCCTGTCTCCAAAGTACTAAAACGGAAACGTATTATTTTTAAGCAGTAAAAATTCGAATAAAATAAAATACAAGAAAAATTAAATAAAATTGTGGACACGTTTCCTTAAATCTCCAGACCTTTTTTTTTCACCGGAAGCAATAATTGTGAATGTGAAAGAAACCTGTCGAGAAACGCCCGATTAATATAACAAATAAATAATTCTCCCGGAAGCGAACCAGTTTTGCCAGCAAAACGAACACAAGACCGTCGCAGTAAATGTAAATGTTGGCCGAATGTAAATGTTCGTACTATCTTATGGATTTTCAGTTTGCAGGTACTCTTATCAGGGTGAGATAAATTTAATGAAATAAAACAAAATAAAATAAAATTTCAGACAAGTTTTCTTAAACATCCAGACCTTTTGCTTCCTCATAGAGGAAGCTTTTTTTTCTTTAACCGGAAGCGATAATTGAGACTGCAAAAAAATCCTGCCATCGGTAGTCCCGACTAACATAATAAATAAACAATTCTCCCTAAAGCGGTCCAGTCTTGCCAGTGAAATTAATTCAAGATAGTAGCAGTGGTAGCCCAATGTAAATTTTCGTCCTGCCTCATGTATTTACACTTTGCCCGAAGAAACTCTACAGTTATTCCCGTTGAGCATAATCACAGGTCAATTTTCGTGTCCCCGGGTATTATAATCGGCTCTCGGGCTCTCCCGTCGCATACAATGCAGGATACGGAGGATGGAGTGTAAAGCGAGAGTAAGGTGTGTTCCCGCTTGCTTGCATACAACGCGAGGATGCAAAGAGAGAAGCAACGGGACGACGAGTAAAGTAACGTTCTCGAGGCTGTTTGCGTCGCGCGTTCTCTGCCGGTGCTGCCGGTTTTCTGCCGCGCGGCGGCAGCGACGGTTGGCCGCTGACGTAGCCGGAGGAAGAAAGAGAAAGAGCCAGGCCTGGCCTTCCTCCGTCTCTCTCCGACACTTTCACTGAGTCCCGTGACTTCGGAGTCCCGTGACTTCCTCTCCCCTTTCGGCACGCTTCACCGCTGACCCCCTAAGTCCCTCCTTGCCGGTAACGGGCTCGGAGCGGCCAAGGAGGGGGGGGGGGGGGACACGAATCGTGAAAGTATTGTCCGTTATTAACGCTAACGAGACACCGATGGAACTCGAGGAGCGAGCTTCAATTATTAATCGCTCGGCAAAGCCGTTGCCGAAGGAATGAGGAAAAATCGCTGTTCGAACCCGCGTACGTTTTCAAGATCACGTTACCCGCGTGAATCTCCCACGCGCCTCACGCACACAAGTATTTTTATTTCTATTTTTTTTTTTTTTTTTAATTCATCTTTATTCATTTTTATTTGCAATTCTTTCCCAGAAGATGAGTCACTGTTTGGTTGTGAAAATGAAATTAATAAAAATCGTTTCGTCATAGGATTATCGGTATTCATGTTTTTTTTTCTTTTTTTTTTTTAGTTTGTGCGATTAAACCGGAGGCAGCTTCGATTATGAGGCAGCGTGGGCCGGTGAGTCGCGGGTAAAAATAAATTCGTGGAACGACAATTTCTATATCGCTGCCGTCCTGACCCCCGAGTCGAGATTATCCACTGGTCGCCCTTTTCCCCGACGAGCAATTTATATTAAATCCTCCGTTGTTCGTGCGTAATCAACGGTGCGGCGAGTAACAAAATTATTTTCTCCGAGGAGTTTAATAAACCCGACTATTAGGCCGACTAATCGCCGAGAACCTGTGCACTTTCATTTTCCCAAGATTTTTCTTATCCCCGTGCACGCTCCTGTCGGACTTTTTCCTTAATATTTGTACTTACATATACACACAGGAATATATATTTTTTTATTTTTTATTTTATTTTTTTAATCTCCAAGACACGAAGGGGTCTAATTATTTGAGGAAATTTTACCGACGATTACCCTGACGAGGATGTTACGTGTACCGAATCTATGTACGTACGATCCTCGTTATACGTCGATGTGCACGCTATGTACGTGGGTTGTACGCGCCGCTATATTACGCCAGCAGCCAGGTGAATCCTCTGAGGGTCTGACCAAACAAACCGTGACTACTGGAGCTCTGTCGCAAGCTCGCCGAAGCCCGCACCACTTCCGGGACTCTTATCTCCTCGGTTTCATTCGGCCAACGGAAACTGTGGAACACTCTCAGCTTCACTCTTCCTACCTCATTGTTTCTGTTAGTTGCGTCATCGATTAATCGCAGAATCCACCGAACGCTTCTATCACTTCCGGGGAATGGAATTAATCGCGGCTGCATTGAGTGCTCAACTATCGAGTAAATGGCCAGTTACGGTCAATTTTCACAGACAATAGCCGATATACCATATTCGGTCGCATTAGTGAAATTACTTTTCTTAAAAATATCTTCTTCAATTCTAGTCGAAAAATTCAGGAAAAAATTGACGAACAATATAGGTTCATCCTACGCAAAGTTTGTCGATCCGACACAAAGTTTCATACATTTTTTTTAGGTGTAAAATTGAAAGAGCAATTCACTCGCCGATGTGTCATATTCGGCTGTGTTAGTGAAATTACTGTTTTTTTACAAATATCTCTTTCAATTTTAGTCGAAAAATTCAGGAAAAATTTGATGAACAGTATAATCCATTCTAGACAAAGTTTTTGGCTCATAATTTCATACATTTTTTTAAATTTAGGTGTAAAATTCAAAAAGCAAATTTTTCACTCGCAGATCTATCATATTTTAAGTATACCAAGGTCAAGTATTAAAATAAAATGACTAAAAGTTTTTTCGACACATTTTTTTCAGCTGACAAAAGTTTCCAAAATTTCCAAAAATGTACGCTATATAGTTTAGCTTTGCCAAAGCCAAAGGTGAGCTATCGCGTGGAACCGTTTGATCGAACGTTTCCCAATCTCCGAGGAGGACAGAGCGAATCGATAAATGTCATTCGGGTCACGCGGTTTGCGAGAGCAGTCGTATAAACTGTCGCTCGCGGAGTTCAAAGCACTCCTAAGAAGCAGGAAGCGTTCTGAGGCTGTTTCTACTAGTCGACAGATATGTATACACACCGGTCGGCTGCATTGAGGGGCCCCGAGGCGGACACTTACCTTGGTCTTAGAATTCTCGTGAGCTACCAACGAGTACAATTATATCCGTGTCTGCCTCGCTATCGTTTTTCGCTCGCGGGCGAACGCGTTCTGTTCAGACACATTGAGAACTCGCACTCTATTGTATCTCATTTGCCATAAATCTTCGTATTCTGTGTCGCGATAATTTTTTTCTACAACGTTAAAAAAAAAATACACAAACGTCTACAATTTTTTGGGTTATTTGTTTGATTACAAAAAAAAAAAAAAAAAAAAATTATTTTTTTAATGATGCAACAAACGTGGGAACCAATTTTCTGTACGAAAAATGACTCTTTGTTGGAACTCTTATTTTTAAATGAAAAAATTAAAATAAAAGTTCAAAAAATAAATAAAATATATGATACTTTGAAGAGCCTCGTAATAATCGTGGTTGAAGGACTTCGGTCGACGGACAATTGGCAATATGCAATATATGCGATAAGATTTAAGTTTGTTAGGTATCAAAATCGGTAACATGTTATGTATTGTCGATAAATTCACTACTATTACTAACATGAATATTCATATAAAATATATGTAACGCTCAAAAGCTAGGAATAAGATTTAAGTTAGTTAGGTATGAAAAACTGTTACGTGTTACGTATTGACAATTACTTCACTACTATTATTAACATAAATATTCATATAAAATACATGAAACGCTGAAAAGCTGGGAATAACATTTAAGTACGTTAGGTATCAAAAACTCTTACCTGTTATGTATTGTCAATTAAATCACTACTGTTACTAACATAAATATTCATATAAAGTATATGAAACGCTGAAAAGCCTTTTAATAATCGTGAGTGAATCGTGGTCGATGGCCAATTGTCAATATGCAATATACGTGATAAAATTTAAGTTTGTTAGGTATAAAAAACTGTAACATGTGATGCATCGTCAATAAATTCACAACCTCTACTATTAAAAAAAATATTACGAGGCACTCGACGATTAAGGTAGTCCTTGCGAATAGCGTTCACTTTGCATACGCTTCAGAGAAATGAAAGGGAATTGTAAACACTTCTCGATGGTATAAAAATCTGAAAAAAAATCAAGCGTATTGAAGATGCTAAAAGTTACGTTTCCGGGAGATTTGTTGAACAACTCAATTTTTCATCAATTTGTTAATAACACTTTGGAATTATTATTATGCAAAATTAATATTTTCAGCACCTTTAATATGCTTGATTTTTTCAGATTTTTATACCATCCAGAAGTGTTTGCAATTCCCTCTCATTTCTCTGAAACTTATGCGCATTGAACACTATTCGCAAGTTCCAACTGTTGCAAGGAAACAAAAATGTAATTAATAAATCGAAATGCGTCCAGCTTAAGTCATCCATGCCAAATCGTCAGTGACAGAATATAAAAGTTTCAGGAAGAAATATTAATATCTGCAACGAAGATGAGTCTTAAATTCGTCATGGCAGTTTCGACAAGGATTCTCGTTTCCATAGTCCGGATGTCAAGGGCGCTGATGTACGCATCGGGAATTCCCTTTCGCAATATCTCTTGCTTTTCTAAGCTCATTTGATACGTTTCATTTTTATTTTTATGTTCACATTAAAAAGACGGTCTCGAGGGAAGCAACGCTGGTAGGAAGATACGTTACATCGATGCGTCCAAGTGGAAGGAGAATTCCCCGTGGTCTTTTCCTCAGCACGTGACTATTCTCTCCCGGCGAGAGACGCTTAAAACGGCCCGCGTTGTGCCGGCGGTCGGGAGAAGGTGGCTCGCGCGTAAATACGAGAGTCGCGAACGCGTGGAACACAAAGTCGACGTGGTCTCCGGTCGGTTCGTGTTTCCGCCTTTTTTCTCACTACAGAAGACGAACTATATTAAAAAAAAAAATAATAAAAAAGTTTGACTTAAAAAAAAATAAAAATTTAATTCTAACCTTGAATGAGGTCGGTAAAAAAAACGTCGGGAGGAAAACGTAAAATAAAGTTTGAATTTAAAAAAATAAAAATTTAATTCTGACTATGAATCGGATCGGTTGAAAAAAAAAATCGTTAAAAATTAATTCTTCCACTTCGGACTTTCGATCCCACTCTGCAAGCTCAACGGGATATTCGGCTGTTTCAGTCGTTCAGGTTTTGCCGGCAAGTGTATGCAGACTCGGGCCTCAGAGCCGATAGAAAAAGAGAGTGGATATTTTTGCTGCCGCTCGGTCATACGTCGATATATATATACCATCCTCGGAACGAAAAACCCGTGGAACACTACACCGTCGTCCCACTCCCGGTGAGTGTTTCGGAGACCGGCAACGCTGAGTCGATACGTTCTCGTAACGCCGGGGGCCCCCAGCTAGCCGTTCATCAGGAGCAGAAGGAGAGCCGCGAGTGACTCGTGGAACTGAGAGCTCCTTTCGCGAGTTCAGTACCGATCGCGGGAGGCACGAGGCTCGATGTTGTCGTTGCGCGCGAGGCACGACAGGTGTGCATAGACATTAGAGACTGACATATATATACATTTTTTTTAATAAAAAAAAAATATACAAAATAAAAAAAGGATTTCGTGACTAAAAAATAAATAAATTTAAAGACTTGTTCGATTTGATATTTACGCTGAATCGGTAAAGAAATTCGAAGGGCGAAGTTTCATCGAGGAGAAGAATAATCGACCCGAACGAGAATGAAGAGAATCGGTTTATTCCGGTGAGTTTCCTTTTTTTTTCATTGCAGTTGTTTTTTATCGATCTATTTGTAAGATAGAGCGACGTGGCAGTGAAATCGTAATTTCGGGTGTACGTGCCTCGTGGCCGGTGGGAAAAACGAAAGTTCGTCATTTGCGACACCTCCGGCCGACGTATCGGCGATTCGAACGGTGGGGAAATAAAATAGGAAAAAAAAATCGAATGCTGTACCACGTGCGTGGAAAATCACGAGAGAAGCGGAAGCCACGACGAGAGTAGAATAACGATGCGGGCGCCGAGCCGGGGTATTATTACGCGGAGTCCTCCGGCGCTCGTCGGACGAGACCGGAATCGGAGCAAACGCCAGTGAAAAGCTTCCGTTTTAGTCGGACGCCCTTCCTGCGCGCGCAAACTCCCGTACGAAACTCTCGTTCCGCAACTCGTTGCTTTATCTCCGAGTCTTGCGCAATTTTAACGACGCGAGTACACTGTAAATTTGTTTTTTTTCTTTTTTTTTTTTTTTTTTTTTCATTTTGTACTGCACATTTTTGCACGCGGTGGAACTCCGGGGATAATTGGCTGGTAGTAATCGAATTAACGGGCGGCAATTCCTTCGCGAAACGCGAACGCTTGCTGACACGAATAAAAAAAAGAAAAGTAAATAAAAAATAACAACCGGCCGGGCAATTTGTGACGAGTTTGCTTAGTTAGTAAAGACAAGCCATAAAAGAATGATAAACTATACCGGACCGAGGGTTACTGAAATTATCTCGATATTCTACCGTTCTCAAAGAAAATGATCCGAGTACACGGCGTTGACCATAGACACCTGTAGCACATTTTGTATCCTGACTACGGTAATATCTATTCGATAACGCGCTGGACGATTCGAGATGGAATGAATAAGATTTTTTTTTTTATGCACAATGAGATTATCTCGATATTTTCCCGCTCTCAGCGAAAAAAGAACGATCCAGTCACGACGTTTACCGTAGAGACCTGCAGCACATTTCGTACCCTCACGACGGTGAAATCTGTTGGCTAACTCGCTGAACAATTCGAGATGAGCGAATGAGCAAAATTTTTAAGAAAATGCAAAATGAGATTTTTTCGATATTTTCTTGTTCCCAAAAAGAAAAAAGTTCCGAGTACACAACGTTAACTATAGAGACCTGTAGAACATTTCGTACCCTCGTCAAGGTGAAATCTGTTCAATAACTGACGACAATTCAAGATGAGCGAATAAGCAAGATTTTTAAAAAATGCAAAATGAGATTATGTCGCTATTCTTTCGTTTTCAGCGAAAAAAAATATCCAAGCACACGACGTTTACTATACAGATCTGTAGGACATTTCGTACCCTCCTCACGGTTAAATCTGTTGGGTAATTCGCTGGACAATGTCAGACGAGCGAATGAGGAAGATTTTTTTTTAATGCAAAATGAGATTACATCGATATTCTTGCTTTTTCAGCGGAAAAAATTTCCAAGTATACGAAGTTTACTATACAGACCTGCAGCACATTTCTCACGACGGTGAAATCCCTCGGATAAATGCCCGTACAATTCGAGATGAGCGAACGATAAAAATTGAATAATAAAAAAAAATGTTAAATGCAAAACGAGAATCGATAGCCTGCGATTAACATACCCGATTTCCCATCGGTCGGCACTCTCCCTCGCGTTCTCATAAATAACATCATAAATCATAATTTGCTGAAGATTTTCGAGTTTAACGGGTTATAGTAATTTTTTATTTTTTCCTCCTGATTAATGGCATCCTCGACATTCGTTCAATCAATTATAGTCGCTCAGAGATATTTTTTTCCTCGATACGTAATTATCGCTGCTAACCGCGTTTGTTGGGACATTGTTACCGGTAAATGCATTGCGAGGCGATAAACGCGAGTTGCGCTAGGTCAGGATAACACGCTTTTCGTCCTGCAGTTAAGAATTATCGTTACCGTTAACTTTGCTAACGGTGACGTTGAACAAGGTGTACGCCTCGTTTAGCGTCAATTCGACTAATAGGCCTCTCGCTTTCACGACTCCCTCGGCCCGTGCGCGCACGTCGGCTGTTCGCAGTGTGACCTGAACACAAGCTCGACAGTCACACGGGATTTATGCCAGTCAAGGAGAACCACATTCGCATCATATTATGTTCTCCTCCGCCGTACATGCTCATCCTCCATCATCGACGAAAACACCCACGTCCACGGTTTATAACTTAAAGGGCCTAACTCCCATGTTAAACTACACCAGTTACGCCCTTTCGATTCCCACCCGTCGATATCCCTTCGTGGCGCAAATGCGTCTGCGGCGCGTCTACGAGTAAAATCATAATAACAGTTGTTATAGTGGAAATAATAGTTTCGATAATAATAAATAAATCAATAAATATTTTTATACTTAACGTTTTATCCGCATACGTACTCGTCAAAGCAACTCTTGAGACATTTTTTTTTAATGTTATAAATAGTTGTTTTTAAAAAGCTTTTATTCAAAACGTTCAGCACAAAGAAAGTACTTGTAATTTTATTTGATAAAACAATACATTAACCCACTTATATGTGAACCTCCCCTTGCGAATAAGGATTCGTAAGCCTGGAAATATGTATGTATGTATGTATGTATGTATGTGTTTATTTGCTATTGAGAATAGAATTGATTCTATAGCAAGAAATAGCTTGGTCTTAGCTTATTCGTTAATCATAAACGCGCGCATATTACATCCGTTGATAACAATTGGAAAATTGCATTTATCGAGTATCCCTGGAAGTAGTAACAAAGGATAGAATAAATAAATAAATAAATAAATAAATAATTAGATTAGATAGAGAGATATTTTCATTACGCATATGTGCGAATATAAGGATTCAAAATTCCGGGAGATCCGCTTAATACAAAATTTGGTTACAAAATTATATTGTTATCTACTTATTATTATGAAGCTTGCCGAGGTGTCGGTTAGAAAAGCTCTGAGCCTGAAACAACCTATCAAAGATAATAATTAAATTATAAAAAAAAAATCAATAAATAAATAAATCATTTTAAAACGGCAGGCAATCGAAAGAATTTTGTACGAGCGTTTACGCTCTCTCCTACGCAGGGCGAGGGGGGGTCAGGGTTGCGAGTGTCGTGTAACGACCTTCGATTAGTCGAGAAACGAGTGTTGGTGAACGAATAACGTAGGAGAGTCGAATAGAGTCAGGTACGTTTATAGCGCAATAACCGTCACACATAGAGCGTGGTGGAGAGGCACGTAGCCGATACAGGATGGCTCGTAGCGTAGCCGCTGGCGAGCAAAAGTGAGTTGATACAGCAACAAGCAAGCAGGGCAAAAGTGGTCGGGAGTCACGGGTTCTCTCTCGGCAGTAGCGCACACGCACACGCACACAGGAAGAACCCGCCGAGAGAGACCACTTTCACCCGAGAGAAGCGCGCGCGCGCGCACACTCGCGAGTTTACTTCCTCGAAGCGTTCCCGCGGACTCGTGCTCTGTAGCGGCCCGTCGGCGCGGCCTTTCCTATATGCGAGCGGTGTACCCGTTGCCCTCTGGAATTCGATTGCCAACGCTACTCGACGACGCCTCCGTTCATTCATGCTTCGTACGATGTTTCTTCTTTTTTTTTATTTCACTTTATTTCAATTTCAATTTCTGATGGAAAGTAAAAAACGATGGAGTTAAATTAACCAGGGATGACTTCCGGTGAACTCAGTCTTGACCTTTTCATTCCTGCAGCCGACTCTATTCGATCGAAGAATAATTAAGCATTGAAGAAAAATATAGGGAAAAATATAGTGGTAAATATGATGGACAACGATGCGTGGACTGGACCATATTGACCATTTTTATTCTATGGTTGAATCAAGGAATATTTTGGTGGATTGTTTCGAATACGTTATCTGGTTGGTAGAAGGACATTTTTCGTTGCCTCGAATATAAGCGAGATTTTTTGTTACCTCAATCTTTTCATTTTTAAATGATGCATTTTTCATCGGCTAGAATAATTTATGACAAATTGACATTTGGGACCATCTGTCTGGGCCTCTGTTAATGTGACCATGTATATATACGAAAATTTGTTTAACTTTCCTATATTTCGATTTCAATGTCTGATTTAAAGTAAAGCTGAGTGAAGTTGAATTAGCCAGAGATGACTTCCGGTGAACTCAGACTTGACGTTTTTATTGCTCTAGCCGACTCTATTCGACCGAAGAATAATTCAGCATCGAACGAAAACATAGGGTAAATAGTGGTAAATATGATGGACTATGATACATGGACTGGACCATATTGACCACTTTTATGGATTGACGGAAATTCTCGTAGGTTGTTCCGAATGGGTTATCTGGTTGGTAGAACATTTTTCTTTGCCTCCAATACAACCGAGGTTTTTTTTTTCTTAAACACCGGCTTTTACTTTAAAAAATAGTCCGTTTTTCATCGACTCGAATAATTGTTGGCAAATGCCATGTTCGAAGCTATCTGCCCGGCCCTTCGTTAATCCGACCGTCCATATATATATATATCCATATATTTTTTTTCCATGCGGTAAATGAGAGATTGGGAGGGGACGATTGAATCCAATCGAAACGCCAATAAATCGCGATCTCCCGAGCCCGAAAAAGTTACGACGGTACCAGACGGAGATCTTGCGATACCGGAATTCGCATGGGTCCCCCTGAAAAGAAACGCGGGATACGACGACGACACGATCGCCTCGGAAACGGTTCGAGCTCTCGCACGAAGAAGGAGAAAGATTTCTCTTTACCTCTCCGAGGCACAGCCGTACACGCGAGTTGACCCACTGACACTGAATTATTGCTCGGGAGAAGTATTTAAAAAAGAAAAAGAAAAGATCTTCGAGTGTGGCGTATCAATTTGCATAGAAATATTTATAATTTTTTTCGTCCAACATTACCGCGATAGGAGGGCCGGTGTTTGTACGGCGAAGAGTGTACATACCTTGTATCTCTGGACAACACACAGGCACATCTCTGTTTGCTCACGAAGAGCGGAGAAAGAGAAAAAGAAAATTACGACTCCGACTCCGCTTACCGATATTATTTATCGCGGCGAAGATATTACTATATTCCTTTAATTTATAGTTAATACCCGCGAGAGAAAGAAAAATATACCGTCGAACTTTAACGATTACTATTATTTGTCGCAATTATCGTACCGTATTTATCGTCATCGCGTCGAACGAGAACGGCTCGCACGCTTCGCTCTCGTATTTCCATTTTTATGACACGTTACTATTTTTATTTTTTTTTTAATCTCTCCATCCTCGCGATCACCGGTATTATTCATTTTCCGTCGTTATAATCCTGGTACGCTGAACTCGGTCAGTTTATTGGATTTTCTCCTCGCATGGCAGTGTACGTACAGGCCATTTCAATCCTCCCGCGAGCATGTGTAACTTTTTTTTTTTTTTTTTTTTTTTTTTTTTTTTTTTTTTAACTAATTCCCACTCTCGTTACACAGCGCGAGCGCACTCGAGTTCCATGAATACATTACAGTCCCGAGGCAACACGTCTCCATGCCTCGCCTCAATTTACCCAATTGTTACATACGTTTAACACGACATAGAGAAAATAACTATCATTATTTTTTTTCTTTTCGGCTTGAACTACTTTTATCTCGTTTCCCGGAAGTTTGAAAGTTCACAGTCTATTATTTTGTCTCACAATTAATTAATAGTGGAAATACCTACACGATCCGTGTTACCTTTATCTCGCGTGCTTAATTGAACGGTAAAATTATGTTACAAAAAATCAATGAACAATTTATGAAAGCGGGTGAGGATGAGCTCTCATAGAAATTCCGTTTCGAATTTGCTGCTAGCTACGTGTTAACCCGCACATGTGTGGATGGATGGAACAGCGAGATTCGGGCTGAAGAAACTCCGGAGCGTCATGTGTCGGATTTTCGGTATGCGTCTCAATGCCCTAATTTACACAATTGTTACATAGGTTTAACTCGACATAGAGACATTTTTTTTTTTTTAGCTTGAACTACTTTTATCTCATTTCCGGAAGTTCCGCAATTCATAGTTTATTCTTCCGTCTGATAATCAATTAATTGTAGAGACACGCACGATACGTGTTTACTTAATTTTCCGTAACCTATTAAAGTGAATATTAAAATTAAATGATTAATAAAATAGGTGCAAAGTATAATTTGCACATGGTTTCCTCATTTATTACAATTTTGCGCATGGCTTTCTCTGTGAGAAAGTTAGCTGATCGATTTGGGCTTGCTCATAGAGGAAGCTATCCGCGAAATTGTAATAATTGAGGAAGCTGCGTGCAAATTACTTTCCACCTCTTCTCTTAACATATAAAAAATGTTTTAATCTTATAAACTCATCTTACATCTTATAAACCTCAAGATTTATCAAAAAATTTATTGCAGAAAATCGTTAACTGAAATTCGCGACTTTCGTCGCATCGAAGCGATTGTTTATATATTGTTCACCACGGATTTCAAAACTGTAACTTATTTTACTATTAGCGTGATATTTAATTCGGAAATTCGCGTCCGGCGTAAAAAATAAATTTACCAAAAAATGCCATAAAATTTTAACAGTTAGGTAAATCTTCGCCGAATTGAATACCAAATATTGTACAGTGTTAGTCCATTCCCGTACCCAATTCAAGCTCGATAACTCCTTGTTTACCCGTATTAAACCGTTTTTAGTAATTAAAAAACAAAAAAAATCCTGTAAAACCTCCAATTCAGCCTCAATCTTCATAAAAATTGGACCGAATGAAAAGACGTTACGACTTTACTACTTTACTAGTGTACCAAATTTCAACTGGCCATCTCAAACTGTTTCTCAGTTACAGTCGTTTTAAACAATACAATTCTGTCATACTGCAAAAAAAATATCAATGACTCAAGTAAAATTCGTTTCCGGGCTGCCAAACAAAAAAAATTGTTATTTCAATTCTACTTTCAATTCTTACAATTCAGCATCAAAACGATAACATGTCACCTTCACAGTCTTGCTGTCCTTGTTTTAATATAAAATGGAATCGAATAATTGAAATAAAAAAATCTTCGGCAACCCGCAAGCGATGCCAGCTAAAAATCGCATTTCTCATTTCAAGAACTCCGACACTAAAATCTCGAATTATTTTTTTAAACGAAAACAGCTTCATCTACGAGGAAGCAATAATTGATGAAAGTGGGAGAGGATGAGCTGCCATCGAAATTCCTTTTCGAATTTGCTGGGAGCAACCCGATGCGCACGTGTCTGGATGGATTCTATCCAGTGAGATTCGGGCCGAAGAAACTCCGGAGCGTAATGTTCCGGATTGTTAGCAGAATGTGTTAGCCGAGGAGGTCCGATCGGAGTAAGAAAGGAAAGAGAGAGCGAAGAGTCGCCGCTGCCAAGACGGCGGACGACTCGCCGGGCCTTCGGGGGACCCGTGGACTTGCTCTCGACGAAGAGCTCCCCCCCGACTCCTTCTCGCTCGCGTACTCACTTACGAACTCTCGTCTCTCCCGTGAGATTCGATTCGCCTCGGGCTCCCGCGCGGCTACGTGAGACCGAACACCGGCACCTTTACCTCCGCAGCGGAGTCACCTACGTATCGGAACGTCGAAAGCCGCGACTCTTCGGCTCGCTGACAGCGGCTCTCAAACCAATTTTTTCCAACTTTTTTTCTTTAGCCCGATTTGTAGAAATAAGATCGAAGAGAAAAAAATTCTCAACACTTCGAAGCCAAGTTTCTCGTAGGCTCAGAAATTTATTTCTGACAAGTTTATTTAAATGTTTATTTTAACTAAATAAATATTTACGGGATAAACAAATATTATAAATTCATATATTTATATGTATAAATATTAATTATTTATATATGGTTATATATTTATAAATATTTGTTTGAATTACATTTTTTTTTAATTTTGCTATATTTTTTGCTTGTTTTTTTTGTGCCAAGAATTAATACATAACGGTATGTTGCACTCGGTAGGAGAGCTCGTCGGATGAGACGATTCCAAAGTGGAGAGCTTATCGTGACTGGACTGTGGCGCGGGAAACATCATCGGTCATACCGCGATTGTCATTAGTCATTGCGATACTCGCTGCTCAATGAACGACGAAAAAAAAAAAAAATGAAAAAAATAAATAAAAGAAGCACAGCCTATTGTCAATGAACTCTTGCGGCGACGTCCTTGACTCCGGGACCGTTCGCCGAGAGTGGCAATAATTGCTGGTGACCCTAGTCGAGCGTCGAGCGATTGCTCGACCGCGACGAGAATAGGCGCGATACGTGTAATTAAATTTAAAAAAAAATAAAACAAAAAAACAGGAGGAAAGAAAGAGTAAAAATTTTGGTTCAAGGCTAATTTCACCGTCATCTCCGGAGGAGTAGGATGACTCGTCGGAAATTGCCAAACTGCGAAGGTCGCTTCGACGCAACTGTATGATGTCCGGTTCAAGGTCGAGAGTGTCCTCAATTTTTTAAAAATATATATATATTTTTTTACCCGACGCGTTTTCTTTTCCTCCCGTCCGCCGCCTTAATCTCGCGTTCACTTGCGATGACCCACTGGCCGAAATACCTTTCGGGCCCAATGGTCCTTTATCGCGCGGATGTGGAACTTCGGGTCTCGAGCGTGAATGTACAGTGTCAATTAAATTCAACGTAAAGACACACCCGGAGGGTCTCGACGATTTCTTTTTTTTATTATTATATTTTTTTTTATCAGACTTCTTGCACAGTGGCAAAGTAAGGATTGTCGGGATACTCTTATTTTCTTTCACCCCGATCGGTTCTCCCTGTGTGTGTGTGTGTGTGCAAACTCACAAGCTTCTTCCTTTCTCGCCGGTTTTTTCCTTGCTTTTTCTTCTCCCTTTCTCGCTCGACTCTCATCAGCGCTCCCCTCGGAGAAAGTAATACGCGAGCGATGACCAGGCACTCGAAATGCCGCATACCGAACACACACACACATACATACACTGTATTCGTGGCCACGTATTACATCCCGTGGCAAACGAGGAAAGATTTCGACGAGGCTGTACGTGAGTGTGGAGAGGTTCCTCGACTCGCGAAACGTACGATCAGTCGTGTCTGAACAGTTACAGAAAGACTGACACACCTGTGCGGGAGGAGGGGGGGGGGGGGGAAACGGCCCATTTTTTTGTCAATTTTTTTATTTTCATTAAAAAATATTTATTGCTAATGGAGAACATCAATTTTGTCCCAGTTTGACGACCCTGTTCGTGTGTGTGGAGAAGTTCCTCGACTCGCGAAACGCACGATCAGTCGCGATTTTGCCCCCCCCCCCCGGGGGGGGGGGGGCAAAACGGAAGACTGAGGCGAAAGGGACAATTTTTTGTCAATTTTTGAAGGAGCATAAAAAAAAATTTAATTCATATGGAGAAATCCATTGTGGCCCACCTTCACCTGTAGAGGCTCTCGAGACTGCTCTTCCGTTATTAAAATCGTCGGAAAACTTTCATTGCGCCCGGTTTGTTCTCGATTCGATTATTTTGGACGAATACGTCTCGCTTCATCGCACCTGAGCTTCTGTTTTTTTTTTTTCATCAATTGGGTAATCGATAAATTATTATTAATATTATTGTTTCTTTCATTTCAGAACGGGGCTCTGCTTGCTGTCCGCGGTTCTCGTCGCGGTTGCACTTTCCCCGACGATCCAGCAGTTCGATTTGTCAGGTGATTACTCGTTTACATTTAAATAGTATGCACATCTTAATTAAATATCCATTAAAATCGACGCCGCATCAGGATAAATCCGTCGGTCCGGCGATGTTCGAGCCTTCGATCTTTCACGATTTTGCGATGTACGAATGAGGCACGTACAGGGTTCCCATGGAACCCTCGGCCGGCGAGCAAGTAGTGCAAACCTTGTTCGGTCGGACGTCCCACGCTTATCGAACAATTCGACGTAGTACACTTACGTTTCAACGAAAAATGTTCCCACCGTGCGCACACATGGTTATTCGATTAATTAAATCGGTTGCGCTTTCGTAACGGCTGTTTATTATTACGTCCCACCGAGGAACGAACAAATCGGTCGGGTACGTGCGAAACGTAACGAGCTACTCTATATACACGCGTTACGCTTTGGTTACGCGTTGAGTGTGTTGCTTTTACTTTTTCGATTTTACTCTTCAATCGACGCCACTCTCGTTCGCAACGCCTCCCATACGCAATGATATACTGTGCTATAATGACTACTATTATTGTTATTATTTATTATTATAGTAGAACCCCGTTTATCCGAGGTAATATGAGGAGAGCGTGTGTCCGATAAGTGAAATCTCGAATAAGACGGATAACATACTCAATTCTAACTTGTAGTGCTGTTATTATACGTAAAATAATAACACACCACTTGATACGAACATTATTTTTATTAGTTAATGTAGTTACTTTTTAAATATAATTATAATTTAGTTAATTAAGGTTAATTTTATATAAACGTAAAGCATTGACTCCAGAATCGGAACTGTTGGATTTGCATTTGGCGATATAAAGACGCTGCAACCTTGTCCAAGGTCAAGTACAACAAAGTAGGGACGAGCGGGGCAAAATGGGACAGTGGGGCAAAAACTCATTTTTCGAATAATTTTTGGATGCTCCACTTTGTCCCAACGATACATCCGAATTGTCAACCCAGTTTTGCTCCACTTACCACCACCGCGACCATCCAAAAGTAATTGGGAAATTGCGTTTTGCCCCATTATCCCGTTTTGCTTAGCCGTTACGGACTACTCTGCTGTGCGCATCGCTACTTTATCCGTTTTGTTCGAGTTTCCGTATTAATCGCGTCTGCACCTCGGTTCACGCGGCCGGCGCGAATGAGTTGGGCGCCTCGGATAAGCGAAGTTCTACTGCATTGTTAACGATGGCTAAAAAATAATTGAGTCTTTGCTTTTATTGCTTTCTTTACAGCGTAAGTCTTTTACATTTTTTTTCTCATTAATTTAATTACGATCGCGGGCGACAGTGACTCAAGTTCTCGGACTTCCGGCTATTCGAGGCTCGCGCAGTCCGCTCTAATGACGATTCATTATAAACGGCTCATTAAGCGGATCGCCGTGACGACGCCCGCCGGGACAACACTGAGAGCCTATTTTGTAATAGAGACAAGTAATATACTTCTCAGCCGCTATCTGTGCTACTGGGCTACGCGATATCCTTTCATTTAACGCTCCGTTAGCGTCGAAAACGAGACACATTATCTCACCGAACTCTTGCTTCGACGCTCATTGATCTATAAAGTCTTCCGCATTGAATGTACCCGGGCTGAAGCTGCGCAGTCATTGGCCCGGCAAGCAGACGGCTACAGAAGTTATTATCAAACGGCCCATTTTTTTAAAATTTTTTATGATGACGATATTTTTTTTTCACTAATTTCGTTCGTGTATTTTTAATGTCGAATTCTAATGGGATTTTTTAAATGTTATTATTTATATAGAATACGTGTACGGCGTGGATCATGATCTCCAGGCAAGAGCGCGAGCCGCCGTCGAGGCCGAGAGGCACGCAGTTCAATCGAGATCCTGGTAAGTCAATAATATTATTAATAATAATAAAAATAATAATAATAAAAAAAATAATAATAATGTCCATGAACTCTCACTTTACATCGTCCTTAGAATCACGCTCGGATTATCCTGTTCGGTAAACGTACTAGAGGAGCGAGTTCGTTGGCCGAAGGTCGTTCACTCCGTTCGATCGATTCGCGAGTCGGACGAACCGGTGCAGTCATTGGCACGGGGTTATCCCCTTTCGATCAATACGTTTTCCCAAGCCCCTCGCTACATTCTGGACAATCACTGACGACTTGCCGATAGCTGCTGCGAGTTAAAATTCGTGGCCATTAAAGTTGTTTTTTTATAGCCACAAAAGTTTTATCTCTGCGTCGAAATATCTGAATAATACATCGAAAAGGAGGAGGCAAAATTATTCTAATAGGCCCGGCCCAGTCAAAAAATTGATGTATGGTCGTAAAATTTAAATTGTCTTGTCTACTACGAACGTTCCAATTTTGCTCGTTGATTTTTGGTTTTTCTTAACCGCTTAACAACGTGAAAATAAAATAAACTAACAATTGAAAGATAAAAAATAAAAATGGCAAAGATGTTTTTCTTTCATTGCTTTATATAAAAGAAAAGAACGTAAATAGCTTGCGAAGAAAGTGGTACGATTAGTTCGCTGGTACGACAAAAACCAGTCGAGTTACTTTGACGACTTAACATTTTTATTGTCTTAACTATCACGAATGTTCCAATTTTACTCGTTAATTTTTGTTTGTTTTCTTAACCCTTCAATAACATGAAAATAAAATTAACTAGCAATAGAACATTAAAAAATTAATTTCCTTTATACAAAAAAAGAACGTAAATAGTTGAGTTGAGTTGAAAAAACCTAAAAACCAGTAGAGTTACTTTGACGATTTAAAATTTAAATTATCTGGACGATCACGAGCGATCCAATTTTGGTCCTTGACTTTTGTTTTTTCTCAAACCTTCAATAACATGAAAATAAAATTAACTAACAATCGTAGGATAACAAATAAAAACGGCAAAAATGTTTCTTTTCATTTCTTCATATAAAAAAAGAACGTAAAGAGCTCGCGAAGAAAGTGGTGCGATTAGTTCTCCGGTACGGTAAAAACCAGTCGAGTTACTTCGACGACTATAACTGCACTCCGCACGATCGCTTGACCGTGCGGCTTGCGACCGAGAATTTTCCCTTTCAAGGGTGACCGCGACTCGGCTCGTCGAGAGTACACCAGGAAGGAGGAAACGTCGCGTGCGACAATCACGGGTTCCCCTGGAGAGCGTCGTCGAGCCGGTAAAAGGCTTCGCGGGTCTTGCCATTCACCCGAAGGCCCGTTGCACTCGATTCGTTCTTTTATTTCTCGTTGTTTAGCAGCTCGTCTTTCAACGTCCTATCCGACGGGTTTATGGCTGCTCTCGAAACACATCGCTCGTGCCGACAATCGGCAATCAAGTTCTCCCGGTGAGAAACCAGAAATCATTGCCGTCCCTTGATCTCTTCGATCAATTCTCCCCCACCCCTCAGCCTCCCTCCACTTATCGGCCGGCCGAGAATTACCGGGAATACCGGCTAGACAGCACCGAGGAATCTTTCCGCGACAATCGCTGGCCGGAGACCGTGAAAGTAAAAGTCGTCGCGAACTCTCCGACCACTCGGCCGAGATAAAAGTACGTTCGAACAACAAAGTAAGACTAATAATAGATATAAAAAAAGATAATTATAATAAATAAAAAAGAATCATTATTGAAAAAAACTAATAATAATAAAAATAAATTTTCTTTAAAGAAACAATAGTAAAAATACGTATTAGTAAGTTAGCTGCGGCAAGATTAAAAATATTTTTTTAATGGCTGAAGGACTTAGGTCGATGGCCAATTGGCAATATATATATGTGTTCTCGCGTCAAAGTACGTTATGTCATGCTATGTTCAAAAAATTGTACCATCCGGCATATTGCCAATACATCAACTATCACTACTATTATTTTTTTAAACGAACGATAATAAAAATCATTTATTAAAACAAATAATAATAAAAATGACATTTTAAAAGATACAATAAAAATGACTTTTCAAAAGATATAATAAAAATGACTTTTCAAAAGATATAATAAAAATGATTTGTTAAAAGAAATCAATAAAAATGTTTTTTTTTTACCAATGATAATAATGAATGGACTCGACCACGTGAAATGCTACTCGAATTTATGGTTCGTTGAATATTGCATTTCAAGTGAATGTACTCTTCGAGAATTGGGAAGAGTCCGGGGGTCGGGGTTGGTCGAGGAATGGGTGGGGCGGATAGAGAGACGGAAGTAGGAAACGTGACAGAAGGAACGCGAGAAGGAACTTGGCGACTGGAGCCGTACAGCAACAGCCGCAGTGGCGAAAGTTTTATGAAAAAAATAATGCGGAAGTCACGTGGAACTCGGGATCTTATTGGCATCGGAGTCTCCGCCGCAGTGCCCAGGGAATATCGATTGCAAGGAATACGATCGAATTACCGTTTCGCGGAACGGTGTGATGCAAACTGGGTGCGTCTGTTACGGGGTTGCGATATCGAGAAATTGAATAATGAGAACGCGCTGATATATCGAACGATAGATGTTATCTACTTTATCTAGATACATTTATTTCCATGTAGGGTAAAGGATCCAGTGAGCGAACAGGCACCCGTGCATTAAGACTTTCCGTTAAAGAATGTGCATAAAAAAAGTTCAATCGTGGGACTTTATCGTGGGCTCGACTGCTCATTTATCGGTCACGTCGTCCTGATAGGATATCTTTGAACACCGAGTCAATAGTTATCTCTATTGCATTCAAATAAATTTATTTCGATAAAAAGAAAAGAATTTTGTCTGGTAGAAATAAAGTATTTGATGTAAATAAATTTATTTTTATGCCATAGGATATATTTTAATATAGACTTAACAGTCGCTTATTCCATTCAGATACATTTATTTGGATAAAATAAAGAATTCTCTCAGATGAAAATAAACTATTTCATGTAAACGAATTAATTTTAATGTGATCGGATATATTTCGATATCAACCTAGCACACATCCATTGAGTTCAAATGAATTTATTTGCATACAAAAAAATCTCTGGTAGAAATAAACAATTAGATCCAAATGAATTGTTTTTTAAATTGGTAGGATGTATTTTAATATCAAATAAATTTATTTAGATCTCATAAAAACACACTCCGGTGTAAAGGAGTCATCCAATTAAAATTTGCTTCAATCTATTTAGATGAAACAGATAACTGCAACCGACGTGAAAATTCGCACTGTGTGTAATAATTTTGAGAAAGCTGTTTGACCGAGGCCAAAGCCAATTTCACTCCCCGAGCCGTCGCCCCGAGGTCGTTTAGTTGCAACAGATTATTAGACGCTCGCTGCAAATTCATTTCATCCGCCCCGCATGTGTCACGTACGAGCATTTCGACAATAATCAATGTTATTAAAACGTTTCCTTTTTTTGTTGTAATTTCAGGCTGCAGAATAGACTGGGCTCGGACGGTGTGCAATGCAGACCGATTCCGGAGAGACCGTGTCCCCCGAGCAAGTACAGAACACCCTCGGGCGCCTGCAACAACATAAGACACGCTGCGTGGGGCGCCAGAGGGTCGCCCTTCCTCAGATTCATCGCGCCTGCTTACGTCGACGGTAATATTCCTCTATCATTAAATTCAACCGTTCAAGCATCTTTTGAAAGAAAATAATTTTTTCAAACATTTTCTAAACATAACAGTATAAAAAAAAAACTGTAATTGCCGAACTCAAAACAGTGTGTTAAAAACTAGAAAAAACATTTTGTAACAGCTAAACTCAGAACAGTGTGTTAAAAAAAATTACCCCGTTGCAGGTCTCTGATTAGCTGCACCACAATTTTTATGCCTCCGTGCGCTAACAACGTGACGAGTGCGTAAGAAAGAAAATAAAAATTACCGTCAAAAGTATCGCGCAACCGAGATGTAAGACGTTTAATTCCCAAGTACAGACGTGACGTTACAGGTGACGAAAATCCTTGCGCGTGACGCCCGTGAAGTTTTTCCCCCGAGCAAAACGAACGTCCCAGATCGAAAAACCTCGGGAGCGTCGTGGGGCCGATTTTTTACGCCAGGCTGGTTTTCATTCCGTCGTACAAGCACGCATGCCGGTCTCGGTTCTCCGGAGTGTCTCCGGCTCGGAGTGGCCCGCGAGAGCGATTAGAAAATAGGGATTAGCATGCAGAAGGAGGCCCGCTCGGCCAGCGCGTTGAAATAGAGAGTCGCCGGTTGCGCCATCGCACTTTTTTCCCGGCGCGCCTCGCCGCGATCTCTTGTAAATAATAAAATAGGCTTCTCGAACTGCAATACGGAGCGCACCTGAGACTTGCAAGGCACGCGCGCGGTGTTCCTTCTTTTGTTGTTACACATTATCCGGGCGCGGAGTGCGGACGTTACGTGCGTTTAACTCGAGAGCGTAACTCGAAGACTACACGCGAGCCGCTTGCCCGAAGTCCTCTTCTTGCACGCGCGCGGAAAAACGTTCTCTCTGCCAACTACCGCGAGCGCGCACGCACGGCGCAGTTCCATAAATTTCGACGTTTCCGTCGGGCGGGTTAACGCTATCCATTCTTATCTGTACAAACATCTTCGCAGACGCATAACTCATGATTTGAGGCGCTCGGCCGGGCTCCCGGAGGGGAATGGCGGCGTCTCGGAGCTTTTCGGGGGCGAAGACAGACGCGGATGGGAAAAAAGATTCTTAACGGGACGCGCCGGTCTACGCCCGGAACGAATAACGACGCTCGTGTAGAGTGTATACGTATAGATATTGTACTATATATATACTTGGAAAGGAAAAATATGAAAGTGAGAGAAGATCGAGGAGCGAAGAAAGTGAGGCCGTTCTCCGCAGAGGTTCTCAATTAGCCCCTTTGACCCTCGAAAAGAAAGAAAAAATAAGATATTTGATTTTTTGAAAATCGAGTCTAAGAATTCCTCTCTATTGTCCGAATGGAGAAGTTTCTTATCTAAAAAAAATCCGTTTCACGAAAAATGTTAAAAAATCAGAACCGGAAACAATTTTTAATTTCTTTTTGAGACCGCAATGTCCGGTTCGCGTTCGTGACGAAACCATCCGATTCGGCGATAAAATCCGAAGATTTTTTCGAACCCAATTTGCAAAAAAAAAAAAAAATAATCAAAATCATAAGAATACTCCTCAATCATCTTAGTACATTGTACACTTCCCATAAAAAAAATGTCTGCGATCTCTAACCGATTTTTATCTTCACTCTCCCCCTGCAGGTATTTCAAGTCCGCGGCAGTCGGTGAGCAGCCACGCCTTACCGTCCTCGACGGAGTCGATCGTGAGATTGTTGTCGGAGCGATCGAAACCCGAGAATCACGAGGGACTGACGAGTTTCACTGGTCTCTGGTCGGAGCTTCTTCTGCGGGACATCGGAATGCCGGTGCGCCCGGAGTTGCGCGGCGACCGTTGCTGCGACGCGGGCGTGAAGCACCAGGAGTGTTACCCGAGCGAGGAGGAGTCTGGAATCTGCAGATCGTACTACAGAACGGTCCCGACGCTGAGCGCGCACAGTTGCAAGTTCGAGAGCCGCGAGCAGATGAACGGAGCGTCGGGTTATCTGGACGGCTCGGACATCTACGGGAACACCGACGAGAAGCTCCACCAGGTGCGCACCTACGCTGACGGCCGGGTGAATCCATCGGCGTGCGAGCTCTGCAACAGGACCGGTTCGCCGATCGGTCAGATCTACCAATCGATCCTGCGCGAGCACAACCGGATCGCCACGAGCCTCGCCGAGTTCAACGGCCACTGGGACGACTCGAGGATCTTCCTCGAGGCGCGCCGGGCCGTCGTCGCGCAGCTGCAGCACGTGACGATGAACGAATTCGTGCCGACGGTTCTGGGCGAGGCGGCGATCGCCGATCCCGAGATCCGCCCGGTGACCCGAGGTTTCCACAACGGTTACTCGTCGGACAACCGCGCAGGAGCCTACGACGCGGTTGCGCTGGCGGCGCTCCAGGCGTTGACGTCGCTGAGCCGCGGGAACGCGGACGGCTTCGTCGATCTCGAGGACCACCTGACGAAACCGGCGAGAAACGTCAGTCTCGATCTCGGCGAGTCTTCCCTGAGTCCAGAGTGGAGCAAAGCCGCTCTCCTCGTCCACACCGCCAGGGACCACGGAGTTCCGAGCTACGCCGCTTTCCTCTCTTACTGCAACGACGGTCGGATCTACGACAACTTCACTCTGCTCGATCGGCTCATGCATCCGAGAGACGCAAGGGCGCTCGAGAGGATCTACGGAAGAATCGAGGACGTCGATCTCCTGATCGGCGGTTCTCTCGAGTTACCTACCGAAGGCGCAGCCGTCGGACCGACTTTCGCTTGTCTCCTTAAGAAACAGTTCATCAAGCTCCGGAACTCCGATCGCTTCTGGTACGAGAACGATTTGCCTCCATCGAGCTTGAGCCTCGAGCAAGTCTCCGCTGTGAGACGCGTCTCGCTCAGCGGAATGATCTGCGCCCACGCCGGTATTCCAAGGATCCAACCCAAGTCCTTCATCCAGCAGGACGCCTACTTGAACGCCAAGATAAGCTGCGACAGATCGAACCTGCTCGATCTGTCGGCCTGGAAGGAGGAACAGCTTCCGGTCACGCTGCCGATCCTCGAGAACGAGATGACGACGACTCAGACCTCCGATCTGATCTCCGAACTGAGTCCGGAGGTGATAGCCGCGGCTGTGAAGAAGGCCGAGCAGGACCTCATCGAGAGGAAGCAACTCGAGTACAACGCCTGGCTCGAGCAGAGATACGCCGATCCAAAGTCACCCGCAGGCACTGCAGCGAGCTTCTCCAAAGCCAACAAGGACGCTCTTCTACTGGCGAACTCGTCGATACTCTACGAGCTCATCACCAACGAGATCGTCAACGGCGTTCACGGCCTCAGGCGGCGCAAGAGGCAGGTCTTCGACTCCGGCGACAACATTCTCGGCTTTCCCAGCAGCGACTTCTCCGACATTCTTCAGAACGTCGACATAAGCGGATTTCTCGGTAACAACAAAGCCACCAATCACGAGGAGATCGACTGCCCGGTCGAGGAGGGTCCCTGCGACCCGACGACCCCGTACAGAACTCTCACCGGTCACTGCAACAACCTCAGAAACCCGAGCCTCGGTAAATCCCTGACGACATTCGCCAGGCTCCTCGCGCCTGTGTACGAAGACGGTGTCTCCAAGCCCAGGATCTCATCCGTCACGGGCGCGCCCTTGCCCAATCCTCGCGTCGTCTCCACCGTCATTCATCCCGACATATCGAATCTCCACAATCGTTACACGCTGATGGTCATGCAGTTCGCCCAATTCCTCGATCACGATCTTACGATGACGCCCATACACAAGGGTTTCGCCGAATCTATACCGAGCTGCAGACCCTGCGACTCCGCCAGGACCGTTCATCCCGAGTGCAATCCCTTCCCGGTACCGCCCAGAGATCACTTTTATCCGGAGATAAACGAGACGAGCGGTGCGAGACTCTGTTTTCCATCGATGAGATCGCTGCCGGGTCATCAGCATCTCGGTCCGCGCGAGCAGGTGAATCAGAACACCGGTTTCCTCGACGCCTCCGTCATCTACGGTGAGAACAACTGCATCGCCAATGTTCTTCGAGGGCTGACCGGTAAGATGAACACGACGACCCATCCGAACAGGGGAAAGGATCTTCTTCCCCAGTCGGGCACCCTCTCGGAGTGCAAAGCCGCATCAGGCTACTGCTTCATCGGCGGTGACGGAAGAGCCTCGGAACAGCCTGCCCTGACGGTCATGCACACCATGTGGGTGCGCGAGCACAACAGGATAATGGAGGGGCTCCGGCAAGTGAATCCTCACTGGGACAGCGAGAAGCTCTATCAGCAGGGTCGAAGGATCGTCAGCGCTATGCTTCAGCACATAACGTACAACGAATTCCTGCCGAGGATTCTCGGCTGGAACGCCGTCAGCCTTTACGGACTGAAGCTTCTTCCTCAGGGTTACTACAAGGAGTACTCGCCGACTTGCAATCCCAGTGTCCTCAACGAATTCGCCACCGCCGCTTACAGAATCGGTCACTCGCTCCTCCGACCTCATCTGCCGAGGATGGATCGCAACTACCAACCGATCGATCCGCCCATACTGCTCCGCGACGGCTTCTTCAATCCGGACATGCTCTATCAGCAGACGATGATCGACGAGATGATTCGCGGCCTCGTCGCTACACCGATGGAGACCATGGATCAGTTTATCACCGGTGAGGTGACCAATCATCTCTTCGAGCAGCGCAAGATACCGCACTCCGGTATCGATCTCATAGCCCTGAACGTTCATCGGGCGAGGGACCATGGAATACCGGCTTACAACAACTATCGGGCACTGTGCAATCTCAAGAGGGCGACGACCTTCGAGGATCTGTCGAGGGAAATGGCACCGGAAGTCATCGCGAGGATGAAGAGGATATACGCCTCGGTTGACGACATCGATCTCTTCCCCGGTGGCATGAGCGAGAGGCCTCTTCAGGGTGGTCTCGTCGGACCGACCTTCGCCTGCATCATCGCCATACAGTTCAGGCAGTCGAGAAAGTGCGATCGATTCTGGTACGAGACCGATGACCCCAACATCAGATTCACCGAACACCAGCTCGCTGAGATCAGGAAGAACACTTTGTCCAAGGTTATATGCGAGAATATGGACTCCACCGTCGAGATGCAGAGAGCCGCTTTCGATCTGCCGAGCAATTTCTTGAACCCGAGGGTACCCTGCGGCTCGATGCCGCACATGGACTTCTCGGCGTGGAGGGAAACTAGACACGGATGCCAGATCGGAGGAAGAAACGTCGCAGTCGGGGAATCCGGATTCCCGACGCCCTGCACCAGTTGCGTTTGCACTGCTGAAGGGGTATGTATTTAAATAATATAATGTTTATAATTTTTTCAAAAAAAAAACCTTTGCGAACGTTTCATAAGTTACACCTCTATGCCCACTATCAGACGCTACCGTAACAACGAGTGGCCCGCACTTCCGGGCCGTTAGTCCCGTTTCGGTACGGTTTCGGGCTGTGTAACTTGTAAAGGGTTAACTTTGTGCTCAAGTTCGAACTGGAGATTGTACTTAAGTTAAAAATTAAGGTCATACTTCAGTTTGAACCTAAATCATACGCAAATTTGAACCTAAGTTCCTACTTAAATTTGAAGCTAAGTTCTTAATTGAGTTTGAGCCTTGTTCGTACTTAAGTTTGAACCTAAATTCTTACTTGAGTTTCCACCTAAGTTCTTACCTGAGTTTCAACCTAAGTTCTTACTTAAGTTTGAAATTCTACGTAAGTTTGATCCCAAGTTCACGCTCAAGTTTGACGACAATAAACTTCAAATTCGGAGCGAAAATCTTCGAGAATTTTTCATGACCATTTTCTTAAATCTGTTTTTCCAGACTCGATGCGCCTCACTGAAAATAACCGACTGTAACCAATTAATGCGAGAGGCATCGCGCGAAGCGATTCTACGGGACGACGTGTGCACAGTTCAGTGCGGTTTCGCTCTTGCGGCATCGGAGGCAACGGCGAGGTTTCAATTTACAACGCCGTTAAACGGATTCCCAGGCTTCCCGTCGCTTCGGGATAGCCTCAGAGGACCGACGACTCCCTCGAGCTTCAATGGTTTCAAGCTGCCGGATCTCTCCCAGTTCATAGGTTGAACGCTGCTGTAGTTAACGAACGAGGTTTACGAGATTCTCGTTAACGTCACTATCGTCATCGATCGAATCGTGCCGAAACTATTCAATCTGTACAGTTTTATTAATATTCGTATTTTTTTTTTTCAATTATTATTATTTTTTACGCATTTGCAAAAGCACGGCGCTCGCGGAACGAGAGCAATCGGCGATCGAAGTCTGTACAGTTTTTATTTCGAGTGTTGTGAACTATTATTTTTTTTTTCTGTTTCCACGATCAATCATTGTATCCATGGAAACGCGTTCCAAGCAGGGATCGCGGGCGTGTAAAGCCCTGTAAATATAGCTGATAAGTTGCATGTGTGTATTTAGATTTTCGCGGATAATATTGGAGAACACGATCGAGTATTTAGATTTTTTTTTTAAAGGAGAGAAAAAATGTAAGAAAAAAATATATATGTAAAAAGTCGGTTACGGAAAGAGAAAGAATTCGTGGCCCCGGGGAGTCCGCACGAGAAAGTTTATCGAAGCACGCGTCGCGGTAACGACCGCAACAACAATCGCGCAGGGAGAAAGTGAACGCGAGACGCAGCCTGCTATGTTCAAACGGTACGCTGTATAGCAATAGAGTTAATGCCAGTTGATAGAACGCGCGACACAACGAGAGTCCCTCTTCGATTAATTTCAGAGACACACACAGAAAAGCGCGCACGCGCATGTCTTATATCGTATTCGTATTGTATAGTGTATAGTAAGCAGAGCCGTATTTCTATCTCGAATCTTCGCAAGCAGAGAGTTTAAAATATTGACCGTGACGCGATCGCGATTAAACCGAGGGAACGAGAGCCATCCGGACTCGACAGCTTTGTAATTACAGACCGGGTTTGGGATAATTGCCCTACCAAATACAGAGATAAAGAGAATTCTGCAGGAGTGCGGATTTTCCGCGAACTATCAGCGTTCCACAGATTCGTCGCAGCTCTGCTCGAGACAGGCGGCGAAAAAAAAAGGTGAAAAAGAAAAAAAAATTCATCGCCAAAAAATAAATGACAAAGCTCGCGACGAGCGACAACGTCACCGCGGGCCCAATCGATGGAGATTACATCCCGGGGCGAACGCGTTTCACATTACTTTGCACGGACTGGAAAATCGCGACACGATAGGGTAAACTGGCCAATGAATGGACAGGACCAATTAATGGACGGTTTCCATAAGAGCACGTACTTAAAGTCGTCTACTCACTGGCTTTTTCGTCTGCTTAACTGTCCATTCACTGGCCGGTCTACCCTAGTTTGACGCGAGATTTTTCGATACAATATTTCCGGGTGCGAGATGGTCGATCAACAATCTCCGCGAGATTTCTAATTTGTATATTATTATTAATATTACTATTATTATTATTATCATTATTATTATATTATTGTTATTATAAACCGAATCCAAGACGACGGAAGGTACAACGTTGCGTCTCTAATTCTCATGCCACTTTATACGTTACATGTATACCTAATTTTTCTGTAGTATATTATGTGTATATGTGTATGTTTCTCTCTTTTTTTATCTACGTGACTCGTGTAACATCGAATAAATGTGTTCATGTTTCTTTATAAATCGATCGTCTTTTTTATTGCTCGACCCGTGTCCAATTGGGTTAATCGTCGGCCGTTTGATCGATGGAAATTACGAGACTGCGGGGATTAATTCAATATGCTTTATTCATTCATTCATCACGAGACCTCGATGTTTTTTTTCGTACACGATAATAATGAGGCGGATATAAATTAGATAAATGCTCGTTTCCATTCGCTTATCTCTCCCTCTTTCGCTCTTTCTCTCTCTTCGTTTTTTTCCATTTAGTTTATCCCAACAGACCTTCGTCTCATACAATAAATACAACGAGTCGGCAATCGCGTTGACTCCACGACTCTACGCTCTTTCACACACGCTTCGTGGTTTCGTGTTTTTTGTTTTGCATGTATTTTGTTTCCTTCCATTTTTGTATCTTGAATACACACGAGACCGAACTGTCCGGTGCATGGAACATTCTTCCATCGCATGCTTGTTTCGTTCACTCTTTCTCTCTCTTGCTTGAGATCGATTATTTACAGAGGATTTGGCGGGGCGTTCGCGTTTTGCTTTCGGCACAACCGGGAATTACAAGAGTCGGATCGATGGGGCAGGAATTTTTTTTTCTTGAGATTGACCGGAAGTCGGCGAAAGACAAAAGATAAAGTCACGGACTTCCGGTTCACTCCCGTCATAGCTCTCCTCTCCTCATCGCGTTTTCGTGGACACAAAACGAAAAACGAACCCCCATCTCGGTGCCCACGCGTCAACGCCGAATAATAATCCACTCGTAACAATAAATATTTCACGTCAAAAATGCAATCCAACGGGAGCGCGCGCTTCGCCTCGGCATTCCACAGGGCCGGACGCGCTTAGCTGGCAGAAACTTCTTGTTTGTTGTTAACCACGGCGGCGGTGGTGTTGTCCTGAATCGCCGGAGGCTGCTCGGTGCAGCGCCACAGGCCGTACGTCTTGCCGACCGTTGTTTGCCAAAGTCTCAGAGTTCCGTCCTCGGAGCCGCTGGCGTAAAGCTCGCCGTCCGGCGAGAAGCACACGCAGTGAATCGGGCCGAAGTGTCCCTTGAAGGATTCTAAGATTCGAGAAATAATAAGAGTTTACTTTTCATCGCTCTACTGGAAACCATCGATCCCAAGGTGCAGAAAATCCAAGGATTGATAAAAAAAAAATGTACGCACCGATCTCCGCACCGGAAATGTAATCGAATTTGTACATCTTGAAGTCCTCGCCGCCGCAAACGAACATCGTACAGTCGGGATGCAAGCTCACACTGTTCACCTGAGTCGGTATGTTGAATTCGCGTATCTTCGACAAGCTGAAGAATAAATTTCAACAGTGTAAGACAAAAACGTCGGACGGAAAGGAGGCGGAAGCTGGCGAAAGGAGAATCGGTGGACGAAACGAACGGTGGAGACGATGGATTAAAAAAAAACGAAGCAAAAAGGAAAACCTCAAGGAATGAGTTTGGAAGAAGCGTATCCGGAATAGCAAGCCTGTGTACAACCTCTCTCGGTGGAAGGGAAAAAAATCATTAGGATGCTGTGGATGTAAAGCCAAGTATGACTTCCTGATAGGCCAAGGACGTGTGGACCATGGAGAGCGGATCGGTAACCTCGGAGAATCGAGCGTCTCGCATAAATTTTTTTTACGGCGAGGTGGTGCGTTAAACTCACTCTTTGCTGTTCCAGAACGTAACGATGTTTGCGTGAGTCGTGGTAATTATGTTGCCGTCTTTGGAGACTTCCATCGAGCTCGGGGTGACCGGAAAGTCGAGTCTCCTCGTTTCTTTGCCGCTGGTCCTGTCCCAAACTCGGAGACTCTTATCGTCGGCGCAACTCACCAGACTCGCATTCTCTTGGAAGAAGGACACGTGCCTGATGCCGCCGGTGTGACCGGAAAATATCTACGACGACGAGCACGCGAGAAGCGATTAAAACCTTGATTATCGTCAGACGGCGGAAAAGCAAGTTTGGAGCCAACTAGTGGACTGATCTACGACTCCCTCGACAAGTCGTGTTATCGATTGTTAACTATCAATCTAACCAGAATGGCTCTACCGTACAAGTTACAATCCTTCGCACTCTAAATTTTTTTTTACGATTCAACTTGTGGAGTGATAATTGCACGACTGAAAAAATCTATATCGGATTTAGATATTTCCTTCATGTTCCATAGAGGAAATATATCGGAGCTACACAGTAAAAAATGTTCGTACGTTTGACAAACAGTTTTTGTTTGCAAAGATTGGCTATTATTTCCTTAATCAATTTGGCAATTTTATTTTTATTTTTTCAAAGAACCATATTTGCTACTTTGAAAAAAATGTAAAATCGATATGAATTTTTTTTTTAAATTTATTGGCAAGAAATGTTTGCTAAATGCACAAAGTATTGTTTTTGTACCGCGAGTATAGTCTTTCAGCAGCAATTTTCAGCTGTAGTGGATAAAAGATATCGGAGTAGCGTATACGTCTCACAAATTGCTGTATCTATGCTGCTATTGTTATCCACTCGAGATATTCCTATCAATGTTCGACTAGTTTACCTGTGGAGCAGCGTCGGGCTTGTTGAGATCAAAAATGCGAATGAGTTTCTCATTTGAGCCGGTGCACAGGTGATTTGAGTCGGTGCTGAAGTTCACGGACTTGACAATGTGATTGTGTTGAAATGAGTGGAGTTCCTCGCCCTTTATGGCGTCCCAGACTTTGGCATTGAAGTCTGCCGCTCCACTGGCGGCTTTTGTGGCCTGAGGATTTAATGCTACACCCCAGACGGCGCCCTTGTGACCCTCGAAAGTGCCGATCCAGTCGCCTGTGTCTCCCTGGCGCAGCATGGGCTTGCCATCTGGAAAGTTTTCAATGTTTTCACTCTGTCCTGGTTTATGACTACGAAACTCAGACAATCCTTTGAACGAGGAAGGTGTGGGGCAAAGAAAAAAAATAAAACCACTGAAAAAGCTAATCGACAAACCTAAAATTAAAACCCGCAAATAAAAATTGGCCGACTGATACAAAACGGAAAAATCCAAAAAATAGACTTCGAACAGGTAAAGCCACGAGCAAAAATTGAATTGTACAAAGAAATATTTGCCAAGCTCTGGAAAGCATGAAAATTGGAAAAGTAAACTACATGACGGAGGAAATAATAGACAACCAATAGTTTGTTAAGAAAAAGACTTGTTAGTTTTGGGGTCTGGAAAATCTTAAACGCGTGCGCTCCAGCCTTGTCTACGACTACAAAACCCAGCCAGTTCTTCAAACAGGGAAAGCTGAGAGGCTGAGAGAAAAAATGCTACGGCAGAAAAAGCAAGTCTACGAAGCCAAAATTGAATCGTGCAAATAAGAAATTGGACAAGCAATGGAAAGCAAGAAAATCAGATAAATAGATTACACTATGAAGGAAGTAGTAGACAACGACTAGTTTGTTAAGAAAACGACTCTGCGATTACGAAACCCAGCCAACCCTTCGAACAGGGGACACCAAGCAGGCAGATGCAAAAAAAATGCCACTGTCATAAAAGCAAAAATTGAATTGGCCAAATTAAAATTGCTTAAGCGACAGAAAGCGGAAAAGTTGGAAAAATAGACAACACTACGAAGGAAGTAATAGACAACGACTCGTTAGTCAACCTAACCTATGAAACATATCGAAACGGAGAACAATAGACATCCGCATTCGCGTGGTGTCAAATCGGTGAGCGTTAAACCTTCGTAGTCTAAATAAAGGATATATATACGTATATACAAAAGCGTAACAAATTTCCTGGAGATACACGCGAGTATCGCGAATGCCGGACGGATCGTGACCTCCGCGGACGAACGAGCCGGAGCCTTGAAGACTGCCGGATCTGGGCCAAGGCGAACGAGAGAGCGCCGATCGTGATCGATTGTAAAATATTAACCGAGAAACGAACGAGCGAGAATGAGAGAGATCTTGGAACGAAACGAAAACGAATGAGACAGAGGCGGACGATCTTTTTTTTTTATCGAATAACATTAACGGATGCGAATAATTTCTAGGTTATACTTAAATTCTATACCACGCGTGGCAATTATCATTTCATCGTACCGTGTAATCTCTGGTTTATCGCGAAGATCCCATCGATTTAGGTTTCTTTTTTGTGTACTTCATAGCCTCACTTTAGTGCACTCACCTTTGCAAGCAGAAATGAGGTAATAGCCAGATTCCGTGACATCCGAGAAGGCAAGATGAACGACCGGGCGAGTGTGTCCGCTGCAGGTCAACGGTGTCTGCCTCAAATTTGCCATTTCACCGACTATTCGCGATATCAATTAATTACGTTAATTCGTGACGACCGCGAGTACGACTGAGTGAAAGTGTCGGCTAGCCGGGCACACTCGCGACACACAAACACACTCTATCGGGGGAGAGACAGGGAGACTTTACCGGCACTTCCGGTCGCGGATCCCGTGCGCTTTGCACTACACGAATTCTCGCGTTTTTACTGAATATGAAGAAAAAACGCGACCGGGATGAAACAAACGATATGTGACACCGAGGCGATGATGTACACAACTATGAGACGTTACGGAACGAAACAAGCGATGCAAAATCCCTTGACAACGTGACAAAAGAGAGCGTCACGACTCGATAAAGCGACGAGACGTATTGGCGAGCAGCATAGCGCGAAGGCAGCGACTCCTCGAGACAGACGAGATATTTTGCCCGCGAACGGTCGGACAGCAGGAAGCAAACAGCATGGCGGCCTCGAGCTCTCGCTCAACCACTCTCCCACTACTTTTTTTTTTCTTCTTTCCTACTGCTTTTCCCCGCACGATTTAAGAAACTACGGGCTTACTGTGCTGGCACGCAGTTTAGCGCGTACACGATTCGAGCAGTTGTCAGAGGATACCCCCACCCCCTTTCGCTCCTTTATGTTCGTGTGGACTTTCAGTCTTGAGAAAATTTGTCACTCCACATGGTTCGACCATGAATTCGACGATTCCCTTCTCTCAGGAGTATATAACCTTATACAAGCTGTTCGCACCGTCATTCTTGAGTCTCGTTATTCGGCTCATTTTTATTACAGTCCGGTCACTTTGACGACATTGATATACCAATAAAAGAAATATTTGTAAATAAATATATATCGTTTAATATATTATTCGACTCATTATCAATGACTTGTTAATCTTATTAATTAATTTTTTTTATTGAACAATTATTAACTTCATCTATTTGTCATTAATTATTAGTAATATTATTATTGATATCCCATTAAAATAAATATATATCGAATGATATATTATTCGACCATTATCAATTACTTTTTCATCTTATGATTTTTTTTTATAAATCAATCATTAACTTTATCTATTTGTCATTAATATCATTAACATTAAATTTTTATAAAATGTATATTTTAATGATTGTGAAGGTAAAACTAAGATTCCGGAAGTTCGCGTAAGAATGCAAGATTCCGAGAGCTCTCAAAAGTCCCTCGGCTCGAAATGTATTAATTTATGTGGGAGACTGTCAGGTGTGGGTTTCGCAGCCGGCTCTAATTTGAATTTCGGATGGGGAATTAGGACGACGTCGATGGAGTCCCGTGAGAGATGCTCTTCATTCCGCGAGTCCGGGCGCGTTAAATTATGGCCGGTTGTAAATTACAAGGGTTAAAGGAGGAACGCGGGCAATTCGTTGGATAAATTGCTCGTCCGAGGGTGGCGGAGAACAGAACGAGGATTCTACGTGGAAAAGTAAGTAACTCTCGCTATCCGGCGCGCCAGTGACGAACGATGTGTCTCTGAGATTAGAATAAAAGGGTCAAGAGCGATAAGATGAGAATCGCGATATGCTCGCAGCTGGTGATTCTCGGATTTGTGATAACTCCAAGCCGGAATAGCTCAGTTGGGAGAGCGTTAGACTGAAGATCTAAATGTCCCCGGTTCAATCCCGGGTTCCGGCAGTCGATCCTTTTTTGTAAAAATAGACTTCAATTTATAGATTTTGTTGTCAGTAGGCTCGTCAGTCAAATTTTATAACTCTTCACGACCAATAAATAATTATGTCTAACAAATAGCCAAAACATAAAACTTACGTATCAAGCGTCGGTGATTTAGCAATCTTTTTTAAACTTTAATCCGCTACGTCGATAAAGCCGGTAATAGAGAAACCTGATTTTCCTTCGCTATCTTCTTTCACACGAAATTAATTTTTCTCGATAAACTGTATGAACGAAGACCGGAAGTTTTCGCATTTGAAGCACGTTTAAGTTCTTTTTTATTATTATTATTTTGGAGTATGTATTTTTTTTTTTTTTTGGAGCACCCTAGGTATGAACGCTTTACAAGCGTGAAGAACAGGCAATTAAAACTCGTCGAGCCCGAATAAAAACGGCGTGTCAGACAAAGCAGGTATGTGAAAAAACGTGGAGCGTAAAAGCGTGCAAAAATTTCATAAAACAGACCCTTTTTGCTACTTTTTTTACCTTCCCTTTCGTGTATAGCACACAATTGCCACTTGAACTTTTACCGCTGACGTTTGCGGAGCAGTCAACGCTCTCGGAGTAAACCACATGTAAAATATAATTTATTATTTGTCCCCTCAACGTATACAATTTCTACCTCTGTGCCACTCGGGAAATGCATTTATTACCTTGCGCGCTCCGAAATCGTTAAAGTACAGTAAAGACCTAAAATAATACTCCGTTTTGATTTTGGTGTCGACTATTGAATCGGAAGTAAAACAAGTGAACGATTCATCACCAACCCCAAAAAATTCATCCAACATAGACTTTAAACTCCGAACGAAAAAAAAGTTCTTTCGCGACCCATTTTTTTTTCAATTAATGGTTTTTAGAACGTTTTACGCGCCAAGCACGAATCCGATATCAGTTTTGGCTTAAAGTAATCGCCGAGATTAATTTTTTTTTTGTTCCACTCCGATCTGACTGGAGTTTCTCGTGAATAGTTCCTGGCTCTAGCCTCGAGTAAAGCGACAACAATGCGCTTCAATATTTTTCAGTATTTCTTCGTAAGATACATTTTTATTTATTTTTTTATTTTTTGGGCTTTGAGGGCGCCGATGGATTGAAATAGAAAATCCTTTGGAGTTATTTCGCCGATTGAAAAATCTGTACGACAATGGAACAATCAATTCCAACGGATAATCGACCGTTTCCATTAATCGCCTCTCGGTGGAAAATCCCTTTTCCCGACTCCGCGACTCGACAACAATTTCCCGGAGCGTTCGCCGAGCGTCTAATACGTTTCCGCGTCTATTCCCAACGGGCAGCCCGTTGCGCGCATACACGTCCAGCATTTCAACAGTTCATACGCGCATAGAATACTCCCACCTGTCTTGCATATATCGTACACACCTACACGATACGTAAATCCATCCGTTTTACCGTGCTTTGTCATTTAAAGCCAAGGGAAATTGCGTTATCGCCCGCCGCACGTACAAATCCGAGAGCCGTTCGCAAAAAAAAAAAAATAATAATAATATTAAATAAAAGGGAAAGAAAAAAGAAATATAAACGTCGCTTTGGAGCGTGAAAAATAAAAATGCATAAAGCATAAAGAAAATTTTTATTTTACGTGTTTTGTGTGTAAAAAACTGAAAAACCGGAAGTTCGTTTATATTTTTTTATCCATATTTTTTTTAAATTCGTTCTGGCTTAAAAGCATTCGGAGTTACGGGTCTATAAAATTGATAGAAATTTCAACGTTCAGTTAGCAAAACGGTTTTGAAAAAATCTGCAAATCGGAAGTCGTAACGAAAAAAACTCGTTATGGAATTCGTCCCGATAAAATTTAATCTCCGGTGTTTTTTTAAAAATTGTATTGTTTCGATTAAGAAAAACCATCATTTAGAAAAATCCATATTACGAAAACCACGTTACATAATTTTTTATGTAACGTGTAACGCGTATGTTTTAATTTTCTAATTTTTTTCTGTTATTCATACCTCCTTATCCGCGGGTACACTTCGAGTTAGCCATAATCCCGGAAGACTGATAAAGATCGAAGAGCAGATGTGGCGCGGGCTTGTAGGTGGGACCGGGGAAGATACCTCTGAAAAAGGAGGTAAAGTAGAAGGCAAAGAAAAAGCAACGAAAAAAAAGTCCTCAGGAAGGAGAGAATGAACGAAGCGAACGTCGTATATTCCGGTCGCGTTCTGTGGCGAGTCAGGGGTGCTCTTGCTGCTCTGGTGCACGAGAAATCGTGGGGGTGATTGAAGGGGGTGGTCGGGTGAATTCCAGCCCGCGCAGGCGCGAGCTGGGAGTCCTGAAGGGGGGGGGGGGGCGGGGGTGAAATTCGCGAGAGCATGGACTCTCGGCGATAGCGCGAGAGACGAGAGGAACTCCGTTCCGTTCGCCTCAGTCGGCTTCGGGGCCTCTGTCGAAGTAGGAACCTTGACCTTGCTCTTTAACATTTATTTTTTCAATTATTCCCTCGCGCGCAGAGCTTCGCCGAAAAGCCACGAACCAAAAGAAACGGTAAATTCCGTGACTAAAAAAAGAAGGAAAAAATAAAAATCATTGCGGGAATTTAAAGTAAAGAAATTCCAATACCGAGAGCAGCGGATCCGAAAAATCCCCGAGGCGCGTAGTAGAAGAAGAGTGTAGAGTAAACAAAACCGGACGACGCAGAGAGAGCGGTCAGACTCTGCACAGGTGTCTCGCGGAAAAAATTGTCGAGATAGTTCGTAATAAATTTCATTTTTTTTTTTCACTCCGGTGAAAAAATTTGATTATCACTCCGGTGAAAATCATCCGGCTCGAACTCGAGAGTCCTCGACCTTGTGGCCGAAGGCTCCGGGAACTCTCGTGGCGTGGCGACGGCGAGAGACAAGTGGGCTGGAATAAGGACGAAAGGCGAAGGGAAGAGACCAGCGGCAGAAACGATGAGACTTTCGTCGGGGCTCGTGACTATCGCCGCGTGTCTGTACCATCATCTCGGATGTACGGCGGCCGGTGAGTAAATTTTTCAAAAACAACGACCTCAAAAAAAGGCCTCTTATGTCGATTTATCAAAAAGATCGATGGATCATCAATTTTGAATTTCTGTTTTAATCCGTACGTTCATACTGGGGCAGAAATAAGCCGCGTTAAGCTCCGTGTTTGTTATTGCAACAATCAGAGCTTAAGGCCATGTGAAATTACTCAGTCGGTAACCAAAATCTGTAACGAATGCGATTCAGAGACGATAGACTTTTCGGAAAAAAGCAAAGCATTAGCTGATGAACAATTTAATACCGCTTCCGATGATGCTTTCGTTTTATCCGAAGCGCCAACCGATTTTAAATGACATTGATTCGAAAAATGCATCCATCTCTCTCGCACTCATATGTCACGTGGTACACCTTTCACATGGCCTTAAGGTAGTCCGGGCGAGAGTCCCGCCAAACGTGAGTTTCAGAGAAAACTTCGAACACTTCTCGATGGAATAAAAATCAGAAAAAAAATCAATTATATGGGAGGTGCTGTAAAAATTGTTTTTGTGAAATAATAATTCGAATTTGTTATCAACAAATTGAAGATAAAAATAATTGTTCAACAAATTACCCGCCAACTTAACTATTTTCCTTCATAAAAATGATTCGTTTATTTCTCCAAAAACGTATGAATTTTTTCAGAATTTTTGGTAATCTTTGAATATTGCTTTTTTCACAGCTTGAACATAGAAAAACGCGATTTTTAAAGATCACAAAAATATCTGAAAAAATTCATACGTATTCGGAAAAATAAACGGATCATTTTTATGGAAAAAAATTGTTAAGTTGCCGAGTAATTTGTTGAACGATTATTTTTATCGTTAATTTGTCAATAACATTTAGGAATTATTATTACATAAAAACAGTATTTACAGTACTTCCTATATGGTTGATTTTTTCAGATTTTTATACCATCGAGAAATGTTTGAATTTTCAAACGTGAGTTTGAAACTCACGTTTGACGGAACTGTACCGCTACGACTGCCTTAAGCTGTCGAGGAAACATTAGTTTCCAAACTTGGACGATTTAATCGTCCGTTAGCAACGCGAATTATTAACACCTGTTGACGATCATTATTTGGCCGCGTTGGAACCACTTTTACTCCGAGTGGCTGCCGCACTAAAATCGCGGTTGGATTTCGCAACGAAATACACCCGCGTTTGTTGTTATTGTTCCAGCACTGAGTAACTGTGAGTTTCCCGTGATCCGTTTACGGCGTGAAAGCCGTACTCTTCGTCGTTGAACGTCCAATCGGCGAGGATTGAAAAAGGGTAGCGGAGGTAGATGGATTAGTAATTACCCAGCGTGGCAATCGGCTATCTGAATCATCGGCTTCGTCCCGCGACCGTAGAAAGATTGAATGGAGAGAAGGGACGACACACATTGAGGGACCGGAATTTCGCATCGCTTCAATTTATTCGTTTCGCTGTAACGCACCGATAAGGCGATTACCCTTCGGCTCTTTGCGCGTGTCCGGTTCTCTCACCGCGGCACGCTTCTGTATTCCTATCTGTGGTATGAAAGCGTCGAGCTGTTTGCTCTGAATGTATACACTGGTAATTGCCGATTCGAAACCTACAGAGAGATTCGATAATTAAGCGTCTATTTCAAGTTCATCAGTGAGAGCTTTTTTTCCTGGCTAAAAAAGAAAGTTCGTATCGAGAAAAGTACTCCGGGTCAATCCAAATCGACGCAAGAATTGGATTCATGATTCAGAATTTTATCACCGAAATAAAAAAGAAAGTAAATTGAAAACGTGTTTTGCTATGTTGCCCGAAATGGATGAACTTATCTGAAAATGTTCAAGTTTCCTTATCCATGCCCACTTTACTTTAATTTACTTTAAATTTCATGGATTCGATGGTCCCGAATTCAAGAAAAGTACTCGAATCCGACATAATCCAATTCGACAAAAAATTAGATTCACAATTAAATATTTTATCACCGAAAGATAAAAAGAAAGAAAATATATTGAAAACGTGTTTTCTTTGTTGCCCGAAATGGATGAACTTATCTAAAAATGTTCGAGTTTCCTTATCCTCGCCCACTTCACCTCACATTACTTTAAACTGCATCGATTCGATGGTCCCGAATTTGATAACAGTACTCGAATCCCATACAATCCAATTCGACAAAAAATTAGATTTACTCTCAAATATTTTATCACGGAAAGAAAAAAGAAAATAAATTAAAAACGTATTTTGTTTCTCGCCCAAAAATCGATGAACCCCCCCGCTTATCTAAAAATGTTCGAGTTTCCTTATCCTCACCGACTTCACTTTACTTTAAATTGCATCGATTCGATGGTATATCAAAGTTTCCTCAAGAAGTACAAAAGTCCGCAGTTTTTCGCTCGAGTGTCCAATCGCTATAGTCTTTTCCCGATATATACCTATCTATCTGTCTTATACTACGGTATATCCCCCGTCCGCATTTCCGGTGCCCCGACCTTAAAACCCCACGGGGGCTTCGCTCTGAGCCGGGAATTCAATTCTCACCCGTTTCTGCTCTTTCACTCTGTATATATATATATATATATATATATACACATACTATATACATATATGTATATATCTATCTCTGCCTCTCCCTTTCCTTGGCTCTTTGGCTCTTCTTCATCCGCTTCCCTCTGCTCATCCTGCACTCTCCAAGGTTCCCACACCTCCGACTTTGCGCCGTCCTCCCTTCAACCCCTTCCCATCCGTCCCTCGAGCTTTCGCACATTCGCGACGCTCCTCCCGAGCGCTACTCGACTGCTCAACGACGAACGAACTGCAATTAAGTTCAATGCGCTCACTCGCTTAGTCGAACGGTACCGTGGATGAGGACCACGCTTTCCGGCGAGACTCCTTCGTCCCCGAGATCCATCGCCCATTGCCCGGGTCGCGTCTTTACGTTTCCGCGAGCACGAAGAAAACGAGCGTTCCCCATCCGGCAACAACCGCCATTGCCTGTCTCCGATGAGCCCAATTTGTCCCTTTGACTTGTGTCGCCGATCTACTCTCCCACCCGCTATAAGTCCTCATTCCCACTCCGGGAAAATAAATTCGACCCACTTCGGCGGACGAAACTAAAATCAAATTTACTCCAATTTGGCCCTCCGGTTTGCGATCCATGGTAGCCGCTTCGGAAAACGGCATTGTTCGATGGTTCTATCGTCTCTTTACATGTACCTCCATCCGGGGGATAAATTTTCCTCCGCGAATCGAATTCTATAAGACATTATTACCATTGACTAGTTCCACGGATGAAATTCTATCAAAGATGCATTCTACCTGTATAGCTGTATCCAATAACCCGCTGCGCGAAAGACGATTCTCCGTAGCTGCATCGGAGCGCTTTGCGATCCCTCTCGATGCTCCGATCGCGTCCTATCGAATCAGGGAAAATTCAATAGAACGCAAGAGACAGTAAACGTATAAATTCAACGTAGCAGCGAAATAAAATCACGAAGTAGCCTTAGCACAATCTTATCTTGCGTTATCGAGGACGTATCTATGTTCAGCAATGTACGAATTACTGTAGGGAAGACCGGGGCGAAATGGAGTACGATAACATTTTCAGAGAAAATTCGTAAGGATTTATGTACTCGAGTAAAGGATTCATTTGATACCCGGTACTTTAGTAATCAAGTGCTCTACTCAGTAATTCAGTGAAAAAATCATGAGTACTTTAAGTACTTGTTTCTGCAATACGTACTTAAAATACTCAATACTTCAATACTTAACTCAAGTACTTGGTAATTCAATGCCTACTTCTATGTATCTATGTTTAACACACGTATTTACACATCTATGTTCAGCAGTTTTTACAGTAGTTTTTACAGTAGGAGAGTCCGGAGCAAAATGGTGTAAGACAAAATTTTCAGACGATATTCGTACGGTTACATGTACTCGAGTACTAGACTAATTCAGTACCCGGTACTTTAGGACTCATAACTGCAGTACTCAATGTACTCAGTACTTGACTAACAAAGTCATGAGTACTTTCAGTACTCATTTCTTCAATACGTTAATTACAGTACTCGGTGCTTCAATACTTAATTCAAATACTTGGTAATGCAATACCATCTTCAATTACTTTAGGTATTCGCTCAGCTCTGCCTGGCGCTCACCCGAACGACCTTAATTTCTTGGCTCCCCCTCTTCGCCCCGGTTTTCCCTAGACCGTGGAAATACATGTATTATATATATCCTTCAATCCGCGTGCCCTTTGACTTCTCTAATTTCATACATACATACCCCTGTAAATAATACTTCTGCACATCTGCACGCTATACATGTGTATTCATTCTCATTCGTCGTAGCAGCGAAGGCCTCCGAGTGTTGTACATAAATAGCCGTGTCAGTCGAGCGGGAAGCTTTTAGAGCTCGGCTGCGACGAGGTGCAATGAAAGGTTACAATCGGCGTATAACCTCGGTACTTGTAGACAAAATTTTCAGATAAAATTCGTACCGATTTGCATACTCGAGTACTAGATTCATTCACTACCCGGTTTTGTGGTACTCATTCACTTGAGTACTCAAGTACACTGCCCAGTACTTGAGTACCAAAGTCATGAGTACCTTAATTACTTGGTACTTTGATACATAATTCAACGACTTGGTAATGCAATAATACCCACTTCAATTACTCTAGGTATTCGCTCAGCTCTGCCTGGCGCTCATCCGAACGGCATTAATCTCTTAGCTCCCCTCTTCGCCCCTCTTTCAAAGGCCGTACAATTACATGTATTATATATATATCCTTCAATCCGCGTGCCCTTTGACTTCTCTAAATTCATACATACATACATACCCTGTTACATAATACTTTTGCACATCGGGCTGTACATGTATATTAATTCTCATCCGTCGACGCTGCGGAGGCCTCCGACTGCTCATATACTATATAGACCCGTGCCAGTCGGGGTGGAAGTTTTCAGAACTCCGCTGCGACGAGGTGCAATGGGAGGTTACAATCGGCGTATAACCCCGGTAATTGTAGACCAAATTTTGAGACGAAATTCGTAACGATTTACATACTCGAGTACTAGATTCATTCACTACCCGGTTTTGTGGTACTCATTCACTTGAGTACTCGAATACTTTACCCCGTTCTCGAGTACCAAAGTCATGAGTGCCTTAATTACTTGATACTTTGATACATAATTGAACGCTTCGGTTATGCAATACCCACTTCAATTACTCTAGGTACGGCCTTAATTTCTTAGCTCCCCTCTTCGCCCCTCTTTCAAAGGCCGTACAGTTACATGTATTATATATATCCTTCAATCCGCGTGCCCTTTGACTTCTCTAAATTCATACATACATACATACCCTGTTACATAATACTTTTGCACATCGGGTTGTACATGTATATTAATTCTCATCCGTCGCCGCTGCGGAGGCCTCCGACTGCTCATATACTATATAGACCCGCGCCAGTCGAGGTGGAAGTTTTCAGAACTCCGCTGCGACGAGGTGCAATGGGAGGTTACAATCGGCGTATAACCCCGGTAATTGTAGACCAAATTTTGAGACGAAATTCGTAACGATTTACATACTCGAGTACTAGATTCATTCGCTACCCGGTTTTGTGGTACTCATTCACTTGAGTACTCGAATACTTTACCCCGTTCTTGAGTACCAAAGTCATGAGTACCTTAATTACTTGATACTTTGATACATCATTCAACGCTTTGGTAATGCAATACCCACTTCAATTACTCTAGGTACGGCCTTAATTTCTTAGCTCCCCTCTTCGCCCCTCTTTCAAAGGCCGTACAATTACATGTATTATATATATATCTTTCAAACCGCGTGCCCTTTGACTTCTCTAAATTCATACATACATACATACCCTGTTACATAATACTTTTGCACATCGGGCTGTACATGTATATTAATTCTCATCCGTCGCCGCTGCGGAGGCCTCCGACTGCTCATATACTATATAGACCCGCGCCAGTCGAGGTGGAAGTTTTCAGAACTCCGCTGCGACGAGGTGCAATGAGAGGTTACAATCGGCGTATAACCCCGGTAATTGTAAACCAAATTTTGAGACGAAATTCGTAATGATTTACATACTCGAGTACTAGATTCATTCACTACCCGGTTTTGTGGTACTCATTCACTTGAGTACTCGAATACTTTACCCCGTTCTTGAGTACCAAAGTCATGAGTGCCTTAATTACTTGATACTTTGATACATCATTCAACGCTTTGGTAATGCAATACCCACTTCAATTACTCTAGGTATTCGCTCAGCTCTGCCTGGCGCTCACCCGAACGGCCTTAATTTCTTAGCTCCCCTCTTCGCCCCTCTTTCCCAGGCCGTACAATTAGGGGAGATCGGGGCAAGATGGACCCCCTAAGCAAGTAACGCGGCTACAACGGGGCCGAAACCATAATTTATTGTTTGCTATCCAACAATGATATTTTCACAGGTTTTATAACGCGTCCGAAAAAAAATTGGGTGAAACGGGCTACTCTTAAATTGTTCACTCTTAATTGTGTACTCTTAAATTGTTACTACAACGGGGCCGAAACCATAATTTATTGTTTGCTATCCAACAATGATATTTTCACAGGTTTTATAACGCGTCCGAAAAAAAATGGGGTGAAACGGGCTACTCTTAAATTGTTCACTCTTAATTGTGTACTCTTAAATTGTTACTACAACGGGGCCGAAACCATAATTTATTGTTTGCTATCCAACAATGATATTTTCACAGGTTTTACAACGCGTCCGAAAAAAAAATGGGGCGAAACGGGCTACCCTTAAATTGTTCACTTTTTTTTTAACCCGCGCCTGTATTCATACATCTTAAGTTTTCCTGCTTCTATCCATCAACGATAAAGTTCTTGATTATGCTCTTATGTTTAAACATTTCCTTTCAAGTTTTTATTTTAATTTCATATAATTTTAGGATCGCCCATTACGTCCCGCGTCGGCCTGATTTTTCACAAGCCCATCTCGCCCCGGTCTTCCCTACATGTATTATATATATCCTTCAATCCGCGTGCTCTTTGACTTCTCTAACTTCATACATACATACACACCCAGTTACATAATACTTTTGCACATCAGGCTATACATGTATATTAATTCTCATCCGTCGCCGCTGCGGAGGCCTCCGACTGCTTATATACTATATAGACCCGTGCCAGTCGAGGTGGAAGCTTTCAGAACTCTGCTGCGACGAGGTGCAATGGAAGGTTACAACCCGCGTATAGCCCCAGTACTTGTAGTGGAAGTTGAGGGGTAGGTTCGGGACGCGCGGGCGGAGCGTGAAATTGAAAGGAAACTCGTGGAATTTCCTTCTCACTCCTAAAACCCCCACTCACTTCACTTCGCTTTTTCTCCACCCACCCTATTTCATCGCTTACCGCGCTCCACCCGCCCCCCCTGCGTGGGCTAACCCGGCCAGAGATCCCTGGGAACCGAGCCCTTGGACGGCTTCGAGGGTTATTTAAGCAGTGGCAAAGCCAAACGTACGAGCAGCCATACCTGGAACGTGACTCCCGCGTTCGTTTCGCTCACTATATAGGTCTCGCCTATCTATAGTTATAGCGCGTTTAGGATATAGGTGTGTATATATCTCAACAGCTCGCAGAACACGGATCCTACGGTCTGCACTGGCTCGAGCCTCTGCTCGAAATTCTCGGAGCAGATAAATCGAGAAAAAGAAAAAAAATGAAAGGAAAAACGACACCGATATAGTTGTTCCGGAGTTTATATGGCAAAACGAAAGGTAGCGATAGGGGATATGAAAAAGGACGGGGGCGAGGGAGCGGGGGAGAGAGGGGGAGATCCGTTCCCGCGGACTTCATCTCCGCCGGGAGGAAGGCCGGGGGGGGAGGAAAATAAGAGACAAACGTACGCGAGCCATATCGCGGAGCTATATCGTTGGTAATAGCTCGGCTGGAAAACTTCGTCTTTAAGCGCGGTGGTGCACCGATGATGAAGAAAAGAAGGGGGGGGGAAGAAAGGCGGGGAAGCGGCGTAGTTTACCGAGGACTTCGGACAAGATTTATTCGAACGACAAGATCCGCAGAATGCCGACGATAATGATCCCGAAAGTATGTACGGACAAAATGCGGGGCGGTGAGTTGGGAGCTTCCGAGGGATTGAAAAGTTTGTGCGGTACGAATAAACTGCGTGTAGTTGAGAATTTTTTTTTTTTTTTTTTGGAAAGAAGAATGTTCTTGGATTTCTTGGTGGAGTTTTTTTTTTAGATTCGCGGATGGGAGGATGATGGATGGGAAAGTATTATTGGAACAAGGCGTGGAGCTCCGTACGCGAAGTATTCCGCGCTTTGATTAAGCTACGTTCGAGGTAGGAACACCATTTTCACGTCTGTTTTCGAAACCGAGGTACCTCCGCGTTCATCATCCGAAGAGCGCGGTTCTTGTCGGTCGGATGTAACAACTTAACGAGCCTCGCGTGAGAGGAGTAGTCAAAATATTCTTAATTAAGGTGATACCCTTTTTAATTATAATTTTTTAGAGGTACAAAATTCCTATAGCCCTATAGACGTTTCAATCCTTTAACGCGTAATGTAATATATTTGCCAGGTTGTTGGAACATTCCTTTTTTTATATCTTCATCGATTTAGTAGGTATAATGATTAAAAAATTGAATCTTTCGGGAGTTACGTTCTCCAAACATTTCGATCCGATAACGTGTCGAAAAGTTCGGAAAGATTATTTTTTAGGTACCACAGAGGCCTCGTCCTTGGTGATTTCCAAGGACGAGCGTCCTTGAACAATTTTTTTTATTTCCGTTGATAAATTTCTTGCTCACTATTATTTTGTTGATAATTCTAAATATATTTTTTTCAATGGACAGTACTTTTTATTTTAATTGTGGATGTTCGTGGAAATAATGTGGTGGTTAAAAATACAAACATACATCACAGCGCAGCGGTTCCGGAAGTGGCGATTTTGTGAGAGGCAACGAGAACGAGAGGGGAGTAACGATACATTGGGGAGGAACGCTTGATAAAATATAGATCTTCCGTGGGTTCGCGTTGAGTTAAATTAAAAGGCTGCGAAGGGTGCACGATGGAAAGGAAGACTGAGAGATTTTTCGGGCTATCCCGAGAATCGGAGAACCCACTTCCGGTTTGGCTGTAGCAGAGAGAGAACGAGATACGAACGAGAGAGACGGAGAGCGACGAATAGTAATTTTTCTATTTCTGTTCGTAAATTTATTTTATTATCAACTACGATCATTACTATTATTATTATTATTATTGTTACCATTATTATTACTATTATTATAACTATTATTGTATTATTTTATTGATAATTCTGAAATATATATATTTTTTTAAATGGAACGTATTTTTTATTTTAATTGCGAATGTTCGTGGAAAGAAATTTTTTTGTTAAAAATACAAACATATATCACCGCGCAATGGTCCCGGAAGTGGCGGTATCGTGAGAGGCAACGAGAACGAGAGGCGAGTACATCGAGGAGAAACGCTTGATAAAATATAGATCTTCCGTGGGTTTGCGTTGAGTTAAATTAAAAGGCCCCGATGGAAAGAAAGACTGTGAGATTTTTCGGGCTATCCGTATCGAGAGCCCGCTTCCGGTTTGGCTGCAGCAGCGAGAGAACGAGATAGGAACGGGAGAGACGGAGAGCGACGAGTAAAAGGAATCGGCAGCGGTGGGCGGAGACGACAGGGCGAAGAGAGGTTCAGAGAAAGAATAAATGGGAGCTCGGTGTGTAAGGGTAATTTAATGGCGAAAAGTCAATGGTGCGAGAGTAATTTATCTTTCAACGTAGCCTCGTTTCGCTCCGTTGCGAGAGAGAAAAGTACGAAGGAATACAATGGAAACGAGACGCGAGAAAAGAACTCGGTGGAAACGGAGGGAGCGAGATACGCGATAGTCGGTAATCAGCTCGCAATGAACGATCCTTTCGAATACGAGGCAAAGGTGTAGGCAAACAAAAGAAAATAAAAAATAAATTAAAAAAAGAAACAAAGCTATACAAGAAAATCGTAGAAAAAACAAAGGCGCAAAAAAAAGAGCTTCCGACGTTGAGACTGTATAGGGTTTCGATAGTTTTTATTTTCCACCAGCTGCCTCGGCAGGATCGCCGGGAGGGAGCTGGCGAGCTGGCGAAACGTTATGTAAAAATAAAAATAGAGAAAAGACGATCAATTCAACGCTCGACTATTGTAAGAAGAATTAAAGTCCCGCACATGTACGGGAGCTTTTAGTTCGCCGCTGCTCCGCGCACGGTAAACGTTTGCCTCCGGATGGCTTTTGTTCTTTTTTTATTTTTCCTTTGTATTTTCCGCACGGAGAAAAAATAATTAATTAGGCGATTGTTTTGCGCGATTTAAAAAAATAATAATAATGAAAAGCATAATATAAAAAAAAAATGGGTAGTATCGAAGCATTGGTAACAGCTGGTCTCCGGTCATTATTGTCCCGTCATTCAAATGCGAAAACAATGAATAAAAGAACAGAACGGAATAAAAATGGTCCGTATTTTCCATTGGATTTCAATTTTCTTAACGTCACCCGCTCCTCCGTGTGACTTCGAGCCGCGCCGACCTCAACGTTCATTTATACGTCTCCCCGTCGGGTTTAGCCTTTTTGCGTCTCTTCCGTTTCTCGGTTTCACCCGCTTTTTTACCCTCTTCCACCTTCCCTTCTCTTTTACACTAATGAAAATAAAAGTGTTCGGGACCGTGACTCGCAGATGTCCGACGCAGACGAGGGTCTCTCACCGACCGAGTCTCTGTCGAACCGACGGAATATATTCGGATTTTCTTTTTCTTCTCCACCCCCCTTTTTTTAACCCACCATTTCATCGCGTTCTTCTTTCATCCCTGAGAAAGACTTCGGAACCTCGCGGCGGGTCTCGCTCTGGAAAATTGCAAGCCTCTGCTACCGATCTATTATTCAAGCCCGCTTTTACTATATTTTCGACACCCCCCCCCTCCCCCTCCCCCCCCAAAGCCCCACATCCCCGCGGAGCTTTCGGAGAAAGTTCATTCACGAAACTTGTTAACATTTTGAAAATCAAGAAAATTAATATTTAAAAAGTAAATTAAAGAACATCGATTTATATCCCAAGTGTTCCCCGATCACATGGCAAACGGAAGCAAAGTACACGGAAATTAGTTTTGAATATTGAAAGAAAAACGAAATAAAAAAACCCAAAAAAGCAAAAATGTATTGCAGAAAAAAGTGTCGAATACTATATTTTCACCCTCCCCCCCCCCCCCCCCCTCCAGCCCGAAGCCCCACATTCTCGTAAGGCTTTCAAAGAAAAGCCACTCACCAAACTCGTTGAAATTTTTTAAAGACGTTAAAATTGATTTCACAAAGTACATAAACAAAAACATCGTTTTATGTCCCACATGTTCGCTAATTGTCTTGTACACGAAAGCAAAATACATGTAATCCCGTTTTGAATAATTAAAACAAAAGGAAATTTTAAAAACCCAAAAACGGACGTCACGTTTCTATATGAGAGATTTAACAAACAAGCTTCCCTTATAACAAAAAAATATATCGAAAAAAAAGTGTTGATTGCTATATCTGCCCCCTCCCCCCCCCCCTCCCCAAAAGCTCCACGCAGAGCTCCGCGGAGCTCTCCAAAAAACACCACTCACCGAACTCATCAACATAAAAAAAACGTGAAAATTAATTTCAAAAAGTAAGTAAAAAAAAATCGATTTATATCCCAAGTATTCCTCAATCGCCTTGCAAACGAAAGCAAAATACACGTAACCCCGTTTCTCACGATAAAAAAAAAAGAAAAGAAAGAAAACCAAACACAGAGCTCACCCATCTCTAAACGAGAGCTGCATCGAAGCAGCTTCCCACAGCAAAAAAAAAAAAAAAAAAGATAGATTGCAAAAAAAAGTGTCGATTACGTTTCTATTTGACAAATAAAAGTCCCGCCCTCTAGACATGTATCCAAAAAAAAGGGTGTGCGAAACGAGTCGGTAGATTTCGACTCCAGGCACTCGGTCTGTTCATCCGTCGGTCTATCCGGACCCGTCCTTGCGGAACGAGAGTTCCGCCGCAGAGTCCCAGACTGCGACTCCCGCGCTCTCGTCAGTTCGTGTTCGACGGTGCAGGCCTTTCCCTTCACCGTGAAGTTGACCGAGTTACGGTGCTCCGCGACGCTCCTCACCGTCACCTTCACCGTGGTGAGAATTTCGATCCGGCACTCGTGTATCTCGCACACCGGCTGAGACTGGCGTAACAGAGTGACGGAAGAATCGATATAGCTCTATACACCGTACGTAGCCGCACATTCGCGTCACACATGCGAGACAGCTATCGCGCCATTCTCCGCGCGGAGATACCACACGTTTCGTTATAGCTAGATAAAGGATTTTCCGTCCCGCTCCCGCTCAAAATTGCTGATGCCGGTGGAGGGAAACCATCGAGAATAAGAGAGAACGGCGAGAAACTCGCTTCGAGACGCGAGGGAAAATAGCGCCGAGATATCGCGCGGGAGCTCCGCGGGAAAACCCAACTCTATATAGGGGAGAGCGGGGCAAAATGGCATACCGAGGCAAAACGGGATAATAAGACAGAAAGCAATTTTCCAATGACTTTCGGATGGCGACGATGGTGGTGCGTGGGGCAAAACGGGCTTGAAAATCCGGATGTATCGCCGAAACAAAATGGAGCATCCGAAAATTATTGGAAAATTGAGTTTTGCTCTCACTGTCCCGTTTTGCCCCCCCGTCTCATTTTGCCCCGCTCTCCCCTACATCGAGAGACCTCCGAGGCGGTGCGACTATGAAAGAGAAAACCAGGGACGGAAACAGGGATGAGAAAGATAAAATGTGTGAAAAGAAAAAAAAAATGAAGAAGCAATAGTTACACTGAGCGAGAGTGTAGGGAAGTCTAAGGGGGGGGGGGGGGCAAAAAGGGGGAGAAATGAGGAAAGGGAGTGAAAGGGAGAGAGAAAAGTAATCAAGCAGAAGTGAAATATTAAAAGCCCCTTAGTACTCGGAAATGTCCGGAGGCTTGAGGCGGAGAGGTAGAAGTGGAGGGGGGGGGGTGGCTTTGAGGGGGCACGGGTTGGAAAGGTGGCAGGTGGCTGCAGAAGCCGGGACGAGGACGGTATTGCTCGGGAGACACCGCAGGCATCCCCTAAATGTTTCTGCGGCGCACCGCTTTTAGCGAGAAAGCACTGACAGCTTTCCCTCTCCCGACGGCGACCCAACGACTCGCATCCTCATACCCGTTTTCAAACTTTCGCATACAGGGGCGATATGAAAATACACGTATGAATATGTATACAGATAGATGTGGGCGGGCTAGTGTTATAGGTTGGTAAATACACGCGGCATTCTCATAGTCGGAGAGACACACGGATGTGTATATACATATATGTATATATGTAACGAGCATATAAAACGCTCGAGTACGCAATTTTTTTGCACACCCAGCGTCGCTCCTCCCGAGCTGTTTGGTCTCATACCCTGGCTCGCCTTTTTTTTCACTCCGTTTCTATCCACTCGGCTGAGAATATATATGTACATATATTCATATATATGCGCATGTATGTATATAGATGTTTGGGGCTAAAAGCTGTATCTCCGTTTTTTTTTTTTTTTTGGTCCAGTCGGACCGAGAGTCCACATTTGTCGGCGAGAGAGCTTGCGCACTTCCGGTACAGAAAAAGAAACTTTTTAATCACATTTTTATTATTTTTGAATATTTTATTTTATATTGTTTTTAATTTATATTTTCATGTGAATTTTTGTTCTTGATTTCGTTCGCGGGAAAATAATTTGGTGGAGGTATACCTGAACGACTGTCTAAATTTGTTTGCGTACATTTATATATGTATATTATATAGGGGACACCGGGGCGAGATGGGCTAGTGAAAAATCAGGCCGACGCGGGGCATAATGGGCCATCCTAAAATTATTGAAAGATTAAAATAAAAACTTGAAAGGAAATGTTTAAACATAAAAGCATAATCAAGAACTTTACCGTTGATAGGTACAAGTAGGAAAACGTAAGATGTATGGATACAGACGTGGGCTAAAAAAAAAGTGAACAATTCAAGAGTAACCCCAATAAAAGATTTCGTCGCTGTCGCCGTCGTCGCCGCCGTCTCAAGAATCGAGGAAGGGGGGGATCAGAACTTGGATGGGTGACCGCGGTCACCCATCCAAGTATTGAACCCGTCTTTCTATCAAGGCGGGGTCAGTACTTGGATGGGCGTAATAGTGGGGCTTAGAATTGTAAGAGCATACGTCTTTTAAAGAACCTGGAATAATAAGGGCTTCAGTCCATAAAGGGGTGCGAGCGCGCGAGCCTCGAGCCCCCCTAGCATATATATTATATGTCTGGGGTTGAAAGCTGTATCTCTTTTTTTTTGGCCCATCCGGACAAATCCGGACCGAGAGTCCGCATTTGTCTGCGGCGGAGCTCGTGCACTTCCGGTGCAGAAAAAAAAATGTTTATTCGCCTTTCCGGACGAGAAACTTTTTAATTACATTTTTATTATTCTATATTATTTTTAATTTACAATTTTCGTGTGAATTTTCCTCCTTGATTTAGCCAGCGGAAAAATAATTTAGCAAAGATATTTCTGAACGACTGCCTAGATTGCCCGCATAGATTTTTAACAACATATATATATATATATGTATATATATATAATATTAATTTAATCCGATCAGCGTTTTGGGTTAATCAGAGACCGGGCGAGTGCGCAGTGGGCCGATGACTGAGGGGTCGAAACGATCGCGGGAGCGTTCTCGCTCAAGTGGTAATTGTAATGGAGTACCGGTGTAGGGATCTTTGCACGGTTAGAGGGTGGTTCGAGTGTGTCTGTGCAAACACGGGACCTGACTACTTGACATGGAATGCCTTGTACGAGAGGGCACGAGGTCTCTCCTCTTATCCTCGTCAGTGAGAGTTCTCTCGTGTCGTCGCATGCCCGTGTGCATGCGCCATGCTTATAGTTTATATAGTATATATATATCAGTGTATATGTATATCCATATATATACAGTAATAGCGAGCGTGCGTGAGTACGACCCCGTCGAAGCTTGTATCCGAGGGTGCCAGCTCCCGTTGCTCTTGCACTCTCTCTCGCGAGGATGTTCCGCGCTGCATTCGAGGAGCGCGTGGTCTCGTTGAGCATACAGCAGATCCGCCGCACAATATTGGCCGCGGGTACAGGCACTCGACTACCGGAGGAAATCGGCTGTCGATCATCGAACCCTTTCAACCCCCCCCCCTCCCTCCCCCCCCCACCCCCTCATGAGTGGCCAGAGCCAATTACACTATTCAGAGCTCTGACCGGCGCGAAAATTATTTCCGTTCAATAAATAAACGCTAAACATCGTCTTGACGACGAGTGACGAGTGTTCACTTCGCACAGGTTTCAGAAAAATGAGAGGGAATTGCAAACACTTCTCGATGCGTATGAAAATCTGAAAAAAGATCAAGCGTATCAAAGGTGCTGATAAGATTAATTTCGCGTAATAATAATTCCAAAATGTTATTAACAAATTGATGAAAAATAAAATTGTTCAACGAATCTCCTGGAAAAGTAACTTTTTTTATGGAAATGATTCGTTCAGTGTTCTGAATAAGTATGAATTTTTTTAGATTCATTCTCATTTTCATTTAGATTTTTTAGAATCATTTTATTTTTTTATCAATTTGTTAATAACATTTTGGAATTATTATTATGCAAATTTAATCATTTCGGCACCTTTGATATGCTTGATCTTTTTTCAGATTTTTATACCATCGAGAAGTGTTTGCAATTCCCTCTAATTTTTTTCTGAAACTTGTGCGAAGCGAACACTGTTCGCAAGGACTACCTTAAAGCCGATAGTCCGGCGAGTCCGAAAAATGTGTCGCCGTATGCTAACGAGTCTGACCAAGTGTGCACTCCGAACGCGGTACCGCGAATTGTGCGCGATAAAATGTAGTGTGTAAATTCAAACTGGATATATGCATATAGGGAGGAGGGCAAAATGCAATTTTCCAATAATTTTTGGATGGGGTAGTGGGGCAAAACGGTGCATGAAATCCACATGTATCGATGAAGCAAAATGGGCCATCAAAAAATTATTGGCGAACTGCGTTTCTACCCCACTGTCCCATTTTGCCCCACTCTCCCCAATATAAATATAAATCGACACTAACAATATTTTCGCGTTGGACGTTCGGTAGTCCCGGCGGCGATATCGATTATAAAATGGCCCGAACTGCCGATGCATAACGCCGCGGCGAAACTGCACGAAAAGTGTAATATACTCGCGGGCAGGTACGAGCCGACACCGAACTGGTTAGGATATAACAGACAGTCGGGAGGCTTTTGCCACGCGAGGATTGAAAAGGTACGAGCGGCGATTGATACAGACGATTCGAAAAAGCTGGAGAGTGGTTTCTATATTTCTTATCAATTCGTACCAGCGACCAGTCGATATGCGGGCGTTTATTTTTAATTAATTTTTTTTTTATTCTCCATCTCGAATAGACTCGATGAAAACTCTAGATATAGTTTTTTTTTTTTTTTTTTAATTCCCTTTCATTTAATCAGCAAAGATGCCGACTGAACGACCGCGATTTTATTTTGTATTTATTTATTTATTTTTTTATCAATTCATTTTTGCAAACCTTCACATCGTGACCTTTTGGCAAAGAGTTCGATCCGTTGATACCGTGCCAATCGCACAGGCTCGGGCCATTCAACGCCGGGGGTATTTTAATTGAATTCGCCCCGCGGAAATTAATGGCCCTGTGACTCTATGTTGCTCCATGGGCTGTTCGGCGGTCCTCCTCCTCCTCCCTCCCACGGGTCTCGCCTGCCCGAAACGACGCACGCTCTGCACCCGTATTACGACCCAATTTTCGTAATTATAAAACCGGCCGTTTAAGCCGTCCCCTCGGTCCGCTCGTTCGCTCATTGCCACTTTTACCCTCGCGCCTCCAATGCACCACCAGGACGATATACGAAATTCTCCCAAACTTTTCATTGCTCTATTCGACCGGTCTGCCAATTTACATGAAAAGAAAAAAAAATTTATAAAAAGGAAATAAAAAAAAGTTGAAAACGGAAATTTTCATAACGCTTCTTCATCAAAGTTGAATGTTGAAAATTGAAAGTTGAAATTTTTATAACACTTTCTTATAATGTCCCTTTATACGCAAAGCTTCTTCTATTGTACATCAACGTCGTATTTAAAGTTTAGGCAAAACTGCTGGCGCAAAAAAACACACCAATCTCCCGCTTTTGGACAAAACGGATGTCGAATCTGTGCTCGGCGCGAAAAAATACATGTAAAATAGAAAAATACATAGAATACTGTTCCAAATTTTGTTCCGATCTTTCAATTTTTACTCGAGGTTCATTGAGTAATCATATTCTATCTGTGTACGCGATAGCTAAAAAATTGTGTGTGCCAGAGCGCGAAGCGGCATTTTTGAATAAATTAAAAATGGCGTACAAAAAAAAAACTAAACATTTTTTGATGAAACTTTGCAGAAACATTGACTATTAACCGCACATGCTGCTTTGGATTTGTCACGTCTGTTTCACACACACACAAACACACATATCTCCGAACATTTTCTAAAAGTGATTTTTTAACGCTTCGAAACATTCTGAATACGTTTTCATTAAAATCTCGGATTTGTCTTCCCAATACAAAGCTCCCTCTACGAGGAATCAAAATAAAAAAATTACAAAAACTCGCCAACTTAATGATAAACAGACGCGAGAGTAAACCGCCCAAAGTATTATGATCGAGTGCGAGGGCCGCGTTGCGGGTCTCAAAAAAAAAAAAAAAAAAAAAAAAAATGTTTTTTAATAAAAAAAATTCCTCCGCAGCCGGCGACTCGCCCTCGTCGTCTTTAAGGCTCTCCGCTATCCCGGCCAGGCGTATAGCCGCGGGGGTCTTTAACAAAGACCTGCCTCTACCGTTTCGCCAGTGCCTAGGATGCTTCGATATGGAGACGAGCGCCCACGGTAATTATGCGACGACCTTCCTCCTTCCTTCTTCCTCATCGAGTTCCCTCGCTCGCCGCGGTGGCTTTCTCACCGCCTTCGAGAGCTTACGCCGAGGAAGACACCGCGGCGAGTGAGCGAGACAGAGAGAAAAGGAGATCGGGGCGAATGGAAGGCGAACATCAGGAACGACGGTTTTCCGGGCTTTCATTTAAAAGCCCCGCGGCTTAACGACTCACGGCTCGCCTGGCGCTATGTGTTTTCTCGCGCGTAAACGTCCACTTGTGATTCTTCATAAAACCCCTTTACGCCTTTACGCCGCGTCTGACCTTGCGATTGTTCCACCGCCGCGAGCGGCTCTCTTTGCATCCCGGAATAAACGAGAAGTTTAGGGAAGAGGAGAGAAAAAAAATTATATAAAAAGAACCCTAAAGGTGATAAATTTGCGCATTGCTTTCTGCCAATTCGCTCCCATTTACGGAGCCTCTTCTGTCCGCGAAAGGATCTCACGTAAGTTCTTTTTTAGCTCTTTGCTGTTTGAGCATGTAAACTTTAGAAATTTATTCCAATGAAAAAATAATGAGATTTTAAAAGTGACGGATAAACGCGATTAGTAAAAAGTGAATAGCGAGGATCAAAGTGTTCAACAAAGGAACACACATAAATAAATATACGTCGAGTTACCGGCTATAACATTCATTGCACAGGAAATATCGTAAATACAAATTAGCCGGTAAATGCGATTACCAAAAACATGTCAACAACCGCTTCGAATAAATATAAAATCATTCAAATAATCATCCATCCTTCATCCAATCGTTAACACATTGAAAATACCCTAGAATTTTTCAGTCTCTTCGAATCTCGAGTACAAAACTGTCTCTTGCTCGTTAACTGCCATGCGGCCGGAACAGTAATAGATAAATATACAAGTTCTAAATTGTATAAAATTTCTTTAGATTGTTAAATATAAAGATACCCAATATTGGTAAAAAATCTACAGCAAGTTTTAAGTTAAGTTTTAAATTGTACTCAACTTGTCTGAATCGTTGTTGATTCCACGTTGGCTCTTTTTTAACCCCTGGAACTCGCAGACTGCACATTTGACAACGATTTTCCAAGTAAATAGGTTGATTTGCTGGCCAGGCACAATTCGGAGCGTCCGACGCGAGATCTTTCCGCTAAGCTCCGCAGGAATATTAACGTCCGGTAATGTTTGTGAGACTCTCCTTCGCGTTCGACGTCCCCAGACAGAGAAATACCGGTTCTTCGCCGAAATTTTTCGAGTGAACCGAATATGACGTGAGACGCGGTGCATACATATTTCGTCCTTGCGCATGCATAATCAGTATCTTTGAGTCTCCGCACCGAGACGCGTCGTTATTAAGATCGTGCGAGGATTTTAAATCGGCTCAATAGCTTAAACACGTCTGAGTCGGTAACGAAAACTGCAATCAATGCTCTTTCATAGGTCCTTATTTTTTTTCGCGGGAAAATATATAATCAGTGGCTGCTGGACTGTTTTATGAACCCGATTATAATCTCCTACAGGCAGAAATCGAGATGACCCTTCATAAAAAAAAAAATTACAGATTTCGTTACCGATCGAGTCCTGCGCCGCTCGAATAAAAATCTTTCTTTCGCGTCTACGGGTAATAAAAAATATATAAAAAAAGAACGTACGAGAAGACATCAAAGTGGCCGCGACTTCCGAATGGCACGGTCAATAGACTATAATAGTGTAACGAACCGACAAAAAGGAAGTATATAGGGGAGTTAAGAGGAATTGATGAGAGAGAGGCTGTACGATAGTCGATACATTTCAGTCGGCGATACATAGCCTTTCAATCCCTTGAGGGGGTGAAAGATGAGAAACATCATATATATATATATATAGATGAAAGCGAAGCCCAAGCTACGATGATATTCGCTGCCTCAGGGATATTTCGGATATATCCTTGTGAATCCCGCAGCTTATCCATCGAACACGCGTTCACCCCGAGTCCCTCTATCTCGAGACTCCTGTTACTTTTCGCTCTTTCAACGAATTCTATGGGGCAGAACGGGGCAAAACGGACCTGCCCTCCATTTTCGATGAACTGTTATTTTTATGAGCGGCGAAAAAAAAAATTTGTAAAAATAGTCCATTTTGCCCCGTTATCCCCCTGAAGTATACTAACTAACGTTCTCACTATTTTCATGTTATTTTTATGTCCCACGAAATAAAAATTGGTTAGGATAGTCCATTTTGCCCCGTCATCCCCTGCAGCATACTAACTAACGTTATCATTATTTTTATGTCCCGCGAAATAAAAATTGGTTAAAATAGTCCATTTCGCCCCGTTATCCCCGCAGCATACTAACTAACGTTCTCATTATTTTTATGTCCCGCGAAATAAAAATTGGTTTAAACACTCCATTTTGCCCCGTCATCCCCTGCAGAATACTAACTAACATTCTCATTACTTTTGTGTTACTTTTATGCCCCGCGAAATAAAAATTGGTAAAGATGGTCCATTTTGCCCCGTTATTCCCTACAGTATACTATCTAACATTCTCACTATTTTTATGTTCTTTTTATGTCCTGCGAAATAAAAATTGGTTAAAACAGTCCATTTTGCCCCACCGGACCGGACAAAATAGTTGGTGTAGAGTCCCCTCTACACCAACTAAAGTTATCGTGCCCGTCTCCTGTGCTGACACTTCACCCTCCTCGGAATTCATATCCTGTAAATCGAGCTCCTCAGCCCCATCGCGAGGGTTCGATGCCGGGCTTTCGTCCTCGCGCCCCTGGACGTGCTTAATCCGAGGTCCTTCTGTTTGTTGTTCTATTCCAATGTATATCCTGGATGTATGTTTGCCCATAGCCGTTCGTTCATCCCGGCGCACCCCCTGCGCCCTATGCGAAACCGCGGCCTCGATTGGTTAATATCCCGCCTCCCGGTATCGTTCCGTCCTGATAGCCAATCAGGCTACGGCCGCGACGTTCATTTGTTTTGCGGCTCGTGTTCCTGGCGCCCGAGAGCCCCGACGTTCGGCTCTCGCAATATACCCAGGCTCACTATCCAATTTTCTTCGCGAACGATCGATTCCCCAACTGCTGCGGCATTCCAGCCGGAAACCAGCGCTATACGGACCGCACACGCTATCCTACGTTTGCAACCGACTGTGTGCTCTCCGCGACGCGGAGAGAGCCCGCGAATTCTCGCCTCGCCTGCTTCGCCGGCATATCGCGGGATATGAGAAACAACGTGACTAATGGCAACGGTTGCATCGGACGAATTAACCCTTGCTTCATAGTTTCCGAGCCTTCGGGAGGTTGAACGTAACTCGGAGTTATAACTAACGCGCGTCGGAGGAGCTCGTGTGCCGCAGTAGTTACACCCGGCGCTCGGTCGGACAAGGCGCTCGGTCTCGTTACCGAAGTCTCAGGCGAGACGAGCTCCGGTTAGGAGCGGCGCAAGTATCGCGCGAGTTTTCGCGATAGTTGGGCAAACGTTGGGAACTCTTCGGTGGGCCAATTGGCAAAATAAATGTATTTCTTTTTGACGGTGTAAAAAAAGTAGGGAGCCTGGAATCGAAGGGTCGAATATTGGAAAAGATTGCCGGACTAATGACGGGATTTTTCTTGCGAATTAATTAAGATACTTCGGTAAGTTTTTAGAGTTTGCAAGTGGGTCAGTAAAATCGTTGAAATAAAACGACTTTCTTTTCAGCCTTAAGAAAAAAGTTATGAGATTTGGATTTAAAGGGTCTACATCGAAAGACCGTCGAGGTTGGTCGTTCCTCGACGATAGTACAGTAAATTCAATGCACCGGTTTTTGCATAAAAACTTCCTGTCCGGTGCATTGAATTTACAAGTTTTTTAACAGTGTAAGGAAAGAAAAAAACGTTCTTAATACCAAAGCGAAGCCCGGGCTGAAGGACTCGGGTCGACGACCCTTTGTCAAGCTGTATAATTATCGTCAGGTACAAAACTAATATAACATGACAACTGTACAAACATTCAGCATTGGCAATAAATTTATTTTACTACTACTAATACATGAACAACTAAAATGTAAAATCCTGAAATAAGGTGAATGAGGCCGAAGGACTGAGGTCGATGACCCTTTCAAGCTGTATCATTATCGTCAGGTACAAAACTAATATAACATGATAACTGTATATACCCAGAAAAAAAAATTATTTGACGGCCACCCTTTATTACGTTTAAGTAAAATATTTATTTGATTTAAATAAATACTTATTCCATTTAAGTAACTATTTACTTAATTTAAATGAATATTCATTAACATCAAATAAATATTTTACTTAAACCAAATAAACAGTGGCCGTCAAATACATTTTTTTCTGGGTGTCAACATACAACATTGGCGATAAATTTATTTTCCTACTACTAATACACGAATAACTAGAATCCCAAAATAAAGATAAACCTCAGCAAGTAGTGAAGGTCGGTTCAGTTCAGACGTTCGCCGTTCCAGCGCTAACCGGATCGAATGAAACACCTATGCAGGCGAATTGGGTGCACCGTTTGACAATGGTGAGGGTGCATCGAGGCGTGAAATATTGGTTTAGTGGGCAAATCGATTTTCTCAGCTGCTCCTAATCTGGCCTTTTGTATTATTAATCATTCGGCGTCTTTCCGTCCGGGTACGCGAAAGCGAAACGCTTATACCACTCCCAACCCATCCGGCACAGTCAAGTGGAAGCCTTCGGCGGTCGACCCTAATCCACGAAAGCTCGGGGTGGGCAGGTGTACTCTCTCACCGCCTGTAGCGCAGGTGTCGCTTTAATTGGAAAGTGCGCGACACGCGAACCCTCCTGAATTACCAATAAACCTTGAATTACCATAGCAACATTTTTCATTTTGTCTTTCTTATACCTTGACCACATTTTAGCATTTATTGTAACGTATCCTGGGTCGAATTCGCCGGAGATTATACACCCGAGAACATCAACTTTACTCTGCCCAACGGAGCGTTTCTCGTCCTCCGGCGTGCTTTATCTTGAATAATGGAAGCTTCGCCAAAGCTCGCGACGTCGTCCGACTGCGACGGCGACGACGCCTGACGTTTTTGCTATAACGGGTTCCTCGTGCTCTCGCCCCCTCCCGGAGTGGAGAGGAGAGACCGAGGACTCCATACAACGGGGCGGGGAGTTAACGCGAGGCTTATGCTAATCCCGAGCGAATATTCCTGTGCTGCTAGCAGTGCGGGACGGACCTGACCGGCTAGTCTCGGAATTCCCGATAGGAATTATACCGCGAGCACTCTCGTGACACACAAACGTTTCGGTTACTTCAATGCGCGGGTGGGGTGTGTGGGTATTTGGCTCGGTGAGGATTTCCGATCGATGTATACGCCGAAGAAAGTTATCGCAGTGCGAGGCGGAAAGGTAACGAACTTAAGGAAAGGCTAAACTCCTCTCTCTCTGGCTCTCACGGAAACCCCATGGCGCCGTCTCTCTCTTACCCGAGGAACCGCAGTCTGGGTTTAGACTGCGGAATCGCCTTAAAGGGAAGTGGAAGAGCTGTGCGTGCGAGAGCGATACTTGCAATTTTCGAATTAACTTTATTCAATGGGACTTTTTTTTTTTTTTTGAGAAAAAAATCAATTTGGGCCGGATGCGAAATTACGGTGCGCATCCAGCTCGAATTTGATTTTTCCTCAAAAAACAATTAGCACCCTTGAGAAAAGTTCATTACAGTTGTCATTACCGACCGCGGTATTTCACTTCCCCTTAAGGGGACCAGCAGGTTTGGCGGCCCGAAAATGCAGTCACTTTAGATTGGGTGTGACAAGGCTACAATAAAATGTACACACTTTCTCTTATGGTAAGCATGTATGTCAACATTATTAAGTATAAAAATGAATTTACAAAATTCTGGTATTATTTATAACAAAATTGTTATTGCCTTTTGTACTAAACAAGGACTTTTCACTTATTACGACGATTTCGGTAGGATTACCGAAACTATAAGAGAAAAGCTGTTCCCAATCCCATTTTTTATCGATTGAAACTAAAAAAAAAAAAATTATTTGAAAAGAAGCACACAATGGCGAGCTAAAAATTAACATTTTTTATGTTTTTGTTTTGTTTTCTAGTATTATTAGTATTAGTATCGTCATTGTCTGAATGTTGCTTGAAAATATATTTTTTTAGGTTCAATCGATAAAGGAAGGTATTGGGCACGACCTTTGTCTTATATCATGGTAATAAGTGAAAAGTGCTTGTTAAGTACAAACAGCATTAGCAAGATTGTTATAAACAATATCAGCATTTTTAATGAATTGTCCTACTTAATGATGTTGACATACACGTTCACCATAAGGAAAATTGTAAAAATTTTGTTGCAGCCCTGTAATAAACAATCTAAAGTGACTGAATTTTCGGTTGGCCAAACCTCCCCAGTAATGAGAACTGTAATTAATTTTTTTTTCAACCTTACCGACCATTTCGTTAACAAGCAAATAGTCAGCAGCGGTGAAAAAAAAATATTAATTACAGTTTCTGTTACCGACCGAGCCCGGGTTGATGCATACGTTTTCCTCAAAAGGTTTTACATTTTTTATTTTAGCACTCACTCGACCGGTGCGGAGCGGTCCGAGCTCCACAATCGCGACCGTGGCTCGGTGCACGCGAACGGCGAGACGTAACCGGGCCATTTTTGACGAAGCATTTTCTCTCGCGGCACCGAGCCCGCGTAGGGCAGTTATAAATAACGCGGTGAGTATTTTTCAACGTCGTCGAAAGGCGCGGTGGACAGGAGGGCTGAAAGAGGTGAGACCCGAAGTGAATAGGCGGAGGTGGGAGTAAAAAAAATAATATAAAAACACAACACCGGAGTTCAACCCAGGAAGGCATCGCGTACTGTCCATTGATTTATGTGCCGCGTGCACTCAGCCGCTCGGATATACATGCACGTCCAGAGAGGGGGGAGAGAGAAAGGACGGGCCAGACAAGCTCCGTTTAAACTGCGAGAAAAAGCTCTAAAATTTATTATCTGTTAATAGAAAGCAATTTGTCCGGTGCGGACGAGAGAGCGCGTCGAACGAGTTTGTCGTGAACTTTTTTTTTACAATTTTTTTTTTTTTTTTTTTTTTTTCGAATGAGAACGTCCGAAAGGATTCGTCGATGTGCGAAGCCCTCCTTCGCGCCATCGCTCACGCCAATTCTCACCGACCATTAGCATCCGGTATAGCACAGTGCTATATGTTCCCTCGGCAAACTTCATCTACTCCACTCGCTCTTTTTTCCCTTTTATTTTTCATGTCACTGTAACGCGAGAGAGGGTTGTCGGAACTCGGAATCCCGTTCCGCGAGCTCTTAAACGACCCACTTATCATCCCTCCATTATCATTCCCCATCGTCGTGTTCCGACATCACTTCTTTTTAACGCTTCTCTTTCGGCTCTCAAAATATGATTTATTCGCGTTTAAAAAGCCAGTTTTTTTTTGTTGCAGTTATACTCTTTGCCGTTATTGTTATTGGAATAATGGTGAAATAACAAGTGCGCGAGCTTGAGTATTCGTTGCGGTTGTGCGGGAGCGCATCTCGAGTAAACCGGACCGTAGTATGTACGCGGTTAATACTCGCGTTGGTTATATCCGGAAGATATATTGAAGCGATTCCGGTTCACCAGCTCTGGGCGAAGAGGGGGAGGGAGAGGAGAAACAGGGGCGGAGATCGGAGAAGCGGAGTGCTGTGTCCAGCCTTAATTAAATTTTGGTCGATTAATGGCCGGAAGTCTAATACGCTTCCATGACAATGGACCACTCTATCCGTACGTTATATAAATTCCAATAAACGGTCACTGCGTATTCAAGCCCGGGGAAAGAGATTGAAAAAAAGGGGTAAAAAAAAGCTCGTACACGCAGTCGAATTTTTTGCCTCGACGGTTATACAGTGCTTGGTAACTGTGCAAAACGGGAATATAAAGCGGTGGAACGGATATAAACCCGGGCAATGTAAGAGGAGCAAAGCGCAATGAAAGTGTGAAAAGTGCCGCGGGGCATTTCCGATACCTCGCAAAATAGCACTCGGCCAGAGGCGCCGACGGGAAATCTGGGACTCCTCGAACGGATTGGAAAAAAATCTCTCGAGCCCTCTCCGCTCAACGAGCTCGAGCTACCCGAGAGGGTGTCGGGGAACTCGGTGAATTAGAAGTAATATATTCGACCGCGCGCGCCGCACTTAAAATTTATTGCTAGCATTTTTTTTTTTACGTAGGGAAGGAGAGTAAGTATCGTGATCTAAATAAAAATTCACCGTCAAAGTATGGTCCAGAATCTCATGTTTTGCAGGCCTTAAAATACAAAACGGAGGAAAGCAGCGTCTGTCCGTTCGCCTGTCGAGACATTGAGAATTATGTGGACAGACGAACAGTCGGACGGAATACTATAAAATTTTGGAAAATTGGTGATTTGTTTGTTGGTTTGGATGTTTGTCCCCCCGTTGGGGATTTGTTTATTGGTTTGGATGATTGTACCCCCATTGTGGATTTGTTTGTTGGATAAGATGTTTGCCCCCCCCCCTCATTGTGGATTTGTTTGGATTGGAGGTTTGCGCCCCCCCCCCTCCCCCACCCCCCCATTATGGATTTGTTCGTTTTGGGTGTTTGTCCTTCCCATTGTGGATTTGTTTGTTGATTTGGGTGTTTGTCCTTCCCATTGTGGATGTGTTTGTTGGCTTGGATGTTTGTCCCGCCCCCCCCCCTTCGCCCAGCTGGGCCCCCCTTTCGGAGAAGCTGAAGCCCCCTCCCCCGCGCTGGTTTTTATCGCATATAGAATGGATTTCGAAATTCCGAAATTGCATTCCATATGCTATAATCTCGAAATTCCGAAATTGCATTCCATATGCTACAATCTCGAAATTCCGCAATTTCATTCTATATGCTATAATCTCGGAATGACGATTTTTATAGAATATGGAATGGATTTCGGAAATCCGAATGACATTCCATATGCTATATTTGCAAAAACTCGATTGACATATCATATGGAAAGGAGTTCCAAATTGGAAAATTCCATTCTGTATAGTATGGATTTCCACATGCCATGAACCACGCGATCCATGCGAGCGCGCAGAGCTCGCGAGCCAACGCAACCACTAGTACTCTATAACGCGTGAAAAACATTTTTAATGTGCCGAAGGTCTTTACAAGATACCAAAAAAACTAAAAAAATAAAAAAAACATTCCAAGCAATTTGATGCACGTATGTACGAGAACTCTTTCAAGGGTAGTCAAGAATACTCCTGGCAATTTGGTGCACACGGCTTGTTTTCTTCTTCATTCCATTGTCTCCCTTACTCCGCCTCATTCTTAATTAGGAACTGCTCCGCTTCCCGTTCCGCGGTTCTCCTTGGCCGCGCGAGACTCTGTTCATGCGCGAAACCTTGGACAATTGTCCTCACACATAACGAGCCTAAAGATCCGCGCGACTAGACCAGGCGTGAATGTATGATTACCCAGTCTCGTTATCTTTATTTTTTGCCTTTTTAGCCAAAAGCAAAAAAAAAAAAGCAGCTGTCCGAAAGTACCCTCAAAGCTACAGCCGTCGAAGTTACGTGGCGCTCCTCGCGTCCGGCACGCCCGTCGTGGCCGATTAGACGTAAATTTAATGCACGCATTTGGGTCACAGGGTCGCAGTTGTGCCGGACAACCCGGCGCTAGTTTGTAACTCGAGTATATCGCTGCTGGCAATGGCACTAAGAAGTATATGCGCTCTCGGGCGGTGATTCGTGATCACAGTCGCGCCCATGCGGCTGTGCACCATCGCGATACACAAGCGCGCGCGGACGGAGGACACGTATTATCAACTCGGTTGCCATTTACGGCCCCGGGGGTTCGTGCGCAATATAGCACATAGGGGCACAGAAGGGTTGCGCGTACCGCACGTAATAAGCTTATGCAGAGTCAATATAAGGGAGTCCCCCGGGGTCAATCGCGACCTCTCACGAAAGCCCTGCCCGCGAGTCTGTCTAAAGCCCGGCTATTACTGCTCGATCCCGCTAAGCCTCGTCCACAATGGCCCGTAACCTTCGCGATAAAGAGGCTCTCCGGTGACTCTCGACGGTGAGATCGCCTGATCAGGCTGACCAAAAAAAAAATTAAAAAATACATTTTTTTTTTCTGATGCAAGCATTATGTAATGATCCATTGGATTGACAAACAGGGTAATGCATCGATGATCTAGTCAACGCGCTCGCTGGCACGTAACTCTCCGAGCCGAGCTATCTCTCTCTAACTCTATCACCCATTATTCCACTTCCGACTGTTCGTACGTTAATTAATCGTATCAATTATTCACCGTACGAACAAAAGCCTTATTCCCCGGAGGGCTTCGTTATACGGCCGGGCTTTAAACATCCAGCGGGCTGCCATCGAATCGCCGTTTTGCCGTGATAAACCGAGAGTATCGCCGGGCGTTGCGTCGAGAATTCCGCGGAGAATTTCTTTTTTTTTCGTCGCTTCGAGACATTTATTGACGGGACGTGCCGGTGACAAATTAACCGTGAAATTTTCACCGGTTTTGCGGGTGAACTGTGGGTGAAACGCGGTCGCGAAACGACGATGTCGTGATTGACGCGTGGCCATCGGGACTAATGGGGAGAGCGGTGGAGGGCCTCGATCGTCATCGTCGTCGTCGTTGGCCCGTCGAGCCGACCAAACGGCGGTGGAGCACTCTCTCTTCTCCGATTTGGGGACGTCAAGCGTCACGGGAGTAACGCGATCAACGATGTTCGACCAGAGGTCCGCGCGTTCCGTTACCGCGGGGACCGAGACAGGACCTAACCCGATGTTCCGAACAGCCGAGAACCACAGGGCCACATGCCGCGGCTCACCGCTGGATAACAATACAGCGGTTAAACTCACGGCGAAGTCAACCACCGGGCAAAGTAATCAGGGATGATCGCGGCCCGATATTCGAACAAATTATTACGTTAATAATAATTATAATAATAATAATGATGATGATGATATAGTCAGTCCTTGAGTAGGGCTGTACAGATAGGCCGGCCTAGCCGGCTAAAATATCGTATCCGGCTAATGGGCTTTATAGTTTGGCCGGTTAAACAGTTTTAGCCGGCTACACTATTTTAGCCGGCTAATCCGTTTTACCCGGCCAAGCTATATTAGCAGGCTAAGCTAATAGACTTGGAATTTTTTTACGAATTTTCATTTTATTTTTTCTAATGTTACCTGCAACGTATTCCGAAGTATTTTCGTCCACTGAACATGAATCCACCGACCTGGCACCGCGGGGCAAAACGGGATAATGGGACAAAACGCAATTTTCCAACAACTTTTGGATAGAGACGATGGTGATTCGTGGAGCCAAACGGGTTTGAAAATTCGGATGTATCGTTGGGACAAAATGGGGCATCCAAAAGTTATTGGAAAATTGAGTTTTGCCCTCACTGTCCCGTCTTGCCCCGGTCTCCCCTACTCACAGATGCTCGCTCAGGTGCTCACTCGGACACTCACAGATACTCACAGATACTCACGGATACTCACACATACTCACACATACACACTGAAAGAAGGATCTAGTAAAAATTGCCAATCATCTAAGAATTTTTTTTTATAAATCCTGTGCTTCCTACCATAGGTGTCGTCCTAGCGCCGCACTAATATGTGCTATGGTAGCTCCCAAGCGATATAGTAATTCTTACTAGATCATTCTCTCAGTGCTCATTTCAGCTTCTCTCGTACTCACAGATACTTACAGACACTCGCAGAGATACGACGAGCGCGCGAAGCGCGCGAGCCAACATAACCGCTCGTAATAACAATAAGTCATTAATATTATTACTATTATTAATATTATTATTCTAATGATTGATAATCTTTCAACGGCAGCCGACTGCGCTTTTTCAATCACGTAAAATTCAGAGGCGGCGAAAAAAACAAAACGAGATCGCATCGCTAATTAGTACGTTAATAAGTCGTGTTAATCAATCGATCCACCGCTGCAAACGGCTCCACAGTTGCAGCGACAGCGAAAGCTTGATAATTAGTCTGCGAAGGAGACGGAGAGCGTCGCGTTTCCGAGCGAGAGCTATAACATCTGTCTGAGGCTGTTATAGAATCAGTGCCTCGTCGGAGAGACGAGTCTCCGTGAAAATTCTATTGCGTCCCTGTTGCCTTCTTCCTTTTCTCCTCCTCCCTTCTCACCCACATTTTTCCCCATTCTCTTTTTTTTTTAATTCACTCTTCCACGAGCTTCGTTAGCATTTTTTTTTTTTTTTTTTTTTTTTTTTTTTTTTTTTTGTCAGCGAGAAATTTCATTGGGTTCGGTAATCCGGAGGTGTTATGCACCCGCGGAAGTACATTCTCCTGTCCGGCGGAGGGCGGAGGTCGGACGACGAAACGGTAAGCCCGGGGTGGGGGAGGGAGAGCGGGAGAGCGGCCGCGTATCGCGCGCCCGCTTCCCGATTGTCAGCCGTGCGATTAAACTGTCGATAACACTGTGCAAGAGCTCGGGCTTGTAGGTGTAGGCGCGGAATATCGGAGGGACAGCGACGGAAACGTCGACAATCGCGGCACCCGATGACGCCCCTGCCCCCCCCCCGCGCCCCGGACCGCCCCCGGCGGCGCTCTTTGCCGGCCAGTTGATTAACGAGCCTCGTTAAGCCCGCGAGATTCTAATTAGTTTTCTAATTAGCGTTATTATAATTAAGCGAAGAGCGAGGGGGCGGTCCGCCCGGGGGCGGGAGGGTGAGGGGTGGGTGGGGGGGGGGGGGGGCAGTGTATATGGAAGAGTTCGAGCGAAGTACCATCTTCGCGAGCAGTCCATACGGTGTCTCTTGTATTCCACGGGGCGAAGTATACGTCCCGGCGAATTGCGAACCGAGAACCACTATTGCGCTGTAGTGCCGAGAAACTTCGGGTAATAATTAGTGATGGTAATGTAAAATATGCGATTGCGGTTGAATCTAATGAGAGAGTTGGATTCTCGCTTTGTTAAGATTGCGTCCCAATGTGCGGTGAAAAAGTTTCGCGCTGGGGGAATGGAAGGTTTGGCCCAATTCGGCCGGATAGGGGGTTGTTTTGGTTGAGAGCCGCTGGTTTTAATGCAATGGTAATGTAAACCAACGGTGGCGAAGGCGGTGGTGCAACGTCGACGTCTCTGACCCTCGAGGGCTCTTCGGACACTGTCTAGTGCACAATGTGCACAACGGACGTTGGTTGGGTCGCGAGAGTGGGGCATGCAGTGGCATTGTGGGTTAGGGCTGGGATCTGCACGCAAGTATCCGGAGTTCGAATACTGTGCACCGGAATATTTTGCTGGGATTTTACGCGAACCCGGGTGGTCCGGATATCAACGTCGACCCTTTATTAGTTACGGCGCCTAAAAACACAGGGAACTGCTGCGGTAGCGCCCAAGATTGGCGCGCTACCGCAGCTGCGAATTATGAACGATGAGGGGCTAAAAACTGTAGGTCCAAAGTGTTTGTCCATTTAAACAGACGACTGTGTCGCCGATCAAACAAACGACTTCATTGCTGAAAGACGGCAAAAAAATTTTTCGCCAGAGCGGTCGCTTCAGCGGTCATTGGTGTGGTTAATTTTTGGAACAAAACAACCGTCGCTTTTAGGGTCGCTTCTTCGGTCGCTCAGTATGCCAGGGCAAGAATGGGGATATGGCTGTGGATTATGAGGAGCTAAGAACTGCAAGTCCAAAACTGTTTGCCCTATTTAAATTGGTTTGGACATTATCATTTAAAATGTAACTTTAAATTAAAAAAAGAAAAACTTCGCCAACTTAAGGCACTGAAAGGTAAGACTGGTGCTTTCTGCGACCTCCAGGTGATCCGAATCCCCACCTTGACCCTCTATAAGTTACAGCGCCCAAAAACGTAGGCAGCTGCTGCGGTAGAGCCCAATAATGGGGTGGATTATATCGATTATGAGGAGCTAAGAAGTGTAGGTCCAAACCTGTTTGTTCATTCTAATTGGTTTGGACATTACCATTTAAAATGTTTCATTAAAAAAAGAAAAACTTTGTCAACTTAAGGCACTGAAAAGTAAAACTGGCACTCGGCCTCTGGGCATTAAACCATAAGAGGGAAGAAGAGAAGAAGAAATGAGTACGCGCGAGAAAAGCGCCTAATGCCAGCGAGCGAGAATCGATGCAACGTCGCCTCAGCACACGGCGCACTTCCTCGCATTCATTAATTCTTCTTCTCCGTACTTGGCTAAACTAATCCGCTGTTTTCGCCTGTTACCTCGCATCCCGAAAGTGCAGACATGGCCAACTCTGTTTTACCGTGCAAAGCAAGCAACGGCGCGAAAGCGACGGGTTGCTGCTCGCCCGTCAGCAACGAGCCGGAGCTAGTTTTCCTACGCTCCGGTAATTACGCGGCGAAAAAATGAAAAATAAAATTTAAGGGGAATAAATAAGCTGGTTGCGAGGGCAAGAGAATGGGACTCGGGATTATTCGACCCTTTGATTCACTACTTTCGTCCCTTTTCTTTTTTTTTTTTTTTTTTTAAGAATCGTCGAGGAAATTAGTACAAGAAATTAAGGTCACCCGTTCTTTTTCTTTAAGTGGCCCCGACGATTCCAAGAAAAATGTATGTTTTATTTTTATTTCAATTTTTTATAAGCTATTGTCAAACCGTCGTTATTAGTCATAATTGTTTTCTTTATTTGTTCCAATGCTTCCAGCGCCTGCGAGAACGACGGACGAGGTATTGCTGGGCGAAGTGGACATAGCTGTGCGGGACGTTGACTCTAACGAGGTGACGACCAAGCCGTTCGAGAAGAAGTGCATAGTCGACGGAAAATCTTATTCTCACGCTCAGGCGGTAAGTTTTATGCATGGATGAGTATATACAAAAAAGAAATTTATATATATATGTATATACGTATATACATATGTATATCACTCTAGTCTATCTTTTATTTCTCTCCATTAAATTGTTTCGAATGAAAACGCGATATTCTCGAACGACCTGGTTTCGAAGAAAAATGCTGGATACGAACGCGAACTGCGCAGCGAAACGGACAGTTGTATGAGTTTGTGTACCGAGATTTTAAAAGGCACGGAACGTATATATAATTAGGATGCGATGTAGGTGGACAAACCTCCAACTTCGAAACTGTATTATTTTTTTCTTTGCAGCATTTTATCTATCTAACTGTGAATATATATATATATATATATATATATATATATATATATATATATATATATATATACACATAGTACGCCGAGCGCGGTAGCTTTTTTATTCGAGCGCCTTGAAGCCCAAGGCGAGAATCTGCGACACACGTACGCTGTATGTACTTCATCAACCGAGGGAATAGCGCGGATAAAGTATCGTCACTCCGTGACAACTTTCGAGACTCTCTCCTCGCCTCGTTCTTTACGACCAAACTTAAACCACCTTCTCATTCCGTATATCATACGTCGCAAAAAAAAGGGGTGAAGAGATGAATATTTTTAATACTATAGAGAGGGTTATACTGTGCGCGTGTCGGGGACGCGTGAATTCTTTGCATCTTGTTTTGACGATACGAATTCATACACGTGAGGGTCTCCGTCGTTCGCCTGAAAGGAAAAACCGAACGCGGGGCGAAGTGGCACGCGCGCACGTGTATAAATGAAAGCCGTTGGGAGATGAAAAAAAAAAAAGAAACTCAAAAAAGGGTTGCGGTGAAATGGAAGGGGTCGAGAGGCTGGCGACACCTGAAAGCCTCGAAACTTGAAAGGCTCGGTTATCATTATCATTATCTCGTTACTATGTATATTATATCCGCATAGAATTGAGAAACGAGGTGGTAGATATATTTTTTTTACCTCATCCGCAGATGCCTTACTCATTTGCGAGGCTTAAGATTTTTTTAAAAATTCCTAATTACGCGAACTTCATTGAATGTACTAATTAATTAGTACATTCAATGAAGTTCCTTTGAATGCAGCTTTGCATTAAAAAAAATGTATCTTGTTAAAAAAAAATATCTTCCATTTCGACTGTTATTATTATGATTGTTGCTCTGCGTTCAGGTATCTTACGACGCGAATTCCCGATGCATATGCGTCGCCGGCAATGTTTACTGTTTCTGGCACGGGCTGCCGCCGACGACCGAGAGCCCCGCCGATGACCGCAACGACGACGAGGACGAGGAATTGAGCTCGACCGAGGCGACCTGCGGGGACTCGAGCCTGCCTACCGAAATCGTCGACGAGTCGCCACCCCCCGCTCCTGCGGGCGGCGACGATTTATCGGACGTCTACAAGAGTATCGATCGCGAAAGATCCGAGAAGATCGACGACGAAGACGATGACTCGATCAACGACGACAATCGAGCCCAAGATGTCGGGTCAGATGAAAGCACCGAAAGTATCGCGACTACCGTCAGAAACAATTCACCGACGACTCCCGTCTCTTGTGTCGTGCTGGGTACGTTTTATCAAACGTTGTATAATTGTGATTATAATTGTAACTACGCTAGGACCTCGATTTTTGCGCCCTCGGTTTCCTGAACAGTTCCCACCACGGAGCGAATGTCGATCGGCGCGGCAAGCTATGGGATCGACAGTTAGTATGGGCGGGGCATGCGCAACCTCGATTTTTGTAGGTGTGCTGCGGAGCCAGTCCTGCCGCTGCGAATGGACTCGAGGTCCTAGTGTATAAGTGAGATTATAAGTGTAATTACAAGTGTAATTATAAGTGTAATTATAAGTGCAATAATAATTGTAATTATAATTGTAATTACAATTGTAATTATAAGTGTAATAATAATTGTAACTAACGGTTTTGTTGGCTGTCTGAGTATCTGTGAGTATCAGTGTGAGTGTCCAATTGACCTGAACTTTATTATCATGTAGATTATAATCTACATAATAATCATAAATACTCGCAGATGCTCACAGTTACTCACAGTACCTCACACAGTACTGCGAACGAGCAAGGCAACATCCCCGCTAATTGTAATTATAATTGTAATTGAATTATAATAACAATTATTATTATGATTTCTTATTGTTGTTCTTCTTTTTAATTGCAGATAGGACATATCGTGTGGGTGAGGTCCTCCCACACAACACCGGAAACTGCGTGGAGTGCAGCTGCGGGCCCGAAGGTCACGTGGTTTGCGCGCCGCGCGATTGCGTCTCGATAGTGCCACACCGGGACTACAGGGAGGAGAGCTTTCAGATTCCGGTAGCCGGTGATCTGCGAGGTATCGACGAGAATTTCTAGAAGCTCGAATCCCGTGGGAAATCTTACTAACGAGATAATATTGCGAGGTGTACGCGGATGCCGAACGTGGGGGGAGGCGAGACGACAGGATATACATATCGGCTGGAATTTTATTTCCTCGATATCAATACCGCGTTAAAGTAGTGGGTAAAGAATATGATGTGAGAAACGAGGAACAAGTTTTTTTTTAATTATCGGGCACGCGGCGCGTCATATATCTTATCCCGTTCAATAACGTGCCTTCGTTTTTATTTTATATCACACGCACACATACACACAAACACACTCTCTCTCTATCCCCTTAAAGTCTCCGTATCTGTACGTGTTTTACTTTTGACGACAATCGACGCGTGCCCGTGCCGAGATCGATAGGAGTAAAAAAAATGTTTTTTTTTTTTTGTCAAATTAGTGCATAGTTTTTCTATATGCCGAGAGCGATATATCGACATGTCCAGAATCGAATCAAAAAAATACAAACACAAACACACACACAGAATGTTTTAAAGTTGTATCGACCGTGAGCGTAGATCGTAGAATTTTCATACCTCGATTTGTTGCGTAGAGGACCTAATTACAACGGCCTATACCAATACAAAGGAGACAAAGGAAGAGAAAAAAAAGTTAAGGAAGAGACGCATATCCCTACGGCCGCACACGATTTTTATCGTGAAAATTTATCAGTACCACGAGGCCTCAAAGTTTCACATCACGACGCGAACGTTTTATCAAAAAAAAAACAAACAAAAAACTAAAAAAAATTCGCGTCTTTTTTAGAGCCACGTATAGTTGTATATCCTAGTTATTTCATATCACGTATCGTTGCTGACAATGACAGAATATAAAATATTAATATGAAAGACTGTAGATGATCGAGTTTTATCCACAATGGTTAACGTGAAAATAGTATAAAACCACCGACCTTACTATATAATACCTTGAATTATATATATAAATGAGTAAATATTAATTCAACAACGTTAAATGAATAACCCAAGTCGGCATGCACAATATACGATAAATATATATCATAGATATATAAACGATATACAAACTATATACACATACCTACGACTTGATATATCAATTGAATACCAGGAACCAATTATCGAAAGATCACGCGCGCGCGAGACGTACGTTTTAACGCGCATTAAAAAGAAATAATAATAATTGAACATAATCAATGAGACACGTAGGGATAGAATGTGTTTGACTAAGATTTCCAGAAAAAAAAAAGAAACAAAAAGGAAAATCGATAGTCGATTACCGAGATTTTTGAGTAGCACAAAAAAAATTATTGACATGAGTTTAAAGTAAAAGGAAAAATTCGACGACGAGAGAGAATTGTTGGTAGATAACAAACGCACTGTCTCGTTTAAGGTATAAGTGTGAAAAAATAAAATAAACAATTGGGACGCCGTGCGATGACAGACGCGTTCGTCTTAAGATTTACATAGTAGACTCGAATGTGATATATATTATACACCCGAGAGATAATTTTGTCTATGAACTTACCAGTCCTGCAAGTGACGTGAATACCCTCGCTGAATTAGACGCAGGCGGGCATTCATCGATGAACAGAATAATCGTTGTGCACCACGGGACCATAAGTGGCTCCAAGGACCGGATACGGCGTTGCATTCTTTCGTTAAGGTTCGATTTGTGTAACGATCTCGTACGTCTTCCAGTCATCACAAAAAAAAACAATTAAAAAACAGTTGTCTGTTCACACGAAATCAACGAGATCTCGTGATTTTTATTCCGACGACGACGAGACACGATGTAATCAGAATAAAGGATGATATCACGTTCCACTCGAAATTTCACTGCGCTACACTTTTTTTACCCTTCATTCACTGAACAATAAAGATCCCCCTCCCCACATTTATTCGCACTACAAATTCCGCGAACTTTCTTCTTTACACTTCACCGAACGACACTTGAGATTTTACGATACATCTTTCCGACACTCTAAATTTCGATATGTTTTATTTAACACTTTACCGAACGACACTCGAGATTTTACGATACGTTACGCCGACCTTTTATTGCATTGGGCCGACACATTCGTGAATTTAAGTTTGTCGCGTGCGACTGTTCGCTTCAAGTCCTTTGTTGCCATTTTGCGGCACATGTTTATTCAGTTTACATTCAACCCGCCATTTTACCTTCAATTGTGCACGTTCACTGATTTTAACGCTATTGTTTATCACTGATATGCTCGACGTCGAGTTGAACAATTATCTCACGAATATGCTGGTTAATTACGCAGATAAACTCACGCTATTATGCTGTACGACTCCACAGAAACGAAATTTCAAACGGTCACCGGCGAGGCTTGTTCCTACCGGTTACCACGGTTACGGAACGTTATCTAATCAGCCAGGTTCGATCTGCGCAGAATCAAAAGGGTTTTCGGATCGAGCGGTAGCTCGCTCTGCCGGCGAAAGTGCAAACAGTGCGAACTTGCTCAGCTACTCCGCAATGCACTCGTTGACAAACGCATTCTATCTGTTTTTTGTTGTTGTACATAAAGTATAAATAAACATTATTAATTATCCACGAAATTATCGATTAATGCATTTCAACAAAGTTTTCGGAAAATAAATAAATAAATCATTTATCTATAAAACTAAGCGTATCGAGTTTTTGTTATCCCCTTCATTCGCGACAATCGGGTTGATCATCCGTCAAAAGTGTCCTTGCAATAAAAAAAAGTTGCGCGTCAAGCGCATCTCAACGTCCAGGAAATTCCTCGTCGCTACGATAACGAATTCTACGCGAATCTGCGATGACCGACGAGTGGGCAAATTGTATCATAAATTGAATTGCATAACGCGCTAGTCGTCGGCGACCGCATAACCTCAATATCTCCACGGTTTAATGTTTATCTCTCGCGCGGACTGGAATTGAGGTTTTCCGGTTATCTCGTCGTGTGTCCTTCAACGCGATTTCCGCGCTCCGACCGCGGCGAATAAAATTCATTAGATAAAAACCGCGAGAGATTAGACAGCTCGAACACGCGTGTGCCGTCGTAGTTCCGCCGTTGCGCTTTGTCGTCACTCCGCTAAAGTCGTTCGCAAAGCTTTCTCGTCGACCGAGACGATAAAAGTAGCCGCGATTCCACATCCTCGCCAGTTCCTCGCCTATCGCCTGCGAATAGTACTCAGAATTGAGTTTACGGCAGATTTAAGAATCGGTCATGGAGACGCAGCCTTTCGGAGACCTGGAAGACCTGTACTCCAAACTGGAGGATCTTCCTCGATGGCCGGAAGTGGCGGAGCTAAGAGAATGCACCGAGTACGTTTACGCGGGGAGGCAGGCCGACGTTGGGGCTGGCGACTTGACGAGGCTGGACAGAGACGCGAAGCCCAGAACTATCGTCTGTCACGACATGAAAGGGGGATATCTGGAGGACAGGTATACAGCGAAAAGTCACAGATTCCAGTCGAGAGTCGGAGCAAGGGTCGGAGGAAAATCTGACGCTATTTAATTTTCAAAGATTTATCGACGGCTCTACGGCGCACGAGTCTTATCTGTTCTATCACTGGAGCGTGGTTGATATATTTGTCTACTTCAGTCACAAAACGGTGACCATACCTCCGTATGGTTGGATCAACGCGGCTCATAAACACGGAGTCAAAGTGCTGGGAACGGTAATAACCGAGCGCAATGACGGCAAGAAAGTCTGGGAACGTGTACTGTCCAGTGGAGAGGAGACACAAAAATTTGCGGATGCTCTCATACGACTGGCTAAATTCTACAGATTCGAGGGTTGGCTGCTAAACGTCGAGAACGGTATAGACGAGGGAAATGTCGATAAATTGATTTATTTCGTGAAATATCTTAGAGACGGTATTCGCGCGGAGATCGACCAATCGGAAATTATATGGTACGACAGTGTCACCCACGACGGCGAATTGAAATGGCAGAATGAACTGAACTCACACAACAAGTAAGCTATGATTTAATTCTTCCTCTACCTGTGGACTCAGTTTATTTAGCTGAGTGCAAGTAGATATTATTTAATCTTCCTAGATGCAAAATTCGACCAGTACCGAAAATTGTAATTCATTTAATGTATTATTGTATATCATGTGATTATAGTTTTTGTTACCGACTGAGCCATGGTTAGACGCGAGGAAATTTCGCATAGATCAAAATGTGCAAGGTGATGCTTGGTTTTTTTTTTCTTCAAACAGTTTTCCTGTGGTCGTTTTTTGTACGTGTAGCCAAGTGTCAGTAGCTACGATGTAATCTTCCGAGGTCGCGATTAATGGGACGATGCGAAGCAGACTCGACCAGTAAGAAAAACTGTAATCCATTGAAGGTAACAATAAATGGATTACAGTTTTTGTTACCGACTGAGCCGGGCTCAGGCGGGCGTAGATTTCGCATCTTTCGAAATCTGCAAGATTATTCTTGATGTTCTTTTTTTTTGTAAATCTCTTTTCGTCTTTCAGTCGTTTCTTCGACAGTTGCGACGGTATATTTCTAAACTACAATTGGTCAGACACGAGTTTGGAGAACAGTCGTAAGATTGCGGAAAAGACCAACAGGGTCCGCGATGTTTACGTCGGCTTGGACGTTTGGGGCCGCGGCTGCCCCGGAGGCGGTGGTTTCAATTCGGCTCACGTAAAAAAAAAGATTTCTATCATCAAAAACTGAACCGACCGCTCGACGCGCGCAAACGGACGTTCAAGGATAATGTCTTTTTTATAGGCCCTCGAGAGGATACGAAAACAGGAATTGTCCGTAGCTATATTCGCTCCGGGTTGGACTCATGAGTATTTCGGTCCCGAGACGTTTCACAGAATAGAGGATATATTTTGGGCCCAGTTGCTGCCCCATCTGTACATTCACGTGCCGATATACGACAAAGAGATCTTCGCTACTTCGTTCTGTCGCGGCGCTGGACCGAACTATTACCGTCTCGGTCAGGTAGAGCTCGAAAAATCTAAACAACTAACCTACAAATGAATAACGATGTTTTCGATAGAACAAAAATTTACGCGTTACTCTTCCGACTTGCACCCTAACAGCTGGAGTCGAAAGTATCACTGGAGAATGGGGTATCCGCGGTCAGCCCGTTTTACAATTTGTCGATGCAAAAGCCACAGATATTGGCGCCGGGATTGCACTTGAAATTTACTTACATCGACATTCCACCTCCCGCCGAGTCTCAGGACAAAAATCTACCGGCCCAAAAACCCGAGTGTACATTCGAGACTCCTTTCGAGATAATGAAGGTAACCGGCAAACGAATCGTCTTTTTCGCCAAAACTCTGAGCGCCCCGATTAATTGCACGGAATATTGCGACGAGTACTCGTACGATGGCGGTAACTGCTTGAGACTCATCACCGAAGACATGACGCTCTACCATCGGTGAGTATTTTACGGATAATAAAAAGATAGAAAAAAGATACGTACACGCTTGCGATGTCTCAATGGCTGACGCTGTGTGAAAACCTCGATACAAAGCACGCGCAGGCCGGCGACTGTATTAAGGTGAAGGTAGCAATGCTCGGCCGGTTAAGAGCACATCCAGATTCCAGCAGTTATTAGTTGGTCAAGAACACATGTTTTTGTGAAAATAACTGAAACCAGTGTCAAGCTGATGGTTTGTCGTTTTCAAAACACATCGATTGATTACAAAGAGATAAATATTTTTTAATTACGGAAGAAAATAACAACAAATGTACCAATGTACGGACGCAGTTTTTCGGCATAGATCACGAGAATTCTCAATTACGAACTCAACCAGTTCACATTAACTAAGACAATTTCTTTGCCATTTATTAATTAAATTCACTGAATAAATTATGTTTACGCGAAACAATACCGGAGATACGCTACGTAGAAATCTACCTTGATCGAACCGTACGATTATTGGATCGCGTATGTACACTGTAAAAATAAATTGTAAATTTAATGTACTGGAACTTGAAATGTGCTTCTATTACTTACATTAATCGAACATTACTGTATTTGTTTTGTAAAATAGAAATGAAAAATCTTTTGTCTGGAATTTATAAAAAATGTTGATTAAAAATAAAAATGTACTGCAAAGATTCAGAAACAGTTTCTGTAAAAAAGCTTCCAATGGCGTTCATTAATTAGTAAATTAATTTTTTTTTTTTACAGTGTAGTAACCCTTGTGCAAATTTTCGAAAACTATATCGTCCATCTTGTAACAAAATGCAACGATAGAAAATAATTCTGGCTTTAAACTTGTATAACTTTTTTATGCATCGAATAATGCTTGTAAATACGATTACAAGTGTCAAATTCGATTTCTAATACTTAAATTCGGAATAAATCAAATCTACATAGGAGTGTCCGACGACTGGGACGTGTCCGAGCATTGGTACCGTTACTTTACGCCGACGACCGTATTACTGACTACAGCGGACAATCGAAAGAGGCAACAGCCTATGCCCACAAAGCACGGAAATATTTTTAACAGCTTTCAAAAATATTCTTTCGACATATTGAAGATATTGTACCAATATTAAAAAATATTTGTGAAATGCTTTAAAATTTTTTTTTTTTTTTCTTTGTCCGCACATAAATTTTACATTGAAATGTTTCCCCAATGCTTTTAAAACATTGGCTGACAGCATGGCGGTCAGCCATTGGTCCGCGGGCAGCAGTCGTGATCCAATGGCTAATTATCTTCGGTAATCAACAATTTTCAGCCTGTTTCTCGTTCATGTTGACTTTGATCAGGAGATTCAAGCGAGTCTCGTTTACAAAGAAAAAGACAACGAAAGTAGTCGAGAGTACATTTCTAATGACGCTCCGACGTTGATACTCGGAAACGACACGGGAGTCCAGCGAATCAGTGCCTTCGAGACTCGGGAGCTTAATTCTGGGTGGCGAAAGAGGTGAGGAAATCGCCCGACAACCTAGAACATTGCCGATACAAACGTACATATAATTTTGTATTGTTTTCAGCGTTTATTTGACCAATCTACATACTGTAAACGAAATCGGCGTGGCGTTTTCACGAACCGGAAGTCGCTGCCTCGGCGAGCTCATCGTCGAGGCCAAGCAGCAGAGATTCGGTGAATACCAAAATGTTCATAAATAAAATATAATTGCATTATTATTTTCTTTTCGGATTCACGAAAACATTATACATAACAGATACAATAGTAGGAAACGATAGGAAAGTTTCAACGATAAAAATTCCACGATACAAGAGAGTCAATTAATAGGTTTTGGACGATTAAGCTCGGTCCCTAATAGTCGCTTGCATAAGCGATCGAGTCGTAGACACTCTATGTATCTACATAAATCCGACACATCGCATATTCCAAGCTTCATTAACATCTCGATTAAGTAACCCGACTCCGACGAACCGTGCACGCGTCCGATATTATTAAAACGCTTTGCATCTGCCCGACGCTTCCTGATCGTGATCGTACGGAATCGAGTCGATTATTCCTCGAATTAATTATCGGCCTCAATTTGTCTGCGGAATGTGGCGAGCGCGCGATATTTGCTTCGTGCGGGCGTTCACGGGAACGGCGATCGTCCCGACTGAGTCGTCGAGTCGGGTCAAGCAACAGGTGAATTACATCAGCGCCTTGCGGCGCCCCAGCTGGACCGCCTCGAAGCATTCTCGCGTTTGGTCGAATCACGCCCGAGTAACCTGCGCGATACACGCTCTGCGCATACGCTCCGCGCATAACTCCACGGTGAAAGGAAGATCGACAAATAAAGCGGACAATGTGTATCCACATATAATACGATGTAGACGCTCGAAACGACGAATGGCTCAACGCACTCTCGCGTTAGAGGTGCGACACACCTGAGACTCATATTGATGATTGCTTTGCGAAAGCCCGTACATCGCACCGGGCGGGCTTGGGCAATATCACTCGGGAGTTTACACCGCTCGTTGATGGAGGAGAGATGGCTTTGTCAATACATCGATCGCACGTTGGCGCCGCGCTTTCGACGTCTACGACCTCGAATCACCTACAGTATTCTTCCTCTGTATTCTTCCTCGATTAGTATTATGAAATACGTTTTATAACTTGAAGGTTCCGCGAGGATTTTATTGAGGGGACGAGGAAGGTTTCGTCGAACGAAAATTCAGTCACTTTGGACTGTGTATAACAAGGCTGTAACACAATTTGAACAGTTTTTGTTATGGTGAGCATCTATGTCAACATTGTTAAGTAGGAAAATACATTCAAAATTGTGATATTATTTATAATAATATTGTTATTGTGGTTTGTTCTAGACAAGCACTTTTGAGTTATTACGACGATTTCGATGAAACGATCGATATTAGCTTTAGTAACTGTAAGACAAAAGTTGTTCCCAATGTACTTAAACAAAATTCACACAATGACGAGCTAAAAATAAAAAAAAGGAAACACGAAAAATTTGTTTTTTAGCTCGCTATTCTGAGCATTAAAATTTTTTTTTGGATTCGGAAAAGTGCTTCTTTAGTACAAATGGCAATAACAAGAGTACTATAAATAAAATCAGAATTTTTAATTATTTTCCTACTTAATAATGTTGATATACATGCTCACCGTAAAGAAAACTATTTACATTATGCTGCAACCTTGTTATACACAATCTAAAGTGAGTGAATTTTCGGTCGGCCAATCGTTCCCGGTTACCTTAACTGACGAATAATATAATTTCTTTTGGCATTCGTTGGCAATACTATAGCATTATATATTTTTTTTAACAGTAAGTATTGACGATTTTAAATAGCAGGTGGTTAATTGTTTTCGAGGTAGTGTATAGAGAGGTAGGTCAAACTATGTGCCGATCTCAGCGGCACGTCGATGCGCGAAGAAAAGGCACTTTTGCCGGACGATTCTCGACGACGAGTACCTCAAGGGTACCCGCATTCCGAGCACGTAATTTCTCTCGTCCGAAAGGACGAAAAGTCTCGAGAACCGACCGAGCGTAAGAGACGGAAATCAACGTATCTGGCTTAAGGAGGCCGCGGCACCATAACTCCCGTCGTTTTATTCATTTATTTATTTATTCATTTATTTATTTATATGTCGCATACATCCGCGAGGGAGACGGAAAGGAAAAAAGATTGAGAGAAAAGAGAGCAGCGTTGACCGGTTCGCGCTGACCTACGGAACGACTCAATGCGCTCGATACTAAAGCGATTGTAGTTCGAGGTCTCCCTGTATTTTCTTTCTCGGTGATTACAGTTGCATATTTTTCATATTTATTTATTTACTTATTTATTTCATAATACACGGACTAGGCCCATTTTCTCGGCGCTAGGTAAAATCTATTCGCCAAAAACCGACAGCGTAATTATGGCACTAGTATAAGGATTCGGTCCGTAAAACAGGTCAATTTTCAACATTTTTTAAAAGTGGGTATTAGAAGGATAAGGTCGGATTTTTGCACACTGTTACTACAAGGTGTTATGTTTGTTGAGTTTTTTTATTGAAAAATATCAATTAACCGCAGACTTAAAAATTAACAATTAACATTGTTAACAATTAACATAACAAAACCGATACGTCCGATTGAGTTGAAATTTGAACAGATCCATGATAATAACATTTTATCTCTAATGACCGGGTGATTAAAATAAATATTCATTTATTTGTTAGTAACAAATGATTGAGGTTATTTTTTCGTTTACGACGAAAAAAAATCAACCAAAGAACAGAAAACAGCAGAAAAAATAATAGCTCAAAATAACTTGCCTAAAATAATGCAAAGATAAATTTGCAACTAAAGATCCAAACACAGACGGCAAAATAAATCGAGCACGTCCGTCCTGGTGAGAGCTAGAAAACGGAGGTGAGATGAGGTGAAGTTGAAACGGTGATAACAGAAACCAAACAACAAATTTTGAACAACTAGTTTAAGTGTACTTACATGTTAACGGACGGCTTGCAAAACGGCCGATAGCATTTCGAATAAATAAAACAAAGCATCAAATATGTAGTCCCATTTTTTTTGCAACGAGGCATTCTCGGATTCTAATGGAGCAAGTTTTGTAGATTTATTTGCATAAAATCCGAAGACCTGTTCTTTTTTCATTCAAGAAAAAAATAATTGGCTGCCGGTGCTCGTAGACAATCGGTCGAGCGTTCTTTTTCCCGAACGCTATTTTTTTTTCTCACCAACTCCCACGCCGTATCGAACGGTATTTGCCCGTAAGGAGGACGCAAAGAGCCGCGCGCTGTTACAACAAAATTATTCGTTCACGTAGGCGAAGCCCTCCCGGTCAAAGACAACGGGACGACAAGACGGCACGCAGTTTCTTTCACGCGTTCTAATACGCGCGAAGACAGCGGGAACAAAAAAATAATAATAAAAAATAGCGAACCTCCGCGGAATTCTTATTTGGTCACGCGAACATACGTAGTATATGTATATTGCACGTGTATTACGCAGTGGCGCATGTCCATCGACCAATCCTCCTTTCCGCCGGAAGCGTGTAATTTAATTATCACTTATTGAGTAACACGAAGGTGCGGACATAACTCAAGATTTTCTTCATTTTTTCATTTTGCATAACTCGATATTTTTTCCCCCGACCTCGTTAAAATAACAAGTTTAAGTGCATCACTTAAACTTGTTGACATTCCTTGCGTGCAACACGTGCGGAAAATCGTCTATGATTGATCAATGATCATAATTAGACTGAGAAAAAAGATTGGTTGGATTAACCAAAAGTCGCGGTGACATACGTTCAAAGCTGCGATTTGTTTAGTCTAAATAAAGCATTGTTTTGCTAAACGATTATTTGCTTTATCTTATTCAAAATTTGTCGATTGAAACAAACATTTTTGTTGTACCAACAAAATACACATTTAAACGTATATCACCGCGCATTTGCTTAATCCAACTATTTCTTTTTCTCAGTGCAGCATGTGCGTATGGGCAGTACTGTTTCATTTCTCCCTAGGCTAATAACAGGGCTCATGACTCCCTCTGAAAGTTCTATTACTCCCGGGAGAGTAATGGTCATTGGGGAACACGACGATTTTGCAACGCAATAAGTGTGGTTATTTTAACGAAGTCGAAAAAAAAATATCGTATGCTAGACAGAAGGGAGCGGATTTCCATTTCGCGTGATTTCTGCCCTCGCCTCGCTAGGGCAACAAACTTCACACTCGGCGAACACTCGTAGCGTAACATACGAATTTTTACTCAGCGAAGAGTATGGTAACATAAGAACCGGAGCTCCCGATCGAGTCACGAACGACCCAAATTATCGTTGCGTGCGACGATCGTGTCGTAACGCAATAATTTGTCATTCGAGAGCGGTGGTGCTCGTTGATATTCCCGCGGTTATCGGGTCGAGTGCGCCACGGCGAAGAATATCTTTTCCCCCCTCCGAGCCGCCTCCCTTCCCCTCCGTCCTAGACCCCTCGCAGCGCCCATGGAATTCGTAAATTTCGCCGGACAACCGTACCGAGCAATTCGCACGGGAGCGCGTTTGATTTAATCAAACGTACGTTCTAACTCGGCACGAACGACTGAATGAAAAAAAAATAAATAAAGAAAATTATAATACACCAAGAGACATTGATAGAGCTGTAGGAATGTAACGCTGAAATAACAGCTCGAGGGGCCGAAGACCTCCGTCTCGCGCGAGTTTTACGCCGATAGAATTAGCCTGGGATTTATGCTAAGTCCGCGCAGAGCAGAGGAATGTTGCTGCGGCGCATGCGCGTGTAAACGACCCTGCCGACACTCCGCCCCACCTGTCGGCGTAACAATAATTACATTTCTTTCTCGACACAGTTGCAACGAGATTTAATTTTTTTCCTCCGTCTTCTTTTTTCGTTGCAGGACGCCCAGCAGCTGGCGATCGAGAACCGGATCGTCCGATCGATCAATGACGAGCGCATAGATCGAAGTAAATCGGACTAATGTGTTTCTGAAATTTATGTTTCTTCCGAGCGCGACGAAGAGAGATACGTTCTCGCACAACAGCGACGCTCCCTCGCAACAGCTATCATATTTACATGATGAGATCAGTCTTTCCTGGTCGGCCAAGGCGAGCCGGTATATCGCACTGACGAGTGCAAAACAACCGGGGCAACACACATACGTAACGCCCGTCGCGGAAGGAGAAAATCTTTTACGTCTCGACCTTTTTTTTTCTATCTTTCTCGTTTCTCTATTTTTTTTTCATTTTTATTTTTCTCTACGAAGTCTGATCTTATCCCTACCCTCGGCGCGGCCACTTATTCCGCGGTAACGCAGCAATTTTGCATTCCTCGGTGCTTCCTTACCCGCGGGATGAAGCGCACAAGTCCGGTCACGAGAGAGGCTCTCTCCTCCGGCGCGGAGGATACGCGTCTCGCGAATAGTCGCGAAAGTAAAACGTGACCAGCTCTCCCGCTTCCGAGGGGGGACCGACGACCCGGAGCCGCGGCTCGCCGCTGCCCATTATCTCTGGTACTCACTCAATTCTTCATTACCGTGAGGAGAGACTGAGAGGGGACTACTAATGCGACGCGGCTGCGCGGGCAGGTGCGGAGAAATTGCTGCGACCGCTACGCCGATGAGACGAAAGTGGGCAACGTTTTGCGCTGCGTAGACCAGACGGCGGAATGGATTTATCTATTGTTAATACTAAGAAAAAAGGGGGAAAAAAATCAATATTTTAAACTGTTGTAAAACCGAGTAATTTTTTTATCGCAATAAACAACTGAAATATTCGCACGAAAGATGGGTCTTTATTTGTACGATCGAAAAAATATTCTGCCGTAAAGCCGTATCAGGCCAAGGTCGATTACTTTAATAAAAAATATTTTATAAAAACAAAATTAATTGCTTTTTTAAAACATTTGTTGTATAGAGAAAAAATTTGAAATCTGAAATTATCTATTGTTAATACTAGTGTTGATACTGTGAAGAAAAAGGGCAATATTTTACACTGTTGTAATACAGAGCAATTTTTGTATCGCAATAAACAGTATTGAAATATTCGCGCGAACGGTGGGTCTTTACTTGTACCAGCGCAAAAGAAATCTACCGTAAAGCCGTATTAACCCACGGTCGACTATTAAAAAAAAAGATATATAAAAAAATAATAATTACATCTTTTAAACATTTTTTTATATAAAGAAAAATTGAAGTTATTACGATGCTTCGTCGTGGTACGAGGAGAAAGATTGTAGTAAGAGTTTATTGTAATAGAACGAATCCGGTACGGCCGCACAAAAGATTCTACAAGCGCTTATTACTCTCGGTTAGAAAACGGTTTTCTCCCGATAGATCCCTACGAGCTCTCCTGCGCGACACGCTTTTTCCCCCCTCGATCCTTGGCATCGCACTCGTGGGAAATTGATGATGAAAGCGAAACCTCGTCGACGCGGATTTCTATAATTATATATGTCTCAAGGCAAAGTGCATGCAGCATTAATCAAAAGAAAGAACGAAAATAAGGACGACGACGGTCCGCCGTCGTTGTCGACTATGATACAACCTTTTTGTATTCATAACCTATAATTTAAGTCCCTCTTCCGAAACTCTCCGCGACTCTGCAGCGCGAGTGCATTAAAACTAAAAGGGAGTCCACAACGAATGCCCGAGGGTAGCCTGAGAATCGTAGAAACTAATTGCGAGAGACTTCGCGCGGCATAGCCTCCTTGGCCTTAGATCTTGACCCTTTCCGCGAGAGATTCGTATCACACGGTGGAAGAAGAGAATCGTGCACTCTCGTAGAATTCAACCGCGCGTAGAGAGCTTCCGCGATACCCGAGGCGTACGATATAACGTACAATTTTTCTTTAATTAGCGCGGAATACTACGGTGGTCTTGGGTATATTATAAACCAGCATTGCGTTCATTATCACCGGGCCAGCAGCGGGACATCGGGTCGTGCGTAACGTTGACTGTTTCCACATGGTTCTTTCGCACCGATGAATGAAATTGCACGGCTCCGGACTACATAGTAGTACAAATGAAAAAAATAATAATAACGCCTCCCGACCGAGCAGGCGCGTGGCTGGCCTGACGCTAGTTCGCGTAAACTCCGGGCCCGCATTTCGCTTGCTGCGTAGGTTAATTACTTAACGGCGCGACGTAACTGTAGAAAATGCTCATACACGCAGATGTGTCTCGGGCTAAGGATTACACAGCTCTCCTCTCCTCGGCTCACCCTCTCGGATGACTATAGGCTAGGTTTCGAGTTTCTTGGTTTCACGTTTCGACGGGGGCACGTGCTTTTGTAAACACAACACACACTACCTGGGACTAGTGTACACAGTGGACGTGATACAGCGCCCGTGAGCTCAGGTTTGTCGTCCGTGCGGTTTCTCGTGCACGCGATCTCCTCAAAATTCCAGTGTACTATAATCTCGTTACGACAATTCTCGGTACAACGCCTTTGCCCTTCTCTTGTCGTGCCGACTTCGTGCTTTCATTACAAGTATCAACACTCCTGCGCGGTAAATAGTATTACAGGCTCGTAGTCTTTTTATTCGGCATACCAATGGTTTTTTGCTGTGCGACTGCAGCGCCCCAGATGCTCGGCGTTGACTGCGCCAACCATAAGATCGGGTCGGTCATCGACAGCGAGAAACTAAATAGCGGATTGTACACAACCGCGCGTTACTAACGATACATGAACCATAGAGAATAATAGAGAACAAACTGTTTGATTTTTCGTTATTAAAACGACACGCTGTAATCGTATGATAAATCGTCGACCTATCGGGCTATTTGGAAAGCGGATTACGAGGATCGAGGCAGCACGCGCGTTGACGAGAAAGCCTCACGCACGTCACTCGCGCAATCCTCTCTGCACGTACGTCGCGTGTGTAATCCAGCTAGAGGGGATTTGTATATTAATTGCATTATCGCTTCGACAACGATTCAACGATCCTTCTTGTTAACGTTGCAAGCTCCCCGGTAATGATATTCTCCACTATAAATTATCGATCGAATAAAAAATAGTTTTTATAACATTTTTTTTTTATTCTTTCGATCCTCATTAGAGGGTGACGACGAAAGTCTCGTATCACCGTGAAACTTCGATTCGACACGTGTATATACATATATATATATATATATATATATATATATATATATATATAAAGAGTATCTCGTTTTCTTTTGCATACTCCTATATAGAGGTTCCTCGCCACTTTCTACGCTCTTGTTAAAGCGCCGACGAATTAATGAATTATTTAGAGAACGATGTCTAGCCTCTCGTACTCGATGGAATGCTTCCGGGCTTCGTATCGATTATATGGAGTCGCAGTTGTATATCGATATGAATTTTGCAATATGGCGCGCACCCAATAGAATTCCACCTGTTATACATTCTCGAACTCGATACTCGGCTGTTCAGTGCCGACAGAAAACACCGCTGTTCTCATAAATTATTTATTAATTGAACAATATATTATCGTACATTCCTCGTTACATTTCTCCCCGCCCGATTGATAGTACGACCGACTCTTCGCTATTCAGGCAATGCAGGAAGTCGATTTATTGTTTTTTTTTTCTTTTTTTTCAGTCAATTATTCGAGACAGCTACATCGTTTTGATTTTCTCGTTCAATCTACCGTACCTTGGTCTGGCTTCGCAGACTTTCACGCGAGGGGCATTACGCGTTTAAAAATGAATAAAAAAATAAAAAAATAAATTGCTACCACAGATCCGTAGAATTTCCCTTTCGTCAAGACCCAAGATATCGTTCCTTCGTATTTTTTTTGTTCGCTCTGCATAGGACGCCCGTTAAGCTTCGGATTAAAATCGAAATCAAAGTCCGATTTGTTTATATAAATATACATATATATGCATTCCTGTCTGTAAACGCTCGCGCGACGGTTGGAAAATTCATTGGCGGAGTGGTGAAAATATACAAGACCGAAGCGTGGAAATCAGCGTGGTCTCGCTAATGGCTTTTCTCCGTTGGCGTTCATTGCTCGCGTTTGGTCCGAGCGGTACGTAACGACAGGATTACGAGCGGTAAAAGGCGAGTAAATCGGTTCGCTCAGCGCAACCTGCGCCTTTACTGCACAGTGTATTATTCTCTCGCTCTGAATCTTGAGAGTAAGTAAGAGTCTGTCTCTCTGAGATTGTTCACGTTCGCTCGAGAGCCAATTATTCCGAACGTTCGAACGACACGAGAGGTCGCCCCTGTAGGTCCCTTATCCCAGACTCGTTTGAGTATTCGCGATAGCCCTGTAAACTTAGCGAATCGGCGGTCTTTTTTTTTTTTTTTTAACGATTTAAAAAGTTCCTTTATTTAATATTATTTGGTAAAATGAGATCTTTTTACATTTTGCTTAGACTTATGTGCTATACCTATTCTGTGTCGAACTTAACTAGCATGTTATAATATGGGTTGGATAGTTTTTCTTTATTTGAGCTGTGTTACCAGCTAGTATGAATATTGCGGGTAAAAAGTTGAAAAAAAAATCCCGTGTGTTTGTGTTTTATTCTTAACCTAGTGTCAAACTTAACCTACTATCACCTCGCTCCTATATACACTATGTACATTTACTGCATGAGTAAGTGATGCAGTAGTTTGTGTTTTACTTTAAAAGACGCATTGTCGTGCGTGATCGTGCCAATGTCTTTAAGTATGTCTAGAGATTTTGAACTTCTTCCTTAAAGAATTTATTAGTACGGAGTTTGATAACCGCTAGGATGTCTGCGGTGTTTGTGGCAGTCCGAATGAGCCTATTTGAGATAAACCAGTCAGCTCTAGTGAGCGCTCTAAGAATTTTGTTTTGAGTTCTTTGTAGTTTTTGTATGTTGCTCTTACAGGTTCCGCTCCAAATGGGGGCTGCATACATCATGATGGGTTTGATTACCGACTTATATAGTAACAGTTTGTTTTTTGCGTCGAGGGCACTTTTTTTACATATCAAGTGATACAGAAGACACTTAATTTTATGAGTTTTAGAGGTTATATTCTTTATATGTGGTGTAAAACTAAGCTTATCATCTAAAATAACTCCAAGGTATTTGGCAGCTCTCTTTGGCTCGATGAGTACATTATTTACATAGAAGGGGGGAATGCGTTCTTTACTTCGTTTTTTGCTAAAGAGAACCAGCTCTGTTTTGGCTTCGTTAATTTTGATTCTCCATGTGTCAAAATGGTTTACTATGAGAGTAATGTGGCTTTGTACGTTGTTTTGCGCAACTCTTTTGCTCCAGGAGCTAGAGTACACTGCTGTGTCGTCTGCAAACAGCGCTAACTGGGTGTTATTTGAGGTAGGTATATCATTTATATAATACAAAAATAGTATAGGTCCTAGGATTGACCCTTGCGGTACGCCTGCCGCTATTGTTTGTATTTCTGACGGTTCTCCGTTCGCGAGTACAACAAATGTTCTTTTGTATAAATATTTATGTATTATTTTTACTAGGTACAATGGAATATTTAATCTAGCTAATTTGAAGATTAGGCCGTTGTGCCAGACGGTATCGAACGCTTTTTCTATATCAAGAAAGGCTACTGCTGTAGATTTATTTATGTTATAACTCATACTAATTTGATTTGTGAGTCGGACTAATTGTTGGACTGTGTTATGACCCGCTCGGAAGCCGAATTGTTGCGGGATGAGTTGTTGATTTAATATTTCGTGGGTTTTTAGTCTATTGTGGATTATTTTTTCAAAGATTTTACTAAGTGTTGTGAGGAGACTTATTGGTCTATAGTTTTGGGGGAACAATTTATCTTTGCCTGGTTTTTGAAATGCAAGAACGTTAGCGTGCTTCCACTTAGTCGGGAAATAGGATATTTTGAAACAACAGTTGAAGATGTATGTAAGTTGAGCTAGAGCTTTACGCGGTAAGTGTTTGAGAACAATATTTTGGATCCCGTCTGGCCCTGGGGCTTTCTTCGGTCTTGTTTTTCTAATTTCTAAGGCTATCTCCTTTGGCGAAGTAAGTTTTATAGTGTCCAATGTTAATCTTTCTTCTAGGATTTCCCTACATCTACGATGTACTTCACGTTCGTTAATTTCACAGCCCATATTTTCGGTGAGGTGGTGGACTTTCTCAAAGTTATCTGCTAAAGCATTTGCTTTCTGTTTGTTACTAATAGCTAGCCCTTGTGTGCCATGTAAGGTAGGTATTAGATTAGTTTTTTGTTTTGTAAATGCTTTTGCCATTTTCCAGATTGAATTGTCTTTGACATTTAAGCTTTTTAGTTTTGCTTCCCAAGTTTCGTTTGAAAAATTTCTAATTAGTTTTTTGACTCTATTTGCAATGACGTTATGCAATCTTCTATGGAGGTCATTTTGCGTTCTTTGGTATGTTTTACGAGCTCTGTTACGTGCTTTTATGAGTTGGGTTATATTATATGGTAAGGTGAGTGCTGTTGTTGCGGCTTTGCTAGTCGGAATGGACTGGGCTATAGATTCTTTGATGGCTTTTGTGAGGTTTTCTACACAATTGTCTATTTCTTGTACTGTTCTTAAGTTTGTCTCAATTTTTATTTTATTGTTAAGTGTCTGTGAAAATTTTTTCCAATCCGCCTTTTTGTAACTGAGAAATTTACTAACACAGTTTTGTCAAATGAGCTGTTATCGATAGTAGCTAGAACTGGCAGGTGGTCTGAGTCTAATTCGTTTAATGTTTCTATCCGTATGTTTTGCATATTCTTGATGAGCGCAAAGTCTACAACGCTTGGGAGGCCTGGGTTGAAAGGATATAATGTAAAATTGTCGGGAGCTAAAACTGAGACATTTGAGAAGCTTGTATAGTCAAAAATTATTTTGCCATTTTGATTATTGAATCTGCAATGCCAGTTGATGTGCTTGGCATTGAAATCTCCTATAGCAAGCACCGAGTTCGCTGAATTGAAAATTTTATTTAAATCGGAGGGGTTGATTTTAGTCTGTGGTCGTGCATAGACTGTTGCAATTGTTAAGTTATTTTTAAGTTTAATGGCGTGCGACTCTATGGATATTGTGTTTAGTTCCAGCTCTGTGCAGGGAAGATTATTTTTACAGAAGATAGCTACACCTCCGGCAAATACATTTCCTGGGCGATCTTTCCGGAAGCACTGAAAACCGGGAATTATGCATTTTGTTGTTTCTCTTAATTTTGTTTCATTTACTAGCAAGATATTAATGCTTTGTCTTTCAAGAAAGTCCGCCACCTCTCTAAAATTACTTTTCAGTCCGTTTGCGTTCCAGTGCGCTATTCGCAACTTATTATCTGTATAAAAGGTAGTACTATACATATTTGAGGACCACGTTGTAGAAGGCTTGACATTGATTTAAGTGGTCTGAGTGTTTGGACAGTTCAGCGTTTAATTCCTTAAACATTTCTAGCATTTTATTGAGATCACAGTGCGTTTGAAGGGTCTTGATTTCCTGTACTATGCTACTGAAGGTAGCTGCAACTATTGCGTCATCTCTAGTCTCGCGGAGAGAAGCATTCTCATTTAGATTTTCCATATAAGGTTCTCTAGTGTGATAATCCGACTTTGGATACAATACTTGTGGTGTTCTGGGCCTAAGCCTGGGGTCGGGGTTTACCTGATTCTGTACTGCGTTTTCTGGCCGCTGCGGGAGGGGCGGGTAGTGTCTATCGGTTACTGGTGCCGGCGCCGGTCTGGAGATTCTCTGCTTTGCTGCTGCTGTGGCTCGTCTGCGTGCCTCGATCTTTTCGAGTTGCTGTTTGTATGCGATACAATCCGTGGCGTTTGCTGGGTGCTCTCCCCCACAGTTGACACACTGCGGATTGGCTTCTTCAGTCTTGTCACAGTCCTTGGTCAGGTGCTCCTTGGTGCATTTCACGCACCTTGGTTTCCGGTGGCAAAAGTTTGTACCGTGATTGAAGTCTTGACATCGATAACACTGTGAGATCTTCTTCGGGTTTTTGTATTTTTCCCAACGTATTTTTACCGAGCAGATGTAGCGAATGCTCCTTAGTTGTTTTAAATTTGTTTGCGCGTCGAACGATGCGAAGTAGAAAGGATAGTCCGGGTTCCCTTTTGGACCTGATTTCATTTTTTTAACTTTAATTGGTGTGAAGCCACTCGCGATAATGTCAGCGGAGATATCCGTTTCTTCGAGACAAGGCAGTCCCTTGATCACTAGTTTTTTTTTTCCTTTTGGTTGGAGTGTGCATAGGTATGATACGCCAACTTCCAGAGATTAAGGAGGTCTACCAGTGCTTTTCCGTGTTCTTCATTTAGCAGGTTTATCGTGATGTTTTCACGTCCGAAGATGATATTCGTGCCTTTTAGTTTTTTTAATACCTCCAAGTGAAGCCTGGTCCGCTGTTCCTTTGTGATGTCCGCGTTCTTGATGACCAGCGGTGCTACTTTGTTTGATTGCCTGCTTCTCCGAGAAACTATCTCTTGTACATTTCTCCGCCACTTCGCGAATGTGACGTCATAGCAAAAATACGTCACATTCGGTTTTGAAATCTCTTTTTTCGACGAGCCGTAATATCATACCGGACATACGTCACTTCCGGTTTAAAAATCTCATTTTTCGACGAGAAGTGACGTCATACTGGAAATACGCCACTTCCGGTTTGAAAATCTCATCTTATGACCGGAAGTGACGTCATGCCGGAAATAAGTCACTTCCCGTTGGAAGATTTCATATTTCGAACGCACGTAGCGTCATACCGGACATACGTCACTTCCGGTCTGAAAATCTCTTTTTTCAACTGGAAATAACGTCATACCGGAAATACGTCACATTCGGTTTGAAAATCCAATTTTTCAACCGGAAGTGACATCGTACCGGAAATATGTCACTTCTGGCCTGAGCTTCTCATTTTACAGCCGGAAGTGACGTCATACCGGAAATACGTCACTGCCAGTTCGCAAATCTTAATTTTTCAACCGGAAGTGACGTCATATCGGAAATCAAAATTTCCGGTTTATAAATGCCATAGTCCTGCTAGTCGAATATGACTTTCATTGCCGGTATGCTCGTCTAACTCGCATCCGTGCTGCATTCGATGTGTCCGGCGATGACTTCGAGTCGTTACCGCCTGTCGGAGAATTTGAAAAAAAGAAGAAAAAAAGGAACGGGTGTGAAGAGACGAGAGGAAAAACGAGCAAAACGGGCTATTAACGAGACAGGTGCTTCACTTCGCGGTTGAGTGCGAATTAAATCTTCATCGGGAAGTTTCTTTTATATTTTATTATTAAAAAATATATAACGCGATAATAAAATGATAATACTGATATAATGAAATGATAATGCTATAATAATATAATAATTATAGTAACAACATAGTAATAAAATTCAGCGAAAGGATAGGCAGAGCAGTAACGGCAGAGGAAGCCAGACGTTTCCTTCCACCCTGTTCCATTGCAAACGCATCTGTATCTCTCTCGTCGCTCGGCACTCGCTGTTATCAGGATTAATCGCTTCCTCCATACTACAGCAAACGCCGCGCGTGTCTCTCACTCGATTAAGCATTGCGTTTCAAATAGGCAATTGGCCACAACAGACCCTCTTAACGCACATAACCCATCCGCCTTACACAGCTGAACCGATTTCCTGCGCACTATCAAAGCGCCTCTTCGAAAAACACACATTTCATTTTACCGATTCATTATCCCCGAGTTTATGTAATTTCGTTGTGGCTCGACCAACGAGGCGTGTTGCGTGATCGAGAAGCTCGCCGGTGTGGGCATGCGCGGCTCGATCGCCGTCCTGCTGGGCGACTGTCGCGATTAATTAACTCGCCGCGTTGATGATAAAATAGGACATGTATATTGCATACCGGAGCATTAGATATCTCATCTTCCGCATTGCCGATATCCCTGGCTAACGCCTATTGCGTTTCCTCTTCCCGTCTGCCCAAACTCGAGCCTATCCACTTCCCGACCTTTTTTTTACTTTCCCACCGGCCTCCGCATTTTATTTTATTTTTTGCGCAAAAGTTGCGCAAAAATCGTGTAAGCGAGGCGCGGTGCGCGAGGTAAAAAGAAATCTGAAGCGAGCGTGAACGATAGGTAGTTGGAGTTTTCCTCGAGTGCAGAGAAGAGGATTCTCCTCGGAGGAGCGGGAGAGCCCCGTGGATGAGAGTCGAGAGTCTTCCGAGAGCTCCCAGAGCCGAAGAAGTCCCGGAGGCGAGCACGAGCGCCTCCCGTAAATATATATATGTGTATATATATTCTTTCTTGTAATACACTGAGAGAGGAGCTCAAGCATTTCTCTTCTCTCGCGAATGCTTCGGTAGAAAGGCAAGCGCGCCGCTCGGCTCGCGTATTTTACACGGAATACTCCGCACAGGGGCTCACCGAGAGGCCGGAGAAACCTCTGGAAGTTCGAGGAGCGAGCCGCGCTCTCGGCACGGCAGCGCTCTGAGCCGCGCGACTACTTACTCCTCATGGCACCGATATCCCGTCACACATATCGCTCCTATACGATATAAAAGCGTCTTTATGTGTTTACCGTGGTTAATGCGATGTACCTTCGAGACGCCCGGTGTCGAGCGCGACATTCTTCAGAATTACGGACGCTTTACGAGCATCATCGAGGAGGATGGGAAGGCGGGACCGGAAGTTGCGCGCGACGGTCCGTCTCGAAATTTTATTCTCCTTCGATCATGAATATCGGCCTTTTTGCCATCATTTAAAGAATTAATGGGGAGAGAGTTCTTTTCTTTTTACCGATTCAAGCGCATTAAACTTTTTTTTGGACTTCGATGTCGATTTCTCCTATCTAAAAAAAACTCTCGATTTCGTGTCTCGCGGTCGATAAGAAAACTTGGCTCGGAAGGAGATAAATATATATATATATATATTTTCGGCAACTACCAGCATCGACTTATCTCCGATCGAAGATCTTTCCAGACCGAGCTGGATGAGTTCCGAATAGCCGCAAATTGCTCCGCGCGAGACCCGATAAAGATCGATGAAAAGAGAGCCGATCGAGCAGGCACGGAATACCGTTAAGGTGCGAGAGAACGAGAGCTAGCGCGCGAGCCGCGCTCGAGAAGAATTAACTTTTCGTTGTGTGTCGAACCGCGTCGATGTACAGTAAGATTCGCGCTAGGCTCAGGCCTCCGTGGTTTTCCGCGCGGCGATCGCATCGTTACAAACTCTCTTCAACTCGTTCGTTCAGACACGCGGCGGATCTCCGCCGCGAGAGTTTACAATACACTCGAGCGATGGAGATGCACCGCGATGCGAGAAACTCTTCGTGACCGCAGAGAAATTTCTATCGTTCTTAAATAGCGATGCAAAAGTATTATTTACCGGTATGCCACGATCGAAATATGTATATATAAAGGTACATACATATATCTATATATAGAAGCGAAGAAAAAGTGAAGAAATCGACAACCGAGAGAAATGTTGCGCTATGAATTATTCCGCGCTATTCTACCGACTTGGAAAAAAAAAATGTATAGAATTACTGCTTAGAAAACTAGACTAGTCTATGGAGCTGCACGCTATTCAAGCAAATCGCCGTGTGTATGTATATCAAAAAGAATGTTTGCGAAGGGTGAGGTAAAATAGATTACAACGTTTATGGACACACAAACGTACTCTCATGTGTACGGTACAGGCCATGAAACTCGATGAAACTCCATGAAAAGCCTAGCGTGCGGTGGAACGCAGGTCAGGTATCTCACGTATAGCCGTGTATACTATTATAATGGCCAGCGCCTCTACCGCCCGTACTTTGTACGACGCGCCGTGTGAGATCGGTGAACGGGAGAGCGTGAAAATAAAAGACTAAATATTCTCGAGCTAATAAGTTTGTGCATTCGACAATCAAAAAGTAAATTATGGCGACCTTCATACGTCTGAAATCCTGGGACTTCTCGGCTACCGAGCGTGAAACAAAACAATCGGAAGGATCGAAGAACTCGACGATAACAGCGACCGCTGAGAAACAATCAACGTCGAAAGCCGACGGTGGAAAACTGATGGAGAAAACAGAACAAAAAGTGTTGATAAGGTGAACGAGATCGAAGATTAATGTTGGCACGTCGGATCAATTATAAAATTTATCGCGATGTAGAATGCCGAAGGAGACACATGGACAGGGAGAGAGAGGGAGAAGTGGCGTGTTTGTGTGCGTGAGAAAGGAAGACATTAGAGAGGGAGGCCGGTGCAACCTGTGCCACCGACAAGCCAGTCACTGACCAGACGCACTGCGAGCCGCTCGCTACTTCTATTTTACTCTCTAAACCGCGATATTTCTTGCGTCGTGTTTGCTAATTAAAAAAAAATAATAATAAATAACACAAATTTAAAAGCATCGCGATTAAAATTAGCTGATTTAGAAAATAATTAGCAGTGTAGTGTCGATTGAACGAGTCTCGTGTTCGGTGATTCGAATCGAAGTACGTGAATGTCGAAGCTGTAGAAAAAAAAAAAAAAACAACAACAAAGTTGCACAGAATTATATCCGGACGAGTAATTACGAATTTGTAAAGGTATCCCGTAGATAAGAGGGATGCCAATTATATCCAAGTGGCTGTGAGCGAAGGTTCCGGTATTCCCAGGCTCTCTTATTAGCTCATTTACGGTCCATTTACTCTGCAGCTCGCCGACTCGGCCCGGCCGAGTGTTCAGAGCTCGATGAGTTATTACAACCTTAAGGAACATTGACCCATCCGCCAGTCACAGCGAGGATACAATATTGCTGGAAACATTTCGACTTATACAGTCTCGACGAAAAAAAGAAAATAAACATTTCCGATAATAATAAATTTCCAGTATCGATAGAGACTAAAAATAAAGTGAAATAAAAAATAAAGAAAATAAAAATAAATTGCTGGATAAGTTGTTCGAAAGATGCGCTAGAGGTGAGAAACGAAGTATCTCGGTAGCTCGCGAGTTGACGAATAAGAGATGGAGAACAGCGAGACGATAGCGCTAGATTCGACGGTGAGGAGTCAAGATTCGGGCAAGACAAACAACTCGAAGGACTCGACGAATTCGAAGGACTCGAAACCCGAGAGTTGCCAAGAGTCGAAACACTCCAAGGAGATCCTCATATCGGAGAGACAACAGAGGCAACAGCAGCATCAGGCGCATCAGCAACAGCAGCAGCAGCAGCAGCAGCAAATCTTGAAAGATCAGGAACAGAGGCAACAGCTTCAGAGGGCCCAAGCTCGAGATGACACGAACATACTCATGTTCACGTCCTGCGGACAACTGTTGCTCGGTGAGTTCGAATCTTCGATTCACTCGTGAAATCGGTAATTCGATGCTTCCTCTTTCAGACTCTGAATTGCACTTGTATAACGTTTTATTTTATTATGTTATTATTAGTATTATGATAATTGTTTACAGAATTTAAGTTTCCACTTATTGAGCTGTCTCTATATAACGCAGTGTTACGTAAAAATATATGTATCCATTTTGCTTTTAAAATCATTTAACGCTTATTAGCATTAACTTTGAGAACATCGAAAAAAACAAGAATTTTTAATGGTTCGAAGGAGAACAATAATGCAACGTTTATTTTTACCATCGTTGATCCATAAACTTCATATAAACTTCAAGTAACCCTTTGAAGGTCACTTGAAAAAAAAAACAAAAAATTTTTCCTCAGACAAATGTTTGACATAACGTTATATCGTTCAACGGATAACTGTTGCGCGGCAAACTCGAATCTTCGATTTACTCGTGAAATCGGTAATTCAACGCTCCCTCTTCCAGGCGCTGAATTGTACTTATATAATGTTTGTTAGTATTAATCTTGAGAATATTGGAATAAAATGTTGAAAATTGTAATTTTTTATCGCTTTCTCATAAAAGTTGAAAATTGAAACTTTCGTATCGATGTCTCATAATGTTCCTTTACACGCAAAGCTTCTTCAATCAGAAAGTATTTTCGGTATTTTTGTCTTCCTCACAGAGGAAGCTTTGCGAATAACGGAACATTATGAGAAAGCGATATTAAAATTTCAATTTTCAACTTTTATGCGGAGGCGACATGAAAATATCAATTTCCAACTTTTATGCGGAAGCGATATCAAAATTTCAATTTTCAAATTTTCATCAACGTCAACATCGTGTATGACTTTTATGCAAAACGGATGTCTGATTCCGAAAAAATACACTAACGTTGCGCTTCTCTTTGTCGAATTTGTGCTCGGTGCGAAAAATACATGAAATTGTGCGCGCCTAACTTTTTTATTTGGGCCTTTCGATTTTTTACTCAGGAAAAATCCAAATCTCCTCTTTATCTAACTTTTTCCATATCCATAATCTTGCATACTTTTTGCCGTAGAACATGAAGTATTTGCGTTTTTCCGCGATGCCATTGGGTAGCAAAGAAATCGCTGTTCGAAAATAGGCAAAATCACTCATTTTTGCAATATTGGTTATTAAAATTTCCGATAATCTTTTTTCGTTAGTCGTCGCCTCGAAAGAATTGCAAGAATGAGCACAGACATTTTTGAAGACATAAAAAAACCCGTACAAAAAAAGTACTGAAAATTGTTTAGATAAGATTTTGAAGAAACATTGACCATTAACCACACCTGCTGTGTGTAAAATTTCAGCTTGATCGATCGAGGCATTCTCTAGTTACAGCAGTTGGAATTTTTCGCGTATGAGTCACACATACATACAAATATACATTCGGAGATTTTTCTAAAGGTGTTTGTTTCGATGTTTTCGAATATTCTGAACACGTTTTCATTAAAATCTCGAAATTTTTTTAACATACCCAAGCTTCCTCTACGAGGAAGGAAAACGAGAAATTTTTATGATCCAAGACCAAACGACAATGCAAATTTCATTTTCAACATCGTTGATCCACAAATTTGAATAAACCTTGGAAGTTCGCTTGAAAAAAAAAAGAATCCCCCCGACAAATTTTTGGTATTATACGTTATATTATATATTATATGATTCATATGCAAGCGGGGAAAATCGGGACTAAAAATTAATGTTTTCAAATTTTATTATATCTCAAAAATGCCCTCACTTTGTCCCGCTCTCCTCCATACATAATAATGTAATGATAATCAATATAATTTATATATTTGCATTATTATTACTATTATTTCATATATTACATTGTCCATGAATATATTTTAAATCGTCCGTAATGATTGAGTAACGATCTATCTAGTATAATACTCGAAATATATCGAAAGCAAACGATAATGCGAAAAAAAATTAATACATTTTTTTTACAGGAGTTGTCCTGGTAGTGTTCGGAGTGCTGGTACTCGTGCACGGAGCTTCGCTGGGAGGTTCGGGTGCCGGATTATGGGCAGGCGCAGGTGCCCTAGTCGCAGGTGCCCTCGGTGTCGTAGCTACGCTGGCAACCTCGTCGAGCACGAAGACGCCGCAGCAGAGAGCCCCCGGTACTTCCGGATTCGCAACGGCCCATCTCGCCTCGAGTCTGGTCGCACTCGCGCTCTCGAACATGTCGGCTATCACCGCTCTCACAGCGGTCGTTCGAGACTCCCAACGCCCCGCGGAGACCGGCATTCTTCTCGTACCCGTAAGTTTTTTATTGTACTTTTTTAAATTTATTTTTCTCTTATTTTTCTATTCTCGCGATGCGAACACGTTTTGATCATATTTCTTCTATTATAGCTTCCCCGCGCTTCATCGACCACGCTGCGCTCGGCCCGATCTCCCCTCGCCGGCATTCGTTCCGATTCCTACTCGTAAAAGACAGCGAATCACTTTACTTTTGTTTTACAAGACATTCATTGCGTCGTGGAGGAGCAGCAGCGCCAGCGGAGCAGCAGTCGGCAGCGTTCAAATGCCTCGGAGCTTTTCTCCCGGCTATCTCAACGAAAAAATGCCTCGTCCTACATGCTCACGGATTTTATTAATATTTCTCGGTGAATTCCTCTCTCGCCTCTCTTTATACGAAAATGCTCGTAGTAATTCAAGACTCCCGGCTCGGTTAACGACTCTACGCTTTTTTTCCATTCCAAGTCACTCCAGGCATTTTTAATATTACAACCCCCATTTAATTCCGCGAGTCTCTCTTCGACTATGGATTATAGCAGAGTCGTAAAATTTTGCGCCCTTCCTGTCTCGTGCGACGTACCATCGTTCTTTTTTATTTTTTATGATTTCAACTTCATTAATTTTGAACGCGTCATTCACGGGCATAAAACTCACCCTCGTTTTAATTTATCGTACTCTCCATACGAAAATTAACTCTGCGAGTATTCCAAGATTTATATCTTCCGTGTTTTTCCGTGCCGCAGTCCGCGGCATTCCTTCGCGTAATCGGTGTCCCTCCTGCCGCGGCTACCTTCTTATTATTATTCTTCTTAGTCTCGTTCCTCTCTCGTACTCCACTTCTCTTTCTCCGGGCTACCGAGGACTTTTTCCACCTTATTTTCTCTCCGACTTGTGCCCCGTGGCTTCTCGCTTCGTTACGTGTGCCTCTCGGACGTTTGGCCTACATACCCTCCCTACCATTCGGACGAGGCGAAACGAGTCAGCCCGCGGTATACCGGGCTGGAGAACCGGTGACTTCTTACGGGTTCGATGCACAGCTCCGATGCCGATACGATCCATTTTTTTTCTTATCTCTTCTCCCCCCCGTCACGTTGTCGATCTTTACTATATCGGTCTCGCGAGATCCTTCCGATAAGTCCATTTTGCCCCATATTCGGTCTTGATTATTTATCGATATCTTCACTGTCCCTCGGATGATTGTCCATTTTTAAACACGTTTTGAAAATCTTTCGTGTATTTCTGCTTCTTCTTGGCTATCGCGCTCTATTGAGAGCATGTCCTACCTTTCGTATATTTATACCATACGAAGTTTCTATCTGAGAGCATTCTAGACTGGTCCTGTAACTCTTGCGAGATCCTTCCGATAAGTCCATTTTACCCCATATTCGTTCTTAATTATTTATCGATATCTTCACTATCGCTCGGCCGATATTCCATTTCTAAATACGTTTTGAAAATCTTTCGCATATTTCTTCTTCTTCTTCGTCTTAGCTGTCGACCTCTAGTGAGACCATGTGCCACATTTCGTATATTTACGGCATTCCGGTGTAGTCCTGTAGCCCATTTTACCCCATATTCGTTCTCAATTATTTATCAATATTTTCACTTTTCCTCGGCCGATTTTCCATTTCTTAACACGTTTACCAGTCCTTTGTGTATTTCTTCTTCTCCATAATGGTATATTAATACCATTTGATGTATCTATCTTACAGCATTCTAGAGTGATTCTGTAGGTCTCGCGAGATCCTTCGGATAACCCCATTTCTCTCGATATATATATATTTCTTTCTCAATTATTCATCGATATCTCCACTGTTCCTCGGACGATTTTCCATTTCCAAGCGCGTTTGGATAATATTTATATATATCTTCTCTTTCTTCTCTTTCCTTGCTATCGCCCTGTATTGAGAGCATGAGCGCTCTTTCGTATATTCATACCATTCGATGTTTCTACCTTACAGCATTCTCGATTGATCCTGAGCTCCGCGGTGCAGAAAACTATTCGACGATCAGCCTCAAACATTGTACGCATCCAGTTCACGGATATAAATCGAGAGTTGCCCACCGATCTCTCCGCGGCAGAAACCACAGAAGAGTTTCCAAGCTCTCGCGTAAAGTCACGAGCGAGACGAGCCGTCCGGAGGAAGACTGGAGGGGGGGGGGGGGGGCGAGCGGGGAAGGCTCTCTAGAGCATGTGCACAGCGAAATTTAGAAAATCTTCGCGATAGCGTTCGACTATTCGCGAATAGAATTCCCCGTATATATCAACGTGGTTTATGTCTGAATCAAGATCGAGAGTGCATTGGTTGTCGGGCTCCTAATTAATTGAAGCCTCGTCGCAAGGCTAATTAACGGGAGTCAGGCAATAGGCAACGGGTGACCCGGTTTCGAGGCTGGAACCGTAGAAACATAGAGATTGTACATCGACGACCGTCCCGGTACGCTTATGCCTCGCGCCTAAGCCCTCACAGTCGAGTTTTCACATATATTAATACATAAAATTGCAAAAGCGTATTCGAATCGCTGAATTTTGAGTCTGCTCGCGCGACACACATACAGATACACAAATAGAGTCCCAGTTTCGCTGTACTGAAGATTGGGGCAAAACGGTACACCGGGGCAAAATCAGCTTCTTCTTTTATGCTCCGCGAAAAAAAATTGTTAAAGTGGTCCGTTTTGCCCCCCCCCCCCCCCCTCCGACACTGAATGCTCACCGGCAGAGTCAACAATTTATGTACATGTGAAATCTCACGAGACCCATAAATATTAATGCGGAAGTTCGCGTATGCCGTTTTGGACGAATAACATAATACCGCGGAAATCCGACGTCCGCAGTCAGTAGTAAAAATTCACATACGAGCGTGCACATTTTTCGGCGAGTGAACCGCGACGCGGTAGTTATCGCGTACCGGGGCGGCGGTCAAAGAAGTCCGGAGCGAGGAGCATCGCTCACGGAGAAAGTCCATTGCCAAGGCTAAACGCGGTCAATGTCTCGGTTATATCGCGCGGACACGTTAAATATTTATCCCAATCTCTCTTTCTCGTCGACGAGTTTCAGCGCCGTTGTTAACGAGACACCCTCAGGCACTCTCGTTCTCTAATCACTCGATATTTTATTTTATTCTTCGCTCTTCCATCCGCATACAATCTCCAGCGTGTGAGCGTGTTAGTTTGATGCTCTGCTAATTGCCGATGCTAATCGATGATTTTCTTTTCTCACCCAGGGCGAGGATGGAAACCTGATCGAAGTCGAAGGCGGATGGGCGGGACTGTTGGCGAGCGTCGGACTGCTCATCGCCAGCGTCGTCGAACTCCTCGTTGCCGGCTACAGTTGCATCACACTCACGCCGAAACTCTGCGGCTGTCTGAGATCCAACGAAGACGACGGACCCGATGGAAGATTGAAAACGAGAAACATGGTTCATCAGTGGGTCGTTGCGCAGAATCACGTGCCCAAGAATCAACCGATTTATGTCGTTCAGCCTATCATGCCCATGCATCACATGATGCAGGTAATTATTGATGTTGATAACGGTGTTTCATTAACGGATTACTCCTTTTACAGATACAAAGAAAATAGTACATTTAAAATTTTTTATCTAAATAGAGCGTAGTCATACGTATCCTCTTTTGACTTCAGAACATTTATAATATTAAATTAATAACGATAAGTAGAATTAAATTTGTGACGATAAATATGAATGGGGACTTGGACAATTCATAAAAGTTGAAAATTTGAAATTTTTATATGGGTTTCTCTTGATGTTCCTTTATTCTCGAAGCTTTTTGTATGAGAAAGCATTTTCTATATTGTTGACTTCGTCATAGCGGAAGCTTCGCGAATAAAGGAACATTATGAGAAAACCATATGGAAATTTCAATTATCTAGATTTATGAGAAATACATAGGAAAAATTAAATATGCAACTTGTTGCAAATTATGATGATTATAATTTTCATATGTGAAAGTCATTTTCACCAAATTTAATACAGAACATTGTACAGTGTGAGTCCATTCCCGTGCTAAATTTCAGCTTGATACCTCCATGTTTACTCGAATTGGACTGTTTTGAGTGATTTCTTAAAAAAAAAAAAAAAAAAAAAACTGAAAATCTGCAAAATCTGACCACTTCAATAGATTTCAACTAATTTTAATATCAAAGAACTTTGATGAAAATATTATTATGGTACCTTCAACTTGCGTAAATTTCGACATTAACGCAAGCTGGAGCTACCACAGAGAATTTTCAAAAAATTCAAAAATGCGTTAAATCTCCAATCTTCATAAAAATTACACTGAACGAAGCGACCTGACCACTCTATTGGTGTACCAAATTTCAACTGGATATCTCAAACCGTTTCCGAGTTACAGTCCTTTTAAACGATGCAAGTCTGTCACACACACATACTTCCGAACGCCAGCTAAACATCACCTTTCTCGACGTGTATTAAGTAGTAGTATTAAGTAGTGTGACTTAAAAGTCTTGATTTTTTTTTTTACGAAAACATAACTTCCTCTATAAGGAAGCAAAATATATAAAATAGATAGAAACATAGAACGAACCCTCCCATCCTGTTAACATTGTCGAATCAATGACTTTTAAAAATCAGTAACAAAACTGATTTCTTATTTACATATTTGTTTGTAATATTATATTTAATCATGATAATAAGCTTATTATTGTATTACTACTAACCGAAAAAAACAGCAATGGTATACGTTAAAATAATAGCGTGCAAGCTTTCTACGCTGATGGTCGATTCAATAGGTCACTCATACATAGTTTGTTCTTCCATTGTGTTCGGTAGAATCGTACAAATTGCTTTTTCGATTGTACGCGGGCTAATCGCGATTTCCACTGGGAAAATAGTATTTGCTGTTCTCAGTGACCTTCGAAGAGAGTACCGGGGCTAGTTGCCGAGTCCCACCGAAGCCCGACCCCGTGACCTGAACGGAGAGCAAGGAGACACGAGTGACACACAGAGACGATAGAAAGTTCATCGTTAATAGGATACACGTCCCCCACCTCTCCGCGCTACTCCCCCGTGAGACCTAGAATGTTTCGCGGCACTCGAAGTTTTCTACTCAGTTTCCGCGAAGATTATTTGCCCGTGCACTCGAGCCTCGCTCGCGCGCTATTCGAGCCAGAGAAACTCGCTCCCGGTGTATCGCGAATCTTTTCGCCTCGGGGGCAAGACGCTCGAGGCTGATCGCCGGGTGCCGCGTGTACGGCGAGGCTTAGCTCGCCACACTTGTCTGCCAACGCGTCCGAGGCTCCCCACTCTCTCGCAAGGATATTTATCACGCGCGAAGTGGCGCGAATAGAGAAAGCAATTCGTCTATCATTAAAACGCTTATAATTGTAAAACCGATTAATGCATGTATTTTTATTTTCTTCTTTGCAGGGACCTTACGGCATGCCACCCACTCATGGAAAATATCCAGCAGGTTTCGTTCCCGCGGGAGCGATTCCGATGCCGGCACCCGGTTACGGACCCGTACCCGTTATGCCTCATATTATTCACGCCAGTCGACCACCCTCGCAAATGGTAATCTCAAGAAATACAACAGCTAATTAATAAAAAAAAATAACGGCGATTTTAATACTGTATATATATTCGTTTTTTTTCTCTCATGGGAACACAGATCCGACCGAGGCATCACAAGCGTTACATCCAATCGGATCAGGAGGAGGCAATAGATAGAAGTAGACGCCATCCTAGCAACAGTCAGGACGCGAAGAGCACGGATTCGTCGTCGAAGAGGATGGCGTCGATCGGCGAGGACCAAGTCGATCTCGCTCAGACTTACACGGGCCTCGACAAGAGGATCTCCGAGGAATTTATATCCATCGCGATGGATCCCGACCGGAAGTCGAAGGCGTCGAGCCATCACGGCAGCGAGATCGGTGCCGGTTCGACGAGGCCTTGCTGATAGAAGCTCCGCGCCTCGTTTAACGCTTCTTATACACGTACCCGCTCTTTTGTGTATACAAAGTTGTTATCGATATTCCACGCTCCGACGAACGCGCGCGAGCGGCCACTCTCTCGATGCCCGGACTGGTCGCATCGACAAACGGGAGAGACGCCTATGAAGAAGGCTTGCTCAAACTGAAACACTCTTTTTTTTTACCAAACGATATTATTATCTGTACCTATCCTTTCTTCGTCAACGTAGCAATCATTGTATTGTATCTTCGTAATATTGTGTTTTTATTTTTAACGCGATCGACGGTAGGAGGCTCCGGACTTTCGTCCAATGTATAAACTCTAATAATAGAATAACTGTATATAAATCTACGTAATGACGATTAATAATAATATATGCCGTTACCATTAAGAAGAAAATGTTATGATCGATGCATTTGTGTATTCGTATAGATTTATTGCTCGTCGAGAATCGACGTATCGCTCAGCGGCTTTATACAGCGGTGATGCTCCAGGTAGAGAGCGTTTATGATCTCGAGATTTCTCTTGTACTTCTTGCGCAGCTCCTTCAGCTCTCGGTCCAGCTGCACTTTTTCCTTGGCCAGCATTCTCGGTACGTGAGACTCTTGGTGCTTGCGTTCGGCCGCGAGGATACGGAATTCGTCCAGGAAGATCTTCAGATTGTTGTTCTCGTCCTGGAGACGCGTGAGCTCCTTCTTGAGCCATTGACCGCGCATGAAGACCTGATGCACTAACTTATCGACGGCGTTCGGCGCGCTCGTCTCGGTAGTCTTCGTCTCTCTTTGTTTCTTCGGGAAAGAAAAAGCGCATATAGTTGATTTGAAATATCAATTTAAATCAATGTAAAATATCGATTGTTTACAGGTTCGATTATCAATTTAACTATCTTCGCTCTGTCCCGACCGTCGACGGCCCAATCGAACTTCGGCGAGATCTCGTGGAGCCTCTGGCGAATTCTCGCGGTCCTCTGCGTCATGGCGTCGGTCAGTGATCTAAATTTGTTTTTAATGTCGTTCTGGGTATGCATCATGACGTCGGCTTCGTCTTGCACCTAACGTATAAGTCCGAGCGTGAATTAATCGACGCCCAGCATTATATATATTTTTTTTATCGTACCCGACGATCCACGGTATCGTCAACGATCTCCCGAAAGTAGCTCAGCTCCTTTTCCAGAGTCTCGCGAAATACTGTACCGCGATCCTTCACGTATGGTGTAATGCTGAATATAAATTCCGCGGCCGTTGTTAACTCTTCGTTGGCCACTTGTTCGATAACTTTCCTGATAGCCGGATGGTCGGTCTTTGAAACAATTAATGCCATTGATCAATCAATTTATTAGTCTTTTCCAAATCGTATGTACCGACCGTCGGTGCGAGTTTCGCTATCGCATCTTTTCGCGGACATGTTCCTCTCTGTAATTCGTAACGATTATTCGAGGCATGAAAAAATGGCATTGCGTCTATTCAGGATTTTTATATCTCGAATGGGAAGGGAATATTACAGATGTGGAAGGTCCCGGAGAAGCATGAATGTCCTTCGTGCACAGTGGCCTTTCGGACGAATCCTCCGGCGATTCGTCCTCGGACGTAACGACGTAACGAACATGACGACCGTACGCGTTTTTTGCACGCTGATTTTCATTGGTCTGCGCCTCTTCGCACGATTGCTTTATCCATCCGGCTACGGTCTTCCTATCTATCGTATTATATACTCTATTACAATTAGCATATAACTAACTTAATAATCGACTGCCAAGTGACCTCTAGTATCGGGTCTTCCGCTTTCGGTCAATTTTCTCACAGCTCCTCTAAAAGCACCGTCCAGTTCCTCTACCATGTTCCCTAATTTTATTACGAAATTCCGATGCAATTTACGCTCAAGATTATTCGTCGAACTTATTAATCTCTGTGGATGAAATTTCGTGACATTTTGACAGGGAATCGTCGTCCGCTAGGCGAATTAAGAAACGATACTTCGTCGAGAAGTCAAGCACGATTATTCATTTTGTGCATATTCGTAGTTGTTATTGTGTCTATATTAGTCGAATGAATGGACGCTTCATTCATAAATAGAAGAAGACTTTTCGTACGAAAATTGAAAAAAAAAATTACGGATCATAATACCGAACGTTGAGAATGTTGACGATCGAAGAAAATGCGTGAATACTATTGTATCGACGTTAGAGCGAGGTCGAGCAAAGACGCAGGCTCGTGTACGAGAGAAATCAAGATTATTTCTCGGTTGAAACCGAAGTAGCAGGTAGTAACCCGACCGAGTCGTAGTACAAAGCGGCTACGCGAGTAAGTAGCAGCTGATTTACAAAGATGGCCGGTGCTGATACAAACAAATAGTGACCAGCGGTGCGCTGGACTCGCGAACCGAATAAACGAGGAAATAAAAAAAAAAGGTAAGCATACAGAACCGGACATCGGGACGCATTCTTCCGACGGCTTGATCAATCTCCGCGACAGAACGATATTACCCATTTTTTGCGTGTAATACGAAATAGCTTTCTCCCGTTCGTGGAACGGACTAAACACCTGTCCTGACCTGCTCAATAAAACCGTTCGCACTCGAGCACTCGTATATGCAGCGAGGATGTGCATTACAGTCCTCTGACGCCTAATAAGGTATTACACAGTTTCACAAAAATATCTAATGAATTACACGCCAAACAATTTGTACATCTGTCGAGATCGTTCCGAATTACTTATCCTCACGATCTCGAAACAATAATATGTGTTCTCAACTCGTTGCGTTTTCGTGCTAATTTCACTGCGAATTGGCGTATCTGTTAGCACCGTTTGTGACACATATTATGCCGATTGTCGAACCGAGAAATCGTTGGCCGTGGTTCTATTTATTTTTATTTTTTTCACGTTGACTACAATTTGTGTAAGACTAATGTTTATTTATTTTTTCCAAGACAATGTTTTTTCCTATGGTCGGCGTCGGTAAAATACTGATATGGATTTGTAGATGCGGAGGAGACACGGCTAGGGCTGTGCGTTCCATAAGATGGCTTACGATCCACGCAACGTGAAGTACCCATCCGAGGTTCACCAGCATCATCCGCCGACGGCCACGAGCTATCCGTACTCTGTCCATCGAGCTCCGACCACCGATGAGAATAGAAACGAGAACAACTGCGGCAACAAGGAGTCACGTCAGTCCTCAGGGACACAAACCATACAGAAGGTCGATGCTGCTACGATGACGGATCCTCTACAAATAGATTTCAGACTAACTTCGGAGTATCTTGCTCGGTGTTCGAGCACTCTGGGCCTTCCTTATGTCTCCAAATGCGAGGAGAACAGCAATGCCTCGTCGCAGAATTGCCAGGAGGTCAGACCCAAGATGGAGTACAATATAGTGCCTCAGCATATCAACGGTGAGACCTTCGTTTGCGGTTTCTTGAAACCCTATTCTTTATTTTGATCCTTTGATATTTTAATATCAAAAGGTCATTAAAGCTCAGATGCTTCGCAACCTCGCTATGCATTATGGAACTTATAAACCGGATATTAACATTTTCAAAGATTTGCCAAGAACAGCTCACTTCCGGTCGAAAAATTAGATTCTCAACCGGGAAGTAACGTATTTTTGGTATTCCGGTTGAAAAATTAGATTTTCAAACCGGAAGTAATGGATTTCATGTCTAATGTTATTGCCGCTCGACAAATGAGTTTTCTGGACCGGAAGTAACCTATTCCTGAGCCAAAAATGAGTTTTCTAGCCCGACCGTGATGTATTTCTGGTCCAATTAATTTTTTCTGTGCACGACGATAGTGCACCAGCGCCGTTATGCATCACATTATTGTGCACAACTCATCGAGACGTGCAGAATAGAACCCGCATAATATCATAGAGTAATAATAGTTTTAGGGCTTGGGGGAGCCCCCAAGAGGCCCTCGATTCTTGAATATTGGAATACACAAACAAACGACTTTCCAAAATTATATATATAAGATTTCAGTATTTCAATATCTTTATTGACAACATTTATTATATTCCAAGGTGTGCTGGTTTACAACTGTCCGGAGTGCGCCTACAGATTCGAGGATCGGGACTCGTTGCACGAGCACCTCGAAGATCACCGGCAGCGTCCACACATATGCGACATATGCGGGGCGAGTCTGAAGCGTAAGGAGCACTTGGATCGTCACAAGCAGGGTCACAACAAGGACCGGCCTTACCAGTGCTCGATGTGCTGCAAGGCGTTCAAGAGGAACGAGCATCTCGCCCGTCACATGATAATTCATTCGGGCAGTAAGAATCAAATATGCACCGAGTGCGGCAAAGCATTCTACAGAAAGGATCATCTGAAGAAGCATCTGCAGAGTCACAGCGGGACGAGGAAGAGTCCGTGTCCCGGAAGTTCGCAGAATACCCAGAGCGGGCAGAATTCCGGCGAGGAACCACCGCACAGCGGTTACACGATGATGATCAGACCGGGACCGCCGCCTTTCTCCACTCTGCGGACTTAATGGAAACGGATCTTGCGTCGGCAAGAACTAAGGGACAAAATTTCGTCGACCCGTGAGGAACAATCGTGTAAGTAGCTCGAGCGTGGTGGAAAAAAGAAGAAAAAAAACAAAGCTCGAGTCGAATCTCGTCGGCTGTGATGATTGCGCGCTTTAATGAACGGCGTGAGAAACGATGAGTACCGAGACAGCTTCTCGGTAAACTGGCAATTGTTACTTAGACGAAAAAAAAAACTAACAGAAGCAAACACTTTTTGGTACCCAAGCCCCTAGAGCGTTCCGAATAATAACGATATAACTAGATTAGGGTAATTTCACCGAGAGTGATTTTATCGCTGTAACTTAAAATACGTGAAATACGTAAGAATAACAGTGAGCAAGCGGATTGATTTTGCGATATTCGAAAATAGGGGAAAAGACGGAGGGTTGAATTCGATTTAGGCGATTCGCGCCCCCGGAATACCGGCTGTGCGTTATAACCAACTTGAAAACAACCGATTAAAGTTTACACCGTGCGTATAGCGATCGAATACACAAACAATGTTATATATATATATACATATATATATATACCCGTATATGTATATACATATAATATGTAAATTGTTACGACGAATCGCCAATCTTGTACATTACGATATTTATTAAGAAAAAAAAAGAAAAAAAATGATCGACCATTTATATATCTATATATTCGCTTATTGCATTAAGTTTTGATGAATCAATTGAATCGACGGTCGAATCAACGGGAGTTATTGAGAATGTGGAAGCACGCGAGGGCGTGCAGCCAATGTTTGTTATTGGTTGTAGCGGTATTGAAAATAAACGTTTATTATTGAAGACTGAAGTGTACTTTACCTTGTTCTCCTTCCGTACGCGCTCTGTAAGTCAATTGTGGGGGGTCGCATTCGAGCAGCTGCATTTTTCTTTTCTTACAATTTTTTTATTATATAGATATATTATGTAGGGGTATTACATAAAGCAGCACTGGGAAATGTCGGAAAATCATTTTTTGTTTTAGCTTTATCTCTGTTCGCTTATCGTATTCTTCGCAGTCCGCGTTAGTCTGTCTCATACTCTCACATTTTATCACTGCATGCGTTCTCCATATCTCTCTCGATCCGTTCTCTCTGTAAATTCGATTACTTTTTCTTTTTTTTCCTTGAATTTCTTGCGTTCCCACAAATTTGACGTTTTATGCACTCTATACAAAAATAAAACGCTGAGATCATCAGAGGGATCGCTTATCTATACACATCTTTTTGTTGTGTTGTTTTTGTATTTATTCATTCATCGTTCACCTTTCTCTCGCACTCCCCTTTCATTACACTCTCTTTCTTTCGTTCTCTCTCGCTCTCTATCTTTCTTTCATTTTTGTGTTTTTTTGATTAGCACACGACGTTGAACGCACGAACGGCTCTATATTTTGTACCCTGGAAGACTGCGGTACAATCGTTATTTTATTTCCTTTTTTTGTCCCTTATCTTTTTTTTATATCATTCACAATAAATGTAACCGAAGCGCGTAATCTGAAATAAAAAATAGAATTGCCCAACGCGCGCGTGACTCGCTTGATTATTCATTACGGATCTACTCGCGAATGGCTATTACTTTTTTTTTTATTCTTTCTTTTATTCACGGCTAGTTCGAGATCGACGAGGTCGACGACCCTCGGATCTCGGGATCCAAAGTCGTCGTCTAACGTTGAACTCAGACACGCTTTTTTTCTATCTTGCACACTATTTTTTTTATTATTATTTTTTTTCATCGGCTTCCCATATTTAAACGCTAACTATTGGAGAAGAGTTAAATGTCTTTGTACTATGGTCGAGGAGTTTTGTATATTCATTTCGTATCTCTGTTATTCATCATTATTTTTTTTATCCCGTCGCAGGTTCCACACTGAAACTCGCCCGTTGTGCCTGTGGTTTCACGCAAAACCGGAAGTCGCGCAGTCGTTCTATTTTTTTTTCATCAATCGTGCAATCGCATTCGCACTTAAAAGACAATCAATCGATCCGTCCAGGCTCACTCGCCGTGTCGCCAATCCGAGTGGACAAAACGTGATAAATTATAGCGCCAATACAACAAAAAAAAATCAAATCTGATCCTCGTCGGAGTCCTCACAGCACAGTATAGTTTGTAGAGAGACCGTGAATTAAATAATCCCGTTGACAGAGCAAACTCGCGTCGAGACATCGCTCCGAATTTAAAAAACTTTCGGCAATTTCTCGTAATTAGTATACGATTAGAAATTTCTTTTTTTTCGACACTGCGTAGAAAAATATGGTTTTTTTTCTTCATACTCTCCGTTCCTATCCGTCATTCCCGTTTACTCTCTTTCTCGTCGCTCCGTTTCTTCGGCATACTTCTTCCGTTCACAATTTATTGCTTTCAGCCCGCTCGAGAATAATATTGATGTTTTTTATTTTTATGTGTCTCCATCGCGATAATATCCTCGTTCTATAATCTCTCTCCGACTTTCTACTTCCTTTTCACAATCATCGTTCGATTCGCGTTACTAAAAATATTTCATCTTCATCGTCCGTCATTAATGCATCTTCGTCGTCTTCGCTCACTTCCGGTTTCCTCACAAGAACGATTATAAACGACCTTTCCGGGACAAACGAAAACGGAGTCGTACACGATACAAATAGCAAGGTATTCGCAAGTCAATCGGAGACGTGTTGTCAACTGCGTTCGCATGCGAATAACCAGCGCGACATCAAAGGCACCGGGATTTTTGTTCATTCCCCTTCGACAAAATTACCTTTTCATCTGGAGAGCCAAATTACAACAAAATAGATCTTTCCGCCGATCGCTCATTCTTTCCTCTTTGTTTTTTTATTTTTTATTTTTTATTTTTTATAAATCGTAAAGCTATCTTCGCACCTCGGAAGGGGAACAAAACGTCTCCTTTCATGATCTAACTATACGCACGTGTCGACTCGGAATTTTGTTCTTTTTTTTTCTATCGCTCACTCATCCACACACGTTATTCACATTCTCACGCCCTTTCACTCTTTTTTTCCCCCAAACTTACGTCTTACTAATGTGTTTTTTTTTGTTCTTCTTGTATACAAACTTACGAGCTACGATATATCCTAGGGTGTACTCTCGCTTCAATCTTCTCTGCTTCATTATTTTTTTGTTTTTTTTTTGTTTTCTGTTTACGATTACAAGTACGGTGGCGGTGGAGTATTTCAATACAGCTCATCCTCTTATACTTATATATTCTGTGTGTCGTATATATAAGTATATTTTTTTTTATATTCTTCTCTTCGCTTAGTACGTACTATGTATTATAGTATCCTTATCAATAATTACTTATAACTTGAGGTCTGACGAAACCTGAATTCTCGTGTGTGTCATCGTCGTGCGAATGCACACGCTAATCTGCTTTTTCTTTTTCTTTTTTTAATCCTTCGGTACGCGGTCACGTGACGACTAAAGTACATATACTCGCAAGTAATACAATCGATCGATAGCATTGTACATTGAAAATAATAATAATAATAATAAAAATTCAATTGTATATAATAAAAAGAGAGAGCAATAATTGGAATACTCGTATATGTATGGCAAGGGTATAAAACGGCACCGTGGGGCGTCGCCGAATCGCGTATGAATGAAAAATAAAAAAATATAAGAAACAAACTTCTTTTGCTTCCTCTATGAGGAAGCAAAAGAAGTAAACGATGATGGCACGGCTAGTCGTATCGATATCTAGATAATAAGTAAAACCGATAATATACTGCGAACGCGATTATGATACGTGCATTTTTTTTTCTTGTGTAAAAACTCGTATTATTATACTTGAAGAGTAAGGTATACAGCGTATGAACAATGTGTTCCAGCGGCCCCGAAACGATCACAAACGATCACAACCAGTCGTCGACGAGAGGAGTCGTAAAAAAAAAAAAAAAAATGTCTACGGGCTGGACAATTTATATTCGCATCGCCCGATTCGGAACTTATATTTCAAGGAAAACAAAATAATCTAAAAGTACGAACCTACGAACGTAATCAGTTCTCAACGAGTGTTAAAGAGATCTAGGGAAAGAAAATATGTATTAAAAAAGAAAAAAAGGTAAAAACAATGTGTACAGGAAAAAAAAACAATATAAAATGCGAATGGCCAGGTTGAACGGCATCGCGCTGAAAATAATAATTTGTTTCTCTTCTTAAACTCGATTTTGGAATTAAAAAACGCAACATTATACATAAATATTATAAAGCCGCCGCAACTTTTCTAATAATAATGATGAATCACGCGAAAGGGGGCGGGTATCTCGTATATAAATTTTCGAACTTTGTTCGTAAAATATATAAAATACTGTCGTCAACTTTGTCGTAACTAAAAAAAAAACTAAAAAATTAAAGAAATACTAATAATAATAAAAGAAAGACGAATACGAGCGCAAAATATGTATAGTGTGTATGATGTACGAGGAATGAGAAACGAGATTTGAATCAAGTTAAACTGGAGACTTCTCCTCCTCATAAATATTGCCACGCCTTTCTCTCTGTACTCTCTGATCCTCAGCTTCTCGTCTACTATTACTGCTAAACCTGACGCCCGAGCATTCGGAGATTATGAGGAAAGCAAATTACGGTCTCAGCGTACTCGCGCTGGCCTCTGGAAAACAAGGAGACAAAAAAACACGTACCGCGTTTCTTTCCTCCCATTCGCGCCTTTATCTTTTTCCTCGTTCTCTTTCGCTTCTCTTTATCCTCTTCAATTAGCCCCAATTCATCGTCGCACATACACGAAGCTACCATAAAAATATGCTTTGTCTCTCATTATGGCAAGACTCTTGCGCCAAGGCTCTTAAAATCTATCCTGTCTCACTATCGAGGGGGATGTTTGCCGGATGAAAATTTCGCCTCCCAAAAAGTCTCTCTTTCCTCGAGCCTCGAACCTCCGTTGACCGGTTTCACAGTCGAAAATCGTCCATTGAAAAATACAATACTTTCGTGAACAACGCGCCTCTCCTCGACGCCCCTCTTTCGGGCTCGTTTGTCCCAGATTTGATTTTACTCGGCTGCAAAGTTCGAAGTGACGACGGCTCGGTAAGTTCGAGAGTCGATGTAATTTCTATCACCCCCGTGGCTGCGCTCCCGCCGCAGCTGCAATAGCGATCGCGCTATGCGCGTTTCAAGCCACGTTAAAGAATTTTAAGCCACAAACCGTTTCGCGAGTTTTGTTTCGTTTTTTTGTTTCTTCTTCCTCGTTCTGTCCGGAGTATGCTGCCCGTTGCCTCGAGACTGTTTATCGCCGGCTCAGCCGACGTCTCGCTGTCTCTCGGCCGGGGCGTTCGCCCGCTCTCAGAAATCCTTAACGTGGCTGAGAAAGCCGAGCTCGTGAGCCTGATAGTGGCTAGTCGTAGCGAGCTGGGGCACGCTAGACTGGTGCGCCGCGTTCACAGCCGCCAAGTGATGATGGTGCAGCGTGGGATGGCTTGTGTGCGGGTGAATTATGTTGTTAGGATGGGGAACCTGAAAGTTCCCTGGTGGCGGGGCTCAGGACAGAAGAGGTCCCGGATGCCCGCCAGGAAGAACGGACGACGCCGATACCGTCGTCGTTTGCATATTTGTCACATTGTTCTGCTGTTGATTTTGCTGAGTACCTGAAGAGCAACGAAAGAAAAACGTTATCGAATATCTCAGTCGATCGAGAAGATACACTGTAAAAAAATGTTCAAAAATCAATGAATAGCACCGGAAGCTTGTTTTACATAAACTGTTTCTAATATTCCTAACACATGTGCGAACAATTTAACAGTTAAATTTTTATTCTTAATGCAAACTTTTTGAAAAAGTTTCACACAAAAGATTTGTAATTTTAATATTTGGAATTTTGATTTTACAAAAAAAAAGTAGATTAATGTTGAATTGATGTAAGCCATGTAAGCAAATTTCAAGTTCCAGTGTAGAAATACAGAGAACACTTTGAACGCAAAATTTAAGAGATAATCTCACCGGAATTCTGGCTAAGCTCCGCTTTGACCCTTCTGGCGATGTGACTTCTCGTGTGCTTCCTCAGATGATCCTTGCGATAGAAACCCTTTCCGCACTCGGTGCACACGTGACGCTTCTCACCGGAGTGTATGACGAAGTGTAGAGTGAGCTGTTCCTTTCTCTTGAACGCTTTCAGGCAAACGGTGCATACGTAAGGACGTTCGGGATTGTGGCTCTGCTTGTGACGCGTCAGATGGTCCTTGCGTTTCAATCCGGCCCCGCAAATGTCGCACACGAATCGTCTCTCGAGCGTGTGACCGAGAAGATGCTGCTCGAGGAGTTCGCGCTCCGGATAAGCCATGTGACACTCCGGACAGCAGTAGAGCGTCGAGCCATCGAGGGCGGTCGTCAGGCGTATCTCGCCGGGTTTCGGACGCGGCTTTTTCTCCTTCGGGGCCTTCTTCTTTTTCTTCTTCTTGTTTGTCGGCGACATCATTATGTTCGGCGTCGTCGTCGTCGCGGCGGCGACCGACGTCGTCTGCGCCATTTCCGATTCCTTCTTTATGCTCTCCGCGGAATATTTAAGAAAATGGTGCAACGACAACGGCAGAGTGCTCGCCGGCAGGTGACTGAGATAATCCGCGACGGTCGAGCCCGGTGTGGCGAGCGATTGCCACGTAGCCGGCATCGACGCCGGTGTCTGCGTGTGAGCGTGCTGCTGATGATGCTGATGCATCGAGTAATCCTGCTGGCCACCGCCGTTCGTCGAGGCGTCGCCGTTTCTCTGCTGCTGTTGCTGCTGCTGCTGCTGCTGTTCCTCCGTCTTCTTGTCCTTGGCGGCTTTGTCCTTGTCCTGCAGCAGGTTACACACGTCCCGTTGATTTATCGTTTCACTCGCCTGCTAAGAAAGAACCGAGGCGTTACGCGACAATCGTCAAGCGTATGGCACTCTGTTTTTTCCAACATTGCTTTCTTCGATTTTTTTTTCCGATCTTATTTCTCGTCTATAAGGTAAACCGTCTCAACGACCGGACAAAGCGTGCGTGCAAGAATGATGGAAATACGATTTTTCATGCATGTCCGCGGACCGCTCTATTCTGTGTCCGGTCGTTCGTACTTTTACCTTACGAGGCGATAATTAGCGAATTATTGAAAATATTCTATTAAATATATGAGAATATATGCAAAACCATTATTGCTTTTTCAATAATCGTTTTAGCGCAAAAAAATGTGGTACCTACGAAGGTATCGAATTTTATTCGTTTTTCTTTTATACCTGATGATAGGAACGCTTTTCTTGCATTCCCGGGGAATTAGCGGGACGTTGCTGAACCCCCTGAGCCTGCGAATAGGGCACATTCGGATAATGATGAACGTTGCTATTCGGATAGGCCGATTTGTTGTTCATCATAACTTGGGACTGGGCGCTCTGTACTCCATTTGCCTCGGGACGATACTTTCCCATAACCGGCACTCCTATCGGAGGCTGGTTGGGAAAATGATTGGCGTAACGAGCCCCCGCACCCCCCGTCCCGTCCGTCGCGAACTGATGGATGCTCGGTATCGTACCAGGAAAGTGGCCTCCAAACGGCGGGAAATTCATTGCAGATGGTCAATCGAATACCTGCAACATTGAACACAAAATCGTTACATCGAAAATAAAAACGAATAAAAATACATTAAAAAAAAAAATTCATTAAAATTAATTAAAATTAATAGGTTCGATGTCACGGTGAACTATGATCAGATGAAAGGATCAGCTCCAAACCTGTGGCATACCCAAAATCATATAAACCTTTAGTTTGGAGCACTGCAAAGGGCACTAATCTATTTTTTTACATCTCGAAGACCCGAGTAAACAAACCGACCTGCCCGATTTCCGGCATTAATTAGTCGACCTACATGACGTAATAAAATTTTTTTTTTATGTATTTCCTTCCCATGTGATCGATACCCTCTCCACGCTTCCCCGATGTGTGTTCCGCTACACCCCCCCCCCCCCCCCCCCCACCAAACGAAATTACTCACAAGAACGTCCCACTCTCCATGTTTTTCCACGCCTCGCGTCAATCACTTTCCCTCCTCATCCCGTCTCGCGATACCGTGCCGAGAAAAAAAAATATCCCCGCTTATATCTTATTGAAAAACGGTTCGCGGCTGGCCGCGACAAGGGGCGTCGCGGAGCCGCCGCTCGCGTAAAACCGGCACTTGGAACGAACGTCGTCTGCCCTGTAATCGCTTTATACTTTTACACTACGTACTTATGCATGTACCGTCTATAGATACATATATATATATATATACATATAGTACACAGCATAATACCGTGACTACAAGTAAACTACATACAACTCCCCAGTCACGCTTTACTACGTTTCTCGTGTTCGTTATTCGGGTCTATCGTTTCAACCACCTTCGTTAGGTGCACGCACGCGGCGTCGCGACGCCTCGACGCCCACGCATCCTTGGCCCTCGGACTGTCACAATGGCAGACAGTTTATCCGCTCGTCTATCACGCCCGGCACCTCGTCGACACTTTTTTTTAAATTTCTTTATCTAACTCGATATCTCTACTCTCGGCGTCACTGTACACAGACGGTACACGCGGTCGGCCGGCGTAGTAAAATCCACCCTGTACAGTCGCGACGTAAACGCGTAGAAAATCCCGCGATCGCGAGGAGTGCGCTATATCTGTCCCGCTCTCTCCAGACTAGATGAAGCGCCCCGTACCCGTCCGGCCCAATCCCCCGTTTCGTCACTTTCTCTATCTACGATTCTTCGCGCGAGTCGACTTCCCCGTTCCTCCCGAAACGCACGACTCTACCGTGTATCGTACGGGGTTTGAGGTACGTTATTTTTTTGTTATTTTGTTGTCGCGCTGTTTCCTCACCCACTCCGCGACGAAGAGAAACACTTCATTATTGCTCGTGGTACGGGGATTGCGAAAATTTCGGTGGATAAAGGGGGGCCAACAGAAACTGGCTGAAACACGGCCGGGAGAACCCCGTGAAGCGGCGCGTAGAACCCGCGGCGCCGACGTCGGGGGATGGGCAGGGCCGCCAGCAACGTCGGCGTCAGAGGGGAGGGAAAGGGACTTCGCGGCACCGCGAGAGAGAACGAGGAAGGGAAGGGTGGTTGGGTGACGCGATAGAGGAGAGGAGACCGTGATGAGGCGTCCGAGAGAGAGAGAGAGAGGGAGAGAGAGAGAGAGAGAGACTGGGACAGAGAAAGGGGCAAAATATCTACTCGATATTGAATCCTAATTACTTGGAACATATATCGAATATTATAGAGCATAAATTTTCGGGACACCGACAGTTTGAATTTTACTCTCAAAATTCTAATTAAAACGAACAATTTAATTACGGTATAATGTGAAATTTCGTCGAAAGGGTGCCGGGGGATTGGACGGAGGAAGAATTACCGCGGTTTAATAAATTCAATCAATATCGATACCAAACATAATAGATAGATACAGTTATGTGCGTCGCGTACAAACATGTATACGATATACGCAATACATGCGACGATTGAGCTTGCATATATCTATACATATTTCGCTAAAAAAAATTGAAACGCGCGTTGCAATCGTGCCGCGATGGATTATAGGACGTAAACGAGAAGAGAGGGGGTGCGGGGTGGGGGAGATAGGAGGGAGGAGTGGAGAATCCGCGCGCTTCCCCGTGCCCCCCCCCCCCCCCGCGCCGTCGACGACGCGCCGCCAGGGCCAGTCGATACCGTGCGCCGAATTCGCACGAGATATATTCCGCCAGGGTAAAATGGCGGTCGGCGGTACCGGCGACGCTAACCGGATCGAACGCGCGACGACGCTCGGCGTCGCGTATAGCCAGCGTTACTACAGTCATACTGCCGCCTATATACGACTCTCGCTCGCTCGCTCACTCTCTCTCTTTCTCGATCTATCTCTCCCACCCTCGCACTCGCTTTCGGCCATCTCACCCTCTCGCTCGCTCGCTTCCCTATCCCTATCCCTATCCCTTCGGCTAGTCTCGTGGCGTAACTGGCAGCGTGCTTCGCCGTCGTCGGTTGTGCTTACCATTTATGCGGTGTGCTTTCTCTCTATCCACTTCCGGTTTGTTGTATATTCCTCGTGCTGCCGCCTTAGAACCCGACGAGCCTCTCTCGTCGAAGCGTTTGCGATTGTTCCGCGGCGCGTTGTTGTATTTTTTTTTTTTCGTGTTGTGTTTTATAATCGCAACGATGTGCCTCCTGTCGCGGGGACCCGCCGCGTGGTTTTTTCTCGTCACGAGGATATTACGAACGCGGACGTTTGATGAAACTTTAAAAGCGCGAGGGGACGTACAGGCCCCGGCGTGCCGTTGACACCTGTCTCTCAAGTCCGGGTCTCCCCCACCCCACCGTCCGCCCTCTACTGTGCCAGCCTCTTAACTATTTTTTCTCCGCTTGTGTGAGCCTCCCGAGCCACCTCACCCTACTCCCTCGCCGAACGGCGAAAATACCCGAATCCCATCGCTCGCTCTACTGCAGGGGTGGGGAGCAGTTTTAACTTCGAATTTATCCCCTTCCATGTCATACGCTCTCGCTCTATATCCCCGCGTCGTCGGGAGCATCGGACCTTTTTTTTCATCTCTTTGTTTCTTTTTTTCTTCTTTTCGTTTTATTTTCACTCTCGACGGTGGGGAGAACGCGAGAGACGGAGAAGGAATGAGAACGCAAGTGATACAAGGCACATGAGAGATTCAAGTTACGACGTTACACCCTCGTAACACCGAATATTTACGATCGTATAACGTCGATTGTAATCGGTTACGAATCGATGTTTTCAGCTTAGGCAGCGGCAGGACTTATCGTCATTATGAATTTATTGATTTCGTTCAATTGTCAGACGCACGGTCATTGCCAGAGAGGAAACGGAACGAAAAGCACCACGTGCTTACCTACGTTTCCTTGTTTCCTTGTTTCGTAAATAAAAAAAGAAACGTTAGCTTATGAATAACGTATGTGTGATGCAGCTACAAGGCTGCATATACCTATGGCGTTGTCCGCTCCGACACACAAACATGTGTGTGACCTTGGAGGGCTTAGCTTTCAGTAGTCCGCAACTAGCACACCCGGCGTGTGTCTCCGTTTTTTTTTCTTCGTCGTGAAAAAAAGAAAATGGTTTACAATCGTTGTCCGAGCGTGCGATGAGAAATCATCGATGTTAATCGATTGTGCACGGGCAGTGTAAAGAGTCGCAGACGAAAAAAGTCACTCGATTGATAAGCGATCGGAAGAGACACCAGGAAGAGAATGCAATGTCCGTGACGAATCCACTTGTCAAAGAACTGAAAGGTAACCCATTTACAACTCGCTAACGGACTCTCGAGTTGACGTTCGCTTCGAGGTTGGAACACTTTCGGCGATCTGTACGTCGAGTGACATGTTATTGTTATTATTATTATTATTATTATTCTTGAACGCCGTTACGATTCCGAGAGCCCGTGTCGGGTTGTATGTGTATGTGTGAGGGTGTATACTGTTATGTCACCGAATTACTTAATTTTCTATACTACGTCATGATTATCACTCGATTGCACTGTTCGCGGTGCATGGTTTATTGATTTTTGCGAGGTACACCGTCTCGCTGGGAAAGTCGCCAAGAAGAGTAGCCTTATCGACGCAAGCGTAGATAGGGAGTTGCATCGTCCGCTTCGAGATGGCGCCAGCTGCGAGAAAACGCGCCAAAAACGGAAATTCGATTATTAATTCAAATTATGTTTCTTTTGTTCGCTCAGGATGGACAAGAAAGTTAACCGAGTGCGGAGTTGACATAAACGACAAGAACCCGGATCTCGTATTGTTCTGCACTTGTCTGGAAAGATGCTTTCAAAAAGGCGTATCTATGCGCATGAACGCTATAGGATTTCCAAAAATGCCGGAAGCTTGGTACTGTATGGAGGAACTTGCAGATAGAAACGAGAGGTATGAAAATAATCGAAACTATAATTAAAACACACTTACTAGTAATTGATCATTTATTGCTTGTTCTTTGTTTGCTTAGATCATTGTTCGCCCTCACCTCGGCAGTGGATCTCGTCCGGGATAATGAAAAAGTTCATTCGACTGCAGGGAGACTCAGGCTCTTTATACGCGTCGCTCTGGCTCGCAAATGTCTCCACCTTCCGGTTCAAACGCTGGTAATGCAACGCTTCATTTTTCACTCAATAACTATTGTGAAAAAAAACCTACTGCCAAACAACTATTTTTCAGGTGCGAACGCCAGGATTCGCTGCAGAGTATTACGATACCGACAGTATAATCGGCGACGAGATCGTCGGGGAAATATTCCTCTCCGTTCTCCTGCAAATAAGTAAAATGAACTTTAAGCTCGATCTACGAAACGCCAGTTTCCTGGATGAAACCTGGCAATTGCCGGAGTACATATTTATGGAATTAGTACCCTGCAAAACTTTGGGCATATCTGTGTGGTGAGTCTCGAAAAGAACAGGGTCGAGTCAGCGATAGCCAAATTATTATACGTTAGAGATTTCACTATCAAATTAACACATCCATGTACTACAATATAAAAATTTCATGACCAAGCGTAATGTAGGATCTTATGCTATATAATTATGGTTCGCTTTTTCAGTTTTACCAATGGAAAAGCGTTGATAGTTAATCTGCAGGAGAATTCTGTCGCTGCCGAAGATGTAAGCGTGAATCGCCTCACTGTATATACTTTCGTCGGAATTCAACATTGTCTTTTCCAGGATAAAATCGAAGTGGGCGACGTTCTCGACGAGATAAACGAAAACGTGATAACGTCGAGTACGCGAGGAAAGTTGCGTAAGATAATGAAAAAATCAACCGGAGTTCCTATATCTTTACATATCATAAAGGTGAGTACAGCGATCGGAGTTTTCTCCCGAGCGAACTCGATTAATCGACCTCGAACGATGTTTTTTGCAGGCCCGTTACAAAAACACGTGCGACTACTACGGACCAATAACGAGTCTTCTGCGTGCTTCCGGTTTAGAGCGTAACAGGATACTGAAATCTCCGAACACAACGTCCCCGTCTGATCGGCCAAAATCTATTCAAGACACGGCCAAATCAGTCGCGAAACTACTGAATCCAGGCTACGCGGTGAAGTACTGCGGCTTCGTGTCAACCGGAAGTGAGGGCGATGTTAAACAAATCGAACGAGCTATATGGAGGATCGTCAATTCGCGGGATAACAAAAAAGTACCGGTTAGATTCGAGTGTCTGGAGATCGGTATAAGAGTCACTCAAGAGTCCGATGATAGATTGATACTGCAACAGAGTTACATGGAAATATCGTCGTGCGGTCGTACCGCGAATATTCCCGATTACTTCGCATTTATCGCGGGGTAAGTCAAACAATCAATATATCGGAGCGATGCGAAACTCTACCCGGCCCGATCTCGGCAATATCGTCAGTATTTATCGCCCGAATGCACCCGTATATTTTACAGCGAAACCAATTGCAACGTGGCAACGAAATTCGACGCCTACGTGTTTTATCATCAGCGTGAAAACGAGGTGCAGACCATCCTACAGAGTCTCGGCCAAGGATTTCAGCGGACCCACTTTGCCGTTTGACAACAAAAACCAAAGTCATATCTTATTTTCATTAAGGAAAAAAAATACCAAAGGATACAGGGCCCATTAAAAATATCAAGCTTAAAGAGAAATTTATTATTGTACCCATATAATATATTTTGTGCTCTTGTGAGAACCTAGAATAAAAACGTATACGAACGCTAAGAAAAAAAAAAGCAAGAGTTCTCGATCGCGCCGACCTTCATTTCTTTCCCTTGATCATTCGTAAAATCCTCTACGTACCCATCAACTTCAACTCTCAGACTGCATTTCGAGTAAATAATCGTCACCGGAAAAATTATCAAGTAATCATGTAAATTGAAAGACCCCGTGAATCGTTGATCCGGCGACACGGTCGGCGGCCTAACGATTCTTTCTCAGCTCCGCGATCGTCCAAAGTTCATCGAACCCGTCTCGAGCCCCTGCGTATTTGAATTACAATCATTGTATACAAAATTCGATCGAGGGTTCGCGATCAAGTCTCTCGGAGAGTTTTGCACTCGTGCGGCTCTCGTGAACGTTCGTTTTATTCGGGTCGCTCCTGCGCGTCGAGCACTGCGCGGTGACCGTCCTGACAGTCGGCCTCGTCGGCGGAGCAGCACTATCCACGACCCGTCACCACATCACAGCAGCCGACAGCGGCGGCCCGTGAAAACGTTGAAACTCCCGTGCAAAGGACGAAACAGAGGGGCTCAGGAGGAGCTAAGGAAAAAGAGAGAGAAAAAAAGAAAAAGAAAGAAAAAAAAGATAAAAAAAAATACATACATAAAAAGGGGTGAGAGAGAGACTCTCGGTGCGAAAGATGGCTACGAGCGTAGCAGCCGCTGCGGAGTCACAATATTTCTACGAGGATGTCGTTTATCGTGTCGACAAACGGGGCAACGTCGAGTTCGGCATCGTCATGGAGAACGACGATCAGGAAATGTCCGACGAGAGTTCCGACAGCGAGGAAGGACCAAAACGCAAGAAGGGAGAGATACGCGTTGTGTGGCATCCGTCCGGTGTCGAGGAATTCGTTATTTCCAAGAAGGTAACTCTTCCGGTGTTGTCTCGCGATCCGCCGCGATTGCTCGTCGATCCTTTGACCACCTGCCATAGTCCGGTGCCCGATAAACATGTCTTTTTTTTTTTCTTCCCCCGAACTTACATAAGCCGATATTATGCGACAAACTCGTCGCCCCCCTTTCTCTCGAAATTTTCACGGATGATCGACGAAACGAATTCGCGAGGATGAACTTTAAGTCCGCGATTTTTTGGGAACTGTGGGAGAGCCGAATTGTTTTTGTTTTCGTCGGTCTGGGAACAAATTTTTGTACGAATTTATTCGTCCTCTCAGGTACATCTGGCCGACAGAACTCTCATGCCCGGCGATGTGGTGAGAAGAATGATCAAGGGAAAGGATACTCAGAGAGGATACTGTCGGGACATCGAGCTGACGGCTTGCGTACAAGTCGTCGGCACTAAGCAAGTTCTCACGGACATCAGGAGCGAAGATCTCGTTCCGCTGGAGGTAGATGAAGTTTGTGGATCTCTATGCCGGTTTGACTACCGATCGCCGACATAAGTGGAATATCTGTTTTTTTCAACATCTTTCAGGAATTCGGGAGCGATATAGCAGTTTGCATGGATTCTTGGGTCGGGGGTATAAGAATGGTACACTTCAAACTCTGGCTAACCACACCGGATGGCTCCCGCTGCGTCATAAACGAAATGGATGCCAGAGCTCTGGAACACTTTGAGGAAAAGCGTGACAATGTATGTTTTTCTTTTTTTTGCAAATGTTCGTTGACCGCACTATCGATCCTGGAACATCGCACGGGTCTGGTGGATTAAAAATATTAATTTTTCAAAACTAATATTTATAATAGTTATAATATAATAAATATTATAATACTTATAATATAATAAATATTATAATGTTTTAAATATTTGTAAGTTTGATTGCATTTGCAGACCCATGTGTGGTGTTAGAAGGGGAAGTGCGAAAATACATGATGCATTGTATTCTAAACGAGTTTCTTTTGTTACATCAATTTATCATTGCAGGACAACGATTTTCCGCACACGTCGGAATTCTATCCAGGCCAGAGTCTGTGGGGTCCGGTCCACTGTCTCGATGACGCCGAGTGGATAAATTGTTCCAAGGAGATGATGGCCAAGAGAAAATCAAAGCCGCAAAAGATAACGAAAGTAACGGTTCAGGAAGTCGAGACTGATTGGGTTGGAGTTCATTGGCAGTGCCGGGCTTACTCGAAGGACGGCGCTTGGTCGGACCAGGCACAGCCAAAGTTTGTGGTCGACGGACAGGATCTGAAGAAGCTCAAGCTGCTGAACGTATTCGAGCCGTCCACGTTGCAGGTCGGCGATCGTGACTTTTACGTGCTGAAGGGAAACGAGAACGTTATAACGAGGGAACAGTGGAGAAAGCAGCAGCGCGAAGTCTTTCACGTGCCCAAGCACAGTCCCCGAAAGTCGCGGGCAAACGCCAAGCTCGCGGACGACCGGAAGAAGGACAAAGATATTAAAGATCGTGCAAACGGCACGAAAACTAGCTACACCATAGATCAGAGCACGAACAACGTTAACGGCTTGGAGAAACCGAGCAGTCTCGGCGGCGCTAATAACACGCTGATGCCACCGGCACAAAATCAAAACGCGGAGAGCTCCGATGACTGGGACACTGAGGACACCGGATCTCAGAGTGACTCTGCATCCGTAAGTTCCACTGTAAAGGAGAATCGTAAAATAAATTTAGCGATAGCGGATAGTCAACCGGCAGTAAGTTAAATTGTTAAGAATTTTTATTCATTTATTTATTTATTATTTAACAAAGGAGGCTTCAAAAATGTAACGGTGTTGCTGATTCATATTTTTTGTTGTGTAAAAAAAACAGATGTCGAGCGGATGTTCGAGTATGTCGTCGATGGGTAAGAAGAAGAAAGGTCCAGCGTTGATGACCAAAGTTTTGAAGAAGAAGAAGCTGTGCAAAGCCAAGAAGAAGGTCGCTCCGGTGGCTCTTGTACCGGGCACAAAGATCGTCGTTGAAACGCTTTCCACGAGTACGAAGGCGAACGTCGTCTGGCAAGACGGTTCCGTCGAACTTGGTAGGATTTCAGTTTCAATCTTTCGGGGTTTCGAATTGGTGTTAAAGTTATTTACTCCATATTTCGTTGACTAGGTATCCCGTCGACGCAACTGTATCCCATTCACCATCTTGACGACAAGGAATTTTTCCCTGGAGATTTCGTGGTCGATCAGAAGGAGGAATCTCGGATGTACGGCGTCGTGCAGAGCGTTGATCATCAGGGCAGAACAGCAAAGATTAAGTGGTTCAGAACGTACACCTCTAGCCAGAGCCCTCAGTGAGCATTGACCACATTTGTGGAGTGAAAATCCGATCGACTTTTTTTTTATAGGAAAAGAACGTAAAGTGATTTGCACATGACTTCCTCTATAATAAATTTCGGTGACGACATCTCATAGAGCACGTTATAATTAGTATACAATTTCCAACTTTTTTAAAATGAATTTTTGAATTAAGTATAGAAAAACCATGTGCAAATTATTTTACACCTTTTTTCGTAACATAACAAACGTTTACCTCTCATAAAACTAAAACCGTCAAAATTTACACCAGAAGCAATTATAAGAAATCGCAAACTGAAATTTGCGGGTTTCGTAGTTTTAAAGCAATCTTTAATCTATTCTTTGCCACTGATTGCGAAACTATAACTCATTATACTCTTTGCGTGATATTTAATTCGGAGATTCTTATCAGCTGGAAAAACAAAATTTTTAAAACCCCATAAAATTTAAACGTTTGTAAAAAATATTGTACATTGTTAGTCAATTTCCGTGTCAAATTTAAGCTCAATACCTGCATTTTTACTCGAATTAGACCGGTTTTAATAATTTTTCAAAAAAATCCAAATCCTATAAGATCTGACCGCTTGGATAGAATTCGACCAGATTCAATATCAAAGGTCTTTGATCAAAATACTATATTCGTGTGCTGTTTTAGGACGATAGCTAAAAATGTCTTCAATTTGCCCTAAATCTGCATAAAAGTTGCACTGAATGAAGAGAACACTCTACTAGTGGACCAATTTTCAACTGACTATCTCAAACCATTCCCGACCTATAGTCGTTGTAAACTTTGCAAGCTATCACTAAAATCCATACACACACGTACACACATACATATATCTAGATGCCAATTAATAATAACATTTCTCGACGTTTCAGATTATTTTAAGTACTCTGACACTTGAATCTCGATAAAAAAATAATAAAAAGCTTCCTCTATAAGAAAACAAAAAAACTAACAAATTAATTTATCTTCCAGGCCAACTTTGCTCGAGGAGAGAGAAGTGAGCGTCTACGATCTGAAAGATCACCCGGACTTTCAGTACAGGCCGGGAACTCTGGTAATTCGAATAGCGAATTTTGAGGGTGAAGATGCCGGTTGCACTGCGGGCCAGGTACTCGACAATTATCCGGAGGGTCGTGTAAAAGTTTGGTGGGTCGACGGGCACGTGAGCATGTGCTGGCCCCAGGATCTCTACAAGGTCGGCGAATACGATAGCGACGAGGGTGAACTCTGGGACGACGTTTCGTCCGACGCGTCGTGGGAGACCGAGCTCGAGGATTGCTTCCTCGCCGACAACGACGGTACCGAGCAGACGGAGAACATAAAGCCGAAGCTCGCGGCTCACATCGAGAAAGCCCGTATCGCCATGTCGCGATTGGAGGAGATATTCACCCAAAATCCGGCACTCCAGACGACCGAAGTCATGAGGAAATTGCTCGAGGTTTACAAGGATTGTCGTTGCATGGACAAGCTTATGGGAACTTCGTTCTTCCACGAGAGTCACTTTCAGGGTCTGCTGGAACGCGTGCGCGAACGCGGTAGAGCGAACGTCGCTCAGAGGATGGCCGATCAGGTGACGAGACTCTTCACTCATCAGTCGACGAGCTCCGAATCCCCGGCCGATAATTGCACCGAGAACGCTAACAATATACAAAACGCCGCTGGGGCTTTGGAAAAAATTGCCACGAAGATAAGCGACACCGTCGAGGCTGCTGGCAACGCGAATATCAAAGAGGAATCCGACAAACGTCCGAACGTCAAAGTTCAACCGGACGAGGAGAAAACCGACGAGGTATTCACCGACGTAAAGCCAAATCCCGAGGATTCCGGTCTCTACTCCGCGGAGAATTCCAAGAAGGAATCTGGCTCGAGCGAGTCCAGCGGTGAGTTTCTTCTCTCCGAGGACGCCAACAATCCCGTCGATCGTTCGCCGGCTCCGGACAATCTCGATGAGGACCCTCGCGAGCCCGACAGAACGAAGTCTCACGAGAATTTTACGAACTCTCACGTAGCGAGCTCTCACGTCTGCGTGAAGCTCTGCACTCTCATAAAGGCCCAGCTCGTCCTGGCTCACGCCGAAGTCTCCAAGAGGTTCGGACTATCCAAGATGTCGCTCTCGGATGCCGCGAAGAACGCCTCGCCGCAGAAGAAGCAGAAGAAGGAGGAGGAGAAGAGAATCGAGACGCAACTGATAGAGCCCTGCGAGGCCAGCGTGGAAATTCCACCGCCGATCTACACCGAGGGCGAGGGTTTCTCGATAGAGGAGAGCGCTCCGGACAGTCACAAATTCAAACTGACGATGTTCCAGCCAACCGATCCGACGAATTTCTTCAGAACCGTGTCGAAGGAATTGAAACTGCTGCGAAGCTCTCTGCCGCAGGGAATATGGGTAAAGGGGTTCGAGGACAGGATAGATCTTTACTCGGTGATGTTCCGCGGACCGGAGAAAACTCCCTACGAGGACGGTTTATTTTTATTCGACTTTCAACTCTCCGCCGACTATCCAGCGGCTCCGCCGCTCTGCCACTACATCTCGTACTGCAGCGACAGGCTCAATCCTAATCTTTACGAGGACGGCAAAGTCTGCGTCAGCCTTCTCGGCACGTGGGCCGGCCGCGGCACCGAAGTCTGGACCAACTCATCAACGCTCCTCCAGGTCATCGTCTCGATTCAGGGCCTCATTCTCGTGTCCGAGCCGTACTTCAACGAGGCCGGGTTCGAGAAGCAAAAGGGATCACAGCAGGGACGGGAAAACTCGAGAATGTACAACGAGATGGTTGTTTTGAAGCTCGTGCAATCGCAGACGAAGCTCCTTCAGTATCCGCCGAGCGTATTCAAGGACGCTATAATGAGCCACTTTCAGAGACACGCAGAAAAATTGCTCAGGCGCCTCGACATTTGGATGGAGATAAGCGAACAGCACAACAATCAGCATCCACTCTCGCCCGTTACACCGACAACCTTCAAGGAAATCGCACAGATCGGTAAGTAATCCTGCCGTAAAAAATAAAACTTGAAGATAGCGTACGATGAAGCTGGTAACTATACGTGAGGAACTTTAGCTGTGTTGTAAATGGGGCATTCTACGTCAAGTCCAACGATCCAAAACCCTGAGCTTCGTAGATCAAGCTGAAAGCTCGCGGTGTTGTAGTATTACATAGTGTCAGTACCTGGAATTTTTTTCAGATTTTTATCGGCTCCTGTTTTCAAGTTAGCTCATGGGCGTGTTAATAATTTTTTTTTTTAGGCGTGTTAATATTATAAATTATTGTATCTCGGAAACGTTTGGTCGTACAAAAAAACGTCATACAAAAAACGAGGGTCGAGGTTTTGGGCCGTTCGGCTTGACGTGGAATGCTCCATGTACAAAAAAAATGTGAACAACTTATTTATTTTTTCTTTTTGGCGATTCCAACCACAGACGAAACTATTCTGCCGGAGTTCCCACTGATACCTGCGTCCAGAGGCTTTTGCATCACACTCAGGAAGACCCTCGCAACCTTCAAAAACGCTCTCGTCAGAGAGGGAATAATTAAGTCACCGGTCGGTCTTCAGCTCGGCGAAATAACCAAGGAGGTCGCGGATCCGAGCCAAGAATCTACGAACAACACCAGAGGCGAGAGTTCAAAAAATCCGACGAACGATCAGCAGGAGCAAGCGAAAACCGTTACGTCGAACGTCGATCTACGGAAACCCACCGACAACAACATGACGACGAGTCTTGACGGTGCCGCGACTTGCGAAACGAAAAAGGACTGCGCCGAGAGGAACTCCAGCTAGCCACAAGGTAAACCCAAACGTCTAGCTTACAAAAGTCACACGGCTATTCGGTAATACATTGAATAAATTAATTACGATTAATTTATATAAATTAATAATTAAACTAGGATATTTTAACGGTAAACACAATTGGATACGCGCAGTTATTAGAGAAGAGCCGGCGTTGAGTTTCTCGCAATTTCATTAATCAATCATTTTACTAGCGATCCTGTGACGATTAGTCAGGCTGATAGAAGAGACCGGCGCGAGCCGACGCGTTGCCTTTCGTTATTTTTTTTTTCTTCATTCCCTCTAGATAGAATCGTAAACACGAAAAGACGCACGTTCGTAATTAGTACCTTGCGCGAATTCGAGAGTCGTCTCTCGCATTCTCAATAAAGAAAAAACTAACAAACAAAAAAAAAGGAAAAAATAATATTAAAAAATCGTTCAATAACGCGATAGAAGACAACAGACCCGGTAGAGCAATACGTCGCGCCAACGCGAATAAATTTCGCAAGTAGTTTATCGTAAGAGAGATTAATGGATATTATTCAAACACAAAACAAAACAAAAATAAATAGCGCCATGCCGCGACGCGAGAATTAGCCGACGGTGGTTGAGCAGTTGTAAACTAGGAAATATAAATTAGAACATTTCTCGGGAGAGTATGCCGACTATCGAGACAAAAGAAAAACAAACAATAAAAAAAAGACTATCCAGGAGATTAGGGGGATAAGATCGGATTGTTCTTGATTTTAATTCGCCACACTCAAGTCACATGCCATCCAATAATGAAGAGATTTATTCTGTGAAAAGGATTGTTCGTTCGGAATGAGACGAGAGGTCGAGTGTGTATTTAGAGAAATATAGAAAGAAAAAAAAACGAGTTTAGCCTGAACAAAATTCGTACTTGACGGATGTATACGTGAATATATTTCTATACGCATGAAAAAAACAGAGGTCTGTCGAATAAAAATATATTAGCGAATATATTCGCAATAGACGACCCATCGAAGTGGAGTCTAGCGTTATCAATTATTCCGTAGCTGATAGGATGTAAAATTAATAGAAAAAAAGCGCGATTAAACACGAGACACCGACTATACTTACTAATTTTACGTACTCGGTAAAAAAAAAAAAAAGAAATCTTCACTTCGGTAATATTATTTGTTCGTGTCTTCTGGCAATGCGACGATCCGAGTCTTGTCTATCCAGAACCTATTATTAATGAGTAATTCGTTCCTCGTTGTATATGCGGGTACTTAACGCGCTAATCCGGGAAAGGCTTTGTCGGATCGGGTGAAAACGATCAGTTTAGTCACGCACGCCTAAGATAATGGTATTTAGAAAAAAAAAACACAAAAAAACAATGAGATAAAAAGAAAAGAAATGTCGTACAGTATTATTTTGTTTGTTACATCTTATGTAATATCTGTTTTACGCGTAAACTTTGTAGGTAAATTATTCGTGTGTTCCGTATTCAATATCGTTTCGTGGTTTCATAATCCAAGCCGAAAATCTCTGATAATCGAAGTTATGCAATCGATTTAGGACAGTGGGCCATAGGAATGGACACTTGGTAAAAAAAAATAACAAACAAAAAAAAATGTGATTAGAGCGGCGTGTCTTTTGCGCCAGGCACTGGTGATTGACTGATAGTAAAAAAAATTAAAAAACACTGAAAACAATACAAAGAAACAAGCAATCGTTCTCACTACCTTTACTTTTCTTTCGTTGACTATTTCCATAAGGTCCCGAGATAAACGAGATAGAATTTGTTGGGTATTTATTTATTGCCACAATGTTTGGCGGCTGTTGTTCGTTCCGACTCGGAAGTGAAAGTTAAAGCTAATGAAACATTAATCATCGGCGGTGATGAGCGAACGCCGATTACCTGGCGTGGAACTGAGATCGAGGGACAGCAACTAGATAAAAATAAGAAATAAAAGTAAAACGTTTCCACGATGGTGCTTATTAAGTAAATTGTTTAAGGGATTTAACAAAAAAAAAACATAACAAAACAAAGTTTGGATGGATACGAGTGAAACAAAGATTATTATAAGCACACAGCGAACTATTGAGCACGATGGTGTGTGGGAGAAATAGAGAGGGAGGAGAGGATAATTTCTTTTCTTCGCGAAACGACGGAACGTGATGTCTGGGATGCCTTGTATATGTGCCAGCTATTTATATTTACATTGTCGAAATAATTATATTCGTAAGTCTTGTGAAGCTTTAATTTCGCCGTATGTTTAGTAGTCACGTGTGTGAGAAAGAGAATAGAAAAGTAAAAAAAAAACATAAACGAACTGAAACGGAGAAAGTGATGTGATGAATACCAAAAAAAAAATGTTAAGAAATGCGTTCGCGAGACGATGCCAACGACCAATTTTTTTAGAACCCGAATTGGATTGTCCCCTCTGTCGAATAATCGTCGTTGGCATCGCTATTTAATAATAATCGATTTGCAAGACCGCGCAGAGCCGTCTGGTCGAAAAATTAAATTAGAAGAGAACAAAAATCACTACGACGCTAAATGAACTGTAATCTCATTTTCTCGGTTTTTTTGAATCAATAAAAACTCGTTAAACAAATTCCATGAAATATATATATATCTTATATATATTTTGGAAAGTTGTTTGTTTGATTGTCCCAATTTTCAAGAATCCTGGGCGTCTCCTTAGGTGGCCCTGAGGCCCTGATTATTCTAAATTCCCCTAAGGACCTCCATCCCGGGCCCTAATAACTATTTCCATATTATACTATTCTCGTTCTATTCTGTGCGTCTCGGTGCGTTGAGCACAGTAATACGGTGCACTGTCATTGTGTGCAAAAAAAAAAACAACTCATTTTTTTTTATCAGAAATACGTCACTTCCGGTCCAAGCCATATTCTATTTGGAAAACTCATTTCTCTTCCGGAAGTGATGTATTTCCAGTATGACGTCACTCCCAGTTGAAAAATGAGATTTTCAGACCGGATGTAATGTATTTCTGGTAAATCTCCGAAAATCTAAATGACCCGTTTCTCAATCCATAGCGAGGGCCCAAAGCGCCTGAGCCACAAAACCTCTTAGTACACATATATTAATGACAAGGCGTTTTTTTGTCGGTTCTGTCCTATTCAGATATCAGATAACAACCTATATTCCGAATATCCCTGTCCCGATGATAACACCGTCTCATCATTCATTGTCGTCCACGAGAATCTTCCATACCAACGACTACTTTATCTGTATTCTTCGCTTTCCGTCCATATGTTTTCCATGTACTAATCAATTGTTCATAGAGTGTCAATAAAAATTCATATTACAATGATCACGCGCATTGCATTTTGAGTAGCTAAAAAAGTTAGATTCATATCCGGCCTGAAATTTCCTCTTGGGCGAATCCAAATTTATCTCGAATGCGTCAGACGGGAGATAAGCTCTCTCTCCATTACCACCTGTTATCGCGACACCTTATCGTGGCTGTTGATTCACAACGCGCCTGTTATAGTACTCGCCCAGTTTCGTCGTGACAACTATAATTTTCACCTCTCGAACAAGTGTCCACGATTTTGTTTATTTATCGCGAAATAGCATCGAAAGTTTGTGTGAAAAATGCGTACGAGGAGCGTCCTCTACTACCTGGCCGTGGGCTTCCGTAAGTTTTACATCCCATCGACGTTCGTACGAAAATTCGACTCTTTAGTAATCGAAACAATTCCTTAGTCATAATGGGGCTCTTCATGGAGGAAGTCGAGGCCAGACGTAAAATTCTGCGAGGAAGAAAAACCATCACCCGACATTACTACAGTGAGTTTTCCCCCGTTCTCGAATCGAAGCAACTTAATTCCCAAATTTTTAAAATCTCGATCGATAATTTTAGGAGGAACGGCTATTCCCGCATGGTCGATCGCAGTTCTCGCGGGCCTAGGCATGTTGGTCGTAGGCGGCGGATTGTACCTCCTGCTGAAGAAGACGATAGTCGACGGATCGGGTGAGAGTGGCTCGAATTCCTATCATCCAGCTATGCAGGACGAAGTTTGATTCACATCCGGAGACGAATCCATCTTACTTTAACGTATCTCAGTACAACAACAAAAAATCACCCGGTTCCAACAAGAAGATGGACCCAACTACATTTACAGTCGCGCAATTCATCCGCCTCGCGTACGATAACAATTGTTCAATTTTATCGTGTGTTCGGTAAATAAAGAAACATTAAACGATATTTCGACAATGAAAGGATCATCATTAAATTGATTGTACAAACGTGTTTCAGTATAGCCTGTAAGCTGATTCCCCTTTTTTTTCATTTCATTCAATTCTTATCGTTATTTCGTGATACTGCCAGTGACAATATTTATCGCCCAGTCGCTCACTAATCTAGCCGGTAATATCAAATTGTTTTGGTACCGTTGTCCGCTGGCGCGTCTCAGCCGCGTGTCCTCGAAGCACGATTGATTAGAGGAAACAAAAGAAAAAAATCATCACGAGGAAAAGCCGGCAAGCTCCAAAAAAATATCGAGGTCACGATTATCATAGATGCTACTTCCGTTTGCGTTAAAATAATTCGTGCGATGATTCTCATGAAAATTTCTCAGAGTACTGGGATAAAAGACGTTTTCGCGCGTTCGAGGACACCGCAGGGACTCGAACGTACCAACGCGGCGATCACTCGAGGTTGAATCACAATTTTTCTTTTCTCTTCCTTCTTTTCAACCTCGCGAGAAAGAGCAACACGTACGGTTTTCGGGATTTGTCCACTCATATACATTTACAATATAGTCAATCGACCGTGGATCGGTAAGACGGTGTGTCGTGAATTCGAGGACTCTCGTGGCTTCGCGAGCTCCCCTTAAAATTCTCGACGGTGATACTTGTCCGGATCGAAGTAGGACGTGACGACCACCCGATTGTTGAACTTTCTTCCTGTTAGCGTCTGTTGGGCCTTTTGGCAATCGATCACACTGTTGAACTCGACGAATACCTGCGGAAGGAAATTTTAGAAAGTTATCGATAACTTTTTCTATAGCCGTATGAAAAATTCATTTACGAAAAAAAAAATTACCTTTCCGCAACCCGGAACGTCGACACCCTCGATCGGCCGAGGTATTTCGACTGACCGGACAACTCCGTACTTGTTGCACTCTTCCTTGATGTCCTCCAGAATATCCTCGTACTCTTCTTCCTCCATGAGCTCCTCGGGCGTCACCATGTTCAGTAGACAGAGTACCTGTGAATGATCGATTAATTAATTAATAATATTAATGCCTATAATAATTAATTATTAATTAATTATTACTCATTTTTTTATGTTAAACATTTTTTAAATGAAAAAAGAAAAAAGTGAAGGTAACAGAAATTGGAAATCTCACCTCCGTAGCAGGTCCGCTGGTGCCGACCATGGATAGTCCCGGCACTTGAATTTGCACCGGAGCTTGAGCCCCGATCATCGGGTTCTTCGCTCCCACACTGGCCCGTTGAACGATGAGTTTCTTGTCACCCAGCTGCATTCCATTGAGACCGGCGATCGCCTGGTCGGTCATAGACACGTCAACGTACTCGCAGAAAGCGTAACCCTTCGAAAGTCCCGTTGCCGAATCCTTGACGAGATTGAAAGCCCTCAGCTGGCCAAAGCTCATCAGCAGCTCCTTCACCTGCGTTCGTCGTTTTACAACGTTATAAAACCTTAACATATTTCCCATCCGGACTCTCTAGTCGAATTTTAAATCCGAACGAGGCGACGTTCCTGGGACATTGTTACATATCGGTGGGAAAAGCCCTGAGGCTTGTCCCAACATTTAACAAACATCCCAATAACGCTGCCAAGTTCTCACTCGATGAAATTGAGTAAACGGCGACGAAAAAAAAAAGAAAAAAAACTCCAAAACAAGTCCTCCTTGACATCCTCGGTTCGGTCCGGACGAGCTACAGTGTTAAGGTACTCACGAATAATTACGCTGCTTCACACCGTCTCCATGGCGTCTGAAAATTCTTTTTTTTTCACAAAGCAAAACGTATAACAGCACGTTGCGTAGAACGTGGATGACGAATTAAAAAAATTAAGACAAGAGCAGGGTACAACGAAGAGATATCCCGATCGAAGCGTCACAGAATAAAATTTAGCGCAAGACGAATTGTTTTTGTTTTCTTATAACTTAAAACACACCACGATATAGGCAACGCGCTCTTATCGCTTCGCGATCCACGAGTGGTCTTACTCTATTGACCGGGAAATCACCGTTCGAGGATTCGCAGGTGTCACAGTGTCCAAGTGACCTTGGACAAGGGCTGCAAAATATTCGCATTTGTCCGAGAGCTAACGTGAGATTTAGAGATTGCTCTTTGAATCTTTTTTTTTCTTCTTTATATAATTAAATTTTTTCATTGCTTTTTTTATAAATCTCTTCCTTAGATTTTGGACAGGTACTTGCCTCGAGAAGCTGGGCTAGCCTCGATCCGGGCAGTGTGCTTTTTTGTCATGTTCGGTAGTAGTAGTGGTAGTAGTAGTGGTAGAAGTAGTGGTAAGCAAATGCTTTTGATCGGCGCGACCCTAAGCTAAGAAAATGGGGAGAAAGGGCACTGATATCAGTCCACAAGTTCTTTTCTTCCTTTAATCATGTTTACGTTCCGATTTCGTTATTTTTTTTTTGTCTCTCCTCCCTTCAGCAGGAATATCGTTTATTCCGGGAGAGATTATATATATATATATATAACGTATGAATGAGAATTCAAAGGAATAATCGAACGGTGGCCTCTTCCCATCGGTTTCTCCGGCGAACGAAACCCTCTATCGGACTCACTTTTTTTTCTTAAGCAATCGCGAACCTGTAAAGCGTTTTTTTTTTTTTTTTTTTTTTTTGTGCACGCACACTTGGCCGCCGGTCGAGCCTGAAATTCAGAGCCTGTAAAGAAAACAGCTGCAAGAGGGGGAAACAAGGATATTCCTGAAAATATTTCGTCCGTTTTTTTTTCTCTCGTAATGTACCGTTGAATCGTTTGTCCCAGCGACCTAAAAGGATTGTAACGTGGGCCTCGCGGCCGAGGAGAGCGATCGCTCGGAAGTCGAGGGACTTTCGAGAGGCCGCGCTCCTCGAGCTGAGACAACGATGCTTCCTGAAACAACCCCAACGAATCTCTTTGCTGTTCCTGGAAGAAACTTTCCCCTCCCACCCTTAACCCTCCCCGGAAGTAGCTGATTCTCTTCTCCCTGAAACAAAATATCCCCCCCCCCCCACGACCCGCGACGACACTCACTCGGTTGCCTGAAATTTTGTTTGCTTATCGTTTCTCATTTTTTAATCCTGGAAAAAAGACGACCCACCCCCGAAGAAGCTGTTTTTTTTCTCTTCCGGTACTCTCTCATCGTGCTTATCCTCGCGATTGTGAATGGATATGGCTTTTCGTTTGCTGTAATTTTTTTTCGTTTTTTTTTTTTTTTGACTGCGGGAAGATAAAGAGGTTGTGTGACGAGCACGGGCCGGGTCCACACGCTGCGCCTAAAGAGGCTGCAAAAGAAAATATCTCTCGAGAATGCTGCGACGGCGCGCCACCTAAAAGCTGCAACGTCTTCTAACGATCGTTCCCTGACAACCTGTGCTAATCGCGTGTTTATATATAATGTATATATATATATATACACATATATATATATTTTTTGAAACGTTGGAAGGATAATACGCGGAACGAAGATCATCTTGCGTTTTCCTGGACAAACCGCGAAGTCGACAGTAGTTCGAACGATTGTGCGATAATCATCTACGTCGTTAGTCCCTCTCTAACTCCGCGGTCCCTAAGCGACGCCGAAAGTTCGGATGGATACGCAAATACGTACCTCACTGTGAAAACACACGTTTACGGCCCTCGCCTCGGCACTATATCATCCTCGACGGTGGCTTCCACCGCTAAATTCGCTAAATACCTATTTTTTTCATGATTGAATCCGTTGCTCCGAGATAGCGATGCCGTTTTCGTTATATTACCCACGAACCGGCATCGCGTTCGAGCGTTATCGTGAAACTTTCGTTCCCCCTTTGCCCCGCTCATCGACGCAGTCATTTTTTTTGTACCGAATTTTTTTTTATACATTCTCTCGAAAAATACGCAACTGATCAATAAATTTTGTCATTGGAATACAAATTTATCGAGACATCGATGAACGGGTTACACATGAGAAAATGTGTGCAGAGTGGCGGCAATGAGTAGAGAATATAGAAGATAGATGTACATATATATATACATAATATATGTATATATATATATATAGAACCGAAGTTCGTGTAGCCGGCGTACCTGTTCCTCGTTCAAGTAGTTGGGCAAACCGCCGATGAAGATCTTGTGTGGTGAATCTGCGGTAAAGGATTTTAAACGACATTGGATTAATAAATAATGTTCTTAAATGCCAAATATCAACACTTTTAACTTGTGAGAGGCATCGCCATGGCAGGTTTCTGCTGGACGGGAAAAATGAGTAATATTGTATGCTGCAACACATACCGGGAACCGTACCTGGCACGTTCATGCTCGGATTATCGGTCATTCCGGGCATGGGCTGATAATCGTGCGGTCTCCTTATCTTGAGGCTCTGTCCCTTGAAGTTTATCCCGTCGAATGCCATTGCCTGTGTCGTCTCGTCTATCGAACGAAACTGGAAAAAAGTGAGTAAAAATTAACAACGTCGTTCTGGAGAATCGTCGGTCGAGAACTATTTTTAATTTAAATACGATCGATACCTCGAGAAAGGCAAAGTTCTTGTCCAAATTGATCTGGCATGCGAGAACGGGATTACCCGCCGCTTGCGCCAGACCGGAAAGATGCATCTGTTGATTGAAGAACTCCATCATCTCCTCCTCCGTTACCCCGAACGGAATATTGCCGACGTAAAGCCTTCGGGCCTGGCGAGTTATCGTGCTGCCGACCACGGGCACGGCCGCCTGCGGTGTGTCGGCCACTATGTTAGCGGGTATCTGACCCGCGGCCTGCATCGCTTTGTACTGCAACGGGGTAATATGCTCGAAACCCGGCGGCGGAACATCCCAATACAGAGATGGTTTTCTTCGTCTGGAGCTGCGATTTTTCTTGGGCGAATTGCTGCGTTTCCTGTCCCTTCTCTCTTTCGAGCGCGAACGTGTGCGCTTCCTGCGGTCTCTGCTTCTGGACTTGTGCCTCCTGTCGCGTTCCCTCTCGCGGTCGCGATCTTTGTCGCGATCCTGGCGCTCACGATCTGCAACAACAACAAATTTTTTTAATTTCAAACTCGGATTTTTACTCGTTTTGGATTGATTATAGGGACTGCAGGTCACTGTGCCCCATTTTGATGGACTACTGATCGACCAGTGAATATTAATACTGATGTGGCTATACAATTTTTTCTTGCTTATGGCCCGAGTCACAGTACACTGTTAAAAAAAATTGCAATATTAATGCATCAGACCGGACGTTTTTATGCACAAATTGGTACATTACATTTAATGTACAATCGTGATGAAGACTCAACTTTTACAGTGAAATTAAAGAAAGGTATTTCTAAAGTCTTAAATATAGTTTGCGTTCATTTTTCATCACAATTGTACATGAAATTTAATAGACTGGTTTATGCATAAAAACTTCCAGTACCAGTACATTAAATGTTATAAATGTTTGTACCGTATAGTTATACTGTGTAACGAAAACGTTAAAAATATATACATATATAGCAAATATAATTCGTTAAACAATAAATCATAATGTATTATATTTTATTATATAGTACGGTGTGACGCATACATTTTTGTAAAAAAAGAAACATATCAAAGTTATTTATGCCCTACGCACAGAAAAATTGAAAATAAGGCCCGATAATCGTAGGTCAAAAAACGATTCTAAAAGACAAAATTCATTATGTGCCCTATGCAAGTCGGATATACGTGCAAAAGAAAAAATGCCATTTACGGTCAAACACCTGAGATAGGGATTATCTAATAGGATTGCAAAGTCCTTCAGCTGCGTGTCTGACGCGACTCGTCATTGATACTATGTAAACCCTCTGAACATTGATAAATAAATGCAAGTGAATAGTTAGGCCTGTAGAGCATTGTTTAAAAGTTATACCGCACAGAACAACTTCTGAACAGTGTAAACAACGCAGGATACATAAAAGCTATATGGATCAACATCTGGAATCGTACAGCTCTCCATGACAAGTGATTTTCGGAGCGTCACGACAATATCTCTGCTCCGATCCCATTCATTGATGCATGAAAAGTTAATTAAAGGTTTTCCCGAGGATACCGCAAGGCTTTCTCGGTTTCGCGCGACGGTAGTGTCTAATGAAAATAAAAAATAAATCACTCGAACGAGCGTTATGAAAACCTAGTCTCGCAAGCGATGTATCATCGGGAATAAAAATCGACAAACGTATGAACGAAAATCGATTACGACGGTTCGAGTGATTCATCGGTGTTTACGGCGTTTGGACGAAAAATGAGCACGATTTAAGCCATTGCCAGGTGCCCCACGGGGCCTTGGCGCGAGAGCACCCGACGGCGTCGGCGTCTCGACGCCCGGTTTCGCCATACAATCTCACCTCCGTTGAAGTCCTCGCCCATTGTTCTTTCACCGTCACCTGCGTCCCGATGCCCCTCAATAGTAACGACCGACAAACGTTGATAACAAAACTCAGCGAAACGTCAACGCGCGTAGAACAGAATTATTAGCACGAATCTTTCGATCTTTCCGAGAGCGGAACACCACGTAATGGCCGTGAGTTTGGTCGCAAGACGGCGCCCGCTACGTTGCGCGAACGTTGCGCCGTTTGTGGTACGGTCGACGCATGTGCTCCGGAAAAAAAAAAAAAAAAATTGCACATGGCCGCTCTGTACGGCAGATTTTTCGAAATGTTTGTCACGTACGGACAGTTGTGACAGGACAAACGGAGGAAAATTTTATTTTGTAAATAATCGTGATACAACATCGTACATGGAACAGGGTGCGATGGATCGTATAAGAGAACAAGTACTCGAGAACAGACTCATTGAGCTCGCGGCTGCCGGTGACGCGGACGGTGTCAAGGAACTCATTTCCATGGGTGTCAACGTCAATACCCAAAATGCTGTAAACGGATGGTACTTATTGAGAAAACTATAGAGATTGTGAGAAATAAAAATTAATTCGAATCCGATGCTTTTTACCCTGCACGATATTTCACCGACCTGTTGTACACGACGAAATGATTTGACCCTTTGTGGCCCAATGTACGCGTATTCGCCACGTTGATCAAAGGCAGCTATGTTAAAAAAATCTATATTTTCACGAATTTTGACCGTAAAATTATGGAAAATGCGACGAAAGGAGTAGTGCATGACGGAAGAAAAATTTTCGAATATAATTTCACCATAAATTTTTGTTATTTGGGCTTAACGATTGAAAGAGAATATTTAACAAAAATATGTATATGATTTGGACAAGAATGTTTAGGGGTTGAAAAAAATGATTTGACAGTAGTAAAGAGGCTTTGGACTTGAAGAGTTAATCGAGCTTTGTTTTGTATCGTAACCGTACGCACGTTCTACTTTGACACCCTTTAGCTTTGGTGCGATATAATTTGTAGTCGGATAACTATTTTGCTCAAATATTTGTAGCAAAGAAAAAGCAATCCTGTTGAGCATAACTTTGAATATAATTTTATCATAAAATATAGTTATTTGGGTGTAAAGGTTTGTAAAAGAACATTAACAAAATATATATATTATTTGAGCATAAACGTTTGAAAGAGAACATTTAAAAATATATATATTTTAACAAAAATGTCTAGCTGTTGAGGAAAAATGATTTTCCAGTAATAAAGAGGCTTCGTACTTGAAGAGTTAATCAAGCTTCGTTTTGTATTGTGTAACCTTACGCACATCCTACTCTGACAACCTTTAGCTTCAGTGCGATGCAACTTGTAGTTGAATAACAATTTTACTCACATATTCGTAGCAATCGAAAGCAATCGTGTTGAGCGTAGATAGACATTCCTCCGTTCTCCTATTATAAATTATTAGTGACTTATTCGTTACTCAGGATGAATTGATAATAAACTCCTTGCGAAACCTTTGTTTCTGCATAGACTCCATTCGACTGTCTTTACCTGATAGTCTTATGTTTATTTTAAAAGGACTCCTCTTCACTGGGCCTGCAAAAGAGGCTACGTTCGCGTCGTATCGCGTTTACTGAAGGAAGGCGCTAACAAGGATATTCAAGCCAACAACGGAGAATTACCGGCTTCTGTTACCACCAATGTCCATATTCTCGAGCTCCTCGCATCAACTCCATCCTTTCCGGAAAGCACGAGGCTTCCGGACGAGTTCGAGAGACATGCTTTGAGCAATTCGACAAGAAACTCCCCGCTGAGTCCCGGTTCGCGTCCAGGTCATGCCAGACCTGCGATGTCCAATTCAACGGAAGCAATAGCCGTTCATCATCAAGACTGTAAATTATTTTCCACTGATTCGAGGCTGAACGATGCGCCGGACGTGTTGATCGATGATGTTTCGTTTCAGGCCTCGTGTTGAAAATCCGACTCTCGAATTCGAAAGATCCGGACTTCGTGGAGGTGGAGATACCGCGGAGAGAGCTCGGCTACGGGGCTCTGCTTCAAGTCTGCTGCAACGAATTGAATCTGCAGCCGATGCTGATCGAACGACTGAGGAAACTGCCAAACACGAGATTGCGAAACGACGCGGACATACGACGTCTCCGAGACTTCCAGGAGATCGAGGTAGTCACCCACGAGAGTAACGAGCAAGCCTCCTGCAACGGTGCAGTTCCAGCACAAACGATTCTCACACCCGCCAACGTTTACCAGAGTATATCCAAGAAGGACCAGACGATACTTTACTGAAGGAAACGAACTGGAAGACGAAAAAAAAACAATCCGAAAATCGACTAGGCATCGAGTCGAGGTATAAATAGCGTCGCTCGCAGGATCAATGATTTTTCACACGTTGTTATGTGAAAAAAATGAATGATTTATTGTAGATACTAAAATAATACCTAATTCGTACAGAATATTTACAAGTATGTACAGTGTTTCCCGGTTTACCGGAAGTTCGAGGATTATCGTTTAGTCCTAGTCTTCATCGGAAGACTCCTCCTCAGCTTCCTCGTTTTCTTCTTCGGACTCCTCTGCAACTTCCTCCTTGACTTCCTCTTTGACGTCTCTCTCACGCCTCACCGTGACTTTTCCCTCGGGCGTTACTTTCACCGTCGTCTTTCCAGGTATCGTCGACAATTCACCCTCGACAGTCTCGTAAGCACGAGGCCTCTTCGGCGCCACGACTGGTAGCTTGACGGTATTTTTAGATGCTGAAAGAAAAGATTACAACAAAAATGTAATTAAACAGCAGTTCATGAATTTTTATTTATTTTTTTCATTTTTTTTTTTTTTTTTATCGGAGCTATCAGGAAACTTACCGAGGTTGATGTATATCGGAATCGCGATAGTGTTCAGGCCTTTCACCTGAACAGTTCGGATGTTGTCCCATCCACCCGGATATTCGACGGCCAGAACTTCGCATGCGGCCAAAATGTTTTCGGCCACCTTCTCCTTGTCCATAGAAATCGTGCCGACTTTCATCGTGTGAGTGTTGCCATATTGGTGGACCTCCATTAAAGTCTTGTGAAGAGCCGAATCCAATTCCTCCTTGAGATTATCTCGATCGAGCTTAACGGGAGTTGGTGCACTGCATCGTTGGTAAAAAGTTTTGCCGAGAAGATGCGTCAAATGACCGACTATTTTTCCATCCGCCAGATGGTAATCGAAAGACGCAGCCAATTTTCTCTGCATCTCGAACTGGCGGTACTCGGTCCTCACTTGGTTTATTGGGATGATCTCCTTGATGCAGTCAACGCCCTTTTGCCGGAGCAAAGTTTCCCAGTGATCCACTGTTTTCTCAAAGTCCTGGCTGCGACCTTTCACCAAATCACTCACGAAGAGGACCACGTCGTCCATAGGTCCGACCATGCTGTGCGGCAAGTGTCTGTAACAAAAATTCCCAAATTTTTAAGTAAGAATCATCTCTGTAGGAAAACAATTGTAAAAGCATCACGGAGTTGCTTCATTCAAATTTTCTAATCATGGTTCTCATAAGGATCCATTGGTATTTTTAATATGAATAATCATATGCGAATTCCAGGATGAAATTACATCCAACATTAGGATATAAAAAGAATAAGAAAAATGTATATATATATATATACGTACGGTCGGATGTGTCTTCGGGGACATGAGCCAACCTTTATGCAGGAAACTTGAATCAAAATTGGAGCGCTCTCGATCGGCAGAAGAGACTTCTTAGATTCCATTTTCTTCTGATATATCGTTACAATAGCGTCAATTACGTTTATTATGTGTTCCTTCGTCAGCTTCAGATTGCCGTATTTCGACAATCTGCTATTTGAGATACTCTTTCTTTTCAACTTCTTCGAGACCTTTGGCGTTTTAATCGTGGCATTGACCTTATGTTCCTTTTTAACCGGGGACTTATTTTCCTTCTTCACCACTGCTTTATTCTCCTTCTTCACCGCGGCCTTATTTTCCTTCTTCACCGCGGCCTTATTTTCCTTCTTCACCGCGGCCTTATTTTCCTTCTTCACCGCTGCCTTATTTTCCTTCTTTACCTTCTTCACCGCAACTGTAGTTTCCTCGGCCACGTGAGTTTTAAGCTTTTTCTTGGGCTGAGCACGTGTCTCGTCGCAATTTTTCCGAACCGCCGCCATTTTACCCGCCACCGGTGAGTCCTTCGCCGAAATATTTTTATTGCCATTTTGCAATTTATCCTCGACGGGGCTCTTCTTTGACGATTCTCTTGCCTGCTTCATTATGAGGTGCTTCAATTCTTTCATTTGATCCTTGTTAACCTCCTCGACGTTAACGATCTTTGGTTTCTGCGCAACACGTGGCGAGGCGACTTTCTTCTGTACTTTTCCAGGAGCGTTCTTCGAAATTTTCGTTCCTTTCGATTTTGATTTCTTGCCATGGTGTGGCTTCAGCACACTCACCGTCTCTTTCTTCATTATTAAAACGAAATGTAACTCGCAGGGAGTCCGTTAAGTTTGATCGAGGAACTTTTTAACTGTCGTGCGTCGTCGTTTCACGGCGAGCGTCGCCGGAGAAGAGAGAACGCAGAATCGAGCGTGGCTGTTCATGGCTCGAGGCTAAAATGGCGTTTCTAACAGCGGAAGTTACGCGCTCGAGTGGGGAGAATACGCTCCGAACAGCGCATCCGATTGGCTGGGAATAGCGACCGCTGTGGCGCGTTCGAAAACTCACTCTGGGTAAGATAGAACGAGAAATAGAGTGCCGCGCTGATCGAATATTCGGGAAAGACGGCTCGTTACCCAGGTAGATTCTAAACGCAGCTTTGTTCCGCCGAATTGCGGGACTTCGTTTAAGAGCATGTGAAACACGTTCTCAGCCTGTCTCTCTCGCACCGCTGAGAGCGCCACTGATGCTACCTCTCACGCTTCATAGTGTTTCACAACTCTTAACGTTATCCGTATGTGCCCTTTATTCATACGTTTATGTCGCTGGATACATTCGAGACAAATTCCAAATACATTTCAGATTTCTCACACACGATTTTTTTTCAATACTTTTATCTCTCTATGCCATGCTGTCAAATGCTGGTGGTGGAAGAAACATGCGGATTGAGAAACAGGAACGTGGGTAAAAGAGCGTATTTAAGACGTCTAAAATGTATCAGGAATTCATCGCGAATGTAACGGCCAGCGACGGAAACGGATGAACTAAGGAGGAACACGCGGTTTCTCTGCGCAATCGAACTTACACAAAATCATTCGCACAGTTCACGTTAAAACTTTAACGGTCACAGGAAAGTTATTTATTTATTTATGTCCCTTTTTTTATTTATTTATGTATAAATAGAAAGTTATCTATTTATTTATGTCCCTGCAGTTATCGACTTGCAATAAAAAAATTCTAATAATTAAAACCAACTAATCTGAAGAGATATTCGTGCATGGGATGTCTGTTCATACGAAAGTCCATTGTCATTTGTGAATGTCTGACGATTAAAATTTAATAAGGTATTTTCCCATCGACCGTTAAAGAAGATCGAATCTTATACAACATTTTATGTTCGTGCATGGGATGCCGATTGGTTCGAAAATCAATTGTTATCTATGAATGTCTGACAATTAAAATTTAGCAAGCTATCTCCCCATCGACCGTTAAAAGATCGAATGTTTGCACAACATTTTATGTTATGCATGGGATGTCTATTGACACGAAAATCCATTGTTGTACCGATAATAGACTTTAATCATCAGGTATTCACAAGAATGCCTGACGATTAAAATTTAGTCGGAAAATATTTTTCCATCGACTGTTAAAGGAAAAAATCTTAAAAATTGTAACAGTTTGTCATCCATTCCTTTTACAGTGTTTCCGATAGCTTTATATTGCTTTGAACGTAGGAATTTATAAACACGACTAATGTATATATCGCTGAAACGAGAATGTTTACGTTCGACAAAGTTGTTGGCCCTGAAAAGGGCCGTTTTTTTGTGGCTGTTACAGCTTCGTCGAGGTGTTCTTGACTTTAAGCTCTCTCTCCTCTGATGCGACGAGCCAGCTGAATGTCCTTGGGCATTATAGTAACGCGCTTAGCGTGGATAGCGCAGAGATTCGTGTCTTCGAAAAGACCGACGAGGTAAGCCTCGCTAGCTTCCTGAAGAGCCATCACAGCAGAGCTCTGAAATCTAAGATCAGTTTTGAAGTCCTGAGCGATTTCGCGTACGAGACGCTGGAACGGAAGCTTGCGGACGAGAAGGTCCGTGCTCTTCTGATAACGACGAATCTCACGAAGTGCGACAGTTCCGGGCTTGAAACGATGGGGTTTCTTGACTCCTCCGGTCGCAGGGGCACTCTTACGAGCTGCCTTCGTCGCCAACTGTTTTCTGGGAGCTTTGCCTCCCGTGGATTTACGAGCAGTTTGCTTGGTACGAGCCATGACGAAACGAAACTTTTAAGTTGAGCACGGTAAGTATCTGCGGAACAGTGCGAGCTCTACTAAAAAAAAAATTGCCGGCACGTACTTTATATGAGACAGGGCACAGCGCACTGATTGGCGGACGATTCCGTGGTAGGGCACGAGAAGGAATCTTGCCGCCCATTGGCGGGCGACCGCGTGGTGGGGGGGTAACTTTGCGCCGACTATAAATATGGCCTGCTTTACACCGAAAGTCATCAGTCGACTCCAGTCCTTCGTTGAGACTTGACTATTATCAAAACTAAATCGCCATGACTGGACGCGGCAAGGGAGGCAAAGGATTGGGAAAGGGAGGCGCTAAGCGCCACAGGAAAGTTCTTCGGGACAACATCCAGGGTATCACTAAGCCCGCCATCCGTCGTCTGGCTCGCAGAGGAGGAGTGAAACGTATATCGGGTCTCATTTACGAAGAGACTCGCGGTGTGCTCAAGGTCTTCCTCGAGAACGTTATCCGCGATGCCGTCACCTATACTGAACACGCCAAGAGGAAGACTGTCACTGCTATGGACGTTGTCTACGCTCTGAAGCGACAAGGACGCACTCTCTACGGATTTGGAGGTTAATTCTCTGCTACGAACGAAAAAACAAAACGGCCCTTTTCAGGGCCAACAAATATATCTTACGTGGATTAATTCTATTGCAATTAAAACATCTAATGTTTAAATGACAGTAACAAATCGCTGCAGTCTTTATACAGAATTTCGTACAAAGCTTCGCATTATCACAATATATCAAACAGTAAAAAAAAAAATCACAACCACACGTATATGAGCAGTGAAGTCCCTAGCAACAGTTTTCAACCACTTTGTAACACGTGTTCTTCTCGTCTTACAATTATCGTCTCGCGCTCGTTGATCTTACGTTTCATCATAGCCTGCTAAGAATTCTCAACGAACCTAACAGTATTTGCTGTACACTGTATCGGTCAAACGTACATCATCCGTTAATTAAAATATTCTCAAAGAGAATACTTATTCTGCGCATGTCTCCGCGTATCGCCAAGAGCTTGGTCGATGTTTCTCGAAATGATCGTCGCTGAGATCACCGTACTAGCGAGGCGGAAGGCATCGACCTTCCGACGATCTTGACATTAAGCCGTCGATGTGTTCAATTTTTTCCTGTTTCACGGCCAGTCTCGCCGGTTCCGAATGCCGGACTCTGTTTACTCGCTTTCTCCGCGCCATTGCCTATTCTCGTTAGTGGATTCCCTTCGAACTTGACGTGGCAGCAGCAGCTGGAGGGGAATCGAAACAGATCCGGACCGACAGACCCGTTCGACGAGACAGCCGCCAGTTGCCTATAGACGTATTTTTGTTTGCATGATGTCCTGTAACCCGCGGCGAAACCATCGATTATACTGCAGGCGGTGTTCTCAGTCCTTCGTGAAAAAGATTCATTAAATTAGCAATGTACTAGTAACATTATTATAGTAACATAAATTATTTAAAAAATGATAGGCAATGTCATGTACTTAGACAGAGGATAAAGTATTATTATTATTGTTAAGGATGGTTTTTGTAAAAGGCGAAGTCGCCGTAGGGTGGAAATAAATACAATACAAATGAATGATGCAGTATTATAAATTATACATTAATTATATAGCATTATAAATAATTTGACGATCAACTTACATGCATGCCTCAATTCTGACGCCTTGCGGAAAATCTTCTGCGTTCACTATGTAAAGCCAATCTTTGTCTTTGTTCTGACCCGTTTTTGGAAAGACCACGGTTTCCTATGGAATGCGAGTCGTTAATTATTAGTTAAGTACTTTAAGTATCAGTTGTTAAGAGCGGAGGATAACATTTATCGTACCTCGTAGGCGCACAGAGATACATCGCCACCGAGACCATCGATTCTCTGACCAATTTCCGGTCCCTGAAAAGAAAACAGAATTTGGAGGATATTTTAATCTTATTCGCAAATTTAAAATCAAACAGCTGATTACCGTGTCGACGGTGGACAGGAAGTGGAGATCCTGACGCGTCTTTATTGCCTCCTTGATATAATATTCCGGATAGTACGATGGATTTTCGCAGAACGTTGAGTTTCTGCATTTAGCCGCTGGTTCAAGAGTTATTTTTGCAGGAACGTTGTCAGGCAAGTCGGAGGGAAATACTATTTTACCGTCCGATTCCAATGACTGACGAGTACGGGGAACTACGAATAGGACATATCATTAATCATCAGAATCACGCGTAATCTTGTCGATCGAATGAACTATTAAATAATTAACCAGCCTGGTTCTTCCATGCGAGACTGATGGTCGTTAGGTTGGGTTTTCCGATCTTGAGACGCAGGAAGTTGTCGTAGGTCGCGATGAGAAGTAAACGTTTCCTGTGAAGGGAATTCGTGCTTCGTGGATCGCTGATCTCCGGGTGGCCTATGAGGATGGCCTTGGATGATCCCGAGAATAATCTAGCAGAGAAGAAATAAAAATCTTAAAATAGCATTCAAACATCCTCGCATGAGTTGTCGATAAGGTACATCTTTTTCATTATCTGCGCGAACAAATAACATAATAACGTATCGATCGCGTGTTACTGGAAGTTTTTCCGACGAGGATTCCTCTCGTCAGAAGAAACGTTGCAAGTCTTCTTAAGCATAGGCAGATCAAGGACAACTGGTCGATGGAACGAGTTGGGCCATGCAGCTTTTATTATTTTATGATTTCGTGGAACAATCGTAAAAACTGTGAATGCAGACAGGTATTTTTTTTCATGATGCATAATACATTACTATTGACAAAGGTGCCATCGAGTTATAAATAATTCGACACTCGACAGTACACAAGAAAACTGCATTATAAGTTATTCCAGTTAAACATTATTCGTGGAAATTTGTATAATTCATGATTGGTGATGGGAATACCGCGACGAGAGGATAAAAAATAATCTCGAGATAATCGTCCAGTACTATGATCGTGACACCGACGAAGCGTATGCGGTTGCAACTTACCGAAAGGATGAACACGCCCAACAGACTGCAGTGTACGTTTTTCGTCATTGTCGAACAAGTATTTGGCGGTACTTGAAAAGTTTTCTCAAAGAAACTAGCTTTTTTTCAACGACTTTGTGTAGCGGAGAATGAAGCAACGGCCACAATATGCTTCGCGCATCCGTTCAAGAATACCTTTTTAACGCGACTCATGGTTCGGATTTGATTATTTATAAAGCAGACGACCGGTTAGCGGCTGGAGTGGGGCACGTCTACTAGTAGTAAGGTGGGGCGAGTTCATGATGGACGGAAACCTTCTGCGGCATATGTAGCCGTAACGGTTAGTAATTCTGCTTCATAGAATAGTCCAGTGTAAAAATGAATGCTCCGAGTAGTCAACACTACCGTGTGTTTACATTTGTGTAACATGGCTGAGATATGTCAATCTTAAGTAATCATTATTTTTAATAATGATAACATTGGTACAGTGTTCGTTAATATTAATTGTTGGTCCCGATGAGGGCCATTTGTTTGCGTGCCTACCATCTCAGCATCCTCGGATTTGTTGGGCCAAATGAATGTCCCGTGGCATAATAGTTCCGTGATGTAGGTGGATCGCGGAGAGATTCGTATCTTCGGAAAGTCCGATGAAACAAGCTTCCGTTTCTTCTCGAAGAGCCGACAAAGTCGCGGCTTGAGAGCAAAGATCTGTTTTAAAATCGTTAGACATGGTGTCCAGTAAAAAGTCCGTACAAAATTTAAGGTCATTGAAGGACAATTCCGGGATATTTCCAGGTTGTGTTAGGAAATTTAAGAAAAATGATAATATGCTTATCGCGCGCGACGTACGAAATAACATTTACTTCGTTAACCGTTTCCGTTTAAGTTGGGAAACGGTTCCGAAAAAAATCACTCACTGTGCATGAATGTATATATGTATCTCAGCGAAACTGAGATACACATTTTTTTAAGATGGTCGCTAGTAATATATATTTTGAAACAACCTCAAACTTGCGGGGAAAAAATTTAAGGATATGGAGGTGAAATTTTGGACCTTCTAGTATTTTTTTTCAAGGACAGGCGAAATTCAAGGTCAGTTCCAGGACTTCAAGGACACCAAGGACCGCTGGACACTATGTTAGAGACTTCAAGTACCAGCCGTTGGAATTTTAAATAATAATTATTTTTAATATTAATAATATTAGTATATTCCTCGTTAAGAATAGTTGTTGGCCTTGATAAGGGCCGTTTGTTTCTATGCCTATAATCCCAGCATCCCGCATGCCTTCGACCAAATGAATTTCCCGTGGCATAATAATTACGCGATGCGGGTGAATCGTGCGGCGATTCTGGAAAAGTCCGATGAGATAAGCTTCAGTTGTTTAAAAATCTGATCTGTTTTAAAATCGTTAGTGATTTCTCGTGCAAGCCGATGGAATCTTAAGTAATCATTATTTTAAATAATAATAACATACGTATATTCCTCACTAATATTAGTTGGTGGCCGTGATATAGGCCGTTTGTTTGCATGCCGATGATCGCAGCACCTCCGGATTCGATAGGCCAAATGAATGTCCCGTGACTTAAATGTTACGCGATATGGATCGTGCAGACTCGCATCTTTGAAAAGAAACGGTGAGATAAGCTTCCGCTTCTGCTTGAAAAGGCAACAAAGGCGCGGCTTAAAAGCGAAGGTCTGTTGTAAAATTGCCACAGGCTTCTCCTAACAGCCATTGGAATATTAAGCAATCATTTTTTTTTATATAATAAAATTAGTATATTCGTCGTTAATATTGGTTGTTGGCCATGGTAAGCAGCTTATTTGCACGCCGATGATTTCAGTATCCCCAAATTCCTTGCACCAAACGAATGTCGCGTGTCATAATAGTTACGCGATGTGAGTAGAGATCGTGCAGAGATTCGTATCCTCGAAAAGCCCGATGAAGCTGCTCGCACATAAAACAACGTTTGCCGTTTTCCGTCACACAGACGAGTCGGTCGGACCAGACCGGATACCAATACGCGAGCATCAGCCAATCACGGCTGTGTGTAGATACGGCACGGCCTGCTGTGTTCCGTACATAGTTTTATGTGCGAGCAGCTTGAGATAAGCCAAGAAAGGCGCGGCTTGAAGCGAAGATCTCTGTTGTAAACTCTTCACAGACTTCTCGTACCAGCCGTCGGAAACTTATGTAATAATTATTTTTAATACTAATAAGAATAATATATTCCTCGTTAAGATCAGTTTTTGGCCCTGAAAAGGGCCGTTTGTTTGCATGTCGAGGAACTCAGCGTCCTCGGATTCGTCGGGCCAGTTGAATGTCACGTGGCATAATAGTTACGCGCTGTGCGTGGATCGTGCAGAGATTTGTATCTTCGAAAAGTCCGACGAGAAAGGTTTCCGCTGCCTCTTGAAGAGCCAACAAAGCCGCGGCATGATAGCGAAGACCTTCTTTAAATTCGTTCGAGATTTCTCTAACGAGTCGTTGAAAGCATATTTTCGGTATCAGAAGTTCAGTTGACTGTTGGTACCGACGAATGTCCCTCAATACGCCGACGGGCCTGAAGTACAGCTTCTTCTTCTTCGTCTTGTCTTTTCTTTTTCGTCTCTCTTCGTCCTCGGATTTTTTATTGGTGCGACGTTTTTTCTCACTTTCCAATTGATCATCCTCGCGTTTTCTGTGAACCGTTGACTTCCGCGCGGTTTGTTTAGCAGCTCGAACCATGGTGGCGCTGTCGTCGTCGTGTCCGGCGCGACAAACGATATGCAAATGATCCAATTGTTTCGGGAATGAGTTTGGTCGGCTGTTAGCTAGGAGGGGGTTCCGCGGTGCGGAGCGCGTTCTCATTGGCTGACGGGGCCGTGGTGGGGCACCGCCTCGTGATGCCTATAAGTAGGGCCCGATTTCCACGAAAAGGCTCAGTCGACTTGATATCGAGTCTAACGTTTCTTTATCTTTTGCGATAGCGCTCTGTTGACGTCGACGATCGTTCTTTGTGGACGTGCATTTTATCTGAGATCAAATTACCATGACTGGACGCGGAAAGGGAGGCAAGGGGCTGGGAAAAGGAGGCGCTAAACGTCACAGGAAGGTTCTCCGTGACAATATCCAAGGCATCACGAAGCCCGCTATTCGGCGTCTTGCCCGCAGAGGTGGAGTGAAGCGGATTTCCGGCCTCATCTACGAGGAGACTCGCGGTGTGCTGAAAGTTTTCTTGGAAAACGTAATTCGAGATGCAGTCACTTACACCGAGCACGCCAAGAGGAAGACTGTGACTGCTATGGATGTCGTATACGCTCTGAAGCGTCAAGGCCGCACTCTGTACGGTTTCGGAGGTTGAATTCGGCGAGACAAAGGAACGGCCCTTTTCAGGGCCAACAATAATATCTAACGTACACACAATTGCCGAGTTCGATTATTAATAGTTCTTATCACCCGGTACTCCACGGGAGTAAAAAAAAAGATTTATCACAACCTCTAGTATGTAAGTATCATCTCCGTAAAGGGTGCGTTGAAACGTCATTGTTCAACTGAAAGTTACACAGCAAAAATGTAACCTAAAAAATAAAACACTGTCGTATACGCTTTGAAGCATCAAGGCCGCTGTACAGTTTCGGAAGCTAAATTATTCAGCGAGACAAAGAAACGGCCTTTTTCAGGACCAACAATGTTATCTAACATATACACAATTGCCGAGTTCGATTATTAATAGTTCTTACCACCTGGTTCTCCAACAGGAATTTAAAAAAAAGTTTTATCAAAGCCTCTAGTATATAAGTATTGTCTCCGTAAAGGGTGCGATGTTCATTGTTCGACTTCTTAGAGTTACACAGCAAAAATGTATTGTAAAAAAGAAAACGGTGTCGTATACGCTTTGAAGCCTCAAGGCCGGCCTGCGTACGATTACAGAGGCAAAATTATTTTACCCTCAACAATATTATCTAACGTAGACACAATTATCAAGTTCCATTATTAATAGTTTTTAACACCGGGTACTCCAACCGGAGTTGAAATAAAATGATTTATCAGAGCCTCTGGTATATAAGTATGTGTCTCCGTAAAAGGTGTAACGTTCGTTGTTCGACTCCTCAGAGCTACACAGCAAAAATGTAATCGGAGAAAGAAAATACTGTCCGATTATAACCTCTTAGATTACATACACGATAGTAAAACTGTTATACTAGTAAACCGCAGCGTTTTGAGGGCTTAACATCAATTTAGAAGATTTGTTATCGTAGAGATGAAATGCTAGTTTACTTAATTTTTGGACCATTAAATAAATGCGTACTGAAAAAAAGTGATAAAATAAAATTGTACAAGTGTGTCATTGAAAAAAGACACATCGCCAACGACCATACCAAGCTGAAAGTACCAGTTCTCGTCCGATCACTGAAGTCAAGCAGCTTTGGGCGCGGTCAGTACTTGGATGGGTGACCGCTTGGGAACACCGCGTGCCGTTGGCATTACTTTTTTTTCTTTCTATATTTCATTCATTAATCAGTATTCGATTTCTTATGTTATTCACTTCGCTCTCGCTACTGTCTATTTCTGTAAATTGCCTCGATGAAAATATACGAAGATTCGTATATATATTGTATACGACAACTAGACTATACGTGGCGTTGAAAAGTTAAGTGTCTAGTTTTCGTATTCAACATACGAATCTCCGTATCTTTTCATCAGGGCGATTTACTAAAATAGAAAGTACCCAGAGGGAATCGAATAATATGAAAAATCGGATACTGATTAATCAACGAATAATAAAAAGAAAAAAAAAAGTAATGCCAACGGCACGCGGTGTTCCCAAGCGGTCACCCATCCAAGTACTGACCGCGCCCAAAGCTGCTTGACTTCAGTGATCGGACGAGAACTGGTACTTTCAGCTTGGTATGGTCGTTGGCGATTACAAACTTTTCAATGACGTACGCGTCCAATTTTCTCGTATCATTTTTTATCAGTACGCTTTTATTTAATGGTCGAAAAATTAAGTATACTACCATTTCATCTCTTTAACAGCGGGATTGAGTTAGCAGGCTTATACTATCCAGTGAAAATCAACTTCTTCAACACGAATCTCTGATGCACCAATCAGGGCGCTGCGAGCAAAATTTCCTCATTTTCGACCAATGAGCGGTGGAAACGGAAAATGCATAAATATCTTGGTCGAAGCGCTCACGGAGACAATACGCTGACGAACTTCGTGAGAAATATTTTGATGCGTTAACAAAACTTCTAATATCTAAACAGTTATGTCTGCACGCGGCAAAGTTGTCAAGGCAAAGACAACGTCTCGTTCGAAAAAAGCTGGTCTTCAATTCCCAGTTAGTAGAATCCATCGACTCCTCAAGAAAGGAAATTACGCAAAGAGGGTCGGTGCGGGAGCACCGGTATACCTTGCTGCGGTGGTGGAATATCTTGTCGCCGAGGTACTCGAATTGGCTGGCAACGCCGCTCACGACAACAAGAAATTGAGAATAAACCCGAGACATCTCCAGCTCGCGATCCGCAATGACGAGGAACTCGACAAGCTTCTTACTGGAGTCACGATAGCACAAGGTGGTGTATTGCCGAACATACACACAGTTCTACTTTCAAAGAAGACTGCGAAGAAAGCTTAAGTCAGCTTACCAACAAAACGGCCCTTATCAGGGCCAACCATAATTCAAACGAAGGAATCATTTTATCGTTAATATCCCTTACATTTATATGCTTTTCGTATCACAATGTGTACAATCGTACAATTCGAGGACGCTCGACAGAATTACCATGATACATTATATTGTTTGATTTCGCGATTAGTCTAGGGTCGTCAGAGTTATTCGTGCGACAGAGGACAATTCGTCCCCAAGTCTAATCGATAATGCCTACGTGATAATGAATTCACAGGTGTTGATATTTACAATGGTAAGGCAACAGTACCAATGCTCGGACACGTCCCAGTCGTTGGACACGCCTATGCAGCTTTCGTATATATATAAATCGTATCCACAGACATTTCTTGATGGACAGAAAAAAGTTGTACAAGGTTTAAGCCTAAATTATTTTCTATTTCTGCGTTTTGTAATAAGACAGATGATATAGGATCTGGGAATTGGTCGAAGCGTTAATACACGCAGGACCGAATAATCGGACAGTTCGAAGAAGTTAGGTTAGTCACCTTTCGACGTAGCTTACCTTCTGTATTGTTTCGGGTAAATATAATTTTTTCAGTACTTCAATTAATAGATGGCAAAGAATTTTTTTTATTCAATATGAAGTAGTTGAGTTCGTACATCAGAATTCTCGTAATCTATGATTGTGCGAAACATTGGGACATACAGTGTACATTTGAACTCTCTTGTTATTTTCTTCCGTGATTAAAAAATATATTTATCTTTTTGTGATTAATCGATGTGTTTTCGAAACTACAAACTATCAATTTAACATTGGTTTCGGTTATTTTCACAAAAAATTTGTTCTTGACCAATTAATAACTGATGGAATCTGCGGATGCTCTCAACTGTCCGAGCATTGATATTTTTTAGATTTTCACCTTAGGCTTGTTCAGTATAGCTAACTATTTTACTAGTTACCGACGTAATAATGCAACGTAATGTGTGTGTCTAACATGAAAGCTGTACCAAAATGTACGTATAATTATAATCCTGAATGACTACTCTAATTTTCTACATGCTATTTTTATGTATTCCAGCCGTTTAATGTTTGCTGTCGAGCCTCTCGATTACATCTTCGCTGCCACTGTTTTCTTCGAGTCAGTAACTGCTTACAAAGATTTAGCGTCAGCGCCAATTTTCTTTGTCTTTGGTGCTTTTTGGGCTTAGTAGTCGGTGAGCCCGGCATTCTCTTCGCTTTCGGACTCTTCGGAACTGCGCTTGTCGCAATCTTGGCGTTTTTAATAGTTACTGATGATTTTTTTTGTTACTTGCGCAAGAACAAAGAAAAAAATAATCATTACAAGCTAGAAAAAAAATTATTAACCTGACAATGAAAAATTATACAATCGTGTATGTATTAACCTTGGCCAGCGCAGCTTCTTATTCAGTGAGGTCAGTTTTCTAGAGTCTGTTTTCGATGTCTTCTTGACAGCTTTCGGTTGAAAACTAAGATTTTGATAAGCGGAAGTGACGGCACAACAAATTTTTCAAATTTATCAGCATGACGTCACTTCCGGTATAAAAGCGAGATTTTAGACCAGAAACGCTGTTGCAGAAGAAAATTTCGATCCGAACTTAACATCTCGTGGCGATTTTCTAAAATTCAAAGGAAAAATGGAGTAATTATTGATGATGAATGAAAAAAAAAATGTCAACGGCACGCGGTGTTCCCAAGCGGTCACCCATCCAAGTACTGACCGCGCCCAAAGCTGCTTGACTTCAGTGATCGGACGAGAACTGGTACTTTCAGCTTGGTGTGGTCGTTGACGATTGTTCAACTACCTCCAGATTAATTCGTTAGTAATCCTTATTTAAGTAATTTCAAAGAACGAAGGTTTGACTGGCTTGTATTGAAAGATACTAACAAATATCTTACTAGATATTAGACATGAAATTCAACGGTGATCGCACGTGTAATTGTTTCTACGTAGCATATAGACGAGATGTACAGAAGCGACAACCAGCGCGCCAATCAGAGGCCGCGCTGAGTGTTTCGTCGTTATGATTGGTGCGGCGGTGGGAACGGAGACGGTATAAATAGGCGATTTTCGGCACTGCAGCTTCAGTACGACCACGAACTCCGTGAGGAATACACCTTTTTTGAGTCAACGTTAGAATCTCTAAAAACTCATAATGTCTGGACGTGGAAAAGGCGGAAAAGTGAAGGGAAAGTCCAAGACTCGTTCAAACCGCGCTGGTCTACAGTTCCCAGTGGGAAGAATCCACAGATTGCTTCGAAAGGGAAATTACGCAGAGAGAGTTGGCGCTGGAGCACCGGTCTATCTTGCAGCTGTGATGGAGTATCTGGCGGCTGAGGTTCTCGAATTGGCGGGTAACGCTGCTCGCGACAACAAGAAGACGAGAATCATTCCAAGACATCTTCAGCTGGCGATACGCAACGACGAGGAGCTCAACAAGCTTCTGTCTGGAGTGACGATCGCTCAAGGCGGTGTGCTGCCGAATATCCAAGCAGTTTTGCTGCCGAAAAAGACGGAGAAGAAGACTTAAATCTTCGGATTTGCAACAACAAAACGGCCCTTTTCAGGGCCACCAAAAATTCAAACGAAGGAATATTCTTTTAGTAATTTAATGATAAGCTTGAATGTCGAAATTTTGTTCTTTACGCATTCATTAAACTTATCAAATTTAAATATCTTTCTCAATCGCCTGATTAAAACAATGTTCGAACGTTCCTTGGAATATGTATCCTTTTCACGAAATATATCTTTTCACGAAAAGTTATTTCTGCTCTCAAGCTCTAGCACTAGGATCGGAAAGACGCCCCTAAGCGTTCACGGACTAACAGACTGTTATTATGATCATCGACACGAAAATCGACTGCCTAGACGATAAGGTCATTTTGATAAAGGCAGGGATTATCATCGTTGAACTAGTTGCGCGGTTTTCAGACACCTCATGTATGAATAAATCATTACCATATCATAAAATGAGTTGTGTTAAACGTCAGACCTATACATATCGATAGGAACTAAAAACACTAGAGTAGTCTCGAAGTGTAATTGCTATTCGCAAACATGCTTTTTTGAACGTTCAGAATGTATTGACTTCATCACTTTTTACTGGCTCTGTTGTGCCTTGTTAACTGTTAACTGAAAATGTATTGTAAGGTGACACTTTTTGAATTGAGAGAAGATTTGATACTCGAAACTTTTCACTGTAAGTTGCAAGAAGGCAGGGCTGTTACGAATAACGTTGTGGTCCGTACGGGTCTGTTTCATTCCGGTTAACTCTATATTGGTTTGGGACTTTGGTAAGCCGGTAAGACCTTCTCTTTCGGTTGCCCGATCCTTTCGATCCTCATGATCGTTTAAAGCTTGATCGCCAAAAAGAGCTACTGCTACAAAGAAAACAAGTCACAGCGAAAAAGTAATCGAGAAGATCAATAGCAAACATGAAACGGTCCTTATCAGGGCCAAAAAACCATTTCAACGTAAAACAATCTTCTTGTTCTAAGTTAATAATCTCATGGTCTAATAATTCTTCAAACCTTTGATGATCCATGCAACTAATTGTTGTAGATGGAAAGTTTACTGTTAAAAACTTTGCTAATCACTCGATCGCCTGAGACACAAGCCAATTCGGTAATCTCAATGAAAGGCTTAGGATGATAACACTCTCGTGATATTTTATGAAACTATTTCAATACCTGTAATCCATGAATGCAGTCCTAAAAGTAGAGACATTTTCAAGGGTAGTAATCGTAGGTATAGACTTTGGCCAAAGCTTTCTCGCCTTGCAGACAAATGTTTTATTCTACGTGTTCTCATTAGTCAGCAGCCACCAACGGATAACGTAGGATGACAATGTACTAATAACGTTTGACGATATTATTTCGAAGGCTGGAATACATGAATACGGCATTTAGAAAAGTAAAGTCGTCATTTGGGATAATAATTATAGGTATAGTTTGGCTAAAGCTGTCACGTCAGACACACAAATTACGTGGAATATTATCCTTTACTAATTAGCTGCACTGAACAAGCGAATATTAAATATCAACACCTATGCATTCATTACGACGAAAGAAAGTCTGTTAGACCCGACGGAGAATGTCTTTATCGCAAAAATGACGAGGACGACGCGAAAGCATCGCGAAATCAATTCAATACACTGTATTATAATAATTCTGACGAGTGTCCTTGAATTATAATACAATTGTACACATTATAATACAAAAAGCATATGGATGTAAGGGATATTAACGATAAAATTGGTCCTTCGTTTGAATTATTGTTGGCCTAATAAGCGCCGTTTTGTTGCTAAGCTGACTTAAGCTTTCTTCTCGGTCTTCTTCGGACGGAGAACTGCTTTTATGTTCAGCAGTACACCACCTTGTGCCATCCTGACTCCAGAAAGAAGCTTGTTGAGCTCGTTGTCGTTGAGGATTGCGAGCAGGAGATGCCTCGGAATTATTCTCGATTTCACGCTTGGTATTTCGCTATTATAAAGACGAAATGCTAGTTTACTTAATTTTTGGATCATTAATTAAAAGCGTACTGACAATAATGATACGAGGAAATGGGAACTTTTCGTGTTCGAAATTCAACCAATCGTCAACGACCATACCAAGCTGAAAGTACCAGTTCTCGTCCGATCACTGAAGTCAAGCAGCTTTGGGCGCGGTCAGTACTTGGATGGGTGACCGCTTGGGAACACCGCGTGCCGTTGGCATTACTTTTTTTTTCTTTTTATTATTCGTTGATTAATCAGTATCCGATTTTTCATATTATTCGATTCCCTCTGGGTACTTTCTATTTTAGTAAATCGCCCTGATGAAAAAATTCGGAGATTCGTATGTTGAATACGAAAACTAGACTACGTAACTTTTCAACGCCACGTGTAGTCTAGTTGTCGTATACAATATATATACGAATCTTCGTGTATTTTCATTGAGGCAATTTACAGAAATAGACAGTAGCGAGAGCGAATTGAATAATATAAGAAATCGAATACTGATTAATGAATGAAAAATAGAAAGAAAAAAAAGTAATGCCAACGGCACGCGGTGTTCCCAAGCGGTCACCCATCCAAGTACTGACCGCGCCCAAAGCTGCTTGACTTCAGTGATCGGACGAGAACTGGTACTTTCAGCTTGGTGTGGTCGTTGGCGATTGGAAAGGTATCTTCAGGGTAATTAATGAATTAATCCTTATTTAATTAATTCCGCAGAACGAAGGTTTCACTTGCATTGAAAAATATGAAAAAGTATCTTACTAGATATGACGCCTGAAATTCAATAGACATCGAACGTATAACTGTTTTCACATAGCATATAGTCGAGAAGTACAGATGCGACTCCAGCGCGCCAATCAGAGACCGCGCTGAGCGTTTTGTCATTATGATTGGTGCAGTGGTTGGAATACAACCGTAAGAAATACATCGTTTTACATCACTATTTAAATCACAAACGGCTCATAGTGCCTGGACGCTGAAAAGATGGAAAAGTAAAGGGAAAGTCTCGTTTATTACATGTATATATATTGATATGTTCTAATTTCGGATTGTGATACAGTCTTGTGATACAGTGATACTATGTGAAAACAGTTATACGTTCGATCTTTATTGAATTTCAGGCGTCATATCTAGTAAGATACTTTTTCATATTTTTCAATGCAAGTGAAACCTTCGTTCTGCGGAATTAATTAAATAAGGATTAATTAATTAATTACCCTGAAGATATCTTTCCAATCGCCAACGACCATACCAAGCTGAAAGTACCAGTTCTCGTCCGATCACTGAAGTCAAGCAGCTTTGGGCGCGGTCAGTACTTGGATGGGTGACCGCTTGGGAACACCGCGTGCCGTTGGCATCAATTTTTGTTTTTTTTTCTTTCTATATTATTCATTCATTAATCAGCATCCGATTTCTCATATTATTCGATTCGCTCTGTGTTTTTTCTATTTCAATAAATCGCCTTGGTGAGATAATACGGAGATTCGTATGTTGAATACGAAAACTAGACTACTTCACTTTTTAACGCCACGTGTAGTCTAGTTGTCGTAGACAATATATATACGAATCTTCGTATATTTTCATCGAGCCAATTTACAGAAATAGATAGTACCGAGAGCAAATCGAATGATATGAGAAAACGTATACTGATTAATGAACGAATAATGAAAAAAAAAAAAAAGTGATGCCAACGGCACGCGGTGTTCCCAAGCGGTCACCCATCCAAGTACTGACCGCGCCCAAAGCTGCTTGACTTCAGTGATCGGACGAGAACTGGTACTTTCAGCTTGGTATGGTCGTTGACGATTAGTCACATTTCGAACACAAAAACGTCCGATTTCCTCGTATCATTTTTCATCGGTACGTTTTCAATTAATCATCCAAAAATTAAGTAAACTAGCATTTCGTCTTTATAATAGCAAGATTGACTCGGCAGGCTTATACTATTCAGTAAAAGTCAACGTCTTTGACACGAATCTCTGACGCACCAATCAGGGAGCTACGGGAAAAATTTTCTCATTTCTGCCCAATGAGCGGTGGGGATGGAAAATGCATAAATAGATCGTTCGTCGTGCCCACTGCGACAGTACGCTGACGAACTCCGCAAGGAACACTTTGCTACGTTAAGGAAGCTTTTAATATCTAAACGATCATGTCTGGACGTGGCAAAGGTGGCAAAGCCAAGGGCAAGGCAAAGTCTCGTTCGAACAGAGCCGGACTTCAATTTCCAGTTGGCAGAATCCATCGTCTGCTTAAGAAAGGAAATTACGCAGAGAGGGTCGGTGCAGGAGCACCAGTGTACCTTGGTGCGGTGATGGAATATCTTGCCGCCGAGGTACTAGAGTTGGCTGGTAACGCCGCTCGCGATAATAAGAAATCGAGAATAATCCCGAGGCACTTCCAGCTCGCGATCCGCAACGACGAGGAGCTCAACAAGCTTCTTTCTGGAGTCACGATAGCACAAGGTGGTGTACTGCCGAACATACAGGCAGTCCTACTTCCGAAGAAGACGGATAAGAAAGCTTAAGTCAGCTTACCAACAAAACGGCCCTTCTTAGGGCCAACAAATAATTCAAACGAAGGAATAATTTTATCGTTAATATCCAATACATTTATTTGCTTCTCGTATTATTATAATGTATACAATCTTACGATTCAAGGACGCTCAACAGAATTATTATGATACATCGTATTGTTTTGATTTCGCATGCTCTAGGGTCGTTTTTGTAATTATTGCGGTACAGACATTCTCCGTCGGGTCTATCCGACTTGCTTTCGTGACAATGAAATCACAACTGTTTACATTTAATATGGTAGGAATTTTCAGTATAGGTAACTAGTTAAGGGAATACCGCATAATTCGTCCGGCTGACGTGAAAGCTATTGCCAAATTATACCTATAATTATGATCCTGAATGACTATAATTTTCTAAATGCTACATTCATGTATCAAAGGCGTCGAAATATCATAAAATATTATCGGTTGCTGATATGGATAACTTGTTCATGATTGCCGACTGACGAGAATGCGAAAAAAAACATGTCCGGCGAGAAAGCTATAGCCAAACTTTACACCTACATCATTATTATTATCCTTGATAATTACTCTAATTTAAAAACTGCTATTCATCTATTCCAGGTTTTGAAATAGTATCATCAAATATCATGCGTAAATTATCATCCTAAACCTCTCATTGAGATTACCGAATTCGCTTGTGTCTTAGACGATTGAATGATTGGCAAAGTTTAACATAACTTTCTCTCTAACAAATCAGATCGTTGAAGGGTAGAAAAATATTGGCTCCTGAGATGATTGATTTACAGCGAGTAGATTGTTTTACGTTGAAATCATATGTTGGCCCTGAAAAGGGCCGTTTAATGTTTGCTGTCGATCTACTCGATTACTTCTTCGCTGCTACTGTTTTCTTCGAAGCAGCAGCTGCTTTCGGTGATTTAGCGCCAGCGCCAACTTTCTTCGGCTTTGGTGCTTTGGGCTTGGTCGTCGGCGACCGCGCGAGTTTCTTCGCTTTCGGACTTTTCGGAACTACGCTCTTCGTCTTCGGACTTTTTGGAAGCGCGCCCTTCGCAGTCTTGGCGTTTTTAACAGTCCCCGATGATTCTTTTTTCGCCGCCTGCGGAGAATGAAGAAAAAATATTAATCACAAACTAACAAAAAAAAAAGTTAGATTTACCCGACAAGACAAAAAGAAATAATCGGGTATTAACCTTGGAAGGAGCCAGCTTCTTCTTTGGTGAGGCAGGCTGTGCGGACTCGGTTTTCGATGGCTTCTTGACAGCCGCTTTTTTCGCAGTTACAATTTTTGCTGCTGCAGCAGCTTCAGCTTCTACGAGTTTAGCCTCTTTGCGCTTAGTAGCCAGTGCCTTCGCGGATGGCAGCTTGAAAGAGCCGGAAGCACCTTTTCCCTTCGTCTGAACCAAATCTCCGGAGGCGACAGCAGCCTTCACATACTTTTTAATCAATTTGGCGTGTTTGTCGGCATCCAGCTTGTAGGTTGAAGTGATGTACTTCTTAATGGCTATGAGCGACGATCCACCGCGTTCTTTGAGTTCCTTGACAGCTTCCATCACCATTTCCGATGTGCGAGGATGAGGCTTGACTTTTGGCTCCATTGTCTTGGTCGATGCAACTTTCGTCGGTGGGCTGGGAGACGCAGCCGAAGATGCTGTATCTTCCTCTGTAGACGATTGAGAGTTTTCGGCCATTTCTGAGCGATGTAGCGTGAACGTACGTATTCTTTTTTTTTTTTTCTTCTTCGAAGAAATTTCTGCAGTCGAACTGATGCTCTAGGACGAGTCCTTCGAATTGTGAAATTCGTCTGTCAACGAGCGCGAGTAGTAAGCAAAAGCGTGGACCACGAAGAGAGGCTCCCTCCCAGCCAATCAGGTGCGAGGAATTTCTCTAGTCTCGAGATCGACTCTATTTTTGCGTATAACATTAACGAAATCGAGGTATAAAACAAAACGGAAGAACATTAATAATTACAACCAATATACTAAAATCTAGGGGTCTATCACAATCTCCGATAAATCGTTGAAAAGGTGTACTCTCATGAATGTTGAAAAGAAAATCTCGTATATACATTGGAAAGTTATTTGTTTGTTTCTATGTCCCAATTTTCAATACCGTGTGCAGTTGGCGCTGTTCTTTTTCGTACTGATTACTATTTTAGCATTTAGCAAAGCTGCTTGACTTCAGTGATTGGGCGAGGACTGATATGTTTAGCTTGGTATGGCAGTTGACGAATATCAATGTTTCCGTTCTCTAAACATCAAGAGACGCGGTATCGTCTCGACGCAAAGTATATCATATTTCCATCGCGTATCTCTATAGGTACGAAATAATTGCGATGCGGCAGTACATTCTAGGTATCCCTCGAGTCACGGCTTCACGTGGTCTCGCATATAATTGGTCGCCGGTAAGCTAAGCGCTCGCACGTGATTGGTGCGCCGGTTGTCCCACAGAAGGCTTATAAGCGATGTTGTTCGGCCATCGCGTCACTCTGTCTTGAATCCCAGTCCAGGACTGCTACAAAGTGAGATTTCTTTCGACTCTGATAGTAACTGCTGTAGTTATTTCGTCAAGTGATCATCATGCCACCGAAAGCTAGTGGAAAGGCAATGAAGAAAGCCGGTAAGGCTCAGAAGAACATTGCGAAATCCGACAAGAAGAAGAAGCGCAAGAGGAAGGAGAGTTACGCGATCTACATATACAAGGTTCTGAAGCAAGTTCATCCTGATACCGGTGTATCCAGCAAAGCCATGAGTATCATGAATAGTTTCGTCAACGACATCTTCGAGAGAATCGCCGCGGAAGCATCGCGACTCGCCCATTACAACAAGCGCTCGACCATCACCTCAAGAGAAGTGCAAACCGCTGTCAGACTTCTATTACCCGGAGAACTCGCCAAACACGCTGTTAGTGAGGGAACTAAGGCAGTCACGAAGTACACGAGCTCTAAGTGAACAGATACGCTGAATTAAGCACAAAACGGCCCTTTTCAGGGCCAAAAAATATATTCAAAACGTTGAAACTCAATCTGCAATTATTTGATTTTATCTCTTTGTTTTTTTTACGACTTAAGATTAGTATTTCTAAGATTTAAATATTTTCTGTCATGCGGCAAATGATACGGCATGACTGCTCTATGCGTCGTGAAATTGTTAGAATGACATAAATGTCTCGTCGATAAAATTTGTGAATTGGTCAAGAGTCGGAGGCGTCGAATTCGCTGTTGAGAAAGTCATGTCCGATATTCCTCACAAATTTACATTTTTCCTTAAATTTACAGTTTTTATTAAACTGTATGACTCGTCCGGAGGTACTATCGCTCAAGGCGGTGCGCTGCCGAATATTCAAGCGGTTTTGCTGCCGAAGAAGACTTGAATCTTTCCATTTGCAACCACATGAAAACGGCCCTTTTCAGGGCCACCAAAAATTCAAACGAAGGGATATTCTGTCAGTAATTTAATGTTAAGTTCGAATATCGAAATTCTGTTCTCGATCGTGAAACAAATATTTTTATGAATTTGTTTTCGTCTGTTCTTGAAGGTCGGATAAATCAACATGTTTTTCAGTATCTGTTGTCCTGGAACTGCCCTTGAATTTTTTTGTATTTCCTCGCAAACTTAAGTTTATTTCGAAAATGTATATTCGTAGCTAGCGTTCTAAAAAAAATGTTTATCAGTTTCGCTGAGATACATATATACATTTATGCATTATGAGTAGTTTTTTTTTTCACTGATTCCGACGTAAAACGATAACGGCTATCAAACGAAATGTATTTCGTACGTCATCAGTATAAACTCTGGGTGTAACTCAACACCAGGTAGAGGTAGCTGAAATGGCGGCAAACACTGGGTCCTCCGGGTACGTGTCCGAATATTCAAGCAATTTTGCTGCCGAAGAAGACTTTGGATATGTCTTTGGATTTGCAATAACATCGAAACGGCCCTTTTTAAGGCCACAAAAAATTCAAACGAAGGAATATTCTGTCAGTAATTTAATATTAAACTTGATTATCGAATTGTGTTGTCGAGCGTGGAACAAATATTTTGATGAATTTGTGTATAATTGTCATATCTCCAATAACGAGAATATTGCCGATATTGACATTCCTAATTTCGGAGGCCGATGTGCTTCCCCCCACTACTCCAACAGCGAATGGCAAAAGCGGCGTTCACTGAACAGCGTGAGCAGTTACTTCCATGCCTTATAGCATATCATTTCCAAAAAGTTAATCAAGGATAATAAAATAATTACAAACTACTAATTCATACAAAAATGTATGTATGTAGAGGAGTATTCCGTGATTGTATGTAGATATGAAACCCAAAAAAAAAGAAAAAAGATGCCAACGGCACGCGGTGTTCCCAAGCGGTCACCCATCCAAGTACTGACCGCGCCCAAAGCTGCTTGACTTCAGTGATCGGACGAGAACTGGTACTTTCAGCTTGGTATGGTCGTTGACGTCTAGTAAATTATCGTCTGGTAATTATCTTCTGGTAAATTATCTTTCTTTATTAATCCTCATTTAATTAATTTCAAAAAATGGTTTCACTTGCATTGAAATATATGAAAAAGTATCTTAGTAGATATGACGCCTGAAATTCAATAGAGATCGAACGTGTAACTGCTTTCACATAGCATATCGTCGAGATGTACAGAAGCGAACAACCAGCGCACCAATCAGAGACCGCCTGACCATTTGATCATTATGATTGGTACAGCGCTTGGAATACAACCGTGAGAAATACATCGTTTTAAATTAACGGCTCATAATGCTTGGACGCGAAAAGGGTGGAAAAGTAAAGGGAAAGTCTCATTCGATCCATGCTGGCCTATTACAGTTTCCTCTAATAACGAGAATACTGGCGATATTGACATGTTCCAATTTCTGACGCTGATATGCTTTCTCCCCACCACTACTCCCACAGCGAATGGCAAAGTCGCGTTGACTCAACAGCATGAGCAGTTACGTTCATGCTTCTAGCGTATCTTTTACGAACAATTAATCAAGTATAATACAATAATTAACCCTACAACTCATGACTGGGGTCCACACGCATTCCACGCGAACGCGAAAAAATTACATAGTATAATGTCGAGAAGTACAGAAGCGAACAACCAGCGCACCAATCAGAGTCGGCGCTAAGTGTTTCATCGTTATGATTGCTGCAGCGGTTGGAATACAATCGTCAGGAATACATCGTTTTAAATCAACATTTGAATCTTTAACGGCTTATAATGTCTGGACGCGAAGAGGCTGGAAAAGTAAAGGGAAAGTCTCGTTCAAACCGAGTTGGCCTACAGTTTCCTCTAAGAAGAAAAAATATTGTCGGTATTGACATGTACCAATTTCGGACGTCGATATGCTTTCCCTCTACCATTACGCGAACAACGAATGACAAAGCAGCCTTGACTCAACAGCATGAGCAGTTACTTTTGTTTCTAGCGCGTTATCATTTCGTAAATAATACGCGTATTATTTACGAAAAGTTAATCAATGATAATAGAATAATTCAATGCAAGTGAATCCTATAAAAATTTACATACGTAGAGGAGTATTTCGTGATTGTATGCAGATACGAAACCCAAAAAAAAGAAAAGAGATGTCAACGGCACGCGGTGTTCCCAAGCGGTCACCCATCCAAGTACTGACCGCGCCCAAAGCTGCTTGACTTCAGTGATCGGACGAGAACTGGTACTTTCAGCTTGGTATGGTCGTTGACGATACTTGAGATATTTTAAATTAATACTATTTTGCTTCCTTAAATGTCTCATAGATTTTTATATACACCTCGGCCATAAATTGTGTATAGGACTTATGTGAGGATCCATTGGGCATAGTTATAGGATGCATATAATGATACATGGTAATCGATCCTACAACTATGAAATAATGAAGTGGAATAATGATTTCCCATCATGAAAAATTCGTTATTCATTATTTCCATTGTAAGTCTGATTAGGGGTGCTGTGCTGCACAGCTGCTGCTTCGTGCATCCCCACTCCGCCGACGTCAGCCAATCAGAAGACTCCGTACCCAGATGCTTCGCGGCATCCCCACTCCGCCACCTGCAACCAATCAGGAGACTCTAGGATATCCAGGCTATAAAAGCCATAAAGAGTCCGGCTCTGAACAAAATCTCGCAGTACACTCCCGAGTATCGCATCGTTCATTTCAAGATTTCTCCAGAGTTCACACCTCGATTCTACGATGGCTCGTACCAAGCAAACTGCTCGCAAGTCTACGGGAGGCAAAGCTCCTCGAAAGCAACTGGCTACCAAGGCAGCTCGCAAGAGTGCTCCGGCAACGGGAGGAGTGAAGAAGCCGCATCGTTACCGCCCCGGCACTGTGGCTCTCCGTGAGATCCGTCGCTATCAGAAGAGCACCGAGCTTCTGATTCGCAAACTGCCTTTCCAACGTCTCGTTCGTGAGATCGCTCAAGACTTCAAGACGGACCTTCGTTTCCAGAGCTCCGCTGTTATGGCTCTTCAAGAAGCGAGCGAAGCTTACCTCGTCGGACTTTTCGAAGACACGAACTTGTGCGCCATCCATGCCAAGCGCGTAACAATCATGCCGAAAGATATCCAACTTGCTCGTCGCATTCGTGGAGAACGTGCCTAAATCACTATTACAAAGACCGCCAACAAAAACACGGCCCTTTTCAGGGCCAACAAATATACCTAACGTACGAAATATTCTCTTATCAAATTCTCGCAGTTTTTATTCTATTAATAATACTTTGATCTACCTACTACTGGTGGGAATATTGGATAAAGGTAATTTCACAATGTAAATACTTTACTGCCTATACATTTTTTTTTAAGTCAGATCAAGCCATAACGTTCGTTATAACTGTCCCTAAAAATAAACACAAGATGGATTCCGTTGCGTTCATTCGAGTGTGAAAAGGAATGTTCGAGTACACAAATATTTCCGTAATGTTTCATTAGAAGAGAGCTTCGCCCAAAGTGCTGACTCTTGAAAAAATTCGTCGTCAAATTTCGTCAAAACTGTACTTATATGTAGCAAAAACTGAACAATGGACAAGAAAAGCCATCGTTCGGATATTGCCAACGCATTTTTGTCAGTTTCTTAGAAACGTTTTATTTTTCTTCTAAACTACCTACTGGCATGAATATTGACTGAAAGTAGTAGTATATCACGTCATGTAAATATTTTCTGCCTACGCAGCTTGTTTTTTTTGCGTCAGATCTAGCTACATTTGTCATAATTCTCTCTAGAAATTGACAATACACACAAAGCCGCAAACGGTTCGAGTCCATAAATATTTCCGCGATATTAATCGGAAGAGTTTGTCAAACTTTGCTCTTGAAATAAAAATTTCATCGACTTTCGTTGAAACTATACTATTTATAGCAGACCCTGAAAAATGTAACATTTTTACGGTGAATCCAACTATAAGAAACGTTGCTCTAAGTTTGCGATACATTTCGTCAGTTTCTTAGAAACTTTTTCATCTAAACTCCGAAGTAAAAAAAAATAAAATTTGCGAATTCAAACGTCTACGTTCAAGATATTTGTTGGCCCTGAAAAGGGCCGATCATGGTTTTTTAATTCGAAAGATTCGCCGCAAGGCAATCCCTTCATTTCTTCTTGAGGCCAGCGGCTTTTCGCGGTGCTGGCTTCTTGGCTTTGGAAGCGGCGGCTTTCTTGACCGGCGCTGCTTTCTTCGGTGGTGATTTAGCGACGATTTTTGCCTTGGTGGTCTTGGCTTTCGGTGGTTTGGCAGCCGGTCCTTTGACGATCTTCCTCTTCTCACCGATCGCCTTAATTTTCTTGGCCGGTGATTTTTTCGCGGCTGCCGGTGATTTCTTAGCTGCGACAGGTTTCTTCGTTGCTTTCTTCAGAGCGGCGGGCTTGCTGGTGACTGCCTTGATCTTGGACTTGGCGGCGTCGGATTTCGCAGCGGCGAGCTTGAACGAGCCAGCCGCGCCCTTGCCTTTGGTCTGAATCAGAGCACCGGAGACGACAGCTGCCTTGAGATACTTCTTTATGAACGAAGACTGCTTCTCGACGTCGAGCTTGTAAGTGCCGGCGACGTACTTCTTTATTGCCTGGAGCGAAGAACCACCGCGTTCCTTCAGGGCAGCGATAGCGGCGTTGACCATCTCGGAGGTTCGCGGATGAGTCGGCTTCGCACGGGGCTTCGATGTTTTCTTAGCTGCCGCGGCCTGCGGGCTCGGCTTAACTGTTCCCGATGTTGCCATTACGACTGGACACAATGCTCTCTCGACCATTTGACGATTAACTCGAAAAAAGTGAAACGTTATATATCACTTTTGAAATTTACTTTGAATCTTCCAAGGAAGCTTCAACGATCGCAAACAATTAGTCTCGAAAATTCTAGACGACTCGATACGATTCTGGTTTGTTGATTCGTGAGCGTCGCCGGGTGGTACGACGGAGCGCGGACCATGGAGAGAGACCCGAGCGTTCTTATGCGCGGGCCGACCGCCCATAGTCCGTCAATGTGGTACCCGCCAACACGATTTTTTCACATTTTTAAACATATTTTCGTTGCTCTTTTGCGAAATGAGGCTGCAACTGGGATCTAGGATATTTAGACTCTCTCGTCGAACATTCGCAGCTCGTCTGTGCGTCGGAAAGTGTAAACGATACGCGATTGTGCGTAGCATTGCACAACGTCGACGAGCGCATCATCGTTAAGAAACTTGTTTAATATTAATGTTTTTCGCCATAATTCGCTTTTTTTAGCGCCACGAGAGGAACGAGGGATTGACACTACCGAGTAGACTTCCGGTATGCCGATAACTAATACCTAAAGTGACTTTTGCACGAGATGAAAATGAGGCGTGCGGTGCGCAATTCTTCGTCGATTAACAATCTACCTGGCAAACTACTGCCGTTTGGTAGTTACCGCTCTATCGCTTTTGCTGTACGACTTGTCGAAAAAAAATTGTTGATACATTTCTTTGTCACTGTTAATGCGTTCGAGTACGCAATTGATCTGGTAAAATATATCGTGTAGGAACCTCTCACGCTTTAATACGACGATCCAAGAGGTAATTTTTTTCTTTTTGCTTGTCTATTACTTTCGTTACGATAGAACATTTTTGTAAGCGTTTATTAGACACTGTTAGAGTAGGAATGTCGAAAATTCATTGTTCCAACATCTTCCTGCTTCATCTACGACAATCGGAACTCTGTGTGAATAATACTCGATTGCGAAAAAGGTTCGGGTTTACGATGCGCAGCGGATGTTTCGACCTTTTAAAATCGAGTTCATGTCGCAACATTGTTCGCCAAGAGATTTCATAGATAAAAAAATTTAACAATTTAAATGTTAATGTTGAATTTGCATGTGAAAAGAATTTACATGCAAATATCTTCCAGTACTGAAACAATACCCTTAAGCTTTTATAGTTTTATAGTTTATCTTGCATTCCGAAGTTGGATGCAACTTCGTAATAACTATAACTATGACGTAGTTGTCTCCTAGGCCTCACCTTTTTTACAGTCCTTTTTTTTTACATTTTTTTGCTTCATACTTAACAACAGGAATCCTATGTTAATAGTACTCGATTACGAAAAAGGTTAGGTTTAACGATGGCCAGCAGATGCTTCGACCTTTCAATTGACTTTAACTTGCAGCATTGTTCGCCAGGATATTTCATCCGTAACAATTTAAATGTTGATGTTGAATTTCCATGTAAAAACAATTAATAAATTTTATAGCCCTTAAGCCTTTACGACCATAATCATTTTACAGGAGTTTTTATAGTTTATCTTCCATAGCATCTCAATGCGCTGCGTATGCGAAGCCTAGGACACAACTGGGTAATAGCTGTAGCTATCACACAGCTGTATCAAATGCTTCATCTTTTTTCTTACAGTCCTTTTTTTTAATTCTTTCTGTTTCATCCTTAACAACAGGAATCCTGTGTTGATAGTACTCGATTATGAAAAAGGCTCTGTTGAACGATGCCCAGTGGACTTTTCGACCTTTTAATTAAATTCACTTTGCAACATTGTTTGCCATGGGGATTTAATCGATAACATTTTTTTTTAATAATTAAAATGCTAATATCTTCGTTTACTCGAACCCTAAAGCTTTTACGACGCTAATAATTTTACAGGAGTTTTATAGTTTATCTTGCATGGCATCTCAATGCGCTGCGTATAAGAAGTCTAGGACACAACTGCGTAATAGCTATAGCTATGACGCAGTTGTGTCCTACGCTTCACCATTATTTTTACAGTCCTTGTATCGAGCGCTTCATAGTTTGGCGTGCCGAGAGACGAATTATGCAGTCTGACCTTGACACTGAACAGCGCAGGGGGGATGAGAGAACAAAAACGTTGCAGGGTTCCTCTCATTGGTCGAGGGCGAAGGTCTGCGACGTAAACCCGAGGACTTTCGCCCTTTGACCTATTGAAGTTCTCTCACACAAAATACTTATCACTAGAGTGATACGTTACGTCTTTACGAGTTCTCAATTTTTCTCAAAGTCTCAATTTTTTTTATTACTTAATAATGATAAAATTTCTTTACGAATATACCATTCGAAGAATTGAAATCATTACGACGCGCTGCCACACAGAAACTCGAAATTCGTAGCAGAAATAATGTTAAGCGACAGTGTTTAGAGTTATACCGATGGGATCACATCTGGGTAACTTGTATGCTAATTATGAAATTGTTGCCTGCGTTGCCCACTGAATTCTCAAGTCGTTTAGCGAACGTCGCTAGAGCTTATGATGGCGCTGTTTGTCGCTCCCTCGATAAAACAGATCCCAACTTTCAGGCATTTCCTTGCGAGAACAAGCGACAACGAAGCCGGTGCAAGGAGCGCCTGTTCACGCGAATACTTTTTGGCCTCTTATATCCTTGGACTTATTTCTCAACTTAACGCAATCCAATTGAATTCGTCATGAACAAGGTTGTTAAACACGACGGAAAATCATTGAATTGTGTGCAATATAAACGTGGTAGATGAATAAAAATGAAAAAGACGGAAACGAACCGATGATCAATAACAAAGATCAAGACCGACAGCAGTCAGGTCTATGAGACGAAGGTTATCAAATTTTTTGTCAAACTTAAAATTGCGTCGTAAAAGATGTAACAGGTAAAGAATTGATCTTGATGAATAAATTGTCCGATCTCGGTCAGTTGCATTCTCGATCTCTTGACTAAAAAAAGGTGCAAAGTAATTTGCACATCGCTTCCTCATTTATTACAAGGTTGCGCATAGCTATCTCTATGAGACAGTTCGTTGATCGATTTTTTGGTTTGCTCATGGACGAAGCCAAAAATCGCAATAAATTAGGAAACCATGTGCAAATTACTGTGTACCTTTTTCCGTAACATTAGAAAATGTCCACATCTCATAAAATTGAACCGGTCAAAAGTGTCCTGACATTTTTCGTAAAATTATTTCAGTGTCAATACGCTATCTGCGTGCGTCGCGTCGCTCCTGGAGACCAGCGGGAATTCCGTATCGACGTGAGTAATCGTCTATTTTCACCGACACCTATGACGCTTGATCATCCCCAGCGCCTAAGTTTATTCTTTCACAAATTCTCTATTCAGAGCTTACTGTAGAAAAATTGAAAAAAAAATCCTTTCAGCAAGAATGGCCGTATAATCTCGCGTATCGTAAGAATTACGAAAAAATTAAGACAACGATCGTGTGCTATTGCACGTTTTCGTTACGCTCTCGAGATCGCACGAAAGGGAATCGAGTGTTCGGTATAGCGGTCACCGCTGGTCTCGGATGTATCGAGACTATCGCGTGAAAGGCTCCCGAGCGCCACGAAACTCCTCGAGGCCTTTTCCCCGCCGGCCATTATATTCTTAACGAGAAGTCAGGTACCCGTGACGATTGGCTGCAATCAGGGACGTTGGTAGCATTGTACAGAGAAAAAAATTAGCCCACCGATTCTTCTGCGAGTCGAGAGAGCTGCGAAGCGTTCTTCGCGATCAAACTCGGACCAGCGATTATTAGCGAATGTACTCTGGTGTACACAGCAGCCCGTCCCATTGTTTCGTTCCGATAGTCGAGGTGTGGAGTCCCGCGTTTGACCAAACTCGTGAAACATATACGATATTTCTCGAATCTATAGAAAGTAACCGAGTGGCGAACTAGCAGTTCGCGCGAGTCTCTCAACGAGCGTGCATGCCCGTCCGCTTCTTCGCCGAGAGGTTAATATCGCATTGATCGAAAGTGTCGAAATATCGTTTAACATTTGCGCGAGCTATCAGGTTTATTCTCCGTTGGAATTTGCGTCGCAGCGATGGGGAATCCACAATCGAAGGGCTCGAAAGATCTGTGTACTGGCTCGATTCCGGGAACTGTAACTATGTAAGTGCACGTAGCGTGTTTATTACACTTTAAAAGTAAAATTGATAACGGTACGATTAAGATTATTCTTTGAAAGTAATAATCGTAACGTTATTACTAACGTTACGATTAAGATTATTCTTTAAAAGTAAAAGTAGTATCGGTACGATTAAGGTTGTAGTTTGCCGTACGATAAAGATTATACTTTACCGTACGATTAAGATTATACGTAACCGTACGATTCAGATCATACTTTACCATAAGATTAAGGTTATGATTATTCTATAATTAAAAATACTGTTTATCGTATGATTAAAATGATAGTGAGAGCAGGTTTGGCTAGTCTGCTGCGCGTCGGAATGTTCGTCGCAATCTACGTACAAAACAATTCATACGGCACAAAAAAAAACGTCGTGTATTTAATTTCGATAGCCATTATCTCTCGCCGCGTACAACTTCGTCATGTCGCTGAGGCTCGGGAATTTTCTGAATACCAGCATTGTTCGCGAATGTGGATAGCCATAAACGTTAACCCAGTGCCACGATTAGACCTCGGCTTACTTCCGACTTTTGCGTAGAGATATTTCAGCTGCAGCCTCTAGATATAACATATATATATGTATATATATACTTAATACACTGAGAAGAAATCTTAAATCTCCGCAGTATTCACAGTTACACGCGACCAGCCGGCATTGCCTTTCGTCGGGCCCGTTAAGTGTAATTATATTGTTGCTATGATAAACCCGGAAGATTATGTCATCCAGTTTTTTTTGCCGGGCGAGTATCATCGCATTCGCGATACCCGAGCTTATCGAAAAAACGGTGCGACGTTCAGCCGCGATGGTACGATCCTGTTGCGGCAAAATGAGCTCAACACCACGGCGTAAGTGTAGGCACGCACACAGTATAGTGTGTCTACATATACGAGAGAAGAGAAGGCGAGTCGGAGAGTCTGGACTGTTTACTTTCGACCTTGTAGCTTCGCGGTCACGGCGATGGTACAAAGTAACTCATTGGATATACCACTGTCAATCGGTATCGCTGAACATGTGATCGACGCACCGGCTCGTTTCAAACAGCTGACTGGTAGAAACAGTCAAGGTCACGATTTTATATGTAATTCTGGTGAACGTTCCTAAATTTTTTTTATTTTATGAAAGCTTAGTATGTATCTCGTGTAACGGTTTCGGAAAAAAAAAAATCTAATTAATAATAATAACATTAATAATAAACGACTGTTATTATTATTAATTTTTAGTAATTCTTGGACGAATTTCGATTTCCATATCGTATCAATAAATCATGTATTATGATTTCATGCCCTCGCTTTCTTTCCGACTGAATCATTTCGACTACAATGCAGTTGGGCCTGATACAGAGAACAATTAGTTAACAAAGATTAATCGGTATCGCTGTACATGTGATCGCCTCGCTAGTTCGTTTCAAACAGCTGACTGGTAGAATCAGTCAAGGTCACAATTTTATGCATAGTGCGAGCATAGCGCGAGCACTTATAAATGATTTCTTTGATGAAAGCTTAGTATGTATCTCGTAGTCCGGTTTCGGAGAAAAAAAAGATAACAAATTAATAACAACAATAATAAACTACTATTACTATTAATTTTGATTCTTAAACAAGTTTAAATTTGCTATATCGAAAAAAAATAACAAATCAATAATAATAAACTATTGTTATGATTATTAATTTTCATTAATACTTAGACGAGTTTCGATTTGCCATATCAGCGTCAATAAATCACGTATTATTGCCCTCGTTTCCTTCCCGGCTGAATCATTTCGACTATAATGAATGCAGTTGGGCGTGATGCATAGAACAATTAGTTAACAAAGATCGATCGGTTCCGTTCATAGTTTGTTCTCCGACCGTGGAGATAATGAGAATGTCGTTATCGATTAGCCGTGCGCGAGTATTCGCCCGTTCGTACATATAGACCACGTAGCTGGCAAAGGTCAGTTGTACGCAAACGTTGGAAAAGCCTGCTGCGCCATACTCCTCGCACGAGTCTGACACGATAGCGAATTCTCTGTTAGTAGTCTCCCATGTCTCCGATCAGTTTCGAGCACGCGGCTGTACCACGCGTTCCGTCATCGTCCGATAGTCATCGAATCAACACTCGTCGCTCGTTCGATTAAATTTGCCGATCTTTTTTTTTCTTTTTTTCCGCTCGCGTATTTAACGATGGTGATATACACATGACGATACAATGTCTTCGAGGAGTTTATCTATCGCGCGACGCTTGAAAAGACAGTTCAGTAGTGCGATACGAGGGAGTGTTGATTTGGACCGAGCCGTTCAACCCCAGGAAACCTGGGAAACGGACAATCACGATAAATACGATAGGTAAAAGTAACATTTTTTTTAGAAACCTCGATTTCTTCGAAGAGTCGAAGATTTCATCTTGTCTTACGCGTATTGCAATAAATACGTGGAAGCGTAGAAAACTATTCCCGGATATACATAGTCGGTTACGTCGTGGCGGTGATGATTCAGCGAGGTCTCTCTCGCCCTGTTACTTTCCATTCCGCCAGTTCTGCACCCATTGCGTCAGGCAAAAAACTACCGCGTCGTATCAAGTATTAAAATTACCTTCGGAGTGTTCTCGTTACAAAAATTACGCATCGAAGGTTAAAACCACATGTCAGCATTACCGTGATTACACGATTAATAATTTTATTTCCTCTCGTTAAAACCGAAGGTATTGTTTATTGATACATAAATAAATTGTTCGATAAATAATCATTTGAGTATACAGCCAACAAAATAAAAATTAAGAAAATCCAAACTCATAGTAGATTTTAGACTGGCGTTCAGATCTTTTTTTACGTTTTTGAGCACGCTAAAAAACAATAACAATAATCTCCTGAGCAAGTTCTCCCTCGACCCGGTGTCTCTGAGTATTGCGTTATTGATAATGCAAACAGTATTTGCAACAACTGTCTTTTGCACAGTGAAACACGCAGTGAAACACGCAGTGAAACACGCAGTGAAACTAGTTTGATGCAACATAGTTGGCTCAACTGATGAGCGTTTTCGATCGAATCGGCGTTCTTATGTACTCTACAGCTCATACTTTACGTACAAACCTATAACGGTGCATTGTATACGCATACAAAATTAATTGTTCAATACATAATTATTTGACTACACAGACATTAGAAAAAAAATCGAAACTGTAGATTTTAGACTGGCATTCAGAATCTGACATTTCTCAACACAAATAGCCGGGTCGGCTGATGAGCGTTACCGATCGTATCGGCGTTCGTCTGTACTTTACAGCTCACTCCCACGTACAAACTTACAACGATCCATTTTATACGTATACAAAATAAATTGTTCGATAAATAATTATTTGGCTTTACGCAACCAACCAAAATTTTAAAAAATCGAAATTCATAGTAAACTTAACACTGGCATACAGATTTTTTAAGACATTTCTCAACATCCTGAAAAAAGAACAATTATCTTCCGAGCAAGTTTTCCCTCGACCTGGCTATTGCAAACAGTGTTTGTAATAACTGTCTTTTGCACAGTGAAACACGCAGTGAAACTAGTTTGATGCAACGATAGCCGGGCCAGCTGATGAGCCGTTTCCGATCGAATCGGCGTTCCTCTGACTCTACACCTCGTTCTCACGCACGAACCTACAGCGATGCATACTATACGTATACAACCTACAGTGTCGCAAACACTCGGACGTCGGTAACCACTGTGCTACCAGCGATTCACCGTTGGCATTGCGCACGTTCGTCAAAGCTGTGGACGCGCGTGCGCTACGAAACTTCGACTATAATACACACACGAACACACACAAACGCGCCCCTCCCGCCGTCCTTGCTTCCTCCACCACGTCCGACTCGGCACCTCTCCATCACCTCCGTAGAGTCAGGCTATCGCGCGACACGTCGCGCTTTACTACCCCGTATTACTCTACTCCTCGCCGTCGTTGTATTCTTTATCCACTCCCGTCGTCGAAGGTTTATTTAATTTTCTTTTCTCTGAACGACATATTCGCCTGTGCCGTTCGCAGGGTTCGCGGCAACAGCCAAACCGGGTCGACCAACAACAACGCTAGGCGTCAACCAGCAACAACAAATACGAGCCCCGACATGTCCAGCCTCGAAAGAGATCAACTCGGGCAACGTGGTCCTGGCGATTCCGTCTGCGCCGGCCTCGTTCGAGGTCTCGACCACATAAGGAATCCACAACTGAACAAGGTAATTGTTTCTCGCTATTGATCCAATGAAACTTTTCTTGACGACCGACTCGTCGCATGGTTCTCGATCTATCCGTACGTTTGCTTACCGGCGTTTACTGCGCTTTCCCGGACACGAATTCCACGATCGATATGAGGCGCAATAACACGTAGAAATATTTTCGAAGATACACTTTTTTTCTGACGATGATCGATTCAATCATTTTTTCTTGCAATAAATCGGAACATTTTATGATATTCTCAACATATCTGCAAGACAGAAAAATTTCGTCTCCGGCGTGTCTTTGTCAATGCAGCGCTTCAGGAAAAAGAAATTATTCATTTGTAGAATTTTATTGAGTGAAGTTTTATTAAGCGAACATCCCCGAGCGAAGTTTGTGCAATGCAAAACACAGCCGTTATAACTTGATGAAATTTTGTCTCATGCAGATATCTTCAGGGTCATAACATTTTCATTTCCGGTCGTGGGAATTCGTTTTTTCAGGCTTTCATGTACCATTCACTGAGACAAATCATCTGAGCACTGTTTTTTTGGTACATTTTTTTTGTGTTCAACTAGCAGACACACATTTCGTCATATTATCATTTTTTCTTCATTTATCTTTCCACATGCAACTCGCAAGAAAATCAAGGTTCCGTTGATAAATTTTGCACAGGCAGTTTGCAAAATTGCAAACGAATAATGTAACGAAGTTAGCGGAGTTCTCGAAACTTCGAGGTTCGATCGATTTCTATGCACGGAAAAGTGCTCTAATATCTTATGGATGAATAATTTCGTAACGTATGTTCTAAGTGGTCGAAGCCCTGACGGAGGACGGAGAAAGCATTTACCGTCCAATAACATTAGCAACCAGCGTGTTCGATTGTTAATCGGATCGCATCTTCGTTATCAAACGCGTTCGTCGTTCACCTGAGACTTCCTTTGTGTTGTTCGATATCGTTTGAAACAACATATGTGTTGTTATTTATAACGCTATCAGTACTTCTGGCTGAAGATCGAAAGAAAGATTCAAGACTTTGATAGTGTGTTCGTAGGTTGATGGTGCGCCTGCGAAACGACTGAGTTCCCGAGAGCGATGAGTCTGCAGAAAACTCGCACGATCGAAACTCGACAGTTTTGCCGCTTCGATGCAGAAATACTTGCGAGCCGTTGCGCAATCGACGAAAACCGAGGCTTCGGCCTGCGGCGAGTTGAGACGTACAGTGTTTGTAATTAATGTACGCAGGTTATCGAGAGTCGATGCATATCGAGTTGTCGTTCGGAAATGCATACGGCCATGAGACTCCCTTCCGGCGATGTCGGACGCAGATACATTTTTTTTTCTTCCATCGCGGTCATTTATCTTTTCGTGAAATGTATTACAGTACGTCAATGTGGATGAGGAAAAAACGAAAAGTTACCGCTGCAAGAGCTTCATGCCAGCTCGCGTATTGTTCTGACGATCGAGGGAGTCATCGCGACTACGATGGTCTTCAGCCGATTTCAATAATGCAAATGCCAAGGCTCGCGCGAGCGGTTCTCTTTGAACTGTATTTGTTCCGGCTCGAATATTTACCTTTTGTGAATATAACACGGAAACTTTGTTATTTCGAAAGCCACCGGAATGTAATCTTTCCTGACATGAAAAAAATATACAACTTACTAAAATTTAGTAAAATTTACTGAAATTTACTAAAATTTACTACAATTTACTAAAATTGCGGGGCAAGATGTTAAAAATATGGTTTCGAGAATTTGCCAAGTTAATGCTGCGATTGTCGCGTTCGGATTAAAGGGTTAGTTCGTTGAAATAATGTGGGACGAAATGGATTGGGGGATTGTCGGCTGACTGTGGCCCAGATGTTAGTTACTACGGCCGTAATGGCATCGCGTGCAATTCTGTGCCCCTCGTTCGCGTCCAGCGTCTCGGCGTAACCCGTAACCAGGAAGAACTTTTGCGGGGCTCAAAGCGTATCGATCCGAAGCATGTAACGCTTGGAAAGTACCGCGGGTGTTCCCGTGGGCCAGTGGAGAACCCCGGCAACGGTATCCACGGGCGGTTGTTTCGTCACGGGGCTGCAGGGCCTTGCCGTGAAAGAACGCGAGAGTGATAGTGTCTGAAATAAAGTTCAAAAGGGCTGTAAAGATCGCGGAGATAATGGAAAAAGACTGGTGGACACTCGAACCTCGGCAGGAACTCTGGATGAGAATTCCCGAGGCTCTGCTCGCCATCGATGGACGGGTATAATACAGTTATCTATTTACCGAAGTTCGGAAACACCCGATTTCCAATCAAAGTAAAAACGCAACATTGAGAAACGTGCGCGTAGTAAAAGTCTTAAATCGGCACGACCGGTCTAAAAAGAAGAATCTCGTACGAAGAAGCATAAGTCTGTAAATTAAATTTGCTCGATGTTTTTCCAGATTTTATTCACTAAAGTCACTCTAGTAATTTTCGTTTTTCTTACTAAGACAAAAACACTACTATAACAATGATTTAATTTTCCAAATTGACGAAACGAAAATTTACTTTAATAGCAAAAATTAACTAAAATTAATAAAAAAAACTTATTGAAGTTAGGACGCACCTGTTTTGCAATTAAAGTAAAAACGCAACATTGAGAAACGTACGCACAGTAAACTTCTTAAATTGGCACGAACGATCTAAAAAGACGAAACTCGTATGAAAAAGCATAAGTCTGCAAACTAAATTGACTCCATATATCCTTCAGATGTCACTCACTAAAATTACTCTAATGATTTTCTTTTGTTTACTAAGAAAAAAAAACGCTACTACAAAAATTATTTAATTTACGAAATTGACGAAACAAAAATTTACTTCAATAAAAAAATTAACAAAACTTAATCAGTACAGTTAAACGACAATTTTCGTTTTCTAAAATAAAAAGTAAAGGGAAACAAGTTCTGATTTCATACGACTTCACAAATAGGTTGTCGTTTCGTAGATAAGGCGATATCCTGTTTTTTTTTTGCTATATGTACAGTCTGTCGATAAGATCGTTGCGAAGCTTTCCACTAATGCAAAGCACTTGTCCTCTCGTTTTTACCGTTCTCTCGACAAATCGAGGTAAAAAGAAGTTTCGTTCCAGTTAAACGAGAAAAAAGAGTTCCTCGTGCCGAAGAGTCTGAAGAAAAAAGTTGCGAATATTTCCGGTCTTAAGGATCGTTCTAAATGAAAGTAGACACGCAGACATTGGCTTGCACGGTCGTAACGGCGACGAAGGTATGTCGTTGAATCTCTACGAATATACTGGTTAGCCATTATCGTTCGTTCACCGTTCATTCTAATGCTGACAATGGGGGGCGTCAGCAACGCTCCCGAGGGCTCTCCGGTCAATTGAACCGGCCGACTTTAGAACCCAGCTGCTGCCTGTGGAAAAATACTCGTTCAGTCACGTACGAATATCCGGCGTTAAAATGTCCCAGAAATTATCTCGTACAAAAAAAAATCCCAAAAATGCAACAAAAATATATTCCATTGAAGAAAAAAATGCAATTCATCGAATTAATCAGATTAATTACTCAGTTAAATATCCGTTATAGCTCGAAAAAACCCTAACAGGTCAGTGCTCTTTGGTTCGCGAACAGTTACGATAGCGAATTTCAACGATTATACGAAAACGTTTATCTAATCGTTATCGAGGACATTATCGGCTGTTAAAATCGATCGTCACAACAAAGTCGCTTCGGTCATAACAAAGAACATATTCGTCTCGTCGACGATCGAAAACAAACCTGTGGAACGATTGACATGCCCAGCATCTGACAATGTTTAGCGCACCGTCAATCCGTCCGTCGGTCCGTCGTGCACTTTTTAAAATTAATTCGAATAAGACTGGGTTCATACGTATGTGTCTATAGCCGTCTCGAAAGATCAGGGTAACGATCTCGCGTAACCTCCCGTCGACGGGAAAACGGTGGAGTCAATCGGATTCGTCTGGTATTTTTTCCTGTCTCGCGCAGAGGTCGCATTATCGGACAATCGATTACTCAATATTCATCGATTCAAAGTCTACCGTACGGTGCGTGAGCTCTGTCGAAAGGACGCGATTTCGTTTCGCGTCGACCAATGCAAAGTTCAACAGTCCAGTTCTATTCAGTTCCCCTCGTATTGTTTTCAAAACAATACGCAGACTGGTCGATTATAAATTAGTACGAAGCGCACACAAGACGCGAAACAACGTTGAATTGTTTACGATGAAAGAAAAATACATATATTCTTATTTTTTTCATTCAACGTTAAAGTTGGAAATCGACGTATGCACGATTTGCACGTACAATACAATGTCTGTTTCGCCTGATTCCCCCTATTAAAATGTATATCATGAGCCCCCGAGAATCGAGCCAAAGTCCTCGTGGTTGTTGATTTTTAATTGCCTCACGTTTCCCGATCGACTTTGGCCTCACTTGGTGGTGCTTTTGCAACCCTTCTCCCTCCCGACTCTCTTCGCTAATATTTCGGTCGTTGGCTAATTATCGCGATTATATTAATTTCATGAGTTGCACCGCGAATAATCGCGGCCTTGATGCGACGATGACGTGGCTCTCCTCTCAGTGGAACGTTAACTGGGTCGATTCTTGCGGTGAAAGCAAGACGCATCTCCGGCTAATGCTGAGCTGCGATTCCTGGAGTCTCGAATGTACTCGCGGTTCAACCCACTCGCTACTTCCTAGCAGGTGTTTCGTAATCGAAAGGGAACGCGCTACCGCAGGTGCTTTTTTTTTTGGTGCTATTGACACTTCGTAGCCGCCAAGGTCGCGGAGGCGAAGATCAGGATCATGGGTCTCGATGACTCGGAATTTACAGGAAGCTGCGAGCTCTAAATAGAGATACGCAACGTTACACGAGAAAACGTCACTTCCGCTTTGAAAAATATAATTTTTCGACGTATTTCCGGTACGACATCACTTCCGGTCGAAATATGAGATTTTCAAACCGGAAGTGACGTATTTCCGGAATGACGTCACATCATATGAAAGACCTGGCTTAGGTTTATTTCTCATAATGCCCCGCTCTATTATATACGTTTATATATTTTTCTGCTCATTACATAATGTTTTACTTATCGGAATGAATTATCAATCGACTCAACAATTGCCTGCGGCTCACGTCGCTACCACGAATACATCGAAACGAAGGAATCTGAATCAGAACAGTAGACTCTGAAAGCGAAAGATCCTGTCAATTACGTGACGCCCGCGGCACTGCACAGATCGCGCCATTTTGATCCTTGGTCCTTGGACCGATTTAACTATGTGGCTCAGGGCAATAATGATCCTCCGGGTGTAATCTCTTCGTCGAGTAAAATGAGTAACATTTCCATCGAAGGGACAACGTGGATTAAAATGCACCTAGTAAGGCAGTTCCTCGAATGAATGTTGAGACGATAAGGATTTAAAAAAAAAAAGAAGTTCTTATCGGTAATCAGTCGGGCCTTTCACTCGCCAGGCCGATGGCGAGGTCTACGGCTGAGTTATCGATTGGCCCGAGCCGTCCGGTTTCGAGGACAACACTTACCATGCTCTCGTTACGTTTCCTTCGAACGTTTCCATTTCATTCGCTTGTTAATTGCGCAATGCATTGTGGAAAAATAAAAAATAAAAATAGTCTCGCGCGATTTTCGGTAGCAACGGTGGTCTCATTTGTTTATCTTTCAAGACTCTGCATTATTTTTCTGGGTGGTGCGATATAAAGTTCATAATAATATACTGTGTGAAAACGAGAATAAGAATTGCATGATAATAACAAATTTCGACGTGTTTTCACAATAGGTTATCAAGCCCAGTGAATTGAGAATTCGCGTTCGAAAGGGTTTTAGTTAAATTCAATTTTAAAACCTTAAAAATTATTCGTTCAGTGAATTTGCTTTTTTTGCCCGATGCCTATTTTGCAGTCATGTCGCTCTATGAAATTACGTCAGAACAATAATCATTCTAGTGCCAGACTGCATAATGCATTTTTTTAGTTTAATTTTTTTTTTACTAATAGGATGATAATTTGTGTATACTTACGCTTATCTTTGAATTTTTTTTAGGGCATGGCCTTCAGCATCGAGGAGAGGCAGACCCTGGGTATTCACGGTTTGCTGCCAGCGGCTGTGAAGACGCAAGACGAACAATTGGAGCTCTGCAGACTCAATCTGGATCGTTACACCGATGATCTCTCCAAGTACATCTACCTCATGAGCCTACTCGTTAGTATTTTTAAAAAACTGCCCGTTTCATAAAATTGCAACCTTTGGATCGTCGGAATAACAGTTTGTAAAGTCCCTTATCGGAACTTCCATTACCACTTTTTCTGAATAGCGTACGCCATTTTTTTTTTTTTTTTTTTGAAACAACGAAAAACTTTTATTTTTTAAAAATAACAAAACCCCTTTTTTGTTAACATGTTGAACGCCCAGCGTGAACACGCGGTCTCTGCGGAAACATAATCGTCACCAAAATATGACGTGGCGTCCAACGTGTTAAATCAAAACAAAACAACAATTTATTTTCAGCGTGATAAAATTTTCTAATGAACAGAATAAATAAATCAACAAATTCTTGCGATTATGTCGATACATTTTGGATAATCCATAAGAGGATACAAGATCTTACTGTTATTCCAGGCGTGCGATTCACCTAACGAAAGAAACAATTTCACCAATGTGTGATTTAATTTTTTCTACCGAGTAGGACAGAAACGAGAGGCTCTTCTATCGTTTCCTCGGCCAGAACGTCGAGAAGATGATGCCCCTGGTCTACACCCCGACGGTGGGTCTGGCGTGTCAAAAATTCGGGCTGATTTACCGAAGACCTAGGGGCCTTTTCATCAGCATCCATGACAAGGGTCACGTGTACGAGGTCATTAAGAATTGGCCCGAGCACGACGTCCGTGCGGTAGTGGTGACGGACGGCGAGCGAATTCTCGGCCTCGGCGATCTCGGGGCTCACGGTATGGGAATTCCCATCGGAAAACTGTCGTTGTACACGGCATTGGCTGGTATCAAGCCGCACCAGTGCCTACCGGTCACCCTCGACGTCGGCACCAACACTCAGGTGAGGCTAAGCTCGTCGAACTATTTTTAGAGCCAAACTAATTTCGGAGTGAATTTATAAGCTAGGCTCGCCCGCTGTCTCGCTATATCAAGGTCACACAAATTGTCATTGTGCATCTTTATTTATCGTCTCATATTTTTCTTAATTTATTTTTCAGTCTCTTCTGGACGATCCGCTCTACATCGGCCACAGACACAGACGCGTCACCGGACAGGAGTACGACGAGTTTCTTGAGGAATTCATGAAAGCCGTTGTGAAGCGTTACGGCCAGAACACTCTGATACAGTTCGAGGATTTCGGTAACGCCAATGCGTTCAGACTCTTGCAGAAATATCGGGACCATTATTGCACGTTCAACGACGATATTCAGGGAACCGCGGCCGTTGCGGTTGCGGGACTCTTAGCGTCGCTTCGCGTCACCGGGACGAAGCTTTCGGAGAACACTATCGTCTTTCAGGGCGCGGGAGAGGTGAATTTCATGATATTTTCTCGATCACTTATTGTCGTAATTTGTTTTTGTTGAGGCGAATTTTTATTTTTATTTTTTGTGTGCAGGCTGCACTCGGTATCGCGGGTCTCTGCGTCATGGCCATGAGGAAAGAAGGAGTCAGCGAAGCAGAGGCTAAGAGCAAGATATGGATGGTAGATTCTCGGGGTCTCATAGTGAAGAATCGTCCAAGCGGTGGAATAACCGAGCACAAGATTCACTTCGCTCGAGACAACGCGCCCATCGACAGCCTCGCGGAAGTCGTAAATACAGCGAAGCCGACCGTTCTCATCGGAGCCGCCGCGATCGGCGGTGCATTCACGAAGGAAATACTGCAGTCCATGGGAAAATTCAACGAGAGACCCATAATATTCGCTCTCAGCAATCCTACGAGCAAGGCCGAGTGCACCGCTGAAGAAGCGTACACAGCGACCGATGTGAGCAAACAATTTTGTTTTACCTGAAAATAATACGCCAATCTTCAAATCTTTAAGTTATCCGTTTTGTTGCAAAATGTGATCAATATATTCTCTTTTTTTTATTCTTTCAAGATAACCGCGAGTTGTTTTCTTCGTTGACGAAAAAAAATTATTTTGCTATTCCGTATTTTTTAATTGTCTTGTGTTATTTGGGCTGGAAATAATAAGACAAACTTCAAATCGGTATCAATTATCTATTTAGTTGGAAAAAGTTACCGAAGTTTTTTTATTCTTTGAAGATACTTGAAATTGTTTAGTTCGTTAACGAAAAAAAAAATCATTTTACTATACCGTATTTTTCAATAGTCTTGTGTTAATTGTGCGTTTATCGATACAGGGTCGCTGCGTCTTCGCTAGTGGATCGCCGTTCGACCCGGTGACTCTCAACGGTAAGACTTATTATCCTGGTCAGGGAAACAACAGTTACATATTTCCGGGCATCGCACTGGCTGCGATATGCGCCGGTATGCGAGTCATCCCCGAAGAGACTTTCCTCGTTGCGGCGAACACGCTCGCCGAAATAGTCACCGACGCCGACCTCGACAGTGGAAACCTTTATCCACCACTACAGGACATTCAAGCGTGTTCGTTGAAGATCGCAGTCGATATAATGGAATACTCTTATCGGGAATGTAAGTCAAGTCGGCGATCGGGTTGCTACGGAATAATCCTCGTATCGATGACCTGCCGTTTTAATGTTTTTTTTTTATCTCTTACAGCGATCGCCACGGTTCATCCGAAGCCCGAAGACTACGAGGCATTCATCAAGGCACAGCTGTACGACACAAATTACAAGACTGCCATTCCTGCCACTTATCAGTGGCCCAAATTGTAAATCGGCGAAAATCGAAAAAATCGCTTTTTAAAAAATACTTATGTGTCGTCTCACAAGGGGTTCGTACAAACGTCTCTCGCGTCGTTCGATGGAATAACAAAAAAGAACGACGTTTACTGCGTTTCCATCGAAAACATATTTTCGTTTTTGTCAAAGAATGCCTCTCTAAAAAAGTTGAAAAAAGAAATTCCAATGAAGCTGTTCGGGCTGGCCCGATCTCACCGGCGTCAGCAATTGTGTATAAATATTGAATAATATATTAATTTCTATTATTATTATTACTACTAAATTGTATAAAAAATATATCTTGCGTGTAACACAAAAATGGCTGATAGCATCTGAAGTTCCTGAATGTTTTTATCTCGAAGACAATTTTGTCGGTCAAGGCTTGTTGTAATGTGAAGATCTATATTGGATTGAATAAAATTGTACGCCACACGATAGTTTAAAAGAAGGATGTGTTTATTGCTATTACCATGACTTTTTTTCGTTTTCAGAACAGCAACGCTTGTTTTTTTTATTTATTTACGTCAAAATTGTTTCGTATCGGTGCGAGGTGCGTTATATCTTATCCGAAGTGAAAAGATATTTTTCTTTTTTTACGAATATTCAATTGACACACTCGACTGACACGCTGATCGGGGCGGGTGGAGGGTAAAATTGTGTTACACTCGATAAGTTCGTACGCGCCTACCTTTTATATTTACAGGATGAAAAACTACATTAAAATACGGTTCGTGTTTTATATTTAGTCATGTACCGCGTACTTACGAATAAACCTACATTATCAGAATTTTTTTCTTCTATTCGAACGGAAAAATTAATGTGTGTCCGGGCCGTGGTTGTTTGTTTGTTTTTTTTTATTATTTATTTTTCATCATATTTCGTTGAAACGGTAATCGAGGCAATTCGAGACCGTGGGGGTCCACACGCGCGTGTGTGACCGCGACGATTCGAAAATTCGAGCTAAAAATATTACTCGAGTTTGTCGATAAGTCGAAAATATTCTTAAGTTATTTTCGCTAAAAAAAAAATTATTCTAATTCTTCACGATTGAGTAAAGACGATTCAGTATCGTGATTTTTTGTGGCTGTTTCATCGAGAAAAAAAATTGTTTTAAAGCACACACACTCACTCTCGCTCTTTCGCGTATTTCTCTCTTCGCAACGTACGATAAAATCCAACTTGTGTGTTATCATAATCTAAATTCAATGCTTAGCGCTTAAATAATCGTTATAATATATCACCTTGGCCGCCACAAAAAAGTCGATACGCTTAACTCGCGAGTGTTTAGCCCCCCGAGTGGATATTAGCAATGTACAACAACGTGATTATCAATAATAAACTGCGGCCGTCGTTGATATTTTACTCCAAATTTCTTTCTTTTTTTGTCGCCTGTTTTTTTTTGTTGCATAGTAACAATCGTAATAAAATAAAAGGATAAAATGTACAGAAGAGCATTACAAAAATGTTTTACAATTACGAGGGGGACGCGGTTACGCTTAGCTGAGCAGACACACCGATTTTTTTTTTTTTCGCGCCGACATATTATCGCCTTTTCGATCCTAATATCATTGCGTTATTTTTTTTTCGTTTTCCTTCCTATTTTAATTTTCATTGATACTCATCAACCGATAGCACCCGAGGGTCATCGAATTTCGTGTCCGCGAATAGCGCGATCGAGCGCGTTGTCTTGCGTGAGAAAGTCAATGGGGCAGGATAGTAAAACTTTTGGCGTCGGGGATGTGTCTGTCCAGTAGGGAGGTCGGTCCCTCTCCTAGCTTCATCGTGAGAGTGAGTGCGAACGTTCGTGAGTCTGTTGAGCGTCACCGGCGGCCCTGAGGTCTGGCAGCCTCTGGGACGCCGGCAACGCGTCGAAGAACGGATGCGCCAGGGCATCCTTCAGCGTTATTCGTTGGGCTGGCTCGTACTCCAGCATCCTCTGGATCAAATCGAACAGCTGTCGGTGTTCTTCGTCGTCCGACAGGATGTAGCGCTGTAAAATCAATTTTGAAAATTAGTCGGTAGATTCCAATTTTCATAAAGTGCAAAAGTTTATAATTATGAACGAATGATTATGAGTTTTAATAAAATTCATTAAATTATTAATAAAGTTATTATAATTATATAACATAATATTATATTATATTATTATAACATAAATAAATTAGTAAGAAAAATTATTAAAATATATAATAAATACGGATAACTTACATTTAGAGGCTTGCAATTATCTCGCACGTATCGTCCTGCCGAACTCTTCTCGTCCCAGTCCAATTTGCCGTGATAAAAGTACTTGGTTTTAGTTTTTCGAGCCATGCGATGGGGAATCGTGCCGAGTATGCGCTCCATCATTGCGAGATGCTCGCGGTTGTCGTGAGTTTGAAAAAGTGTGATGCCCAAGTACAGCTCGAAGAGTATGCAGCCGATCGACCAAACGTCGCAGGGTTGCGACCAACCGAGCTCGAGAATAACCTCCGGAGCTCTGTAATGTCTGGTGCTGACGATTGTGCTGTGATGCTCGTGATCGAAGGTCGCGCTGCCGAAATCTATCAGCCTGATGTCGGTCCTCTTGACGCGTCTTACGTCCTTTCGCTTGAAAATGAGAAACTTTTTTTTAAACTCGTAAGCGTGATGTCGATCGAGCGTTGTCGATGGTTATTGGTCACGAGAATCGGCGACACGAACAAATAAGGAAATTCGAACAAAAAGAAGTCGATTCAAATCGTATATCTACTAGCAGTTTCTTGGGGCTCGGTCACTTCGCGCTCTCGCGATGGGCTATGGAATTTAGAAACCGGAAATTTACATCTGCGGAGATTAACCGGATTTTCAGATTTTCGGAGATTTACCGGAAATTTAGAATTTCGAAGATTTACTGGAAATATAGATTTTCGGAGATGTATAGGGAATACATCACTTCCGGTTTGAAAATCTCATTTTTCGACTAGAAGTGAGGTCATACCGGACATATGTAACTTCAGAACCGGAAATCCCATTTTTCGACCGGAAGAGACCTCATACCGGAAATATATCATTTACAGGAAGTGACTTTATAACGGAAATACGTCATGGCCAGTCCGGAAATATCATTTTTGGACCAGAAATGACAATACCTAACTTTCCGCCCGGAAATCTCTTTTTTCGACCACTGGTAACGTCATGCCGTAAATACTTTGCTTCCTGTTTTAACTTTGGATTCTTTTTTTACTTGGCGTTGAAAAGCTTCTTTTGACAAATTAATCATAGAACCTTTGGATTACTGTGTAGCCAACGAAAATGTACCGAATTAACAAAACTATATCGAGCCTCTGGTACCTTCTTCGTGTTCCACGTCGTATCAAACTCGGAGTCGACGAAGAGTATGTTCTCCGGTTTCAAATCCGTGTGCGTTAGCTTGTTGTCGTGAAGAAACTTAACAGCGTAGCAGAGCTGGTAGCCCATGTGTCTGACGTTGTACAGGGGATAAGGCTGGTAATTGTTGTCCCTCTGAGAAAAAAGAAAACAACAAAAAATATAAATAAATAAATAACCTAAAATTCAAAGTCCAAGATTTTTTTTTGCGATAACATAATAAATGTACTTACCAAAAAGTCAAATACACTGAGACCCAGCATCTCGAAGGCGATGCACATGTGACCGTGATAGTTGAACCAGTCAAGCATCTTCACGCACAAACTAAAAAAAATACAAATTTTAATCAAATTTAATTAAATTATTATTTAAAAAACAAACACCGAATGACGTTTTTTCTTGCAAGTAGTCATGGAAAAATACTAACTGTTGGCCCTCGGGGTCCTTGCTTGATATCTTCTCAAGGGCGTTTATCTCGAGTTTCGCAGCTTCGCGATACTTCTCGACGTTCTTGATTATCTTCAGTGCCATCACGTGATCCCTGCGCAACAAAAGTAATTGAAGAATCGATGCGCCGATATTTTTCGTCGTTTATCGATTGGAAATTTATCTAGAGTATGGTTTTCCGTCCCGGTTCGAATAAAGCGTTAAATGTTTCGAGACGATTTCCGGGGGCTGCGCGGGCAAGGTCTTCGAGGTGCAAGGCCGCGACGCAAAGCGACGACGGACAGAAGAAAACGTCGCGGTAAGTCTAGCCCCGGGGCCAATAAGCTTGCCAGAGACTCTACAAACGATGCGTCCAGAGCATTAAACATATCTCGTCACGCTTCGTCGTCGTCTTCGCGGGCGTGGATGTTGGTGTGCGAGTGTTCGAATAATAATACAAAACTACAAACCGCGTGACATAATAATTGACTCTCTCGGTGGAAAACTTACATTTGCATATCCTTAACCTTGACAACTTTTCCAAAAGTACCCTCTCCAAGGGTGGCCAGAACTTTATCTGCAATGCAAAAAAGGGGGTAAGTATCCACGTCGTGAAGGACCTCGCGAGCATCAAGGCGGTGGTTTCGTCGCTATTCGTGACTGCAAACACAATTCACAGAAGAAAAAAAAACTCTCTCGCTCGAGTGAACAAGGCACAAAAACCGCGTTTTTTTTACGAGTGAAAGAAAAATAAATAGAAAAAAAAGATGCGTCAGACTTAAGAAAGTGATTGCGAGACGAGTTGAGGAGAGATCTTTCGTAGTACAGCGAAGAATTTGTGAGACGAGACACGAACGCGTTTCATTCGGAGCCTTGACACTCGCTCGGTCGGCGCGTGCAATTTTAAATTTTACACGAATGCGAAAGTTACTCCGTACGAGATGTTGTTTTTTTTATAGATTAAAGTTATCATAGTCTCGAGTAAAGTGATATGCCTGTTTTTTTTTCCTATAGGACCCTAGGAACCCTGACCCGAGGCGTACGGAGGGCGAGCGGGCACTTTCTCCCTGCTGCTTTCGTCTCTCGGAGCGTGGAGGTTGTAAGAAAAGTGAAAAGAAAAAACGAGCTGCATCGTTCGAATCGTATGCGAGACAGATAGATCTATTTGATTCAGTGCTCGTAAATTAGCGAGGATTGGCGTGAAGAAACACGCAGAAGAGACTCGTCGCTAACAGCGAGAAAATGCCTTGTCGCCGTGTTCGATATTGGCCGGGGAACGCGTCGTCTCGCGATCGGTTGCTCGAAATGGTGAGAACACATCGGCAGCCGCCCCCGAGCGGTTCTCTCGAATTCCCACTCGGCCTGGCCGATCGTAACGAAAAACGGGTCGAGTGGAAATGCGGCGAACCCATCGACGCGCTGCGTGTGCTTTTTAACCCCGAGATGACGCGTTCCTCGCGGGAGTCGACTAAACAGAACACGCGCGCGCGCTTTACAGTGATACAAAATTGTCAGCATCTGAAAAATGGTGAGATAAAAACACAATCGTGTTTTTTTTTTTGACACTCCAAACCGAGCGATCGTATTGACGGATTAAAAGTATCCCACAACGGTTCAACGGTTCTTTTTTTTTGCATGTGTACTTTTTCTTTTCTCTTTCTTTTAGTCTTGAGAATTATAAATACGTGAGCCGCGATGTTAAAGAGCGTTAATTATCACGGTGTTACAGTGTCGCAGTACAATGCCCACGATGCACACGTATGTGATGCGTATTTAGAGATAGATAATTGAAAGTATTAACAAAAAAGTAAGAAGAATAAACTTTGAAGAAACATAAAAATAACAAAAATTATTAGACCGATCTGTGGTTGTGTCGAATGAATGAAGAAGAAAAAATCGTGATGTAGTTAAAGACGATAGATAAAGACAGATTAGACGAGTCGAATGTGGAGGATTATCAAAGAAAAAGACACAATAGTAGAAATTATAGATAAACTATGGGGTAATTATATAAATAACCGTAGGTGTGTGACCGTCCGATCAAAATCGATCAGGCATGGCTCGGCTCGTTTTTTTTCGTTTTTCTTAATATCTACTACAATGAGTGTATTCACGTATTTCACGAACATCTATTTGCCAGGATGTCGCCAGCTTGGTAAATAAGGTGGCCGTCTTCGTCGTCCTCAACGGAGGGCGGTCGTGGGCTCTATTGCGTGAGAGAATCGGTAACGAGCCAGAGGGTTACCCGATTATTGAACCGTGACGATACCACGTTGTTGTACGTTCCATATCCGTTGTTTCCACGTGGACGATGATATCCGGAGGTCGCCAAGCGGAGCACCACCGCGGGAGATGAGTCCGAATCGGTAACGGCCGGAAAGCGATGATGTCCAAGTAGTCGAAGTGGCCGGTTCGAATGGGATGATGTCCGCGGTTGAGAGATCGAACGGGCGGATCGTCGTCGTCGTTCGCACACGTGTTATCGCCGCGGTCAGAGTGCGATGGACACCGTGTGTTACCGTACGGAGAGCGAGAGCGGCGACGCAGAGTGTGACGCATTGAGTGACGGATTCATAGACCGGTCCAAGCGCCAGGGCGAGCAACGTCATCGTCACCATCACGATCGTCAATGGTTCACCACCCAGATCGGGAGAGGCGCCCAGTCGATCGACCATTCCGTTTCCATTTCCATTCCATTACAACGGAGATGTAACCCAACAATCAGAGAGAAAGGGGAGAGGGCAAAATGGTTTGCCAAGTCAGAAAGTTGCGGTTACGAAATTTACCATTCGGCAAAGCACTCTTTTTTTTTTTTTACTCTTTTGATTTTATTGATTTTAAATGATCTTTCTCTTTATTTTCTCCACGATTTTTTTTCTTGCTCGATCGTGCTTACATACGAATATCTTCGATCAATCAAAAATAGTTGCAAAAATGAGATTCGATATCGAATTGAAAAGTTTCAAAATAAAAATGATAATTGAAAAGGAACAACGAAAAATCTCTAAATGGACGTTACGAAACCATGTTTGAAAACGTAGATAATTTAATATTGTTTTTTTTTTGCTTTCTGCAATCCGGAGAGGCTTCAGGACCGAGCGTATCGAGAGAACGAAGTGCAAAGGAAAGAGAACGGGACTGCTTCGACGGACCTTAATTACTTCGCGCCGATGCTTGTAGTCGCGCCTCTTTTTTTTTTGTTTTACCTCGTAGTTATTTCCGTTACTCTTTATATTTTTCTTTTGATTTATCTCTACTGTAGCGATTTGTATGTATCATTGTCGTTTTCACACTTAATTGTCTAGGGTACTTACGTGCATCGTCGAAACGCTCGCGCCACGTTAATCACCGATGCTCGGGATTATCGTGGCGTCGCTCGTTTTTCGACACTCGTCGAGATTGACGATCGACACTTTGGGGGGCGGGAGAGGGATACCTAATTTGCTGGATTTCTCCGCGGCGTTTAGTACTCGATCGTGTAAAGAATTTTCCAATTGTTTAGTTATTTTTTTACCGAACTCATTTTATTTAATAGAGTAATTTTGTTTTTCGATCTACCGGAAAATTTTAGTTGAATTATATCAGCTCGTTTGAGTTCCGATGTACGATGCTCAGAAAAAATAAAACAAAAATTGAACATCCGCCGACCGCCGTATCGTAACAATTTAAGGAAAAAAAATTACCTTCGACGTAAAACTGTGATAAACTTTTATAGATAAAAAGTAATAATAATTGATTCAATATAGACTTCCAAAAATCTATCGAAAGTCGTGAACGCACTTTATTTAAGGCGATGTGAAATCTCGTCGTTGCACACGAACACGACTCAGTCGGTAAAACAAAATCTGTAATCCATTTCTTTCCAAGAGTGCTAAACTTTTTCGAAGAAAACAAAACGTCGAAGACCCTTGAAAAAAAAAATATGGCAGTTTTCTAACCTGCTTCGCATCGCCTTAAAACTGCTTAAAAGTGACATTTACGTAATCTACCAGTAGCGAACGCGTGAATAAAAAAAAAATAGAATACCCGTGAATTGGAACACGCCGAAGTTTCGCAACGTTTGAAAGACGGCGAATCAGCACCAGTTGCAATATTTTCGGCGGTCGGCGTGTTGGAAAATCAATCTCAGGGATGAGTTTCTAATCTCGTCTGCGGGTAAAGTTCTCGCGGTAAAATGCCAGGGGCTTTCAGTGTTTGGCTTTTCGTCACCGATTATTGCCATCATCATTATTGCTTTGCTGCAGGCACACACGTAACACAACTCGTATCTACAATATTAGTTCAAAACATCGATCATCGATCGTACCTCGAGCGGATCGTCTTCGTCACACGAAACCACCCAAATTTTTTTCGACGGATCACTCAAAAACTTGCAAAAAAAAAAAATCATGTTAAAATTTGCACCAAACAGAAGAAGGTAAAAAAAAAGTATGATGGAGGAAGAAACCAAATGAATGGACATTCGTGAATAAACTGTGAGTGTCGCACACGCTGTGAGATTGTTGTCGCTCTATAGCGGGGATTCGGTGAGAAATGATCGAGCGTGCGTTAGCTCTGAACGGGCAGCCTCAAAGATCAACCGAGGAGGGGAAAAAATAAAAGAAAACCCCCGCGGACGCGTTTTCTCGACAACTTACAATCGCACTCGTTATAGCGTCGACGATTTTAGGTTCGGCGCGTGTTTTCGATATTTTAGCGGCGTTCCCGGCGTTCCTCTGATACTTGCTCGCGATAATATCGGCGGTGCTCGGTTTTTGTTCGCCGCCGTTCGCGGCCGCGTTACCGTAAGCCTCGTCGATAGCCGCGTACTTCATTATCAACGTCTGAATCTCCTTTCTTTTGGCTTCCCTCTCGGTGATCGCCTCGTCGTTGGCCGAGTCTTTGACCGCTTCGTTCTCGCAGCCGATCGTCGGGGTTTTGTCGGGATCGGCGATTACCGATCTCTTCGGAAAATCTGGACTCGGACGCGTTTCCATCTGGCGACTGCGATATCTCGATCCAACTCCGTTGGTGTCGTCGAGCTGCTCGCTCTTTCCGGCGCGATGAACGGGACGAACCTTGCGATTTCTCGTTTCGGCGTGACCGGACTTGTGACGACCGTAGCGTCGGTAAGCATCGGAATTCACGAGCGTCTGTCTGTCGGTCCGGCTGTGATAGCCGGGCGTTTTTTCTCGACGGAGTTCTCTGCCGGTTACCGAACTAACGTACGGATAAGCTTTCTCGCTCAGCAACACGCTGCTCGAGCTCTTTGCCGTCGCCCGAGGCAATGACGGCTCCAGCGTCTTGTCGTCCCTCACGAAGGGACTTCCATCGCGTCTGCAGTAACTGTGATCGCGCTCCTCGTGGTTCGGACGCTTCGCGTAAACGTTGTCGCCCTGTTCGTCCTCCCGCTTCTTGTTGCCCGTGTAACGATCCAGTATCGACGAGTACTTGTCCTCCAGGCGACTCCTCGTTAGACCGAGATGATTGACGATCGGCGAACGACGGATCGTCGAACGATCGGCGGTCGACGACGGTCCGCGCACCCTGGTCGTCAGGCGCTGGAGCAAACTGCTGCACGAGTCGCTCAGCAACTGCGTCACGCTCGTCGTGGAAGAGCGCGTGTAACGATTCCGACGATTCGTCGAACCCTGCCGCGTCGACGACATGTTGTCACGCGATCCGAATATGAACATGCGGTGATCGAGATTGTTGTGAGGTTAATTGAAAAAAAAATAATAATAAAAATAAAGAATTTATTTTTTCTTTTTCAGACGATGGATCTCTGTGTGCGCGGAGTCCACTTTGTTACTTCACTCCGAGAACCGGAAGGAATTTTCACGGTAAACAAATATTAACGAGCGGCCATCTGGCCCGAATTCACCAGCTGTCGAGAGATCGTTTCGCTCGGGATTTTCTAACGCACGACGTGATTATTCCTTTTGGCCTTGAGGACGGCGCAGAAGAAAGAAGTTTGATCGGGATGGAGTTGCAGATTCCTAGTTTTTTTTTATATTATCGGAGAGGATGCTTTTGCTGACTGGAACGGAGTCGCAGAATTCTTTTCTTATCCTTTCTTTCAGCTGCGCAGTCCAATGGTATTTTCCGACCTTGAAGACGATGTAACGAGGTCCGTTTTAATCCGATATCAAATTGTAGAATTCTTTTTATTTCCTTCGAGCCGTTCAGCGATGGTATTTCGTGACCCGGAAGTTTATAACGGAATCCCTCTTCGGTGTCGAAGATTCCACGCGACAGGCGAAAAATAAAAAAGTCTTCAGATCGTCGATCGGTTTTTCCTCCGCAGGGTCAAGAAGTTTGCTGACTCGAACGGAATTGCAGAATCCTTTTCCAGCTGTTCGATATCCTCACTCGATATTTACCAGCTGAGCAGTCCGCTTTTTTCCTCCCTCTCCGGAACCGAAGATTCCTCGCGACAGGCGAAATATGAAAAAGCCTCGAGATCGTCGATCGGTTTTTTCTCCGCAGGATCAAGAACTTGCTGACTCGAAGAGAATAGCAGAATCTTTTTCAATAATCTTCCAGCTGTACGATATCTTCACTCGATATTTACCAGCTGAGCAGTCCGATTTTTTTTTCCCTCTCCGGAACCGAAGATTCCTCGCCACAGACGAAAAATGAAAAAGCCTCGAGATCGTCGATCGGTTTTTTCTCCGCAGGTTCAAGAAATTGCTGACTCGAACAGAATCGCAGAATCTTTTTCAATCCTCTTCCAGCTGTACGATATCTTCACTCAATATTTACCAGCTGAGCAGTTCGATTTTTTTCCCTCTCCGGAACCGAAGATTCCTCGCCACAGACGAAAAATGAAAAAGCCTCGAGATCGTCGATCGGCTTTTTCTCCGCAGGTTCAAGAACTTGCTGACTCGAACAGAATCGCAGAATCTTTTTCAATCCTCTTCCAGCTGTACGATATCTTCACTCGATATTTACCAGCTGAGCAGTTCGATTTTTTTCTCTCTCCGGAACCGAAGATTCCTCGCCACAGGCCGAAAATGAAAAAGCCTCGAGATCGTCGATCGGTTTTTTCTCCGCAAGGTCAGGACACCGGAAGCACGGTCGGTGGAACGTAGTTGGTGGTCCCGACGAGGATTTGTCGTGTCGGACGTTACCTCGTCATCGTTAAATCATCACGTAGGTGAGTGCATCGCGTTAACGGGGGGAAAAAGACTCGAGCACGACGAAGTCACCGAGTGAACTACGAAGAAGCGAGGACGATAAGTCTCTCACTCTCGATTGAGAGACATAGAGAGAGAGAGCCCCAAGTGTGCGTGCGTGCGCGCGTGCGACGTCGATGGTTGAAAATTTCGTCGGTGGCACGGAGTGTGCGGAGTCCGCCGAGAGGACGAAGAGACGACGTCGGTCGCGCTGAGCGGTTCGCCCCGCCAAATACTGTCGTACTAAAAATAACGGACGAGGCGGCCGAGAGCGCGCGCCCGCTCGCAGCGAATAATGCGTTGATCTCGCAACGGTCCGAGCCGCTGATGCCGGCGGCTCTCCGAGCGTCAGCGATTCTCCGAGCGCGGGCGCTCGCGAGCGCGAAGATTCGAAGAGCAACCGAGCGAGACAGATAAATACGAACGAACGGGGATGACCGATGAGCGTGAAAAATAGACGAAGGAAGGCCGTCGAAGCTCTCTCTCTCTCGCCCAATTTCGATTACGTAAAATTTTCCGCGATCTCTCTCCCAATAGCCGTTCGGAAAATTAATTCGTCGAGATCGACGTGCCCGGCAGAGCGGAGACCTCCGCGGTCAGTCACGAAGCTCGCGGGCTGCAGATTAGATCGTTCTATCGTTGGCGCTGAAAAAAGTGGACGATTTTATTATTTCTTATTTTCAACACGCTCGATTTCGAAGACCGCATGGTGCATTATTATTTTTTTCCTTCATCCGGCGAGGGAGATTGTTTTGAAATTTCGCATTTTGAAATTTTTGAAATTTTTAAAAATGTTCGATTTTTTTGAAACTTTTTTTTTATTTATCGTTGTTTACGAGAAGCGATTTTTCGAAGATCGGGTTTTGCAAAATTTCGAGGCACGGATTCGGGGAGCTGCGAGAGAGTGGCCCGGCTAGAACGACCGCGAACACGACGACAGTGGAGAGATATACCTGGTCGGAAACGGTGGGCGGGTTCGTGGACTCGCGATACTATTAATAAAGCTCGTCTTTTATTCAAGGTCGGCACGGCGAGTGGAAGCTCTCTAACGCGTCTCATCGTCGCCCGTCGTCTTTGGATAACGGTGGACCAAGCGAAATTTTCCTCGGGCACAATTGCGTTGTTCTTATTTATACCTCGGAATATGTTGGTGATTCCTGGATGATTCAAGAGAGTTTTTGCCGAACGTTCAACCCTCGCGGGATAGACGGGACGAACTTTGTTTTTCCGCATCGGATTGCAGGGAATTCTTTTTTTTTATTATTATTTTCTTCAATTTTTTTTTTTTTACTTTGCATTAATCGACGTGGAGATGAACTCACTGTGGTTCCCTCGAGTTCCATAATACGCTTGAATTCGATCGGAAAGCTGAATGCGAGCTTGAGCGCTCGCATCAGATGCTCTTTTAGTCCAAGAGCGATGTCGAACATGCTGCTTGCAAAACACTCTAATTAAACTTCCGCAGTTTTCTTCCTCCTCCGCTTCTCGTTCCTCGTGGAAAAATCCACGAAATTGAAGGTCGACGTGTAGTTCTGAACCTTGGAGCCTCCGGTAATCGGCGGTGCGCTGAAGTTCCCGCAATGCTCGACTCTCCACTGCTACGGAGATGCCTGTTTTGCCAATGATTCCTCACACGGTCCGTTATCCAGTACGGGTCGTTAATCATTCGCGCGTTTGCCCCTTGGCACTCGAGCGAGTTACGGAGATTACGATAGACGTGCTTGCGCGCCCGTGGAGCAAATAGTTTCATGTATATTATATATTTAAAGGGGTCGTCTGTGCAGCTTTCCTCGCGAACTACGGAAAGTTTGACCGAGGAGAATTTAACTGTTTTTTGTTTTTCAGTAGCGTGTCGAATGTTTTTTTTTTATGATTTTTTAATTTTTTTAAGATTCGTAATCGAATTGATAGTAAGGAAACAAATATGTTCACGCCTTCGAAATTGGTACGATATTGACTGTGGTGTGTCTCGAAAATATGACCATAATACATTTTTGTCGAACTGGAAAAATACAATAGTTTTACTACTTAAGCTCGTTTAATCCATACATTTTTTAAACTTTCTAACACGATTCGAGACTGCAAATTATTTAAACAGCGATATTATTTATATGCATCTAGTATCGCAAGTGCGCAAATGTAATTCTTTAAAAAATTTTACGTCGGCTAACTTGCCCTGTCAAACTACGGGAAGTTGGACCGAGGGGAATTTAACGATATTTTTTCTCGACTTGCATCTTGAATGGTTGGCGATTTTTTTAAATGGATCTTTAATCGAATGATATTAAAGAAATAAATGTGTTCACGCTTACGAAATTACTACGATATTAACCGTGCCGTCTCGACAATATAACGAATATAATACATTTTTATCGAGCTGGAAAAACAGAGAATCGTTTAACTACTCAACGTTCTTCGATCTATGATTTTTTAATATATCCACAATTTTTTATATGATTTTTGGTCGATGGTCTTTGATTAAAAAAAAAATTGTCACGCTCCGAAACCGATTCATTTAATTAAACAACGATACTGTTGATATGCATCTAGCATCAAAAGTGCGCAAACGTACTTCTTTTTAAAAAAATTGAAAGCTTAATTTTTTTGCGATTATTAACGCCCAGGACAAGACGTAGATTAGCTCCCTTGGCACATGTGACCTCGATCTTCTCTATCAAATAAATACTTCGATCGGGCCGATGTTCACGGTGGTCCGGAACGCGACCAATATTCTCGTTGGTCTAATCTCCGTTCGTTCTCATTTCGTCATATCATGTCTCCTCGTATCGTACACCGAACGAGACATTGAGTAAGGTCGGGTCATTAGGTGAGGCATAATAACGAAGCGGTGATGCGTTCCCTTCTCGGGCCACGACTCTTTCGCGTAACGAAACAGTAGCGAGAGAGTGGTTGCGCACGATGTGCGAGAGCCACGGCACGAGTAAGTATCACGTCGGTATAGAAACTGTGGCGATCCAAATATAAACGTAAAGCGGACACCCCATTCGCGAGGTAAGAAGCGCATTGGCCACGGGCCCGTCGGGTCTAACAGGCGAACGTTGGGGCTTCGCGTTAAAGCTTCGTCAAATGTTAAACCGGGGCCGGGCCAACGGATATAAATGCGCGAGTTTCTCGAGTACCCGCGCGAGAGTGAGAGAGCTCACTGCAGAAAACCAGTCGCGGACGTACGAGGTGGTAGTTTCTCTACGTTACTTGCGAATTAAAACAACCGCATGCGGCAACAAATTGCGTGTTTACGCGGAGAACGATCGGACGAACATCGAGCCTCGCGCGTCGAGACATTTTAAAACCGGAACGACAGCATTTTTTTTTTTTTTCAGTTCGTTTTTTGGGTACCAGTGATTGGACAATTGATTATACTTTACGAAAAAAAAATCTGTCGCGAAATATTTGGAATACCAGACTGATTGCTTTGAAATCCCATGAAAGGGTTTGGCTCGAAATTTTAATACGACAATCGCAGGAAAAATCGGTACACCGTACAGATTTCAATTCTTTACACTGAGTAAAATACTGTTTTTTTGTTTTGTGTTTTTTTTTTGTAACATTCGTTCAGATTCGGGTAAAAGTTACGCAACAAAATTTACCGATGGTTCTCCGCGTGCGCGCGGACATGCAAGCGGTCCCGCAAAGAGGGTTCCAATGGGACGATGCTCACATTGCCTCGAAAGCATACTCTGTCACGCAGACACAATCACCTTTGCAAAGGCGAGATGCGACAGTTTCGTATCGCGTTCTCTGTCGTCGTCTTTACACGAAACCCTCAAAGATCCGCGAGGATCTTCTCGCTTAAGGACTGGTTCTACCTCGGAGGAGCGTTCTACGTCGGATTCGGGTGTGACGTCGAGTTTCTCCAGCCAATTGTCCCAGAAGTGCCCGCAGAACATGTTAAATTCTTCCTGACACAGGACTTTTCCATTCGGCTGATTAATCGGTCCGGCGAAATCTCTTCGTGCCATTTCGCCGCGTGGGACGTTGACCGCCCCTAGAGCGTGTCGGCGGCGTTGGATCAGGTGTCGAAGACTTAGAAAGCTCGAACTGTATTTATGGTCCACGAGACCCTGCCGAGAGACACGCACTCTCTCGATCTAGCTCGTTCTGTCTCTCCCTCGGTCACCGATCCGTGTTGCGCGTTTTTGGCTCGAAGGATTCAAATTTCACTCGATGGAGCGACGGCGAGACCAGTTCGCCGGAAGTCCGGCTGGCGATTCGTTCATGTTTTTTTTTATTTTCTTCCTTTTCCCTTTTCTCTTTTCTCTCCTCTCGTTCACTCGAACCCACGGTGCGTTATATCCGATTGCACTTCATGATGCGTTCCGCTTCCCCTCTGATCGCTGCGACGGATGTATCCATGCGTGGCTGAAAAACTTCGTAGCACCGTTATTAATGGGGACGAGGAGTTCGTGAAAAATTTTCCGGCCAAGCCGGCTCGCCGGTGTAAACTCCGTGAACGCTGGGCTGGCCATCCGGAGCTCAAACTCACACTGAAACGGTGGCGAAACCTCGTGACTACGGGGCCCACCACGAAAATAGTCGACGTACGAAAATAGCAACGACGTTGGAAGAAAGAAGAATCATCGGCATCCGCGTCGCCACCGCACTCTCCACGCACTCTCTCCCGTCCGAGTGAGAGTATCGTTTTTTTCCACGGTTTTCGTTTGTACCCACCCGAGGCAAATATTTTCTCCGGCTACCGATTGTCCATTATCGTCGGTTCTATAACGTCGCCGCAAACTGTTCGACGCTCTTCGCTACCGACGATGAACGGAGCGGTTCGGTCTGGTCCGCGTCTTATGGTAGATCGTTTGTTTCCACGCTGCAGGAGGCGTGTCGCGAACGCGTAATAATAGCGGGGCAGCGAGTCATCGCGTAAGAATCGCCATGCGCGTGGGAAACGCACTTCGTGCCCTCGATAATGAACCGAACTACGAAAGGACAAGGGAACCCTGTGGGGCGCTTCGATACGATTGTCAGCGAATTTGTGCGAACTCACAGTTTTAGTTTTTCTTTCGTACGATGATTTTTCATTTTAAGAGATTTTTTTGAGTGATGCAGTCTTGTTGAATTGGCAACTTAGGTGGCTTTTTTTGTCACAAGTTTCTACGGGACAAACGACGTTGACTATCCGGACGGGATAATATTTCCTCAGGAATAAAATTTGTAAAGATAAATATATGAAAAGAATTTGAAGAATATATGAAAATGAGAAGAAATGGAAATTGTTCTCCCCGTTATATTTGTCGGTAGACTAAAATTTCATAAACTCATCATTACCAATTTTTTTTCCGATATTGAAAATTAATCAGTGAACTCCAAATATAGCTGCATTACAATGTCCATTGTCTTGCAGAAACTTGGAGGAAAAAAAATAGCAATTTGAGTTAGCGATTTCCCTATTGTGTAGTTAATTTGCTCAGCACAATGACGCAACGATCTCTCGAGGGAAAATATCGTAGATCGAGGCGTTCAACAACGCTCACGCAAACAATTCACTAAGATCTCTATTTAATCTTGAAAAAAAAAAACAAACAAAAAAAATGAAAAAAGTTTGAATAATAAATTAATAAACAACCGTCGAGGCGTTTACTGTGTGCCTGCGGGACAGTGTCAAAGGCTGACCGCGAGATTTCCTCGACCCAGATCACGGCTGACCGAGTTTATCCCCCCGGTTAATGAACGATGCAGTTAATTCTTGACACGATCGAGCGTACGCATCAGCCGTTGTGTTTATGCTATGTAGACGGGCAATGTGTGTGTTCTTCTATGAATTTTTTTTTACTCTCTTTTTCTTATCACTAGTCAGCTAGTGAAAACGTGAAGGGATTCTCGAAGTCGGGACTTTACAGACGATCGGGCAAAAGATTATCATTTTTTTTTGTTTCTCTATCGGAGACAAGATCGTCGTTGGTGGGAGAAATTTCACAGAGAAATGTAAAAATAATAGAAAAGAAAAGGGTGCGTTACAACCCAGGTACTGACCTGACTCCTGGAGGACGGCGAGCGATGACGGTGCCGCGAGGTTTCCTGACTAGGCGTGGACGGGGTATGATGACGATGAGCCCGGGTCCTGCGGGACGATGTCGGATGCGCCACGTGGGCGCGTTCGCGATCGCGATCCCTGTCCCGATGTCCATGAACGTGAGAGTGTTGACGTCCGCTGCTCGGCGATCTGCGGTGGCTCCGCTTGTAACGACGATCCTGACTGGTGCCTCTCTCGTGCTGGCGTGACCTCAGTACCCTCTCACCACTGAAACACAATCGAGTACGAAGACAATATACAGTTCGCAGGATGGCTCGCAAGCAAAACCCGATTAAGTCTTCGAGCTTCGAGCGGTAAAAAAATGTGTACTTTATCAACAATAAAAACAATTATTATTACTGATCTTCTTTACCTTAATAATTATTATTACTAAGGTATCGAAGGTCGACCGGATAAAAGTGGACGGATAATTTGTCGAAAGGTGGATTCTATCAATTTGATCAATTTTTGAAAAATGTTTTCCCTTGCACCATCGTGATACGTACTCCTCCTCGACGACGGAGTTTGCAGGGCTCGACATGCCTTCGCAGCCCCGTGCGCGGCTTGTGCGAGAAGTTGTTCTCTGCCGCCGCTCGACGTGGGCGAGTCAGGCAAAGGGGAAGTGTCTCCTAGAGTTTATAATTGGGCGAGTTGCCAGTCGCATCGAGGGTAAAGGAGACAAGCCGAATAACCCGAACGTGAAATAACGCGGGTAATGCGATGAGTCGGCATCTTGTTTGTCGGATGTTTTGCTTGAGAAACCAATTTTTTATATAAAATAAAGAAAATATAGACTAGTGGTCGAGTATTTTTTTTTTCGCTGGACGGTTGATTTATCGAATTATAGCAGGACGGAGAGTGGACTTCCCCTCCAGCGATCCCGAGGGGGAAGTTGAAACCGATGCAAATTGGTGACGAGCGAGAGTGGATCAGACAGGAAGTCGGTGCTCCGTTGCTCGAAGTATGCGGCTCCCGTTGTGCACGGGTGAGGGTGAGAAAAGTCGCTCCGGACGAGGAGCGACCACCGGACCGGTGTCGATGGAACGACTCGTAAAAAAATATTTCGACTCTACTCCTTTCCCTCTGGCAATATCTTTCTCTTTCCCTCTCTCACTCTCTCCTCCCCGCACGCTCGCCGGTTGGATCGAGTCCAAGGGCCTTGGAAACCTACCGATGAGAATTCAGAATAGACCCACCAACGGCGACGATACCGCTTCTAAATGGGTCATACGATTGTGCGCAGCGAGGAAGTTTACCTCGTCTGCGACTGATGCGGATAAATTCACCAATCAATTTCTTCAACCCTCGTCGTATACGTATCGACGTCACGACGAATTGTGTTTCGACACTTTATCCGCACAACTGTCGTTGTTGCCTCCTCGATTAGGTTTATCGTACATCGATAAACTCTTCGAGGATACCGCGAAATGGCATCGAGGGAAATAACTCTTATCGACGATCAACCTTGTATCACTTACCTATAAAGAAAAAAATAAAAATAAAAATGTAAACATCTGTAATACAAAGCACAAAGAGGAAACAATTTTTCAAAATTTATCTGAGATAATTATTAATACATAATATATTATTGTATAATAATAATATATTATGTATTAATAAATGTATCGATTGACTGACAACTGAATTGAGTGCTTTTATTATTGCGCAATGAAAATCCATCCTTTTCTAGTTTTTTCCTTCATAAATAAATGTTATGAGAAATAGGCGATAAAAATAATTTCGTTCGATGCAATTTCTTACGTTTTTTTTTTTAGATATTCTTACAAATAGGCCGATATTGGATGTGCAAAGTTACGGCAATACTGTACCTTGGCATCCAAGATGCGAGAGCTACGTAAAGTACCGGCATTCTTGCGTTTCCGTCTACCGTGTGGTACCTGATATTTTCGTTTGGAAGGTATAATGAGCAGTTGCAAAAGCCTCGCGTGCGTTCGAGACCGTGGCTTTCGATGCAGGGGAATAAAAAACACACACCGGCGACATCGCGAAATGCTTTCCCGATAACGATAGGTCGATCAGGAGTGAATCGATGCACGACGGAATTTACAATTTTTCTTTTTTTTTTATTCCTTCAGGAAAACACTGCGATAGAGCGTTAATTATAGAAGCCAGCGATACGGTATCGCGCGAAATAATAACCTCTTGTGCACTTCGGATGCTCTTGACGGGGCGCCTATAGCGATGCAGGAGGAAAGTCTCCGGGAACTCCGTGAAATTACGAGAGAAACGCTTTCGCTCGGCCGAGGATTCTCGGACGCATCTCCTAGTCACGTATTTATATATACATTTGTATTTAGTGTATCGGATATATCTATGTAGAAGGAAGCCGTGAGTCCGTGAAGTGATTTCGCGTTAACGAAGCTGCTTTCCGTCCGGGAATTGCATTCACTCGCCGACGCTCATTTCCGAGGGTAAAAGTGAAGTGGTGAAACTCTAAGGACAAGAGTGCAAGTCATCGCAGATGGAGCGCAGGATTGACGGGAAAAAGCCACTTGTTCGAATGTTCTTGACGACATTGATAAAAAAAATAACAATAATAAAAAAAATCGATTAAAATGCATTACAAAAACTTTCTAAAATCAACCGAAATGTATTAAGTTTGCGAAGGTCAAGTTGATAACGAATGGAAATTACACGTTTGAGGAATAACAAATTTTTTTTGAAAATTTAGTAACTCATAAATTATTTTCTTTTTTAATTTACCGCTAGATTACGTTTAAGTTAAAAAAATGGATCTAGATGAAAAAATATTTTGGGTCAGTTGTTGTAAACTACTATCGGGTAAATTGCACGTTGATGCAATTTTCTCGATCAATTTTTTTTCCACGATTTGTACGCTGATTTTTCACTATTAGTTTTGACTAGCGTGAAGCGCTCCAACCTCCTTAAATGAGTGCTAAATTTTTTAAGTCGTTTATGCAAACCTTTACGCATCTGTTGATTGTAGTGGATGGTTATTTGTATTACAGCAGATGCTCTTAATGTAGAAAAACATTAATTGCAAAGAATTTTCCAAAATGTTAACTGATTTGTGCTATTCGATAAATTACGTATTCGCTTACTTCCGAAGAATAATCTGTCATTTTTGCTCGATTTTGATGTCCTGCAGCTCGTTCTCTTCCTTGCAAGATGCTCTACGAATTCACAATCTAGATGTTCGATAGTATTTTCCGTTTAAAAATGACAGCCTTTTGTTTATCCATTGCCCAAATTCTTTCATGAATAAACGGCCGCCATTTTTAATCGGAAAATACTATCGAATATCTAGATGGTGAATTGGTAGAGCATCTTTCGAGGAACAGAATGAGCCATGATACATCAAAATCGAGCGAAAATTACGGATTATTCTTTTAAAAAAACTGAACGAATGTACCTTTTCGAAAATTAGCACAAGACAGTTAATATTTTAGCAAATAGCTTGCAATCAATGTTCTTCTAGGCACATCTGCTGTAATACAAATATCTATGCACTATAATCAATACATTCGTAATAGTAATTTACGATACAAGTGCGAAAAAAAAATTTCTGACGCGTGTTGCAATCACACGAGTTAAAAAAACGTTTTTTGCACGAGTATCCTAGCAAATGTTATTTCACAAGGTGTGAAAATTGGGTTTTACGCACTTTTAAAACTACTTTAAAAATGTAGTACTCATTTGACTAGTGTGAAGTGCTCCAACCTCCTTAAAATATACTTTACGAAGCTCGCACAAAAATCAATATTCCGCGATCCAAAAGACGAACGATCGAAAGACGCTTCCCGTCCCGGCTCGGTGTCTCAGGATAATAATCTCGAGTGATTCATCGAGCGATCGGCGAAGGAAGAGGACCGCGCCGTATCGGTTGCTGACGCAGGCTGCGAACAACAAAAGCTATCGATCGTCCGTCGCTAAAGGAACACAAAAACCGTTGTGCCTCCCGACTATTAAGTTTGCGTCGGGCCCCGCGCGCGTCTCCGCGTCTCCCGTTCACTGAACCCTCGATACCGATCCTTTATGTTTTTCCCTTTCTCCCCCTTTTCGCGCCCACATCGGCGTTTTCTCTTCTCTCTCGCAATAATCGTCCCTCCCGGTTAAACGTCCTTCGCGACTCTATGCATTTTCTTTGCATTCCCCTCTTTAATCGTTCGCTATCGCTGCATTTGGCACGGAGACGTCTACTTCTCACCCGTACAGGTTTCGCACCCGAGCTAAGACAACAATCCGTATTCGTCCCTAGTCAGTTTTTCTTTTTCTTTTTTTTTTTGTTCTTTTTTTTTCTCGTCGAGAAATTTCTTTCGCGATCCCCGTCGAGTAATCGGAGCCCACGGGAGTGTCCGATTGCAACCTACATACCTAGATATCGTCTCGCCGACGAGAGAATTACACATGTAATGGCTGTTTACCGAGATCAAACAGCCATTTCAATGCGAGAAGATTAATCAAATTTTCTTTTTTTTGCTTTTCAATTTTGTTTGTGTTTTCTTTTTTTGGTTTCTACTTCTGCATCTCACGCTCGCGAATTAAACGCGCTAGCCGCGAGAGAGTGATGTTTAATTATAGACTCTCTATTTTGAAACGCGAGCGTATATTCGCGAGAAGCGCGCGGCGCTCGGCTCGCGAGCCGATTCGAGCTGGCGAGTGTGCTTGGCGAGTTGCGTCGGTCAATCATACGAGAGATAATAACGCACATTGTACCGTGACAAGTGGCCCCGAGCAATGAAAGACTTGTCGCGATCGCGTGGCAGCTCTGGACAAGGACTCTCGTATTACCGAAACAGGAGGACCTTTGTGCTCGTTAAACGAGAGGACCGGCTGGCCCGAGAAATAGGCACGGTCATTTATTTTTTATTTTTTTTAGGCACGCGCGAGCCTTACTGGAACGTAAATGGCAACCTAAATCGTTGCCATGTACGGCCTAAAGCCGTCAGCCGCTAACATATCGTCGAGACCGCCCGGCCCTGACCTTCGTCACTGTTTCCTTCGATTTCCTGCGATCGAGTTCGTGAACGAACTTGTACTTCCGGCACTCCGAAACCGGTAAGGTTTCAAGTTCAAGTCTATGTTTCTTTTTCTTAATCCCCTCATTTCATGTTTTTTTTTATTTTGTTTAACGATGTGAACACGATTCATCATGTTAATTCGTGGCAAATGCGTTTACTCGACTTATCCAGACGGAGACGAGTTTATCGTGCTGACGCGTTGTCGATGGCACATCGAGGATTTACGAGCACGCAGGAGAGGCCTCGACGATCAATCGCTTCCATAATCGCTTCGATGATTTTTTTTTTCTTCAATTTTTTTTTTGTACGTGCGAACGTATTTAATTATGGATCGTTTCGCGGGTGGCCTTATAGGGCGGTTTTGCGATCGAGAGAGCGACGCTCGATTAAACCGGAATTCTTCCGCGTCGCAGTCTCCGTCGTCCGGACGCTAAATGCACTTGTCAATTCCTACGGGTTAGAAAAAAAATATATAGATTATTACGTTATCGATAAATGGAGATATTGTTTCGAGTGGAGATGCGATTTTTATTGTTTCTCTTTTTCTGCTTTCGAGCGTGTCGGACGGTCGTTATTACCGATCCCGGATGGCTTCCACAGCAATCGCGCACGGTGAAACTCTAGAATTACACTTCCGATTGGACTCGTCGTCGTGCCAGCTCCACGCTCGGCGAGCGTTGATAACGCGTGGGTGGAACGAATTGCAATAGTTTCGCGCGAGACTGCCGAGCCTCGAGCAGCTTGTGTTTTACGGACTCCGACTGCTCTAATTAACGGAGATTTCGACACATCGTTTAACGTAAGTGTTTCAATTTGTTTTTTTTCGCAGGCTGCGGGGTCGACGTTCGAAAAAACGGAGGCGCAGGAAATCGAAGGTTTCTAATTAAATTCGACATTAGCGCGGCATTATACTTTTTTTTGTTAGCAAATCATGGTGCACGAAGATTTAATCTTTCTATCTTTGGTATTAACATGTTTACTTTCAACGTTTTCAAATTAACATCATTGGCAGATAGATTATTTGTCTCCTTAGATTCCTTTTCTTTTCTTAACGTTTTTCAATTTTTGTGCATTAGGGTGAAACTTTCGAGTCTAAACTGCGACTATTAGCGGGTCGTTAAATTGTGCCTGAATCGAGATTCGAATAATAATCGAAGCTGATTGAATCGCCGACAAGGATTCGCCACGGTCTCGAACGCTTGTGGGATTATAATATGCCGAGCGCACTCACGTAAATCGGTTGCGGTCTATCGTCCTAGCCTTTCTGACGTAGGCGAAAACGATCACCGTCGACGAACGCGAACGGAGAGTGAACGTTTGAATTCCCCGTTGATAAATAAAGCTCGTATACTATAACTGTATATAATACGGAGATAATATCGGTGAGGCCTTTGCTGCACGAGCTCGAGCGCTCGGACTACGACTGACAGTCGTGAAGTTTGCACGGGGTATAATCGCTATGGAAGGGATTCGCGGCATTGGCCTCCGGGCAACGCCATTGGCCGTGCCGAGGACTTTTTTTTCCTTCCTGAAGTTCATGCCGCGAACTGTTCACCGAACAGGATAGACAAAAAAAACATCTCGACGGATTTCTCAATTACGCGGCATTTTGCTAAAAAAACAAAAAGGAAAAACATACTCAGATCTTATTTTTACCTCTTTTTCGGTCACCTTCGAGCAACTCGGACCACGAAAACGTGAGGAAGGTCTGCGTACGCTCGAATTTGATGGAGATTGAAAATTGAAGGCAAAAAATATTTGCAAACAAATTTGCAGATTATCTGTTATCAAATATGACGAAAACATCTTGAAAATGTTAATAAATTCGAAATTTGATCGGATCTGGAACTGCAATTTTGTAAAACAAAAAAGCGTTCTTCAGTCAAAATACCGTGAAAAAGTTTTTCCGAACGGTAGATGTTTGCTCGTTTGACAAGATAATAGTGTTTGCTTTAAAAAACATATATGCGACAAACATGCATAACAGAGCTGTTACAGGCGTTTAATTCTTACCTATAAGTGCCTTTGGTCTGTGGGCTTTCGTAATCTATGCGCCTGCGCTTGTGTTCGTACTGAGGCGAACCCGCCGAATGGGAGCGCGTCCGGGAGTGGCTGCGGGAGCGATGACGCCTCCTGGTTCGTGGCATCTGAAAGAATAAAAATAAAAAACAGATAAGGACACGCGCTCGTGAAATTTTTGCAATGATAACGTCGCGGCATTGCGAAACTTGAGAGCCTTAAACCATAGGTGACATGCAATCCACAATAGATATTCCACCAACAATGGACCATGTCGCTTTAGTTACTCGATTAAACGCGCACATTGTACAGAGTCGCTTGCACCGAAACTGAAGCTAGCCAGTGCAATGAACCGAATTACGTTTTCCAAGCCAATTCCGCTGCTATGTACAATTTTATTCGAATACAACGGTACAAGCTTTTTTTTAACGCAAAATTTGGTAGAAAATTCTGCACACATGAATCTCCCTCAGCTGTAACTCTATAAATCGCAATTCTGCCATAATACGACTGTAACAAACGTAAAAGCTGATTGGAACTTTACCAGTTCAAAAAGCAGCTTACAACTTATTGTAAGCTGCAGAGTCGCAACTAAGGTAGAGTTATAACTGTAAGAGGTTGCTAGCTTTGCCCGAATGAAAGCCTCCTAAAGTATCTGTGCCATACTGTAAATCGATCGTTTTACATGCGCACTGTTTTACAGCTCTGCCAAAATACAACTGCCCAACGCAACAGAATTCATCAGTGGAAAGTTGTATACTGGCAGACTTGTAATATGGTAAAGTCTCAATAAAAATACAGATATTTTTGAAAGCTTGCGTTATGGCCGAGTTATATCTGCAAGATCTATAAATATATCCAAAAATTCAAGTACAAAAAACTTACGTTTAATTCTTTGGCATAAAAAAAGGTAATTACTAATATTTTTTAAAAATTATAAGTGTAATATAATATTAATCAGTTATTTCAAAAGAGAGGGAAAAAAATTATTATTCTCCGGTAAAGAAGATATAGAACAATATTTTTTGAGTCGCCGGCTAGCTTCTCCGTCGCAGTCGTCGTGCTGTAAATGATGTGATGGATGGAAGCGAAATGACAACAAAAGATCCTGACTACAAACTAAAGATGAAACTCCGCGAAGTGCTTTTTTTTGTTTCCATTCCAATAAAGATGTGATGCAAACCATCGAAAGGGCTGCGTTCCGATGTAGCAGGCAAATCGGCGTCAATTTTTCGACCCAAAGAAAAAAAAAACCTTGGTCTTTCCCCCAGGAAGTCGTCGATAACGCAGTACACTCCGCGCAGACTGCGTTTACTTACGTTGGAGATTCGAAAGAGGCTCACTTGGTTCCAAATGTAATCGAAGACAGATGATATCCAAGAGCGCGAGGACGTTGCTTGATGTACTACGCTGTTTTCGGACAAAGTCGATGACATCGGCTCTTAAGAACTCTGCAAAACGTTGCCCATTTTTTCTTGTATGAATTTTGTTAAAATTTTACAAAAAAAAAAAAAAAAAAGAGAAACGCCGAGTATGCCCACTCGCAGTCTTGTTTGCTCCAATCGATGCAAAAAAAAAATTCTTAATTTTGTTTTCAACTACATTTACTCGCGATTGTACGAAGAGAAAGAAAAACTACTGAAAAGCCGTGACGAGGGGGAGGGGTGCGTAGGGAAACGACGAGAAATCGAGATAAAAAATGCGCGTCGATGCGTCTGGAATAAATGCCCCACTGTAATACACGACGACTGCCCGCCTGAAATACGTCGCAAATAATTCAAGAACGATTGTAATAACGACGAGTTTATAATGTACGGTGCATGTGACGGTAAAATTGAGGCATGAATCATGAGGAAAGAAAAATAATAATAATTGAGTGAACGATTAAAAAACAAAAAATGATGAGAAGCGATGTTAAAAAATTAGTCAATATATGCATTCGTCTCGGAGGTGGCTGCGGCTGTACAAAAAAAAAATCGATCGAAAGCGAAGCGTTACAATTCCAACCTTGAAGGGAGCGTAATCCATGCCACGAGATAAGCTCGTCGAACGAAAATCCGCTGGGTAGGCCTTTCTCGCGGAACAATTTCGCTGTTCAGGCTCGCCCGCACATATAAATACAACGACAAAAACTTTGTAAAATTCGGGTGATGTTTTGTTATTTGGCCGTATGATTTTTTTTTGTTTGTTCCAAGAGACTCGAGGCGTCACGTATACGAGGATAACGCCATAAGGAAACTCTCACGAATAGACGGCCATCTTGAAGTTGCAGGTAGGCCAGCAGCAGCAAGCGTATAGGCGATAGATTCGCTTAAGCGGACGCACGCGCGAGCTTCTCTCGGTTTTTTGACGAGAAAACCCAACAGCCAAATCCTTCGCGTTTGCTTTAGTACACAGATAAATGTAAAACGTAAAGACTTGCTGCCTAGGCGCGTTTACTCACGTTCCAGCGATAAAATAGGCTCACTTGGTCCCAAATGTAATTGAAAATGTACGATATCCAAGAGCCCAAGGATCCGGAAGGTAAAACACTGTTGTGTGACAACGACGTGGACATTGGATCGATGCCATTGGCTGTTCGACGAACAACGATCGGGCACACTCGGCTAGCTCGGCCATCATGGCGACGCCGCCGAACGAACTTTCACGAAGCTCGCGAGAGAGTAAAACACCGCCGCGCGGAAGTCAACGCGGTGACTTAATTTCCGGTTTAACACTCTGGCGGGTTTTACGATAGAGCCGCGAGAGTACCATACACGGGTTTCATTGTTCGATACAATTGAAGAGATATTTATGAGAGAAAAAGAGTTGTAGCGATACACTGTAAAAAAATTTGTATGCAACTTAATGTACCGGACTTAAAGTTTTTATGCAAAAACTGGTATATTAAATTTCATATACAATTGTGAGGAAAATTAATGTAGAATGTATTAAAAACTTCACTTTTAATCATTTACTTTAAAATCACTGTAAAATTCCATGAACTTTTCATCACGATTGAACGTTAAATTGAATGTACCAGTTTTTGCATAAAAGCTTCCAGTCCGATACATTACGTTTGCAATTTTTTAAAATTGTATACTTTGAATTCGGAAAAAATGCATTAATAACGAACCAATGTATTTGAAACTTCATACTTGTAAAAAAAAATTCAAATAAAAGCTTCGAAGGGTTAGAAACATCGGGAATACTTAAATTTTAATATGAAAGTACTGTAATTTTAATAATTTACTTTCATTTCAATGAAAAAGTATATTAATTTATCATTACTATTGTACATTTAATTTATTGTACCAGTTTTTGCATAAAAACTTTCAGTCCGATACATTAAGTTTGCAATTTCTTTTTACAGTGTATATCTGACTCAATTTTTTTCCACTGTACAACGCTCAAATATGCGTATGTATTAAGTAGACAATAGATGAGATACGAAGTGGAGTCAAATATCATCAGATAATTGGATTTTCCGAACAATCGGCCTTAAATGAATTAACTAAACTATTCGACCACTGAATTAACGTGTGCGCATCCACTTCTTCCCGATATCTTTCCAGAGCTCGAATAATACCCGGCTCTAATAAAAACATTGATAAAAAAAAACATTCTCACTTTCCATGCGATCGTCGCGCCGAGCGAGTGTGGCGCCAATTTAGCGAGGGAAAATGCAAGTTTGAACGAATGAAAAAGGAGCATGGCTCGGTGTACAAAAAAAAAATGTTTTCCCGAGCTCCTAACCTAATGTGAATGAGGGAAAGCCGAAGATGATCGGAATATTTTTGAATGGCAAGGAGCGCGGCTTGGCCGCGAGTCGATATTAATAAACCTATGAATATTCAATCCCGTCGAATCAATCGTCAACGGATTTCGGAAAAGGCTCGTTATTTTTTTTAGCCCCGCAAAGTGTTGAAGATCGACCCGGAATGTGGGCATGTGTGTGGCTGCGTGTGTAGAATAAATGGGAAACGGCGAGCGTCCCACGCGGGAGAGCAGGGCGATTCAGAACGTCCTGAGTAATAAATCTTTGAACGAAGGCCGAGGGCATAGTACCTGTCGCTGCGTCCAGTTATTAATCACCTTTCCGACGCTGCTGTAGAGATATGTGAAGAAGTTCCAGAACATCTTTTTTTTTGCGATTTTTTTTTTTCCCACAGTGACACGTTCGAACGAGATTGAGGAGAAAGCTAACGCGCTGCGGACACAACGCCACGCGCGATGGATCACCGGTCGGTGCAACGATATAGCGCACGCTCACACAAATGAATTCGCAATGACGAGTCGATGCACGTTCCCGCCGCCCCTCGAGGCGCTGGACCATGAAAAATCAGTAGGTGGCACCACGAGTTTGACTGTATGGTGAGTACGGTAAGGGGATTAAAAAATACGATAAGGTATTAATTAGGTTAGGGACCTTTCGGGTTACAGAGATTAGACGGGCATCTGCGATAACTATTATAGTGGCATTATCTCCTCACGCAAACACTGTCGCTTTGTGTATTTAAAGTGTGGCAACAAGTGTCGGGAATTCGGATACTTTTAGCCGAGATCAATATCTGTGTTATTTACGGGCTTTATGGACACGTGTGTGTATGCTTTAAATAAGACTTCTCTGGGATTCGAATACCAAGGCCGATTGAAAAAAAAACTATGTAAAGGTGAAAATGCTAATGACTATTGGCGAGGAATTTTGAGGCTAATTATTATGCTGTTTTTTTTCCTTTTTTACTTTATTTATAATAGTATTTTTGTGGTTCCGTGAAACAAGTCTTTCTCTCAAACTCTGGCAACTAATTTAGTGTAAGATCGATATCTCAGTTACTTTCGGGACACGCGATAAATATTTACCTATGTTGTCGTCGAAAAGTAGTGGCCTTCGAAGATTTTTTTTTCAACGAAATACTCGCTTAATTCCTTAAATTTACGAAGCTATTCGAAACATCAATGACTGAAGCGTCCTCCTCCTTTATAAGCCACCGGAACGATGGGTGTGTAAATGAAAGTAAAATCGTGAATATTTCAGCTGACTCGTTGGAGTCAACTTATCAACTAACGGGACACGATGTACAAATTTATGTTTTTTGTCGTAAAAAAATAATGGCCCTCGAAGATTTGTTTTTTCGACGAAAAAAGTCGTTCAATTCCTGAAACTTGTGAAACTATTCGAAGCATCAATGACTTAACCCACCGGAACGAAAGGTTTGATTCATTGGGGGTCAAATTATCAACTTACGGGACACGATATAAAAATCGACAAATGTCGTAAAAATGTAATGGCCGTCGAAGGTTTTTTTTCCGGTGAAATAATCGCTCAATTTAGCTATTCGAAGCATCAATGACCGAAGCATTTACAATTATATCTTTACAACCCAAGCATTTACAAACCACCGAAACGTTAGGTGTATAAATGAAAGTAAATTCGCGAATATTTCAGCTGATTCATTGTCGCTCAATTTATCAGCTTCCGGGAAATGATGTGAAAATTGAAAAATGTAAAAAAAAAATGACGGCATTGAAAGATTTTTTTCGGCGAAATGATCACTCAGTTCCGAATGCGGATGAAACTATTCGAAGCATCAATCACTGAAGCATTTACAAAAGCTCGTTTGCAACTGAAGCATTTGCAAACCCTCATTTACAGCCCACCGGAAGGCCAACTGGATAAATGAAAGTAAATTCGCGAATATTTCAGATGATACGTTGAGGGTCAAGGCCATCGAGAAGACACCGAATAACACAGCCCCTCGACGAAGGCGCTTCGCGTGTTCTCGGATATTTTCGGTTTCCGAAATCGTCGCATTCTACACTATTACATAAAACGCATTTTCTAAGGGTGCTTGCACAGATACTATATCGCACGACTGTGGACCAGGAGGGCGTATGTCTTACGCTCATTCACAGTAAATACACGCTTCTTATTTCAGTCGCGAGATGTTTGTGTCGTCATTTACCTCTTCGCCGATGGTGTACGTCAGAAATTTACGTCGCTCCCGGGTGAAGCATTCTGTAGCAGTGGGCGAGGAGGGCTTCTGCGTCTGGGCGACTGGCCATGGTTCCGTGCAAGTCCACTGTAAAAACATATATATATTTATATATATATATCAATGAGGGAGCTTCGGTGTTATTGATCTGAATTTTCATACACACAATTTCATCCAATTTTTTCTCGATCAGCGGCCCGCACAATTAATTATCTAGCAACCAACCAAAAACCATGAAAAAATAAAACAAATACAAATAAATAACGGATTTTTATCGACGATCTGTATCGAGAGAAACTTAAGGTAAGAAAAAGATTATAATTTATTGCTCCATCTCGATAGATGTTCTAGCGCGTGCCTCGCAGTTTCTACCGTGCGGAATCCCTCGAGAACAGTCACGTGACTAAAACTAGATTGACATGGGCCTTTGTGGTTCCGAGTTTCACGATCGAACTTGAGACTGCATGATTCGAATACGACATCGAGGCCAATGAGGTCATCGGCGGCCTACGATTTTCTGCGTGCGTCTTCGGTGTGCAAAGAAGAAAAACGATTACGTCCTACACCGCCGTTTCTCGTTCTCTACTCACGGACGATTTTCTTGTCAACAATTGTATCGCCCGACAGGAACCGATTCGGGAGTCCCGCCGTTCTCTCAACAACGAACGATTGTTTAATATCGCTTTGGTGTTGGTGAGAAAATTTAACAGAGCACGAGCCACGACTGCCCTGCCACCGCTGCTCATTCTTCCACGAGCATCGACGAGTATCCTACCAGCACTGCATATACTATGATCGAAGCTCTTGCAGACCTCGTGGCGCTTGCGCTCTCTGATATGTGCAGCCTGAATTCGCGCCTCCGATCTCTCTCGGGTCGCGAACCGTCGCGCGGGGCCGCTGAGGGGTCGCCTATGTATTTACATTTTAATACTGGGGCATCGAATGCTTATCGTCCAAAAAAATTTTTTACTCATGGAACAATTTTTGCATCTGAAACAATTTGCATTTGCTTTTGCTAGAAATTGAGTTTTACATTTTTTTCTAAACTTGCATACACTCTAAGAAAACATTGTAAATTTAATGTACAATCGCGATGAAAGATCTATATACTTTTTCATTGAAATTTACAGTAAATTATTAAAAGTAATTTTGTAATAATATTAAAGCCAATTATTAAAAATAAAGTTGCAAACTGCGGTGGACCGTCACACGGGCCCGCTGAGTGGTCGCCGATGTTTTACATTTTAATACTGAGGCATCGAAAGCTTATCGGGAAAAAAAATTCTTATCCTCATGGAAGAATTTTTGTATTTTGACTTTTGCTAGAAATTTCTATTTCTATTTTTATTTTTAATTTGCATACACTGTAACAAAATGTAAATTTAATGAACAATCGCGATGAAAAATTGATATACTTTTTCATTGAAATTTAAAGTAGATTATGAAAATTAAAGTATTCAAAATGTTTTTAATACAACTGAACATTCATTTGTCATCACAATTGTACATTAAATTTCATACGAATTTTTTGTATAGTGTAAAGTTAATGAATATGGGGATTTTTTAGTGTGGGTATTTATAGTCGTACGATGTACTTACACGCTCGTCATTCTCCATCTCAAACCGATAATAACCCCAATGACATCCGAGCCCAGCCAGCTACAACACCAGAATTTGTCTCCTAGGGGAGTTTCCTGCGACAACCCCGCTCTCCCTCACGCAGCTCACTGGGACTTGCACGCTCTCGCTACCGCCTGCCAGCATCCGCACACGGACTCTTGAACAAACCGAAATATCATCAGAACTTGCAAACAAGACCTCTGACAGTCTGGAGTGCTGAGATGCTTTTGTTTCTTTACTTCAAATGTCACGGATTCTCGGAGAGTGGAGCGAGCAACGGAGCAGCCGACATATAAAACATCTATTTTTTTCCTATCGTATATCGTAATCGAATTATTTGTAAATTTTTTGAATGAAGTAAATATAAATTATTCGATTCTGAAACAATTGTTCAACTGTGCTGACCATGTTGCAGATGGGAAAAAACAAGATCAACGAAAATAAATGACAAATAAAAATCAATTTCTTAGGGACTCTTGAAAAGCTGATCTTGGGACCTTTGAAGTAGCTCGTAATTATTTTTTTTTGTGATTAAAAAGTCGACAAAGACTAAAATCAATATTTCTAAGCCTCACTTCAGCAACTCCTCAAAAACTGCCCTCAGACAATGCTGAAGTGGCATTGAAACGCCGATGTTTCGGAGCTTTCTCGACACGCTTCTTATTAATACTTGAGGAGGTAAACAAGTTGGGAAATCCCAGACTGAAGATTTTAAAGTTCTCCTTTCACCTCCCTCCACCCTTCGCGCCATCACTTCCACCAAGACCTGGACTATTTTCACAACCTCCCAAGCTTACTCGAATAAAAACTATCCATCAGATTGGAACTATAAAATTATTGTACATATTTTAAACATTTCATAACACGTGTCAGAAGTTTGTTACGAGTAAAGAAACATAAATGGCATAATTAAAAATAAAAAAGTGTGTGGGCTTCAATGTCTTTTCCAATCTTGAAACAATATTTTGCCGAAAATGTCTGGTACTAATAATACAAGAAATTTTCAAAAACAAATCTCATTATCCCGAGCACATTAAAAGTAACATTTCCGGGCCCTTTCCTCAACTCGAAATATTCACTCGGATAAAATCTATCAGATCGGACCAAAAAAAGATCGTAAATATTTTGACCATTCCTATCGGAACGCAATCGATAAATCAGCTTAAGAACATGTTACATGTTACAAGAACATGTTCACGTGAAGACCGTGCAAATTTATTTACCTACATGCACATTTCTTTAAGTTGTAAACGTACTGTCTGTAATTTAAAATAATAATAATAATTCCAGAAAACGTGTCAGCATTTAAAACTTAATAAAAATAAATGCGATGTTAAAAAAAAACTGTCTGCAGGCGTAAATATCTTCCCCAACCCTGAAAAAATATTTTCCCAAAAACGTATAATACCAAGAATAAAAGAAATTCCGAAAAATAACTCTCATTATCTCTCGCGCGTTAACAACAACATTTTCATCCTCAAACAGTCTTAACAAACAGCGAATCCTGTTCGAGCCCTCTGCATCGAAACAGCGACCGAAGCGTGCATTCCGCTACGACCGAAAGTCTTGTAATTCTGATCTACGACCCTGGTACGTCGAAGCGTGCAAGAATCGAAACCAGACCATCAAATGACAAGGCCCTTCAGCCGTGATCTCGTATACCCAATCCGGAGAACAAACGATCTCGACCGTGACCGAGGTCGCTTCTTCCTCGACCCACTGTCACACATACACGTATTTCTCCGACATCCTCAATCGTCCCTCCCTCCGTCCCTCGGGCGCAACTTTCCGCGTTATATTATCCGTATGTTCGACTCGCGGGGTCGATAACGTAACCATGGAAACTCTGAGGGACGAAAGGGGAACAACGCCACCTCCCGTTTCCCCAGGTTGGGTATCTCGGAAACTCGGCGGATCTGAAGAGGGTTGTTTCAGAACGGACGGCGTAAACCGAGCGAAGCGGAGGGGCGAGAGGAATGCGCAGGAGTAAAGAAGACGCGGAGGACAAAGCTCGCGGAGTTTACACAGCAGTACGTCGTCGAAGGTGCGAGCGCCGCCGACAGGGGGCAGAGAGTAAGGTGGTGTACAGGGTTATCGGATTGGGGCAGGGAGTTCGGACGGTCTCGACGAGGCTTTTCCGAGCGGCCGTCGTGGAGCTCCACGAGGAAGTCCGCAGGCGCGGCTGCAGCTGCAGAAAAGTGGCGAGCGGCGGCAGCGCCATCGGCAACTACCAGGCAGTTGAATATATTTATATATGATTGTATATATAAATATATTGAACGAACGGGGGTCTAATACCTCGGGATAGAGGCTCGGTGCTCGGCACTGTCGGCCGAGCTGCCGCGCCATGCGGAAGTCCTGTTCGTATCGTCCGAGGTAACCGACCTGGGCGCGGGGTTCTCCGGCCGCCGCGACCACGACGACGACGACGACGACGCCGACGACGCCGACGACGACGACGACGTGTACGTCGTCGAGAACCCCGACGCGATCACGACGGGTCCGGAGGAGCCTGTCGAGGCTCAAGCGGCCGAGTCCTCGAGCGGCCTCGGCGCCGAGCAGCACGACCCCGCCACGACGGCCGTCAAGTCCGAACAGGATGGCCATCCTGACGCGACGAAGATCACCCTCAGAAATTGGAACGACATGCCCCGTCACCTGCAGTTCAATCCACACATAAGAACCGGATACCGACCGCTCACCACCTTCGTCGGCTGCGTCGCCAGTCTTTTCTACCTGCACAATGAAACCGTCAATATCCTGACTCACGGTGAGACCTCGTCGTCGTCGCTCTCGAACTGGGATGTTTTGTTATTTTTAATTTTTTTTTTTTTATACGGCCGCGAGACTGTGGGATGGCTATCGTTTCGTTTTTCGCAACGGTGTTAGGATATTTTGTATATATTTTATAGCAAGCCTTTTCTTTTTTTTTTACTATATGGGATTTTTGGACCTGGGGAAATGAGAAAATAATTTTTGTTCACTTCCGGTTGGTGAATACTGTGGAAATGTTATCGAAAACTGCTGGATAAATTTCTAAACTTCTTGTTTTTGTTGTTGTAATTGTTGCATTTGCTATTTTTAATTGACGAATGAACTATTTTTTTTTAGCCAATTTTGATAATGCTTGGTTTCGACTGCTTTACGCGATTGTTAAACTAAAAAACTAACTGAAGTAATTTTTAGTGCTGTATGATTTTTGCCGCGCATTAAGAAGTTCTTATTTTTGTTCTTAATTTCACGTATCATTGCCGCACCTCGCTGGGCCTCGTGATTAAGTAGCGTATTTGCATTACGAACGCACTTGTGACACTGCCGCTGCACTTGGCCTCGGAAGCGTTCCTCGGTGGGAATCGAGTGATAGCCTATGCGCGAAAAACATCGTCAAACTTTTGGCACGCTCATCATTACTCTCGTCCAGTGCCGAATGTCGCGGATATATAGTTTTATCGTTTCAAACTAAAAAGAAACATTACAAATAGCATATCGGTTTTTCTATTCACTTTTACTGCTTCAACCCCGTCAGGTACGCTGCATTTTTTTATTACCACTTTTACTACTTCCTTTTACATTTTGTATCTAAGTACTTAATCCACCCTATATATCATTCCCGTACTAAAAATTTCACTCCTGCCCGTTCGATCTTCATTTGCATAATTAATCTCGAGAAGATGACGCATCGAGTTATGCCCGGTGGGATTAATTAGCCGAGAGCTGGTATCTACGGGTGAAATGTTAGTTTTGGCTCCAATTGGATATACCAGAAGCACGCGCGGTGGCCTCCACCTTTCGCCTCGGCTCTCCCCCGCCCCCCTAAAATTTTTGGCACGGCGCAAGTTTTTGTATACTCACGAAACGACGAGACTTCAGATCCGATACCAATTTTACCAGCCAAGAACGATTATCGTAGAATTTAGAATAGCTTGTGATGCGATCAAATAATAATTATAAATGAATAAGCTCGCCATTATTATAAGAACCGTCTGTGCACCAATATTGGCCGAATGCCCAGATAGCGTTTGAATATAGCGGCGCGAAAAAAAACAAACCATAAAGGTTTGCTTCGCTAATAAAATATCGGCGGGGCTTAGAGATTATTGCACGAAAATCTCGTTAAAAGTAAACGACGCGCGGACAGACACGCGCGAGTTTTATAAGCGCTGCTAACTCGATAAAACTGACACCGGTATTACGGTCAAGGTTCGTTCGTATCCTAGTTAGTAACTTCTGTAAAACCCTCTAAGAGTTTCGCTAACAGCTGACGGAGAGATAAAGAATGTAACGCATTGCGGTGTTATCCGTGACTGCGTTCGTCGATCGATCCAACCGGAAATACAAAAAAAAGACAAAACAAACAAGCTGTTCCGCGTCGGTGTATATGCCGTTGGGAGCGAAAGGATTCAATTATTTTTCGTTACGTTCAATTCATGCGCCAAGTAAAAAAATTGAAACGAAAAAACGCGAAATTTCTTTCGGTCATTTTTTCGCAAAGGCAAACCCTCGAGGACCAACCGACGGTAAAACTTTGGGTTGTTTTCTGACAATTAACTCCAACTCAACCGGTCGATCGATGCGCCAAATCGCCTCTGATTATAACCTTCTCGAGCGTGGTTTTTGGTTGACATTTCATATATGTATCTGATGAGAAGTTCGCTATAAAAATAAATTGTGAACTTCATGTATTGAAAATTGAAATCTGTTCACTTTACTTACATTAATTTAACATTAATGTACTTTTTTGTAAAGTAAAAATACCAGATACTAAACTTGCAAATCTTTAGCCTGAAATTTACAAAAATTTTAATAATGAATAAAAAAAATTCTGTAAAATTTTAACTCGCATGTGTTTGAAATTTCTGAAATAGTTTATGTAAAAATGCTTCCAACATCGTTCATCATTTGGCAAACAAAATTTTTTTAGTCTTAGTTTACAGTTGGATTTTCCCAAAACAACCCAATTTCCGATTCTATGTCGAGAGCACCGATAGATCTTGGTTTGAGATTGGAAATCGGGCTGTTTTAGAAAAAACCAAAAATATAACGGTTTTTTTTACGATTGGATTTTAATATCGTCGAAAAGTCAACCTCTCGAACGTTGGAATCAGAGTTGGTTTGGTGTACTAATCGATCAGTTTGTTTTCGGGTTGATTTCAGGTTGGTCGCAACACGAGGAAAAGTTGTTGATTTTCTTTGTTTTTATAGCGGATAGGCACATCTCTGTCGCGTGTTGATTGGGCATAGAGCGGAGATCGGAACGTTCTCTCTTCAGTAAACCATCGATGTTACGCATTCATAACCATCGGATTAAACCCGATAAAAGACCACTCCATCTGTCTTTCGGGAATTGCTAGTTTACACGAGAAAGGCCTTGATATTTCACGTTCAACCTTTGGGAGAAAAAAAGTCGAACGTTTTATCGCTCTGGCGTATTGGGTATTGGCTTTATAACAATTTCGCGAGAAGCTTTGTTTCCGGGTCACGTAATCCACGTCGCTCGAGAGCACGCCCTTTAATTTTGTCCTTCGACAAACGACGCGATCGATGAAACTACTATACGGGTAGGAGTGTCTTGACAGCGATAACGAAGCGCGAGAGACAAATTTTATTTATATTCTTTATTTTTTGACACTGCTTGTTGAAAAAACGAAAAATCACCTGACGTTTGCTTACGAAAAAAACTTTAAACTTCAAAATTGAACATTACAAAAAAAAAACAAAAATAGCATTTGAATCAAGATTGCGGGTACTTCCTGGACATTTCGATCGATGGAAACTTTATAGTGCATGTACCGATAGGGATCGCGAAGCGTGCGAAGATTTAATCGGCATGATGCATTCTGGTTTTTTTCCGCGGTACTGTATGAAATAGCGTGCCTCGTAAAATTGCAATTGCGAAGATTGAAGAAAAAATTGCATATCCTCTTCGTTACGTGTCCCAATCATTATTAAATACCCCGAGTTATACTTCTAACGATTATTGCGTAGAGTATAAATTATTGTTTCACCAGTCTCAGATAGTTTCATCTAAATTTTAAATCATAAGAAATGTTTAACAGTTACTGTTTCGACTAAGCTCAAATTTGACACAGATGTCTAGCAGAGTCGAATAAACTCTAGGATCGAGCCTGATAAAAATCGCTACATGGAAAAAAAAAAAAATTTAATATTTTCTCGATTAAATCCAAAATTCAACAAATTCTCTCACACTTTTAATTTCTTGATTATCAAATTTAAAGCAAAGCGTTCGGTAATATTTTCGTGTGAAAAAAAAAAAAATTAACGCGCACAAAGCGTCAAAAGTGCGGAAGGAGCCAGTGCGAGGTGCAGCTGTAGTGGCAGCGAGTATCGACCCGCGTGACCGAGGGGGTTTGAAATAAAATCTTAGTGGGTCAGCCCACGAGGCCTCGGGGCTTGCGAGTGGTACACGTACACGTGCTTTTTTTCTCTCCTTATTGTCGTTTTTTTATTTTTATTTTATTTTTACAGCTCGTCATACTTTCGTGGCGGGGCGAGAGGGAGAGTGCGGTCGCGTGCGCAAGCACGACGGTCATTCAGAATCTCGCACTTGTCGCGGGCTCTCGCGGTTAATGGGACTCTTCGCGTTATAAAATAATCATCGTTTCAATCCCGCGTTTCAAAGCGTCGTAGTGTTGTGGCTTGCGTGGGTGTTGTTTCGCCTCGCGCCGTCAGCACATCGGATTATATGCTATGCATTAAAGACGATGGAGCGAGACGAGGACAAACACACACCCAACCATACGCGCGCACGTAACGTAATGTTATCGAGCCGGTTAGCGAGGACTCGCGTTGCTTAATCCAAGTGCTTTTGTTCACCGTGTAGGAGCCTCAGGTTATGAAAATTTTGCATTATTCACGCATTAGCGACGAGAATGAATTTGACGCGGTATCATTTTTCCACTGAAATAAAATTATCTGGAGTGAATAAATTAAAGTTAATTCTAAGGAAAAATGTCACGGAGGGGTTGAACTGCGACCGAGACTTTGGTTATTATTTCACATTCGGCGAAGGGTCAACCCCGACTGTTTCACTATATATTTATTAATTGTACCGCAAATTGAACCGAGCCTGGAGTCATTCATGTAAACTCGTAATTTCAACTAATGTTATTAACGCGGTAATCATATGCGAATTGGTTTAATGTAATATTATCGACCGTTTTAGCGAGGAGTCATGTTGCTTAATCCAAGCGCTTTTGTTAATCGTGAAAGAGCTTCCAGGTTATGAAAACTTTGCATTATTCACGCATTAGCGACGAGAATGAATTTGACGCGGTATCATTGTTCCGCTGAAATAAAATTATCTAGGGTGAATAAATTAAAGTTAATTCTAAGGAAAAATGTCACGGAGGGGTTGAAACGCGAACGAGACTGGGAGTTATTTAACATTCGGCAAAGGGTCAACCCCGACTGTTTCACTATGTATTTATTAATTGTACCGTAAATTGAACCGAGCCCGGAGTCATTCATATAAATTCGTAATTTCAACCAATGTAATTAACGCAGTAATCAAGGGCGAATTGGGTTAATGTAATATTATCGACCTTTTTAGCGAGGAGTCTCGTTGCTTAAACCAAGCCCTTTTGTTTACCGGGGAAGAACCTCCAAGTTATGAAAATTTTACATTATTTTCGTATTAGCGAGGAGAATCAATTTCACACTGTATCATTGTTTCGCTGTAATAAAATTATCTCGGGTCAATAATTTAAGATTAATGTTAATGAAAAATGTCGCGGAGGAATTCGACCGCGAACCTGGCTTTCGTCGTTATTTCGACTGTTTCACTACGTATAATTAATTCTACCGCAAATTGGACCCAGTCCGAAGGCCCTCAGCCACCAAATTCGTAAATTCAGCTAGTGTAATTAACGCGGCAATCAAGGACGAATTAGTTCAGCCCTTTGACGGGAAAGGGTCGAGAGATTCTCGACAATGCATAAAACATTTTTTGACACGTCGCTGCTAATCAGCGGTCTTCGAAAACTTGAATGTTATCTAAAATGTTCGGTAGAAGTGGATTATAAATGCAAGTGGTATTTTCGTATTTGTTTTCTTGCAGCAGGAAGTTATCCAATACGACGCTTTCTTGTGGTGTAAATATTAAAAAATATTTTTTAATAAAAATTTAAGGCTTTGCATTTTTCTGAGGAAAACAAAATTTGGATACCGACATTTTTTTTATGTTGAAGTGAAATTGAATCCGAGCCCGGAGTCACTCGGCCAAATTCGTGAGTTCCATTAGTGTAATTAACGCGGTAATCAAGGGCGAATTGGTTCAACCCTCTATAAACGAAGGTCGAGATATTCTCGAAAAAAGCGGACAATATTTTTTACCCTTAACTGCTAATGAGTGGGCTGCAAAAAATTGACTGATTTGTAAAGTTTTCCGTAGACGTCTATTATAAAATGCAAGTGGCATTTTCATATTTATTTTTTTTCAACGGGAAGTTATCCGACATGATGCTTTCTTGCGGTTTTTTATTTCATAATTGTTTTATAATTTTTTTAAAGGGCTCTCAATTTTTCTGGGACAAACGAAATTAGCAGAGCTGGGCAAAAGCTGTAAGTACCTACTACCTGTACTGAAGGGGAGCGAGAAAAGAAGTGAGCTGCATACTTTGCCTGACAGAGGTAGCGAGCTCACTTCCTTTCTCGCTGCCCTTCAGTACAGCTAGTAGGTACTTATAGCTTTTGCCCAGCTCTAGAAATTACTATACCGAAAATATTTAACATCCTTGAAAAAAAATGGATTACAGTTTTTGTTACTGACAGAATACGTTTCACATGACCTTAAAGATCAAAGTAACAAGTAAAATTTGTGCAAATGATATATAATATGCGAGGTCGAGAGAAGTTCCAGAGAACGTCGGAAGTTTGGGTTTGCATATATGATTTTTCAATAAAGTCAATGACAATTGAATTACCAATATTTTTTCTTTGATGATCGAGCAGGTCTCGCAATTCTGTACATACTGGTGACGGTACCGTATCTTCTGCCATGGGGCGCACGGGGATTTCTCACCGGATTTCTGTCCTGGTGCCATCTGATCGGCGCGGTCAGTCCCTGGATCGGATCGTTTCTCTATCATCTCTTCATGAACTTGAACTACGGCGAGGCATTTTACATGAGGCTGCTCAAGCTCGATATGCTCGGGATATGGGTCTGCCAAAGCGTGGGTGAGTAAAAAAAAAAACTTTTTTGCATTAAATCCTAGAATTTGGAGTTAAGAATTAAGGAATTAAGGGTAGAATAGAAGAATAATAGAATGGCATAAATAAAAGAATAGAATAAGAAAAGAATAGAAATAGAATAGAAGGATGGAATTCAAAGCGCAGGATAAGGCAAATGTGTATAGAAAAATCATACAAATTATTCGAATTAATTAATAAACGAAAATAAAACTCCATTCACGCTAAACAATAGAATATACATCGATGAGTATGTAACAAAGAAACATCATAAGCTGTGAAAATTTATGAGCGCATAGTACGAGTTAATGCCAGTGTGGATTGAAAAGTCATTAAAATTATTCAAATGAATGAATCATTGATACAAGACTTAATAACATTCAAGGCGCGATACCGATGGTCGCAGCTTCGATCCACTGTCTACCGAACGTATGGTGGCACCTTTGCATACTGGCCTACTGCTGCCTGAGTTTCTGGGGACTGTTGAAGGTAACGTATATTAATTGCTTCATTAAATACATATAAGCACAGATTTTACTTTATAACAATTATTTCGATGAAAACAATTTATCTACCAATTTTTAAGCCGGCATTGGAATTTCAATATTACATTATCCAATATTTGTAAAGCTCGGCCAAGCTTCCGTGTCAACTATCTAAAAAAAAAAGAAAAAATCCATCGATTGAGCTAATTTTGTTAATCGATACTTCACCATTTCCCTAAGGCAATGAGAGCGAATTCTCCGTGGGAGCGACGCTTGTGCTTCTCACCTCCGTTCATGATGAGGATGGTCTTTCTGGCGTTGAGATGTTTTCGCGTCGGCGGTGGAAATCCGGAAGCCCTAACACACATAGTTCTCCAAGTGAGTTTTCCGCCTTCTCGCAGTTTAACCCTTTGAAGCATAATTTTTATTTTTTTGCAAGTATAAAGTTTCAAATACACTGGTTAGTTATTAATGCATTTCTACTGAATTCCAAGAATGTATCGTCTATGATACACCGTGCTTCAAAGGGTTAAGGTAGCCATTGCGCAGAACACTAGTCGAACGAGTTCTAAATTTTCACAATTATTTATCCAAAGTATTGCGCATTTATGAACAGTAACGGAAGTCCATTTGTATTGCCGCATGTGTCCGCAATCAAGGAAGCTATCGATAACGCTGTTTTGGCAAATACATAAACTGATAAATGCAATTTTAGATGACGACACATTTTTGTTGAGTTTTTTCAAAGAAGAATACGCATTTTTCAAGCAATTTTAATGTAGCACGGCTCATTTTGTTCCTCAAACGCTGCTCTACGAATACGAAAAATTACAGCCGTTTGTTTACGGAAATAATCACTGGTTAAACAATGGGTCTTTTTTCTCAAACAGCCAAACCTATAAAAAATCCACTTGGTGAATTAGTAGAGTAAAGTTTAAGAGACAAAATGCGCCGCGGTACATTAAAATCGATTAAAAATACGGATTTTACTTTGACAAAACTTAACGAAATTATACTATCATGGAAATTGGCATTTATCAGTTGTTAATTAACACAAATCAACCTCCTTTACAGTCAATAAATACATACAATTTTGGATAAACAAGTGTAAAAATGTAGCACTTATTTGACTAGCGTGCCACGCAGTAGCTACCTTAAGGTACTAACATAAGGATTTGGTCCAAAAAACAGGTCAATTTTTAACAAATTTTTTTGACGCGGGTATTAGAAGAAGTTCGTGTTTTCACACACACTTAGTCCCAGGTAGCATGAATTTTGATTTTTGTATGATTACAAAAAATCAATTAACAACGGACCTATTAACAATTAACAAATAACAATTACCATCGGACACCTACACTCGAAATCGGTATCTCAAAATCTATTTGTCCGATCGGGTTAAAATTCGAACTGATCTTTAATTATAACATTTTTTATCTAATGACCGGATGATTAAAAAAAAATTAATTTGTTTGTCATAACAAGCGATTAAGGTTTCGTCGAAACGAAAAAAGACCTTAGCCTATTACCCTCATAAAAAAAATACGCTCATAAAAAAAAGGTGAAAATCGATTTGTTTTCTAGACCAAATGCTTATGCTAGTATCTTAATCCAACAAAAACGTGTTCTCGACGTAACGCACGTGCACGTGTGTCCGCGATGTCGTCGTATCTATCTTACGAAACGTCTGCCAAATCGTCTCGTCTCTCGACGGCTTGCTATTCTCAATTATTGCAGGATCTCGTCGCTGTTGTGGGTGGAACGATCGGGGCTCTAAGAATACCGGAGAAGTGGCTGCCCGGACAAGTCGACATAGTATTGAATTCTCACAATATAATGCACGTAGTTGTGGTAATGGCTGTATGGTCGATGCACACGGCAACCGTACAAGATCTCATATGGATGATGGATCCTTCGGCTTGCTCGGCAAACGCTTCGCGAGTTCCGGCACGCGACGAGCTCTGACTCGACCTTGACGAAAGAAAAGTAAATCGTCCAATTGATGGCAAAAAAAACACAAAACAAAAAACAAGCAATATAGCGAAGAAAAAAGAAAATGATCGCGAGGAAATGCATGATTATTTGTAAATATTGTTCTTTAAAAGAAAAAAGAAACCACAAAACGAAGGAGGGAAAAAAAAAGGAAAACGAAGAAGATCGTCGAGAGAATATATTTCCTCGGAGTAACGGGAATAATGAAGAGTGAACCAATGAAGCCATAAGCGCAATACCACACACAACCAACTTCCAGCCTTCGAGCCACGTGGAACTGTGATTCAAAAGCATAGAAGATTGATCTTCGGTGCAATCTGTGATTAAAATTAGGGACAAAAAAATTACAAAGAAACAAAACAAAAAAAATTAAGATGACAAAGAATATACGTGCGGTTGTTATGGGTATCGTGGATGCCTCGTGTTGGCGATTGGATGGGATCCATCGAAGTTATTATTCGTAGATCGTTCGCAATTATAGAGCTACTATTGTCCTAGGAAAAGCGCCCTTAAAGCTGCGTAGAGCGATTTATATTATAATATAAAATGAATCGATAACGTGGAGTGAAGAGAGAGAGGGAGAGTTTGCGAAGTCGAGAGTGGATTGTGTCCCAGTACAAAAGAGAAGCATTTAGATCGACGATTTATCCAACGCGCGTGCATCGTTGTTTTCGGGTGTAAATAAATCGCGATCGACGAGCACCACATTTTAAGCACATCAAAAATATTTATTGTTTATTGTAGAAATGAAAAAAGAAACATTTTTTGCAATAAACGCAATATACACAGAGTTGTGATGTAACGAGGATTTGCGACATTTCCGACAGCACTCGATTTTTGGTGTGCGAGAAGGAAAAAAAGATGAAGGAAATTATATAACAATAATTCGGATTGACGCTTCCACGCTATCGAGGAACCCAATTTAATTTTAGATTAAATAAAGGAAAGAAAAAGAAAAAGAAAAAAACTTTCCCCAAGATAATCGACGATAAAGAAAAAACACTCTTCGAGAATATTCGTCGCTCGCAATCGCTTAGTTATTATGTACAATTAGATTTTAAAAAAGCGCTAGTTACTCGAAGTATTTACAGAGCGCGTAGGCATGTTGCCGATCGGCTGCCGTGTCGACGACAGCCCGATCGCCTTTCGTCTCCCGATCGTTACAGCAATATTTTATACTTCGATAAAAACGTAATAAAAAAAACAACAACCTAGTGCGATATTGCGATCGCTAAAAAAGTCATTATATTACATAGATACGTTCCTTCTCTCTATTTGAATTTCTCGCTAAGAATAATCTTCGATTTCGGCTTCAAGAACTAATAAGAGAAGAAAAAAAAGTAATACAATGTGACTATCGGCGAAGATGAGCTCAGGATTGACCAAAAATCGACGAAATAATAAATAAATCAATTTTCAATCCCACTTACTCCGGTCTCATTTTTTTATAGTTGCCCCCACCGCCTCTCGTCGTCACGTTAATCGATGCATAACGTTAATCAACGAATAACGGCAATATTTACAAATAGTAAATTGAATAAACGCGAGATAAAAGTTTAATCAGGGAGTGGATATATACATTTAGCTATATATATATCTGATTTTTTTTCTTCAGGTAAACGCTGATTGGTGCAGTTATACGCAACAGCATTGAGCTCGACGATCCTTCATCGTTAATTTTCTTTTTAACTTTCCTGCTTCTGGTTGTTGCCAGTTTTGTTTTATTTTTGTTCATAGAACTCGATATTACTGCAACGGTGCTTCGCTTTCTTGGGTGTAGCTCTTGACCCGGCTGAACTTGCAGGGTGGATAACGGCCAATCACGTTCAAGCGCATAGTCGTCTCCTGGCCGTTGTTGTACTTCGTGAATATATTGTATTCGAACCACGACAATTGCGAATTGACTCTTTTGTGATGATTCTGAATCTCGAATCCCTAAGTTGACAATAGAAAGAAAAAGAAAAATAATATTCGTGATTAATAATCGATCATTGACAGCGGAGTGAAGACCGACGATTGAAAGTTTGAACTATCCACTCACTATGTGAAAAGTCTGTTCGCCGCTGTCGTGAACGACCTCCCGCTTCTTTCGTCTGTTCGATGTTATATTTGTACTCTTGACCGCTTGTTTTTTTAATACCAGAGTAACGCAGTTGTCGCGAAGTCTGTAGTGCCCTATGAGAACCGAGGGATTTCGTGGTGAACGATGCTTCAACGCGTTCACGCAACTCTGAGCGTCGTCGGTTGATGTTAACACGAGAACGCGACCCTCGGGAAAGAATCTGCGGACAAACAAAACTTCAATAAAACAATTCCGTATTGAATTGTTAAATCCACAATAATTCGATTCTTAGGTGAGCAACTAATCGAGTACCTGAGATATCTGTAGTACTCAACGAGATGCCAAGGCCGATAGAACTGATCCTGAAAGCTGTTTTCACCGTGACGAATGTACGTTGTTTTGCTGATGTAACATCCGTTGTAACGAAGCCTCGGACGCTGTAGATACATCTCGCGCCACGACGAGTACTTGGGCTCGTAATTGCCACAATTTACTCCCCAAACTCTTACGCAAGCCAATCGCCATATCTCTGGATCACGCGCGGATATGAAAAATCCACGGCATACGCGGGAAAACATCTCCAGCGAGCGTAGGTCGAGCTCAGACGACACGACCCATCTTAGGATGTAGAGAACAATTTCCATCGGCAATTCGGATACGTGCGTCGTCTAAAAAAGAGCAAGCACGTATCTCGTTAATTTTCAATTGTTTTTGTTTTTAAAATCTCAACTTAAAAATCCGCCATCCAAAAATTGTTTTTTTTACGTTCTGCTCGAATCGGGGATAACAGACGCACTGATTTCGGCCGACGATTCTCGACAATTTTGCGAAAAGATCAGCGTCCTCGACGTCGTCGTTTGTCTCGTCGGCGGTGTCGTTTCTATCCTGTCCGAGATTCTCCGCCGCATCGTTTCTATCGTCGTTCTCCAATCTGTCGCGACTCTTCGGCTTCGTAGATTCGTACAGCCTGAATTCTACGTCCGGCACCAATTGAACCGCTCGCTTGTAGAACCGAATGGCTTCGTACAACTGGCCGCTCTGTTCGTGTTCTATGCCTTTGAGAAACAATGTTTTTGCCTGAACAACAAAAATGACAATAAAATTATAATTATATAAGAAATAAGTTTATGCGTCAAACGTGGTTGTACCAGAAAAATAATTTCGAGACTCATCAGTGAGGGAAAATACATAAAACATAGTCTGGGAACGAAAAATTACCCAAATTTCAATTAGCGATTCTCTACAATAAATTTTGCGGTAAATTTTTACTTTCAGTTTTATGAGATATCGAAATTTTTTTGTTACGAAAATAGGTGTAAATTAATTTGCACATGGCTCCCCCAATTATCACAATTTTGCGCATAGCTTTTTGGCTTCCTCCATGATGAAGCCAAAAATCAATCAACGAACTATCTCACGAAGGAAGCTATGCACAAAATTGTATCAGATGGGGAAGCCATGTCCAAATTACTTTGCACCATTTTTTATAAGGTGATATCCGTGTATCATTTTTTTTTGTTATAAATTTCAAGCCCATAAAATCTTAGCCAGGATAATTCAGTGAAAATAGAACTCAATAGAACTAGAAAATGGAATATCGGCCTGTGAAACCGAATGGCTTCGTACGACTAGCTGCACCGTTCATGCTCTATGCCTTTAAGAAACAATGTTTTTGCCTGGAAAATAAAAATTACAATTACATTATTATTTACCCGATTGCGATTACTTGCCTCAATATAGTACGGTACGATAAAAATTTATTTTGCTTTAAAGTGATATTGGTGCATGACATTTTTTTTTACGGTAAATTTCCATACCATAAATCATCGTCAGGATAATTCTGCGATTATAATTTTTACAAAAATAATCACCTTGTTTTCTATGGACGAATTATCTTCGATGTCTCCATCGGTATTGTCAGATTTCTTGCTGTTCTGAATTTTAGAGTACGCGTGCTTGGGCGATACCTCCAATTCTCTTTGCCACTGTTGTCTGAAGGAGGCGAGAGCATCCTCCACCTGGACATGGGAGGAGGAAGAGGATTCTTCCTGATCGTCGCCGCTCTCCGTTCCATCATCGGCCGACCCGCCAGGGTCATTCTGTGGACATATCACAACATTATTGCGTCACCTCCGAGTCTCTCATGTGTAAACAAATCGTTGCTTTTGTTCGACGATCGAACGACATTTTTTCGTTTTGTTTTTCATGAAACATAAGTCGGTGGTACAAAAAAAATAACAACAATATGGTACTCGCGTTCCCAGCTGATTCAAGGACAAGGTCGAAGGGTTCGATTCGTTCGAGGTTATGTTGCCCTACTACGCAGCTCGGGATGTTGCGATGAAAAACAAATTTTTTTCAACCTATCATAATGACAATAAGTTCTCGGCGACGTACCATCGTTCGTCAATTTCGAGCTACTCGTGACTGTCCTTCAGCGCAAGTACTCGCGGTCGGAGAAACGCACGAGAGAGCCGGAAAAGAACTTCGCGAGGTGAATCGCCGCCATCGTTATCGCATACTGACCGCCTGAGAACTACCGTTCGGTTTCAATGGTGGCTGCGAAAACTCGCAGCTGCTCGCGAGCTTCTGCGGTCGCGTTTCAATATTGGCTGCAAGTTGCTGGCAGAGCTTGGAGACTATAAATCCTTTGTTTTTAATATAAACAATTTAAAGACCTGTAAGTCACCCCTAAAGTAACTGCTGTTACTAACAATATCATAGTGTTGGTCGTTTTAATAACTTCACTATAAAAATTAACGCAATTAATTGAATATGTGTAAAGCTAGCCGGGGATAATGTCGAATAGAATTTCATTAAATATTCATTGTTATGCAATTTATTTATTTGTGACCAATCGTTGATTATTTATCCTGAATAATTTACGTTATTCGTAAATGTTAAAAGTGTGCCAGCTATATAGGGGGCATGCTCGGTGTGTCGGCTCGACGTCTGACGTGACAGCGGCAGAGGGGGGGGGGGGGGGTGGCTCGACAGATCGCGGACTCGTCCAGCTGACCGCCGCCATCTTGAATCAGTCGACGCTCCTCGGTCGCAGGGACTGGACCTCAGTGATGCCAGATTGGAGGGATATTTCCCTCGGAGGGAATTTTTTAACACGGTACGAGATAGGAGAGGGAGAAAATGAGTGGGGGAATCTGGCATCACTGCTGGACCTGCGTTCGCCGCTGGTCAATTTCCAATTGTACATTGAACCGCATAATAAGTACGTGCTTGTCGATAAAGATTGTGTATAATACTTCTACCGAGGAGCCCAGGGTGACGTGCAGATGAGCTGCGGAAATGATTCCGCCCCTAATTATCTTTAGTAATTTAAATACAGAATAAAAAGTATTCGACAACGCGATGCGGCATTTCTTTTTATAGTATTCAACGAACCCAGCAATCTTTGTTAATGTACCATAATTCATGTATTTAACGATGTCTCCAATGTTTCTCTCACGTCCTGTTTTTGTGTAAACGTTCGGATGGTTTATTCCGCTCCCATCCCAGCCCATATATTTAGCGGAACGACGTACACGAGCGATTTTTTCCACGCGCCCAGGTAAAGCTGAAGTACCTCGTCGCCGTCCCGAGGGACGATCTCTCGAGACCACGAGGAGAATATCCCGTGGTAGGTAATCGCGAAAACTCCGGAATGAGTGGCTATGAATTATTCCTTAGGCTTTAAGCTGGTCCGTTGCTTCCTATACCGGCTTGGGTGTACTTACTATATATACGATGAAAATTCTTATCCCCGACCTGGACCACCTGGAGCTCAAGTACCCTTGATAACATCCCGTTCAATAATAATTACGAAACATTTTTTTTTTTTATCCAGTCCAATAATTTTTTGTAATAATTACATTCTCTCACAAACCCCTTCACCGCTAAGACGGCAATTTGTTTAATTTAATTATAAGAATATAACGATGATAATAAACTTTCCTGTTTTTGTAAATTTGTAAAGTATTATAAATTGAATTTATATCGTTCGAGCCAACAGAAGTACACGATTAGTAGCCATTGTTCTATATAATTTTACTTTCTATCGTCTTTCCTACAATCGGCATATCAGAGTTCGTTCCATTCACCGGAAGTTTGGTGTGCCGAGTGCACGTGGGCGCAGGATCTCGTCTCAAAAGTCTCGTTTTCGTGGTGTCTCGGGACTTGGCTGGCACTTACCTTGAATTCGTAAATTTGTCGCGGAGATACATACAAGCCAGACTGGGATAACTGCGGGGCCTTACTGGGGCAATTTGTTCGAGTTGCCACAACTTGGCACCTGAACAACGTCGAGTCGTCCAACGACGATGAGAAGGACCGCAGCTCTCGAGGAATGCCGAATCACTGCAGAAATATCTTTCTCCCTTCAACTGCAGCAAAAGAAATCCCGCAAATACTCTTTTTCATCCTTCTCCTAACCCTCGTCTATATATCTATACGTCAATAGCCAGCTGCAAGTGCAACTGGATACTGTAACCCTACTGTGACTCGTCCCCACAGAGAATCCCGGCGCGATAACGTGTCTCTCCTATGCCGGATATTTTGTCGTTCAACGCCCTGCTTAGAAAAAAAAGGAGTGCTAATCTCCCCAAACTCTCCATATTTCCGTCGTCGATTCCATCGTAAAAGAATTTCACCCAGGCCCAAGATAAACTATCTTTTCATCGAGTTATGTTTAATCCAGAAAATAATGTCCCCTCCAACTTGCCACGCGGTGTCGCGTGCAGAGAGAGTGCGAACTTTTCTTTTTGCTGTGTGTACGAACTGGAGGAGAAACTTGGATTAATCATTCCGATGGACGGGAAGGGAGGGCGAAAAGTATGAAGAAAAGTTTTTCTCAACTCCTTGAACCGTCGCGAAACGGAAAGAGGAAAAAGAGATTTCGGTAGGAAGGAAAAGTCGCTTTGCAGTTACGTCCCCCTCCCCCCCGCCCCCGCCCCCGCCCCATTTCCTTCTTGATACCTGTACGATCGCGGGGAATCGAACAATAAAGACAAAAATTAGGCAGTCTTGAATATTTCGACGAAAATATAGAGGCGCGAAAAAATAAACAACGAAACGAAAGTTTGGTGGTAACCCAGATAGAAAAACGGGCCGTGAAACGGGTATCGTACCATTGGAAACGCCACCGTTCCGTCGCCGTAACGTCTTTTGTCCATACGGGAATATACTGAAACATTTTGTAAACTTGTGCTATCCTAAGAGAGCGTTCCTGGGATATTATCAAAGGCCTCGAATCAAGTATAGAGCGAAATCCGAAATTATAATTTTATTTTCGTAATGCGAGTAAACGAAATAAAATAAAAATGCTGACCGGATGTATCCATTTTTTTTTTCGTTTTTTTTCACTTTTTTTATTTGTTGCTGGTTTGAGATAAATTCGAGATGAGTACAAAAATTAATGAAGCGTTGCCGTTTGCCAGATAAGGGTATGAGAAAACGGGGCCCACAGGCGCCTGCGCATAGCAGTGTGTCGTTCAGTCGCTGACCACCAGCGTGTTTCACGGCGCGTCGACGTCTATTCCCCGCCATCTTGGACGTCCGTACGCAGCAAAACTTCGAAGCTCCGAATATTTCCAACCATATTCTCCGATGAAAATGCGTCCCGAGTGTAAAAAGTGTCTTCCACTGTTCCTCTAGGCTTCCGTAACCGATGGAAGAAAAATTGAGGTATGTTTTTTCAGGTAATTCGATGCAAATTCCTTTATGACAAATGACGCCAGAGACACACGCCACGAGGTTGTGATTGCGACGCGACATGCAAATGTTTTTCGGTGTTTTTCCGCATATTTATCATTCTTATTGCGCGAATATTATTGAATCCGGGTGTTATATTTCGTACAATTCAATGCTCTGTTGTATTTAATTTTTAAGTGAAAAAATTGAGAAACCCTTGCCGATTGCCAAATAAGGCATGAAAAAGCAGGGCCCATAGACGCCTGCGCATACTAGTGTTACTAAACCCGGCCGGTGACCAGCAGCGCTCCGCGGCGTGTCGAGATTAATACGCCGCCATGCTTGACGCGTACAGGCAGCAAAGTTTCATCGCTCCGCGTATTTCTCCCTCGTTTTCCTGTAAAATCTACTCCCGCGCGAAAAAGTGTGTCCATCTGTTCTTTCAGGCTTCCGTAACCGTTGGAAATGAAATTCAAATATGTCTCCAGGTATTTCGAACCAAATTCCTTCATTAAAAATGTCGCCAATGACACACCTTGCCAGACCGTGTTGTCGACGCTGACATCGAAATGTTTTTCGCTCATTTTCAGCACATCAATCAATTTTATTGTCTAATTGTCTTTCCCAGGCGTTCTTTCATACGATAATGTTTTATTCGGTTTTCTTTGTTGCCAAATTGAGATTAACGAGCACTAAGTAGAAAAATTGAGAAATCGTAGTCGCTGTCCAAAAAAGGTTACGAAAAAGCAGTTGCGCAGTCGCCATCTGCGCACAGCCACATCGTTTTCAATTCAAATTTGTGTCGTGGCGTCGTAATTTCGTCCGTTTGGAAAGACGCTTCGAAGGCTTCGATAAACAACGCGAAATTTTGTCGCCGTTACCGCAGTAAAGAGATCCAAATGAAATAATAAAAAATCATGTGTGAACATAATATCACCTAAATTTCCGCGTGAAAGTTTAATCGTTGAGACAAACAGTTTCGAAAATCTCGATCATATACATATATATATATATATATATATATATATATATATATATATATATCCCGTCAGCATCGAAAGGGTTAATCCCTTGGATCATCGTTGCACCTCGTGCGCATCGAAGGATTCATGTTAATCGACTGACTTGCGACATCGGAACATTCGCTTTTTTAGCCCAGCGGGTCGGCTGGGCTTTCTCTGCCGCACCTTGAATGTTCCTCAGAGCTTCACGTTGGGAGACAAACGCCCCGATTGCGCGCGCGTTCGCTCCGCAAAGCTGTGCCGTGGCTGGTCCACATCCTTTTTAACCCTTCTCCGTCATCCCACCGCTTCTCACGTCCTACCGCTTTATATACTACGTGCCTTTATTCCCATTTTTTTTCCTCACCGCGTTATTTATCCTTATACGGTCGTTTTTTTTTCTCCTCCCGCCTCTCTCGACTCTCTTTATAACCGCCTTACCCGCACGTTCCCTATCGTCGTATCGTCCATCGGCTTTTTTAATCGTTTTTTATTGCAATTTATTGCAAGTGGACCGTCCGTCGTCAGGAGCATCTAACCCGACCCATCCCCGTTTTCGTCCGGCAGCACAGTGGCGCCTTCTCGCGAGGGACACAACGCCACCGGGAAGCGTCGTTGCTTGGGTATGGGCGGTTGGGAGAGGTTTCGAGGCTCCTCCGTCAGTCGCGGGTGAAGTGCGTGCGAGAGCAGCGGTCACGAGAGCTGCTGCTTCGAGAACGGCGTGGGTTCGAGTGCGTGGAGTTAGGTCAGTGTCCAATCCTCCTACTCGCGACCAACAAAAAAATAAAAATAAAGAAAAAAAACAAATACTTGTCCTTTATCAGGACCCTGACTGCCTCGCTCGTTTCGCAGCTGACGACTCGTACTTTTACACCTTCGAACACGTATTATTTAACACATGCGTCAACGATACTACATGCATATATAGAGAGGATTTTGGACTCGTCTCACGCGAATCGTCGCGACCTCGAGCCCTTTGACTTTATTTAAAAACAAAAAAATGAAAACATAAATGTAACGGAGAAGGGAAAAGCAAATCGGCACTGCAACTCTCCCGTATCTTTTGAGTTGAGGCGAAATAACGTCGCGTTTACAGTTTTTCGTTTATAAAAGAATTGGGCCGATCGTAGAGGGATTTTTCGATCCGACGACGGATCGGCGCCGGGTTAAAAGAAAAAAATGTACAACATAAAATTTTTTTTTTTAGTTAGCTGGATAAACAGTCGTTTGTTTGTATTGTCTCGTGGGAACGAAAACCCCACTGTTCGCGTAGACAGGACGGAGATGCGACGTTACGAACGAGGCGAGATCGACATTGTAATGAAATTTTTTTTTTCTTTCGGCGACGAGCAGACGACGGGTTAGATTTAATTGGAAAAAAATTCCTTTTCATCGCCGTGCACACTGCGCGAGGGAAGTTTCGCGCGATTATTATTATGACAGTGCGTTTGTTAGCCAAGGGCGCTAGCTCGGGCATGCAAAGCGGACAATGACACCATTGTGACTGCCGATATAGAGATAAAGGATGCAGTGAAATAGAATTATAACGGCGGAGAGAAAATAAATGAAAAAAAATTGGTCAAACGAATCATACAGGAAATTAACGTATAGTAAAAATTAACCAAAATTGAATCTGTAAAAAAGAAAAACATAAAAGTTATTGATAAAAAATTAAAAATTGAGGAAAGGTTAATCGAAGTGATAGACGAAAAAATTACATCACAGCAATGATAATTTTTTATTCTCTAATAAATGTCCCAAGGGTACAAAAGGGTCAAAGGTCGACTATTGTGGTAATTCAATTTTCGATTAATTCGTCTCGCCAATTCTAGGGCGAACGAGCGTCGCGAAGACAAAAGTATTCTTAAAAATGGAAAATTTTATGATAGCCGAAAAAAATACGAAAAAATATGTTACAAAAATGACTTTTTTTTAGATAATAAATATCGGAAGGGTAGAAAAGGTTCGTCGGAGGGTCAAAGGTTGACTGCCGTGGTTATTTGATTTTCGATAATTCGTCTCGCGAATTTATTCTATGGCGAGCGGGCGGCGGGAAGGAAGCGGGACTTGCACTAATCGAGAAGCCGATGCACCGTTGAATCTCGTCGTCGGTGAGTCGGCAAATCGATCAGTCGGTCGACGAGACGATACTCGTGCGGCCGATGTATACGCGGACTCCTGTGATATACAACGCCCTGGCACTGCGCTTAATGCACGCGCGTCGAGCGAGTACGCGCTTCGGTCCGGTTAGAGACGCCTGCTTTTGGCTGGAATGACAACGCGGTGCTTCTACTTGAAATACGAGTCCGTTCGGTCGCGCTCTCCGGCGTTGGATCCTCCGTCCGAATAATCTCGGATTCGTCGCGCGCTGGACTAACCGAGCGCTTTGAGGATCCGCGTGAATTATCGCAAGACACTCACGCGTGCGCTCGTGAGTTCCGATTAGTCTCACCCGGTTCGGCGTGTCCCAAGCGTGAGGAGGGACAATGGGCTTTGACGCTGCGGCGAATCGGTAGACTATACCGTCAAAGACAACCCATGGAAGGTGTCGTCGGAGAACCGCACTTATGGTTCGTTTAGTTTCGGGACAAAATAAGTTATCGGAATTTATTAAGCTTTAATTAGATTTCGATTGTGACCACCGTTCGAGTAATTGCCAAAAAATCTTCTTATAGATGCGATTTCATAAATGGTAAATCGCCTCTATTACAAGAATTTTCGGGCATTATTCGAACAGTAATAATAATGAGAAACTAATAAAATTACCAAAAACTTCTTTTGCCTGAGAACAAAACAATATCGTGGATCGTCCTCGTGCATTCTGCAAAATGGGCTTTGACGCTGCGGTGAATTGATGGTCTATACCGTCAAAGTAAACTCGTGAAAGGTCGCATCGGAGAATCGCGTTTCTATTTCTTTCGGTTCAAGGACAAAACAGAAGTTATCGGCATTTACGGTTGAGTGTTCATAGATTTGGAAGCTTTAATTCGTTTCTGATTATAATTACCGTTTGCGTAACGTCCGAAAATTCTTGTCATAGATGCGATTTAATATTTCATTATCAGTAGTAGTAGTGAGTTTATTGCCAATACATAACATGTAACAGTTTTTGCTAATTGTTCATCGACCGCAGCCATTTCAGCCACTTCAGCCACTTAATATTTCATTTCGTGGAAAAAAACAAAGGTATCGCGAATCGTCCTCGTGTGTTTGATTCTGCAAAATTGTTTAACTCATCCGTCTTACAATGAGGAAAAAGAAAATCGATTATTTTCTTCTATGCACAATCAATTAATCGTTCGAATCACGACAAACTCCGACGCTCACTGCTCGCTACTTTACAACTGCGAAAACTTTAGATTCGTTTCTGACTGCAATCAGAGTAAATCTCCCCGAGCCCTCAACCGCGATCCTGGCGGAAATTTTATTTGCGAATCGGGAGTAAAAAACGATATCATCGGTTATCGTACTCGCTCGTTTATAACTGTGAAATTGCACTGAAGCACGTTTTCAGCTATTCGAGAAAGCGAGGCTGCGGAAGTTTATTCTTATCGCTCGTCACTGTCAGACGCGGTCGAATCGGATAACCGTTGGTTTGCCGCAGGATTCAACGTTTCGGCCCAGAGGCAAGGGATAGTTTCAAAATAAAACCGTTGCTCGAGTCTGGAGATCAAAAATAGAAAAATATATACACACACGTACGCGCATGCATGTAAAATTAATTCCGTAGGTAAATTTTACGGTGGATCCCTTTGAGGATTAAAGTATGCGAAACTCGGCAAATTTCATTTGGATTATTTTGCGATAAGAGGGATGAGAATCCTTGTGACGCGGAAAGACCAACTCCGGAGAGCAAGTCGAAGTTACCCTCAAAGCCTTGCCCTTCTAAAACCGTAGATTTTGAGTTGCGTCACGAGTCTCGTAAATTACTTGGTCTATGTGGCTCTTCACTGGCAACGGAATAGACACGGTTCGTCGATTTCGTGAGGTTGGAAACAGTCCACAAGGGGGTTGTACCGGTGCGCTCAGGTGATTCGAGACACAATCCTGCCGTGGCCCTCTCGTCGATCTCCTGCCGTTTCAGTCCGCGCAACTCGGCTCAATTTAGTCAAGTTCTGTCGGTGACTCCGTCGGGCAAACAAACCTTGACGAAGCTTTTCAGATCGAACTTTTTTTTTCAACAGTTTATCCTTCCAATTTATCTCTTCTTTATTCACCCACATTGAAAAAAGTATATGTTGCATATATGGAAAATATATAATATGAAATATATTTGCGATATATGCAATAGGTTTGTGATATATGAAACATACTTCCGCAAATATATGGCTTCGAAGATATAGCAATTTATTCATTTTTTTCACATACGAATCTAAGATTTTCCCGTTACGTTGAAAAAGACGATTTTTTTTTAACGATAGGTGTGAGAAAATGCAGAATACTAAATTTAACAAAAAGTAATTTCTCTTTATGGCGCAAGAGTCGAGCGAGACAGTAGGGCAATTGTTTTTTTTCATCGCTTTTTTCTGGATATTTTGTGACCATCTAATATAATTTATTTGTCCGCAGTTATTGGTGAGTCGGTTTCCGGGCTTGCAGGAAAACGGTGCGTAAATCGGCGAGGGCCTAATCGCTTTGGTGGTTCAAACGTGTTTCGGTTTCACATGCAGTGGGGTTAAAGTCAAGGGCTCCACGATGCCCCCCATTATCGGCGAAACTCTTCGCGTATGGTTACTATCCGCTTTAGTGGTCCACGGTGCCGTCGCCGGTAATCCGGACGCTAAACGACTATACGACGATCTACTTTCGAACTACAACAAACTCGTACGTCCGGTCGTCAATACCTCGGACGTTCTTCGCGTGTGCATCAAGCTCAAACTATCGCAGCTCATTGATGTGGTGAGTAATTCATTGTTATCTTACTAGTAATTACATTATCTTATTTCCATAAAAAATATGTACATTTATCTCAATGAGCCTGAATATATCTGCATAACATCAAATTTCATCATTGTCAAGTCTCTGCTAATGCACTGCTCTAGGAAGAACAAAAAAATTGGTTACTTGTAGAATCCTATTCTCTGAGTGAACTTCGCACGAGCGAAGTTTGTGCGGAACGCAGCCGTTATAAGTCGATGAAATTTAATCTTGTGCAGATCTTCAGGGTCATTTATGTCATTTGGATAGGCAATTTTTTATGAGGCATAGGTGGTCGATGTGGCCCACCCCAATTATCACATTAAGGGCATGTGACACACACGTATCGATGCTCCGATGGTAACAAATCGCTTTCCCTATTTTCTCCGTGATGGTTAATGCTTCGACCAAAATCAAATTAGGTTTTCGTAGTCAATAGATATAAGTATGAAAACCTAATTTGCTTTTGCTCGTCGTATCAATCGTTTTGGAGAAAACAGGGAAGGCGATTTGTTACCTACTGAGTCTGTAACACATGTCCTGAAACGATGATATATGGACTGGGTCATATTCACTGCTCTTACCCTGCATCGATTCTTATTTCTGCAATGCCGTAACCGGCGATTCTTTTCAATCGTAAAAAAAAAGACGAAAAAGTGTTTTTTTCTGAGAAAAAAACATAACGAACGTTGCGCAAGGTTTTTTATGCGGAAATACCAATCGTCCAACGAAATTGGGTCAATATGGCCCACCCCAATTGTCACGTTAAATGATGATACATAGACCGCGCCTCGCCCTACATCAATTCGTATTTCTGCAATGCAGTAACGGGCGATTTTTTTAATGATAGGAAAAAATTAAGATGACAAATGTTTCCCTCTGAGAAAAAAAAAACATTACGAGCGTTTCGCGAGGTTTGACGATACGCGTGAATATGTTTTTACGCGGAAATACCTATCGTCCAACGAAATTGGGTCAATATGGCCCACCCCAATTATCACGTTAGATGATGATTTATGCACCGAGCCATATTCACCACTCTCGCTCTACATTAAGGTATTTCTGCAATGCAATCAACCACCGGTCTTTTTAAATCGTAGAAAAAACTGGTGGCAAAAAAATGTTTCCCTCTGAGAAAGAAAGAATAACGAACTTTTTGCGAGATCTGACGATACGCGTAAATATATTTTTACGCGGAAAGACTGATAGTCCGGTGAAATTGGCATTGAAATTTACTACGTGTCGGGAATTTTATCTCGGAGATGCAAGCGAGCTTCATATAAGTTCAGATGCATTTTGTGTTATTGCTAGAGTTAAATAAACACTTCATTCCACAGACCGTCGGATTCTTTGACGCTTGGCATTAGACGTTAAGTTACTTTTTTTATGAAGTTTCGCGAGGGGTTAACCAGGGTCGAAAGTTTATAGCGCACCAGCGGTTTTCAGTGGTTAATCGTAACATGGGTCGTAATGTACACAGTAAAAGCCGGGTCGTGTGCTCGTACTCTCGTAACATACCGGGACGACAGAGATTCAAACTTTTTCAGAAAATAGAGTCGGATTATCGCAGAGGATTGCGTCAGATAAAAGCAAAGGAGATGTCGTCAGGTTTTGATGTAAAATTTTTATGAACTTTCAAACTTTGAACAAACAAGATCGTAAAAAATGTAATGAGCTTGTGACTCGAAGAAGGTTTTATTATGGAGGTCCACAATAAAACCTCGTTCGAGGCGAAACTTGTTTGTCTTCTCCTCAAAGCGCAATCTGAAAGTTTCTTTTTTCTTTCTCGGAAGCTGACGATTTTTCTTGCCTGGGGGTCCATTTTACCTCGACGATTTTTTTATAGTTGTATTTTAGATAAATGGAATTTTTTGTGTCTCACCGGCAATATCCATATACAGACCTGTAATCCATAAGTCGTACTGTAGAGTTGCTGTATAAAAAAAAATTATACGGTTATTTCCGGTTTACCCCGAAATTACTGTACTATTTTTATATAATTTCGGTCGAAAAGATTTGATCCCTTTTAGCAACATTTCTTTACATATCGGCATCGACTCTTAACTCAAAAAGTTTCTCTTCACTTCCCCTTCATTCTCTTTCGACAACGCAAATGAAGACATCCAGCTTTATTAGGGACATCGAAAAGCGCGACTACTTTGGGTAACCCGCGTTACTGATGCGCTCTGTCCCATGTTATATTGTATACAAATTGTTTGGAGATTTCCGGGTGAATCGGAAGTCACGATACAACTTTTATATAATTTTGTTCGAAAAAATTGTATGCCTTACAGCAACATTTAAAAATTGTTTTGCATCGTCACTTAAGCCCTTAAAACAAGGTGTATCACAGGTGACACACCTCGTTAAATTCAGGCAGAATGGATTAATAACTAACCGATGCATTTGACGCTACATATACAGTGAAATAGGCACGAACATTTCTTGTTCACAAACGTCCACAATTCTTTTCATGTTAATTTTACATAAAAATCTTGTCCATTTTACAAAGATGTCTGTCAATTTTACGAATATTTTTTGTGAAATTAACAACAAAATAATTGTAGACATTTGAGGACAAGAAAGGTTTTTTAAATGTACAAATATTTTTTACTGTGTACTTGCACAAAAAAGTATTCTTCAAAGGGTTAACTTAGAAAGCTTCTCTCAACCTTCTAGCAACATTAAAATTTTTTGGCATCATCACTTAACTTAAAAAGTTTCTCTCAACCTTGTAGCAGAATTTAAAAAATTGTTTTGCACCATCACTTAACCCTGTGAAGCACGGACTATTACAGGTGACACACCGCTTTGTATTCAGAAAAAAAAATCATTAATAACGGACCTATGCATTTGAAACTTCGTACTTGCAAAAAAAAAAAAAAAAAAATGCCTCGAAGCGTTAACTTCGAAAGCTTCTCCCGATTTTCTCTTCGTTCTCCTTCGACAAAGCAAATGAAAACATCAGCTTTATTAGGGACATTGAAAACCGCGACCACTTAGGGTAAACCGTGCTACCGATGTACTCTGTCCCGTGTTAAACCTATTTCGCCGGAGGGTTGCACTGCCACTGAGCTCACGAACACTCACCGCGTGACCCACAACAGCACGGGGGAGGGCGGAGGGGGGGGGGGTTATGTCCGGGTTGCTTTTTGGTTTCGGCCAGACCGCCAGCAAAGAGCTTCATCTAGCAGGGGTTCTTGTGACGTAGGATTCGCCCTCGTCGCCACGAGGCATTATAACGTCGTCCGAAATTTCCTAAAGCGAGTGCCAAGAGCCCCGGTGCGAAGTCCCAGAGGTCCAATCCACTCATCGAGCATGAAATTCTAGCGATGCGGTCGAGCAAGAGAGTTTCTTGCACTCCTGTCTTCGCCGAGGCGTTACTTTGCCGAAACTTACTATTTTTGTGTCTTGCCCGCTGTGAAATCGAATCGCCAGTTTGCAGCGTTAACAAAGATTTTGGGTCCACAAATGCACGCAATTTTCCTCCCAATAATTTCACCATTATTTTCGTTAGCGCACCGTGTTTTAAACTTGTTAAAAAAAAAGAAACAAAACAAAAATTGGAGACAAAAAAATGTTTTTTAAATGTACTGATATGCGAATGAATATTCAGGCTTTAACATCGCAGACGTTTCATTTAACGTCTCTAAAGAACAAGCATATTCAATCGTTGTGAGCTACGAATGACTCGGGCTCAGCAATTTCGGCGAAACATAAGATATTTTTGTACTTATTGTTATAACTTCTCATAAATTTGTAGCTGTTTATAATCTGTTGAAATTGTATTTCGATTTTATTATATTGCAAACTTCTGTTCGCTAGTTCTCGATTACTGTAACTCTTGTGTCATACGCGCGCTTACGACCGCATTCCCTACTGTTGTCTCTAATATATTCCTATCATTATTTGAAGGAAGAAATTCATCGAATAAAATAAAAAAATGTAATTAAACCTTTCTTAACATCCACTAATTAAACGCTCGGCCTCCACAGGGTCCTCGAGTTGTCGCCGGTCGTTGAAAAATCTCTTCGAGCTTTTCACGATTTCCCGCTGGGCCAATAAAATTGGGAGGTGTACGGAGAAACATGTTGCGGTCGTCTCGGTCAAGCCCGATACGAGCGGAATATCCAGCGGTCAGCAAATATCCCAGCGAAGTCAAACTCCGAGCGAAAGTCGGCGATACTCTGCACGCGAAGTTTCTCGGCCATTATAAACCGCATTCATGGCACTGTATGGAGTACCGAACTAGTACGTACACCGGTAAACCATAACCGTTAGTTATATAACGAGAGGTACCGGAGTGAACCCGATAACTCACCGGATCGCCGGTAGAGAGATAGGATTTACGAGGGCTCCACCCTCCAATAATTTTCCTTCCATATCGACGCATCGAATTGTGCAGTTTCGATGGAGAGCCCGTAGAGAGAGAGTGGAGAGACGATAGCGTCGCGGTGTTTTGCCTGAAATATGTTAGCGGCCATGTTACTCTACCGGCCGTTACTTCTCCCGCGGGGCTTCTCTTTGGCTCCAGGTTCAACGACAGTGTACGTACGTAAAACATACTGGCTGCGCGGGAAGAGCCCGCCCTGAATGCAGAAGGGGAAGTGTATCCGCGGCACAGCGATTCTCACGCCCCGAAGCGAAAACTCGATCGATCCTGGCTTGCCACCCTTCGATGCTACAGAGAGCACCAAGAAGCACGAGGTAGGGGCACGCGGTGGACTCACGCCGCAAGCCCTTCTGCTTGCGATGTAAACAGAGCTTTATATCTATATAGGGAAAAGCCTTCGAGCGGGGCGATATCCAGATAAGATAACGCCTCTCGGAGTTGTCGCGGAGAAATGCTCTTGCACCTCTTGCTATCGCAAAGGGGGTGCAAGAAAGTTTAGGTATATATCAAGCGGATTGTTAACCGTAGGGTGTCCCCGTGCGTTTTTGACTGAACGGTCCATCCGTTGCTTTATGGATTTGTTTTTACAAGAGATCGGTCAGAGTGTCGCCTAATAAGACTGGTACGTGAAGGCGTTTGTGTGATATCTTCGGAGGGATTTGTACGCGGCAATCAGTTGCCTGCTCCAATCTTTATTTTACTCTTGGCTATCGAGCCAAGAGAATAATTTACATCTCGTTGTTTAATGCGGTGACCGATGAGAACATTTATTTCTTTAACGCGCTACGGCTTCGGAACGGTTTACTTTTGGGTTCTTCTTTTCTTGGGTTATAATGAAGGGAGTGAATCTTAACGTTTCGACCCTGGTCTGGGTCGAATATTCAGAATGTTGTTTATTTTTCTCTGTAGTTACATTGCCAATTGGCGAACGGGTCGACTAACTTCCGTACGTGAACAAGTTTGTGTGATATCTTCGGGAGGATTTGTACGCGGCAATGAATTGCCTGCTTTAATCTTTATTTTAATCTTGGTTCAATATTTTATTTGGCAACTTGAGTCGGAAGTTAACATTTTTTTTTAATTGGTCATTAACGGCCTTGAATTATTCTCCAGCCGACGCTACTAGTAGATGTAAATTATCTTGATTGCCAATTAATGAGTACCTCGTTCGGCCTGAATTCTCGAGTAGGGGAGACTGGGGCAAAATGAGGAGGCTGCAAATTACAGGCACGGGGTAAGATGGGGTACTAAATTATTTTTTTATTAATTTTTTTAGAAAAAGTCGATGGCACGCTCGAGGAGACTGGGGTAAAACGGGGACTCCGCGCATAATGCGGGTGGTCTTTCTTACTTGTACCGAACGTGGATTTCGATTGATAAACAAGTTTAACTAAAAGGGAGTTCTTGGCAAGAATTCTCTTGACAAAAGATTCCATCAATCGCATATAAATAAATAAATAAATAAATAAATATATATACAACACGCTTATAATTTGAAGCATGCCATGAAAATTTCGAGCACGGAATTTTTGAAAAACCTCTCTATCGGAATGCTAGAAAATACCTTACAAAAATATATTGTCGATGCTTTTTTTAGCCTAGTCGACGCCGGATTTTTTAGAGCAATTTTTTTGGGTGAACACTTTTTATTCGAACTCAAGGAGGCTCCTTGAAAGATCATTCGTTCTCCTACAGACTACACGACGCGGGGTTTGCAGCGTCAACTATTCTAGCATGGCAAAAAAAAACATTTACAGATAAAACAATAACAATAACGATAGTGACGTTACGAACGAATTTGAGGTGATTGGAAGCCAGGGAGTGTAGCAGTTACAGGTATTCGCCCGGACGCTTCCCGACTGGTAACCATTGGCTCCGAATAGGAACTTTTTACGGCCAATTCGACACAAATCCAATCTTCTGCCGTATCGACACACTCGCCAAGCCTACACATGTGTGTGTACATATATCTATATATATCGCGTGACTACAATCAGACGGGCGTGTTTTCCATCTACGAGCGTGTATAAAATACGCCCTTCTGATTTTACTCACGAGTTATATGTCCGTGAATTTACTGTATTGTGAAGACGAGATCGATGGTAAGCCGGAAAACGTAACCGGCTGGATATGGGCTTTGAAAGCTCATGTGTCCCACTGGACCGCGATAATACCTTTTTATACGAAAAAAAATATATATATATATATAGATACACGTATATAAGAAGAGAATTTTACGATACCAGCGGAGACAGCACGGATGAGACGAATATAAGATGAATTCCTACCGGTGCTCAATCTTTTTCTTACTCTTCTTCTTCTTCGTCTTCTCTTCTCTTCTTCTTCGTTCTCGTCGAGCTTTCCCCGAGAAACGTTTTTCCCCTCTCAATTTCATATCGCTCTCTCACTCCATCGCCGACTGTCGCACGGTCCTCGACTCTTTCCTGACACTTCTCTCTTCACGTGGCTCCCACCATTTTCGTGGGAAAATTATTCTTCGAGGTCTTAGCTTTGGAGAAAAACGTTGATGCGTCTGCTAAGGTTTTTTCCACCTCCCATCTCGGTCTTCGCACCGGTCGGAAAATTTATTCGACAGTGTTTTCCCTCCATTTCACTCCACGTTCTTTAGTTTTTTTTTGTGTTGTATATTTTTTTTTTTATTTCTTTTTGTCACTCTGTTCACTCGAGAGATTTAAGCTCGAGTTCTTTCGCGACGCCGATCGTGGATGGAAATAATGCAAATCGTACGCGAGCCTAAGATGTTCAACGACTGCGCGGGGGAGAATGGGTTGAAAGTACTTCTCGCACCGGACAGCTGGTAGACAATTTCATAAACGAATGTGGAAACGTCAGCGTGCACTGTAGCATCCCGCAGAGTAACGGTAAATGGCTGGACCAGAGGCGAGCGAGCGAACGAACGAACCAGCCAGAACTAACCCTTCCGCAAATCAGTTTTCACTTTGTCAGCAGTTTTAAACGTACGAAATTCGCCGAGTACAAATTCGAACTGTCTGCCGCTGAGCCCGGGGGAGAGAGAAAAAAAAAACGTGACTCGTATCTCACCAGTCGCGCATCGTTAAATTGTATTTTTGTCCTTCTATCCGGGTTTCTATCCAGCTACGCGACGATGGATTCGCTAAATTGCTGGACCGAAAAAAACCGAATTTTCCCTTGTGCCGTGCACAACGACATGGAACTGACAACAATGTTCATGCCGATGCGCCATGTGCTACTCAAATGGACGGTGAAAAATCTAGATTTATTTCGGGCTCGAAAGGAGCTGAGAAGTCATTTATAGAAACTTATTGGATACGCGGGGTCATTTTTAACTGGCGAAATAATTTTAGCCAGTTGAACATGACGAATCAATAAGTGTTCGTGACCTTATTTATGATTTGTGAGAAAAATTAGGTTGACAATCAATACGTATTACAAGAATCTGGCGTACCCGATACTTAAAAAAAAATGCATTAAGTACGGTACATTTTTGTAATATTCATTGATTGAAATCTTTTTTTATAATTTATTATTATTATTATTTTATAAGAAACCCCCGCTGTCATCTCAAAATTCAATCTTCACATATCGTTCCTGACAATTTCGAGTGACTTTCACCCAGTGGGTTAGGAAACAGCGGAAACATAAAAAAAATAAAAATAACAAAAGTAAAAAATAATGCTTTCATAGGGTGTTTCCCGGGGTTGCAGGTACCTCAGCAAACACTCTGGTCCGCTACCCTCATTCAGGCAGAGACCCTCATTAGGATCCGATAACGCAGCACCCTTGAAGAACCGAGTACCATTGGAAGGGCTATTCGCACGAATGCTTCATCCCTCCCAGCCTTCCTCTCCCTATCTCTCCGAATTTCAATGGGAATGTAGCTGAGATGATCATGGAATCCAAAACATCTGCGGCATTGTAGCTAGGCTATCCACTGCCGAATCGATATCGGTTACACTCGCCAAAGATCCCGGGCTCTCAGCCACATCGGATGTCGGACTATTTAGAGTAGCAGCAGAATTCAACCTCACCGCTCGACATCTATATTATGCAATAGAATTTACTATAAATAGTTCAGCGGGACTTTTGATAATTCATACACCTTCGTTAGTTCAATTCGCAAATAAGTGAAGCACGTCTACGAGCCACGTCGGTTCCGAATTAACATGCGTTCACCTAAAATTAGGAAAGCAAACTTTTTTTATCGCTCTCGAGATTACTGAAAAAAATCGACTTTTAAAGAAGTGAAGATTCTTTTTTACTAGCGAGGAAAAAATTAGGGACAATAATGAAAGGGAAAAAATCAAGTTGATGGCAATCCGGAAATATTTTCCGAGTCCACATTTTTTTAGTAGCGTCCGGTGGAAGTTGAACACTATTTGTACAATCCATTTTCCTCTGCGAATAGAGTATCAATAGAAAATTAAAAATCCAGCTGTTATCTGAAGCTTTAAGAAATAGTCATTTGCGATACAAGTGCGGTAAAGCGAACTTTATACGCACGCTGTGAAGTGAGTCACGCGAGTCACAGGAGCCGAGGGCGAATGAGAGCGACTCACTTAACAGTCCACCCACGATGTTTGCTACACCACACTAGTGCGAGAAGCGTGCCCAAAGTTCAAGAAGCGTGCGTAAAGTACTAGAAGCGTGCGTAAAGTAAAATCGGCCCGATGTGCCCATGCGCCGAGTATTTTTAGTCCAGTTGGCTGTAAAGCGTCACTCACGCCACTCTTGGTTGGCTCGAAAGGTAGCACTTTTCATGCATGAGTTACATGAAATATCTTCCCACTGTATCGGCATAGTTCATAGTAAATTTCTCAACTTCTGCGCCACTCTAGAGTATGGAAGAGCGATACTCGAATCGGATTTAAAGCGAGTCTCCTGACACATCCGTCTCCCTCTTATTGTTGGTCTAGCACGTGCACACCTCTGTGTGGTACAACTACGTCGCGACATATAGATAGTTCGGTACGTCTTCGCTCCTCAGGAACTTCGTCGATACATTTGAATATAACGTTTCCCGTCTGTTGGCGTTGTGCATTATGCAAAACAGTCGTGATTGTACGGGAGGCAGACACAGTCCTCTTGTATTGGTTCCTGCCTCGCTCCTTTCCTTCTCGCCGCTCGCTCATCGTCTTCGACACTACGACCTACCTCGACTTGGCGCACTCTCAACCCTCCCTCTATATATGTACACAGAGATCCGCGTAGAAACGTAGTTTGCATAGGTATTGAACGACTCGAATATCACCGTGGCACACAACTTGAACTCGTGTGCATTGCGAATGCTCTGTAGAATCTTTATTCATTGACTGCAGACCGGATCAAGACTACTTTACGCACCCGATCTTGCAGCCTTCGTAGGGAAAATTATGGAATTCATCAAAGGTCTCTGGAGATTTTTAAAAATTATAGTTAGATTGAAGGCAAATGGCCTTAATGACAAATCTTTAAAGAAAAATAATATAAAAATCAGAATCCGATTCTAATAAGGCACTAAATGTGTTTTTTAAAAACGATTTAATAATTCTTCGTAAAAATGTAGAAATCTGCTAAAATTCTATAAAGCACATGCCTATTAGTGCAAATCTATTAAGTACAATTTTTCATAAAAGTAAACGGTAATCGTTTGTCGTTTTACTTTCAAACTGTGTCAAGTCGCTTGTTCTGTTTCTTTTGAAGCTTACTTTTTTCGTTTCGTTCTTCTCGGTAGACAAACAATGAAATTATAATGCAAATATTTAATCAGACTTAGCAAGTGGGTATCCGCAGTGTTCAGCTGCATCTACGATATGCGCAGCGATGAATCTACTTGCCGACACCACGTATGCTCCGATCGTACGTTCCGCTGCGTTTCGGCGCTGCCCTGTGCTATGTGGTTTTACTGCTCCGTCGTCCAGTCTAGCTGTAATATTATCGCGGAACAGTATGAGTTCCATGTATGTACACTTGTGCATACACACACAGTCCACATAGTTTTGTTCGGGATCTGCACGTACAACTGTATTGTACGTACTACCATCCAGCTAGATGGAGAACGAGAGTGAGGGTGTAGGAGGAGGGGGTTGGGGGGGGGGGCTATTTATGGATGGTGTGTGCGTACCGTGGCTCTGTGCACCACTGGCATTGTCGAGACGATTCATCATAAGCTCGCGGAGCGGCTTTATGCTCGACCCTTGGAACGACATATAACACGTGGAACACACGGAGGAGATGCCGAGAACGTATTGTAAAAGCGAGCCACCATCAGCCTCGAGGACTCTTAAATGCGATAGTAGGAAACGAGGATGTTGCCGACAGGAAAGGAAAACCCTGTTTGAATTCGTTTCGCTACAGTTGGAAAATAAAAATAAATTGTAAATAAAAAAATAGTCAATAACTATATATATATATATATAGGTATATATATATACACGCACACACATACACACACATATGTCGCTCTCGAGAATATAAAAAGATTCCGCCGTCGCAGGCGTGTTCAAGAATCGAGAAGGCCGGGGCCAAGTGAAGCACTTTGATCAGGGTCAAATGAAATATTTTGACCAGAGTCAAATGAAACACTTCGATCAGGGTCAAATTAAACACTCTGACAAGGGTCAAATAAGTCTATTTGTATTTTATATATATCAATTCTAAGTCAGTTTATTGGGGGGGGGGGGGGGGGGGGCTGAAATATTTTGTCTCCTTGGGTGGCTTCCCAGTCTTAAATATTGTAAGTCCTTTTAGAGAGAGGGAGACCGAGGAGGAAGGGTTTGGATCGCGGCGGGACTGATGTGTTCTTCTAGTTTCGTGTATCAATTAGTTTACGAAAAATACTATGTCCTTTGGGACCCCTGGATTTGATTATTTTAAGTCACTATTCTAAGTAAGTTTTGGGGACAGTAAAACGAAACGATCCGCCCGAAGCCCCAGTATACACAAATACTTTTTAGTTATCTTTTCGAAATAAATTGAACGGAAATGAAATGGAAAAAAAAAATGGTGTGCGACAATGTTCACTCGTCTAGGCACCGAATACGTTAACTGACATTTTAACGCTGCGAGGAAAGAGCTCGAACGCACTGGTGAACTCTCACTCTACCGTAAAGTCTAAAGCTTCGCATTACTCGAAGCTCGCGCGGGTGGCTGAAATTGCGGTTACAGTGGCTGCCGTGGTTCTCTCCTCACTCTTTTTCGCTTTCCCTCTTTCTCTCTCACGCAACCTTGCATTTCGGCCTTCCATGCCCCGACTGCACCGGTCGCGGATTCAACTGTCAGACGCACGTACCACACGCGAACTCGCGCGAAACGAGACTCCCTCGCGTAAGGGTGCGGCGCCGGAACGAGAGAAACGGAAAGGGCGGGGGCTTCAAGTTGTATAAGGCTTAGCGTGCTTCCCTCCTAAACTTTCGAACCCGTGATGACTTCTTTCATCTTTCATCGACCCTACTTTCTTTTTTTTCATTCAGGGGGAATAAACATTATTTTGGTGGAATATATTTTTCGAGATTTTTATTTTATGTATACGTGCTCAGAATTTTTGAAAATATTGAAAAAAGTTATGTTCATGAAAAATATACCGTTCGATAAATGAATGGTTGGCTCTGAGCTTGCCAAGAATACATAAAATGATTTAGTTTTTATACCATTTTTTTTAACGACCGTCTTACTCTTAACTTTAACGAACGCCTGTCTGTAGAGCGAAAACCTGATGGATAACTGAAAATAAATAAAATATTGAAAAATCAGAAAAAAGTCGTCACTCAGTTTTTTGAAATCATGGATACTAAAAAATATCAAGGCGATCCTTTCTTTTAGTGGAGTCTTTGGCATCGAGTCGAGTAAATTTTATTTCTATTTCTATGCTACGAAAAAAAGGAAATCGCTGTAAAACTTGTATCGATCAACGAGGGCGAAATGCAAATCACCAGTCATGATTTTACATGTGAATGGGCGATCGGGATTAATGTGCCAATCCGGAGGTTTTTATTATCGACCTGGAATTTTTGATAACCACTAACGCCAAACTGTCGAAACCGGTGAGAATAATGATTTTTTTTTATACAGTTTTTCTCGCCACCCGTTAAAACGTTCCTGTCCGATATTATCGACTCGATGCCCGGTTTTTCCGTTGTTCCGTCAATTTATGAATAAAGGAAAACGCCCTTGTGCGCGCGGTCTGCGCATTTTTATGCGCATCGCGGATAGGCATTTTCACATTTGCATTGTATTGTTTCGTGGGCGATGACTATAGATAGGGTAGGCATAAATCTGTAGCCCGGGCTTCGCGCGCACACTGTTCACCGGTGCGCGTGTGCGTGTGCGTTACAAATGACGCCCAACCCTCGTCACCATCGTAGACTTTTTTATATTATTTTTTAACCCAAAATAAAGATTTTTTTTTTTTTTATTGTACTTCAATAAATTGTTTTCTGTCGGGAAAAAACTTGGTTATTTATTGGGGGGAAGTATTTGCGTAAAGCTGCGGAGAGTTTTGCCGCAGAAAAATGTTCGCGGTTCGGTAGAGAGAATGAGCCGTTTCTCAGAAAAGTATAAATAACGATAGCGACTTTTTAGGCCACGTCGTCCGAATGAGCAACGGTTATGGTAAAAGTTTCACCCTCACCTCTTCCAACCCTGCCGTGTGTAACGCGTATTACGAGCGGGGGAGAGTCCCCGGCAACAACCATAACACAAGCGTGCTCACGGTCTATTCCGCGTTTCCGGAAATGCAACCGATTTGTCAGAGCCCGCGGCGAACATAGTGCGCTCCCGGTGAAACTTCATTTCTACGCGAAACTGAGAACAGTCGAGGAGGGTCTCTTGAAAGCGGCGAGTTATTTTGCTGATGGCCGTATGCGGTGGTAGGCTCTATTCACGAATGAGATAATAAATCGACCGAGGTAAACGGGGGGGGGGGAGGGGAATAATAATAATACAGTAGAACCCCGATGAACCCTTCTAATACACTCGGGGTCCGCTGCAGCCTAACATCATCTTGCGAAAAAATGAGATTTTTCACGACTTCACTCGTTTCCGTGCATTTTTGAAAACCTTACATTTTTTTGTGCTACACATCTAAGAAAAATTACCATAGCAAATAGTAGTACGGCTACAGGGCGCCACCTATGGCAGAAAGTCTCAGATTTCTAAGAATTTTTACCATAATATCTAAGAAAAATTCTTATAAACCCGGTACTTCCTACCATAGGTGATGCCCTAACGCCCTACTACTATGTGCTCTGGTAATATCTCTCAAGCGATATAGTAATTTTTACTAGATCCTTCTCTCAGTATACAAAAAAATGTAATTCTATGGCATACTATATAGTTTAAGCTGCATTTTAGTTTTTGTTCTATTCAAATCGGACAAAAAGTTTTCTCGCGGCAAGCATTCAAAAATCGATGGAGGCCGCTGAAGCCCTTGTGTGCGGCGCGGAAGTTTCCAGACGTGTGTATTAGAAGGATTAACCGAGATGCTTGGCACCACAGAATCGGCGATTAATCGGAATACCGGTTAATCCGAACTAGACAGCGGGAGTATTTAAGTCAATAATGGCCAAAGCTACAACTTTATTTTTACAATGACATTTGTTACAACTTGCACTTAATTGTTAAACAGTGTGAACTGGAATGTAAAGCTTTGGATATTTTGTTTTCATCAATAGTGCATAACCTAGTCTTTTTTTGGAAGTACTCAGTGACTTTGGTTTGCTACGCGAATGACAAAAAAAACCTCCGAAGACGCGCGGGTAATCCGCTTGCCGGTTAATCCGTGCCCGATCAATCGGGATTTTACTGGAAATGTTTTTAGTTTCCTGTAGATGAGTTCAAGTTCCACGGCATAAATCCGCGTGGATTGGCGTTGAAACGCCGAGCGTAGGCGCATTAACCGTGTACACCGATGGCTTTTTCGATGACAATCTAAACACCAAAACGTTCGAAAGCGGTGCGGTGCGACTTTACGAGAACCCTCCTTACGAGCGAAACTGCATGTTTATAAAAATTGCTGATCCGAGCTTCCAGATCATGCTCACTAAAGATCGCAGGCTGAATCCAGAATACAACGATTCTGTATTCACAAGTCTCGCCGTGATCTTCCCAACGAACCCTGAATAATTGCCAACAGTTCCGCCCTCCGCGTATCCAACGAATCTTTCATGAAGCATCCATGACCGAATGCCCGAACAACCGCTCATCCTTATCCAACTCGGAAGAAACTTGCGGAGGTTTCACACGCCCGCGTTCCGTAACCGAGTTACGCGACGGGGATTCCCCCGCGGTGACATCCGCGTTCGTCGGCTCGGTGGGTTGATTTACAAATAGAATTAAATTTCCTCGTCCACCGTTTAAATACCGGATCCCGTAAAAGTTCCGCCGGCGCACACAGGTGGAATCCGTGTGTGCGCTTGTGTGCCAACCCGAGAGAAAAGTATGTAGAGGGTGCGTCACTCAAGATTGACGACACATAGAATTTTCCGTTGCAAGTCCACAAAGCCACCTCCAATCTGCACATTGACGGCTACGTTGAAAAATGTTTTCTCAACCCCCCCTCAGGATCATATCGTAAAATCCAACATGTCGTATTAAATCTTTGCCGACAAAGGCTTGTGTCTCGTGAAATACGATAACCGGGTAAAAAATAGGCGACCCAAGATATAATATATAGGTGTTTGCTCGTCGCCCTTTCTCCGAAACATCGGTAAGACATGTAGTCGATGTCGAAGGGATTTCAGCTGAAGCTGGGTTCTTCGGAAAGGGCTCGTTTCCTTGGGCAGGGAAGATTAGACCCGCACCCTGGCTGTGTGTATGTATGTGGGTCGGCGGGTGCGTCTGAGTCGGAGTCAAGTAACGGTGAATTCAGCTTACACCCACAAGTCTCCACAACCCTCGTCGAGCGTCGTAGACGCTGTCGTCGCTTTTACGTTGCGAGTCGCCATTAAAATGTCGTTAAATATTAGCAAGCCAAGCAGGCAAGCAAGGACGCGCTGGCTATGCAGAAATATACGTGCCAGGTGGCTCGGCGGGCTCGCTCGAAATCTTTGCCATACACGCAGCGAAAAAATGAAAGAAAAAGTAGAGAAATAAAATAAAAGGTTAGCAATAGAAAGTTGAGAAAATAAATTTATGATATTACTTTGCTGAATCGTGCATCGACAGAAGTTGCAGAGTTTAATGGTCTATAAGGGCGGCATGCTGTAACTGCTTGTCGTCGGAGCAAACGAACGAGCTGTTCATTATGCTGCTAACGGCATTACGATCTTTCGTTAATTGACCGGTCATCTCCGCGACCCTTTCGATTCGCGCCCTCCTCCAAATCGTCGAGCCGTTAATTGTGTCTCTATAGCGCGGCGAAACAATAAGCCAACCTCCGGTGCGACCTTGTTGGGCAACGGGACTAATTGCCCGCTTGGCTAATTGCTCGAGTATTAACCCGTCACAGCCTGGCAGGCAAGGGGCTGTTATTATGACGAACGTGGCGAAAGGGTTTTCGTGAACCCGTTTAGGTTCTCGTTAATTATTTTACGCATTCACGATGTTAACTGCCTCTCGATCGCTTCGCGGCTGAATAATCGAGGGGTGGTTACGGGACGAAAATAACGGTGGACATTTTTCAGCGTTACGTCAGGCCATGACAAAGACCCGATGTAACGGTCTGCAATTTTTCTGAGAATTATTATTTTTAATCATTAACCGTCGAGAGATTTTTGGATCTAATTTCGATTAATTTTGCGTCCTCGTAGGGGAAGCTTTGTTGGGAAGTTTTTTTTTTGAGACTTTAATGAAAACGTGTTTAGAATGTCGCGAAACATCGAAAAACCACACTGAGAAAAATGTCTGGATGTGTTTGCATGAATCAGTCGCAAGAAAATCAAACCGCTATAACTCGATAACCACACCTTATGTGTGGTTAATAGTTAATGTTTCTTTAAATTTTCGTTAAAAAAATTGCAGTTGTTTTTATTGTACGCGATTTTTAATTTCTTAAATAATGTCTGTTCAAGCTCTAATCTTACACCTTTTTTGCTTCCTCATAGAGGAAGCTTTGTGATGGTGAAAAAAAAAATTTTCGAGATTTTAATGAAAACGTGTTCAGAATGTTCCAAAACATCGAAAAATCACATTTAGAAAAAATGTCCGGATGTATGTGTGTGTGTGTGTGTGTGTGTGTGTGTGTGTGTGTGTGTGTGTGTGTGTGTGTGTGTGAATCAGACGCGAAAAATTCAAATGGCTATATCTCGGGTACGCCTCCACCGATCAGGCTGAAATTTTGCACACAGCTTGTGTGGTTAACAGTCAATGTTTCTGCCAAATTTCATCCAAAAATGTTTAGTTGTTTTTTTTGTACGCCATTTTTAATTTCTTCGAAAAAGTCTGTGCGCACCGTAGCGCTCGCAATTTGTTAGCTATCGGGCTACAAACGCGTACACAGATGGAATATGATCACCCGATGATCCCATTAAAATTTCAAGAAAATCGATCGAGCCGTTTAAATTTTATGTCATTTTGAATTTTTTGAATTTTATGAAATTTTTTTTTTTTTTTCAAGACGCATTTTTCCGTATTTAATATTGATCTATGAATAAAAAAAGTGTCAGATTCGTGATCAGCGTGAAAAAATACTTTTAATACAATCCCGGAGTGACGGCTAACGAAAAAGTTTATTGGGCATTTTTATAGCTAAAATTTCAAAAAAGAGTGATTTTGGGTATTTTCAAACAGCAATTTCGTTGCTTCCCGATGAATACTCTATGATACTCTATGTATTTTTTCGTCTGGAGTACAGATTCGACAGCCGTTTTGACCAAAAGCGTAAGGTTGGTTTTTAACCTGAGGCGGCCATCAGTTTTGCTTAAAATTTAAATACGACGTTGATATTGATAAAGCTGAAAATTGAAATTTTCATATCGCTTCCTCATAAAAGTTGAAAGTTGAACGTTGAAAGTTGAAAGTTGAAATTTTTATATCACTTTCTCATAATGGCCCTTTATTCGCTAAGCTTCCTCTATGAGGAAGCCAAAAATATAGTAAATGCTTTCTCATAGAAGGAGCTTTGCGAATAAAGGGCCATTATGAGAAAGTGATATAAAAATTTCAACTTTCAACTTTCAACGTTCAACTTTCAACTTTTATGAGGAAGCGATATGAAAATTTCAATTTTCAGCTTTTTTTTAGCTCATCTGGCTAAAAACGTGTACACAAATGGAATATGATCGCTGGATGGTCCCTACTAAATTTGGGAAGAATCGACCGCACCGTTCAAATTTCATGTCACTGAATTTTTTGAATTTCATGAAAAATTAGCACTATATTTTAGACGCAATTTTTCGTATCAAGTATTCATCTACGATTAAAATAAGTGACACATTGGTGATCAACGTGGAAAAATGCATTAAACACAGTTCTGTATGCATTGAACACAGTTTCTGATGAAGAAAGTTTTTCAGGGAAATTTTCCAGCCAATATTGCAAAAAATGAGGCATTTTGCTTATTTTTATATAGCGATTTTTACCTTTCCCGATGGCATCGCGGAGAAGCCCGGGTGTCTATCACGTTCCACGGCAAGGTGATTGACATGACGAGGTTCTTTTTGTTTTTAACGTCAGAGTGCAAATTTCAAGCGGAGCCACAGTGGCTCGCGTCGTTTCAATTCCGACCGTAAAAACGAACTCACTTTTTTATTATTTTTAACCACGAATTTCCATCTCTTTCGCGGTGCATTACCGGATAAAAGCGTTCTTGACGTTCTCCCGACGTCTCGGGCCACCCGTACGTCAGGCAGCGTTAATTAACTGTCAGAGCGTTACGGTGTTGCCTCGCGCTCGTAATACAAGGATATGATCCTGCTGCGGCTCGACGATATATCGCCCAACCCATGTATATATATATACATACATACACATGCATATATACAAATATATGTATGCACTGCACGAACACTAGCGTGCGTGGAAACTCCCGCTGCGTCTTACGCGCGAGCGCTATCCGAGATGATTCCTCGACGCCCGGTCAATTACCGGAGCCGCGAAGCTTGATAAATCCACCGCCGGTTTTTCGGAGGACCGCGATGCCGGCGACGATTTATCAGAGTGTCCACAGAATAATCCTTTGCGAGACTTAAACGGTCGCGCCTGTTCAACCCCCGGGGGAGTCGCGATGCCGGCGCCGACGGAAATCTCCGAAGACGGACCGTCACGCTTGTCGCTTCGTTGATTAACTACGTGCCCTTTCATCCTATTCCGCGGCGCCGTCATTCCCGCGGAGTCCTCCGGGACATGGTTGGACGGTGTGAACAAACGGATCCACCGATCGTCCGTCGGAGCGGAATCGTAGACGAACCCGAATCTCGCCCCGGCGGCCAAACTCAACTATCTCCTTCAGCTCCGTCGGTACGGTCGGGACACACCTCTCATCCCGCAATCAATCGCCATTTGTGCTCGGGTCACGTGCAACAAAACGCATACAATGTTATGTTCGACTAATGACGAGGCTGCGCCGAATCCGACGCTGCTACCGCTGAATGGGATCCAACACTCAGCTCATGGTCACGGTAGTCGATATGCAGATTTCCCGATCCGAGGGCACGCACAGTTACGAATCTCTCGGAAGTTAGTTCTTTAGACATTTATTTTTGGAAAGCGAAATGACGATAAATATATATTTTATATTCACCAATGTCATTCTTTTTTTTTGTCAAATATTGAGGTATAGCATAAAAGAAGTACCACATTTGTTATCAGCGGAGGAAATATATTGGGCGCAGCATTGAAACGGAGGAGCGACAAAGAGAATGTTTTTCGTACTTTTGAGTAGCAATTTTTCTGCCTCCGAATGGGATTCCTACATCTTATGTATGTTTAACGATTTTTTTTTGTTTCGCCCAGTTTTTGCCGTGACGTAATTGCGATTCGAAGAAGATGGATCAATTGTGAAATGACGACGATGAGAAGGTCATCTCCAGTCGAAGACCAGTCGACGTCTTCGGCGTGACGTTCCCTTTCGCGAGGGGTGTCGCTTCTGCTCGAGAGTCGCGGATAATCTTCCAGGGGGAGACGAACATTGAGGATTTTTCCATCGCACTCGGCGCAGTGTTGAATCGGCCCCCTGTTGCCTATATCGCTCCCGGCCAGCGAGGACCAAGAAAAAGAGGATTTGATGATCGTAACGGAGACCTTGACTCATGCGTCATTCAAGACTTGTTCGGGGAAAAGCTAATTCGAATGGGGCATAGAGATCGACCAGTGGAGGAAAAAATATTGACAGTCACGCTAAGATGAGATTTTTTTCTTCTCGCCGGGCGATGCGAGAGTTTCGTGCAGGACTTTCGCTACCCTTGCCCGTCGAGATGAGCATCCTTTCCGCCCCGGGCTGCCATTCCGCTTATCTCGGAACCATTTTTTTCCGCCATCGGGGCGAAGAGGCAACCTAAACATTTGCCCAAACGGCTCGGGTAAACCTAAACGTTTATCTAAACGATTTGGGCAAACCTGTGTAGGTTCGCCTCAACGACAACTTAATATTACCGATATGGTTTCTTTAGGTATATGGAATCCCCCACGCGATATTGAATCTTCTGAGCTGAGTATATCAGACGAAATATAAGAAAAAGATATAAGATTGTAGGTTTTTAAATACAGTAGAACCTCGATTAACCGGGATGCTCGGGACCGAAGAGTCTCCGAATAATCGAAATCCCGGTTAATCCGAACTAGATAGCGAAATTATATATATCAATAATGGCTAATGATACAACTTTATTTTGACTAGTTACAATGACATTTGGCACAACTTGCACTTAATTTTTAAATAGTGTGAACTAGAATGTAAAGCTTGGGATATTTCTTTTCATTAATAGTACGTAAGCTAGTTTTTTTTGGAGGTACTCAGTGACTTTGGTTTGCTTCTTGCACTTCCTTCGATTTCAGTCTATCACCTGATTCATTTTTACACGCTCAGCGCATAATCTAAAAAATTAAATAAACATTTAAAAAAATGTTAAACCTCGGAAGACGTACGGTTAATCAGGGCTCTACTGTAGTAACCACTCCGTCGTTTATAAGTGTGTTGTATCGGAAGTGTTAGGGGAGATCGGGGCAAAATGGGACAGTGGGACGAAACGGGACAGTGAGCGCAAAACTCAATTTTTCAATAATTTTTGGATGCCCCATTTTGTCCCAACGATACATCTGGATTTTTAACCCCGTTTTGCACCACCATCGCCGCCATCCAAAAGTTATTGAAAAATTGCGTTTTGTCTCATTATCCCGTTATTCCCCGCTGTGCCATTTTGCCCTGCTCTCCGCTAGATAACCTCCTGCACTGTGATAAATCTCATCTGCCCCTGAACTTAGAGTTGAATTTGGCGGCCTCTCATTTTATCAATCGAACTCTAGAAGTTTCGTTTGACTTCTCCGAAGCTGATCGTGAGTCCTTAAACTATTTTTTCGCACCATATGAGTGGGATACTATCTTGGCGGATCTTTCTCTGGATTCATCGGCGGCCGACCTTGCCGATACTATAAAATTCACTATCTCGCGTTTTAAGCCACGGAAGATTTTTTATGAATGTACCGCACACTTCAAAAATTCCTCAGTGATTCTCTTCGGAGTTGGAGCGATGTGTCATGCATTTTTTAATGGATGGTTGTTTGGATGATGGTTTTGACCATTGTGTATGTAATTAAGCAGAAAGTCGTAATAATTCAATAAATAAATGAATAAATATAAAATTTTGTTATCGAGTCAATGTCGAGTTGATACGAGATCCGCAGCTTGAGAGCAAGTGAAGCAAAGTGGTCGAAAGTGGATACCAGAGGCGGAAGGACTTTAGTCAATTTACTTTTCCAAGTGGACGATGACCCTCGCTTAATGCGCAAAAACCCTTTCAGCGGGGCCCTTTTCCGCCGGTATTGTAAGAGCGCGGAAAAAAGGTCGTGAGAAACCCGAGCAGCACTCGACCGAAGTGCGATGGATGCTCGCCGAGTAGCTTCTGCCTCGTGGTTTCCGCACGGAAATAGTTTATGGCTGAGGCTAAAAGCTGAGTTTCCACGGGAATCAGAGCAAGCGTCGCCGCTGCGTGTGAAAAGAAGAACCGGAACGCCGAATCATTTTTATTGCAACTTTTTCCCTCAGTAAAATTCAAAATTAAGAACACATTCTTCATCGATAAAAGATTTTTTAGAACCAGGAATACTCTGTTTATGTGCATGATAAAAATACCCAAGACGAGGTATAAGACGAGATTTTGAAACAATTTCTTCCGGGTCGGTGGAGAGTAATGCGTGCCCTGAAAAAAAAAAAAACAAAACAAAACAAAAAATGACGATAAAGCATTATCACTGTAACTTTATACTGGACTTTACCTGGAAAATTGAAATCTGCTTCCTCACAATTAAAACAAAATAACTACATTCTTGCAAACGGATTACCAGGTTGCTTACAAATTTTTCTCTATAATTCACAAAACTTCCTCTCCCGAGGAATCCAAAAATCATCCGGCACTTACCATACAAGTTTGCTTGCGGCCTTCATATATTCTTCTTTTCTTTTTTTCCCTTTCGCTTTTACACCGGTTCCCTTCGAACGTAATTAAAACAAGTGCTCCACAATTTTACTCAGCCACTTGCTGTTTGCGAAGAGATGTCTGACGCAAAGTTGCCCACCTGACTTCCGCTACTTTGTCGTTCGGTGCGGAAGCGATTCGACTTTTCCGGCTGGTGTGTCGGTTCTCGCCATCTCCTCCTCTCTCTGGTTCTCTCTTTTCACTGGCTGTATGCGCTATTACTTTCGTCCCAGTATCAGACAGTTACTATCGTAGAAGTGCTTGCGGCTCGTCATTCTCCAACTTACGACGCGATAGAAGATCTTCGCTTCGACCGCCTTAATTTTAACTCATTCACTCCTCTCGACTTTATATACTGCCTCCGACTGCCTCTCCTCTAATCCTCAATTATTCTTCGTCGACGAGAGTTCGTTTTACTCGAGCCTATACTTTCTTATCTTATCGCGAGAAAACGTATTAAAAGACGCGAGAAGTTTAGCGAGAAACTTATCGTACAAGGTAGAAAAATTGTGCAATTCTTTTTATTTTCCTTTTTTTTTCGTTGAAAACTTTTTTAATGAATAGCAGCTCATTATTGCGAGATGAGTCGGTTGAAAAAAATAAAATAAAAATTGCGCACCCTCATTGGAGAACCTTCGAGATTGATGAGAAATTACTCGGAAGCAATTTAACTCCTAGTTGAAAACACTCGATGGCCCTTCAGATATTTTATCTTCACTCGAGTCTATTGTGTGGCAATAATGCGGTTGACCAAAAATCGATGCATCTTCACCGCGAACTTGAAATATCGAATAAAATTTAATTTTTTGGAGAGTAGTCTTCAATGCGTACGATAGGAAATGTAGCTCGTGGCCTTAAGGTAGCTACTGCACAGAAGTGCTGAACAAGTGCTAAATGCTAAATTTCCACAATTGTTTAGGTATCCAAAATTTTGTGCATTATTAACAGTAACGGAAGTCGATTATTGCATAGCTCCTCAATCAAGGAAACTATTGGGAGAGTACTCTCGATAACGACTATTGATAACGATGTTTATTTGAAACATATATAAATTGATAAATGTAAATTTCCATGACGATACATTATCGTTGCGTTGTTTCAAAGACGAATCCTTATTTTTCAATCAATTTTAATGTACCACGGATCATTTTGTTCCTCAAACGTTACTCTACGAGTTCACCAAATATATTTTATAAATAGTTTTGGCCATTTAGAAATGACAGCCGTTTATTTATGGGGAGAAAAATTCACCGGTTAAATAATGGGCCGTATTTGTCAAACAGTCAAACCTACAAACAATCTACTTGGTGAATTAATAGAGCAAAGTTTAAGAAACAAAGTGAGACGTAGTACATTAAAATCGGTTAAAAAATATGGATTTTACTTTTTTTAAACCTAACAAAAACGTACTACCATGGAAATTTGCATTTAACAGTTGTTGTTTTTGCAAGGATCATCGTGATTAATATTTCTCACGGTTGAGGAGACATGCAATAACACAAATCAACCTCCTTTCCCGTCAATAAATGCATACAATTTTGAATAAACAATTGTAAAAATGTGGCATTCATTTGACTAGTCTGCCACGTCAGTAGCTACCTTATTACTCTCTTTGAATATGCAATATCGCAATGTACGTCGATGTCCGGATACTTCGTAGATTAAATCATAATCCAGATAGGAATCCGGCTTACATAACGTTTCGAATTCACTTAAATCCCAGGTGGATATTCCGACCGCGCTGGCTTCCGTTTTGCGGCGTTTCGCTGAGTCGAAGGAAGCCCCTTATTTCCGTCATTGGAGATCGAATAAATTTCCTGCTGCAGCTACCGGCCGCGCATACCGTCTTAAAAAAAAAATGGTTCATAAAAACGTAACTTCAAAATGGATTAAATAATTAATGTATGTAACATTAATTAATGTTGCATACATGCATTATTTCATCCTTTTTGATGTTACTTTTTTATGAACCATTTTTTTTTGTTTGCGTCATAGAATAGCTGTATCAAATTTCGTCAATTTGTAGCCGTTCACAAGAATATCGCGGACAACGAAATTGCTCATCGCGGTGAACCGCAAAACTCCCGTCTTTTTGCCCTAGCGGGCAGTCGGGTGTTAAATAATCTTCCCGAAACATATATATAAATAAAAATCTATTTATTTATTAAATTCAAACTTGGCAAAAAACGTTGATTTAACCGATTCATTTTTTAACTCGATGAAAAAAAAAATCCTATGTTTGTTTGGTTTCACTGATATAAAAACTGGTCCATCGAGCGCCGAATGTCGATTGATCGGTGAAGTAGGGGAAAAAGGGCAAAGCTTCGTGAAAGACGCCCTTGTAATTAGGGCCTCGCGGTGGGAGATCAGTAGGATCTAATTAATGGTCGATGAGATATGTATATATAGGTATAACGCGAGGGGGTTGCGGGACGGACAAGTGCGGGCCGATGAAACTCGGAGGCCTCGATCCAGCGTGATGAACGAGCCTTTCCGGTCGCTGTCTGGAGAGCTACACGAACGATTAATTTCGCTTCGAGGTTCGAAACGAGCGTTCCTCGTTCGTTCGCCCGCTCGCGAGGACAACCCGGAGTCGCAATCGGGCTCGCACGGAATTGTGCTGATGGTCGTACCGTAGTCCCGGTGTTTGTACATGTATGTGTATGTGCCTACATACATATATATATATACACGGATCGTTGATGGTAACAGCCCCACCGAAGGTTCGCGAATCCGATTAGGCGAACGGATCAGTCCAATGATGGAGTGCGATCGAACGACCGAGCCCCGCCGATAAAACCGAGCAAATTATCGCAGATTACGTTTCGTAATTCCCGAAGGTATATGCACAACATTTCCGCGTCCATCCAATACACGGATGTATATGGGAATGGGAGGCGAAATGGCCAAGTAGGAAACAAAAAAATAAATAAACGAAAATTAGGGAAATGGAATAAAAATTACATTCAATTAGTGAAATTAAATGCAATTTGTAGCCAGCTGAAATTTGAAACTTGTAAACCTCGAAACCGCAGGAAATGGGAAATATGTTTTGGGACCCAAAAAGTGTATAAACGCAAAACAAAGACAATTAGTAAAAAAATAAATTGTTATTAATATGTTATGGTAATTTCGCAGAAAAGAGTCGAAACTGCAGTTATGACAGCAAATGTGTTTCGGCGACCGGGTACTGCAAAGGTGCATTCACGGTAACAAGTGCATTAAATTCCGTGACTCTATAGCGTTAAGATGTTTAGCCAACCCCATTAATTTTCCGAAAGGTAGAAAAAAAAAAAGAAAACAAAATCGTCTCGGAATGAAGTATTGCTTTATAAAGTCCAGCCGATGGTATGTAGTAGAAGTTTTTAACGTCGACCTCTTCGGGTTCTGGAGGTCGCTTCCTCCCTGCAAACTGCGTCTTCTTATTTTTACCGGCGTCTTCTCGCATCCTACTGTAACGCCGCTCCCGGCGATGCAGCGATAAAGATGGAAACGAAAAAAAAAAAAAAAAACAGAAAAAAAAGAAAGGAAGAGACAGATAGAGGAAGCGAGTTTGCGATAGGAATGGAAGAGACGGGAGAACGCGAGAAAAGCGGGGAAACTCGGAGATCTCTCTAGCTCAACACGCCGGGGGTCAGTGATGTATTTTTTCTTCCTCTCTGTATCCGCAGCAGCCACTCCGTGTGCCGACCCTCTATTTTCTGTTATTACACCGAGCGAAAAGGGGCCGGTTTTATCCCTTTTATTTCTATCCCTCACGCTGAAACTGTTGCGACAAACTTCAAAGTGACTTTTTTTTTCGGACCTTCCTTCTGTTCACTTAACCGTACGTTTTTATACGTTTGGACGGTAGAGCGAATGTGGGTAGGGAGCGGACCATTGGGCGTCAGAATTCCATTCCGCCGGGCACAACCGCGCTAGCAAACGCATCTGTTCGATTGTTAATAACGATAATACCATAATTTGATAATTTGGGCATTAAATCGGCGCTGAATTATCGAGCCCGTGGGGGAAATATTGGTTTATTTGTATTTGGATGTCATACATATCGATGGTGTAATACCACACGAGCAAATAGGCTGTGCTTCCACGCATCGCACTTGTTCCCTTATTGAATTAAACCATCGACGTATATGGGAACCAGAGGCATAATTTTCATTCGTAATTTAATTTAACGCGTCCCATGCACTGCTCTCCGTATATCTCTGCAGGCTCTCTCGAAACCTCTCCTCGTACCGCGTTAAACCATCAAAGTTAAGTCCCGCGAGGGTCGTCGGAATCCCGGTCACTTTTAGCCTGTTCGCTATATTCATTCGCGCCTCGCCGCAGAAATTCTCTAGTCCACAGGGATTTATTAAAATTTCCTACCGACTGCCGGTACCTTAAAACATCCACGCATTTACATTAGTCAGGTATGAGATATAGTTGAAAATCTGCATCGTCAAATTCTTCGACGCATGTTGACTGGTGGGACTTGTAAATGGAAATTGTCTTCGAAAAGCTTTAAGAGGTGGTCCTCAAAAAGCTTTAAGAGGTGGTCCTCATAAAGCATTAAGAGGTGGTCCTCAACAAAATGTTAAGAGGTGGTCCTCAACAAAATGTTAAGAGGTGGTCCTCAACAAAATGTTAAGAGGTGGTCCTCAAAAAGCGTTAAGAATTGGTCTTCAGAAAGCAACATGGAAAGATCCTCATGAAGCGTTACTGAATCGTCTTCAAAGACTTGTTAAGGAAGTGTCTTCAAAGAGCGTTGCGGTCGTCTGGGCGAACTTGGAACAATCATGGCCTGGAAGGATACCCGTAATGGCACTGAATAATCAGGGTCTGTAGAGACCCTGGAGGGACCTGGCAGGGATTTCTGACGAGATTCCGTGTTACCTGTTTAAATGCCGTAGATATTTTGATGTACGACTCTAGTGTCCTCAACAGCGTCGCCAAAAAGCGTTGCGGAACATAGAATTTATTGCCCTAGAATACTTTAGGGCCTGGAAGGAAATCAGCAGCAGAACATAGAATTATCAGAACCTGGGATGTGTTTCTTACGGGACTTCCGTGAACTCTCCTAAAATTACCGAGCATATTTTCACACGCAATTTCCGTGAGTAAAATCGAGTGTTACTCATTACTTCTTTTTCCTTTCGCGACTTACTCCTTGTTTCGCAGGCGTTGGGAGCTGATTCGAAAGCGTTTCGTTGATACTCCACTGTGCTAGGCGTGTCTGTGAATGCAAAGTACCTCTTCCTCTTGTTTTGTATAAGTTGAAAGGCGGAAAGTGGGCTGATTGGAAATGGCGGTCGATTCTCGAAAGGCTTTCTAGGGTTAACCATCGGGCGGGCACGGAGAATCGTAGAGAAGATGAAACCTAGCAAAACAAAGCCTTTGCTGATTACTGTACCGCGGCCCAAATACAATGCGATCTAATGGGAACGGTCGTAACAATGGGAACGGGCAACCACAACTACTGAACCCTACGGTTCCCTCAGCACCTCATCATTGCCCATCGACGCTCCGGCCTCGTTGGTCTATGCGGCAGTGTACTCCTATTTAATACCGATGCTGCTCTTGCTCCCGCTGGTTTAGCTGCTTCTGCTAGCTTAGCCGCTTCTCCTACAACTTATATAGCCACGCATATCTCTGCGTACAGTTTACCTGGATTTTCTATGGTCTATATATCACAAAATAATTCTTTCCTGACGCATGCACGTAAAATCCCGTGTTCCGTTACTGTGCGTGCGCAAAAAGACACCTTCTCGCATCGCGTGCCAGAAAAATACCGTGCATGCGCACAAACTCAATATGGTACTTTTTCACGCACTAGTGCGGAAAAGTGCCTTTCTGCACACTCTGCGCAAAAATGAATTTGTTAGAAAAAAAATTATGCGAATGGCATGGGTGTAGAAAAGGGTGTCCTGACTCGTGTAAATGCCGCACTCGCTTTCGACGCGTGCATTTTTACACTCGCCAAGAACTACCTCTCTATGCCCTTCCCATACAAAAAGCTATCCAAAATTTAATAAATTGGTATATTAAATCATCCTCAAAATTTGACTGCAAATTTTACGAATAAGTTTCTTCCATTAAACTTCACTCGGTTAAAAATAGTCTCCTTAAAGAAATAGAACCAACACAATTCAAGCATACACCAAACACTGGCAAAATTTAATCTGAAACAAGTCAGTTTTTTTTCTATAAAAAAATAAATATTCGTTTTATTCAAATAATGATTTAACTGAATAATTTTCACTTTATACCAAATTTATTCAAACAAAACATTTTTTTTTTCACCAACGTACATGGCACACCGACTTTGTTTACATAGCGCCTACCCGCAGCCCCGTTATGGACGACATCGTCGTATAGACCGGACCAGTCGGTAGTTCATCGCATTGTGCAAAAGCGGTAGCCCATAAACCGTACATTATCCTATTCTCGACACCTCGACTTATTTGTGTGTTAATATATTTTGCGAATGGCACGAGGCCAACGGCAGACCGATCCTCGATGCCGGGCTGCGTTCTGTGCCAGAGTCGACGGGAGGTTCGTGAAATATCGGCAATGAGTCAACGGTGTCAGGCCGGTGTATTGGCAGAAGCAATTTTTACCGACGGAGCGGTTTGTTTCACACGGGTCCATTCGGCTCGGCTCTATTGTCCGAGCGCTATCAACGCAGGAACGTTTTCTCCGTGAGTTTGCGTATCATGATGCGTAAACGAGATTGTCTCTCGTTCGCTCGTTCACGGTCCTCTTGGACATAAGATAACGGTACCAATTCTCGGACACGTCCCATTTGTCGGACACTCCTATGTGGATTTACTTTATTACGAATTTAAGTATCAGAAATCCAATTTGACAAACCAAGTAAAGTCAAGGCAAATCATGCAATCGTTTTTACAAACTTCATTCCATGCACAGAAAAAGTTATACAAGATTTAAGCCTAAATTGTTATCTATTGTCGCATTTTGTTAAAAGACCAACGATGTAGTGTCCCGAAATTGGTACAAGCGTTTCACCATACGCGACCCAATAATCGGACAGTTTGAAGAAGTTAGGTTAGCCAACTTATTACGTAGCTTGTCTTCAGTATCGTTTCGCGTTAATATAATTTTTCATTGATTTAATTAATTAATTGCTTAGTAATTTTTTAAAAATATAAACTAGTTGAGTTCATGCATCAGAATTCTCGAAATTTATGATTGTCCGAAACATTGGGACATAAGTGTCCGAATATAGGGACGTGGCGAAAACTGGTACACGTGGGCTGTCTTGTTATTTCTTTCCATAATTACAAAACGATGAATCTTTGCGTAATTTATCGATGTGTTTTGGAATCTAGAAACTATCAGCTCGACATTGGTTTCAGTTATTTTCGCAAACAATTTCTTCTTGCCCAATTCATAACCGCTGGAATCCGGGGATGTTTTTGACCGTCCGAACATTGGTACCTTTACCTTCCCGTTAAAATCAAGCCAAAAGCATTAACGAATTCCTCGCCGCGTTTCGATACGCGCTACCAGGATGAACGGACCTTCTCCGCAGCGCGGCAAGCCGGACGGAGCTTTCAACCTCCCGAAGACCATTTCCGCAGTTTTGCCGGAATAACACACGATCGCGAGAGCGCTAACGCTGGGAGAAGAATTCGGGTATGGTTTGTCAACCGGGTAAACCATACACACCGAACTAAATAATTATGTTCCCCGTGTGCATTGCTAATGGGCTTCTTCTCCGGGCGAACCCGCGAGATTCATAACTAACGGTAGCGCTGGATATAGTAGTGACGATGTAACGCGCCAAAGGAGAGAGCCGGAGAACGTTAACGCACGCTCGCCGTGTTAAGCTCCTCGTAATTAAGTCTCCTAGCTGGGGGTGGGGTGGGTAGGTGGAAAAGGTAGGTTGAGCGAAGGTGGAGAATAAAAGTTTGCACTGCCCGAGGGGCCCGCGTAACGCTCACTGGCGCTACGCTAACGCTTTTGCACCTGCGATTAAAAAGACTTCTCGCACTTTTGCTCCGGAGTACTCAGGGAATTTTCCATTTCAACGTCGGGGCGCGGGGAGAAAGCTGGAGCAGTGAGCGGGAGGAAGGGAATTAAAGTGGATGGAAGAGAAAAAAAATTAGAACGAAGGGGAAGTGAAAGTCCGAGTGGTATGGGATGTGCGAGGCAGATATCCAAAATGAAAGTGATCAACGGTTTCGGGCACGGTTCGGTTACGTACGAGGGACTCGAGATCATTAGCGAACCTAAGATGGACTCATCGTTTCAGAGCTGCGTCCGGTATATTTTCTCCGCTGGTCACGATCGGGCGGATTTGAATTCTTTACTCCCGCCTTCATTTTCGACACGGAAAGCTGTCGAAAGACTTCGAAAATCACAAGATTAATAACAGGAATTAATTTTTTTTTTTTCAAATGGTTAAATTGTTATTGTGTATTGAAAATTGAAATTGATCAAGGAATAGTACTTTGCGATACTAGTACGGAAAAGCGGTCTTTCGACGAAGGTTGTGAAGTTGGCTGCACGGGCCGGATCGAGAGCTACAACGGCACGAGGCGAAAGCGAGGGACGTTTGTAGCTCGAGTGGAGGCGAGTGCTGCCTACTTCCCAATCGCCGTCGGAGGACCGCTTTTCCGTACGAGTATTACACAATATTTATTGTAACAAATGCACGAAAACTCCCGTTTTTCGTGGTTGTAAAGCTTGGCGAAAGCTCGCGGGAAAGGAACTACAAGATAAGTGTGTGCGAAAGTAGAGACACGTGTAAAAAAAAGTACCTATCTTTACCGAGATAAGTGTGAAAAAAAGTATCTATACCGCAATAAGTGTAAAAAAAAGTATCTACACCGAGATAAGTGTGCGCAAAAGTATCTCCAGCATTTTTCTCACATCCCCGTTAAAAAGCGCCACTTTCGCCACGCTTTACAGGCAGGAAAAGCGGGACCTTTTGTGCATGTGTTACAAAAAATTGTATTTCGCGATCATCGTGATTCCCGCCGATACTGCTAGAAAAGTGTAAAAATTGTAGGGATAAGAAAAACAGCCGATAAAGGTCGCCGAGTTCTCGTTCGCTGAGACTCTCCATGCACGTCTCCGGTCAGGCGTTTAAAAAGAAAACTTCTCGTACTCTTGTTCCGTGCATACTTGATGAATTGAAAATTTATCCCATTGAGAAAACTAGGTACGCGAGTGAAGAAAAAAAAGGTAGTAGAGCGAGGTATCTAACAAGGCAGATTGGCCGCGAAAGAGTCTGCCGTCCAGCGTTTTTTTCTTTTTTTTTCCCATCAATTTTGCATTAAAAAAAGAAACTTCGTAGATGGATTAAAAGCTTCTTTTGGATAATGATGATTTCAATTCCCGTTTGAAAACGGGTGAACGTATATACTGGACCATCTCGGATGACTTGAATTACGGAACAAACTTCGACGCTCCACGCTATTCGGCCGAGTTTCACGATTAGTTATAACGATGTTCCTATGGAGTCGAAGCAGAAGCGGTAGCGACGGCGGATGCAAAGTTTCCAATAGAGCGTTCCATACTCCAGCTTGCCGGTCGAGACACTCACACGTACACACAGACTCACACCGGCGACGCTCTTCCACTTTGTCCTCCAGAACAGATTTGCTAATTTCGTTGCAGCACAGCCGAGACAGCAGTAATAAGATTAACCGCTAGACATCGATGTATTGGCAAATTTTAGGATGGACAGAAAGTGGATACGGCGTATGACCATCGACGGTTTTATCCACTCGGACAGGGCTGGCTCGTGCGCGAGCCGATAGAGCCGAACTGGCCACACTTTCATTGCTATCATCCCGCGTCGATCGGAAACCACTGGCGAGATGAATCTTATCCGGGAAGTAGGAGTCAATCGCGATTAGCTACACCCATCCGGTTTTCTTTTCCGAGGCTTGCGATAATAGCCTGAAATATTTTTATGCCACACCATATCGATCGCCAGTCGATCCCTAATATTTGATCAGCTTACACTGATAAAAAAGTACATCTGAATCAACTAAGATTCGGGCATGGACCTTCAAATAAATATTTAGTTGGCCGAACAAAATATTTTAGTGACTCAAAAATATTTTTGTCGAATCACCCAACAAATTGTTGAAGTTACCAGTTTTTTTAGCCGTACCAACAAAATATTTAGTCATACTCAGTGTTTCTAATTTGTACAGTGTTTTTCGCGTATTACTCATTGTTCAGTATCTTATATAAAGTTTATTTTCACGGTTTACCATCGATGTTGTGGATTATTGCTTCCGTTCCGCTATATCGCATTCTCGTCGATTCTTAAACAGTTTATTAGGTGTCAAAAACTGTAACATGTTGTGTGTTGGCAATAAACTCACTACTACTAGTAAAAATAACTCTGTAACTCGTGGGGGGTCGTTACACGAGAATTCTCTGCGCTACCGGCGGAGCAGTGCGTGCTTCAGTGGGGTTGCCGTTTTTCTTTTTGAGCCGGCTCTCGAAGCGTGCAGAGAAACAAGAAGCATCCCGCGATACAGATAAAACGACTTCACCCGCTGTTAACGCAGTGAGGTAAACTTTTACGCGAAAGTTTGTACCGCTCCGAGAAGACGACTAGGGGAGAGCGGGCAAAATGGGGCAGTGGGGCAAAACGGGGGCAAAACTCAGTTTTCCAATAATTTTTTGATGCCCCATTTTGTCCCAACGATACATCCAGATTTTCAACACCGTTTTGCCCCACTCACCATCATTGCCACCATCCCAATGTTATTGAAAAATTGCGTTTTGTCTCATTATCCCATTTTGCCCCACTATCCCATTTTGCCCCGCGCTACCCTATATCCATCGTGTGTGCCTACGTGCTGAAACGGAGGTGCTAGGTATTTCTTCTTTTTTTCACCCACTAAAGTCCCGAAGGCGATCGCCCATGGAGGGATTTCGAAACTGGCATTTCTCACTGCCTGAGAATATGAGAAACTCGAGGTTTCGCTCGTCCGGATAGTCTGGTCACGAGTCCTCCGGCGGTTATAATGAAGTTTCAACGGTGAGCAGAAAAGTTTTTGGCGAACAGAGCGAGGCTCCGGCGCCAGCCGCAGGAGCGTAGGGAGGACTCAAACCATCGCGCACGCTACCAGAACCAAAAGTTTCCAACCAGAAAACTCCCTACCGAATGGAATTTGTACGAATTCCATGTAATAATAATTTTGTCAGGATATTGAAGACCCTAAAAAATGTACCGATATTAGTTATTATAACCGAACGGGGTTGGATTTGTCGACGGTTAGGACATCGTTTTGACTAGTTTTCGTATTCGCCAACGCGCATACGGCACTGAAACGGAAGTTTAAGACTTCCAATCAAACTTCGGCTCATTCGAGGCGGAACTACGCAAGTAACCGAGAACCTTTACTCTGGGTCGTCCAATCTTAGGTCTGGGAAAATTTGCAATAATCGCGCCGAAACCCGAGCTGATTGGAAAATCGTGATATGTTCGGATGAAGTTGCTTGCTTAGCTATGAAAATGTGGCCTGAATTTGTAAACGGTTACTTTTTTGTCGATTGGCCGGCCGAAAGATAACAAAATTTGGATGAGAATTCCACTGATTCCGAAAACTATGAATCCACTCGATGGGAAAAAAATGTATTCTCCATTCATTATCCATTTATTGTTTTATTATTGATTTTATTTGCGAAGCGTTGTGTCCGATAGGGCGAGGATCGGATTGAAAGAGCCGTGCCCGTTAGTTTATAACAATCGGGTACATTTAGTATGAAACACGTAACAAGCATGAGAGCATACAGGCCAAGGCTGAAGCGTAGTTGCCGACCCTTTCGGCCAGGGCGCGCTGGAAACTCGCGCGATGCTAGAACGACTAATCGCGTGTAACGCAAGAAGAAATTAAGGTACAAATTATTACGAGTTAGCCTACGGAAAAATGATTTTAAATCAACGCAAGCTAAAAACAAAGGTGCAAAGTAATCAAACATCCGGACGTTAGCTAAAAATCGAATTGCCCGATGTTTTAGAATATCAGAATATTTTACGTAGTCTGACATAAAAATCTCGATTTCCATTTTTTTTTTTAAACGAAAACATAGTTTCCTTTACGAGGAAGCAGAAACAAGAATACGTATTTCGAAAAATGTGTTACACCTATAGCCGTAATTTTTCTTTCGCACGTAAACATCTGCAGGAAAATGACACGTCCTCCATTAAGTTGAATAACCGATATGAAATCCTTCGCACACAGATATTATAAGTAACAATGGAGATTGGATACCGCGTGTTATTTATTGCAGTGAGCTCGGAATGGCAAAGCCACAGCGATACACAGACGTGAATGCGAAGCGAACTAGATGAAAGTTTGCCGTCTGCGGATGGGGAAGCTCGGAGAATGAGCGAAATATCCTCTTTATCGTCGTCACAGGCGCGACAAGATGAGCACGCCGGGGCCGACGTCGGTGCTTTTATACGACGTCGTATCTCACTGATGCCACATTATTTGCGTTATACTTTCATCAATAACGACTCCTCTCGCTTTCATCCCAACATTCTCTCTCCACCTCTCTGCCCGGTTAATGCATATTGCGAGCTTTAACGCTCGCTCAACTCGCTCGTAATAATATTACGACAAACGCGGTGCGGTTGATAAAGCATCCGTTATATAGCACGGTGTGCCGGTAACCGAGCTATGGAATATCGGCCCGATAGGATTAAGCCTCCATCGACCGTCGCCTCACGTCGTGGACGATACCTGACAAAATTAATGTGTCTCCCCCCCATTTTCCATACTTGAGCCTTTGGCGCTTATTCGTATCGACAGTTTTTAATTAACGCGCCTGAGATCCTATTGCAAAGTTAGTAATTATTTTCGCCCCGATGTATCGTGCCATTGACGGAAAATTAACATTATTAACCCTTTCATTGGTTACAAAAGTATGGTTGAAAAATTTCAAAAAAGTTCGCAGAAGAAAAAAGTTGGTGAACAATAAAGCGATGCTAAATCTCCTTCGGCCCATCCATCTCGGGCTCAATCTGTAACGAAAACGGCATTTTTTTTCTTAAGAGCAGACTCTTTGGAGGCAAACGATATTATCAGCGTCTGGCTTGACGGTCAGATGAAGACTAATAAATTCCGGCAACCTGAGACGTTAGAGACTGAAAAAAAAAAAATTGATTACAGCATTTGTTATCGAGAGGTACCGACTCGACTTGCTCGGTGAAAAGTATCCCGTACGTCAATGGTTAACACGGTTGTTTCTGTAACAGAAAATTATTAAATTCAAGCACTTTTTTTAATGGAACATTTCCATGCACATCCGGCGAGCCGTCGTCAGCTGCTCACTGGAAGCAGAGAACTTGCTTCCTAACCCTCCCCAATCGTCTCGACCTACATAACAGCGAGTACGTGAAGGATGGCGAAAGCGACTGAGGTCTACCTCGCGCGACTGCACTCGGGAGCACCCGTGTGAGTGCGGGTGTGGTCGCCGTCCACATAAAATCTTAGCTGTATTAGAGAGAAACCATGAAGTTGCCACGTAGAAGAACGAACTTTCACGTGAAAGGACCTCCGCTGGCTTCACCCGAAATACCGAAAGCGGAGACAGCTCTTCCCGGCTGTAATGCACCCCAGAGTAAGGGACTTTGAAATTTGTATCCTGCTTCGTGGTCTCCACACTTCCTGCGATGTTTCCTCTATGGAAATCGCATCTGGCTGGTTACACTTGGGTTATACTTTTCAATTAACTCTAAAAAGCAACTCTAAAAAGTTGGAAAATCAAAAAGCAAGTTAAGAAGAACGTCTTATTAGTTCGAGACTTTTTTTTAAAGCTGAATGACCCAAAGGCTTTATCTCTTCTCCACCTTGTAATTTTAATGCTTTTCGTTAAGTTGGCATGAAATCTCGATATACATGTCCCTTATCACGACTGCTTCCGAGCTACCCAATGAAAAATCATCCGACATTGAATGTCCGTATCAGCTTGATAGATAACATGTCAGATAACATTTTCGGCTGTAATGCACCCCAAAGTAAAGGACTTCGATATTTGTATCCTGTTTCGTGATCTCCATACTTCCTGCGATGTTTCCTCTGTGGAAATCGCATCTGGCTGGTTACACTCGGGTTAACCAATCGGGCTTTTCAATTAACAAAAAGGAACTCTAAAAAGTCGGAAATTCAAAAAGCACCTTAAGAAGGACGCTTTAATAGTTCGAGACTTTTTTTAACCGTTAAAGACCTCAAAGGCTCTCTTCTACACCTTGTAATTTTAATGCTTTTCGTTAAGTTGGCATGAAATCTCGACATACATGTCCCTAATCACGGCTGCTTCCGAGCTTCCCAATGAAAAATCATCCGCGATTGAATTTCCGTGTCAGCTTGATAGATAACATGTCGTAGCATATTATATCGCCGGTTGTTCAATTACCGTCGCGTACCGTACGCTTCGTACACAAGCAGCGTTGACGCATATGTGACGCTTCGTTTTGTCTCGCTGATATTGTAGGTAAGCGACGTTAGACGTGAGGTCGAGCCTGCATCGTTACAACAGAATATATTGAAGTTCCCACACCGGGTCTTTGTCTGCTCGAGTTAACCGAGAGCCTGGTCTAATCCACCGCCTACACCGTCAACCCGTCCTCCCCTGTAGATTATTCAAGTCGGTAATAACGAAGCTAGGCGGGAATATCAGCCTGCGCAGAATCCACTGCAGTATTGAGGAGCCGAGACGCGCGCGAGGAAACCCTCGTCGTTATCCTCGTCTCCGATACACCATAGTCTTCGACGTCTGTTCATAGTCTATTAGGCATGGTCCTGAACTACCTGCAACCTTCCGGTTCCCGAGGCTGTTACGCGAACTACAGTTATCCCTTGCAAAATTTAATTACTCCGCCCAACCACTCAGACCTAACCGATCCACTTCGCCATCCCGGCGCGCTCCACGGGTCACAGCCATTCCACGTCTACATCACGCGTGTCTGCATGCTCAACATGAGTGTGATAGAGTTTTGTGGAGAAATCGGAACCGGAAGTCGTACAATCGATGTTCTTTGAGTGAACCTTTTTCAGCCCACTTACGAAGCCAGGAGGAAGCAAAAATGTGGAAGTGGTGCATAAAATGCAACCCCTCGAATATCCAGGCTTGAGTGTAATTTCATCGACAAGAGCCGTGCGCCGTTGATGGAAGTGGCTAATGCGAGGCTTCTTTTGATGGACCAGGGACAAAAGCTCCCCATCCCGGAAATTCGGTTGCCGGAAGTAGTGTGAAGATACAACGGTCGGAGCCTTAACAATATTGCGCGGATGTGGCGAGTGAGTTTCTGCCAGGATGATTTAACCTCACCGTCGCCTTTGCCGATTCGCTGAGGGTCGTTTTGGTCCATGAGGTGAACAAGCGAGGGAGAAACTTGGTCGGATTATCTGTATTCCCCTATAATTCCACTCTCGAGGGATGTGTAGTAGTCTCCGACGCGGGACCGAGGATTCTGTGTACCGTTTCATTCCGGATGTCGGTCGGAACATCGGCCACGGGATCCAACCGGTGCGGTAGCCTCCGCTACCGCATTAGTATATATCCTCGAAAAAGGGGAAGTAACTTGATAGTGAGTGCGAGCCGGGGCGGAGGCGAGGGCGCGGAATTCAGCAAGAAAGTTTGGCTTCCCGAGATAGCAGGTTATCGGGGCACCAATATACCATACCACCGGTATATTCGCCTCGATTCGGTGACACGGTCAACGAAACTAAGGTTTTCCTGACTCATCGTTCTCCTCTCCAAATGCGACCTACGTGAGGACCTTTTCCACTCGTTATGTCTGGAGGCCAGAGAAACTTTTGTGGGTACCTTCCGTTCTACAATTCAGTTCGTGAACTGGACCGAATCTGTCATCTGCCAAGACGTGGTCACTGTATCGAGAGCATGCCGAATGAGCTGATTTTTAGTCAATGAATTTTAAGTCGATTCCCATTATAGTTAGTTGCTACAAATAGTTGGTATAATAGTTAGGTGCTATAAATAATAGCACCATTATACCATACCACCGGTATATTCTCCTCGATCCGGAGACACGGTGAACGTAACTAAGGTTTTCCTGGATCATCGTTCTCCTCTCCAAATGCGACCTATGTGAGGATATTTTACACGCGTTATGTCTGGAGGCCAAAGAAACTTTTGTGGGTACCTTCCCTTCTATAATTCAGTTCGCGAACTGGACCGAAACTGTTATCTGCCAAGACGTGGTCACTCTATAGAGAGCATGCCGAATGAGCTGATTTTTAGTCAATGAATTTTAAGTCGATTCCCATTATAGTTAGTTGCTACAAACAGTTGGTATAATAATTAGGTGCTATAATAGTTAGGTGCTATCAATAATGGCACCACCATACGCTACCACCGGTATATTTCCCTCGATCCGGAGACACGGTGAACGTGACTAAGGTTTTCCTGGATCATCGTTCTCCTCTCCAAATGCGACCTACGTGAGGATCTCTCCCACTCGTTATGTCTGGAGGCCAAAGAAACTTTTGTGGGTATCTTCCCTTCTACAATTCAGTTCGCGAACTGGACCGAATCTGTTATCTGCCAAGACACGGTCACTGTATCGAGAGCATGCCGAATGAGCTGATTTTTAGTAAATGAATTTTAAGTCGATTCCCATTATAGTTAGTTGCTACAAATAGTTGGTATAATAATTAGGTGCTATAATAGTTAGGTGCTATCAACAATGGCACCACCATACGCTACCACCGGTATATTTTCCTCGATCCGGAGACACGGTGAACGTAACTAAGGTTTTCCTGGATCATCGTTCTCCTCTCCAAATGCGACCAATGTGAGGATATTTTACACGCGTTATGTCTGGAGGCCAAAGAAATCTTTGTGGGTATCTTCCCTTCTACAATTCAGTTCGCGAACTGGACCGAATCTGTTATCTGCCAAGACGCGGTCACTGTATAGAGAGAATACCGAATGCCTTGATTTCAACGCATCCGGCATTCATGATCAATGAATTTTAACCTATTCTTATAATAGTTAGTTGCTGTAACAAGTTAATCCTCTTCCAGCATGACACTCGACCGTTTCCCAGTCGAGCGACGAAACTTCGCACCTATTAAAATTCTAAAAAAAAAAAAAAAATCAAAACTTCACTTCTTTAGTTAAAAATTAACTAACGTAATTAAGGTTTTGCCTCGGGCCTCCGGAATTCGTTGACTTTTTCCTTTCCCCGAGAATTTTTTTGTTTTCTGTTTAGAACGAGACTCAAGTTTTCTCCGGGGCTTGGCGATTCAGCGAGAGTGTTTCGGTCCGTAGTGGCAAATTAAGAAACGCCGCTTGTTACATCACCGCCTTTCACGCTATATCATCTTCGTACACCATCCAACACATCTCTATCTCCCGGCTTGGCACTCCGGAGGCTGCGTTAATTCTGTTCAAGTTGGCGAACTATAGGGATACTTGTATTCTACCGCGTCTGTCTTTCGTCCAACCTCGTTTCCCTCCGTGTATACCCTCTGCCGCTGCGGGGCCACTCTATGAAACATCCTGTACATCAGCCTGCTCGAGGGCCGCACTCATTTCACCCGACGTTTGCTCGGCTCTCAACTCTTTCATTCTCCCTTAGACCTCGCCGCACGTCGAGCTTTTATCTTCCCTCGACAGTCGCTCCGACCTCCGCCACTTTTCTCTATCTCTCTTGCCGATGCCCCCGAGCTTTTCTTTCTTACTCTCATTTGTAACCCCCCCCCCCCCCCCCTCCTCCCCACACCTATTTCCTCTGTTCTTTCCCGTTTCACCTCGACGATCTTAATCGCTCTATCGTACGAAATTCTAGCTTCCCTCTGCCGGGCCCTTAATCTTCCTCGCTTCAGTTTCATCCCCTCGCACACCGATCATCCCATCGTATGCTTGTTTCTTCTCGAATGTCGTCGACGCCGCTACTCGTCGATCCCCCAACGCCGCGCGGATAAATGAGATTGTTGTTTGGTTTTCATCCCGGTAAGCTCAACGGCGCTAATACCTGGTTTATTATCGTCTACGGGAGTTTGATACAAATTTTGTAATGCCTCATCGAGCCGTTTCGACGGAACATCGCTTTATTGGGCTCGTTAGTTCGACTGAGTTTCGGAGGGTTAATTGATTTATGTATTTCTAATTCTTGTCAGGATCGACAGCCTGTTAGGAAATATTACAGCGCGTGAGGTACAGTGGGGCCGTTGAAGGGAGAAAAACATAAAATGAGTAACAGGATAACATTTTCTTCAATAAAAGATGAGCAGGTAAAAGAGTCGCAAACATTTTTGCGACCTATCTAATGGCTTTTTTTTCGATGTAGCTAATAAGATTGTCAACTTGGGTAAGAATTGTGAATATCGACCGGATCATTCTTTGTCGAAATTTTGGAGCGTTACATTAGGTCTTGGTGACACCTTCTAAAGGCCTCTTCGGGGCCGAACCTTTTTTAACGAGGACCTAGAATTGCCATGACGCAACCTTCGAACGATTCCTATAACAGGTTGATTCGCTAACAAAAAATCTGCAAAAATTCACAGAGGTACCTTGAAGTGTTGTTTTTTTTTATAAGGCAGAAGAAAATTTATTACGAACATCCGCGCCGTTTTTGCTTGAAAGAAAGCATGGTCGTTTAGACTCGGAAAAAAGTGCCCGGTACTTGAAATGCGCTGAAATGTCTAACGTGGTATAACGTAATTCCTGGGCCGTCGCGTCCTTCGGCATCAAAATTTAAACCCCAAGTAAATAATTTATATCTGGTAGATGGTACATGAAGTGACGAGAGCCGCGTACCTATACTTTTTTGTTGTTGTTTTGTTTCTTCCCTTCATTAAAGGCCGCCTCGAAAATTCGTTTCGCCGAAACTCTCTCTCTCGCCCGGTTTTTCGCGCCTGGCAGCCCAGGAGTGCAACCCGATTGCGCTCTGGCGCCGTTCCCGCACCTGGCTCGTTCCCACGTCGCCTGGATATCATAATGAGGAATTTGCCGAGGTTTACCCAGCGGTTCGCACCCCCGCGCGACCGCTTAATTAGTTGTACGCGTGGCTCTCTCGGAGAGCTCGTTTTAACAAACGCGGTCGTGCAAATTCACCCCCCTCCCCAACCGCACCCAAACCTCTATCGCTCTTTTTTCAGCCAGAGACGCGAGCCTGCTTTATATTTTTTGGGCGACTTTGACATTATAATCAGCCTTGCGTACACAACAATATACGTACCAACGTTTCTTGTCCTCAAACGTAGAGCATTTGATTCTTGTTAATTTTAGAAAAAAAATTGGTTCTTTTAAGAAATTTTTATATGAGAAATTTTTGTCAATTTTATTTTTTAATTTAGTTGTTTTTATATAAATGGTTGTCAATTATACTGAAATGTTTGTTATTCTTACAAATATTTTTTGTATAATCAACAAGAAAATAATCCTTGACGTTTGTGGACAAGAAAATTTGTTAGAAGTACCAATATTTTTTAGTGTGCACCGACGCTGCGGAGCCACGCAATTTTTAAAGCTCTTTCGACTAAATAAAATGACAAGGCAAAAATAACAAAATAATTTCCGGCTAGCTATTATTAACAATTGAAAAAAAGTAGATGAGGCCCGTTTTATCCCTGTCGAATAATACCAGCCCATTCACATTGAATATTCGACTACAATAAAATTTCCAAAAATGACCCAGAAAATTAATTCTTAATCGAAGATATTTATCGCTGGAAACGTAATTTGGAAAATCAAAGCCTTGCCGTTAATCGCCCGCCCTCTCACAAACAGGATTGCCTCAACCGCAAAGAGCGCGGATAGAAGAGCGAAGACCTATCGGAGAGCGAGTGTCAAAATTACCGGTTTCATACATGTATTTATTTCCTAAATGCTCGAAACGACCTATAATTTACTCGCCAACAGGGCGAATGGTCGTCGTCGGTCGGGGAGATTCTGCAGGGTAGTTCCAGTTAAACCCTCCAACCCCGCAGTGCCCGTTCGTGAACCGACGTTATTAATATTAATTTCCGGTGTGCGATAGTGCGGGCGACTATAGCTCATCAGCGCGGTAACGGACCCCCACGTTAATTCGCGGTCATAGCAACGAGGCAGTAAGTAAGCGACAAAAAAAAGAAGAAAAAAAATCCCGCCTCCAGCGTGCACGTCCAATATCACGTCACCTTCATAATTGCCCTCGGCGTACAACTGAGGGAAAATGAACTGAGTGAAAAAAAAAAAATAATAATAAAAAATAACAATAAAACGAACCTATCGCCAACAATAAAACCACGTAGTACCATAACGGACTATACCCAGTAGAAAGCGAACGTGTGGGTGTAAAAAAGAGAAAAATATTCCGAAGCGCAAATAACGCAGCTTCACCCGCTATATTACTGGAATCCACGCCTCTATAAAGTATATAAAGCCTCCATGAAGCGATAAAGAAGAAACTCATTCGCGGCTGCATAGTTGTGCGGCCTGTTGGGATTGATAAAAGAAAATACACGATTATTCAGTGGGGGGAAATAAAAACGACGGGCGGGGCCGGGAAGGTGGAGGGGAAGCCAGGATCCGGATGTACGCTGTTTCGCAATGGTTGCCAGAGAGCCACCTTACAGACCTTCCGCATCCACTCCCGTCGCTCTCGTACCGGCAAGATAATAAAGGGAAAGCAGCCCCGGGAGTTTGTGCGAGTTGTCGAGCGAAGCTCTCCCTTGCGCAGCGGTGGCGGCCCGTCCCGGTTTCCAGGTTCCTCATTTGTTCTAGCAGTCGAGTCGGAGGCATAATGTATGGAAAGAAATTGAAGAAGGGTTGAAAAAAAAAAAAAAAAATACATCTCTCGAAGTTACGGCGACAGCGACACACGTAGGGGACAGCGGGGCAAAATGGCACAGCAGGGCAAAACGGGATAATGAGACAAAACGCAATTTTCCAATAACTTTTGGATGGCGGCGATGGTGCTACGTGGGGCAAAACGGGCTTGAAAATCCGGATGTATCGTTCGGATAAAATGGGCCATCTAAAAATTATTGGAAAATTGCCTTTTGCCCTCATTGTCCCGTTTTGCCCCGCTATGCCATTTTGCCCCGCTCTACCCTATTGCAGCAAACGTTGACGGGTGAACTCGGTTCTGGGGCAATAGTTAGCATAGGAGGAAGCCGGCTACACAAGCTAGGCAGGTAGTATGTGCCGGGGCGTATGAAACGTTCGGATAAAATGGACCATCTAAAAATTATTAGAAAATTGAGTTTCGCCCTCACTGTCCCGTTTTGCCCCGCTATGCCATTTTGCCCCGCTCTTCTCTATCGCAGCAAACGTTGACGTTGGGTGAACTCGGTTCTGGGGCAGTAGTTAGCATAGGAGGAAGCCGGCTACACAAGCTAGGCAGGTAGTATGTGCCGGGGCGTATAAAACGTTCGGATAAAATGGACCATCTAAAAATTATTGGAAAATTGAGTTTTGCCCTCACTGTCCCGTTTTGCCCCGCTATGCCATTTTGCCCCGCTCTCCTCTATCGCAGCAAACGTTGACGTTGGGTGAACTCGGTTCTGGGGCAGTAGTTAGCATAGGAGGAAGCCGGCTACACAAGCTAGGCAGGTAGTATGAAACAGCTCGCTCGACAAGGGACCAGAGGCCAAAGGCGAATCAGGGTGAAGCGGTGTTTTTGCGAACGATGATAAAAGAGGGGTATTTTGTATCCCCTAGCGGGGTGCTCGGCGATTCAACTCTGTGCAAGACAGTTTTCCGGGTTTGGGGCCTTAGGGTGAGCGAACCCTCGCTGACATTATATATATACAAAATTGCGAGGAGGAGACCGAGTTTCCTACCCTCAAAGTAACGAAGCCTCCGGCCGGACGGACGGAGAGGTGACGCGGAAAGAACGACCCGCCGACGAAGACACGGAGACGATAATGCGAGCTTTTAGACTGGGAGAATGCTCCGGGGGACCGTCGGTGTCGATAAACCTCGGGAATTATTGTGAATAATTGTTCGAGTCTCCTCAGACCCGACACAATGAGATTTTGTCACTCCGGACAGTCCCCCATTACTCGGGGATGGAAATTCTTAATGCAGGATAATTATCATACAATTTTACCATCTTCCTCGCGGTGCCAACCACTTTTTTCCCGATAATGCACGATTTATATTTTGTCCTTAATTTTTTTTTCCTGATATTCGTGGTTAAATGAACTTTCGAGTATAAAGTCTCTCGAGATAATGACGTCGGTACGATTATCGGCAATTATCGGATTTGTCATTTTTTCCACTGTGCAAAATATATCTGACGAGGGTCGATGAATTTTTTGCGAAATTTTCGGGAAACTGGCTTGAGGCTCGGAATTGTCGTATATAGAGAATTTTCCATCGATTTTCTATAGGTGACATTTTTTCTTCTTCATGCTTCGAGTTCCATTAACGAGAGATGATTTCGGTCCCACGTTTATCACAATTCTGGCTGCGCGAGGGTAGCACGATGCGCGTGAGGGGGGGGGGGGGGAGAGGGCAAAGGGGACGGGTGGCTGCGAGGGAGGATCCTCTACCAGCGTGCCGGAGATAATAGGATTCCTGTAAACGAGCTTATGTATGGATCGACGAGCAGATGTTAATCCTTCAACGGACACTGTAGCGTCCCTCTTCTAGTGAATTTCGGGCACGATTAAAAGCAGCCTCCAAAGTATTCCACCAACATCGGACTGCTTCGTACTCTCGCTGTTCCACTTCCATTGGAACCCCCAATATTGCATGAGAAATTCCCCCCCCCCCCCACCCTTTACTTCTATCCTCTATCCCTCATTGTTTCGCTAATTTAATTCGCTTACCCTTCCACCCTCTCCATTCCTCGGTCTCCGGAGGTCGTCGACCTCACCGGCATTCCGACAATTAATTCGCAGGACTTCTTAGGGCACTTCGATATCTCTCGTCTATGTTCTAGTTTCTGCTATACAGTGTGATTTCTCGTTTGTTAATTCCACGGAATCACGCACTTTCGCTGTTTGCGCGGCGACGTTAAACTTCCTCCTCTAAGCCCGGCTCAGGCTTTTTAGGGTGTTGCAGTTTATGAAGGAAGATTAAGTTGTTAGCGCCAAATCAAGTGTTTAATGGAGACGCCAGTAATTTCCGTTTAAGGTTGGGTCCGTGCGGTATCCGGATTTCAAAAATTGTCTGTACACGTTTTAAAGGAAACATTTTTGCGAACTGAGATGGATCTAGATTAAAGGGGGTCCTACTTTATGTGGAACAAAAAATGTACAATGAATTTACAGAAAAATAATTTGGTTATGCCAATAAATACACGGGCATATTTTTAGGCAATTTTTATGACGTTGAATTTGTATTTTTTGCTCGATCTTGACAAGTGACAGGTGATTTTGTTTGTTGGAATTTGTTTTAAGAATTCACCGAGTAATTTGATCCGTTTAGATATTCATGAGATTTTTCAGGTAAATTCGTAGAGTATCTATTGAGAAACAAAATGAGCTTTCACTCGCCAAAGTCGAACACTAATTACAAATTTGACTTCACAAAAAATGCCAAAAAATATGCCCGTGAATGTATTGGCCTAAACTGCGTTTTTTTTTCTCCAAATTCATTGTTGAACATGTTTTTCTACATAAAGTAGAGAAACTCCTTCATTCAGATCCTCCTTAGTTCGGACTAATTATCGGTTTAAAATGTGCACAAACAATTCTTGAAATCTTGGTACTCGATTGACTTGCCTGTACCGCAAGTACCACCTTATGCTGTCATGTTGTAGACTCTGGGAAAACTGGATTACAGTTTCTCTTATGATCTGATAATCCCAGAGTTAAAAAATTAAGTTTAAACTGAAATTGCATCCCAAGTTCGAGCTTAGGACTATAAATTCCGTTCTTACCGTAAATGGGTCAAAAGTCATGAATATGACCCAGTCTGGTTGGCACGCAAATTCACGATATACGGACCGGGCCATATTGGCCACATTTCCCCGTTACACATTTCAATCACAATCAAAATTTTCAGCGTCAGGATAAAGTGCAGTCGATTCACCGCCAACTGCCCACTTCCCCCTACTTAGCGAAAACTGTGCTCCGGAATAGATGCGGAAAGCTTTCTCGCCTCGGTGCCGCAAGGGAAGTGGAATAGGACCGGTCGAAATGGATAAAACGAATTTAGCGTTGCGCGCACTCGTGTCGCGGTGCAGATAGCGGAAGCTCCGGCGAGTCTGCTCAGTGACGGAGCAATTAGAGGATAACGCCCGAATAGAGCGGCACAGCCAGTTTGCATGTATATCGGGATAGCTGGGCGAGAATTCGCGAAGGACGAATAAACCGAGAGGGTAAAATGAGAGGACGAAGAGAGGAAGCGAGGAAGGGGAACGGGTTCGGGGAGAGAATTTGAAGAGCGGAAGTGTGGAATTGGCCCGAGTCATGGCAGGGCGACCGATTATCCACAAATGGAAACGAGAAAAGATGGATTTGCATGGGGCCAGGGCCACGCCTCGACACTGGCGACGACGGTCGGCGGAATTCCCAGTCGTCGGGCACCAGACGGAATACGAATTTCGCGTTAGCCTCCGGCTAGATTCCCATCGGATATGACGAATTTACGACGCGTCACGCTTTCGGCTCGCTTCCGAGAATCTCCGATTTTCACTATTTTCCTCCGAGCCGGGCGGCGGGAGTTACGTATTGCGCGTCTCCGAAACTCGCGGATTCGTTCGTAGGTATCTTCTTTTTTTTTACGTAGCGACGGAAAGATATGTCTTCCGGTTCCTGTTCTAGATAACAAAACCAAGAATACGGAAATCCTCTGTCACAACTGGAGTTTTATATTGTTTGGTAGTTTTATCTTTCGGCTCGTTTGCTTTTTACACCGGGCGTGACATTGTGTACGCTGTAACCGTGTAATGTTCTTTAGGAAACTGCATTTTTTTGATGAACAACTTCCGCTGGTTGCTCGCCAGAAATGAACGTCGCGGGCGATGGAGCTGTAGAGATGCGAGTCCGTTGATCGGAGCCTCAATGATAGATAGTAACTTGACAACCGATGAAAAGTGACCGACAGAATGGTTTTTAAAAAAATGACGGCGATTTACCATCTAAACAGCCCCTGAAATCGAATTTGGTGTTTAGTTTATGTTGGCATTAATAACACACATTTTTCATGTACACCGACAATATCGCTGACAAAAATTGATAATCCGGATCTCTATCCGTGATGTTTCGACGAGATCTGCGAATCGATCGAAAACCCACAGGTAACACACGTGGTTTAAGCTCGTCGCTATGTCTGCACATTCCTGCAGCGTGAGTGCGCGCCCGGTCCTCGAATTGAAGGCTGCGGGGATTATACAGGATTACCATTGCTATGCTCGACCGAGGTTGGAAACACTTCGGTGAATTCCGTGCGTATACCTTCCTCCGACTCGAAGTGGAGAGAGGGAGAGCTGTGAATATTTGGTAGATTATGACCAATCACGTTGGATCCGGTGGTTCAATCGGCGAAATTTCGACCCTAAAAGCTTAATGTTGATTATGCACCGTTTGCGGTCGGAGCAGCTAATTACATTAGTTTTCTGCCGCACGGGAACTTTACTATTCGTCAATTGAATTTACTGCGTGAATAAACTTAAAACTTGAGTTTCTTCATTAATTCAACTCTCTCCGCCTCTTCGCGGACCCTCGAAATGTTGAACCAATTTACGGAAGAAGCAGAGATTTTTAAGGTTTTTTTTTTTTTTTAGCTTTTTCACCTTGAATCTGTGATATCATTATTTCACTTCTCGTCCTTCCCTACGAACGTTTTTCAACGTAACCCACCGATTCTCCGGGCACGCCCTCACGTAACCTCGCGTCGTCCACTCGTGCCAGTCCCGGGCCAGCGGCAGCCACCAGCGGCGCTGAATATTCCCACCCATAATCCGACAATGCAAATAGCAAAGATTTACATTTCTCCCTTGATTTACACAATAATGGTAGACCCCGAAACCCCTCGGAATCCCGTGTTATCTCCCGAGTAAAAACGTTACAACGAAACTTTTGTCTCAGCATCCATCATCCGATTCGCTTCGCGGCAAGAATCTTTGTATTTCCTCGGTAAAAACGCTGAATCACCAACGAGGAACGCGATCCCTCGATTAATCAACGGGAGTCCTTCCTCCTATTCGGTGAGGCAGCGGAAGTCGCGATTGCATTGGACTCCCCATTCTTTCATCCATTCGATGATCCTCAATCGATCCACTCGCATTCCATTGGAAACTTCGAAGGAAACCAATTCCTTCTAAAACCACGACGGTCGGGAAATCTGTCATCTGGAGTAAAAAGTATCGATGGCCTCGGGCGGGCTTGCTATCGCTCGTCCTCGGAGGAAAATACATTTTTATGCGTCTTCTTTGTCATTAGTAGGGGAGAAGCATCTCGACGGCTTTGGCTTCCCCTCGGTATTTTTCAAAGGCTCTCAACGGTTCGCGTGATTAACGCCGGGTGGAGTTTCTGATTACTCATCGATTCCGAGGTATTTTCCACATCAAATGATCCCGGTAAAGAATTGATTCCGCGAATCCATCAATAGGAGAATCCACCAATTTTTGTTGCGAATCCACCAATAGGAGAAATAGATCCTCACATACTCAGAAAAATCATTCATTTGGTGGGTGCTCCGCAAACAAATGTTTATTTATTTCCGACAAATATTTATTTGATTGAGAAAGATGCTTATTTGATTGATAAAAATGTTTATTTGATTGAGCGAAATGTTTATTTGATTGAGAAAGATGTTTGATTCTAATAAACATTTATTTTATATTTGTTGTTCCGTTTCCACCGTATTTGGGGTTTTTACGGAACCCCATCCTGATTACCCCCTAGCACTCCCTACCCGCACGCAGCTAAGCTACTTAACTTCCAGTGCGTCCGTAGCCGACTTAGCTACACTTTACCGCATTTGCTGGGGACACGGGGTAACTACGGAAAACCCGTGCCGGTACAGACGGCCATATTCTACTGATCCTCCGGTATTTTGCACTTGAGTAAAGTGCAGAATCACCAAAGTCTCAGAAGAAAGCGCCTCCGCTCAACGGTCGATTCGTCAGCTAGCGCACGGCTAAGCGGTCACCCATCCAAGTACTGAGCTGCGAACGAATCTGCTTGACTTGGGGGACTACCAGAGCCGTCCGCCAACCGCGCATCCACCGCTGTCGGTCTAGTAAATTTAGTTTATTTAATTCCAATAAACATTTATTTAATTCTAATAAACATTTATTTAATGTTAATTAACATTTATTTAATTCTAATTAACATTTATTTAATTCCAACTCATATTTCTTTGTGGAGCATCAATCAAATAACTTTAATTCTGGGTACATACAGCCGACGAAGTCTTAAGCCTTGAAACCTGATCAGCCAAGACCCGCATTAGTTGGATATCCTATCCAGGCCCTGCATAGATTTGGGGAAGCTCCCAGATGAGAACCCGAACTGAATTCCTGCACAAGCCCTTGTGGTTTTTATTCACGCGATATCGTCCCACATTCCGGATTTCTCAATTTCTCGTTTCACTTTCGGAAATCCGGATCCCGCCAATCGCGACCCCAATGACGAGAGGCCCGACCGGTAGGCGACTTCTCCGGGTGTAGTTTCGATCGGGACGGCCAGTGAAGAGCGACAGTGATGGAAAATTATCGGAGGACCGAAAGTAAGAGAAAGCTAGCGAGAGACGAGATGGTGGTTGTCCACGGGGTGCGCCAAGGGTGAGCCGGTTCATTTTAATTAAATGCCATTGTGATTCCAAATCCGACGTGCCGGTGAGATAGAGAAGCTACTCCCGCAGAATCCGCGCCGTTTCACTGTTCCGGCCCGCCCGTCCCACACACCATTGCGAATCTCCCGTCCTTCACTTTCTCAAACACTCTCGAATAAACTACAAGCAACGCTGTACTCCGGAAATCACTGGAGTCTGCTGCGAGCAACCGCCTCGGCGTACTTGCTATCGACCCCGTCGTTCCTTTTTCGCCTTTACCCGTACAGCGCGGCCAGGGCTGTCGGAAGATAGGAAAAAAATCCATTTCTGCGGTATAGGCATCACAAAAAAAAAAAAAACTGAAAGATAAATCGCTTTGATTACGTTGGCTCGCTCTCCGCAACGCCGATGGGAGAAATGGAAGAGAACGAAAAATACTAACATGCTGTAAACTTAATTAACGACAACGTACATATACCAGCGAAATGAAATGCGGTATAGCCAATACCGTAGTGGATGATAGAGCAAATACTCAAAGTGTCGAGGCAAGAGCCACTTCCCACGAGAAGATTGTATGCCGAGGAAAAAATGAAAATATATACGTAAATTGGAACCTCTGTAAATAGAGTCGATGAAGGAAGAGATGGAAATATTCTTGCGGCTCTGTAAAACGTAATATTTCTTCGGGAATTCGTTCTCCAAAAGTTGTCTCAGAATTGATTTATAAAACATTGGAATCGTCGTTAAGCATTCTAATTTTGCAATGAATTGGCAAAGAATTTTCCGAGTGCTTTTACGGAACCCAATTTCGACTGTCTCTGGCAGTTTACACCGTCCCCATTTAAGTTCCGGTCTCCGCCGAGCTAACGGCGCTAATAATGCACTTACACTTGCGTCGTAGACATTGCAAATTGTAACTGCCCAGCACCCTTCACAGCGAGGTTCTTCTCTGGCATCCGCAGCTCCAATAAACAGTAATGCAGTCGTAAAACAGGAACGAATTGTGGGAGATAGTTCGGAGGCGAACTCCGGTAATAAACCAGTCGGAGCGTTACCTCTCCGCCTCCGAGAGCAGCACCCGAAATTTAATAGCACCCCGAAATGCGGCTGCGCAGCGTTCATCAAGTCCGCGGAAACCTCACCGAATTTTCGGTAGTTTCGGAATTTATCGGGGGATAAGTGGACGAGTTCGCGAACAAGGATTTCATCGACCCGCTCCAGTTGGATAGTTGCGGAGGCGAGGAGACTTGTTTCCCGTCGTGCACGGATTGATGAAATTGAATCCATGATGCCGGCCAGCCGGGCTGCTCTCGAAATCATTAGACAAACCGTTTGTAGTCTGTCGCTGAGGTAATTCAAATGGGAGATCGAGTATGGGCGGTTCCGGTGGGTCAAGGATGATCGTTGATCAGAGAGGCCCATCGGTATCGCTGTTGGATCCTGGTAGCCATGTGTATCAAGACCGTAAGTGCTCGAGCCAAGCTTCCCGATCCGGCAAGCAACCCTCCAACGGCTCCCCATCCTCTTGGCTTCTCCTCCGATCAAAGCTCGTTTACGTTAACGTCCCGCAGGTTAGCCGGTGTCGGTCAACGGGATTTGACCACATATCAGCCAGCCACAGTGGTAGTTCACGGATCGATACCTCCCAAGGTTTCGTCCAGCTATCTGGAACGGCTCTCGGAGTTCAATCGTTTGATTAGAAATTAATGCCATATACGGCTGAATTAATGGATCGAATGGGGCGAGAGAATCGAAGCGAGAGTGGACCACGGAAGGAGAGTTGGAGAGGTTGGGTCGGCAGGGTCGTTCGAAATTCGATGATATTCATTAGACCCGAACGTACATTAGGATCAGAGCATAATCCACGCTCCGGGCGGTAGCCATGTACTGGCTGCGTTTATGGCATGCATATAGTATATCACGATTTAGGTACAATTCGGCACTCAGGTGCTCGAGGTATGCTTGGCTCTCGCGGGGCCAACGGTTACCGGTAATAGAAAGCTTCTCTCGTCGAGCATACCCGTGCTACTGCTATTCGCACCAACTCTCCATCTCGCTATTCCAACCAGCAACTTTGGATTCCGTTCCGCACACCGGAGTATTTACTGTTACCAATTGGTTGGGAGTTCTGGGTATACCGGCGTTAAGTTGATAGACCGCTAGTTCGTAGAGATTGTGGCACGCCGGGTTATTCATGCAAAATGTATGTTGGTTTGGGTGCGTTGAAATTTCATCGCGGAATCTCCATGTCAACCGATGAAAATGGTCCAGCAATGATTTTTTAATTCCCTATCAGAGGCATAGTCTCAGCAGTGTGTGAAATCTGAAATACTATACGGTCGGTATTAAAAGTAGTAATCAACTTCCTTCATGGCTGTTGGCATGTATGGTTCTATTAAAAGTCACATTGAAAGTGGATATCGTGTTCAGCTTTGATGGGACCTTTTCCTTTGACCCTATACACTGGCATCTGTGAAAAAAGTTTATTACAGGTTTTCCATACCGACCTAGTGCACAGGAAGGAGTTTCACATAGTCTTGAATTTCATTTATTTTTTTAGATGCCTCCTGTAACTTTTTTTCTTCTCATTGTTGGACTTATCTTTGTTCGTGTTGTTCTATGTGTGAATAATAAAATTTATGGCGAGACGCGCCTCCCGAGCGGAAGCCCGAGCGTACGGCAAGTGATACCGGTAGTTCGGGCTCGAGGCTCCTTCATCCTTCTATGGATGCGAAATTCTGTAATCTCTCGGCGTCTCGGTAACGACGAGATTCATTATGATTTCCGTCGGAGGCTGTTCCGCGAGGTGGGCGATCCTTCCGACCTCGTTTCTCACTCTTATCCCTCCCAGCTCGTAGCACCGGCAGCAGCAACCAGGATGAACATCAGCGGCCCCTCGCGCCAGATACGTCTTGCCTCTCTCGCTTTCCGTCTTGCCTCTTCTCATCCTCCGTGTTCTCTCCAAACTCTCATCCCCCCTGGTGACGCGATTATCCCCTGGGAACTGACGGGGCAACGCCTACCGGGACACCTCGGGGCGTCTTTTTATTTATCAAATAACGTCCGCGACCGTAGGATTGTTCTGTCGCAACTGCCAATTAGCGGATGCTGTTGAAGATGAGCGTTGATCACGTTCCGGCAAAATGGACCAACACCGGTACCGATGCGATTAATCAACCTTTTCCATCTCCGCCGTCACGGCACATTAGCCAATGTCTACTTGGAAGCCTGGCGACAAAAGATCAGATCCTGCTGGAATGTATCTATCAGTTCTTATCAGTTTTATCCGATGCCTTGGGATGAAATAGTTCCGAGCCAACTCCGCTACGTTGCAAGTTGCCGTTTAGTTACGGGTACAGTATCGCAGCTCGGGATGAGATTCCGAGAGCTCGAATTACTTAATTCCCTCGGGTAGTCGACAGGAGAATAACCGGGGGCACAGTTATCGACCAAAATATATTAACCGACGGCAATTAATCACTGTCGCCGGATCCCCTCCGGCAAACAACCGGGTAAAGTATCGACAGCCTGGGGGAATTTCTGTCGATGCGAGTAAGCCCAAGCGTGAACACAAAGGTTCCGGCGGGAAAAAAAAATGCAATTCGACAGTTCTGCAAATGGAAAAGGGGAAATTGGATCGTAGAGATAACTAGACATTCAGTGTTTCCAACCATTGACTGCTCTGTGAAAAATCTTCAATTCTGGTCGCTGTGAACTTAACACATAGATGAAGGAAATTTCGGATTTACTTCATCAAGCACAGTTCCGTAATTTCCAATAAGTTTTAATAACAGATTTTGGTGCCATTTCCACCATTAAAAAATTGTAAAATTTCTAGGTTGAAGAGACGAATATCAGATCCAGACAATTTTAACACAGTTACAAAAATTAGCAACTATTTCATTAATATTTGAAGATTCTACCGTTGGATCAAATTTCAACTCCAAGACTGAAGGAACTAAATAATTTCTGTGAGAATTCCGAGATTGAGGTAGTTTCATCTGTTCCACCGGAAGTTAAACGAAAACCCTCCGGTGTCCCAGCGACGCAGGTGCTATTCCCGGTTCTCCATTAACCGAAAGTGTGTTCGATGTTTCGTTTGATGTTAACAAAGAGACGGAGCAATATCTCTGGTGACGAGCCGAAGCTCGCCACCCTCTTTTGTTCCACAGAAATTGTGCAGCTCGAAGGATAGCTTCCCTTTAATCGCTCGATTCAAGCTCGACGCTCATAGCGGCGAGCGCTATCGTATACCCAACTAAACGTCAACGCACCATTCTGCATCGCGACGTTATAGGAATTTTCTGTCTCACGCCTCGTCCTCTACACTGACGTGAGCGCACTTCCTCTCTGTGGCATTCCTATCGAACCTAGCAACTGAATCTTAAATATTAAATTTTAAATATTAAATATTAAATTTAAAGTAAATCGCACTTAAGGAAAAACGGATGCTTCAAAGAGCTGATAATTATCATTTAAATTATTGCCAATTGTTGATTTTAAGAAAAGTATGACTTTTTTAATAGTACTATAAACGAATATACAACTACATAATCATGTCACGTAATCAATATCTAAATGACAGTAATGTCTCACCAATAATATCCGAAGTAGCTTATACTTCTGAATAAGCTACTTCAACTACTTGGAATATGAGAAATTACTCAAGTAAGCAATAGCGTAGTCGGAAGCATGTTAGGTAGCGGGTTTAGGTAGGTAGAAGTAAGCATTAGGTAGGTAGTTCGAATCCCATCTCAGACCTTTTGCCACCATCGATATTCGTGATTGTAGTCTTTTTTTCATTAATATTCTTGTTTCATTTATAATTATCATCATGTACCACGATATTACGGTGTTAGACATTTATTAGTCGCAATACATTATGTTAAAACTTTTATATCTACTTCAAGCGTTTAAACCCTTTTTACCCATTTAGGGGCCCGGTCTTGGGATTACTGTACACCTTTATAGTGATAGAATGTACGTTCTGTAAGTGTCACTAATTTTACACCATATTTTAATCCTGCTTTTAACACCAAAGTAACAGATCTAACCACATGTCAGTGTTAAAGCCGTGTTGAAGTTAACACCTTTTTTTACAGTGTGGTATGCACAGTCCAACCGCAATTGAAACTTTGGGAAACGATTATCGAATACCGGGTCAGATCCACTTTTCGTTTGCACATGTTATCAATATTCATCTGCTAATCATCACGTTATATCGTAACTAGTATTTGCCAGTCAACAGCCCAAAGACCGAACCTATACGAGATCATTGATGCGAAAACGTCTCTAGCGGGACTTCGAAGTAAAGAGTCTCCTAAAAAAGCGTTATGGTACCCCAGGAGTAATAAAAACCTCGAACAATAAGGACCTGGAATGTCACCCTCGAGAGTACATAGAATAATCAGAACCACGCAGGGAGTCCTTACAGAACACCCGCCTAAACTCCCAGAATAATGGAAAATGTTTTCACATCAAATGTTAGCACCCGCACTTTTACTCGCTAAATGTGTTAATCGAAACTTCACTCAACACCCGAGACATTAAACTCCACCTTAACCACATTAGGCGCCAAACATTCGCCCTCTCGCCCCCGAGTGCAGAAATTAATTCCAAGAGTGAATTCTCTCCATCCATCCACACCATTTCCCAATCTCTCGAGCTACTTTGCTCTTTCTCTAACTTGTCATAATATACAAATACAACCAAGGCAGGTTATTGCACCCGACCAGTGCTGATGATCGGGATCTAAAAAAAAGTTTGAAAAAGTCAATCCACAGCTTAATTGCAATTTATTTGGCATCCCGTCAGAAATTCGACTCGACAGTCTGGCATCGCTGTGTCGAAGAGGTGAGAGGGATGGGGTTGCTCGAATCATCCCTCCACGTGTGGGCATCGATCCCTCCTCCACATTGCGCGTTTCATCCTGAGTGGATTCTCGTGTAACATCCTGTGGTATTCTTGCCCAGCTGGGGGTTGCACACCATCGGGCTCGATCCTCCACACAGCAGCAACAGCAGCGGCAATAGCAGCAGTCAACCCCCTTCACCGACCCATGGGAACTTTCCATTCCCGACGGCAAGCCCTCTCGACTCATTGATCAAACATTATCTGTTTATACCCACTTCGTGATCGGTAGGGACTCTGGGCGCTCGGTCTTCATGCACCAGCCGTGCTGGCTTTACCCGGTGCTTTTCGCTTTCGCACGTACCTGAATCTCACTGCGCGAGCACAGTTTCACCGGCGATCGCTCCGCAGCCTCGATCTATCCGAGCTTTCCGACCCGAGTTGCCCCGATCTCGTTATCCTTTATCGGTCTCGCACGTACTTTTCTCTATCGCGATCCCCATTGATCATCGGCTTTGCAGAATCGGTTATGGAGAACCTCCTGTAGATGGGAGCTCTCCGGGGCACGTGTAAACGTTTCAGGGATGTTTCGTTCGAGTGGCGGTTATCGCGATAATTGCAGTTTACTCGCTGGGCTCACGCGTATCAAAGTTCGTTTAAAGTCCGATGAGATTGGTGATTAATTGGCGAGGTCTTTCTCGACTTAGCAGCGCGATCTATGTAGGGAAGAGCGGGGCAAAATGGGACAACGGGGCAAAATGGGACAGTGGGGCACAATGCAATTTTCCAATAATTTTTGGATGGTACTGTGGGGCAAAACGGGGCAGAAAATCCTGATGTATCCATAGGGAAAAATGGGGGTCCCGTTTTTCCCCACTGTTCCGTTTTGCCCCGATCTCCCGTACGTGTGTAGGGACTGTGCTGTGGGGATGGAGGAAACTTTGTAAGCATGAGAGGGATAAAAACAAAAAGGTACATCTTCATAACTCTTGATGATGGCTGAGGGGTATTTTTTATTTTATTTTTATTTTTATATTGAATGGTGTCGCGCGGAAAAGAATGAAGAGAACGACGACGAGGGTTCGCGAGTATATAGAGCATGTAGAAGGGGGTGACGAAGGAGAGGATTCCGACGTCGTCGAGAGCCGGACTTGATGAGATCTCGAGAATGCGAAGCTGGTGGAGAATAAAGTTGAAAAATGGCGAGAATAAAAATACGATAAGCACTCTCGGACGAGAGGGATATATATATATATATATATATATATATATATATATATATATATATGTATTCTTGATGCGCTTTGTCAGCCATTGAAAAGCACCACACGCTATTTTTATAGCTCCAACTCCTCGCGAAGCAACAAAGATATTCCATTATGCGAAATCTTATGAAATCGTTTGCAACTGTGACTTGAATAACAATACTCATTCAATAAACGAAGAATTTTCTTGAGAAATTCGATTTCATGCTAAAAAATGTTGCGTTAAAAAAAGTGTATTGATATGTTGATCTCCGTCACTTTTATATTGTTTCTCCCCAAAGTTTGTCAACACCTTGGTTGTACATTTCATTTTTTAAGCCAGCAGCTTGCAAATAGTTCCTTGATAGGCGTCAGTGTCGAGAGCTTCAAATTTGCCCGGTGCTCCGTAATGTTCTTAAGGGCATGTGAAACCCTATAGAGCGCGCGAGAGACGCGATTGGCGTTTCTGTCGGAGCGAGAGTGGCACAATGTGGAAGGGGATTTCACATCGCCTTAAAGTATCGATATAGGGTGTTCCGGCGCACGACAGTGACGAGGTCGTTGCATGAGGTCCCACGTGTGCTCACTGCAGAGCAACCGCTGTTACAGCGGGCTGATCGTGCCTCGTCGATGGATTCTGCATGCTCGCAAAATGTCTGTTCTACTGAAACGCGCGTGATAATGTATGTCCTGGCGCAGCGTAATGGGGTCTATGGCTCGATGGCCGTATCTACCACCATTCTGGCTACACTCACATCGACTATACTCTCTGCCAACACCGTCGGCTCGAAACATCGTTAAAAGTCGTATCCAATTTGGCTCTCACAGGCAATAAAAAAATTAAACAACCACAGATAGCAGACAACTATACAAATACATATGGTTTTGGCAATAAAAATAAATTAAATAAAAACAATAAATTGAAATTTCGTGATTTATGGTCATATAGCCAATCTATATTTTTTCATAACACCACTTCTAATTCACCCGTCCAATTTTCTGCCTCAACAAAGATCAAGAAAAATGTTTATAGATTTGCAATCTACGCATTTTCAATCGAATTTTTTAAGCAGTTTTTTGTTAAAAAAAAGTCAGTATTATCCGACTTCGAAATACTTCATGTTGATTTGTATGTAACGAAAAAATTTAATCTCCTGCAACACGTACCGTCTGCGCATTTCTCACTTAATATTTTCTCCATATCCTCGGTTGGCTACGAATGATTTGGAGTCTCGATCCGCAGAGTCTCGGCACCGCCGTATCCACTTCGCGTCACGTTTCCTGGCGAGCATCTGCGATTTTATCGCTCTCACATAAGAGACAGCGATAAACCTCGTTCTCGCCTTTTCGATGTCGTTGTTGGCGGAAATATGTATACACATATACAACATATCTGTCTGCATGAGTGCGAGCGGTATTCGCACATACGTGAAAACTGCACGGTGGCATGCCGTGCAGTTTTCGCTCGTGACGACTTTTCATCCCCTGTGATATTCCTCTCGAGCAACGAACTCTTCTTCGAGATTCTCGAGCTATCCGTAATCCTCAATCCTTCCAAGATTCGGTTATAAATATGTAAATTCCGTCGCAGCGTAAAGCATCCGAAAGTGTTGCGTCCAAGCCGACGAATGGTGAGTTCGAACGGTGAGAACCATAAATGAATAGTTTCGCTTTCGAGCCAAAACGTTATCCCTTCAATCGGGAAAAGATACCTCGCCGTACTGCCGTAGTTTTACGAGGAAAGACGCAGAGAGGTAATGAGCCTCTGGGAGAACATCAGATTGCGCAGGATGCATGTAGAAATTAGTAATATTATGCGACAAGGGAGGAACGTGTGTCTTTTCACCGAATGTGAAGTTTGATGTCCGAACGAGGCGAGGGCAGAAATTTAGACGGGGTGAAAATTCACTTCCTCCCAAGTAGCATACGCTATTTTTTTCCCAACTATGCTAAAAAGTGGTCACATTTCTGTGCCTGCAACGGGCATGGAAAGTGGCCGCTTCTTGACGAGCGGGAGGAAATGTAATTTAGCGCGAGAAAAAGTTTCACTTTGCTCCCGCTAAATTACTTTTTTCCCGACTTCGCTAAAATAAGTACATTCCTTGCGTGCAGTACGGGCGGAAAATAGCGTATTATTGACCGATGATATAATCGCTCTATTTTGCATCGCAGAAAATTTGCTGAGGGAAGTCCAATTATAAAATAAAATTCTAAAAGTGAACAAATTTTTTTTTTCATCCTGAAGCAGTGCGTTAACAGACTTGCCAACGATGACATTTGATAGAGAAAAATAAAGCTGTAATAAAACGACAACAGTATTCCCGGGTGATATCCGCGGCTTGGCTATGAGAGCCGGTTTAGACGTTCTCTCTTTAGACTGTCTCACAATTTACGCCACAACGAAAAACAAACGAAAGTCTCGGGAAGACAAGACTGTAGTTCAGTGTATGAAAACTTGGAGACAATAAGCGTAACGATACCGCGAGATATCCCCTCCTCTCCGACGTCTCACTGCGCCCGCGACACGACCTCGATAAATTTGCATGATTCTCATCAGACGAACGACAGTGGCGAGACTCGCCTGGTTTCGTATGTCGATCGAAATATTTTTTAGGTCAACTCACGTCCCGAGTAAAATTCGATTTACGTGATTTACCTAATGCGACGAATTGTTTTTACTCCAATTTCCACCGGTCGTATCGCGGGACACATAGGGAGAGCTGTTCGTATGTACGGGGCTTTCCGTGCAAAAAATACCTGGCTCTGACCCCCTTTAAAAAAATCATTCGATCAAGTTTATACGTTTTTTTTAAATCTGCATCTAATTCTTTTGGAGTTACAGCAATGACGCAAAAAATCATAGATCGAGCCTAAGAAATCGAGAAGTCAGATCCAGGTCGATTTGGTTTGGAATACCCCATACATAGTATGGATTTGGTATAGAATGCCCCATATATAGTATTCCCAGCTCGGAGATATGGTCTCGTATGGAGAAGTTGTACCCGCACTACTCTCGTAGCTTGGGTCCGTCACTCGTCTGCTCTTTTGCTACATTATTCATGCGTGATGGTTGGCTTGGAGTCCTTTCCGCCGTCAACTATCCGATATCGTTCGTGTGCACGCTTCATCTGCAAGTGTAAAGGACATCATCGCATTATGCATCCACGGTCGTCCGCTGAACTCGGTGGATTTTCGTTGCACATCTATTTTATATATAAAATACACACCGTACGTACAGCTACATAGCTTGGTGTTGCGAGGTGCTTCTTCACGATAATAATATAGCGTATCTGCGACACAAGCGCCTCTATCTATACGGTTTGCAAATACGAGGAGGCAATGAATTATAGTCGCGATATTCGCTACACATGTAAATCACTCCGATGGCTTCTGGCTACCGAGTTGGTCCTGCCTGCATATTGGTTCATAATCTGCTTTCGCTCCGTACTTCGAGGTTTTAACGCTCCGAGAGCTCGCTCGGTGCTGCCTACGGCTTTCGATGCGAATTGTAGAAAACTTTTTGCCGCCGTTTCAATTTTGCGCAGCTCTGTATCTTTTTCCGTGTATTTTCTGCAGCGTGCTTATTGAAAATCTGTGTATTTTGTGCAGCGTTCTCTTTCGACGAGCAGTCATATCCGGATGAGCGCAAAAAATACAAAAATCGTCGGAAACGGAAACAAAAGTTTCTTACAATTTTCTTTTTCCATCCCCAGTAGTTGCGGCTTCCAGCGTCAAGCTCTCCTCGAGTCGAATACCCCGGGTCGCGTTCCCAATCTTTAACTTCAGTCGATCGACACTCGCGAACCTCGCAAAGGGAGCTTCAATAATAGAATTGTCGCCGGGGAGGAGAATTATCGACACCAACCAAACTCCCTCGCTCCAGCGTGCCGCTGAGTGCAACATTATTAGAATCGCCGTTTGGCCGTTCGGTACTCGACTGGTTCAGAAGTGCACCCAAAGAGATGCACGGGCTTGTGTACATTGCATACATGCATATGTACGAAACAGAAGTCTCCACGGTAAAGTCGACCGACTTGCAGCGCAGCGTCCAGCCAATATTGCACTTCCTCGGTCAACTTCATCGTGCGTATCCGGTACATATTACTCGTTAAGAATCGGTGTGTAAGGTCCAAAGAAGAAAGAAGCGTAACGAGGTCGAGTGCTAATAGAAGGCCAGCTACAGGCGACTAATGGTGTGCATCCCTCTGGCCTTTTGCTTCGGATAAAAAAATGTACCTGCCACTTATTTCTTCACCGTTCCTCTCGTCCCTCCTCCGAGCTAGGATCTCTTTTTCCTTCTTTCTCGTCCGCTTGTATTTCTTTTGAATAATAAAAATAAATATTCTCGCCACTCGGTTCTCCGGTTCGATGTTCGGAGAAGAGTCAAGCCGACGTCCCCAACTCGTGAACTCTGAAGGCGTGACTCGGCGATTCGAATAAATGTGTAATTAGGCGGAAAAATTGTGAAGACGAGGTTCGCGAAATTAAAGAATTTTTCAGTTTCATATATTTACCCTAACGTGGGGTATTTGCGTGCACACAGCGGAGAGAATGTAAAGAGGCTGAGAGAGCTAGGGGAGTTTTCTGAGAGTGAGAGAAATAGTTTTAGGTATTCGTAGTGCACGCCCCGTTGTTTTCTCCCGGATAGTTCCTCGTTCCTCTTGTTAAAGCGGAATACGTGCGAGCGGCTGCTCCGGGTAAAGTTCATTCAGATGCAGGAAATACAGACGCACTCGGACAGTTATATGTACACATGTATATTCATATATGTCCGTATTGACGACGAAAACGAATTCCGTGTAAATTTCAATCGAAATAATTGCGAACTTGTCATTTTTACCCGTTTGAATGTATAATTTTGTTTGTATACTGAATTTTTGCTTCCTCATAGAGGAAGCTTTGTTTTGGTAAAAAAAAAAAAAATCGAGATTTTAATGAAAACATGTTCAGAATGTTCCAAAACGTCGAGAAATCACATTTAGAAAAAATGTCCGGATGTATGTGTGTGTGTGTGTGTGTGTGTGTGTGTGAATCGGACGTGAAAAATTCAAAACGTTATAACTCGAGAACACGTTGACCGATCAAGCTGAAATTTGGCACACATCATGTGTGATCAATAGTCAACAGTTGGTCGAAATTTCGTCAAAAAATGTTCAGTTGTTTTTTTTGTACGCCATTTTTAATTTCGTCAAAAATGTCGGTTCGCGCTCTAGCACTCACAATTTTTGAGGTACCTGGCTAAAAAGTTGTACACAAATGGAATATGATCGCCCGATGAACCCTATTAAATTTGGGGAGAATCGATCGAGCCGTTCAAATTTTATGTCATTTTGAATTTTTCGAATTCCATAAAAAAAAAAAAAAATCATATTCGACGCAATTTTTTAGGTATCCGGGTAAAAAGTTGTACACAGATGGAATATGATCGCCCGATTATCCTTATTAAATTTGGGGAGAATCGATCGAGCCGTTCAAATTTTATGTCATTTTGAATTTTTCGAATTCCATAAAAAAAAAAAAAAATCATATTCGACGCAATTTTTTAGGTATCCGGGTAAAAAGTTGTACACAGATGGAATATGATCGCCCGATTATCCTTATTAAATTTGGGGAGAATCGATCAAACCGTTTAGATTTTGTCATTTTGAATTTTTCGAATATCATGAATTTTTTTTTATTTGCATTTTTCGGTATTAAATATTCATTTATGACTAAAAAAGTTACAGATTCGTGATCAGTGTGAAAAATATATTGAATAGAGTCTCGAAGCGACAACTAAAGAAAAAAGTTTATCGGGGATTTGTATCGCCAAACCTGAAAACAATGAGTGATTTGTGTATTTTTAAAAAGGGACTTCTTTGCTTTCGATATCATTGCGGAAATACTCAGGTGCCTATGAGATGATGGAGGTGACGGGATTTTTTTTATTTATGTCTATTTAAAAATAAATAAATAAATATTATTAAATAAAAAAATAAATGTAAATGTAAAAATAATAAATGTTTATGAAAAGAAACTTTGCGTAGGACTCATATAATACCCTTTTTCACTAATAATTTCAGGAAATAGATAAATAAATGAAATATTCATTATCCATTCACTTGACATCGGAAAACTTTTGCTTCGTTCAAATCTTGCTAGGAATGAGAAAAAATCAAATAATAGGCAGTAAGACAGCGTTGGGGTTTTAAGCTAACATGCGTAAGGTCCTGGGTTCGAGTTCAATTTTTTAATCATTATATTCGTAATAAACTTAAGTCTGCGGGTCAGTTGTTCGGTATATATGTATATATATATATATATATATATATATATATATATATATATATATATATATATATATATATATATATATATATATATATATATATATTAATCACACGATGTATGTTTATCTCACATGGAAAAGAATAACGATGTGAATCTAGTTAAGATTGTTTATTTGTTTTATGATTTAATTTCATATCTTGACTAAACGTCATCACGACGTCAAGAAGAAAAGAGAATATTAAGCAAACTATAAACAAAGATTAAGATGGGTGGGGTACGAGGAAGCAAACTGAAAAACGATGAAAAACAAGATGAAGAGAAAAGAAGCGGATCAGTAAAAGAAAGTGGAAAGAATTGTGATAGACCGAAACGCGGAGGCCGTTTTCTCAGAGAGAGAAATATAATGTAAGTAACCAACGAAAAAAGTTAATATTTTTTCAATTTATTTTCCAAATAAATTCATTAGTTTTCTAGAAGACATGAATTTTTTTTTTTTTTTTTTTGAATGTACTTACATTTTAGAATTATCCGTTTTTGAAATTTTTAAAGGAAATTTTTACGGTACTGTTGGTGCAATCGCCTCGAAATCTTTTATATGTACTGTGGAATTGTGATACAGAAACATATCCGAAATTCGTATCTTTCCATCGATTTTACAAATTATATATATATAAAAAAATAAAAAAATAAAGTATAAGAAAATTTTAAAAAAATTCATATGAATTCTTAATGAACCAAGAATTCTTATTAAATTAAATTACCATAACTTAATTTTATGTTTTATTTTTAGATATGGAAGGTCTTCACGAAACTATTCGAGAAAATATAAAAACGAGCTAAAAAAAAAAATCAAGGTTGCGAAATCACGAGTGCAGCAATCCCTCGACAACATCGTCACGGCTCAGAACAACGAGGAGAACAACGAGGAGAACAACGAGGAGAACACCGAGGAGAACAACGAGGAGAACAACGAGGAGAACAACGAGGGGAACAACGAGTAGAACGACTAGATGACGAGGAGAACGACGAGGAGAACGAGGACGAGACGACGAGACGTACTAAAATCGCCGATCCCCTAATAAATTTAAAAAAAAATGTTGACTTGTGAACAAAAAGAAACTATGTTAGGAAGCTGTAATTGTGACGAAATTAATCTGTTAAAAATTAAAACGTCAACGAAAATAATCCCTACAAATTTCTTTCGAAAAAAGATAATTTAGGGGCTATATATTATTAAACTAAATTTTTTATAATGCAGATATTTTTATGTGTCTGTAACTAATTTTTTTTTTGTAATAATTCCGATGTCCGGTGTCCACTTCCCATAAGACTATTCCTTTCACTCATAATACTAGAACTCACGACAAAAAGTTAATTACAATTTTTTTTATCGACCGACCCCGGGTTAGGGGGAAACGAAAGTGTTCTGCGTAATCGGCTGCCTCGTCGAGGACATCGAGGACATCGAGGACGTCGAGGACATCGAGGACATCGAGGACATCGAGGACATCGAGGACGTCGAGGACGTCGAGGACATCGAGGACATCGAGGACATCGAGGACATCGAGGACATCGAGGACATCGAGGACATCGAGGACATCGAGGACATCGAGGACATCGAGGACATCGAGGACATCGAGGACATCGAGGACATCGAGGACATCGAGGACATCGAGGACATCGAGGACATCGAGGACATCGAGGACGTCGAGGACGTCGAGGACATCGAGGACATCGAGGACATCGAGGACATCGAGGACATCGAGGACATCGAGGACATCGAGGACATCGAGGACATCGAGGACATCGAGGACATCGAGGACATCGAGGACATCGAGGACATCGAGGACATCGAGGACATCGAGGACATCGAGGACATCGAGGACGTCGAGGACGTCGAGGACATCGAGGACATCGAGGACATCGAGGACATCGAGGACATCGAGGACATCGAGGACATCGAGGACATCGAGGACATCGAGGACATCGAGGACATCGAGGACAACGAGGACATCGAGAACAACGAGGACATCGAGAACAACGACGACATCGAGAACAATGAGGACAACGAGGACAACGAGGACGTTTTATTTTTAATATAATATATCCGGGTTCAATTTTTTATCATTTGTAATTTCTTTGTATATGTTCTTTGTATATATTAATGAAGAAGGACATCGAGGACATCGAGGACATCGAGGACTTCGAGGACTTCGAGGACTTCGAGGACATCGAGGACATCGAGGACATCGAGGACATCGAGGACTTCGAGGACATCGAGGACATCGAGAACATTGAGAACAACGGGGACATTGAGAACAATGAGGACAACGAGGACATCGAGAACAACGACGACATCGAGAACATCGAGAACAACGGGGACATTGAGAACAATGAGGACAACGAGGACAACGAGGACAACGAGGACGTTTTATTTTTAATATAATATATCCGGGTTCAATTTTTTTTAAATATAATATATCCTGGTTCAATTTTTTATCATTTATAATTTCTTTGTTCTTCTTTAAATTCTGTTCTGATCTTATCGGTCTCTCTCTCTCTCTCTCTCTCTCTCTCTCTCTCTCTCTCTTTGTTTCTCGTGCCGCAACTCGTTCACCCCAGATTTTCAAGATTTACAATAATAGAAGGATATTAAGAATTATAAATAGAGTTTGACTGGCTTTGATAGATACGATAATAGTTATGATCATTCTGATATAAGTTGTGAGAGGCGAAGGGACTCACGTTAAAAAAGCACCCCAGATTCTGAAGGTTCACGATAATAGAGGGTTAAAGAATTGTAAATAGAGTTTGAATTTGTTTGGTGGATACTTTGAGAGTTATTATGAATTCGATACGACATGTGAGAGGCCAGGGGACTCACGTTAAAAAAGCACCCCAGATTTTCAAGATTTACAATAATAGAAGGATATTAAAAATTATAAATAGAGTTTGACTTGGTTTGATAGATTCGATAATAGTTATGATCATTCAGATGTAAGTTGTGAGAGGCAAAGGGATTCACGTTAAAAAAGCACCCCAAATTTTCAATTTTTTTATGTTTTAAGCGATGATCGCAATGGGTTATTGGCACATTTACATCTCTACCGCTCACAACTCTACCAGAAAACATCTCTCTCCAAACAACTCTACCAAAAAAGATAGCTCTAACAACTCTACCAGATAACAACTCTACCAGAAAACATCTCTACCATATTACAACTCTACCGTATTAGAACTCTACCAAAATCTCTACCACTGAAGAAAAAAACTCTACCGGAGTTTAAATAAACTCTCCCGGAGTTTAAATAAACTCTCCCCGAGTTTAAATAAAACTCTACCGGAATTTCAATAAAACTCTTCCGGACTTGAAATAAAACTCTACCGGAATTAAAATAAAACTCTCCCGGAATCGAAATAAAACTCTACCGGAATTTAAATAAAACTCTCCCGGAGTTTAAATAAAACTCTCCCGGAGTTCAAACAAAATTCTACCGGAATTTAAATAAAACTCTAATTTCAATTCCGGTAGAGTTTTATTTCAATTCCGGGAGAGTTTTATTCAAACCCCGGGAGAGTTTTATTTAAACTCCGGGAGAGTTTTATTTAAACTCCGGGAGAGTTTTATTTCAATTCCGGTAGAGTTTTTTTCTGATGTGGTAGAGATTTTGGTAGAGTTATAATACGGTAGAGTTGTAATATGGTAGAGATGTTTTCTGGTAGAGTTGTTAGAGCTATCTTTTTTGGTAGAGTTGTTATCCGGTAGAGTTATTTTCTGGTAGAGTTGTTATCTGGTAGAGTTGTGAGTGGTAAAGATGTAAATGTGCCGGGTTATTACAATTCTACTTTCAATTCTTACAATTACATACAAGATTGAAACGATAGCATGTCCCGTGACAGTCTAACCGTCGTTGTTTCGATATCGTACGAAATTATAAAAATTGAAAATAGAATTGAAATTAAAAAGAAAAAATTTGGCAGTCCGCAAGCGAATTTTTTTTTCGGTGGGTATATATGTCGAAAAATGATAGTTTTAGTTTGTTTTTATTATTGGTGTTGTTGTTTTTATAATAATAGAAAAATATTAAGAATTATAAATAGAATTTGAATTTGTTTGGTGGATACTTTGAGAGTTATTATGAATTAGATACATGTGAGAGGCAAGGGGACTCACGTTAAAAAAGCACCCCAGATTCTGAATTTTCACGATAATGGAATGATAAAGAATTGTAAATAGAGTTTGAATTGGTTTGATAGATACGATAATAGTTATGATCATTTTGATGCAACTTGTGAGAGGCAAAGGGACTCACGTTAAAAAAGCACCTCAAATTTTCATGTTTTACAATAATCGAAGGATATTTAAAAATTATAAATATGGTTTCAATTGGTTTGATGGACAAGATAATAGTTACGATGAATCCGATGCATCTTGTGAGAGGCAAGGGGACTCACGTTAAAAAAGCACCCCACATTTTTACGTTTTACAATAATCGAAGGATATTTAAAAATTATAAATATGGTTTCAATTCGTTTGATGGACAAGATAATAGTTATGATGAATCCGATGCATCTTATGAGAGGCGAGGGGACTCACGTTAAAAAAGCACCCCAGATTTTGTTGTTTTACGATAATAGAATGTATTGAAAATGTAAGTTATATCTATATGACACTTCAATAGTTACTTTTAATTGCATCAAGGCATGCATTTTGATTGCGGTGGAAGGGAGGGATCTTTACTGTGTCTAATAAGACACAGTAGCGGTCCCGTGGGTGGGTCCTTCTACAGCGACCTCCACGTGGTAGGACCTGGGAAGTTAATGATACTTTACAATTTTAAAAATAGTAATGTACCATTAATTTGCGAACAGCTGTACAATCTATGTGGCAGTTAGCTTCAAGTCGAACATTTCCTCGTAGAAAATATAAAAATGGATTTATGTAAAGAATTTTCGAGAGTCACAAATTTTTTAACATTAATTTTATATCGAAAGTATCTTTAAACGATGATTTTTTAGACAAAAAAAGGCAATGACCCTTCATCAATAAAAAAAAAATAATAAATAAAAAAAAATGAAGCGCCACCGATAATTATGCTCGTCGAGTCAATCACGGTACTTCGATATATGGTCAGTCTCGTGTTTTTACGAGAACGTAAAAATCCCTCAATGAAATCTGTAATGACCTGAGATTTGCGTAATTATTTCGCATTTAGTTTGGGCACTTACTTCCCGAGTAAAAATTGAAAAATCGAAACAAGAATTTGGAACATAATTCTATGTATTTTTTCGCGCCGAGCGCAGATCCGACATACGTTTTGATCAAAAGCGCAAGGTTGGCGTATTTTTTCGCGCTAAACCTGAGTCGGCCTGCAGTTTTCCCTAAAAGTTAAATACGACATTGATGTTGAAAAAAGTTGAAAATTGAAATTTTCATAACGCTTCCTCATAAAAGTTGAAAATTGAAAGTTGAAAGTTGAAAATTGAAAATTGAAAGTTGAAAATTGAAAGTTGAAAGTTGAAAGTTGAAAGTTGAAAGTTGAAAGTTGAAAGTTGAAAGTTGAAAGTTGAAAGTTGAAATTTTTATATCACTTTCTCATAATGACCCTTTATTCGCAAAGCTTCCTCTATGAGGAAGCCAAAAATATAGTAAATGCTTTCTCATAGAAGAAGCTTTGCGAATAAAGGGTCATTATGAGAAAGTGATATAAAAATTTCAACTTTCAACTTTCAACTTTCAACTTTCAACTTTCAACTTTCAACTTTCAACTTTCAACTTTCAACTTTCAACTTTCAACTTTCAACTTTCAACTTTCAACTTTCAACTTTCAACTTTCAACTTTCAACTTTCAACTTTCAACTTTCAACTTTCAACTTTCAACTTTCAACTTTCAATTTTCAATTTTCAACTTTCAACTTTCAATTTTCAACTTTTATGAGGAAGCGTTATGAAAATTTCAATTTTCAACTTTTTTCAACATCAATGTCGTATTTAACTTTTAGGGAAAACTGCAGGCCGACTCAGGTTTAGCGCGAAAAAATACGCCAACCTTGCGCTTTTGATCAAAACGTATGTCGGATCTGCGCTCGGCGCGAAAAAATACATAGAATTATGTTCCAAATTCTTGTTTCGATTTTTCAATTTTTACTCGGGAAGTAAGTGCCCAAACTAAATGCGAAATAATTACGCAAATCTCAGGTCATTACAGATTTCATTGAGGGATTTTTACGTTCTCGTAAAAACACGAGACTGACCATATATCGAAGTACCGTGATTGACTCGACGAGCATAATTATCGGTGGCGCTTCATTTTTTTTTATTTATTATTTTTTTTTTATTGATGAAGGGTCATTGCCTTTTTTTGTCTAAAAAATCATCGTTTAAAGATACTTTCGATATAAAATTAATGTTAAAAAATTTGTGACTCTCGAAAATTCTTTACATAAATCCATTTTTATATTTTCTACGAGGAAATGTTCGACTTGAAGCTAACTGCCACATAGATTGTACAGCTGTTCGCAAATTAATGGTACATTACTATTTTTAAAATTGTAAAGTATCATTAACTTCCCAGGTCCTACCACGTGGAGGTCGCTGTAGAAGGACCCACCCACGGGACCGCTACTGTGTCTTATTAGACACAGTAAAGATCCCTCCCTTCCACCGCAATCAAAATGCATGCCTTGATGCAATTAAAAGTAACTATTGAAGTGTCATATAGATATAACTTACATTTTCAATACATTCTATTATCGTAAAACAACAAAATCTGGGGTGCTTTTTTAACGTGAGTCCCCTCGCCTCTCATAAGATGCATCGGATTCATCATAACTATTATCTTGTCCATCAAACGAATTGAAACCATATTTATAATTTTTAAATATCCTTCGATTATTGTAAAACGTAAAAATGTGGGGTGCTTTTTTAACGTGAGTCCCCTTGCCTCTCACAAGATGCATCGGATTCATCGTAACTATTATCTTGTCCATCAAACCAATTGAAACCATATTTATAATTTTTAAATATCCTTCGATTATTGTAAAACATGAAAATTTGAGGTGCTTTTTTAACGTGAGTCCCTTTGCCTCTCACAAGTTGCATCAAAATGATCATAACTATTATCGTATCTATCAAACCAATTCAAACTCTATTTACAATTCTTTATCATTCCATTATCGTGAAAATTCAGAATCTGGGGTGCTTTTTTAACGTGAGTCCCCTTGCCTCTCACATGTATCTAATTCATAATAACTCTCAAAGTATCCACCAAACAAATTCAAATTCTATTTTTTTAATGGCATTTTTAACGGATATACCCATCAGATTCGCTAATCCGCTACCCGGTTCTAATTAAATATTTTCCTAATTAACAATCCCAGGTAGTTATTCTCGTTATAAAAATGTGCACCCCTTTCGATGCGTCGAAAAAGTAACGAAGCTCTTTGAGTAGGAAATGAAAAAATAAAATAACATAACCAAGTAGATTACGGTTCAAAGTAACACGCGAATGGAAGCTTTTTCTATAATTTCTAGAGAGCACCATGCTAATGAGTTTTACTCAGCAGGTTGCAATGATGAGGGCATCGTACATAGTCCGATACCCTCATCGACGTGAAAACCGGACTAGGTGTATAAAAAACAAAAAAAATTAACTCTATTTCGATAACATTGTCATTTATATATTTATAAAAATTTAAGTGCCTTATTTGTTTACTTTAAAAGAGTGAAAGTAGATAAGGTAACATTCAAGTAAAGATGTGGCTCATTAAAAAAAAAAAATTGAATGAAACACAACTCGATCAGCACGAAGGTAACCAGATTTTTTTACAATTGTAAAACTAACTAACATAAAATGCATGTCGCATTGATGGAGTAAATTGTTTATTACCGCGAGATTGGTACGCATCATTCCCTCCAAGTTTATGCTCGAATCGCCGATACGGGTGAAAGCCCGGCATCGCCGGCAGCGCATGAATTGCAATTAGCCAATCGCAATACAGCGTTCACTACGTACTCGCTAATGGTCGCGATAAGCTTGTCGATAATTGAATTTGTTTTTCGGTCTGGTTAACGCGCACAGAAATTCATAGAATTAATATACCTGCAGCAGAACGCTAGAATTTAGTCCACAAAGTCATTATTGCGTCGAAGCATCGAATCGGCGTTCTAGCAACGTGTCTAGCGGTCCTTGAAACCCTTGAAGTCCTGTAAGTGTCCTTGAATTTTTTTCCTGCAGATACTTGAAAGTTTTGGTTTTCATTCATTTTCAATAATTATTATGTCCTTGAGAACTCTGAGAAAGTCCTTGAAAAGTCCTTGAATTTTTATTCCTACGCTGCACTAAGCGCCACGTATAAAATGTTGGCATTAAATTTTCAAATTTCTTGCAATCTTCTCAAAACAGTTTGATAACTACTGATTTACAATTTTCGCGTCAAGCATCGCTCAACGAGTTTATCAGGACGGTTATGCCGTGGCTGGATATCGGGAATCTTAACGTTTCCGCTCGCATTTCGGATACATGTCCGGAAGCCCATGAATTGCAATTAGCCAATTGCAATGCAGCGTTCCGTGCAAACTCGCTAATGCTCGCGATGGTCGATAATTGAATTGGTTTTCGGTCTAGTTTACACGCATGGAAAATCATAGAATTATTATACCCGCAGCAGGAGGCGAGATGCTTAGGCCATAAAGTCAATATAGCATCGAACCTTGAAACCGCCGTGTAGTAACTCGTCCAACGGTCCGCGAAATCCTTGAAGTCTTGGAAAAGTTCTGCAATTTTTGTCCTGCCGATACTTAAAATTTTTATGTTTCGGTCGTTGTAATTATGGATTATTAATATTAATATTAATAGTATGAATATTAGTATTATGCACATTAATAATAATGATGAATTGTTGTCCCTGAAAATTCTCAGAGCGTCCTTGAAAGAATCTGGAACTTTTATTTCGAAGTTGTACTAAGCGTCACGCAGAAACTTTTGGCATTAAATTTTCAAATTTTATGGAATCTTCTCAAAACAAATGATTTGTTGGCTACTGATTTACAATTTTCGCACAAACATCGCTCAAAGCTTTTATCTGGACGGTTATCCTGTGGCTGCATATCGAGAATCTTAACGTTTTGGCTCACATCTCGGATACATGTGCGGAGGCTCTTATGATGGATATCGCTTTCACATCGCTTTTGCGGACAGAACTAGAGAGCCGTTCAGCGACCGACGAAGGGAATCACCGAAGCGCACCAGAATTTGTGCTTCATCGATCTTACTCGTACGCTTCGACGGATCGACCCTAATTTAGGGCCAGTGCATAGCTTCAGGTTGGAGGCGTGATCGCGTGAGTGATGAAGCCGCCAACGAGCGTCGAACCGATCATTCAACCGGGACGATTCGAATCCATATTTTGATAACCGCATGGCCAAAAAAATTATCTTAAAAAAATCTCAACATTTATTAAAGATCAAATTAAGGTAGTCCTTGCGAATGGTGTTGATTACGCATAACTTTCAGAGAATTGAGAGGGAATTGTAAACACTTCTCGATGGTATAAAAATCTGTAAAAATCTGTAAAAAAAAGTTATTCGTTTATTTTTCTGAATACGTGTGAATTTTTTCAGATTTTTAAACTCACTTTGAATTTTCTGACTCCATACACTTTTTTCCATATAAAAAAAAAATTCAAAGTGAATTAAAAAATTCACTTTGAACTTTGACTGTAATTGACGAATCATTCACGACTGATACTCAATTCTTTGAAATTTCTGATTTTCTTGAAATTTCTTTGACAATATATTTTTTTATGCCCTGTTATATTTAGCTTTTCCATATTTTCCCTGACAATTACCACCTTATTCGGGGTTGAGTCGTAATTACAGAGCGGCATTGGGTCGCCGGCAATCGGCATAAATAGTCGAGTGCCGTTCGCTGAATCAAACTGCTGTACCCTACTCGAGCCGGCGTTTCACATCGGCGAAATTAGCCTCTCCAGCATTTTACGGCTGGTTTAGTTCGGCAACGTTCGCATGCATAATCGAATCGCGGTGGCGTAAAATCCGTATACGGATTTTGCTTCGCCACATCTCCTGTACTTACAACCGGTCATGGGGAAGGGCTTTGGCTCTGCGCCGGAGGTAATGAAAGTCAGAGAAACCCGCACAGAGAGCGAGAGCGCCGAGAGAGCGTGCCGGGCGGGCTAAGCCGGACGAAACACTGAAAAGTTTATTAAGTCTGATATAAATTCAGTAATGTAAATCGGCGTTAGGAGGGAAGATGAGCGAGGGAGTCGACGAGTTGTGTTGAGTCGTGTTTCGGTTTGTTGAACTATGCACTGTACAGATATACACGACCCGATTCAATTTTACATCATGCTTTTGTGAATTACAAAACTCGGCAGTTTCTGTGCCTTTTTTCGTAGGAAATCGTAGTCTTTTTCTTTTCTTGTTTTTTTTTTTCGCCTCTTTTTCATCGTGCTTCGACAGCCGTTTATTTCGACCGCGATATTACGCTCGGCAGGCGCCGAGAATTCTGCCTTCAGTCGGCCCTGGAAAAGAACGCTATCAAACTCGTTAAAACTTTTCGTTATGCCACGGATTTCGAATTAACGTGGAACGGCGCTCGGGAGCCGGGAAGGCCGGAAACCACTCCGGCAGTGCATTGTTGCAGCCAGGCCTTCCTCTCTCGAGTCGTCACAATCATCCTTCCTATATACATGTTACGTATAGAAACGTCGTTGCAGACGATACACGGGACTGATAAAGATTGCAGTAGCGCGTGCAATTTACAATGGTGAGTGGAATCAAGAAGCAGTTTGTAAATCCACTTTACAGCCGAACAGAGCGTCTACTTCTTGTTATCAAAACTTTTTCGCTCTGTTCTTCATTCCGTTTTGTGACGGTTTTATTTTTTTTTTAACTCATCAAAGTGGAACTTGCAGGGATCCGCTGTGGAGAGCGCGGAACATAATCAGGCCGTTTAATTTGTATAATTTTAATTGAATTACAAACTATAATTAATCCCAAACCGGTGCCGTTACTTGTTAAATCCGAGTCAAATAAACCTTTATAATTTGCTACGTCCAATATAATTGATTTTGTTGTGTATCACTAAATATGTACGACTGCTTGTTTATTTGCACTGTGATTTATCGATTATGAATAAAAAATTACTTGACTAATTACGAAGTTTTCGAGATAGTCCGTCAATTGACTAGCATGCATCGCTAGGACTACCTTAAGCGCAATTACATTACATGGAGCAGCGTTTGTAATCATGCGCTGTTTATGTTTTTTTTATAAATAGAAGCTTCGTATACATTTAAAAAAAAATTAAGTGGCTAATGGGATAATGGGATTTTTAAACAGGAAGTGACATATTTCTCGTCGAATTTTTTTTTTTTTTGCATACGACGATAGTCCACAGTCTGCACCGCATTATTGTAGAGAAATCACTGAGACGTATAGAATAGAACCATAATACTGTATGAGGAGAATAGTGATCAGGGCCTCGGATGGAGCATTTGTAGGGGACCTCGGCGGGGACTCCTAGGGGGACTTAAAACACTCAGGACCTGGGGAGCAAATAGAGGGACCCCTGGATATTCGAAAACTGTGACAAACAAATAAGTTTCTAAAATATATAATCTCATACAAACTAATCTAGAATTTTTCTTTTTTGCGTGCACAGATTATCCGATGTCCGATCAATGCTTTTTGTTCCAATACGGTAAATCACACCTGCCGTATAACCTGTTATAATAAAATCATGTACTCACGTCCTCCGTACTCATTCGTCGGAAGATTTATTAAATGTCATGACAGACAAATACCGGTGCAATTTATTGATCCCGCGCTGAACTTTATGTAAGAGTACGGATGACGTCTTAGAAATCTATCCGGTAAAAATCTGTCGGGGTCATAGACGAGCGTGTTCGGCCAATAATCGGGATCGCGATGAACAACAAATATGTCAAGATTTATCAATGAACCACCTGATATTAAATAATTCTCTAAAAAAATAATTTTTAATATTCCGTTCGCGTGATGAACGGTACGCTCGGATACAGTCGAAGCGGTTTTTTGATGCGACATTCGAGATATAAGAATTTTTGGATCTCTGCCATGCCCATTTTACCACAGCTAGTAACAACGCGCTCGCTTCGCGCGCGCTTATATAATTTCTTTTAGGTTAGGCGTGCCGATCTTAATAATGAATGGACGATCCCGATTGGCTACGAAAACTGGCTTCACGTTTTCGATTATTTCGATATATTTATCTCGATTATTCGAATATCATTATTTTTTAAGAAGGGCTTCTTCACTAATATTGCCCGTACGATTCTACGAGATTCAAGGATTTCAAGATAATTTTCTGATAGTTTTCCGTATAATTCGAATACTCGATTGTGGGATCAGAAATGAAAAATGTATGATTATGGTGGAAATACCCATTCGCATAAAGGTCGTAAAAATGTATGAAATCTCCGTTGGACTTCGTATATTGAACTAATTATTAGTTTCGCCGGCTAGGTAAACGACGATGATGAATATGTTACCTTCTACTTCGAAGGCCAAAGGTGACAATGAATATTCGAGTAATCAAGTTCGACATCGTATCCTTTTTTTCTTGTTTTTTTTATAATTACCACCGGTCGGGGAAAATCCGGAAAATGTCAAGAAATTAACGAATGGTTGGGAAATCATGGAAAATCAAAGCTTGTCAGGGAAAAAATTATAATTCGATCAGGGAAAGGCAGGAAATTTTTTCTACTGTTTTGAGTAGTCGCCATATATATATTTTCGAGTTTCGCGCCTGTTCCGTACCGCGGTTCGTGTAACTCACGGTCGTGCAATCGACAATGGACTTCAACGAGATTTATATTATTATATATAACATGCCGGCCAAATACCCTTTGCAGGATAACTAATCTATCAACGCCGTCTGAGGGTGACTCGTAAAACTCGTATATGAACTAATGGATTAATAAAGTCGCGGATGTGTGAGAAGTGAGCGGCAACCGGAGCATATGTGTGCACGGCAGCGCAGTGACGAATCCGTGACATAACTCCAACGGGAATTCACGCCGGGCGTTTCGCAGGTTCGCGACTTGCCGGGCTGCACACCGTCGTCCAATTAGTCGCCGGTCCGCGCGGAAGTCGCACGGTTTTACGTCGCGTTCGTACAACCGGAAATTACTATGCACTACTCTCCTGTACCGGACGCAGCGAGAAAGAGCTGTGAAATCCGTATGCGCTTTGGCTCTCTTTGTTTCATTTGCGACGTTGACCCACGGTCGAGCCGCCATCGTAACTAAAATTTCGCTGATCACCGCCCGACGACTCGTGATGGGAGGAAATTATTCGCGCAATTTTTTTCGAGCCCACTTTCCCGCTCCATAAACTGATCAACCGTTCAATTTGTCTGTTTCAGAATCTTAAGAATCAAATAATGACGACGAATCTCTGGGTCGAACAGGTGAGCGAAATTGCTTCTCTTTAACTTAACCCTAGAACTCTCATGTGTGGTGTGGAAAACTACCTCGGACGATATTAAAAAAAAAAATCGATCTTGACCAGTTTTTGTTACGATTTGGGCTTTAAGTGCAATTTTCACCCTCTAGGCTTTAATAAAATCAAATTTGACGCATAGCATTCTCTTCCTTATTAAAAAAACGAAGAGGCTCATGTGCGGAAAACCCCATTTACTACTCATAAGACCCTTTTACGCACAAGAAAGGCGTGGAGTGGATATCTACCCGAGTCATGAGTTAGAAGATGGAAAAAATGATAAATGAGGTGTAAGTTTAATGTAGATATACACAGCTGTTATACCGCCGTATCGGTAATTATCTGTGAAGTAAATTCAAATATAACCCCACCCAAAAAAAATCACATCAAAATAAGAAATTACAAAATTAACACACGTTGAAATAACGTAAGAATGTTATTTTATTTTTTATGGATCGTCTGTTGGGGATTCGTGTATTTAAGGATTCCACCAAGCACAATTTTTCAAATTTCATGGAACCGACTGTTATTTTTGTACTGTGCTACTTAAAAATTTGCTAAACCTGTTCATTGAAGTCACGAACCTGCATAGGATGATAGCTGGACTGGTAACGAGACCCATATACGATTAGAGAAATGGCAAATGATCGGATAGAATTAAATTAGGTGTGAAGGTGTAAGATAAGCGTCGGAACCATAGTTCGACGTTAGTCGGACGACGAGCGGAAACACTGCCTGTCAGAGAATCCCAACAGCGCGAGTGAGACGGACGAGAGAGGGAATGCGCTTTTGTTAAAGTCATCCTTTCGAAAGTTTTCTTAATCTTTTGAATATTCATTGTCCGCAAACGTTTATATTATTTCAACGCTTATTTGAATATTAATCCTTTCTGTTATCCCAGACTTATAAATTCCTTTGGATTGCGACGACATACTTTATTCCGATTCCGAGTGAACCAAATCTTCAAAACCTTTTCATATAATCAACATTTATTCAGAGGATTAATACTCATATTTGAGAACTTTAACAGTTTTTAAATCAATCCTTTTTGCAGAGTAATATTTCATTTACGGAAGTATGAAAGCAACCGCAAAGGCCGCGCATGCGTCAAAGGTACGGTTGTGTTCAAGCTGCTATTTATCACCGACAGTATCTGAGTGTTGAAGCTTCAAACGATTTTTAGTTGAATGAAAGCGATAGAGCGACATTTCACGCGTTGCGAGAGACGAGGTTGTCGTTGGTGCGAGTGTCAGATAAGGGTTGCGCGAAAGGATCGAAAGCGAGAGGATGGGCGGGGGGAGGTTGGAACGAAGTCAAATTATTGTTAGCGAAGGGGTGGATGTTATTCCGACAGGGGGAGGCTCTCCGAGTGCCCGAGCACAATGCCCATTGTAGCGCCCCATTATGTCGGACCTTACTCGTTAAGTGCAACTGCAGATTGCATTGCAGAGTAAATGCACTTGCGTGCAGGTACTCGCTGACTTATACACCGACTTACCCCTCTCTCCTTTTCTCCCGGTCTTCGTCGTTCTTTTTTTTTTTTCTTACCGAGAGGTTGAAAGGAAGAGAATGGTAGAAGGCGAGACGGAGAATAAAGAGCAAGGGATATAGGCTGTGTGCGCTACGCCGCAGCTAAAAGCGTGAAGGGGCTGGGACGAGCAGTACGACAAGCACAAGACCTACACTCTTGCTGCAACGATAATTGAAGTATAATTAGCCGAGACCAATTAACGTACAACGATACGCATTTAAACCAACATGAAGATACGACCGGAAGTCGTCTGAGAGTCGCACTCCTTAACATTCACTCTGAGATCCTTTGACCTCCGACTCTTCTCTCTCTTCTTTTTCTAACTTTCTCATCTGATACGACTCGTGTAAGGTGACACGAATAAGGGAGCAAAACGGGCACCTCGACGAAAAATAGTTATTGGGAGCAAAACGGACACAGTCATAACTTTCTTAATATGGACTTGTTTCAGTGTTCTGATGTGTTTTACATTAGAAAAGTGCGGAAAATAAGTCAAATCGTGCGTGAAAACAAAAAAAATATTTGTATCGAGTCGGAAGTTTTTTTAAAACATTTGCTCAACAAATTTTCTTCGAAAATTGTTTGAGCAAATTTATTTAAATTCTTTTTTTTGTTTAATTAATTTTTCGAATGATTTTTTATATGAACTATCTTTTGCATTTTTGACAGGACATTTTTTTGGGTATAAAGAAGTTTCGGATTGTTACCGTGTTGATAGGTAACGTGGTCTGTAAGACGTTTCCATCTTCAACGATTGCCACTGTGTAAGCCCCAACCTCTAATAGCATCCCTTCAAGCTTGGAATTCCTTCAGTTTTCAACCACTCGGAGGCGTCTTTCCGTGAGTGTTTTGAACTTCGTTACGCACAGCCCCACCATGTGGATCACGACTTGGCGCACTGTTGGGGCTATGCGTAACGAAGTTCATAAGGTTCACGGAAAGAAGCCACCGAGTGCTTGAAAACTGAAGGAATTCCAAGCTTGAAGGGATGCTATTAGAGGTTGGGGTTTACACAGTGGCAATCGTTGAAGATGGAAACGTCTTGCAGACCACATTACCTATGAACACGGTAAAAATACAAAACTTGCCGGTGAAGTGGTTGCTTCTATTAATTATTTACAATAGTAGAGGGAACTTGGTGACAATTATGGAGTAACGTTGCCGTGGCAGCGGCGGTGAAGTTGTCGTCAACGGGACAACGAATTATATTGAAGTTTCACAACAATTCGCCGCTCCTCGAACCACACAACAGACCACAGTACAGAAGTTCAAGGAGATATTACTTGAAGTACAAAATTACAGTTGTGTAAAAATAAAAGCGTAGACTTAGTAACTTCATTATAACAATACCCTTCAACATACCCTTCATTAAAACTTGCCTTTTGTTTGAATTATAATAAAATTTCATCACGGTGGTAATTACGAAAAATAAGTCCCTCAGATAGAATTGTATAATTATAAATACTTTTTTTCGATTTCCAATTATGAAAAATGAATTTAAACAAAATTATAACTTTCAGACTTGGTGCCCGTTTTGCTTCTATCTGCCCTGCATATCGACTGTTAATATTATGCTGTCAAATAACCCTTTGATTAATAATACGTCGGTACCATCCTTCGTTTGAAATAAACGGCAAAAGCATACTACGAAACGAACACATTCGAGACCAATTAAATAGCATGACGTCACGTCCAGAGCGATCACGTGAAGCAATTCGAACGCCAAGTGAGAAACTGCACTCTGCTCTCTCATAGAGATAGCCATACATCGTACGTTACTGCGGAAGACAAACTTGGCACTCGTTGAGAACACACAAATCCACGAGTATTGTGACGATATCTCATTGTCTACTTCCGTATACTTTTGCATGTACATTAATGATCGATTAAAATAAATCATTACGACAGTGATGAGAGTGATGATGAAACCTCGTACATGCTAATTGGATTATAATGGACACTCGTTTTGTGACGGTGTGTATTTGTCAGTGTGTGAATAACACCCTGTGTCCGGCATGTCGGTTTTTTTCCTTGGGTGCTGCTTCGGCTTTGTTTGCGCATCCCTAGGCAAGAAAAGGCCCAGTACTCCAGCCACTGCAATTACCGAAAAATTGTTTGAGTATCCTGCTCAGCTACAGATTCAACGAAGCAACAATTCTATTATACCCACAGAAAAGTTGAGCCGCAACGATTGATATCAGAAGATGACAATGATTGTCTATCAGATATCCGAACATGGTGTTGCCGATGAGTGCACCTACCCGTCCCAATATCGAGGATAGGGCCGCTACTGTTACCCTGAAATTCAATCGCCATGATGATGGTATCTTGAGAAATTAATTTCGGACAAAGGCGTACCTCAAGTTCGTTGGGAAAAGCTCGACGACGACACAGGATATAACGGTCGCGGATATGGAAATCAGACCCTCGTAGACACACGACAGGATCAAGTTTTGCTTGGACGAAGTCACGAAGATCAGAGCTATTGTCACAGCGCAGCAGCTGAAGGTGGTGAATACTGCGTGGATAATGAAAAGTAAGATCCGCGAGAGACACAGCGAGTGGGATCAAATGACGGAAGTTTGAAGTTTCCGTCTTTGTTTACCTACTTAAGTAAAAACGGAACCCCAGACGGGAAACGGAGAGTGGAAAAATGACAGCCACGGGGACGCAAGCAAAGGCCAGCATAAGTGTGTGCAAGTAAACTTCAGTCTCTATGGTGCTGTTGCAATCGCTAGTTTTTGAAAGATCTGCAGCTCCCGTCTGAAAAATTCAGAATTCGAGGAATAGCGGTGGATCATTGACCATGGAAGAATAGTTCTAGTTTTGAACTACGGTGGTACTTTTTTTCTAATGGCAAAAATGGGAAACCCACCTGTTCTCTCGACAATGACGAATTCACAGTTGTTCCATTATCGCCGAGAGGCTGGTACGTCAAGCGTGACACTATGCAAACGCTAGTTTTTTCGCCAGGATGTTTCTGCTCGAAATCGGCGAACCTCTGAAATAGCTCGGGAAACCAGAGCATCAGAGTATAGATGGATGCGAGAATGCAGTACGAGCCGACGCAGGTGATCGTCGTTCTGCCGATATAGGGCTGTTTCATCAGCATCCTCGTTTGGGTGTAGAGGGTGTTGAAAAAATTGCGAAAAGCATCGATCGTACTGCTTCGTTTGACGGCCCCCAACTCGAGATTCTCATTGGTGTATTCATTGACTCGATCGGCGAAATACTTGATACCGGCTTTGTCCAGTTTCTCCTGCGCAAATAATAACATGTCATATTTTTTTTTTACTGTTTCTTATTACCATTAAAGAATGGTAATAACAAAAAGGGCAAAAGTGATATAAAGGTCTCTCATCTTTGACCATCGTCTCCGCTTTCCAGTCGCTAAAGGGATAAATCACTCTGCCCGTTTTATATGTGACCCTTCTACCCACTCACGATATATTCTTCGATCGCGTTACCAGTGTTTTCACGGTACATCGAAGTGAGAACGTTGCGAAGTTCGCTGCGACGACCGGTCGCTGCAAGATACTTGGGTGTTTCGGGTAGTCCCAAAAGGGCACATCCAACGAAGAAGGGGGGCAGCGCGCACGTTACGACGAAGAGGTTCCAAGATTTGAACGAGAATGCAGCAGTCGTCAATTCAATATCAAGCGGAATGATAACCCAAGCGAGAACTGCGGATCAATTCATGTTGCGATATGACATTATCAAATGATAAACTATTGGAGCCTAGTATTTTCATGAAATACTAAATCTACTCACCCGGAGCCAGTATGACTCCCAGGACCCAAGATATCTCCATGAAAGACAGTGCTCTTTCCCGGAACATCGTAGGTTGGAATTCGCCGAGATAAGTGTAGAGTATAGTCATCTGGCCGCTCTGTCTACAGAAGTCCAGATTCCATAAACCTTCTTACGACAACGTGTTGGACATAAGATCGTCTATAAATCGTTGACTCACGCGAGACCATTGGCGAATTTGAGTGCGAGAAAGCCCCAATAATTTGATACGATGGATGCTGCGCACTCCAACAAGGCTTCAAGAAACAGGCAATTCAACAGTGCCACTCTACGGCCACTAGTGTCAGCAATGCACCCCCATATGAACGAGCCAACGACCATACCTGATTTACATCAACGAATGGCAATTAGGTCAATCACGATTGTACGTCAGTTTGAGATATTCGCAACGATTAGTTCCATGGACGAGCATGTAAAACGTACCGAGTATAGGTGCAGAGCTGAGACGTCCTTTGTCGATCGTGTTCATGTGGAAATCACACGCGGCGGATGGTAGAATGAAGCCAACGCTCGTTATACCGAATGCCACGTTCATGTATATCAGTCCGGCTACGATGACGACCTTATAATTGAATTTTCCGAAGCCTGCAATATCGATTAGTGCTCTATTTACGAATGATCATCAGCGGAAGATGCATGATCACAGTTGGATAAGGAGAAGCTACCTATTTCGTCCAGGGCTCTTTGAGCATCCGATTCGGTCCTCCTCTGAATTTCATCTGCAAACACAAGACGAACGGACGTTAAAGATACATTGCCACTCCTTTATTCACTATTAAATTTACCCGCCGTTTCCACGACCACTCGACGATCAGTAGGAATCGTCTCGGTCAAAGGTACGGTGCCTTGACAGTCAATCTTTTTTTTATCCATATTCGCGTTCGGATTAAGGTAAGATAACCCGCGAGACACAGAGACACTTTGCTTGCGCGACGAGACGTTTCCGTATTCAACTACGAACTGTGCCGTATCTTGTCAGCGTCAGTTTACCAATGCTGTTGCGCAATTTTGCGAGCCATCGAGAGATAGCCTTTTAATAACGTCTCAATCCAATATGCGTTAAATGAAACAGTTGCACGATACGATGAGCCGCAGATGCATCAACACCAACGACGGGTCGCGTAAACGGAGTGCTGTACACAGACTGCTGTAGTCACTCGTGGTGGCCTGGCTAGTGGGTGAGATTTAATTCCCATCGCAAGGCCGGTGTATTCTGTACAAATCTTTTTGCTACCACTCTCGACCTAAGATTTTCTCGAATGCAACAGCACACAGCACTCGTATCTATGCTCGCGCTGGTACTGCTGAGATTACTGCACGACCACATGACGATTATTGTCGTACCCAGCGATTGAACAATCGCGGCTTTCAGTCATCGATAAAATCTTCCAATCGCGATTGCAATCGCGAATGGCAATAACAAGTAACAGATTGGGTACAACCGCGCCTTATTTGACTATCAACGAAGCGCATTCGTGTGTAGATAAATTACAATGTTTCGTTCACGTGAATTAATGATAGTGCAGTAGTGTTATATCTTAACGGCAGAGGGAAACAGTACTGGCAGATGATTCTCGCGACAACGGACCACTACAAACCGTCGAGAAAACATCATCGTGTTCACAACGAAATCATACGCGTCAACGGGATTAACAGAAGCGTTCACTTTGCCGATGGGATGCCAACTAGCGAGTGCATTTCGCCGAGCGATCGACGGTCCCGTTTTCACGACGGGCAATCTGGCAAAGTTCCCTACGCGAAGAGCATTTCCCGCCACATGCACGGTCGTCGAAGTTTGTATCGGGCTCAAGACGCGATGACACACGACGGCCTTTTGGCAACTGAATGCATCACGTCACGCATGAATTTCTCGGAAGCACATCGTACTGTACATTCTCGACTGTTTTGCTTTCGTATCCAATGATCTTGCTTATCACCAACAATTAGACATTTAGGGTAAAAGTGACGAATATGGCCCGGGTCGTGTATTATTAGTTGAGGCGCTGCTCGGCGTAGTTTTCACTACTTTTATCCTAAGTTCCAATCGCGTTGAACCACGACGTCGGGAAATTTTTCAACTTTTGTAAATTCGTTAAGTTCGCATAAACTTGCTTTCAAAGATGATATCTTCACGTTAAGCTTACCCAGGGACATTCCCTGACCTTACCTTCTTCCTTCGAGTTCACATCCTTGGAGCTCGTCAAGTTATCTCGAACAATCCAATTTACAATATATTTAATGATCATGGTCCGTTTTACGTTTCTTCAATATACTCTAAAAGATATTCAGACTTCAGCTAAACTCTTCACTGAATAACGATCCGAACGCGCCGTTTGTCCGTCACAAACTGTCCTCGAAAAATTGCTAACTCTTATAGACTCTTCGGTCGAATAAGCGATAAGGTAAATACTGTTTGCAATAATTTACCTAAGGAACCAAGTACACAGTTGTAAAAAAACGACAGACCTGACCGATAAAGAATGAAATGGTGACAATGTAGTTGTGAAGACTAAGTCGTTGGACGGTTGCAACGATTCTTTTAGCTCTCGCGTTTTGTATATGCAAATTGACTTTGGAAAAGATAACGACGTTCGGGAATAACCGACAAATAATTCATATACAAATAGTATGCTAATGGGACATTTTTAACTCAGGGATATTTTTCCGGTTCATTCAGCCCAAGGAAGATTTTCGATTGCCAATAAGAGGAAATTAATAAATTACACCATTAATTTCACGACAACAATGATAACAAATGTATGATGTCATGATTGAAAAAATCTCATGTTGCGATTACGTTAGCGACTTTGTTTTCGTTCCTCGGATCAGCGCTGCGAGCGTGGCTTTACAGTATCTTTTTAATGAACATTCGTTCTGCGCAAAATGCATGTAAAAAGCTCTCTCATCTCGCGGACTCTCTGTTCTCGCGACTTCTTGACGGGGTAACTAGTTAGCTGATGTAGATGAGCTATGTCAAAGCGGAACATGCGCCGCCCGTAATACATTCATGCTTCAAAAGGAGTTTTGGCCCGACAGTCCTCATATGATGTACTTGGATCTCAGAAAACAAACCCTCGTGCATTTCGCAAAGTGCTCAGTACTGCTATTGTCGTTGTGGGATCGTAGATAGGGCAATTTTCTTTTTTTCCGTTTCGGGTCCATTTTTGGTGACTATGCGAATCCAAATCTGTTCTCCCCTAAGGTAGTCCTTGCGAATGGTGTTCACTTCGCATAAGTTCCAGAGAAATGAGAGGGAATTGCAAACACTTCTCAATGGTATAAAAATCTGAAAAAATTAATCATATTAAAGGTGAAAAGATAAACCTTGCACAATAAAAATTTCAAAATGTTATTAAAAAATTAATGAAAAATAAAATTGTTCAACAAATCTCCCGGAATCCTTTTTTTTTTATGAAAATGATTCGTTGCTTATTTTGAATACGTATGCATTTTTTTAGATTTTTAAATTCACTTTAAATTTTGTTACTTTCTACATATTTTTCCCATATAAAAAAAAATCGAAGTGAATTTTTAAATCTGACAAAATGCATACCTATTCAGAAAAGTGAACGAATCATTTTCATAAAAAAAGTTAGGATTCCGGAACATGTGTTGAAAAATTCTATTTTTTTTTATCACTTCGTCAATAACATTTTGGATTTACTATTACGCAAAATTAATATTTTCATAACTTTTAATACGCTTCATTTTTTCAGAATTTTATACCATCAAGAAGTGTTGGCCCTGCCATTTCCCTGAAACTTATGCGAAGTTGCATTATTCGCAAGGATTACCTTAACAGAATAAGATAACGTTTCTGGAACGACTGACGTTGCCGATTTAATATCATTTACGAAATTTCATAACGCTACATGGCATATAGATTCTCCATATCTGTGCACGGTTTCGGTGAGGAACGTGTTTCAGGCATTCCAACCACGCGTTTCACAACAACACGTCATCCCTCAATGTCCGCTTCCACCCTTTAGGTCTCGGCCGCCCTTGTCATTCTGTCTTACACCATCTCGCTTCCACTCTCTAGTTACAGTACTATTCCCAGTTTACTGTGTTCCGTCGGTTCTACCCGGTCGTTTCCTCGACTCGCCTTGTTACTTGCTGCGTTCACAGCGATTCACAGTCCGGTGAGGTGTGTGTGTACATAACGTGACCGTGTAGCCTTGCTGTAGCTCTTGGCCTGTATATATACTGTCCGCGACATCGAGTAATGATGAGGAAGGGTGCAAGAGGTGGACGCCGACAAGGGTGTTGTCGGGCTCCACTCGCTACTGAGCCTTCCATTTTACTCCACGCCCGGCATCGCGCCGCTCGAAACGACTTGACTCTCGCGCTTCCGGGTGTCGGCACTGTTACTCCGTGTATACAGGCTGTATCAAAGTGTACGCCACGAAAACTTTAGAGTCATATTCTGCGCTTAAAACCGGGTAAACTTTCCCTTTGAAAGATCTTTCTACAATCCATAGCTTTCAAGTTACAAGCTGATTAAGTTCAGTCAATGACGATGCTCTGGCGACCTGCGCGCCATCTACGGAGCGAAGTCTTCGGCCGAACTTCAGCTGCTCGTAACTCACAGGCTATGAACTCTAGAAAAATCTTCCAAAGGAAAAGTTCGCTCAGTTTTCAACACTAAAGACGACAATACTATTCTCCAAGCATGGTACATGGTGTATCAAGGATCTGCAAAAATCGATCATTACTAGACAGCTTGCAAATAAACGGCAAAAAGATCAGCGATCTCCGAAGGAAAGCAACCAATAACAAGCGTCAAAAGGGTGAGCGTGGCCAAGTGGATCGGAGGGCGACTCACGATTCCTGGAAAGCACCAAGAATTGTCTGTGGTGTATTTTCTGCGAAAAAGTGGTTCGGAACCCACTATAATAGTAGGTCCAGAGGAAAGGTCCAGTGCCTCGGTATGGGAAATCGAGAGACTGGAAAGTGTCATGTATTCGATTCCCGAGACTGAAGTCCCGTCGGTGAAAGGAAAACGAACGAGGACGTAGCTCCGGAGATAGGAAGTACGAACTACGACTATATCCGTATGTCCGCGACTGCTGACACCTGACGAAGCGTGACGAAGCTGCGGACCCAAGAATCGAATTGGTGACAAGGTATAAAGAAGGAGGAAAGAGAAGCGAAGGAGCCCATAACCCTTAAGGGATCGGTGTAACCACACAATACCCAACAAGCTTCAATAGAACGAAATCTTCGAATAGATGAGAGGAAAATGATTCGAACTTGGTATGCAAACTAAGATCATGAAGCTGAACAAAAAACTGCGACTAAGAAAGTGTAGTATTTGATAAATAGATGCTGTCTTAGGCATGGAATTTGATACAGCCTGTATTAGCTATCCGCATGTATATATAGTATTGAATAATACACGTAGCTGGTGTCGAACGTTTCCACCCACTCTTCGTTTAACCCAATCTCCGCCGATTGGAAATCGATCGAGACGCAGCGCAGCAGTAGCCGCATCGGTAGGTAGACATATGTGCATACGTGTACTCTAATGCCATATAACGCGGAGAATAATCGAGTGCTATGGATGCTGATCGAAACTCGCATGCAACTGTTATACTGCTAGTGGAGACCGCGTTGCCACTGCCACTTCGCTTCCACACACAGAGTACAGGCGATTTGATTCCTAGCCCGGATTTACGGTCTTACAATTCAGAAATGATCAAACAAGAGCCGCAAACCGTCATGCGACTGTTTCCTCTTCGGATAATCACATTAATCCGGTAGCTAAACCCTTGTTCAACGTAATACGTTGCTCAATGCTTGGGTACACAAGATGCAATTTTCAATACCCACGGTCTTTTTGCTCCAGATTGACGTTTTCCTTTTCATAAATCATTCGCACCAGACTTTTTCCGCTTTTGCCATGGTCAGATAAATCATGCCCCTAAAAGTGTCAGCACGGTTGTTTGTCGTACTGTTTGCGAACTCGGAATTAAATTTAGCAAATGCCCAGTGCTTTTTTTTTGTCCCGCTCCAGATTACCCTCTTTTTGTTCTTTCCCCATCTACAGCACACTCAGTCTCCGAGCCAGATCTATTTTTTTCCATCGACCTTTTTTTTTATTTTCGGCTTCGCGGCGCTTCACTTTCCTGCTCGGCCCTCTCTCCATCGCATTCCCCGTTTCACCCTCGTCGCTCTCTACGTCTCTGTCAACTCTCCGGGCATCAGTGAGTGAGGGGGGAAGTTCTACGAGTCGCGCGGTTAGTCGATATTGAGTAACGGAGTTAGCATGCTGACGACACGTGTCACTGTGACTGAGTGATAACCTCCGAACTCTCGTTACTCGACGGGGTGGGTCTCCCTCGCCGCGGCACCCGGTCCGTATCTGGACGAACCACACGGCACCAACGTCGCCGGGGGTTTCTGCCCTGTACGAGCGCGAAACACAACTGAACCGAAACTTTATTCTTGCTGGTGACATTTGCAGCATCTTTACCGTACAGAGATTTATCGAAGTTCCCCTTTACGAACCGTTCGTTTAACTTTTAACATTTGTCACTGATGTCATGTATATTTAGATATCCCAAAATACTTGGGTGTCGATAAATTCTGGATCAACCCCGAAATATGTACACGAAATATATTGGTGTGACCCCGGAAGAATTCGCATGGTTACTGGTGTTTATCTATACAGCCTGCTATTTCTAAACCATCATCCTCATCGATACGGCACCTTGACAGACATCTCACTCACACCCGTATCGATTGCACTACAAACAAGCTGGAAAACATTCATTTTTGGCAGTATCCGAACGACGAACACGGGGGTGCAAAAATAGCCTTTAGCCCCCGATAGATTCACCTTTTTGCCTAAAAGCCATCGAAAGATCGATTTCTATATTTTGCCACCGACATCTGGGGTCGAGATGTTCGTGTGTAATATGTGTGCACGAAACTTAACGCGATATCATTGGAGAAACTCGGCGGGGCGGGGGGGGGGGGGGTTATCATGGTATATCAACGTTGACCCGATTGCAGAGTTTCCGGTATGGGGCGGGTGGCGGATTAAAGTTTTCCGGTCTCGTTCACCCGGCTATAACTGGCCGCGAAGGAGGCGAGAGAGGATCGAGAACGGCGAGTTCTTGGCTCTCGCTATGCAAAAGGGGGATGGCAACTATTCTCCGCCCTTCCCGGCGGTCGACACGACAGAAAGACACTAACGTGGTCCAGAGGAACACGAAGTTAACTGGATTCGCTGAGGCCATCGAGGGAGAGGAAAGCTTCGCCTATATATACAGCCAGTGTCATCCGAGACCGTTTTCCCTCCGGCTCTTTCGTTTACCTCGCACTCCGCGGTTGTGTACGTTCGCCCGACAAAATTCAGCCGACAAACACATAAATTTCGCAACTTCATTTCTGGGTCCCCCGCTCTCCCTCGTCTGTTTGCCCTCGTAATGCCTGGCAGAGTGAGAGCTAATATGTGGGAGGTTGGAAATACATAGACGGAAGGGAACTTGAACACAACGAAGATGTCCTCTCGACGAAGTCGAGGACGAACAACATCTTCCACAGTGGCCGAGCATCTTTATTAAGTACAGGCCGAGGCAGGTCAGACGAAGCTGGATAGAGCTGCAACTAGTCCGGGCGAATCTGGAACACGATTTCAACAAAATGCTGTTTTTAGTTACATAGTCGTGTATCCGACTCGGAAAGAATCGGTGAACTTTTCGTAGCGTCGCTTTTCCCTCCGTAAGACACTTTTTTAAAGTTGACTTTTTTTAATGCATCTTTTAATGTGGGACGATGATATAGCTGGTGAATATGGCGAATGTGGCACACTCGCATTCGCCCGATAATAAACGATTTATGGACCAGGCCATATTCACCACTTCTACACTTATTATCGGGGAAAATTCTTCAATAAAAAATCGACATAAAAACAAACTTAATCGTAACCGTTACAACGTCTTCAAATTGTGTCTACACTAGAAACTCGATTATCGAAATCTATTGGGATTGAGTCCATTCGAATCAACGATTATTCGGATAAGGGAGCTTTGAAGGCGAAAGATAACGTACTTACGTAAAACATCAAAAAGGAAGCTAACGATGTCCCGCTTCGAAAAAATGTCTAATTATTTCGTCCACCGTAAGAGCTTTATGCTTCCGCTCGGAGGTGGAAGTAATATTCGTCGAAGCCACAAGACACTCGACTACGAAACTATTATTTAATCAAGAATAATTTCTGACAACCACGCATATGAATATCGTTGCGCGTCGCCAAGAACATGTGAATGCTGCGGGAAAAAACGACCTGCGAATGTTCTAACGTATAGACGCGCGATAGAAGCTTGATCGCGCGCGCAACAAAGTAGCGTCTGACGATAAAGTGACATCGAAATTTTGCGTCATGGTTCGGACAATAGAAATTCGGATAAGGCAAGTCGCAGTTTGGCCAATGGAGGGTTCGGATAATCGAGGTCTCACTGTACTTTAAATTGCAAAACTTCTGCAGGGCGACAGACCCTTGCATTCACGAAACCGCCGGCTACTTCGAATCTACAAGTATCCACAATCGAGGAATTGCAAACACCGTTCACGACTGTGACCAGCGTGGGAACGAAAGTTCGCGAGAAACTTGAAGAGCTTCGTGTGTACGCCTCGTGAGAGTCAACAGCCACGCAAGTTCACGTTCTGCAAGCTCATTCAACCGTGTCCCACCAACGGTCGTACGTCGCGATATGTGCCTTTCACCGGCGAATGTGTACCGGTGCGCATACATTCGGGTACCATACAAACGCCTCTTCTCGAGCGAGCGTTTTCCAACCCCTATCGCTTCCCATCCCTCCCCAATTTTTTCCTCCGACACCCGCTGACCTCTCCTCCGGCTGGAACATCCTACTCACTCCGGTTCACCGAACTCTCCCGTATCCGGCACTGTGAATTCTCGACGACCCAAAATCTTCGACGGGTATACCAGAAACCGGAGCAAGGAGGACAATTTTCCACTTCGGTATTTTTCATCCCCGGCTCCCGACGTATGTTTACCACCGTTGCTACTCTGCGACTTCGTCCCAGTGCCCCATCGACGAACGTTCCGTATATTTCCCTCCAATCGTTGGAGGATCCAGCGTTTACGGGACTGTATTTATCTATCTCTGTGGGGATAATCTTGTAACGATACGGCAGAGCGGGGCAAAACGGACCAGCCTCCTTTCTTTAGGATGAGACTTTTTTACCAACGATTTTTTTTTTTTTTTTTTTTACGACAGCCCATTTTGCCCCACAGTCCCGTTTTGCCCCGTGTTCCTCTATATACGTTTCTCTTCTTGCGGAGGAGAACCAGACTATATCTTCCTTCTCCGTCGTGAAACACCACGCTCGAACGGATAGACGACTACACGGACTGCTGGGCTTCTGTCGATGGCGCCATTCGAGAGGGCCACAATTTATTTTCTCGCACCTTTGGGTAACACGAGAAGTGGCAGGAGGATGAGGAGACGAACGGGTAGTTCGCCAGAAACGATTCGCTTTTCTCGCACGAATCGTTTCGCACTCGGAGAGATTCTTACCTCGAAAGCGTCGTTTTCTTGGAAAGAATTCTCTTGGATAGAAAACGCTGCACCCGAGACGACGACGCGCCCCTATCCGTTGCGTATCCTCGAACGGGTTCGAACCTTCCGGTGGATACCTATTCGATGAGGGACGAAAAAGACTCGGCATTTGGTATGCATGGAAATAAAATTGCGGCGAGGCTTGGGCTGCTTTTATGTGTTTATTTATTTTTAACAATAATCCGTCCATCAGTTTTATCTCAATGGCAAGCGCGGCTTCTGTTTCGGATGAATATACGTGGAAACAGGGAATTTTTCTTTGTCGATAACGAAACGTAACGAAGGGGTGAATTTAATTTGGATTCTCCCCGTTGTGGAAATTGGTTGGCTGGGCGATATCCATTGGTTTTTTTTCTTTTTTTTATTGTTCTCCAGAGTAGTTTTTTTTCGATCGCTGATCCTTGCAATTTTGTCGAAATATTCGGGCTTCGATACTCCGCTGATGGTTTTATTTCAATTGCCATCGGCAGTGCTGTTTTTGCCCATTATACGACCGAAAAGTGGAAACCATCGACGGGGAACTGCTGTCTTCACGAGCATATGTGATACTGGAATCTTCAGAATTTTTTACGACGAATAACTATTTTTCGTGACTTGTAATGTTATTTTTTAATAATTTTCCATTTTTTTTCTGTATTGGCTGTTTCAAGTCATGGTACGACTACAAGCTGCGCTGGGAGCCGAAGGAGTACGGGGGTGTGCATATGCTGCACGTACCTTCAGATCACATCTGGCGACCGGACATAGTGCTGTACAATAAGTGAGTACCAAATTTTATTATTAACAAAAAAACATGGCGTTTCTAAGTATTGAATATGTCGATTGGCGTAGTGGCAAAGCATGCTGTCAACGGAGGCGTGAATTGTCGGACACTCATTTACATAATTAAACAGAAGGCAGACAAATTTAACGGGAAGATAAAAAAAAATTTTAAGTAATTCGGATTCGAATCTGAAAATAAAATAAAAAATGTTGTACTCGCAAAAAAAAAAAAAAAAGTAATGGAAGATGGAATTGTTGCTGCTTTTTAGCATGAATTATTAAGCCTCGCGTAAACGAGTTTCCGACAAACGCGAGCTGAGAAAACCGTCTATTTGTATTCGTATTTATTGAGTATTGATTTAGTAATAATGTTCGAAGCGCGTCCCTCGACAATCGTTATTGGCAACAAGAGTTTAAGCCCTCCGAGCGTGCGTATAACTCTTGTCAGAACGAAAACTGATACTTCGTATTGCGCGTAGACGGTACATATAGATTATGAATTCATATCGCATGAAAAATGGGCGCTGCAGCGAGTGTAATATATAAACATGTATATCACCGATTTTGCAACAATTTCGTTTTGATATCTATCGTTTTACGTTACATTAATCCGAGTAATGTAAATGCACATAAAGTAATAAATTATCTGGGGATAATAATTATTCGAAATGTCGGATCGCGAGCACCGTATGAAAATTCAGAATTTAGAGGGAAAATCCAATACAGACCAGCACAATGATCCGTTTGCGGATATTTAAAAAAAAATTGTATCACTCCTTGTTATCAGTTCATCGATGAAATATTGACCGGGGCTGACTTCGTAAGGTTATTGGAAAGATAATCCTCATCAACCACGTTAAAAAAAAAGAGTTATTTTTGTTATTAAAAAGAAATATCGTATCTATTACATATTTTATACCGTTTGATTTTCCGACTATATCGCCAACCACCAAACTATCGCGAATCGACCCAGCATCCTTAACGCTCGTTTGGACCGTCGTCATATTTCATTCGATCGGCATAGGTGGCGCAACTCATTTGTAAAGTCGCCGTTGCGAGTTCACTCGGAAACAGAACGACGAGTTTGTCCAAGTGAACCAGAACGACCGCTGATTGCTCGATTCTGGTGACGAGGGTCACGGAACTGTATGATCCCCTGTTTGTGTTCGCCAGGAGAGTTTGCCGGTTGCTGTTGTGTAGGATTTTCGCGTTAAGCGTGACGAAACGTATGGTGAAATGCCATGGGTTTCCACCATATCCAAACATAGGCGACTCTTTCACGCGCCGCCCGGCACATATGTGCACAGGAGTAGTGCTGACGCGCCTATATACCCAGCAGGAGCGCATGGTTTGCACATTGTTTGGGTAATCGTCCGAGCCGGCAGGCTTGGTCCAGTACGGCATCCCCGTTCACCGCCACTTGTTTACACGGGTGTGCGTTGTGCTTCCATCGATTGCAAACAAGCGAGCTCTTATTACGCGTCAAGGGTGTGCGGTGTGCGGCGACGGGTCGGTCACGAACGGTCTGTTCAGCGTCAACCATCCCAATATGTTTGCACATTGTACCGACACCGGGTTCGGTTCCGCAAGACACTGCACGGCGGCGAAGCTTGATTGCGAATCGTTACTTTCCGCCGCCTGGATGCAGATGCGCTTGATCGATTTCTAGATTAAATTCGGAGGTCGGGGTATGCGCAGCTCGGAGATCGTTGTATGTGCCGGAAGCTCCGCAACCCACTTATGCCGGATCTTGCCGGAAGAGGCGCCACCTGGCAGGTCATTGATCGCGGGACCAGAAAACTGGCCGGAAAACCGTGATTTTACCATTCCTATGGATGATGATCTTCTCCCACGAGTCACTTGGAATCTGATCTTCATCTTAACTATATCGCGGCCAGTTTCTCCTGTCAAATATGCTTCTATGCTGAATAAAGACACGTATCTCCGGCAATCCAACAATATTTTTCCGTGTCCGCCAGTGAGGATTTTCTGTTTTGTCTCGAATTTGCCTCATTGCCGTGGCAGCTTTTGTCCTCCTCTGACACTCGAGCAGCCAGAGGAGATCGTTACTTTCCACCGCCTGGATGCAGATGAGCTTGATCGATGTCTAGATTAAATTCGGAGGACGGTGTATGCTCAACTATGTGCGGGAAGCTCCGCAACCCACTTATGCCGGATTTTGCCGGAAGAGGCGCCACTTGACAAGTCATTGGTCGCGAGACCACAAAACCGGTCGGAAAACCGTGATTTTACCATTCCTATGGATCATGATCTTCTCCCACGAGTCACTTGGAATCCGATCTTCATTTGAGCCATATCTCGGCCAGTTTCTCTCGTCAGATATGCTTTTCTGCTGGATAGTCTCATCTCCGGCCATCCAACAACATTTTTCCGTATCCGCCAGTGAGGATTTTCTTTTTTTGTCTCGAGTTTCCTTCCCTCATCGCCGTGGCAGCTTACGCCCACCTCCGACACTCGAGCAGCAGAGGGAGGACGTCTTTCCACGCTTCTGCTGTTTTTTCGTCCTGCATCCAACCATTTCGGGATGGAGCCTCGCCGGATTTCCCGGCCTGGGTGAGACACAGAAATGAGAAAGATGAACGCAGACCCATCCCGCTCATCCGAAGCTGGCAGCGGCTTCCGTCGCCACGCTAACTTGATTTCTCGAGATTCCATTAGTCTCCTGGCTTTTGTTTCTCCTCCCGGTCCCACATTCACGACGGGCTTTGCTAGCAGCGGCTTACCAGCGATTCTGCGAAAATCTTCCGATTTCTCTGTCCATTCCTTTCTCTTCTCTCCTCCTTTTTTTCGTTCTTTTTGCAACATCCGGCGAGTACAAAAGCGGGTAGCGATTCGACCGAACGTCATCGTCGCCACTGACGCCGCCGTGTCTCTACATCTGGGATTGATAGCCTCAAGAAAAAATTGTTGGTCTTTCGCGGGGCTTCATCTCTTGGATTACAGGAGATGACAAGTAATCGGGTGGGGAAAATTCTGCGCCCTCATCGTAGTGGATTAGGCGAAGGCCGATCATCTCTCATCCCACGGTCTTCGAAGCGCAAGGGGCGACCGGAAAAGGGCTTGCAGATTGCGAGTCCGGTTTGAGACGGAATAACAATATTTTCGCTTATTTGTTCGGATGATTCGCTGCTCACCGGATCATCATTTTCATTCCCTACCGCGGATCGATGCAGCACGAATATTGCCTGTTGCAAAAAAATTGTTGGAAAAGGGAGGTCAATTTCCTTATTCGTCAGAAAGAGAGGATCGCCGTTCCGGTTGTCGATTGAACTGGGTGGAGCATGCGCAGCGTCCCGATTAATAAATCATATGATTAACAGGAGAACAAATACGCCAAGACAGTTTGAGTGCAGGCGGTGAGTAATCATCGATTTAATTTAATCAGCGAGCGTGCGCGCTCACAAGCGTGAAATCCTCACGTATTTACGCGAGGCAATCTCGTTTCTGTGTACGTATTGCGCTTGTGCACACGATGTGTATCGAGTGAGCGTATATTTACAAGCGATGTGATTAACGAACGCCGAGCGGGTTAGGCCGGTGACTGTGCGTCGTGGTGGTGAAATCGTTCTTCCTTACCGACCGGAACCTGTTCCGATTCTCCTTTGCCGTCTCCACGTTTTCCCCACTTCCGTCGCAAATGAATGTAGAGAGCGTGCTTAATCGAATTCTTCAATTCCCGTTGACTGTAGTTTCACGCTGTGTAGCTCGGAAGAGGCAAACCCAACCGTCGAGTTTTCCTGGCCGGAAACTCTACGCGCAAAACTGACGTCAAACGAGGCACTAATAAGTTTCTCCGACTAGGGATCGTTGTTACCGCTATATTATCAACACTGTAGAAAAACATTGTAAGTTTAATGTAACGAACTGGAAGTTTTTATGCAAAAGCTGGCACATTAAATTTTATGTACAATTATGATGATAAGTTAATATACTTTTTCATTGAAATTAAAGTAAATTATTAAAATTGAAGTACTTTCATAGTAAAATTAAGGAAAATTATTAAAAATAAAGTATTCCCAATGTTTTTAATACATTGAACATTAATTTTTCATCAAAATTGTACACGAAATTTCATATACCAGTTTTTGCATACAAACTTCCAGTCCGGTACATTCAATTTCATACGATTTTTTTTTACAGTGAATACCTATATAGTGCCCAGCTTTCGTTTACAGGTCACGCCGCCTGTAGGCGAGAATCGATCAAGGCGTGCTCCGACAAACTTCCACACCAGTACTAGCTTAGCCCGAGGAACTGAAAGTTATTAGCGCGAAGCCGTCAAAAGCACATAAAAAAATTGATCGTTCACGATAGTGAGCGGATTAAGGTAGAAAAAGCGGAACAGCCCGCCAAACGTGAGTGTCAGGGAAATATTCAAACATTTCTCGATGGCATAAAAATCTTAAGAAAATCAACCATATGGCAGATGCTGTAATAGTTATTTGTATGGCAAGGACGTGGAAAGGGAGTTTGACAAGTGTCAAAATGCCGCACGAGCCGAAGGCGAGTACGGAATTCACACGAGTCAGAACTCTCTTTTTACTCCCACGCCATTCACATAATTTTTGCCTAACAAATTCACGAATTTCAGTTTTCGTTCCCGTGAAGTGTGCGTAAAAAGGCACTTTTCCGCACTAGTGCTGGAAAAAAGACCATATTGGGTTTGTACGCATGCGCCGTATTTTTCCCGCTTGCGATGCGACAAAGTGCCCTTTTGCGCACACTTCACACGAACGGAAAGCGGGATTTTACGTGCATGTAAAATACTGGTTTTATGTATGGAAAATACTGGTTTTATGTAACAATAATTCCAAAATGTTACTGACAAATTAACGATAAAAATAATTGTTCAACAAATTACCCGGCAACTTAACTATTTTTTTCCATAAAAAAATATTCATTTATTTTTATGAAGGAAAATAGTCAAGATGCCGGGTAATTTGTTGAATAATGATTTTTATCTTCATTTTGTTGACAACAAATTGGAATTATTATTTCACGAAAACAATGTTTGCAAAAACCTCCAATATACTTGATTTTTCACATTCTTTTTATTCCATCGAGAAGGGTTAGACATTTTTTCTGCAACTCACGTTTGGAGGGACTGTACCGCTCCGACTACCTTAAAATGCGTTACCGTAAAATTCTCTGGCATTGTCCTTGCAGCTACTTCACATCGGTTTATCGTTCTCTCGGCTGACGCGAACACAGCAGAATTCGTCGATTGATTTTATTACCGTGAAATATTAACTGGACGGTAATGCCGGATATACGTACCTATACAAAATTCCATATACAGGATACAAAATGTAAGATCCGTGGATTATCGTCGATCGATAAGAGAAATCCTCTTGAGACCATTATATCCCCTCGAGGGAGTTGTATAGTTCGAAGGTAAGAAGATTTTTATAGTCGTGCATTCTTCGTATTGGAGACGCTGTGTCGGCTGTAGAACGGGCATAATGGGGGGGGGGGGGGGGGTTGGCGTGCAGGCTGGCTTCAGTATGCGCCGGAATAAAGACGTATCCGGTATTATTGGAATTCTCGGATATCGTGCGGCAACGATAGCCCGCAAACGGCTAGCATCCATTGAAATATTTCCTATGGCTATGCATGCAGGAGCCACAGGGCAAAACGGGGCACAATGTGATTCCAAAATATTTTTCTAAAAAAAGTTAGCTCTGGCGGTGATTTACATGTTTAGAGGTAGCCCATTTTGCCCCGTTATTAATAAAAAATTTAAAAGCATTTTTTAAAGCGTGTGACGGTCAATTCATAATTCTGAGCTAATCTGAACGACGAAAAAGTAAACAGTCAATTTATAGTTCCGAGCTAATACGAATAGCGAAAGAGTAAACAGTCAATTCATAGTTCCGAGCTAATACAAATAGCGGTAGAGTAAACAGTCAATTCATAGTTCCGAGCCAATCCGAACGGCGAAAGAGTAAACAGTCAATTCATAGTTCCGACTTCATCCGAACGGCGGAAGAATAAACAGTCAATTCCTAGTTCCGGGCTAATCCGAACGGGCCTTCATATCTTAGCGTCCCAGTTTCGTCCCAATCTCCTCTTCCATGCTTATAGGAATATTCCCTCACACACGGCTTTCCACTCTGCTTCTGCTCCGGCCTAGCTATCGCACACGGTCCGCGCGAGTGAGCTATGTCGGTTTAACAAGCGAGTGGACCGCTCGATTTAATGTCTTTATACATACATGCATGTGTACATATACTTTCATATATATGATGATACCTATATGAGTACCTGTGAGAACCTGGAAGTCCGCGTCAGCCGAAACACACTTGCGCACGGTCGAATGTGTATTCCCGTTTGTGAAACCCGCCCGAACGTTTGATGGTACCGGGGACGGATTGCACATGAGTCCTGGCATTGAGTGGTGGCGCCTGCATTTCCCATCGGACAATACGGCACGGAGCGTTGGCGATATTACGCGCAATCAGACAGCCCTGGAACCGGATTCTGGATTTAACGTCTAAATGTAGATTGCTGGCTCTCCGGTCCATTCCCTTCGTTCATACACAGCGTACCTCAGTATCATTCTAGCACAAACAGCTGCCAATTTGCGCCCGACCGGTTTTCCACCGGAATCATCGAAATAAGAACATTAACGGAACTTGGATTTACGGCAGTCACACCTGTTCGTTATTATCGCTCGGACCGTATAGCTACAGGCAATTCGACAGAAGAGAAAAATCGTACCTACAAGAAAGGAATTCCATGTTTGAGCTTGAGCCGAGCTCAGTCGGTAACAAAAATTGTGATTAATGTTTTATACACGCGCCGATAATTTAATCGGTTAACCCTTTGAAGCATACGTTTTTCCTTACATACGATTCACTTGAAATTTCGCATCCATAATTTTGAATTTCTGACCTTTGAGTTCAGATTCGAATTCAGCGATCCAAAATACCCCTAAGTTCGAAGTTTCGATTACATAGGTTGGTTATTAATGCATTTTTTCTCAATTTAAAGAGGTATCTCACCTGTGAAACACCGTGCTTCAAAGGGTCAGCGTGATAAAAGAAAATGTATTACAGTTTTCATACAAGGAAAAACTTGCGCGCCGTTCCTCTTCCCTGTTGTACCTTCGAAGAAGCACCGACGGCTTTTGAAAGTCTCTCGTATCAAAAAATTCCAGTGCAATGTCCACCCGACCCTAACTTTATTCAACTCGACGGCCAAGAATTCGTCGACGCGTTCCGAAGTTTCATTCGCGAAGTCATTCTCCGGGGACGCCCTGGTGCGACTCTTTCCCAGCGCGTCGGGGATATCATGGGTTGACGTTGCTTCTCCTTGGCTGACGACTTAAACTCAAATTCCCAACGGCGCAACGCACGCCATTTTACGCGCCGCAATCAGCCATTTCGCGCACCCACACTAAGAGCTTCAACATCCACGAACAGCCAAGTTACATCGTCGCTCCTGCAAGTCGTAACGCAACGTCGCTCTCACGAGCCGAGACAGTGGTATGTTCGTAACGCTAATATGAATTATAGTACGCTGTAACCCGCCGGGTAGGTTGGACTGTAACGGATGGAGGATTTATGGTTAATGTTTACCCGCGGTCCTGGCCGGAGACGGAACAGGATCTCGCTTTCCGCCATAGTCGCCGCTAATGGCAGACGAGCAACTTTCCCTACGGAACACAAACCCGTTTACATACACATAATATACACGTAACGCACAGCAATTCTGAAAGCATGAACCACCAAAATTCCCAACATTCGTCGGACACGTACCGCGGTTAGACCAACGATACACACCGGCATAAATTTCACTCGGTCGGTTATGTCGCTTCCTGTAAAGTAAACGCTCTTCGCTCATGGTACGGAATACATATGCGAAATTATGCCCCGATCGTAAAGAAAGCTTTTCGAAGTGTTCTCCAATTTCTCACTGGAAACTGTGCCAGGGTGGGAGAACTCTGTCTACGCCAACGCATCGAACAAACATGTACATCGCTGGAGGAACGTTCGGATTTTCATGACTGCATACGCGCCGGTATGGCCTGGAATACCAATCGTGTACGGACTACCTCTACGGCACGCTGGCGGGGTTCGCATCGAGGAGGTGGATACGACACTAGGCTTGCGAAGAACGACAGATGTGCCGGGGATTTCGTTGGAGACAATCGAGAGCGTATAGTCTCGAGCGAGGCAATCACAATGCAAAACGGGTGGAAGCACTATCGCTTTCGGTAACTCCTCCTAGTTTCCGCGAAATCCGATCTTGGGTGGGTACTCCTCAATCACGGAATTACTCAGCCAGGGGGGCACGAGGCAGGTCATTAATATGCCGCGGTATCTTCGCGTACTTGACGACCCAAGTGTTGAATCGTTTGACATTCTTCGAGTTCAAACGGGGATTTCCGGCACTGGCGGCACTTGAACCGCTGTCTTGGCTTCAAACTCCGATGGATTCATTACCTCGAGAATCCGATACGATACGACTGGACATCTGGTATCTTGGGATGTGGATGGTGTTCGTCAAATCCGCGATACTATAGTGATATTTGGGTCGTTGTTTTGCGAGGTGAATTCCCACTATCTCGGGTACTCCGATAGTACCTGAGTAGAAATTTTCGAGCGTTACATCGGGCCCTGATAGGGTCCTGATAAGGACCTGATAAGGCCGTGTGAGGACCCTATCAGGGCCCGATGTAACACTGGAAAATTTCGACTCGGGTAGGTAGCTTGGCGTACAATTGCTATGTCGTTCTCGGTTGACCATTGGGACAATCGTGTTATGTTTTCTGTTCCTTCCTTTTTTTCGCTGCATTGCCGTGTTCAGTAACTCCTAGTTCCGCGAAATCCGATAGAGGTGAGTACGCCTCAATCGCGGAATTACTCTCCCGGGGCGTGGGGCGGCACGAGTAGGACATTAAGGTAACTACTGCGGAGCACACTAGTAAAATAAGTACTCAATTTTTGCAATTGTTTGTCCGTAATTGTATGCAGTTATTGACAGTAAATTAGGTTGATTTGTATTATTGCATGCGTCTTCAACCAAGAGAAATATTAATCACGATGGTCTTGCGAGAAGAACGACTGGTAAATGCAAATTTCCATGATAGTCTGTTCTTGTTGGGATTTTTCAAAGTAAAATCCGTATCTTTTAACCGATTTTAATGTACCATGGCTCATATTGTTCCTTAAGGTGAAGTGAAAGTTACGTGACAGAGCCAGGAGTGTGGGAGAGATAGCGTCATGGGTCTTACAGTGGAGCGAGAGAGAGAGAGAGAGAGCGACAGAGACCGTGTTACACTTCACCTTAAAGTTTGCTCTACGAATTCACCAAGTAGATTTTTTGTACTCTTGACTGTTTGTCAAATGCGGCTCATTCTTTAACAGGAGATTTTTCTTTCCCATAGACAAACTGCTTTCATTTTTATGCGGCCAAAACTATGAAAAAATCTACTTGGTGAATTCGTAATACTCTATGTTTGCGGAACAAAATGAGCCGTGGCACATTAAAATTGGTTGAAAAATAAGGATTCGTCTTTGAAAAAAACCAACGAAAATGTGTTGGAAAAAACCAACGAAACCATGGAAATTTGCATTTATCAGTTTATGTATTTGCAAAAACATCGTTATCAATAGTTTCCTTGACTGAGGATCCATGCAGCAATACAAATCAACTTCCGTTACTGTTAATAAATGCACAACATTTTGGATGAATTATTGTGAAAGTTTAGCACTCGATTGACTAGTGTACCGTGCAGTACCTTAATATACCGCGAGATCCTCGCGTACCTGACGCCCCGACTGTGGAATCGGTCGACATTCTCCGAGTTCAGATGGAGATTCGAGGAATTAGCCGCACTTGAACCACTGTATGGGCTTCAAACTCGGCGGGGTTCATTATCTCGACAATCCGATACGGCACGACTCCATATTTTGGTATTTCGGTATGTGGAGGGTATTTCTGAAATTTGTGATACTTTAGCGTCGTATTTGTGTCGTACTTTTGCGAGGTGAATCCGGACAACCCGTAATTAAAGACCATGCTCGGAACGTAGCTAGCGTAACATAAAATTAGCTATGAATGTCATTCTTGGTTGACCATTGGAACAACAGTGTTAAGTTTTTTTATTCTTCGTTTTCTTTCCGCCACACACACCGTGACATGCGAAATTCATTTGATTTTTATTTCTCCTTTAGTCAATGATCGTACTGCCAGGTGGCAATTAACATCGATACGAAAATTAGTAAATACACCGGTAATGCAGAGTGCATCCGAGGCCTGTATTGGTTTGCACGGCGCAAATGTACTAATTTCCATTTTCATTATCGTATTTGCATAATTGAGTGATTACAGGCGTAATTCGTGTGTCGGGCAGCAAAAAATTCGCAAAGCACTTGCCGACTGTTCCAATTCTCTTCGAATTATTTTTCCTCATATTTTTTTGATTTCTCATAGCAATCGTATTAATCTAGCTAGATTGTATTGGAATCGTGTTGGTCCAATCATCCAACGGCTACTTCAATGATTTTAACTAACCAGTCGAGTTGTTGAAGCCATAGTCTGTGCACCTTATACCAAAAACTCCGCCAATACACTTACCCAGCATGCAAGTTTTCATGGAACTGCATATATAGACAGAAAAAAAAAAGAAAATTGCACTCATTAATCTAGCTAGATTTTATTAAATTCGCCACGCTCCGATTCTCCTACCGGAAATTTTAATTATTTTAATTAAGCGTCTTGGGGGCCGACCGGTACGAAGGGGCGCGCGAGGAGTGGCAAAGGAACTGGGAGGGAAACGAGAGTTCTCGATTAAAGAGGGAATTCGCGATGCGTCTCAGAGACTGGTACGAGACTGTGGAGTCTCCTTTCCGTCTCTGTTCTCCGTCTCCCCGATCTCGCTTCGAAATCGAGATACCTCGTCGTCGTCTCAGTCATGACCGGTACTCGTTGAATAAGCGTTTGTTGGATCATCGGAAAGTTCCTGCATGTATTTACTTAGAACGCAAAATTCACTCTTCCCGAGCTGTTAGCGAAGGCACACGGAGACTTCGATTAATCTCGCGCATATATATGCAGTCAGGACGGTGCGCGCCACTCTCCTCCGTAGTCGATTAAACGGCTTCGAGACTCGTTTACCTCGAAGCCGAGAGAGCGTCTCTCGAGATGCGGCGACGAGGACAATTAAACCGGTTCATTAGATTTTCGAGCCAATCGCGGAAGCTCAACCGAGCTCAAGTTTCCTAATTAGCCGAGTACACGATATAAGCCATCCTTAAAAAAAAAAAAAGCTGTGTAAGAATCACTCATGACTTCAACAGGGTAAACACGGCGGCCGTTGTCAGCAAAAGCCTGGAAATCGTAGCGAGTTTTCAAGGCGTCAGGATTATCACAGAAATATCAGTGAATTAAATACTTATGAAAAAAATCCTAGATCCAAATCGTGAAATTTTCGTACCGCAAACTCGAAGCTTGAGCGAAAGAGGGCAGCTCTCGTGAGTTCCGGTAAGAAGGTACGTCAAGGTATGAGTTCATCCTTCTTACCACCGAAGCAATGAGCTCAGAGTAACTCGATCCCAATAAAGTAACCTAAGCCGAGACCTCACAAGGAAATTCACACACCCAAGTCGGAATGCCAGACAAGAGCGGTAACGACCTTGGGCCAACACTGGCCGATGCTGTGCCAATAATGGCCCAATGTGGCATTCCCACCAGGATGCCCAAAAGAAGATTAGTCAATAAAGTTTTGCATGCTCACTAAAGCACAATATCTTCGATTTTCGTTCACCCAGGACTGGCCGACGTTAGGCGAACACTGGCCGGTGCTGTGCCAATACTGGCCCGATGTGGCATTCCCACCAGGATGCCCGCAAGAGGAGGAAGCAATAAAGTTTTACATGCTTGCTGAAGCGCAATCTCTTCGAATTTCCGGTGAAATCCGCCTGAGCCATCTGCACTTCCGTTGAATACGTGTGTAACGAGCTCTCGCCCTTTGCACTATGTATTCATGAGCTGACATTGCCGAGACTTTAGATAATTCTTACTGCATACCGTACTTCACTTCTCCCAGACCTCGCACACCCGTTCAACGGGTTGGACTTCTCGAGCGTTTACAATCTGGCTTTTCGCGTTTTCCCGCTGTTGTGTATTATCGCGTATACGCGGTGCACACGAATGGGGAAATAATACTTCGCAACTGCTCGGTAGAAACGGGACAGCGCAGTGTCGCACATAGGCGACCTCCGTGCCTTCCGAGAGAGCCCAGTCAGAGCCATTGACTCTGAAAAGCTCCTGCGGTGTACCAGACGACTCGTCTGTGCGCCTTTCCACCCGGCGCTCGTGCAAACACGCACAGCTTGCCGTGGCAGAGTCTGTCGTGCGATGTCGGAAGTTTCCACCGTGGTTGGCCAACGCGTCAGTCGTTTCGTAATCCAAGCATCCCGCGATTGTCGAGCGGCCCTGGAAGCGCGGTGTCGCAAACATTAGTTTCTGTTGTCTTCGCTCTCGGGCCTTGTATCCTCGGTAAATATTCTACACGAACGTTTCCTCTCAAAAACTCTCGCGTCAACTGCCCTCCCGTGTGCTCAAAGTCCGCTCTGGAAGTTGATTTTGTTCGGGGAGAATATTATTGTTTGGTTATAAAAAAAAACTCGCTGAAAAATTGGGAAAATTTGTTTTGACAATTTGGTAAAAAAATTGCGTCGGATTTATGATGAGCGGGAAAATATTTATGAAAATATTTCGAGGGATTTTCGGGAAACTTCATTTTTACGCTTGGAATTTTAAGGATGACGCTGAAAAATCGGACATTTTTTTTTTTACGATTTTCATCGCCGCTATAAGGATCCAAACGAAAATTCGAATTTTGATAGTCAATGATTTTTTTTTGATATTTAATTCGCGTGGCGTTAGAACTGTTATCGGATAAGCGAAAAATGTACGGATAAAAGATCGTTCGTAATATCGAACACAATAGAATCGATCATCGCATATCGTTCTCGAGAATCCTGCAACTATTTCATATTCCCGCACCTCGCGCTATGCAACATTGAACGGCAAAGCGCCGCTCACACGGGCTCTCAGCAATAGCACTTTCGAACGTGCCTGTGAAAGGGAGTGAAAAAAAAAGAATAAAAAGTAAAGCGCGAAAAGGCGAGTAGATCGGGATACAAAAGATACAGCGTGATGGGAGAGGGAGTGGGGGGTGAACAGGCGAAATCCTCATAAAACATTCGTGTACGGTTTTTCATGCAACGCTCCGCTGTGTCCAACGTTGTTCAACTTGCGCGCGATGTCCTCCGCCAACGCTCAATCCTGGGGGAAAATTCAATTCTACTATTCCCATCAACGTTTACTTTTTTTCTGCTCTAGGATTTTTTCTCTCCATTCACTTGATGAATAAACGATGAGCTGACCATTTTTTCATTTTTTCCCCCAACAGTAAAGTCGTTAAGCAACGCGGCGTCGATGCTCCGACACGTCCCAATCTTCGACGAGTCTCCGTTGATAAAGATTCAAAAAATATAAAACGGAAAGAAAATTCGAAATTATATTAAAAAGAAAATCGGCTCCAAAATAAATAAATACATGAATTCGAGAAATTTGAGATATCCATTAAATATTTACAAAATCTCCGAGTGCCCAAAGTGCACCGAGAGAAGGATCTACTAAATATGACTATATCGCTTGAGAGATATTACCATTCATAGCACATAGTAGTGGGGAACTACTGCGCCACATATGGTAGGGAGTACCGAGTTAATAAGAATTTTTTGCAGATATTATGGTGAATTGGTACTTGGCCTTTGACATTAAACCATTCACAAGGAAGAAAAAAAAGATTGTGGTGAAAATTCTTGGAAAATCAGAGACTTTCCGCCATAGGTGTCGCCCCGGCGCCTTACTACAATGTGCTATGGTAATGTTTCTTAGATGATCGGTAGTTTTTAGATCCTTTTCTAGATCCTTTTCCCAGTGTAACCGTAGCGATTGCCCCGCCCCGGGAACTGCATTTTTGCTCGAGTTACACATGTGTAGCTCGAATTCCCATAGCACATGGTAGCAGGGAACTAGGGCGCCACTTATGGTACACTGAGAGAAGGATCTAGTAAAAATTACCAATCATCTAAGAAAAATTACCATAGGACATAGTAGTACGGCGCCAGGGCGCCACCTATGGCAGAAAGTCTCAGAATTTCCAAGAATTTTTACCATAATATCTAAGAAAAATTCTTGTAAATCGAGTACTTCCTACCATAAGTTTCGCCCTAACGCTCTACTACTATATGTTATGGTAATATCTCTCAACTGATATAGTAATTCTTACTAGATCCTTCTCTCAGTGTAGGAAGTACCGAATTTATAAGAATTTTTTGCAGATATTATGGTGAATTGTCACTCAGCCTCTGGCATTAAACCATTTACAAGGAAGAACAAGAAGAAGGTTATGGTGAAAATTCTTGGAAAGTCCGAGACTTTCCGCCATAAGTGTCGCCCCGGTGCTCTATTACAATGTGCTATGGTAATGTTTCTTAGATGATCGGTAGTTTTTACAAGATCCTTTTCCCAGTGTAACCGTAACGATTGGCCCCGCCCCGGGAGCTGCATTTTTGCTCGGGCGAAATTGGTGTACGAAAAGTGACCGAGAAGAGCGAAGGGCGCGGGCCGGCTGTGCAAGCTGAGACTGAAGTGCGGCTCGTTCGCGCCGCGAAGTGCCATTCGATTCGCCTGCTAAGCCTTTTTTCCCCTCGGAGAGTACCGCGACCGAGCACGGACGAGGATGATGAAAAGTTGTCGCCGGAAGACCTTCGAGCCCGGACAAAGCCGCGTCTTCGGCTGCCTTTCGACACGAGAAGCGAGGAATTTGCTTGGTCAAGTGTGGGTCTATAAAGAGCCCGCATCGGACGCTCGAATATCATTCAACCTCGCGCGCGCACACACACACACACTCACACATGCATACCGACTGTGCACACTCTTTCGAGTAGTTGAAAAATATGTCTTCTCGGTGTGGAAGTCCATTGTGCTGCCCGTCGAGTGTGCTCTCTGCTAAATCAGCCCCTCTTTCATCCACCCCGACATTTCTTCTTCTTCTTCATTCTTTCTCCTCCTCATCTTCGTCTCGCCCCACATTCGTTTACTTTCCACGTTCCATCACTCGAAGGAGCTCCATCGAAGGCTGGGTGTGCGTTGTGTCTCGCAGTATTACACCCAGGGTTGTATCAGCGACGTCCAACCAACGCCATCAAAGCGGAGCTCGGCCGATCCAGCGGGAAACCCTCGTAACCTTCGCTTCGCACAATCAGCAGTGAAGTAGACGCTGCCGGGGTGGCTGCCGTTCATCCCAACCCCACTGTGACATTGTAACGAGATAACCTTAGCACAAAACGCCCTACGACACTGGCGGGGAGGAAAGGGAAATATGGATTCTGGAAAAATATATATATGCGCGGTGAAGTTATTTTATGTTCGGTTATCTTTTGCCGGGAAGGAAGTTGAGCGGGGCGAAACGGACAGACGATCCTCCAGTTGATACTGAACTTTTTGGATTCATTTATTTTCGGGGAAATAAAAAAAATATAAAAAAGAATACAGATTAACTAATTTAAAAAATGTATAAAAATATAAATGGTCCGTTTTGCCCCGGGATCCCGTGTGTTGACCCGCTCCAGCCTATCTACTTCGCGTGCCACACCGAACGGACTCGATGTTTGTTATCGAAGATTCGAAGCTCACAAAACCGACCATTAGGGGGTAGACGCGATTGAATGGTGGGGTAGTGGTGGAGGGTTTCATACACAGACGTAACCCGGGGTTGGCTGGATTTCTATGGGCGCTAAGCGAATGCTAGGGTAAACATAACCCGTTTTGACCCTCGTGGAATAATTGATGGATTTCGTGGTCGGCGTGACTCAACGTCCTGTTATACACTGAGACACGCGATTTCGTCGACTATCATGGGCCGTGGCGAAGGGCAGTGGGCGACGCCTCCGCGATCACCGATCGCGTCGCGCATTACACGATAGCATGAAAAAAAGGAACGATAAAAAAAAATTCTATCCGACAAAAATTACTCGTTTTCGGTGAAGTTTGCCTATTTAGCGGTGTAGCAGAAACTTAAGTCGAAACTTAATTATCTGTTTTAAAAAATAACTACAACATTTTATAAAAATAATTTACACACGTAAAAAATAAATTATTTAATGATAAGAAATAAGAAGTGGGTTATTGTTTTTTTGTTCCTTGGGAAAAACTGAGATGAGGCGGAGGTGAGAGGATTCTTAAAGCGAATCAATGAAAGGGCACGAAGCCTATAACGGATAGCCAGAAGTGAATCGAGCGCGGAAACGTCTGACCGAGTCGAGTCTGACCTAGCATGTACGTAACTACTATCTCGCGGAAAATTAATGGCCTTCTCGCGCCCGGAATTCGTATTAATCTGTCCTTTTTTTCTTTTCTTGATTTTCCGCACTCGGGTCGTGGGTAGTTAAGGGAAGGAGCTCTGTGGGTTTCCTGACGCTATCTCGGCTCGTTCGCTGAGCCTTCTGTTCGCTTCTTACTTCTACCCACCTGTCACGAGGATAAATAGGCTTTGGTGGGCAAGAGTGGAAACCGGCGTTCCACCGGTGCGAAACAGACGAATTCGCTCTCACCGCAAGAGCCTATCGAGGCTGTCTCCAGTGGCCAATGAGATTTCTCTCCATCCTCGAAGTGATTCCGCTTCGACTTTATTCAATTCCCCACTGCTGAAAATAGTACACACGATAAAAAAAATGGTCTCTATATTTAATAACCATTTTTCGTTTGCGAAAGGTCATAATCTTTTCTTCTCCTTAATTTTACCTTTCGTGTTAGTGTAATTTTTTAAAATTACAAATACGGTTCTTTAAGAAACAAGGCCGAATTAAGAAGAAAACAAGTGCTGAGTTTTAGGGAGAAATGTTTTTTGTTAAATGTAAGAACGTTTTTTTTTGCTTTTTTAAAAAATGTTTACAGTCATTTCTAAAATCGTGCGCTTTTCTTTTCATCCCTTTTTTTATTAACAGGTCATTAATACTTTTTTCAATACACGATACACGTGAGATTTATGTTATATTCTGTTTCGATACGTTAAGTACTTTATTTGTCTTGTTTTTTTTTTTTTGAAATTCGTTAAATTTCCGTAAAATTTGATCTGCCGATAACGCTTTTACGGAATGAAATTAACGATTTACAAAAATCATTTCACTGCGCTGATTCGTGTTTGCGAGATTGAAAAGATGAAAAATAAAACGCGCAATTTGGTGTTCGGATGCGTGAGCATGCATTGAAAAATGCAATTAATGTTTTTCGCCACCTCTCGCCATACGTGTTATCATAAAAAGCCCACGTGCATATTTCAATGACGAATCGCGTTTTTGGAACGGTATTCGCCCGTGTCAACGTAGTTGCTTTTATCTCGCTAATTGCATTCGGGCTTGCAGCCATGCTGCTCATTTTTCGGTATCTCAATTTCAATTACGGGGAATATTACCGGATCTACTCTCAAAGGTTTTTAATTCGCAGCTGCAACGTACATCGGATTGCTTCTACAGCCATTCTTTTCATTTCTTCCATCCAACTTCTCGACCATGTAATACAAATTATTTAATTTTCGTAAACAGCCCTGAAACAAAAAATATCAAAAAAAAATTAAAGCCCATAGTAAAAAGCAGTTCGTAAATTTAACAAAAAAATGTTCTCCTCAACGTTATGATTTTTTTTTACCAAAAAATAGTTATTACAAAAAAAAAATGTCTACCCCCTTTTTTTACAGTGTAAGGTAATACCTTAGTTATGCTGTACCAGTGGTTCGAGCCGTGAATTTAATTGCACCTCTTTCAACGATGTACTTTGCCGTGTGGCTCTAGCCTCTCAATACACCCCGTTCGATTTCTATTCTCCAGAACCACGAGAGAAACAATGGATTCAATTAGGGCGTCCCGATGAATCGGGCAATAATGAATCACTGAGGTGGAGTCCGTGGATTTATATGTGTATATATATATATATATATATATATATATATATATATATAAATTCACAGTAGTTCTATCCGCGGGCACTCGTATTTCTCGGATTTTCTCCACTTAAACTACCACTCTTCAATCCTCCGTGCAAAAGCGACTCGAGCGAGAGTTTGTTCGGCAAAGCCGGCGGAGCCAACGATATTTGGTCCACTGGGATGAGGATAGCGTTGTACCCCCCGCGTCCGCTGTAGGATATAAGCAGAGCAAGAGATCTCTACAGTAGAAGAGAGGAAGAGGGAGAGATTCAAACTTTCCTCGATTCACCCCAACAGGGCGAAATATCTTTAGAAAATTAGTGGGGCTGTGTTATTTCCGGAGTAACGGGGAGTTTCGTGATCCGGGCCAACGGGCAAGATTTCAGACAGAGAGAAGAACCACCGCCCCTTCCCCCCTTCTCGCAAATTCGATTTCCACGAAAACTCGTTTTCCCGGTTGCGAACCCCCCAGATCTTCGGGCCACTCCAAGGCGAACACGGCGCGCCTTGAAAGTTAACGGCCCTCGACACACCCGACACCGTGCACGATGTAGATGAGACCGGGGCAAAACGTACCTTCTTCTCTATTTCAATATACTTTTTTCATTCATGTTCCGCGAAAAAAAATTGGTAATAATATATTTTGCCCCGGGGTTCCGTTTTAGTCCACTCTTTCCAGTATGCGATGAGGGCAACGTCGAAACAAGGTAGACCTTAAAGATGACAAGTTCACTTGCTTCCGTGCGAGGTAAAAATTGACGGGTAGTAGCTACGTCGATAAAACAGTTTTCCACTCTCGAGTCGAACCTACGAATCGTATCCAAGCAATATTATAAATTCGTATCTATAATGTGACGCTGATAAGGTAAAGTTCGTAGACTCTGATGAGATTCGAATCTTATCGGAGTCATATAAATTCATATTTATAATACGTCTCTGATAAAATTCGGAGTCACATTATAAATATGAATTTACGATATGATAAAAAGAACTCTAGTAAAGTGTCGGTATCGTTAACTAGAGGGGTATTGTGTAAATTACCATCCGAATCCCCGCACGGAAACCGTCCAGGTAGTTCTGGTAGTCTGGAAACTATCTTCGAAGATTTTCATTCCAACGAGAAAAGTGCAAGACCTCTCGCGCTCCCCCTTTCTCTCTATTGTTCACTTTGTTTCATGCATCGGACGGGGAACTTCTTCCCCGTGTCTCTAAAAAAAAAAAAAAAAAAGAAAAAAAAAAGAATATCGTTGAAGTCTCTCGCCGTGAGATAAAAAGTACGAGAGCAGATTCGAGCTTCCTTTTCTCTCTCAATCTAGGGTCTTGAGTGCATAGCCGGACAGCAGCGTCCAATTTTAAACCCACTTTCCGTCACACGTTCAATTTTCTATATTTGTTTATCCGTTCCGACGTTCTTCGTCCCGGAGTCCTTGGTTATTTCTGCCGGTGTAGGATAGCTATTACTCAGAGCGCTCGGGTTTCAGCTGCCCGTCCTACCGCGTTCGTCCGCGAGACATAGACAACCGCCGAGAGGGATTGCGGAGAGAAAATGAAAGAAAAATGAAAAAAAAATAAAAATAAAAATAGAGGTACGGTCGAGTGTTGGCAAGCGGAGACAGAAGGTCAACGGCGGGTTTAGCAGTGAGCATTAAGTGAAATTGAAGTTCGGCTCGACGTGGGAAGGCAGTGAAAACGCGCCGTTGCTTGCCCTGTCTCTGATGAAAACTGCCGAGTGGCGGATCTCGAGCTTCAGCTCAGAGGAGCGGCGCAATCGTTTCGTTTCCGCTTTTAATCTCGATGTGCTCGATTCACCGAGAAGAGGCATACCGAGTCGAAGCTGTGCAAGAGAGCATTTTCCGAGGTTGGGACGAAAACGCTTGGAGAGCCTCATCGGGCCAATCCCTACACTGAGGTATTCAATGGCCAGACGGTGTCTAGCCGCTATCTCTAGGTTCCTGTACAGAGTCTTCGCTGTTCTCCACGAAAAGAATGAATGTTGTTTCGACGCATCTTGCCTCCCTTTATCTTATCTTGATCTACAAATCTCGCTACGATTTTGGAGAGATCGTAAAACTGCAGCTTCCTCCTAATTGTCGTCGGAAAATCGCGCAGCGGAGAAAAGAGCTCCAACGGCAATGTTAACATTTGTTGCATCACTCAGTCGGTAATTAAAACTGTAATCTTGTAAATCTCTGAAGGGTACAAGACCTTTGTGAGGAAAATCAAATTATTAGTCTCGTTAACTGCAGCTATTCACTGGCCAGACGGTGTCTAGCCCTATCTCTAGGTTTTTGTATGGTGTTCCGTTGATCTCCATGAAAAGAATGAATGTTGTTTCGATGTATCTTGCTTCCCTTTATCTTGTCTTGATCTACAAATCTCGCTACGGTTTTGAAGAGGTCGTACAGCGTCTTCCTCCTAATTGTCGTTGGAAAGTCGCGCAGTGAAGAAAAAATCTCCAACGGCAACGTTAACATTTGTTGCATCACTCAGTCGGTAATTAAAACTGTAATCTTGTAAATCTCTAAAGGGTACAAGACCTTTGTGAGGAAAATCAAATTATTAGTCTCGTTAACTGCAGCTATTCACTGGCCAGACGGTGTCTAGCCCTATCTCTAGGTTTTTGTATGGTGTTCCGTTGATCTCCATGAAAAGAATGAATGTTGTCTCGATGGATTTTGCATCCATTCATTGTATTTCGATCTACAAATCTTGCTACGGCTTTGGAGAGATCGTACAGCGCCTTCCTCCTAATTGAAGTCGGAAAATCGCGCAGCGAAGAAAAAATCTCCAAGGGCAATGTTAACATTTGTTGAATCACTCAGTCGGTAACTAAAACTGTAATCTCGTAAATCTCTTAAGGGTACAAGATTTTTTATGAGGAAACCCAAATTATTAGTCGCCGCAACTGCAGCTATTCACTAGCCAGACAGTGTCTAGTTGCTATCTCTAGGTTTTTGTATAGTGTTCCGTTGTTCTCCATGAAAAGAATGAATGTTGTCTCGATGGATCTTGCATCCATTCATTTTATCTCGATCTACAAATCTCGCTACGGTTTTGTAGAGGTCGTACAGCGCCTTCCTCCTAATAGCCGTCGGAAAATCGCGCAGCGAAGAAACAAATCTCCAACGGCAATGTTAACATTTCTTGCATCACTCAGTCGGTAACTAAAACTGTAATCTTGTAAATCTCTTTGAAAGGTCCAAGACTTTTGTGAGGAAAAGCAAATTATCGGAGTCTCCTCCACTGTTTTACGATGTCGAAGATCCTTGAAGAAAAATGGATTGCAGTTTTGCTTACCGACCGAGTCAATCGCCCGGTGGTTCCATGAAAAATGTTCCACCGGGACAGTTCAAGTGGTCTCACAATGGAACCGAATGCCGGGGCGTTTGTACGATCTGTCTGAGCACTCTGGAGAATTTTCGAAAGAGCCAAAGACGAACGGTACGACGAGAATAAAGTAGGTATTCGTTGAAGTTGAGTGAGGAGCGAAGTACGGGGGATAAGTGCCCCGAAGCGAGAGAAGAACGGAAAACGTTCCGAACGGTGAATGTTCGAACGGGGAGCTTCGAGTGGAGAAGGTTGATGAGGAAGAGAAGAGGGAAAGGAGCGGGGGAAAAGCAAGGATGGCGAACTCCGGATGGTTATCGACGAGATCCACTAAATAAATTGCGATACCTTCACGGATAAAAGTTTTCTATTGGCCAAGATGATTTATCGTTCAACCGCCGGAGGCTCGCCTCGCCTCCGGCAGCCTTTGTAGGAAAAAGGGTTTTGGTCCGTTTCCACCGGAGAGCTCTCGGTTGATATCCGGCCGAGGAAGGCTCGATACCAACCGTCTTTGATACCGTGTCCGCGCGCAGGGATGAGCTAAGCTGAGTGCCGTGGATTGTGACGAAGGTTTTCTTCACTGAAATTTCTCTACCAAGGTTCAGTGGCATCAACTACTTTCCCTCTGCTTTGATGATGGCTTTATAGGAACGACCACTCTCCGTACCTACCTTAACCTTTTTGAGCCCAATTGGGCACCGGGCGAAACATCTATAAAAAAAAGAGAAAAATACAGGGACTGAGCACGACCAATGGAATTAAAACCTACCCTATAAATAAAGGTAATTCAATACCCTGTGCGCGAAATCATTACTGACATTTTTTTATTAAATTTTGTGGTGTTGCTAGGTTAATTTAAAACTGGAACCGCTACACAGTGAAACTTTGTACTATTGATTTATCATAGCTTCATTGAAGAGCCCATAAACGGCCTACATGTCCTTCCATCAGTACGCAGAAATACAAACTACAATTTGCACCACTTGCCAATGTCTGAGAGACTTTATAATGATATGAAGTTTTATGTAAGGCGCAACGTTATCTAACATCTTCGCGAGCGGTACGCGCTTTATTTCGGACCAAATTGATCATGCTTATAATCCACTTCGACGGAATTTTGCTCCGACGTTAGATTCTAATAATCCTTGCCTGGAGGCTGAATTGTTATAACGCGAGTCTGGTGAGCTTAGCGGAATACACCGTAGCGCCTCGAGCATCCGCACCGCGAAATCAATGGTAATTCGCGTACCGTCAGGATATTGCGATTTCCCGCATCACCGACGATGTCGTCTCGAGTCTCGCTCGAAGGAACTCGGAATATGAAGTGATCTCCATATTCTCCTCGAAGAGCATCGACTACTCGAATGCACCGTCGGGTCGTTGACACCGAGTGTTGCTAGGTCGGTCGAAAAAAAAAAAAAAAAAAAAAAAAAAAACCCCGAAAAAAAATCCTCCTTCAGCACAAGCAGTTGAGCTCACTGCTTTTTTCGCTTAGTGGCCCTTACGTTACATCGATAACTACCAAATTGTCGCCAGCTTCATTCATGGCGATAGGCCGACTTGAGATGTGAATATAAAGGAGAAACCCTGATTGCCCGTTACACGAAGAAAAAAAAAACCGACCTCCAGACTAGCGAATAGATGAGTAGCTGGGTTTCTTTTCAATTCCTTGCCACCTTCTCTCCTCCACCCAGGCGACATACTTTCGTGTATCCAGGTCATCAAAGTGTCTTTTCCACCGATCGTACGGAGGCAAGAATTCTTGAAGTTTGCGAAACGCCTTGATAAAGAGTGTCGCGCGGATACGATAGTTCTCCGTCCTCTTGGTGGCATTAATCATGATAATTACTGAAAGTACATGGTCCTCGACGTGGTTACCTGTTCGGGTCTCTTGGGCTTCGTGCGTGTTCGGAACTTTTAACAACGCCGGAGGTCGCGGTTACACACGAGCAGCGTGTTTCCCTCAGCCTCCCGAGCACAGTTCTCGACATATATTTTCCACATTCAGGGGAATGAAAAGTCGTTCGGTAGGGTGCAGAATGACGAGCTTCGACGCCCCGCGCATTACCGTCGTGAGAGGCCTTCGGGAACGAGCGTCGGGCGGAGAGAAGTCGCAAGGAGACGCGTATACCCGCCTGAGAGTATCTGGGTTAATTAATTGCTGTGCGGAGAGACGAGGGAACCAGAAAGGGTGAGAGGAAGAGCGGTTTAAAAGGGATGCGAAGTGGATGGACTCTCTTGGCTAGACCGGGGACTTCGCAGCTCGGACCGAACAATGGCTGGAAGCCGGAAACGTGGGACTCCGTCGATAGTTGCAGTTATTACGGCGATTCCGGCTTCACTCCGCGGGCGCTTTATCTCAGCAACGAGAGTTGAACAGGGTTGAACGATACAACGAGGGTTAAACGCCGTGGCGGAAGTTGAGGAGCTTTCCGCTTAATTGAATCCGTTGCAACTTATTCCCTCGGGTGGGACGCCAGTTCGATGATCAGAGAATTTCCTGCCTGGAAACAATACTTCGGTTGGCTTCTTCCGTAGTTACGAGGTACGAGGGACTCGAACTTTGTTCTTCCAGTTGCCGGTGCTTCCGAACGGACGGGGGAGAGTGATAATTGAAACGAAGAACGTGGTCTTTCTTCTGCAAATCCATTCGACCACAAAGGCTGCCAACGACCGAAGAATGGCCGACGCGAGTAGGCAACGGAAAAGCGTCCCAGAAGAATTTTCTTATCGCCTGGCTCGGCGGCATTATACGTAAAAGCACTTTGGATAAGAGAAAAAAAATATCTGAAATGGTCCCGGGAAAGATTGTGAGAGATGATCATTACGAGATGAAGATCCATTTTCGAAATTGAACCGAGAGGCCGCGTCGCTTTTGCATTTCGAAATAATTAGAGCGAGTAGATTGCGAGAATCCGGTGAGAGCGTCGTCGATAGGGGTGGGTACGATTGTTCTCGTTGGTGGAGGGTTCAATAGTGTTAACGGTTCTTTCGTTGGGGCGAAAGTGGCAAAGAACAGGATTATAGTTTGGAGGCTCGATTGGATTATTCCGAGTGGCACGGACACGTTGTCACGTCATCCGGATATTTGAGGTGTTATGACCAGTTTTGGCAATCAATCATAGTTCCGAATGGAAGTCCTTCCCGGACCAGTTGGGATGTTGCTATGGGTTCGTAAGCTCGAATTCCTGGTGACGACTGATCGATTGCACCCAAAAAAGAAATTTATTTGACGGCCGCCATTTATTTCGTTTAGGTAAATATTCATTTGTTTTAAATAAATATTTATTGAAATTAAGTAAATAGTTACTTAAATGAAATAACTATTGATTTAAATCAAATAAATATTTTACTCAAACCAAATAAACGGTGGCCGTCAAATAAATTACTTTTCTAGGTGTGCCTGGCCTTGTAAAGAGCGTGACCAGAATATTTGGCACCGCAACGTTCAATACCCATTCAGATCCCAAACGGTACCGTAATAGCCACCAAACTCAGTCTCTCTATCGCTTAATTTATTTCAAAGGCCTCAGTCGATTTTCGTACTCGACACGATCCCAGATGGATATTTAATTCCAAAAGACGGACAGATCGCGAGGCTGCTCAGGTTGTGGCCGCTCGCTATTAACTTGTTTTCCCCAACCCTCCAATCCTCGCGAGTCAAAAACACCGCCGCAATGTAGAGAAATGCAAGGCGATCAAACCACACATCCGAGATTACAAAACTCCCGGAGAAAACTCATTAGAGAACTTCCCTTTTGGTAACTTCCTTCAGCTGTTACACAAAAACTAATACGATCCAAGGGGGTATGGCAAAAATGTCAGCACGCACCACACGGATACACAAACACACGACAAGGTCAGAGGGAAAACATTGTACTGGGGTAGAAGGAGAGTAACCGCACTTTACCGAATCCGGGCGAAGGGATTCCTCCGGCTGTCTGAGGGTTGCTTGTTCTGCCGGTTCTGCTTCTACCCCCTTCCGGCGATTTATAGGTATACCGGGCATGTGCGACCCATCCGTTCGGAGAATTGTGTAAACCGGTGCTCTCTACGAGGTGGAGACGGTCAGTTTATTTGTGGTCTCGGGAGACACCGGTACGTTTCTGTCCCAGCAGAGAAAAACCCTCAGGCTATAACCACATCTGTCGATAGTCTCCTCGCTCCGTCAAATTGAACGTCGGAGGTTGTAGGCACAGGGTGATATTTCCGGAGTATCTCCAGAATATCCGGGTGATATGCCCAAAAATACACCTTTATTCGAAGCAGATATTGGCCATATCGCCCATACTGCACGGGTGACATGGCCAGACTTTAATGTTTTCAATATCACCACTATTATCACCAGCATTCATAAGATTGCTCACTACCAATTTTGGACCAACTTTTTAAGGTTGTTACGCTCGTTTTCCGTAATCAACAAAGCGTACCCATATCAACCGGAATCGCTCTACACTAAGAAAAACGGTCGGATTAACCAAAAGTCGCGGTGATACACGCTCAAAACTATTGTTTGTTTGGCACAAATAAAGTTTTGTTAAACGATTATTTGCTTCAATAGATTCAAAATTTGACGATACAAACAATCATATTTGTTGTACCAACCAAATAAAACAGAATCTGAAATAGCCCTGAATCAATTTCCGAAAGGTTAGATTCAAAACTGGGTATTGTTCTGATAAAGCATCACATGCGATAAAGGTGTAATAGGAAGAGAAATCTCATTGGCCGCAGGTGCAGGAAAATGCTGACCAGGTCGCAATACATTAGGTCTGTTGGTTGTCACAGTAAACCTACACTCCAAGCGCTTGTAGAGTACTTTCAGAGCGCTCGGAACCAGAAACGCCTCGCGGGACAAAAACGAACACACGTTCGGTCTTTGCCCAACTCCAGCTTGGTTAGCCTTGGTTAATCCAACCTTTTCTTTTTCTCAGTATACAATCGAACTTCGTCTATTCCTTCCCCTTCGGTAAGTTTTCCGGCCGCTTGGCAACTCGAAGGAGATACCCAAAGCGGAGCTTTGACCCCGCTAGGCTTCGAACTTGGGAAACACAGGACTGTCCGACAATGGTGAACGGCGAAAGCTTGGCCAGAGTCCCTGCCGTGGGTACGGAAAGCCTGTCGGAGGAAAGCGTACCTCGCTCTATTATGTAACGGAAACTGCAGTATCTCGTTCTTTTGCTTTCCCGTGGCTCACAACAGGAGCTTCGTGGGGGTTTTGGCCCAAAGTAGATGCACTTCGGTTTCGGATAATGGAGGAAAATATAGACTTCTCTGTTCCGGCGTTGCTTCTGCCGCCGTACTGTAATGCCGTGCGATACTGCTCGACTGTACTCGCGAGCAGAGGTGCGCTGTATCTACTCTCCCTCGAACTATCAGTTCAACGAGGCGTACCGCGTAAACACGACGTTTGAAAAGCTTCGCATCCCGTCGAGGGAATAACGCGTGCCAAACGGCGGCATTATATCGCGCTCGGGAGAAGAACGTATGTAGATATGTTCTCTTTATGCGCGAAGCTCTTACGACCGTGACGACTGTCTGTTCTCTCTTGCTCATGTGCTGGTATTGGGTTTTGTCTCGAAGAAACTTTGTGCTCGAGAATCGTTTCATCGGTCAAATGGGTACCACTTAAAAAATTACGATTTCTTCACCGCCGGTTTATTATTTTAGTTTTTTCTTCTCTCGTTATTGTTTATGGGGGTTTTTTTTATTGAATACATAACGCGAAGAAAAAAATTTGAAAAAGAAAATCAAGTTAAAACTCGTGGGCTTTTGGTATTGAATCGTAAGTACAAAGTAAGCTCGACCGCCGCAGCGCCCAGAACCACTAATGTGCTCGCTCGCAGCGCGGACGGGAACTTCGAGGTGACACTGGCCACGAAGGCCACGATCTACAGCCAGGGCTTGGTCGAATGGAAACCACCGGCGATATATAAGTCATCGTGCGAAATCGACGTCGAGTACTTCCCGTTCGACGAGCAGACCTGCGTACTCAAGTTCGGTTCGTGGACCTATGACGGCTTCAAGGTAAATGAGCATGGTAGCCGATAAGTCTATACATAACCCTGCCCCACACCCCGATAATCATACATGGACACCATTCAGTGTCGATGAAAAACACAAAAAAAAAGAAACCACAAAGAAAATACCACAAATCATCTAATCTCACGTTAAGGCGACGGGGCGATCGTTTAACGTGAGAATTTAGAAAAGGCGTGTTTAATTGTAATTATAAAAATAACTATGATATATTAGCATTAACGTGTAGTCTCTAAGGTGTGAAAAGAAAGAGGCTTCACTCGATTATCCTCGATTCTCGATAAAATCGTCACGGTTTATTAATTTTTTTTTATGAAGATTCAAATCCCATTTATATCCATATGCACATATGCGATATGTATGCAAGTGCGCACGAGAGTTCGCGAAAAATTTCTTAGGCATGAAAAAAAGGAAAAAAAATGCTATAGAGAGTACTCGAGGACGACGAGAGTCGAGAGGTTCGGGGGTTGAAGCGCGCCCGAAGGGGGTTGCTGTCTCCGACCAGACGCCGAATTCGTTGAATCCCAAGGATTCGCCACTCCGGAATCCTTGCTTTCTCATCTCGACCCTAGCTCGATCTAGCTCGCTCTCTTGGTACATCCCTTGGTCGTGATACGTCGAAGGCCGAAAGGATCTCAAAGAGGCAGAGGTGAGAGTGAGACGAAGGAAAGGAAGGCACGGACACCGTTTGAGAGTCCTCGAAGCGGCCTCTTACGCTCGAAGGAATAAAAAAGTGACGCTCGAACGAGCTCCGAACGTAACGGTTGAGATATTTCGACGAACCGACGAAACCAGAAAGATAAAGATATAGAAACTAAACGAAAATTAGAAAATCCCCGATGTCGTCGTCGAGGACGAAAGGCAGCAATTCCCCTTTTTTTCCCCCCCTCACGATTTGCCTCGGAATTTCGTTTCGGAAACGAACCGAGATCACGCTTCGGGTATGTTTCTTCGGTGATTGCAGCGCCGACGGAAACTACGAGGTGACACTGATGACGAAGGCCACCGTTTACTATTCGGGAATGGTCGTCTGGCAACCACCGGCCGTTTATAAATCCTCCTGCTCCATCGACGTTGAGTTCTTTCCCTACGACGTACAGACCTGTGTTTTGAAGTTAGGCTCGTGGACCTATGACGGTTTTAAGGTGCCAACAGCTAAAAAAAAAAAATACTAAAAAAAAACACAAAAACCGTCGACAAAGATCGACTGGATTTTTCGTTGAATACATAATGCATATATATATATTTTTTGGCGAATATTATTTTCATTGACTGAATTTTGAGTCCTTAGGAATGCCATTCGTGACCGCCGTTTTTGAAAAAAAAGCTCGTGCGATGCGCTGTTGGACGTCACCTGATTTTACATAATTGTTCGATTAACGATACTATATATATATATGAATAATAGGCATATAACATATAACTATATGCTGACCTATATACCTTCCGAATTTCGTTATTGTATATTATTACATTGCAGTTGTATGGGCCGAACTTTAATTGGATTTTTCAGTTTTCGTTGTCAGTCTGACGTAAAGAAATTTCTAACGAAATTATTAATATTTCTCTCTGCTATACCATTGATTGATTAATAATATACATTACACGATTTTACGATTTCCGAGATTGAAATCGATGATGCTGGATATATATATATATCGTGTTTTTATATTCTGTTGATGTAGCTGTTTCGTAAGAAAAAAAAATGCAAAAAGGAAATAAGCCAAACAATTGTTAAATATATAGGGCGTCACTGCGTCTCGTAACACGTGGGAAAGGTATAAAATCGAGCGATCTGAGGTTGATGTTTTATAATAATTTGTTAATTGAATTGCCAGAGAGGAGACGCGACGAGGCATGCAGAAATATACCCCGGCTTGGATGGCGGATGGGAGAATCCACAGAATCGATCGAAATTCCATTTCGTCCGTGTATAAAATATTGATATCATGTGTAGCGGGGCAAGCTTAAAAGGGTCGATAATCCCGAACACCGTAAAACTTAAACTTAAACTGAAAAAGCGACTCGTCATTCTCAATCCGAATATGGATCTTTTTTTACCAGAAGCTTCAAAAGCGTAATTATTTTTGTCTCATTTTTCGTTTACAAGTTATCATTTTTCCGGCCAAGCGATAGAGCGATACAACAACAAAAATGTCCATATTCGAACGAGGTGCGAATAAGCATGAAAAATAAAACGAAAGACTTAGAAAAGTTGTGCTGCGTAACGTTACGCGAAATTTCCCGACCGACGTGAGCTCGGTCGGTAAGAAAAACTGTAATCCATTTTTTTCAAGAGTACAAAAGTCTCTAAGGAGATCCAAATTATCAGCGGCTCCTCAATTGTTATACAAGGCCGTTGATAATTTGGATTTACGAAAAAACGTTGAAGACCCTTCAGGAAAGCAGATTACAGTTTTTGTTACCGATTGAGCCCGTTTAACATAGTCTTAACATGCCGATGAAGAGGAGTCTCGCGAAATGTGATAAGTTTTGATAGGCACGTACAGTCAATTAATTAGGTATTTTTGGGGTGTCTCGATCCCCTTAACGATCAACCTACTTCGTAGACTGGTCTTTAGTATGACAAATGAATTCTCTGTGCGGCATTGTATATCCGACGATAGGGGTTAGTCTCGCGGAAACTGCATGTATAAACAACTTTTACCCTCTATCCCGAAATTAGCAAGTTCCCAAGGTTATTAAGACAGCAGTCGCGCCGCGCCGGCGATAATTAGTCGGCCCATTAAGGTCGCCGTGTCGAGCAACGAGAGATGCACTCATAGATATACGTTGTACACACGTAGATGTTCGATACACCGAGAGCGCCATCATAGTCGTTATTGTTCCCTCGCGGCTCCAGAGAGGGAGAGAGGTTGAAAGCTCGGCAAGCGGACCACCGCGGGACTTCCGTTCCGACTACATTTGCATTTCGCAAATTCCCTCGGGCTCGTGACTAGCCTACACCAGGCGCTCGGTTGTACCACGTTCGAGAACCAAATCCGCGTCGTCCGCTCAACCCTCGAACGAAAACCCCCCGCGAGATTCCATCTTTTTTCTATCGCTCTAACCGTGACCGGAGTACAAAGTCCACAACCTGGTTCGTGGGAACACACTATCCACAAGAACAAAAAAAAAAAGACTTGCCTGTAACGGTCCCTAAATTCCTCGGAAAATCGCATTGAAACCAGTGCGCGGCGGACCAAAAATTTGGTTTTCAATTGTTATCCTCGGAACACATACTGCTATCCGGCGGTCGAGCTATCAAACTGTTAACAATCGAGCAGAGGCTAATAATTCAGTTTTTCCGGCAAATTTTAGCACTTTTGAACAAAAATGTTTTACAGTTCTTGGTACCGACTGAGTTTCGGCTCCGGCGGAGGAAGTTGCGCTGTTCTGCATCGCCCTGAGGCGATGTGAAATAGACGCAGCACATAACAACCACTGTAATGAATGACATTCGGAGATGGTAGACATTTAGCGAAAAAGCAAAGTAGCTGATGTAGAATTCAATACCGCATCCGATGATACTTCGCTTTGACCGCAAATGTGAACCATTTTCACATGGCATTGATTCAAAAAAATGCAACTATCCCTCTTGCACTCATATGTCACGTGGTCCATGTTTCAACTCACCTTAAGACCATGTGAAACATATTTCTAGATTATCTTCCCCTCTCTCATGAGCTCGACCGTTTTTACCTCTTTGTTCAGCTATGCATGTTTCACATAGCCTTACCAGACTGGACCTGACCAGACCTTAACCTGGACCAGACCAGGTGCAATTTCACCTCAAAGGCTATTTTCGAAGAACTAGAGCTTTGAAGCTCATAATACAATCTTTTGCGAATTTGTAACCCTCCTAGAATTTCGTAATTCTATCATGCAACATTCCCGAGCAGGCCATGCCAGCAATATCGATGGACTTCGTGCGCGAGCTTTTATGAATCCTTTAATTAAAAAATAAAGTTAAAACGACCCGCATCCTATCCCTCGGCTTCGCGTCTCTCCACGGCTTTGATTCTCCATCGCGGACCGGTTAAATAATTCTTCCGTCGATGTTCGGTATGGTAACGCAAAGGATCGAAGGTTAAGCCCGGGGACATTATTATGGTTCACAACGCCCAACGGAGGATCCAAATTCACAAAGGACGCGAAGATCCGTCTCCGTTCCGTCGAGTTCTCTATATCAGGGAAGGCTTTGCATCGGTTGGGGCTTCCGCGTTGATAAAGGATAAAATCCCAGAGTGCCTAGGATAGCGATAAAGACATATATATATAGGTATACATAGCAAGAGAAAACGAGGAAAAAGGTAAAAGGAATAGGTTACCTCGAAGCATCGATGGAAGGCAAAAAGAGATGCGAAAAAACATTCGATTGATTCGCTCTCGTGTAAGGATGAGAAAGAACGAAAGATGGGGAGACAAAAATTGGCGATGAAAGGTTATTTTTTTTATTTTTTGCCGACGATATAACTCGACTACACTTTGCTCGATCCGCTTTGGTCAGATATGTACATCCCTCCGCTGCCCGATTACGTTTTCCTAGCGAGCGTTTTCTACACTACCCGTCGGGTACGATCGATATATCTGTATAGATCATTTATGGATCATTTTCCGTTTCTCTTGCCTTACCGTCCGCCAGTATACCGGGAAAATCGTTGAGGTGCGTTATCCGAGCTCCTGAAATCGTGTACAGTACACGACCGCCTAAGTTGGAACCTCTGGAAGGCGTTTTTTGTCTTCCCACCGAGCAGATAGACGGCCCCGAAGAAGGGCTGAGTTCGACTTACGTGGTCGCAATTTTTCAGCTTACCCGGTCGGTTCGAATCATCCGATCGCGCGTTTTTCCTTTTTTTTTCCGTCCCGCGAGAGTGGACTGAAAGAAGCTTTTTCATTGACGGCGCGCGGGACTCGAGATAAATTTGCAATATGTAAGCATATGATATGAAACCGAAGAAGGGAAGAAGAACGGGGGACTGGATTCGATGGATGCTGAAGTGGGACGGAGGGGGGAGTCGGTGAGGTGGAGGTGGAAAGCAAAGGGTCGAAGGAGAGGATCATGGGAGACGGAGAAGCTGCGTCCCCACGGCGGGGCTCTAATGGAATATTGCGGTTGCGGATGGGTATTGGATGTCTCTGGGTCTCGTGCTGTTCCGCAATATGCATACCAATGTCACTCGTGCTTGCCGCGCGAATCCTATAGGTCGACTATGTATGTGCATCATACATATATATACTCCCTATGCGTTTATGTATATACATCGCGTATATTATAAGTATATATATGTATCTACATGGGGATATGTACGTAGTGTGTTAATGGATATATCTACCGGGGCATTTATGATATGTATAGTATGAAATTGTCCCGTTGACCGCGAACACAATAGCAGACGGGCGCTCGACGAGAACGTGCATTTTGAATCGCAGCTTGAATTCTTGATTAGTAGATCGCGTTTCCTGTTTATCCCATAATTATTCTCGGCCCTCCCGTGTACTGCTTAAAATTCCATTCGATTCATTCGAAACATTCTGCACGCGGTTAATTTTTTGTTGGCATTTCGCTTTTCTCCTTTAGGGGCGATTTTTTTTAGGGGTGTCCATGATCACCTGACGGACAAAAAATGCGCTACTGCACATGATAAAATCACTGCCCTGTAATGCTCAATCAATTTATTGGTATTTGTTGTCGCTTCAACTTAACCCTTCAACCGTCACTGGCAAAAGAGCCTTTTTTTACTTACTTTTCAAGTGCTTGCAGAAGAAAAATTGCGTCTATCGAATCATAAAATGTCTAATCAAACAAAAAATTCGCTACTGGACATGATAAAATCACTGCCCTGTACTCAATCAAGTTATTGGTATTTATTGTGGCTTTAATTTAACCATCACTGGCATAACAGTATTTTTTTAAGTTACTTATCAAGTCCTTGCAGAACAAAAACCACTAAAGACACCGATCCAAGAATGAAATTCTCTTATTTAAAAAATCAGGATAAAAAAGCTTGATGTTTTTTTTTTTGTTGCCGTTGTGCTCTAAACCGATTTAATTATAACGACCTAACGTTATCGTCGTGTCCGGCGTTCGCATAGACGGTACTACCTACCGGTCGCTATAATTACGGTAATATCCATTCCCGAGCGTCGATCGTCCAGGGCTTTATAGTTTCCGATGTCATTTGGAGATACATAGTAGAAACTCGCGAAGCTCTGCCGCCTCGCTGCACACTATCACACACACGAATGCCATTATGAATGTATGGCGGATTAATATTTTCGATTAACGCCGACGTGTACCTCGGGTTCGTGCGAAACCACCATGCTCATCGTGTTAGCGTAATGTGCCGAACTGGATGCCGGGCATCGTACTGCCTATGCCCGCGAGAGAAATCCCGCATGCCTCTATAGTTTGTCCGCAAGCCCGGGGTCTCACTGATTAAACATCGAGCTTTCCCAACCCTTTCCATACTCGCGTTCCGGCTACATACACGGTACACATTGATTCGCCATATCTCCGCAGCACTCTCCGAACGTTATATATATATATATAATTAATGTCTGTGCGTACGCACACTCGGGGCGAAGTCGGAGAACGATAATCCAATTTGAGGCCGACCGTAGGCGCGTCCGCTGTACGAAACAAAATAGAATGGAATTCGCGATTTCTTTGTACCGGGCTGATTCATCCTCGCGGTTTACAACTTCATGCAGGAACGTGGCGCGTCATAGAACTCCTGAATTTTGAGTGCTGAACCTGAAGAATATCAATACTCGATTAATCGGAACACGAATAAAAAATAAAATACACAGTCACGTTGCACTTGCGAAGATTCGGTTCACTTGTTGATGGTTTTATTTATTTTTTTTTTTTTTTGCGACTAACGCGTTGAGAGAAATTGGACACGGTTTCATTTCGGATTAACGATGCATTTTTCATATTCGATTGCGTATACTGCAATTTGTTTTTGGGATTTCTTTTTTTCTTTCCTATTTATTTATTTATTTTATTTTATTTTTTCAATTCGGACGGGTCAAAGCGATTCCCGTGGAAATTCGACACATGCTACAGGGACGATGATTATTTCGATCCGGCGCGTTTCTGTTACTGCTGCTCGTATAACCGGCCACTTGCGAATCGTACGGTGATATCGGCACTGGCGGAGAGCAGCAGTTTCGAGCTTTCAGCTGCGGTCGGCGAGGCGATACCCGGGTGTGTTTTACAAATATTATCGGCATCATCGGAGTTTTATCTCCGAGTTTCGCAATTTCACTTTGCACATGCGATTTACTCACGTTAATCGGAGAATGCTGTTCGATTCTATCGTTGACGATAAAGCCGATGGGAAGTTGATAGAAAAAATAACGATCATTGACGATCGGACAATGAAAAAACAATCGAAGCGCGTTATGCAGGAGAGAATACAAATTGAAAAGTAGAAATCCCCACTGAACCGCCTCGTCCGGCGTCGATGGAATCCGCTCGAAATAATAAATTCTTTATCGAATAATCATAAAACCTTTTATTTTTTCATATCAAATTAATCCCTCGATTCTTACGAGCACAGATACATTTTTTCAGAATTTATTTGTCATTGCAAAGTTCTCATTTTCCGAATTTCTTTTGAAAGCTTTATTTGTGAATCCGAAACGCGACGGTAAATTTGAAATTTTGCTCATCCAAAGATATTCCATACTTCAAACTAGCATAAAAAATATCCTACCCATAGCTTAGATTCGACCTCGCCGTTCTGCTTAATAATTCAAAATCAACAAGAGCCGCAATTACCCGAACGCGTTAACCAGAAAACGGAATTCCCGGAGGTGAACACTACGGATTATTAGAAGGCAGGTGACGGGTAACAACTCGGTCGACGTGGACGCCTTTCACTCCAAAGAGTTCACATTAAAAATAAAAAAATTAAAAAAAAACAAAAACTAAATAGTTGGAAGTGCGACTTCTATGAGTGTTGTGGCTGAAAGTTCTCCAGGGCTTTCCCTCTCGGTAACATTCATTCCGGTTGCGAAATGTGAGAGCCTTTTATTGTGCACAATACCAGAGCTGTGCGGGTGCGGAGGTGGGAGGAGACAGTTGAACAACTGTCTCGTACGAGAGGGTGAGTAATTGCCGTCTCTCGGTGGTTCAGTAATCCTGGCCAGGTGCTCGACAGTGCCGGGCGATGCGCGTCTCCGAAGAGCGAAAGGGAGAGGCGAGAAGGTCTCTCTAACGTTTCGCTTCAACGCCGTCGAGCCGAAGACTCGAGAGAGCGAAAGGGTGGGAGAAACCCCCTGCACGAATGCCGGGAATAATTCTGCGCGGGCACGTCGCGAGTTATTAGAGCCGGTGTCCAAGAGCCATAGAGCGATACCGTGTTGCATAACAGTAGAAGGATCTCTGCCGGAAGTGTCCCATCCTCGAAGGGGAACGAGCCTGTTCGAGTGGTTAAGGATATCCTTACCAGAAACGCGCGGTGGGCACGGGAGAGGCGATACGCTGAACGCGGTAGTCACTGTGCGAGAGAGAAAGGTGATCCAAAGCAAGAGTGCTAGAAAGAGATGAACGCTTCGTTTTTTTTTTACGGCAATTGAAAACGAGACCGTAAATCTTTTTCAAATTTGGACTCTGTCTGTAATAAAGTGTGTTCTTCAGTCGATTAGTTTTTTATATCAATTGAACAGAAATTGACCTAGAAAAACGCTACATTGTATCCTTTTTGAGGTTAGATCCGATCCTTCCCATGGTAAAATATGTAACTTTGAAATCACGTTGCAAAAAAAGTAGACCGTCAAAAAATCTTTAAAAAATGCCAATAAAGGTTGTTTTTATGTGGTCTGTGGACCAGATAAGTTTGATAAAAAATCATGATCGAACAGAAACGATTTTTGGTAAGGATATCCGTAAATCTATATCGACGCTACCCCGGCGGTTTTCACATGCCCCGTCTGGGCGGCGGGACGATATGTACCAGTTTCGAAACTTCGCGGACCATGCTCGGAACCCGACCGCTTCGAAGTCTTCTCGTTAATCACCGACCGTGAGCTCGGGGCCGCAGATTCCGACTCGCCGTCCCTCTTGCAACCGAAGTCGAACCTCCGGTGGCTCTCGAGAGCTCGACGAAATTCGATTTTTCTGCTTTGGATCGACTTTGAGAAAAAAAATAAAAAGGAAATAAATATTGTCGACTGACCGACAGCGGTGGATGCGCGGGTGGCGCACGGCTCTTGTGGTCCCCCAAGTCAAGCTGATTCGTTCGCGGTCAGTACTTGGATGGGTGATCGCTTAGCCATGCGCTAGCTGGCGCATCGACCGTTGAGCGGGAGGCGCTTTCTTCTGAGACTTTGGTGTTTCTGCACTTTACTTACGTGCGAAAATACCAGTGGCTCAGTCGAATAGGGCCGTCTGTATCGGCACGGGATTTCCGTAGTTTCCCCGTGTCCTCGGCAAATGCGGTACAGTGTAGCTAAGTCGGCTACGACGCACTGGAAGTTAGGTAGCTTAGCTGAGTGCGGGTAGGGAGTGATAGGGGGGATTCGGGCTGGGGTTCCGTAAAAACCCGACAGGGTATACGGTGGAAAAATGGAACAAATATTAAAAAATATATTGTCGACTGTGATTGGAGAGACGTAGCCGAGAGTGGATCGGCAGAGGAAGGTTCCGTGTCCTTGTGTAATCGGAACGAAGGCCGGGTTTCGAGTGTCCCGTGTAGAGTTTCCCATGCAGAAAGCTCATACGACACCGAGGTGGTTTCGTTTTCTTCTTTTTTTTTTTTTTTTTTTACTTTTCTTTGTGGCCTCGAGCGGCATCGCCGGCGAGCCTCTCGTGACCCGGTCAGAGCGTGACACTAGAAACCCACTCGACGAGTCACCGACTCCAGTCTACCCGCATTTCTCTTATTAAAGCGGCGCAAACTTTAGGAAAGAGAAATGTTCCGAAAGTGCGTGCAACTTAAGCTCTGTATTCTTTTTTAAATTATTTTAGTTTTTTTTTTTTTTTTTTTTGAGGACTCTTTTTAGTTGGAATTTTCGAATAAAATATGTTGCCTCCGGGCTTTACCTCTACGTAAACGCGATGCAATGGCGGATGTGATAAGTCGCGGGAATGGGACTCTCATAATGCCGTGATATTAATAGCTCGCCGAAGAGGACGCAGCGTTAGCGAGCATTCCGCGAAGATTCTAAATTCCACAAAGTAATTAATCTTGTCCGTGCAGAGGCGTGGCTTTCGACCGGTGAAACCGCCCCGCGACTTTGTGATTCTGGAATTTCGAGGGGAATTTAAACCGCCTCTGTATGTAACTTCTAAACAGATATGAACATATTTTATCCGATTACTTTGCTTTTTTTTTAAAGAAAAATCCGTTCGTAATTTTTGGCCTTATCTCTCTAGCATAAAAACGTTAATTTGTCAAAATTCACTTTTTACCTTTTCACACAAAAATTATTTAATAAAATATAACTATGACATTATGTTCGAAAAAACCGTTTTTAGAATGCATTATCGTTGATGTTTAAGCCCGCCCTAACTTCAAATAATTCACAAAAAAAAATTGGCCACTCGCGATCATTTTTTTTAATTCTAAGGTAGAATTGTTGTTATAATTGTGCTGTCCTCGTACCAGGAACAATTATTTATTTAACATCATGACTCCAACTACAGTCATTGAATTCCTTATACCATAACAATCGCAAACATCATACTTTAATCAGATAAACTCCTCAGCCATAAAACTCTCAGAATCTCAAACGCACAAAACCCTCTCTCGCTCTATCTATATCAACTCTTTCTTGTACAAAAAAAAAAGAAAGACAACGAAAAAAAAAATCACCAGTAACTGGCGATCTCCTCGTACACCCTCAGTCACGACTATATTATACGTGAGATAAATTTGTGAAAAAAACGCACACATTTTATACCTTTTCCATGGGGGACTCGACTTTACCACGGTTGCGTCGAGTCGTTTATGTCTGCTGTGTTCGCTTTTACTTTTCATTTTCATATTAACAAAACAAAAAGAAAATTACGTTTGACGGTATTCCAGTTTATATTTGGGAATGTGTTTTGCTGCATCGTTTACACGACACAAACATCAATACAAAAATGCACATATCATTTAAAAAAAACCTGTCACATTACACGTTTACCACTTACAAACACATTATACTTGCACAGGTTTTTTTTTTAATTTATTTTAATCAAACACATAACACAACATGTATGTATTTATATTAATATATATGGATTGAATTTTATTGGATATGTATATCGTGTTTTATAGTGAACGTGATGCGATAGTTAAAACGCAGACAAAGTGGCTCAATGTTGTGACGCATTTATTTTATTTCAGTATATATATATTATTTTCTAATAAAATAGAAAAGCATATTAAAATTATTAAATATTACACAAATTAATGAAATAATGTTGCTCGGCCGTGCTCGCAACGCTTTTTGTCTAGAGAAGGCGGATGCTGCAAAATTTGTTGATTCAGCGTGGCTCTTGTGGGAGAGAAGGAGAGTACAAAATGTTAGAGCGACGTGTCGAAGCATTGCCGCAAAACTACACGTTCGCGGGCGTTCGTTGTTATTTCCGAGGCGTCGACACTCGTGAGAAAACAGCCGGGTAAAATTTGTGCCGAGAAAGGGGATATTTCGAGGAATATCTATCGATCAGTAGCCAGCCGTTGGGGCTGCGACGGCTGCTGCAAAGCTTTCGCCTTGGTTCGCCTCCGTCCGCAAGAGTCTCAGGAGAGCAAGACCCAACGGCGAAAGTTCTCGGCAAAGCCCGGCCGCCAAGTGGTTAAGGAACGCTGTGGTCAGAGCAGACTCTCGCTCGCTCTCTCTCTCTCTCGTCGTATATACCGTCGATGTAAGCCGCTGAGCGTTTCAAATTAAATACCGTAGAAAAGTATCTTAACATTGGGCTCGAGAGCGAGCGAGATGAAATTCTACCAGCGGCGTAACACGACCGCAAACTGCGATCGATCAAAATACAACGTCAATAACAAGGTTGAAAATTTTTCAAAAAATTGAAAATACAAAAAAAAAGTAAAACCGGCTGCTGTGGCTGTGCATGCGTTATATATTATAAATGTGCCTCTTTGCGTGTGAGATTCGCCGCGACAGATTGAGTTACCATTCTTCTTTTTTTTTATTCGTTTTCTTGATTATTTTGATCGATCGGCGGGTTATTTTATTTATTTTTCTAAAAGAATATTGGTAGGTAAGTGAAACGTATTTTAGGCTTTTTGATTGAAGCGAGGGCTGCGCTATTGGACGGCCGGTTGGATGGATACCATCATTAATCACTCGTCATTACACTGACACCCCACTCTCATCGATTAGCAGTAATTGCGCGATCATAGCGGGACGTAATTTAGATATATCACGCTATCGAGATTTAATGCCCGGGAGGATATTTACCCCGCTAAATTATCCAGTGTCCCCGGTCGGTACGAAATTCGCGAGATTGAAGGATCTCACCATGTCAGGAACGAGACAGCGAGATTACCTTAGAGAGGCTAGGATCAGTGAGCGGATAACGACGCTCATGCATTATGGGGAGCTTTGCTCAAAGAGGGAGAGATTTTTTGTCCGGCTTTTTACTTATAAATAATAAAAAAAATCGAAGTCGAAAAATTTTTGTTGAGGTTGTCAAGTCGAGGATTTTTCTTAAAAGGCCGAAAATGGGTCTCAGTTTCCTGTATCTGGGCTTTAAGAAAAGTGAAAATGGCTCTTTCGCGCTTTCAATATTTAATAGCCGCTCTTTCCTGTGCGGTTGTTCTGTTGGTGTTTTTTTTTCTCGCTGCAGCGACAGGGAGAAAAAAACCGCCGCCTCGCAATTTTCTGGAAGAGACGAGAGTGCGAGTAAAAAATTTAACGAAGCTTAGTAATAAAAAAAATGTAAAACATGCACGTGTATTGCGGCAGCGTTGAGAGCCGCGCGCGAACGTATAGTCGAGTGTAACGGACTCGAGCTCGGAATGATGGATGTTTCGCGGGAGCTTTTCGTATCAAGCTTCTTCGAGCCTTGGGGCTTTTTTACCGGCTGTGCGTTCTTCGGAATAGCTACTGCAGAAATGCACATCTGCGTTTATCCTGTTTCTCTCGTCATTCATTTTTTTACATCACCCCCTTTCGAATATTACACTTCTGAAGTGTCACGCTCAGTTCGAGTCGTAATCGAATTGTAAATTGGGGCAAAAATCGGGAGTCGAAATGCATTTAAAAAACAAGTTGTTTCTTAATTTTTTATGGAAACCGAGATCACACGAAAACTTTAAAAATAGTACTTTGCGATACTAGTGCGTAAAAGCGGACTTTAGGCGAAGGTTGGGAAGTGGCTGCACGAGCCGAATCGAGCGTTACAATGGCACGAGGCGAAGCCGAGTGCTATTGTAGCGCGAGAGAAGGCGAGTCCGGCCACTTCACGACCGCCGTCGGGAGTCTGCTTTTACTTACAAGTATCGCATACTACTTTTTGTGACGAATGCATGAAAGGTGCAAGGTTATTCTGCTGGCCGGGCGCGACAATAAAGGAAAAACAGACGGATGTGCGCATGCGCACAGTACTTACGTAACGCCTTCTCGAAAAAACGCCACTTTATGCCACGCCCGGCCCCCACATAAAGTAGTACTTTTCATGCATGAGTTACAAAAATACAAATATTGCATCTTCAAATTTTTGTTACATCGGATTTTCTACATTCATGTCCGGATTAAGTGTGTTATTAAGAAATGTACAGCAATTCAGAAGCATGTTCCACTCCACAAACTTAGATGCATTATTTAAAGAAAATAAAAATAAATTTAAAAAATTGGTACATTAAATCTTCCCACCGGTCTTCGCGCATTTTTTCCCCATTTTTTTTTGTTGACCTCGTACCACGGAGTTCCGGTTTTACTGAATCCAAATTCAATTCTCGTGCACGCCGTGGAAGCAGGAAAGTTCCAGAAGGCTGGATGAGAAAGACGAAAAGAGAAAGGACTCATGATATTTTGAAGCGAAGTCGTGGCGCGAGATAAGAAATACTATAAGGTGGGACGAAGAAGTGGTCGGACAAGACGAGTGAAGGGTGCTGGTGTCGGTGTAACTGCACGGTTGGCGAGCTCGGTGACGTTAAAAGTGTATAAGTGTTTCCGGGTAGCCCTAGGCGACGGATAAGGCTCAAGCTTTGCGTTGCCGTGGCGGTTTTTATATCTTTCTCTATTTTTTTTTCTTTTCGTTTTTTTTTACCCCAGACTTTCCCGGTTTTTCCAAAGCGTCGCGCCTGGCTGCGCCGGTATCCGGTTGCGAGGCCTTCATCCACGTCTCGTTAAAGCTCCACACTTTTTTTTTCTCCTCCCCTTTCTCGCTCCGCATTCTTCCCACCGTCTAGGCAGTGCTTCTTCACCACCGTTGCGCTTTTATAGCTCCAAGCTTTTGCGTGCCGTACCGTCTCGAATGGTTACCGCCAAAGCCAACCGGTTTGTTGCCTGCTTAAGCGAGTCTGGGGTTTAGCTAAGCGTCCCATCTGGCTCGTTGGAAAATCGAGGACGGAAGGCTCAGCCATCTCGGGAGACTCGGTAGCTCGGTTGTTCCTGCCGGCGAATGGAAACGCCCGGCCGAACGACTTGACTGCGGAACTTCTGCACCCCATCCTGCGACTGTTAAACCGCACAGCTTTACCCGCCGCCCGCGAAGCCAACCAGTTCTCCGTCCATCCGGGCGTGAGATCTTTTGTCGCTTCTCTAACGATAATGCCGAAAGGACAAAGCCTCGTTTCGCAAAGTTGCCGATAACGAAGGCGAAGGAGTTGGTAGGTCGCTCGTGCGTCCGACCAGCTCGATGAGTTCAAAGACTGGAACGGTATCGGCGATAGGACGACCATCCAGTTTGTTCCAGTTGGTGGAGGGACGATACCGGGATACAGAGCCTTCTTTTCGCGTTCACCTTTCGCTTCCTTCTCTAAAACTCCGTCGTCTTTCAGCATTCGTGCAAACCTTATCTTCACGGCCGAAAGAACCCGGATCACGGATGAGGGCGAGCCAAGAGCATTTAGCTAAATGACGTTTGTATCGTTCCGGCTCCTAAAGCTGGTGGATGTTTCTCAGTCCCTCCCAACGGGTGTCGGGTACACCAGAAGAGACACGGGATGAATGTCCATACACTTCCGCACAGAGTAAAGTACACACGACACCATAAGGGGTTGATCGCCACCGGAGGACCCTGATATGTATATGGAGAAGATAAACTAAAATACTTTTAGTGCTCCCATTGAAGATTATCGTTCTGGCGAACGGTTCTCCGCAGGCTGTACCGTTGATGGTACTGCGCTTCGGTATGAACATTTGTACCGTAATTCCGGGTGATATGGCCGCTGGTTGTGTCTCTTTCGAACGCTACCGAATGAGGCTGGCGCTTTCAGGGATTATTAATTTACGTGTACGCAGGGTCGTTGCACCACCCGCGGTACGATTTTGATCCGCAACTGCACGTTTCAATGATGGATCCGCTTTTGGATAAAGGTTGAGCTTTTCCGTTCGAGCTGCGTTCGCAGCACCTTGCCAGAAAAATTGAACGTTCACAGTTGTAGGCACTTGATTTTTCGCAGTTACAGTTTACAGTTATAGAGGCACTTGATTTTTCGAGGGTGCACATTCACTTTTCCCGGATAGAAGAACTACGGCAACATCACTATGAATTCCATTACATGTGTATAGACGTATGTGTAACGCATACGCGAGGAGGATTTATGCAAGCACAACTCTCAAAACCCACTCTCGAAAGCGCGCCCTCCCTGGGTCTGCCCGGTACGACTGGCTCTAATACCGGTGCGCCACCACCGATGGCATGCATGCCTATCTAAATACCCCGCAATTTCGCAGCGAGGTTTTCATCCGACCGACCGTAGGGGGAGGGGGGAGAGTGAGGCGGTTGGAGGACTCCGCGATCTAATCTGATTCGTACACGCGGATCGCGAGGAGCGCTCACGAGTTCGCCGACCTGAACTCGGCCGCACAATTGAGAAAACCAGCAGCACCGACAACCAGACAGACAGAGAACTCTCTCGTCTCGTTCGCGCGCTTCCCCTTGCTATCCGGCTTTCCGTCGCTCTCGTTACTTCTCTCATTCCAAGTTGAACTGAGAATGTATATATAAGCACGGACTATACCATCATCCACTGTGGAATATTGCAGTTCCCTGAATTGCTGAAACATTTTCACACGGAACAGCCCGCTGCACCCTTCCTGTACCTTAACATCCGGTAAATTATCGTCAATTGTCAGGTTCCCTACATACATTGTGTTAGTTGGTAATTTTAAGGGAATCGTCAGTTTTCGCATGACAATTTGGAGATTAGGAGATTAGGACAAAAATTGTGAATATGGCCCACCCACATTAACATGGGAATCAATGATCCACGGACCAGCTCCATATTCACCAATTTTAACCTATGCGAACGTTTGCGCTGCGACACCAACCCTGATTGATCATTTGCGGATTACAGTCATCCATTTTCGATGCCTTTGTGCCCGATAGAATGATTGTCCTCGTTGATCCCTCATTACTTGTTTTAATTTTGTCAAAATTTTCAAAATTGATGCAAACGTGAGATGACTTGATTGATTTTTTTTTCATCAAAGATTATTGTCTTCTCCTTTTTTATTTTGTCATCAAAACATGTTCATAATTCGTGCAAACAAGAGATGGCTTGATTGATATTTTTTTCATCAACGATTATTGTGTTCCCCATAACGGTCCTACACCGGGAAAAGCAATAATCCCAGTGAGATTCGTGCTAAATTCACCCTCGAATCAAGGCACCTTGTGCCTGCTTCCTCTTCCTCTCTTCATCGTCTCCAAGGCCAGGATAGCTCTGCAACGTTTTCTGCAAATTAAGGGTGCACGGCGCGTACTTCATGGAGTCAATGTGAACGACAAGATTCTCGGGATCCATGCAATCTACTCTCAAGTGTCAACGAGGACTCCGTCTAGCTTGGTGGCTTGTTTACCTTCCTTTGTATCTCATTCGCGAGAGATTGCGATACGACTGTTCTAGTCAAGGGACCTCGCACCGTTCGACGTTCTACCGATGTCGGGAATACCTTTTCCGAGGTTCGCCGTGTCCGGGGACCCTATGTACCATTATTTCTCTTCAATGCCGCTCCTGTATAGCCGGTGCCTATATAACGTCCAGTAGAAGTGGGTCGTGTCGATACACCAGTGGAGAGGAACAGCGTAGCGCACACCGATCGGTCCCGATGCTATTTCAGCGCATTGAATTCATTAGCTCGATTTATCGCCTGCATCTGGATTCACCACACTTTTCCATCCAGCCCAACCATCGCATATACCGCTTCTAAACGTGCTATTTGAAGCTACCCTAGGCACTTGGGCCAACTTTCCGGGGCACTATCCTGCGCCTTTATGAGGCTCAAGCTGGCAGCCGAGCCAGCGGCTGGCGTACTTGCACCGCTAGCGGCCCAATTAGAAATTTTCCAGCGTTACATCGGGCCCAGATAGATCTCGGGTTTGTTCCCGAAAAAACTTTTTGGTAATACATAGTACATACCTTAAGGAGTATCTACGAATGATTTCGGAATTTTCTCGGATTGCTGCCGCTAGCGGGTTACCTCTATAGTTATTTGTGCCTACGGACCCCTTGAAACATAGCCAAAGGGTCCGCCTTGCCTTATTGTCTAGTAGACATCTTAAATAAGATGAGCGATTTTTTCAGAATTTTATGTCAAAGGGTTTTATGCGAAACGATTTTTTTTAACTATTATAACTCGGCCGCCACCTTCAGTCTCATGAGCCTTCCCATCCTATCGAAAAAATACATTCCCGATGCACACACACACACACATACACACATACGGAGGTAAAAACTCACGATGGAATACATATTCCAAAGTGAAAAACATTTCACCGGTACAAGGTCCACTTTGTTCTACAAATACAACCGGCAATTCTCATTTCCACATAGTACCTGCCTCATCCTGCAATTCCGATCTCCGAACTAACGATCTCCGACCGGGGATACAAGAAAGCGATGCCACTCACCGAAAGCTAAAAAAAGAATCGACACGTTCGAGGCCACTTGTCTCTCAACTGTCAATCCTTTTTTTTGGTTTCGTTTCGCGGAACGTTTTACCGTTCGGGAAAAGTGCCAGGTGGGCCCGGGCTCTGAACAGCTTGAGGGAATAAGTGTCCCGAGCATGTAAAACCGACGATCTCTGTGTAGATATGTTTTTTACCTCTGCTTTTTTCCCAGTTTTAGGTCCATTATACACAGACACATGCTCATATATATGTATATCTATGTATATATATATATGTTTCTATGCAGCCGGTGAAGTATGTACAGCAATTCTGCCTGCAGTGCGGGATCACTGCACGACTGCGGAGCGTTACCGCTGAACCGTCTCGTTTCTCCGTCGAACGGATTCGCCATCGATATACTCCGGAGTTGTTCTCATCCAGCTGGGAACAGTCCTGTTGGACTATGCTGTGTGTCGATCTATGTTTGGCTATGTACACGGCCGTACAGATGTATCGATACACTGTACGGGTACGAAAGCACACACGGGAACACTTTACTGTCAGGCCACAGTTTCCAACAAACTTCCTGCTTTTCGGAAGCTAACCGGACCCATGAGCGCCGTACTGATCCGAACCGACACCCTCGCATAAAAAAAAAAAAAAAAAACCTTCGCCGAACCGCATCTCCGCTCGCACTTTCGCTCTTCTACTTTATCCGTTCTTATGTATATACATACGTATATGTAGACATGTACATACACTAAGGAAAAAAGTGGTTGGATCAACCAAAAGTCGCGGTGACAACGTTTAAGACTGTTATTTGGTTGGTACATCCTTGAAAAAAAATTGGTATGGAATTTAATGTACTGGTACTGGAAGTTTTTATACAAAAACTTGTATATTAAATTCCATATAGAATTGTGACGAAAAATGAAAGTTCAGTGTATTAAAAACATTGGAAGTAATTTATTTTTAATCATTTACTTTAATTTCAATAAAATAGTATACTCATTTTTTATCACAATTGTACATTAAATTTACAATTTTTTAGTGATCTACAACATTAATTGAAAAAAAAACGTCATTGACTTAATATACTGATACTGGAAGTTTTTATGCATAAACTGGTATATAAAATTTTACGTATAATTGTGATGAAAAATTAACGTACAGTATTTTAAAGACTTTAGAATCACTTTATTTTTAATAATTTACTTTTAGCTCACTGTAAAAGTTCATTAACTTTTCATAACGACTGTACATTAAATTTAATGTACCAGTTTCTGCATAAAACCTTCCAGTCCGGTGAACTGAATTTACAATTCTTTTTTTAGCAGCGATTGTTTTGTTGAACGCGTATAACCTTCAGTCGATTCAATATGTGTTAATTAAAACAAACATTTTCGTTGTAGACCAACCAAACAACGCCTTTGAACGTGTATCGCCGCGACTTGGTTAATCCGACTATTTTTTGTTCTCGGTGTATATGCATAATTTTATCTTTATCCATGTACATATATACATATACATATATAATACACGTATGTACTATCCGATGGTATCGTCTTTCGACTTCTGGAGTTCACTTTCCAGTCCCGATGCGGATACTTTCAGTGCTTTTGCACTTTCTGCCCTTTTGTTTCCCACTTTCGACACGCTTCCTCTTTCACTTTGGCCATTGTGTGACGTTCTATGGAATGACGAAACTCCGGGACACATCTAGGAATTTTATCTCTGCAATACGCCGAGGGAAAGTTTGAAGCGCTGCAACTTCGCTTGGGGGAGAATGGGGCAAAAAGGACCACTTTTATCATTTTTTTTTTCTCAAACGGACGACTGCATCATGCCCCGCTCTTTCCTGCAACCACTGCTGTTCTTCTTTTGCGTGAACACACTCGATATCCTTATGTTTTTCGAAACTTTGATCCGCCGATATTACCGATCTGATAAACAAGAACCAATCCATTCGGTCGTTGAAACGCGCGACAAATCGGTGTATCAATTTTTGGTGAAAGAGTATACGAGCCCGGGCGGAGTGGATGATGCACTGCCCGGACGAACGGGTGTGTGCGTGCTTGTACGAGTTCAAAGTTGTCCGCAACCCCTGTAGCCGAGGCATCGCAGTCGATCGAGATCAAACGTTCGCGAATGGTAAAGTGGCGGCAGGAATAAAAAAAAACACGAAAAACGAGAAAAAAATACTGAAGCGCGATAACTCGAGTGAGCTTTCACGTTTCGATGAAAGAACGCTCGATGCACTTGATTCGCACTTCGACAGGGAGAGCTTTACACGTACAGTTCGAAACCGAAAACGAAAAAAAAAGAAACTATCGGACGAATCGATCGCAGAGTGCAGTTGGGAATACACAGTGTTTTTTTATCACCCATCGAAAGATTTTATGGAGACGATCGACGGAGTCGAAAGAGGAAAAAAAACCTGCTGTTCAATATCAATTTTTTGTGTCATTTAATGACTTTCAGTTATCGACAGACTAACTCCAAATTTGTCATTAAATAACCCAGAAACTGATAATACACTGCAGGCTTTTTTTCATAATTTTATCTTTTCATTTAAAACTATTCCTGAATTTGTATCGTTATTATTTTCATACGGTAGAGTTGAGAAAACAAAATTGCTCGGTTTCTTTGCTCGAGTGCGAAGGACCGAATCCCGTGAGAGCCCTACGCAGCGGACGCGACAATTCGTATACCCGAGCTCGGAGCCCGCCGCCGGGAAAGAAAAAGCCCCTTCGTCGTTGAAAGAAATAAATAAAAAAAAGTATAAAAAATAAAATAAAATGAAGAAGAAAAAAAAACGCTGCAGTAAAGTAAGGTAGAAATAGGTACGTCGAGTGAAAAAACAAGAATTGCCATGCGGGGTATATAGAAGAGATGAGTGGTGAAGTGGACTCGGGGATGCTCGTCGTACGAGTCCCATGGGTTTGGCCCTGTCGTCTGAACTCGCGGAGGTAGAAGAACCGGGAGAAATCGGTAGGAAATAGAAACGACGACAGAGTCGTCGAGGACGAGAAAGAGCGAAGAGCCGAAGGACGAGTTCCGTGAACGGAAGCGAATAGTATGCGTCGAACAAGAAAGAGTGCCATAACGTAATCCAGGGGCAAAACGGACCAGTCCTACCGATTTTTTGTGGGACGTAAAAAAAGTCTCATCTCGGATCGAGTACGCTGGTCCGTTTCGCCCCGCTACCTGCTACGCAGTGTCTCCGCGAATGGAGTAAACTCTCCGTGGTTCAGATCAATCGCGGAAATCTTGAGAATTCACCGTCGATCGGCGATTTTCTTTGTGCAGAAACGTTATCTCGTTTATCGCCCGCAGGGTCGATCGTTCGCGGAACAGTTTCAATTCCGTTCGGCAACGTCGGCGTCGTCGGGTCGTTTCGTCGATCGAACGGAATCGTTCGGGCGATAGACCGGCGCTAAAATATAATAAAAACGAAAAATTGGTGAGAAAATCTCTCGTCGACGGGGGGGAAGGAGCTCTGCCAAGGGTTTCTCGTTTTAACGAGCCGATCGAACAGAGAGCGAGGAGGATATACTATATTCGTCCGTCGACGGGAAGACCAGAGAGGTTGGAGGAAATACTCCAAGATAAAGTTTTCTCGATCGTTCCTCGATGTTAGACTACCCTTTTTTCCTTCGTATATATAGGACTTTCCTTCTTTCCACAGTCTCTCCATTTCTATCCATCCAAAGCTCCTCTATACTTTTTTACCTCGTAATCGACCATCGTCTCGCTTTGCTGCAAGTTATCGAATTTCTCTTCTTTTACACATCCGTCCGGTCGAACGGACGAGTGCGGTTTTTATTTATTTTTATTATTTTTTAAAATTGCAGCCGAGCTGTAGGAGAGAGCGCAGAGTGCATCACGAAACTTTACGGCTTCTCATCGAAGATCCAAAGACAGGGCAATCGAATCCTTTAATCCGGCTTTGGGAAACCCGCCTTCCAACCGGCCTTTGTGCTTGCCCGAAGCTTTGCGATAAAATGAAAATTTCAAAGGGGAACATTGTTGGATAAATATACAATCGATACCATCGTTTCCGCAATATTTCTTACGGCGTGATCACTTTTTCGGAGCGGATGGGAAATATGTTTTATGGGTAACGCGATTTACGGGAGCGAGGATCTCGAGTACGGAAGATAAATTAATATTAAGATAATAAACGGAGCGAGGTAAACTTCATCGTCCAATTTAACAAATTTAAGAACTGTCTTCGGGCAAAAAAATATTGTGAATCGATACGACCGCATTTTTTTCTCTCGACGACCCGCGGAATATCACCGGATTTAGGGATGTTCCAGATGCACGGAAAATCGAACGAATCATCGTTCTTTTCGCAAACCGATACTATACACAGCTATAAGTACGGTACACGTAACTCTGGATTCAACGCAAATTGAATTTATCGTCGAATCGATATCGAATATTTTTTATCTGCCCCTTATGCTCTTCGCTTCCTTTCGTCCGATAATATTTTATTACCGTCGATTGTCTGATCAAGTGAAGGCGACCGGTGCGGCGAGGACGAATGCCTTACTCGAACATTGGCTGAAACCAATTTGACGAGTTTTCTATAGAAGTCGAATGTGTCGTAGATTAATGATTTATTTTTTGCTCGGTACAAACATCTAAAAATTCAAAATTTGGCCTTAAATTTGACTAATCCTAATACAACTCTGGACAAAAATAAAAACTACATCAAGAAATCACCAAGAAGTGAGGATTATTCGTTTAAAAAACTATTGCCGGAGCGGCGAGAATAATCAATGTCCTAGACCTGCCAAGCATTTACCTCGCTGATTTCACGAGTGGCTTGAAAATTTTCTGTCCGTAAAGTATGCATAATTTTTTTTTCGCTCCGCCCGGCGACGCGAGATTTTGTCTGGTCGGAAAAATTCGATCGAACTGGAAGGGTCGCGTTGATTGACATTGATTATTCACACCACGTAGAATAGGAATTCATTTTTTGCTCGTTACAAACATCTAAAAATTAAAAATTTGGCCTTAAATTTTACTATTCCCGATACAACTGTGCACAGAAAAAAATGTAAATCAAGAAATCACCAAGAAGTGAGGATTACTCGTATAAAAAACTATTGCCGGAGTGGCGAGAATAATCAATGTCATAGACCCGCCAAGAATTTACCTCGCTGATATCACGAGCGGGTTCAAAATTTTCTGTCCGTAAAGTATGCCCAATTTTTTTCCACCCGCCCGGTGTCGCGAGATTTTGTCTGGTCGGAAAAGTTCGAGCGAACTGGACGGGTCGCATTGATTGACATTGATTTTTCACGACATGTGCAGAATCCCGTCGGGCCGGACCGGTCCGCGATTGACACGTCGTTGCCCATCCAGGGTAAATCCCACGAAATCGTACAGACTCACGGTGAACGTAACGGGAGTTTGTACCGTGAAAGAGTTAGCCCGCCACTGTCTAGACTGGGCTCTCAACAGTCAGCGAGAGAATGCATTCGTAATGAGGTACACGCGCCGCACTATTGTACCGAGTTAAATTGCAGTTTGCCGGGAATAGGAGTACGTACGTACGTACTCCCGGTGAAAAGCAGGTACGTGTGTGTACAGCGGCGGCGGCGTGTCTGCCACTTGAAATTTTCAAATGTACGAGTGCTCGTTGATTCCTCGTCGTCGTGTCCCACCGGCAACCGTGTATCCTGTGTATCGCTTCCTCTCGACGCTCGGGCAGTTTTCTTCGCCCGCCGATGTTTCATTAATTTCATTACGCGACTGTCGCAGATTTCCACCGCAAGTACGTTCGGCTCGCGCGGGGGAATCGAGTTCGAAAGTTTATTTTTACTCTGTCTACAAAAAAAAAAAAAAAAAATATTGATATTGACAATTAACGCGTCATCATAGTTGTCGCATGATGGTACTTGAGAAATTTCTTGACGAATTTTAAAGTGAAGAGAATTTCTAAAATTTATTGAAGCACTTTGACCGGGGAGGAGGAGTTATTTGACTATTTTTTTTTTTTTTTTTTATTGTACGCTATAATTTTTATTTCCGTGATTGCACGACGAATCACATTTTTCTCTGGCACACACAGAGATATGGCTTTTATCTTTCTACAAAGAAATTACAAAAGCTTTGACCCTTCCCATTCATTGTCAACAGCCGGGCACGTTGCACGGTCGACTTGCAGTGTTTCATTTAGGCCCGGTCTCCTCCGCGTACGCTACGTTCATCAAGCCTCGGGCGAATATATGAAGGTCTGCGAAAACCTGATTTACACAGGAATCGAGTTTAAAATTTCCTTTCTACTGTATCTAAATAAAAATGACATTATTGACAATTAATTTATCGCTTCATTTTATGGTACTTGAGAAATTTCCGGGCGAATTTTAATGTAAAGAAAACTTGTAAAATGAATTGAAGAACTTTGAACGGGTGCACAGAGAGAAAAAATCAATCGAGTTAACAAAATGTGTGCTTGCGGGTGGCGAAACAAATGTTTGGTTGATCGAAAGGAATACCTCGTTGATCGAACTAACAGGTCGTCGAATCAAATGTTTCTTTGCGCACTACGACAATTATTTCATTCGATCAACCAAAAATTCGTTTCGCCACCAGTAAGTGCTCATTTTGTTGACTCAATAGATTTTTTTTTCTCAGCATGTGCGAAAGATCGGGGTTATTGTATAATTTTAAAAAATTCTACATTATAATTTTTATTTCCGTGATTTCCCGACGAATAACATTGTTCTCTGGCACACACAGAGATATGGCCTTTATCCTTCTACAAAGAAATTCCAAAAGCTTTGACCCCTTCCCATTCATTGTCAACGACTCGGTACGTTGCACAGTCTTCTTGCAGTCTTTCAATTAGCCGCGATGTCCTCTGCGTACGCTACGTTCATCAAGCCCCGGGGAAATGTATGAAGGTTTGCGAAAACCTGGTTTATACAGCCACTCGCGTCAGGACGCGAAAGTATTAGTTCCGCTTCCGGTAATCCGGCGATGATTGCCGCCATGGCAATGGCGAGCTGAAGAGTCGCTGCCGCCGATGGTCCTAGTTATTCGCGCACACGAACTACAAATTCGCTGTAGGGGAGGAGATCGATGTGTGTATATACATGCTTGGCGGATGTGTCTCGGTTTTCTTTCTTTTTTTGTTTGTCTTTCTACAGCATCCACCCGATTCCCCCTCCCCTCCGCCCCACTGGCTTTTAAGCCGCGAGATTGTGCGATCCTCACGGCCACCGGAGAACCCCTCGTCAATGTGTGCGACCCACTTTCCTTCCCGAAATTAGAATCGAAATGTAAATCACAAATTGGACGCTTGAAGAGTGAAAAGACTAAAAAAACTTATATATATGTATATATATATATATATATATATATATATATATATATATATATATATATATATATATATATATATATATATATGGAGAAAAGCTCGAGGGCCTGGTACGCCGCTGAGGAGTCTCACGTTGATAAAATGTATTCCTCGAGTAATAAGAAAAAATCTGGCCGAAGTGCTGGAACGCTCGAAGGAGCATGCTCAGATTCAAGCAGTCATTAGTCGGGCAAGGACAATTTTTGTTTTCCTACCGAATCCAGCTTCTAGTTTTCAAAAGCCCATAAATTCAATGCTGAAATATCGAATAATTGTATAAAAGTGTGTGAAAATAATGAGACGGGAAAATGGACCAGTTTTCGCAATCTGTTTCTCGGCGTGGATCTATATTTGGGCACATGTCCTAATTTTTCCAACAGCCGTAGGTTTTTAGATTTCCCCTGTAAAAACTCAACAAGTTCATGACAAAAAAAGAATAATATCTTGATTATTTATTAATTATATCAACAAAAAAATAAAAATAAATATATATATACACACAGCGTCCGTTGACTGAGACACATCCGAGCATTGGCACACCGTCACCTTAATAACATATGCATGGATAAACGCGCTAGCAATACTTCCGCCTGGATAGGTACGCGTGATCGGGACCAGTGTGACTCAATTAGTCACCGTTAAATAGCAAACACGTGCGGTTAATGCATAATATCGCAATACTCCGTGTTAAATAGCAAGCCGTGCGTTAATTAAGATCGCGCACGAGCCCAAACCTGCGACCAGTCAGCCAGCAATAATAATAATAATAACAATAGGAGCGGCTGACGTTGTGCAGACCCGAGGCTGCTTATATTCGCTTCCGGCTGTTAACCGGTCAAATTCACCGGTGCTTTCGTCCGTAAATTCGTGCACACGATCCTTTAGTACTGTCCGTACCCGCAAGCGCCTTTATTAATTTCGCCGTGGAAGCTTTATCTCGGCTGTGTCTCGTTGAACAGAAAAAAAAACAAGCCTGATGCTCTCGGTTGAGTTCTTTCGGATTTTGTCTACCGTAACGTCACCGGAAAATCTTGTCTTTTTGTCCTCGATTTTGCAGCCGGCGATTCTTTGCGTTCCGAACACGTGTACAATATTTAGCGGTTGGCCGGTAATTTGCCGTTGTGCAAGCTCGATTGCACACGCTTCCCAACGAGCAGCTGTTACCGCAAACCCCCGCCAAGACTGAGGACGACGAAATCGGCCAAAAACGCTCTGAACCGAGAGACTCATCCCCAAAGCGCGCGCGTACCTGTTGAGTGGCTCTCTCGGGGCCTGTAAACTGTAAAATCCGCTGTGGAAAAGCTACCGGATTCGTGGTTCGCGGTTGAAAGGAGCCCGATTAATTTTTATTCGGCTAGTCAGACGGACGGACGGACTTGTATCAGTAACGGAATTGGCTAGCGGTGTCGGGTTTTTTTTTGTGCATGGATCGACCGTCCCTCGATGCATGCTAAAGTAAAATTGAATACATCAAGTTAATATTAACAAGACACTCAACTCTACGAACTTTCGCGCATTACTCCTATGAGAATCGGAACACTGGAACTATCTAGAAGATTCGCTGAGATGCAAATAGAGAATATAAAACCGCTTTTTTTATACAACTCCAACAAAATGTACCACGTTTAGATTTAAATATCCCGTGCATACAACATACCAACAATTAGAATTAATAAACAATGAAATAGACAACTGAAAATTTACTCTTACAAATTGGTAAGAGTTGCATTCACGCAAGCTATGAAACGCCAAAACAACCTTGTAATATTCGTCGGTGAAGGACTGCGCTCGATGGCCAATTGGCAATATGCAATATAGGTGAAAAGAAAAAAGTTTGTTAGGTATAAAAAAACTGTAACATGTTATGTACTGTTAATAAAATCAGTACTACTATTAACAAGAAAACAAAAAGTAAATACTACTAAAATATTAACAAGAAAAAGAACAGAGCTTCCTCTAGCAGGAAGGAATTGTACACACTAGTGAGACGGACGATGCATCCCAAAGTTAAATTGAATAAATCGAATTAATGTGAACACGAAAAAAAATTATAGACACTTGTGGAAAGGCTATTGGATTCGTGGTTCGCGGTTTAAAGGAGCCCGATTAATTTTTATCCGCCAAACGCGACGACCAGACTTGTATCAGCCCCGGAATTGGCTAGGTGTGTCGGGATTTTTTTTTTTGCAGACGGACCATCCGCCGATGCATGCCAAAATAAAATCGAATACGTTAAATTGATGATATCAAGAAAAAAATTAAATATGGACACTAGCAGAAAATAATTCTTTTTGATCGAATTTTTTTTTTGTACCGTGCAACTCGACTGTTGCTCGACTCTTCCTGTTGATAGGATCCGAACAAGGTATCCGGGAGAAATAATTCAACTTACTCATCGAGAGTTTTTGGCACAAAAGCCGCACACTTTTACCCGCACGAAAGTCCATTAAAGCGTCGATGATTGTCGCTTCAAGAGCCGTCAATCAACTTTTCCCAATGGATAACTCACGCCAAAATAGTGCATCAACGGTCGACGCTATATACGATTTAATTGCGTATACGGTATCATTGACCGGTCTCCAAACTCGTTCGTTTTTCGCTGAAAAAGCGAATTCTCCATGCGAGAGATATTACCACATGCGCTTCGCACGGTCCGTTGACCACGAACAAAAATATTCTACGCATCCCATATTGGATACCAACCAATTCCCGAAATCGTCGTAACGAAAAAAAAAGAGTTAAAAAAAATACAGCCCTCTAGCGGATCAGTGCACACGCACGCGAGGCACATTCGATTCAGTTTTGAGGAACCGTGCTCGGTACGCCCGCTTTTCCATTTATTTTTTTGCTGCTTTATTTCTTCAGCATCGATGAATCGGTAAACGTTGGTCATTCAAAGGACGTATGATACTCCGGTTTCGTCGCGTCGTCTCCGGGAAAATGAAAATCCCGCTTGCGAAGCGTCGGAGGGGGTGCGCGAAAGGAGATCGGCGATGAAAAAGCTAGAGATCGTCGACGAAGGCACTCTCGCGAAGGATACAAGAGCCGGCACGCAGGCAAGTTCGCTCGGGGGTTCGGGAGGGCGGTTTGATGCGAGGATCCTGCAGAGGTTACGAGAGTCTGAGAGGAATATAGGAGACAAGGAGGAGACAGGATAGGAGGGAGGAGACTCGAAACGAAACGCCATTTCGACGTCGCAGGCATGTTCCTCTCGTCGACGTCTTCGCGAACTCGGCACGTAACCCGGCGCCGCGCAGTATACCTCTAAAATATTGAAACACGCGGAGATTCGTCGTATACTCTTCCACGGCAGTCGTCGCTGTATATGAAACCAGCGCACTCGACGACAAGCCTTTTCCTCCTCCTCCTACACTCGGGACGGTCCTCCATCTCGCTGTGGAGAAAGTTAATCGAATTCGACGTTGTTCAATTGTGCGACGGAGACGCGCGGGCTCCTCTGGACGTCCTCCGGAATATCGCAAAATCATAAAATTCTAATCGGGTGGAAGACGTTACGCGAAACTGTCGATCCAATGCGCTCGGACCCGACGACGAATCAGTGAAATTGGCGGTGATTAGCCAATCGTATCGACTTAGCCGCTCGGTCTGGCATCAGTCGGTCGCCAGTTAGACTTCCGGTTCGATTATCTCGTCACAGGCATCGACAGAGGAAAAATTTATTCCGTAATATCGGAATACAAAGTTCCGTAAAAATAATTTTGTTCTATGAGTGCCGAACTCGTTCGTTCGGGTTTGATTATACGAACCTGTCCTAGTTCCCGTGGTATTAATAATTTTAGTTTGCACTTTTGTTTGAGAATCTGGAGCCGGACGGTGCGATCGGAAAATTATCAAATAAAATTTTTTTGAGGTTTGCGGACAAAAGTTGTTGTAAAAAGTACAAACTTTTTTTGCTGTATAGTATTGCGTGGGGACACATACATTGTCCAAATAAATTTTAAATTTAATGTACCGGAGCTTGACATTTTCTTACATTTTTTACATTAATTGAACATTAATGTTCTTTTCTTGTAGAATAAAAATAATAGATATTAAAATTAGAAATCTTTTGCCTGAAATTTACAAAAATTTGCATCAAAAATAAACATTTTACGGTAAAGTTGCGACGCACATGTGTTTGAAATTTCAGAAACTGTTTTTGTGAAAAAGCTTTCAATTCCATTCATTACCTTCCAACAAAAATTTGTCTTCGGTGTAGGAACGGATGTATACGTAACATTAAATATATATACATACACTGTACAAAAAAAAATCGTATGAAATTTAATGTATCGGCCACGAAGTTTTTATGCAACAACTGGTATATTAAATTGTATGTATAATTGTGATGAAAAAATAATGTTCAGTGTATTAAAAACATTGGGAATACTTTATTTTTAATAATTTACTCTAATTTTCTATAAAGTACTTTAATTTTCATAATTTACGTTAATTTCAATAAAAAAGTATATTAAATTTTCATCTGAATTGTGGATAAAATTTACCATTTTTATTTGCAGTGTATATAGATATCCTGCGGTTCGACGTCGCAGGCATGTTCCTCTCGTCGACGCCTCCGCGAACTCGTCACGTAACCCCGCGACGCGCGGTATACCACTGAAATATTGAAACACGTGGAGATTCATCGTATACTCTTCCACGGCAGTCGGCGCTGCATCTGAAAACAGCGCACTCGACGACAAGCCTTTTCCTCCTCCCCCAACACTCGGGACGGTCCTCCGTCTCGCTGGGGAGAAAGTTAATCGAATTCGACGTTGTTCAATTGTGCGACGGAGATGCGCGGGTCCCCTAGGCCGTCCTCCCGTCGTCGGGGAGCGGAATATTGTAAAATCATGCAATACGAATCTAGAGGGGATCTCGTCCCGAAGACGTTGCGACGATTCGTCTCCAGCAACTTTGCTATTGCTACTGTCTCGTGTGACTGCTGAAGTCGTGCAAAAAAAAATAATAATAATTAAAGAATACGGGTGGCTGGTGAACTTCAAAGTCGGTACGCCAGATCTGGGCCAAGTGTTGGATCAACGTGTCACCGGAGAGAGGTTCCTTTCATATGTATGAATTATTTCTTTGATTGATTGCGACGGTTTCTGGGTTTTTAAAGAAGCATCATACTTTGGGAGGGCTTTGGGAATACTTTATAGGATTCGGGACCAAAGAATATTAAAGAGAAGTTCACCCAATCCCAGAACTGGCATGAGTATCGGATCAATGTGTCGCCAGAAATTTCTTTTCACATTTGCGAATTATGTATTTGATTTATTGCGCAGGTTTCTGGGTTTTTAAAGAAGCATCATACTTTGAGAGGGCTTTGGGAATACTTTATACGATTCGGGACCAAAGAATATTAAAGAGAGGCGCACACAATGCCAGAACTGGGATGGATATTGGATCAATGTGTTGCCAGAAATTTCTTTTTACATTTGTGAATTATTTATTTGATTTTTCCTAACAATTTTTACATGCAAAATTATGTCATTTTCACTGCCAGTGTAGCCGCGAAACTGTCAATGTAATACACTCGAGTCCGACAATGAATCAGAGAACTTGGGAGTGATCAACGAATCGGATCGATTTAGGTGCGAGTTTATTCATGAGTCGCTCGTCAATTACGCTCCCCATCGGATTAGTTCTTCACGGGTATAGCATCGCGTACAGATACATAGGAAAAGGAAAAGTATATACGTAATATAAGAGATCTATAGATATCCTAGGATTCGGACAATATGCATCGACACAAAGGGTTCTTGGGTATTTAAAGAAGCATCATACTTTGCTAACGCTTTAGGAATACTTTATAGGATACGGGACCAAGCAATATTAAAGAGGGGAAAACTCAATGCCGGACCTAGGATCAGTGTTGGATCAACATGTCACCAGAAAAATGTCTTTTCATATTTATGAATTATTTATTTGATCCTAACGATTTTTACATCGAAAATGATGCCAATTTCATTGCCAGAAGCCGCGAAACGGTCAATCCAATACGCTCGGATCCGATAACGAATCAGTGAAATTGGGAGTGATTAGCGAATCGGATTGATTTAGCCGCGAGGTTAGGCATCAGTCGCTTGCCGGTTGCACTCCCGATCCGATTATTTCATCGCGGGTATATAGTATTGCGTAGAGATACATAGGGGGAGATACATAGGTAATATAAAAGATATATACACATATATAGATATCGTACGGAACGGACAATGCGAATCGGTACAAAGGGTGTGTGTGCCCGCGTGTCATTCAGTCCTCTCGTTCCATTCGGACTCCAGTGGATCGGGACATCCGTCAATTTCGATTATATTTGGTCGGGGTTATCCGTCGCCATTGGCTCCCCGGACCTGCCCCGAATAATTTCATCCGGATAACCCCGTCGATGCCAAAAGTTACATTCGCACTCAGTCACGAGTATAGAGCCAGCCAGCTACGTCACCAAGTGTTAATCGCTATCTATACAGTTATAAATCTCCCGTGGTCGTTCTTTTTGCCAGGGTGATTCAGGGTGATATGGCATGCCGGGTGATGTCGCCACTCGTTATATATTCTTGCAAAACGGAACTGCAGGATTTCCATGCCGAAAAGCGTTCGGTTCAGATATTTGTCCGTCATCCTCCACCCGAATATACGGGTGATATGGCCGATCGATAATATTTTTTAATATCAACTTCACGATTTTTTCAAATGTTGTACTTAAAATATTTAACATCGATATTTAGAGTTACTTACAATCAATTTTTTATTGATTTTTTAAGGATAATTTTCTTATTATCCTTTTAATTTTAAGGAGTTAATTTTTTAAGGACGCCATATCACCCGGGCTTCACCCCTATATGGATTGCATTCGACGATCGAACGAGCCCTGTTCGACAACTTTAGATACGTTTTATGCCTTGTGTGTTCACAGCCGTACATAGCCGGATAAATTTTACATACTATATGTCGATATCATATTTATATATATATCTATTATTTTATTTGTCGTGTCAATTTTCTTAGCGCCATGCTTCAAAAAGACTGTATGAACAACCACGTTGTGCCTGCGGAAGCTGTGTGGACATCTCTGTGCCTAAAAAAAAAAAATAAAAAAAACAAAAACGCCTGTATCGATGTTTGTTTTTCAATGATTATTATTATTAATTGAAACCAATTTGTGGGTTTACGGTGGATTTAATTATTATTATTATTACGATGACAATGCGAGCGTATTGGACATTAATTGTTTTATGCATTATAGAGAGAAATGAAATAAGCATATAGTGAATCGCATCAGACATTTATGCGTATTATTATTCGTATTTGTTATTTATCATTGTTATTTCATTATTAAATAGTTGAAATTTTGCGAAAGAAAAAAAAATCGCTGACAAAAACAATGTTCCCCTCGCATTACATTCGACGGTGCGAGGAGAATGAGCTTTTTGTTGTTATGAAAAGCGATTCTGTGCGGCATCGAGTTTTATTGACCGTGCATTCCTATCCGCAGGTCGACCTGAGGCACATGGATGAGAAATCGGGCAGCAACGTTGTCGACGTCGGCGTCGATCTATCTGAGTTCTACATGTCAGTGGAATGGGACATACTCGAAGTGCCTGCCGTTAGGTGAGTGCCTCACTTTTCTGCATGCAATTTTTCAAACATCCTTCCGGCCCTCGACTCTCTTTTAGCTTTCTCACTTTTGCGCTGCCGAGAGAAAAATGTGCTTTCCCACGTTGAGAAAATATCACCGGAGGCCATGAATACATGCGCCCATGCCCGACTCGAATTTTTAGTACCACGTTTCGTAAATGAGAGTTTTTCGTGACGGAGTCGACCGGGAATTAATCCTTTCAAATTTTCGCTATTTTTTACGTATTTTTATTTATTTTCGATTCGTCTTTTCAAGTCGAGATATTTTTTTTCAGTGTATCGATGGCGGGTTTTGGCGACAAGCAATAATAATAATATATTGTCGCAGATAGTTTTATCCTCTATGCTCGCTGGATAGCTCAGCTCATACAGTTTCACCTATTTAATACGTTTGAAGTTTTGCCGAGTCGTTCAGCATCCTGGCGTGTGACAGAGTAATTGGAAAAAGTCGATGTTTTTATCCTGTCGATATTTCCGGTATGCTCATCGATCCCCGACGATCTCGCACACTGGTATCCATTTCCGTCCTAGCCGCTGCAAGCTCCGACCCACAGAAGAACTTTAACCCGTAGAAAAATAGGAAATTTCATTTTCTTGCCTTCCGGAACTCCCAACGGAGATTTTTAATCTCGTTATTGCAAACCCGCGCTATCCGATAGAAATCGAGAATGAGGAAAATATATCCGGATAGGATCTCGAAGCATACTTTTATTAAAAGCGTTCGTGCATTTTTTAAGGGTCGTGAGAAGAAATCCATGACTGACCCTCGGTGCCGGGAATGCAATTCAATTTAGTAATCGAACTATTTGTGCCATTTTTTTGCTTCCTCATAGAGGAAGCTTTATTTTGATCAAAAACGGGTGATTTTGCGTATTTTCAAACAGCGATTTCTTTGCTTCCCGATGGATACTCTATGTATTTTTTCGCCTCGAGTACAGGTTCGACCGCCGTTTTGACCAAACGGCTACGGTTCTGGTTTACCGTGTTGTGTGATGTACCATGGTCGAAATTTGCCATAGGACTTGACAGATTTTCCGAGATCCTGCTCGCAGTGTACACATGATGTCTAGTGGTCCTTGAAATCCTTGAAGTCCTTAAAAAATGTCCATGATTTTTTTTTTATGCCACGGGAATAATTAAAAATATTTCCTGTCATGTCCGTACATATAACGATATAACTAAAGATCGATTGTTAACACATCATTGGAAGTCCTGAGAGTCCTTAAAAGGCTTTTGAATTATATTTCACGTCCCTACCAGTCCTGGCATGATATAGTTAAATACATAATTATTCATTGATTTTTGTTTACTGCGTACTGTTGCAGAAATGAAAAATTTTATACCTGCTGCGACGAGCCTTATCTCGACATAACGTTCAACATAACGATGCGAAGGAAGACTCTCTTTTACACCGTAAACATCATAATTCCCTGCATGGGAATTTCGTTCCTCACAGTACTGACGTTCTATCTTCCGAGCGACAGCGGCGAGAAGGTGAGTAAATGAGTTTTTTTTGCCGTCGTTATGGCCTTATAAATAAATTTATACACGCGTAGAGGTCTTTCAATTTTCTCCTCTAATTAAATACGCCGACGATGGGAAGTGCGAGATTGCAATTTCTTAATCACAAGCTCGACTATTAGGAGGAGCCTGGCGTGTGCTGACAAGGAATGTTTCAAAGCGACCGTTTTTCATGCTTCCATCAACTACATTAGCGGTAGCACCGACCAGCGTAAATTTTACAGTAATTGGATGTTTAACCCTGCACGTGCAGGGAGAACTAAATTCATACAGGGAATGCAATTTTATATAACGAAGAAAAATAATAATATTTCAAGCTTAAACAATTACAATATAATTTTCTGGTAACAGTATAATATTTCCACACAAAAATGAACCGTCTGGAGAAAAGCAACTCAGAGTCGGTCAAAACGGACCATTCATCAATTTTTCCCGGGACAAAAAAAAAATCTCGTTTGAATGAATTCGACTGAGTTCGTTTTGCCCCACTCTCCCTCTATTCTTCCAAACAGCTCGCCGAAACATTGCCAAATTTACCGCATTTTTCAAATCGCTTCCAGCCTCCTGTTAAAGGAAACTCCCGTTTCTCGCATCGAAAAGTTATTCCATAAACGCAACAAACCGTAGGAATAGCGAAGAGCGGGGCAAAATGGGACAGTTGGGCAAAGCGGGACAGTGGGAACAAAACTCAATTTTCCAATAATTTTTTAATGCTCCATTTGCTCCCCACGATACATCCGAATTTTCAACCCCGTTGTGCTCCACGAACGACCATTGCCACCATCCAAAAGTTATTGGAAAATTGCGTTTTGTCTCATAAACCCCTTTATGCCCCCTGTGCCATTTTGCCCCGCTCTCCCCTTCGTACGGAGATACAATATTTTTACTCCCGCTCGATTCCCTCAATCCTTTATTCGAAACACTATACACATATGCATACAGAACGTTTCGTTCGACGGATGGAAGAAGAAAGAATTTGTAAGCCTTTTTTTAAGCCCTGCCCGTATTCGATCGGTTATAGGTTATAGGAGACCGTGGGCAATCAGAGATACCGATATCGTCGAGTGGCTCGCGATACCGTTCTGCCGCGGCCCACCGAGGCGGGGATGTAAATTTTATTGCGGTTCTCACGCGGCCGTAAAATGAGCCATGAACGGATGGGGGTAACACACGACTACGCTCGGCTAGCCCGACTTTTAGGTCCTGCGGGTGAAATTCTCTAAGCCTGGACTGTCAACGTGTGTGCGACGTGGTTGCGTGGTTGAGCGGAGCGAAAGGCTACACGAGTATGTGCACACATGCCTGTATCGTACCGCACAGAGCGATAGCGTTTCGCGAGCGCGATGGCCAATTTCCCGCGTTAGCTAATCCGTTTACGTCACTTCGGTGCTAAGCTAAGCGAGTCAGGTGCCTCGTTAACCGTTGGAACCACCGGTACATTTATGTCGGGCCAGCCTCCCGGAGCCCTCCGACGGGAGGGAAGGTTCGGCTTCTCTTTACTCTAGGGTCCTCTCCACCGGCGACTTCTCCTTCTCACTTCGAATCACTCAATCCTCCCCCGAGTCGCGCTCGCGAAATTCAACCCTCCAGTGTATACCGTATCTATTAGCGCGGGATAGAGAAACGATTAAACTCCCACGGTTTACTAATACAGCCCGAAAATTCGACGGGTAACATGTAAGTAACTCGATTCCAGAAATTATCTAAACCATAACTGCGGAAACGGAATTATTTATACCCCGAAGGGGTATAAATAATTTCGTTTCGGATGCATTCGCGTATAGCTTCGGAGTTAATTATTCCGTACAGAGTTTCGTCATGCCTGGAGAGACGGTAACAATGAACGTCGCGAATATTCGACTAACTGGGGTAGATCAATAGCCGTTATAAAATGAAAGTTCATATCGACGACTTGGAAAAGAAAGAAAGATAAATAAATGATTTAGTGTCCGATATAACTATTACTGAGCTTATGTCTTTATGCTTAATCCGTTTCTATTAACGCGAGATAGAGAAGCGATTAAACTTCTCCGGTTTACTGATACAACCTCGCAATTCGACGGATAATATGTAAGTAACTCGATTCGAGAAATTATCTAAACCATAACTGCGTCATCCTCTTCGGGATATAAATAATTTCGTTTGGGATGCATTGGAGTATAGCCTCAGAGTTAATTATTCCGTACAGAGTTTCGTCATGCCTGGAGAGACGGTAACAATGAACGTCACGAATATTCGACTAACTGGGGTAGATCAATAGCCGTTATAAAATGAAAGTTCATATCGACGACTTGGAAAAGAAAGGAAGACAAATAAATAATATAACGTCCGATACAACTATTATTGAGTTTATGTCGCTGTGTCCACTAAAAAAATTAATTGACACCAATGAATTTCAGACCTGGTGCCAGATTTTTTAAATTCTTCATTCGGGTTTTTTTTTTTAATTAAATTTAACCGTTCGTTATTTAGTGGAGATCGATAATTCACCGACAATTAGTTTTCCGAAGTAACTTTTAAAATCAACCCTCCAGTGTATAATGACCCGATTTGCAGCTGGAGGAGACACGACCCTCTGTAATTGATAATTTTTGATGCGAAAATTATTACATCGATTATTTTATTTCGAATGGTTACGTATACGGTTGGAGTGTGTGTTCCCCTTCCCCTTGTTCTCTATTCCGATGGTATAGGGTGAAATTTAATTGCTATCGATGATCGATATATCGAAGCTAGCGGGAGCGTGAGATCAAACTTTTTGGAGGGTTTGCCAGCCGCTGTTCAAGCTCGAGAGTCAGCGATGTTCCGAGTGTGTTCAGCGGCGGTGGTGGAGAGGTACAACGCCGCTCGGAAAACGGGGGAGAGAGAGAATTAGTTACCTTTCGCGTACGTCTGCCGGGCTCGTTATTTTCCTCTTATCTGGCCGGAGGGTATTGTACGAGGTCTCTCCGACTCCCTCGCTGTTTCCCCTTCTCTCTCCACCGTGCAAGTCTCTATGTGTCAGCTCGAACTATTTTTCATTTCCACTCGGGCCCTTGCCCCTATCACCTTTCGTTGTAAAGCCCCCGCGGGTCTCTCTCCCGACATCCACCCATTCACCTCTCCGCAGCCGCAGTTCTCTGACTCCTCGTACCGAAAGCATTCCCTTTGTGCCGCTGAGTTCTCTGATCTTGGCACAACGTGCTCCAAACCCGTCGATGTGGATAAATATGGGATATTCTGTCGGTGAAAAGCGCGCGACCTTTCGTCAAAAAAAAATTTAGAGAGTACTACTTCATGGACTCGATGAAATTTTGTGTGCACACGCCTTCGGTAGATTTAGGGTCGGGTGAAATTTTGTTTAAAATTGTGTTTCGGATAGGCCAAATCCCTTGAGGTAGTTCTTGAGAATAGTGTGCACTTCGCATAAAAAGAAGATCTTTCAGAGGGTGAGAGCGAATTGCAAACACTTCTGGATGGTATAATAATCTGAAAACATTCAAGCTTATGGTGCTAAAGGTGCTGAAAATATTAATTTTACATAATAATAATTCCAAAATGTTATTAACAAATTGATAAAAAATAAAATTGATCAACAAATCTCCCGGAAACCTAACTTTTTTTATGACAGTGATTTTTTCACTTTTGTGAATACGTGTGAATTTTTTTAGATTTTTAAATTCACTTTGAATTTTTTTCTTTTTGTATGGGAAAAAGGTGGAGAAGGTTATAAAATTCAAAGTGAATTTAAAAATTGGAAAAATTCATATGTATTCAGAAAAATGCACGAATCATTTTCATTAAAAGAATGTTAGGCTTCCGGGAATTTTGTTGGACAATTTTATTTTTCATGAATTTGTTAATAACATTTTGGAATTATTATTATGAAAAATCAATCTTATCAGCACCTTCAATATTCTTGATATTTTTCAGATTATTGTATCATTCAGAAGTGTTTGCAATTCCCTCTCATTTATCTGAAACGTATGCGAAGTGAACATTATTCGCAAGGACTACCTTAAGGAGCAATTTTAAGACGCTAGTTTTTACTTAAGATCGCTCTTGGAATCGAACTCACCATCGAAGTTTGGCCCAAACTTTGTTCCGTGTTTCGAGTTTGTTCGAGTTGATATTAAGTTCGAACCCAAGTTCGTATTTAACATCAAAATTCAGCACGAATCACGTTCGATCTTAAGTTCAATTTCAAAAGCAATCTCAAGTTGAAACTAACGTCTTAAAAATCGACCCTTGGTTATTCACCATAACCACGAACATAAGTGTGCGGTGATAAAATTATAAAAATATAAATCTGAATGCATAATCATAGAAAGATTCGCCGGTGTCTTAACGTTTGTCTTAACATTGAGTTAGACCACTTAAAACAATTGTTCTAATTCCACGGACATTTTCATGTCATACTAAAAAACCACGCTGACTGTTCATGTGAAATTCGCCTCGAGCAGCCTTACATGCATCAGACATCGTCGGAAAGTCTCAAGTCGCCGCGCGTCTCCTCCCTAGGTACATTTTCCAATCCAGCCCAGCATTCTTTTGCTTCTTTTTAGCTACCGCCATCGCGAAAGCATTCACGACCCTTTTCGCTCGCAAGTCACGTCACGGAAGAATACTTTCAACAGTGGCTCGGTGCGGTCGAGGGGTCTTGGACGAACAATTTTTCAGCAAACAAGTAGCATCTGACCTATACGTACATGTAACATCCGCGCGGTGGAGTGGTGAGGGTTTTTTCTTCATTTTTTTTTTTTTTTTTTTTTTTTTTATATATATAAAAGTGTGACCGAGGTCGCCGAGTCAGCCAACCGCTGGTTCTCCGGCGCGCCCTACCACGTCAGTCTCGAGACCGATGGAATCGATAAGTAATATCCAAGAGTCATCTTCTCAGCGACCACATCGTCGGGAGTTGCCACGATCGCCGTCGGTCACCTTAACTCGGCGGTTCTGTAAGCCCAGATGAATTTTTCATCCCGTCGCGAAGCCACGACGCGAAAGTGTCGCGGAGAAGGAGTTTTGAATTTTTCGGCAGCCAACTTTCCGGTGGTTGATTCCGTCCAAGTGGCTCTCGTGGGTTCAGGATGCAACTATGGGCAGCGAGGCATTTTATCTCGGCATATCGAAGCTCCTCGGAGGGCTCAAATAGTCGGAGCTTTTTTTTCAACCGCCTTCGTTCGAACTCGACTATTGACAATAAACCTACTTGCAGTCACGAACATATTTTCAAATAAATTTAAGCAGTAGGAAGTACACTAAAATCGTATGAGAAAATATTCTCAACAATTTTAGGATCCTCCCCTTTCAAAGTCTCCTCCGGCGAGATTTTGGCCCCGACCCTCCTCGGAGACACTTAGATATCCTATAAAATATATTTTCATATAAAAAAGTTTTAATAAAGAATCTGAGCAATAAAAAATAAGGATAACAACGCATCTCATAAAACAATATATTTCCCGATGACCCTCGATCATTTCGCGAACAAAATCCATCGAGCCGTCTCCGTGTTGTGTGGGACAAGTCACGAACATTAAGTAAACAATTTTAAAGTCGAAAGTACAACATCGTGCATTCACTAAAGTCGTATGAGAAAATATTCTCAGCAATTTTAGGACACTACACACAAGTCCCCAAAGGACCTGTCACGAGGTCCTGATTGCTCTCTCAGGGGAATTCTTCTAGCCGCTCATTATTCTAAATTCCGTCGATTCAACATCTCCCAAGAGCCGTCCCAGGCCTTGATTATACCAGGTCCCTCCCGTTTCAAAGTCTCCCCGGGGAGACTTTGCCCGAAATTCCTCCCGAGAACACTTTTCACTTAAATCTCCTGCAAAATATGATTTCACATTAAACAAAAAAAAAAATTAATAAATAATCTGCGCTATATAAAAAAGATAACAAAGCATCTCATGAACAATACATTTGCCAGTGACACTCGATCGCTTCGCGGACAAAATCCATCGAGCCGTCTCCGTGCCCTGTGGGGCAAGCGGATGAATTTAATATGCTGATTCACCCCACGTTCATCAATATTCAAGTCCCGCGCGCATCCGCCGTTCAGCGAAACACACAATATCAATTTTACATAGCCTCTCCCGTTTATCATTGGGTTTGCAAATTCCGCGATTCTCTCACTCCCTCTTCTCTCCAATGGGAACAATGCTTCACCAATGGTACATTTTATTCATGATTTTTTCTCAGTCGCTTTCCCTCCTGTATACTAATATAATAAATACGTCTCTTGAATTTGCATAGATACATATATATACACGTAGACACAATGTATCGTAGTTGTCATAGTATAATAGACAAAAGAGCCCGCATTTTAGATTCATCGAACGTGTAGTTGTCGCTCCGTCCGTGTAGGTGTCGCATATTCATGACTGAAAATTTATCAAACTTTTCCTTTGGGACATTTTTTTCCACAGTTTTCGATTTAGGAGCGAATCAAATTCGGCCCATGAGGAACTTCACGAAGCAAACTCACCGGCTCAATTTAAACTGCTCGTGGCTCGAAAACTATATACTCGAATGAATCTTCCCAAGGGTTCCTACAGTTCCCAAAGTTCCTTTGGTCTTAAATCCTGAGTACTACGCGGTCAATTTGAAAATGTCGGGACTTTTTTCCACATTTTTCGATTTAGAAGCGAATGACATTCGGCCAATGAGGAGCCACACGAAGCAGTCTCACCGGTTAAATGTAAATTACTCGTAGCTCGAAAACTTTGCACTCAAATTAATTTTCCAAAAAGTTACCAAAGTTTTATCGGTCTTAAATGCCGAGTACGACTCTACTATTTCTTTTTTCGCGTGTTTCTTCGTAGCTTCACTGCTTGTCGCGAGCAAGCATCGAGTCTCGTTATTCCGGAGTACCCGGGAACTACCGCCGGTCTGACCGCTAACAGCATCCCCTTTGGCGCTCGTTCTTCCGTGAAGTTAACCGTGGTGAGGAGAGGTTCGTGACTCGTGACTCTCAGCCGCGAGCAACCCTTACGCCCCGTACAGTTAACCATCTATCTGGCCATTGAAGCTCTCTTGAGCTCAGCTGAGCGCTGGGCTTCTTGTCGCGGCAGTTCATCGAGAAGCCAGTCGTGTTGGCCGCAAGGAAATATTGACCCATCCCTCATCGATCCGGGCGACGCGACACCTCGCGCAAGGGGTAAGACACCCGAGAGGCGTTCCCTTCCCCGCATCCTCCTCATCCTACACAGCTTTCAATCCTCGTCTCAATGAAAGATACCTGTGTGCAGTGTCTTCGGGTCGGTTTTTCTTTTACAAAAAATAAAAATAAATAAATAAAAATAAGTAGATGTGGTTTTGGCACCCCCTATCGATGCAGAAAAACATTGGACCATTTGATGGGGTGACTGATGGAAAAAAATTACCAGTCTCTAAGAATCAAACTCCCTAATTTCGTCACCCCTGTAATGTGGCCTTTCGGAAATTACGCTCATCCGTGCGATCAGTATAACGAGATCTTCTCATCTTATTATAAAGTAACGAAGCGAGCTTGTAGGCTTCTTCGCTTGGTTACTCGTCTTTGCACGGTAACAAAGAAGCCGCCTGCTATGTGGATTCATCCCGAGAGACGCAGAAGTAGCACCGTGACAGCAGCTTCGGAGAAAGGGGAACTTCTTCGGGCAAAAAGAAACATCTTCCGAGCTTCCGAGTGCAACCGTCTTTCAGCCCGATTGAAAAATTCACATCCCAAGACCGACACGTTATTCCCTCGGGGGAAACTATCCTGTGAGATAAGAGTTTCTTATATCCCGCCATAATTTAGAACATTAGTTCACTCTATCGCCTGTGTGGCAAAGCCGACCGAGTATTCATATTTGATATTGAAATCGATGGTTTAACGACGTATCACTCATTATACGAACAATTAAACCCTAGAGACTTAGAAAAATCATTTACGGTTTATATGAATTTCGCATATATTTCGGTTTATATGAATTTACACAAACATAATGAAAAAACTAAGCTCAAAATAGCCAGAAGTCGAGGCGTCGTTCCCAATCCAATTTATCTGATAACCTCATACCACATTTCAATCTCGAATAATTGAAGCCGTAAGTCTCGACGGGGATATGTGAAACATTCATAGGATTATCCGATAGGTAGAAACGAATGCCTGCCCGTCATAATTTCAGGTTTAAAAATACGGTCTAAAATAATAAAAAAAAAAACTAACCACACGCGCATGCAAGGTCTTCCGTTAAACTTTTATCTCGACAATCGGGCTTATCGGAATGTATGAGAATAATGATGCTCCAAAAGGTACGTCCAGAGGATCTAGACGTGTACCGCAGTCCGACAAGTAACTTGCGCGCGCTCCCTGCTTGGGCAATGAACCAGCGAGTTTAATGAGTCCGGCACGTTAAACTTACCGACGGCGCTCTCCCCCGTTGACGCTATACTGCCTGTTCCACTATCGTGCTACAAATAGACCCATAAAAAAAATACGTTCAACGAGAATCCACCGACGACACGGTGGTCCACCGGTAACAGAAGCATTTGCTCCGTTTCCCGTTGCTGTAACTTCGAGCATAAAAAAACCCCGTTGGTTCCACGCGAGCATCGATTTCACATAAATTTCCTCCCTGTTTCTACTCTGTTAATCCAATGTCGAAGCATCGGGCACCTCGCGATACTTCTCCTCGAGGACTTATACCGTTTCTGTCCCTGCTGTGCCTTTATCTCTGTGCGATTAACGAAAAATCGACAAAGACGTATGGGCATTGATCCTTGGATGGAACCATCGTAAAAAAAGCTCAGCGTATGATTATCGGAGATATAAATATTGCTCCGGGCACTGACACCGCCCATCTGGGATCTTCCCTTTTTCCGACACAGGAAATCCCACTCAACTTATCCGTTTTTTTCTCTGGAACTCGTAATCGGAAAGTACAATTTTTTTTGTCGACCCTTCGCAGTTCGATTCAATTGCCAGTCACAAATGATCACTGAGTGGATAGAGCGGGTTGTACCAGCGGGAACTACAGGGAGGGAATCGGATCACAAAGGATTACCGGGTGTAATTGCATCTCCCAAGGGGATTAGAATCCGCGTCAGAGTACGGGCGAAATTATTGCTGGCTCTGTAACGCTCACCCTGCCTTCGTCTGACGGCACGGTTAGTCGCGAGGATATTGTGTTTCTTCTTTTCTACCACACGGACAATGGAGACGAGTTTGCTTACACTCATGGACGGAAGCGTTTATTCATTTTTTTTTTTCTAAGTGCAAAGTGATTTGCACAATTACTTCCTCATGTCTTACGATTTTCCGCATAACTTCCTCTATGATAAGTTTCATTGTTCGATTTTGGCTTCCTCATAGATGAAGCTATTATTAAAATACAATTTTCAACTGTTTTTAATTGTATTTTTGAGTTAAGTATAAAAAAACCATGTGCAAATCACTTTGCACCTTTTTTCGTAACATAAAGAAATGTCTACATCTCATAAAATTAAAACTGGCAAAATTTACACCAGAATTTATTATAGTAGATCGCAAACTGAAATTTGCGAATTTCGTTGTTTTAAGGCATTTTTTAATGTATTCTTCACCGCTGATTACAAAAATATAACTTTAGATTCAGAAACTCGGGTTAGGCGTAAAAAACAAATTTTTAAAGGAATTCAACATTTTCAAAATCTCATAAGATTCGAACGGTGGAATCAATTTTTTTCCAAATTCAACACGAAGCATTATACAGTGCTGGTCCATTTCCGTGCCAAAATAAAAGTTGATACCTCCATGTTATCTCGAATTAGACCATTATTAGTAATTTTTCAAAAAAAAAATCAAAATTCCACAAAATCTGATCTCTTTGGTAGATTTCGGCCAAATTCAATACAAAAGGTTTTTGTTCATAGTATTTCATAATATATGCATTTTTAGGACGATAGTTCAAAATTTACGGAAGCATTAGAGCTACCGCAGACATTTTTGAATAATTTCAAAATCGCGTAAAATCGAACCGGGCCTAAATCTTCATGAAAATTACACTGAAGGAAGATAGGTGACCACTCTACCAGTGTACAAAATTTCAACACGATATCTTAAACCGTTTCCGAGTTATAGTCATTGCACTATACTGTTACACACACACACATATACATCCGGACGCCAACTAAAAATCATATTTCTCGACTTTTTTGACCATTTCTAGTACGCTGACATTAAAATCGGAAAATTTGTTTTTCTCCAAACTATAGCTTCCTCTATGAGGAAGCAAAAATTGTGACTACATACTGTAATTGCCTGACGGCAATTCCAGGATGAGGAAGTCGAGGAGAAATGAGAGAAAAAACAGTCGGCCCTTTTCACCCCCTGACGGAATCAACTTGGCTGTCTTCGTAATTCTTTTACTTACCCATACTATTTTCGATCGACGCGATTTTCCCATCCACGCGAATTCCCTTGTGTTGCATAGCCCCCCTGCCCTCGAACTACCTATTTGTCTCGTTTATGAAAATGAATGGATTCACCACCCTTCGTGAAAATTTACGTCGACCACCGGAGCTCACGCAACCCTGCGGGACTCGGTTCGGCGATCCTTCCATCCCTTTCTTCTCCGTTCTTCTCTTATTTTCTTCGCAGCTCCCTTCCCCTTCCCGACTCTCTCCTCTTCCACTCTATCGCGTCCTACCCTGGAGACGACGATGAAAACCGAGCCCCCCGTTGTTGTACCTTATTTTTTTTTTGCTCGCTGCGCGTTCCTCCTGGCAATAAATACGAATTTTCTCGGGTTAGCGCGCGACACGACCACATCCCTACGAACCAGACCTTTTGAATCCACGAATCGTTCTTATCTAGCGACAGCACTAAGGTAGTCCGGGCGGTACAATCCGAGCAAGATATCGAGCAAGATAGAAAAACTAGAAAAACCAGGTATCAATGACCGGCAGTGTACAATCGCGGCAAACGTGAATTTGAGAGAAAGTTTCGAACACTTCTCGATGGGATAAAAATCTGAATAAAATCAAGTATATGGGAGGTGTTGCAAAGATTAAGTTAAGATAAAAATCATTATTCAACAAATTACCCGGCAAATTAACTATTTTCCGTCATAAAAATGATTCGTTTATTTTTCTGAATACGTATGAATTTCTTCAGAATTTGTTGTAATCTTTGAAAATCGCGTTTTTTATATGTTCAAGCTGTGGGAAAACGCAATTTTCCAATATTACAAAAAAATCTGAAAAAATTCATACGTATTAAAAAAAAAGACTCATTTTTATGAAGGAAAATAGTTAAGATGCCGGGTAATTTGTTGAATAATGATTATTATCTTCAATGTTTTATTTCACAAAAACAATCTTTGCAGCACCTCCAATATACTTTATTTTATTCAGATTTTTATCCCATCGAGAAGTGTTCGAAATTTTGTCTGAAACTCACGTTTGGCGGGACTGTACCACTTGGACTACCTAGGGACGAAGGTAACAAATTGTGGAAGCGCATGTATGATAGTTAAATGGCCTTCAAACATGAATATAGATACATTAGTTTGTATAACCCGGACGGTTCTTTCCCATTTCTCCAATAACGTGGACTTCGAAATGAGCCAAGTTTTATAGCCGCCTGGCGGTGCTCTCGCCTCTCCGCGACATTATATCTTCGCGTGTGAAGCGAAGACCAGATATCTTCATTTTGTCCCTGACACCCATGAGTAAAATCGATCTTTCACCCTCGCAGTTGAACGCGATACCCCACGTATATTAAGCGACAACTAAGACACGTACTTTATCGTTACAGGTAACCCTCTCGATCTCGATTCTCATCAGTCTTCACGTGTTCTTCCTCCTCGTCGTAGAGATTATACCACCGACGTCACTGGTCGTACCGCTGCTCGGAAAGTATCTCATATTCGCCATGATACTCGTCTCCATAAGGTAAGTGAATATTTTCCGAAACATATCACCTAGAATTAATCAACACTTCGTTGCCACCTCAGGTCGGATCGCCCCGTCATATTGTCATTAATTTTCTCGAATACTGCACAGTAAAAGAAATTTTGCCCTTTTTACAACAACTTATTGTCCACAAACTCCCACAATTTTGTATTTGTTAATTTTTCGATCGCACGATCCGGCTCTAGTTTTACAAACAAAGGTACAACCTAAAATTGTTAATTACCCGGGAAGTAAAAGGACAGGTTTGTATATTAAAAACTGAAGAGACGACCTTGTGACTTATTTAACAAAATTATTTTTACGAAACATTGCATTGTGCGAAATTATTTTTTACCGTGCACCAAAACATATTCTGAAACGTGTCCATAATTCCTGGAAACGTACGTTTCATAATTTCTTGTCCTCATCTGGTGCATAGTTTTCAAAACTCTTAAAGAATGTGTCGATTCAATCCCAGTGCGACAGTAGGAAATCCGAAAACGAGGGGTTAAAAAAAAAAGAAGGATACAAAAATAAACATAAGTTATCGAGAATATACGACAGTAGGGTGGGATTCGCCATTTGGTTTTCTGCATTGAATTCCTCAGGGGAGTTTCTCGAACAACCAGAATCATTCGATAGCTCCCTCCGTCGGATCGAGTGATTTACGATCGAGGCGATCTCTCCGAGCGCACCGCAGATATCGCCGGACGCGTTCTTCAAGGGACTCGGTTCCGCGCCACTTCAGTCCTCCGCGTCCCTTTTTCACCCTCGCCAACTTCATCCATCGCGGTCGTACTTTTCTTCCCAATCACGTATACAGCCCTGGTCCCTGGAACGCGGCGCACTCCCAAAAGCAGGGTATCCTCGGTGGATCTTCTCAACCCCGACAAGTAGGCCAGCGTTGCCTCTCGAGTGTCTCCTCGCCCGAAAGTGCGAAACCGGCCGAATCGCGCGAGGAAAAAAGTCTACCGGGATATGAGAAGACTACAGGACAACCAAAGATTTCTGTGAGAGTCGCGAGAGCCTCGTGTCGGTGTGAAAATTGCAAAGCGACACGTCTCCTTTACTTCGGCTTTCAAAGCCCCACGAGAGTTGTCGACGTCGACGCGTAGGCACTACGGTATTGGCTTGCGCGCCTTGCCGTACGGAAGAGCGGGGCAAAATGGGGCAACGGGGCAAAACGGGGCAGTTGGGCAAAACTAAATTTTCCAATCATTTTTGGATCGGACAAGGTGGCAAAACGGGGCAGAAAAGCCTGATGCATCGATGGGGCGAATTCGGGTGTCCAAAAATTATTGGAAAATTAATTTTTGCCCCATGCCCTGTTTCGCCCCGCGGCCCCATTTTGCCCCGCTCTACGCTACGTCCTCGATCCATATAAGGCTGTTCGCCCAAAGTGTCTCACCAGGAAGCGACGATTGCCGATTCAGGCTCACGGGTAAGCCAGCAACAGACGAGCAGAGCCGACAGGGGCGACGGTGAGATACGGCGGACGTGAGGTGAACGCTCAGTTCGCTTCTCGTCCCTGTCGTCGGGTTAGTCGGGAATAGTGACGTCCTGGCCCCGACAACACGGAAGAGAAATGGACTCGGTGATCTCAGCTATCGCTGCCGACGATTCGTCCAGGGTAATTCCGGATGATATGGCCACCTCTTTTCATGGGAAAGCGCGAGGCACACCTAAAAAAAAAATATAGAAAAATGTAATGAGAAAGATGCGAAACTCCCTAAAATAACCAAACGGATACATGCAGATGCAGTTTGCGATTAATCTGTCGCAGCCAAACGATCCAACATAATCAAATGTTCCGCAATGAATGACGAACTATTATGCATAACTAACTTTTCGTTATTCTTACCAATTCCAAAATTGTTTGCCGCTATTCATTCCCTATCCCTGAAGATGATTTGCATATTTCAACAACGGTTAGAGAAGATGTAGTGTTCCGTAGCGTGGGCGGTATACACTATGAAATTGGCGCATCGTGCAGCTTTCCTCTTCAGACATGTTTACGGGTTACGCGTCCCGACAAACGGCGGGAGAATCGGCAACGCCTACGAGCCCGGCTCGAAAACAAGATTCAGAGAGTTGGTAAATAGCAATTTACGATACTAGTGCGATAAAACTTTTTCTGACCAGGGCGACTCGCCTTCGGCTCATACTGCAATCATACGAGGTCAGAAAAAAATTTCACACGAGTTTCGCACCGAGTTTAATAGAGCAATACAGAGAATTCATGGAAACCGCCATGCGCATAAAAAAAAAATGATCGGCAAATGTAATGGAGAGGATACGAAGCTTCCAAAAATAATTAAACAGATCCATGCAGATGCAGTTTGCGATTAATCTTTCGCCGCCAAACGATCCCGGATTACCAAATTTTCCGCAAACAATTATTCTCCGTGACTAACTTTCGGTTATTCATCCCAATTCCAAAATTGTTTGCCGCTATCCATTTCCTGTCCCCGAAGCTGATTTGCATACTTCAACAACGGTTGGGAAACATCCACAGTTTTCCGTAGTGTACAGTTTGAAATTAGCGCGCCGTACCGCTATCCTCTGCATACGTGTTTACGTATATGTACCGTACATGCCCCGAGAAACGGCAGGAGAATCGGCAACGCATAGAAGTCGAGCACGAGAACAAGATTTAGAGAGTTGCTAAAAGCAATATAGTCTTGCCGCGGCAGATAAAGACCGACGGATAACAGAGAAACGACAGATTATATAGACACAGAGGATGCACCATGCGAACGAAGAGACACAAGGAATAGGCGAAGAGAATTTATACACATGTATATATATATATATATATTGGAAGCTCCATAATAACAGCTCTATCCGAAAGCCACATCTCAAATGCGATTCAGATTCCGTTGCTTTGCGATTGCCTCCCGAAACTGTATGCGCAGCTCTCTCCCTCGCGCCTTTCCACCGCCTCTCTCGTGCCTAAAGTACGCATTGAGTGTTGGCATTAACTGAATATATCCATTAACCTTCTCGTCATCGCTGCTTTGAGTATCGTGTGGGGTAATTCAACCTGCACTGAAAGGAAAGTTAACATCATTTCGAGCCAGTAAGAAGTGATATTGTCCAATGGCAAATGTTTTTTCAATATCGTCGCCACTCATTCACGCATCGAATTTTGTTTATGGAGACCATTTGAATTTTACGATAATTTGAACATTTTTTTGAAAAATGTGTTTCTCACATGTAACTCGAGATTCTGAACCAAATATAACGCTGAGAGTGAACTGAGTTGTGGTTTTGTAATCAGCGGTGAAAAATCGATTAAAAATTGCCTCAAAACGACGGGACCGCAAACGTCAGTTTGCGATTTCCTACAATAAATTTTGCGGTAAGTTTTTACGGTCTTAGTTTTATGAGATGCAGGTATTTTTGTAAGTTGCGAAAAAAGGTACAAAGTAATTTGCACACGTGACTTCCTCATTTATGAAGGTTTTGCGCATAGCTTCCTCTATGCGAAAGCCAAAATCGATCATTGAGCTTTCTCGTAGAGAAAGCGATGCGCAAAATCGTAATAAATTAGGAAGTCATGTGCAAATTCTTGTTACGCTTGTACTTTAACTTTACTGTTTAAAAAAAATCGTGATCGTATCACCCTCGCGCCTTTCCTTCGCCTCTCGTGCCTTTAGTACACGCCGAATGTTGGCATCACTGAAATGCATCCATTAATCATTGCCCCTTTAAGTATCATGTGTAGTGATTCAGCACCCGATGATAGGAAAGTTAATAGTATATAAAAGTTAATATCGCCATCACTAACTCGAATCGAATTTTGTTTATGGAGACCATTTATACAGTTGCTTACTACCAATTATCGATAATTTTTTGTACAATTGTGTCTTTTCCGCTTAAAAAAAGCGGCCCCGTATCACCCGGAATTACCCTATACATTGATATGGCCGATCGGCAATATAGCTTAAGTACTGTGAATATAGCTCGACACATCTTCCCCCTGTCCGCTCTCGTGACTCGAGATCTCTTTTACGATTCGTTCTCGTTTCTCGGATCTCCATTCTCCGAGTCTTTACAATTCCGATTGAGTCGGAAATTCGATCGTTCTACATGCAAACCGAGTCGAACAACTCTTCGTCGGCATCCGGTCGGACGGTACTCTACGGGTCTTATTATTCGCTTATGTACCACGACTACAGCGTCTAGGACGGAGTGGGGCAAAATGGAACCCTGCGGGTCAAAACGGAAGATTTTTAGTATCTCCGCAAAATGGAGGACACGGGTCTGTCTTGCCTCGACGTTCCATTTATCCCCGCTTTTTCCTGTATATCTATACACGGAACGTGAGAGTGGCGAGGAATCCGGTTTCAGTAGGGAAACGTCGTGCGGCGGAAGATCAGTCCGCAGCTTTCCACGAATATTGGTCCCGGTCGTCATCCGAGATTCGACATCGATACGTTCCCGAGCACTCTGTTTCTCGTCTTGAATGAAGCCGGAAAAGCGTGAACGTCGGATAAATAGAACATCGTTCCAGGTGCGACGCCATCGGGGAAATTGCAACGATGACCATTCTGTTTTTCTCTTTTCTTTTTTTTATCGTCTGCAAGGTGGCCTCGTTTTCTCGTTTCGGTAGCGTCGTCATCAACTCCCCGTCTTTCGCTTCGTCGATTTCTCTCGCCCTTAGCGAGATCGTCCATTCGGCGTGTGCTCGACGTTGCGTCCTTGATGAGAAGCTCGATATCCGGTGAGAGTCGAAAGGGGGGCGGGGTGCGAATCTCTTAGCGCGGTCGTACCAATCACGCTGTGTTAGGGCGCGTTTTCGAACAAAGCCTTATTGTTTCTGGAATCTGGGTTATCACGCAAATGGACCGCAGGGACCTCCTTATTGGGAAACACACATATATCTATCTGTACGTATTTTTTTTATTACGACCCTCTCGAGTCTATTGTCATCGCGATTTAACGGACTCCACAAATTTCCAATTTTATGACACTTAAAAAAATTAACTATCGGATGGAAATGCAATAATTATTATAAGAATATAGCTATAGTCATGTTATTCTCGATATTATTGCATTAACAGAATGTAGAGTTGAAGTACGATTTTTTTTCTTTGCAACCTGTAAGCGATTTGTTCTTTAACAACGAACATCGTTTTGTTTTGGTTTAGTACAGACATAGAGAATGCCCTCTATTTTGATAACCCAGTATCGTTCACCTCCAGCTGCAACGCTACTGCCTTTCTCATATATATCCAACCGTTTCACGTATCCCAGAACTGAAGGAGTCTGTACCATGTTATGTTCCGCGGAGCGGAAGGGTAAAGTCATATCGAGCCACGTGTAATAATCGAGCCCGGAGGCTGAAGGCAAGCCGGGAACTAATCCACAAGCAACTTCTACCGAGCCAATAAGTCGAGGTCGTGTTTAACTTTGCCCATGTATATACTCTTCATCCTGTATTGTGGGCGGTCGTCGAATGTTCGGTAGCAATTTCCATCAACTTCCCACCACTACTTGGTGGGAAGTTGATGGAAAAGCCTTTTATATAAAAAAAAATGTAAACTTGTTTTTCAACTGGGCGCGGTGGAAAAAGCCACTCGTCAATTTACATGAACCTTCTATAGGTCAGCACTCTATCGAGAATGTAATAAAGTTCCTCGAGTAAGTATACATCACGCTCGACAACTCCGGTTAAACAGTATGGACCAAGAAATTCGTTCGTCACATACGTTAGTAACAGCTCTGCAAATATTTCGGAAAACATCATATCTCGTCCGAGTACTCACGGTTTTCATTAGTAAAATGCCTCCGGAATTCCTCGAGTCGAGCTAACGCAACGGTATGGACCAATAAATTGGTACGTCAGATACGTCAGTAACAGCTCCGCAAATATTTCTGAAAACATCATATGTCGTCCGAGTGCTCACAGTTTTCCTTAATAAAACGCCCCCAGAATTTGTCGGGTCCAGCGTACACAACGGTATGGACCAAGAAATTCGTTCGTCAGATACGTCAGTCACAGCTTCACAAATATTTCTGAAAACATCATATCTCGTCCGAGTACTCACAGTTTTTCTTAATAAAACGCCTCCCGAGTTTGTCGGGTCTAGCGTACACAACGGTGTGGACCAAGAAATTCGTTCGTCACATACGTCAGTAACAGCTCCGCAAATATTTCTAAAAACTTAATATCTCATCCGAGTACTCACAGTTTTCCTTAATAAAACGCCCCCAGAATTCGCCGTGTCCGGCGTACGCAACGGTGTGGACCAAGAAATTCGTTCGTCAGATACGTCAGTAACAGCTCCGCAAATATTTCTAATAACATCATATCTCGTCCAAGTACTCACAGATTTTCTTAATAAAACGCCTCCAGAATTTGTCGGGTCCACCGTGCACAACGGTGTGGACCAAGAAATTCGTTCGTCAGATACGTCAGAAACAGCCCCGCAAATATTTCTGAAAACATCATATCTCGTCCGAGTACTCACGGTTTTCATTCATAAAACGCCCCCGGAATTTGTCCGGCCCAGCTAACGCAGCATCGTTGGTCTGGAGAGGAGCGAACCTGCGGTGGAAAGTCGAACGGAAAAGGATTGTGGGTCGTTAGTAACACGCGGGTATTATGTTACCGTGCGAGTTTTTCTATTCGGTCCGTTTTACGACAGTCCAACCTACCCGACACCGCCGCAGCTTTTACAATCTTGGTTTTGCCCGCGTTCATGATACGAACGCCTTTTCGTGGCTGGCGAGACCACCGCGCGACGACTATATAGGGGTTACTTGGAGCCAGGCCAGAAATTCCCTGCATGGAATTCACCTCGCGTTCACCGATTCAACTATCCTCTTTTCATCCTTCCTCTTCCGGTACGTAAAGCTAATATATCTTTTGCCTTGCCCCTTCGATCCTTATTTTCGTCCCCGCGACCGGAGTCCTCGTTCCTTCGAGACCCGCAAACGTCACCGGCAGTCGCCTTTGAAACTACCAATTTATCGGTTGGAATGAATATCGAAAGTGAGAGGAGGTAAACTTATGATTTTTGCAACATAGTAATAGCTACCGGAATTTAAAAATATAACCACCAACTTTATCGGCATATCTATTTTTCACGTACGATCCGAACTGAACAGGTGAAATAGTTTTTATTGTTGTCCGCGAGTTTTTGAAAGTTTAGTATTTTGGCAAGTGTCCATGATAGAAATTTTAGAGCAACATTGAATCCTGATAAGGACTTCAGGAGGCCTTGATATTTAAAAAAATCATTTATGATTATTGCAACATACGAATAGATATCGAAGTAAAAAAATCACATAATCTATCGGCGCATCTATTTTTCACGTAGTATCCGAACTGAACAAGTGAAATATTTTTCTTTTGTCCGCGAATTTTGGAAAGTTTTGTATTTTGCGAAGTGTCCCTGATAGAAATTTCAGAGCAACGTCGGTCCTGATAAGGAAGAGGCCTTATCGGGCCAACATTTTCTATCCAGGATGCGTAACCGCAGAATTGGGTTCTCTCATGTCGAATAATCTTTGGAATCGTTCGACCCCATTTATGGCAAGGCGAAGATAAAAGAAATGTACGATAAAAGCCATGTGAGCGAGGGTGAAAGAGTGTCCGATGGTGGAAATGCTTCTATTAATATTAAACGTCCGGAATAAGCGGGAGAACACCGCGGTGGCCTAGGAGGTGTCGGTCTGAAAGAGTCGGTGAAGCTTTCGCTCGGCTCGCGAACCTTGCGCCGGGGCGGTTCCAGTGCCCTGAAAAGAGACCCCTTGCAACACGCGGCCAATGAACCTCCGGCGCGCTGTAAGTAGGTACGGACGGAATGGCCCACAAGTAGGGAAGCAACGAGACGACGAGGCGGATCAGACGAGAATTACCCGAGCCGGGGCGAAACACACGACGGAGCGTTAAAAGAAAACACTTCAGAAATTAATGTACCGGAATTTCATCGACCTGTTGACCTCGATTTTCGCACAGCACCCCGGAAATCGACGAAACTCCAAAGTACCTACGAGAGATACGCGAAACGACACGCAACTCACCCACCGCCGGAGATAAATGGAAATACGAAATAAGAAAAAGAAATATATCGAGGAAGCAACTAAAGACCCAAAACGGAGATCGATGTATCAAAAAAAAATTATAGAAAAAAGCTTCAAAAAAGAAACGAAGGATTCGAAAAGTAATCAAGTACGGGGAAAACGGGGCAAAACGATCTTTATAACAATCTCATCTAAAATGGATGTCCGTTTTGCCCTGCTCTCTTCCGCATATAGCTGATTAAAAAGATAACGTGTACAGTAAGCCTCCGACGTGGGAAGTTTTATTGAAACGAGAAAATTATTCACAAAATACGGTGAGTGAAAAAAAAGGAAGGGAAGATAATTTTTTAGTATACGGGATTAAAAGTAAAGTTCTCGGCCGCCCAGCCGGTGGGTGCTCGCTTCGGCGTATGAAGGAATAGGCAAAGTGGCGGCGGGAAGGGAGCGCGGGAGGGAGGAGGAGATAGTGTGTGGAGGACGTGAGATGCACTATCGCTTTAATACGAAACGGTGGGCTAGCTTAAATATGGCGGTTTCCTGACTGGAGACGGTTAGATTGGAAATTCCAGGCTCCGGTGGTGTTGGTGGAAGTGCCAGGAGACTCCAACTTCTCGTTGCAGACCGCGGTGCTGTTATCCCACTCGCTTGCTCTCCCGACCAGGGATCTTCCCTCCGGAGAGTAGAATCCAATTTAAACGTGGCACGATACTAGAATTGCGATCCCCACGCAGCTAGTCGTGTTTAAAACGGTTATTATTCGCTTCGAGCCTCGAATTTTACTCTATCATCGTCCAATCACAAATTTATCAACGCTTTCGTCTCGTAGGCTCCTCACGAAATATCCGTGATATTGGTGAGATAATCGTTCAGAAATCAATCGCTGATAAAAACGTTCCAAGGTATTTTTCGCTACCTAGACGAATGGGAGGGTTGTTTCATTTTCAATCTTTTTTGAGAATACCCAATGCCTTGATAAACCCATTTGTTACGTGTATTTTTTTGTTCACTAGTCCACGAGACTTGAACAATTACGTCGATAGCGACGAAGCTGAATACTCGTTAGCATTACAATGGAACGGAAAATTGCATTAAAAAAAAAACCTGCGTACTGCGGCCTCTCCTCTAATTAAGGTGCTTAATAAAGGTGCTTACCTTTTGTACTCTTAATCGTGCTTCCACTCACTCTTTCACTCAACCTTTTTTTTCACCCGTGGAAAAAGGATATAATTGCTCCCCGGATATGACTAACGAAACTCCAAAGACCTTCAGCAGTTACAGCTCCCAAAGTTCACTTTGCCGCTCGTTAACCGGTGTTCTTTGATCGATCTTATATAACTTGTACCGGCAAACTGGATTCGCGCATCGCACATAGTGTAGTAAATTGTTCCGTAACGTGACTTCCGGTATCGCGATTCACCAGTGGGGAAGTACCGTAAACGGTGCGATGCGCGAAACAGTGTGTTCCCGAGTCATTAGAGGCGCCGGAAGCTCGCTGAAGGCGGGAGGGAGAGAGTTCCAGAACGGCGAACGTGAGCGCGTAAGAGGTGACGACGAGCCACCCTCTCGAGGCAACACCAGAAGCAGCAGCATCGTACGGTATACGTGCATCTCGCTTCAGTTTGAGGCCGTATAGCAAAGCGTCGTCGACGGAAACCCCCCCCCCCCCACCCCCCCCCCCAGTTTGCCGCTTTCACCTTCGCGAAATTTCTATTCGTCGAGAAATTGAAGAGCCGCGGCGCCGGGGCCGGAAGTGAGGCCTTAATGAATTCCCGCTTTCGCATAAATATTTAGCGCGAGCACCCGCTGATTTACTTTACGTCGCTACCGCGAGGCTCCTTCCACATCCCCGGGGAAGCCACCCTACGTCGGCTATCTTGGGGCAATGCCTGAGCACACATTTGCCAGAGAATAACACACATACACATACATATGTATACATATGTATATATATATAACACATATACATATATATACATATATGTATATATATACGCAGGTATATATATCTATCTATAACGGCCGTGCTAACGTGCCAACAAAATGGCGCGTACCGACTATGTTCGATGCACATTTTATGGAACATATATATCGAGCAACGGGAGATTGCATTATAACTCTCAATAATAAGTATAATAGTCAACGGAACGAAAGGGGTGAGACGTGGGCGATCCGCAAGAAAAGAAAAAGAGGCTCGTCATTAAGACCAATCACTGTGAGAAATTTTAAGATCATTCTGGCGGACATTTATTGTTTGCCGAATACAAAACGAAGTGGTGATTAAAAATTAAACGAATGTATATACGTGACTTTTATCGCGCAGTCTTGATTAATATATATTTTTTTTTTTGTCGCTGCCGCAGACAAGTTCTATGGGCAGAAAATAAAGTAATTGAATTCGTGCGACGCTCGGTTGGAAAGAAAAAAAAATTCTCCCGAGAGTCTCTTACACCGTCCTTTTCCGGAATAATTATACTCAGTTCAGCTTTATTTCTCGAATAACTCGAGTGCGCGTATGTGCAAAAAAAAATGAGTGTTCCCGTCGGCAACGCTTGCTCCGGGCAGGCGCGGGGCCGGCGAGAGTGCGGAAAAGAGTTCATACAACGAGAAATCCATAGCCAGCATCCACTCGAACTTCCGGCGTCGTTGCCGTCATCGCCCGCCCGAGCTCGCCATACCGCCCTCGTAATTCATGCATAAATTACCTTCGCGCACTGGGTTGGGGGATTTCGCTTGCCGACCGGCGCTCTACGCGGACTATAGAATTTTATTGTAATGTCCGAGCGAACCGGCCATCGGGAGCCTGGCCGATTCGGTAGATACTCTCATGGGAACTTTAATTACATTTCCATGGTTACTCTCCATATATGCTCGACCTGTATTTCACCTTTTTTTCAACATTCATAATGTCATTTGCTCATTCTACCGGTGTATTTTTGCAGCTCCCGTTGATAAATGAGCGTCATTTTGGTCTATCGTTTACAATTACCAGACAGATCGATCCCCGAACATTTATCGTTGACCGATTATACGATTATCACGTCAAGTCTTTGGGGATTCACTGACCCGTACAAACTAGCCGTTTTTGGCACTTTTACCTCTCACAGTCGATTTAAACCTGTGTGCTTATGATGCAAGTGAAAACTCGCCATGCCCATGTTTATTTGTTTTCAATAGCCAATTCGATTGCGGATAAATCGACGTAACAATTTGTTGTTCCCGCGAGTCTGACAATTACACGCAATTTCTACTTAATTCGTTCCCCCGTGTTCATCGTTGCATTGATTCGCGCAAAATCAATATTTTTTAGCTTCTCTGTAGTAAAATTGAAACGTCAGAGTGTCGGTAATCTCTCTGTAGAGATACCATGTCGATGCAATGAATTGTCTAACAATCGCACGCACTGGAAGTTAAGGCGGTTGGACCTCTTTTTGACTCATAGTTACCGGGTAGTAATTTACGCGTTGATCAACTTTTTTCCATCGCATTAATTCATCCCGGTTTTCGATCCACCATACAGAAGTTCAAACACTCGTTATTGATATATTTTACTATTCCATCATAGTTCTGTATAGTTTTTCGTACATAAAAAAAAAAAATTTACATGCGATCTATCGAGCGCACAGTCGCCTTGAACCGAAGTATTCACATTTGGCGAGATCCAAGTGCGCTCCCAGCAACTTTGTTTTTCCACTTCGACGATTTCGTTCGACAATATAAATCGGCGACTCTGACAGAATGGGGAGAGGAAAAAAAGCGATTGTTTCCTTACGCGGGATTGTCGAAGAATCGCCGTCAACGCCGTTTCCTTTTCCAATCTCATTTTCTACCCTTCGACGTCTATCCTGCGGGACAGTTCGACCGGGGCAGGTCCCGTGGGACTGTGCAAGCTCACTTGACACATGACTTACGCGAGTGTGTGTCCTGTGGATATCGAGGCCGGGCATCGAGGTTTATCCGGGATTGCGGTCGAGCTAACGCCAAATCGTGTCTCCTCGGCTATTATCAACCCTTATTCTGTACAGTTCCCCTTGTCCTGCACCATTCCTTTTTTCCGGAACACTCGACGACGTGCTCGAGGCATCTTTTACGGCTCCACTTACAGCCTTTTTTATTGTTGTAGTCACGACGACGACGGGGCACGTACGGCTATCCTTCTCTCGCTGAAAGGGTCACATAGAAATAAATGACTCTAGTTTGATGACCGGACTCGCGCGAAGACACGCGATAAGAATAGTAAATTCAACGAAATTGAAGAAGCTCGCGCAATCGAACGAAACTTGCAACTCCGATTCAATGTTATGTGAGAGAACCCGAACGACGAAAAACAAATCTCTCTTCTTTCTCACGGACGGTAGATACGGAAGCCTTTAATTTACGTTTCGCGTTTGCCAGGTGCCGAAACTTTTTTTTTTTAAGAAACTGGAGGACCATCAGTGCAGTGCTACGAGGGAGGCTGTGAAATGAACAAAAAAAAAGAAAGATAAGAAAACTTTTCTCGAACACTTGCGCGAGCTCGCTGGGGAGAATTTCCTGAATTCTTCTTTCCGCTTCGCGCGTACCCGAGGAATCACCCTTTGTCCGTTGCCGAGGGAGCTTGAAAAGGGCGAATAAAAAAATGAAAAAGTACGAAGCACCACAATGGGGTCCGATTTTCGAAGTCAAACCATGAATGGTCCATTGGTGCTCGGCCGGAATAATTTCGCGATGGCGTGAGGAAAATCGGCATCTCTCGACGGCACACGTGATTGTGTTCTGGCAGAACCACCGTCACGTTATTATCCATGCCTACACACAGTTGAAGTTTGAAAACCGTCCTGCAAAGCATTCAGCAAAGGTTGTGTCAGAGTTTGCCGAAGGTGGAAGCCTGTCGGCCCGTGGCTGGCATTGCTTAACATATGTTGAAAAGCCAAGTCCGTTCTGTGAATTTTTTTTTATGAAACTACCATGTTTGTATATTTATAATACTTTTTTAACCGACAGCGGTGGATGCGAGGTTGGCGCACGGCTCCGGTGGTCCCCCAAGTCAAGCTGATTCGTTCGCGGTCAGTACTTGGATGGGTGACCGCTCGGCTGAGCTAGCTGGCGCATAGACCGTTGAGCGGAGGGCGCTTTCTTCTTGGTGTTTCTGTACTTTACTCAAGTGCAAAAATACCGATGGATCCGCAGAATAGAGGAGAGCGGGGCAAAATGGGATAATATAAGGCAAAACGCGATATTCCAATAACTTTTAGATGGTGGCGGTGGTGGTGTGTGGGCCAAAACGGGGTTGAAAATCCGGATGTATCGTTAGGCCAAAATGGGGCATCCAAAAATTATTGGAAAATTGAATTTTGCCTCTACTGTCCCGTTTTGTCCCATGCTCCCATTTTGCCCCGCTCTTCCCTACGGCCGTCGATACCGGCACGGGTTTTCCGTAGTTTTCCGGATCCCCGGCAAATGCGGTACAATGTAGCTAAAGCTGCTCGCACACAAAACTACGTACGGAACACCGACGGGCAACGCCGTATCCACACACAGTCGTGATTGGCTGATGCTCGCGTATTGGTGTCCGATCTGGTCTGCTCGACTCGTCCGCTCGGAAAAGGCAAATGTTGTTTTATGTGCGAGTACCTTAAGTCCGCTACGGACGCATTGGAAGTTGGGTAGCTTAGTTGAGTGCGGGTAGGGAGTGCTAGCGGGAATGGGGATTCGATTCCGTAAAAACCCGAAAAGGTTTTGGATGGAAATGGAATAACAAATAACAATATTTATATAATACATTTTTTTTCTGTGCCATCAAAGAAATTACACTCTAAGACGAATCTACACATGTTTACATAATTTTACGGCTAAATCTTGTGGGTAACCGTACAGCCCGAAGTTGTCGGTCTGCTAAATTTCAGGTGTAGATTTGAAAGGTTAAAAAAAATACTAAAATTGAATCTAGACCATCCGTCCGATTCGCAGGCATACCGCAATCCTCTGCAACACGTTCGAATTCGAGGCCTTGATATAATAACTTGGGAGATGTTTCAATCTGAATATCGAACCGGCCAACGGCTGTACCGGAATCCCGGAGCGCCTCGCTCGCCTCAGAAAAGCAAATATTTCACTCCGCCCAAGGGGGCGCGCCCTAAGTTTCGGTTTACCGTGTCAGACGGGCCGGGCTAATATTAATCTAATACATTGCAGACTGAAAGCACCGCGAATGAGGTAAACGCCACAGTCCATCATTAATTAAAAACTTCGAAGCGTACCGGAAATTTTCGTTTTCAAGACTATGTATTTCATTGACTAACAGCTAATGGAGCGTGGTGAAAAAATTCTCAGTTTCTAAATACACATGAGAAAAAGAGGAAAAAATAGATATTTAATATTTCAATATATACATACAAAATTTTTAAATACTAACCGTCCATGTTAGGATAAAAGTGGTGAATAAGGTAAACGACCCAGTCACCATCTTCGAACGCAATTTATATTAATAATAAATACAGTTTTCGTTGAATACAACAACAAAATTGACGGCATGTTGCAAAGCGGATTTCACTCGTGATTTTTGCCGCAATGCATATATTTTTATAACATGTTTCATTTAACAATTTAATAGTGTGTGGTTGAACTCGCGTTATATGGTACTTCCGAGCCACGTTTGCAGGTCAGCGCGTTCTAACCGAAGCACATCGCGACTTCTCCGAATGCATTAATTTATTTGCAAGTTAAAAAAAAACATAAAAGTTATACCAACGGTGTCAGTACAACTAATATTATCAGTTGGATTGGTAATATATATATTTACATGAACTATGTCTGAAATTTCAAACACATGTGCGTTGCAATTGTTCAGAAAAATTTGTATTTTCAATGAAAATTTTTGTAAATTTTAGGGCAAAGATTTGTAATTTTAATATCTGGTATTTAAATTTTACGAAAAATTACATTACTATTCAATTAATGTAAGTATTGTAAACAAATTTCAAGTTACAGTACATTAAATTTACAATTTTTTTTTACCGTTAACATTAACACGGAAAATTACGTTCACTGCCCTAAAGATGACGGAAACTGAACCGCTCACCTTTATAGCCGCCAAGCTTCGAATCCAACCCCACCTGACTTCATCCAGAGTACGTTCCAGTGGGTGATAATTTCATTACCTTTCTCTTAAGTAAATTCTCGCGAGAGATGGACGTTCTAAGTAGTGGTACACTTTCGTTCTTCACTCGAAGGTGTCAACGACGAGAGCTTAGATATACATTTCGTCCCCGTCCGCGAGGCTTCTCCACGCTCTCCTCCGTTGACGTGTCGCTCGATCGTCGAGGCACTCCATTAAAAGTTCCGTCGCTTCCACCACTCAAACTCATCGCTCTTTCTCTCCGGCGAGCTAAACCGCCGGTATGCGATCACAAGCCTCTGGCTACATCCTCACTTCCGGCCTCGTACTTCCGTTGACGCTGAGCTCGCTCGCTCGTCGATCGTCGAGTCACAATATCCACGACTCGTGCAAGAAATACAGAATACAGTCGCAGCATCATTACGGTCGAATTTCCCCAGCTTCGACGGACATTGAGGTCGAAATTTCTGGTCTAAATTCCAACGGGAATAGAAAACAAAAAAATAGCAGCTGAAAACGAAGTTCCACCATCGTCGTATGTTGCACAATAGGGACGATATAGGTGTTGTGTGAGGTACGGCAAAGAATGAGAGAAGCAAAGGAAAACCGAGTGGGCGCGAAAGGATTGCTGGGCGAGCTAGCGAGACCTTTCCCACTCCCGGAGACGTTTCCCAACATCGTTTCATTCTACCAAGCATTTCGTGGACGCAGGAACGAGTTGCGGGTTGCAGGAGAGCGAGAAGAAAAAAGAAAAAGGCATCGAAAAATTTTTCCGTGGGTCAGCTGGCAAAACGCCTTCGGCTTTCCACACCAGAAATAGAGGAGTACAGAACTCGTCCAATACGTTCCTGCACGTAACTGGCTCAACTCAAGAATCGTGAGAAATAATGTTTGGGTGTAAAGAATAGAATTTCCACGTGTACTCTTATTGTTGTAAGGGTCAGTCGGTAATGTTGTTTTTCCACGAGCTGTGGGTTCTCCAGAAGTCCACTTCCGGTTTGCGCTGACGGTTACGGCAGAGAGGAAGAACAATAAAGGGCTTCGAGGGGATCGAGCTTTTCAAGAAACTCGATGGACCATTCCCAGGCATTCCCGAATGTGGCTTTTAGCGTTAGTTTGCAATTCGATGTCCCGGATAGAATTACTGTGGTCTAATTTCAACGACGACAAGGAAATTTAATGCGTAATCGAACTGATCGAGCGATAGGCGGATTGGTGAGCTTTATATCGGGACAGGATTGCCTTATCGTACTTCAGTGCTCGTGTTCTCTCATTTTTGTAAAGGTCAGTCGGTAATGTTGTTTTTCCAAGAGCTGTGGGTTCTCCGGAAGTCCACTTCCGGTTTGCGCTGACGGTTACGGCAGAGAGGAAGAACAATAAAGGGCTTCGTGGGGATCGATCTTTCCGAGAAACTCGATGGAGCATTCCCTGGCATTTCCGAATGTGGCTTTTAACGGTAGTTTGGAATTCGATGTCCCGGATAGAATTACTTTGGTCTAATTTCAACGGCGACAAGGAAATTTAACGCGTAATCGAAATGATCGAGCGATAGGCGAATTGGCGAGCTTTGTATCGGGCCAGGATCGCCTTATCGGCGATCTCGTCGACGGGTTAATTCAGCAAGACGATCTCACCCAGATCACGGCCAATCGAGATAGAAGTGGAGGGTGGAGATTCGGTGCGCATAGTTGAGAAGACGAGATGGGGTTGTAATGAAGGAAGTTTCGATGAGGGCAACGCCAGCAGCAACGAATGATTTGCAAGTTGATCGCGATTTAACTTTCAAATGATTCTCGCCCTGGTACGACGCCTCGTTCTCCCTCTCTCCCTCTCTTAGTCCTTTTGCTTTCGCAATCGCGCTTTTTCTTCTTCTTTCCTCCTTACGCGTCAGTTTCATCTAAGATTCCCTTTGAAGGATGGAAGTACTACACTGCAGAACAAATTCTGCTTGAAAATTTTACACGCAGTACATAATGGATTTATATGCATAAACCGATAAATTAAATTTTAGTATAGAAGCTTGAGTGAAATTTAATCCCCGGTATATTAAATCGTACCTCAATTTATTGAAATAAAATTTAATAACACCGGTTTATGACAATACTTCGTCTCTTTGCTGATGTCTCTCAAACAAAAAAATTATTTTCATTCTCGTTTTTTTTTTTAATCCTGCACCTCATGTATCATTTTGTCTGCCTTCTAACTTATTGAGTGGGGTAGATGTCGACCCCACGCGTTACATCTACGCACAAGGGTCCTATGAGCAGTAAATAGAGTTTTTCGCACATGGCTCTCTTCGTTCTCTAGTAATGAAGAGAATGGCGTGCGACAAATTTGACCCTATTAAAGTTTTGGGTCTGAAAATCACACTTAAAGCCCAAAACGTAAGTAAAACTGGCAGAAAACGCACTTTTTGAATATCGTCGCGTGATTTTCTACCTCATACATGAGCTCCACGGTTAATAATTTCTTTAAGACTTCCCAAGTTACTCGAGCTGCAGGAAAAATTTGACTATGACTTCTTCACGCATATTTATGACAGAGTGAATTTTCAGGGATTCCAACATTACATCTATAACTCACTTATGACTGCACTACAACCCTGTGCACTAATGTATGGCGCACATAAAGCGAGATGCAGGACTGTGCGACTGGTCTATGCATAAGAATGAGCTTGGGCTGCCGGTTAATACAGCTGACAGCTGTCAGGCCCAGAGGTAAAACGATGAACGACGAGTTTTCCCACCCTCGACACGCTCGTTTGACGTACACCCTATCCATCCACCGGCTGAGAACACCCTCAGCCCACGGAAATTACAAACTTCCTCGTTCCCGCTCGATTCCCTGTGTAGGTCTTTTCATTGCCTCGTTAGCTATTCACAAAAAAAAAGACTCGTACCTTTCTTGCACCGACACTGCCGACCTGCTTCTTCTTCCATCGCGTTTCGTTCCACTTCTCGCCTATCATTTGGGTCAACTCGTGACACCGTTCGCAATAAAGACGGTGCCACTTGTTTGTGAGAAGACGAGCAATTGAAATTAGCACTCAATAATAGCGTTATTGTAGGAATCTCTTTACCGACGATTAATACTAATTAAGACCGAAAGTTTGAGCTTCCTTTTCACGAACCAAAGCTAATCGTGCCTGATTCGTATATTGTCGCCCAGTTAGGTATGACATTTGGCTCTTAAGGTGAAGTGAAAGTCACATGACAGAGCCAGGAATGTGAGAGAAGGAGGTGACCTCAAAATTGCCCAAATATTAAAATTAAGAAAAAACTGATACTTTAAAGAGCTAATAATTATCATTTACTTGACTGTCAATTGTTGATTTTAAGAACAAAAACATTATGATGATTCATTTTAATAGTACGATAAAAAAAATATATATACAAGTACATAATCATACCGTGTAATCATTATCCGAATGGCAGTAATGCCTCACCAATAATATCCGAAGTGGCTTGTACAGAATTTGATTATGAGAAACTCACAAGTGAGCAATAGCGTGAACGGTAGCGCGTTAGGTAATAGCGATAGGTACGTCCGAATAAGGCATTCGCTGAAGGCATTCGCTTCAGAAGACCCATTTTCATAGAGAATACGTAAAACCAGGACCTTTCTCGAAATTTTCATTTTTGTCAAAAAATCGAAAGGGTACCCCCTTTCGATTTTTCTACTTTCAAAATGGCAAAAATTTTTTTTTCGAGATATCGAATTTCTGCCACCGGCATTCGCTTCAGAAGACCCATTTTCATAGAGAATACGTAAAACCAGGACCTTTCTCGAAATTTTAAAAATTGACCATTTTCAGGGTAGGAAATCCTATGTTAAATTTTGCGAAACGGCACTTTTTCTCAAAAAATTTCGAGATATCGAATTAAAACCGCCGCCATTGGTTTCAAGTCGCATATTTCCCAACCGATATCATTAACGAAAAAATTCTAAAAAATTTTGTTTGAAAAAATTCATTTTTGTCAAAAAATCTAAAGGGTACCCCCTTTCGATTTTTCTACTTTGAAAATGGCGAAATTTTTTTTTCGAGATATCGAATTTCTGCCACCGGCATTCGCTTCAGAAGACCCATTTTCATAGAGAATACGTAAAACCAGGACCTTTCTCGAAATTTTCATTTTTGTCAAAAAATCTAAAGGGTACCCCCTTTCGATTTTTCTACTTTGAAAATGGCGAAATTTTTTTTTCGAGATATCGAATTTCTGCCACCGGCATTCGCTTCAGAAGACCCATTTTCATAGAGAATACGTAAAACCAGGACCTTTCTCGAAATTTTAAAAATTGACCATTTTCAAGGTAGGAAATCCTATGTTAAATTTTGCGAAACGGCACTTTTTTTCAAAAAATTTCGAGATATCGAATTAAAACCGCCGCCATTGGTTTCAAGTCGCATATTTCCCAACCGATTTCATTAACGAAAAAATTCTAAAAAAATTTTTTTGAAAAAATTCATTTTTGTCAAAAAATCGAAAGGGTACCCCCTTTCGATTTTTCTACTTTCAAAATGGCGAAATTTTTTTTTTTCGAGATATCGAATTTCTGCCACCGGCATTCGCTTCAGAAGACCCATTTTCATAGGGGATACGTAAAACCAGGACCTTTTTCGAAATTTTAAAAATTGACCATTTTCAGGGTAGGAAATCCTATGTTAAATTTTGCGAAACGGCACTTTTTTTCAAAAAATTTCGAGATATCGAATTAAAACCTCCGCCATTGGTTTCAAGTCGCATATTTCCCAAGCGATTTCATTCACGAAAAAATTCTAAAAAAAATTTTTATTCAAGCATTTTTTTCATGTATTTTTAAGCACTTACATCAGCAGAGCGCAGCTTACTTCGGAACGGTTTGAGAATTATGATCGCGAAAAGCAATACCTGTCTTTACCTTCTGGCGCGCGTTTCCGTGTCGAATATTGGGTTCGAAATTGAATAAATGGCAGTCGTGTTAACCGGGGAATAATGTATCGGATAAAAAGCATTGGAACAAGAGGTGATGGTCCCCAGCTGCAGACACATGCAGCAGCCAATCGACGAACGAATAAAACGGCACAGTGAAAATATCGAACTTTTTACATCTGATAATTTATTTCATTTTTTAAATGGAAAAGAACTTGATAAATCATCCATTTAGCCATGAATCCATAATACGCACATCGACAGTTTCACAGCGTATTTTTTTTCCAATTTATTATGCAATATCCTTACCGGCTGCTTTCACGGATTGCCAGGTCGAAATTTATCCGAGATCGTCCGCTTTTAAAACTATACGACGCCGTGGGAACTTCACTATACAAACCGCGAAGACGCGCCGGGCACGACGGAGCTCTTGATAACTTATTCAAACTTTCCTGGTCTTATCAATCGTTGCGAAAAGTTTGCAGTGAGCCGGAGAGTCGTCGAGAGCGTCGCAGTTATATATCTCGATGGATTTCTCATTATTGCGATTTGTCATGGTGCGCGCTTATTTTCTTTTTTGTAACTCGACTCTCGGGCCCAAGTCGGGCACGGATGGAGGGTAAGTATACAACAGCGCGCGCAGCGTGGGGTGGTAGCCTCTTCAAAGGTTTCATCGCGAAAGCGTTGCGACGTGAAAAGGTGAAAGAGAATCCGCGAAGAGTCGAGGGATCCGGGGAGCGAGGAAGAACAAGACCCGACGTTTGCGTGAACCTTCGAGATTCTCCAGGGTATCCCGCGTAGAGTTGAGTTCTTCGCGAGCAATTCCCGCGGTTCACGTTGAAGCTATAAATTCAAAAGCTTCAGCGTCGACTCCGCGTATAGAGGGAGCTCGAGGGCCGGGGGTGCAGAGAAAAAAAGCGAAGGAGGAACATACGATCCGCAAGAAATTCTGGAGTGCGCCCCGGCCTCGCGGATCGAATATTCCGTCAAGAGATTTTATTCATATGAGATATTCAAAATCTGCGAAGTAGGCGCCGCACACTGGCTGCTATGAGAATAGGGCCATTCTTCTTCCGGCTGCGTAAACCTAACGATTTATCGGCGATTCGCGACGCGCGCAAGAATGTCACGGAATGCCGAGAAAGGAGAGACGAGAAATTCTGATTCACCATATTTTACCGATAGGAAAATATATATATATATTTTATCTTAGAACCACATCATTTTGCCGAAACTACAATGGGTCGAATGGTCGCATGGCCGAAAATCATGGGTCCGAGCGCACTTTGTCCGAATAGTCAAACTTCCGAAACTTAATTTTTCCGAATTGTCAAAGTTTGGTAACTTTATAATTCCTAATAGTAGTTGACCGAAAGTTATTCCTCTAAATCGTAATTTAACCGTACGTCATTTTTCCTAATAATAATTTCGCCGAACGTCGTTTTCCCGAATCGTTAAATTTTCAAACGTCAAGTTGCCGATCGTTATTTATCCAAATCGTCATTAGTCCGAATCGCCACCAATCAAATCACGAAACTAAACAATATGACTAGTCTCGTTTAGTCTAGTGAACATGAATCGCAGAAATTCAGTACGAATCGATACGTCTAAATGACTTTTCAGGTAAATACTATTCAGACGAATGAAGATTCGAAGTTAGGTTATTTAACGTCTGGAAAATAATGACGTTCGGTTGAATGACGATTCGTAGGAATGCAGTTCCTAAAACTACTATTATCAAAGAATAACGTTTGCTGAAATGAAGATTCAAAATAATAAAGTTTCTAAACTTTGACTAATCGGATGAAGCGCGTTCGGATGATTTTGGGCCATACGACGATTCGGCCTATTATATCGCTATTATATTCGACCTATTTCAAATCCCAGACTCTTCACGACGGCAATTACTGCCCGAATCATTCCAACTGCCACTCCAAGTAAAATTTTATACTTCCAACACAAGCCATAACTTATCTCGCGCATCGCCAAGAGAATTTCTATCTCGAGTAAAAAAAAAAACAAAAAAACAATAAAAGAATGTCCCCGCCGAGAGTCGTAGCTCTGTTGGTTTTTCTGCGTCGTTTCGCGTTCCCCTCCCCGCGGAGACGGGAAACTTTTAGAAGAACAAAAATCGTGGATGGAAGGTCCGTCGCTAAGTTCGACGTCGCTGTTTGCGGGAGGGGTTTACTTGGCGAGTCGAGGGAGGTTGGGGGGGGGGGCGGCTCGGAGGATGTAGGACCCTGGGGCAGCTCCGGTCGTGGGTGCAGGGTGCAGCGAAGGGAGAAGGAGGCTGCAGGATGCCGTGTGACACATTAATCAGAGGCGGCATCGACCCGACGCCCCTACCGTCTCTCGGTACACCAGAGCGGTACCCCAGCGAGCGAGCCGTAGGAAAACCCCACCGAGCTCGGTGCGCGCGTTTTCCACCCTCCGAGAGCGCGAAAACGCGGCGCATTCACCAGTGCCACCCCCGGTCGGGCTCTTCGTGTGCGCGTCGCTCGCACACCGCTGCGCTCCGCCCTCCTCTCCATGCCCGATGTCGCTCCGTGTCGCTGCTTCCATTGCAACTGCGATCCTGCCTTCCTTCCTTCGGGAATTGGGCCAACGGGCTGGCTGGCTCGCACCACCGAGACGCATACATACAACATGAGAGCGGGACGGAAGGATGTGGATGTTTCGGGCTCGTCCACCACTGGGGAAAGGACTTCACCGCTGACGATATACTGGAGAAACTTCTTTCCGACAAACCTCCTCCGAGTCCTAGGTGCACTTCCCTGTCCCAGGAATAACGACTATTCATCATCCTCGCCACGTGAATGGCATTGTTTGTTGTTATTTCTCTACTTTCCTCGCTGCACCACGGGATTCGATGCGCGGTGGGGAAACTCACATTCGCGCGAGGAAAGGAGTAAAACGGTCAGAGGTGGAAACTGCGGGTGGGATGCGACCGAGGAGGTCGACTTGGGACGATAAATATACGTTAAGCCTTTGACGGTTCGGACGGATGGAGTTCCTCTCGTAAGCTGTATGGTCTGCGAACTGTGCAGCAACGCACACAGCAAAATAATTTATTTGACGGTCACCGTTTATTTGGCTTAAGTAAAACATTTATTTCATTTAAATGGATATGTATTTCAATTAAGTAAATAGTCACTTGCATGAAATAAATATTTATTTAAATCAAATAAATATTTTACTTAAACCAAATAAACGATGGCCGTCAAATAATTTTTTTTCTCGATGCGGCTTGTATGAATCATTATTTGAGATGTTTTCTTTTCTTTTTTTAAGGTTTTTGTGGGAACTGGTATTTATATGAAATTTAGGATACATGTGCCGTAGGGGAGAGAACGGGGAAACGTGGAAGGTTTTTGCCCCGCGGTTACGTACCTTTTTATACGGGAGAACGTTTTCCTGATATCTGAATACCTCGAGAAATTACGTTACCAAGTTTCATACATTTTTATGTTCACCTTCCATTTTTCACGTTAAAGAGTTAAGCGTCACTGGGATTCCTCGTGGAACACCATGAAATAGTAGAGACGATTTTGATGCCCTATCTAATTGACCATAAACTTTTACGGTGGCGAACAATTTCCTCTGGGTCCGAGAATTTTCGTCGTCAAGTTTCTTCCATTTTTTTTTTTTTTTAAGCACGTAGTCCATTTTTCCCCGTTGAAGAGTTGAGAGTCACCGAGCGGAATACCCTGAAAAAGGAGGAACGATTTAGAAGCTCGAGGTATGTTCTCTGGAGCGTCTGCATCCGCGTCCCCTCCGAGCGCTCGGAGACCTGACGCTAAAATAATCGACGTTATAAATTACCGGGAAGAATTTGCATCTCTCGTAAACGCCCACCGCAGACGTTCACCGTTCGTGTGTGTCAAAGGGCTGTGCCCGTGAGATTTCACAATTTATCTTGCCCCTCTTAAGAATTATTAATGGAGTCGAATGATCATTCGAACAGACGACGCTTACCTTACTCGTTCACCGATTTAAAGCGTTTGTTTGTTCTTTTTTTTTGCTAAATGTTGTCTCAATTTGATTCATTGCAGCATATGCGTCACCGTCGTTGTCCTCAACGTCCACTTCCGCTCGCCGCAGACCCACAAAATGGCACCTTGGGTGAAAAGGGTCTTCATACATATTCTGCCGAGACTCTTGGTCATGCGGAGGCCTCAATACAAATTTGAGACGAATCGGTGAGTGGCTCGATCGAATCTAGCTGCACGGAGAAAAGATAATTAGTAACCACAACCGACTGCATGATTACATGCGCTCTTGGCCATTCATTCGGCGGGCCAAGAAATGAGTTGGTTGTCAAACAACTAATCCGTTGAACCAAGGATTTAAATTTTTCTCAAACAATTAATTTGTAGAAAAAATATATTCATTAAATTTGTCTTCTTATCAATTGTGAAATTTATTCCGACAGCTACACCTCCGGCAGGGTGCTCATGAGGACTGTGAGGGGTAAAGAAAAAACGTGCTACTACCCTTACAATCCATCGAACCAGGAGGAAAACGAGGAACACCTAACTCCAAAGAGGTTTCACAGTCGAGTGCCCTCGAAGGAGGACCTCTCGCCTTCGAGGTAACAATATCCTCTGTCATTATTACCCCAGAGTCTCTTTTGCCTTTTCGTTGCTACCTTCCCGTCCCTTAAGAACTCGTACACTCTTCTTCGGATCAAAGAGGAACTTTACCCCCGACGGTGAATGCAATTAATAATTAGACTTCTAATTGCACCCTTTCGATTTATGAGAAATGGCGCCTCTCTTATTTTCTTTATTCTCGTTCTTTGATCTCTGCCAGTCTAACGGACGGCGCGAGATTCGGAGGAAGTTGTCTTATACACGGGCCACCTCTGCCAACCCTGCCTTTGCACCCGGAGTGCGACGACCTCAACGGCGCCGCTGCGATTGAGGAAGTCAAGAGTCCGGTTCTTCGTACACCGCCGGCTTTTTCGCACTCAAACTGCCCGCCCGAAGTTCACAGATCGTGCATATGCGTGAGATTCATTGCCGAACACACGAAGATGCTCGAGGATTCTACCAAAGTAAGAATCTTCCATTTTTTAATATTTAAAGAATTTTTTTACATCAATTAATTTAAATATTATTTTTATTAAGGGCTTACGCCACACTCAATGGGAAAAAACCCACGCATATATCATGGTTTTTTTTCTCTGTTAACATACGCTTTATCGATTTAATTTTTTAAGAGTGGGAGGAGGATATATTAAAGAACATTTAGGCATTTTTTCCATTCAACTTTCTTCTTATTATGTATTTTTTTTAATCGGTAATCGTAAAACAATTTTTTTTTTAATTCCTTTGCAGTGTCCTTGATTTCGACTTGTCATCTTATCGGAAACAAAAAATATTTATTGGCTCTTAACAAATGATATATAACGCGGTCCTTGACGAGGGGGAAAAATTAATAACAAAAATGGCAAAATAGCGGCCATTTGAAAAAAGAAAGTCGATGTTTACCCATTTTTCAGATGGCAGGGAAACCGATCTTGAAAATCACGTTTTGGGAAAACCGCGTTCAAAGTTCGGCCGCGCCACTGCTCGAGCGCCCGCCACTTTCCACGTGACGGTCTCTTACTTTTGTAATTCGTTGAATTAGAACGAAAAAATTTAACACAATATTCTTGACACTATGAACTATTAGAAGAAAAAAAATCAAAATTTTACTCTGCCGTGAGGCTTTAACCCTTTGAAGCATAGTGCATCACAGGTGACACACCTCTTTGAATTCAGAAAAGATGCATAATAACCAATCGATGTACTTGAAACTTTTTTACATCCTTGTAACAAAAAAAGTATTTTTAAAAAATTATTTACATCCCGCAAACCGGCTATTAAGCCGGTACTATTAAATATGAGTTTATGTATGCATTTCGATGAATTTTTGTTATTTTCAACTTTCAGGTGAAAGAAGATTGGAAATACGTCGCAATGGTACTGGACAGGTTATTTCTGTGGATATTTACTCTGGCCGTGCTAGTGGGTACGGCGGGTATAATCCTTCAAGCTCCAACCTTGTATGACGACAGAGTTCCTATCGACAAGAAGTTCAGCGAATTCGCGACCACCACGGTAGTCCGATGTCCGCCCCAGTAGTCTCCGCCCGAGCCCTGCACCGTAGAAAAAGACTAACCCTAGGAATCCTTCCCTAGGTGTGTGTCCCAAACCCCCCTGCCCACCCTCTCCGAGTCAGTGAGCATGATAAAATATAACATCTTTCCCCCCCAATGAGCGAAATTACGGTAAAAGGGCTCTGAATTGTCAGAAACAATTTTAAAAAATACACAAGAAGGAAAAAAATCTCGCAACGAGATAACATCATGACATTGTCATGATATGAGAAATAAAATAACGCTTATTTTCAATCGATCGAACCGATTAATGGTCGACCGATACGTTTGTTTCACCGGGTATGGCGATTTATTTTTTATCGCGCGTTAAATTGTACGAAAAAATGCGAAGGGAATACGATGAGAACGTAAAAAAAAAATTATAAGAAAACCATGATGAAGGTATACCTAAATAGTCCGTGCTCAAGTACTCGTAACGAAGCTGCCACTACTTAAATTCGGTAACTTAACAATTAAAGACAGCAATTAATTAACGGTACTGTAAAATAATTTATTCAAAAGAGACGAAGACAAAAAAATGACGAAAACGAAGAAGAAATCCCTAAGCGAGAAAGGCCGAGGCTCGACGACCGACGGACATATTTCCGAAGTCTTCGATCGATCCGTGATTAACGCCCGAAAATATCCGCGGACATCGAGCACTCACCGATCCAACACAGACGATATATATATATATTATACATAAAAGTACATATAATAAATTATATACGTATGTTTTATATACCCGGTACCCAGCCACAACAACAACAACAAAAGAAAATATACATAATATAAATATTAGTTATCACAGAATAGATAAATAATAATAACTATTATGATGATATATAGATAATATTAATAATTGTTCCACACAAGGATTAAATTTAATCACGTGACCTTAAGAAATATATATATATTTATATGTATATATATCTTTATATATATATGTATAAATATGAAATTCATTTGCACATTTTACCGACGCAATCGTTTCATAGGCGTAAAATTGATACCAATGAAACGATCGTTCGTAGAGTTGGTCTTTCGAATTTGTCCTGCATGCGTGAAGAGTGGGTATTCAACAAAAACATCTCTTCCTATCTCTAACGTATATATTAAAGTATACTTCTATCTCTTCTTCTTACTCTTGTTATCGCAAAGCGATTCAATAAACTTATACTTGACAGGTTCACTGCCAAATAGACAATATGAGTTTGACGAAAAGTTTCCCTCTCGTTCGTGTTACTCCAAAGACTGTAAACTAGCAACCATCGAAATTCGAACATCTGCTTCCTCGGATAGTCTTCTTTCCGTTGGCCTTTTTATTTGCGACGTTCGAGCGTGAGGATTTCTTTTTAGATACCCTTTATGAGCCGAAGTCGTTTGCTCTTCCACGACACCAATGTTAAATCAGCAAACTTTGTTCGTTCAAACTCTTGCGCGTAAAATAGTTTGCTGTCACTACCATGTTGAAAATCTATTATACATTTTTTGAAAATCATTGAGATAGGCCAATGTTACGTTGCAAAGCTAAATGTATGTTGATTTCACGTTTTCTGTATCTTCACCCGCAGCAGTGAGCCTATCGAAGCCTGCTAATATCCGATCAAATTTGAATCATCGAATGCGACAAATAAATTAAACGGAAATAGTTAAATAGTTGTAAATATATATAAACAAAACAGTGGTTAAAAAAAGTGCGGTAGAGCGACAAAGTGAGAACGAAGGATGTTACAGTAAGAGAGCGGTGAGACGAATTCGAAGGACCTCTCGATTATCCTAGCACTTATTCGCCTGAGATCGATGTATTTTGTAAAACAAAAAACAAATTGACGAAAAAAAATTCTCCGATATCGGGTTATATAAATAACGTTAAGCGACAGTAGGATAAGGTGAAGTAAAGCATACGAATTCTAAAGCTGATAGTTGTAGGAAGTTGAACAAACGAAAAATGTTGTTCAATTTACTGTAGTCCGTAGTCGATGTCACTGTCAGTCGTCTACGTTAATATTTTTCTAGCTAGACAAAACACACCCACACACACACACATACAGATTGTACTATAATTAACCATTATTGTACTTCACGACATGTACACTATTATTGCACACTTTAACGACCCCGGCCGGTGAAGAAATACAAAGAGCGCGAAGAGCACCTCTGGATTGCGAAGTTTATTTTGTAACGTGCGAATCAGATTATTCGATGACAATATAGTTCGATCTTTAATTTCAATTGCATTCAACGCGGATTATATAATTCGCGTATAGCTTTATTACAATCATTGTAAAAAAAAAAGAAATCTTAGATGAGTGCCTTCACGCTCAGCAGAGCGTCAGCGAGAAGATCAATTTATCGCCGGTAACTCTTATGGGGAATCCCCTTCCGAGACCCTACCTCGTCTGTTTATTTCGCGCCAAGATTGACTTTTCGAAACAATCGATTCGTGCTCTCAAAGTCTATTACGGTTCTCATGGCTAATATTATTCAAATCTTTTCAATGGCGATTAAACATTTTCGCAGAAACACACCACAAACATACAAACACATACATACACACACACAGACGTGATTAAATCCTACGGGCAAAAGAATCGTGTATGATAGTTGTGATGTATCGTAGCTGTGAATAGACGCGATGGATAATAACGTGATGGGTTGTAAATAATGTAGTTAACGTATAAATATAAGATAATATTAATAATAGCTATAGGATAATATTGTGAAGATCCTATCGTCACCAACTGCCAATGAAAAAAAAACCATCAAAAAATGTTTGTAGAAAGAAAAAATGTGTTAGAGTCGTTGCAATTGACCGTTCTTGTTTCTCCAGTCGAACGAAAAGAAAAGTTTGAGTTCGGATTCGAACAGGTTTTTTATAACGCTAAAAATACACTCCGCGGATGGAAAAGAAAAAAACATACACATATGTCCAGATGGCCGAAGAGAAGAGAATTTTGAGATAACGTGTGTGACGTGCCTTTGGCGCATGCACGATAGAGGATATAAGCGCGCGAACGGCATACGGATTACGATAATTGTCCAAAAGATATATATTTCGTATTTTTCTTCCGGGCTTGGTATAAAACTCCTCTATCCTCGAAGACAACGCATTAGTGATAATCCTTGCGATATATAATTCGGTAAAATGAATTTTGCATTTGACAAGGACAGAAAAATTATAATAATTGAAGATAAAAACGCACATCATTTTTGTATAACTTAGCGCACAAGTAAGAATGAAAAAAGAACAAAGACATCAACGACAAAAAAACGACGATCGTGAAGATCGACTGGATCGTCGTTTCGCATAGATAAAACCTGAAGTACAGCACCTGAAGAAAAGAAAAAAAAATTAATGCACTTGTCGATAGTGTTTTAGCGTGAATTATTTGTTTAAGCTGTAAATAAATTGTATATAAATCGGAAAGAGTTATCGGAGTGATGAAAAAGGGAAGTAAATGGATAATGGGATTGTTGTTGGAATTTTGTACAGTTGCAACCGAGAACACCTTGTCAGTGAAATACAAAGAGTCCAAGGAGCTTCGGAAATTCCTTCGTTTAATAGAGAAAAAAAAGATGAAGAAATGTTGAACGTTAATATTTCTACATTGTGTTCATAGAGATCGAGATTTATCGGCTCCCTGATTAGTTGGTACACCTAACCTACTGCTATGCCGAGAGATCATTATAGATCTTCTTTTTTACTTTACGCTCATTTTTGCATAAAGATGATTTTTAAAAAATTATTGATTCGTTCTTCCGGTGGGCATCCCCATCCAAAGTAGTGACTAATTACGTCTCCAATAGAAGCGACGCAACGCACACAGAATAAACGACGATGTTTCCACGTTGTCAGGAGGCCGTGGCCCCAACCCCGCAATCGGCTAACGAGTCGCTCTCGAAGAGACACTGATCCGATTATCGTAAATATACTTTAGAAAGTGACATTAGCAAAGTTGGTCCATAAAGATCGAAAAGTTCATTCCGCGAACCGACCGATAAATAAGGAAGGAAGATTGTTAAGCGACGAACGTTAATAAACGGCTTGACATCCGTTGAGCGACGCAAGTCCAAAGCCACTTTGAAGTTTAGCGACACAGGTAGTTTATTTATCGAGATAAAATGGTATTGATAACGATAATAATGAATTATTATAACAATACTTAATAATAATAAACGAGCGGGAGGAATAAGAAGAAAAAAACGGAATAATATAGATGTATCATTTTGAAATGATGGAAGAGGAAGAGATTAATGAAGTTAACGAATACTTAAATAAGTAATGAATATTATTAACGTTTAGGTACAGTTATTATGTATATCGTAAAAATTTGTTAAATATGTACTTATTATAAAAAAAAGAAACTGTCGTTCTAATGGGGTAATGACGAGATTACTTGTTGCTTGGTTTTTGTAATCATGCTTGAAAAGAAGCATACGAAGAATAAAACTTGTTGTCGTAGAAAACTACTTTTTTTCTGCAGCTATTGCAAAAAAAACACCTTGGCGAGTTTGTTCGTTATCATAGAGATTTATGTCAATGTGGTTTGACATCGAGAGGATGAAATCGCAAACGCAGCCTCATTATTTGCGTTCTTCTTTTATTTTTTTGTAAAATTTGAATCGATTGTATCATGATAAAAAAAAATGGCTAATTCAACTAATACTAAAATGATGTCCTATTGACTATAGTTGTTTCAAACTCGCCAAGCGATCTCTGTAAGAATGAGACCGAAGCATTGGCTTTAGCTTCCAAAAGTGCAGTTGTATAACCCACTTTCTTCAGACTGTTGTAATTCTTGTCCCGAAAGCTCTGAAACTAAAATATTTCCAGGAGTTATTTACGTCGTTCTACCTCGATCAAAAGCGAATGAAAAGAAAAGAAGAACAAAAAAAGTAAACTCACGTCTTCAATGTCTTTCTCGCCGGTAAAGCCTGTTGACGAGGCATCGAGAAAAGCGCTCGCGATTTTGCAGGACTTGGTATATCTGTCGGTGTAAAAATGTTGAACTCAACTTTTCAAGAGGAAAATCCACTCGATGACAAAAAATAAATTGATAAAATCGACTAAATTACCTCTTGGTAATATTTTTCCAATTTCCCTCAACGAACTGCAGCGCGGTCTGCGCGGCAGCTGGATGATCCGAAAAACTTTCGAGTATAACAAGGGCGTCTTTTTCCTCAAAGCTCGTACTGTACACAATAGCGTTGAGAACCCTGAAGCAGAAAGAAAACATCGCACCGTTATCTCAATAGTTTTTCCACTTTCTTTCTCCTCGTTTTCACAACCGGAAATTGCAATCGATCTCCAATATCGGCGAGAGAGAGAGAGAGAGAGAGAGAGAGAGAGAGAGAGAGAGAGAGAGAGAGAGAGAGAGAGAGAGAGAGGGCTCCAGAGCGAGAGCGATATCGGGAAAGAGGGAGCGGGAGATCTGCACTGTACACTCTGTGTGTAGAAGAAGGACTTTAAACTCACGCTTGCAGCATCGACGGCACTTGGAAGCATGCCAGCGAGGATAGCAGCGAATTTCTTTCTTCCCTGTTCGTTACGTTTGTAAACTTCTGCTGCCACCATTGCCAGCCGAGTTCGTGCTCCAATTTTGCAAAAGCGCACAAAAGATTCTTGTGAAGGTAAGACGGCACGCTGATAAAAAGAAGATATGTCAGACCGAGACAAAGTCGTCTAAGACAAATCGGGGAATGAAAAAAAAAGATTCATCAAATTCGTCGTACTCATTTTTAATCGGTAAACCCGTCGAGTTCTCGTAACCGGCGTAACTTTTCTTAGCCCATGCGTAGTAGTCGGGGTAATTGAAGGTACACGCCAATTGATGAGAGATCAACGTCAGACGCGTACCTTCGTCGATTTTCGATCCAACTTGAGTGTAGAGATCCGATAGGAACTTCGCCATGAATTCCTTAAACAGTCATCGATAATTACTCAATAATTCATTAATTATAAATTCGCATAACGGTTTCGCACAAATTACTTGATAACTGGGATAAACTGGGCTGTCGTAGAGTGCAAGATTCAACTTGACAGCGTGATGGAAGAGATACGTCCAGGGTTCCGGTTCCTTCTCGTTTCCTGGCATGTACCCGATCACATCGAAAACCATCGAATAAGGTAACTGTCCGACGAAGCCAAGACTGAAGACATCATCGACCAGCGAAGCTCTCGTTTCCGGTGAGAATATTGTATGATCGTTTCGAAGAGCTTCGGCTAGCAACTTCCAATTGTCTTCGTCATAATTGACTCGAAAATAGCCTGCGTTTCGACATCATTCATATTTTATATATATATATATATATAAATATATATGTTGACTCGTGAAGATAGAAATCATTTACCGGATTTCGTTGGATTGAAGACGACCCACGATTTATCACCCGGTAGGCTTACGTTGTCGAGATTAGTATCGACTTCTTGTTTTATCCACGTCCAAGAAATCTGACTTCCGTTTCCGTTCGTTAACCAGCTTACTGGGATGTGCCACAGTTGTTGGCTCGCTGACGATGGCGTATCGTAACTGAAACGAGCCTGTGAAATTCTCAGAAATTATCTTTCATCTCCGATGTCCCAGCATCAATCGACAAAAAAAATTCTAAACGCGCGCATTTGGGGTGAAATGAAGAAAACAATTATTGTTTAATTAATTACTCGTCTTTGCCGAAGCGACGGCAGATAAGTTTGCAACTTCGTGTCGATGCGGTGAATTTTACTGCCCATAAAGATTTATATCTTCAAGATTCGTGTCTCGGCGGGCCGCAAATGTCTGCGACATCTCGAGGCAAAGTTAAAGATATCCATGCTGTGTCTCACGTACCATCTCGACAAGGAACGTTAAAGTCTTATCGCCAACTGCAGATACGGGCGTAGGTACGTGCAAGATTCACGTACATATAGCTTCAGTCCGATAACAAAGCTTTAATAGTATACTAGCGATTACGTTGACTCGCGCGCTCGCAGTATTTGTGTAAATATCTCTGACTGTGAGTACTGTGAGTATGACTATCCGTGTGAGTATCCGTGTGAGAATCTGTTCGAGAATCCGTGTGAGTATTCGGGTGACTATCCATGTGAAAATCTGTGTGAGTCTCCGTGTGAGTATCCGTGTGAATATTTATTCGAGTATCTGTGTGAGTATTTATGCGAGTATGTGTGTGAGTATTTATGTGAGAATCTGTGTGAGTATTTATGTGAGTATCTGTGTGAGTTTCCGTGTGAGTATCTGTGTGAGTATCCGTGTTAGTATTTGTGTAAGTATCTGTGTGGGTATGACATGAACTTTATTATTACGTAGAGATAACAGTATGGTATACCTGATGAACCACTGCCGAACCAGTTTCATAGTTTCTCGTGACGGTAACGACCGGATAACCACTTTCCGTCGTCCAGAGATTCATTACATCAGTCAGTTTAGCTTCACTTTCGGGCTGCTCATCTTCCGTGGCGTTCAAGGTCATAGCTTCCCAGAATGACGCTGCATCGGCGTTGCCGCCATTCCTGATGAAAAGTTATCATTTCATAATGACAATGAGTTGTAAACAAAATCAGGAAAGCCATTAACCACAGTGAAGAAAGATTTTTTTCGGTTAAATTTAATTTGTAAGTCTCGATCCAGTATACCCACCACCTCGAAACGAAAGATCTGTATCCGGTGGGAAATTCCGTTTGCCTTAACGCATCATGCAACATGCGAATCAGACATGCACCTACGAGCAAGCGATTTTTTGTTAAATTGAAATTAGATCTTGACTACTCATTTGAATCTCTCAATGTCTCTTAGGGAGATGTGAAACGGATTCAGTCAGTAACAAAAACTGTGATCTGGTGAACCTTGAAAAAAAATGGATGATAGGTTTTGTTACCGACCGAGACCGAGTCAGAGAGGCGACAGAAGGCAAAAGGATCGACAGGGTTTTGAAACTTACCTATGGCGTATGCCTCGTTTGCATGAAACGAGCTTGATTGCGAGGCGTCGAGCTTCGATCGATGAGATCTGGAGACGCTGTATCCGTCAGCCTCCAGCGCACTCGGTTGAACGTCCATGATGAAAGTGGAATGATTGAAAACGGGATTCAACTAAAAGTAAATTTATAGGATAATTCTTGAAAAAATTCGAGGAATTTGAAAAGTCAATCCGACGCGTCTCTTGCCTCTTCCACGAGTCGATGCTGAAGATATAGCAGAGAACTCTCGACTATCCAAGCGTCGGACAAGTTGCGCGTGTTTACCATTCCGCCAAGCCATTGTGAGCCAATTACCATAATGAGTTTCATATGAGCAAGCTCTCGAGTCACAGCGGAGGAATCGTCGTCGACCTGATAGAACGATTCTCTGCAGAGATAAGAATATCATTATTTGCAAAAAAAACAAAAAGAAGATTTCTGAGAATCTTGAAAGTGAAATCTCACGGGATAGTTATGAGTCCGGGATGCGCATAATCGTGATCGACATCGCGTAGCCCGATAATATCCAACTTCGGCATCGGAAAATCGACCCCGAAGATATCCACGAATACGAGAATGGCGAGTTCGACAATATCCATGGAATACTTTGCCGCGCCCGATGTCGAAGTTTCAGCCCAAAAGGTGACATTGGTGTCGTTGATTACCCGCTGACCCAAAGTCTCCAGCTGTCCGGTGGCAGCCACAGCGAGACTGCCGGGCGAGAGAGGTGGCGTCTCTTCGAACTTGTCCAAAACCCATTCGTTCGATCTTGGAAATGAAGACAAAATTATTATTATTATATTTAACACACCTAAAAATGTTTTCAATTTAATGTACCAATGTCATGAAAAATTAATACACTTTTTCATTGAAACTAACGTAAATTATAAACCTTACAGCACTTTCACAGTGAAGTTGAAGTAAATTATTAAAAATAAAGTATTCCCTATGTTTTTAATACACTGAACATTAATTGTTCAACAAAATTGTACATGAAATTTTAATATAGAGGTGTTTGCATAAAAACTTCGAGTCCGGTACATTAAATTTTATAGGATTTTTTTTTTAATATTGCACTTGTGTCAAATTAGTGTTGACGACTTACGAAGCGACGGAACTTTCGATCGGCATGTTGGAGTAAATCTTCAGACCTGTTGGCCGCGGAAGCGTCAACGAGAAACGAGCTTTCATTCTCACATCGTCGAAGACGGGAAAGAAGTTCCTAATTTCGGAAGATTTTATGCTGACAGTCGGTAACCACCTTGACGCGGAGGAGATAAAAAGAAATTAATAAAAATGAATAACTCGGATCCTGTGGGTTGATCGCGGAAAGAGAGGGCTCTCACTTATCGCTTCCGTTCGTGAGGTAAACGGCGTAGCCGTCTATGGGAATTTCGTAGTCGATTTCCAGCGAATATTCACCGGCCACGATGGGCGATGCCGGACGAAGAACGAGAAATCCTCCCTCATCGTCGAACTCGTTCTCATTTATTTCAATCTCCGAGCTCTCGTTCTTATCGGCATTGCCGGAAATCGAGGATCCGTTCAGCTGCGGCGTTGAGGAGTCGATCTTCGTTGGTTGCACAAAATCTTTAGCGCTCGGAGTTTCCGGTGCGAGAGCTTTGACATCATCGGAAACGGTCATGTTGATCTCCTCGCCAGACGATGTCGAAAGAGACTCCGGAGGATGACCATTATCTTCCGAACTCGTCGAATTCGCCGTCGAACCGTTAGTTGCTGCCTCGTAGGCCATCGTGTGATTTTCCATTATCAGCGTCGTCGGAAAGACGAGGTTGGTCGAGCCTTCCGGAGTTGCAGCTATCGTCGTAGCTTCACCAGTTTCTGCATCGTTGACAGCAAGTTCGTTGTATTATTTGTATTTTTTTCTGTCGACTTTTTTTTACTGACAAAAAATAAATTTAAAAAAAAACGTTTTTCCGTTTTTTTAATCGTTAAATGTCCCGCTTAATAATGTATTAGAATTTTAATTACCGTTGGCCATCGGTTCCGTTCGCACGGTGGAGTTTCCGTCATTCAGCACCGTAGGTTCATCTTCGACCGGTTTAATATCTTCCTCGGGATTTCTTCTTCTTCTTCTTCTTTCTCCCATCTGCGAATTGCTTGGTTCCTCGGCTGTCAAAGACAACAGCCTCGTTCTCGTCACCTGCATTCGTCTGGCTTTCATGACGATTTCCCCGAGGTCCGCGCTGCCGTTGTATAGAAAATCCACGACGACCCGACCGCGGAGCCTCGAGATCGGTTCGTCTTCGACGATCGGCGATAGATCGATGCGATATCGGTGAGGCCGGATCGACTCGGCTAAGGAAAACTTGGAGGATGCAACGTTGTTGCAGCCCACATCGCCGTCTATGAAGGCCAGTGTGTCGTAACCCTGACAAAACGCGGTGATTGACAATGATTGAGCGTTCGATCGAGCGAACGCCGTTTACACGGGTGCACGCCGGTTTTAATAAATAACAAGCGAATAATAACAGCTCACGCAACCGACGTTAAATCAGTATCGAGACCCGCGTGGTCAGATCAATCGCGAACGGTGCAACGTTTTTCTATTACGTCATCGACTGCATTACAGTCAATTAGCATTACGTTAAAACATGCATCGGGGTCATTAATGTCCGGAGTGAGAATGAGCCAACGGCGTTAAGGATTTCCTTACCTTCTCCTTGGGTATCGAGCCGATGTACGCTCCGACGAAACCCGCGGCTATGACTATCAGGACTACCGCGCAGACCGCCAGAGCTGTTTTCTTGTGCGTCATGAAAAATCCACCCTTTCTCTCGTACTCGATGTCGCTCAGGCCGAGATCGCTCGTCATGAACTCCGATCGGCTGTTGGAAAATTGGGCCATGTTCGAGGCTGAAATTTTAATTTTTATAAGTGGGTAACGAAGTGTGCAGTTTACGCCGATAAGAAAGACTGGTCGTGTCAAACAAATTTCGGATTATTTGACGACAATATTTTCGGGGCATTAAAATATTTTGTTCGACCAACAAAATATTTATTTGAGCGTTCCAGCCCGAATCTTTAGTCGGTTCGACCGCAAGGCCGCAATCGCTCGTCATGAACTCCGATCTGCTGTTGGAAAACTTAGCCATGGTCGAGATTGAAGTTGTAATTTGTTGTAAATGGATAGCCCAGTGTGCAGTTTACATAAATAAAAATAAGCTTTAATCAAATAAGTATTTGGACAGGACCTTCAAATAAACGGTTTTCTTGGTGCAGCTGAAAGATTGGTTGGTTCAAACAAATTTTGGATTATGTGACGAAAATATTTTCGAGGCATTAAAATGTTTTGTTCGACCAACAAAATATTTATTCGAACGTCCCTGCTCGAATCTTTGATTGGTTCTACCGCTTTTTTTATCAGTGTTTTCACACTGCAGCCTCGCAGCTTTATCGCTTATTTAGCTGCTTCGAAAAAAAATTATTTAAAAAATCATAATAAACGTGAGGTTCTGGAGAAGATGTTTTCAGATTATTTCCTCCGAAGCTCTCCAAACGGCTGCAAGAGGACATCGTGCGTCTCCAGAAATATGCGATGGCAATTTTTTATTTCTTTTTGTGAGCGAGCGTACGATAATTACTCGTACTCGTGTGATACGCATCCTCGCACTCGCACTCGTACGCGCAAAAGGTCGAGTTAATCACGTTCCGACAATCGAATCTCTCGAGACTCGGACGTGACGAGGATTGTGCGAAAATTCCACTGTTCATTATCAGCCGTAATGGATGCTAAGTAGCTCAGGAAAATCGACGGTATAATTTAACCATCGTTAAAGTTGCAGTTTTCCAATTAAAATTCTGTGATTCACAATTCATAACAGAGAAGAGGAAATCTTTAGATTTCTTCTAGTTTCAGTTCAGTGGATCTTGCAGAATAAATTGAAGTCTTTTTTTTAAATCAAAAAAAAAAAAACAAAATAAACAAATTTATTATCATCTGACGCGGTAAAAACTTTATTATATAGTCGAGCATAGACTGTTTGTCGAGCATGACATTTTTTTTTAATTTAATGCACTGGAAGTTTTTATCCAAAAACTGGTACATTAAATTTTATCTACAATTGTGTTGGAAAATGTATACATTTTCATTGAAATTAAAGTAAATCATACAAATTTTAGGACTCTAATAGTAAAATTAAAGTAAATAATTAAAAATAAAATATTTTCAATATTTTAATACACCGAACATTGATTTTTTTATCACAATTGGAGGTACATGAAATTTTATATTCCAATTTTTGCATACTAACTTCCAGTCCGATACGTTAAATTTCACACGATTTTTTTACAGTCTTGCCTGCTAATCTTCAGTTTCTTTCGGTTGATGATATCAAAATGATATGTTCCTTTGTCATTCTTAAAGATCGTTCGTTTGCTCTCTCAGATTGACCAAAGTCTATCCTAGTCAAAGTTCCTACGTACGTGTTCTTTCTTTATCGTATTTAAAAAAATCGTATTCCTTCACTTTAAAAATAAATTGTAAATTTAATGTACTGGAACTTGAAATTCACTGCATTACGTACAATAATTGAACTGACATCGAACATTAATGTACTTTTTTTGTGAAATAAAAATACCAGATATTAAAATTACGAATCTTGTGCCTGAAATTTACAGAAATGTTCATTGAAAATAAAAATCTTACGTCAAAATTCTAACGCACAAGTGTTTGAAATTGGATTAACAGTTTATGTAAAAAAGCTTTCAATACCGTAAATTAATTTTCAAACAAAATTTTTCTTCAATGCATTTATGTCGTACGAAGCACGTAAATCTCTATTTTTGTTGAAGGCTAAGCCAATTAGCAAATTTGTAAAAGGTGTATACCTAAGACAAATAAATATTCGATCTAAGGAATTTGTTATCGTACAATTCTTGAAGAGACTATCGAAATCCGGAAACGGTCCTAGCGACGGCATCATCGTGAGCGCACCGTCAATCAACGGTTACGGAAGTTACCCAAGCATCTGTACAGTCGTGATAGATAAACGAGCCAGCGGCTTGCACGATTCGAATTTTAAAATAGTTGATTTAATTTCTTCGCGGAAGTTGAAAAAAAAAACACACACACACACACAATGTCAAGGCTCTTCGTCTCCAGTCAACGAGACTCGGTGTTCGCGACTCGCGTATTAGCACGACCACACGAGTTAATCATTTTTCACCGGTGATAAAAGTCTCGACGCGACGAACGTTCGAAGGCGAGGCTTGTTGAGTGCCCGTCGACGCTGAGAAAAAAATTGACGACAAAAAAAAAAGAAAAAACCTTCCCAATGATTAATTACAAATCCCGATAGTCCGCCGACGGCACGAAAAATATCCTCGGAAAGGCTGATTAGCTTTCCGAGAGACGCGTCGATACAGTAAACTGAATTTTCTTACACTGTCCCCTATGCTTATAAATCGAGTCATTATAACGGTCATGTTTGATCGTTGCGGATCCCATCGCGATGCACAACAACCCCTTTGACGTCGTGACGCGAGCTCTTGCGTGGGTGAATCTTAATTCCCCAGCTCGAAACACGCAGCCTACGACAATCGATCATAAAAAAAAGGAAATCGCTCCATAGGTGTGACGTTGGTTCGATCGCGAAGAGGAGTGCTGGACCGCGCGAGCGCAGCTTCCGCCTATTCGGGATCTTTGCTTCGGTCAAGTCTGACGGTAAATTTGAGGTCTCGTCTTTGCGAGACCCAAAATCCACCCTTCGTGATTTCAAATTGATCATTTCCCACACAGCAGAAGATTGTGATTGGTCGATCGATGTTCGATAGTTTTTCGATTCCTTACGTTTTCAATTCCATGCTTGAAGATATTTTTTTGTATTAGTGTTTAATTGATTAATCGAACTCACAGTGCCTCCTCGCCAAGGACTCCCACGTCTGTATCGAGCCACGCCTCATAATTCGCGATCCCTCGAGGGTTCTCGATCGACCGACGAGCGAACCCGAAAAAATTAGTATTCGCGCAACTCCGCCACTGCAATTATCGTCGAGATTCCCGATTTCCGGAAACGTTAACGCGAACGGCACGCGGCAACGAGACTCTTCGATTGTGTTCCGTTCAGGTAGAGCGCAATTAGTACTTCTACCTGCGCCGTTCAGTGTGCGGATGCTATTCTCTTGACGATCGTCGATCCCCACCATTCCGCGAGCTCTCCGCGGTGCAATGATTGCATGTAACTATAGCCGTTTATTTCGCTCGTGGTACACGCTTGCTTGTTTTTTTTCACTCGCCCTCACTATGTGCTCTCGCACTCCCGAGAGCCGATAGCCGTTATGCGTATAAACGTAGTTTCAGGAATAAGAATTTTTTTTCGATTATCGTAGATCGTACGGGGTTCAGCAAAAAAAAAACCATTTAATATTTACTGTTAACTGTTTAACTATTAACTGTTCACTCTTAACTGTTAACCGAATCAAACGAAAATAAAAAAATGATCCGATTCCTTCGGCCTCGATATTACCGTATTTTATTTCTAATTCTAAATAACTAAAACAAAATAATCGCGACTACCTGTGCGGTGTCTTCTATACAGTTTCGTAAAAATAATGACAAATAAGTGACAAATTGACTTTTTCATGCTTATATATACAAAGCTGTTTTTTTATCTCCTGTGTCATTAACAATTTCAGTTTGTACTGTTGTTTGTAAAACCAGAGCTAGATGGTGCGATTGGAAAATTAACAAATAAACAATTGTAGACGTTTGTGGACAACATAAGTGGTAAAACATACAAAATTTTGTTTACTGTGTATCGTCGAATAATTCGTTGGTTCACCGTATGTTTCCCCGGCTCTATCGTCTATTATTGTAGGTCTTACCTCGATGTAACGCTTGCCGACGTCGTCGTCGAAATGCAATCACTTCTTTAACGTGCCGACCCTAATCTGCCGTGACCCACCTGCTGCCGATAGCCGCGGCCTTTAATCGGTGTAAGTGCAACGATCGAGGCGCTCCGACGATCGTACGAGCTGCCGCGTGGACCGAGGTCAGAGCGGTACCAAAATGGCGGCGTCTCAATGGTATCAACCAAAACGCTCGCCGAACAAATACATTTATTGACTTAACAAAAAGGGCAGGTTATAATGGCAAAAAATGTTTATTTCGATGTTTCTACACCTTAAAGTTGAAATCATTCTACAATGGAAATACAAATGAGAATTTTCGAACGGAAAGACAAATCACCGAGATGAAGTCAGCCTGGAACGAATCGGGCGTATAAAACGCTCATGGACACGTCTCGCGTTATCTTGAAGAACGAACAATTCTGCTACGCAGTATATCGTCTACGATAGGTGTCAATATGAGATCAGAGTCCGGCACATTCTTGACTCTCAAATTTTCCTTATCCGAGACCAGAAATTTCTGCCTCCTCGAGTCCCATCATAGTTATTTCCCGTAGTCGGTGGAGGGCGTCGGTATAGTGGAGGTGGTTGTACCATCGCCGGACCAGAATTTTTTTTTTCACTGACACGATGACCCAGTTCCGTACGTTTAAATTACCCCCGTGCCCATACGGTATATAGCGACAACACGATTTAACGAAGCTGAAGGTTGGACGGACATTGAGACTGGTCGGGATGAATGGTCAATAGCGTACAGGAGAGAGCCGGAGTTACGTGTCCAGAACTGAGAATCACAAGGGCATATCCTGATCCATTCACCATGCAAAATTGTGCCCGATGCGCACTTCCCCTTTTCAGAAGCCGATAGGAGACCTACATCGATACGGAAGAAGAACGACCCCACCGGTGTGTCGGTTCATCTGGTACGTGTGTCGTGCACGTGTGTGCGTTGGTCACACACGAGGCACGGGGCAATTTGGAATGGTCAGCAGAAACCAGCGCGCGAGGCATGGAAGAGACAAGAGCAGGTAACTATCGGAGCTTCCGGCGTGGCTCTGAAAGGGTACGTGCTCCAGCTTCGGTACCAAGATAGTCCATGAACAAACTAGCCGATGGCGCATATAAACGAGAAAGAATATATATATAACACGCGAACGACCACCCATTGACGCTCGACTCTGCCCCGACGATTGGCCATTGACGTCGCACGTCGTTCCCTTATTCTCCTCGCATCCGTCTCGTACCCAAACTGTCGGCCAGATTAACCGCCTCTACGGTCCATACAGCTTCATTGTGTGACGCGCAAATCGGAGAATTGGATAATGAGGGCCACGTAGCGGCAAACCCGAGGGACATCGCCGGCGGCACACCGTTTCTACTAAGTGGTTAAGAGCGAATCCGTGCCACGACTTTCGAAGAGGAACCCCAGCCTCTCCCCTCCCTCCTCCACTCCCCCCTTTGGGTAACTAATTTTGTATTTCTTCTTTTTTTTCTTCCTCTTTATTTCTTCTCTTTCCATCAATTTTTGTGCCGTCATCTCGCCCCAGCGAAGCTTGGGCACTTTCGGGAACGAGGCGAAGTACGAGCTTGGACCGACCAGTAGTACGAGAACTACGTTCGATTGCGGTCGTTTATTGCCGGTCGAGGACTCCCTCTGCCTCGTTAGAAGATACGACGGATTTGTGAAACGATAAACTCCCGGTCGCTCAGAAAGGATTCGGCACTCGCGGCAGCGAAACGACGCAGACCGCACCCGGTCCAAGGACGCTTTTCTTTGGTTAAAAAAAAAAAATCTTGTCCTGTAAGAATCTTTCCGCGAGACACTAGCAGGCCACGAAGCTGACTTTGACGTTTTTGTTACGACTTTTTTTTTTTTTTTTGTTCCTCGCCACTTTGACGGAACTGATTCAGGATGAGGCACGCAGCCTCCCTACGGTTTTTCGTTCTTATCCATGTCGTGCTGCTTTTGACTACATCCATCGATGCCTCCGGTGGATGTGGCAGCTGTGTAAGTTGACCTTTCCTTTTATTCTTTTTTTTTATGCCACACATATACATTTTTTTTTGCGTTTTACGTCTTTATCGAGGAACATTTTTTAAACAAAGATATGCAACTACTTAAAATTTCTATTTACTCATATACTCAGCGGGATAATTATTTTTTTTATTTTTAGGGTAAAAAGAACAGATCGAAACGCAGTATCGATCTGAATGACGTTCTTAAGGTCCCGACTTCCAGACTACCCGGTGATCTCAGACCGGTGAGTTACGATCTGGAGATAAAGCCTGACATAGCGAACGCGAAGTTCGAGGGTCAGGTCAACATAACGGCGATATGGACGACACGCGGTAGTCTGGTGAAGATGCATTCGAATCAAGATATAGAAATTCGGGACATAAAGATGCGTCTGCTCGGAGTCGAGGATGCGTGAGTGAGACTTTGAATTTTTTAATCAGTGCGAAGATAAGGGTGGAAGAGGCTATCACGGCCATGTCTGATGGAGGTGGGCCGTTTTAACCACTTTTCACCCTATAAGGAAACCACTCGGATTGATGTCGCTAGAATGTAGAAAAATTTTCGTCCCAAGGGCTTCGACAATCGACGTAGTAATGTGGAGATTTAATCGTCAAAAATCCGACTTTATAATATATCTCGCGCATGTTATGCATCAGAACGACAGCTGTCTGATCCACATAAAGTACGCCGGTAATATTACGACGAACGACACTGCAGGATTCTTCAGGAAGGAGTACATGGCATCGACGGGACATCGGCAGTGAGTCGTCGCGATTAATTATTTTTGTAGGAATGTAGAAAAAAAAAGAAAAATCCCTTTTGGTAATGGCAGGTTAACTTGATTAAATAAATTTAAAAAAAATTGTTCGACTCAGTGCCTTCGTCGCTACGCAAATGAGACCGGAAAACGCGAGACGATGGTTCCCGTGCATGGACGAGCCGCGGTACAAGGCGACCTTCGAGCTCAGGGTAGCTCGACCGAAGAACATGATGGCGAGATCGAACACACCGATCAAGATGAGCGTCGAAATGTTAGTACAGATCTAATTTTACATTTTTTTTTTTAGTTAAAAATATGTTTGAGGCATAAATGACGACTATGATTCGAAATTTTGATTTCGTCGAACAGGCCCGGCGATCCGGAATACGTGATAGATCATTTCGAGAAGACACCGGAAATGTCGACCTACCAGCTCGCCCTCATGATTTCCGAGTTCGAGAGCATAGCTCCCACGATACCCGTCGACGAAATCGAGGGTAGAAAGCTCGAGATCAGAGTGTGGGGCCGTAAGGAGTATCTGGACTCTTTGGCTCACGTGCCCAACAAAATTGTTCGCATAGTCAATTATCTTGAAAAATATTTCAACAAATCTATCGGTCTGCCGAAGCTCGATCTGGTCGCTATGCCCATGTACACCGCCACGAAAGCGTCGGACAGCTGGGGTCTGATGTTCTTCAGGTAATCTTAGAAGGATCTTTCCCACCTGGCGTCCCATTAATTTCCGGAAAATAATACAAAATCATGAGCATTAAATTTTGAATAAATGTTTATGCAGGGAGAGCGAACTGAGCAGTTCCCTCGTTTGGAATACCGCATACGAATTGATCTATCAGTGGATAGGACAACGCATAACTCCGTTCACATGGCGGGACGCACAAGTTAACAAGGCTCTCAATTCATTTCTGGCGTCGAAGACAACCGTTGACGTAGAAATTTACTAATTGAACACTTAAACAGCGCGACTGATGTCTGGATCGAAATTATGAGCCTTTCTTTATTGCAGATCGAACCCGATGAGATGGAAGGAAAATGGCCCATGACGATGCTCTACTCGCTTTACTACGAATTCGGCAAAACTTTTCCATTCTCAAGAGTCGCTGGTATCAGGGACGAAGCCACTTCCGCCAAAAGTGCGAACAGCCAATTTTAAGGAGGAAGGCTCGACAGTATCAGACCAAAAAATGAACTTAAAAGAATACGAGGCTTTCATTTACATTCTTTTTTATTCTTTTGATACTTTCTATATTTAAAAATAGAACATCTACATTTTTTGGCTGAAGTCGTTGACCTCCTCTCCTTCCAACTAAGATCATTATTGAATGAAACGGGATAATGATTAAATTTTTATACTTCCAGCCGAACTAGTCTTTCGCATGTTCAACTACACGCTCGGCGAGGAACGCTTCCGGAAGGGTATTCAGAAGTTCGTCGACCTCAATGTGAAGCAAGAGTAATGGCAATAAATATTACTAGCAAGTAAATGAGCAAGGAACAATAGGCAGTTATTGAGGAGAGAAAAAAATCTTATTAAAAAAAAACGACAATCCATTACGTTTGTAGAAATCTGGAAACACCGGAAAATCCGGAAAATTCTGAAAACCAGGAGAATCAGGAAAATCAAGAAACCGTGAGCATAAGAAGTTTCTTCGCTCACGATGTTTTCAAGTGCCTCGACGAGGCGGTTAACGAGACAAAATACAGTCTTCCATCCGGTCTCACAGTTCACAACATCGCGGCACCTTGGATCAACAGGGACAGAGTTCCACTGGTCACGGCTACTCGAGATTACGAAACCGGAAACATCACCTTCACGCAGGTAAATCGCTCTTCGCTCTCAGGATAAACCTATTGTGTGTATGTGTGTGTTTTTTGTTACGAAGATAAACGATGAACACAGCTCAGTTTATTCACACGATCGCACGGAGTGACCGCCGAGGGATTGTTTGATCGTCTATGAACAAATTATCTAATTCCAAGCTTCGAGAACTATTTTTTTTTTTTTTTTTTGCAGACCGTTTATCTGAGAGAAGCGGCTCCGCCGTCGAACGAAAAGATGTCTTATCAGTGGGACATACCAATCGTCATGTTGACTCAGGACAAATTGGATTCCAAGGATCACAAACCGTACACCTGGATGACGAAAGGAGGATCGCCGGTTATGACCATCAAGGATATTGCCGATCCGGACAAATTCATAATCGTAAATCCCGAAGAAATAGGTGCAATTTCGATTCGAGAAATCTCTCAAGATCTTCCATCGCATGAATAAATTATCGAAAAAGTTGCGCACAGCTTTCTCTATGAGAAAGATCGCTGATCGATTTTCGACGACCTCATGGAGGAAGCTATGGGCAAAATCGTCAGAAATGAGGAAGGTGCTAGATTATTGTGCAGCTGTTTTCGTAACATATGAAAAAATTCTACACCTCGTAAAATTGAAACGGTCAAAAGTTACCGTAAAATTTATTGTGGAAAATCGCTAATTAAAATTTGCATAATTTGTCGTTTGGAGTTCATGTCTTACGTATTTTTCACCACTGATGACGAATCTCCGACTTATTTTACTCCGAGAACGACATTTCATGCATAAACTCGTGTCGGACATAAAATACAAGTTTTCCAAAAAATGTCAAAATCTTATAAAATTTAAACTGTTAGATCAATTAAAAAAAAATTTAACTAAAGGCATCGTACAGTATGAGTTCAGTAATTTACCAAATTGGAACTCGATACTTCCGTGTTCGCCAAGAACTAGACTATTTATAGTAATTTTTCAAAAGAATCAAAATTCCATAAAATCACAAATTCAATACCAAAGATCTTTCATACATATTATACGTTCAACAAAATACTTGTTTTTTCGTACAGGCATGTTTCCAGTAAGATACGACATCCCTAACTGGAAGATGCTGGGCGAGTTTCTTCAGGGTTCGGAGCGCGAGATGATACCGGTTTTGACGCGAGCGAAATTGCTTCACGACTCGTGGAACCTCGCTTACGCCGGAGATCTATGTTTCGAGGTGGCCTTGAACATGACACTGTTCCTGAAGAACGAGAGGAGTCACGTTGTCTGGGAACCGGTGTTCACGATGATCGACCACGTGGGACGAAGAATCGAAGGCTCGAACGTGCATACCAAATTCGAGGCAAGTTAAACAAAAAAAAAATATGTTTCAACATCGCGTCCGGTAAAAAGTCCGTAAGAAATTTTAGGACATTTCTAGGACGTCTCCGGGTTATTCAAGGACATTTGAGAAAAGTAAACATGGCCGAAATTTTTAATTTACGTTATATTAGAAAAAAAAAATCAAGGGCATTCGAAGACATTTCAAGGACATGCGAAATTCAAGGACATTTCCAGGATATCGAGGGATATCCAGGATCACCGGAACTCGCGTTCAATGAATTTTTATTCATTTAATTCTTCAATTGCAGGCGTACATTTGCAGTCTGCTGAGGCCACTGTACGCCCAGCTCGGCGAGACGCCCCAACCCGGCGAACCCTTGTGGAAGGTCCACATGCGAGGTCTGGTTAAGAACTTTTTGTGTCGAGCCGGCTACGAGCCCTGCGTTACCGAAGCTCGGGAGCAGTACAAGAAGTGGATGACCGACGAGGAACCCGACAAGGGAAATCCGTAAGATCTCTTCCTCAAATCACGTAACGAACGTAAGAAGAGGTTCAAGGTCATATCAATTGAAAAAAAAAATTGTGGTGCTATTTGCAGGGTGGCGAACGAATTCATCTGTCCGGTGTTCAGGTGGGGTACTCAGGAGGAATGGGAGTTCGGTCTCCAAAGAGTGATAAACTTCCCGCAAAATACTCTCGAGAGGAAGCAGAGCGAGCGAACATATCTTCTTAAAACTCTGGCCGGTTGTCCCAAGGACAAAACCAAGATCGAGAGGTACCTTGAAGTTTTATTTTTCTCTTCGTTCGTAGATATAATTATTTACTTCACTCGGTGCGAAAATGGCAGTTTTACACCTTGTGAAGTAAAATTTGGTACGATATTCGTGTGAATCTCTTTTTCATAACTCGTGCGACTGCAACATTCGCCTTCGGCTCGTGCTGCAAACACTCGTCAGAAAAAGTTTTATCGCACTAGTATCGTAAATCACCATTGTATGGCAAGGGCGTATAAAGATTCTTGACGAGTGTGAAAATGCAGAATTCCCCTTTGCGCCCTTGCCATTCACATAATTTTTCCTAACCAATTCACGAAAATCGCGCTTTTCGTTGTTGAGAAGTGTGCGCGGAAAGACACGTTCTCGCACTAGTGCGAGAAAAAATAATTGCGTTTATACGCATTCGCAATATTTTTTTCGCATGCGGTGCGAAAAAGTGCTTTTCTCCGCTCACTCCACAGCAACGGAAAGCGGGATTTTACGTACACGCGCTGGGAAAAAATACTTCAAAGTTTCTTGTACTTTTTTTCAGGCTCTTGAACGTAGCGATTCTGAGCCAGAACGGAAACTGGACAGACTCGGACATACATCTGATTTACAGTATGCTGACCGGTGGGGCGGTCGGTCATTCGACCTTGTTCACTTTCCTGAAGGAGCACTGGCAGCTCGTGAAAACGAGATTCGAGAACAAGAAGCATCTTTGGAATGGAATCGTTAACTCAGCGGCGTCGTCGTTCAACACCCAAGAAGGATATGACATGGTGTCCGACCTTTACGAGACCCGAAAGGGCGAGTCCGAGACCGACGACGGCGTCCTCGAGAAGGCCATGAAAAATATCAAGAAGGAATCCGAGTGGAATCAGGAGCATCTGCCGGTTATCAATGGTTGGCTCGACTGTCATCTTTCCGCTGAAGACTTGGCGAGCATCGAAGCAAACGCAACGTCTGCAGCTGTCACGACTGTCACGCCATCGACGACCGGAAGTAGCAGCACGAACGTACCGATTGCTGGATGAACTAGATCTGGAAATTTTTACGAGAACAAAAAAAACGCGCCAAAGCGTCCGGTAGAACAAAAAACGTCGCGTAGACGACCCTATCAACGAAATATTTTTAAAATACCTATAGCCTTTTTTCCGATTTTCGTCAATTACGAAGATGACGAGGAAGTTGTCTGTCGATAAGTTCTACTTTACTTGTAAGCGTGTTGTAAAATAAAACCTAAATTTTACGTGTCTAAGTCTCTCACTATCCATTTAGCCTGGGCAAAAACAAATAACAAATAACATTTCGTAATTGGAATTAGTTCCGATTTTGAAAAAAAATACACCTTCGAAAAAAATTGTCGCTCGGCGATGGAAGAAATATTCAATAAGAAGTTTCTCTCGGAGTTGGATCTCTCAGGGCAGGGACGGTAATTAAAATAGTGCAGGATTTGATTTTGAACAGACAATAATGTTTATTCAATAAAGACTCTCATAACGCGAACATCATTAATATATTATAACGTAATAATCTTCGAATTAACATGTTTTCTTTTTTTCGTCGTGAACGTTTTCCGGTGACGTTGGCTATGAAATATCGTCGATCACGGAAACGTTGAAGGTTTCTCACGTTAATTGGCACGTTAAAACGCATTTTAAATATGATATAATATCAAGGAATATTTCGTCGTTTAAATATATATGTATATATATTTTTTTATATATGTATATGAATAGTTGTATATGCGGCAATGATTAGATCGTACAACGCATCAAAAATACTTGTATACCAATAAGTATGCTCGAGTATAAATGTTATATATTTTGAACGTGGTTTTTCACTGTATACGGTACTTATATATTACTATATCACACTTATCACGGCAAGACATAAGTGATTTTGCTGGTTTAAGCAACTCGTGCGTATATATTATAATAATTGTTGTGAAATATCAAATTTTTTAGAACGATAACCACCAAAAAAGGGTCGAATATAGATGGACATAATCTAGTGGCAAAAATATTTGCGGAATGAAACTGCTATAAAGCAAAAAAGGAAACCTACAGACTATTCGAAATCCCTTCGAAAAAATTCGGGTACTACAAATACTTCGGTAATTGGTAATTGAAGTGATAGATAATTAAATTGAAACGAATAGGTTCTATTATCTATCGGTTTCAATAATTGAGATTACAATTCAGAGATTTAAAACAACAGATGGTTCGTCCATGGAAGACATCAAGAGTTCGTGAACTAACGCAAGGAAATCACGAGCGATTAACAGTAGTAACGAGATAACAGTACAGATCTTTTAAAAAACGGATGGTTCTTGTCCATGGAAGACATCAACAATGCGCCCTGCGTAATGAGAAACATGTTCTGTTTGTTGTAACACATGCACAAAAAGTCTCACTTTTCGTGTCTGTAACGCTCGGCGAAAGTGGCATTTTTTTTTGTAGTAAAGCGCTAGTTACTCTTTCACATACTTTTTTAACACTTTAGTTATTTTTTCGTGCGCTTTTTAACACTCCAGTGATTTTTTCGCATGTTTTAGCCACGCTACAGGCATAAAAAGTGGGAGTCCTTGTGCAATTCTTAAAAAATAGTTGTAATTACGATACTGGTGCGAAAATAGTACATCTCAATGCGAGTGCAAAAAAACTTTTTTTGACGAGTGTAAGTTTGCAGCACGAGCCGAAGATGAGTGATGCAATCACACGAGTTCAGAAAATGTTTTTCGCACGAGTATCGAACAAAATTTTATTTCACGAGGTGTGAAAATGGTGTGAAATAAAAAAATTTCTGACGAGTGTGAGTTTGCAACACGAGTCGAAGGCGTGTGTGAGTTTGCAGCACGAGTCAAAGGCGTGTGTCCGTTTGCGGCATGAGTCAAAGGCAAGTGTGAGTTTGCAGCACGAGTCGAAGGCAAGTGTTGCACTCACACGATTTCCGAAAAAGTTTTTCACACGAGTATCGTACAAAATTTTGCTTCACAAGGTATGAAAATGGGGGGTTTGTGCACGCGAAATCCGCGTAGGACTGCCATTTTCACACCTAATGACATATAGTAGTATTCGATATTTGGTACGAAAAAGCGTCCTTTCGACGGCGGTTAAGAAATAGGCAACACTCGCTTCCGGCTCGTGCAGCCAACTTCGCAACCTTCGCCGAAACACCGATTTTTCGCAGTAGCATCGCAAGGTACTACTCCTTTTCAATTTGAAATAAAAACTTGGCAGCGTTTTATATTTAATGTACGGCTTATCGTGGCACGAGGCCGTATCGCGAATTGCTGTTTCGTCGCGTGAAAAAAATAATTGTATGTTACATTTTCGAGGCAACGGGTACACCAAACCTTTTCCGACGTTTCAACAAAAAATAATGATTGCCTGCGCGCGAATTTAACCGACGTAATTTTGTAACAGACTTCGAATGCAACAGACTTTTTGATCTTTCGAGAAAACCCTGTTCCGTGAATGTTGTGCACCTTTTAGCGCTTAAAACTTTCATCTTTAATCTTTGGTATTAATTTAAAAAACTTCTTTCCTGTTTTCTCGTGTACGACGTAGGAGCTCGGGGCGATTCCCGACGCTCACTACGCAAAATGACAATGTCAGCAATAGCATGACTTCTTCGGTGGCGTCGTGTCCTGCTCGTGACATCTCAGTACTCTCTGATGAGGCAGCAGGGATGTATCGACCGTCGCCTCCATTCTACGCATCACACGGTCGAGAAGTACCTCGACCGCGCGAGCTATGTTTTCGCCGGTCGCCGCGCTAGTCTCCAAGTATACCAAGCTAGGATAAGAATGCATTTTTGGGTAAATGTGGCAAGTAACAAATTCGATTGACGATTTAATTGAAGGTCAATAGGAATTCTCTAGCAGCTTCAGCAACCTCAAAAACAACCAAAAAATTGCGGTTCTTATAGTTCACTTATTAAACAGTTAAATAACCGCAAAAATATCCATATTTCAGCTCGTTATTCAACTGCCAGAGGTTCTTTCGCTTTGCCGTCATGACAATAGTGACGTCACAGTAACGACGAAGCTCAAAACGAAAATCGCTCTAGTTATAATAATCACGCATGCGTTATGTGATCACGCGCGAGTAAACCTCATTCATTTGTGGCGAAACTGATATGGACCACATAATATGCATGCGCAGTCATTGTAACTACAGCGCTTTTCGTTTTGAGCTTCGTAATTATGGCGCCACTATCATTGTAACAGCAAATCGAAAACATTGTAACGGCAAATCGAAAACACACAAATCTGTGCTTGCGAACGGTAATATTTTTGTTCTCGTAACCGAAAAAATAACCGCAGCGGTAACCGCCTATGCCCGGATGTTGAAATACGGTTATTTTTACGGAGTAAAAAGTGAACTGAAACTACCGTAATTGTTTCCGTTATTCTACGGTTATTCTTTTTAAAAATCATGGTTACTCATGCTGCTAGGGAACCTGGAAAAAAACGAAAAAATTTATAATTTAGGGTGATTTAAAACTTACCCATATTTCTCGGCAAGTTCGCGAGCTTTTTCTTCGCTAACGACGCGCTTATTTTCGAGGTCGGCTTTGTTTCCGCACAGTATTATGTCAGGATCCTCGCAGTATGCGTGAGTCTGTACAATAACGTATCGGAATTTATAAAACGATTGCATTGAACAATTAACATTCAATCGTGTGATTAAATTGATTATTTAGTTGAGTAGTTTTGGACTACCCATTTTAGATACTCGGTAGCATGTCAAAATAACAGATTTCATAAATAGTCTCAATTTGTTACGTATACTCTTAAACAAAAATTGGAAATTTAATGTACTGAAAGTTTTTATGAAAAACTTAATTTGTACATTAAATTTAATGTACTTTTACAGTGAGATGGAACGTGAATTATTGGAATTAAAGTCCTTTTGTAGTACAATTAAGGCAAATTATTAAAAGTAAAATATTTCTAAAGTTTGTAATATACTGCTCATTAATTTTTTCATTACAATTGTACATGGAATTTAATGTACCATTTTGTGCATGAAATCTTCCAAAAAAATAACAGAGGTGAAAATAATGAAACACAATTTTTTCAAATGCATATTTACATTATTTTTACATGGTACCGTATAACGTTATACCTATTAAATTCGTTATCAAAGTGGATTTGGATGACTCAATCAACGTACATGGACAGTATGAGTTATCTTGGCTTGCTATAGTACATGCGGCTTGGAACGTACGCAGATAAGCATTTTTTTTAGGTCAGTCATGAAAACAGGATGGTTGTGTGAATGAGAGATTAAAACCGGAAGTCTATTATCTGCAAAAGTTTCTTTTCTGTTTGTATCACAGGCAACCAGATGAAATAAGAACCAAACAAACTTGCAATTAAAAAAAAACTATGGAGACTGTTAACATACCTTTAGTTGATCAAGCCAGTTTCTGACTTCCAGAAACGACTGTTCATTCGTCAAGTCAAATAGGAGAAGGAAACCCATGGAATCACGATAAAATGCAGTTGTTAAACTTCTAAACCTGTGTATGTATTAATTGATGTTATTTTTAATTGGACCAGGGCTCCAAGGAGACAAATCTCATTCCAAATATGACGCAAGACACGTGTTAGAAATTAATTGCATCCGTCACCAGGGATATAGGCTTAAAAGTAATTTGACAATCGACAATCTACCTCTCTTGGCCAGCTGTGTCCCAAAGCTGCAGGTGTACTCTCTGACTCCGTCCGTTTGTTGTTTGGTACACCTTTAATTTCATAAAAATCACTAGTCAGAAATTTAAAACGAAAAAAATTAATTTCTTGGATTTAAAAGAAACCTTCACAAAAAGATTAATGGGACTGAAATAATAATACAGCAGGTGTACTCTCTGACTTTTTCTGTTCGTTGTTTAGTGCACCTTTAATTTTATAAATATCTCTAGTCAAATATAGGAAAAAAAAAAAATTAATACATTTTTTTTATGTCTGACTAAAGATTTTTAAACACTTTACAGAATTTTAATCTAGAGAAATTTATTTAAAAAAACTTTCACGAAAAATGAAACTAAAGGAACTGCGAAAAAAATATTCGGTCTCGTAAGTTACCTGCAGAGTACCCAATAAAACTTTCATTCAATATACTTATGCGTGTGTTTTTGTTTTTCTTTTTCGTAAATGCAATATTTGCAACAATAATAGATCCGTACCACTCTCTTCTCCCGGAAGTCAATTCCCACGGTCGAGATAAATCGTGAGTTGAAAGTACCATCTGTGTACTGATAGAGGAAGCTCGTTTTACCGACTCCCGAGTCACCAAGGGCAAGAAACTTGATTAAATAATCGTAATCCATTGTTGCGGAAATAACTAGTTATTTTTAGTTATAAGACGATTCAATTTTGCGCTTATAAAGCAACGACGGAAAATATTAAAAATCGATGTTGGAATTGTTGAAGATGTTACTGTTTCCCTTTTATAAACGACAAAAAAATAGGGCACGAATCCCTGTCTTAAAACTGTAAATAGAGGTGAAACTGTAAATATTTTAACGATCGATTTTCGAGCAGACGAAACAATTGCAACGATACGCTTGTGTGCATGTGCGAATGACTACATTGACACCTGTTGCGGACTATTTGCAGGTTTCGAAAGACACGCGCGAAGGGGATAAGCGAAAATTGTTATAATTCGGACAATTGACACTACGAGGAAATTTCCATTTTGTTGCACAAATTAAAACGAAACAAATTGCGGTTTATCTATGGATGTTCTCGTCAAAAACTAATGAACTACAGCAGACTAGTGGCTACAGTGACAGACTGTCGACAGGTGATCACGAAAATGGCGAGATGGAGCAGGTAATGTCAGTGCTGCCAATCTTCGAAAGAACAAAGGTTCTTACAAATATAATGCTGCATTGCCGGCACCCGCGAGTGCCGGGAATACGAGCGGTCAGCAATACAGATACCGTATTTTTCCAACGGTAATGCTATTCACCGAGAGATGGCGCTGAATGATAATTTTTGTCACGAAACGGCCGAATTTGAAGTATACAGCGTGCATGGCATTGTCTCCTTGATGGTAGGTAGAGTATTGTTGACGCCAAACAAGATTTCAGCCGAAAGTCATTTCCGGCAAAAAGTAATTCATTTTACGAGCGAAGCTACCGCATCTGGGGCAAACGTCACTTCCGGTTAGAAAATCTTAGTTTTTGACCGGGAGTGACGTTTCCTCTAGATGACACCACTTCCAGTCGAAGAATGATATTTTCAGACCGCAAGTGACTTTTCCCCGAAATGACGTCACTTCCGGTCGAAAATTGAGATTTTCCACCCTGGAGCGACCTATTTCCGGTAGAACGTCGTTTTTATTTTTTTTTATTTTTTTTTTTTAATTCACGAGACGTACGCTTTTTACAATAGTATTATACAATTATTACAACGAACCCTTTTTACAGTAATATTATATTTTTACAATAATCTTATGGGAAACTCGTCAATTCCGGTTTAAAAATTTCATATTCAAACCGGACTCGACGTCATACGGCAACCGCCACTTAATATTTGACTTTGCATCGGAGTTCTTGCAGCCGACGTGGAAACTCACCCAACGTCGAAACGCGGTCTGTCTCGGCCGCAGTAGTCTTTGTTTACCAAATATACATTAATTATCAATGAAAACAGTATAAGTTACAGTTTTCATCTTCAAAATGTCACCACGAGACATCCGTCAAAAAACCTCGAATTGAATTCGAAAGAATGCGCGCAACAGTGCATTGGGAAAACTTTAGCACCTGCTCAACGTAAATGGGTTAGGAACGCCAGTTACTTCAAGGTATATTTGTTTTCCCGACAAAAGCATCATCGATTGTTGTTCTTGCCCGTACAGACAATGTTCCGTTGCATCTAAAAAAAAAAAACGAAAACCGTGACGCTCCGTCTATTGCGATGAATCACGGAACAAGTGGATAATGAGCGAATCCGATGATACGGATGTTCTTCTATTAATTCCACCGGACTTGTTCGTCGTACCGTCGTCGGACTCCGACGATTCGGATTGTCGTGCCGACAGAGCCTACAATCGAGGTACCGGCGTAGTTTCGGAGATACTGGAGCACGTGCAGTCGCTCGAGACTAGAATAACCGCTATAGAGTCGAAGGACAACAGTCTGGAAGTGTCACTGTTGAATGCTTCGCTGGATTCGCAATATCAGTCACACGGGTATCCCCTCGCCGGACTTTCCCCGGCGAGAGCGTCACGAGGAAAATATTTTTCGTGCCAATTGTCAAGCCTGCCCGGCACTCCCGCCAAACCTCATTACTGTTCATCCGTTAAATCTTCGCCTGGCTTCTGCAGACAGTCGTCCTACGCTGGTGAAAAAAACAGCAATGAGATGAGGCTCGGTTTACACGCTCCGATCGTCGATGATAATAGCACCGTTAATGCCGATTCGTGCTTCCGGAGAAGGCAAGCCCCATCGCAAGATCTCTCGTCATTTTCGCGACCTTCCACCGGCAACCTAACGACGCTTCAGGGCTCGACTTCGCTAGGGCGAGACGATCGCCAGAGGGCACATTTTTTTGATCGTCCTGACAGCGATTCTCGTGCCGGATTCGACAATACCGACTGTAAATTTCTGGGTAATCGGTGCGATGAGAAGAGAGCACCCAAGGAGATGGAACTCTCCGAGGTCGACGAGTTGCTGCAGGAGATGGAAGCTACGGAGGTCGAACTAGCCAGAAGAATCAACAGCTCAAACTCTCATAGGTGAGGAGAAACGCTCATCACTCTGAAGATGTCTGCATGAGACTAAATTTCGTTGAGTTATAACAGCTGTGATACATCACACAAATTGTACATTGTTTGAAAAAAAATTGTAAATTTTATATACCAGACTGGAAGTTTTTATGCAAAAACATGTACATGAATTTAACATACCAGTTTGTGCATGAAAACTTCCAGTGCGCTGCACATTGTATTTCATATAAATTTTTTTTACTGTGTATTGCTGTTATGGTTGTGGGTTTTGTGAGACGAAATTTTTGCCTTATTTCAATAGAGCATTTATCTTGCAGCGAGGCGAGAGAACGTTTGACGAATTTTCGCGTCGAAGCAGCCGGCAATTTCGCCGGAGAATCGAGGCCTAGTGCGAAATTGCCATCGCCCATGCGAAGATTAGATTTTCAATTTGTCGTCGACGAGGCGGCACACGGAGGTTTCGACCCATCGAATTTACGAAGAGACAAAAATTGCCAACCCTTCGCCGACGTGTCTCTGCCGGACGACGACGCGTTTCACCTCGAGGACACGGATAAGATTATTTCGAGCTTCAAAACTTGGAATCACGGAGAATCGATGGAAAATGGCACAAGGGAGGGTAGACGTAACGAAGAAATTCCGAAAGCAGATAAAACAATGCGTGAAAACGGCGAGAGTACCGACAGAAATTTCGAGAGATTAAGATTGAAGGACGAATCGAGCGACAGACAAATTTTGAAAGACAATTATCGCAGACTCGGGGAAAGTAGAGTTTCACGAAGTTCCGAGACTTCGGACGTCGAATCGCACGTTCCGAGCGCCAAGAGTTCGAACTGTCGGTCGCTTCCTAATATAAAAAATTCTACGACCGTTACTTCGCTGATGAATGATTGTGGAAAAACGCCTGGCAATGTCAAGAGTAACGATACGGTGGACAGCGGTTTGCAAGGTATGAGACAATCGATAAGCGATTTCTCGAAAAATTCTCAACAGAGCGTTCGACAGATTCGAACAACCGGGCAGCAGAGAACGAATAGCCCTGTGGCCAGAAGTTCTGAAACGTATCCGAGGTAAATCAGATTAAAGATATAATTAATTAAACTGATATAGATTATTAGATTGATATCGAGTCTTGGACGGAGAATCGTTTCCAAAAAAAAAATGTTAATTATTCATTGAAAAACATTGCATATTTCTTTCAGACAATCGCAGCGACTTCTCGCGCTGTCGGACTTTTGGGACTGCGACGGAACAAAGTCGCAGGAAGAAATGTTGCGAATCAGATTGGAGGAAGAAAAGTTTCGACGAGAGGTAAGATCGGTTAGAATTAATTTTATTTTTTGGCCACAGTGCAAACATTTTCTTTGCAGCACTGCGAGCATTTGATACAAGAACTTCAGAAGCGTCTGCTGGAGCAACAGGAAAAAGTGGCGGTGGCAATTCGCGTAGACAACGAGAAGAACGCGGCGATATCGCAATTTCACAACGCATGGTCAAAGCTGAAGCAACGCTGGGAGTCGTTGGAAAAGGATCACATGGAGCTCGAGTCAAGATTGAGGAACGTTACGGACAGTCACAGTACAGAAATAACGGAATATCAACAGCAGATAAAGCGAGGCGAGAGTGAATTGTCGAAGGCGCTCGACCTGGCTGCCGGTTACAAGGAAAAAAGCGACGCTCTTGTCAAAGAAAAGCTAGACTTGTTGAAGAGTCACGCGGACGAGTTGGAGAAGTACAAGTGTCTTGTTCAAGAGGCGGAGCAAAGATACGAGAATCTCAAAACGGATTACGGTAAACTGTTGGAGAGAAACAAACAACTGGAGGAAATTGGTAAAAATATGCAACAAGAATTGAACAAGGAGCGCCTTAGAAATTCCGAAGTTAGAACGGAAATGGCCGTCATTCACAAAGCGTTGGACACTTGCGAAGCTGAATTGACTATATTGCGTCAGGAGAAGGAAAATTTACAACTCAAAATCAAAGAAGAAGTAACCAGAAACGGAATATTGGAGCAGAGCAAAACTGCCATGCTCGAAGCTGTTAACGAGGCAAAGAACGCAGAGGTAATTATTATCGATCTGTTACGTAGATTCACAAATTTAATTTAATTGAATATAGGACAAATTCAGGTTTCAAGAAAATTGCTACCATGGGTTTGACACTTCAAGGTGATGTGAAATAACGCGTCCGGTAGCAAAAACTGTACTGAATACCGTTGTGTGATCGCAATCCGCCCACGAAAAAGAAAATTATCTTTCCCTGCGGAATCGGCAGAGGCAGGGACAGACAAATTTTATTTTTCTCGGCGGTCTTTTTTCATTTTTTCGGCATTCGGTACAGTTTTCATTACCAACAGAACGCGGGGCAGATGGCCAAGGCGTTATACCACATCATCTTAACAGTCAATGCCTCTTCCCACTTGCAAAAAAAAAAAAAAAAAAATCTCGAGTGCTCGACGCATTTCTGTCCGAAAATATTTGAAAAAATCACCTGAAAAATTCAGTTTTTCTTTTAAATGCCGACAGCAATGTGTTTAAAAAATTAAAGAATGAAACCTCAAAAAAGGCTTTTGGTAGGACTGTTTAACATACCCGTATGTTTTAGAAAATGGCTAAAGACGAAACCAAGTCGGTGGTCGATAGATACGAACAAATAAGAGCCGAACTCCGCCAGGTCTATCAAAATCAAGTTGACGACGTTGTGAAGACCAAGCTCAAAGAGTTTCAGGAGCAATTGGACGCTGCTGAAGTGGGTTTTCAGGTTGATCTGGAGACGAAGCAGCGAGCCATAGCCGAATGTGCGGCAAGAAAAATTAAAAGCATAATCGACAAGTGAGTACTTTTTACATATGGGGCATTCTTCTACTTGAAGTCGATCGGCCCAAAACCTTGACCCTCTAAGATCAAGCTGACAGTTCGTGATGTTGTTGTATTATATATAGTAAGTACCTGGATTTTTTAAAGATTTTTATTGGCTCTCGTTTTGAAGTTAGCAGATAGGCATGTTATTATTAAAAATTATTAAAAATTACCTCGGAAACTTCTGGTTGTACAAAAAAACTTTCTCTACGAATAAGATGCGATTTTTGCTGAACCATTTAGAAAAAAGATGATATATGTGTATATCCTGTAAAAAAAATGGTTAGACGCCTGCGGAAATTGAACGCAATCCCAACCCATTTTGAAATTTACATATGTTGTTTCACACTAATAAAAGAAAATGTACAGAGCCATACTTGCCAAAAAATGTTTAAAATAATTATATGATGGTTTTTTAAAATTGTTCTTGTCTTTGGAAAATTGTGAAAAAATGTACGACGATAGTCCGTGACAAATAGCAGTTTTTGTATGGATGACGTTTTTTGTACGACCGAAAAATTTCTGAGATATAACAATTTTATATATTAACACGCCTATTTGCTAACTTGAAAAACAGAGCCCATAAAAATCTGAAGAAATCCCAGGTACGCACACTATATAATACTACAAGATCACGAATCTTCAGCTTTATCTAAAAGGGTCAGGGTTTTGGGCCGTCGACTTGACGTGGAATGCCCCATATTCATTTTCGCTTTGATATCAGACAAACCGTAACTTGGAAAAATTCTATTTTGTCAGACATCAGCTCGAAATTAATTTGCTGGAGGAAAAGCACATGGAGGAAAAGCGATTGGGAGAAATACAATTGGCACAGGCATCGCAAAAAGCGGCAATGCTCGAGGCCCAGCTGAGCACTCAACGAGCAACGAAAACCCATCTCGCCGAGCAGCTTCACTCCGTCATGCAGAAACAGTGGCAGCAAGCCCTACAGATCATATCAGGTAAGGATATCAACACGATACCTAAACCGATCATTTTGTAATAGCCTTGAAAACAAATTATCGGGAGGTAACGGGTTCGCATTCCGGTGCCATAGCCTTCCTGTTATTTCTTGAGCCTGTCATTTCTTGAGCGGATAGCCGATACGTCCAATGTTTATAGCCAGCAGTCGACGTAACGTAGCTCCGGCGCCGTGCAGCAAACCGACTGTTACCGACACCCAAAAACTACAGTTAACGTTCACTCATCCTGAGTAACCCTCAAAGTGGTGCGGTTCCCACTAACGGAAAAAAATATTAGGTCCGGTCATTAATAACCATAACAGTTGATGCGGCGTTAAATAAAAACAAATAATACAATGCTCTCATGGTTTTTTGCACTCTCCGTGAAAGCTTTTGTTTCAATAAAGATGCATTTTTGTTATCCGCAGGTGGAAATATGGAAAACCTTTCACCACTTCAGCGCCTAAACGCAGAGCGTTTTTTCGAATCGAAGAAATCGAAGCGTTGCTATTCGGCCTGCTGCAACAAGGAGGTTCACTCGACAAAACCGGAAATGCGCGCGATGAGCACGCTGAACTTACAAAGCTCGAATTCGCGACACGAACAGGACGAAAGTCTCGTCACTCTCACCTCGAACGATGAGACGCCCCTGACTACGAGAAAGGAGTCCAAAGATGATCTCCGGAAATACATACAAATGGCAAGCACATTGAAATTTTTACTATTGTCCAATTTCACTGGATACGGACAGTGATAGACAAAGCTGACGTATCAAATGTTTTATCATTGCTGTTTTTTTTCTGCTCCACAGATTCTAGAAATGCAACAACCGAAGAACGACTTCGGGCAGTCGAAGTACATTCAGCAAAGTAGCGAGAATTCACCTTCGGTGAGCAGGCAAGTGCCGCGAAAGCATTACACGAAAAAAGATCAGAATGGCAGAACGGAGCAGCAAACCAAGGACGACTTCGGGCGCTCGAAGTACGTCCAGCAAAATGACGACAGTCCACCAACGATGAGCGGGGAAGTGCCGCGAAAGTATTACACGAAAAAAGAGCAGAATGGCTTGAGTGAAGAGAGCGTCGCATGGCAAAATATTGACGAGGTAAGATATTACGTGGTCAGATAATTTTAATTTATCGAAATCACATGAGTTCCGTTTTCGACAAAAAATAATATTGAAAGAGCAAAACACCTACAATTTGTTATATTCGAGCCTGGGGATATTTTTGTTACCCCTTCACGTTCGGCTGCCTCGCGCCGGGCGTGACTACGCAGGCTGGGGGATCCGCGACCTTGTCAGTCTTCTAGTCGAAATGTATATTTCAATAACACTAGCACACTATATATTAACGCCAACAATATTATTTTACACAAATATAATATCGAGAACATTCCTTCGAAGAGTATTTTTTGAATTTCGATATCAATACGAAAAAAATTAGTATTAAATTTAATGTGCCGGATTGAAAGTTTCTATGCAAAAACTGGTATATTAAATTGAATGTACAATTGTAATAAAAAATTAATATTCCGTGTAATATAAACATTGGAAATACTTCATTAATAATGTACTTACATTTCAATGAAAAGGTATATTAATAATTCATCACAATTATACATTGAATTTAATGTACCAGTTTTGCATAACAACTTAGAGTCCGGTACATAAAATTTACAATTTTTTACAGTGTACTATGGAGATGTATCGATTTTTATACCGCAATGTAAGTACTTGCTGAGCGAGGATCCCGGCCGAATCGTCCGGAATCGAGGTCCTCGTTCAGCGAGAGTCCCGTACGCGAAGGGTTAAAAACATTAATACTTTTTGAAATCCTGGGCCAGTAAGATTGAATATTCATTTAAATTCTATCAGTATTGTATGTACGCGCTTCTGCTTGCATCAATAATTAATCTAAATTATCCGTTATTTATTTATTTTTTTCAAAGCCATCCGTCCATGACACAAGCGAATACGCACCGATAATACAGTCTCAAGGACCCAAGGGCGATCAGCAGAGAAATAAACCGCCGTGGAAGTGACACACGGTGAATTTTTCCACGTTCGATATAATATACGGTATAGATGAAGTTGATATTGCGTAGATCCCTGTATCACGCGATGTCTCTCAGTTTACAGTTTTAGCTTAAACGATATTTTTTATACAATTTTGTACTCCAATAAAAAAGAATCATATACGAAAGCGACGTAGTTTATTGCGCCTCCGGTGTCGGAGAACTCGCTCGTATCCTGTATTTATTCGACGAACGCGGCGCGTTATCGCGACTCGCGGAGGAAAAGGATGTATTTTATCTAATTAGCTGACGAATTGATACTACTATCGTTGGCTCGTGCTTTTCTCGTGTTCGATGTCGCACAAGGCATTCTTCCACTCACAACTGTCGAGATAAATAAATTTTATGAACTATCAGGAAAGCTTAACGGTGGTCAAACGGATAGAGAAAACTATGTTATAAAAAAATTCATTTAATATTTTCTTAAACTTATTATAGTTTCAACACGCATTCTTGATCCGTAATATTTCGTGTTATATAATTTTCACCGGGGTCAACGAGTCATCAGGATGTGACTAATGAGCAAACGGTATTTGCAATTTCCGATAATTTTATCGCCGTCTCACTATGATGCTGGAGTTATGTAAACAACTGTAAATACGAACATATATAGCTGTCGAAGCATCGATGATTTGCAGAGCGTCATTGCCGCTATGCGTTCAACCACGGAAGCGAGCAGTAAATTTATGATTAAGTATGACGCTGTGACAACTTAGGCCTGTTACCGAAATGTTTATTACTATCTACGCAACGATAGTAATAAAATAAAAAGAAGGTTAAAATTTTGCAATCATTTTATCGCGGGATAATAGTAATGATTATTAGATATTTTATCTATCATTAAATCGTAGGATTATTATTATTATAAATTAAAAGTCATGAAAGTAGTTTATATAGATAATTACATTTTTTCGTCATTTTGGGTTACTTCTACGTGTCTTTTTCTTTCCATGAACTCACTCGTTATTAAAAAATGTTATTTCGTTGTTCTTCAAGCATTTTACATAAATTTTACATAATTACCTGCCATAAAATCGTAGGATAATAATTATAAAGTAAAAGTCCTGAGAGTAGCTAATATAATTAATTAATTTTTTTCGCGATTTTTCCTCTGCCTTATCACCTTTTTTTATGAACTGGCTAATAAAAATTTTTATTTCGTTCTTCAAGAATTTTGCACAAATTTACTTTCCCGTTATGGTTTGAAGTGTGCTAAAAGGGCACGGTTGAAAAGCAAACATTGGAGCGCTGGAATTACGAGGGGGAAGGTTTTCCCAGTGACTTTAGCCTTCCTTAAGGATCTTAATCTAAGATAAATGACCCTCGGACACGAGAAAAGTTCTGGTAAGACGCCGGTCAGCACAAGTTGCCGATTGAAGAGGATGGAAAGGCCGGAATGCAAAGGGAGGAACGCGATGATAGTGGTCACCCCCTCTCGAACAGATAGTCGCTTCTTTCGAGCGGTTCTAGACTGGTGCGCGTGGTTGAGCCGGAAAGTCGTGCCGCACAGGAGCCGCTCAGTGTCCGCGCGACTAAACGCTAAATACTAGCGTTTAACATGTATCTAGTGTCGAACAACTGTTCAGCGAAGAAATATATTTCTACTGTTATAATCGTATTGTCAGTGTTATTTCTGTGCGTCAATGCCGGTTCGTGGAAACGCCGGGAAGACAAGACCAAATGCCCGAAGGTCAAAGGGATTAAAAACTTCGACATATCAGGGGTAAGTTGTGATACAATTTTTTTTTGTATTACCTGCACACTAGACAAAAACTGAGAAACTTCTTTTTTGACTAGCGACTGTTTATATCTGAACTGTTCAATGATTTTTTATGAAGCCATTTAAAGGCGATTAAATCAATAACTGTGGATCCAAATCGCTGGCATGAAGTTTATAATCGACCCGTTCTTACGTCATACGATCGTTGTTTAATTATAGTGATTTCCTCCGCTCATGGCTCTGGAAAATGTGTTTTAAGTCAAGAAAATGTTTAAGAATGTTTGTTTATTTAGATTTGATTTCGATTTTTTTTATAATAATATAATATTGTACCATGAAAAGAAAAAATTCGCACCAAAAACTGCAGTGCTGCGTGAGTTAAAAAAAATTAAAGATTTACTGCAGGAAGCAGCGCTCAACGCGAGTTCCCGAATTAGACGAAGACCTTGAACTCTTTTTTGTTTTCTTCAGCGCACAAACGATAATCCATGGATATGGACTTGAACGGGGTCGGCGTTCTTCGCGATAACCCCGACGCCAGTTCCGAATTCGGAATGAGCAGTCTGGTTCGCCGAATAATTTGTTCGATCGACCTTCGGTTAATCTATAACTATGTACGCTAATCCGCGAGGTTATCTATAGATTTGTTCGACTGATCGAGTAACGAAGAAATTCACACGGATATAAAAAGATTCTCGCGAGGTCAAGAAGACTATATTGCGAATAATTTCCGTTCATCCGTCGATAATAATATAACAGACATATCGACAAACCGAAAATAGTTAAATTCCGAGACGATTATCCTGATTCGGATTCGTGGAACGTCGGATCGATGCACAAACATTTTTTTTCTTTTTTTCTTCAATTATATGAACTACGTTCGGAAGAAATTTAGGTAATAAAAGGCTCGGCTCTGACTAGCACGATTAAAAAAAAAAGACGAAAGGAGTCCAGTTTTCGATGCCGACTGAGAGCGGGTCAATTAAAAAACCAACGTCGAGGCGTGTCCTTAATTGCAAATTTTTCTTTCTCTGCGTATAGTTTCTCGGCTCGTGGTTCATAGTACAGTACTATGCGAGTTCGGAGGAAGCTCTGGACTACAGATGCATGCAGGCTGAATTCTCCATGTCACCGGAAAACGCCGAAGTAACGATGAACTTTACGTACAGTTTTACCGACGATCCGATAAACGAGCAAATAATCGGAAACATCACGTGGAAGATACCCTCACCGGACTTACCTGCCCACTGGGTCCACGCTGAAGAGACATGTGAGATTTCTTCTTTGAAAGCTTAACACTTTCTTTTTGATCATCGGATTTTTACTACTGCCGGCCGTAAACATTCTTAAATTAATTTACATTTTTTAATTTTTGCTCTATTAGTCGCAAAATATCATGCCCGAAGCGATATCAGATAACGATTAGAATTTTAAAAGACGCATACAAAGTAAACAACTGAACATTTTTTAAGTAAATATTGAAATAACATTGATTATTAACCACATTTGATATCTATGAAATTTGATCGGATAGCTTGATCAGTTGAGGCATTTTCGAGTTATCGCGGTTCGAATTATTCGCGCTGATTCGCACATTTATACCCATATACACACACACACACATCCGGACATTTTTTCTAAATGTGACTTTTCGATGTTTCGAAACATTTTGAACACGATACCATTAAAATTTCAATTTTTTTTTCGTCAAAACAAAGCTTTCTCTTCGAGGAAGCAAAATCATGGTGGCCGCGGCCTGGGAAAACCTGTAAAGGTCAGGGAATTTCACAATGGGTCAGGGCAAAAGTAAATTGTCGCCGAACCTTCTATAAATAACTAAAAAGTACATCAAAGGAAGCCTTGAAAAAAAGATTGAGAAAATTGTGAACAAGAAAAATTAAACATTAACACAATAATTACGCATTTTCATTCGGATCATTAATTTTTTTTTATGAAAGTCGTCAGAAGTTTCTTCAGGGAAATTTCTAATTTGTCAGAGATACGTCAGGAATTTTTGTTCTGGAGAAAAAACGGCCACCATGAAAATGCACTAATCAGAAATTTGTATATAGGAACAGAAGCGTATAGTAATATTTCAAAAGTCGTGGCTCCTCTCTCGTGAATCATTAATGGGAATACCCCCCTCGTTCTATTTACGTCTCGACGTAGATGAAGGAGTGTACAACACTTATATATTGGACTCGGACTACAAGTCGTGGGCCCTGCTGATGCACTGCGCCGAGAAGAGCAAGAGCCCCCGCTATCTTTCGAGTTTCATCATGAGTCGTGAGCGCACACTCGGTCCCAATGTTATATCCTATCTGCGTGAAAAACTTCCCAGGTATGTGTACTATACCGCTCGTAAGAATAGCTGTTTTGCATTTTTCCACTTCTTCTTCTTCTTCATCTTCCTCGCATCACTTCTCGCCATCGCCATCGCCAGCGTGCCTCGTCGTACGTGATATGTTTTTTTAAGAAGAATGTACTTTGTTGTCTTTTTTTCTATATTTTTAACTCGTTCTCCAAAAGGTACGACATCGACTTGGAGTACATGTTCCCCATGGAACAGAAAGACTGCACCGTATCGGAAGGTGACTCATTGATGATTCCACCCGTGGTCGCGGCGAGACGAGCCTACGCCGCACGAAGGCATCCACTCAAACGAAAACACAGACGCACCTGATTTACATAATACTCGCTGTGTTAATTTTAAGAATGCATCTCATGTCACTTTTAACAATCGAGTAATATAAGTTTAACGGTTAGCCGAAATTTAATTTTTTTTCTCGCGTATCACAAGTGAGATAAAAAAAATAATTTTACGATAATTGTGTCTATTCTTTCGCAACTACTGTGTAAATAAAGAAGACTAATGTATCGATATTGTAGGGTAAAAAATTAGGGAGAACGAGGTGCTTCACTACGCGCGAGGACAAGGTTTCTTTCAGGTACAACAAAATTTTCGTACCTTGGGCTAGTTTTATTAATTCAATTAACAACGTGTTATAATACTCTTCATTCCTCTCATTTACAATTACATAATTATAATGAACTGTTATTGTTTTCTTTAGACCCGTCGTCTGTTTGTGTTATGTTTTTCTTATTTTTTTTCTTCTTCCTCATCATCTTTCCTCATTCAACGTCGTTAGCTTAGCTCCATCCAGTTTCATAGATACATACACATTTCCAGCAGCACGCAGCGATAGTCACGATTATCGTAACGAACAATCGTCGTCGTCTTCGTCGTATTTATTTATCAATTTTTTTAATCAATGTATGTCGTCGTCGGCATATAATAATCGTTAATACTCGTTCGTTGAACACCACTCAACGCACTGTTTCGTTTTGCTTTTATACCTTATATATATATATATATATATATACTCATGGGTCACTGGACATGGCAGCTAAAACTTATAAGAAATGTTACAAAATGACTTACGTTTCTTCCTCATCAATATCGTTTCTTCTTTCTCTTGTTTTTTTTGTTCTTTGCGCTCAAACGATCGTTCACGCATATTTCATTCATACATAGACAAACATCCAAGAGCTTCTCGTGCATTAGAATTCGGTTATTCGATCTCCTCGAATCGGGCTTCATCTTCGCGAAGACCTCTCCGTTCGGAACCCTGTGTCGCAGGGATTATCGCGCGAAGAAGAAGAAAAGAAGAAGAAGAAGAAGAAGAGAAGTGGGCTAGAAAAACACAGTAGGATGTCGGAACTGCCGATTCACGAGAAGACGTATTTTTATATTATAGTGTGGTAATTCGTATCGCCTGAAATTTGACCTCTGTCTGGAAGAAATAGTGTCGGAGTTAACAGCGGTAGCTTCTTCTACGAGACACGACGTCCGGACAAAAAAATAGAACACAAGGAAAATAGAAATGAAGAACAGCGAGTTTGCGACCGAGCGCGCGTGCAGTCCAGTCTCTCGTGGGTGTCTTCGGGAGACAAATTATCGACAGCGCTATTAGGGGGAAACCGTTCGACAATGCGACACTCGGTGGTCGAACCGAAAGATAGAAAAAAAAATGTCTTTAAAATAGATTGTAAGATTTTACTTTCGGCGATTTAACTCTCGAATTTTTCATTGCTGGAAGATAATTGTATTTTCATAGGGACTTTGTGGAGACCGAAGCTTCTTCGTTTCTTCACCTTACGACTACCATTCTAGTTATATCAAGCATTCTTCACTAGACGCCGAAGAAGAAGAAGAAAAAAAAGAAATCGAGTTCCGAACTGTGGGCTACAATCGCTCGCCCGCCCTCACGCATACTCATTCATTCTGCCGTTCCCACGGTTTTTCGCATATTAAATTTCCTATTAGTCTTCCTATCGATTCAGTATTAATTAGTTATACAATTAATTAATTTACCTAGTCGTTAAATCGGTGTTTTTTTTTGTTGGGACTTATCCCTGACTGTTGTGTGTCCTATGTGTGTGTGGATTTTTTTTCGAGTGTGTGCGTCTGTTAATTGTGTAAGTATCAGTGCGATCGTTAACTTTTTCTTGTATTTTTGGGCTGTCAGCATTTTTTTTGTTTTACCATAGTATTTACCATAGTGATAATAATTGTTTTTTTCTCTTTTAGCAGGTAGAGACTATCTATTCACTTGAGTTTATGAGATTTATAAACAGCTATCGGATAAAATAGCTATCTTGCCGCGTTTTTAAACATTTTTTCTTCTTCGTTCATCGATCTCACTTCATCATCATTCGTCTTTCGATTATGCATTTGTACGAGGATTCATGTATACGCGAGCCGAGTGGTATCAACGGTTTTTTTTTCATTCGATTGTGTATGATACATGCGAAAAATTGTCTGTCCGACTTTGGTGAGCGTACGTGTTAATCTGTCTTATGTCTTCTCAAACGCGTAACGACAATATATGCTCGCAACCCGTCACTCTGCTAAGACGATGTGAGAAACCTTGTTTTACCGACTTCCGCATCGTCTTAACACGCGTGCCTGCGTCAAGTTTTTTTTGTAAGTGTGTATGTACGTATGTACGATTGCGAAGACGATCGGTTTCCAGGAACGTGCCAGCGATCGGCCCTGCTCACTTCGGATATGCTCTCTGACGAAACGGTACGTATTTATACAAATAAAGAAAAAAACAAAGCAACGAAACAAGAATATATAGTTTCTCTGAGATATAAATGCGAAGTCGAAGAAACGGAATGCCCATGAGACAGCGAACCTACACGTTTATAGTTACAGATAATTAAAAAATTGTAAAAAATACATTCGGTGATACGACGAACTAAGTTAGGGAGAGTCAAGGGTGGGCGGCGGAAGGAGGAAGGGCTCGATCCTGGCAAGGGTCGCGTTCCACGAATCCGTAAGAATCGACGCGAGAATCTAATGCACGTAAAAAAAATTAATAAAAATTAAATATAAAGAAAAATCATTTTAACATGAACGATGCGCCGAGGATGATGAGCGAAAATGTTCGTTTGCGTGGCACCGTGTTCTTTCCACGATCATTTTTTTTCTTCTTTTTTTCGGAGTAAATTTGTTCGCTTACAAATTAACAATTCATTCGAATCAATGAAGACCGATAAGATACCTATTAGAAGAATTAGTTATTGCGGTGGGTCTCAGCTCGCTACTGGACGAGATTTCTCTAGTTTTTCGTCGCATTACGTTTTTTCCCCCCTTGTTTAGTTTTTTTCTTCCTCATTTCTTTCATTTAGTTAACACGAGTAGAGTACAGTAGAGAGGCAACTATAGGTTACAGATAGTCGATTGAGAGATTTCATGATTCTTTTTTTTTCATTCTTCATCTTCAAGTTTTTTTTTCATCTTTCGTCGTCATTCATCGTGTCGTCCGTGTCGTCGTTACGATTTTTTTTTCAAATTCAAAAACCACACACCGACGTTTCGAGAAAAAAAAATATATATATATATCAAAAACAAAAAGCTCCGGCTCGTTAAACGATACGCGACGTTGCACGCGCACCATTCGTCATCCCACCTTTCTCCATTATTATTTTTTTTTCTTCTTCATCTACTTATCCTTACGTAACTACGAATTTACTAAAGGAGGTAATGTCTTTGATTTCCGTACTTAAAAGTTCCTCTCGCCTCTTGGAGCATGCGTTACGATTGAACTTTCCGTTTCGCCGATTTATGACGATCTATCTAACCCGGGATTCGAGATGCGAATTCGCAAACGCATACGGGGTCGACGATCGATGCCTGAGCGCGTGTCTCGAAAATCCCGCGGATCCTTTTCTATTTTCGTTATGATCCTCCATTTGGAAACGCGGGGCTTGCTTAACGATACAATTTGCGTGAGCATCGATCGAGAACGCTCCGTTATCTTTTCGGATCCCAATTCTCGTCGTTGCCGCGCGCCTTTCGAGTCTCGTTGCTCTCGTTGGTTCCTTTATTTTTTGCGCGCTCAGTCTCAATTCTTCTTTCTCGTCTCACTCGTAAATCGCGACGGTCCCCTGATTCGATCGTTGAGATTATATTTTAGTTATTTAATTATGTATAATCGAGTTGGTTTAATAGTAAATCATGAACACGCGGCCACAGTCGCACACTCGAATCGTCCTTTTACTTTAACTTAATTTATCCTCAGTAGCTTCTTGCTTCTTCTCGTTTTGGTATTTTCTTCTTTTTTGTCTTTGTGTTCGCGACAATCACACGAGCGGTCTAGCGAGATTGGTCCGAGGTCCGAGCTCTTCTCTTCGTTTTTTTGTTCTTCTTCACGTCTCTGTTGTTGTTCTCAGTTGACTCCGGACTAGCGAATAGTCCGATGTGCCGGCGGGTCGGCGGATGGTTCGTTATATCGCAAAAATCTTTTTCTTCTCCTCGCGTCGATTTTTTTTTCTTTTTTTTTTTTAATCACGAAGTCGGTGCCGATTGGTCCAAGAATGTTTCAATGTCCATCGCCGTATCAATTTTTAAATAATAGTTGTTATTATTATTTATTTTTTACCTATCGGCGCGATCGGTTCACCGTGATTTATTTTTTAATATATATATATATTATTTACTTTTTTTTTAGTCATTAGCGTGATCCGGAAGCGCGTTAATCTCGCCTCGGTGCGTTCACTGCTGGCGTCTGTTGGACGAGCCGTTGCAGTCCGTTGAGACAACGCGACAAGGCGAGGACCGCTGTCAGTACACCCATGATACTGGTACCCACTGTGGTGTCGTGTGAACACGCTCGATCGCTGCCTCCAACTGGGCGATCGTCTCCTCAATGTCGTTGTTAACGATCGTCAGATCGAAGAAGTGACCGTACGCCTGCTTCAGCATGTCCGAATCTCTCGCCAGACCCTCCAGACTTCCGTCGTACTAAAAAATTGAATTGAAGCTTTTAATTGTTTACCCAATATACCCGATAATAATTTTATATCACTCGGTGTGGAAACGGGGGTTTCGTGCACGCGAAGCGTCCGTAAAACCCCCATTGTGAAATGAAGTACTATTATCAACCGAAATCGAAAGAGTACTTGACTAACCGTTTGGCTTCCTCATAGAGGAAGCTTTTTAAAGAATAACCGTAGAATAACCAAATAAATTACGGTAGTTCGATGTCATTTTTTCTCCGTAGAAATAACAGATAAAATAACCATATTTCAATATCTGGACATGCGCACTTACTACTGCGGTTATTTTTTCGGTTACTCAAATAAAAAAAGGGCTCTGACTTGAATAATTTTTTATGGATTTTTTTATCGATTAGTTTTGAAAAATATGACGAATACTTACGTCAGCCATGTTCTGAACGACCGGCGCAGCGATAAAGACAACATAGGGTGCGAACTCCGCCGTCCGCAGTATCTTCAACGCTTGCGGTTCCACATCCAGGATTGCCATTCTACCTTCCTCGTGGATCTTCCTTATGGTCTCGAGCTTCGTACCATACATAGCTTCCTCGTGTGTTCCTTTAAAATTTAAGACAAAAACACGATTATACAAGCATGTACATATAAAATTGTATACAACTACTTGGCTCACGTGATTGAATTATTTTCTAAAATATATATTTTTTTACACATTTAAGTACGTGGCGTACCATTTTCTTTTAAGTGTTTTTAGGAAATATTTAATTACTTCGAATATAGATAATTGATCTGGGGTCAGACGGACGATTTCCAAGAGTCAATCAGAGCACGAAAATAACTATAACGGACTATTTCGCTCAAAACAAAATCTCAGCGTCTGCCCACATAACAGCATTGCAAAAAGAACAAAATATAGAAGAAATTAAGAAAAATGTTTACCATATTCCAAATACTCGTTAGCGCTAATATCGGCCATCATTTCGTCGTGCGTTACGAAATAATAATTACGCCCGCTCTCTTCGTCGTTTCGTGGAGGCCTCGTTGTATCTGGCGATCGGAACAGATAAGAATTCATTGAGATACAATTTTAAAGCTCTGTGTTCTATTAGCTTACGATGGATTTTTTTTACACTCACGTGGAATGGGGTAGGCGTAGTTGTCGGGATGCTTGCCGATAATCGTATTCTTGATGTGACGACGACCAACGCCATGGGCTCCCAGGAGGACTAGAGTCTTGCGTTGAAACGAGGAATCTGGCAAACAAAATTGAAGACATTTTTTTATCGTATTTGGTAATGACGATGATTTTTTTCGGCGGAGTACTTGCACCAAAGGAAAATCGCAAAAACTATTCAAGATGATTTTTTAGAAATTGGATTCAAATTTTTTAAGAAGAATTTGAAAAGTGGTAATTTTACTCACATGGAATCTTAACGACCTCCTCGTAGGTGACCAGATCCAGCTGGTCGAATACAGCGTTGTGTTTCGCTAGGTACTTATCCTTGTACTGCTTCTTCTTGCGGCCGAAAATTGAGCAATTGACTGTAGACAAAATACAACTGATTAGCCAATTTATCCTCGGACATATTGGGCTAAAAATCAACATCGATCTCCCGCAGTGTCTCGGTGAATTTTTCCACGCAAACATCTTCGTGATATATTCACACCACAATATTTATAGCGCGCCACGAAGCATAAATATATCGTCAAAAAATATCTGGCGTGCTTGACTCGTCGAATTTGTCGTGACAATTAATTGCGGAAAAAAGCGTGTACAAAATATTTTCAAGTAAAGCGAAGACTACAAAGATATTTGACAATAAGATTTTTTAATTATGTAAATTTGGTGTGACGCTTCGAAAATTGCAAAATACTTCAGGCACAGATTAACTGAATGAACCGTGCAATTTTCGTGGAACGTTAAAAAAAATAACTAGTATCCATAAACATTTTTATTAATTTGTTAAGTAACTCTATAGAATAGTTTTTGAACCCACTGATAAAATACATCGTCACGATCCTCGAGAAGTGCACGAGGCATCTTGATATATGAGAGGACACACAAAACGTACGTTATAAAATGGCATCCCAAAAGCGCAATATCGTTGGAACCTTTAGTGACATAAACTTTGTCTACGAGATAAATGATTAAAAGCCATTGTCAGTCCCAGTCAGTTTAGCCATTTCTCGGACCCTCGAGGGAAATCTAAACGGAAGCGCATTATGTATGTTTCTAAAAGCCTCGCAACGCTCGCTACGGTTTAAGTATAAACGTGTGGTTTATATACCTCTTTGGGCCAAAGTATGCAAAATTATTCATGACTCATGTGATTCCCTAAGGTGCCGATTTTCGTCTACCGTGACTGGTCTAATTGAAACGAAAATTTTCGGTATAGCCGAGGGACAGTGAATGAATATATAAAATATACCGAAAGTGAGGGTGAAAGTGATAGATAAGAGCGTAAAGATAAGAACAAGTTCCAGCAGGTCACAGTGGCGGTGAGGGAAAATTGGGAAATAGGGTTGCATATATTAAGGCTTGTTTTCAGCTTTTGATATACAATGGTGATATACAATGGGTAACGATGTATCAAGTTCAATATCCATTTCTACTCTGTGCGACGAGATGCACCTAAAGACGGGGTTTCGTGCTGGAGGGCTAAATTGCACATTGACTGGCGTGCAAAACTATATCTCTTCGAACCACAAGTAATCGATCGTATCCTCCGGATAACAAATTTAATTTTTTTTTGTACACAAGTAATCGATCGTACCCTTAGGATAACAAATTTAATTTTTTTTTGTTTCTTTTCTCCATACTTTTTAAAGAATGGTTCACATATGAACAAATATGCATTTTTCAGAATTCTCTTTCATTGCAACGTAGAAAAAAAATTGTTTTTATTATGACGGATTTGTGAGTAGTAACGATTTTTTGATATCTTGCCAATCACTAAAAGGTATCTGTGAGGTAGACGAATCACTAATAGACAAATTTACGATGTGCGATCTAAGCATGCATTTTCCGATTTTTGTTGTTACACTTAATTTTACATACGTACACGTCTAGTGTTTACTTTTATTATATTTCATTTTTATTGAGATTAAAATAACTGTTCACGTAGGATACATTTTAATGCGGGACAATCAATCGAGTGAAGAAAATATAAAAGAAAGAAAGCAATGTGACATAGTTGTGATATAATAATAATATTCAGTGGAGAACTAGCGTTCCCGGCTATAATCATGCTGAGCTGTTCTATATTATTACGAGATTCTACGTGATACGACTCTAAAGTGTCCTAAGCTTCAGGCAGAGTCCTCCGTACCTGTCGAGCCGTCGCAGCCTTCGGTATGAGGAGAGCAGCCTCCCTCTCCTTCAGCGTCTAGCCCGCACAACATACACAATATTGTACCATATAACATTAAACGTCACTTGCTCCTTTGAGACTAATTACTGCGAGTTTGGCCTCAGCTTATTAGCGCGACTTAGACCAACGTTACACTGTACAATGCGTTGCGTACAAACTCCCTGGGTAATTTATACGCGCAACTCGTTTTGTCTTGTCGATAAAAAAAAACCAAACAAAACAAAAATTGCTAAAAACCCGCGAAAAATGATGTCTTGCAAATTTATAAAAATCCTTTTAGTTATTTCCGTAACTTTTTTTTTTTAAGCAGTCGGTCTATTCACGTATTTACTCATGCAGAGTAAAATTTTCCTCTCGTAAGCGAGGTAAACATTTCCTTTGACGCTTCTTTTTCGTTGCTTTATCCATCGGATTCTCGGCCACGTAAATGGGAAATCCACCGGAGCTCGGGACTTTATTGCGATAGAAGAGAAAAACAAAAAAAAAAGTACTCGACGGTTTCGACGACGAGAGTCGACAAATGTTTATCTAATGCCAAAGGGTGTTCCGTGACTAGTCGAGAGTTTATTCGGGAAGCGATATCACGTTAAAACATTCATCGGTGCGGAACACGCGGTGTTTACCATAATCGATCGGGCGTTCGAAACCGGATGTAATCTCTGCCTTTATCTCTCTGTATTTGCTAACTTCTCTCGTGAAAATAAAACCAAAATTAATGAGAAATGAACTCGGACGCGTGTAATATTTACTGCGACGAGACACGTGTACTCGTTGGACGGACTGATGAGTGGTTTTAACTCTTTTTTTGTTTCTGTTGTTTGTTTTATCACGACACCGCATGCTCCATCAAGTTCTCACACAAATATTTAACAATGTTCAATAAATAAATAATTAAAAATTAAAAATAATTTGATGACAATGTCAATGAATACACATATGTAGTAGTATATAAAAATACATATGTATATATATATTATATGTAATCATAATATATTATATATATGTAAATATTGCTCATATGTATAGTGTAACATGAAATGTAAATACATATCGTACAATCGAACGTGTTATTATCATTCGTACGCAAATATTGACGAGGCACATTCATTTATAGTAGTTGGACAGAGGAGGGTGGGGGGGGGGAGAGTAAGGAATATTATGTATATATGGATAATGTGTGTGTACATGAGAGAACCTCGATGTAAAGACTGTGAGTTTCCGACAAACATGACAATATGTGCGCGCTCTTGCGTGATAAGAATGATAAAACTTTATTTTCATTCGTTAATGTCGAACGTTATCGTCACGATATTTGGGTATATTAAAAATATAACGTGATTGTCCGTGATCTGATCGGAAGAAACGATTATGCAGATGCGATCTGCTGGAACGACATATACATGAGGGAGAGCGGAGCCTTCAGTCTGAAATAAGACGTGCTTCTTTTATGAATCGCGGGATTATATTTTTTAAATAGTTCATATTGCTCCGCTCTCCTCCATGCACCTTTAATTCGAATGATTCTGAAGTGGCTTTTGAAAATTTCGGGTAAATAAATATCACAAGCTCGATTCTTCACTTCGAAGTTCTAGTTAAATTTTTTTGTGTGCTTTGTAACTTTTCATATTTATTTTTCTACGATTTTGAACAATGGGATAATTAATGGGATGAAGCATTAAAAAAATATATATTCTTGGCTCTATCACGTAGAAAAGAAAGAAAAAAAAAGACGATCTTTCCAAGATTATACGTAATTTGTTATCGTTAGGGAAGTGTTTCGTATTTTTTTCGTAATCTTTTTTCGACAGAATGGACTACCGGGTTTCAACATTTTTTTTTATGTACACGTCAAGGATAAAAAAAGTGACTACAGTCCCACCTTGTTCCTGCTTGTTTTTCTCCGAAGCCATGCAGGTGATTCGCCACTCTTGTAATTCCTGCGACGGTATGAGACCTGCGGAACCGGCCGCGTTGTCCTTCCTCGCCTGCCACCAGTAATGATCGTCCTTGCTTATTATCTGCAGTATGTCACCAGTCTTGAAGGCGATACCGGCCTGTGCGCATGGTATAAGCTCGTCCTCGAGAGGATCGTAGTCGAATTGGGCGCGAACGAATATCTGCGACAGGATGAAACGGGCGTCAGTCGAAAATAAACTTTTTTCCTCCCATAACTATTTCGTAAATAAAATCGTAATATAAGATGAGTATGTATATTTGTATATCGGCGGAACGTCAATAGTAGGACGATACGGGGTGACGCACATTCGAGTAATTTTTTTTTTTTTGCATATAATGTACAGATAGAAAAATGTTCTAAGTATACGGGGAATAAACGTTGCGTTCAAATTTTGCACGGATTATACGCTGAGTGCTGTTTGTAGTATTATCATTATTATTATTTTTTTGGTGGAAAATCGCTAAAGTCATATGGGAAAATTTGTCTCTGATTATTAAAAATCAGAAATTATGTTGCTTCAAGTTTGTCGATGAATAGGAACGGCAAGTCTCATTATTAATTGAAGTCATCTAAGTCTAATTAGGCATACAACGCATACTCGTAATGAGAAGCTGAAGCACTATATGGTATTGTATAAAATATACGTATATTTCGGTCATTATGATTATACATATAGTATATATATATACATTAAAAATGATTTTTTTCACTAAAAATGCAATATCTCGTAAATGCTGCGTGACGAGGATTGCGAATGACGTATATGTAATAAAAAGTGTCAGCAATTGTGAGTATAATATGGTATTGTTTTGTGGTAGTGTTGACGTCGTGATGTATTCGTGTAAGATCCTGCAACTCGTGTAAATGGCAACGTGGGTATTTCGCAGTTGCTTGTAAGAATCGAAAACGAAAGAGAAAAAGGGTATTTAAGGGTCAGGGGTAGTTGGTTAGGGTCGAGGACAGACAATCTATTTTCTACTTCGTATAATATCTAACGACTATGTTATATCGGTGCTAAACGAGGCCGTTACTCGTTCGATTTAAAGTCTACGGTATATAATAGACATAAATTTTAGGCCGATTGAAAAATCTCGTGGTTGAGAGAGCTTCGATGCTGGAAGGAGAAAAGAAAGATGCTAGAAAGCTAGTCGGGGAAAAAACCGATAATAAGGTGCTTAATGGTTACAGGAAATCCTGACGAAGTACGTTCGATTCTTTGATAATGGATGCTGGGTATCAGGCACTATATATATATATATATGTATACAGATATATTTTATATATATATATATATATACATCTATATTGATGGCACAATCAAGAATTGGGTAGCACAGAACGGCGCTCATGGTGATGCAGGGCTAATTGGCGCAAAGGTACGGTGATTGGCACTTTGATTCATTGTAATCAGTGAAAATATTTCACTGAATTAAGTAATTTTTTTTCTCAATATACTTTATAATTCTTTCAAGGGTTTAAATTACTGTCGCTGTGGTGCCAATCACTGTGCCGATCCTACAGTGTATGAAAGCGATTCTCGAACGAGTATAAAAGGAAGCGTTAGGTTTCGCTCGAAAGTCTTTTCCCTCCCTGAGCTATATACACGGCTCTAACAAACACGTGTACGATCTTATATACTCGCTCTAGATTGCCGAGTACGCTATGTAGCAAAACGGGCCGCATACCGCGGGTCTCTTTAACATTGTCCCGCAATATACAGAATTACATAAAACTCGTTAACAATGGAGCAAACAAACTCGAGTTGCTGTATAATGTTTATGTAAAATATATATAAATATATATGTATGTTTATACTATACAATATTATAGTGGAAAATCAATAGGCGGATAGGGTGAGCAGAGACCGCGTGCCGGATCGGGTCGGAAAAACTTTAACGCATAATAGTTATAACAATAACTAGAGTTGCGTAGTATTACGATAGTTCAAACTACCGAGTTATAGTAGCGTCACAGTATACATAGACAATGGTTGATAACTGACTTCGCATCGTCTATCGTACAACGGTAGTGAAAGTTTTTTACATTTAACAAATATTATTTTTGCTCACAAAGGTCCACAATTATTTTCTTGCTCATCTGACAATTTTTATTTATTTTGAAAGTCGTAAAATTAATAAGTAAAAAAAAAATTGTAGCCCTTTGAGGGCGAGAAATGTTTGTTAAGTATGCAAATCTTTTTCACTGCGCAGAATCGTCGAATAAACAAGATCTCGTACTATTTAATTATTGTTAGTATTATTATTATAAATTTAATTATTTGATGATCAAATACGATTCTGGATATGCAGGTACAGGTAAACGCATAGCTTTCTAACTACGGCAGTCCAATCACACCAGATCAAGTGGCGGTACTTACTAACACTGGCAGAGGCCTAATCCTGAACAACTAGATCGTCGAAGAAACAGAAAAAAGAAATATAATCATTAATTCGTCAGTGATTTCTTTATCTGTCTTTTTAAAAATTTTCTTTCGATTAATTTGTTGCTTCGCTCTGTGGTGTGTTTTTTTTTTACTTTTTTTATCGACGTATGTCAAATCTCTCAATGCATTTCCTTGATCTTGGCATCGCATCACATAAAAATAATTTGACGAAGAAAGAAAAAACGTAAAATAAATTCTAAAAAATGTAACTTTTTCACATTATCGTTATTGTTATATTTTCTGGCTGCTGGTCCCGGTGATCCGAGATGGGTTGCACGGTGCCGCGTTATACAATCGAAGTTTCACGCAATATCGCTATTACTTTTTTTTCAATATTCGATTATATTTACGTCTATCTTTTCGTTCTTTGTCTTTCTATCAATATGTGCGATTTTGGATTACGAAATGTAAAAGGCTAGTCTCTGCAAAGAAATCCAACTTTCTATTCGGCGATTTTTACGAATTTAAGGAGTTTCGAGGCCTGCGTTGCTTTTTTCACCCCCTTTCGATTGTTATTTTTCACTCCCTAATGGTGAACGTAAATTGAATTTTCAAGAATCACAAATTATATATTTCTTTTAATTTCTTCATCCTCGCAAGTTGGCAAGAGGCCATCGAATCTCCTCAAAGACGAGAACGTCATGCATTGAACGAATGACAAATTTTTATTTTTATTTTTTTCTTTTTTTTACGAATCGACGAAAAATCGCGCTTGAAACTCGAAAGCGCGAATTCGCGTGTATATCAATGCCCCCGCGGTATCAGGATACCATCTCGGTTGACTGATCGTATCCATCGTCCAAGCCCGAGATTGCAGTTGAGGAAACCAAGTGAAATAAGATGCATTCGATCGGTCGTATTCTTCAAACTGGAAATATTCGTGAATACGAGGAAGTAAAAAAAAGAAGAAAAAAAGCGAAAAAAACCAAAAGGATGCTTTTGATCGATTGATAGTATTCACGTGTCCGAGAAGAGTTTGAAACGAGAATATGATGAACGAGACTCGCGACGGACCGGAACGTGTCGACGACGGGGATGTATCGTCGAATACAATAAAAACGATAACAACAAATACAACGACTATAATGAATAATGATAAAATCAACGGAACGAACGAGATGCAGCGGGGTAGGTATCGACAACTCGTCTGGTGGACTGATTATACTGCTCTTCCTTCTGCTGATTTTTTCCCGCCGCTGTCGCACCTGCAAGTCCATGCCTCTCCGATGTTTTCCCCAACGAGTTCGGCATGATATAGGCAAATATCTCCCGAGAATCGCGACGCTGTCGAAGACGATCGCGCCCATCTTTATCTCGATCACAATGGATTTTGATAATATAAAGGGAATAAATGAATCCGTGACCAAACGCGCGGAATTATTAAGATGACTGTGAGAGAGAAATTGATATTGACGGAGATTGGGACAGACTCGTAGTAATCGCAGTGGTGCCAGTAAATTTCCGGTTATAAACTGAAATTTTTATAATTCCGATGTTTGCGTCGGTACAGAGAAAATAAATGCCGATGTGGAATGGAGCAAATTGCGGGGAGCCGGGGGTTTTCTTAATTTTTTTTAACACTACGCCGAATGAATGTACCCTTTGGCATACAACTGGAAACTCTTATTATCTGTTTGTAGAAAAAATTCCGACCGTTTTTGCCAATTTTGTTTCCTGCAACTTTCGAGCTCGAGTGCGCTTTTGACCCTCAGTGTGTACACCTCCGTAGCGAATCATTAAGTGCACTCGGGGTCAATTTGATGCCCGACCTCGAATATCTCGATAATTATGCACTTTTCGGAAAAAAATTACACTTTTTGCAGCGATCCGATCAAATTTTAAGCTCGCGCAGTCCGATTTCTAAAAAAAAATATCTTTCTTACACTTCCAAAAAAGTCCTTAAAGTTGACGTTCGGCGAAAGAACACGGGATACCGTTGGGGTCAAAATGACCCCTAATGCATACTAAGGGTTAAAAAGGGTCCGTACATTGAACAATCATAAACCACAGTCTCCCCTAATTATGTGAAAAAATCCCTTCAGCAAGATTTTCTGAAAGTACAATGTAACTTTGATACCCCACACGAAGAATCATTGTTCTAGCATTGAAGAGTTACCGAGATTAAAGATCGAGTCTGTCCCATCTCGACGATGGTCGTGGGTGAAAGAATAACGAAAAGACACAGAGATATTACCTAAGTAATCCACGCATACTGCAACAATACGATTGAAGGGGAGGAAGGGGGGTGGGCTGTAGGGTTTATGGCACAGGACACCAAAACAAAAAGACAAAAAAATCCGAGGAATATGGATATCAGTGTCTTGATGGATACTTCCCTTTCCCTTATTCGTAATAATCACCTAGCAGTGCAATTTTTTTTATCGAAATCTACGTGGGGCAACCATCATAGCTCCGTGTGTTGTGTAGGCTATGGACAAGTGTGCAGCATTCTAAGGTAAAGTAAAAAAAAAAAATTAGTTGGTGAATCAGAACGAATGGAATATAAATGTGCGGAGATTATGAGTCTCTCCCTGATTATGTGTACTTCGGGTGTGTGTTAATATTTGTTAACAATTCTGTAACAAAGTTGTATGTACGAAGTCACGGGGGTTGACGATTGTGTGTCGTCAAATACAACAATAAATTCCACAACAGTTAGTCAAATAAATCCGAGCAAAATGGAATATCAGTGTCTTAATGAATACTTCCTTTCCCTTATATTTGTCATAATCGCTTATAGCAGTGCAATTTTTTTTTCACTCGGAATCTACATGGGACAACCATCATAGCTCTATGTGTGTATAGACTATGAACAAGTGTGCGGCATTCTACACTAAAGTAAAAAAAAAAAATGGTTTGTGAATTAGAACGAATGGAGTATAGATGTGGGGAGATTTTGACGAACGTGTCTTTCCCTGCTTATGTGTACTTTGGTTATTTGTTAATAATTCTGTAACAATGTTGTGTGTACGAAGTTACGGTGGTTGGCGATTGTTTGTCGTCAAATACAACATGGTGCGATACAGGTATCCGATAATATTGACAATAGACAATGGCGAAGCAACGACGTTAGAGCCATAGGTGTGTTTGCCTGTGTGCTTGGGGGTTTGTGCGTTTGACAATACGTACGAAGTAACGCGTTCCAGTTCTCTCGGATCTATCTCGTAACATACGAAATACGGAAGAGGTCACCGAGAGAGTCTGTGGGGACACGGGGGGGGGGGGGGGGGGGACGTGCTTCTCGATCACGGAGTTTCCTGCTCCAGTGCATGCTTTATTGTGTCCTCGTACATAATATGTATATATAATGCCCAAGGGTATATACGAAGTCGCGCCGTACGTGCCGCAGCACGTACACACCCGAACTTCGCTATCGCAAAGAGAATACATGGGAGCGACAATTTTTTTGTTGTATGTTTTTTTTCAAGAAGACAATAAATATCTCACGACTAGACAGTTGTAGTCGCTCCGTCGTAAGGAACTTTGGTGCTGAAGCGAATCTACGATACTTGTTTTTTTACTGTGACGAAAGACGGTATAAATTATAATGATTTTTTTTTAATTTTATTTCTATTAAATTTCATTGAGATTCGTTGATTCAGTAATATTTTCTTCGCAGATATTGTGATACAAGACGTCAACCCTAGACAGTCACGTTCCGGTCATTCCTTTCCATGTTCGGCCTCGTTTTTTTATGTCTCGAAGAAAAACGTATTTGCATTGAAAAAATAAAACTGAAGGCTTAACGAAAAAACGAATTTTTGAGTACTTTGTTGTCTTGTACCAAGATTTTTTTTTTACCCACGTTGAAAATATGGAAAATGATTATTAAACGACCCAATTATAGTGCGACCGTTTAGGGTTGCATGTAGTCTTGAATAAGCTCCTTTTCGATGCTTTTACCGCACTTATGTATGTATGCTTGATTTACACGTATATCGTGTATGTACATCGTGGTCAATTTACAAATTTTCACATTAAAAGCACAGCCAAAGGCTACCGGGGTTGTAGAGTTTGGATACTTAAGACTGTATATATTATGTACAATCATCTAGGGACGAAGCGTAAGTTCCGACAATTATTCGGATCATTTTTCGTCGTGTGTCTTTCGGTTGTAATATTATCAGGCAACTGGCGCATTATTATAATCTCGTAAATTTTATAATTTTTATTTATTTAATGTTTCGATCTGTCCGGGCCTCTGCCATCTTTGTCATTGGACCAAACGGTTTTTTTTTCATCGGGAAAACAGAAACAATTAATCAAAGCAGGCGTCACTTTGAACGACAGGTTCTTAACTCTGCTCGGTTGATAATAATAATTCTTTGGATAACCAATATCGCGTTTCCACGATCACATCCCCAAAACACGAGTGCGTACCTTTCGCTTTAATTAATCCTTCCCTGTTTTCGTGTCGGTTCCCCGTGTTTATTTACCCTCAACTGCAGTGGGAAAAAAGATCTTGTTCGATCCCAAGAGCCAAAATCTCAATAGGTATCGTAATTTATTTTATTGTTTCATTTATATTGCAATACCGCGCTCTCCACTCACCGAGACCACAAAGTAAACTGTATCGATTGAACGATAAAAAAATTAAACATTATTCTCAGTCATCGGTAATCAAAGAAACAAAGATATTGTTTAAAACAAATGTATGCATCCGCGTTCCAATACTAAACGAACGACCGCTGCCAGATTAGAAAAGAAGTCACGTACGATGCTTAAGTAATATATCGATTATTGTAGGGATGCACGCAGCGCTATAATAATAGGCGATAATAAAAGCTTACGGAAAAGATATCTTTCCATGCAGGCGAGGGTAAAGTGTGTCGTAACAAAAGCTTTGATAGATCATTTTTATGTTTTCAAGTAATCGCGTACACTATTTATCGAATTTTTTTTTAACATTAAAATAGTAAGAGAAAATCAGAGACTCTAAGTGCAAGGGAGGCAAAGCTTTCGTTACATGTAATGGAACAAAAAAAATAGACAAAAAAAAATTCTTACGTATGACTAGATTTTTCTCACTGTATTATATCCTAATATCAATTAATATTTTTTTCTATAATACTCGGTCACGCAAACATATCGGGGATTATCACGTAATAATCATTGTAACTCACAAGACTCAATAAACAGACAATCAACAAGCATAGAGACGTGCGTGTCGTATTCATATAGATATATAAATATGTAACTCCTAAGAAGGGATATAAATTAAAGTTCGATATAATACCATGCGTTTCTCGATACGTGATACACAGTTCGAATTAAGCAAAGATATAATAATTATAGCGATTATCGTAATCGGTAAGTAGAATTTTCTTTTTTTCATTTGTTTTTACTTAAGTTCGAGATAGATAAATTCTGAATAAAATACGATAAACTTTTTAGAGGGGCGGGGGGGGGGGGGGGGACGATACGTGTGAGTGTGTAGAGGATTCGTGAGAACGTATGTACGAAGGATGACAAGAAATATTGGGATTATAATCCGATTGATTGTATCGGGTCACTAGAAAAATACGACGTTTAATAAGGTGTAGTCGAAAAAACACTTAGAGGACACTCGAAAAGCTATATACTTTTGAAAAAATGTCGCTATCTGAGAAGTATTAACCCCTTTACTCATGATTTAACAAAGAAGAAGAAAGATTATCTAAACAGCCAAAAAATATAACAATCCGCTTATTCATGTGAGCATAAATTGCAATTGAACATCACGAGACTCCAGGAAATTAAATCTCAAAGTACGTCGTGAGCTTGACGTCAAAAATGAGTAATTTTTGGCTCGAAACAACGGCAAAGCTTATTCACTTGAATATAATGTAATTGATTCGTGAGTCGAAGGGTTAATATGAAATGGATTCCTCAGATAAATATTCGATCGTTACTTGCGGTAGAATATTCGAAAACTCGCCTTCGGGCGATGGTTTTGTTCGGTCGTACGGTTAGCTGCTACTGCCGATCGCAGTGCGACGATAATGCGAGACGTTCAATTGACCGAGAATGGATATCACGAGACCGCGCCGAGGGAATTGATCAATAGAGCTTGCTGGGCTCAATGGAGCCCGAAGGTACTTGGCCTACCTCTCTGATGGTGCATTGAGGAACAATTCTGTGCTCCAAGTTTCGCACTCAATGATCCGAAATGGTGGTGGGTATCGTACTATGGTTCAATAACAGGCATGAATAACACTATCGCAATACAATTGAATCTTCGATTCATTTTTTATCTCATACCGACGAGACGTATGGCGAAAGATCGGTGGAACCTTCGAATTCATTTATCTCGGTACCTTGACGATAGTGCGCCTCGGTCAAACGCGGTACTTAGCTATTTGAAGCGCACACGACGTTAAGAGGAGGTTTGGGGGATAATTGCTAATCGCGTCTCGGGTTTCCGAGAGCGACTGGCTTTCCTCCTCGCTCTCGTCCACTCGACACAGGGGTATCGATGCTATAATGTAATAGCCACTTCCGTGTCAAGGACACCTGACCTTATTTCATGTCTTCCCTGAAGTTTCACTTTCATCTGTTTTTGACACTGGTAAAAAATAAGAGCTCTGGGACATTCCGACGTAAAGAACCTTTACCGGGGTGTCCCAAAGGGCTCCTTGACTTTTTGGAAATTTTGAGCCTACCCGATGAAGTTATCGAAATTCTGCGAGAGCTTCGCAGGGTTCATGCTTCTGTTTGATAGTTTTGTCAAAATTTTTTTCATACCTCTTTGCAAGGATATATAATTTGTATTTCTTCGCATTACTCATTGGTATTTTTTAATCTGTCGCTCCCGCACTGCGTACCGAATGATTTTTGTAACTTTTGAAGAACCTGATGAAAGGTTATCGAATTTGTGCGAAAGCTTCGCAGGGTTAATACTTCTGTTTGGTATTTTTGTCAACATCTTTTTCTTCCCTTTTTGTAAGGCCATATAGTTTTTTTTTCTTCGCATTGATCATTGGTATTTATTAATTTGTCGCTTCTGTTCTAAGTACCGAAAGATCTTTTGTAACTTTTGAACAACCCGGTGAAACATTATCGAATTTGTGCGAGAGCTTCGCAGGGTTCATACTTCCGTTTGATATCTTTGTCAACATTTTTTTCATACCCTTTTTTCATTCAACACTTTTTTTTTTCAAATTACTTATTGGTATATTTTTTCGTTGCTCCTGCTCTAAGTACCGAAAGACTAGGTCTTTTCGTTGGTTCGAGAATATTTTATAAGGCAAAGGTATTAAGATAGTCTTTCGTATTATCGTTCGACATATCGGACGTTTTGCGATAGAGAGCCCATTACTGAATGAACAATATATTTTTGCCTCGATGGATCTATCCATCTATCCATCAACTCCTGAGATTTGACCTAAAAAAAAAGTAATGATACATCACCTACTCAACCGTCCTCCGCGATAAGTCGAGTATCCCGAAGCACATTATAGCATACTACGAACAACGAGCTGTTAAGCGAAGCTATTCATCTTCCCGAGCTATGAGAGCAGAGGTGGCCTGACTGAAATTAATCTCTTTTTACCGCGGTCGGTTTCTTCTAGAAAGATATTACGATTGTTTCGCGTGTAATCTCTCCACACCGTCCCGCTACGAGCCAGGAAGTACCTATCGTTCTATAAGCCCGTAGCTGAAAAAAAATTACGTTTTCTCGCAAAATTTTGATTACATTTTTATTTTTATTTGATTTTTTCGATTATTTTTTTGTTGTCGCTCGTGATTAATCTACGATCTTTTGGACCTAAGAACAGCGAGAGGGTTCAAACGGCGTCGCGGTGTACTCTCGGTCGACGAGCCGCCGCTCTTCGATTTATTTTTTCCCGATTTCGACGACTTTTCATCTTTCTTACTAGAGCTGGAAGAACTTTCGGGAATATTCTTCGAAGCCTTTGAGTAGCTCGAGGCCGCGGTAACGCTCGAGCCCGCGCCCGATTTCGTTTGAGAATTCTGGCTCGAGGCCGTTGTGATTGTGGTCGTTATGACGGTTGTAGTTTTGAGAACTGTGGCCGGGATATCGGGAGACTGTTGGATTTGGGTTTTAGGGCTTACTTGTACCTCGCAGGGAGGGGGTGCGATCCTGTACGATGGCAATATCTTGAAGGTCACCGAACCCCGAGCTTCCCGCTGAAACAGAGATAAAAAAAAGAGAGCATTTTTGCATTATCCCTCGATCAATGAAATATCAATGATAATAAATATCTCATTTTCTTTTCTATTTTTTTTTCCAAAATCAAAATAATTTTTTACATGATAATATTTTTTTAAAGAATTTTACGGCAATTAATTTATCGATGTTATTTCATTTACCGTTGATCCAAATGTGATCTGCAAGTCTATAAATTTATCTGCATTTTTCTTCGAGATAGGGCAGATTTTTGTACGGCCGATTCATCGTACCGGCAACGACACTTTTTTTTTTAATCTTGGTAAACAAATTTCAGAGAATCAAGAAAATTTACTTTCCTAATTTTTCTTTTTATTGTCGTTTAATTGTTCCGAACTGCGGAACAGTGGAAAGTTTATCTGCGCCATCGTGGAAGACAATGCAGTTGTGTTCGGCTTGCGGTTCGACACCTCGGTCTCGCCCATAGGTGGAACTAAAGCTCGCCTCCGCAGGCTCGAAACTTTCTCGTCAATTATCAAAAGCACTTGAAGTTACGTCAATTGTACCCGAAGGGTGAGGAACTTTTCGCCCGGACCACGCGCCTCGTCATCGCTCTCCGACCTTTCGTACCGTCCGCGAACGAGCGTTTCACGCTTTCTATCCCACCTCGTGGTCTGCGGTTAAATTTACCCCGGGGAAACGGGAAACAACTTCCGGCGGATGCGTATGTTTTGGTTCCGGAAGGGGAATTGTCGTATCGTTATTACTGTTATACTGCTCGTCCGGGGAACGGGGATGGTGCAAAATGTGCACACAATATTTCAAGGCCGTGTCGATATTTCAAAATAATAAAAATTAAAAAATGATTTTTGAAGCTTCGGCTTTTTTTTGGAGACACGTTCTGTACATGTTTTTAGAAATTTACAAATATAAAATTCTATCTATTTTCTTTGGGTCTCGATCGATGCGATTTCTTTTTCCGCAATAAAAAGATAAAAATTCACTCCGGAACGGTATTTCTTCGCTATAAGTATCGAACGGAAAATGAAAAAAAGATGAAGTTTGTTGCCATGTGATTTGAGAAATAAATAAAATAAAACAAATGCAGGAGAGCCAATGATGCCGGATATATTTTCCAATTATTAAAAAGTCCGCATGGTAATTTAAAAAAAAATTATTTTGAAGCTTCGACTTTTCCAAAGACACAGATTCTATACGTGTTTTTCGAAAATTACAAACATAAAATTCTATTTTTTTTTTTTTGGATTTCGCTCAATGGAATTTATTTTTTTCCGCATATAAAAAAAAAATTTCACGGCACACCGGTATTTGTTTGTAACCGAACCGAAAATGGAAATAAAGATAACGCACGTCGACATGTGATTTGAGAAATAAAACAAACGCCGGAAAGCCGATGATGCCGAGTATATTCTACAACTATAGAAAAGTGTCAGTGTTATCGTGAGTGACAACGAGAGACGAAAGCGATAACATCCGCAGCGTATGTCGCGTTCGATACTCGAGGGAAATTAGAGACGGACGCTGCGATTGGTTTCCGATCGAAATTACTGGTACTGCCCGTGCGGCACGACCGGGTCGGAGCGTGCAAGAGGCTTTCCGCGTGATCGAGGTTTTCGGGTCGCAGACTCGGAGCTACTCCGATTTCCTCGGTCCCTCGTCCGGAGGGCATACAATGGAATGAGTCACAAAGCCCTTATAGAGGAAAAATTAATAATAAAAAAGAGCCAAACTTAATCCCTTTCAGATGAATTTTGACCACAGTAGCTCGGGCCTGCCCAGTCAACTTTTTTCATTATCGATAAAAGTAAATAATACCCGAGAACTCTCGTTAACGATTGCAAAAAGATTTTTTTTTTAACGATACATCAACTTCTCGTTGGCTCTTCAAAAGTTGAATCGATGGAGATATTAAGCGAAATGAACACCCGGACTATTTGCCCCAGTTTCGGGATATCGTGAATACGTTTGGATATTCTTCAGAACTTTAAAGTCTGCGTTCCGATTACCCCAGATGCGCGGCAAAACAGAAATCCGGGGTAAAACGGTCTTTCATTTGATACCAGATTTGTTTTGCTCTACAAACAATTGATAAAAATAGTCCGTTTTGCCCCAGGGTTCGATGAAGTTTCAAATCTGCGTCTCGATTGCCCCAGATGCTCGGTAAAACCGAAATCCCGGGGCAAAACGGGCCTTCATTGGAGAAGAGATTTTTTTTTCGTTACACGAAAAATTGATAAAAATCGTCCGTTTTGTCCCGGTGTTCCATTCTGCCCTGTACTCCGCTAAACGACGATTTATTCATCGGTCGCTTCAAGTGTCCGTCATTGTGCAGCTCTTCGCATGTCAAAGCTGCGAGACAGGAAGAGGCAACAGCTTCATATTACACTTACGAGCATCTTTTGTAAGGCGTTGACCGACTGATTGGCCACTGGAATCCCATTGATCTCTCTTATCTCGTCGAGCACGTGCAGGGTCGCCTGTCTGTGAATCATTCCGCCGTGCATGATTCTCGCCACTACGCATTTACCGTCCTCGTTCATTTTTAATGTGATTCCCTGCGGGAGAGATAATTAAATTCAATTTAATCATTTGTTTATCAAAGTACATTCTTTATTTCTCAACCAAACCATTTTTTTCTTCACGTGGAGAAATAAATGTTTCAAATGTGAAAAATTAATATGGATTTGTTTTCACTTGGATAAAAGCGGTGAATATGGACCGCTCCATACATCATTGACCGGAATTGATTTCTTTAATTAATTTACGAGCAATCCCGGTGGAACATATTTATCAGTTTGAAGAGAATACATCACACAGCGACTTTTCTGCATTTGGAAATAAAAATCACAAATGTTATAAAGCAATGAATAAGGCTTTTTTAAACAATTTCTAATCATTTTTTCTCTACAAGAAACTCTCTTTCTCTTTTTACCGTCCATGCCTTCTTTTAAGTACAAAAACGATACGGATGATCGTAATTAACTTTCTTCTGCGTTATCAAAAAAAGCAACACTTCAAGGTACGTCTGTGTAATTTTGCAGATTTTTTTAGCACATCAACTTGTTATTCGAAACTTGCGAAGGCTGCGTTTTGTCAAAATCTAGCTCCTCATTAAACAAAGATCCCGTACGTGAAGGGTTAAAGTTGCGTCAATTAGCACGAGCTGAATATGACGTCGCGTGAAAAGCAAATTCCACTTTAAAAAATATACATATATTTCTAGAATTAAATAAACGCATTAAAAAAATCGAGCTGTACCCATAGATTTTCGAAGTTAAAGGAACTTCGAACCCGTATATGAATTGATATCTAGGCCTCAATCACTGCTACCAAGATGCACACACCATCCTCCGCCATTAAAAAGCGGCGACCATGTGACTTATTTCCTTAACACACTCTTTTTTTTTTAAATATTACTTACCATCGGCTCATCGGTGTTTTTCTGAAATTGCACTAGTCTGACCCGCGTGACGTTCTCGACATCGAGGTCGCCGTTCTGACCCTCGAGATCGTCACCACCATTCAGGTAGGGTAACAAGGGCGGTGGTGTGACCCTGGTCGCTTCCTCCCCGTAAACCTCGTGACCAGCCACATCGTGCGCTTGCAACAGTGCCTGAAACAGGAAGCGTGAAATTGCATATTAAATATTTGATTTTCACGGTAGTTGCTAACACGACCTTTCATAGCTTATTGTGTATCTTGAGACTGGTGGGTACACAGCTCATTCATAATTCCGAGATTCCGGAAACTACGGAATAACAGACATTCGCAACCACTATAATTTCATAATTTTTGACCACTTGTGCAGCAATGGCGCTTTTCGACTATCAAGTAATCGAAGCTTAGTAGTAATAGTGGAGTTGTTGGCAATATGCCGGATGGTATAATTTTTGAACATCGCATGACATAACGTAGATTGACGTGAGAACGCATATGTAGGGATGACCGGGGCAAGATGGGCCCGCTAAGCAAATATTCTAGTATTGGCGCACATATAGATTTGTACATTTTTGTTGAGTGTTTTATGTGTATATCGCTATGGGTGAAAGTGATTATTCTGAAGTGTGACGCTCTTTGTGTGGTTTTGATCTTGCATTGTTGTAAGTAATGGTTAAAAATGAGCTTATGAACGACACTTATACCTAAGTATTTTGCGTGTGCTCCTGGTATAGTCGAGGCTTATTTTTTATCGAGCTCTAATAATAATAACAGGAATAATCATTTTTCAACTCCGACATTGATTTCAACCGGGAATAAGATAATTAATTTGATTTTTCTTGACTTCTTTCATTCTATGGTTAAAAAAAATAGATGTTAGAAAAATTATTCTTGGACATTAGCGACTCGAGTGTCGAGTTCAGTGAAAATATGAGAAATTCTTGTTGACTCGGTCGAGCAAGCACAAAGCGCATTTCCGTCCGTTTCAGCGTTGCATACTCGACGCCGCTGATAAATGTGTCGGAGGGGGGGGGGGGGGGGAGAAGAAAGCACGAGAGAAGACACGCGACACCGGAGAGTTTCAAAGAATGGCAGAGCCCGCACCGACGAGAACGGAGGCACGACATTAGGCGCTTGAATATGCGAGATTTATAAAGGCGTGATTTATTATTCGCACTGTAAAAGTGAACGTCGCTCGAGAGTTTCCGGCTTATATTATGGAAATTATGTAGATACCTACGAATAAAATTGTAATTTTTTTGCTTCCTCACAGAGCAAGTAGTTTTCTTAAAAAAATAAAAAAATAAAAAAAATTCAATGTCTGCGTCAAAGTAATTTATTCATAATTTTTAAACCTTCTGCTAGAAAGAAGCCAAAATTGATCGACGAACTTTTCCGCAGAGAAAGGGCATGCGCGGTATAAAAAATAAAAGAAGAAATGCGCCAATTAACTGTTCACTTTTTTGTTTGTTGGTATTTTTCGAGCGTTTCTTCCTTTATTCCCGTGGACGTTTTAAAGGCATTCACGTTGATGAAATTCGATAACGAGATAGAGAAATGTCGGTGACAACCTCGACAACGAGATAGAGAACGTGGATCGAATCCTGTTCCACCGAAAATGTCGAATAATTGGTTGGAATACTGCCAGAGTACATCCGCACCGAACAGTCGTGAGGAAGCGCAGGGGTTGATAGGAGTGAGTGCCTATCGTTGAATTCAAGTCGCTCGAAGAGAGTTATCCATACGAAAGTAGTGTGAACATTATTGTTATCAGGCATATAGTACGGTCGTGCGGGCATTGAATATGCACGTAGTTTAATGTATGTAAAAGCCAGTTGGGACGAAAAGTGAGTTGAGTTATTAGGAATGCAGTTAGATTGGATTCAATTGAGTTGAGCTTGCGAGCGAGTGCCTTGGAACGGACGAAACACTGAGTACCACCTGAGTACCGCCTGCTCGAGAACGCTCCGGCACCCGGAAATTGGTTGTCACCGAGGTAGCCACTTTCCCACTTATATTTTAATCTAAATGTAAATACCTCGGCTGACCTCATAAGCTCATAGAATTCCATTTAAAAAGGAGAAAAATAAAAAAATAAAATGCATGTTGAGAAGAATTTTGAAAGATCAAAGGGTCTTGTTATCGTTTTGCTCGTACGGGATTGCCCGCAGCACGGTGCTGTCTGTGAGGATCTTCAGTGAAACAGTCCGGTACTTCTTTGAAAGCTTCCTGTACGATGGAGCAAAATGAATAATAAAAAAAAATGAAATTAAAAATAAATAAATAATAGCAATAAAAAAAGATGTGAAAAAATAAGTATACCAGCAAAAGCACCCGACACGTAATGTCGATGTTTATTTTTAAAGTGGCGTCGACGAGCCGGAATACAACGGGTATAATAGCCCAACGAACCAAATGTGGGTGCGATGCAGGCGCTTCCCCATTTACGACTTATTCACGGTTACCAGCTCTACTCCGTTATCGTGGATACCTATAACTCTGTCTGTGTATATGTATACGTGTATACGTTGAACTATAAAGCGGTTAACCGCTAAAGAAAAAGAAAAGCGGAAAAAAAGGGCATGCACGTGGGCCAACGTGCACCATGCCGCTGATAGCGTGCAGGGGCGAGAATAGATTTCGCTGGACTGGTCTCGCTGCGACCCGATGTCGTTAGTTACCTTCCCACCAGGCTGTTCTGTGGGGGTGTTCATTAAATAGAATGTCATTGGCCCTAGCGACCCTTCCATTCAACCTTTTCCTCTGGCGCACGTGCCACGGAACGCATTGCGAGGTAAAAATGAAGACGTTAATTCTCTCCGAGGCACATTAAGGTTCCCTTTCAATTTTTCTTTCTTAATTTTTTTTTTTTTATAATTCTCGTTATTCTTGTTTTCTTTGGGGGAAATTTAACGAGACCTTTTACAAGCGTATTTATAATTGGGTCTCGATTGAAATAAAATTAGTTCGAGGCTTACGTCGAGGCCTTGAAGAATTTTTCTGGCCAATTACATCCGAAGGAACATTCTCGTTGGACTTTGGTATTTTAAGGATTTTTAATTGGTTTTATGCAACCCTTGAAGGTATTTCGTTCGTAAATTAAAAAATAAAAAAATAATTATGCTCAAATAACTGGAAGAGAAAAAAAATCATTGCCATGGTTGCCTCCGCACATTTCTTTGATGGAATTATTATTATTATTTTCGTATTGAAAATAAAGACAGAATTAGGTCAATACCGGGTGTTTGCCGCGTTGGCAAATCTTTCATTTCCGTGCCATTTTCTATTCTCCGAATCTACAAATCTACTGCACGACGCGCGTTTTTTTTATGGAGGAAATCATTGAATGAAAGGAGCGAAAAAATCATCAGTCTGCAATAGTCGTAAAGAAAAAAAAATGCCTCGCCTCCGAGAGAGGGTAAAAAAAAGAAGTGGTAAGAGCGAAAGAGCAGGCGGGTTCACAGGTCCCGCAATCAAATAACTTATATCGGGTGAAGTATATAGCTACCAAGGTTTCGTATTCACTCGACTCGCTTCCGCCCGGCCATTTGTTAACTTCTTTTTTTCCGCCTTCCAACACCGCAAATTTTTTGCATTCACCCTTTCGAGCTCGGTCGTCGGGGGTTGCTCAACAGCCGCAAATCGGGTAGGATAATTCGTTGCACGCCGGGCGTTACCGTTAGGTATTCGGCCGGGGGACAAAAAACGGAGGGAAGAAAATGAGACGCGAAGAAAGTTGGACCACCTCCTCACCTTTGGCGCACGGTGAAATTTAATTTTCTTTCGACATCCGGGGCGCATTCTTTGCCCTTGGGGATGGAAAATTTTCTATCTATCGTCACGATCCATAGCAACGTAAGAATGCAAAAAAAACATATTTAAAAAAAACATTCTAACATACGACCTGTTATCTTTCAAGTAGCTGTTAAAAAAAAAAATGTAAGCGTTGACTGCTAAATTTGATCTCTTTTATCTGAGATAAGAGATATTTGATTCGGTCACGATTGACCCCTGAACGACCTCGCAGACTTAACAAAAACGACCTCGAAGCTTATCGCTTCGTTTTTATTAAATCGGCAAAAGAAGAGAGAAGAGAAGAAAATTCAATATAAGTGATAACAATTTAAGTTCGATATTTTATTATTCGAACATCCGTGTCTCGCGATTCGATCCCCGGTCCGAGTGGATACGACTGTCGAGGAAGGGGAGGGAAAGAAAATATCGAGTTTCCGTCGCAATTTCGGACGGAAAACTTTATGGAGTGTGAGCCGATAAACGGCGAGGGTTTCCGTGCGGAAAGCTAAATCCTGGGAAGTCGACGGGAAAAATCCTCGAGAATCGTTCGACTGTGTCAAGTTGTATTCTTTTTATTTGCGACGTTTTCTCTTTTTTTTCACTTTTTTTTTATCTTTCCCGGGAGAGAACTGTAGGAGACCGGAGACGGGAGTGAGTCGTCCTGAAGACTCCTCCACATATCGGTGAACGAGTTTCTCATATACTGTAAAGCCCTATAGTCACACACAGGCCGAGCGTATACGAGATGTAAAGTGTAACAGGGAGGAGAGCTGTAGGTAGCCTGCGGAGTCGCATACAGTGCAGTGGGACGAACCTATATGCATCTGCCTCCGAGGTGGAAAAGTAGGTAAGGTGAAGGAAAAAAAAAGACAAGAGGGTTCTCACGTAGTGAAGAGCGAAGGGGGGGGGGCGCGGATTGGTTGCGCCTATAGCGGAAACGCCGGCAATGCGACTACCCGCTTCCATGTCTCTTAGCACGTCGAGGAATCCACGGCTTTTCCGGCTTTCAATAACGTTATCCTACGAGAGCTATTGCGGTCGAATCATGCGCAAAAGTATACCCGCAGCGTGTACTTCCTCACGTAGCTCGGATAAGTATACTCACGGATTTGCGCTATACACGCGTATTATCGCGTCAAGTCGCGCTGATGCACCAAACCGCGAACGCATTGAAAGTGGGATCAATTGTTTTTTTTTTCATCTGTCTAAATTATCTAAAAAATAACTAATTTCGATTAAAAATGTAATTAAAATTGACTGAAAATTATAATTTGCACAACAATGCAATATCAACATCAGAGACAGAGCTTCACACTTTAGAATAATCACTTCACTCAAGGCAATGTAGACGTAAAACACTTAACACTAATGTACCAATCTATATGCAGACCAATATTATAATATCGTCATCCTATTTTCATATATTGCAAAGAATCAGCGATTAAAACAGTAAAAACCGCAGAAAGCTGCGCCATCCTTGCACGCATTCGTCATCCTGAAAATCCGCTTTAAAGCCCGCGAAACTCTTTTACTCTTTTATACGAAGCTACGGGCATTAACTCCTTCGCTATCAGGCGCCCCTATTGGGGCGAAAACGTATAGAGAAATACGTTTCTCTGACAGTGAAGAGGTTAAAACCCATGAAAATGAGAATTAAAGAACTTACAAAATGATTCGCTACTGTGCAACTAGATAATATAAAACCGCTATGTATACAACCCGCTAAAAAGATAATACGCAAAGTTAAACACCCATCACGTACAATATGCCAGAAGCTCGAAAGAATGAACAACGAAGAAACTAACGTAATAAACACATGTAAATTAACCATTCACAATATGCAAAAAGTGTTGATGAATTATGTAAAACCCGTCGCCGGAGGACTTAGGTCGACGGCTAATTGGCAATACAATGTATATGGTCTCACGCCGATCTTCGTTATGTCATGCTATGGTCAAAAAATTGTTCCATCTGGCATATTGTCAATAAATCCACTATTACTACTGATATTTTTTATACTTTTTTGTCAGCCTCTTGCCTATCTCTATGATATGATCCTCTTCGGTAAATCGAAATTTCACGGGAACATGATAATCGCCCACAGAGTGCGAATCAGCGGCCGCAAGCTGCCATAAAATGTGTGGCAAGCTTGATCGGAGATCGTACTCGAATATGTAAAAAATGTTGATGAATTATGTAAAACCCGTCGTTGAAGGACTTAGGTCGATGGCCAATTGGCGATATGTATAGGGGAGAGCGGGGCAAAATGGGACAGTGGCGCAAAATCCAATTTTCCAATAATTTTTAGATGGCACTGTGAGGCAAAACTGAGCAGAAAATCCAGATGTATCGATGGGGCAAAATGGGTCGTCAAAATTTTTATTGGAAAATTGCGTTTTTCCCACTGTTCCGTTTTGCCCCGTTCTCCCCTATGTTCTCACCCAAACCTACGTTAGTCATGCTATGTTCAGAAAATTGTTCCATCTGGCATTATTGTCAATGAATCCACTATTACTACTAATAATTTGTGTACTTTTTGTCAGTCTCGTGCCTATCTTGTACGCGCGGTTTGGACAAATCTCTATGATCTAATGCTATCCAGGAAATCGAGATTTTACGAGAACATCATAATCGCTCACAGAGTGCGAATCAAGGGCCGCAAGCTGCCATAAAATGTGTGGCAAGCTTGATCGGGCCCTCGAGGTACACGCATAAACCGAGATCGAATGGATCGTTGAAATTTTGTAGTTCGCGTACACGGTACGGTATATTGCAGCGTGAATGCTGCTGCCGAGGCAATAGCACTATCCATTGAGAGTCGGGCCGACGCATGTGCCGACGAAACAAACCCGTGTCAGCGGCGTGCGTGCCCGAGAGTGATGGGAATGGAGTAGATAAATTGAATTTTTGCGGTGTACGACAGACCATTTTTTTTCCTCTGCAACGAGCTTTTCAGTCTCCTCGTTTATCTCATTCACTCAAAACCGGTAGAGTTTGATGATTCATGCGTCGCTATACATATTCGGGATGGCTCTTCCGTTGTCGATAGCTCTCGTGTTTCACAAAAAAAAAAATTAAAATAAAAAAAAAAATTAACGTACAAAATTCCCATTCCAAACCGGTCAGAAGTAATGAATCGCACAGAGCCCCGTTACGCCATAACGGACTCGAACAAACTTTCATCGAATTCAAAAATACTTAATAAAAAAAAGAAAAAATCCGTTGACTTTTCAGTCATTGCTATCGCAGCAAAATTAAATGTAAACTCTGCTTTATCGTTCGAAAAGTTTTCATGCGCGTTTGCGAGGAGTCTTGAAAATTGTTTGGCTCCCAAGGGTGTGAAGAGTTGGTGAAAAAATAAATGAAAAAAAAAACACAACCAGTGCCCCGTACCGTTCGGATAACTCCATTAATATTTGAATAAGCGGGAGGCCGGGGTGTGGGCGCGGACAGTATCGGCCATTGTTCGTAGAAAATTAAATTAAATATCCGCGTTCTCCTCCACTCCTCCCCCCCCCCCCCTCCCCGGAGCCGCTGTAGTAATGAACAAATAATTTATCGCCGTAGTCTGTACCGGGAACTCGGCTGCGTTCGCCGCTACTCCCGTCGGCGGAAGCGGACACGTTCGTCGAAACGATCGAAAAGCCGCTGATTCGTTAATTACTCGCCAGCATTCGAGCCATTAGTCGGCCGACGCCAGTGATGAAATTAAATAACGATCGTTTCTACACTCTCCGCTATTGGCGAACGACATTTCCGACGGGTTGCATTTGTGTCACATAACGCTCGAATTTCCACGCTAAACGCCCAACGTATTATCGCAATTAGTACCGGTTAAAGAGCCCAGGGTAGGCCGATACGGGTGTACACGATTCGCCTGTGGCCGTCGATGGATCGTGGGTTTGCGCCCGGCTCACGGTTTCCCCCACAGGATTACCATAAATCACCATCGAATTGTTCACCGACTGATTTTCACATCCGGCCACTCGCTCGGTTCACCCGGGGGAAAAGATTGCGGGACTCATCTGCGAAGATAGCGGATCGATGGATTTGTCACGACGCCTCGTCAGTCAACTGACAATTATCCACTCAATACGTCGATTTTTGGGGATTTTTTTATTTATTTACAAATCTTTTTTTTTTTTTTGCTGTGTGCCGGATTTTTTTTTGTCGCACGAAAGTCGTCAGGGAGAATTTCTCTGGTGGATTGTGAAGTACAATCCTTTATCGGCTCGAATTCAGTGAGCGGATATGATGTGAAATTCAATTTTCGATGTTCGACAAGTTTGAAGATTTCGAATTTTTTAAATTTACAGAACTTTTTCTTACTGTGTGTGGAATTTTTGTCGGTCACACAAAAGCCGGCGGGGAGAATCTCTATGGTAGATTGTGAAGTCCAATTCTTTATCGGCTGAATTCAGTGAGCGGATATGATGTAAAATTCAATTTTCGATATTCGACAAGTTTGAAAATTTCGTGTTAGGAAAATAGTTATCTCGTAGTGGAGAGCGGGGCAAAATGGAGCGTTTTTTTTCTCATTTTTTGGGGGACGAAAAAAGTGTTCACCGAAATTTTGACCTTTTGCCCCGCTCATATTTTGGAAAATTTCTGTTTAAACCTCGTTTCTCCAACAACGATATCCGTTAATGGGAATCGCAGTGACGAGAGCCGAATATGCGTGTCCCTCGCGTGAACAACTGACGGCAACCGGGATACCGCGACTGGCGATAGCGACCGTTGTGGATGCATCGTTCGCAGAACCGAAACAATCGTAAACAAGGACAAAATTGTGAAAAAAAAGTCCCCATCGCGGACGGGAAATCCTGCGTCGGCGGAAATGAAAACGGTTCCAACTACCGCTTCCATCTATACATACACATGTGTGGATTGAATATTTGAAACGAATTTCCCTTTTTTTTTGTCATTCATCTGTACAATCCAAGGTTCGCGAATATTTTTCAAAACCATAAAATATTCCCGTTACCTACGCTGAACAAACTTTGAATAATCATAGTTTTGACATTTTTTATCGAACTCTTTGCTATAAAAAAATATAGGAAATAAATTCGGAAAGTATTAAATTCGTTTTTATATGGTTAGTATATCGTGCGTATAAATCTTACATATACACGCGGAATTCCGAAAAAACATTCCATGTGCTATAATTTGGGAATTTCGGTTTTTATAGCATATATAATAGATAATCGAAATGGCAAGCGATCCGGGCGAGGACGTGAAGCGCGCGAGCCAACAAAACCGCTAGTAGTTATACACTCAGAAAAAAAATGTATTTACTGGGCGCCCCGAAAATAAATATTTATTCAATAAAAATGAATATTTATTTAAATCGAATAAATATTTTACTTAAACCAAATAAATATTTATTTGCGGGTGCCCGACAAATAAATTATTTTTCTGGGTGTATATTTGAAATAATATACTCGCAGAAATATATTGTAACGAATATGTAGCCGACGACTCGTTAAGACACGCGATATTAGTTAGGTTTGACAATAGACGAACGAACGGACGAACCATACAAGATCGATTGTCGAGTCAGTAGGTCTGGACGAGACCGTCAAATCGAACAGACGTGTGACATTACGAGATCGTGATAATTAACGTTTATTATTATTAATAATATTCGCCCCAAAAACAAATACGCGCGTTATTCATTCGCTCGGTCGTTACAATATTCCAAAATACAATATATTTTTCAGCGTAAATATATTTTCATATACACGTTTATCGATATGACATCAGTTTCTGCGAGTGCACATTTTTTATTCATTCTCGTCACGGACCGGACAATTTCTCTGCTATTTAACACTCATCCCGTAATCAACTGTCGCGATAGTACAAGTAAATATACTAAACGTGGTCCATCAATCACAGACACCATAACGGTGAGATATGCTGCGGTTGCAAAATTTTATCGGCATTTTATCGACGGGCCATCAAATCGCCTGTAAACTTTGTAAACTCACAAAGCCGCCATCTACATTATGCGGAAAATTGCGAGAGTCGCTTCGCTGCCTCTTCAATCGAGGACATAAATTTTATATTTTATATTTGCCGATCCGTTAAAGCGATTCAGCCGAGTAGCGAAGCTCTCGAATGAGGTCTGCAAAGCTGATCGACTTTCAATGGTGACGCAGGTGAAATTTTTAATGTTGACTCGTAAACACTTGACTACTTCGTCTTATTTTTTTTCTACCTTCTTTATCTTCAATATGAAAAATACTGAAAAAGTCTGACGAACAGTAACGAAAAAAAGTCTGCCAAACAGTCCCGACGAGCTTATCGATCATAAAATCATCGTGAATATCTTTGTATAAGTTCAAAAATAGAGAAAGTGCATTTTCTAAAAGTAACCTAATTTTTAAACATCTCGATTCATTCGAAAAGTCTCGAACAGTCCAGAAAAATAATTTTCTTTTCATCAGTTCAATTCTTCGAACTTTAAATGCTAAACAGCTTTTTCCCAAACTTACCGATTTTATTTTATTTCTCCACATATATCTCTAAAAATGTATTTATTGTCGCATCAACGTCGAAGGTTATTAGCGACCTGTTCATCTTCATACATGTACCTAATATGGTGGATTGAGAAAGAGAAAAAAAAAGAAAATAAAAAAAATATATATTATAGTTTATCGTATATATTGATTGCCGTCGAGAACTCGATAGTTTGAGGCGTTTAACTTATTATTTAAACACTCTTTTAGCGAAGAAGGTAGACGAAACTGAGCGCCTTCCATATTTTTGTTATTCACCTAATACCCGTCGAACTCCTCGGTGGCTTTGAAAGAGGCGATCGGATTAGTTCCATGCTTCGTAGAACGAGCGATCCTATTTGACTTCGCTGTTCTTCCCTTATTAATTAGCGAGCCAGGCGCCGCGCGGAACATTGAGAGGGTTGTTCTAGCGGATGCTGGGGTTGCACCGGATATGGTTATAAGTACACGTCGGTGGCTTAACGACGGCTCGGAATATAATCGGGTCGTCACGGTACGACAAGCCAGTGGTTGAAAGTTATGCGGACCAGGGCGAGATAGAGGCAGAAGGATATAGAGGGGGTGCTCCGCGAAGCGCCGTTGCCGCGAGATGAATCTCGCGGAAGTGCAGAAGGTTGGTGCATCTCTTCGGTGCAGAAGAGCCGAGCGGTATAGCGACCGGGTGGTGAGAGATACGAAAGTTATGAGGACAGACGCGTCGTAACGGGCACTTCTGGCTGGCTTACTTAATGGCGAGCAATTATGAAAAGCGAGCCGAGAATAAGGGGCGGCAAGGAGGGAGGGGGCGGTCTGAGTGAGGCGGAAGTCAAGAAACAGCCAAACGCTCGAAAGTGGAAGTAAGAAAAAGAGATCGTCCATTGCGGAGCGAAGAAAAAAAAAGGAGATGAAAAAAATAAAAATAAAAAATAAGAAGGCAGAAAGAGATAAATGGGGAAAAAGTGAAGATATAGAAGTTCATCGGCTAATGGGATTCTGTGGGAGTTCTCTTGGACCTCCATTAAAATTCTCGGTAAAACGTTCGTGTCTCTCTTCGCCTGTGTTATATTGAAAAAAGATCCCTATCATTCTCATCCCATTAAGGTGCGCGATGAAAAATGCACCGGGCGTGCGTGCTGGACCTTCATTAAAATTAAAAAATTATAATATCCGTTTTAATCTGTATTGCTAGGGAAGTCGGGTCAAAATCCGTGTCCTCCGTTTTCGGGGAAGGATTCTTTGTTTTGTTTTATTTCTCGCGAAAAGTTTGTAATAGTAAGTCGGTTTTGCCCCCTGAGATATCGTTCCTAATTTCGTAATTGCTCCCTGAAAAATATATCTTTCAGCATTTTTCCGGTTCGCTGGAAAGAGATCCGAGGAATTTCCGTACCGAAAAGAAGGAAAAATAAATGACGCCGATGGTTGCATAAACTGCGCGAACGGGTGACCGGAAATTTTTATCGCTATCTCCACAAAATCGAGAGAATATTTTACTCCAGAGATTTTTCAACATTTTTTTTATTTCTTACTACTCGAACGTTACAAGGTTTCATTTTCGTGCAGAGATCCGTTCCAGTTTCGGAGAACCGCGAATTCAAACATGCGCGCTTGAAACTTCACCGGGCTTCGTGCAGGAAAGGATCCTGAAGATAGGGAACAGGCAAGGACTGACGAACGGTGCTCTCTGAAGCACGAAGTTCAAGCCGCGAAGATCCTTGAGGTACCTAATTTATACCAGAGAGAAGTAAGCAGATTAAACCCTTCACTGTCGGAGAAACGTATATCTCCGACGCGCCTGACAGTGAAGCGGTTTAAAAAAAAAAAAAACTGAAAAAAGGACCAGCTGAAAAGATATGGAAAAGCGTTAGTAGAGACCACGTACGCATCTTTCGCAACTCAAAGTTTCCGGCTGCAATGGTAGCTGCGAGGGAGGAGGAAAAAAGTGAAGGAAATTCTCGGAGACTGGAGCGTACTTTTCGAGTGAGCGATGTAGCAGGAGGAGGGGGGAGCGGCAGAGGATGGACGGTACCTTTGAGAGATTATGCATGAATTCGTAGCGTCAACCTCTTGCATACTTTCTTCCATCCCAGTATGGTATAAATGTGTAAAAGTGTGCGAACTGGATCCACGACGATTTAGAGAGATTTCGTAAAGCATTCCATAGTCTCGAGTGCGGAGGTCGAGTGCATGTGGATTAATTTAAACATGTGATTCACGTTTTCGTGCATCGCTCACCGAGAAACGTTAAGGGAGAACGTGCACTCCGAAGACCCATTTTCGATCTCTACTTTTTACTATACAAGGCCCGAATGGCATTCGAGCGATCCTCGCAGTCAGAGTCCTTTCTAAAGATAAGATCCACAAAAAAAAAAAATTGGAAACAAGAAATAAGAAAAAAATCTTTAAAAATTTAAATAAGAGAGAAAAGTAATTTTCTCTTATTTTTGCAAGTATGAAAGGCATCCAAGTGCGATCGAGTGTAAAATTTGCGTCAAAGGGTGTATTCACCGTCCGAACTTCCGGATGTATTTACCATCGAATGGAAGAAATTGGCGATTCAGAGAGTCGAGAGTGACGGGGAAGCCGTGCCGCTCGATCTTTTCAGCGTCGCGCACGAGTCGCCGAGAATCGATTGTATAAATCGTACCGACTGGACCCGCGACGTGTTCCCGTGGTCTTGAAAGAGAAGTCCGTTATCCAGACGATGCGCCGGACGAAAGAGGATCGGGAGTTTCCGATAGAGCAAAAAAAAAAAAAAAATTACATTCATCCCAACGAGTCCTCGAGATACGAGATACGTCGTTTCTTCGCCTTCTCGTCAGACTTTCGGTGGCTGCATGTACGCTTATCTTTTAAATGAGATGTTCTTATATATATTTTTTTTACCCGAAACGGTTCGACCTTTCGTGTATACACAGTTATATACCTCACGCTCGGAAGTTTTTGTATCGGGAAGAGTTGAAAACGAAGATTATAAGTGATACGAACTGTGCACTCCCGCGATACATCGAGGGAGTGGATGGATCGACCATCAGGCACATCGATCTCACGACCCTGACACGATTATTAAAGCTTGCCTTCTCCGCGCTGCAGTTTGTACCAGCTGTCGGGAATTATTGATGAGCTGCCTGAGACATTCTCCCGATCGCTGGTAACGCTCTTGTACTTATTTTACAGGCTCCGTCACAAATAGATCGGTTCATGCACGGTACCGAGGGCCTTGTCGGTGTTGCTCCTCGCAACAGCGTCTGCCCAATGATGCGTCGATGAAAAAAAAAAAAAAAAATTTCTGTACTATCTATAATGCTCCCTCGTCACTTGCTTGCTTGTCAAGTGATAATGGTACGTCACAATTTTTATTGAAAATTGAGTTCCTTCAGAATAGGATCGGGATGACGTCTTGAAGCAGTTTATCTCCGAATTATCGTTCAAGTGCCATATCTTTTTAACGGTTCGAAAAAGAGGCATTGCCAGATTTTGATGCTAAGGTTTTACGCTCTTTGTAGGTTAATGCAGTTTTTTCAGAATTTTTTTTTTTCTTATTTTTCAAAAACTTGTTAAGGGTCTTGTATTTTGAAAAATTCTAGGGTTAGTTCTAGGGCCCGTCTGTGTAGTGGTTAAATATGATCCAGGCGATTCACTCAGTCCAGCCAAAAAATTTGTTCATTTAATTAATTTTTATTTTAAACCGTTGGATGCACGTCACCCATATCTGGGTGACGACTATGTTTCCGCAGGGGCTCCGTATTCACGCTGGGCGTTCAACGTGTTAATTGCCCAGAGCGTATTTATCAACGCAGTTGGCTGGTGCAACTAATTATAATTCCCCGTGTAAGCGGTAAAAAAAAATATATATAAAAAATTATGAGAGAGTATTTTTATCATTCAAGAACTACGTTACAGGATGCTCGTAATACTCACGTAGCAGAGCATTTTGACGAAATATATCTCCAGATTCCATGAGAGGTTGTTGTAACACGGATGGTTGCGGACCAACGACGGCAGGAACCTATCTATAGTATTATACTATCTATAATACTCCCTTGACACCTGTTTGCTTGTCAAGACCTAATTACGTTACAATTTTTAATAAAAATGAACTCTTGAAGCAGTTTATCCCTAAATTCCCATTCAAATGCCACATATTTTTTATCGTTCGACAAAAGAAACATTACCAAATTTTCATGTCATGCCTTCCTAAATTAATTCATATTTTTCAGAATTATTTTTTCTATTTTTTCAAAAACCTATAAAGAGTTTTATGCTTCGGAAAGTTCTAGGTTTAAGACCCATCTGTATAGTGGTTAAATATCCTCCAGGCGATTTACTCAGTTCAGGCAAAAAATTAGTTGGGTCATTTTACTTTTATTTCAATCGCCCGGAGCGTACTTAACCAGCGCAACTAATTATATTTTTCTGTATAAACGACTCAAAAAAAAAAAAACATAAGTGACCATTTTTATGATTCGAGAACTATATCACAGGAACCCGAGTAGAAATTTTCAAGCGTTACATCGGGCCCTGATAGGGTCCTGGTAAGGCCTTATCAGGCCCTTGTCAGGCCTTATCAGGATCCTACCAGGGCCCGATGTGGCGCTCGAAAATGTTTACTCGGGAAGCTCGTGATACTCACGTAGCAGAGCATCTCGACGAAATCTCTATATTCCATGAGGGGTTGTCGTAACACGGATAGCTGCGAATCAACGACGACGAGAACTTATCTATAATGTTATACTATATCTTATACTATCATACGATCTCTTTTCATCCTTTTGTACCTCACGAGCGTCGCTTTCTTCGCATTACTATACACTACGCATACTTTGTGACACGCTCTGTACTTAATGCCTTAGACTAAGGAAAATCTACATCATACTGTAACTTCTGCACTGCTATGGTACTTAGGGCGTTTATCCCAGTACCGATAAAAACTTTATCTACGTACAACACTTCCTCGACACCTGTTTGCTCGTCAAGTCGTAATGGTACATCACAATTTTTATTAAAAATTAAGTTTCATCGCAATACGATCGGGGATTAATCCTTGAAGCAGTTTACCTCTAAATTCTCGTTCAAATGGAACATCTTCTTAAAGGTTCGATGCAAGAGGCATTACAAAATTTTAATCCTGCGCACTTCGAAAATTAATACATATTATTCCGAATCTAAGAAAAATTGTTTTAACTCATAAGAGTTTTTGTGCTTCGAAAGGTTCGAGGTTCAGAAGCCGTCTATATATATAGTCGTTAAATACCCTTTGGGCGGTTAATTCGTTTCATCCAAAAAATTAATTGGTTTAATGAATTTTTATTTCAATCGCCCCGAGCCTATTTGACCTCGCAGTTGGTCAGCGCAACCAATTATATTTCTTCGTATACGTGACTAAAAAAAAAATATGACCATTCCCAAAATGGTCACATAAAAACGTGACCATTTTTATGATTCGAGAACCGTATTACAGAATGGTCGTGATACTCACGTAGCAGAGCATTTCGACGAGAGAAATCCCTATTTTCCATGAGGCGATGTTGTGACACGGATGGCTGCGGATCAACGACGGCGGGAACCGGAAGTCACAGCGCGCGGACCGGTATTGCACTCCACTTGTTAGTAAACATCGAATACGCAGCAGCGGGCTCTCAAAGCTCTCGAGGATCAACACGAAGAGAACAGCCTCCGGGCTCCGTTCTCTTCGACCCGAGTGATTATCGCTGCTTAATTAAAATTAGCGTTTAATCATGCAGCGAGCCGGGCTCTTATCGCTGAGCCACCTGGCGCCAGCGGTTTCGTCCCAAGCGATCAGACGAAACTTTGGTTTTTCTACCTTCGAATATTTATTTTTTCTTCGATTTTTTAGTTTTTCGCTCGACGAAAAAAAAAAATGACCCTCGACCGGAATCTCGAATACCGATGCGCACAGTAAACGTCCAGCGACTGACGTACACAGCACCGTACGTGTGGACGGTTGGCCGAGCACTGCACTCAGTGCAGTGCAGTGTACTACTACGCGCCGGTCTCGGTACTCATATCTCTCTCGGCGCGCGAGCATGGACGACAGAGACTTCCCGCCACCAATCCACCGCAGCTCGCGTCCTCTCCGCCGCTACCAGAGCTCACTCGATTATAACCAGAGACGACGAGAATGCGGCCCTCTTTACTCCCCGTATCTTCGCGTCAACGAGATACCCCACCTCAAACACTCCGAATAAAATTAATTTTACGCGAGAGCGATTCCTTTGCGGAGAAGTGGATCGCCGTTTCCGGCAAATTGAATCGCGCGTCAGATTGATTTTGTTGAGGGTAAAAGTTCTCCAACTTCATTTGCTATTCGCCTATCCGCCGTTCGTCCACGTATCAGCTGAATCGGCAACTTTACTATTATCGAAAAATCGCCTACTCATTTTTTTAAAATCAAACTCTACTCGGAGCTCAAAGATTTGAACTAGGTGGATGATTGTACTGCATTAATTACTGAATTATTTAATTGTTAATCTTGAAGAATATAATATTGTCACTTCGCTAATTATTTATATTACCGACGATAGTAGCAAAAATCATGTTTACACTGTAATAATTTTCTTTTGGTTTCTGAAATGTACTCAAAAGGGATTCTAACAAAAAAAATTGACAGTACTCTACTATTGTTACTTTTTATTTTTTAGCAGCAGTAGTGAATTTATTGGCAATACATAACATGAAACAGGTTGTGATAAATGAGAAAGTTAGATCACCTATATACTGCCAATTGACCCTCGACCGAAGCCCTTCTTGCCGCACGAAAAAAGCCACGGTTTTTCTTCTTTTTTTATATGATTTTAAGTATCGATGCTGAAGATTAAATTCATCAGTTTAATTCTCCGTTGATTCTTCTTTCGAGTTACTGGTTGTGTGTGGTGTGTTTGAATATATGCATTATGTTTAATCTTTTAATTGTTGAATATTATATTATGTTAATATTTTTGTTGTATTTATACGAATTTGACCGGCAGTTTGACGAGGGAATCACCAAAATACCAGTATCTACATATCTGTCTTTAAACGTATTTCGCCGACCACGGATATCTCCTTCCCACACCCGCTAAGCTACCGACGGTTTCCGTCCTCAACCTCTTTAGCCTCGCCGTTCAATTAAGTGGTGTAACCTGTGCCGCGGCTTCGCCTAAACTTAAATCACCTATATAATGCCAATTGGCCATTGACCGAAGCCCTTCAGCCACATTTTTTCTCCTTTTTTGTATTATTTTAAGTATCGATACTAAAGATTAAATTCATCAGCTTAATTCCTCGTTGATCCTTCTTTCGAGTTGCTGCTGCGTTGTATGTGTGAGGTGTTTGAATACATGTATTATATTTTATTTTTCATTTTTATATATTATATCATGTTAATATTTTTGTTGTATTTATACGAATTTGACCGGCAGTTTGACGAGGGCATCACCAAAATACCAGTATCTATATATCTGTCTTTAAACGTATTTCCCCGACCACGGATGTCTCCTTCCCACACACGCTGAGCTATCGACGGTTTCCGTCCTCAACCTCTTTAGCCTCGTCGTTCAATTAAGTGGTGTAACCTGTGCCGCGGCTTCGCCACCCTCTGGTCCTCGCCGGAGGCTGTGGAAGAACGTGCGTCATATAACCCTCTCGAGGCTCGAAAGTTTCGACCTACCCTTCGCCACACCGCGTCTCTCTGCACGTCCCCTAAACACCTACTCCGCCGGTAGGGTAGTACATCGTCGCGCTCGATTTCCCCAGAGATCGATATCATCGTTATTGTCAAATTGACGCCGTAACCGCTCTCGGGGGAGTCTAATACACGGAAACTGGATTCTCGAGGGGGAGAGAGTTTTGACGAAATTTTGTCGGATAAGATTTTTCGCCGGGAGATCGGTGGAGGTGTGAACAGTCTTTATAAAGTTGGAGGACACTTTGACTCTTTCGAGGAGAGTCCCTCGCGGCGGCTGAGGCGAACCGATCGAGAGCGTCGGCTAGGGGAATGTGACGATTTCGAACAAGAAACATTGTTTCATTTTTTTATCGGTGAAAAAAAAATCGTATCAAGAATCCCATGCGACTGATCGTTCCCAAAGGTGTCGTGATCTTGTGAAAAAATCGTAGATGCGAATATTAAAAATTGCAGGAGTTGTGGAAAAATAAAAAGATTGTAGGAGTTATGGGAAAATGAAGAAATTGTAGGAGTTATGGGAAAATGAAGAAATTGTAGGAGTTATGGAAAAAAATATCTAAGATGCGATATCGATGAAGAATTTTGAGTTCCTATTATAATTCGTTATTCTGGAGCTTTCGGATGTTGCTTGAAGGAATTAACACGGAGGGGGGGGGTTGACTTTTTCCTCTTGATTTTCTTTGTTTTGCCAGGCGAGTTGATTGCCCGTGAAATACGCATAAATGAGAACTTTACTGGCTCACCTGTGCGTTCGTAACGAAGCTGCACATACTGATGAAACTTGAATAAGAAATTCGTTCGATGATTTATACAGTGATTTTTTTTTTTGCTTCGTCCTCGAGTGTTCTTTATTGCGTTATTGTTTGGCATATTCGATTACGGTGGGAACGTTGATGCAGGAACACACTACGAACTTTGAGATAACACTAGTTTCATCAGACAACACGTGCATGCAAATTTCGGTACAAACAAAAGCATGACGAAGCTCGGGCAACCGTGAAATTCGTTATTCAGCAACTAATAACAGTGGGCTATACGAGTGTGCGTCGACGTTCGCTCTCCATGCATCGGCAAACTGGCTGCAACGCCGGTGAGTTACTCCCCCGCCTGTTCACAATGCCGCTGCTGCACGGGTTACTCGCGCCAAATTTTGATGCAGTGTATCACCCACGTCTACTCTCCGCGGTGGAGTGCCGCACCAAAAAAACATCGATGAAGCCTGCCCATACGCCAAATACGTACTGCGCGAAAAATGTAGTTTGGTATTTTTTTAACTCACTGCAGCAGCAAAAACGCCCTTGTGTGTTTAAATTTTTTTTTATTCCTTCGAATCGTATTCAGTCATTCCTGTGAGTTTGATAGTCCTGTATTTTTCAATTTTACGTTGGAAAGCAATTTAACCGAAAATTTGATTAGCCTCGAAAAAAAAACATTGCAATCCAAAGGATTTGCGGAAATAAAATTGTATACATTTTTTTTTGAATATTTGCGAACAACGAATTGTTGTAAAATGTCGAAAGCTTTTTTTTACTGTGCATGTATTGTATCGACGCAGGATTGGTGTCATTTGGTTAAGAATCGACCCGAAGTTAATTACGGATGTGTCTCTCAGTCGTTTTTCGCACGTTGCACTCGCACGCGGCCTGACGATTGGGAAAGCGAACCGAGCCAATTGGCAATTTGATTGGCACAGCTACTGCAGGGTCTTCGCTTTTGCGAACGACGTGAGCTCGACCTATCGCAGGCAATCAAGGGGTGGATACGTCGGGCTAGTGTGAGGGGTCAATTAAAAAATAAATAAATAAATAAAGAAATTAAAAAATAAACAGAATAAAACAAAAAGATCTCCTTCGTCGAAGCGACTTCTTCATGCGTGAAAAGGCAATCATACATTGATCTGTAAAAAAAAAAAAAATCGTACCAAGCGAATTTCGTGTCAAGCTTCGTATTTACTGCAGTAATTATATTGAGACAAATATGACATATCGAAACTCGTATATTTATTTCAGACTCAAAATTGAAGACTGAAAAATTGAAGCGGACCCGATAGTTGTAAAAAACGCCATTTCCACTTTACTTGAAAAAGTGAAATTAAAAAGAAATCAATGTTCCGCCCACATGCATCGCTTCATGGAATATCAATCAAACAGTGGAGAGGAAGCTCTTTGTTTACGGATCAGAATCGAGAAAAATAAAAGAATCTAATCCACATTAGCCCCAATATGGTGAATTGGGCTTTCTCGATAATTCATGGATTTAGGTATCCGCGCGTTATCCGTAAATGATTACCCGCAGTAGCTAAACGCTTGCCAAGTTCCCATGCTGTACGGTACGCTGCTGCTTGCCCTGGTCCTCTATCTCTATCTCACGATTCGACGCCAACGCGATTTACATTTGATCAACGCTAACCGTGCCGATAGTTAATAACGAGATTCTGATTCGAGTGGTAGGGCGATTGGCTCGAAGCTGCGCTCCCAGCGTTATAGGTATAAGGCATGTAGAATTCCGTGTGAGCACTTTGCATAGAGGGAGAGATTCGGCAACCTTGTGATACAGCGAACTATTTGATGGCCAAGTTTGTAGAAACCTCATCAGTAGAAAATTTTGATAAAAAAAAAAAAAAAAACTGAGACTTCATTGAATTCAAATGAAATAGTATATTTTGACACTAGAGGCCAAACGAGCGTTTTACGCACGAGTTTGAAGGCAGCACGAAGCCGAGGCGAAGTGCTGCCTTCACACGAGCAGTGCGCAAGAAGCGAGATTGGCCTCAAGTATCGAACCATATTTTTCTTTACGAATGCAATGCAAAATCCAAGTTGTGCACCATTCACAGACGTGCACAATGGCGTTACAGCCTCGTTGTTATCATAGCAACCGTTTGGTGATATAGTAACCGTTTGCGACGCTAGATGGAACTAGTAGTGAAATTTTATTTTGCACACCGGTGACCAGTGCGCAAAATAGTTTGCACACCCGTGAAGGCATTTTGCGCATCGGTGAACGTTTTTTGCATGTACGTGAGTGGTGCGCCAACGAGGATTATGCATGCATGAGTAAAGAAAAACATTATTTCGGCGCTATTTCCACAAGGAAAATGTCTGTACAAATGAAGTATAATGGTACGGAAATGATTTTCTTTATCTATAAATTTCAGAAAATTACAATTTAGTGAGAAACTTAAGAAAAAAGAAAACTGTTAATAGATTCTTTACACAAATGAATATAAGTTACGTTATATATGTCATACGACTATCCAACACCCCTCCATTGACTGCGACAACGGGTTGAAAGTTCGCGACCTTGATTCATCGATTAAAAGTGAATAGGCGGCTGGGTAAAGAGCTTCCACCTCTCAGCGTCACGACTAATCGTCGTTCATGGACGTTCGCGAGCTCTTGATCTTCTCGGGTGTGAGAAAGATTCACTGTCCCAGATTCAATGATTCAATTAATTAATGTCCGACTTAATAAAATTGACCTGACGATGAGGGTGACGGAAAAAAACTAGCGGCCTCGTAGTTGACGTTACTTTCTACAAAAAGTACCTAAAAGGACTTCGATTTCCATATCTCATCAGTTTAGGGAATAAGGAAATTTCCTTTTCGTTTTATCGTAGGGATTGCCGAATAGAATTCATTACAGTTTTTGTTACCCACCATGGTATTTCATATTCCCTTGACACACCTTTGGCGTTTCATCGACTCTGCAAAAAACTTTTATTGCATCGACAAAGCTTAATTGATCGATATGCGAAGATTTTTAGATTTTTCAATGGTAATCTGCAACATAAGTAATCTGCAACACGGTGCGATTCTTTGGTTTCTTTTGCGGTTCGTCGGTAAGCGTGGTAGCTAAGCAACGAGATCTCGAAAGGTTGCTGGGTAGTATTAGCGGAATTCTACGACTGACCAGTGGTTCTGTGCACAAGAACTGTGTTGGTACATGGGTGGAAGCTCCGTGACGGACACCATCGATTAAATCTGTCCCAGGGAGGCTGCGTGGACCGCGGGATCAGAAAGCTCGCCGCACTTACCGGCTGATGGCGCAACAGCCCGGAGGGTAAAACTAAACCCACGGTGTCGTCCGACCGGCGGGTAAGTTTTACCCCGAAAGAGATATAGAACCCGTCCGTTACCCTCCTTTTCCTCACTGGGAAATGTCCTCTCGGTACCAAGAATACCGTTCCGCCGTCAACAATCACGTTGTACCATCTTGTGTTGAACAAACATTTTTTTTACAGACGAGTTTCCTCACGCTATCGTGCTCGCACTAAAATTAGTAATTGGGAGAACTATCGATCTGTAATTAACAAGTTAACGGTGCTATACATTTTTTTTATAAAATTAAAAAATATTCGTAAAATAAAACAATAAAAAAATGTCCCAGTAGGCTGATTACGCTTGAAAGGTATGCCCTGATAAAAAATGCGGTTGAATCAATTAAAGATTCGGACAGGGACGCTGAAATAAATATTTAGTTGGTCAAGCAAAATATTTTAATGCCTCAAAAATAATTTGGCGAAATCGAAAAAAAAAAAAATTGTTGAACTAACTGATCTTTTAGCTGCACCGAAATATTTATTTATTAACGAAATATTTATTTGAACGTCTGCGCGCCAATCTTTGATTCAACCGCATTCTTTTGTCAGTGTGGAAACTTTATAGACTTGGCTTAAAAATGTTCAATTCGCAATTTTCTTTAGCCACAAATGTTTGACTAAAAAAATCGAGCAAAGCATTGCTCTACTGCTTTTTGCAGTCTCGCTCTTACACGCCAGATATTTGCGAGACCTAAAATGGGAACACTGCACTTTCGTTGTTCACTTAACAGTCATGATAATTAATCAAAATCATTCGTTTTCCTCGTCGGGTATTATCGCGATTGTACCGGATAGGAGGAGCAACGTAAACATTATAGTGGCTTACGCTAATTGTTATTGTAACAGAGAAAAGCCCAAATTAGGACAGTGGCAACACCGAAATTGCGAGGATTATTGCGATTAAAATTGCGATATCAGAGGTTTCGCGCTAATTCGCTTTAGCCATTGTGTTTTAGAACTGTGTTCAATGATTATTCTGGTTAATTCTCGTTATGCGGCGAAATCCGGTAAACGCGTGTACGCCGATACCCGTGTATGAAACAAAATTTGATATGCAATAGTTGTTATCGTGGAAATGCCAATTAATATTTCCCTCAGCATTGTCTGCAATGTCTTCTACCAATAAGTTTAATTCATGTATTGCATTTTACTAATTGGACACTGTAAGAAAAAAAATGTAAATCTGATGTACCGGATTGGTAGTTTTTATGCAAAAACTGGCACATTAAATTTAATGTAGAATTGTGATGAAAAATTAGTATAATTTTTTTTACGGTGGACGCGCCGTTATTCGTTGTTTCAAACAAATTAAAACAATACCTTGGTAAACACTAAAACTTTGGAAAAAAAAAATTATCATCATAATCCGTGGACCATTTGAGGAAAAATGTTCTAAATGTTTGGTTAAGAAACTCCCTGAAAACAAATGGGCAATAAGGTCCATTTATGAAATAAACAAATAATGAAAATTGACCAGCTCAATAAGCAATTAACACAGAACAACTTCGAGGTGCTTGACGTTAATGCGCCGTTCCAAATTAAACCGCTACGAGTATTCCGCCGTAAAGGTTGCTAATACGCGGAAAAATTGCGGTGCCGAGCAGCAAAAGTCGGGAAAAGTTATTGTTTCCTCGGCAGCGATTCGCATCACTTGTCCCTCCGCCAATGCTGCTACTTCGCACCAACATTTCGGAGTCGGACTAAACTTTTCCGTCTTTTGCCGACTCATGCCGCATCTTTCCAGAAAAAAAAAAAAAACAAAAAAGATTAAACAAAACAAAAATAAAAGTCCTTAATATAAGCACCGAAGTTACCAAGGCGTTTAGATTAGTCGAGATATAATGTAAGCGAGGAAAAGTTTTCTGAAGAGAGTCTCGAAGAAACTGGGCTCTTCAAGAACTTGCAGGGTTTCTCACTCTCGTCAGAAAATACGTACATAGAGTGCAGTACACCCCGAGTACATAGAGTACACGTACACCACGAAGCGGCAGTAAATTTTGGTTTCTGCAAGAAACTAGCTCGTTCGAATTTACCTACAAAGCGAGTGAGAGAGAGAGAGCGAGAGGGATAGACAGAGATATAAAGATATAGAGTTGGATAGTGAGTGGGTGAGCGTCGTTGGAATCGCGAGGCAGTAGCGGTGTGTACGGTTTGCCCGGGAGTGACCTAATTCGCTTTTCCAACGAACCGTAATCACCAACAGAAGAGGGATAGGAAAGAGGACCGAAGTGACAACGGTGTACCTTCTCTGCTACCGGGGAGACGAAGAATTCTACAGATAAAGGGGCAATCAGGGAATTATTATGAGTGGGGTGGATCTTCCCTTGAAACTATTTGCATACCGTTCCGAGGTCAGAAATTAGGGAGCCGTAGCGTATTTTAATTAACACCGAACCACAAATTGATTGCGACTAATGAATTTTTATCACATCGGCGATTCGGTCGACTTCTGTGTCTCATCGAGTGGACGTTTCAGCCATTACGGCCGATATTTGAATAAGAAAAAAGGAGAGATAGTAGGTCGAAAGATAATGGAGCCTCAGGCTGATCTTAAATAATCGAGGCGCGATGCCGGCATGAGATTTTACTAATTTTGTTATGCAAGTTCGAAACACACCGATCGGGTCTATCGATTTGTGAAGTTGACCAATGGTTTTTCAACTCCGTCGATTTCGTTGCCGATACGCGTATCAATTACATCGGTTCCGATTATTCGATTACACAGCCCAAATATTACGTCGCGCCAAACAAACCGATCCCGAATTGCTGTACGAAGTTCATTCGATTAATTAAACTTGTAATTTGTCGAACGAGCGTTGAAGGGCAGTTCCGGAATTTCCCGTATAAATATACGGATCCCGGAGTCATTGCGGTCGGTCGGATTAAATGACGGGCCAATTGTGTGCCGGCGGAGGGAAAAGAGAGCCCAAGTACGTGCGATCGATCGTTTCACCGCGGTTTGCAACGACTCGATGGTGCGGACGGAAGGTCCTATTCGTTATCCATTCTGTCGGCGAAACGCACTCGGCTAAGCTTCGTTAACTGTTGTACCGGCGGAAACTGGGTCTCGGATAATTGGTGGGAGAAAAGTAGCGAATGTTCAATCGTGCGCTACGTGAGACCCTTTGCCACGCGATCAATCAAGACTCTCGCCGACGAAATTGTGGCGCTATTCTTCGAGGGTTTGGCGTACGTCGCAACAAACCGATTCTTTCGTAGCGCAAAGGAAATAATTTAGGTTTTCGTTCGCAACGTCAATCGGGACGTGTTGCGACAGTACAGTAGGAGAAGTCTTGGTATTTGTTTTTCTATTCAACCATTATCTCAGTCAGGGTAGGATATTTGTTGCTCGGGAAAATAACTTATTAAGAAGATCTTATTAAATTTTTTTCACGGTTAAAAAAAATATTCTTTTGATTTTTCGCTCGTCCCGTTGAAGTCATTTTTCACCTTGTCAAAGCAATAAGGGGCTGCTGGACCTTCTTTACCGACGGTTCGAGGCGATTTCGTAGAATCGACTTTACTTCATTAATGTGCTACTCACATGCTTCAAATTTTACGGGATTGTAACACGACACAGTAAAAAAAGTTTGTACTTTTTACAAGTATTTATTTTACACGAACGTCCACAATTTTTTATTTGTTAATTTTACGATCGCGCCAAACGGCTCTAGTTTTACAAAGAAATGTACAAACTAAAATTATTAATGACACAGGAAATAAAAGAACAGGTTTGTACATGCAAATCTGAACAAGCGAGTTTGTCACTTATTTGACAAAATTATTGTTTCGTAAGTTGGTATTCCGATTTTACGAAATTATGTTTTTACAGTCCGAGATATTAATAAAATTGAGTATTAGGTATAGATTGTCACGAAAACCAATATGACAGCTCAAAATTTCAACAGGATCTATTTTGTAAGATATAAAATATTCTGGAACTTACATATGTGAAACAAGAGTGCCCAACTCTCCGAAATTCCCCAAATATTAAAAAAATCGTCACAAAGTCTATTACACAAAAGAAATCCATGTAAAGTGTATTCTACGTTGTAATATTTTTTCTACGTTGGCGTTTACTGTACACTATGACAAGTGATAGGAGCCGATAAAAAGCGCATGAGTGTAATGCAAGGCACGATGTGGAGCCACCGGTCAGTCAATCGTGACACTATGTGCATGCTTTTTCGCAAACTGTAATATTCGATTTTCTTAAGCGCTTCTACGTTGTTAATGCAAATTCGACTGCACGCCGAAACATTGCTGTCAATAATACAGTCCTGCACGATTTGAAGCAAATACGTAGCATATTAACAATTGTAAATTGAAACTAAGAAATCCTCTATTTCCGTCGGTTAAAAAGGTAAGTAAGGAGTTCAAAACAGGTCCAGCATTCCCTTAATCCGATTGCTAAAGGTGTAATTTCTGATTATGCATTTTGCTCGGTAGATTTTGCATAAATTCGCATAAACTTGTGTGTACGAGTTGAGGAAGTGGGATCGATTGAAATTGCCGATTTAGAGGAAACTGGAGGAACGATGACTCATCGTTTCCTAAGGGGTTTCCGCACGGAGTACACTATATGGCTCGGACTGACCGCCCCTGCGAGCTGATTGATTGTTATCCGACTATTATGCCAGTCCGACGGCATTGGCAGCATTCATGGCTCCACGGCTACGAATGCCTGCAGTTTACGGACATCGCCGATCGTTCCGGCGGCTATAAAGTGTAGTGCGCAATTGCACGTCATTCGTAAACATTGACGTTTCGACTTATGGCTGTTTACCCACGTGTGCGTACATGAAATACAACAGAGTACGGGAAAAAGAAAGTAACGACATTTATTTTACGACGTTGAATGGGGAACGACGAAAAAACACATGTCGAGACGAATAAAAGCCGAGATTCAGAGGGAATGCAAAAAATCGAAAATTGGAGCACAATAGTGATAATAATTCCGAAAAAATCAAAGAATTTCCATCCGCTAGTGCGTACGAGTGGAAAAGGGTGGATTGAAATTTTACAATCTATACCTTTTAATTATTGTCGTTAAACATTGAAAAAGCAGATTAAAAAATGTTCGGATATTTTGCGCCAAAACTAATGTAGTTACGGTAACGTCTGGTAGAAATTTTATCGAATTGCCAGCCACGTCCGAATTCCAGCTGAAAGCCAATTATTGCAAGAAACAAGGTCGTTGCAATAATCAAAGCTACTTTTATGTCTTCTTCAATGGATTTAATGGAATTTTTAACGCACGATTCACATGGCTTTAACGTATTATATCTCGGTAAATGGAAGAGATCTTCTCTTTAAAATTTTTCCATCAACGAAGAAAGTTAACCCCTGCCAAAGTCATATAAAAAATTCCGTCCGCTATTTCGAATTCCAACCGGTGGGCTAAGCTTCTCAAGCGACTCGAAACTGTGCCGTTTTGGCGCATAGCGTAACCGGGAGGATTCTCGCCACCCGTGCCTTATCTCTCCCGACAATGTCTTTGCCCGACTTTTTGCACGTAAATTTTTCTTTTTACCGCTCAACCGGTCCCCAAGCAACTGTCGTTTTAATTACGACGTCATATAATGTAATAAGTGTGACGCAAGTTTCTACCCCGGGGGCGCGGAATGGAAAATGAGCTTTCTACTTGTCGCGGTGAAAATGTGCGCGCTGGCGAATGAGTGCCGAGTGGTAACGAGATAGAAAAAGGGGGAGACTGGAAAGAAAGAGGACGAGAGGAAGAAGACGACCGGACAAAACAGGGGAGATAGCGAGAGGTCGCATCTTTTATTATTCACCGCGATGCGTCATTAAATGTGTTACTCGTGCGACCCCCTTCGTTAACGAACACTCTCACTCGACCAGCAGTGTTATACTTTATGTATATCAAACGTGCTTGCGCCTTATATACCCAAAAATCTCTGCAATTGTAATTTTTCTTTTTTTTTTTTTTGCAGTTTCACACAATCGAATCAAGGAAAAACTCATAAATGTTAAGTAAGACCGAAATTATGCCGCGTTTGTTTAACGTAGAGTTCAAAGGGTTAAAGGGCGGCGAGCAAGGGCCGGATCCGAGTAGGAATATCTGCGCGCAACTGTGGAATTGTTTTCCGCGTTCTCACAAAAGCCGACTTCCTTTTTCGGTCCGAACGATTCGCTCGCCGTCTCGTCCGGCCCTCGGTCATTATTTTAATCTCATAATATAAATTCCCTCGTCTGGAGGATACCCAAGGATGATGTCGCAGAGTCGAGAACTGTGCAAAGAGATAGCGAATATGACGCGGCGATAATTGAATAGCGAATCGCCAATATATATATATATATATATATATATATATATATATATATTCAGGGCCATGATGAAGAAACAGATCGAGGAAGAGACATTTTTTCAACTTAGCGAATCATAGTTTGCTGGCTCTCAGATGGAAAGCTTTAAAGTTTCGAACTGGACATTCTTCCGCGAGGTAAGCGGAGTACAACGGAGCCTAACTATAATCCGCTTGGAAATGCGATGCACTAATGTAAAAAACTAAATTACAAGACAACATATTTTTTACGTTTTTTGATCATTTTTTGTGCTAAAAATGTATAAAGTACTTTTTTAAGGTCCGTTCGCGCCATTTACCTTGCGACAAACTAAATAATGCAAGAGGATTCTATTTTCCGGAAATAAGAATCCACTTGCTGGAAAAGGATCGGCTTGCGCCAAATTCATTTAATTCAGAGTGGAGTGACAAATTCAATGAAATTTTTGATAATTGCATCAAGAGCGTATTACACTCCGGGATGGGTCGGCGTGTTTACCTATCGAGTCCGTGTTACTATAACTGCTTGACCCACCAATACTTGATCGTTTTGGCTCCTCGATCGCACACATTTCACGTCAGCTACCCGCGAAATTTGGGACGCTGGAAACATGACCTGTTCAAAGGAAGATCTTTACTCCCTTCTGTCCCAATATTTCGGCGCGTTCGTGAAAAAGCAGAACGTGTTGTGTAACCCAATTAAAGCCCTGGCATGTGAGCAGCAAAAGCTCCAAACTTCTGCCGAAGCAATATGCGCAACATTAACCTCAAGGGTCGATTCCACGTTGAATAAAAATACGCTTGCGGGCTGCCGTAGAAAAAAATGTTTATTTCAATTTTACTTTCAATTCTTACAATTCCATACGATATTGAAACAACGACGACAAGTCAAGGTGATCTGATATCGTTTGAATCCCGTGTGGAATTGAAAGTAGTATTGAAACAAGTTTTTTTTTCTTTGGTAGGGCACAAACCAATTTTAGTTGAGTCGTTGATATATTTTTTTTCACTGTACCGATAGAAGAGTCAATAATGAGTTCGACTTATTCATCCTATGGAAAGTTCGATCTGAAGTCTTGAGACGCAGTTGGTTGAGCTTGTTCAAACTTCTTTGTCTCTCAGAATATACTCCTCGAGCTGGAAGATAAGAAGAAAAGAGTGGCGAATGTTATTATGTTTGACATTCCCGAAGCATTCTTCAATTCTGGAGCCTCTTGTCATCTCGACTAAATCTGAATGAGCCCCTTGTCATCCCGAAGCACTTCTTAAATTCTGAAGCCTCTTGTCATCTCGACTGACCCTGTTCACTTGGATTTGAGAAGGATTGGCGTCTCTGCAGGACAGAATAAATCTCGTAATCTCGCGTCGGTAGTCCGTGAACGTCCTCGTTCTCTAGTCATCAGGTTCAAATCGAGATTCGATGCTCTTTTGGTACTCAAAAATCGTCACAAACTTGAGTTGGTGGATCGACTATTCAGGTTAAAAGCGATCAGACTGATGCAGCGTGAACAGCTTGAGGCGGCGAAGGCAGGCTTAGAGAACCGAAAGCAGAGGGGCGAAACTCACTGGACGATTAAATTTCAACGTGGCGTTCCGCGAGTGGTGGAAATTAGCAACAATGCGGCATAGATCATTATGTATACTTATTTTGGCTATGTCGTATATTTTCGTCGAGTTAGTTCTTACAATTATGCACAGAGATTTATTTTCGTTATTTTTGGATTTTATAAGACTTCTTTTTTTTATTATTTTTCTTCTCTCTGTCATCGTATAAGCGAAAACATTTACTTATTTATGTGACATGCTCTCTCAATATGCTATTGTCATTTTGCCGATATGTTCACGTATCGCGCTTGTTATTGGGCCCAGGCACTGAATATACCGTGAGTATACCAATGAATAAATTATTAAATAAATTGTGCAACAAAATTTCAATAAGAGCAGACTCAAATGACGGAAAACAGTCTGAGTACACGAAAGCGTGTATAGAGATATCGCAAGAGACTCTTGTTGCAGCAAAGCCTTCCTCGTTCGTGACAAAGACTATTAATAATAACACTCGACGTCTCACATTGTAACGCGGAGTTGCACAAAGCGCCGTAAATTGTAGCCACTGCTTAATTCGATACTCCCGAGTGAGACGACTAGCAGGAAATGCGAGACCTCACGAGTCGGGGCGCAAAACACTCCCAGTAGAAACGGGCTGTCTCGAACAGACCGCCAGACTGCTGCACCTTCCTTCGAGTAATTTTTTTTTCCACCCATTCTTTCTTTTTGCTTATTTTTTTTTTCGGTGGAGTTCTTGTCTCCTCTCGCTGCTTATACACTCGGCTAACAAGGTGTACGTGGTTGGATTAACGCGAAGCATTTAATCAGCGACAGCCACCTTCTTCGTTGAATACTCCAAGTGTTGAATATTCTAATTGTATCAGTTGCGAATGCATGCACGCTATATAAGCGTTATAAACTGTGTACCGGCTTAATTGGATACTTCATTGGTGTACGGTGGATACAGTGGTAAGCCTTGTACCAGAACGTTCGCTCAAGTTCCACGTTCATTGGAATGTATCAGAAGACATTTTCCGCCCGAGTTGAAGCTTGATGAAGACAAACCCCGCGTCGTCAATTTACTCAAGGGATTTTGAGATACCGCGGTCGGTAATGAAAATTGTAATGCTATTTCCCTTTTTCCCTCTTCCATAAATCCGTGGCCAAAATAAATCGCATTTTCGATATGTATTGCTGTCGCTTAAGCGGACCGGGACGTTCGGCCGATCGAAAGTTCAGGCACTTTAGATTGTGTATAACAAGGCTAAGACAATGTACACAGTATTGCTTATGGTGAACATATATGTCAACATTATTAAGTAGGAAAATTCATTGAAAATTCTGATGTTATTTGTAACAATCTTGTTATTGTCGTTTGTACTAAACGAGCACTTTTCACTTATTACCACGATCTCAGTAAAGCGACCGAATATTATAGATTTAATCACTGTAAAACAAAAGTTGTTCCCAATACCCTGTTTTATCGACTGAACCTATTTTTTTTTATTCACACAATGTGGAGTTAAAAAACCAAAATTCTCAAGTTTCTTTTTTGTTTTTTACCTCGTCATTGTGTGCATTTTTAATGAATTTTTTAAGGTTCAATCGATAGAGGAGGGCATTGAGAACAATAAAGGAGGGTTTTGTCTTAGACTTGCTAAAGCTATTTTCGATCGTTTTACCGGAATCGTGGTAATAAGTGAAAAATGCTTGTTCAGTATAAACAGCAGTGACAATATTGTTATAAATTATATTGCAATTTCCATTGTATTTTCCTACTTTAAACTGTTTACATTTTCTTGTAGCCGTGTTAAACACATTCTAAGGTGCCTGAATTTGCGGTCGATCAAACCTCTCTGGTCACCTTAAGGAATCCTCCCTGATCGCCTGCCGTACGAGCCTAAACCTGAAGTCGTTCGATGACCAATTTCCGTCGAATAAACAAGACCATGTATTTGAAACTTATGGTTAAATTTGATGTATTGACACTGCAGTCGCTATTAATAGCCACAGGTACATCGTTTTTCTTATAAAAATAACATTCAATCTATAAAAGTAAAAAAAAAACACAATTACCGCGATTTGAGGATACGCGCGCGATCGCTGCCAACATACTGAAATGTTTCGAAGACCCAAATTAAATACACCTCAAAAAAGTTTTCATCTTTATCGATGAAAGGCAATTTTGTTTTTATCCTCGATATCCGTTCGCGAGTGTGCGATCTCGAAGCGCCCTGTTTTCGACAGTCTCACGAAGACCATTGAAAAGCGTCGTTTCACCAAGCGAAAAAACACAAAGGGACATGTAACGATTTTTTGAACTTTTTTTCTGGTCGTTCCTGCCATTTTGTTCTACGTTCGGCCGAGTGAACACATCCGCACGGTGAATAGGTTGTGTTAACACGCGGCATCCGACGCGTTCCCGACGCGAAATATTTAATTGGGCCTTTCGTAAACGCGGGTGACCGAAATGAACCGTCGACTCGATTCGCGCGGCCTTCTATGACATTGTAGTTTTTTCTACCCGTTTGTGTGTGTATGTGTGTGTGTCTGTGTACCGTGTATATGTGTATCCGCGTGCCAGTAGTGCACTTGGAAATAGGTCAGCCAACGGGGGGAACTCGACGGACAAAGAGAAAGCTTTTCGTGTATACAACATAGCCGGACTTACACATATGACACGATCTCTCGCACTCCGGACAACCGAACTAGAGAATCTAATCCGAATTACTATATATATATCTTATGTAAATATATATATATATATATGTATATATACTTTATCTCGTACACGAATCAACACGAGTGGTGACTGCAGAAACAAGAGAAGCATGTGTGGGGATGCACCGCGATTCCGTCGAACGATGAAACCCTCGACACGTCAGCGAATCCATCCATTAACAACCCGAACCGATATCGCGATACATCTCACGGACTCCCTTCCGGCGATACACGCTTCGAATGCTCTTGGAGCTCTGTTCGAGTTAGGTGTCGTCCGCGTGTTCCAGCGAACAAGTTCTACGTACTTCGTGCACCGGGTCGATATGGATAAAAAGTGAGGAAAATCACGTTTGATTTTTGTTCGACGAAAGTTTGTTTAAGCAAGGGACGTGGCTGCGGGCCGAAGAGGGGGCTTTTGATGAGGGTAACGGTACGGCGTTCGATCTTTTTATGTGAAAGCGTCTTTAGTGAAACTTCCGGGGGAAAAAGTGTCCTCGGAAAAGGAGTTACGGTCAAAGCGTCCCGGGGGAAGACTTTGGCCCTTTGGGAGGTACTTAGAGTAGGGGAGAATAGCGCACAGTGGGCAAGCTTTTTCTCTTAAGTGGAATGTTCTGTTCCCGTTGAGGGGTATTCACAGGTTTCTTCTATCGACGTGATGGCCAAAACCTTCTGAAGGCTTACAAGGATGTAGGGAACTTCTGAAATGCAAAAACTTCCGAAGAGAATTCGCGAGTCCTCAGACTCGGATTTCCAAACTCGAAGTGACGTCGCAACGACATTTTTCAAATTTTTCTGCGTGACGTCACTTTCGGTTTGAATGAACAAATTCGAAATATAATTTCAGGCGAAAATAAGAGTCTGGTCATCTTAATGGAGAACGGGAATCTTCCCCTTACACTTTAAAAAGGCTTGCATAATAACTGTATATTAAAATGTTAAAACATTACAAAGTACCCAAGAAAAACCCAGTCGGAAGACTGCGAGAAATTTCTTCCATTCACGACACCGAATCCAATGTTTACCTGAATCACCGATGTATCCTTGCCTGCACATTTTTACTTCCGCATGGACCTTTCACGAGATAAAACTGAGCGTCTAAAATTTTGTTCAATTTTTTTTCCCTCCACAAAGCGAAGCTGGCTTCTAAATCGCGACTGAACAGCCGTTTCGTATACTAGGCGAAAACAGTAGGTTTACCAAGGCACTGGTCATCTTAATGGAAAACGGCAATCCTCCCCTTACACTTTCGGCTTGCATAATTCCTGAATGTTAAAACATCATAAAGTACACAAAAAAGTTAGAACACTGCGCCTCGAGGAATTTCTATTCACGACACCGAATGCAATATTTACCTGAATCACCGATGTACCCCTGCCTGTACATATTTATTTCCGAATGAACCTTTCACGCGATAAAACTGAGCATCTAAAATGTGGTTACATTTAGTTTCCCCCCACAAAGCGAAGCTGGCTGTAAATCGCCACAGAACAACCGTACCCAAGAACGCACTGTCCCCCACTCGTGCCTTACGTTTCGAAGCGTTTATACACCGAGAAAAAAAAATTGGTTGGATTAACCAAAAGTCGCGGTGACATACGTTCAAAGCTGTTATTTGTTTGGCACGAATAAAGTATTATTTTGTTAAACGATTATTTGCTTTCATTCAATCAAAATTTGTCGATTGAAACAGACATTTTTGTTGTATCAACGAAATACACCTTTGAACGTATCTCACCACGCATTTGCTTAATCCAACCATTTTTTTTCCTCAGTGTATGAAATTGTACAAAAGCGAGTGTCAAGAAACGGAAGAGCTGTGGGTGAGCAGACCAGAAAAGAGTAATTGAGGAACAAGTTTTCGCAGTGAAGTTTCGAAGCACAAATGCACACTCGGTGGAACGTCGGTGTGTCCGTGCGCCCGAAGACATGTAAAATTCATTCTCAAGATTAATGTCCAGGATCGGAGACGCGCGATGTGTGCGAGTAGGTAGCGTTCAAAGCGCGTTGGTAGCGAGCTTGGGGAGTGGCGGCAAGCTGCCAGGATGAGACGCGAGCTGCTGGCTCGGGGCTCGGTCACCAAGAGAATAAAAGTCTCTCTTTCCACCTCTCCGGCCGTTTCACGAAAAATCCACGTTGAACACTGGCGAAAACGTCTCCGGTCGCTCCAGCCGCCGCTCTGGCTTGCCGAACCTTGCAGCGCGATCTCTCCTCCCGCAATAGGACAGACGGTCTGCAGACCGAAGTGTCTATACACGCCATCTACGTCTTTTCGGTATTCAGAAACCGGGTCTCGCTCCACTGGCCCCGAATTTTTCGTCACAAATCCTTCCCCGCCCTCCGAGTTCTCGTCGAAACTTTTCAAAAACACGCCCACATCCTCCATTGTACTCTTATTTCTCGCTATATCAAAGCGATTTACGGGTCAACAAGACCGCCGAACAACCGCTCTCTCCTTCCCCTTATCCGATCTCTTACCGTTCGTGCCAATTTCCCAATCCCTCGCAATTTTTCTTTGCTCCGACTCGACGATTTTATAATGAAATGAGAGAAACTTCTAAACTGCTGACGTATCGACGTAACGATTTCCTCGGGAGTCCGACGCCCCGGAATGACGAAGTGTTTTGGCTCCTTAAAAAAAAATGATAAAGCGACACCGCTCGATCGGTCGTGACTGTGGACCACTTAATTTTTTTCGGGATGCTCGGGGAATTAGAAATAAATCTTCCTCAAGCGGACCAATAACGATGTTTCTTCCCTGGACGAGCGGGAAGTGTCCTCCTCTCCACTGTCAACATTTTTGTAAGCGAAAGAGCAAAGAATCTTCTCGTTCCATCGTTCCTTTATTCTCTCAGTGAGGCGATAATGAATCTAACTTTGCCATCCAACTTGAAAACTGGCAGGACGCCCTCGCTCCGCCGACGCCACTCGGTAGTCTTGTCCCTTTTCTCACTTCTCCTCTCAGCCGGGCTTTGTCGAAAACTAGAAAGTTCCTCGAGTCTTCTCGTGTAAGTAGCGGGACGAGTGAGAAGGGGGAAGGAAGGAGCTTTGTCAAAGTTCGACGAGTGTGGCGAGGAGGCTAGAAAGTGGTCGCAACCCGAGGAAGATTCGTCCACCGGCGAACGAGTCTTCCACTCTTCTCCGGGGTAGCTTCCAGTCTTACGATGTTCGTTGACAATTCTCGGACGAAGAACGCAGACGAGTGCATGACCGTCGACTCGACATTATCCTCGGTGGCGGCGTGCGAGTTTCTTGCCTCCGCGAGATCGACTCTAATGGACTTCCATCGTGTTTCAAACTCGGACGAGCTCGACCTTTCGTGAAACCCGAGGCGACGCTGAAGGGAACGGAGGGATTTCACTGGCCACCGACGAGCGAAAACTTTGCAGCATGAAACTCCCTGTTACTACTTCCTGTTCGAGGCTGTAGGCTACCGGAACCACTGCGAAAATCTCCTCTCGGTCGAGTGTCGAATTATTTAGGCTAATGGACCCCTTGGAACAAAGTGAATAAAATATAAACAGCCGAATTACGAAACCTTGCGAAGTTAAATTGAGTTACATCTTGGAAACTTTATGAAGGGAAAAAATCTTGTTTCGAAGACCATCTGAATACTCGGATCGGACTTCCGGATACACACCTAAAAAAATTGTAAATTTAATGCACCGATCGGGAAGTTTTTATGCAATAGCCTGGTACATTAAATTTAATGTACAATTGTGATGGAAAATTAATGTACTTTTTCATTGAAATTAAAGTAAGTTATAAACCTTAAAGTACTTAGACAATACAGTTAAAGTATTCCCTATGTTTTAAATACATTAAAGTGTTCAACAAAATTGTACATTAACTTTAATATACCAGTTTTTGCATAAAAACTTTCATTCCGGTACATTAAATTTCATACGAATTTTTTTTACAGTAAACTAAGTAAAGTAAGTAAACAAAATAAAGCGCTATTTTTGTATCTAATATATTTGATTGGTGAAAATTTTGGTAATAATTTTTTTAAGTCTATTCGATTTTTGTGAGCGAAATTTTAAGATTTTACGATTTTTAAAAATGTACGATGAATATTATATTTATAAATTAATGAAAAAAATTGTTAACGTCATGACAAAGAACAAGGAAGGTGTACAATGTTTCGGTTTCGTTTACCGTGCCAGAATGCCCGAGAGGGCTCGAAACAATTCTTCGGTCTGTTGAATCGGCCCGGGTGCAATTGCGTTGTCAAGGAATAGTCGGGATGATTAATTTATTTCTTACGTGCTGCAGACCTGGCGTTGTTCGTCAGACATTCGCAATTACCGCGCGCCTCGTCGCTCTCTCGAATATTCGCTCGATTCGCTAATTGATGGCTCGTCGGAGCCCGAGGAGCGCGAACGGAGACGAAGAGAAATGCCGAGGAGCAGTCCGTAGCGGAGCTAGTCGTCGGATGAACGGATCGAGACGGAAGCTTCGAGGAAGCGAATCCAACGAAATTTCATCCAAGCCGATACGTTCCGACAGGCACCGAGGTGAAACGAGCTAATCGGGGCGTTCGAGCGACGATAAATCGATCAAGTTCCCTCACTCGCGTAGCGACAGTTTCTTTTATCGAGAAAAAGTTTGCCCGGGCTATCGCAAACTCGCGATCTTCTTCACTATCTTTTCGCTGAACAATCATTGACTTCAATCTCGTGGGTCAGAGTGGGTAACGATGGAAGTTTTCTGATTGTAAAAAACAAAAAAAAATTATTGAAAACGAAAAAAAATTGTTTGAATCGCGCGAGATTTGATAGTGAGGTAATTTCGGTGACGAACGTTGTGAAACGAATGACCAGCGATAATTCAGCATTTACCGCGGGGCGCAAGTGTAGTCGAGACTCATTCTTCTGGCACCGTATCTCGTTCGTGTAACGAGTTTTACCTAGTTACACAGAGTTGCAAAGCTGCGGGCGATATTAGTCGAGTTTCAAGAGCCGCTCCGATTTAACCTCGTTCGCGTGGAGGGAATCGCGAATGCTCACTAGTGTTGCGTTAATATCGCGTGCCTGCGTAAATGAAAACTTTTTGCCGAGACTCGGTACCATCTGCGTGAAGAACGGAACCTTTTGTTGGTGAGATGCGGACGTTTAAGGATCAGCAATTACAACAGTGATCGGACTTATTGCAAATGTCGAATTTATTTGTGGCTTGTTACCGACATCAAAAGATATTTTTTCATATCTATATAATGTAGTTTTAACATCTACGAACTGTTTTAAATCGGGGCCTCAATATTGTCTTCATGAGTATTTTTTCTAGAATAAATTTCACAGACATTTTTTTCAACATGAGAAATATTGATCCTGGCTTTATTTGGGGATGCAAATATCGTAGAGATATACGAGCATAGGGAGGTGCATTTACGTTGAACATCAGGACACATTGAGCCGGTACGTTATGACCGAATGAATGGCTGGTATGTCGCTGAACGTAAAAAAGAAGAAAAAAAAACGCCAGAATGGAATATTAATCCTCTCGGTTCCTCATACACGTCCATTCTGCCCAGATCAACGTGAGCATCGCCGAGAACGTATGCGTGTGTGTGTACCGGAGATATGTTTTGAGGGTGAGGAAGAGCATGCGCCGTTTCAAGGTAATTGGACTCAACTTTGACGGGTCGCAATTAGGGAAACGTGCGATAAACTATGACGGGCAGAGGCACGATAGACCGTGGGCTGACCTAATTAAAATGTAGCCACGGCGGGTGGTAAAGTGAGAGAAACGGGCTTGGTGGTTCCTCGTCGTGGAAACGCCCAGTTTCGCCGTCGACTCATTGTTCCCCACGTTGTAAACAGGACGTAATGACGTCCCCGGAACTTGCGAGGATTACTGTCGGGAGGTGCTGCAGAAGTTGCCCCGGAAGGAGAGAAAGGAATTACCGCTCAGGAGCATACCGGACGAGAAGAACGGACCATCGTGATACCGAAATACAAGGTGCTAGAGCAAGGCAGTGACCAACGCTACTGCTCAGCCCTGTCCGCAGCGCCAGAAGGATGGGATTCCGGTGTATAAAGGTCAGAACTTTGTGTGTCTTTGGACCGGATTGTGCCACCAACTGTTGTCTCAGGATGTTTAGGAAATAATAACCATTGTTGATCTTACGATCCTGCTAGGATTAGGATTGACCAAGCCATCCTACATCCTACGAGGAATAGAATGGATTTGCCATCCCAATAATGGCAGGATTCACTTACCATCCCACAAAGAACGGAATGAGTTAACCATCCTACGAAGAACAGGATTAAGTTATCATCCTACAGAGAACAGGATGGACTTGCAATTCTGCAAAGGACAGGATTGACCTATCATGCAATAGGAAAGAGGCTGGACTTACAACTCCCAAAGAACAGGATTGGATTGCCATCCTACAAAACAGAACAAGGTGGACTTGCCATCCTACAAAGAGCAGGGTGGACTTGACTATTCTACAAAGTAATAGGTGGATCATTTCATACATTCTAGGACAGACTTGCCATCCTGCAAAGCACCACGCGCACTTGCTATTGTGTTCTATGAGTACGATGGCAACATCTTCGAAAGTTCCTATTCCCCGGGCCTCTTCAAAGTTGGTAATGATTGCGGCCTCAAATCGGATGTCAGTAGTAGCAATACCGTAGACCAAACAGTCTGCACTCTGCGCAAGTGAACACGGAAGTCGCTCGCTCGTCGGGATCAGCTGATCCGAACAACTTCACTGGCAGATGCACAGTGAGGAGGACAAATGGACTTCACCGTTCAGCCACAGATATATACATTATATGTAGCAGGAACGGTTCTCAGGCCAGACACTGTCTCACCATTCAATGACAATTGGCCAACGACGGTGATGTTGTATCCCTCCGTGGTTAAAGTGCCCGATAAGGGTGGAAAGAAGGAAGGCGGAAACGATGGATTGATGTTCAAACGTGCAACAGCCCTCGACCTCCTGCTCGGCCGCCCTGTGTCGCATACGGTATCATAGGAAGTTCGACAGAGGTGTGTTTAACGACTTCGACTCACGGCCCCCTTCGGATCCGCGTGAACATACGGCACACGCATTAACGACCAGCGAGGTCGGCCAGCAGTGCTGCCCGTGAAACGACAGGAGAAATCTGTACGTTTAACCTAACACCATAACTCACCGTTCGATATTTCTCTCTTGGGCAAACGTCGGACGCACGATTCGGGGGAACAGGAAAGAGCCCCAGAACACGTCCGAGGGCCGGCAATCTGTGACCCGAATAAACTACCGAAGTGCCGGTGCGTGCTGTTCCCGTCGTAAATATATATAACCCGGTGTTTTTGCATGCTCCGCTGTCAAGGAAGTTTGAACGCTCCACGATAGTCAAATATGATAGGGCTGTAAAGTTGCACCGTTTTGGCTGGTTAAAAGAATCTTAAACGGCTAATGGACATTATAATTCGGCCTGCTAAGCCGTCTTGGTCGGCTAAGATGGTTTGGTTGGGTAGAAACTGGCCGCGGCTTAGTCGGCTAAGATCGTTTGGCTGACTAAAAATTAGCCGCGGTTTGGCCGGCTATTCATTTTTATTGTGAGTTACAAGAAAACTGATGAAATTAATGAGACATTAATAAATAGAAATGAATAAATAGAACAGATAATGTGCCATAGATAAATGTCTCATTAATTTCATCAGCTTCGTTGTAACTCGCACTCAAAATTAATAGCCGGCTAAACTGCGGCTAATTTTTTGCCGGCCAAACGATCTTAGCCGGCTGAGCCGCGGCTAATTTTTGGCCGGTCAAACCATAGGAGTCAACTAAGACGGATAAGATTTTTAATCCGGCTGATACGGCTCGACTGTACAGTCCTAAAATATGGGTGCCAAATTCTTTAAAATCGTTTACGCTGAATTTTTTATGCGTTGCTCACCCAAAATACTATAAAATAATTCAAGTTTCAGATTCGGAAGATTCGATATAAAAAAAATGGTCATACATTCCAACCGTTACAAAATGAAAACTTTCAATGGAATGACGATAATTTATCGTGTGCAACGTCGCAAGCTAAAAGAAGGAAGTGTCATTTTATGGATTTCCTTGCAAGTAGTAAAAATTTTGGCCCGCAATATATATAAAAAAAAAGATTTAATGGCTGAGAATGACGAAATTTTATTTGACTCTCATATTCTTTTGTTCCACTAAACTCATCCCGGAGTCTCCGTGCCGACATGAAAGCGCGCACAAGCGTTCGGTCCTGCCAGCTCTCGTAAAATATAGACGACGAATAACTCGAGTGTACCGGGTATATGAAGGGACGGGAGTGGAGACGTCGCTGCTGGCGCTGCTGGGCGAAATAAGACTTGAATTCACGAAGAGCGTCGGAGAAGACGCCGGAATACAAATATCCATGGTAGAGACGGTATATTTCCGATATGCTATTGTAAGGTATGGACGACTATATATCTCTGGATGGATCACTGCGAACTGGCGAAAATATAGAGGTCTCTGCAAAGACGTCATGGATGTGTCTGGAAAGTCTGGTGCCGAACGTACATAAGATACAAAGGTATATTCGGCGGTGGCCGAATGTCCGTTGTGGCGGATTTCGTGATGGGCATCCGCGAGATCCACAATGATAATACTTCGGTGAACCGAGGCTACCCACGTGGTCGAATACCTCGCGCGCCTCGGGGATTGAAAAGGGTAAATTTAATAAAAGTCGGATCACATTCCACAATAAAAAAAAGTGACACAAAAAAGACTTTAATCGTGAAAGATTGCGTGTGACTCTGTGGGCACGGAAGAATTCAGCTTGTGGACCCTGCAATGGCTACACTGTTCGTTGCATCGGTATGGCAGCTGACATACATGTTGCTCACGGCCCGCCGTATCGATTTCTGTACAGGGAAGCCAAGGAATATTGATTCTAGGTAAAGTATTACCTCGATGAAGACAGGGGTGCAAAAGTATGGATGGACTTCTAGGGATAAATTAATTGAGATGTGACAAACACCTGACAATAGTTGGCAATTGGATAGAAATTTATTGGTGTATAGTGGCAAACGTGACGCAGACGGTCACGTGAAAAAAGCGAGTATTCTATAAAGTATTGGATTTTCTGTAAAGTTTTTTTTTATCATTTTAAAGGGTAATGAAATGTGTTAGCCTTGAACTTGAAAGGGCCAAAGGACGTGCACGAGGGGTATTAAACACGTGCTAAGAAAAGTTAGGGGGAGGGCGCCTACGTGTCGCTCACGTAGGCGTTTCGTCGCTTTCCATAAATACGAGGAGGCGTGCCAGCGATATCTCTCGATCAGTACACGGTGCTTCTTTTTTTCCTCCACGGAAGCATAAAAATAGGAATAGGTGGAAGGGTAAAAATATAGATCATGCGGTCAGCGGCTTGGCTACGTAGTGGATGAGATGGCGTAGCGACGCGTCAGAAATATAAATATGTATAGAGAGTGGGCTACAGAGCTGATACTACACTTTACTACTTTGCGACGACGCGTATACGAGGCGAGTGAAAGGGGTTGACGTTATCAGTAGCACATTGTTCTTTTTTTACGCTGACCGTGTGTGCTCCGTCAAGGAAACCCGCGTTCCTTGTGGTCGTAACGCGTACTGGACGGAGGTTTTTATAGAATGTTACTACAAAGGAAAGGAAGATAGAGTGCAAAAATTTGAATAAGCTGGGAAACATATTTTCCTAGAATGTTCCGAAATTATCATGATCTTTCACATCCAGTCACATTACACAGCTCGTCCAGTCACCTCGAAATTCCTCGGCGCGTTAACTCCGGCAAAGCGGGTGATCAATTTCAGACCGGCAGTTAATGTAGTTTCCAATAAAGCGTCCGCAATTTGCAAAAACGAAAAAAACATATATAAAAAAGAAAAATTGGTTGGATTGATAGTTATAATTTATAAGACAAAAGGCCTTAACAAAATCGAAGGGTTCAATGAATTCAATAAAAATATATATTCCCACGATCAACAAATCTACCTCATCCACTTGCCGTCACTTCGCATTTTAGTATCCGTTTTTTTTACCGCTGGGCAGTGGACTAAATTAAAGCAACATACACCAACACGACTGCCTACACCGCTTATACCGAGCAAGGAGTGTCATAGAAACCAAGTTGAGCTCGAAATATCCTTAGAGTAGTACGATTCAAATATGTAGAAAGGCAGCGGAGAGACTCGATACGAGTACCCTCTTGAGCCCCGTGATAGAAATCTTCCTACTTCTTTCTCTTTTTATCCTCCCTCAATGAAAAACGATAAATACGAGCGTTGAGGAGGCGCACTCAGTCGGGTTATATAGAAGTATCGCAAGACGTGAAGTACCCACACTGCAGACAGATGGAAGACGAACGAACGCGCACCAATGGCCGCGGGCAACGATGGTGTATCCTTGGATGGCAGGATCTAAGATTTCCTTAACTCTAGTCAGACCAACCGGCTCAGAACTCGCCAGAGTTACCGGTACTGCGGTATAAGTTATACGCGTTCTGTCCGTGGGCATCCTATAAGAGTGTGTGTGTGTGTGTGTGCGAGCGTGCGAACCCGAGTGGAGCCGCTGCTCCCTCGGTAAGTTTGAGCTTATTTGGCTTCGATGTTGCGGACGCCGACCTACTTCGCCCCTCCGTACTGCACGGGACACGTTTCGTTCGCGTTAGTGTAGGACCTACCGAGCAGAGCTTTCCCCTCTTTGGTCGCACAAAATTGACGTTTCGAACTCGGGTTTGGGGGAGCGCGGGGAGAGCGGGCTTGTATAACGCAGGGGCAGAGTAACACGGAGATAGCCAACCCGCTGGACCGCACGAGAAACATCGCCGGATCACGGAAGAGTTGCCCCGAGTGGCGAACTGTAACGATTAGAACGTTCCGGAATTCGGGCGAATCCCCCGCCCGCGCTCGGCGACCGAGAACCCACCGAAACAGCGGCCCACTCGGTTTCCACGATTCTCGTCGCTCCGTGATGATCCTGATCCTGTTTGGCTTCGTCGCTGCTCCGGGTACACAGCTTAGCAGCTGCGGTCGCTTCACTGAACTAGAACGCGGATATTGGAACGAAACATCCGACTCCACTCACGCTGGGCATACTATGTCGGGAACTTGGCTACTCCTTTGAGATTTGACGCAAATTCCTGCAGTCGGATGAACAGCCGATCGACGAGTCGCGAGGAAACCTCCGACTTCGTCAATGAGCATCGAATGGGAGCGAAAGAAATCGAAATGAAGGACATAAGAAGAAAATACAATGCTAGGTCTCTCAAGTAAACTTTTGATGCAGATAGCGACGATTTCCGGATGGGAGAAATGAAACGCACGATTAACAATAACGGAAAGAATAACTTTAATATAACTCCACTGAGACGATGGTGGAGAGAGGGAAAGAGCTCTTCGGTAGTCCGTCGTTAACTGCTCTTCTCGGTCGATACAAGAGTTCGGAAGGTGTTTGCTGTGATGGCTGTATGTAGAATAAGTGTCTTTGTGTGAGTAAAACGCGGGAATAACGTCGAGTATACTTCGAATTGAGGACTCGAGCGAAGATGGCTCGAATATGGCGCGTTTTTGGATGTATTAGCCGGAACAACTTCAAAAGTTTCAAACTGGTGATACCTGGCATAATCTCAATCGGCCATCGGAAACCGTCGATTTCGTATAGAAATCGCAACAGCGAGAAATCAACATCTCGGGTCCTTCGAGTATTCTCTCCGGCAATTCCGGAAGGCCGTGAGAGCGCCCTCGAATCCAATATTATCGAAAGCGATAACTCAAAGGACGCGTCGGACGTGGAGCCTCGCATATTCGGCATTCCCAGACGCGGTTCGACCCGAGCCGAAACGTGAATCACCCTTAGCGTGAATTCTCGCTTCGTCCTTGTTCACCGTTTATACCGTCCGCCGCCCCTTGGTCATCAATTCAACTGTTGTTCATAAATCACGATGCGTTCCTAAAAAGTTGCGAACCCATTGTTTTTTCCCTCAACCGCGTTCCGGTCGATGGAGAGGTGTTCCGGTGGATGTCGAGTCGGTTTCGCACCCGAAGCGGCACGGAACTTGACCGTCGATTATCGAACTTCCTCGTCGGGACCGCAAATAACCGGATGACGCTCGTGATACGGGTTATCAGCCGAGGGGCAAATGATGTATCGAGGTTTCTATGGCACGGCCGCGATGGTCTTGCCCTCAAAAGCTCGGAGCTTTTGTGCGCTGTCGTAACGGAGTGTATTACCACACATCGGTAATACGGAGGAGCTCTTCGTACCTCGAAAAACCGGTCGTTTAGATGTATCAATGCGGGGAACATCTAGGTTGATCGCTCCGATGGGAGGACGTAAATTTATGAGGAACTGACGGCATTCCGTAATCCCGCAAATGGATTTCGCATAGAATGCGAAGGAAGTCCCAGAAATACATACGTAATGATACATTATGTGTTTCACAGTACATACCCTCCGTGAGACTTCGGTAGGATGAGCATGGAGACGGTGGAAATAAGGTAAGAAGTACTTTGGCTTGAGAGTGATGCGGTCTACTGTAAACCCGGATACATAAAACGGGTACACATAGTTATATTTTGATATACATTATGCGATGCTGTGTATATAGAAATAGCTGTTGTAACCGGTATCGTTGTAGTAAGAAGTAGTACGGGCGGGTCGGATGGCGGAGTTGATTATCCGCTGATGAGACCTCGACGGTTTGAGCATAGGCTTCTCGGAGGAGCGAGGGGAAAGTGGATGAAGTAAGGAGCTCGAGACGACTCGCGATAATCAGTAAACGGCTCACGGTACCAAAACGTTCCGCGTAACTAGGTGGGACGGAACTCTGGGTTAACGAAAGTGTCCGGGAAAACTTTCGACGCGACGATCTCCAAGCTCGTGATGGTCGTTGACACAATGTGCGTATAGATTGCCGGGTGCACATAACCCACCATACGTAGTGACGAGAAAATTGTTGGTTGACTTAAACATACCAAGCCTTTTCTTGGACCAATAAAATAAAGCGCTTTAACCGAGACTTGGTTAATTCGACCACTTTTTGCTTCAGTGGGTACCATGCAAGTCAAGACTTGAATATCTTGCGAGAAGATTGGATCTCATCCGAACCGCTATAAGACTCGCATATCTCCCTCATTCTCTCATTTTCATTTTCTCTATCCTGAGAATCGGCCGCGGGATTGCGACGAGACGCATGCATTATTCATGGACGACAGAGACGAGGATTGAAGCGTTCATGTCGCGTAAAATAAATGAAATGATCATTAACGGAAACTTGCGGTGGCAGTGACACCCTTGCAATTACGAAAGTGTGGCGTAATATTGAACGGTAGAGGTTCTTCTCCGCACAGTTGTATTCCGGTCTGTCTTTACAGTAATTTCAGCATGTGCCATGCGTCCGAGCTCGAAAATAATACGAAATTCCCTGCGCAAGCGTCATCCATTCGTTGTACACTGCTGTTCACGAATGCCTGGATTTCCTTGCGTCTTGCTGGATGTCTTGGTGGATGTCTTGCTGAATGTCTTGCTGGACGTCTTCATTGGTATCTTCGACCCTGTGCAGACATAGAGTAAGATATCCAGGATAATAAAAAATCAGAAAAACCAGGCATTCATGAACAGCAGTGAGTCACCCTCCGCATCCACGTTGCTCCGGAGTTTCCATCGTTTCCCAACGTGGCCCTTCATTGAGACATCAAAGAAGCCTCACTCTGGCGATATGCGTCAGTCAGTTCACGTGGGATAACGAGAAGGTTCTGTTCGCCTTCGAAGCAGGTCATATTACGTCGATGGATACAGGCACCCGTATATGAACGATATATATCCACAGTTATACCAGTCACTATGCACCCAGCGCATTTCTTCCTCTTTCTCCGAAGCTTCCCCTATTTCTACGACCCTCGTGCCATCCTCGGCTTTTCTCCTTTCACCATCGTCCGGGTAGTCTTCTCCGCTCTCTTTCGTACCAGAAGGTGGTATAAAACGTTCCCGTGTCCCTGAAACGAGATATCGCCGGGAGCTGTTTCGTACAAGAGAGGACTACGGTCCATTGTGTCGAGAGGCGCAGTCACGATTCTGCGCGTCACTATACCAATGTGTAGAGCACCATGGTGCTTTCTCCTCCACCATCGTTTCACAGCAGTGGCGCGAACTACCAGAATTGTTAGAAGCGGTGCGAAGCTATTCGATGACAGCGGCTTCCAACGCCGGCACCCTTTCCCGTTCCGTTCGAAGGACCAACCCCTGTGGATAAGGATGGGAATGCCCTGCATTGAGTTGTTGCCGAGTCTCACTTCCTCGTTTAGACGTCGCGGGATGAAACCCGGCGAAATAGGTTGAGGCATCCATAGGAAGATGGATGCAGAGCTTGTGGGGATTCTATGGATGTGGCAGGGCACCCTCGGGGTCCAGGGATGACGGTAGGGCGGGTAGGTGGCCTGTGGGCTGCGAGATATAACGCGCGCACTCGGCCACAGATCTACTCAACCCCCTTTCCCTCTTTGCTCCCTGTTAGTATATACTGCAGGAGTAGTACCCCAGTAGTGGTAGCAGGATAGGGGTGGCAGTATGGTGAATGTGGGTCCCCTGCCTCGCGGCCGTATTGCCGGGAGCGGTTCCAGCATAAAAATCCAATCTCGTGTCAGCTTAGAGAAAAAGAGGGAGAAAAGGGACCGAAGGGAGGAAGACAGACGGCAAAATAGCGTTGCCATGGCAGGAGGGAAGACCGAGTGGAGTGGTTGAGGAAGATGGAGACTTAGACGGAACGATGGGAATTCAGGAGAGAAAATGAAGCGAATGCAATGGATAGGAGAGACGCGACGGTGAAGTAAAAGGTCGAAATAGAAGGATGGAAGGAAGAAGACGGAGTAAAACGTCTAGTGGAAAACGTGGCAGATTGGCTAGGCTTGGCAGATGTTGCTACTTGCGCCATTCGGTACTGTTTGCCTGTGCGCTCGTTGTACCACCACTATCATGGATTTTCACCGTTCGACTTGCATTCTTTGCTGGTAGTGGCTGCTCGGTACCCTCGAAGCTTCTCCCCGGAGGATAACATGGCGCAAGAGCTCCTCGCAATTTCCATGCTCGACGTTTAAACGATAACGGTTAAAGTGGAAAATAGAAAACGGATGAGACAGCGGAGCGGCAGATAAGCGAAAGCGAGTTTCACTGTGTCTCTGCGATCTCTTCTATTTATTTTTCCGTGCGTGAGTTCGTGCACATGTTGTTCCAAGGCTCCTCAGGATGCCTCGGATGAGAGTCGGGAGCAGAGTAACCCGATGAAGAGATAAAGCAACTCGATTTTAAATCTTTATCCAGCTTAGGCGTTTCGTTTCGAAGGCATTGGAGAAACCTCGGACAGCAGAGTGTCATTTATATTGCACTTCCAGATGATCGGTGGGAACTTGTGTTCGCCAAAAGTTTTTGAATCCGGCATAAGCGCGGAGACTTCTGATTTCCCCAACAGGATTTCAGGATGCACCATATTCGTCGCGGACCGAATGAAAAGTGTATTTCGCGGAATCGCTGATCTCGCGACCCCTTAACTCATGTGGGATTTAGCCATATATCATCTCCACGCGATGTGTTCTTTTACTTATACACCTGGCCCTCCCGCAGGAGTTCCGAGTAGACGAAGTAATGAGTAAAGTTGAATCGTCCACGGTATTCCAGATGCATTCGCAACGAGATGAATCTCGCGGTATAACCGCTATATTGGGCGAATCCAAGCCTATCTCTCGACTCTTGAGGATTCGCTGCTTCACCGCAGACACCACTCGGATTTCTCGGTTTTGGTGGCTTCTTGATGGCTGCCTTTCTCTGTTTTCTTCGTTCCATCTATCCTTATCCTTGTCCTTGGTTTCTTCCTTCCCCGCGGACAGTTGCGCGTAGCTCTGAAGAACCAGCGTGGGGCGATTCAGCCAACGAATGAGCTAGCCAGTATGGCGAAGAGGGGGACCGAGGGATGTTGCGCCAGCAACAGCGGAAAGAGAGACGGGCTCGAGGGATGGATACGAGTTGGCGGCCGTCCAAGCAACTCCGAACGATTGGCTACGCCCGCCATTACCGGACCAGAGCCGTTGCAGCTGCAGTAATGTTTGGGTCGCCTCTCGCGCCTCTCTATGGAATGTTTCGACGAAGCCTCCACCCATAGCATGACACTGTACACTATACCCTCCCTATTTCCCTACGTCTCTAATGGAACTACTATGTTTTATATCTATACGGAAGCATACATATGCATGCTACTAATACTTCGAGCCTCTCAGCAATATCGATCTGTGGCCACGATTAATTGCTTTCGCATGGTATACGAATGAATACGAGGCTCGCTCTGCCAAACTCCAGGCTTGACGACGACTCTACCCATGCTCTCTCCACTGTCTGACGCTTCCCGACTGTAAATGATTACGATGTCAAAGGTGTCGCGCTGTATTCTCTGGCTCCCCGCCTCTATCTCAACGTGGCATTCAAGCTCTGAATTGGGGCATGGATCGTTATTGGCCGCTGCCCCAACCAGCCACGAGATATAGACCAGCTCTCGTGCTGTAAAATCGTATATCTCTACTTGTAGGTAAAATGGGATATATTTTGTGGTAAATTGTGAGATAACTGTGTATACGAAAGATGAGGCTGTGCCAAAAACGGAATGTATCAGCCAAAGGCTTTCAACTTTCCTCGTCCGATGTACTTTGTTATTGACCTTTGCTACTGGCAATTCCTCCATTCGTGACTATGCGTCACGCGTCCAAGATACCATTATCCAAGCCGCCTCCCCAATTCGACTCTTCGTTCCATTCGAGGTGCTTCTCTTTGGTCAGCATCTTGTTTGCTCTCGGTACCCAGTTCACGATTGAAATGTATAGCGAAAGATCAATGGATTATACTACAAAAGAGGATTCTAACCGGACTTTCGAAACCAACTCCATCGGATAAAGCTCTTATTCGATTCTCACTTCCCCGTGTATTTACTCAACCGAGTCGCGCCGCGTTGTCGTAGTATCCGAACTCCAAGGATTCGATTGTTTAACTACGAAATGGATTATGCTGCAAGCAGAAGTTTGGGTTTTGATATCGTAGCGTTTTAACCTCGCGATATTGTTTACATTAACGTTGGAAGCATTTTTTAAAGGTAGACCTAGGACAAATCTAAAAATGGCGGCTCTCTTCAAGTACTCTTTTGGTATTTCTTTCTACCATTAAAAAAATTATAGCGCTTTCGATAGATACATACAACTTATAAAAAAATGGCCCAACTTGGAGAATTCCCATCGCTCGCAGCGCACATTATTTTCTGTACGCTTATAGTCATTATCCTGGCGATACTTTGAAAACGACATTAGTGTCCCCTAGAAGATAGCAAAGGGGGAGAAAATCGTTCGATTATTATTGTATACGGGCTGTATCACCCCTCGCAGTTCTCTCAGAACCGATTACGACGGCATTAAATCCTCGAAGGATGTCCTTCAAAAGTAATTACAAGGTGTTTAGTGTGATACTTGGAAACTCTTACTTTTACTTCCCGCACGAACGGCAAACGAGTTCTCCCGGGCGAGCAGAGACGAGATCCTTTTTGAAGAAAAAAAAAACGAGGAATTGCAACTGGAAGCAAGTGAATCGTGCAGAGCGTAGGAAAGCGAGAGTAAGAAAGAGATTGAGCGGTGTGGGGTCACGATGGGCCTGAAGGGTGGATGAGTAACCGGAGCTCGAGATGGCTGAAAATCGATGGGAGAATCTCGTTTCACGCGAAAAGTCGGTGAATCCTGTACGCTGGAAGAACTCCACTTAGCTTCACTCGAATGTATCGACGGCACAAAAAATATATCCACGAGATGGTTTTGACATCAAGCCTCCTTAAGTTCCAATAGAGATGCGGCAAGAGGATTGGAATTGAGCCGTATTTGTACTGATCCTCGAGCGAACGAGTGGCTGAGTGCTGTTACGAGCGAGGACGGCTATCGCCGGTGAAAGGAAGTGAAAATGCGGAATCGCTGACGAAACCGATTATCCCGCATCGGAGACATCGTCCGACCATGGCATTCCGGTGGGGATTGGATCGGGGAACGTAAGGCGATTATCGCAGAGGCGTTAATAATCAAGTTGACTCTAAACGCGTTCCAATCGATAAATCCTTTTTCGTTCCGCGGCACGTTTAATCTTCCACATGCAGACTCGTAACTCGTTCGCTTCATTGAAAATGTAACGGACGAGGTTGGAGTCCAGAGTTCGGCGCAGCTCTTTAATCAACTTCCTCATTACACTCGGGTTCCACAACTCGTCCTTTTAATTTTTTTTCCCTCCTCCCCCTTCAAGAAACGTTCTCCTCATAGTAATTTTCGAAATTGGTTTCGCGCGTGGAAAATCTTATTAAACGCGCCATGATCGATGGTTCGGACGCAAACTTGGAACGGTGTCTCACTGCTCCTTCAGCCCGGCATATCTTTGGTCTTCTCTCGCGCCATTTCCACCTTATCACTCATCGCTTCGCTCGTTCCGTCATTGGAAAACTTCCGGAAATTCTCGGGCTCGTTCTTCGGTAATAAACTTCATAGTCGCGATATTATGGGCTACGATGTCGGTAGGATTGATGGTTAAGTTTCCGCAAGCGTTAACACTATAACAGTACACCAAATGATGAATAAAACGTGACAACTGCGTTGAGCGCACGGTTTACGCAGTTAATCCGTTAATCCTCGTTAAAGTTTTATAGGTTTGCGCGAGACTCGATAACCGTAGATTTCATTGTCATCAATTTGTATTCATTAAACATCCGAATATATAGCTGATCAATCCTTGAAATTGCCCGAACGTGTAACCAATCAAGTATTACTATATATACGAATCAATAAACGGAAATTGAAATCGCTTTCAAAACGCAGCGGAAGTGGTCCCGTGAATTTCACGGCATATTACAGCTGCATACATACGCGTGTACGCAAGTGCCGCACCAACGGGGAAAAACGTATGAAGAACTCTTCGAAGCCCGACATCACAGTCTGCTGACGTCATCGAGATGTGAGAGGTTTTCAGTGTTTCCGCGAAAACGGAAGTAAATCTGCGATCAATGTACCATGATAAATCGTGGCCCGACGAAAGTATTCTACGAAGGAATAGAAGCTAAATGCTGTCGGCTGAGGATTACGCGCTGCGGCCGTCGGCCGACCTTAAGTTCGACCAGGAACTTAAAAGCCAACCTTTTGACCCTGCGACTCATAAATGCCCTTTGCCTCATTTTTGTCCCAGTAGCTCTATATTGTTTCCACGCAGATAAAAATATCGTTATCGTAATGAAGTTGATGAGGGAGCAAAAATATTATTGTTGTCGGTTCGATGGTGCTTCACCGCTCCGGCGTTAAATTCGTGTACAACATTATGGAATACTGAACAATCAAGTAGCATAAAATTTTAATTCCCGAGGTACAACATTGAAGCTTGAAAGCACCGTTCACATGCTTTAATATTGTCAGTCCATCACGCCGGCGGATTCGGTAAACATGGCACGTACCGACCTATTATATTAGGACGAAGAGTCCTTGTGTTTGACAATATTGCCTCGGAATAGAGAGTTTCACACGGAGATTGCTAATACGCTAGGAGACCGATTCCGGATATCAATGCTTCTCGGAGATCAAATATTGTGATTGGTCCGTGATGGTCCAGAGGAGAAGGTTTACCTACACTGGTCTCAATCCCACCGTTTGTATACACGAGAGCGTGCGCAAGTGCGAGATCATCGGAAGTAGGTGACGGGGGACGAAGGGGAGGAAAATATTCGAAGAAAGTGCGGAAGTGGAAGGAGGATGAAAAGACGCTCGAGCCGCTGTTCGTTCGCATCATCTTCCCGGTGACGCTATGATCGTCATTGTCGTCGTGTTCCTTCATCATCGCAACCTCAACCCCGCGTATATACACCGATGTTCCTCGAAGATTGAACGTTGAGAAGGGCCCAGGCTCTCTCGCGATCCGGCAATTGCCCGTTCGGATAATGGGATTGTCGCTGTTCCGCGAGGAGATCATTTCACCTAAAGAAGTAGCTGATGAAAAGATCGTTGGTTCTCTCACTCGGGATAAAGGAAGAATGTCATCCGGCGAAGAAGGATGGAGATCACTAAGATCGCGTCTTGACGTTCTTTCTCGATGGCGGGCGACCCTAGCGTTTATCCTTGAAACCCCGTTACAACCTCTTCCTTATCTACTCATCCCCATTGAAATACCCGACTAATGAAACTTCCGAGTTACGAGCCAACGCCACGCTCGTACAGGGTTGTACCGTTGTCTCTCCGTTCACGATAGCGGCGCCGTAAGAAGAGTGTAATGAAACACGATACGGTTATCGGGCTCTCTGAGAGAAAACAAACAGAAACTAGTTACCGACGACTTTTATATCATTGCCTCGGTAACGAGTGGCCATTTCGTTGGGAGGCTGAGGATCGTACCGTTTGTCAAACATCGAGCTACTTCTGGGTGGGAACGGGTTCTTACATGGGTCTCCGGAAGGATAAGACCTCTTCCGAATCCGCTTTGATATCAGCGGATAAGGATTTCCCCAGTCGAATAACGGAAGATAGGAAACTGTGGACAGCCGACTGTAGTTATGATTCGGGTGGTAAAACTGATCGATTTCCGGAGTTATTGCTGCGGATTCCTCGGTTAGATCGTAATAAGTCGGTCTACTTCGGTGCGTATATACGTGCTTGTCGATATTGCAGGGTCATTAAAGCCTTATCGCCGTCATTCCCGGTATTGCTGTAATAAGTCCACGGCCCCGCTTCCCCGATCAATCTCAATCCTCAATCCAGTACCTTGCTATTGCTCGTCTTCTATCATCCCTGGGCGAATCCTTAGGGAGGGTCTTTGGCAGTCTACAAATTCGTCATCTCCCTGAAGCAACGCTACAGAGTGCAATTGCTTATGCATCGAGAGTGTGATCCGATCGGCTGAGCGTCGCACGCAAGACCTCATTCTGGTCTTGTTCTCCACGGAATTTATATGAGGGGGAAACTCCTGGGTCGGATACACGTTCCGCAATCAGGAACAATCAGGGGCGCGTGTTGCTGAGAGCAAGTGCCATCAGGCAGAGGGGAAGACAACGTGGCAATCGGATGATCGATCGTGCAAAATCGCACGGAGAGTGTGCGATCGAAGGGCGTTGCGGAATTACCATGCGTGGCAAGGATTGACGGAGATGTGGGGATGACTTTGCACCTCTCAGACAGTCCATCAACACCAGATGATGATCGGACCGGGGAAAAGTTTTTTTTTTTTTAGAGGCGGTGATAAGCGGGGATTATAATGGGACGACGCTTTTCGCTCGACATGGGGGTTCATGGGAGGTTCTTCCTACGATCAATATAAAGCGGCGGATAATATCAGAAGCACTCCCGTTGTCAACCCACACGTCGGGCCACACTCGGCGAAAGATTCGTAAACGGATAATCGCGGAACGGATGCAGATATGAAAAAACATGAGCTTACGACAGCCGTCGGATAAATTGTTTCCAGCTTTATACGTCTCTATGATTTGATTAGTGATTGGTTCGGTGGGAAAAAAAATCGCCCGATTAAGATCGGGCATTTTTTTTCCCACGGTAATCGGGGTGAAAATGTTTCATCGTTGATTCGAACAGACGGAAAGATTGAAACACCGAACGTTTCAATCATCAGCTTTCCATCGTCCGTGAGATAGCAAAAATGTTCTTTCGTTCGGAGAAAAGTAAAGAAAGAATACGGAGGGGAAAAATACTGTCAGGCGGCGCGCAAGCAAACGAATCCAATACCGCATCTCGGAAATTGGATCCGTTTGATCGATCGCGGTAGATTCCGCAGCCGCAGTGGTGAGCGAGCGAAGGGACATTGAATTGAGAGACGAGACCACCGAATCTCTCCGTCGAAAGTATCAACAAATACTCCGGACTGTCGGCGAAATCGTAATCATAGGACGAATGATAAGGGTTTCTTTTTTTCGGCAATGACCGAAGGTTTTAACATAACGACCGAGGTTCGAATCCCGTTGGATTAAGTGCTATCTTTCCTGGCCATTCATCGCGGCAAGTCCCCACATTTGGACCAAAAGGACGATTAAATCTAGATCTTACCGGTACCCATGAACATCTCGAGGCCTCGTAATCGTAACGACACCTTATCGTTATTTCTCGACTCACCTGCAACATACAAAAGTGAAACACGATTATTAGCTTCGAAACACGATCATCGAACAGGATAGCAAATTTTTCGTTGAATATTTTTTAAATAATTTTTTTATTCATTTTTTTCAACAAATTATCAATTCCTTCTCAATACAGGAGCAAACGAGCCATGAATAGATTCATTGATTATAGTGACCGACGGTGGATTGCTCACAGGACCTTCTACTTTCCCGTGGCTTCCGGACAGCGCATATTGGCCTGGTAAGGGGGTTATTGGGTCACAGAGCTCGAAGCTTGTAATCGCGTTCTCGTCCTCTTTGCTCTCAAAATATAGCCTCACGCTTTGGCAAGCATCGAGTACACAGAATGGGGTGGTCGGCGAGGAGGCGTAGGGGGGAGGGGGTGGTTGTGAAGCGGCGTATATAGAAGAGAGGCCGAGTGAAGACGAGAGACAGGATGGAAGCGAGGAAAATAGAACTAACGAAACGGGGGAACGGGAAAAGAGAAGTAGAGACCCGAAAAGCCAGAGTGATGGCCACAATGAGGCAACGTCCTCGAGACCCATTTCACAACCCAAAGAGGGAGAGAGGAAGAGAGGGAGAGAGAGACGGATAGAGTTGCGAACAATTTTTTTTGCTAGTCCTTTCGAGCGAGGGCGCGTGTTCACGTTCGAACCAGAGAGGATGGAAGATCCGCATTGCGGACTATCGGGGTGGTTTCACACACCAGCCACATATACCCGCCGTTCTATTGCCTATTCCCTTTCCTATGCCATACATAATACTAGCGCCGGATGCTCAATCGCATACAGCCAGGATAGACGGAAGACGCTGGGGCAAAACGGCACGATGTGTATCGAGAGACAAGTCGGAGAAAAACTACATAATACTAGCGCCGGATGCTCAATCGCATACAGCTAGGATAGACGGAAGACGCTGGGGCAAAACGGCACGATGTGTATCGAGAGACATGATGGAGAAAAAATACATGAAATGAAAGTATTTTTTTTTATGGACACTGCGCAGAGTTATGAACAGTAAAAATTTTCTTGCTGAGGGTAGGCATCTTCCATCTCGGAAATGATAGCTCGAGGCAGATAGAGAGAGCGCCGGCCATGTTAGCGTAACCTCCCGATAGTAGAAACAAATTGGAGATCGTCGGTGTAATTCCGGAGATCCTGGCAATACGCAGTAAATATTTATCGTCCCTGTCTCGGTTTATCGTTCCGCCCCACCGCCGTTCCGATTTGCACATCTTGCCGCACGAGCTCGAGCACGAGTTGTCAATTTTTCAAATGGCTCGTATTACGTGACACCGCATCACATCCGCGAAATCACGCGTCCCGTTTGTCTATCGTCTGGGCGAGAATAGAGCCTGTAAGGTCCGTAGTCTGTGTCGCGTTCTGGTTACCGTGCGGGTAACCAGAATTCTGGTACGAGTGCGGGTTTGGACGAGTTTGGTACACGCTACGTGTCACACACGGCGAATCCCACGTGTGTCACATTAATTTCAATAAAACCCCTTGAGAACGTTTCTTCCCGCTTTATCCTCGCAATGCCTCCTCGCAACCGCAGTGCGGTACCGGAATAAATCATGAATTTATACTTTATTGAAATACACCGGATTACGAAGCACTCGCGCGACTTTGCTCACGATGGAATGTTGTTGCTGCATTCTTTGTCGTCCCAAACAGTATTATCCTCTGGATAATATCCATCATTCACAGGTACCCCCCACCCCTCTTCCAAGTATTACAAACAACTGCACTGTACACTGGCTGCATCTTGAAACTGGGTTAAGAGTTGCGAAATATGAGGGATGAGCAACACAGCAGGACCATCTCCAACAGCAGACGCGGTTGAATGTGTACTCTGAGGATTTTATACCCATTGTACAGTGTAAGAAATTCTCGAGACTGTTGAGGTTGGCTGAGTTTCTCGAACTTCGCGACAAATCCCTGGAGTGAAGAAGGCACCGAGAGTCCTGACTGAAAACATCTCGGGTACGCTGTTGGGGCGTGTAAACAAGCTCCTCCGAAGAGGTTTCTACGTACACAGGCTAACATAGCCAATAGAATTGGCGGCGACGCTATAACCGAATTTTCCTACCCCCTGCAAACTGAGAAGCTTCCTGTCACGGGATTTCGCTGTCTATTGTTAATGTCACTGTCACGGATAGGAGAAACTTCATACTGCGAAGCCACTCGGATCACCTCGCGCCGCACGAAAGTTTGCTCTTTATGAAACCGACAGGTTTTGCCTCCTTGCCGAGGTGGTTTGTTTTCGTGATTTTTGTTTGTCGGTTTTTTGGCCATCTTTCTTGTGTCGTTTTGGTGGGCCAATTAATGGTAGAGTGTCAATGGATGTACAGTTTATTTCGAGCTGACCGGGAACTCCTGTACGGTGAGAGCTGAAGTCATATTTCATGAGCTGGTCTCGCCTTCGGAACGTCTAAGTTTCTATTTGTATCGGTTCCGAAGTGGTCGCGGTAAGGTAATGAGTACCGAGCCTAGTGAAGAATTCCCTGCGCGAGGGTTAATTGTAAGAAGCTGCTTGTCACGGGATTTCACTGTCTATTGTTAATGTCTCCGTCACGGATAGGACAAACTCTATACTGCGAAGCGACTCGGATCAGCTCGTGGCACAGAAAAGTTTGCTGTTTATGAAACTGACAGTTTTTGCCTCTTCGTTGAGGTAGGTTTGTTTTCATGATTTTCGGCCCATATGTCTTTTGTGCCGTTTTGGTGGGCCAACGATTGGTAGAGTGCTGATGGATGTACAGTTTATTCCAAACTATTCGGGAACTCCTGTACGGTGAGGGCTGAAGCCATATTTCATTAGCTACCGATAGTCTCGCCTTCGGAACCTCTAAGTTTCTATTTGTATCGGTTCCGAAGTGGTCGCAGTAAGATAATGAGTACCGAGCCTAGTGAAGAATTCCCTGCTCAAGGGTTAATTGTAAGAAGCTGCTTGTCACGGGATTTCACTGTCTATTGTTAATGTCCCCGTCACGGATAGGACAAACTCTATACTGCGAAGTGACTCTAATCAGCTCGTGTCACAGAAAAGTTTGCTGTTTATGAAACCGACAGTTTTTGACTCCTCGCTGAGTAACGTTTGTTTTCGTGATTTTTGACCCAATCGTCTTTTGTGCCGTTTTGGTGGGCCAATGATTGGTAGAGTGCCAATGAATGTACAGTTTATTTCGAGCTGACCGGGAACTCCTGTATGGTGAGAGCTGAAGCCATATTTCACGAGCTAACGATAGTCTCACCTTCGGAACCTCTAAGTTTCTATTTGTATCGGTTCCGAAGTGGTCGCGGTCGGATAAGGAGTACCGAGCCTAGTGAAGAATACCGGGCTCGAGGGTTAATTGTAAGAAATGGTGGTGGCCCGACCCCGGAATTACCCCCAGAGACTTCTCCGGCTTCGGACCGGTCTCGGACGGTCCGTAACAGTTTGGAAGACGTGCCAGAGCCTCCTCACTTCGTCACCGCCCTTATCCTACTCATTCGTCATGAGCTTCGGGCTTCCCTCCACGGAGCTCCAAGAACTTTTGGGATTAAAGGCGGGCGCAAAAGTGAAGAACAAAAGAACAAAAAAGTTTCCATTGTCGGTTGTCACCGAGAAAAAAGAAAGCTATGAAATTCATGAATCTCGACATTTTTCACGTCTTCCAGCCGAGTCGTCAAAATTATCTTGGGACACCGTGACGGAGGGTAAAATCGGTTCGGCAGACGGCAAAGAAATTCCGATGACGGCAAAAATTTAATTGTTGTCTATGTATTCGGCAAAAAATAAAAATACACAACAAAAAAAATGCAACTCTTTAACAAAATGAGTTGGCGAACAACGATGTCAGCGATTCGACAAGAACCGGTCGGAATATAAAGTACACCAACCGGGTGTTGCTTTTTTTCGATAAAGATATTGGAAAACTTTAACCATCTGAAAATCTTAACTCAGGCGGTGGACTATCTAGAATCAATTTATCGACGAAGTGAAGCGAAGCCGGCGGTGTCCCGTCGGGTGTTCGCTTGAAAATTGTCAAAGTCCGCAAAGTTGCCGACGAGGAAACGCGATTTCTTCGTCGACGGTGTATACGCATTAAGTAAACAGTATATGTATAGAGAGAACGGTGTAGTGAAGCAGGAATCCCGCAGATTGCAGTGTACCGAGCAGCATCAAGCACCGATGGGCTTCGCGCTCGGTGGTTCGCTTAATTGGCCGATTATTTAGCCCGTATAACTCGCTAAGCTAGCTTTTCTGTATAATTCGTAGAATGCGGGTTTATCGACCGACGAATTGCGAGCTTATTTTGGGACTGTAAAAAATTCGACGTGCCTTTTTTGGTGGTCTGTTTGGATAACAATTAAGTGCATGTGATTGGTGGATCCCAAAGAGCTTTATTTAATGTAGGGGAGAGTGGGGCAAAATAGACATACAATTAAAGTCTCCCACTTGCCCTATAAATTTTCGCAAGAAAAGAAAATGTCGTCGCTAATTGAATATGATTCCAGAATTGTCTAAAATCCCTTCTCTAATGGACACTCAATATCTGCGGATCGAGAATAAGCCACGTGGCGGTAACACATGTGGAAGCTTCCACTATACGTGCGTCCGGAACGAGAATGAAATTACTTACCGGCGTGTTACATCCACCCACGGAGAATTTTTCAGAGCGTTTTGCGAACGTTATTAACACAGTCGTTGTATTAATGACGCAAAGTAATTGTAATTTAATTACCATTTTTAATCATCGTTTTCGTAATTGAATTTCGATATCGGCAAAATATCGTCGGATTGTTATTTTATTCGATTTTTTAAAATTTAGTCATACATTTTTTGAGATATTTTAATTTCGTGGTATTTTAATTAATCGACAAATAATTAAACTTAAAAAAGGCGTGATTTTTTTTTCAACGAGGCCAAAGGAATGCCTCGATATTCCACACCGAATTATATTCTCCCTCCGACTGCCCGAACTCTCGCTACCAGTATACTATTAATCCCTTTGTCGAAACGGCTCGGTAACCGCATCTGAGGAAACCGCACTGCACACCGGTTACTGTGTAAGTATATATACAAGCCGGAAGTACAAAACGGAATTTCACGAGAGCTGTGGAAACTCGCCGAGTAGAAAACCGGTTAAAACCCAATTACCCCTTATCCCTTATGCTCCTATATACGACTCTGGCCTGTGGAACTGGTAACATACTGTGTAGAAGGAAACGGCAAAAAATGCCCCACGTGCGACTCCAGGGAATCGGCAGACTGTAGACAAAAAAGTTTAAAGGAAAGTGCACGCTGCCCGGTATATCCAACGCGCAGTTACGCCATACAGAAAAAGCGCGTTATTATGCAGTCTAAATAGGTTGTAATAGAAATTGTCATTCAGGACGAAAAGTAATAATCATAATAAATTATCACAAAAAAAAATATATATATATAGAACGAGCATTGAAAAAGGATTAAGCGCCGTCGGCGCCATAGACGAGTGTGCGTTCCGTAATTGATGGCCTTTTTCTCAATTTTCTTCAAAGTACTTTTGGTTTAGTTTTACCCGCTAAAAGCGTCTGTTTTTCAGTTCGCAGACGCAGCCGTTATATTTAACTTGAGCAAAGATAACGCGTTTTCTCTCGGTTCCGCGTTCCCCAACGGGGCCGCTCGCTTCTACGGGCGGAAAAAGCGTATATATAAATATATATATATATATATATATATACACGTAGCCCGGACACGTGGTACCAGCGGCAGCAGAAAAATAATTTATTACCATCTCCTCGTCGGCTGGGCTACTCTGCCTTGGAAACTTTCTCTTGCATCATCGCGGTAACACGCCCCGCTATCTCTTTTCCACTCCGGCCTCGGACCATTTCCCATGCTAATCGCACCGGGAAACCCGGCGCCGGATTCACTTTTTTTCTCTCTCCCGTCCACTTCATGATTTTTTTCCACTGGTACCAGAGTTCGCCTGTGCTAACCCAACTGCTATGGGTGGAGTGGGGCAAGAGGAAGGGGGAGGGGGAGGGGGGAGGGGGGAGGGGGAGGGGGGAGTTGGGTCAGACCTACCCTTGGCTGCATCTCATTCGACTCTCTTTTTTAACTATATCTTTTGCGCAAAAAGCTTCCTTCCTGTTTTTCTCAAATCCCGAGCGGTAAGTCAGTAAGCAGGTACTTACTTTAATTATGTGAGAAGGCAAACGGGCCGTGGCAGACCGGAATATGAGGCTTCGGGATTTATCTCGATGGAACAAAATTTTTCATCGCTCTCTGTCGAGTCCCGCCGACGTCCACTGTGTACATACCTCTGTGTATATATATATATATATATATATATATATATACACACATATATATATCGGAGGTAGTGCCGTACCACTTCCGCACTGGTATTATATAATACATCAAAAAGAGCCCGTTGTCTTCAGCAGCGCGAGACGGACGTTAATTAAGCTCCAGCTCCAGTCTATTCTCCTCTGCGGCATTCCACCCCCGTCGCAAACTATTTGGGGCATAAAGGGAGATATTCGCTTCACTCATATTGCCGAGGAAAATCGAGATTCAGACTTTAGCAATGCTCGGTAATGAAATGTGTCCTGCGACCGATGTCATCGTGACCATTTGAGTACTCAAAAATTTGTTAAGCTTCTAACGTAGTTTGGTATTTTTTTTTAGACTTTTGGCATTTACAATTATTCCCGAAGATTTTTTTATCGTTCTCCAGAAATTTGTATCTTTTGTTAAATAATTCGATCACATATCGTTCGTGCACAGCGGAGACCTAAGATTTTTTTTTTAGATCTGCAGACTTGCAGTGAAAGAACTGGGTCGAAAAAGGGCCAAAGACCATTGGAGCTATCTTTGTTTTCTTTGAATTCCACTGAAGAGTTGACCTCTTTTTTCCGACTCGCAAAAAGTAGAAACACCCCATAGATATTTCTTTCATTCTTTTCATTTATTTTTTTTTTTTTACTGAAATTCCATTCTTCTTTTGCGAAGAACTATTTTTCAAAACTTTCCACGCGTTAAGCCGCAAATATCCAGAGATCGTAAATTTTTATCTTTCTGAGTCGAGCATTTGCCATTCCGCGCTGCAGTTATTTTTTTTTTAGCTCGCGAAAATAGATCTCGCATTAAGACGGGCTGAAAGAATAGGAAGAGACGTCGGGGAGGGACTGGGAAGCGAATAAAAGAGAATTCGTTAGCAGGCTAGAGTCATTCGTTTTTTTCTTCGTCTTCGGTGCCTCCACGTAACTTCGAATCATTCACCGTCGCCTGCGCGGAGCCCCGAGCCTCGTCGTTAATTTAAACCCCGGAGAAAAGTCGTTGAAGTATATGCATGCACACAGTGTGGAAGGAGAAGTTTGTAAGTAGATAAGCCCAGGAATAATTCAGGCCAAAGCCGAAGATGGTTTCCTTTGCTTGTACAACTAATTGACTATTCCATCGCGCATGCGGTAATGGCAACGGTGCAAATCAATTGCTAATAGTTGCGCTCACAAAATAAAAAAAAACAATATTTAATCGCGCCTGTGCAACAGGAAATTATTACGATGCTCTAATTACTTTCAGAGGGATTTACGTCCACAAAGGACCAACATTTATATTTTCTTCGCAATTTTACAATTATTCTTTTTTATAAAGATAACAAAAAGATAATTGTAAAATGAAAAAGAATAATAAATTGTGGACGTTTGTCGATAAGAAATATTTATTAAATTTATAAACCTGTTTTACTGTGTATGCCGTCTGCACGCTGAGAGAAGGATCCGATAGAAATTACCATAAACCTGGTAAGAACCGACAGGACTTTTAGTTGTAAGGGAACTAAGCGACATCTTGGCAAATATTCCTATTAAACTTAACACATTCTACTAGAAAATATGGTAATTTTCACTGTCGCAAATATCACCAGTAAATTTTGCTAGAATATAAGTTCTTCTTACTAGAATGTAAAGTCTTCGGCGCTTGTTTTAGGTTTGTAAGTTATACCGGAATATTATATAGATAGAATTTTTTTTATGTATACATACATAACAAAACTTGATCGATGAAATTCTCAGTTTTTATGCACGAAATTCTCAGCTAGATTACCATATGGGTTGGGTGAAAATTGCTTCTGTGAAAATTTCTCATATCGTTAGTCGCGGCGTTAGTGTGCCATGTTGTCTGGTCGAAATTTACCTCACGACTTCGCAGTTCTTTCCAGATCCTTCTTTCAGTATACGAATCCTTAGAATTTCCCTGTACTTTAACATTTTTCCAAAGTCCGTCGTGCATTGATCAATTTAATTTGTTGTAACTCTCAATAAATTGTTCGGATTTTTGTTCCATTAAAAAAAAAAAAAATCCTACAGCAGTTGTATGTTTCTTCTTGTCATAGAGAAAACTTCGGATACCGATTGTTTGTACGGTATGGCCGCATGATCGTTGCCTGCAGTTGGCCGCAGTGGATCGGGGATGCGGTTTAGCTGATACACCGAACGCCCCGACGAACAATGTTACCGGGCCGCGAATCTGACCGAAGATCGGCGGTGGATGTTGGTACAGCGTTAGTGCGGTCTGATGCAATGCCGAACGTGTCCTCGACGTCCGGCAAGTTTCCTCGCCGACCATAACGCGACGCAACCGCACGGAAACCGATCGGATTAGGCGAAGTGGTAATCCGCTCGAGACGTCGATATCGAATTTGAACCGGCGAGATGGGCAAGTTTCTCGACGCTAGTCAGAGCCGAAGGGAATTCGATGAGATCGTACGAAAACCGCTGAAGTGTCTCGCCGGGAAGCATCTTGTAAGGAACTTCCATTGAGCACTTGCTGCTCGTGGTCGATAAGCGATAGGGTTAAACTGTACGTTTAACCCTCGTATCCGATCGCAGTACGGGATTAATAAGCTAATATAATTTTATTCCCTTTCGAGTATTTCTCCCTCGTGTTAACCCTTCACGTACCGGGGCCTTGTTCAACGAGAACCTGGAATTTGCCAAGACGCAACTTTCGAACAATTCGAATAACAAGTTAATTTGCTAAAGAAAATGTTAAAAAATGCACAAACGTACCTTGAAGTGTTTTTTGTGTTTGAAACGCACAAGAAAATCTATGTTAAATGACTTTATTCTTTTATTCCCAAGCAGCTTCTGCGAGAAAGCTTCATCCCTTATTTTTTCAGTTCTTCCAAAGTTTCCTTCTGAATGACAAAATTTATTTATGTATTTTGAGGTCATTTCTTTAAAACAGCAGTTGCCAATATAAAATTACTATTCGTTGTACAGCGGATTCTCCATTCGCTCTGATAGATTCGATAAAATTAAATTTCTCATAGGATCTACCACGGATTCGGATCTCGTGGATGGAATACTCCCAGACCAAATCTAGTCCGCGGTTACTGGGCACTCCGGTAGCGGCCAAAGAGGCGGAGGGGTCGTACCCGGAGTTCGCGGTGTAGGGGAGCGCATCGGGTCTGCAGTGGGTAACTGCTGGGTCACCATGGGACGCGAGTCACGCTCGGACCGTTAAGCATCCTGACCACGTGTTACTCTCGAACTCCTGTATGCACCGCCTCCACCGCCGGAGATAATGATTTTAATTAACGATATTGCTCGAGCGCTCGCCCTTTCTAGGTTTATTCATACGGGATGAACCCTGTGTTGCTTGGCGGTCCGCGACCTGCTCGGCCGCTTGCCTGCACGAAGGCCTTCTCTTTTTCCCTATGTCTCCCCCGGGAGAGACGAAGCTCCAACTACGTTAATTTAACCCCGCGTGGTTTATTCTCCCGGCGATAAAAAAGATTGCGAGAGTTGCAGTTCACAAATATATTAGAACCTTGTACATGCCCATTTAAAGAGGTTCAGTTTAAGCAAAAATTAGCAGAGGCCAATATTAAAGATTCTTGTCGCTCTATGGACGTTCCAAAAAAATATATTGCATGACAAAAAAATTCGTGGGTTTTTGCAGCGGATGCGGAAAAGGTGTTTTTGGGATTTACAAAATTCAAAACTCCCGCTCGTGATCTGGAACATAATTAGTAATCACTGTTTCAATTAATTAGTTATATGATCTATTGATTAAATAACTCATTAATTGCAACACTTTTCCATACGGATTAGCTTATTAACCGATCCGTAATCCGTATAGAAATTTTTGTCGAATTGCAAAAATGTTAACTTCCGCTCGTGATCGGCGTCTCGAATTAATAATCACTGTTTCGAGTAATGAGTTTTTCGATCAATAATCAATGGATGATATCTCGATTGTTCTTTTACAAACAAAATTATCCGTAGACAGTGTTGCCCGAAAGTTGGTTTGAATAAACATTTTTCGTCATTGCGGCAGCGCGCGCAGTCGGTGCAGCAAAAGTTTCGTTAAGCTGCTAGGCTTAGCGCGAGCAAAAATAAATATGTGCACGGAATTGAAACGTAAATACTCGCGAAATACAGGAATAATATAATCCCGAGGATATAATGACGTGGACTGCAACTAACGAGCAGCCCCTCCTATTTATAACACACCAGATTACCGAGCGAATGCATTTTTCACTAGCATTTCAGGAATAAAGCTCCAAGGGCTCATTCCGTACCTAAAAATATCATTTCGCCGAACAGAATCCATTCGAGTCCCGTCATTTTTTTTTCTTTTTTTTTTTTCAGCCGAAAATATCACCGATCTCTCTGCCGGGTATTTCACTCCCATCAGAGATACGAGGAGAAGTCGGAAAAACTTTTCGAGCGAGTAGAAATACAGTGATTGGTCGCAAAAAAAAAGAAAAGAAAAAAATCGGGCATTTAACTGCAGCAATGTCGATGCTGGAGGATGCTGGAGATACAAAAAAAAAAAAAAAAAAACGGCAAAGAACGCTCGAGGGTGCAACGCATATAGGTATAAAGAATACTTCGTGATACATACCGGGGGGGGGGGGGGGGGGGAGGGAGTTGCGCAATCATTCGACCGACCCTCGCGAGATATCGAAGGGGGTTCGGATTCCACGCTATCTCGCAATAACGACTATACTAAACCTTTAATCCTTCTTTAACGATCGACGTACGAACTGCGTCGAGAGAGAGAGAGAGAGAGAGAGAGAGAGAGAGAGAGAGAGAGAGAGAGAGAGACAGTGAGTGGAGGAGGGAGAGGAAATAAGCTGTTAAACCGAACGACTATAACAGTTGGCCTCGCGGCATGCTCGGCAAAGGAAAAATACGACGGCAAGCTCTGTAGCATCACTAAGAGCGGCGATACTTTCGATTCGACGGAGCATCCGAAGAGCGTTCTGCATACACTCACAGTCACATTTCTCTCCTCCGGTTTTTCACCATTTTCAACCTCGGGCCAATGCCGGATGATACGGACATAGCTTTTTTTTTATTTCACTTTATTTCACAACTGAGACGAGACGGACGGACGTTGAAAAATGGTCGAATAACCGTTATGATAAGCCATATGAAAAATACGTTTTAATATCGCCGTCGCTAATTTACCGACCGAATTCGTCGAATCTTCCGCGCGAAATACTCAAAGTCAATTTTCATGGAGTCGCTCACCTCTCCGTCTATATCAATTTTTTCAATGACTGTATGTTCAGTTTTTTGTAAAAAAAAAACATATATATATTAAAGAAGCGAACCAACCAAGCAGATTCGTTCGCAGTCAGTACTTGGATAGGCGACCGCTTAGCCGTGCTCAAGCAGGCGCATTGACCGTTCAGCGGGAGGCGCTTTCTTCTGAGACTTTGGTGTTTCTGCACTTTCCTCAAGTGCAAAAATACCGGAGAATCAGTAGAATATACGGATAGTATAATATAATCATCTATAATGATATGTAATAATATATAATAATACATAATAATATGTAATAATATATAACAATATATAATAATAACGCCGTCTGTACCGGCACGGGTTTTCCATACTTTCTCCGTCTCCCCTGCAAATGCGGTACAGTGTAGCTAAGTCGGCTACGGACGCACTGGAAGTTGGTAGCTTATCTGAGTGCGCGTAAAGCAGTGCTAGGGGGGGAATTGGGACGGAGTTCCGTAGAAACCCGGAAGGGTATACGGTGGAAATGGAACAACAAATAAAAAAAAAGCTTAGTCGTATCGGCGGAAATGACCGTACTGTAAATAGTAGATACCAAGGCAGAGGTGAAACCGGCTCATAACTACCGGATACGGCCCATGTCGCTGCACAATGCACAATTTATTTGCGCTACATATACGTGGACGTACGTGAACGATGTGCGCGGAGTCGCGACGGGTAAACTGTGCAGGGGCTATGCAGCCGACAACCCTCGCGAGGTATCTCGCACGCCATTGTCGCCGGACTGTCGGGCGCGTTTAAGGATCCGGGAACGAAGACTGAAGAGTGAGGAGGAAAAAAAAAGAAAGAAAAAATACACGCTCATACTAACATAGACACGGGGTTAAAGATAAACGAGAGAACGAAGCAGAGGCGAAAGAAAAATAGGGTAGGATTGAAAGCAAAGGAGACCGAGAGAGGGTGGTGGAGCGATATAGATAGATAAAGGCGCGCCGATGTAGAGCGGTGGCTGGAGCAACAGAACTTCAGAAAAGCTACCTATGAAGCAACTGCACACAACGTTTCAAGACTCCGCTGGGAGCAGTTTGTTCGCCGTGGCAGAGAAATGGGAAAGAGCTGTAAGGCTCGTTTCCGCAGCTGTTGCTAGCACGCTTTAACCGATATAAACAGCACTAGCGAAGTCGGTATCAAGCTACTTTGTAAGAGCGTATAGCCGTTTTATATTATTTGATGCCTCCCTTCGGCTCGAGCCATTCTTGAGAGGATTTCGAAGGTAATTTCTTCGGTATAGTACCGCGAGATGAATTGCCGGATTTACAATGAAATTTGTCTCGAAAATAATTTCACGGAAGCGTAAACTAAAAGCGAGTCTGTCGACGGTCGTAGACGATCGCTTAACTATTTACCTGCCATCATGGCGTATGGGCTTTTGCCTACTAGCATGGCTGCCTCGCAAACATAGTATTGTTTGCTAGGCGGATATTTAAAAAAACACTTTAGTAAACTTTGATAATGGTGTATAATAATTGAAAAACTAAATTCAAACAACGCCCATTTTCGATACCCGTATTATGATACACAAAATTATCCAGCGATGGAAAGGCGTCATTTTTTAAATTGAATCTGTAGAATCGATAGATGCAAATAGCACACCTTCGTGCAATCCCGAAATTTCGATATTTCCAACGAAACTATTTCGAAAAAAAGCTCATAAAAACACAGCTTTAAATCGCTCAAAGCCTCCACCTGGACTTCTCCGTCTTTTTGGTATACCATTTCAACATTCTCTTTGGTCTTTCTCTCCCGGCTCGTAGCCATCGTGCATGCATCAATCTCTTTGTACTGCCATTACTAGTGTATACCACCGCCATTACCAGGAATTCTACAGCCCGGTCTGTTGTATATCCTACTCGGCGCTAAGCATGGAGATTATAAAGATATACGTATTAGGGGGATGCGACGCATACACGGAGAGCCTCCGCCGAAGAGCCCGACCACAGGCTGCGAGTCAGCCCGACGTCTAAGCCCTCGAAATATCTCGCGCCAGAGCAGCGGTGCGGCTCAGGCCGCGCTCTCCGCTGTTCTACTGAAACGCGCTTTGCCCCCTCGACGCGATCGCTGTAATACCCACATCAATGCCTACCCTGGACGGTGGAGGGTTAACATCGCACCGACGGTGTGGCTCACGTTTCCACCGTTCCGTACGTGCATCAAATGCTAAGAAACAAAAGGGCCCAATTGGGATGCTTTAACACGGGAGATACGCCCTTTTGTCTCCCGGCAGTCGATACACGCTCCTAGCTGTGCAGTTGCACGGTATACGAACGTTATACCATCGCGGACGATCTTCTGCATCGAACATTCGACGATAGCAGAATGCTAGACGTAACACTCAATCCTTCCCTGCGAACCTTGCGCTTCACGCCTCGTAGCACTTAATTCTCCGTGCGAGATTCAGACCTTCTGTGAATAATTGACATGACAGAGGTTAGCCCGTAAATGGGTTACCATCGGGAAGGGGACGGGTGAGGTGAAACTGAATGGTACGCAAGATCGTTCCGTCCGACCGCACACGGAGCTACCTACTAGAGGCGAGACGCGAGCCTTTCACTGCTAGTGGTTAGATCACGGCTTGGTCGGACGGGTTTTGGCTTTATATTATTTGGTATTGATAAGGTCGAATCAGCCAGGCGAAGGTTTGCGTGACTTATGGTTTATTAACTGTTTTATTTTATATGATTTCATATTAAATAGACCGAATTTTCTCGGCGCAAAGCACTTTTGGGAGATTCCAGATCGAATCTGTCTTTAATGCACGTAATACTTCACTCTCGGTAGGAGACACAGATCTTGTGTGAATAATTGGCATGACAGCGGTGGAATGAATCCTCGCGAAGTGGACGGAGTGAGGTGGAATGGTTGTAGGGAACAGAACAGCACGCGGATCGTCGTGTCTGACCGAACGCGAAGCTATCTACTTGACACGAAACGCGAGCGTCTGCTGCTAGTAGTTAGAGCACGGTTTGGTCGGACGGGTTTTGTTCTCATACTATTTGGTATTAATGAGGTCGAATCAGCCTGGCGAAGGTTTGCGTGACTTATGCATAATTGACTGTTTTATTTAATACGACTTCATATTAAACGTGCCGAATTTTCTTGACGCAAAGTACTTTTCGGAGACCCCGGAGCGAATCTGTCTTTAATGCCCGTAACAGCTTACTCTACAGCTCTGGTGCGAATAATTTGCATGACAGGGAATTGGAATGAGGTGGAACGGTTATAGCAACGGCAAGAGCACGTGAATCGTCCCGTCTGACCGAACACGAACCTATCTACTGGAGGCAAAGCGCGAGGCTTTCTGCTAGTGGTTAAAACACGGTTTGATCAGACTACATTTTACTTTGTCATCCCATACGCAGTATGGAAAGAGGGAAAGAATTTTTTTATTTTATATTATTTTATATATTTTAAAAAAGGTAGAACTGGTGTACTTTCTGGAGACTTGAGAATGGATGTGCCTCGGACGGACACACTCGAAGAAACGCTCAGACAACTCGGACCCGAAGACGGCAGCTGCTTTACTTTAATTAGAGAGAATCATGCGCCCCGCTGCACTCGACCGTTTCTCATTAAGTGATGTACAATTACGACCTGAAACTTCGGGGCTCGAAGGATCTCGTTGAAAATCATAGTTATCATTGTTGGCAATTTTAACCCTCTTGCGTTTCTACTGTCTTTACGGTTTCTTTCGACTTGTTAAATTTCTATGGCCGACTCTCCCTCCCCTGTCTCTGTGAGGCTATTTATTTCTTCCCGAGAGCCAATTGGAGCACGAATAAAACGGGAACAATTCAAATTTCAGTCAAGAATTTCATTCCGAACAAGTTTTGTGAAACCCGACGGAATGTTCGGTGGGATAGATTTAGCATGAAAAGTAAGCACTTTGTGTGAATTACGTTGACATTCGAAATTCTCTTTGCTCGTCGGGTAAATCGGCGAATATCCGTCATATTGATTATTCCCTTGCTTTCAGTTCAACTTCGTTTTTTTTTTTGTCCCCATCATTGGGTATGCACCGTGTTCGGAATGGTTTCTCCAATCACTCCCGCATTCGTAGCTTTCTCAAGTTTTCAGACCCGCTTTTCATCTTCGAAATTACGAAGGCATGAAGGAGGCTTTCGCGGAGTGGATGGCTTTTCTATCTCGGCTGCGCTGTTTCAAGTTTTTTTTTTTTGCCCGACGTTTGACGACTTAAGAGGATACGGCCAAAGGGCGCCGGATTCCAGAGCAGAGAGGGCGGAAACTGGAGAACTCTTCGGGTTCTTCGCGAGCGTGGGAAGCGCGAATCCTACTCAGTGGTGCGCCGTGCTCTCGTGGTCTGCAACCGTCTTCCGAGAAACCTTGAACCCTTCCGGGAGTAGAGCAGAATTTCGCCTGGGAATTTCGCCTGTCACGGAGGGCATGAAATATTAAGCTCGTCGCACGATGTTAATTGGAGTCGCGGGTAGCGCGAGAAGCAAGGAGCGAAACGACGATCGAATGCGGGAGGCCAAAAGTTTTACACATACACACAGCATTTCCTTCCACCTAATCCCTTTAGGAAGCCTTGCTCGATGGCTGGTACGGAATGGGATGATTCACACATCCGCAGGGCATAAACTTCACGAAACTCGCCAGAAGGATGGACATAAAAGCCAGACATTTTTTTGATATCCGACACAGGACTCTGTAGATAAGTTTTTCAGATTTTTCAATCATGGCTGTCGATAATTAAAATAAAATCCGGAGTCAATCAAATTGTAGAAAAAAAGCGTGAGTGCCTTTCAATCTCGGAACAATAACATGAAAGATCATGGACCAAATCTGAGAGGTCAAGGTTCGTACCCAGGTCGGTTTAGTGCAGTAGGCGAGTCTTTCCGGATAATTCCCGCCGATCAGTTAAGTTGGAAAATCGCGACTACGTAAATTCGATTTCTGCATCTACCTGCTCAGTAGCGAAGATCAAACATTCCTTTGCGACAGAAGGAAGGATGATCCGGCAGGTATTTGAAGAGGTAGCGCGTGGTGGGGCGTCCAATTTATTTCTTGGAACCTGATTGGTTTCGCGCCCGTTCCAACTTATCCGGTCGTGTACTGTTTCCCGTGCACTTTCCTTGGGTTTCCAGGGATAACGGTGCAGAGCCGCAGAGTGTTATCCAACGATGCCGTCGTTGGATAAAACATTCCTTTGCGACAGAGGCCAAGGGAAAAAAATGTTCGTCCTGGAAGGACGATCCGGCAGGTATTTGAAGAGGTAGCGCGTGGTGGGGCGTCCAAGTTATCTCCTCGCACCTGATTGGTTTCGTGCGCGTTCCAAGTTATCTGGTCGTTTACTGTTTCCCGTGCACTTTCCTTGGGTTTCCAGGGATAACGGTCCAGAGCCGCAGAGGCGCGAGGAACTTGGACGATGAGTGTTACAATTCTATCCAACGATCGATTCGATTTAGTGCAGTGCACGAGTCTTTCCAAACCGGATAATACCGGCAACCACTTAAGTTGGAAAATCACGTCTACGTAAATTCGATTTCTCCATCTACCTGCTCAGTGGCGAAGATCAAACATTCCTTTGCGACAGAGGGAAAAGGAAAAAAAAAATGTTCGTTCTGTAAGGACGATCCGGCAGGTATTTGAAGAGGCAGCTCGTGGTGGGGCGTCCAATTGTTTTCCTCGCACCTGATTGGTTTCGCGCCCGTTCCAACTTATCCGGTCGTGTACTGTTTCCCGTGCACTTTCCTTGGGTTTCCAGGAATAACGGTCCAGAGCCGCAGAGCCGAGAGGAACTTGGACGATGAGCAGTACAGTGTTATCCAACGACGCGATGAGAATATCGTTGTAGCGGATGGCTTCGCACCGAGCCCTCTGGCCACGTTAATACTCCTATTAATATGACGGATCGACGCCGGTGCACGCTTATACCCATGTGCGTCTGATTACCAACATTGAACAAGGCCCGTGTGCACTGCGTCGTTGTACCTGCGATATACATCACACTGCATACCACTATAATTTTGACGAGGGACTCACCCATGCAACCCGTCCGTATCGTCATCCAGCTCGTTCGCGGTTCTCGCTATATTCCCGCAATGGGCCCACTCCTGGGCGAATGCAGGTAACTAAGGGTATCCTGTCTGGCCATGAATATATACGCCTTTGTAATGGCGTCGCGGGCGCGACGGCATAAATAACTGCAACTAACCGTGGATAGACTATAGTTACAACACCTACGTATACACCGCGTACGCTATCGTCCCATCCAGTCGTATTTCGTCATGACATTTTATTTCCGAGTCTCCTCTGCGCTCTCGCGTTGTGCGAAAAACAAATTGAAAAAAAAAAAAAAAATTGACATAGTAGGGAAAAAAATTACACCTATACGTGGAGGATACAACAGTGGACGCTTGCATGGAGATTTATTGTTCCCACGAATTACGCGGGAATTTTTAATACCCTTTTTATCCGCAAGTGGATTAATTAATAGGATCGGATAAGTCTTTGAAAATTCGTAGGAAACTAAAATACTATTGCGTATTGCGCTTTGCTCGGAATGTTTTTATTTTTTATATATATATTTTTTTGTAAACTGGGTTTTTTTTTAGTTTCTGGCTGCGCCGACGGCGCAAACTGGGATTTGATTGCGAACGAAATCCGATGGAGATGTAATGCAGTTTCGAATGGAGTGTAACGGCAGCGGGAAGAATCGGTGGGATGGTCACTGTATATGCATCTGGGTTAACCGTGTCGATGGTGCCCCGAGAGGCCCTTATTAATTCATCGCTTGTCATAGTTCAGCTCCGAGCTCACGTGCACCAGGAATTTCAGGGGCTAGGCCGCGTTGGCTCGCATAACGATTTTACGTTGACGAGTGTGCGCCTCGGTGAACGCGAGGGTCGACAGTCGTACGGGCGATGTAACGCTTCATCACAAACGGAATACAGCGAAAGAGCAGGTCATACAAATTTTAATCATCTACACGGTAAAAAGTCGAAAAAAAGAAAACGATTTTTAAATGAAACATACGACACGCAAAATATTTTTCCTCCACAAACGTAAACAATTATTTTTCTTTTTAGTTTTACAGTCACTTTTTAATAATAAAAAAATATTATTCATCGACACAAAAAATGGTGAATCTTCACTGACAAGAAATGTTTATCGAACGCGCAAAAAATTTTTACTGAGTATGCACGCATGGAAGACATTAAAAAAATATATAAAAATGACTTTCCTACATTTGCTTAAATATCGGTCCACTGAATATGGCATTTTCAATCTTATGAGAAAGCTTAATGAAATTATTTGTATCGTGAGTCGCAACGTCGAAGCTAATGACTTTATCTGTCCGGTACAATGTCCCAACAACGTTAACTGGTTCTCCCTCGAAAGACGCGCAATATCATCGTTTCTCAGGTCACCCGGCACTCTCAAAGTCGGCGGGTGTGAGAACCTCGCGCAAACGAGCGTTTCTCTCTAAATTCAACGGTAAATGGCGCCCAAGAAGGTAGACCGCAGAGTTTCGCGACTAAAGTGCGTAAACAGCCAGCTATCTCGCACGATACTCTAGCTAATTAACAATGGGGAGGTTTCCTCGAGAACGAAAGTTAACTGCACCGGTTGAAATGCAAACCCATTACTGCCGCAGGAAATGTGCAAGTAATTTTTTACTTAGCGAACAGTGTAAGAAAAAAAAATCAGAAAATATATTGAAAGATTTTTTTTCAATATTATTAAAAAAAAGAGTTATCGGTAAAATGATGAAAAATAATGGCAAAATGAAATTTCAATTTTTACCCGCATACCCGAGACGACTTACCATCGCAATTTTGGATATGAACAACGGAATGTGTATAGTTTGCTCGGGAACTTGGGCCAGGAACTTGCATCTCAATCGACGGGTATTTCGAGAGTTTTAGTGTCGAGCGCGGCCGCCTTGGTCGAAGATTTTCGGGATGAGCCGATATACTGTACGATATAATAATAGATAAACGCGCCCGTAAAGCGATATTGGACCGCGTGCAGCTTTCAACTCGCTCGTATAATCTTCATCGGGATATCGATTAACCATCGTCGTGTGTGCGATGGGAGAAGAGATATCGAGAGGTCGTCGGAGGAACGGTGGTCCGTATTACGGGGAATATTTGGCTTCGATACAAGCGCGGGTAGAGAATGAAAATCTAGACGGAACTATGCGGCGCAGCTAAGATAGAGTTTGGGAGAAGAAGAGATAAACCGGATGCACCACTTGCACGGATGTGCGGTATCGCAGCATCCGCCATGAAAATGAAATATATTTAAAATATATATTCAAAATATATCGATTAATATGTTTACATAAATATAAAAAATATTTTTATGTTCATAAAATATAAAATATAAAATATAAAACATTCAATATATTCAAAATAATATACTGGAAAAATATATTAAATTTTTTTTCTAAAATATGCTATATATAAATTTTTTATCACATGTACTATGGGACGAAAAATCCTCCGACAGTGCCTGAACCAGGGCTAACAATTCTCCGATAAGGATCACGGGGCAAGTTCACAGAAACAGACAACATTGTACCCGTTGCGCCCAAGAGGAAAGTCCCATTTCGGGTTGAATTTATCGTCGAACGTTCGGCGAATCGAGTAGTCCAACGAAATCGTTTCACAGAAGTGCCAAGAGCCAGCTGGAGGATCCTGAGAGAGATATCGGATGGAACACAGCGGGAGCGTGGGAAACCCTCGCGAACTCGAGGACACTCGTAAACTCCAGGTTAGCGCGTTTCCGGTCGGCCCGTTGGGAGCTTACTGGCCGTTCGATCCAAAGCCACCCCCCGGCGTCTTAACGGGACTACTAGAAAGCCAGTTATACGCGAGCTTTAAACTACAACGTAGCACAGCTATGTCGCATCGCACACGGCGAATAAAATATATCGTTAAGACTTTCAAACATCCAAATTGCTGATGAGATAGTAATAGTTATTTGTATGGCAAGGGCGTAGAAAGGGAGTTCTTGACGAGTTTGAAAATGCCGCACGAGTCGAATGCGAGTGCGGCGTTCACACGCGTCAGAACTCCCTCTTTTACTCCCATTCTATTCACGTAATTTCCCGAACAAATTCACGAAAATTACCAATTCCGTTCCGATGAAGTGTGCCTAGAAAAGCACTTTTCCGCACTAGTGCGGGAAACAAGACCATATTGCGTTTGTACGCATGCGCAGCATTTTTCCCGCACGCGATGTGCGAAAGTGCCTTCCTGCGCATACTTCACAGGAACGGAAAGTGGGATTTTACGGGCATGCGTTAGGAAAAAAAATTAAATACAAAAAATGTTTTTATGTCAATTTTACAACTTCATTAAAAAAAAAAACCATATCGTCGCCTAAAAAAAGTGTAAAATCATTAAGACTTTTTTATTTTCCTGATCTTCGACCCTTGAATAAAAAAATTATTTTATTCGTCGTATAAGATTTAAAAATTATCAGGTTCCGTCGTGGATTTACTATTCTCCGATTCAAAATCCACTGTCGCAGACAGTTCGAAAGTAATGGATTTCCCTAAAATCAATAACACGAGCGTTCGCTGACCGTAACGAATTTACCAGACTAAACGCGAATGCAATATATATTTATAAACTAAGCGAGCCGGAGAGTTCCAATTCCCGTCTTTCCTTCACATGCACGCTCGTGTGTGTATCTCTGGCTCTTCCCTCCCGCTATGCACGTCACGCCTCATTTCGTATATCCGCCCGGGGGGGATTCGGAACAGCAATAATGGTCGGGCGACAGCGCGGGTGCGCGGCCGGGGACGGTTCCGCGTTATACATTCCTCGGGTTCCCTATTGTCAGAGAAAAGTAGTAGAACTCGGTGTAGAGATACTTTCAGTCGTTGTAACGCCGCTACTACGACTGCGGTCGGAGCTATGTAGCTTCGCAGTTATGGAAAACTCAACGGCGGCATCGATATGCCCGTAAGCGGAGTCCCGTTCGTGCTGAAAACGGTGGATGACACGTCGACGGCGCGCTGGGAACGAGTTTCCCTTCATCGCTCACATATCATGCTCGCTACCGCGATCGCGCGACGACGAGAGCTCGAGCGCCGCCTCCCCTCTCCGTTCTCTTCGGATTCGCAGGATTAACGCGAACCTTTCGTACGGCAGCCCGGTCGACCCGGAAATTTCTTCGGAAAAACGGGGGAAAGATGTCAACCGTGAAATACATCCACGAGCTCGAACGCCGCTGATATTGGAGGAGAATCCGGGGAATAAGGTCATAGCCCACGCAGTAGTTAACTGAAATTGGAACGGCTGAGCATACGCGGATTTATCTACTTACTATGTATGCATAAGCTGCGGCATGCGGATTTGAAATATCGGAGCGGTGGGAAGAATAAAGATTTTCGGAAAATCGAGCCACGGAGGTCGTATTGTAATTTGGGACGAGGCGGTTTTGCGAATGGAGAAGACAAATTGAAAGGCGATAGGATCTTGCAGAGAAGAATATAAATTGTTATTCTGGATTTTGAAGGTTATGGTGTGACTGCGTTGAGTGGATTTGAGGTATAGGAATTGTGGGTTGCAGAGATTTAACCGACAGGGGTTGAAATGGGATCTTTCGGTTGAGAGTGTTAAATTGTTATTCAGAATTGTTTCAGTTCATATATATTTTTTTTTTCCACCGTGTACCTTTCTGGGTTTTTAAAGAACCCCATCCCGATTCTCTAAAAAATCTACAGAGGCTATTGGAATCAACTAAATGTTGATTCCAATAGCCTCTGTACATTTTTTTTCCAATAAGGAACTTAGTAAAATTGTCTAGAACATTTTATTATCCACTTTAATTGTCTTGAAATATATTCCATTTTGGTTTCACTCAATTGTATCCTCCGTTGGGGAAAAAACGTTTCGTTGGTCGCAATCTTTTTTTTCTTTGTATCGAAATAAAAAACAAGTAATTCGATCTGTAGAAAACGTTAAATTTCCAGGCGAGATCAGGAGCAACGATTTCCAAAGTTAAAGTAGTCCTTGCAAATAGTGTTCTCTTTGCATAAGTTCCAGAGAAATCAGAGGGAATTGGGAACACTTCTCTATCGTACAAAAATCTGAAAAAAATCAAGTTATTAACAAATTGATGAAAAATACAATTGTTCAACAAATCTCCCGGAAACATAACTTTTTTATGAAAATTATTCGTTCACTTTTTCTGAATACGTATGAATTTTTTCAGATTTTTAAATTCACTTTGAATTTTGTAACTTTCTACACGTTTTTCCCATATAAAAAAAAATTCAACGTGAATTTAAAAACCTTAAAAAATGCATACGTATTCAGAAAGGTGAACGAAGCACTTTCGGAATAAAGAAAAGGTACGTTTCCGGGAGATTTGTTGAACAATTAAATTTTTCATCAATTTTTTAATAACAAATTTTTGAATTATTATTATGCAAAATTAATCTTTTCAGCACCTTCAATATCTTTGATTTTGTTTTCATATTTTTATACCATCCACAAGTGTTCGCATTCTCTCTCATTGCTCTGAAACTTATGCGAAGTGAACACTATTCGCAAGGACTGCCTTAAAAGATACGAAGCTTCCGCAGCGCTTCAGGAAAGTCGATCTCGTTCCGCGACCGCGAGTGCGGCCAGGCAGGCACTCCCGGGTTTCTCGGGTTGACCGATATGAGCCGGGAGCTCAGCGGCGACGGAGGTTCATCCGTCCGGGTATAAATTTTGAAATGAGTAGCGTTTTATGTAGCCGGAGTCTGGCCGCGGAGGTAAAAACGGGAGACTGATAAAACTCCACGAGTGTCTACGTGCCGCGTATATACGTTGCGGTACGTTTCGGCCGGGGGTTTCTTGTGTGCCCCGAGCGACATTGCGTGCTACCGGCCGATGCCGGCCCGGCGGACCGGGCTCGAGCTCCGCTCTTCAATGGCATATACAGAGGCCCGCCCCGTTCCTGAACGCGGAACATGCGGAACATCGTCCAGCGCTCGGACACATCACCAGGCTTCCTTCGGCTACGGCGAACCGCCCTCACACCGCTCTTTCAGCTTTGTACGCTGTTAATGTATTCTATTGAGGGTAGTACGTTGAGCCAACAACAACCCCCCCTCCCCACCCGCAACCTCATGGTCCTTTATCACTCTCGTTCCGTCTTGCTCGCACGCTCTCGTGCGCTTTGAATAATGAAGATCCCGTTGCCGCGCACCTCGATGCTCCCTAGGCTTATTTCCCGTCTGCCGCGGTCATGGAATTTCCTTGATAGCGAAAGCTGCCCACCCCGGACAAAATTGGTGGTACACACCGGAGCGAGGCATTTAAAATGCTTTTAAAGCATCCGGGCGAAGTGAGAAGTGGGGAAACGGAGAGGATAGAGCCGGACAAGCTGCCGGCTTAACAGGCAGACCAAGAATAATTTAAGGCTGGTCGCGCATAACATTTTCTTTGAATTTCTGAGGCGAGTTCTAGTATCGAATTCCGGGTAGTAAAACGAGTGGGAGATACGTGATCAGGGGAAATAGATCGGATCGAATGTTTCGAAGATAGCAATGAGAGAAAAAAATTTATAGCGAATTTTTATGATTAATTTTGTGACCTTCTTGAGGTAGCTCGCGGGCAAGACCTTCTTATCATTTCATTTGAATTTTGGGTCATAGAGCTTTTGTGGAAAAAACGGTTCCTCGCGACCTGCAAAGCTCTTCAGAGGGGAAATTTCATTTTATGTAACTATACAAAGAAAATGAGACTTTGTCTTTGTGCGCGTGCATCGCCGAGCGCGAGACATTAATTACAAACTTGGCACATATGTGAGAGGACAGTACTGAGAAAAAAGAAGTTTCTCAGTGCAAAGGCCTAAATTTACGCATGTACAAACGTTTTTTTGTTATTTAATTTTTTTTTAGTTGCCAAGACTAAAAAAATGTCTTTCTTGGTTTCAGCAAAGCGTCCTATCTTAAGCGTATCGGGACTTTGGTGACTACGGAATCGCAGCATTTGCTCAGCGACTTGACCTTAAAATCTGCTACCTTGTACCATGCATTATGTTCAGATTTGGGTCGATAAGTCAGGGTCGACCGGACGATGTGCATTAGGAAAATTGCAAAAGTATATGCCACTTCGTGGCGATTCGTTTTGACCTCGTTTCCGCCGATCGTTCGATCGAGATGAATACAGTGACTGATGGAGTTGGATGGCCCACGCCGTATATATATATATAGATATATAGGTGTACGTAGCGAGAGCGCACGGTGGAGAGATTCGCGAGATCCGCGCTGTAATCGGCTGCGAGGTAGAGGGCTTATATCCCTACCTCGCAGATTCATCCTACCGTGAAAATGAAATGATATCTCTACGCCACCTCACTCCCCCGGCCGCAGGAGCCACAGGATTGATACAGGCACTATCTATAATTCAAATATGTGAAGCAGGAAAAGTCACACGGAGCGGACAAAATGGAATGAATGGATATGAAAAATTGGCCCTTCTGGGTACGTCCTCGAGACTCATACATCGGGGATTCATTTGATAATTGAATTTCCCATTACACTATATGAAATGCATCGGTGAATAATATTTTTTGAAAGTGTACCCTTTTTTATCGTGCAATGTTTTTTTTTTTTTTTTTTTCATCGACAGTGTGATATTTATATTCTCGGGACGAATTTTTATTTTTTTTATTTTTTTTTTAACAATCGACAATTTACAAAAATAATTCTTTCGTCCCGAAAGATCGTCGTGACGAAATCTTCGAACTCGCGAGCTCCTTAATTGGGACAATTATGAAATTCCGTGTAATATCGTACGCTTCACTTACCCGTGATCTTTTTTAATTAAAAAATATCGCAGGTTTAGTGGAACATGAAAAGACCTTCAGGAATTTAATTTAAAATCTCAGTATTTTGAGTACAAAGCAGTCCGTCAAAAAAACAAAAAAAAATCTGAGAGCAAAGTGTGTGTACAAAGAATTATCAAGAAAATAAATTAAATTTCCGTAACAAGCAATCTCGAGGCTTGGGACAAGGATGTAAGTACATCGAAACATTCGTTCAAAAATGACTGTTTGGATAACAAAAAATATGAAAATTTGATTATCTTCGCACGAGTTGCGCGTTGCAATAGGGATCTTCTATATAGGCTCGGGCATAAAATCGCAGTACCGGAAATTGAGTGAGAAAAGACAGCTTTTCCATTCGTCGTTCCAGCTGAGCTTTATCGTCGATAAAACAATACATTTTTTAGTAACGGCCAGAGGCAAAAAATTGAAATTTAAATTCGGTGCAACGATCAAAGAGAATATGGAACAGACATGCAAGTAAATTATTGCCGTCACGTTTAATAGTAGCTTGCTCACATGTTACTCGTGTTTGCGCGAAGATAATTCACAGTAAAAAAATCTATCGCGAATTGGCTAAATTGGCTCGAATTATTTACATTCGAATCTCATGACGTTCACTTCCTCCACCGCGTCGAGCATTTTAATGCTTACCTCAAAATATTTATTTATTATTTCCCCTTTGCATCGACGAAGTAATTTTTTTTATTTTTTATTTTTGTTGCACACAACTTCGTTTCAAATGTTTAGAAAAGCAAGCGCTGAAACTTCATTCCCTTTGAGCCTTGAGAGGCCAATCGCTGTGCCGCCTCGCGCCGCGGTGCTTTTCTCGACAACGGAAATACAAGCTATCTCATCTCCACGCAGAATAATGGAAAACAGAAGCCTCGAGTTATCAACTCGACGGGCAGCTTCCAGCGATACAATAGACTATCCGACTGCGATGGCCGCGGCACGCGTAATTACCCGGTTCCGCGCTTCGAGCCAGCCGCAGATATAGATGTTAACCCACTGAGAGGAAATGCGCAAACAAGCGATTGTTACACACGAGAAAGAATGGAGAGAGGAAATATCGGTAGCTGGACGTGTACTGGAATGTTCGTGGAAAAAGTTAAATGAGAATGGTAAAATTATAAGGAAAAGCCTCGGAGCGGACTCTGCTTGGAAGCTCCCTGGGGGGGGGGGGGGGGGGGGGTGATAGGGGTGCGGGAAGCATTAACTTCACGGTTTATTGACCGACCCGAGTATGCACCAACATCTCCGAGATACTTCGGTATCTCGTATAAAGACTCATTAAACCAGGTCCCCGCTTATTTTCCGGCAGCGCACGAGTGCATGGGAATTCGTGTATACAGGAACACGGTATCTGGCACGGAAAAAAAAGGAGAGCTGTTTTCCATGGTGGCGGGGCGGTGCGGAAAGTGCACGGACTGTAATGGGAAGGAGGACCGTTGCTGGGCTCGTCGCCGCAGGGGAAATAGACCTCGAATCCTGAACTGCACGACGGCGGGGTGGGGTTCGGCTTGGCACAGTGAATTTTCCATTAAACTCGGTACCTTTCCGTTTTTTATTCTCCCGACGGAGCACCGACTATTACCATTTGCATATCATTCGGGGACCTGATAGTTTTGGCGCGTTTACGAATTGCCGGAGTAAAGAGGACCGAATCATTGCGGAGAGTGGAAAATGTGACGAACTAGAAATAAGGGAAAAGTAGACAAGTAAAAAGAACACTATTTTTTTTTGTTTTCGAAAAAAAGAAAAAAAAATCCAATAGTAATCGTGATATGTCGCGTAGAGGATTGGGGGCGGCCGGGGCGGCTTTCAGGCATGCCGGAGGAGCTCGGCTCTACAAAGCCTTAAAACGATGTTTCACGCGGTTAACATTTTTTCGAGGAAAAAAACCTCGGGAGCTCTACGGTTACGGGAGATATCACTTTCGGTGGAATTTTCGTGGTTATCCAGAGAGGTCGGCAAGCTTGCCGCAGTGCAAGCGTTCATTTCGCATGCATCATTGACTTCACACGAGGCGGCGGTGGAGCGAAACCAGTAGGTACGACCTTTATCGGTCAGACCCTATCACCTTTGAAAAATGCATTATGGTATTAAACGTTAAATCTCGCTGCTTCCTCGTCAAATATATATCAGTTTTCTAGTTTATATTTAAAAATAATAATAATAAACAGTATTATATTAAAAAGAAGAAATAAAATGATTGATGGCACTGTTAAAGGTGAAGCTCAGTATGACGAGTCCACTCCACTTCTGTTATACACTACTGACTCGATCCACCTGTCTTCTTTGTAAATTGATCTAAATTGGCAATACTTTGTCACCTTTCGAACGTGATACGAGACGAAGTAAAGCGCACATCGTTGTAGATAAAATTCCTTACAGGCTATACTGTTTAGAGGCTTGACCTATCGCAACGTCGCTGCCAGACGAAAACGCTTTACGATACTTGTATTACCTTGAAAAAAAAAATCCCTCAAAAATGCTTTTCCAATAATGCGTATAATCGGTGATTCAGTCTGCGCTGCCGCGGTAGTTCTCTCGGAGCCGCGTAGCATGGCGGAGACGAAACAATTTCGTTATGCACACGCAAGAGTGGTGCGAGACGCGGGGCAAAAAGGACCACCGTCCTCCACTGTAGCCCCGCGAAGGACCGCTAAAAAAGGCCCCTTATTCCTGTGGTACCGTTTTGCGCCCTTCATCACTGCGTCGCCTAGCAGCGAAACGATTTGCCGAGGAAAATGGATAAAATTTTGCGAGATAATGTTGAGGCTGCGAAGCAGACTCGTGAGAGATTGGCAGGAAAGATGCAAGGAAGATGCAGCCACTGTACCGTTATCATAGCCTTTCCTCTCTCGCGTTGTCTCTTACACTCGTCTGTCTCTGGCAGCAACCCATCGTGCATTCCCTCTTTCCACGCAATTGTACCCGAAGCAATTTCTCCGCGCGCTGTGTCAGCAAAGGGCGAAGACACTCGAGTAGTTTCCTCGGCGGTTCAAGCCTCCGTCGAGGAGTCACATGATCCCTCGTAAGTTTCCGAGTGACGCGAGAGATAAATACAAGCCTGGCTCGTCGTCGTCGGATACGCAAGTCGTCTTCGTGAGAATTCGTAATGTAATGTGAGGGAAGCTGCTCGGGGATGCGGCAAACAACTGTCCGCAAAAATACATCCTCATTCTTGTGCTGAGCACAGGAAATGGTCGTATTAGACGCGGCGCGGTGACACACCTTCAAAGGCGCCATTTGGTTGGTAGATTGACTGTCATTGATGCCTAGTTTTTCAATCTTGCTGGATGTCTTGCTCGATGTCTTGAAGGGATCGAAGACGTCCGGCAAGACGTCCGGCAAGACGTCCGGTAAGACGTCCGGCAAGACGTCCGGAAATACGTCCGGCAAGACGTCCGGTAAGACGTCCGACAAGACGTCCGGCAAGACGTCCGGCAAGACGTCCGGCAAGACGTCCGGCAAGACGTCCGGCAAGACATCCGGCAAGACATCCGGCAAGACATCCGGCAAGACATCCGGCAAGACGTCCGGTAAGACGTCCGGCAAGACGTCCGACAAGACGTCCGACAAGACGTCCGACAAGACGTCCGACAAGACGTCCGACAAGACGTCCGGCAAGACGTGATGTTTTGCTCTATGGCTTGCTTAATATAGTCGATTCCGTTAAGACATCGAGCAAGACATCCACGAAATCCAGGCATCAATGACGGGTAGTGTACAACAAAAATATTTGTTTTATGTATCGACTGAAGCGAATAATCGTTTAACAAAACAATACTTTAGTTGTACTAACCAAATAAAAGCTTTGAGTTAATGGTCACCGGGACTTTTGGTTACTCGAACCATTTTTTTTTTTCTTATTGTGCGTGAAAGACTCTCTGTGCTGGACCGTCTCTTACGGTATGCAGGAGAATGCACAGGTATGAGAAAACCGGGTGTTCCTGGTCAAAGGAGGTCCCTCCAGCGAATATGTGGGTCATCGACTACAAGGCGCTGAAAAATGATCAAAGAATCGAGCCCAGAGAGCAAAAGCTGATGCATTTCTATTTACGTGCTCTCCGAGAGTGAAGGACCCTTGACGAATTCTGAAAAATACGAGCTTGAAAATGTCAAGGGGAAAAACACAAAACGGTATCACTCGGACGCGGAAAAGATTATATCAGAAAAGTTATTTTGTTTTTTCAGCATAAAAATGATGATGGTTTTATGGAGTATGAAAAACTAACTTTTATGTCGTACCACTGTAGTGTCCGTGATACGTTGTAAAATGAAAATTTATAGGGTTTTAAAAAACGTACTTGAAGAGATACGGATTTTTTTTTCGACATCACGGGAGACATCCTTGCTTGAAAACATCGAGAAAAAAGTACCGTTCAGTGAGAAACAAAAGTTAGTAGTAGTAGCGAGAATATGGACCAGCCCCGATAGAGCATTAATATCATCGTAGTATAACATTCTTGCGTTCTTGTGTGCCTGAATATTAACTCGTGGATCCATAATTTCAATCTATAATGTCTACATCGGGTTTTTGTGGTGTGTCTGGTACAAAGTTAGGGCGAAAGTGCGTTAGAAAATAGATCATGGAGGAGAGTGCATTGACCGCAGACACGGCCGCCCTTCGGCTTCAAGCTGGACCATTCTCTCAGCTCCATACACACTCACTCATACATGGCGTTATCGATATCGCGCCAGGACAAAACGTTATCGCGTTTCTCATTGCAATTGCGCACTCTCGCGCGACGTACTCGTTTGGGGAATCAAATCGACTCGGGTACGGTCCAGTGCGAGCCATGGCCGGACCTACAGTTCCGCGGTACAGTAGGTACGTGATGGGCTTCATCTATCTGCTACCGAGAAGGGAGAGGCTTTAATGGATCCAGGCGAGTACCTACGTGGGCTGTTACTACTGCCGCCACTCGATGTTATTACCGGCATTCCAATACTGTGTGTTAGCACGCGTTAAATTGATGCTCGGACTTACGTGACTTTACTTACGGCAATTTCGGTAACGATGTATCTGGTTGCGTGATAACTGCGATAACGGATCGTAGAATGAACCGATCGAATCGAGCGTGTGTACTCTGCTCGGTGGGACAGTTACTTCAGTTAGGTTACTTCAGTTAGGTTTCGAAATACCGATTGCCTATTCGTATCGCCTTACAGCTATAAATCAGTTTCTTCTTACAACTATATATAAGCGTAGTACGTGTGATAGCTCATTTCCCCCTTATCCAACTATATATAGACGGTAGTACGTAGTAGATTACTTGTACTATCTGGGAACCTCCCTTCTGGACCTCGGAATGGGGTCAATGTTAAATTGATGCTCGGACTTAGGTGACTTTACTTTCCGTAATTTCGGCCGCGATGTGTCTGGTTGCGTGATAACTGCGATAGATAATTGTGGAATGGACCAATTGAATCGGGCGTGTGTACTCTGTTCGGTGGATAGTTAGTTCAGGTTTCGGAGCACCGAGTGGCTTTTCGGGTCGCTTTACAGCTATAGATGAATTTCTTTGTACAACTATATATAGGCGTAGTAGCTTATTCGTCCTTCTCGGAAGCATCCTTCGGGATGTCGAGGTGTGGGTAATGTTAAATTGATACTCGAACTTAGGTGACATTACTTTCGGTAATTTCGGTCGCAATGTATCTAGTTGCGTGATAACTGCGATAAAGAATCGTAGAATGGACCAATTGCATCGAGCGTATGTATATTATTCAGTGGGACAGTTACTTCCGGTTTCGGAGCACCGACTGCTTTCTCGTATCGCCTCACAGTTATAGATCAATTTCTTCTTACAACTATACATACGCGTAGTAGCTTCTTGGGTTTTCTCGGAACGACCGTTCTGGATGTCGAGGTGGGAGTAATTGAGAATGTTACGTTTTACTGTTTTTTGAAGGCTGCTTTTTTCATCGACCTATTCAATTCCTACCGTTCGACCTGAAACTCTTGCAAAAGCTCGTACTACGCGATCGCTATAAATGTAAATCACTCCTTCCACGCGTACCTCTAGCAGTAAAACTTTTTTGTGTATTCTGTTTCTCTTTTCTTCATACCTCGAGGTTAAATTCTCATCGAAAGAAATATCACACAAAAAAAGACTGTTCTCCATATAAATATTCATGGAACTATGATATCCTCTGTCTCGCAAAGAAACAAAAAGTACAAAAGATGTATCGAAGCGGCTCTCTATAACCGTCGAGTTGAAAAAAATAATAAACCGTTCCGCGATTGAAAAGAATTGTGTAGTTTGCCTCGAGGATCCAGACAAGCGTCGCGAGCCTCCGCGTTGCAAAGGCGCTCTCGACGAGGAGACCGAGGAAGCGGAGAAGGGAGAAGGGCGGAAAAAAGAAGAAATAAAAAAAAAAAAAAACCGCTGAACATTCGTGGAATATCGAGCAGAGCATAAATCCATAACGAATGGCGAATAGTTGGATCGGACGTTTCGTTCGTCTGAAATTTCGAGCGGGCACTGAGATGCCTCGTCGAAGGTTTCTCCCGGGTTATCCGCGTTGTGGGTAGATGCGGGAGATCCTCGGTGTATTGGAGCCTTTCGCTGTCCTATAGAGTGATCGGCGTGCATGAGATTGGCGGCGTGTCGATGGCGTTAATGCGAATCTATCCGGCCACGTTGCAGCGAAGCATGCGGGTATTGTGCGATACAGTATTAGTGTCGCTGTGTTGCCAATGCTATTATTGTACGTAGTCGATACGTCGGTGCCTCCACGCTCGCCGGTCTTCCAGGCGGGGATACACGCTGAAACGGCTCGACAATTTCTGGCTCGCGAGCCGTCCCTAATGCGCGCCAGCGTCGAGACGAGATAGAGACGAGGGAAAGCCGACGTCAACCCGACGTCGACCCGAGACTCTGAGAAATTCGACCGGATCTACCGGCGGTGGCTCTGATACGTTTCAACCCAATCGCCTCTGGCCCGGGTACTGCTAACCAGCGTAAATATACTCGGCTGATTTCGTCTCCGACTGGTCGTCGAATGCGGGACGGCACATAAGACTCGCGCAACTCCGGACAGTAGTCGTAACGAGCGGGACCGCAGCTCGGAACTAGTATGCGCGGCAAATCAAAGTTTCCGAGGTAACAAGTTTCAACATTCGCCCTTGCGGAATTAACGGTCTTCGGGAATTAATTGATAGCGGGGAGGGCGCGGGGAGTTCTCCTTTGAGAGTGCGTAATTTTCAAGATCGAAAAAAAAGATGGTCGTCGTTGAAACTTTTGATGGTCTTGGAATTGTAAAAATGTAGCTGAAGGAAAGTAATGAAAATGGGACAGTCGGGTAAAATAATGGGATAATGGGACAAAACCGCTATTTTCTAATGACTTTTTGATGGTGGTGGTGGTGAATGGGGCGAAACGGGATTGAAAATATGGATGCATCGTTGGGAGACAATCGGGTAACCAAAAGTTATTGGAAAATTTTGTTTTGTCACATTCTCCATTTTGCCCCGCTCTCCTCTATCGGTGTGAAAATTATTATTTTTAAATACGTGAAATTTATTACATTTTTTCAGTGGAAAGCTACTTTGTCAATGAGCGTTGTTAAAAGGTTAAAGTGCTTTGATAGACGGGAATACTCCCGGTTGCACAGAACTACTCTCGAAACGTATAACGTAACTCAGCTTATCCGCATAAACTGCCCATTGTAGAGACGTATAAAACAAAAATTAATGACACAGCTGAAGAGTAATTATGAGGGGCGTTGGAGTGCAGTAAATTCAGCGCCGGAACCGGGACAGTGCATTCACAAATTGCAGCAGTAATTTCTTTCCGTTTCCGGTAATTTCGGGGTTGAAGATTGATAATTGCCGCGTAGGAAAATGATTGCGATACAATTTTTTTTTTCAAATTTGTATTGAATGTTTGGGTTTTATAATAGAAAATCATCGACCCAAATAATGCTGCACTGTCAAAAAATTTAGTTTGAAAATTAATGAAGGTTATTAGAAGCTTTTTTTATTTAAACTGTTTCTGAAATTTCAAGCACATGTGTGTTGCAATTTGACAGTAAAATTTTTGTAAATTTCAGGCAAACGATTTGTAATTTTTATATCTCGTATTGTACTTCCACGAATAAGTACATTAGTCTTTAATTAACGTAAGTAATATAAGCAAATTTAAAGTACCGGTACATTAAATTTACAATTGACTTTTACAGTTTAAGAACTCGTCTAAAAATGACTTTTAATATCAATAATTAATCATCCTTTTTGCAGGACGATTAATTATTGATCTCTTATCATTCCAAACCACCTTTAAAAAAAATTAAATTGAACCCTCAAGTTTTGTCGTAAAAAACTTGAGGGTCGTAACAAAAGATAGATTGAGGTATTTCGCGACAAACCGTACAATTAAAAAAAAATTTGCCAGTCCGGTATTAAACACTGGCCAGAGCCGGCCTGTTCTCCCCTGCCTGTCGTAAAAGTTGGGCCGCAGTTTGGGTGGTTGTTCTTCGGGGCTTGCGGAGAGGAGCCTCCGGGGCGTTGTTGAGAGAGGCAGAGTTCGAATGGGCGAGGCCGCGAAGGTCCGTCTCTCAACGGGGAGAGGATCGCAGCCCCGAAATCGAAAAGTCGGACGACTCTAACGCACGGTACGGCGAGGCTGAGGGTGGATCGCACCCCTGCATAATGGAACGAGTTTCGCGCGTCGATATATCGCTGCCATTGCCATCAACGCCATCAGGAGCCGACTCAGTGATTTTCCGGGTCTCGGGAATGGAAAAACCGCCTATACATACGCTCCATCTTGGGCAAAACGGCCCACCAAGGATTCGAATAAATATGGACGAGTCTCGAAAGAACTCGGCGCATATTCCCGTTCCGTACCGACGTTCGTACGTGTCCTCGTAAAAACCGAAGAGGCAAACATCTATCGGTAATTCAAGGCCGCATTCGAATTCGGATCTTAAAATTCTCCTGGCCGGAACGCGCCGAGAACATCCTTTGGTATTCCACTGGCGAGGGAAAACTCGCCATTTCCTACGTGATCGGGATCACAATGCCCTGATGAAATTCGGTTATAAACCGATCATTTACTACTTCGGTGATATACACATCCGGGTACGAAATTCGAACGACCCGAAGTGTGATGCAACGACATGTGTTTTATTCATTCGCACGTCAACCCGGTTGTAGTCCGACTGTACGGAGTACGCTATCTCTGCGGTATACTGGCGCCTGCAGTGAAATATAGATGTCCAAGGGTGTTTCGTTTTTGTTTTCTAAAACATGATTTTTACTCTTTTTATTTTTAGTACGCAACGTAAATCGTTGAGGGATCGAGCTGCACTGGACGTTCGATTAATAAATAAAGCTTCCCGGTTCTGACAGCTTGTATGGATGTCCGTCCCGGAATATGCATAGAGTTCTTTTTTTTGTTGTTGTTATTCTTGTTTTATCGACAAACTGCCAGAAGGTTTTTGGCACTACAGCTGTCGGCAGGGGAATGCAGCAGGACAGCTTCGTTCCGTCAATCCGACATTTGAACTTAAACTTCGCAGGAAAGTGAGTATCGGTAATTTCATCCGGCAAACGCACGGTCAAGAGAAGAGTTCGAGGTGGAGTTAAAACCTTGACCCACATTATTTTTCTCCTATCGTCGTGGCGCTTCTCGTTTGTGGGGCGAGTGATGAAAATGAAAAGAGATAAAAGTAAAAAAAAAAAAAAGAAAGTAGAAAAAAAAAATGGAGGCCGGAATAATTTTTTTCCAACGGTTGGATCAGTGGTTTGATCAAAGAGCCGCGATGTTGTCGGGGATCCCAGAACGTGCGCTATCGCGCTTCTCCGCTGCGTATTTTATTTACATTTTTTATGTTCTAAAAGAGTTTAAGGTAAAAAGAAGAGGACGAAGAAGAAGCAGGTAGTCGGACGGAGGGCGAAAGAGATACCGAGATAAAGGGGAGTAAAAGGAAGCCTGGTAGACGTAAAACGTTCGCGGGGTGCGAACCCTCAGGGAAGCTTCGTAAACTTCTGAATACCTAATACTTTGCAGGGGTTTCCTTCCACGTCTCTCGCTCTCAAGGAGATGCAGCTTCATTTTCGCTCTATATGCACACTTCTCCTATCTCTCCCCCCATAGCCGTGAAACGCATATTTCCCATGTGTCGTGCGCGACACATTAGCCTACGCTTTGTATTCCCGAAGTTTGAGCGCCACTAAGGTGTATGTGGCTGTCGGTCCGATCCTCTTGAGGATCCGGCCAATGCCTCAGCCCGCCGGTCTACCGCTAATGTTCGCGAAGCTGCAAAACCACCGAACCAGTGGCAGAGGTGAGGAAGAGATAAGAACTCCGACCGTGGAAGCGAACGCTCGAGTGCTACGGCTACATGACAACCCCTCCAGCATCTCAAGGAGCGGTGGAGGCTGAATTGATCCTTCGGGCGAATCGCAGAGTCGAGTAATTTACCTGATGTCCGTGGGGACAATCGGGAACGCCGTTTGGAAATCTGAACCGGAACGGACTGTGAACCGGGCAATTGACCCTGAAAGCGTTCTCGGCCGCAGCGGCGATCGCCGAGCCGGGCAATCTTGGCGGCAGCGGATGAGTGTGGGGTCCGAATATCACCGAATCCATTGGCAAAGGACGACCGGGCTGATGCTCCAGAGATCTGCACGACCAATTTATCGGTCGCGGTGGCTGCTGATGCTCGAGCGATCTGCATGAGGCTTCGGGTGGCATTGATCTTCCTGGGTGCACCGAGAGGCCAGCATCGTGTTGACGATGCTCGAAGAGCCTTGGTACGTGCTCGACCGAACGACAGCCGTGGTCGTGACCGAGATAATGATCGTGCATGTGGCCGGCGTGGTCCATCAGACGACACGGGTGCTCCATCGCTCGGGGATGATGGTCCAAGCCCCGGAACATCGACGACGAATCCATCGCCCGGGGTTGTTCCGTTCTGACCTGGTCCATACTCGACCTCATGCTCTCCATGCCTCTGGGTTGCTGTTGCTGTTGTGGTTGTTGTTGTTGCTGTTGCTGCGTCTGCTGCTGCTGCTGCTGCTGTTGCTGTTGTTGTTGTTGTTGTTGTTGCTGCTGCTGCTGCTGTTGATGCTGCTGCATCTGATGGTGGTCCAGTGACGACCTCATTGAATCGAGACCGTGCATCTGTTCGGCCAGAGTCTGATGACGTCCCGAATCCATCGATCTCATGGATTCCATCGATCTCATTGTTTCGGTAGATCTCATGCCGTGATCTATCGGTCGCATCGGCGACGGATCGCCCGATCTGCTGCACGGCCTTTCCCAGCACCTGGGAACCGCGCTCGCCGGCGCTCCACCGCCTGGCGGTCCCATTCCCGAGTGACCTTGAAGCATCGACCAACCGTACGGATCCATTTGTAAGGTGGATGCAACTGGATCGTTGTCACACGCGCACTCAATCCTGTACTATTATTATCGTTGTCTCGACGGATCCTCGGGTGAGCGACTGAACGGACGAAAGCACATGGCCCTGTCCGGCGCCATGATGATGCACCCCACTGTGTGCTCTACGGTCTCACGCACGGCCTATCCCGCCGAGGAGCGCCGTGAAAAACTCCCCCGAACTCGAAGCTTTACGAACAGAAAGAACTCGGACCGCCACGAACCGCCGCGCACTGCACACAATCCTACACACAAGACCGGGAATATACACAATAGAAACTCACTAAGCGGGCGCGTATTTTATCGCGCACAGGACTTGGACCGACACTACTGCGAAATCGCGGAAGCTTTTTTTTTAGTTATTTACTTTGTACTATGAAGCTTTTTTCTCTCTCTCTTTTTCCCTCTCTCTCTCTCTTATTTGAACCTCTGATAGATCACACGACTTTTTTATGGTCTACCGAATTCTTTGCCGAAACTATCAAATGATATTGACACTATTTTTTTTTTCGAACTATTTGTACAATCCTACGCGGGACAAATTTGTACAGATTTATTTACTCTTAATATTCTTCTATTGTTTCCTTTTTTTTCGTTTAGTCGTTTTGTTGAATGGAGAGATGTCCGGAGACGTACGATTAAAGCCGATGCGGAATACTGCAAGATCCGAGATATAGATGCGAAAAAACTTTCGTTTGGTATATATATTTTTTTTAAATACTCTTGTAATTTCTAGTACTGTTAGAGATTTGTTATTTTTTCTTGCATTTAATTATTCAAATATGTTTTATTTTTTTGTTTTCTTATGTCTTTATTATCGTGCGATAGAGGGAACAGAATGCTCGTTGTCGTTCGTCAACGTAGCAACGATTCCCGAGGATAGACAAGTGGTATTTTTTAGTGTTAGAACGGATAAGAAATAGGAAGCGTCGAGCGACGAGTGCGGCAGCAACGGAACACCGACGCATCGCGATGCCGCGCTCCCCAGCACTGAGCTAGTGGCCCTCGCGCGGCCTCGACTGACGCGCAGTCCCTCCACGCAAACCACCCCCGACCTCGTATCCACTGGCAGCACAACCCCCGCAGTGGAAATCCCCGTCCCCGCAACTCCGCGACCCCCTTATCGTCCCCGACGCTGCCCGGCCGACCCCCGCGCCCGATTCCCTCTGTGCTTCGCTCCTCTTTTCCCTTCGCTCCTTTACCACCCCTCGTCGTCGTCGTCGTCGTCGTCTTCCTTCTCTTCTTGCTCCTCGACTCTTCTCACCGACCGACCCGACACTCCTTCATCCCACCGAACCGCAACGTTCGCCGACTCTCGTCCCTACAGCTGCTTTTTTCCACCCTGAAACGTTCTTCCTTCCACAGTCAACCCCCGCGATCGGAAACGACAGCGATGCGTTAATGCCAATGCTGCCAGGAGCCACTGCCATCATCGGTTCTATGATTGTTTCATTTTTTTCATGAGGACCAACAGATAAGGTCCTAAAGATAAGATAAGAACACCAAAAGATAAGATCGATGGTTTTTTCCGACTATTTCGAACCAAAAACACAGACTTGATTTTCCCAGCCAGCAGATAAGGTCCTAGATGGATAGTGTTTTCTTAGAACTCTTTCGGACGGCAGACTGAGATTTGATTTTTACAAAGAGATAAGGTCCCGGATTGATGGATTTTTCCAACTGTGTATCTAAATTTAAGCTCTCGGCGACACTGCGTCCATTTTTTGGCCATTAGGGTTAGAAGTGGGGGTGGATAATCATGCGAGACGATCAGCCGATCGTCATGTCTTCCATCCAGATTTATGGCGCTAGCTATGCTCGAAGCAGGGCGACGCTTGGGGATGAGGAAGGGACGATTCTCTAGAAGAAAACAAAAGGACGATTTCCTTTCTAGTGTCGGCTTTTTATCTCTGCAGATGATACGACAGGCTACTACGTTGTTCTTTGAACCGAGCAAGGACCCGACGACTCTCTTGTCCCGTTCACTTTCTCCCTCATTCATTCCAGACCCTTCGTTTTTTTTCGGCCATTTCGCTGGAACAATTCCGTCTTATCGGCTGATCCGGCAATCATTTCGAATCGCTCGAGTCGCTACGTTTGGCTGCTCCGAGCTTTTGTCGATATACCTAGGCTACCAGTCTATCGGTAAACGCTGTCGGCTAGGCACTCAGAAAACTCTCCAAACTCTCTGGATCTGGATTGTCTGGATGCGATAGGGAATCGAGAAGGTTGTCGCTTAGAGCTCGATACTCTTGGCACGGCGTCGTCTCGCTGGGGTTCGCGTGGCTCTGTGAAGAGACTCCCAGCAGACGTTCATGTAAGTCGATAAAAGCTCGGAAATTTTGCCCATTGATCTGCAAGGTTTTAATATTACACTTGAAAAAAAAACCCGACCTTTGCATCCAAATTATGAATGAATGAGGATAAAAACGTTTGGACATCTTTTTGGACAAAGTGGTCCAAATTCGAACTGGAAGCACCAAATGCTCGAAATCTTATTACAGCGATGCGAAAAAAACTCGGTCTGTAACGAAAACGCTAAATCATTTTTCTCCAAGATCTTGAAGATCTTGGGCTAAACACGATTTAATAACGTCTTTGTCGGGAAGTTGAGCGGATGGGCTAATAATTTGGCTTTTTTTCGGGAAACTTCAGCACCCTAGTAACAAATTGCTGTTTTTGTTACCGACTGAGCTCGAATAGGGCGGGAGAGTGGAGGTTCCACACCGCCCGAAGGCCTGCACAGCGTTACAGATGCTCAACACTCCACCAGGAGAGATCCGAGCTACTCGACGCACTCGACCTTGCAACGTTGCAGGCTTCTGGCAACAAATTGGCACGGTAGAATGTTTTTTTTTCTGTAAGTAGATAAGGATCATTTCTAGAAGTGCGCCAAGAGAGAATTTGACGCGTCATACCGAAATGGAAATACGAATGACCAGATGCTTAAATTACCAAACCTATCAAGGTCCCGGATCGGTTCAAAGGCGATCTATGTCCGGATCTGGCGTTACGCAATGCCCTACACAAATAATCTAGCTTTTATTCAGAATGTTTTTTTTTCTTTTCTGTAAGTAGATGAGGATCATTTGTCGAAGTGCGTCAAGGGAAAAAATTGACGCGTTATACCGACATGGAAATAAGAATGACCAGATACTTAAACTACCAAACCCATGAAAGTCCTAGATCGGTTCAAAGGCGATCAGTGTCCGGATCTGGCGTTACGCAATGCCCTACACGAAAAATCTAGCTTTTATTCAGAATGTTTTTTTCTTTTCTGTAAGTAGATGAGGATCATTTCTCGAAGTGCGCCAAGGGAAAAAATTGACGCGTCATACCGACATGGAAATAAGAATGACCAGATGCCTAAACTACCAAACCCATGAAGTTCCTAGATCGGTTCACAGGCGATCTATCTCTGGATCTGGCGCCACGCAAAGCGGTACACGAATGATCTAGCTTTTATTCTAAGCCTCGAGATACGTGTTGCGCATGATTCTAATAACCTAACCGTATATTATAAATCGGATTAGTTCCCGGATGATGGCTCTGACGAAGAGCGCCAGCAAACGCCAGCGCGAGGCCGACGACGTAAGAGAATGGGAAGAAGCTTCACTATCGGCAACGTCCACGTGGAACAAGACCGCCACCGGGCGGACTCTCTCACCCGGCAAACACACACACATGATGTGCGCCAAGGCAGGCAGGGTACACCTGACGTAATTCGCGTCACGTAAGAACGGCCGGTGAATGAAAAAAACGCGAGCGATCGATTTCTAACGGTGTACAGAAGAAGGGTGTCTCCGCGCGCGCCGACGGCAACCCGGACCGGCGAGCTCGCCCCGCGTAGTAACCCCAATCCCCAGATTTGCTGACTCGTGCGATTTTTTTTTCTCGCGGAAGAATTGGCGAGGGCGCGACGCTGAAGCTTTTCCTTCTTTTTTTTTATTATTTGCCTTGTTCGTTTCCGTCTCAACTCACGCTCTCGTCCTCGGTCGCTTCGTGTGTTTCTATCTTTTTTTTTTGTCTCTTTATTTCGTTTCCCTCCCATTCTTTTTACTTCGCTTTTATGCCGCTCGCTGTCGCAAGTGATTATTCTAAAAATAGTCGTCTCTCGACATCATGCGACTCGACGTCACGCGAGCTCAACTTTTTTTTTCTACCCCTTTCTCTCTTCAGTACACAGTCGTCGCCGCTCTATATCTCGCACTTGTTGCCATCGATAATCGATCCTCGAAAAGATCGGAATACAGATAAGGGATAAGCTTCGGCGATAAGAGAAAAAGGATGGGGGGGGGGGGGGTCGAGAGTGGAAGCGAAAGAGTGAATAATAAAAATTCGACGATAGACGGGCGGGGTAAATCGATGAGTCGCAACACGTTGCCGAGGCTTCGGGGATGCTTTCAGATGGGGCTTATTTTAACCGAACCGAACGTTGTTGGCCCATCTCTCGCTCGCTCCTTGTGAAAGTTTCGTTACACAGGTATAGCGAGGTGCAAAAGCTTTGCAGCTTCGTCCTTGATCTATCACTCGCCTTTCCGCACCGCCATCAGCCTTGCGAGAGGGGCAAAGCTTTAAACAAAACTGTCCTACATTGATTTTAGTTTCAGCGGCACTTTTTGGAAATTCTGAGACCAATAATATTTTTTTAGTCGATTACATTTTGCCGGAATATCGCAAATTTTTCACAATTTATTTAAAAAAATTGTTGGCAAATATTCGAAATCTTCTGCGTAGAATTTTGAGTAACGAATGATTCTTTGTCAACGAAGCTGTATTCGTGAACAAATAGTGTCAATAATATTGGATACGTTCCATTAGGAGAGGAAACATACAAAAATTGCTTCAACGCGAAAATTCGTTTTCTTTCTTTTTACAAACAACGAACACGAGACTCAATTTTTTGTTATGCTTTCATTTGAATGTTCCATCGCAATAAAAATGATTTTTTGTTAATAGTGCTGAATCCATGGACAAATAGTACCAATGCTATTGGATACATCCCGTTGGAAGCGAAAACGTAAAAAGGTTGTCTCAGCGCGGAACTTTATTTTCTTTCTTTCCTTTACGAACTTCTTACAAAAAACTAACACGAGACTCCATTTTTTATTGTGACAAATTTTTCTAAAATGTCCCAAGATAATAACAATTCCGGGACGTATGTTCTACCGTCCCTCCATTAAACGCCAGCTATACGTGAGCCCGATCTGCATCGGTGTGCCTCTCCGGGCTTTCTCGTGCGACTGTCCGGGGCTTCGGCCCGTTTACGTATGTATTAATGCGCTTTCATGTGCCAGCTGCATCCAGGGCGTTTCCAGTAATCCACGGGAGACTTATCTCGAACAGGATCCTAGCGTGCATCCCCGACGTTGCAGCGGTGCAGAGACGATGCAGTTTCCGTCCTGGTTGCGGTATCGTGGGACGGCTCTCCGTCGAGAAGAGGGGGGGGGGGGGGGGAACCGGAAGTCCCGAGAAGAGAATGAAGTTGGTGGATGCGCGGCGAGAGCGGCAGCGCCGAAGTGACTCCTTCGTAACGAGTTATGACGCCCCGGTCTCGATCCACGTCCCGCACGCGATCAAGACTTGATTCCCCGATGGATAACGACGAGAAAGGATTCCCTCTCGAATTCCCCCGTGAATCCGCTCGGTGTTAAACTCTGGAAAAGCTTTTAACGCCGAAAATTCCTTCACCATTATTATTTCTCTGCAGAAACAGAGCACGATTTAACGAGCGTTGCCACGTTCATGCATGACGAAACATCCGTCGAGTAAACTGCGCTCGAACCGGGCTTGCCGATAGGACACAATAATCTGCCCACCGGCGCGTTGGTACAGCGCGGGCCTACACGAAACGAGAATTATCGCAGCCCCCGGTCGCCTGTCGGGTTTTCCGGTCCAATTTTGACCTCGGCAACGCCCAGGGGGCACATAAAATTTTGATTCAACAGCATTGTTGTTGCGTACAGGGGAGTGCCTTGTAATGCCGTGGATCGCCGTACTGTGGATGCGTTTATCACCGGGATGCTCGGCCCGGTGTCACACCGGCTCAGCCGGTGAACGATTGTCAGTAGTAAATCCCTGCGCAGGTCAGAAGCGTCCCAGACGATAAAAAAAAAAAAAATAGGCGTTCGAACTTTTAATTCTGACGGTGCTTTTTTTGAATTTAGAAGGAACTCTGATAGTTTGCAAACTGCAGGATTGGCTCCATTAGACTCACGTTGTCCTACTTTTTTTTTTTTTGTTCTTTAAATATATTTTTACATTGATCGATCTCTCCGCAGCGAGCGAGACTCCGACTCTAACCCCTTTAGATATACTGCGGGTTCTATATTGGAAACTGTCGGTCTTGTCGCCATGCGGTGTCGCCAATGGGGCTCCGCCGGCCACCTGAGAACTACGACTAGTGGAGGATCCCCTTACAGGTCAGACAGATCCCAGACAATAATTATCGGGCGAAGCCCCAGCTGGCTTTTTCTAAGCACGCTTTATGTACTCTTATAGTGGCTCCTAGACCCTCCGGAGATCCGAGCTAAGACCCGATAAAGAACCGCGTCGATGTCATTGGCGAATCTATGTTCGGGTCAGACACGCCCAGGACGTTACGTGCACATCTTTCGGAAAGTTGTTTTTTCTTTCGACCTATATTCCATAAATTGAGAAGGTCGAATCGGGTCTGTGATGCAATTTGTATCTCGGGTAGATGTTTTTTTAAACAATTCTTTTTTGTTTCTTCAATGGTTTGAAGAAAATATATTATTTTTTTGGTAGAGGTGAGCCAGCGGTGCTTTTCGCAATATCCGTTGGGTGGCGGAATAGACGGATAAATATTTGAGGAGTGGTGAAGTATTGGTAAGAATGGGAAGAGGTCGAATCGTGTGGATCATTAAATTTGTATCTCGGATAGATGTTCTCTATCCGAGCTCTCTATTCTCTATCGACCGGATTTATTGTTTTCTAAATAATTGCTTTTTTAGTTTTTTAATGGTTTGGAAAAAATATATTATTTTTTGGTAGAGGTGAACCGGCGATGCTTCTCGCAATATCCGTTGCGTTGCGAAATAGAGGGATGAGTACTTCAGGGATGGCGAACTTTTAGTAAGGATCCGAGGATTTCGAATCGGGTCGGTCCTTAAATTTGTATCTCGGATAGATATTTCTCTATCGAACGGATTTATTGTTTTCTAAATAATTGCTTTTTTTTTGTTTTTTAATGGTTTGGAAAAAATATATTATTTTTTGGTAGAGGTGAACCGGCGGTGCTTCTCGCAATATCCGTTGCGTTGCGGAATAGAGGGATGAAGGTTTCCGGGATGGCGAACTGTTAGTAAGGATCCGAGGAGGTCGAATCGGGTCGGTCATTCAATGTGTATCTCGGATAGATATTTCTCTATTGAACGGATTTATTGTTTCTTAAATTATTGTTTTTTGTGGCTTAGGCAACAATATAGGCTTTTGACAGAGGTGAGCCAGCGGTGCTTCTCGCAATATCCGTTGGGTGGAGGAACAGAGGGATGAATGTTTCCGGGATGGCGAACTATTAGTAAAGATCCTAGGAGGTTCGGCGCTCGGCAAACTGGCAGAGACTGCGCGGTAGGTAAGCAAATTGCGACCCCGAGTGAAATTTATGCGAACCCTGACGATGAAGCCAGAGACTATAAGGGACGATCCATCCAGTTCGGCTACGCCGAAACCCTGCGACATGACCTCGTCGAAGGGAATCGAGAGGGCGAAATGGTTCGCAGGAAGCTCTCTGTGTACATTCGCACAAGCTGCGGAGCTACATCGAGACTGGAATTTAACAGTCACGCGCATCGATAATTCGGATGCTTCGCTGCCTGGCATCTGCATAAACAATGGCTACGATCTTGTATTACTTTATTTCGATGTGCATATTTTAACCTATGTCTTTATGTTGGTCTTGTCGGTGATACTTGAGGATGGCTGGGGCAAAATGGTCCAGTCCGTTCAATAAGGCACTTTTTTTTTATTCGTGTCCCCGGATAAATTGGTAAAAAATAGTCCGTTTTGCCCCACGCTCTCGCATGAAATTTTCGGTGAAAATCAAATTCCGAGGTGATAAAAATCCAACCCGTGGATATACATCCGGTGGACTTTATCTTTATATCGGTATGAATGATAAAAAGATTTTCCAATTCAAATACGAGCGAAGAATCTGCGAAGACCAGGTTTTTTTTCTTTTTTTACATGAATTTCATCAACGGCTTCGAGTCAGCGCTAGAACAAGCTACGATTTAATTATCTCAACTTTCGAGAATTTCTCTCCATCGCGGATTTTATCCTCGAGATAAAAAAAAGCCTTTTACGCTACAGCTTTAAGCTCGTGGAGTTGGACGAGCCTTCGCTGGATTCGCGAAGAGAACGGAAATTTTCCGGTACGCAACAGGGCACGAAATGCCGGAGTTTGGCAGGTAAGTTAGACGTGAAGGAGTTGTACTACAGAGGTGTACCGAGTGCCTCGTCACCAGTCAACGGGGGATCGCTTTTTCTCTCATTAGTCGCGAGTCTTCGAGCCGTAGAAGCTTTCAACGTTAAGTATATCTATATATGTATATATATATATATATTTTTTTTTTTTTTTCATTAATCGTCGAGTCACGTAAAAATGGCTTTTCGATGGTTCGCAAAATCTCTCACCAGATTGTCCCAAACTACGTTTTGATAATATTCAACATCTCCCTGTCGCGAGAAATAAACTTGGAGTCGAGCGAAAATCAGGAATCGCGTTCATTGGTCCGATCTCTCGACGGATCTAATAACGGTTGCATATCTCGATGGAAACGTCGGGTCCGTCGGACGGTAGACTGGCGACTATTAATTATTCGATTAATCAGAGGGACGAATCTGTCCCTGTTGCGAGGTCCGCGATAGTGGGTCATTCGGAGTCCGAGTATTCGCGTCGAAACAAAATTAAATGCAAACTGTTCGATCCTACGGTAAAGGTGACAGCTCGAAACTTGTCGTAGCTCCAACCCAAGGGGTGAGGGGCGAGCCGAGGGGGAAATCGAGAATTCACGTCGAAGGTATTCAGAATCTGATTTCCGAGAATTTCCGCTTTTAATTACGTACGGAAAAGCGGAGAAACTAGGTCCTTGCTGACGCGACCGGCTAATGGCGAAGGTCGAGGAAACTATTTTTGAAATAAAATCCGAAGGATAGACGTTATACAATGATAGATTTCGGCAAAGTGGATCCATCGTGTTTGTATTTAAAATTAATATGTATATATATTTTATTAATAATTCAGTCTACTGAATATGGTGTAAAAAAAAGTTGAAAATTGAAATTTTCGTAACGCTTGCTCATTATAGTTGAAAATTAAAATTTTCATATCGCTTTCTCATAATGTTCCATCATTCGCGAAGCTTCTTTTATGAGGAAGCATTGTCTGTATTTTTGGCTTCGTCGAAGAGGAAGTTTTGCGAATAAAGGAACATTATGAGAAAGCGATATGAAAATTTCAGATTTTAGCTTTTTTCAACCCCAACGTCGTGTTAGACTTTTACGCAAAACGGCAGGCGTATTAGGTTCAGCGCGTAGAAATAGACCAACGCCGCGCTTAACTTCATCGGATCTGTGCTTGGCGCGGAAAAAAAATGGAATTATGCGCGCCCAATTATCGTTGGCACTTTCGATTTATACTCAAGAAATCCAAATGATATCTTCTCACCTAGCTTTTTCAACCCTATCATATTCAACATCTTGTGTATTTCCTGCCGTAGAACACGATAGACACCTGAGTATTTCCGTGATGCCATCGGGAAGCAAAGAAATCTTGATGAAATTTTGCAGAAACATTGACTATTAAGCGCACATGCTGTATGTAAACTTCAGCTTGATCGGTTGAGGCATTCTCCAGTTATAGCGGTTCGAATTTTTCGTGTCCGATTTACACACACACATATCCGGACATTTTTTTCTAGATGTGATTTTTCGATGTTTTGGACCATCCTGAACACGTTTTCATAAAAATCTCGAAATTTTGTTTCCCCAAAACAAAGCAAAAATGGTCAAAAAATGAGAAACTATGTGGAAAGAAAAATTACTCGCTTTGAAATATTTTCTTTATGAAATTAGCCTATCGGGGGATTGGCTGTGAAACGAGGCTGGAGCCCGAGGCCGTTGGTGATGGATTTTACGCAGGCCTAAAGAAAAAAAGTGTTATTTTTGCGATTGAAACATAATTGCGCGACGGGAGAGTAAACAAAAGCGATGCATGCCTGATGCGCTCAATAGCCACCCAGACAGAAAATCCCATGTGAATTTGTCACGCTGGGAACACTGGCCAGGGGAGTACGGACGTGACACGGGAGAATTAGTGCGTTCGTGTTGGAAGCCTCGCTCGCCTGTTTTAGTGTCGGTAATTCCCTGATAAATAGACGGAGACGGTGTACAAATCGTTTTCACTCGTTTAGTTTATCCGAGCGTCCCCGACCGCGTCTAATTGCCTCACAACTAAAGTTATTTCAAGCGGCTCTCAGCAGTTTAACAATTGTCAGACTCCGACTGGATTTACCGATCCGTCAAGCTGAAGGGACGCGAAAGGAAAAAGAGAAGAAATCGGAATTACGTTCAAACTAGCAGACCGCCGGGAATTCGCACGAGTATAATTCCTTCAGTAGATTGGAGAAGAAATTAAAAGGACGAAAGTGAAAGGAGAATTCACCCAGTAAACTATTACGATAAGGTAAGGCGTGGTGAATATGGTTAAATGTGGTATGGGTTTACGTACGAACCCTGCTGGGCCATATTCACCACCTTTACCTTATATTCCTTGTGGCGATAAATCATTGAATAAATGCAAAATTCACTCCGTATTTCGGACCGATTCACGAAATGATTTTCACCAGCTCTCGGCAATTTAACGATTGTCAGAGTGCCACTGGATATACCGATCCGTCAAGCTGAACGGAAGCGAAAATAAAAACAGAAAAGATCGGAACTACCTTCAAACTAGCAGATCGCCGGGAATTTGCACTTTGAGTAGAATTTCTTTAGTAGATCGGAGAAGGAATTAAAAGAACGAAGAGCATGTTTCATCGAGTAGACTAGTATGGTAACGTAAGCGTGATGAATATGGTTAAATATAGCATGGGTTTACGTACGAATCTCGCTGGGCCATATTCACCACCTTTACCTTATATTCCTTGCGAGAATACATTTTTTTATTATTAAAAATCCTTTCCGAATTTCGGAACGATTTGAGAAAAAGTGCGGTCGCGTCGACCCGATCGGCTGATCAACGTAGGCGGAGAAAAAACAACTATTTATCAACTTTTATTTTATTTACCGTGTAGAAGAGTCCTCGACATTGAGTAGATCGCTTTGTACTTTGCAGTAATGAACGAATGTAGAGATTCATGTGGTACTCTTACCTGAAACAATAAATTTAAACCATCCGGTTAGTCGCAGAAAATCAATGGGTTTAGGAGTTTGATAGAACTTGTTACATTTTTCGTCTGCTCTCGTACAGACGACATAAATTAGCCCCGATTTTTTTTAATGGTCTACCCATTCACAAAAATTCTCACAACTGTATGAAATAAAAAATAAATTAAATCCTACCGGTCTCGAAAAATAGTACAATTAATTTCAAGAAGAAGAAAAAAGTTAGTTTAAGTGCGTGATTTACGATATTATTTTTTATTAATGTTTTCAGTGATTATTGCGCCCAATATTAATATAAACACTGCATCGAATAATTTTTTTCACACACTGATCACGCATTAAACATCGATAACGTAAAAAAAAGCGATAAAACGCTACGATCATAAATAAATAAGAATCCCGGGCTTCTCATTGGTCATTGAAAAACTGACGACCCCGGCGACAGCGTCAAGTGTGCGGCTTCATTTGCGATTCGAAGTAGGAGTAGGGATCGCCGACGTGATGTTTCGATATGTCACCGCGAACCTTTAACCGGATGTCTTCAATTATAGTTTATTTCCTTGAGTTCATACAACCGCTCACGAATATATTGTCACAAACATCAATCAGACTACGAAGTTTTTCTATACCAAAATCTGTAAATTCATTTTTTTCCGTACCAACGTTTACTGGCACTTGCGAAAAAGTTCCCGAGCCGCCGTTCGCAGTGAAACGCATAATTCCCGTATTTTGCCCTAGCGGGCAGTCGGGAGTGAAAACTAATTTGAAGTACTTTGGGTCGAGACACTACCAAGTCCTCTGATGTATCGAACTCATTCGTTCCCTTCTTTGAGATCTCCCATCTTCCTCAAGATAAAGGAACTGTAGTGAATTAAAAATAACCCCCCCCCCCCCCCCTCGGAATTCGGTCGTTAATTAGAGAGACCTCTATCAATACCCATCGGTCCTTCCGACGGATTTTCGTTCAGCCCTCGACATCGGATAAATAAATAATGATGAATCCTTATCGCGAAGATTTTCTCGTTCTCGGCTATCCGGAGATTCCAGCGGCACATGTCGAGACGACAATGCTCTCCTTCCACATGTTTCCGCAACCCTTGTAATAAATAATTCATCGTTTCCATGCAGCGCCCATTCGAAGTGTTGTGTACGATCTCCGCGGTTGTTAAATTTACGAAACGATTCTCGTCCGATATCTTCCATTGTTCCATCGAACACCTACGTAGATCTCATTCTCGTCGCGTACATTACACCTTAATGGCAAAAGGTTTTGTACGTGTCTCGATATAGTGTCGCTGTGCCGGTATCGTTCACGGCTGCTTCGAATTCCATCGAAGTACACGGCATCTCGAGCTTTCGGTATTCGCCCCCGGGAATGGTAGTCGGCCGTATGGATGTATTATTTCCCGTATTGCACTGGGGGAAGAGCTCTCGGTTTCGGCGTTGTACGTACGTCGCACTGCCGGTATAAGCTGCGCCTCGTCGACCTGCTGGCTGCAACATATTGCGCGTACGCCGTCGCCGAACGGACCGAGCACGGGATAACGGCCAGCCATACGGAATTGACTGCCGATTTGTGACCATTTAAATGTCACGGACATACGGCGTCCCGACGGACGACCGACCCTTAGACGAAGCCAGGCGATTACTGGCGTTCGATTTGCATGAACCTGCCACCTACCCAGCGAACTTCGAGACTCAAACGTTATTTCAACCATGTATGATATACGACGGAAGTTACACTCATAACGACACACGACGTCGATGAACTTCGAAAACGGATTGTCAATCTCTTGCTCGTGGATGAGCTTTCGAACGGTATTGGGATTTTTGATTCCTAGTGGAGATTGTTGAGCGTTGCATGGGGGCGTTGTCAAGGGCCTGTCAGGACTTTCCGGACCGAGTCAGGACCGACTTTGTAACTCTCTAAAGATTCTAGCACAGGGGGTTAAGGTAATGTGGTATAAAACAGTACCGCAAAACCGTACGGAATGCCGTTTTGGGACGCAGTTCGCCTACGAAAACGAAAATTCTTAAATTTTTTCCCGAAGAAACGGCAGACGCAGGGAAAGACAATTCCCGGCAATTTTGTTTTTCCTCGTCGGTCTATGGTCCCAAAACGCCATTCAGTGCAGGTTTTGTTGCCAACTGGGCACGGTCAGGTGGGCGGGCGGTTATACCACATCACCTTAACCCCTTCACTGTCAGACAAATGTATTTCTCTATACACTAGGATCTTGATTTTTGCGTCCTCCTTTTCCTCAACAGTTTCCCCCACGGAGCGAATATGGATCAGCGCGGCCCGTGGAGGGGGAAGCTTTAGGCCATGCTCGACAGTCAGTATGGGCTGTGCAAATCTCTGAAAAAGTTCATATTTAACGCTAAAAAATCGAGGAATTCATTTTATTCGAAACGACAAAATAGAAGGTTTTCTGATTTTTTGAAAACAATTTATTTTTAAAATAATTTGTTAATAACTTTTTGGCACATATCGCGAAGTACCGACATTTTTATCGAATTAAACTTTTGGCTGGGAGTGTATATGGGATGCATCCTTAAAGGCATAACGTCCAAGCCAGTAGAACCATCGTATCCAATCCTCCGATAGTGGGTCTCTGCGTATATAAAGTGCCATCACAGCTTTGTTGTCGTATGTCTTTTTTCCTCGGGTTAATTTCGTCATATGCGAGGCATCGCGATGCATTGGACTCTGTGTCAAAAGTGTTTTCATAATAGACTTCTAGCGAACAATAATTCATGCAAAGTAGACCGGGGCCAAACGGTCCTCCATGTGAGTTGCGGTTTTTTTTTATGTGCCGCGAAAAATTGGTAAAAATTGTCCGTCTTGCCCCGGTGTTCCGTTTTCCCCCGCTCTCACCGCTATGCATGGCACGAGGTACATCGATCACCCGCTACTTTGGTTTCACCGATGTACCGAATGTTTGTGTTTGCCACATGAATATTGACGCGTTTTCCTACCGTCAAATATGCATCGTTAGTTCGAGTAAGTGATTTATGGTCGTCAAACAATTGTTCGATAGATAATGGAGAAACTCGTGCAGTTTGTTTGACAAAGCACACGACCCTATCATAATTCTCGGAAGCTCATGGTAAGAAGAATAGAGCAAAATTCATGATAGAATCGATGGGAAAAAAAAATTATGATCGATTCTTGTTTAAATTTCACGAAGAGGCGGGTGAGAAAATCTTAAGGGTGGCGGTGCGGTAGGTTAAAACTTTCGTAAATCCTATCATCCGCGGACCGGATGACCGTGTGGCAAGTGGCGTCGAGAGGGGGGGGGGGCGGAACTACGGAATTGAATTTTCCCTCTCTCGTCTCGGCAGGACGCGACGGACATTGGTTTTCCTCAAACTTTATTATAGAGTTAGCTCTTTTCCGCCTCTTCCCCCTTCTCGCGCAACACTCACCATCACTTTCGAGCTTCTTCCTCTAACCAGTGTCTACTTCCTTCCCGACGGACAAATAATGTCGCATCCATTCGCGGCTACTCCGATCTTTACCGAGGAATGAATAGCCTCCGAGTTTAAAACACACCGTGTGGAATTCATCGGGGCGGAATAAGTTTATTCCGTAATACGGAAAATCGCCGAGGCTCCAATTTTTTTTTTTTTCCGTCAGTGCTGTCCAAACTTGTTCGGAGAAGTTCGAAAAGCTGTTACTTGCAATTTACAAACACGAAACTAATTCCATTTGTAGTGAAAAGCATACTTCTCATCGCTGATTCTTGTAACGGCCCTGCATTGCATATAAGAGGACGATTCGAATGAGAGAAACATATAGGTGACATTAGCGCAGAGGTTAGCGCTCTTACACAGTAACCGATTAATCCGGGTTCGAATCTCGGTGATCACCATATGTTTTCTCTCTTCGATACTTCGCCCGTCCATCTGCAATACTAATACCTACAGGTCCCCAAACTATCCGCTCGATCATTACATTCTTTAACCGTTGTCACTTGTTTTGTTGCATTTCTGGTCATTTTTTGTCTTTTTCTTTTTCTTGTAATTTTCCTTAAAGTGCCCACTATCTGGGATGTCAATTAATTCCATGTAATTCAGTCGATCATTTTGTGATTTCAAATCGAAATTTATTGTCTTAATAACTATGTTGTGGTCACTGGAAACGGACTATTCGATTATTCTGTTCCCTGTGCAAAAGCTGCACCACAGTGCAATCCACAAGCGGTCGGGTTGCACAGACCGCAGGTGGTTCGAGTTTGCCGCTGCTATACGGAATTCGGAAACATATATGTGTTTCCAAGATTCCGGTGAAATTTCAATGTGCTCCCGTTCGAAGCGTCATCGCAACTTCTACGCTCATATTTTTCACCGTCTTTCCAGCTCGTTCTCCCCGACGAACTGGTTTTCCCGCAATCACCATTTTTATAGCGTCGCCTCGCGCACTCGAGGCATTGGTATTATAATATCCCGTGTCTAAATATAAGAAGGACGTATCTTTCGCGCTCGCGGAGTAAAAAAAAAGTCCTTTCGATTTTTATCGCGCAATATATAGTATATACTTTCAATCGTCCGTCTCGATGCACGGATAGTATCAGAGCCGGAAAGTTTTATCGTCGGGACGGTAGACGTGCGTGTAATGGCCCTCGATGCCGTCTACGCCGTTTAAACGATTCCTTCGAAAACGTTATAGTAGTAATAAAATAAATAATAATTTCTGAACTGAATATTGAATTTTACGCGGTACTTTCGGCTCGTGAAAAAGAGAATTGTCATTAGGAAAGATTACACGAATTCACGAGCAACTTAAAAAAAAAAAAAAAAACTACCAAAATCTTCCTACGACCTACGAGAAGCCTCGACATGGCTTCGGAAATTCAGAAGTCTTCTGTATTTATTATTAAAAACAAAAACAAAAATAATGGAGGCAGACGGATTCTGACGACAGAGGGAGAACCGGTAAAAGGTAATGCTCCATTGACTGGTACGAATTCGTTCGAAGTGCTTTTCACTTTGATTGACACGAGCGGCCCTCTTTGATCTCGATTCGTCGCAGCTGCGACTCTGCTCCGACTTTACCGGCGGTACTTTCGCGTTCTATATCTGACTCGACATTGCTGATATACACGGCACGTTATAAACTAGTGCCGCGGAGACAAAAGGCGTAAAGGTGCAGCCGAGTTATCAGGAAGAAGAAGGAGAAGAGACTACCGAGGAGAAACGGTCATAAATCGAGCGGACGAAAGCGCGAGAGGCTGTGTCGGCTGTGCACTTCCTATACTCACCGCCGTTCTCCCCCTATGGATTCCCCAGGTTCGCCCGGTTTTCGCCTATATACGTGTATACCCTATATCCTACCCACCGAGCACGCTTTCGGTTCTACGGCTCGGCGCTTTCCCAGTGTACCTCGACGCCCCGTGCTGCAGTTCTTTATGCAGCAGTGCGGAAAACGTATGTGTTCCTAATACACCCTATATCTATGGATTACACATATATAATCCGGGCTTTCGTATTATAGAGAGAAAATCGTAAATTACCGGTACGCTTCTATCGCGCAAAGTTCACCCCGCGTTCCACCGACCACGCTGCACCCGCTCGCGGCGACCCAACCGGACTGCCAGCGTCACGTACGTGAATTAATTCACTTCGGATTACGGCTGCACGTCAAAATCCCCCGTTTTTCGACGTACGAGGTTGAAAATTGATTTTTTATTTATTTATTATTTCTCACCTTCCACCGGGTTTTATATATATCTCGAGTCCGTAGATGCGGTTTCTATAGTCGGACTCGCGGATGGGAGAAACTTTGATTTTCTCTAAATGAAATCCTGTTCTTGACTTGAGACAAAATTTTTTTTGTAATAAAATTTCAATAATAAAAATTAGGTAAACTTTTTTTTTATCGTTATTTTCAACATTTTTTTATCTTTTTTTTTGTAAAACAATGAACCGCGAATATGCACATACGCGCAACTTCACCTCAACAAAGTGCCCGCTTTTCATGCGGACGACCGCATGTAATGACGGAGATAATGTTAAAATCTATTGTCTCGGATGACACGAAAATGGAATGTCAGGATAGTATAATATATCAAACGGAACCGTTGAATCTACGAGTGAGGGAGTGAGGAAGAATGCTGTGTACCTCAGCTCCCCCTTATTATTGTACGAACAATGAAGAGTGTTGTGCATAGTGCGAACTGCCTCCTGACGGTCCTTACAATATACAGTAAAATAATGGGGCTATACTCATCGTCGACTGTCGGGTGAAACTTAATTGCTAATTATTTTCCTCGTTTAGTCGTTTGTTATTATTATTTGTTCTGCTCGTCGTCGTTGTCTCGTCGCGCTCGCGGTACCCAAAGTAAACGGCGGCGGAGCAAACAAGACAATACGAGAAATACGGTAATTATTCGCGGATCTGCCGCAGAGGCATGGCAAAGTTTGCGCTCGCACCATAATCCATAATTAAAGGCCAAACCATTTTCTTTCTCTATTCAAATAAAAAGTGCCAAGTTTATGGATCTTTTCCATAGTCACCCCAGTTTTATATCAATGCCGTCCCACTTTTATTGACGCTGCAATCAGTTTACCAATTACCAGAGCTCCAAATGAGACCAAAAAAACTGTCCATAAATGTTTATTCATTTATAATGAGAACGTCGGAAGAAGTCCTAGACAAAAGACTCCGGCGGGTGAAAAAAAAAAAACGAAAAACATAGGAATAGGATGAAGTACTGCTTCACTCTCTTCCATCAACGATCTGACGTTGGAGACGGGTAGGCTTTGGTGTGTGCGATAGTCCGGCCTGCCCGATCCAATCGACTTAATAAAATCCTGCTGATTTTTTGTTGTTCCTCACCCGGCTCTCCCTCCGAACAGCCCGGTTAGCGCCAAGAGTGCGGGATAAAAAGTTTGGCGCTTTACCAAACGTGGGCGTCAGGACGGCGTGCTGCGTCAAAAGTTTCAGTCTGGCGTACCGTCGCAAAACATATACACGATACATATTTACCGCTCACGTTGCCCGTGCATACATTACGTTCGTCAAATCATGCCAAATCTCAAATTGGTTGTAACGGTTTAAAAGTGGGAATATCAATTACCGAATGAATGCAATGATAGTCCGAAACGCCCGAAAGATATTATCAAACAAAATAGCTCGCTACCGCTGGGCGATTTTGCTTGACAATTTCTTTAGCTTATTGACAGTGTAATCATCACGGAGGGATGGAAGCAACATGTCTGTTGAGTTCCCATGTCCGATTTAGTGAATAGTATACCCGTTACTGGCTTTAAAATGTAAATTTCTATATAAAAAGGGTCGAATTTTAAGATGTTAGTTTGATCTTATGATCGCTCTTGTGATCGAACTGAACATCGAAGTTCGGCCCAAACTTCATTCCGTGATGAAGATCGATCTTAAGTTTGGTCTCAAGTTCAAACTTAAGTCCGAACTTAAATTCGATTGTAGTTCTTGTTAATATTATTGACTTGAACTCAAGTTCGAATTTAAGCTGAAACTTAAGCACAAAATCAAGTTCGAACTGAGGGTTGATCTTAAGTTCGAACGCAAGATAGATCTTAAGAACGCAATGAAGCTCGGGTCAAACTTCGATTTTATGTTCGATCTCAAGAGCAACCTTAAGTCAAAACCAATGTCTTAAAATTCGACCCTAAGTTCACTGAACTTATACATGGACTTCTTTTAGAGTTAAGAAAGGGGTACCCGAGTAGACATTTGCCGGGCGTGTCCAAGGTGCTTGCAAACTTCCCATCGTAAGGGTCAGACATGCTCGGCAATTGTCCTTGTGCTGACCCTGGTGAAAACTCTACTCGGCGTTGAATGTGCAGCAGCTAAAAAATAAAGTGTCCCAAGAATCCTCGAATGAATTACGACTGGGCAGGACAAATTGTTACTCCCCCAAACCTATTAGCCTAATTTTCCCTGGTTGCTTGTTCCCCGCCAACGCAAGGGAAACATCCAAAGTACCGCCGTAAGACGGTTTGTGTTTGGGCAAAGGCCATCACAATCTTGTCGTCGTCGCGCTAGGTAATGTTTGAGCAGTGACGCAATTTCCCCTGCAGACCCGGCGACATTAGATTGCTCGAAATTTAGCTGCGGGCTTGTTCATGCCACTGTTTTTTTGTTCTGACAGAAAATAATTACCTTGCGATTCTGTCGGCGATATTCCTTGGTGTGGGCGAGATAGTACTTGTAAACGTGGCTCGGAAGGGATCGTTTGGTTTCCTCACCGATCCATCGATGGGTCGGTTCGAGCGCCGGTGGTATGAGCGGTCTGGTGAGGAAGGAAGTTGACGAGGCTCGTTGTCCCGAAGCTAGGGAACTATCGTCGTGGGACTCGTGACGATGGCTGTGCTGATGATGGTGATGATGATGCCGAACGATGGGCGGAGACCTACTGGCCGCCGAGCGTGGCGGTGGATGGGTGTGATAACGGGGATTAGTGCTGGTCGTTGCCGAGGACGAGCGCCAGTCGAAACGATTGAATGGCGTCGGCGTGGTCTCCGCCGAACGGGACTGTTGATGGCAATAATGAGGATCGCGACAAGGTGTGCCTAATACCGGCTCGGTCGAACCTTGGGCTTCTTGCATCGGGGTTTGCGTCAGTGAACCAAGATGAGAATGATGGTGGGTCGGATGATGGAGTAACGAGGATGCAACCAGCCCGGCACGTAGAGGACATGGTTGCTGCAGTGTCAGAACTGGCCTCAGGCAGATTCTGCAAGGCGGATACACCTGGGGGTTCCATGTATGGTAGCAGCATCCCGGCGACCTGGAGCCAAGCGGATCCCTGGTCGCAGGGTGGTTCATGACGAAACTCACATCGCATCAAGCTCCGTCTCTCGCTTCCTCGCTGGGACTTGTCATTCTCTTGTTGTTTCTCATTTACTTCCTTTCGTCAGACTCTGGCCAATCCACTTAATCCGGATCGTTGCTACATCTTTTCAGCGACTGTGGATGACTTCGCGGAAACGGAATTTCCCGGTAAACTTGGCAGTTGTTTGGACACAAGGGATTACACAAATGAACACTTCATCGTGGCACTCATCTGCAGGTTTTTTTTGCACTCTTTGGTATTATACATCTCACTGGTTGTCGAATTAATTGATGTGTTCTAAATATCACAGTCGCGATGTTTTTCAATCGGCTAGATCAATTTTACTATCAAGGCACATTAATACAAAACAGATACTTCTCAACAGTCAAGAGCTTTGGAAGAAAACCTATCCATCTGCGCGATATCCAGATCAGCTCCGAACGTCTCGGAACTGCTCTGAATGGGCAAACATGTATGAGTAAGAGGAAATTCCGTTCCTGTACCATCAACAGAAAACAGGCTGAACGAACTTGGGAAGCTCCTTTCTTCCCACGGCAATGAGAGGGCCAAAGAAGCTTTTGAAGAATACAACCGGAAGTGCCGGCTAAACGGAAAATCTGTCGGGCCAACGGAGAGAATTCGGCGAGGGCTCGGAATGAAACGTTGCGTGATTGTACAGAGATGCTGGTAGTCGTTGGGGTGGGATGGGACGAGATGGGAGAAAGGGACGCCTGCAGGGAATACGACAACGACGAAGACGAGGAAAATCCGCCGTGGGGATGCTCAGCTCGGTGCTTCCTGACTTAAATTCCGTACGAACGTGTCGATCGGGCTGGCGGAGGGACGAACGGAAGGAACCACCGGAAGTCTGGTGTGCAACGCTGGTTACACGTCGATGAAGCGAGGGTACAGGAGAATACGAGCGACAGTGAGGCGAACGAGAGAAGACGAAAGTAGAATGGCGGAAGGAGATGAAGGCGCAGCGGTGAACCGCATCACCAGCATCGCCCGGCGTCGCAAGTGGAGAGACGGTGCGTGGCTTTGAATACGAAACGGAGTGATGAAACAGGTACGAGTGGGGGCTCCTCGAAGTCGGGCCGGAGTTTCAGGGTGAAGGGTACAGCGATTGGCCACTTGAGACACCGTTGGACTGTGGTTATTAGCGGTTAGTCCCTTTCCGGCTGCATGAACCAGTCGAGCCTCGGTGTCCAATCATTGGGGGCGGCTAAGTATGTGGCATTATCGATCAGCCTAGTGGCGATGAAGATGGAAAGGCAGAAGGGATAGCTTCGAGAATTAAAAAAAAAAAATGGTATCTTCTATCTTTTAGGATTGGGTTACCTGATGCATTCTGGGCATCCTATTTCTGCCATTGTATGACGAATAAGTTTGCGCTCCAGCACCCATTGGGGGATGTCCTTTATCTGACTTGAAAACGAATCTGACACGCCTGATCAATTATTTTCCTCGCCATGAACAACTTCGCAGCACGAGAACTGAAATCAAGGATACAACACCAATACCGCGTTGAAGTTCCTCACTGCGGTTTTCATTGTAGTGATTCCAACTCTACGAAAGTTTCCGTGCCCTCTTAAGGGCTGAATGAAACACTGAATACAACTCACGCGCAATGCAACTTTAACGTCCCAACGCGTTGCGTAGAGACGTCTTAGCCGACAACTCTCGTAGGTTCTCTCAACTGTAACCGCGGTACGAACAATCTTGGCGGCCACAGTGACTGCGCTAACTTGTAAAGATCAAACTTAGCTGCATCCGCCGCCAGTGCTTTGTCAAAGACATACGTTAATGTAATGTCCTCGCACGCCGTTGAAAATGTATAAGTGCCGAGAGCACATTCGGTGAACACAAGCTCCCTCGCGGGTACCTAAATCTATACAATCAGATCGTTATCCATGTCTACCTCTTTTTCATTTCACTTCCATCGCTAAGAATATTTTCTGTTTGCCCGATCTCTTGGCTCAAGGACAAAGCCCCAAAAAATATACGTTTGGGCAAAACGCCATAAAGTAGCTCGGGGATGCACTAAGCGTTCCGCAGCACCGTCCCCTCCCCCCCCCCCCCCCCTCGTAGTCCGTTGGAATTCGCGTCGACCTCTACTCTCCACTCCTATCCTCCCCGCCTCCCGATCTGCTTTTTTCGTTTTTTTTTTTCTGTCCTTCCTCCCAGGACTAGTACGAATGTGTCTCATACCTTTCCCCGATCCTAATTTCCTACCTTCCTGGCATTCTAGTTCTTTCGCTGTCCGTCCAACAGTCGTTCATTGCTGCAGTAAACCTCTTTGACTCATGGGACGGCGACCGGCTATTGCTTTCAAAGCAGTTAAGTACTTCCGAAATTCATTGTATACGTGAGTCATAGAATTACGCGAATACGAACAATGCACGCGACAAGCGAGTGAATTAAACTCTGGTGAAAGATGTGAATATGAGCCACCACAATATTTTACCGGTGATCTCAGTTGAGAATCACAAAGATTTTTTGGGACAAATAAAAATGGTTTCTCGGATATCTATCTGACAACATTGTCAATTCCAACGCACTTCGAATGTACTCTTCTCTCCATGTTCGCTGTTTCTTCCACCCTCTGCCCATTCCACTCATTTCCCCATCAACTTACATCGTCTCAGCGATGTAAGTTGATCTACCGTGCTTCCGGACTCCCCTGAATTTCTTCCTCGTCCTCTCGGCGAGGAATCACGAACAGAGGAAACAGCAACCCCCCCCCCCCCTCCTGCTTCTTAAAAGATTGGCAATGTCTCAAAAGACTGTTCCATCCTGCCAGACAACGACAAAGACGACGACGATCCCCTCTACTCGATCTTCCTGTTTCCCCTTTCCATCATTTGGTCTCTCTTTTCTTATTTAACTTCTCCGTTCTCCTGCTTGATTTTTTTTTTTCATTGTATTCTCTATTCGTGCCCTGCTGCGGTGAAAGCGAAGCAGGAATATTGACACCGACAAGAACGACAGTTTTCTATCCTTGAGGAAACTCAAAAAAAAAAAACAAAGAAATTATATAGTGATAACCAACACCGGAGGGTGCTTCGTTGAAAACTCGAATACCATTTCCGTTTCAATTACCGGAAGATACACACCGGAAAATACCTTTTCTTTGCGAAAGCTTCCACTCTTGTTTTCTCTTCATTTACTTTATTAATGCGTTTTTCCTATTTTATCTACACGGACGTCACGAACCCGACCAATCGCGGCACTTCGTTTCGACACCTGAGCGTCGAAAGGTGAGAAACATTTTTGAAAAAGAAATTATGAAAACTGTCCGATCGCTCAACACTTTCGAGGATGGCGGTATCTCCAGGATTATAGTCTATAAAAATAATCTTAACTGTGCAGGATTATTATTTGTCAACTCATCGCCATTTTTTCTTCACCCGCGATATTAGCCGAGTCTATCCTCGCCCAGTCCGCAGCCTGGGCTGTCGTACGGCGATAAAAGTGCTGCACACGCTCGAGTGACGAAAAACAACCCGTCCGCGAGTGAATCCCACCGAAGACTGATGATCGCAGATGTAGAGAGTAGGCGCTGAAGTACCCTCTGAGAAAATGTTACGACGCGAGAAAATCCGTGCATTGTCGGGGTCGAAACTGTCGCTCGAGGCATTTGCAGAAAATAAAGGAAGGGCGGAGCAAAAAAAAAAGGCAGAGTGAAGAAAAACGAACGGAACAAACAGCGAGGTAAAATAAGGAAGAGGTGAAGAGTAGTCGACGCAACGAGGATAAAAAAAGGGATGACTGGAAGTTGAAAAAAAAAATGAAAAAAAAAAAACAAAACAAAAAACAAACACGAAAGAATAGACAAACAGTGGAGTAGTAAAAGGGTTGAAGGGAACGAGAAGAGTATCGCGATGCTAAATCAGAAACGGGGCCGAATGAACGACGCCGGAGGGAACGTTGCGTTGGTGCTGTTGCACCAGTCGGAGGTTCTGTGCCGTTGCTGCGCCAGACGCGGGAGTGAGAGGATGAGAAACGTGTTTTCATGCTTGAAAGTGAACAAAGAGGCTCGATGACAAAACGCGCGCGGTTTCAATGCGCCCCGTAGATAGGTGGCCGGGATGTACAAGGAGTAATATCGCGCCGGGGCCCCGGAAGCTCTGGAAGCTTTCCCGTGTGCACCGGGGAGGGCAACGACGCCGAGCGGCTGCACTCTCCAGCACCAGGAAAGCCTAACGTCACATAAATTTGCCTCACGGGCTCTGCCGCGTCTGTGCGGGGTGTGTGCTTAGGCTCGAAAACTCGTTGACAACAATCGGCCAGTCGTTCGTTATCAGCCTTTTCAAACGAACAAGCGACTGTTCGTCCCGACACGCGGCACCGTGCTCCGGATGATGAGCGCGGGTTAAACGGTCACTCGTCCCCGGAGTCGGGGAAACTTAAAGCGCGACCGATCAAAAATTAAAATAAAACATTTTTAAATGCATGTCACAGAAATTAAATTTTTCGACCAAAGACGTACACCGATGAAAATAATGCGTTTGAATCAATCAAAGATTCAGAGCAGTGACGTTCAAATCAATATTTTGTTGCTCGCACAAAATATTTTAAGGCCTCGAAAATATTTTGGTGAAATCGTAAAAAAAAAATAATTTTAAATGCATGTCACAGAAATTAAATTTTTCGACCCAAAACGTACACCGATGAAAAAAATGCGTTCGAATCAATCAAAGATTCAGAGCAGTGACGTTCAAATCAATATTTTGTTGCTCGCACAAAATATTTTAATGCCTCGAAAATATTTTGGTGAAATCATAAAAATAAAAAATTGTTCAACTAACCATTCCTTCAGCTGTACCAACAAAATATTCATTCGAACGTCCCTACTCGAATCTTTAGTTAATTCAACCTTCTTTTTTTAAATCAGTGTACTTCGCGAAATAAATTTTATTGGTTATTTTCATAAACTCGAAGGAACGAACTGAGCGGGCTCTGCCTGAGAAATATATTTAGCCATCTCCTCTTATTCCGCCCTTTCGATGCACCGGACCGCTAACAGCGTCAGCACGAAGGTGTCATAAATATTCTGTCCAAGTGACGTTGGAAAGCCAATTTTACTCCGGGTCCACTAAGACATGTCGCAGGATTCCGGCACGTTCCTATTTTCCACACCGGGCATTCTTTTTCAACCCCCCCCCCACCCCCCCCCACCCAACACCCACCCCCTCCACCCTCCATTTTTGCACCGGACTTTGAGCTATGTATAACTATACGGAGTACAGAGTACAGAGTGTACAGAGACGAGAATAGGGTGGATGGTTAGTGCGGCCTCGAACCAATTAGCGGGACGACTACCGTGGTAAGCAAGAAGAATGAGTTTGGTTGGGGAGGGTAAGAAATTACCGAGCGTGAATACGTAATGGGCCGTCCGATATTTCTCGTCGGTGTTGCTCCGCGTTAATGTGTGCGTTTTCTCAGCTACGGCGGACCGAGGGCTTTTAAGCAAGAGCGTGCAATTTGACCGAGCCATTTTTGCGCGAACTATGGAGACGACGGGAGAAGGCTGAACGGGTTTCCTACCTACCGCGACCAACCCGTTCCATCCCCGCCTATTTTTTCTCCCATTTCAACGGAATTCCGGAAAACAGTGAGTTTACCGCCATGCCCGGAGCGCTACTAATAATCCATGAAGTTTCTTGAATATCCCTGTGCCACGCCTCTCCACTTACTTGTAAAGGAAAAAAAAGACGAAAAAAAAGATCTGCACGTCGAAGAAAGCCACTTTAATTTTCAATGGCCTACTGCACCGCGAATTCAACTCTGACCACGATGCCCAACGGTGAATCGTGCGGTGGGCAGGCAGGCACGGGTGGTCTTTGGATCGACTCATTTTTTAATCCGGAACCTAAGTTTAGCCAAATTATTGCTCGAGAGAATGGGACATTGTTCGATCGGTACGTGTACAAAAATTTCTGCTCGGTCGGTAAATAAATTTTTATTTTTATTCGTTGGAGAAAAGGACTGACGCAAGTCAACTGTCGGATCGATCTGAGAAAAAGGAGCCGAGAAACCCCCCGTGCACCAACATTCCATTGCGCACACAGAATGGTTGGTGTTACGGTTGGTTTTCAAAATTCTACCAAGAATCAATCTCTAAAAGGCTGGGATAAGATTTATCTTGGCTCCCCAATCGACCAGTTGGATTGGAGTCGATCGCACGAAAACAACTCAAATCCGATCCTAAACTACAATTGGGTTGTCCGACCAGGGCGAACAACTGTAGCAATCCTTACAAGGAAAACAGATCAAATCTATAAATCGCATCGAAAGCTTTTTTTACTCCAGCTGAAACGATGAAACTAGAGTAAATAATTTCGTTTTTACGTACTTAACGAGATGAGTCAAGACTGACATTAAAGTGACTGTTCAATCGATAAATTCTTGAAAGACAGTTCCCATAAAAAAAAAATGGTTTGGGAACTTGGCTCGGACGCGAAGAGATTACACGTCACATCGACCCGTCGAAGGTATTTTTCCGAAGCCCTATCACGAAATCGGATTAATGCGACTTTCAGAAACAACTATACCGGGATACATGAAATTTCCCGATCGCTATCCCATCAAGAGATTTATTCCTGTTTCACCGTGCGGGGGACACGCGGGTTCGGCGAGCGAGAGGGGAGAGGCGTACAGAAAGGTCTACGGGTATAAATAATTACAGAAGTTCTCCGAAACCTAAACTGGCCGTTTCCTACCTCATTCCCGGGCGGTCTCCGAGGCGCGGCTTTGAATAATCGAGCGCGATTTCTCTTCTCGGTGAGTGTGCGGGCCACTATTGCCCTGTCGCTTCTGCTGCAGAAATTCCCTCTCGCTCTCTCGGCGCCCCGTAAACTTTGATCCCCGGCAAGTTTTCAGCGGGGACCTCCGCGGAGTCTATCAAATCGCATTGGCGAAGTACCGGGCTGCCTAATGGTCCGATCCACGGTAAAGCTCCCGCGCAGTAACCCGATATATACTACATACTGCCGTGTGTGTGTGTGTGTCTGTGTGTTTGTGTGTGCCTGTGTGTACCTTACAGCGTACGTATAGCGAACTTTCGACGAATGAGACGGAATGCCAAAGCTCGCCCCGAGGCAATCTAAAGAGCTATAGGAGTCGCTATAATAGTCGCGGTGGCAGAGTTGACGACATACGCATAGAGCAGAAGGGTGCCCGATTCTACGCGCAGTCCGCGAATTCGAAAGATTCGGTCGAACCACTTGCGCATCGGAATTTCCATGGGAAAGTCATTTCGCAACGCGCCCACGGGGTTGAGTTATCGTCCGAGACGCAGACTACCCCTATATAGGGTAAGTCGGGGTGATATGGCCATGGTTTTTTAAACAACGAGAATTGGAGGTTTAACATTTTTTAAACTTAAAAATTTTATTGCGATCAACTCTACGAAACTGCAAACTAAAGTAATTCACTCAGAACTTTCGATATTTTTGATGCCTGATTTAATCGTTGCTATATAACTAAATATTTGGGATTGGCCGTCTCACTCGTGGCCGTGTCTCCCGAAAAATGAGTGGCCATATCACCTATTTTCTCGGAAAAAAGCCGCTGCTTAAATTTAGGAAAGGATTAAAAAAAATAGTTGTACTACGCACCAATCTTTTCTTGAAAGATCCAACTATAGTGTGCAATGTTGATTTACTAGCAAAATAATAATTTAGTATGTCCCCAGAGCTCTAGAAATATAGCTCGAGAAATTTCTGGCTACCTCGAAATGGGCATTCACCACTCGTACTGACCCTTGCACCTACAATCTCAAATTTTTTGTGCATTGTATCCGCATATACTAAAAACTGTGCAAGCGGCCGTGCTATTCTTTTGTTACGTTACAACATATTACGGGCCGCCATCTCACCCGCCTGGCCATTGCACCCTGATTTACCCTAGCATCTCGAGTTCGATGCAATACAATTTCGTTTAGTTCCTTCGCGTCGCGCTATCCTCGTTTGATATGCCAACCATGAATTTTATTTTTTAAAGCCCTTCTTATTGCCATGTGTTATACAGTAGAACCTCGGTTATCCAAACTACGATCAACCGAGGCTTCAATTATCCGAACCATAACTCCGTTTATCCGAACGTTAGCGGGAAATATACATTGTAGCTCGCCGCGGCAAGAGCCGCGCCCGTGTTCAAGCACGTTGGGCGGGCTTTTCCTCTTCCAGCGTCAATGCCCTCGCACACTGGCTTTCCCGAGCAGTTTCACACGCATCGGCAGATTCGGGCAGCGCGCATCAGAGACTAGTTTCAATACCAAATCGTTTCAATAGCCTTACATACGTAGTTCAGCCCTGAAGCAGCTTCGCGATTTAGTTACTCAAAAGCGCGTAGCTTACATTCGGCAATTAACCCTTCACGTACGGAAACCTCACGCCGAGCGTAACTACGCATCCCGAGGGCTCCGCGACCTGCGATGTCAAATATGGATTTCGAATAAGATTAACACACTATATGTTGACAATTAAAATATTATCTTACACAAATATCATATCGTAAAGATTATTCTTTAGAGAGTATTTTTTTGAATCTCTATATCATCAATCAATATCTTTTGTTATACAGCGATTTTTATACCGCGCAATGTAAGTATTCGCTCAGCGAGGATCCGGTACGTGAAAGGTTAAAATGAATATTATTAATAAACAATGGACAACTTTATATCACAGAAATCTTGAAATAAGACTTTCATGTTGGAGTATTGTTAAGAATATGTTCTGAAGTTTAATATCTACTGTTATTTAATTTATTAAAGGTCTTGTTTATGTACAAGTCAGAATGCCGTAAAAAATAGTTTCGATTATTCACATTTTTGATTATCCGAACTAGAGCCGGTCCCGACGGATTCGAGTAATCGAGGTTCCACTGTATATATTTTTTAGGGTTAATGTATTTTGGTTGTTTCGGACGGTAGTCGATCTCCGTTGCATCGTCAAATTGCTGTATTTTTTTAAGGGCGCGATGAAATTTTGCCAAATTGTAAAGGACACACCCGACCCTCCAGGAAGTCCACGAATTCGAAAGATTTGGTCGAACCGCTCGCGCACAAAATTTCCATGGGAAGCACATTCCGCAACGCCAGCACGGGGCTGCGTTATCGTCCGAGACGCAGACAACCCCTATATAGCTTTCCGACTTCGATGCAATACAATTTCGTTAAATAACTTTGCCTCGCGATATCCTCGTTTGATATGCCGACGATGAATTTTTTTAAGCCTTTTTTATTGCAATGTGATAGGGTAGACCGGGGCAAAACGTGGAGGCTAAGCAATAAAACCTGCTACAACAATACCGAAAGCATACCGACATCCATTGTTCTTCACATCAAAATTGTATTGGCATCGGTTTTGAAAGGATATTAAAAAAAAAAAAAAAAAAAAAAAAAAAAAAAAAAAACCATCCGGGGCAAAACGGGGTACCCTTCGATATGACTTATGGCAACTTTTGTAAGCTTTATTATCACCCTATTTTGCCCCACGTCGATATGACGTTTCCTGTTCCAATTTTGCCCCGGTTTTCATCGTTTGTTGGCTATCATGGATCGATTTATTCAATCATTTTCGGTACCCCTGTTTGTCCCACGTCGATATGACATTTCATGCCCCCATTTTGCCCCTTGTCCCCGTTTTGCCCCGGTTTCCCCTATATATATTGTAATGAATATCGTATGCATGGTAGTATAGATGATTATCCTCGGTAAGCGGTCATGAAGAACCGCTCGGACATTTGACGGACGAACAAACGATCGACTTCACAGCTATTGCAGATTTGACAACCAGTTTTTTTCGGGACTTTAACACGAACGGACGTTTGACAGTATGAACGATCACGAAACGTCAATAGAGAGAATTAACATTCCGTCTCTCATTCATTTTTATAATACGCCTCAGTTTATTCTGCGAATAGGTTACAATACACATATTTTTTTAAGAAACATTGATTTTGGTTATTTTGGACGGTAGTCGATTGCTGAATCTTTTAACCCTTTTAAGCTGAATTGCTGAATCTTTTCCCCTTTTAAGCATACATTTTTATTGATTTTATTTTATTATTATTATTATTTATTTTTTTTTACAAGTACGAAGTGTGAAATCCATCGGTTAGTTATTAATGTACTTTTTTCCGAATTCAAAGAGTGATTCAAAGCCTTAAAGGGTACAATGAAATTTTACAGGACAATCCCAAAGAGTTGATTCCACCATTCGAATTTTTTTCCAAACTTTTATCCAAGATTCCCCATTTGTTTCAACTCGGAAAATATTGAACATTGAAATACTGAGACATCCTAAAAAAAAAAAAAAAAAAAAAAAAAAAATGATGGAGAATTCAATATTTCTGCAAATGCAGGCACGATAAATATTCCGCGTACGTCGTTCACGCTACCAATCTCCGAATGTGGAAAAATGTGAACATGACGAAAAAAAAAAACCGAATAAAAAAAAAGATCACCAGCGGTATTCAACGAACCGCAAAGGAATATTCACTCATCCGATAATCGCATATAGGTACGGTACACTCGGTCCAAACTGTGCTCACGTTGCATTTTAGAGGATATATTTCTCCCTCGTGCTTTTCTACCTCGCGGCTGACGGTGGAGGCTCTTGTCGGAGATTACGAGGTCAGAGCTTAAATTCGCGACGAATTTTCGAGGATGACTCGAGATAGGGGTGCTTTGGGACCGGGAGATAAAGAGAGAGATCCCGAGCCGAAAAGGGCGATTTACAGAGACTGAGCGCAGAAGAAGAAGAATAAAGATAGGCGCCAGAAGGGAAGAGCAGTTCGTTCGGGGGGGGGGGGGAGGGGGAGGGGGGAGGGGTGGTAAAATTCCGCCTCTGGGAAAGGGCGTGTACCGGAGTGGCGAAAGATTCCAACTGCTGCCGGACCTCTTACTCTGCCGGATCCGCAGGGTTGTGCGGAGCGGGGCTCTTCGAGGGACGCTGGTGTGAGCGCATTGCTACGCTTGCTCGTCGTTTCGTGCCCTCGAACTCCTCGGCAACTAACCCGCACCCTGCTACAACACGACCGACGCCACGTTGTACCGGAATCGACGGCTGGAGCAAGCAAGCAACCAGCATCACGAGCGCGTCCCAGAACTCCAAATCCCCGTGCCCCGGCTAAATCGTTTGGCCGTACCAGGCGAAGCCGGCAGCTGTACGAAATTCAATCAATGCGCCCCGAAAGCAAGCCTCAAGCGCGAACGGCGTTCCACCCGGTCTCCTATCTTCGCCTTTTTGGTTAGCGGATGTACATAGGGACTTCCGGGGGCGGGCCGGGGGGGGGGGGGCTTTGATTTTTCCCGAAACGCAAAATATGAAGAATCGAGGGAGAGAAAAAGGGGAAAAAGAGCAACGGACTGGCGCGAAACAATTGGATAGATAAAGGGAGGATCGATCGCTCTTGTCACCTGCGGTCCGAGACAAATTGCCGTGGAAGTGGAATAGGAAAACGTTCAAATTATTATGCAAGGGTGATCGTTTATGCAATTACTGGAGGAATCCGGGGTTTCTATCATACGCACTGATAAAAATAAAAATTGCAGGCGTTAGGTTTTTTTTTATTTTCGATAAATTTGATTTTCAGCTGCGGTCCGAGACAATTTCCGTAGAAGTAGAATAGGCAAACGTTAAAATGATTATGTAAGGGTGATCGTTTATGAAATTAATGGAGGAATCCGGTGTATCTATCATACGCACTGATAAAAATAAAAATTGCAGGCGTTAGGTTTTTTTTTATTTTCGATAAATTTGATTTTCAGCTGCGGTCCGAGACAAATTTCCATGGAAGTAGAATAGGAAAGCTTTAAAATGATTATGCAACGGTGATTGTTTATTCAATTACTGGAGGAATCCGGGGTATCTATCATAGGCATGAAAAACAAAATTTTCACTAAAATCAATATAAAACATTGATTAATTTTGGTATATTTATGTACCAAGCATTCAGCCTGACAGTTCGAAATTTGTTCATGCTAAAGCGTGAAACTCATACGAAACGAAAATTTTTATATAATTTGATTACTAGCATCAATTCTACCAAAAACCCGCGGGCGACAGGGGAGTGACGGTTTCGGTTATTTTTGTGAAAACATTCTGGGCGATATATCAAATAATTCTCGACAGCTTCATAAAACCTGTCAAGCTCACTCACCAAATCCGACATTTTTCGAAATTTTATTCTGTCGAATATTCAGAACATTTACAGAACTCGGTCTTTTTTTTGTCACGTTTTTTGTAAAATATTTTATCTGAAAGTTTCCACCGTGGAGGGAAATAAAACGCAAATATAGAAAGGAGAATTCAATCGTAAGGGAAAAATATTGAAAGACAGTTTTTAGCTATTCTCTTTGCGAAGTGCCAACAACTGTGCCTTTTACGTTATTCGGTGGCGATATTTGGATCGATGTTCGAAAATTGGGTCATCGAAGACGGGATGAGAAAGGCTTTTGTGAAACCCGAAACATTTTGTTCATAGATGAAATAATATCCGGGTATTGTGGTGGGGGAAAAGAGGGGGAGCTGAGTTTTAATATTTCACCGAGCATGAATAAAGAACGGATGTGCGAAGGAAGGAAGCAGCCAACAGAAATAAAACAATGGAAAAGAATATAAATACATATATATATATATATATATATATATATATATATATATATATATATATATATATCGGTGGACGTAAACGACACCAATGATAGCGCCGAACAATTTTTTTTTGTTCGATGGTCGCGCTCGAACTTTTTCGAAGAAGTATGTCGCAACGATTCGAAACGAGTCGAGTAATTGGGTCACGAGAGAGTTTGACTTTTTGGAAACCCAAAATATTTTTCGCTGGCGGGGGAAGGATACAGCCGGTGAACTCCATCGTAGAGACACGCGCATTGCGGCACTTCGATCGAGAACAAAGCGTAACGAGAGGCCGGAAGTGAGACAGAAGCTCGCCATCGGTAGTTCTATACGCGTATGCACACCTACGGGTTCGCTCGGCCGTGCGGAATTTACAAAACAAAAACCGAATCAGTCTGATTCCACGATAAGCCAGTTATGATAACGCGTTTTATGAGCCATATTCACGACGCGGCTTTGTTTCGCAAAAAAAAGCCCCGTCGAGAGAGAAGGAGGGGGGGGGGGGGGGGGGGTTGAGAAAAAAAATTATAGGAAATGTAATTTTCAGAGCGTAATATTCCCACGGCGTGTTATACGAATTCCGCGCTGTTCGTTGAGCGTGGAGCGAAAATGGGACAAATGCAAATATACTCCGAGCTCCGCGTTGTAATTCTATTTCAGAGGTGGAAAGAAAACACTTTCTTTAATAGAAAGCTCTCTCTGTCCCGACTGGCATTTTTTCAAAAAAAAAAAAAAAACGAAAAGTGAATAAATAAAAATTACGTATTAAGTAATTTAAAAAAACTACTAGAATCCGCATGAACGGTGGATGGTAATTTGTCACGCCATCCGCACATTGTTCAAGCTTGGTGAATAATATTTTACTGCCCGAGGAACCGACGCAACTTCCCTGAATTATGTTATTAAGATTATTGTTATTTCAGGGCGTTCAGACTCTCTGATTTCGGGGCCGCACGGAGGAGCCCCGTCCACTTCCGCGAGGGCACGCAGGAGTCACGAAAGTCGAGCGAGTGTTCCCGGAGCGAAGCCCCCCGCCCTTGGAACTTTGAAATCATACATTTGTTATCCTAAGTAGTTGCCGGGCGCGATAGTCTGCGAAGCGTAGTTTAAAGTCGAAAGCGGTGTTACAGGGGAGGAATGGCAGAAAGCTCGTAGGAAAGCTCGAGGCTTCTCTCGCAGCATGTCGAAGCGCTCAGTCACGTTTCACTGTATATATATCGGTGGCCCCGTACTCTTCTCGTTTGCACAGGTGTTCTCCGGGCTCCGCGCGTGGATTCTTGGAAAGCTCGTGAAAAGCGGACAAACTTTCTACGTGCCGAAAGTATAAGGGGGCGGCCGCGTGGATCCAAGCTGGAAGTTCTCGTCCGTTTCGCTGCGAAGGCCTCTCGACCATCGGCGAGCTTTCAGTTGCATGCGAGATGCACCGATTCAGCGGACCCATTTCGGATACATGACCGTGTTATGTTCATCTACTCGGTAGATGCGCTCTCGGCGGGTGCACACGGATTCACATAGAACTTGGAAATTGCATCTCCCTGCGAACATTTCACGTTTCATCTTTCGCTTGGGTATTCTTCGCAGACGTCAGTGGATTGAGACAATATTGATTTTTTTTTTCTCCCGTAGAGTGGGAGAAGGGTGTAATAGAAATTACGATAAATCTGGTAAAAATCGACGGAACTTTCAGGTATATGCGAGCTACAGCGATATCCTGGCAAACAATCTTATTAAACTTAATACATTTCGCTAGAAACTATGGTAAGTTTCGCTGTCGCAGATATTAACTCGAATATCCCGTAATTTTTGTTAGAATATAAGTTCTTCTTACTAGAAAATATAGTAATCGGTGGCGCGGCGATCACGAACCGTTTGTTTTAGATTTGTAAGTTATACAGGCATATTGTAATATAACGATCAATTATTTTTATGTATGCGTACATGAACAAATTTGATCATTTTTCGCTTGGGTACTCTTCGTAGACGTCAGCCAATGGATTAAGACAATATTGATTTTTTTTCTCCTGTAGACTGGGAGAAGGATGTAATAGCAATTACGATAAATCTGGTAAAAATCGACGGAACTTTCAGGTGTATGCGAACTACAGCGATATCCTGGCAAACAATCTTATTAAACTTCATACATTTCGCTAGAAACTATGGTAAGTTTCGCTATCGCAGATGTTACCCGAATATCCTGTAATTTTTTCTAAAATCTAAGTTCTTCTTACTAGAAAATATAATCGGTGGCGCCGCGATTGCGAACCGTGTGTTTTAGATTTATAGGTCAGACCTACATATTATATCGAGTAAATTTTTTTATGTGAAAATAGTTTTTAAAAAATTTGATCGCCGAAATTCTCAATTTTAATCCACGAAATTGTTAGTTTTACCACAAAATTTTGCCAACTCGCCTGCTGGAAAAAATTACCAAATGGGTTAGGTAAAAATTGTTATGGTCCCTGTGAAAATTTAACATATCGCTAGTGGTCGCGGTGGTTTACCATGTTGCCTGGTCAAAATTTGCCACACGACTTGGTAATTTTTCCGAGAACCTTCTCTCAGTGTAAATTATTCCTACTAAGCCTTGGTGTCTATCGTTGCTTATTTTTCACATTCTCTATCGACGAGTTTGCCTGTCGTAATTGTATTTCATAAAACAAAATAAAATAAGAGACGCAAAAAAGGTCATGGCCAGATACAATCCAGTTCTAACGACACTAAAGAAAAGTGATTTTTTTTTTTAGACGGAAAAATATTATTGCGTACGAAAAATGTGCAGAATTTTTCGAAACAGATGCAATGGGATTGCCTCGAGACGAAACTTTTTCAAGTATCATACGGAAATGGCCCGCAGCTAGGAAATGGTGTTACCAACAAAGTAATAAGTGCATTATAGAGCTAGCAGCTTTCTGTACTCTTACGGTGTTATAACGATGATGTATGAATCACGCGCTGCCGGGCGGACAAGAAGTAGGTGTACGTGCATCGGGTGTGCACTTCACCGACCAAGGTTTTGTACGTGTTTCGTACGACGACGTGACGAAAGCCCCGAAGAGATTGGTAGCGACGCGACCGAGAATTTTCTCGCTTATCACCATCCCCTAGCTTCGAGCACATAATATACGATAGAACCGCGCGATATGAGCGAGCTCTCGCGCTCGACCCCTTAAATCCTCGTCGAGTCCCCCTCCCTCCCGCCCCTCGTTTTGAGCATTAACCCCTCGGTACACTTTATACACGGTAAAACAGGTTTCTACATTGAACGAACATTTCTCATCCCAAATATCCACAATATTTTTTTCGTAATTTTTGAATTTATTTAGTTACGAGAACGGTTTGTTGAAAAAAAAAAAATGATAATTGTGAAGATCCGTTGACAAATAATGTTTGGTACATGTACGAATATTTTTTTGTCCGTGTAGGTATGCAGAAGCGAAAGAATGCCAGCCGATAGCAAAGAGGCATATATTGAAATAACGCGAAATGAAAATGAACGAGAAAGCTCCGAAAAATTACGACAATGTTTTGTTTCAAATATATAGATATACATACGTACACACACACACACAATGCATCTACGCAATTTGCACCACAGAGGTATATTGGAAAACGAAACAGATACTGATTCTGAGCAATTCTTCCTTACGGCCTGGGTGTGTAAACCATCGTATACGCTCACGAAAGCGTATTGCGGATATATTGCGAGCATTTCCGAGATATTATTATCTCTGAAATAATAATAATTATTATTACTATTATCATCATATTTCTGTTTTCATGTTATCCGCATACACGTAAATTTGTTAAAAATTCATTAATCTCACCGATTTACTACAAATAAGCGTAAAAAAGTCGAAAGGGCGCGATAATAAAGTTACTATGGACGCGTTGGTTTCATTTTTTTTTTTTTTCACATTTTTTTACATTGACCAGCGATCTCACGAGATGAAATCCAATTAACTTCTCATATGGGGATTCGTGTTGGGTGGATCGAAAACATCGGTCGGTCGTAAACTGTTGCCAATTTTTATAACGCGATCGAGGACACGCCTTTCTCATGTATGCTTCACTTTGAAGATAGCTGCATTGGTATATTTACATCTCTATGGGCTACAACTCTGCCAGAAAAGAAAACCGCTAATAACTCCTCCAGCGCAAATAAAATCCCCATCAGAGCGAACCGGTCACTAACAATCTAGCACGTAAAAACTCTACCGCCACGATAGTAAAACTCTATAGGCATGAAACTAAAACTCTATGGCGTTTCAGGACTCTTCATCCAAAGTAAATATTTTTTTTCGCTGCGATCGCGTCGCAGGATAAACAGAAGCGAAAAAAATTACGGCGTGTCGAGAGAGTCCCATTACGCGGTAAAGTTTTATTTTATTTCCGGTACTTTTCATTTTATTCTGGTATACATTTTTTCGCACCCTATATTTCATTGGAGATCATGATTATTTATTTTTATTTATATTCTCAATTAATTGACAAATATGAGAGAAGCGCACCTTTCACGCGTGAAGGCGAAATATAAACATGTCCCCCAAAAGCCCGCGTCCAATATTGAAAAATCTCAAACGATCTCATACACAATCAGCTTAGAAAAATCTCCCGAGTCTCCTCGAATCGCCCAAGTCGGCTTGAATCTCCGCAAATCCGTTTTTCGCGAAATCTCGACGAAACGTAATCAGCAGGAGTTATCAAGTGAAAAATCTTGTCTCCGGAACTTCCTAAGCCAGATAAATTTTTTGTCGGAAATTGGCAAGTTTCTCGCTCCCGCGCTTCTTAGCGGGATATGAGAATCGTAAACGAATTTCTTTCGCCCCAACTCGCGCGCTGTGTACGAACAACAACTGCTGCGTGGGGGCTGAGGAACGCCGCGCCTCCGCCAGTTTTGCGGTGGCAAAGCTTCGGGCTTATAGGGAGGAACAGCACGCGAGTGCTCCGCGGGAACCGCGAATCTGAGACGTACCGGTATATCGGGTATCGCGGTTTAGCACCAGATGCGGTGACGAAACTTGCGGCGCCGCTGTGCGAGTGCGGAACGGAGGAGAGCGAGAGGGTATTATTATTATACGTTCTTTGAACCTGACAAGACCGTTATCTCCCTCTCTCTCGAGAGAGTTTGCACCAGCTCTAACCGGCGCGTTGGAATTCTCGTATGACTGCCTGCCCTTCGCTATACGTACGTGACCAACTTCGAGCATAGGAAATTCCATTTCCGGCACTACTTTCCGGAAATATAAATGCGATCGTAATCGGTACGAGCGGATGTTGAAAATCTTCGAATGTGTGTGTATAGTTGTGCGATTTCATACGAACATGAGCGACGGATTCGGTGAATGAAGACGCTTTGATGTTATAGTGAAATGTGATTGCTCGGTCGGTAACAAAGACGACATCTTTGTGGATTCACACACACTGGGAAAAAATTACATAGTTAAAGCAGCAATACTGACTTTTTACCATAAACAATAGTTCTCAATGGGAAAGTCTACATTTTATAGTTACGACAATGACAGAAAATCATGGTTGCGACTATAATTATAGTTTAATCAGTTGAATATGTACTATCAGAAACTATCTATATAGACGTTCCGCCTGGAAACTATTCGTTATGGTAGGAAACACTTTACGTTTTCTCAGTGCGGATTTGGGATAAAAAGGGGGAAATCTGTCTATGTGTCAGACGGTGAATGACCCTTCCTTTGCCACCACGTCATCAATTCGCGATGATCAGGCTAAGAGATTTGACGCTCTCTTGCGAGCTTGCGCTCTGTTGCAAGCTCTCACGTTCGATAATACCTTCTGCTTTTGCGAATAAATTCTTTATTTCGGTAATTCACCCGACTACGTCCATTGAGAAACAATCGATAAAACCAACTGACCGATCAACAAAAAAGACTATCAAACTCCCGAATAAACAAAAAAAAAACGCTCCGCTCATCTCGCTTTAAGTATTTCTATACTCAACGTTATCGATGACGCACAGTCGGTAACGAAAACTGCATTTTCTCTACCACGGTTGATCTGTGAAATAAAATACGAGAATACCGTCTTGCAGAATTGTCAGATAGACGACACTGTTCTAAGATTCTGTCCGACAGATCAACCGAGTCGGAAAAATTCCGATTACAGTTTTTGTTACCAACCGAGTAGTACATAATCTAAACGCCTCAAAGTTTCCCAGGAATCTTCTAATGTGGAGTTCAGAAAACTCTAAAAAAATGATTAAAGAGAGTTTCGAAAATTCCAAATCGTAATCACCCACACATCTAAGAGATATTAACTAGAAGTCTTCTACATACATTATTCAATGTGCCTGCCCACGTCCAACTCATTTCCCCGAATCGCCTCCCAGAAAGTGTAATTAGCGGATTAAAAAAAAAATCCAAAATACAGCAAATTAATTACACCCATTTGAAATTCAAGATCCGTCGCGTGCCGTGAATCCGCGGTAACCGGAAGGGGCTAAATTAGGGCTCGTTATATTGGCCCCGGAAAATTTCTCCCAACTATCAATTTACAATTAGCGAGCTAGTTCGGGATAGTAGGAAATATACAATTATCGATACGTGTCGAACGAGTGGAGAATATCGATTGGAGTTCGGAGGGGAAGGTTCGAGTAGGCACGGGTTATGAGTACGTACGCCGCTAATCGAGTCCCGTTAGCGCATCGATTATATACCGGGGAGTCCGGACTATATATAACTACGAAAATTACTGTGAGAATCGTCGTAGTCGATACGAAACTGCACTAACTATTCTACGCCTGTGCCCACCAATGCCGATGCGGAGAACACCATGCGGCATCGGCAACGGCACAACAGTTATAGGAGAAACGTTACCAGCAGGAAACCGTGAAATTATTGGTTTTCGTTTGCGAGGGGGTCGGGGGGGGGGGGGGTTGGGCTCGCGGAGATCCTGAGGGCTGCTGCTCGCTGTCTCGGAATGAAACTTATCAGCATGGAAACTCTCAGCGGCGAAAGGTTCGTTCGATTTGGAATCGCTGGACGAGACGTTTGCACTCTCGCACCGGCGCGGAAAGATAATTGCGTTACGCGATTCAACGAGGGGGTTCGGTAGGGAGAGAGGAAAAAAATTGAAAGATAACACGACGAGAGCAGAGATGCAAAAAATAGTGTTGGAGGGTCGCGGGGAGAGCGAGTTAGTCCGCAGAAAAATCGTCCTTCAATACTGCCAGGGAAAAACTGAATAAATTATTGCCTGTTAACTGCGTCACTTGTATATATGCTTTTTATACGATTTGCGGCGCCAGGACGGGCGAGCCGTAACTGGGGTGAATATGAAGAGTTCAGGAGGACTCTTATCGCGGGTACTCGCGTCTTTTCCGTGGCTGTTTTTTTTTACCTGAATATTTTAAGGTGACACGTTTCAGGTTGGAATTCAGGAGCCGAGACTCACTTCTGGTGTGACGATTTATATCGGGTCGATGCCGTCGATGACGGCATTAAAATTTTATCTAAAAATGTTCAGTTGTTTTTTTTTGTACGCCATTATTAATTTCTTCAAAAATGTCTGTACGCACTCTAGCGCTCGCAATTTTTTAGCTATCTGGCTAAATACACGTGCACAGATGGAATATGATCACCCGATGATCCCATTAAAATTTTCCCATTTTGAATTTTTTGAATTTCATGCAATTTTTGTGTTCGAGATCCATTTTCCCGTATTAAATATACATCTATGAATAAAAAAGTGTCAAATTCGTGATCAGCGTAGAAAAATAGTGCAAAAAGAAAACAAATTCAGGAGCGCATATTTCCATAGATTTTTTCGCGCCAAGCGCAAATCCGAGAAAGTGAAGCGTGAGGTGAACTATTTTTACGCACTGAACCTCAATCAGCCAGCCTTTTTGCATGAAAGTTTAACAAGACGTTGATGTTGAAAAAAGTTGAAAAGTGGAATTTTCGTAGCGCTTTCTCATAAAGTTGAAAATTGAAATTTTCATATCGCTTTCTCATAAAAGTTGGAAGTTGAAATTGTCATATCGTTTTCTCATGATGATCCTTTATTCGCGAAGCTTCCTCTATGAGGAAGCCAAAAATACAGAAAATGCTTTCTCATAGAAGAAACTTCGCGAATAAAGCAACATGATGAGAAAACGATGTGACAATTTCAATTTCCAACTTTTATAAGAAAGCGATATGAAAATTTCAATTTTCAACTTTATGAGGAAGCGCTATGAAAATTCCAATTTTCAATTTTTTTTTCTTTGCGAAACTGTGTTATTCATATTCTCGGAGTAATTCGGAAAATCATGTTTTCGGTAAATGTCTGCATAAGATTTGGAATTTTCGTACAATTTACATCAACGATAGAACAGGCAAGTGGAGGCTCGAAGCCCCAATCAATTGTTCAAATATTCGTCGGGTTACATTTAGTCCCTGCGTGATTTTATCGCTTCAAGAATTTTCTTACTTGACGCGTGCATATTTCCTTCACCGGGTCCGTAAAGACGTTTAACAGTGACTTTTATAGAAGTCGATTGTCACCTTCGATCAAAACAATTTATAGCTAAACTAAAAATGACTGTTTCTTTTTAATTTATTTTTTAACTCAACTAAAGTTATTTGTGCGCTCATATTTTGCCTGTCCGATAATTTTCGGGCGTAGATATCGAACGGTAGGATGAGAAAGTATCAGGAAATATATGCAACAGCGATGCAACACCGAAACGACGGGGGGGGATGGGGGGGGGGGTAGGTGTGGGAGCATTTAGTTCCAAAGCGCGCGCGAGGTATTTGAGGCCAACGACCGAGGCCCAGAGGTATATAGTAGTAGCGGCAACGGCGGCAGCTGCTGCATCGGAGGGACCGGAGCTGAGCGCACAGGCGCAATGGACGACAGTGAGGGAAAAGCCAGTGGCTGCCTGGTGGATGCCTGATGTGTCAACCGGCAGAGATTCAACGAGAGAAGCTTTCGCGACGAAAAGCGAGCCCGCTCCAGCGATATCGCGGTACGCGCGCGCCGGATCGTCACGTCGAATCGATGCGTCGACATCGCCGTCAACTGCACGGATATCAACGACTCCGGCACCGTTCGAGAAGAGTGAGAAAAAAAAACCTCGCGAGGAAAAATAAATAAAATCAGCTATTCACAGAACCGATCTGGCAGTGAAAGAAGAAAAAGTCCCAGCCCGACAACGGTTGACCCCAATATCGCGCGATCCATCGAAGCTGAAGAAAACATGAAAAAGTTGACTGTGGGATTCGGTGAAACCCGCGATGTACGCAAGTACTTTCTTCGCATTCAGCCAATCGCACGACTGAACTCTACAGATAATTGCGTCGGCTGGGACTATCGATGACTAGAAATGAACCTGTTGATTGTATGCCTGAGACAACAAAAATAACACCCGGAACATTGATTGCCTCATTGATCAATCGAGATGCAATATTTTCCATTCACTTCTCCCGAAAAGTCCTCTGGGACGAGAGTGTTGCGAGAATCTCACCAGCGGAGTTAAAACAGCGTACGATAAAATCGAACAGCAGTGATGCACCCGCGAAACATCGTCGGAGACTCGTGACCGAAATCGCTTCAAAGCACACTGGTGTTTACACAGTCGGTTCACATTGGGGTCGAGCGAAGACGCGAGCCAGTTTATCCCTTCGAAACCGTCTTATTCTCCCGTCGCTTCGTTTCATCGTTAAAAAAAAAACATTTCTTCCTCATCCTATCGTCGTTTCGTTGTCGTTGCGCAATCCTCGTGAGCGAAAGGGCCGTCCCTGGTCCGGTCCACTCGGGTGTATTTACGCATTTTCCATTTGGTCCAATAGCCGGGATGCGCGCGACCGCGGTCGAGCCGGCGACGGCAATGGCGACACGTGTCGCGTGGAATGGGTATATATTTAAGCCGGTCTCGGGGTTCTTCCCGCCACGGCGCGAGGCTTCGCAGGACTCCGAGGACAACGGGAAACGCGCGTCGAGCGAGGGAGGCGCGACGATAGCTTCGAGGAATAGGAAAACAACGTAATTGACAACGGCGACGACGACGATCTGACGCGGCTCTCGCGGGGTTGCGTCGCTCGCGATCTACGTTCTGCGGCATACTAGCCCGTGTGCCCTGGAGCCCGCGGCATCCCCTTCCATCCTCCGTGCTCCAACCCCACCGCACAAACCTCCCCGCCCGTTAACGTCGGTCCATCCTCCACTCGGCTACCCTCCCCCGCGTCTGCCCCCCTTCGACCATCCTCAGCGTCACTTCCTTCCTCGCCACCCCCGCGAGAACCATCCACGGAAGCGGACCGAGACTGCTCACACGCTCTCTTGGCTAAGGACACCGTTACAGCGTTCGCGAAAGAGGCAGAGAGCTAGTCTCCGGTTCCCAAACCTCCGCCCCTCGGAGCAGCCCCGACGACCCGACCCGACCCGGACCGACCCGATGGATCGGGAGGCGGGTCACCGTCAACCCCGACGGAAAACCCTCGCTCCTCTTGTTCAATTCCTCCTGGTAGCACTTGTTTGACTGTTAATTATTCCGAAATTAGTAAAGTCCCGAACGGGCAGCCACTTGGGTCATGTCGCTTTTGAAGTTCTCAAGGACGCTGCCAGCCACTTATCAATATTGATGCGAAACCTCTGCTCCTCTTGTTTGATTCCTCCTGGTAGCACTTGATTGACTGCTGAATATTCGAAATTGTAACGGAAGGTTCAGGCACTTGGGTGATGTCGCTATTGAAGTTTTTAAGGATGCCGGCCAGATTTGAAACCCACGACGGGTCGAGTGGCGAACACTGTCAATCCTGCCGGAGAGCTTTTGCTTCTCGTGTTTGATTCCTTCTGGTAGTAATCGATTGACTGTTGAATATCGAAATCCGTAACGCAAGGTTCAGGCACTTGGGTTAGTTCGCTTTTCAAGTGTTGAGAGATGCAGATACCAGTCACTTAACAATCCTACCGGAAAACTATTGCTCCTCTTGTTTGATTTCTCCTGTTAGCAATTGATTGACTGTTGTTTATTCGGAGTCGATGACCCAAGCCTCAGACACTTGGGTGATAACGCTTTTGAAGTTTTGTAGGATATCGCATACCTTTGGAACGTACGACGGATTGAGTGGCGAATCACTGGCAGCCCTGCCGAAAACTTCTACCCCTCTTGTTTGATTCCTCCTAGTAGCACTTGTTTGACTGTTAATTATTCGGAATCAGTAAAGGCCACGATTCAGCCACCTTCAAGTTTTTGCTATTGAAGCTTTCGAGGGTGTTGGGTTCCAGTCACTTGTCAATCCTGCCGGAAAACTTTTGCTCTTGTTTGATTCCTTCTGGTAGCATTTGGTTGACTGTCGTTTATTCGGAGTCGATGACCCAAGCCTCAGACACTTGGGTGATAACGCTTTTGAAGTTTTGCAGGTTGCTGGGCACCTTTGGAACGTAGGACAGATCGAGTGGCGAGTCACTGGCAGCCCTGCCGGAAAACCTTTGTTCCACTTGTTTAATTCCTCCTGATAGCACTCGTTTGACTGTCAATTATTCGGAATCCGTAAAGGCCAAGATTCAGCCACCTTGCAGTTTTTGCTATTGAAGCTTTCGAGGGTGCTGGGTTCCAGTCACTTGTCAATCCTGCCGGAAAACTTTTGCTCTTGTTTGATTCCTTCTGGTAGCATTTGGTTGACTGTTGTTTATTCGGAGTCGATGACCCAACGTTCAGACACTTGTTCGATACTGCTTTTAAAGTTTTGCAGAATGCTGGACACCTTTGGAACGCACGACGTATCGAGTGGCGAATCACTGGCAGCCCTGCCGGAAAACCTTTGTTCCTCTTGTTTAATTCCTCCTGGTCGCACTTGTTCGACTGTTGAATATTCTAAATCGGTAATGCAAGATTCAGACACTTGGGTGATGTCGCTTTTGAAGTTTTCAAGGATGCTGGGTACTTCTGGGATGTATGTGGAATCGAGACGCGAATCAATATCAATCCTGCAGGAAAACTATTGGTCCTCTTAGTTAATTCTCCCTGTAGCGCTTGTTTGACTGTTAATTATGCAAAATTGGTACGGTGAAGATTCGAGTACTTCTGGGATGCCGCTTTTGAAATTTTAAAGGATTCGGTACATATTTGGGCATACAGGGCTCCGTGCAGCCTTGTTCAAAAACTTCGCGACGTCTGAAGATTTCACGGTGTTTATCTACAGGGGAAAGTTTTGATGACACTGTCCCAATAGTGTGAAGATAAAAGAAACTCACGAAACTCAAGATCAGAGATAACTCGGCGAACAAGAAATGCAAAGCAAAAAAAAAAAATTAAAAAATTCCCAACACGAAAAATGACTTTCATAAAACAGACCCACAATTTCCTCCATAAAGGTACCATAACCATAAAGATCAAATTTGGACAAGCGGCGATGAAAACTCTGGAAGGGAGATAGTTTTGCCTCCTCATGCGGAAAGCCGTTTCAAGTTTTATCCTTCAAGAATCCGATTAGAGCGGTAATAAGATTTCACCGCCTTTTTTCTTCTTTTTACACTTTTCAGAAGCAGAAAACAAGGTTGAGAAAAGTTATACCAGCCTTTAAAATTTTCAAGAAACATTAGAGCGAGAGCGAGGCAAGATGGAACACCGGGGTAAAACGGACCCGCATCCCTTACTCAAGAAAAGGGTACTCGCAAAGAAATGGCTCCCACACGAAACTCCGTACGGAGCTCGGACACGCCGGTCGGACACGGTTGGACACCAATACATAACAGTGATTGGTTGACTCTCGTTCCCGATCGGCTCGTTCGTGAGTCAGCAAACTGCACACGTCGGTTCTTGTGCGAGCAGCTTAAGACTTTATTTTCTGTGTCACGCAAAGAGTTGGTTACCGTCAGTTTTGCCCGCTCTCCCGCAGAGGTTCACCCTTCAACCAGCAATTCTAGTGTCTTAGATGGGGTCATTCATCGGAACCTCAAGCCCCCCTGTACATAAGATTGTTGTCATCCCCCGAGACGCTCGGTCGGCCGCCGACACTACCCGTCGGATGTTTGCGGATAAACCCACCCCATCTAACTGTTCGAACTGAACCATATACTGTTCGGAGTGTTACAAGTGTAATCCCACTTAGTTATCTAATAACACTTATACTAGTCTCATCGATCTTCGTTCCCCGATCATCCCTCAACAGTCAGAGTTACTGATGCGCCTGACAAAAAATCCAACAAAAAAAACCACTCCATAGGCAGACTGTACGTAAAACCGCGAACGGTGGAAAACCGTTAATTCGTCCGTCAGAACCCCAAGCGAACAAGGTACAGAATAAAAAAAAAAAAAATAGGAAAAACGAAGATCGATTCTTGTTGAACAGGGTTTCCGGCGAAACAGCAAGAACTAGGCACTAGTAGGGGAATCCTTCGCTCAGCTGTCCCAGCTCCAATTGCGAAACAAACGTATCGCAGTTCGTACGGAAGTCGCTCATCCGCGAACACGAAGATATCCTTGCTCTGGCATCCCTCCGCCGGTGTAGGGGTGCTGGCCTATTTGCGTGGTCCCGCCGCTGTCTACCCTCCGTTTCGTGCCCAACCGAACCGTCCAAACCACAGAACATCGCGTATAGAGGTGTGCGCACCGTTCCTCTCCACTCCACTGCCTGGTAGATACGACCGGTTCGAGTCAGACACCATTAGCGACTACAACGGAATGCCCTCACTGCCATCTCCCCCGTCTCTCCCGATAACTCGCTCCGCGGTTGCACTAGGCACATACTGCACGTAAAAGCCCCGTGCTAACCATATCGCGTGCGATTCAGTCCTTCTGCGGCGCATCTTTCATATTTTCAATGAGCTAGATATTGAATTCTGTACGAATTGCGTATCAGAGGTATCATTCTGTTTCTGACAATTTTAACTTATAGGCTTCATTCGCAAAGAATTCAAAGGCCGGTCGCTAATTTTTGGCGTCCTATCTGTATGACGTTCGAGACCGTTCGCACATTGCAACGTTAGCGATTTTTTTTTCCAGTACTAGACGGAAATTCCGTTACTCATTGGCGATACGCGTTCATATGTTACGATTACCGATTTCAAACTTTGGGGCTCCGTCAGGTAGTAAGACAATCCGCCATTCAGACCATAGATAGTAAAATAACAAAATAGTAAAAAAGAATGAAAAATAGTCGGATAATTCTAATAACTACCACGGACTATTGATTAATGAACAGTCAGACAATCAGAGGGTCAGACAGTAAGGTTGGACGGACAGTCAGACAGTCACAAACTTGGGCTAATACTTCAAATTCCGTTACATGAATAATAAAATTGAATTTATAATTAAGAAACTTAAAACCCAGAGATTCATTAAAAGTAGTTACGAAGTAGTTAATTATCACAGCAGGAATATCGCACGGCGCCGCGACGCTATGATCAAAATACTCCTGTACGTGCTGACTACTGGAAGACGTAATTAACGAGACACGTACGCGTTACCCAGCCAGCAAGCCATTCAGTCAGGCATAGAGGTGCAGTCAGCATGTAGAGTGCGCTATAGTGCAACGGCAGTCTCTAGCTGCTGCTTGCTGCCGATGATGTACGTTTCGTGAATCCGCCAGCGGAATCGCGAAACTGGCCTAATGCGAACATCGATCGAAGGCTTATCCTCGGGATACCTCTTGATGCGTCTCGAATGCACGTTGACGTTGCTACAGCACCACTGCCGCGTTCTGTATAACGAGTATGAACGATCCCTCGTGCGCATTTAGCTGTGCCCGATACATGCAGAACCAATTGCTCTTTCCGCTATCGTATTGCAGTATCGGGCAACGGGCGTCAACTGAACGAGAATTCTTTATGAATTTCGAACAACAACAAAAATCAGGTTTTAATTGGTTTAAAAAAATAAAACCTGTTTATGCACATGACACATAAATGGCTCGAATTCGAAAATTAATATCTGTGAAATAGTGCAGGCGACGGCTGTTTCCAGTTTCATAAATTTGACAAAAGCTGCAAAGCTTTCATCGAATTAATTTGGAAAATAAATAAACTTAATGTACATTTAGCTGTGTCTGATGCATGTACACCCATTTGCCCTTTCCGCTGTCGTATTACTATACCGAGCAATGAGGTCAACCGAACGAGAATTCTTCATGAATTCTTTGTGAATTTTTAATGAATTATTTGTACATTCTTTATGAAATCATAAAAAATTTTAAGTGATTAAACAAAATATATATTTTGCACACCGCACATAAATGGGTCGTATTTGAAAATTAATATCTGTAAAATAGTACAGGCAATGAATACTTCCAGTTTCATTACTCCTCTGAAAGCGGCCCACATCGAATTCATGGAACCTCCACTCAAAAACATAATGGAACATTGCTTTTCGATGTAAAATACGAGAGAATCTCATATATGAGGTATACGTGCTCGTTTTCATGATAAATCAAACATTGCCGCGTCTCCAACGCTCTCGACTTGGGTCACCCGCATTTATATTATCCTTTGACGAAAATGCAACTGTGCAGCTACGAGCAAAGTAGGTTTCACGGTTTTTCTTCGACACAGTGGAAAACAGCTCGCGCCGTTACAGCACGGTAGGTCGCATGGGAGTTGCCGAGGTAACTGCGACGGTGGATAATACCGAAACGGCTCAGAAACTACTATAGGACAAAAACTTCGTGAAACCCCGGGGTATCAGCGTGTGTCTACGTGTGGAGAGTGCAACAAGTGCAATTTCTGAGCATAGCGCTGCATACCGTCGACGTGGAGGTTGATTAGATTGCAAAAAAAAACTTGCAGGGTCAGTCCCAACAATACGTATGGCAAGGATATTAGTGCAGTACTCTCCATCAGATAACAAGAAGTGTATAATTATACACGGAGAAGAATAATTAGTTGCTCACACTTACGGAATGGTAAAATAGGCTCCAGACAATTTATTGATCGATTATTGGCCAATTGTTTAACAGCCAATAATTGACCATCGTTTATTTGGCGATTATTGCCCAATTGTTTATCAGCCAATAATTGACCATCGTTTATTTGTCGATTATTGTCCAATAATTTATTACCCGGTTATTGACCAATAATTTATTACTTAATTATTGACCAATTGTTTATTACTCCCTTATTGGCCAATTATTCATTAATCTATTTATTTATATATTGGGCTAATTATTTATTTATTGGTCCAACTAATTACTTTGTTGACCCAAGCAAATTAATCGCCTGGACCGTATTTAGCGAGGCAGTTGGCAGGGGAAAGTAATTATTTTCTTCCATCCATATGCAAGATCGTCGAAGCGAAGAGCTTTCACTATCGAAACCTTACGCCGGCCATATTATCATTGATCACGCCGCCGCTGCCCCGGTAATTCTACTCCCCGATATTACTTTAAACACTTTGAAGAAACTTTACACGTACACTAAACTAGTTACGTGCAATTTTCTCGGTTCCATAATCATACTCAAAGGGAATAGATATGCTTTTGGTCCCGTCATCTCTTGTTTAGGATACTTATTAACACGTGAACGGTTACTTTGCTTTAAAAAACATGATAAATTCACAGTTGAAGGGCTAACTCGGATAATTCGTTGTGTCATAATTTTTTTTTATTCATTAAAAGTTTATGTAAAATGGCATGAAATAAACGAAGCAATTGTCGTCGCATTGGGTGGCGGATCAATACATTTTATGCGACGGATTCATTCGAAAAAAAAAATTAATTTTATTGGCTCTTTTTCGAAATTATAAACGCAAATTCAACCGCGGGGCTTAAAGGGTTAATTCGATGTGGAAACTATGTGTAATTAAGCCCGCGAGCAAAAGTCCCTCGGGATGAATTCATCGACAAACAAGTTTGAATTGTTTCGCCTGATCGACGCTCCATATAAAATTAATGACCGTCGATTAATTAATTATCTCCGGAGGGAGAACACTGCACTGTGTTGTGCCCGCTATGTGATTTCATGCTCCATCTCACTTTATCTTCAAAGTTTGAGCGATCGGACTCGGGAGACGTTTTGGTGCAAGGTTTCGATATTAGGGCAAAGTGGGTCATCGGACCCACTGTAGGACCTACTTCCGAGAGGTGGCAATGTCGACGAATATTCCCCGAAGGGACGAAGCAATTATACACCGTGGTGAACGGGTTGGAGTGAGCCCCGAAGGTGCTAACGCAACCAAAGGTGCTAACGCGGGATGAGTAAAGGGACGTAGGGAAAGGAGAAATCACAAGAAAGATACCGATCTCGTTCGTACATATAGTCACGCGAATATACAAATTAATCAGTCGTGCGTTGTCGCAGTTACGGGTCCTCTTTCCGCAAAAAAAAAATTGATATCTCGGTTATCATCGAGATATCATTTTTTTTATTGATATAGGGGAGAGCGGGGCAAAACGGGGCAGTGGGCCAAAACGGGACAACAGGTCAAAACGCAATTTTCCAATAAAATTTTGGACGCCCATTTTTGCCCCATCGATACATCTGGATTTTCTGCCCCGTTTTGCTCCACAATACCATCCAAAAATTATTGGAAAATTGCGTTTTGCCCCACTGTCCCGTTTTGCCTCGCTCTTCCGTATTTTTTTTTTAGGATTTCACTCATGGGACGACAATTGCGAAAAAGCTGGCATAATTAATATCTTTTTCTTGACATTGGAAGAATTAACCTTGAAATGAAATGAAAGGTAAAGGACTAAATCACGTGAACGATAACGATCTCGTTCGTACATATAGTCGCAGAAATATACATATTAATCAGTCGCGCGTTGTCGCACTCGTCAGTTACGGGTTCCCTTTCCCACGAAAGAATAAGTAAATAAGTCTCGATTGTCACGGAGATATAATAATTTGTTTTCGTTGAATTAATACTTTTTTTGAGGTTGTATCTCATATGACGACAATTGCGGAGCGCGCATAAATAATATTTTTTTGTTAATATTGGAGGAACTGACCTTGAAATGCGGTTGACTGAGAAGTTCCTGGAGTTCCCGAAGATCCGACCGATCGACGTTTCTGTAAGTGGACAGCTCGGTCTCGCGTAGGACATCTTCGACTTCGCGTGCACGCTGCACCGCGTCCGTTTGGGGAGCGCGCGTCGGCGTTGGCACTCTGCTGGATATTCGGTCGTAAAGCTGAAAATACAAATGAAATAATATAATTGAATACGTGACCGGTTTAGGACGGCGAGAGATAGCGGCTAATGACATTAACATTTCAATTTCGTATAATGCCAATAACTATCGACTAATTAATTTCGTGGTAAAGCGCGTCGGGCCAACGATCCTTTTACTGCCGTATAATTAAATACCGTTACGGCCGGCTCGCCTCGCGAGCCGTATTGATTTTTACTCGGAATTTTTGTCGCAATTTACCTCACGGTGTGTGCCGGACCATTTTTTCACCGGAGCTTTATTCGATAATTCCGATTTTGATAGTTTGCTCCCTTACGGTTAAACCCTCGAACAACGTCAATATCGTTTATACTTTTGATTAAAGTACGCTTTTCCCGTTTCGATGGGTCTATAGAATTATTCAAGCGTTTACACAGAAAAATTAGTTGGGAAAATAGTTCCGAGTTAGTTTGAATAATTTTTTACTACAAGATGAAACCCAATTACTTTTAATACGTGGTCGGCAGCATGACATCTCTGCTCTTATCCGACTATAACGACTTCACCCAGAAATCTCTATCGCTGTAACGTGACTCGACCGTATTAAAACTCTAGGCAAAAATCTCTACCACAGCAAAAAAAAAAAAATCAATAAAAACGCACACTTTTGATAAAAGTATTATTTTCGTATTTCCGAGTCTATTGCATGATTCGAAAATTTACGGACAAAAGTTATGAGTCAGGGTAAACAGTTCCAATCAAGTTTGGGTAATTTATTATTACTCGATGAAACCCATTTAATTTTGATACGTGGTTGGCCGCATTTACATTTCTGCTCTATCTGATAATAACCACTCCAACCAGAAATCTCTACCGCTGTAGCATGACTCGACCGTATTAAAACTCTACGGGGAAATCTGCCACAGAAAAAAAAATCTAAAAAAACCACTTTTCATTAAAGTATAATTTTTTTCATTTCAACGCGTCTGTAGCATGATTCAAAAAATTACAGAGAAAATCCTGTGTCGGGGATAACGGTTCCGTACGAGTTTCAACAATTTATTATTAAAAGATAAAACCCATTTAATGTTGATACGTGGTTGGCGCATTTACGTCTCTGCTCTTATCCGATAATAACGACTTCACCCAGAAATTCCTATCGCTGTAACATGATTCGACCTTATTAAAACTCTACGCAAAAATTGTTATCACCGCAAAAAAAAAAGAGAAGAAATAATTCCACTAGAGCAAACAAGTCGCTAACGACTATACCATGTAACTGCATCGGACTAAAAACGTTCGAGATCATCTCTACCGGAATATTTTTTAAAATCTATCGGAATAATAATAAAATCCCAACGGCAGATTCCAATAGAGTTTCATTTTAATGTCGGTGGAGTTTATGTCATTGTGGCGGGGTGTAACTTTTATTCCGGCAGATGATGACTCCGTTAGCAACAGGTATGTTCCGATATTTATTTTATTTTATTTATTTTTGCTGCTGTACAGAATTTTTCAGAGATGTTTATGTATAGTCAAGTTTTTGGTGCGTTGTAATGAAAATGTGCCTGTTTGTACCAATTATTATGTTCTCCGAGTTTACCATCCCTCATTCATGCACTCTCGCTGACAAACTAACCTAAATTATATTGAGTGTCGCCAGTGTACAAAAAAATGTCGTCAAATGCATAAAATTTCAGCGGTTTTTCAAGATTTGGGAGTTAGTGGACAATTTGCAATAAAAAACTTTCAAAAATCTGAAGAATTTAAGGAAATCTTAGAAAGGAAATATGATCGTTCGATTTTCACGTATTCGCACAGCCGTTCCGTGTGAGCTGCCGCGGAAGGATGCGTACACCGATTAATTTACGTTTATACTAATGTCATGGTTGTTATAACTGTGACGACTGTTATGACTGTTATGACGGTTATGACGGTTATGACGGTTATGACTGTTATGACTGTTATGACTGTTATGACTGTTTTGACTGTTTTGACTGTTATGACTGTTATGACTGTTATGACTGTTATGACTGTTATGACTGTTATGACTGTTATGACTGTTATGACTGTTATGACTGTTATGACTGTTATGACTGTTATGACTGTTATGGTTGTTATGGTTGTTATGGTTGTTGTGGTTGTTGTGGTTGTTATGGTTGTTATGGTTGTTATGGTTGTTATGGTTGTTATGGTTGTTATGGTTGTTATGGTTGTTATGGTTGTTATGGTTGTTATGGTTGTTATGGTTGTTATGGTTGTTATGGTTGTTATGGTTGTTATGGTTGTTATGGTTGTTATGGTTGTTATGGTTGTTATGGTTGTTATGGTTGTTATGGTTGTTATGGTTGTTATGGTTCTTATGGTTGTCATGACTGTCATGACAGTCATGACTATTATGACTGCCATGATTACCATTACTGCCATGACTGTTATGACTCATTCGCAAAAATCGAACAAACGAAAAACAAACCAAAAATACCAAATATGTCCAAACCAAGAGCCAGACACATCGAAATTACCATCCTGTTATCAACCATCAACGTTTCAGATTGCTCAAACCGACGTTTCGCGTATCTGATTACTTCTCCCGATCCCTTGCGCCCAGTATAATCTTACCGCGTGTCACAGTTCGTGGCTACACTATCAACGCTTCGCTACCCAGGTAACAAAAAGATATCTGGTATGAAAGAGTGATCTAAATGGGTTATGTATGTCCGTCCAGATGATAATTATAAGGTATTGCACGTCCAAAAGTTAACTTCTTGGACGGGTGGCGACTTTGGGATGCCGTCCAGACGGATATATGGAACCCATTGAAGTCACTTTTTGATAACTAACTTTTTTGTGCTACCTGGGTAATTGCTGCGAATATTTCGAAATGCCTCTTGAATCCCCCGAACGACAACGACCTGCTAGCAAACAATAACACAACACACGTGGTAGCGTCCTGACGCCAAATTTTGCATCTCAAAAAAGAAACGACATTCGAATGATCGAGATAAATATATCGAAATAAGCGAAATCATGAAGCTAGTTTTCGTAGCCAATCGAGATCGTCCGTTTTATATTAGTAAGGTCGGCACAGCTAACCTAAAAGAAATTAAATAAGAGCGAGCGAAGCGAGCGCGTTGTTGCTAGTGTACATTCAAATGGGAATGTCGTTAGCTCTTTAGTTTCTCTGCGCATGCGCGGAAAGATTGACAACATGGAGCGCGGATATACCACCTGTCGGTCACAGGACGACTGGACGCTGCAACATGCACTGTTGCAGTTTGGAACGTTATTCCCGACTAAATAAGTGTAAACAATTATCGATTCACCACCACAAGAATATTATGACCCGACGATAATCGCTTGCGTTTAAATTCCCCCGACCATGTGTGTACGTTTTCGTTCGATCCATGAAAAATCTTTCAGACAAAACGCCGCACACGAAAATCATCGAGCTGGGGACGACAATTCTTTAATCGTAGATAGAACAATTAATGTATGCACGTAACCGCTTATCCTGACCGCGTATAAGTCGCGTATGATAAGAGAAAGTAATTTTACCCGATCGGCGAATTGATGGTATGTTATCGTCAGTAAAAGAAAAACAAAGTTGCGATTATTACCGATTTCACGTGAGATAAAACGCCTCGGAAAAAAATCATCGAGCTGGGGACGACAATTCTTTAATCATCGATGGAAATCTATGCACGTAGTCTAGCACTGTATATAAGAAATTCGGATACTATTTAATATACTGAACCGGAAGTATTTATGCAAAAACTGGTATATGAAATTTCATGTACAATTGCGATGAAAAATGTATGTCCAGTGTATTAAAAACATTTGGAATGTTTCATTTTTACTATGAAAGTTTTGTAATTTACATTAATTTCAATGGAAAAGTATATTCATTTTTCATCGCAATTATTGTACATTAAATTTAATATACCAGTTTTCACATAAAAACTTTCAGTCCGTTGGATTAAAGTGGCTATTTTTTTACATCGATTCTTATCCCGATCGCTTATAATTGAGCCTCGTGTCTCGATCGCACTCACCAAAAGACCGGCAATTTCTAGGAGATCGCAGGCTAGTTCGGCGTCGCCGTAGAACATGAGTTGACAAATCTGCATCTCGCGCACCGACAACGCGCGTGGCTTTCGAAGATTCGTCGAATTGTAAGAAAAACAAATCAAGTTACCCGACCGGCGAATCGACGGTATGTTATCGTCAGTAAAAGAAAAACAAAATCGCAGTTATTACCGATTTTACGCCGAAGACATTTCAGCCCGCGACCCGACGACGCGTCGCAGTCATACGTCAATCACAGGAACGTCGAACTCCATGAAAATATTTTCTTTGTCGCGATGTTTACACTATGTTCCGTTGGCATTGTTGTCCGTCGGAGGTTGTGCACTCGGCTCGGCGGACGCCATCTTGGATAAACGGCGGGAGAACGCCTGCGTGGGGTAAACAGCCCCGCAGCGACGGTGGCTCCGCGGCCGAGCCAGCGGGAAAACTACGTAGCGTCGAGCCTGACGAATTCCGGCGACCCCTTCCTATCGGTCTCGCGCGAAACGGTCGATGACCTTCGACGACGGCTCGAATTTCCCCCGGGGGTTTGGAAGCAAAAAGAAGGGATAAACCCGAGACTTTCCGGACACAACTTATCCACGAATAATGCGCTATTCCCGGTCTTTGCGGAGACGAGCTTCCAACGTGAATTATTTTCATACGGTTGCGCAAGCTCCAGGAACGATCGATTTCAAACGACACCGAAACTTGCTAGCGTCCCTTATTTATCCACAACCCGTATTTATTCGTCCCGACGACGCTCTCTACTTTACCAGTAGCAGACGGTCTAGTTTCCGGGAAACACTTGTTTCCAATAAACTCCTATTTTACGGATCGTGGATTCGAGCCTGCATTGACAGTGTGTAAAAAATCTGATTTTGGGAGTTATTGTTTCATATTTCCAGAAAATGTTTAGCAGCTGTAACGATTTTTTGATATATATATAATGTTTTCGTTATCGCATAAACTTTTTCAAATGAAAGATTGCAAACATATACCCTTATTTTAACAAGTTACGTTTGTAAGGCTCATCTAGACGATACCGTTCTTTCGTAAAGACTTTTACAAAATGTTAGCTGTCGCGTTGCAAGCTAATGTGTTGCAAGACAAATTTTATTTCTGAACACTGCAATCCACAATCCGTAAGAAAAAACGTTTGCATTGGTCGCGGATGCATGGATCGTTGTAGATCTTCAAAGGCACGAGAAAGAAAATCGTTCGACGGACTAACAGCTTAATGAGATTTTAATTCCTGATATATTAAAAGAACCCCGGTAAAAGTTTAGCACATTGTCTTCATTCTCGTCACGAGTTTACGTTAATACGTATACGACTGATCCGCCTTATCCGCCTCCCGAGAATGAAATTCTCGGTCGGTTGAAACTGGCCCGTGAAAGATTGGAGAAGTTTACGTTAGACCTGCTCTCACCCTCGAAGCTGTATAAAGTGCCTAATGGAAGGTCTCGTCTTCCGGCTCGTAACTCGACCCAATTTCACCCTAAACTTTTGCAAATTAACCCTCGATCCTGACGAGAGGACCAATCGACCGTTTTGCATACGTTAACAACATCCTACCATCGGAGATTTACGAAACTTTCGGGATTAGTCGATAAATCCGCGAGAGACCCAATTCCATAGACACGTTCTTTATCCCTCGGATGAAGAACTTTTCTCTCGCTTCTCACCTCTAAAACAGCTCGTAGCCGGTAATCGTCCACTGCTGAAAGTATCTCGCCACGCGTGAGTCTGCCACTTTCTTGAAGTATCTCAATGTCGTCGAGGGAGTCCAATATTTCCGCAACAGCACCTGAAAAATGTCGCGATTAATTATCTACAATATTATGGTCATAGGCGAATTATAGTATAGGAAATAAGGTTGGCAGGCTAAACGAAAAACTCAATTGGATCTAAGAGAAAAGGCGACAAAACAAATGGGCGCATTGCTTCCTTCAAAATCTAATAATTACAGAGTTTCGAGGACGAAAATAATAAAAGCCCCAAAAATTTACATTCCATGCTCGATTCTTATAAAAAGGCTGCATGACACAAATTCGACTCTAACTCAAGTTCTGACGCACAGTGGAACATCATTTTTTCGTTAATTCCGCATTTCCGTATAGATGACGAGCTATTCTCCCCCACACGTATCACCGCCGATACGCGTCCCACAATACAAAATAAAAATAGCTACTCCACATTACAATGTATTACAATTAAACTGAATCTAAAATAAAAGGGTACAAATAAAATATGCACATTCCTTAAAAACTTAATAATTGCAGAGCAGCTACAGCGACGTCAGTGAACCAGGTATAAAAATAACAAATCCCCAAAATGTGAATTCCACGTTCGATTCTTATAAAAAGTTGGATAACAAAAGTTGGACTCTAACTCAAGTTTTGACGCATAGTTCAACACAATTTTTTCGTTAATACCGAGTTTCCGCATAGATGACGAGCTATTCTCCCCTACACGTATTACCGATAAGCGTCCCACAATACGATATAAAAATAGCTAATCCACATTACAATGTTATACGAGAGCGTTAGTCGTCAACCGTTGTGACATCAGAGACGAGAATAAAACTCAAGTATTTATATAAGGACGATAGGACGATCTAATCGACAAATTAAAGCATAGTCACCGAATTTTTTCTCGAACGACGATCATACCTTTGAACATTATTTTATTTTTTCCCTTAACTGTAATTCTCACTATTCCGCTAAAATAAGAACGACCTTTTCCCTCGAACGAAGTAGGTCACACGCGAAGACAGAATAGCGTCAAGAGTGAGCACGTGGATGATAAATATCGTTAAGCCTCGAAAGATCAGCGCTGCACTGATCGTTGGATTACATGTCACCCTTGTCTTATAGAGAGAAAAAAGGTCCTACGACTCTCCCCCGAGTCTCCAGTCTATGGAGAGACACGCACCGGTCTCTATGGAGTAATAAGCGATACGGGTACGGGGCGGGGTTTTTCTCTGGTCGCCGAGAGAAGCACAGCGCACACACACCTGTGGTCGTGACCTCGTCATCACCGACGTCGGAGAAACTGTCGCCATTAGCCTCCGAATAATGTACGTGCCACTTTGACGAGGAGACGGCGGCTCTCACCGCTTCCTTCAATTTCCTTCGGGCGTTAAATTTCTTAAGTTCCTCTATAGTTTCGCCTAGATGAACTCGGGCCGCACCCTTGTCGCGATCCTGGAAGATACAATGAAAAAGAAATTAGCGTCATGGAATTATATAATAAAAAAAACTTAATAATAATCTTATGACGAGCGATTTTCAGGGGCATTCAGTCGAAACTTTAGAAATTTCGGATAGCTAAAAAATATATATTTTATTCCGAATTGGATTTGTTACGTTGATGTGTAAATTAATGTCAATATTCCTATCAATTAACCATTTGAAGCACGGTGTATCATAGGTGCAGCACCTCTTTGACGTCAGAAAAAATGCATTAATAACCAAATGATGTATTTGAAACTTCATACTTGTAAAAAAATAAAAAATATTAATATGATGCTTCAAAGGCACGTGTATGTTCTATACGTGCCAAGGGTGCATGGACACATTTCTTTTTGGTCCTCAGAGAAATCAATCCCTCCCTCGATCAGCCCCAGCCCCGACGCGGAACATATGTATTATCAAAGTTAATAACGGGATTGATTACGTTTGGAGGGTTCGTTGAACCGGAACCACGCGAAGTGGCAATTGGAATTCGCGGAGGCAGGGGTTGGGCGCTGACCAGGGTCTGCCTCTCTATTCGTTGTGTAATTACACCCGAAAGATATAGTGAGAATTGGAAGATTCTAAGCTTGCTCTACACAGCAAAAAAACGTGTCCATTTAACAAACGGATTAAGGGAATCCGAAACCTCTTTTCCCTTTACGACCTCTAAAATAATGAAGATCCCTGAAAAAAGTCGATTGCAGTTTTGGTTACCGACCGAGCCCGCTCCGCGTCGGCTGCAGCCTCCGTATATCGCGCCCCTTTCCCGAATTCACGGATTACCCACGTAACCAACAAAAAAAATCGCGACGATAGCTTATCCTTGCGATAATCGTGCCCCCGAGGCCGAGATCCGAGTTGGCCTTTCTGATCGCATCGAGCTGAAAAGGTCGTCGAGATTATAACGGGGGCGAGTCTCGAGCGCGATAACGCCGCTGCAAGGTCCACACACTCTTCTTCTACCCTTATTTTCATTAAGCGAGCGAGAACGCGCGATGAGAGGCTTTGCCCCTCGGGGGAATCGATAACCCACTTGTACACGTGTACATCACATCGATACAGCCCCCACCCCCTCTCCCCATACCCCCCCCCCTCCCCTAGGTAAGAGAATGCTAACGTCAAGCAGAGAGGAGTGTATACGCTTTCTCGTCTATCTGGCACTCCATTCCGCTGTGCCGCCGCGTGTGTTCCTTAGTTCAGTAGCTAACTATCCAACCAGACCTCTCTCCCGCATTTTGCATCCCTTGCAAACTCCCAGCCGCCGCCCCCTCACGAATACAACGATAATACAACGACGTGCAACGCGATCGCGATGCAAGTTACTTTAACACGCAAACGCACATCGACGCGCGTTTGTTGCTCCTACACGGGGCAGCTGCCTTTTCTCTCGTATGATCGTTTGATACACGCTTACCGCCTCCCCTCGCCGCCCCCGCCTCTCGCCCATTCTCTCTCTCTGCTTAACCGACTACGCTGCCGATCCATATCACTCTCTTTCTTTCTCTAACGGACACGATCTAATAAACACATATGCGCACGGTCCGATGATTACATTACACGAGAACGCGATGGGCGATAAGCCCGTTTCATCGCTCGACGATCAGAGATCGTTGGCGAAAAGATAAATTGATAAAGCTTCGTTTTTGGCGAACGACGATTCTGACTCGATGGCCTTAAGGGGAGACGACAACGATTTTTTTACTTGGTAGAATTATTTTTTATGTTTCTCAGCTATTTGTTATTTTTTATGTTTCTCAGCTAAACGAGATTTTTAACAGATGGTCTATTTTGTATAGTCTCGAGCGGGTTTTTTTTTTTTTACGATCTTCTGACTCGATTGTCTTAAGGGAAGACGGTATCGATTTTTTTTACTAGATACAATTTTTTTTTCTATTTCTCAGCTACGGTCGATGAGCTTTTAAATTTTAGCAAACAAGATTTTTACCGGATCATTTATTTCGCATAGTCTCGAACGATTTTATTTTGTTATTTTTTTTCTGCCGGATACAAAAGTTCATGTGTTCATGTCTTTTCTGCAAATCGCAACTGAGTCTATGCGACTCTTCCCTGTGTAAGGAGCGAGTTTCGACGGACTCGCCCCTGTTACACTTACTCTGAGCCATTTGTGATTGAGAACCTCCTGAATAGTGATTCTGTGATTCGGCTCCGTAGTGAGCATCCTCTGGATGAGATCTTTCGCCGGCTCGCTTATGTTGTCCCAGTGGGTTGATTCCATCTGCGGAGATAGACAGTGTTAATATAAAAATATATACATATGTGTCTTTTTTTATTTTATATTTTTTTGATTCCCTCGACCACCAGCGACACCGGTGGCCAACGGATGATAACCCTCGGCAGCTCTTCCGCCGATGGGCGGAGAGCCTAGGAGGGTGGAACGCCAGCGGTTCTCATTTATTACCTGAACTCGGCCTCTGCATATCGCTTCGCGAAGACGTTCGCCGGATCCGACGAAGGGTAGGGTTCCGGTCAGGAGAGCGTGAAGCAGAACGCCCGCCGACCAAACGTCCCCCGGTTTTCCATACTGCCGACGCTGGATCACTTCCGGTGCCATGAAGTGCGGACAGCCGACCCTTCCTGCGATTCGTGGCGATGTCGAACGGGCACAAAAAAAATCATACATACATTATAAAATGAACTCTTTCTGTTTTGTTTTTTTTTTTAGATTAAAAAAATGTATATCAATGATTTTGATGAAGACCGATTTGGTCGTCGTCCAGTCGATTTCGCGATCGTGTATTTTAATACGTGTCAATGAAAATATCGAACGACGCTTAATTGCCAATTAAATCACGGAGATTTATTTGAATGTATTTTTTATATGAAGAAAAAAAAATGAAAATAAAAATAGAGATGCTAAAACGACTGGATCGACCAAATGGGTCAGCAGATTCGTATACGGTGATTAAAAGTGTTCGTGCTATAGTATGAATAATAATAAGCGTAAGGCATACGCGTGAACAGCGCTGTCTCAATATTCCGCAGATTATCACGGATATATTGCCGTATGTTAAATATAATATGATATATATCATATATATGTGCGAGTATATTAAACCGTCGTGTATGTGTCGACTGTTGCGGAGAATACTGAGACGACGTTTCGTCGTACAACATAATGTATATATATATATATACATTACCAATGTATATATATTATCCAACCTGCCGTTGGATATATATACGGCGAACAATCAATGTGCTAATTGGCTTATGCTGGCGGATCTACACACAAATGCAATAACGGGAGAGAGATAGAGACAGACCGAGTTGCATTGCGTGCTCGCGTGATTTATAGCAGCTTTTCATTTTTATTTCACCCATAAACTTTTTGACGACAATCATGACCAATCATTTTTTTTTTTAATACGCAGATAGGAAATATATTTTCAAAATTTGGTAAAAAAAATCGCGTTGAGTGAAACGTCGTTGTCGCTAATAATTAGGACGTTTCCGATTATCAATGCCGGTATTGAACTCTATCTCTCGTGTGCGTGCAAACGTTTTTTTTTCTCCCTAAAATCGCTTGTTTGCCGCAGCTCTCGGAAACGGGTGTTACAAGCGTAAATACACATTATAATACAGCAAGTTTGGCCGCGATGCTGGTCAGCGGCGCATTCAAAAGCGCGAGTGCTCGGGTGAGCGAGCTTAATGGAGAGCAATGACGATATGCGGGTTGCGGCGGCATTATAGCGGCGTCATAGGCATAATGATCAAGCACAGTACGCACAAGCTAAGCGTTGAACTCGATCAATTGATCTCGCGCGTTTGCCCGTATACGGTTGTACACAACGCACGGTATAGATCACATATATGAATATACATTATCGTAATTAGCGGGCTAATCACGGTTGCCGATGCATTGCAGCGTCGAACAAATTTCGTCTATGCAAAGCACCGACCGACGCTCGAATTCACCATCACGTCCTGCGATATTGGTTGCGAAAAAAAATGTTAACATTTATTATATATATTAATTATCTTAATAAATTCAATATAATTTTATAGTGAAGAAGAGGAGGAAGAATAAGGAGAGAAAAATATATTTAATAAAATCGTAAGCTCGTTCGATGCACCGAGTCAATGAGGTGGCAACGTCTCGAAAATGAAATTGTTTCTCGAGCAACACAGAGATAAGATACAATTAATATGCAATTAACGATTATTAAATGCAGGTTTTATAAAAGAGCAGACTGACAGACGCACAAAGACAGACGACTAGTCTACGAACTACGAACACAGAAGTGACAGAGGTTCAACGAGACGCAAGGCTCATTTAATAATCGTATACTGGCTATCGTCAATTATACACGATACGGCTCGGATCGTTAAGGGGTAAAAAGAAGATAGAAGAGCGGGTAGCTCGCCCGGATTGTCGGGGTCGAGTGAGTCTCTTTTTCACTCGGAGAAACGACGAAGAATCGATATTTTTGTCGTTCGGATGGATCTGGCTACGAGGATCTGGGATACTGTGCGACCGACGGGACGTAAAATTCGTAACTGAAGGTGCGGAATGGAAATCATTAACATTTTGACATTTGTGCAGTAAACCAAAAAATTATGAGACGAGAGAAATAATTCGTGAAAAAAATAATGGATTGTATCAACTAAGTATTAGTTCTCCCAATATCAATTGACAATAATAATAAATATTATTTTTAAAAATTAAATTGATAGTACTAACATTTACTTTAGTTTTCTCAACAGATAATATTTTTTTCTATTAGTTTGGTAACGATTGTAACAAAATTTTAAGTTTAATTATTTTACGGCGGCAGAGTCTTTGGCGTTGTGAGTATTTAAAATTCGTGACAGACGGAGCGAAATGGGAATCATTAAAATGTTCACGTTTGTGCAATTAAAAACAACAATACCAGTCGAGAAAAGTAATTTGTGAAAAAATTGGTTTTTCCAACTGAGTATTAGTTCTCTTAACATTAATTAACAATAGTAATAAATATTAGCATTTAAAAATAATTGATAGAATTAACAATTATTTTAGTTTTCCCAAGACAGCATTTTTTTCTTTGATTGGAAAAATTTGAAGATTCATTGTTTTACTGTGGCGGAGTATTTTTCGATATGAGGAGTGAAAAGAAATATTGGGACAGCAGGGTTTAAGATCACCTCAAACGTACATAATAACGTTTCGATCTCTATGTATACGAATAATCAACTATAACGACTGCACGCCGAATTTTTGGACGGACACCACTACTAAATATACGATATAGCGATGCTCGACGTAACCCTTTCGACGGGGCTGCGTCAACAAGTGACTCTCTACTGGGGGCGGAGCAGAAGGGCTCTTCAATCTATCGAACAACGATTTTAGACTCTCCAATTTTATTCCCATAATTATTGTCCGAATCGTTCGCAAGGAGGGCCTTCTAGCGATCATCGAACAAACTTGGTTCTGCGAAGAATTTCGATGAATTTAAGATTACCAGATAGTTTTATCATATGAACAGCACGTTACTCATTTTTTTAATAAGCACAAAAAAGGCTGCAGATAAAATGTTCACTTCGCTTCTTCATTATTTTTTATCTTTAGCAGGAGCTTCCTTTGCGAGGAAGCCAAAAATTCACCTCATCCTTGTAGAGAGTCTTTTGTATTCGATGAAAAAAGAAACGCGAAGCAATTTCGTTCACAGCCTTCCTACATAAAAAAAAATTACAACAGAGTGCAGAAATGTTTCTTTTTTCAACTACCGAGTTCATCCGTACAAGAGTTTTCATGGAGGAATCGTAAAATATTTTACAAACGTTACACGGTCGCGATATTGGAAAGTCATATTCGCGGTATGAAAAGGCAGGCTGATGCTGAAAGCATCGAAGCGAGCCCTTAAAAACGTGTTACCATACCGTTCCCAAGTACTACACCCCTTCTCATATAATACCAGTCTCCCCTTGCAAGAAAAAAAAAACGATAAAAAAAGAAAAACGATAGAGAGCCTCTTCTGCCCCGCCAAGGACTTATGCTCTCTGCTTCGCAATCGTATAATATATATACGTTGAAGATTAACAAGCGTTGGATATACCGAGCACGTTGTCCTCCGTGTCGCTCGCTAGCGAGTCCTCGGCGTCGGTGAGATCCTCGAAAGGGAAATTGCAGCTCGGGGACGACACTCCTATCGGATGGAAAAAAAGCGAAAGGATCGAGAATAACTTTGGATTTTCCAATGCTAAATTTCAATTTTTTTGTCTACTTTCCCTTGCTGTGTTTTTTTGGGCAATTCTATATAGATAGACGTAGAAATGAATCCGATGCCGATTTGAATAGACGAGGCATCTGTGTTCGTGTGTCTGTCAATATAACATTTGCGTGGCAGCAGCGATTTATCGTCGCAGTAAAAAAAAAAAGACGAAAAATCGTCTTCGCCCTCGAAGTTTCTCTCCGGAGCGTAATCAATTTTTCGTCCACCTCGGGGCGCTCCTATTAATACGGAATGAACGGCATCCTGTGTAAAGCATCGTCGACTATGTACAAGATCAAGTGTACACAGCGGCTGGTTTGCTCGTTTCGCCTATGGAACGAGAATTCCGTATTTTCGGTACATCCTGTTTACGTACTCGATCGATACGTAAATAATGCACGGGATTGAGGGGGCTCCCTCGCGTAAGCCCGTAAAGTTTCATCTGGTTACCGGATGCCGGAACCGAGGAAACGTAGAGCTGCGAGATAGAGACTCCCTCTCGTACGTAGTTCCACCCACGGGTTTGACCGCCTCGCGGCCCTGTGCACGAAATGTTGCGGATCTTGAATAAGAAATGAGCCTCATGGACGAAACAAACTGCTTTGACCTCCCCCCGCTGAAAGAGAAAACCCTCCGACAAGTCGAGCACAAGAAAAACTGGATGGAGTATAAAAATCGAGAGAGATTGATCGAGGCGATCGAATCCATCGGCGACGTTGTGGTCGCGAGCGGGCAACTTACATACACAATGTAATCGGAGTAATGGATTATCGAACACCCAGGGACGTATAACAGCAATGTAACATCGAAACATTAACACATATGAAATTGAAATTCAAGGGGGCGAAAAAACAGTGACATCTTGCTTACTTTTATTTAAGTTGTAAACAGTGTGATTTTTTAGGTTTTTTTTTATTTAAGGAGTTATTATAATAAGATTTCCATCGATAAAACGCATTTTGAGGGGGTCGATTTATCATCGAGACTGTTGAGTGCAATTTGAGAAAATTCCAAAAATTCCGAAAAAAACGTGGAGAACTGTGGTGAACCTTTGAAAAATCGGGAAAGGTGTCCTTTTTGAAAAAAATAAAAATGTGGCAAAGTGCATAATTTCCGAGTGACGAACAATGAGAACTCTCCGACGACCGGGAGCGCCATCTGGCGAGTGACCTCGTCGATAAAACTTTAACTGCTCGTAACAAGAGAATTATGCACTGTAAACTCAAGGTGAAGCGACAGCGTTCTGCGAGAGTAAATAGTTCCTTGTTATAACCGGTCTCCGGAGCTTTCTATCATTGCCAAAGTCCGCAGTACTTCCGTCGAATTGGGTGAAAACTAACGAGATAAAAATAGTGCTGGATCGGCGCTTCAGCTTTTCGTTTCACAAAGATACAGCATAGGAAAAAGAAAATAGATTCTAGAGAAATCTTGAATAAATCTTGGTATCCCTTGTAAATTTCTCCAAGATCTGTCGTATTGATGGTGTATTTTTATCAAACCGGAAATTGAAGCCATCTACGTCATTTTTTCGGCACATTTACATCTCTACCACTCACAACTCTACCAGAAAACATCTCTACCATATTGCAACTCTACCTTATTAGAACTCTACCAAAATCTCTACTGAAGAAAAAAACTCTACTGGAATAGAAATAAAACGCTCCCGGAATTGAAATAAAACTCTCCCGGAATTTTATTCCAATTCCGGTAGAGTTTTATTTCAATTCCAGGAGAGTTTTATTTCAATTCCGGTAGATTTTTTTTAAAGTTCTGGTAGAGTTTTTTTCTTCAGTGGTAGAGATTTTGGTAGAGTTCTAATACAGTAGAGTTGTAATATAGTAGAGATGTTTTCTGGTAGAGTTGTGAGTGGTAGAGATGTATATGTGTCATTTTTTCATCTCGTCTACGTTGACCTACTTTTCATTTTCGCAGAATTACCGTGAAAATGCAATATAAAAAAAACACGAATTTCCGGAGACGTAGAACTATCGCATCACCTTAATACGACCGCACTCCCTTTTATGTAGATTACGTAGGAAAAATAAGAAATTGCATTTTTCAGTGTTCGAAGATCAACGGCCCTCGCAATTTTGGGATGTGTACCTACATATCGATAAGTGAATAAATATCATATTAATCGTGACTATTAATATTCATCTATAGTGATTATGATCGAATGAAAATTGCGATAAACGCTTAAAGCAAGCAGGCAAGCGGTGGCAGCTCCTAAATTAATAATTATTTTATAATAATAATAATAGTAATAACAGGTGTATTGTAGGAGACATGGATCGAGCTTTAATTTGCTGTGACAATGAGAAACGATTGTGTCTCATATACGGAATTATGCATGTGTGTGTTTGTGTGTGTGTACGAAAAAGTAGATATATATAGTATGGTGTTGGCTTGGTGAGAGATAACACATGGGTCCTGCGGAATTGGTGATTAAACGTTTAGAGGTAAGGCTTACCCTCGCTGTCGGCCTTCAAGTAGAGCTGCCCCTTTGGGCTCAGACACTGCCGATACTCGGTCGCGTAACACTCTGTATTCATTCAAACCAAATTGCAGGTCATTAATCTGCAATATACGCTTTTTTGTTTTGTTTTTTTTTACGTCAAAAAAAGAACCCTATCGTGGGATCTGATCGTTTTATCGCAAAATTGATTTTAGGAAGGCACCAACGCTGAACTATAAGCTCAAAAAACCTCGCAAAGTGTCCAAAATAATATTTTTGTTTCAATTAAAATCTCAACGCACGACCTATGTCGGCATTGTTCTATGACCGTTAAACAACGGATGAAATCTTCGCAACAATTTTCCAATCATATACCTTTCAATATTCGGGACATTTTTTATCCCCACAGAAAAATCTTCAATTTTTATTATTCAAATTCTTTTCCATGAAAAATTGCGCAGCTTTATAGTAAAAAAAGTTTTTCGGTATATCATCACTTTTAATAGAAAAATATGTGAGCGGTAATTCGAAGGGAACGAGAAATTTTGCAATCGCACAGCTATAGTTTGTCTTTGTCGTTTCCTTATAATGGCAATTTTCATTTAATAAAAAAATTGCTTTTATCGCCGAGCTCACTTTATCTGTGTACAAACTCTTTTATTGCCGGTTGCCTGCTTGAACTCCCCTCCCGCCCACTCGTTACGAGACCGCGCAATAAATTTCCTCCCCTATCACTATTCCTATCTCTTTATTCTTTATCCTATCTTTTTAATTCTATAAACAGACAGCGTTGAGCCAAAAACATCGACGTTTGCGGCCGGTGCGCTGAACAACAAAAACCATCAGACCCATGTTGCCGGCAAATCTTTAATGCTCATACCGGGATACGCGTAATAATAATATGATTGAAGACTTTGCTCACGCTTCTTTATATTTATTGTTTATATTTATATTTTTCTTCAAATGTTTTATCGCATTGCTTTTTTTTTCTTATTTCTTGTTTTTTTTTTTTTACATTGAAGTACGCTCAAATCATTCAAGAGCCTTCGGAACTCTTAGCTATTCACGGGTCTCTCGCAACCATGGTAATAAATCACGAATTGAATAAGCCCGCTGGTGTTCCTTGTCATGTAAATTAATTTGCTCTAATGAGAATTTCGACAGATGAATCGCGAATGTAAAAAAGCCTCGTATCAGAAAACGCAGTACATTATTTATGCGGAATAAAGCTTTTGCATTCTCGCGCACACACACAACACCGAGAATTCGAAATATATTGATAAAAAATGTTATATAAATATTTATTTAAAAAAAAACGTCAATAAAAATATTACGGATCAGATTTTTTTCACGAAGCTTCCTCGACAGTATTTGATAATTAAACGGATGAAATTGAAAGCCGATAGAAATTAAGTGGAATGAAAGTTGGAAGGGCTGATATCCTACGAACTATAATAATAGTGGGGATAACGTTCGGAAATGTCGATCGGGGTCGAACGTGAAATTGCTGGTCGAGAATTTGCCGCATTCCCGGTGTGCCCGGGACTCGTTCCGGACTAAACTCAACTCGACAGTTTCCATTTCGACGATCCCTGTGATTCTGTCGATACTCGTGACGATATCGCAATTTCGCGTGATTTTAATTGTGTCCTCAAAAACGGTTCGGGTTCGACGGAAATTACATTTTTCATTTTTTTTTTCTTTTTTTTATCAGTCGAGCTCTCTATGACTGTTTCATTTCACCGTATGTATACCGTGTTTGCATTGGATTACATATTGGATCGTAGCCACTTGCTCCCGTCTTTACGTGCACCGTACTCTTTAACCAACTGTTTTCCATCACGCTCCATAAAAAAAATATCACTAATTAATAAATTTAATATTATTAATTTTTTCCCATATTGGATCACTAAAAAATTAAGTTACCGTCGATCGTTCTATAAAAAAGTAAAACGAATTCGACAATTTTCTTTGAACAAAAAAATTCAACCGTTCGGCACTGTTCTAATTTCCCTTTAAAGTGAGATACAAAGGGGATTAAAAACGTCAACGCTTTAAATTATTATGGATCGGGGTCACTTGCTCCCGTGTTTGCGCTCTTCATGCCTTACAATTTAACTGTATTTTCTTTTCATCACGCCTCAAAAAAAATATCACTAGTTAATAAATTTCTTATTATTAATTTTTTCTCTTATGGAAAACAAATGCGATCATTAAAATATTAAGCTATCCTCGATCGTACTTCACAAAAAAATGTGAAAAGAATTTGCCAATTTCCTTTGAATAAAAAAAAATCTACTGTTTCGCACCGTTCGAATTTTCCCTCAAAGTGAGATGTGAAGGAGATTAAAAACGTTAACTCTTTAATTTATAATGGACTTTTTTTATCGCTTGTCCGTGACCACGAGTAAATTACGAGGATGACCGAGCGCGAGCAAGCTTTTCTCTTTTCCGCGTCGCTTTCATTATGCGTTAGGCTGGGGGGGGGGGGAAGGGGAAGGGGGGTGTTCCGCGAGGACCGGGGCGTCGAGATTCAGTTTTCCATAGGCGCGTGGGACCGGCATAAGCATCAAGCACTGGGTAAACCTCGAGTTAATGAGCTTTGTCAACGCAGGTCTTCCACCGCGGCGACGAGCCTACGGCGGTAATATTCCTCGTTCCCTTAAGAAGAAACTCGTTCCCTCGGGTCGGTTCTGAATCATTTAAGACGCGAAAGCTCAGAGGCCACCGCCGCCGCGCGAGCTCCGAGCTGCACGCAGCTCCTCCGCACCTTCCTACTCTGTATACCAGCCTTACAAAAGATTCCCCTCCTGTTTGACAACGTTCGTTAACGTTGCAATCTTAAATAATAAAATCCCGACAACGCCCCCATCCAACCCGAGCTTCGAGACTTTTTCATTTTCTGGTACAGAAATATTTAGGGATATAATACCGACACCAGCAAAGGCGAGCGGGGCAAAACGGACCTGTATTTTTTCATGGCCCGAAAAGATTGGTTAAAAAATAGTTCGTTTTGCCCCGGCGCTCCGTTTCGCCCCGCTGTCGACTTTATACTCCCGAGATTCAGAATATAATAAATAATAATAAAACGTCGACACGGAACGAGACAGACAAAAATTATCACAATTATAATTCGTAACCGGAGGTTGACTTTTCAATGAACTCAATCGAGATTCAAGTTCCATTCAAACTCTCGCGTCTCAATCCTTCCCGAGGGCGCGCCGACTAATGAGAATTATATAAGTTTTTCTTCACGATGGGAGATTCGTTGAAAGAGTTTGTGAATCGAGGAAACTTATTTGTTTTGTACGCTGTCGTCCATTTACCAGGTCATCCGCTGATCGAACTTATTTCAGAATTAATTCGTGCGCGTAAATTGTTTGCTCGTAATTATTTCCGTTTAATATATCGTTATCGTTTCGATGAAAATTTAACGACCGAAAACTCGCTCAACCAAACTCTGACCGTTGAGCGTTTTAAATGTGGTCGAACTTTTTGAATATTAACGATGCGATATTTTGGGGACGGTGAAATATTTGTATCATAAATTTCACGCGTATATTCGTCGCTGTGAAATTCGACGGTGTTGAACGCGCATGTGTTCGACCGGATCGTGACCCCAAAGTTCTCGGCAACAGCTCGCGCATTTCAATCGGAAACCTACAGAGATACTAGATTTTCAACTTGGCGAGAAACATCGACGTCACGTATAGCCGAATTGGGGCTTTTCGGAGGCGCATTTTTTTCGACCTGCACTACGAAGAGGATACAACTATTCGACTATCGATCGTACGCGGTCAATTTCCGGCCATTGCTTCCTGCAATCAGCTCGAAAGCGCGTGTGCATTTTTTTTATTTATTTTTTACCAACTGTCTATGCGGATCCTTCACTCTAATTATTAATTAACCCAAACCAGCAATAATTTTCGCGTCGAGAAAAACAATTTTACTCAAACCCGCCGAGAACGGTTCGAAGAGAAGTAAAATAAGAAAAAAGGTTTGAATATGAATTTTTTAAAGTAAACGCACAAAAGAAAAATAAAACAAATGTTGAAAAAAATTAAACAGTTGAAAAAAATACCGCAATTACAGTTTACCTTCTGCCGCTCCGTAAAAAAAATGTATATGTTTTTACTTTTTTTCCTGTGTCACGAGCATGCCTCTTAAAAAATTACACGCGCGTACCCCGTAGCTATAAGCTCATGTCGACAGGCCGGGTCGTGGAGAGGAAATGGATAACTTTTCTTTTCCCTAGCCAGCAGGAATAAATACTGTGTTTCTCGTTGTTGTGTCCTCTGTGCACATTTTTTTATATATATGTATGAACACCTGCGTGTGTGTTACATATATATTGTACGGCCTACCACATAGAGAATACGCAAGCTCGATGCCCCAAGCAAATCCTCCGGAACATACGTACGCTCCTACGTCACCGCAAGCTCTCGCTCTCCTGCGAGTTACGAATACGGCAGAAAAAAAAAGAGTTGAAAAAAAACTAAAAAAAAGTGTACTACGCCAGATGCCGGGAGTCGGGGAATATGCGATTTTCCACGGTCGTTTCAATCATCCGAGGCCACAGACACGGAGTAAAGCCGCTCAGAGCCCGAATAGCTCGATGCGGAGCGATGATCGTGGAAGCGACCGTTCATAGGTCGCCGGGCCAATAATTCCCGTCTTTTTTTTCTATCCTCCCTACCAATCCCCGATTCTTATTTCTACCCTCGTTCCTCGATCGCAGCTCAGTGGTCTTCATCCAATTTTTTTTATTCTTTTTATCGTTTCCCGAACCGTACAATATGCAAATTGCGCGATTTAATTTATTCGGAGTGTAACGCAAGTACGATCGATGTGATAAAAAAATTTGACGAAAAATTTCGCCTGTGTGTTTCATGTAATAATGACGAGTATTCGAGAATGGTTTTATCGATGCTTAATTTGTGTGAACATTTATTAAGGAGAAAAACGCGTTTCTACCTGGCTCTACGCGACTGATATCGATTGTGGTTTTAGCTCTTTATATATCTGCACCAGTCGGACCGGTGGTTACAAAATTACGTTATGTAATACGAGGGGAAGAGACGAGATACGTACCAACTCCATTTGCCTGAGAAGAAGGAAGTTGAACGGCTACACCGAAGCCGCGAAGCTTCACCGGCGCGGAATTCTCCTTTCCGGCGAGTAGTGCGCACTGCGGCTTGAGATCCCGGTGTATTATGTCGTTCTCGTGACAGTAGCGGAGAGCTTCCAGGATCTGTCTCATGTAATGGCTGTGGGGAGAGAAGAAACATTCATGAGTTCTTTTTTCGCAACAAATTTATGTCGGTACATCGCCGAGATGCTGGGGGAACTTATTTCGCACACGTCAAACATGTGTTCGTAAGAGTAGGGTCATACAGACGGTACACAGTAAAAAAGAAATATTTTACATATAACAAACATTTCTTGGTCCGAATAATATCACTTTCAAAAAATATCATCGCACTCTAGCTCTTATAATTTTTTTTTTAGATATTTGCCAAAAAAAATTGAACATAAATAAATGATTGTGGACGTGGTACCTATTGAGTTCGACAAATTAAATCAAAATTTAATAAAAAATATTTTATATTTTATATTTTTGAATACATCAGTCGCAGTGCTTAAATAAAAAATAACGAACTTTTTTAAACGTCATTTTTTTAAGCAAAAATGTATAATCATGAGCGCCAAAATCGTCGGAGACGCAACTACATTTCATGTCCTTCTTATTTTACATGATAGTTAAATCACCATTTTTTAAAGTTTTATAATTTGTATTCATCAGTCAACGAATCGTACTATTAATTTTAAAGCGACGACATTTACAAAAATGTACTGTGTAAACGATGTAAAGATGTAAAATGTAAAATGGCCACGAATATGCAAACCTGAATTAACATGTTACATTTCTGCGTTCACACGGAAGCTCTTCGACGAAGAAAAAAAACCCAGCGAAGCCGCCAAAAAACCCGGGTAATATAGCGTGCGGATTTGCCACAAAAAGAATCGCCATTTTATGACGAATTTTGGTGGGTTAACTTCGAAGTTGGCGAGCTGGGAGTCGAAAGAGGAATATGTGAAAGAGCAATACGTATGAGTACATTATATGGTAGAAGCTCGTTTAAATAACTCGATAAATCATTGGGTAATCCTTGCGGATCCTGAGAGGCTCGTCCGAGCTTAGTTTCTGGCCAAAAGGAAGCTCCTCACATAGAGGGCATCTGTCTTTGCCAGGATAGCCGTGGCGTCGGAGCACCCCTCGGGGGTTCAAACTACCCTCACCGTCATTCCCGTCGGTCCGGTAACAACCTTCGCCAAACCTCGTTTTCCCTCGTCCACTGAGAATGCCCCGTGTAACGTCGTTCCATACTATTTCTCTATTTTCTCGAGAGGCAGAGACCGGATGGGGGTGCTGACTGTGGCAAACGAGAGTCCACTGTGTTCGTCAGACCAGGTCGTCTGAGTTTACAATTCTTAGTCCAGACGGGCCGTCTTTATACGTCTATAAACTTCGATTGCATTTCCTCTCCGAGAAGTACACTGTGCACCGGAATGCAAGACGTCCGAGTGAGAAAATCGTTTACACGGATCGCACGAGAATCACGTAGAAGCCACGTCACGCTCACGGTAGCAAAGCAAATTTGTTTCTGCGAATGATCACAGTTAAAGGCACGAGCAAACTCTAATGCCGAATCACGATAATGGGATTTTCGGAACTGGTTAGAGAGTCGAAGGGTTTTTCGAAAAACGAACTAAAAGCGTGAGAGAGTATTCGATATGGAAATTTCGGGCAAACACATTTTCGGATATTTGCGGGTATATGGAAATGCAGAGATGGAAATGGTTACGGAGTTTAAACTTCGCCCATACAGTGCGAGTGTGGTGAATGAATCTCGGGATGGGCCGTATCCACTACTGGTACCCTGTATATATAAGAGAATAAAATCTGTTCTCTCCTGTTGAATTTTCATACCGGCAGTAAAATTTTGTTTTATCCGCTTCGAAAGTATGGATTGCGGCGATAATACTCAAAACTCGAAAACCCGTGAATTTACGACGAAGCGAATCCTCAAAACGAAGAATTATTATTGTAGACCATATAATAATTTCCATTTCCGGCAATAGATTTTTTTTATATAAAAAGTTTTTCGAATAAAAAATTACTATGATCGACAAGAAATACTTTCATTGTCATTTCACAGTACAAAAGAGATAAATAAGCCTAGCCCATCTCGCTACGAACTCGATGGGTAAATTCACTGTAATGCTTCCCAAGATGTACAGAGATGCTTTTCCGTTACCGCGAGTGAAAAGTTTTTCCAGACGTTGCAGCTGGGTCCGTATTTACAACGCCGCATAGTTATTCCCTGTTTGCGGCAAAAGTGTAAGCGGCGAAACGGAACGAGGCAAAGAGGGATGGAGAGTGAACCGAACGAATGAATTCACCACGAGAAAAGCCAATGGTACGGCTGAATGAAAAGTAACGGAGAAGGAGGGTTTTTCGCTGCTGCAGCAGAAGCATCAGCAGCAGTGACCGCGTGAGTCGGAGGCTGGGGTGCAAAGCTCGGTAAGGTCGGTGGCCGATAGTTTCTTATTGCTCGGAAACTTCGGACAGTATCTGACACAGGAAATGCCCGGGAAGGTTCATAGCTCATAGCTCACTCGGCAAATACACTGTACAACTTCGACCATCGATCCTGAAAAGAAATAATAATAAAAAATTTATATCTCCAATATAATCGTGTCTAGCATTGCATAATTTATCGACCAAGAGGGACTAAATAACGCGAGTCGATATAAAAAATTTGATAACTTAAAATCAATAGTGAGGTAATAAAATATTGATAGAGTGTGCCGCTCGTACAGAGAAAAAAAAAAATAATAAAGAACAACATAGTTCCTTTATTTAAAACATTGACTACTACTATTACTACTACTACTACTATTACTATTGATAAAAAGAAAAAAATCAAAGCACTCGGGATTCGATCCGCGTATACTGAGTGTGGTACACCGGTTAGTCAAGAGTTATACACCGCTGCTTTATCGACTACGAGGAACTAAATAACATGGCTCGATATAAATATTTAAAAACTTAAAACCATTTGTGAGATTTAAAAAAATATTGATAGTGTGTACCGCTCGTACAGGCAAAAAAATGGTAAAGAAGAACATAGTTCCGTTATCTAAAAAATTCGTTAATGTTGATAAAAACAAAAAAAATCAAAATACTCGAGATTCGATCGGCGTGTAGCTGTGTATAGTACAGCGTTTACACAAGAGTTATACGCCGCTGCCGGTGTTCTGTAATCGACGCTGATAAGCGACGAACACTTTGTCGAACACTGTACATCGCTCAATTTAATTGTTTTTACATCCGAGCGGCCGCGACCACTCGCGAGCGGTTTTTTTAATAGGCCGAATTTATCTCAATGAGTGGTTTCGTTTTACAAAAAGCGGTTCGCTGCACTCTGTGGGCGGCCGCAAGAGGGAGCGGTACCATGTTTTATCGTTTTTACTAAATTTTCTGTGATACAGCTCGATTTTTATCTCGTTGAAACACGATTTATCGCTTGGCCGATTGAGATTAATCAAATGCGAAATCGTACTTTGTATGCGAAGCGAATACCATCGATTAAATAACTGTCGCAAACAAGAATAAGTCGATATTTACAATTACAAAAAAAATCTTTATCTCACCTGGCAACTGCCTCGCTGTAGACGAATCCCGCCGTCGCGCGTCTTACAACTTCGAAGCACAGGTCCGAACCATCCATGCTGAAATTTAAAAAAACGTCACGTTAATCCTCTCATCTACTGTCCATTTTTCCCGCGGTCGGTCATTCGCGAATTTCATCATTGACTGTGTCCGTGCCCAGTGCCATGGAGGATTCCTGCTACAAAGTGGTTCACCTTTTCCGATACCGGATCTCTCGATATTGATATACAATATCAATGTAAAATACTAGTGCGATAATAATTTTTCTGACGACTGTGAGTTTGCAGCACGCGCCTTAGGCGAGTGTTGCAATCACACGAGTTAATAAAAAGTTTTTCCTAACACATGCCCGTAAAAACCCGCTTTCCGTTCCTGTGAAGTATGCGTAGAACTTTCCTTTTTGCGCACACTTCCTAAAAACGAAAAGCGTGATTTTCGTGAATGTGTTAGGAAAAATTATGTGAATGGCATGGGCGTCGAAGAGAGTCCTGACTCTTGTGAATGCCGTATCGTACTAAATTTTACTTCACAAAGTGTGAAAATGGATTTTTTACGCCCACCAAACGTGCGGAAAACTGTCATTTTCGCACCGAGTGAAGTAATAGTAATTTTCGGACGACTGTCGTACCAAATTTTACTTCACAGGGTATGAAAATGCGGGGTTGCGCACGGGAAGCGTGCGTAAAATAGCAATTTTCGCACCGAGTGTAATAAAATACTTTTATAAAGAGACGCGTCTCTTGATGAAGAGACGCGTCTCTTGATGAAGAGACGCCAGCGTCTCGACGCCAAGTGCTTTACCAAGTGATTATCATTCAATATACCGGAAGTAGAATCAACGATTCCACTTCCGGTGGAATCGATGTTATTTGAAAACGAAGCATCGGTTCGGAATTTTGAAGACACTTTCATGATGTAATTCGGACACAATACTCACTACTCGAACACCATGTAGAGCATGCCCTCGGAGCTGTAGGTCTCCAGGAGTTCGACTATGTGGGGATGTTTGAGCATGTGACATATCGTCGCTTCGCGTTTCAAATCTGCAACAGAGAGTGCGGTGTCTCGCCGGTGTCGCGACAACACCGGCGAAACGTTTTGATAAAATGAGAAATGCATGAAAATAATAAAAAAAAAATTCGGATTGTATCAAAGCGTGCAAGAGAGCGGATGAATTTTATCCGCGGGATAAAATTCATCGCTCGTTTTACCCGAGCACACTCGTTCGAGAGTCCCCCGGCTATGTGGCGGCGAATCGTTTACGCCTACCGGCAATCCCGATAAAGAGAGAAACGGCGACGATAATTTTTTTTCTTTTTTTTCATTAAAGCGAAACCACCGACGAGCTACTGCGACTGTACTGATGTATGTACAATGTGGAGGCGTCGACGGGAACAAGCGGTTGCGGTTCGATCGAATTAAAAACGCCTGAGGGTCCCCGTCGCTGAGAATTTATGTGTAGTTGTTATGTTTATTTCAATCTTTTATTTATTTTTTTAATCGATTACTTCTGCGTGTAAATAATTCGCAAAGGCTCGTAAATTGAATTCGCAATCACAGGAAAAGCGGTGGGCAAGGTTATTTAATTAAAAGACCACGAATGGACTTTGGCGGGCCGGTTTTCAGTTTTTGGAGCCCGGCTCGTGCACTTTTTTCTGCATCGACGTGAGCCACGACCAACGCGTTGCTTACACTCTGTCGTATCGATTTCATTACAAACACGGTGAAAGATGTTCATTTTTAGTCAAACATTGCAGGGATTAATTAACCGGCACGATTCTCAGCTTTCGGAGCGGCTCGCGGATAAAAGGTTTGAACGTGAAAATAAAATTCAATTAATTAACGAGTTCAACGAGTTGAGCAAAGAAAAATAGTTTCTCGGAAAAGTACGGAAAATAACATGTTTTCTTTCTCTCGGTGTGCAAATATACTGCATATTGTCACCCGGCGTTAGATTACGGGAGCGAAACTGAGCCGGAGTTTATACGCGAAGGTGAGTTGCGCTCCTTGAATTTCACGGAGCCAGAAGCCAGCCAACAACGACAAAGAGAAGAGAAGAACGACGACGAGTAACGTCGTTGACCTCGTTACCCATCCGACACCTGACGTACTACTTCGAAATGTTGCCCGGAGGTCCTACTACAAGACGGCGAGAGTCGCTGAAGATTTTCCAGGGTAGGCACCCTCGAGGCTCGCTTTCAATCCCGCTGTTGTCCTACTGGAGTGACGAACGAGCCTCGCTGGTATACTACGCAACCCCGAGGACCTAACAAATTCGAGTTTGTTTCACCGATATATATATATATATATATATATATAATTCATCGCGCAACGGTGGATGCGAATTAAAAATGTATTTATTATTCGACAAACGGCGATAGTTCATTTTCAATTCCGAAACTTCGGCAACCAACGACCCGTCGATACGCCCGACAAAACAATTTTGAAAGCGGGTAGAAAAAAAAGAAATTGTTTCGTTTCATCAAAGTTCAACCGATGTGCGTCCTCATAATAATTTATTTTCCAACTGTAGAAAATCAAAATAAAAAAAAAACTGTCCGTCGTTCCGTCGTTCGCATATACAACTAACTTTTCGTAAATTTACTATGGTCAATTATTTTTCCTGTCGAGGATACTTGTCAAAAATATAACAACTTTTTTCGCCTTTGATTTAATTAATTTTTTGTTCTTCACGAATCCATCGATCGCATATAAAACTAACTTTTCGTAAATTTACTAGTCAATTATTTTTCCTATCGAGGATATTTTAGTTGTCAAAAATATAACTCATAATTTTTGTAAACTTTGATTTAATTAATTTTTTGTTCTTCACGAATCCATCGATTATTTTAGAACCGATTGGTGTCGCTGCTTTCGTGGACTTGTAAATTAGTGTAATTACGGGAAGAGCAGCGAAACGGGCGATGCCGGATGGCCGTGCTCGCGATCGCGAATGGTCGATCGGCGTGGAGGAGGATAATTTACGGTTTGCAGGTAGAAGGTTCGAGGGTATTGTCTTCGATACGGCAAATTATCCGGGCAAGTAGGTGTTGCCCGACGTCGAGCGGTGTTCGCGACGGGGAAGTGTGAGTGAATCAGGGAATAACGGAGTCGCCTAAAAATTTTCGAATCGACAATGGGCTCGGTGTTCCATTCAATGTTCACAATAGGCCGAGGGGGGCGTCGCGATTCCCGGAGTCTACCGCATATATTCTGGCGCGCAGCGCCGGGTACACAAGCCCGGTGTAGATTTTCTCGTGATGTAGTACAACGGCAAGTCGGCCGTCAGAGATCGAGCTGGGCGAAGGGAGGTACGCGGTTCCTTTCGAAAAGGGTTCTCAAACGGAGCGAAAATTAATGGCGTCGCGCGGTGAGCTTTTTCCACCGTGTAAAATACCCACCGGCTGTGCTGAGTCCCGGACTCGAGGTAAACTTTGCTACGTCGACGATTTTTACGGCAAACGTCTGGCCGGTCTGTCGGTGAATGCATTTTCGTACCACGCTGAATGGTCCCCTGAAACACAATAAGGAACCAAGGTTTATATTCGTTTCGGTATAGAATAATTAAAAAAACATATTAAAAAAAATTAACGAGCTTCAACTATGATTCGTTGGGAGAGAAAAACAAAGTTTTGACAATGGACTAAAAATAATAATACGCTCGTAACATAAATTGAAAAAAATACAAATGAAAAAAAGAGTTGAATTATTGAAGAGGGACAATAACGATCGTCGAGCAAATATTATTATTTTCCACTATCGTAATAATACTGACTAATAATATTGATAATGATAATTAACTATTGTTATTTCATTGTAACGATAAATTTGAAGAAAACAATTTTTAGAATTTGAGAGAACGAATGATTCAAATAAAAATAGTGAAAATAACGACAATAACAAGATGATTGAAAGATGACCCGGCAGTCGTCGCCGGATTACGCCTAATGGACGTTCCGAAATGACGGGGACTAACGTTGTTAATTCGATTTCGGTGTAAAATCGAATTGGATCATAACTCCGCGGGAGTGGTTGAAGTTACGATCGGGTTCACCACCGGTTGTATCGGAAACTCCCGAAGACCCGTCCGAGTAAATTTATCGCCTCTCAATCTTAATCTCAATCCACCGAGGGTTCTGCGTGCCTCCCGGGCGGTCGAGTAATAGCGGGAATATTCGCAGCTAATGGACCGCTTCCCAACTTCGGACTCGCTCGGGAGCTCGTCCAGCATCGTCGATAACACGGATTATTCTATTTCAATTTTGCGGCGCGCGTTATCCGCCGCGGCGCGACTGCAGCCTCGCGCGAGCGATATCCGGTTTTACGAGACGGCAACCGGAGTGTCAAGTGCTTCGCTGCCTCGTTTCCTCGCATGATCCGATCCCGAGCTTTCCTGCGAGAGAGCAACAGCAGCAGCAGCAGCGAAGCAGCAACAAGTGAATTGTTGCTGCTTCGCGAAAGAAGAGCGTGCGTGCGTGTGTGTTCCGGGATAGTTTCAGCAAACGACGGGGCACACCCTCTGTCGCTGGACCCCAGTCATTTATCCGTCGTAGATTTGAGCAACTCGAGCGAGAAAAAACAAAAGGAAAAGAAAAACGCCCCGCCAAGTCACGTGGAATTCCAGCTTTAAGCCCGCACTTATGGCCGGATTTTTCCGAGGTAGTTCATCCGGAATATGAAATGCTCGCTTGTTTGGAAAGACTGTGAATTGAAGACGTCGATGAATGACGAGTCACACAGTTTCCCCGAGGGGAGCTCTACTTTGCAGCGGGTAATGGTGAGAAACAATTACCTATTTTTGTCCATCACTTTGAAGCCGTTTTAGGGTCGAAGCAATGACGTTCAAAATTTTAGATGATACAATTTAATTGATTTAATTGATTTAGTTGATAAAATTTGAGTTCTCGAAATAGTAGATTTTTAACGGTTAGATTAGTTTATGACAGACACATAAAAATTATATTTTTTAATATCTTTAATTAATAAAATTTCATATAGCATCGAGGCGATTGCGAAAAGGTGTTTTTTTTTCTATAAGCTCGATCGTGCCTAAAAACTCGTAACGGGCCGTACCATATTATTTTAGAATCTTCTATTTTAGAATCCCAGAATAAACGTACGTCCCAAACTGACATTAATTCAATTCAAGACGGCAAATAATTCGTAAAATACACTTTTAGCATAATTCGCTGTCCCGCATTCATCCTTGTGATATAAGCATCAATAGTGTAAATTTATCTCTCTGTTGCCAATAGTAATGGCAAAGTAAATATAAATATTTACAGCTCCACCGAGGCATACCAAACAAGATATATTGGAAATAAAATTAACTCCGGGGCAAAACGGACCATCTTTAAAACTCTCATCTCAAATGGAGGGCACTGATCCGTTTTGCCCCGGCGTTCTCTACATTACTGATTGACGTACCAAAAGACGCGGATGCGGCTACAACAGACTGATACCGACGTCAAAGTAAATATATATATATATATATATATATATATATATATATATACATATATATTACGTCCCCGCGAAGTCGTCACGACGAGGTGTAATTTACGTTCGAGCCCCGTTGGCAAATAGTGTTCTCTCTCGAGTGCGTCATAAATATTCCATCAGGTCTCTGCCACGCTCCAAAGGGAATTGCGCGCAGCCTCTCTCGGGTGCCCGTCGAAGAGTATCCGTAATCCACGAGTACTATGGGCACACGTTCACTCTACTAGTCAGCTACCACTACCACAGCATCAACAGACCACAAGACTTTACACGTATATACACACATCTTTGGTCTGGAGCCAGAAGGGCGTATGAGGGTTGCTTCTGCACACACTATACGCCCTTTTCACTTCGGACCATCGATATACATGTATATATATATGCATATATATATCACGTCTCATCCTCCGGGTATTACGTCGGGGCACCTACTCGTTCTCTTCTTCTCGTCGTTTTCGCGCCGGTATATTAAAAGCATACATATCCCTTGAATAGAAACCTCAACCCCTCACGGTTTCGCGATGTTCTTATATACTCGGGTCGTGCAATGTCTTTCTTTTTTCTTTTTTTTTATACTCGGTAAATACGCGTAGATCGCGGGCGTGCCGAGGTACGAGAGTGCAGAAGCTGCAGCTCTGATATCACTGTAATTCGTCGGACGGCAAGCTTTCTGAGGAAAAAAATAAATAAAAAAAATCATCGAATGAAAAAATTCAATGAGCTGCATTGAATGAAATGCAATCCGTGACTGAGAAACTCGTGTGCAAACGGAGGATTTACAGAGACGAGGGAGACGACGGAAACGGATGAGCCAGTTTCTCCCAGGTCTGTTAATAAAGAAAGAGGAAAACGCGTCGCACCGTCACATCGGGTATAGAAAAATCGCTTCGGGACTTTCAGAAATTGGATCGAGATCAGCAGATGCGGGACTCTTGGGGAATGAAAATTTTCAAAGAATCCTGACGTCCTGCTGGAATAGAGTCATGCCAGCCTTGACAGCGATAAAGCGCCAGCGAACCTTCCTCTGACAGGACGCAATTAATTCGCAAAATAATTAAAACTGTCTCGTACGTCTTTCGGATTGGCGTTTTTTGTTGTTTTTTTTTTCCTATTCCGTCCCGGACACGATCGATTCGTTTAATCGCCGGCGGTATCGTCCCTTGTTCATGGACGGCATTTAAACCTTTCATCGCCGAGATAACACGTAGCGTGTGTTTGTGAACCGGGTCACTCGTCGGCCGTAGCTATATCCACCTATAGAACCGACCTATCTCTACCTTCCGTCATACTCGAAACCTCAAATCCAACCGAAATTGGTAGCCTCGCGATCCGCGGTCCGTATATCCCTCTCGCACACGTGCGAACTCCCACAATCGGTGGAATCCGCGAAGACCTGACAGATGTACTTGCGCCAGTGTGTGTGCGCGCGCGCGTTCGCCCGTCCGTGTGTCTGTTCTCCCGGAGAATCCACGTAATATTCGAGGGATGCGCCGGGGCTCGCCCGTCCGGCCTGGCACACCAGAAATCGGAGGGTATTAACGCGCCCCGTCTCTGTGGAACCGGCCCCCGTTGTTCCTCCGCTATTGGACATCCGCAGACACGGACTAACGACTGCGAAGTGCATATCGCCGGGCGGACACCGAGAGACAGAGACTAAACAAAAAAAAAGTTCAAAAAACGTGGAAGAGAGAAATTTACCACTATGGAATGGGGAATTGAACTCGGTAAATGGGATTGTTAGCGTTGAGGCCAGAAATAAATAACGCTCACCGGGCCACGTTGCTTTCGGCATTTGGAGTGAAATACCGTCGACTAGCCATTCACGCGAGACCACGTACGAACCCCTTTTACGAATGTTTCGTCAGGCTGTTATCATCGCGTATTTCTTCGTTACGGAGATATCTTTGCTGTCCGTCTGTCGATAATTGCTGAGCGGTCACGTTCCGAATGAGTTGTTGCGGAAGCTTTGGTTCTATATTTTTATTTCTCGTTTGTTTTTTTTTTTTTTTTTTTATTAAGAACAATTTAATCCGCAAGCCACATAGCCAAGAAGAAGATTAATCAGGTTGGCTAATGTTCGATCTGGAGCGGACGAGGCTCGAAAGGAGATGAGTCCAGTGGACTCGCGACGTTTGGCTTCCGGAGCCCCTCATTGCTGTACCGATGACCGCATCGGCGTGCCACTTTCACGGAAATCTTGGCCACATCCTGCCGTATCGATTTCACTACAGACAAGCTGAGATATATTCACGGCGAGGCAAAATATTCATTGTAGGTGAAGCGGCAGGACGACGGAGAGAGAGATGCAAAAATATCTGCGGTCTTCCAAACCGAGGTTTTTTCTTCTAACTTTCCTTCCTTTTTTTTTTTGCGCAAGCTTCCTCGACGAGTTATTTAAATTCGTGTAATCAACCCTTTATAAGTCACACCTCTAGCCACACTCTTAGGCCCTACCGTAGGAACGCGTTGCCGTTAGTCGCGTTTCGGTACGGTTTCGAGCGTTGTGACTTATAAAGGGTTAAACACATCTCGGTCCGAGTCCATGAATACGGAGAAGGCACTTTTTTTCCTTGTTTAATTTTCATTTTTTTCCGTACCGAACCCTAACGTCGGCAGTCTTTTTTGTTGAACGCTGAATGAAGCAGTGCGTGAACAACCCTCGCGTGGTTTTCTGTTCCGTAACTCTTCGTCCACTATCTTCCAAGTCTTTTCCAGACGTTGCTGGTTACTTTGTACAGAAATACGAACAGTCCCTGTAGGTTTGTCTACCACCCCCTGATCCTCGGTTTTTTTTTTTTTTTTTTATAATCATCTGACTGTTCGCTGGTGGAATAATAGTGGCGAACCAACGCAGCCCTTCCACCGGGTTGCAGTGAGCTTTTGATGTTCGCTTCGGCGCGTGCCGCAGACTGTCTGGAAAGCTCGATTCGGCCATCAAAGCGAAAGCTCCCTATATACTTTGCATATTTCTCCTTCTCCATCTTTTTCACTCGAACTCATTTGTGCGCATCTCTTGCTCATTTTCTGTCTGCACTTCACCTCGGACGGTTTTCCTTTTTTTCTTTCTTTTTAATTCACTCCAGCTTCTTCACCGCTTCCTTGATGAACTCGGGAAATCTTTGGGGAGCTTAGTTCTTCGTGCACACTTTCGAGAAGCGAGCATATTACACTGAGAGAAGGATCTCCGAAAAGCTATCAAGTCGTATGGTAAATTTCGAGCAGCCAATCGTTAAAAAATCGATGTTAAATTCAACATAATTCCATTACTTTGGTGTTGAAAGGAGTGTTCAAATATGGTGTAAAACATGCGGTGTAAAAGAAGTGGTGGTTACAGAGCGTGCATTCTAACACTGTAACGGTGTACAGTAACACCGAACCTTACTCGCAAGTGAGTAAAAAGTATTTAAACGCTTGAAGTAGATGTAAAAGGTTTAATATAGTAAATCGCAACTAATAATTGTCCAACAATAAATGGAAAAAAGAATATTGATGAAAAAAGTCTACGATCACGAATGTCTATGGTGGCTGAAGTTATGTCTGTTTTTACCAGACTTGATGGTTGTTTCTATCAGAGCCTTCTGGTGTAGATTCTACATATGTAATCTATATGATGCATACAGATAGTGTGAGAAAAATTTGATCCAAGCCCGATATCGATAAGAGTTTTTAATTATTTTGTTACAAATCAACTTGATCTCGTTTGCACGGATTTCGATAATTAGTGCGTGTATTCGATCTGTTACGAAGGTGTCGGGAGGTGGGCGACCGGTGGAAGTCGTTCGAATCGGGCTACCAACAAATGGTCGGGAATTAATAATTTGCCTCGAGGCGACGCCCGGTGCGCGCATTATTAAAAACTTCCTGCAGTTGTTTGAGTCATATAAACAAAAAAATATTAATTTGCAACTTTTTTAATTTCCCGTTGGACATGAATTTTGTAAAGAAAAATCGCCACCAACGAAGGGAAGTTAATCACTAGACGCCGTAATTTTTTTTCTTCTTTCAAAGCACGATTTTCCGACGAGTATCGGAGGATTGTGAGAAAAAAAGTTAATTGCGAACAAATTATTAATAAATTCTATCTATCTGCTTCGGAGATCGGCAATTCACGTAACTTCGGCTAAAATAAATTGCGGCAACCCTGAACTGATAAATGAAGTATCGAACGCGAGAGGTATCGAATCGCAAAATCTTGTTAGCCTATCAGCAAGTTTTTTTTTCTTCAGATAACATAACAGTACAACCAGGTGTGATTATTTCCTGACCGCTTTACGTACCGACGAAAAGCGGCAGTGCACGTAAGCGTTGTGTTTCAATGACCCCATTTAGTCACTATCTTTTGCGTTAGCTATAAAACGAAAGGGAATCACACGAACGTGCCTACTACGGTTCGATCCACCGGCGGACTTGAGGGGACAATGAACGTCTCTACAGTCATCGTTCTCGCGCTGGTCAGCCTCGCGGCCGTCGTCGAGGCCGCAGTCATTCGAGGCAAGTGTACTCCAGTCCATTTTTTTTATTTATCATTCATTGAAGAAAAATGTCGATCTCTTGAGAAATTAAAAATAAAATGTGATAACGATCTGAGACTTTGGCAGGAACGTTACTAGATCCAAAAAACATTGTATTTAGTAGTTAACTCTAATAAACTTTTCTCCAATAGAGCAGAATATTAGAAAAATCTTTTAGATAAAAATCATATTTGCGTATGAATGCATTGATGGTTTTTCTGCAATTCACTGTGAACTCCATAGAGGATGTTTGCGCAGTGATCGAAAAGAAAATTGTATTCAATTAGTTATCTCTAATAAACTTTTCTTCAATATAGCTGTCAGTTTGAAGAAATATATTTTAGAAAAAAAAAACCATATCAAAGATGCATTATTTATTTGTATTAATTTTTTTCCTGCAATTCACTTTGAACTCCATAGAGGATGGTTGCGCCGTGTCGATGGACTATTCGAGCGGAGACGTTAAGGAGCCACAGCCGTTGATTCTGGTCAAAGAGAAGAACCGCACGGATTTTCTTCATCCGATCGACGACGGTCGAGTTCTGAGGCTGAAGACCGGTCGAACGGTACGCCTCGCGTGCCCCGGCAAAGGAAACTACATCGCCGGTATAAATGCCTCCAGGAATCTCAACGAGATCGATGCGGAGTGTCTCAGCGGCAAGATTTTCATCGCCGACTCGAATCGCTTTAATTTCACGAGTATCTCGTGCAGGTATCTTCCGAAGCACGAGGCTCGTCGTACGAAGAAGCCTTGCAACGGAAACGACACTCAAGTGGAAATCGGTTTCTCTCTGAAGGACTCGTTCCTACGAACGATCGAGATCTGCCGAAACGATCGGACGATGATGACCGCTTGGTCGAGGTTCCGGCTGACGAGCAAGATCTCCGGTCACCAGTCCGGCTATCCGAGACCGAGATTCTGGCAGTCCGGTAATTTCTACAAGAATTACGACATCCAACGCCAGTACAAGTCGGCGACTCAAATGAGGACCATCGAGAAACTCGTCGGTTCTCCGGAACTCGTGAAAAAGTACATCAGGCCGGAAATGGGTTTCTTCATGGCACGTGGACACTTGACGGCTAAAAGTGACTTCGTCTACGGCTCCGCTCAGATGTCGACGTTTTGGTATCTGAACGCGGCGCCCCAGTGGCAAACCTTCAACGCCGGCAACTGGAACAGCTTGGAAGGAAACGTCAGGAGTTACGCCGCCAACAGGACTTCGGACATCGAGGTTTACACGGGAATCCACGGACAAATGAGTCTCGACGATGTGAACGGTAACCCGGTACCGGTTTATCTCTACGTCAACGGTACCGAAAGAGCGTTTCCGGTACCAAAATTCTTCTGGAAGGTCATTCACGATCCGGCGACTAAACGCGCGACGGCTTTCGTTGGCGTGAACGACCCTTGGGCGGAGAAAATAACAGGGGACATGTTTCTTTGCGAGAACATTGCCGACAAAATTAAATGGCTCACTTGGAGAGCCGACAACATCGTCAAGGGTGTATCGTACGCGTGCACCGTCGACGATCTTCGAAAATCCGTACCGACCGTTCCTCTACTCAGCGTCAATGGCATTTTGGTGTAATCTTTGTTTGTGCGCATTAAGACGCTCGATAATCGACGTTCGGTAATCGACGTTCGATGATGTAAGGGGACATATCGATGTACATTCGCCGAATCGGTTTTCGGATTCGGTTTCATCGTAGATAATATGAATGTTTTTAGTTTGAAGATTTTTTTTTAACTTTGACGATATCTCGACTCGAGATCGTACCATGTTATCATATAGTCGATATTTTTGTACACGAAAATAATGAAAATATATCGAAACGAAAGTTGACGTTTGTCGATTTCTCGTAAAAAGCTGTGTGACCGTTAAAAAAAAGAAACTTTATAAATATAAAGCTGTGTGTGTTCAAGAATTGTAAACAAATTTCCGAAATTACATTTAGAAAAGATGTCAGGATGGAATGTGTAAAAATTTTGTAGGTATTGCAAGAAGGGGGCAAAAGGATCTCGCAATTATTAAAAAAAAAAAAGTCAAATTGGGGTCCATGTAAGGCCACGTGCACTTTGAGATTCTACACGAAGGTCTCTACAAGTGCTTTAGTACCGAGACGCATTTTTTATACGTACTTATTTGTCTCCAATAGTCGAAGCGATAGATAAGATTTTAACGAGTCTGGAATGACGCTCACACGCGTCGACAACATTCCATTCAGGCGTTAATGACTTTCGCGTCGAAGTGAAACATTTCAATACTGTATGGATATAATATTTCCCGTATGTCTAACGGGCAATCTTGGCAACTTTCCAAAACGTATAATATAGCTGGAAGACAACTAGAGTGCCTATTGTCTTCGAGGTAAATGAGTTATTATCGGGGGTGGGTATTGGGGAGGGTACACCAGGTACACCAGAATGACAAGAGGCTGGGTCGAAGTACTGGTGAGGGAGATGCGCTGAGAACCTGTAGGAGATACCCCGGGTATAATCTCTGCGCACGATATTCAGCTAGGAGCTTCACCCCTCGGATAAATTGCTTCCGACTAAACGTTCCCGATATAGTCGCCTCTGTGTAGCCACACAGGAACCTCCGTACATTATGCGGAAAATTGGAATTCCAGAAATCCGTAAAGGTGAAATATATTCACGCCACGGTCAAACTTCGGGTCCCGTGAATATTCCCAGATGCCGTGAATTTTAATGTATCTTTTCGCAACGCTCGCCGGAGTTTCGTCTCTATCGGATGGCGTTCAGTCCCCGCATCGAATATATCATCGTCTGGTCTAGTTCGATCGTAGTTTCCGAACGTTTTGTCAATATTTACTCCCACCAGACGCGATCTGGTTCCAGTGTATTTTTGCAGCCGGAACCCACCAGATGCTTCTCTCTCCGCGCTCGTGACCTCCTTCGACAGATAAAAATGTATATTAAACAGATTTTATGTCGGTTAAAAATAATATACAAGGGCACGGCTAATCGGAGCAAAACAATTTCGTTGCGAGTACGCGTCGAGTTTGTTTTCAGTTTTTCGCTCATGAGGAGTTTCGTTACGAATCGACCATGAATCATCCATCCTGCCAATTTTTTTTATCATTCTCCAGTTTTCAGTTTGTTCCAGATAACGGAAGAATTGAATTAAAGACGGGAAAGAAAGGTTTGCTACGCACAAACCGATGCATTAAATTTAATATCCGAGTAGCTTTGAACATAATGCACGGTACATTAAATCGAACTTTTTGTTCGTGTTTAATATAACAATCAAACAATCTTACCTCAACGCTGTCTACAAAACTTAGTAAACCGTTTTATGCGATTATGAAAATATTTTTCAGCATATCATCTTCGAGTCGGGTATGTGATTTTCTAATTTTAGGTAAATCTTGACGTTTTGACTTTAATTTAAGAATTTAGCATGGAGATTGTACCGGGTCTGATGAGGAACACGTTTTTTTTGCTTCTTTCTTTAACATCCTCCGTGCAATTGCCTTCGTTAGAGCCAGAGTGATATTTCGGCCGTCGAAACGTGAGTCAGCTTGCAAGAATTCGCGAGTAAAAAGGTAAACGTTCATTCGGGATATTCAGAGACGAGAGACTCCCGAGGTATGCAATTTCCCCGAGGCAAATTCCTTATTTCTTCGTCTACACGTGTACTCCGGTGAAACTGGACAAGATTGCGAGCATCGGGTACATCAACGGCTGTAAGCATCCGTACTCGTCGACTCTCGGCATGCTGCTATACAGGGCTACGCGACATCCAAGATTCCTCCGGTCCTTCCCAAGAACGTAATCCAAGCCGGTGTTGACGCTGCATTCCCGAGCAATTCCCTTCCGCCGGTTTCCCCGTGATATCCACTACAAAAAATCTAAATATTCGGAAACCGATGGATTTCTTTGGATTTCTTTTTTGTTATTCTAGTAACTCAGGCAAAAAAATATATATTCGCATATTTCTTTTTTTACTTTATTAACCCCCACAAAAATCTATATATTTGGAAACGGATGGATTTTTATTTTCTTAATTCGATTGACTCCCTTAGAAATATATATATATATTTTTTTTTTACCCACTGAATGCGAAGAAAAATAATTTATCCGAGTAATTTGGATGGCATTACCTCTTTCATCACTCGTGCAAGCTTTTTACTATTTTTTTCGCCTGGATTGTAAATTTAACGTTTGATCCGGGAGTTCATGCTGCCGGGGAGCGAGTCACGAGGAAAAGTACCAGTGCGCCCCTGCCTCGAAAACTTGTCGTCAAAGACCTCGTTAATGAATATTCGCGACGAAAATAATGAGCCAACCTGGCGCCAGCGCGACCTAATGAGAAATTAAATGAAAATCGAAATTTGCCAGTACGGAAACTAAAAACTCAAGTTTACTGGCAATTCATCGACTAAAGTGATTGACCCGTTTTGGTAAGCATTTCGCGCACACTTTAGCCCGCCATCGTGTTGCTTGTACGTCACGCTAAATTCATTATTTTCTATCCAACTTTCGACAAGCAAATATTTAAGAGTCAGAGGGCGCGGCGGGCTGCGGGGATCTGCCAGCGCATCTACCACGAAGAATCCTTCGCTAGTTACAAAGTGAATTTAATAACTGACCCTGACCCTTCAACGTAGCTTTTATCGCAATTAATCAAATTTTCATAGAATGTCAAAGCTTGGAGAGTGCAAAAAGGAAAAATGTTATTAAAAAAATCGTCGAGGTTCGCGCTTTTTAGTACCACTTTTCTTCCGGTACTCCACTTCGGCAAACTGCAGGAACAGTGGGGTAATTTCATTTTTCGTCTAGACGGACTTTAAAAGCGTAAAACAAGAGTTTTCTTCGCTCCGAGGAGAAATTTATTTTCAATGGAAGTAATTGATGTTTGTATTAGCTTTGGATGCATAACAACTCCAATAAAAATTCCCAATCGATCGGACCAATATACTTGTCCTCGGTTCTGCGGAAGACGGCACGAGTTGACGACTGACCAAAAAAAATTGCACGTGCCGACGAAAATTACGGGAATAAATTAATTTTTCAAGTTCCACGTGACTGTGAGCTTGTGCAGACGAAAAAATATCGACCGTTTTTTATTCTCTATTGCTAAAGACCCAATAGAATGGAGTACAGTTTCTTTTACCGACTGAGTCTACATCCGGTCGTCTCAAAGTTATTAATATTTCTGAAATTGGTCGATACCTACACTGTTACGTGGAAGATTATTATTATTATCGTTATTTATATCACTATAGATTTCCCTAAGGTTTTACGGAAGACAGTAGGAATCATCGATTGACAAAAAAAATATCCTGAGCCGACGAAAATTACGGAAATAAATTAATTTATCAAGTTCCACGTGACTGTAACTCTTTGCAGACGACGCAAAAAATATCGACAGTTTTCTATTCTAAATTTTTAGAGGCGCAAAAAGATGGATTACAGTTTCTGTTACCGACTCAGTCTACATCGGTTCGTCTCAAAGTAATTGATATGTCCTAAATTGTTCGATACCCAGAAGACGATAATTATCTACAAATTTTGCAAAGAAAAAATCCTGTAACATGGAAGATTATTATTATTATCTATATCACGAAAGATTAAGCGAAGAGCGAATTAGAATGGTGAGACAAATCGAACGGTTCTCTGGCGAAGTCAAAACAAACATTCCGAAAATCTTTCGATCCAAGATCGATAAACATTCTATTCTATTCGCGTGCACTGCATATTCGCAACATACGAAAACGAGCGATCCGCAACAGCCGTGACCCGTCGGCATTCAGCTCCGATTCGCCCTTGATAAATAACACCGACTATTCAGGACCACTTGAACCGATTGGAGGAGGAGAAATTCCCCGCTGGTCGGTACTTAAATGGCCCGATTAAGCATTGCTCGGACACAGACGTTGCCGTGAGCGAGACCGAGAAAACGCAAGTGGGCTCGACCACTCGCTGAGCAATGTACAGATGACGCTCTTTCTCGTTGGAGATCGCGCAAGGCGATTGCAATTTTTCCGAGTATCGCCTCAAGAGCGCAACGCGTTACCGAGATGGAGAAACGGTGGAGGTCATTGACCCCACTCGGCGAGGCGCGAACATCATCAATGAACGTATTTTCTTCTCCATTAATAAAAAAAAAATAAAAAAAAAACGAAAGATAATTTCTCCCGTAAAGTATTCTCTATTGTTTTTTTTTACTATTCAAAGTGGAGCGAGCTGGAAATCGAATTTGACCCTAGCGTTCTCCACTGAACTTTGGCCTCTCCTACATCCGCTCGATGCACACGATACCTTGGCCCATATGCCGCTCGTCTCGCTCCAAAGTTACACTGGCATTAAACTTGCATCATTAACATTTTAGTTAATGACGTCCTCGGCGGTTGAAGCACCCCAGAGTGCGAGGTGCAAATTTGAGTAGTGGATATTAAAAAAGTTGTTGGAAAAGAAAAGTTTGGCTGGCTCGGAAAAAGCGTTATCTGCACAGCTTATCTCAAGTATCTTTTCACGGATGTATGTATGTGTTTTTTTTATTTTGTGCAATTAATAAACAGCCAAGATACCATTTGGATTGTCGTGACCTAGTTGAGTTTGTAAAGCGGATCTTTCGAAATATATGATGGTCGGAAAGATTGGGACATTTAAAGTCGAATTTTAAGACGTTTTCAACTTTTCAACTTTTTCAACGTTTCAACTTTTTTTATTTGCATTTTTCCCCGTTCTCAAGCGACATCGCGCCCGGGTCGGTCCGGGTCTGTAGCCACCCCCCCCCCCCCTGCAGCCGCATCCGACTTCCCCCTCTGTATCGCATTTGCCATGACATTTCTGTCATGGGCATAGGGAAACTGCGGAAAACCTATGCCGATACAGCCGGTCTAAGGTTTGATTCCTGGCATTAGTTTCAACTTAAGATCGCTCTTGAGATCGAACTTAAGATCGAAGGCCTCGAACTTCAATGCTTGCTTAAGATCTAGTTGAAGATGTTAAGATCTAGTTAAGATCTAGTGAAGAGCGATAAGATTTTTTCTAGATATCTCCTTATCGCTTCTTATTAGTCAGTTTTGTCATTTCCATGTATAATTATAATATAATAAGATCGTTCGATATTTTAACAGCTGTTGTCTAATATAGCTTCAAAATATAATTCAAGGGTTTTTCAAAGACAAGTTAAGTTAAAAAATTTCGGGGTCTATGAAATCCTTGAAGCCCTTGTAAGAGTTAATAAATTTGTTTTGAAAGCTGGAACCGAATAGAGCTTGAGGTTGCTTTGGGTCGAATTAAAAAAAAATCTGCCCTTGACCGACTAATAACAGCTTGAATCTGGGGCTGCTCTTATTATTCGGAGCATCGTCCCTTATGGTACGTTTATCGGTTGGAAATATCCCATTTCCACATACACACATCTCGGAGATATGTGTATGCGATATAGCTCGAATATATCGCATTTCCACATACATATATATGTCGGATATAGCTCGGAAAAGCGTTATCTGCACAGCTTATCTCAAGTGTCGTTTCACGGATATATGTGTGTGTTTTCTCTCTTCGGTTTAATTAACAAACAGCCAAGATACCATTTGGGTTGTCGTGACCCAGTAGAGTTTGTGAAGTGGGTCTCTCGAAATCTACGACTGTTCGAGAGATCGGGCCATTTAGTGTCCAAACATGGGGTCATGCCGAAAAACAAATTCCAAAGAATGGCACGTTTGGCCTATTTTGTTATTTTCATGGATAAGTGTAAGATCATTCGGTATATTAACACCTTTTATCTAGTGTAGGCGGAAAATAAAATTCAAGCACTTTTTAAGGACAAGTGAAGTTCGAGGATTTCAAGAACCATGAAATCCTTGAAACTCTTGGCTCGCCATCGTGTGACAGTTCATTAGTTTGTTTTGAAAACTAGAACGGAATAGAGCTTGACGTTGTTTTCGGTCGAATAAAAAAAATCTGCCTCTGACCGACTGACAACAGTTTGAATCTGGGACCGCTCTTAACCTTCGGAGCATCTGTACCGTTTACCTTAAGGTACGTTTATCGGTTGGAAATATCGCATTTCCACGTGCATATATCGGACGGAAGGCAGAGAACTGGAGTTGGCTCACGTATCCTCACCCGGTAACGTTCCATAATCGGTATGCAACACCGTTAACGAATGAATAATTTAGACCACGTGCACGTTTCCAAGTCCCTCCCATGGAACTGGAGGGAAGCCCGTGACTCAGCTACGTGATAGTTATACGCACCGAAGCTTCGGTCCAACTTCCACCTTTTTTTTGTCGATCGATAAACGATTCATTTCAACGCCACGCTCGCCGCCCGACAACGTTATCAATCGTTCTTGTTGTTGCCGACGAAAGAACAATTAATGAAGGACGGACCGAGCGAGGCACAATGAATCAACACATATCGGTAAACGGGCAATTTTATTTCCATTATTCTATTTAAATATTGCCGGCTAATAAATCGAAACAGAAAGTAAATATGAGAGAAAATTACTGTTTCATTACGATTTTCGAAAAGGAAAAAAAAATCATTATTTAAACCGTACCGGGCACTCGTAGATGCTGTAAAATTGGGGACCAAAGTTATTAACGATCAAATTCGTCAAATACATTTTGAAGGGCTCGTTGGACAAAAAAAAAAAGAAAATTGCATCGGTATTCGGTAGATGTGCTTTATTGATGATATTATATTGCCAATATACCGAATATAGATTTTGAAAAAAAAAAATGTAATCCTTTCCATGTTTTTTCCAAATATTCTCTTGGTAGTATTTTTTTGTTCAATGAGACCTTCGATATAGACTTTACACATTTTTCAAAGGTTTGTAATTTTCCTGTGAAATTCACCAACCTGTTCGAAAAAATTTTAAACGCGTTGCACGTATGGCGTCTTCCTTTCAGAGGATTAAACCGTCGATGCAGCGACAAATGTATATATTCGTGTACATAACCAACGGCTGATACGTCAATATATCTCGCATGCACGATATTTTTTTTCCCTATTACGAGATAAAAACGAGTCTACTCGACAAATCGATCGAATCCTCACCAGAGAACCGATGCTTTATCGGGTCGACTGCAAAACGTTTTTGTCGTAAATCCTAACCTAGCGATACGCCGAGCGGATACAACTACCGCCCGCAAACATCCCGACACAGTTGACAAAACTTGAGGTGAAGTGAAAGTCACGTGGCGAGCCAGGAGTGTGAGAGAGATAGCGGCATTGGTCTTACGGTGGAGTGAGAGAGAGAGAGAGCGACAGAGAACGTGTTTTACTTCACCTTAAGATATGGAAATAAGATATTTGGCAGCGTACCAAACTCGTGGCTTCAACCGGGGTCTCCTAACCGGCAAGGGCTCTCCAGACAGTGTACAAACGCATGCGTCTATCCAGTATACAATTTGAGTTAACAGTACCAATGGATAACTCCCAGTCATCGGACACTGCTATGCAGATTCGATTTATTCCGAATTTAAATATTAGAAATCCAATTTGACACTTGCAATCATATCTACACAAATTATTTGATGCACAGAACAAAATTATTCAAGGTTTAAGCCTAAATTATTTTCTGTTGTTGCTTTTTGGTGAAAGACAGACGATATAGTGTGTCCAGAAATTGGTACAAGCGTTACTGCGTACGCGACACAACAACCGGAAAGTTCGACGAAGTTAGATTAGCCAGATTTCTACGTAGCTTGTCTTCGGTATTGTTTCGCGTAAATATAATTTCCATACTTTTTTCCCCGCACTAGTGCGGGGAAATACAGTTCGTGACACGGGCGAGAAAAATTGATCTGTCTCGTACTCGTGTAAGGCGCCTCACTCGCCTTCGGCTCGGGTGTCAGTTTACAGTCATCGAGAACGATCTTTTTTCTCGCCCTTGTTACGAAAATAACTATTTATATCACTCGGTGAGGAAGTGGTGGTTTTGCACACGCTTCGCGTGCACAAAAACCCCATTTTCACACCTTGTGAAATAAAGTTTGGTACGATACACGTGCGAAAACTTTTTCTGAGCTGGTGTCATTGCAGCACTTGCCTTCGGCTCATGCTGCAAAGTCACACAGGTCAGAAATTAATATTTTCTAACGCATATATGTAAAATCCCGCATACCGTTCCTGTAAAATGTGCGCAGAAAGGCACTTTTTCGCATCGCGTGCGAGAAAAATATTGCGCATGCGTAGAAACGTATTTTTTCCGGCACTAGTGCGGTAAAGTGCCTTTCTGCGCACGCATCCCAAAAACGAAAAGCGTAATTTTAGCGAATTTGTCAGGAAAAATTGTATGAATGGCATGGCCGTAGAAAACGGATTCCTCGTGTGAATGAGAAGACTCGTGTCAACGTCCCACTTGTCAAGAACACACTTTCTACGCGCTTGCCATACAAATAACTATTTTGTCATTGATTTAATAAATAAATGGCAAAGAAATTCTTTTAGTTTATATGAACTAGTTGAGTTCGTACATCAGAATTCTCGAAATCTATGATTGTTCGAAACATTGTCATATAAAGTGTCCGAATATTGAGACGAATCGAATAACCGCGGCTGTAGACTTTACGTTTGAACTCCCTTCTTATTTCCATCCGCAATAAAGAAAAAAAAATTGTAATTAATCAAAGTGTTTTGGAAACTGGAAACTCTCAGTTTCACATTGGTTTTAGTTATTTTCACAAAAAATTTGTTCTTGACCAATTAACAACTACTGGAATCTGTGGATGCTCTTAATCGTCCGAGCATTGGTATCTTTACATTACGTGAATACAATATAAAATATTAACCGTCGATAGGGCGCGTCGGTGGAAACGAAAACAAGAGACGGTTCGATTCGGCTACCTTCGTAGGGTGGCAAACCGCCTAACTTCGCTCTACTTCCCTCCCCCTCCCCCCTCCCTCTTCATCGCGAAATTTACAATGCGCCAAGGAAGATATTATGAAACTATAATGACGACTGGCCAAAAAGCGAAAAAAAAATCTCTCGGAAACTCCTGACTCGACTTCCGTGAAATTTTCGTCTTTTCACCATTATCTTCCAACCCATTCTCATTCTAATCCCCAAGTTTTTTTGTTTCAAGCACTACGGCCCACGCCAGTCTCTCGCTCTCTCTCTCTCTATTTCCCGAATCTTTCCTCACCCCGACTCTCGCTCGTCAATCTACGCACGCAAGCGGCCATCCCCACTCCGTCTGCTCGCTCACTCGGTCTCCCTTTCACACAATCCATCCTGCTCTCTCTCCCCACTCCTAGAGTTCCATTTATACGAAACCGCTCGGTTCTCAGGTATAGCCCTGTCTCCTTCTATCGCGATTCTCTTTTCAATCTCCCACCAGCGCGCCACCGTCGTCCGCACGCCATGTGTGCGCCCGCGCGTTCGTACTCACTTGCCGATAATCTCGCATAGCTCGTAAACATCGTCGAAGAGAACCTCGTCGTCCGCCATGGTGGTCGACGAGCTCGCGGCGAGTGAGCTGGTCCACGGAACTCTTCAGGAAGAATAAGTTAAAACGAGTAGTAGAAGCAGTCGAATTCGTTATCAGTAGTTGCAGTGGGAATACCACAGGTTGACAAGATCCGTTGGCGATGTATAATAACACTGCTGGCAGCGATAGTAGACGTATATACGCATAGATCACAGCGTATATAGATAGTAGAACAGTAATAAGTTTTGTAGCAAGTTCGACGGAAAGTCGCTGGCGGCGCTGCGGTGGAGACGGCGTGCCGCGAATCACAACGCTGTTACCACGGTGTCGCTAACGTCAACCTCAGACGCGACGATAACACACCGAGACACTTTTTCTCTGCCTTTCCACCGTTGGCTTCTCCGACTATTGCGGCCGAGAGTCGAAACCGTTGACTCCTCTTTATTTTTTTAATCCGTATGACCGTTTCGTGCTTACGCTCCTAACAAGAGAGTGTGCAATTTATATATTTGCGTGTATCTGTGTTGTGCTGTGACGCGAGTCCACTTGAACAACGTAGTAGAACGATCTAGTGCACCTCACACCGGGTACCGCACCCCGCACAGAGCCGAACGCCGCACCAGTGGACAGTAACACACTGCCGCGCGGCACACCACACTGTCACCCACTTTGATTCTCTCGTGCAGAGCCAGCGGAGCCGGTCGAGTCCTCAGACTCCTTCGGCCACGAGTCCACGATCTCTCGCCGACGTTTATTTTATTAGTTTTTTCACTCTGTAATGACGCATAATCGATAAACACCTGTCAACGACGTTTGACACTGCTTCAGTTCGGTATCATTTTTTTTCGCTCTTTTTGTTTCTTCTTATTATCGACGCGAACGGGCTCGGAGAGTTTGAAATTTTTTTTTGTTCCTTCACCGTTCGACGAGCTTAGCCGTGTTTGTCGCGGGAGGAGCTGTTAGACGGCACGCGCCGGCTGGTTGACTATACTACTGTGAGACACACACCTTGAGCCTCGAACTATCACGCTCTCGCTCTCTCTATCTCTCTTTCTCGGGGACTGTCACTAGGATGTAGAAAACCCACGTCCCCGGCTAACGGCGGTCGGGAGAGAGGGTGGATTCACGTAGGAGGAGGCGGCGAGAGAGAGAGTATAGTTGTAAACGGCTGTCGTGTCGTATATTTCGTTCGACCCGGCACACGAACGAACGATACGTTCGGGGCACGATCCAAGGTGGGTAAAACACATCGGCGTACTCTTATGTCAGACTCGTTGCACCCACGGTCAGACACGGCCAAACGTTTTTTCGTAGGCGGTCCGACAGTTCGCGAACAAGACGAATCTCGAGAACGTTAAGATTGGTGGATTTTTTTTTTCTCGTAACGTCGCTCAGTTTACGTTGACTCGTCACTACGGCGCACGTTTGCCATCGGTGTGTCCCGTGCAGCGTCGAGAAACAATGCAACAACACACAACGCACTGTTTTTTAAAAATTAATAAATAATTTATTTTGTTACTGTTGAAAATTTTTTTCGGATCTTCTGTCAGTAACAGAGATTTTTTTTTTTAATATTAATTTTTTGTTTTAGGTGTTTTTTTTTTCAATTACGATTTTGTAATATTTGTTTTCGCGTGTGGATTTGTCACCGCGGTGAGAAGCACCAGCAGCACGCCTCCCTATCAAGGGCCGGGGACGAGAGTCGCCCGCTCCGAAGCAAGACTGGTTGCATAAAACGAGCGCGAGCGGCTGCGCCGAGCGTACACCCTCTCCTCCGGCTCCTCAGCACCCCCTGGGAAACGATGTGTGGTGGTGGGGCGGGCGTGGCGCCTCTTCCTACGTTAGAACTATATACACGAGCTGTATATAACCACCGCCTCGTTCCTCGTCGACGCCGTTTGCCTTTTGCAACGTTTTCTTTTTTTTTTCTCTCCCCTACTCCTTCCACGCAATTTATACCCCCCCTCGAGACCCTCCGTCGCGCTCGCTCCGACGGTCTGCCCGGTTGCTTCCTTCTCTACTCCCCGCCGTGATCCGAACGCAGAGGGCACCCTTTGGAGTTTGTGGATATGAAGATGAAAAAAAAGGAAGAAAAAAATTTTGCCCGTACACCCACGTATTGGAGAGGCGAGAGCAACGCCAGGGTTGGTTTGCGATGAAACTGCGGCCCGATGGGGCTGTTTATCGGAGCTACGGTCACCCTCGATAAGGGATGAAGCCGCGAGCGATTCGATCGCAGCGCCACGCACGGCGAAACACCGGAAGCTGACCGTCGTTCGAAACTCTGTATTTGAATGTTACGATAACGTGAACTTTTGCAGTGGAAGCTTCGGCTCGGTACGTCGATAAGGGAAACAAGCGACTTACCGACTTCGCATGCCAGAGACCTTGGAATACGGATCTGCGGATGGTACAAGAGATTTTACTATCGTCCGTCAGTCGAGGCTCTCGCGGACACGAGGGATCTGCATGCTCGACGAAATATGGAGTTGGACGTTTGTGAGGAGGGTTTCGAGCCGATCCGGGCGTATCGCGGCTTCTACGTTCCTTGAGCCCATTTCCGGTAGCTTGTTGAACTCGGTCTGCCAGGTTTTTAATGTACGTTTATGAAGGTTCAAATCTTTAGGTCACTTCCCTGAGTTCCGATGTGAAAAAAATTCGCTTTTATTTAAAAATAGTCATTTGTATGGCAAGGAGTTCTTGACGAGGGTAGCATTCACACTAATCGGCACTTCCGTTTCTACCCCCCTGCTATTGACATAATTGTTCCTAACAAATTCACAATAATTACGCTTTTCGTTTTTGCGAAGTGTGCGCAGAAAAGCACTTTCTCGCACTAGTGCGAGAACAAAAAAACGATTGGGTCTGTACACATGCGCAGGAGCGGAAAGCTGAATTTTACGTGCATGCGTTAGGAAATAGTAAGTTACGATACTAGTACGATATAACTTTTCTGACGTGTGTGAGTTTGCAGCACGAGCCGAAGGCAAGTGTTGCAATCACACGGGTTAAGAAAAAGTTTTTCGCTCCAGTATTTTACTTCATAAGGTTTGGAAACTTTACACACGCCAAGCGTGCGTAAAATGGCAATTTTCGCACCGAGTGAAGTAAAGTATACATACGCGTGTAGAGACATGTGCTGCTTGAGGCTGAACGATTATATTTCCATTACAAGACAACATTTTCAAGTAATGATTAATATACTTACAAAGATATGAAAAAAACCTAGCGTAGCAAGGATAGCTCGTTAAAAGTGTCTTCGAGTTCCTCCTCTCGGCCGAACACGGTCAAGACGAGGATCGCCTTACCCTTGCCCCACCTCTTATGCAACGTGCCACTGTCGATCGCACAGTATCGCACCTCGTCCCGCAGATACTTTAGGTGCTTGTGATCGTAACCCTTCAGAACTATAATTTTCTCACTATATCCGTAAAAAAACAAGAGTTACGGTCGGCAAACATTTGCTATTTTTTTTTTCAAGCTGAAGAATATCGGCTCTATAGTTGTAATTTAGTTGCCATTCTCACCCGGTATGAGCCCATTCGTCGAAGCATCGTGATTTTATTTCATTCGCGTCTAGCTTGAAACACAAAGCGAGAAGACCCCGTGCTATCTGGGGGAAGAATTATGTTTCATATCAACGGTTCGGAAGTCTTTTTTATCTACTCGGGTTAAGAGCACGTGCAATACCGCAGTTGATAATAAGAAACTGTAATCAACTTTTCTCACGGATTTTGGCATTTACGATAAAGGAAAGTCTCATCGAAAACTCGAGATGATATTCGCTTTTGATGTGACTTTTCGTTTGAACGCACCTATGAGAATCCGCGAGAAAAGTTAATTACGGTGTTTGATACCGACTGAGCCCAGGACGGACGGGGAGGAAGGTGTTTCGCATCGTCTTAAGAGCATGTGCAATACCGCGGTCAGTAATAAAAACTGTAATCAACTTTTCTCCCGGATTCTGGCAATCACGATAAAAAAGTTTCATCGAAAAGCCGAGATGATAGGTATTCGCTTTTGATGTGACTTTTCTTTTGACCGTACATTAGAGAACCCGCGAGAAAAGTTAATTACAGTTTTTGATACAGACTGAGCCCGGGACGGGGTGGGAAGTGTTTTATATGGCTCATGGGAATTTCTCGCCTCCGCCCTGCCGGATCCGAGCTCGGTCGGTATCGCAAACTGTAATCCATTTTTGCGTTTTCAGCAAATCTATAGTTTTGTGAGCAGGACCAAATTATTAGCGTCAGCCCAACTGGTCGATGAAGACGTTAATAATTTGCGTCTAGTCCGAGATATTGAAGATTCTTGAAAAAAATGGAATACAGTTTTCTTACCAACCGAGACGGTTTTACATCCCCTTTGACCCGCTTGGGTAGGAAATAAAACTTACACTAGCTGCGGCATTTCCTTGGTCCATCGCGAAGTTGGTATTGAGTATCGAATAAAATGTGTATCTCGATGGACCGGCTCGATTTGCAGGGACTGGGTTGTTCGGTGTTATCCGCCTCCGTCGGTAGCTTGGAAATTTTTTCTTGCCGTTTTGGGCTTTAAAATTTTTCCTGATTTCGGCGAAAAAATATACGGTGACGGTGGCCAAGGGAATAAGTTTTGGAAAGGATTTTGTTTAGGCCTTACCCTCGATGTCCAGAATTCTTCTTCTGCGAGGTCTTTGACATTTCACACACATGAATTTAGGCTTATCGTCGTAACGTTAACATTTCCTCTTTTTTTCTATTATTAATATTCTTTGCTTTACTATTGGCCCTTGATCTTTACACGCTTAAAAAATATGTACATTTTTACATTTTCTACTTTCCATCGATCATCCTAACTTTTATGGTTAATTCAATGATGATTATATGACATCACTCCGACCACTCGACGCTATACGATTCGTTTGTTCCGAATTTTTTCGCAAGAGCTAAAATAAAGGTATTTATCTAAAAATGTATGCATCCTTGACGAGCAATTATCAAACATTATCCGGTCATATTTTACCTTATGTACCATATTACCATATTTACCTATTGACTTCCTTCCTCGATTCTTTAAGGAACACATAATCCCTTAAGTGAATAGACGACTATGTACGTATAAATATTTATTTTTCCATAAAAACATTACAATTATCCCTTATTAGTTACATGAAAAGTACATAGCCATATTTACAATCATCAATTACAACGTTTACATATGAGTTCCCAAGTAGTTTAGGTATATTACATATTTATAATATTCCGACAGACATTCATAAATCGGCAAAAGTAAAATAAAAGTAAATTTCTTTTTCAAGTTCGATATCAATCTCGGTGGCAGCGCCATCTTCGGATAATTCCTTGAACTATTATTCGACTGTTCGGCTCGAGGATATCTGTACGGAACTATATCGGCCAAAGTAACTTGCGTTTCACAATAAATTCGTCGGATCGAATGTCATAAATGGTAGTACCGATAAGAGGTCTCGTTAATTAAAATCTGAGTTATTCTGCTAATGTAAACATGTAGAGGAATTAATAATATTCGTGTCATAATCCGGTAATCATAGCACCAGAGGCCCTAGGGATTCGTGCGATAGGTTTCGAAACTGCAACTTTTCAAATTATCCACTATGTCGTATCGGAATAGTTAGGACATGAATTCAATATCTTTTTCTTTTCTTTTACTGGTTTTACGTGCGAATCCGTCATGGATCTGTTATTTTTTCCTCTCAATCGTCTGCGTTCGTATAATTACTTAGATTCGAAGATTTCCATACATTTACCACAAAGGCTTAATTTTATATCAAATATACGATTTTTCTTGGGTCAATCAATTTTTTTTTCTTTTCTGAAGATGAGACTGCATTTTTTAGTCTATTTACCTTCTCGTAGGTACGGATAAAACCTTATTTTTTGTTTTGTTTTACTTCAGAAAAATATGGTGTTGCGTGCAACCCAAAAATATGAAGTCACACGTGGAATAGACGGTTATTCATACAAATTTAGATATTCATTTGGCACAATAATCGCTAGCATTGAATTTTTCTATTACTTCTATACAGAGCGTTGAACTTGCTTGTACATCATGATCTTATAAAATAATACGAGCACGCAATGACTGGCATTAAGGGATAGGCAAAATTCAATTTTCTAATTGCTTTTAACCCTTTGCTGCATTGTAATTTAATTTAAAGCAAACATTATTATGTTACAGATACGACACAGTACGCAGCCTAGTTAGTACGATTTCTTTCTAGCTGGATATATCCGCTACTTCCGGTTTGATGCAATAATGCATCGCGATGCAGCAAGGGGTTGAAAAAACTGCGATTCTGAAGTCCATACGACTCGTGATCTCATTGTGTTTTTACTATTACAATTTCTGGCCGCACGGCAATGTCACTGCGAGAAATATCTAATTACTCAATTTACTTGAATATCAGATTTAAAAATTGTCCATGAAAGATGCATTTTTTTTCTTAACTTTTTGTGATTTTGTAAAGCAATTGGAAAATTGGATTATGTCTCTCTCAGCTAGTATTTCGGCTCCGAGTATATTTATCTACACACAGAGAAAGTGATGAATATCGCCACAAGATAAACGCTGTATTATACAATATTATCTCGTCACTCTACTTGTCTTTTTTAATATTGGTCAAGCAATGGATTAAACGCTACATCCCTCGGAAATTTACAAATAGATGTACAATATTTACATAATTATCGGGACGATCTACGATTTTTTTCATTACGTCGAACGAAAAATGCTTTAGTTTTTTCAATATCTAATTATTACAATGCAACGGAAGAACAGTTAAGCTTTCTTGACTATTTATTCGTGACGAACAAGAGAGTGTATCAACTACAAAAATCAGATTTAAAAAATTATCACGGAAGAGTTAGATAAAAAATCGCGGCAGTAGTCGTTACATGTTCAGACTGTGAAATAATGTGCGTTCTTAGAAAAATAATTGCTCGTTAGATTCGAGACGTTTTTTTTTTTTCGAGATCTCGAAATGACTGTGCGTGTGTGGCTTCCTCGATCGAAGACTCGCGTCCATAGAATTCTTGAAGCCGAATTCTCCGGTGTAAAAAGATCATAAAAATCAATCTTTAAAACATACATGGTAAAATAAATTATAAAACGAAACGAAATACGTAAACGTCGTCTTTATTTATGATGCAAAATAAATGAACGGTCGATGCAACCCATTGTAATAAAAATTCGCCGCGACCCAGTCCTCTACTTCGAAGTGCGTTTGAAATTTCGCACATCCATACACACAAAAAAAAACTAACCTTACACTATAATAATCAATGTCTCGTGTGAATCAACAAAATCTCCATCGCGATCCCTTAATTTTTCTTTCATTCGGTGTACGTGAGATCGTTCGAACAATGTTTCGTAATTCAACAATTATTATTAACAAACATGACGAACATTCGACATCGAAACCTGCGCTTCATTCGCGCAGAGCACGATTGCTGTACAATTTATTTTTTAGCATCAAAATTAAATTTACGCCGATCAAGAGATGAGCGGAAGATACCGATTCAATCGACATTTTTTATACTTTGATATTATATCAGCACCCATTTTTTTGTTTTTTTTTTTCGCTTGCCCATTATTCATCTTTCCGCACTCGAAGTACAATTATAGTAATGTGGCAGCAGCTTAACTGGACAAATATATATATTTTTTGATCTCTTTTCTCAATAAATCATCGTATATAATAGTCATCGAGAGAGACGGCATTACATGGCCATTGACTCGACATAAATTGGCTGCAAAGTCATGGCAATCGCTGACACATTAATTCAATGCACGCTTCAACGTTGTCGGCAGTAATTCGGCTATGCAATTAAATACAATTGGAGTGCAGATAACAGATCGTAGAAAGGAAGGAAGAAAAAAAAACAATGGCTCTTATAATAAGCGGGTCACAAAATGAGTCGACTTTGAAAATGCAATTATGCTGAATGATAAAAAACAACAATCGTTGGTTTTAAAGAAAACTCATTTTTTGTTTGTCACATGATCCGCATATTCTTCGTTCGGCAGTTTAACGCCGCTGTGAGAATATCGGAGCAGGTTGACAAATCTCGAACTTATACGATTAATAACAACAGGCTAAAATGGAATGTAATTATTCCTGTCGGATTCTATTGGGTTTAGCGGGCAAAAATTATTTGGACGAATAGGGAAATTGCATTATATTTTACTGGCAGGTTTTCGGTAGCTCTTCAATCATGATGGCAAAAGAATCGACCTCTGGCAGTGGTGCTGACAGAAGGAGGTTCGAGCTTCAGATTCGGTACAGAATAGTTGGCAGGACTTTACTCTTCGTTATAAAAAAATCAATAAGATTTGATACTGAGATTCGAAAACATAAGGGTTCATTTTTATTTCACTGTCAAGTGCAAATTCTATTTTACTGAACGATTTACGTTATTAATAGTTTCTTCACCCACAACGCGGGGCCGAGGGTAATTAAAATTTTTGTGACCATTCAATGCAATTTCCCCGTTTGCCATGGGAAACGTAAAAAAACATATTACAGATGATACCATTTTTTCTTTACCTAATATATCTAATGTAACACAGCCTTTGCTAAACCCATTTTCACACAACTAAGCGTAAACGACACATATGATAATTATAATTAACTTAATAATTAACGTAAACTTATTACTACATAACATCACGAGTCAACATTACAAAATTAAACGCTGAAATGTTTATCTTCGGCGCGTTAATATCTTGTAAAGCAATTATCATTACGAAATGTTTAAAAATTCTTATGAATAATGACTGCTTTTATTCAATGGAGTAGTGAGGTGATCCATGAATATTCGATCAAACGAATACAGTTACTGGATTGATATAAAAAAAAAGTTGTCTCAACAGAATATTTCGAGATACGTGTTTAGTACAGTTTTGGAACTTATTAGTTGAGCATATTGGCAAATGCGTACATGAATTCCGTGGCTAATTTTGTTAAAATTTTTTTTTCCGTTGATCACGTAAGAAGACAGATATTTTTATCGCGAGTCTCTCTTATACATTTTTCGGGCTCGCCTTATACGGAAAATCATGGATTCGTTCAATCTACCAATTTATACAAATCTTCGGCGTTTTGTTTTTACAGAAAAATCGTACACATATCTCGCTTATATCACACTGTGTAACGCTTGCACGATTATAATAATTTTACCCACTGTTATACCCACTGTTCTCAAGTTATCGGCGGAGATATCGAACACACGATTAAGGTTTAACCGACATTCGTTAAGAGAAGTTTACTGTATTAACATTTTCGTATATCCGAGACACAAATATTGCTCTTATACCTTGTACATTCATTCTTTTTTAACACAAGCTACATAAAACGAGCCCGATGAAAGCGCCTATAATGTGTTTTCACGCACTATTTTTGAGCACCTTATTTCGAAAAGTGACAGAAGTTCGGCAAATTATAGAAAAATTATATTTATAATAATAATCACCATTTCTTCGCCTCCAGAATTAAGGTGCTCAAATGTATGTTTTTTTTTTTGTTGAATTATTACAATTTTCGTTCACAATTTTGAGATACGCGTAAACAAGTTAAGGGAAAGAGTAATGGGAACTGTGCCGCGCGCTGGCGATGGGCACGATCGATCCTCACTACCTGGCACGCAGAAAATACCTGCAAGGAATTCGTAGCGTACGATGGACCCTTCGAAATCCGCGTCCACAGTCGACATTTGTAATTTTTCACTAAAATATCGTCGACCGCAGACTCATTGCTAAGTCAATATATATATATATTTATATCATATGTATAGTATATATCTAACGTCTCTGGTATTCCAGAATCATCAGTTCCGATGTACGTGGTACAATATGTTAATGAACGTAGCTTACAATATAATTCGAGTCGCAATTTTTTTAACTTCCCGATTACCAACGGGATTTCAGGAAGTAAAAAACTGAAAAGAGAGTAAGAAAATAACAACTTGGCGCACCATACGCATACATCTTGTTTTTGGCTCTTCTCGCCTCCGGACTTTGGCTGGCGTCCTAGCGGAATTCCCTGAAGCAGCGATTTCAGGGATTGGCCGTTTGCGAAAAAAAAAATGGACTCATCGAGAATTCATTTTTATAATCAATTATTGTAAGCAAAGTGTAAATTCAATCAACATCGAGAATCGGTCACCCTGGTGGGTCTAACATTTACGTCTTTAAAAACGCCCCTACCGAGTGTAAAAGATGAGAGAGTAGAAATCACCGCAACTTTACAAGACGTCGAAATCGAAATTGGCTAAAATTACTCTCAGTACTTCAAACCTTAAGACGCCAAACAGAATTAAAAAGACATAGAAATTAAGAAATCGCAGCAGGCGACTGGAGTTCGCACTGGTTCGGGGAACCACCGCTAGGCGGCGTGTCAACGCCTTCCGAAAGCGAGTCCTGCGGGACACCAGAGCCAAAAGCTCGATGATTAGTTTGGGCACAAGTAATTATAAGAAGAAGTAGAAGTAGAAGAACTTGTAAAAGCTGGCGCTCACAGCCACAGCGTTTTCCCCGACGTGAACCGGCGCGTGTTTCGGGGTTTAACGCCTCGGCCGTAAGATCGATATGCCCGGAGTGGTTCGAGCAACCAATTTAACGCCCAATTGGAGTGAGGGAAAAGTTGTTCCCCCGTACTTGTGTGTAATGGCCTTGGCTCGGGTGGTACGAGTATCGTCTTGCAGCGAAGTCTGGCCCACGGTACTTCGCTGCGCCCCCACGACTCTACCGCGTCTATCAACTTTAGGTTTCGACACCCTTCCACTGAACTCTCTGCCTTTCCCTAGAAATTTTCTTCGACCGTGATCTTCTGGGATGGAAGAAGAAATTACGTCGCCATTGTTTGACTATTATTTTTCCAACGGTACAAACGACTTTTCGTTTTTTTCATGCGACGGCGATGCCGCGGACTCGCGGAACTCTGTACGAAAGTTTACAAATCTCTAATTAACTTGTTACGTTAATCGTAGCTTTCGAAGGATTCGGATTTTTCTTCTGTTTCTTTGCCGAAGTTACGATGTTTCAAATCTTTTCATAAATACACGACACGAAGAAAAACCTTGCGGCAATAAAAAAATTGAAAATCTATCAGCGTCCCTATCGGTACCCGCGACTGCTGATTCGACGGTCATTCGACCGCAAATCCACTGGTCTGATTGTGCCTAAAATCGACCACAAAATGATTGCACGACCGACCGATTGTAGCGCCATCACCTCGAAACAAACTGATTATACCCCGAATGCGTGGCAAAGAAGTCGTATTTGACTGTTCCGACCGCAAAACAAGTACCAATCCGATTGGCCGAGGATCTTGCAGTAGTTCAGCTCGAAGCGGTGGCGCTGAATTCGGTCGAATTTGCCATTATTTGCGGTGGATTTCAGGAACAAATGGACCGGTTGTATTTATAGTCGAAATGCTGTCGATGGTACCGATAGGAGTGTTATTAATTTTTCTTAGTCGAGTCATTCCGCCCGATGATCTCGTTTTTTGAGCATCAGCTCTTCTCAGCTTTTCGGAGCCATAACACATCGACGATAAGAAAATTAGAATTCAGTATACTAAAATGAATTGACTTGACAATTTGTCGCAACATTTTTCTCCGTGAACGATCCGATCCATTGGACGGAATAGAGGTGCATACAAAGTTTCTTCCCCGCGAGTCGCGGAACACGAGCGATTTGTTTGACAAATATTTACGAACATTTAAATTGTCCATCGGTGAGGTTTTTTTTGTTTTTCTTTCTCTTCGAAGGAGTAGCGTAAATATTTTGCCTATGTTTCGTGTTCTCTCCGTGCAACTCGTTGACGAGCGGCAGCATACACAAGCTTTGAAGCAAACCGTTCGATCCTCGACGAGACTTCGTTCGACAATCGGAGCTTTTCTCTCTTCCACTTTCAGTTGCAACCTTCGTCGTCTCCGTCCCGTCGAAGCCGTCTCGCCCGGCGCCTTCACGATTGTTTGTTGTCCCTGCGCGACGCTTTCATCTCCCGAGCCCGAAGGGAGGCTCCGTAGGCAAATAGCGTGTCACCTCCGTCGAGTGGTTTGTTCGCATAGCTTTACCGAAACCGTTCCCAATCGACGAATCCAACCTGGTCTTGAATCAACGCGGTCGATCAGCATCCATAAATACGAGATGCTAGACTGCCGTGGGGGCTCTTGATTGTCAGTGCCACTTCGCTTTTTGGGCAAATATATCTGCCCGTAAATTTTGCGCGAAGCATATTCCAAGAATCTGAAAAAATTAAGAAAAAAAAAATCAATGATAAAATAAGACGTGTCCGCAGAATCGAATATCGAGAAGGGAAAAATCCCATCATCGTACATTTTCGAAGCCTTGGTTTAATACATTTTTTTATTGCAACACATTTCTTTTCAAACGATTTTCTTTAAATTAATTACTCACCACAGCTGAATATGTACACTGTAGAAAAATTTGGTTCGAAAATTAATGTACGGTACTGGAAGTTTTTTTTACATAAACTGTTTTTGTAATTTCAAACACATGCGCGTTGCAATTTCACAGTAAAATTTTTATTTAAAATAAAGATTTTTGTAAAATTCAGGGAAAAGATTTCTAATTTTGATATCAGTTGCTTAAATTTTACAAAAAGTACATTAATATTCAATTAATGTAAGTAATGTAAGAAAATTCCAAGATCCAGTACATTAAATTTACAATTTATTTTTACAGTGTATTTACTTATTTAAAACTATTTTGGGGATAGTCGCTTCTCACAGGCCGATATTTATTTTGCAATAGCACACAGCCTATCAGAAGCGACCACTATGGATTTTTTTAGCCATCAAGTATATACCGATGCGTTAAATTTTTTACGAGTCGTCGTGCGAAAAAAAATGTGTCGATTGTTTTGTCGGTTACATCGATTTTTTGGCATCCCCTTAATTACGATGGAGGGAGTGACAAACGAGACGCAGAATGCTATTGTCACTGATCGTCTTCGTTCCTCGTTTCTTCCATGTCTTCGGGATCCTTGAATTTTTAAACATAGATTTTCACCCGCAAAATATAACGTGACCGCCCCATCCTGAGAATTTCAGCCGGAACGGGAACCTGAAAAAAAAATAAAAAAAAGAACAATACCTGAGCAAATGCAGTTCCGATTGCACCACTAGCAATAATTAGTAGATTTCTCTCCATCCACTCCTCGCCGGCTTGAATGCATCCCTTCTCGTGGATCGAAGCGTCGGAGTTCTGAAAACATAGGAACGAACTACCGCTTACCGTATCGCTCTTTTGTGGAACCGTTGTTAGTCCTGAATGTTAGGTGAATGTGCCATTTCAAAGTGGATATCTTCAGGTTAGTCAACTTGCGAATGAACGACAGAAAAAAAGGAAAAGAAAAACTTAAACAGGACCAATTGTGTTAAATCGAATGAAATTTATTTTTCCCCGAAAAGAATCGAGATAAGATTTAGTGACGTGAATGACGCGTTAAACAGAGTACGAGCGGTGATAAATGGGTGGGATATCCGTTTACAGACCAAAGGGGGGGGGGGGTCCCGTGCAGGAGGGGCTTGTTATTTATGATTCTGATTGCGAAAGGAAAAATCTTTTACTATCGCATCGCGTGTCAAGCTCGTATAAGTAAAAAAACTTTCATAAAAAAGAAGAAAAAAAAGAAGCGTCATGCACGACGTCGTCGTCGCTGGAATTTTACTTACAATCGACGCAGTATAATGTCGCCGGTATTATCGGTCTCTATAGATCTGGTATGTTAGATAAATGCCATAGAAAATATACACTAAACGTTTTGAACTCTTCTACACCGGTTCAGTTATCAGATACGAAACATCGACATCGGACACGAAAACATGCTCAAAAAAAAAATGTCTACGATACGACACACAGTATGTATTTACAAATTTCGGCGTTAATACTTGAATATTCATGGAGAGGCAGAATTATTTTTTTATATATATTTTTTAATGTATAAGCAAGATACCTGAAGAACCATTGTGCAGACGACGGCACCCGCGACTGGCACGAGGTTCAATTCTAGCCACTCCTCACCAGCCCTGAGGCAACCCCTCTCAAATATACTCCTCTCTCCCGGCTGCATTTTCCCCAGGAAATAAGCAAAGATGATTTAGAAGCGGGCATGAAAATAGTTCGCACGAAAGGTTTTGCGTAGCAAAGCCAGTAGTTGCAGGGGATTGTGTGTTCGTGATGTGGTACGTTAGTTCGTGTGAGCCCGCAACCCTAAAAACGCTAATGGAGGCCACCGCGCGGGAACTTATTGATCACGATAAATGGAGATGCGCGTTGGTTAAATTACACGAGATTGAGGCCAAGTGGGTCTTGATTCGAAGGAGGGGTCATTGATTGCGTGACGTTGTTGGGTTCAATGCCGTTAGTTAAAAAAAAAGTGCTTTTGAAATGAATTGTCTGATGGACGATCATCAGCGAAGAGTACAAAAGTTAGTAGATAGACTTTTTTTTAAGAAAGAAAGGTGGAATTACGATTGCCCAACTCTCTTTAAGCTGCAAGTTTCGTGTTCCAATATGTGTACTTGTATGTCTGTGATTCTTTTTTTCGTTCGAATTACTTACGTTTCCTGGTTTTCTAACGTTATACCCGCATTGTTTGTTTTTGGTAATTTCCTGAAAAAGACAAAAAAAAAATGAGAAGCATTAAAAAATGTTTTATCGGCAGTTGATAATGACATCAAAGCAAGAATATTGGATGGCAGCGACTCAAGCTTTAATTGTTTCAATTATTCTTACGTAACGAGATATGGAAACTATATATATCAATTGTACAGACATATATTTTCAAGGGGGTTTGATGAAAGGGTCAACAAAATTTCATTTTACACTTCTCACGTTGGGTTCCCGCTTGCAACAGCTGAAAGGCACGCCGCAGGCTTCGCTCGAACCAATTTCGCTAGACGAGCAGTTGAAATAATTATTGCGATCCCAGTCCTTTGGACCCTCGATGCCACAGCACTGCAACTGTAATTTTACGAAGATCATTTATGTCATTTACGCGTCAGAGAATGCGCGCGCACAAAATAACTTTGGGAGTAGAAGTTAAAGGGGATAAGAGAAGCGAGCCCGGTACGTATATTTAAGTGGGAGAAAAAGTCTTTTCTTCCTCCGGTGGACGAAAGAGGAAAGTGGGAAAGAAGGAAAGCTGCTTAGTTGGGGCTGTGAGAACCGTGAACCGGAAGCAACAAAATCGAGGCGGGCTGCGCGAAGCTGGATTTGGCAGAGATGGAAGTCGCTTCGCCGTTAGGGAGCCTCGGGACTTTCATTAAACCTCAATATCTGTCGCGCTCACGAAACCGTACTAATCTTTTTTCACCTACTCTGCGGATTTATATTTCACACAAGCTTCCTTATTGCGATGAAAATCTGAGAAAAATTTCGCGTCTCCGAACATCGCGAAACGGTTTGGTCCTCTTTTTTTTCGAGCCCTCGTCTTTGCATTGGGCTACATTATTTTCCGAATTTCGGAAACATCAAGTTAGTCATATCAAATTTATCAATTATGTCGATTATAAGAGTTGTAACTATACGATTATGCAATCGTATAGATTTATCGATTTAATGCATTTATTTTTGTTATCAATGAGCAACAAATTGTTGGTCTTTGGTAAGTTTATCGATCCGGCGGTTTTATTTTTATTTTTGTTTTTGATATTGATTTGCGAATTTTTGAAATATTACGTTACTCATCTCAAATTGATCAATTTACCCATTTATTTTTGTTATCAAGCTGCAAGAAATTTTTCGCCCTTGGTGAGTTTATCTAGCCAACGGTTTTGATTTGATTTCTGTTTCTAGTAAAAGAAGAACCGTCGAGTATCTACGTTTTTCTTCGAATTGGACTTATAGGGAAATGCATTGCTTCAACCGATAAATACTCGTGCGAAAATCCTCGCGAAACACTTCTGAAATAGTTGTTTGCACGAGAGAGATCTCGGGGAATGTCATTAGCGAGTTCACAATTACGGCGAATAACACAACGATTAGCAGGCGCAGAGTATAGAACAGTACACGTGGAACTCTGCTGATAGGATTGCCGAAATTGCGGTACACCACCGACTCTCACACGCGGCCCCATTCAAATCCCGTAAGCCACAATTGAATAGTTCGCCGACAATCGACAAAGTTTCTAATCTTATACCAATAGACTTGGCTTCTTCGGATAATTCGATCGCGCATAATTTTTGAGGGTGAATAGCGTTTCGATTATTTATGTAATTATTTTTTATACACCTACCCAATCCTCCTGGATCCAGTCGATGAGATTCTGCTGATCAGGATCGTCCCGATAATGTATGATGAACGCTTGGAAGCCACCCGTAGCCTGCGACTTGATCTGTCGGAAAGTAACATTAATAAATTTGTCAGCGATAAACGGTCGAGACACAAATGAACGTTAATTACACGAAATTCGACACGGGTATTTGTAATATTTATTGGACGTCGGGCCGTCACTCAAAAATGTTTGTAAAAAAACATATATATAGATATGTATATTTATCAATTGAAGCCGCCCATTGGTGGTTAAATAATGAATTATTCGTTGCCCGTAGGCTGGACGGGCAAAACATGTAAATTCAATTCACCGGCTGTCCTTAATGACGCCATAAAATATGCACGGGCAAATACACCATAATGCGTTTGGCTTGTTTGCTTATATAATTCAGTTGGGAATTTCGCTTGCAGCGTGCACACGAATCGCCATCTGTGCACTCGACGGAATGGAAAGGCGTGTGCGCGAGACATGAGTGCCGGAGCTGAAAGCTTTTTTTCCGGGATAAAAAAAAATTACGTCAACCTGACTATATTATAGATAATTGTGTTCTGTGATACATCTATTCGACACTTTTTTCGATGAAAATGAAAAATTAAAAAGTGAGTTGTCGCGATTGCAAACGCAAACTTACCCAGTCTTTGAAAACGAAGCCCAAAACACCGACCGTCATTTCCAACAACAGCAGCGAGGCCAGAAATATTGCATACTGCAAGAATAAGAGTGAACCATTAATATTTTCACCGACTGGCAACAACGCGCTCGCTTCGCTCGGGCTTATTTCATTTCTTTCAGATCAGATGTGCCATTCTTACTAATGAAACGGACGATCCCGATTGGCTACGAAAACTGGCTTCACGATTTCGATTATTTCGATATATTTATCTCGATCATTCGAGTCGCATGTCTTTTTTAAGAGGGGAAATTAGTTTGGAGCGATATTTTGGTCATTTACCGATTCAATTTAATTCAAAAGATTTCGCGAGCAAACTTTAACGATACTTGCAATTACCCCATTCATTACGACCGATCGGTTACAATTACGTTGCGCACAAGCCTCTGGACGAATAATGGCGAAATGAATGGTAATTGTGCACTCGAAGACGCCGCGGGGTTTCGATCCATCCACTAATCAGTTTGAAGCTATATTTTGCTTATTTACCGATTCAATTCAAAGTTTTTATAGTGCAAAATGTATCAATATTTCTCGTAGAAGATTATTCTTCTATTATATTTATTATGTAAATTTAACCCTTTAAATCCGAAATAAAATCTCGATTCTTCGACACACACTGAGAGAATGATCTGAAAGAAATTACCATAAATCTGGTAAAAACCGATAGAACTTTCAGGTATGTATGGGAACTGCAGCGACATCCTGGCAAACATTTGTATTAAACTTAACACATTTTGCTAGAAAATACGGTTATTTTCTCTATCCCAGAGATTTCCCGAATATCCCGTAATTTTTGCCAAAATATGAGTTCGTCCTTGTAGAAAATATAGTAATCGGTGGTGTCGCGATGGCAAACCGTTTGTTTTAGATTTGGATGTTATACCGGCATATTATGTCGATCAAATTTTTTGAATGCGTACATACATAAAAACAATTTGAACGACGGAATTCTCAGTCTTAATCCACAAAATTCTCAGTTTTAATCCACAAAATGCTCAGTTTTAATCCACAACATTTTCCGTTTTCATCCACGAAATTCTTAGTTTTTAACCCACGAAATTCTTAGTTTTTGGCCACGAAATTCTTAGCCGAATACGTAAAATTTTGCCAACCCGCCTTCTGGAAAAATTACCATATGGTTTGGATAGATATTGCAATGGCCCTGGTGAAAATTTTACATATTGGTAGTGGTGAAGCTGGTCGAAGTGCCGACCTATGCATGCTGGACCTGTACCATGTTGCCTGGTCGAAATTTACCATACGAGTTGGTAGTTTTTCAGAGATCCTTCTCTCAATGCCCGCGCAACTAGGTCAGTCCAGGCAGGTCGCTCGGACTTTGAATTCAGCGTACCCGTCGTGCGAAAATTTTATAATGGGCTGATTAATATTCGATAATCGTATACTTACTGCAGCGAGGAGGCACGTATTTTCCCTGAGTGCACCGACACATCCCGTAAATCCTATAATGGATGTCACTGTACCTGTAACAATGAAAATATCGTTCAGCACCGGTCGGACAAAACTTTCCGAACTTGCGCGCGTACACGCGAAAGCACTCGAAACGTCTGCTTGTACGGTTCTGTATATAGTTCGGTATCGACGGTGGCTCTAAATTTGCCCGAATAAACCGAGGCGATAGTACAGCCGAACGTGAAACAAACGGGTGTTTGACGTTCGGACGTGACATGTGAATATAAGTGGTGAGCAAATGGCAATATTCCGTGTAACTGTGCAAGAACACGTCGATCGTGATCTCGATAGGGGTCGCGAGATGGGCAAATCTGAATGATGGATCAAACGGCTATTATCGTGAAAATCTTTCCGTTTTGATAGTTTTTATTCTTTAAAATAACAAATGCTACGACATAAATGAAACTTCATCGTTAATCCTATGCGCTAGGGATCCGCTCTGGCCAAGGACCAGTTCATAGTTTTTTTTTGTAAACTTCGAACTGCTCGTTTGTAAAAAAAGATCTTAAAAAAATTGTGAAGAAACTTCGAAGTATAGTATTAGAGATTTTACAGAAAAGTAAATTGTTATAAATGCCCGTGCGACAGTACGTTTATTTATAATAATTTTTTGATAATATTTATGTATTTAAAAAAAATACATTGATATACTTTTGAATTAATTTTTTTTCATAATTCGTAACGATAATTGCACAAAGTCAGTCGGAGGTGAAGGATCGAATCTATTTGAACCGAACCACACTTTAAGAACTTCCAAGTTCTAATTCTAAAAACTTCATTAGTATTCTCTCGTCCCGAATGTTCCCGAATATCTGAAATATTTCTATTTTCTCCAGAGAGCGAGAGAGAGAGAGAGAGAGAGAGAGAGAGAGAGAGAGAGAGAGAGAGAGAGAGAGAGAGAGAGAGAGAGAGAGAGAGAGAGAGGGAGAGTGAGACATTTTGACGAGCGTGAGCGACATTTAAGCGATACGAGAATCGCTAATTGGATATAAAATCACAGTATTCTATAATCTTCGCTTTACGATGGATGTCTCGGTCCTGTGTACAGTGTATAACCGATTAAACTTGCGTGAACTTTTGACCTTCCGTTTATTTTTCATTTTTTTTTTCTCTTTCGTAGCGTAGAAACTCGCTGAACTATATTTTTCTGCGGTGCATAAAAGAGCGAAGTAAAGTTTCAGGAATGAAAGGAAGAGAGTGGCTTTGAAGGTTTGCTTGAATCGGCCGTGGAGATGCGCGCGGAGAACGTTTTCGAAACCACACGGCGGTACTCCAGTGAGACTCCCTGAAGCGTGGAGTTGACCCGCTTGCGGTTCACGAGGGACCGCTCGGAATCCCCGGCACATCCCTAGTGATCCGTCTTACAACATGGCTTACATACTCCCTTGGAGAAGGTACGTACCGGCATAAATACATCAGGAGAATCGGACGCTAAGTCACACGAAACACCCAACTATAGCTTAGAGAGCCAAATACTAATTTGCAATTACGTTTACGAGGGGCTGTGCCCCTCGTTACGTTAAGGTAACGAGGGGCAGAGCCCCTCGTTACTTTAAAGAGTAAAAAAAAATCCCTTGCAAAAAAGGACCAAAGAAAATGGACAGATATTTTGGTCCGAAGATTAAAAATATACCAACTCTACGCAGTGAGTCAGTTGATTTTTAAAAATTTATCGATGTTGTACTTATTTGTAGAAGTAATTTTTATGAGAAAAAAAATGGTCTGAATTTAATGATGTTGATCCTCGACAAGGCCATTGCAATCGCGTTTACGAGCGCACAATTCCTCGTTACCTAAAAAAGTAAACCAACAAAATAATTTCGTTGCAAAAAAAAAATAGATATTTTGTTCTAAAAATTAACAATATGCCAACGCTATGCAGTGAGTCGGCCGATTTTATTAAATTTATTGATGTACCTTTTAATCGTAGTTAAATTCATGAGCAAAAAAGATGGTTTGCAATTAATTATGGCGATCCGCGACAAGGTCATTGCAATTACGTTTACGAGCGCATGATTCCTCGTTACCTAAGAAAGTAAACAAAAAAATCCTGTGCAAGAAAAGGACCAAAGAAAATGAACAGAACAACTCAATTTATACTATATCCTAATTACAATACTCTGACTCGGTTGTTTTTTAATTCGTCCAACCGATTCACTGAGTGACGAATGAGAATAATACCTGCAATTACACCGTCCATTACGGTCGGTCCATTACAATTGGATTTCGAACGATCCTCTTGACGAATGATCTCGAAATTAATGATAATTGTCCACTGGAAGACGCCGCGGGGTTTTGATTCCCCGCAGAGAGCGCATACCGTGTATCAGGCTTTGACGGTATGATGAGAATCTTGTAAACTCGGGGCATTTATGGTTGCCATATCGTGTAACAGTAGCGCAATCCAATGGATGAATTTGCATGACCCAATTAACGGACAGAGGACGATGTGTTATATGTACATGAGCAAAGTGCTCTGCAGCTGCTGCCGCGACCCAGCAGCAGTCCATCGTGGGTGGACTGTGTGTAATCTACTATTCGAGATCGAGAGTCTCCGCTGTATGCACGAGAAGTGAAGTTAAACGAAGAAACTTAATCACGAGGAATTGTACATTTTTTTGTTCGTCCACGTAATATAACAAAAAAATACGAATAAAGTGAAAGATTTAATTTTTTTTTCGATGTAACAAGATGAAATTTGTAAATATGGCCCGGCTCATGAATGATAAATTTTCATGATAATCGAGATCATATTTATCAATTTTAAACAAATTTTACCGTACCGCTAAATTTCTCAAAATTTAACAGCTTGCATTACGACTCCATGCTTAAATCAACTTGTCATCGAGTTTACTCGGGTGTGACGACAAAAATACGGAAGGCGATTTGTTACCGACTGAGCCACATGCCACATGCCTTTAAGAAGGTTAGGAGAATATAGTGATCTTTATTATCCAGAAATCTTCTTCCCAACGGAAATGTGGTATTCCAAACTTTCCGTAAACATAAAAAAAATCTTAATAGCCAATGCAGTTAGTGTATTAAATTACACACTTATTTAAAAAAAAACAATACAATGCACGTCCGTCTCCCAGAAGGAATATATTACATGGTAGAATTTATATACCAAACGTTCGTAATGGGTTTCGAAAACGTTGACCGCAGAGCACAGCCGCGCTGGTAGACCGCGAAATAACGTGATTTTATGGGGCGCTCTATGTACGATTCAATCGCAGCATACTACGATATATACCGTGCCATATACAACTCCTATATAAACCATAGCACAGCATTCAGAGCACATGGACCTCGCCCAGAGCTACGACCGAAACCGAACTCACCCAGCTTGAAACCTTCAAACAGAACCATGGTCCCGACTTAAACGTCATCCGCAGACTGATCCAATGTGGAACGAACTAATTACATATCCATTGAATACGGGATGAATATTCACTCGCGGGAATGAACCCGAACTACATCTCATTTCGCAAATTCAAAGGTTTCGTCACGTGTCTCGTCTCACTATCGAAAATCATTACTGCCACGATCAGCATAAAACATCGTATGGTCCGAAATTCAACTTCTAGTAGTAGTAGCAGTGAGTTGCTTAACAATAAATAACATGTAGCAGATTTTCTTTGTTATTAATAAACTTTTCTGTTTTCACCTATATTGAATATTGCCAATTGGCCATCGACCGCAGTCCTTCGGCCATTCAACTCCTATTAAAAAATAATTAAAAATTTAATTTCATATTCTAGATATTTAATAGTTCACATTATTATAATCATGCATATATCAAGAGATACGGCAGTCTCTCGAGGCCAAGTGAAAAAAGATAGCGAGGAAGGCCGTGCAGTTTTACGCCAAAGTCGCGTTTCTCAGGGCCTTAAAAAATGTTACATGTATACTACGATATTTTCACGACTTCCCCAATCGAATAATAAATTCTCTCCGACCAAAATTTAAACTGATCGTGTCGATGCGTGCGACTAATTAATGAATCCCTAAATTAATCAGTAGGCAAAAACATCTTTTTGCCTACTGATGAACAACGGAAAATTATTAAATTTTTTTTTCTCGAAATACCTCGATTTATAACACTTGGTTTCCATCGACTCACAATTTCTGGCATTGGGAGGCAAAATAAGTGATTCTTCGAATTTCGCTTCTACGCGAAGAAAGCTTTATTCCCTGGCAAGTTTCGTCCTAAGGTCCCTGTAGGATACTTTCATCTCGTTAATTCTCTCAAATCCGAGCCAGGCTCGAAGTTTCCCTGGCGAGTTCTGCCTATAAAAAGTTTCGCGAAACAGTCGCCCGTTCTCCCGCAACGAGACTCGATAAAAATTGATCATCGACGATGGGTGAGATTCGGACAGTTCGCTTGTGCATCACCGGGTGTGTACAAGGATGCATGGCACTTACCGACTAGAATGAGGATGAACGCCGGATCGAGGGCAACGTTCGTGAGGCGTGAGAGATTGTTGAACGTGTCCTTTTCCTTCCAGGCCCAAACACCCACAGCCATGATACCCAGGCCAAGCCACTGCAACGATAACAAAGTGAAAAAAGTCCATTAGCAAACATATTTTCGTTGCTCGAATTTTATTTATTTTATTTTAGACTCTTTTAATATTGATTCTTGCGACAAAGAGATACCTCTCGCCGCTCGCCCAACCCTCGCTCGGTCGGTAAAAAAAACTGTAATCAACTTTTTTCACGGATACGCGTGTACACGGTCAAATGAAAAGTCTCATCGAATGCCGACACGATATCCCCTTTCGATGAGACTTTTCGTTTGATCGTGCGTTCCACAAGCCGCGATAAAAATTGATTACAGTTTTTATTACCGACCGTGGTATTTCATATATTTTTATAGGCTGTTTTTATCTTTTTTATTTGTTTTTTTTTTGTAGGCAATTTTTACTTTTCGTTTGTTGGCATTTCGTCGGCTCGTCTCCTCGACGAGCGATAAACACGCTGGAACAGTTAGTTTTTGTTATGCATCGCGTTGTAGAAGGATTATGCTGGCACGAGTACAGTAGCGATAGCCGTTGTCGCGTGTCTCATGAATGAATCAGTAGTTCAGCGATGGCACACACAAGACAAGAGTCCTGCGGACTAGACCTTTATTGTCGACATCGAACTCTCTCTCCCACCCCCCTTGCCCGTCGAACGTGCAAGAATGCGAAGCATAAAGGTAGGATACGGAGGTAAATGTTGATTTTTCGAGCCCGTCAGGGATGAGTGATACTGTGTGACAGAGACGAGTCGGAATATGCGAACCCATTATTATGAACTGTTATCAATCATGATCCGAACGCTACGTAAATTACGCGAGTTGACTTTCGAGACTAGGCTCATCTTTAAAAAAAAAGTTCGTTGTATCAAAAAAAAATGAATAATTTATTTCTATGTAGTAGAGAAGTACTTGATGAACCATGTTTCCTGGTCAATTCAATTAGAATCAATTTTCAATTTCAAGCATATGAACCCATTATTATGGGCTGTTATCAATCACTTATTAATAGACTAGACTTATCTTTTAAAAAATATACTAGACTAGACTAGACCACTAGACTTATCTTTTTAAAAAAATTCGATGACCTAAAAAAAAAAATTAATAATTAATTTCTTTGAAGTGAAGAAGCTTCTGGAGTCATGCTTTCTGTAAAATTCAATTGCAATCAATTTTCAATTTCCATTCAAATTCAATTCGGTAAAATTTTTTTGTCTTTGTTAGATTTACTTCACAATTAGTTTATTAACTAATTAATTAAATAATAAATGCGTAACTTCGACAAATTTCAACAAAATCGAAAGAATTCTTGATGGTTATATTATTTGAGAAGCAGTTACGGGCTGCAGTGGAACGGGTTACGGTAATTTTAGGGTGAGTTCAGAACTTCACCGATAAACGGCTAATTCTCCATGGAAACCGTGGATAACTGCATGCAGAATATTCGGTCTGTTAAGCAATTAACCATCGGTAAAATGTTCCCATTCGATGAAGATCGCAAAGCGCGACAGATGTTATATTAGCAATTACGCTGCACGGAAATGGGCGTTCGGCGAAACCTAAAGCACTCCGCCTAATTCTGCTGTCTGGTTGGAAGCTCGAGGGGTAATAGCTACCCTCTCTCGATCCGGCTTGGTGCAACATCGGAAGCAAACATTATAATTGCATAATGAATGTTAGTGTCTCAGGTGCAGCCCGGTCCTACGCCGTTCGCGCTTCCTCTTAGTCGGATATTGAAATTTAATTGAAGGGTGTGAAAGTTTGTTAAACAAAAAAAAATAAACCACACAATGTAACATTTATCCGTCGTTACTCTGACATTTTAAATACATTTTTTCATGACCTTCTGTATAAAAATATTTTTTTAATGACGAGAAAAAAAAATTAAATAAAAGCAAATAATAATAATTTAATGATTCAATTAAATGATTCAATTATAATTATTCCCATTCATTTGTGAACCCTAAACTAGGATGAAATAAAGTAAAATTTGAGACATTTTTATACGGGCATTGTCTGTCCCTCTCATTAAGTAGTAATCCGATAAACAACAAAAAGTGGCAGTAGCAGAATAACGAGGAAACGACTGTGTTTAGCAAATTAATCTCCCCATTCTGCCAAAAAGTTCGCGGTGCTTGCAGCGGAGGCCCTTATCGCGATACACTGTGTGCCGCTCTTCGTTGTAAAAAACTTACAAAGCATCAATTTTCCGCCATCACTGTCGGATGAAAAAAAAAAACAAAAATAGCTCGACAGAGTTTCGTACCTAATGGAATTATCGCTCACTAGAGAACCTTTTGACATCCAACTTGGTGAAATATGCAAATTTTCGTTCAACATTTCATACCACACTCCGCAACGGATTATAAAGTTATAAATTACATTTTGCTCTGAGGGTGTTCATTATCTCGCGTTCATAAAAACCCTATGATGTGCATAGTGTTCATGCATCTCGTATGCACAGAAGGGTTATCGACTTTGCTGACCAAGCCGGCGAGTCTTTATTTTTAACGGCAAAAAAATGTACAATATGGGTACCGAACTTTTTATCGAAAAAAGAGAAAACGATACGTGGACGGAGGAGGGGAAAAAACAACTTTAGGGCTATAATACCATAACTAATGGTACGTAACCTATTCAGCAAAGTGTGGCGCGCGTTGTAGCAGAGAGAGCGGGGCAAATCGGCCCAGCGATCTCCATTCTGGATGGAACTTTTTCTGCGTCTCGCAAAAAATTGTTAATAATAGTCCGTTTTGCCCCGCTCTCCCCTGCCCATTCATGCACGGGAAAACACCGCGTTTTTCTTGTACCGGTGTTATACAGTAGAATAATGCGGGAATTTTTGTGGCGGGTAGGGTCGTTGATCTCGATACACGAGGACGGCTACAAACTCGCGAATAACCACGGTCTCTGGTCACACAAGAACGCATTTTATTGCCCGCATAAAGATTATTGCGCTGCTCATGTTGTCCCGTATCTACCGCGAGCGCACTCTTAGGACATCGGGGCTGAGGCTAATCAATACTAGAACCTTCCGCATGCGTCTAGACGTGTTTACCTCCTTTATATTGTTATGATGCACTGAAATTTTCATAGCGCAACGCTTACAGACCCCCTCGAACGAGATTGATAACCGTAGTAGGTATTTGAGTCAAATCTGTGTCACAGCGCGATTTATACTCGGGTCTTGAAATTCAAGATTATCAGATTATTATGTATTTATTGAGTATGAAAAGACCAACATTTTTTCATACTCGATAAATGTGTTCGTAAACTGGTTCGTGTAACTGTGTGAAAAAATAAATTGTGGAAAATTGTCCGATTTATTTTCGTGACTTATAAATTAATTTGTATTTTTTCAAACAGCCGTAAATCACGTATAGATAAACAATGAGGAAGCGAAGTGCTAATACGTCCGCGGCTTTTAGAAAAATGGAGACTGTAAAGTCAATACTTTAATGTGCTAAAATATCACATTCGCCACGCTGGCAAAATAGGTGTTTTTGCGTGTATCTTATAACATTTTTCATTTGGGCCTTAAAATGCCAAAAGTAAAATTTCTTTCGAAAAATCTTTGTCACAAATTGGCACTAATAAATTAGGGCATCGATTGAGATTCTTCAATAAGCAATAATCCACATTCGATACTCCCTTCCTTACTGACCGAGCGTAGACGATTATTTCATACATTACTGGCCACGTGAAGTATGCAAAAACGTATAAAACGTGTGCCTCTCCGCGAGCTCGCGCATCGTACAATGTTATTATTTTATAGGAAAATATAAATACCGCCACGGTATGTTAGTCAGAGAATATTGAAATTCGTTAAAGGTCTCTCGAAAGCTCGCGATAAAAGCACGAAATTCGTAACGTTCGCTTTAGCATCGGTGTACGAAAGACGAGAAGGATAGACTCAGCGTACGTTATTTTCTGCAATCCACGCGGAATGGCATACGAAAGCGGATGAAATCCGCCTCCTCTATGCTGCAGCGTAAAGATTTTTAGATAATCCGTGCACGTAGAGCAGTTAGCGGGCGTTGCAAATTGTATTAATTAAAACCGACTACGGGAGAATCGTTCGCTCGACATAATTCGGTTATATTTGAGTTTTCCACGACGACGTTCGAGCGCGCTCGCTTTAACGCGGTCTTTCTGACCGGCTTGGGAAGCGGCGATTCAACGAAATTAAATTTTACGAACAATCATGGCGTTTTCACCGCTATAGCAAAATCGCATTAGGCCGATGAGAATGCATGGATGATTGCTGATTGAATTTTACATTGAAATCAGCGCCTCTTGTATTGCGTGCGTGACCCGGCCGGAATCGGCGTTCAATTTATTTTTTATTTTATTGTCGATTCGATTCGTCGAAACAGACGTATGATTTTTTTTTTTTTTTTTTTTTAATCAGCTCGTTGGTGCCTCGCGAACCCGGGAAATTTACGATTCGGACCTGACTGGACCACTGGCTCACATTGATTTAATGCGATTTGCCAATTAATTATTCAATCCGAAGCACCGAAGAGCATTCGTTCGTGACATTCGATCCGATTTATTTCTCACCCTTTCCCCTTATGATTCCCCGGCATCGATCATCAATCGTGTATACCTGTACGTTCGAATTCTATTATTCGGCGCTTATACACACACTCGCACACACACTCTCTCTCTCGCTCTCTCGTTATATTTTCGCGTTATATTTTCGGTGCGAGTCGGGTTGACCATGTCACCCCGTTGTATGAGAGGTTGCGGTGGTTGAAAGTAGGCGCGAGGAGGAGGTACTTTCTTTTATGCGCGGTCTACGATGTTCTTGTGACAGGTCTACCAGTATATGTACCTGTGCGAGTGCTTTCGCTTCGAGGAGCCTGTAGCGTCTCATAGGCTTGGGGATCGCCGTCGATTGCTGCATGTTGGTGTCTGCCGCACGGAGGCGAGGAGAAATGCGTTTTGCACGGCCGGAGCGGAGCTTTTTAATTTGCTTCCGTCGAATGTACTGTCGTTCCCTGAAGGGAGGTTCCAGGCTTTCCTCATGGAATTATTGCTGAACGGCGGCCTCTGAGTGTTTGAGGGGGGGCTCATCGTTGCCATGCGCGGCAGAGATGGTTATAATTTATTATTTACAATTTGCAATTTTGTTTACGATTGGCGATCTTTTACGATTTTGTTGCGGCCCTTTGTATATACTTTGTAAGGTACTTTTGTAGATGCCGCACGACCTGTGTGCGCGCATCATGTGTTCTCCGGCAGTATGTGCCTAGAGGAGCTCTGGTCCTACCGCATAATAAATTCATTCATTCATTCATTCATTCATTCATTCATTCATTCATTCATTCATTCATTCATTCATTCATTCATTCATTCATTCATTCATTCATTCATTCATTCATTCATTCATTCATTCTCTCCCTCTCTCTCTCATTAGCCCGAACGGCGGGAATGCGTCTGATTGAAAATTTCACAATTATCAGCGAATTCTTCATTCTCCGTTCCACATTCACGATATAATAATAATAATGACTGTTATTATTATCAATTCCTTTCTTCTCAGAGTCGAGCTTAGTGAAACCCGCGAAGCCCGGCGGAAATGGCTTAGCGGTGAAGGCAAAAAAGGGAAGAAAATAAAGAAGACATTCCACACGAGAAAGTAGAAAGACAGGGAAAAGGAGGCTCGGGTATCGTGAGAAAGGAGACAGCAGTGAGGATTAAAGGGGAGAGCAGAGAAGTGAGCCCGGTACCGGACAACAAGTCGGAAACTTTCAAGCTCAATTAAACTCAAACAAACTCGGGGGGACGTTGGCGGGGAGGCGGAAAAAGGCGTTGGCATAGAGTGCAGAAGTGGATATATACATATATATATATATATATATATATATATATATATATATATATATATATATATATATATATAGGGTGAGGATGAACAAGAGGCGTTGGCGGGAAGGTAGATGGCGAGGGGAGGGAAGGGTTGCCAGTGAGAACGAGCTCACGCGAGCTGTACGAAGGGTGGCTGTTCCTTTTAGTCGCACACGGTGCTCGCTGCCAATTTTTCGATGAAAAGAAGGTCCTCTCGTTACCGGGAATACTCTTACGCTCGTTAAATCTTTGCTCGTCGTTCATCAAACACCCTCCTTTTTTTGCATTTTTTTTTAAATCTCGTTTCTCGCTGCATCCATCGAGCACACGAAGAATTCGTTTCTCGAGATGGATGGGAATTAGAATCGGGTATTATACTAGAACGAGAATAAACGAAAGGTTTTGAGGCTGCTCGAGGAGATCTCTTGCCATTTCACAAACGCTCTCTGTAATGACCCGGTGTTTTATTTTTTACATTTTTTTTTTCAATTTTATTAATGTTTTCCTCCGGAAAATGGCACACTCGAGGTTATTTCATAATTTTTCTCGAGCTGTTTGCCTCGGGAGTATCGAAGCTCGCGCCTCCGTCGGGCTCATTTTCTCGCATTCGTATACTACTTCTTTTATCGGAAGCCACGATTGTACGAGCGTTGTGAAACAGCCTAAGCGCAACGACAGAGAAAGAATAGAAAGAATGAAATAAAGACGAGGGGAGGGAGAGAAAAAAAAGATAAGAGTGGAATGTACACTGCGGAGCATTCGAATGGTCGAAGAAAGTAAAAAAAAAAAACTAAAACAAAATAAGTATAAAACGCTTGTGAGAGGAAAATAAAGCGTACATATACAGGAAGTAGCTCTCGCTCAGTAGTGAGAGAGCGTGTTGGGCAGACCGGCTCGGGGATGTATAAGGAGAAACACCGCGAGGAGGCTCCAAGGCAGTACACGGAGATACGACGGAGAGCGGAGAGCTTCGGCGATTGTGGAGGATAGCAGGTATTTGGCTATCGCGCGCTCCGAGAAACCATTCGCCTCAATGGCCGCTCTCGATGTGACGTGTTTACATGTAAATGCTAATGGTACTACTCCGCTTCGTATGGGACACCTTCTATTCCCCCCTCCCGCCCCCAACACCGTTCCACGGTATCGCGAATCTTTTACTATGGGGCTTACGACGATATATCGGTAATGGTACAGGAATAATACGATGCGACGTACAAGTGAAACTGGCTCAGATATAGCAGAAAAATAGTAAGATAAATAATTTTACAAAATGAAAGCGGATAATAATTTATCGTCAGTTGAGTTAAAAATCTTTTTTTTTTTTTTTTTTTTTTCCCCGTTATATCGAGCAATTTTCTGAAAGAAGGAAGTTACTGGAGAGCGGAGAAAAACGGATACGTGTCCAGCGGAAAATTCGTAAAAAAAAGCATTATCAGCGTTTGGCTCCGGAATTTTATTGAAATTCTAAAAAAAATTGAAATAATGGCTCGTGCACGGCAAAAAGTTCCACGTGAGGAATTCACGCTATCGAAGCCTCAATATTCAATGGCCGCTCTCGATGTGACGTGTTTACATGTAAATGCTAATGGTACTACTCCGCTTCGTATGGTACATCTTCTATTCCTCCCCGTCCTTCCCTCAACACCGTTCCACGGTATCGCGAATCTTTTACTATGGGGCTTACGACGATATATCGGTAATGGTACAGGAATAATACGATGCGACGTACAAGTGAAACTGGCTCAGATATAGCAGAAAAATAGTAAGATAAATAATTTTACAAAATGAAAGCGGATAATAAGTTATCGTCAGTTGGGTTAAAAAATGTTTTTTTTTCGTTATATCGATTAATTTTCTGAAAGAAGGAAGTTACTCGAGAGCGGAGAACAACGGATACGTTTCCAGCGGAAAATTGGTAAAAAAAAGCATTGTCAGCGTTTGGCTCCGGAATTTTATTGAGATTCTAAAAAAAATTGAAATAATGGCTCGTGCACGGCAAAAAGTTCCACGTGAGGAATTCACGTCATCGAAGCTTCAGTATTCCGGGCGTTCTCGTTTCACAATTCCATCGCTGAATAAGCAATAATGCGACGAATGCTTTTGCATTAATGCACCCGATGAATGTTTAGCACGGAAAAGGCAATAGATCGGCGGTAAAGCGCGACACCTTGACCCCGTTGAACCGTTGCCCAGCGACGGAAACTTACGCATCGAAGTTGTTTTAATTCCGCTAAAACGCCGAATGCTACGACGCCCCCGCCCCGTCGCCCCCAGTAGGGCGATTGCGAATACCGGGGATTGCCGGTACTTAGGAGCGCGCTGGTTGGTACTCGCCGTAAAAGAAAATTCGATTATCCAGCGTATGACCGGGCAGCAGGGATCGAAAAGAGACAAAAAAAAAGCCGGAATAAAACGGAACAAGCGAAGCTTGGACGGAATTTTATGGTCATCGCTTGTTACACGTTTATCCGAAGATAATCGAACGGGAGAAGCGCCAACCGCTGTACTCGCAGCCACAACGTGACCCTCGTAAAATTTGGTAATAGAATAACATTTTTTTGAAAAATCGTTAATTCTTATACGTGAGGAACGGAGGCGGATTTTTATCAATTGTTTGCTTCCTCATAGAGGAAACTGTGGACATTTTTTTTTTTCGTAAAAAAAAATTAGGATTTTAATGTCAGAGTATTTTAAATCGTTTGAAACGTTGAGAAATGCGATTTGCAGTTGGCGTCCGCATGTATGTATGTGTGTGTGCACGTGTGTATGTATTTATGTATGTATGTGAAAGACTTGCATCGTTTAAAACGGTTATAGTTCGGAAACGGGTTGAGATAGCGAGTTGAAATGTTGTACACTAGTTAAGTGGCGACGTTTCTTCATTCAGAGTAATTTTCATGAAGATTGAGATCAATTCAAGATTTTTGCGATTTTGACATTTTTGAAAAAATTGTGGTTCCTCTAACTTGCGCAACTTTTGAGCTACCATCCCATAACTGCATAAAAATATTGTACTATGATCAGACCTTTGATATTGAATTTGGCCTAAATCTATCCAGGTGATCAGATTTTATGAGATTCTGTGTTTTTTGAAAAATTATTATAAACGGTATAATTCAAGTAAAAATGCAGGTATCGTATTTAAATTTGACCCGGGAATGGACTAACAACACTGTACAATGTTTGGTATTGAATTTGACGAAAATGGATGTAGTAGTTTAAATTTTATGAGTTTTTGAATTTTTCGGAAATTGTGTCTTTTTTATCCGACACGAGTTTATGCATCAAATTAGCCTCTACGAGTAAAAAACATTTTAAGTTTAGTCGTCAGTGGGGAAAAGTCCATACGACATAGCCTCAAAATTGCAATTAGCGATTTTCTAAAATAAATTTTGCGATCAATTTTCATTTTTACTTTCAATTTTATGAGATGTAGACATTTTTTTATGTTACGACAAAAGGTGCAGAGTAATTTGCACATGGCTTCTTCATTTATAACAATTTAGCGCATAGCTTCCTCTGTAAGGAAGCCAAAATCGATCAATGACCTTTCTCATGGACAAGGCTATGCGCAAAATTGTTTTTCCGTGGGCGAAAGGTCCGTTTTGTCCCGTCGTCCTCCATACTTGTATAGTGAAACAATATTCAAAGTTAATGACATCACATAAAAATCTGACGGACGAGCGGAATATGGGAGATGAAAAAGCCTATTCCCGGAGAGCATGAAATAGGTCAGGCGCGCCGCGACATAAAAAAATGGTATCGGTGCAGTGACGGGGAACAAAATTACTTTGCAACTCAACAGGCTTTTCCGGAATGACACCCCTCGATCCCAATGGAACAGTGTATAGACAGAGAAATTGTGTTACTCCGAAGACCATGAAACCGCGCAGACCCATGAATATTTATCCGCGAGCGGCCGCAGCAAAGTCGAACCCAGTCATCCTCGAAGTTCTCGCCATTGCCGAGTGCATTTCAACTTTTTCCTTCAATTATCAAGCAATGCATTTCAAATGAAGTTAAACAGCTCGAGAGACATAGAGCCGTCGGGTCATCGGTCGTCTCAGATACGGAGAATTGATTTTTCGATACTGTATAGATAAAATATATCGAGTGATAAATTTGTCTCGGGAAGGACAGCCCAACGAAAATTGATTAACAATCAATTAGAGCATCGAATAAAATTAGACCGACGATCGTAAATTAACGTTAATTTTAGCACCGAAACTATTTTCAAGTTTATTAAATTTTCGTGATGGCTTGAAATTCGAAGCCCGGACCGAACGTATTTGGAGCAGCAGTGCGGAACGTAATTTTTAAATCAACAAGAGCAGTTTGCACCATTAAAACGATAAACCATGTGACAGTAAACAATATTGCATATTCATAGACTCATTGGGGATCGCAATTTCTATGTATATATAATTTCATATCGGAAGCATGCTAATTCGCAAACGTTCATCGGCTGGACTCTCGGCACACTGCAGAACGACCGCGATATAGTTTGCAATGAGTGATTATATATATCGCCCAACGATAATTAATTAACACGAAAAATATGAGCAGCAAAGTCTCTTTACAATTTTATCGGTTTTGTTTTGAGGCTTTGGGGGAACTGTCAAGCACGACGTTTTTGGCATAGATCCAAAGTGACTTTTAAGCTTGCTTTCATTTTTATTTCTCTCCAATTTCTATTCGGCACTTGTGTCCAGAATTTTAGTTTTTAAATTGAAGGATATATATTTGTAAAAACATTCTTAAGAAAACAGCTGTTTCGGCAACGTAGCAAATATTTAAAAAAAACAAACGGTATGTTTTTCGTACGATCGAACATCAATTGTTTTAATAACAACTTCATAGTCATTCTCCTCTTGGAATGCTGAGAGCGATGAACATTTTATTTTCAACGTTAATTTAATAGCAATTTATAAATAGCAGCGCGGCAGGCATAGAAAACGAGCCGAGCAGTGGAAAGCGGTGTTTGGTGACTGAATTTTATGTGCACCAATAATCCTCATTTTATTCGCTCGAACATTTGAGGTAACCCGCGGTCGCATGCCCAGCGCATTTTACGTTCCAATTAATGAAATAAAACCCGTAAATCACGTGGCAGTGCCATTCGCATCCGCACCTACGATAATACATGTATGTATAACGGGTAACTTAAAAGCACGGCAATATATTTCATAGATATATCGTGAACACGACCCAGAACGATCGATCATCGCTCGAGCGACGGGCGATCGGATAATGAAATTTTTTTGAGATTCCGATAGCAATGTTCGACATTTCGGCGGTGTAACGAAGTTATGCTGCAGAAACGGGTTTCAAAATTACCGAAGCACGAAGCAACGTAGACTACGACTGATTAGAATGTTTGCTATTTCGAGGGAGAATATCGCAGACCGTGAGACTCCAAGGCACGGGGATGGGAACGACGAGGATTCAGTGTCTCGTATAACTCAAACAGCTGAAGCTTACCGAGAACTCCAATAAACGTGGAACGCCTTATTTGATCTCATGAATTCTATGAACTAAGAAACTCCTGACCCTAAACTCGGCATAAGCTGTAGAAGAAATTGCTAACTAATTGAAATTGCATGAAGTTACAGAAACAAATAACAACAAAAAACTTTCGCAGCTTAAGATGGTTACTGATAAGTAAATTGAACAAGAGTGCACTTTGCTAAACATAGCAGTTGATACTGAAGGTATCGCATCAATTTTATAAAATAATTGCTACCGGAAGTACCATAGATCATGATTTTCTGAGAACGGATCACAGAATCATGATCAATGATCAAAAATACAGAAAGATCATTTCCAGAGAACAAAAGTGTACTTTACTCAACTTGATACCCAATGCTGAAGATATTGCATAAATTTGATAAATTTACTGCTACCGAACGTACCACAGATCATGATTTTTTGAGAACGTATCGCAAAATCATAATTTTCTGAGAACGTATCACAGAATCATGATCGAAAATACAGAAAGATCATTTCCAGCGAACAAATGCGCACTTTGCTAAACTCAATACCCGATGTTGAGGGTATCGCATCAATTTGATAAAATGACTGCTACCGGAAGTAACACAGATAATGATTTCTTGAGAACGGGTCACAGAGATAATGATCGATAATCAAGAACAACGGAAAGGTCATTTCTAGAGAATAAAAGTGTACTTTGCTCAACTTGGTACTTATTGCTGATGGTATGGCATCAATTTTATAAAATGACTGCTACCGGAAGTACCGCAGATCATGATTTCCAGACAACCGATCACAGAGTAATTATTGATCGATGATCAATAATACGAAAAGATCATTTCCAGAGAACAAAAGTGTACTTTACTCAACTTGGTACTCAATACTGAAGGTATTGCATCAATGTTATAAAATGAATCTTACCGGAAGTACCAGAGATCATGATTTCCCGCGAACGGATCGCACCGTAATCCATAATTGGCAAGATAATTTCCCACGCGCGCTAACGTGTGAATGAAACACCGATTCAATTGTCACGTCTCCGAATCTGATATGACATCCAGAATATCCTTGAAATCCAGAATATCTCGTGCGGCGTTTGAGATCCTCGAGACATTTTGAATGCGATAGTAAACCGAACGGATATATCCAGTGTACGGAGGGAGCGTGTGTTCCGACCTCGATTGTCGAACGATCCTTCCACGTACCGGCTCCGCGTACCTACATCATCCTATGCTTGCGCTTTCACGAGGATCTCGCTCGGTACTCCATTCTCCCTCCCCCCTCCCGTTCGCCTACTCTTGAATCTTCGCTCACCCATGCAAATACATCTTGGCTTCGGGATTCCCCTGGCGCAACTATCCGGGTTTGTACCACTATGTAATACATAACTGCGTACCGGAGGCATGTAGAACCCATCGCATATCGCATGTCTATGTACACAAACGTACGTTACATACGGAGAGATATGCACAAACGTCTTCGATTCCTGATACCCGGTAACGTACCTCGGTGCTGTGCGCTCCGAGCACACGTTCGTAGTACGTACGTACATCGAGGAAAAGGGATGGCGCACAGTCGGTGAACTTTGGGACTGGCAGTTCGTGTGTGTGCGGTAACCATCGTTGGGAGGATTTGGAGATAGCTAAAGACGAAGAGAGAAACCAGTGTGCCAGATGTTTCCGAAAACTTGAACAAATCACGATAAATTCAAGGTGAATTCTCGGGTGCTTCGCGGGATCCAATATTTGCAGCTTTAAGTCGTGGGACAAACGTGTATGGACGAAGTCGTCGGGAACAAGGTTTAACCCGGGAACGATGAATCATGCAACATCTTTCAACTTGGTTTCTTTGAACAGGTAAAGTTTCCTTGGGAAAAATACTCGCGCCACGGCTGTGTTTGGGATAAATGCAATAAATTCCCGAAGGATATATCACGGTACGGGGAGCGGGAGAGCCGAGTGCCGTGCCGATAGTTTGAAACAATCAATGAATCGCGATCGGGACGGAGAGGGGAAAGAGGGGGACTTGAGTGAGACTGAGGAAACTGTTAGAGAGCGAATTGGTGTCGAAAGAAAAAGAGATTAGAAGGATCTGGCGAAACACCAAAAGTTTTTATCGGGTCTTAAGTAGCTTCGCTCGGACATTGTAAATATAAGGCGGTCAAACGTGAATGTCTGTCGTGAGGAAAGTACGGATAGCTCGAAAATTGAAAATTGAGACTGGTTGACATATTCATTAACGATTTAAAGGAAAGGTCTAGAACGAAAATTATCGGTTCTAATACCCCGAGAGCTTAAAAATTATCGGGTATTTCCCGATTGTTTCGTTGCGTAGCAACGAGCGAGATAAGTTTTGCTTAAAAAAATCCCGAGCGCGCAGCGCGAGGGATTTTTTAGCAAAACTTATCTCGATCGATGCTACGCAGGGAAACAAGAGGGAAATACCCGATTAATTTTTAAGCTTGAGGGGTATTCGACTGATTATTTTTTCAACCTCAATTTCGACCAATGAGATTGTGGTATTTAACATTTTCCTGACAAGGTTTTATTTCGAATTCCTAGAATATTTTAGAGATTCATCACCAAATCGCTTTCTTCGCTCACTCATGTCCATGCTCGTGAATGGCAATTTGACGTTTAATCATTCGCATAGGTTACAAGTGACAGAAAAATTAATGTTTATCGCCTAGCAACCTAGCCGGAAAATTTTCGAAAAATTATCGATATAATTTAGACCTAGTTGTACCACGTGATGTCAAATACCGCGCTCTCATTGGTCGAAATTGGGGTTGAAAAAATAATCGATAATATTGACAACAAGAAAATAATTAATTGAAAGTAAGGGAATTGAATGCTTGTTATCTTGTACCGATAAATTGTTCGGGGAACGACGCAGTCGATCCGATATTTTATTATCTTGTATTGGTTTAGTATCCTCTGTTGGTTCCAAGATAAATTTCATAAATTGTTTTTCGTATGAGGTTAGTATATTTTTATCGAATCGTTAGTATGTCCAGCGCGTTCGAACGGAAGACTGATCATATCTAGTGTAGGTCAAACTCATAAAACTTCGCGTTTTGTGTCGGTGGTAAAAAAAAAATAAATAAAAAAATCGGTGGGCTGCGATACATATTCATGCCTACCGAGGATAAAAATTTATGGGGTTTTGTTGATGGAAGCGAGGAAGGTAAAACCATGAAAATTCAACTTAACGGTAAAATCAGAAATGCTCCCCGCCGAACCACCCGGCCGTAACTTTGGGCTTATTACAATCAACTATAACCCAGCCGGTAAATTGGTACGCCGATCTGACTCCCACACCGACCTTCCAGAAGTTGATTTTACACCAAAAACCAATCTCCGCGCGATTGGCATAATAGTTACTTTGGCGCACCAGTCCACCATTTAGTTTGGAATTGGTCGAAAGGCGAGGGTACAGCTGTTCCTCAACACATTGAGGAATAATGAAAAATTCCGGCATCATTAACCAACTTCTCCATTCACCGTCTAAGTAGAACCAGAAAAATATCGAGAAATCGACGATTGCAAAAACTTGCGCACTCGCACACTGTGTAAGTCGATTGGAACATATAAACGATCAGTAATAAAGGAAACGTACTTGGGGGGGGGGGGGGGGGGGGGCGCAATTTGTTCGTTTTGTTCTTAAAGCACCCTCGCTATAGATTCGGTGAGAATCCCCGTTTAGTCACATCGCGAACGAGATTTTCTCTCGTGGAATTCTATAAAAGTTAAGTGCAGATTGCATGAGTAAAGAGGGGTCGTAAGAGGCGCGAACGGTTGGACAAAGAAAGGACAGACAAAGAAGCCGAGGGGACGATGTTGAGGAACAGAAAAAACGAAGAAAAACCGTTGATGTTGGGGGAGGGGACGACATTCGGGGGAGGTAAAAAAGGACCTTACAGAATTTAACTGTTTGGGAATGTGCGCAATCTGTGCGACAGGGAAATTCAACCCTCGCGCCCTCAAGGCAATTCTCGCAAAGTAACTATGGTCGGACGATTATATCACAGGGATTATCCTCGTTTCCTTACCGTCATCCGGTTCTTCCGTATAAGTTGCACCCGGTCTCACTGGTATACCGCTCTGTTCTCGGTGCGAAACGAATTCGAACCAAGTCGTAAAATGGCTCGATCTACGAACCCTCCCCCTCTTCACGCCCCGCGCCATTCCAACAAAAGAATACGACGGACCGAGAAAACAAGTTAAGCCGCGGACGGTGCCGGTTCTAAATCAATTTTCGACCGAGTGCCGGTGAAAGGCGGAACGATGCAAAGCTTTACCAATTACTACGGGGTTAAATTCGATTTAAATGGGTCAAAATTGATAAATCGAGTTTAAGATTCGCCGATCTGCGTACGGGAATGTTTTACGCTTGGAAACTTAGCAATTTCCATTTTAACCATTGAGCGATATCACAGTTAGAAGTTTGTCTGCAAGCATCTTTGGCGGTACTTCTAGATAAAAAGTAATAATCATTTACTCTGCGAGATGTCTTTGATTATTGTTTTCTTGAAAGAAAAAGTGTATATAATTGATTTCACTTCTTTTTGCAATAATAATAATAATTTTCATCACTAGGTGCAGAAATGGTCACTTTTCCGCCCGCTTCGCGTGCGTAAAACCGCAATTTTTCGCACCTTTTGATGAAAAATTTCGTACATTCTTCGTGCGAAACACCTTTGTAACTCGTGTGATTACAGCACTCGCCTTCGACTCGTGCCGCAAACTCACACTCATTAAAAAAACGTTTTTCGCCCTCGTGGAGTAGTGCACTATTGTCTCATTTACGGATCATAGCAGCGATGCGAGAATTTTGGGAACGAAATGAAACCTCGGATGATAAAATCCGATCACGGACTCTCCGGATCAGTTAAATCTTTTTTCAATGCTGATTTTATCATCCGATGTATCATTTCGTTCCCGAAATTCTCGCACCGCTGCTATGATCCGTAAATGAGACAAGTTTGTCGAACTTAATAAGCGAGTAGCGATTAAGGGCACGTTTAGCCAACATCCCGACCTCTCCACATCGGCTTGGGCTTGCAAAACGCCCGTTCCCAAAGTTCGCAAGTCTGACGCAGCCGCGATATATGTACGAGTTGTAGTATTATTTAGTGTAGATACGTGTGCAATGTTGAAGCAGTTGCGGCGTGACGAGGGTAGGAACGGCGTGATTTAACTCCTACAAGGAACTAAGTGAACGATGAGACTTGTTCCGCAACGAGTCCGATACCGATGCCAGTGCGGGAACTAAGTAGAGACGATGAAAAACGATGAAAAAGGGACGGGGGGGAGGCAATGGACACGCTCGGGGGATTAACGGCAAGGGAGGAACGGAATGAGCACAAGTGTGAGTGAAACAGAAGGGAAAAAGAGAGAACAAAAAGATAGAGAAGTCAGAAAAAGAAGAGTATATAAATGGAGGGTCGCCCTCAATGCCGGATGAGTAAGGAGAGCCTATTTCGTCGTGACTTTCGCGGATCGTAGACTACGCGCAAACCCCTGCAAGACCTTCTGCTCCGAACGAGTTTTCCAAACCCCCTTCTACCGAGATGACAAATGGAAGGCCGTCTCGAGCACAATGCAGATACATATCGAGAGGAAGATAGGAAAGCTGCTGGTGCAGCTGCGGATTTTCTGCTGCTCTCCGAAAGTCGCGAATACCGAAGCGCGTGTCCCCGTTACCGCAGCAGTACCAGCAGGAGCAACTCCTACGTTGCTTTCCCCGAGGGAAATCGATTGTTGGACCGTAGCCGTAAAAGCACCGTCTCGGGAAGCCGCAACTTCGTCTCCACGAAACTCTCGGTGTCAGACAGACGAGATCGTCGAGCCGCCGATGGAATTGCTAAAAAATTTTAGTGACACTATTTTCGTCTTATTCTCCGGAGCGCAGATATAGCAGTCAACCTGCACTTTTGCTGGGGGAGAATACAGTAAAACACCGATTTCGCTGCTCTCCCGACGTATCGGAGACGCTCCAAGGTGGCTGTGAATCTTGTATCGACTTCCGCGCTATCTACGTAGATTTAAATTTTTCATATAAATAAGAAAAAGTACTGCGCTCCGGAACTTTGACGACTGTGTTTATTGCCGAAGGGAGGCCTCACATAGGCTCTCGTAAATTTTTGCAACTCGACTCGAAATTCACTCGAAACCGAACAAATTTAAAAAGCTCGGTAATACAAAGATTTAAATCAAGAACACGAAAAAACAACTGAACATTTTTTTATGAAATTTTGAATAAACATTTACTACATTTTGAATAAACTTTCACACGCACCTCATCTGCTGTGTGTGAAATTTCAGCTTGATCGGTCGAGGCATTCTCGAATTACGGCGGTTTGAATTTTTCGCGGCTGAGTCACACACATACAGCCCGATATTTTTCTAAATGTTATTTTTCAATGTTTTGGAACATTCTGAACACGTTTTCATTAAAATCTCGAATTTTTTATTTCGCCAAAACGAAGCTTACCCTATGAGGAAGCAAAAAAAATGCGAAATTCGAATTTTCACCCAAGTTCACACACTCTCGTGAATCGCGATCAGTATTCCCCCCCCCCCCCCCCCAATATATATATATATATATCCACGTACCGACGTTCGATTTACCCCCGATAAATTCCACACGATGTCGACACTGATATTCTCAAAGCTGAAATTAAAAGCTATTCGCGACATGTAAAAAAATACACACACGCACATATATATATTACAGGAGGGTCCTCCGTTTGCAGGATAAACTCGTAAAATGAATCGCGGCTGCCTGTACGGTGTATATACACGTACACAATATATCTTCCAGTATATGCGAAGGTTTACGGATAAAAGAGAGTATTTCTTTTACGACGCGAGAACGCTACGCGAACCATGTGGCCAAGGCTTTACGGTTGCAACATATTGGTGCCATTACTTGGGACATGCTCTCCCGTTATCATGGCACATACGTGTGCCCGATGTCCACCGACACATGCGTGTATCCATCTCTCCGCGAAGTACCAAAGTACGCCAGTCGTTCGCTCGTTCGATATGCATACGGTTTTGAAATTTCGTATAATGCACGCTACCTCTGCAAATACAGCTCAGACTGCATCAGCTTCAGCGCGGATTAACTCGACTCCGGCGAGCACGGCGAATCGACGTACCATCTATCAGTCTGTCTCTTTCTCTATATATGCACATGTGTCCTTATACAATTCGCAACGGGAGCAATTGCACTCTCGGTCCCGACTTAAATTATGCCCGTTTTGGCCCGAAGTATCCGTATGCGAGCGCATATGCGTTTCCGCTTCCGCGGTACCGACTTGAGTGTGTGCGAATGCCGTTGTTGACCCGTCCGTGGAATGCGTAGAAATTCACAAAGCAACAATTTCATACACTACGCGATTGTGGATACGGGTTACGCGCGAGAACGGCAAGTCTCCGGGGACAGTTTCATGCAGGGAATATACGCGGCACTGCGAGTGGCAGAGCAACATGTGAGGTAGCTGGTGAGAGGCACAACACAAACGAATTACCGCTCGGTTTAATCTTAATGGAACACCTCTAATGATGACATACTAATTGCCCGCTTTTGAACGGCTCCTTTTCAATCGGTTATGTAGAATGTGCGGATGCCTGCTTTAACGACCATAACGAGCCACATGGCATTTATTTCAGCAGTTATGGATCGTGGATCTACCGTAACGTGGATTATTGTGCGGCCGAAGCTCGATTAAACAACTAACGTAAAACAACGATTTCTAAAAGAAAAGTTTCATGATTTAGCTCGAACTTAAAGTATGAACTTAAGGGGTCCGGCCTGCTTTACAAGGCCTGAAAAAAGTGTTTTCTCAAGATTTTTTTCGGATAAAACAAGTGCGCTCAGTGGATTTAGAGGTATGTTTTACTGTATATTTGAACTGTACGAAAATATTTGTTTGAACTGAAAACAAAAAAGTACTGCATAGTTATCGGCCCCTTAGCATAGTTACTCGTTATTATTATTTCAAATTTTCGGGAGTGCTAACGAGAAAACTAAATGACCTATCGACTTTAATCAAAAAGCTCATTTTTTTTCAGTAATAAATTATCTTCCATGTGAACCTAAAACATTGTTTAAAAAGTAATTTTTAATCATTTTTATAGCATGTTACAGTTGTTTTTTTTCTCTCAAAAACACTTCTTTTCAAACCAGAATAAAATGATGATTTTTCAATTCTTTGTAGCTTTATCGAGGTTCACACAGAAGAAAAATATGTAACAAATGAAAATATATATAATTTTGCATTTGTTGTCAAGAATTACGACCTGCATATTTCTCGCCAATTGAAAATTACAGTGCAGTAAATCGGTCAATAACTATGCAGTAATTCTTTGCTTTTTGTTGAACCATTTTTTTTGTACAGTTCAAATATACATTAAAACATACCTCTAAATTCACCGGGCTCACTGGTTTTCTCCCTCCTAAGAAAACTCCTGAAAAAACGCTTTTTTAGGCCTCGTAAAGCAGGACTCCTCTTAAGTTCAAACAGAAATTTCAACTTTCGTTTGAACTTAAATATAAACTTAAGTACAAACTTAAGTATTAACTTGAGCATAATCTTAAGTATAATCTTAAGTACAAACTCGCGTACAAACTTGAGTATAAACTTAAGTATAACCTAAGTACAAACTTGCGTACAAACTTGAGCATGAACTCAAGTTTCATCACTCTTGAAGACGCTTTCCAATAAGAAAAATCCCGCTAACGATGTTGCCACATTAAAAAAATGACTCGTCCCTCATGGATCACGTGATCCGGTTCTCTCCCACGAGACCGTACAGATTGTTCCTCAATAAATTGATTCGCACCGCTATTTTTATTGCTAAGTAATACGAGGCAGTGTCTCCTGAGCGTTGCTCATCAGCGAGCGTGCAAATTGGCATCGGCGCCCGGCCGCGAAGGATCCGGGCTGCCTGTACTCGTAATTTCCCCAGGGCTGAGCCAGCAGTAAAGCGAAGCTTCGCAACAATTCTCTCCTCCACTCCAGAACTATTTACATTGCACTCTGCTGGTCGTGTGTCGGATAAGCGGACCGCATAGGCGGCAAAGTCGACCGTGGAATAAGGAAGAACACGGGGAGGCCCAGCGTGTCCTTTCCTCCCTTCATCATAGCGGAGGGCGCTGTGTTGGTGCCCGTCGAGGGTGGAAAGCGAAACCCGTTCGTCATTGTTGTTTTCACAGTGGCTTAGCGGCGCCTCGGAGGAGGGTGGTTGTAACGTGGTACGTACTCGATGCCTATGGACTGAAAGGGGCAAAGTAACTGCTCAGCGGCGTGATTGAACGGCTTCCCTGTTGCCGCTCATCTCGCCTCGAACGAGCGTGTACCGATACATTAATCACGCCCAACCGCCCAGTCATACGACCGATTAGGCATCGAAGATTGTTTCGAAAAAAAAAAGAATCCGTCTAGACCACGAGATGGCTCGTGGGAAGCAAATAACATGGAGGAATCTAAGTATAGGAAGGGCAACAAAAAACGCATCACCTTCGTGTCAGTAATAACGATGCGGCGATAATGCGAAGGCGTTAATTACCGCTCGAGTGAGAAACAGGAAGAAAGGTGATTTAATATTAAAAATGGTAAAAATAAAACTTGGAATGAAAACTTGTTAACCCGCGAAAAGACTTAGAATGAAGTTACCGATGTATTCAAGGGGTGTCGCCCTATTTCGCTTCTTCATTTTGTACCGTCGTATTAATACCTCTTTTTTTTCGCGTTGTCGTGAATAATAATAGCTTCGGATCTCGACGGCAAAATCCTGATAACCCTTTGACCCAGATATGCATCATGATTCCATTTCCCTATAATCCACTTCGATGCCCTCCCTTCTTCCAACTATCCTCGAATGTGAAATCCTTTTAATTAACGCCGTCCGGTGGGGCGCAACATCGGAAAAATAATAGCCGGGGTCTATCATAATTCGCGGATAAATGTTTTATAATGAATGGAGTGGGGAATAAAAAAAAATTAAAATATATCATGGCGAGCGATTCATCAAAAATGCAATAAGTTACTGAATTAAAACAAAAAATGAAATAAAGTAGACTGACCGAACTGGCAATGAAAGAGCGTCGAACTTTTATACCGATCAATACACAAATAAATCTATAATTCGTTGAATAAACAGTAGTAACAGGGTTTGACAGTCAATATCCGCCGATTTCCTTGAAGAAAATTAATTCTCATTGCGCTCTATATAGTTGATCCGTTATGTAGAGCGCAATGAGAATTAATATGATTGACAATGCGCATGGTGTATCCGCACAAAAAAAATCTCGTTACGATTATTAATTGAAGAACATTTTTCATCGTAGAATTCTCCTGTGAGTAGCGTGTAGTGGCGAATAAACATTTTAACTCGCGTTAATTAACATGCCAGGCGAGGAAGGTAATTTGCGTAGGGACGTTTCATTTTTTTTTCTTTTTTTGTTTTTTTCGAGCGAGCCGAATATTTTTCCAACGCGGTTATAGTCTACCGTCGTGTAATTATTTTCCCGTCCTACGTTGCATTGCGCAGATATTAGTATACAAGTTGCGAAAATATAATATTAATGGGTGTGTGTGTGTGTGTGTGCATGGAAGTTGGCAATCTCGCGGGCCCCCTCACGCGAACAAATTATACGGAAGGCTGTAGAGCCAAGATCGTATTATAATGTTACAACTGCTGGGTAACACCGTGAATTTTTACCGAGCCATCAACAAAGCCTTTGAATGCTTTCTTCGACCCAGTAAGGAGTGGAGATGGCGATAATGGTTCGCGGGTGTTATTATCATCTGGAATCGGCATTAAAAAAATTACTTGTTGAAAAAAAAAAAATTATAGTGTTATCACCCGAAATTCTTATATGTGTTCCATGATCGGTAGCTTGAATTTCGCAAATGTTGAACCGCCGATTAATATGATTTTAATGACGTCCGGCGAACTAATTGGCTTAACGAGTAACTTCCGTCACCCAGATAACATGAATTATTGTGGAAAATCGTTAATTAATATAGTTAAAATAACGGTCCATAATGTAGAGAAGTGAGTGTCATTGAATCAGTAACGTGAAATATTTTCAAATAAACATCGAAAATCACGTACACTCGAAGCGTCGAAGTCCATCACTTTTACTCATACCCACAAATTCCGAATCTCTCGGTGGTTGAATCGATAACAATAACTGGCAATTCGCCGGACGCTCAGCTCATTAAAAGCCTTAATTTTTGCCATCCCCAACAGCTTATGGCTCGGCGCAGCGCACTCTCTTCATGGATTATGGAATTTAGAAACCGAATATTTGCTTTTCCAGAGACCTACCGGAAATACGTCACTTCCGCTTCGAGAATCTCATTTTTCGGCTGGACGTGATGTCGGAGCAGAAATCCGTCACTTCCCAATTGAAAATCTTTTTTTTTACCGGAAGTCATATCGAAAAATACTTAACTTTCTGTACAAAAATCTCATTTTTCGACCAGAAGTGCCGTAATACCTAAAATACGTTACTTCCGGTCGAAGAATGAGATTTTCAAAGCGGAAGTGACATCCGGTCGAAAACGAGGCTTATCTCATTCGCCTTCTTGGCAAATATCTAAATAATAAGCTGACTTATGTAATATACATGGAATCGAAGTTCGCGTAGGTGGACTCGTCGTAAAGCGGAGAATTAAGTCAGCAGTCACGGGGTGGTTGCTGAACGCAGAGTTCGGAGCCGCAGGAGTGTTTACAAGAACTATTGTAATGTCTATGTTTGCTGATGCGGGTGTGTTTGAGTAATGCCATTCCGGTTTTCCTCGTCGTGAAATCTGCCGAGCCGGTACGACATCTGCCGACAAAATGCCATAGCGAGCGATCAGCTTCATCGTGAGAGAATCGAACTGCATCCGCGCCTACGAAGCCAGTCAGACCTGCGGCAGCACGAAAGTCCGCTCGGCGGAACTCTCGCGTTCCCACTTCGTAGCGATAACATCATCCACAACTTCAGCACTTCACCCCTCCGACGGATACGACGAAAATCTCGCTCACCCCTGGCGGCACGCTCGGCTCACCGACTTGGTCCCCTTCGTTCTTGTCTCTCGGTCGTCGTGCCTTGCCCGGAAATGATATTTTAAAGACCCGCAGACGGCCCAGACCCACCCCAAGAAACCTGCCGCAGGGCATTCCGCTAAATTTTTAGCCACAGTGAATTATAGTGTCTCAGGCCAGACGACGCCAAGTTAATTGAATTTACGCGGCTTTCAAAGTGGAATATAAAAAAAATGTTTCACCGGAAGGCGTGGATTGGCGGCAAAAAAAAAATGAAAGGACGGCTCGGAAGTCGATCGGATTCAACTCTCGGTCGATTATCGGGACAAAAGAAACAGTTCGACAGCCCGAACTGCCATCTCATTTGCACCCGCTTTATGTCTATTGACGTTGGGTTGAAGGACGATCAATGGACAACGGTTTTACAATTAGAAACGAGTGGTAACTTTCCGTACGGGATACTCGTGTGAAGGACCATTTCCCATCGAACACATCGCGGTCCGCAGATACTGCGTTTGCTCGTCAAGTGTGTAATATCGCGAGAGACGAGAACAAACAGAATCGAAGTTTTCCGTCTGTGCTCTGTTCTCGAAGAGTATTAGATCTCGAGGGATACAGCAAATACCTGTCGACCAGGCTCGACGATTCCATAGAGTTTTTTTTTGTTTCCAGAAAAAAAAAACCAATTCAATCCAATTCAATGAAAAGTTTTATTGTGGCTCGTTAACGGGGATAGTATTGTCCGCAAATAATAGGATTTTTCCTATCTATACACATGTACTAAGGCAAATCTTTGCGAATCGATCGTCGACAACCTGCTGCCGGGCTCAATTTGCTTCTTTTTTTTTAAGTTATAAAAAGCATTCATGTAGACGCGTGGGTTCGTGGAACAGTGCTTGAAGCGTACACGCGAGGATACACCGGCTGCGCGTCGTTATTACTCTTATATTTATTTAAGTTGATTCGAAAAATACACAAAGTACTGATTGCGTATAAATCCGGTTAAGGGATGTGTCGCCCGACAGGCCGTATATGCTCGAATGTATACATATATAGATATATAAAAATACATATACAAACATATATCGGGGCGACGGGGGCAAGACGGGTAAACGGGGTAAAATGGGGATCGCTGTATACTGCAGTCGTGGGGCAACATGGGGTACCACAACACTTTTAGAAAAATACTTTGAGCCCAACTTTACACCTGGGCTCGGGTAAAGTTGGGAGGTAAAATGGGATACTCATTAAAAATGGGATACTCATTTTTTAATGTCAGTTGTCGGGGTAATGATGAGGTCGAGACGTATCCCATTTTGCCCCAACGACAAGTTTTCTTCGATGCTCGGAATAATTATTACGAATTTCATTTATCTTTATTAAACGTCTTTATTGCTTAGCCACCCCACTTTACCACGATCTCCCTTACACTCTTGTGTAAAATGAATAAAAATGTATTAAAAGTGATATACTGCAGTTATAGTTATTATATTTAAAAATGCCAGTTTTCGGGGTAACGGTAATGTCGAAAAGTATCCCATTTTGACCCAACCACAAGTTTTCTTCGTTGCTCGGAATCATTATTACGAATTTCATTTATCTTTATTAAAGGTCTTTATTGTCTAGCTAACCCATTTTTCCTCGACCTCCCTTACACTGCAGTGTAAAATGTATTAAAATGTATAAAGAGTGATATGCTGCAGTTATAGTAACTATACTATATCCAAAGTGTACAACGTATATACATCGAGTCAGCGGGTTTCGTTATATACCCTGTTCGCGTCCACTTTCGCAACACCCACGCTGATGGGAGAAAAAAAAAATTGAAACATGAAAATTGCAAGCTGTGCAATCAATTCATCGACCGGGACTTGATAGGATTATTCCACCTATATTTTCCTTTCCAGTGATTTTATTTTTTAGTTTGTTTCCTGTTCCATTTTTTTATGGGTTTCAATTGCTGTGTGGGCAATAGCCACGTGGGTCGTACGCGTCTACCATTCATTTGCCACAAGGTCTATTTGATTAATGACTTTTGTGAAAAATCGATGAAACCCCGGTATTCTCGGCATACCGCAGTAGACCAGACTCGGTCTGTGTCCGCCAGACACGCCAGACTCGATCGCCTAAAAAATTTCAAACCCAACAGGCCGGAAGTACACGAGAATGAAATTGTAATATTGAGTTTCAATTTTACGCATCAAATACTTCGGATATGATAAACAGATGGAGTGTCTCAGTGCCCATCAAGATGAGAAAAGATGTCGCTTTTCGTTTTTTTTTGTTCAATTATACCGTTAATTATTATTTGACGAAAATATTCGTGTCAGTTCGATGATGAAAAAAAATAGCTCCGGAAAGTCGCCTGTTGGCGGGTTATCAAAGACGGATCGATGAAGAAAAAAGGCTAGGTAGCCTCAGTGGGCAGCCGTGCGTCAGAAAAATTACGTTTTTACAATCAAGATCCTCGGGCGATTCCGAATAAAGAGGGCTGGTGAGGAGGATATACAGGGTATAGAGCTTCGGTGGTGGACACGGTGCAAGTGGCAGTTCCCGGCGTCGAGCGGATCGATAAAAGCTCGCAACCACGTCGTGTGCCCATAGGGATTACTCGACCCGTCGAGGCGAGGCCTTACATTGGATAACCGTTTGATACTCGTGCGATGGGCATCGGCCACCCGATATGAAAATGATTGATAGTACACGAACCTCGACTATTGACAAGCGTCGTCGCTGTAACTCCGCATTCAATAACCGCGCTCTTCTCGTACATCGCTGTCCCGAAGACCGAATAATACGGTCGACGGAACAAACGTGATTTGCCTCCAGAGTCCGAATTCCACTACGCGAATGCCGAATCTACCGACTATTTTTTAAATATATATATCGATCGTACGTGAACGTCCGAGCCGTGCTTTATTTGGGTGAGGAAATCGAGATTGAAGTTTCTGCACCCACGGGCATTTTTTGTTTTTAATCTTTCTTTTTAAACTTTAATCTTTTAATCTTTCTTTTTAAACTTTTTAAAAAAAGTGATTAGGTCCAACTAACTTCTTGATGTCCCTACAGCGAGATGATAAACTGATTGGGTCAATATATTAATTGCCTGCAAATTGAATAAATTGTATGACCGATCAATTGAATTATTGACATTAAAAACTTCTCGTCTCTCATCATAATTGGTCATCGCAACCCAGTTTTTTCGTGTTTTTGAGATAGCTCACATTTCTCCCTAGCATCCCCCAAATGCCTCCCTATTAAATTCGCTATTCACATTCTACAAAAAAAAAAATTCAATTCGGCAAAGTAGCCCAAAAATGGGGCCATCAGTGTCTGCAGACTTCCGTGGGGCAAGATGAGTGGAAAAGTAAGCGTTCTCTTCCAGGCTCGATCCGCGGGAGCGCAGTGAGCGAAGAGAGCAAAGAAAGAGAAGCTGGTGAGACCCCTAAGAGCAAATACTCGAAGCCCATCGAGAGACTTTTGGGATTAGCGTGCCTTCGTCCTAGAACACTACGGAAATGGCCGTAAGAACAATGGACCGAAGATTAACGGGCTCCGGGGAGCGGCGACGGTGCGAACCACGCTCGCCTCCTTCGTCGAGATGTTTCGACGCGACGAAGCGATGTTGGGTAATTAACACGACATTGCTGGTACATTGTACAAACGGCCAGGCCCGCCTACCGCCCAGTCGGACACGTAATATCTTTCTCGCCGGAGCGTGAACTCGTCGTTGAGCGTGCATGAACCCAGCTGGTGACTACCCAAATGCGCATACACGGAGAACAGCAGCGCGATACCTACCTGGTCTTTGCAACTCCCGGTCTCGCTTTGCCAGCGGTGGATTAAGTCGAAATTCCTTCAGTTTCAGTGAAACGAGGTTGTACATGCACTCACCGGAGCCAACCATCCACCGAGCCAAAAAGTCCACCCACTCCGGAGCACTCATTTCGCGATGTTCTTCCCAGATTTACTATTTTACACCAGACGAAGAAAGTCCTTCCGGTAAAGTGGCGTATACAGACACCACTCGCGGTTATAGTCGAGCGGTTCGAGCTACCCGAGAGTGGATCTTGTTAAAAGATTTCTCCCAGGATCTTTAAAAAAATCATGAACTCTTTTTCCTCCGCTACCATGCGAATGTCGGAGCTGTACCGGTGTTGAAGGTGTATGGGCGAATACCATCTGCACCGGACGATTCGGGTGAAATTTTTAACTCATTACTGCATTGGAGCTTTCACGGTTTTAAGGAAAGACTGCTAAGTGGTTTTGTGATTTTTTCTTTTAACTCAACGATAATTTCGTCAAGTAGATCTTGAGCAGAAGTTCTTGCCGAAGACGATGATTTTTATTCACGCCCTTCTGAGGATTGTTGAAATAATAATCTCAAAAATAATCTAATAAAATAATCTAAACGGTGGATTCGTAGAGCATCTTTCAAGAAAGAGAATGAACCGTAATACGTCCAAATCGAGCAACAGTTACGGATTATTGTTTGATAAAACTGAACGAATATCTGCCTTTTCAAAAATTAGCACAAACCAGTTAATATTTTATCAAATCGATTGCAATTAATGTTTTTTTTAGCTTAAGGACATCTGCTGTAATACAAATAACTATACACTATAATTAATAGAGCTGCAACCTCCTTAAGGAATCCATTATATTTAGATGATAGGATCATTCAAATCGATTGGGAAACCGAAAACGAATGTCTGTTTTATAAAATTTCACTCACAACGTGCAATGACTGCTTTTTCTTTACGACGAAAAACGAACGTCGTAACAATGCGCCTTACACATTGTTATCTAAGATTTCTCATGAAACTGCATTAAGTCGCGACTATAATTGTGAGTTCATCGTAACGTCACGATAACGATGATAAATTGATCTAATGAACTTTATTAAGTTAGCGTATTTCATAAACTTCCCAAATCGGCATAAACTTCCATGGCATTCACGTTATACAGGGGCACATGTACGGTAGCGATGCTGATGCACGAAGAAGCCATACTTCACTCTCGCAAGATATTACATTTCTGAGAAGCAGAAGACTATAGTAATATAGTTTCCGACGAGATGAGAATCCTCGGCAATCAAATTTCCCTCGAGCTCCACTGCCTTAAAGCTTCGAAGCATGTTGAAAGGGGCTCTGAAAGTTTGTACTGATGTGTGTATCCTACACAACCTACTGACTCATATGTCATGTATCGCGTGTGTCCAGTTGATTGTGCAGAATTTCAAAGTTTACAATTCAATGTTATTTTGAGCTCCTCCATCACACATCACACGTTTTTTCAAAGTGAGAAACAGCATAATAACCGTGAGAAAAGAAAATAATCAAATCTTCAACAGACATGAGAATCCTCTGATTAGATTTCATAAAGATTGGCCAACTTTTAATTGGCCCCTTTAAAACATAAAATTCTTGGATGGGGCGATCGCGTTCTGCTTCGTTTAAAAAAGTAATGCGCAATGTCTACTCGGCGAATTGACGATGGGCCATCGCCATGGGGTCGAACAATAAATCAGTAACGAAAATCTTTAGGGAAACTCTGATACGCCGGAGGCTTTCGGAGAGTGGCCTGATGGAGTGCCGTATGAGGTAAGGTAAGTAACGGCAAGCGTCGTGAAGCCAGAAGCGAATGAGGAAGGACGTCGAGGCTGAGCACAAGGTGTGAAACGTAGTTAATGGGTAAAGCGTGACGTTTGACTGACTGCTCGGCAACCTCGAGGGAAGGTTCGTTCTCGCGTACCTCGACGGATCTTGATAGCTGGATGGAGTACACATACACGTATGCGTTTAGTTGAGTTGCCAAATTGCACATACGCTCAACTACGAGCCATCCATCAAGGGCGCCGCGCAAACTCCGCGAGAAACTTCGCGCTCCATCGGCGACCGCACAAGTCGGTTTAATGCACCGGAAGACAATACGAAAGATGCGTATATCTGGATGAGTTGCAGGTATATATTCGTCGTATCGCGAAGTTAACCTACATCGGAAGACTTCTGTTGGAAGTATTCATCAAGTTTGTCGAATAAACAGAGAAACCCCGGCTAGGTATGAGATGACTCCAGCTCGAAAGTTTATCGGCAAGCTCTCTCCGGGAAAGTGTCTTGAAGACGCGATGAAATGAAATTTTATGACGTACGAAAGTAAACGCGGACGTGGCACGTACATGCCGTACGAACGACTAAGGAAACGCAATATACGAAATGAGAAATCTTGCTGAGATGTAAGATACACTGGGACATTACTCAAAGTACTATAAGTTGGTCCATCTCGTGGTCGAAAAATATAGTTTTTACGTTATTACTTCATTGATGTCAGAAAATCGATTTTTTTAAACCGAACATCATATTTTTTGTAGTATGACAATCACAACAAATATATGATATTTATGATGCTTGTGCTACCAGGTTTACGAGAACGATCGAGTCGACCATTAAAAAAGAAAGAAGTAGTTTGAGAAAAGCAGAAGATCTCGGAAAATGGATGTGCTTCTTAGGGGTTGTAAATGGTCGGTCGTCTTTTATTAATAGAAGGAGCGCATAGTCATTTGTCTCTTCTTCGTAGAGCAGTGGATTACCACGGAGAGACGCGCCACATGATAAAGCTCTCCGGCTATATACGCGTTTCGGGAACATCTGCGTATGCCACGCGGATAAATCCTGTACACTCAATCTCTTCAAGAATCGTTTTGCCCGGGAAGGTATAACTCTCACCGTATCGCGTAACTAAGATCGGAAGGGCGTACCGTCGCTTTTACACGGAAAATCCGGACGGTTTCGACGGATTCTCTGATGATCTTAGAGATTATGTGAAAACCCTCCAACCGACGGATCCGTAACAAATCTCCTTCGTTACTTTCGTGATAGTTGATATTTCAACCGGAAGCAAATTTGGTTTACGTTGACGAAAGACAAGAAGCACGAAAACCTAATTTGCCTTTGTCGGAAATATTGGCATCCTCAGAGAAAATAGCGCAGCTGATTAGTTACCGACTATAGAATTTAGCATGCCCACGATCCCCACATTTTGGCCTATTGGCCAACAAATTAGTTGGTTGCGAACGCATTACTTGTTTGGCAACCGAAACTAATCACCTCGAGCGTATTTGATCACGCGGTTACTTGGGCCAACGAATTATTTTTCTCCGTTCGCCATTAATATAAAAAGCTCTACTTTTTCGGGCCACCATCTTCATCCCTGTATTCCCCACGATTGCACGTTCCTCCAATGATATCCAGCCAGGAGGACCGGTGTTTTGTGGCGGAAGATAGAGTATAGCCGGACGAAGCCTGGTTATAAGTAACACATGAGAAATGCGAGTTGACGAGGCAACTTTGAGTCCAGGATAGCCGAGGGGATAGGCGGAAGAGGACCCGAGCTTGCGGATGGGGTTGGTCGCGTGTAGATAAAACATCGGGACGGCTCGGTGACTCGGTGGTTCCGCAGCGTCGGCATTATGTGTGTGTGTATCCGACCAGTGATCGCGCCCCGGTAGCTTGCACACAGTAGAGATGGTTTTCGCAGCGACGGGTCCGCACACGAAGGGTGGGGCGGAGGGGGGTGCGAGATAGAGAAACGAGGAAGAAGGCAGGGGGGAAAATTGGTGCGCTCGGTAAAACCTCGGTGCGAGACGCTGGACACAAATGGTCTTCCCAGTCCTGTGGCGAACCACCGAAAGAAGCATTATGCATTACGGGGAAGAGCTCCGCTAAACCTACCGTGTGTGCCAACCCGGAGGTTCGGTCACCACGTTACCTCGTAAAATACGATAATTTACGTTCCTCCGCGTCGCGGGCCTTTGACCCATTTCGGCCTGGACACCAGCAGACGCGCACCTACAGTTACCGGAGATTTTGATAGCGTTCCGGCGCTATTGGACAGCGACAAAGCTCTGCCTCGTTAAAGCGACGGGGTAGTGGATGAGAAGTGCTGATGAAGGGATTATACCGCTGTGTTGACCGCGACAGGCTTATAGTTTGATGATAAGCGGATTCCCGTATAAGACGCGGACGGAGCCGAGGAGCAGAGAGATGCTTGTCTCGACGGTGTGCTTTCAGAAATTTGAGAACGCCCGGAGTTGGCCGAGGATGTATTTTGGAGATGCCTCGCAGGGGGCGGAAGCTGCAGAAGCAGTACATGGAGCTGAGTTGGTAGTGTACTTCGATAGCAGCTTCGCTGAGGTCGAAGTACCGGAGGCGAAATTGACCAGCTTACAACAATGCCTGGCAGCCAGTAAGCCCTTTGTACCGGAAATTGTGGAAGAAGTGGTAAGTCGGTCAGTTTCACGGTATAGCGACCTTTCGAGGGTTTCTCAGAGGAAGATCCTCGGGCGTTGATTCGACGTCCCCGGCACGAAAATTGACGGGGGAAGCCACTCAAAGTTTCCGCGCAGGATCCTTGCACTCGGTGGACCAACACCAGCAGCAGCAGCAGACGGTTGGTTGTGCTTTCTAGAAAGGCAATAACTGCGCTAAACGCAAGAGCTCTTGATTCCATCAAAGAAAGGAACAAATTAGTCATTGGCATAGTTCTGTCCCGGTCCATTCAGTGCGTTTTATGGGTCATTCAATTTGGATTGGCGTACGACTAGTCGTGGACCAAACTGCTCTACCGCCTCTATACTTCGATGCTAGCAATTTCGCGCATCGGTTGCATCCAAGTGCTCTTCTTGTTCGGCTCTCGCGAAGTATGTGAGTTCGACTCGAAGTACGTCAGCCGACAGTAATTTGCTTACGGACGCGTGCGTTCGATCGTCCAATAACAACTATGATATGATAGGGGGTGTCGTAATTAGGCGTCGTCAAAAACTTGAGCTTAAAATATCGGTTCTCATATTTTTTTACATGATCATAAAATATGCTTTAAACACACGGATCCACGCTATTTCCAAACAAAGTTCGCCAAGCGTGTTCAATGTTGGATTATGCTGATTACGCTCTTCCGTCATTTGCCTGTCGGACAGTATATGAAATGAATTTGGTCGATGAATTTAGTCCCAGTGATGAATGTCCACCGTCCAGATTCCTCGCGATTTTCGGTAAATTTGTAGCGATTGATGAAAGGTATTGGTAACCACGCCAGAACCCGAGTGTGCAGGCAGGCAAAATCGAGTTCGTAATTTTGAAACGGGGAAAGCCCGTCGATCCGGTACATCAAAGGGTTACCGCTGCCTGGTTGCCTCTCCGGACCCGTGCACAACGTTTGCCACAGTTACTGCAATTGCTCGTTTCGGTGCTAGGACAGCGTGGGCGTCCATTAGCACCGGGCCAACGTCGTTATCACATATTAAGCCCTCGTCTGCTTGTCCACCCAAAACGATCGAGAAAAGTTTCACAATTATATGGTTAGCCGCATGCGGTTTTGTGCCTAGAAGAAATTTAAGCAGGGTCGTGTCACTCGCTATTCGCTTCATGAATCGATACTATACACCGACAATGTACAACGGTTTGCTTCCACCAAAAAAAAAAACATAGAAATAACGTTTTCGCCACTGCCTGTTCGAAAAATAAGCTGAATATTTTCGTTAAGGAAAAACAGTACACGTGTTTCAATTAAAATGTTGCAACGCTATTAATTACGGAATAATGAGATCAATAAATTGCAATCTCGGATTATATTATCGCGAACACATTGCATTTTGATTATATGAATTGCCCGGATGGAAACTGGGTCAACTAACTACATGTAACGACTGTAAATTCTCATTCACTAGATCGGAAATAATCATCGACATACCGCTAGGTAAGAATACAAGAAAAAGTGATTTTGAGCACGGATTTGTGTCGAATGTAATATATATATATATATATATATATATATATATATATATATATATATATTGTTTGTATAAAACTCATGTATACGTAAGTAATTCCGTTTAAAATCTATATAATATAGAATATTATAGTATATTATATAACAGGACATTTCGAAACGGATACCGGCGCTCGGGCGGCCGCGTTTCAAACTTAAATCCCTCAACGCAACTTCAGCAAATCGTATTTTTATTTCGTGCAGAGTTTTTTACGACATTACGTCGTAGCCAGTGAATATCGGAGACAATCCTCCCGACTGGTATGAAGATAACTGGTGAAAAAAAAAAAATAATCCGTTCTATAATTCTTCACAAGGACGGCTAGTTGCTTATCGCTTCGTTAACGCGATCACTCGTTCGTGTCTAACAATTTTTTTTATTTTTTTTTAAATTTTTTCCAAGATTTCGAAGTGTCATACTTCATGCGTGTTCCATTACTGGATTTATAGTCAGGAAAATCTATGCGAATGTATATCCACCGTACAAAGTGGTTTGCCACGTGAACAGGCCGCGAGCGCACTGTCCCGCAGTGAAGAGAAACACAATTCGCTGTTTCTCTTTCCCCCCGCGGCTACTCGATAATTCAAACAGGGAAACCCGGAATTTGGAGCTGTTCCAGCGATCGGTGAAGTGGATGGAAAGAATACGAGGTCGCCGAAACGTCAAGCTTCCACTGCCGACTACTGTGTCGCGAGATGTGCTACCTTGCGTACATAGCGTGTCAAGAGTACAACGTATACTGAAGCGTGAAGCATCGATATGTAGTATATTATGTGACCTACCAACCCGAATGACTAATCAAGCTGATGAATGACGATAGTTTCTACGCTATTTTCATCACTTTTTATCGCTCCTCTGCGTCTTATTCTTGGAATCGAAAGCAATCGATTTTTATGGAAAATTATATAGAAAAAAAATTATAACGCTCGTAGTAAGTACCATCTAAATATAAATATCTGTCCATAATTTTCTTTCTTTTTCATTTTACCATTTTTCTTGCTATCAACGAATCGTATTTTCAACAAAAAAATATAATTGTAAAAGTTATAAGAAAATAGTACATTACTTAACGAGGGCGAAAAATGTTTTTCTAACGAGTGCTGTAATCACACGTTAGAAAAAGTGTTTCGCACGAGGGATGTACGAAATTTTTCATCACAAGGTGCGAAAATGGCGTATTTACGCACGCGAAGTTGGCGGAAAAGTGCCCATTTCCGCACCAAGTAATGAAAAAACAATTTCCATCACTTTTTTTATCGCTCTTCAGGGTCTCATTCTTCGAATCTAAAGCAATCGATTTGTATGAAAAATTGTTATGTAGAAAAAAAAATGCTAACTCTCGTAGTAAGTACCATAAAACATAAATAGTCCAAATACAAATATCTGTCCACAACTTTCTTTCTTGATAATTTTACCATTTTTTTTGTGCCAACCAATCGTATCTTTAACCGAAAGAAAATGGCAAAAGTGACAAGAACAAAAGAATAGTCGATACGTAATATTTGTTAAACGTACCGATCTTTTTTTCTCCGTGTATCCGTAGTTACATACGAGCCAGAAGCAGTACGAGCTACGCAGTGGAAACCCGAGCACGTATCAACCTAAATCCTTTCGCGTATAGCCGATTAACAGGGTGTGCGTCCATACATGTATTTCCCCTCGTTCGATAGCATTGCAGCGAACGCGGCGAATCCACCGATTTCTTAACCGAGCCACGTATGAAACAACTCGTGAAATTAGGAATATAAGCCCGTTTTCCTCGCGGCCTTCCGAGTCGATTCGGTGTATACAAACCAAATAATATAACTGCTTCATGCATATGTACTTATCGCCGGTGCATGCACAATAGGGCGGGGGGGCTTAACCTCGAGAATCCACGAGATTTCTCGCACGTTTGTAATCACACTGCCGCAGCTACGAAACCTCGATGTTTACTTCCATCCCTGCAATCCACGCTCTATGTTACAGTGATATTTGCATTATCTGCCTATATTGTATAAACGAATGTTCACGATCGGGTTTCAGCGATAGCGGGAGCTACGAATTTCTACGCGACGATTACTAAAACCCACCTCGGCACCCGGCGGCGTCTCTGCGATGCATCTGTAGTGCATTTATTATGCAAAGTGCAATGACGTGTCGGGAACGCTTGATAATTTATGCTCTCGTTAGGTGGTGGTTAGCCTCTCGCTGCGCGGAGGCGAAAATGCATTCGTAGCTGTAGAAGGAAGGGGGGGGGGGGCGTGGGATAGGAGGGGGCACAACGTACACTGCTCCGTGGAACGTAATTATTTCGCGTGATTTGAGTTTATCGTAGTTAATCGACGGAACATGCGAGAATCTCGAACGGCTCAGGCATATTGCTGAACCGTGGAATAAGCCGAGGCGCTTCTTTACGAGGACTTGCCCGAAGTTATGTATCTATATTAGTACACATTTGGGTACGTCGCGATCGGAGTGAACCGAAGTGAATCAACTGCGTCGAGTGGCCCCCGGAGTTGACTAGCGTGTATGTGGGTTAAGCCGATTGGGGATTAAGTGGGATTACGTTTGCCCCCTCCTCTCCCACCCGCGCCCCTTCGTACCCCACTCAGGCCGATGAAATTAGGTTGAATATCCTGCCAGCTCGGAGGCCCTGTTCGTTCCGTCATTTACGCTCGATTAATTTTTTTTTTATTAGCCTTTTTATATTAAAAACAAAAAAAAATTTGACGCTGATTAAATGTCGATATTACATCGTCAGATGTTGTTTCGCGAAGTTGAGATAAAAAAATCTGTAGGAGAAAACTCGCCGGTAGGTATTTCTTAATTCTCGTAAATGAAATTTAACCGCGAGGGACGTTGGAGTATCGTGAAAATTGAATGTCAAGAATTTTTTTTTTAATTTTATTTAGAAAAAATGCCTCAGTAATTAATCCCCCGCCCCTTCGCGCCCCTTCGTACCCCCTCTCAGGTCCATGAAATTAGGTTGAATATCCTGCGAGCTCGGAGGCCTTGTTCGTTCCGTCATTTACGCTCGACAAATTTTTTATTAGGCTTTTTATATCGTTAAAACAAACTTGACGCTAATTCAATGTCGATATTACAGCGTTAGAGGTTATTTCGCACAGTTGAGATTGAAAAAAATCTGCAGGAGAAAACTCGCCGGTAGGTCTTCCTTAATTCTCAATTTTCTTAAGGTCTTAAAAAAATTGAATGCAAGACATTTTTTTGTAAGTTTTTTTTATTTTTTATTTCGAAATAATGCCTCAGTAATTAATCTCCCGAATATATTGGTACTTCGGATTTTAATTTATTTCCCGCTGTTGTTGTCGGAAAAGCTTCCTTCACGAGGGCGCAACAAGTGAGTAAAAAAGTAATTGGCTTTCTCGAGCGAAATGAAAATATCGTACACGTCCATCAGTCAATTTTACGAGCGACGTTCGCCGAATCCGTTCGTCGAAGCGCGAACTTTGATACATTCCGGTCGGTCTGCGATGCGAGCCAATTCAATTATGGTGGAAGTGCCCGTATTTGTCCTGATAGCTGCGCCGGAAAACTGCATATGTGGCCCATCTACTGTGTAACACACGGCAAACACAATTTTCAAACCCATTTAACCAAACTTTAATGCTAATTAATAACCTGTTGTGTGTGCGCGTGCGTGGCCGTGTATGAAGTGCATTGTGCACGTGTAAACGCTGACTCGGAAAACTTTCGCCGGTGGGATGATGCATCGGTGCACCCTCATCCGCCACCGCCCAACTCTCTTTCGAGCCAGTCCAGTATCTTGGAGTTCTGGGGCGTGAGGAACGAATACAACGAAAATCCCGAAACATATTTTAAACGTCAAAACTTTTGTGCTCCCCATCGAGTCGGCAACTCCCCTGTTCGCATGCACATTCGTTGAAATAGAAACGTTATTTCCATTTTAAGTGGACTTTACGAAGTAGGTTGCGATAAACATATACCGGCTACGGTCGGTATAGTCACTCTCATCCTCTCCTGTCCTACTTTTGATCGATGTATATAGGAGGACGAAGTGGAGAATATGGACCACCATTTGCACGTAAATCAATAATATACGGACCGGGCCATTTTGACCACTTTTACTATGCGCATGTTCGATGCATCTCGATACAACCCACATGAAAACAAGTTCATGTTGCATATTATCGACAAACATATTATGTATGTATGAAATATATTTCTGCAGGTATGTGTTCTCAAATATATAGCAATTTATATGTTTTGTACATTGATTTGTTATTGATATATTTTAAACATATAATTAATTAAAAAATTTCAACCGTTCGGTATTATTTTTCTTAATAAAAAATGTATTTGGAAGTCTTAGGCTTATACAATTCACTGAAATGAAAATAATGTGTTAATTCTAAAAAAATAAAAAAGAGTGGTATCTCTACAACGGCACGGATGACAAAAACGGGCGAAATAATAACCGGGACTCTTCGCGGATTCTCCTATGTCCATTATTTCTCGAATTTACCATCCGCGTGCTGTTTCTACCTCAGCATCCGACGAAAGGGGGATCCGCGTCAGTTGACGTTGCAAGCGTGAGGTGGTTTATGCATTCCGAGCACAGTTTTGCCGCTGCAGTCGCTCCGAAACGGGCTTAGCCCGGAATTACGAATTGGCTATGGGAGTGGGACGGAATGTAGAAAAGTAAGAAACGAACGAAATGGGCTTACGCGCTCTCTCCATTTTGTATGTAGTTTTATTTCATTCTCATTTTTTTATCTCCCTTTTTATCTTTCTGCTCTATAGTTGCATGCACCGCTGTGCTACTACCATACTTTTTGTCCTATAAAGGCAGTTCCAGCAGCGTTGCATCGCGTCTACCGAAGAGAAGGGTAAAACGGACTATTTTCACGAATTTTCTCGTCAAACATTCAAAAATAAGTCTCATATCAAATAGAGGACCGTTTTGCCCCGGTCTAACATAATTCACACACACTGGCAATACAGTGTTCAGTTTTTCATCTCCTTCACCGGACGTTTCTCCAGGGTGTTACGAAACGCCGAAATCTCCAATATCACCAGTAATTAACACCCAAAATTAGTCATGCCAATTTTACGTTCTGTAACCCTTCACCCACACTGAAAAAAAAAATATCAATGACTCAAGTAAAATTCGCTTGCGGGCTGCCAAAGAAAAAAATTATTATTTTGATTCTACTTTCAATTCTCACATTTCCATACAGGATTGAAACGATAACGTGTCACCATGACAGTCTTGCCGACGTTGTTTCAATATCACATGGAATTGGAAGAATTGGAAGTAGTATTGGAATAATTTTTTTTTCAGTGCACGAAAATTCTCCCAATATTAAGAATTTTTATTTATTTTTACTACGAAGCTCGAATATGGAAAATCGGCATGAATCGCAAGTCTCCCAGACCATGGAGCAAATCGTGGTTTGAATCACGCATTTTTTTTTTTTTTTTTACTTCGATCCATATTTACTCCAAGTCCGAAGGGAGGATTCCTTCGCTCCCTGACTGGCCTCCAAAGTGTTCAAAGTTTGCGCGCGGTTGGTCCCTTTTATGGACTGACCGTTACCGCCCGTTCGTTTCGGCGGAGGTAAAAGGGGCCACGCTCGAGGGATGGTCGTCGGTTTTGCTGGAATGCGAGGGACGGATCGTATTCCAAATGCCCGCGTGTGACTGCAATACGTAAAGATATGGGCACCGACTACTCACACGATCGGGCAAGTATATTGGGTATCGGACGCGCATCGGTGCTGTTTTCTCGATGGCAATAACGTAGCCACTATCCCCCACGAAATATTCCTCTGGCGTGTATACAGTGCATAGATATCACGCTTTATGCGAATGTTTCCAAGGCAGAACGAGACACCGGCGCACCGATGCGATTTAGCGTCCCACGATACCGCCGCGCTCAACCTTACAGTACATATGTACGGACCGACTGTACCGACCGTACATATAACATATACATATATCGTCCAAAAGGTGTGGAGTTACACGAGGGATAGTCACACGCATGCGGGAGCTTTGGGAAAAGCCTTCGCTGCTGCATGTCCCTTTTTCCGATAAACCGATGCAACATTCACCCACTGGAGCTCGCATTTATGGGGGATCGTGAAGAAAAGGTACGGCTGTCGACCGTCGCCTGTTTTTTAAACGTATTAACGACTAGCTCACTACTTCGATAGATTTACTTTTTCGGGATGCGAGATGCAACTTCCGAGCAAATTTTAAAAGAATCCGAACCTTCGCAATACGAAGCTGTATGAAGCTACGGAAATTACACCCATAAGAAGGAGAACCAGAGAACTTTCCAAACGATTCGCTGCGACCCAAATAAAAAATATCGAGCCATTATGCGTATAATACACACCAAACGTAATACATACATTCAAACACACCACACATTCAACTGACTAGCAAGTCGAGAGAATGACTTTAAGTCATGTAATGTTTAAATAACTTCGGATGATTCAAAGTGATATGAAAAAAAAAAACACGAAGCCTCTTTCATATTGAAGAAAAAAAAAAACATTTTACTCTTTATGTCGACACTTTTCCCAATCAGAGTTTTATACAAAAAAAAAGTCACTTTTCATTTTTCACGCATATTTCGGAAAAGCTTTATTCATGATGCATTACAACTTACACATTTGGGAATGATTCGTTGATCAATTGAAAAGGTACTTACGAACGAGGTAAAAAAAAATATATATATATAATGGTTTTTTCTTTGCCCATATGTTCCGGACAAAATATGCAGAAGCCAGGCTTACCAGACGAGTCCACCGGAATCGTCTCAGCCGGAGGAAATTGAAAAATTTCGTAGTATATCCCGTGCGAGATCTTGGATATTCCCGGGGATAAACGAGACTGGAAATACCGTCTGACAGTACGAAGCGTCTTCGTTGCCGAGACGACTGGTCGCGGAGCACTTATCGGTATTCAATTTCGCGGGCCGGGGGGGGGGGGGGGGGGGATGAAACGCTCGGAAATGGACTTGTTCGCAAAAGCATTACGCAAAAGTATTTGTCTGTACGCGCAGACGGATATAGAGGGGTGACATTCGAAATTGGGTCAGGTATCAACTTATCGTGCATGCATTGGGTCGGGTATCAACTTCGGCATCCCTGCAACCCCTCTGTTTGTTCCCCGCTCGACGGGAATTATCCGCGTCGACTGCTGTGAGCGATGGGTTTTGTTATACAAACGAAAATGAACAACAGCAATCGACGAACGGAAACTCCGATGTTCGGAGATACTCGAAACCGTGCGAACGAACGGGCGCGAGATTCGTTAGCGAAACAGAGTAAATCCGTTAACGAGATCGAAATGAGATATGCGCACGAGCCGATGCACACAAGTCGTTTCCCAAATGGGGAATGAAAAAAAAAAATAATGAAAATGGAGGATAAACGAAAAGCGAAAATATAGCGTGCTACAAAGTTAGCACGGACCGACCGACATGTATTTTCGTCCTGTAACTCTAGATTCAAAGGGACTCAACATCGCCCAACCATCCCAGGAGACGCGGACCACTGCACCGGCACGCTAATTACTGTAATTAGCGAGAGCGGAGTGCCGATAATGAAGTAAAAGTTTTGCTTCGACGAATCCGCGACGAGGGTGAAAAGAGGGACGCGAGGCACGCGCGGGCGGCAGATATTGGATATCCCAATTATTGAAACCCGAGCCACGAAGGAAAGCGGGGAGACAACTTTTTTTTTTAATGCTCTCGGTTTGTGCTTGTTTTATTTTTTATTTATATATATATATATATATATATATATATATATATATATATATATATATATATATATGTTTTTGCTGCCAATTATAAAAGTAAAATTTCGGCGCGAGCACGCACTGTCATACGCGGAGCAAATTCTCGTACTAGTAAATTGAAAAAATAAACGAATAACATGTTTTTTCGTATACAGCGATTCTAAAGAAAAGGGAAAATAATAAGCGAAAGCTACAATACATTTTATCTCCAGCTACATCAGGCGATAACATTTTCGAACATTAACAAAATATTCAACTTCGTAAAACCTCACCGTTGATTGATTGAACTTTAACTGATACATAGTAAAAAAATATTTATACATTTAACAAACTTTTTTTTCCACAAACGTCCACAATTATTTTGTTCATTTTACAAACAATATTCGTAAAATTAACAGACATTTTTGTAAAATGGACAAGGTTTTTTAATTTTTTTTGTAAAATTAACATAAAAAAATTGTGCACGTTTGTGGACAAGAAACGTTGGCATCTATTTTACTATGCATTCTTTATGATTATGGTGGATGCAAGAAGATGGGCTATTAATAGTTGCAGAAATTTAGCGAATATTAAAATTAAAAATGCAGCTTCAGCCTGGCGAATGTGCCACTTCGATTCCGAAACGATCCACCTCCATAAAACAACCCTATCCCGGCAATCCACCCCTCTCTCACCCACTGCATACGATGTCTTTCAGCCAACCGCGGCCAACATAAATAACCAGCCGTTCCTACTACTCTTCATTCATTCAACTTTCCCGGTGAGTTATCTGCTCTCTGGAGAACGAAGAAACCGGCTTTAGTCCATATTCGAGCTTACACTCGGCCCAGATTTTTTTTTCGGGTGTTTTTTCGTTCGGTGAAAATCATTTTCTCCGTCTATCGATGATTGTTACAGATTGCTATGATTGCTTAGTCGTCAATTATTTAACAGTTGAAAAACAGGCTTGGTATTGTTTGAAAAACGCTCATATTGCCAAACAATGATTTTTTTTGTTTCCATTTGCGTATTTTTCGTTTGGCGTCATTCCGAATTCGTAACAATGTTTAGAACAACTGGAACATCCTAGGACAGCAGCCAGTTTTTTTTTTTTTTTTTAAGCTCGAGGCTCGGCAGAAATTTTTTTCGCCTTGCCGCTGCGTATTTTTCATTTTAAAAGCTTATCCTTTTGGGCCATTGTAAAACAACCCTAGAGCAACTCAGAGCACCCTTTAGAATCTGGAATTTCAAAAAAATTAAAAAGCTACCTTCCTCCACCTGAATTCGATGACGCTGAACGTTGTCATCCACGATGACAGACAACAATGTTTGGAACAACTAGAACAACAGCCAAAAGTGTTTTTTCTTTTTTCGAAGTGGCGACTCGGGACAAAGTGTTTCTTTTCTCGCCTTACCGCTAGGGATTTTTTATTTCAGAAACTTATCCTCTTGGTACATTGTGCAACAACCTTAGAACAACTCACAATCTAACTGACAATCTGGAATTTCGAAAAATAAAAGGGCTAATTTCCTCCACCTGAATTTGACGTCGTTGAACGATGTCCTGTACTTCGGATCGCGGAATACTGGAGTACGTACAAAAGAGGGTATTACGTGCAGAAAAAGAGGGATGAATAGCCCGCCGTTCACATGCTAGACCGGGTGGCGAAAGGGCGTCGACACAGAGAGACAGACAGACACACACGGAGGCTGCGGCGAAAGAGAAACGAGAGGACCGAAGAGCGAACGGTCGGACTCCGCAGAGAGGTCCATCCACTGGCTGGATGCTGGGTGCTGCCGCACGCTGGACAGATCTCTTTGTCGCCAGCGCTCCAGTTACGTCATCGTACAATAGTAGTAGGTGCGCGCAAGCGAGGCTGCCCGTGTACTTCAGTCGCGGAGACTCCACCTCGAAAAGGCCCTCCCTCTGTAGGTCCTCTTCTTTTTCTTTGTCGTCTCTTTTTTCTCTCTTCCTTTCATCGCTAATCTACCACACGGGAAACCTCATCTCTATTGTACTTGTCGCCTCACAATTTTTCCTTTTTTTCTTTTCGCTCACAACACATTGTATCGAGGCGCATCAAATTATGTGGGACATTCCATTTTCACGGCATTGCGCGGCAGCGCACGACCTAATTTTTCCAAGGCTTTTATTCGCGTGTTAAGCCCGCGGGCGTTTGAAAAATATTTTATTCAGCTTGAGGGCGTTCTGATCACGATGATGATAATTCTGTTTCGCTGAATAAGGTGTAGGACAATTGATAAAAAAAATATATTCGCAGGCTTTTTCTTTAGGTCTGGTGAGTCTTTGGGACTATTTTTTGAGTTTTGGCTAATTTTTCAGAGGCTTTTATTCGCGTATTAAGCCCGCGGAGGTCTGAAAAAATTTTTGATTCAGCTTGAGGACGTTTTCTTCACTGTGATAAATAAAAATCTTTTTCGCAGGCTGTTTCTTTTGGACTGGTGGATCTTTGGCACTATTGTTGAGTTCCCGTTACTTATTCTGCTCAATTATGGATATCGAACATTGAAACACGAAAAAAAGGAATATCTCACCCGACCCAAAACGAGCCGAAAACCCCGCTTAGAGCTTCTCCCGAATCCGAGCTATCAGTTCGGATAGTTTCTTCTTCGTCCTGTGTTTGTGGGTGGCGGCTCTGGTGTACAGTAGAACCTCGATTATCGTAACCAATTGGGACCGGAGCTCGTTCGGATTAACGAAAATTCGGATAGTAGAACAGTGAAGCTGTGTTAAGCGATATAGCGCGATACACATAGAAAAAATTGCAATATCCATATATTTTAAATCATTATAATATATATTTGAGGAATTACGTGATATATGTATTTTTATGATATTCAAAAGGTAACTTCAAACTTTCATCACGAAATCCACAATTTTCGTTCGGCGCAAGAGAGTTATACTTTTTTCGCTGCCAAATTTATCTTTAATGTCACAGATAGTTGACTAGCAAAAATCAAACGAGCGCGCCAATAATGTGCTAGTCTTTCCCTTATCGGGTTTCGAAAGGATTTCTAATTATTTTTTCATCGTAAGTACATTGTGCTTACGCTTGGAGGTCAAAGGATTAGACGTCAAAACCATAAAGCACTAAACGACGAGACCGGTAGATTAACGAAAGCAAATGTTGAACACGTTCGTATTCGCTCGACTGAGACACTAATAAATGCTGCGCACAAGACTGACGTGCACTAACCGTAGTGCTATGTTACTCTATGCGAGCTCGAGTATTCCTGAATTGGCTTGTTGCTTCTAGCGCGCAACAATGTAAGGATACGAGAATTTCACGCAATCGTTTGGATAGTAGAAACTTTATCCAAACCAGCAGCGGTTCGGATAAGAGAGGGTTCGCATAATGGGGGCGTTCGGATAATCGAGGATCTACTGTACTTTAGATCGTTTCGCTGCGAACGACATGCTGACGCATGCGCAGTATTGAGGAGGGTGCAGTTGAAACTCGATCGCTTGATTCGAGCAAAACCTAATATCTCTCTGGCAAATCCAGCGAAACGTGAAGGTGGCGGCAGCTGTTGTCCAGCTTTTGACCAGGTCTCGGCTACGTGTACACGTGTATGGCGACCGGTGCTTCGTCGGTGCATTCCGACGGGCCGGTCCAACGCGAACGATACACAGTTGCGGAGATTCCGCGAGGCGGACATCCGTATTGCACCGACGAGGAATGGAAGATACCAGCGACCACGAGGGCGGAACAAGGGGATGTTATCCCGGCGTAAACCGCTTCACGGATGCAACTGGCAACCGGACGACGACGAGGAGAGACCGGACCGTTTACACGGTCCGCACGGTCCGGACCATTTTACACCGTTGGCAATACGTTTCCACGTTACCGCCTTCCTCGGGACCCTCAAATAGCTTATCCCCGTCCCGCGGACCGGCAAATTCACCGCTTCGATTCCGCGAAGAGTCCCGCGCTGAATCATAAAACAAATCCTATTCCGCCGAGGATTCAACCCCCTCGCATCGCAACAGCGTAACCGACATAAATTATCGACGCTACTATTCTTCATTCAACTTTCTCAAGAGCCATTCGTTACCGGGACCGGTGGAGGAGAGTCACCGATATTTTAGAGGGCTTGTACGAACTTGCGGCGAAAAAATTATTGACCCCTGCGGATGGTTGTGCGGTTAAAGTATGAGCGTTATTCAGATTTTTATTTTTATTTTTATATAACATTTTATGAAGGAATTATTTATCGCAGGGTTATTTTTTTATCCTTCGTTATCACACTTCTGGAAATTGGGGGCTTGCGAAAGAAAATAGTGGAAGATTCTAAGGTATGTCTCAGTAGTGACATATTTTTTTCAACATGTCACTCGTTTTCCTAAGTAGGAAAACGAGTGACATGTTGAAAAAAATATGTCGATGACTCTCATCCCGAATAGAGGAGACTGGTCCGTTTTGACCCGACATTCCGTCTCGCCACGCTCTCGACGATCAAGAGACCCTCCTTGAGACTTCAATCGATTCGCTTCCATCGTAATAATAACTAAATCGATTGAGCAGATATTTCTGCGTTAAGGCCAGTCGAAACGCCTCCACATCTCGAGCCTCCGAGTATGAACCAGACAAAGTTACATTCGAATATTTTTTTTTCATAATAAGAAACACATCGAAGATTGATTAACGCATTCGCAATTGTCGATGAATCTTCCCGTATTGATCAAAATATATTTTTCAACTCGAAAAAAAAAAAAAACACACACACACACACAATGATTTTTTTCGTCGATTATATCTTGACGCATTGTGCCGACTCGGAGGAAGCGAGGGGAGGGTAGAAGAGACATCGGGAATGAAGTTTAAGTGCATCCTGCGCTATGTTGAGAACGAACTCGCAACCCCTCGCGGCTATCCGGAGGCCTGCTAGAGCTTTGAATAATAGAGCGTCGAGGCTCTCGGGTACACGCGAGGGTTGCGAGGAACGAAGAGGAGTAGTGTAGTAGGGTAAATCCTCTGAATAGAACGAGATTCTGGGTCAAAGATGCTTTACGAGGTTTCAGCCTCACGGTTTCCTCGGACTTTCGCGAAGCTCCTCACACCGTGCCGGTGCTTTGTAACTATACCGGGAAGAATGCCATCGCCATTCACGTAGAATAGTATGGGCTACACGGCACCGGCAGAGTAATTGGCACTGCACACTGGCGTGCATTCAACGACTATTTTCTCTTTTCACCACTTTCCGTCTACTTTTATTGTTTCGGAGGGATAAAAAAAAAAACGAAAAACAAAAATAAAACGCTTCGTGTCAGATTCCTCCGACGACAATTATCGTTCTTTCGAATAGCGAACAGCGTCTCGAAGTTTTATGCGATAAATTGTCGAGGCGAGACTACCTCCGGTTGGATGAAATGGCGAATCTCTCATTTCCGGCGAGGAGCTCCGAAGATCGATCGAAAAATCATCTCCGGTTATAATTTCATTTACGGTTTGATTGAGAGTCAATTGCTGGCCGATTGTACTTCGTCGAGGAGAGAATTTATATCGAAGGTTCGAATAGTTCGACTATTAATTATTTCTGTTGATACGATTAAAAAAAAAAGCTAATGACAAACAATCGTAGAGTTTGACTGGGATAAAGTAGTTAATATAATCCATATGGCACTGATTTACGGGCTGATGCTATGGAATTTAGAAATCGGACATTAGATTTGCGAAGCTTAGCCGGAAATATGTTATGTCCAGTCCGAAAAACTTATTTTTCGACCGGAAAGGACGTCACACCGGAAACACGTCACTTTCGGTTTGAAAATTTATTTTTCGACCGGAAATGACGTCACACCGGAAACACGTCACTTCCGGTTTGAAAATTTATTTTTAGACCAGAAATGACGTCACACCGGAAACACGTCACTTCCGGTTTGAAAACTTATTTTTCGGCTGGAAGTGACGTTATGCCAGAGGGTACATCACTTCCGGTCCAGAAATTTGATTTTCAAACCGGAATTGACGTATTTCCGGTATAACGTCACATCCGGCTGAAAAACCGAATTTTCACACCGGAAGTGCGCTTATTCTGGTATGATGTCACTTTCGGCCGAAAAATTATACTTTCAAACCGGAAGTGACGTATTTCTGGCACGACGATATTTCCGCTCGAAAAATGGTATGTTCAAATCGTGGAAGAAAGCCTTGGATTCTTGCGAATTGGGACAAACGAAAAAACAAAAAACTTTCTAAAATATGTAGAAGGACATTTTTTTCGGAACAAAAGTCTTCCAGTCCCTCTCCTTACAAAAAAATAAAAGATTGAATCGTTATTTCGAATGCCAAAGTTCGTCGCCGCAATTCGTTTTCGAGGATTCGCGATGGGGAGGTCTACGTATGTAAAAGTCGTCAGTACGCGAACCGTGAACATACTGTCATTCGTGAATTTCCACGACGGACGCGACCGTACTGTGGTAACAGTCGACTTATATGCTTCTCTGTGAAAACGTGTACGTGACGAGCAACTACGATTTTTCTCGAAGAAGAAGAAGAATCCCATCTCCTTGGAGATCCTCGAAAGCATCCCCGACGCGACGCTCGCTCTTGTATCTTGGAATGCGTGTTTCCACGAAAACTATTTTCGATGCAAAAAAAATCGGTTAACTCTTGCACAATAAAAGACGTTGGCAAATTTCTTCTTTTTTTTTTTAACTATTTTTTCACATTTTTCAGATTCAATCGTCGATCTAACTAAGCTTATTCTCTGATCATATCGTTATTTATGTAACTGATGCATGAAAATCGCTACTTTTCGTGCCCGCCGAGAGTCGCGTAACTGGCGCTTTGTAGCCATGAGTTCAGCAAATTCCCGGCGCATGCCGAGTTTGGCTCCTTTGCGTGCGATTTACTTTTGCGCATGCGCAGGTCGGCTTCTTTGCGTGCGAATTTTTTTGTGTGCGAATTTTTTTGCGTGCCATTTCTGGAAATGAGTGCACGCTGCTCGCAGCGCGACAATCAGCAGGCACGGAGTAGCGCTTCTCCTGCATTCGTTACATACAATAGTATGCGATACTTGTACGTAAAAGCGGACTCCCGACGGCGGTTGTGAAGTGGCTGCACGAGCCGGATCGAGCGCTACAATGGCACGAGGCGAAGCCGAGTGTCCCAACCTTCGTCGAAAGTCCGCTTTTACAAACTAGTGTAGCAATATACTATTAAAATTTATTTTCTCATCGCAAAACGAGGACTGAAAAATTGCCGACTCTACACAGTAAAAAAGATTTGTACATTTAACAATCCTTTTTGGTCCACAACCGTCAACAATTATTATGTTGTTAATTTCACACAAAATATTTGTAAAATTAACATAAATAGATTTGTGGACGTTTGTGGACAAGAAGCGTTGGTACCTATTTTACTGTGCATATTGGCATTAACAGGATCGTACGTGATACACGTACGTACTAGATTATATTTAAAAAATAAAAATAAAATCGGGACGACATCCACGGAACTGGGTCGTGAAACATGGACCGAGCTATTAGCATTTATATGGGCACCAGTCACGGCGTCACATCGAAAATGCCCCAATGCAAATCGCACTACCATTAAAATCGTGTCACGTAAACCGAGCACATGTTACACGTACGCGAACGAGCCCACGGTCCGCGTATAGTAACGAGGGATATATCGTACGGTTGGAATTGCGGCGCGAAGGGCTTATTTTGTATTTAGAGGTACCATTAACCCCGGTCGGGTACATTGGCCACTAAATCCGTTTTAACGCTCACCGATAAGAAAGTAATTTCTTTGCTTTTTATTATCGAATCGCTGCAGATTCTTTTTCAACCGAAATGTAGGATATCAAAAAGCCATCGAGAAATACACTGATGTGATAACAATTCTTTCACAACAGATAGTAAAAAAAAAATTGCAATCTAATGACCGAGCGTCCAACCACCCGATCGTCGAAGTGACAAGCCCGGATAGTCCTTCGATTCATGCAGTATACGCAAATAAATTAGCCTAAAAAAGGAATTAATAACATAAATTCGATTAACCCGGCAGCGATAGGTGCGCGGTTCGTGAGCGGCTCTCTCGGTCCCTAAGGTGAAGCGAAAGTCACGTGACAGAGCTAGAAGTGTGAGAGAGCTGGCGCCATTGGTCTCACGGTGGAGCGAGAGAGAGAGCGACAGAGAGCGTGTTTCACTTCACCCTAAAGTCAGGCAGTATCGCTCGCGGTCAGCACTTGGATGGGTGACCGCCCGGTCGCGCGCATGGCTGGCGCATCGGATCGTCGAGCGGGAGGCAATTTTCTCAGAGATTGGTGATTACCATGTAGGAACACCAATCTTTGGGGAAAGAACCGTCTATGTATGGCGAGGTTTTCCGAAGTTCCTCTTCGCCCTTGTGCGAATGCGACCCAGTAAGGGGGTAAGTCGACTGTGGACGCAGTCCGGGGGGAGGGGGGGGGGGGGGGGTGTGCGGTATATAAAAGGGGTGGGACCCCGTACAGTTGGAACACATCTAATAAAATATATATGACCGATTACATTTTTTTCGTTTTCGTCAAATCCATTTTATCTCCGAAATTGTATATTTGTGTCCTAAAAAAAAAGCGTGAAACTACCAGTGAACCAGTGATAAATTTTGGTTCCTTCCCCTGTCCCCCTCTCTTTCGAATATAGTAATTTAGATAGATTCTCAGCACGAACTGTAATTCGTATATACGAAAACGTGATCGTTCGATTCTACCAAAAGCTCAATATCTTCGGGGCAAATGCAACGAGACGTGAACGTGACGGCAGCTGTTGCTCGGGATGACCCGCCCTCCGGCTAAGTTTGCAACAGTGAATTGCAACCGTAAACCGGCACGTAAACGATATATAGTGTCGGTCGAAGAGCCGGTATACATAGAGCGCGAAGCGGACATCCGTATTGCTGAAACGAGGAATGGAAGATAGCCGCGACCACGAACGCGGAACAAGGGGATGTTATCCCGGCGTAAACCGCTTCACGGATACCGCCAGAACCGACGACGGTGAAGACCATTTACACGGCTCTCCTCGCAATAAGTTTCCTAGTTGCAGTGGTACTGCCTCCTGGGCACACGCCACTTTGGAGTTACGTCGTGGCGAAATAGCCACCACCCTGTCTCGCCGAGACTGGCAAATGCGCCACTTCGATTCCGCGACGAGCCACCGCCATAAAACAACCCTATCCCGGCAATCCACCCCTCTCTCACCCACTGCATACTGGTCGGTCTCTCAGCCACCCTCGGCCAACATAAATTACCTGCCTTTCCTACTACTCTTCATTCATTTAACTTTCCCCGAGAGTTATCTGCTCTCTAGAGAATGGAGAAAGCAGCTTTGGTCCATATCCGAGCTTACACTTTGGAGCAACTAAAAATTTAGCGACCATCGCGTGCATTTACTGCTGTGCAAATTGAGCGAGAAATGTGAAAAGTCATTCGGAAATTTGTTGGCACTCGCAAACGAGACATTTACCCTCGGCTCGTGGACTTCCGGTTCAAGATACCGCCAGTGGATCTGCTGGGAGGTTGAGAAAAAAATTCAAAATTGTTGATACCTGTAGGGAACTCATTTTAGGCAATGAGGTAAAAAGAATATTTAATATTTGCAACAAGTAATGAAATGCGTGAAACGTGCGTACACGTCTTTTTTCGTGAAACAAAAAAAATTGTCTTAGTAGCTCAAATTTGGGTAAGTTTGTTAAGAGCGGTCTACTTGGAGTAAACATGAAGGTACCAATACCAGTTAGCGATTTTCTACAATAAATTTTGCGGTAACTTTTGACCGTTTCAATTTTACGAGATGTAGACATTTTTTACTGTTACGAAAAAAAGGTGCAAAGTAATTTGCACACGACTTCCTCATTTATTACAATTTTGCATATAGCTTCCTCCATGAGGAAGCAAAAAATGAATCAGAGAACTTTCTCATGCAGAAAGCTATGCGCAAAATTGTAATAAATAAGGAAGTCATGTACAAATTACTTTGCACTTTTCTTAATTTCATTGAAAGACCTTGAGACTGCAAATTCACGACCATGGTCCCGTAAAGCTACGGGAGACCGGGGCAAAATGGCACAGCGGCGAAAAACTGAACAGTGAGGGCAAAACCCAATTTTCCAATAATTTATCGATGCCCCATTTTCTCCCAACGATGCATCCGAATTTTCAAACCCGTTTTGCCCCACGTACCACCTTCGCCACCAAAAGTTATTGGAAAATTGCGTTTTGTCTCATTATCCCGTCTTGCACCGCTGTGCCATTTTGCCCCGCTCTTCCTTATTACAGACGCTGCAATACTCCGAATACCGAAAACTTGTTTTTTCGCTCATCGTCAAGGTGAGCGTGAAACGGAACTTGTTTCGCAAAAGTTGCCTGGGGATATCGAAACAGATTCTGCGGATGCATTACGTGTTTTCTTCGTCGACCCGGGGCGGTTTCGTTTCATGGTAGAGAAATAAGCCATTTTTGTTTGATTTCATCAATTCCACCGAGATTGCTGTATGGTTCGCAGCGCGCACGCTAACATAAACGTAGACTGATATTTAGGTAATCTGCGAGGTATATACCTGAAGCCAACTTCGTCAACAGGTCATATGTCACGGGTTAACGCCCTTGGGGAAATTGCTCAGGCACGATATGCCATATGATGTTGGTTACGGTGGCTTCTGGCATAACACTGTAATATAGCGTGCCGCAGCGCTAAAGCCGATGACCAACGTGCCGGGTCATCGTAACTCGCGTGGCTAACCGTTCTCCAGAACACCGTGCGTTTGCTTTCCGAGCTCCCACGGTGAATGATTTATAGAAGAAAAAACAATCTATAGCCCCGAAATAATAATTCCCGAACTTTCGCCGAGGTCAGGTGAGCAATAAAATGAACGAGCGAATAGCCTGAACGATTCAACGATTTATACGAACGAGGTATGAACGTTCGCTAAAATCCCATTAGGATCGTTGGATCCTAATGGTATCCAACTTGGTATCAGATGAAATTTTCATGCGAAGACCTTTGACAAGAATTCTGAGGAAAAAAAATCTAAATAAAAATTTGGTGAAAAAGACAAAAGTGGTTATTCTCAAAAAGCCTTACGAACCTTCCGGAAACTGAGAAAAAACTCATGGTTTAGGATGCCGACTTGTTACGCATTCATATTGGTAACCAAAATTGTTACTTCAAAAAAATTATTTCATAATTAGATTAATTTAACTATACTATAAAAAAAATTCTTCCAAGAAAATCTGATTGTTAAAAATTCATATTGTAATACATTTAGGTGTTCACGCGTCATTTTCCTAGTTCACTTTAGTCGCGGACAAACTTTTGTTATACACAATGCCGACTTAGCCTTTAATAGCCATTACCCGCGGTTTACCGACAATTTGCAAGTTTTGAACTGTTGACAGTAAAAAAAAAATAGTTTCAAAGGAAATCTGATCGCGTCGAAAATTAATATTGTACTACATTTAGGTGTTCATGCGTCATTTTCTTAGTTCACTTTAGTCGCGGACGAGCTTTTCGTTAAACGTAAAGCCAATTTCATCTTTCAATAACCAGCACCAGTGGTTTAACGCTAATGTGCAAGTTTCGAACTGTTCGCAATAAAAAAAATTCCTTCCAAGAAAATCTGACCGAGTCGAAATAGTACATTTCGACGCGAGTGCTTAAAAACTTTTTCTGATGAGTGCTGCAACCACACGAGTGCAGAAAACGTTCTTCGCACAAGTATCGAACAAAATTTTATTCCACTCGGTGGGAAAATAAATTAATATTGAGCTACATTTAGGTGTTCATGCGTCATTTTCCCGATTCACTTTATTTACTCACGACCTTTGTTAAGCGCAAAGCCAATTTCACCTTTCAATAACCAGTACCAGTACAGTGGTTCACCGCTAATTTACAAGTTTCGAACTGTTCACGGTAAAATTTCAACGTCAACAACGGCGAGTTCCGCCTCCACCGTAACGTCGTTTGCAGAGCCAGCGGGACTGTGTAGTTCGAGGTAAAGGTCGATTGCAAACAATGAACATCAACGACGGTGGGAAACTAATTAGACAATGTTTCCTCGCGCAGCGTCGTCTACTTCAATTACACGTTTCACCCATACCGCTCGCTACTGTGAGCAATAATAACACCTTTTTTTTTCTTTCCACCGGTACACCATCAGCGACACGATCCTTCGGCCATAACGGTAAGACGACGTGACTCGCGCTACCGTATGCACAAACAAGATAGGTATTACCAAGTTGATCGACCTCGACTAACTTTAACGCAGTTATAAAAAAAAAAAACAAACGTCTCCGATATATTTCTAGGAAAATCGGAGCGAGGAATAATAGAAGTATTTTCATTAAATTTTCATGTTTAAACATTTTCTTTATTTTTTTATTATTATTTTTTTTTTTACGATATAAATATATCGATGTTTCTCCGGGAATGCACGTTTGTACGAACGAGATGAAACCACCCATCCAGCGACCGCCGCTGTTACCGATAGATATTGCGTCTAGCTCCGTTTCCCGATACCTTTCACTCTGCTCCAACAACTCAGCCACCCAAGCACCTTCTCTCCTCCCCAGCCCTTTGCTCTTTTTCCCGTCGAAACGTCGCGTCGATAAGTCGACAGTTGAAAAATATTACGTCCGTGGATTGAAAAAGACGAGAACTCGTCGCGGCGTCCGCCCCGTCGGGATACACACAAGAAAGAATTCTGTCGTCGGTTTAGCGAGAACGGGAAGAAGGGTAGCAATTAAAAATTTATGTCTTCTACGCTACGCGGCACAGTTGTTCGGGAAGGGTTTTAGCGTTTTTCAATCCCTGTCGAGGTGAGCATAAAGCGACACTCGTTTCGCAATGGAAAATTGCCTGGGGATATTAAAAGAGATACTGCGAAAAATTGCGGATTTTATCCGTCGATGCGGAGCGACCGTTTCCGCTGAAAGTGCCAAAAATGTGTTTTTGCGCCGCTGGCGGGTGTTTGCGTACGAAATATTGATACGAGAATAAAATAACCGGAAAATTAATGATCAACGGGGAAATATATTGAATAGATATTTTTGCATTTTATATTTAATTTTAATCACTGGGATAGATTGGGGTAAAATAAGAAGGCTAGATAATTGCGCACGTGGGGCAAAACGAAGCGGCTCGTACATAGATTTTTTTCAATGCCATTTTTAAATTGTGGTAAACATAATTAACATCGCTGATTTTTTTCAGATTTTTGACATATCCCGAGGTGCTAAAATTTTGATCGAATTAAACTTCTGGTTCGACGTGTGATGCGTGTGTGAAGTATCCTTAAATAAAATATAAAAATCTTTTCGAATACCGATTGATTCGGAGCTTCGTTGTTTAGTTACAGTTATTGGCACTATTGGGTTAAATTTTAGTTATTGAAAAATGATAAATTTTATCAAACAACTTCATGAAAAAGTCAGGGGATTTTTTTTCCACTGTTTATAGTAGCGAGCATGACGGAGCACAAAACCACATTTCGCTGGGTAGCAGCTGCCGATATTACCTCCGAGGCCAGTATGTACCGAGGGGGTTTTATGTACCGGCTATATATGTACATAAATTATGTACGACACGCGAACACCTACTCCCGTCGGATGACGGAAGTCTGAACGAGCCCAATGGGAGACTGCACTATACTTTATACAGTGTGTACAATGTAGACTGACAAGCGCAGTCTGGTAGCGCCAAAAGGCTCGAATGCCGGATTGATGGAACGAAAATATCCGTGCGCAGGCAGCGCGTCAACCTTCTCGATTCCTTTACCGATATTGTCATGGATATTGCATGCAGAGTGGCGAGCGTACCTCTGCAAATGATTTATTTAACGTAACAATAATTTCGCTTCTATTAAGCACAGCAAAATTAAATAACCTACTAAACGTTACGAAATTAAATAATCCATTCCTAAATTAACACTTCCAGTCGAAAAAAGAAATATTTCGTGTATGAAGTCAAAAAATAGTATTTCCAAACCGGAAGTAAGGTATCACCGGTAAATCTAAGGTATTCCGGAAAGCGGAAATATAAATTTCCGGTTTTTAAATCTCATAATCCACAGCGAGGGAACGAAGCGCCCGAGCCGCAACAACCTACTAGTTAATTAATTATATGGTGATGATTCAACGGCTAATCGGTTGCGAATCATCGTTCCGAGTATCGAATCATTGACCCGACAGCCTTGGAGAATTTCCAAAGTAAAACTTTCTCTCATGTCTAAAATATTCCCGGATTTATATCGATATCAAATAAATAACGATTCGTCGAGGTGTCTGGTGGGTTATTTTTATTGTTATTTTTTATTACTTTTTTGCACCACGCTATCGAGAAAGGATAAGCAAATTACTTGGGAGGTAGGTCGCGGCTATGTTGTGCTATTCACACACTCGACTCGATGCTAACGGGGCGTCGATGTCGAGAATCGACCACAGTTTAACGGGACCCGTTGACGCGTAAGAACACGCCGAGCGCTTCGCGGTATATTGTTAAAAGAGGGAAAAAAATGAGGGACTGGTACTGTATAAAACGATTACACACACCCCCGCTTCCCATCGACCCCCTCAACACTCGACGATGCTTCAGCCGCTTTTCTCTCGGCATTCGCACAGTAATCGTTCCTGCTATAAGTATAAGTGATCCATAACTCACGCGATTGCTCCCTGTCGCGGTTCCACAGTGTAATTGCACACGATGACAATTCGACACCAGAGTCGAGAGCTTCGACGATAAGGGTGCGTTTCTCTACTTTAACGGCAGGAATGCACGGGTAACATTTTTATCCTCATCTGTTCCATATTTCTTCGCATTTATGTATCAGTAACTCGAAGTGATTCGCAATTCAATCAAAAAAAAAATTCACGATATTTTATAGAAATGTGAAATGAAATAGATAGACACGAATAGATGGATGGAAATGTGAGATGAATAGATACACTGTAAAAAAATCCTAAGGAATTTAACGTACCGGACTGAAAGTTTTTATGCAAAAACTGGGATATTAAAGTGCATGTATAATTGTGATGAAAAGTTGACATTCTGCGTATTGAAAACATTGGGAAAAAAAAAAAAATATTATTTACTTTAATTTTACTATGAGAGTACTTTAATTTTTATAAATCACTTTAATTTCAATGAAAAAGTATATTAATCTTTCATCCCGATAATACGATTAATTTAGTCTACCAGTTTTTGCATAAAAACTTCCAGTCCGGTACATTATATGTCATACTATTTTTTAAAGTGTATGTCCCATAAGGAGCGATGCGATACAGGCAGAACAATGCTAGATTAACATTAGTAGATATAGCACAGGTAGCAAATTAAACGATACGTACGGAACGTAAAAAGCGAAGCATAATCGGTAAGACGTTAGTAACGGCATAATAAACAAAGGGAGCGAGTATAGATAAAGGATAACTAAAAATAGATAATAATTAAAAAAAAAATAGAAGTGGGCAGATCGCTATATGCCCACATATAAGTAAATAATGCTATCAGCAATCTCTCATTTTTTTTTAAATAGTGTTTTTTCCGTTTTTGTACCTCCGGCAAGAGAAAAAGGCGCGCTTAAGGATAGTTGCTAAAATAATTTACCGGCAAACTTGCAACACTACAGCGGGGTCGATTACCTGTGGGAACCGCTTATCATTGACGACCAAGCTATTAAGGATTCATGATCAATGAATATAAACGATAATGCCTCGCTAGGGTAGCCAAAACTGAACGAAGATTGTCGGAACCCGCCAATCCATCCAACCGAAATGTGTCCCAAGGTACCAGTAATGGTGGGGCACAGTTTACTCCGCCGTAGGGCCAGGAATGACGAGGAGAGTCCCGACTATCGAAAGGAAAAAAAAACAGGCCGCCGATTTCTTCCTTTATCTTCCCGGGTCATGGAATCTCTGCTTCCCTCCTTGGGGGCTTACCGACCAACGGGACGATCCTGCAGTCAGCCATCGACCCTCTCCACATCGCTAACTTTTATATAAGAGGGAGAATCAAGTGCGAGAGGTAAAGGTGGTGGGCGGGGGGGATGAAAAGCCCGTAATCGCAAATGCATTTATCGGGTCGAGAAATCGAGATTCATGCGCAGAATCCCTACCTTCTTTCCCCTCATTCTCTACTTATTCGTCTTTTGTGCACCTCGCCCGAAGCTCGCGTAATTACGTTCCCTGCGCTTATATATATCGAGACGACGCTATTATATCCGTGGACTACCAAGAGATAGGCTCACTGTCTGATGGCTCTATCCGCTCAATTTTCCTCTTTCTCTTTCATCACATTCTTCTCTGTGTTCTTTCTCTCCGTCCCGATGCCGCGAGGGGTCCATGCCGAATTGGAAGAGTGCATCTTCGAGATCAATGCTCGTACTGCACCGAGGCCAATGATTGCTACCGAGAGATCTTTCACAAAGTGATTGGCGGAGCACAAAGCTCTTCCCGCCGGTGAAAAACGGTAATGAGAATTCCAGGCCGAAAAGGCGAGCGAAAGTAACAACGTTTTATCGTTTAATGTTATTAATGCGATGTTATTAACGCAATTGTGGACTTTGTCTGGAGGCATAGAAAAATACAATATATAACTTGAGAGAATTCACACGATTTATCGAACTTGAACAAAATTTATACGATTTATCGTCGAGGAATCCATAGGGGGAAAATTCTTTTTTTTCCAATATGTGACAACTTAACTCTTTAATTTTGAAGAATGTTTACCGTTGAAACAAAAAAAAATGTTCAGTCAGTCGGTACTTTTCTCAAGGAATATGTTTGAAAAATACACTTACGTCATTTTTTCACCTCTATAAGATAATTATCACGAAATCATGTTAGAAAAATTTTCTTCGTTACGTAACTATCCGTCAAATTATTCCACAATTTTCAGATAAAAAATGAAGATATTTTCTAATATGCTTCCTCCCAAACGCGCCGAAGATGACACATCGGGCATTAAAGGGTAATGAAGCAGGTGCAGACAATTCACTACTCATTCATGGAGCTCTGAACTCGAACGGATTAATAAGAGAATACTATTCGAGCGTGGATAGAAAGGTTCGGTTTGCTTCCCCGATGAATGTTTGCGCTCGAATCAAGTATTGCTCATTCTATTAATACGCTTTTAATATTTAAATTTGTAATTAAAAAAATCCAGCTTCAGAGCCGTCGCGTTAAAAACTTTGAATTGACTTCGCTTTTCATAGAGTTCAAAATGAACTCCTCGTCCTACGTAGATTTTTTTTTCCGCTATTATGTAGCTGTACGTCGGTACGATAGCACGCGGTGAGCGATTTCCATATATGCATATGTGGATATCTATATATACACTGATATACTGTATATATATATATACTGATGTATATATACATACACATATATATATCCTGAACGTATTTGAGATTAGTGTACCCGTCCTTGCCCATGCTACCAGTAAGTGTCCTTATGTACATACCATAGCACTTGTTTGAATTACATTAAGCTCCTTATTCAACGGAGCACCGCGTGTTACGAACAACCTAAACTCCGGCGAAGGACTACTAACCGCGTGCTCGCGTGTGCTGTAAATTGCACATGAGACGTAACCAGCTACATGACTGGGATTGTCCTTGGGTTACTCGGCAAATGCGCGTAAGCCCGCCTTGACTTTATAACAGCATTTTGCCTGTAGAAACCCATGATATTCATCGAATTGGAGTATATTAAATAATAAACTTTGTTTCCTCACGAGTATCACGATAGCAAAGAGCGTGAGCAGCAAGATGCTCGTGCCGCATGAAAATCAAATAAACTGCCGAAAAGTGATAACTTTTTTGTTTAACAAGTAATCTTACCGCATTTTATTTTTCACATATTTTTTAAACACAAAAAAATTGAGGGCTGATTGTCGATATTTACTCCTAAAACGAATTTGGTATGAAAAGGATAGAAAATGTATTAAAAAATAATTACAATTCGATCGTTATAAGCAAATCGAGAAATAAAGTCTCGGTTAGTATTCCGAAAAAGTGCACACAATTTTCTTCACTGATAAAAAAATACGGTTGAATCAAGTAAAGATTCGGGCAGGGACGTTCAATAAATATTTTCTTGATGCAGCTAAAACATTGGTTAGTTGAACAAAAAAAATGTCGATTATTTCACCAGAATATTTTTGAGGCATCAAAATAGTTTGCCCAAATCTTTAATTGATTCGACCTCATTCTTTTTTATTCGGGTTAGCAAATTCCCGAATCCTTGCCGATCCCGATTCCCCCGCAACTCCCACCGAATTTCTCCGTTTCCTCAGCAAATTGAGAATTTCGATTTCAGGCTGGTATCCCAGCAACTTTCATTGAAATACCGATTATAACACTTTTTTTTATGACTCAAAAAAATCACATTCTGCAAATTACTGAAGATTACACAAATCTCGTAATCTCAATTGATTATCGGAAGCCCGTGGGCGATCAACGGCTATCCTTCCAACGGACCATTAATCATCATTACGTCCGCGCAACGTAACCCATTTTGCTCTGCGATAATGCACGGCTGCGCTGTTACGCAAGAGCAGCAGCCGCCGCTGTCTTGCGTCTTGCTCGAGATGCGATACGTATCGGCCAGTTTCAACGAAAATTTAACATAGCACCATATCTGTCCTCGATCTCCCGACATCTCGTTCAGCGATGTGGTCAAGTGGATAAGCGGTTATTCCAGAAACATTAGTAGTAACGCCGGATAGTCACGGTTCGAGTGGGCGATATGAATGTCAGTAAGATTTTGATTTAAGAAAATCATTTACGGGAGAATATCTTATTAGACATTTTTTTTTCTTCTGAAAACCGGCGTATTGTTTTTCTTCGCCTAAAAGTCTATACTTTTTTATTTCTCCAAAGATCTTTTATTAAAAAAGCGGGGATTCCTGCTGCATGCCATTTGGCGTGTGAATGTGAATTTACATTTCTCGTTTCGACGATCAATGTGATTGGAACGATTGTTCTTGGCGCGAATCTGATTTTACAATTTAGAGTAGGAGTTTTCCTTATTTCATACGTGTATGTAAAAATTAGTCAAGTTGATGACGCGAGTTGCAACACTTCTTGCACGGAGACCGAGATTTTATTGCAGTAGTTACGGTAATGGCTCTCGATTACAGCGAGATATCGTGCGATGGGATTTACCAGATTCAGGATTAGCCTCCTCCGGAGACGCTGATTGGAAACTTACCCGGTTACACGCGGCTAAAGGTAGTTTTCACACATGACGCATCGGTACTCACCTGAAAGTGCATAAAAAAAAGAACATTAATTACGTACATTACAAACAAGATATTAAAAAATACATTTTATTAACAGGCGTACCAAGTCGACATATCAATCTTTTAGAGATAAAAAATAAAATAGATTATAACAGTGTTGTTTTATTCGTGTCCTGAGGCAAGACAAGTGAAAGGCACAGGAAAAATACATTGAAAACAACAAATCACAATTACAGTTAAACGGTAATAAAGTTCTCTTCGCGAGAAACCGAGCTCTAAAGTTACCGATTTTTTTTTGCCTTTCTATAAATTTAACAGAAAAAAAACTCTGCTGTTCATCGTCTGGACTTCAACACCTTCAACTATCCGAGGGATTGTAACTATTGTTTCAGTAAAAATAACTCATGAAACAATAAATTTTATGACTTCAGTGCACGACCTCGTTTCTGTGTAAGTTGAAGCGCGGTACAAATACACGTGGCTGCTGCGCTATTTCTATAAAAGTTTTCCTCGGTATTTCCGAGCATTCGACGTATGTATGCGGAGAACAGTTGGAGCATGTAATTGGCTATGTAACTTCGTGCCTGATGGTAAAGTAAGAGTACTTTCTCCGTCGGGATTATGCTTGCATCACTAATACGATGGTGGGTGCAGTCGGGACGAGCGCGAAAGGGAGTTCCATAGAATAAATAGCATGCTATAGTCTAAACGATGCTCTAGACTGATCTTTTTTATCCACACTAAACTTCGAAAGCATTTCAATTATTTTTTATTAAACCGTGTTGTCTACAGCACAATAAATTTTTCTCGTTCTCTGTAACAAAGTGCTTACCTTTCAAGCTACGTTGTTTATAAAATAATTATAAAATATAAATATATATATTATATTATTATATTAATAAAATAAAATATGCTGGACTGAAGGACTTCGGTCGATGGTCGTTGACGTTATGTGGATGCAATTATAAACGTATAAATGTATACATTTATAAATGTTTGAGAACTGAAAACAGTCGTTAATGCATCGTATGTATTGTTAATAAATACATACTTACTGCTACTACTAAAATATGCCTGGGTGCGTTTTTTAGAACTCTAAAACTGGACGTTGCTTAAGTTGGAATAAAAAAAAGAAAAAAAAAATTAGAGAAGTAATTATGTATGGTTAGATTTTGGTGAATCTCGATTGAAGATACAAGCCACAGAAACGATCGATCATACGTGCTCGAAACAAGATCAGGAGCAGGCGTATGGTAGGCAACGGAGCGCGCTCGTCCCGACGCAATGTGGAAGGACGTGCGTGAAACCAGATTCGTAGCTTGGCAACGAGTTGTATTACGGAGTCACGGGTCAGTGTCTCCCGTCAAGGTCTTTTCGCTCGACATCCTGCACACCGGTAGAACTGCCCGGCGATACGGGAGAACCGAGCGGAGCTCGTTGCCGTATAGTAGACGTACACGCGAGACCGTAGGAAATGAGAGGTAACTCGGACTTGAATATGAAATAAAAAAATAAAAAAATAAAAAAATAAACAAATAAAATCAGTAAAAAAATATCATTGCTATCGAACTGGCAAAGTCAGTTTATACGCTCGCTCGATTATACGAATGCTAATAGTAAGGTGAACGTCATGGTCATCGACCATGTAGAAGCGATTGGCGAATTGCCGATATAAAAGCCTTTCAATTACCTTTCTTCCGATCATTTTGCCAATTGAAAGACATCCCTTCAGCTCATCACAGTAGAAAAATAAAAATAACTCGTATGATGAAATTATTTGAAGAATTTTTGTCTGCCTCAAATTAATAAACAATCCCGCAGGTGAATGGTCAGTAAGAATCTAAGGTTAAGAAATAAATAAAACAAATTGAAGGTGTTCAATTATTTTCAATATCAATTTTATGACTTTTTCTGTTTTTCGAAAAATGGAACTCCCAAAATTCGTCACGTTCGAACCTTGAAATTTTTCTACACGATCACGAAACCATTACAAACAATCAATCGCGTGTGATTTTTTAAACGATCAACGAAAAAATACAATCCATTTTTTGCCGAAAATCGTCGAAGGCCCCTTTAAAAATGGTATTTATACTTGCGACAAACGAAGGATAAATATTCCCACAATGAATAAGAGGAAAAAAAAAGTTGACGATCAAAAAAAAAATAGCGAACGGACAAGCCATTTTTTATTCGTCTCGCGTTCGATCTCGCCGTTTTGAGCGAAATTCTCGAGGCTTTTGTGGAATTTCTGTGACGCGGCCCTCGGTATTGCTTCGCTCGTTCGTCACCCTTTTTCAGGCTGGGTTCGATTCTATTTTTCAGTTTCGCACCTCGGTGCGCACCCGATCCGAACCATCGGAGGAGCGGGGAAAAAAAAACCGGTGAGCAAGTGTGTGTATGAGTGAAAGAGGCCATCGACGCTCAGACTAGTTTATTGCGTGACTGATGATCGCGAAAATGGCCGGGCGGACAGACCGGGGCGAAACATTGGCACAGGCAACGCAGTTTCGAAACAACAAAGGGACCGTTTGTTGTGCCCCTTTCGGGAAAAAAAAGCGAAATAAACAGTGGATGCGCGCGGGATAGAGCGTGCCGCATGACCCGCGGTTGAGCGCCTCCGCGAGCATATACCGTGAATTTCTATTCAACCGATTCCCCGGTTCTCCGGTATTGCCGAGGCCTCCCACTACATACCGATACATACACTGGATGTATGCGCACAGCGGTACTCGAGCATTCCTCCGTGCTCGCGCTTCGTCACTCCCCGTCGTCACATTCCCCTCATTCGCTATGGCGTGTCCTATATATCAGTTAACCAACCAGAGATGAAACTCGGAAGTGAGCCGAGGTGACGTAGCAAAAGTTGACACAAAGGAAAACCCGGAGAGGGTGGGCCCAAGCTGAATCGCCTGGTGTCTGTTCATCGTTTACTCCTTTCACTGAAGCAATTCATGCCTACAGGAATAAACTCCGAAACACCTTTGCTCAAGAGCTTCGGAGCCAAATATGAATCCAATATCATTATGAATGAAGCTAAATATGGTAATCGAGAATGTGCAAGTTTCAATGATTCATCATTATTTTGCATTTTTTATTTTATTTTATTTTATTTATTTATTTTATTTTTTTTGACGTCGTTGACGAAGTATCCTTGATAAAAAATAATAATTGCTTATCATTTATTGGGTTAAGTGCTGAAGACGCCAATTTGCAAAATCTGCAATATCTAAAAATTTGAAGGCATCATCGCATGTCGGATGTATGAAGGGCGCACGATGAAATTGATTGACGAATGGACGGATGGACAGACGAATGGCATGTTATTTTTGTGAAAAATATACGCCCCGTTTTGCTGTTTTGTTCGCGTTATAATTGGCTGTCGCTCAAAAGTCTCCGATGCAAGTTAACTCCACTGTCAAATTTGAACGTTGAATGACAACCAATATTCGCCCACGACAGCGCGAGTGGTATCTTTTCACTATAAATAAACGCGAAAAATGCTAGAAAAAACAGTACATCGGATGAAACTTGTAACCACTTTTCCGTCATATTCCAATTGGCCTTTTCTGCATGTAATGAAAGTTGAAGCTGTCCTTTGCCCTAACTACGATTGGTTGTCGTTATCAACTCGATACATATCGATTTCCGAAATCGCCCGTTCCTAACTGAAAGAAAACGGTGGTAGGTAATCATTTCTTTTTCTGTATAAGCGATTTGTGCTTATGCGCTTTCACCATTGCATCGAATGTAAAAAATCACACAAAATATGTAATTAAAATCTTGCCAACTTTTCGAAAACCTACCGCGAGTAAGGTATTGGCTCTGATAATAGAGCAGCCGAAACCGCTGGCAAATGGTGGTTACGTACTGTTCGAAGCAGACGGGCTTTGCATGGGGAGTCGAGGCAAGCGTCGGAGCATCGTGTCCCTTGCTGCGCTATCGCTCCTCCGGCAGACGAAGATTTCCACTCTACCGCACGTTGAGGATGGTGGGTACTGGCGCTTTCGAACGTCGTCTTATATGTAAGACCGATCGAGTGCGACGGCGAACTCTCCGGTAGGACCAATCGTCGCTATACTATATGGCGGTTGAGAGGAAACGAGGCGCGTTATGATCGGAATGGCCCGGCTGTATACGTTTCCCCGATCCAATATAAATTCCATTACGATAGCTATACACTGTACTCGCGTTCCATGAGGTACTATCGAGTTTCGCGAGTTCTTCCGAGTTGGAAAGTAAAGGTAGGTAAAAATGATCAACGTTCCGCGAGTCTCCCCGGTCTGGTGTCTCTCGCCACGCATACATAAAACTTTTTCCGTCTCTGCGCGATTTATGAAAATTTCGCAGAAATGTTGATTATATCCGGGTCTTCTGGCGACGGTTGTTTGCGCGTCCGCTGCACCTGCGTAGTGAGCGAAAGTCTCCCTTATATCGCCTTCTTGTGACGCTCGAACGCATTTGGGTTAAGGATGGAAGAAGGAGAGCGAGACGGAGAGCCTCCCCTCTAACCTTTATCGATCCGAATGCGAGTTCTCTCGGTTGACTCGAAGATAGTATTCGGGAAAGGAGCGAGATAGGGACAGACAGTTGCGAAGAAATGTTCGGGTAAAATGAGGGTTACACTCTCGGGATATTGCGCGGAAATGCAGCTTTAACAGTTGCCGTTAGCTTTAACGTTCGGGACAAACGAAAAATAGCGGAGGCGGTAGATACGGAAAAATAACAATCACGCAAGGGAGGACGATGAAAGGATGCGAATGGGAAAAAAAATTGCGGGAAATGGTGGGATTTGAGATATGTTGACTTTGAAAACATGAAAGACCTAAAAAAAAACATGAAAGGCCTAAAAAACTAATAGAGTCGGCAGGAGCATTTCTGTCGTAGTCATTTGGTTGGGTGAACGTTAATAAAAATTTTGTATATTCAACTAACTTTTATTTCTCACGAAGATCAACAATTACTTTCCAGTTAATTTTACAATTTTCTTTTGGATATCGAACCATATATTTAATTGATAAAATGTATGAAAGTCCATCAATAATGTCGTTGAATTTCCGTTGGAACAACAACAAAAGTCTTAGCGCGTTCTCAGTAGATACTCGTGTTGTCTATCAATCTATAAGAAGATCTAGTGAGGGATGAAAGACTCAACAGAAATACGTATTTTTAAATCTACCGTGAGAGCGCAGGAAACGGCATTTCTTTCACCTACAAAAAGAAAATCGCGTGTCCGAGCTTTCCACCCAACAACCGAACCACATAGTCAGGTAACTGGGTCACTCACCTCATTTATACTTCCGTCGACGAGTATCTCGCATTGCATTCTCGAGTGGCAAACTGAAACCGAACACTCCTAACTTTTGGCTCATTCGCAAACCAATCTGCTCGAATGCACGGTCAATCTACTTTCCAAACACTTCCGTTCCTGTTCGCTCTCCCACCCCTCATCCCGTGTTTGTCAGACATATCTTGATCCATTTCGCCGGGCTAAATTCGCGAGCATCGGCTACTCGAGTGGCTCCAGGCCAAATCAAAATTGCATAACTCCGCGATCCTGTCGAAGTCACGAGAGTTGGAACCGGATATTTGTTGTACGTTGTTGGAGTTCCGTCGGTCGAGCTCCGCACGAACCGGAAGTCCAAAGATTTGCCTTTCGTTCGACGTTCCGAGTGAAATATAGATGAACTTTTCGAATTTGGATAGACTCTTGTCCAGCTTTGCCTCTTTTGCTTCCTCATAGAAGAAGCTTTGTTATGGTAAAAAAAATTCCAGATCTTAATGAAAACGTGTTCAGAATGTTCCAAAACATCGAAAAATCACGTCTAGAAAAAATGTCTCATAGGTTGATTTCAAACGAATTTTTCTCCCTTGTTCATTTCGTAATGATCCGTATTTTCATTGTCTTTGAATTAATTAATTCATCAATGAAAAAATATTAGAAAACGAATACAAAATTAATTTTCCTCTGATTAACGCGATTGGTACTTCGATAATTTTGAAGTTGAAACCGTAGAGACTTTAAGAGTTAATATCGCTGTTGTTACAGTGCGGTCATTGCCAGACTGGTCAATTGACGAGCACGTGACAGTCAATTGACGGAAAAAATAACCGGTCATCAAGGCCCATCTTTATATACGTTAATGTAGGGTTGATATGGCCAGTCGCTAAATCTGACGACGAGAGCCAATTGCCCAGCCGTTCCCGGGAATGCAAGTTTCCGAGCCTAGAGCCAGCCGACATTCCAACCGGAAGAGCAGGATTCCCATGCAGGACACGTTTTAGTTGATAGATTTAGCCATATCCGCCGGAATGGCCGGATGATATGGCCAATCGAGCCAGTGGCCATATCATCCAGGAGTAGGGTGAGCTAACCAATGAACAAACAGTTAATCAGAAGACAAAATCCAATGAACTTTTTTTTAGGAACAGTTCTAATGACAACTGTTCATTCACTGGTGACTATTCACTAACTGATTCCTTCACCCTACCGTACACATTCCCCATCAACCAATGGGGGCCTTTCTGCTTCGATGCCCGGGCGAGCTTTTCCACGGATGATCTCTCCGGTGGAGTCGAAGCAGACCGAGTGAACGAAACGACCATGGCAAACGGAGGGTGGATGTACGTAGTCGGATGTATTGACATTTCGCTCGAAAGTTATTAGATAGCCCTCCATCCACTTTGCTCTACTATTTCTATTGGTTCTGTGTTTCTCGGATGAGGGGAGCCGTGAGCGAGAATCCGTAGGCCGGAGGGCAACGCGACACCCACACAGAGACACACAAACACACACGGGCATATAAACTGAAATGAACATTAACGAAGAGGATGGAAGTTCACGAGGGGGAAGTTCGTACGAACAACAGCATGAGCGAAGATTCGAATAACAGTGCCGGCAACCCGACGATCTCTGCACAACACGCTGTACCTCTGATCGAATGCCAAATCCGCAAAGGAACAACTTCGATTTTGTGTGCGGCGGTGGCTGTTCGCGAGGGGAAATACGGCGAATTCGGGAATGGAATCAGAGAATTCAATGCTGCTAGTATCCGACCCTCTGCCCGAGACTCTCCGGAGCTTTTAATTGGAAAATCAATCGTCCGCTTTTCAACGCCATTGATACAGCAACAAAGAGCGATAATGACAGCAACGACAGCGCCGCACTCTTTGTCCCGGGGGATAGTTATTATTCCCATGCCATAATACCCTATTGTTCATGCGTGATAATGCGATAATGGAAATGCCCGCTAGGGGAATCGAAAATTTTGAAATGTGCAATGTACATGCATTGCGAATGAACAATCAATTTTTTACACGAGCCGTCGAAGCGTTAAGATATTACGTGGGATATAATAAATTTAGGGAATAATAGCATTTCCTTGGAAAGATAAGTATCTGGGTTACAATTGTATATCCGTTTGCGAAATATGCTAATATGCCATTATCCGTGGAGATTTTTACCGGAGTTAAGAAACGCTTCAATGGTTCTTCGAAGTTGCTTTTTTTTTGTATAAATACGTTCCTGCTTTAAACTTAGAAACAGCTGCTTTTGAGATCAACCGATTGAGGCCGCGAATGCAAGAACACAGTGCATGAGTGCACTTACCCTCGTTATTCGCCCGAGCGCATCATTCAGGTCTTTCCTCCTATACCCTTTATGGCCTACTTTATGGCCGACACCGGTTGTGTAACAAAAGGTCGAGTTTGTATATATCCTCCGGCGTCGATACATATATATACATGCCATGTAATTATAATCTGCTATGTTGGTTGAACTCCAAGATCTATGTGAACAGCTATTGAGCGGATGTTTTCGAATGAGCTTGTTGGTGAATTACCCAACACATATTTTAGATGAAAAAGTAAATAAAACTCGGTGGTACGGAGGAATCCCTAGGTGAATGGCGGGTTTTTTTCGTACCGGGAAATCTCGATATGCAGCCTTAAAAAAATCAATCGGAAACCAGTATTAGGGAAGAGTTGAGCACGGTGTGCAAGTTTTTGCATCGGGTGAAATGTTCTGTTCCTGTTGAGGAGTATTCTCAATATCACGTAAATAAAAACGAAAAATTCATGATCGTTCGATGGATATATAAGACGTGGCCATAATGAAAATTCAAATGAACAAATAGACAAATTTATATAAATAAAACTCGTGGCCATATCACCAGGAATTGCCCTACATCGGAATAAGTACCGTTGTGCCAATTAACCCCTCATCTATCCTCTAGAGTGTCCCACTTTCAAAACAAAGTATTCCAACTATGCACGAACTTGGGTTAAATGCTATTTTAAACTATCCTTAGGTGAGGCAAGATCGTATCTGTCGACAACGGCATGCGCCTTCAAGATACGAATATAGTACCTTAAAAACATCGTATCAACAACTGCAGAAGCAAACCCGGCAGGATTCCAATTAGTAAATTTAATATTTAATCTACGTTAGATTAAGCCCGTTTATTCTCTGGCCCGAGATGAACGGCTCAACAATCAGCGACAATTAATTTATCCGGGGTTGCTCGAGGGCCGATTGTGTAGCCAGTGTGGGGTGTAGGGAGTTGCTGTCAGGGGAGGCGGGAGGGGCGGTACGAGGCTGGTATGGCTCGCGAATAAGCGGAATGGCAAATTCTTTTGACGGACAATGAACCGAACATAATGGGAGTCGAACAATCGAATAATAACCCCAGCAGCTACCCGCCGCCGTAGTTTTCCCGAATCTATGGTAATAAGCTATCTGGTACAGCAGGTCCGCGGGCGGCATGGGAAGGGCGTGCAGGGGGTTTGCCAGCATCCCCATCTCATAGTTTCTCTGTTCTTCCTTTTGTTCGCCTCTCCCGTGCCATCCTTCCTATATCTTCCCCGCGGTGAACGCGACCGGCGAACTCTGTGCCGTCGTGAAGCGAAATTAAACTCCGGGAGCAATGCAGGCCCAGCACTATCCCAGTACCATCCCGAGCTCAATTCTATGCCTTCTCGTAATAACTTCATAAATCCGGTATTCATCCTGTGACAGTGTCTCTCTCTCTCTCTCTCTCTCTCTCTCTCTCTCTCTCTCTCTCTTATTTTCGACGAGAAGCTCATCACGGATTTACTCCATATTGTATGTTCGTCTGCTATTGTTTCATTTAGGGTGATTCCAGGCGGGATGGCCACTTGCTCGACATCCTTGTACACAGCAATCTTATTTATTTATTTTAATTTCGTTATAATGCATTTTTTCTACTTTTCCATCAATGGGGTCAAATTTTTTTTTTTTTTTTTGTTTAGAAGGCAAAACGAAACATATTTATGTATATACATATATATTAGTGATAAGTATACTAGGGAAATCATGGATATATCCCACTCTCGCAGATTGCAAGGCACTTCTCAATTTGAAACTCTGCATTAGCCTACAAAGTGTGCGAACTCGCTCGAACGAAGTACTACTGCTCGTGGCAATTAAAAGTTGCCAAGAAATGCCTCAAGCATTCCGCGTGCAAAACCCCGCCACTGTATAACGCCACTCGCTTCGTACTTTCCGCATCCATATGTATATATGCTTTATCCTTCCATCTACTAATGATCGTTTACTCGTAGCACTTCAGCAAATAGTAAGGCAGCTCCTGACACGCTAATTACGCAACGTATTCGAGAAATCACAAAAATGTCTTGCTATATTATTATCACTAGCGGTTATGCTGGTCCGCGCTCTTTGCGCGATTGCAGTATCTATGTGAGTGTCTGTAAGTATCTGTAAGTATCTGTGAGTACTGCGTGTATCCGTGAGCATCGGTGTGAGTGTCCAATCGACATGAACTTTATCATTATCCAGTTTATTATTATTATTATTATTATTATTATTATTATTATTATTATTATTATTATTATTATTATTATTATTATTATTATTATTATTATTATTATTATTGTAAAAATGGACCACCTTATTTCACGGCTTTCCCATATTAAATCAGACCGTCATATACATCGCTTTTGCACCCTATACAAATATTAAAACTAAGTCCGAAGACACCTTCCGACTTACCGTTTAAGGATTAAAATCAAATACACGATATAAAAAAAGTAGTTAATCAATATTTAAGCGACGAGTAAGCGGGACGTAAAGAAGAATGTTGATCGGCGAGATTTATTCGTATATCATTCGAATGAAGAGAGCCGCACCGAAGCCTACTATTCGTTAGGGAGCTGAGAAGGGGATAAAATAGTTAAGGGGGCCTCCCGGCATTAAATAATGTGCTTTATGACATTTTCCGGTGGGTGGGAGGACCGGAGGGCGAACGGAAGATAGAGGGTACCACGCGTGCATACTTAATCGTCCGGCTGACTCATGCGTCGACGGAGGGTCGACGAACTCCACGCCCTTTTTACTCTGGTGTGCCCCCCCCCCCCCCCCCCGCACACGGTTCCTGGCCGTTCAGTCGCGTAAATGGCCTCGAAGCACCTGGCGGGTTCACCGCCGATTTTGAGAAAGTACTAAAGCAAACTCGCCACGAAACCCTCGACTGAGTCATCGATGCACCGCAATACTCGACGACGCCATGGAAACACTGAAAAACAAAACGATGGATCGTTCATGAAAACCACTAAATCGGAACTCAAAAATATCCGATTTTTAAAAATATTGGAAATGTCGTTGAATTAAAACAAAAAATTACATTGTTTTCGCGAGATATTTCTCTCAAAAGCTCCGTATTAAAAGTATTAATCTGCGATGTTGCTCTTCGGCCAATGCCTGCGATACTCGTCACAGATTTAAGGATATTTGGGGCAAAACCCGGTCTCTGCTTGATCGCCATAAAACTTTACTACTTTGTAGGCAAAGACACGGTGAATCGGTTGCAATTTTTGCAGATTTTTTGACCATGTAGTTTCTTTTAGTAATGTGTGTGCCAAGCTATATAAGATACTGTGTACACAATAAAAAAAATAGAAGTTTCGTAAAAATAATTTTGTTAAATAAGTTATATACTCGTTTGTTCAGGTTTGACACACCTGTCTTTTCATTTCCCGTGTCATCAACAATTTTAGTTTGTACTTTTGTTTGCAAAAACTAGAGCCTTATGATACGATCGAAAAATTAACAAATTAAAAATTGTCGACGTTTGTCGCCAATAAGTTGTCGTAGAAAGTACAAACATTTTTTACTATACACTGTAAAAAAAAAATTGTAAATTGAATGTACTGGAACTTAAAATTTGCTTACATTACTTACATTAATTGAACATTTATGTACTCTTTTCGTAAAATAAAAATATCGGATATTCAAATTATAAATCATTTGCCTGAAATTTTTTAAAAATATCATCAAAAATAATAATTTTACTGTAAAGTTGCAAGGCACATGAATTTAAAATCTCAGAAACCATTTATGTAAAAAAGCCTCCAATATCGTGGATTAATTTTCAAACAAAATTTGCTTAGTGTGTAAACATTCCAGAAACCTGTCGGTAACGACAGAAAGTACCGATTTTCTCCGCCGCTCTGTTAAATTCGAATAAAAAAAACCTACTACAGCGAAGAGCATACCATCGGACGGGTTGTGTCAAAATTTCAAGGAGATTCGCTGTTTAGTTCCTACGATAAATTCAATAAACGAAACTACTCTATCTCTCTCCAGCAGCTTGACGCGTCTGCGTTTCTCAGTCGCACACTGATTAACGCTTTCAGCGTCTGCCGTTCCCCTCCGCGACTTCGGCCCAAATATCCTTAACTCGTGGTTACATTATTACGCTATTCGTATTTGAAATGCCATCCTTGCATGAGGTACGAGCAAAGTTTCCTTCCTACCTAGTGATACGTCTCTACACCGGGGCATAACCGGCGAAAAAAAAGAAAAGAAAAACGAACGAATTTAACGCTGCGGTCAAGCTTGTCACGTCGAAGATAAATGCCCCTTCTCGTAATTTACGAAAGTGATTAACAGCCGTAATCCGCGGTACATTAATGCCTCGAGGTAGTCAGATATTTAAAGGATTACCAACAAACGGGATTTAACGACGTACACGCTCGAAGGCATGCGATGAATAATGCAATTTCTTTTTTAAACCATTATTATTAAAATCGCCGATGCATCTACGACGCGTCTTTAATGAACGCGACGCGTTTGATTCGCGAATTGGAGGATGTCGGGGAAGCTGATTTGGCGATCAGCGAAATTGCGCCATTTCAACGTAATGCAAGATGGCCATTTCGTAATCGTTCGTCGCTTTTTGCCCGAACGACGAGGATGGTATTAATACAAAGCGAAGTGAGCGAGATTTAATACCACCGAAATTGATGACCTACTTGAGTGTGTCAAAAGCGCGACGGGTAAGCTGCGCCTCGTTACTTAGGCGAGGCGAGCGACACGACCGTAAACTCGAATTTAACTCGGCCAGTTTCAAAGGGCATCTGACGAATTCAAGCAGACGATATGAAATTGTGGAATCATTTGGAGCGACGATATTGGCCCGCCGTTCGGTCATGACTCATGCAGGACGAGGCAAAACGGTGTCTGGGAGAATTAAAGCCCGCCTAAACTCGGAGCTAATATAAGTCGACCGTTTACCAACGAAAAATGAAATTCGTAATAAATATTTCATGTTCCGTTTTACTCCATATTTCAAAGTTCCGTTTGACCCCAGATTTGCCGCGTGTTTGTATTCATTTTGTTCTGATTTTTTTTTTCATGTTCCATTTTGCCCCGTATTCCTACTTGGCAACATTGTTTCTCCTCGATTGACGATGATCGACGTTGATTAAAAACTGAAAATGTTGAAGGCTTTTATGAAAATATTTTAGAACACACCCTACTTTCGTGTTCTGGTCTTTGTTTTTTCTCCGCCGCGTCGAAGATTGCACAGGAAGGACAATTTAATGTGAATAAGCGACGAATGCGGTACTCCGAATGAAACTTTTCACTCCGACTTTCAGCCAAGAATGCGACGGAGTATAAAAAAAGAAGTAAGACAGAGCGATCATCGAAGGTATAGTAGCGCAGTGATATATAACTTATCGTGTCAAACTTGTACGAAAGTTCATGAATAAATTCAAGCGGCAAATGAGCCCGTTAGAAAAAGATTAAGTATCAGGAGAGGGTCCGTTCCGTCGCGGGATGACGGATCGTCTGGCTAATTATGCCTTGACACTTCCCGTGCCACCTTTACCTGTCGCTCATTCGTTTTACGAAAAGTTAATTCTACAGTGGAAAATAGATAAGGCCACTGTACTTCATCTACCTTTATCGCGGGTGACCGGGAAAAAGTTTTTTCATCAAATGAGCCACTCCATTTTTAATTTTTTATTCTTTTGTTTCCATTGAAAAAAAAAAAATGAGATTTTAATATCGAAGTACTCAAAAGAGTCGAAAGCGTCGAGAAATGCGATTTTTAGCTGGCGTTCGAATGTATGTGTGTGTACGTGTGGGTGTGCCAGACTTGCATCGTGTGAAACGACTATGACTCGGGAAGGGCTTGTGATAAGGAGTTGAAATTTGGTACACTATTAGAGTGGTGACGACTCTTCGCTCATCCCAAGATTGACGCCCGTTTAAAGATCGTAGTAGTTCTAATCTGCATAGATTTTTATCTATCGTCCTCAAACTGCGTACAAATATGACGCTATGATCGAAGACGTTTGGTATTGAATTTGGGCGAAGTCTATCCAAGCGATCAGATTTTATGGACGATTGATTTTTTTATTGCTATAACGATCTCTTTCGACTAAACTTTCGATACTTTCGAGAAAGTATCGAGCGGAAATTTAACACGAGAATGGACTAACACTGCACAGATTTTGGTATTAAATTTGGCGACAATGGAACTAACCATTTAGAGTTTACAAGATTTTGAAATTTTTGAATTTTTCGGAAAATTTGTTTTATTACATCTGACATGAGTTTCTGAATCAAACATCACGCTAGGAGTAAAATGCCTCGCAGATTTGTTATCAGCGCTGAAAAACAGTTAAAAATAGCCAAATTGAAAAGTTGTTGCCCGCAAACGTTCGCAATTTCTTTCTTTTCTGGTACGTACCTTGAGATAAAACTAAGTGTCCGAAATTAAATTATTATTTTTTTAGAGACCGAAGTTGGCTTGAAATTGCAACTGGAAGGTGCGCCGCGTAGCCCATCCTGCCGGGCTCTTCCCCGTTTACGATCGTTCACCTTTCCCTCGTCCTCTCGTAGGCACACGTGGCGGGCCAAGTAAGCACAGTTCTTTGTTTTTTTTGCCTCCTCTGGAGAAAGATCCTGACCGAAAATTGGCGAGATTTATAACTCCCGGTAGTCCGCGGTGCGCGAAATTGCGCCCGAGGGATGAGCCCTCAAGCTTGTATGGAATTTAGCATCGGAGCCTCGGATCTTGGTCCTTCGGTCCCTGCCCCGCCTCCCAATCCCTCAAGGATTCAAACTTTTTCCAGTCTCGTTACAGCGGCGTACTACGAGACTTTGCCGGAGCTGCTCGAGACCTGCACAGCCGGAAACTTGCAAGGAGAGGGGAGGGGGCGAAGACCCGGTATGGAGCGGCTATCATTCGGCGGGTAAATCCATCACGAAAGTTCCGAGTATGCGGAATAGCGACGAGTGGTGAGAAACTCGGTTCCGCGCGGGTCCGTTTCGGGACCGGGGAATGCTGCAAAATAAAAACTCTGACGCGAGGGTGAACGGCACAAGGGCGAAGAGTGTAGAGGACATCCGATCCCCGTTGAAGGGGGATCACCAGATGGCCGGAGACGTTCCACAAGTGTTCGAGAAAAAGTTTTCTATAGCCGAAGCAGCGCGTAGTCACAATGCCGAGCCCGCTGGGCACGGCGCGGCTTTCGAGTTGCTAACTCTATCTTGCGGGTGGAAACTCTCGCCGATATTGAATTAACGGAAAGGTGACTCGAAACAAAAGCCGGGAGAATCGTATTACCGGTCGGAAAAAGCGCGAAGTTGCTATCATCGGGATGATACGCTGTTGACGAGTCGACGACTCTTTCGTCGGATGAATAAGATGGTGGCCGCGGTCAGGGAAAACCGGGAAAAGTCGGGGAATTTCAAAATTAGTCAGGGTAGAAGTAAATTGTCGCCGAACCTTCTGTAAATAAATAAAAAGTACACAAAAGGAAGCGTTGAAAAAAAAAAATTGGAAAATTTTAAAAATAAAAACTGAATTGAACATTGAACATGAAAACATGAAAATTGAACATGAAAACTGAATACAATAATTAGGCATTTTCATATACATCATTAATTATTTTTCTAAATAGAAGACGTTGGAAGTTTGGTCTGGGAAAATTCAGTTAAAAGTCAGGGCATTTTTTTTCCGGGGACAAAACGGCCACCATGAAAAAACAATTGAGAAATTCTGATCGGCCCGTTCGGTAAAGAAAATATTTTTACTCTATTTGTGTTGGTCGTCGAGAACTGAAATAAGCAAAGAAGTCATAAAATATCGGTCAAACTGAGCACTGTAAAAAAATTTTGTTTGGAAATTGATGAACGGTATTGGTAGCTTTCTTACAAAAACTGTTTCTGCAATTTCACAGTAAAATTGTTATCTTCAATTAACATTTTTGTGAAATTCAGGCAAGAGATTTGTAACATTATTATCTGATATTTTAAGTTTACGAAAGTACATTAATGTAAGTTAATGTAAGTAATGTAAGCAAATTTCAAATTCCCGTAAATTAAATTTACAATTTATTTTTACGGTTGCTAGATAAATATTGAAATATTGAGTAATGTAAATAAATAAGTAAGCAAATTTTTATAGCTCAGTGTTTGGCGCATCCAGAACTCTACAAATCCCATGCATGCACACCATCTATCATCCTGTCGCTCGAAACTTTATAAACTTTCCAATTCTCGGGGTATTGATATTATTATTCTTTTCATTCTCTCCTTGAATTAAAAATAACGAAACCCTTCGGAGCCCTTTGCTCTCGAAATGAAATGTTGGTAACTATGAATGACAAGTTTAACGAGACGTGTGTGGGCGTTTTTCTGTTATAAAGGGATCGGTGGATATATAAGCGATGAGATTATAGAACGCGGAGTGGCCACGAACGTCGTAACAAGGCAAATTGAATTCCAGTGTAGCAGACATTTCCGAGTCTCATCCATTACCCAAGCGCGACAGTTGGGTGCCCCTGATGCTCGTTCGAAATGCCATTGTGCTGCACACACACTGAGGTCGTACGTGCCATATAAATAAAAAAAAAAATATATATATATATAAAAATATATACACGTATGTAGGTATGCATACGTGTTCTACACAATGTTGTCGCCTTATGTGCGAGCGGAAAGCGGAACAGCGAGCCTCGCATGAGATAAACTTTTCCTCTCGGTGCTTATGGGTTCGGCCCAGCCCCGGGATCTTGGTTCGCGGAGTACATGTACACATGTAAGGTTTTATACGTACAAAAATCTATGTGTTCTCTGCACAGTAATGGTATGTGTGTGTGTGCGTAGATGGGTAGCGTGATTCGAATGTAAGACCCAACTCGCCGTAACTTCACGTGCGTGGTGGTACGCGGTGCATCGGCAAGCAGGGAACGGCAAGCTTCCGGAATAGAATTAGAGCTGTAATATTACGAGTCCCGGGCTGTCGTACGTATAACCGGCTGGTACTACATGCAATGCAATAAAGATAATTCGGTTAATTTGCGGCGTGGACCGCCTCACGGTCGCGGTGTTGGAGAGAGCAACTAGCCGAGGACAAACGGTAAATGGACGGTGAACCCCCGCGGAGCTTTTCACCTTCGAGTTGTAAGGTATTCGTGTTCAGCTCCGTACTAGGCTAGTTTTTACACGTGCCTGTAGACGATCCAGCTTAAATTTTATTCGTTCGAAGCGAGGGATGAACATCGATGTGGACTTATTTTTTTTATTGCTGTAATTAATCTTATATATGTATTTTGTAAAGTTGTTTGTTTGTTAGCTTCTCTTAATTGTCAAGAATCCAGGGACTCCCCAGGCGCAGATAACGGTTCCCCTATTATACTATTCTTGTTCTGTTCTGTGCGTGGCGGTGAATTGTGCACAATAACGCAGTCCACAGCATTGTACATTATCAAGGGGGCAAAAAAAAATTCTTTTTTTGACAAGAAATACGTGACTTCCGGTTCGGAAAACTCATTGGAAATCATATGCAATTGGCGCCATACCGGAAATACGTCACTTCCGGTTTTACAATCTCATTTTTCGGCCGAAACTGACGTATCTCCGGTATGGCGTCACTTCCGGTCGAAAAATTATATTTTCAAACCGGAAGTGACGTTTTTTCGATATGGTGTCACTTCCGGACGAAAAACGGGACTTTAAAATAGGTGGTAACGTATTTTCGGTGTGATGTTACTTCCGGTTCAAAAATGAGACCGGAAATGGCGCACTTCCGTGCGTTATGCCACAAGGGAGGAAAGTACGTCTTTTCACCGAGTTTGAAGTTTGATGCCCGATCGAAGCGAGGGCAGAAATTCACACGAGGTAAAAAGACACTTCCTGCCTAGTGGCATATGCTATTTTTTCCCCGACCTATGCTAAAAAGTGGCCATATTTCTATGCCTGCAACAGAAATGAAAAGTGGCCGATTCTTGACGAGAGTAAGAAAAAGAAATTTAGCGGGAGGAAAAGTAATGGTCATTGGCGAATATGGCGATTCTGCGCCGGAAGAAATCTGGTTATTTTAACGAAGTCGGAAAAAAATATCGTATGCAACAAGGGAGGAACTGCAGTTTCACCTCGTGTGAATTTCTGCCCTCGCTCCGCTTGGGCTTCAAACTTCACACTCGGTGAAAATACGCACTTTCCTCTTTTGTGGCATAATATAATATACTATTTATAATATATTACTATTATTACTATATTACTATTATTACAATATACTATTTATAATATACTATTTCTCCCGCCCGTAAAGAATGAGCCAGTTTGCACCTCCGTTGCAGGCTTGAAATAGGGCCTTTTCAGCGTAGTCGGGAAAAAATTTAATTCCCCAAACCGGAATTCCCGGAATGGCACGCGTACTGCAACAAAGACACATGCCTCTGTATCTCAGACACGTGAGATCTGAGAAATCAGAGTAACTATACTATAGCTGTAACACGTAAGAGTATGTCGTCGCGTTTACGCCCGATGATTATGCAATGTTTAGAAAGCGAGCCCGCGAGTCGCGTTTGATGTTGTATCGGGTAACATGCATCTGACACACGATCTAGACTCGACAAACGTTATCATAATGCATATTTCGATCTTGTCTCCGTTCCTTTCCTTTCGTTTCGTATGTGTCAGCCTCTACTGACCTACATTTGCGATTCAACGATACCACGGAAAAAAACGTACTCCGCACGGATATAATCGATATCGAGGTCTCTCGATCGACATCGTCGTTTGGCGATATATATTTTAGACGCGTAGACCATCGCCATCTATGGAAAATGCAAAGCCGCTCGTCATTGCGAGGATAATGCACGGTCGTCGATTATGAATTTTATGACGGATCAATGATGCACCAAAAATGGAGGCCAGGCTGTGGGCTCGGAATACATGGAAACATGAAAAATGAATATCGACACTCGTATACAACGACGGCGAATAGAGAAATTACATTTCGGCAGATTCCCGTTTGGTCTATGTATATTTACGAAGCCCACGAAACAAACCCTCGGAAAGTTTCCGCGAGTGCGAAAGCTTTTCATCAAACCGGGTCGGGACACTTGAAAACAAAAAAAAATACAAAAAAAAAAGCGAAAACGAAAAAAATCCGATAATTGAATCCGCACTCTCGGCCCGATGCCGTGTATACCTCTTAACGCGGGCAAGCAGTCACTCAATTCGCCGCTCGTTCAATCGATCTTGACACGAAATATACATATACGTCGAGGGTCCGTCGACGCGGTCAAATTTTTTGATAGACACGAGACGACGTACGCACGACTAATTTGACGATCCGGGTGAGATGAGATATTTTTTGGAAAACCTATTATTTATAGTTGCTTCGTTAATTGATTGGGACGAGACAATGTTCGAAATCAAATTAGTGTCGAAATCTCTTCCGATAACAAGATTTTTGAAAATTCATCACTTTTTAGTAGCGCCGAATTTTCGGTAAATGGATGTTTCCATTAAAAATGGGGTAGGATGAGTTTATCGACTGGCGGTCGAGATAAAAATGGGTTTTGAAGAGAAATATTTCGATAATTTTATTTTGCAACCCACTTTTGGTCGGTTTTTGCCTGCAATGCTCGAGAGGACAAAACTTTAAATACGATAGAATAAAAAAAGATATCGAGTCGATAATTTTGGTAAATTGATATGAATATTTTTATATAATTGTATAACGAATAAAAATAAATAATGGTGAGTGTGTCCAGAAATGGAACAATGGCGAAGCGGTAATCTCCTCCGATTATTCTCACGTTTCTTTGTCAATTTTCCAATTGGGACGATCGAAAGTATCTTCGGCTTCGGAGAACGACTCCATATTTCGAAACCGTAACTGTTTCGGGATTTTCTTCGAAGAGCCCATTAAAACTCAATTATGGTCAGACACTGAGAAAAATAAATGGTTGAATTAAACAATCGCGCGGTGACATACAAGGTTGAATTACACAAATGCGCGGGGTTCAAAGGTGTATTTTGTTGGAACAACAAGATTGTTTTTTTCAATCGACAAATTTTGAATAAATTTAAGCAAATAATCGTTCAAGAACACAATGCTTTATTTGTACTGAACAAATAACAGCTTTGAACTTATGTCACCGCGACTTTTCGTTAATCCAACTAATTTTTTTTCTCAGTGTAACCCTGGCGTCAGTTCCGCACAACTCGACTATTCTCACAATCAGCAATCGTCAATTTTCCAATGTGAGCGATCAAAAGTATCTTCGACTTCGGAGAACGACTCCACATTTCAATACCAAAACTGTTTTGGGATTTTCTTCGAAGAACCTCATGAAACTCAATTATGTTCATAACCATCGCGTGAGCTCCGTACAGCTTGCCTTCTATTTATCGCGGGCTGCGACAAATCAACGTCGGGCTGTTGCGAGACCATTGGCATCGACCCGACTGGTGGAGGAAACGGGCGGGAGCGAACCGCAGCACAGCGACAAAGAACGTGTCATTTCACAGTACCGTCATAGTTTAAGATCTGTCGTGCGTTGCACAATGTACGAGCGCGGACCGCCCTGCCCCCGTTTGAACAGCAATTCCACCTCTATGTTGGATTTTATACCCGTTCAAATTATACGATACAGCATTAATAACGTCAGCGTCAAATTTGTGTCACGATTACCATTTATAGCGAACGAACCCGCCGAATGAGTGGCGTCGAATTTGTATGTTGATATCATCACCTCACGGCTATCAACCGATCAAATATAGATGCTCGATAACATAATTGAGAATCAAAATTTAAAAATTTAAAAATTAAAAAAAAAATTACGCAAAGAATCCTACCTATCAAGAATTTTTTTTTTAATCGTATTTTCGATAAAAAAAAAATTAAGGTCACACTGATCACGCACCAAACACCTATAATGTAAAATAATAATAACAACAAAAAATCACGGTAGAAACGCAAAATGCTCGGCAGATCGGCCACTGTGAAATTAGCTGCGATACACGGTGAAAAGGCAAAAGATGGCGGCATATCTCGCAGAAATTTTGATATGCACAAACATTCACTTTTTCGAAAAGTCTTTATCTCTATGAATTTGCATCGAATCGTAACAAAACCTGAGAAAGACACAGATCATGATTCAATGAAACTGCTTGCCGAGTTTTGTCAAAAGACTTTTTATCAATTCGGAGAACACCGGGCTCGAAGAAAACATGCGCGGTCACGTGATCGCAGTGAAACGCATAACTTCCGTCTTTTTGCCCTAAAGGGCAGTCGGGAGTTAATGAATTTGCACAATTTTTTTGTTTTCGTTAGTATTTCATTGCTACACGAGCCGAATAAAGCGACGCAAAATTGACCCATAGTTACCATTCGAGGCGAGTGTTTTATGTTATGTTCAGTTAAAAAAAAATGGTAAAAAAAGGTCCGTTTTGCCCCAGCCTCATAACGTGAGCGGTAAAGTCGTTTCGCGATTACCATTTATAGCGACCAAATCCACCAACGTGTGGCATCAAATTTTCATGTTGATATCAGCACCTCACGGCTATCAACCGATCAAGTATAGAATCTCGATAACGTAACCGTGAACCGAAATTATTTTTAATAAACTGGCACCATTTGTTTGTTTTCGTTAGTATTTTATTGCAGCACGAACGGAACGATGCGGAGCAAGATGGAACCGTGGTTACCATTCGAGATGAGACTTGGTTTTTTTTTTTTATGTTTCAGCTAAAAAAAAAACAAAGACCAGCTAAAGAAATAGATGTACGTTTTTTCACGGAGCTCCGTTTTCTCGCCTTTCTCTCGCCTAATTCTGTGATGGCAGTCAGATTCCTATTTCTCGATGGTCAGTAATGGATTCGTTTAGATCCTTAACTTCACTCGAGCCGGAGGAGCGTCGGAACAAAGAATTCTCGAGTCGGAAGGGCCGGAGTATACTAGATGCACTTCATTCCGCACCAGCCAACCATTACAACGCGAAGCCCTTTACGATTCACCAGACGGTTGAACGCCCACTTTTATTGCACGGAGTACAACACGGCTTGCAGCGAGCTATACACTCCAATATTTTATCGCGAGAAATACCCACCTGAAAATGTCTCGCACTTTCTCGTTACGTTTCACTTAAAGATCAAAGCGACTATTTTATTATATAAAAATGGGCGTTACTGGCAGACTGCTTCACCGATGTAATCGATTATTCAACAGCGAATGGTATTTTTTTCTTCACCCCAAGGATTTTTTCCTATCTCGCGATTCAAAAAAATCTTACGAAATTTTCCAATTCGTCAATTTGGTATTTCTCCATTTTCTTCTTGTCTCTAAAGTTTTTTAAATTCTATGTATAGCAGTTTGGAGGCCCGCGCCTTCGCATGGGTCGCATCGTTCATAGCATGTCGATATCCATTCCATGTGGAATAGTTATCTATTCATCCGCTCCATATGGAATTGGAATTTCGAACTTCATTCCATATGCTATGTACGCTATATTCCGAAATTATTGCATACGGTATGGAATTTCAGAATTTCAAAATCCATTCTGTATGCTATATAAAAGCGAGAATGTCGAAGGGGGTGGGGTGGATCAGCTTCTGCGAATAGGGACCTCATCCTGGGTGAAGGGGCGTGGGACAAACATCCAAACCAACAAACAAATCCATAATTTTCCACAATATATATAAGAAGATAATAGTACTTCGCGATACTAGTACGGAAAAGCGTTCTTTCGACCAAGCTTGTGAAGTTGGCTGCACGGAGCAGATCGTAACGTTTGCAGCTCGAGAGGAGGCGAGTGCTGCCTACTTCCCAACCGCCGTCGGGAGACCGCTTTTTCGTACAAGTATCGCATACAACTTTTTGTAACAAGTGTACGAAAATTTCCGCTTTCCGTGCATGTAAAGTGCATGAGAGAAAACAGCTAGTGCCGGATAGGTGTGCGCGAAAGTAGCTAGAGTGTTAAAAAAGTGTGCGCAAAAGTAGCTACAGTGTTAAAAAGGTGTGCACAAAAGTAGCTAAAGTGTTCAAAAAATGTATGCCCAAAAGTAGCCAAAGTGTGAAAAAAGTGTGCAAAAAAGAAACTAAAGTGTAAAATAGTATCTACAGCATTTTTCGCGCATCCTCTGCCAGAAAGCGCCACTTTCGCCACACTTTACAGGCACGAAAAGCGGGACTTTTCGTGCACGTGTTACAAATATGAACTTTTTACCACTCTCACTAGACATCACAAATTTTCGTTTTTTTCTCAAATTATTTTTAATCCGTTCATCCGTAAACGGAACAGTTTATTCAAATAGTTCGAGACCAGCAAAGTGGAACGCAAAAGCGGAAAAAAAAATCAAATTGAAGGTCGAGCATATTAATAATCTCGTAGATTGCAGGATACAGCGCTGGACCGTGAATGACGAAAGTTGTAAGGAATGCGAGGCGGTCTGTCTGCGGGTGCCGGAGTCAACGATTGAATGGCGATGTAGTTATATCTCGCCGCAGGACGGGCCATTGTCGTTGGCAAGTTCTTCATGGCCCGTCCACCCACCTATCCGACACTCTCTCGCAGGCAAGAAACCAGTCAGACGTATTCAGAGGCAGTCTTGCAGAGCCGGCAATAAGTTCGCGGGGGCTGCGAGCGTAGGTGTCGAGTCGGAGAGCATGTTCCTTCTCGGAATCGTCGTTCAACCGCGAGAGGAGTCTACGTGCATTCGCCACAGTTATATTCGCAGGGGACGCGTAAACCGAATTCACTGACGCCGATGCGAGTCGGTCGGAACATCAAAGATATATTCCATCCCCCGAGAAAGTTACTCGGGGGACGCGGTTGCGAACATTCTAACAGATATCTCGACGTGGTAACGGGCCTTAATACACGGCGACGAAATTTCTCGGCATAAAGGATATGCCTTGGAAGCGGAAATTCACCGAGCCATTATTTTCGTCCTCTTTTCTTATCGTTTCTCTTGTTTCTGGCGAGTTTATCGAAGAAATGTTCATCGTATCGCGAGTAACCATCTGAGATGGGAGATTTTTATTTACTGAGCTAAAATTGTTGAAACAGTCCTCAAGCTGTGTTTATGCCGAAATTTCTCGACATAAAGGATTTACCTCGGAATTAGTGTTCGTCCTCTTTATTACAGATTTTCTCTTATTTCTGGCGAGTATACTAAATAAACTATATGAAATAAAGCAAGTATCCTAAGATGGGATTTTTTTTTTTACTTGCCACGAAAAAATGGTAAAAACAGTCCGTAAGTTGGTTATTTTGTTATTCAGAACGACCCCGTTCAGCTCTTCCTGAACGTCTTCTTACCGGAACCAGCGAGAGTTGCCCTCTTCCGAATAGGCCGGTAAGCTGCAAGTTCGCCGTCCGAGAAATGCCAACATTCGAATTTACAATTTTCCCTCCCAAATATTCAATTCCCCAACGCTGCCCGGATTTCCCTCACACGTTTGAGATTCCCCGACACCTCCGGACCAATCGGATCGCCAAAAAGTTCCTCCCCTCAGAAAGATTTCCAAAGCTGCGCCGAAACAACTGTAATCTAATCCGGGCTTGCCCCACTGTTCCACTTCTCGCGAATCAACCCGAAAGCTCCGAGTTTCCTCCGAGTCGCTTTCGACGACTCCGGCAAAGTTCGCGAAAACAATTTTCTGCCCCCCCCCCCCCCCATACATTAATATCGAGTTATTCCCGTAAGTTTCGCAATTCGGGCCCACTAGAAGGCTAGATTGAACTTAGAACCGGAAACTACCGGCCTCGCCTCCGTTTGATCTTCTTACGCTCGGCTTTTAGCTGGCGGAAATTTTCTCGTTATCAGCATCTCGGCTCTCTCGTGCATGGGCTCGTCGCACGCCGGTAGCATCACGGAAGCGCAGCATATTTCGTTCTCTCGTCGCAAGGTTGTTTGTTGCATATTTCGAGGACGAGACCGAAAGAGCGAACGCTGCTGCAGCAGAAATGTGTGCAGTCTACCTGCACGGTTGCAACACAGCGTACGTGCTGTATACGCAAATATAACGAAGTTGAGAAAAAGAGCACACATCCCCCTTCCCCTCCCCCTCGCCGCCCGCGCCGGTACGGTTTGATGAGGAAATATCGTGAGCACGTCGCGGGAAAAAACTTTACGGGTCGTTGAAAATTCGAGGGTGGAGCGTCTGGATGACGAAGGAGAGGATATTAAAATAAAAATATTTTTAAAAAACGCCACGGATGGAAAGGAGGATAGTGGCTTCTACGCGAGAAGGAACATTGGGGTTATTCGATTAAACAGGAAACTCGAGGAACGCAGGTGTGCCCGAGCTAGCGCCAACCCAAGAGAGTGACAAATAATTGAAAGTGAATTTCCGCGTAGCAGTACATATAAGTGCAGCAGCACCGAACGGAATGAAGAAACTCTCGATGGAGACTGAGAGCAGTGCGAGAGAAGCTACGTGATCGCCCGACTGCGAGGTTGTGCTATAACAGCGAGTACGCAAGAAACTCCGGCGGAATGTTTTTCCACTCGGCGATCCCCGGAGGATTCCGGATGCTAAATAAGTCCGGTGTATGCGACGCTAAACAAACGGCACGTTAACCCTTTGGTGACCTCGGTTACGCAAAAAAAAAAAACAGTTCTTCCGTTCGAAAAACACAACCACTTATTTTTGTTCAAGGATTGTTTTTTTTTTTTGATATAACAATTAGGTAATTGTTTGTAAGTTACGCATGATTTATTGTTTGTACGGACACTTGGCTGTCGATTCAAGGTAAAAAATAACTTCGTAACATCGGAATACGAAGTTTATCACTTATTAGTGAAAAACTCGTTTGTGCAGGTGTGAATATACACACCTGTTCTCTTATTTCCTGTGTCACTGACAATTTTAGTTTGGACTTTTGTTTGTAAAACTAGAACAGGATAGTGCGCTCAGAAAATTAACAAATAAAAAATTGTGACGTTTGTGAACAATAAGTTGTTGTAAAAAGTACAAACTTTTTTTACTGTGCAATTTCGTGAATTCGGTCGCTCGGGGCGAAAGGGTTAAGAAAATAGATTAGGAATTCTGAAGAATAAAAATACTGCCTGTGTCCCAAAAAATAAATCATTGCGTGACAGAATGTAATTTTAATCGAAAGCGTTCGACCCGAACGTGGAAGATGAACGCGGTTTTTTGGTCACGGTATGGCATTAAAGTTCCGCCCACAAAACTACGTGAGCAAGCTTGGAGCTGCAGTGAACGAAGGAACCTTCGTTCGATGACCTTGTACAAAAAACGAGCACCCGACTCTTGCCCCTTCCCCGGCCCCCTCATCCCTCGGCCAAGGTGTTCTCGAGTTTTATACCCGGATATACTTGCGTCACTGACGGCGACCGCGACGACCACGGGAGACAAGAAAGTAAAGTCAGTCTGGTGACTCATCTGTATACGGAATTACGTTAATTCTCGTTGAGAAAAACATTGTCCTTCCGTGATCGCGAGTAGTCATGCGCAATCGTTTAGTAAAAAAAAACGCAACAATTTTTGCCCCTCGTGCAAACTCAGGTTGTATGCAAAAAAAAAACACATTTACAAATATTTAAAAAACAAGTGAATAAATAAACGAATCTTACAAACGTTTTAGAAAGTTGTTCCTTTGGCTGTCCTAATCTTCAAAAAGAATCCGGAGGAAGCCCTGGTTGAAAAATTGGATTTTCAAGCAGGAAGTAATGTTTTTTCGGCACGACCTCACTTCCGGTAAAAAAAAGATATTTTCAAATAATCGGTCAAAGGAAGTGACGTATTTCCTGTATAACGTCACTTCCAATCGAAAAATGAATGCTCAAACCGGAAGCGATGTATTTCAGATATGACGTCACTTCAGGTCGAAAAATGAGATTTTCAAACCGGAAGTGACTTATTACCTGTAAAACAGCGAATATCTCAATTTTCGATTTCAAAATTCCATAGTCCACAGCGAGGGCGTAAATAAATAAATAAATAAAGGTTCCTCTATACCAGCGGTTCTTAACCTGGGGTCAATGGACCCCCAAAATACACGTGGGACCCCCTGTGGACGCCAAGGTTGAGAACCACTGCTCTATAGGTTTTACGTGAACTTAAGCTTACCTAAACGACTCTGGAAATCTTAACAATCATCCATGTAAATTTATATTTGATGAAGTACTCGACATCAGCGTTAATTAATGCATCAGCCCCGAGGATGCACGGGCTAAAATCCTTCAATTTACTCAGCACGACTAACCTGAGCCTCGGAGGCCTTCGCTCTTATGCGTTCCAGGCTTAAGTGCATTCGCAATGCTTGAGGCGACGAGTAGAAAGACACATAGATATATATGCGTACATATATATATATATATATATATATATATATATATATATATATATATATATATATATATATATATATATTATATATATATATATAGTCGATACTGCCGAGTTGACTACTTGCAGGACCAATTATCGGAAAGTGAAGACTGCGTCAGCGTTTCAAATCTAATAATGGAAACTGGCTGCTGGTCGACGTGAGACGATGGAAAATTAATGACGTAGACGCTTGTCTCCGTCACACACTCAATCATGGTGTAATGTAGTGCCTCCAGCCAATAAGGCTCGCGGCGAACCAAGAGCGAGAGCGGGATATGGATCTTTCTAGATCAGTGTCTTTATTTCGCAATATCACACGTAGCTACAAATAAGGAAAATTCTTTGACGATGTGCGAATTTTTTGTCCAATCATTAGCCGCTATGAAACCCGATGGCGTGGGATTTTTTTCGTTTAATGTTATAGTTAGTAAGAACGCAAAAAAAAGCAATGAAGTCATTCAGCGATCAATTAGACGTAGACGAACTTCCTCAACGGGCGGCAGGACTTTCCTCCTTCGTAGAATATTTTTTTCTACTCCGACCACGATGATCAATCATTATTATTTCTCGTTAGCATAGAGGCAAATCGCGCCTGGCACGGACATTGTCGATTAATGTTACGTCATGGCGCAAAAACAAATTCGCGTCCCGTTCTTACCACATCAAACATCAACGAAGTTCCAAGAATCCAGCGGCAGTTGGATTAGTGTTCATCGCGAAAGAATACACGAGTATATGTGGGCTCGAATATATTTTGAGATCTTTCAAATGATTGAAAATGCGGAAATTGTTCTAATTCTCCAATAATTTGCTATAAAAGTTCTGTATTAAAAATGTTTATCTTTCGTCCTTTTAGTGTAACGTCTCATGTTTTTTCTCCTTGCTAATGTATTTCTACACGATTCCAAAACTAATTTTAATGCTTGCTCAAAATTTGAAGTAGCGTCAGAAAACAAAAAATTTTAGTGATTATCCATTTTATGATACAATTATATTACAAAATCCCGTGAAGCATTCGTACATGAAGCTTCGTCTCATTATTACATCAAAAAACACCAACGAGGTTCCAAGAATCCAGCAGCAGTTGGATTTGTGTTCGTCCCGAAACAATACATGAGAATGAGGGGACTGGAATTTATTTTGAGTGCCTTCGATATCACCGAAAAAACACGTGCAAAGTTCACTCCATAATCGTACGTTTCCAAGTTTTTGAAAGTATGGAAATATTTTTAATTCTCCAATACATCGCTATAAAAAAATCTTTGTCTCTCGTTCTTTTAGTGTTACATCCCATGTATTTTTCCTTGCTTACGTATTTCTGGACGATTCTGCAACTGATTTTAATCCCAGCTCAATATTTCAGACGGAAATAACGTCTGAAGAAATTTAACTAAACAATTTCGGGTCATTATTCGTTTTATACTGCTATTATTTTACAAAATCCAGTAAAGCATTCGTACATGAAGCTTCGCAAATATAAATTCGTTCCCGACCCACAGAACGTGGTATCGATGTAGCCATAATAGTGCTTATGTATTATGTACACACATATTATGCACCGTTTTCATCAGGCGTACCCGTAAACACGAAATGTTACGGCTTAGCGTTACTCCGAGTGAGGGTACCGAGGGAAATTAATGAAATCGTAAATTATCGATGCATTCCAATGGGAATGCAACGGCGTTCGCCACAATACCTCTGGAGTTTAACGAGCCCATCGAAATATTATATTCGCATCGTTATGTATGCATTCAATTTTCCGATTGAAAACAAAACTCGTTACTTATTCGTACGTTTCGCGGGACGTCGCGTCGTCTCTTCGCCGACCACGCATAGTCAAGCGACAACAATTCTTTTCCCTTTAACACTCGGTGTGCATCAGACACTTTTCAAATTTTTGAATACACTTTGAATTTTTTTTTTCACATGAGAAAAATGTGTAGAAAGTCACAAAATTTCAAGAGAATATAAAAATCTGAAAAAATTCATACGTATCCAGAAAAATGAACGAATCATTTTCATAATAAAAAAAGTTAGATTTCCCGGAGATTTGCTGAACAATTCTATTTTCCATGAATTTGTTAATAACATATCCGAATTATTATTATGCAGAATGAATCTTTTCAACACCTTTAATAGGCTTGATTTTTAAAGATTTTTATACCATCGCGAAGTGTTTGCAATTCTCTCTCATTTCTCTGAAACTTATGCGAAGTGAACACTATTCGCAAGGACTACCGTAAGGCGTTGTTTTCTTTTCTGTTTATGGTGAAGCAGATTTTACGTTCATTGTTAAGTATTAGTGTGTAACGAGAGGTCATGTTTGGGGGTGTAAAAGGCGAAAGCCGTGCAGTGGAAATAAAAATTCTATTCTGCTCACATTTCCTCGTATTGTCTAGACAATCGTGTTATATTTTTTTCAACGTCGCGGACCTTTTTCGAGGAGGGAGGTGGTTCAAGGAACCACCGAAGCGTCTTTCACCTTCCTCCTCTTCTTCGAGGCACAGTACCTGCAGCCCTGACAAGTTGGTTGCAAAGGTCTCGCACCCATAGGTTCGCCGATTGTCGAAGTTGCCGGGAGAAGATGCAAACCGGTTTCGCTGCTAACTTTTGTAATGAGATTCTCCTCAAACGCCTCTCTACCAAACAGCGAGACGCGTGAGAAAGGAACGTTGGGAAAGGGAATATAATCATTTTTCGAAAAATCGCGCGCATGTGTCGAGACACTTTGTGAAACTTTTAATAAAATGTAGTGTGCAAAATGGCGACATTTTTTATAATTTATTATTACCGTCGCGTATACTTGCGGTTTTTTTTTCTTTTCAATGATCTAATTTTTTTTTTTTACGAAAATAGTTTATTTCCGGATTCGGTTAAAAAAAAAAGATATAAAAAAAAATTAATTGCGTGCTTGAACTATTTTTCCAGCGAAATGTAAAGTGATATTTTGTTCGCCGGTGCTTTGAAACGCGAAGTCGTTCAAGCGATTTACGATGCATGTACGTCTTCTCGCACGCGTATGCGGTCACAACGTTCGAGAGCGAGGGGAACGATTATTTTTTTGTCATAATGTCGCGTGGATTTACGAGACGCGTATCTTTGTGCAAAGTCTCGGGTGCGGTATAATGAAATAGAATTTATAAAATAATAAATGCGCGAAATAATACAGGCTGGATAATATTAAGATCTACAGTATAATTACGCCGTATACGGAATTGCTAAAAGGGGAGGAAGCAATTTTTTTTTTTTTTACTTAAATTCGTTTCGCCGGATGTTGAAGAATGATCTCCGTGTGAATTATTATCCTCCCCACGCTCAGATCTTCTTCACGTGGTAACTTATTCTTTTGCGTAAATTCAAATATTCCTGTGATTATGAATATCGTTTCTGGAATAAAATAAAATAAATTTGCAGTTGACAATTTGGTATTAAAAAAACAAACTATCACTTGCTACGAAAAAATTTGTGCACACACACGCGCACACTTTTGTAACTACTGGTGAAGGTAAGTTTCGAACGCGAAGCATACGTGGATGTTTGAACGATTGTCATATGCATGCAGGTACCTCGATAATGACAATAAACAAACGAAGTCATAATTCAGCGAGTAACATTTACACGCGAACGGTTAATTCGTGGAGGTAATTGATTTTCATGATGATTCATGGTAACTACGTTTGGTCCGTGTATACCTTTGACAAACGATTTGTTGTTTTTTTTCGCAGCATACGCGTCCAACCGAAATGCCGAAATAACGAGTGACGAGATCGCAAATTAACGGCAAACACTAATTATCTCGTGTTATCAATTCATCCGTGAAGGATAAACCGGGGCAATTGTGGCGTGGAATTGTTCTGATACCAATTTGTTTTGTTAATTTAAACAACCAAAAAATTAAAAATTGATATTTGAAGTTTCAAAGTTCAAATTAAAAATTTGAAGTTGAAACTTAAAATTCATATGACATATTTGTCATCGAAAAACATTTTTTTAAGTTATCATTGACAATTACGATTGAGATATAACTTGCGTCCAGCCAAAAATATTGAAGATCCTTGAAAAATAATAATAATAATAATAATAACAATAATTGATGACAGTTATCGTTACCGACCGAATCTATTTTACATCGTTCGAAGGATCAAAAACCCGTTCGAACTGTGAGAAAGTTAATTCCACAGCCGTTATTTTTAATCTCGATTCAGCAGCTAGGAACATGAACTGGAAACGTGATGTGTTTGGGACGTCTCCTTAAATCACGCGACGAGATAATATGAATAACCATTATTTCCATAGATATAGGAACTTCTCTGTCGGTGCTTCATAAATGAAGCCTTATTTTCCTTTTGTATTCGCGACAAATGATATTTATATGCGCTTAACGCAAATATGCGGATCTATATAAGAGTGGGAAAAAAAATCAATGACGAATTCAACGAAAAGCTTTTCCATTCGTGTGCCCAGAAGTCCCTTTATGTTCGACGTTATTTCACCCGAACCTCCTGGTCTGTACTGTATTGCTGGCATATCGCAGGCAATAAACAGACCGTGTCAGAAAGCACATGGTCGCTGCTCGCGTACGATCGCATACTGAGACACTGACGTTTTATAAAAGATAAAGGAATAAGAATAACCCCCGGATCTCCGCGAGTAACGAAAAGTGAGAAAGACGTTTTGTTGATGTTTGTTTGATATGCTTTATTTTTTATTGTCAGGTCTCGGGCTCGGGTGGCGAAGCGATCGTTCCTGTTGCTACGTCCAGAGTACTCTTTCTTCTTCCTTTTCGTTATGACTCAAGCTTGAAAGTATTTTTTTCCACGGTGCAACGTTCCGGATAATGAATCATCGATTTCGTTATACATTTTTTTGTTAGCATTTCATTCTATCGTGCAACCCATTATACGCCATGAGTTTCTACAACCGAAAAACCGAATAGAGAATCCTTAAGTTCGTTTTCAACAACAAATCATATAAAATATTATTAAATATTTTATTGAAAAATATTCATATTTTCAGGGTTCAATTGTATACACAAATTTAACTCAGCGTGGACAGATATAAACTGCAATTTATTTGTATATTTTCTTCGGTCTTTATCAGTGCCATATTTATCTATAAAGACTAGCAGCTATATCCTTAAATCTCAGTATTTGGTTTTTTTAATTTGTTGACGTTCTATAGATTAAATGTTATTTTCTAAGAAAAACGATATACCCGTAGCTATTAATAACCAATGCAGTGGCGAAACAATTGTCGAACACATGGTCTGGTTTATTCCACTGAAATTGCTCATCGAACGACTCCCGCTTCCGGCTCGAGCGGCAGTCAATCAGGTGGTATTTCTTAAGGGACAATAATACATATCGAACAATGCAAGTTATTTTGGCCACGAATTCTTTGCAGAGGAAAAAAAAATATGATGAATTTCTAAGATAACGTTTATGCTGTATCTGTAGAAAAAAAGTAAAAAAAACTCACCCAAAACAAGACGTTAAATCCAAAGATCACATATTTGAGACAGCAGCTCACTTCACTCGTATCCCTTCTGTACTTCCTCGCTGGCATGATTGCGACACATCTATATCTACCCTCGGCTAGTTGGGAGTTTCGCGCCCTCCCTTCCACCCCCGCACATGTAGTAAGCCGTGGGACACAGGCACAGAGGATCGGACATCAGCGTGACGAATGCTCGATGCTCTTTCAACAACTCAACAACTTACGAAAAGAAAAAATTAAAGAAACTCGGCTCTTTTCCTTACTCTCACTAAACAAAAAAATTCCACTCTATCGTAACGATTCGAAAAGAAAACAAAAAAACGGTTAAAAAAACCAACAAAAACTGCTTCTTTGTCTGGATTTTCCGGTGTATTCTTGAAGCGGGGAGGCTGTGCGATTGATGCTCCGACGCGCCCGCCAGATTACCCTCGCAGTTTTGGCAGTAGTCGTTTTATTTGTTCGATCAGCTGATGACTATAATGCACCGTGCCACAATAACGACTACTGCCATTGTCACGTCACGGCGGCACACTGCCTAGCGCCGGATCAACGAGACTGCCGAGCGGGTCGGACTCGTCCCGCCACTAACCGCCGCTGCGCCCCGCCATCGCTCGATGGCCGCCCTCCGCTGTTCGCGCGACCTTACTCTCCCTCCAGCAGCCTCCCTCTCTCTTCCACTCGTGCGCCTCGTGTTTACCTCCCGTGCCCTCTGGCGCTCGTTCGCTTTCTTCCTCTTACTCTCGCCCGACGTGTCTAAACGCGTCTCGCTTCCCCCCCGCCCGGCCGTTCCAACCGACCGTTTTCTCCGCGCTCCTTCATAGACCGACCAACTTCGCTTTATTGGCTTTCTCTCTTCGCGTCCTCGCGAAACCTGCTCGTCTTATCTTTATCTCAGTTACGAGCTACCCCGACCCGAACCGAACGCGGCTTCTCCCTCTCCTCTCTCTCTCTCTCTCTCTGTCTCTCCACAGATATTATGCGACACGATGTTCAACCCTCGTGTCTCGTCTCCTTGTCGCTCTCGAAACCGAAACGATTCTTTGTCTCCGACTGGCGTCGGATGGTTGGCACGTTGGCCGGCGCGACGGATATCGGCGAGGATGTCCTGTCCTGTTATCGTCTCACGTCGGCGAAGAGACGGAAAATCATTGTTCATCGAGGCAAGACGTGCCCGAATGTTCGAACGGAAATCGTCCAACCTTGAGGATAAGTCTCAGGTGGAAGGCAAAGCTCGAGCTCTCAAAGATCAATTTACGTATTTTCAACAAATTTTTATTTATTTTTTTCAATTTTGAAAGATTTTTGGCTCTTGGAGATTAGCATAGAGCAGTTGATGATCGGCGCTTTATTAATCGGGAAATACTGGACTCTTTGTTATCGTCAAGGACATCTCCTTAAGTTGCCAATAACTGTCACGCTCTCGACCCGATCGACGCTTCGTCCTGCCTACCTCGCTGCGTTCCGCGCCTCCCTCGCACCGTTCGCCTCCACGCAATTCCCTCTCCACTGGCTCACCAAGCAAGCTACAATGTGTGCGACAGTTACTACAGTGCATCAGCCCCCGTGCTTCCGCACAGAGAGCCCACAGTGTATGAGAGACTGACGAGAACCGCGCATAACGCTTCGCGAGCGAGCCTCGCGTGCAACGGCAACTACCTGCTGGTCCTTGGAGCCGCGCAAGCGTCAGCGCAGCTCCTTCTCCTTCGCAAGCTTCCCTTTCTCTTTCCGTCGACTTTGTTTTTTTTTCTTTTGTTGTTTTGTTTTTCTCTATTCCGATTGAACGCCGAGCCAGCACGAAAGTTTCGTGCCATTCTCGCGTTCCGCCGCACAATTTCGATCGACTACCAGTCGATTCGTCGATCGTTGCATCGAGCATCGAGTGAATTCGGCTCGAAAAATAGAGTAGCTCGTGCGGATGAGCGCGAGCAACTGTTGATGAAACGCCTCGCTAAATAATCGATCAGCTCAAAGTTAATGATAATTGAATCTCGCCGTGTTTGCGGAGTACAAGGGGGAAATGCGCTATTTGTAAGCTTCACGCTTCACCTCCTTCGGCAGAGGCCAATTACAAATTGCGGCGTATGCGAGACTGCTAATTAGCTTTACATTATTTATTCGGAAATTGGAGACGTTAATTGAATGCTTTCGTCGATACGTGCTAATCGTTTGTTGCCTAAAATAATTTGTAAAGACGCCCGCGAAAAGTCGGTGAAATAAATCCTGCTGCAACAACATGTGAAAAAACCTGCAGATTGTAATTTTTATACGAACGAACATTTTTCGTTAGATTGTCGATTAAAATATAATCACGCGTAACCAGCGTTGAAGGTAGAATAAAAAAAATGCAGAATCAAATGTACACCCAAGAGGCTGCGATAATACAACTCAAATGGAAAGAAAGCAAGAGAGCGAGTAAAATAAAAGTGAGAAAAATCGAACGGAGGGTAGCGAACTAACATAAAAGATGAAAGTAATAAGAATGTACGTGCAAATTTTTCAGAAACAATGGAACGAGATTAATAAATTTTGTTGTTTTTTTTTCTATTCATACCCCGGAACACTCCCTAGGGACCGATCTACTTTCCGAGCTATTATTTTTATAGGCACAATTTCTTGGGAGAAATAACAGAGTCCTTCATTTGCAAATAGTGTATTTGTGTCATGGTCGGGTTATAGAAGGGGAAGTGCCGTTCTCCGGGATCGCCAAAGGACTTAAACGCATTACGTACACATGTTCTGTACACGTCATCCACGTCCCTGACGACTAGATCACGCATAAGCCATATTAACCCTTGTAACTCTCCCGGTGAATAAGGTTTCCCACCTCTATGCGGCTCGCCCATGACCTTTCCAGTGTTCAGCTTTAATTAACGGATGGAAAGAAGGCATTTTACCAAAGAAATACAACGACTGAAAATTTATGGTCTCTACGTTTTCTTAAAAAAATTACGACGAAAAAAATAATAGCGATGTAAAGATAAATACTATACGGCGATTATTCGTCACGACGATTTTGAAAAATTAGCTTTTTTCAATTAATTCCTGTAAATTGATTCCGCTTAGTTTTTTTCAACTCTTGATGCTCCTCACTGTTATCGGTTACCACTTTATCGAGCTACATGTGTCTGTTATGCTTTGCCATCGGGGCGATGTGAAATCCCCTCCTCTCCCTGCCTGACCTGTGCTCAGTTGGTAACGAAGACTATAATCAACATTTTCTTGAGGGGTATTAAATATTTCTGTGCAGGATCAAATTATTGGCGTCTGTGTTAGGTGAAGAAACTGATCATTAACGATTATTCCAAAATGGTGAAGATCCATTGAGAATAATGGATTACAGTTTTTATTACCGACGGAGGTTCGGTTTGACATCGCCTTAAGAGCATGTGAGACACTACCCAGATAGAAAACTGACGGCATGAGATCTACTCGGTACTAGCACGGGAACGCACGCCGTGCCGGTACAATGCAGACATGTATGCGTTTTGATACTAGACGTTGCTTGTAGCTCCAGCTTGCCGTGTAGGTTCACAATCTCGGAGTGAAGCCCCACAGCGAGCTGGAACTGTACAAGTAGCTTCCCGTATCAAAACGCCGTGCCATCACAATATCGTCACCTGCGGACATACATGTCTGCATTGTACCGGCACATCATATAGAATTTTCCGGCACGCTTTTCTTTCTGGATATGGAGTGCGAGAGAGATAGCATCAGTAGCGGTCTCGGCGGAGCGACAGAGACACGCTGAGAACATGTTTCACATGTTCTTAATGGGAAGTGAAATATCGCGGTCGGTAATGACAACTGTAATGAACTTTTCTCAAGGGTGCTCATTTTTTTTAGGAAAAAGCAAATTCGAGCCGTATGCACACGGTAATTTCGCATCCGCCCCGAAATAATTTTTTTCTCAAAAAACTTAATATCATTGAATAAAGTTAATTTGAAAATTGCAACTATCTCTCTGACACTTATGGCCCCGTCACGTGACTTTCACTTCCCCTTAAGGTGATGTGAAACACGTTCTCAGCCTGTCTCTCTACCTCCGCTGAGAGCGCGACTGATGCTGTCTCTGTCGCACTCCATAGTGTTTCACATCACCTTAAGAGCATGTGCAATACCGCGGTCGGCAATAAAAACTGTAATTAACTTCTCTCACGGATTTTTACCGTAGATACGAGAACCCGTGAGAAACGTTGATTACAGTTTTTGATACCGACTGAGCCCGGGATGGACGGGGAGGGAGATGTTTCATACGGTCTTAAGGCGAGGTGAAACCGACACAGTCGGTAACAAAAACTGTAATGAATGGCATTCGGAGATGGTAAATATTTTGGGAAAAACAAAGTATTAGCTGATGTAGAATTCAATACTGCGTTCGATGAAACTTCGCTTTTATCCTAAATGTCAACCATTTTTACACGGCATTGATTCGAAAAACGCAACTATCTCCCTTGCACTCGTATATCACGTGCTACATGTTTCACCTCGTCTTGAGACCATGTGAAATACCACGGTCAGTAATAAAATCTGTAATCAACTTGTCTAGGCCGGACGGGTGTTCACAGTCAATAGAAAAATGTCACTGGAGAATTTTTTTTATCGTCACTGCCGGGACCCGTTAAAAAATTTGGTTACAGTTTCTGATACCGAGCGAGTCCGGGATAGATGGAGAGGAGGTTGTTTCCCATAACATTACAGGGTAACTGGCATGGATGAACTAGAATTTCTGATTAAGTTCTTCGATGTTAAGGGCATGTGTTACAGACTCAGTCGGTAACAAATCGCCTTCCCTGTTTTCTCCAAGACGATTGATACGACGAGCAAAAGGAAATTCGGTTTTCATACTTATATCTATTGACTACAAAAACCTAATTTGATTTTGGTCGAAGCATCAACCATCACGGAGAAAATAGGGAAAGCGATTTGTTACCATCGGAGCATCGATACGTGTGTGTCACATGCCCTTAAAATGTATTGGTATGATCGCGCATAAACAAAACATTCAATCTATGAGACGCATCGATCGAGCACATTAGATGCGCATCGCGTTGGAGTTTCTCTATGATTCCCACTTAAGAATACAGTTTCGACTCTCGCGTCGCTCAACCCACGGCGTATATAGCGAGCAAAGAAAACTGGCTCCCCGCTGAACGAGCGCCGCGCGCCGGTGTAAAAGCTCGTTATGTCACTCCACTCGAGAGGACAGAGGTTCGTTGTTGTGTCGGTGAAATTTTGTATAATTTACGATGGTGGTTGATACAACGCGAGCCGACGAGCTCGACTGGGTCCAGTTGCGAAAAGACATGGACCAAGATATCGCATTCGAGTCGTTTTTCGATAAAGCTAAACGAAAGTTTGCTGAGAGCCCGATGATTCCGATAGGTGAGTTTAACCTCAAAAACTTGATGCGCTTAATCGCTTCGACACCGTCGCTGCGGGCGAATTTCGGAGGAGTTGATTATAAACATCAACTTTTTTTATGGCCCTATCGTAGATTCTGTTAATTAATTTACTCACTCGTAATCACGCTGCATTCCCGAGACGATTCTACGACGTATCCTTAATTTGCAGGCTGCGCACTGACGGTTGCGGCGCTGAGCACCGGTATCTATAGTTTTCTGAACGGCAGATCGCAAATGTCGCAGTACATGATGCGTGCTCGCGTCGCCGCGCAAGGAATCACTATCGTCGCCGTTCTCATCAGTCTAAGCGCGACGCTGCCGAAGCAAAAGTAATCGATCTTTCCCCGGCTCTACCGATAGTTTCACGGAAAACAGTCGACTCAAAAACAATCATTATATTTGCAATCAACATCATAAATCCGCGTCGAAACTGACTCCAAAGATCTGTAAAAAAGAAATGGGAATATTTGTTTATTTCGTCATCGATGTTCTCGAACTGTTTGTAAAATATATTTCGTTGAAACTTACCTGTAACCACGAAATTTGTTTAGATTTATGTACGAAATTGGAAAAAAAAATTAATGTATAAATACTCTGCGTTTAATAGACATACATATATAATATACGTGATGAAATGACATTGGTAAATCTTATACTTTCTCCATTGTTTGTAATATCTAGAAAGAATGAGTGGCAGTTTATGGTAGTAATAATAATAATATGTATATAATATATCTTCGATTACAATTAAATCGTTTATACACGCTCCCTCTCCTGTTATTCGATCTACATTGCTACAATGAATATTTCCATTTCATCCCAAACACTCCGTCACTCGGCGCTTATTAATTTGACAAAAGAAGAAAAAAGAAAAGAAAAAAAACAAATTCACTGTTTTTTGATTATTGAGGTCGACAATAAACATGTATTATTATATATAAACATGTATTCTTATATAAACGTTATTATATAAACATGTATATATATATATATAAAACATGTATATTCGATCTACGTTGCTATAATGAATTTTCCCACTTTATACCGAACACTTCGTCACTTGGCGCTGCACTAATTTGACAAACGAAGAGAAAAGAAAAAAAAAACAAATTCACTGTTTTCTGAGTATTGAGGTCGAAAATAAACATGTACCGATAGTTGAGAAAAACAGAAAACAAACTGGCGTTTATAGCTCGCGAAAGGAAAACAATATGGATCGCATAGCGGAGGAAAAAGTTGCGAAATAATCGCTGGAAAAGAAACTATGGCGCCACAAGCATCTTGGTCCGAAATCTTGGTTTGACTATGCGAAGCAACCCCGCTAATTTATATCGCGAGATTAAAGCATGGGGATGTTTCGAGGGTTTCGAGACTTTTTCATGTCTCTATTACAGTCAGTTGACTCGTTTGTTTACTAAAAAGAAATCCCTAAGGGCACTTGTCGCGAGCCACTCGAGCCGCCCGGAAATGGGCAAAATTTTATCTCGCTAATTGTTCGAATAAAAATCCGAATAAAAAACGAAGAGTAACAATGTTGATAAATGATTCTTTTTTTAACGAAACAAATTTCGTATATCCATTAGGTTTCCAACGTCTGTTTGCTACAATTGTAAATAATAAGTTTCCTTCGATATATTTATTTTTGATTTGATTTTTTTTTTTGTTAAATCGAAAAAAAATGACCCCATCTCCGGTGCTACTTCCACCCGACGATGACCCCTCAGCCTCGGGGTCAAGGCCGTGACATCACAATCTCTGTGCCGAGCCGTGACGTCTGAGCACACGCTTAACGCAAATAAACATTATTTATTCGTGCCAAACATAAAAAACGAGAAGAAAAAAAGGAAGATGATGAGTCGAAGAATTACATTGGCAAACCTAATTCGAAGCCTAAGATACGTTTACTATGCTCGGATCCTTTTGGATCCCCATCCTTTACATTATTACATTTTTCGGCAAATATGGCCACGGAGGGTTTTTTTCATCAACGTTTTACACTTTGCGTTTTTTTTTCAGTCTTGCTAAGAATGCGTCGATCAAACGTCGCGGGAGCGGATCAACGGAATCAAATTGTTTAAAAATCTTTTGATCCACCCGTGCCTCGACATGTTTTGACTTCACAGTATCCCACGTGATGGTTTCTTTCGTCACTGGCCGCGGTGTTCGTCGATTCGGCCAGATCGGTCGCCCCGTCGCCGAGCGCTTTTCGTTTCTTCCGATTCGCTGCCAGAAATTCGTCTATCGAGCGATACTCCTCAAGAGTCGAACGATTTTGCGAATCGAACGGCGTTGGGCTCTTAATCGTGACCCTTGGACGAGAATGGCCAGTGCGACTTGAGCGCGCTCGCGCTCAACTTCCGAGGTCCACTGGTGCTCAGGGAACGGGAACGTAGACTCGGAGGACTGTTCGAGCTGCAACTGCTCAGACTCGTGCTGGGCGTCAGACCGAAGATTTCTTGGACCGTCGGTCTCGACGACGAATAGTCCGATTGCACAGATTCTGTAATCAATAAATTTTCAATTTCATTAAGTTGCTTCAATTTCCTAAACTCAAATAGAAATGTCTTCGATACCGGCAGCTTTTATATTAAACTAGCAGTTGCGTTAGCCCGCGTACCCAAAGTATCTGTGTGAGTGTCTGCGAGTGTCTGTGCGTGTCTGTGAGTGCCTGCGAGTGTCTGTTAGTGTCTGCGAGTATCGCTCGCTTCAAAAGACAAATCACGGAATATTTCCCGAGGGAGTAAATTTTCTATGCTCGGTCTCGTTGTTGCTGGTAGCTGGCATAACCGTATTTATTTATAGTTTTTATTCTGTACAAGTTCATTTCGGTTTGTATATACGACTTTACTCTTGTCTCCTGGCGATTTTTTATTGTATGGCTGTTTGAATGATGGTTGTTCCATTGTCTTGTAATTGGGTGCAAACCCGTAATAATTCAATGAATAAATAAATAAATAAATAAGAATCTGTGAGTATTTGTGAGTATCGGTGGTAGTGTCCAATCTACATGAATTTCATTATTGTGTCGATTATTAGATAATATGTAACGTACCGATCAATGGCGTTTCATCGTACAAAGATCCCTGTCGTTTGTTGCTGATGAACGAGTTTCTCGCGCTCTCGATGCATGGCACTTCCTGAATCGATTCGGCTGCGTGCTTCCATCGTGTGTGATCCTTGGCGTGGGAGATCAATTGCCTGAGCCACTTTTGCGCCTCCTCGCTCGAGTCGAGCCTGATCGTTACTGTCTTTTCCGAACCATCGACGTTGTTTGTGATTCGCAACTCTTTCGACGAGGTTTTTGATGGCTGTATCGATGTTTCCTGCGTAACATTCAACAGTATTTATCAAAACAGTTCGATACGATTGATCGATAAATTTTCTTTCGAGAATTTTCTGAATTTTATTTATCACAATTTTCATTGTCAACGAACCTCCCGATTTGAGAGAAATGTTTTTTTTTTTTTGGTACTCACTTTGTTTATGGGAACACTGTGAATCGGACTCTGTTCCTCGTCCGCGAGCTTTCGAGACTCCCAACCCTGTATGGTAAAGCCTTGTAGCCGCGCCCAACAATTTCGCCCGTTAAGATTTACGTTTCCGGCGCACACTTCTTTCGTAACGCACTCGGGCTGGGCTGCGAGCCGACAACAAAAGTGTCCGAAAAGCGGCAATGCATGATGCTTGTTTTCTGCAAAGAAACATTAAACAGAAGAAATGTTTAAACGTTTTATGGCGAGAGAGTGACATACGCGACTGCATTAAATTTGTTTTTATTCTTTTCTTATCGGGCCCAAAACTTACCTAAATTATTGATCACGAGATCGTGCGTGTGTATATTATCGTCCGTTTCATCCAGGGTCAACCTGGCTGATGCCATCAGCTCGAAGTGAGGACCGCTGCAAGATAAAATTCAGATTAATTGGTTGAAACGAAATAAAAAGGATAAAAATGAAATTTTCACTTCCTGATAAAATTGTCACATCGCTAAGATTTTTTTTTTCTTTTTCAATTATTATTTCTTAACGTCGCATCAACTGCTATGGTTATCATCGACTGTTTTGGTGGAAATTGTAAACTCACATTTTTCCGGAGTTCAATTCGTCCCGCAGTGAAGCGGCCAATTTCTTGCCAACGGTCTTCGAGATCGAGGAATGAATTGTGCGTTTTATTCTTCGAGGTGTGCTAGCGATGCTCAGATCCTCCTGAAGTATGTGACTGTATATCTCAAGGGTGAGCTCGAACTCGGCTGGCACGTTGTTGCTGCGAATACAAAAATTCAATTACATTATTTTTTTTCTCCAATTATTTGTCATTTTTTTAAATCAAATAATACACAAATATTGTAGAAAGTGTACCGAAGTATACTCACAAGAGGAGAACGTCCGGAAAGCTTATGTCCGTCAGCGCCCGATCAACGGGGCATAGAAGTGCCGTGTCGTGGATCTCCGTTCCAACTCGAGCCAGACAGAAGACGGCGAAACGACGATAATCGCCGCGATTCTTGAAGTGATCCGAATCCCTCCACATGAGCGGCACACGGAGCTCCGACAGCGAGACTCTTGCGGTACTGGCCGGCAAACTAAAAAAAATATGAAATAATTTTTGTAATCTTTCGTTGTAATAAAAAAATCAATTAAAATAAGGCTAAATTCAGAGTTTACGATAATTCGGAATAATTATACTGATTTTTATATTGTAATATTAAAAAAAATGAATCTTTAATATTTTCTTCATTTGAACAAATATTTGCGTGATCTGCAAATTAATATGTATAAAATAGAAGAATTATTGAGTAATATTATCGTTTGCATAATTCGTATAAATCGCCATAAAATGCATGACTTTTTTGAGTAAAGAAAAAAGAAAAAAAATACACATTTAAAAAAAAATTCTCATTACCTCGATCTGTTGACTGGTTCCTTCTTGCGTCTCTGCAATTCGGCCATGTAAGCGGACATTCTTTCGTTCGAAGTGAGCAGAGCCCTAGCAGCTTCCAGGCTCTGAGCCCGATGGCGAGCCGCAGCCAAGAGTCTCGCCGAGCCTTCCCTCATCTTGATTTCAACTTCGATCTTCTGCTCGAGATCGTATTCCTGAAATCACAAAACAGAAAAACAAAAAATTAATTTCAAAAATCTTCTCACGATCGATTATTGCATAACTCGATGAGTCGCTTATCCATTACGCGTTTGGAATGAAAAAATAAAAAATAAAATCTGCTTCCGGCTCACCGTCGTGCGGTCGAGTAAATTCGTCGGGAGTCGCATTATCGGTCGGGCAAATTCCCAAAGTACGTTTTTTCTTTTCTCCGCTTTGTCGAGACCGGATAATTTGTGCGTGCTCTTTCGAAATAAAATATATCAAAGCCTGCGAACTGCTTTCGGTTCACGTTTTTTTTAAATTATTATTGAATCGACAATTTGCGAATTAAAAAAAAATAGACAGCAACGTTGCTTCGCTATGGAGAGTATCCTATATAGCGCGCGCCCGTTAAACTTGCAAGTACTTCGATTAGCCAATTGAGCCAAACTATGTCGATGCGGTTTGGCTTGGCGCAGTGCGATGTATAGATAGACCAGGAAGAGGCCCTCGGACGAACTAATTTGCTCGACTTCTCACGAGAAACTGCAGAGGCATGTGTAGGCCGGGCTTGTAAGAGAAGCGAATCGGCATCGCGGTCGGCATATATTTCGCACCGAGGCGCCGAGAGGGGCGAGGAGACTTGTGCAAGTGCATAAAATAAACGTCCGCAACAGAGTCTCCACCGTGAACCCTACTTTACGAGCACCTGCGAGAATAGCTGTGCTACACGGTCTCACCCGATGCAATGTGGCTCAGATTCGAAAATGCTATGCTCAGCCGAATAATCGCCAAGTCAAAATCACCCGAGACATGCGACACGCCTCCACACATCTATATCTCTATATATACATGTATATATATTCGATCTGATGTTTTAAGAATTCGAGATCGTATTCAATTCATGAATTTTCTTTTTTTTTTGCTTATTGAAGAGGGCGAAATAAATAACGCGATTTTCATCTAACCCTTTGAAGGATGAAGCGTTAAAATAAAAAACAAAAACGGGCGGTAACAATTTGTAAAGCAAAGCTCCGAACAAAAAGTGTGAAAACAATTCTTTAAAAAAATGGGGAGGAAAATGTCGAAAAAAATGTATGAATTCATTGAACATGCTTGGGCGTATGACCAATTTTCGTAATCTTTTCCCGAGTAATAATATAGTTTGACGGGGTGGAAGTGGTGTGAATGGCCCGAGTGATCTGCCGTACACTCGGCGGGGCGAAATGCAATGCTGAATGCAAAATGTAAAAAATAAGAAAAAATTGAAATTGCGTGTCACACGCAACACATTTGTTTCTGTACTCTACTCCGGTCGAGAAGCGTGTTCTCAATCGGTCATTAAAAAAAAATGATTATTAATTATAATAATTTTTATAATTCGTAGGATCCTCAGCTATAATAATATCGGAGACGGTTACATAAGGTCACGTTCCTCTCAAGGGCGTATCCTTGTTCCAGGATCTTTTTAATAGCCGGGAGCAGCGGTTGCCTGCGTGTGTGCGTCTGTACGTGTGTGTGGGCGTAGCAACGCCGGCCGGTGGAGCGATGTAATCGCTCGAGAGCCGCGCGTCCCGTGCAGACTGCGGTCCTAGTCACTGCACGAGAGTGCACCCGCCGCAAGCCCGGCACTGAGACGCAGCGGCTGCGATTGCACTTCCGTGGCGGTTCGCCAGCACGGGACACGCGCCCGGCGACGGATTACTCTCGAGATAAGAACGTAATTTTAATCGCAATCATCGGCCTTTATACCATGCAATTAATAAATTATTCATTTATTTGTGTAATGCCAACAAATATCGACGAAAACATTTGTAAAAAAAAAGATATATATATATTCAAAAAAATTGAAAAAAATGAAAACATTCAATATGAAATTTCGTTATGCAGATTTTTTTTATAAGAAAAATAATAATAACAGTGAAAATTATATTTGCGAGTACGTGGAATTTTATGAGAGCCGAGAAACGCCTTTTCTCGCTGGAAAAATATTTACTTTTTTTATTTTTTTTTATGATCCTTTGGAGAGAAAATTGAGCAATTCGACGACTTCGTTCGATGCATAGAGTCGATTGGGATTCGAGGCGCCCAGCGGCGCCGCATCCTGCGCGTATTGCGCCGAGCATACAAATCGGTGTCGCGTCTTTGAAATGGAAGGTGACCGGACACCTCGTTACCGTTAGGCAAACCCCGAGAGGGAAGTCGAGAGAAGGCGAGGAATTTTCGACATCCGACGAAGGGTTGGTTGGGCACATTTTCATGTTTACCACCGACAACTCTACCAGAAGACATCTCTCTCCAAAAAAGATCTACCAAAAAAGATAGCCCTGACAACTCTACCGAACTTAAAATAAAACTCCACCGGAATGGAAATAAAACTGTGCCGGAATGGACATAAAACTGTGCCGGAATGCAAGGCTACTTGTATTCCGGTAGAGATTTATTTCAATTTCAGTAGAGTTGTATTTCAAGTTCGGTAGAGTTTTATTTTGATTCTGGTAGAGTTTTTTTTACTCTTTGGCAGAGATTTTGGTAGATTTGTAATACGGTAGCGTTTTAATATGATAAAGATATTTTCTGGTAGAGTTGTTAGAGTTGTCTTTTTTGATAGAGTTATTATCCGATAGAGTTGTCATCTGGTAGACCCAGATAGCATTTTGCCAACAACCCGCCAGCAAATGGACAGCATGAGCCCGCGCGTCATGGCGTCAAAATTGTGGCATGTGCGTCCGCATTTGCCTATGTTTTTGCCAGCTTTCAATGCCGAAAAGTCTTCGGAGCATATTGTCAGCAAGTTGGCTATCTGGTAGAGTTGTGAGTAGTGAAAATGTGAATGTGCCGTTGGTTATTCATTAACCATGCTTAAATTACAAAAAATTAATATACTGTGCTCGGTGTAGGTTCGGAATGAAATTACAGGATTTTTCAAGGACTTCAGGGATTTCGAGAATCTCCCGCAGACCGTGTGAAGGGTTTTAAGTAATATTGTTTTATCCAAACGTTTAAATCTATGGCTTGATCTGATATCGATTTTTAATTCGTTAAATATTAAGAACTTTTTTTTCGGCACAGCCGGACACGAAACACAATTCCCGCGGATGTTGTAAACTGAGCTACACTACAGTCGAAAGAGGAAAACTCCTGACCGTGCCAAACGCTGAACCAAGGATGCACGCTCGGCCACACGAGAGCTCCGCCGCACTCGGCTCGCCTTACGTCGAATCTAATTCGAGGAGTTCGTCGACCAGTTGAACTTCACCGTGCATAATAAGCGCGGCATAAAGCGTTTCCCTGTTTTCCAATTATTTCTTTTTTGTTGTTTTTGCTTCCTCATAGAGGAAGCTTTATGATGGTGAAAAAAATTTTTTTCGAGATTTTAATGAAAACGTGTTCAGAATGTTCAAAAACATCGAAAAATCACATTTAGAAAAAATGTCCGGATGTATGTGTGTGTGTGTGTGTGTGTGTGTGTGTGTGTGTGAATCAGACGCGAAAAATTCAAATGGCTATATCTCGGGTACGCCTCCACCGATCAGGCTGAAATTTTGCACACAGCTTGTGTGGTTAATAGTCAATGTTTCTGCCAAATTTCATCCAAAAATGTTCAGTTGTTTTTTTTGTACGCCATTTTTAATTTCTTCGAAAAAGTCTGTGCGCACCGTAGCGCTCGCAATTTTTTAGCTATCGGGCTAAAAACGCGTACACAGATGGAATATGATCACCCGATGATCCCATTAAAATTTCAAGAAAATCGATCGAGCCGTTTAAATTTTATGTCATTTTGAATTTTTTGAATTTCATGAATTTTTTTTTTTTTTTTTCAAGACGCATTTTTTCTTATTAAATATTAATCTACGAATAAAAAAGTGTCAGATTCGTGATCAGCGTGAAAAAATACTTATAATACAATCCCGGAGTGACGGCTAACGAAAAAGTTTATTGGGCATTTTTATAGCTAAAATTACAAAAAATAGTGATTTTGGGTATTTTCAAACAGCAATTTCTTTGCTTCCGGATGAATACTCTATGATACACTATGTATTTTTTCGCCTCGAGTACAGATTCGACAGCCGTTTTGACCAAAAGCGTAAGGTTGGTTTTTTTTCGCACTAAACCTGAGTCGGCCAGCAGTTTTGCTTAAAATTTAAATACGACGTTGATATTGAAAAAGCTGAAAATTGAAATTTTCATATTGCTTCCTCATAAAAGTTGAAAGTTGAACGTTGAAAGTTGTAAGTTTAAATTTTTATATCACTTTCTCATAATGGCCCTTTATTCGCAAAGCTTCCTCTATGAGGAAGCCAAAAATATAGTAAATGCTTTCTCATAGAAGGAGCTTTGCGAATAAAGGGCCATTATGAGAAAGTGATATAAAAATTTCAACTTTCAACTTTCAACGTTCAACTTTCAACTTTTATGAGGAAGCGATATGAAAATTTCAATTTTCAGCTTTTTTTTTTATGTTGTAGCTATAAATCAGCTTGTCCCGCCGTTCCTTTCGCCCGACAGCAAACACTCTTTCGCAACCGCAAAGAGAATCCTACAAAATATACCTTAACAAATCCACAATAAATCGCTACCTAGTTATTACAGTAATTACTATTATAAATAATAATTGTTGTAAATAATAATTATTATAAACAACTACAGGAATACATTTTTTTAGATACCGAACAAAATGTTTTTTTTTATGATTTTATTTTTTAGTTGATGAAAAATTTATTTGTGTACATAAACAGATGAAAATGCGTGAATTATTCGGTGGGCTCCGAATGACAATTCGAGGCCTCAATTCGTGACGCTATAAATACAGAAGTTTCACGAGTGGCGGCTGAGGCCCGAGATATGCGAGAGAGCTACAAACGCACGGGAATTAGCGTCGTCGCATTGTGCCCGCTGTTCTCTCTGTTCGTTTCTTCGTTCGACTTTGAAGCCGCGTGTGCAGTGCGGTGCAATGTGCGCCGCACAGTGTGCGTGGCTGAACCCATCGCACGTGTGTGCAAGCGTGTGCGAGCCGCGAAGTCAACGAGAGAACCGCCCGCCGACTCTTTCACCACGGGTGCAGACTGAGTCGAGGGCAGCGACCCTGAAAGGGAAACCCCCGACTGTGCTATCCAAGTCTCGAGGGTAAGCTCGTCAAATTACAATCCGCGTATCACGATCTCATGGATTTTTTACTCTATTCAGCGCTGATGCATATAGACATAGCTGATCGAACGAATTTGGACGGCGAATGTCGCGGCAAGGAAAACCTGACGGTAATTAGTCTCTGGAAGAGGCTTTTTGCGAAGGATGGGAATACGCCAATTTTTGTTTTGTTTTTTTTTTTTGCAGGGTTTTTATCTTCGGTTTTTTTTGCGCGTTAATTATTAGCAATCAGTGTCGGGTTTCTATTGGTTGGTACATGTGGAAGGTTTTTCTATCAGTTCGTATACTGTATGGAGGATTTTTTGCACGGTGAAAAAAATTGCTTTAATAAATTTACCGTTTTCTCGAAAGTCGGTGCGACATTTTTTTTTTTTGTGTGATGATATATTTTAATGAAATTACATGGAATTTAATGTTTCAGGTGAATGATGATTGAAAATGTCTAAGTTTGGTGCGCCAAATTATATGCTCATACCCAAAATCAAATTTTCGCCTTTGAAAAATCGAATTTTATTTTTTTGGCGTTTCATACAATTTGTCATGTGTAGAGTTTTGTAGGAATAATTTTTTTTCCTATAGCGCAAAGAAAAGTTACAGGACTTGAAAAAAAAAAACGTATCCACCGAATTGAATGACACTCAAATCTGACGGTGGATTTCTATAGAGAATCGTCTGTAGTTGCGTGCAGTGAAAGAATTTACGTTTGCAGCAACGAGAGAAAAAATAGTTATAGTCATTTTTAAGGAAACCAGACTTATTATATACTACTATTTTTTTTCTTCAGAGGTATTTTTTAATCTAATATTCATAGAGGATTTGAGTAAGAACCTTGGGTCAAGAAATATCGTATTCGCGGTGCTATCTGTGCTAAGCCCGTCTTACGACCACCTCGTAGAGCGAAGACTGTTCAGAGAATGCTATCACCGAGACGAGAGTGAGTGAAAAAAAAATGGAAATAAAAAAAATCTGACAGCTTCTCGCGCAACGACAGCCAACAGCTTGCTTGACGAATATCTCCTTCGAGTCTCTCGGACACTTCGAAAGTTCATCGTTCTCGTACAGTCCCTTTAACACCCGACGCATGGCGTTGCATTTTCGCTGCAAGCATTTATAACTTTTGATGGGTTAATTGCACCGTAAGGGTCAGGGACTTTGACTGAAGGGTCAATTATTCTATAACGTAGATGGCAAAAAATGATCGGAATAAACACAAATAAAAGTGTATTTTTTGTGGCAAAAATTAAGACACGGGCAAAAAAGTTTCCAATAAAATTTATCAGTTGGTGGTTAAAGATGTAAATTTTACCCGTTAATCTCAATTCCGCAATTTTTTTAACACGAAAGTAAATACCATTTTTTTAACGTCACGAAGTGTACCGGCGAACATTGCGTATCGCAATTATGCAATTACGCTATGGTCGAGGGAACGCCATAGGGCGATCCTGATATCGAAAAAAGGAAAGACTAGAAAAAAAAGGTTTCAATAAAATTTATCAGTTGGTGGTGAAAGATGTAAATTTTACCCGTTAATCTCAATTCCGCAATTTTATGAACACGAAAGTAAATACCATTTTTTTTAACGTCACGGAGTGTACCGGCGAACATTGCGTATCGCAATTATGCAATTACGCTATGGTCGAGGGAACGCCATAGGGCGATCGTGGTATAGGAAAAAGGAAAGACTAGAAAAAAAAAAAAAAAAAAAAAATTGCTGCACACATTGCCTTAAGCAATATCTGTAGCGGAGTCAAGAATCTCGAGAGCTGTACGATATATTATTGGCAATAACCCGAGAGTTCGAGCGTTTAATAACGATTGCAAGATGATTGAAGCGTTCGACTCGATTACCACGCGTCGAGAGGGTTCAGACTCGCGATACGCTCAGTCGAGCCTCGATTAAACGGCAATTATTAGTAAGATGATTTTTTTTCCCAACGCAGACAGAATAAATTGTGCGAAGGGCGAGCCAGTAAATAGTACCGTACTGCATCTCCGCAATGAGGAACACAGTGATTGGCATATTGTTGATTTATCCGAAGATGGCCAATAACCGGTCGTCGGCCGGAAAATGCGCCGAATACGAGTCCCGCATTTTCGCGAGGGGGAAAACCCCTTCGAAACGTTCCCGGCACAGTTGTGTGTCTCCGGGTCATTCGAACGAGTCGCGAAACCGTCGGGATTCGCGTGACTTCTATTTGCGTAAACGACGCAGAGACTGCACCAGGCGTCGCGAAGAGACTCCCGCGTTTCGGTCACACGTCTTCGCCAAGAAGAAAACTCGGCGATCGTCGAGCAACCCTCGAACGAGCTTTCCCGTGGACCTCGGCCAATTGACGGCACACAATTATTTCCGTGGCTTTGGATACAAAAAAATTGATAAAATTGGAATCGGGATGAACATCCTCGGTGACCATTTGTCCCAAATTTCGCGATTCACAGGCAGAGTTATTTTTTGAGACACCGAAAATTTTACCCGATATAATCAAGCTATTACAATAATTAATTATTACGGCAAGAAATAAACATGTGTCTCGATATAACTTATTTATAGACGAATAAAAATTTGATTCGGATGAAAATCCTCGTCAACTACTTGTCGCACATTTCGCGTAGTCAAACATGGTGGCCGTTTTTTCTCCGTAAAAAAATTCCCTGACTTTTCCCTGATTTTTCACTGACTAATCAAAAATTTTCCCTGGCTAAACTTCTAACGACTCGTATTAAAAGAAATTAATGATGCAAATAACAATGCCTAATTATTGTGTTCGTATTTAATTTTTTTTTTTTTCAAAATGTTCCCAATTTTTTTTAAGTTTCCCTTTTATGTACTTCTTATTTATTTATAGAAGGTTCGGCGACGATTTACTTTTTCGATTACCAATTTTTTAATTCGATGACTTTTCCCTGATTCCCTGACCAAGATTTTTTCCCTGTCTTTTCCCAGTTTTCTCGGTTTTCCCTGACCGCGGCCATCATGTAAAAGGAGAGTTTTTTCGAGGTACCGAAAATTGTACCCGATATAATCAAACTATTACAACTATAACTATTACGTAAAGAAATAAACACGTTTGTTGATGTAACTGATTTATAGACGGATTTCCGGCAACGGTGCGTTAGTGTTTACCCGACAAATTGATATTGGTTCGTTCTTTATAGATACACATAATTATCGATCGTTTAACAGCTATAATGCATTATTGTTATTATTCTATTCTCGGTGAAGTTTATGCGAAATCGATACTTCGTCGTCAATGTCAATTTACCTTCTTTGAAAGCTTCAACAAGATCAAGGTTGCGTCATGGCGTCCAGTTTTTTTTTAATACCAAAAAATATTGTACAAGCACGCACAAACGTAAAGTCGCACGAATTGTTACGTAACGAAATAAACATGTTTTTTGACATAACTTATTTATAGACGAATTTCCCGTCTCGGTACGTTAATGTTTACCCGACAAATTAATATTAATTCACCCTTTATATCTATACGTAATTATCTGAATATTTCTATATAAAATCGTCGATCGTATAACAACAGCTATAATGCATTATTGTTATTATTCTATTCTCGGTGAAGTTTCCGCGAAACCGATACTTCGTCGTCAATGTCAATTTGCCTTCTTTGAAGGCTTCAACACGACCAAGGTTGCGTCATGGCTTCCAGTTTTTTTTAATACCAATAAATGTACAAGCACGTACAAACGTAAAGCCGCATGAATTATTACGTAAAGAAAGAAACATGTTTGTTGACATAACTTATTTATAGACGAATTTCATGTCACGGCACGTTAATGTTTACCCGACAAATTAATATTAATTCACTCTTTATATCTATAAATAATTGTCTGAATATTTCTATATAGTATTATCGATCGTATAACAACAGCTATAATGCATTATTGTTATTATTCTATTGTCGGCGAAGTTTATGCGAAATCGATACTTCGTCGTCAATGTCAATTTACCTTCTTCGAAGGCTTCGACAAGATCAAGGTTGGCGTCATGGCTTCCAGTTTTTTTTTTCAAAACAATAAATTTCGTACAAGCACGTACAGAAGTAAACTCGAGGGAATCGTCACGTTTGACGTTTCCGGACGATCGAGAAAAATTCTTGACGAGGAATTTCACACCACGACAGTTTTAGTAGTAGTATATTTGCTCGTTGTTGCGCTCGTGTCGATAACGCTCAAATGACTGGTCAGCATTCCACGCAGTTGACCGCAGCACGGAACGGTGACCGAAAAGGTTTGTCCGCAAGGGTGATTGGTGACCCGTCGAAACCGGTCACTTCAAATCGAGGGGAAAAAAAAAGAAATTGGCCAATGGGCATTCACCGAGTCCGGGTTCGGCACATTTTTGTTTCGAAATAACGGTTCACCCGCTCGGCTTTGTCACGCCAATGCACCGATAACTCTTGAATTATTCTCGAGTTCGTAATACCGAGATAACTCCTTATCGCTTGTTAACGCAAGTAAATACTGTTCTCGGATGGAGCAAACTTCGGGTAATCCGGAAAATCATCAAATTCGTCAGAGTTCGAAGTTCATCCTAAATAAAAGGAAAATGAATCAGTCTCGATAAATGTATTTCTTGAAGTTTCAATTTTTATTGTACATAATTTTTCGGATTTGCAAAATCGTTAGTTTCACGGAATTGAAAAATCGTTATTTTCACTGAATTGAAGAATCGCTATTGTTACTGAATTGAAAAATCGTTATTGTTACTAAATTTGAGAAATTGTTATTTTTACTGAATTTGAGAAATCGTTGTTTTTCAGTAAAAACTGAACTGAAGAAAAAAACAGATTTTTGGAGTTGGCGGATTTTTTGTTATTTTCGAAATCTCGGGCTTTGTGGGAAATACACCGGTGAGGTAACAGTAACGAGCAACCCTTGGAATCGCCGGTCTGCGGGCCTAGACTGAACTGAACTTGTCGGGGGGCGGCTCGAACGAGCTTCCTCGAGGGGGTTGGCGTCGTCGGTGGCTGCGTGTCGGACGCCATTCGGCGTCGGAGGGGTGGCTTGGACTGGCGTCGTTGAATATCGACCCATTACGCATCCCCCACTCCGATTCTGCCACTGTACAAGACGAAATTTCTACGATAAGCTGCCGTGTCCGTGTTTCTGACCATGCGAGCCATAGCGCTTCAGAATAATGGAAATATACACGCAGAATGCACAGTACAGTGGCATCGATCCTTTTACTCACGTCTCTGCTTTCATCGCAACGACCATTCAAAATAATAATGAAGTTATTAATTTTGAAGATTAAATAAAAATAAATTAAAAATTCGGTTCAAAAATCCAAAGATTTAATGAACATTTCAAAAACCGTTATAGCGCAAGCGGATTTTCTGAAATTTGCTTACAACAACATTTCATTACTTTTGTTGAATTCTTCAGAAGCAACCGGTGATTACGTATGCATATAAAAATGCATGTGAAAATGCATGTTATGGACATGTAAAAATGCCTACAAAAATATAGTTTGTAATATTTTATTATTAAAAATTGTATAAATTCGGATGAACCTCAATGTGTGCAAGCCAATACAGAAAAAAAAGTCCGCGAGCTTCCCCAGACGGTTTGTCAGTATCGAGTCGATTTACTATCGGCTTGTGCCAAGTTGTCTGCCGCTGCTCGTTCCGCGTATTCGAAATCGATTTTCGAACCAGCGAGGAGGCTCGAGAGATTCCATGTACAATAAATCCATCAAATTGATTGTTTCGTCGTAGCAGGTACACGGCGCCCGGCCCATTGTTCGCTCGAATGGAAACACAGCGCACTGTACGGCGCGACTGCGAACCTGCCGGTCAAGAAACAAAAAGACTGTGATGGAAATAATTTACCGGCAGGTAATTACGACCCTTTGTGATCTTCCATTGTATGACCTAAGCTTTTCTCGTGCCGTAACTAAAACCGCAGCGACGGTACGTTGCCATTCGTAAACAAGCTGTCTACCAAGAATTTTTCTTTTTTCCCGTTTAAAGAATTGTTATCTGTTATTACTAACAAACGCTTAAAAAAAATAAAAAAATATCATAATGAAATACGAATAGCGTCGAGAGAAAAAGAAAACCATCGAATCAATAAAGGTAAGTACAGCAGTTACTATGTCGCCGGAGAGTTAATGGTCATCAACCACGCTACTTGCTGGTGCATTCAAGAACGGGCAAATTATGAGGTCTGTGGAATAATGAGGAATGTCTCGCTAGCTAGATATTTATAGTTATTTTTCTCACGCGAGCGGGCACGATTTACAATTTTAACAATTTTTCTTTTCTAATATCAACAATTTTCTCCACAAATATATATACTTCACCGTTACAGATGAGCGTTTTTTCTTTTTAGGACAATCTTTTTTGTTATGCGATATCAATAATTTTCTCGGCAAATAAATATTTCACCGTTACAGACGAGTATGTTTTCCTGCAATTTATCAGGCGTCGTCGAGCGATTGGAAAACCGAGTCGCTTGGAAAACTATACAGCGGCGCGTAATAAATGTATTTATTAAGTCGGTGTCGGGTGTTACCGACGCGCATTCGAGGCTGCGTAGTAATTTTCCAATTGTCGTGGCGATCAGGGCGCTGCGACAAGGAACATAAAAGTGCACATCGGTAACGGTAAATTACCCCTTCTTACGGCCGGACTTGCTAACAGTGTGCGCCGCTGGACTCGAGCCGTAAACGCTCCGGAGCGAAGTGACTAAGATAAGCGGATGCTTTTCGTGGCGAATTATGGTTGCGACAATTTGTGGAACGTCTCTCGCGAAGTGGTACGAGGACGACTTGTTACTCTTGGTTTCCGTGCGTCGAAGCCTTGAATTACTGCTCGAGGATTCCGGCACAGAAGCCATCGATGTGCTCGCTTTATCTCTCGCGCACTCGATAAATTGAATCGAATTAGGTATTCTAAAAATGAGCCTTCCAGGGCCGCCGTTGATAGCCGTATTCATTCGAGGACACGGAAAAAACATTTAATTTGCATTAAACACGGGGTGAACGGGTTCAAAAGTGTTCAATGAAAAATTCATTGTGCTTCGAGCTTTGCCGAATCACACGACAAGCGCATGCGCAGTAGCATGGTGGCTAATAAAAACTGCAATTTTTTAAACGACTCCCGACCTTGGACCACGTCGAAAGGAACTTCCTGCCCGTACATGAATCGATATTCGCTTCGTGCAAGAATTTAGGCTCAAGCGAAAGTGATTGTGAACCGTGACAAAAAAATCCATTGGAGTTTTCGTTACCGACACTCTCCGGGGCGAGGGAGGAGTTGCGACACTTCGGAAATGGTGTCGGATTGCCTTAATTGCAACTATACAAAAATGAAGCCCCCTTTTTTCGGACGATCAGCGAAAATTTGAGATTCCTATTTACGAATGTTCCCTGACAAATTTTCAGTTCCCGGACGAGTTCCTGATAACGCCTGACGCGATTAAAAAAATTCTCTGACAGTATTAAATTTTCCCTGACAATGGCCGCACACCGATAGGGGAGAGCGGGGCAAAATGGGACAGTGGGGCAAAACGGGCCAGCGGTGGTAAAACTCAATTTTCCATTGTTCCGACGATACATCCGGATTTTCAACAACACAGTATTTCCCCACTTACCATCACCGCCACCATCCAAAAGTTATTGGAAAATTGCGTTTTGTCCCATTACCCCCTTTTGCCCCGCTCTCTCCTACGATTCAGCTGCGGCGAATAGAATTTTCACTGGTCTCAAACATCCGCGGCCAAAAAGTGAAAAACAGATGTTTTTCACTTTAGGTATCGCAATAACGAGAGCCGTTCTCGCCTCGCGATTAATAGAGACTCTGAATTCGCGATGCATATATAGTACATTCGTGGATATTCAGTGGCCCCGTAACTAGTAAAAGTCGAGGGAGAACCGCGAGGGGGGAGGGGATGTATAGTTGACCCCGTGACCGACGGTAACGAGCCTTAACGAATCTCATCGCGGCATACGAGTGCACACGATGCCGCACCGCTTCGTCATAAATTCAACCCTGTCAGCGCGCGGGTATTGTTAGACCGGGGGCCGCGAGAAGAACGCGTCAATTCGCTGTTTCATCGATGCGAATCAACGGCCCTCCGAAGTGGATATATATTATACCCGTTGCCGGTTGTTGTTATCCGTGCAAGGCTGTCTATCGACCCGCGCTGCATCTCCGCCTCGGCCGGACGGACGATAAATTCGAATCGAAACTAAATCGCTTTTAGACGAGCCGAGGAGAGCGTGATGGACGAAATTTGTTATTCCTCGGGTAGCGACTCGCAGCCTCGATATCTCGGTTCTAATGTTTGTCCCGAGTGTGGCTCGACATAAATTTAAATCGCGAGGGAAGGGAGATCGTTTGGTTTCGCAAAATTAATCGCAATAGACACACGTGTCGACCTTGCGGCCGCGTGAACGTCAAACGGTTTTGGATTCTTGACTCGAGGCACTCGGCTATTTTACAGAGAACTTTTATGGTGAATTCATTTTTTTTTTAAATTGACAACAAATTTTTTTTTATTAATTCTTTTTGTTTAATTTCTTTAACTATCTTGCTAGAGTCGAAATTTAGTAATTTAGCCTGATCGTATCTTCAATATTTTCCTCGATTTTTTCGACTCGTTAAAAAAAGGTATAAGTTCTCACAAAATTTCACGGTAATTACTCGCTACCGCCTTACAAAATCCAACGGAATTTAATTATGCACCTCTAGCAAAAGAAAAAAATAAAAACATCGATTCAGCAGATGTGCGAAAGAAAAATCCACCGAGGGTTTAATGGGAATGTAAAGGGTTTGAAAAAAGCGCGTGCAGAAACTAGGAAAAAATAAATAAAAAAAATAAGGCTTTGCACCGCAATCGGTCGCAGGTCTGGAATTTGTCGAGGCCATAGAATTTAACAGGAACGTTGTACACGTTTCTTCGGTGACGAGTGCCCGGAATTCCTGCCACGAGTGCGTGTTACCACAACACAGCGGCAGGCAAGAGCGGCGGTATAGTCGGTTTGACACTCCTCCTTCCCTTGGAGGAGTCGAGTTCTCGTAGCTTTCCGAAAATACATCCGACAAAACTCAACGACCCTCGAGCCTCTTTCCGTCGAACGAAAAAGAGCCGTTTCTCGCTTGCCAATGCCATTTCCTTTCCTTTCGCCCGACGCGCGCTCACTCTTTTAGAATTCTCCGGATATTTTTTTGCTCTTATTCATTTTTCCCTTTCTTTCTTCATCTCGCGAGAGGCTTTTTCGCTTTGGCGAGCGTATTCAGCGCGCTATGCAGCTCTCGTAGCCGCCCTGGGTTTCTTCTCTCGCCCGGCTCTGTTTTTCCATCGCGTTTCCGGCTTTCGTTTCTTTTGTAACCCCCCGGGGGAAATGAGTCTCTCGCACCCGGGTGGAATAGCGAGAAATAATTAATGCAACTGCAGAGAGCCCGTCCTGACTGCGCTCAGACTTTGAGTTATTCCGTGACTTCTCGGTTCGAAAGAGGTAAAAAAAAAAAAAAAAAAAAAAAAAAAAAAAAAAAAAAAAAAAAACAAGGAAACCTTTCTTATTTTATTTTTTATTTTTCGTAGTTTTTCGAATTAAAAAGAAATACAAAGATAAGCTACGTTACACCTTCCGAGTGGATGAGTTTCGCTTGGAAGGAGCCTTTCTTTTATTTTCTTCGCCTTTTTTTTCTTCCTTTGCTCAGAGCCTACCATAGCGGGTATCTTATCGTCGTAATTCCGCCTACCGGGACCCGGAGAGCGACCCGTTTTAAGAGGGATCAACCAACAAGCTCGTGCACCGAGCAATAACTCGCACGGAACTGGAAGTCGTGAGGGCCGCGACGATCTCTCAACGTTACCGAATAAGAGGCTCTCTGGCGCAAAGCTCGAGGCTCGTTTTCCTTCGTTCGGGAGGCTTCTCGGAGACCGTCGAGACTGATCTCAGTTTCTCTGTCCTAAGCGTCTCCCACCCGGCCTCTGGGAATACTCTCGGAACACCGTCTCTTCTATTCTCTTGCGCAGTTCAATCTTCCTTTCCCTTTCCCATCTCGAAACCCGCAACGACTCTCGCTCACTTTCGAAATAATCTTCTGCCCGTAGTCCACCAAAACCGTTTCTACATCCTTTCGTTCCAATTGCAGACAGCGGCACAGCGGAACCGCTAAATGAAACCAATTTAATGATTTTTAATTTTTTTTTTATCTAGAAGGAAAATTGAATGCACAATTTCGAATCAATTTATCGGTTCAATTTATGTGAAAAATAAAGAAAAATCTAACTGTTTGAACAAATTATATTGCTATTCTGTTGAAAATTCGGAGTGCCACAAAGATTAAACCTTCGTATTATTACTTGACTCTCAGAGATGATTTTTTTGTTATTTATTATTTACATAGTCCATAAAAACCATTTGTACATCCTTTCGTTTCAATTACACACAGCGGTACAGTGGAGTCCAAAAGTTCTCGCTAAATGCCCTCGGATGTAGGACTAATATGATGATTTAACCAAATTAGAAGAAAAATTGACAGCACAATTTCGAATCGATTCGTCCGTTCTTTAAGTACGAAAAAAAAAATTCTAAAAATCTTAAAAAATTGTAAATGTTTTGATCAATTATATTCCTCTTCAGTTACATATACAAAATTCCACAAAGTTCAAACCTTGGTAAATATTACAGTTTGACTCTCTGAGATTTTTTTTATTATTTATTTATTTTGGTTTTATTTTATTTTTTTGCACTTTAATGTAATGAAGAATGAAATTTTTCCTCCCGTTGTATCTCTCTGTCCTCGGCCAGATTTCCATCTCGAAGAGGGGAGCTAGCGGAATTATTCCGGAACTGAAGGGAAAAGATATTACGGTGACGGCGGTGGAGGCGTATCTCGCGGGTCCCTCGGAGTCGTGTCCCTCGCGACCCGTCCTCATAAAGTAACTCGCGCAATAAACACTGGCGAGTCTTCTCACCGAAAATTCACTATACGAGCTGCGTCGGCAGCTTCCCATGTGTGCGCGCGTGTGTCTGCTTGCGCATACGCGCGGTCGACGCAGATGTGCAGTCTGAGGCTGTTGTGGAAAAAATACGACCAGGAGGAAGACGAAGAAGAAGAAAACGGGGAAGAAGAAAAAGACGACGACGAAGACGAAATCGGCGAGAGAAGAGAGTCGACGAAGTCACTCGACGAAGAGCCGCGACGGTTCGGTCAACGCGCGAAGGAAGGAGGAGAGGAAGATGCTAAAGAGTGGCCACCGAGCGTGTAGTGCGTTGCACGACGAGATGCAAACTCTGCCCGGTGTGCTTGCTTTGCTAGCACTCCGTCCGAAATAAACTCGTCCCGACCCAGAAAACCACGTGCCCGATCACCGACGACCGGCTCTAGCCCAATGATGCTCGCTACAGCCCATTCAAATTAACGATCGAACAACATACGCGTCCCGCATCCGATCCCGACCAGACCTCGACCTCTGTGCTGCGCAGTCATCGATTGAAGGGCAGATCGATTTATAATGAAAAAAGATTCCCAACTGCTAGAGACTTTCCCGAATAAATTTTTTTTTTTTATAAAACGTCATTTTTATTCTATTAACTTTTTACATTTGTTTTACATCTTAATACAATAAAAAACGACCGCTTAATGAAATTCCGATCGAAAGACTTTGTTTGTGATGAATCACTGTTCGTCAAATTTTTGTTTTCAGAAATTTTGTATTAATTATTACAAAGCTATTTTTTTGAAAAAAAACTGAATGGCGACTGTGGCCATTTTGGGCATTAAAGGGTAAATCGAATTTCGCGGAACGGCAGTCATCGCGAGCTCTTCTCAAAGGAATAAATAACCCGGATTGATTTGTGGATAGCAGCGAAGTTCTGAATCTACAAAAGCATCAATCGGATACAGCGCGAATTGATTTATCTCGTCAGGCACAAGGTCTATTCGATTATTTTACCGCACGAACCAACTCGACGGAAATTGGGTTCGTTCGGTCGTATTTCGTAACGTCCGCGACCTCTCCTCGAATTTTTTTTCAAAGTAAAATCCCGTTCGCCCACGCGTTACACGCTAGACACTATGTATATATATATATATTTCGTTGAGTCTTTCGGATTGAGTATCTCGGGATGCTGCGAACGGAAGAGACGGAAAAGGCGCGAACGGTGAGATGAATGGGATTCATCGGTTAAACAGAGTGGATTGCGAAAGATGTCGACACATAGCCGGTGTGTTCTCGGATATAGGAAACTGCCGCTACTGTGGGACGAGTAAAAGCTTCACTAAAAAAGTAATTTTTTTTTTCGTCGCTCGATTATAATAACTCTCGCAGCCCATCAGCATCGCCGAGCGGAAATATATATATATATATATGAATATATGAGTTGAGCTCTTGGAGAGTGCCTAATATAGTGGAAAGGGTCGGACAAAGTGTTCCGCGAGACACGACAAGCCGGCGAGCATGGCGAAGGTTTCGATCGGGGTTAATCGGATTAAGTCATCCGGGACAAAAGTTCGGAATTGGAAAAAAAAGGTGTCAATCAAGCCTGCGAAGCGGAACAGGGCTACGATGCGAGCTGAGTATGAGAGCGATCGTACGATGTTGAAAAAAAATGAAGGAAACGGTGGACTCAGCGGATATTCAGCACCTGTCGGGGCTATGTGTATACGTGCTATTCTCGCCGTGGATGCTGGTGTCCCATTGGGCGCGAGCTCTTCCGTCGAACGGCCTAAATTTCTCTCATCAGCTTTTCGCCTTTGAAGTTCACCAACGAAGAAACGACAACGATCGATCGGCTTTATTTTTAGAGGTAAAGTAAATCGACGATGTTGAGTAATGAGGACGAACCACGATCGATCGACCCTTCGGTTATGGCAGCTAATTTTTCCTGGAATAAAGTATTGTGCGACCCTACTTGAATTTTTATTGAACTAATTAAATCTATTAAACCTATGAAATTGGTTAAATTTATTAGTAGTAGTGAATTTATTGCCAATACATAACGTGTAACAGTTTTTGATACCTAATAAACTTATCTCTGTCTATTTATATTGCCCATTGCCAATTGGCCATCGACCGCAATCTTTCAGCCATAAATTTATTAAATTTATTAAATTTGGTATTACCAAAAGAGATTTATTGCCAAAGTCAACATTTATGCAGTTATCTACTTATACTAATTTTATATCTTATGATAATTGTACACCTTGGCAAAAGATGGCCCTTTGGCTGAAGGACTTAAGTCCTTCAGCCTCTTATTTAATTCATTAATTCTATTAAATTCAATCTTTCCCTTGCATTCTAAAAAAAATTATTTTTCTGACCTTTTTTTCTGGCTTACCAAAGTATATAACACCATAAATGGAGATATTAATTCTTTGTGAATTTTTGTTGCAAGTCAAAGCGATTTACGGATTTGGTTAGTACGGTGATAAAAGACTTTCTTATCGGTGGGCAAGTGCCGCGTTGTTACGTTAGAAGGGTCTTAAGGAGCATAATTCAAAAGGCTTTTACTTGTCGGTCTCAAGCGTAGAGCCCACGCGTTAAAGGCGCGAGAAGAGTATCGGGTTGCTGGATTGCTCTCTCAATGCCGGGGCTCCGGCATTAAGCGTAATTACGTAATGGGATGCGGGGCCACGTACGATCGTAACTCTCGTTACAACACAGCAGCCGATTTACGCCGAGCTTATGTCTCGTGCTAAATACGACTCGTGTGTTTAGCGCGAACCCTAAACGAAACGCAATGCGAATGGTCGTGTCACATGGGAGTAGTTAAACGGTGGGGAAAAAAATAATGCAACTACCATAAATGGGGGCTGGCTTTCGATATACTAAAAAGAACACACCATTTTGTAACCATACAAAAAAAAATCCAAAAGCGGAAGCCAATTGCACCAGGGATAATTGTTTTTTCTTTAATACGCTTTGCAAATTGGGGTTTTAAGTGTTGTACGGAAAACTGAATAAAAATAATGCTACTACCAAGAAAGGCGGCTCTGGCTTTCGATAGAATAAAAAGGACACCATCTTTTTACCCTTTAAGGTTAGTACCAGCGGACAGTTCGACTCTCACGTGAGTTCAGAGAGAATCGAGAGAGGAATTGCAAACACTTCTCGATGGAATAAAAATCTGAAAAAAAATCAAGCACATGGAAGGTGCTGAAAAAATTGATTTTGCATAATAATAATTCCAAACTGTTATTAACAAATGAATGAAATAAAAAATTCAACGAAAACCCCGGTAACTTAAGTTTTTGATCTTATAAAAACAATCTGTCAATCTTTTTGAATACGTATGAATTTCTTCAGAATTTTGTGTAATTTTTGAAAATTACGTTTTTTATTAACTAAAGACGCAATTTTCGAAAATTACACGAAATTCTGAAAAAATTCATACGTATTCAGAAAAATTAACAGTTTTCATAAAAAAAGTTAGGTTGCCGGGTGATTTGTTGGGAAATTTTTATTTTCGTTAATTTGTTAATAACATTTAGGAATTATTGTTATGCAAAATCAATCTTTTCAGCATCTTTCATATGATTGACTTTTAAAAGATTTTTAACCCATCGAGAAGTGTTCGCAATTTCTCCCTCAATTCTCTCTGAACTCACGTGGAGTCAGACTGTCCGCAAGTACTATCTTAAAAAAATATGAAAACAGAAGCCAATTGAAGAAGGCATGATCTTTTTTCGTTAAAACTTTTTAAATTGACATTTTAACACTTCCACGGAAAACAGATTCTCGTCAACATGTCGTCTGCAAAAACAATACGGATGCACGAAATGAATTTCTGCCCGAGCCACCACGAAGTCTTATTAAACTTGATAGATTTTGTAAATTTCTTTAATAAAAATTAAATGAAATTTTTATGAATGTTTGTATTGCAGTTACCCCAATTAATTGTGTTCGAACGCCCACCGATTTGAGAACCCCTGAGAAAAAGCACGTGTGTGGTCCCCTCTCGCACATGGAGAACTTCGCCACGGGTTTATATGTAGGTGCATACCCTCGCGAGGGCAAAGAGATGTATATCGCCTCCGAGCCTCGTACGCCGCACAATCCTCACAGTCGTTTTCAGACCGAAATTAATTCAACATATATCCCATCCCTTTCGCTATGCAGCCCGAAGCATAATTGATCAAACTTCTCGGTTTCGTTCAAAATTTCTCCTGCCCCTCTCTATTAGTCATGAATTACATGGAGATTCGAGTGAATGTAGATCTTCATTGCTGCATAATGACGCTTATTCGATGAGTCCGATATGTGCGCGCCAGTCAATTTCGACGATCACAGTAATGCTCGTGCTTCCGGTCCGTTTGAGCTCGTAATTTAATGACTAGATAGCATGCTTCTGATCCTTAATTTAATGGGGAACTCTCTTGTACGTGGTTTCCGCCCTGGGGGTAAAGGAAGTATGGAGGAAAGAAGAAGGGGGGGGGGGAAGAAGGGGTCTATACCAGAGTCCATCTATAAGCTGCGCTATTACTCTCTATATAGACCGCCAAGAAACAGAAGGGCGTAACTCGTATGCTTTAATAAGTGAGTTACGCCCTTTTGCCTCTCGGCAATCGATATATGTATATGGGCTGCTGTATGGATATAATGCTCGGGCACTCTCCTCTCGAGCTTCAATCTGTGTGAGGTCTGTGTCGATCGAGGGAGGGGAGACCCTCGGGCGTGCGCGCGCGCGAGGACGGGGTTGATTATAGTGCCCCGAGGGTTGCGAGTACCATAACCGGATTTGGGTGCACCCACATGCAGCCAGAGTCCCGATAAACGAGAGATCCGTTTCTTTGATAGAGCCCGAGCCCCCTCTCCGCCTTTCACTCTTCCCCGTCGTGCATCGGAGCGCTGTTGTTAAAGTCCGACCACCATAAATCACAATCTTAACGCGGCCACTATTCCCGTATTACAAATTACCTTCGTCAGGAATATCGTGCTCAACGTGCACGGGATACGTTTTTTTCTTACTTTACGAGCAATTAAGATAAATTAAACGAAAAACGGACGCGACCACTCGGAGCGCAATTGGATTGGCCTTTGGTGAGGAGAGCGGAGAAAAACTGCTAAAGGTGGGGCAAGATGGACCATGTTTATTTCATTCGATGAGTTAGTAAACGGTTGCGCTGACATTGGTTTTTCTGGAGGTAATGATTTAGGTTGACTTAGGGATAGGTCCGAGAAAAAATGCTCAGGTTCTTACATTTTCTGAAGGATTAAAAAAAATAATAAAATTAATTTCCATCGGATACATTTATTTTATCAATGTGAGGAAGAAACAACTGCGTGCCTAAAATGGCTCTCTGGATTGCAGCTGTAAATGCTGACTTAGTTACTTGTGGAAATTTGGCTGGGCCATTTTGCCCCGTCCATGGGTTTACAGTCATTCGCGACTGTCCGTTGTTGAACGTCACGTGGGAAAGTGCGCAATGCTCTACGTCCACCCTGACAATTAGTCACGTTTCCCACCACCACATCGTCGTCATTGTTCTACGAGTGCGTTTATTCGATGAAAACGTGTTTGGACTTTATGAACTAGTTGGAATCGAAAAGAAAATGGAATAAGGTCGACGATCAATTGATTGAAGATTTACTCGAGGAATGGGATTATCGCTCCGCGCCAGCATTTCTCGGATCGTTCGACATAGTTTCGAGGATCGAATCGCCTGCTCGACGGGATTCTCCACATTGCGGGTAAATCGAAAGCGGCTCGATAATTCGACGGAGAAAAGAGTCTCCGCGACCGCTACTGTCGCAGAGTCGAACAACACAAGGAAGAATAATATTCTCGCGGTCGAGGCGCTGCCGAGGACGGGACTGCGAGAACCGCAAGGTTGACTCACGTTCAACCGCCTCGGACTCTCTCGGCGAGCATTAACATTCGCCGGATGACCTCTGCCGAGGCGTCCAATGGCGCATGACAAATTAAGGGGAACCGTCGAATTTGTTATATTATTATTACTCGCCTGCCACTCCGTCGTCATCGCGCCGAAAACTACACCTCGCGAATACATATCGTCGATCTATAAGATTTTTTTTTATCGCGACACTTGTATTCGCCATTACAAAAACAATTTTTTTTTTTTTTGGATATGTTTCCGTATCACAATTCCACAGTACGCACAAAAAATTTCGAGGCGACTGCGTCAACAGTTTCGTAGTTATGGCCTTTAAAAAAAAATCAAAAATATAAGCAAATTGTGAAAAAATTCAAGTGCCTTCTATAAAATCAGTGAGTTCATTTAAAAAGCTAACAAAAAGGTTTACTGATTGTTTGTTGAACAATTTTTTTTTTACTATTTGTTAACTTTTTGACATTATTATTATGCAACATCAATGTTCTTGGCACCTTTAATTCAGTTGATTTTTTTCAGATTTTCATACCAGCAAGTGTTCAAATTTTCACTCTATCTCACTTATGACTGGGAATGTACGTGTGAAGCATCCTTAACTGGAATAGATCAATTAAAAAAATACATTTTCGCCGACAGACAAAATCCAACATAAGATAATTTTTCGTAGCCATTCTTGAATCAGTTACATGAAAAAGTTCATTACATTTTTCTGCAAGAAAATATGAAGAACATTTTTTAACTGGATAGATCTCATCATGGACGGAGTGTTGCCGAGATGCTAAGCTCCGCGTTTTCGTGTTTTTCCAAGGGGGACGTGTTCGCTCAGGTGAGCGTCCAACGCTAATTGCGAGTTGGACGATTTGCCCGCTCCACGCTTCGCGGCTCTGACGGCTGCTAACCTTTTCCTAGCCTTTCCAGTTCATCGTTTTTTCGTCCCAGACTTGTACTTCGCCGTGGTTCACCTCGGCGGGGTTGCGATACAGTGGAAGGAACATCTAAATACCTGTCCCGATAATGCCGCACAATGTATAGAGCGACGATTGTTATACCTAAAGTCTCGGCGCCGCTCGGCGAAACCTTTTAGCTCGGATTACTCCAGGGGAACACTCAATACGGTCTCAAAGCTCGAACGCTCGTCGGCGAGTATTATCTCTTGTACCTGGCTTCGGCGCTAAGCTCGACGATTCATTCAACTCTCACCCGGATCACGAAAATTGTCGGTACGACTATTGTGCACTTCAGTGCAAATCTTTGTATAATATTTACAGTTATTCTAAAAAATGTGTGGTTTTAGGCATAACTGTAAAGGAAAGTAACAACGTGAAGTGTGTTTTTTTATAGCATATTAAAAGTGTGCACATGAACATCAATTTATGACAGCATTGCATTTTTTTTTGCAAATCGACACGTGACTAATATTTATGCAAAATTTCTGAAATGTCTGATGGTCAAAAGTCAGTACAAAATGTCAACAAACATTTCTGCTTACAAATTACGGCACATTTACATTTCTACCACTCACAACTCTACCGGACGTGAAATGAAACTACCGGAGTACAAGGTTAGACGGTAGCCTTGTATTCCGGTAGAGTTCTATTGTAATTCCGGCAGCGTTTTATTTTGATTCTGGTAGTTTTGTTTACTTCCTGGTAGAGATTTTGGTAGAGTTGTAATATGGTAGAGATGTTTTCTGGTAGAATTGGCAGTGGTAGAGATGTAAATGTGCCCAGATTACTTGCTAAAAAAAGCAAAAGTTATTGCCATTTTATAAAAATTTGATAAAATCATTACACTTGATTGTCATCGCTGATGAGCAAGATGAGTAAATTGCAAGTTTTGCAATTAAAAAAAAAAAATTATACACATAATCGCTCCGAGACTATGTATTACGAAAATCTAAAAACGAACGTGCCCCTGACCTTTCGTCCACTGCTGCAAATTACGCGAGCATATCTCCTGTTTCTAAGTTACGCCTCTGTTAAAAACAAACTACATTGTAACGGCTCGGAGCTTTCACCCACCGCATCGTACTGGGCTCTGACGCGGAATTACGTAGCAGGAAGAGTCTCTGCATACAAAAGTTATCACAACTTATGCGAACGATGATTCTTCGCGGCCAAGGAAAGAACCGACAAACTACGTTGTGAATCATTATACCAGCGCCCTCCTCTCCATATGCTGGCCCCGTTATCAAAAGTTGCCCGGTCGTAAATTTAGCGAGATAACACTAACGCCGGTCAAAGCATTGTTCTCGTAATCTTCGCGAGCGCAATAATTTTGTTTGATTTACAATTCACGATGCAAGTTAGATAACCGTTCGAAAGTTACGCCGAAAAGAAAAAAAAAATTATCACCGAAAATTCATGAAAATAATTCAACTCCAATACCTTTAAATTATGAACAATTTGTCGCATGTAGTACAGTTTCATATCCTGTACGATCTCGATTTTACCCGGTCCAGCGTAATAATTTTCTATAATTTACAATTCACCATGCAAGTTGGATAACTGTTCAAAAGTTACGTCAGAACGAAAAAAAAGATCATCAAAATTCCATGAAAAAAATTGACCTTAAATACCTTTAAGTTATGAGCAATTTGGCGTATGTAGTAGAGATCCAGATCTTGTAAGATCTCGATTTTACCCGGTCCAGCATTCTTTCCGCTTGGCAACGGTGGCGGATTTTCGCCGCTACTGTGGCGGTTTCTCACAGCAACGTTCGACGTCTTTATCTTCGAGTCCCGTAGACTCAGCGCCGCCAGAGGCGGAAAACACGAATCCATTTCGCAGTTTCAATTGCTTTTTCGCAAAAAGATTCTATAGATCCTTCACTTTTAACTTTATCTCATCAACACAGAAACCTTCTATCTCACACGTCAATTACTTTCACCATTTGTTTAGTTCATTGTTCAATGGAAATAAACATTTGTCTTTTTTTTAATTAAAAAAACTTTTCGAACACAAAGATCGCTTTGTACCGGTAAAACGGTCCACGCGGTCGTATCTATCGATCGTCTCGATCTCCGGAGTGTGCGAGCCGGTATTCCTTGACGACCTCTCGCGACAAGGTTGAATTAGAGATGACGTCAGTTTAGGGGGGGTATAGCACAGGTTCGAGCGAGGGTAGGGGGAGGGGGTGGGGGGAGACGAACAGGTAGAGAATATCTAACGTGAAAACCGGTAGCGATACGGGTTTCGCTCGACACGACACTACCTATGATCTTCTCGGGTTCCCGAAAAAAATCTCGTGCGGATTGAAATTACCATTATTCCTCCATACGCATTTTTATCGTCATTATTATGTCGCTGATTTGAATTCTCCGCGTATTTTAATGAAACGAGTCCTCTCATGGTCACCGAAGTATTTATCAATTTTTTAATATATTTTTTTAATTAATCTCACCACAACGCGAAATCTGCAAAACCTCGTTCGACAGTATACATCCGTGACTACGCTCGGTAGAGTAAACACGAAAAAAATAAAGTGCGAGGCTGAGGAGCTGCCCGAGGAGCGTGAATACAAGCGTGAACGCGCGACTCCGACTCTCGGGTTTGTTGCGGCCAACGCTTAGTCGCGGCCGGTCTCACTTCCCTTTCCCTTGGCCGCTTCGCTCGACGAATATATATTTATAGATGACGAGTGTGTCTCTTCTGCATGCTAACCGTGCGAGCACTTATCGCACTTGAAATAAAATAAATTGCCAATTGAAGAAAAAAAGTTATAGATTTCTCATCTTTTTTTAAATTCTTACTTAATTTTCTTATAATTGTTAAAAAAAAAAAAAAGAAACTATAGTGAGTTTCTGGCAAAGGGAAGCCGCAGATCCGAGTACTTTCGGCTCTTCCTTATTTCCAGCCGTCCGGCTGTAACTCTCGGTCTGTTTGCCCCACCGCGCTTTCTTATGATTCCCCACTCGCCTTTATCCGGCTACTCCCTCCATCTCCCTTAGTTTCCGCTGTCTGTATTGTTCGAGCCATCCAGCCATGCTTGTTGTTTGCCCGAACTCGCAATTATCGCACTCGAAATAAATTAAATTGCCAATAAAAAAAAAAAAGTTGACGATTTCAATTTTTTTTTTTTTAGTTCAGTACTTTACTTTTTTTCATTGTAAAGAGAAAAAGAAGCTTTAGTGAGTTTCTGGCAAAGGGAAGACGCAGACTCGAATTCTTTCGCCTCTTCCTCGTTCCCCTCCGCCCGGCCGTATCTCTCGGTCTGTTTCTTATATTTTCGCCGCGCTTCCTTATATTTCCCCACTCGACTTTATCCGTCTCCTCCCTCTGTCTCCCTTAGTTTTCGCTGGCTGTGTTCTTCGAGCCGCGCTGCTTGTTCGTTGTTTGCCCGAACCGGCCGGACAGACGCGGCCGCACAGGGGGAAGTACACAGAACTCTCCCGAGAGGTCCAAGTTCGCGTTTGCAGAGTCGGGAAACTCCGTTGGAGCGAGCGAACGCAGTCTCTAGTGGCGAATGAGCGATGCCGTTGGCTGTCCGCACCTGTATACGTGTACTCCGTGGGTGTTTTAATGCTCGAGCGCGGTATGCAGGTATTTTCTCGTTCGGTTTCTTCGCCGGCCGCTCACTCGGCCGTTTCGCAACTTCGCCGGGACGAGGACGGGTCGGAGGTCACCTCGAGGAATAAAGAGTTGCGATACAACCAAGCCGCCGAACTGACGATCTGGCTTCGGTTATTGAGCGAGGATTTAGACGGAGAATAAAGCCGTACGAATTTTCGTGTGTTTTCGCGCAGAGACGCGATCCGACTGTGAATGACGGGGCGCACGATGACGATGGCCGGTCTGTCGCCCCTCGGCAAGGAGGCCCAGGGGTGGGGGAAGAGGGGGGGGGGGGTCGAGCAACACGCGGCACGGGGGCACCATTGGGGCTATGGGGGACCCGAACCTTGCTCTCGAATGACTAAATGAACGAGCGACGCAAGGGAGCGCGTACGACACGTATATAAACGGAACGACGAAAAATCCCTCGGGTCTTTGGTTTCTATGAGGGGCGGCGCACGTGCTGGACTACTGCGTTTCCGCGGATGTATTTCGAACGTTGAAACCAAAGAGAAATTAGTGTTGGGCGTCTGAAAGACCAAATATTTCAGTTTTAACTGTAGAAGGCGAGACATTGGTCCGGCGCAGGCGATGACTTCATTGTTACGATACTTCGAAAAAAATCAATATTTCTTGGCTTGTTTGTAGTGAAATCGAAACGCCAAGATGCGAGCGAGATAACTGTTCAGGCGGCGCATCGATACAGTAAATACTGTAAAAGTTAAACCGCCTAAGGTGACAGTAGCTGTACTTGGACTCGTCGCAGTCGTCTTTCACTCCTATGCAAATTCGATTTATTCCGAATTTAAGTATTAGAAATCCAATTTGACGATTGCAATCGTATATACAAGAAATTCATGCAGAGAACAAAGTTATACAAGGTTTAAGCCTAAATTATTTTCTATTGTTGCATTTTGTTAAAGAGCAAACAATATAGTGTCCGGATATTGGTATAAACATTACTATGTATGCGGCCCGTTCATCGGACAGTTCGACGAAGTTAGCTTAGACAGCCTTCTACGTAGCTTATCTTCAGTATTGTTTTGCGTAAATATAATTTTTTTATTGATTTAATTAATCAATGGCAAAGAAATTCTTTTAGTTACTACGAACTAGTTCGTACATCAGAATTCCCGAAATCATTGATTGTCCGAAATATTGGGACGTACTGAAAAACGTAGACTAGTACATTTGGACACTCTTGTTATTTTTGTATGCAATGAAATAGTTACTTTTATGGCAAGGGCGTAGAAAGGAAGTTCTTAACAAATTCACGAAAATCAGGCTTTTCCTTTTGGGAAGTGTGCGCAGAACATTGCTTTGTCGCAATACTGCGGGGAAAAAAGACCATTTTGCATTTGTACCCATGCGCAGTATATTTCCCGCACACTATGCTAAAAAGTGCCTTTCTGCGCACACTTCACAGGAACTGAGTACAGGATTTTACGTGCATGCATTACGAAAAAACTATTTATCTTTTTGTAATGAATTGATGTATTTTGGAAACTAGAAACTGTCAACTTGACATTAGTTTCAGCTATTTTCACAAAAAATTCTTTCGTGACCAATTAATAACGGCTGAAGTTTGGGGATGGTCTTACCAGTCCAAGCATTGGTACCTTTACCTTAATCTTGAAGATTCAACATTTTCTTAAAGCAACTCTACCAGATTCGTGTTTGGTGTTCCAGGATGTGAAAAACTTAACGCTAACTTAACACGGTAAACAGGATGATAATTCATGTTCTTTTTCTTCCGTATAAAAATCCTTAAATTTCCTTTCAGTGAATTATTGCGCCCAATCGTACGATCTGTCGTTGATTTCATGATTAAATTTGAAAATCGACGCTACGCACGCGTTTAACGACGAGCTGCGGAGTCCTCGGTTGTTATTGGTGAGGAGAGTGAGACGTGGAGCACCGGGAGAGATCGCAAGGTCGATGGGGTCGGCCACCGCGGCCAAAGTGAAAGAGAAGCGAACTAGAGGCGAGGGAGCCACGGTGAACTGGATCATGAAGTTCGCACACGCGGGGTGAGACAGAGAGCGACCCAAACGAAAATACAGCGACGGCTTTTTATGGGAGAAAGAGTACGAAGTAATACAGCGGTAGTCGTATATACTACATAACGCACGTGCGTGCCCACAATGGAAAGAAACCGCCCCGTACCCGGCAGCAAACTCGGCGCTGGCTGTCAGTGGTTCTCAACCGGAGATTTTCTATTGGGAAAATGTTATCAACGAGACTCGAACTCGCTCTCGACGAAGCAAGTTGAGAATGTCGAAAGGATCGCTTTACCGAGGACTGGCGCAATAGTGGGTGTACGATAGACCTCGAAGAGAAAAACAACCTGCCTTTGCACGCATCCCGTGAGAGAAAATCTAAAAACCTAGATTCACCTTTCATTCTATCCGGATAATTCGAGGCTTCGGGCTCTCGGTGTTCGCGTAATGAGAGAGACCCGAGGATCAGTGTTATTTGCGGGGAACACGCGAGCTCCCATGAATATATATTTCCATCCTATTCCATCGAACCCACACGTGATTCGGCTCTCGTGTATCACCCCCTTGTGAAATTGAATGAGCTCGATGGGACGAGGGGCCTCAAAGGGAGCGTGGCCTAGGTACTCGGAAACGAGTCGAACGAGTTTCACGTCGCGCGAAAGTTTTTCGGGTCGACGAATAGTTCGGGGAAATAACTGTTTTGGCCAATTAGTGTGCGGGATTGAGAATCGCTGCTGGGGTTACATCACAGATGTTCCAAGGTCTGACTGGACCATAAATGATTTTTATTATAAGTTTTTTTTTTAGTGCTGGATTAGAATCTGAAAAATTGAAAATATTGTGACACACGTATTTTCTATAAAAATCTTTTGATTCAGTAAATTTTGCTAAATATTAAGAAAATCAGTATATCTACTGCGATAATCCCGTGACAGTGTGTAATTCCGAGCATAAGTGATCGTATTTTTATTTTTAGATTCGAAATTAAAGAATTAAAAATATTGGGAAACACAATTTTGTGGAAAAATGTTTTGATTCGATAAATTTTGATAAATATTAAGTAAAATCGGTATGTCGTTGGCGATAATACTCTATCAGTGTTCAATACATAGCACAAGTAATCGGACTGTAAAAAAGCCTAACAGGACAAAAAATTATTGATATCGTGGGAGGATAATTTGTACTCTGGTTAAAGTGTATAATACACGTTTAATCTTTCTGTTATCTCCATGAGTCGTATAGTCGTAGTCACGGACGAGAGAAGCGCCATAAAATGGAGAGGCAATTAGTGGTATACTCGTGATTAACCCGTCTATATCGGTAGACACACCAGACTATACACGCGTGCAATTTAGTTGCAGCCTGTTCTTGAACTTCCTCTACGAGCTCGCTGCACTTATCTCGCCGACAATTAACGAATTCCGACTAATCCTAAACGCGACTGTTACGGATAACGAAACGGATGTTACGGTTGTGTTTTCGAACGCCTGTACGATTATTCCCGACACTAATAACTATGGTCCAAATAATGATACACATTTTGAGTGATTCCTAGATCATTTAATGTCATAATTAATGTAATAATTTAATGTAATGACTTAGTGTAATAATTCGAGTACAATGTTCCAGCACGACTGGCATCGCTTAGCAACGATGTCTTAGAACGGCATCGCTTAGCAAACCATACCCATACCCATAATGTTATCATTTAATGTAATCAGTTGATGCAATACTTTAATGCAATAAATTAACATGATAATTTAATTTAATCATTGAAAAGGAAACATCGTGCATTTGGGGTGTGAATAATACTGGACATTCACAAAGAATTCCATGTGACCTTTTGACTTCGGGCAATCGATATTGTCGACCGAATAACTTTCCCTATTGCCCGAGTATTGATTCAAGTTTTCACAAAAGACCGTGTAAATATTCCCATAAGCTTTTATTTGGGCCGTTGAATTATGGAGCGTATGTCGCGTCGTCTGGGTGAAATTTGTCACGCACCCCTGTTATATACTTTAGCCGACGAAGGCGACAGGATGTTATACTTGAGACAGGATACACCGCAGGGTAGGGCTGTTCACGACACATCCCTCGCATCGCCGAGAGAATATTTCCTTACCGGATATCTCTCCTTTAATCCGTGCACAGTTTCATCTCCATTCGCGTATAGAAAAAAAAAAACGTTTACTCATTTTTACTGCAATGAATTCGGATTTGTTTGTTCGAAAAATATTTGCGTTCATTTTTAAGATTATGTTACGTTAGATTTTTAGCTCGTTAAGGGTCTTTTTTACCTAAGGGTTGTCATCATTTATCATAGTGTATCGTTGTGCACCACGGTTTGCGCCAGTGTCAATCCACGGAACGTCCTTCCACGTGGGCGACGATAGCAATACCGGAAGTGAGGGAACGTCACGGATAGATGAGATCATGGAACTCAAAGTAATTAATTCTGCGAGCGTCGAGAGCCAACGAGAGTTAATGTATATTCTCCGTAGAGTTGTGGAGCATACGCTTATTAATGTCAACGTCATACCGCGAAACTCGAATGATTGTATTTCGCCTCGCACAACACTCCGTAATCACTCGCTCCTAGCTCAACCGTTACGAAACGACTAAGGTCATCGAACTTTTCAGTACAACCAATTTATCAAGATGCAAAAAAAATATGAAATAAAAATACCATGAAAATTGCGCGACACGTGGAAATAACGTTATCCGAAAATAAGACGTCTGAAAAGCATATTTACTTTTATAACAAAAACTTCATCAATGAGAAAACAACTTGGCTATTTTTTTAAACTTCAGTTGACCCGTAAATCCTCCGTAATTTTATCCAATTTTTGCAAAGCGCACGGAGATCATTTTACGCAATTCATTTTTTTTTTTCAGAAATGCTTTTTCCGGAAGGATTTTTGTTTTTATTAATAAATGGTAAAAATTGTGTCATCGGCTTAATTGAGACGATTCGCTGAATTTTTGCTCGAACCAGTGAATCATTCGTATAAGCGACGAGTTAATGTCGCGTGCTGGGTCACCCATGAAAATAACGGCCTTATGTATGTACAGTGTATTATATTGCCATTCAAGCGAAATGCAATCCTTTCACTCTCCCCGTTCCACCTGGACGGAGTTCCGCGAAATCGTGAGAATGCTTGCATGCTTGATGTGCAATATACATAATACCGTACATGAATGTTCATACCACCGTGTGTCTCTTCGACCAGACGTGCAGACAGGTTTTTGCGCCCTCGTGCGATAATGGAAAGATCGTTTGTTTAAATGGCGATGACAATGCCTCGTTATTCCAGCACGCCTCGTTGCATTACAAGTATTGTACCGGAGTCTGGGCATTGAGTTCACGGAACGACAATTTTTACGCTGTTGATAGCGAATTGAATTTATAATAAATATAATATTATACTTGTTGTCCAATTTATTTTTAGACGAACCAAACTATTTTGTGATTTAAAGAACTATTTTGCAACATTATTTGTTTTCGATTTACGACTCTGTAAAAATAAAAAATGTTTTTAGCACACGAATGTCCAAAAAGACGAAGCAGAAACGGGAACAATTGACAATTTAAAATTTCAAAGATTAATTTTTTTTTAAATGAAAAAACGGATTTAACTCACGTGCAGAAAATTTAATACAGAGCCCGCAAAGTCTCCCTTAATTTTTTTCCATCTTTTAAATCAATCTTCCATTGTATAATTAATCTTCGAGCAATTTATCGCTTGCGAACTCCGAGTTTTCGTCGTAATTATGAAAAATCAGTTTATTCGTGTAATTTTTTCCCCGACTAGTCGCGAATCGTTTATACACCGCGACCGCCGCTCCGTGGCTCGATTCACCCCGGGTTAATTCCCCGTCGACGCTCGCCCGTCGTGCAATTAATTAACACCGGGGTGGCGAACCGAGGTCTCGCGCACTTCTGTTGCGCTGGTCGCGGTTCTCCGAGAACGACAGTTGAAAACGTGACTACGGTATTTGTTTTTTTTTTTTTTTGCTCGAGCGTTGAAGAAAATGTGCAATCGTCGGGGTTGGGTACACAATGCGACAGACTGGGGTTGCTGCCGGGGGCAGTTTTCCATGTCGCGCGAGGATCGAGCTTGAAACAGGACAAGGAACATTAAAATTTATCGTGCAGGAATGAAAACCAGAAATGCGATAATTACGCGCGCGCAGCTGGCAGTGAGTAAGAACAATGAATGGGGATACGAACAAGAGGTCTGATCTCATCGAGAAATTATGTACTGTGTCGTTTTCGAAGTCCCGGGAGAGAATGCTGCGTGGGAGGTCGATAACATTTTTTTTTCTTTTTTCATTTCTTTGGAATCGTCGCGAATACGAGTATTCATAGCAGCTTCGATTCTATGAATTGGATCGTGAACAGCGCCGAGCGGAAAAGTTGTTTTGTTGTCCGGACGAAATTAGATCTGTCCAGGCGGATCTTTATTCATAGGGAGAACGACCTTTTTGCGTGTGTGTCTAGTTCGGGCAGCTCCGATACAGCAACCGCAGTTTTGCTTTATAGTTTATGTACTACGACGGGGGACAAAATATCGCGCGCACGTATTCATCGCTAAAGCGGTTATTTTTAGAGTTGCTCATGTTGATTCGTCGTGTTTATCGACGGGACAACGAATTTCAGATATTTTTGCTTTCGGCGAAAGTGGCCGAATTTGTCTATAGTCGACTATGTGTATTTATTAAAATTAATATTTAAAAATATTTATCATGGCCTAACAACTAAAAAAATTACGGGAACTCTAAAAATTGTATTTCTCTTATTTTTACAGTTTGTCTCTCGTTGATTCGTGGTTTTTATCGACGGCACTACGAATTCGAAATATTTTTGCTTTTGGCGAAGGTGGCAGAGTTCGTTTATGTGTATGTAGCAAATAATTACTATTAAAAAATATAATAAAAAAAATATGTCCATAAAAGTTTAAAAAATTACGAGAACCCTAAAAATTTTATTTCTCGGCAGTAACTACGTAAATTTTTATCATTTTTTTTACCCACATCGTAAATTGTTATCATGATGCCCACCATTTTTATTCTCCGCTTTTTAGTGCATGAGATGTAACTACTTTGTTTTTTTTTAAATTACGTATCATTAATTCATTGATAGTCGACCACTCACCAACATGTTCATCGGAAAAGAAATATTTATTACCGCAGAGGAAACAAAAAAAGAAAGAAAAAAAATAATTAGTTACCAAGAACCACCAAAAAGCTCTTCGGGCGTCGAGTTCCCATCTCATGTCTGAGGCATCACTCGCCTGAGCGAGGGGGAGGGGGGGGGGGAGCAAACGTGGGTATGAGGAGACAAGAAAAATATACGAAGCTGGATGAAACACATGCGTTGATATCATAAATCAGTACCCGAGCATCACGTACGAATATATTCCGCGCTCTCTCAGAAAAGGAAAAAGGACAACATAAATTTCAAGGCGAAATGCGCATTGGGTGCGAATATTTCGCCTAAACGGCAGACACGATGTCTTCTAATTCCCAAATTAATTTTCGAGGGGAAGCAGCTAAAGGGAAGCGAAAGACAAGAGTAATAAATTCCTCATACGATTTAAGACTTTGAAATACGAAAAAAAAAAAAAATGAAACATTGATAAAAGCTCGGTTGCTTCGATATCCACGAGGAAATCGTTCTCACGAGTCCCTATCGCAATCGCGTTTCTCGTTGGTCCGCGGTCCTCAACACCGGAAGTCTTCCGTATCTGCCGTTTCCGTAGTGGGTTTTCGTCCACCACAATATTTTTCTTTTTCCTCTCGACCAACTTCCATTTCCATTCTCCAATATCTTTCTTATTTTTTTTATCCCACCTCAAAGATACATTATTTCGCAAACGACCTAGAAAAACTTAAATTTCACCCGCGAAGAGTGACAAAATAATTGAATTGACGTCTTTCAGCTAATAAACGCCGCGTGTAAATTTGCTCTTCGTCGCGAGTAAATAAAACTGGACGCTTGCGTGCGAGTTGGGTGTGTAAAATTGGCGATACTTGTCAACGGACTCTCGACTCGACAGCATGTTACGTGGGCTGATCGATTTGCCTTTTAAATTATTTATCTGACAATTAGGCCATCGAGGATAAAAGAGTCGGAGCGCTGCGCGTTAACATCGAGATTTGGCGTGCATTTTATGTACGCCAGCATGTTAGCTGAACGTAATCAAGGGGGGTCGAGGAAGGGGTCTAAAGGGGGCCTGGGGGGCAGACTGGAGTACCCTGGACAGTGGACATCCGGGTGTGCCTACACGGAGATTTCCTGCCCACGTGAAGCCTTTCGAGCGCCGGAACGAGAACCGCGAAAAGTCCTCTGTTCGTTGTACGACGCTCACGTAATATATAGGTCGGGTAAACATATCGATCGGTTGAAACCGATCCGGACAAGGCACGTCGGATCATCGGTGTTCGAACGCTCGAGCGACCTGTGCCATTGTACTGTATAATCTATTGATGGTTTTTTTTTCGTTTTTTCTTAAACGAGGGGGGAGAACAGGTGCGAGAAAACAGACGAGAATAAAGGCGATTTTTGTTTCTTTGCTCGTTGCTTTTTTAAAAATAAAATGGCTGAGAAGGCCGTAGGCGCAAACGTTGGCTCGTTGAATATCCATGTACTCGTCTATTGTGGCGCGTCTATACCTCGGGCGTTGCGAGAGTTTGCCGTTTTAAAGTAGGGGGTGTAAAAAAAAAAGGTAAAGTGTAAAGCGGCGAAATTGACGAGCGTCTCGAGTGGTGCGTCTGGCGGACTTCAAGAGAGCTTGGTGGGTTCGACGAGCATTGCCGGCGTATCTATTCACGCAAGGCTCGAGCTTGTGGCTTGTACCGAGAGTATGCGCAGAGACGCGTTTATCTGCTCGTTAATTTTATCCGGGAATTTAAGTTCTAATCGGAAAGTGAATTTTAGGTGGTTTTAATGAAGTCGTTAAAGCAGAGTTTAATTTTTTTTTTCGTGTGATATTATTAATGTGAATATAAAAATGATAAATTAATCGATGGTTGAAGCTTCTTTTAAACAGATTCCTGTAATGTTCTGATGATGGTAAGTGTCGTCTCTTCCGAACTTCACGATTTTCCTGACGCGCGGTGCTGCTGCCTTTCAGATTCGAGATAACTTGCCGGCTTTCTCTCGGGTGACGCGAAGGCAGAGACTCTGCCGACTGCTAGCTACGACCAACGCGATTCCGATGTCGATAAGGAAGATCCCCGCGCGGCTCACCGATTAAATTCAAATAGTCTTCGAGACTTAGCATTTTATTCTACAATCCTCTAACATTATCTTTAAATTGAATTTATTATGAATTTGTAAATTTATTATTTATAATTACATTAACGATTATTTAATTATTAATTATTATTAATTAATCGTCATTGATTATTTAACAAGTTGAACGCCATGTCACCCATATCTGGGTGACGGCTATCTGGTAAATTTAAACTCCTCGTTACTTTTTTTTAGATTGAAAATATTGAAATAAGGCTTGTCTGTTAAAGGCTCAAATTTCAAAGAATGTACATTGTAAAGAAAATTCGTATGAAATTTAATGTACTCGTACTGGAAGTTTTTGTGTACAAGCTGCTATATTAAATTTCGTGTATAATTGTGATTAAAAAATTAACGTACACTACAGTAAAAACTTCAGCGATACTTTACTTTCAATAACTTATTTTAATATCACCGTAAAAGTCCATTAATTTTTAGTCACGAATGTACTCAATTTAATATACGACTTTTCGCATAAAAACTACCAGCCCAGTGCATTACATTTACAATTTTTTTAACAGTGTATTCAAATGAACTATAACGACCTTGTTTTTGTGAACGAGTTTGTGTGAAAGGAAGGTGCATCCTCCGAAGCGAAACATAGTCTGCATGCCCGCGCCCGATTGCTCCAGTCCAAGCAGTCCGATGTACCTTCTCTTGACATTCTCAGCGGCGTTTACCGTTGATTCGTCAATGCCATTATAAAATTATGCGAACGATGCATAGCCGGCCTTTCATTACACCCGTCGTATCACCGTTCTCTCGAGACGTCAATCAGAATATATTACACGCCCGGCGAACGGAAGTCGAACGGTTCGATCGCGGATGCAACCGATCCCGTTCTCTCGAGTGCCCGATGATGGACAATTTTTCCCCATCGGAATGGGCTTGACCCGCGGGGTATTGCAGGGGCTGCTCGAGAGCCATCTCGAGGAATGCCGGTCTAGAGGCTCGCACAGAAGCGATCGAGGAATTCAATCCAGTCCGATTGAATCGACCGCTCGGATTGCCGATGGCACGAGAGCCACTTTCGCTTGGAATCAAGTAAAACCAAGTCGGAAGTGGACGTCGAGCTGTGTCGACTTTCCGGAGAGAAACCGATTTCTCGGCGATTCCGTTCGGTCGTTCGGATTTCCACCAATGTGCTATTGGGATTAATTGACCAAAAAGAAAAACCTGCGCCACAGATACATCTACTGATTGGAACGAACTGGAGGAACTCGAGCCGTTCCAACGAGAGTAGAGTAATTAAAAGGAGAGCTACTTGACGACCGGTTCGAACGACAGTGGATGAGGCTGCCCGCGGATGTTGCTCCCAAAGGGTGCATTACATCGCCGTTTCTTATAGTGACAACTTTCAGAGATTTATGACGCATCCCGTCAACGCCACCTCGTTATCTCGATTATAGGCTTCTTTACGAGGATGCCGCTGCATATTATCATTACGGGCTCGTCGGCGATAAACGTCCTGCGTGCGCCGCGTGAATTATTATCTCGTCTCTGGCTTCCACGAAACGTCCGAGAGATACTTTTTTTTTTGCCGAAGAGCGCTCAAGGAGCTTCGGTTGGTTGTCCGATGTGCAGATAAAAATCGCTGTCTAAGGCAGTTTTTGAATTTCGAAAAGTGAACAAAAGCTTCGACGTTTTTTCAGTGGAAAGGGATTCTATGTTTGCTCGATCTTTATTCGAATTGGATTCATTTGTTATTCGGTAGTAGTTGTAGTAGTGACTTTATTGACAGTGAATAACATGGAAGTTTTTTTTTCTCATACGTAACAGACTTAAATTACGTGTATGCTGCCAATTGGCCATAGACCAAAGTCCTTCAGCCACGGTTTTTCATCTTTTCACAATAACATTTTTTTAATATTATTTTAAGTATTTGTACTTAAAATTTAAAAAAAGCCAGTTTATTTCTTCGCTGTTCATTCTCTCGAGTTTTCTGGTAAGTTGTACGTGTTGGGTGCTTCAATGTATGTATTGTGTTTGGTATTCGTTTAAAACTATTAATAATTTTTTATACATGCTGAAAATAGTACAAGAACGTAAGTCGAAAAAAAATAAAATTAGTTTCACAATAAAATCATCATTTTTTTTATTCATAGTTTCATCATGATTGGTGAAGAAATTGTGATTTTGGGGAAAAAATTAATATCCAAAAACAACCGACTCGAAGTGTAAGTTATAATTTAATTTTTTAATTTGTGTTTTTTGCGAACGCTGGCCCGATCTTAGTAATTGAATCGAATTATTGTTGTCCCTGGCGAATAGCCATATCGCACGAGAGTCGACCTTGAACCCTCGTCGTCGAGTTTCATCGATTTCCTCGACATGGAATTACGAACACGAGATGCATCCGACCTGGATTACCTTTCGGATTCGAGGCACGTGCTGGCGCCGAGTGCGTACCCGTGTGTGTCTGCGAGTTTCCAGAGTTTCGTACACCGAATATAGGTATATAGTGCACAGTGTTACAGGGGAAGCGATTCAACGAAAGGAAGACGCTCTATTTGGAGTTTCTCTCGTTTGCATGCCAATGCCCGATCCGGCATTTGCACACGAACGAGCAGGGTACATAAATAAGTCTGCTAGCCGTCTCGTATTCTCCGATTCCCCCCCCCCCTCTCCTAGGCCGGTGCAATTGGAAATCCTTCCGTCCGGCACGAGGCATTCGTAGTAGCCTCGACGGTCCGGTACGACCGAGAAACAAGGTCGAGACATCTGTCTCTCGCGTGTCCCGACCTCGAAGTAGGACGGAAAAAGTCCGAAATACGTGGAAATTATACATTTTGTATTTCTTCGTTTAAATTCACCGTGCATGGGTCGTATGTAAACTAATTTCGAGGATTTTAATTTAGAAATGGACATTTAAAAGCAGTAAAATAATATAGGAATATTTTAAAAAATTAAGAAAAAAAATACAATGTCGACTGAAAAATATTACTGATGTTTACTGTAAAAAAAAAAAAATGTCGGGTCTTACGGTGAAATTTTAATGACTCAACAGTTAGTATTCTAGAGACTAGAACAGCTACAATTACTTTTTAAAAAATCCTGCTTCTGATTGGCTATAATCAAGCCAATCACTATTTTTACTATATTTTTTTAAATCATAACATTATAAAAAATATTAGCCAGTCGGAAGCCAAATTTTTCAAAAAGTGCTTAGAACGATCAATAGTTTTTACCCACACGGGGTGACTTTTTTGGTTACCAATTGGTATAAAAATGTCACCGTTCCTTTTTGACTACTAGTTCTAACCTACTTTTGTAATGTCTTTGACTTGAGGTCACGCGGCCCAAATAATACAAACCGTTACAAAGGACGAACTTTCTGAATTGTCAGTGTAATCACAGTTCGTAGAAATCAAGAGATCAGCAGAAGTTCGTCCTCCCCACTGCGGCCCAGCTCTGGCTCAACGGTACAACCAAGTTAGAGCAAACCCCGCAACAATCCCCCGCAGATTGTTCAAACTTGGTTATAAGCCCCGTTTAACGAGATAAACTCTCGACGGTGGTCTAAATTCGCGACTGAAACTCTCGCGAGGTTTAACCGCGTTGAACCGTTGGCAAAACCGGTCCCCGGGACTTAGCATTTTAATGCACCTTGCATAAACACCGTTCGCGCTCCACTCGCGTTGCTTCACTCGAATTATACCGCTGCGTACGAATTCATCCTTGCGCTAATGAATCGTGCATTTTTAATAACGAAAATAAAAATTAAAAAATAAAAATTACACGCCAAAATTATTAATTATTACTACCGGAAAATAAAATCCAAAGAAAGAAAGATTTCAGCGCAAAAGTAGCTTAATCGTTAGTTTGCGGGGCCGAGACTGGATAATGGATAATAAAATTTACGATTCTGCTCCTTATAGAAAATTTTACGAACGGGAAACTTTTTCGAAGCTGCGCACACGGCGCGCTCTTTAGCGGGTAACTTATATCCGATTTATCCTCTCGGTACATTGTGAAACTGGGGAGACCAGCGCGGGGCCACGGCGCGAGTATGACCATCGTCGATAAGGGTATAACGGACCGCGTCAAAGCGTAAACCCGTAAACCTACTTCACCGCGCGCGGTTTAAGTTTGAAGAAGCCGGTCTTTATTTTCCCGGTCTCTCTCGCATCAATGTGCACACGCCGGTAGTCGCACGACACTCGCCGGCTAATCTACGTGTCGCGCAAGTTACTACGAGCTGCCCAGGCGAAACACTTGGGATATCGTAGCAAACTACAGCTGACCGTAACCCAGAAACGGCAGGATACCGGACGAGTCTACCTGTTATACATTTTATATTCAGCAGCAAGTCGGTCAGAAATTCTACATAGAGAAACCTTTTTTTTAGTTCAAATAGAGTTCAAATTTTGTAGGGAATAGAAAAAAATACACATAAATGAAAATATTTATAGATAAAAAATATATATAAATAAAAAATATAACTTCACGAAATGCGGAGTGTCGACAGATATTATTATAGTTTTGTTCGTCCCGTGAAGGTGCATGAAACAACGTTGCCGTTTTCCGTCACGCAGACGAGTCGAGCGGACCAGATCGGACACCAATACGCGAGCATTAGCCAATCACGGCTGTGTGTGGATACGGCACGGCTCGTCTGTGTTTCGTACGTAGTTTTATGTGCGAGCAGTTTGATCCGAGGTGTTATCTGAAGCTGAAGCTTCCAACTTCAGATAAACCCCCTTTCAGCCTTGGGTATATTTTATTTTTATTTTTGATTCCATTTTTTAAATATTTGTATTTGTGTATATAATTTTTTTTTATATTTCTATATTTTTTATTTATTTTTTATGTTATTGCGGAGTGGCAGAAGCTCGATCTCCAACGATTCAACTAAAATTATTGGATCATGAAGACGAGTGTGGTACGAGAAAAAAGAGAGAATTGTGCCAATAGTTATCAGCTGGAAAATAAAAAGAATACATAGCTGTTCATCCCGGATCGCAGGTCCTAGATTGAAGACATTATACACGTGTTGCAGGCTTCGAGTCAATTGAATACGACGCTGTACTCACTGAACTGTGAATCTGCCCATGTTTATCGAGGCTGTCGTATCCTCTCATTTTATGGGTATATTGAATTATTTTGCTCGCGGAGTTATCAGACCGTTTGAATTCCCGAGGTATCGAGAGACTGCGAATATTTATGGATGTCAATGACGGTGATGGTGGATTTGATGGTGACACGTCGAAACGCCTAGAAAAAATTCATTTAACGAGCAAATAAATATTTATTTCAAATAAATATTTATTTGACTTAAATATTTATTTTAATTAAACATTTATTTATTTGTGGATGGTCAAGCGCATAGTTTTTCTGGATGAACAATATGCAGAAATAAAACACGAAAATATAAGATGAAAATGTAATAATTTTTTTTACAGCTCGTGTGTTGAATGCGATTACGTTGCATGGATGCTGTATGTTATTTCGGCGTGTGTTGGAAGTACCGTAGGTGTTCTGGTACGACAGGATGCGAAACTCCCATCGTCGATACGAATGTTGCGCGATCATCTGGGAGGCATTAGCAATGAGTATTGTAAAAGTGTAATTTTTTATTTTTCGTCAATTTATAAGGCATTTGCAAAGCGAGAGGAGCGAATACGATGAAATGAAGAACCTCTTCAGGGTCCCGTCGATGTTGATGCATTAACATAGAGAAGAAGCCCGGTCACGCTCGGTACGTGTAGGTCGCATCGAACCCGATAGAAGTAGTTGCCATTTTCGCGTGAGCTCATCAACGCCTACTGCATACAAGTGAGATGCGAGAATAGATAAACGGGGGAGTTGAAAGAATAAAAAAAAATGATATGCTAAGTGGTTACTAATCGTTGAGAATTGCAAAAGAAAATGCGTGTGCGTGAAGATAAACGATCGTTGCAAATCGGAGAAAATAATTACCTATAATTTACTCGTAAACTGATACATCAATGAATTTATTGAATACGATGATCACCACCGCTCTGACAGGTCAACAAAAATGCATCCGTCAACCGGAATTTTTTGCTGCTAACCTTCCGTATATTTTTTATTACCGTTTCAGATATGTACTACTGGTTTCTGTACTTAGGCTCAATAATAATAATTTTTTTCATAAAATTTTTTAATAATTACAGGCATGGTATTTAAAAAGTTTCAGTCTGGTGTAATCAGCTAAGAGGTCGAGATAGGTAAAAAAAAATCATAAAATTTAAACATGGGTAGTCTTTTCCATATATATTATTTTTAAAAATCAAAGCATTTTTAATTTCTCAGTACAGGAATCGATCGTTTCAATATTGATTTTTCATAATTTTTATCTGACCGGATCGAGTCAAGTGCAAGTGTATTGAGTTCGGATGCAAAATGAAGTAGCGAACGAGACGATACATACACTAATAGTTAATGTCCTTATGCTCAAAAATAATAATTTTTTTTTTTGTCAAAAAATATTCATAATTAGCAGACACAGCATTTTGAAAGTTTCAGGCTGGTGTAACCAATTTGAGGAGTCGGGATAGGTAAATAAATCACAATATTCAATCATGGGTTCCTTTCCATATTGTAAAAAAAAAAAACGATCAGAGCAGTTTCGATTTCTCAGTACCGGAAGTGATCGATCCAATATCGATTTTTCGGAATTTTTATCTGACCCGACCCAGTGAAGTGCGAGTGAATCGAGTTCGGATGTAGAATGAAGTGGCGAACGAGGCGATACGCTTTAGCAGGTGCCCGACGATTACGGCAAAGCGCCGCGTGACCAACTGGAATTCCGCGAGCCATAAAGAAGAAAAAGGAAGAAAAAAAAAGAACGAGGATATTGGCGGAGAAAGTGAACTGCGGGCGACCCGTTAGACGGCCGTGAGTTCGGAACATAGCCAGAGGACAAAACGGTGTGTACCGTGTATGGAAGACAAGGGCTAACGACCCGGACGATTCGATAAATTAACATCGGGAGCAAATTGCGCCGATCTCGTTTGATCTCGGGTTGCGCAACGAGCGATTCGGTGTTTCGTGTGATACGAGGCGAGGCTTTCACTGGCCGAGGGACAAACCGGTCGTAGAGCACGTGTGCGTCTTCGAGCTCTCGGGGCTCCTCAACGTTTTGACGAGCGTATTTATTTATTTTTAATATAATAATAATAATAATCATTATTATCAATAGGTCGATAAATACATATTTACGGACTACATGCGTCCATCGAGACTCGCACTACGTCATAATTTATCTCAAATTGCCTACAGGCTACCTGTCTTTTAGAGTTATTAATTACATATATATAATCACTCGAGACCGATCGAACCAGTCTTTTCCTCGTTCAACGGTCAGCCGAAAACGTTGTAATTTTCAATCTCGACATGAAAACCGGTCGAGCCCGGTGCTTTCTTCGAGAGTTGTGTTTCTATCAGAGTTCAGATTTTTTAAAAATAAATTTTAACGTTAAATTTCACAGTCATCGATAATTCGATTATGATCGTTCCGGCACAGAGAATACCGGGGCAAAACGGAACAGCAAAGAAATAAAGGTCGTTCGGTCGAGTTCGGAGCTATAAATTGACCACTTAGGCGAGAGTGGGGCAAAATGGTCTCCTGTCCTTCATCTAAGATGATACTTCTGTATGTTCGACCAAAAATGACCGAAAACGGTCCGTTTTGCCCCACTATCAGCTATAATGTCGTTTTTCTTTTCGAATGAGTGCCGGCACGGTGCGGTATTATCATCGTTCGAAAAAGAACTTCGGACTTGCCAGTTCGTACGAGTAAAAAATCACGCTGCATTGTATCCGCCAGGCGATATGTGCCGCGGAACCTTCGAGCTTCACCGCCTAAGAATATGGTGTATACACGCTGCAGCGGTGCAATATTGTGTACACTCGAGCGGGCTCCTTATTACAGCGAGCGTTGCGTAAATTCAAACATTCCGCGGTCACGGAAGTCCCTTTATTCCTCGCCGACGCGTAACGAGTTTCCGCGTAATATCCACGCAGTCTCGAACTCGGGTAAGTCTACGCATGATACTCTCCCTCGCGTTACAAGAGAGCTCTGTTCGCGATACACAATGACGATGTGGCAGTAAAATTTTACGACAAGCGCTTAAAATTTTCTTCAATTATTATTATTATTATTATTGTTATTATTATTATTGACTTGGAATCAGTAAACGAATTAAAGGACAGGCTGGACCTGTATATGTTTACACGAAATGTTCACACAACATTTATACTAATTTAAAAGAATTTATAGAAATTTACAAGAAGTTACAACAACAGAAAAATGTATTCAGTTAACAAGATGCAGATTTTATAAGTATTGCATTTCCTTTCTGTAGAGTTTAATAATAATAATAATAATAATAATAATAATAAATTTGTGCTTAACAAAGGAAGGTTTACGTAGCAATCGACATCAGATAATCTCACGAAACGGCGCGAATAATATCGTTCGAAATTCTCGAGAAGTTGGGAAAAGAAAACGACTACAACAACGAAGTGCCAGAGACCCGCTCGCTGCCGACCCGTTCGCGCGGCCTCGAGCGAAAGAGATAAAAGCGAAAGTATACCTGCCGTAGTACATATGGCTGGGCACTCCGAGCTCCCGAGATCACTGACTCCCTGGGCCAGCTTTTTTTTACATTCGATATTCCTCATGAGTCAATCGCTATATACGATTTTACGCCACTAGCTCGTTTTCATTAAGAAAACCTGATCAAATCCACTTTCCTATCCGGAGCAACGCTCGATACCGATTAAATAGTTTTCTCACGACTGCCGCTGTACATACATAGTAAAAAAAAGTTTGTACTTTTTACAACAACTTATTGCCCACAGCCGTCCACAATTTTTTATTTGTTAATTTTCTAGTTTTACAAACAAAAGTACAAACTAAAATTGTCAATGACACGGAAAATAAAAGGACAGGTTCGTATATTCAAATAAGTGACAAACGAGTCTGTCACTTACTTAACAAAATTTATTTTACGAAATTCCGCGTTCCGATTTTACGAAATTATTTTTTACTCTGTACGGAAAATCCAGTTTTCGTCCCTACGCGTATATTTTATATTTTATATTTCATTCAAAAAAAATTGTTTACCCAAATTAATAATGTTCCGAATTTTTGGACATATTTTTTTCGCTCATACACGAAGGTCCTCGCTCGGGGAACATAAGAGTGCAATTTCCATCTTGGATGGTAAAACAGAAAGAAAAATTACCAATATCCGGTTAGTAATGAACGTGAAAAAAAAAAAAATACATATATTTGGTCGCAATATTTAGCTGGTCTCTGAATGCCAAAAGAAACGTGAATGGATCGCGAAGTGGGTCGTTTCGAAAGGATCAAATCGCAGGGATAGTAGAGTCATGCGCAGACTCGATAACTTTTCGCACACGACCTACGACGTTGGTTACTGCACGGATATTTAACGCGGGAGCGTAGCGTCGCGATTCTATCGTCGGGAGGCGATATTCGGTTGACATTTCATTTCGCAAGCTCGCCGAGATCGTGCATAATGCCACGCGAGTATATTTGCCCCGGAGGGAAACGAAGATCTCCAACGTGCCGCGCGCCGCGCGGTTTCTTCACTTCGATGTCTTTCGGCCCTCGTGCGCAATGTATTTTCTCCGTTCAATGTCTCTTTAGGTCCCTGTGTGCGCAATATATTTTCTCTGTTCAATGTCTCTTCGGATCCCTGTGTGCGCAACGTGACCTGTGCACATGTGCATGGAACGTCTTCACCGAGCGGGCCACTTGACGCGCCGGAGGATGGGACGTCGATGCTGCGCTCTATGGAACGGAGACTAACTCCGGCCGTAAAGACGAGGAACGAGAGTATAAGGAATACGTTGCATACTACACGGCTATCTTGATTCGTCCCTCCTCCCCCCTCTCCCCCACAAGAGTTATTGATTTGAAAATAGAGGATGAATACATTTTAGAGGACTCAACGAATTTTGGAGGATGCGTCCCTCTACACAGTAAAAAAGATTTGTAGATTTTAACCAACCTTTTTTGTTCACAAAGGTCCACAATTATTTTATTGTTGATTTTAGAAAAAAAATCGTAAATTTGACAAGATTTTTCAGTTAAATTAACAAGAAAAGAATTGTGGACATTTGTGAACAAGAAACGTTTGTACCGTTTTTTACTGTTTATCCCTTTCGCTTATCGTGGGACAGAAAAAAAACTGAACTTAAAAAGTTGAAAATTCAAGTTAAAATTGAAAATTAAAAAAATTATTATCAGTTATAATTTTTTGAATGTTAAATTTTTACTTGAGTTTTCAACTTTTTAGGTTCAATTTATTTTGTGTCTCGCCAGAAGTGAAAGAGGGGCGGATCTTCCCAAAATTCGTTGAATCGCTTAAAATTGCGGATACGGATGCTCAGGCATGCGCACAGTGGTGAAAATTCCCGATACAGAATTTTTGATTGTTTATGACTTTTTAAGAAACCTACACGGAGAAAAAAAATTGTTGGTACAACAAGAATTTTGTTACCACAACTGATTTACCTGGTTAATATAGGGAAAACAAAATATTTTGATGTGACAACAAAAATTTTGCTGTAGCAACGAAATATTTTTGCTACCACAACAATAAATTATTAACGATCTACATTTTGTTAGAGAAACAGAACTATTTTTCTCTGTGTAATTCGATTTTCGGTCGCGGAATTTTGTGTCAGGGAGAGCGGGGCAAAACAGACAACTTGTGCAAATTTTTGGCGGGAAAAAATTAAAAAATATGAAACAAAGTCTCACCTTACATGGAGGATGCGGGACCATTTTGCCCCACTCTCTTATCGAAGTAGCGGAATAAGATGCAAATTCGTTACCAACATTTTTTTGCGAGGTGCAGAGCAGGATGTTATGGATATAATGAAAGATGATTGCGAATGGACTTTATTTCCTCAACACTCGGTACGGTGCAGGACGTATCGATTTCACGTAATCCTTTCGCTTTTCTCCCGCGCGGCTCATCCGCGAGCCGTTGTCGGCGATTGGCATCGAGTGCATAGATTCGATAGAAAATGTGGTGAAAGTTTAAGAGCCGCAAAGGAGAAAAAAAAATTGAGGAAGAGTCACGTCTGAATTTTAATGTGAAACATGTAACAGTCGATGATACTGGCACTGAAATTGGATGCTGAAGTTCCGACGTAAATCGAACTGGAGAGGAAACGTATACTACCGACGATGTACGAGGCATTCCGCGTCAAGCGAGCCGTCCGAGTAGGAATCGAGGGTCTTTTAAGATTTTTTTTTTCAGACTCTGTCGATCATTCTCAAATTTTTCCTGAATACGTGTTCGTCTATGCACTGTTAAATGCGATTCCAAATTTTATAAACATTTTTGGCCAGAAAAGTGATTTTAAAAATAACGTTAACTTTGCGAAGGAATCGTTACTGCTTTAACAAAAAAAATTACAGTTTAAAATTTCACAAAATAATTCTCTTGTTCTGTCAAAAACGTGCATAAATAATGGGACCCTGGATTACTGTTATGAATCTTTTTTAATTTCAGACCCCGTCTGAAATATAAGTAAAATAAAATATAAAATCGAAAATTGAAAATAAATGTCGGTTATTCTCAACTATTTACTAAATATCTGTTGGTCCATGCACTGTTAAATACAATTGGAAATTTTATAAACATTTGCCTCCAGAAAAATAATTTGAAAAATAATGCCAGCTTTGCAGAGAAGTCGATACAGGTTTAACAAAAAAAATACGGTTTAAAGTTTCACAAAATGATTTTTATTACCTTGTGCACAAAATGTGCAAAAACAATGGGATGTCGAATTATTGGTGTGAAACTTGAAATGAAATGCCTCGCGTGTACGAGCTCTTCTTCCTTCCATCTCGAAGCTATTTCGACATCGCGTGGGGGCGAATCTCCATGCGAGTGTGCTTCACTCTCGGCTGGCGCGTCTAATCTAACAACTGCTCGAGGCATTTACGGCGCGCGCGTACATGTACTCGTCCTACTAAACGATTTCGCGCCTCGAGGACGCGATGGATTGCACGGCATCCTTTCGCTTTCCTTCGATACTCGTTCCGAGCCAATCTCGGAAATGGATCGGATTTGCCGAACGCTTTCTCGATCAGTTAAATTTAAAACATCGTCATCCGAAATTTCGCGAACTACCGAGAGAACCAACTGCAAGTTTAATAAAATTTTATCGAACTTTTCTCCGATATAAAATTTTAAAAATACCTTCCATCACCATTAATACGCATCGCCGTACTTTACTGCTACGAATTTCACGACTTCGACAGTATAGGAATGAATTTATTAGCAGATCCTGAGGATCGCCCCGGCCAAACCGGATCCATTCGCGAGCCCCATCGTAATTTCTCAACCCGACGATCATACATTTCGGCTTCTTCAAAAGAAAAGTCCTCCGATCTCCCCACCTCGAAATAAACTTCGAATTTGTATTATTTATTTTAATAACTTAATTTTTAGTTTCTGCCACTTTGGCCAAAAAATAAATAAGTACTATTTTTTTTTTTGGGTTCTCTATGGGTGTAACCCTTTAAATAAAGTAAATCGAGTCTCGCTGCCGCGTGAACGAGGTACGGGGACCGGATAATTGGCAGCACGAGCTCATACCGTGAATATAATAAACATGTGGGAAGTATATAAAGTATAACGATAATAATAGTTTCTTGAGATTCGGATCGAGCTCTAGCTCGCGAGGGTTGCCGTGAGTATAATTTCAGGTATAAGGTTGGTCATTTATAAGCGACTCTCGAAGCCCCCTCGAGAGCAAACATTTTGCTCCCTTCTCGAGATAGCTCAGCGTTGCACTTATATTCGAACTGGCAGAAAAAAAAAGATCATACCTGAATACGGGCGCGCTCGGTCCGTACGGCAACTACGCTTCTATATATCTGTAACGAGGCGTGAGTGTCGAGAGTTTGAAAAAGTAAAAAATAAAAAAAAATAATAATAATGCGATACACATATGTGTGTACGGTAATGCGCAGCGAGGAGTTTGCCACTCGCGAGAGCTGCGCATGCGCGCTTTGGGCGCGAACGTACATTACAATATTCGTTGCCTTCGTGAGATTTACGAGGTTCGAAGCTGCCAGGATGTTGCCCTCTTGCCGGGGAGAAAGAGCCGCGTCGGGGTTTAACTGGTATTATTCAACTACTATTATCGGGGGTTTCTCGTTGAGCCTCGATTCCTGCTCGATTTGCATTATTAAAAAAAATCATTGAAATTGTCATTGAGCGTGTGTATATAGTATCGTAATAAATATCTAAACAAAGTGTCTGTTGAACACGTAATAAGGGGACATTTATAGGCCATACTTTTACGGTCTTCACGGCTCATTTGACTAGCCACTGTCGGTGGCACTGCCGGTATACACTATATCATAAGCATTACCGCGAGACCGTTGGAGAATGTCATTGTCTTACGGGAACAACGCTCGAGAATTTTCCCTTTCTCTACGGTATTTATCTACTCTTTTTTTTTTTTTTTTATATGTGTTCCACCTGTACGGGGTCCTTCCTCTTTTACACACCCCACCTCCCCCCCGGATTGCGTCCGCAGCCGACTTACCCCCTTACTGTGTCGCATCCGCGCAAGGGCACAGCGAAACTGCGGAAAACCTGGCCATACAGAGACGACTCTTTTCCCAGAGATTGGCGTTCCTACAGGGTTATCACCAATCTCCGAGAAAATTGCCTCCCACTCCACGGCTAGGCGGTCACCCATCCAAGTACTGACCGCGAGCGGTACTGCTCGACTTTGGGGATCGCCAGAGCCACACACCAACCGCGCACCTATCGCTGTAGCCGGCATTCATCTACTTATAACATCAATAATAATTGATTGATTTTATCCAGGGTGTAATAACCGTGCGGGAACGAAATTGGAACAGTGCAAGTGCGGAACGACAAAAGGCACTCATAGTACTCGAGAATGCTCCCTTTTTCTACTATTTTCTATTTATCTAGTTACAATACCAATAATAATTCATTTATTTTATCCAGGGTGGAACAACCGTGTAGATACAAAAAGGCGCTAAAATTTATTGACTAAAAAAAAACAAAACACAAATATTTTATTTTACATAAAAAAGTAACAAAATGTCCAAAACATATCAAGCTTCCAAAAATGTGAAAAAATAGGTAATCTTAAATGACCCATATAAAAAACCGCACTTCCGTGAGAGATAATTTGATAAATTGAGTGCTCTGAAGCAATCCGATTCAAACGCTCCTACAACTTAGTCTAGTCACGGAGTTCATAAATTGTGATGCGTGTGTTTATTATCGTCGGGAAGTTACTGTATTTTACTATATTTAAGGAGCCAATTGAGGTGGATTTACAGCTCCGTAAGAGGGCAACGATGGGGCTGAGTATCGAGGCAGATCTGCGCGCGCAGACCCTTTTCGTACCGAGTCCGAGTTAACTGTTCCGTTGATCGTTGCAAAATTTACAACCCGAGGAACGCAAATACCATACAATCGCCGTCTCTGCGTGTATAGCGCATAGATGTGTATCGACGATGGGAAAAAGACGTAACTTTAAATCTCATCCATCCTCGACGAGTCGGAAATGACGCGGGCAAGTGTACAGCAGCGAGAAAGGGTATCTTCGATATTCCTTCTGTAACTCCGCCGCACTGCCGTGCGGCTTCGAGGGTTTCGAGCAACGATTACCCCGTAATAACACGCCGGCCGGGAGATCTCAAGAACTCGAGGGCGTAGAGAAATAAGGCGAAGGAACAACGAAAGCGCAGGGGGGAAAAATAAAGCATGCCCGGACGGACGAATGACGAGAAAGAAGGAAGCGCGAGGCACAGAGCAGCGAAATCCTTCTGTTGCTTTGTTCCGTTCGGTTTTACTTTTATTTTTCAATTTTTTTTTTTTTTTTTAATCTTCCGTACATCGGTAATTGGTAAATTCGCGCTGAAGTTTAGAGCCTCTAATTATGGAATATAACGGGGCCCGGCCGGTCGGGCTCCCACGGATTCCCTTCCTGAGTTGACAGGGAGCAAATAATGATTTTTTTCCTCTTCGCTTTTTGCTTTCAGTGCCCTGAAATTATCTAGACCTGCAGTTAATTCTTTGATTCATTTTTTTCATTGCAAAGGCACCACGGCGTACAAATCTACGTTGCTTTATCTTGGATCGACGAGGATAAAAAAATTGTGCTCGATGGTCGAGCAACTTTTTAGTACTTTCAGTTGTCCCTTTACTTAAGGCGTTGCGAATCCGACTCAGTTCAGTCGTAAACCGAAAAAAAAGTTGAGTACAGTTTTTGTAACCGAGCGAGCCAGAGGTCGGTAAGGCTCTGAAGATTTCACATAGCCTTAAATACTTTTTGGTTAAAAAAATGTTTTTATTAATTACTTTTGGGTTTTTTTTATAAATGTTTTTATTCATTAATTGTAGGTTTTTAAAAAATGTTAACGTAATTTCAAAAAGTGCCTATGTTGCTCAAGAGAGAATAGAAACACCCAACGTCGGGAATGAGGTGCGAATTGATATGCTCTTAAGGCAGCCGCACCGAGCGCGAGTCGATTGAAGGAATTTATTCGTGATTGGGAGTGGCGACACGGGGTTCTGGGCCGTGTTGATTCGACGAGTTTCAGACAGGTAAGTACAATGTGCTTCGATGCTCGATCGACCGGAGCATAATCCCGCCAACTTGGCCAACCACACAGCTGTATATAATTACAATCGGCAGAGCAGGAAAGTCGGTTCGAAGGTTTGAATAAACGATAAGACCCGAATGATTGATGAATCCCTCGTAACGCCCCGGATGCCTCTGGGGTCATTTCGAAAACAGCACCGACACGTAACACGCTTCGCGCAAAAACACGCACGTGGGCTTAATGCAATTTTTTCTATATAAATATTTGCCGGCTAAAAGTGTTTCTTTCTTAAATATAATATTAAAAATTATGTATAATTGCCTAGATTTACTCGGAGAAGTTTACGGTGAGTGAAAAAAATATGTACGATAGTAATTACCACGCTGACTCACGGATAACCACGGCTGTATTTATTTTTCTTGCATCGCGGAGACCCGACGATAAATTGCATTAAAACTCTTGTTATGTACAACCCTCCGGAACGCGAACACTTTCTTTACGCCTCGAGCGCAATTCGCATAATACGCACGTAATTTGGCACGGTTCGGTAGGATCGCGGGAGATAATCTTCGAAGATAAAGGGCCGCAGTTTCCCTAAAGGCTCGACGATAGCACGGCGGGAGGCAATAACGAGCGGATATTCGCTTATTGCGGGCGCGTGAGTCACTTCCCCCGTGCACTCGACGCATCCTCGCACGTGCGAAGATTACTTCGAATTAATGCGATCGGCTATCGTACCGGAAGTACTTGAAGTCAGCCCGATCCCGGTGCTGTTAACCCTAACGTCGCCATTGTGCTCGTTCAAGTTCAGACCTTCGGTGCAATTTATATACATTTGTTTATCATGAAAAAAAAATGTTAATTGATGATTTCCAAAAAATATTCATAACAAAAAATGCAGAGATTACTATTTCAAATTGCAACATCTTCGGCTTTGTGCATCAAAACAACTGCAGATTTAAAGGAATATCTTAACAAGGTTTGTCAGATCGTTATAGTGATGTACCAAGGTACAAAATAATACGTCCAATTTACGTAAAAAAAAGAAAAAACAAACAAACAATCAAATTTACATTCATGTATCATTTATTCTACCTTCTAACTCATGACTGGGGTAGATATCCACCCCGCGCGTTTCTTCTACATACATCGGTACTGTGATCAGTGAATGGGGATTTCCGCACATGAATCTCTTAGTTTTGTAATAAGGAACAAAATGGCATGCAGCAACCTTGATTTTATTACAACACAGATGGTGAAAATGGCACTTACAGCCCAAAATGAAACGAAAATTAAAAAAAAAAAAACGAATTTTTTACATGATCATTAAAATAGTACATTTTGATACGGATGCGAAAAAACTTTTTCTGCCAAGTGTGAGTTTGCAACACGAGCCGAAGGCAAGTGTTGCAATCACACGAGTTCAGAAAACATTTTTCGCACGAGTATCGTACAAAATTTTACTTCATGAGGTGTGAAACGGAACGTTTTCGTACGCGAAGCTTGCTCAAAACCGCCATTTTCCCACCGAGTGAAATAAAGTGTATTCAAATTATCATTGGTTACAAAAAGAAAAAAGACTGTTAGCTTCATAGAAACGTGGTTTTCATAAATATGAAAAAATGGGGCAAAGTAATTAGCATTGCTTCCTCATTTATAACAATTTTGGGCATAGCTTCCTGTGCGAGGAAGTCAAAAATCGATCAACGAACTTTCTGACCGAGAAAGCCACGCGCAAAGTTGTAATAAATAAGAAAACCGCGTGCAAATTATTTTGCGCCATTTTTCAACAGGAAGTGACGTCATACCAGAAATACGTGACTTCCGGTTTGAAAATCTCATGTCTCGACCCGACGTGACATCTCTCCGGAAATACGTCACTTTCGCTGTGAAAAATCTAACGTCCCGGCCAGGAGTGACGTATTCTCCCGCGAAAGATCGAGATCTCTCGACTATCGTCGTACACGACTTCTTGGGTTTAAGAAGAAGGAATCGTCAACAAACACAAACTCACCCTGTATCCGTTGAGTTTGTTGTTTCGCCGAAGAATGACGGAGTTCGCCGCGACTTTGGCGTCGACTTCGTCCTTGACGCGTACGATCTTCGGTGACCTCCCGCCCTGAATTTGTTCTCTGCGGCCGCTCTTGCGCACGGCGCACTCCCTGGCCGATCTCTTGCCGCCGGCGCTCGAGGTTCTCGTAAGCGAGTTTCGTTCCCGATCGAATCTCTGAATCCTCGAGGCGGTCGTTGCCGATCGCGCGACGATTTTGTTGTTCGACGCGTCGGTCGGTTTCGCCGTCGGCGACGAGCGGCCGATCTCATTGTCCTCCCCGGTTTTCCGCTCGTTCTCGCACTCGTTGCCGGAACCGCCTCGCTCCAGCATCTTCTCCTGCAGATTCAGCGCAAGCTGCCTTATCCGCGGCGACGCGAAGACGCTGCCCTGCGGCAGCGACGACACTCTGAACGGCACGGGCGGCGGCTGACGAACCGATTCGCCGCTCCTCGCCGAATCGTCGTCGTTCCTAGAATTCTCGGCCCGCGTCTCGTCCCGGGTAAATTCTATCGCGTTCTCCTTGCCCGACGACTCGGTCGACTCCACTTCCGGTTTCGTCTCGTCGAACCTCTTGCGCGGCGAATTGCCGTTCAGCTCGACGGGCTTCAATTGACTGCCGATTCTTACCGGCTTCTCGATCTCCTGGCGCAACTGCCTTATCTTCGGGGCAATCTTGTCCTGGGTACGGCGATCCTTCTGGATCACGTTGACCCGCACCGCGCCCGGACGACGGGAATTCTTTCGCTGCAGCGGCGACGGCGCGAGATCCAGTTCCTCCAGGTCGTCGGGCTCGGGCACTTCCTCCTGCTCCGGCACGACGTACAGCCGAATTTTATACATCTTTGGTTAGTTTTTTTTTTTTTGTTATATATATATTTTTTAAATTATATATTTTTTAAATTATTCTTTAAATTATTTTTTTTTAATTATTCTTTAGATTATTTTTTTCTTTAGGTGTGGCGTTAATTGTAATATTATTGATGCACTTGTGAGTAACGAGGTCTGTACCGGAGGCCGTAACGCGCTGGCTGTCCGTGCTTGCTCGCGGATGCGGTATCACAGTTCAGCGACGAACGTGACTTCAACACGGAGGCCAGCTCCGTACTGCACCACGCGCATTATTCACCTTGGAATATATATTTTTTTTATTGAGTATTGTTATTATTTTATTCTCGGGTGTTAACCTGTAAAGATGGCGGGAAAAAAATCTAGCGTCAAGCGGGATGACCGGAACCTGCTCAGATGCCGCGAGAAAAAAAAATTAACAAACGAGCATCGACATCAAAAAAATTTTTAATCCAATTTTTTTTAATGAATTTTTTTTTTAAGGTTAATTGTGAAATTATTTTTTTTACTCACCGCCCATATTTAAATGGCGGTTAAGAACATTTCCGAGGCGGGCATAAAAAAAAAATTGGACGCATGTGTTCGAAGATTCCTTAATCCCTCCTTCCTGTTTCACCTGTTTGCCGATCACATGTCGTGCAACTATCACGATTTATACTGCGTTATTTTTCTTGCCGTGTAAAGCCAACGCGAGTGTCACAATCTTTATCCCGACACATTGGCATTTGTAAATCATTAAACGATCCTTCCATCGGCAATATAACCTCGGCGTATAACCGATATGCGAGAGTACTCGCGAGCGCGGGTTCACCACATTCCTATCGCTACCAGTTACCAAGCTATTTATTACAACCATCGCGCACTTCTGCGGTATCGTACACGATACTCTGGGGATACCTGAATACCCGAAGGAAATTCGTTGAGAGTAGGTTCTCCAAGGCAGCTGCGATACCGTTGGGTTTCGATAAATTCCGTTAATTTTGTTTTATTTATTTTATATTTCATTAAACATTTCAAATAAAATTTACATCTCAAGAATCGTAACGACCGATTGCAAAACAGCAGCAAATTTAGCTTTCTAATTTTAATAAAAACGAAAAAATAACTTAATTTTTTTTTAAGGTACCCAAATAGTTTCTTTTCTTACGATTTTGGAAAAACAAAACTCACTCACGAAAGGGTTAAAATAGGTTATTTGATAATTGAATGAAAAATCAAATAAAACTAATTCCCTATGGAGTTAGCTTTCTGGCAAATCGCAAATTTAATTATCTTATTGTATAAAATAACAGCAGCGAAGCGGAGGATCGTTTGGGCGAGAAATGAAAAAGATGTTTGCTAGTTTAAGTGTATCCAAATAGTTATTTTTTTACGGTTTTTGAGAAAGACAACTCAAGCACAGAGGGTTAAAAAATGATATTTGGTAATTAAATTAAAAAAATGGAACAAAACTAATTTCCTACCGGGTTAGCTTTCTGGCAAGTTGCGAATTTAATTATCTCATTGTATAAAATAACAGCAGCGAAGCGGAAGGATCTTTTGAGCGAAAAATGAAAACGATGTTTCCTAGGATAATAGTCACAAGCCTCGGGGACAACGGAGTAGACAATGTGCAGGAAGTAACGGCGGATTTCACTCTCGTCGATGTAAGCCACGAATGAAACCCGACGCGGTGAAAGATGTATCATAAACAAACTAGTCACCACACTGCCCGAGCGCAAATTAGTTTTCGGTGCTGTGAATTTTCGTTGAGAGTTCACGAAAGTGGCGAGTAAAAAAAATATATACTAAGCGTAAGAGCTGCAACACACCATTACTATACGGATTAGGCGGTCCTACATGACACGCGTCTAAGGTTACGAAGCGAATCGTTATGGCACAATGAGCAAGCATCGCCTGGGCGCTTCGTCCGGAGTACTAAATACATCCAAGACAACGATCGTGGGTGAAGACGAATTACGCAACGTTCTGTTTCTTTCTGTTACAGAACTCGTTTATCTTTCTGGTATTGTAAAGTGCAGAGACACGCGAGTTACGCAACGGCGCTCTTCCTATGTTACTAAAACGTTTTTAATTGTTGAACATCTCGGATGATAATTTTTCTGAACGAGAACTGCATTTTGCGTCAATTTTGAATTTTTTAAATAGAAAATTTCAGCATTTTCTGAGGTTGTGAGAGTTTCTATGGATATTCTGTCGAAAATAAAATTAGTCAAATGTATAAAAGAGATTGAAATACCAGTGCGACCTCCGGTTTGGTAAAACATCATCGAAAAAGTCGCTGACAGAAATTTTATCGAAAATAAGCAAAGGAAGTGACTTTGTCGACAATTATATTGCAAACATTTTCTTGGATCTCGGATGATACTTTTCAGAACGAGATCTGCATTTTCCATTATTTTTGAATTTTATTTTAGAAAATTTCGGCTTTCTCCGCGTTTGTAAGAGTTTTCATGAAATTTCTATCAAAAATAAAATTAGGCAAATGTATAGAGTAGATTAAAATACCCGCGCGACTTGTGGTTTGGTAAAAACTTAATCGAAAAAAAGCTGACAGATATTTCATCGAAAGTCAGTGAACGAAACGACATTACCGAAAATTTTATAAACAAAAAAAAAATTTTAGTAATCTGAAAGCTGATGCAGTGGGTGGATGAAAGTAGAAAATCATGAATTCAGCCAGACGATTAGATTCACCGATGAATCGACCAGTTGAACGATAAGTCAGATTACTTCACAGCTGGAGAGCAGAGAGCCCCGGATAAAGCCAGCGCGGTTTGTTCTAAAATCCTGGAGAGAAGAAACTCTTAACCCAGTTCGGCGTGGAATACCAATAGCGCTCTACCGCCGCGAGACTTTCTTGCGTTCTTCGGCCAGCGCTTATTCTGTAACGCCTCGAGTGATTGTCAAAAGTCGGGAAACCGTTTGCCGCGAGTAGGGTATACACACAGGTATATCCGAGACCGCGAGCGGCGTCGAACTAAACCAGCTGATTCAATGCACGTGCTCCACTTCCAAGCTGTTTTATCTATTTCATTTTTTTTTACTTCTTAGCGGACGTGTGGATGGAGCGTTTAGTCACGTATTTTTCTTTTTTACATTCAATTATCTATTTTTTCTGCATTCCGCAGAAAAGAAAATAATTCTATTACTAACATTTTTTAAAAAGCTTTTTAAAAAGCCTCTATGAGCTTTTTAAAAAGCCTCTATGAGGAAGCAAAAAAAGAAATTGAGTCGAGATAAAAAATTAATTGACTATTTCACGTTTGGTTGTTCATATTCGTAATGATTTACCGGTAAGTTCACTCTTATATATCAATTAATCGGTAAACCTTTTTTTATCATAAAAATACACTACCTAAATCCTTTGTGCCTAATATACGAATTATTGCGCCGGAAAGTTGTGATTCTCACGAGTCGCGTTCGCGCGGGGACAGAAATGTCAGAGCGAAAGGATTTCGAAGAGCAATTTTCTCCGGTAATTCCTTAAATAGGATTTGCTCCCCCAAGGTTTTCATTGCCCAACGATTAACATTACAAAAGTTGAGTAATCGAAACGTTTAGACGAAATTTTTCGACATACACATATTCCCTCGTACAATGAGCCGGCACAGACGGTTATAAAGATACACGCTGAGAAAGTACATTGCGAAGTCTCAAAGTTGACGGCTGTACTCGCATCGAGTTACAATGGTGCGTTTGCCGTACCGAATCACAATAATACGCACACATATGTACACGCCTCACCGTGATGGGTAAACTCGAGCGTGGGTAGATCGAGACTCCCATTGTTTCTAACCGATTTTTGTTCGATGTTACAAACGGACGACAAAAAAAAGGAAAAAGCTGTCACGTTGAAAGCACGAGAATGAACGAAAGAGAAACCAGTCTTAAAAAAAAATATTAATTCATCTATAAACCACAAAAACGTAATGATTTATCGCAAAAAAGAAAATCATTAGATTAATAATTTTCCATTTTTCCCCACGATCAATCATTAATGTGTACCAGTGATATTAGAGAAAAAAAATTATAGTTGCGGATCTTGGAGAATGTCAAAAGAAATAAGAAAAAATCTTTCAAAAATATTGTAAAAGAATACAAGTTTTACTTCCTCTATCGATAACCAAAGGCGTAACGACTTATCGCATAAAATACCGATCGGATGAATGATTTTCCATTTTGCCCCGCCGTGTCCTATTATAATGTGTACCAGTGAAATTAGAGAAAGAAAAAAAGAAAAGAAGTCAAGAAATTCGCACAGAATGTGGAACGCGGAGACACACCCCTGGCATCTTTTTTCCACGTTTTCCTGCCAGATCCACCGTGAGGTCTCGCGTGAATAGCGCTAATTTCTCGCTCTCAGGGCATAGGAAAAAGAAAGAAAAATCTGGGATTCGATTAACACGGCGGGGAGATCGATAACGACGTCGCTGGAACTAGATCTTTAATCGGTGAACGGCCTAGATTGTGCATGGTCGATCGCAACGAACCGTGAACCCGTTATCCTCGGATCGGCCGATCGGTAATACTTCTATGGTCGGAATATTATTATATTAAGTGTATCGCACTCGGTAGCTCTCTACGCGCGTGTATTATAGTATTATAGGTTCGCGGTGCATTGAATCGGTTATGGTTTCCTGGCGCAAAATTAAATCCGCCCGAACCGCATTTTTTTCTCCGCACTCCTTTTTCGGTTTCTCCGTCGAGCGACGGGCAACGACTGTAGACAGCCGTACGGTACTTCCTTAGACTGTCTCTCTTTATCTCTAACTAGCTCGCGAGTGTAATCGAGACACGCATTAGCCGCTCGCGCGGCGTGACGAACACGCCGCAAATACAGGATTGCACGTAAAGCGCGACTCTCACGCCATTATCGGTGACACGAACTTGTAAGTTTTAGACTAATTTTTATACACATCGATTGACTTATTACCGAAGAGAAATGACGTTGATACCTGCCATTTTTTAAAATGAATTTTGGGTAGAAAAAATATTTTTTTTTTTTTATATTTGGGTACAAAGACAATATTTACGGAGACGCTAAATCTCCGAAATTCGAGAGAGAATTCATTTTTTTAAGAGGCCGACGCGGAAAATAGTGCTTTGAAAAATGAACCGTGCAATTTTCGTGAAAGGTTCAACATAGGGAGAAAGTTGTATTTTTTGTTTGTTTTAAGTCACTAAAGTTTAGGTGTTATCGATAATAAATGATTTACGATATCAGTGGCGACGATGTATTGTGAAAGTTTGAAAATAAATCGACACGGTATTCTAGAACCGTGCGACGAATATGCGAGCACGTGGCGAGGCCTTGTTGGGTTCTACCCGGGCGTGACAAACATTCCACTCTCATAAGTCGGTCATCGTACGCCTATAAGTTGCATAATGCTATCGAGCCGCATAGGCTATTGAGCCGAGAACCTCGAGTACGTTGTGGACATAAAAGTACGTATATAGATGCGTATCGAATAGAATCTTTTATTTCTTAGCCTAAGGCGAAGCCCCTTAAGGACACCGTGCAAACTGAGGGAGACTTGGGCAAAATGGGAACTGGACGTAATGCGCATGCACGGTACAATGAGGTACCTTCTACATCGGTGCGAATCGAAAAATATCGAGCGATACCCCATATTGCCCCAGTTTCATAGCTCTGCACTCATCCGAAGGGAATTTATGTCTTGCGGTCCCGTTTTGCCCAAATCTGTCTTATGTGTAGCAATTTTTTTTGTTTTCTTTTGCGAAGTGTGACCGAAGAATTTTTTACGAACAGTATTATTATCTGTCGTTTGGGTATAAGTGTATTCCTTTTTGCGGGAAACTTGGGCAAAATGAGAATTGGATGTGATGCGCATACGCGATATAATTCTGTACTTTCCAAATCGGCGGGAATTGAAAAATAGCGAGAGATGCCCCATTTTGCCCCAGTCTGTCCTATATATAGCGATTTCCCATTTTTTAAATTAATTAATTTTTTTTTTTTTTTGAGAAACGTGACTGTAGCATTTTTCACGAACGGTATTGTTATCTACAATTTCCGTACAAGCGTATTCCTCTTCTCGCATAGTGTTTCGCACTCGGGGAAAAAAAATCGAAATTCTACATGACCCTATTCATTCATACCTTAACCGCGCGCAAACGTACGGGTTCTTTAATCGAATTTACGAAGCCCCGGGGACTCTGTCCGGACTCGGTTTACATTCTTTATCTTCCTGTGAGGGTTGTCACGACGAGCAAGATGAAGATACCATAGAAAATAACAAGCTTTACTCGAGCACAACCTCCGAAGCTGGATAGCCTCGATTTTTTTCTTTCTAAATTCATTTACCTTTTTAAATCTATTTATCTTCTACTTATCAGTGTCACGATTTCGTTGAGCCTAATAACTACATTAACTTGAATCGTACTAACATTGGCACGAAGTGCTGCTTGAAAATTTTATTAACATCAAAAGACCATATTTTTTCACACCTTTTCTAGAAATAAATGCATCTTGAAAGTTTCTTTTGGTTAAAAAAAGAGCGCAATCTGTAACATAAATTAAAGCAACGGAGACGCCTTGTTAAGTTACTAAAAGTACAATTAACGTCCGCGGTCCGACAGATCCGGATTTACGATCTTCCAGGCTAAAAACCATTTACAGTGACTAAAAAAACAACCCCACAATTTCACCGACCATTTCTACCAATTTCATATCTTTTCCTTCCTAATTGCACAACGAGAAGCACCGTGAATCAGTAATCCCGAGCGCAAAGTCGCAGATTGCATAGCGTTCCCAGCTAGGTAGGTCAAAGTCGCCTAGGAATCCATAAGTTTTTTCTTTTCTATTTAAAATTGTTTTCAATCTTCAAACCGCGAATTAAACCCTGCTCGCAATATATCAGTCTGGCTTCATCACGGTCTCGCGATATGCGCGTTAAAACTGCACTACTGTATGCCCGAGAACCGAGTCACCGTGATCGTACTACTTTGCTAATTGCGCGCTCCAGTGAAACGTTTCGTTCAACGGAGGACAGTAGCGAAGACGGTTTCGCCGAGCGCGCGACGGCGTAAACGTTCCGAGGGTTCTAGTGCCGAGTCTGCCGACGAGCGAACGCCGTGCGTCCAGGGAGTACAGGAGGGAAGAAAAACAAAATTCAAACAACGACATTCGATCGTTCAAAGGCGAAACGGGGCGCTCCCCCCTCGTTCAACATTGCCATTTGATGCCTTCCAGTCTCGGATCGCTTTATTTTCGCGAAACTGGTTGGGACAAGGTGACTCGTTACTTTTTTCCACCGGAGATATACTCGCGAGAGGAAGGCTCGAGGAAAAAAAAATATATGTATATATATATGTAGGATCACAAACTTCCAGATCGAAATTCTCGATACTATAGAAGGCCTACGATACACTCTGTATACAACACCGTAGAGGTAAATAATACTACGAAGTGCGGCGAGTAAATAAGAAACTCATGTACATTCTTGTTAATTTTGTTACTACCGAGGGAAATATTTATTATGCTGTATCATGGTGATTTTCCGAAGCTAGGATTGAATATTCGCTGTGATTGCGATATTTACTACGAGAGTTTATTTGCTGGCGGTTATAGTGCATTAAGGACGATCGTCAGTCAACCAGCAATTGGGTTAATTGTCCGAGCGGATTGATTAACTTCCTAACGGTTCTAAGGTCTGGTATGTGAGTAGAATTACCGGAATGATAAGACGCAAGGATGTTTCAATTCGAAAGCTCTAATGCCATGAAGAGTAGACTGTGGATGGAACGTAACTGGGGTGAGAAATCGGAAAAGCCATGTGCACCGGAAGTAATTTATATCCAAAAATTAAAGAAAGTAAACCTATCGACTTTAATTTTTTTTCAATAAAATAAAATTTAAAAAATTGAATTTTATTGTCTACAATGCCTTCTTTATTTGATATAATAAACAAATACCCCATATTATTCCCCATCCGTCGATGCTCGCTTTCGTTAAAAAAAATTTCGTTCGATCAATCGGAACATTGAAGGTTACAAAAGTTGCAGAAGTAACTTTCGCACAAAAAAAATAAAATTGAGGATAAAAAAAATCTTACATAAATCACACAAACAGCGACGACAGTGTAATTCACAACGGATAAGGATATCGCACACTGTTGGTATGAGAAACTTAACGATTTGTTGAATCTTTCGATATCCAACGTGGAACAATCACTCGCGCCCCTCACAACGATCGAAACAACACTGATAATAGACAGGCGAGCTGTTCACTCGGAGCGCCACTCGAAGTGCGAGTGAAGTACTGGACTGGCGGCGAAAACAGCGGGACAGAGAGAGAGGACGGTAGCCCACGTGGTGGGAGAAATGAAAACAGAAAGCGATAGAGAAAGAGAGGCGAGCGCGAGCGGTTGAGCCAAACGTGTTTGCGAAGCCGAGGCGCAGAGGAGATCCGCTGGAACCTAAGGTGGGCAGAACAGCGAACCGTTCGCAATAATGGAACGACGAACCTGACGAGATGCGGAGGATTCCACCACGCGTAGACGACCTTGCAAGGCAAGGATGTCCCTCGGCCGTATATCGACTCCTTGCCATCCACCTTCCTTACCCACTAGAAAACTCGTAGACTAAGCGATCTGGTTGTATTTAAGGGCATGTGTTACAGACTCAGTCGGTAACAAATCGCCTTCCCTGTTTTCTCCAAAACGATTGATACGACGAGCAAAAGAAAATTAGGTTTTCATACTTATATCTATTGACTACAAAAACCTAATTTGATTTTGGTCGAAGCATCAACCATCACGGAGAAAATAGGGAAAGCGATTTGCTACCATCGGAGCATCGATACGTGTGTATCACATGCCCTTAAGGGGAAGCAAAATATCGCATCCTTGCAAGGCAAGGATGTCCCTCGGCCGTATATCGACTCCTTTCCATCCACCTTCCTTACCCACTAGAAAACTCGTAGACTAAGCGATCTAGTTGTATTTAAGGGCATGTGTTACAGACTCAGTCGGTAACAAATCGCCTTCCCTGTTTTCTTCAAAACGATTGATACGACGAGCAAAAGAAAATTAGGTTTTCATACTTATATCTATTGACTACAAAAACCTAATTTGATTTTGGTCGAAGCATCAACCATCACGGAGAAAAAAGGTAAAGCGATTTACTACCATCGGAGCATCGATACGTGTGTATCACATGCCCTTAAGGGGAAGCAAAATATCGCGGTCGGTAATAAAAACTAATGTAATGAACTTTTCTCAAGGGTGCTAATTTTTTTCAGGAAAAAGCAAATTCGAGCTGGTTGCGCACGGTAATTTCGCATCCGGCCGGAATTTATTTTTTTTCTCCAAATTCAATTCGTTAATGCCTAGCAATGCCTAGCCTAGCGATTTCGGAAAAGTATTACCAGTAGACAAAAAAAGATCATCCACTAAACTTTATTCAGAAAACCATTCGATTCCAATCATTTCTATGCCAATTTGATTTACGCCTATACTAAAGCATAAAGGCCAGAGAATTGATATCAAATAAATTCGCATAACTTTAAAAAAAATTTATTCGTATCGTATTATGGTAATAAACTTTGGAGTGATAACAGAAATTTACCTGTATAAAAAAAGGCCGATGAATTGAGGGACATATTTTTTTCTTTGTAATAATCTTCCAAGGCTTTAGCTTTCTGTGAATTATCTAGCCACTATTCGCATCAATTTTTCCCATTCCTCGCTTTAAAGGTCGCGGCTGCAGTCGCTCCAACCCCCCCCCCCCCTCCCCATACTGTATCGCATTTGCACGAGGGCACAGCACATGCAGAGAACCTGCGCCAATGAGGCCGGTCAGTCCTACTAAGTCGTGATGTTCGTATTCGATACTTCGATAATGAACATCATTCCTCAGAGTTGGACCTCCCACTCAATTACGGGATATGGTTTTTCTCCAAGTTCCACTTACGGCTTTTTATTATCGCATGTCTTTTAACGGCGGATCTGTCCCCATCTGCCGTCGAAAGTGCTATCTAGCGCTGCCTTTGAGGAAGTTTTATACTCGTTTTGTCACCTCAAAAAACCCTTTTTGATTTTTAAAAACTAGTCGAGCTTTCTTCGATTTCTCAATGCCTAGCAGTACAGGATCAATGACATCCGTGTACCCAATTACAGAAAAGTATTACTGGTAAACAAAAAAAAACCCTCTACTAAACTTTATTAAGAAAATTATTCGCATCCAATAATTTCTATGGCAATTTTATTTACACCCATACTAAAACATAAAGGCTATCGATATAAAACAAATTCGAATAATTTTTTTTTAGTTAATATTCATATTGTATTATCACTAATAAATTTTAAAGTGATAACAGAAATCTACTTGTTTACAAAAAGCCCTATGAATTGCGTGGTATCTGTGAACGGCGCGCCTGACGCCATCTGCCGTCGAGAGTGCCATCTAGCGCTGCCGTAACACTCCGAGTGAAATTCAAATCTTCGATATTCAACGGCCGGTCAATGGGCGTGGGAAGATATGCTCCTCGACAGGAAATTTGCCTTCCGAAAATGTCCTGTACATGCGGTACAATTTGTACTTCGAAATCTCAATGATCGTTGAATAAAGAAAACAAGAAATCCGATCGAAACAAAACGACAATAAGTCTTTCCTGGTTTTGGTACTCGGTCGCTCGATGCTCGAAAATTCTTCGTAGCCTCTAGCTCGCGTAACCTCATGTTTCTCATATCTCGTGGGTGAACAAATTAAATACCTATTTCCACCCGCACCTCCAAAATTCACAAACAGGACGCAGATTGGCACACATTGCAATTACCGAATACTCATCGATTCACCAGTGAAGGTAAAAAAAAACAAACTGCCCCGTGCGCAACAAGTAGCGACGCATGGACGAGAAACTCGAGTGCGATAAAACAAATCTATGATCGACTCACCGCTCGGGTTCTTCCATTCCTGATGGTGTCTCGTCGTCGCACGCGCGTCTGATAATCACTCCAGCTTCGCAGGTAACTGTTCTCCTTGTCAAAAACACTGTTCAACGATGCACGCGGAGATCTGACACTTTTCTTGCGTGGCGCCATTTTGGCTTCAGAGGAGTGTGTGGCGTCGCCGCGAGCCGCTGCACGGACTAACACACGGTACAACGGCCAAAGCCTCGAACCCTCGAGCTCCCGAAACCTGTTTTACCATTCGCCCGTTCAGATATAGCTTTTGCCTTATTGAATAGATGGATTGACAAAATATACCTTAAATTACACAGATTTATCAAATCCCTGCAGAAATAATAACTTCAGACACGATCGTGATTGTTCGGTATGTACAATTATTTTTTAATGTTTTTCGATTTCGGTTTGATATGCGAGGGTGATTAAAGAATTTCCCCTCCACCCAACTGCCGATCGATTGTTTTAGAACTAAGAATCTTAGATGGGAGCGGGGCAGTGGGGGGTATTTTTTCGAATTATGCAGTTAAACTCCATAACTGACTTTGATAATATTTGAAGGACAAGTTTGTTTACCATAATTTTTTTTCGTCGATTAAACAAACAGACTTAAAAAAAAACTATTTGCACTGCAAGAAAAATAGATTGACCGCAATGTGAATTCGAATCTTTGAGTTACTTCCAAGTAACTATCGATGTTTAACAATAAAATGATGGAGCAACGATTCATAATTAGAGTTGCTGTAACATAACCTACAATTGCAAATTTTATCTCTTGCGTGACCTTCGTTGCCGCCGTGTGGCAGTTGGCTTTGAACATTATTTGCAAAAGTGTTGTAAATTTAATAATGTTAAATTTAAGAATAATAGAAAATTAAAAAATTTCGATGATCGATAACGATTTGAAACGTATTTTTTACAGCTAAAAACTTTAGTCAAAATGACTGTGATATTGGGCGGCGGTATATCCGGACTCTCCGCGGCCTTTTACGCGTCCGAGAAACGGCTGGGTTCACTCGTGTTGTTAGAGTCGTCGGACAGGTTGGGCGGATGGATTCGAAGCAAAGAATCACCGAACGGAACGATATTCGAGATGGGTCCGAGGACCGTGAGGAGGCCGAATGTCCCATCGGCAAACAACACACTGAATCTCATAGACCGTCTGGATCTCGCGGACAAACTGGTGCCGATACCGTCGAGTCATCCGTCAGCGAAAAATCGTATGATCTATGTCGGCGATAAACTGCATCTCTTGCCAAACTCTCTGAGCAGCATGTTCAGAATTCTCGAGCCCTTCGACCGGCCGTTGATAAGCGCACTGTGGAACGATCTGAGATCGCCGAGAGTGACGATCGAAGACGAGAGCATGTACAGCTTCGCCGAGAGAAGGCTGGGCAAGGACGTCGCCGACAATCTCATAAGCTCGATGCTCTGCGGCATTTGCGCCGGAGATGCAAAGAAAATAAGCGTCAATTTCCTAATGGCCTCGTTGTTCGAGGCCGAACAGAAGCACGGATCCATCACGAAAGGTCTGCTCATTAATAGATTTAAGAAATTATTCTCGAAGAAAGAATCTTCGGACACCGACGGAAAGGTCGCAGACAGAGACGAGAGAGCCGGTGGAAACTCGGTCGAATTGGCGGACAGAGAAAAGTGGTCCGTTTGGGGATTGAAAGGTGGACTGGAGCAACTGCCTCGGCGATTGACCGATCGCGTCAAATCTCAAGGTGTCGACGTACGACCGAACGAACGTTGCGAGAAGATAACTTTTCGACCGGACTCCGTTGAACTGGAGGTCGGCAAGGAGACGCGAACGTGTTCGCGAGTTATCTCTGCCTTGTCGGCCAAGAACTTGGCACCGCTGTTAGAGAGACAGCATCCTCAGCTGGCTCGAGAACTGTGGGCCATACCTATGGTCACTGTGGCCGTCGTTAATCTCGAATTCCCAGGCAAATGTTTACCCCTCGACGCATTCGGTTTCCTAGTTCCACCCAAAGAAAGATTACCGATACTGGGAGTCATCTTTGACTCGTGCGTCTTCCCGAACGAATCCTCCACGGTACGTACGATGAAATCTAAACGAGATCATAATAATAAATACACGATTCTTAAATACATTTTTAATTACAAGTACTTGTTTTTTTCTTTATCGAGCTTGAATGACAAGATATATTTACATTTGAGGAAAATAAAGTGAAAATTCAAACAAAAAAATTGAAAATGGCGTTGAAATTCTAAGTAGTCGATATTCACAGAGGAATTAAAATCAATTGGGTCAAGAAAATGCGCTTCCGGGTGGCGAAACAAATGTTTGGTTGATCAAAAGAAATACCTCGTTGATCAAACTAAGAGGGCGCCGAATCGAATGTTTTTTTACTTACTAATTTCAATTATTTCGTTCGATAAACAAAAAATTTGTTTCGCCATCCGTAAGCGCTCATTTCATTGAGTCAATCGATTTTTTTTTCTCATTGTCAGTGTGATATAGCGCGAGTGTATCGCTGACCTAGTACAATCGGAATCGTATCACGACGGTTATCCAAGTCAATGTAACTGCGCCAAAATGTTCAATTGCCAAAAATATCTATGTCGGAAAATTGTTTTTTTTATATTTTTGTAACTCATTCACTCTCGACGCATTCGCCATTTCGTTTTCTTGATATTTTCTAGTAGATCTTCTCTTTTTCCGCTCATCAATCTGTGGCAATATATGGCAATAATTCAACTGTGGCAATAATTCGCCTATGGCAATAACTCACTATTCGACATTAAACGTATTTTCTGCTTCCTAAAATCAACAGGTACTGACAGTAATGATGGGCGGTGCTTGGTTTCAAGAGTACTTCGGTTCTTCGCCGAACGAAGATTACTTGCTATCCGTCGCGCTGGATCATGTGAAGAAGATTCTGGGAATAAAAGCCGATCCAATGTCACATAACGTGGCAATACTGAAGGACTGCATTCCGCAGCACGTCGTCGGTCATAAAAGGCGTTTGCTCAGAATCCAAAATTACATATCAGCTCACAAGCTTCCTCTAGCGTTGTGCGGCTCCTCGTATCAAGGTGTTGGCCTGAACGACGTTATTCTGTCGGCAAAACAAGCCGTAAATGACATCACCGATAGACAATGAAAACCCGTCGAAGCTATGATGTGCAGCTTTTTCGAGACGAAAACACTACTATGGGTACTCTAAACTTTGGACAAAAAAAACGAAAATTAAAAAACAATACAACACGGCGAAGTTTTGTAAACATACGGTCATGCATTCGTGCATATAGGGTGATTGTGGACTTTATTCTAGGTTCGACGAACTGGGGAATTTGGGCTGTGAAACATCGTGAGTTATGCGCTTTCCCATGCATTCTCGTAATATTTATTTCATAAACACATTTGCATATATATATATATATTTTTTTTTCTCAGGAACATAATTCTTAAGAGCATTGCATATCCGCAAATGTACGGACACGAACGGCCGCAATGTTGCCGATTGCGCCGAGCACATACCACTACTGTAACGCGGAAATAAAACAATTCTAAATCGTATAACACAATTACGAGCCCAGTCAGTCCTCCGATTTTCTTCGATAAAAAATAAAAACTAATTATTTCCTTTCTACTTATAGTAAGATCGTTTACATTCGCACAATAAGTTATTTCGTAACATTTTTCGTGAACGTCCTAGCGTTTCTTTTCTCGAACTGTTTTTCGCTTGAAAATCTATCGCGTTGACAAATCAACAATTCCAATATGGATCTTTAAAATTTAATCAAGAAGACTCTCATTCCAAAAAATAAATAGCACAACCCAAGGCAACACAGAGTCGCTAAGACCCATAGAAATAAAACCATTAAAAAATTCTATTTTTTGCGAACGAAGTTTCTAACGTTTCTTTTCTCGGATAGGTTTTCGGTTGTGAATGTAACGCGTTGAAAAATCTACAATTGCAATATAGATCTTTAAAATTTAATCAAGAAGACTCTCATTCCATAAAGCATTACACAACCCAAGATAACAGAGGGTCACTAACACCCACAGAAACAAAATAGACGTGTGAAACGTAACAGTGCCACTACAAACGAAATTGCGTTTAACACGAGATAAAAATAAATTTATATATATAATCTTTTTTTTATTCAGGCACTTGAAACACCGTCGGTAAAGTATTTCATTTCACAGAATATATCTCTACTGAGCGACTGTACCTGCGTATTTAACTTCGTCGAACGCCTTGCGAGCTTTCTTGAGCTCTTCGTTCATCAACAGAAGATCCCTCACTCTGGCAAACTTTCTTGCATCTTTTCTAACTGAAAAACAAAAAAAAACATAATTACAATTATTTGCTTCCGTAATTTTGGCTGCCTTGTGTCCGTCTAAAGTTTTACCTAAGAATATTATATCCTCCACTTGAACTCTACCAGTTCTGCCGATCTCCATTGCTCTGTGAGTCATTTCTGTAATAAATTCTATGACCAAATCCTCCAGCAGATCCACGCTCTCTGTATAGGGATTCTGATCATCTCCGAAGCCGTACATCATACAGCGCAGCTCTTTGGAGAACAGCCGTTTGCGTCCGCTGGGCAGAGTACCGCCAAGCGGAATTTCGGTCTCCTCATCCTCAAACTGTAACACAAAACTCGTAAGCGTACTTTCATGTACTAATCATGATAATAATTCATAAAATTGCAAACAATTATTTTTTCATGACACTTTCTGTTTCTTTAGAGTGAGCTCAAAAACTTTTTTGCATCACATGCAAAACAAATACTTGGCGTGCATACAAATGCAATATGGTTTTTTTTCTCGTTTCAGTGCAAGAAAGTACATCTCTGTGCACCCTTCCCAAAAATGAAAAATGTTAATTGTTGTGACTTTGTTAGAAAAAATTATGTGAACGGCATGGGCGCATAAAGGGGAGTCCTTGTGGTTGTGCTGCACTTGCCTGTGTTTCGTGCTGCACTCCCTCCCTACGCCCTTACCACATAAATAACTGTTTCATTGAAATGGCTAAAGTAAGGTTATATTTTTGTTCAAACTGTTGCAAGTTTCTCTTCGCCGACGGGGAGCAATGAAAAAAAAATCGTTTAACACAGTCGTAAATATAAACAGATCGGAAATGCCTTCCTTCCGAAAAGGTGCTACGATAATGTTCGTTCAACACAATTGAAGAAAAATGAAAATGCTTCGACAAGAATCAGAATTCGAAATGCAAATTGATATACGAACCTGTTCGAAAGCTTCCTCAGCTGCCATGGCTAGCGGAATGAATCGTCAACGAAATAACGGGACGGCTGTGACAGCGATAAACAAAAATCTACGCCGAGGGTGACGATAAACCACGAAACAGCGTGAACCGAGTCTGGCTTACTCCATCGAAGAGCGGGTTCGCATAGTTTCGACGCCGATGCCAGCTTTCTTGTTGGATGCGAACAATTCGAGTTGTGTGCATCGACCTGCATCGCACCCAGCGAGTAGTCCGCATCAACGTGCATCACGGAGCCAATGCTACGCCGTCAGCGATTGGATGATACTTGTGGCTCCGGGTAAAAGTGCATCAGGCATCGACGCGCTATTGGTCGGACAACTGGACGAGAGACTATCGCGTGCCGTCGAGAGAGCAGGCCTCGGTTAGAGGTTGAAAACCCGAGTTTCGATAAAACTCCTTCGCTCTCCCGATCGACGTTGTGCGTTTTGTGTGTCTCGTCGCGCTCTCTGAACGGTTGGAACGCCAAAAGGAAACGTTACGCGAGTAGAGGCGTTGCGGGGTGTGAACCCCGGAACCCGAGCAAGAAACACACTCTACAATAGGCGAAACGGGCAATGGCCATTGGAAAAGAGTGAAAAAAAAGACCAAAAAAAGAGCACAAAAAAGAAAGAGATTCTCGAAACGCTGTTAAGATTTTTTCATCGAACGTGTGTAAAATGTAGTCCCGTGTTTACGAATTATATTTTGAAAAAAAAAAAAAAAAAAACAGCATCAGCTCCCGAGTTTATTAATTCATTGCGCGAATTCATTTCGGTGAAAGTGACGCATTATCCGTAAACTTATTTATTCCATGACTCCTCTACCCGATAATACGTAAGTAAGACGGTGAATTCTCAAACGCGCACACACACCCTACTTTAATATTTATGTCCGAAGGAGAGTTAGCACGTCGTCTTGGCCACTGCCAGATGCTCTCCGCTACGTCCGTCACACTCGTTCGCTCATCTATCTAGTTGTTTTTTTTTCTTCCGTTCATTCTTTCTCTCGCTATCGTTATTATTGCGCGAACTTGTTGATACATCTCTTCGTCTCTCGTCGGTCGGCGACAATTCTCTCGCCGTTTTTTTGTCGCGTTCGGGTTCGACTCTGATCATCGGGAACCTCGCACGCTCGGTTTAAGTGTTAATTCGTTCGTGTTGCAACGTTTTTTTATAATATTACAACTCGAAAAAAACGATTTTAGGTTAGCGAAAAATGACAGTATTAGAAGCAGAAGAAGACTCGGATGAACGATCCGTTCCTCCAAGGAAAAAGTTTTGCCTGTCCCTCCCACGACGCGAGCATACCTTTAGCAGGACGATTTTGCAGCCCCCTCACACATCTACTCGAGGGGGCTTCTTCGTGGGTCAGGATCTTCCTTACGGTGAGTCCTCTGACTATGCGGCTCGGTGGCTTGGCTGCACAAGCAAAATATAATCAAAGTAATAATCGAAAAATTTCTATCTGTAATTGCTGAATAATTAAGGGTTCAAAATTTGGACGAACAAATATTGTGCAATGAGAAATGTCTTCGAACACCTGCGTAGTCCGGTTACGAAGGTTTCGGGAGTTTCATGCTTTTGTAGAGTCATGACGCATGATTAATGAAATTCCTTCGACGACATCTCTTTCGGAGCAAATTTTTTTCAAGGAACAACGATACAGATTTTGTGCTAGCTCATTTTTGTTGATTCCATTTAATTGTCGTAAAGATCAGATTTAATGATATTTACTTCAAACGTTCTGGGATACATTTTCTTTTTTAGGACTCTGAACAGATATGGATAGGTTAAGCTAAGTGTTACGATAACATTTTGGAGCAGATTGCGCTGCTTATCCGAGCACAAATTAAAATGACCGTGTGCGAACTAAAGAAAATATTCGGAAGTCGAAGACAGATTTTGCATGCTGCAACCGAATTGAAGTATTTACATTATCATAAAATACTTTTTGCTCCAAAACTTGTTTGCAACACTCACACAAAATTTCATTGATGATTAAATAACCCTAGCATCAGAGAAGACTTACGCTTCTTAAATTCTTATTAATTTTTTATCAATTCTTGTTTAATTTGTTTCGATTTTGTGAATGATATTGGCGTTTTGGAGATTCATTTTTTTACACAGTTAGAAAGTTTGGAACCGTAAAAAACTGCTATTGGAGTCTATGTAACAATTAGTATCCTTCTATACGAGGTTTATCGATATTTACGGGATCGAAATCGATTTATTTAAAAACTCCGAAAGTCTGTTCGGAATTCGGAACAATTTTATTGTACCGGCGAATTTATTTTTCGTAATTAAACAATTTTTTTTAAATGACAATCCAAAAGGCTCAAGCAGGATGTTGAATGGATATCGAAGTCAACTGGGCCACCACCAAGATCCCACATACGACTACATTGGAGCTGGCTCCGACGGTTTGAGAATAGCTACACTGTGCAATCTCGGCAATACTTGCTTCCTCAACAGCGTTATTTACACGCTTCGCTTCGCTCCGTCTTTCTTGCACAACCTGCATCACTTAGCGACCGATCTCTCGAATTTGAATGAGAAACAACTGCAGACTAAGGTGAGAGCAATCAATCTCGATCAATTTAATTGCAATACTTTTCTCGACGTTCTTTTTTGTTCGTTTTAATAACATATCACGGTGATAACTTATTCGCAGGTGAAATCGTCGTCTCTCGGCAGAACTGGTGTATCGTTAACGGCCAGCGGAAGTCGCAGTTACAGCAGCAAAGATCTATTGGCTTTGGCCGGAGTCGGAGAGCTCAATAAACCGCGCATACAAGTCGCCACGGAGAAGCTACATGATCTTTTCATGGCGCTAAGAGTTTCCGAAGCTCGCGAAAGCAGCGAACCCTATCAACCGGATGCATTTTTACAGGCTCTAAGGTGAAGAAAAAACTATAGATCGTTTTCTTCGGGACAAAATAATACTCGAGATTTTTTTCTTTTTTTTTAACAAGAATCTAAGAATGTCAGATACGCACGTTCTATTAACCCTTCGTGTGCATACCTCCGTAGCGAATCATTAAGTGCACACGGGGTCAATTTTACAGCCGGCCTCGAATATCTTCGTAATTATGCACTTTTCGGCAACCGGACTCTTTATTCGGTGAATTGATCAAACTATCAAGTCGCGCAGTCAGATTTCCAGAAATACCATTTTTAATCGTTCAACAACGTGCTTAAAGTTGACGTTAGGCGACAAAAAAAAAACACGGGATAACATTGGGGTCAAAATTACCCCTATCGCACACTCAGGTCTAATTGTATGATTGATCATCCTCCGAATAACTGTTATAAAAATGGAACACGATTTTTTTTTAATGCAGCAGTGATTAATTGTTGCAACGTTGATTTCAGGGAGGTGAATCCAATATTCGAAGGAAATCAGCAGCAGGACGCTCACGAGTTGTTGGTCTGTCTACTTGATAATATTAGGGAAACGTTTCAATTACTGGTGAGGCACAGGGAAAGTCAATTCGGTCAGAGTAACGGTGGCCTAGCGGATTTTACCGCTGACCGTATGACCGATGTGCAATCGGAGGGCAGTGGTTCCGGTAAGCGGGCCCTTCGAAAGTCTTGGAAGAAGAAAAAATCCACCCGAGGAAGTACAACGTCACTAATACAAACGAACGTAAACGGAGTCGCCGTACCTTCCAGACCCTTCGAGAACGGTCACGCTGAGTACACCGGGAGCAACGGCGAACTATTTTCTCATCGGCCGGAGAGCAAAAAGTGTTTCATTTCCGAGGATTTCGAGGGGGTGAGCTTGTTGCGCACGACGTGCCTCGAGTGCGAGCACGTTACCGAACGCAAGGAAACATTTTGCGACATATGCGTGCCGATCGAGACTGGTCGATCTAACGAGAAGGGTACGTATGAAGATTGCAAGTTTCGCAGCTCATATTTAACACGGGCCGCTTGAAAATTAATTCATCTTAAAAATATTTTTTCGATCGAGCAATCATACTTTCCGAAGAAATCAAGGAAAACTGTTCTGTTTGCAGATGAGGACGGCAAGGCGATGGACAGCGAGGTGTACAGACGCGCGGTGGTCACGAGCGAGCTTCTAATAGGCCGGGACAAATATTGGTGCGCAAGCTGCCTCAGATACAACGAGGCACGCCGCGAAGTATGTTTTCCATCCTTGCCGAGACTTCTCGTTCTTCAATTGAAGAGATTCTACTCAGCTGCTGGGTAAGTGAAATAAGCACGCTCCCTCCCAAGCATAAACGAACAAACTCTTCCACCAGACTAATCGTTTGGATAAGTAGGTACAATTTTTAGTTCTGTTTATTTAAACAAAAATTTCACCCTGTAAAGTAAAAAAATTAATGCATAAAAAATATTGTTGAATAACGTTGCGATTTGCCATCTGCAGCTCGATGGAGAAAATCAACAATCACATGCCGACACCGTTGACGCTCCAGTGCTTTTGCGAGGAATGCAACGTCGATCAGTCGCAGCGGAGCGGTTCGGTCAGAGCTCCCGAGTCGCGGCACGTCTACAAGCTTTATTCCGTAATAATGCATCAAGGAGCGACGATGACGGCCGGCCACTACATCGCCTACACGAAAGTACCAGACGAGTCAATGTTTGCCGAGTACTACAGATGCGATCGGGACTGCAAACGTCAGAACATTTCGCAAGGTGGTAGCAGCAGTAATACGAACAATCCAACATCGGACAAGTCGTCGAGTATACTGAAATTGTTCAGAAGCAAACCTAACATTAGCGAGAGCAAGGAGCAGCTTATGAGGGTCGGCTGCCGGAGCATGGAATGCTGCGGCATACGCCGGGGCAAGCACTCCGGCACGTGGCTCGAATGCGACGACGAGGCAGTACGGGCGATCCCCGAAAGGGAGTTACAGGATAAACTAGCACCGAATCCACGAAATTCGGCGACGCCGTATCTCCTCTTCTACGTTAGATCGACGACGTAAGCATTCCTTCCTCATCCTCACCCTAGAAGGCCCCACTCCCCCCTTCCTCCCGCCACAAATGTATCAAATGTCTTCGTTTTAAATTAAAACCTCGAGATATCCACTGGCAAAGTGTGTGTTTCATTTTTATAATCTGTACCCGACGATTATCATGGGTTTCGGCGAAGAACGAAGCGAGGTCGCACAGCAGTCAAGTCGTGATGCCGTGGTTGTGTCCAATGGACCAAGAATTCGCGTCCCTTCGACGAGAATTTTTAAGGAGGGTCTTCTTTCATATCCCCCTCTTACCGCTGGGGATAAAATTGTTACGATTCAGTAAAAAGTACATTAGATCTTCCGACGATTAATTTTTCACGACAGAGATGGTTTATTATAGAGAAGATGCGAACTTCCGTCGCTCGACCGGCATCGCTTCCACAGACAGAATCCGCTCGCAGCCTGTGGGCACATTTTATTCGACCGTCTTCAACTACCGCGTATCTCTCTAATCAAATTAAATTATTCAATTCGCCTGACACCCACCGGGGAACTTACGCTCCACTTTTTACTCGCACTTATCTCCGCTATGAGAAATCGCGTAATGAAATTCTGAGGGGAGGACCGAACTCAGAATTATTGTTCGTGGATACATTACTGTATTGGAAAATAAAACCAACTACTCGGAAACGATCCGATGTTTTGAAATTGAAAAAAATCGCGTTTTTCGCAGCCGTGCGAATTTCGAATTACGGCATTAATTTTATGTTTTTCGCGGCATTAAGACGCGCGCGTGCAATTATATAGATATAGGCCAGTCGTAAATGGTGCATACCGACGTCCAGGCCTCGTTGCGGTGTGTCCGGTCAATCATACGTGGCTACATCCATATATCGATTAATGGTATAGGGGTCAGTGGTGGAGTTGCGTTCTCACCGTCAGCCCTGTCATATCGTAGTTTCCTCTACTTCCAACCGGTTGATTTTCACATTGTCACTCGCTTCGTTTTTAAAATTATACCGTTCGTCTTAGAAATGAAATTATCTTCATTCAACGAATAAGGTATGTTATAACGAGACGCACGACTTTTTCCGGTAAACCGTAATCTAATCAGCGATTTCATAGAAAATTATCGCAAACGAGTTTATTGCACGCGAGACGTGTATTACAAAGTAGAGCAGAGTTAGTAGTTCCGACAATAAGTGGACCATCTGTTTTAACTCGCTTATCATTAATTCTTTGTTAAATCCGCGAAAATTTTAATCTTGTTTCTTAAAAAATGTCTTTGTTTGTTATTATTTTAATAATTTTTTTATAAGTGCTATGAAGGACAAAATAGAACATTATATAGTTTATATTTGACGATGCGTTGACAATATTTTATTATTACACGGGTGAACATTGTGTTTAGAATATACTTTTTTTATACATATGTTAATTTTTTTTCAACGTATTATTCAATCTTTGTTTCATTTTCATCATACAATTAATTCTGTATTTCATTTGCATATTACCGAGCAACGATCGACAAATTATTTAAATAGTGTGACTGTATATTAAACATCGAGGCCGGTCGATATGGTGAGTAAAAAATGTGCGCTTTGTACTCGATGTATTAGTATTTAATGAGCTATCAACCGTAGTACGCAACACTCCAAAGCCACAATCGATCACAACCTGCCCATGAGCCCCACGGAAACTCGGGGTTTAGCACTTCCGTATTATTGTATCGACAGTTTACGAATTATTATTATTATTATTATTATTATTATTATTATTATTATTATTATTATTATTATTATTATTATTATTTCGACAGTCAAATCTTTACATTGTATTTTTTCTGTATTAACGAATGAATGGGACTTGTTATTTTCAGAATTTAATAAATCATAAAAACCATGAAGTATCAGCAGGTCTCCGTAGATTTCATCGCCATGGTTTACACCGCTTGTTCATATTTGGCACTCGCCGGAGCGGCTTGGGTATTTCTGCGACTCCTGCAAGCGTGCTTCTCGCTGCCACGTCATTTGAAAAAGCAGAATGATGTGCAAGCCATGCTCCAAGAGAAAGTAAGTTACAAAACAATGAAATTCATTACACCTTATATATAAATATAGAAATACATTTTTTTGAATGCCTTCTATAATCAAAAAAATTCTGGGAAAATGTAACAAATCGTAATGTATCCAGAAGAAACTTTTTTCACAACATTTTTATAAATCTTTCTTTTTATTTTTGTTTTGATAAAAAATAAAAATGTAAATGTGCATTGAATATGAATTGAATGTGAATGTCAAAATTGAGTTTTTAAAAGTTACTTTTAAGCAATAAAAAAAAGCATGAAACTAACGATTTTCTTCGCAACACAGGTCGACACATACGAGAAATATATGCTCGAGTGCGAGGAGAAGGAGAAGCGCATGGAGGCCGGTGAATTAGTGGAAGATGCCGAGGAGGGAAAGGACCTTCTGATTGGGAGGGAAAACGGTATGACCAACGAGGAGAAATGGAAAGAGCGCCGAGAGTGCTTGGCAATGTTGAAACGGGAATTGACGAGAGTTCGTGACGGTGGGGATGTATACGATTGGGATTATCTTCTCGAGGAGGATGATAAGGAGGAGGCGAAGGAGGGGGAGACCAAGGAAGGGGAAACCAAGGAGGGGGAGACTAAGACGGAGGGTAAGGAATGCGAGGACCCGAAGAAGGATGAACTATCTCCAAGTGACGTTGATTGTGAGATTGGCGAAAATGCAAACGAAGAGCCAGACACAGAAGATAAGAAAGACAAGTAGCCTCGAGACTATAAATTCAAAGCACGGTACTATCAGTAGCCAAAAAGTTTTCAGGGATGGCATATCTTTAGTGTGAATTGGCGTGATTATCGCTATAGTTATAATTACGTAACTGTTCGTGCGATATGTGATATTCGGAAATTTTTATTTTTTATTTATTTATTATTATTATTTTTTAACAACGTGCCTTAAAAAATGTATACGCGCTCCCGCGGCACGTATATACGTATACATTACAGCGCAGCGATGATAACTCCGTCCACTGTCAATTGCATCGGTGCAACTCGAAATCAATTATTAATAGTCGTAGCCGGTCAGTTGCCTGTACTTCGATGACCTTTGAAAGGATATATAGCGAGTATATTTTTCAACACTGTAGATCAGTTACCAACATGCATATAGTTTATAAACGTTTATAATTATATAGTAATAATGTAATTTAATATTACAGTATTATATAATCACGAATTGCCACACAGTGTACCTTATAGTCGGAGGATGTAAGAGTAATGAAATTAGATCATTGTACGTATTGTCTTTTAATACACGTGGTATGACTATCCATTCGTTCCATCCCTCTTCTCGATATACGCATACGTTTAATAATAATAATAACAGTGGAAGATCTTTTTTATTCTCAATTCCTCTTTTAAGGCTTTAAGTTTCTGCAAGCCATCTGGCTACTATTCTCGTCAACTTTTTCCAATTCATCGCTTGTAAAGTTCACGGCCACCGTCGCTTTACCCCCCCCCCCCCCCCTCCCCCCGTACTGTATTGTGTTTGCACTAGGGCACAGGAAAACTGTAGAAAACCTGCGCCGATACGGCCAGTTATTCGTACTGCCTTGATGTTCCTATTCGATACTTCGAGCACAAAGACCAAACCTCAGAATTCGACTTCCGCTCAACGGTTCCAATGTGCCCGTGAGAGTACGGCTAGGTCACCCATATAAGTACTGATCACGAGGAAGATGATTTTTTTTTTCGTAGTCCTCCCTTTTTTCAATTTGTTCCGAAATTTCAATTTGTTTAGATTGTAAATAGTTAAAAGAATCGAATTTGTAAGACTCGACTGCTGAGGTCCTCTCTAAAAGATTTTCGTGAAAGTCACAACTGACTTTCTCGCGACGGGAGAGTAGGGTACCCTCGGTTGGACTGTGTGCATTCTCGTCTGCCGATAACTTTACCAACCGTTTTCCGTGCATGTACAGTACTCTGCCTCGCTGCGAAGCGATTGAATTTTTACACGGACTATATTGATCGCATTGCAACGTTTGCATCGATTGATGCAGTTTACTGAGCAGACTTATCTACTCAAATTTACGAGATAAATTGCCAGAAACGATTAAATATATATAAAATATAACCATTTTTTCGATTTATCAACATTATCGATGTTAAACGACAAAAATATCATCGATCAATCGACAATTTTTTTAACATCCCACAGTGTAGTCCGAATACACTGAGACTAGACTATTGCGGGAAATTTTTTTCATTTCACGCTGAAATTGTCGACCGAATATAGACAATGAAAAAGCAATGACCATCCAATGTTCGCCGATAAATCATGCTCAAATTCACCCTTAACCGAGCAATTTGTCAATACCATGAATCCTCGTTTTATTTGTCAAGAGTAAACAATTCCGAAGGCTGCACATGGAGTAACGCTAAATCTCTGCACACCTCGAATCCTGGCCATAACGTGGCGCCACCTGCGCGCTCCTTGCTACGACGCATTCGTGACGCTCCTGTAGTCGTTGTTTCCTGAAGTGCAGAGGTCGCGTTTCGTGACCGGGCGAACGGAGGGGTTGCTCGAGGAGAAGAGTGGCCCCACGGCGAGATAACATATAAATCGACGTCGTTCGAGGTGAGTCTCGTGCCGCCGTAACGAGGCAGGAACGTGGCTGGACATCGAAAGCCTGCGACGGCGGTCAAAAAATGTCGCGAGAGTTTGGTGCGTTGTGATAGGACGGGAGTGCAGGTGAGAGTTGCCGAGAGGCTGCCGGCAAGGAGAAATGCAGAGCAACCGCCAATGGAATCCGACAACACCGAGAGCGATGGGTCTTCTGCTCAGCTAGGACCTGTCAATAACATGTGAGTGAGATTTATTTCTCGACTCGGCCGGGCTCGATAACCTTCGTTGTTTTCGTTTACAGTAAAAAAGACCGTCGATCGCCGGGAGTCGATGAGAGATTTGGCGGGCTCCATCGCGCACGCTCACGCACGTTTGGTGTTTTTGTCGATAACTACGTATCACGCGGCACGTGCATGTAGTAAAGCGGCCGGAATTGCAGTGGTTAACCAAAAATACATCGAGATTATTTTGAATCTCATTGCGACCATGACGAACGCAAGTGACAGGTCGATCCGATTTCTTTTTTATCCTCGTAAACCGAACGATTTTAGGGAGAACAATTTTTACTTCGGTTGTCGTATCGTGGCGCAATTATTATCGAACGGAATAGCGAGCGGGTCGCGTGCGTGTCCAACGTTTATCAAAGCAAATGGCGTTCAAAAAAAATATTAAGGTGACCTTGAATCTTACAAAGTAATCATACTTTAAATACCTATCTGCTTTAAAAAGGCGAGCGAACTCGCGACGACTGGTGCGGATATTCATTTCGGTTTCGCTCGCTTATGTATTTAAGTGGCAGAGACAATTATTTAATTGTATTTCATTTTTTCCACTCAACATTAAAGTTTTTCCTTGAGATTTTATTTTCGCCACGATAAGGCAAACTGATTCGACATTTTTTGTTTCTTTACGACAAAGCACAAGAGTCAGAGGCCGAGTGCTACGGAGAACAATTTTTATTTTACGAGAAACATAGTATAGATTGTGGTAACGACTTATTTTTTTAAATTAAAATGTCAATCCATTTTTACGACGTTCGGATGCCAATATAGAATTTATCGTCAGCCTCTCCGAGTGGATGATGTGGAGTTCAGAGGCCACTCACCTTTCCGCCTTGTTTCTGTTCCCTTAATGACGTTATCGATCTTCCCATCAGGCTTAAACACGGGTTATAGCTCGTATCTATTTCTATACGAACTATGTTGAATTTTTGCGTGTCCACAACTCTTATATCTTGATTAATAAATTGTTGCGTCTGATATATTCTAACATTTATATTGCGTTAATAACGACGCGAGCCCTATTCACCGCGCTGAATTTAGCTTTAGACCTAAAATGGTAATTAGCGACACATGCGCGGTAATATTTTTTCGCATTATATTTTTTATTACACTCGACGCGAAAATAACCGTTTTACGCACTGATTTTACACCTTGTGAAGTAAAATTTGGTACGATACTCGTACGATAAAGCTTTTTCTGAACTCGTGTGATTACAGCACTCTTAAAAAGTTTTATCGCACTAGTATCGTAAATTACTATTACTTCACAAGGGGTTTTTCGAACGTGAAGCGTGCGTAAAACTGCAATTTTCGCACGGGGTGAAATAAAATATTTTATCTTGATCAGATTCGTGTAACTGTAGGAAGTATCTGTTTGAGGCTCGCATTATTTATTATCGATGGATATGCTAAATAATGCTCGAGCGATAGGCGAACGACGAGCAATTCTCATCGCACGAAACCGGCGCGCTCCCAGGGGTCGAGCGTTTCCATTTCCCTGCCCTTTTCCACTCTATAACGCCTATAAATAGAATCGAGTCGGCGCATCCGCGCGTACGTAGAACTCCATGGCGATGGGGTCGCTGCCTCAGCTCTACGGGCTTCCGACGTGTCCCGTTGTTCGGACGAAAATTTTCTCCGCCTCCCTCGAGTTATCCGTCCACGGGTTCACTACATAATATTCCGGAGGAACAAAAAATAGATTTTCTCGCTGGTAATGAACGTAGGATATATTATCACATCGTACGCGGGAGAACGGTGTCATACGTGTCGTTGTCACCTGTTGCTAACGAGCTGGAAAAATTGTCGTAGGTCTTTCCAAGTAAAATTTTTTTTTCATGTTTTTTTAGGCAAAAATCGAACAAAATTTGTCGATTAGTTGTTTTATATTAAATGCAATGCAGATCGTTTTAATTTGTTTTACTAGAACCTTTCTTGAGTTCATTCAATTCGTCGGCATAAATGTGAAATTAGAAACTTTTTTCCTTTGTACATCGTGTCGTTTTGCTTTTTCTTTTTTTGTGATTAATTGGAAGATAAATTTCCCCGAGGACTCCGAGCAATGTAGCATACGTCGATGCGTTGACTGTGAGGCATGCGGTAGAAAGGTTTTAAGTATCTAACCGTGCTATGAAAAATTAAAGTATGCAATGTTGCGTGCTGGACTCGGTCTCGAGGTCGTTCATCGTGGGTTGTCGAGATCAGAACGCACAACCTTCATCATCGAGGCTCCCGTTATTATTTATATTCCGTTGATTGCAGGGTGAAAATAAATTTTTTAGGATGGCTTTGAACTTTGAAGCTGCGTGACTTTGACCGATGCTCGCGTTGACCTTCTTTGCAGTATTTCCAGCAAGCTAAAAATTGAAAGAAAAGAATCGTCCACTTTGAAACAAAAGACACAACGTTTTATTACGATGATAATCTACGGTCAATTAAAGTTTCTCGAAGGTTACAAATACTCGCCGGTCCACTGCTAGGTACAAAAATGATGCAAAGTAATTTGTCATTTATTGATCACAATTCCTTCCGAGCGAAGTGTCAGGGAATTGCGTATTTGTTAGAGAAAATTCGTAAAATTAACATTTTGAAACGATTTTGCGCTTTCAAATAAACTTTCAGCTCAAACAAAAAAATCCACAATCAGCCCGCCAACGTTGCAATTGGTTTTTTGATCTCCCTTTGCTTCTCTTCCGAATGTCCCTCAACACCTTCTTATCGACCCAGAAAAAAACGCGGACATACCTATAATTTGTTACGATTTAAAAAAAATCGATATGTTGATCGAATTACATTGAAAATCGGTCGTATCTCACGTCGCCCCGAGATTCAATTAGATTACGATAAAACCGTCGAATATGTCCCGGTCTATCGTTGCGTGCTAATCGTTGTGATCCATATTCCCCCCAACCACCCGTCGCCACTCACGTCTAATTGTATTTGTTCCCCTCATTAGTTACTCGCCATGCAAAAAAGACACATGTTATAAAAATAACAAGAAATGAACAAGTGGATCAACGGCGATCGCCCGAATCCGATAAAAAGTGTCATATCGGCCAGTATAAAAATAGCTTACTGCCGATAATCTGAAAACCTATTCGTACATACCCACATGCAATTTGTACTGGGAGCGGAGAGTTAGTGTCGGTTTCGTGTCGGGCATATAGTCGGTTGTCGCGTGTCGAAAACAGACTATCACGCAGCTCCGCTCTATCGATCCCTGTGCAATTCTACGTGCGGAGAGAGAGAGGGAGAGATAGAGATAGAGAGCACCGGAGACAGAGAGCGAGGGAATATGGACCCCGCCTGACCCCCGCGTTTCGTCCGCAGCATCCAGCACCATAGCTATGTACATAGACATATATACATATGTATCTTTTTTGTATGAACATATATACAAGGTAAAAAATTCGTAAAATCGAAATACGATGTTTCGTAAAAACAATTAGGTTAAATAAGTGACAAACTCCTTTGTTAAGGTTCCAATATACAAACCTGTCCTTTTATCTCCGATTAATAATTTTAGTTTGTACTTTGGTTTGTAAAACCAGAGCCGCATGGTGCGATCGGAAAATGAACAAATAAAAAATTGTGGACGTTTGTGGACAATAAGTTGTTGCAAAAAGTACAAACTTTTTCACTATCCACAGATGTACATATATATATATATATATATATATATGAGTTTTAGCAGTATATAAGAGTCGGGAAGCGTTTCCTACTCCAGGCTCGCGTCAGCCGGATCGTTCGCCCACACTCTCCTCTCCCTCCTGTGGCTCCATCATCCTGCACAATATCCGTCAGGCCCGAGAGAACGGGGCGAGTTCCTACTCGGCTGCTCCCTCTTCAAACCGCCTTCAACCCGCAACCCCTTCGGTACCGCACGCGAGATAGATAGATACGGGCACCACTACAGCTATAACTAGAGGACACAGTCGGGCAGTCATGCAATTCTCTCACGTGCTGCCAGGAGTATCTGCCGCGCCGTATGCGATGCGGTCCACTCGGTCGCATCATGTTACGGAGACTGTTGTCGACGTTTCATTATTATCATCGGACATAGCCCTGTTTCGCCGCGGGGGTTGACGGTCCGTACCGCAGTCCCGTCCGCTTACGGGGGCACGAACGAGTTTCACGTGCAGTCCTCCGGTGATCCAAATCGGTCGGAAACCTGTAACGTAACGAACGAAATCGCCACTATACAGAGGAACTTTTGCACGAGTTTGTAGGCTGGAAGAGAGCAGCCATGATTACTTCCGGATATGATTTTTTGATATTGTAAGAAACTGGGTAGGACGAAAACGTGTCAGGGGAAAATTATATTTTGGGGAACTCGTAGATAGTCGGGAAAAGGAGTTAAACGTTTCTGTTTAACTCCTCGTAAATAATTAACTAGTTCTTTTTTTTTAATTCATTTTTAGTTCACTCGCCTCGTATTTTTTCTCGGTAAGAGAGTTTAGGTCGGGCTGTTCGGGAAGGATTGCTTGTGTGACCGGTAAAGATACAGTTATGTAAAATACATTTTTAGGTGAATTGATGAAAAAATACCCTTGAGAGGAACTTCTGAGGAACGTGTTCCAGCATCAGGTGGCAGTGGAAGTCGCGTGAAGCATTTCAGTTGAATGTATTAGCGATGTTTTGGAGTCTCCGAGCGGATTCAATTTCAATGTCTAGCCTGAGTCTCCAGTGTTACTTTCCACAGGGAAAAGAATTCCATAGAAATTCCTCTCGCTGTACGGTATTAAATTAAATTTAACTTTTCCGTTCTGCAAAGAACGGCTGAAACTAGAGTTTCATAAAATAGGAAAAAAATAAAAATAATAAAGAAGAGCTACATGTGGTCTTCTAGGATAAAAACGAGCTACTTTTTCATCCCAGCAATTTTACACGAGACCCTCAAGAATGTTTCATTAAACTTAAAATTATATTTATATTTATTACAATATATCAAATTTAATTGAACATAATATAATATCGAATCAACCTTTCTTGTTCTCGAAATTACTGTTAACTTAAAATCGCATTACACAGCCGTATTCGTGTTTATGAAGATTTCTACTGTATCCGTTGTTGTCGCAGTACGGCTGTAAAGCTCTCGGGTATTACTGACTTTTATATACCTACACTCATATATATATATCGACACACACACATATATAATATATATAATATTTATAGGCATCAGAATATACTTTGCAGCAGCAGTAGCACATTTCGTCATCGCCCTTTCTTTAAACTCACTCTTTCCGACCTGCTGGGCGTATCAGCCGTGACCTTGTGACCCGCGAAAAGCGAAGGGGGGGATGTAGTACAGAGTTCTCGTTCCTCTCCCCTTCCGCATAGCTCTTGCGGTGCCCTCGTGCGCTCTTCGACGTTTACCCTCGAGATAACCTCCAGTTTCAGGAGCACGCTGTTGAAAAGCGCGACGAGGTAGAGAGAGTAAGAACGAAAATAAAAGCAAAAAAAAAATATCTGGTAGAATACGAGGGCAGAGTTGCATTCATATAGGCAGAGGCTTCCTATTCACGTGGAAAGGCGAGAGGTTGTGCATACACTCGAGACTGTACGGGTCGTATCAAAGACCAACCTTCTGCACTAGCTAAACCAGCGAGTATCTCGAGTTCCATTTTTCTTCGCGCAGTAATACGATGCCATAGAGACTGTACAAGCTTTCGGTCTCTCCATGGCATTAGATACAAGGTGGCGAGACCTTGATCCCGAACTGGAAGAATAACCGACGAAAACTGCAGGAGAACTGCGCAATTCTCGTTTCCTCGAGAGTATCAAGTTTTTTTTTTAAATAATAATAAAAATAATCCGCGGAGAAAAGTGGTGAAAATGGCCCACCTCGTTTAACACCGGAATGATAACTGTACCGAAATTAATTGATAGAAAATGAAAATACACTAGGGCCTCGATTTTTGAGCCCTCGGTTTCCGTCACAGTCCCCACCACGGAGCGAATATCGATCGGCGCGGAAAGCTATGGGCCATGCTCGACAATTAGTATGGGCGGGCCATGCGCAACCTCGATTTTTGCAGGTGTGATGCGGAGCTGGGCCCGCCGCTGTGAATGAAATCGAGGTCCTAGTGGACGGATGATTATGAAGTTAATGAGGAGGAAAAATTCCTTTGAAATTAACCTAGACCGCTACAGTGTTGACCAATTTAGTGACCAAAAACAAATGACATGGCATCAAATACAAGGTACATGGCATTAAATACAAGGAAAAAAAAAGACGAAAACTGGAGGAGAACTGCGCAATTCTGCTTTCCTCGAAACTATCAAACGGTTTTATATAGAAAATAATAATAAAACATAATCCTGGGATAAAAATGGTGAAAATGGCACACTGCGTTTATCGCAGGAATGATAAATGCATCGGGCCATATTCGCCACTTTCACTCTAATTAAATTCGCCCACACCCGTAGCGTTAGTGGCTCATGAAATTTTCAGGCTCCATTAATGTTAGCTAGAAACTAGCACAACTTTGTCGGTATCTCGTTTCGTCGAAGCTTCAAAGCTCTTTCAGGATTTCTCTTCCCGTTGACGAAGAGTTGTTTGATTCACTCGAGAAAATTAGAGCCCTCGCTCGGTGGAGTTGTCGGTGCTTGAATAGTATCGCTGTTTCGAGAATGGCTGTTAATGTGGGAGAGTGTACGGTTCAGAAAAGCGACCCGACTCGTCGAACTCGCGAGAATTCGTTATTTCCGGAGCTTGGATATCCTAGATGCGTTTTGCGACGGGGGTCGCCGACGGCATTTTATTTATAGATCGACGAATCTCGCGTTTCAGTACCGAGAGTCAACGTCCTGAATTCGTCGCCTCCGGCACGACTCGGATGATGCAGGGAGCAGTGTGGCGCCGGCCTGTGATTAATAACCCGCAAATTTCGAAAAAATTTAACAGTTTTGTCAAAATTTACTAATCTATCTTCTTATGTACGGCAAAACAAAAATTTAATGTCCCATTGTCACCTTAACCGGTTTAGAAAATTTTCAAGAATGGCTTTTTAGATTCGACGGCCTTTCAAGTTTTTAAGATTTTAACTTTGAGGGATGCATTTTATAAATAATTAACTTACCTTAGCATACAATTAATGGCGCCATATTATTCTTTCTTCGCTCTTTCAGCAACAATTTGAGTCCCGGTAGAAATACAGATTATTGATGAATATACGATTTTAGTAGACAAAACGGAACTTTCTATTTTTATTACCGATTTATGTTATCTTTTTCTATTAATTATTGATCCCTACAGTCATTTTTACATGAACACTTTGCATTTCTCGGCCAGATGATTTTTTGTCACTAAAATGAGTTTAATAATTAAAAACAAAAAACATTTGTAATACAGATCCGATCAACTTCTTTTATTGTTGATAATTATCAGCGCCCAACGCAGAAAAGTGTGGATACCGTCGTGAGTTGCAAAGTCGCTTAGCCAAACACACCGGAGAGCGTCGAACTTGTTGCTAACGGTGAATCTAACGGGCCATCAACGTAACATCGAGGATGGGGTATCGCGGAGACGGTGCAGAGACCCGCTGCCGTTCTCCCAGGTCATTAGGCATTCACGCGTATCCCAAAGTTTGTACCTCGGTTAGCGCTCATCCCAAACGTCGCATAGTTCACGTTTCGAACAGTCTCCGGGTAAACCGTGCCCGAATCTAATTACTTCATATTTGTCAACGTTGAGGATGAGGTCGTACCAACGACCTCGTTCGACCTTAGGCGCTCCATCCTTTCAATTCCCTTGTCCGCACCCTGCAAACTCCGTCAATCAGATTGATGAGGTCCAATCCCTTCAACGGTCCCTCGGACATTACCTCATGACCAAAATTGCTGGAAAGCATCACTGCGAGCAATTTTCCAAAAATTGCATGTTAAAACTTCAACAAGCGGGTACGACCTCAATTTTTGAAGGACTTCCAGCAAACGTTGCAAGTCCCTTGAAATTGTTGCTGGAAACTGAGGTCACCGACCACCGTGTCAAAATTCTTCCGTTAGGACAGCGGGGCAAAACGGAACACCGGCGGGAAACCAACCCGCATCCCCTTTTGGCATGAACAAAGTTGCTGGGAGTCGTCACTGCGAGCGATTTTCTAGAAATTGCTTATTAAAATTTCAACAATTGAGTGAGGCATCAATTTTTGAAGGACGTCCAGCAATCATTGCTTCCCCAGTTACACGTCCCTTGTAATTGTTGCTGGAAATCAAGGTCACAGACCCCTGTGACAAAATGGCAGACAAAATGCAACACAGGGGCAAACCAACCCGCATCCCCCTTTTGGGACGAGAGATTTTTCTGTCCCTCAGAGAATCGATAAAACTGGCGCCTTTCGCCCCATTCGCATTGACCTCGACGCACCTTGGTGCAATTTTCGGAAAATAGTTTGTCGAATCATAACGTCCGATTTTCGAGTTTTTTGCCACCCACAAATATTTATACGAGTTACGGGTTTCGGGTTATCTGGCCCGAGGTCTTTCGTGGCCGATAGACGAATGAATCGCGAGCTTTTGAATGCGCCTACCGGTGAAAAACGGTTGCGCAATCGGCAGTTCGAACCGCACGACGGATGGTGGATGGTACTTTTAACCGATGACGACCCGCAGTTAGGTAACCGGGTGGTGGATGCTTCCGATGAATCTAGAGCTCAGGCCGGTCAGTTACGCCGACGTTGAACCCGCACACGGACTCGTGTTCGTAGCGCTTGCGTGGCGAAGTTCGAGAGCCAAGTGTCATGGAGTCGGCGGCTTTGACCGACCCGGAAATCGGCGCGGGTCGCCGGGACACGGAGCTTTCCGAAGCTGCCACCGTGAACGGCGCGAATAATTGGGGATGCTCGAGAAAAGCTGACGAACCCGATGGGATCGCGTTTCTGGCCGAAGAGCCGCTGCTTCGCAATCTACTGCGTGGAATTCCGATCGAAGAGGGCCCCGTTGATATCGTCTGCACGATAAACCGATTGATCTTCTATTACGTTCTTGTCAAGTGGATAAACTTCGAGGTATGGTGGTTCGTCGGGGATGGTCCGAGCACCTCGTGAGTCTTCCCACGAAAACGAGGGGAGGACGAGAGAAATGGCAATTTGGAGAACATCTTTGTCTTGGCTGAGTTTTCTTTTCTCGACCTCACAGGCAGGCAAAATCCCGACTCTGTTTTACCGACACCAGTTTATAGCGCTACGAGGCTCTTAAGGGGAAGTGAACGTCACGTGACGGGGCAATGAGTGTGAGAGAGATAGATGCAATTTTCAAATTAACTTTATTCAATGGTGTTAATTTTTTTGAGAAAAAAAATGAATTCGGGCCGGATGCGAAATTACCGTGTGCATCCGGCTCGAATTTGCTTTTTCCTAAAAAAAATTAACACCCTTGAGAAAAGTTCATTACAGTTTTCATTACCGACCGCGATATTTCACTTCCCCTTAATAGGAGCCTCAGTAGGAGGAATCAGGCATAGGAGGCTCCTATGCCTGATTCTTGAAAATTTCATGGACCTTCAAGATATAATTGTCGTAGGAATAATGATAATATTACACTGTAATTTATTTTTCCTATTTAAGGGGAAATAAAATTGGGACAGTATTTTTCCATAAAAATGCAACTGGTGTTAACATTTTATTCGATTTCATGTAGACATCTCCGAGAACAGCGCTCTTGAAGTTTTGAGGTCACAGTCGTGGTATTTAGAGTCCCCTTAAGGAGGTCCTGATGTTAAGCACGCGAATCTCGAGGGGTCTGTCAGGGGATTCTACAGCCGTCAGAACACTTGGCCTCGTCTGTGACATCGCGATGAAATTATACACATGGCTGCCGGGGGAGCACCGGAAGGGTTGATGGGAACGCGCCGAAGAGGATGGCAAACAAACCGGAAGAGTGGAAAAAACAAATTAAAAGAAACAAAAAACAAACATCGAGAGAAAAATAAGTGGAACGGCCGGAAGCTTCGAGATTGCCTCGAGAAACCCTAGATCTATATGAAAACACGTTTCTCTGAGTCATCCGACATCTGTCCACGAAGACACGCTCTCCCCTCAAAATTTAAAAGAACGAGTCACGGTGTAGAAGAGAGTGCACAACCAACGAGGAAACTATTTTTGTATATACGTAGTTAGTCTGTTTAGTGTAAAATTTAACGAAATGTATGTGACGTCATAGTCACGAAGAAAAATAATATTATTAATTTGGCGTGACTTTTGTATTTGTTTTTTTTTTTAATTAATAAATCGAAATTCCAAGGGACTAGTCACTGTACAGAAGAGAGTACACAACCAACGAAGAAACTATTTTTGTATATACGTAGTTAGTCTGTTTAGTGTAAAACTTAACGAAATGCATGTGACGTCATAGTCACGAAGAAAAATAACATTATTAATTTGGCGTAACTTTTGTATTTGTTTTTTTTTTATTAATTAGTCGAAATTCCAAGGGACTAGTCACTGTACAGAAGAGAGTACACAACCAACGAGAAAATTATTTTTGTATACACGTACACTTAGTTTGTTTAGTGTAAAATTTAACGAAATACGTAGCCACGAAGAAAAATAATATTAATCGGGCGTAACTTTTGAATTTGTGTTTTTAAAAAATTAATAACCCGAAATTTAAAGAGACCAGTCACTGTACAGAAGAGAGTACACAACCAACGAGGAAACTATTTTTGTATACGCGTACACTTAGTTTGTTTAGTGTAAAATTTAACGAAATATATGTGACGTCATAGTTACGGAGAAAAATAATATTAATAGAGCGTAACTTTTCTGTTTGTATCTGTATTAATAACTATTGACCTCATCGGTGACTCGTCGAAATATTCTGTTACGCCTTGTGATATCAAAGCATCGTTCGCGAAACATTACGCCTTCAGCGAAGAGCTCGCGTCGCCCGGTGAATACCCCGAAATTCTTGGGAGGCCCAACACGCTGAGTGGTTTCGGTTATTTTTGAAACTTTACACTAGAGAAATAGATTTGTGGATATCGAGACACGTATCGGTTCCATAGGAAGTCAATTTTTATCTCGACCAGTCTTAAAATTGAATTCAAATTTTAATGAACTTAAAATTGAAAAAATTGTCGCGCACACAAAAAAAAAGTGGATACAGAAAATAAACATTTTTCGAATGGATCAGATTTCAAACGAAGTAAAAAATATATATCTCTTTGTCGTCTGTATCGGAATCGACCATCTTTCCTTAAACTTTTACGCAATGTCACTGAATCTATGTCGAATAAGCGGAAAAAAAATCGTCACATAGAATAGTCGAAGGAGAATAGTTTCTCGACAGTGTTCCCCGTCCCGTTCGCGCTGCAGGTAAAGAGTGCATCGTCCGACTGCCAAAGCCGATGCCAAGTTTCGAAAATAGATTTTTCCGTTAACCCTCCCACGACAGATTTTGCCGTACGTGCAACTCGAGCACCGTGCGAAAATTACCTTATCGTCGCGGAATCGGGCGAGGTAAAACTTTAAATCGTTCCCAGATCGCCGGGACGTGGTGTCGATTTCAGAGAAAAAGTTTCCCCCGAACAATCGAACACGTTTCGCACGATGGCAAACAGAATCTCCGATAAAGTCTTCCCCCGGCACGGAGCTTTCACGGGTCCCGAACTATCGCTCTCCGACGCAATTATTAATTCAAACTTTGCTCCCAGTCGGATACTTTGAATCTCCGAACCGGCGCTCCTCAGAGTTGGAAAGACAAACTCCTTGAACGTTCATTTGCCCGATCTCGTTAAAATTTAAGGAGTCGGTGCGAACTTCCTATCAGGGGAGGGGACGTTCTCTTTCTTCTATTTAGGGCCGACTCCGAGTTTCAACCGCTAAACCGAATATTTGCTCTTGCTAATCACGTCTACTTCCATGGCAATGACTGCCTCCTTCCCGTGTCGCTGCAAGCGACGTTGTTACATCGCAAACACTCCAGACCGCACTCGCTCTCCTAACGCTTCGATGAATTCTATTCCGATGAATTCTATTTCCGATCATCCGGCTTTCAGCTCGGCAAGCCCCCCCCCTCGCTTTTTGCTTTTAATTTTTAGAACTTTTTTTTTATTCTCGTTTCCAACCTCGCCACGCGATTTAACTGAAAACGAGAGCTCCAGCCCTCGGCTCGGAGACTCCAATTTCATCATCATGTTACTCACATGTTACTCTTTCTCTCCGCATGGTCGGTACACGTGCTCAGAAAAAATATAACAATAAAACAAGCAATGTTTCATTTTGTCTTTTTTTTTATTACCGTCGAGAATTTAGTTTTACACTATTTTTTTTGAGCCGGGAAATATAATATATCTCGTCCGTTCTGTCTCAAGTGCCGTCAATAGTCTCAGCTTGTAAATCGCCATCGGCGGCATCCAATAAATTTTTTTATATCAAGGCCAGCTTGGGAAACGTCCGATAGACATAGACTGCTGTTGCAGCCGTTATGCATTATGAATGCCCGTGTCATAAATTATTGTATAGACAGTGATGGAGATTACGGCACAGTCAATCACTATCATCGAAGCGAATTACTTACCAGTACAGAAAAAACGTGCTCTTGAAGTCCTGATTGGAAGTCATCGGAAAGGTAATCGGGCATGAATGAATTCAGTGTTTAAGAAATTGCTGGTAAACAGTAACTCGATTGAAAAGCAAATATGGAATTGATTTTCTGCATGGCCGTCAGATAAATTGTACATTTCGATACAGATTGAATACCGTTGCTCTTTTTCCTATTTATTATCATTATTATCATTCCCAACGGATCTTAAGTTCAATGAGTTTCTATCGAGTCGAGTTCGTCAAAATGTTTCGTATCGGACATGCTTATTAGTTTTCTTTTATTCTTATACAAATATTTTTGGTAAAAAATGTATTTTTGCTAGATTTCCGGGTTTTTAAAAATCTCAACGACCCTAACAGCAGTTCTAATCGAAATCGAATTTCGAGTTTCAAACTTGTTCTCGCGAGATGGTCGTCAGATAAATGATAGATTCTAATACAATTTAGATACAGATTGAATGCCGTTGCTCTTTTTTCGATTTATTATTATCATCATTATTATTATCATTGTCATGATTCCCAACGGACCTCAAACCCAATGAGTGTCTATCAAATCGAGTCCCTCAAAATGTTTCGGATCGGATATGCTGATTAGTTGTTTTTTTATCCCTATACAAATAACCTTTGTGAGAAATCTATTTTTGGTAGTTTTCCGGGATGTAAAAAATCTCGACGATTTTGAAACTCGAGTTTCGAGTTTCAAATTTGTTACCCCGAGACGAATGAACCCACGGGACAAACCCAGATATGTCACGGACTCCGGAATAAAATTCGCGGGAAGCGTTGGTGTGACTGAAAATTTCCCGGAACGTGCCGGTCGCGCAGAGTGCAATGCACCGAAATATCCTCGGGAACTCGTAGGGCAAGTAGGCTCGCCGAGCGTTGCTCAGGGCGACGTCGTGTTCTCGGTTTGGGACGAAGTCGGGACGAAGTCGGTCCTCTGGGTCTCTCGCCCCGTCGCCGAGTTTACGACAGGACGGCAGATGCGACACTCGACGTGTCGTAAACTCCGGGAGTTGCGGAGAGCGACAGATCAGTTTATAGCGAACGCTGTAATGACAACGCGATTGTGAAGCGTGTATGCGTCATTCCGGATTCTAGATTTACCGGGAGCAAACTCGACGCCGCGCCGGCAAAAGCCGTCGAGCAGAATTCAGCCCGTTTAAGCGACTCGCTTCAAAATGCCACTAAAAGTCCTCTGATTACTCTGGCACTGCGGCAAAACCGCGTTCCTTTCTTGCTAACTTCCTCTAACTTTGAGTAATAACTTTCGATGAATCAGACATTTTTGCGGGAAAATTCGGATAAGTACCGAAACTATCTTCCCATCATCTTCCCCCGTCCTCCGTCTGTCTCGTTCTTGAGTAAACGCTCTTATACCAATATCACTGATCTTCAAATAATTTTGTATGAAATTATTGTACACCGGGAAAACGAAAATTCGAAAGATCGCAATCTTGAGCAAACAATTTATTCAGGAATTTTCAGATACACATTAAATATTGAAACATTAAATTTAATTTAATAGAATATTGTTATTTTCATTGTCGGTGTCGTTGCTGAGGATGTGTAAATTTATATAGAAAATATGCAGATTTTATATGAACGGCAGAGGTACGTTTGATGCAACATGCAAATTTGACGAAAATATTCATAATCGAAATCTTATAGCAATATCACTGATGTTCAAACACTTTGTATTGAATTATTCCGCACCGGGGAAATGAAAAATCGAATAGATTGCAAACTTGGCAAACAATTTGTTCATAAATTTGCAGACAAATATTAAATATTGAAATATTCAGTTTAATTTATTTGAGTATTGTTATTTTCATTGTCACCGTCGAGGATGTATGAATTGATATACAGATTTCATACGAAGTACAGGGAATGTTTGATTACACGTGCAAAAAAAAAAAATCTGACGTAAAATTGAATAATCAAAATATTTTTACATCTAAAAGTGTCGGTTTAATGTGCAAACAGCCGTCGACGTATTGTTTACATCAATATTCATACAGAATTTTTTTTTTTTTTTATTTGCATCCAAGCCCCTTCTCCTCTTATCTCGGCCCCGTCCCGTCAACCCGCGGAATGAAATCGAGAGGTGAAAAATGTTCGAAGCCACAAAGTGACATTCGAACAATGATGCTGGGAGAGCTGTTTGTGCGCTCGGCGAAAAAATCCACTGCAGGAGGTCGGAGCCAATTTATCACGCTCCCGCAAAGCTTGCCACGTGCGAGTCTTAAGAATATACGTATTTACGTATCGCGGTAATCTTTGAAGCACGTGTAGCGCGTCACTCTCCGACTGCAAGGCTGAAGCTCGGAACACGTGCGACGAACGAAATTCCCTGGGAAAGTCTGCTGATAGAGAGATTACTTCGTGGTTTTTTTTTTTGTTTCTTCTGTTTGGGAACCGATTGCGTGAGCACGTGAAAGAAGGTTGGACACAACTTATTTATCGATGTCGCGAGGGTCTCGATAGACCCTCGTTTACCGTACGCCGGACGTACTTTTGGAAACGTGACGAGCATACGGGAACGTGTCTGATCAATCTAGCTTGAGCGATGGACAAATAAAGGAACAGCGATTTTTTTTCATTTTTTTTTCGACAGGAAAATTCGCTCGGGCGATCGAACTCCGAAATCGGTTTTACCGTTGACGCGCCGTATTTCATTTACCTCAGATGAATCTTGACGGTTTGTATTCGGGGATTTGTTCGCCCCGATTGCGATCTCGAACGGACGAAAGTCTTCCTCGACTGTTTCTCTGTCGCTGAATCTTAGCTTAAAAAATACCCTTTCTGAAAAAATAATGCCCGGTGGATTTTTCACCCGTTTGTACAGATATTTCATAAATTAACAATTCTAACGAAGATCCTTTTTTCTCTATCCGATTAACTACAAACAATTATAATAAAAACGAGCCAAAGAATTTTTAGAATTTATTATCATTATTATCATGCCTGTTCTTCTATTTTCAAGTCTAAACATTATTTTTTATATTAACGAGAGCCAAATTTTTTTTTTAATTCATTATCAACATTATCATGTCATTTATTTTCTTTTCAATTTTAAAAATGATTATTCCTGTGTCTGTGAACTTGTGCCGTGTGTCTTCTGTGAACCTTTCTTATTGCCATCTTTTGTAATCACACGTGTGACCCGAGTTTACCCCAATATTTTTATTCTCCTGGTGATCCGAATACAGACGTTTCCTACGGTACTTAATAGTGACGTAAACAGTCCCCCCCCCCCACCCCGAACGTGCTGAATATTTGATCATAGAATTTTTCGTATTTACCTAAATCTTCTGTAATAACACATGTGACAATCATTATCCCCCCCAACCCCCCTCCCACCTCCACTATCGTTTACCCCAATATTTTTATCCTCCCTGGTGATACATCCGAAAATAGACGTTTTCCTCGGTCCTTAATAGTGACGTAAATAGTCCCTCCCCAACGTGCTGAATATTTGATCATAGAATTTTTCGTATTTGCCTAAATCTTCTGTAATAACACATGTGACAATCATTATCCCCCCACCCCCCTCCCACCTCCACTATCGTTTACCCCAATATTTTTATCCTCCCTGGTGATACATCCGAAAATAGACGTTTTCCTCGGTACTTAATAGTGACGTAAATAGTCCCTCCCGAACGTGCTGAATATCTGATCACACAGTTTTTCGTATTTGCCTAAATCTTCTGTAATAACACATGTGACACTCATTATCCCCCCCCCCCACCCCCCTCCCACCTACACTATCGTTTACCCCAATATTTTTATCCTCCCTGGTGGTACATCCGAAAATAGACGTTTACCTCGGTACTTAATAGTGACGTACATAGTCTCGCCCCCCAAGGTGCTGAATATTTAATTATTGACACGGTTGTTTTGCCTATCTATAGACAGTGATGTATCTATCCGCATAGTACGCGGGCTTTCGCGTGTGTGCCATGGCTTTCAGGTAAGACCACGAACGCAGCGATAGCACGTGCCGCGATAAAGCTCGTGTAAGGGCGGTGAAGACGAAGGATATAAATTCGCACCGGTCGGGCATTATCGCCTCGTTCCGAGGCCGAACTTGAGGAGTAACCGTGCAGAAACTGGGTACAGAGACCGTAGCGATTCCGTGCCTCGCGTGACCCGAGTATTTCGATTTCAGTCATAAGCACATGTATATTTGTTACAAGCTCGAATCGTACGTGTGTACAAGTAAAGACCGGGGATATTCCGACGCGAGGGTTTCCAGCTCCTCGAATCGATGGTTCAAGGCCGCTGCGGATGTAGGGACACGTACAAGGAAAATTCCGTCCGCACGGCACGCCGGACCGCGAGCATCGGCGAGGCGCCGAGGAGAACGGGAGAAGCAAACTTTCTTGTCCAGTTTAAGGAAATCGAGATAAATAAGAGAACAAAAAATTGCTAACAAGTTTCGGGCGATGAATGATTTTGGCGGCAAGAAAAGCGGAGGCAGCGGGGATTTGAGGTCAAGGACAGATTTTTCCACTCCAGAAGTGAACTCCGACGTTTGTCAGCACGCGCGTCCTTTCTTCTTTCTCGTCAACCGACAATCGATTATTCTTTGGATTATTCATCGAGGCTCTCCGCATGCTCGATGCTCGACTACGTTTATTTTTTTCTTACCGGTTCGTGACTAAGGTAAGGGACTTGGAAACAGTAGCGAGCATCGGGAACGACGGAGAACGACGAGTTTTATTTTTATTATTATATATTTTTATAATAATATAGATTTTTTATTTAAAAAAAAAGTAATAGATGACAAAAAGATTTTGAATGGTAATTTTGGGATTTAAATGAAAAATATTGGACTACGAGTAACATAATTGTTATATTCGTGATCAGCGGGAAAAAGTACGTGGAACATGGGTTTGAAACAAAAAAATCGAATGAACAACGATTTTTCACTTTTTGAGCCCTTTTTGGAAATACGTCGACTTTCGTGATTTCCAAAGGTCGATATCTCGGCTCTCAATGGAGCTACGGAAAATCCGGGGTGCCCATCGTGTTCTACGGAAAAAAATACACAAGATAGGCTCTTGTCCGAAGTTGTGGAGGCGTTTTATCGTGCCGTTTGGGGACGTTGAAAAACGCAAACAGTGGACTTGAAAGGGAATTTTTTGACGAAATTTTCTTTTGTTTTTTAAATGATCTGCCGCTTATTGTGATGTATTTTTCCCGCTGAACACTGAACACTGAACAATGAAGTGCGACAACGACGACGACCCCGATGACGAGGAACGAGAAGGAACGATGCAGAACGAGGAGCTACGAATGTATTCTAGTTTTAGGTTTCTGGTAATCAGCTATGCGAATCCCTTCCGATCGACGATGAACGAGTGATGATGGATCGTGTATTTTGCCATTGGTTTTGATTTCGTATTTAACCCTTTCGACCCTAGTCAAATCACCGAAGTGTCCCGGATGACCGTGAAAAAAAATAGATCACAGGTTTCGTAACCGACCGAGCCCGGGTCAGGCGCGGATTGGAAAGTTTCTGAGCGCCTTGAGGCGAGGTGGAACACCACAGTCGGTAATGAAAACTGTAATACATTTTCTTTCAAGCATTCTGACTGCGTATCGTGAAAAGCAAATTTTGTGCACAATTAGGACTAGAATTCGTTTTTGGCGATAAGGAGTCAGCGCCCTTAAAGAAGCGATTACAGTTTAGTTTATCCATTTAACCCGTTCCCGGCACGGCGAAGTATGTTTCATTCCGAGGGCTTGATGCAATCCGATATGCCGAGGGCTTAATGGAATCTGTGAAATGTCGAATCGACAACGTTTCAACAGTGAGTTTCACAGCGGACTTGATTTTCGAACGACAAAGCTTTGCATGACGGTAGGAAGAGCCTCGAAAATCGCATTCACAGCTTAGATTACGTATAAGCATTAACGGGGTTCTCGATGCTGGGCGAGTTCTTGCTGAGGCTTCGTCGATGTATGCACGCGATCGGCTACGCGTAGCTCAGGGAACTTTGGTACGCGCAAGTGCGATCACACACACGGAGGCTTCCGTCGAACTTGGTGTTTCCCGACGGTTCGTACAGTGTCGCATGTTTGTTTAGCGAATCCATACGGGAGACGAGGAGACGGCATTTTGCATCGTATAAGCGCCGAGGCTAGTGCACGCTCTACCTGTGTATTGTGCCTTTGCCCGAAACATTGTACACGGGGGAGGCGAATAGGTGAGAGGTCAGAACTGGCCCACTTTGTTCCTATCCAATATTTGGTCGGCGTTGTGTACTATAAGCTACCAAGGATGTGGGAGGGAAACAAGGCGATGCAAGTTCTGCGCGATCACTTTTGACCAAATCCGATAGAGTAGATGCAATTGCGGTGCACCTTGGTTCTTTTTTGTCAATTTGTAACGCAATGTCTATAAATACTCGTACTACTACCATGAATGTAAGTCGATGGTTTATTTAATAAAATTAATGACAATGTATTTGTCAGATCGGGACAAGTATTAAAATTGTTATTAATATTTTTCAATTGATACAATTTTTCCCCCTCGAAATCACCAGAAAAATATCGATTACTGACAATAATCCATCAACCCCGGAAGTTGGTAGCTCGACATTGTCGCCCTTTCACCGCGGGCGAGCATCTTGGCGTCGGCTCTTGTGGTTCGGAAAACTGTCAGCGATTTCGAAAAAAATATATGTATATATATTGTCGAGAGCACCCTCGCTGCCACACACACAGCTCACTACATAGGGGTCTCCCCTATACGCGTCCGCGGTTGCGCAAAATTCGATGCATTCTTTCGTTTCAGCCGGGCGAGACAAACGACCGCGGAGGGTATTCGATGCTTTTCATCGCAGCAGCTAGTTTCTCCTTTCCAGCTTGTTCCTTCGCTCGTATGACACGAGTGGAATAATCTCTCGAGTGCGCGGATCGGCGACCTACTTATTCGTTGGGTGGATAAGAGTCAAAGGGTTGAGGGCGGATAAAGCCGTGGGAACAGCGGAATAGAAGATTTTGCCCGGGAATTTTGCTCGTGGAGTATATACGAGAGAGATATTCGACTCCGTCGAGAACTTTACAGAGGCGATGTGCGCTATCTTAATGCCAGCCAGGCGGATGTGCATGCATCGATCTCTTCGGTAGGAAAAAGAAGAAAACGTAATCTAACGATACCGATGCTCTGACCCGAACACTGTAAAAAGAAATTGTGAATTTAACGTACCGGACGGGAAGTTTTTTTTATGCAAAAGCTGTTAAATTCCATGTACAATTGTGTTGAAAAGTTAACGTTCAGTGTTTCAAAAACATTGGAAGTACTTTATTTTTAATAATTTTCTTTAATTTAAATGAAAAAGTATATTAATTTGTCATCATAATTGTACACTAAATTTAATGTGCCAGTGTTTGCACAAATATTTCCAGAACGGTACATTAAATTTCAGTTTCTTTTTACACTGTACCAGTGTTCGGATAATAATTCGTCTCATGCGAGTCTATTACGAATTTAATGATTGGAAAATAAAAATTTACATTTGGTATCGTGTCGGCAATAATTAATAATAACATTCCGTCGATAAAATAGAGAAAGTAGTTGAAATATTGAAAAATCAATGAAGAATACATTTCATTATCCAGTTAAAAGCGTTTGCGGGACGATTAGTCACGTCACGGGTCCAACCCAGTTTTTTTTACGAATTTGATTATCCGAAAGCAAAAAATGCACTCTTCAAACCGTATCCGTATATTTTACCGTTTCTGTATATGATCGATAATATTATACAGAAAAAATACAAATAAACAAACAAAAGTTTGCGCATAAACTTTTACACTACAATAAAAAAAAGAAAATGAAAACATAGAAAAGTCAATAACGAATAAATTGCGTTATGAAGTTAAAAGCGTTTGCGCGACGATTTATCACGTGACAAGGCCGATATACACGCACGCGAGCTAATTGGCAGGGAAGTAATAGTTTTCGTTATCGTCGCGAGTCTATCGACGACGGAAACGCATTACCTTGCGTCTGCATGCAATTTATATCGAGCATCATCAAACACTGCGAACAAAGAGAATCCTTCATATTGCTAATAGACTGGTAAAGGTTAAAAATAAATAGTAAACAAAAAAAAAACAAATATTTATTCCTGTATATCCTTTAAGGGTTTTTACACTATGTCTCACCTATACATTTTCCCCTTATCTACTAATTTCCTTATACTCGCCACATATCATTGCTCTCATTATTTATCTTATCTTATTTCCAATTCCGTTCCTTTAACCAATAAGAAAAATGAAAAATATTTGATGAAACTATCAGCTCGGAGAATCAACCGTAAATTCTTCCTTACGTGACAACAAACCGTACGGTGAGCAAAATTTGCTCGTTTAAAGAATTTTTCAAACAATTTAACGTCACGCACAACTTTAGAGCATGACATATGGTATCAATGTAAACAGTTTAGAAGCTCCGATCGATAAGATCTTTGCGGCACGAAAAGTGAAGAAAGAACACGCGATAGCGCGCTGGGACGAAATTATTGTCCGCGGAAATACGTTCGGTGAAAATTTCTGGCACATTCTGCGGATTTTCTGGGGATATTATTAAATATATAAAATAATATTTAATAAAACTATTAGGCCTCAATATCAACTGTCAATTTGTTCGTCCTTCGACGAAAGGCAATACAGCGAGTAAATTTTACTCGCTATAGTTTAGAAGCTTCGAGCGATAAAATCACTTTGGCATGAAAAGTGAAAAAGAGAGTATGCGATAAGCGCGCGTGGCCGATAATATTGTCCGCCGAAGTACCTTCGGTGAAAATTTCTGGGGTGTTCTGGGGATTTTCTGGAGATGTCATTAAATATAAAACAATAGTAGTAGTAGCAGTGAATTTATCGACAATACATTACACGGAACGATATTTGCAACATAAACAATCTTAATTCTTATCACGCATATTACACAATGCCAATTGGCCATTGACCGAAGTCCTTCAGCCATATAAAAAAATATTTAGTGAAACTATTAACCCTGAATATTAACCGTGAATTCGTCCTTCCGTGACGATAAGCCATCCCATGAGTAAAATTTACACGTTCGAAGAATGTTTCAAACAATTCAACGTCGCGTAAAATTTGAGAGCGTGACATACAGTATCGATGTAAATAGTTTAGAAGCTCCAAGCGACAAGATCTTCGAGGCATGAAAAGTGAAAGAGAGAACACCCGATAGCACGTGCGGACGGAAATATTGTCCGCGGAAATACGTTCGGGTGGATTTTCTGGGGTGGGCGCCGAGGTGGAGGAGAGAAGCTCGTGGGCATCGGTGGCAATGCCAGCCGGAAAGCCACCCACAAGCGCATCGTTGACCCTATTTATAACGAGTGACAACTCGGCCGGCGAGGGAAACCATTCAAAATAGGTAAATGTGCCACGTAGTACGTTACGACAACCGAGAACTAGAGTACAACGGCGAGGGAGAGAATCCCGAAGCCCCTGACAGTGTGCGACGACAGTTGCTCGAACGAATTAGCAAACGAGAGTTCCACATTTATTTTAGCGCGTTAACGAAACACCTCACTGCTCGCTCGCGGTTATCCCAATGCGGTAACCGCATGCAAACCGAACGAGATATTTCGGACATTTATTGCGATATCAAAATTCATAAAAAATAATTTATTTTATAGGAATTTATTAGTTCCATAATCGGTGAGACAAAAAAAATTAAAGAAATTGGACGGATTTCGAGGTAAGGTAGTAAATAAGAAGGACGGCAGGGAATGGTTCTTTTAAGCAACGAACGGGTATTGCGTACTGACCTAGTCGTGCGTGGAAACATTTCTTACGCCGTTCGAACTAAAGTGCATTGTGTGATTCCTTAAACCGCACCGGCATGTATGTATATACATATACAACATATATATATTTGTGACCTCAACACAAATTTTATCGATGTCACTGAATTCCACGTAAAAATCCGTGACTAAAAAGGTAATAAAATGGTTTTTTTTTATTTGCAATTTCTTATTTTTACGGTATAAATTATAGAAATGTATTATACTGTAGACTACATTTCTTTCGCAAATGCGTTTCGACCAGAATCAATATTTGTGGAGGAAAAAGCTCACAAAATTGACAATACAATTTTTAGTAAGGTACTCCAGAACAACAGTTGGAAGCCTTTCCCCAGCGTAATTTTTTTTTTTTTCGACACTAAATCCAACGTTTGCTCGTATTTTCCCGTCGTATCTCCGCCTACGCAGTTGTATCTCCGCATGAACCTTTCATGAGATAAATCTGAGTCTGGAATTTTTTTTCATTTTTTTTGCACGTCGGAGTTGGCTGCAAACCGCAACTGCACAATCCGTTTTCTCATTACTTCGACATAACGAGAAATTACATTCCCGACCTATATATATATATATATATATATATATATATATATATATATATATATATATATATATATATTTAAATCTGCGTAAAATATTTCTTACGCCATTCAACCAAAAGTGCATTGTCTGATACCTTAACCCTTCACGTACCGGATCCTTGTTCCGCGGGGACCTAGAATTTGCTAAGACGCAACCTTCGAACGATTCAAATAACAAGTTAATGTACTAAAAAAAATCTGTCAAAAAATGTAAGTATTTTTTTTTTTTAACACAGAAGAAAATTTATTACGAACATCGTTATCGTTTGTGCCCAACAGAAGGCATGCTGGATTGAGATCGGCAAAAAGTCCGCGCTACTTGAAGGTTTAAGCCACACCGGCATATCTGGATATTCATATATATATTTGTTTTCTCAACACAACTTTTATCGATGTCACTGAATTCAACTTGAAAATCGTTGACGAAAAATGTATAACATTATAAAAAAATTCTTTCCACTTTCTAATTTTTATGCTAACACATTTTTCTTTCGCAAATGCGTTTCGACCAGAATCAATATTCGTGGAGAAAAAAAGTTCACAAAATTGACAATACAATTTGCTGTAAGGTACTGCAGAAACACAGTTGCTTGTTTTTTCGAAACAGTACTTATTTTCTCGACACTAAATCCGATGTTTCTCTTTTATTTCTCCGCCGTATCTCCGCCCACGCAGTTGTACGTCCGCATGAACCTTTCACGAGATAAATCTGAGCCTTTGGAATTTTTTACATTTTTTTCGCACGGTGGAGTTGGCTGCAAACCGCAACTGCACAGTATACTCTCCCCCCACTTCCGTTTTCTCATTAGTTCGACATAACGAGAAATTACATGCCCGCCCTAGATATATATATATATGAATATACCTTCATGAAATCCGATAGAGAGAGTGGGAGAGGAAGGGATCGAAAGGGGGTTGGAGAGTACAGCAGGTGGAGGGTGAGAGTGCAGGGTCGGCGCCGAGAGGGGGTGCGCGGGTGCGCGGGCGGGGAAGAGGGTTAGAGAGCGCGGTAGTGGGGAGTGATCAGGGATGGCGTCAGAGCGTCCGACATCCGTCGCTCGGTCCTACCGTTTGCAGCTCCGTACGTTGCTCGCTGTGCGCTCAGTCGGCTGGCAGACTTTGCACGAGCAGGAACTCTTCACCGTGGCTGCGCCTCCCGCGAGGCGTCGGTTAACGACTTCTATTCATCGCGATATATTCCTACTCTCACTGTCCCGAAGCGACGTCCGTGCTTTCGACTCTGTGCTCTGAGGTGCTCGACATAATAGTGCAAAAAAAATTAATAAAAGGGAAGTGTTCGAACGACGAAATAACAGGACTGCAGTTGCTCGGAAAGAAAATAAACACAAACAACGGGAGTGAAAGAAAAACAATAGAAAAGTTCGAAGTGCGAATTCGGCCGGAGGATCGGCGAAGGAAGGGACGTAGCCGGGGCTGTTATAACAGTCGATCGACACGAGGCGGTCGTTGCACCTGCTGCTCTCCACGCAGGGAGTGTAACGTCTACGAGCGTTGCGCCTTTTTCTCGCAGAGCCATCCACGCCCGTGACGGTTATCCTCACCGCGCGGGTTCGCTCGCGCTCGGCCAATCCGCTTCTTTGTCATCAGCCCGAGACACGAGATAATCGTATGCATCTCATTTTTCCCTTCGCTTAAAACAACGTGGCGCTCTGCTCGTCGCAACGAACCAACAAACTCGGCCATTCGATCGTGCGACGAAGGGAGAGAAACAATAATAATCGTGTACGAATCGATCATCAAAAGGCCTATTAAAAAACAAAGGGAACAGAAGTGAAAAAGAAACCTCAATTGCATTCCTTAAAAAATAAAAACTAACTATTTGTTTAACAACTATATCTACGAGTTATTTGTGAGACTGAAAGTTCTGCCGGCATTCGCATAGTCGTTTTATATGTCGCGGTGAGCGCGTGGGTGTCGACGTTCCGGATTTGCCAATATCTAGTTTATCTCCCCCAGCCCTCCCCGTAGAATCAAAGTTCGATCGCGTTCGCAGGTCAGACTCGCTCTGCACCGCGTTCGTGCAGTCCAGTGATTGCGTCTGTGCGTGCGTGTGTTGTTGAGGATCGAAGAACAAAGGCGAATATCTTAGCGGAGGAGGCCGCAGCGTAGCTCGAACAACCGTGCACGGAGAGGAGAGGATTCTCGAGAGGGCCGAAACGTGTTCCGGAGATACGCGCGAAAAATCGACGCTCCGGCGGCAACTTAACCGCAACGACTTACGGCGCGCGACCCGTTGGGTGAAAACAGGTTTCCACAGACCGGTAACGCCGATACTCACCGTAAGACTTTTTGGAAAATTACCTCGATACGGTCGACATTGATATTGTGAAAGTTCGAGGAAATCTGTGATCTTTCGTGAATAAAAATTAGAATTTTTACCGATTCGACGCATTAACCGAGGTTCGCGCTTCGATCCGCTAGAGGCGTCCCGTACGGCGTCAGCGTTAACGGCGTACCGGCGTTTCGGGAGTAACGGTGCGAGAGGACTGGAAGGTTGAGGAACAGATAAACTTCGGTGAAGCATAATTATACAGAGCGAAAGCCTCGTTGGTGAGGCTTAGAGGAAGAAGGAAACAAAATTTCATCTATTATGCGCAAAGTGAGCGAACTCTTGAAGACGCGAGCGATCAGCTGACTAACAGAGCTATTCGGCGGACGTACTGCCAGCAGCGGTTTAAATGCTCGGCCCGATCGGGCGGACAAGTCCAAGGATCGGAAACGTCATACTGCCTGCTCCGTCATGACGTTCAGTACTTCCTTTCACAGCGAGAAGGCGCAGTTCGCTAACGAGACGAATAATCGGTAAGAACTACTTATCAACTTTTTGTCGACGTATGAACGTGAGATTATTTTATTTATATGAAAGCATGATAACAGTGCGGGGTAACGAAATAAAACGCACGTAATGCTTTGATACTTTTGTAAGAGGATTAATAGAATGTAATACCGATCGATCAACACGTTCGATCCGGATAAAAATTGATTAGGAAAAAAAAAATAACGAGAATTCCTAAAGACGGAGATTTTTTAATTTTATGAACGTTGGAGCGCTACGCATTCATGGAGTCGTTTATACAAACTGTTATGTATCTATCGACTGTAGTGGATTGTTATTTGTATTACAGCAGGTGTCCTTAACGTAGAATAACATTAATTGCAATGAATTTGCTAAACTATTAACTGTTTTGTGCTAATTTTTGAAAAGGTACGTATTCGTCCAGTTTTTTCAAAGAATAATCCGTAATTTGTGCTCGATTTTGATTTATTACATCTCATTTGATATATTATAGTTCATTCTTTTTCTTAAAAGATGCTCTACGAATTCACTATTTAGATATTCGATAGTATTTTCCGTTTAAAAGTGACAGTTCTTTGTTTATGAAGGAATTTTCCCAATGAATACAGTGTGCGGCAACGAAATAAACCGTACGTAATGCATTACACTTTCGTGAGAGTATTAATATGATTTAATACCGATCGTGCGACACATTCGATTCGGATAAAAATTGCTTTAGAAAAAAATAATGAGAATTCTCAGACGGAGAATTTTTTATTAACGACCATACTTTTTCTCTTGTCCATGACCAAATGTGGAGTCAGTCTCGTTTGTCGTATCCCACCGAGAGTTACGAAAATTTTACTAAAAAAAGATGATAAAGGACGGGTCTTCCACAAAGGTCAAGCTGGTTTGTTTTCTTCTGCCCACCAAACAGAGGAAACTATCTAATCACCGTCCCGAATGTCGATTCGGGTAGCCAACAGTAACGTCCATTCGCGGTCACTGCGTTATCTTTTTAACCCGGCAAAAAATTTGTTTTTTCTTTTCCTCCTCCATAAAATCCACGTATCAGGAAATTCCGGTCAGAAAAAAATATTTACTCTCCGGCAGCCGCATTTATCATAACGACCGCAGTTTAAGCGGACGCCAAGACGGCTTTAGTGCCCACTTTGCCCTCGCGTATCGCCGTTGTCTGCAGCATTGCCAACACCTTGCAAGGCTGCAAAGCCGTTGACGCCGCGGTGAAAAATTCTCGGGAAAACTTCGACCTTCACTGATTGTTGCACTGTAATCGGAAGTGCGACCTTGACGAGTTATTAGGAAAAAAAAAATGCGTTTAAACACAAACAAAAAAACAACAGAAAAATCCGTGAAAGAAAAACAAATCGTTCGGACAAAACGGTTAACGGTCGATTACGGTTAAACGAGCGTATACAAAGTCACTCGCCGTGAACGACTTCCGGCGACTGCAACACCGATACTTTATGCACAACCATTGTTGTCGATACCGCGTATACTGCTTGTGCCTCGATCTCTGGCGCGACAAAGTATCGCCGCTTGTAATTCGCTTGCTGGCCGTGATATGTTGTTAAATACGCGAGTCACGTAACGATTATATTTCGGGAAGTCTCTTTTGTTTGTTGAACTTGGGTAGCGGCTCAGCCCGCTGGCGATGACGTGCAATCCACGCGCTATATGGAAGTTGGGATTTAGCGGCGGGATGCATGCAGGTGGCATCGATTAATCAATAGTGTTTATATGTGGACACCGCGAGCGTACATGCAATATAATTCTCGTTCAAACACCGAAAACCATCACTCGAGAATTTTTTTTTTTATATCGTATATACATCTATATATGTGTATTTGGGTATTCACGATGGTAATCGAAAAACCGCAGGCGTCGTTGACATGCAGCTTCGCGTGTTTGGTGCATGAAATCGTTAACGGACGATGCGAGACTCGACAAAAGCCCTCTATGGGGCAAAACGTTTTGTGTATTTTATTTTTCATGTATTTTTTAATCTGCAATGCAAATTCACTTTAAGTGCGAACAATGAGCGAATTCCTGAAATTCGTTGTTGCGCCGGTAATGAAAATCCAATATAGAATAATTTTTACCAGCTAACGGGCCAGAAATACCATTTTTTTTATCATCTCTCCCGGGCACGTTCGTTTTTATGTTCGGGAAAGCGATCGGAATAAATTTCGGTTCGAGGCGCGAGCAATATTTTCTATCGGCGGTTGGTCGCGCGTGAAATGCTAAAGTATTTGCCGGTAAAAAAAAATTGAACATACTGTCGTGCACTATAGAGTAAAATTAATATTATATATATATAATATTCATTTATTTTATTGAAAACAATATATACATAAATTTAAAAAATCAAGTATATTCGTATTTGGGCCGGTTTCTCTGTGGCACGGTAACGAGTCGCACAAGGATAATCGATAATCGACCGTGGTGCATCGTCAGTGTTTTAACACCCGTTTGTGGCACGATTGGTAAATTGTCTACGGATAAAAATCTGGCACAGGAATAATATCGCAAGAAAAGAGTAAGAAAAGTTTTTAAAAAAGGAACAAAAAGATGTTAGCAATGGTACGAAGTACAGCATAGCGACGGATTGGTATAGTTGATTGCGGCACGAGAGGGTTTCGTTCGGTGTCACGTTGCAGCGGGCGGCACCGAGGCTCGAGCTATATAATTCGACCCGAATGTATCAGCATGACGACCCTGCGCCGCGCCGTGTACGTGGCTCGTTTTGTGTATGTATATAAAATAAGGGGGGTCTCCCGGACGCTGAATCAAAAACTCGACTAAACTCCTTTCCGTAACTATCCCGAGCCGAAACGGGTAATCGCGACCTGGCACGCGAATATCCGTAACGGATGGGCCGGCAGCCGCATTCTGACGTCGGCGCAACGTATCTATTACAGTTGGTGCACGGAAGGCGAAGGAATCCTGCGGTTGCTGCCGTTTGAAGGAGTTCCGATCTGGTCGGGTAAAATTGAAAAATTATTGATAAGAATTTAACGAGATTGGACTGATCGAAGACCGTGTAGTTATCGGTACGGTAAACTATATAGAAGAGCCAATTTTCGTGCAACACGTAAAAAAAAAAACATAACAAATGGAAGAAAAAAATATTGGTATTGCAATTTTGGCAAAGGTTCGTTCAGCTTTTTCTTTTTCATTGCATTTCACCGGTTGCCTCCTCGATTGCGAAGGCTTTTGAAACAAATCGCGTAAGAATGAGGAGAAACGTTGGTGCTTATCGCGTAATCGTACTCCGCAACGGAACAATATTTCATTGTTCGGGGAATACTATATGGAGTTGAATAAAACTTGTATTACGTAAAATTATTATAAACAGAAATTGCATGAGGAATTCGCAACGAGCGCTCATTTCGCTGGGTAGTAAGGGAATACTGGAGAAACGCGCGGGGTGACCGACTGTAACGAGGCGTAAGCGTTCTCCCGTGAATCTGAACTGTACGATCGCTGGTAGTATCAGTATGATGCAGTATCATCGGTGATGCGTAGGATCAATATGATGTGAGATCAGTGAAGTGTAGAATCAGTGATGTAGGATCGGCTATGTGTAGGGTCGTTCACGTGTAGGATCGTTCACTTGCAGGATTGCTCACGTGCAGGATCGTTCACGTGTAGGATCGTTCACGTGCAGGATCGTTCACGTGTAGGATCGTTCACGCATAAGAGAGTTTATCTGTAGGATTGGTAACGTGCAGGGTCGTTCATGTGTAGGATCGGCGAAGTGTAGGATTGATCATTGTAGGATCGGTGATGTGTAGGGTGGTTCATGTGTAGGATCGGCGAAGTGTAGGATTGATCTTTGTGGGACCGGTGGCGTGTAAGATTAATCATTGTAGGATCGGTGGCGTGCAGGATTGATAATTGTAGGATCGGTGACGTGTAGGGTGGTTCATGTGTATGATAGGGCATGCGTAGGATAGGTCGTGTGTAAGATCGGTCATGTGTAGCAACGGCAGGCTACCAAGAAAAAAACTTTACCTCCTGCATCGGAAGCCAGTATGATATTCTCTCTTTCAATTTTTTGTTCCCCCTTGCAAAGAAAACACGTGGCCTCTCGTTCGTTTCACCAGTATACCGCGATGCCTTCGGCGTTTTTTTATCTACCCTCCTACACATTTGCATTTCAATCGAAAACGACAACTGGTACATATCGAGGGACTTCCATTCACGTCGGTTGGCGAAGCGCCAGAGCTCATTAAAAAGTCATCAGCAACAGCAGCGACAGCAGCACCGACAGCGGTGGTGGCAGATATCACACGCCACTGTCGGGAAACCGAGCGCCGCTACAGAGTTGTGTGATATATTTTGTTTATTCTTTCGACCCACTAATCTCGATCGCGAATGTTCCTCTCGCGAGCCGATGATCCATCAACGCCGCTCTTCCAATGTCCCGACTGCCGTACGCGTGTTTGTTTTTTTTTTGCCATTTTATTTCTTCATTATCCTCGCTGTCCGTCACGAACCGTGGAAGAATCGTTTCGAGGGAGAACTAAGAACAGCGATAAGCAACGACCTTACGGACCTGTTACGCACGAGAGAACCGAGAACGGGTGGCAGACCAAAGATTTTTATGTATTATTATCCAGACCGTGGTCGACAGAGGTTTTCGCAATAGCCCGTCCAAGGTTCCCAAATCTTGACTGTAGTTCCAGTATATAAATATATATATTTTAATATATTTGTTCCATTTTCCACTGTATACCGTGTCGGGTTTTTACGGAACCCCAGCCCGATTCCCCCCTATCACTCCCTACTCGCACTCAGCTAAGCTACCTAACTTCCAATGCGTCCGTAGCCGACTTAGCTACACTGTACCGCATTTGCCGAAGACACGGGGAAACTACGGAAAACCCGTGCCGATACAGACGGCCTTATTCGACTGAGCCACTGGTATTTTTGCACTCGAGTAAAGTGCAGGAACACCATAGTCTCAGAAGAAAGCGCCTCCCGCTCAACGGACGATGTGCCAGCTAGCGCACGGCTAAGCGGTCACCCATCCAAGTACTGAGCGCGAACGAATCAGCTTGACTTGGGGGACCACCAGAGCCGTGCGCCAACCGCGCATCCACCGCTGTCGGTTTAGTAGTTCCAGTAATTTTTGTTTATTTTTTGGATTAAAAAAAAAATGAAATTTTAGTGTCCGAGTACATTAAATTAGTGTCGCAAATTTGCCGATAAATTATACTCGGCACTATTGTTAAGGCAAACCTTAAATTGAACTTTACTTTTCGATGATCCCTCTGGACACTTAATATTTGAAAAAAATTGATGTTATGAATTTATCATCTATTTCATAGACAAATAAATCGCTGACCTGTAAAAGGTCACTCCGTTATTCGTTGCGATTTGTGTCCGATTTGAAATTTTTCGAGCCGGGCTGGCCTACCTATTGAGACAACTATGTATGCGGTACGCGAATGAAAGCGCATATAACTTGGCTTTTTTTTGGTTCCAATCGTTTCGAATTACGTGACTGATCACTTCTCATCAGTTACAAACTATAATCCGCCCGGCTCGTTGAATCGTCCCGCTCTCGTTTCAATGTCTAAATCGAAAAGGTCGCACAACTATCGCCGTCCGAGCGGGTCGGTTCGTCGGTTACGATGGTCATTGGGCCAATTCATAGCGACATCCGTCGACGTCACACACGCGCGAACACTCGAAACGCCCTCTCTACTCTCGTCTCGTCTCGTTCGCTTCACGGGCGCGCGTTCCCTTCCGCACAGACAAGCACTTCGTTTCGTTCGTGCTCCCTAAACACTCGGGCGCGCACGGTCACGAGCGTCGTCACAGTATATTTTCTCTGGCTCGGTTAGACGACCGATTTTATTAAACCCAACGCTTAAAGCGACCTCTCCTTAGAGGAAGTGGAGGAAGAACAAAAAAACGCAGTTAAGGCCGTAAAAAATAAATAAAATGATGAGCGAACGAGGTTTTTGAACTTAGTGCCGGTTCCGGCATCGCTGAAACGGATCTGGGTCTTCTGGTCAACGCGTTACTTAGCTATACGCTCGCTGCCGCGACAGCGATGATACGCCGTAGTTGGTAAGCGATATGCCGTTTGCTCATCACGCAATCGTTAAATGTTAAACAGGCCGCGTTTTTTATAGGAGCCATTAATGCTGGAAGATTACATGTGTTACAGACGGAGCCGGAACATTTACCTTTTAGAGCCTCCAGTTTTTATACCGCCAACTTCATCGGCGTGGAACCTCGATAGGCACCTTGCTTGCTTCCCGTCGTATCGATTTCGCTACAAACAAGACCATCATATATTTATTTTGGGCCGAGTAGGAAAAGCTATGGTGAAGATCATAAAAAATATGATTTACAGTCTTTGTTACCGACTGAGTCTGTTTGAAATCACCTTCATCGGCTGATGCCGACAAGAAGGAAGGTCGATGACCATTGACGATTTGCAATTTCACTGTACTTAATTAATACATTTAATAACATTGATTATTATTGCGACTATAACTTAACTGTTCTTCTAAAATCGAATAGTTAACTGTTGACAGTATTCACAGAGGACAAAGTTTCGAATTAATTCGCGAAACGACCGTGTAATTTGTCAATTGTAAGCGCGAACTTTGCTGACAAAATTTAAGTCCCAGCAATTTTCCAAGCCGAGCGTAACTTGTTAGAGGAGCGCTGTCGTTTAATCGCTTGCGGCAAGTGGGTCTATCAGTTTAAGAGCTATAGTTGTAATCGCTCTATTCTCTAATTCATTTCTTGCTCGATGCGCGAAGCTCCGTGACTCTTTCTCAACGAAGTCTTGTATCAAGTAACGTTCTAAAAAACAAAAATAAAAAGAAAATCACAGAAATTGCAAAAGTATATTTTTCCTTTCATCATAGACCGACGATCGTTCGTACGAAGAGGGTTTAGTTGAAAAAAATTTTATCTTCATTATCGTCTGCCAGCTCTTCGCTGGGTACGCAAATTTCATTCGATTCACGTTGTGGCAAAAAAGGGCACCGTTCTGCGAGCTTTCAAGGAAATTTCATTTCTCCCGAGCGCGTTGTGAGGCCTCGGTGGAGAAAATTCTGATTGTCTTTCTACTAGACGGCTGTACGGACAAGACGAAAGTTATCGTCGGTCCTTCTTTCCTCGTCCCGCCCCGGGCGATGCTCGCGGAATTCTTTGACGGATCTTTCGCCCGAGCCTCGGAGAGGCTTCACAAAGGGGAACAAAGATGGTACCTCTTCATTCGACTCACGTAGGAACGCGCGCGCGACGCTGGAGAAGAGGAGATGATGCTGCGCTCAAAGCTCCGGGCACGATTATAGGATCGTGAAGACACCGAGGTTGCTGTCAAGGCTGCAGAAAGGACAGTCTCTTCGACTCATCTTCCTTCTCCTCTTCTCTATTATTCTCATTCTTCTCCTCTGATGTCGCGCTGGCACACAAGACGATGATGCACGGCAGCCTCGGTTATCGACCCCGGTCGACGACTTCGTATAGAGACATCTGCTCACAGGGTCACTTAACTTAATCCCTCGTTGCATATGAATATGCTTTTCATTCTATGTGCACGCGAGTCGGACGTCTCGGTCGAATACGAGCCGGGCGATGCAGCCGGCATAGCGAAGTCGCGATGCGCGACGAATTCGAAAGTAATTTATGTACTTTATTACATTTTTTTTTGGTATTTTGTTTTATCTACGTATTCTCTGAATTCAATATTATTCTTGTTCATATGAACTTTTCTTTTTTGTGACAGTGATAGTGACGAGATCGGCGAGAGATTCGAAGCATTGGATCTTTGGATCAAAGTCGGGCGAATTATCGTACACTTATCAATTTAAGCTGTTTGAGATATCAACGAATTCTTATAAAATTCGGAATGTTGATACGCTTCTTTGAGAATTTAAGGGATTTTTAGTTTAAAAACTTTTTTCTTGTACTCTGTTGCATAATAAAACATCGTTTAAAAAGATGTTTAATTGTATTAACGTTACGTATCAAAGAGTTACAAAATCATTTTTTCTGTGAAGGAAGAAAATAAAAAAATTGATGTGTTGCAAAACTGGCGCGCAGATTTATAGCGAATGTGAAGCACGGGATTCAGTCTGCAAGCCTGCAAGCAGTGCGATCCGGATACAGTGTCGAGACGGAAGGGTTTTCCGCGAAAATCAAATTGTCGCGATGGAACGCGAGAAGGCATGTAATTTGACTCGATTATTGATGGTTTTCCGTATCTGATGCTTCGTCGAAAATCGAATTGGAACGGGAACGCCAGACGATTGCGTTTATACATGATGTAAGGGAAAGGTAAATGCGTGTAGGACGAGCTTAAACTAGTGTGAATTCGATTTACGTTGCGTCTGCGTTATTAACAGCGAGGAGTGGCCCGATACGATAGTCTGCCTAGAAAATTGGCCCTTAAGGACTTCTCGACGTAATTCAATGTAGTCACCCTCAGCGACGTCTGGCTGCACTTATCAGTTTACAAATATCACGTGTTAAAAGTCTAAAGGTGAAAGAAGGTTGGCGCGGTTAACAAACGTTTCGTGTCCACAATTTCCACGTTTTTTCTTGATATTAATTTTACAATATATCGTTCGTCAACAGACTTTATTTTTATTTGAAAAAAGAAAACCTAAAATTAATAAGAAAATTATGGGGAAATCAAATTAAAAAAGATCGCTGAAGTTTATGGACAAAACATTTTTATTATAATGAATATTTCTTGTCCACAAACTTCCTAAGTTGTCCCATCTTCGTAGGTTTTGCACATAATTTTATTATATTGTCTAATATAAGTTGTGTACAAAACTTACGAAAATTTGTTATATTACCCTAAATTACCCTTAAAAAAAAGGATCGAATATGATTGTGTGAAAATACAATAAAGAATATCGAACGATATTTTTAGTTTTACAATCGGGAATTATTGTCAACAAATCCGAGCGAGCGAATGAAACCTCCTAGTTGGTTCGCATCATCGCGTCAGTAGATACGCGTGTTATCTGAAAAGACTGCGCAGTAAGCTCGAGCGACTCTTTTGTCGCTGCACTGTGCAGAATCAACATACGCGGCACGAACTTCCATTCGCAACTAGTAATATTATCATTATGCAGTCGCAAAACTGCACGTGCTGTATCGCACGAGACATTAATACGATTAAAATAAATAGTGTAGATAAAATAAAAAAATTTTGTTATCGAAAGTTCATTACTCCGTGTTTAAAGATAAATTAGCCGTGTTTCCGGCTAATTTATCAACCACTTCTATTATACTCCAATTCCGATAAATTTGTCACGATTTTTTTTTTTATGAATAATTTTTTTGTTTCTTGAAGGGCTGCTGGACCTTCCTGTTTTACCGGCCGAAATAGGTGATTTCTTACTTTTCACTATTCGTCGTTACTATGCGACGCGGTATGCTTCAAGAAAATGGAAACGTCACAAATTATCGCGAAAACCAGCATGGCCGCTCTAATGTCTACAGCATCCGTTTTCCAGGATATAAAAAATTCTACATCTCGCATTCGTCAAAAGAGCCTGCATGACGATTCTTTGACGTTCTCCGAATATTCAAAAACCGTCGGAAAGCTGCTCACACAAAAGATAATCGATACAAAAGATAATCACGCATAGTGTTCACTTAGTCTATCGACTTGCGACGGGTGATCGGAGCCGCGAACAGCGGCATAAATGTAGTGTAGGGCTCGATGCAAAGCCACTTGTGCGTCAATCGTGATATTACACTCATGTGCTTTCCCAAACTATAATATTCATTTTTCTTAATTACTTGTAAGTTTTCAATCGAAATTCGACTGCACACCGAAGTGTTCATGTCAATATCGTAATCCTGCATGATTTTACGCATATCTGGAGCATATTAACAATGCTAAGTCGGAACTGAAAAATTGTCTAGTACCGTCGGTAAAACAGGTAAGGCAGGTTATAAAAGAAAAAAAAAACAGCTCCAGCATTCCCTTAAGCCGCCGAACACGTCGCTACACTGCTTGCGCAATTATAAATTTTCACCCCGGTTCCGGGCAGGCGCTCTCACGCCACTGCCACTAATACTGTGCCACAAAAAAAATTGCAACGAATTCATAAAATACGCCTTTGCCCACACACGCAAAAACACCACTATCTATCATACACTGTCGTGCCTTAGCGTGTCAGAAGTTTAGAACTCTTGCGCTCCACTTTCTCGTTCAACTCTCCGTAACGCGATAACACCCCGTTCTCATAACACATTTTTTTCCCTCCTCTCGCACTCGTCTTTACAAGCAATTAAAAAGAATTGGCGAAATCGCGCTCGTTATATTTTTTTTCCTTTTTTTTAAGTCAATTTTTTTTTAACATTGCACATGTCTATTTTTTTTTATTGCAGCATTTGATGAAAACTTGTCACGTGTTTTTTCGATGCGCTATAAAACGGAAATTTCTATGAGCATGTGGCTCGTTATGTTTCGTTAACTAACGAAACGAACGGTGAGCTCATTAGCATTAGGTAACTGCCAGACAGATGCGAACGATTGCATTCCTTTCGTGTCCCAAAGGTGAGACACGAAACTCCGAACCTTGCGCATTTCGGAAATAGACAAAAAATGACCTGAAATCGTTTTAAAAAAGTCAAAAGAAAAAAGAAACATCTTATCGCACCCATTTGGGCTTCACCAGACGCACGTGTGCTGTTCTACGGTTAATCACCAAACGATGACGTTAAAATTAAATATCAATCACTTCCGCGCCCTTTTTTAAAAAGACTCAATCGGTAACAAATCGATTTTCCTATTTTCCGCGAACATTCATATTTCAGACTGAATCAAATTAGGTTTTCGTAGGCTGTATACACAGATGCACAAAAACCTAATTCCCTTCAGTCCGAAACATTGATAATCGCCGAGAAAATAGGTATAAACCGATTTGTTACCGACACAGTCTGTATCACATTTTTATGTAGCCATTCGCTTCCTCGGGCTCCGAGCACCCGCGTAAAGGTAGCAGAGCAAAGTCTCCAAAATGACTTTTACTATATAAAGAAATGATGTGCTTAATATGTGCTATTTCTGTGCCAATGTCAACGTTTTTGTGCTCCTGTCCTTTTCCTAATAAAACAATTGAAAAAATGCTCTCGTAGCTTTATGTTAAGCTAGCGGAGTCCTAACTATATCAGCGATGATACCATACGATAAAACTAGAAGGAAATTAAACTATACCACATTTACTTAATCTCCACTTAATTTCCATGCAGTTTTATTGCACGATATCGCTGACACAATTAGTGCTCTGCTTAACCTAAAATCACCAGACCATTTCTCTAATCGTTTTATTAGGAAAAAGACAGCAGCACAACAATTTTGACTTTGGCACATACTCAAAAGTCATTTTTGAGATTTTGCTCTCCTACCTTTACGCCGGCGCTCCGAGCCCACTTCGTCCAGGATCTCCGCCATAGTCCACGCGCCGCCATCGATTCCGGCCGATTTCTCCCCGGACGTGTCCTGTCGTGTGTACACTTCACTACACCCGAAGTGCAGAACACGAGGATAATGCCGCGACTCCATGATGCATCGCTCGTCCTGTCGAGAGTTATCGCACACGAGCTTTGCGTCAACGCACGTTTGCCCGCGAGTCCGGCGAATGCGAGCCAGGGGTCCGCTTGTCAGCGCGCTGGCCTTGAAGCTTTCTAAATTGGATCTGGGACGCGAGAGTATCAGCGCCGTTGCTGCAAAGCGCTCTGGCAAACATACCTTGTTCGCAAGCGAACATTTATTATGTGTCGCTTTCGGGCTTCACCGCATATCGACGACAAATTGTCCTGCACAACAATGCATAACCGAACGGCATAAACTTCGGGCGCTTTCCCATCGCCACTTCCAATCTAATTGGCACCGATAAATGCGCGCGGAGCCCACGACGACGCGACGACGATGTTCGATGACTTAACGACTTAATGCACTCCGCGCCCCAAAGGTTAACCCGCTGACCGACGGTTCTGATCTATTTATAGGATCGTGATCTCCCGTCGTTTGTTCTACCGTCAACTCTCGTCGTTATCGGTCAGACAGCGACAATTGTTAACCCCAATGCTCTTCCTACGAACCTCTGACTGAACTCCCCCCCCCCCCCCAACCGCGCCGATTCCCGTTCCCCTTACTGAACGCCCCAACCGATGACTACTCCAATCTTCCCTCATCAAAATAATCCGGAGAGCCATTCGAGCGGGACACGTGGTTGATCATTTCAACGCTCGTATTATCGTACCCTGCCCGTGGGCGAAACTGCGAGACGCGTTTCTTTAATATCGAGTGATTCTGGGAAGAGTTTTTTTTTTTTACTGGGTTAAAAAAAATTGGGTTGTCTTTTTGTATAGGGTATAAATTGAATAATGTCGAAGATATGGGAATTTGGGTAAATCGAGTTTTGGGTTATTTTTTTAGTTTCGAAGATCCTGGAATCGTGAGTTGAAGTTTGATAGAAGGGTGGTCTTCATTAAAATAAAAATAAAAACTTTTCTTAGTTTCAATTGGGAAAAATAATTGTTCTTTATTTCAGGGCATGAAAACTTTCTTTATTGCCTGTTTTTAGCGTCCACAATGTCGTCGTAGCAAAGAATTTTTATTCATTTATTTTTTTGTACGTTGCTCGCAAAGGTCTTTCGATGAAACAAAGTGCCGTTTTGTCGGGCGCGCAACTTTTACGAGCGGTGTAAAAAAAAAAAGAAAAAAAATGAGTGGAGAAAATGGGTTTAGTGGTCACGACAATAAACTCATCGAACTGGGGCAGAACGCGGGTCGTCTCAGGGGATGCTGAAGAGTCCGAGTGTAAGGCACGAGTCTTGCGCCCCGGCTTCAGTGACGGTGAGTTTTATAAGCTGGAGCCGTCGTAAAGATCGCGACGATAAGCGGACGGACGGAGAAGGTGTACATGCGAATGATCCGCCAAGCGCGCGCTCGAGCGAGGTAGTTTAAAAATTACAGTGGAATGAATTTTACTTCGTTGCGGAAACGCGAAAAATCCTCTGTTCTGGCTCACATCCGGAAACGCCGAGATTCCCGAGGGGAATCTCTGAGAATGCCGGTAGATTCTTACGGAATTGAAAGTTATCGCGCACCCCGGCTGTACCGACCAATGCAAATGAGAAAAACGTATCGAAAATTGTGAAAAACGTGCTCGCTGGGTGAGTAAAAAAAATATACGCGGCTGAGCCATACACGTCGGGGCGGAAAGTGCCGAAGTATGTGAATCGATACGTGCACGTGGGAAAAGAAAAACAGAATGAAGTTTTTATTTATTTATTTTTTTCTCGTCAAACGCGACCGAGTGAAAGATGTTTCTATTCGATAAGGGCGTACTGTACAAACAATAAAAACATAGCTTCCTCTGTAAGAAAGCAAGAAGGAATGGGAACATGAATTTCACAGTTTTGAGTGCGATTTTTGTTAATAACATTTTTTCCAAAGTTCCTCGAAGAGCGTATGAATCAGTTTCGGTGTGTATAAAAGTACAATCTTTCTTCATCGGACCTATTTGGACTTTCTAGATTTTTCGATAATCGTACCCGTACCATTTTTCGATAATTTGGAGTCTCAATCTTATATATATTTTAGAAAACAATGGGTTTTACAAAAAATCCTCTCCCGCTCGAAATGGAATTTCTGGCATATAAAACTTTATCCAATATGCCATAATGTCGGCACATTTACATCTCTACCACTCACAATTCTACCAGAATCAAAATAAAACTTTACCGGACTTGAAATAAAACTCTACGGGAATTAAACTAAAACTCTACCGGACTTGAAATAAAACTCCACGGCAATTAAGCTAAAGCTCACCGGAATATGATGCTGGACGCTAGCCTCGTATTCCGGCAGAGTTTTATTGCAATTCCGGTAGAGCTTTATTTCATTTCCGGTAGAGTTTTATTTAAAGTCCGGCGGAGTTTAATGTTGATTCTGGTAGAGTTTTTTTTACTTTCTGGTAGAGATTTTGGTAGAGTTCTAATACGGTAGAGTTATAATATGGTAGAGATGTTTTTTGGTAGAGTTGTGAGAGGTACAGATATAAATGTGCTATAATTCCGACAGGGCGATTTTCGTAGCATACGGAACGGATCGTGCCAGTTTTATATAGAGGAGAGCGGGACAGAACGGACAGATCCGGTAGAATTTTATTCCCGAGAGATATATATATATATAGATATAATAGATAAAAAATTAACGATTCCCATCACGGTTTCCACGAGCTCGAAAAAAAAAACACGATTGCTCGATGATTTAATACGATTTAAATTTGTTAGAGTGCCCGAGACCTCGTCGAGCGAATTTTCGCTAATGAGGATACATTTTTTCTATTTCCTTTTCACAAGTGGTTGGTCACCTTTCTCGCATTATTGCTGAGTGCCGTTTCGGTGTGCGAGCCTCATTGTTGCACGAGGCTCAATATATGCTCGTACCCATTGTAACGAATTTAAAAAAGTTTTACCAGTCTCGAAAAAAGAGGAAAAGCTAAAAACACTAGTTTTTTTTTCGACCCTTTAACCGTCGACGTTGTCGAATCGCGAATGCCAATGAAAGAAAAAAAAAACGAGGCGAGGTAGGGGCGAGAATTTTCACGTTCCGCACTCTGAAATCCAATTTAACGAGGCGCAAGCCGCCCGGTCGTGCAGTTGAAAGCTCAAGGACCGTGGGCGCCGCGTTCGCCATCCGCTAATTGGACGCGAAGCAATGCCGTGGGAGAGGAGGAAAAAAAAGAAGATTTTTCTCGACGTTAAAAAATCGAACGCTCGGCCGGCCCTTAGCGCGAACTCGAGAGGAGACTCTTTCGCGATTTCACTCGGTCTCGGGGGAACCTCCGTAGCGAGATTAAAAGGTCAAGGTATTTCGCGCACCGTAAAAAAAAAAAATAATAAAATAAATAAAAAAAAATTTATATTTAAAAATAGTAAGCAATTCCTCTTCTCAATATTCCCACGGAATTCATTCTCTCGCGTTTACAATTCTTTTCTTTCTTTCATTAAGACACGACGGTACGAAGGTAAAAAAAAATCCGTGCATAAACTTGAGTCGCAGGGGATGAGTATTGTTATCGGCGGAGACGCGCCTCGGGCTGTGTGCATTTTTATCCTTGGGAAATAAAATCCTGCCCGGAGCAATTCCCCGATGACAGGGCGATACAATTATTTCGTTCGCTTAAAGGGCGAAGGGGGGGGGGGACGAACGCGAATTGTTTGGCTCGGGATAATAGAGTCTGGGTTTACGCGAATGTACTCCACGGTATATTTATACAGAAATGTGTACAATTGTGTACAGTGGTAAGCTGGTCCGCATGCGGGAGGGAACGGTCTGAGCGGAACGTTCTAATTGCCTTTACTTCCGGTAGACGAGTTCCAAGCGCGTATAGTGTGCACACGTATGGGTCGTGTATGGCCGACGGGAGAAGCTTTCTGGCCACTCGACTGATTCAATTTCGAGTGCGTAAATACCCGCGGTCAACGAACTCGCGAACTCCGTGTGTACTTGTCTAGCTCGCGACTATCTATACAGAGCCTACGAACGCACTTCGTCTCGGCCTCCTCCCGCGATCCTAACTGCATCGATCGTCAAATATTTTGACGTCTTGTGCGTGTTATTTTCACGGCATATCAGATACTTTTACATTTACATAATAATGATATTTCATATCGGGGACGGTCGGATATTGTATAATATTTTTATATTGTATATTATATTTTTATATTGTATTTATTGGCAGTGCTTTGCATGGTGCGATCATCAATACATGTAGGATAATATTAAGAGTATGTATTTGAGTTTCTATCGCCAACGGGCCATAGACATAAGTCCTTCAGCGTACGTGTTAAATGAAAAAATCTTATAACTCACTCGCTTCGTCAAAGGTCAAAACAATCAGCGTACAAAAGTTACAATATCGTTATGCCCTCTGACAAAAAGGCTGCGCGATAAACTTTTTTCGGTTCTAGAAAAAAAAAAAAAAAATTCTGGGACTGCTAGAGTAATGTGCAGATAACGGAAAGCTTAGCTAAATAAATTCACGCCAGCGTCGCCTCGACTCTGGTAAGCAGCGTTTTTCCAACTATTGAGCCCAACGTTGGAATGGCTGTCAATCGACAGTTTAGCCAATGGTGGGCATTCGTCGAGATCCGATCATCGGCTGCCAACCTGCAGCCGACTAAAAGCTAATCGTCGGCCATCCAGGTCTGGGTTTGTTGATTAAACGACACGGCTCCATCGCAACTTTCTTCCTTGCGAGGCTGCCCTGTTTCCGACTGGCCCGCCTTGACCCACGCTCAGTTTTACCTCTTCCGAATAAATGATCTAGATCTTGACTCGTACATGTATGTATATATACGTATAAAGTAACTCACAATATTTTTATATTATATTATATTTTTATCAATTATATTATTAATAAATATATAATAAATAATTTATTACTATTATTGTTATTGTATTGTATTTAGATGCAAATGTAACGGTGGCGAATGTCGAGGTTGCGGTCGTGGGGAAGGTGAACCAGTGAGAGGATTTAAAGATAACCGCGATACTCACGAGTTCGCTGACTCCGTGCGATTAAACCCGCAGGCGGCATTTCTCGGATTAATTGCGTAATGACTTTCGCGTCGTTTACCGTTACGTCTGATGGTGTCGAATTGTCCTACGTGCGAGAATTCACCGTATATCCGACGCCGCACCGGGGACTCCCATCGTGCGCGCGCATACACGCGAGCTTCGTCGAAAAACACGCGTTCCCACGTACGATCAACAATTACATTGAATTTTCTCGTTGGCATTTCGGAATTGATGGCATAGACCGTGATTGGCACGAGAACCCGAGGCTGGCAATGTCACAATGGCGAAAATGCATAGCGCGAGACTCCGCGCTTCGAGTGGAAACGGCGATGAAGAAGATACGGTTGAAGCTGAGCAGTGAGAATTACCCGGTGATTTATGGCTGCCTCAGGGTGGGAAAAAAATGAATCCTCTCGAACGGTAGTTAGCGCGCAGAGAGCATTGTCTGTGTACGGACGATAAATCAACTATTTAAACTATATAATACATGTAGTCCAGAAAAACACTGTACAATTTTTTGCAACTTACCGACTGCAGGTGAAGTTGACCTTTGAGCTATCGTGGATTTGTTATGATTGGATATTTCATCATATTTTATATATAACAATTTATATAGAAACTTCAGCTTTGCGAGTTGCGTTTTCAATTGGTGGACTTTATAGTGACCGTGAAATATTTTTTTGTTCCAGGCCCAGCACCGTTTCCGCGGAGGAAGGGATGTTGACTGGCGGACTCGGTTCTAAATTGAAATGTCCCACTCCCATATCGCGACTGAGGGTCGAGAAGATCGAGGGTGGACTGATGGTCGCCGGTGTCGTTATCGCAGCGAATTGCCAGATAGCCCTGCCCGCCTTCGGATTCCTCTTCATGCTCGTCGGTGCTGTTCTAACCGGTACGTTATTGCAGCTCCGAAACTTGCGTACTGCATGGGACGCAAAAAAAAGACCCGAAAGCAACTCCAACGAATCTTAACGCCGTGCAGAATGTCGACAGGCTTGGACTTACTCGAATATATTCATTATTCCGATATGGAAAGCTGAAGGCATCGAAAGTATCGAGTCACCGTTACACATCCGTCCGAATTACATAAATCATGCAAAGCTGGTGAGCGCACCGAAGGAGTTTTCGGAACAGCGCGGGATAGTTCGGTGTATTCGAAGTTCCGCTCAGTAAAATGTTCAGTACGATAATATATAATATCTTTGCTGCGATGTACGTACCCAAACTTCCATCCACGGAACTCAACTTCCAGCCTCGGATTCTTGATAAATTTCAACTCGAGAAGTGCACCGATGCATTCTGTGCGCTTCGGTGGGATCACGAGATGCTTTCGAGAGACATTAACATTTTAAATTTTTCACAAAGTGCAGAAGGTCGCGAGTTAGATGGAGCCCGTAAAACGAGAAAAAAATAGAATGCTCTCAGGGTGGGGAATGTGAAACGTTTTGTTTGGGAGGTATGCATGGCCATTATCTATCTGCGAGGGTCTCTTAAGGTCTCTCTGCTACAGGATATTTTAGTCCGCCTGCGATTGTGCGCCGCACTGGACGAGTCAGGTCGACGCTATTATGTGGCGCTCGTGTTGGCGCCGACGGTGCTCCAAGACCTTCTGAATATTCAAAAGGGGGTTTTGGGAATATTTAAGATGCTTTTTTTTTGCCTCGCGGTCTCATCAGTGCGGCAAACGGGAAGCGTCACACTATCTTAGTTGGATCGCGTACGGCTGGGAGAAATACCAATGACCGTTGGAAGTTTTGTCGATAATATCTAAACCTTGAGGTAGAACAACGGAAGATCGCTTCTTTTTTTTTCTACGAAGACCTGTTTAAATTTATTTAAAAAATGTTAATTTATCAAAATTTATGCCGCGAGCTTTTTCGGGTTGGGAGAATTGTTTCCATTTATCCTATCTTAAGGATGTTTCACGCTTAGATTTCCGAGGAAAAGTTTGTTTTGGTCGGAATTTCAGTATTGTCAAGAAACATCTTTTTTCTGTTTTCTTATTTTTGGAAAATTTCAGCTTTCGATTTTTTTTTTTTTGAGAACTATCACTGTGTAGGCAATCTTCCTGAAGTATTTCGCACGACACTTCGGAGTATTTTATTCGTGAACAATATCGGGGCGGGATCTTTGGTATTTATCTCATTGCGACCGCAGAGAATCATCGTGGCCCACGCGCTCGCCGAGGCCGATGACTCATTAATTACTACCAGTCGTTCGACGGGTATTATTATTATTTTAATCCAGCTCGGACTGTGCGTGGCTGACACGAATATCAGTGCGGGATGGCACAATTCTTTTGTCGCAACTGTCAACGATATTTCAATGAATGTCCCTTTGATGTTCGTACCATTCATTGGTACCTTGATCGAAAATGGGATTATTAAGCCTTTGATGCATGGTGAGATATTGATACGTTCGCTCGAAGTTTTTTTTCATCATTTCTACCAACCTTGCCTAAAAAACTAAAAGTTTCTGTTCGCATTGAAAAGTTATTGAAAAAAAGTGGATTTTTGGTTCTCAATTTTGTTTCATTTTATTTCGAGCTTGTACAGATAAATAAAACTGCGGTGGAATCAACTAAAGATTCGAGCAGGGACGTTCAAATGAAAATTTGGTTGGTTGAACAAAATGTTTTAATGCGACGAAAAAATGTTGGTGAAAACGTCCAAAGATTATTGAACTGACCAATCTTTTAGCTGTACCGACAATGTATTTGTTCGAACTTGTCTGTCCGAATTTATAGTTGATTGAATCGTTTTTTTTTAACAGTGTACATATTGTTTTTTGCTTTTTTCCCACGATGGGTCACACAAATGGAACATATTTTCGAAGAGTCGAAGAAGAGGGTTATATATGTCATTGTGACGGATGGTCGATTGGTCAGGCAGCGTATTAATGAGATGAGTCGAGTATATAATAATAATCGGACTTTATTAGTCGGAGAATAATTATTCGGAGTGTATAATTGGAAGGTGTACCGCACTGGTCGTCGGTCGGAGCTGAACTGACGTGAAGCGGGCGTGAAGCTGAGGGCTTCGCGCTCGCTTCACAATGGAATAAAGAGTCACAGAGTGTTTAGTCTATTCGATAAGTGGACGCTCACGGCGGTCCGGATGCGCGATAGCCTTAAGGGCTTCTTTGAAGAGCGTATCGAACGGAAACTCCGTATCGATACGCTCGAATAAATATTAAAGTCGGTTCAAACAAAATATGAGGCTGCGGCCGTTACAGTCATTATATACAGATTCGCTGCGATAAAGATATGAAAAATATAGTTTCTCGACCCGATAATACAAGACTCTCGTTGACGAGAGAGTCTGCAGAGGTACATCGATTTCCGATAGACAGACGTGCACCACTCCCAGTCCTATCTGGTTGAAAATATGACGCGAGACAATTTCACCCGACGTCATCAACGACGGTTCCCTTGATACGTCCCGCTTCATGCTCCGCAACCGGGCGTGAAACGATGAAAACTCGATAACCCGAATACATCGGGGGAAACGGCCTCGAGCGATAGTCACGTCGTGTCTTCGAGATTCGCGGAATTTCTTACACGTCAATTTTAATACGGAGTCTTCACAATAAAAAAATGAAATTAAAAAAAATGCAATTCTATGCTTTTTTTCAGGGCAGATGTGATAAAAGCGACCCACCCCGAATAGTACATAAATCAATTATATCTGAACCAACCCATATTCACCACTTTTACCCTACACATAATAATCATATTATATGCAAGGAAGAATACCAAATTGAATTTTTTTAAATTACTTTTTTATTATCATCTCATTTAAACTATTAAGTTGATTCGAATATTTTGTTATGGGCCCTCTATGCGTTACGTTTTTGCTCCCATGGCTGTTTCTTTTTATGAATATTCCATGAAAAATAAATGAAAAAAAAATTCCGTTATGTATCGTTCTCTGGCCAAATGTGGTAAATACGGCCCACTTCGATTAGTACGTAAATCGATGATATCTGTACCAACCCATATTCACCACTTTTACCATAAATATAATAATCATATTATATGCAAGAAAAATAACAGAAATTAATTTTTGAAATTACTTTTTTATCGTTATTTGAACTATTAAGTAGATTCAAACGATTTAGTCGCGGGCCCTTTTGCGTTACCTTTTCACTCCCTTGGTTGTTTCTTTTCACGAATTTGCTAAAAGAAAAAAATAATTGTAGAAAAGCAAAACATAGATTTCGCCGTGATAGGCTCTCAATGTCGACGCCGAAGCCTCTTACAAACCCTCCTCCTCGTGCAAACAGTGGAGTTACGTGTTTCACATGAAAATCTCGGATTAGCGGTAGCACGTGACCGGACTGGAATCAGTCGCAGCTGAAAGCTTGCGAGTCTCCGTCAGTATAGTACACTACACGAGTTACCGGCTCGCCCAGAGCCGATTCACAGTCGCAACGACGTTACAGGAACTGCGATAGTCGCACGACCCGATCAGACGAAGCCTCGCGCGTGCTGCTCCAACTCGATTATGCATATCGAATTCGAAGCCGTACGCTGCTACAACGCGGAAAAGATTTTCTCGCTTCCTAACACAAAGTTACTTACCTAACGGACGACCCGATTGTGCGCGCAGCGTGAACTTTGCCGAATGTATGAACGTCGCATCGACTGTATCGAAAATTTCGATTCACTCGTCATTAAAATATCAAAATTATTGATTCATCGAAAACCGATTACCGATAATTTTTGGGCAAATTGTCGGTCGAATTTCTTAATAAAAAAATAGTTATATTTTCATAATCATAATCTTTAATAATTTCTTAGTCATTATAATAGAATCAGTATTAATAAAATTACTCTCTTCTTATAATATATAAAACAGTTTGCACAGATGAGCGCGCGAAGATTTTGCAAAAGTTGCTTCCTCATAGAGGAAGCTTTGTTTATATCTGAGATCGGCTTCGCACCAGAGAAATTAATACAATTTACTGTTGATCTCATCACTAAACGAAGATGATGAATTTTCTTTTTTGTTATAAAAAAATTGACGGTTGTACAATGACTGCATCGCTGAGTTGTGATAAAAACTGCAACGCAATTATGTCACGTACGAGAAAGGAATGCTCGCAACAGAATCAATATTAATAAAATTATTCGCTTCTCATAATTATATAAAACATTTTGCAGATAAGCGAGCAAAAGTTTTCTAAACTTTAATATCCGACATGAGCTTTGCATCGAAGAAATCAATATAATGTATTATCAACGAAAGTAAAGAAATAGCGATCGATAGTTCGAAATTTATTGTTGACTCATCGATGAGCCAACATGATAGATTGTCTTTTCACTTATAAAAAAAAAAAAAAAAAAAAAAAAAAAAATTGACTGGCGTACGGTAACAGCATCGCTGAATTGTGATAAAAACTGCAAAGCAATTACGTCACGTACGAGAGAGGAATGCTTTGTGCCAAGGCTAACACGGCGGCTCGACATAATTGTCCTGATTGGCGATTATCTCTCGGTGAAGTGGGAGAGTGAAGGAGGGGCGTGGGGAGCGGGAGGGGGGGGGGAGAGGGGGGGGCAAGATGCATCGTTGCAATTTAGTGACCTCAGCTGGTACCGGCGGACCAGGGCGTGAACCAATTTGAGAACCGCTACTCAGCGCGGCCACTGACCTCGGTAACGACCTCGGTGAAACAGACGTGAGAGGCGAACGAGAAGAAGCGGTATGGTGGAAGGAAGGGTCCCTCCCGGTTGATCGTGTTCGCCAGGCAACAGCTGTGTCGTTGCACCGTCATTCAGCCCGCAGTGCATCCTCCAGATACGGCCAGGCCACGACGACGAGGCGGGCCCCGTTGTTGCCAACCGATTAATCTCGACCGGTCTCTCTCCCCAATCTTTGTGTTCTTCTTCCTATCTTGTTGCTCGTTTTTTATCCTTCCCCTCCTGCTCCTCCAACGCCCTTTAACCAGTTTCGGGTTTCGATATTCTAGATTTTTATTTGCCCTCGCAGAAACCATTCGACCAAAAACCGGTCCCGAAAAACCTGCAGCACTTTGTACACCTTTTAGCTTTCGAACTACGTGCCAGTGTTTTTCTATTCGAATTTTTCTTGGCGTACTGGCGAATTCTGATACAGTAGGTTATTTTAATTGCAGTAGACGAGGTCATCTCTGCACCACAATAATTTGGATTTTATATCGAAAAAAATTAGCCCCTTAAGTCGGAGGCTTCTTTGTTGTCGATAAAAAATCATTTTTGCTAACTGATTGACATTCTTCTTAAACGAAATGTTTAGAAAGTTTTTTATTTTTCAATTTTACACTTGATAATTTTTTTTTAATGTATGGTAAAATTATCTTTGAAAACATTTATTTAACGTGCATTATCTATACGTCGAATGTCTCTAAAATTTTTACATTAATAAGGAACATATATTTTTTTAAATCACTGTTTTACCGACGTGGCAAATATGGTCCATTTTTTGCATTAGAGGCTTAATAAAAATGTACAACTCTCCTTGAGGACTGTTCGCGTAAAATACTATTGCTCGACTCTTAAATTCTTTTCATAGTAACATCGTTAATTATTTTCATCGTAGCATGCCCTGGAGGCAGACGAAAACAGTACACCAGTTGACGTACTGTTTTCGCCTGTGTCTCGAGGGCATGCTAAACCTACACGAAACCGCTGCTGCATTACACGTGGGATTAGCTACCTGACCCGGCTTCAATTTTGCAGCGCGACCACGCTCGTTACCGGAGTATCGAGAGAGCACTGCACACACATATACTGTACTGCATTTATGCATACCACTATAACTGGATGCCGGAACGAGGAGGGGGCATATTACGCGCGATTGATGCCGCGGTAAAACGACACCGTTGGCTGTAGCCGGAGCCAGGGTTAAAGCCGTGATAGATAATGTATTATATTACTGCGCATGAGCGTTAGGGAGGGTAAACCTCCAGCTGCGTCTACTTGCAAAGGGAGTAATCGTAGAAAACTTGAAAATAATAAATTTTCACATTGTTTCCACGCTATTTACTTCTACTTGCGAAGGTCCTTCTATAAGAGAGAACCTTCCATAATTTTTGTATCTTTCTCGTCGAAAAAGCTGCGTTTGTACAAAAATAATAATAAATATAAATAGATGTTTGTGGAAAAATTAAAAATTCACACAGCAGGCATAAATGGTTTAAAAAAATAATGATAATATTTTCATTCCGTGTTCTACGGGGAAAAAATACTCGCTGGTACAAAAAGGATTTCGCTGGTATGCTGGAGCATTAAACATATTTAATTTCTCTATCGTCGTTATCCGTTGCTCCGCTGTGCCGTTAAAAGACGGAAGACAATGAAAGGGACGTTAATGAGTAATCATCTCGAGACTTTTTTACTCAGGGTATTTCTCGAGTCTTCGCAGTTCCCTCGAGGAAATTCTATAATGGTGATCATTAGCGCATTTCTCTCAGCCGTATATATATATATATATATATATATATATATATATATATATATATATATATATATATACGCACACATATATATAGTCGTTATATACGAGAAATGCGACTCGAGGCGATAACTCGTCGTATCCGACTGACGATTGTCCGCCGGGACGAAAGTCGGAAAAAGCTCCTCCACGAGTCTATTACCGTCTGGGGGAACATCCTTTGTTCGACTATAAGCATCGCGGATCTCATAATTTATCGGAGAAGATGGAACGAAGGTAATGGTCTATACGAAGCCAATAGTCTATACAGTGCCACTCGGCTATCGGGTCATTTAAAGTTTAACGTGCGTTATTCCTGGGCGAGGTTCTTGACACGCGCGCTATTGAACTCCCTCACTGACTGCGTCATCGCTCGAGGAGTTTCTAGACTTCTCCAGTCCGCAAATGCATTGAAATGCAAAAATGTATTGGAAAATTTGAGAAAAAATACGAAAGCTCAAAACGATGAAAACTAATGCTTTACGTACAATAATAATGTATGTAGCAATATTGATATTAACAAGTGAATACGTAACGAGCATGTGAAAATATATTTTATTTTACTCGGTGGGAAAATATCGGTTTTGCTCACACTTCGCGTGCGTAAAAACCCCATTTTCACACCTTGTGAAATAAAATTTTGACCGATCCTTGTGTGGAAAGGATTTTCTCGCTCTAGTGTCGTTAATTACTATTCTCTAACGCATTCACGTAAAATCCCGTTTTCCGTTCCTGCGAAGTGAGCGCAGACAAGCACTTTTTCGTATCGTGTGCGAGAAAAATACTGCGCACGCGTACAAACGCATTATAGTCCTTTTTCTCGCACCAGTGCGAGAAAGTGCCTTTTTACGCACACTTCCCAAAAACGCAAAGCGTGATTTTCGTGAATTTGTTAGGAACAATTATGTGAATCGCAGGGGCATAGAAAGAGGAGTCTTGACTCGTGTGAATGCCGCACGTGAATTTGGCTCGTGCGACATTTTCACACTCGTCAAGAACTTCCTTTCTACGCCCCTGCCATACAAATAACTAGTCTCTGTATGAGACTAATTTTCATCATGTTACGACGACTGTCTGTAGCATCGCACAAACTTCGTTCGGCGAAGTTCACTTAGAGAATAAAATTCTACGAGTGAACAATTGTCTTTTCTTCCTAAAGCGGTGTATTAGCGAAAACTTGCCAAAGATAAAATTTGATTTCATGCGGATCTCTTCAGTGTCACATTAGGCATCGTGCACGATGAAAATAATACTAAACGCGACGTGTTTTTTCTCGAAATGTTGCAGCCGCGTCTTACCGAGGACCCGGCGAGGACGAAGACAAGGATTCGTACGCGGCGAGAATAGCGTTCACGGGAAACTCGCGAATTCTGGGACCTATTTGCATCGTCGTCGGTGCACTGATGCTCGGACTGGGCATTCTGCTCTGCATGCTGACGAGACGAGCGAGGCGAAGGGAACGAAGAGTCGGTTTTCACTGTCCGCTTCACGGTGACTTTTATCCCTTGAGTCCCGTTCAGGGTATCAAAATGCTCGGTAAGTTTTATTCATATTTGAGTAAAAAAAATACCAAATTTTCGCTGAAAAAAAAACGCTATGATTATAAATAGCAAATCCGGGCAATTGAAGAAATAACAATTCAGGTCAATTAAATAAACAAAAATTCCAGGCAATTAAATAAACAACAATTTCGATCAATTAAATAAATAACAATTCCGGGCAATTAAATAAACAACAATTTCGATCAATTAAATAAATAACAATTCCGGGCAATTAAATAAACAACAATTCCGGGCTTCTCATTGGGCATTGAAAACTGACGATCTCGGCAGCCGCGTGAAATATCCGGCATCATTTGCGATCGAACGCAGGAGTGGGGATCGCCGACGTGATTTTTTTTCGATATGTCAGCGCGAACTTTTCACCGGATTTCTCTAATTATGGTTTATTTTCGTGACTTCGTACCGCCGCTTACAAATGTATCGTCACAAACATCAATCAGTCTGTGAAGTTTTTAATGAACCAAAATCGGTTAAGTCATTTTTCGCCATTTCAACATTTACTGGCGCTTGCGGAAAGTCGCCGAGCCGGCCGATCGCAGTGAAACGCAAAACTCCCGTCTTTTGCCCTGGCGGGCAGTCGAGACTAAAAAAAATCACTATTCGAAACGTTAAATGTGACGGTTAATTAAGGTAAACAAGGTTAAACAAGGTAAGTTCAAACACTCGCTTAAAAAAAAAAAAATCACTGTCGGAAACGTAAAATCTCAAGGTTAATCAAACACAGCAGACGCGAGAATGCGAAGAGAGGATGGACGACGTGACAATGAGCGAAAAGTCCGGCAGAAAGGAAACGAACCGTAGAGCATGTATCCGGCGTTGGTCATAACTTTGAATTGCAAGGGAGAGGCGCACAAGAGCGTGTCCATCAGTAGAGTAAACAGGATGGATAAATTTCGCAAGGCGGGCACTCAGGTCGCTCCTCTCGTCGTTCTACACCGAATGCGGTGAATACAAAAAAAGAAGAAAACATAATGTGAACGAGGCCAAAGCGTGAAGCGACAAAGGGACGAACGATGCGAGCGTCGACGACCCACCCTGTCGTACCGGCTCGGTTTTTGCGGTATAATGAACACCCTGGGCGGGAGGTTGTACGGGAGAGTTTTGCGAAGACAAGATGGATAAGGTGAAATTGGATCGGGCGGGGCAGCGTCGCGGAACATTGATCTTCTGGCGTCTTCAGTGTCGATCGCGCACGGCCGTGCACGAACGTACAGATAATGCCCACTTTTGCCTGTCGTATAATCACGCGATCGTTAGCGATCGAGCTACCGTGAGAGAAATGGACCGAGCAATGAAAAAAAAAAATTACTAATCATTCAGTTATTATCGAAGTTATAAAAAATTGTTTTTAAAAAACAAGGTCGGAGGGAAACTAGTTCGAGGAGTTCGGAGACTTTCTCACAGGTCTTGATTGATCCTTCTGCGTGTCCAATGTACACGCGATGGTGTACTGTGCAATTTTTTTTCGTGCCAAATTAACAGGGGTAACGGATAAATGAAGCGTCGAACAGTCAGGCACGATGTTTCTCTGCGACAGACACGTATCGCGTGGCGAAGGACTTGTCACTCATCACGGAGAAAGAAAATTACTAAAATGAGTGAAACTTTCTTCTCAACATTTTTTGTATTTTTTTTTATATGAGGTTATAATTTATTGAAATAAAATGGAATTAATGGTTCAGTCGAATTAGATATGAATCGACATTTTCAATTTTATAAAATGTAATATGGTGACCTATTGGAAAGAAAAAACATTACATTTATTCGAGTGCATTAGTGTGAGTGAATGTTTGTTGAAAAATAGGACTAGAATTCGATCCCTTTTTCCCTTTTTAAAGAGACATGACACTCGAATGATCAAGATAAATACGTCGAAACGATCAAAATCGTGACGCCAGTTTTCGTAGCCAATGGGAATCGTCCGTTTCATCAGTAAGATCGGCACACCTAACCTAAAGAAAATTAAATTAAATAGGCGCGAGCGAAGCGAGCGCTTTGTTGCTATAGCCTTAAAAAGATGTTAGTCGAACCTTGATATTCCAGCTGGTATGTCTATTACTCAGTATCACAGAGCAGTGGTTCTGGGATCGAGACGTGTACTGACGGACTCGTCACTCTTTACTGAGAAAAAAAAATTACTCAAATGAGTGAGACTTTATTTTTCAATAGTCACTTTTAAAATATAATTTTATTTAATGTGAGTTTATAATTTATTGAAATAAAATCGAATTTATTTGTTTAGGCCGAATTATCTTTGAATCAACATTTTCAACTTTATGAAATATGATGGCGACTTATTGGAAAGAAAAAAAACATTCAAATTATTCGAGCAGATTATTTTCTCGGTGTGAGTCGATATTTGTTGAAAAATGGGACTAGAATACGATGGCCTGAAAGAGACCGTCGTAGAACCGAGTCCTTGATACTCCAGCTAATATATCTATTGCTCAGTATCACAGAGCAGAGGTTCTGGGATCGAGAGACGTGCCGACAATTGGCACGAATTTGGAACGAGGCTGATACTGTTGCTGGCAGATCATTAACGAGGGCTGCTATAACTGAATTGTCTAGATTCAGGCTAATGCCGGAGAGCAGTCTATCGAATTACATCGTCGCCTAGAGGTCTCTCGTTAAATTCGATCGGGAAATTTAGCTCCGCAAACTCGATACCAGTAAACAAACAAAGAATCACATTCTCATAGTCTTCCTTGGATCAAGCCTTAAAAAAAAATTATTCATAAATGTTGCAATAATAATTTACATTATCGATCGCAATGACAACCCGAATTATATGAATTCAGAGGAAGTATTGGATCATTATTAATTTATTAATTAAAAAATGATTTGCTCAAAATGCATCCATCGACTCGTGCATCCGTCATAAGGAAAACTTCTTCCTCATTTCTTTATCGCGTCTTCGTCGATCCAGGCCACTTGAGTTCGCTCTCGTCCACCGTGCTATGTATATATATACATGTATCTTCTGAATTCTTTAAATTCCACGAGGACAATTTACGACACAAGCCATTTCTCGGTCTACGAAAAGGTCGCGACTGTCTCCGAGCTGAATAAGTTGCAACCTACGTATTTCCGCGACCGGTCTGTCCCGAGCTCGCGTGCATTCGAGCAAAGCGACACTCTCCTCGTTGCAGTTTCCGCTCGTCCTAATTTTTTCATTTTTTCTTTTTCGCCCCCACGTCAGCTTCTTCACAGTTACGGAAACTTGAATATTTCATTTCCGAACGGATGAGGGAATTCCGCGCGACGGGCTTTTCCAGTTCTCTCGTTTTTATCTTTTTCAGCGATGTGTGTCCTATTACTACGGCTCCGGCGGGATCGTTCAATGCTATGTGCACGCCCCGAAATGCGCTTTGGCTATGAATTCTTTAGAATTTCTCTATCCGCGGATAAGACAAGTCTTTTCACGTCGAGCCTCGTTCGTTACCACGCGCGGCGAGGAGGAGGACAGTGACGTAGTTCACGTGCCAAACAACATGCATTTTTTCTAAGAAATAAAATGCACGAGGCGAATGCTATCTGTATGAAACTCGTACAAACTCGGGAAAAATGCAACGGTGTAGGTCGCTGTAAAGATGCATCCTTTCTGAACTATGTCACTTCCGGTTAGAAAATCCCATTTTTAGACCCGAAGTGATGTTACATCGGAAATACATCACTTTCGGTCCAGAACATTCACTTTATGACCGCAAGAGATGTACTTCTTGTAAATGGTCAGAAACACAAATTCCCATTTTCTACATTCTATAGAACATAGTGAAGTTCCGAAGTGTCAGAGCCACAACCTGATAGTTGTGGTTAATAATAATATTAATAATAATAATAATAGATACCGATCTATCAAAATATCAAAGATTTATCTTCCGATCTTTGAATTGGGTTAGAGTGTGAATTCTCTTATGTAAGAGAAGACTGGCTGATGTGTACGTAATCGGGACACGCGCGTTTCACGTTGCGAGAGGTCAGCTCGGCCGCGAGCTCGCGACCCGAGAGTTCCGGTTTCGGTCGGCCGTTGGTGGGTGGCTTTTGGGTAACTGGGACGTGCAAACCTTGGTCTTGTGGTGCACAACACGCGAGGTCTATGACATCTGTTGCCCTCTTGGGCGTTGCTGGAAGGGATGGACAGGCGAGCGAATAGTGGAGAATGGGGCAAAACGGACCGTGTCTTCCAATCGAGCTGAGACTTGTATATTATCTTCCGCGAATAATTGATGAAAATGGGGTCCATTTTGCCCCGCTCATCGCCGAATTCAATTTTTAAAAAACCTCATAATTCCTTTGGCAAGTAAGCGCCCTAAATTCGTGAGGTATGCTGTAATGTAAAAAGATACCTTTTTGCAGTGAGAAAGTAATTTAAAAAAATAAAAAATAAATGATCAATTAGTCGGCTGAATTGACAAGTCCGCGGTAATTAACCTTTGCCCTTTGCGGGTCGCGCGCAGCCTACATGCAGCGATGATCATGTGAAACTAGATAGCGAGCCTAGTCACGGGACTTGAGCTTTCTAGTTTCACCTGAACCTCGATGCACCAATACGTGCTGTTGTGAGAGGCGCTCGGATGAAAAAAAAAATGATCGCGTTCGAGGAGAAATCGATCAGCTTGTACGAGAAACAGTAGAAAAATTTTCACGAAATTATAAGAACCGTGTTAGGCGAGCGGGGGCAAAACGGACTCTTTTGTGACCATTTTTTTGCAGGATAAAAAAAGTCCCACCTCAAACGAAGAACAACCGGTCCATTGTGCTCCGTTTTTCCGAGAAAAAAAATCTACCATACTTTATATTATTTCTCTTATATGATTCAGACCACGTATCTATATGGGCACGTACACCATACGCGAAACGTTAAAAACTGAAAGTACAGACTCCAAGCGCGATTGATCGGCACGAGACGAAAGCAAGTGGGTGTAATCCACTCGCCTACACGCTCCTCGTGAATCCCCTCGGCTTTGGCCGTCTCTTGTCGCTCAAGAGGCTTAAGAGCGAGTCTCCGTTAGTCCGTCAGCCTGTAGCGAATTCCGACAATCGATATCTTGCCCAGGACTCAAATAAAAACAGTCGGACAACACATTGCGTGGGCAAACACACGAAATGAAATCCCTCCTATATTTTTAAAACCCGTGCGGAGAGTAAAATTCCCTAAGTAATTAAAAAACCCACACAATGGTCCAACCTTCTCATTCAATTTTTCCTATTTTTAACCCCCCCCCCCTTTATTTTCCTTTTTTTATTCGTCCGTCTGGTAATTTTTTTTTTTTTTTTTTTTTTTTCGTCGCCCTATATTCGGCCCGCAACCGATTCCGCCCACAGATTTCTCGTGGGTGAGACACGACGTGCGATAGTTTTCCGCGGTCTTTCTGCATAACTTTGTTTCTTTCCCTCCCCCGAGGCTCAAAATGCATGCTCGCGCCCAACTCGCCGGACTCGTGTCCGCACATCTCCGTGACGACGATTTCCATGGCGGCGCATCGACACGCGAGCCGAATATGACGCTAACAAGGGAGCAACTCGCGTGGGTGCTACATGCGCTTCCACGCGTGCACCCGAGCGAGTTTCTCCGCCCCTCTATCCACCACCTCGGTCCATGGTTGCAGCAACCCTTATGTCCGAGCTCTCCTTTTCTCGACACTCCTTTCAAACCGGCGTTATACATGCTCACACTGCATTATGCACAACGTGACTTCGCAACCGACTCGGGCATATTTAATTCACTGAGCCGTTTTAGTTCTTCTTTTTTCATACAAAACTTTTTATTCACCTCGGTCTCGAGTGGCTTGCGGGAAAGCCGAGGCTCCGGTAATTGCTGCGCTCAAATATGCGCCCGACGAGAGTCGCCTGTGGGATTTTCTTGCTATTCTATAAACGTTGATAATTTGTTGGAAAAAGAAAAGGGCGGGAGAAAAATGGTTCGAGGCCGAAAGGCCAAAAGGTCGTGTGAATTTTGTAGAAAGGTCGAAAACGCTCGTCTCGTTAATCAATTACCGACGAAAGCGAGCCGCGTTCGAACCGTATAAATATTCGGTTTCGGCCGCTTCAAACGGTTTCACAGAGTAAACACGCGATTTTTTTTTTAACGAACAAATGAAGCTCGAAATAAAGAATTCGTTAAGGCTTCAGATGCCCGATGTACCGTATTAGCCACGTTGGTGGCGATGGTTATATTTTTAAAAAATCTTTGTTCAATTAGAAAAACATGTTATTTTCCTATAATAGGGAGGCTTTGGACTAGAAGAATTAAGCCTTAGTGTGAATTACGGGCCATTTTGACCCCAACGTTATGCATTTTTTTTCGGTTAAGGTCAATCTCGGATTAGAAGGGTGAAGGATTAGTGTGCATTAGACGCCATTTTGACCCCAACATTATCCGTGTTTTTTCCGCCAAAGGTCAACTGTAAGCAAGTTTTTGGACGGGTAAACAACTTTTATTTTAACCTGACTGCGCTTCCTTAAAGTTTGATCAAACCACTGCAAAAAGCGTCCCAACCTTTTTTTCCGAAAATTGCATAGTTACCGAGATATTCGAGGCCGGGGGTCGACCTCGTGTGCACTTAATGATTCGCTACGGAGGTGTTCACACTAAACCTTAATGATAACATTTTTTTTTTTTCATGGACGTTTATTTCACGCTCTGATGCACGAGAATTTACGACTCCGACATTCTCATCGGAGAGGCTCTCAATTTCCGCTCGTGTTCCATATTAGACCCGATTGAATTATACGCGGAGCCCTCGGGGGATTCGCCTCGGGAGACCGAAAGCGCCACATTTTCAGTGGTGGAGTTTCCAGCGCGAGTGTGTGCGTGTGTGAGTGCAGCAGAGTATGTTGACCGTCTTGCAAGGGCGAAAAAAAAGTACATGTTCAACACATGAGGTAGCTCCCGGCGAGCCAGTAGAAAAGGTCAGGTCGAGTGGACAGGCAGAGCTGCAGGGGGCTGAGGGCTGAACGAGCAGACCGGAGAAGAGTCCAGCAACGCCGGGACCCGGCTCGGATAAGGGGGTGATTAATATAACTCGGTCTACCGCACCGCGAACCAGAGAGGATTAATCCTTGGATAGAGCGGAAAGTGGGTCACTGACGATTCCCGCCACACACGACGGCAAACGAAGGCAATCTATCGTTGTTCAATTCGGAATTGGCCAATCATTCGTACCTTTAATTTGTAATTAATCGATTAATATTATCCTTCGACCCTTCAATTATTATTAGAAATTATCATTAGAAGGAAACTGCTTTTATCTCAAGTTTTACGTTAAAACTATTTTTTTTTTTTTTTTTTTTTTTTTTTTTTTTACAAAAAAGCGATATCGCGAGGGTGTAACTTGTACGTACTCCTGCAAGCACGCCGCCATCAAATGGGAATGTCAGGGGATTAAGTAATTATAAGGGGAAAGCTAGGTCATTTTTTAATTGGCGAGGAAAAATGAGTGACGATACAAAAAAAAAAAAAACGAAAAAATGAAGCTACTTGTAGAAGCACAGAATAATATTAGTTTCTACCACCAGTGAAGTATAAGTAGTGAACTCGACTGTTCGATTTTTAATAGTAAAGCTATGATGGTTTATAGTCGTATAATTCAGAATTGGACGATCATTCGTGTCTTTAGTTTAGGATTTATCGATTAATCTTATTCTTTAACCCTTCAATTGTTAGTACAAAATTATCATTAGAAAGAAACTGGTTTTATCTCCAGTGTTACGTTAAAAATAATGGTTTTTTTTTACTGAAAGAAGCGATATCGCGAGAGTGAAGCTGTCCTGTAAGCACCCCGCAATCGAAATTAACCCTGTTAAGCTACTTCAGGCGTTAGAGCTGGAATAGCGAGCCAGATAGCGTTACGAGCGGTCCATCTCCGCGGAATTCCCAGCGAGCGAACGATAGCAAAGTTCACTCGTCCCATCTCAAAAACTAAACCCGCGATTGCACGGGAATTTAAACCTAAGGTTAATGACGGTACATTGGGAGTACCAATTATTTTTTTTTCAACGAACATCTTATGCACAAATTTGTCCGGTCCCTTTTCGATTCAGTTTCTCCGTTAAAAAATGTATTACGAAAATTGTCGATTTCCCCTAATATTTTGTTCCAATGCACTATACACTTTTCGACGTCTTCTTTCAGAGTGCCTCTGAGCCGAGTCAATGCAGACACGCATCGATGAATGGGCTTTAGAATTCGCCCAGCCAGTATTTCTCGGAGCCGCGAATCCGCGAATAGAAGTATCGTACGGAGTGAAACGCACAGCTCCTGAATGATCGTCGCTATGCGAACGAGTTTTCTCGGTCGCACAGTGGGTAGGCAGCTCTCCTGGCTCGCATCAGTCCATTCCCTGGAAGTCTCTCTTCCCAGACGATTTTATTCAGCGTGACGGGTTTCCTGGTCGGCGTTCTATAGGTCGCAGCCGGATCGAACCGTTTTCCAATAGGCGTCGCGGATATCGGGCCGAGCGCGACGCGACCGGAAGTAAAAACCGTGCAGACGTCACGGCGAACTTTGTTAATTGAGATAGAACGTATTTATGACGCAACGGAATTCAGTGAGTCAACGCGTGATACTATTATGACGCAGCTCCTCTAACGCATTATCGGTTATTGTTTGCAGGTGTTCCGGGAAAGGACGTGGGTCGATGGCCGAAGATACCCTGCCTGAAGGGTCGCTCGGCCGGCAAGGGTGGAATTAACGGGACGGTCAACTCCCACATGGGTCCACCCCAGTGTCCGCACTCGGTACTCAGCAGCACAAGAAGTTCCGTAAGCAGCTCACCGCTCAGCCCCTGCCCGACGCCGATGCCGTTCCTCGTGACGTCCAACTCCGTCAGGTGAAGATCAAGCGCGTTTTCAACCCCTTGGTACACGACGTCTCTGACGGCCAATCTGCCGCCCCGCTGCCTTTTTCCTGCACCGTCGATGAACGTACTCGTCGTGGTCATCGATCGGTGAAAGACCTCGAAATCCTGGAAATGTCACGGGAATTCAGAAATGATAAGGAAAAAGTCAGGGGTATTAAGAAATTATTAGGTAAAAGACAGGGCCATTTATTGGCTAGGAAAAATGAGTGGCGATGCAGAAGGAGAAAAAGATGCGTCTGTGTCCGTGTAGAAGCAAAATTCGAAGAATATATTTAATTTCTACCACTACTACGGTAAAAGTGGTGAACTTGACCGTCCGATTTAATGGTAAAGCCATGAAAGAAAGATGGTCAATATTCGCACGCTTTTATGCTAATTTAACGTGCTCAACTCCCATGGCTGGCGACTGAGAATAATCGTAGAACAATTTCAAATAAACGTGTGAGATCAATTACCGCGAAAACAGCAACGTGAAACTGTTCCGAGATGTTGAAAGACCTACTAAAAAGATACACGCATGCCTGTTTCATATTTAACCGACGCAAAAGTCCATAAAAATAAAAAAATTCAATTGTCTTCATGTAGACGCAAAATTCGGAGAAAAATATTAGTTTCCACCACCAGTAGCGTAAAAGTGGTGAACTTGGTCGTCCGATTCAATGGTGAAGCCATGAAAAAACGGTGGTCCATATTCGCCCGCATGGCTTGCGAATGGGAGCAAATCGTCGGTTAAACTATATTAAACGTGTAAGAACAATTACACTCGGAGATGTCAAGAGAACGACTATAAATATAGACTAATCCCTCATTCATATTTAACTGATGCAGAAGTCTATATCCGGACCGACGACCTAGCGGTCGTTATACCGACATCGACCCCTGCTCTTCGTCTCGCTTGCGGCAGTCTGTGAGTCTGTGACGTAGTCTACGTCACACAAAGCCTCTGGCTACGCGATCACCCTCGAGCGAGCCGAACCTATGACGTGGTCTGTGCATAACTTCTGGGAAACAACAGCTTTTCCGTGTAATATTTGTTCTCGTCGTCACATGAGCCCTCGATTTTTATACAGCCAGTTCGCGAACATTTCGTTGTATCTTCGTTTTTCTTTCCACGGAGAACATTATTTTCCTGCGCATAAAAATTTGAATCTCCCTGCACGACGAGCTTTTAAGGTCAATAGATTTATATCGAGTTCGTCAATCTCGCGACGATTCTCAACGACGAATTCTCCCGACGCGCGATATCCGATTGTCGTCTTACGTTACAGTCGCAAGTTTCGTCGTCGGGTGCTCGTCGGAAAGTTCAACGTGCGAGCGGTTCGATGTTTGTCGGGCGAAGCGGAGAACGAACATGGGCATCCGGAACCTACCCGGTGCCTTCGCGTGTTGAATAATTCATGGTGCTTACGTGGTCGGAGGACCCGAAGTTGCCCGGGACGTCTTTGCTCGTAACCCTCGTGAGACATCGATATCCGTCCCTTGCGGTTCCATCGTTAACGGCGATGCTCTCTCAACGGATATTTGACCGTCGGGCATTATCGTCCGATAATCGCTTCCAGCTTGGGTGTTGGACCGGACTTGGAGACCAAGCAAGGAACGTGCCAATGCCGGCCGGATCGATTCAAACGAATCGAACAGCGATGTCATAATTTATCTCAGAACGCACGTCGAAATCAAACGATCGAGCCTCGAAACTGACTCGGCGAAATAGACGAAAATCTCTAAATTGTCAACTTCGGGAACTCAAATACCAATTTCCGAGAATGCGTAGGAATTATAGGATAACCGAAGATCGTCGAAAATTGAGCACCCTTACTCCTCGTCACGGCACAGACTGATATCTAGCGACGAATCTAATTAAAGTTCTTCGTAGAGGAGGTCCCAGCAGCCCGGCTGGCTCTCCACTCGAGTCTGTCTGGCTTGGCTTCGTTCCCCTCCAACTCACCGCATAGTCGATGTACCAGTCATTGATACAACGGGGGAATAAGTTAATAATAAAATATAATTAAAAAAAAAACAAGAAAACAGCAGATTTTAATGACAAGAGGAAAAGCAAATTTTCGAAAGAAAAACATTAATTAATTATATTATTTCAAAGTTATATAATTGATAATGATTTATATAGTTACAAATAATGAGCCATCGGTCTCTCGACAACTTTTGACACGTTAGTGATTTGTCATTTCGCATTATCTCTGCGGCAGGTTTTATATAGACATTCGTCAGTGAAGTAGCTATTTTCCCGGACGACCTTTCGCAATAATGCCTCCGTTATGACAAATCGAGTCAAACTCCTCTCGTCCCCTGGTTGTAACTTGGAACGCTCGTTGATTGATTTCGTTGATTTATGTTCCAGCAGCGGGATGGTGCAGAGCGTCGGAGCGAATCTATCGCCGGATCAAACGTTCGGTTCGATAAGATCGCTCTCGGTGACCCGGGAGGTCGCGAGTTTTCCACTCTCCCGAACGCCTACGCCACCACCACAGCACAGGTGGGTTTACGAGAGGATTTTTTTTTTCATCATAAAAATAAATTATTACCTGCCGCTCTTTCAACTTCACTCGCAGATTTATATATACATGTTTATATATTAAAACAACCTTCTGATCGAGAATAAAATTCACCCTTTTAACCCCTTCACTTTCAGAGAAACGTATTTTCCTATACGTTGAGGCCCCTATAAGGGCTCCTGACAGCGAAGGGGTTAATCATTAACATAGATATTAATTATAAAAGAAAACAAAATTGTCCGAGACACGTGCAGACGCGAGCGCTATACCTACTTGAGTAATGCATGGCAGAGAATTCGCATTGTAATTATAGCGCGGGATCGAGCTGTCGTGCCAGTTTCGACTCGACGATTTTACGAGTTGACGCTGAAATAAATTTACCAGACGGAGTGAATTTTTTTTTATTCCCCTAGTTTCGTTTTAAGCCCAACTGAATCCGGCTGCATTTTTGTTGATTTATCTTCATTGTAGAAGGCAAATCAAATCCAATTTGCTTCGTAAATGGGCGGAAATTGAGAGAGCGGCGAGAATTAAATTTTCCGAGCCCCGTTATACTTGTTGTTATATTTGTGCGAGAAAGTACCGGAGCTCGATATAAAGCGAAGTATATATGGCATTTGATGAAAAGCCAGCCGACCGGAGGTCTTTTTTTTAATTTACCTAAGAGCCTCGGTACGCGCTTCGCGATTGTTTTGTCGGAAAACATCCGCCGCTGTGCATAGTGCATTATGTTTCGTCGTCGCGATTCTTACTCGGCGAAACACCATTACCGATATTAATACGGGCCCGGTGGGAGTCTCTCAATTGCGAAATATGCAGAACCGCTACGACCAAGTTCTGGTTCACGGAATTTTTACGCTGGCATCCCTACTATATATAAATATTTTTTTTCATCGACTATTTTCTCACGACTTCTTTATTCAGTACAAGTTTGCATAAAAACATCGCATCTGCCGCAATTAATGAAAAGAAAACCGTAAAATATAAAATAGTCCCGTAAATCAATTTGGGTAATCTTCGAATCCTTACAACGAATTTATGTAATATTATTTAATTTTTCTGCTTCTGGTTCATGGAATTTTAACGCTAACATCAAGATAAAATATATATATATGTTTTATTTTCTGATACTCGTTTCTCAGAACTTCTGTATTCAACACAAGTTTTCATACAAATATCTCATCTGCCGTGATTAGTGAAAAGAAATCCGTAAATTATAAAAATATTCCGCAAAGCAATTTTAGCGATTTTCGAATCCTTGCAACGAATTTGTATGATTTTATTTATTTTTTCAAGTTTAATTAATACGAGGTGATAAAATATATCTTAACGATGATTTCAGGCCAACGATATCATCGAGTCCGGAGGATTTGGTGAATATCGGTAGTCCACTGCGGGAAGCATCGCCCCGACCGGAAGTCCGAGTGGTTGCGCCGTCGCATCGACCGCCACCGGCTCTCGCGAGTTCCGGACTAAGCACCACCGGTGCGACCCAGTCGAATCGTAAATCCGTGAGCATATTGCTGCCGGATCACTCGACCGGATGACCCCAGCACGGCTTCGTTCATCGCTGCGACGAGGCCCCCCTATCAATGTGAGCCTCGTAGTTCCGGTAACAATCAGCCGGTAGTCCCGCAAATTCCCCTCAACGAAGCGTCTCCCGTTTCCCTGAAGCAAACGTCGGCGCCCGTAATGAGGACGCGATCACCGAAGAACTCGACGGTCATGCACTCAAAAAGCTTCGGCTGACTGCGTCCATGTAGATAATCGAACGTCGATATCCGAATCTCGGATATCGGAGAATGGCTGCGCTCGACGGACGGACAGGAACAAAAAGAATGTCATTCGGATTCCCGCTACAACGCTTCTATTTATTTCACACAATTTCAGTCACGAAACTTTTTTCCACTAACGTAAACGTGAAAATTACGACGCTTCGACGAAGAAATATATTCGCAGATATAATAAAATAAAGCGACGCACGGCGCTGAATGGATTATTGATGGAGGGATGAGAAAATGAAAAAAAGTAAAAAGAGGAAAAAAGTTCGATCTGTGCAGAAATCGTGTTCATCGTACAAATCACGATACCCCACGGAATTCGGTCCAACAGAAGTGGACGATTTTGGAAGAACGACAATTCTCCGCCGACGTCGATAGTTGACCCAGATTCGAGCAATTTCTAAAATTGTCACTGGTCAGCGATTCCATGAAGTTCTTTTTTATGTATTTTTTTCTTTTTTTTCACTTTCCTCGGAATGCGAATGAAATATTGGAGCGATCGGGCGTGTGAATTGGGCGGACTGGTAATTCGGGTGATCAATAATCAAGAGTCTCTCTTTTTGCTGAAAGCTCCGATGCTCGCATGAAATTTCATTGCGTCGCTGAGAAATTGCGTTTCTCGGTAATTTTTTTCCAGAAAAATCACAGAGCAAATAAATTTTTGTTTCCGAAATCGCTCGTTCGATTATGTAAATCCGGGAATTAGCATCGTAAAAAACGACGGAGTGTTCGTTTCTGCTCGAACCCATCGTCACATTTTATTTCGAAAAAAATATTCAGGAGTGATTCATTACGAACAAGAGAAGAAATATAGAAGTAAAAAAAATTAAAGCGACTCGTTCATCTCTGCACCGAAGGTCGAGCGCTCAGTATACAGGGAACTTTATTCTTCCTTTTTTTGTTCAAATAGAATAGAACGATAGAGAGAACGATAGAAGAGAAAGATAGAGAGGAAGAACGAATATTTGGGTGGTGCAATAACAAGAAAAATAATAATAATACCAAGAGCGCAATATGCCTTCCTAAGCGTAAAGCGAGTCAATGTCGGAAACATGATAATCTGACGAGACAAAGAAAAAAAAGCACTGAGATAATCCGCGAGAAGAAACATAAAAGGAATGAAGGAAAACCGTTAGAAGAATCTCATCCATCTAAAACATATAATGTATAATATATACACAAAATATATATATATATATATACGTACATTATATGATATATAAACCCATCGGCAAAGAAACACCAGAAACCGGAAGTGAATCCGTCGGCTTTTACTTCGGCCTCGAGGACCGAGCCATTTCCGCAAGGCCTTGGGATGACGAATAGTCGAGCGAATCAGATGAAAGTCTGTACGTAATGCACGTGAACCACGCATTGCGCAGCGTTGCGAAAAAAATCCAGCGGCGAAGAATATGAAGTTACGATACCATGATTGAGTAAGTGAATTTAAACGTGGAAATTTACGATCTCCACCAAAGTTCGCGAAGACCTTCCAGCACGCGGAGGGAAGGCAAACGGCAAGAGACGCGACAACCACACGTCAGAGTTTGTTCTTAAAGAACTTTCGGTGAAAACAACTCCAAAAAGGAGGAGACCTGCGGAGCGAGGACGAGTTGCGTATCGATAATTCATTTGGTAAAAGCTTTTCCGAATGTATTGTTGACTGATCAATAAGAGAAAGAAGAAGAAAGCAACAGCTGACGGATCGAAGCTTCCGCTGAGCGAGGACGACGCAAAAAATTCAGAAGAAAGGACATAAGATTGTGCGATCGACCGGTCGTTAATAATTCGCGCCGGTGGAGCGGAGAGGAAGTCAGAACGGAGCTCGCGGGGAAGTCGTTTAACGATAACGTCGCGGGGAATTTCGACGAGTGATTTGAAGAGTTGAATGATGAATGGTGTGGACTAATGGATTGGTCAGGGAATTGAGAGGGGCTGGAAAAGATAAAAATTAAAAAACGAGGAGAAAAAAAGATAAAAAAATTATCTGAAGGGTCGACAATACGTATCGCTGAAATACACTTGAGATGTAGAGGAGGAATGGAATAGCAGCGAGGACACGTAAGTCGAGAAGATCGACCGATGTAATCTCGCGACGCTGGACGGAAGGATTCGAAGGAAGCTCGATTGAATTTAAATGGAAGAACCTTTAACGACAGAGATACGACTCCGATAACGAAGAGGAAACGGAATCGTGGGCGCTAATTGCATACAGCTGTAGGCTTAAGTTAGATTTTTAAGATACTCCATGTTTCGTATTATGCTCATAGAGGTCTTGGCGCTCCGGTCGCGATGACTCCAAACCTCAAGCTCAATCGTTCGGTTCGTTTTTAATTTTATTCGCCGGTGCGGAGAGGCGAAGAGGCCTGGCCGACGAGTGGCCAAGACGGTACAATTATCGGTAATTGGAGGGTTTTTATTATTAGAATGTCCGTCGCATCCGTAAAGCGAGAAACAACGAGATGTGGCTCCAACGGGGTTCGGGGTCGAGCTAACTGCGCACCGAGATCTTTTTTAACGTTAAGAGTCCTAGTCCTGTACATAAAAGTAGGTAGGCGAGAAAGAGAAGGAGAGAAAGAGTGTACGAGAGATAAAAAAATGTGAGTGCGACGATAATGCGAATGACTCGGGTGCACGATCGCACTGCTGGAGGATCGGAATTGCGGCAGGATCGATGTGTCACGGGCTTCGATTTCGCGACGGGGTAAAAGTATCTGAGTCGTTAGTTTTTTTTTTGCTTCTCTCTTCGAACTTCATTACCATGAATTTTCGAGATTGGCTACTTTTCGATACGATCTTTGAAAATAAATATTTCGCTCTTATATCATAACGAATAAATAATGAGACTCGATTCAAATACTTTTGTCGCGCCCTGTCGAAGTCGCGTTCAATGATTTATCGCGCTGATTAGATTTTTAAAAAATCGTTGGCTCCGGCAAATTGGACAATATATTATACGAGTTACGATCGTCTAGTATTCGCAATCGATATACACTCGTATGTAGCTCAATCAGTAGTGATTAAAACTAGGCGCCGAAAGGAATAATAACGAAGAATCGCGATACGCCCCGAGGAATATATTCGCTTATGTCGTCGATTAATAAAATTTGTTTAACCGTGATCGAAGTGTGTGCCAAAAAGAGAAAATCGTTAGAAATTTATTAGGAAAAAAATGTCACTGGTTAACGGATCAAAAAAAATTAAGAAAACCGTTTTCACGCGTGAATTATCAAAATTATGAGATCCCGAGGGTATCAAGCCTACGATCATATATACATATGCATATATGGATCCGAAGAAATTCCGACTTCGTTGATCCTCCAGTATTACGGTAATGAACGAGAGTTCACAATTTTTTTTTTCTTTCATTTCGCAAAGATTAATTTTTTTGCTATTCGTTGATTGGCTTCGTTAACAAGAAAAAAATTATCGATAAAAGCTAGTCGCACGCATTGGTGTAAAGCTTGATCCCCGTCCATAACGATCTTACATCTTTTTTTTTTGTAAAATTCTCATCCGCGCAATCTCCTACGTTACACGAGGAAACGCGTAGAACCTACACACACACGATTACTAAAAAAAACCCGCAGTGAACCTCCAAAAAAAAGAAAAAAAAAGAAAAACAAAAACCATCGACAGATTCAGCGAATGCATTTTTAAAAAACAAATTTGTATCGGTTCATTTTTAGACGAGTTTGTGATAGTAAGTTTAGTACGTTTATAGGTGTTTAAGAGTTTAAGAGTTATGTTTTCAAGACAGTACAATTTAAGATATCCCCTCCCGATATGCTTGAAGGAGATAAAAGGACAAGTTCAGACGACAGACTAATGGAAAAAGGAGACGAAGTAGATTAAAAAAAACGGACGATATATGAGGACATGTCTCCGAGTCTCCGGATATAACGGATGACCAAACAGAAAAGCGTGTCCGAAAGGCGTATCAAAGGACCGGTACACATAGGGCGTGTAAAAAAATGTCGCGAGAAAAAATTAATGAGTAAAAAAATCCGCATCACTTTTTTATAGTTGTCGATCGAAGAGGCTGAATAAATTTACAAACGAATATCGATGTATTTGCCATTTGATATGAAACGAACAACGCCGGGTGGGTAAGCTACTACGGAACAGCTCAGGCCCTTGAATAAATAATAAACAAGTAATATATATGTATACATATATGTGTATATGTATATATATATATTAATAATTAAATCGCGAATAACGAGAGAGTCCGTAAAGCTTGTGAAAGTTAGTATAAAGCCGTAAATATATCTCCTCCTTCGTTCGTCTGGAAAAAAGATCGTTCTTCAGAGGATGCAGATAATCTCAAGGCCTCATCCGTCGACGCGTTTCGCACGCGGGGTGCAATAGAAAATATCCTTAGAATTTTTTCTATAACCGATCAGTGTCCTTGCGACGAGAGGCGAAGAAGACGAACCGGAAGTAAAAAAAACCCAAGAGGACGAATAAACTAGCTTGTAGTAACGCCGCTGTTTATTATTAAAAGCGATATTATTCCTATTCTCACTATGATTATGAATTATGATTATATAATTATCGTTACGAATTCTCGGCGGGCTGTGGTCATCGCAGCGACAGCCCGCGGTGAAACGATATTATTGAAGTACGTACTCGATTCCGCATTGAGAAAGAACGAGGGAGAAAAATGAAGAAAAAAACACCAGCAAAAAAAAATTGAAATACAAGAAATAATAAGATTACGATTATGCGACAAAAAATAAATGCGCATGTTGTCGTTGGGGATATTATTGATATATCCTTGGGACAATGTCCTAATTCCAGTGCGCATTTGATTAGTTATACTATTGCGTGTAACCAAAACTCATTATAGAGTAAAAAAAGAAGACGAAAAAGAAAAAATAAATAAAACGTGAAACAGGACAAGTGATTATCCTAGGATTAATCGAGAGTAGAAAACTGCTGGTCGATCCGAAGGATGTATAGCATAAATGAAAAGAAAAAAAAACATACTCAACTACTCAGTCCTTATGTAACTCCAATTTCCCTATCCGCCCACGGTCTTTTCGACGACTTTTATATAATTAAATGACTAAAGAACAATTAGCTCGGCAACGAGATAATTCCCGCACGATCTTAGAGAATCGTCGGTCATAGAACATTTGATTATGTACGAATACGTGGCACGATAAAAACTTCTGATCGTCACGTAAACAATAAACAATCACAGGCATTTTATAGACGGTAGGAATGACTGACCGAACAATGCCCATGTTTACTCATGAAATATTTCTTTGTATATTGATCCTGGCGAATAAATGCAAATCCTCTGCGTCCTAACATTTAAACGTCGTGGTTTTTATTTTTATTTTCATAGATTAACACTTACCATCCACGCACCGAATTGATTTTAAACTATTAAATCAATGCGTTTCGATGATAGCGCTCAGCAGAATTTCTTTGTAGAATGAAATTGACCTCGACAAATTTGGAGTAAATCACAGAAGAAGAGGATTCCCAACATTGCAGATAGATTTTTTGTAGAATTTCTTTATAGAATGAAATTGACCTCGACAAATTTGGAGTAAATCACAGAAGAAGAGGATTCCCAACAGTGCAGATAGATCGTTGGATCGTCGTAATGTCCGACTCTAAAAAAACATTTCTGGGACTAATATTTTCTCAAGGCGCTGCTGAAAAGATAAACGAATAATTTTCATAACTTACAACGAAATTTGGTGTATTAGTTAGCTCCCTTTATTGTCCTTTCATAACATAACGTACAATCAACAATGTCAATGCAATCCTTATGCCAGCATCGGATTCTAAAAGGACACGATAAACGTCACATAAGTACAAATATAATTAGCCCACAATGGCCCGGTGGGTGCAAGTAATAGCCTCGTAAGTTTTTATTTTATTTTATTCTCGTTCTTTCTTTTTCCACTAACGACGACATCGATGACAACAGTCGCATCGTGCAGTCGCGGATGCACAAAAAAGTTAAGATATATATATATGAGTATAATAATAGTAGTAAGTTAAAATCGACAGGTAAATTCATACAATTGTATAGCGAAAGTCAATTGTTACAGTTGTACGTAAAGAGAAGATAAATTGTTTCATGTCGTTTCTTTTTCTTGTTTTTTTCGATGGCGTGAAAACGACGACTTACGGATACGCGTGTAGTTTCGAAATTGCGTTTTTGTTTTTCATTTTTGTTTTTTGTTGCTGGTTCTTTTTTTTTGAAAGAGAAAAGAGATCATGATAGCGATTTTACCATTATTAGGATTTTCTTCATTTAATATTCGTCGTAATTTAACAATACGCATCACAGATATGTCGTTGTTCACGGGATGAAAGAAATACAATTTGTTTTTGTTTTCCGGTGCGACGGCATGACATCATAATATATTGAGATACCGATATTGATAATGTGTCCGTGTGTGTGTGTCTGCGTGGGGTCGAAAAATATTTTTTGCATCGTGAAACTGCACATATAGGGTTTTTTCTGTTTTTTTTTGTTTGAATCCTCGGGTTTTTCGCGGCTCTATGAAATTACAACAATCGCGAAATACGATTCTTGATCTCGAACCTTATTATTCTACGGTAATCTTGATTAATCGTCGCCGTGATGTACTCCACATTTCACAATATAATACGATAGTTGCAATTCTAATTCACGGGATCGACAAGACGTTGTAATTTTTTTTCTTCGGATGGGTTTTACAGCGATCTTAGAACCGTTTCGCTTGCCTATACAGTAGAGTCTCTCACACGTAACTTGATGCGGGTCACCATGAGCTATGTGAAGGGCCAATTAAGTTCTTTTAAGCAGTCCGTCTCACTTTCGCCCGATCCAAGTAGAACCGGGATTTTAAGTGAAGGTAACACTTGAGAAATTCCACTGTATATATATATGTTTTATAATTTTATATATGTGTATATATATATATATATATATAATCATTTACATACGACACGCATGTCCCACCCTCTGCGAGAAGCAATGCGCGTCGGAGGAACGACTTTGAACAACTGCAATCTCGTATATATATATATACATATTTTTTTAAATATATATATACAGTCATACAACGTTGCTAGCTACGATAACAAACACGACATAGTGCGAGTGTACAATGCCGTAATGGAGAAACATGAAAACATCGCCGCGAAAATACTGTTTTCATGGGTATTATCGTCGTTCTCTGTATATCTCTCGATTACGTCAGCGGCAAACCTTTTTTTGGAGTTTTTAAAAATGTATTTATTATTTTTAATACAACGAAGGAGCGTATCGATAGTCGTGAGCTCGAGTTGAATGCACGGGCAAAGGTGGTGAAATCGTGCTCGATGAACTAAACTGAAGTTGATAAGAAACATTTAAAGCCGTTGTTGCAAATTAGATCATTTAATTTTATAACGCATTGCGAGTACATCGAGAAGGCGTTTATTAATTGGAATTCGAATATCGAGCGACGATAAGCATTCTATGCTTTTGCGATTTCAAAATCGCGATGTTATTGCTTGGGTTTTCAGGTGCATTTGTCCCTGAAAAAATATTAGTACATGATTCATATATAATTCATACATAATCGTACATAATCGTATATGATTAATTGATAATGATAATTTTTTCGCGATATTTACTCGAGTTCACGGCATCTCGATAGTCTCTCATCAACTTATGTAATCTCTATATGTTGGACTTTATATAAAAAGCTGTTTCTAGAATGCAACTCGAAAATCACCTTAAGATGAACAATATTTCCCTTTGTGTTTTTTTTTTTTGCATTTAAACACGGTGTCTCACAATGAGCACGCTTGACAACACGAATGTACAATTGATTGCTACGTTCTCGTTTTACACGAGACAACTTCCTCGGCGTGACACACTGCAGGGGTATATTTTTCATACAAGTCATTACCCTTTTTCAAGTCGATTTTTTTTACTTTTTTCAACTTCACTAACTGCCTGACATACGAAAGCAATTATCGATCGAATTCATTCGAAGTAAAAAAAAGTGTCAGAAACAACGCTAATTTTGATCGGCCCCAATAAATAAATAAAAATCACGAGTTCATAAAGAGCTTCTTGAAAAAGTTGTAGTGACTTTAATAAAAAAAAAAAAAATGAAAAAATACAAAAAAATACCCCTATAGCGTTAAAGTCCCTTAATAATGTCTTCTATCGCTACTGGCATGGTATGTTACACTACTAAATTTATATCTACGATCCGAATGCCAGCAGCATCGACTAACAATTTTGTTTTCCCTGAATTATTTGGAATGTGAATACAATAACGATTCGAGTAATAATCTCCACAGCGGAGGGTGCTTTTTTTCCTGAAATTTTCGTCTTCTCGCTCAGCCAGTGATCGTCTCTGAAACGGCGAAAGCTGATGTTAATTCTCAATTGTGTAGATTTTGTTTATATCACCAAATGGATCGCGAGCGTCTCATATCGATCGAACGAACATAACGAATATAGTGAACGCGGTCAGCGACGAAAGTTCGCATAGGCCTCCGCGGGACTTCTCTAAACGTTTCCCCATTTCAACAGATATTACTTGTTCTTTTTATTAATCCGACAAAGATGGGAAATTCATAAACGCGATATGAATCGCGCGTGTGTTTGTGTTTTTGGTCGTCGTTGAACAGCGATTGAACGGTTTTTGTTGGATTTCGTTTGCCTTAAAAATAAATCTAATAGTTTGGTAAAATATAACCGTGTGGATATGTTGATTTGCCGAGACTGGTCGCGGTTTATATATTTTTTTGTTTGTTTCATTTTTTTAGTTATTTTTTTTCACTTGAGTTTGCTGCTGCCGAAATCCGGCGGATTCGGCAATCATATTTTGTTTTATGTGCATTTTTTTTGTACTTGAGCATATCGCACTCGTAACGCCGGGAAAACTTTGAAAAATCACAAACAAGTTGTCGATAACGATTATTACTACTTCTTCAGTTTTCTTTTACCCGTACGTTTTTTTTTGTTGTTGTTTTCAGTACAATATTTGTTCTACTTTTTCAGTAGGCAAATTTATTGAGTCAACGGCCAGTATATCGAGTTCGATCGAAGCTCGGAGCCATTCGATTTCCGATTCAATAAATCCGATCGCGATTTGCAACGAAATTCGACATTGACATAAGCAAAATATTTTTGTAGCCTCTTTACTCGTCCGACATATTTTTTCTTTTTTTTTTCGTCCTCGTTTCTACGACATCCTCCACTTTTCGCCAAACTCGATGACGGTCCAACCAATCTGTTCGAGTTCAACGAGATAAATAAACAAATTGAGGAACAAATAAATGAACATCGAATTGACGTTGGGCTTAATCGTAATTCTCAGATTCCTGCTGCACGAGCTTAAATCGACGGGGACTCTTGACGCACATCGAGCCGTGACCCTCCAGCGAGAGACGACCTTTTCGCTGAAGATACCTCGTTATGTAACGCGAGATTAATATCTGCGGCCGCATCTGCCACTCGTTCAGAACCTCCTTCGGCGCCATCACCTACGAACAAATATATAGATATAGTATCAGGTTGGTGTTGTCGACTGCGAAATTTAGGAACCCCAAATATAGATTTTCGGACATTTATCGAAATACGTAACTTCCGGTTAGAAATTCGCATTTTTCGACAAGAAAGGACGGCATACCGGAAATACGTCACTTCCGGTTAGAGATTCGCATTTTTCGACTGGACGTGACGTTATACCGGTAATACGTTACGTCCGGTTTGAAAAACTCACTTCTCGATCGGAAGTAACGTCATATTGGAAATACTTTACTTCCAATTTGTCAATCTCATTTTTCGAAAGGAAGAGACGTCGTATGGAAAATAACTCCGATTTGAAAATCTCATTTTTCGACCGGAAATGGCGTCATATCGGTATTATGGCGTCATATCGGGTTTAATAATCGGGGCTTAGAGGACCTCAGGGTCACCCGTTGGATTCTTGAAAAATGGAACAAACAACTTTCCAAAATATATATAAGACGAGTCGAAGAAAATTGGTCGCGGTAAAATTGTTCTTCTTCACAGAGGCTACTTATGGACTATTTAAAATATCAGTCTATACCCTTTAAAAGATCCAGAACAAGTTATTATTTCCTAGATATTTTTGTTATTTATATACCTGATCGCCCTTGAGTCTGTCAAGAAGAGTGACGCAGACGACGGCCGCCGAGATGCCCGCGTGATGCGTGAGAGCCGCGAACGCGAGGCTCTCCATCTCGATATTGATAACACCAGATTTACTGATCTTGCTGAGATAATCCATCTTCTCGTTCTCAGTGAAATCACAGAACGCACCGTCCAAACGCCCCTGACCCTCGTAAAAGTCGTGAGTGCACATTGTCTTCCCTATCACCGTGTCGTAAGGGTCCTCCGGATGCGCTAGGGCTTTGAGATCTCTCATCAGTTGACGATCGAGCTTCGCAGGTCTTCGGAGCAGCTTTCCAAGAACCGGCTACGAATTAAGAAGAAACCATTTTCATATTTTCATATTTTCATATTTTCATGTTTCCATATTTTCATATTTTCATATCTTCATAATTGCAATAACTTTAATATAAAAAATATGAGTCTAGTGAGAATGCACGTTCATTCCTTCAATTTTTGTCGACCCGCTTTGACTACCCTATTTCACATTTCTAATGAGTTAATAAAGAAATTTCTTTCTTATAAACTCTTATTATAGTCGGATCGTGTACATTAATAAACAATAACTTTTTCGTAATTTTGGGAAATTCGTGAACTCAAAAAGTAGTAACTCACCAATTCAAGGAAAGGTCTCAGCATTCCGTCCACGGCTTCTTCGGAAATAACGACAGTGCCACCCTCGATACCGATACCGCCGCACGTCCCTATCCTGAAGAATATCGGATCCCTCACTCTGGCGTGGTACATCAGCTTGATTACTTCGTGAAGCAATATCCCGACCGATGGAATCCCCATGCCGTGCTAAAGTACCACAGAAACACTAAATGTATCTTTTTGTACATTATTTTATCAACAGTAACATGCAAACATAAGTACTAATGTGTGGAGTTACGACTGAGAATGAAGTGTTATACAATTAAGATGATAAGACCATGATGTAACGACCATTAGCGGAGTCTGCTTTAAATCAACTTTTTTGTAATTGTGAATCATTGTTGCCAAGCGTATGATTCACACTGCTCACGACTCGCTCGCTGTCACGGGGACGCAGTATTAAACTGTCGTACGAATGTTTAGATACCGATATGCTTCGCATTCATTAGCTCATATCATCTGATACGTTGCAGTCGTCGCAATTTTATTTTCGCAGAAATGAGATTGCGGGCACTCGTATAAATATAGTGTGTCGCAACGATTGTACGGAAAAGTGTGACAAAGCGGACCCGTGTACTCTTCATTTGAGATGATAATTTTTTTTTTTATGGTTTCGAAGCATTGCTAAAGGCGATAATTTTGCGTCGATGTACCGTTTTGCCCCACGTTCCGCTATGAACAAAGCTTAAGGTGACTAACGCACGGAACACTGGTCGAACCAGTGATAAAGTTTCAGAATTGCTTTTCCGAAATGTTGTGCATTAATTGACAGTAACGGAAGTCGATTTGTATTACTGCATGGACCCTCAATCGAGGAAACTATTGATAACGATGTTTTTGCAAATACATAAACCGAAAAATGCAAATTTCCATGACGCTAGATTTTCGTTGAGTTTTTTCAAAGAAGAATTCTTATTTTCAATTAATTTTAATGTACCATCGCTCATTTTGTACCACAAACGTTCCTCTACAAATTCATCGAATGTATATATCTTTTATAGTTTTGGCCGTTTAAAAATGACAGCAGTTTGTTGATGCATTTGGCAAACGGTCAAACCTCTAAAAATCAGCTTTTTGAATTCGTACAGCAAAGTTTAAGAAACGAAATGATTCGTGGTAAATTAAAGTCGGCTATAAAATACGCATTTTACTCTTTTTAAACCCAATAAAAAGTACTATCATGGAAATTTGCATTTACCAGTTGTTCTTCCAAGACCATTGTGGTTAATATTTATCTTACTAGAGCTCACATGCAATAATACAAATCAACCTCTATTACTGTGAATAAATTCGTACAATTTTGGATAAAAAATTGTAAAAATTTAGCACTCCTTTGACTAGTCTGCCACGCAGTAGCTGCCTTAATGTACGAGAATCTGAGTAAGCAGACCGATCGATGAGAAAATGTCAGTTATCGTATCACCACGTATCTTAACACGGGAATAATCGACCTTTCGAACAGCACGTTAGTTACACTTGCGAGAAGGTTAGCTCTCCGATTATAGGCGACCTACGGTTTGCTGTCGCGACTGGGATGCGACGTCGGCTCTTCTTTGGACTCGGTTTCGCTCAAGGAGAGCTCCAATCAAATTGGTTGCGACATTCAAAGTGTTAAAAGATCCTCCAATCAGTTCACAGCGAACCAGTCGATAAAATGTCTTCGCTACAAGTGCAAGCATGTGTGTACGTATGGAAAAACGAAAAGCAATTGTTTGCCCTGTATTTATTAATTTACAGTCTCCGAACGATATTTTATCGTAAAGAAAAGCCAAAATGAAAGCAACTCTCGTCTCTCCGGTGCCTGCTTCAGAGTGGGCGGACCACCTAGCGATGCCTTATCGATGCCCTCGTTTATGGCTGGACATCGATACCCTTTGTGGGCCTCGCACAGAGGACCGCCCAATCTCAAATATTAAGCGTGAGGTGCCACGCGTCGTCGGGCTAGCGAGGCATTCTACGAAGTCTCCAAAGTGAGGACTTCTATTTTACATACTCCAACTTGTATCCGAATATATAATTTGTGAACCAATATACGACTTTATAGTACGGTCTGCGGTTTCTTACAAAAAATAAAAAAAAATGTATTCTTGATTTTTATATTTGAAATAAAAATTATTTTATTTAGGTTCTCACATAACACGGTAATTAATATTCATCAAAGTGCTTCTAGAATATTTCTTGACAGTAAAAAGGATCGGCTGTTAAAGGGTTGAAAATAACATTTTCTTCTCCCAATGATATTATATACAATTCCGAATAAAACCGACAGCGGTGGATGCGCAGTTAGCGCACGGCTCGGGTGGTCCCCCAAGTCAAGCTGATTCGTTCGCGGTCAGTATTTGGATGGGTGACCGCTTAGCCGCGCGCTAGCTGGCGCATCGACCGTCGCACAAGAGTCGCACGAGAGGCTGATCAAGGTTCCTGATCGAGACAAGGGAGCTTTGTTTATACAAAGGCGAGCTTATGTGACGCAGGCCTCGTCGTCATCGATCGGGCGATCGATGAGCATTCTGTATATATGAATTTGAAGATATCTGCATGAGACTAAAACGTTATCAAGTTTCGACGGATGTGTCTTGCATCGCACAAACTTCGCTCGGGGAAGTTCACTTGGAGAATAAAATCCTACGAGTGAATAATTTTTTTTTCGTCCTAGAGCAGTGCACTGACAGTCTTGCAAAAGATGAAGTTTGATGTCATGCAGGTATCTTCAGCGTCATTTCTGTATTGAGACCTCGATTTCTGCAGTCGTACCTCCACACACCAAATCTTATAAAACATATCGTACCAAACGTACTGAGACTCCTGTCAAAATATATATTCCGCAAGAATATTTCTACCACTTAGTAGAAAATGTCTTGCAATTATACCGCACGGATTTTTTGTTCGCAGCCCGTAAACCGAACGAGTTTTTACAAGAGCATTCGCCATTTTTATATCGGAGCGACTTCCATTGTTTTCCGGTACGATTGTCTCGTTCCTCGTAGCGACAAAACTTTTCCAAGACTGCAGCCATGCAAAGTACCATGTAAATAGATATAAATAAATATATATATACTCACGCTTATCGCGAGCACAGGACCGACTTTGTACATGGAGTAACGATAGGAGTATTGGCTTATGTCGAGCAGCGTCGTACCAGCCGGCATCTTGTGACCTATTTCTTCCATGATGTAGTAGGCGAATTCTTCCATTCGTTTCGGCGTACCGCCCATGCATACGAACTGCAAGGTTGAAGGGTACAAGTTCGGTTGCTTCCCGAAGACAAACTATCAAGCGAAAGGCTCTATTCCTTATACCACCCCGAGACGAGCCAGGCCCATCTCCGTCCGGAGGCTCCAGCATTACTTCGGGGGATTCATCCCCGACAAACTTTTCCACCTTGCCCTTGCCAACTTTGATTCTGTAATCGAGTCTCGCTTGGCGATTCTGGCCGGGATCAACACTGTGAGATCACTCGGAATTTCTGAATATCTCACGACCGAGGTACCTCGGATTCGATGTTTACAAAGTAACTTTGCAATTTAGCGAAACTCGAAAGTACGAACTGAAGCTATAAACGTCAGGGAAACGCTTCGCGCTTAGGACCCTCCGCGTGTGACTAACATTTTGGTACCAAAGCCTTTAAATTTGCGAACTTGAATTTAGGAAATGATCTTTCTTTCACCTGGGGCGAACATGCCAGTTTTGCGCACACTTCGCATGCGTAAAATCCCATTTTCGCACCTTGTGAAATACAATTTTGTACGATACTCGAGCGAATAACGTTTTATTAACTAGTGTGATTGCAACCCTCGCCTTCGGCTCGTGCTGCAAACTTACATTCGTCAGAAAAAGTTTTTTCGCACTAGTATCGTAATGTACTATTTTATGAACCGGACATATCTAAACGGCTGTGAGCCCAATCGCATGATTCCGTGAATACGTTTACGGAAAGATTTAAGAAGATAATAGCCACTTATTCGGCACATTTACATCTTTAACACCCACAATTCTACTAGAAATGTACTAGAAAACATCTCTACCATATAACGACCCTACCGTATTAAAACTTTACCAAAATTTCTACCACTGTATGAGAAAAAAAACTACCGGAGCGCATCAGTTGCCAACAACTCTACCGGAATACAGGCGTCCAAGAAAATCTTAACCACAAAAAAACTCTACCAGAATCAACATAAAACTCTACCGGACTTGAAATAAAACTGCATCGGAAGTAAAATAAAACTGTACCGGAATTGAAAGAAAACTCTAACCACAGTTGAAATGAAACTCTACAGGACTTGAAATTAAACTCTATCGGGAATACAAGGCTAGACGGTAGATTTCCTTTCTGGCAATGTTGTTTGAGGAGAGATGGAAATGTGCCGGAGAGACATCTACTTTTTATCATCAGATGAAGATAGCAATAAGGCGAGACCGCTTTGCGGGGAGCTAAGACGGTTCGCATTTACAAGCTGTGCAGGTCCATATCGAACGTTGATAAAAATGTAAATGTTTTTTGTAGTTGTCTTTATTATCAAGTTCGTCGGGCTTTCGCGAGGCACGCGAGAAAGATTGAACGCAAATGCAGTGCCGTTTTCGTTAAATCTCGCAGTATCTTATCGATCGGCTTGATTCGAGTGATAATCCAAGATAGTGCAGCGCGGCACGATAAGACACTCCGGACGAGTTCGAAAATATAGATCGCCAGAGATACAAACGATTCGCGTGATAACGACGATATTACCCGGAACAATAAATTAATCAATAGCTCGATCGATTTACTCATCTGCTTGTCAACTGCAGGACGTGCCGTTCGGTTTATTGCAAGGGGTTCATAAGGGGAAGTTTTTAAAATTACGTCATCAGTGTTCAGTATGTGATCAATGTGTTAAAAAAAAAACGATACAGCGTCTATATTCGGTGCGATACTCACCGAACACATTAATTTTAAAAAATATCATTGCTTCCGCACTTAATGTAACTTTTTCTTTTTTCTTATCGAAATGATTACTTGCATGAATAATGTAGGTAAGTTTAACAAAGAAAAACTTGTCAACAAACATCGACAATCTTTTTTTTCTTGCTAATTTTACAACTTTTTTGGCTCATTTTTTAAACTTTTGAGTTGAAAACTCGCATCGGAAAAATCAGAAAGAAAATTCGTTCGCCCGTTCGTTTGTGAACCAGGGAACATTGTACATCCTGTGGGATACTGTGGGATACTGTGGGATCCTGTGAGTGAAATAGTTCAAAACAATCCGTACCTTTACATCGCCGAACATCTCGACGAGGTCGTGAGAGCCGCTGCCGAGAGCAAGATGGTACAGTATATCCTGATCCATCAGTTCGATGTTCGGGTTCCTCAGACGTACGGAGCCATCTCTGTATCTGTAACATTTACGAGACGAGAATGCAATCCATTGAATATACACACTCTGATCGCTTCCACTGCATGTACGACGATTCGCGAATGGTTGCCAAGTAGCATAGAGTAAAATCCAAACATGCCAAACGAAGATACAATGCGATATAATCTCGACGATAGCGAAGGAAAGTGTTAAAATTCGATAGCATTGCGATAATCGGTTACATTATACGACAATGAGAGTTAGACATTAATTTTTTTTTTGTTTCAGTAAAAAAGAAAAATAATTTTCGATGGTTGATTACTTTTTGTTTTCCCGAGCTCGACAATTGTCGATTGCCGATTATACGACTGTGACAGTGAAAAATTAAATAAATTGCAAAATTCGTAGTAGTAAAATGAAAAGAAGGTCAATGTTTGATCACTTTCTATTTTTCCGAGCTTGACGAACGTCGATTGTCGATTATATGACGATGATAGTGAAAAATTAAAAAATTTGTAGTAGTAAAAAAGAAAAAGAATTTTTAAAGTTTGATTACTGTTCATTTTTCCGCGATCGACAATCGTCGGTTGTCGATTATATGACAATGACAGTGAAAAATAAAAAAATTGACAAATTTGTAATAGTAAAGAGAGAGAGAATTTTAAATGATTGAATACTTTTTATTTTTCCAAGCTCGAAATATTCTCGACTGGCAGTTCGCATTGACACGGCCCGATTAATGTGAGAGATTGAAAAGCAGCGAAGAGAAAAACGAAGAGGAGGTTGCGGCTCGGGGCGAACCGCAGCCCCGAGCCAGGTGCGCGCTGAGCTCTCGTCGGTTATTCGACGGTAAATAAAAAGTCTCGGAGGAATCTCTCTACGAGTATATAGGGTCGACAAGTTTCGCTTCCTTCTCTCGCGAATTGCATAGTTCTCGAAGGAACGCGCCATCCTGACGAGTGAGAATGATACAAGGGAGCCGAAAGCCCCTCGGCATTTGCCGTACACTCGAGTTCCTCGACTTGCGGCGCGCGCGCACACACAAAAGGCGCTATGCATTAGACGAAAATTCTATTTCACCCGGAGGTGCACCGAGGGTGTTTCCGGAGAACGAGTAAATCGAGTGGAATTCCATTTCCTCGGAATGTCTGGTCTTTGCGCAGCGGGAACTACAAAGCTGCGACACTTCCCAAACTCTCAAAAATACTAAGTTTGCCATTTTTTTTTCGCGAAATTTTTAAACCTTTTTTTTAAATTGAACACTCATTTTAGGGTCGCAGTGCGCCTGGACCTCTTTAATTATAAAAAAAACTTTCATGAATGAAAATCCATACAAAATTTCGGTTGACGTCGCATCGCTTGGTAATTCAATCCATTTTATCGACGATATTGCGAAACGGAGCGGTCATGCAGAGTGATGTCTGGCAAATTTATACGATCATTATTGAATACTTCATTATCAAAGTGGAGGGGTTTTTACCGTCGATGTTGAATTTCAATTTGAATAAAAATTTTGTTGGAGATTACTTTATATAGAAGAGTAACAATATAGTAACAATAATCGATCGATGTTATTGAAAACGATGATTTTTAGAAGGTAAAAAATGTTTCGTCTTCTACAACCGTAATCGGCAAGTCTTCCAACGATTGTTACGGAATTCCATCGGCCGCGGTCGCCTGCGCGCTGTCATTACACACCTATGGCTGTGCGCAGGTAGTTACTGATCGCGCTATAGTCGCGTGTACCTTACTTCGCTCTCGTGTGCCCGAGAGCAGCAGCACTTTGTCGGTCGTTCTGCCGGAAGTTTAAGTTGGCAGTCGTGATTGGCATCGAGCTCGAGTTCGTCACTCCGTTCACACTGGCAAGCAGACATTTTTTTATTCTTCGCGAATTTAAACGAATCACAGACACTCGGCGAAGCTGACATTGAAAAAAAACTTTTCGAGGGGAATCTGGTAGTCGCGACTTTGTAATTTTTTTATTTATCGAGTTTTCCGTTCGTTTCTAAAACGCCCAATACCTGGCGTAAAAATTGAGCGCGTATGCGGGGAACTTTTTATCGTATCGTATCGCGTATTTTTTTTTTATTACACGAGGAAAAAGCGTGCGGTTCGAGTCCTTCAAAACGAGGTACTATGAATGCCACGCTTCGAATAGATCCGGTTCGTTGTGTGCCGAGATCTTTATAGTAGTGACCAAGTGGCAGGCGCCCCACCAAACCTTCTCCCAGCTGACCGTGCAGTCGCGCCGTATTGCTGTCGCAGTGCATGGTTGCACACACAGTTTGCAGCAGATTGCAGAAGAGATGGTAGAAAAACGTGCCGATCAGTGGGTAAGGAGTTTCAAATTTCAAGTTTTTCAAAAACTGAGATTTTCAGACCGGAAGTCACGTTTTGAAGATATTCTTTGTGGCATCACCGAGTATGACAATAGTAAAATGGAATGTGAATGGAAATTGTTCATTTCCAAAATTGTAAAACCGCTCATATAAATCAAGCGACGCGTTATGTTTAGATAGCTTCGAGCGTAAGATACGAGTACACCGTTTGTAATTACCATACGCCCGAGATCTTTGCACATTAACGTACTCAACTCTACTATGGTGCGCTCGTGGGCGAGAAAAAGAGGAAAAAATAGAAAATCGTCCAACGAAGAAACTGAATATTTCACAGAGTACGGATCTGCGCGGAGTGATTTTGTCCATTTATAGCGACAGGTCTGAAGATATATTTTTTTCGACTGGAAGTGATGTCATTTAGGGGAAATCTCACTCCCTATTTGAAAAATCTCTGTTCTCGACCGGAAGTGACGTTTCCCCTAGGTCACTTCTCTGTGACCTAGGGGACCTGTTTGAGAATCTCATTTTTCGACCGGAAGTGACGTTTTCCCTAGATGACATCACTACCGCTTGAGACTCTCATTTTTCGACCGGAAGTGACGTTTTCCCTAGATAACATCACTACCGCTTGAGAATAATATTTTTCGACCGGAAGTAACGTTCTCCGTAGATAACGTCCCTTCCGGTCGACAACTCGGATTTTCAAACCAGAAGTGACGTATTTCCGGTAAAACGTCACTTCCGGTTGAAAATATCGATTTTCCACCGAAAACGATGTTTTCGTTCGGCAAAGTGGACGGATTTCTCATCTCAAATGGAGAACACGGGTTTTGCTCTGGTCTTCCCTATATGTAAACAGAAAAGATGAGTTCACTATATGGTTCGGTATATGAGATTCGCAATATATAATCTCATGTAGGAGGATATTACATACACGGCATTAAAAGAGAAGAAAAAAATCGAAGCATTGTTCGATTTACTATTTATCAGCCGTTCATCGCTGACGAGGGTATGAATAATTAATCTCTAAAATCACATTGATCGATAACTTTTCTTTTGTTGCCTGCAGGTGCAATGCGCATGAAATCTGATGGGTAAAATGCAGAGTCCACGCTAAACGAAGATTTCCTCAGTGGCTTCTCATCTCTCGCAAGCCGTCACAGAATAAATATCAATTGATCAAGACTTGTCTTTCGAACTCAATCGCGATGCTGCGTGTGTATCAATTGATTTCTTATTTTATCCTCATTTCTTTGTTCTGCCGATCCCATCTTTCGCAATGCCAATGATCCCGATGTGTTCGCAGCAGTTTAATCGCACATTTATCAATCGAGTCCAAACGATAAACAAACATTTCGATGTCTGATAGAGAGACGTGCCAGTTAAAAAGAAAACACCTCGAAAATTACAAATCTTCACATTGCTTTCTCATCTTCTTCTCCTCAATACACACTGCATCTTCTAATTTCGTGAACAAACAAATTTTGTGAATTTCAATATTTTCCGGCTACTTGATTTGATTAATTAATCCGACAAATTATCTCCAGCCAAATTTCTTCCTGCACGAGAAAGCAAACGTTAATTCTGAAGTCAACGGCTGTTTGTCGTCTGTTTCACCGTTGATCATCATCCAGCGGCTTGACCTTATCGACGATCGTACTCGGAGACCTTTCAGTGTTTTTCGGTACATAAAGAATTCCCTCCGGTCGTTCGATTTCTGCGAGGAAACTTTGTTACTTTGGAGGAAATTTCTCGACATCGAGTTACTGCAGAGAAAACGAGTCGATTGTTTTTCCTATCCCTGTGACGATTCCACGTCTCTCGGAGATTTATTATTTCCATCGGAATTTCCCATTATTTGCGATAGTCTCGGTTACAAAGTTCCGCCGCTGTACAAAACTGCTGGAAAATTAAAGAAAAATCAGGTCGCGAGCACTCGCCGCGCACATACAGTGTTACGGTCGCATCGAGAGTACCGAGAACTTTTGATGTCAATCCGACGATCCCTTCGGATTAATGAAAAACTCGCATGGTAAATAAAAGCAAAATAAAAAAAATAGGAAGGGAAGTGCATGGTAGGGCGATGACGGCTGTGCGGTAGAATCCCGTCAGTTTCAGCAATGCTATGTACCTCGCTGTTCCGCTATTCATCGAGTGACACTGGAAGGGCATGGAGCGAGCGAGCAACGGAATTAGCCGCGCCTCATCCGTAATTGGACGGAGCTTGATCCTGTTAATGGTACCGGCGTGAGTCTTTATGTACACACGCGTATTATAATCAGGACTGCGGAGACGAGGAGATCGACCTCTGACCCAATTGCGTTAATAACGTTGGATGTGGCTCCTGCGAGGGAGGTGAAATTGGAACCGCGACTATAGAATAGGGCTCTATGGGGCAGCTGAGCCATCATGGTCGGGTAAAAAACCTTGTCCGGCTAATGGGCATTATAGTTTGAACGGCTACAAATTAGCCGCGGCTTAAACGGCCAAGATCGTTGGGCTGACTAAGGGCACTGCGAAAAAGGATTGTATTTCCCACTATATCGAATAGTTCCCGGAGGGAACGTCTACATAGATAGTATCTGATAGTGCATATTCAATTGGGCAAACCATAATTGTGTTTGCAACCATGATTTTTTGTCATAGTCGTAATTATAAAATATAGACGTTCCGCATGGGAGTTTTTTTTATGGTAAAAAGTCAGGATTGTTGCTTTTACTATGTCATTTTTTCTCAGTGGGTCGAATTTTGAGATGTTACTTTGAACTTAAGGTCGCTCTTGAGATCGAATTTAAGATCGGAGTTTGACATGAACTTCATTGCGTGCTTAAGATCTATCTTAAGTTCGAACTTAAGTTTGAACCCAAATGCTATGAAGTAGTTGGACCAAACTTTGATATTTAGATTGATGTCAAGTCCAAATTCATGCCTAAAAGTTCGACCCTAAGATGGTTTGGCCGGCTCTAAACAAGCCGCGGCTTAGCCGGCAGAGATCCTTCGGCCAGCTAAAGATTAGCCGCAGTTTAGCCGGTTATTAATTTTTATTGTGAATTACATGAAACTGATGGGATTAATGAGACATTCATCTGTGGCACATTAGCTATTTTATTTATTCATTTTTATACTACTATTTGCTTTGATTCGACTACATTTAAGATTTTCAAAATCTAATTCCCTCGATCTAATTATGTCTCTTAGTCCGTCTCTATTCTGATATAAGAAAATGAACATGTATGCGTTTTTCGGGGATAGACAAATTCTTCTTCCCGCTAATAAAAGTGACTGGAATTGTCATGCACTTCCGAGTGATTTTCGAAAGAGTCGGATACTTTTTTTGACTCCATTTCCACTATTGCAGAGGATTTTCAGTCCGACCAATAGGACTTCCACCCAAATATTGGCGTGAGCTCAGAACATCCCACCGAGTTGTGAGCACACGCAATATTTCCGTGAAAGTCGAAGGTTGCGACTTTTTTTGCCTCGATTTCTACCGTTGAAGCGGATCTGCAGTCCGGGCAATGGGACTTTCACACCCAGAAAAATGATTTATTTGTCGGGCACCCGCAAATACATATTCATTTGGTTTAAGTAAAATATTTATTTGATTCAAATAAGTATTTATTTAAATTAATATTTCTTTGAATCAAATAAATATTTTACTTAAACCAAATAAACATGTATTTGTGGGTGTCCAACAAATAAATTATTTTTCTGGGCGCACGCAAATATTGGCTGAAAATCAAAGTTTGCAGCAACTGTTGACATTCCCAATAGTTATCAAACTTGTATATACCAGATCGCCGTCGGATGTTCTGATTTCACGCCAATATTGCGTGAGGTCAGAACATCCCATTGCTCGGACTGCGGATCCTCTTCAATGGTGGATATCAAGGCAAAAAAGTATCCGAATCTTTCGAAAATCAGTCAGAAATTCATGCCAATGCCAGCCACTTCCATATCATTGGAATTAATTTTCTCAAACGTAAAGAACATCATTAGCACGTAAAGAAGTCATTTATCCCCGGAAAACGCGAAAATGCTGATTTTCTTATACCAGAATGGAGACATATTGAGAGACATAATTAGTTCATGGGGATAAGATTGTAAAAATCTCAAAGGTCGTCGAATCTAAGCACGCAATATTATAGAAATGAATGAATAAAACAGGTATTGTATCAAAGATAAATATCCTATTAATTTCATCAGTTTCCATGTAATTCACAATAAAAATTAATAGCCGGCTGAACTTCGGTTAATTCTTAGCTTCGTTAGCCGGCTAAGCCGCGACTAATTTTTAGCTGACCAAACATTCTTAGCCGTCCAAGGCGACTCAACGGTACAGTCCTATACTATAGACGATAGTAGGGCATAGTGTGCAGTTTTTTTTTCATACCAAACAGTATTAAAATTTATAGTAGGTCGCATTTTTTTATAGAAAAATATAATGGTATTTTCTGTTGAAGCACGATTATGGAATATTGTGAGCTTCAGAAATGGCGGACTTTAATAATCGGTTACGCCCTGATTGCGCTCAGGTACGCGGGGAATTCATCGACGTGGGCTCGTGTGGCTGACAAAAGGGCGATAGGGTGTAAATATAGGGGTGGAGAATACGAACGGTCGACATAATCGAATTCCAAAAACAATATATGAGCCACGCGTCCCCGTCGACACCCAGTTTCGTGTGCTGCCATCGGTGCAAAAATCGCTCAGCCGCTCAATCAACCTCTCTCACAAAGCTCGGTTGGTACGTCTCTGGAGCAACGACGACGATCCTCCGGCGCGTGCTGCCAACACAGGCAACGGGGCGGTATTCTCACGCTCCCGGAGATCACCGTTGCCATGCCAACCGAATGAACGTTGAGAGCCGGCAGGGGGTGCTCTTCGATTTGTCACTGTGAATTATCGAAAGGGCATAGAAAGGGCTTCGTCCGCTAAAATTGCGTAATCAGCCCTCCTTTTAACGCTTTGGGAAGCCACTCTCAAATTGACTATTGTTAAATTTTATTGTGTAATCGTAAAGGTGAACCTCTTGATAACTTTGCCGTCAATTAAAAAGTGGTCATTTTCAATTCTCGGCCAATCAATCAATACTTTTATTGCTTTGCATTAATATCTATTCATTTGCCATTACCAATGCAAACCCATAAAAAATTGCGGATTAAACCTTCCTTTTAGTAGCTTTCCTCTTTGGAAAGCCACTCTTAAATAAAAAATAAGCTTAATAAAGCTTAATTGAACCTAATAAAAATAAGCTTGATAAAAAATTAAACAGCGAAAAAACCAATGTGTACGGGCCGCGATAAATAAGCCCCATAGTTGCAAAAGAGTGCCGAATTAACCATGGTTGGGGAGTTACATTTTTTTAATTATGAAAGTGAACCTTTTGATCATGTTGTCATCAAGGAAAATGTTAATTTTCAGTTTTAATCTGCTAATGCATACTTCAATCAATTTTTTCAGTTCTTTATCAATAATGTCTACGTATTTGCCATAACCAGTTAAATCCTAAAAATTACCTATTTCAAATTATCTAATTACATATTAAAAAGCAAAATTGCCATTCCCATTGGAAACCCATGAGAAATTGCGGATAAATGGCGATCTTCCTTTTAACTCTTTGGAAAGTCACTCTTAAATGGACCATGATTAAGTTACGTTTTGTAAGTTATGGAGGTGAACCTCTTAATCATGTCGCTGTCATGAAAAATGTTCATTTTCAATTCTGATCTGCGAATCAATCAATCAATACATTTTTGTATGGTTTACAATTACCAATGGTTACCTGTTGAAAATTACCATTACCAATGGATACTCATAAAAATTGCCATTCCCAGTAGAAAAATGTCCTCGGAACGTAGGGATGAGAAATCGCGATCGTGTTAAGGTTGATGGCAATTACGGGTGACGTTAAAGTCGCGCACGCATTTAGCTTCCTCCTAAACGGAACGTGAAACATATATACTTTATTCTCCTTATCAAATGCACAGAGTAGAATGGAGTCTCGACACTTGCGCTCGTACAACAATAGTCGACACCAACCGGCGGTCTGAGAACGAGTCTGCGCGAAACTGGGTTCATCTTGATATGGAAATTCGCGCACGGCGTCGAGTTACGTTCCGGCTCGCGCGACAAAGCTTCTACGTTTTTAGTAACTTTATTTATAGTTCTCAATGCACCGGTCGACAGTATCGGTTCAAATTCGCTGAGCGAAAGTTCACTTCTCGTTACAAAATTGATGAGGATTCACTTTTTCCATTGAATATCGATGGTCTAATTCCATTATTATTTGGAAAATCATCCCAAAACCATTTGTAAACTAGAATCTATTAAAAAAAAAAAAAAAATAGGAATGAAATCGTTTGAGAACAAATATTTTGAAAATTTGTTGATGAAAATAAACTATTTGAACGGTGGAGGGTTTCAAAGTTCAAAATCTAAACTCCGCTTACGGGTGTTATTTCTGTTCGGATCCATAAGTAGAAAAGCTGTCCCCATGAAGGGTTTTAATGTCGGACTGCTGCTCTCTGCAAAGCCCTTATTAATAGAGCGACATCGATCGAGGGTCTCCGTTGCTAACGGGAAATAAGTCTTAGGTGACTATGTATATACGTCGTACGTGCGCGACACGTTATACCTGGGGCCAGTTCACGTGTTGCTCGGTCTCTCCGTCGGCCCTGAACTCGATTGAGTATTTGAAATAAAGAATAGGAGAAGCAGGAAAATCTTCGTATTATCAAGTGTAGCTGCATTAAAAAAAAGTCTGGTACAAGTCACCGCAAAAAGCCGAGCCCACAGCGGACTTCACTTCTCAATAGTATCCGATATGATCTCGCAAGATAACTATCGTGGGTCGACTTAGCGTGTCTGAGATAAGAACCATAAATTTAGACAAATTCGACGCACCAAATTTTTATTCTGTGCAAAGAAAAGAAAATACAAGTATAGAACTTTCAGTGGCCAAAAAAAAAAAAAAAGAAATTGTGTGGGAGTAAAAAAAGTACTGTTTATTGTCAAGTTTTATCGGAGAAAATTCGCATTATTTCCGGTTGGCTGAATCCCAATTTATAACTGTGAAAGAAATATTATAAATATATATATTTACAAAAAAATATATATTAAAAATATATTTATAGAAATATGTATATATTTTTTGCCACGTGTAAGAATATTAATAAACATTGCTGTTTATTTGATTGTTTTGTGTTCCGCTCCACGACAGTTTAAATTGTGCGAGCGGAATTGTGCTCATAACGGTGATTGTTAGAAAGTTTAAATTGCGACTGTGGTCCGAACTTGGTGGAAGCGTTCCATTTAATTACATCAGCAGCCACGTGACAGAGGAACTTTCGACACAACGACTATACAGTGAAATCCACCCAGAAATTTCTTTAATTTAACTCTCGACTGGTCGAACTGTGCTGACCGGGGAACAGGTTTTCTGTATGGACCACGTCATCACGAGAAAAAAAAAACCAAGTGTTTCGTAGAAAGGAGGTATTACAATAGCAAACATCCGCGAACTTTTCGGTATCGTCAGACTGGCCGGTGGAACGAAATAACAAGTGTAAAATCGATACACTCTAACCGAGACAACGATGCACGTCGGTCACCTTGGAATGTGCCCGATTCCAAAGAAAATTCTCATAGCGGCGCTGACGAAGTTAATAGAAAAAATAAAATATAATATGCAACGATAGATTTAATTGATTAATCGGAGAATAAAAAATTGAGCAGTGAAAAAAGAAACAACGTGCATGCGATAAATAAGCCTCATAGTTGCAAAAGAGTGCCCGAGCCTGAAGAAAATTATCGACGACCCGCGGACTAAATAAATTTCTCGTATTACTGGAATTTAAATGAGGTGCTGCATTGGTCGGTGATTTAATAAATTGGCCAGTGGAACGCGATGAAATAAAATCGATGAACCAAAAGCAATACACTTATCGGTGAAAAAAAAATTGTCTGTCCCTGAAGAAAAACCTCGCAGCATCTCGGACGATATAAATTTCTCAGACGACAAGAATTTAATTATGCAACGTATCGCTCACGGTATTGATAAATAAAGTAGTGGAGAAGGCTTGATAAAAGAATCTCCATAGCTTCTCACGAATGATATAGGTGAATTCCAACAATTCATCGGTGAATAAATATCCAACGAATTGTGTGCCCAACGGGTTGCGAATTCAACGACATAAGTAAAAAAAAAAAAAAAAAACGGTACGCTGTGCCAAAAACTGATCACCGAAGAAAAAACACCCCCGGGAATTGAAGACAAGGCGAAAACTACCCTAACGATACTCCCTATCAATTCTTCCAATTATAAAAATTTCACGGGACAATAAAAATTTGATGTCTCATTGATGAATATGAAAATACATTGAAGAATTTTTTTTACTTACTCGTCGATCTCGTCTTCCTCGAGTAGCAGGCTCATCTTTGTTGTGTCGCGTTTAAAGAAGATATCGTTAAGATCGCTGAATGGGGGTTTCCGTTCGTGTTTTTCTTCTGTTTTTTTTCTCCGATTTCCTCGGTTTTTTCACGGAGGAAAAAAATTCGCAAGTCAGAAAATGGAAATTGGTTTCAGGGTGTAGCCACTTCTGGTCTGCACGTTAGAGTGAAAGGGCACAAAGGTACGGAAGTCCTGCGGGTATGACGCGCTTGTAGCGTTTGCGCCAACATTCGATAGACGCTCGCGATCATATCCACCGTGTGCTGAAGCTCCGAGGGTAATTTCGCGCGTGCGCAGTTGACCTCCCACCCTATTGCCGAAGTAAAGATTCCTTTCGGTCACCGTGGTGAAAAGCGGCTCCCCTATCCCCTCCCATTCGCCCCCCCCGCCCCCCACCTTTCGGTCGCCGTGGTGAAAAGCGGCTCCCCTACCCCCTCCTTCTCCCCCCCCTCCCCCCGACAGGGTGCTATCCAACTCGCGGCCCAGCCCCAGCTAGGGCTGAACCTTACAAGACGCGGTTACGAGGGGACCAAGAGAAAATACCGCGCGAAAGGACTCGCTGCGCTCGTTCATGCGCCAAAATTTCAAGGACTTCTGCACGAAGCCCCTGGAAACTTGGTTTAGCAACAGCTGAGCAAAAAAAAAATCACAACACAAAAATCAATCATCTCCCGGGCACAGAAATTTTAGCTTTGGTCTCTGATTTTTTTTTTCTCAACGATAGTATTGATGGTAATTTTTACCATCAATAAAAAAGAAACCATCGAAAATAAGGAAGAAAGTTGTATGCAAGATGGAAGGTCGAGAGTCATCGTTGGAGGGCGGAGTTGAAGCTTCAAATGATTATTATTCGAAGGGTCTTCCGATTTTTTTACACTATCTAAAATTTTCACATTTTAATTATCGAGATGTTTAAATCAGAAAAATTAATGTCCCAAAATGGTGAAACATGAAAGATTGAAAGCCAGAAAGTATACTCGACAGACTGGAATAAGATCAACAATGCTGCATTACGCTAAATAACAACATGCAAAGATCGGTGATCAGAGAGCTTAGGCCTCGGAAATTGTAGTATAGTAAAGACTAATTCGTGAATAGTCAATTGTTATAAGAAAAATACTCAGATTTGAAAGTATCGATGGCTCATAAATAAACAAATCGTACGAAAGAGTAAAAATACGTACGGTCGGAAAATCGAGGATGTAAATTGCGAAAGGGCAGAAAATGTACCAATTTGTTAGCTGACGACAAGTTACTTCTTGCATTTTGGTCTGTCTTATTGGAATCGCCTTTTTTAATGACACGATTTTGAGTTCAGAGTCATAATACAAAATTTCAAGTGGATCGTGGGTCAAGAAAAATTCACATTTCCAAGAGTTATGTGCCCAGCATGCTATTTTGCCGAAATAAATGTTGGCCGATGTTCTTTCCATTTCGCGTTCAAAACCTATATTCAAATATAAAAAAAGATAACACTATGGGTTCGATTTACGTAGGCGCTCGAAGCGCGAGGCCTCCGTCCATGTAAGATCGTTAGCTCTGCAGTCTGAACGCGGCAGATCAAACCACACCATTATCGCAAATAATAATTTTCATATTTGTTCCCTTTCGAGGAATCAACTGTCGGACTCTCACCGGATAATTTACTTTTCGTATTGCCATTTCTTCCCACAGCCGTGGTCCCAGTCAAATTGTAGAAGAAGAAGAAGAAGTATTGCCATTTCCGGATATCATAATTCGGAGACTTTTGTTTTGGAAAATCGGACACTGTTCACTACTTATATAGATGAAATTTAGGGTAATTTTTTCGTCGTACCTAACATCATTTTACGTGTGTCTTGATTGCTTCTACAGACTTTTGCTGTGATGACACATCGTAAAATATGTCGTATGAGATATTATAGTTAGAAGTTTTGGACCTGCGGATATTAATGTTTGAAAACTTTCATCTCGTCCTGCCTTACATAGACTAAGAAACAGGACGAAGACTATTTATTGAAGCAATACATTGTTTTTTTTTATTCAAAAAACCCCATCATAGATATCCTGTTTAACTCTGGCACTAGATTTTAACAGTTTTTCTTTTTTTTGTGGCATATGTCGAAATGTATTACTTCTCAAAGCCAGTCGCTTAATTCGTTTTCTACTTCGATATCTACTTCGGTTTCATTTAGTACCGCCGTTTTAATAAGCACCAGATATATGGAAATAATTCAATCATTTAATCATTTGTTGTAAAATACATGTGGTATTCCATTAAAAATTGTTCAACACCGACAGTTTTGCTTACAAATTTGATAAAGCTGCATGGATCAAACAGTTTTAAAAACCCCGAACGCCAGAATATCCCTACAGAGGCTCACAACACAATCCCTCGGGTCGTCGTCGGGTCAAAGTGGAATCGTACTTACCTGCTACGGAAGCGGCAAACACACCCGACAACCCTCCTACACATCCGACGTTTCCTTCAGCATCGGATCCAGATTCCAAATTGATAATGATTGGCATTTTTTTTGTTCTCGTTTCTTTTTTCTAGTGGTACGTCGAAGTTCGAATGACTGGGAAGAAATCAGAGGGATAGATAGGCCGGTGAATTCTGGCTGCGTTCGCCATAGCTACTGTCACAAACTGCGTTTATTTTTATCATTAATGTATATTATTTATTATAAATAAGTTAGAAACATTGATTTCATTTTGGGTTTGGTAGGTGTTTACATTTTATACACACAGAAAGAATACCCAACATATTATGCTTTCAGAAAGTTTGTTTTTCCTTTTCGTTTTTTTTTTTTGTTGCTTTTTTCATTTTTTTTCTTTTTTCATTTTGACAAGAAATGATTTACAAATGAACTATAGCCACAAAATTTGCGTGTTTTTGTTTTTTTTCTTTTTTTTGAATCTTTTTTTCTCGTTTTTTCTTTTCTTTCACTCGCTCTCGTCCGCGTGTCACAGGCATTAAAAGTTATAAACACCTGGGCGTCACACACCCCGCGATAGAGTTCTCTTTCACCAATTGCCCAATCCGGTTGAAACGTTTAACGCGAGCGTTAAAATGGAACATACGTCGTCTTACGTATATAACTATATATGCTGACGGTATCGTTTCGTTTCAATCTTTCTCTTTATTTATTTTTCTCCCAATCACCCACCCTCATCGCTTCATTCATTCTATAATCTTCTTCTACGCCAGCTCCCAGTCGTACTTTTGATCACTCGGACTTTGATGCACTCTTGTACAGTCGCGTATTCTTTCTCAATCTCTCGCTTTCTCATTTTCTCTCACGATTCTCTCATTCTCACGATTTTTCTTTCGCTCACACGTCGGACACAAAAGTAACGCTCATACGACGGTGAAATGATTTTTTTTTCTTCACTCACTCGCACTGAAAACCAAGCAGTATTATTTATTATTCAATAGTATTTTTTTGTTTTGTTTGTTTGTTATTATCTCTTAATATACTTTATCCAATGTATTTATATATTTTTTTTTGTTTCTTCCATATAAACTCAGTGTTTTCAACCGAAGTAGGTATGACGTGTATGCTGCCCGATGTGCGTGCGGCATTGACGGCGCGAAGAGTTGCTGCGCTCGAGCCCACGGTGTTCGCGACATTAAAGTATACAGTTATTATTCATTGTTAATAATTTTTTTTTGTTTTTTTGCTTGTTTTTTTTTTGTCACGAATCCATCGACGACGACGAACAATCGTCTTCGCGCGAACAAACGAAAAAAGTTTTCACGCCAACGCCGTAATTTTTTGTCGCGCGAGTATTCTCTAGGTCACGTGTTGTGTCTAGCAGTTTTCCACCACCTCATGTACTATATGTTTTTCTTTCTTCATTGTTGCGCGTTTTTGAGTTTTTTTTACTCTCTCAGTTTCTCTCTAACTCGACTAGGAGGAACCGTTTGGATTTTCATTTTTGTTTATTTTTCGAGGTGGCGTAGACGGCAATTGTGTTTATCGAACAAGAGAATACCAGCATTTTGGGCAGTGCGCTGGCTCAGCACGAGCGAGCGCAGGCAGTGAGCAGTTCATACATACGTACACTGTAAGGTGGATACAAAGCGAGCGAGAGACATGCGTGCCTCCGGTGTTTTTTTTTTTAATTATTATTTAAATTTGTATTTTTAAATATTTTTTGTTTTTCCTCAGGTTTCTTTTTTTTTCTCGTGTTTAGTGTGCGTACAGGATTTCGAGGCAGCTCATGTCTCTTGCTACGCGGTTGCGTCGTGTGGTCCGGGGAGGTCAGGGCTGCGCGCGAAAACAAAAAGCACGGAAAACCGCGGATAATGCTTGACTGTTATAAAAAAAAAACAATATAGAAAAGATATTAAAGAGAAGCGTATACAATATTAAATGACTGCGATAGAAAACAACGATTGTAGTGATTTTTTTTTATTTTTTCGTTTCCTATATATTTTTTTATATATCACTCTCTATCGCTTTTTTCTTTGACGAAGACTTGTTCGTGATGCTTCGGATTTTTTTTATTTGTTGTATTTCTTTTTTTCAGCCCTCGACCTCCGTGGCAACCTACGACGACGACGAGAGGACTGAGGGAGCAGATAGTGTTCTGCTCCCTCCCTCCTCCTAATTACCTAAAGTCACATCAAACAGATGCCGTTTCCTAATATTTGTAATGTTAAAGAGTTCAGGGCTGAAGTTTCTTTGTCAGTTTCTATTCTTTTCATTTTTTGTTTTGTTTTTTTCAATTAAATTGTTTATTATTGTTGTTTCTTGACGTTGTTGTTGTTGTTGTTGTTGTTGTTGCTGTTGTTGTTGTTGTTGTTGATGTTGTTGTTGCTGACGCTGCTGCTTTTATCCTCGACCCTATACTATGTTTCATTTTGTTTTCTTTATATATTATATATAACAATATTTATACGATGAATCGTGAATTTGAGTCACATGCAGAAAAAACTTAGTTGTTTCTGGCACAGATAAAAAAAAAACACTTTGGCTTTGCATCTAACGAAGGACTGCAATAAAAAAAAACACCACACTAGTAAATGGCACTAGAATCGCTCTCACTTGTGTCACCGACTACTCGTGATTTAAAAAGCTTTTTTTGTCCTCCCCGTTGCCCTGTACTCTCTTTGCTTTATCGCGCGCTTTTTTAAAAATTATTTTCTCTCATTTTCACGTGTTTATTCGTCTAATCTTTCTCTAGCTGAGATCTCTGTCTCTCCGCTCTTGAGACAGATAGCGCGGATGGCGGAACGGTCGTACGCCCGCCACTATCATTTTTTTTTAATTCTTTGTATATTTGTTTTTGTCTCCTACTTTATGTTCGTGATTTTTTTTTCGTGATTTTCATCATCGATTTTATATTCCTCGTTATTATAAAAATCAGGCGATGTCGCAGTCAGCCGGGCTCGATCGACTAAGCTAAGCTATAAAAAATGTAACAAATTCAACAAATAGTGTACGAAACTAAAAATCAGTTTGTTGGTATCGATAGTGAAAAGTTTTTTTTGTGTTTTCTTTTTTTCAAGCTTTTTTTTAGGAAAGAACGTATAACGCTCAGATTTAGGTCCTTGTTTTTGTTTTGTCGCTGGAAATTCTCCCACACCCCACTCAACACCGTCGTACATACTTTTTTCTGTTTTTGTTTTGTTTTCTTTTTTTTCTAGCTAAAAAGTTGTTACACTCGTGCAGCGCGACGTTTATGCAGACAGCACCCACGAGTCTTGTAAAATTGTTTTTCTTCCAGCTTTTTGTCCTCGTAACTTTGTTTCATTCTTTGCTTGGGTTGGTTTATGTTTCTTTTGTCGTTTGTTTCTTTCCTTCATTGTTTTTCTTTCGTTTTTTTGTTTTTGCATTTTCCCTCCATCTTAAAATTCCTCGGTTTCTCAACAAAGTCCGTAAACTGGGTACTCTGGTATGAGGTGTCTGTAGATATACAGTTGAATCCACTCTCTGGTTTATCGAATCGATGTCGTCTACACCAAATTGTATTCCTTCAGATTCGATTGAAGAATTGTGTCCTTCACCGCCGCGAACACAAATCTTATGTTCTCCGTATCTGTGGGTACACACGATCGAATTATTAGTAAACGAATAAGTACAGACTTAAAAAAAAAAACGACAATAAATCAAATGGTTTCATGCGATAAACGTTCCAATCACCGATCAATCGAGCCCGAATCATTAATGGGAACGAGTTAGCCAAATAAAAAAAATAAACCGCTTTCACTTCTTTTTCAATGGTTTCATCGGCACGTAAAAATAAATGTTACGTTATTCTTTACACTCGACGGGAAATTGGTACATTTACCTTAGAAATTACAAACTTCGTTAGTAGCGATTTTGTTACGCGTTAAATGTTCCAATCACCAATCGATCGGGACCGAATCATTAAAGGGAACGAGTTAGCCAAATATTTTTAAAAAATCGCTTTCCCTTCTTTTTAGATAGTTTTAACGACACGTAAAAATGAATTTTACATTATTTTTTTAACTCGACAGGAGATTGGTACATTTACCTTAGAAATGGCAAATTTTTTGTTATTAGCATTCCAAGTGAAACTTACCAATATCGAAACTTCAAGAGCTTATTTTAGTACAAGATGCGATAAAAGAACATGCGTAAAGCATTCGTCAGGGAATCGATAGAGAATTTAAACTTAGAAAAAACCAACAAGGATTAAACCAAAGACGCCCATCAAAGCATGCAACCATTTATTTTCGTTATTTTTTATTGATACAAAAGTATTTTGTGGTACCGTAGTTGGTGAACGCACATAAACGGGCTCTCGTCATGGAAGTGGACGATTAGTGGTTAATAAATTTCACATTCATAGTCGATAAGTAAATTGAATTTTGCAAGCCTTCACGTACACAGTCACGCAGCGGATTGTTCGTTTAGTAAGCATAATGTGAAACGTAATTTTTATTTTACTTATTTTTTTGACGTACTTCAAAGTACAATTTTTTCGTAATGTTTTTGCAATCAAGAGAAGGCGTTTAGCTTTCGGCAAAACATCCCCCGGACTTGCAGGACGAATGCGGACAAAGCCCGTTAAAAAATCAATTTGAAACTATGCAATAAAAATTGAAAAACGTTTTGTTTTTAGAACGAGCCGAATATTGAAAAAAGAAAATGCATCCTACTATTCGGTAAGAACTGTTTTGGTATTCGAGACATGAATAGAGCGAATGATTTTCATACTGGTCCGAAACAACATTTGTAGAATCCATCGATAAAAATTCAATGATTTAAGCTTTATGACGACAAATCGATTTTTTGTTTTAATTGGTCAAGTATAAATTATAACGAGCTCCGATGGATATTATTATTACTCTCGAACAAGCTACGATGGAGTTAGATTATTGGTAAGTAGTGCATACAAGGCGAGATCGCTGAATCGATTGGAACGAACGAAAAAAAATAGTCTCCCTTGGCGACAAACAACGGATATCAATTAATTCCATTACGCAGATGCACCGTAACCTGACAAAACATTTGTGCAAAGCATGATAATGTCCTTAGTGATCTTGTTTGAAGTGAAAAAAGAGAGTACAATTGCTTCACAAGAGTTATAATACCGCAGCGATGATAAGAGGTATATTAGGACACCGATAAGAATTACGTAACGTCTCAGCTTATACCTTTATCTATACCACAACCGAAGTAAATTCTACTCGGCGATTGGCGTTCGTTGAGTTATCATAATTAAAAAATAATAATAATAATCTTGCAATTAGTATCGTCAAGAAAAAAAAGTAAACCCTCCAAATAATCGCAATATGACATTGAACACTAAGTGATTTTCATTTTGCCAATATAACCGATGTCACAAAATTTTCAAATTATTCGAAGCGCGTTCGTGTAAGAACCCTCTCAAGCGAGATTGAATTCCTTGAGAGCAGTTTGCATGATAGTGTCCTTTACGGCACAGAACACAAGCTTGATGTTCTCCGTGTCTGTTAATCGGATCCACGTGTGTGCAGCATGCAAAAATATTAAAGAAAAGAAACGTAAAACAAACACGTTATTAGATTGTATCGTTGACTGACGAGACCGACGAATATACCAATTGCACCAGCGGCCTCGGCTGTATTACCGCTCGGCAAACATAATTTATTGTCGGAGCCAGAACCGAACAATTATAGTCCGGTCAAGCGCGTTAATCTCTTGTTAACCCTTTCGCTCCCAGCGAGACCCAACGATTCACGAGCTCTCACCGTTTGTCCACAGAATTCTTTCAATCTCGTGACATATATAAATTACTCTTTTCTAAAAAAATTCGTCGAGAACTGAAATATTTTTATTTCCTAATCTTTATAAAGTACAAACACTTGGTCGATTGCAACAAAAAAAATGTTATATTCCTCACTGTATTTCTAATTTTGGAATTCCAGGGTAAAGGACGAAAGAAATTTTTATTTCACACCGCTAGATAAATTACAGAAAGGAAAGGGTTAAAGAGTTTCGAAACGTTTTTCGTATAGGTATTGGATTAAAAAAATAAACTGCGGTCAACGTGTAGCAATTGGTATTCTTCGGTCATCCGATTTAGTCCACTTACCGTAGAGTCAACGAATTCGACAAGCAAACAGCGTCGAACGTTTAGTAACAAAAGTGGGATGTAAAAAAGCGATAATGTATGTAAACGTGCAATAAAAAAAATCGTGAGCCTTTGGGAAGCTCTCTACGTCGGTGGACAAGCAAGCCTACCTGTGGCGCATGTGAAGTGAGAATAAATAATTTTCTCGCTATCCGGATTCAAGTCGACAAACATCCTCAGTATGAATTCTCTAGCTGCTGTGGCCTCTCTTTGCGGCCCTGTAAAACACACACGTAAAGCGTACCAAAGGGATAAACATCAATGTGCGATTATATGTACTCTTAGCATAGTTGGGAACGCTACGATTGCATTTTGTGATGTGATATAATCGTTTATGTACGAAAACAACTACAAGAACAGATGTCACTTGCAGCCGAGACGACAACGATGTACATTGGGAATGACTAGTGAGTCATCAGTAGTGCGTTACTGGAATAGGCGTCGTAATTCGAGTTAATCTAATAGCTTCAAGATAACTCAATATGCTTTCGAAGGACAATTTATATTGAATTAACTTAAGCTCGAGTCAATGAAGCCTCTCAAGTGTTTTGTTAAGAAGCTGTACGGGTTTGCGCAATAGCTTCATTTGACCGTCAACTAAATTTATATCACACTCGAGTTAAAATTGTGACAGAGGCTTCGGGGAATGGTAACGAAGACCGGAGAGCGCGCTACCTCCTCGCCAAAGCAGTCGACTCCTGTGTGTTTTTTGAACTGGTCATGATTTGAATTTATTTCTTATTTTTAAGGAAGTTTAATGGAATTTTCTGAATGATCATCGTGCCGATAGGTCAAGATTGTCAAGATAGGTCTATTATTTATTTGTCATTTTTTTCGTAACAAAAAGGCAAATGGATAGTAAAGTTCCGGGGCATGGGTTCCGGGCTGCGTTGTTGGGGAAATTCCACAAGTCTGTAATAATACTGATATCAAATTAAATTTTCACGAGGTATCGTAAGCCCAAGGTAGTTTTAGCGTTTGGGAAACATACAAGTACGAATACGTTTGCTTGATTCTTTTTCTCTCAATTATCGCAACCAGGGTATTTACTAGAAATTACTCAGCGTGTGATTAAGAAAAAGGTCGTTCTAGCCAGCTACGGTTTAGCTGAAGAGACATTATTAATGATCAGACCTGTTGCAGTAGTGAAGTGCGAGTAGCAACTGCGGTCAGGATCAGGATTCGAACTGAGGTATATCTTTAAGATGTATTCCATGGCCAGTTTACCATCCTGTTTAGGGCCTACATCACAAAACTCCATTGCTTTACCCATTATGCAAATTATTCTTTCGACCGATTTATTCATACAGACTTTACGATTATATCGTCTTTACGATTGTTTTTAACTTCAGCCACTTGTAATATCCGCAAAATTTGAATTTTCACATTCCTTCCTCATGCAATTTTCTTTTACTCGCAAAGGCTTTTCCGTAAAGAAGCATTTTTTGAATTCTTTTTACTCGCTCGTAGAAGAAGCTTCACTAGTTAAAGAAATTTATGAGGGCGTAATGTGGATTAACTAATACACACGTACGCAGACACACATACGTCCAGGCATTTTTTTCTGGTTTTTGGATGTTGAGAAAAATTATCAACGATTTACATGAAAATCGCGAAAATAAACTTTCCCTCCACGAGGAAGTAAAATGATTAATGTTGATCAAAACGTATATTTTAAAGTCACTGATCGTTAATCCTTAACGCATGAACGTCACTACTAACCACTCTTCAAACTGTTCGATTGAGAAAACGTGGCAAACAATTCGAAGAAAAATTGTAGATTGACCTTAAAATGATATAATTTTATTGAAGGTAAATTTTAAAACATGCATTATAAGCATTCGTTATGTCGCCACGAACAGAATTCATCAAACACGACTTCCTATACCGGAAAAAGATCACCGTACGTGAAGGATTAATGAGTGAACCTTAATATTTTTTTTAATACTCCAAGGTTCAACTTACCATCGAATTCTGGAAAGTAATCGACGAGATGAGAGTACATGATCTTCTCCTCCAGCAGATCTTTCTTATTTAGGAACAGAATAACGGAGGAGTGTTGAAACCAGGGATATGTTATGATCGTTTTGAATAGCGCCTTGCTCTCCTCCATTCGGTTCTGCAAGTTGCAAAAGAACAAGACGAATCAGCATAAAAAAATTGTGCATCGATAGAATTATGTAAAATAAATTAAATGGTCGTTATCTCACCTCATTTTCCGATTCGAACAGAATTTGATCATATTCACTTAAAGCTACTAAAAATATAATGGAGGTGACGTTCTCGAAACAATGAATCCATTTTCTTCTTTCAGATCTCTGTCCACCGACGTCTACCATCCTGCAAAGAAATACACAGCTGTTAATTATCGTTCTGTCGGGGGGTTAAAAAATATTTTTTGTTAACATAGTTGAATTAGTCGCAATGCAAAGCAAGCTTGTGTAACGGAAAGCAATATGTCGATAGATTGAAAAGTAAAAATAGATGCAAAATGTTGCTCACGGATCATTCAAAGCTTTGTATAGATTGGATCACAGAAACAGTAACATATTTGAGAGATTTTCACGGAGCATAGAATTAACGATACGAAGATGGAACTAAAATGTTTAAAAACTTTCCAATGCCACGTTTAAAATTGAGAACATGCAATTTAAAAGATCCGTGTTATTTACAAGGCAAAACATTCTCTATTAACAACGCAGCTTCATTACTTAGGAAGATCTGATTATGTCTTGAATGATAGCGATCGAAAATCGGTATCGAATTGATCGTACCGTAGCTCTCCTCGAAGCACGTGTCATGCAGACTATGAGTGATAAATATTTTCATGCAATTTATCCACGAATTACAATAATCCAATGACAAATTTATCATGCAACCGAAGTGAGCTGAATCCTCCCCGGTAACAGGTTTGTCCGCGTTAATTCGCGATCTCGATGTCTTAAGGTTTCCTCGAATCGTGCCGCAAGGCTTCGTGGTGCGGGTACGTCCGTACGTACGTAAGAACATACAATTTTTTGTTATAAATAAAAAAATAAAAGTAAAACGACTTATCGCGTCGGTACCTAAATATGATGGAGTCCAGATCGAATGGATATTCTATAATGCCAGTTGTCGGAGCACGAGCCCGAAGAATATCTTGCTCGGTGGGGAGGTAGTCAGGCGCTTCGATACGTGCAAGATCGCTAATATAACTGGAAAACAGAACCAAGCGAAAAAGATGTTGATAATTCCATGCCATGCCAAAAGTTCGTTCGAGATTTTACTCTCATACCAGAGGTATCGTATAACGGTTATTATGTGTTTACAATAAGATGAAGAGGAACCATGCAGTCTCCAGCATTCAGTTCGTCTGCAAATATCACGAGGTGTAATCGGATCCAACGGTTGAGAAACAAAAAATACTATTAAGTAAAAAAGAAAAAAAAACTTTGGTCCTCTCGCATTCTTGGCGAATGACTTGGCGAGACGTGTTTCTAGGACCATGTCAGACGAGAAAATTGCACGACTGTACAATATAGGAGTATAGAATTTCAGCAAACGCGATGAAACATTGCCGGCTGCGGTGAATCGATGGATCCGATTACAGAAACACATACGTATATCTATATATATATACAGAAAATGAACACATTGTAATGGGAGAAATATAATTGCAAAATTAGTAACGACAGATGCGGGAGAAAAAAAAGATCAAGAAGAAAAAGGAGAACGTTGCGAAGAGGTCCCGATGCAAGTAGATCGCAGGCGCAGGCAGCCAGGCTCCTTCTCTCTTTCACTCTCGCCTCCGTGACCATTCGGACGTACCTAAACCGAATCTCTTCCAAGTCAAATGGATATTCAATTATACCAGTTGTGGGCACTCTCACGCGAAGAATGTCCTGTTCTGTGGGTAGGTAATCTTTCGCCGCAACTCGGTCGATCTCCATTAGGTAGCTGTAACATTGTTCATCTTTAATTTTTTTGAACGAAGCCGATTCCGACGATCGAATTGTTCATGCGGATCGTCTGTAACGTGTCCCGATTAGCAATTTTTAAGGTGTCACGGAAAAGTTCTTCGTTGGCTTACTCATAACCGCCAAAATGTTATTCGTACACAGTCGAAATAATTTTGTCAAATAAGTGACAGACTCATTTGGTCAGATTTGAATATAGAAACCAGTCCTCTTATTTCCCGTGTCATTAACAATTTTAGTTTGTATTTTTGTCTGTAAAACTAGAGCCGGATGGTGCGATCGGAAAATTAACAAATAAAAAATCGTGGACGTTTGTGGACATCAAGTTTTTCTAAAAAATACAAATTTTTCATACTGCGTAAGATACCCCATTTCCGAAAGTTCACTTTTCGACATGGGACAGCTTACGAATAACATTTTGGCGGTTGTAAATAAACCAACGGACAATTTTTACGTCACATCTGAAAAATTGCTACTTGGGCTCTGCGGGCACGAATTTGAAAATCGTCGTCGCTATGGATATTTGATAGCCTCTCCCCAGGTAGCAAAGAGACATTTGGTATAAGAAAGTGATCTAGATGTATTACATATGTCCGTCCGGATGGTAACTATAAGTTATCCTACGTCTAAAAGTTAACTTTTTGGATGGGTGGTATCTTTTGGATACCGTCCAGACCGGACACATGGAACTCATTGAGATCACTTTTGATAATTAATTTTTTTGTCCTACCTGGGTCGTCAAATATATGAAGACATTAACATGTTTTTTTTTTACACCTGTCAATGGTCCGGAGTCAAAGGGCTTCCGGCCCTATACAGTTGACGACCCAGGTAGCATAAAAAAATCAATTATCAAAAAGACAAATATTTAATTTTTTTTTATGTACATGACGATGGTCCAGAAGCAAAAGACTTCTGGGGTTATGCACTCGATATTTTTTTTTACAAACGAAAGTTGTTAAAGAATTGTATCGCGAATCTCGGCCACAATAACTTTCTTATTTATCTCAGGTGACTCTCGACCGTGGCGCGTGTGTGTATTTATAGCCATAAGAATTTCGCATGATCTCACGTCCGAGACACGTACATTGTACGGTATGTACCCGGCTGGCGTATAACCCTCTTCGACGAATAGAATTTTAGCGATGCTTACTATTTGGCAGAATCCGTAAGTTGGTATTCTCGTCGGCGGTCGTAACACTCTTGAATACCGGCGTCTGCCCACAAATCCTTAATGGCTTCGACGTATGGAGTTTCGAACGACGTTACTGTTTCGAAGTCTATACTTCTCACAAGTTCTGCTTTTTCCTAAAAAAATAAAAATAAAAGGAAAATGGTAGTTGTATTAACATTGAGTTGACACAAAAATAAATAAAAATTAAAGTTTGAAGGCTCTTTTGACGATACTTACTACATTCGAAGATTCGCCGTACTGAATTTTTAGGAGGTCCATCGCTCTTATCATCGACTGCATCGCCATGAATATATTTTGGTAGACCAGTTTGATGAAGCCTCTCTTATCGTCGTCCGAATATCCAGAACCGTGGATAATTCTCATCTGTTTGATGAACGTCGATTTGCCCGATTCACCAGTACCTGAAAGGAAAATTCGACAGAGATAAGTCGATATGCTCAAAAATAACATAGGCATATAAATAAATGTAAAAAAAAAAATCATCGTTGAATCGCGACAGCGTCAAGATCGACATACGTTTTTTCGGAGTAATTTTGCTCCGAGGTACAATTTCGTACAAAAATAAATTCTCTAGGGCTAAAAAATGAGAGTGAGAGGGCGTTGAGCTCAAAATCAAGAAATCAAATTCGTGAAAATTCCGTCGGTAAAAAAGTTTCACCGCGATGATTTTTTTTTAACGATAAAAATGAAAGCTATCGAGCTTCGACTTAGGGAGGTTGGCTCTTTCGCAGACCAGTCGATTTCGACCGATCATACCAAGAGGGAAATGGCATCGTCTCTCACACCCATCGCGGCGCGTTCGGCAGGCGCAAGGCGTCGGCGCTCCACGTGTTTCCGAACGGAGCGGCGGCCACATCGTGCGCGCGTCTGGCACTCGTCACCGCGCGAGAATGCCCCAAAGTCTATCTCGTTTCCATCGCCAAAAAAAAAAAAAAAAAACCATATATACCCCCTCAGTGAAAAGGCGTAGAACAACACACACGTCGGTGCCATTGCCCGAAAAAGCGGAAATCAATATCTCTCCCTCCGGTTCCGGCTTCTTCTTTTTCAGGACATTAAACATCGCCGCTAATAAAATTATTTTCATCATCCAAAAAGCAAAAAAAAAAACCCTCCATCCCCGCGTTTCCATAATTTCTTCAAAATGATAAACAATTACCCAAACATAAACCCCGGCACAAAATTGAATAATAAAAAAAGTAATAATAAATATAAATAAATTTAAAAAACTGGTGAATTCCCTCCGAGGCATGTCTGGTCGGGTTTGTTTTTTGCCCTTTTTTTTAAGCGAGTGTTCTGTCTACAATGAGGAGGAATATAGAGTACTCTGCCGGCGTCGCACTAGGCCGCGCTCTACGGGAGAGGACAGGCGTTTTCTTCGTCGTCGTCGAGGCCGCGAGGGATCTTGGCGAGAGGGCCGCACAGACGGAGAGGGACAGAAAGTCGTGAGGACGAGCGAGAGAGAGAGAGAGAGAAAGACAGTGCGGAGCGACGACGCTCGAGTTTGCCGGCGTCGCCGCTGTCGGCGCCGTCAGGGCGTGTCGCTGCAGTCGGCTCTCGAAAATCATGAATGAAAATTGTGTGCGACCGGCGCCGCTGGCTGCGTGCCTGCGATATCACACAGCGCGCGCCCCGGCCACGCGCAATCCTTCGTTCGACTTTTCCGCAACGCCGAGAGGTATACAACACACGAGAGCGAGGGCTCTCGTATATCGCGCGGCCCCTCTCCGAGCCCTCCAGCGCGCCATCTTTAACGTCGCCGCCCCTCGCCCAGAAAGCTCGACGGCGACGACGACGTCGACGGGGTTTTCTGCACCACCCTTCGCCGCCCGTCTCTCCCTCGCTCGTTCTTTCCCTCGGGCTAGCCTCTCCTTACTACATCGCCCGAAGTGGCTTGATACTACTACGATCGCGATTGACTGCGCTATATAGTGACGAGAAGCGGCACGCTGCTCGCAAGAGTCAACGAGCTTTACGCTACATTATGTCGATACTGAATTAAGGGGGGATTGAAAATATTGAAAGGATTATTTGGTGGGAAATAAAGTGTATTGAAATTGCGACGAGAGTTCCGATGAGATTACATATCATACTTTGCAGTAAAAAGTTGTTTTTTTTTTTTTTATTAAGTATTTTATGTTTTATTTTATTTTATTTTTTAATTTTAAGTGAGAGATGTAAGATAGTAGTTTATCGATAGGAGTCGACGCTGTGATACAAATGGAGCATGGGAAGTCAGGAAAATTTATTAAATTCTAAATTGCATAGTTGAAATGTAATATTTTGTTTTAATTCAAAATATACGCGCCGATGGAGATCAGTGGGAGAATTTTTTTCTTTTCAATTTGATTCACTCTTCGTCATTATAATTTGCAGTAAAAAGATTTTTTCTTTCTCCTCACTACATCGCCCGAAGTGGCTTGATACTACTACGAGCGCGATTGATTACGCTATATAGTGACGAGAAGCGGCACGCTGCTCGCAAGAGTCAACGAGCTTTACGCTACATTATGTCGATACTGAATTAAGGGGGGATTGAAAATATTGAAAGGATTATTTGGTGGGAAATAAAGTGTATTGGAATTGCGACGAGAGTTTCGACGAGATTACGTATTATACTTTGCAGTAAAGAGTTGTTTTTCATTAAGTACTTTACGTTTTATTTTATTTTATTTTTTCATCTCGAGAGAAAGAAGTAAGATAGTAGTTTATCGATGGGAGTCGACGCTGTGATACAAATGGAGCATGGGAAATCAGGGACATTTATTAAATTATAAATTGCATAGTTGGAATGTCGATACTGAATTAAGGGGGGGATTGAAAATATTGAAAGGATTATTTGGTGGCAAATACAGTGGATTGAAATTGCGACGAGAGCTCCGACGAGATTATATATTATATTTTGCAGTACAAAGTTGTTTTTTATTAAGTACTTCACGTTTTATTATATTTAAAAAAAATTTAAGTGAAAGAAGTAAGATAGTAGTTTATTGATGGGAGTCGACGTTGTGATACAAATGGAACATGGGAAATCAGGAAAATTTATTAAATTCTAAATTGCATAGTTGAAATATAAAATTTTGTTTTAATTCAAAATACCCGCGCCGATGGGGATCAGTGGGAGAATTTTTCTATTCAATTTGATTCGCTCTTCGTCATTATATTTTGCATAAAAAAAAATTAAAAGCTGCTTTAAGTTTTTTTATTTAAAGTGTGGCAAAGTGGGATCGCAGTGTATCGATGGGAATTAGCTTTGTGATTCAAATGGAGCATAGAAAACGAGGGAAATTTAATGAGTTCGTACGTTATATAGTTGAAATATGATTTTTTAAAAGTACACGCCGCTGAAGATCAGTGGGAAAAATTTGCAATTTAATTTGTTTCACTCTTCAAGCGTCGCACTCATGATTTTTACTTGTTTCTTTTTTTTATTCACTAGATTTGGCCTTTGGGGACCAACCCCGGAGGGCATCCAGACAAACTATTCTATTCGAAGCGACGCAATATTGCCCTTTGGAAGAGTGCCCTCAATCGTTGTGCATTGTATTGCGAGACTTCGTCGTTTTATTCTTCTATGCAGCGATAAAAAAACGATTGTAACGTGAAAATATTTTAAATAATCTTTTTACTTATCAAACCTCTCGCGCACTGGAAGGGAATTAGACTGAGTTCGTAAATCAATGGTAACTAAGTAACATAAAGAAAACTGCAGTTTTTTTTTTAAACCTTTTTTAACCTTTTTTTCGCCATGCTCAGCCGGCTTCGCGAGAATCGCATATTGCTTTCCGTTCAACTTCACTTGAAAGGGCTGCAATTTTCAAAGCATTTCATGCATAATATCCCGCGATACTTAGGTATGAAGCGGAAAATTTGAAAAGGTTATTCGCTCATTGAATCCTGAGCCGGCGAGCACGGGCTGCTCGGGGGCTTCCTTTGGGCCCTTATCAACAAATCCTATTACCACTATCATGATTTTGTTTTTACTTTTTCATAACAAATAACATCTTTTTTTTACAACCGGTACTAACGTCATACCGGAAATACGTCACGTCCGGTTTGAAAATCTCATTTTTTGACCGGAAATAACTCCATACCAGAAATATCCGTCACTTCCGGTTTGGAAACCTAAGTTTTCGACCGGAAGTGACTTATTTCCCGTGTGACGTCACTTCCCGTCGAAAAATGAGATTTTCAAACCGGAAGTGACGTCGCAGTAGAATTTTCCGTTTTTCCTCTGCCAGGCAGTGGAAAAGACCTTGGGAAGATCGTCGTCTTCGCTCCGGCTACGTACGCCGGCCAGCGTTGGGCCGATATGGCTTTTTGGTTGCGGGCAGCCAGTTTGGAGCCAGCGACGTGCCGTTTTTCCAGTAACGGCAGAATCCCACCTGGGTTATTTTGTGGCGATCAATATACATCACTATCGTGTATCGTGTATGGTCAAGGATTTATGTTGTTCCTTTTCGTTCCTCAGTTCCGAAGTTTAAACAGTCTCGCCTATCGAGGATGAGGAATTCAAAGATCGCTAATAACGAAGTTGCGAGGCCATCGGGCGCAAGCCGAAGACCGATAAACGTCTTAGGCTCGCGCTCGCCAGCATCAGCAACAGCAGCAGCAGCACGTGCATTGCCAGACCGGGTTTAAAAATAAAGGAGGCGCCGTGTGGAAGGACATGGGGCACACGAGAGAGGCGATGTGTGACAGGGAACTCCAACTAGCTACTTCTCGCTCGAACGAGCGTTAAAACTCGACTGCCTTGACTGCGTTGTATATATAAAAAAAAAAAAACTCGTGGGCGAGAGAGAGGTCCGAGAGATGCGCTCACCCCGTTAAATTCCAAGCCTCGCGGTTTACAAATTTTTGCATTAATATAGCTGACGATAATATGCAGAGTGTGCTGGCACGGGCCGTCTGCTAAAGATCCGTTAACCGTCGACGCCTAAGATCGTCGACGTACACTTTGATTATTTCTCATTTCAGACTTCGCAAGTTTGTTCCATCGTTTTTTTTCTCTCTCTCTGTCTCCTTCTTTTTTTCCTTCGTTTTCTTCCTCTTTACCGTTGCTAACGAGACGCGACGATGCCGCCGAGCATTCCTGCATGTCGGAATGCACTCGTCCCACCCGGTCGTCTGTCATCTCGGAAAAAGATGATTCACGGGAAATTCACCCGCCGCGAAAAGCATTCGAGAAAATAAAGAAGGGAAGGGAAACAATTTTTTCGAACGGTGAACGGAGCGCGAGATAAGCGGTAAATACATTTCAGTTCTTTACCTTTCTGTGAAAACTTTCGTTCAAGGAAACAAAATTCTTGACAATCAAAAAAAAAAAAACGAATATACTTTCTATTTTTAGATGAGCCCAAAGCGATTACAGTGTTTCGAAGAAAACTCGAAAATGAAATGATTATAATAATTTTGTCTCTCGATACTGCACAACAATCGCCGAGTCTATCGAACATCGATCAAATCGGCTTTGGAGGGGAAAATAAAAATAAAATTATGCACCAAGTGGATAATGATAAAATTGCAGGCACGAGAGGATTATTGTTTGAGGGATGATCCACGGTGTGTTACGGCCTGCTGACCGATACGATAAATTCATCGGATGAAAAAGTTCGCTCCCCCGAGCGGCCACCCCATCTCCAACGGTCGTTCCTCGTTACCACCGGCGCTCTCCATACCGGTGGGAACACTAAATCCCGCAAACGAGGTCGCCCGTAACAGCAATTAGCATTCTGCAATCCTTTACAAGGTATACGAGCATACCGCGGAGCGAGTGCACCCGTCGAGCCGGTGAACAAGCCACGGATAAATTTTTCTGGGAATTTCGCCGCGCTGCGACGTGAAGTACAGACGCGATATCGGGCGATAAAGTACCCCGGATTCGGCGTCGCTAACACGCTGTTCACGTGCAAACACCGTGTTCCTATTACTTATTGGCGCAGCCACTGCTGCTACTCTCGACTACGAAGCGCACCCGTTTTTCTTTCATCGAGCAACTATTTTTTCTATTTTTTTTTATCGTCGAAGTCTCGGTACAGAAGGGAATAAATATTTTATGCGGAATTCGTGTGGTACGATAAGGACTCGGAAAGCTTGAGTGTCGGGAGAAATTGTTATTAATTGAGGTTATTCATTTTTTAAGGAAAACATTATTTTAGCTTGCCTAACTTACGATTTTTCAATACGAAGCGAGGTTTATTGTGTTCCACTGATTTATATGATTTTTCTTTTTCTGAATGTAATTTTTTCAATATTTCAGACAATTCTAAACATGTTTACATGGAAATATCGAGAAAAAAAGAACACCGTGCAACCACCGTGTTCCTATTACTTATCGACGCTGCTATTGCTGCTGCTACTCTCGACTACGAGGCGCATCCGTTTTTCTTTTATCGACCAACTATTTTTTTTTTTTTATCGTCGAAGTCTCGGTACAGAAGGGAATAAAAATTTTATGCGGAATTCGCGTGGTATGATAACGACTCGGAAAAATGGAGTGTCAGGAGAAATTGTCATTAATTGAGGTAATTCATTTTTTAAGAAAAAGATTATTTTAGCTTACTTATGACCTTATAAAAAACCAACTTATGATTTTTGACTATGAAGCAGGGTTTATTTTATTACACTGATTTATATGAATTGTCTTTTTCTGAATGTAATTTTTTCAATGTTTCAAAAAATTCTGAACACGTTTGCATGAAAACGTGTACAACATTTTTTAATTCGATTAATGTTTCCACGAAAGAAAAGCATCATCTACGGGGAAGCAGAAATTAATGATTGAAAACCGGTGTGAAGAGGCCTTTAAATAAATAGCGATTGTTAGAAACCGGTTGAAAGTCTCTAAGAAGTCTCTAAGTAAATTGTCGTTTCCCAGTATTTAGAAGTGAAAAGAACAAACAGGATTTCAATACAGTTCTATATCGTGCCACAGTCCTCCTTCTCTGTTTCAATATCGCAGGCCTTTTTTGCGCTGAAACTTGATGATTAAAATCAAGCAAGTTCATCCGTCATACCAATTGTCGTTAATGAGTTAACCGAGTCGACGAAAAAAACAGCTCCGGAAACTGATTATTATGTTCGATGAGCCGGAAAGTCCCATAGGCTAAATTCGGGGTGATATGGCCAATAGATATTTTTTCAAAGCGAGTCAGTCGCCCAGTCGTTTCCGGGGAGGTTCAAGTTTAAGGAACGACAGTACAGTGGACTCTCCGTAATATCGCGTTTCACCTCAGTTCTCTCTATAAGATGCCCCGCCGTGAGGGGAATGCTTCCCCCACTACACGGCGTCGCTCTGCTAGCGAGACACCACGGGTGGCTTTGCGGCTGCGTCGCTTACGGGGGCAAAATAACAGCAAAATATTCAACATTAATGTTTACAGAGGTGCTTACTACCAATTTCCGATAAGGTTGTTTAAAAACTTTATCTCCCATTTTCCGTAAAAAAAAAACATGATTAACATGTTCGATGAGCCGGGAAGTCCCGTACCGTGAATGCACGGTGATATGGCCAATAGATTTTTTTTTTTCAAAGCGAGCCAATTGCCAAATCGTTTCCGGGGTGGTTCAAGTTGGCGGTTCAATTAAGATCCGGCAGTAACGTTGAAACCGGGCCGCTACGACTTCCAAAATTAGGTCGTAGGGGGAAAGCGGAACGAAATGAGAGCGAAATATTCAACATTAATGTTTATAGAGGTGCTTACTACCAATTTCCGATAAAGTCATTTAAAGGCTTTATTTCCCATTTGTCATTAAAAAAAAAACATGATTAATATGTTTGATGAACCGGGAAGTCCCGTACAGTAAATGCAGAGTGATATGGCCAATAGATATATTTTTTATGCAAAGCGAGCCAATTGCCAAATCGTTTCCGGGATGGTTCAAGTTTAAGACCCGGCAGTAACGTTCAAAGCGGACCGGCCCGATTTCCAAAATTATGTCATAAAGGGGAAGCGGGGCAAAATTAAAGCAAAATATTCAACATTAATGTTTATAGAGCCGTTTACTACCAATTTTCGATAGTCATTTAAAGGCTTTATTTCCCATTCTCCGTAAAAAAAAAGTGTCCATGACTCATAATTACCCTACGTGATCAACAATTCCGATCGTACTTCGTAACGACCACACTGTTTGAATGTCCCACAGTCGAGGAATTAAAAGATTTTTTTCTTTTCATTATTCAACTGCGTAAGAATTATCATGCTAATGAGATCCGCTCGATCGCTGAAGTTCGAAAAATGTGTCGAACAGATAAAGAAAACTAAGAAAACGCCGTACCGGAAACAAGCACATTTTTCACGCTGTTGCTAACGAGCGGCCCGACAGGCGTTACATACACGCATCTACACATACATAGATACATATGCATATATACACATTTTACGCACACATACAAATATATATATATATATATATATATATATATATATATATATATATATATAAATGGTATACGTCAAGCACATTTTCGCCGCCTCGCCTCCCGAGTCTATTCGCGATACAGGAGCGGCTGCGCGAGTTTTGTTCGAAGTTTAAAAAAAGGAACTCGGGACATCTTCGCATAGGCGATTCGCCGGGTGTATAGACGGAGAAATATATATATATATATATATATATATATAAATTTTTTTCTACTTTTTTTGCGAGGCAAAGAGCGGAGCGACAGTGAGAGGTCGAATGGAAATACATAGACGGAGCTCGGGGAGAAATAGCGAAAGGGGAGTTGGGAGAATCGAAGAGGAACCGAGTCGCGCCAGTGCCGGCCTGGCCGATAAGAGTGAATGGCATCGGGCCGCGCGGGTGAATATAACGCTCGCCGTCCGCCGAGCTGCTCTCTCGCTAGAGTCGCGAATAATAAAAAAAATAGCCCGAACAAAAAAGAAAAGAAAAGAAAAAAAAATCGGCTCGCCTCGTCTTTGAGCGAAACCCGGCGCGTTCCGATCCTTCCTCGCCAACGCTATACGGAGACTTTTCTTGTCCCGCTCGCTCTTCGTCACCCGTGGAAAGACACGTAATTCCTTCGCAGACGAACGTCTCGCGTCGAACGCCGGGAAGGACAAAAAAACCGGCCAGACTTTATGAAGGATGATGAAAAAAAAAAAAAAAGAAGAAGCTGATCGAAGCTGAGCGTGAATGTTTCCAAGGATTAATGTAAACAGGAACGCGTTATACTGGCGATTGTAAGAGAGTTACTCGTCGGGTTTTATGTTAAAGTCGGTATTGCACCGCCGGCATAGATCTCGCTTTACTCACACGATGGATTCACAGTGTGCGCCGCCTATAATCGGCATAGCTGCGAGATTGTGTGTACTCGTACGTGCGCAATTTGCCTTACACGTGCCCCCCGTCGAAGCCTCTCGCGCACGCCTCGATACCTCGCGGCATTCACGCATCTGAGAGTAATAAATATATATATGTATAGGCGCGTGTGTGTGTGTGTGTGTGTGTATACATGTATGTTGTACGTGGAGTTTGTGAGGGGACCTCCCCGGCAACTCTGTCTCGAATTAGCGACGAAACGCTCGTTTCGTTTTTTGTGAACTCTACACACGGTTTATCGCGCTGGTGATAAGCAATTCTTTTCTTTTTTTTCTTTTTTTTTTTAACGATATCTTCTCGATTGGACTTGGAGGATGAAAAATAAATACAAACACGAGTCTGGACGAACATTGCGTTGCACTGAGAGAAAAATTCAGTTGGCTCAACAAAATATCGTTTGACTGAACTAAATCGTTCGGGTCGATACGTTCAACTAAATCTACATGTAATGTGAACAAAATGATTTGTAGTTTTGACCAAACGAGATACAGTACGAGCGACGTGATGTTCGGTGCATTGAATCGAATTAAGTTTCTAGCGGCCAAATTCATTTATTGAACCCTAGCAATTTTTGAAGGGACAAAAACTTGTTCAACAGAAATAAATGTTTCTTTAGAACAATAAAACAAATGGTTAGAAGAAGAATATAGTTTGTTCACTTAATTTTACAAAAAAAATCTACTTTCCAAGCTTTGCTTGAATTATTAATGCTGTCGGACTTATTTATTAACGCGGCGATTTCAAGTTCTTCGCATCTTAATCCTACATATCTGACCTACCTATCCAATCCTAACTCAACTATCATACCTATCTCTGAATTTACATACACTACGATCAAAGGGTCTTATATAGTAACTTTCTAGGTACCAGACCGCTTGCGAGAAACGCTTGATCAGCTCGAAGTCACCTAGCGGCGATCAGGATAGACGCCGCTTGGTCGACCGCACGATCTGAATCGTTTCTCACCCCAACTAAACCGAAGATCAAATCGAATAGATGAATTATCTCGATCAACGATAGCAAATGGTATAAGATTTATCATCATACCCACGACATATTCAACAAAATAATTGGTTAATATAATTCGATATATGCTCTTTCTAAAATACAGAGGGTTTTGACGGAACTAAATATTTAGTTGGCACACGCGGTTTTGCCAACAACTTTTTCGGTTAGATTATCATAGAATTTCTTTCATCCAAACCAGTGTACACATTTATGCGCAAAATAATTCAGTTTAATTGCATCAGATGTGTCTACAGAGAGATTGCACGATTCAACCAAATCACAAACATATCTAAACGAATTTTCAGGTTCAATTCAACAAAAGATTTCGTTCAATCAAATAAACGGACTAAACTGTCACTTGGATTTAATCAAAACAATCATGTATTCGAATTAACCAATCGTTGTTCAAGTTAACCAAATTCGTCTCTGTTTTTTCAACAAAAGGCGAGAATTAACCCGGATAGGTCAGTCAACATTGATTATGTTGTTGATCCAACTAACAGTTTTTTTTAAACCAAACGAACATTTGTTGATTTGACAAAATCTCCAATCTACAAAATGCATTTAGTTGAATCAGCTGAATTTTTTTCTCAGTGTACGAACTACGTGCCAGTGGATTTTTATTTATTTAATTAGTTCGTCGAAAAATGTTCACGAGATAGTTAATCGCGTGCAATCATTTTTTTTTTTGTCATATATCGGATTCTAGAAAAATTTACTTGAAGTATTTTATAATTTTTTGTTGTTATTTTGCATTGCTAACAAATGACGAATTACTATTTTTTTCAATCTTTAGAATCCTTGCAGACAAAAAAAATGTGTTTTCTATCCGGATACGATGCCGAAACGACCGTCCCGATCCCGATAATACAATCTATCAGATTCTCGTACTGCAGCCATATCCGAGCCCTATTTTCATTTATTTATTTTTTCTTGCAGTCTAGAAACTCCTCTCCGAACAGTCTTTCCAGCCGTTCGAACGACCTGTCTGTGTCAGTGGGTTACCGCACCACATATATATATATTTATATTTATATATGTATGTATATATATATATATATATTTTTTTTTTCATGCTTTTCATTTTTTTCCCCTCCAGTTACGTGGCCCCTCGCCGTCGGTGTACGCTCGCGATGCGAGCCCTTTCAACCGTGAATACTACACGGTCTCTCGTATATCGTGGCACTGTGCCGTGTGTAAGTATGCATAGAGCACAAGCGCGCGCGTCACTCTTCCGCTTCGTTCGCCACCGCGACGACGTTGACGTTGTAATCAGCCAGGAGCGAAGCCCGCGTCTGCAGCATGCATACATGAACCCATCCAGCGGAGATGCGCCGAGACGACGGTGCAACTGTACTTGCGTCTCGCAGCTTCGACCGGTCTCCGCTGGGCGAAGCCGCTGAGGGGATCGAGTAGGAGAGAGCGCGGCCCGCTGTGCCATGGAGCACTGTATGGGAGTCTGATTTTTAAGGTAGTCCTTGCGATCGGTTGCGAATGGTTGCGCATAAGTTTCAGAGAAATGAGAGGGAATCGCAAACACTTCTGGATAGTATAAAAACCTGAAAGAAATCAACCCTATTAAAGGTGCTGGAAAGATTAATTTTGCATAATAATAATTTTAAAGTGCTATTAACAAATTGATGAAAAATAAAATTGTTCAACAATTATAACATTAAATAAATAAATTTAATATTATTAAATAGATTTAATAAAATTTTACAATACATTTTATTAATCGAATAAATAAATAAAAATTCTATGGTTCCGACCATTTACGCCCAAGAGAATATCATTGCACGAATAATTGCCGCTTTACATGAGAATCTGCATCTGGTCATCAATGTTAAAGAGTCCGTATTGTTAAAAAGAAAAATGAATTGCAGTTTTTATTACCGACCGAGCGCGGAGCGAGTGGGCGGCAGGGGTGTCGGATCGCCCAAGGGAGAGCCAAGGTTTTCCCTTGGGCGTCCGGTACGTACCCTCGCGCTCATCCAAGCCCTCTCCCGATATTCGCTGAATGACACGCCTCGCACGTACAGGAAACGTGTATAGCGCAATAAGCGTAGTACACGCTGCGCCGTCCTCGCCGCCATCATCCCAGTTCTTCGTCCGTCCACTCGGTCGCTCCCTCCAGCAAGCTTTGCCACTCTCGTCCGATCGACCTTAAACGGGGGACCGCGAAGTGGCCCAACGTCGCGCCGGAACCCGGCCAGGCCTCGAAGACGCCGTTGAAGCATCGAGCTCAGAAGACTTAATGAATGAACGGACGGAAAGCGCATACATCGGGCTCTTTAACACACCGAAAGAGCGGAGAGGATGAGACGAACCGGGCTCTCCCCTCCCGTCGGACTCTTTCAAAGGGTTTTGCCCTTTTTGGCCCCGTCGCAAAGTACACACCGGCTCGCCGGGGAATACAAGCCGGTCGCGATCTACCTGTAGCTATGCACGAATGCTCAGTTTTTTTTTTTTTTTTTCATTATTTTTTGCATTTTTTTTCAATCGCCTTGCAGTTCCTTTTATTAATAAAAAAAATATACGATCGTGAGTTGCTCAGTGGGCAAATTTGCAATGTGCGCGACCGGGCAACAACTTGCGGAGATTCATAATCACGCGTTTAAGGCTTTTACAGAGGAGAAGGGAAAAGAGAAGAAAAATAATAATAATAATAGAGACGGGAGCGAACGGCGAGGCGTCGAGGGTTAATAGACACGTGACGATAATAGATTCTTATCGAGAGGAAGAAGAGCGGAGGAGAGTAGATAATACCAATAATGCGAACGACCAAGCAGCGCGTTAAAATAATGTCTTTTATATCGGCCTATTTATTATTTATCGTAGACGTGGATTGATTCTTTTTTTCTTTCGTTTTAAATTAAATTTAACGATTTTCGCTCGGATCTTCAATCTTTGGGGCAAACGTCGAAAATTGTTTAGAAAGATTTTTCAAACTTTTAATTATTTTATTTTTTGTTTACATTTTTATCGTCGCTTCTGTGGGAGGATTGGATTGGCGAGAACTCGAGAAAATTTGTTTATCGTAAATAAATAGTATTGGAAAGAAAAAGAAAAAAAAATAATAGGCGGGCGAACGAACGACGAGAGAGTTCGGAGCGTAACCTTCCAGGGCGGTGGGCTCAGCGCGCCGGCAGAACCGGGATGGTGGTGTGCGGGTCGATAGATGCCGACGAGCGCCTCGCCTCCCCAGCCATAGCAGCACCGCCGCCCCGATACTCCTGCTCCACTCTATTTCTCTCTACATAGATATATGTATACTCATATATATATATATATATATATATATATATATATATATATATATATATGTGGCACTTTGGACCCCCGAGAACACCCCTTGCCCGCGCCCGTACGAACACCATCGCCGGCAAACTCTCCCCGCATCGCTTCTCCAGCACCGCCACAGCACCACTGGCGATGCTCCACTCTGTCCGATGCTCGTATCATCCTATACAATCCCGCCCGAAGGCACGATCCACGCGAAACCAGCACCCCATGAGTCTAAAGAATATATAAATACTTGGAGTCCATTATTTTATTTTCTTTCAGTAGGACATGAGAGACATGTTCCGAAAGTTTCGGGCAATGCAAAGAGAGAGAGGCTGCGAAAGAAATAATTTGGATGCTTCCGGTCCGGGAAAAGCGAAATGTTTGTTTCTTTACTCGAATGTGAAATTTTTCAATGTTTCTATTTGTCTGTGAGGGACGGATGAAGACGATAATTTGCGTTCGCTCCAAAATGGTCGACGAATTTGGGAGAAAAATTTATTACCGTTTTCTTTACCGACCGAGATATCGAGTTTTTTTTTAACTTGCCCGATCGAGGTGTAAAAGGTAGGCTCGATTTGTAGCTTCGTTGGCGGATCTGTGTATTCGAAATATTAAAGAATTATACAATAATATATATGTTGTGGTCGGATTTTTAATATAATATTTCTATATGAAGAACTCCACGGGTTTCCCGGTAAAGTGAAGGGACAAAAGGAGAACAGACACGTGCCGGGATGGATAATGCAAGACACGGGAACCGGTTGAAAGTTAAGCTGGTGAACTCGCGGCGATGTGATGCCAATGAACCTCGAGAGAAATGGCGAGAGAGAGAGAGAGAGAGTGTGTGTGTGTGTGTGTGCGTGAGAGGGAGAGAGGGGGGGGGGGGAGAGGGAGAGAGAATCGAGGCAAATCCTCGTGGAAAGGTATATGAAAGTTCTAAAATTTTGTTCGCTACTTTCTTTAATATATGGAAAGTATATTCCACGTGTTCCTGTAACATGCATTCGTTATATACAGTTACGCAGTTACATACAAATGAACATTTTATGAATTTTCTAAGCTTTTAAAGTTAAAAAAAAAAGTTTCGTCTCTCCAGGAAACTCTGGAAAACTGGTCGGCGTAAATGTGAAAATACGAGAGTTTCGAGAATTTGAGAGTTAACGAAGCGTCTAAGGATAGGAAATATTTAGGCAAAACGAAAATGTGAGAAAAAATGTTCAATTCTTTGAAACGTTTTTGCCAGAAAAAAGAGAGATGTAAACTTTTCGAAGAAAAGTTTTGGAAAAGACACAAAAAAAAGATGGACTAGAAGGAAGTTGGTGCTGTACGAAATTTGTGTAAAATTGTTTAATCTCGAAACGGGATGAGATTCAGTGCGAAATTGGAGAGAAGCGAGGGAGACAGGGAATCGAGTGCAGGGCAAGGACGAGGACGCCGGCCGCGAGCCAGTTCACCCTCCTTTCGCTGACCTGCCGATGCACGTGTCTCCTTGCCATTCGTACAGTGCCAATGAACTCTGAGCTCTTCGGCGACTACAGAGTTTCAAGTATTCGAAATTATAAAAATGCAAAAAAAAATTCAAAATAAAGAACGCGAAGCACCGATGGACCTCAATCTCGGTTGATCGATGATCATTACAGTCTGGATGAGAGATCGCAGTTCTGACGATGACATGCAATCTTCAGTATTTCATTATTTTCGTATAAGCCAAGTGAGGTAATCTTCGAGATATTGTTTTGCATAACTGATCGCCGAGAATTCGTCAATGCCATACATACATTTTTGTAACATAGTTTTTTTTCCTCAATTCGATTATTTTATATCAATAGCGTGTATAAAATTTAACGCGACGTTATAGTGGGTGTATAAGCATAATTTATATGCTTCATTATTTATTATTATTATTATTATTATTATTATTATTATTATTATTATTATTATTATTATTATTATTAAAAGAAAATTATTGTTATTACAATTTCTTTTTTAGTTTTCAATTAATGAAAAATTTAAATTTCATAACCATTTTTACAGATCATTGGCCTTGAGGTGAACAACTTGCCAGATATGAGATTACTAGGTATTAGATTTCCAATATTTCAAAGAGAGCATTTCTCTAATCTGCAAAGATTTTGAGATCGAGCGACGGGAGCGTAAAGGAGTTTGCGCTCTTTGCACGTGCCGTTCGTCACTCTCGTCGTACACACAACCCAGGGAGTGTACGAGCAAGAGAAAAAGAGAAAGAGGCAGAGAGAGTGCGAGAGAGCAGCGCGGCAGGTTTTCATTAATTATGTCGGGCGGAAGTCGGCTAATGTGGCAATTTGGGATCGTCATGCCGTCGCCGCCTGTACTCGCTGTCTATATGTATCTCGCTCTTTCGAAGAAGCGGCTAGACGCGAGAGGTCAGTGAGGGATTGATCCCGAGAGCTCGCCACGAGCGCTGGACGAACGAGTCGTGGTGTCCAGCTACGCTGGAACTCGTTCGAACTTTAATTTTCGCCGAAATTTGGGCATACACTGAGAGAAGGATATAGTAAAAAGTACCGGCCATCTAAGAAAAATTACCATTGCTAATGATCGTACGCAACTAGGGCGCCACCTATGGTAAAACGTCCCAGATTTTCCAAGAATTTTTACCATAATATCTACGAAATATTGTTATAAATCCGGCACTTACTGTCATAGGTAGCGCCCCAGTTCCTTACTGCTATGGGCACGGTAACATCTCTCGAGCGATATAGTCATATTTACTAGATCCTTCTCTGAGTGTAGTCGGGAAAAAGGCAAGCTATATATTATATATAAAAAATACTCGTTTTCAAGCCTTTCGTCAGAATTGCATTTTTTAAATACGGTCGCACAGGATGGGATCGATTTTTTAAGATAGTTCTTAAATTATTTTCAGACTGCCTTAAGGTAGCCCGTGCGAATTAGATTTTTAAATACACTTTGAACTGTGAGACTTTCTACACATTTTTCCCATAAAAAAAAAAATCAAAGTGAATTTAAACATTTGAAAAAATTCATACGTATTCGTTGAAGTGAACGAATCATTTTCATGAAAACCAATTAGATTTCCGGGAGATTTGTTGAACAATTTTTTTTTTCATTATTTTCATCAGTTAATAACATTTTGGAATTTTTATTATGCAAAATTAATCGTTTCAGCACTTTTAATATGCTTGATTTTTTCGGATTTTTGTACCATCCAGAAGTGTTTGCAATTCCTTCTCATTTCTGTGAATCTTATGCGAAGTGAACACCATTCGCAAGGGCTACCTTGAGGGAAGGACACGGTGTTGAGAGCATTATTGTATCTCGATGTAATATGCACAGGAATGAGATTAAAAACGAGTTCGATGAACATTGAACGATTACGCCACAAAAATTACCAGCTGAATCAATAAATAAAAAATATCCGACGATCGGCCTTCAGATAGTGAAATAAAAATGTTCGAGAGCCCGAAATTGATAGATCGTTTGTTTTTAATGCCATAGTCATCTCTTATCTACATGCCAGGTGATAAAAATCCATCTAGATAAATAAAGTGTTAAAAAGGAAGAGCACAAAAACAAAATGGTACCTCGAACATAACAAGCGACAAATTAGTCGGCACTCCCGTACACACATTTACGTCCAATCACGTCCAATTACACAATCCGACGGGACTTAAACACCCCAGGACGAGATTCGTAACATAAAATTAACAATGCTAATTATAATTCATAATATCGGTCGATCAATATATGCTGAAGCTGTGTCAATGCAATGATCATAACGGAGCCAATTAATTTTATTCCGTTTTCCAGATGATGTTACCGATTTATGAGATCGATGAGTTGCGACAGTCTACCAAGGATGGAGCGCAATGGAAACGATAGAATAATTTTCACGATTCACATACATGTCTATATATCGAAAAAAATTAGCTTTTTAAATTGTTTTATTTAAGCGATTATCGCAGTGGCTCATAATTTCCAGATGATTATAGTCAATCCTGAGATCAATGAGTTGCGACAGTCTATGAAGGATGGAACAAAATGAAAACGATAGAATAATTGTCATGATACATATACATGTACACATATCGAAAAAAAATTGACTTTAAGTTTTTTTGTTATTGTTTTTTTTTTAGCGTTTATCGCAATGGGTTATAAAGTTCCGTCGATCGGAACGTTTCGCAGGCCAACTTCCGGCGTCGCACGTGCGGTTAGCCACGTTCGAAATATCCAATCGACTAGAGTACCCGTGCGCGCGCGGGGCGGCGGCGTTAAGCCAACGGGGAAACTGGGCTCGCACAACTCCGGAGCTTTCGCTCCCCGCCGAAAAGCCACGTATGAGGAGAGAGAGAGAAAGAGAGAGAGCCCCGATGTGCGATCGGCAAAAATCGCCCTCTCGCCACAACGAAAATAACCTCCAACGAGCCGTGGAGTTTTATCTCGGGCGCGTTGATGGCTCCCTCTCCCTCCCGCACTCGCCCTACTCTTATCCTTCTTTCTCTCGTCTGCTTTCGCTCTATTCAACACTCCTTCCCCCTCCAAACCCCTCCCTCCAGCACGTCGAGCCAAGTTCACGCGTTCGTTTGTTTCGCCGTGGCTTCCGTACGTTACGTAACATTACAGGCGTCTGCTTACGGAAAGAAAAAGGAAAAAAGAACTAACGCTGCAAAGATAACAAGGCGGAAGCACCGTTCGGGAACCCGAGAACGCATAATTTACGGAATTAATTAGCTCCGCCGTGTGTAATCCGGGCGGCAAAGTTTGTGACAGTACTTACATAACGAGACAGTGTTTTTTTTTACCCTCATGATTATTAAACTTTATTCGTTTAATGATTAAATCAGGAAAAAGCGCAATCGAGTTTGGGGTTGTTGAAGCCGTTTTTTTTACACTCTATTTTTTTTTTCTTCTTTCTATGATTGTACGACGAATCATGGCGTTCATATCTGTTTGTTAAACGTAATAATAAAAAAAAATTCGTTAGCACGGTTTTACCGGGGCGCGCAGAGTGCAATAGAGTAGCGACATCCGCAGTCGGTATCCAAATGGAAAATACCGCATGAAAAACAACATCGTTATAAATTCGTCATTTTTTTTTCTTCTTCTTTCCAAGAATTTTAATCGCTCTCGCGGTAAACAAAAAAACGAAGAAAGAAAAAAGTGCGTCCGTCGAGACGACGAATGGGCCGTTTATAGCGACACAAATGAGAGCGCTCGACTTAGCGGGTCGCATAGATGTCGAGGCGGAAGGAGAGCGAACGCGAGTGCGGGGCAAAAAAAAAAGAAAATAATCACGAGCATTGTTCCGGGCGTGGTGTGCACGTGTATTGCGACCGGAGGAACAAAGTCCGGCCCGTCAATGTTCGAATCTCTCCGAGTCTGCCTCGTCGCCGCTCGCTGCCTTGCACTTCCGAACCGACGACGCCAGCCGGCGTTTCAATAATAAAATTCATTATGAAACGATAGAGCTGCGATTTATGCGCACATCGTGACTGCATCGAGTCTTCGCGAAATATATCTTTCGAAATCTATATATATATATATATACATATATATATATATATATGTATTTTTTATATAGTATATATACAAAAATAAATAATATCTTTTGAATTGTATATCCATATATCTGGTTCTTATCTCGACGATCCTCTGATAGATTTATTGTTTCTGTTTTCTTTTTTCAATTCCTCTCGAAGGTCGTGTTCGCCAGTAAAATATGGCTGCGATTCTATTTTTTTTTAAATCTAATTATTCATCCGAATAAAAGATGTTTTTTTTTCACGAGTATTTTAATTCACAAAATGAGCAGCCTTTTGGTCGTCGTTTGTTCGCTCCGGTGGAATTGAAATTTTGTCTCTTTCTTTAATTGTTTGTCATTAATAACGTGCGCGACGTTGAATTCAGCCGGATATATCGTTGGCACGACCATCGGGCGTTAATTGTTCGAATGAGTAAACTTGGGGTATCGCAAACAGCCGCGCGGGTGTTGGTTTACGTGGAGAATCGCGTATACAGGCCCCCGTGAATTCCTCCCCAATACGGGGTGATGAACAGCCTGTTTCGCGTGTATCGTGTAGCTTGGAAACAGGACAAAACACGGTAGATATGAAAGCGGGTGGCGCGACTCCACCGCAGCAAGCAGTCCGGGCACGATGCTCCTGCTCAAAGTGCCCTTTCCTCTCGTTTGTTTGGACTGCATCGAGAGTATACGCGATCCCCCGCAATCATTGAAACTCAATCGAAATTCGCTTCCACGTTATTTCACTCACGATTCGCCCTCCCTCTCCCACACGGCTCTATCAATGCAATATAACCCTGTCGGATGATGCGAAATAAAAGCGTTTCTTTTAAGTACGCCACGTTTGCACGTTTATACCTATAATAAAAAGACTTTTGCCTAACGCATGCACGTAAAATCCCGCTTTCGATTCCTGTGAAGTGTGCGCAGAAAGGCACTTCGTCGCATCGCGTGCGAGATAAATACTGCGCATGCGTACAAACGCAATATTGTCTTTTTCTCGCACTAGTGCGAAAAAGTGCCTTTCTGCGCACACTTCCCGCAAAATGAAAGGCGTGTTGTTCGTGAATTTGTTAGGCATAATTATGCGAATAGCAGGGGCGTAAAAAGGGGAGTCCTGACTCATGCGAACGCCGCACACGTCGAGACGTCTCTTTCCACGCCCTTGCCGTATGAGTAACTATCAACTAGCATAAAGCCATAATTCCGGTTATTTTACACGCTTTGTAAAATAAAAAAAGCTTCGTACCTTCGTACGCTTTGTGAGAAATAAATTCGTTTCATACTTCGATATCTCCGTTTGACATTGTGTTAAATGGAATGATAAAAAAAGATTTTCAGAAAACATTGGGTAATGCTAGGTTCGTCTAAGAATAAAATAAAATTACATTATATTTTTACGGGAAAACATGTATTTATGAAATTATATATGGATCGACTTAAGGGTCATCATTCTGAAGAAAAAAAAGTCAATGATAATAGATTTATAAAAATTTTCTCTTGTATTGGGCGAAAAATATGAATTCCCCACAGTTTCATACTTGAACCCTTTGCGTCACGGCAAACAGGACATAGGGTGTTCCACCTTCTTTCGCTCAGCTTACAATTTCTTAAACTAATATCTCGACATGAAATACCAAAGGTTTATTTTTGTAGTGTCAAAACGTATGGCTCAAAGAGTTAAACCGCGAAGATTTTCTAGTTTTTTCATAAACTACTTTTCTTTGCGTTTAAACAATATACCGAACGCCTCAATAGGATGATTTTTTTTTCTTCTATAAACACGAATCCAATATCGGTTCAGTTTGAACATCGGTAATTAACGAAAAAATAAAATAAAAACAAACAAAACGAAAAAAAGAACGCGCTGCTCGCATAAAAATCACCGAGACGAATGTTATTGTGTTGACAATTGTTATCGCAACGATGAGACGCCTAGCGACGGACGATGAGTAATAGCATCCTCCTCGTCGTACAAAACCGCTATGTCGTAGCATTAGATCGCGCTTCGATAATCACGTGGCCCTCGAGCGAATGACTAATAGAGAGAGCCATCGAGGAGGGACTTTGCCGCGAAAGTGGAATTGTTTTCCTCGCGCATGAATTCTAACGACGACGCTTCGTACATACACGTGTCCATCTCAGTGCCGATGTAACCACCGATCTTCCGTAAAATTCTCCCCACCGCTCGGTAGATCGTCTTCGTTTCTTGTTTTATTTTCGTACACGAATCGGCATTGTTTTCGACACTGTCTGTCCTCGATGCAAAAATTGAAAAAAAAAACCCATACGTCCGGGCATGTTTATCTATAACAGTGCGAAACCCATCGGAGATATGTTACGTGTGGTCATTTGAAAAACATTGAATAACCGCATCGTCGAGTTTACCGCAACATGGATCACGAGACTGTCGTGCGTATGTGTGAGCTATGCGTACACATAAAAAAACGCGCCGACATTACTTTCGACCCTAAAATATAAAAAAAAAAAAAAAATTCCATCATTTTTAGGCGTGACATTGCGAAAACGATGACCTCGACACTGCTGCTGCAACATGGATCAGGAGCGCATCAACAAATTGAAAAATGAGCGTTCACGCTCTTTTTTGCCGATGCAAAAATTTTAAAAACATATATTTGCGAGTATGTTTGGCTGCGACTGTGCGAAAACCATTACTCATATCAGGAATACGTTATGTGCAGTCAGTAGAAAAACATTGAATAGCCGGATCTCGAGTTACTGCAACGTGCGCACACATAAAAAAAAGTGTCAACATTGCTTTCGACCGTAATAGAAAAAAGGGCGATCCTGTTTAGGCGTGACATTGAGAAAACGATGACCTCACATCGAAGATACGTTATGTGCGGTCAATGGAAAAACATTGAACAGCCGGATCGTCGAGTTACTGCTGCTGCAACGTGGATCACGGGCGCATCAAATACATATTTGAAAAAATAGCGTCGACAACACTTTCGACGCTATTTCTTCTTGATGCAAGGATTTTATAAAAATATGCAACATGGATCACGAGACTTTCGTGCTTATGTGTGCGTGCGCGCATACAAAAAAAAAAAAAAAAAAAAGCGTCGACATTAATTTCGACGCAAAAATAAAAAATATATGTTCGAGCATGTTTAGCCATGACAGTGCGAAAACCATGACTCACATCACTGATACGTTATGTGTGATCAATGGAAAAACATTCAATAACCGGATCGTTGATTTACTGCTACTGCAACGTGGATCACGAGACTTTCCTGCTTATGTGTGCCTGCGCGCATAAAAATAAAAAATAACAGAAAATAGCGTCGACAGTAGTTTCGACGCAAAAATAAAAAAGAAAAATATGTTCGAGCATGTTTAGCCATGACAGTGCGAAAACCATGACTCACATCGGAGATACGTTATGTGCGGTCAATGGAAAAAACAACGGACAGCCGGATCGTCGAGTTACTGCTGTTGCAACGTTGATCACGAGACTTTCGTGCGTATGTGTACGCGCGCATGTGTGCGTGTGCGCGCGCGACGTTGACGGTTACCCCCGATGTTTCAGGCGAAAAAGAGTACATACAGAAAGAGAATATAAAGCGTCGGTTCGAGAGGCGAGAGGGGCAAGGGGAGGAGGGGGGGGGGGGGCTGGAAGGTTTATCGACCTGGCGAAGCGGTCGGTGCAATTGCCTGCTTACAAAACGTAGACGAAGCTACAATGTGGTCGCAGCTCGAAAGTCACGCGATTTCGTCTAGTAATGGTCCTTCGGGTTTCGACGTGACCCGCCCTTCGCTCGTGTTCGCTCGTTGCGATCGATCAACACGCGCACGCCACGCTCTCTCCGCCGTTAAGTTCAACGGTTTTCGACACGGCTAGCAGCTAGACAGAGTTTACAGGGATTATATATCAGTGGATTAATGAAAGATTTTTTTATATGACTGATCGATAGGGTATCGACCACAAAATCCGCCGATCGGAAAGAACCTTTAGTGGATTTGTGAAGTCGAATAAAACCGGAAGTTATTTAGTTTTACCCGAGGAAATAAATAATCAAATTCAGTGTAATCCATATTACTAATTAGTGGTCAAGGAAAAGGTGCGTCAAAATTAAAGTGGACAACAACATTATCATGAAAAACAGATCCATACGATTTTTTTTTCTGACCAAACCTGGAGAGCTCGGCTCGAGAATCCCAGTTTAGGAGTCTCGTCGCGCAGGGATGCAGGGTCTATCCTTAATGTAGATAAAAATAACGAAACAAACAAATTGCAGAACCAAAAAAGAAATTGGTAGTCGCGACATGCTAATTTTTACTCTTTCGTGCCCGAAGATAATTAAGTTCATGGCTAGTTTTTGTAATCACAAAAATATAATTTCCAGAGTTACAATTGCCAACAAAATTTCTCTCCAAAGATTTAGCTATTGTCAATTATTTTCAATGCGGTCACTTAGATGCACGTAGCTTTCTGCCCCGCAAAAATGATTGAAACTTTTATTTATTATTTATTATTTTATTTATTTGTATAGTATACGTTAGTATTACATGAATATTTATAATTACCGAGAAGTCTACAGTGTGTAGCGTGCCATACAAAACGTAACAAAAATGTACCAATAAAGTCCTGTAAACAGCGGACAAAAACAGAGTGACGAATTTGTCGTGAAAATGTAATTGTCTCGACGCATCTGCACACAGAGCGGATGTGAGCGGTGAGAGTGAGGAATGAAGTGACTAATCTTAAATACTGTCAAAGGGGGGCAGGTAGGGGGGGGGGGCTGTCGCCGCCGCCGGGGAAACTGGATAATGCAGAGATTCGTTGTGCGCTTTAATTGGTGTACCTATGTGATTCAGGTCACCCTCTTCGTCCCGTCCACGCCTCATTTGACGGTGGCTCGCACAATGGTACTTACAAGCCCCGCAACGACTCCTCGACTCTTGTAGCGTACTGCAGCGAACTGCGAGCGGCCAAGCGGCGCGAACGTCAACGCCGTAAAATCGGTTTTGCAAACCGAACCCCGACATTCTCCGAACCGCGTGCTCTCTTTAATCGCGTTTTACCGCATTGTCTCTCGTAACTCAGATTGCACAAAGTGATACGACAAAAAATATATATACGTATTACAATATGTTATGCTGATTGCGCAAGGATAAATGTAAACAAGGATAGACATTACGAAACGAGGTGCACGACCCGCAGCGGTATTCCGTTCGGTATGCCGCTTTTTAATCGGATAAGAGAGATCGGTCTGTTTTTGTGCATATTTAATTTCATGTTACTACTGTACATGCTGATTTAAGTCATTCAGTCATAAGGGACTTTTCTTTACAGAGTGAACAAATAATATATGAAATAAATATGTTTGGACAAAATATCGTTGAAACTTATTTTTACTGCACTAAGAGAAGGATCTAGTAAATATGACTATATCGCTTGAGAGATACTAGCACATTGTAGAAGCGAACCAGGACGCCACCTTTGGTAGGGAGTACCAGATTTATAAGAATTTTTCGTAGATATTATGGTAAAAATTCTTGGAAAATCTGAGACTTTCCGCCATAGGTGGCGTCCTAGTGCCCTACTACAATGTGTTATGCAATTTTTCTTAGATGATCGGTAGTTCTTAGTAGATCTCTTTCGCAGCGTGTATCCTGTTTTGTACGTGTTGTTTCGATATTTGAAATGAAAATTTAATTGTTCCTAATAAAAATTTAAAAAAATTTCCTCGGTTCAATATTGTCTAACGTGTGAGGATATTTTTCTTTCTTTTTTGCTAATAGTAATAATGTTCGTTAGTCCGTAAATACCGTAATAGATCGGATTTTATGCAATTATTTTCTAAGATAAACATAGTGTCCAGTAAAAAGTCGGTACGAAATTTAAGGACATCCATCCAAGGACAATTTCTAGGACATTTCCAGGTTGTGTTGAGACATTTATAAAAAACATGAAAATACGCATATCGCGCGCGACGTACGAAATAACATTTAGTTCGATAATCGCTGTCGTTTACGTTGTAATGCGTTCAGAAACGAAAACCACTCACTATGCGCGAATGTCAGCGAAACTGAGATACACATTTTTTTCGGATTGTCACTGAACACACACACTAAAAAAAATCAAAGGGTCCCCGGCGGGACCTCCCACAGGGGCCACTTGATTACGAATATGACATTCATTTTGGTCCAAACCCAATATTTTAGATTTTAATCCCAAAAATGCGATTTTTCCTTCATAAAATCGAGACTTTCAACGGCTTGTACTTTAGGCCCAAAAAGGCCAGCGGATTCGTATCCAGCGGGAAAAAATACATCGAAATAAGTGCCAGTTCGTTTTTAAAAAAGGACAAAAATATTTACTAAACTAAATATACATGTTGAAACAAACTCAAATTTTCGGAGAAATAAAAAATGCAAGGACATAAGGTGAAATTCGAGGACATTCCAGGACTTTTTCAAGGTCAGGCAAAATTCGAGGACAATTCCAGAACTCCAAGGACTTCAAGGACCGCTGGACACGATGATAAAGCGTTTGATATTTTATCGAGTGACGGTACAAGAACATCGAAACGATGCAGCGAATATTGGACGGCAATTCGTTTTGAATTTGTGTTCTCCGACAATTTATACCGCCCGCTTTATCGGATGAGATATATCTATCTGTTTTGGTGCATATTGAATTTAATTTCACTACTGCATACGCTGACGTAACTCATTCACTGATAATGCACTTTTTTACAGAGTAAACAAATATTTTTGGTCAAAATATGCTCGACGTTTATTATTTTTACTATAGCACCCTTTTACCCGTATCGTTTTAAAATTTGAAATGAAAATATAATAGTTCCAAATAAATGAGTTGTAAAATTTCCTTGATTCAATTTGTCTAACATGAGACGACTTTTAATAATTGACTTTTAATCGCTAGTATGAAATACCATAATGGATCCGATTTTATGAAATGATTTTCTTCGATAAAGGGTTTGAATATTTTATCGATTGAGGGAACACGAGAATAGTGACGATGCAGCGAATATCGAACGACAATTCGTTTCGAAATTATGTTCTCCGACAATTTACATGCCGGTGAAACGACAATCATTCGAGGGATGTAAGCGCCGGAGTGAATGGAGACATTCGATACAAACCCCATGCGGTCGACTAAATGAATCCATTATATATCCTGCAGGCGAGACGCTACACTTGGGAGACCCGGAAATTTGACCGATTGTATTGTATAACAATTAACCTCGGGACTGCTATGCTTCGGTCTATTCGAGCATGTCACGTGTTGAATATTCTCTGTGATACACTTTGAATACGATAAAGGAATAATAATAAACAACTTCGACCACTATATAAGTTAATATACGATGTTACGAAATTTTCCAACTGCGATTTCCCATATCAGTAAGCAATATAATATTTTCAATAAACTACGATTATCTTTCGGAGATATAATTATTAGTTTTACCGAATATCTGTGCAGAAATACGAGCAATCAAACGAACTGTACCAGAGATTTAAAAAAAAAATCCCTTTAAATATTTTCCACGTGATGCGAACTGCACTCCCGCGACAAGTCACGAGAGCTCGGTATTCAATTGGATAATTGTCCGGTGCAACAATCTCGCCCACCTCCTCCCACTACCCACGTTACCGTCCCTCTCTCAACGTGTCTCTCAGCGTGATAAAAAAAAAATAAAAAAGAAAACCCAACAGTAAACAAAGTAATTCCATCTCCCCAATAACTCTCGCCTGTTATTAAAAATGCCATCGGATTTTTTTTCCGATAAAAACATCCACTGTTTTTCGTCCGATAAAAACATCCACGGTTTTTCATCCGATAAAAACATCCATTTTTTTTTCATCCGGTAAAAGTATCAATTGCTTCCTCATAGAGGAAGCTTTCTTTTTTTCAATTGATAAAACCATGATTTTTTTTAATCCGATAAAAACATAATTTTTTTTGTTTTGTTTTTATCACCCCATAAATAATTCCCCCTTGAGTAAAATCCCCGATCATCGAAGTGTATTTACGAAGCGGGTAGAGCGCGCGCAGCGAATCACGCCTAGACCGGCTCTCAGCGACGCGAGCATTAGCAGAAAAGCATGTACGGTCTTCAGCGAAGACGACTAGCGGCCCCCACTCCGGGCGGAAGCCGGTCGAGGGGGACAGAGAGAGAGAGAAAGGGAGAGGGAGAGAGAGAAAGAGAGAGTGAGAGAGGGAGGTAGCAAAATTGTCGAATGGTCAATCGGTCGGTTGGGCGCGAGCGAGTGAGCGAACGTCGAGCTGTCAAGTGCAAGCCGGTTTTAAGCCGGCACTAACGCGCAACACGGATCCGTACACTGTATATATATCTATATATATAGGTTTCGCTATGTGTATCTTTCTCGTTACCGAGGAATCGAACGCTCCGTCTTGTTCTCACGTGCCCGGCCTCGTGTACTTCGTACTAGTGTATACGCATGGAACGTTTGTGTTTGCACGGGGAATATATCATAGCGAAATATATAGTCCAGAGTGGCAGAGTAGCGGAGACCTCTCGTTGACCGGGACAAACCGCGAGTACTCACTCGGTAGACGCATGAATGAACGAACAAACGAATAGAATCGGCCAATAGAGAGAACACGGAGCTGCCACGGGGCCGGCAACGAACGAGCGAGACGAATCGCGCCGAACTGTTTGACTGGCGATGACAACGCTGAAACGCAATAAACACGTCCGAAATTAAGGTTCTCATTCCCCCCCGCCGAGAGTTCGCGAGGCTGGATAAAAGCTTTTCGTGTATTTCGAATGATAGTCGACGAGAGATAACACAGAAATTTTAGGCTAAGAATTTATCGGTACGCGAAGTAGCTTAAAAAAATGTCGAACGGAACGAAGAGACACGAAAAATATTGAGTGGAAAGAAGTGGGAGATTTTTTTTTTTCGTTAACATGATAAAGGTAACGAAAGAGTGAGACTGATCGAGGCGAACTGACTGAATGGACGATGACAACGCTGAAACGCAATAAATACGTTCCTAAATTAAGGCTCTCCTTTTTTTCACCGATCGGGCCTTCGTGAGTCTGGGTAGAATATTTTGAGTAATATTCGACGGGAGATTTTAAGAATTTAGCGATACGCGAAGCAATTTCGAAAAATGTCGAATCGAACATACAGACGAAAACAAAATTGAGTGAAAATAATTGGTCGATTTTTTTTTCTTCTTTAAAACGATAAAGGTAACTAAAATGAAAATAGTTTGGTGTAAAAGCGTAACTTCAAACGTTGCAGTAGCTAAAAAAAAATGCAAATCTCCTAAATCGCGTCCTACAAAATTAAATCTTCCGGGAAGCGTGTCTGCTCCAGATACGTAAATACTTTGTGTACTACATGTCTGCCGCAGCACTATAACGATGGTAAAGTTTAAGCTTCGAACTTTACGCACGATAAATATTTCTCTAATTTTTTTTCAAGTTATTTTTACGCCGCCAAATGAAAACTTCGTACTGACTCTCTTGTCAATAAGTTTTTATCTTTTTCCTAACGCGTTTGTACACAACGTAACCGGCCTTTTCCCAGCGTTAAGTAATCTCGACGATAGTCCGAGCGTTAATCACCAGCATTGCCTCGAAGCGAGGCCTCGGCGGTTTTCTCAAGCTCCTCTTAATTGTACATTATAATCGTAACCACAAAGGAACGATTAAAAGGCAAAAAAAAAATTAATTACTATCTTCCTGTTTCGTATTTTTTCCGAGTAGGTCGGCCAATCCAATATTTAAGGTACTCTCAAGTTATGTCGCAAAACTTACACCGAAATACGTGATCGCCAAACTTTATCACAGATAATTTTTTTTTTTATTACGATTTTCCTTTTCTTTTTCTTCTCCTATAATCCAACTGGCATTGCCCTCAAAATGTGTCACAGTTACTTACCCAAAAGTAGTAGTTTGAGTTCCCGTCTGGCATCTCGTTTGTCCCTTCGCAGTTGCCGCTCGATCTCCTGGTTAATACGCTTCTGTTCCTTGGCCTCTTCCGACAGGCAGCACGCCATGATTCAGGGCAGGATCCTCGGCGGGGAGGAGAGGGGAAAGAGAGGGAGAGCGCGAGTTAGCGGTGCGGAGAGTGCCTGCTGCCCGAGCGCTGCTTACTGCAGGCAGGCGGCGGCTGCTCTGCTACTCCGCTCGGCTCGTTTCCCCCGATATTATCTTGCCACGGTGACGGTACTTCGTCGCCGTCTCGTAGCCTTTTAAACAAAACAAAAAAAAACACACCACCTCGTTCGGATCCCGAAAAATATTTCCCTCCTTCGCCACGGCACGCACACCACACTAACAAAAAAAATCACTGTACACCACTGTTCTTCTTCTTCTTCTTTTTCTTCTTCTCCCCCTTCTTCGTCTCCGCCTTATTCTACCGCCTCTCGATGCTATACTTCCTACAGATTTCACGACAATTACAACGAGCCTAATCCCTCCCCCGCACCTCTCTCTCTCTCACACTTTCACAGTTTTCAAGTGAATTATCTATTGCCTCTCTCGTCTCTGTTCATTCGATTTTTTTTCTCTTCACTTATTTTCCTATTATTATCGGGCGAGTATCTCGCGTCTGCCACGACACGAGGGCACACGTCGTCGTCCTCGTCGTCGTCGTCGTTGGCGTCGTCGTCGTCGTCGTTGTCGTTCAACGAAGGCACACTACACGCGGTACGAGAGCAGGCAGCAGTAGCAGCGGCTGCGGCTGCGGCGGCACTCCTGACAGGGCTCGACGCCAGCGACACATCAACCCAGCGCTCTCGCTCGCTCGCTCGCTCCTCTTTTTTTTTTGTCCTCTTTCTTCCTCCACGCACGATTCAATCTCCTCCGTGTGTGCGGCTCGCCAGTCCTCGGACAACGAGGGAAACACGACTGGTCGCGTTATCACACCGTATGAGAAATTTAAAAAAAAATCTCAAAGGAAACACTAAGATCGATGTTTTTTTTTCTTGGTTTATATATGTTTATTTATTTATTTTATTCTTTTGTTCTACTTTGTCGAAAGAGAATACTGTACGGACGGACACAGGACACACCGAGGTAGAGGCAGCGGTGTCGACAACGTCTACCAGCGACGTCGCTATTATCCTCCGTCGACGTGCACGGGTGGCGACGCTACGTTATACGCACCCACACGCACCGTTCTCTTTTATATATCTCAACGCTGCGGTGTCTCCGATCTCTTTCACAATATTTCACAGCTTGTTCTTCTTCTTCTTCCTCCTCCTCTGACTCCTGTATTCTCACCTCTTCCTTCTTCTCGCGCATCCACTTTTCGACAGTGGAAAAAAAAGTCACACGCACTCACACCGACTCACACGGCACACGCACGAGGGTGGAGAGTCAGTCACGCGCGCGCGTATTTTAACAGCGCGCTGCTCGCCTTTCCGCTGTGTGCAGTTCGGACTCGAGAGTCGAGTACTCCTAGAATTACCTTTTTTTCTCTTTTCCCCCCGGGCCGTCGTATTTCGTAAGTTTGATCTTCGACCGAGCCGCTTTTTATTCCTCGACGAGGGGCACGGCCGCACGGATTTTTTTTTATTTTATTTTTCCTCTCGTCTCGACACGTCGTTTTCACCGCGACACTTTTTCACAATTATTCCGTGCGCTGCCTTGCTGGTTTTATCGCACTTCGGTTCGTCGTTTCTTTTGCCGTATTTTTTTTTTTGGTTGTATTTAATGTTTTTTTATTACTCGCCGCGGCTGGCGATCCTCGAGGGACACAGACTTTTTGGGCTAAAACGTAGGCGGCGCAGGGAGCGACGCGTCCAATTCGTGGTTCAACGAGAACTCCGGCGAACCCGACCACCCGGTGGTCCCTGGGTCCCTCACCCTCGCGTGTACTACTCTCTTCACTCGGTAAGCTCGGCTCCGCGCCTCGTTCACTCGGCCCCCGGCACGGTTGGGTGTGGTAACCCACCGCGCGCTCTCCGCTCGTTCACTTCGCGCTCTCTCGCTCTCTTTCTCTCTCTCTCTCTCTTACACACACATATACAGAGACACACACGCGCGCGCGCGCGCACCCACACACCCGCTCGGTCACTCCTATCTCAATTCTATGTCGTTTCTACAGACGCTCGACACTTATTACTTCTCGCTGCGTTTTTTTTTATATTAATTTCCTCTCACGTATTCCACTGTGGCCAGTTTCGCGTCAAGTCCTACCTATCTTTTTCGTTTCTTTTTTTTCTACGTTTCACGTTCTTACGTCCCAACAGTGCGTGTGGGTGTGTGTTTGTCGGAGGTAGAGACAGCGGCCGAACGAAACAGACCGGGTTCTACTTTTTCCTCTCCTCCGTTTATAATTCTTTAATTCTCCCCGGGCTTGTATCGTACGTTTGGTAAAAATGTTTGTTTCTTTTTCTTTTCTCTTTTTTTAAGAACGTCACAAGTTTTACGCGCGTAGTCGATGAGAGAAACGCGTACGGTTAGAGTACAGCGACGACTGGAGTATAATTCGCGTAACGGCACGAGAAGTACACCGCGGAGATCGTCTGCTGGGAACGAATTAAAAAAAAAAAGAACGAACGGGGATCTCCGACATCGACGAGTCTCACTCACTCACTCTCCGTGTCTCTCGTTACGTCCTTCTCTCTGTTTTTCTTCTTCTTCTTCTTCCTCCTTTTCCCTATATATCTCGCGCTCTTTCTCTTTCTGCCTGTCGGTCGCGGGTTTCACCCGGGGCGCCTCTCGCCACAGTAATCGCGTCGCGCCCGTACCTCGCGTCGGCTTTTTATCAACCCCGGTGTGCCCAACCGAATCCTGTTAGACAAACCAGATTGGCGAAGCCCCGACAGCGAGAGAGGTTCGCGCGGCGCGCACGTGTCCGCTAACGAGATTAAAATCGAGCAAGTAGCGGCCGCCACCCGCGTGGGGATGAGGCACGGAGAACGTAACGGCAAAATAAAGTCGGCTCGGTCGCCAGCTCTCACCACCAGCGGCGTTTCGGGGCTTTAGGTTACAAACTTCTCTTTACCCGAGCGATCTGTCGCTCTGCGAACGGTCCCGTGTGTACCACCGAGCGCGCGCTCTCTACCGTATTTCTCTTACTCGTTCCCTCCATCACCCCCCACCCCGCCGAACTCCCCGTTCAGTCGCCGTAGTACGTCGTTGTCGTCGCTTCGACGCTACCGGACGAGATATATATTTTGCTATAGTGCGCGCACTCTGTCTCTCTGCTTCTCTCCCGCTCGCCCCCTAAGGCAGAGCTTATTGTATCCTTGTCTAAAATTTTTCCCTCCCACCCTAGACTTTATACTTCGCTCTCTCGGCCCCTCGGCCGTTCCCGGCAAACTGCTCCCTCTATACGTATCTCTCTATCCTGACGACTCCTCTTCCTTTCCGCCTCGTCCAGGATTCTCCGTCCGTCTCACGACGCCAATCCGCTCGCGGCTACTGCCCGTTGCCCTGACGCGACCGACTCCCGGTCTTTTTTCCATCCATCGGTGACAAAACTTTATTTTTTATTTTTCCATCCCACGTTTGTTTGAAATAAATATAAGAAACTGATTGCCTTATCGCCGTGTTCTCTCGTTTCACGAGTAGGGATCGGTATTTCTATTTCTTTCGTTTCTTTCGATGCGTGATTTTTTTTGTTTTGTTTGTTTCTTTCCTTGACACTCGCGAGCGAATTGTTGTATGTGTGCCTATGATAGCCGCGCGGTTCTCCCGATTCAACCACGGTAACCGCCTATCGCAAGATGGCGTCCGTCGCTACTTGGCCTACGCCGGCTCCAACATCCCTCACCTCCCCTCTGCGCATCGACACCTTCGCGCAGGCACTCTCACTCTCCCCCACGCATCAAATCACGCGCACGCCACACACCGGCCTCTCACACGCGCTCGAGAGGACGGGAATCAAATTTTCCTTGTCCGTCGTACTCTCGTAACCATCAAAGAACTTCCCTCCGCAGCCCGATTCTCTTTCTCGTATTCGTTCGTCGTAAAGTTTCATGCAACATCTCCACACTGTACAGAAACTATACAGCGAAGCTTACGCGGCATTCTCATCGAGCCGCCGAGCGTCGGACGTAACAGCCAATCGGAACGGCTCTGTAAGCGCCGGCGAGAGAATTCCTGCTTTCTATTGGGTAGAATCCTCGACAACGGCAGACTCGACGAGATCAATGAGAATGCTCCATCGCCACTGGCTTGTCCAGAGAACCGTATAAATGCTGTAGGTTTCACGCCTTCGAGGTAAACACTCGCCAACGGTGCATCCCGTAATGACCTTTCCATTAAGAATAGGAATATGTATGACTGAATTTCAACGACCAGCCGGTCCGGGAAAAAAAACGGCTCGCTCGGGCCAAAAATGGTATTGTAATTTTTTTATCAAAGAATCAGGTTTCCCGCACGTTCGTCGCGAACGTGATTACCGAGGTGACCGCATGGCTAAACACAGAGCCCTTGGCATCGTTGGTATAAGAGGATCAGTATTTCGAACGATAGGGCTTCATCCTACGTTATTTCCAAGATATTCGTAGGCCTCGGCTTAGTTGACTTCTCGACGATCGTACCGGCCAAGGTCGTCGGATGGTGTTGTAAACATTAAAAAAAAGACTTCGTTCATTGCTTATCCACCCGATTCACCTTGCACTTCTGGCAAATTTCCGGGGATTGGTGGTTCTCCTTGCACGATAAGCGATCAGCAACTGCACACGTTGGTGTTGCGTTCGTTAGAAGATTGTGAGGCATGTATCGGTACTTAAAATCCTATTGGCGATGACAGATACGACCTCGCGACCAATTACGACGACATAGCTCTACCTGGTTCCTCCTGGCACAGATTTTCCCCTATTAGTCTAAACACACTGGCCGTTTCCTTGCCGTACTCCAAGTCGCTGTATACGTCGTACAACAGGCGAAAGCTCTGTCTTATAGCTACGAGCCTTCTGCAATTTTTATTCCAATTGTGTACGCACGAAATTTTTCGGAATACTCGACGATTTTCAATTACTCACGAATTACCCACGTTCTAACGATATTCGGGAGCTCCAGATCCAGCGAGCGTCTGCTCTGCTGATAATCGATCATTATAGACTCGTACTGCCTGTGCAACTTTTCCATCTGCGAAACCGTCAGCTTGGAATTGTCTAACAGATTTTTAAAATTTTTCGCTGCCAGGGAAAAATCATCTCTTCTGAGGCGGTGCTCGTCGATTATCGCTTGTAGACGCTCGGTCGCCGTTACATTTTTCGAACAGATCTCCATCACGGAGTTCAGTCGATGCAGCCTATTTTCCTTCAGAATCTCAGCCTATCGGGACGTTTATGGATTTTATATATATATATTTTTCAATTAATACTTTCTTTCAATTATTGTTAACCCTTTGAAGCACGGTGTATAACAGATGCACCGCTTTTAATTCCGTAAAAATGCATTAATAAGCAACCGATGTATTTTAAACTTCATACTTGTAAAAAAAAAGTATGCTTCAAAGGGTGAAAGTACCTATAAATACCTGGCGGATACCGCTGGTTAAATCGGCGGTCAATGTACTACAGAAATTGGACGACGTGGGATACGGAATAACGAGCTGATGCGAAAAATCTATAACTCTGTACGCCGATACACTGGACAGTTGCAGAGACTGCACGTGCTGAATGAGAGCCTCGAGAGTATTCGTTGCTATATCCAAATGCTGTATCAGCGCCGACTGTCTGTCGCCCGCCAGAGCTTCCTCCACCTGCGTACCGATCAACTGCAGCTCCAGCGACTCCCGTATCCTCCGAGTCTTACTTCGCGTCTCGCTCGACCTCTGTATTAACAACATTCAATATTATTTTTTTCTAAACGAAAAAAATATATGAAAATAAAAAATGAATTTAACAAAAATGTTTCACACGCGATTATTATTTTTTTCATCGAGTCAAGCGCAGAGAACACTGCATATGTGTGCTACATCAATAGTATATTAATCCTTGCCTTCGTTTCGCAAGCTGCACGACTCTTCGAAGATTTTTTCCCGTTGAAATGTCCGCTGCACATGCAGCGAGTTTCCAGTCGTTTCGTCGGATTTCGATGAGCGGTCAGCAACGGCGATGAAGATCGTGATCGTCGAATTGACGAAGCTTCCTCCTCCGACGTTGGTGCAAAGCAGCCGGGATAATGTCTGCGTAATATTGGTTCACTCCAGCGTGTGTAATATCTTCCTTCGCCCAAGGGCTTCGACATGTTCCTTTCGATACCTCCGGCCGGATGTAGAATTCTGCAATGATTCTCAATCGGCGCTACGCCAAATAATAATAATCTATCATTGATTCAAATCTTAATAAATACAAGATAAATGTACACAACTTACTGAAAGTCCTGCAATCGTCTCATCCCGCATCGATATCTCGAATAAAATTCGTTCGTATTAACTGTGTACTATGTCGGCTGGCTGATTACAAGAGACATCCAAGATGTACAAACCGCTAACTATTTATTATTGTTATAATATATAGAAATTCAATGCGAGACAGGCAATCAAAATGACATACGCATTATGATAATTAATTAATATAATAATAAACTTAATAACGTTAATTCTTTTTTTTTAATATTACGCTATCAAAGGTTATGAAGATATGACTTATGGCTCCAGTAAAATTAAACAACATGACATAAAAATGACAAATGACATAACAATGGATTGATCCATTGACACACTACAGAGGTTCTTTCTCATTTCAAGTTTTTATCTTATAATAACGACGATGAAAAAAAATCTATTTCCGTATCATCGAAATTTATGATCTACCGACATTTTTCTTTTTTTTGTTTATTGACACACGCCGATTGAAGAACTCGATTTTACGGGATTTTAATTTTTTTGTTACCTCCTGGAAAACATGTTTTTCAGTCTTCGTTACAGTCACTCCTTTTCGCGTTCCAGGAGTATGGTCGGAGACTCGAACGCCCGTAGCTTCGTTTAATTGCTTCGCGATGCGGAACGCGCAGAAAACGTAATCATTGTCAATCTTTAGTAATGACTAGATCTGCAGCAGTACTCTTTGATAACACTGCGACGCCTCTACAAAAGACCTTGAACAGATAGTAACTATACTGTATGTATGTATGATGATGATGATGATGAAGTTTTTTTTTATCTTCACAAACGTATACATCTGTACGTGTAATGCAAAGGAATGTATATGCAACTTTGTCCCGAGAGTCAAACGTGTTGTGTCAATAAAATTCAAGAGCGAACTGAGAATAACTCTTACGCGAAAAAGAAAACATTAGACGAACTCCGAAAATACCTCGTCGCTTATTGGTTACTTTCGCTTCGTTACTTTTTTTTTGTTTACGTAAGGTCATCTTCGTCAATCGATGATTGAAGCATAATTGCATTTAGGCCCGAGTCTCCGACTGTAGTAGTGTTGCAATGGAACAATCTTTCAACTATAAACATGATTATTTAATTTAAAAAAAGAACAATCCAACTTCCCCAAACTCGGTCTTATCAGATCAATGTAATAAAATTAAAAGACACACGGGTCTACGTCATCGAAGATCGTTTCGCTTCGTAATTCTAATTATTATTCGATATATTTATTGTATAGTTTATTTTTCGTTTTTTTAATTATTGTAAAACATCATTGTATCTTATTTCATTTTTTTTTTTCGTTGCGCACGGATCCGACAAGTTGATACCGGGCAAAATATCGATCTAACGGAGTATTTCGTCAATTCTACAAAAATTGTTTTTTTTTTTCATCATGATTTATAATAACCATATTCGTCTGTTGTATGACTACTGTATTATTTCGTAAAAGATCGCAGTGGCAACGATTCTTACACGCATTTCTGTTATTCGTTCACCCGTTGCTACTTTCCTCAAAGGCATTATTGTGGGAGAACATAACATGGTTTTATTGTGGGGAAAACGAAAAGAAAACGGGCCTCCTTGCACACAGTGTACTTGGACAATAGTTATCAGAAAAAAATCGTTATCAAAATCTAATTTTCTAATCACTCGAAAAAAAGTATCCCCGATTTCTACACAAGTTCGACAAAAATTATCTTTTTTTTTACAAAGTTATTAGAAAAATAGATTTTGCATGTTCCCGATTGGTAAAGAAGTTCGAATGCCTCCTTCAATTATATTGGCACCGACGATCGAGTATATAATGTAATGCAGTTGATATAATGCGATTAATGCAATGGTCGTTTTCATTACGTTTTTTTTGTCAATACAAGAAGTAATTCGCCTACAACACGGTCTACGATTTCTCGTGCTAGTTAAGCGACAAGGGAGCTTCTAACTGATTCGTCAAGAAATAAAAAAGAGGGGGCAAAATAGAAGAAATATGCGATCTACAAGTTGGACCTTCAGAATTTGGCAATCCCGCTCGGCACGAGAGGATCCACGTGAATATCAATAACCTTACTGTAGTTTTACAATGTAAAACGAGATTATCTTCCCTAGCGATGAATTTCAGTGGGCCACAAAGTTATTTCCATAAAATAGCCTTACATTTTATAAATCTATGTACAATCTCATAAAATAATATTAATTTAATATATAGTATATATATATATATATATTTATATATGTATATGTATTGTAACGTTTTGGCTGGCTGGCTGCTCTCTCGTAGCTGATCGAAGCACGTGAGTAAATCGCCGAGTCGTGTAGACGCACGATAATCGAGACACGAAGGAACGCATTGTCCGTACAACATTACGATTTCTTTTTCTTCTTTTTCTAATTCATATTTTTTTCCACATCTTCTCAACTCGACAAGTTGCTCGTATCCTATTTCCCTTCGCTTATCAGTTATGAGAGAGACAAATTCACTTGATTCTCGTAGTTGAAACATACTCGTCGATTACATCGCAAAAGGAGAACCACAACGGCTCGCCCATAACAATACAGATTTTTATATTATAATATTGCGCTTTGCTGTTGTTTTGTCGTTTTTCATCGTTTTTTCTTGTTGTTTCTAATTTTTCGTCTTGTATTATAATATATTATTTAATCGATATTAAATATTTCATTTGATTATTAGTGATGTGTATTCGTATATTCGATATGAGAGGACAGTCCCATATTACAAGCAGTGAATGTTGGTTGGCACAGACAGTGGCTGGGTTAAGGCACTTTGGGCTGATTGATTCTCCGCAGCACCCTCCAGCGTATCCATCTCATCAAATTTCCTCCTCTCTTCCACCTTCCCCTTGCCGTAATTCTCATGACCGCATCCCTCTCTCCCGCGGTTCAATACTCTTCGCGAATTTTCATTTTCTTCTTTCGTAACGCATCTCAAGCATCGGACTTTTACGTGTCTCGCCGACACTTTTGACCGTTTATGAATTTTTGTTCTTTCATTCTTTCTTTTTTTTAACTACGAACTTACACAGTAAAATACGCTGTTATTGTGAGCATTGGAGTGTACGTGGCGATGTCGAGCTCGGAGCTCACAGCGTCTTCGTGAAGTTTGCCGGGAACATGCCCTTCTCGTTAGTGCCCTCCTTGATGCCCATTAACCAGCCCTCCTCCTGCCGCAATCAGAAAGTTTTTAAGAATATATCTGTCAGGTTTTATGTTTCATACTTATGATATATTGCGAACGAAGGAAACAATTAATATAAGAAGATTTGGAGGGTCGAATAATTTTTTTCAGTCGGGATCTTTTTTTTCTTTTTTACTCCAAAAGATGTATCGGAAGCGATTAATTAAAAAATTATTTACACAAACCTGCTCCTCCGGATCGTCGTACTCCACGACTCGTATGATCTCTCCAACATCGAAGGACAGTTCGTCAACGTCTTCGCGACTGTACTTGTACGTTGCTTTCACCCTGTACAAAACGCCTGGTGGCAAGTTTTCGGTTGTCGCTCCTAGAGACAAATTGGTACCATTTTCATATTCCACGTCTAGAATAATGCAATTTTGTTGATGTTAGCCGATGGACCTGGTATCTGATATTTGTTTTATTTTTCTGTTTATGATTTTTTTTCTTATCGTTATTTTGATGCGCTCGTGTTTGAGATCAGTGAGTGATGCCATATTTAATCTTTATACGGAAGACTCTATGCATGCTTGGACTACGCGTATCTCGTCTACTAAACATCCAAAGACCATTCATCTTGCGTATCTTCGAATCTCGTGAAAACTCGTGTGAAAAAAATACTAGTTATAACGAAGCAAGGCGGACAGAGAATCAATATTTAATTATAGATATGAGTCAGTCTCAATACCGGGAGATGATCGTGTTTCAGTTTATTCTCCTTCGCGGTAACTCTTTTCCATTTTACGAAGGTCGATTAGAACACTCTTTAAACATCAGCAACACATAATTAGAATAGCCACGAAAAGCACTCATCTCTATGGTTTCGATTAAATATTGAGGCGGCTTTAATACCCGCAACGCAGACTTCGCTTTTCTTCACCATTGCATTTTTCGTACAATAGAAATTTATATAAATAAAAATTAATAAACATTTTTAAAAAAGTACTCAACCGATCAACAATGTGATCGCTCTTTTTATACTGCGAAGAGCTCCTTCCTCAACGTTAAAATAAGCACAGTGACGTACACGGAAAATGCAATATGGAAGTTGAAAAAAGGGAATGCGCGTTGATCGTCGAATTCCTCTAAGACGTTGCGATTTTCATCGATCTTGGATATCGATAGTATTCGATCAATATCATAGTCAACTGATGAACAAGTGTTGCAATATTTTATTAAACTTCCAATTGCTTAAATATTGTTAGACTTCGATTTTACAGTGTGTTATAGTTATAAAACATTATATTTCTATTTTTCCATACAACCTCGACGGTTACGACAAAAGAATTTTTTTTCACCATTCCAGTAAATTTTAATGTTTAAAATTTTTTTATTCTTTACAATCGAACGTCTCAGAAGAATGTTTGTATATTACCTGCGTTATGCCTAATATACATTGGGCCCGCCACTAATAATGATAATCGTGTCTCGCACACTGCGTAGGGAACCGACCGGATCGATACTCACCGACTGGTATATCGTACAATTCCTCGACTCGCTTGGTCGGCGCTACGGCATTTTGCGGGGACGCATCTTGGTTATTGAGGGAATTATCATTGCTGTTAGCATTGCTATTGGCATTGCCGTTGAGTTGCGTCGTAGGTGACGAGTCACCAGCCGCGGCCGTAGGTTCGTCTAAAGCTGTAACACAACGCAACAAAACCACTCTCAAACCAAAGCGTTTTGACACATTTTTTTTAAGTCACCGAATTCGCAAGCCCCGAACGGGGACTTCAGACAACCGATTGGCGAACAAAAAGCATGCGGCTCATTAAAAGTTAGTCGATTAAACGAATTTATTCACAAAGTTAAACATGTTCGATGAAATATTGAATAGGATAAAAAAAGAAAGACCAAAAGAAATAAATTAATTCTTTACCTGCCGAAATGTTGTTCTGCGGTGGCGGTTGCGTGTTTATTATCAATCTGAAAACATATTTGGATGAGTTGTCATTCCTATAATGGGATCGAGGTGGCTTCGCAAGACGGAAAGAAGATAAAAAAGACTCACGATGAATTGGCGTTCGGTGATTTAGGCGATTGTGGTTCCGAGTTCTTTTTCAGCGTGTATGAGCCTCGCTGACTTTCGTTGGCCAATTTGTCGACTATCGCCTCGAGCTCGGAGTAAACCTGCTCCAAAACAGAATTTGAAAACGTTAATATCCACGACATGTATTGTGGCGATTATAGCGAATGTTAAACTAGAATTAAATTATTGACGAATGATTTACGTAAAAAAAATTCAATTTAAACATTTCGGAGCATCAAATATTAGAATATCAAATTTGAGCCTGCTCAAAAAAAAAAAAAAAAAAATGTCAACGCGTGAATTTTCAGTCCTTCGTCATTAACCGTTACAAAACATACCTTGGCACTTTCGACATGGAAAACTTGCTCCGCGGCGAATAGAGTCTGTAGATTAGTGACGAGGAAGAGTACGCGGGAGTCGTAAAGTGCCGGTAATTCGTCGTGTAGTTCCGAGTTAAGTTGCTCGTAGGTACGCTTAGCTTCCTCTAGTAATTCCTTGCCTCGTGTCACCTTTAGTTCGTCCCTCTTCTTTGGATTGCACTGTAACGACTGGAAGCTGTGCCTCTGACCGTCGTAATCGACAAGTTTCCGGCCTCGTTTGTCAATCTTTTTCTGCAACATTTGAAACAACAGAAATTCATTAACTTCATTAAAAACATTATGGCCTAACAGTATCTTTGACAATTGAATAATTAATTCGACCATTTTTTACACACCATCATTCAATTATTATAATAACGCATAACAAAAAATACAAATATTTTTCATCCGAGAAAAACAATGATATTCATTTATAGATAAATTTAATATAAACTACACGAGTTCAGTGGGAACTTTGCATAAGTTGTACTCTCCGTCACCAACCATTAAATGCTTCGAAATCGAATGGATGCGAAAAACGCCGTGAGTTGAACGGAGTTCCACTGTATATATATTTTTTTTTCGACGTCGCTAAAATAACTACATTCCTTGCGTGCAACACTGGCGGAAAATCGCCTATTATTGACCGATGATCGTTATTAACCTGTGCGCATGCGCAGTACTATTTCATTACTCCTTGGAGAGTAATAGAGCTCGTTACGCCCGCTGGAAGCTCGGTTACTCCCGGGAGAGTAATGGACATTGGCGAATATGACGATTTTGCGACGCAAGTAATGCGGTTATTTTAACGAAGTCGGAAAAAAGTATTCGTATGCTAGACGGGAAGGAGCGGCATTTCATCTCGTGTAATTTCTGCCCTCGTCTCGCTCGGGCAGCAAACTTCGCACACGGCGAAAAACGCGCACTTCCCTCCCTTGTACTATTACTATACTATTACATGGTTGCCACGAAATCCTCCAACTGGAATTCCCCGCCGTTATCCGGCTTTCCAGAGCAAAAATTTAATTTTTCCAGTTTGTCGATCAGTGTAGGAAAGGACAATTAAAAATAACTTAAAATATATTGCATAATGAATGTTGATATATTAAACCTCAGTTCACAATATTAAAAATTCTCGACAAAAATAATATCACGACATAGTCATATACATGCTGTACATAGTCGACAAGTTTGCTGAAACGAAAAATGTAGACGTCGTGCAGCACGAATTTAAAGGAAAATCATCAGATTCAAAAAACTTCCAGGGTTCAAACAAATTCCATGACTTTTCCCTGACTTTTCCAGGTCCATGGCAACCATGTATTACTATACTATTACTATACTATTACTATACTATTACTCTACTATTACTATACTATTACTATACTATTACTCTACTATTACTCTACTATTACTATACTATTACTATACTATTACTATACTATTACTATACTATTACTATACTATTACTATACTATTACTATACTATTACTATACTATTTTCAATTTCCGTTTAAAAGTTAGTCTTACCCTCATCTCAGGAAATTGGCTCTGATATGTATTGAGAGGTACGAGAACCTGGTCAGCGAGCTTGTGAGTGAAGTCCTGCCACAGCATGTCCAAATTCTGTGCCTGTACGTACAATAGGTCGTGTCCAGTCCACTGGCTCTCGTAAATCTCGTTGAGCGAGTCCATCAGTGTCTTTGAGGCTGCCTGCACGGCTGTTAACACACGGTAAGAAAAGAACGATGATTGCTTAACAGTTTGGCCTTTGAGGGATCGCTCGAGTGAAATGTCACGAATTGGCACCGTGAATGGGACGAATAGATGTAACGAGATATATTCGATTCAATGCGCTACGTGAGCGAGAGACGAGTCGCTCGAAGTCGTTGATATACGGATGCTAAACAAGTTCTCCGGTACACGGACTCAAGTGAACATCGTCGATGAAAACATCGAGGGTCGCGTTGTTTTTATACTCTCGGCTCTCGGAGTCCCAAGACCGGCGACGCGGGAACTCGTAAGTACTTCGTTGCCGGACACTCGTGACTCTCGGGAGTCGTGCGGGAAATCGGGCCGCGCGAGGAATCCCGTACATCTTTTATCCGGTAACTATACTTTCTAACGTGAGTACACATATGGGCTATTCCACGCCAAATAAAATATGGATAAAATTTTATTTAAAAAATCGTTAATTTTCGCTTGGAATAATTGAACTTTCAATAAAATTTTTTGTATGCGATGAAAAATCGCGAAACGTGTCGCCGAGGCACAGTTACTTGCCAATCCAGTTATGTGTATGGGCGATTCCACGTTTAATCGAGCGGTCAAAAAAATGTCCAATAAAATTTTAAGATGTCGCAATCATTTATTATGTCAAAGTTATTGAACTGTGGGAGGCAAAAAAGAACTTCAAATGGCTTAATGAAATTTTACCCGTCGACCAACATTGCAATTCATTTAAAAAATTTAATGCGTGTAATAAGACAAAGTTTGGCGGTAGTTGCGCTCGACGGAGAATTGGCAAAAATGCAATAGACGTGAACAGAGGTAAGTTTGTTAGCTGTCAAAAACTGTTACATTTCATGTATTGTCAATGAATTTACTATTGCAAAGTTGTCAATGTAGATTTAACGCTGTTCAGTATTCATTCCAAAATGAATAACGAATCCAACTCCACACAGTATTCTTTCCGAAATGAATAATGAATCGAAATCAATTGTGTATTAATTCCAAAATGAATGTCGAATTCAACCCGATTTAGTATTCATTCCGAAATCGCCTAACACAAAACGAATAATCCGGAAAAGTGTGCTAAAAAATATATTAAAAAAAAATCTACCATTATAATCCCACGATATGGGTCACCGGACCAGGGTCTATTTTACTGACAAACATAGATAAATCGCGTCCATTTTCATTTCGAAGGATCACTATAAATTTTTTATTTTTATTTTTCTATGTGTATCTGTTTCAACATGGAATCGCCCGTATGTAGTTCAAAGACTCGGATGGGCCATGCCTCGGTTCGCAGGAGGCGAGTCGTCTCCGTATCTCTCGACGTTCGATATGCAATCGAAGATAGAATATTGCTAAATTAAATATGCCAAACAAAAAAATTTAATCTACCATTATAATCCCACGATATAGGTCACTGGACGAGGGTCAACTTCACGTACAAACTTAGACAAAATGGTTCCAACTCATTGTCATTTCCAAAGATTACTATAATTTTTTCTAAATGTGTTTGGACATGGAATCGCCCATATATAGTTGAAAGACACGTATGGACCATGCCTCCGGTCTGAAGAGACGAGTTGTCTCTGTACCTCTCGACTTTCGATATGCAATCGAAGATTGCATATTGCTAAATTAAATATGCCAAAAAAAAAATTTAATCTACCATTGTAGTCCCACGATATAGGTCACCGGACGAAGGTCAACATCACGTACAAACTTAGATAAATCGGTTCCAACTCATTGTCATTTCCAGAGATGACTATAATTTTTTCTAAAGGCGTTTGGAAATGGAATCGCCCATATGTAGTTAAAAGACACGTATGGACCATGCCTCCGGTCTGAGGAGACGAGTTGTCTCTGTATCCCTCGACGTTCGAGCAATATGCAATCGAAGAGAAGCGACTACTTTCCTGGCCTACTTCCACCCGTCGCCCAAGAGTGCATTCACCTGACGTGATAACACCGACGCGGCGGTCCCTCCGACGACCGCCGTTCGCTAAAGCCACAAGCGAATCGTTATGGTACCAGAATGCAAGCCGCGCTAATGCCATTTATTCGCTCTCATCTCTTTCGCTCCTTCTCAGCCGGCGCCCTTACCTCGCGATTTCTCTACCGCAAATGATAGTGAGTCTAGTCATTGTTTCCCCTCGTTGTACTCTGCACCGGAATGGCTATCGAGTTCCGACACTCTCCCGGCCGCCGAACGCGTATATGTTTGTTTTAATATCGCAAAACAAGATAACAATAATGATCATCGGTAAATTTTGTCTCGAGGCCGAAAGTGAAGATAACGTAGGCGGTAACTTGAAATTCTTATCTAGGGTGATATCAGCCCGGGCTCCTGTCGAATTGGCAGGAAAACATGTCATTTTTCAGGAATGTATGGAATTTACGAGGTTTAATTCTTTGTAACTCAGAAAACAATAAAGATATCGAACTGGTCGAGTTAAGTAATATTTTTATTATTATTATTTTTTTTTTGTTAATTAATATTATGCGCACCGTCATTGATGCAGAGGTGATATTTGGAAGCAGTGCAGATCGAAGGATTTTTGTATTCACGGAGATGTAAAAGGCATCTGAAGCCATATAATGGAATAAATACTACTGCTACTGTATGTATTAAAAAAATAATAAACACAAATATACACAACGTCACGAAATTGACATTAGTAATTTAAGTATTTCGACTTCTGTGAGCAAACTTTCGAAAAAGCCGAAATAAGGCTGATAACGAAAAGATAACGTAGGCGACTATTTGAAATTTTAATCTACGGTGATATCGTCCCAGCCTCGTGTCGAATTAGCAACGAAACACGTCATTTTTCAGGACTATTGAACTCAGGGATTTTACTCTCCGAGATTCAACTCTCCATTAAAGGAATTGAGTGTAGGAATTACTTTTCTGTTTTATTGTTTTTTTATACGTAAATATTATCATGGTGCCCGCGGTCAGGGAAAACCGGGAAAAGTCAAGGAAATAAAATCTTGGTCAGGGAATCAGGGAATATTCAGGAAATTTTAAAATTGGTCAGGGGAAAAGTAAATTACCGCCGACGTTTTTATAAATAAATAAGAAGTACATAAACAGGAACTTTAAAAAAATTGGGAACATTTTGAAAAAAAAATTAAATACTAATACAATAATTAGGCATTTTTACTTGCATCATTAAATTTTTTTAAAGAGAAACGTTAGAAAACGTTCGTTTGGTCAGGGAAAATCTTCAATAGATCACCAAAAAGTCAGGGGTAAGTCCGGGAATTTTTTCCGGGGGAAAAACGGCCACCATGATTATGCACGCCGTCACGAAACAGATAGACATTGGCAATTTAAATACCTCGACTTCCGCTCATGGAAGTCGAGGTAAAACGATCGCCATTTTTAGGATACATTTCTGTGAGAAACAATTGATCGAAAGTTCACGTCACTATTTTTTCAAATAACAAAAAAGTTGGATTTTTTTATTTTTATTTTTGATAGCCTTATTTAAACAATAATATCGGGAATGAAAATGGAACAAAATTGCCGCTTTACAGTTTCACTTCACCCGTAAATAATTATAAAATTCAAAAAAATCCGAATGAGTTTGTACCTGTTTACCAGCGAAACATAAAAAACAGTGCCGTGCAGTGCTAATAGTCGTGCCGCCTCAATGTATCAATAAGCTAATTTGTCTCGCAAACGGCTGCAGATCGACCGATAAAGTGTTTCAAGGTAACAATTTTCATTCCTCCGTCTCGGGCATAAACACACGGAGTTTCAAACGGATCGGGTCACACTCGTAAAATTGCAGCCCAGCCCGCTGCTGCTGCAGCGCCACGTACCGGCGCGCTCGAAGGTCGTCCGCGCTGAATATACAAAACCCGGTGAATCGGGAGAATCGCACTGTTATAAAACGTCTTTGCACGTGCGCGGTGTATCGGCATCGTCTCCCGCACACTTTACACACCGATGCGGAGTGTGTAACACAAGCGAGGTTTCACAATGGCTGGATTGTATATATAGCCGAGGTGGCTCTCGGTTTGACCCGGCAGGAACGCAGTCGGTTTTACACCGCACACGTATACCGCAGGAATTACGAAGGTATTATACGGGGGAACGTATCGAAGGGGAAAGCGAGCCGCTTCCACGCGGTTTAACGAAGGTGGTCGACCTCCTCTCCTTCATCGACTCGTTTTCCTTCTCCTCTTCTTCGGATTGCAAATATTATCCATTATTATCCACGCGGGCATTTAAAACGACGCATTTAAAACGACCGGCGCGACGATGCAGGTTTCGCGAAACAATACTTTAAAAATGTATGAATTTTAAAAATTACGTTTTTAGTTAATAAATAAACACAATTTCTAAAAAGTATACCAAGTTCTGAAAAATTTCATACGCATTCAAAAAGACTAACAAATCGTTTTCATATGAACAAAAAGTTTATATGCCGTGGTATTTGTTGAACCATTTTTTTTTGTTCATTAATTTGATAATAACGCGTTGCAATTATTATTATGCAAAATCAATCTTTTCAGCACCTTCCATATGCTCGATTTTTTTCAGATTTTTATTCCAACGCGAAGTGTTTTCAATTCTCTCTGAACTCACGTGAAGTCGGACTGTCCACAAGTGCACTATAACCTCGACTTCATTCACAGCGGCGGGACCGGCTCCGCATCACACCTACAAAAATCGAGGTTCCGCATGCCCCGCCCATACTAACTGTCGAGCATGGCCCATAGCTTTCTGCGCCGATCGATACTCGCTCCGTGGTGGGGACTGTGACGGAAACCGAGGGCTCAAAAATCGAGGTTCTAGTGTACGAACATTTTTACCGTGCAGCTCCGAGCCCGACGGAAGGGCATTTGTGCTGACCCGGCGCCTACGAGAGAACCAAGGATTTTTCACTTTCCATTACACTTGATACTGGAATAAAATTTGCGATACGGGGTACGACCGTAAAGCCGGGGTAAAGCCTTTTGCACATTGATTTGGAACAGTTTCTCGTTACACCCGAGAAGCAATACTCTCGCGGCACAGAGAAAATTTAACAGTCGATACAACGAGGATAAGATATTTTTTTTATTTATTTATATTTTGTTGCCTTAAACGCCCGGGGAATTCGTTCCGCGGTCGTTGCGAGCGGTGGTCGTTAGTTCCTGAATGATTATAACGGCCCCGAGCCATTGATCCGTTTCGATAAGACGCCTTGTAACAGCAGTTCTCCGCAATAAATTGTACGGTACGCCGCTCTGGAACATGTGTGGCTTGTTAAATAACACCGTGGCAAATTGCGAAGCCGGCGAGACTCCGTGAAAATTCTATACTACTTCCGAGCGCTAAAAGCGAGAAACAATTTCCTGCGTAACTGAACAACCTGCGAGCCGCCCCAGTTGGATTACAGGTAAGTTCTTTTTCTTTCTCATCTCTTTTTTTATTTTTAGAACTCCTAACGTAACAGGATTCGGAGAGAACGGATGGGGGGTGATGATTCATCGATTCGTTATCGATTAAAATGGGATGAACATTCATAATATAAGTAAATAAAAACGACGAATAAAACAGCGGTTTAAATACTCGAGAGTAGGTTTTTTAAGCGTTTAGCCGGTAAAACCTTGCTCTTTGGATAATCAACTCGGCGGAATGAGTTCAGGGTTTTTTTTTATATATCCGAAAAAGGATCCAAGGAACAATTAATCAATTCCGTCGAGCTGCAGAAGTTCGTGATATGAGTCAGCGCGATTCCTAGAATTTTTCCTTGCGTCTTGTCATTCAAGTCATCCCATAAGAAAACTTAAGAAAACATCCACATACACAAATTCGTTCTTCTGTTTGTTATCGAGCAATTATTTATTTTTAATTGCCAAAAAAAAAATGTTGGACCACGGTGGGCCTCTTCGGACAATTCAACCTTCTGTTTGTCATCGTGCAAAAGCTTTTTTTTTTTTGTAAAATTCACCGAAATAATGTTGGACAGATCGTATTTCACTTTGTAACATTTAATAGCCTCGTATGCAGTCACCTACTTCTAAGTGTTCAAACATTGCTGAAATTTGTCAATGTTTTTTTTTTACTCCCTAAAGATTTACACTGGCGTCATAATTTTTTTGATATGCCGGACCATCGTAAGGTCGGTTGTGAAAAAAAAATCCGTGACTTCTTATTCGGTTACTCAGGGTGGCGCAACTGCATAAACAGACTGCGTTCCGGCGATGATTTTTTTATTAAGAGTCCGTGCGCCTCTCCGGACAATTCAACTGTGACGGCGACGACAACAAGAGCGACGAGCGATGGTGTATTATATAGCTCTGTTTCACATAGAGAAAGAGAGAACGGGGTCACGGTGACGCAAGGTTGCGCCCACCTTTTTATGCCGTGAGGGACTGTTGTTGACTGCGAACGACTCGTGTTTCACGCGGACGTGTTAATTTAAGTCTCGCTCTATAAATACTAGCATCTCTGTACGTTAACTTTGTTCCTCGCATCTAGCGGAGAATAGTTAGTTTTTTGTTGTTGTTTTTTTCCCCTCCCAAGAAAAAGCGTAGCCGTACCGAGTCGGCGAGATGGACGATATAATTAATTGATCATGGTTAATTAAAAGATACTTTAGCGATAAAGAAATCGCTCGAAAACGTTAACGCTGAAATTAATAAGGAGAGAAAGAACAACTAAAATGAAAGTGGACGAAAACTTACCTCGAACACACCTGATGTAGTTGTTAAATTCCTTCTGCAACCTGTTTGCGGAATTTTGTTGTCTCGTGAAATTCTGCAGGTGCTCGTCGAATATATCGTCGGCAGTTCTGTCGACCTTGCCAAGGTTCTGAAGGAACTGCAAACGGAACGAAATAAAAATTATTTAATGATGGTTTAAAATAGTTAACAATTTTTTTAAATAATAAAAAAATGTTAATTGTTTTTTTAATGTATGATTTTTTTCCATAGGGTTTACTTTTGAGAATATAGATAGATAGAAATAAATTTATTTTGCTGAGTCCCAAACTCAGTCCCCTAAAAGCATTTACAGGATATGCAGTAAGATGTAGTTAACATTTACAGAAAGTGCGATAAGAAGTATAGTGTTTATAAAAATGTAAGAGTATTATGTGGTGGGAATATTGGTTTTTCTGAAGGAGCAGTCATTTCGTAACGGCCGAAGTGAAGGAACAAATTCGGCGAGCCCTGAAACCTTGGAGGTGTTCGCGTGGGTGTTCCGATGAGATTCCGAACTGTGTTTAGCGCGTGGGCAACAACGGCCGCCGCATACTCCTCGCCATCGTTGTCGCCGTCGTCGTCGTCTTCGTATCGCCTTATAAGCACTGCTACGTTTCACTCGTACGTTACGTTATGCGGGCGAAAGGAATCACGAAGCGTACACACGAACGTTTGGCAAATTAACGAGTAAAGTCATATACTGCTTAGGATAGGTTTATGATATAAAGATTATATAGCTGATTAGCAGCTATAACCAATGACCCGCCGGACTTTAGGACAAATCCATGAAATTAAATTCAAGAACCTTTCGAGTACTTTATTTATTTTTTCATTACCAACCTAAAATTATTCTTGGCCACCGTTGCGTAATTACAGTTAAAAAAATATTTCGCATTTTTGTATTTCGTGCAAAAGTGAGTGAAATAAATTTTCACCGGAAATGGATGTAGCAACGAGAGAGTTAAAAATAAATAAATAAAAGTTACGATTCTATCTAATCGATAAAGTCGTGTTTCATTTTTTTTATCGATCATTATTTGCCGTCTGCTGTGATTGGTAAACAATTAACTATAACGAGTGGTCAGAAATTGGACCGTTTATCTCCAACCCCGGTATCACGATCGTACCCATCGAACTCGAGTTCTCTGCAGAACTTGGGTAAAGTTTTAATGTGCCTTCATTCTTGCCGGCTAGCGTTAAATTACAAAAAAAAGAGAAACATAGAAAACTATATTAAAAAATGTTTATATAAAAGAGGCTGAAGTTGCTGCGCTGTGCACCGCGGGCGTTTGGCCTTTCTCCTTTTGCAGAGTCGTCGAAAGGAAATCGGTGTGGCCGAGGCACCCGAGCGATTCGTCGCGACGGGTCGTTGCACCGGGAAATTTTTAACATCGGGAAAAATGCCAGAAATTTTCGCGATCTCTCGGCCGTTGTGCAATCGACGGTTTGCCGGGTTCAATCACGGAACCCGGCGTGTTCGCGTGCGACTGTAGTTTTTTCGATTCGTCGTCCCGCGACTAATTCGAGAAATTCACGTTCGCTTTCCCGTGAATTTTTTCTTTCCTCCCCAATGTTCGATGAATTTTGGGTTGGTGCCCATCGTCTATTAAATAATGGACGAACGCGTGCGAGAATGCCTGTTTCGACTAAAAAATGAAGAAAACAAAAATACAAACAAAAAATAAAATTGTTTTGAATATAATAATAGGCTTTTGAGGCATCGGGCACGAACAGTTACGCAAGCTCGATCCCCGAGTCGAGACGCTCTTTACGGATCGGTGAGTCGCGATCCGACGGAGAGAAACTCCGAGGGGTGCAGCAGCCGCAACCTTCTGCGATTTTTGCCAAGCCCATTATTCCTCATTATCTATCGGGGATTTAAAGAATGTTCATCATTCTCTATTGGTATTTTAAAAAATTATGTATTATTTTTTTTTTTATTTCTCTATTATTTATAATTTATTATTTGTCAATTAAACCTTGTCAAAAAACTCATTCTCTATCGAGGATTTAAAAACATGTTCATCGTTTTTTATTAGTCTTAAAAAAGATTATTATTTTTTTATTTCTGTATTATTTATCATGCACAATTTATCATTTATAATTTAGTAGTAGAAGTAGTAGTAATGAATTTATTGACAGTGCATGGAACAGTTTTTGATAAATAATAGACTCAGATCACATATATGCTGCCAATTGGCCATCGACCGAAGTCCTACAGCCACGATTTTTCACTGTTTTACAGAAAAATTAATGTTTAAGGGCTGAAAGACAGATCGATGGCCCATTGGAAATAGCAATAACATTATGAAATGTAAACAATCATTGAAATGTACCAGCATCCATGGCGTGTAATATATTGTCAATAAATACATTTAATACTACTAAATATTTAATATTATTTTAAGTGTTGGTACTTAAAATTTAAAAAGTCAGTTTCTTTCTTCGATACTCATTCTTTCGAGTTGCTGGTAAGTTTTACGTGTTGGGTGTTTGAATGTATGTATTGTGATTGATGTGGGTTGTATGCACAATGGTTTGATATTTTCTGTTTGATATATTACGGATTGTATGATATGCATAACGGTTTGCTCGGTAAGTTTTCTCTTTCTCGTTCTTCTGAATGTAATTCTCGTAGCTTCATAAAGCAAAGTATTGCGAGGGTTGTGAAGTGGACTATCAGGATGGCTTTATAATTTATTATTTGTCGATTGGATTTTCCCGGTCAGGGTTCCGGTAAACTGATTAGCCACTTGCTCAATCCTCTGAAGCGCGACATTGGATATGCGCAAGACCTTCTTTGCGGAGTATCAAAAAATAAGGTTGTAAAAAATGGGAGGAGGAAATTAAGAGAGACATCAGAGAGAAGGAAGATCCATGACATTAACTAATGTTCGATAAATGCCTTGAAAGGCCAATCTCCGGGCCGTTTTAACCGTTCGATATTGCAGTGCTTGCCGCACCGCCTGAGCGAGATAATTTTCCTCTCGAATTTCCTCTGCACGCTCGACTGTGCAAGAGGAGTCGTGTGTAACGAGGACGACGCGCCAGCACGCGATAAATCACAGCGCCGCAGAGAGCATCACCGGCAGCCGCCGTGTGCTCTCTCCTATTCCTTGCCCTGTGTAAAATCCAAAAATAGATTTCGGCGACAACCCGCCGGAGCACCGGCAAATCTCAACGAGGGTAAATCGTCGCCGGAAGATCGTGCAATTTTCGTGACTGAGGGAAATAGAGAAATCGTTAAAAGCGAAAATAATTTTTTCAAGGGGGATTCCCCTTCAAAAGCCGACGATACAATCGACCGAAAAGTCTTCAATTCGCCAAGTCCAAACAATTCGAAATAAAATCCTGAAAAAAATAATTAACGGACTTTAAACTGTCTTTCCTTAATTTATAATTCCCCGTATTAATGAAAACCTGCCCGTATGCGAAATGTTAAAAAGGTTTTTTAATTAACATTAAAGAATAAAATTATATTCGTCGAAGCATTGGCAAAATCCAGCGATGGTAAATTTCATGATGGAGATAAATAGAGAAATCGTTAAAAGTAAAAATAATTTTTGTTAACCCTTAAAGCACAAAAACGGTACGGATGTTCGTAATAAATTTTCTTCAGCATGATCAAAGAAACAACACTTTAATTTGCACGGTTAAGGGTTAAGGGGGGGTTCCCCTTCAAGAGCCAATTGTATAATCGACCTGAAATGTTTCAATTCGCAAAGTACGTAAAGTTCGAAATAAAGTCTTGAAAAACTTAACCGATAGTCCTTAAACTAGAGTTCCTTAATAACGGTTCCCCTATTAATGAAATATTGCCCGTGCGCGAAATGTAAAAAACCAAATAAAAATAAAAAAAATGTTCAATACAATTCCGAATTCTTCATACAAGTGAGCGGTATAAATACTGTGCAAACCTCGTCGGATATGAAAATATACGATGCTCGGTTACTCTATCGGCGTTCTGTGTAGGCAGGGAAAGTTAAGGAGCCGTATCGACTCGGAGCTGAGTTGCCGGTTGCCCGCCAGTCTCGCACGGTACTCGGTTCGAGAGCCCGATTGATGTTCCCGAGCGTATTACACGACTTCGTCGAAATTAATAAATTTCAATCACTTTTAATATTCAAACATTTTGAGATTAATTCGCCCGAACGATGCAGCGAATAAATTAATTTTCTGAATGAGGAAGGCCCTTCAGGACGTTCCGCTGAAGTTTATCGCAGTCGGTTAAGCGAATGAGTAATCCTCTATCAATGAATCACCGTTAAGCGTGCGATCCGGAGCTTCGGAGGACAAGTCCGCGTACTGTATTTACACGTTTGACCCGGTATACGCAGATAAAGCGAAATCCGTTATCGTTGCTGTATCCCGCGACATTCCAGATGCAATCTCTCTTGAATATTTCAAGCTAGTCTAACGATTTTTTATTTCGGTTAAAATTTCTTTTATTTTCATTTTTTATTTTGTCCCCCGAGTCACGCAAGGGATTTAACGGTAGATTTTCCGGCAGAAAGCGAAGAAAGAGGTGTTTAGGTGGCGAAAAAGATTATATCTTTTCCAAAGTGCCCGCGGCAGTTAATGCACGTACTCTCGTGTATATAATAATAACGTGTGAGAGCGTGAGCTCGTTGAGGGTTTAAGCGATGTGAATTTGCAACATGTTACACTCGCGCTCGTGTTTACGGTAGAGAAAAAAAAAGCCAAACATTACATTTTTTTCTCGTCTTCGGGACGGTGTCGAAGTACACTGACTTTTACTTGAAATTTTTTATAACGCTCGAAAAAAATGATTCACGGATGATTTTCTAATAGCCGTGAAAGTATCGAGAACGGACGGGGCAAGGTTTGCTGTTATATTTTTTCGCTCCAAGAAATACACTCTCTCCCTGCAATATCTCCGGAGGAAAGGATATAAATTGCTTTCCATCTGCTCGGCGAGCTGGGCTCGAGGAGCCCCTCGGCGAGGTGAATAAGACACTACGGTATATACTTTGGGATACAGTGTCTGGGTACGAAATGTAGGATCTTACGTTTCACCAAATATTCTTTACCCTTGATGCTTCGAATGCAATTTTCAGCACTCCGACTCCCGTCCGGCGACGCGCTCTCTTATTTCCACTTCTGTTGTGATATCCGACTTTTAAACTATTTCAAGTACTCTGACATTAAAATCTCGATTTTATTAACGGAAACATAGCTTCGTCTATGTGGAAGCGAAAATTATCAGAAAATAAACGAATTAAAAACCACTTTATAATTATTAATACAGTTTGAAATTTTCTTAAATTAAAATAAATATTATTTCAAACTACTTTCAAGTCTCACAATTTCACATAAAATTCATACGATACATTTTTTTTTTCACATCGGCCCAAGTTAGTTGAAAATAAATTGGAGCTTCAATTCGAGAAGTTGAACGTTAAGTGTTGCAACGGCGCGAACGAAGGAAGTTCCTTCTGTGCTTCGTAAAGCGTAACAAACTTTGGATTTACCGATGGCAAAAGTCGCTGTACGGCTCGTAACGCGTATTTTAAGGGCGCCGTGCAAAGCGGACTCCGGAGGGAGTCGCGCGTTAGTTAGGATGCGAGTCAGTTCGGCGCGCAAAAGTATATATCGAGACCGATCGAACGTACGTTTTCTACAGCTATTTCCGGAGTACTCAGAACGATTTGGAAACTTTCTTACTCCGGGTGCTATAAACATCGCGGATTGAGAGTGCAAACGATTTGCTCCTATAGGACGTCCTCTCGCGGCGCGGCGCCGCGAGAGGTGTGTAACCTCTGGCCGGAGGGGTAGTTATCGTTTCGGAAATAGAAGGCCCCAGCATCCCCGGCTCTAATAATAGATAAGAGCGCTAGAACACCCGTACAGTGCAGACTCACATGCACGCCCGGATAGAACTGTACCTGCGGTGAATCCGCTGCATTGCTATTATTGCGCAATAGCACGTCCCACTTTCATCCTTCATTCACTCTCATCCTAGTGAGACGAGGGCTACGATAACTTTCTCATTGTCCTCGCAAAACCCCTCGATGAAACGAGATTACTTCGCGATTAGTTTCGACGGCGACAAAGAAGAAATATTATTGTTATTATTTTTACTTATTGTTATGAATTATTATTATTATTATTATTATTATTATTATTATTATTATTATTATTATTATTATTATTATTATTAAATGCGTGTACTCCGTCTGGAGATCGGAGGAGTGGTTTCGATGACGCACCGAGGAAAGATGAGACGACCAGTTAAAGAGTTTGCGATACTGCGAAAGCCAAGCAAAACTCGATCGGTCCGAATGGCTTCTAATGCCCGCCGGACGTGCCTCGAGCACTGATAAGATAAGTCGGCGTGCATATTTTTCTTCGTCATCTTTGTTTCTGAGACGACGCGACAATGTCGCACGAACAAAGGGGCTCTTTTACACGCCAGATGCTACGCGGAGCACAGATATCGGTACTCGCATCCGCGCGTATAGTACGACGATATTAACGAGAACTGCCTGTCAGGGGAGGCCGGGGCGAAACGGGACGCTCGGACGCGAAGACCGTGCGGATGAGTTCAGAGCTATAAATTGCCTGTTTAATAAGAAAATAATAATAATTTTTATTTTCTTCGTAATTATTATTTCTTAATAATTTTTATTTTCTAATAATTTTTATTTTTTAATTATATTTTTTCATTTATTTTGTTACATTCGCTTAAGCATTTTCGATTTTTTTTTGTTTTTTCCAAAAATCGATGGACTCGCCCCTGCGCTGTGCGAATTTCATATGCGAAATCGTTCGGAGCGGAGAGTGTCCTGACGCCCGGACAACGAAGTGTAGAGGTGTCGAGGAAAAGCCGTCTGCCTTGAAGAGGCGGTGAACCGGGCGCGAGAAGACCACCAGGAAGAAAACGAGAGAATCGGAATGTTGGCGCGGTCTTCGGACATCAACCTCGGCGGGCAGTGTTGAGAACGAGTGTGAGCCCCGATCTTCCGAACGGGCCAATCCCGAAGCATTCAAGGATCGTAATTCGTGCACGGCCGAGGCACACGCTTACGATCTTCGTGTTTCAACCTGTGCCCGAGGGTTCCAAATTGTTGCAGCCGAAACTCGTGGGTCACGGCCTGCCGATGCGGCTCGACAACTCGGTGGCCACGTGGCAGAATTATTTATTTACTTTATTTATTGTATGTATTTTATTTTTGTTATTTGTTCGTGCAATAAACATGCAAATAGATCTTGAAATATCTTTACTAAATTATTTAACTACACAAAAAATAAATACATCATTGGGAATGCCACATAAATGGTAACGTTTTGTTACCATCTATAAAACATTATTATCTTTCTACGTCTGAATCAACATTTCTCGCGATAAAAGTAACGCGCGAGATACAGTGCGAGACGTCAGTGAACTTGATACCATTTAGATTAGGAATTGTAAAGTATATACTGTATTCACTGTACACAGTACTTGTGATAGTGACGAGCCAATATAGTGTATCGTAAAGCGAGTTATCTTCTCATGTGTCTTGCGATTCATGATTTTTTTTTTCATATCTAATGTAATTTATTAAAAATTTCTGAATACTGCTGACGAGAGTCAAATTTAATACCAAATATTCATGAATTTTCTTCACACTTCCGGCATTTTATTTTTCGTATCTCGTTCATGCGTTTCTTTGCATCTATTGATGACGTTAATAATGAGATAATTAAATTGCCCAAATTCTCAGATTATATTGCGATATGTAATTTTTTTTTCGTCATCAAAAGGGAAAACATAACGCAAAAAATGGAGCTGGAAAAAAAAATGGCACGAACTTCCAGGCCGTAGGAATGCAACAGTGACTCACTGGCTCAGGCGTTAGAAGTGTTAGAGCCGAAGTTATTCGACCTCCAAGTCCGAGATCCGTTCTTTCTCTATCTGTCTTTAATATATACAATACTCGTGTTCTACGGTTCTCGCGAGGCAATACCGTAAGAAAAGCGATGAGGCTCGGGCAGAGACGATCGAGCGAAACGAATGGAACGAGTGAGGAGGCACCATTCCGGGGCACCGCTGGTGTCCGTTCCCTGGAACAGGATTTCGAAGCGCCACGGCATGCCCGAATGCCGGGATGGAACGCAAACTTTCGACGCATCGCGCGGTCTCGTGCCGTAAAAAAAGTCTCCCACCCGAGCCTCTGTAAATTTCCTTCCAGCTTCTTCAATATTTTCTTTCTTACTTTTTGCCCACCGCCTGCTTTCTAAAAACTTTTTCCTAACGCATGCACGTAAAATCCAGTTTTCCGTTCCTGTGAAGTGTGCGCAGAAAGGCTCTTGTTCGCATGGCGTGCGGGAAAAATATGGTAAAATAAAGTAATATGGTATTTTTCTCTCGCACTAGTGCGGAGAAGTACTTTTCTACGCACACTTCGAAAGGTGATTTTCGTGAATTTGTTAGGAAAAATTATATGAACTCCCTTTCTAGGCCCTTGCCATATAAATAACGATTACCATCATTATTCTCACATCCTATCCCATTTTATCAATTTGTCTCCAAATGCCGATCAGACAAAAGAATAAATCGACGTGAATGCGCGCCTCGAAAGTTAATCGTACAAGTAAAAAATTGCATTAACCGGAAGTATAATTATAATTTTATTTTTAAATATAAATATAAATTATCGTTTTTATACCGACCTAAAGGGATTTATTTAAGATAACGTATTTAAAAAAAATAATATTGATAATTTTTAGCATAAACTCTTTGTTTTAAATTCTTTCGCCTCTCCCTTCTTCAATATTGTTTTTTTCCTCTCTCATCTCATCAACCTCTCGTCATCTCCCGGTACAGTATAACATCTTTTGCGTTTCACCTCATTCTCCCGCCGTCGCCGCGTCCCGTTTAACGCGCGAGTTGTGTAGTACATAGAATCTTATTCTGGCCCGAGGTAACGGAACATCGTCGTTCACCTTCGTCCATCGTCAAGGTGCCCCACGTATATACATAACATGCATCGGTACGTGGACACGTACGTGCCGTACAAGAGAGGGCGCACATACTCGGCGAGAGGAGGGGGAGGGGGAGGGAATATGTACCGTTTCGTTGCGGCGATTCGTCCGAGGATCGGGAATGCCCGAAAGTATATATTCCGACACGAATCGCCGTCCAGTACCGTTTCAGAAGCCACGTAAATCATACATCGGCAAAGATGGAAAAAAAATAAAAATAAAAATAAAAAATCATGGAATGAAGGAAGGAAAAAGAAGACGCAAGGAACAAGTGGCGGAAGAAAAAATATGTATACGATAAAGTACCGTCGATTAAATACGAATGAGATAATATCAGTGTGCCATCGTGTTCGGCAGCGTTGCGGGACGAGGCGGAGGACGCGGTACAAGAATTCAGTCATCTGTGCGCTCGGATCTCGACGAGGCGACCACGTGCTTCGTCTGTCCGTCGATCCTGGCTCTCCGATATAATAATAAAACGAAGCAAAGTTCGTGAGAACGTAACCGCACTGGGAGCCGTAGCGTGCGAGCAGGCTCGGCGCGTGAGTTGATTTAAAGAGACTGATACGAACGAAGGCAATAGTCGCTCAACCGGGGTGAGACAGGTGTCTCTTCTTCCTCCTCAAGGACGAGACACAGGAAGCGGGGACACATAAAAATCTTGCTGTGTCACTCTCGCTACGGTGCAACTAGGACTGCGGCACGCTACGGCGCTCGTAGGAACGGGCGGGGCAAAACGGACCGGTGTTTTCCACTTCGGACGAAACATTTTACGTCCTGCAAAAAAATTGGTAAAAATGGTCAATTTTGCCGCACTTTCCCCACTGCATCATGTGATTTAGGACTGCGAGAAGCTACGCCGCTTGCAGAACAGAGCGGGGCAAAATGGACCGGTCTTTTCCACTTCGGATGAAACATTTTTTTATATCCGGCAAAAAAATCGGTAAAAATTGTAAATTTTGCCCCACGTTCCCCACTGCATCACGTGATTCTGAACTTCGGGCAGCTACGGCCCTTGCAGGACAGAGCGAGGCAAAACAAAAAAAAAAAAAATTTCGGATTAAACATTCTTTTTGCCCCGGAAAAAATGGATAAAAATGGTCCACATTGGATCACATAAGCTTTACCGGGCGAAATTGGAGGCTGCCGAATCTCTTTCTACTCTTTAATTGATCTACATATACCCCATTAATTTATATACGTGCAATTTTCCATTCCCCATTAAGATAACCGATGCCTCAATATCCTCATTACTTTCGCCCGAAATTACGTTAACAATATTTCTTCAAAAGACTCCTCAACAGACAGAACATTCCCCTTAAAAAAAAAAAAAAAAAAAAAATCCACACCGTCTCTCATTCTCCCCTCTACCGCGATAGGCGAAAGAACGAGAGAATAAAGTGCCGGATAATTCTCCCTGGTATCGGCGTTCGTCCCGGCTGTGCCCGTCGCTTCACCTATTCGTGTCCGACTACAGTCCAGTCCGGTGCGATTATAGTGCGGTACACCCGAGCGTCGCGTAATGCTCTCTCGAGTTCTGCGCGCAGAAGGTACAGAATAGAGGAAGGAGTGGCTCATCGCTGCGACTCGGCACTGTGCAACAACCATTGCCACTGATACAACGACGATACACCTGCACCGAGCGGCGATACGCCGCGCTCTCTCTCTCGACAGTCACGTGGCCCATCTTCGAGCGTATCCTAGTATCTTAGTTGCCCGCTACCTCGCGTACTCGTTGGGCGAGAAAACTCACCGCTCAGAATGCGGAGAACTCCGCGAGCATGGATAATGCACCGTCCGGCGGACCCCACCCAGAGAACAGGTTGAACATCTCGCCGGCGCTAATTCGCTAGCGAGACGCTCGAACTCTAACGACCAGCCGATACTTCTCGTTATCTCTCGGGTGTGCTCGCATATCCGCGGGCGATTATTTATTCTATCGATAATCGCTGTTACAATATACACAGGGAGTCGGGCGCGTTGTGACGTACACTTGGCACTCGAGAGCGCGATGCTGGAGATATGTGGCTTGGTCTGAGAGACTTCAATACTGAGTGGTCGATAGCAATACTTTTTTTTTTTTTTAAGACAAGTGTTTTATGTAAGCTAAACTCAAGCGGTGAGATAATCTGATTAAGTTCTCGGATCACATTGGATTGCTACCGGAAAAATTGATATCACTGAATAGGATTTGGACCCTTTGTTTAACCCTTTATGAGGCACGTCTCTATCCCCACTCTTAGGCGCTACAATAGCAACGCGTGGTCCCCAGTCGACTTCCGTTAATCCCGTTTCGGTACGGTTTCGAGCGGGTAATAAAGGGTTAAGATCGGACTAGGTATGATGGTTAGTCTGAAGATATTTTTGCAAAAAGGGTGCTCGGGGATAATAGATTTTATATTGTTTCTAATGGGCAGGATTATTTAAAGCGGAAATGAAAACAAAAATTCAAAAGGATCGTATTCAGAAAATGATTCGTTTCATTTTCTGAATACGAATGGATTTTTTCAGATTTTTAAATTCACTTTGATCTTTGTGACTTTCTACACATTTTTCCCATATAAGAAGTGAACACTATTCGCAAGGACTACATACCTTAAAGAGCCGATAGACACTACGGGAGAAAAACGATTATTTGCGTTAATTATTTATTGAATAAATCGCCTGGAGCATTTTCAACGACGCAGTTCGTTCGGGGCAACCGATTATTTATCCATGTGTAAAAACTTGCCGCTGGAGTTATGAGTCTTTCAAAGATGTGTTTAGATTCTATTTTTAAAAAAAGTTTTATTTTTTAAAGGCCAGCCTTAGAGGCGCCTTTGAAACATGGTTTCGCTTTGCATAGAACGCCTTTTCAATGTAAGAGCGGCTTTATTATTATTTTCTTTTCATTTTCTCCCATTTACTTGCTCCCGCTATGCAAAACGTGTCGCGCGCGGAAAAATCCCACTCGCGGTTGACAGAGCACAGTTACGCGCGACAGTGAACGTTCTTGCACTCGTTACAAACCGAGCCCCGTGCTCTCTCATTATAAAATATATTACATTTTCTCCATCGCGTTCTACGGTCCGCGGTCGCAGCGGAAAGAAAGATATTAACGATCGCGTTGTTCAACGAGTGTACTTTTGAGTGGCAGGCGAACGGGCGAGGCCGCGATCATTAGCGCACCACAGAACACGTGCGCTGCATTCTCTGATACCGGAATCATAATTATTTGAGATCAATTTTCTATAAATTATTTATTTTTATTTTATTACCTATAGTCATTTATTATTGATTTATTATTATTATTATTATTAAAGAGACAAGATTTTTATTGCCATTATTATTATTATTATTATTATTATTATTATTATTATTATTATTATTATTATTATTATTATTAATTCATAGATTCAAGGTCCAATTTTTTTTCTCATCAATTTATCGACCTCCGCATCGATGCGATTAACTTTGACGATGCGTGCGAAGCGAATTTAAAATATTTGCACCCGGTACGGCTGAACTTGGAGCCGATGGTGAAGCCGTCTCGAAGAGGGTTATAGTTTTTCAAGAACAAACGCGCTTCGGTTCGTTGAAATCACTGAAAATTACTGCACCACCACCTCGTGACGCTTATTTAGATAAAATTTAATTTATCACCGTCGCGTATGTAATTTCTCGTCAAGGCTGTAATTTTTACGCGTACGTGAAACTCTATTCCGGTCCGCAGTTCGACGCCAATTATTAATTCACCTATATACGTAAATAGACAGAATGCGTGCTGTTCTACACGGGAGTTATTCGCCGTGCCGTAACGGTGTCGGCGGTGAACGCGGTAAATTAGTTCATTAGGCATGTTCCAATTGCATGTGTTGATGAACAAAAAAAAAACGGAAATCATACTCGCAAGCTCACCGAGCTGACGTTGAATTAACCGAGCCGAATTGAGAGCCTTGGCGCATGGCGAGGCATAGAAACCATCGGGGACACATAGAATCGGCGATGAGTCGGCAACGCGCCGCGAGCTCTAATTCAATTACCGCGCTTCAATTGCCCGCACGGTTTGTGCAAAATAGTGAAAAAAAAAAAACAAAAAAAATAAAAACAGCAGTGCGTTTTCTCGTTTCTATCTAGATATACATTAATACGTTAATAATGATGCATAAGAGAGAAAAAAAATTTAATAAAAAAAATATAAAAATAGAACTAAAGGATGGGCTAAGTGCTTTGAAAAAACTAGAACTAAAAGATTTACAGTTCGATAGATTTCTATGATCATCTTTCGCTTACACTGTCGCATTGCCTGGAGGAATTTTGTGAGCCGTCCAAATAAATAACAATAACAATAATAATAATAGTCGCGTGTCCCAATTCCTTGGTGTATATGTAATGATAACTTCGCGACTAGTAGCGAAGATAGTCGACGACGTCGAAGCAGCATGGAAGTGCGTCCCGATTTTCCTTGATTGGATGCAATTAACCCTTCGCTTCGGTCCTCGTTGCACTCTGCGACGTCGTCGTCGTGCCGTCGACTCGATCCTGATAGCGCGTCATATTGAAATGTCGATTTTCCGATAAGACGACAGTTTGTTATTAGAAGGATCTGATAGAAATCACCATAAATCTGGTAAAAACAACCAAACTTTCAGGTACGGGAATTACAGTGGCAAACATTCGTATTAAACTTAACACATTCGGCAAGAAAATATGGTAATTTTCTTGGTGTGCGGCTTACATCGGCATATTATATCGATAGATTTTTTAAATGTACACATATATAACAAAAATTTGATCGACGAAATTCTCAGTTTTTATCCACGGAATTCTCAGTTTTCATCCACGAAATTCTTAGGTTTGATCCACGAAATTCTTAGTTCTATCCACGAAATTCTCAGCGAGATACGCAAAATTTTGTCAATTCAATATCCGGAAAAAAATTGTCAAGTGGGCCGGCTAAAAATTGCAACAGCTCCTGTGAAAATATCACATATCGCTAGTGGTGGAGCTGTGGTACCATGTTCATATGCCTCTTTAAAAAGCTATCACTTGAGTAGTTAACATACAATGTGTTGCAGTTTTAAACCTGAAAACCCGAGACAGACACACCCTCGAAGCTCTCGCTGGTCGACACGTTAGTGACGAACCGAGCCGAGAATAAACCGCATCGAATTTGGCGTGGCCGGGCAACAGTCCGGGAAACACGAAATTCCGGGTCGGCCCGGAGTCTCGGTCGGTAAAAACCACTTTATCCTCGTTCAGGGTTGCAGGTAAATGTGATGAAAAAAAAAAATACCGAACTTTTTCAGGTTTCTATGCTTTCCCTGGTCCTACGTGAAACGGCTGTGAGTGCGAGACAGACAACTGCAATTTTACGAACAACATTTTATCGACGGTGATAATTTTTATTGAGTAAAAATGAAAAATCGCACTGGATGCGAAATTACCGTCCGACTCGAATTTGTTTTTTTTTTTCGGAAACATTTACGTCACTAAAAAAATAAAGTTCATTACAGTTTTCTATAAAGACCGAGTTGTTTCGTTTTGCCTTAAATTTAAAAAGCTGTTCGAGTTAATAAAAAAAGAAACATCGGATCATCTCGATCGTTTTGTCAAGCGCGACAAAACCCCATTGCAACGAATTTACCGACGAATGATCGACAATCTTGGGCTTTACTTTTTGTTGTTCGTGCAAGTGCAGAAACGGTGACGGAAGCTCGTCACACCGGAGAGGATAATGGTATGACGCCAGCGAAATCGACGCGGTTCGCGCCTCACTTTGCACGTCTGCAGATGGGCGAGCGCGGAGCTCACAACGATAATACCATAATTGAGCGATCTATAGACTTTGCAACGAAGGCTGTGAGCGCAAGCGCCGGGAAAATAACGTTCCTAAATCAGCCCCGAGCGACCGAGAGCGTTTACAGTCTCGCGAATTTTACAACACGATGCTTTATCTCTGAACTAAGTGGAGTGAATCGTTTTTTTTTTCAGTTGGAAAAAAAATTGGCGAACGCTGTCTGAGCTATTATTGAAACTTAACTGCTGCTGAAGTCGCGTAACACGGCGTTACTCTTCGACCATCGGACGATCTCAGAGATGTAACGATGCTGTACAGTCGACTCTTGTGTCTGGTCTATATACGTGCACAGACAGTAATTTATCCGCTGGAGATTTGCGATGGGGCGACGAGGAAACAGAGAGAGAAAGACGAGACAACGTCAGAGACGATGACGACAACACCGACAAACTGGGTCGTGCCCTCAACGGACCAGGGAAACGAGACGCTGCAGGTAAATCCTCGGGGTCAAGGTCAAACACAAACGAATACGAAACTACGAAGTTCGTAAATACTCACTGTTGTTTTTCCCCCTAAAAATATAATAAGCATTTCGACTTGGAAAAAGAATGGAAGCGGAATAATTTAACGTATACCCTATTTTACATTTTCATCTGAATAGAATAATTAAAAATAAATGGAATAAAAAGATTCGTGATCAGACCGATAGCGATAGGTGCGATAGGTGCAGTACCGCTCGCGGTCAGTACTTGGATGGGTGACCGCCTAGTCATGGCTGGCGTATCGAATCGTAGAGTGAGAGGTAACTTTCTCGGAGATTTGTGATTACCCTGTAGGAACGCTAATCTCTGTGGAAAGAGCCGTCTGTGTATGGCCAGGTTTTTCGCAGTTTCCCTGTGCCCTTGTGCGAATGCGACACAGTAAGGGGATAAGTCGGCTGCGGACACGATCTGGGTGGGGTTGAGGGGGGTAAAAGGCGAGAGCCGTACCGAGAGGAATTACAATAACAAAAAATAAATAAAAAAGATTCGTGATCAGAAAATAGGCAATTCTCAGTTTAATGCAATCCCACGATAGTATTTAGAGTAATGATAAAAATAAAAACAATCAATTGCATTTCTAACTCAATTTTCACTACAGCACGAAAAAAAAAAAAACTAAAGACACAATTCCCCCGAAGATTTTTGACTCTCGACGCCCCAGTGCCGGAATAATGAATGACAGAGTCCCCGTGGCGGCGGCGAGAGAACAGGTGTGGAGAAGTCTGTGTTTCACGACCCGAATAGGCGACCCAATTGAATTGGCGAGGACAGCGAGAACGAGCTCGGGTACACGAGGCAGCAGAAGCGGAGCAATAAAAGCGTCGGAGGAGTGCTAGTGTTCAGCGGGAGGATAGAGAGACGACGATCTAGTCGCGATGATGATTCGTTTCATTTCCGTCGTCCTGGACTGCTGGTGCTGCTCGCTCCGGTCGTTATAACTCTCGCATACGAAACTGCGAAGTTACCGTGTGCCTCGTCACTTCCTGCCTTGGCCCAATGAATTCCGTATGCAACGGGTGTTGCACCGGCGTTACGCTGGACGCGGGGAGACCTTTGGGTATACAGATAGATAGGTGGACGGAGAATGAACGTACATCAAAGCCCATTCGCGCTGAAGCGGTTCCTTAGCGCTTCGCCAACGCTCCCCTCCCCCCCCCCTTCCCCTCCCGCTCGTCGACTTCGGACCGAGCGACTAATGTATACCGTTATCCCACGCACAAATCTGCTGCGGTATCAAACGCCATCCGAATTTCCACTTAAATCCCAATCTCATACACTTTTTTTTCGCCGTCGGAGAACCTGGAGAAATATTGTTCTCGAAAGACATTAAGGTTTTATTTTTAGATATCAAGGGGTTATGTCGAGGTAAAAAGAATATAATTTTGTCTTGTGAACATGATACTGTAATATGTTAACGGACTACGCTGATGTTTAGTGTCGTGGTGTTTAAAAATTGAAAAAATATATACTGCCAACACAATTTTTCGCAAATGTTTAATGAAGTCGTTTAAAGAGAAAGCGCTTTAACGAGGGAGACGTTTTTTTATTGTGTTTCACTCAAAGGGTTAATTGATATTTTTTGTGTATGACCTACAAGATGAGATACAAATAAGATCCATACCGCATACATATTCATTTTATACTTCAACTCGGTTAAAAAATTTTAGTCTAAGAATTTTGAAAAATGTAAAGTTTTTGGTGTACGTTTAAAAAAAAATGTTGGCGCCGTCGTGTCTCGTCAAATTTTGAATACCTGTCAGCCAAAATGGTTTTTAGGAGCCAGCAATTTTCTAGCCTGTATTGTCTGGCCAAGAGTGCCGTAATTTATCCCCAATTATTGCACCGCTGTTACTGTCTATTTATAATAGAAGCTACGAAGCGGTGATCCCGAGATAGGGGGAGAGAAAGGTTCGAGCGGTGATTGACGGTAAAATATAAGTCTCGATGGAAAATCTCGGTTTAGCGAGCCGCTAGAGGCGCTTGACGAGGAAAGAAGAGCCACAATCGGCAGCGGAGCACATCGGGCGCGAAGCGACGGTAGAAGACGAAGACCTCGACGGAGAGTTCGGGTTCTACATTCGTCGTGAGCCGTTCGCGTATTTATAAGCGCATCAACCGTGGCTCGCTGGACCTCGGCCAGGATCCTCACCGGACTTTGGTACACGTTGGAGAGCGCGCGAAAGAGTTTCGCTCGCATTGGGGCCCCGGAACGCAGTCGGCACGCCTCTCTAGCTGCATGTCTTTTGGACCGCAATGTTGGTGGATAGAAACACGTACCAAAATTATAAGAATTAAAAAAAAATGCATAATTAAAATTGAAAGGAAAAAAATATTTTAAAAATTCCATGTGAAACTGACGAACCAAGAATCTCGCTCGTTAAACTCCCCACGGATCGTCACGATGCAAGTGTCGATCATCTGTAGCTTTTACACAATGGAACAGAATATATTTTAAAAAATTGTAAAATTATAAAAATGTTAAACAATCTGGAGATAAAAAAAATATTTTCTCGACCACTTTTGTGGAAGCCAATACTCGGATTCTTTTGCACATTTGGAATAACTTCCCGGAAAAGTTAAATTTACGTTACGGCATTAAAAAAAAAATTATGAATTTATGCGACGATTCGAAAATTCGTTGTTCACAATGCGCCAAATGAGTCGAAACAGCGGTGTCCTCAAAAGAGGCAACCAAGGAGTTCGACTCCGTCACGGTCTCGCCAAAGTGAGAATACCTGTTCACGGTACGGTTCCGACCCCATTGTACCATCTTATCGTACACCCTAGCTGCACGAGCTCACCGTTAATTACGCACGGCGACTAGTCATCAGAATGCATTTACATCCTTTCTATTTGCGAAGAGAGCAGCGCCGTGTACACCGTATAATCCCATCGGCAAAGCCGGTAGCCCGCAACGCTTGCGTCATCGCGAATATCGTAAGTATTATAATTTTCCCGAAGGTGAGAAAATAAAAATTATAATAAAAAAATTAAAAAACCACATTATGAAAACGAGAGTACATAATATTACGCTTTTTGTGTTACGCATCACATTGAATTATTATATTAGGCTCGTTATCGAAGTTCCGATCGAGAAACAAACTGGAGCGTGGGACACGAAATCTGCACTTCCACTATCTTATCCCTAATGCTTAATCTTCTATGCGATGCTTCGTCCTTTACAGGACCACTGTCAGACTAATTTTATTGCCGTGCTCCAGATTCCGCCTTGATAAAGTAATTTATACGTTGCATCGGTTTAATCCCGGGCTCGATGTCTTATTTTTATTGTGCCGAAGTGAAACGACTTAATTGCCACCTAGAGACATTCGGAAGGTCTCTTTCTTACCGAGCGAGTTAACCGAAACGCTAGACGACACAGAGTTATTTGAATAAGCGGTCGCGACCTTTCTCACCCGCGACGGCAGCGAATACTACGAATATACTACGACCGTTGTCTGGAATAGCAATAATTCCGACTCTCGACGAGTCCCCATGGACTCGATCCTCGTTACTCGCTTGCGTTTCTATGTACATTTTATTACATAGTTGCAAAATTGCATGGAATGTGGATTGTAGCCCCGGTAGAACGTAATCCTGTGCGTCCTGTGCACTCGGGCGATAACTCAGCTGAGATGCAGTTATACACGAAGACAATGGCCGCGAGGGCACAGGGACAGAACCGCAATCTGGGTCGAAAGAGGTGGGAAAAAATTCCCAGACCTTCCAGACTTATGATTTTTTCCTGTATTCGAATTATTGTTTTTCCCGTACTTAAATTATAACTTTTTCCGGCACTCAAATTCTCATTTTTTTCCGGTACTTAAATTATGATTTTTTCCTGTACTTAAATCATCATTTTTTCGTGAATCAAATTAAATGTTGAGAATATTAAGCATATTAGAGAATATTAGAGAGTACGGGCCACATATTTTTGTTTCGATTATCATTAATTTTTTTAATAGTTTCGAATTTGAATTAACGTTCGTTTTTACTTGAGGCATAAAGTTCTGTTCGTCCGCACGACAAAAGAATAATTTTCCGCTTCGTTAACTCCGTTTGATAACACGATGAAAAGGACGTAACCGAACAGTTGTTATAGAGGTACGAGGCTCTGTTATAAAAAAAAGAAGAAAAAAACTTGAGACCTCTGCTCTCAAGTGTGTCTTTCATTTTCAACCCGTGCATCTTTATACTCATTATAATACTGTTATAATGAAAAGGAAGTAAGCTACGAAGTTTTTCCGTCGACGTTAACTGACCGAGCACAAAGTAAGACCGGAATGCGCCTTCCAATTAAACCCCCGACACTAATCTGTCGACCGCCAGGTGCAGCGCACGCCCGCCTCGTAGATTAATAATCTCTCTCACAGCTCTGGAATCGTCGCGAATTAATTACTTCGCGGTGATTAATTGTTTTCTTTTGCGAAAACGAAAAATGATCGCCGAGATCGCATAAAAAGGCGAGTAACATTATTTTACATCAAATTACATTTTAATTTAATTATAAAAATTCATTTACAAATTGTCTTAACCGTTCCGCTTCAAACACAAAATGATTAAGATCAACATTTTCAATGCGTAATTCTGATATGAATTATATGCAACATGTTTCGAATTAATCATAAGTGAGTGGAAAAAATGTCCCAAAAATGTATTTCTTTTTTTTATAATGAAATAAAAAAATAAGAGACTATAATCGAGAAAATTTTTGTTCCACCATTAGAAGATACAAATATGCCGAAACAAGAATATTATCGGGTGAACAAAATAAGATGAGATATCGCCATGCGAAAACAATGTGTTGTTAATGTGTGCCAATTCCGGAGGTGTCAGATTTGCAGTGTAATTTTGGAATTACCGAGTTAATGAACGATTTCGATCGGATGTTTTAAGGGATACAGATTTAAACCGTTTGACCGTTTACTGGGCCACCGAGTCTCGACGAGTGGAAAACGTGGACGCGGATGGGAAAGGGCAAATAACATTATTTTAAATTAAATTATTTTTAATAAAAATAAAAATACATCTACCAATTGCCTTAACCCCTTCGCTCTAAACGCAAAATGATTAAAATCAACATTTTCAATATGGGATTTCGATACAAATGTTACGTAACATTTTTCAAATTAATCATAAGCAAACGCAAGTGCTAAAAAATCTGTCCCAAAGAACAGAATTCATCCCGAAATAAAAAAAAATAAATAAATAAATAAATAAAAGCGACGAAGATGTGCCGAAACGAGAATATTAAACGGGTCAATAAAATTCGCGATTGAGCTCTCGACAGTGAAGATGAGATATTGCTATTCGAAAACAATGTGATGTTAAGGTGTTCCAATTCCGGACGAGTTACAGTTACAGAGTAATTTTGGAATCCCGAGTAAATGGACGATTTCGATCGGATGCTTTATGGGATACAAATTTAAACCGTTTGACCGTTTACTGGGCCACGGAGTCTCGACGAGTGAGAAGCGCTCGGCGCGGATGGGGCAAATCAGCCCGCGGAAAGACGAAGACGAAGGCGCCGAAGCCGGGAGATTCTAAAAGACTGGGAGCCCGTGTGCACCGAGCGTGTTCAGTGTCTTTCTCGCCCCGAGGAAGCGAAACCGGCGAGATATATTTGCCGAGAGTGTCGCGGGGAGCTCCGACTGCGCCCGGCAGCCGCCGGGGACTCCGGGACGAGAATAGTAACGGGAGTAGCCGAGGTGGACCAAGATCGAGAGTGGACAAACGTTGTACCTCCGTGCGAACCGACTCTCCGTGTGGGCAATAGCGACACTACTCCCAGAGAATATTTTCCCCGAAACGAGAACCAACGAATTGGGACAACCAATCGAAAAAAAAAATGTCAACAAAAATTTAATTAGTGGGTAAAATGAGAAATGGTTTGATTATCCCTTTAGCTCAGAAAATCGATTCTACGATAAAATAAATCAATATGCAGGAAGAATTCACTGGGAAAAACACCAGCTTGAAAAAAATAATCTAGAGTCGAAAAATGTCTATACAGTGATGTAATTTAGGACCAAGATCGAGAGTGGACAAACTTACCTCTAGTCTTAGAGAATATTTTCCCCGAAACGAGAACCAACGAATTGGGACAACCCATCGAAAACAAAACAAAAATGTTTAGCAAAAAGTCAAATAGCTTTAGCTCGAAAAATCGATTCTAGCATAAAATAAATAAATAAATATGGAGGGAAAATTGACGGGGAAATTCACTAGCTTCGAAAAATAATCTAGAATCGAAAAATTTCTATGCGTTGATGTAATATTCGACCAAGATCAAGAGGGACAAACGTACCTCCGTGCGCACCGACTCCTTGTGTCGGAAATAGCGTTGCTAGGCCCAGAGGATATTTTCATCGAAACGAGAACCAATGAATTGAGACCATCGATCGCAAAAAAAGAAAAAGAAAATTAACAAAAAGTCAAGTTGTGTGTAAAACGAAGAATCGTTCGCGTAACCCTGTTACTCAAAAAAATCGATTTTACAATAAAATAAAAGAAATAAAGAAAAAACTTCACTGGGAAATCCACCAGCCAAAATAAATAATCAATAATAATATAAGTAGACTAAAGTTAATTTTGTGCAAAATTTCTATACGGTGATCTAATTGTCGAACACTGTCGTGGAATCTTTGCCTGAAAGTGTGAATATTTCCTATCGAACTGGTGTTTAAAAAAAAACCAACCTGTCTCCGTATAAAAGTATCGAAAGATTTTTTGAGTACATTTTAAAAAATTTATTTTAATTACGATTTTTTCTTTTCGGGACGTTTAGGCACGCGTGAGGAAGGGTTACGTCCGAAAAAGGCGAATGCCGATGTGAATTCCGATTGTAATTCACGATACCGCAGAGAGACGTTGGGTCGCGGAACGGGGCAGCGCACTCTGCGGTGAAGAGCTTCGTCGTACGGCTTATGTTAATGCTCGCGATCCGAGGTCCGGTGCCGTTGCCGCTGCTGGCACCGGCCGTCGGCTTTCTTCGCCCCGAGAGTATATAAATGCAGCGAGTGAGCCGGCAACGGATTTTACTTCGACTCGGAACTGACTCTATAATCCACCTCTGCGAGCAGCCTACGTCGCGTCAGTAAACCCTGTATAGATGTTTACGTACTACGACGTACTGCGAGGAAACTATGTCCCAAAGTCGACTACCTTTCGCGCAGCTCGAGAAGCTTTTGTACATTTATCTGCAAAAAAAAATTAACCACACAAATCTCACCGCAAAATGTTTCACATGAACACCCTACGAAAAAAACGCAAAAAAAAGTATAAATATTAATTTCAGGAGATTAAAACGCTTTGCACTAGTCAAATGAATGCCACATTTTGAAGGTCGTTTATACAGATTTGACGCATCTATTGATTACACTGCATGGTTATTTGTGCTACAGCAGATTGCCTTAATCTAGAAAAACATTAATTGCAATGGATTTGTACAAATGTCGACTGGTTTGTGCTTATTTTCAGAACGGTATTTCCCATATTTGTTAAGTTTTTTGAAGGAATAATCCGTAATTTTTTCGCGATTTCGATGTATCACGGCTCATTCTCTTCCTTGAAAGATGCTCCACGAGTTCACCGTCCAGATATTCGATAGTATTTTCCGTTTAAAAATGACAGCCTTTTGTTTATCCATCGACCTAATTCCTTCATAAACAAACAGCTGTCATTTTTAAACGGAAAATACTATAGAATATCTGGACGGTGAACTCGTGGAGCATCTTTCAAGGAAGAGAATGTGCCGTAACGCTTCAAAATCGAGCAAGAATTACGGATTATTCTTTGAAAAAACTAAACGAATATTTTCAATTTTATTTCTTCGAAAATTATCACAAACCAGTTAATATTTTTACAAATCCATAGCAATCAATGTTTCTCCACGTTAAGGGGTTCTGCTGTAATACGAATAACCATCCACTATAATCAATGGATGCGTCAAAGTTTGTATAAACAACTTTAACCCTTTATAATTCATTATAACGTCTGTTATAAGAGTGGGGATAGAGGTGTGACTTACAAAGGGTTAAAAATGTAGCACTCATTAGAGCAAGGCGCTCCAACCTCCTTATATTAAAAGTTATCCACCAACTTCGTAACTTTGTCGAAACAATAGAAATAATAATAAAAAGAATCATGATAACGCAAAAATTTTCTTGGCAAAGAGGAAGAGTTTCGAGAGAAGGTTAAACATAGTTTTTATTCCTGTTAGCAAAGACTATACTCGCTCTAACTGTTAAGCGGGACCGCTTAGTCCCGCTTCCTGCATTCTGCCTTGTATTTACGCACGAGGCTATTGGATAAAAGTAATTGCGTTTGTACGATATTTATAAAACTGGCATATAATATATATGTACAAGTTTTCCGTGAGATAAATGTCGTACAATATAGCATTAATGGACGGTCAGTCGTTAGTCGCATGCGCATTAGAGAGCACCGGAGCAAAGTTGAGATCTCGGACAAAAAGGTATATTCCGTCTCGATATCTTCGAGGCAGGGACGATGTAAACGAGCATCGGTCCGGTACGGCGTGGCGTAAAGAAACCGTAAAACCGGTTCGAAGTATGCCGGCTCGACCCGATTACGCCTTCTGTAACGGACAAATCATTTTGATCGCTGCCCGACTCGCCACAGGCACGCGTATTCGCCAACCCCGTCGATGAGAGTGTCCGTGTCTGTCCCATTGCGAGGAACAAGAGATTTCCGATTCGCGAACTTTTAGTAATATCGCAAACGAGTCGGCAACGAACCCGATCGAGGATAAACCGAGCTTGCGTTCCGAGACGCAAAAGTCGAGTCAGCCTTCCGTGTGTATTTCTTCGTGTTGAGTTTTTTTTTCGCTGCGGAGACTTTTAGAGCTACGAGGGAAGCGCATACGATCCGGCAAAGGCAATAGTGTCGACCGGTTCGACGAGATAAGCCAGCTACAGCCGAGGGACTCCGGCACGAGCCTGCAGACTCGAGACACCTACGAATTACGAGTGACTGCGCGCTGTTTGCCCGCTTCATGCCTTTCTGGTCAATGTTTGTGTGTATGTGTGTGCGTGCGTGTGTGTTGCTTATATGTTGGTAGAAATGTAGGTAAAGCCTACCTGTACGCGCTGCGACTAATCACACGAGAGTCAGTCGCGTGTTGTATACTATATCGCGGTCATATGTGTACATATATCACGTGTGTGTGTGTATATATATATATATATATATATATATACACATATATATATATATATATGTCTGGAAGTGTGTTTTCGTTTACCGGATTACCATTAATAGAATAAGAGTCGCGGACATGTGGGAGGCTCGTAGACGTGCCCGTGGACGCTGGGAATATGACCCACGCACTTCCTGCTCGTGAATCTCGTCTTCCGATACGATATTTTGCGTTGAGAAAATCTTCGGCTTTTCGGGATTTCTTCTTTTATATACCGGTGCGCAGATCGGCAATACAGTTTCCCCGTCATAAAACCCTCGAATTGATAAGAGAAACGGGAGAAAGTTCATTTTTATTCCAGTTAAAGAATGTGGCACGGGTATAACATAATACGGGTAAGCTGTATGCAACAGCATACAAGGTTTTTCCTCGTTCGAACGGCATTTTTTTTTTAAGTCCGTAACTTAGATTGGGCGAACCTAACACTGAGATGTTCGCGTATCAGTCCGGCATATGATTTGTAAAAGAAAATCATCGACCGAATTTCAATTTTTAATTCAGTTTACAGTAATTTTTTAAAACAAAAGTTATACTTGTATACTTAAGTACTTATATACTAAAAGTGTTCAATTGAATTCAAATTAAAAAGTAATAATATATACCAAACTCGTATTTGCAATTTTTCAACGGCTATAACTTGACAACTGCAGTAAAACTTCTGTCGGCGATTGTACACGGGGATCATTTCGTAACTGTTTCGCGTGCATTGGATTTCCTAGCTTGGCTCAATGTATATATATATATATATATATATATATATATATATATATATATATATATATATATATATATATATATATATATATAACAATAGATCAATCGAGCTTCTCTGAAGTTTAATCCGAACCCGGTAGTTCAAAGTGTCGCGCATATTCCCCACGTCATAAAAAATGTGTGTGTGTGTGTGTGTGTGTGTGTGTGTGTGTGTGTGTGTGTGTGTGTGTGTGTGTGTGTGTAAATTTTTTTTTCACACATGACATAATCGTAATATTTTTTCGAGGGAACACGGATCGGCGAGTTTAATCCTCGCTTGTTCCGCGATCGTTAACAGAATCTATTAGCTCTCGAATTCCAGACACGTAGCGGACCACTCGATCGCGGGTCAACAGGACGGCTGCTTTCTTACATGGGAATTCCGGCAGGTTTGACACCGTATATACACCTATAGGTATCCATCAAATTCGCTTACGATTTCTCGATATGAACACTTGGAGAAAAAAAAATCCTATCTTGATTTCTCACGATCGGCGACATTAATTTTATCTCAATACTATTTTTTACTCTCTCCGACCGTTTATCGATATTCTTCCATTTTACGCAGCTATTCAATTTTTCCAGAAATTATTTTCTTTCTTAGTCATGCTACGCTCTCTTCGACCTTGAGACATGCCTCTATGCTCTTTTTTCGTATTACCGACAATAATTTATTCCATCAATACGTCGTCCAGCCAGATTGCTTTCACGACCGACTATGAAGACCTGTAAAATAGTCGTCACTCGATCGCGGGTCAACGGGACGACTGCTTTCTCACATGAGAATTCCGGCAGTTATGGCACTGTTCTACACCTTATAAGTATCCTTATAATATCCATCAAATTCACCGATAACGATTTCTCGACATTTGTACTGATAAAAAAAATATTTCACGATTTCTGTCGATCAGTGACATTAATTTTATCTCCGTACTATGTTTTATTCTCTGCGACCTTTTATCGATATCCCTCCATTCCCCTTTTACCCACCTATTCAATTTTTTCCGTACGTTATAATCATTTTTTCTTTTTTTTTACTTTGCTGCGCTCTCTTCGACCTTGAGCCCTTTTCTCGCATTACCGGTAATCATTATTTCTTTTCGACCAATAACGTTGTCCAGCCAGATTGTTCCCACGAGCGACTGTGCGGATCGGTAGAAGAGTCGCGGCAGCTTTCCGTGTCTAAGCGAAAAATAGAATAGCTTGCCCGGTGCGAGGGTGTCGAGTTATTTCGGTTGCCGCGAGACGAAACTCTGTGGATTTTTCGGCACACGGAGTATCGACGTAAAATACCCGTATTAAACGGTAAAAAAATAATGATAATAAAACGTGTATATTAGTACGCGGGCAGATTTAAAGTCGCGTTGCATCGTCGCTAAAAGTAAAGTGGCAGGCTAATTAATCAACGACGAACGATATAGACGGTAGATTTAACGATGATACATTCAACGGCGCGCACTGTGTTATACGTGCGTGCGCGAGCCGAAGAGTTCGCGGTGCAGATGCACGGCTAACACATAAATTGCGATCGCTCGAAGCCAGCCGCGTCACCGTACCGCTTCTCGCAGGTTGCATAAGTAATTGTCATTTTAAATGAAAACTCCGGGGGGAATATAATAGGTGTGCGCACCCGCGCGGTGCTTCGATCTTCGCGAGGAGGATTACGTAAGACGCGACGCGTGTAAACATATCGCGGAATCGAGATGAACGTCGAGTATGCGGACGGTTGTACGGAATCGGCTATACGGACCGCCGACAGTCGTCGGTACGTTCGCAATTCCGTGTGTAACACTTTCCGTTCGTACAGGTTGTCTACAGATTTTTAAAATAATTTCGTAAAATCAGAATACGAAGTTTCGTAAAAATGATTTTGTTAAATAAGTGACAAGGCGCGTTGTTCGGGTTTCGATGTAAAAACCTGCGCTTTCGTTTCCCGTGTCATTAGCAATTTTAGTTTGTACTTTTGTTTGTAAAACTAGAGCCCGACGGTGGGTTCGGAACATTAACAGATAAAAAATCGTGGATGTTTGTGGAAAATATACATATATTTTTTTGTTTTGTTTGTAAAAAAAGTACAATTTTTTTTTACTGTGTAGTTCAAGTTATCGTATCGTTATATATATCGATACGATGTGTATAACAATTTTGTTGAATAAGTGACACATTCGTTTGTTAGGGTTTGAATATACAGATCTGTCCCTTTATTTGCCATTTTATTAATAAATCTTTGTACTTTTGTCTGTAAAACTAGTGGCGGACGCTCCGACCCGAAAATTAACAAATAAAAAATAGTGGACTTTTGTGGACAATGGAAGTTTTTTTTTTGTAAAAAGGGCAAACTTAAAGAGTTTAATGTATCGCATCGTTAATGAATTGCAAACAATCCGAAGGCGAAGATCGTTATATTTTTTATTGTTTACTTCGTGAATGGAGAGATTGAAAAATCCACTTACGTACGTTTACATACGTGTAGTACGGGTGATAAAAATAGTTATTTTTTTGTTCACATAACGAGTCGTTCTTGGAAATGAGTGGCATCCTGCAATTTCCTCATCACCTGTTGCCTCCGAGAGAACGATTCGTCAAAGTTACGAAACCCTAATATAAAAATTCACTGACGAATGTAACACGATCGACGGGGTTGACAAAGAAAAGAAAGTATCTGCGACACTTTCACGAAAGCAAAGAAAAAGTAAAAGGATAAAACGCATCGGAAGTATCGTCAGAAAGTCCTGGAACGCGCATCTTACTCTATGCCGTACTCGTGCAGTAAACAGTTGACAGAATATCCGTTATCACGGATCGAAAAATCAACAAAGCGCATGATCTTTGAATCGCGAGTCAAACATCAGACATTGACGCGCGAATGACAAAAACTTTTTTTTTAATTTTGGTTCTGAATTGATTGTTGTTTTTTTCCGAAGCGCAATGTTCATGTGTTTTATGTGGGCAGCGCGTCAGGACTAACGCTTCGTTGCTACAACCGCGCGTTGGAGGGAGGGAGGGGGTTCGCGAATTGTCATAGCGTCAAAATACGATCGTATGCGAAGTTGCGGTAATAACGTGATGTGTTAGGCGGTAGCAGAAGCGCAGAAAGAATACAACAGCGGCGAGAGGGCGACAGGCCGGCGCAGCGGAAAGTTCATACTGCAATACTAATCTAATTTCAGTGCAGTAGGAATTTATTCGATCACTAACCTTTTCCTTGGCTCTGCCAGCGTGTTTTTGCACTGTCTTGGCGATTAACGCGCCCTTACTCTCAGCCATATTGACCACGCGCGTCGAACGTACAGATATAACCCTCCTACGGGACACTTAACTCAAACTCTTGGGCGGCTTATTGCACTAACACCAGACGCGCGGACCAAGTGCACCGACGGAAGTGCGGAGGGATACTGGAAGTAACGGTCGCCGCGTTATGGCCATCTTGCCGAGAGTTTATTCATTCGGCCGCGGAACGGCAGCACCAGCTTGACGCGTCGAGCCGAGAATTCTGGACGGTAAGTCGGCGACCTTCGTAACGAGATGCAAGTAATTGTCGTCGACCAATTTTTTTTTCTTCTACTACGATTAAACAAAGCTATCGACATTATTTAATTGATTATCGTATGTGAGAACGTTTTTTAAATCCAAAGGCGTATAAAATATTGTCTTTGTCGACAATTATAAAAGTTTTTACTGTATTTCCGACGGTGATCTTAACGGAATTTTTGTTTACGAGATGAGGTATATTATAACAAATAACAAATTGAGGCAGGGCTTACACGGTCTACCATTTGTTTAAATAATTGATAGATGCACTTATAACAGGTATTCATGAACGGTGTTCAGGTCGTAAAAATTAATTTATTGCGAAGAAAAGGAAAACATAAAATGTGCATGGCATTTAGGTAAAGCTCTACGGGGAGTGATCTACAATTTTTGTGAGGTTTATTGAACGGTATTGATAGTTATCGGAAGTACAAATAGTATCGAACTTTATGGGGTGTTTGCAACACACAAGGATTGTCAATGTATATATTTAGACGAAAGAAAGACCAATTTATAGATTTGTAAATGGTTTTATTAATAAATTATTTCTTCTTATTTTGTGATGAGGATTGCTCAAAATAAACAAACTTTACGATAAAAATTCACTTTAACAACAGAAACAGACGGACAATTACACGGATGTACGTGATAATACAAGAAGACGGACAAAATCGTCTTATTCAAATGATTTTGTTCTTTTTTGTTTTGTATTTATGTTTGTTTTTAAGTTTCCTTCAAAAATCACAATTGACAAAAGTGCTTTGAGTCGCGGAACGCGCGGAATCGTTTTCTTTTTTTCTCGTTATATTTGCGAAAAAAAGCTTCGATCCTTCATTTTATGTCTTTCTTTTTTTTTATCATCACATCTCAACCCGTTACTTCCGCGCGGGCCGCAATTACAAATCGCTGATCGGCAAAAAATGTTCACATATTTGGACCTGTACACGTCGCTTACTCATGAGGGTACCTAATATAAATTTGCATTATTAATTTCATTTATTTATTTTCTTTTTTTTCTTTTTTTTTTTCTTCAAATTCTTGGAAAAATTGGATAAGGCCATATAACCAATCTGGCAGCAAGGTCGCGCCAGGTCCTCTCGACTCTACCATAATTGTTTTTTTTTTCTTGTTTTCTCTTCTTTTTTTCTCATTATTATTATTATTTATTTATAAAACCAATCCTCTCTTACATTCTCACGCTCTATTTCACTTCCATCCATTCTTATGGTCACGTAGTCAATTTTGTAGTCAGTCCCGTCCGATCGTCACAGTCTTACCATTAACTAAGTCATCTAATCTGCCTCTTCGCCAAGTTTGTGTGTGTGTCTCTTTGTGTGTGTGTTTTTTTGTCTCTTTTTTATTGTTGTTTTTTTTTCATTAGCTTTGCGCAGATCTTCCCACACTCTGTTTCACTGACCAAGTCTACATTTCTGACTCCGATATTACACTCTGTTCTCTGTGCGATGGGCACAGGGTGTTTTAAACATCTGCTGATTTCTTGTATCTTTATTTCTTTTTTTACTTATTTTTTTTTTTCAAACGATAATAATAAATGTAATTCAGTGACGATATAGCGATCGTCAAATCGTTGACGATCCTTACGCATTTTACATCGAGCGGTGGGTGGAGCGCGGTTCATAATTTTGGGACAGAAACTGAAGAAGATTCTCTCTCTCTCTCGGCTCTCCGACGCATAGATTGTTACTTGCGGATCGGAACATGATTCGAAGACTGAGATATTTCGAAGACGATTATTAGTAATTGTCAATTAATAATAAACGATTTCGAGCTGCATGCATTGCATCTGAAATTGCGAAGATATTTTTCTTTTGATTTTTGTTGTTGCTTTTTTCTTTTCCGCCGAGCAATAATAAATTCACAGACCAAACCGGTGAACATTTGGCCGAAATCGTGATCCGCGAAATTGATTAGAGATCTCGCGCGGGGGGAGGGGTTCCACTCTTCATGTTCTCTCCCAAAAGAACAAAAACCAAACGTCACGACGAACGGCAACACCGTTGCACCTCTAACGTATGGTGTAAACCTGTACAAAAGTTGTTCCTCGTTCACTTTATACTTATTAAATGGTACAATAATAATGTATTTAAAATGTAACTTATGTAATCTTAGTACTGATTAACGACGGCTGCATTCCAGCATGACCAGCCTTTGGCCGACTGGAGCTAACAGACAAATACGCTCCTTTGAGTGTAAAACCCCGCTATCTCCTCTCACCATCCCTTCTTTGCGCCCTCTCCCTCGCTGTGTGCATTAATAATCCTTTCCTTCGCCCGCTTCTACTATGCAACACCTCTAATTCTCTAACTATATACTCTATATAAAATATCGTTAGTATAACTAAAACGTTGTTGGGTCTAGCTGGAATGCGGCCCTATTTATGCCATTCTTATCCTTTTTTTACTTGTAAATCCACTCGTATTTTTTTTTTTCATTCGTCGTTATGGTTCATTACTCACGTTTTTCTTCCTTGTATACTTAGTCGTTTTTTTGTTTGTTTGTTGTTCCACAGACAATTTTTCAGTCAATGATTTTGTTTCTTTTTCTCTCATTATGTTTTTTTTTTAACTGATAAATTCACACCACTAACTGTTAGTCTGTCATTGGTCGGTCAATTAATTTGATTCCCAGCTTGTGTTTTTTTTTCTCACTCGGCGGCGCAATTATTGTTATTATTTATACGAATTTTACACTCATTCAACAGCAGCGATATTCACGCTCGATCTCTAGTTCCCCGATTCACCTCCGTCCTCGTGTTTTCTCTTCTTGCCTCGGGCAGGAGACGACTCTGTACAAAACACGAGAATGAACATTAATTTAAACATGTGCCATTAAAAACGTTGAAATATTTGTTAATATTTTTTTTCGCCATTGGTCAACAAATATCGATGTAAAATACAAATGGTCGCATGTGGTGTATAGACATGAATTCTAAGTATTTTGTCGTTAAATCATAAATATGAGCATAAACTACGTTTTGCCGAATTGTGGAAAATTGTTGAACCGTAAAGGGGATTTTTTTGGTTGTGAATTTACTCGAATGTGTGGAAGTATATCGGAGTGTGTGAAAATTACATTGGAAGTTTCCGGTAGCACGAAACGTACCTGTACCGCACTCACCTTCTTCGAAGTCCTGCTCGTCGTCATCGTCGTTATCTTCCTCGTCATCCTCCTCCTCACCTTCGCCCATGTAATCCTCTTCGTCACTGTCATCCTAGAGACGATTATTTTGCCATGTTAGCTCATGAACTTTATGACATCAACTAAGTCAACCGCTTTATGCAACACAAGCTCGAACATACCTCAAGATCGTGTTTGTAAACGGCTTCTAAACCCATACCACCGTCGTCAAGGTCATCGTCGTCTTCTTCTTCGGACACTAAAACAGAATTTAAGCGTTATGCTGCTTTATCGTCTCCGTTTTAATTTCATCGAGCCGTCGACGAGGAAAAAAAATTGGAAAAAAATGTAGGCTCCAAATTATTCGCGCTTGCAGACCCGTGATGAAAAGGAGTAACTTTTCCTTGAAGAAGATTATTTTAGTTTCAATATACCCACCGTCTTCACTGTCTTCCTCGTTAGCATCACCGTCTCCATCCTCATTTCCATTGACTTCGTCGTCTTCTCCTTCGCTGTCGTCTACCTCACAGTCGTCCATGTCAAATCTATAAATTCAAAAGGGTGATATCGTTAAAAATCGTGGCTATCGAAATATGCTAGAATATATAACACAGTGACCGGTAGGGTAAGCTGGCCAATGATTGAACTGTTAAGAAAACGAAAAAGCCAATGAATAGACGTTTTTATGCAGGTGCCCTTATGGAAAGTGCCATTCACTGGTCCGGTCCATTCATTGGCTGGTTTACCCTATAATGAACTCTAGAAAAAAATCTTCGACTTTCCCGGATAATTTTTTGCTTCCTCATAGAGGAAGCTTTATTTTGATTCAAAACAAAAATTAATTAAAACATGTTCAGAATGTTCTAAAACATTGGAAAATCATATTTAGAAAAAATGTCTCAATGTGCGTGTGTTTCGGTCCGAAAAATTGAAACTCGTATGACTTGAGAACGGCTGGAACTATCAAGTTAAAATTTCTAAGGTAGGCAGAAGGGACAATCTACAATATTTAGTTCAATTTTTAGCGAAATGCTTTCAGTCATAAAAATTTTACGCGTTTTAAAACTTTGCCAAAAAAAATTTATGCGCACGCTAGCTCTTACAATTTTTGAGCTATTGGACTCAAAGTTGATCTATCACGTAATGTAAATTTTCTTTGTGACACGAGTTTTCGTATCAAATATTGAGCTACGAGTAAAATAATTCGCAGACTCGTAATCAATGGGAAAAAAACGTCAGACATGGCCTCGAAACGACGAATAACTACAATTTTTATAGGGAATCTTTGTGGTGAATATTGCCAAAATTAGTGATTTTTTGTAGACTATAAACAGCCATATTTTTCAAACGCAACTTTCTTTTACCAACAAAGCTTCCTCTACGAGGAAGCCAAATAATCACGGAAAATGATTGTTCATAGAAACTTTGTACACAAAAGAAGATTAGATGCGGAAGCTTTGTGAAAATCTCAATTTTCACCCTTCTTATTTTCTGACAGTTTCAAGATTTCCACGTTTTTCGGCGAGGTGGCCACCATGTGCAAGAAGTTATTGTAGAGCGGAATAATAATTACCCATCGAGATATCGTAAGGTAGGGATGAGACTGAAGACTTTCTCCCTATAATTGTCCATGTTTGTTGCCTCATTGTTGAAAAGATCCAGGCTCTTCAGATGCTTGAACTCTTTCTGCAAGATCGATAGAAAAATTACTACAAAATCGAAGAATTATCTTAATGTTATCGATGTTATTGGCATCGATCAAATCCCGCCGACTCACCAATGGTTGCAGGGTGTCAAGATCTTTGATTTTGTTTCCACTGAGATTGAGGTGAGTCAACTTTGGGCTCGTGTGTAGAAGATTCAAACCTCCCGAGATTCGATTGTCGCTCAACTCCAACTGCAATTCAATTTGTCATTAATGTATCGTTGCATTATCAACGATGATTAAAAATAATGTTCCGCCGGAGACAACAAAAAAAATATACATATATGAATTAATATATTATATTATATATATATATATATGAATGACCGACGAACCTTCTTAAGATTTGGTAGTTTGGGGAAACCTTTAAGACTGGTCAGGCCGACATTGATTAGACTCAATGACTCCAGAGCTACGAACTCATCCGTCAAGCCTACGATGTACGTACTCCGACAATTGTCCAGTACGAATTCCTTGATCTGAAATAAAAAATAAAAAATTATTATTAGTACCACTGTTTCCTTCGGTAAGATCTTTTAAAAAATCCATCAGTGATTAACGATCCCCTGTTATCGATTCGTTAAATAAAAAAAAATATACAAAATTGTATCCGGATCGTCGTGTGTGCACAGGCGGGATTTCTCTGAATTCAGTAAAGGAAAAAAATTAATGTTTTACTTAGCGACAAGCTTTCAAAAAAAAAAAAACTGCGCAACTATATATTCCCACATTTCTCAGAACGTTTTTCCTGTTGGTAAAAAAATGAATCCTATCCGGACCGCTTCAAAATTTTGCCCAACTTTGACAAACAAAAAAAGAAAAAAAAAATTTGTATAAAATATTTCATACGTGCATAGACGGGATTTCTATGGGATTGAGTAAATGGAAAAAAATATATATGTATATTTAAATGAGCGATAAGCTTTCGCGTCGGATGGGCTGTTTTATTGATCGTTGAAAGAGAAAAGCGGGAGGGTTGCAGGAGAGGCGGGTCGGTAAGGCGGTTGATGAGGAAGGTACGAAGGGAAAGAGATAGAAGTGGCGAAGCTCGGGGTGTTACGAGCTTCGTCTTGTTTGAGCCGGCATAAAAGAAGAGCCGGCTTGGAACGAAGTGTCGGGATGCTCCAGAGTCGCCGATAGCGAGATAGAGAGATGACGAGGATGACGGCGAGGCGCGAGTCAGTAAAGCCCAACGCTCTCCTGGTTAGCGAAGCGGCACTCGCATCGGCGCGACGCCGGGCGTCCTAATCTTAGATTTTCGATACGACATAGAACGCCTGCCGGTTTGGCCGCAGCGCGTGTCGCACTCATCAAGGTGGAAGTGGCTGTGGGAACGACTCGTCGTGGCATATAGGAGCGGATCAATGGCAGCAGCCACGGATAGCCAAGGGGCGCCAGCTCCGTTTCTGGTGCAGGAGGCGCAAGGTCGGCTGTCCAAATATTTAATGAATCCGATGCAACGGGACGCGGCGAACTACGCCCAAATTCCATAACAAATTTACCGATGACTGACTTGAAAAAAAAAAAATCCTATCGATTAAGGTTTTCGACGAACACCAATGTAATTTTTTTTCTCGACCCCACGTGACTTGATGAATTGTTGTTAAAAATAGTACTTTTAAAAATGGTTAATTTACTAATAATGAAAAAAGTATCATGTATGACGAAATTTGTTACTTTATGCGGATTATTATTATTTTTGTTTCGACGCAACATGACTTGTTGCAATGTCATTAAAAATTGTTATTTAAAAAATGGTAAAATTACTAGTAAGAAGAAGTTTCGTGTATCACGAAATTTGGTACTTTATGCATATTATTTTTTTCGTTTTTGATGCAAAAATACGTACAAGTCTACAGTTAAATTTTTTTGGAAGCCTCGATAAGATATATATTTCCGTCGAGCATGGAAACCGTGTGTTAGTTCGGGGTGCGAACACCGGTGCGTACGTCGTTGCCGGCGCACCACACCGCAAAGCGTAGCTGACGCCCACGCGACAACGACGTTGCACTCTCGGTGACACACACACATCGCAGCGAGCTAATATTCTCCTCGTTCAAGGACGAATCTGGAAGGCTGCCGAGAGCGTGCAACATTATCGTAAGCGTTAATCGAGTCGAGCGATGAATTTAAAAGAATAAAAAAAGCAAATATATATATATACAAATTTAACAACACTCCGTGACCGATCGTACCGTTGAAAGTTTCATTCGACCGCTCGGCCGCTGAAATGGACTCGTCCAATATGGCGTCGCGGTTCATCGGCGTACGGGCGTACGCGACACTCGACACTCGCTCTTTCTCTCGATCGGCCGTGCACTCTCGCGCGAAAGTAAAAGAATAACACGTTCGAGTTTGGCATGACTGAATGGAGGAAGGAAACAGTGACCGACGGCTCGGAGGGAAAAAAATAAACAGAAAATCGAATAAAACGCCGGATGTACATTTCGGCGATCGTGTTCTATACGTAAGAAGAAATCCAATATGTCGGCTGGCGCGCGTTACCGGGTGAACAATGGCGGCGGCCACCATCCGCACGCGTCCCGCGGCATCTCGTCCGATACACAAACACACCGTGTTAAATCGTCACGCTCTCGCACGGAATTGATTTACATAATGTATCGCTCTCTTTAGAGAGTAAAATTGACGTAGAAGCGGCGAGTTATCGAGGCCCGATTAACATCAGAGTTACACGTAATTAGTCGCATAATCGACCTTTTAGAAAAACATATGTATCTTGGCTTTTTATATACATATATATATATATAAACCGATGGAGTTCGGTGTCTGTATGCGAGCTATATAACGTACACGTAATAACGATGTCGTGTGGGCAAACGATGCAGTTCGTAGGTCGTTACTGGAAGGGGATAATGCATCAATTCTTCGTTAAGAATAGAAGATTAAACTGTTTGACCGAGTTCGGCGCATTCGTCCACGAACCTCACGACATTGGCTTATTATCGCAGAAGGGTCGCACGGCGAACAACGACAAGAAAAAATTAGCTCGTAAAATTTAATTAAAACCGCGAATATAAAACGTTCCGATTGATCGACGTGTTGTGGCGGTCTCGATTGATGCAACAATCTGCAATACCGTTCACAAAATATTTCATTTATGGAGTCTCCTAGTTTCATCGTACGTTGAACTTTCGATAGGATGTTTCGTTAACGTAACGCCCGCGTACCACTCTGTTGACGAAGCAGTGTATTAGATTCGTGTCAAGGAAAATGAATTTTTTTGTTTTTCATACGGAAACAATTTTTGATAATTAATATTGTAATAGTATGTTGAGAAAAAAAAAATAGATTAATTTACTTAATTTCATAAGTAAATAAGTACAGTATTTCTTTGGCTTCATAAGCACATACATCGACTGATTGAAAATTTCCGAGTTTGTTGTCCGCTGAAAAAATAATGTTTTCCAACCAGGTGACTTGAGAGTTATCTGGACAAGAAAATGAATTGAAAATTGTTTCGAAAAGTGAAATTTGATCGGAAAGCGGGGGTGGGGGGAACGAGGGGAAGGTCGTGGGCTCACATGCAGCACGTAAGCGGCATCTCGTTGTTCCGAAAAAAAGGCTCTATGTAAGACAGCCGAGAGCCAGCGTGCCACGCCACACGCCATTGTGTATAATAATGTCTCTCGCATATTGCATCGGTAAAATCGAATTTCATCACCGTCTCCCCCCTCGCCCCGTCCTCGGTACGCACGTAATTTAATCGCGTAAAAACAAATGTTCAATTGGCAGAGTTTCTCGTCTATGACACGACGACGAAGGGGCACCAACATCAGGAATTACACACGAGTAGAAACTAAACCGTTTGACGTTGCTTTATTTATGCCAAAAAGTTGAACGTGCGATTTCGGCGTGACGCCCCGCGCGAACGGATTAAATTAGAACGTTAGCTCGAGCCGAGGCGGGGAACTAATGTGCTAATTGATAAAATTCACTCGGCAAGAGGCTTGCGAGAGCTTTTTTGTAACTAGTTAACCCGATTTGTACTTTCTCTGCAACGGAAAAAAAATACGATTTCACGAAACCGATTTCCGTTCTATCGAGTTTCATTTTGCTCGACAAAGAGGAAAAAAAAAAAAAATAAAACCGTTCGACACCAAGTTTCTGCACCATTTTGAGAGTGTCCAACGGGCGCAACTCGCTCGAGAGAACTCGGTGAAAGAATTTACGCCGGTTACGAGGAGCCCGAAAGGCGGGGAGGAAGGGAGGAGGCCAACGAGAGATGCAGTTGAACGCGACCGAGCTGACGCTGATCGCGTTTGCACCTGCCCGTTCGTTTTGCAGCTCTCGATCGTCTCTCACCAATGTCCAGAAAAACGATCCCCCTCTCAAAAAAAAAAAGAAAAAAAAATGTAAAATAAAAACATAAAAATAAAGATGAAGACCAGTTCCGAGCGAAAAAAGAAGACGAAAACAAAAATACAAACAAAATTTCTACGATGTTTTCAACCACAATCGGCAGTTCCTCTCGTGGAAATTCGGTCAACGAAATATCTGCTCGCAGCCTCGATAGCCTCAAATAACATCGTCACTATTCCAATTACTAAACAAAAAAACAAATTAATATTTTTTTAAATATGATTGAAGAAAAAAAAATCAGCCAACATTCGTATCCGAATGCATCTGCAGTTAGGAGAGACGTCGCGATTTTACGTTGCCGGGAATTGCCAATCGCTTACGAGCGAGCGTTGAGAGGATAAAAAAATGTACACGTCCCGCACGATGGATTGCCTCGTAAAAGGTAAAAGGAATTAATTCGTCATCGAATATACGTGATAATTCGAGGTATCCGGATTGATTGATTGGACAGAGAGAAAATAATAAACTTTTTCGTATATCCTCGTGAAGCGAGTGAGGAGCACGCCATGCCTGCTGTTGTGTCGTGTAGCTTCTTCTCTCGTGTCGGCATCGGCGTTACGCGGTCCGTAGGGGAACGCGATTTGTCGAAGCCACGCGGTTATCGAGAACCGAGGAGAACTCCGTGTTTTCCATCACAGCGTCCGACTGACCGAGCCGAAATATTTTCACGATTGAGTAACGAAAAAAATTAAAAAATGAAAAAAAAATTATACGACACACCGACGAATTTATTGAGTAGTTTGTTGTGCTAACCGTTGATTATTACGACGGCAAAGGTGCACGGACCTTCTCGAGTGTGAAAAGCCTCGCGATGGTTAGAATGAGAGGAGAGAAGAGAAGAAAAAAAGCGGCCGATACGCAGCGGAGATAGAAGTTTAAGGGTATTTTGCTTACGTCGCCGGGCTTCCTTCCCCGTTTCTCGAGCTCTATCCGCTTCTCCATGGCCTCCAGATTTGCTTCAGACACTCCGTGTACACCGTGCACTGGCACCTTCCTGCGTCGCAACAACTAGTCGCAACCTTGCTTTCAAACCGGGAATATGACGGACGGACGGTCGGTCACACAAGTCGGACAGAGCCACCACCGTACCACCGAAGAGCCAACCCAACCGCGGTTCGATTCTGGCCTAGGCCCTACGCTATAACCCGTCGCTCTCGGCCTCACCGTACTGGCGGGCCTCCCCCCCACGCACAATAACAACCCGTGAGGCGGGAAACGAAACACATGTCTGGCACTACTTTCGAAGCGACCAATCACAGCGCTCGCATCGTCCCGGTGTAAGACGAGCGACATCTCGTTGTCGAGTTTCGCAAACTCTCGGCAACGCGGGTAACACGGATGCTCCGCTGACAAAATATGTTTTCTGAGCTTTGTTTAAAACAGTTTTATCGATGAAGATTATGGAAAAATTCAATCCTGTTGATCGGGGACGCTAACATGATTTTCGCGTAAGACACTTTGTTTCAGCGAAGAATTTTGAGAAAATTGAACGTAGCGGCGAGAGGCGTGAGCCTCGTTCGGCTATTGGTTCGATATTCCGTATAATGGACGTGTGCGAGCTTCCGTCGTTCGATCCTCGGCGTAGGCCGATAGACATTACGAGAAACTTTGCGGTTTTACGTAACGGGCGGCCTAAGTAAATCCTATTTAATTCGGTAGTTGAGCGACGGGCACGACACTCGAGCGCGTGCAATGGACGATGCGATAATACTGTAAGATACAATTGGATTATGAAAAACTCGTGCAGATAAAAATTATCGTCGCGATTATCCGCAAAACTATTTTATAAATTATCATTGTATCAATCGCGAACGCTGCCATCGTCGAAGTCTATTACGTTCGTTAATTTTTTTAAATAACTTTTGCATTGAATTTTTTACGGATATTTCATTTTTTTTGTCGTCGATGTTCGTCGTTGGGTCGGTGGCGCCACGATTGCGTTGATACGACACTGACGACGATAAGACGCGAGCAGAGATAAAAACCAGTGAGCGAGATTAGTATAGAAATAAGTTTCAGTGGACGGTATCTGGCGCAAACAAAAGAGCTTCCGATAATCTGCCCATCTGTTAATATTCAATAATGGATCACATTCTTTTCAGAACTTTCTGTAATAAAAGGAAAAAAAAAAATTGAAGACAGCTACGACACGGGAGTTTTTGGGAGTATGTGCGAAGTTGTTCAACAACTGCGCGCTAAGGTTTCGCCTATATCTTTCGATGGTCGAGCTTCGGTGATCCGTCCCTGAGAGCATGGAATACATGAAGGGTTGAGATCAATATGCGCTCATTGATTGCACTATAGCTACAACGAGATGCGTCGGTGTCTGCACGTACCCCTCACTCTCCGTTGGTGATAAATGGCAAACGCGGAATCTACCGTTTCGTTGCAAAAGAAAATTCGATAGAAAAATTGTTGAAACAATAGATAAAGAAATGAAAATTATGAAACACATTAACCTAGAACCTTTCGCGTTGTAATTATTGTTTTACCGTTTCTATCTGGATATCTAAAAAATATACACGAAATTTGCTGTTATAATGTCGGCGACCTTGAGTCCCGTGCAGTTTTCTGTAACCCTTTAGCAGATGTACAGTTTTTTGTTAGGGCAGCGTAACATCTGCTCGTTCAAAAAATAAAAATAAAAACAAGATCCTGCCGAACGATATAATTTCCCCGACTTTGTATCTCAATTATAGAAGCGTCGCATAGTTTCCATATATAGACATAGCGAGGAAATTCCGAATGATTATTCATCAATAAATCGCGCCGATCGTGTGCCTTAATCGCGTCAAGGTCACGGCACACGACTGTCCGTGCATCCAGAATCATACTCCCGATTCGCTACAATTGTATTACTCGTGTTTAATATCCTACATCGATCGCAGTGTTTTCTGGATACGTGTGTGCACGACCAATCGAGGAACTCGTTATAAATACATTCAGCCGTCTGCCCAGTCTTTCTACATCTAAGAGCTACCGCTGCATAGTGTCAAGTTCACACCGATCAAATCTAATACCTACCGAACATTACTTTACTGCAATCCATTTTTTTCTCTAACAGACAATTTAAAGAAAAAAAAAAGAATAAACAGGCATCGAGTACATATATGTATAGATATATATACATATATATATATATATAAACTTTATTTGGAAAAATACTTATGAGACAGTTTTGTATATCCACCATCGAAATGTATTTTTTAATTATTCGATAATTAATTTTTTCGATGGACGATTCAAGTGATGTATAGAATTATTGCTTGCACGAGAGAAAAAAAAATTAAATTAAATTAAATCACTGTATAATAATCTATATTGATCACAATTTTTGTTTTTTTTTTCTTCACGTTAGTATAACCGACACGTTTAAACGAAAATTCATGAGTTAGCGAAGACAAAGCCAAAGCGCTGCCGACCTACGGTCTAATATTGTCTACGATCTGGAGCGTCCCTCTTGAACGTTCGTTCATCTTCGTGTTATACAGAGAGGTATCTGTCGAACGATTTCGCAGTAATTATCGAGAAAAAACACGAATATCGACATAGCGGGCCAAACTTTGGCGATTTCTATAAAGTAGTTATTTCTTTCTTTCTTTGCCTACTGCTAACTATATTCTACTGTGATCCCGACTCTTACAGAGTCGGACTAGGAAGCAATTATCGAGGAAGTCGTCACAACCATACGCTATTTACAGTACTCTCGTAAAATATGTGATACTTCGCTTATTTTTAGAGTTAAGAAAAATTGTACAGTTTTTTACGATTTCAATCGACAAACATCATGTATATATATATATAAATATATATTTATATATTTATATATTTACATCATTTTTGTATGTATAATTATTCCGTCACACCCAGTCGAGTAATGGCTTTCGTGTTTGAGATTGACACCGCAAAGATGCGCGAGAAACTTGATGGTGTGCGTTGAATTGAAACCTTGAAAAGAGTACGATTTAAAGCCTGGCTAAATAACGATAATACCCAAATGGTTACATAAAATTTTTTTAAATTTTTTCCGCGCTTCAGTATTAAAAGAATTGATGGAAAACGATTCCTAAAATTTTAGTTTCAAACTTCAACCCGTAAGAATTCGAGACTATCTATGTACAAGATTGTGTTGATGACTATAAATCGTAACCTGCAATTGTTTCCGAATTTCGAATTTCCTAAATGTTTTTTCAAGGTTTCAAGAACGGTGTGCTCCGTAACGAATAATAAAAAATATATATATCTATCTTTCAGTCACAACGAAGATCGATCAAGACAAATCATACTACTTTCCTTTTTTTTACAGTCTGAACGTACCATTAGAATCGAAGATTTTTCGTCTGTCATCGTCGGTTACTTTCCAACGTCGAACCTACGGCTACGATCTCCTCGTTACTCGAAGTTCTACGATTTTGTGCGCATTCCTCGGAAGTTCTAATTTGTATGTGGCAAACGGTGTTCGGCGCTCCGACCGTGTAATTTTCGGAGTTGTTGATCGGCTTCTTCGTTGCGGCAGCGGAATCAGCGCAATTGGCCGTGACTTTTCTTCTGAATCCATTGAGATCCTGTCGGAAGGGCGCAACCGACGATCGAGTCTTGCGCGGTTGATGATCGAGGGTAGCTTGCATCCTCTCGAGAGCCGCTCTCAGGGGCAACAGACCAACGGCAAATGGAATTTCCTTGCTCGGCGAATAATCGGTTATGAGCGTAACGCCATTTTCCCGATTTTCCAGAACATCAGACATGTCGCCCCAGAGCGCCCGATCGACGCTCGCGATGGTGTTCAATCTTGGAGGCACCACAAAATCGCAATCGGGACTCTCAGCTTTTTCCGTCTTTTCGCCTTTCGATTTACCGTTCGACTTTGTCTTTTGCTCGTCCCTATCGTTCCTCGAAAATGCGCAACGTGGCTTGGCCCTCGATTTTTCACTCGCGAGCTTCGACGTGCTACGAAGGGAACGAGATATATTTTTATTTTTTCGTAATGACGAAGATTGCGACGTCGTAACGACGTTATTCTCGTCCGATATTCCACCGGAATCCGAATCCTTGTTAACTTTACGTTTAACCTTCGCCGACGATAAATTTGTTCCGTCGCCGACGAGATCGTCTCTTCTCGCATCGACGATCTTGTCCCGTCCCTTTTGCGTGCCCGCTAACGCCGCTGCGCTGTTATTGTTTATAGAATCGTCATTCTCGAGCTGATTTATGCGTACGCTTCTTCGCAATACCGGTCGCGCTGTGATATCCAAATTTCCGTTATCAACTGAAAATAATTCTTTCATTTGTCTTGCCGATTTATCGTTATTACTCGTTACAACAACGTTCTTAAGCCCCTCATCGACATCTAAGCTATCACGAAAATTTGAGCTTTCCTTACCGCTTATCAATTTGCTCGATTGATTTATTGTGCAACCGACGACGTACTGGATGCTCTCGGCGCTCAAGCTCCATATGTACTCCGATGTTTCCATGTCTAGCGTGGCTGGAAGCGTCACCGGTGGATTATTCGGCGAATTGTCCTCCGATAGATCTATGCAGCACGTGCTCGTTGGTTCTTTCAAGGAATCCCCGATACCGTCTATGGTCGAGAATTTTTTCTCATCCAGCGATTTGCGCCTCTTGTGCGTATACACCTTCAAACATTTTTCGATCTTCGACGAACCGGTTCCCGAACAATCGGGCGAACAGTCTATGCAACAAGTGCTCGTTGCCTCTTTCAAAGAATCACCGATGCCCTCGATAGGCGAGCATTTCTTCTCGTCCAACGATCTGCGCCTCTTGTGCGTGTAAACCTTCAAAGATTTTTCGATCTTCGACGAGCCGGCGTCCGAACAATCGAGCGAACTGTCGGTCAAACTCCCGTCGTCTATGCGCGACGACGTTGAATCGCTGAGATTCTCATCCGTGTAATCTTCGGTTTTCGCGTATTTGCGCTTCTTGTGACTGTAGACCTTCGAACATTCGCCAACTGTGCTGGAAAGATCGTGCGGTTCGTATTTTGTCGATAAATTTTCAGTGATAGATTTCGAGTTTCCTCGTAAATTCTTGTCGTCCACGTAACTATAACGACGCTCGACGTACATCGACTTCAAGACGTCTTCGACCGCGGGACTCGCGAGCTCGGGCAGCGTCAGCGCCTCCTCGTCGTCCTCGCTCGTGCACATCTTCGACGTTTCGCTGTCGATGCTGTCGAGAGTCACGACCGAACTCGAGTCAGACGATTCTCGCTCCTCCTCCGGACAAATCGACGTCGTCCCGTTAACCATGTCGATGGTCTCGTACAACGAATTTTCGTCGTCGTCTTCGCAATAAGTCGTTCTCACGTTATTGTCTAAAGTTTGATCGCTCTTCGACTCGGACATTTTATCGTCATTAATATCCGATGATGCCGATCTTTCGTGGCATCTTTCCCCGCTCGGACGCGCCTTCAAAATATTCTTCTTTCTGTCCGATGAACTACTGATTAATCCTTCGCTATCTTCGGTTTTTCGCGAACTATTGTCGGTCGATCGTTCGCTTTCGAGCATGGACTTGACAATGCATTCCAGCTCCTTTACCTGCAACGGAGTCATTAAGATTAGGCAATTATTTCAATAGATTGTCGCTCTTAAGCTGAGAAAGAACAAAATACCCGCTTATCGGATAAACGAACCGAACTTTTCTCCCAATGAATCTTTCAACGAATAAAATAACTTTTGGTTGATAAAAAATCTTAAAAATTTGAAGCAATAAATTAAATACTGTTCACGTTTCCCGTGTAGACACTGTTTAAAAATATTGCAAATTGAATGTACCGGACTGAAAGACTTTATGCAAAAACCGGTACATTTAATTTAATGTACAATTGTGATGCAAAATTAATATACTTTTTCGTTGAAATGAATGTAAATTTTTCGAATTAAAGTACTTTTACAACCAAATTTTTGTAAGTTATTAAAAGTAAAGATCTCCAATGTTTTTAATATACTAAACATCAATTTTTTATCACAATTATACATGAATTTAATATACTAGTTTATGCATAAAAACTTCCTCTATCAGTACATTAAATTTCATACGCATTTCTTTTACAGTGGAGAACACTTTAGTTGCTCCGAATAATGTCCAATAGGTTCGATTACAGTCTGTTATCATGTCTTGCAAAAACAAAATGCTTTTTTTTTATGGTCTGCATAGTTAAATTCTGCCCTAGAGTAAAAAATTGCATTCAAAAATTGAGATAAATTCACTGTAAAAAATTTCTATGATATTTAATGTACCAGACTGAAACTTTGTATGCAAAAACTGCTATATTAAATCTCATGTATAATTGTACATTAAATTTAATGCACCCGTTTTTGCATAAAAACCTCCAGTCTGATGCATTAAATGTACAGTTTTTTCAAACAGTGAATTCACAGAGAAACTTTTTCCAGATGTCTTTAAACTCGTTCAGATTATCTTTAAACTCGTTGCGGCATTCCCAGGCTGAAGGGGTGTCCAAAATTAACTTGCGCATAGAATCTACGCAGAGTTTAAAGTGTTCTCTTTACCTTGAAAACTTGAGCAGCATCCAGCAGAGTTTGTAAATGGCAGTGCGAAATTGTTGTTTCTCCGCAGTACATGAATTCGACCATTGCCTTCAGAACTTCGAAGTCCAAGTCTTTCAGCAGTATGATGGGTTCCTGGCCAAGGTCTTGTTCCAGCATTTCCTAAAAAAAAAAAAAAAAAAATCATGAATTTAAAAGAAACAAATTTTCATATATTTTTAAATTGCTTTTCTTTTGCTGTATGTACCTCGAAGTAGAGACTGCATGAGGCGAGCACGAGTTTGTGAACTCTCAGCTTCTGCCCCTGGCAGATGAGAGTCACGTCGACGAGTGCCTGGCGAGCCAACAGTCCGCTGAATCTCTCGGTAACGTGGGCTGCATGGCCAGTCCACTGGAGGACGTACTCTTTGTCGCTCTCAACCATCGTTTCTGTTCTGTAAAGATAACTGAATGATTCAACGCGTTCTTCGTCAGACGTCAAGCCCTACGATTTTCTTAAATTTTTCACTTTTTTTCACTCTACGCCGCGTTGAATCTTTCTGACCAAGTAACAAACTCACCATTTGTGTCGCCTCGTTTAAGCTTTGATCGTGTAAGCTTGTTGCGAAATCGAAGAAAAAAAAAAGAATTGATATTGTCGAAGGACGAAAAAAAGCTAAATATTGATAATCTCAGCGTAACGTATGCGAACCGTCCCCGGTGAACGCCAGTGCGACAGACTCGTGATGGCCTCGGGAAGATTCATCAAGCATTGTTCAGATTTCTTGAAAACGACGAAGAAAACAAAAAAAACCGATTGGGAAAAAGAACGACGTTTCGGCGATGCGAACGATTTCGACCGAGCGACTATCGGGATGCGCTTATTGGCAACGTTTGTACACGATGGTTCACCGAATGCTACGAGGTACGCCAGTCGAATTCAAATTTCAGCCATCTCACCCGTCTTTTTTGCACTTCGTGTACGTGCGAACTGTTCATCACAAATGAGGAATCAAGGACTCTGCTGGGCTTACGATAAACGGCAACGGTAACAAACTTATTGAGAATGAGAATGAGGCAGCAGCAGCAGCAGTAGCATACATATGATTATTATTATTATATACAGCGATGGCGAGAGAGTCAATGATATGATGGCCGCCGCGATGTTTCTCTTTCTCTTTTTCTCTCGGCTGTTCGATAATCGATACTGCGCGCGCAGCGAGGCGCAGAGCGCACGCGGACCTATCGATAGTTTTTTTTGCATTCGAGACATTGACATCGACCTCGTATGCTCGATCACTCGGGACGATATGTACATAAATAAACGATAATTTTGGAGACAGTACCGATACGTTAATATATCAGAATCTCGGCGTTGTCGAGGGAAACTTCGTGTTATACGCACTGCATCCCTTTTTCGTAATTTTTTTCGTGTTTCGTCTACGACAATGAAGCAGCGGCAAGAGTGAAGGGAACGCTCGCGCGTAGGCACGGCGCATGACGTCACGCGCCCGTCCCGACACGTTCGGCTGACCGCCGCCATCATTGTTGACATTGTTCAGTGGAAGCTTGTTGAAACCAGTCGACACTGGTTGTTCATACTGTTAGAGGTTGGCGTCGTTTCTCATTCGACGTGTACGATGCCAACTTGTGTGGAGAATAAGCAGATCGCGTGAAGACAAGAATGCGCAGAGTACCCGAATGACCGATTATCCCAATTTCCTATGGTGTTCACGATTCCCGGGAGAGATCCACTCGAGCAGGTTCCCAAGGTTAGACTCAATAGCTTTGTTTTTTTTTTCCAATTACTCGTTTTATTTACAAATATCTGTTAATCGTTAATGTATTCGGTAACAAAATGGCAATGCACATATACAGAATAATCGTTAGCACTATGGCAATAAATGAATTAACAATGCCTTCATGCAATATAGAAACAATACTGATTTGGGTTCAATGTAAACTCGCATCGTACCACAGTTTCAGTCGTAAAAGTTTACACCTTCTCGCCCGTTCGTAAAGCGTCGCGCTTATGTCAATATATATATCATATAGTTTATCGAAAAAAAGAAACAAAAAACATAGACATAGTTTTCTCAACGTATAGTATACATGAAAGAACGTAACGTAATAAACAGAGACGCGTTACACTATAATAACTTGTTATACTATCTTGAGCTAGGCCTGAGATGCGATTATGTCTAATAATTCATATATCGCGGGCAGCACATCTCCTTGATTACTCGGGACGATATTAAATTAATAATCGACGATTTTGGAGACCCTAATACTGAGACGATATTAGGAGCTCGGCGTTGTAGCGGGAAACGCCGCGTTACACGCATTGCATCCCCTTTTTCGCGATTCTTGATTTTTTTTTAATTGATTTAATTTTTTTTTTCATTCTTTCATCGACGACTCTCCAAGCCTCAAAAAACATTGCAACATTCCTCCTAAGGCGAACTCAACACTGACCACATAAGTTATTATACTCGTTCTATAGGCATTACAAAGCAATTGGTATTTGATCCATAGTTACATTAATTTAATCTATCGAAATTCAAATAACTCACCATCTATCAGCGTCTTTAACACCTCTTAATTAGTGTTTGATATCTGACATAAATATATTTATACATTATAGACAATTCGCGGATATGAGATAACGATTTATTTTATTTATTCTGAACTAAAAAAAAAGAAAATCTTTGCCTCACATCCCGAATTGCTGCTCGTTAGAACTTTCACATTTGCAGCGCGTTTCGCTCGTCTTTTTTTATCTTGTTGGTTTTAATTCTTACTAGCGTAGGCTCGAACCGGTATTACATCGATTAGGCTTTCCGGCACGACGATTAATGATTTTTTTTTCGTTTTTTTCCCTCAATGATAATGTGATATACGGCAGCTAGCAGACGCGTGATTCCGTCCTTACATCGCGTGTAATACATTTTTATCTTTTCTTTTTTTTCTTCAAAACGCGCTTCGATACATTTCTTCGGCTTTGTGACGAGCGAGGCCGAAGCGATTATTTTAATCGCTCACTATGCGTTCATACGAAACGATACATAAAATGATCGAACAACGTTGCGAGCTCACAGTGTGTGCGTCTGTGATCAGTGAGGTATTACGCGAAGCTATTACAATGTGTTGTGTATATAAAATTCGGTACTCTACAGCCGAGTTTAAATGATAATGAGCCTACAATAGGATATATAATAATCTCTCGTCAACATGCGCGGTGTGCCGATGCAACTTCAACGTTTCTCTTATAAACTATACATGATAATCGAGCACTCTCAAGTTGGGACAAACGAAACATTTTTTTATCTTCTTTTTTTTTTGGACGGTACGATCAAGAAACATTCGAATGCGACTTTACACGAACATCTTTGAGTTTCGCTTCGCAAACGAAAATACGAAAAAAAATATTAAAAATTAAAAAATTAAAAATATCGATTTAACGACTCGAAAACGCTTTCGAATAATAACTATATCGGTGCGACGACGCGGTTGCGGCTCTCGTCTTCTCCGGCTTCCCCTATTTATCCCATCAGCGTACTGCGATTGTAGCAGTACTCGTATTCCAAATTCCGTACGGATCTGCAATCACAAAGAATACATTTTCCTAGCACAGCGTTGATCCAGCGTGTCGGACGAAGTTTTTTTTATCCTCTTTTTTTTACTATCTTTAAAGTCTCGTCGAACAACGATTGAATATCATGACGAACCAAAAAAAAAATACATATGTGTAAAATTCAGCTCAATCGATCGATCGCGGTGATATATAGTGAAGCAAATGAAAGAAAAAGTGAAAAAAAAAGAACAAAATAAATTAACAATACGACAGTTTGTTGAAATCGAGCGCCTTTGTTCGACGTCACCGATTGTAACCAATTTCGTACATAAATCGAATGAGGTACTGGAGAGTGATGGTTACTTGAGCCGTTGCGTTACGTTCGCCAGGGCAACGGCAAAGGCTTGGAGGGCACTGAATGGATATTGAAAATCCAACGTGTAAGCGTTCCCGTCTATCCTACCGAACTGCATCACCTGCAAAACAGCAATGACCTTTAGCTCTATAATATCATAACTAATAAATCTATTTATTCTTATATTTATTTATTTATTATTATAAAATAAAATTATAAGTCGATGACACACCTCATCGACCGAAATGATTATAAGACGCGAGTCCGGACGCCTGAATAATAAATCGGCAGAGACGATTTTATTTAGGATTCTCGCTTGTCACAGTACAATCGATCAGAAAAATGTATCTACTTAGTCTCGCTGCTTAGCTCACCTGTTTCCCTCGGAATTCGATCTGAAAATTTTTCGCACTCTCCTGGGTGACTCTGCCGCCAAAGTCTAGCTGATAGACCTGACTGGACTCGTTCCACATCGGCGCTTTATTGTGCATCACCAATTCCCGCCTGATGACCTCGGGCTTGTGCCCGGAAGTGCCGGCGCCGCGTTGCTTCAACTGAAAGTCACGCGGATTCTTTTTATCGGACAAAAATAGTTTTTTTTTCCCCCGGCAACGTCGAACTCGCCGGTACGCGAGCCTTATTTTTTCGAGACACGTCAACCGACCTTTTGGCGGAGCTGGGCTTTCTGGAACGTTTCCAAATTTCTGTAGCTCCTGGAAGTTTCGTCCTGGATCAATCCCTCGTCGTCTGAACTCTCACCCCGACTCTTGCGAGCCCGTCTGTTTAACAGCGGACTGGAGAGCAGCCTTCTTCTTATCGGCGAGGCGGACGCCGGTCTCTTGCCCTTTTTTGAGGGCGCCGGACTGCTGGGTGAACTTCGGGGCAGTCTCGTCGTCGGACGGGGCGATGGCGGAGGCAGTGAGTGACTCTCGTCGAAATCCCGCAATCTCGCTGCCAGACCGTCCAACGATGATGCCAGTGAACCACTTTGGTTCAAACAGATTTTTTTTCGCATTAGTAATCGAACATTTGACAACAGAGAGGGATCATACTTAAACTTGGAATCGTACTGGGTGTACTTTCGAAAGACTCATACCTCCGATCGTTCTGAAATTTGGTGTACTAACGTATTTTGACCTGCTAATCACGAATATGGCAAGGAAAATTTGCCCAAATGCCATTCTCCTTAATATATTCGCGATTAGCAGGTCAAAATACGTTAGTATACTAAATTTCAGATCGATCGGAGATATGGGCATTTCGGAATTTTATCCATCGTATCAATGTCCGTGTGATATTCACCGATTAAATTAAGAATTTCAAATATTAATACTAATTAACAAAAAATTAATTAACAATAATCAATTTCGGTATATATATATATGAGAAATTCCATACCATTTCCCTTTACGCCTTGAATTGGGCTCGCAATTTTTTATGTGACTGAACTAACTCTCATAAGCACTCAGATTTATTTGTACATTTTTAAAAAGTGCGTATATTATAATTATTTATTATTAAAAAATGAACTCATGGATCGCAACAATTGAATAATCTGAAAGAGTTCTGAAAAATCTTGTGTCACATATAAAAAATATTAAAGATTTGAGCCAGACTGAGCCGGCGTCTATCTTCTCTAATTTTTTTTCGAATAAAGATCTGAGTACTACTGAGAGTTAGTTCAGTCATATAAAAAATCGCGGGCCCAATTCACGATGTGAAGGGTTAGACCCAGATCGCAATGGCATGGAATGCCCCATATAAATATGTATCATTATTACTTTTATTTGTAATCAACACCTCAAGAAACACCTGCGAATTTTCTCAAATTTTTTTGTAACGTTTCAGTCTATTAATATACACTAGGACTTCGATTTCGTTCACAGCGACGGGATCGGCTCCGCATTACACTTTAAAAAAATCGAGGTTGCGCTTGCCCCGCCTATACTAACTGTCCCGTGGGCTGCATAGCTTCCCCTTCCACGGACCGCGTCGATCGATATTCGCTCCGTGATGGGGACTGTAGAGGAAATCGAGGGCACAAAAATAGAGGTCCTAGTGTAATACGCAGACAACACTTGGGGATCATTAGAGATTGTTGAGAAAAAATTTACGGTTCCGGGGTTAAGTTTATAAATGGCTTAATCGATTGCAGGGTTTCAGGGGAAGTAAAATATCGCGGTCGGTAATGAAAACTGTAATGAACTTTTCTCAAGGGTGGTCATTTTTTTTAGGAAAAAGCAAATTCGAGCTGGATGCACACGATAATTTCGCATCCGGCCCGAATTCATTTTGTTCTCAAAAAAATTAACACCATTGAATAAAGTTGATTTGAAAATTGCAACTATCTCTCTCACACTCATGGCCCCGCCACGTGACTTTCACTTCCCTTAAGTATTTCGAAAAAAAAAAATATGCCAGGAGTGAAATAATTGTTTAGGCAAGCGGTTTCTCCCAACTTACCTCACCGGCGAGTCGCTCGGTTCTTTCCTCAATCCCTCGCGCATTTCGCCCTCCTCGTTCTTGCTCCTCTCGCAGTCGTCCTGCCGTCCGGAAGTTTCGGTCGAATCTTTTTCGCCCGATTCCTTCGAGCTATCGTCGACCGCCTCCGAGGCATCGCCTCCCGCAGCCTCCTCGATATGCTCCGGCAGCTGCGGCGCCAGAGATATTTGTTCCGTACTAGGGAACATATCGCTGGAGTCCAAACTCCGCGACTTCCCGCAAGTTCTTAAACGCGGTTTGGCGCACTGTGGACTGGTCTCGTGGGTGGTTTTATTTTTTCTCCGTTTCTTCGTTTTTCTCGTCACCAGCACGAGTCTCTTGTTGGGCGCTTCTTTCCTCAGCATCTTCAGCGCGACGTCGCACGGGACCATCTGAGCGTCGACGAGATCTAAATACCCAACGCTGCAGCTTCGCACGATTGGATCCAGTGCTGGACACAGCGGTCCTATACTGACCACAGTAGGAGTTCTGTGAACGCCCCGCATCTGCGCCACAAAGTCAGCCTCAACTCGAGCCGCTTCCTCGTCGATGAATCTCATCTCCTCGTTCTTGCCGCACGAGACCCCAACTTGGTTGGTATGATTGGAACTGCCCTTAGCGCAGCATCCGACGGTTTTGCCCTCTTTCCGTTTGTGAGCGCACTGGCTCTGGGAGCAAGTAGTGGTCGAGCCAAAGTGGCACTGCCCGGAGTTTCCGGGCAGCTGATGAGAGCAGGTCGGCGAGCCCGGACCACTCGGCGATCCCAGAACGTTCTTCGCGAATCCGGGAACCTGGGCTTGCGCCGAATTCGCCGATGGTGAGCCGAGATTCGCGAGAACGCAGTTGGCGCCGTTCTTGAGGTTGTTCTTGTTGTGAACGTAACTCTGGCAGGTTTGCAGCATGAGACCCTGGACACTCGGGGTGTTGAGGTACAGCTGCTGGGGATGCTGGGAACCAGTGCCACTACCGTTGCTGTTCAGCGAATTCATCATCGAACTCTGCGAGCAAGGTCTGGCGTTCAAACCAACACCTACGACACTCTGACCGTTCTGTATCGAAGTCGGAATGATGCTGGACTGGCAAGTCGCCAGATTAGCCTTATCGTCGGTGTTCTGGTTGATCTTGTTGTTCTCCAGTTCTTTCCTCATTGCCATGCTCGTCTGCTGATCGGCGAGGGCTGTTTTCACGCGCTGCATGTTGCCGGCGTAGTCCGCGCTGGGATTTGAGGTCGCTATCAACGTTTGGGTCGGCGCCACAGCGTTCTTCGGCGATTGCAGCGCCGGCACGTCGCAGCATCTCGGGGCGTTGTGCCTCGGTGGTGTTCTGTACGTGTTGCTCGACGCGGCTCGCAGATTTTCGCAGAAATTAACCATGTCCTGGAGATCGACGTACGGGAACTCCTCCTCGTAACTCTCGGCCCGCGCCAGTGCCGGCGGCAATGACGCTTCCGACTGTAAGAATTGATTCGATGTCTGCGATTTCGGCCGGTTCGTGGGATTTAGGCGCGTGTTGCGCGGCGTCATCGGCGCTATAGGGGGCGGCTGCTGCGTCTCGGAACTACTTCTGCACGCACCCTGCGGCTCCTGAAACGTTTCCTCCTCGTCCTCGGAGAATAGGTTCGGATTGAAAGTCGGGTCGGGACCTTGAATCGATGAAAGGGAGATTTTTAAAATTACATTTCTTTGGGTCATCGGTGGCGAAGTTTTTGCATCTTTGCCGAATTAATTATTTGAACTTAAAAAAAAGTGGATAAGAACTTCGGAGGATGCTTTTACCTGCTGGCAGATCGTCGCGTAGCTCGGTCATGACTAATGTCATCTGCCTCGGTTGCAGATGCAGAAGCGAAGTTCTGTATGTGACCTGACCGAGATTAGCCGGTACGGAATCCGCCAGGCCGTGAATCTTGAATTTCGTGCCCCAGATGTTGGACGTCACCTCGACGAGTCTTGCGTGCTGCGCGACAGAAAAATTTAACCGTCTGGATATCTCGGGTCACTGCTTTTTTTTTAGATCTTGATATTTTTTAAACCCTTTAATGTTCAATGTGCCGTATTTGGCAAGCTGGTGAAACCTCTTAAAAAAAAAGGTCTTGAATCTCAATGTTAAACATACGAACAAAAAAAAAAAATTACCGAATAGCATTGCATCCGAAAGAATATTTTTCGAACATAATTTCAACGTAACATTGTTTTTATAATGGCGAAAAGTTGAAAAAGTGAGTTATCCTTGGGACATTTTGATTCAGAAAAATGTCGAGCAGTGAAGGTTTTTTTTTTTCATGAAAGAGTGGTCGAACTTTAAGTGTCAATACCTCTGGCAGCGTGTCAACGTAAGCGAGATCGTCGGATTCCTCGTTGTTCGACTTGTCCTCTCTCCGTCGTCGATTTTTTCTTCGATTTCTCGGCGAGCCGCACAACTCTGCTGTATCCTTCTCGGTGTCCGAGCCGTCGCTGAAAGACGGGAATTGGCTCGAGTACTCCGGCACTTGAAGGGTGTCCTGACTCTGAGGATCGAATATCACGAACTCCGGCCTTATTTTGCTCGTTCTTCGGCCTTTAAGGAGAGGCACTAGGCCACCGAGATACTCGAGGTACAGGGTGTAGCAGGGCGCTGGCTCACCGGCGTGCCTGAGCATCGTGCAATGCAGCCGTCCACCACCGGGGGGTGGTCTCGAAACGAATCTTCTCAGTTCTCTTGGCTCCGGCACGCACGACCTTTGGAAACCGAGCCAAATTCAGTGAATTCGCAAAACACCCAATGTGACCGCGACATTGAAACTCTCGCCAAATTGCTTTTTACCCATATTTTCGAAAATTTCCCGTAGAAAACATATACAGTTTTTCTTTCACATATTGTTTTTTAACGTACTGTTTCTTTTATCATATCTATTTTATAACATACAGGTTTTCTAACACATGTTTTTGAATATATAGTTTCGTTTGAGTACTCATTGAAACATAACGTGGGGCAGAGCAGCGCAAAACGGACCAGTTTATGGTTCGTTTGGCTCCGCTCTCGCCTATATTCTCTCTACCTCATTAGTTAGAGAAGATTATAAACAATTTTTTTTTATTAACAAAAAATAAAATATTTTGAGGATTTTTTTTAAGCACCAATATGAAGCAGTAACATATTGTTTTTTCTGCGATTTTTTTTTTTAACATACAGGTTTTCTGACAGATATTTTTTAAATGTATAGCTTCTTTTAGTACTCATTGAAACATAACAGGGCGCATGTTGGGGCAAAACGGACCAGTCTGATTAATTTTGGATGGGACTAGTTTTTGGTTCATTTTGCCCCGCTCCCGTTTATAATCTCTCTACTTTACGAGGTAGGGAATATTGTCGATATATATATTTTTTATTAACAACAATAAAAAAATGATTGAGAAATTTTTCTAAAGAAGCAACAAACGGAGCATAAAACCAATTCGAGCAGAGAGAAATCGATACGGTATCGTAGTTTTATTTTTCGCCGCCGATCTCTCTCCTACCTTATAGTGCTGGCGAAGAGGGCGGCGACGAGAGCCCTCAGTCTCGGTGGCAGAGGTAGTTGTTGGACGCTAGATTCTCGTGCAAGAGCTGCACGCACCGCGAGTCTCGAAAGCAACTGCAGGGAGCCCACCCTCCTGCGAATAGAGAATACGGACATAGGGAGTTACAGAAAAAAAAAACTCTGCCTCGTACAATCGTGAAATAGTCCGTTTCTGTGGTCTATCGATTACTTTCTCCATTCTTCACCCCAGTTTATTTTTCCCCCGTTCGGTCGCGATTCACGAATCCACATTGGCGCGCCTTACGACGATAAGACGATAAGAATTCATCGGAAATATATCTACCTTGAGACCCAAGCTGCGTGAACCCGTGCACCTGTCGCCACGAACAACCTCCTGTCGTTGTGGCCCCACGTCAATGCCGACACTTGACACTGTTTTAATGCAATTACAGATTTATGAAATTAAACCAACATCATTAAATCGCCTATGTTCAGTCTCGTTCGGACGGCCGTTTTTTATGTGAGAACATGATTAACGAGACTCGCAATGAAAAGGGGTTTCAAAGAGCCTTAGGGTCAATGTGTACAAGGTATCGAGCAAAATATTCAGAAATATATCGAGTAAGACATTCAATAAGATGCCGAGCAAGATATTCAACAAGATATGGAGCAATGTATCCAAAAAGATATCGAGCAACATATTCAGTGTGATATCGAGCAATATATTCAGTAAGATATGGAACAATATTTTCAGTAAGATATGGAGCAAGATATTCAGTAAGATATCGATCAAGATATTCAGTAAGACATCGATCAAGATATTCAGTAAGATATAGAACAATATATTCAGCAAGATATCAAACAAGATAATCATACTAAAAATAATATAAAAAACGCCCACCCTGTCGTGAAACTAGTGAGGATGTTATTCCACATAAAATTGTAGTGAGTACGCGCAGTGGTACTCACGACTTTCTTTTACTCACCTGAGTGTATGGAATCGTTGTAGTGTAAACCAGGCTACCGGAGTCGGAATAGAACTTCAGTATATTAGCGTACTCCTGGGGATTCGATTGAAAAACTTCGGTATCTTTGGCACCGGCGATTGCCAACAGTTTCCGTGAATTGCTCCACTCGGCGTGCAGCGGGGCTTTCAGTCCCGTTCGTATCGTTATCGGTGATAGATCGTCGAACGAACGGAGCATCACGATGTTGCCATCGGCAAGACACACCGCCAGTATATAACTTCGTTCATCTAAATCATACAATCACTGATTAGTTGGATGGACTGGTTTGTTATACGGATGAAACTCGAACGAACATTTTCCACGCTGTTTATTACAATCAATTCTGTAATTACACTGCTAATTTAGCGATGCTCCTTTTCCCAAACAAAATTCGTTAAATTCTCGTTTACAAAAACAACGTCGGCGCTTAATTAAAAACGTATCGTTTTACACATCGCATTCCTCTGGCGATTCCCTTTGATCAACCCGATTTACTATTTAATTATTCGACCCGAGAGCCGCGCGCTTCAGCCTCGGTCTCGAGGCTGGAGGGAACCTCGACGGCAATTCAATTTACCTTGTTGAGCAGCGTTTCCCGATACATCGTCGTCACCCTCTTCCATTTTAAATTTCTCGGCGCTCCAAGCCATCGACGTGACTCCAGCAGCTAGCTGGACCTCCGAGACCATGGCACCGTGAACGTCCATTACGATCAATTGACCCGCTGTCGTGCCGAAGTAAACCTGCCCGACGAACAGTAAACCAAACGCGCTTCACAATATCCTCTTAAATAGCGGTTTTTATAAAAGAACCTCAAAAAACTGACTATTTTTGGGCATTTTTCGCAACACACACGAAAACCCTGTGTACTCCCCGAGTCTAGGGACACTAGTCCGTTTTGCCCCACCCGCACCCCCTATTTCCATCCGTTGAGGGGAAATACAAAAAATAGCCGAGAGTTTATCGACGCTTACCTGTTGATCGTCCGGGGTCCATATGCCGCACGTTATCGTCGCTTGATCGTTCAGCATCGACGACCAGTATCTCTGTCCAGCGACGCTACCGACCAGCACGAAGCCATCCTGCTTCCCAAAAAAAACATGCATTAAAAAATTAAAAAATAACAGGTTAACCCTTCAGTTACCGGTGACCTGTTTGCCTATCGCAAACGACCATGCCTCATTTTAATCACAAAAACTATACGGATGATCGTCATAAATTTTCTTCTGAATTGTCCAAAGAAACACTTCAAGGTAAGCCTATACATTTTTTCAGATTTTTTTAGCACGTTAACTTGTTACTCAAATCGGTCGAAGGTTGCGTCTTGGAAAATTCTAGGTTCTCGCTGCGACCAGCACGAAACCATCCTGTTTCGCAAAAAAGCATGCATTAAATTGTTTTTAAATAACAGCTCAATCCTTCAGTTACCGGTGAACTGTTTGCCAATCGCGAACAACCATGCCTTATTTTAAGCACAAAAACTATACGGATGATCGTAATAAATTTTGTTCTGAGTTGTCAAAAAAAGAAAAAAAAATCAAGATACGTCTATACATTTTTTCAGATTTTTTCATGTTAACTTGTTACTCGAATCGGTCGAAGGTTGCCTCTTGGCAAATTCTACGTTCTCGCTGAGACACCGATACGTGAAGGCTTAAATACAGATAATAAAAAAATGAATAAATATCCAACCGGACACGATAGGACCAGCAGTTCGTACGTGCTGAATTAAAAATTCAATTTCCCGACCATCCCAACCCCAGAACTCAGCCTAATGCCAGCCAACCGAGTATGCTATAGATTGCCCTGCACAAGCGGCGAGAGGGTGTCTTTCGGAGGGGCTCGGAGGACACAGTTACAGCGTAGTGGCCTCGAAGCGAATTCGGAACGCCGTTCCCGTCGGTGTTGCCGCGGCTGTTTAAGCGCCTTCCAGCAAGTGTGGAATCGAATTTTGGCAAGTGAATTCGGCCCCCGTTGGGCGGTTGCATACCGGAGCGCGGGACGACACAACAAGGTCGATCCGATGTGCGACCATCAGGGTAGGCCGGAGAGCCTGTTTCAGCCCGGTAGCTCAAAACTAGCGTGCACCCTATCGATCCTCCTCTTTCACCCTCGCCCGACACCTCCTCCTCACCTGCACCGGGCTTTTGCAGGCTTTTCCTGCATGCGCAAGATTCATCCATATACATGGGCCGGTTGTCCATTGTATCGCCGGACATCGTATATTTACAGCAAAAGGAGGGAGCCGATCTTTTGTACAATTACCCGGTAACATATCAACGCCATTCTTCCGTCGTGGGACCACGAGAAGTGCGTGACCGGTGTACTTCGGTCGTTTATCAGTTCTATGCTCCAGCGACCGTCGTACTTTATCCAGACGAATATGACGCCAGAACTGTCGCACGAGGCGAGCTTCTGGTAGGGCTCGTTCCATTTCACCAGTATCACCTGCAAGCACAAAAGAACGATGGAAAATATCATCGATAATGGAAAAGAAAATACGATATGAAGCGGCGCAGGAATAAAATGACAAAAGTTTGACGAGCTTCTCCTTTATCCTGCCGGGATCTCCGCCTCGCGACGGCCGGAAGGAAAGGCCGGCCGAAGCGGCGAGCGGGCAAGAGTTACACCGGAAGTGAGGAAAACCCGACGATATAAGCTTTCATTCTCGGCTCCCGCTCACCCGATTTCACGATCAATCGGAAAGTTCGCTCGAGCCTCGTTAAATTTCGTCGGGAGCGATGCGGACTACAAGACTGTTCGGGAGTTTGTACGAGCTGTCGGTATGAACAAGAGAAAAAGAGTCCGAACTGTGTAAGCTTCAACCGTAAAAAAAATTGCCGTAGAAAAATAGTTTATGAAAATGCTGCTGATGAAAGGGGGGGAAAAAGTAATCCTTGGATTGAAGAGGATTGTACCGCGGAGAATCCTGTAGTTATCTCTTTGTTTTTTTTTTTTTTTTTAATTCTCTGCGTCAGTCGTGACCCACTATCATGAAAGAGGTAGAAATATGTTCCGAGGCGAGGCAAAAATAGATAGAAAATTCCGAATTCATTGCTGGCAAGTATCGAAGAGCGGTATAGGGGAGAGCGGGGTTGAAATGGAACACCGGGGCAAATCGGACCGGGGCAAAGTCCCATTTTATGGAGGTCGGGTCCGTTTTGCCCCACTGTCCTATGAGTCGCTTGGATGATTCATTTATCTCGAACGAATGCTTCTTTTGTTTGAAAATATGTATAAACGAGATGCAAGCACTCTTCCCCGAGTAAGTGGCGAATCTGAAACTCCTCAGCCGCCCGCTCACAGTCACGATCGACGAGGGAGGTAAGGGTTCGAATTTATGAGTGTCCATCACGGCGAACGGTTTCTATTCGGGCATAACAGAGGAAAACTCGGTTCTATATAGCCGCTGGCTCGCGACCTCGATGCTGAGCGACGTACCGCAACAGCAGCCAGTTATATCGTTGTTACTTCATCATTTCAAGTACCGCGTGCTTTCGCTCGATCGCAAACGAGCCGACACAACACCCGCGCACGGGCACGTTACGTCGGTGAGCTCGGTATCGCGACACGGTTACGTACCTTCTCGAGCCGGCAATTAATTGTTAAAGCGAGTCGAGCTTCGCGGTGCAAGTTAGTCCCCACCTCCTCCATGCATACATATTACGTGTTATGTATATGTTTATGTATATACGCATACTGCGCCTGTACTTTGCATCGATCCGCTTTATCGTCTGCAGACAAAATTTTCAGGGTAATGGAATTAACCCCTTGACGATGGAGATCCGCTTAAATATGAAAAATAATATAATAATAAAGATTTTAAATAAAAGTATTTAACCGGATATTTTTAAGCCCCGACTGGGGGGGGGGAGAGTTTTTTTAAATGCAAAGCAGCTTTAACGAATTCACGTGTTGAATAAATATGGATATAGGGCAATGTGGGGAATATGGCCCGGTCCATGTATCATTTCTTTAGCCGTTAATCGGAGTGGGCCATATTCACCACTTTTACTCTAAACTGAGAAAAAAAAAATTGCTGAATAAAATGAATATTTTTTCCAACAGGCGCTGTAATCTGTGTCTGCGGTCTGCGGTATGGGGATACAGTTTAGTGAAAGAAAATTGAATTTGTCGTTGAATAACTATCGATTGCAAGAAGTTTCAAGTTTGTTTCACCATGTTGTGTGTCCTCGTCCCAAAAAACTATTTAATGACGACTATTGAAAAAAGAAGACAACATATCGTCGGTTACAGTAATTTTTTTTCACTGCAGCAGCTCGTAAATACTTCAAGTACTTGAAGTACCGAGCACTGAGTAGTACTTGAGTAACGAGCTCACGAGCAGGCGTAAAGCGGGGCAAAATGGGCTATTTTTAACCAATTTCCCGCGGTACGCAGAAAAGAAAAACAATGTCTCAAGTCAATCGAAGAACACCCGTATTGCCCCGCACTCTCGCATTAGTTAGGACTTCAGTAGCAAAGTACCGAGCGGGGAATACATAAACGAATATTTCAAGTACTCAAAGCATTTCACCCGTCCGGTCTCTCCCATATATATTTTCTTAACTCTATAAAGAATCATCGTGGTGTCTCCGCACACGTTTCAGCATCGAAGCCAAAGCCGCTCCGTTGAAAATCGCGCTGAACCCGTAAAGAGACAATATTTGGTTAGCATACAGAAGAGAAGCCCGAATGGCGCATGGAAGTAGGAACGAAGCTAGAACGACATACACACGCCATGAGCGCGGTACACGTACCTGAAAATATATCGTACGACTCGTTCCTCTGTACTGTCTGGTGTGCACATACACTCAACGAGTAAGACTACGTGACCACTTTATTATCGACTCAACCGTCCCGTGGTTGGCCGTTGGTGGAAGGAACGTGGTTTCCACAGTCGGCTGGCGTGTGCTTCGGCTTCTTCCACATAAACTCTCCACCTCTCGGCGTGCACACCCGGGGAGCTTTGGGTTATATCGCGACGTGCTGCCCGGTCAAACCGTCGCACCGGCGAAGCGCAGCGTAAGGGCTTTACCGCCGTTAAGCTCCGTACCTTTCGAAACTCCGCTGGCGCGGTGAGCCCCGAGGCTGGCAAGGCCTACGGAGAGCTTCGGAAGCTCGTTGGACCATTGACTTGTCTCAACGTTCCCGTAATTTCTATCCCTCGCCGTACGTTCGCTACTAAACCCCCTAAATCTGCCTTAACTGTCTCGACAAACTCCCCCCGCTGCCCCAACTTTCCGGAGAGAACGCAAATCTCCGTGATCTATACGCGATCGCGGAAACGAAGATTACAACGTTGCGGAATTATTATCGGATGGGCAGACACGCGACGGAGTTATTATCCGCGGGTGGAACTTGCGGTGATTAAGTCGTCGGGTAATTTTGCCGCGAAGAAATTTCTCCCACGAAAGTATTCGTAATGCGAAAGACGATCGTTACTGGCGGCTCTTTGTGGGTCTGTAATTTGAGGAGGTTGGAGCGCTTCACACCAGTCAAATGGGTGTTATATTTTTCAAGTCGTTTATGCAAACTTTTATAATCTATTGATTATTGTGGATGGTTGTTTTTTTTATTACAGCAGATGTCGTTAACCTAGGAAAATGTTTATTGCAATGGATTTGTAAAAATATTAACTGGTTTGTGCTTATTTTCGAAAAGGCACATATTCGTTCAGTTTTTTCAAAAGAATAGTACGCAATTTTCGCTCAACTTTGATGTGTTGCGGCCCATCCTTGAATAATTCTCTTCCTTGAACGGCTCTTCCTTGAACGGCTCTTCCTTGAATAATTCTCTACGAATTCGCCAACTAGATATTCGATAGTATTTCTCGTCTAAATATTACACCCGTTTGTTTATGAAGGAATTTTGTCAATGGATAAACAAAAGTCTGTCATTTTTTAATGGAAAATACTATCGAATATAGGTGGTGAATTCGTAGAGCATCTTTCAAGGAAGAAAATGGGCCGCAATACATCAAAACCGAGAAAAAGTTGCGGATTATTTATTGATAAAACTGAACGAATACGTACCTTTTTGCCTATTAGCAAAAACCAGTTCATATTTTTGTAAGCCAACTGCATTAAAGTTTTTATAGATTAAGGACACCTGCTTTAATACAAAAAAACCATCCACGATAATTAATAGATGCGTATAAGTTTGTGTACATCACTTTAAAAATCTCGCACACATTTCAGTAGTGTGAAGCACTCCAACCTTCCTTAACCGTTTATAAGTCACACGTCTATTCCACTCTTAAGCACTACCGTAGCAACGCGTGACCCCCACTTCCTGTCCGTTAGTGTTCGACTTTTAAAAGGTTAACGGACACTTTTCTGGATAGGATTTGGATGATTTGCATAGGGTCGATAAGGAAATGGTGCCATTTCTCATAGTATGATATTGCAATGGTAAAAATCGGTACCAGGAACGATCCGGTTTAGAGACTGTAATGATAGGAAAGAGAGAGAGAGGGGGGCAAAATGGACCCAGGGGGAGGGGGTAAAGTGGATTCCATTTGGCATGAGAGTTTTTTGATTTATGTTCCCTGAAAAAAAATGGTAAAAATAATCCATTTTGCCTTCGCTGCACGTACTACGCGGCGCTAACAAATCACAGAGCTCATGTCTGACATTTGTTTAAGCCACGTTACCCTGTACAGAGCTTTCGCTGGTATGCAAATATCCATAGAAATATTATTATTCCGTGATAAACGGGTAGATTGTCAAGGTGAGTCGGAACGGGTTCCATGTATAACGGACCTTTCAAGTGAGGATAGGAAATTCCGTTGCGCTCTTCCGGTACTCACGACGAAAGTTTTCCCAGTCGGCATTTTATCCCCCTTCCCCTTCCCCACCCCCCGGCGGAGAGAAAGAGCAGAGGAACGTGATCGCTATTGTCGAGTCCTTTTCCGCCATGTCGAATGGCGTTTTCCATTCCTTGAATGGAATGGAAAACGCCGTCGAGTTTTCCCGTAGGCCTCCCGATCGTTGGAACGAGACCCGACAGCGCAGATAGGCGGATCGGGGCAAAACGGACCATGTTTACCAATTTTCCGCGAGCCATAAAAAAGAGCCTCATCTTAAATAGAAGACAAAAGCTCGTTTTGCCTCGCCGTTCCATTTTGCCGCGTTGTTCCATGTTGCCCCGCCCTCATCGACATTAATGTCGATGGCTTAATTCCATAAGAGCATGCAAGCTGTGCAGAGCATACATGCCCTACCGGCGTGAGAGCATCGATGCGGAGTCCACTAAATGTTGGCGAAAAGTTCGTTTGTGGCAAAAAGCCGGTTTCGAGATCGATCGAACGGAACAATTGTCGTTCCCGTCGGTGGCCGAGAGCCCGATTAAAAAAGAACTTACTGTATCGCCAATTTGCCAAAGCAGTGCCATTAAACGAGCGTCGAGGATTTTCTATTGTCAACGGATATTGCTCCGATAATAGGACGACCGGATTTTCACCCGACACTCCAGTACGGACACAGTTATTTTACCGTATATACGAATGTAACAAGTCTCGAGCAATTTTCACGTTATTTTGAATAGAACGAGTGGTGATAATAGGAGGGGAGGGGGAGGCGAAGCCGGTGAGTGGAAGCGCGAGAGGGCGAGAATGGAATCGCGGGAGGAAGGGAGACGCAGAGTCCTCCATTCCGCGATAATCGCGATATCGATTCGCAGGTTCGGCACGAGGTTGGCACGGCCTAGAACAGAAATAAACGAAGAACCGTGACGGGTTATGCACCTGGCTCTCGTACTCTTTGTACAGCCGTCGTTGTCGTAGTCCGCGACTTCACCGATCCACGATATAGTACTGGCGAACCACCTTATATCCTGTCCGCATAGTCTATGCGACTGCTGCGGAACGCTTCGCTCGCGAATACGAGCTCGGAAAATTTCACACAAATTCTATGCAGTGTGTACGGGGACTTTTTTCTTCATTCACGTTTTTTCGCGTTTCAACTATTGACTATTTTAATTTACCGACTCGGATGACCGCCGGGGAATTCAAATATATTTGAGATACATAAAACACTGTATTTTTATGAGATTAACGAGCGGTTGATTTTACTCCATCAATTTTAGCACATAGAATGGAATAAATTTCATTCCCTGAGCTAAAATTTAGCCATTAGAGAATTTAGCCAACAGATTGGAATAAATTCCACTACCTATTTGATGATACATCGGCAGAGACATATTCAAAAGTATTTCCGCCAAATATGATTTTTCTTGCCAAAAATATATATTTTGTATATCAGTCATATGTCTTCGGTGTCACATTTTTTTCCATGGAAGTGAAGAATACTCTATCTTATTCAGTGTCATCTTATAGTAAGGCTGGATCGCACTGTTATAAAAATAAAAAAATCAAATTCCGACAAAATGCCTCGTCACCCGAGATTGAAAGTCAATGGGACGAAGGGACCTTCTGCTTTGCCCAAAAAATCGTTAAGTATTCAGGGTTTCGGGTCGGACGTGCCGCAGCGGTGATTTGCGACAGTCCTGCTTTACCCTCCAAACCCAAAGTCAGGAGGACATTCCCGATTGTAACGCGCGACGTTCACGGCGAGGACACCCTGGTCTGACAGGCGTCACACAAGAGATACCATAACCGAAAAAGAAATGATGCTCATACGGGGTGTTCGAGGGACGTCAGTTGAGCGTCCCTGCACTGAAAGAGGCCGCGTGTGCCTGCCGAGATCGATAATTTCCGAGACGCTGCTATCCTCTCGGAGCTCGAAATGTGTGGACCGAATACGCGCCGTGAGAAAGATAAGATATCAGTATATCACTATGGAAAAAAATAAAACGAAGGATGAAAAGCACCCGAAAGACTTTTCGCCGACATATCGTAACGGAGGTGCGACCCGACGCCTTCCCGACCTCGTCGCAAAAGCTCCAAGGCTAACCGTGAAGTACTCTCAAATCTCATTCGTTCCCCTTGTCCGCTTTTCGCTTCTCCACTTTTTTCAATAGCCGCCATCACGCGCGTTTCACCGGCCACGAGAACTCAAAAACTTTTTACACCGCTATCGTCGGCAACTTTTAAAGTAGTTTCGCGTCGCCAGATGCTTCGTTACCGAACTCATTCGACGACCTCTAATAGCGACCACACTAACTCATACCTCCAAAGTGAAAACTTTCAGCTTAATAAACAGGATCTTTTTCTTTCGTAATGTGTCGTTACCGCTTGCGAACGAATTTACAGTGAAAAAAAAAATCTAAAATTTTAACTAGCCCAATATAGTATATAGCACTCTGGAGTATATCCCTGCTGCAGACACATAGGCGAGAGTGCCCTTCAGCAGCGATTCGCAGTGCGATTCGCAGTACGATGCGCAAAAAATATGAAAAAATTTCAGAGGCTCAGTTTTACCTTAGATGTGGTTCATGTGGATGCACAACTGTTTCGGCAGAGATACGACCGTATTATGGCAAAAATAAAATTTGGCGTCAGAAAATAATGGAATTCCATGGAACATAGTGTTCCAACTGTTTTTTTTAAATATTTTATTATGTTTTATGTTACTTCTACCCCGTACGTAACATCCAGAAGCTATTCGGTAATATCCAGTTTTTCCCCTGGTGTAACAAGGCGTCAGCTTTTGATGGTGGAGTGTTGTGAGCGAGAGAATTCGTGTTGGCTTGCATCGGATCTCGTGGCGTGATGCCTCCGGCTGAGCACGCGTCTGCGGTGCATCGGCACGCGAGGGTTTGAACACACGAGAGAGCGAACGGACGTTCGCACAAGCTAATGGTGTGAGGTCCTAAGTCTTCGTTGAGAGGGGTTGCGCTCGTAGCCGCAGTAGTTCTCGTGCGAGAGGCAGCGAACAGGGGTGGCTCGCCTCGTCGCTCGATGTGTGTGGGTGTGCGTGTGTGCATCGGCCGACCCTTATTTACAGGCCAGTTCGCCTATGCTCCCTCGCCTTTGCCCCGTGGGTCCTCTGTCTTCCTCGTGTATAGTTGCTCGGTGCGACCAAGCGCGAGTATGTACGCTGATGGAAGGGTGACCCGGAGTCGTGAACCCGAAGAGGGACGAAAGTAACGCTATGCCCGAGAGGAAAAGCCGGGTGAAAATATTTCTGGAACGAAGAATGGACGTGGAACGGATCTGATGAAGGGTATCGACTCTAATGCGAATCGATACGAAAAAAAAACTCAAATTCTTCGTGATGAAAAAGTAGTGGATGAAGTGAGTAAAAAAAATTAGATACCTTTCAATAAAATCGTTCTGAAGAAATTACCAAGTAAAATAAATTTGTCCGTTTAACAATGTGCCTCTTCTACGGAGGATCACCGTTTGTTCTTGTTAATTTTACAATTCTTTTTATTAAGGTACCGTATTCTTCTTTTTTTTTAATATAGAAAATACCTAGAAAAATAATTATAAAATTAATTTAAAATAGGAATAATTGTAAAAATGAAATGAAAAAAAAAGATTGTGGACGTTTCAGAACAAGATGTTTGTCAAACGTACAAATCTTTTTTCACCGTGCGGCTTATCCTGGTGGGATAAGCGGGAACACGCCCCTGAGTCCGTCGAAGGAAAAAAGTTAGGAGAAGTCGGTGAGGGTGTGTTTTGGCATCGTGGGGTGAGTCTTCGTCTGAGTCCCCGGTTCGCTACTTCGCAATAAAGGGAGCTCGAACACAGAACGAAGACAGTCGTGCCAGATACGCTCTCGCGCCTCTCCAACCGCGGGGAGGTTCTTGATCCGACGTTATTAATTTTCCAAAGCCGAAATATAAAAGGGGGCGACTCGACGGTATAGTCGGAAATCGTGACATCGGGATATTTGCATCGGGATTTGCATCCCTCGGTCGTCACCGAGAAATGAGGGGAAAGGCGAAACGAAAGATATGAAGAATAATAATCGAATCCTACTACTCGATCTCGAAGCTCGCTGAAAGTGGGACGAATTACTCGAGTTCGTTTCTACTTGCCCACTTATTTCCCAGCACTACATTATACACAGTAAAATAAAACCAGTTATTAATTTCACAATTTTTATCTTTATTTTTTAACAAAGAACCGCTTTGTCAAACCTTCATAGTCTCTGCGGCTCAAATTGACTCTATATTTTGAACACAAAACTTTTTGACATTTTTAAAAACAATTTGTCATTCATTTTTCAAATTCATAATAAACTACTGAGACGTATTCTATGAATGTTGAGAGTATGATCCATTATTTTGATGTTCCAATCTGACCGATTCAACGAAGGGTGACTTCCCCAGATTCCCAGAGAGGCGTGGCCTGGAAGGGTTGACAAAAAAAATGGCAAAATAAAAAAAGAATTGTGAACATTTGGGATGTTTGTTGAACGCATAAACATTTTTTTAACGTGTACGGTGGCGTGCATGAAAAATTGTATCAGCTCGAGATAGACGAGTCACACGGGGGAAGGTCTCGCTGTATAGATAGATGGATACGCAGAGCACGGGCGACTCGAGTTCCCGGGGAAACGGGAGCGAATACGAGAACCCTCGGGACTGTTTTACGAGCCACGAGTGGCTTCTTCTCTCATTCGGGCGCGGAAACTTCTTCGTTCCTCGGCTCGCCTCTACCAGACTGCGGCCCTCGGCCCCTACTCGACCACCCTGCAACCTTTCGAACTACCTTGAGCCCGCAGTGGCGTCAACGTGACGCTAAGGATGCATGCCTGTCTCGAGTCAAGTTTACGAGCGTGCTGTAGTCAGCATTGCAGGATGACGAACCTTCGCGAATAAAAGCGAGACACACCGAGGCGAAGAGGGTTTACACATAGCGCAGGGGTTGCGCCACGTATGACACGTAGTTGACTGCTCTTCGTGGTCGCCTCGACGAAACCAGACGCTGAACAAAAAAAAAAAACCTCCATATGTAGGGGAAGACTGCGTAAATTGGTCTTACGCGTAAATTGGATCATGGCAACGTCTCACGGAGGAAACAGATTCAAGAAACGCCCAGGCATAGACACTTTCGCGTGACATACCCAAGGTCAGAATATGAACATATGTAACGAATTGCAAGTGTCGCCCGAAAGGTAGAAGCGCTGATAGATTTTGATACCGGTTGGTGTAATTATTTGCCTCACTTTGTACGGGTTCTGCAGTCTCCATGAGAGACTGTAGAATCCTGGAGATCGTTATTCAGTTACGAAGGTTTTGATATCCGAATAAGTTTGTTGTTCTCTCTTGGAACCTGTAATGGGGGTTTATTCAAATATGGGATTTAAATAAAAATGAACTATTTGCCTAAATTGAATAACTTTTTTACGTCTAAATGTGTCCATCGTGTTTTGATAACATAGTTCAATGGATGCAATGCTAGGGTGGAATTAACCCCTTTAGCCATACATTTATGTTTCGAATTTCAATATTACTAAGAATGTTAATAAATTTGTTCAAAACGTAAAAACTGCCAACCCCCTGGAGTAAAAAAAGAAAAGAGATACGATTTCTTTTGTATCCCGATAAAAAAAAAATTTAGTAAGTTTAAGGAAATCTTTACGTAACCGGGTCACGACGTACTCGATGGTTGCCCCTGCCATTACCGTTCGGTGTGTAATATGAACGTATCCGAGTTATCCAACCGTCTCATTCCGCCTACGAATTCATATCCAGCGCCGCATCCCGTGCTTTCTAATATCGTTCAAGAAGCGTGAAATTAGGCTCCTGCCTGCGAAACTCCGATAGTAGTTCTCGCGATGGGGTGTCCTTCCATCTCTCGGTACAGGCTAAGACGGCAAGGGCGCCGGAGGAGCAAGAGAAACGGACGGGGCCGACAGCGCGAAGGAAGCCGAGTAGTCTCGGCTCTCCTATTTCCAACATCATCCCGCACTTCCACATCTGGGTCTCGGGCTCGCTCGAGGTGATAACGTCTGATTAAATTTCTCTCGACGTTGAAGTCGACTCTTCTTTTTCTTTTTCCCTTTCTTTTTTTTCCGTAATTTATCTTTTTATTCTCGCTTCTTTAAAGCTTCCAGCGTTACAGGATGTTTCGCGGAGACTTTTTTTTATATAACTTTTTGTACTCCATTTTCACAACATGAACGAGCCGATACCTTGACGCGATGGAAAAATGTAATCAAACCGCCCGATGTCGATGTGGATGAGTAGCGTACTTGACGCCTCCGCGTTCTTTGATAGGATCTAATATAAGTAGTTGAGCGTGATGATGATGCGAATGGACGGATTTCCGATAAGCACCGGAAAGCATCGGGATCTATGTAGCTCACTCAATGCGACGATGTAGTCTACGCCGTTAAAGGGTTACAATATAGTGACAAACTAAAAGCTATTCTGATATTCGACACAATATGCCCGATGGATAAATTGTATTCAACTCTTAATCGGTTACTTGAAGGAAAGCCCTTTCTACATAATTATACTTGAAAAATTAAATATCGCGTAATAAGTAAAATCACATATCGCGAGACTAAAATCAGAAGGGTGTATTTACTATGCGCGAGCATGTAAAATTTGTCTTTCCGGTTTCAGTCATGCTATATCGTGTCCAGAGATCTGAGGCGCATGTGAAACTGACTCAGTCGGTAATGAAATCTGTAATACGGGTTTTTTTTTTTCAAGGATTCGTCAACATTTTGGGGTAAACGGAAATTATTCGTCTTCATCTAACAGTTAAGGTGATATGAAATACCGCCGCCGGTAACTAAAACTTTACTGAATTGCCGTTTTGAGACAGCAGTCCGCCGACGAAAAAGAAAATTATCTTTCGCCGGGGAAATCGCCAGATGCAGGGCAAGACAATTTTCTTTTTTCTCAGCGGTCTGCGGTCTCAAAACGGCATTCAGTACAGTTTTTTTTAAATATAATGTTTATTGTTTAAATTATGAATCTTATCAGACGAAGGCTACACTACAGAGATAAAAAAAGCCTAAAGTACTAGTTGTCGGGTTTTTTGGTAGGCCTGTCAGCATACAGTGCTCACCAATATATCTTTCGCTGGTTTATGTTTATTTGGTAAGTAAATGGTTTCCAATCGACGTTTTTCTGCCGAACTTCTGTGGTGTGTTGGCGGACGCTTTTGCAAACATGAGGGAAAAAAAGCGCCATTCAGTACAGTTTTTGTTACCAAATGGGCGCAGGGCAGGTGCGCGGAGAATTACACCACTTCACTCTAAGCAAATAATTTGGTCCGCCCCAAGAGAAGTTTAGTCCGGTTGAAAAAAAGTAGATTACTGTTTTCATCACTGACTGTGCCCGTGCCCGATGAGGAAATTCCACACCGCTTCAAAGGCCTTTGAAGTTGAAAATTTCATATAGGAAACCACTCTGAATGTTCGTCCACCGAAATAAAAAAAAAATGCCTCCTATTACTACGAGCCCTAAAGGGACTCTGAACGAATCGAAAATTATTTCACCCTCTAATAAATCAAAGCTTCCGAAGGTCGTAAATAGTTAGAATACGTATGTAGCTCACCTCGCTCTGGTGTCCTCTGAGGTTGTAATTTGCCCGAAGTGGAAGTTCAGCAGCGCGTGTACGACAGTGCGAAGTTGTGAAGGTTACACCTACGAGACCCCGCGCATTTCCAGTGGCGAGCCATCCTTCCTGATAGTAATTTGTACGGTTCAGCTTCCAGCCCTCGTCCTGTGTGATAATGTATCAAGCGAATGAGAGAACGCGGAAAGCGCTGCGCCACGCACAGCGAGAGAAGGATCTAGTAAAAATTACCGATCATCTAAGAAAAATTAACATAGCACATAGTTACTACTATGTGCTATGTTAATTTTTCTTAGATTCTTAGACGGCACCAGTGCGCCACCTATGACAGAAAGACTCAAATTTCCAAGAATTTTTACCATAATATTGTTACGTCCAAGGGAATGAATAACGCGCTTATTAGGTCAGCTACATATTCGTAACAATATCTAAGAAAAATTCTTATAAATCCGGTACTTCCTACCATAGGTGACGCCCTAACGCCCTACTATTATGTGCTATGGAAATATCCCTCAAGCGATATAGTAATTTTAATACATCCTTCTTTCAGTGCAGAACAGTTACTTAGTTTAGTATCCGCCACGTATACACACATTGGAAATTCAATTTAAGCGAGGCGTTAGAGGAACCGAGGGGTTGTTCTGCAAAACGCTTCATTGACATATACGAAAAGCCTCTGGTTAAAGCCTCACGTTCGAATTCTTCGCAACCAGTGCAGGCCCTATATACGGCGAGAGTTGGCGAGCTTCCAGCAAGAAAAAAAAAACATACGTGTTAAACTCGCGTATGCTGCGAAAAAACAATAATGCCGAATTACCAAAGAACCGGAAACGTTACATATTCTCGGAGTATAATTAAAAGGTCGCCAGTCCTAAATTGATCGAGCACGTCAGCGATAAAAAATAATGTCCAATCACATATATTTTCGCATATAACGGTATCGAGGATTCATCGATAATACAATCAACGGTCTGTAATTCCACGAGCAATGTGCCCAGCCACATCCGCCCGTCGCGTATTAATTAAATACCCGACTTGTTTGAAAATGCATAGGATTTCTGTAGAACTATCCGATATGGTAATATTTTGCTATCTCACATATTACACAATTGTGAATATTATTGCAATTCATACGATTGACAAATCGTTCATATGCACATTTTTTCGATTGCCGGTAAGCTCACAGACGGCTTCGAATTTTTATTCACCTCTGCGCCCAAGTTAGGGTGTTCTCTATAGACCAGAAAGTTATTCAAAATCAGAGCTTTTCTTCGGTTCGCACACGTCACTGTGTACAATAACCTGTGCGTAAAGCGGGATTTTTTTTTTTTTCACCGAAGTGCTTTCCATTCTTGACTATCCCGAGGCCTCTCACCCTTTCACATCTTTATCGCGAAATGGTGTATGTATATATATATATATATATTCCGTCAGCAGTTTAAGAATACGAAGTCACGCTCGGCGACAGCGACTCGAACGGCTCGGACAGAATAATACCGTCTGGAGGAGGAGGCGGGAAGGCTCTAAATACACTTCAAGAGCGAGAGTCTTCCAGTATAGAAACGGTGGGACTATTGTGATACTGCAGAGGGGAGACGGTTTTCCTCCTCGTTTCAATGCCACTCCCGGGGTACGCTATTATACAGCCACAGTACGATTATTCCTCGAACGAATCGAGAGACGACGATACAATTGATTGTCCATGGGATGAGAAACAACTTGCCTGCAGAAACGACTAAATTAGCGATACCCTTAAAAAAAAAAAATAATAACAAAAAAACTAACCCGTTTACGAGGTAGACCACACGCCGGCACGAGAGATTGCTAAAAGGGCCTCCAATCGATGGTCCAAGAGCGGAGGAGCCGGAGGCGCCGAGTTGGCGAGCCTCTTCGTCGGGTCGGTTTTCAGAAAACGGGTCTTCCGCGAGAGCCAAACGTTAACGTGATTCACGGACACGCGAAACGTTTAAGAGGATTAGGTTTTATTTTTCGAAAAGCCCGAAGAAGTGTCCAAAGCTCACGGACTCGAACGATGAATCGAGTTGCTCAGGTGGCTTCGTTGCAGGAAGGGTTTCACCCTCTCCGACGTCGATCCCTCGCCGTTTCTCTTCCTCTCGGACCACCGTCGAGTACACGCGTAGGCGTTGTTACAAGAGAGCGGTTGGGAACCCTTAGAAAAGTACACGCCGGAGGCGTTGTGTGGACTGCCAGTCGGGAAAGCCGGATGGATCGAAACAACCCTTTTGCTGTATACCGTCGCGCTCGATCCACCCCGAAGCTCGTTTTTTTTTGTTCTGCAGCGAAAGCCACTGAAGAGCTTCGACGAATCGATCCGACATGCGTCCAGCGAACACTGTTTGTTGTACGGTAATTAGGTAGTGTCAGATGGGTGTAATTTAAAGGGGAGTCGATCATTTACTGCTCTCGATGGAAAATTTCTATTCGCTGTGCGATTCGTGGTATAAGTGAATTTAATTGCCGAAAGTCGCAACTTCGATTATCCTAAAATTGGAACGGATAATCTTATCCAGTGTTGGGACATTGAATTGTTAACTGATTGCATCCTTGCCAACGAATTCCGTTGATATCTTCTAATGGGCAGTCCCGGGCGATGATAAAAGTCGGACCGGAAGGGTTGTTGAAGGACTGAGCGAAGCTTCTATACAGTAACATCCGGAAGTAATTAGGAAAAGGGGAAGGGCTCAACCCTTTCTCTGGTATTGACCGAGAACCCCCCTGTTTCGTCTCAATTGCCTACGGTACCCTACGTCGAAATTCCTCATCACCGATATTGCACAACCCTTCTACGTTAAGCCTTCACATGCGCAGACTTTGCATCCTTCATCGTATATCCCTTTCATCCTTCCGACGATCGTCGAGACCGCGAGAGGGATAATGAAACGATAAACAGAATCAAACACGGAAAAACGTAATTAGTTGTCCCTACTGACTGCATAGTTAACTACGCTCCAGGCGTTTAACCTGATTGGGCAAACAAATTAGTCGGTTGCGCTAACATACTAGACGGTTGCCAACCAATTGATTTGCGGGTGAAATGGATCAATTGGTTGGCAACCAACCTATCTGTTGGGCCGATCAATTCATAGTCTGGACAGACCAATTCATAGTCTGGACAGACCAATTCATAGTCTGGACAGACCAATTCATAGTCTGGACAGACCAATTCATAGTCTGGACAGACCAATTCATAGTCTGGACAGACCAATTCATAGTCTGGACAGACCAATTCATAGTCTGGACAGACCAATTCATAGTCTGGACAGACCAATTCATAGTCTGGACAGACCAATTCATAGTCTGGACAGACCAATTCATAGTCTGGACAGACCAATTCATAATTTGCGTCGACCGATTCATTGTTTGGCCTGACCAAGTAATTATTGGCCCGACCAAATGAGTCGGTTGGAGCATATTCATCCAAACAATGAGTTGGCGCGATCAATGAAATTTCTCCATGAATACCCAACTCTTAGTTAAATCCTGATCATGATACCCAACCGCCAAGTATTCACTTTGGGCCTGACTGATTACCACAGTCTGCGAAGATCGTTTGAGCGGTTTTACGATGCAATAAAACCCGGAACGTTGCGTCGCTTGGTTCCACGGATCAACGAATTATTACATCGTGCCGAGAACGATCCTGGTTCTTGGAACATAAACGCGTGAGCCTCTGAAGATCACAGCGTTCTCGACGAACTCAAGATTGGCCGGGATCGAAAATGATGATTGAATCCATTACGGTCCTGCCTAATAACCCGTGCGTCAACGACGTCATTAAGCCTCATCGCGTCGCCGTATATTCCAAATAGCTTTATTCCCTTATCCCACAGACATACATTCAGCGTTCTCCTTTCCATCCGTACTTGGCAAAACCACACCGGCTGGTGGCTCGTCAGAAAATACAACTTTGGGTTTACCTTTCCCGGAGCAACCACACGCTCCATCGGACTCCGAGCTTTTTCGCAGCTTCCCTCACATCTCGAGGAGCCCTCAGCGATCTCGCCACTTTGCCAGGGCCTACTTGGACGGAAGCCGCACCCGGAGAGCTTTTAGCCAGGCTGGGCGAACGCATCTCCAGTGCGGATACGTGTGTCACGCGGACGAGATAGCTTCTGCACCGGGCTCTTCCTCTCTTCGCTGAGATCGGAAGAGAGTGCTGGAAGGCCACTAGAAATCGCCACTCGTCGACTGCGCTACATACATGTATACGCATACATGTATTCCGGTAAAGCACACACATACTCCGGATACTCCAGTATATACCTCAAGCGTCGCGCGGTCTTCCGCGGTCTGAGGGAGCTTTTCTGTCGGGACTCTCTCGCTCTCCGCGGCTATAAGTAGTAGGCTTTTGGAACAAAAGCTTCCGGCAATGGCTTAACGCAAGAACAATGGCCGTTTGTCTCGCTTAAATCTCAAAAGGAATCGAGATCTCCGCCCCAACCCAAACCCCGGCCGATCTACCGTTTTCCGTGCATACCCGGACGGGGCACGTTCGAGACCCTCTGTGCTCTCCCCGGAATCCAGACGGTCGCTCCCTATCGAATTTTTTAGTGCCTCCGGAGCTTCCCGTGACTCTGGTTCTCGTTTTTTTTCCACGAGACCGATGTGGCCAAAATTCAGAATCGTCGGATCATTTTTCTCGCGGTGAGTCGGCAAAAAAAAAACATCGGGCGAAAGAATAGCGTAGACTTGGGAAGGGAGAGTGGTGGATGCTGGGCGACAAACATTGTTTTTCAAGTTGGCGGTCGGTTGACGTTTCTATGCAGATGTGGGATTCCGACCACACAAAGATGATTGATATAGTAACACTTTCCTTTTATTTTGCTTCCTCATAGAGCTATATTTCATTTTTTGAAGAGAAGCTTTTTATTCATATATTCGCGAAGAGATATTACTTCTCAACTTGAGTTGTCTCAATGGATGCGCGGAGAAAAGCGTTCATTCATCGTGAAAATGCGGCCGAGAAACCGAGTAGTCCGGTTAAATGGTGAAAGTCTCTTCCGTCCAAACGATTATACAAAAAAAAATTAAATAAAAACGTTGTGAAGAGAAAAAAAGAACGCGGTCGCTGAGGAGTCGTTAACCAGTAAATTCGTGCTAATTACCCTGAAGCAAATGGGTTGGGCAGGAGCATTGCGAGGCACTGAAAGTGCATACCGTTGCACCTCGAAATGCCCGACGAGGGGGCTTCTCATGTCGGAGGCGGTGTCGCCTAATGACAGTAATTTGTTCCCAACAGAGATATTTTCGTGACTGTGCAGGCCGCATTAGTGATATACCATCCAACCACTACCGTTTACACCGCGAACACGACGTCTGAGCTTCATCGGTTTTTTACAAACCGATTTTTTCCCTCAAACAATTGTCTATTTTTTAGATTCGCCGATTCCCAATTCTCAAACTCAGCTTTCTTTCAATTCACGAATAAGTCATTATCTTACTATTTTTCATCAATTACACAACCCTTTGGGGAAGCTCGTTCGTAGAATTATAGAAAATGAAAACTGATGATTTTACCCAGTAAAAATTCGTTCCCTTCGTCGTGTTACATTTTAATAGGACTAGCAGTATAGGAAAAGGACCATTATTGCCCTCCCCCGAGGCTAATACACCGGTGAATTTTAGTGTGGCTCGTCAAGATCCTTGAGGTCGCGCGTGGCGGAAGTTGTTATGAAATATCGAGCGTGTACATAATTGCCGGAGTTATCGAAGCACCGCGTATCGTGGGTGCTCCAACGTTTCAAAGGGGTGAGGGCAAGAAGGGGTTTGGTATGAAATCGCACCCCTTCCATGTACCTATCCCTATTCCGGGCTGTTCCGTTCGCGAGGAAAGCACGTTGCAGAAACACGCGCTCCCGGCGCACGGACCCGTTTCCAATTTCGAGGTAAAAGCGCTCGAGGGCAAATACGAGGGTTCAAACCCGCGCCGGGGCACTCTCCACCCTCTCTTTCGCTTCTCCGGGCTCCTATTTTTTTTTTATTCTTGTTCGCGCCATCTCTTGTTCTCATGCTACTCTATCGCCGCAACCCTCGCGCACTCTCGTTTCCTCCCTTTTGCTTTCTCTCCTCTCGCCCATCAGCCACCGAAGCGTACGACACGCATCCCTTGCATTTATCCTGTCCCGGAGTCCTCTCTGTCTTCTGCACGGTACCCGCCACCTTGCCCTCCCGCGAGCCCGGCACTCTTGGCTCCATGCACGCGCATCTCCATGTAATTACGGTATGACTTTCGCGGAGGGGCGTCCGGCTCCTCTGCTCTTTGCAACCCGGTATCCACGAGATACGCGGCGTATGAAAAATAAATTAAAGAAAGTTTCCGCTGCCGTTAATTAAGAGGCTGCTTACTCGAATATGCATCTCGTGGAAATAAGTGAACTTCGTTGCGAAGGCAATTTTTTTATTCTATTTTTGTAATTTTTTTTGTTTTTTTTAATCTCATTTTGACCCTCTTGGGATGTTACTTAGAGACGATTTTTCACGGAGCAAAAATCATTCGCGAGGAAGTTTGGTCGAGCGGAAAATGAAAAGAAATTTTATTTTGTGTTTTCTGATGTTCCGCTTGAGTTTCGGACAAAACGGTTGTTGGATTCGTACTCAGCGTGATGAAATGCATCGAAATATGTTGGGTAGTAGATTCATCGGAAGCTTTCAATTTTTCGTCAGAAATTGCAACCCCTTTGTCATGCTTTTTTCGCGTTCTTCGTCGTCGTATAAAGACCGAAAAAAACATTTCGGGAAATACATCGAACATCCTGTCTTGTGTATGTTTTCCCATAGAATATCGGTTTCCAGAGATTCCATCAGGAAGCGAAGTTAACGCTGTTTAAAAATACGACGACGAATGACTATTTTTTGTTATTGGGAAAAAAATAACCATCTTTTCCCACTACCATTCTCAAATCTGATGCTACCACTAATGTAAAATAGAAAATGAAAAAAAAAAATCTATATGGCGGGTTTTTTTTCGTCCACCGCGCAGCCACCCTCCGAGCGACAGCAATGAGACGTCGAGAATCCTACGGCCTAGGGAATGCGCCAGTATCTCGGCGTCGCGGGGGTTAAATACAATGGGTCGAATCCAGTGAAGTGGTACTAAAATTGGGGTGGCTTCCAGCCTCGAGTGAGCCGGCAAGTGAGAGATCCTCGAGAAAGTCATCTTCAGCGAATGGACAAACGAGAGCTGTGCACAAGGGTCCTGATGTATAAGCATCACTAGATGCTCTTGAACAAAAAAAAAAAAAATGCTCGTTTGTCCCTCTCCATTTGTTTGGGAGTGAAGTCCCAATCTCAATGTTCATGTTGTTTCAAGAATTTCACGGAGATTCTCTCCGGCCGGTGCATCAAATTTTATCGCATCGGTTTACATTTTATATGCGACACGTACGTCTGTTAGTTTCGTTTCCAATACCCTTCGAAGTCGCTTCTGCTCGCTGACTCGGGAACGAATATTCTTCTCTCCGCGATTCTAGCGTGCCGTGCTCAATTTTTATCCGGACAATAGGTCTGTATACCGGGAAGAGATATATAAAAGAGTCACGTGTGTCTGGGTGTGTGTGTGTGTGTGCACTGCGTACACCGTGAATGCGGAGTTACGGTCTTCAATAATGACGCTATCGATTCAGGTGAGATCCGTATAATGCAAGCACGCTGCTCTCTCCGCTAGTGGAATCGGAGTTGTTCGCCGGTGCATGCGTATGCAGACGATGTACACATACACGAGGTGGAGCAGACGAAAGCATGAGATGAGGGAAGCTCTCGTACTGCCTCGGGGACACGTGCAGCATCCTCGTCTCGTCACGGCGTACTATCTCCACTCAACAAATCCATCGCAATTTTTTTTCCTTTTTGTAATGCAATTTTATTTTCACCATTCGCGTTCGATCTCTAAAGTTGAAAATTCAGAGTTCGATCTCCCAATCTTTTCTATCTCGAGAATCCATTTCAACCTCGAATATCCTGGAGCTCCTATTCTCGGATTTTCCGGCGAAAGACTCTCTCACAGGGTTCCCCGTTAGCTCCGTGAAGCCCTAACAAAATTAGCATGCATAATTGATTAAATCTGTCCGCTGTTTGGTAGCCGTTCGAGAAATAACCTTAGCGAACACGCCCCATTTGAGTGTAATTTCTATGGTAATACGCTCGGTTGTACAAGCAAGGCTCCTCGGATGTTATCAAACGGCTGGACGCTCGCTTCTGCCAGGGACAGGAGGTGGCTTGGATGAGGTTGCGCCGAAGCGCATATGCGGTGGGATTTCAGCTGATCGGAACGGCGAAGCCCTGCGAGGTGGATCAGGCTTGGTGGCAGAGCTGGCGGGGTTAAAGAAACGAAGGCACAGCGTTTTAGGCGCCAGATTTTCAGTCAACTTTTGTGAGCTGAAAAAAAATGTTTTAAATAAAATGTTGGGCTCTCAACCTCATTCCGTAAAAGGTTCGTCCAGACATGCAACGAGTTAAGGAAAATCACCCTTAAGAAAAAATTTGCCCTCTGCGTTCCAATTATTTTTGTAGGCACTTTATGATGTTTTATTAGATAGCTGGCCGGAGTTTACACAGATGTCACACAGGACCGTGTAAGGGGGCAATGATGGTGCAAAAATAGAGAAAGAAAGGTTTTCCGCTTGAGAAAAACTTTGCGCACTATTCCCTCTAGCGTTTCACTATTCCCCGCATCTGTGTGTCTTTCCCCTTCAAAAAGTCGTTTCTCCCGAGTCCAGATATTCCTGCGACGTGCCCAATGATTGTAGGTCCTTGCTCAACGGTCTACAGAACACACAGGACCATAGCCTTATGTGGGTTGCCAGTCCAGCCTTGGATGTTGGGTGCTCACCCGTGAAAGGAGACGACCCTTGATAATGGAGCAACGTTGCCGGAGCTACGCGCTGTGTGATTCCTCTTGTCCATCTTCCTCCACAGGCAGTTCTGCGTGTTCTCCACGCACTAAACCTACTGCGACGAACAGCGCACTGCCGCATTCGGACATCCGATATCCAAACGATCAAACATTTGCGAGCCTCTCCGTCCAGTTGCTCGACCCACACGCTAAATTACTCGATTCGCCGGTTCATATGGTGTACATACTGTCGCGAGCGCCGCGACTGCGGATTCGATAGACGAAAACGATGCGGAACAGCGGAGCCGTTGCCTCGCAGAAAGCCTGTATTGCGGCAATATATTGTACACTCCCAGGACAGTTTCGGCGCACACACTAGTGGCTAGTGTGCACCACTCAGCAGCAGGAAATAAATGAAATTCGGGCCAATCGACTCCGCACCGGAAAGGCCGAAATTATGAAATGGCTTCGGTAATTTGATTATTTTTCGAAGCGCCGGGAGGAGGAGCGGGTGAGATCGTATTGGAGTCGTGACTAGTCGCGTTACAGTTCCCTTGATTATTTTCGATTAGAAGCGATGGAGGGGTCGTATAGGGTTTGAGAGCGAAAAAATTACGGAGGAAACAAGGCGGGAGTGACGCGAAAGCTCGCAAGCTTCTTGCTGGCCAAAGAAATTTGTCGTCGGCACACGACAAAACCCCGGATAAGTTACGGGTACCAATGCTCGTTCATGTTCCAGTTTTCGGTCACTACTTCGATACTATCAGGAATCTTGTTAGCGGAACGTAGCCAACATTCACTCTTGAAATCGTATCCACTATAATGAACACTTCAATTATCAATTCGACTGGACCATTTGACCGTTGTTGTTATTTTCAACCACAATAGAAATTCTTTTCGATTTATTAACGATTAATCGGTGTGTTTTGGAAAGTGGAAGTTAAGCTTGAGGTTGTTTTCAGCCATAAAAAAAAGATTTGCCCGACACCGAGTAATAACGGCTTGAAACTTGGGACTCTCTTCACCATCCGAGCATCGATACCTTTGCCCTGCGCGATTGGATGGGAGGCTCGAACTATCTGCTTGGTAAGTGACGAACGATAAAGGGCACATAGCTGTGATGGCTCTTCTCACTATAGAGAGCAAAGTGTCTATGGATCGTAGGATGTTATGCACGGGGGGAGTCTGCAGTAAAACAGGAAGGCGTCTAGTTGCGACGGTTGAAAGGACCCACTCGAGACACACCGCAGCCGAGATCTTCATCTTCAGAGAGTGTGCTACACGATAGGACCCTCCAAACTTCCGGAGCAAGACCCCTTTGGACTCGCTCCTTTATGCTCCTTTACTCCCTTTATAGTCTCGTCCTCTCGCACGGTAGCCCGTCGTGCCTCACCTGCTGGGAGAAGATTCAGGGGGCGCAGAATGCGGAATGTTTATTACGGCTATCCGACGCCGCGACGCTAATCACCGATAATCGCTAACTTGAAACTATATCCCTCGAACAAGATTAGAGAACACCAGTTCATGTTAACCATCGACATTAGATTTGCTATAAAGCACTTCCGCTATTGGCGCGTTGATTGATACTGACCCGAATCCAGATTACGTTTGTACAGACGATTAGTAATTTTTTTTTTTTTTTTTCTAAGTCAATTTTATACTCCTGATCGTGCATGTACACGGTGAAAAAAGCTCGTCTGACAAACGTTACTTTTCAGAAAATCCTCTACAATTATTTTTTTTCGCTAATAGCACAATTATTTTTTTTGCCTTTCGCTGAAAGAAAAACTTGTAAAATTAGCCAGAAAATAGTATTGCGGACTTTTGTGAATAAGAAATGTGAAGATAAATGGACAAACTTTCTTTAACCTGCACCGGCCGAGTTCCCGAGCCTCAAAAAAACTTGACGCTTGTTTAATTATTCATAGCCGTACGGCGCAGTCTAAACTGCTCACGTTGCTCCCGTTTCGCCGTCCCGCTTTATTGAGCTGATTGTCAAAAAAAAAAAATGCCCGCGCTATGAGAAAAGGTGTATATCAAACGCAAACAATCCGATGATTTGTTCCACCTCAGATTCGTTAACAAGAATAATAGTACGGAATAAAATAAAATCGGCTACGCTCCGTCGAGGTACCACAGGAATTTACGATCTATCCTTCTCAACTATGCCGTCTCGGCCCGTTCTATCTTCAATTCCCATTGGACCCTGGCACAATTGCCCTCTCGCGAATCCCCAGAAGGATTTGCCGCTTCTCTGCGCCACTCTCTGCCTATACATCAGTATACCAATATATATAAATATATATATATATATATATACAGTGTAGTTCAATCTCCGAAGATTCTCTTTGATCTTACTTCCCCCGGCGTTATCAAGCCCGCCCGATTCCCGAATTCTCCCTATATTTGCCGGTCTGAATGACGTCCCGGCTATATAGCACATATTTCCGCGGTCAGTGCATCCCTCCACGGATCCCGCAAATAATTGGCCCAGTTCAAAGGATCACGGGGAGCTTGGATCACAGAGAATTTTCAAACGGTTCTCTCCGCTAAACTTTATATATATATATATAAATTAGGGATGTTTTCCCAATAGCCAAGAGCGCGGGTGAATCAGCGGACGGGATAGGGGGGTTGTTGAGTGAGTGGACGATAAAGTTTTGTAATTTACCTCCGGTAATTCGTCCGGCACCTTTCCCATCCAGCTGAGGGAGAGGATGTTGCAATCACACTTGGCGTTGCTGTTCTTCTCGAAATGCAAATGCATTTTTGTGCAGTCACTTCACGCAGGCCCATCAAACGGACGTTGATTGTACTTTATAGTTACGCTTACGTCGACTATATTCGAGTATAAATAATTTTTTCTGTTGTACATTTACATATACCGATCGAACGAAGACGATATTATTTTGTATTATTTTTTTTTTTTGTTGCTCGTGCTGAGGCTCGATGTCGAGTTCTCGAGCTTTCGTAACGCGTCATTCGCAGACGGTACTCGCGTTCACTGTTCCCGGCGATTGGAAAAGCTCCCAGTCACTCGATAGCTTAGGCTGCGTCGTCAATGCACGTGCACTTCGTCGTCGGTGTACGGGGGATGAAAAATAAAACGAAAAACAAAAACAGCGCCACTCGATTTTTATTCAGCGAGAAATATGAGTTTCGCGTTATTTATTGTTATCATTTATGTTAATAATTTTTAAAAAAGGCGCGTACAACCCGCGCGTTTATTTATTCTCGTATAAAAAAAGCTCCGACCGCAGAGTTTACCGCGCGCGATGCGAATTTTGTTCGGCAAGTGATTTTTTTGTTGGTTTTTTTTTTTGTTTTAATTAATTTTTTTTTTTTTTGTTATCGAACGTTGTGCGACGACCGTGAGTTTCGCGAGGAAGCTCCGTGGCGACTCGACGATTCGCTTCGAGCTTCCGGTGTCTCCTCTTTAGTCATTTGTTTCTCATCGTTGACGCCATTTTGCCGCCGTCGCCGCCTCCACTTTCTCTCCGAGTCGCCCGTTCACCACCATCGCCAACGAGGGATATAAAACTTGGTGAGCTTCTGGCGCGGCCGAATGTGGCACTGAAAGCTCGCTCGTGACACGAGGCACTCCGTGCCCCATCCCCCTCCCCTCCCGCCGGCTTTCCCAGTTTATTGATTATGTTTTCGGATTGCAGCTAAAGGGACCCCTGACGGTAAATTCCCTCACTATATTCGATGCAAGCTCCCGTAGCGTCGGGACGCTTTTACTCTTCATATATTTACAATCCTACTTGCGCTGTGATACGATAATAAATTGCGCCGCTGTTTTAACTGCAGTGCAGTTATATAAATAGATTTTTTTTGCTCTTCGTTCTATGTTAACTGCGCCGGCGTGTTGATTAAAATAAACTTTCATTATGGTTGATTGATGTCTGAATTTTGAACACTTTTTACGGAGAATTAGTCTAAATATACCTTCGTTATTAAATAATTTTGGATATTTCTCTAGTCATTGTTATGAAATTTTTTAATTGAGACTTTGGACTCTAAAGTGGTAGAGACAGCGTAAAGAAAAACTGGACGGTACCAAATCATTGATGAACGTGGAGGATTACCCACAATTTTTCGCAACACATTTTATTCTTGTTGTATCTTTAGCTAATCGAGAGCCAGTTACATACAAGTTTCATTTTTATCTCGTTTAAAGCGAGACAATTTGGTTTTCGACATTAATAGTTGAGAATCGTAAGTAAATACGAATATCTTGTGGTAGTTAACTATCTTGTCCTCGGAGAACTCGCGCATCTCCGGAAATGTGAAATACCACGGTCGGTAACGATTTCTTACCGACCGTTCAAAAATGATCCGCAAAGTCGAATATTTTTATTTTTTAAACTTACTTGCATTAATTGTAATAATTCATAACTTGCATTAATTCTCCCTTCCAGCCGATACAGATCGGTTATTCGGATTATAATATTCGCATACTACATTAAATAAACATTAAAGTACTAAATGAGAAATACTCATATAAAACGGTCCATGCCGTCGTACTGACACGAAAATTGAACTTTCACTGCACCTGCCGGTCGAAGGTCGAAGTTCGCAACCGGCGACGGCCATCGCGCGGCGAGTGGCGATATGAAAATAATTTCTTTCTCAGTCTCGACATATCGTCGGTGTTCTCTCGAGTTGCAAAGTTGTATCGTGTGCGGTGATCGTGAATAATTCGCATTCGTGTTTTCAACATGGATTATAAATCCGAGCAGCACGATGAGATCGAAGCCTTGGATTCTATCTACTGCGGAGAGCTCGAAAGTAAGTGGTTGTTCTATTTACGTTTAACGTTCATAACCTCACATTTTACGCACGTTGCTTTCACAGTTTATTCACTAAGAAATTTATGTTTCGTCCGCCTTTTTATCATCACTACGTTTCGCCCGTACACTGACTTATGAAATGACGCAAGTGAATGCACCAATTTTGTGTCAACTCACAACAACTACTTGTTTTATTATCCATCGTACACAGTACAAAATAATTTCATGAAATGGGGATGCAAAGTTTCATAAAAATAACCTTGTTAAATAAGTGACAAATTCGTTTGTTCAGGTTTAAATATACAAACCTCTCCTTTTATTTCCCGTGCCATTAAAAATTTTGGGTTATACTTTTTTTTGTGGAACTAGAGCCGGATGGTACGATTGGAAAATTAGCAAGTAAAAAATTGTGGATGTTTGTTGGTTGTGTTGCTGTAAAAAGTACAAACTTTTTTTACTTATATGGTAATTTCTGCATGAAGCATCTAACCTCTGTTGTGTTTTTTGGTGTTGGTTTTACTTTCTGTTTCGTTGAGTAGTTGAGTGTCATTAACCATGAAAGCTGCAGCTTTCATAGGCTTGTTTTTGTAAGCTTTAACACAGTTTGTAATTCAAGCATGCTAACGAGATGACAATATTTTTACAATGTAGCATTTTTTTTTTTATAGTCCTGGAGACGGAACCATATTACAAATTTGTGCTGGCGATCAAGTCTGATGAATATGAGCCAGAGTCCAACAACGGACTGTCCTGCAAGTTGGAATTCACCTACACTCCAAAGTACCCTGAGGTGCCGTTAATAGTACAAATCGACGAGCCGGGGAATTTCGAGGAGGGCGATGAGGCAAAGCTCAAGGAACACCTGGCTGAGCAGATGGAGGAGAATTTGGGTATGGTGATGGTATTCACGCTGGTCAGCGCTGCCCAAGAGTGGCTCAATGTTCAGTGGGACAGAATAAAGTTGCACAGGGAAGAGAGTGCGGCTAAGAAACTGATCGAGGAGGAAGAGGCGGAGAGGGTAACAATAATGCAAATAATAAATTTTATAATATAATAAATACTAAATAATACTAAATAATACTACACTGTAAAAGAAAATAGTATGGAATTTAATGTACCAGTACTGGAAGTTTTATGCATAAACTGGTATGTTAAATCTCATGTACAATTGTGATGAAAACTTAAAGTACAGCATATGTAAAATCTTCAAAATACTGTACTTTTGTAGAAAAGGTTCGAAGGTACGAGAGTAACGGTCGAGACGTTTATGACCTGGAAGGAAAAGTTTGATGAAGAAATGGGCCACACGAAAAGGCGAGAATTAGCGGCGTTGCAGGGGAAAAAATTGACCGGCAGAGAGCTCTTCATGACCGACAAGACTCTCGACCAGTCGGATCTCAAGTTCCTTGACGACGGTGAGAAATCTCGCTCCGATCTTCGTCGTTTATATTTTATTGTGAATGCTGTCGGTGTAATTTTTATTTTTCAATTTTAAAGGAGACGCGGTCAAGGTCGACGAGAGTTTGTTCCAAAACCTCGACGATTTGGATCTGGACGACGAGGAAGACGAGGACGATCCCGATTTCGATCCACTGAATCTCTCCGACGACAGTGCCTGAATAGTTTGGTGCCTAGGAGGATATATGAGTTTTTATAATTAATCGAATACGCTGGCTCTCGTTCGCGGAGGCGATGGAGAGGCGGTTGTCGTTATTCGAGTCGAATGAATGCGCGTGCGAAATTATGCTTGAATCTGCGAGGATCACGATAATTCTGTAAATAGCGGTATATACGAAATATGTTTACGTTCATAAAAACTTTGTTTATGGAAACTCACCTCTTACGTTCTTTGAAATGCATGCAATCCCGTTACAAATTTTCGGAGCAAAGTGGTGCGCATTTACTAATGCGCGATTTTCGCAGAGTGTGAAACTTACCTCGCTTCGCTCGGACAGAAATCACGTGAGGTGAAAATCCGCGCCCTCCCATGTAGCGTACGATTTTTTTTTTACTTAGCTAAAATAATCACATTTCTTGCGTCGCAAAATCGTCATATTCGCCAGTAACCGTTACTCTCTCGGGGGTAATAGGGCCTCCAGAAGGAGTAATGAGTCCTAATACTTCCTAGGAAGTAATGAAACAGTACTGCGCGTGCGAGCTGGTTAATAATGATCATTGATAAATAATAGGCGATTTTGGGCCCGTAAAATAATCACATTCCGACATTAAATCAGGGGGAAAAAATGTCTTCAGGTACCAAAGTCAAGAACAAAGCTCATCGTGTTTCTTCACATTTCATTTATTATTGAACGTTGAAACAGTTTCATTTTATCCAGGCAATAAATCCTATTAGTTAGATTTGTTGCCTTAGCTAGATTTGTTGCTGCACATTATAAATACGCGATTCTTCGACATATGTACTTTCAACGAGCGGTTGGAAATCGCATGTATACATGACAATAATGCGAATATGCCGTAACAGCGTTTTAACGCGCATAGAGGTATTATCAAATACTGTTGGGCAGCCCAAGAAACTCCAGTGTTACAAACTCATTTCGATGTTTTCGTCCAATAATAATAATTATCATACATTCGCGGCTCAGGAACACTCTTTCGAGAAAAAAATTTACGGCTCGCGTGCGTCGTCGTCTCAATATATATGCTAACAATATAGTATAATGTAAGTTTACAAGGACGCGCCGCGCCGTACGTAGAAAAAATACTGTTGTCACAAAAATTCCGTAAAATAACGAAGGCCCGTCTTCGAAGAACCCCTTTCGGTATTACAGAAAAATAACTTATTCATTTTTTTTTTGGCTTCTCGTTTGTTTCTTGTTTTTTTCAGCTTTATGGCGGGCAAGTGAAAATTACACGTCGATGGCAATTAAGCTATATTTTAAACCGGTGGCAAATAGAGTCGCATTTTGCGAAGGACGCTCTTTCCCGATGACCCGCGTACAAGACCTATCGCCGTTCGGTAAGATTGACAAATTGGTTGAATCGTTCGAGGATTATCGTGGGAAAAAACACAAAATCGATAAAAAATAAATAAGTACAAGGTCGATAAATGGATTGATGAATCATAAACTTGAATCTAGACATTTATATAATGATAATTAACTAAAGCTCGCGGCCTTTTGCTTACTGTCGCTTCTTTCGTTTTTTTTTCTCGTTCGCTTAATACCGACGCCGTCGTCTCATAAATATAATCCACAAAATCATTGTAAAACGCTTTTGCGTATAGGAAACTGGTCTTCCTTTTCTTTAGACTCTCCAACGCGTCATAATCTGTTGGGAGAAGAATACTGTGAGTTAATACGGTTCATGTGTGATTTTTTTTTGCTTGTCATGAATTGTCTACGGCTCAGCCAAGTGTCTACGTGCATAGTTGTTGTCGTTATTCAGTACCTCGTCCACATGCTCGATATTATATATAACAGTGCGACTACGATAGACACTTGGCTACACCTCACATTTATGCAATCTAATAGAGCCAAATTTTAGAGAACCGTAGCATTCATTGAAAGAGAGATTGTTTGCAAGTGCCAGACGTTGACAAGCTAGTGCCGCCCATTGAGAAATTAGATTAAACCAAAAATCTTTTAACAGTGCATTGGTTTTTTTTTTTTTTTTTTTTTTTTTTTTTGTAGATGATAAAAGCTAGTAGTAATCACAGAATATAGCGTGCGCAAGTGTATGAAAGCATTCGAGTAGGTGCTCCGAGTCTTTCCACGGAAATCGTACTCTTCAAACGAGAATATACATAATTACAGTAAAACTTGTTTAAGAATAAAAAATCCCTCAGTTCGTGAGTTGTAGTTGAAAAAAAAGTTACAACAAAAATTTATAGCATCAAGCGTTATGTTGGCTTTTGTTTGTTTGTTTTTTTTTTACTGTACCATCGAAAGTCATCTTTGAAGTTTGGGAATATTTGGTGGTAAGGATTTCTTTTTATCTTGCGACGATAATTTTCGGGTGGGTAGCGGAGGAGTCGGAGGCGGTGTAGGATTCGGCGTGGGTAAGGTAACGGGTGATTTTTCGAGGCTATCGTCCGTCCAAGACCAGTCAGGCAGCCTGAGAAATGTCGTTAAAAATGATCTTAGGTATCGATTCACGACCATACTGTGCGACGCACGTCGTTTTTTTTTTGCTTCGTCCTTCGAGTTTGACGTACACACGGATAATTTCTTTTTTAAATACACATTATGGTCAAAAAAATAAAGAATTAAAATCAATGCCGTCGAGCCGACGATTCGAAGAGTCACGGCAACGTAAATTCGTCAATGGATTATAATGACTGTCTCGTGTACGTATGAGTGATGAATCGAGCCGAGATATTCTCTTTTCTTTCTCATGATTCTCGTTACACTCGTAGAAAATTTGAAACATCATAATCAACATTTAACAGTTCGGGTGATATTGCCATTTTGTATTAACGATCATAATTACGTTCTGTTACCAGCCGGTTGAATTGGCTACAGATGTTTTAAATCATGACGGATTTCTATATGTTCTCTGGAAAAGAAAGAAAGTTAAGCAATTTTCAGCCGGTTGAGCTTTTTTTGGTATTCGATTATTGCTTCAGCTAAATTTATATGTAGTTATAGAAACAAACACGCAGAAAACAGGGATTATGGTGCACGTCAATATAACATCGTGTGAGATGCAGAGCATAGTTGGGTTTTTTCTCTTAGTTTTTCATCGAACGTTTTGGTGCGCGTGTGAGGGAAAACAACATAAAAGTATTCGTCGAGCTAAGCGTAGAACAGCTTAAAAAAAATAGAAGAAAAACTCGTAAAGTTATTGTTAATGCGGTCAGTCACGGATAAGCGATGCGCTAGTCGGATAAGAAAAAGTTATAGTGAAACATCAATCATTCGGTGCGTTCAGCTACCTGCATTCTTTCTACATCATATCGATTAATTAACAGTGTAAGATCTACGACTACAAATTAATAGTAACTCTACCAGCTAATGACAATTTTTCTAACGACCAGTATCACCCTGTAACCATCTCCCTCGTCCACTCCAAAACATCTTTCTACAACTCGATCGTGCACGAAAAAATCTTTCGAACGTTCGACAGCAAAACTACGTGATTGTTTTTTTTACGCTTCGTTAACAAACATTGAGGAAAATAATTTTTATAAATCGATAATCTATCGTCTACTTACTTCTCGGGTATCGCGCGCGGTTTCGCGTAATCGCCGGGCCAGTCGTACAGATTTGGCAGTGGACTGTCGTAGTTTGCATCGTACATTTTGTTGACGATGAACTGCCGTTTGTCCTTCGGCTCGGGATATTCGCTCGCCAAGCCACCTGTTTCAACATAATTTCTTCTGATAAAGTTCCAGAATATCGAAAGCTTTAGCCATTTTTCTTAATTTATCATTTGACTCACACTGGCCGTAAGCGTAATCGGCAATTCTGACGGCGATGTCGATTGAACACTCGCGAATACTGTCCAATGGTGGATAGAGGCTTCCGACCGCGAGATGTTCGTCGGTAACGTGATCGGCAATCGCCTGAGCCGATATCAGGAACAACTCTTCAGTTATGTGGTGAACACCGGTGGCGATTACACCGAGAGCTATCCCCGGAAATATGTAGGCGTTGTTTCCCTGTCCAGGCTTGTAAATCTTACCGTTGTAGTTTACCTCGCCGAACGGCGATCCCGAAGAGAATATGCAGCGACCCTTTTCAACGAATCAAATTCACCATTCCGTCGGTTAAAAATTACTATGAAATTTTTTTTGTAACACATGCACAACAAGTTCTACTTTTCGCGCCTCCGAAGTGGCACTTTTCAGTAAGGTGTGCGAGAATAATACTAGTTGCTAGTTACTTTTTCGCACACTTTTTTTACGCATAAGCTACTTTTTCCACTCTAGTTACTTTTTCATACGATATAGGCATAAAAAGTAAGAGTTTTTGTGCATATGTTACAAAATAGAACATTACGATACTAGTGCGATAAAACTATTTCTGACGAGTGCGAGTTTGCAACACGAGCCGAAAGCGACTGCTGCAATGACACGAGTTAAGAAAACGTTTGTCGCGCGAGTATCGTACACAATTTTATGTCACATGATGTCAAAATGGGGTTTTTAGCCACACGAAACTTGCGCAAAACCGCCATTTTCCCGCAGAGTGATATGAAACTTTTTCTGACGAGTGTGAGGTTGCAACACGAGCCGAAAGCAACTGTTGCAATTTACCTCTGTGTTTTCGTAAGCTTGCTGTGCAGTACATTCGGCTTTGCTGGTTGGATTACTCAGAGCAAAGATCAACGGTCTCTCGTTGTTTTTTGCCATTTCTTGGAGCACCTCGGCAGTGAAAGCTCCGGCGGCCGCCGATGCGCCTGTTGAGTTAATTCGACTGTAGAGAAAAATCGTTATATTTCCGGTCGTGCTGTTAATACTTACCAATCAGCACAGTTGGCTTTATCTCCCTGACGACTTCGATGAGAGTTCTCATTGTTTTGTAATCTTTGGCGTACCATACTTTGTGACCGTCCAGATTACCTTCGCTTCTACCCTTCGTCAGAAGACCGTCGATGTCCATCATCCATATGTTGTTACGGGCCTGCTCCTGCGTGCACCCGTCGGCTTCCATAGCTTTCACACAGAGATCGGCTATTCCGATGGCGGCCTGCAATTTTTTTTAGAGGATCGATAGAGCTCCTAAATAATGACCACTCGAGTTCTCTCCATCTATCGTAGCAGCTGATATTTTGAGAGCCAAAGATACGAACCTCACCGGCACCCAGAAAGACAAATTTGTTGTCCGACATTTTTTTCTTGGTTATTCTCTTCGAAGCGAGAATTCCAGCTACAGCTACTGCCGCAGTGCCCTGTATGTCGTCGTTGAAGGTACAATACTTGTCTCTGTACTTGTCGAGAAACCGGAAAGCGTTGTGGTTTCCAAAATCTTCAAACTGCAAGACAAAGTTATCGATCGGTGACAAAAAAAGTTGTACAATTAACACTTTGAGCGCGAATGTTCCTATTGAAAAAAATGAAGATATTTGTTCAAAAAATTACCGTTTCAACGTTGCAAATATTGAATTATGCATCAGAGTTTAAAAAATAGAAAAAATAGCTTTTTGGCAATAATCCCGTGAATTAGTCCGATATTTCACTCAGATATTTTGCTTACCTGGATGAGCACGTTCTGCCCGTACTTCTTGACGCAGGCAGCCATGAATTCGTCGATGAGCTCGTCGTACTCGGCGCCCTGGCTTCTCGGCTTGTTTAAGCCGATGTAGTGAGGATCGTCCCTGAGTTGTTCGTTGTTGGTACCAACGTCGATAGTTATCGGAAGACATTGATGAGGTTTTATGCCGGCCAGAGCCGTGTACAGGGCGAGCTTTCCAACGGGTATGCCCATACCGCAAGCTCCAAGGTCACCGAGTCCCAATATCCTCTCGCCGTCTGTTACGCAAATTGCGCGTACCGATTGTTCCGGCCAATTATTGAGGATCTCGTATATGTGACCCTTGTCGTATATCGTGATGAACAGACCACGTGGACGACGATAAATGACACCGAACTTCTGGCAAGCCACACCGACCGTCGGCGTGTAGATAATCGGCATCATCTGCTCGATGTTCTCGCTCAGCAGGCGAAAGAACAGACGCTCGTTTCTCTCCTACGGTATGAAATATAATTGACTGTTTAGTTATTTAATGTTGCGGATAAAAAAAAACGTGTCGATAAAAATAAAATTCAGCTCACCAGCAATTCCACAAGGTAGAGATAACGATTGAGATCCTCGGTATACTTCATCACCGAGGCTTTGCAGAGAGCCAGCTGTTCGTCCTGAGTCTTGAATCTCGGCGGTTGGAGACCGTGGATACCCAGAGCTATTCTCTCTTTGAGGCTGAACGCGAGACCCTGAAACATCGATTGGATACCGTCAGTTTCTTATATCATATTGTACCATGTACACCCCGGCGGACTCGAGGCGTCAATAATTGGCTTGGTTTAACCCTTTCAAGGCTGATTTACAATTGATCAAGAATAAAATGAAATAAAAATACACTGCAAACTATTTCAACTCGCAAAAATACACGTCGAACTATGCAAGGGTTTATTATTAGAATGGAATAAATTCTATTCCATGTGTTAAAATTCAATCATAAAAAAATTAAGCCCATAGAATGGAATAAATTCGAGTCCATGAGCGAAAACTCAACGATCAGGAGATTTAGCCCATAAAATTGAATAAATTTTCTAATGGTTGAATCGAAGAAATAAAATTTTTTTTAAATAGATCTTTGATGTTCCATGTAATGCACCTTGTTGAGTCGCGGATCCCTTAGATGTCCGATACCCTTGACCATGTTGATGGGCACGACGTCGCCGGAGATCTCGTGAATCTCTCTCTGCTGAACGTCCTTGATTACCGGATGGGAGGGTGGAAGCGCCCGCGCCCAAGTTCCCGCGCCATTTCGGGACGATCTGTATTAACATAAATGAATTGAATTAAGGGAAACTCTTAAACGACCATTATTAATCTAATTGCCGAAAAGTCAACGATACTCGTGGGATAATTAATGAATTTCGACGACTCTCACAGTCGTGAAAAACGTTTTTAACTCATACTATCTCTGCAAAGCGTCGCGCGGTTGTGTCAACGCAGTGCGATAGTGAAATGGTTGAGGTAGGTCTCGGAATTCGAGACGACGCAAAGCCAAGTTACGACTCTGCGCGGCGGTAAATTTTTCACTGTGCACGAGTAAACCTAATTGTACATAGGTGTGCTAAGTATTCGTCGCGGCGCGTGCCAAACTACTTGTTGAGTCCTATTCGCTCACGTTGGATTTACACGACAGTCGCGCGAAGGTCGTTAAGTAGATATGGCCCGTACTACTTAGACGCTCGTTGACCCAAGCGAGCATTCCGACTTTTATTGTGTCAGAGAATCGCCGTGGAATTCATTCGGGGACGCCTGCGGAAGCAACGCGCAGTTCTCCCAACGATACGTCATATTCGGTGACGTAACATCCCGAGGGACTTTTGCATGACTAATGGGAGTTGCCCGAAAGCCTGGAATCAGCCCCACCTTTCTCAACTCCCTACAGTAGAAACTCGCTTATTAGATCTTCGATCAACTGAGCCTCCGCGTTATCCGAGGTGCAAGCTCGGATAATACGGAAAACGCGAATAAAACGGATAAAGCAGCAACGCCCACGCGCGGAGTAGTCCGTTATAATGGCTACTTTGTTGCATACGCGTTTGAACTTATACGAGTTTGCTGCGTCTTTATATTGTGACCTGCAAATACAACTGTTACGATTTTAGAGTCAATGATTTATGTTTATATGAAGTTAATTTTTATTAACTAAATCATAATTATATTTAAAAAATGACTACATTAAGTAATAAAGTCAATATTTATATGAAGTGGTATATTATTTTGTAAAATATATATTAGTACAGGTTTGAATTGAGTATGTTATCCGTGTTATGGGCGATTTTACTTATCCGACGTGCGCTCTCTTCACATTACCTCGAATAAACGCAGTTCTACCGTACATCCCATTTTTATATAATCCATACCTAAGTTAGAAAATTCGTATGCATGAACCATTAGAGCGCGATATTATTTTTTATGTTTTGCATGCGCATGACCTGAATTTCGTACACGCCCAAGTAACCATTTTGGTTACTTATGTCCGCGGGAATGTTATCCGTAAGTTATCGCATTTCCCAGTCACCTTTTGGATATCTGAAAAATTGCTACTTGGGCGGATGCCTAGACTTTCGAACGGTTTTTTTTAGTGATATAAACTTAAAGAAAACTTTGAGCGATAGGGACAGATTATCGAAGTAGGACGAGGGGAGAAAAAAATTTGGGTCAGATTTAACTGTAATTTTTAAAAACTGGGTTACTAGATATTGAAACTCCAGTGCCGACCGTATCGATGCGTCGGCATAGAATTGAGTAATCTAAGCAAACTTGGCACGGTCGATTGATCGTTCAGATGAAGCGTTGTAGATAAGCCGCGAAGTACTTTGTGTGATCACCGTTGTATCGATCGTCGTTGCCGTCGGCGCTTGTAAAACAGATTACGATCTGATAAGCAATATCTCGATTCTGTGAGGATACGGCTCAGTGGACACTCGAGAGATATTTGTGTGCTGAATTCAATGTCAACCGCAGACCTATGACGGACGTCGAAGGCAACGGCGTATAGAAATACAGAAATACTTAACGTGCGTTAACGCGTTGTTCGTACGAATTTTCGTCCTCGCGTGAGAAAGAGGGAGGATGAAAATCGTCTATTTATAAAGAGACTGGCTTAACGCCAGAAGAGTGAAAATTACATAAAGAAATCAGGCTAACGGCTGGTATTCTGAGATCCGCGAAGAAAAAAATTCGGAAACGAATATACGATGGGGAGCTGAAAAGTACTTTGCAAAAACTTTAAATCAATTAAACTTGAATAAACTTAGAAAAGAGCAAATTGGTGATCAGGGCAGTGCTGCGGGTTTTGCTATCGTTTTTGCATTGTGTCATTATTGCCGCCCCTTATTATATTCCGTAGGTGGTTTAGGGATGTATCACCCACATATTTCCAACCAAAAGTTCAATTCGATAAAAATTTCAGTATTTCGCGATATGCCAAAAATCTGACAAAAATCGGCCGTATTAATGATGTCAAGACCTTTGATTTTGCATAATAATAGTGACAGAAAGTTATTAACAAAATTAACGAATTCATTTGAAAAGGGAAGAATAAGGTTTTCTGATTGTTTGCTGAACAATTTTTCTTTAGCAAGTTGTTCATAATTTTTTGACATTATTGTTATGCAAAATTAATGTTGTGGCACCTTTAATATGGTTGATTTTTTCAGATTTTTATACTATTAGGAAATATTCAAATTCTCACTGAATCCCACTTTTGACTAGGAATATTCGTGTGATGCATTCTCAACTGCGAGAACCGTGGATCATCCCATTAAGCGGTCATTAACGCCCGAAGAGTTAAAAATACATTTAAAAAATTAGGATAACGGCCGGTTTTCTGAGATGCGCGAGAAAAAAATTCGGAAACGACTATGCGACACAGAGTTGAAAGTACTTTGCAAACATTTATAATCAATTCAATTAAACTTGAATAAACTTTGAAAAAAGCAAATTGATTATCAGTCCAGCACCGCGGGAGGTGAAAATTTATTTGCAAATTTTTTTAATCAATTCAATTAAAATTTAATTGAAATCATAAAAAAGCAAATCGGCGATGAAGGCATCGCCGTGAATTTTGCTATCATTTTACATTGTGCCGTTATTACCGCGCGGTATTATATCCCGTAGGTGGTTTAATTGCGAGAACCGTGGATCATCCCATTGAATGTTCATGGCCGTTATAATATCCTCATCATTGACTTTTAACGATCCCACTCACGTTCGACTTCACTCACGCACAGTAGGCGTCTCTGCTATATATATATTTGATATCTACATCCATTATATACGTACAATATTATGTGTATTAACCATCGCACTTCACCGGACTCGTTACATTAACTACAATTATTGTTAGCATCGTAACAATTATGAATTTTAATTTAATGAATCATTGCGCTCACCCCTTCGAGCTCGTTAAAATAAATTGCGAAGTCTGCAGGGTAAATTGTAGCACGGAATGCTCGAAATACCAGTCGTCGTAGGAATGGGGTCCGTACGTTGTGTGATTTACGTTAATGCGCTTCCCCGTTTAAAGTTACCTACATGAAGGTTTTCGTATAAGTAACCTAATACGAAGGATACGAAGGATAGGTTCGATCGAAGAATTTGCCTACCAAAAATGAAGATTATTATTTAAGAAAAAAGACTCCCCAATGCGCTTCCGTACAAAGTTAGCTATATCAAAGCTTTCGTATCGGTAACGTAATAGATAGAACTTTATTGGTACTAGGATAAATCCCCAAAACACCATAGGCATACAAAATGTCAAAGTGAGTTGTAGATTTTTACTTAACCTAAGACAGGATTTTTACTTAATCATAGTAGGCGTAGCTTGACATTTAGTAAGCGAGGTCGTAAAAAGAGACAGGAGAACGCGCCAATTTATGGATACGAGTAGTACGAAGGATAAGTTCGATCGAAGAATTTCTCAGTCAAAAATGAAAATTACAATTTAAGAAAAAAAAAAGACTCGCCGGTGCGCTTCCCCGTACAAAGTTATCCGTGCCGAGGCTTCGTACAGGTAACGCAATACGAAGGATCGTTCATCGGAGACGAGGGTTGTATATCATCGTCGAGTGATTGGTGTCTAGCGCCCATTCCGCCGGACGTGAAATACACAACTCGTCGATAAACACATCGGAAATTTCTCGTTGAGGATTCATCGGTTTATCGACGAGACCGATCGAGCTGACGTATTACCGACGGGAGTGATGCGATGATTATACGAATTAGCAGTCGGATGGAACGCGAGAACCGATCGTAACGTGTACATTTAGCGTTATTGCTGACGATGACGTAGTAATATCGCCCGTCGTGACACACCCGAGGATCGCGCATACGGGGCACTTTCATCGTCCACAAACCCCGACGGGTAAATTTATTCGTTGAGCGAGGCGTCGCTATCGCGCGAATGGGAGCCCAGGCAATGCCAAGGTGAGACCCGATATCCACGCTAGCGGAGAGCCTTGCCGAGAAAAGCTAAACGATTAGCTCGGAATGCTCGCTCGCGTTGTGCATTTCATTCGAGGAAATCGTAAAACGCTGTTCGGCGTAGCTGCCGCTTCAGCGCGGGCATTCGCGTCGCGAAACGACGAGAACAGAAAATTGGGCACAAGAGAGTGGTAGATATTTTTTACTAACCCTTTATGAGTTACAGCGCGTGAAACCGTACCGAAACGGAACTAACGGATGGGAAGTGGGGGCCACGCGTTGCTATGGTAGGGCCCAAGAGTGGGGATAGCTGTGTGACTTATAAAGGGCTAACTCAGAATTGCCTTACACGGGGTACTGCATAAAGATATAAGAAAAATTCCGAAGCGGCTTAATTTTTCGTCAAAACATTAGGAAGATTAATTTTTTCATCTGTTAATTTTTTTGTCGCCAAGTTTAGTTATTATTTTTTCAAAACATCTTTAAAGAATCTGAATCCTTTTGCGGTTCTCGGCATATGCGAAACTTGAAATAATAACGCAGGCTTTCCTGTTTAGTCAGTTTCGCGAGACCAACTGACGCTGCCTCGTGACATCATTCCAACCAAGAAATTCCGAGAATCTTGGAGAGCGGCACGAGGCGCTGTCGGTAGGCATAGGAAAACATCGTACGGAAATAGATTTTGACGTTTGTGCTCGGTAAGCACTGGCATTTAATCGATACTTCTTAAGCTTAGGACATACGCGAGATATTATCATTCACGCGATCGCAGAGCCACTTGTCATCGGTAGAGAGCGACGATGATAAATTGATTATTACGCGAGAACGGAAATTGTGTCATTGCGATGGATCGTCGACCCATCGGTGAGAAATATGCGCCGAAGTCGGCAGGATTCGTGAATGGATAGAGTAATGATTTTTAAAGGATGAACGAGAAAAAAAGAACAATGGTCGATCGACGAGCACGTTGCCTCCGAGCGAAAGCGAGCCGGTTGCACGTGCCAGCTACGTGCGAGTCGGCAGGCATCGTTCTCCGTGGCTCTCGCGAAAAAGAAAAACTGCCGAAGGTCACGAAGGGCAGAACGGAGGGAAGAGGATAGTCGGTGTGTAGTCAGCAGCCAGAGATCTAAACGGTGCCATAAACAATCTAATTTTAACTTCAGAAAAACACTGCAAGGTGGATCTCGGGGTCATTGACACACCAAATTTCCATTTAGACTTCAGTTGTAATTTGCAATTTCGAAAAAAAAAAAATACTTTTCTTCAATTCTGCGAATGTGAATTCTCGAAAGCCTCGAGGAACACTAAGAGTCGCTACGAATGGACATAGTTGTGATTTTTTTTCTTAGCGAAAAGAATTTTAATCGAAAGTGGAAAAAAACATTAATCGGCTGAGTCTGGTCTACCGAAGCGTCTCAAGTTGGGACGCAACAATGAACACCGGCTAAAAAAAATTTATAATTTTTTTTTGGATTCCGTTAAGCGTGAATCATTAAGTCCTCGAGGATAAATTCCATTTGTTATAAATTGATATCGCTATTATTTTTCTGGCAAAAAACCATTTTAATCGAAGCTAAAAAACACTCTGCGCTGTTGAGAGTGCAGTCTACCAGCACATCTGAAGTCGGGCGTGAAAACAATGAAGGCCGGCTCAACGGCAAAAAAAAACCATCCACCGGCTTCTTCAGAAAATCTATTCGTGATTCTTGTGCATCGTTTTTTTTTAACAAAATATATTTGTAAATTTAATCTAGTATATCTGTGATCTTGGCCCGGCCTGTCTGGCTGGCACTGGCCGAGATTCCAAACGTAGAAGACACAGAGAGAGAGGGACCCCCGAGGAGATGGTAGTAACAAACGCGGCGCGCGTCTGTCGTGTCGGCCTGGCCTGGTATCGATCGGGCAGCGAGCGGCCTAGAGGTCGACTCCTATTTTCAGCACTGCATTGCGCCAATAGTATTAAATCTCGAGGTTGACGCGAAACTAAGGCGAATCCAAGGAAAACACACGCGAAAAATGAGAGAGCCTCCTACGAAAACATAAATGACTTAAGTTTCGCTAAGTAACAAAGTCCTTAGGAGAATCCGCTCGGATATTGGGAACGCCGCAAGACACCGTTGATGATGACTTAACACCGTATCTATGCCCACTCACACACACAAACACACAGCCGGCGCGAGAAAAACTCCTTCCCTGCAGTGGCAGTTTATTGGCATCACTTTAGCAACCCCTTGAGTGGAACACGAACCCTTCCGAAACGGCAAGAATCGTCGATAGCCAAACAAAAGTAAAAAAAAGTTGACAGAAAATCACAAGAAAAAACAATACAAATATTGTCACAAAGTTGCGACAAATTTATTACGCGATGTAATGAATTTAGAAACATTAAATAATCGTTCGTGTACTTACAATATAGACCTCTGTAGGACGAACATCTCGTGTCTCACCTCCCGGTAGTCGGACAGCTGATCGTGGTGTGTTTCGCCTCCCTCCAGATAGGAGAGAACGGAGGCGCGACTGCGCGATCGAAACGTGCCAGAGCCACGAGCACAGCCTCGACTGTCCTCGTATCCGTAGTAGCTACGGCTTTAGGTACAATGAAAGATCTCTCGAGGAGGCACGGAGTTTGAGAGGAGCGAGGTAGGGATATAGTGCGGAGAAGGATAGAACGATGGAAGAGCCTTGTTTCCGAGCGTTGGAGGTGGTTGGACTGCCGCGCACTCGTCGCGTGTATGAAGCAGTATATCATGACAATGTTACGCGAGCGAAGGCCCTGTCAGAAATTTTGGTTCGGAGCGCGTTCAGGCCTGCCTCTCGCGCGGCTTCGGTCGACGACGACGTTTCCTGCCGAACGTTGCCGAAAACTGCCGAACGCTGCCGAATGCTGCCGAATGCCGAAGGTGGAAGGGACGCCATCAGCCCGAGGATTGACGTTTGACCGTTGATGATAAACGTTGAATCTGCATGAGTCCAGCAGCCTCGAGGATGTTCACCTTTCCGGCCAACGTTTATTTAAGTTTACCGACCAATGTTTTTCCCCGATCCTTCTCCAAACAGTAGACTATGGCAGAGGCACAAGACCTGCAGAGAAGGCGCGGTTTTCGTACAAACACGTGAGTTAAATCTTCAACTACAGAATCTCGTCCATTTGACCGTTGGAAATTAAAAAAAAATGGCTTGAGAAAAGAAAAACTACCAAACAGCGGACCAATATCAGCAAAACTGTTTATTGATACGTGTTCGTGTTGGGGCCAAGATCGAACGATAGCCAAATATCCAGGTAGCTGGAATCGGAGCCTATGGGGGATGCTGTGTCATTTGGTAACTAGGATACTGGAAAGCGACAAAATTCAGGGTTCTCCGGCATTCTCTTTCAAATGCACCGAACAATATTTGAGGAAATTTATTATCGAAAACACGACAGTAGAAAATTATATCGCTGAGAAATATCACTTTGCGAATATGAGGTTACACTACAGCGATCGAATTATAATTATAGCACTAAAGAATTGTTTGTCGTTATAGTCAAATTTATACTTTAGATGCATTCTTGAATGCAATTCTGTTCTGTTCGGCTGAATCCAGAAATATTTGAGATATATCCGCATGTATATGCCGCTGAAACGGGCGTTCTTATATTCCAGTCTGCTCTCAGTTCTGGGTTTAGTTTTGACACAAATCTGCTCTGACGAGCGTTCTTTTGTTATCCAAACGGAAAAGTTATTCCGTGGAAAGAATCGGGAGTGGTGTTTCGTAATTTAAAAAACCCACCAGCAATGGTCACAAATAAAAGAACGTATAACTCAGCAGATCTGCATTCGGGAACGCACCCTTTGAGGGAGTTCAACGCACTATCATATAGCACACAGACTATAGCATTTTTATAGCAGGCGACAATTAATCTTAAAGGCGCATTAATACTAATAATGGCGACCGCCATTCGAAATATATCTGAATAGGCTTTTGGCCTGCTTTGTCAAAGTTAGTTATCTATGCCAGTTCACATTTAATTTTCTTAATCTATCGCTACAAACATACTTCAGAATCCACAGAACTAACGTGCCAAATTCTGTAAATATGAAGTGAATCACGTTCTCTGTCGCTCTCTTTAGCTCCACGGTAAGACTATTTCTCTCACACGCCTGGCGCCGTCATGTGACTTTCACTTCACCTTAAGAGACATTAAGCCGTTTTGACAAACACTGGAGACAACGAAAGCAGAAAAAATAAAGGGACCTTAGTGATTCGCATAAGTCCCGTCTTTTGCCCTAGCGGGCAGTCGGAAATTAATTTTAAAAATGGTGTTTTTTTATTTTATTAATGACAGCTATTAAAATAAATGCTAGCTGTTTAAATAAATGTTACCTATTTAAATAAATGCTACCTATTTAAATAAATGCTACCTATTTAAATAGATATATTTAAATAGCCAGGTGTAGTGAAGGAATCGTCAGCCAGTAAAGCCTCCGATAATTGGCCAAGGGGCGCGCCACTCGTTCGCGTCGGGGTATATTCAGGTAGCAGACACGACGGAATATTCCAGTCGGTTAAATGTGGGCGAAACGTTTTTTACGGCCGACGAACGGTACGGTAGCCTCGCGCCATATTACCTCGTCGATATACATTTGAGTCTAGACGAACACGCGCGCGTAGTTTAGCTATCGAGTTTAGCAAGCTGCCGATAAAACAGGATATTCCTAAAAAAATCACTCGATGGTAAAAATAACTTTTTAAATGATTTTTTTGCTTCTTCATAGCTCATAGCTTTGTTTTGGTAAAAGAAACATTTTCGAGATTTCCATAAAAACGTGGTTAGCATCTTCCAAAACATCGAAAAATCATATTTAGAAAAAATGTCCGGATGTATGCGGGTATGTGAAAGTAATTTTTTTTAACCTTTTATGAGAAAGCGGTCTGAACATTTCAATTTTCAACTTTTTTTAGTTAGGACACAATGGATAGTGTAGGGCGAAAAAAAAATCTACAGATAAAAAACGGTTCGTATTCTTCTGATCCTTACGTAAATCCTTTCTTTATTAATACAGTAACGGTGATTGTTATTACAGTATTTTATCGATAACTTATGAGGATGGAACGGGCAAGAGCCCGCGAAAAAAACAGAATAAGAAAATACATCATCCGAATGAGAAGCGGATAGCGCGGTCAATGATAATTCCCTCGTGTTTTTTTTTCTTACTTCTGTATGCCTCCTTCTTCATAACCGTACAGCTTTGGTTTGTTCGTTTCGTTTTTTTCAGTTTTTTCTATGCAATACCGCGGCGGAAGTTCCGCGGATTAACTGTGAAGGACGACGGCGATCGTTCGCGCGTAACTTGCACGCTTGGATCGCATATTTATCTTTTTTCCTCCTATTCTTCTCGCCTCAGGAACTTGCCGCTGTAACGTCATCCGGAATGTGCGAACGTCGGTACGATCGCCGACTAACGTCAGTTTCCAATCCTCCTTTTCCGCCTTCTGTACACGCAGATCGGATGTTTCGTCTAGATATCAATTTTTTCACCGAAATTGCAGCTGAATCAGCCGGTGAAAATTTCGATAAGATAATAACGAATAATCGATAAACTAGCAATAAAATGAAGAACAAAAAATTAACACAATGGTAAAAAAAAAGGTTCATCGTCGAAACAACCGATCGACGGGCGTATGACGAACGATAGAAATCTTATTTTCCCTACAGAGGTCGCCCCTCCCAAAAAATGCAAAAAATTATCATGGTCTCAGTGTCGATTCGATAGTAGTGAGTGCCAGCAGCTTTCGATTCGATTAAATGGGTACGGTATTTACAACGTGTGATAGTATAGTACACATGGATATTTTCGTAGTGCCGATTAATGTATACAACTTACTAGTAGTGTCACATTTTTGTATTTTTTCTCCCTCTTAATTCTTTTGTCATTCACGTCTTATTTTTTTGTTGTTTTTTTCGTAATTTTTTCTCGATCTCTGATTACGTTTCGTTCGTAATTTAAATTAATGACGCTCGTGTCTCTGTCTATACGTTTCCGCTCGATCGTTTAAGACGCACTGTGCGTTCAATTCAATGCGTTTCACTGTCGGTCGTGCCCACACATCATTCAACGAATCAATTAAATTTTAGAAACGTCGTTAGTCTCGACAACGTATAAATAGAAGTAAACAGCGTTGTATGTGCCGATTCGCTATAATCGGCGTTTTTATATATATATATATATATATTTATACCATAATAATAATCGTTCTCGTCAATCATTAATATTTCGTTACATTAATTACACTGCATTTACACATCGGGTCATTTCGTCACGCAAACGAACTCGCACACGTATTTCGCACGCATTCGCCTCACACCGGTGTTCTCTCCAAAAATTAACGCCTCAAAATTTTCGATTAAAATTCGTCAACGCATTATAAACCTATTAAAAAATATTCACAATGGTCTAACATAGACAACGATATCATTGCTACCTATGATAGGTACGTGCTATACAGTGTTACATCGTTTGAGATTAATATTTTCGCGCAAACACTTCTCTCCCTCTCCCTTCGTTCGTAATTTCAATTTTTTTTTCTCTCGCGTTTTATTTCGTGCCAGTCTCGTCCTCCTGGTCGAACGATCTCGTGTTACGATATTCGATGTAGAACATAGTATTTCAGTGGAGAGAGAACAGATTATCGGTTACTTAATTTTTGTCGTTATTTTTTTCTTTTTTTTACAGTAAATTCCATTTCATTCCCTATGTTATATTTATATATACGAATTATACAACTTTTCGCCGCGTCCGCGACTGGGCTTCCGATAATTCGGAGCAGAAGTGAAGGGGGTGCAAAAAAAGAAAAAAAAATCGGTGAAAAAAAACCCTACACTTTTTAGTCATTAGTCGAGAGAGCGTCGAAAGTCGTGCTTCCGGGCCGCTTGCGTCTCAAGTGTACACTTGCACCTCTCGTACTCGCATCCCCAATTTCGGGGACTCTGGCGTGGAGAACAATTTTTCCTTCGTACCAACGAGAAGACCCATCTATTTAGTTCATGAAATTGCCGCGGCTCGCGGGACGGGAGGGGAGAGGGCGGGCGGGCGGCAGGGAAGGGTTATGCTCTCGGAAACGTCTTGGCCGCGAAAGAAATCTGGCAATACTCCAAGCAATTTGTACTCGGATTATTGCTCCGCAGAATACAAACGTCCTCTTTCGTTTCGCCGTTTACTTTCTTTTTTTAAAAATCATTTCTCTCAAGCGTCCGAACGAAAAGCTCGTGACCTCATAGGTATAACCACCCCACCCGGAGCTCGTACCGACGTCCACCGTTCGACTTCCGTTCGATGTCATAATACGGCTCGGACTCGGTCGTGCATGAAAAACACTTGCTACCAGAGGACGAGGACCCACGTTCCACGTACTCGGAATCCACTGCGATCGTTTAAAGCATCAGATGAAAAAAAAAGAAAAAAAAATCCATTCCCCTTCGCATTATCCTGTAGATTAAATTTTCCAAGGATATCTTGCACAAACCCCTCCAACAATTAATATCGTGTGTGAAAAACCCGGATATTTCGTAGAAGGCATTCGGTAATTTTGGAGCACGAATTAATAACTTTAAAAAATGATCACTTAATTGAATGGCATTAAATTCTTTGGTTTTAATCCTTTAGATTCAATTTTTTTAAAGGATATCTTGTACAATCCCTCCCCATATAATTAATATCGCGTGCGTAAAACCTGGAATTTGGTAGAAGGCATTCATTTCGGAACCAGATTTAATAACTTAAAAAAATGATCAATAAAATAAAATAATGAAATTCTTTTTAAAATTAATTATTTCCCCAACTTCGGTCGCACTCTTCGAGCTTCGCCTCGTTTTTGTAACCGTGCCCGAGGTACAATGACCGGTTTCCTTGGCCACTCGATAATTAACATTGTTCCACTGTAGTTATACTTCATAACTGAATAATTATAGGTAAGAAGCACTTCGGGGTTTTCGCAGTACTCGTGGAATAATATTGCTGGGGTATTTAATTTCGGTGCACTTTACGGTGGTCGAATAGTTTGCCGGAGAGGCAAGGCCAGCGGGAGAGCGGGGATGGGTGGGGAATATTCGACGTTATATTGTACATCGGACGAGAGATACAAGCCCGCGAATCAGTTGTAGTTCCGTTGTACCGACGTGATTAGTCAATCGGATTGTTAAATTCCTTTCCTGGTCGGAATGGCGCACAGGAACGGTGCTGGCCGACGTTGGGCGGATACTGACCCTGTGTGTTACTCCCACCAGGCTTTAATTAATATAAATTAATATAATTAAACGTGAGGAGACGGGGACAGCGGTCTTGTTATTCCCCGTGGCGGTAATATTATCGTTCAAGTTGCTATAGCAATGTCCCGTAAGACGAGCGTGGAGTGGCTTTATCACTCGGCGCCCCTCTCCGCGATGCCGGCGGTTGTGTACGATATACATAGGCGGTGATGTATCCTCGAGACTCTTGAGCGCGGTGAAGGGTTGGATGCAAGCACGGGTTGTCGATGGCCCTCGATCCCTCTCAGCCCCCAGGACCGGAACAGTGGCGGCTCGAATTATGTACGCCCAATTATTCCTTGCTTAGTCAGACAAACTGGCGTTCCGGTTGATACCGAAGACGACGACCCAACACGCCAACAGCAGCACCATGCTGGATTCTGTAACGAAAGAGAAGCACAATTTATAATTGAAAAGTTGTCAATGGCTCCTCACAGTTATAGTTTATCATTTTTAAAGATTCCTAGATACCTATATGTAAAAAAACATCCCGATTGCATGCGAGGGGGGGGGGGGGGTATGGCTATCTGGCAATACCGAAAATCGATAGCTTCCTCAGAACCGAGTATAAAAAATGCCCACAATAAAGATTTTTCATTTTCTGTTTCGGTACTAATTCTGATGATTTTTTTCGATGATCAAAGAACTTATACTTATTTTAATCCTACCTCGATATTTTACACGAAATCTCGAGTGACAAGTTAAACAAATATTTTTGCCATTATTAACCAGTAAATATTCTGAATTATCGTTATTTTTTTCATTGCGTAGCGAATTAAGAGTATCGATTTTATTTATTTTGTTATATGTGTTCCACCTGTACGGGGTCTTTCCCTTTTTACACACCCGACCTCCCCCCCGGTTTGCGTCCGCAGCCGACTTACCACCTTACTGTGTCGCATTCGCACATAGGAATGGAATTCCTACAGGCTAATCACCAATTTTCAAGAAAATTGCCTCTCGCTCCACGATTCGATGCGGAAGCCAGCGCGCGGCTAGGCGGTCACCCATCCAAGTAATGACCGTGAGCGGTACTGCTTGACTTTGGGGACCGCCGGAGCCACACACTGATTATTACATTCTACACAAACGCGATAATAAGCCGAGTGTTTCGTAACGATAACACCCTCAACGATGGAAACCATCGACGCTAATCAGCAATTATGCGAAACACGTTTACGGCACCGGGAGTCATTGAATTTCGTCGGATAACCGATAAATTGATAATTATCCACGAAATGAATTAATCCGGACTTGATGCCCCGATTAAACCGTGATATTTGGTTTTCCGCGAGTCACGCAGCCGCTCCGTTCCATCCCACCCTATCTTTTACTTTCCCTCCCTTCCGTAATTTTGCCGTGAACATCGTTCTCACACAATACACGTTCATACAATATAAACCCCTGTGCGATCTCGTTCCGCCGGCAAACAGTGTGCTCGTGTGTATAAACTGAACGAGGTATCTCGGCAAAACGCTGCAGCGTGGCAGTTCTCAGTTCGATTAATCCAACGACTAATTTGACGTTGTGTTCCGTGAGTTGCTCTCCCCGGCCTTTGTGAAAATAGCGGTTGTCCAACGAACGATTGAGATTGTATGGAACAGTGTGGATTTACACCGGCGCGCAACAAACATCGATCCGGTCGACGCTCCGAATTCTCCGGCAATGTACTTTTAGCGTATATAACCAGTTAAAATCATCGATTGTATTTATGCGGAATAGCTAATGGCCGGACGTCGGGCCGGTTTTGGCCAATTACAAACGTTTCCAAATTTACCGTGTATGTCCCTCTGCCGAGTATCGAGAGTCATCCATGTAATTCGCCAATGGGCGTGGAGCGAATTTTCGCGGATAGGCGCGATCGTATTTTCGTGCCATATGCGAGGCAATGATAATGTTTTGGTATTTTTTTAATCAATAAATTACACCCGTGCATAATACGAACGATATTGAGCGCTCGGGCATACAATTGTGGAGAGTGAATAGTTGATTGCGGGGCTTTTTTTAATTAATAGAATATAGCGGAGACTCGGAACCGTCGAGTTTTAATGGAAACCGTAGCTAACTCCTGTTATGGAGAATACACCGTATGCATATGTCGTTACATATTGCATAACTACCCGGACGATACTATGCCGAGGAGTGATGCATCTTGCTGAATACTAATTTATCATTAATTAATCCCGTCTATTCTATATTCATGACTTCGAAGATTGAAATCCACTTGTCCGTCTACGCAACCTGTTGATCGTATGGCCTATCTCGTGCCCCGGGCAAACTACAAGCGTCCTTCGTTCGTGGATCTTGTGTTTTCTACCTGCTCCGGATATATCGGCTGGTAGTAATCATTTCGGAACTGATACGGTGGCTTTTACTTTTACGCTCGTGGTGATGTAAATAATGTATTTATATATTAAGGATCTCCTTACCAAAAGCCGTTTCTGGACAATCTTGATCAAACTTATGTGGTCTACAGAAAAAAACACGCTTTATTTGTTGGAATTTTTTACGGTCCAGTTTTTTTGCAGCGTAATCTCAAAGGTACGTATTTTAATATATGAAGGGTGGGATCTAACCGCACAAACGATACAATGTAGCGTTTTTCTCCGGCAATTTATGTTCAATTGAAATAAAAAACTAATCGACTGAAGAGCCCACTTTACTACAGATTGTGTCCAAATTTGAAAAAGATTCACTGTCTCGTTTTCAACTGCCGTTAAAAAAACGAAGCGTCGATCTCCTCTATCACGTTTCTCTCGTATTTGCTTTGTATCACGTTTCTCTCGTACAGTAACTACTGCATGCAGTGGAGTGCCTCTCCCGTGCCCCCCTTCGCGTTCCTGGTAAGGATATCCTTAAGGGTGTTAAATTAGGTGTAATTGTACATGCTGGAAACGAATGTGTTGGAATGGAACTGAGGATATGCGAGAAAACAAAAGGAGATTGTAAAAAGCGGAAGATCATGTACATTGAATAAATTTTTTTTTTTCCATTTTGATCTAATTTTGGAAAAATTTTATCGCTGCTAATGCAACGTAAGAAAAGTTGTTTAGCAATAATCTTATCATAAAATTGTTGTTACTTAGGTGACAAGATTTAAAAAGTTAAATCTTTATTTACAATTTATTATTATTCATTTCAGTTAATTTATCATTTTTTATTTTATTATCACGCGGGTTTCTGTTGCTCCTATATTTTTCTAGGTGCCAGATGTTATATTTCCGTTTCCCCGTAATTGGACCGTTTATTATTAATAAAAAAAGTTTTATCGACGCGATAAATACATGAAGAAATCAGTTCGCCGACGACGAGTTTCCAGCTAAACCGGTCAATTAATTTTATTATACCGGCCACAGCACGATAAATTCTCACTGCGAATGCAATTCAATTTATTCCCGATAATTCGTCGAGTCTTGCTTAACAGAGCGATTTTATTAGGCGACCGCCAATTAACCACCGGTAGAGTTTCTCTGAGTGTGTTCCGGAGTTAAAAAAAGTGAATTTCTGATAAAATTTATAGGGGGTGTTCGGTTCCGTCATTCGTCGCTTTTTTTCGTTAAAACAAAAGTGTCAAAGGGTGGAAAGAAGGGTCGACGGAGGTGACGAGGGTTCGATGGGGTCACCAAACCAGGGTCTTTGTGCAATTAACAATCGATTTTTTTTACCGTACCCTCAGGCCCTTCAATTCCCGTGTTGGAAAAAAAAAACAATACCTATGGAAACCCGAGAACTGCGCGGAATATAGTTTATCATGGTGCAAGCTTCAAGCCCCGAGGTCCGCCAACTACCGGCTTTTCAACATTTTTTGCTGTGCACCGTGCAAACACACGTACTTCGTTAAATCCCGGTGTACGTGTGAGACGTCCAGATCACGTAGCCTTTAATTCACCATCCTTCTACCACACCGTTCATACGCCCCCCTCCCCCTCCCCCTCCTCCCACCGAACCTTTTCCTTCTTCCCAATAATCTTCCACCTCGATATCCGTTTCGGACGCGATTAAACCCGGTCGCGTTTCACCCGTCGATTGACTCGGTAATTCCGGAAAACGCACACGAGCCTTCTCGTGACCGCCGAGAGACAAGGCATTTTCGATGGGCCAATTGGATCTCCGAAATAAAAATATTGAACAAATTCGGTTGAGGCAATTTTCTCCTTTTTTATTTCCTCTCGAGTAAGAAACATTTATCACATTTTTAATAAAAAAATTTCGACGATTCCTAAGTCCTTCCTACTTGGAGAAGAAGAAAAAAAGTAGCTTCTCCAAAAAAAAAAAAAAAAAAAAACAAAAAAAAAACGGTCCAGATGGGTCAAGGGTGTTGACATACTTTTTTTTCTTCTTTTTTTCGACAGTTTCGGATGAATATGTAAAAAGTTGAAAAATTGAGGCGAACTCGCGATATTCAACTCCCACCGGCGAACTCGGTCATGAGTAATAATGCAGAAGAGAGTAAAACCTTTGTTTACGATACCCGCGCCCACCATAATTCTTTTTTTCGCCAGTTTTTTTACCGTCATTTTTATTTCCCATCCGTCCACCCGGTATAAAATTCGATATACCGTGCAGACTCCGAGGTCCGAGTCTGTTCGCAATTTTCCAATCCAACATCATCGATCCCGTCGCGTTTATTCCCTCTCTCGGGATTTACATTTCGCTAACACATGTACCAATATATTATTTCCCAAATTCGCTCAAGGTATATACATATATATAAATATATATATATGTATGTGTTTGCACGTTGCTCGACATTATAAGCTTCTTTTCTCGCGATTTTCTGGAGCCGTTTTGAGCGTCACCGCAGGTGACGTACGTTATCGGAAAAGTGCATGGAAGCAACAATTTGATCTAGTCCACATCGAAATTCGATTTGCGTGAAATTCGATGCGTACCGCGCGCTCCTCGGTCCACCTACAGGAAGGGACGGGGGCGGAAGTCGGGCACAGAGATCAGAAGAAATAGAGGGAGCGGTCCAGTTGAAGATTTTTGCACCTTCTACCGTACTTCCGGCAAAATATCGCGAATAAATTCTTCTGCTGTCGACACACTCGAAACGTCCGTGAATGCCTATACGTGCTCGGTGAATGCCTATAATGCCTTGACTTTTCGATAACGAGTTCGACCAGCAACGACGAAGAATGTTTCGAGAGCTCGGGAAACTCGACTCGGTGAAAATTACCCGAGTTGACCTGGTTGCGGTCTCCCGAGCCCCTTTCGCTATCGTTGCATTTACCGTATACAGTAGTGGCAGAATTGAGTGGCGTCTTCATCGTGAAGTTGTCCTCCTCGTCGAAGAATATGTAGCTGGCGTTGAAACCCGTGCCGTCCAGTCTGTCGTTGCTCTTGAAGGTAACGCGAAAGAACTTCCGGTCGCTCTCGACGTCGAACTCCTTCAGTTGGCCGCAGTGACGGGAATGCTTGCGATCTCTGCTCATGAAGTTCGAGAACTCGACGTAATCGCTCGCCGAGACGGCCTCGCATCTGGAACAAAAGTTTCACGAGTGTCGTTTACTTCGACGTTTGAAAATTCGTCGAGATATCGGTCGACATTATTGAGAAGAGGAAGCGCTGACTATAGTTGTACGTGGAAGTAGGAAGATTTTAACGATTATTTTTTCCATGTTTTTGTTGCCTCAAAAAATCGTCGAAGAATCTGCCTGCAATCTTCTTTAAAAGCAACGCGGGGAATTCATTTTTCCGAGAGAAAAGTTGTCTCCAAAGCCTCTTCCACGTTTCCGCCCGGTGCGGCGAATAACCAACGGGATAAGGACGAAATCTCGACGACTTTATCCGAAGACATCTCCAGTTTCCTTCGCGACTTCCGCTATTTCACATAAATTCGATTCAAGCCTCTCGAGCGCGGCTCGTCCAGATCCGTAACTCGATTCTCGATATTCGACCCGTTACTTTTTGCGAGGCGAGGCCGTGGTATTTTTTAAAAAAATACTCGGAGTCTGGGAATAAGTGGTAAGTTCATGTTTTCGGGATTTGCTCGATTACTTAAATGAAAATATTTTTCGAAACTTGCGCGAATATTTCCATTGGAATATTAGTCGGAATTTATTTTATAAAACATTCAAAAAACTCTGTTTGGTACCCGTGGTTAAAAAAACAACTGGGGTCTGGGAAAAAACAAATTTAATACTTTTTTCAAGCGTACGAAAATCGTCATTGAATTTACTCAATTGTTATTTGAATCGAAATATTGTTCCGGATTTACTTTACAACGGACGCGAAAAGCCCGCCCGGCATTTGTAATCGTGCCGCAAGGAAAGCAACGGTTCGGTGAATTGTGTAAATCGGCGACGATGAAATCGTGGAAAGTCTCGGTTTTTCCGAAGGGCATCGATCCCTCCGTCGAGACGTCGGACGGATAGACGAAATTTCTCATACGTTGTGTATCGCGAAGAAAGGTTAAAATAAATCGGTAACCGGAAAATAGAGGAGGAAGCAAGGAAAGTAAGCGAGCTGGCAACCCGCGGGCACATTCGTCGTTGCTCGTTGACCTAAGTGGCGATTCTCATGATTGATCCTCTCTCGTGCCGAGATCCTCCCGTATCAACTGTGCCGATTCCGTGCTCCGCGAAGCCTCGTGTACCTTACTCGCGATTCGCTCAACAATTTTCTTCGGTATTTCTTCCTGTTTACTCCTCGCTATCTCCGCTTTTCGCGAGCACTGAGTTACGACGGGAATTTGTCAGCCTCTAAAGCTCGCGCCCGCTTTCCCGTCGCCCGAAACTATCTCAAACTCGTGGATACGCACATTACTTTGACACACGTCGAGACATTTCGCCGATGAGGGAATTTACCTTTGAATGTAAAGATTCGGTTTTGATTTTTTAAATTCTCTCCAACCTTTACCTCCGTACCAAACCATAGTCTGAGAAAAAGAAATTGATGGATGGAGGCGCGGTGATATGCGTTCAAAGGCGTTATTTGGTTAGTATAACAATAGTTATTTGTATGCCAAGGGCGTAGAAACGGAGTTCTTGACGAGTGTAAAAATGCCACATGAGCCAAGTGAGGCATTCACTAGAGTCAGAACGCCCTTTTCTAGGCCCATGTAATTCATATAATTTTTCTTAACAATTTCACGGAAATCGAGCTTTTCGTTTTTGAGAAGTCTGCGTAGAAGGGCACTTTTTCACACTAAGTGCGGGAAAGTTTTCACACTAGTGTTTATACGCATAGGCAATATCTTGCCTACACGCGATGCTAAGAGGCGTCTTTCTGCGCATACCTCACAGGAACGGAAAGCGTGATTTTAAGTGCATACGTTAGAAAAATTTTTGGTTTATCTTGACATATTTTGAATCAACTGAAGCGACTAATCGTTCAACGAAACAATGTTTTGCATAATAGCTTTGAACGCATGTCAACGCGACTTTTGGTTAAACAAAAAAAAAATCTCAGTGTATTTCAAAAGGCTGTTTTTTTATATTCTTTTAAATATCTTGCTAAATTTGGATCCAACGATTCTTGATATATCTGACCAATAAGAGTGTGTGCCGAACACATCTTTCCGAAAAGAATTTCTTCACAAAATACTTTTTTATCCAGACGAAAAAATTGAAAAAGTTTCAAAGATATTTTTTCGAAATAAACCCCCATAAAACTATGGCCCAGTCGATAAATTATTATCTATTTTTTTTTTTCAACAGAAAACATGCATCGAACTCGAATCGTTAAAAGTGCGCGATGAGTATTGAGCTCGCGGTTCGATTTTGACGGTCGTTCAGCCCGAGGAATTAAACGGAAGGGAAAACACGGCGAGTCTCTTGTTTTCCTAAAATAAGCTCGCGAACATACAGTGACACGTTTCGCTCGAAGCCGGTTTGAGCTTCAGTTCCGTAATTTTGTTTCAAGAGCTCTCTCACAGCTCCTCACCATCCACGCGACACAGAATAGAATTTACTGCAGCACAGAAGCGGCAGCAGCTCCTTGGCATTGTCCTCGCTAAGACATCCTTAGCCTTCCGTTGCTGTTGAGTTTGTACTCCTTGCGCAGGGTTTGTGCGTTCCATCCTGAATGTGAAACACTCGAGAGAACACGAGAGGGGAGCACGGAGGAATATACGGGTTAAAGCCAGACTCGCGACGCGTCCTTTCTGCTATCTAATAAGCAATTCGTAACTTTGTTCGAACTAGTTTGATTTAGTGGGGATCGCCACGCTCGGCAACTTCGGTGAGCTACAACGAGAGGGTAGGGAAGCCCGAGAGCCACAGCGCGGTGGGGGAAAGGGTGTTCCGGGCGCCGGCAACCGGGCACGAGGATCGAACACATTAATTCGCTATACATCGCAAGGAGAGACCTTAATTGGGGTTATTCGTACGACCTCTCGTTGGCCATTTCACGTTTAGAGCCTGAACGTGAAACATTTCACATCCATAGATATACGCGTGTATTCGGCCCACCCCTGACACACCGCAGCCACATACATTCGACAGCCGGAGCCTTGTCGTAAATGTTTTATGCCGGAACGTATATTAATTGGGCACTTTAAATGAAAAAAAAAATTTCAAAAAATTAAAAAATTACAATTTATGCAAATAACATCATCAACGGATTTCCAGCGGTTTTGTAATTAAAAGCGTGTATAAAAGTTCGTTGGCGCTCGAGCGTATGATATGAAACTCGGTTGCTATTTCGAGGCTTCTTAAATGTGGGAAATTTAATTTTTTTTTTATATATAAAATTTAAAAAATAAACAATGATATCGCTTCGCTCGAACTACCAGTGGATAAACTACAACTTTTCTTTGCCTCATGTTTGAGCGTAAAAGATAATGAGACAACGGGGAGAAGAAAATGTGCACCTGTTGGTAGAGAGTGCCACTCGGAGTTGGTTGATTGTTTGTTGCCTCGTTTCAATCGAGAGAACAACGAGTTTACACGAGGCGTTCGGGACCTCAACACAAAGCCCAGTATCTGTGGTTCCAGTTTACTGTTTACTGAAGGTGCATGCGCAACGCAAGCACCGAGGGTAATAATATAGGACGGGGCTAGGTTTGATACTTACGGCAGTACGCCCTCGACGTCGAAGTAATAAAAATGCAGGTGAACCCGCTCGGTCGGCTGACCGTTAAAGAAATAGTGGCACTCGGTGTCGCGGGGATAAAAACCCGGGTAATTTGGCGACGCGAAGGTACCGTTTCTCGTCTCGCTGCTGTTGAATACAAAGGCGCACGGGAAGTCGGACAATTGTCGTCCAGTCGTTATTCCAAAGTCTGCGAAACATAATAATGGCAGATATTAAATTAAACCCCCAAGAGGCATTTGCGATAGTGCCAACAATCATTAACCCTTCAAACCTCTTAATGGATACAAACAATTCTGAACCGATCGACACATTTCCGCATCGAAATTTTACAGAAAAATTAATTTTTTCAATTTTTGGCCTAAACTTACTAATATTACGGTGAAATTATGTTCGAAAAATGTTCCATAGCAGGAAAGAGCGGGATAAAATGGGACAGTGGGACGAAACGCAATTTTCCAATAATTATTGGATGGGCAAAGTGGGACAGAAAATCCGAATGTATCGATGGGGCGAAACGAGGTATTAAAAAATTATTGAAAAATTGCGATTTGCACCACTGTTCTATTTTGCCCCTCCTCCTATACATATCACTATTCGTCGAATTGTAGCCACAATCTTTGTATTAACGTTTTGCAAAAAATTGTTTTTTACCAACCTAGAAAATCTGATAAATTAGGCATTGAAGGGTTAATCGAATTACTGAACGGTACAGATACAGCATTATCATCATTATCATGAATCATATACATCGAAAAACATATTTTTGTAACATGTGCACGAAAAGTCCCGCTTTTCGTGCCTGTGAAGTGTGGCGAAAGTGGCGCTTTCTAGCAGAGAATGCGCGAAAAATGCTGTAGATACTATTTTTCCACGCTAGTTACTCTTTTGCACACTTTTTCCCACTCTAGCTACTTTTGCGCACACTTTTTTTCCCACTCTAGCTACTTTTGCGCACACTTTTTTTAACACTAGTTACCTTCGCGCACACTTATCCGGCACTCTAGCTATTTTCCTGCACGCACTTTACAGGCACGAAATGCGGGAATTTTTGTGCACTTGTCACAAAAAGTAGTATGCGATACCACAAATACTAGTACTCGCCTCCTCTCGAGCTACAAACGTCACTCGGCTTCGCCTCGTACCGTTGTAGCTCTCGATCCGGCTCGCGCAGCCAACTTCATAACCTTCATCGACAGACCGCTTTTCCGTACTAGTATCGCAAAGTACTATTCATTCGTATCTCTCATTTCCTTTACAATTGTCTCAAAGGAAACAAAAAATCAATATGTTGTATACTCTGCCAGCGACGTTTCACTCGCCCTTTACATCATCCGGAAATTGTCATGACGAATCTATTCCGGGGCAGGTATCGTGTTCGATCGGAATAAACGTACAAGTTCGTTTCATCTAAAACCACCGCGAATTTCGCAGGAAATTGAAAAATATATATTTCCATTTCTCGGTGAAAGCTCGTTTGACGTTCGAGATCTCAATCTCTCTCTCGCTCTCTCTCTCTCGAGGACTTCTTTTCTTACGGTACAGTGCTCGAAAGTTTTACGAGCGCTGCGAGGCATCGGCTATATCGAGCGGCAGTAATAAATGTAGACGTTGTGAAAAACGTCTTGCGCCTTCGTTGGTTGAAAAAAAAAAGAAAAAAAAATTCTCCCGATCGGCAGCTCTTACCTCAGTCGGGTGAGAGAGGGTGATTCGGAAGGATAGAAAATAGCTCATTACGTGCCGCCGGGGCACGCGTGTAGATCGAGCTGTCTTTTTTTTCAACTGCGCCGTTAAAGAGAATTTCCACGGGTGCAAAGGGGTGGTTCGCACAGTACGTGCATCCGGTTTCTCGAACGACGCTTTCTCCGCCCTTGCCTGCCTCGTCGTTGCCCCGAGTTCTATAACTGCTGTACGAGAACGGTTCGATCCGACCGAGCGTGAGCTTCCCGAGCTCGAACTTCGGGAGGGACTCGAGCTTCATCCCCGGATGTACTTCCGGTCACTGTTAGACTCTCTCCGCAAAACCGACAATCCACCGAAACAATGCAAATGTTCCGAGCACTGACTCATTGTCCCCTTGTCGAGAGTGCATGCGTTACACAATTCGAAACCAACTCTCTCTCAGTCTCCACCTCGTAATTCATATTACTATTGCGATGTTTGACCTCGTCGTTGTAACGCGTATTCAGTGTATTTCTCACTGCTACTCGATGACAATAGAATTTCTCCCAGGCAGACAATTATATAGATGATAATGTTATTGTCATCTATGCAGTTGTTTTATTTTTGTAGGCGATTTTTAATTCCTTCAAAAATGTTTGTTCGCGCTCTGGCGTGTACAATTTTTCAGATACCCGGCTTAAGACCTGTACCGAGATGGAATATGATCTCCCGTTGATTCCTATTAAATTTGAGGAGAATCGATCGAAACGTTTAACCCCTCACGTACCGGATCTTTGTTCAAAGAGAACCTAATTTGCCAAGACGCATCCTCCTTCGGATGATTCGAATAACAAGTTCATGAGTTTAAAAAAAACTGTAAAAATGCACAGACTTTAAAGTGTTGTTTTTCGATGACGTAAAAGAATATTTGTGCTTAAACGAAGGCATGGTTGTTTACGATCGGCAACAAGTTCTCGGTACTTGAAGGCTTAAATTGTGTGTAATTTGGTTTTCTTTTTTTACTTTTTGAATCACCAAACATAATTTCGAACGCTCAGATCGATCGTTATCTGACTCAATGTCGCTCGTTACCTTAAAACCTTCAATCACAATCCGGTCATTTGAACGGCGATCTTTGTGCCCGGGCGTTTGTGAATCAAACCGGGCGTACACCACGAGCGATCGTGCGCTGGGTTCCGGACAGGTTCGCGTGAATCGCCACAATGAATCGGTCTTGTTCGCGCCAAAAAAGAAAAAAATACCTATATATGTATGTACAAAAAAAAAAAATGGATCACAATGAAAAGGGTTTAGATGGACGGGCGCTGAAGCTATAAATCATTCCGGCCCGGGCGTTTTTCCACGTCGAAGGGCTCCCGCGCTGACAGCCGACTCGTTCATGTGAAAACTCGGTCGGTGCGTGCCCGGCATCGATAACACGAAATTTATATTGTATTTTCGTGACAATATCATGTATGAATTTAAATTTCAAATGCCCTGCTGACGGTTATTCACGAGAATACGTGAATCCATTAATGTATTATTAGCGGGACTTTTTCGTGTGTGCATGTTACATGGGAAGGCTTAATTATTTATTGATCGATGAACAGCGGATTTGCGATGTGATTTCGTTCATTCGCTGCTCACGTCTCAATCGTACGATGATTGACGATTTGGTTCGCTGTCCTCACGTCGAATCGGTCGGAAAAATGAAATTCTCTTCGATAAAGTATGGTAAAGGTACGAATTCTCGGATTGTCGAGAATAGATCCGGATTTAAGCAATGATTATACGGTAAAAAAAAATGTAACAACGGAAACCAGGGTCCAGCTCAAAGTTCCCGCTTTGAAAAATTAGAAAAATACTCATTGCTAAAATGTCGAATCATTTTACAATTTTGTATAAAAATCGCAAATTTGACGATCGGATAGTAAATCGGTCGTTTAATTACAAGTTCATTGAGGCCAAATCCTGAAGAATTGATACCGGAAAGCCGGAGACTAACTGAAACTTTTTCCAAATTATTACATTTTTATATTTTCATTATTCTTTTTAATTTTTCATTTTGATTATATTTTCCATTGTTTTCATGCACCGGGGACTTGTAGAATTTCGATGGGACGTGTTTTATATTATTTTATCGTAATCGCGGCTTTGTTTTGCTCTCGAATTTCTCTCGTCGCAGTATCATATGTCCTCCCCCTCGTTGCGCCTTGTTTCGGTGATACGCCAATATTTGTCCCCCCAGTTGCGGTGCAGAAAAGCTCCGGCCCCAGCGACGACCAGAGGAGAACAGTAGTGTAAACCGCTCGTATTGCTAACTCGTTTACACGTGCCCGACGAGGCCAGCGTGTACGGCCGTATATGCGTACGTGTATAGATATCGGGCCGTATAATAACGCCGGCAGATTATTGCTAAATCAGGCGGGTACTGCTGATTTGGCCGATTACGCTCTGAAGTTATATCTGGTAACGCGTATGCGCCAGGGGGGTTCGCTGTCGGTGCTGCTGCTGTTTATACACGGCGATTCAAAATTGGGTCACGCTCTAGCTCGTCGGTTCGACAAAACGTTCGAACACCACCGTACTCGAAGTTGATTGGAGATAACAAAAACGAGAAAAAAAAACAAAAAAACAAGAAATAATCGGATAAAATAAAGTTCGATTGTGTAAAATTTTCTTGCAAATTCGATCATCGAACGAAACTCTGCTCAGTCGGAGGGAATGGAGCGGGATTTTTTTTTCACATTGTTGGATTTTTTACGTGCAAACAATAGTTAAAAAAAAAAACATGCGAGCCGAATCCGTCAGTCTGAGTGCGATATAGGTCCGCGAGAGAGAAAAAATGGGAACAGATTTGCTTATGAATCGCAGTGTAAGCCCGAAAGCTCTGATCGTTCGCACAGGAGGGCCGTTATCGAAGTTCATCCCTCCCGCCCTCCCTCGCTACTTTCGCCTCTCGACATCGGCTACTGTAATTCTCATTATTTCCATACGTCGGGATCATGTTTATTGGCGATTTTCCCAAATTCCCATTGACCAACAGTTTCCCGTTCTCTCGATATATGAAAATCGGATGAAAGTAGTGAATGTGGACCCGTCCGATTTCGGTACGATTATCGTGTTAATCGCCGTATAATTGCACCCCCCCACCCCCCACCCCCCGAAAAATATCACTCAAAACCATATGAAATAAATCACGCATCGAAAATATCGAAAGTTCTGAGTGAATTATTTCAGTTCGAAACGACCAAAATTTGAAAGTTTTTTATTGACGTTAAACCTCCAATTTTCACTGTTTAAAAAATCATGGCCATATCACTCGACTTATCCAACCAAAAAGAAAGCCGCGACGAATTCAACCGAAAATGTGCTCGTTGCATAATTGACCTCATTATTTATAATCGTGTATGATACGTTCACAAAATGTAGAGACGAGTGGAAAATCGAGGCTTTTGAAATCGCGAACTGAGCCGTTTCGCGACGAGTTAATGATCTCAGCCAGCGATGTATTTCCGGTTATGCTCCGGTACGTAGTGCCTTGCGGAAACTTCCCGATTTGCGTTAGCGGGGCATTCGCGGAGGTAGTTGCAACGCAGCTTTAACGAATCTTCGGCCCGGATGCGGGAAAATGCTTGCGTACAAAACTCGTTCGGCGAGGGGAGTTCGTTCTGCACACAGAGGGTAGACGGGGCAAAACGGACCTGTGTCCGCCGTTCGAAATGAAACTTTTTTTATGTTTCGCGAAAAATCGATAAAAACGGTCCGTTTTGCCCCGATGGTCCATGCAGAACATAGACACCATTCTCAGTAAAAACTCGTGTTTATATAGACATAGTTAAATTCTCGCGCAGCGGTGGATGTTTCGGATTTATAAAGAACTATTGCCTGTGTGCGCACATGGTTGATAGCGGGACGGGAAAGGCGACACTTTTAAAAATCTATGGCATTGGGAAATCCATAAAGGCCAACCCATAAAACACATTAACGATATTTCTGTTAAATGTCTTTGAGCTTTTATGCTGCATATTTTGAAATTTCTAGGTAAGAGTTTTACTGAGATATTTTTTTTTATATGTGTTCGACCTGTACGGGGTCCTTCCGTTTTACGCACCTCATTCTCCTTCCCCCCCCCCCCCCCCCTCCCGGGATTGCGTCCGCAGCTGACTTACCCCCCCCCCCCCCTTACTGTGTCGCATTCGCACAAGGGCACAGGAAAACTGCGGAAAACCTGGCCAGACGTAGACGGCTCTTTCCCCAGAGATTGGCGTTCCTACAGGGTAATCACCAATCTCCGAGAAAATTGCCTCCAGCTCCAGGATTCGATGCGCAAGCCAGCGCGCGGCTAGACGGTCACCCATCCAAGTATTGACCGCAAGCGGTACTAATTGACTTTGGAGATCGCCAGAACCACACATCAACCGCGCACCTATAGCTGTCGGTCAGTTTTACTGAGATAGTTTACCGATTAACTGAACTATCATAAAAAAACGTTTTGACGCGGCGCCCGAACTACGGTCAATATCGGTGAAAACAATAAAATGGACAAGGCAGTCGGAACGGCGTTAATTTATAACTTTTTTGTTTTCTACATGATAAAAAAAAGTTTTTGACGTTTAACAAAGTCTATGAAAGCCCATAATTAATTTTATCCTCGATATAGATTTTTTTTCCAACCAACCATATTTCGCGGAAAAAATTGCGGACCTTCATCGACGTGGAGTGTAAGTAAAAATGTAAAAAAAACCGTTTTCTGACCGTGTCATTTGACGAATACGTTTAGCGAGGAGTGTAAAGAGGAACAGTGAATTGGTCTTCTACGGTCGAATTTTACAAGTTCGGAGTTGAGTAAAACGAATGTCTACACGAGCCGGTACTGGATGGAAGCTATCAGGACCATTCGTCGGCTTCGACATCGCGTCCCGGGCTCGCCGCGTGTGTCGCGATGAATATTCATTTATTTTTTCTATTAACCCGTGTCGGTCGCAGGAAAAAAACTGGCTGGCGCGAATTTGCCGGCATGGAAGAGAGGCCCGATATTCCGTCAATTCACATCGAGCGCAATCTATGATGGGGAACAAAAGAAAAACGAGTCGGGGCGAGCGACGTGGCGATATGTACCTACGGAGTAAATAAACAAATATGTGTTGCGCATGTACCGTAATATACTATCAGACACGACGTGGGCTCAGAACTTTAATCCGTATGCTCATTTCGTGGCCTCTGTTTTCACACCTGCTGATGGTGGTTCTCTATTTTTTTTTCTCTTATTCCGTTGTCCAACAGCTGGTGATTTTTTATTTCCAGGGTCGTCTCTCTGGGCCCGTCGGCGATATTGGACAGAAGTCCCGTTGACAGTGATTGTGCGTCACCCGAAACCCGAGTCGAACTGACGATTCGTCGATAAATAAAACAAAACGTCGATGGGCCAAAAGCCACGAGGATGAACGTTTTGTCCCCGTCGGTGTTAGCCGCCCCGTCAGCGTTCGCGTGAAATTTCAGTATAGTACACCGGACGAGTCCAGCCTTCGTCCCGAATCACCCCTTTGAACGACCTACTCCATTGCGGCGCGAGAGCGGGGCAAAACGGACTTGCCCATTCGAGATGAAACTTTCCTTCTTCCGCTCCCGTAAAAAATTGGTAAAAATGGTCCAATTTCGCCCTTCCCCTCCCGCCCGCCTTTTCAGGACCCAAGGTACACTACGTGTAGCGTTGAACTATTTTTCAATTTGCCATCCACGCCTGTGGGAAAAAAGCTCTTATAACAGGCCATGCAAGACTCGTATCAAATTCGATGTCCACACAGCCACGAGTATCTCGTAATTGAAATGTTTTCCAACGGTACGAGTGTTTTCATTGGTCAACCAAAGTGGCTCGAAGTTGACCGATACAAATCTTTTGTTTAAAAAGTATTCATAAAATGACCTCCACAACTCTGCGTGCAACTCTGTATTGCGCGATGGCACAGGATGGACATACAAAAAGAAAAAAATTGTTTTTACCACCACCGTACACCGAAGAGTCAGCAATGACCAATTTGCAAATCTCACAAATTTACATTGTTCTTCATGTATTCGGAGTTCTTTAATTTACTGCCCGCAATCAGGCACGTCCGCGGCCGCTTTTCTCCCCGTCCGCGTCCGTTCCTAGCCCGTGTCAGTTCCGTCTCCCTTTTACCCCCTGTTTCAATGTCGTGTCCGGCGCGCACAAAGGGAGCGAATGTGGAGTACGATTTTGGTACCCACGCTCTCATTGCCGCGTTGACCGTGTCTCTGAGTTTGCACCGGCCTGCATTTGTGTCACTTTTTTTTGTCAACATTTTCTTTCCCTACCCAGCGTTCCACTGTATCTCCCCCTTCAATTTTTTTTCGTGTCTCCTCGCTTCCTATTCCGTTGCACCGTGACTATTACCGTTTTCTCTGCAGTCCTCGCTGCTCCTCGTTCGCCTTTTCCACGAGTACACTGATGTATCAACACTCGTCATCAACCTTGTTCTCCGCAGTGCGCTAGCGCCAAATGGAATAATAGCAGTATCGCGTTCCTCTTCAATCCCCTTTCACGCTTCCCGGACACGTACATAATTTTTTTTACCCTCCTTTTTTTCCTTTTTTGTTCCTCAAACACAGCCAAATTAAGCGGGAATTGCGTAACCGTGTAATGGCGAGAGTGAGGAAAAATGTTGCCAACCTTTTTCTTACCCCCCCCCCCCCCCCCCAGCCCCGTTTCCGTTGCGTATACTTTGTTAGGTAGCCGAGCTACCCTCCGTTGGGCCGTCTCGAGGGTGCGGATATTTTTTTTTGCGCGCCTTTTCGGTAAGATCCAGATCGGAAGAAATTTCTTATTAGCACGGACGGTCGTCAGGGTCTAATCTTCATAAGTGGAATTATCTCAGCGATGGTTATTCATACCTTCGGGGACTTCTCGGATAAATTAAGTGGGCCGTCGTAACGCCCGGAGGTAATTTTTTGTAATAGGAAAAATTTTTCCTCTCCGTTATTCGTTCGGTAGGAATTTCTCTTTGTTTTTTTAATCTCATATAATTGCGGATAGCAATTTTCTTTTTTAATTTCTCCAATGATTCCATTGTAATTCTCCGTTACTTTGGGTTACGGGATATTTGCCCGGTCGCTATAATAAATTCCTCTCTATCTCCGTCCCTCCGGTTCGCTCGCTGGACCCGGGCTGGACCACCGGAAGCGGTTCAAATTTATCGATCTCCCGGCGGCGTGTGCGGGAACGGAAAAACCCCCGATAGCGCAGTAGCTCCAACCCCCGAGTAGCTCACCTAGCTAAAGGGAAAAACAATAACCGTAGCCAATTATGCGGCTTATGCGCGGCTCCGAGAGAGAAGTGCTCTCTTCGCTCTTCTCGGAGCTTCCGGTAAAGAAAAAAATCATAAAAAATGGCGGAATAAAAAATGTAAAAAAAGGACCCAGCGCGATCTCTCACTTGCCCGAAGAGCCATCGGGTTCTCTTCCAGCGCACACGTGGGTGAGACGGGGCGGTCGGCGGGGAAAAGCGAATAAATTTTCCAAGAATTTTTGGGTCAACTGGGATTGAATTAAAATTCAAATGAAGCTACGCTCTCTCCGCTCCTATCGATGTATCTCACGCTCTTAACTGCACGTACTCCTCCGGCATGGAAATTTTTTTCGTTCACCCATGAAAGATTGTAAATTTTTTAGCCGCGCCGAGCCTCGGTGCGAGCTCCGGGTGAGCACTTTTGAAAATTATGTGCCGCTGCACCTAACATCTATGTACATATATGATTTCCCGTAAATCATGAGCGCACTCCGTTCGATAGAAATCCGATACACACCGTCAATTTTCATCCCAAGACGCCTTCACCGAAGATTCGAGTGTTGCGGAGTCTTCCGAAGGGTTCGCATTCGGATAACCGCGAATTTCTTTCGGCCCTTTTTCTTTTTTCTTCTCGCTATCCGAGCGAGACGATAAGAATTCGGTACATCGACGCGGCTTTCCCCGCCGGGTCGAAAAAGCTCGCGCCCGGCTGGGGTTTTTCATAACGCTGATAAAAGCTGCGGATTCCGAAGGTGCGCCGCGGCGGTGGATACAAGGAAGCCGAGTAATTGAACGGGGAAGTCAACGAGTCACGTATAGATCCGAGTGGTAAAGTACTAACGCAAGTTACACACCGACACGGCCGAGTTCTCCGCCGCGAACCGCGCGCGGTGAGCTTTTTCGTTGTTCTTTTTTTTTCTTCATTTTTTCGTTTTTTTTTTCTTACTCTCGGATCTAGCTTGCTGGCTGCTCAGTTTGGCTCTGCACCTCCGGCGTACACGTGGCGAATCCGTAAAATTGATAAAGTTTCGCCGGGGCGAACTTTTATAATACCTCGAGACTCCCCTCTCCCTGGTTCCAGCGAGCCGCCCCTCGCCCCGGTTGAAGAATGTTCAAGTATATACGAGCTGGCAATTTATGTTCGGGCGCGGAAGCTGCGGGGCAGAGCTCGCGTGGCTCGGAGGCCCGCCGGCTCGATGGCCTGACCTCGTCTTCGTTTCTTTGGTCTTCTCTTTTTATCTATTTATTTATTTATTTATTTTTTTGGCATCCGTAGCGGGAGCACCGGTAGCAGCAAGAAAGAGCTACGCGCGCGGGATGGAGCCCGGCCCGTCCACTATACTTCGAAAGATTTCTCCCTTTTTACGTGAGAACTGCGGATGTCCCGGCTGGGACATGGTGTGAATCTCTCGGTGGGTATGGTCGGTGTACTTACCGGTGTATATACACTCGACGTGCAAAGAACTCCCGAGACTCCTCGATGAGATAGCGCGCTACACTACTTCGCGTCATGCATACCTATAACACTTCAAAACTACGATGCCTCGCTTTGTCGCGTCGTACACTTTTCCCGTATCGATATGCAATGCGGCAACTCGCCGAAGTCTCGCGACTGTCCAGGGTTTACAGGCTCTCGCAAAATCTGCGGCCGCGAACGGGAGATCCATATTTTTTTACACTTTTTTTTCGTTGCGGAGGTTTATATTTGAATGATTTATTTTTCTGTAACTCTGCGAGCAATAAATTATATGTGATTTGTAAAAAAACGACGCAAAGTAATTTGCACGTGGTTTTCGGATTTATTACAATTTTGCACACAGCTTTCTCTACGAGAAAGTTCGTTGGTCGATTTTGGATTGTTCGTGGGAAGCGATGTGCAAATTACGTTGTGCCTTTTTTTCGGAGCATTAAAAAATGTCTACATCTCATGAAATTGAAATGGTCAAAATTTGCCGAAAATTTATTGTAGAAAATCGCTAAATTAAATGTGCGTAATTCGTTGTTTTAAGGCTGTTTAATATATTTTTCTTCATTGATGGCGAATCCCCAAATTATATTACTACTGGAGCCACATTAGATGCATGAACTCGAAATTTCGAAAAATATTCGAGATTTCAGACAATTTAAACGGTTAGATAAATTTTCGCAAAAATTGATCTAACCGTTTAAATTAATACCAAACATTGTACAGTTTCAGTCCATTCCCATGTTAAATTTAAGCTCAATGCTTCCATGTTTAATCGAATTATACCGTTTTTAGTAATTAAAAAAAAACTCACAATCCCATACAGTCTAGTCGCTTGGATAGATTTCGACCGAATTCAATACCAAAGGTCTTTAATAAAAATATTATATTTTGTGTACTGTTAGGCCGTTAGTTCAAAATTTACGTCAGTTAGATTTACCAGGGAGAACTTTGAAAAAAAAAATCAAAATGGCGTAAAATCTCCGATCGCGCGAACACTGTGAATGATTTTGAATTTATCTTTTAACTGCAAAGATAATTTTATCATAATCACATTTTCATATTTTATCGAGGCACGATTCTTATCTTTATTTTTATGAACGCGAGGTGTGAAACAGCGTGTATACTGTTGACACCATAACTGCAGGATAGTACTTAAGAATCTTTGCCGTGCAACTCGACTCGATGTATCCTGGTGCGCTCACAGATACAGACATAAACACGCTATCGACATCTTCATCTTTCGCACGAGTTATTTACCGCCTCTCTCAAGAGAACCGGGCTGTGGAAGGAGCGTTAAGGGTCGTGCTGCACAGGGTAGCATTGCTTGCACTTCATCGCCTTCCGTTAGTCGTAAACTTCTACTTTTGCCCATTTTCATCCATCTACACTTAACTTTCACCGCCGCCTTCACCTACCGAATCTACATCATAAAGGATTGCCACCGTCGATTCTGAGAATCCCCGTGGTCTCTCGAACCAGTGGCATCGATATCGACCCGAGGAGTTAGTATTTTGCTTCGGCTATTCCGAAGAATCCGAAGCTTCTCGATGGTTCAATCGCGGCTCGATTAAGAGCGATCTGTGACGCGCGACTTAACCCGACCCTTTCTATCTCTCTTCCGCCCGCGAGACCCATCCTGACGATAAAGTTTTCACGGCAGGACGACTGTTTCCAACGTCGTTTCGTCGCCCCAATACGAGGAAAGAAAGACCCCACCTCGCCAGGACCAGGTTTCAACCCTTTCTATCCGCTCCCTCTATATCTATCCCCCGCCGGAAATATCACTTCCCAAGTTGCCGAAGTTTCGTGGGTGCAATTGCCCGAGCACGAAAGCGAACGGGAAAAGGCGCGTTATATTGAAACGTTTATAGGCGATACGGACGGGGGGTCAAACAAGTTTCGAAGAGTACGTATAGAGGTGCAAAGAGTCTTTGACGACACGTGGGCGAGATGGAGCCTCGATACAGAAATCGGGTGACAACAATTTTTTTTTAAACGCATATTTGCTCCGAATGAGCGTAGAAGATTGCTGAAGAGTGCTGACTTTAGTCTAATAAAGGCCCAACGGGTTAATTGATCGTTGAAAAATTACCTGTTACCAATGGCGATGCAAACGCAGATACGGCAAGAACAAACGACACAATCAATATCGCAGAAAACTTCATTATGTATGAATAAAAATTATACTGCACGGTCATTATTAATTGTCTGTTAACGATTGAGATGTCCCGGCCGCACTCTTGACACTCCTCCCTCATCAATCGGCTGCGCTCTTTATAAATAAAATCTTTCGCAATCGCGCGTTCAAATAACAACTTGCGAGCCATGACCTCACACAATTGCGCAGCAGAGAGCACATTGATGCACAGAGAGCAAAGTCGGTCGGCTCGGGTCATTTGGGTGAATCCATTCTTGTATTGGAACTCCCCTTACACATTGCTGAATCATCGGCGGAAACACAAGAGCTTTACTTAGTAAACACTGTTATGCTCAGCGAACGTTATCGGGAATCATCGATTGTGATAGTGCAGCTTTAATTTCGATGTCAAGGTTACAATCGAGATGCTATTTACCGATTCCCATAGCGGAAAGCATATTATTGCAAACCATTCATGTGGACAGCAGGACAAAACGGACCGCATGTCCTCCATTCAAAATTGGACGTTAGTTTTTTATTTCCCGCACAAAAATACACTGGTAAAAAAAAATTCGTTGGATTAACCAAAAGTCGCGGTGACATAAGTTCAAAGCTCTTATTTATTTAGTACAAATAAAGCATTGTTTTGTTCAACGATTATTTGCTTCAATTTATAAAAAATTTGTCGATTGAAACAGACATTTTTGTAGTACCAACAAAATACACCTTTGAACGTATTTCAGCGCGCATTTGCATTTCTTTCAGTGCAGGCAAAAATAGTCGGTTTTGCCCCGAGGTTCCATTTTGCCCCTCACACCAATAAACTATGTATACTTGTTTCAAGCATTAGTTTCTTCGGAACGATCGAACAATCGAACGAGTGGTACGCGTAAGACACGGAGGAAGGAGAAAAATGAGGAGTTTGTTCCCGTTGTTTTTGTAGATGGAGGTATATTCTTTATACTTTTCCCCTGTGGCCCTTCCGCGCGTTCTCTTCCACTCGCCAGATCGTAATAAATCCTTCGGGATGATGGCTGTCAACCGTCCCCACCCCCTGCTGCTGCACCCCCGCGAATCGCCAGTTTCTACTTCGGTAAAACTTCGCCAGACTCGAATGTCTCCATAGGTGGCCGAAAGAATATGTCGCTACGAATTTTCGCAGCTACGAGCACTTCGCTCACCGTGGATAACACGCGAGACGGTATCATAGCCGTGTATAATGCTACCTATGTATTACACCATCACGGGCGAGTACGAGTTTTCCGAAAGTTTTTGTCAGACCCGGCATCGAGATTGTCCGATCGTATTCTTTCTGGCTGCTGGATGAGACTCCCCAGCCGGCAAGAGACGGAGGGAGGAAAATATTCGACGGACAACGATGGTGAAATCCAGCCGGGAAGTAAACATCAGCTCGAACACGGCATTCGATTTCAGAGCTGCTGCGCATTGCGAGATGAGATTTTTGTTCTTTTGCGTCTTCTTCTTACCTTCTCCTCCTCTCCTTCGTCGAGGATTCTGCATTTTACTCGGTATAATATTGACATTTCGTTATCGAGTTCCTTTTTTTTCTACAACTCCTCGTGAACAATTTTGATTAATCTTGGGGAGGTTCGATGATTTTAGACCATAAATGAGATATGTTTCGTTTTTTTTATCAGTAAACAAAGATGCATCATAAATCCCGTGTAAGTTATTGATCGTAAAGATGTTCTGATTTATGTAAAAAAAATCCCTTGGTTCGATTATGGGAAATTGTAGTTCAATTTTTTAAAACTATTTTCAAAAAAATGTAATTCCTTTCATAATCTTTTATATTCGGATATGGAAATTTGTCTTAGATGATAAAACATTGCGTACAATTAATCCGCATGAGATTTTTGATTAAACGTTTATTTACCAATAAAAATCAAACGCTTTTAACTTTATTGCCTAAAATCATCGAACCCATCGTTCGATAGTGTTATCGGCTTTCCAACAGGAAGTTTCAGGCGTCGAATGTGAGTAGCGTTTTCGAGACCGATAGTGCAGATACGAAAGTCGAAAGTGCTCGCTCTGTGTAGCGTCAGCTCGCCATCACGCCCGAGGAAAGCGATCGAGATGTATCATCGTCACGACGTTTTAGTGTACGCCAGGCGGTAAGAGGAAATTGAAATTTTGGCACGTCTTTGGGGGAACGTTTGAGGCTCTAGCAGAAATCGCGATCGTCCTGTGTAACACGACCACGAGGGCTCGTATATTATACAACGGTTTCTCTCCCCGTCGTTGTCGTCGTCGTCGTCGTCGTCGTCGTCGTCGGCGTCTTTCGATTTCGAGTATCGATAACTTATTCGCTCGTAGAGAGCTACGACAACGTCCCATCCATCATATCGCTTACTTGGTCGTCGTCGTCTTCGTAGTCGTCGTCTTCGGGATACACGGAAGAAAGTCTCCTTCACACGTATATCGAGATTTATCCTTTGACCCTAGAATCTCTCTACGTGCGCCGAAGTACAAAGAGCTTCCCCGACAATGATCAAAGTTCAAATGTTTCCCGCGAACCAGGCGCGAATGATTGATGCTTCCAAGAATTTTTATCGCAGTGTATCAAAACTGAAATCCCTTCGCCTCCGAAGGAGGAAGCTCGAATGATTAATGTAAAAGAAGACTTTTTTCGCACCCCATGAAATAATATGACGGGGAGATAGCGCCGGTTATCGTGTCACTTACTTTCCGTGAATGAATAAGTCGCCTTGAAGCCCTTGGCGTAGCGGGACGATAGGACACCGCGAAATTCCAGCAAGAGCCTCGCACCGTTGCTCATCAGCGGTCTTGGCGGCGCTGCACCGCAGAACGCATCGATCTTCTCCATTTTACCGTCTATGTGAACGAACGCCACCAGAGAATCGATACCCTCGCACCTGCAATCGAGAGAAACGTTTATTTTCTGGTGTTACGCGAGGGAAGGAGGCGTGAAGCTATTTTTGCCCGCTTGATTTTGGATAAAAATGGTTATTGGATTCGTATTCAGGGCGGTTCGACGACAAAATACATGGAAATAAGTGGTGGACAATTTTTGTTTTTTTGATTTTTCGATTTTGATCAAACATTTTGTTCCGTTGATCACGCATTGGCCCATCACTTTACTCCCAGATTAACAAATAACGAGAAAATTAGGACTAAACATTTTTTTGACTTTCGAAAATTAATTTTTATCTTTTAGCGCTGATTTTCTCATCCTATTATCACACGTTTTTTGGCGATTTTCAAAGTATTGTAAGCAGTTGATAAACCGGTTCCGCAACGCCGCTGAGAGTCTTATATTGTATATTTTTCCCGTAGAACACGATATGTACCGCAGTTTTCTCGAAATTCCATCGGGATCTCGACACTACAAAAAATCGCAACTTTTCGCAAAATGGGCCGAAAACAAAGATCTGTATCGTCGTATTAAGCCGACATCTAATGTATTTTTTTCCGTTGATCACGAATCGGCCCATTATTTTACTCCCAATTTAGCAAATAACAAGAAAACCTGCATTAAAAGATTTAAAAAAAATCTTTCAAAAATTAATTAAAATAATTTTTTTTATCTTTTAGTGCTGATTTTCTTGTGACTGTATCTGCTAATGGTGTCTTCTAATTATCACGTCGACCTTCGCGAATTCTCCAATCTACACATCGAGTCATCTCTTCAAATTCTTATTAATAATTTTCTCCGAGTTCAAAAATATTTTTCAACGGATCCGCGCGCAATAAACTCTCCGGTTATATCCTCGGAGCCCCGCAAAGTTTTCTCTCTATCCGATGCATGGCCGCATTGGAGTGCCTCGGAGGACCGAAAGTCCGGGATGAATACCGCAAGAGATCCCGTTGAAACGATAATTCGTTTTTGCGAGGCTGACGAAAGATGTATTATATCGTCGTATCTCCGCTTAGTTTACCGTGTTCGCGAGAAACAGGACACAGACGAGCGTGGCACGTCGGAATCTTCATTCAATCTCCGTGAGACACGGGACGCTCCGGTAAATTCGGCGAAAAGTTTTAGCGACATGAGGATAAAGTAAACGCGGATAGGAGAGAGCCGCACGAAGAGGCAAGGAGAGTTCCAGGCTGATGCAGGGTTTCGTGACACACAGAGGAAATAGAGAGTAGACTCTTTGTTGGATTTAAATAGGATTTCCGGTTGCCAGAATTCCCCCATATAACACAGCAACAGAGCATCGGAGCATCGTCGTCCCACCTCCGAGCGTCGGTCTTCTTCGCGTCTCAGAAACTCCTCCGGCTCTCCGACGAACTCGCTCTCGACCCGAAAAGCTCAACCCTATGGTTGGCCCAGTACGTGCACCGCGAAAAATTCCGACCGATGGTTTGCTGACTCAGGCCTCGCGATGCCCTCCTTCCTCACTCGGTCGCTTTATACGACCGTCCAAAGTACACGTACGTATAGCTATAACACGCTACCGAACTATTTATTTTATTTTTTTTTTTCACCTACGAACCGCCTTATATGCTACATCGCTACCCCTGGTAATACGCTTTTATGTACCTTTCTCCGCACGCTCGTTCACATAAAATATAATAAATTATGTTTTATTACATGTTACGCTGAAAAAAAAAATAGATTCACAGAAGGATCTCTAAAAAACGGCGGTTCTTTTTAAGCGGTTGTAAAACGAAATTTTATATCTGCGGGACATTAAGGCGCGAGTCGACGAATTTTGAGCGCACACGGCGATAAAGGCTTTTGGTCGGATTGACAAATATGTTGATCACTCATAATTTGTTCCCCTTATGTCGGGCAGGTCATACTTGCCATCCCAGCAAATTTTTTTCCGTCCGCATGTAAATTTTATTTTCAGAAATGTCTATTTTTACTCACTCCTTTGAATCCTCCGATGGATGAAAGAGATTGAAGTCCTGAAAGATGACCTGCACCCTCTCCTTGCCCCGTCCCTGAAAGTCGTACCTGCACGTGGCCCTCGACGGGTACGGATTCGGATAGCCCGGCGACGTAACGACGCCCGTTTTCGTCGAATCGCTGTGGAAAATCATGTCGCAGGAGGAAGCTGAAAAAAGAGAAGTAGAAAAAAAATGTTACATCGTTAGAATAGACATCGCGTGAAAAGTGGATTGGGCCGCGTGAGATTGCAAGAGTTGGGCGGAAAGATGGGTGTACATACGGTATAGCTCGTACGGCAATGAAAACTACGTTAGCGACGTTTCTTTTGCCGTAGCAACACACTCGGTGCTTCTTGCCGGATACGGGAGTGCGAGAGTCCTGCCGGCACCCGATATTGGAAGAATCGCGCGGAAAAGCGTGTGGCTCGGTTGTAGCAACGCTCTCGCAACTGCACAACGGCCGAGTCATAAATTCACGTGAATAAATCGTCCACGACCCTTGGTTAGTCCCGGCAACGTAAACCTCGCAATCGTTCTTGCGCCAAGTAACTCGAAGGCCTCCCACACCAACCCTCCTGCGCTGGCCGTTTCTCCATGGAAACAATTGGAGTTACGAAAGCAAGACTTTGTTCCTCTTTTCGGTTTTTTTCCCCTTTTCATCCATTTTTATTAGCGCGAACAACGCAGCCCCGGAGAAAAGTCTGCGGAACTTCGACAGATAGGCAAAATACGAGTGTAAACGTTATGGTCACTATAGCCTCTGGGCTGCCTCGCGGGAATCACGGCAGGGACGTTCCGGCGCATCGATGCTGAAATGATTCAGGGGAGACAGCGGAGACAGCAGGATTTTTAACCGCGGCTGGGATGGGAGTTACAAAAAATACGCCACTAGCTCGAATGTGACTGGCCTGAAAAATATGGCTTTGAAACTTCGCACGGTAAATGAGATTTGTACTTTTAGCAAACAATTTTTTCTCTTTGATTGTACAATTTTGTAGTTGAAAATGGAGTTCGTAGAAAATGAATTTTATTGTGAAGTAAAGAAGATAAAAAATGTCTGACCATTATCAACAACATTTTTTTTGTTAAGGTGGGGCGAATAAAGACCAACATAACGTCAAAATATTCCGAACAAGTTTTCATCCGAAAGGGTTTTATTAAAATAAAAAACGAATCGTGGGGCACACTACGATGACCGCAGTTTGCTTCACAATTTGTTTTTCATTTTATAGAGTCGTTTCGGAGAAAAATGTATTTAACATTTTACCACTGTCTATCTCTCACTCATACGCGGTTAGCCTCCCCTTAAATGTACAAAACTTTTTCACTGTGCGTCATATACATTAAAAACTGTGCATTCCCCCCTCCAATCCGTGGATATGTCGCTGCATTTTTTCAGAGTCCGTAATATGCCATATCATACTAGTACACCAGTATACCACATCTGTTGAAAAATTTTGCCCGATGGATAAAAAATTATTTTTATTAAAAAATATCCAAATCCTTGTAAAATCGAGAATTTTTACGTTTATTTGTCACAAAACCGAAGCGTCCTGCGCGGGGGATCAAAATAATTCCCGTAATGCCAACAAAGCTCCAAATTAATCGACGGCATAAATTGGGTCGTTCGGGTGATGGTGATTCGTCCATCAGAATTCTTCTTCTTACATCGGACTTGGAACGACGTGCCCGAGCGGAGGGTCTGAATCGTCGGTGGAAACGGAATTCCTAACCGAGGCCAGACACACTGTTCCTACAGGCCGTGACTAAAAATAAATAATAAAAAAATACAACACGATGTAAAAAAAAAAAATCTTCAGCGGTGAAGAGATACGCCCGAGGTTCGTGTTCCCCTTCTAGTTCTCGCTAGTGCAAAAAATGAATATTGCATGAGTGTGTTTGGTCTCGCGGACTTGTACTGTTTCCATAGTGGCTCGTTTTTGTTTCGGGCGAAACTCGGGTAAACGACGTAGGGGTTGAAATATTCCCGAAGCTTCCTCCGGCATAGGTAGATATATATATATATATATATATAAATATCTTGCGCTAGCTCAGTTGTGTGCGAATATTTTGTTAGCCGCCAGCCGACGAGGAGCATTCATGAGTCGTCGTAGAGCAGGATGGGCAACAGCGGGCATGTCACGAACACGATGAAATATTTCCGCGCTTCCCCCCCCCCCCCTCCGTCACATGGATGTAAGAATATGGGGATCTCGAAAGATCTCACGATTGTCGCTGGAAAAGAATTTCGCGATTACAGCGCCTCTCGATCATTCTCGAGAGATAATAAAATATAACGAATATTTCGCACAAACGAGAGTGCGTTTATGCTTTATGAGTTTTCCGGACCAACTACCAGATTCGCGGGTAACGCTGACGAAAGAATTTCTTTATTTATTTCCGTCTCAAAAAAAGCTTCACTAGCGCATAAAACAGTAAGGGAATAAGTATAGTCTGACCCGGATGCGCGGAGTATCAAGTAGAATGCCGGGAAAAGTGAGATGAATATTTAACCTGGGCGAGACAGTGTGAAGGTGCTAAATAAATCACACGTGAGTACCTTGAACGTTTCCTCACCGGATAGTACTTAATGTAGATAGTTACGAAGAGATGAAAGATTCCCTGCGAATAGCAAGGTGAGGAGGGATGGCGGGAGTTAGAGATTCGGGGTAACGGGGTTAATCCTCGGGCGTGCCCGAACTTTCTTAATGGAGCTTAGCGGATGCGTTTTGCATATCCTATGTCGGAGTAAAACCGAAAGCCCCGAAGCCATGTATCCAAAGTCTCCGGGATTCTAGTTGGCACTATGGTTGCGGATGACTTCCGTGTTTACTACTTCGCAGCCGCTCGCTCATGTGCGCGGCAGGGAAATTATTGTCGTCTCGGATTCATCGATGTTTTAAGACGGAATAAAAAGACGAGCGTTCACTGATAAAAAAAATTGCGGTACAATCAACTAAATATTCAGGCAGGGACGTACGAATAAGTATTAAGTTGGTCGAACAACAGATTTTAATGCCTCAAAAATATTTCGGTGTATAACGAAAAAAGTTTGTCGGGAATTTTTGTATCCAATATATTGTAAAAATTAGTTATTTTGCATATTCACCAACAGCGAGATTTTTGCACGAAATATGCAAACTGTCTAATGATATCATTTACATTCTTTTTTAGTAGAAATCGAAAGTAAAGAAAATCCTGGGCGGATAATTCCATATATTTTCTCGCGTCGAGTACAGATCCGACATCACTTTTGACCAAGTGTCAAGCGTGATGTTGGTATATTTTTTTATGTATTTTTTTCGCGCTGAACCTGAATTGGACAGAGTTTTTGCCTAAAAGTTAAGCTCGACGTTGACGTTGAAAAAAATTGAAAATTGAAATTTTCATATCGTTTCCTCATAATATTCCTCAATTCGCAAAGCTTCCTCTACGAGGAAGTAAACAAAAAAATTACAGAAAGTGCTTTATCATAGAACAAGCTTTGCGTGTAAAGCGATATGGAAATTCCAATTTTCAACAGTTTTTTTCAAATCAGTGTTGGAACTTTTGTCATAATAAAAATAATATAAAACATAGTAAAGATTTTTAAGTTTTCCTATACTCTACAGGAAAATTTAAAAATCGAGTCATGAAGTATGCATTATCGACTAGAATTCTTTAGTCGACTCAAATTAATTGGCAAAGAAATCATTCTTTTAATTTTCACCAATTTCTTAGTCGAAGTTTAAATGTGGGATTAAAAGTTTAAAGAAATAACCATATGTACATCACTATATACCGTACTATTAAAAAAAAAAAATTATCCGTTAGACGAATTAGGCGCCACGTCCACGACAATGTCCAGAATTGACGTCCCCGAAGCCATCATCGACAATTATTGTTATCGAGTTAAAGTTTCGCTGTACAACTGCAAACCGAGGCTGTACACTGTCATCGGACCCTCGTCAGAGCATAGACGGTATGATAATTACTTGTAAACTCGGCTCGCAACGACGTGAAACAGAAGCCCGCTGGCTTAGAGTCGAATCTCGTCGGATGTATACAAGATCCGTGCGCGTGCAATTGCGGTACGGGGGACAGGCGAGCTCCTCAAAACGCTTTCATCGGTCCAATTATAAACAGCTCAGCCGGCGACTTCGCAATTAACAGTACGAGGGACTGACCAGTGCGAACCCGGACTCGGTAGTGTTTGAAGTAAAATCAGATCTCACGCTTCTCCTAGAGTCCCGGAATAAAAAGTCTCTCAATTTTCTCAGCTCCTTCTTTCTATTATTCATTAGTTTTATATACGACGTGGAAGAAAAAAATGAAAAAAAAATGTACAGGACGAATTCAAAGAGTATGTGCTTTGGCGAGGGAGCCGCGGCGAGGTACAGAGTGCAAAGACGATGATGGGGGGAGAAGAGCGGGACTAGCGCGAGCGTTCTTAAACTTTCAATGCTACCGCTCGGTCCGCGAGAGGAAGGATTCCGCGCTTTCACCTTTCCTCGGCTCTCCTCTCTTCATCATCCCCGGCAGTTCCCGAGGGTTAAAACGAAGGACTGAGAGAGATGAGTCGGAGGTGTGCCCGTGAAGAGGTGGGAAAAGAGACCCTCGCGTTTGCCCGCTTCTCTCGATTTAATTTGCATTCATGAGACGCGTTCTTGCTTTTCGCTTCGTACTATGACTCGCGAAGACGTCGAGCTCGCCGTCGCGGCAGTCTGTGCAAAATTCTACGCTAAATTCAGGCGTCACATTCTCCGCGTGCGCGAAGTGCCCTTTCCATCCGTGGTTTATATATCCCGTTGGCCTGGAGGCAACGGGGACGGTTGGAGGAATCGCGAAACGGGAGGGAATGGATCGAGAGAAACTGGGCCCTCGAGGGCCATGGAATCACTTATCGCGATCGATCTTTATGTCTCCTCCGCTCTTACTTTTTCCGGGCTCACCGATCACTGCCTCGCGAGCGAGCCCGGAATACGCATCGGTGCATACGTACATACATATGAAGACTTTACCACCGAATCTAGTCGAGTTCGAGGGCATTTATTTTTCCACCGTAAGCAGGAAAGCGATGGGATAGAACGTTCATAGATCATCGAGGATTTTTTTCCCGTAAAATAGATGTACAGTAGGACCGCGCTTATACGACCGTCGATTTTCCGAGCCTGCGCGTTATCCGAAGCACCTAACTCATCCGAGCCCCTTCCGCGTTAACCGAGGTGTAGGCTCGGATAATACGGAAAACTTGGATGAAATAGAAGCAGCATGGCCGCGCACGGAGTAGTCTGTAACTGCTAGATTGTTGCATACGCGCTTAAACTTGTACAAGTTTGCTGTGTCTTTATATTGCGAGCTGTGAATACATCAGTTCCGATTCTAGCGTCAATGGTAAAACATAGTGATGTCTCAAAAATGGAAACAAGTCGTCAATTAGGGTAAATCAGGGCGAGGTTGCCACCAGCTATATCTTTTAACGTAACAAACGAATGGCGCTGCCGTTTGCACAGTTTTTATTATGTGTAGATACAATGTGATTCCACCAAAAATTATAAGATTGTAAGTGCAAGGATCAGTACGAGCGGTGAATCCCTACTTCGAGGTAACCAGACATTTTTCGAGCTATATTTGTAGCGGTCTGGCGACATACTCAATTATAACTCTGCTGGTGAATCAACATTGCACACAATAAACTTATTAAAAAAAATGTCTTCCCTGAATTTAAGTAGTGGATATTCTTCCCGGAAAATGGTTGATTTGGCCACCCATTTTCCGGGGGATATGGCCACGTCAAAGGTGGTGGCCATCTCACCCGGATATTGCGGGCGAGATGGCCACTTCAATGATTGTGGGCCTCGGTCTGCAACAACGGGTGAGACGGCCACGTCAGTGGTGTTGGGCCATCACCTGCAATAGCGGGCGGTGGCCTTATCACCTGGATATTGCAGGTGAGATGTCCACGTCAATGGTGGTTGGCCACCGCCTGCAACAGTGGGTGGTGGCCATATCACCCGGATATTGTGTGTGAGGTGGCCACGTCAATAGTGGTCAGGCACGCGGCCATCTCGCTCGCAATATCCGGGTGACATGGCCAGGAAAACTGTTACCTTTTCAGTTTAGCATTTGAAACATTTGACAGAGGTATTTCTCGTTTTTCTGTACGTTCTATAGACAAGAGTAAACATAGTGAAACATGTTTTGTGCGATTCCGGTGCTTCTCTGAGCCTCATTCACTATCATTATTACTGTGGCCATGTCACCCGTAGTGTCCGGGTGAGTTGGCCGATCGCAAATATTTATTTATCGAGCTGCAATTAAATCACCCATCGAAAATATCGAATTAATAAAGTTTTGAATTAATTGCTTTAGTTCGATATTTCTAGAGCTGGTTACAACAAAAATGTAAAAGTTTTTTAAGCGGCAAACCTCTAATTTTCATTGTTTGAAAAACCATGGCCATACCAGCCCGACGTACCCTAAATAATAAACTTAATATTTATATGAAGGGATGTGTTATTTTTAAAAATATATAATAGTAGTACAAGTTTAAATTGAGTATGTTATCCGCGTTATCGGAGGTTTCGCTTATCCGACGTACGCTCTCCCCATATTACCTCGGATAAGCGGGGTTCTACTGTATACTGAAAATGTATTGCATCGCGCTACGTCAACGCGGTTGTTCGAAATGTTCTTTTTCTTATGATACGCGAAAGCCCTCGACCCGCTGACAAGGACGTTGATCCCTGGATATTGGAACGACCGCGATAATGTGTAAACGGCAATAAAATTGGAACGGCTCATCCACCGTGACCGAATCCCAGTAAATGCGCCCTTCTGATTTTTGTAACGGGTTATTATTCATTGAAACTTGATGAAATTTTGTGCAAGCTGAATTTGCATCCAGCGTCGACAATACATTAATTATTAATGTACTGTTTCCCCAACGGTCATCGGGGACGGCTCGATTATGAATCCCGAGGCTCTTCGCCGAAGCCCCCGACGAGAGAGCGTCACGGGCTGACCGGTGGGTGGCTTGTCTCTCCGTATACCTCAATGTAATCATGTCTGCGTGTGGGTGCGGGTATTCGTATGTGTTCGCATGCGAGAGACACAATCAGTGGATTCGCTAATTAAACCGCGGGGCCAGCGGTGAGCTCCTATCTCCCTCGCAGTAACACGCCCGTCGTGCAGTTTCGAAAGCGCTGGAGTCAGCGACGCAACCTCCTCTCATTCCCTTCCTATTCCGGCCTCAATCCCACGCGAAATTTTACCCCTCTCCCGCCTCGCTCTCTCGATTTCTCTTCGTTTACGGCCACTCGCGAGATATAGTATTAATAATTTACATCCAAAGTTTCCGACGCGCGCTCGGCTTCGGGCCCATGACGAAAATTAATTTTGGTCGTAGTTTATACACGCGTCGGGGACGTGCGCCAAGCCGGTAAGTTGCACGACCGATCGAAGGGTGTTCGATCGCTTCTTTGCGGAGCACCTACGTACTTGGGGAGTTAACTGGAACGAAGGAAGCGAAAGTCTTTCTCTGCCGTAACCGTTTAACCCCAGTTATAACCCATGCGGATTTGGCGGCAAACCCCGAGCTTTCCATGACTCGGCGAAATCGCTCCCGGCCATGCCGGCGAATCTGCGGGACGATGGGACTTTACAACGATTTATAACTACAGTGCGGTTCCGAGATCCAAGACCGTTTCCATCATTTAGCGATCTTCGGGTGTTCCTTGCATACGCGGGGGGAAGAGATTAAATATTTTTATTGATCTGCAACATTTACGTCAACACTCAAGATTTTAACCGTTTACTTCCAAAGTCTTTCCAGTTACATTTTTCCGTTCTTTTATCTTTTAAGTATCTTTTTTTGATATCGCGATGGAAGATCGTTTCCATCTTTTAGCGATCTTCGGGTGTTCCTTGGGTGCGCGAGGTGAAGAAATTATTTTTTCAATTGTTCGGCAACATTCGCGTCAACACTCAAGAAGATTTTAATCTTTCACATCCAGTCTTTCTTATTGACTTTTTTTGTATCAATTATTTTTAAGTATCTTCCTTTTTAAAATATCTTTATCGATCGTCCACTTACCCCTAAGTTCGCACGGATCGTCGAAGTGGCTCAACGGAAAGATAGTTCGTTACAAAATTCAATTCAATTATATTATATCGAATTCCTCTGAATTTTATCCAAGATTAAGTAGCACGTAATTGGCTTTTGTTTATCGTCGGAACTTTTAATCGGGAAATAAAAAAAAGATAAACGTAGCGTGAAAATCGCGAAGGAACACTCGCCGCGCGAAGCTCCGTTACAAGCTTGCAGCCGGCAAGAGATAAAAAGTTTTTCCGGTAAAGCGAAAGCACCGAGAGCCGTGAGCGGGTGGAAAGGACTGAAAAACCGACGTTCGGGCGAGCTTCGTCCGTTCGAACTTCGCGGCGAGGCGTTTCTCTCTGTTCGCACCATTGCCGGACGTTACAGAGCAGCGACACGGATGAAGATTTCTTGCGTCGCTCGTGCACACATGTAGGAACGCGTACACATAATGTATTTATAAACGGTGCGATGCCGGCGGGCGATGCAAAGGTTAACCGGACACCTGGTTATCAAAATACCAAAGGTTCTTTTACAGACGCCCGCTCGACTTGCGCTCTCTGAAGCATTACCGTGATAGCAATTTAAAAATATCAGGCGCACTCCCATTCCTGCCCCGAACCCTCCGCAACATTCCTCTTGGCACTGCCGGCGAATCACTCGATGCTGTATATACAGATATACACGTCCGGTTTCGATGGAAAACATTGTTCCGTCGTTCTCCTCTGCAAAACTTTCGTGGATTATTGGCCGTGGCGCGAGCAATTTTTCCGAATTAAGTCCCTCGGGCCCCCGACGAGTCCGAGAATTTCCGAGGGTGAAGCAGCTCCCTCACACTCTTCAGCATCACCTCTCAATTTTTTTTTTTTCGTCTCTCGGATTATTTCAGTGTGAGAGAGGGAGAAAGAGAGAGGACTCGTGTTCTGCCAGGCTCGATGGGCTTTTCTGGTGGCGGTGCTGCTGCTCCTGCAAGAGACGGCTGGCGGCGTGAGTCCTTTTTCTTCGAAGTAGTTACGGCGCTGATTGATCAGCCGCAACCCGGGCCGGCTGGAGAGCCGAGAGCTAAAGCTTCGTAACGTTCGGAAACACCCGCCGCGGGGGGAGGAGGTGCTTGGCGGCGTGGTAATATACTATACAGTGATTCTTCGACGCCGGCGAGGGAATCAGGCTGAGCCGGAGGTGAACGGCAGCCAAGGATGGTAAAGAATGTGAGAGACCAAGGAGAGGTAAGGGCGGTATGCGGGAGACAGAGATTTCGTTAAAGGAACGACTCGGAGAGTTGAGCGAGGTGTACTGAGTGGCTCAGAATCTTTTTTTTCCCGCTTTAAGAAATCACTATACCTCGACAATGGACCAGCCTATTTGGAACGCTGTGCGCACTACAGTAACATTTAAGATCATTAGTTATTTATAAAAATTAGGGGACACCGGGGCAAAATGGAACAGTGGGGCAACACTCGATTCTCCAATAAATTTTGGAAGCCCGATTTTGTCCCAACTGTAAATCCGGATTTTCAAGCCCATTTTGCCCCGCGCATCGCCACTGCCACCATCCAAAAGTTGTTGGAAAATTGCGTTTTGTCCCACTGTCCCCACTGATTCCACTGTCCTGAAGATCGAGCCGGATGAGTATAATACGGATAAGATTTTGGAAAAACAAGACTATAAATCTGGCGCAGTTAGTCAAATTTCCTTGTGAGAAATGAAAGTAATAAATCTTCATTTTCAGAAAGTTCGCGCGGTTGTTACGTTAAATGTTCTTGCTCCGGCCGGGAGTTATTACGGTACACCCTGTACAGGGTTCGGATGGTGCGCTGTAAAATAGAGAATCGAAGGAAAGGACAGAGGGGAAGATGAAGAATCAGGGTTAGAGTGGGACTGGGGGAAACGAGAACGGCGACAACGACGGCGACGACGGCAATGTCGGGCGGTTTGAGAAATAGAGCGAGGGTAGTTTGAGGTGGGTCCGGATGTAGGAAAGAACCGGAGAGGAAACGAGGTGGCCGATAGGACGGGCGGGAAAGGAAAAGGAAGTCGGCAACGACGTGGAAGAGAGTCCCGACCCGCCGGTTCAAGACAGAATATAGAGGTAGGATAATGCTATAGACGAAGTCAGGAAGACGTCAGGAAGAAGCTGGAGGAGTTACTTAACGCAGATGCAAAATGGAACTCTAACGAATTCCTACTTTGGTAAGTAGGCTCTGATTTATAGTTTTTTTTTTATTTTTAGTTTAAAGCTTCAGCTTCTCGGACGCAACTATCGGGTCAAATTTCACTCTACTCCCGTTACAAGCGTCTCTGAAAGCTGCTTCTTCTCGGTTAATACCCTCCTGGACGATCGTTGAATATTCACGCTTTACGTTTGCATTATCGCTATCGATACACCTCGGGCACTCGAACTTTTTTACCTCGGAGCCTTCGCTGCGATGGATAAAACCATTGCACGTTTGGAATACCTCCGTCGACGTATCCAAGAACATAACAGTTTTCCGTCGATGAACGTTCGTTCGTTTCCCCACCGGAGATTCCATTAGCCGATGAGTTTTCCAAACCGTACTTTTAAAATGAGGCGGAGACACGGACAAAAAAAGGTCAAGCCCTGTGGTCCCTCTCGCCCGCGCGTCTCATGAATTTTCTATCATGACAGCCGTGAATTGTGGCGTACGACGGTAACGACTCCCTCGATGACGATGCGCGCATTAACAGCCTCGACTAAAAGCGCGCATCGCTTGCCGCCCGCCGGATGAACCGCGTGCATGAAATTAAATCAAATATTGAAATGTGTGTCGTGTTTCTGGCGCATGACGGGCAGGGAGTCGGAGCAAAAGAGGGAGCGCTTCTCCCGGGTCCAGCCCGAATTCCCCTAATGAAATAGAACAAACTCGATTGGTCGCTCGGTGGCGTTTATCGGAGTTCCAGTTGGACGGTTCGATTAATCCCGGCAGCAGTAGCATCATCGCCGGTAGGGAATGGCATGTCCACCGGCCACGATACCCTACCGAATCCCGGAATCCCCACAGTTTCCCATCCTCCAGTGTTCCTGCCGCCGCTGACCCCACACTATTTTCATCCTTTGGCAAACTTTCATTCGGTCAATCGTTTATCTACTACGGCGAACGGCTATATGCAGCTAATGTAGTCCCGCTGTATTTTTGGCAGTCTACCGAATTCGCGTTAAGAGTAGCTATTAGGTGTACTCAATGGTCCAACGGTGCTTCATCCGACGGGGCGGACTATTGGGGCTTGTCGGACCGAAAGTAACACAAAACCCGAACACCCTGGACGCCGAACAAAAATGCCGACGGACGTGTCCGGGGGAAACCAGCCCGGCACATCCGGCGCTTTCCTTTCCTATTCTTCTGGTATTGCACGGCATAACGCTGATGCGAACGAGCATGCATCATCTTGGCAAGCTTGTTTCGGCGGGTGCACGATTTGTGACGTATAACAGACGCGGGTCGCCGAAGATGGTACACGCCGGTACCTTTGGATCCCATCGCGATAACGTCTGTCACTCGGGGGAGGGGGAGGGAACTAAATCGAAAATCGCACCGGTCTCGTGCAATATCTGTCGGAGGGGTAAAACGATTTTGCCACATGACATGTCGGTAGTCGCGTGGCGGATGAAGCCTCGAGCCTTCGAGGAGTGTGTCGGGAAAAGAATGGTGAACGAGGCTGCTGACTACGGAGGTGTGTCGGATGGAGGGACAGGCGAGCGGGCAAAACTGACGGGAACAAGACGGCATCAACTCTGGTTACCATCATATATTTTATTTTGGGTCTCCGTCGTTCGGTACTAATAATCCGATCGGAGAATGATTGGGACAGCGTCTACACGAACGAGGGAATAAAAACGGTAGGAGAAGGTGCGAGGGAGAATGGATGATGGAGGGTTCTTCGCCGTCCCAGTCGGCCATTCACGGACGACCCTTATTCCTCGGTAAATATCTTTCCTTCCGCGCCCACCCCGTCCCTGCAGTCCTCGTTTGGATCCTATTCTTTGTCGTCGCAACAGAAAGGGAGACAAATTCTGCGCCGGACATCCGCGCTACGACTAATTTTTTTTTTTTCTTTTTGCTCCATTCTCCCTGGGTAAGGGATCGAATTTAATTTTTCTTTTTTTTCGTGCCACTCTACGGTACACAAGCTCGGTGAAAAATGGCAATCAAGGCGAAGCCGCACAGCTCTACAAACCGGAGGACATCGAGTCGGGCCACCGAAGCGACTGACTAATTATCTCGATTGACGCTGAGCTAAATTAGCTTAGTATATCGACATTAGTAGTCCGTTTCACGTAATTACTTGTGTAGCTGCGTCGGGAGGAAAAGAGAAAATTGGTGGAAGGAGCGGAGATGTTCGAAGGGTAGCCGACACCAGCTACATTGGTTTAGTCGGGCTCGTCGCGCCTGGCTTTGCTCTCACTCAGTTTTTTTTCCATCCTCCGGTACACACTCGACGTTCTCATTTTCTTCTTTCTATTTTACGCCGTTCACTGGTACACGACGAGGATTTCGCCTCTTTTCCTTGCGCTCGAGAGCCGGAAAAAAGAAAATGAAGGCACTCAGCAGTGCGTGCTCGCTCCCCACGCGCCCGTGTGTATGTGTGTGTGTGTGAGCGCTGTGGAGTCGCTCTTGTCGCTAGTCAAATAACGAATTTATGAACAGTCATTACACGGTGCTGAAGCTGCTGAACTCGCCGACACGAGGCCGCTCGGCCGAAGGAGCTCAGCGAGCACTTTTCCCCTCTGACCCTTATTGCTTTTTTACATTTCCTCTCTTTCCTTTGCCTCCCGCCGGTCGCTAACATTAGACTCTTCAAACACGAGACGGTACTTCGCGAAGCGTTGTCGTAACGAGAGATATAACAGCATCACGAAGCAAGACGATGAGCACCCGATGTAAAGCTATCCGTTGCCGAAACCGGATATTAAGCTACCCCGGAGAACTTTCAGCATCCCTCCCGCCCGTATTTTCGCGAGATTCCATCTGAATCGACGATGAGTGGCTAAAACGACGCGAGTGAGATTCTTAATGAAGTTTCCACGAGACCGTCGTCGGATATCAAGCTCGCAGGGAGGCGCGCGCGGGCCGTTAGGTTGGGAAGAGATCGTCGCTGCGAGTTAAACCTTTCAGCGCCACCGGAAGCTGTACACCACGTATCGAACGACCGCCAGACGTCGAAGCCATCCCGACACCCACCCGCTCTCCACGATTCCTTTCGAACTTCACCGATTCCAATTGGCAGACTTTGTACCGCAGCTTTTAGAAGGTTGCGGATACTTTTATATCTGTACCGAAATGAACGTTCACGTTACTTCCGCAATTTTCCGCCCCTCGCGCTCATAGCTTTTTCCTTTCCATTTCTCCGTGAAAAAAAAAAAAGCTTCGTCGGTGAGAGTCGGACTATCCGTGTCTGGGGTCGGTATCGCCGCGGGGAAGCCCCGGGGCCGCCAACGCATCGGTCTGGCGAAGTTCTCACTCGGGCGAAATCCGTACCTCGCGGATCGCTTTGATCCACAAAGTGCATCCACGAATGAATATCCTTTGTTCTGTACCAGCTCGGTGACAAACTTTCGCTGGGCGGGAGGGTATGGACTGTGCGGCGGGTGGCGGGCGGGGATGACGGGAAGGAAAGGGGGAAAGCGAACGGTACGGATATGCATCCGTAGGTTATAATGCAAAGTATGGTTGGACTTCCTGATAAAGAGGTACAGAGCGAATCGACTTTAAAGAAACACCTTTCGCAGACGAAAGCCGGCTGATAGGATGTACACGAAGCTCCTTTCTTCCATTTACCCCCTTTAGCGGTGACTCAAACTTAGTTTACGCATTTTTTTTGCTCCTTCTTTCGAACATTTTTTAGTCGTCTTTCTTGTTGATATTTTTTGTTTTGCTGGGCCATTATGGAAAAGACTGGCGCGAAGAACGTGAGAGCACTTTACAAAGGATGCATAAATATTCACTACGGTAAGGCGCGCGTACACCGATGAAGAAATACATCGACGTCGAATATTGCGAAACCGCTTTCATACTGTTGTATACATGTATATACGAAAAAGGTGAAGGTAACGCTTATAACGTCGGTAGTTTTTTATTCGGGCGACGGGTAAAATGGGAAGTCATCACGGCGTACTCGCCTTGTCGATATAGTCGATAAACATTGTAAGAGGGTGTGTAGCGCAGGGATGCAGAGAGAAAAGCCGGAAATTCGGGCAATGGAGGTTTCAACGTGGGCGATCCGGTGAGCCAAATTAAACGATCCTTGTCGCTGTATACGTGTTTGTGGAACGACGCAAGGCTGTATCTGTTTTACCATTCATGCACGATTTTCGGAAGCTTTAGTCCCTTCGAAACGGATAACCGTAGAATCTTTCTTCGGATAAACTGTATAAGGCTATATTGGATTACCATACTCCCATCGTTGAGTACGTGCGAAGGCACTGATGCCATCCTGTTTCCGGGACGATCGATTCATCGATTATTCATCCCGCGCTGTTTAATCCGCTAATCCGGCTCTAATCCTCAACTACTGAGATGAACTTTATGGGTCTTGGGATCGCGCGCTTCCGCATAAGCTTGCAAATAGATGCAAACCCGACGCAACAAGGCGAGAACGACACCCCGGGGAGATTAAGACATGCGGAAATTGTAACTTAAGCTCCATGCGAATTCCAATGTTTTTAATGCAAGAGTAGGAAATTGAGAAAATTTCATGGTAAAAAGACATGGTAAGATGAACCGACGATTTCCGGAAAATCTTGATCCTCTTTGAACATTTCAATTTGGATCCATTCCCGCAGCCCGTAACTACTCGAATATTTACTACATCTTCGTGAAATCTTGGTGTTCCGAACTACAATTAAACTGAAAAGTGCAGATTTTCCTTCAAACGAAACGAAATCGCTTAATTGTATGAATATCGCGCTGCGGAAGTGAGAAAATCATTTTGTCACTAATCTCGCGCTCCGCAGCCTCTTGTTACCTCTGCCTCGACGTAACTCAAATCATTTGAATGCGGGTACGGCGGAAACCCTCAACGAACCCTGTTTATCGTTTAAGGTGAATGTCCCCGAATCTACGTGCTGCCACGCAAACGGGAGGGTCTGCTGCAGCAGAAACGGCATTTCCGGCGGAGCAATCAACTTCTTCCCCGTCTCTCCCGTTGGGGAATTTGGCGACCGTTCGAGTTTGCCTAAGTTTGTTCCTCGAAGACGGCCCCACCGAGTTTCTGGGTAAGTGAGATACGAATTTCTACCGTAGTCAGTAGTTGAAGCGGCGAACGAGATTTGAGGAATCGATCCGAATCTCCGTCAGCACAATCCTTACTCTATTTTTCAGTCGCCCCACTGTTCTAAATATCCGATTCGCTATGACTCATGCATTTCACGAGATCTTCCATCCACGCTAAAAATGATAACAAATGAACAAATAAAATAACAATTGGTTATTTTATTTATTTGATCATTTGGACAGTTATGTTCGCCAGTTTTGCCCATTATAACGAGTAATTTATCGTACCTCCAACACATGATTTCTTAATCGGAAAAATCCCGTCAAACCGACAAAATCATACACGGAGTGTCAGCAAATTTTTTTCCTGCGGTAGCGAAGCAATTTGCTGCTTCCGCTGTTTTTGTTTTCGATGGCAGTGCAAATTTTTGACTACCACAGTAAAAAAATTGCTTTCACACCGTGTATATTTACCTCGATGCGGTATGAACGATGCAGTTATTGGCATTTCGAGTAGCGGCGATTGATTGGAAAATATCGTTGCTTTTGTTTCTCAAAATATATGCATTAATGAATTAATAACTGAAGAGTCGCCGCTTATGGTCGGGTTTGGTCATCACCGAAAAATCTATATTCGTTACCGTTCGCGTACAGAATTCACCGCGAACGTTAAAACGTCGAAAGCCCATTCGAACCACAAATTCGAGAACCGTTGCTCGTGTGCGTAACTCTTAAACGATTTTCGAGCAATATCCACTCGCCATTCCATTATAATGGAAAACCACTTGCGTTATATAACACGGAAAAAAGTATGGGTTAAAAAAAAAGCCAAAAGAATAAAAAGGGATAGAAGTATGGGGTGGAACCGATGTTCGTATAATTATTATTGGAAGCAGTACGAAACGATGGAATAAGGTACAGCCGTAGTATAAGCATCGGCATTTCCCCATCCAATGGGGAAGCGTCTCAAGCGTGGAACATTAAACTCGGTAAGACATTGGTTGGGCGCGCAAGAAGAGGTGAATTTATCGAAGAGCGGCTCCCTCGTCGTCGTCGTCGTAGTAGTAGTCGCCGTCGTCGTCGTTCTCGTCCTCGTTGCTCGGCGGGACCGGGCGAGGAAACGACAAGGAGCTTTCCCTTCAGAATCGATATGGATTTACGATGTTTTTCTATTGCGCCGACTTGGCAGAACTTTCTTAAAGCTGTGCAACGGCCCAACGAATAAGATAGAGAGGAGGGATGTGGAGTAGGGGGTGGAGAACGAGGTTTGAGCGTGCTCGCAGGAACATTATCCCTGGAATTTATTATTTCTCGTGTAATGCTGGATTTCCGACGGTAACGGTAGATTCATACCATCGAAGATAATAACGGTGTGCCGGACGAGAAAAGAAGGCGCCATTCCCCACTGTGTTTCAGCCCCCGTTTTGTCGCGAATCGACGAATTTTTCTTCAAACCCCCAACCTTCCCCAGGGGTTCCTCCTGTCGGCCGGGACTCCGCACTCATCCCCTGAGTGCATCGGCCTTTTCAATCGTAGCGATCTACCAGTTTTCAAGAATAACAAAGCTCTACTGGTATTCCATCTTTTCTCTGCTTTTTTTTTCAAATGGTAGAATATCTTTGCAATCACTGTTACCCGGTTTCCATTAAGAAATATTAACGGGCGGGCACTTGTGTTTTACTTATTCTTTATCGATAATGAAACATTCTATCGAAAATCCCTCATGATTGATTGTTCGTAACGGTGTTTCAATCATTCAAAATAACCCCAGATCTCAATGTAAAAAATGATAAGACTTCAATTCTTATAAATTTCATTATTTATATATATATTGTATTAAAAAAAATGAAACTGCTTCTACAACTTTTTATATATGGATCAATGATTTTTCTGACACAATCGAAATACCCTTAAGAACGTTCAATCGTTGGGGATTTCCGATCTACCTTTCTTTAACGTAGAAAAAAAATAAAACACGTTTTCTCGCCTAAAATCGATACACAGCCGTTCAGAGTTCTAGCTGTGGGTGGAATTGCAGATCAAAAAAGCATATCGGATATTGCAATTTCCGACATGACGCGAGTGGATGTGTTCTCGATTTGTGTGATACTTCGACTAGATAGAATAAACGAGTATCGGAGATGCGCGCAACCTCGCTGATGTTCGCGGTGCCGACACCGTTGGTGTGTAGGTAACATCAGAGGCCAAATATTTGACAAGAGTAGATGGAAAAGCGGTAACGGAGCATGCTGTTCCTACGAATCAAGGCACAAGGCAACCCCTCTCGACTGCAATCACTAATTAATGATACAATTAAGGAGAATTCGCCGTGAGCAGGACCATCGTCGACAGAAGTCAATCAAAATTTGCGTCACTTCTCTGCGAACCTATCGCAAGTTCAACTCCTTTGAGCCAAACTTCGTCGCGTGCAACCAGAAACAGTCTAATTATCAGTAGTTAACCTTGTCGACACGCGGCAAACGTACCGTAAATGGTTCCAAGTTGATCTTTCGAGGGTGTATCGCGAGCGAATAGCATCGCCTTGGTCATAGCGAAGGCTCTAAGAATCCCATACTCGCAAGACGACGCGTTCGACGCCAGTACGCTCCAGGGTAGTCGGTTTGCCTCGTCAAATTTTCGGTGGAATAGCCATTGTGCAGAGCTCTCTCAGTTTTCGTAAGGAATAGACACGAGGAATCGCGCATCGTCGAGTCCGAAGCCGAGGGGACGCGTGTGACCAAACAAGCGTACCTAACAGACACTTCGCAGATAGACTCGGAGAAAGGGGGCCGAGTGAAGGAACCCTCTCCGGCAAGACCGACAAATTTTGCCAAACACATGAGAGATAGTAGTCGGGTTGGACGTTTGCCAAAGGACCCGGAGCTGTTCGTACGAAGGATTCGTCGAGTATAGTAGTTATGATACGCGTATGTGTACGTTACCGTGTGCAACTAGGCAGCCGACTGGAGGTTTTCGCCACCGTCGGAACGCCTCAACCAACAGTCGAAATTGTGGTGTTGGTGAGAAACGTGAAGTAGGTGGGTACGATTGTGTACACACACGAGATTTTCCGCGGCAAAATTCAGAGACGTGTATGTACAGGGAGAGGTACCGTGTCGGTGAACTGTATCCTCGCAGTCTCCTCCTTGAGCACGAGTACCGACCGACAGGACTCCCAACTGGCTGACTATCTCCTTCGCTCGACAAGTCTACCGATTCTTCTCTTGCGCGAACACTTTGCCACACCGCTGCTCGCTCCGTTTGTACCCGTCGTAACATGCACAATGGCCTACCCATACATGCCCGCGTTACGATGTACTGTTTACCGTACGGTATTTTTGTACGCTCGAACAATCGTATCTCTGGCACGGGGAACCCCGTTTTTATATATGTTTATAAAAACATGAAAAGAAGACCTTCCACGTCATGTCAGGTTATCCTCTGATGTACATTCCCATCCATACACCGCCTACGTCGAGAAACTCTTGCGAAAGTTTATGCTGCTGTGTCTTCCGGTTGTTTTTTTTTCATTCTTTTTTGACGTTCAGAAAGAATTGAGCATTTCAATGAGGAATCTATTTTTTAATCAAATTTCATCGTTGGAATAAAATATAATTCGAATCTTTCCTAATAACAATAACTGTAACAATAATAATATAAAATTTTATTTTACATCTTCCGGTTTAACTGCCCATCTGTCATAATTCTTTTATTGCCGGATTGATCATAAACACAGATGTGTCGCGAATGCGATGAAACTAATTTTCAGTCACTGTTGTACAATTGTGCAACAGTGGCTGAAAATTACTTTTCATCCATTTTCATTCATTGTGATAAAAAATATCGTACATCCCTCGTGCGAAACATTTTTTCTAACTCGTGTCATTACAGCACTCGCCTTCGGTTCGTGCTGCAAACTCACACTCGTTAGAAAAACGTTTTTCGCCTTCATGGAGTAATGTAATATTCCTCTCGACTTCTCGATGGGTGAATTTAACGCGCCTATGCGAATTCATACCTTAATAGCAATAGTTTACGTCGAAAATGTTGTCGATTATGTTCCGCGAACCGACAAGCATTATTATGCTTTCTTGCTCGGAGCAATCGCAACAGCGATGTATCTCCGTCGATTTAGCGGGCCGAGCGCCGTGGCACGCAAGTGCGTTTCTGGTTAAATCCTTCGTAGCAATTAACGGCGCGAGTACCACGCGGAAATACCTCTTACGACGTTAATTCGCGAGCTTCACGGTCGAGCTTGTACATTTAACTAAAATACGTCATTGGCTTAATAAGCTCGAGGCGGGGGCATTGCAGTTCGCGGCGCTGCATACAGTTTACTCTCGGTCTTCGTATTACGGTTAATTCAAATGCCGCATATACGACCGGCCTGCGCTACAACATGAGAAACGCATCGCGCTCCCGCGCTTCCCGCTGCAAAGAGGCCGCTGCCTGCCGGGATTTTAAGGGCACGTGAGGGATTACATGCTTTCCGGAACGGGGAAGGGGGCTTTGTGAAATTCTAACGCGTACGCGTATTCCCAAGATCCCCCGACAGTTTCGGTATGTTCACGTTACGTGCGTTAAAGCGCGTGTTGGAATTTTAAACTCGGACTTGGACCGCGAGCTTTTCCCCCGCTCGTTCCAACCTCGAATTCGCAGCGAATAACGCGCCGGCGAGTGGAAAGTTTCATTCGCAATAAGGCGGGATGCGCCGTGCACCGCGTGACTCTAACAAACGCAATATTAGAAAGTAACTCGATGGGGACTTTTACATGAGGAATAATAATGTCGCCTCGGTCGGAGTATCGCGAGTGGGGAAGGGTGTGGGAATATGTGAATCACGTATTTCTCTCATTCGTCCTTAGTCTTATGCTCATGTCGTAAAGAGATTGTGGAGAATGTCGAGCGTTCATGCGTAAGAACAACTCGAGGTGGATAGGAAACGGGAGGAATATTGATTTCCGATTGTCGAAAAAACGACAGGAGCATATCGGCGAGCACGGAGGGAGGAAGAAATTTTTGCTAGCGGGGTTCGTTTATCGCACGGCAAACGAACGGTTCCGATGTCGAACGAGCAGAAAAGGGAGCGGAAGACAGGAACGAGCGAACGGCATTGACGACTCGTGAATAAAATGATCGTGTACAGTGAAATAAAGCTCGTACCGAAAACAGGGTAGCGACGGATGTTTGACGCATTTAATATCCGGCTCGGGTATACCTGTAATCGAAATTACTTCCGGCGAAGCCGTTTACGATTGTCAGACAGAATAACAAGCGGCACGTAGGGAAACACTGATCCGGCGACCTGTTATCGACAATGGAGATTTATTTGATTTTTTTTTCTCGATAATCCGTATAATACGAAAATAAGATGAGAAAGAATCCGATCTTTGTTTAACCCTTTCGAGTAGGGGAGAGTGGGGCAAAATGGGACAGCGGGGCAAAACGGGACAGTGGGGCAGAAGGCAATTTTCCAATAATTTTTAGATGGCACTGTGAGGCGAAACTGGGCAGAAAATCCAGATGTATCGATGGGGCAAAATAGGTCGTCCAAATTTTTATTGGAAAATTGCTTTTTCCCCACTGTCGCGTTTTGCCCCGCTCTCCCCTACACACCGGCAATTCTGGTCCCAAAATCGTTAAGTAAAACCGTACGCAACCTTTTTTTTAAATATAACTGTGTGGCCTTAAAGTTGAAAATATTTGATACAAAAGATTGCTGACCTTTTTTTTTTAAGTGTACAGATTTGTTTTTTGCACTTGGTACATTTAGTGTGCTAAAAAATAGCTGATACGTGAGTTCTGTTCGTGTTGAAGCAATTTATTCTCGTGGTCAAGACACATCAACTTCATTCAATAAAAATATTCTATTTTTATCAATTTCTTTTATCGATGAGGCAAATGAAGAATTTGCCTACTCATCGACCGCTCGCGCATTCTTTACGCGGAAGTACATTATTACGTTGATCGGTCTGCCGACGACTACAAAGGGTTGTTTGACCGCGCATTTATGAGCGATGCGAGGCTTCGTCATATACCAGTAGCCTTTTATTTTACATTTTTTTATGATTTTTTTTTTTCAACTTGCATCCGGTCGCTTCGCCTGTTTCGGTAGCGTTCAATGTTCTCACCGGAAAGGGTCATTGACATGTTTCATTTTCCGCGCTTTTGTTGCCGGGGAGTAGTTGCACCGGCAACGGTATTATATATATTTGCAGTATTATTGGAACGCACGACGGTGAGGCGAGTGAGGAAAAAAAAGACGAGTAATCGAGTCGTTGTTGCGGCAACTATGATCGGCAACCACAGTCGACTGCCCGTAAATCTCGTCTCCTGCTCACTTCGTTCGGCTGATGAACCGCTCTACAATATATTTCTCGTATCGAAGCGTGGGGCATAAAACATTTTAAAAAATGTATTTTATTTTTCTTCCCTACCCGTTCATTCGCTCCTTTCGCGATTACCCTTTGAGACACGACGCCGCGTGAATCGATGATTAATTAAATGTATCCTTGGAAACCTAGCGGAATGTAACGCGCGCCTTCGGAGTTAAAATCCCCGCAAATCGACATGCTGCTGTTACATGCAATATATTACGCAATCACGCACGTATACGGAAAAAATACGATCAGTACGTCATAATTTATCTTTGGCTGGAGGCTGAAATATGAAATTTGCAATCATTCAACAATGTTTGCCGAGCCTTTCCTATTCGACAGTTAATTAATTGAGTGATTGGAGAAACTAATTGGACAAAATTAATTCAATCTCGACGATCCTAATTCGTCTGTACGGTATGGTATACGGTGCGATAGATTTTAGCAGGAAACAGCCGAATAACAATTATTCATACGTGCTGATGCATATGGAATGGGAAAATGTTTCCAATAATAACTCGGATAAACAATTATTTAGCGGAGTGAAATCTTTATAACATTATGTCTATCTTCGTTCTTGTTTTTTTTTTGCATTGTAACGGCCGCATCGTAATTAATTAACTTTTACGCATTTATTCATGCGTATCGACGGGGCATATTGCTTTCCGTTCGAAACGCTCCTCAGAGAAGCCCTTAAGTTTATCGCTCATCCGGACGGCCGTGAGCGACCCTTGTGCATCCGTCACAGCATTGTGTAGTGCTGTTTTGTGAGCGGATTATTGCGCCCGACATAAAACATTATCGAAAAACATATATTATTTATTTTTCTCGATAACATACAATTTCATAAAAATTTGAAAATAAAAATGTTTAAAAATATCTTCTTCTAAAAAACAGGATTTCCACAATTTCTCAATATCCAAACTTGGAAATATTTTCTCGCGACCAAAACACTGTTACGAACCATTAAACGCGAGGGCTTTCCATTAATTATTTTTATGACTGAGAAAAAAATCAAATAAAACACTTTATTTTGTCTGAAATCGATGGGATTTAATTTCCGTAATAAACAAAGGAGACGCTAATGGAATGGTAAATAAAAAAATCGTCTTTCAACTTCAGAATAAGCAGTGTCAATTCGAGATTCTGTCCGGCTCGAGCAAACATTCATTTTCCGTAAAGCTGTAGCCGGCGGGAAAACGAGATTTGAAAAAAAGCCTTATAAGTTATCTTATACATTCATAAAGCTCCCTCGGGTCATCACCAAGCTTTATATTACACTCCCACGCGCACCCTGTACGAGGCAGATTCTTTTTCGTTTTTACTTTTTGTCTCGCTGCGCTCTCTCCCACTCTAACATTATTTAGTCGTTCCTCTTTTTTGTATGCCTCACTCGTTTTATTTCCGTGCAGCCTCCATCTACGTCTCGCTATTTCCACCAGTGCAACACCGAGTTAAGCATAGTATGATGCGCTTGTTTATTCAAGCTCCGTCGACTTCCCGGCCCATCTCGGAAGAGCGCCGAGCTCGAGCCTCCCCTAGTCTTCCACCACCATTGTAACTTCTCACCCCTTAATTATTAATGCCTCGTACAGGCTCCGTTTTACCCGTTTCTCTCTCTCTCGCCCCCGACTCATCCGTCACCTTTTTCCCCCAAACCCCACTACTCTCTACCACACATTCGCATACATAAATTTTGCTTCGAATAACACACTTTATTGTTAAAAGTAAATGTGAAGCGTTACAGGGCTGTTGAATAACTTACTATAATCATCATTTTGCCTCCTCACAGAGGAAGCTTTGTTACAGTGAAAAAAAAGTTGAAAATTGAAATTTTCATGGCGCTTCCTCATACAGTCGAAAATAGAAATATATCGTTTTCTCATGATGTTCCTTTATTCACGAAGCTTCTTCTATGAGAAAGCATTTTTTGTATTTTTGGCTTCCTCAGGTAGGAAGCTTCGCGAATAAATTAACATCATGAGAAAACGATATGAAAATTTCTATTTTCGACTTTATGAGAAAGCGCTATGAAAATTCCGATTTTTAACTTTTGTGAGGAAACGATATGAACATTTTAATTTTTAACTTTTTTTTTTATAAATTGCTCACGCCGTCGGCTTCTCGGCATTATTATTTTCCTTAAATCCTCCATCATTCAAAAATTCATATCGCTGTATTGATAATAATTTCGCGACACCAATAATTATCAAGACATTTAACTATTCCAAGCGTTCAAGGGGTGTTTCGGCAAAATCTCCGACCCTACTATTTACAAGATTTTTCATTCTTTGCCCGAGTTGCCTATGCCGCAGAAAGCGTGCATAAACCACGCTAATCTGGTTACCAATGCTCCCAACTTCTACCTCGCTCAATTATTGATACTTCACTGAGGCTCTATCCACTTTTTCTTTTTGTTCTCCTCCGCCGCTTCCTTTATTTTTCACGATCTCCTTCTGTTCTTCCGTTTATCTCCGTTTTTGTCTCAGCCTCATTTTTTTTTCCCGACGAAATCTTTGAGAATCGTGCTCCCGCTTTCCTCGTTGCTTTACGCCGCCTTTAACTTCTGCAAATCGTCGTCGACAGGGATCTCTCTCCGCGGCCTCATTTTCATATCCGTCTCGTCCCTTTTCATTCCGCTCCCTCTCTATATACACTCGCTACATCCACATTCACGTACAGTACACTTTCGCTGGTCCCCCAGACGTTTACGTGCGGCAAACCTGAATGTTTGATAAGCCGGCCAGGAGCTTTCCTTACCTAATTTATGTCAACGGCTCAACGCCCCTCTCCCCCCTCCCCCACCCCCGCCCTCCACGGTCCGCGACAAATTATTAACGAGGAAGCCTCCGACGATACGATATTCATGCCCTCGTGCGCTCTGCACCGCACAGCCGAGGGACGGGAACCGGAGCAGCGAATATATGGATGTGTGTCCTAGTGCGGAGCTTTTCGCTCGACACGAGCCTGATACTGGTATAAATTCAACCGGCAACAACATGGATTTTTTACTGTTTCGACGCTCGTCCCTCGTATCTTCCGTCGCTATAGCATCGATGAATCTTTTTTATTTTATTTCGTTTTGTTTTCCTGTAATATCTGCAACCTTTTTTTAAACATTATTTTAGACAAGATGGGAGAACCTAGTTAACGAGGTCTCGCGCTGGCTCGTTTGAATAATTACTGATTAGCGTTAACTCTCGCCTCCGGCTCCCCTTTTATTTTATTTTTTATACCTTTATTTTCAAATACCCCGTCTGGCAAAAATATATAAAACTTCATTTTCGGCTCGGCGAGAATGACGCACCAGGATAGTGCGTTGGCCCGTAAATACGGGAAACAAACATTAGCCCATAGCTGCAGGCTTCTCTATGTACTCGGGAATTTCGCGTTGCCGCCGCGCGATATGCGCGCATCGTATGCGTGTACGCCGTGTACGAGGTTTGTTCGTCGGTACGTTCGATGCTCACGGTTAACGATGACCCGTGCGACGATGCGTTAATCAATTAGTCGGACAAATTGGTAGGGAAATACAGGAAGAATGGCGAAGGGAGAGAGAACAAATAGAGCCGCAATACCGTAGTTTCTTCTTTTTTTTGTTTTTTAAATTTATTTTTATTTTTTTAAATATACGTTCATTTGTTTATGCTACGATATTTCTGCGACACACGCCGCACTAACGATCGAGCGATGGGTGGGGGGGGGGGGGGAGGAGGAGGAAGGCACTATACGCGGGGAGAGTCCCGACGAGGTCGATCTTGGCGCACTTCGCCGGAGTTTTTACTCAATAATAATTGGACCAATCGATGCGTACAATTCGCCTCTCTTCCACCCTCCGTCTGCATTAAACATCCCCGAATTCAGTTCGGCTAGCAGTTAAAATTAACAAGGTGAAGTCCGAGAGAGTCATATCGCTCGAACGTTTGCACTTTATGCCCGCTCGACGGGACTAACGGTTGGATAATTGGTATCGCTCCGATATTTTTCTCTCGCCGGGTTTGCCCTGTTTACACTTTCCTCTATTTTTTTTTTTTCTTTAATTACGTTCGCGAATGACAATTCGGAACACAACTGCCGCAGAACCCGACCGGGAACATTCTTTCGCTCGCATCTCCCGCACGCTTTCCCGACAATTATATTTCCAATTTCCCTGCCAGTCCCGGCATTCCGCAGCTCACGGAAGAGAACGACCAGCTTAGAACGAAGTTTCACACGAGGCGCGCGAGCGAAGACGCGGGGAAGCGACGCGAGAACGTACAGTGAGTGCTGCTGGTTTCAAAATCTCGTTACTTCGGGGAGAAAGTCTGGCAAACCTTCTTCCGTTGTTGACGCGCTTTTCTCGTCGTTCCGGCTCGGCCGTTCTCAACTTGCCATATTCCTTCCGACTTCTCAGGTGCACGATTCCCTCTGCGCTACCGCCCGCGATTCACCGACGGGTCGTGCGCGCCGCAGCACATACTTTCGCGGGAAGCAAGCTTTTTACGTTATCGGAATGGTTTCTTCGTCGGTTACACGAGCCTCGGAGGAGCCATTCGCACATCTTTCGCTGCTCGCGGTGCGTGGAATCCTACGAAATTCGGAGAACCGTATTCGTACTCTTCAAGGGTCGAATTTTAAGACATTAGTTTCAACTTAGGATCGAACTTAAAGATCGAAGTTTGGCCCGAACTTCATTGCGTGCTTAAGATCTATCTTAAGTTCGAACGTAAGATCGAAGCTTAGTTCAAACTTGATTTCATGCTTAAGTTTGATCTTAAATTGGATCTTGATATCGAACTCGAACCACAATCGAAATTGAGTTCAGACTTAAGTTCTTACTTAAGATCAAACTTAAGCACGAAATCAAGTTCCAAGTTAAGATAGATCATAATCACGGAATGAAATTCGGGTCAAACTTCGATCTCAAGATCGATCTTAAGTTCAAACTAACGTCTTAAAATTCGACCCTAAGTCGATGACCGAGCAGAAGGGATGAAGGGGGCTGCGTTTAGCCCTTCGGGCCCGGAGCTCTTATCACGTTAAGTAATCATTTTTATCAACTCGATATTTTTCTGAATCGCAATGGTCGAGGAAACGTCATTTTTTGAAAAATTTACTTAAAAAGTTGTTACATCCAAATTGAAAAAATTTTATGCTGAAGTAATGTTCGAAATACTTTCTTTGGGAACCATTTATCAAATTTTTCTACAATCTTTTTATCGTAATTGACGAAGATATTTCTAAAAAATTGCAACCAATACGGCACGTTAGTGTTCGAAGTATTGGCAAATCAATCTTACGAGCGAACGTCCAACAGAAGTTACACAATCTAATTGAGGATAGATCAAGGAAGCTCGGAGCATCGATTAATCATTTTTGAAAAATTACCATTTCTCGTTTTTTTAAAGTAAAAAATGGATATGCGTGACTCTCTATCCGCACTAATCATTAAAAAATCTAATAAACGATTTAATCATGTCAGTTCGAGATTTTTTTTTATTGACAAAAGTAAAAAATGGATATATGGCTGACCCTCCATCTGCACTAATGATAAAAAATCTAATAAACGATTTAATCATGTCAGTTCGATAAGATTTTTTTTTATTGACGAACGACATAGCGTTAACGTAGATGAGACCGCGAAATCATTGCAGCACCGGTGACCCGCGAAAGATCGTAGCAGCTCGGATAGTAGTAATGGAACACGAAGGGCTGTGCCCGATCGCACGGCTTTCATCGGAGTTGTAGTGTGTGTCTCTCATAGAATTTCCCCGTGCCACAGCTAATATCATCGTTGCCGTTCGAGTTACAGCCATCCATGTACGAGTAATAGTCGGGCCGTCGTTGACCACCTCGGTGCCATAAACTCCGTGCTGTGTTTAACGCCCAAGGGTTTACACACGCGGTATTCCGAGTCGGAGCCGGTGTGCAAACACGACTCTCGCGGTATGCATTGTGATCGGTGAGCGAAATCGTCCGTCCTCAGCACGCGCTCGACACCGTTGGTTTATACACACAGACAGACAGATAAACGCACACATACACATAGACACACACTTGCGAGAATATCATGCCAACTGTTAGCTTCATGTTCGGCGAAATACTTCACTTTCCGCATCCCTCCAGCGCTTCTACTGGCTTCATTTCAGGCGAATAGAGAAACAAGAAGAGCGTGGCTAATGAACGCGTGCAAATTATAACTACGTATAGCCACTATTGCGCTTAACGAGTCAACATCGATACACGAGTTCATGCCAGAGCGTGTAATTACCAACGAATTATAACTTAATGAATACCGCGGGACTAATTTTTCAATCATAGTGCCAGCATAAATTTACTTGGTGCAATGAAAATTGATCGACTGTCCCAACATCGCATTCCGAATTCGGATGGAAGTGGTTATTTTTTGTTATGTAGCACATTTTTTAATTGCACGATTAATACGATTTTTATCGCTCGGAGTAATTGTATACACACTGTAAAAAAATTTTATTTGAAAATTAAGGAACGGTATTAGAAGCTTTTTCACATAAACTGTTTTTGAAATTTCAAAAACATGTGCGTTGCAATTTTACAGTGAAATTGTTGAATGAAATGCAAATTTTTGTAAATTTTAGGCAAAAGATTTGTAATTGTAATATTTGGTATTTTTATTTTACAAATAAAGTGCATTAATATTCAATTCATGTAAGTAATGTAAGCAAATTTCAAGTTCTCGTAATTTAATTAACAATTTATTTTTACAGTGCAGTTTCAAATTAAGAGAATGTCAAACACTCCATAGTGTTTCACATTCTCTTAATTTCATATTTTCCACCGGAGTCAATATCGAGCTTTAATACTCTTCCAATCTGCTATAGAAGACAAAAACAAAAGTTCTCGGATCTTTCGGTCGTAGATTGAAGGAAGCTATAACGAATTCTATTGTTCCGGTAAAATACTCCCTCGCTCGGTCGGTTTTAATTTCCCACTGAGCAATGAGGAAAGTCGAGTAATGAATCGACTATTTCTCACAGTCACTGAACCGCGAACGATTTTTTTAAGCGTGCCGTAACAGCTCGAACGTTTGGTTCGTTAAAATAGCTTGTTGTTTGACCGAAGTAACGACAAACATTTCGCAGGGAGCTCCATTACCTAACCTCATCCCTGACCAACGAGCCTATTGTTTGTTCTGTATTGTTTTGGTAAACGGTCGGGGCAATGATCATTAACAAGCGATACGAAAATTAAAGCGGCGGGCAAATCACTCTGTGGCTTCGAATAATCTACGAATCTCGAAAGCTGTTTTATGGACACAATTGGAACTTCCATCGAAAGTTACTCTACAGTAGAAACTCAATCAATGGAACCCAAAATTATTCCCTGCTTATTCCTTGATTTACTTAAAAGGCTTGATTATCTAAAAGTTGGCGCGACAATTTAAATTATTGAAGATGAATGATTTCGTGAAACAGACTCCATAAAACAAACGTTCGATGTGTAACAAAATTTTAATACAATATAATATAATATTTTTATGTAAAAATGTGTGTTGATCGTGAGAAAAATTTTATAACAGTAATCGGAATTTTTTATCTTCGAAAAGAAGCCCGGTGTCGATCGAATCGCAAGATCGAAGTTGTCCTGTATAGTGGAAGCTCGATTCGGCATACTATCAGATTATCCAGCGGTTTTCGAACCGACGCCGTTCACATTATGGCATATATCGTTCCGCTATATCAGGTGATTAGTTTCTCTTCCTTTCATTACTTTACGGTAACGGGCTTTTTAGTGAATGACCTGTGGATCTATGGCGATAAGCCTTTGGGGCGTATATACGGACCGGTCCGAATTCCGATGAAATCCTTGAATCCCATCGATTGGATATCTGTCCGGCCATCATATTACGGATTCAACCTCACTGCGTTCGCGCGCTACCGCTGTATCTCTCGTATTTCTGTGCAGGCTTCGCCGTTCGCACCGGCTTTCACCGCCCGGGAACCATCGTATTTGACAGTATTGATTTTTTTTGTATTCGACAAATGGAGTGAGGCGGTTCTAAAAGCTTTGTTAACAAGAACAAACCGCTGCACGATATAAATTACTACGTCAATCAATCATCGAACGATTATTCAACCGTATCGATCTATCGAAGCCCAGCAGTCGATATGACAATGTCGATGTATTTTCCACGCACACGAGAAATACGCGCATATGAGAAACATCTCGGTACAACGAACAATTTTCTACCTCGAACAATTCGGCACCTTATGGCAAGTTTTCAATTAACCGAAAACATTCATTTCACGCGACTTAAAAATAAATATAAAAAAATTATTCTTGTGTATCATCGTATTTGTCGGATGGATGAACGTTAAACGATGCACTTTCGCGAAATCATCGGTGACAAAATGGTTAGCGGGTGCATAGTTTGTCCTTCGTAACGCAACCGTACGAGTAGAAGCGTCGGTGCGACCGCGGCTTCATGCATAACTGGCGGAGGCATAGAGTGTACGTACGGTACACCGCTATTCACTGAAACATCAATTAACGTTCACCATCGTTCGATCGAACCGTTTGGCGAAATAATTAGGACGGTTATCGAAACGATGCAGGGCGTCTATGCTGCCGCACCGTTGTGCACTCGCAAATTGGATATATTTATTGACGCGGAGCGAATAGCCGACGAGTCACGAGGGAGGTTTCGCACTTGCCGGCGACACGTGTGTGTGTGCGTCGACCCGTGAAACGATCGTTGCCTTCGGATTGGCGTAAAAATAAATTTGACAACCGAGGAACCGAGGTGACTGGGGGAAGGGGGAATAACTAGTAAAAAGTATATGAAACATAAAATAATTACTTGACGGTTTATTAGTTGCACGGGGTGAAATAATTGAACGATTAAACGAACTTACCTAAGTGAAGTTCTATCCTAATTGTAAGAAGCGCTCTCTCCTCAGATCAATTCGTAGTGCCCCCCTTCATGCCAGGTATTTGCCACAAAGTTCCTAGTTACTAATTTTTCCAACCGGCGCTGGCTATCGTTCGTCCACACGGAGAAAAATGGTTTAGCTGCTCTAACAAAATGAGTTTTGGTGACAATGACCTCGTTTCCGAAGCAAAAAGATTGGTAAAAGCAACAGAAAAGTTACTAGATAGATGCAATGGGTTTTCCTATCACGACAAAACTTTTGTGTCACTGCGATGATTCAGTTTGCTATGAGAAAAAACGACGCCTGTTGTAATTTGACGCCTGAGTCATGACTCGTAATAGGATAATTATAGATACGTACATACATTTATTTGAAGATTAACTCACTGCGTTTGTATTTTATCATTTTATTATATTGAAGATAATATCTGTATTTGCAATTGCGAATTCTTGAAATTTACTGTATATGGATGTATTAAACTCCGAGAGGTATTATCTTTCGCAGTTGTTGGCAGATATGCGCGCCGCACTCAGTCATATAACAAACTGTTATGTTACAGCAACAAAAGCTGATTTGTTGCGGTGGCAAATCGCTCCAAGTGAAAAATTTTGCTATGGCTATAAGCTGGTTCTGTTCTTCCAATACTAACAAACTAAATTTGTTACGGTAACAAAAAACTTGTTGTACCAACACATTTTTTTTCTCCGTCTTTAATTTAAAATACATGAGTCCGAAAAATTGGAATTCCGAACTTGGAGATGGCGGGTCCATGCGAATGCTCTCAAGATAGTTATAATTAGCGGACGTTGCCATGGGCATTGCGATGCTGTTTGAATTAGCTGCAGATTTATTAAACTACTTTGTGGCATGTTATAGCTGCAATGATGAAGCCTCTCAACCCACTCCTCCGTTTGTCTGTCGGTGGCAGGCAATTGCATTACGATAGTTCTATCGCCGGACTCAATTAGCGGACGATGAGCAATTCCTTTTGCTTCTTCATAGAGGAAGCTTTGTGATGGTGAAAAAAAATTTTTTCGAGATTTTAATGAAAACGTGTTCAGAATGTTCCAACACATCGAAAAATCACATTTGGAAAAAATGTCCGGATGTATGTATGTGTGTGTGTGTGTGTGTGTGAATCGGACGTGAAAAAATCAAACGCCTATAACTCTCGAGTTATAGCCGTTTGATTTTTCGAGTTATAGCCGTTTGATTTTTTGTTTGATCGGTCGAGGCGTTCTCGAACGCCTCGACCGATCAAGCTGAAATTTCACACATAGCATGTGTGGTTAGTCAATGTTCCTGCCAAATTTCATCCAAAAATGTTCAGTTGTTTTTTTTTACGCCATTTTTAATTTCTTCGAAAAAGTCTGTGCGCACCGTAGCGCTCGCAATTTTTTAGCTATCGGGCTAAAAACGCGTACACATATGGAATATGGTCACTCGATGATCACATTAAAATTTCAAGAAAATCGATCGAGCCGCTAAAATTTTATGTCATTTTGAATTTTTCGAATTTTATGAAAAATTAGTACTTAACATTAGACGCAATTTTTCTCATCAAATATTCATTTATGAATAAAATAACTGTTAGATTTGTGATCAGCGTAAAAAAATACATAAGTATAGTCCCAGAGAGATGACTAACGAAAAAGCTTATCGGGCATTTATATACCTAAAATGTTTAGTTAGCTAAATTTATATAGCTAAAATGGCAAAAGTGAGCGATTTTGCGTATTTTCAAACAGCGATTTCCTTTCATCCCGATGGATACTCTATGATAGTCTATGTATTTTTTAGCCTTTTTTAGACAAGACCCATTTTCATAGAGAATACGTAAAACCAGGACCTTTCTCGACATTTTAAAAATTGACCATTTTCAGGGTAGGAAATCCCATGTTAAATTTTGCGAAACGGCACTTTTTTTCAAAAAATTTCGAGATATCGAATTAAAACCTCCGCCATTGGTTTCAAGTCGCATATTTCCCAACCGATTTCATTAACGAAAAAATTCTAAAAAAATTTTTTTGAAAAAAGTCATTTTTGTCAAAAAATCGAAAGGGTACCCCCTTTCGATTTTTCTACTTTCAAAATGGCGAAATTTTTTTTTTCGAGATATCGAATTTCTGCCACCGGCATTCGCTTCAGAAGACCCATTTTCATAGAGAATACGTAAAACCAGGACCTTTCTCGAAATTTTTATTTTTGTCAAAAAATCGAAAGGGTAAAATTGTAAATTTATCGGGCATTTATATAGTCAAAATTATAGAAATGGGTGATTTTGCGTATTTTCAAACAGCTATTCCTTTGCTTCCCGAAGAATACTCTATGGTACTCTATGTATTTTTTCGCCCCGAGTACAGATTCGACAGCCGTTTTGCCCAAAAGCGCAAAGTTGGTGTATTTTTCGCGCTAAACCTGAGTCGCCCAACAGTTTTGCTTAAAACTTAAATACGACGTTGATATTGAAAAAGCTGAAAATTGAAATTTTCATATCGCTTCCTCATAAAAGTTGAAAGTTGAAAGTTGCAAGTTGAAAGTTGCAAGTTGAAAGTTGCAAGTTGAAAGTTGCAAGTTGAAAGTTGCAAGTTGAAAGTTGCAAGTTGAAAGTTGCAAGTTGAAAGTTGCAAGTTGAAAGTTGCAAGTTGAAAGTTGCAAGTTGAAAGTTGCAAGTTGAAAGTTGCAAGTTGAAAGTTGCAAGTTGAAAGTTGCAAGTTGAAAGTTGCAAGTTGAAAGTTGCAAGTTGAAAGTTGCAAGTTGAAAGTTGCAAGTTGAAAGTTGCAAGTTGAAAGTTGAAAGTTGAAAGTTGCAAGTTGAAAGTTGCAAGTTGAAAGTTGCAAGTTGAAAGTTGCAAGTTGAAAGTTGCAAGTTGAAAGTTGCAAGTTGAAAGTTGCAAGTTGAAAGTTGCAAGTTGAAAGTTGCAAGTTGAAAGTTGAAAGTTGCAAGTTGAAAGTTGCAAGTTGAAAGTTGCAAGTTGAAAGTTGCAAGTTGAAAGTTGCAAGTTGAAAGTTGCAAGTTGAAAGTTGCAAGTTGAAAGTTGCAAGTTGAAAGTTGCAAGTTGAAAGTTGCAAGTTGAAAGTTGCAAGTTGAAAGTTGCAAGTTGAAAGTTGCAAGTTGAAAGTTGCAAGTTGAAAGTTGCAAGTTGAAAGTTGCAAGTTGAAAGTTGCAAGTTGAAAGTTGCAAGTTGAAAGTTGCAAGTTGAAAGTTGCAAGTTGAAAGTTGCAAGTTGAAAGTTGCAAGTTGAAAGTTGCAAGTTGAAAGTTGCAAGTTGAAAGTTGCAAGTTGAAAGTTGCAAGTTGAAAGTTGCAAGTTGAAAGTTGCAAGTTGAAAGTTGCAAGTTGAAAGTTGCAAGTTGAAAGTTGCAAGTTGAAAGTTGCAAGTTGAAAGTTGCAAGTTGAAAGTTGCAAGTTGAAAGTTGCAAGTTGAAAGTTGCAAGTTGAAAGTTGCAAGTTGAAAGTTGCAAGTTGAAAGTTGCAAGTTGAAAGTTGCAAGTTGCAAGTTGAAAGTTGCAAGTTGAAAGTTGAAAGGTGAAAGTTGAAATTTTTATATCACTTTCTTATAATGGCCCTTTATTCGCAAAGCTTCCTTTATGAGGAAGCCAAAAATATAGTAAATGCTTTCTCATAGAAGGATCTTTGCGAATAAAGAGCCATTATGAGAAACTGATATACAAATTTCAACTTTCAACTTGCAACTTACAACTTACAACTTTTTTTTTTAATCACCGCTCGATTATTCATTATCCGCGAGGAAAAAAAGTTAAACCTTGGTCAATTTGCTGGTCGAAAAAAATTACCGATATTATATTTTCGACAATGGAAAAAATGTTATTCAGTCGTCGGACTTCGATACTAAAAAATTTACATGCCACATTGTCATTCACATTAATTTCTACCGTCGTTGTTTCTACTGAATTTCGCCAATTCCTTAATTAAGAAAAAGATCGTTATCACATTTTCGACAAAAAAGTAGGTTCCTCGAATACTGCGATGTAAAAATTTTGGTCCTCATTCTCGTCAGACACATCATTTGAATTCAATCGACATCCGAAAGTTTATAGAGAAAGTTTCGCAAACTTAACATTGATTCGATTCGTAATAAGTTACAGGTTCGAGTCCCCTCGACAGAACCGTTATGCAATGAATATATATATATTAGTATCGCAGATGACAAGTTTGCGTCACTCTGAATGGGTACTCTTGAGTTCGCCTTCACTGTATATAACGCGTTACACTGCATCCACTGTTAACTTTGAATTTATGCGAGGGAGAAATATATACCTGCGAAGCATAACAGCTTTTTGTATATCAAGAGACGTCCCAGCTGCACGGCTTCCACTTCGTAAACTTTGAAAGTATAAGAACCCAAGGGCCGGCTACAGCGGCGACGCATTCATTGTGACTTTTGAAATGTCATTCCCGAGGGATGAAAATTCATCTTACTTCGTCGTACTGTGAATAACCGGAGTGACAAATATTATTCCTCGTTAGTGACTTCGCTTTACTGAGCACGCGTTCTCAAAAATCTATTACCGTCTACACGTCTCGCAGTCCCGTTCGGTTATCGAAGGCTCCGTGTAGTTGTTTTTAATTTTTTTTTTTTACAGGGCAAAGAAATAAAAATTGTCGTTCACACGGAACAACGAGGGATTCGAAAACTATGCCGAGTACGCCGCCCGATTTCGAGTCGGAAAAAATAATTGCGTTTTCAATTGTATTGTGGAGAATGGCTTGTGTAGGCAGAGTTTCGAATGCCCGGCTAACTTTTTCGTCCCGCTTTTTGACAGAACCGCTCGACCGAATGAAATCTCTAATTGGACTCCGCGGTTATTAATAGTGGATTTCTAACCACAATGGAACGATCGTTTCCGCGAATTGTCTCTGTATTTGACGATATGTACGCAGTAAAAAAGCATTTATACATTTAACAAACATGTCTTGTCCACCATTTTTCTCCTGTTGATTTTTCAATTTTTTGTTTTACACGGTCATGTGTTTGTACCAATAAAACTACAATGGTGAAAATTGAGATGACAAATTTGTGGACGTCCTGTGGACAACAAACGTTCGTTGAATGTATTTTTTCACCGGGCACAAAAAACGAGCCGAACTCGTCTCCTCTCATATAAAAGAGTTATTGTACAATATTTCCATTAAAAAGAATTTTTCTTGGCAATGTACACCGTTGATTTCTTATGTCTGTAAGAATCATTCAGATTTATGTAATGGAAATTACCTCGAAGGTCAATTTTATGATTAAAAACGTACAGTTTGAAGATGGCCCTACCGAACGAAAATGTATAGATGTATAGATTTTTAGAGGCTGAAGTAGTGTAACCCCGCGAAATAGAGCGAAGGCTCTTCCACTAAAAAGAATTTTACTTGTAAATTTACACCGTTGACTTTTCATGTCTGTAAGAATGACTCGAATTTGCGTAATGAAAAATGCCTCGAAATAAATCGATTTTATCGAATAAAAATTAAGAATTGAAAATTAAAATAACATTTTACTTCATAAATCTTATTTACGAGCGATAAATTTGTGCTATTTATAAGGGATCGAGTCTTTCACATTGTTCATTGGGCGATGGGTTTTCCCATCGTTCTTGTAATTGGGCCCAGCCCGTAAATAAATAAATAAATAAATTTTATTATTAAAAACGTACAGTTTGAAGATGGTCCTAGCGAACAAAAAAGTATAGAGGATTTTTAGAGGCTGAAGTAGTGTAACCCCGTGAAATAGAGCGAAGGGATATGAGATGTGCATGCGGGAAAGTATAAGGGTCCTCGAAACCTCTGGCGTGAATCCAAATCCGCGCCCACCGATTAACATTTCCCTCGAGTTGGCCAGCCGGCGATAGTGACGATGACGGTGGCGGTCCACCAGCGGTTTGGCAAAAACCGAACGTTTCGCGGTGAGTCATATAGGTCCCGGTCGGGTTCGAGGATCGCAAAACACGAAGCGTTGCAGGCGTCGATGTGTGGTTCCTGCGAAGCGTATAACGACCCCGAACTGTCGTCACCCTTCCCTTCTAACGAGAACGCCCGCGCGGCTTGAATGCTCAATTATTGATTGCATCACCACCAATTATCACGTCCTCTCCAACAAGTGCCTGCGATATGATTCTTTTCAATGAGATCGTAAACTTTGAGAGAAAAAAAATTACGAAACTCAATCCTTTAAATTTAACACTTGAATGATGTTACCTTTGAGGAATTCACATTTTTAATTTTTATACCTAAATAAAAAAATATATATATTACCTCGGATGTTAAAAACGTTTCGAAGTTTTTTTTTTCTCATCTAATATCAACGTTTTCATACCAAAGGTATTGTTCTTACCGCGGCGTGGGAAATGTCTGAATTCGAGGCGGAAGAGCATGAAGCGGGCGGTACTCGGGGTAGCGGTATGCACGGTAGGAAAGACGCGGAACCCGGATGGTTTTGCGCTGTCGGTAGGTAGCTGCGGGTCCTCAATAATGCAGACCCAGCGAGCCAGCGTGTAACTCGCATTGGTCACGGCCGCACGAACGAAGCAGGAACCGTGGGCCACGAAAGTGCACACCGCGTTCGACGGGTGTAGGAATAGAGGAAGGAGCAGGGGGCGAGTCCTATGTACGTGAATGAGAGAGTAACATGGGCAGGCGCATACGTGAATTTTTCAAGTGCCCGCCGCGGTAGATATACGCGAGGATCTGTGAAACTTTGTAGAGCATCGTCTACTGCCAGTTTTCAGGCTCCTCTCTTCCGTGTAGACCGCGCGATACACCATCAGAATCCGCGGTGTGTATAGTTTTTATACACAATAAAAAAGAAAGTATTAGAGCTGGGAGTAGCGCGGCAGCGAAAAGTGCCGTGGTAGACGATAAAAAAAGTACCGCCGCTGTTTGCACGATGTCCACACATAACGTAATGGAGAAAAAAAGAAGAGATTCCCGTTGATCCTCCTATCGTATCTGCAGTAAATTTAAGTCCCTCTCTTCGTTCCTTAAGTGCACGCAAATATTATTTTTCGCGAGAGTTTAATTTTGTAAAAAAACCATTAAACTTGCGTTATGATAGCACTTGACTATTGCGATATCATATTTCGAATATCGTATCACAGGAGACTGCACTGATTATATATATATTTTTTCCATCAACGCCCGTCCTCCAAGGAAATAATATATACGCAAAAGAAAAAAAAAATTGCGGAGGTGAATTAAAAAATATATCCGAAATATTTTTGTGTGTATGAAAAAAAAATAAAAAATGAAACTCTTACAATTTTGGCTTCCCCATAGAGAAAGCTATGTTATGGTGAAAAAAGAAAATTTCGAGATTTTAATAAAAACGTGTTCCGAATGTTCCAAAACATCGAAAAATCACATTTAGAAAAAAAAATTCCAGATGTATGTGTGTGTGTGTGAATCGGATGCGAGAAATTCACCGCTATAAATTTCACACACAGCATGTGTGGTTAATAGTCAATGTTTCTGCGAATTTCATCAAAAAATGTTTACTTTTTTTATGCGATCTACAGCAAGATATACACAAGACGATGGATATGACGGCGTTAAAAATCCAGAGAAAAAGGTATCGCTTGGATTTCTTGAGTAAAAAATCGAAAATGCAAAAAATACTCAGGAGCGTATACTTCCATGTATTTTTCGGCGCCGAGCGCACATCCGACAAAGTGAAGCGTGATGATGGAGTATTTTTTTACACGCTGGACCTGAATCGGCTAGCCGTTTCGTATAAAAGTCTAACAAGCCGTTGACGTTGAAAAAAATCGGAAATTGAAATTTTCATATCGCTTTCTCATAATGTCCGTTTATTCGCGAAGCTTCCTCTATGAGAAAGCCAAAAATACAGACCATGCTTCCACATAGAAGAGGCTTCGCCAATAAAGGAACATTATGAGAAAGCGATATGAAAATTTAAATTTCCAACTTTTATGAGAAAGCAATATGAAAATTTCAATTTTCAACTTTTTTGTACTCGGATCTGAGTTTTTTTACATGATCAGATTACCGTTACGAACTATCATTCATCAGACATTTATGATCGATTTTTATTATGACCGAGAATCGAAAACGCCGTTTTTTTCGGAAATCGATGAACTCCGCTCTTAAATTATATCGGATCTGCTACCCGCCAACGATATCGACTACACGAATTGTTCGATAGCCCGAGAGTTCTCCATGAATCCCGAATGCCCCCCTCAGGAGAGGCAGCATCGGCAGAGCAGCGCGCGCGTATTTCGCTAAGTCGATACTCTATACGCATTAATCGAGCTTCGCGCGAGATTCCGATCTGGATATACGCGATTCTCTCCATAGCTCGGTGGAACATTGTGGATATAACGTTATAGAGATACCGTATCGGTCCCCTCGCGAAGCACCTGATAAACTCGATAACCCTCGCTCCGTCGCCTCTTCTCGCGCACAGCTTTGCCCCCACCCGCCCCCCCCCCCTCCACTGCCCCCTATCATAATAATCCTTCGCTGATGACGAAGTCGTAATTGCATTTCATTGCGTTTTAATCCAATTACCCACGGATGTGTTCGCTGTGGGACTGTCTCTGCCATTTTCCACCAATGTCATTGATGCAGCTCGAAACGACGATAGGGTGGTCTCTTTGCGAACTCGCGCGCGGTACTCTTTCCGTTGCAAAAATAATCCTCGACTGATGACGAAGTCGTAATTGCGTTTCATTGCGTTTTAACTCAATTACGACCGGATCCGTCCGACGTGAGACCGCTTTCACAATTTCCCTTCTCCGTCATTGATGCAAGCCGGATTCGACGACGATATACCCTATTATATCACTGTCATTGGCCTCCGGCGATCTCGGAACTCGAAGTGTACGAGCCGCCCGAGCAGAAATTTCATCCGGTCAGAATCCGGCCCATATTTTGCGCGCCAGAGAATCAACTTCTGCCCGGATATGGCACATCGATATGGCCATGATACGTGGTGTAACGCGCACGCAAATCCGGCCCTGATCCGGCATCAGGATCCGGTCCAAGTTCAGGCCATGATATGGGCCTGACATGGCTCGGAGGATCACGCATCGTTCCTCTTTGTGACAACAAATACATTTATAAAAATAGAAGCCTTTTATACGAATAAGCGCCTGTTTGATGTCGCCAATGTTGCCTGGTCTGATAGTCTGATTGCATTTCTACTCGCTATACGGCTCTGGCCTGTTCAAGGTATCAAATAAAAATATTTAAAAAAATGTCGTATGCCAATTATAGATGCCTGATCCTTTCCTGACTTGGCCCTGAACTGAAACAATACAAGGTTTTAGCTATCCGGCTAATCGAATGAATTTCATATCAGGACCGGATCCGGCGATATCCAAGATAACACATCCGTTGTGTCTTACTGCAGCCGGCAATGGCCCAGTACAGGTGTAAATCTGGCAAATCTGATGGCGCTTGCCTTATTGGTACCGGAACTGGTGAATATCAGGTAATAATCCGGCAAGCCTGAATAGGCCGCCGGATTTATGCCTGATGTGGCCCTGATAAAAAATGTGGCAGCCACAAAAAATTTTCTACTCGGTCGGATGATTATATTAGCAGTAGAGTAAGGTCGGGGATGTTGTTTTTGCACCTTGCTATCTGAGCTGGGGCCCCGGTGAGAGTGATTACTGTAGAACATGCTAGGCCGCGCGCTCACGTGGAGTCTTATAACGCAGGAGCGGATGGAGGGAGGGTGGTTGGATAAACGATTCGTCATAATTAGCCTGACGGGTGCAAAGAATAGGACAAGCTTGGTGCAGCGCATCATCGCCAGTTCACCCCGAAGCAGCCTCACAGCCGGGAGCATGAAGCTACACATACCCTAAACGACTGTACCTCCAAGTACTACACAGCTTACCTACTGTAGGTAGGTACAACGAAGACCTGCGAGTATCGTAGTTTTTTCCAGTTTTCTTCTTCTAATCCCTAAAACGCGAAGGTCCGACAGTTCGCAACCTGAACGATGGAACGGACCAGGACCAAGTTGTGGGTAATTCACGAGGATTGATATCTGGGAGGCTCCAGTTAGCCGTCTCGCGGATCACGTAGATACTCTCCTCCAACTTGCCTTCGGCCCTCAGCGGGAACCCATCGATCCTGACTTTCCAGGCGAATAAAAAGAAAAAATAAAAAAAAATGGAGAAGTACAGGAAGAGTTGCGCAAGAATCTTGCGAATGGAACGGGCCGCCGGGCGAAAAGGACGCGGGAGGATGAGGGCGGGTAAGTGGTTTGCTTCTGGGCAACGGGGTATCGTTGTCACGCCGTCGTTCGACCCGCTACTCCGACAGTTATGCGGGTCTCCGGTGCTATCGTGCCCAAAGTGTGCAATGCGGAGCTATCTGTTTAAAGAGCGAGGTTATATCGTTCAACACAGAGGGCTTCCAAAGCGTAATATAATTACTCGAAGCGCGTTACTTTGCTACGTTCCCGGTCGGCGTTCTTCTCTTTCCGTCTGTCGCCGGTTTGTTCGTTTGTAGTGTGATTATCGGTAACGTCGCACCGGTTCCACGACGATCAAACGGACGATAAATTCACTGCGAAAGCCTGTGTGTGCCTAATAACTATCAGGGTACCAACAATCGAGAGGGCTCGTTCAGACGGGTATTCAATGCGGATAATCGTGCGAAATACAACGTCCCCGGGATATCATATCAAGCGCGCCATTATTGGCTGTAATGGGTTCGCAGTCATCCTTCCGAAGGCTACCGATATTCTATCGTGAAACATTTTGAGCCATTGTGTGTTGATTTGCGTGATAGGATGGATTACCTTAAATGATGGTAAATCAAGAGGCCGAGTTATAGAATAACCGACGATACTGTTCCTCTACATTTCCGATGGATCTTTCGTCGATGTGTAATGCGAAACTTTCGGTACTTAAAGTCCTTGGTATTTCAATACGGTACTTCAAGTTGACTAGAAAAAAAAGTATATATATAGCATACAAAAGATCTTTGTCTTTTGGCTGACTCCGGCCCGTAAAGTGCCTAATACATGTTACCACTATTATCTCGATAAAATAGGGAGCCCCTTTAAATTAAGTACCTGATATGGTTTAATACTCGAACGTGTATAACTAGGAAAATTGGATATGTGCGGCGAATTATTTACCGTTCACGAGAAATAATATGGCAGTATGGTGTATATAAGTAGATATATATATGTATAGGGGTTGGGAGGGTGGGAAGAGGCTCGGAGGTCGGGGATAGATATAACGCGCGTTACCGTTCTACTTTTGCCTCGAGAGGATGGTGCAGAGGGAGAGCTCGCAGTAACGAGCACGGAAGAGCTCTCACCCTCCCCCCACCCCGTCCCTGCCTCTCTCGTATGCTCGGTAATAACCCTTCTTTTCGAGCACCCCACGGGATCGAGGGAGAAACGCCGTGCACGATTCCGTGCCGTCCCGGAGCAAGAGAGAAAAGGATGAGAATGAATATAACTTTCTCGCTCACCTTCTACGCCTAGGGAGCCAGGGACTTTTCGGTACTACCTTAATTTCGCGGTTGCCTCGAAAGTTAAATTACATTAAATACGAGGAGTGAGGCTGTGCCTCCCTTTCCTGGACTATCTTTCTGTATTTCTCTCTCCAGCGTGGTTCTCGAGGCCTCGAGGTCCCTTGGGTTTTTAACACACTGGCAAAGTCAGAGTCCCGCGCTCTCCAGCGATACATGATTTTCTCGAGAAGACATTACTTGAATCCAACTCCCTTGCAGCTACTTCACTGCAGCGACAACGGCGAGAGGCGTGAATACGAAATGGAATATTACACGATGCTTGCGGCCCCTCAGTCGGTTTGGACCCGTGTGGGCCGATAACGGTGGCGAATTGAACTGAGCGATGTAACTGTACCGTAGTGCCACATTTTGTAAGCAGTTAGTTTGGAGAGCCGGAAGGATATTGCTGCGAATCAGTGTGTGGAAAGGCTTGCGTAAAACAAAAGTGTTAATAATTTAACACTGTCGAGGGGCCAGCTATAATTGGATCACCGCGGGGTCAGGGATGGTACAGAATTCATAAACTAAAATATATATGTATATATAATCATAACTTAAATGTCGTAGCAGCTTGAACTCTTTCGTGGCCTAGCGTCGAAAGAGGCTTAAAGTGAAAAAAAGTAATATAGTGGAAAGGCTTACAAGCGCGGTTTCAGGCACGGAGGCAAAGGCCAGTGGTGAATTGAGCTGTACACTTTCCGAGTCTATTTCTACCCTTTCCCATCCACTCTCATTCTCGTCCCGCCCGAGCACCTGACCCGGGATGAAGCCGTCTCTATAATGCATAAGATGCAGACGCGACCCTTCTATCCTATGTATGATTGGCCATTTGCTTACCAAGTGGCACGGAAGTGCCCGCCCTACCAAAGTTTGGTGATCTACGGCAACGAAAACACACACACACCACACACTATCGATGCCCCGTCGAAGCTTCCGTATACAAATTTAGCATTCCGCAAGGGTTTTCCCGGATACTTAAAAATTAAACAGGTAAACGAAAGGTCCGGTTGTTTTACCTTAAAACCCATATTCTAAAACGATTCGTGAATGCAACAAATGTTTATTGTCAACAAACGTTCACAATTTTCCTCGCCAGTTTTACAATTTGTCATCTAATAACACGGCTCGTTGATTATAAAAATATATATGTAAAGTTTACAAGAAAAGTGTATGTTGAACCTTTGTTGATTAGAGATGTTTGTTCAATGTACACATTTTTTACGATGTACAGTTGCTGGATTAAATTTGTAATAATTGAACGGATCGCTGTATCGCGTGTGTACATACACCGAAATAAATTAATTAAAATCCTGCACCAAAGGGGCCCGGAGGGGGATTTTTAATTCAAAAGGTTTCCCGTTAACCTCCCCACGTTCTTGCCTCATTCAGGCTCCTCGAGGTCTTTCACAGCTTCTCGAATGCACTCGGCCACTTCGTGCGTAACTATCGCGGCTTGGTCGTCTTTCATTTCAGTCGTCATTCCCCATTCACCTCGAACCCCCCATTCGTCTTACGACTCGAGGGATTTTACGTTCCCACGGTGAGAAGTTTTGTCGGGTCAGGGATTGCGAGAGTTCGTCGTTCGTCGGGCGATGCAAATGCGCGATGTTCTTACCATCGTCTCGAAGCGCGCGAACGAGGCCGCTCCTTGACGACGAACTGCCGCGAAAGTCTTGAAAATAATCAAATAAGAATACGAGTCTCCGGTGGCTCAAAGGGCGTAGCGATAGCTCGTTGGGGATACCACGGTTACACGAGGAAATGGAACTTTTCGTTCGAGGTCTCAATCGCGGAATAGAGGATCCGAGAGATTGAACGGATGAGGGTTGCAAGAGGATCTTCTCGAACGCTTCACCGGGCGACGACACTTCAGACTCTCACGAAGCTCCCTCTCTGTATCTCACGATAGTGGTGCGGTAAGTTGGTAAGCACTATCCGATTTACCTAAGGGCGATCAACGACTGCGTCTTCTATCACGATAGAATGTCCTCCTCCGTTCCGTGTACCACGAAATCGTGACTACATAGCGACTACATGGTATCTACTTGTGTCTCGAAGATTTCACCGTCGAAATTGCACGTTAATCTATGCGAATTTGCTCACGTACATTACATAACTGAAACTGTACTACTTGCTCCCTAGCCGCGAGGTATCGCGCTGTTAAGCATTACGGAAACTCCACAATGAGACCATCACTCCTATCACCGCCTAATGCCCAGTCCATTACATCCTGATACCGAATTTCGTCATCTCGTCTGGGTTTACTTCAATCCGTAGTAGCCTTGTATCGGACCGAGATGTATTCTCTCTCGGCAAAGCACCATCGCCACGGGTTTCGTCCATTCATGCCTCGTCTATGATTAATTTGCCCCGTGATAATCTTCACGACAAATTGGGCGGTGGGAAACCTCATCGTCGAAGTCCCCAATCACACGATCGATCACTTCGACAGTACGCTCGCCCTCAAGCATATATTTTACAATAATCATCCAAATGCGTTCCGCCAGGTTTCAGGATGAATCCCACCGGGCTCTTCGTGCCGCCGGCGCGATCTCCGGGATTTCACAAGCCTATATCCGGAGGCAGCCCACGAGCGTCTTATCAGAGACAAGCTACTGTCTTCGCCGATGGAAATTTCGACCGACAAAAGACGCGCTTGTGACGAGGTGGTACAGCCGGGGCGAAGACGCATAGTCTCGCACCTACGCGGCTTTCGCGTCCGCACACGGAAAGGTTGAAAGCTGTTACTCCCAATATAGCGGTAGTTCTTGGATGGCGCAGCCCAGAGGCAGCAGAGATGCCGCTAAGGCAAACGTGATCCACGATTCTATGCAAAAGGTTTTCCTAGTACAAACACATACATATACATCGTCGTTCCACCACGCAGTCCCTGGTTTGTAGCTCTTGGCGGGCTTCTCCAAGCCTGGTATACGACTGTACAGTATACTATACGGTATATGGACTTCGAATGCCACGAAACGTATTGGCTCTACGTGGAATGTCGGAGAGTCCGGGGTTGGGACCCGCTGGTGGTTTGGATGGCGGGTTTACGGGGTGTCTGCATTATTTATGCTTCAGGAGGTTGCAGCGACGCGGTAGAGTGAGAGATAGGAGAGGGTTGAACGGGGCGGTGCGAGCCCTGCACGATCTCTTCGAGTGCACCGACGACGAGACCGCCTGCGTCACGTGTTGGCACGGGAACAGATCACGCTCATAACGCCGTAGCCGAAAGGGCCTTACCCTATTGTCTTTTCTGCTTTCTCTCCTGGCTTATCGATCTCTGACGCGAAGCCGATGTAATACTATGGAACTCTTCCATCAACCTTCCTCTTTACCGCTTTTTTCCCTCCCTCTTTATATATATATTTTTTTCCCAACAGTATGTATAGCGAGGCGGGCTTCGGCTTTCGTCATCGGAGCTTCGCAAGCTCCGCTGCCATCGAGCAAAAGAGTTCCCGTGTGTGCTCGGCGTGTTCGGGGCAACGACTCACGTTTTCAATCAGAGATTGACGAGGCAGCAGAGCGAGAGGGAATCGAAAACGGTGACCCAGCGCGTTACTCACGGTTCTTTGCGAACGGCATCAGCTATCGATGGGTCTGCTGTCTGGTACTGATGCGCCTCTTCTTGCAATAACTCCATAGTCATATTTTTTCATCGTTCAAACGTCGTTCAACGTTGAACACTGACGCCGTCGGTATTGCGTCGACCCGCGCGAAGTTATATCAGTCGCACGGTCTCATGTTATCATTATTTTAGGTGTTCGCACGAACGCGCATCAGCTCACCAATCCTCTCTCGACGACGTTGACGCCCATCCTCCGAATCTTCCGTGCTCGATGGACCCAGTGTTTATCGGTATCGGTTTACCATTGCGTCGCTGCGCCGGATCGAAATAACCGTGAAACCTACTTCTCGATCTACCACTCTGATTGCGAGGCCTGATTCCGAAATTCGGATAATTGATCTGACGAACATGATTAGTGACAGGCGGGTGATATGGTTCAGTTGGCCGTCAGCATCAAAATATCGGTGTCAGCCGCTCCTAAGCGCACAGCATCGTCCGATCAATAATTATCATCTATGAAGGCTCACGTGCGGCACATGCGTTGAGTATGCAGGCGGGCCAACGGGAAAGCTTTTATCCAGCTCCAGTTTTGTCATTTTTCATGACGGTAACTGAAACGGCGAATCGTAGATGGGATATGTGTCCTGTGCCGTAGGCGAAGGGTATCGTTCGTCAGTGCCACCGGATTGCGAGCGAAAGATTATATACAGGAGGATTTATGACGCTTCAATTATTACTGTCGGTAAATATTATTGTCGAGCCTTTAGCACGTATACGGACGTAACGAAATACTGATAAATGGTGGAGCTCCAGTTCGCATCGTCAATATCGTTGGCTCTATCGTAAAACACCTCCGAACAAGTCACGGAATATTTAATGTACCTTCGGGAGGGTGGCTTTCCATCCTGCCCGTTCGATCCCCAACTCTCACAATGGGGCGGGTGTGCGGAGAGCGGAGAGCTCGCGATCATCGCAAAAATAGATGAGCTCCCGAGCGGTGGATTGCACTGGATATAGAAAGCTGCAGAGAAGGAGGGAGGGAGAGTAAAAAGCGAACTGGAGATCCGTGGCTGTGGGATGGAAAAGGAGCTCTGGTACATTGGAACAAGGAAACGTTTTCGTCCAACGAGGAAAACCTCCTATCCACTGTCTCTTTGCTGAGCCACGAGATTCGTCGGGTCTGAGGAGGAGAAGAAGAAGAAGAAGACGAAGAAGGGAAGCATGAACTCTCCACTCTCGCCTCTTTCTTCGTTGAGAATTTTTTCTCTCAATTTTTTTAATTTTTTTTTTCAAATCCTCTGCACTTCGGTGATTCGTTTCGCGAGTATTTTTAACCACTTCTCTATCTCCACTACCGTCGTACCACTCGCTGCGCTCACGGTAGTTCAAACCCCCTTCTACACCGAGTCGTCGCTCCTCATCCTTCTACGGTATATCTCAGCCCTCCCATTTCCAAGGTGTCTCCTCGATTGCCGCTCGAGGTACTTGCACAAGCGGGTTTAATCTCTCGGCTGCTGGCGTGAGTAACGTTTCTCGCGACGAGATATTCAACGATATATATATATATATATGTGTGTGTGTGTGTGTATGTGTGTGTGGGTGTGGGTATAGTATACATTGCGGTAAGACCGATGCGTCAGTACTATGTCTGTACAGGATAGTTTTACTGTGATACAAGGTATTGGGAAGCGAGTAGTACGACAACTTTAGCCTCTCTTCCATCCTTCTCACCCTCAAGATCCCCGAAAGCTTTTTCTTTCCAGTGAAACTATGTAATTATGTAATCAATCATACATTCGACGTAACTGAGGCGGCAGCCCCACGAGCGTGGATCTTGGCAGGCTGCCACCGGGGATTAGGAAGACATGTGTATATATCATTAACGACATCATAGCGATCGCGAGAAAATTGATGAAGGTGCTCGTACAATGTCGTTGCTCCATTTCCTGAAGTGTCCTTTCTCTCAGACCGCTTTGGTTTCCATTGGATCGAGAAACATTTAGTCACAACTAGGAAGAAATCTTATCAAATTATTATTCGCAACAATTTTACCTCGATAGTAACAAAAGCAGAAACGTCATTCGATCCCTTCGGTTTCCAGACTATATTTTATATATTCTTTAAAGTAAACAAACCTCTGTCGCCCGTACCAGGCAAATCTAACAAACCCTTTAAGCCCGGGGCCCTGCCTATAGACTACGATACGGCTGGCATGTTTTAGTCGGAGTAACGATATAAGGGTGGTACAGGCGAAAGCCCGCAGTATTTCCCCGGAGAGAGCACCGTTGTACCAGAAGCATAAGGAGCAAGGCGCGTATTCCCGTGGGTTCTCCTCTCTTTCCCTTCGTCTATCCGTTTTCTCGTCGCATACCACAGACGCGCGTGTGCCGTTGCACCTTTGCACCCTTTACCGACCCAGTCCTTTCCTCCGTTGTATTCATGTATGAGTGGGTTACTGTGGGTTACGGTAAGCCACGACACCTTACGTTACGGCAAGTTGCATGAACACAGGCGGGACAAAGACAGCAGAGAAGGGGGAAGGGGCCGGTTGATCGTATCGGTGCGTCAGGCAACACCGCGCCGTCGGTACTGAAGGACGCTTCGTATCACGTCTGCACTGGAGACCGCTTCTCATCTCTTTCTCTCTCTCTCCCCCGTGTTCCTTATGATTCTCTAACGCCCAAGACTCTCGGCATGCCTGGCGGCGGTCTCTCGTGAATCTGAATTCTTCATGCGAGAATAATGACAAGCGCGCCTAACGCCGCGAATTGCTTATTCACGGGCCCGCGCATACTCCGCACCGACTACACCCCAGCGGAGCTGAGCTGGGAGAACGCCGGCAGTTTTCCCTAATATAGTATGTTGATGCGAGCTGGTGGGCTCTCTCGTTCTTCTGCCTGCGCACTGGGAAAGTGATGAGACTGTTGGGGAAAGGGTTAATGTCGCGACCCGAAAACTTCTACCGGAATACCCGACCCCTTTTCCTGCTCTTGTTGATCTTTGCCTTGTTCTTGGTACGGGTGCCTCTTGCTCAACCCGTTCCGCGACGGCGCGTCGAATCAGCATGGATGTGTCATATCGCAAACGGTAAAATATACTGACTGTTCAGCAGACGACGAAGTGACTCATTTTTTAAGGTACATTAAAATCCACATCGAACATGACGCTGATGGAGATGCAAGTCGTCATAGGAACGTTTGGTACCCTTGCATCATGTACAAATGTAAACGTGCCCTTACAAAAAAATTGTTTCTTGTAACTCGTTCTATTCAGTGTATTTTCCTACGGCGACTGCCAACACTCTGCTCACCTCTGTACTTAACCCGGCCTTACAGTAACGTGAAGTTCGTCGGCTTTTGTACCTGGACCAGCTACACATTCCGGTAAAGCCTCGATACACACGTTCGCAAAGCCACGCAAATCGGAGCGGCGATAAAACTTTCACGCAACCCGAGCAATATTTCGTTCGCCCGATCCATGATACGACCCAGTTGCCTTTTTGTTCGTACGAATAGAGCAAGGACCCCAAGATTTACCATTTATACGAAATCTGTGTTCACTCCGCCAAGGATTATTATTTTATTTTTCATCGGACATCGCTTGCAAGTCTCCCCCGCGGAACTCGTGGATCCACGGGGGAAGCCGCCGCGGGGCACGTGAATGCAGACTAAAATACAATCCAGAACGTCGCTCTTCCGGTCGGGAAAACTCTACCCCGAATAGAATGGTGCACCTTCACCTCTTTTCTTCTAGCTTCGTCATTCCGATTCGTACACTGACTTACTTTTCTCGTGTCAACTCCCTCGAGCTCTCCTGCGCGGAACTCCGTTCGAGGCTTAACTCTGGGTTATCTTGGCAACAAATGAGAAAAAAAAACGTACGAGTGTACATCGTAAATGTGTACACGGGCTTCATGTGTTCATCCGCGCCGACTCTATCCGCAGGAGCCGAGAAATATAGGGAATGAGAGCATAAAGCGGATACCAGTCGGGTGTGTCGTGTCGGTGGTGGTGGATCGAAAGAGTTCAGATGTTTAGAGCGGGTACGCTCTCTACGCTCGTTTTCACCCCACACGCACAACCCTCTCCCCCACATACACCTCTTCAGGATATGTAGTTATATCCTGCGGGGGTTTACAAGCTCGTACAATGCACTTATTCTATACGTAAAGCTCTCTTTTTCCATCTCCCCCGTCCATTCTAAAGTCCCGCCGACTGTGCTATTATCGTTTTGAAATATATAACTATGGCTCGCCCGTCTCTATTCTCCGAATAACGTTCGAGCGTGTTTCATTGCGGCCTGTTTCGCCCCGTTTATATCTCTCTTGTTCGCTCGTTCATCCACGAAGCGCGGACTAGCACACCGCGAGTGTTCCATGACTGTCTATTTTTTCGAACGATTGTCTAATCTTTTGTAGACCTTGAGAACCCTAGACTGCCGGCGATTATCTTCGTTCTACTGCAAATATTTTTCCAACTCTTCCACGGACGTTTGCTCACCTATGTTTTCGTTTCATTTTTATTTATTTACTTTTACCTCCTTTATGTTTCGATATTTCACTTCCGCTGTGGTGTGCTTGCTTTCTGCTGCCATTTTCTCGCCTTTGTTTGAAATACCCTTTGTTAGATTCCTCGAGCATTCCTCGGGCGAACTCGCTGGCCGTCCGGGAAGGAGCGGGTTATAAGAAAAAAATCTTGCTTCAACTTTGGATTCTCAGAGCTTTGTCCGACGGACCGACGATGGGGTACAATAATTTGCCCTGATGGGGCTGTTTGTAGTACATATTTTTTTATCATTTTTTTTGTTCATTTTTTATCACTTTAAAAAAATGTAGTTACGACGTTATTCCTCCGTCTGATAGTTCTTCGTTATTGAAAAAGATCTACGTGCAAGTTCATCCTCGAAAAAAAATTGATTACGAAGTTCGTCACTTTAAATAATCGGTAACGCGTCTCCGAAGGTAAAGATTATATTATCTACACGGTTCACTGAATTTCGGAGGGGCAATATCCTCAACTCGACGACGTTTTTTGCGCTGGTCGTTTCGGTTTCACATTTCTTTTTTTTTTTTCACCGCTCACCTTTTCCGCTCTCGGTCTTTCCGGAACTCTTCGCTCCGTACGCCCGCAGTCTCCGCAATCTTTTCATCCCTATTTCAAGACTCTCTTCTTCGATTCTCCGCGTACGTCGCGAGGCGAGGAGTTCCCCGAAGCTGTTCAACGCGAAACTTTCGCCTGACCTGATCCGTTCTTATTCTCCGCAAGATTTTTCGTTTACTCGCCTATTCCCGCGTTCCCTCTCCGTAGGTTTTCCTACCGAAAGATTCTCTAGAGGGCAAAATTCAAGACTTTCGCGAGAAACTTTGTGTGTGTCCTTTTCCGATCCGGGTCCCGAAACTTTACGCAGAGTTACCAGGCTTTCGGTTACCAAGGTCAATGCTGCGGAAATAGAGTACGGCAACTCGTCGTTCAGTGACCTCGTTTAATCGGGCTGTTTAACAATTTAAAAAAAAACGAGCATTTTTTTCGACCACCAACTTGCTCTGTTAGTTTATCCTCGTTCTCATTCAGGAATTTATGAGGGGACGACTGGTGAGGTATAGCGGAGCAGAAAAAGGCCTCGCGTTGGCCGCGAGCTACCACGGGGGGTCTGGCGATTTACTACTAACCGGGACCGCCCCCTCTAGCCGGTAATTCATTTTACGCTTCGGGGATGTATGCCATACATTCCCAGAGGCTGCATATAGGCCAAACGGAGAGATGTACGAACGTAAAGCAGGGACTGAGGCAGATACGATCGTGTTACACGCACGCTTGCCGTTAAAAAAAAAAAAGAAAAACCCAAATGCGAATGTAGGGCGAAAACGAGGGCCGAGAAGTGAGAGAGCTTGCAAATGCTGGTACGATGAGAATCGCGGTACATCGGGCATAGGCGGGAACTTCTCGATTTACGACTGGGCGATTCTCAATACTTTCGCGAGATCCTGTCGCTACTGCGCCTATGCTTATCGAACAGGAGCCATGGACAATACCGCACAGCTATAACAGCTCGAGGTTCGATTTGTTCTTTGACTACATTCAAACCCGCCAACTGAATGGAAACTGCACCCTCGAGACGTCACATCGGAGTCCCTGAATAATCAATCCTCCTCATCGGTACTCATTACAACTCCTGTGTCTCCCGGAAAACCACTCAAAAGAAGAATAAAAAACCCAATGTAAAAAGTATATAATCACGACTTCATTGATGGAATTTTTTTCATAAAAACTAGTTTGCGCATTGAAGAAATCCACATGAACGGAGGACGAAAGAAGAAGAGACGAAGTGGGCGGTTTTATGTTTCCGAGAAATGCAAAGCCGAAGGATAAGCGTGCATGCGTCAGTGTCTTCCCTTGATCCGGGTGGTTTCACCGAGAAAGAATGCGCCGGGTAAGAAAACATGATAGAAAGATAAAGGTTCGGGGTGGGAAGAGGGGTCCCTTCGCAGCGAGAGAAAAATTACACATACAGCGTAAGGTAATCCCTCGCCGTATACTGACTTCCTCTTTGCCCCTTGGCATTCCTTTTCCGCATTCTCCGGCTGCCGTCTTGGATGTGCGGTACACGGTACGTGCACACAGACTCTGATTCCACGCCGGGTAACGGGACAGGATCTCCGCAATGCGTTTGTATACCAACACGTCCGTACGGTAACTCCGCTCCATAACCATCAGTGAGAAAAACGAGCTGGCTACACACTATCCAGGAATATCATAAAACTCTTGGGTGTTCCTTTTATGCCGTCACAATTGAATCGAAGTGGCGGAGAGAGATCTGTAGCCGAACTATACGGCATCGTCGACCGAAGGATCTAGTACGAAGAACTAACGTAATACCTACGCTATGAATTGTTTTCGGGACTACGGCTCGGTCAGAGAGCGGCTCAGCTTAAAAATGATGATCCCAGTGGTTCCGGTAGTCGCGCTTTTCCGGTTACTGCAACCGCTCGGGGGGAACAGGTAGTTCTGGAGGACGCTGGGGACCGGACGACGTTGGTGTGCGTGAAAGCTCGTTGAAGCTCGCTGGCAACCGGCTATCCGCATGGTCCTCTCCCTGTCTCTCGTGCGGTATCAACGCCGGGTAGGAAGGACGCTGGAATTATTAACGAGCGACCTCACGCGGCATCCCCGTGTGCCGCATTAATATATGAGGGCAATCGTCCCGTTGTAATAACCACGCCTCACGCATTCCCGCGGCCAAGGTAATCCCGCCGGTTTGGCCTGGCAACGCAAATACCCCGTCCACAATCACCCACACGGACTCGCCTATCTACCTACGGACCACGCACACCGCGTCCATAGCGGAATAGGAATACACCCGGCTGGAAAAGCCACATATACCCCGTATAATATCCAAGTATATAAAATACACCGGACGGTAGGGAGGTAGTGTAAAAGAGACGGTGCACGGTCGGAAAAAGTCCCCAACGATAATTCCACGGATTATTTCCGGCGGAGAAACTACGGAAAGTGGTTGAGTGGCTGGTACGTGTATATCAACCTCCCCACGGTAAAGTTGACCTCTGTCGGGTGCGTCCTTATCGTGGAAAATCCAACAGAGACTGCAGTCAAGCGGTCGGCTTCATCGTGGAGGAACTATCGTTGATACAGACGACGGCTCCTCGCCTTTCCAGGCAAGTAGTAGAAACAGAGTTCGTGCCGCCAGCACACTCCGGTACAATTGTTGTCTCTCGAGCATGTAACGCGCTTTCATCTCGTTTCTCTCGTATAACCGCTCCCTTTCTCTCTCTCTCTTCTATTTCTCGCTTCTCTCTATAGTTATACAAGTTTTATACGAGAACGTTATATAGTATATCTTGATTTCTTACTCGCACGTCAGAGAGGGAGCTTTCCCAACCATTTCCACGGTCTTACGTGTGCAACCGGAGGGGGGAGGTCTTTGCTTCCATCGCCCTTACGCTTCCCTTATCATTGGGAAGAAACCCCGAAATCTCGAAACCCCTAGCTCGCCTTCGCGGGAAGGAAGTTGGCCGTGTTTCTTCGGGTATTCTCTCACCGTCCTCCTGCCTCGGAACCAGTGGGCTTTGCGCACGCGATGCGGGAACCTGCAGACGAACGAAAGGCGGCGAAACCTTGCCCGCTGAAGATTCTGTATTTCGCATTGTTCTGAGTAAAAAAGATTAGGGTTGCTGGATGAAAAAATATGAAAATGGATATATCTTTTGGATGAACAAATTTAACAGCTTTTTTATTTCTCATGTCAGAGACGTTTGTCGATAAATGAATAGCGTCGCTCACGCTCGGTTAGGTGGTAAATACGGTGGAATGAATTACGAAGTCAAACCAGTGAATTCGTCGGCGGTCCACGAAGTTTGGTTGAATTTTAATTTAATCCACTTCTGCAAAATTCAGGATGTGCCCCAAGGGTTTTTGTGAGGATGATGCTAGGTGTGCAAGGGAAGCGAAGTTTTCGTTATACTCACTCGAAAATTCTGCGCATGGACCGCCAGTTTCTTTTTTTTTTTTTTTTGCTTTGGCACTTGTGGGTGTTTTCGGGATATAAGATGTGAGGATCGTGGAGCTACTTTTACGAGGTGAAAAAAAAAAAACAGCTTCGGGTCAAGGGTAGATTTCTTTTGGAGCGGCGAACAAGAAAAGGGGAAAGGGAGGTTGGTGCGCGAAGGTGGATTTACGAAACCGGCGGACGGTGGGTTATCGGACCGCCATCGCACTTCCCTTCTTTTATGGGGAAGCTGCCCAAGATTCATAGTGTCAGCCGGGCTTTTCCCCGTGTGAGATGGTGGTAAAAACTCGTCTCGCCGAGCCGCGGACGACACAGCGGTGTATACACGAAAAAAAAAGTTTGCGGTCTCCCAACGGAAATTTGTTTTGGCCACTCTGTTTTTACTTCGCAATCAAATAATTCCAATTTCGAATTTACCCCTCCGCTAATTAACTGAATTTTCATTCGCCGCGGGCAGATATATAAATTATAATAATTTTAAATCCCACATTTCACTTTCGACCACTGAATTAACATTCCGTGTTTGAAAACTTGTGCAAATTCCATAATTTGCACAATATTAATATCGTCCGAGAGCGACGAGAATAAAAAAATCGCGCGCATACACACACACACACACGATGCACTCGCATCGGAAATCAACGAGTATTACGCCAGAAGGTCCGGAAAACTCCGCCATTTGCACCAAATTTTGATTCCGCTCTACGCTACAATAAATTTTCTTTTCTTTACGAATTTACAAAATTTATGGAGAACAAGAAAATATTCCGATCAAACGATAGTGCATTCTTGACTGGCGAAGGTGAACGAAGCACACCGCCGACCGTCTGCTCTTCCTTTACATCCGAGGTGCAGGCACATACCCCAGGGACGTCTCGTTCGTCGAATAACGTTTCGAACGTTTATAACTTCTGGTATGTTCGTTCCCGTCCACATACCAAACTTTCTTATTGTACACACCGCGCCGATCGCACGACTGTCCGCCCCGCTTGGGACATTGGCTCAATACGAGGATGCTATTTGCATTGCGAATGCACCGCCGTATAATACTTTCGACGCGTTTGGGAATATCGACGACGCTCGCGATCACTCGGCATCAGCGCCGAGTGGTTTCCAACAAGAATAATAAAAAAATAAAGAAAACTGAATGGTTCACGAAAGAAAGAACATTGAATGGTCCGGAAATGAAAAAATGTGAATTTACTATACAGCCCTATATCGTTTTCATAGTTTATTCTATACAAGTATTACTTTTTTATGATTACCGGGTACTAGAGAAATTTTCATTTATTTACACTCGCGATGATTTTTTTTTAATTTTACATTTTCTCGTGGTTTTAATTTGTAATTAATTGGCGCGAAAACAATATTAACGTTCCGGATGGAAAAGTTATTTCTACCCGTGATATTCGTACCGTAGGGACAAGCGAGTGAACCCATTTCTATTAATATTTAATCAAAAGTTTCTTCTTTTTTACTTGCAAAGTCGGATTTCGCATTATATATATATTGCTCCAGTTGTATACCATAAGCGAGGATTGTTACCGTGCAGAAAATTACCGGCTCCAAAGTTATGCTGAGTCTTCTTCGCTATCAACTATCGACAGAAATTGTTAACAATCGGCTCGAGAGGGAGAGAGAGAGACTTTAGAACGCGAAGATGACACTTCGCTTGTTACAAGAACTACTTCGAGGAAGAGAAATGGTAGGGGTGCGCTTATAGGAATCGCTATTAAAGCGGCTGCGAACTCCGCATATTTTTTCCCTCGGGCAACGAGTAAGCTCTACTATTTCTTTCCATCTACTTTTCCTTGCCGGTGACCAGGTAATTATTTCCTGAGGTACAGAGCGATTCAGAATAAATACATTCTCTTCCACCCAACTGTCCATAGTAACTAAAGATCTCTACATGAATTTTGAATTCTCTTTTCCAGGGGCAAACATTATTATAACACTGCATATTTGTGCATTTTTTGTTGTTTTGTTAATAACTATGAATTTTATTTGAAAATAATTTCAATTAACTGCAACACGTGTGGACTTACCTAAAATTTTTACATGACGAAATATCTCTCGATGAGCTTACTTCTTGCTTTATCGTAAATTTGTTTTTCAAAAATCCGCAGCGATCTGAATGGATAATGAAATTATGAATAGGCCTGTACAATCTTCCGGGGTAATCAGCGTCTGTTCTAAACGGCGATGAATCACCGGCGTTCGTGGGCGACAGCTCTTACGAAATTGCCCGTAAATAAAGTAAACTTAACCGCGAACGAGAGAGAGAAAGGAACGACTATCCGGAGGATAGTTGGTGTTTAATGAGTCGCATTTTAAAGGCCCGCGCGCTTACACACTGCTGATAAAGAGGGTATAAAAGGTCTATTGTTGATGCGCGATTCCACAGCCACGCTTTGATTACGCGACCGGACGCCGTATCAAAGAACAAAAACCCCGGAGCTTTTTTTTTTTTATCGTCAAGACAAACACAACAATTAGCAGCAATAGCGATGGCTTTGGTGCATCCCTCGACACTCCATTTTCCAACTATCGTAAAACTTCTTTGTCTCTTCCCTGTATTTATCTTAAAAAACTGCCGCCACTTGCACATCTGCTATTGCAGTCGCGACCGCAACCCTGGCAAACTCCGACAGACAAATAGTCCGACTAAATTGGCCTCTTAGAAGAAAACACGGTGGTAATTAAAGCCATCAGTCGGTGGTGTCACGAGGCCTTGGGTGTATCTTATCTCGCAGGGAAACTCTGCGCGGGCTTCGACGAGGAAGGCGTCCGCAATGTACACAGTAAAAACTTCTTCCCGCTTTGCATCGAAAGAGAGAGAGAGAGAGAGAGTGAGAGAGCCTGTTTCACTTCCGATGTTCCGCGCGAGCTGGTCACGGGCCAAAGCAGTGAAATTTTATATGACGGAAAGTTGGTATAAATATATTGCACCAGCAGGAATGAAGAAAGTGCTGGCGCAGCAGTCTGGATGGTTTTGGAACGTGGCGTCTCGGAGGCTTTTTTTTCTTTCTTACTAACGTCGGTCTGGGAGCAACGCATCCCGTCGAAAAATATTGTTTCGCGGGATGCTGCGATGTTATAGGGTTTGGAAAAGAACACCCGAGCGAAGAGTGAGCCTCTCGTCCGACATGGCCGATTGGTCGAATTAATAAAAGTGGAAATGCCGCGAAGGTGTGCGGTTGAGAAACTATCGCTTAGTCGACCGACAGAGTTCGTTAGGTCTATGTGCGGTGGCGAAGATATATAGGCGCAATGGAAAGCCTGAGAGGATTCCCGGGAGGCCCGCACGAATCAAAGAACCTCGATAGAAGAGTATCTTTCAAACGTTATTACGCTGGGACCTTCCACTTCGCTCTTTCTGCTCTCTTTCGATTTATCTCGCTTCTCTGTCCACTCTTCTACGGTCAAAGCGTGTTATTATTCCCAGTCGTTACCCCCGTGCGGTTCTCGTACCAGAAGGCATTAATCGGTTTCTCTCGTTCCGTTGACTTCAGCAGTAGTTCGTCTGGCTCCGGTGTCCTTTGACGAATACAGATTTTTTTTCGCTAAATAATTCCGAAACCCTCGGTAGCTCGGCGCTGTGACTGTTCGCTGTTGCAACGGAGACGCTGCAACAGCCCCAACAACCTCCGAGAAAGGAATACCGGATGAAACAATTTGCAGAAAAAAGAAAATCACACTCTCATCAGCAATTTTGTGGTGAACTCGTTATAAGATAGACGTTAAGTAAATTACACTGAGGCAGTGCGAAAAATAAAATTTTCACGCTTTCATAGAACCGTTTCACCGAACTAAAAAAATGGCTGGCGGCTAGCCTCCGGCAGGTCAGAGTCCTTTACCGAGGGGTAAAACAAATTTCGTTAACTAATTCCGAAATTCTCCGGTCCGATGCGCCTCTCCACTCTTTATTCCCTCTTCGTTTGCCTCGTCGGTGTAGTCTTTTTGGCAAACCCGCGGGGCCGAGAGCTCCGTGGTAAAATAATCGTGTGAAGGGACGTGTTCGCGATTTTGATTACACCATTCTCGCGTCGGTGGAGCTCGGACGGCGGCGAGTCGTCAACAATTTGAAATTCATGTTGAACAATTTTCTTCCCGCGCATTCCGGTTAACTCTTGTTCCATAACGGAATCAGTCGGACACACCTCGTCACTCTTCATTATCTCGCTCGAGAATATTTTTCACGAAGAATCTGTTCACGAAAAGCATCAGCGGGATGACCAAATCAACGCAGCAGAGTGTCCTGCTGCGTTGTGATGCAGGTACAGCTCGGAGGGACGCGTGCCTTCAACCTCCCATCGAAAGCTCTGGATGCAGGGGGTTGGATTATTTTTTTTTCGACTTTTAATCGGATTAAATGTGCCCTCGGGGACGTTGGCGCATGGAGAGGAACGAGCTAGTGGTAGTTAACGCACGTGAATGTACCGTATCGAGTCCGGCGCAGTTCGAATCTGCATTATGTTATACATACGTGTATCTGACACAGTATTCGCCTATTCGCCTTTCGCCGTCGTTCCCGATATGCTACTGCGTGTATCGAGCCAGAAGCGCGGAACCCACACGTACTCTACCTTGTCACGCGTGAGATAAAGAGAAAGGAAAAAAAATGGTCCGATACCTTCCGGAGGCCTCGATTTGTAGTTATCGACCATTCGCATTGACTGCAACTTCGACGTATAGATATATATATATATATGCAGAAACCCATTAGTATCGAGAGGATGCACATACGTGCAGGCCGACTGTCCCGGGAGGATATAGAATTGCGAGTTAAGTGAAACGCGAGCTAGATAAAGAATCGACGAACATGAAAAAAATAAAAATTCTATACAATAGTAGTAGGTTTGTGCGAATGGAGGACTTGGCACTTCTGTATCTTCAATTTTTTTTATTTTTTTTTACTTTAAATAAATGGAACTCCTGCACTTTTTTAATATTCGGTCCTGGGTATTTTTTCACAAGATCAGAACGCTGTAACGAACAATCATTTAGACCCAATTCTTTATTACCGAGAATTACCACATTACCGAAACAAGTATAGTATACTAGTGCGTAGAATGTTATTCTTGATTCAAGCATTATTCTCTTTGTATTTAACAACGGCGAGCTTGTTTGCACTTTATGTCTATATCCATCTCATCGCGTGCATAATCATGTATATCGTTCGGTACACATCCTCTGTATCCTCGCGCACTTTGCGCTCGCCGGCCAGTTCGCTCTTCCGAAAGCTTGAGCATTACGTAGGGGAGAGCAGAGCAAAATGGCACAGCGGGGCAAAACGGGATAACGAGAAAAAACTGAATGTTCCAATAAGTTTTGGATGGTGGCGATGGTGGTACGCGGGGCAAAACGGGTTTGAAAATCTGGATGTATCGTTGGGACATAATGGGGCATTCAAAAATTATTGGAAAATTGAGTTTTGCCCTCACTGTCCCGTTTTGCCCCGCTGTGCCATTTTGCCCCGGTCTACCCTACACCAACGCTCTGCACCTCCTGAGATGCGGTCGATATACATAGGAAACCGCTGTGGCTATTACACAGCCGAAGCTGCTCATCGCTTGTTGATAGTGTTGTTGTTGATTGTTGTTCGTCAAACATCCTAATACGGCGTTACCGTCTATTCGTCTATCAGCATTGCCCCCGCATTCTCTATGAGCTTTTGAATACGATCGATATCGTTGCCGCTGGTACTAAGGCAGGATAACTTTCAGTTACTCCGTAACTGTGCGAGTAAGCAGCAGTTAAGTAGTTCCAGCTCAAATGGATCAAGCTTCCAAGCCCCACTCGATGGTTTCGCAACTCTTCGCAGTGCGCGGGAGGCGATGAATACGTTAAGTTGGACCGAAAATTATTAATCCAGGTAGGTTTTTGTTAGCCTCTCGGCGATGGTACAAACAAATGCGAGGATCGGCACAGAGCCTGTGCTCTCCGAGGAAAAGATCGAAAGATCATGGTTTCGTACAGCAATGTCGATCGACTACCCTCGACATTTACCTTGTGAATGAAATAACTCTCGAACCATTTCCTCAGCGTTCTCTCACTTTGGAATTTAAAATACCAAGATCCGTCCAATGCCGCAAATGATCGCAAGTACATTGTATTAAGGATTCTCCTTTGAACCGAAGTGCTAACATTGAGCTGTCCCGAAATTCCCGTCATCGAGGAATCTCCCAAGATCGGTACGTGCCCGTTCACAGTCTGAGATTTTGATGAGCTCTATACAATGAGGATTCTGGGCTGTTGGCTCTGGCATTGTATGGCGTAGACGTGCACGCACAGAGATGCCATGCAATATATATATGTTGATGTCCTCACGAGTAATTCGGCTCGAGCGACAGTGGATAGACAGATAAACATAGGTGGATGGATAGATAGAGAGAGAGAGAGAGAGAGAGAGAGAGAGAGATGAAGAGCAGGTATACTAAATGATGAGTGGTTCTAATCAACGTCGACGCTCGTCGCCATGCCATAGCGGTCTGGATGAGCGTTTGCGTTGCTGCAAACTCTGTGGTGTGCGTATCAGAAACAACGCAATGCAACGTCGACGTTGTCTTCCTATCGTCAGTGGGAATGGCTTTACCGGTCTCTGCATAGACGGTCGCTGAAACTCCGGTGCGCTTTCGTCAGACCTGTCGTCGTCGATGCCGTCTTCTCGTATAGACACATCGGGCGGAGGGAGCGATGGACTATGAAACGGGGCGAAGAGCATCCGTGCAGAGAAATTCCCAACACCGGTCGCTTCTGCAGTAAAGGATAGTTTAATTGCGTTGTCTCTCTGTGAGTGAGCTATAGGAGAATCTGCATAGGTAGACGTATGTATTCCGGAACACGGAACCATCGGGTACGTCCGCGATATTGCTTTTACCATAGCGTGGTACGGTACAGGCTCTTATGTACTGCGTCGTGTGTGAGTGCATGTTGGTGTGTTAGGTACGCCGGAAAATGACGCGAGACAAGTTATTGGCGCGTGGAGGGAATCCTCTCCGTAGCTGTTTCGACGTCTTGCCGTTTGTCGTGCGCAGTGTACAAAATCTTCTGACACATCTCATCAACCGGGCGGAAACTCATCTTGCATGTACGCGAGAAGGCGGCAAAACTCAACTTCGTGTTCGTTTCGTTGCAACGACGCTAGGGTACGAAGTTGACGACAAAGACCACGCTGAAGACGACGGCGTTGCGCTTCCTTGTGAATGTGCCACTCGAGAAAAAGTCTCGAGGAGTCTACGAGTGTCGACTGCCTTAACTTACGGTGCTCAACTGGAAATCGCTCGGATGACGGTAAAACGGATAGAGCTAAGCGTAGGGTACGTGATACAGTACAGTTTGCAAATACGAGAAGTAAATCGGTAGAATACGTGCGAATGGAATTGTTGGAATAGACGGGAAAAAGGACTCGAGTCTATCTCATTTAAATCATTACGAATTGCAACATTTGATGACATTTTTGTAAGGTCTGGTTATTGGTTTGACAATTGCTTCAAGAACGATGATGCGTCTTTTTGCGTAAGTCGCCCAATTGGCAGAGAATACAGCAGTTTCCACTCGTGTATGGCAAAATACATTGGTTGTCCCAACTATCTCTGTGGTTAAATAGGCTCCAAGCGATGAATTCGGATAGGCCGAGAAATTAATTATTTGGGTCAAACAAGCCGTTGGGCAAACAACCAACTAATTAATTACCGCAACTAATTAGTAGATTGGCAAGTAAGTAATTTTTTTTTACCCAATCAAGCAAATCGCATGGAGCGTATTTAACTCGAGGAACTCATTAATTTTTTCTCGGTGAGATAATGTTTCGCGGCAAAATGTTCATCCCCTTTTGAAACGCGAGCTCGACGAGAAACCTTGGAACTCTCTGGAATGCCCTTTTTCACATTACCCCAGCATTTTTTCACGCGTAAGTAACCCCTGTAAACGCGGAAGATGCGAGAATTTTACCAGCGTTCCAGCGAGCAGAAAGAGTATAGCGGGAAATTCCGCAACTGCGGGTGGGTATTCAGGGCTGTAGTCGGGACGGAGCGCTGCAGCGGAACACACCACGAGTCCGGGTGTTAGTGCTGCAACACCCCCGGTGACATACGCCCCCGACATTACGCCAGCGACAATTGGCAATATTAGAGAGCGGGTAGTTTTCTCTATTCCTCGTTGAGGCTCCTTTTCTCGTTATATTGCCAGCGTAGACCCGATGGCATACCATGTTTCGCCAGAGGCGGCCGGGTCGAGAAAGCGCCAAACAGGACTGAGGGGGGAAAAACTGTTAAATATCCTCGCCGCCTTTGGTCTGCATCGCTATACGTATATAACATGCATATATATTACCCCATTGCTGTAGTCCCCCGTCGCTGCCGGTCGGACGCCACCAACGAGCCCGATCTCCTTTTTCTTTATTTTCCTTTTTTTTTACTCCTCTTTAACTATCTTGGTTTTCATTTCGATCGTGGCATCGCACGGCGGAGCCCGACACCATTATACTTTTTAATATTAGTCCGTTACAGTACTGTAAAATATTCCACCAGGACACCTTAGCCCGCGTGCGAAACTCATCTGCGTTTGTTATTTTTTTTCTTTACTCGTTTTCCTTATACTTTCGTGTCGATGCCGGTGGTGGATGTGTCGCTAATTTTATGCGACTTTGAGGGGTAACTCTCAAACTCGAACGTGACCGCACATCGGATCCGTGACCGGAAGTTCGTTCGGGGTATCAGCTATCCGTTGGTGCACCGCAACTCGTCGGTGCCTCTATGTAGCGTACGAAAACTTATGCTAATAGACTTTGAAACATAAAATTTATATACCATCATTCGCACACTCTTGTTTGCTTGGGCGGTACGGGGAGAAGTGGGGGGTTAGTTACTCTATCGCCTCGGACGGAAAATTCACAGAGCATAATCGATGCGTCACACGGGAATTTATATATATATATAATCGATCAACAGAGCCACGAGGTGGGCTGGTGCGAGCGCCAAGGGTTTTGCGAAAATGGGACAGAACGTTTATTCACCAATACCGGCGGATTCGACGGGGCTACCAACACATATCCCGGACACCTGTATTCTCGTCATGTACGCGCAGCGGAAGGCGGATAGTATCAACAAAATTATGCCGAATCCGCAGCGCGCCGTTCCATTTCATCGACCTTCCCACGCATCTCAACCTCTTCATCTCCCTTTCTCTGTATCTTCATTCGTTAAATCCTTTTTCGGCTGATCTCTCGTGAAAAAAATTTCACATGGCTGCACAATTCACCATTATCTCGTCGGATATATCTGTTGTTCCGCATTTTTCGCTATTCGATAAACTCATTTTTTTTTTTTTCGCAACAGGAATTACATTATCGAGATTTTTTTTTAATTTCCGTTTTCCGAGGAGATTATGAGAAGACGATTATTTGTCTAGCGAGCTTTTTCATTATCGTAGAATTGTATATTTCGTAGTGTCATTTTATTGTGGTGGTTTTTCGTATGACAAACAATCGCTCTCATTATTCAAGTTGTTTGTCGTTCTTATTATGCAGGTGCGAGGTCGAGCCTTATTAAAACAAGTTAGAATTCGGTTCGTTGCAGCTGGGACGGTAGACACGGCGGGTGCAAAGTAGCGAGAACCCGGGTGTGGTCAGACGCCCGTTGGACAGCAAGCGTCCGCGGGCGTTGCGTGTTTGAATTTACACACGCCGCGCCGCGAATGAATCTTCACCGTTCCTCCTATCGTTGCACCCGTTGAATTCCGCACCGGGATCCTTCTCAACTTTGTTGACACCCGGGAAACCCTCTTCCGCACGCGGTTAGCCTTGATTAATTATTCTTTTCATTTCTCGTTGGTTCCGCGAAAGCAAAGCTCGAGCCACGTAATCAAAGTCCCATATCTTTTGAACCACTCAAAGAAACATTACCGAATTCGTCCACCATCCTTGTTAGGTTAACACGCGTGAGCAAGAATCTTCGTCCTATTTTTTCTCCCCTAAAGTAACCAGTTCGTCACATTGAAAATTCCACAAACGCCCGTGTTTAGCACAGGAATTAAAGGACCTAAAAAATTGCAACTGCTCTCAATTAGGCGGAACTATCAAAGTTAGGTCACCAATTAATTCACTCGTTTAGTACCAAAACGGTTATTAAACGTACCGATTAGTAAAAAGAAAACTTTTTGCGCCACTTTTACCGTTAACAAAAAAAAAAAGTCGTAGACTAATTATTTTTACCTTGGCTCGGCAGTTCGCCCCCTATCTGGATCTAAAACAAGGCGAAGGGTCAGAGGGTAGAAACCAGATGCTTATCAGCGTTATTCACACGCGGTGCTCGGTTGGCGCGTCCTTTACGGTCTGGGGGCTATATGAATATAATGAGAATACCTCAGTGCGAGGAGTGAGCCTGGGAGAACGAAAGCGGGGTGGTTGTGCGAGGTTACGAGAGGAAGGCCGATAGCTAAATGAGCTTAGGGGGTTACTCGGTGGGCCGCAGAGGCAGTTAGGAACATGTGCCCCTGGTTCCCGTGACCGGCCAGCGCCGCTGTCCTATACCTCGGTCTTCAACATTCTCTATCTACTTCCCTATATTCACTGTTCTCCGGTGGCGAAGCATTCTCCGACACACTATTGTCACATACAGCCTCGGTACATCAGCTACGTAGGTAATAGATATAGTTGGGCCGACTGTGGCGACGCGCACGACCTCATGTGTTCGCGTTTCTCGAGGCACCGTGCTGGATACACCAGCGTTCCCTATTCCGGCACGGCACTACGACTAACGGCACTGAGCATGAAATAACAAACAAATATCCACAGACGACGGGAGACGTGGGCGAATGAACAAAGCGGTGTACTCGAATAGAATCCCTTACATTTCATGCGTCTACACATACCGTTTTCCTATTCTGCAAAGTGGCTTCCGAATGATATGCTCCATTCACCTAGGTGAATATTCTTTTCCCCCTGATATGGCACACATTGTGTACGCTTTTTGTCTTTATCTGGAGATTTTAGAGATTGAGGCTGCCGCCCACTTTTTTATATTTTCATTCAACTTGAGGTATAATGATAATGATGGGAAAACCGCAGAGTGATTATTGCAGAAAACTGTATATTCCCCTCCTCACATTTCTGTGTAAAGAAAATAATAATAAGTAAAAACATTGTTTACTGTTCTGGTACGGCCAGTCGAGTACACGTCCTCGGTTGGAAGTCCGCACGAAAAAATCTGCATCAATATGATTGAGACTATCCAACGCAAGTTCCTGTGATTTGTCAACCCGTTGATTTAATAACTAAATAAATAGAATAAGACTGACCCATTTGGCGAAACAACAACACCGACCTTCCATTATTTCAACACCTTTCGTGATATGGATCTTTATCACAACATTTTTTTGTTGCTTGTTTTTCAAGCCTGAGTTTCATCTGTGTACTAAAAAGTGAAAAGCGGTCGAAGCCTGGTTTTATCTCGCGCCTCGTCTAGCTCGCGCCGTACGCCTTTCGGGACTCGGCGATGCCGACGTCGTGAAATCGCGATATATATTTTTTGCGCCGTTCGTCGCAGGCGCGAGGGATCGGGCGGTATACGGCTTGCACTCGCAGACGCGAACGGTGCGAGATAGTCACGGGAAGTCATTAGTCGCAGCGACTCCGAACTACGCGGGTACGAGGGTGAGTGAGACCGAAATGAACTTCCCTTGCGGTGCATAAGAAACTTCGGTTTATCTTTCGACGACAGGGTGCACGTGGAGAGATAGAGAGAGAGAGAGAGCGCAAGAGAGAGAGCGCGAGAGAGAGAGAGAGAGAGAGAGAGCGCGCGAGAGAGAGAGAGAGAGAGAGCGCGCGAGGAGAGAGAGAGAGAGAGAGAGAGAGAGAAGCTGGAACCTGCAGCCACCTAAGAAGGAGGCTGCACCCTGGGCTGCTATTGCCCGCACCGGTTCAGTCTTTGTCCGTCCCAGTCGATTCCGCTTCTTCTGCCTCATCCTACTCTCATCTCCCCCCCCCCTCCCGCCCTCCATCGTCCCGTAATTGAAGTTTCTCTCACGTTCTATTGTACACTCGTATTCCACGCCACAGTTGCGGATCCTAATTTACTTCTCATGTTTTTACCCCCGCCCCTCCGAGCGTATTGTTGTTACGGAGGATATATGGACCACCGCTAAAACCGACTGTAACCCCCCTCGAATCCCACTTCGGACTAATCTTCCGGAAAGATCTTGACCTACGTGAACACAAGGGGACGTCGAGAGGTTGAATTTCCGTGACCCACCCGCAGGATCAAACCCAGTTGAGAAGCTTCACCGAATCCGTATAGCCCTCGACGAAAATCCCGTTTTTGACACCCGAATCTGCCAGCCGGCTTATGTGGCTGGGCCGAGTAAACTGATTGCGGGTGGCGGGGGGGGGGGGGGTGCTTTAAATGAGTTTTCCAACCCTCTCCCGTCTCTACCAGCAAATTCTTTCGAGTCGACAGCGACGATGGAGATTGCCGTTTCGACCGAAGCGTTCGCTTACCCGACCTTCCACCCCCACGGGTGATAGGCACGGTAAAAAGAATCTCGTTCGGATAAGCCGTTCCATTAACCCATTTTTTCAACGACGTTGCGTTAAGAGTAACCATTTTTTTTTCACCACCAACCCGTCGTTTTATAAATCCGGTGAACCCTAACTTAATTTACATATTTTCTTACGTATCTTCGAGCACAGGATTCATGCTTATCTCGGGCGAGGGATAGCAACCTTGTCGTCCGAGTCATCCGAACATTCCGCATAAAGCCCGATAAAGCAGCCGTGAGCGGGGTAAAATGGTCAAATTTTTGTGAACTTTTCGCCGGAAATAGAAGAGAATGTCTAGTCTCAAATGGGGGACACGGGTCCGTTTTGCCCCACTCTGCCCCTCCGATGTTGAACTAAACTCGTTCATTTGGGAATAATAGTCGGGGAAACTTCCCGCCGCGAATAATATAGTAAGTAAAAGCCAGCCTCCCTCGAACATTACAAACTTATTTAACTGTAATCTCGAAACTCGTGTAACTAGTGTAAATACAAAGTTCCCGGAGTCTGGGGACTACAATCACTATTATGTAGTGCATGTAATTGCGACATTATTAGTCGTGGCATTTACCTTTTCCCTCGCCGAGTTCCTTGGCCCTGAGCGCTCCGAGTGTAACTGAAGTGGCACACACGAGAAACCAAAAAGCCCGACGCCACATGGTCCCTTCTTTGCACACCCGTACAGTGATCTCTCTCTCTGTCCCCCTCGAGAATAATCAGTCAGAACTTTTGGTTTTTTTTTTTTTTTAACAAATCTTTCGACAACACGATCATTAAAGTTTCTCTTTTCACGCAAACGGTGTATTACGTAGTTTTTCTGCCGAAATTATTGATGCACGTTTATCAGTACGGGGAGAAAAAAAATTGTCAGTTTGCTCGGCGCGATTTATTCTTTTTATTATTTTCCGTTTAGTCTCTTTCACATTCGTCGATATTTCGCGCGCAACGACCAATGCGAGGCAGTTAATTATCGCGGCAATTAAAAGTGCATCGCCGCATATCGAAAGTTTTTCAAACTCGCGTCTAACCGCGTTCCTACCGTTGCACTCCTACTTTTTTCCACTAGGCTACAATCTCTGTTCGTTTCATAAATGAAAAACAAATGTTACCTTTAATTTTCCTGCGCATGCAAATTCGTTTCGTATTATTATTATTATTATTATTTTTTAAGTATCAGCCTCGAGGTAAATCACTGTAGATTTTTCTACCATGTTAGGCTTCACTGACACGCTAATGAATCACTGCCGCCGTCGGCTCGACTATGCAAATTCAAACTATCAAGATATAAATCTGTACAGGCTGACTATTTTCGGGATTAGCTCTGACGTTGAGGGATGCGTGTGACACGGTTATTTTTTTTTATTTAATATAACCCATCGTGACATCGCGCGACAAATCCTCTCGGCGTCCGTTGATACATCGATCAACAATTAATCTTCGATGCCATCCCAAATTGGAAAACCGGTATCAAATGATTTTTGTAAAATATCATCTAAGTTCGTTCGCAGATGCTTTTTGCTCGCAAAAGAGAGCAAGCCACTGTAGCACGAGGGAACTTGTAAAAAAAAGACTAAAAATTTCAATGTTATATTTTGTTTTAATTACATTTTATCTACAGTTCATTCTATGTTGATTTTAATCTAAATTAACTGGAGCCGACTCACGCGAGTATTGAATCGAAACAGCCATCCGTAAACTTTGGTCCGGGCTCGTTGAAAAACGACTTAGTAACAGACACTGTTAAAGGACTCGTAGATTTTTTTTCCTTTCCCCTTAGTTCGCGAAACGCGCGCGGAGCAACTGCGATGCCCAATTAAACTTTGGATGGAAAAAACATTTCCATGATGCTGCCGCCGAAGACTTCTGAGGATCGGCGGCTCTTATCACGCAGGCCACTCGTTCTCGAGGATAACGATAGAGGCGGCAAGAGAAGTCGAGCAAGAAATCGCAAAAGCAGTGAAAGATACGACCAGCGTCTCTGAGAAGGCCAGCAAAGGGGTCCTGAATGAGTCTATAGATATATACGTCCCGCTAGAGCCAATTACTTGCCGAATCAATGCACCGTTCGTCTCTCGTTACCCGCGCCAGCGGTCTTTCTACGTCCCCTCAGCAGGAAAGCACACGTAAGAACGCGAAATCTCATCAGGCAGCAAGAGGTAGAAAAAAATGGAACGTATCGGATTGAAAAAAGAGATGAATCTGTGCCAAAAAATAATCCTATCTAAAAAAAAAAAATTCAATAAGCCCCGAAGCGATCGATTAGCTCGTCGATATTGTACCTCGCATGTGGTTGCAATCGCGAGAATTCACCCCTCGTATTCCTTCCTCAAAACTTTCTCGAGCTCAATCTTCTCATTTTTCGACTTATGAAAAGAACGAAAAAAGAAAGTAATAATGCCACTAATATTTGTCACTGGGCTGTATTATTATATCTCTTGAAACTTTTTTTCTATTTTTTAATATTTATTTATTTTTGTATTTTTTTTTAAGACGATATTGTTATATCGAAATAATTGTTGCACACTCTCAACAGCCAGGCCTATTGTTCACTGGTTTGCGCGTGACGTCGTTCCGCGGACGTTTCGTCTCGTGCGAGGAAAACGCACTTACGTCTGGACCGAAACTGAGCAACGAACACGCGGCCCGCGAGCCTCGAATGCCCGGCACGCGAACCGAGACTGCGCCAAGCCCTCTCGCATCCCCATAATACCGCTACCGGCGACCCTCTCTACTATCTCGTCGGGTAACGCGCCACCCGTGAAACCCCCGGCAGCTTCCACCGTGTGTACCTCCCGCCGACTTAGCTTCGTACAGCCTCAATAATTTCAGATTTATCTCGCGCTCGCTTGCGAGACGTTGGTTCTTTCGTCCTTCCACTTGCTGATTTATTAACTTTACGACCTTCCCCGGAAAAATTTTATTGTCCAATATTTACAACGCTTTTTGGTCCGCTCGACGAGCAAAGTAGACCGGATTGGAACAGAGATTGAATCAAAATTTTGGAACACACTTTGCTCAAAAACGTTTTACGGAATATAAGCTTAACGCCTTCCGAAAAAATATATCGAACATTTTTTCTAATGCACTTTCGAGGTCGATTCGTACCGTCGGTTAATTAATTTTAAGTCGTATCTATTAATGATGAACTTGCGGCAACGATTAACCGGCAAATAATATCTTAACTATTTGCCTACGAAAACGGATAAACGTTATTAAGTGTATTTCGATATTACCGCGCGAACGACCGAACAATCTATAAGCAGCTGGTAAGCACCTGCTCCCCGGTGGATCGAGGTAAAATGAACCTTAACTTTGCCACGATAAATTCCCCGAGGGCGTGTGCATCGGGGGATATTCGAATCGACGCATAAATCTCGATTGCCGGCGCAATTCGAGCAGGTGTATTCATACACACTGGCCCTTCTCGATGTATGCGGTGGAATATGAGAAGTCGATGGAAAGGGTCTACAACGCGAAGGTGGAGGATCGGCGTTTTCACGGGCGAGGGTGTAACGGAAAGTGCACGCCGGAGCTGGTCCGAGGATGCCTCGCATCTATTTATGCCGTTTTGGGGCCGTAACCGTCCGCCGGAAGCTTCCTCGTGAAATATGAAGTTTGTTACCGTGGAGAAACGAAGCGAACACCGGCAGCACACAGCACACCGCTCACTCGGCTATGCTGACTTGATTCCGGCTTTAACTCACGAATAAACCACCGAGCGTGCCCTAACCCCAAACCAACCCCCGCCCCCTCCCTCGGTCGCCCCGTCGCCTTAATGTAAAGTTGCAACAATTATATCTCGATTTAGAGTGTGCAGTCCCACATCTGCAAACTCGATGCAATAGCCTGAATGGACAGCCATTCGTGTGCCCCGCTTCAGGCGTGCTACGCTTCAGTCCCACGAACTGTATTAACTCTTTGCCCGGACTTTGCTTCACCCCGTTAGGGAATGATTCGGATGCAAATGCGTGGCAGTGGACGCCACGCGGTAAAAAAGGTTTTCACATTCAACAGATATTTTTTAGACGCCAAGTCCGACAGTTTAGTGAATTTTCGTTTATTTCAGAATCTTTTTAGTAAGAAATACAGTTCTTTGGCATACAAAAACTGTAAAATTGACGAGAAAAAATATTATAGGCACTTGTGAACGAGAGATGCTTGTTCATCTCCGTCTATGATTTCAACGTAGTTAAATTTTTATTCAGAAGCAGGACGAGAGAATTAAACACTACGATTTTTACCGTCTGATGGTTGTAAATAAATATTTGCTTTGTACTATTAATATTTCAAATGTGTGTATATAGATAGAATGTAAGCTAAAAGTGGCAAAATATGGCCCAGTCCGTGTATCATTGACTTACCTGCTAATCAGGGTAGACTGTATTAAAACCTTTTATTATCCTAATTCGTCAATAGAGTTTTGCTTCGTCGCGGTAAGCTGTTCTCCCTGGAGTTTGCATAGCGAATTTGTTCCGGTGATCCGTATAATTTTATATATATATATAATATACATTATTCACAACGCGGTCTGTGCGAAGTTGAGTGGTGTACTCGTCGTCGGTTGTCGCAGGCCATTGGGTGAAAGCGGGCTTTCTGAAGGCAACGAGACTTGTCGTGAGCGACTCTCGCTTAAGCGGCTGACCTATAAGATCCGTGACCACTGGCTTTACTCCGCAACAAGCCTCTCGTATATAATGCCGAAAAGTAGACGGTTTGCCGGTTTCAAGTAGCTGCTGCATTTTTCGGTCAGACATAACACGAGTATCTGGGGAAAAATGGAAGCGTTCTATGTCGCTCGCTGAAAAAGCTACACTGAGAAATAAATTCAGTTGGCTCAACAAAATATCGTTTGACTGAACTAAATCGTTCGGGTCGATACGTTCAACTAAATCTACATGTAATGTGAACAAAACGATTTGTTGTTTAGATCAAACGAGATCCGTTACGGGAGACGTAATATTCGGTGCATTGAATCGAATTAAGTTGACAGAATCTCCAATCAACAAAATGCATTTTATTGAATCGACTGAATTTTTTCTCAGTGTACTGCCCGCTGCATGCCGGCTAGATTCGCCGTGTGTTTTGTGGCAATGTTGCTTGATACGCGCCAGAGGAATTCACGATTTTTATTTACATGGTTCTATTTATCGACACCTTTTTATTGAAAAACATTTTTTTTTACATTCCGATTGAAAAAATTGATAACTTCTGAAGGGGCTGAGTGAAGGGCCGACAATTGGGAAACTTGATTCCGACATGGAGTAGGTATTCATTGTTTCAGCCCCATCAACAATCCTGCAGTCTACTTTCTTACTGCTCATCCCAGACAATAAGCCGATCCATGAAAGCAAGATGCCACTGGATCCTAAATCCACTCGAGCATTTACGTTTCGGCTTAGAACCGAGCTAGCCCTCTCGAGAGGGCTTATTCTCCTGGTCTGTCCTTCGCTCTCCGTCTCCCCGTGCCTCACGCTCCAGGCGTCAAGCCCCTTTCCTCGCATTGGACCGAACGTTAACGCGCCTTCCATCCCTCCTTCCACCACTCGAAACACGCTAAACTTGATTTTCTCCCGCGTGTTTCGTCGCGACTAACTCTCGGGTCGGTACAGCACCTTCCCACGTGTAATTAACTCTAACCGCAGCTTCTCGTATTATACAAACGAGAGACAACGAGCCGAAGAGAGGAGGGTGGGATGCCGAGGGGAATGAGCCCGTGGGGTAAAACTCCGGGCTTCAACGTGCCGAAGGCGATTAAGGAAAGTACAGTATTCCGTGACAAAGCGTATTTACCCGTGTAAATTTGATGGCTAAACGAAGAATCAAGCGGTTTGCATGTCAAGACAAAAATATACACGAAGCGCGCTTCAGAGTTTAGTCCAAAAAAAAAAACGACCTGGGTTTATTAAAAGGCTAATTATTGAAAAATTTATTTCAGAATATTTTATTTAAAATTGTAAAAATAAAAGGAAATTGTAGAACTATAATTGTGCCACTCAGCTCAATAGAATACATTTAAAAAAAGGGAGAACGGTAAGCGGTTTCTGCGTCCTCCATCGTCGGGCCATCCTCCGAGGGAGAAGTAAGCGTGGAACAAACAGTGAACGAGAGGATGAGCAGTTCGGTAAACCGTCCCCGTGTACGAGACCATAACCCGATCTCTTTATCGTCTAAAAATATTCTCTAAGCGTAGAAAATAAAACGGAAGCAAAAGTTCGGGAGAGGGAAACGATGTAGTGAACGGTACGTTCGCGATCGCGGTGGGGTGAGGGACGTGGGTCTTGCCGGATGAATGGGGATGAGGGTGAAAATAGTTGGAAAAAGAAAGGAGTAACGAGAGCGCGAGCAACGAGGCAGAAGCCCCGGAGGTAGGTACACTTATAACCCTCACCCATTTGAGCATCACTTTTCTTCCTTTTTCTCTGTTTCTCTCTTTCGCCTGCCTGCACACAAAATTTAACCGGCTATTAAGGTACTCCCTGCGGTGGACTGGGCAATGAATAGTGTAATTATATTCGCATGAAAATTCGACGGGGACAACGAATTAAATTATTAAACAAAAACATTATTTTCGATAATAGATGACGCTCTTATTGCGGAGCCGAATCATAGTTTTCTTTATTCCTTAGTTTTTTTTTTTGCATACGAGCAAGTGTTACGTCCTGATTTTTCGCGAATTTCTCAAATCCCTCCGGGTTTCGTGATGTAACTCTAATGCCGAGTATCGAAGATCATCGCCGATCTATTCTGGGTGTTATTACACGGCAGTTGCACTCACACGATGCGCTCGCTACTCTGTCGACTTAACCTGATCCTTGCAAGAATAAATATGATGAAAAGAATTGCGGAGTCCGGACTTTTCGTCACGTTCTGTGGTCATAAAAAATCCCTGCGCGTGATGTGGACTTCGTACCTCGGGACTGCTGAATTAACAAGACTAACGCTTTCCCTCGCTCCTCCGCGAATCCAGAAAGATTCTCGTGAGATCGAGGGAAATAAGTTTCTGGACTACAGCGATCAAAGTTAGATCGGACTTGCGTATCTCCACAAATCACAGCTCGCGTAAGTCGCGTTAATAGCTTCACGAGTGTGCTCCGTAGTGGCGTAAATCGCATTGTGCTATTTAGTAAAAACAAACAATTATTCAGCGCCAACTGTTTAGAAGACTTTTAAATGAGTCGTCAGCGACGACTCATTAGAGATTATTAAGTGCAAGTTCGATGACCCGTGTTCGGGAACAAAGTATAGAGTTGAGTCGAAGAACTCATCATTATATACAACAACAATAAGTTGTAAAAACAGTGTGGATGGATATGTGTGTTAGAGCGTGTGTGACGCCGCAGGGATATTTATATTCACGCTATTAATTAATCGAGTATACTTTTCGCGTTTCATTTATTTTTTATTGAGCTCAGCTATATAGCCAGCTTGACTTTCATTGCTAATTCGGTTATTCTTATTGGCACAGAAACCCTTGTTGATACGACATATTCCAGATCCTCGCGGACCGAGTCCATACGGGACAGAATGAAGCGGCTCGCAACAAATAATTAAATATTAATTTGCTACGTTTGAGAACGAGCTTTGCTCTATCTCGGACGTAACACGAACGAAACAGGTCAGTTTCTTCTTTTTCGACTTTTGCAATTGTCAACAGATCTTATTTTGCCCAATCCACAAAAATCCTCTAACAAATTCGATAAATTACGGGTCATCTTTTTTAGATAGGAAAATAATGTACATCCGATATTTACCTAAGTCAGTGAAAAGGGAGTCGTGAAAGAGTACAACAGGCAAACCGAGCGCGTCTACCGCTATTACGAAGGTGAGAGGGAGAGACATACGCCTGGGACATATGTACAGACAGTGCAGAGAATAAGGCAATTAAGGGAAACGTCTGTTCCTGTTTACTATCTCGCCATTACCATACTCTTGAGCGGGCACGGCCGAATGCCCATGACTACGTACCAGAGAACCCACCCGCTCGCACAGCAGACTCGGTTGAGTCCTCTCTGGGTGCTACCTCTCGGTATCAATAATGGTCTGTAGAACCACGATAATCCATATCACCGGTACGTGATCCTCCTCTGTTTGTACGCCTCTCGCTCCCTCTGCCGCAGGCAGACAAGTCAATTCCTACGTTCGTGCTACGCACCAACCACTGTTGTATCCGTCCGGTTATCCGGAGTAGTCCGGACGTTCTCAGACAGTTCCCGGACCAATGGACCAACATCGAATACTGACAGGCTGCCTATCGCATTTCCTAAACATTCCGAATCTTGGCCGACAGAAATTACCACTTTGTCGCATTTCACGAGCCGACAGAAATCGATAATTTGAGGCACAGGAAAGTAAGGCTACTTACGAATTATGCACAATCACGAACACACAAACACAATAAGGGATAAATTATTTACATCATTAGATTATTTCAGGCGCCTTCGAAATATCGGGTATCACGTATATTCTTAAAGTCAGTTAAATTCGTCTTGCTGAATTATTCGTGGATCCGTAGAAATTAGCCGATAAACAAAAAAAAAAAAATTACCCGTAAACCACACCGATGATCGGATCAGGGATTTGTATTCAACAAAACTAAAAAAAAAAAATTGATTAAATTTTACTTGACTCGCAATATTGAATGCTTCCACGATGGCTTTTTCTGTTTCTCCGAGGCTCTCAGTAGACAGTTGGAGGAAATAAATCCAGTCAGATCGGCTGGCCCAGCGCGATCGAAGGCTTCTGACACGAGGCGTCTTGCTATTCCTTCCCGCTACAAATTCCAAACGATCGTCTGATACAGTTTAAGACGCCGTCCCCGGAGAGAAACAAGACGATCGAGAACGACCTCTCGTCTTCCGGCCCGATTTCTGTTTTGGGACTTGCGAGTTACCTATTTTGCTTTGGCGTAAGAGCCCGAATATCGATGACCTTATCGATTTTGCAGGTATCGATGGTCGAGATGTAAATTAATTTTTTTTTTTTGCTTACAAGCTTCATTTCATTTGCCGCGAGGTTGCAACTCGATCCGAGCGAATTTTAAATAAATATCGACTCGCAGAGAAAATAATTAAACGACAACAGCATAAATTGAAAAATGGGCGTACAATGGTCATTCGCTGATTCATTTTATTGTTTTTATTACGGACAAGTATTTTACGCTTTATACTGAAATTTAGACTGCAACGCCACGCTGAAAGTCAGCGGGTATGCTGAAAATGAAAGCTTTGTTCTTGAGGAAAGGCGCTGCGGCATTCAACGGTGCCTAATTACATAGCGAAATTAAATTCATAAAACGCTCGGGAGCTCGCGGAAACGGCAGGTCTACAGTTTATTCGTGCCGTATAAGGCTCATACTCAACCCTCTCTCTTTCTTCTCGTTTTTCCATTGTGATAAGGAGCGTAAACGTGTAGCATAATACGCGCTGTACGAGAAACCGGTAGGTGAATAAGGGAGTTAAGCCGGGTGAGCTTAAGCCGTTGCGTAAAGACTACCTTTGCTACCTCCGGCTTCGTTGCATCAGTTACGGGGTCTCAGGTATTATGAGATGATAGCTTCTCCGTTTAACGAAAAAGGTACCAGCTTGTCTCGCGTAGAATAATTCGCGCGGACACGGTTGCTCTTTTTCAGGCCTTCCCGTCCATTCGCCTTTGAACCGCCTCTCCATCCCCGGGTAATTAATTAAAATATATAAAGAATTTTTCCTTCGGGATACATTTTTTCTTTAAGCATGGAGAGAGAAAAATTTACGTTTCTCTTCGACGGCTTTACGGAAAACCCCGGAAGACATAAGATAACGACACTGGCAAGTACCGCGAGGATTCCTCTGTTCCACAATACCGAAGTAAGAGAAGCAGAGGCAGCAGTCGTGATCCCGTCATCCTTTGGCAAAGCCGCACGTGAGCCACTCATCGTTCTCGTCATCCTCGTGCATTTTGGAGGACGACCAAACGAGCTCTGGAATCTGTACGGAATTTAATCAGCCCACGAGTCATCGTCCGATACGTTCCTCGCTTGTCCGGAGGCCCTCAATAATTTGCCCTGCGGGTCTCGTTTTCTCGAGCTATCTATAACCCGGTACTATACAGAGTACGATCTGATTATTTCATAAAGATCATATGTCCTGTCAAGTTGTTCGAACAATCGACATCTCATGTATACGTCCATCCCTCAGCTCGACTGTTACACACACCGAGAGAAGTTCAGCTGAAAAGCCGTAGAGTCGATTTATCACGTAATTCGATAACCTTATCGCGTCACCTCTTTGACGGACGAAAGGGAAAATCTTTTCTCTCGAAAATTTTTCGTGCACAGATTTCGAGACGTTCGTCAGTCGCGTTACATCCGTTCGGATGCTGGATGGACTCGGTAAGTGTGGATTTGTCCCTTCGCCAAGCCCTCTTCGGCGATGACGCTCTGAACTCTCGAACGGACGTAAACGCGCCCCGGCGCCAATGAAAGTACACAAAAGGAGGGAGCTCGAAGACGTAGGACCGGCGAGGAGATAGACACGGAATTACGGGGGAAACGTAGGTGAAGCTCTCTAAAAGCCGTGAGCCAGTGTGGGAAGAGTGGCGAAGCTTTGCCCGGTTGTTCAACTTGCCGCACCAGCTACGGGCGCACTAAATGAGGAGTCATAATTTTCACTTGGGCGACGCGTCGTCCAGCAGCGCGCCGTGACCCATAATCCGTACCCGGTTCTCACCGAGCTAAAACGGCGAGTACGTATAGGTATACGCTTTACTCTTGTTTCAGCTCGTCGCTCACTCCTCTTCGTGAAATCCTTGGGTTCTTCCGTCCTCCTCTCTCGACGCGTGTTGCGTGTCGTTTGCCACAAGTCCAGCGAACTCCCGCATTCCAGCATCTCGGGGTCACACTTACGGACTCCCAGGGTGATATTTGTCACGCGCCACAGGATTCGCACCCTCACTCGCGTTCACATGCAGACACACACGTACTTTTAGCTGCCGGACGTTTACCAACTTTTCCGACACCTAAACGTCGTCCGTGCAGTTCTCAACCCCTTGCTGCATTGTGCCCACGGCAAAGACGCACGGCCACTGTATACACCACCGGGTCGTGTGCTCTTCCGAGGCGCTTAAACCATCGTAACATTCCCCCGAGGGTGAGATCGAGTGTTGGCCGCTTGTTCGTTCCGGCTTCTGCAGTCCTGCGGTCTGTTATCTCATCTCAGGTTATAAACGCCCTTTTCTCAACTATTCTTCTTCTTCTACTCCGTCTCCCTTTACTCCTCCTTTTCTGCTTCCTCTACTTTTTATTCTTTCTTCCTGTGCGTCTCACGCCTTCCTAAGTCGCTCATTTAATTTTTTTTTATCGTTGACGAGAACCACCGAAAGTCTCGCCGTCACACTTTCCTCGGCGATTCTAGCTGCGACAAAACGTTTCGTGTCAACGTTCGCGCCACGGTATCGCGTACTTACCGTACCCGGTGTGAGTACGAGAGTTCGTAGGTCTTCTTCTTTTATCATTGAAATTTATAAGTCTCCGGCGCACTTATCTCGAGGCCCAAGCTTCGCGCTACCAGACTGTGAGGGAGTTTCATTTTTACCGGCCAAGTTTTCTATCGCCATCGTACTTGCCCACTCTTTTTTCCCCCGCCCTCATTCTTCTGCCCTCCTTGTACTTTTACTTGAGCATCTTCAACCGTCCCTATCGTCGCCATCGTCGGCGTCGACACGACGAAGAAGTTTATAATTTTATCGGTCTTCCATTTCCACATTTTCGCCAATCCTCCGCCCTCCCAGTAGTCAGATCCATTAAGAGTAATTTGGCGAGGTATTTCTTTCTGCTCAGCGTTGCGATTCTTTTTATGTCTTCGAAGCTCGCCGAATCCCGGGGGGAGTCGTGAAACTATGAGAGTTCCTGAATTTCCCCAATTTTCGTGCGCTGAGGTGACGAGAACAGTATGGCTTGATATTAATATCACGGTGGATCGAACTTCGCTCATTCACTGAATGATCGAATACTATTCAACCCGCTGTACGGGGGCAGAGCCGATGGTTGTTTTTTTATCATCGTGTCATATTGTTCCTTGCGTCACACAATTCAATTGATGGCTCGTTATTTTATTGGCATGTGAAGAGATGCACGCTGCGCGATGTTGTTGAAAGCATTACATGGTTATTGATTACATATCCAAATGGTCGAATATCGACAGGTGCTTCGTTTGGCGCTCGTTATCTCGAAATTAGTAATACAGATTTTGCTCCACCAGGAAACACACATTTTTTTCTCTCTTTTTTTTAAAAGGATTGTCGTGAAAATGTCCTATGTTTCCGCGCAATACACACGGTACAAGTCAATAATTCAATTTTGGAAACACAGTGTAATTCGCTCGCGAAAATAAAGGCCAGCTTGCCACGGTGTGTTTACGGACGATCCGCCACTCTTTCAACGAGAAAACAATTATACTGTCAAATACTTCTGCATTTAGGGTATTAAAGTTGTGCACTCACTACGGGGTTAGAGGTAAAAGCGGTGGAAACAGGTGTGACACGATCATGGTTCGATGAATCGGGTTAACTTTTCCCATCAAGCAGATAGAGGCTGCTCTACCTCGACTGTTCGCTATTCGCTGTTCTCGTCCCGGTTGCGGAACCGGAACTTCCGGCGTTTCCGATGCCGACTCTCTGTCTACCGTTCTCTCCTCTAGCTTTACCAGTCTCCTGTTCATCCGTTATTCTCGAATTTCTCGCATTTTAGCACCAGGGATATAATTCCTCGGAATACGACGGAAGCGCGAACGCGAGAGGGCAAAGCGAGCGAAACGATATCCGTTCGTCGGGCCGTCTACTTCATCCACAAATTGCGGAATAGCAAATATATCGGAGCAGATGAGAGAACACCGGTGAGTGCTGCTGCAACTGCTGCTTCTGCTGCTGGGAACGAGACTTGATTTATACAAACATCTCAGCTCTGTGTAAACGCTGTTTGGGCTCCTCTGTATCTATAAATCGGCGAAGTAGAACGTCGATACACGAAACGGAGGGGAAGTCAAAGTCGGAATGTAACCCAGTGACTCCTACACCTTAAACCACAAGACCGATCTTTCGGCAGAGTAGTTTCGTGGTGCATTTACTTTCAACTAAAGTACTGCTAAAGTAAGTAAGCTAAAAAATTTTTATATAAGATAAAAGAATCCAAGTACTTACGGAATCCCTATGAGGTGTCCGGATTACAGGTCGCGCATGCCTCGGAACTCGAACCCTTTACGCTCCTACTTAACATTTTTTCTGCGTTTTTTTTTCTTTTTTTTTTTTTCAATGCCCACCGCCGGTGATGAAAAAGAACGGGAAGGAGACAGAGCAAGAACTCGGAGTGCATACTTACTTTGAGTGAGCGCGCGCAGCAAGGGTAAATGCTTCGCGTCGCCTTGCTGGTTTTTCAGCCGGTACGCTCTTTCCTTTTTTTCGCCATCTCTACCTTCCTCTCATTTTTTTTCCCTCGAGAGATGTGCTACTCTACTGCTGGCAGGAGCTCTTATATACGCAGTGCTTCACTTGCTCGTGGGTCAAAAGGTGAGCGTTTGAGCTGTCGAGTAGAGACAGAGGGAAAGGCATACGATTTGCTTGAACTTTGGGATAGATATATGCATGGAGATTGCGAACACGTGACCAGATGAGCCTTCCGTCCTCGGGCCTCTCCATCTCTCTATCTCCCCCGTTATGGAACTCGCGGGACAACCCAACGCGCCACTTCTCATGAAAATATTATTAGACGTACGTCGTCGCGTTTCGGCCTTCCTGTCCGGCGGGCACACGATGAGAGAAGCGAAACTCACGAGGAATTTCGGCACTCTAACTTGAAATGAAAATATGATGGGCGGTTGGTTCAACAGTCGACGAGTTACACCGGCCTCTTTGCACAGTAAAGCTCGCGCTAACTGGACTCTCAAGGTGGAGCCATCCTGGGACCAACGGGGAATTTTCGCTTACCTAGATATAAGCGGTTCCGCTTCATGCTTATATAAAGCTAATGACATGGCAGCTGTCCAGAGCGGAACATTTATAATTAAATTTTCCGGAGCCGAGACCGGAACGATGAAAAAAAGTGCGTAAAAAGATGGACATAAAAGAAATCTTCGTCCATCCAAAACAGGTGAATTATGAAATAATTCTGATGAACTTTTGGAATTTAATGTCCGGAGCGAGAAGAGATGTGTTCACCGTTCACCGTCTTTTTGCCTCTGCGAAATGGAAAGTTTCGACTCCCTGACGTGAGTGAAGTGACATTTGTTCGGGCGTCACGTTATTCTCGCTGCTTATGTACATATATTAAACATCTCTCCTTATGCATAAGATAGGCACGGTATAGGATAGTTGTCGGTAAGGCGAGATAGAGTGGAAACGAAGGGTGAGCGTGGAGGGATGTAAAGTCGGGACGCGTTTCTAGCCATTGCCGGAGGGAGTTTGAACCACCGGTGTTCGGGTGTACAACGTCGAGAAAGTTTGCCGCGATGTGACCGACGTTTAAACTCTAGGAGAAGCACGGACAGGAACGGGGGGGAGGATGACGTTGTGTGGGGCGCGGAGCCGGTAAGCGTGCGCGCGTGCGGCTTGTGCACGAAATGAAGTTCTCACCGTCGTCACGTTGAAATCATAAAAGCAGCCCTCCATTCCTAACTGCATACTCGTGCCGACCCTCTCAATCATCGCGTCAATCAGAAACCCGACTTTTCCTCCTGTCAGGCAATGTATTTTCCAAAATTCTCGCAGTATTTCATCGATCGAAAATATCTTTATGTACGAAGAGCGAAGAGACTGACGACGTTTGGCAAATTAAAGCATCGTGCATGAAATTGGCTCTTTGTCATCTGCGCTTTTGGGCTTGCCAATTACAATCGCAGCCGGAGTGGTTGGTTACTCCCCTGGGAAGGGCCATTCGACGCGGCGGCAGCTCCCGAACTAACTCGCCCACATACTTTCTCCATCCGTTCGCTTATAGCTGACGGAACTGCAACATCACCGGTGAACAGCAGCTCCCGATTCTCCGGACCACTCCGGCCGTTTCAGGTCCCGTTCGCGGGACGTACTCTCCTCCTCCTCCTCTGCTCCGATCGCTGTGTACTTCTGGCGGTTGGATGGCTGATATACATGGAGATTCGAGGATCCATGTGCGGAAGGAACTATTGGGTGGCATTGGTGTGTCTGTATACGAATCGGCATCAGTGGCATGGAGTGCGCAAGTGAGGATATCGCGACCGGTGGAACCCTATCGCGCCTCTATTTTCCCGTCTGCCACGCCGCAACTTCGAGTCGCTCGACCGCAAAATGTATCAGGGGCCCCGTCGTGCGACGAGAGTGCAGTTTGTACTACCATCCGGCTGTACAAGCAGTCAACCGTAGTGGTCGGTGAAACACACGAGCTCACAGTCCCCTTTCTGTCCCTCTCTATCTATCTCTATGCCCCGGAATCAGTGGAGGAGGAAAGGGGTTAAATTAGATTTTATCGGATTGTTATCCGTTCGGTGAGCTCGGATAAGTACACAGGGATTGGGTACAGCGCGGGCGGTTGCAACTGCTAGGCGAGCTAACTATAACTGGTAAGAGAGAGTTGAAATCACGAAACGATTGGCCCCAGCGTCCTCCCGTTGACCGCCAGGAAAACTCCACCAGCCGCTACCGCAGCTCCGCGGATCAACTCCCTTGGCTTCTCTGATTTCCTATCCTCCGGCTCTCTTCTGCCATTCTCGCATCAGTCCATCCTGCTTTCGTTGGGATTTCCCGCTCGAGCGTCGCCTCTTCTCTTTCTCACCGAAGCCATCATCGTGAAACGAGCCCACCGAGCGGATTAGTTTAGCCGCCGCTGCCCGAGTTCCCGGCGTGATAACGACTTTGGAACAACTTCGGCACCAACTTAGCCGCGAGCCGCGCGCGGGCTGAAAATGCTGCACCTCCCCGTGCCGCGGCCCTACGCGGGGATCGTTTTTTTTTTTTCGGTGCTTTTCCCATTCTTGATCGTCAGCGTCGACACGAGACACACAGACACACACACTGGGCAGCTATAGTCGACTTCACTTCGCGTTTTCACTAACCCTCCAAATCATCCCCCGCCAGCCGGATCGTACCAGCTAGCCAGGACAAAAAAACGATAAGCCCCACGCCCAGTGATTTTGTGCTGAATTCGTTCTATACCGTTGCAAAAGTCCCTCTCCGGCGACGGTACGCGCGTCTTCCTGTCGCGAGTGCAACTAATGATAATTGCTCGCCGCGGGACGATAGCTTCCGTTTCCGGCTCGCCCGTCCGGCTTTAACTTTTGCAAAAACGTTAACGCGATAGGTAGGGAAAAGGCTGGTGCATGCCAGCTTCCCGGCTTCCTTTATACTATCGGATTTCTTTCGCTGGCCAAGGCGAGTGCAACTACGCCGGACGAGAAGCCCATCTGGTAATAACTCGGTGATACAAATGTCCGGCGGGGATATAGCTGAGGATATGTACGCAGCTTGGGGCTATCCATGGAGATAACGAGCTGCCCACGAGGAGGTGCATAAAAGCTCGGAGTCACGGATTCTCTACACGGAGAATTGCCGCGGTCGACCCGGACCGGTTTTAGTTGTACGAGCTTAGCTGCCTCTCTCTTCCTGGCATAAACGAAGTCTCGCGTGTCCCGTGCCTTAGCTCGGGAGGATGAGAGGGGACCAAAAAAAAACAAAGAAAAAAAAACATCCGATGAACAAATCTAACCGGGAGGAGAGCTTTATGCACACGGCACTGGAAAAAGCCGCGGTGGCGGCACATTTGTATTTTTATTATTACACCGTGGGACTGGTAGCGGCTGTGTGCATAGCTCCCGGCCGCAGTTCCGTATAATTTTTTAACTGCCCTCTTTACACGACTAGTTTCGCGTGAACAAGGTATATCTGTATATTGAACCGAGTCGGTGTGGCGCCAATGCACGTACATGTGACTGAGTTTCACGCGCCCGTGTATATGCGACGATAATCTAGCATCACGGTAAATGGTTGCGGGCACGCTGCTACCGGACTGTTTGGCTGGATGCTCGCCGCATTCCCCGCCGTTCCGACAAGCAATGGTGAGAAATGTCGCCGCGTTACTACCCTATAATGCAACTTTAATGTTTCGCGTCATTAGCCTATCCCCACGCGTACAGAAATGCTCCTTCGTACCACACCGGAGCGGCAAAATCTTTTTACGAACGGAATGTCTGGGGACGGGAAGATAAACATAAGGTCCGATTTATAGGTTGGTAGAACAAGTGGGTCTTGCGGATTATTCGGGCCTGTTGCCCGTTACTATTACCGGTTTTATTTTTTAACGGAATGAACGAAGAACCGCGATATTTTACAGTTGTTCTAAATTTAGTATGTGACAGGCAAATTAAGGTTGCTATGTCTGTACACCGGAGTCATAGACATCAGTGTCTACATGACATAAAAAATTAATTCTATTGAACATTAGTCCGCTGACTGCACTTTTTTTCGTTGCGCATCAATTCCTCACTGATTCGCGAGTCCGCAGTACTTTATATTTTTTTCTCTACCATTGATCTAAGTATGTTAATTCTCGATTTAAAGGTCAATTTCGCCGACTCTCCCGTAAGCGCCATGTAAGATGACGAATTTTTAAGATCTAATTATTCATTCAAATGGTCGGTAAAAGCCTTTGAGATTTTGTACAAGTAAAATTTGATAGTTAAATTAAAACATGTCAAAAGTTATGCACATGACTTTGGATTACTTTCGGACATAACTACCTTAAATACAGACAGGCTTTCCTCGACGTCATTGCTTGTTTAGACTCCTTGAGCGCTATCGCGTAAATACTACGTCGTTAAAACATAATAATTACATCGCAATTCTGATCATTTACGTAAACCATTAATTTTGTATGGCGACCATTTATTATTTAGGGTTAATTATCCGTTATTGTAAAATCATGATTTTGGGGAATTGTAAAATAAGGACGAGAGCATCGCCCACACTAAAAAAGAGAGGTAACAGCATAGCTCTCTACTCAACGTATAGAATCGACAAATACGTCACGAGGGCAGACACCGCATCCGTAAGGCCTATGCGAATTAATAGGTCAGCCACACAGGATCGACAATCGATTGTCACTTCATTGTCGGGTATCATAGAGCTCGGAAGTCAGCCCTAGAGGAGTCTCGTCGTTATACGTAAAAATAAATTATCGGCCAATTGTATGTTATGTTCATTAGTTATGTCGTCAAAATATAAAGTCGTAAAATTGTTGAATATTGTCCAACCTGAATAAGGATCGGTGAGTTCGTTAAATTCGACTGTGCACCGCAATAAAAGTCTATTGAGAGACAATTACGTAAGTCGACATTATAATAAACATGAACACACTATAATACTTTTGTATTTTCTAGTGATTTCGCAAATTTCTTGAATTCTCCAACTACCCACCCTGTGATTGTCTCATTGCTAATAAAACTAGTCGACCAAGTAAAATCGTATTTTGAATAACCAGAAGTTTATTAGCTCTCTTAAAACTAATTGGCGAGCATCAATAAATAAATTCCAGTTCAAAATTCAGAGCCCTGGCAGAAACTGATCCAGTCAGCGTCAGGTGAAGGCCTTACTCGCAAATCGTCAAACAAATGTAACAAATAAAAATAGATAAAAATAAGGCCTGTCCCAAGTATCTTGAAGAGATTTTAGAAAAGTGAAGAAAAAGGTCAACGGTCGATTTGAGTGAAATTACTGATTGACAGAAATAAGCATTGACAATCTCCTGGTCGTCGTTTCCTTCATTCTCTATCACTGAAGAATCGCCAGTCCTGATAATCATGAACTGAACATAATTGTCATGGCATTGACGAACCTTCAATAAAACGGAAGTGACAGACCGAGGGTCTAGAGTGTAAAACGAGAATATAAATAAAAAAGGTGCGATTCGGGACCAAGAGGAGCGGAGAGTGTTTTATCGTCTCCACTTGTGTAAGCCGACCTAATCCCAGGCCAGTTGCATCCGCACTGCGGACAGATGTGTCGCGTGTGCTCTGGCTCCGAATCAGTCTTTCCTTTTCTTCCGCCGTTTCTTCCTTTACTTTTTTACGAAGCCTCTCACACCTCGGCACACTTATAGAACGTGACGCGTGCTCTTTGGCTCTGCGAAATCTCCGAAAAGGCATAAGCCATAGAGACGTAAAACAGGATGGGAAATGGTATTTTGTCCTCCGGGCGGGCGGAGATAAATCCAATAATAATGTAATCGATCAATATTTAAAAATAGGAAAGCGTAGGAATGGTCGTTCCCCAATGGAACATCAATCAGAATAATCTACGAGTATGGAGGCGGTCGCGGTGGGTCGCAGGTACGTAGGTGCAAGAGAAAGCGTGGAGTTTTGATGGTACCGGCAACGCGAAAGGGCAAAGGCTCCGGTGGTGACCCTCACCCTTCTTCCCGCGTGCTCTACTCCCTGGTGGATTTATTTACGACATCTGGAGTATCGGGAGCTGCAGGAACCAACACACTGTACACACCGGCAGGAGCAAACCGGCATTCGGTAGGTTAATGCAGCTGCGGCTTCGGCCAACTCCGGCACTAGAATATCGGACGATCAATTAGTGTTAGGGGTGGTTGGCGCCGTAGGGTATGCCACCGGGACCGGAGGTATACGATCTCTCCTTTCCGCTATCCCAACACAGACCCAGAGACCGCTATAGCCGCGACTCCTCGCCGCCGTTACCGAGTTCGATACGACGACAGAAATAGATGCTGGGTACCGCCAACAGCAGCGGCGGCCGGTTTCACTCTGCGAGATCTTGCAAATCAGCAAACAAGGTCCCGTGAGGTCTCGCGGGCCCCCCAGTTGCTCCAAGACAAACAGGTGCTTGAGCTTGCTTAAACGGATACCTCGAATCAGAACGAGAGGCACAATACCGGTGTCGGCTAAGCCTGATTCCCGCATTCACGAAGATTCGAAGTTACATCCTTCCACCCATGGAAATTGGGTTTATCGCAGTGCACCTCGAGAATCGTAATACTCGCAATGGACAACGAGATGCATAATTGTGCGAGGTTGCCATAGAAGTGCGGTATCCAGCAGAGATCTCGCTGATGGATTTTTTTACGAGAGCGCCGCATTCCCGTGTATGAGAAGCCACACATGTCTGAGCCTCTCGACGGTTATAGGGCGAAGCACCAGTGCTTGGTACTGAAGGCGGGGAGAAATATGAAATATATATATATATATATATTCAAGAGCTGCAGAAGCAATTCCTCAATATGAGCTACGAATGAAGGGAGCTTGTACAGGTTTATCTATCTATACACTTCGTACTATAGTATAGATGAAGTACGGTATACACATCGGTTTCAGGAGCTGACAGTCATCCCCCATCGATCGGGACACCTCTAAGTCAATATTTCATCCTTCCTTGCAATCGCTTGCTCTATTAGATTTCCACGGCTTCTAAAAGATCCACCTTTAAGCTTTTCTTTCCCTCCCTCGCGTGACGAATCAACCCCCCTCGACTAGCTCGGTTTCCTGCGCTCTCTTATTTTCCTCGCGCATCACCTCGCAATTCCTACTTCGCGTTCTCCTTCGACCTCTTCGTCTTCGTCCTTCTTATCCAGCACGAAAACCGGGAAAAGCAAGAGCGACTCTCCGAATCGCGACTTTTATCTCGTCTCTTTTATATATATATTTCTTTCCATTCGAGAAGGATCACTGGCGGAAACCTCAGCCCGGCACAATCCTCCTCCTCTTATTATCCTTGTTCGCGTCTTTCGCGTCTTACAACTGGAAAGACCTTTTCGACGTTGACTATTATGGTTATGATTATGGTTCCGAAAGTATAGAGAAAACGACGCTCACTAGGAAAACTCAACAGTTTCTCAGTCAAGATGTATTGTTTCTCTCACAAAGTCCACATTTATCTCTTCTACAACTGTCGATGTAATCTAAAAACAGAGAATTCGTTGTCTTTCCCATTGTCGGTGAGTTTGAGAGACGGCAGGGTTACCGGTAACACACACAATCACCCACACACACATCCTAAATGTGGCTAACGATCCAATTCAGGTGTCCACGAGATCCCGCATCAGAACTATATCGTAATATCTACATACGCGCGCACACAATTTCGCCCCCCCCCCCCCCCCACCCCACCCCAAATTTCGAGTCCCCGCTATCGGGGAAATCCTCTGCATATGCGTCTGCGGGCTTAGGCGCAAAGTCTAATCGTCCATGAACATTTCCCACGTGACGCCCACAATGTCCTGTAAATATGCATATATTATGTATATCTGCATCGGATATACCCAGAAGGGGAGAAAGTGCTACGTGAACGAGGAGGGCGAACGGGAGGTAGCGGGGTCATGCGTGCTGCAAAGAGGCTTACAATTCTCTGATGAAATTCAAGGTGGCACCGCGCGCGTTTACTCCCCCTCGAATGACGCCCATAGAACCCGAACGTTTGGGAACGTATACACCAGGGTTCGATAAAATAGCTCGAGAAGTGTACGCATTCGATCCCTGCGAGGCAACGCATAAACCGAAGCTTGCGCGCGTTCCCATTCCCGATGCAAACAGAACGGGATCGCAATTTCGTAATGTCGTATTGGAAAATCACGCGTAGCAACGTGACATCTCGTGGATTTATTCTTCTAACGACATCGATTCAACGCAGTATTTTTCAGTACACCTGTTCCAATGTTCATGAAAGTCAATGTTTGGATAGGAACAAACGTTTACACTTCATCGCATTCTTGTTTGTTATTATAAAATCGATTACCCTACACGAAGAAAAAAATTCAGTTGATTCAAATTAATCCATTTAGTTGACCAGAGATTTAGTCAGGGTGATTGATGTTTATTCAAATAAACATCAATTGCATTCAAATACATAGTCCATTCAAATACATAGTACTCAGTAAAATTATAGACTGTGCTTCTCACATTGGAGCCTTGCGTTCACTGAAAATGGTTATATCAATTATCATTTTGTCGATTGAAATTCAAAATAGCACCGACGAAAAAATTTCGCTAGATGGCAAACACGAGTAATCGTTTCTCGCACATGAAACAGTTCCTGAGAAGATATAAGACTCGCAGGATTGCTCGTCGTTGCAAATTGCAAAACAGAGGACCGAAATGTTCTCCGGGGTTTAACGATTCCATAAAGCTCGTAAAAAAAAAAGTATGGTCACCGAACATTTCGAAGAGAACTCTTCGATTATCCGAGCGGAGCTACGGCCATGCGTCATCGGGTACAGAGCGCCCGCCTATCCCCGTCTAAGGCCGTAAAAGGACTGCCCTAAATTATCCCCGATATCCGTTCGATATCATAAATATCGTCTTATCTTTTGTCTCTCTTCAGTCGCTCTTTGTGTCGTACATTATTGCGAGGTCTGTGTGTGCATGTTCTACATAGTGGTATTCACCTTATTGCAGAGCAGTATACTTCACTGGTAGTCAGTCCATCCGACATTCGGTCCACAATTTACGTCGTCATATACACACTAGATACCACCTTTTTACGGCTTATACCGCAACTACCGACGTCCCCGCTCGCGTGAAATGGGCTATTTTTCACATTTCACTGTGTATACAAAATTTTCACCGCGCATCAACGTGCGCACCAACGTGCGCTTCCCCGATAATTTATCGCTTATTCTCATTCGCGAATGTGACATACGAGAGACGGAGGGCAGACAGGGGTAAAAAAAATCACGTTTACCCGCGAGCTCATTCCGACTAGAAGAGCGTAACCGCGGAAAACGCGTCTCAAATCGATTTCGAATTCAGCGGCATTCTGGCACGCGACAAATAGAAGGAGCAACACGAAAGAAAACTGGAACGCGAGTGATCGATTGCGCGATTCATCGCTGTCTTGTCGAGGATGATCTTCCAGCCTGCTTCCCATTACCGGTCTTTTCGTCGGGCCTCTGACCCTTGTCTTCTTCCCGACTCATCACCGATGGTACTTTGATTGTGTGTATTTTCACACGATGAGATCCAAAGTGGGGCAAGCCTCTGACGGAGCTCAGACGACCTCGAACGAACGGCGTCCTAATTGTTTTCCCACGGTAGAAGCCGGCCAACGTAAGCTCGAGAATGGAAGCGTGTTTCTCTCCCCGGGGCTTAGGAAATTAATTGCATACCGCGTGTAACCTTACCGAAGCTGTACTGTTTAAACGCGCTCAGTGGCGACATCATAGTTTTTACACGGAACGACCGAGAGGAGAACGGGGGTGGAGGTTCGGGATTATAATTTATCGGTTCACGCGGGGGTTTCTGTAACGTTCCAGGTGCACGGTAGAGTTCGCAACACTTACCGGGAAGGGCTGCTTTCGAAACGAGGCCATATAGCGGCGACGAGGAAGTACGTGAGCCACGAGGGCGCGACGTATATGATAGTGTGTAGACGCCAAGGCGAAGCGTCCCGCTTGTTTTATGGTTGAACCTAAGTATCGTGAAGAGAGAAGGTCCGTTGTTAATACCGCAGGCTCTCAAACCCCCTCCGCACGTTCTTGTTTTCCTCACTCGGCCTTAGTTGCCAACTCAGTCTTTCCCTCGTGCACAACGCGCGTACCCGCGAGCTCCCGACACGTTGAACTCGCTGTCGGGGGTAGCGATGCGAGCTTAGAGAATCCACCGTCTCTATCACTCGCTCACTGTGTCTTCCTTCCCCTGGCGTTGTCGTCTACGAGCTCCTCGCTACTGTTCCCGGACTCCGTTTGCCCGTTGCTGTTGTTGCTCCGCATTAGGAGAGGTGGATTTGCATGAGTAAATACGAGGACATCACGGAGAGGTACAAATTGAGATTAAGGTCTCTATCTCTCACTATCCTCCTCGTCCAACTAAGTCTTGGACTACCGACGGCTTGGAAATGGACAGCAACAGACGGCCGCGGACCGTGAGACAGGAGACGAAGGGTTTTCGCTAGACGCATAACACGTCAACTTGAGGGAGGACGAAGTTTCGTGCCTCGATGTTTATTGCTTGTTACGTTGAGTTATAGCGACAGATGCTGTCGGGATACTTCGTCGATCTTTCTTTAAAAAAGCTCCGGAGATGATGCACTTGATGGGTTCCCGAGTAGAAATTCTCGAACGTTACCTCGGATCCTGATAAGACCTGATAAGGCCTTATCAGGACCCTGTCAGGTCCCGATGTAAGTCTCGAAAATTGCTATTCCGATTAATGGTCGAAGATGAATAACATTTTTCTTTCGGGCTAGATCTCTCGATACGCGAACGCGCAATAATATTCCTACGATTGTTCTCAGTATTTGATTAACGGTATTACTGTTTCGCGTGACTTTCATCGCGCTGTTCAGGATGCTCGACACCCCATTAAACAAGCATTAAAGAAAGTTTCCGCAATCCCGAAATGGAGGGATTGTTCGTAATTTCTTTTTGTTAAAATTTTTTTTAATTAACAAGACAATTTGAAGATTAATGAGAGTTAGTCGTCGAGGATTTTCCGGTGATGATAAATCTCTTTCGTCGGAGATAACGAGAAAATTGCGTTTGATGAAAGTCCTGGATACTATGTACATGCACACAAAGGCTCACACACATAGGTTGGTACTTACTCGTTGCGCTGACAGCCGGCCCGATGACCGAGTACTTGGGGTTACCCGTAACAGCCCCTGGGACGACCTTGTCTAGCTCTGCAACACATTATTGTAATTATCCTCGGAATATACAGTGCCGTTAATTACGATGGGGAGTAGTAACCCGTCGTCTGGGTGTATGTACATGAAAGGGCATACGTGTGCGAAATAGAACACAACCAATCTACCTTAATACAAAGGGTCCGCGTTGATGATTTATTACCTCATAAATTGGGCAGCCCAGGGTGTTCGCCCCGTCGTTCTTTTTCTACTCGCCCCCCCCCCCCCCTCCCCTCCGTATCTCTGATAGGTAAGACAAATTACTGAACGTGCAATCCGGCCATACGAATTATTGCAAAACTATACGATTACCGCCGTTAACGAAATCGTTTAATCTCTGGACATTACTTTTTGTGTGGAATAATTATCTGAAGATGTGATATGATTTACCGGAAGATCGAACGGATTGGCCGCAGGAGGCAAGTAATTTCGCAGACCAACTGATTTTCCCGTGAGTTTCGAACTTAACTTCAACCAAAGGGGTAGAACGCGCTTTGACCTTCCGATGGAGATTTCTGCCCAACCGATATCTCTTTACCGACTCTCGTTGCTGGCGTACCAGCTGTCAAAGGTTTGCCCTGAAAGCTCCAAGGGGGAGAGCAGCCTTAGATGGTTCGGGAAAGCTCTACTGAGGGGCGCCTCTGTACTGGGACAGAGCATCGTTGCAGAGCTTCCAGCGGGAATTCAGCGAACCTCTGTACCGACTAACGCCAGTGCTCACCATAGAGTTCTGCATAGGATAAAACGTATTCGCTTTCGCGCTGGAATGCTCGAGCTTTCACAAACCACCGTATCAATGGTATGTGTTCCAAAAGTGACTTCATGGTGGCGCTCAAAGAAATCACACTTCAAAGCCATCGTACTTTTTACCCCATTTTCTGTTTTGCGCTAATGGCTACTTTTGTAGCCACTGTCGAACCGTACTTCCGATCACGAACATTCCTCCCCAATCGCGAAGGTTTACGGATGCATCAACTGAATAACAGGTTCGATGCGTGTAGAACTTTCCAATGTCTTCGATCGGGGATAGACGTTAGCAGTAAAATATATAGGTCGTCAACAGGAAATGCGATTGCAATTAGTTGATTCGGATTCCCAAGTCCGGATGTACGGTTGAATAGATTCTATCGAAAGTGGCTCGGAAGTACGGTATCGTACAGCACAATACATAATTGTTGCCTCGAACCAACCTGCATGGGGTGTATCGTCCAGCGGTTGAAATTGGAACATCGCCTTGAAGCCCTGCCCGGGCCATTCGGAATTAGCTACGAACTCGACGTACAGGTCTGGACCAGTGCTGAGTACCTCCACTTCCGCTCCTTGGTTGCACAGCACAGCTATTGTTGGACTCGCTGAATTCCTTCCATCGTGGACCCTGATTAAATCGGCTCTATTCAAGCAACTGGAACATAATGTGAGTTTCATGTTGAACATTTAATCGATTACAAGTCGATTGTGTCGCACACATAAGAAATCGACGATCCGGAGCGAGCATCCCGTCTACAGTTATTATTGCGATGAAAAACGATAATGGTGTATTGACAAAAAAAATGAATAACTGGAAGTATCAGTTTCGCTCGTTATATCCTGGAAAACGAATCGGGATATCGAGCAAGTTCTTTTTATTTTTTATTATCTCGAGTTACCAGGATACTATAGGTATACATGGGCTTTGAACGCAGTGGCGAATCGGGAGTGCACGGTAGCGCCTCATTAAATCTGCCGTTAATACGATTAATCTCATGAATGGTATTTAATTTCGAGCACCCTTCGAGCGGACACACTGGTGTTCTCGTTACCAGCCTCATTATTTATTCAGGATAGCAATTAAGACCTGAATACATATACTGCATTATTTAATATTTTCATTTCTCTGCCTACACTTCTTTGTCTTCCTTATTTTATGTATATATATATATATATATATATATCCTTTATTTTTCTTTGTTCCTGTCAATTCGAGACTACGTTGCTAAGCTGTATAAATTAATATGAATGTGTAAATACGTGAGCACTCGAAGGTCGTTCTATCTCACTTTCCAGTTTCACTTGAGCTGTGTTCAGCAGCTGATCCACTCGCTTTATTTCCTGCCCGCTACGAGCCCCTGCCCTCCTGGCTTCCTTGATTAAGTTGCGAAAGAGCCGAGCTACGAATGAATCCACGCAGAGAAAGAGAGAAATAGCTGACTGAAAGAGAGCCTCTTTCTCGGTATAAAAATAAGCGAAGCGCGTTATACTGTACAAAAATGAAAAAGAGTCGAATAGAGAGGATGCTACGAGATTAAGAATGCCTCAAAAGATTTCTGTATGCGTCCATTCTGCATTTCTGAAATACGTCACTTCCGGTTTGAATATCTTATTTTTCTACAGGAAGTGACGTAGTACCAAAAATACGTCACTTCCGGTTTCAAGATCTAATCTTTCGATCGGAAGTGACGTAATGCCGGAAATACGTGACTTCTGGTTTGACAATCGCAATTTTTGAACGGAATACCTTACTTTCTTTTTGAAAATCTCAGTTTTTGATCGGAAGTGAGGTCATACTGAAAATACGTCACTTCCAGTGGAACAATAATATTTAAAAAACCGAATGTGATTTATTATCATTATGACGCTCACTTCTGGTTTGGACATCTCATTTATTGATGGGAAGTGCCATCGAAGTGACGTTATTGTGCCCTGTATTATTGTGCACCGCAAAATAAAACAATTAAAAAGCACAAAAAGAAATCCCGCACATTGAAAATTAACTAACAAACAAAATGTGCGGGTGATAATACCTCTCAAATCAAATTAGATTGACTAGGTCTTCACGTAAAAAAAAAATATCCGCATTAGGAGAATCGATCAATGCAGAAAAAAGTCATTGGGCACTTTGAAGTCGGGTGCACCGATAAAAATGATATGGGTGGCATGTATAAAAATTTGCAGATGCAGAAATCTTCAGGGTCACGTTTCAGAGTCGTTTCAAAGAGGAAATACATACAAATGCAAGTCAATTTTGAAAGAAAAAATAATGATATAGGTCTTAAAAGCGGAGGTGAATAAGCGGAGGTACAACGATAATATTGCAAAGACCTCGGAGTGACAAAGCTGGCGCGCGGTGGCATTTTAGAAAGAAGGCAAAAGCTGGGAAAGTATACAAGCTGGTACCAAGAGCGAAGGTTGTGCTCTACGACGTCAATAGTTGGCGATTACTTTTATACGAACTCGCGCGTACTACTTTGTTCAATCAACCTGAAGAGACTTTACCCCCCCCCCCCCCTCCCCCCTCTCCCCATGCCTTTTGCTTTGCCAGTTCCAGCTTCCAGCAATTCTAAAGACTCACTACTATTACTACGTGAAATAGTCAATCGAATTAGCTCCATGAGCAATAAAAAATCTCATCAAGCGTCTCTTTTGCCCTCTTTTTTTCTTTCGCTATGCTTCCGTTCGTATTCGACGGAATTTCAATAACGTCGGGATGAAAAAATGAGATACAACTCGTAAGAAAGTATACGAGACAAACGAAGGTGTATATAAAATGGGTATCGAGATGGACAGATAATTGCCGAAGAGAGAGGAACCCACAGGAGAGGGAACGAACACGTGAAAGCACTTTTCATCTCCTCCTCACCTGTCGACTTTCATAAAAGGTTTAAGGACATTAGTGTCGGGTACAGTTTAGCAAAGTAGTAAGTAAAATCCCTCGTTAAGCGGTGCGACTTTGGGAATTTGTCTCTCGGCATCAGTCACCTCCCATTTACCTTTAACGAAAGCGCGTAACTGTATATAAATTTTCCTCCTTACCGTTGCCCAGCGGATGACAATGGAGATCCACCGGCGAGGAGAAACGTAATTACTCGAACTCTTGAGCGTAACGACGGCGAAATGGTTCCCGAAGAGATGTTTTCTCCAAAGAGGAGAGGTAAAAGTTTCTCATAAAATGTACTGTCTCCCCTCTACACTCTCCGTTCTATAGTCACGCAGCGGGCGAGCGTTGGATACGAACGCAAAAAGAAGCTCAGTGCGGTAAGCTCGGAGGGCTTGCAGCACGGGTACGCGCCAGTAGATAAGGCGCGCATCGGTCAGACGGGGAAATAATTGCAATCTGATATTACTTTGCCTCTCTCGTCGCCATCGGGTTCTTCCGTACATATACATGAATATATATTTGCGTGCAAATATTTCCGCAATATAGTGAAGATCCGGGTTATACGTACAGACCGGAGGGAATGTGTACTTTCAGGAGGAAAAAAGTAGCCGCCGCGTGTATACGTAGTAAACTTGATTAGTAAACTTATAAGACAAACTCCGTAGCATCGCGAAGCCTGCTAGCACGTGAGCTCCTGTGCCACCGACATACTCACCCGCAAAGAGACGACGACTCTTGCTGCGCTGGCGGTTCGCGCTATATTGCTCTCGGTGAAATCCACCGAGACGATATTGCTTTCTTCCGCAGAGTTATGCACAAACTGATACCGATTATAGGCTCGTGGGAGACGAGGCATTTCAGACGGCGCCCGTGCTTTTTCGCCTTTTTCGCGGTAAAGTTTGTGAAACAGAAAATAAGCGGGTTGTCTTTATTTATTTATTAATAAGGTGATGAAAGAGTCAACGTTCGACGTCTCTGGGAATAAATGGAAACTGAACTGTCGATGTTTATTTTTTTTTACATTGATTTTTGAAGCTATCATTTACAGGAAAAAATTCTACTCTCCTTGATGGAAAGTCGATACTTTGGAGATGGGTTATTCGCGAAGCATTTTTTTTTTTCAATGCAGATGTCGACGGCACCGATCGATGTTCGACAGATATGAGCGGATTAGTATGAAGCTGTATCCAATGATAGGGAGGGGATTTATGTTCGCATCGTTCTTGTTATCTCTCGTACCTTCATAAGCTGTGTTTTTTTTTTTTTTTTTTAATAATGCCCACGTAATGGTCGAATATAAGGGCGCGTGAGCTCGCAGTTGAAAAGAGGTTCTCGGTATTCATCAGAGCTTCGCCGTTCGCTATAATATTCTGCACGCTAATATGAGGTACAAGTCGGGAGCGACTCAGCACTGATGTATCGGGCCATTTATCAGAAGCTCGTCTACTCGCTCTCTCCCCCCTCTATCTCTCTTGTACGTTTCTCAACGCTCATATCTAAACTACTAGCTATTATGAAGATATCTCGAGGCACCAAGGCATCCGGACCGGTATCGGAGCTTTCAGGATGATTTCGCAATGAAGCTCCGGTCGTACAAAAAAAAAAGCAGATGAATAAAAAAAATATATATATCTCGTTTGTGAAAACACGGAGAGTACGCATACCATAAAAATTTTCCAATTATCTTACGAAGTAACTCGTTCCCGGTGAGCGACGAGATACATGCTATATGCGGTTCGCATTCGAGTAAATGCATTGCATAAATCAGCAAAAAGGAAGGATAGTACAGAGAAAGGGACAACAATATATAGGGCGATAGTAGATATCAAATACCGAGAGAAAAAAAAAACGAGCGCCACACCGCGAAGCAATACTTGGACCCTCACAAATTCTCTGGGCAGGCCGAGGACTGGGGACCGCCACGGCCAGCCTGCTTTTTTGCAGCGTCGACTTGAATTGCTTCGCGTGTATCAACCCCGAAATGTATAGGGTACATCGCGGGTATGCGTTAACGAACGATACGAGTTATAACGCACCTCGCGGAACTCTACATTGTTCCTATGGATGCATTCTATGGAAGAGCAATTAAAACACTACCGAGTATTTACGGTATTATTGGAGGTTGAACAATAGAGGCAGAGGCCGAGTTACCGGCGAATAGATACAGATGAGCCACTGTCTGGCCCCATCGCTCCCCCCGCCCAAAAAAGAGGATAATTGAATTCACGTTGTAAATTTCCTGCATGCGGATAACGAACAAAAGAATAAAATAAAAAATAACGACCTCGATAGAAAATTCATTGCGTAAAACCACGAAACCGCTTTCGAGCATAGTTTCTTCCACAAAGCAATCGACGTTTTATGGACGATCGGAAACTAAAGGAAATAATTAAACTCCGATAGAACCATACAGTGGTTTTGGCTATATTGTTCGATCGTAAGGTGTGCAGCGCTTTTGCGATTTTCCGAAGTCCGATCGAATAGATCAATGACTTTTTCCGGAGTAACCAATCACACGTTCAATTAAAATCTGATCGATTTCCACGGCTCCCACGAGTGCACGGAAAAAAATCGGTCCACTGCTCAATCATATTTATATCTACCAATCGGGGAATTCACGACGAATTTTCAATGCTCTTCGATAATCCGATCGCATTGCAATCTGCTCATGGCGATGGATAATGAGATTTTCTTTATATATAAAAAGAACCACACGGGACGCTGTATAGAAATTACATTTCACTGTGTTATAGACAAACTGGATTCACTTGACTTTTCATTTCCCGGCATTAACGTTATTTGCCTGGTATTTTCAGCAGCGAGTTTTCACGTGTCCGTGAAATATTATATGTCCATAACGGGGGCCAATCACTGGGTCGAAAATGCTCGGTACTCGCCGTACCGTCATGTTTACATAGCCACTCGACGTCCTCGTACCCCAATCCTATGTCCGTAATGGGATTTTCGTGTACGAAAGCCTTCTGCGATTTCGTTGTAATTCAACAGAGCATTTACGAGAAAAAAGGCATCAGTATTCTTATTACATGAAAAACATTTAATCGGCTTAATGCATGAAGATTATACCTAAAAAATATTAAATAAAATCCGATTAAATCTAAATGTATCATTTTTATTCCTGAAATGAAAAGTTAAAAATGTCCTGTAGAGGATATCCGTGCCTTGAAAAGCAGCAAATATTTTTTTAAATGTATAATGTTTACAAAATGGAATTGCTCCTACAACTTTTTATATGCGGACGTAGAGATGTTTGTACACGATCAGAACACCCTTGTGAATTATCGATCGCGTGGTTTCTTTTTAATCTGCTTTTATATCACTTTTATACGGCTTTCATATGTATAAATCAAAAGACAGGGCAGTGTCCTGACGCCAGGTACTTAAATAAATAATTTATGAACCAGTCTAGTTTTCCAAGCATCGTTGATATTTTAACGCTATGCTTCCCATCTCTAAACAGTGACGAGATTCCATAATGCGTACAAGTGACCAATGTTGACACGTTTTCCTCAATTCTATATAATAACGCATATAAACCAGAAAATTTCGCTGACACGTGGCCCAGCATACTTTGTCCAAGACAAGCATACGTGATTGGTTAATGTAATCCTGATTAAACACGACCTTTAAATCCGCCGAGCCGAACACGGACCATGATTCTACTTAACCCACATAAAGTTTCGCCGCTCGTGTGTACGTGTTTGTCTCCGTATGTGTATGTGTGTGTGGATAATAGATAGCAGATAGAAGGAGAGTTGGGGTGAGAGAACGGATGATAGTGAGATCGACTTGGTTGCTCCAGGATCGTCGGAGAGGCGAGCAAGAGGTGAGACTACGTTGGCAAGGGGTTGCACATCCCCCCGCGCCCCTTCGCCCCTGCCAGTAGCAGGCAACCGGCGTGCAGGAGGTAATCCTTGATAAATCCTCGAACTCCGTCCTAATTCCGTATTGAGCTTCCTTAATTTCATTCGGGTAGAGCGTCGGTGACCCTCCGGACCTCGGAAGCCTCCAATTGGAATCTCCAACGAAGCACGGCTGCAACGTGAGATCTCGTGCCCCCTTTTTTCCACTCTCTTTTCAACAGGACGACCTCTCAACCTCTCTGTTTCCAGCTTTTTTTTTGCTACTTCGCAATCCGTTCCCAGCGGCCACTGCACTTTGCTGCTAAGTAGGTACCGCTACTCGTGTCCGAGTAGCGGTGAGCGAACCTGCCAGATTATCCATTACCGACGGTTGAACTACCAAAGTTCAAGCTTACGCTCATACCCCGGATTCCCGAAGTCGGAAAAATGTAGATCTTCTGGTGATGGGTGTGATAAGTATTGGATACGATACTGCTGAGTCAGCCGTTGGCCCGGGAGGATACAACGAGCCTCAAGCGCTAACGGAAATTGGACCGACATGCGCGCCGCGTGAGTCTGACAGCGACGAGTCCCTTAAAGGTATCTCTCGGTAATTATAATACAAGCTCTATGGGGCCCGTTGTACTCAACGCGAGGTACTATCCGAATGGCTGTACAACCAGTTTCACCGACACTTACCACAATGATTGGTATACACATGCACGTTACGTAACATGTTCACATCGTGTGTAGGCGCGCGTTCGCTGTATGCAGATGGCTATGGCGAGTCCCCCGGGTTACCGGAATTACTAGACTCGCTTTCCCTTCCTCTCACTGCACTCCACCTAGAATCTACTTTTATGGCGAAAAACACGATCGCGCCCCACGGGCATTTCCTACCGAGTGTAATCACATTCCGGTTATCTACTCGAGTCTCCGTGAGCGGGAGAACGCAGCGGGACCGGGAGATACTCTACTAGAGATGGTATAAAATAACTCGGAACTTGTAACTAGGAAAAATTTTCGAATATCGCATAACGATCGAGCTGGCGAATCCTCTCTCTCCTCCCACTTCGCCGCTCTCTCTCCCTCTCCGTAGGCTATTAGCAACGCTCCGGTGAATCTGAACTTGCTTCACTACCTCAACTGCTGGTTGCAATTGCTTGTTCGAGCGATTTCACCCTGCGAGAATCCAGACAATATCCCTGGTCCACACATCCCCACCTATATGCCGGATGACTCTCTGCGGAATTCCCGACTGATCTCACTAGCACGTTGTTATCTTGATCTTCCGGAAGTTGAGCATCGCTGCATCGTACCGATCGTGTACGTACTCTATTGAATATGTGGAACGCGCATTATCACCGGTGACTAGCGTACCGGAATGTATGTCCGGCGCGGGAGTACGGGGCTTAGCCGGATATATGTGGAACACTGTGCGTAACACGGTCTGTGCGTTACCGTCGTCCACCGTAACATAGTGTACACGAGTGAAGTACGAGGATTTTCTACTGTGAAATATCGTTCGACCGGATTGATGAGAAAAAAAATATGTGAAAAATCATTAAAACATTTTTATCTCCGACCGAGTTTCGGCGTGGAATGGGGAACAGCGCAAAAAAAAGAGATAAAATTTTGTTATTGGCTTTTCGCGTATGGATATTTTTTTCTGTCATCCGCCGAGGTGAGTTTTACGAACGCTCGACTGAATTTCGTGCCACCGAATTTGCCAGAAAATTAATGGTATAAAGTTCGCTTTTGACGTAAAATTTTATCTCGAGTTATATGACGCGTAATTGGTCCGCCGAAAAACGTTCATAAAGGGGTTATCTCTCTCTCTCTCTGATGGATTGAATATCAATTTATCTGTCTCTCGGAAATTAAAGTCCCTGGTTTCGCTTTCGTTCCGGTGAAAATTGACGATATTAATGTCACTGCCGATGGAACGCACGTAGGTGAAGGCATGGGTAATTCTGGCGTCAATTCCATTTACCACCGTCACCGTGTTAGACAAACATTTGAACAAGTTTGTTTGATTAGTTTAATGGGTCATTAGTCTCGACACCGGACGCATTCGCGACTAGGGGGTTGGGAAGTTTCCTTCAAAGCCACGGAAGCCGACAGCACGATACCGACACTATTTTAAATGGTAGATGACCATTGACGAAACAGACTTCCGACAACAGTTCCCAGTATTGGCCGAGTATATGCATAAAGCATATGAATAATAAACTGCCTAGGTAACCCATTTTGAAAGATACGTACCAGCTATCACCTTAATCCGAAAATTCTCCTTAATGCTTATATAAAAGTTATTTGTATGGCAAGGGCGTAGAAAGAGAGTTCTTGAGGAGTGTGAAAATGCCGCACGAGTTCTTGACGAGTGCGACATTTACACGCGTCAGGACTCTCCTTTCTACGCCCGTGCCATTAACATAATTTTGCCGAGAGTTGCGTAAGCGGCGCTTTGCAGTCATGATTTTAGTAAATTCTCGGCGCATGCGCAGATCGGCCCCTTTGCGTGCGATTTACTTTTGCGTGCGTTTTCTCGAATTTATTGCACGCTGCTCGTACTTTATGCACGTTGGCTGTACAGTGCCACATTTAGCAGACACGGAGTAGCACTTCTCCTGCATTCGTTACATAAAATATTATGCGACACTAGCCCGGTGCAGCGAACATCATACGCGGACCCTGAAGTAAGTCGTACTCGCCGCACTCGTACCACGAGGAGCACTCACCTTCGGCTCGTGCTCCTGTGGTGCTCGCCCGGCTCGCACGACTCACTTCACAGCGTGCGTATAAAGTTCGCTTTACCGCACTTTTATCGCAAAGTACTATGATCTCACTTGTACATAATATTGTTCATAAATTTTGATTACCGTACCAAAGAGCACATCTCCATAAACGATGGACAATCGATTTTGTCCCGATTTCTCCTACGGAGAGGATCGCACTGTATGGCCTCTGATTTCCACTGAATAATCTGTACCACATTGTGCCAATGACGGCCCTCCGGCTCCTTACATTGTCGAGAAGCTTGAATGTGACTTCGTGCGAGACAATGAAAATCAGGGTCTACCGCTCGCGAATTGTTCAAGATTCATACATCTCCTGTTACACACATCCTCCTATATTCGTCTTCTCCCCGTGCTTCCCGATATCATGACTGAGTCATATCAATAACGGCCAAACTTGAAATCGCGATCCGCGCCCGCAACGAGGGATAACTTTACATTCACTTAGGATCGGCTACATTCCGGGCCCTCTCTATCCTTGACTTCGCCCTCGCGATTTGCACGCCAGCGAAACTTGGAGTTGAAGCTCGGAATAACCCTTCCCGGCCTCGTCCGAAACTCCCGAATCCTTGATACGGTTAAACTGTGCACTGGGCTTTAACAGTTCGAGCTTGAACAACGACGATGTTTCTGTCGTAAGTTGTCCCTAAGATGTACACTGTCTTCCGGTCCTCCCCCTCCCCCCCCTTGACGCCAAGTTAAACGGCGCCAAATCTTAAGTGCGGTCGGTTAATTCGATCAGCTGTTTATCGAGCCGTGAACGAGGAGCTGTTGCCTCTATATATGCAAAACACGAACTTACGTCCCCGAACACGAGGCTTATTATTCACTGTCACGCTCTAACAGTGTCCACCGACTTTGGCGGCGTCGAGAAATACCGCGACAAAGTCTCCTGACGCTGCTGGGCTTTACCGGCTGAATATGTTTTTTTTTTCTTCATTCTTCTCGTGTCCCTTATATGTTTTCCTTTTCTCCGTATAAACTCGTCGCCGATCGAGCGACCGACGGGAAGCTTCGCGACAAACTTTTCCGGTGGCAAGTTTTAAATCGATGAGCCGCGAGAATATTCGAAGCTTAATGGACGTTCTTTTTTCGCCGTGGAGGAGGAGGAGGAAGAGGAGCAGGAGGCCTAGTAACCGTGACCAGAAGGGTCGCGGAAGAGTCAGGGCGAACCTCCGGAGAAAAGCTTTGAGGAAAAATTCACAACTCTCGGAGTTTCATATCCCCATGTACAACAAAATCCTCGCGGCGACCGGTGCCCCGAAGCTTTTCGAAAACTCGATAGAAATTTAAAGCGCTACGGCGAAGGGAGCGCTCTTCTTTTTCACCGTCATACCCCGACCTACTCCTCCTTCGCCTCGCCCCTTCTGTCAGCGATATGCAAATAGTAATTCGCTCGTTTCGAGACCGGCATATAAATAGTTTTAGGACGGAAAATTTCCTTTTCTTTTTACGCAAGAACCTACCTGAGATCTCCCTTCTGCAGCCATATCTCCTCGAATAAGATGCGAATTCGCTCCTTCGTTCTGTAAACAGAGGAAAAAAATACAGATAAACGAGACACGCAGAGAAAACATGTAGCATGCCCTCGTGCCTCGGCGGATACCTGGAACTCTCGGAACAGCACTCGCGCGAGAGTACAGTGCGACGGTGCCGTGTTAAAGGTAAAATTCTACTTGTACCACTTTCAGGCATCTGCAGCTGCAGCGAGGACAAACTTCAGTGTGCAGACACAGGGAGAGAAAGCGCGAGGGTGCGTCTTGGAGGGGAAGAAAGATTAGAGTGCATTATCCGCGTATGTATTCCTCGAGCCTTCTGGCTTGTTTCAGGGAGCAGTTTCACCCCCTTGCCCGTACACACACGAGCACATTGTGCGTTTATTCTGTTTCGCTAATCTCCGCGGTGTGACTCCGGCTGCGCGGTGGGCTTAATAACCACTACAAATATTTAATAAGAGCAACGGGTTAATTATTAGATAGACACACTCAGATGCGTCGGAACACGTGGTTTAATGGCAATGAGCAGGGAATCACGTCATTTTAATTAAACAATTTGCTGGTTCGCGATTAAACTTTCAGAAAGGTCGATTTGCAATTTGCAAAGTTTTTATGCAATGCTGTTTTGATTTTCACACTTTTCCGACGTAAAAAAGATTCTGCTACTAGTGCGGTTGAATTTTATTTTAGAATACCCCGACATCTTTATTTGTATCAAATTGTATTCAAACTGTATCGAGTAATTATCGAGTAATTAGTTGATATTAATATTTATAAAAACAATCCCGCGAACGATAATAATTTCTACGTGAACGTTTCACGGCAACCCACTTTTGTCCACATTCTCATTCATTTGCTTGGTGTTTCCTTCTTTTTCTTTTTAAATTCATTCCACATTTTTTAGGCTAAGCTCCTGTCGGGACGGTGTGTCTGACAGGAACTTTCACGACCGTTGTAACAAGGAGGTGGCTATGAGGAACGAGAAAAGTTGTTCCAAGCCGGAAGCCGCAAAATTTCTGGTGACAAGAGGAAAGCGAGGGCCTCGGCGAGGAGAGGCCGCGCGGCTGGGACAACGACGACGGCGACGACGACGACGAGAACGGTGTCGGCAGCGGGGTGACGCCGTCACGGTACAGGGGCAAGCGGGAATGAGGGAAACGCGAGACGCGAAAGAGAGTAAAAAGGAAGGGCTTTTTGAAGACGGTCCTGTTATATATTACTTACCTTGCCCGGAAGAGATACGAGCACTGGACATTCTTCGGATACGAGGATGGATAACGCGGCGAATAGAATCTACCGTGCTGGGGCGTCGATTGCGAGCTGACGAACTGATGGTCGCACATAGTTCCCGGCACGAGTTGGCCGTCCGTTCCGAACATTCCTGGAAAGACAAAAGCGCAAACGAAATATTGCAAAGAGCTGAAAATCCCATTATGGAGGGGCAGTGAGAGATCCAATGGTACGGTAGTTATTGGGGAAAAAGTAATTTGCTCGCCGGTTCCTCTCTGCAGCACTCTGTTCTCTCGCCGTGTGTATATAACAGTGGTCCTTTCAGAAAACTTTCCCTCATTTTCTTTCAGCATTGCACGGCTCACCGGATGAGGGGGCTTGCAAAAAGGCAAAGTGATTAAAATCGTCCGAACCCTGAACTTTACCGGATATGCACAAATTTCCGGGAGCATCGGTAGGGGTTTAGTTAGTGGATTGCAAGATTCGCACCAACATATCCTGCCAATGTGCAGAAGGGCCCTTGTGCAGCACGCGTATTGATTATCGCGAGGCTCATATCCGGCTCTGTCTTTAAAGAGGATATAACCAGACTGATCCAACGGAGATTAAAAAAAAAATCCTCCCGGAAGAATTTTCTTCCATATACGAGTGTCTCATGAAATACAGGAAGACTATATGGGAGTAATAAAAATTGAAAAAAAAATATATAGGGTAGAGCGGGACAAAATGGGGCAGCGGGGCAAAACGGGGCATGGGACAAAACGTAATTTTCCAATAATTTTTGGATGCCCGAATTAGCCCCATCGATACATCAGGCGTTTCTGTCCCGTTTTGCCACCTTGTTCGATCCAAAAATGATTGGAACATTTATTTTTGCCCAACTGCCCCGTTTTGCCCCGTTGACCCATTTTGCCCTGCTCTTCCCTATACATCTACACAGTAACGCTCGGCCGTAGGTAGTAAAAGTATTGTTTACTATGTGCGCAGTAAAAGTGGAGTATAAATGGAATGTACGGACAGACCGGAATCCCTCACGACGATGGAGGAGGGACTGTGGTGGCGTACACAATCTATATCAGGATCGTGGCTTTGCGCTATTTACCGGATTTATTTTCTGCCACCGCCCACCCCCTCGAGAGTTACCCCATTCACGAATGCCAAGGTGAGCCCCACGGAATTAGATGCTCGAGATTCGATATCGCTGGATATCGGCGTCGTCCTCACGATATACCTATCAGCACTATAACCATATCGGTAGACAGCGGAAAAGCTCAGGAGCCTTCGTGGACAGATGTACATTCTACGGCGAAATGTATACGCCGAGACCGGGAGAAAAGGGTTTTCTCTCCAAAGTATTCTCTATACGAAAGAGGCGGGTTTCGAATAGCGAGAATATAGCACGATCTATACGTACATACTTTTCTCCGCCCGTCCCTTCTCTCTTCTCTATCACACTCGGTTGATACAGTCTCGGCATCCGGTGTCACGTTGCAAGAAAAATGTCTCGCACTCCGATGGTCCGGAGGCGAGCTTTTCGGAATGTAAACCTTGCGCACAAACATCACGCGCCATGAGATATACACAGAGGAGGACGGAGCGAGGCGGAGACGTGCACGACGAACAGGATAGGAAAATATCTCAAATATCTCGACGAGGCCGGCCCCGTTGGCACACGGATCGCTGAACGAAAGAGCGAGACAGGTACGTATTCGCGGGAGTAAAAATTCTTGCGTGAACGGACAATCCTAGCGTACCGGGAATGTTATTGCTACGGATCAGCCACGGCGCAAACTTGCACGCCTCGCTTCGATGACAGAGACGACGAACTTTCATCGGGAAACAAATTTTTTTTCTCTTTTTCTTTCTCGCGCAATATGGAAGACTAACGGGGAATATGATATTTTCTTTCGACGTAGGTAGGACCGAGGCGAGACGGGCTAGCGACAAATCAGGCCGACACGGGGCGTAATGGGCCATCCTAAAATTATTAAAAAATCAAAGTAAAAACTTGAATGGAAATGTATAAACATATAAGCATAATCAAGAGCTTTATCCTTGATAGGAAGGAGTAGGAAATCTTAAGATGTATGGATACAGGCGTGAGCTCAAAAAAAAAGTGAACAATTTAAGGGTAGTCTGTTTCGCCCCAGACAATTTTTTTTATCGGACGCGTTACAAAACCTGAGAAAATATCATTGTCGGATGGCAAACAATAAATTATGGTTTCCGCACCGTTGTAGCCGCGTTTTTTGCTTAGGGGGCCCATCTCGCCCCGATCTCCCCTATATGAAAATTTCCAACAACCCCTTTTTTCGGTGCGAAGCTTTATTTTTTTATTTTTTAATATTTTATTCGGGACACGTGTGTTATCTCGTCGCGGTTCTCGGGTACCTTTTTTCTGATAATATCGTATGAGTAAAAGGAGTTGGTAATAAATGTTTCAAGATAACTTTTATGTAGCCCTCGTCCGTCCGGATTTTCGGCTGTACGAAAGATACGTGTTCTTTTCCACACAGTGAATCACGACCGCGGCTAAGTGATCATTTTTTATCGAGGCCAATAAAGCCTCCTGTGTAAAGAACACTCGAGTGCATAATACGGGGAAGCCCCTCTTGCGCTATAAAACCGGGGCTCGCTTTCTCAAGGGCCTCGGTGTGTATCTTTATACGAAGGTGAGTTCGGAGCAAGCCCCTCTCACACACACACGCACAAGAACATACATTCGTGAACTAACCGCCGGTTACCCAGCTACTTAAAGGTAGCGCACATCTTCTCGTCTTCCACATTCTCCTACGTACATCCACGTGCGGAATCTAATCACAGTAGTGCTCGTATTACGCTTTATTTCACCCGCTTCATGCACGAGTATGAACATTTCCGTTTATGGTATTCCCCTCAAATAAAACATGGACTTTTATCTCCCGATTAGTCTGCCAGATGTTTGTGAATCTCGATGCATTGTTATTATTATTTTATTTTTTTATGAATAAATTGCGCCAAAAGCACTTAGTTTGCCCGTTAGTAGAGAAAGTAGCAATGGATTTCTTTTTCTTATCAAAGGTTGAAATTGCAGGATAATTTCTATTGCAATGTCGAGTACATTCGTGGAGTGAATGCATGAAAGGCAGCGATGGTATGAAAGATAGGAATGAACATTGGTACGTATGTATAGAGCGTGTACATTTACGAGATCGAACTAAGGTTTGAGTACCGCAAGAGAGGAGCGCGAGGGAAATCACTTATCCGGGACTCACCCACGGTGGAGCTACAACCGGCGTTGCCGATGTTCGCTCGGTCGTACCGACTGGTTGCTGTATCGAAATTTAAAAATCGAATTGGGCCACTTCCCTCGGTCTACGGGAAAGCATCGCGGTCCCCCACGTACTTTCATTCTGCTCGATCTAAAGTGCAAGTAGTATATTCAATACCGCGGCGTCGCGCTGTAGTCGTCGACATCGTCGGGAAGCGGAGAGGATGGGAGACCCGAGTGTGCTGCGGGAGGACGCCACAATAGGATTACAATGCCGTGTGCCTTGAGGGCCGTAGAAAGAGAGCACGAGGAGCCACCACCGAGAATGTTCTCTATACTTTCCATCGATGTATATTCTTTTGCGGCGCGAAGAAGAGAAGCTGCCGCCGAGGGATTCAACGTACGCGCTGGCCAAGTAGTAAGGAACGAATATAGTCAGACACGATAAAAGTTGTTCACACGGAGATCTGATTCACTTGACAGTTTTTCGAGAATATAAATTCACAGGTGGTAGGGAACGATCGTACGTGAGGTACACGATCCTCCGTGAATCACTCATCGTAGTTTCAAAAGGATTCAAGTGGTAAAAGAATCGTTTCTTTTTTTACGAGTTTTTACCTGCTTTTGTTTTTCACTCTTAAAAAAGACATGACACTCGAATGATCGAGATAAATATATCGAAATAATCGAAATCGTGAAGGCAGTTTTCGTAGTCAATGAGGATCGTCCGTTTCGTTTGTAAGGTCGGGACACCTAACCTGAAATAAATTAAATAAGCGCGAGCGAGGCGAGTGCCTTGTTGCTAGTGTTTTAAAAATAAACAGTAAAGATCGAATACGTTCGGAAGGCATGAGGCAGTGGTTAGCACAGTTGTACGAGCGACAAGTGAAAAGGGCCGCGTATAGTCAGACACGTCGAAAGTTTGTCATAAGCGATACATCATTCACTCGACAGTTTCGTGAATATAAATCGAGGATTATAATGCCGGTTATGCGAAAGATCCACAGAGTCCGGTGAGGGTAAGAATAATAGTCCCATAAGGAAAACTAGTCGCGTGAATCGTTCGGTTCTCCAACGAGCTCTCGAATACTTTCGAGGATTTATACGATCGTATCAAAGCCCTCGCCCGCTCTCCGAGCCAGTGAATTCACGTTATTCCCCGTTGCCTCTCAACTTTAATACACACACTCACGAATCTAATACTCGGGTTGCTGGGAGGTAACACGTAGATATACGTGACCCGTGCGTATTGCTATAGAAAACGGCGCTATATAATACGAGAGCACACGAATATACCAGCGCCCATGACTTGTTGGAATAAAAGGAACGAGGAAAAATACGACGGACGAAGAATGGAAGAAGGAGGAAGAAGAAGGCAGCAGTGCAAGATACCGGGCGAAAGGAACGTGGGTCGGTACGCGGAGGCAAGAGGGAAAAACCATGAGGAGGAGAACGAGAGAATGAGCGACGCCGCGGAGGTTAAGGGGGGAAAAAAGCCAGACTCGAAGTCAGAAAGGGGTTGTGCCGAGGTTGCGTGACCGGAATTACGATACGAACTGTGGGCGGAAGGGAGGCGAGCATCGGTTCCCTCTTACGAATTGGAATATAAACTGCGAAATGCTCGCACCTACGAGAGAGAAAATAATATTCGATACAAAATTTTTATGAACAGAAAAACTGCGCGGAGATTGCTAATGATAATTACCGTGTTATTAACTCGCGAAGTGATTGGCGAATTTCGTTTGGTCGATAAATCGGCGCTACACATATACATGTGTTCGCTGACAGGATGTGATTAACCGAAATGAGGGTGGGGAAAAAATTTGCAGTTTCGTTTCGAAATATAGCGCCGCTCTTTGAATTTCTCATTTTTTAAGGTAGTCCTTGCGAATGGTGTTGATTTCGCATAAGTTTTAGAGAATTGAGAGGGAATTGTAAACACTTCTCGATGGTATAAAAATCTGAAAAAAATCAAGCGTATTAAAGATGCCGAAAAGATTAATTTTGCATAATAATCATTTCAAAATGTTATTAACAAATTGATGAAAAATTTAATTGTTCAACGAATCTCCCGGAAACATAACTTTTTTAATTAAAATTATTCGTTTATTTTTCTGAATGAGTATGAATTTTTTCAGATTTTTAAATTTACTTTGAATTTTCTGACCTACACGTTTTTCCCATATAAAAAAAAATTCCAAGTGAGTTTAAAAATCTGAAAAAATTCATACGTATTCAGAAAAATAAACGAATAATTTTCACTACAAAAAAAGTTATGTTTCCGGGAGATTTGTTGAACAATTAAATTTTTCATGCAGTTGTTAATAACATTTTAGAATTATTATTATGCAAAATTAATCTTTTCGGCATCTTTAATACGCTTGATTTTTTTTCAGATTTTTATACCATCGAGAAGTGTTTACAATTTCCTCTCAATTCTCTGAAACTTATGCGAAAGCAACACCATTCGCAAGGACTACCTTAATGGATCTTCATTAAAGTTTGCAAATCGGTCGCCTCGCCTATCAGGATTGCGACTGCGGGAGCGAAAATTACGGAGTTTCAACGCGCCATCCAACTCCTTTGACTTCATTATTTTTCGCTTTCAGTCTCATTTTTATGATGAGATTTATTCATTTCGTCGCTATAGGACTGCAGAACTTTGTGAAAACTATTGAAATCATGATTGACTTTTATTTGTAATATCATATATTGGGATTCTAACGTCCGGTCGATAGCATCCGTTTTTTATTGCCAATTTAAAACCGTCTGAAAGCGAACTGAGCCCGTAACAAATATTGTGATCCACTTTATTCGGGGGTCTTCACATTTCGGGTTAGATGCAGATTGGCGTCTTCGACGATAATTAATATGAAGTATCGCCGTGAAAGGAAAAATAAACAAGAACATAATGAAATAATAGCAAAATTGGGCACAAGCGACATATAGAGAGTGGCTATAAAACATACTGCAACGTCCAGCGTAGGTGGAGATAGAATACACCGCGTGACGCGTTGTTTGTTCAACCTTTAAATTATTCAAATTACAATCGCTGCATTGACGAAACTCTATTTCAGGCTGCCACACCGGGCCCATTCGCCAATCCCCGGAAGCATGAGCAGGGGCAAGCGGGCGCTTCCGGTATATGCGCGTATACCCTACATATTCGTGGCACTCTCGCTGTGTGATTATTTATCGTACATGCGAGCACTGTTATTCCATTAACAAGCTTGCCCGTGGTAATTATGCCCGTTAATCGTGGACTACAGAACGGCCATGGTATCACTGAATCCGCGCGTCGGTATGTGTGTGTGTGTGTGTGTGTTATTTATATTGAACGATAGCCGATATCGTTGCCAGAGGGGAAAATTCAGAGAAGGGGTGCAAACAAAGTGCCCGCGAGTGGCTTGTCAATAGCCAACCTTTTTATTTTTATTTTATCCGATAAACAAAAGATAGACAATATTTAGCTGGCTGATGGTATCGATCAGCTATCAGTTAACGGGCCCCTCTATTTTAGACGAAAAAAATACGTTCCTTTGTTTTTTGTTTTCGGTAATCAAAAAAATTCCGTGAATCGGATATACAAGCGCCAGATGCTGCACTGCGAAAAGGATCTCGTAAAAACTGCCGATCATGTAACAAGAATTACCATAGTAATTTTAGTATAGTAAAAGGCCACTAGAGCGCCACCTATGGCGGAAAGTCTCAGATTTTCCAAGAACTTTTACCATAATATGCACGAAAAGTTCTTATAAATCCGGTACTTCCTACCATAGGTGGAGCCGCAGTTCCCGACTACTATGCGCTATGCTAATATCTCTCAAGCGATATCGTCATATTTACTAGATCCTTCTCTCAGTGTGCGAATTATTTGCAATTTACCTTGACGATAAAGAGGTAGAATAATTTTATTCTTCCTCTCGTAACATAATCTGAAAATGTTCACTATGCACATACGAAAAGTTAACCCCTTAATGCTGGTAAATAAGAGTAATTAAATTTTGAATGGACCATTTCACCGAGATAATACGCCGAGTGTCCCTCGAGTATTAAGTATGATGTGGCGAGAGTTTTGTTCGACTTCATCGAACTTTCCACAAAGCAAAGTATAGAGCGTGTTTACCAGACAAAGCTTTTCCTCTCACAGGTTTTCGACGCGCTCACTCGGTCTCGATCGTCAAAGTTTTCCTCGAGTCGACCAAAGACTACTTCCCAATTAATGCTACTCGGTACAGCGTGGGATTCCGGAAATAACCGGTTCGTCATCTCAGCTGGGTGGCTGTTGTGTCGAAAGTTTTAATAATTGCTGGAAGAAAGTATATATATCGCGAAGAAAGGCAGAAAGAGGGACGTTGTCAAGAGTATATACGGTAAGTTTGAAGTCGTGTAAGCGGGATCGAGGGTAAAATTTCGTAATGAAATAAGCGGAGCTGAAGCTTTCGCTGTGGAAAATTTTGCAGCCGGATGATCGTATATGCCAGGGCGCGGATTTATCTCGAGTTTTCCATGAATCTCAAAAGGAGCTTGAGGCAACGTTCTCGCGGTTTCCGTCGGAGGCGGATTATATTTTGTGTAATTAACGAACCAGCCAAGCTTTCGTTGAGGATACGGCATTGTTTTCGTCGGTGAACCGTTAAACGCCTGATGCACCAAGCGAACCAACAACAACAAAAAATTCTATATTTATTGTTCCCTACAAAATACAGTTTAACCAATTGTTTGGCGGATCATTTTGTCCCCTCATTTCTATTCTTATTTTTATTTATTCTTTTTTGTTAGCTTATTTCGCGCTACACTTTTCATCTGCTAATAATCGTTAGATCGGTGAGTTCAACCCGTCGCTCTGTAACTACAGTGTATTATTGTTTATACGATAACGAATATATAAATAAAATAAATTATTCAATTATATACAGTCCATGCTCAACTAACGCCGATACAACAATTATCACTGTTTCGCGACAATCACGCCGTAAATTACAAACACGTTCGTGACATCCGGAGACAGATGGTAATCGAGATTCAACTCCAATGGCTTACAGGCGAGGTAACCCGTTGCGGGCATCTAGCCCCGGGGTTCATAAACTCACTGCCGCTCTCACCGTCGCTGTGTACGCTCCGGGATTCTACGCTCAACGCTAGGAACACACATACCTCTCTGTGATACAATAAAGCTCTGCTCTAAGTCACAGGTTTACGAGCAGATTCTCAAGCCAGCTCGTACCGCTATAATATATACAATACTATATACCGTATTATGGCTCCATATAGCAATCATAAGCGACTCCAGAATGGAGTGGCTGAGGCACCCAACGCTCCGTCTCTCTCTCTGCCAAGCTCATCCGAGAAGTTATCCGTATTCTCGTCAGGTTTGCAAATCGTCATCCGGAAATTAAATCGAGCCCACGAACTTCCCGACGATATTTCATGGATTTCCCCAACAGTTGAAATTCGCGTCTCGTTTGATAAACTCTCGACAATTTTTCTACGGGTGGACGGTTGGGACTATGAAACATTTTCACTGGCTCGAGCAAATCCGAAATTTCTCTCTCGACGCTGGGTGATCTTTCTGTCTGAGCAGAGGATTATATTATAGTTATATTATACCATGGTAGACGATATATAAATACCGAAAACCCAGTTTCGCATCGGAGTGAAGGATTTCGTACTCCAGTTGCAACGGAAGCGGGTGCCGGTGACGCTTAATTCTTAATTAGCATCCATTAATAACTCTCTCCATCCAAGCTTAACGAGCGTTACATTTTTCAAATAGATATGCAAAACAACCGTCAGAGCTTCCCCCGATTATTACTCACGACAACCCATATACTCCAGAACTCTATCACGTTTTTGATGTGTCCAACGTGTTTTATTTTACCAATTATACTGTATTTATAACTCGACGATTTCTCTCGTCAAAGCTGTGCCATTTGGCGATAGTATATTTTGTAGAAAGTGTCATAAATTAAAGCTCGGGAGTTCTACTACGTTCGGGACAAAATCACATTTTTCTTTTCCAACGTAAGACGGGTCCATTTTGCCTCGGGTTTACGATTTGACCGGTCTTTCTCTATATCTTCGCGAAACAAGAGGTGCCTCACATGAACGGAATTCTCGTTTCTTCATCTATTCGAGAGTCGAAGTACGACGATGAAGTTTCAACAAATGAATGAAGTTCCTATAGTTAGAAACTTCTATACGTTGAAACTTCGAGGGAAATAATTTCGATGCTTTTTAGACTGATAATTGTACTTCCTCATTGTCTATCAAGGAGCACTCGAGGAATCGTCGAATATCCTCTAAGTTTTATTGTAATGCGAACACACGACGAACCGAGCGCGAATAAAATTTTATCTCTCTCAAACTATTCAAAGGATTCTCACACAGATTTCATGAGCCGTAGAATCCGGACTAGCTTTACGTCCTAACTGCGGTTAATGCCGTGCCTCGGACAATTGATAATTGGATAGTTGAGGAAACTGTAGTTTCCGCGAAGCGTACCCGTTTCACCCACGCGATTATCGCGGCTTCCAGCGGAGAGACGGTGAACAATGAATTTCTTGGGGCATAAACAGCTTTAAGCGGCAGTCTCTCGATTTCAATCACGACGTCTGATCAGCATTGATAGTCTCTACTGCAAGTCTAAGTTTCTATTCCGGGCGAAAAGCATGGATGATTTTCGGTATCGATGTACAAGCCGTAGAAGAGACTCGGTACGAAGAAGCGGATGTTAAATATCATCAGCTTTAAACCGCGGTGCGATGCGTTCTCAAAGAAGCGAAAATGCTGCGAAAGCAAGGTCCCCTTTGATTTTACTGCACACCCTAAGCGAGGCTTGCTAATGGATGTTAAACGCGCGGCAACGTCGTGAGACTCGACGACTTATCCCGCTCGTGGCTCGTAGAAATTTCACTAAGAGCCCACCACCCCACAGCCCCTCTTATGTGCGTCGCCGACAACGTCGAGCGCGACAGACCTATAAGGTCTTTACGTAAAGTGAAACAAAGATGGAAAACTTGACGGGGTAGTTGTAAATAAGCTGTGCAAAGCTCCTTAGACGTGTCTCGGGTAAACGGTTCTCCGGTATAACCGGAGGGAGGATGTCGTCAGGGGCTGTCCTTTGGAGCTTCGAATTTTTGTATCAAGATCATCTTTACACGATAGGACGTGCGGTTATACCCTGATGCTTATCCATTCCTCGCTTCCCCCGCTCCTTCTACCTGTTCGCCATTTTTGTCGATATCTTTCGTTCCGGCTAGGTTACTTCCCGCTTTTCTGCCATCCTGGGTCGTTAGGAGGGATGACGAATAAAGTGAAGCTCTCCCGGCGTTGGCACTGTCCTGTGTTGTCTTAAAGACTGGAGGGGTTGGTTGAATGGTAGCGAGGGCTTGGCAGAGGGCGAAAAGCTCGAGTTCGTTAGAGCAGGACGAGCACGTGTTAGCAATTTAGGGGCTGACGGCTGAAACAGGCCGTGCACAGCCATGGAACATCACCGACCTCACCGGAACGCTGGTAGCTAACGCCCACGTACGGTATTTGAACACATATAATTATTCAAATTTGTGGTAATGGAATTTAGGGTAGGGAAGTTAACCTTCCGGCCTACGTTCCCGTCGGTGCGATACATATGTATGGACGATACTGTGTTTTACACTGAACCGCGGCCACACGGGGACTTCATTGTGGACTGTTGACGCTTGGGCACGAAGTTAATTGGATTTTCTACATTTTGCAACTGTGTACACTGCACGATATTTGACAAAACAAATTATCGTTATCGAATTTTGATGACTTTTTTTCTTGACGACGTTTCATGACTTTTTTTATCATGAACATTTAACTACATAATTTGTCATTGATGAAAAGTCGCACTCAAGGATCCTTCGATATTAAAAAGATTCTCGAGGCCAGAACGGGTTGACTTGCATGCACGCATATAGTACATAAAAAGTCTGACTACAGCAACGCGCTGAAGGGAAACAGACTGCCCGTTCCAGTGCAGGTCTGACGGCGAAGAATAATTTAATTTCCTGCTGGAAAATGCCCGGCCATAGCATAGCCGTGAGAAGGCCCCGTCGTACATTCTTTACGTGGACAAGGGTTGAAATGGTCGCGCATTCAAAGAGCGGAGCTTAAAGGGCACCGTTAATCTTCCGTCGTTCCATGGGTGAAGAGAGATGGAGGACAGTAGGGTAGGCAGAGAGGCAGGTCGAGGGCCAGAGAGAGAGAGAGAGAGTGGAATGAATTTATAACCGGAACTCAGCATTTTTCTTCGGGGGGGGGGGGGGGGGAGGGGGGAGAGTTGCCCGGAGAACGAGTGGGACGCCCCGAGCGCTCTAAACGGGAATAAGGGTTCTCTCCGGTTCCCTCACTGTCTACTCTCATCGCACTCTTCTTTTTTACCCACTTCCTGTGTGCATTATGCACCGTGCAGCGCTGCACCACATATGCTCGCACGAGAAGATCCGATTATAAAGCCATAAATTATTTATATAATAACTGCGGGATGCTGGGTGTTCTCGAAAAATGGTAAAAAAAAAAATTAAACAAAAAGATGTTAATAAAATTAGAACATCCATTCATGAAAACTTGGAAGATTTACTTTGTTTCATTGAAAAGAGTAATGGTCGTATTTCGCGAGCGACGAAGGTCTACTATGTTTTATACACTCCGTTAACAACGCGAAAAGTTGAGTTTTCGAGATAGGATGCACTATTTTACGAAAAGGTAGATGATTTCTCGATTCCAGAAGAAAATGGCCCGGACTGAGTGCGACATTGGGAGCAAGTATAAACCTTTCAGTGAAAGCCGAATACGAGAGGAATACGAATACGAAGGATATATAAGTAGCGCAATTCCAGTAGCCCACAAATACCGTCGTCTCATGGAGAGCACAGGTAAAGGGTTTCTATGGAGGGACACATCTGCGTGGGACATACGACCGGCCGAACATCTTCGGGGGTGGAGGAGGGTTGGGGCTGTATGTATACTATATATGCAGTAGGTATATAGGAAGGAGGATCGTTATGTCAGAGACCAAATGGTTCGCATTATCCTATAAAGTGCTTGGGACACAAGCGCAAGTGTGTGGCCCTAGGCTGGCCTGCGGCTCTTCGAGCATGCATGCATTCATAGCATGTGCGCCGCTGCTGGGTACCATCGGTGCACGCTCGTTCACTCGCTCGGTTACAGCCTCTTCCTCCCTCCTATCATACGTCGAATATTAAGATCCTTCGACAAACCGCCTACTGTTCTCCTAAATGCCTCGGCCGTGAGGCTAAATTCAAAAGTGGATAATCGCTAATGCAAGCATGCGTCTCATACTCGTTTATTTTATCTGGTTCCTTATCTAAATTGCTAATGAGATCAGAACAACGCTAATTCAGTCGTTTTTTTTTTGCTCACCCATGAGAAAGTTTGTACACACAAAAAAAGATTGCCCTGATCCGACGATCCACAATTAAAAACAAAATATAAAAGGTTAACATGAATGAAAGCTCGCATTGCGATAGCATATGTTTCAACCGGAATTGGTGTCGTGGTGAAAAACGTCACATCCCGTTTTTAAATTTTCGTTTTTGTTCGGAATCAACGTCAATCGGAAATATGTCACTTCTGGCCGAAAGAATGAGATTTTTAAACTGCAAGTGACGTATGTACGGTATGACGTCGCTTCCCGTAAAAAAAATTAGATTTGCAAACCGCAAAGGACTTTTTCCTTTATAACGTTATTTCCGGTGGAAAAGTGAGATGTTCGGAAGTGACGTTATAGGACGAAAAGTTATTTTCAGATTTAGAATCTCGGTTTTCGATCGGAAGTAACTATAAGATTTACCGTTGGATCCGAACGTTTTTCGAGCATCGAGGAGCTCACAGCACTTTCGAACGACCACGCAAGCTACAGGCGACTGCGAGTTCTTGGAGCTAATATTGAAACTCGCCCATGGCTTGTCTCTAGCCTAGTTACTTTTTGTCGGAAAATACTTTTGGCTGAAATGAGCTTGTCGTAATACCCTTCTCGGCGGCTGACGATAATCCTCGTGGGCACACGTTGGGCATGACTCGCACTAAAAATCGCCAAGAGTTTTACTAGCAGCCATTGCTTAGTATCCCCTTCGAGTCTCGTACTTCTTAAGCGCTTTCCTCATCACTTCACAGGCAATCGGAGGGATAGTGGTGTAGGTACAAGAAAATTGTTAAATTCCGTGTAACGTGGGAAACAGGGCCCCATGCTGGTTGGTATCAGAGGCGCACCCGCAGCAGCCCAGATAGATTTTAATCGCGTTGGCACTCCGAACACGTAGTCACTTTCCTCACTGCTGGGATGGTGATGCTGGTGGCGGAGCTCGTGGCGAATAGAATGAGAAAGAAAACAACAGAGAATTCGGTCGAACCAAAAGAACAACAAAAAAATGTGCGACTCAGTTGCCACTGAGGTAATCGCAACTTTTACGTTGTCCGCGACGATTTAGTCCTACCGTATCGGAGAGATAAAATTTCCGTGGTAACCGGCGGGAGATCGCAGTAGATCGGATCGGAGATAGCCCGATAATGCAGTATTAGGGTGGTAGCAACGTGCTAGAGAGTGCTACAGGAAAATTATTCCGTCAAGTACCATTGGAGCCTTCGGCATTCAACGCTCCAGTTGGATTCTCGCCCAGGGTGAAATCCCGCGAGGGGATGAACAGGTGAATTCGAGGACCAAACTAATCACATCGTTCGCGGCCCGACGAAATTGAATATTGCCCACCAATTGCGTAATGATGCTCGTCATTCATTACCAGCAATCTATATCCGGGTATGAGGTGAGCACAGATACGGGGTCTACGGCTGCGGGAGGATCGAGGGAGAGGGCAGATTGGTTATATATATGGAGGAATTATCGCTGTTGGCGCTATTCGTGGGACTGCAGTTGCATCGGGGGAGGGAGATGAACGACAGAAGATCGGCTTCGAACCCAAGGATAATTGGCGTGATAGGTAATCGATATACTCTATATCGTCAGGAAATGGGACGAAATCGGAGGGGCAGGCTGCGCATACCTCCGCCACTCGTCCGGTCACCTCTACACCGCCGCTATCGCTCTCTACATCGCGGAGGCCTTCGAGTGGAAACTGTACTGGGTTCTGAACTACCTTATGCGTATGGTGTGGAGTGTATCATACAGTTGTATGGATATACCAGGGTGCCCACACGTTTGTGTCTCGCTTTACGTCGGCTCCCGAAGCGCGTCATTCACGATATCACCCCAGAGGGGGTACGTGCTCATCCACCAACAGCAGCAGCAGCAGCAGCCTATCACTGGAGTAATTGTGTAACTGGATTAACTTGACCGTAACGGGATCACCGAAACGTCCTTTGTGCTGCGTCAGAGCCTATTAAACTCTCTAGGTCCAGCGACCCAGCTATCGTCACCGACACACCGATTATCTGTATCCCATTTTTTTCCCCTCCGTTTTTCGCACCACTTTGCCATTTTTTTTTTTTTCTGTTTTTTTCATACTTTTCGATCTGCAACTCCGTTGGTTGTAATGACCTTGCCAGTAGTGGTAGTTGTTCGATATGGTCACCTGCCAATAATAATCGTTGAGCTGGTCGAACGGTAGCCGATATCGTTCTGCGAGAGCTTGTAACCCCGGGATATTGCGCAATCGGGAACTATAACGGGGGAGAGTGTGAAAATGATGGAGCTACAATGGAGCAGTGCGCGCGTGACACCGTCAGCGCAACGAGAATTGTGTGCCGTTGTTGCTGTCCTGACAGGAATGTTTGTGCTGACCCCACTGAAGGAGAATAAATGGAAAATCTTTCCCGCTTTCGCGAATTGGGTTAATATCTTCAGCAATCCGGTACGTGTAACGTCGAGAGCCGAACTTTGTGATGATTCGTAGTTGGAGCTCGTAGCAAGAATCAAGAAATTTGTGCACCTTATAGTGGTTTTACTCAAGAAATGATAAAACTTCGCAGCCCCTCATTCCGTTGTACATCTTGTTCAACGGCTGTGTTAACTGGAGACACCCTCCGGCGGTCACGCTTTGATGCACCCTTCTCTAACAGCAGTTCGCAACTACTTTTGACGTACAAGGTGTGATGTTCCGGCATAACATATATGTAGGCGGCTCGAATAATAGAAAAATATAGGACACGCTCCCGCAGTGGTGTTACGTCCTACCCAACTCGTCGGACTCTATGGGAGTTAGCAACACAGTTGATCTCTCTTTTTGGGTCAACGCCGGGCAGCGTTTTACACCTTTATGGTTTTAGAATCATAGGCGCAAGTGAGCGATGCCGAGCTAATAGGTATACATAGAGATGTCGTTGAAGGAAGGTTTTTATGTTCTCAATTGATGGCTATATTGTGTTTATTATCGGTGGTAACATCAGTCAGTACAATTATTCTTGCAGTTATTTCTGCATGCGTTGCACGTATGTCTTTTGTTTATTGATACACAATAACATTACCTTCGCGACGATACACTGTTTCTATTATATATACTTAAGATCAAATATACAGAGACTTTATATTCTGAGAGATGAGGACCTTTGAAACCAGCCGGACGAGCTGCAAACCCTAACTGGCATAGGGTGTTCGAATGTAGAGACTGGAGTGCTTTCGGCAACTCCAGTTCGATGATAACTGAGCTGTCGATACTTATTTCGCTCGACTTATACACTATTTGCAGTTCAGAGGGACTGTTACTCTAAACATGTGCGGAAATAGGTCGGTGGGCATAAATAGCTTCATGCCCATATTTTGATAGCAACGGTCCCTGTGACTGGTTTGCGACGCATTTAATCACTCCGCGGGCATTAAAAGGGGGTGCATTATGATATTTACGCTGTTCGACTAGTAATGCGCATAATTGCTCGTGTCCTTGTTGGACGAAATTATGCCCACTGCGCGTGGTACGCGAATTTATGTATGAACAGATTTAGTTATTTATTATATAGATATTATATAGAGCAGGGTTGTGCAGTGGCAGGGATTACATAGCTTGTAACAGTGGTTAGCGCTCTTACTTAGTAACCGACTAACCCGGGTCCGAATTCCGGCAATCACCACATTTTTCTATCATTCAAATTTGAACCACCCGTCACATTATCGAACACGAACAATCCGCCGAAGTCTCCGTCCGGTCGTTACAAAGGTGAATGGAAACAAGTTCTAAATTCTTCTCTCTCATCTCACTTTCGGTCTCGAAATCTGTTTTTCACCGGAAAGGACGTCATAGGAGAAAACGTCACATGCTTTTTTCATTATCCACGATCTTCCTAGTAATTCGAATCATTTACATGAAAATTTACGAGAGAATTAAACGTATGCACGTCAAATTTATTCAGTATGGATGGTATATTCTGCACATTTTAAATTCTCACATTATTGCTTTCGGGAATAGTGCCGACGATAGCAGCTACGTGCATGATTGTAGTAGACACATAAAAACCACAGGCGATGGTTCTCCTTCACAGAGCTGTCGATACAAACACGCACACGTGTATCTTCAGCTAATCTATGCGAAGTCGATGGAAATTATGCAAATAACTTGGTTGCGCGCTTTCCTCTCTTTCGAGCCTGAGGCGTTTCAATTTTACCCGCATTTTTAAAAATTATTTGTGATCTTTTTTTCTCGATACAATGTATTCACGTAATAGCAGTTGAATCATTATCGATGCAACTTGTTAGCTCGAGCATCTGGCTATGGTGCTCCTACACATAGCTGTTGTCAATGTGTGTACATTGTGCAGGGATGCACTCGACGAGCGCTGGCAAAACTCGAGGCGGAAAAGTACGTACGTGCAGTTTGGAAAGGGGGACACGTTCTCGCGCCGGAGCACAGCTTGAAAACGTGGAAAAGCAGAGAAAGCGAGTCAGAGAGAGAAAGGGAATAAAGAGGCAAAGAAGCAAAAAAAAAGAATCTACGTCTTCTGGCACGTTTCGATACTTTGTCAACGACACGAGTTTTCCAAGCTACAGATAGGTATTATATACTTACCAAACCGTGCGAGAGACATGCTATCTCTATATACACGAAGACGAGTTTTAGTATCTTTAACCAGTAATCTCATTAAGCTTAATGGCCGGGTTAAACGACGAAACTTCTTGGCCGTATTTCTTTCGCAATCTTGATACACACGGATATAGGGAACGTTAGTCCGGGGATAACTGCGGAAAGTGGTGGTAGCTGCAGGAGTCGCCGAGTCTCAGGATTGAAACGCCGAGTAGATGAGGGCCAGGGTTGGCCGAAAACTACCTTAACATTTAAGGTTGACCGCTTCTGCCTTAATATTCTTTATTTTTTCTCTCCCAGAAGTATGAAAAAAATTAACTATTACGCACGAGTGAATGATTAGGTAAACTTTTAAATTCAATGAAAGTTGTTGCCTATTGGGATTTATCGTATGGCCGGTCAGGTGAGAGTTTTATCTCCCTGTGTGTTATTCCGCAATCAAGGATAATTAGGTAGAGTGTTTCGAAGCAGTAGCACCGAGAGGATGCAGCGGGAGAATGCGACGTGACAGGCATTTTTATAATGTTAGCCGTAGAGAGAGGATGGAGCCACGATGGGAAAACGCGTTGGGCTGACTCCGTTGCCTCCGGTGAGTGCATCCGCAGCATGGAACAAGATATACCCCTAAAGCCTCCCCTCGCGCTGTCCCAGCACTATCGTAAACTTTAATCAACGTTGGGTAAGCAAAGCCCGCCTCGCGCATTCCGTTCGACCCTATAAATATTTATGCAAGAAAAATGCAACGCCCCGACGTGGAATACCCAAGCCCCCTTTCGGATAAATCTTATGCTATCGAAATTCTTCGAACTCGCCCGATAAGAATTTCTAAAAAAGATTATCTTATTTCCCTGCACGATGACCATTCGAAGTTTCGAAATTCCACGAAAAATCAAATTCGACCATCGTCAGTGAAGTGGGACTTTGGTAAAATTAAATTATTGACGAAGCGTAGAGTCGGACGGATGGGAGGGTCGGTAAGATATAACGGAGATAGAGGACGGGCGAGAACTCCGAGTGAGGTATAACTTCGTTGATTAAAAGTTGGCAGGCAAGTTGCCTTTCGCGTTGCTCAAGAGGGGCGTCCGCGCTAGATGTGATGGGAGCTTTCCTATAAATATTACAAAATGAAATTTTCGTTTAATAAGTTGGCCTCTCAGATATGACGGGTGGTGAGATAAGAAGGACGACGATGCTTGTAGTAGTTGCGGGTACCAATCTTCCAGTTGAGATTGCGCTGTGTCCGTAGTAGTGAGCAGAACCGAAGGGGCCGTTCTCTACGCTCGTTCGTGCTAATAGTAACGCAATTCAATATGATATAGCTTAAAAGAGGTGAACCAGCGAAGCGCGTATCTTTATACTCTCTATTTTAATATACACGAAGGAGGAAGCATTCAGCTCCGCCAGCAGTTTAGGTTTTTACGTCATCATTCTGGCAAAAAGTCCGTAAGGACGTAATACTATTCCTGCTGCTGCTGTTGCTGCTGTTCGTGCAATACCCGAAACAACTCTTATTACCGTTTTCGCTCGAGCACGCCGCAGCGTCTACCCTCAAATCTGATCGTGGTATAAAACGGCGATGGGAGGGTTGTTATAATATACCGATGACGCAGGCTGATGGGCACGAGAAAACTGTGCGAGCGGAGAGAGATCAAATACGGTAACGCAGGAAAAATTCTATCCATGTCTGACCTGCGCCAGCTGTTACCCCTCACTCGGGACAGGTGGCCGTGCCACTGTGGCGGCGTGTTGCAGTAGGTACAGCTGCCGGCGCGCGGTCGTGACCACGTTCCGAACTCGCGTCCTCCCTTATTTTTCTTTACTCATTTTATCCGACCACATCACCAACTTTGACCTGCGGCACGTTTCTCTACCGAAGCTTTTCACCTGTTTTTTTTTTCTTTTATAGACCTTTTCCCTTACCCGCGGTCGTTCGCGATTTAGGTGGCATAATTCATTGAACAAAACCGAGTAGAGCTTCCAATCGTGCGTGCGCGACCTCAAATCATTGCGACGGTAAACCGCGAACGATCGTCAATGGAAAATTACGCTCGGCGCGAATTTTCGTATACTATAACACGGGAGCGCGTATGCATCGCGCGCATGTGTGTGTGTGTGTATATAGGGGTCGAGTGGCGAATATAGTCCACCGTTTTTGCATGGCCCTTCGATGTTAAATCGAACCATCATGTTCACCACCGCTTTTACCCTATGTAGGTTCGAACGTGACCGCGGCTTTGTACGTCGAACAACGAACGCTAAACCACACACACATCGACGCACGCATTGTTTGCACTGATGTTGTATACAGGAATACAACATAAAACTGTTATGCTACGGTTCCGAATGTTATTCGCCCATAAAGTTGATCATAACAATTTCCACAGGTTGCCTTAATGACGGTTCACGAGAACCTCGTTCTCTCCGAGCAATCATGGCACGAATAAACCGTCGACTGTGGTCCAACGCGCAATACGATTTCAAACTCGCAGGTCGAGAACTTCGATATTTCGATAAAACATGTCGTTACTCACGAGCTTTTTTAGAATGCGACGACGATTGAGGTTCTTCTTCGGTTTGCTTCGATTTTCCACTGGCAAGAATCTTTGATTTAAATACATTTTTTAAAGGCTCAGTGCGACGCAAATAAAATTGAACTGTCACCCAGCGAGTGACGGCGGTTTAATGACATCTGCTGCATCCCGATTGCGCAGCGGGTCGGTGAGAAAGACAGAAAGCCCAGTTTCCACCGCAACGAAGCGTACGTCCTTTGATTCCGATTCGAGGATCGCTGATTCTTTTTTCCATCGGCGTTTTTCTTTTTTTTTTTAACGATCCAGTTTGATCGCCCGCGACTAACGATCGGTTTTTATCGCGAGAATTGAGAGCACACCGGGACGCTTTGGGGGTATGAAGGGCGACGGGATTCCGTAGAGGCGGAGGAAAGGGAGGGTTAATTCTGATTTGCGATAGAGTCGTTCCAGCTATCGTTTGCGTCGGCGACGTGGCACGAACTTCCACGCGACCGATTCAAAAAGCTCCGTCGGGTTCGGCTGAGCTATTTGCAAAGCGCTCGGCAGGGCCCATTTCGACCGGGTCCGACTGTGCGCAGCTCCAATTTCTCTCTTTTACTCTATAGTTAGAGGGAAATAGTATGGTACAGTCTGGTGCTTTCTTCGGTATGTATAGGTGAGAACTGTGCAACGTACGTGGCAGCTTCGAAGATTGATGTGCTCTCCGCGCGACCACCACCCATCTGACCCTATATATACTCAAAAGCTCTCCCAGCAATGCTCGGCTACTCCATCCCCCAAACAGTTTACGAGTTTAAGTACTTTTCGTATCAGATGTCCCGGAACCGTCGACGAGCCGCTCGGAGTAAGAATGCGCATGAAAGTGCAAGATTGCTTAAGTTCGCACGTTCCTTCCCCATGGTGTATAAGTTTAGACAGACTATTCTCGGGGTCACCCGAGATGCGACGGAAAAAAGAAGTGAACTGGAGAGAACACGAAACAGTAACTGCGAGAATATATGGAGCGAATTCATACCTGCCACGAAGAATTTGCGTTCGATGAACAAAAAAACCTAAAAATTGTCTGTGGACAATCGATCTTCGAACAACGTTCAGACTGAGAGAATTGTGTGCCTAACTTTTTTTTTCCAACTCGACAATTAACGAACGGCAATTTATATGAATTTACGGAGGGGAAAAGAAAGGTCGGCGGACAATGTATGAGAATGGGTAACTATCGGCCGAATGCATGCTATGCAATAGTGAAGTCCAATGCCGAGCAGACACACACACACATATATACTGTGCTATAGAGTTGGTCACCTCGAATGCGTTTAATTGAAAATTTATTCCCACCCTTCTCTCGGGACGTTATCCCTGTACTAGGTGTTTGGAGTGTAATGGCTTTCTCTCTCCGCTCTCTCGGTGCTCTACCCGTACCAGAATCGAGGCGGAAATTAATAATGGAGTGCACCTGAAGCAATAGTTCACTATACTATATATGGGTATATATATACATATATATATATATATATATATATATATATATATATATATATATATGTATATATATATACACACACCATCGCTACTCCCTTCCAGCCGGCCGCAGTCGAACTTACTAAGAGCCTGGCAAATATTGCATTAAACTTGGTCTTCCCTTCTGCCGCTTTTCGTCTGTTCGGCGCTCTCTTTTGCGAACTTAATCGACGCTAATATACAGTCTATTCGTTTCGTCTCATCGAGGAAAATCAAGTTCCTCCTCGGTCAATACGAGATAGAATTTCATATCTCAACGGGCTCACTCGTCCCTCGATACCCCTCGAAGGTATTTGAATACGGAGAGAATATTGCACTCCAGTTTGCCTTTGACTTCGCAGATTCTATTTTTACGAACCTCCTCGATCAGGACAGAATAGCGATGAGAAATCGATTTATCTAAGGATATAAAAGAAAAAAATACGCATCGAAACGCGAGATATTTCATCAGGCCAGTTCACGCGAAAAGCTATTTGCAACGTAAATAGCCCTTGGTTGTAATTAATCCCTGAGGCCATTTTTATACAATATGGTATATGAACCCGCGTATCGAAGCGATCCGGTATTACAATTTTTTGTTTGTTTTTATTATCGTCAAGGGATATCGAACATCCGTTAGATTCCGAAGTGCACAGTTTCAGCCCGCAGTTTTGATTGAGTATTTTTAGCCCGAAGAGGTTGAAAGAGGACGAGAAGAGGGTTGGCTCGGGCAATTTTCTCATTAATTGGTGAATCTGAGAAGGTGGTACGTGTATAGCATAGACGCAGGAAGAGGTCGGTACAAGGCGAACCGGCGTGAGAGCGGAAAAGCGTGCTAAACGAATTAGGTGGTCGATGCGCTGATGGAAGTTCGAGGAGAACCTGGGCGCGCTTTCATCCTCAACGGAACTTTATCCGAGCAGAGTATCGTCCGACACCAGACCGGCTAAGCCACGAAAGCTCGAAGTTTGAGCATCCTCGATCTGCGACTACTCTCTTGTAACGACATTTATCGCACGGTCATCGTCTGGCTGGCACGAAAAGGGATAAAGGATGAAATTCGAGGGAGTCTCGAATTCCATTGTCCATGGTTTTATGGAGCTAGCGTAATTTTTTTAAATAGCCGTATCGGATTCGTTCGCTCAGTCCTGTTCCCACATCTTATTTTCTTTGATCTCATTTACATCGATCGCGCTAATTAAAATTAGCTCAGTGTTTCCTGATGTTTTTCTTTGTTTCATTGCTTATATAAACATAAGGAGTTTCAACTCCTAAATCTGACAATACAATTATATAGGTTCAAATAAATAAAAGTTAATGGCCGCAGTAAACATAGATGTAAGTACTGAATTACTGGGCGCTGCGTACGTCAAGTGTCTGAGCGAAACAATACGTAATTCAAAGTGAAAAGTTTTTGCAGTAGCAAAAAAAAGGAAACTCACAAATTTACAATAATAAAACAAATAATAAGTTGGCTTCAGTATGTAAACTAATGATCATTTTTTAAAATTAACGTGTCCGGTGTTTATTGCCCTGAATATTAACATAAACACCGCATCGAATAACCTCTTCCAAACACTGATCATGCAGTAAACACCGATAACGTATTTAAAAAAAAAATCACAGTAGGTATATAGTGTTGGCCGCCGATTCGTAGCGAAATGCAGAATGCTCGGGACATCGTGTATTGAGCAACTGTGAAATTAGCTGCGACACTCGGTGAAAAGGAAAATAATGACATGCATGCTTTTCCCGAAAAGTTTTTATCTCTATGAATTCGCATCAAACTGTAGCGAAATCTGACAAAAGACACAAGTCATTATTCAAAAAAACTGCTTGAAAAATTTTGATAAGAGATTTTTTGTCAATTCGAAGATCACTGGAGACGAAACGCAAAGTCACGTGACCGCCGTGAAACGCATAATGCCCGTCTTTTGCCCTTTGGGCTGTCGAGAGTTCAAAAGAAATGCTGCTTAAAAATTGCATTATTTAAAAATTTTTAACGCGTTCCTACTTTAACGCATAGTTTCGATAAAAATGCAATTTTCTTCTTCTTCTTCAATATCGACAGCAGTGGTAACCCCCAATCCAATCACCACGGTTCTTGAAATTTACCACGTGCAACCAACTCGCTATCTCTCTTAATTGTTTATGTCACGTACAACCATCCTCTGCCGAGCTGCTCTCCGTTCGAGAGGCAGGGCACCTTCATCGGCCAAATTACAACGTGCACGGCCCGTGAACTGACAAATTACTTCGGAAATTAGATTATAACGGTACATCCCGACGCGAGCTCGCGGGGGCGTAAAGGTTTCGGCTCTCTCGGTCTATCCTTCACCCACCCCCCCCCCCCCCCCCCCGCCCGACTCTCTCTTTCTGTCTCTCCCTCTCTCTCTCATTCTCCGTTAACCGAGGGCGTTATATTCTCTCGCAAGCTACGGTCGCGTTCCATCAGCAAAACTTTGCCTGTAAAATGTTTTCCAAACTTTTTCATTTGCGTCCTACTCTCATAGTTTTTACCTCTTTCGCAGCGGGGGAAAAATAGTGTCGCAAGGTAGCCGAAGCTCCTCTACAGGTATACCCGCGAGTACGCCTCTAGGGGTCAGTGGTGACCGTCGGTGGTGGCGTCACAGGTAAACACTCGACGCTCCGTGCTCCATGCCAGCTCGGTCGGATAGGGCGTATAGAAACCGTCTATATATAGGTACGAAAACATCGAGAGGTGCAATTTACTTTACGCGTTGGTTCACCGGACCCGCAGCACTCCAAACTCGTCCAAGTTTTTCGATAACGAGTACGTATTCGCGTGCTCGTCCTATCTCAAAAACGAAAGCTAGGCTCCATCCGCTCCACCTGTGCTCGCCGTGTGGATCGGTTATCTATATACACATACATATATAGATGTATGTACGTCTGTGGGGAGGTTGACGGAGAATGAGAGTGGAAAAAGAGCAAAGACATGCATTTTCGGATTGGCAAAAGGACCCAAGCGAGGCAACTCATTCGCTCTCGAGGCACTTCGGTTTTCCGTTCTATATTTTTCATCCACACCTCCCGCGACTCTCTAGTTTTATACCGAAGAACGGGTCAAGCGGTTACCTCGCCAAACGCGCGGCGGTGTGACTGTTAACCCGGCGTTCCTCCCGAGCGAAATAAAAGTTAACGCATGCATGTTTTAATCGAGGGCTCTCCACTGGCAAACACTAACGGGACGTTGTGCCAAGCTCTGTTCTATATACTTATAGCGTGTCGTCTCCTGTTGTCGCCCCTGTGTATAGCGCTTCACTGTTCTGCGGTCCATCGGGGGTAGCTCGTCATAGAGGATCATGCCTATAACCCACAGCGTTGGCAGCCGGCATCACGAGCGAGCGAGGGAGAGACCGGCGGCGTCAACCGTTTACCGACGCACCTACTATTTTACCGCAGTACGGAGAGGTATATAGACAATGGGGTCATTGTTGCTGCACCTTTGGCGTTGCGTGGAAACATTCTATATTTGTTCGCGTTTGTTTGCCGGGACGATTTGTATCGGTCGAAACAATGCGAACGGGGATGAACGAGAGGGCACGAGCACAAATATGTCACGTCGATCAACTGGCGAGAGAGTCCAACGAACCGAATCGGCAACGACTATCGCGCGCCGACCGTGCGTGACTAAACGTATTCAAGCGTGGGACAAACAAAAAAACGAGGTATAACCACGTGCATTACAAATCACGCATTGTGTTTGACAAACAAGATTTTTCAAACATCGATCGGTAAGAATTACTGACAGACTTGATAATAAAAATTGGCGGCGAAGCGAACGAGGGCTTGTTCATTAACAGAATTTGACGCGTCACTTGACAACAAATTTTGTTCGAGCAATTTAATGGAACGCCAAGTGCTGAGGAGACTGGACTATCGTTTCTGTGCCACCGAATTTTATTCAGTAGTAAAATCCGTCTGGCGTCAGACGTGGGAAGAGAGTAAGGGGTAGATTCTTCAAGGACCGGCGGTGTCTTGTTGCCTGTGTCTCGGTGTCTGTGTCGCGGTGTCTATAACTGACGTGCGAAACAGCGTATATACCGGGTGTAGACGGTGCATGGAGGAGCGAGCCCGGAGGCTGCAGTTGCAGTGGCAGCCCCGGAGTAGCTGTTCCGGCACGGGTTCGATCCGAGCGAATGCTTCAACCCGGTTGCAGACGCTGTGTCGCCATCGGGTTTCCGGGTACGATCGGAGGGTAATGCAGGGTGAGCATTACCCTCCCGCTCGAGAACGTCGCCGCTGAGGGGGTTGGACTAATACCCTCTTAAGGAGGGAGCTCAGCTTTACGGTCGAGTGGTTCCATTCGCGCATTCCAAATAGGGCCACGAAAGACACTTCCAGGGGTCAGCGTGAAGACCCTCCCTGGATGGCCTGTACGAAGATAGAGGGAGAGCTATGTATAGTCGGCGAAGGACTGGACCGGAAAACGGTATAGGGTCGCCAGAACAGGATGGTAGGAGCATACTTTATATCCCCGTTCCGCAGAGCACCTCAGCTGCCACACCGTCGACCGGCCAGTCTGGACCCCCGCGCTCGAAAACCCGCCTTGAGAGTCCGGTAGCACCCGTTAAGGACAGCAATTTCGATGAGATAAAGCGCGCTCCAACGTCGACGAGTCTCCTCACTCCCCACCCCGTAGCTTCCTGACTATTTCTCAGGCCATACGCCCCTAATGCACTCCGAGTTATAGAGCGCCTTTTACTCTTCGACCGGCAAACCCACCGTACATTCATCAGGGGACGATTCATTCGTTCAGAAGTCGTTTACAAGCTCCTTTTATTGCATGCCTCGGTCGTTATCGGGGGAGGGAGTTAAGAAAAAAAAAGAAAGATATAATTTGCGTGATTTACCGTGAGAGGAGAGGAGGAACGGTAAAGATTCGTGGAAAAGTATGTGCCAGCCGGAGAGGTGCTCGTTGGCTCTCGGAGGCTGGGTGGCACTCGGGAACGGTGAGGTAGCGGAAATGGTCGTACTCGAGAAAAAGGAGAGATCCTCGAGACCGCGCGAAAGTAGAAATGGCACAGGGCTGGAAAACGGGCTTGTAGAGGATATCGCCACAAATTCGCCTCTTCCGCGTACAGCGAACTCGACGGTATTCGGGCACGAGACTGCTATTGAAGCTGTACACTGTATCTCGGGCGTTATACGCGATATAACGTTTATGTGGAGAAAAAAAGTCTCACCAGCAGACAGGTAGAGAGAAAGAGAGGGAAAGTAAATGGAATGACAGAAAGAGAGACAAAATATGTGTGCGAAGGAAAGCGTCTGTCCGCTCCTCAATCGTTTACTCACGTCTGTCGATGTATCGAAAAGTCCCGGCGAAGCCAGTCGCGTTACCGGCCGGCCTGACGGTGTGGAACTCGAGCACGAGGGTCGATCTCGAACTGTAGAGCACTTGTGGGATGTCACTGAGATTTCCACAGAGCAAGCCGGACCACGGTGTGTACTCGGATACTCCGCGACCCTCGAGATGAAGAAAAACCTTCAGGTAATCTCCTTTCGAACAGCTGAAAAAATATAAGAGATGCACGATTGATTTTTAGCGTCGATACTGATATACTTCCGGTGGATATTCTCACATGGAGATAAATTAATCAGCTCGGCCGGAAAATTAATTGGTCAACAAATTCATTGATCCGTCAAGCAATTAATTCTTTGACCCTAAATGGAAATCGCCTAAAGTGTATTTGACCGCGCTATTGGTTGGAGCGACCAGTTATTTTTTTCTTTATGGTAAGATAAATATAGCTTCATGTGCAAAAAAATGTATAATGGGGGATATTTTTTTGCATCACGAATCGATCGTGCATAATTGTTCAGTGAACCGGGAGATGTAACAATGTTGAATAGTAAAAAAAAAATGATGACCATTCTCGGGCCTGGAACGTTCCGATTTTTCAAGAATGGCATAATAATTGTCGGCTAACCAGAACTCTAAGCGATAATGAAGTTGATGTATTATTCATATTCGGGAAGCCGCCCGTGTTTCTGGGACAAAGGAAACTGCGGGTCGAATGTTAACCGTGGTTGACGCAGGCTGCACGCATGATGGTTATTGGATTGGAAACACGCGTCACGCAACGCTAACGAAATATCGGTTTATAGAATCGCGCGATATTCACCGCAACGTTGTAAAGTACAACGTACATTATGCCTTGGTAAATTGGCCTCTTATACTTTTTCTTTTCGCGCGGTGCTCTTCCGGTACTTTCTATCTCCGGCCAGCCTTGTGTCAAAGTTCAAGCTTGGCTTCACCCTGTGAGGTCGTCGCGGCCACAGTGACGCAGGGATCAAAGCGAATCTGCATATCGCCGCGGTAGCGAAAGTTCGTGCGCGACATAAAATAATATCCGTGCGCCACTGCGCAGTACGTCCCAGGAATCGTGAATGAAAATTAATTTCCGTAAAAAATAAACGGCACGATTATAAATGCATTAAGGTGCCACTGAAATTTTCATGTAATTTATTCCCTTTAAAGGGGATGCTGGAAAGAGTTTTTCCTACATTCCGCCGCCTCCGAGCCACGTGCAACAAAATTGTAAAAAAAATTCGGCTTAATATACCTTCAACGCAACCTCTGGATCTTTTGATCTCGTAAATTTTATCGCCAGGCAAAGTACCTACGGTAGACAGAGTGGTGACGGCCGAATCCACATGGAAAAAGATGTATATGTGGTATATATCGAAAAATATCCGTATATGTCTACAAATATATAATTTATAATTTCAATATATATCGATCATATACAAACGCCGAATTTAATATAATTCATATATATATCTTGTCTTCATTCGATTTTCGTTGAGGGAAAGTGAAACTCAATGAATACTACGTTTAAATAGATGAAGATAGAAGTTATGGCGTTTACCTCGATCGCGTTACAGATTTCACAGTTCACGGAAGCTTATAGGAACATCCGAAGCCTTACCCCAGAAATCCGTAGAATGGAATTTAGACCCAAGTTACGCGGGTATCATTCATCTTGGATTGGCTGGACTGAGCCAATAGCGCCCTAAGCCTTCGAGCTGGCTTTCGTTAACGCTGTTGTTGCCCACCTACTATCTCCTTCAATTCACCAGAAACGCTAATATGATACCACTCGACTATTGCGTTTGCTATGCCTATGGTCTCCTCCGTACCTTCCGCCTCCCCCCCCCCCCCCCCCCCCCCCCCCCGGTAATATTCCGTGGATCTGTGGAATAGCCCTAATTGCTCGAACTAACACTCGATGTTGAAACACACATAGAAGCCAGTAGCGAACAACGGAACCAATGAAACCCGATGGTTATACCATGAATACATGCTCAGGCTACGTTGGGAACGCAGATTATGCCCGCCCTGATACCCGTTTGGTTTTCGAGTGCGATGACCCGAAGCCCGTGACAGTCAGTTACCAAATCCAGCTCGGTCGACCAACCGTACAGTTCTGAACAACGTGTTCATAGCCTGGAGGCTCTCGCACAGTAGTTGTCGCACTAAACCGGTTTAGCTTTGCCATTTGGCTATGAAATCCCCAACGGAAATTGTAGCAAGTCGGCCGGCTTTATCGAGAGCCCAAGCTGCAGCAGATAAGGAGAGAGACGAGAAGCGGCTCTACGGATCATTAGCACCATTGCATGACTTTCCATTCAATTCCTTCCCTAGGCCAATATCTGACGACTGCTCATCACGCGACTGCTCTGCATCGATTGCCCTGTGTTCTGCAGAACACTGCTGACGCCTCTGGGTTTGCGCCAGATTTGGCGCGTCCCTCTCATACGTGCCGACACGCCACGCGCTTGTATTTACTCAGCGATAATTTAACTCCTGTGAGCTGTACCGCACTAATCCTCTTCCCGTCCTTTCGCCACTGACCGTTGGCGAGCGTTGCACAGTGACGGCAAGTAACAGGCGCTTTTTCGCTTGAACGAGTGAAACGCAGAGTTCAAGAGGCACAAAGGTCCCCGTGACTGGTAGGAGGAGTAACGGGAGCGCTAACACCAGCCCCACTGGCGAGAAACCCATGCGCTATCACGTACGTAATTAGCTTGATAACGGATAAGGGATGCACGAATCGCATAACGAGTGTGGATTCCCAAGTTCTCTCGGGATATTCACGCTCGTGGTAGGTAGGCGGAATACAGGAGGCATTTCGTGTGCGACTATGCTATGCTGGGTCCAGTCCGATCCGGGCTCAACGGAGAGAACAGCGCCCACACGTCCTAATGATCCTGTTACGCGGGCTATTTATCACCCTACGTCCGTGCAGATTCTCTAATTAATTAGGAAGAAGAGGCAGAGAACGAGGGACATAGAAGGTGAGAGTGAAATCCGTGAAAGACCCCTTTGCGAGAAATTTCATTGGATACCAACGTGCAGCGAATCCCATTGAGCTCACGCAATCACGATGTACTTCCTTTGATGTATACTGTTACCGGCAGGAAAGGTTATTAGTGAGATAGGTTCCAGGAAGAAGCTCTTCGAGTCTCAACGCGTCAACTACAGATGCTGGAATCTTACCTCAAATCTCGATAATATGGGCGTATTCGTCAAAGCATTACACATAAGCTTCTGGTGAAAACATTATACTGGAGACTCTCGGGGATTTCTTAGAGAGATGGTGAATTGAAATTCTTGAGAATACGAGAACGTCGAGGAGACGAACTTGTGCTAGCGGATAAGAGCTACAACGTCGAGCTCTCGATTCACATCGGCTCTTCGCAACGAGCGTTCTCACTCCAGGGCCGCTCCTAATGTACTTTTTTTCTCAAGATACATGGGTATGTATCGCGAAGAACGATGGCTCTGTAGAAAAAGCGCGAAACTCTGTATCGTTCGTATGTAGTGCAACGGCAGCAAAGAATAGAACAGGGCAAGACGAATGGTTCGGCAAAAATTGCTGAGGGTAAAACCATCGAAACTCTAGCCTGGTAATCCGACGGGGATGCGAAATTGATCTCTTGGACAAGCCACCAGAAAGGATCATTTTCGTCAGTGTGTCCATAATTCTGTAGTAAATTAACAAGATCAAAGATCATAAGTCAGGAGACCTTGAAGTAATCGTCATTGGGCCGAAAACTGGATTTGTGTCTAAATCGTGGGAAACTTTCCTGTCCGATTTTGGTGTTTTTCATATTTTTCTCTTCGATAATACCCTTCAGATCTCTTCAAACAGCTTTCGTTGATGTTTCATTAAATTCTGTGAAACAAGATCAAGTTCGTGCTTGAGCTTCATCCGAGGACTTAGTTGCAGGACTACATATTGAGCACGTGTGTGTATCGACGTAATACGTCACGGTGGGGTCGGAGACGAGATAGGGAGTGAAACAAGATAGGGAGCTGGAGTGATAGTTTCCGCAGCATGATATCGTTGAAATCACCGGGGAATCCCCGAGTATTACGAACAAAGCCTCGGTCACCGCTCACACATACTTTCGGTGAGGAAGGGTCGGGGTGTGAAATTATATATCCTCAGGAGTGAGCAAAAGCCATAGGCATACTGTGATATGTATACGGTATACCCGCTACCGCGGCAAGGCCCGTGGGGCATCAAGCTGGTTCGCGCGTTTTCTGAACGAAGATTTATACGTCGGGAGGCTGCTGCTGGGTCTCAGAGCGGGCTTGCCACGCAGACTTCGCTGGGGGAAGATGCGAGCCTCCCGACATCATAATCTCGCTCTATTTTACGCTCGTTTCTCGGCAGGCAACCACCACATGCAACGCTCTAGGACGTACATGGGTATGGCCTGGCGTGATTTTCTACCTCGCCCTCTACAGCCAATCCCCATTCTCGAGCAATAACCTAGCGTGAAAAGATGTACTCCAAGTCGTGGAGTAAAAATTCGCGTATGAACGAAGCCCAGCGGAGAACGAAACGGATAGGAAATGCCTCAGAAGCCGTGTAACGTAATACACGATTTTTCCAACCGTTTCTCTTTAATCCTTCCCTCACGAGCTCCTCGTCTGACGAGAAACTGGTGCTGCCCGTCAGCAATTTTTTAACGTTTCGAATAGTAACAAAATGTGATTAAAATGTTGTAAATAATCTTATGAGAACTTAAGAGAGATAAACAATTGGCCATGGATATTCGAACAGCACAATAAATTCCCTGCAGCGAGAAGAACGCCAAGATAGCCGGGTGTGGATATTCTCGTGAATGCAGCTACCGTCAGAACTTGGGCTCGATTGTTAGTTTAAGTAATCGAGCACCTGAAGCGTTTACCAGACGTGCTTCACTTAGACGTTGAAGGTGGCGAAGGATCGTAGGAATATTATGCTTGGCGTTGTAGTCGACTACATCTATACCTGAATCTACATATAACTCGTTATACATACCGGAAGCAGAGATATAGAGGAGGGTGGCGCGAATGCAAACTCGGCTCTCCGTAGAAGCGGCAAGCGGTGGGCAGAGGGGTGAGACTCAGTTCTGGCTGATTAGCGTGTGCCAGCGGCGCGTCGGGTAGGGCTCAAAAAGTTTTAGCAAAGCGCCGCGGCGTCGAGTCGCTCCAGTCAGCCCAGTCGTTGACTCAAACTACTGTGCTATGTACTCTCGCTATTTCTCCCGCCCCCTCGGCTTTCTCTCCAGGGCCTTCTCCACTCGGGGAAGTTGCTCGTCATTTAGCTCATGCGGACTCGCCGAATGCGGCTAAAGGGTTGAAGAAGAGGCAAAGACGAAGTTAGAAGAGACTAGGGCAGAGGAGAACGCCAGACTCGAAAGAGGCAGGAATAGAAGCGCAAACCCAACCCCGGATGGATGTTGGGGGGGGAAACAGAGTGAAGAAGCGACTTTTCTCGTGATTGGCGCTCAGCCAGCTCAGCGACGTCGGGAAAATCGTCCGGGGGGACGAGTGTGAAGAATGTTGTCGGTATATTACGCCCGTAATTCATTTAGCCCTGGCGTAATTCTCGTCTGCGGCATGGTAAGTTCTGCCCGAGACACTCACGAACGCTCCATCCTGAAATGACTGGAATTATATAAATTTTCTTATTGAAAATTTACGTTTTCAAATTCGAACTCCCTACGATCTTTTCAATAAATTTGTCTTCGTATACCACGTATACATAGACGTTCAGAAAAAAAGATCACAGTTTTATCTAAATCGCGAGTAGAAACATTTTCCGGCCGCCATATGTTTCGTCAGGACCACATTAGGGATGAGTTGGGCTTGGCGGATTATTACCTGATGTGCACCAATTCAATACTAGCAAGGCAAGCGACAACAGATTTTAGGGATTTCCAACTGAACTGGGCCGTTGCCGGCTACAATAAAGCCGAAAGTCACCGAAACGTAAATGATACCATTCCTTGTCACGTAACATTGGCAAAAAAAGAATTATAACAGTAAAAAGCCGTTACAACGTTGTAGCAAGGAAAGAAGAAAAGTTCAGGTATTAGCCCTGCTTCCCAACATATTTTAATACAAATTCTTTAACAAAAATAATTGCCGGTTAGAAATTGCCCAGTATTTAATTCAAATAAGTAGAATACCTCATAATCATAAAGCCATAGTTATAAAAATTGAACGTTGTGTCATTGAATCACGATTCGAAGTATTTCTTGAATACGTAATATACAAGTTCCAAAAATTGATTCGTAACTCCTAAATGTCGAGTGATTACGATACCCGACTACATTTAGAAGATCGGGCTTCAAGTCCCAAACTGAGCAATAAATTACTATCGCTTTTCCGATATGAAAATTTGAGAACTAGTTAGCTATAATCAAATGTAATGAAATAAACTGTTGAATACTTGGTTAAATGAATTTTTACATACTAATTTTTACATTAATATTTTTGTAAATTTTGTTGTTGAAACGAGGATCTGTGCGTGATTCAGGCCACGACTGGCCTATCTCATGGTCTGAATTTGGGCCAGATCCTCATGCCGGATTTGCGTTAGCGTTACACCCCTGATTAAGGCTATATCGAAATGCCAAATCTGGAACGAGGTTACTTTCAAGCAGTCCTAGTTTGGCCCGGAATCCAGCCCGATACATTTTTCTATTTCGGATTATCTTTCAAGTTTGGTGACTTGATTAACGCGGAAGTAAAGAGATCTTTTTGTAAAATATATTGAAATACGCCAACCAGTACGCCAACGATTAACTGGCTATTAGTATATTTACCCTGTAAACTGTATGTGTTCGACGGTGAGCCGATGCAAAAGTGAAGGGACGAAAATTGGAAGAGAGAAATTCAACGATGGGTGAGCATTGAAGAGGGGGGAGGGGGGCGCTCCACAAGAACAAAGTCAATCGCCAAGTCAATTTGATCGTCCACCGAAGGCCAATTCCAAAGTGGAGAAATTTCTTAATGAGGAGTTTGAGGTGGTTCGAAATGTGCGGTCGAACTGGCGCGCTCTCCTCGTTCGGGGTCTCCGAGAAACTGGAATAAGAGAATAACTTTTCAGTCAGACCTTATCAAAATCGAGGACCGCAGATGCTACCGAAGGGAGGCTTTTGTAGAGCGGCTATGGAGAAGCTGTTCTCATCTCTACAAAGATATCAGCGGTGTAAGGTTGGTACAAAGAGAGAAGGAGAGTAACTGACTGGAGGTACGTTCTCCCTTGCGGGTTTTATTCTTCGACGTAGCGCTGTGGGAAAAGCGCGTTGGCCGGAGCCACGGTAGGTTGGAGGCAAACGGAGTGGAGAGGGCATTCGTCTTCATAAAATTTAAACTTATCTCCACCCGCTGGCGTAATACATTCTGGCCACGGGAGGTACGGGTGCGACGGTCTATCCCGCCAGCGGAAGAAGGGGGTAACAAGGGGCCTATACATAGTTATCAAGCATACCTATATGGGCGATGGGTCGAATACACGACCTCCCGGACTATATCTCGATGGTTCTTGCCTTATCGCTCACCGACGCAGCCAAAAGGCACTCGGCGTAAGAGACACGACGATTCTTCCACTTAGTTTAAACTAACGTCAACCTCGCGCGTAAATTCGCCGGCGAATTTAATAATCCCGAACGCGGTTCTTCTCCATTCGCCACAGACCTGCGCCGCGCGTAGTCGTCGATTCAACGACAAGGACATAAGACGGACCAGTGGAAGGTCGTGAGACAAAAATTTCTCAAAAAAGCGTAACACAAAGAAAAATGTGCTCGGAAACACTGACGCCTTGGTGTTATCGACGCTTCTTGTCCCACTGTTGAAGATACCATGTAACAAAATTGAAAAGTTACGTGGAAGGTTTGTAGCTCGGTTCCTCGGTGTTTTTGTTCCCGTGTATCTGGCAAGTTTGTGAGCGATAGCCGATCTCTCGAAACCGGAACGAACTTCGCGAGTAAAAGGATAACAAAAAAATGTGTCGAGGTATGTGTTCTCCCTAGTGTATCCCGAGTGACGTTGAATCGTTGGGATGAGGGAGTAAGGTGAAAAAGAGCTCGGACACGCCACGTTGCCGCGGTACCGAGCTTCAAGCGATAGACGAGAAGTAACGTTCGGGCGTTTTTCTTTTTACCGGTTAGTATTCTTGATCTCTGGAGATTCGTCGTCGAGCACCGAATGAGCCGAGGGAGTCACAGATAGCTCGACGCAGCGGAGTACCGGCTGAGCCCGGCGGCGGCTGGAAAAACACGATCGTGTACAACGAGTAATGGAGGATTTTCAGCTTGTATCCGTCCCGGAACTGTGTAAGTATCCACGTAGGAAGGAATGACCGTGCGCATCGGTAGCCCGAAGTTTCGAGTGTGTTTCGCGAAAACGACGGGGCAAGGAGAGGATGGAAGGAAGGCTCGCGAGGAGCCAACGAATAACGAATGGTGGCTCCTCTACCTGCTGATTATTTCATCCCCCAGGGTTCAATTTCTTACGGTGCTATACACACTGCGCTTACGCGCGCACTCTCTCCCTCGAAGAAACCCCCGTAGTCGCAACGGCAACTGTTGGGACTGCCCGTTTCCTGCTCCTCCATCCACGACGACGTGCTCACATTATTCTTGTGCCTTTAGCGCACGGGATGCGCCATCTCAGACCGAACGGTGCCTGGAAAGACCCCCGAGTACCGCGCGAAAAAGCTCATAAACGAAAGATACGTCCGGAACGATTTTATCATCCGCCCGAGCTACCATGTCGAATGGCGTGAAAGTTGAACAGTATTTTTTTTCCTCGAAGAGATATGAATTGAGCTTTTTAACAAAATAAGATCCTAGTTCCCGAGAGTGACGAGTTTGTAACAAAAACGTTATTTTCCGAGCAATGACTTCAAAATATCTGCAAATATCTTGGAAAATTACAAAATATCTGACTAATTCCACGAGGATAAAATGTATTTGGATACCGTCGATACAACACCGAGAGTTATCTTTTTAACCAGTATTGTAGTCGATCACGCGAATCCTGCAAGGGAACTATTTTCCAAGGCCGTCGTCGTAGACGAGACGAGATGGAGGTGACGTGGACTCGCGCCTCGTTTCACGATTGTACTCGGTCACGACAATAGAGATTTAGGAATTCAAGCTCGAGTAAACAATAGAGCAGCGAAGCTTTATGAGAACCTAAAGCTGTAACAATAGAACGTTGACCCGTGGCTCTGCATCCAGCTTTCTCTCGTCGTCCTCGGAGCACGCGAAAGTGAAGTACGATTGTGTACGGCACACAGACGCGCGTGCGGACTGTGAGGATGCACGAGACGTGTGTGGTTGTTACGCGGCGTAGATCAATATTTGAAGGTGTCGACTATACGAGCCGGGCTTCGTGCCAGACTGCATGGATCATTGCTGCACGATAGACGGGCCTCGGTCAAAATCTGTTGGCATTTAAGATCCGTCGGCTATCCTGAGAATCTTGGCACCTGCACTTGAGATCTTTACCCATTTTTGCCAAATTTTTTTCCTGAGGTCACATCCGCTCCAAAATGACTTGAGACTGGTAATGCCTACAAATTATGGATAGTATCGGTCTTCAGCCTCAAGGGACAATCAATCAATATACCAATGGAGCGACGACAAGACCCTATTTCGATACAGTAAAGTTTTTCGTAAGGTGCACCTTTCTTTTATAGATGGGGTATGTTGTTTCCCGCCATATGGCTGCATGGTGCGTCAAAGTATCAACGCATTAATGTCCACACAGCAGGTTGCTTCAATCTCACATGCAACGACGAGAATACATACCGCGACGATGCATTCTCGATTCGATCGTCACATTGTTCCGGTGGGAACAGATTCCAACTCCTTTGGATCACCCTTCCACATATCGGTCCGGATATACAACATTTCTCCGTTGCACTTTCCACCATCGAGTGCACGGCGGACGTGTGACCGGTCTCGCGTTATCGTCCAACTTTCGAGTATCCGAGTTACGTTGGCGAAACTGCCGGAAAGTCGTCGAATCGAAGTGTGTTCGGAAAAGCTGTCGAACAAACCGACACCTCGGACCAGGAGGGTGAGCTTAGCAAACAGCGGAGGTGAGGGAAAGGTGAAGGAGCGGCGTCCCCAACGGTACCTCGAGTGAAACCGTGCGGATAGAGAAATGCCGATAGTGATGTAGGTAGATATAGATATACGGGTAAGACCGACGTTGCTTAAGTCTCAACGGGCTTTTCGCATTCCATGATCGTTGCGAACTGGGTTCGGCGTGGCCAACGTTGAATAAGCCGACGCGCGAGAATCGCAAACTCAAAATATTTCCATGGAAGGAGGCCGGAGAGGAGGGGTGGGTGAGTGTTCATCGAGAGTACTCATGGATCGATTCCCTGGGGTTACTCTCGGTATCGGGCTACCTTGGCTTCCTCGGCTGGCTTTCGAGCTTTCGCTTGTCTCGCTGGATCCTATAGAGGCCAACACAGCATTCGAGGTCTCTTACCGACTCAACGATGCATTATTGAGTCATTTGCTGCCGGGCGGAAGAGAAAACGGTGGTGGAGCAGTGGGGCACGGGGAGGTTTCTCGCGGGGTGAATATCGACCCTCGTAGACGGTCGATAAACCTGGCATCAGGCGAGTAAGCAAAGCCCCTATCCTCCACTGTTTCAACATCGTTCGCTCGTCCACCGGCGGTGCTTTCACCCCACCGGCTATAAGAATAATGGTAAGCGTTGCACTTCATCACGCTCTCGTCAATTATTCATCGAGATGCGGCTCATAGCGAGTCTTATGGGTACGCACTCAGCTGCGATTGATATAATAATCATATGTTCTGTAAAATCCTACTGGAAGCCACTTGCTGTTTCTGTGCAACGGAAGGTGAAGGTTACGCGGTTAAAAAAAGAGCCATCAGTGTATATACGGATCGGCCATGGCTACTCGGACAGGCAAGGTATGTGAACCTATTGACACTGCGATTCACGGTATGAATATTTTCACCATGCATTTTATGATGTAACTCCGCAATTTCGCGCTGAATTGTTTGCATCGTCGGGCAGAGGATTTCATTTTATTGGAATGTACGATATTCGCCGAGAGTCGTTCAAACAGCAGATACGGAGAGATTCTATGTTTGTCCTCTTTTGATTTTAGTTTTTGTCTTCACTTCAACGACGCGCCTCTGTAGAGATTTCAAACAAACACGGAGGCGAAGAGGGTGAGCTGAAGCGCTTTTCACAGAGCGTAATGAGTGTCTCTTCGTTGCCATCATCCCCTTGTTAATAAAAAGTTCGACCGCAGCGGCAAACTCGGTATATAGCGGCGATACAACATCCGATGCAAAACGAGCACCCTCTCAAATGAGCTGGTGGAAAAATGTGACTGCGGGCATGTTCTGAAAAACCTGACGCAAACTCGCTTATCCCCGCATCTCGACAACGTCACAGCACGTGTATGGGGATACATATCGGCATGAAAGCCCAGTGGATCATAAATGTGTTATCCTGCGAAATGTAGTTGCCAAACTCATTCATATTACCCTTTCGTTTATTATTGTTTGGCGATTGTTTTGTACATATTTGTTTTGCTCCGATCCCATCGTTACGTTAAAACGACTCGACAAAGAGTGCTATCGACAAGAAGATGAATGCGCCGGCGGAACGATGAAAATAAAAAAGGACGAAGAGAAAAAGAACGGAGAACGAGAATTGAATGAAATCTCGAGTGAGGAACCTGAGACAGTTCGCCGAGGATTTGAGGGAGAAGAGAACCCCCCCAGGCTGAAGAGAACGCAAAGCGAGAATAACGATCGATAAGATCCGCGGGTCTCGTCTTCGGACGGCTGAGGCGACGTCACTCTCGCCAACCTATTCCCGGTATTCTTGAGAGTACTTCGTAAACGTTAAGATCGGAATGATTTCCCGTAAAGTCGATGCATGTATGGATGTGAGATTACGTGAGTATCTCCGTTTGAGCGCCCTCGTTCCGCGTATTTCCCTGGTGGCGTCCACCGACTTGGATAAACCTATCTCACAGGACTGCTCATCCTCCTATGCCGGATGAATCAAAAAGCCTGGGTGCACATGTACTCCACATCGGTTGCTCCAAAGTAAACGATCCTTTCTCAATAAACGCACTTTGTCCGCTTCGCTCGGTGCGTTTTCCCGGGCATCTTGCACATAGATGTGCACGGAAGCGTTAAGGTAAGTCGGGAGGGTTCAGCATCTAGCTCAACGATCGGCCCATGTTCGAACTTTAATGTTCTGGCCTGTGGATGATCCCTCCGCTTACTTGCTGAGTTACTTCAGGGTTCTATCATCACCTACCGTGTCCATTAGCTTATCACTCCTCGGTCACTCTCTTGTCGATTGCTACTCGATCGCTCCGTCCCGTTTCGATTCTGTCGCGTTCTCCTCCTCGCTGACTGATCAACCTCACCGTTGCACTCGAAACGCCGGTACATCGCTGATTCCCGATAGGCGGAAACCCGGACGGGTTTCTCTATCGGCCAAAGCTCCACACAGCCGCTGGATTTGTACGACGGTCAAATAACGGGTTGGGATTTAGACCGGAGTTAAGTTCGTCGTGACAATTTGTTCGCGGTGCCGGGGAGCAGCGAAATCCCACGGCGAAAGGAGGTCGTTGAAACGTAGCTTCGTGTGCAGCCAAAAGTCGAGCCGGAGAGCCGGACTTGCTTGGTCACCGCGAGCAGCGCTATAATGCCACTGGGGAGAAAGGCCAACGCGGATTCGGTTATCTAGTTTTCGGTGCCGACGAAGAGGATTGGTCATTTGTGTCCCACCGTATTGCTTCGCGCTCAGACGTTCCGACCAACTTCTGGCACGTATCAGCGCAAATTTCTGCTCGAACAACGATGGTAACAATAATAACGATAATCCTGATGGAAGCTTGCTGAAACGTGAAAATTTCGAGCGTACCTTTCATCAGCGTTCGCTACTTTTCATTAACACGGAAACCGTTTCTCCGTCCGGAGGCGATATTCCGAAACGCCCGTCACCGCACGCTCCGGTTTACTCGAGACATAATTCCGCGATCTCGTTCAGCGGGAAAACCGACGAAGAAAAGTTTTCGCGATGATTTGAACGAGACGAGGAGAGACGGTAACGCAGAAACGTTTCCTACATAACAATGAAATTTACGAAAGTTTTTCGAGAGTTTCGGAAGGCTGAGAAGCTGAAGCCCGGGCGGTAGAGTCGGAGAGAAAGATGGACAGGCTTCCTTTCACAGATAGGCTTCCATCGCTACGGTACTTCCAGGGGAATATGCATAACGTTCGAAAAATTGAATTCCGCCAACTTGGCCGTAGCGAAGCGAGGTGGCTGCTGGTGAACGGAAGGAAGTGGTTTCTAGGAGTTACTTTCCGTCGATGGACTTCTATGTATTCCAAAGAAATACATCTACGGTCCAATACGCGATCTCGCACTTTTCATTTCGGTCCATATGGACTTGGCGGATCTCTCTATAACGGATGTTAAGCACTGTATCTCTCTTCAATATCACTCTCGGCGATGGGATAGCGGATATGGAAGGATGGAAGTCAGGAGGAAAGGGGCGGGGGGGGGGGGGGGCGGAAGAGGGAAAAACGAGGCAAGCACAGCGCCGTTCGGCTTTCGTAAGCCGGATAGCATGAAAGGAACTTCCCGCGAAATAGAACCGACTGCTCCAGCCGTCGGGGAACATGCGAGCTGCTATTTTGATAATCGAGGGCATCGCAAGAAAGATGATGTGGCTGTATAGACACATCAGCTGTGCTGTAAAGATGCTAAAATGTTTGCGCACTCTCTAAAAGTCTCCATAGTCATACCTCGTTCTTATACAGTGTAGGCGTACCTCTGCATAAACCAGGCCTGAGCTATGCTGACCGATAAATAATGCAGGGCGTCAAAAGAGGTCTCCTTCTTCAAAATTCATACCGGAGTAGGAAAACACATGAGGCTGAAGTTAGCGACTTGCCTTAGCGACCTGCGACGCGTATTTTTGGATGGGATTGTCCGCGGCTCACCATCGGCGCATTTAAAGAATTGTTACACCCTCGCGATATATTTCAATTAAATGCATGCTTATATCAATTAAAAATTTGGCAGGCTTCTTCTCAAAGGTGTAATTGTTGATTTATAGCGGTGACCGAATTGCTGTCGCCATAACATTTCAAGTACGTATAATTCTCTTACACCTTTAAGAAGCCTGCCAAATTTTTAATTAATATAAGCATGCAGTTAATTGAAATATATCGCGAGCATGTAACAAATTCTTTTTATGCACCGATGCTGAGCCGCGGACAGTCCCATCCACAAACACGCATCGCAGGTCGCCAACGCAGGTCGCTAACTTCAGCCTCATGGAAAACACTCAGTCGATTCTCTATCCCTCGCTCTCTCGTTCATTCTCTGCCTCGTTTGTGGGCGGGGCGAGTGGCGAGCGGGAGATCTCTAAAAACGTGAGGAATTTTTCTGATACCATGTCCTGATTCCAGCCAAGACAAAAGTAGTCGCGGCACGTCGAAGGGATATCCTACATATTTCAAGATTGATATCCCGCGGTGAGAGATGAAAACAGTCGACGGGCAAAACAATAAGGCCTTATCAACCTTTGCCAACCCTCCCTGCGCACTCGAATCGCGTTCAGCAACCTCGCGAAGAAGTCTACATCTACTGTTCGCAAACCCGTATGGAAGCTCGCGAATGCAGTGGTGGATGAAGGGAAATTCTTGCTTCCCGTTCGAGGAACCGAAGAACCCGCGGGAAAATCGGAGTAGACATTGTGCTGAAACACAATGATGAAGCCCGACGAGCGTGAACTTCCACATGACACACTCGCGACGATCGCCTTCATTCATAAAGCGAGGAGGGGAAGACGCGTGTGTGACATTGTCATCGTTACCGTTTCCGTGATCGCCGTTGTGTGTACGACCACCGTTGCGAGGGGATACGGAGAGTAAGGATTCGCGAAATGTCAGAAGAGCAGAGGAAGATAGGGGAGTCGCGGGAGCCACAGGGAGAAAAGGGTACGGAGACGCACTACAGTAGACTCGGGCGAGAAATATGATGTCGCACGGTAGCGGAAGGGTGGCGAAGATGAATGTGTGTAACATACGAGAGACAGGAGAAATCCCGGATAACGTATTTTCGCGGTTGTACGGTAGAAATGCCGTGAGCGTGAGGAGAAGAGGGGGAGGAGGATGGATATGAGGGACGGTGAAGTGCGAGGGAAGGGTATGGAGGCGAATGGAAGGGCGGACGAGAGGCAGCGGTGAAGCAGCCACCAGCGAGCCACCGAGAATAGCGAGAGGATTAACTCGCGCTCTTGAGCGATTACTCCGGCGCGTGCCGGTCCTCCTCATCTTCCGAGGTGGCTACCTCTGTCTCTTCGGTCTTAGTATACTTACGATTATTCGCGCTGCGTACATGAAGAGCCACTGCATCTCTGTTGGCGGGGCCTTGTCAGCGATTATTTTGGTATGTCATGTGAAATCGTTAAATTATGGAGGCGGTGCCAGACGGCGTGTATGGGCTCTGAAGGCAAGTATGGGCTCAAATTGGAAAGTAAGATATCTCGAATGCAAATGCAATATTTTTGTTATCGGTCATTGAGGGTTTATTTTTTTATTTTTTATTTTTTTTTATCTGACGACGGTTTTGGCTATTCTTCGACATCTTCACAAAAGGTTCATGAGCCAAGAGATTTGCAACGTTTTACCACATTGCATCTCTATATTTCGCTTCTCTGCGAGCTCGGTGGAGTCTCTCCTCCCTGGCGAATGGTCAGCGACAGCAGCAATCATTTTCGTATTTCGGAAACGTAAAAATCCAGTGGAATATCCCAGGGAATGCCCACGGTAGCAAACGTGCCGCCGTGTCCAAATCGTAGCACCACCGGTTTCTCGTAAATAAAAAGTATCGTCGTGCCGCTTCACCCGGCTAGAGGAAGCAGCGGTAGTTCTTTTTTTTCTCTCTCTCTCTCTCTGTCTTTTCTTCCTTTTCCTTTCGGTCTGGCCCCGTCGTGTTCTCTCGCTCCCTTATTCGAGGCTGCCGTGTTTATTGGACTTGTTTCGCGGCGTAAATAATGCTCTGGCGTCCTGCCGGAAGCTCGTAGATCGTTCCTTCGGCGAAGCCCGAGCGGATCGTAAAGCAGCAGCTTTCACAGCAGCGGCAGTGGTACAGTATAGAAATAGTATACGTCAGACTGGCCGAACGTATCCCTGTGCTTGCTTCTGTGTTACCATTGCTTCGAGCGAGGCTCAGCTTCCTCGCTTCCCGAGCCTTTCTCGTAACAGGTCCCCGCATTAGGAAACACAATTTCGCTTTAAGGGTGTGCGGTCGGCCAGGCTCGAAACCACCGCCTTCGTACTACTTCGGCTTTGTCCCGTCTCTCGCGCTTTGGCACCCTTTTACTTTAACCCCGCCAAGTGAGTTCTACGAATTCTCTCCTGGACCAACTACTTTCTCCGATAGCTGCATGAAGAAGCGCACGCTGTTACACACACACACACACACACACACACACACACATATAGGTATAATATATATATATATATATACATATATATATATATATATATATATATCACGCTGAGTCAGCAAGCGCCGAAGTTGCGACCGGCTTGTTAGAGTCGATTTCCTCTATGGCATCGTCACAATGAAAAAAGTTGGTGCGTAAAGACATTTTTTTATCGAATCGTCGAAATCCGAAGGGCCACTGTTGCCGTATCGTTCGTTCTGCGATTGGCTCCTGGTAATCCTCCTTCCCTACGGGTGGGATTATGTAATGACATTTTGCATCGTAAAATCTAACCTTCAGTCCCCTCTTTCTCCGATAAAAGGAAATTGGCTATTTCGACGTCAGAAACGAAGTTGCAAAAGTGCAAAGGACTTTCCGATCAGATAATCAATAAACGTGGCCATCCGCACGAAAAGGGCCAACTTTGAGCGCATTCAATAACGAACTTGTGATCAAGTTTTCGATAAAATTCTCATTGACCTCGATGCAATACGAGGTATAGATTCTTGCTCCACAAAAAAAAAAAAAATATATATATATATAAAAAGTAGTTAATCTTTACAGTTATTAAAAAAACCGAATTCTCGTATTGACCATCGTTATGACAGGAGAGTCTTGGCTAGGACCTCATAGCCAACGGATGTATGATTCATGCAATTAACAACATCTACCCCAAGAAGAAATATGCGTGCTCTTTCGCTCGGTCGTAAATCATCGCGATCTTTGAACCTCAGTGTTGCTCGCTGCTTTTTGCAAGTTACTTATGCATGCGGAAAACTATATCAGTCCCATTTAATCGCAAACTCTCGACCGAATTCACCAGTTTCTCTCCGTTCTCTTATCAAAGTGCGTAGTCTCTCGTACTGATTCAACACCTTTCAGAATGCCGGCACCACGAGAAGCGAGTTCCACAGAATTATTCATCAACGCACGGGAATCTCGGTTGCCGTCAGTTCGCGCCAAAGCTATATCTGCGCTTTCCACTTACGCGCCGCGCGGATTGCAGATTCATTTCGAAACTCTCGTGCTGGCTTGTTCGGGGAAGTGACGTAGTGCCGGAATTTTGCACTCGGAAACCGCGCAGCGAATGGCAGAAACTGGCGGTAGTCGGAGTAGCGATGCTCAGATATTACATGAGATGAACCGGGACGTCTGCATCCTCGGGCATTTCCTACGCGGTGCCGCTCGTTGCCTCGCCCCTTTTTTTCAAAGCAAAACAATATTCTAGCAAGGCAAAAAGGCATAAATCATGTCCGAGGCAGACGCATCTCTCTGGCGCATTAATAAATAAGCATCGCCAGCGCACCGCGACGCTCCTGCATGCGACAGGAATGCACACTCGTCCTCCGACACAACCTACAACCCGCTATACTCTTTACTCTGTACCATCGGCGCACGGTACATCCCCGATGTAACTCCCATGATTAATGTTTCGCATGTAGAATATATTGCATTTTTTTTTTTTTTTTTTTTTTTTACTTCATTGAAACTCCGTGTGTCAAAATTCGACACGAAATGTGCGGGACTAGAAACGAGCGGAGAAAAATTGTTGCTACGAAGGGAACTTTTTTATTCCAATGTCCACGCATTTATTCACGCTGCGAATTTGTGCCTCTGCGCGTTGCATACATAAAAAAATATATTAATTTCTCCCGCCGGACGAGTCACCGTCGAGTCATTGACCATCGAATTCGCAGTTATAGTTTTTACCATCGATACGACAATTGTTTAATATTTTTAAGTGATCTCTCCGGGAGTCCGGAATAACATCGCAACGATGATTAGTGGTGTTCCCGCGCTTCCTCGTAGTCTCGATAACAAATATATAAATATCGACGAGATATAAGCGTAGCTTGAATCGCAACCGGAACCCAACGTTCCGTTATAGCCCGAGGCCAGCACAATCGATCTAATTTTTTTTCCCTTTTTTTCCATCGTTTTGTTTGTTTTTCGTTCGTATCGCCCGGAGCTACAATCTCTCCGGCGAACTCGCTGTCGTCTATAGGCGACATTTGCTCCTAAATAGGAGATAAAAAGTACATAAGGTGAAAGAGCTTCTCGGCAAAGAAAAAAAAACACACACACACACGAACGCCACTTTAGTGTCTCGCATGTAGCCGCCGTTAAGAAGTCTGCCGGAACGCGTTCTCGCTGAGCCACGGTCAGCTTCAATTTCGGCTTTTGTCCGTCACAAGTAAATAACGGTCTTTTTCGATGCAATACCTACGGTACAGTTCCTACTCAACAATGCGGTATCCTCTATACAGAATCGCTGTAGGGGAGCGCAGGGCAAAACGAAACACCGAACCAGAACCAACCTTTGTACCGATTTTTCGTGAAATATTGAACAAAAAAAAGTTTCATTTCGAATGGAGGAAACCCATTTTGTCCCAGGGTTGCGTATCGCCCGGCTCCCCCCTGCACGGAAACGCGCCGGCGCTTTCGGGGCTCTCCTGGTTACACACTGCGTTATGTATCGTCGATTTTTGTCTCATCTCTCACGAAGGATATCGTCCTCGACGCACGAGCCACGACCTCTGCGAGCTGCCTCGTTGCAGCAGCGGGATCTCCAGGCAACATCAGTAGCAGAACCAGCCAACTCAGACCAGACGATGCGAAGCTCGTACATCTATCCGCGAGTCGTAAACGGTCGTAGATTTCATTCGGGGTATGGGCGTGTGTTGTAGATAGGACCGGAGTAGTAGCGGAGTTTTCAGACGCGCGTACACCCATTTTCCATCCCGGCCGTCTATGCACGGCGGTAACGCACACATATGTAAATTGCCCATGCGCCTATATAGACCCACCGTAAAATGAGACGGTGGAGAAATCGTAAAAAAAAAAAAAAGATCTACTGCGAAAAATATTTCTGCGGGCGAATATTACGACGGAAGTTCAGCGTGCCCGTGTACGGGACGTTGTGAGAAGAGGGGGGGCTTGCATGCACGTTGATTTGATGGACGGTCGCCGGGCAAAGGGAAAAGTGGCTGCACGGCCCTTGCATGGCTTAGTGCTCTCTCCCTCGTGCTCCCGCCTGTGCCGCGAGAAAGCGAGCGAACCGGTCCGACTTTTGTGGTTGTGCTTTTCCTACCCCGCGCTGACGCGCTCGTTTTCGCAAGCTCGGAGGGAGAACGGCGAGTTCTCGCGCCGCTCGTCCCCGGGCCTCGGCGTATAAAATGTATACGAGACGTTACCGTATTCAGAGCACGGGCTCACGGTCGTGTCGCGTTTTATTTGTAATACAGCTATTTGCGAGCGCGTTTCGCGTGCACTTGCCGAGGGAAAAAGAGACGCGAGCGAACGGAGAAGTCACAGAGGCGCGGCGCACCCCCCTCTCTCGCCCCCATCCCGGACCACTTCGCAGTACAAACTCTCTGTTGTTCTGTATGTGTTGCTTGAATAGCCTCGACCGAAACTGCACTGCCTACAAAACAGTTTCCGGCAAAAGCGAGCGAAAAAAAAAAAAAAAAAAAATTTGCACCTTGTATTTTTTTTTCCTCTCCGTCGAGCTCTGGAGTAACCGATAAAAATGTTGAAAAGCCCGAACTCGCATATTTTAATTTAGGAGCATCCACTGCGAACCGTAGCTCATACACGAGAGTCGCCGAACCGCCATGGTGTGTACCAGATCCTCCGCTTGGAGTATCCTTCCCACGGGCCCGTTTTGCGAAAGCAGTGCACCAAAAATCCGGTCTACGGTGTAGGGAAGAGCGGGGCAAAATGGGGCAAAACGGGGCAGTTGAGCAAAACTAAATTTTCCAATCATTTTTGGATCGGACATGGTGGCAAAACGGGGCAGAAAAGCCTGATGCATCGATGGGGCGAATTCGGGCATCCAAAAATTATTGGAAAATGACGTTTTGATGCCTCAGTTTTGCCCCGCTGTCCCGTTTTCCCCCCTCTACCGTATATGCGTGGCTGGAGAGCGAAGAGGAGGCGGGAATGATGTACGACGTATTTTTCATTCACCACCCCGACCCAGACCTCCTACTGTAGTCTCTCTCCGGTGGACCGGAATTTTAAGTGGGATGAAGAAGCGACCCCGGCAGACAGCCCTCTGCCAACGGTAATGTGTGTACACGGGGGATAATATGAAATTTCTATATTCCACACGCAGGACCCGGGAGAACGAATCTCTTAAGGCGTGATTGAGTGAGATTAACTTTTTCGCCCGTAGAATTAGGTAAAATCGCGAAAGAATGAACGAGGCTCTCTCATGAACAAAACCCGCGGGGGAACGTCGTGATCCCTTCCTATCGCGCGCTTTTCCCTCAGGCAACGTTTTATGCTTTATAGTTTTTCTATGATCCTATATCACCGAATGAACTATTTTATACGGCACAATTTGTGTTTTTCTTTTTTTTTTTGCTCGTTTTTATTCACGAAACTATAAAATTATAGATGTTTCCTCGGGGAAATATTCTGTGCAGTTAAGTACACCCATACCGCGTGCTTTTTATCGTCCTTCAATGACGAAAAGCATCTCTCAAATCCTAGAATAAAAATACACCTCACAAAACCTCGGGCGTTTTATCTGTTAAAAAAAATCTGAACGAAATAAAATTTATGTGGACTTATTTCGCGTCTGCCGTGTCGTTCGGAGTTTCCGAGACGCGAAGGAGTTGCCGGAGAACGAGCTTTAGTTGCAGTAAGGTGTATAAACCGTGGAAACAGCGGATGCGAGAATAGAGCGCGATATCCTTCCGCTGAATCTGTGTGTATGCATATCTAAGATAAAGACACAATACAGGTCCTGTTCTGAAACGGCGGCGAGGAAATATTCAAAAAGCAAAGAGGGTGCGGTATAGCGCGCAGGGAGGTACGTGATCTCGCGAGAAACGGACAGCTAAAGCGGGCGCGTAAACCGTTTGAAGTACCGTGATATGTAAATGACATCGACGAGAGGGCGGAGGAGGATATATACTTTCCGGGTGTACGATATTGCCAAGTGCAGACTCAAATCTCCCAAATCTTCCCCCCCCCCCTCCCACGCCGCCGGAGTGTTAGCCGGTTCTAGAATGCAGCGTACAGTATAATACTGTATACAGATAAAAACCAGGCGGTGCTACTCTTCGAAGCAAAACAGCGGCTTATATAAGTCTATCTCACGAAATTCCTCAGCACGTTGCGAAAATAGTGAAACACGCGGAATCCGTATTTTCGAGACAGTTCTCTGCACACAATGACGGAGCAATGAATCCCGTGATTAAATTAATTAAATTTTCCGTGACGATAGGATAACGATAAAACTTCGCAAGTTGGATGAAGTTCCAATGAGGAAGATGAAAGTAGCAATGCCGAAGCGATCTCTAATACCCAGTAGAACCTCACTTATAGATTGTTAAATCTGCCGTACGAAATTTTGTTGACCTATAAGGATCGTTCACCCAAAGGGTCGATTGAATATTGATGGACTCATTTTTGGGAATCCGGAACGACAAACAACCACTGGCGCGAAAACCAACCTGTGGCGAAAAAAAGGTCCAGGCCCAGTTGGAGGACTGTAGAGCTGCTAATATATATTTCGAAAATAACTATTAAGTTTGATACCTATCTGCTTAAATTGATGTTCTAGGCAGCCTATATTGTTTCGGTCTGTATATGTCTGCAACACTTTGGCCTATGTAGACTGAGCGCTTCAGTCTGCAATTTACCATAAGTACATTTCACACCGAAGACAATTAGACTAGACTTTGGTCTACACAAACCGATCTGAGCGGTAAGATCTCGATCCCAGTGGGTTCACAACGCTCTAGAGACGATCGACTCTTCAAGGAGAATACGATAGCGAGGAAGGTGAAGCACGACGAGAACCAGCCCTGCGGCATGGGCGAGGTGGCTTCTCGAAAAGGATGAAAATATTGATGCTCCGGTTGGTGATCCCGAGGGTGAGAAACTTGGCTTAGACCCTGCGGTCGGGTTATAAGAGTGAGGAGGGAAAAAAACAAACAAAAAATAGAAGAGAATTTCAGGACGATCCAGGCACCCCGGCTCCAAAGGGACGAATGTATATTTGACGAACTGAGAAATCGGGCTCGCGACCGTGCCCGGATGAAATGGCGTGAAAGGTGAACGGTTGACCGAAGGGTCTCGAGGACAAACCGTCCCGAGGACATCCTACTACAGAATTCTCCCTTTTTCCGCTACTCCCGTCTTTCTTTTGCCCCTATCTTAACTGAATCGTGTCCACGAGTACTAAACCTACAGCTTGCCCAGTAGATATTCACGACCGACGATCCTCCGCAACCACTGCCAATTCTCTACTCCATTACTTCGACCTGTGGACATTTTTTTGATGGACATTTGATCTTCTTGAAGCACGGAGAGTGAGGCTGAGCGAATTATTTAGAATTTTATTCTCCTTCTGTCTGTCTCTAGCCTGTGTGAATAAACTCGATTCAATTTCATTGTTTACTTAAACTATTCATTTAATGTCAATTTTTATGTGACCATTTTTTAATCATTTTTACGGATGTAACGAAAATGAGTAAAAATACACTGTTAAAAAAATTGTAAAATTAATGTACCGGACTGGAAGTTTTTATGCAAAGACTGGTGCATTAAATTCAATGTATAATTGTCATGAAAAATTAATGGACTTTTAGAGTGAAATTAAAGTACTTTTATAGTAAAGTTAAAGTAAATAATTAAAAGTAATATATTCCTAAAGTTTTTAATATAATTTACGTTAATTCTTCATCACAATTGTACATGAAATTGAATATACCAGTTTATGCATGAAAACTTCCAGTATCAGTGCATTAAATTTCATACAATTTTTTTTTTTTTTTTTACAGTGTAACAAAAAAATACCCTACTGACCAAAATACGGTATTTAGGTACTATGTTTCCACATTTAGCCCTCGAACGCGCTTCGATTAATTCGGAGTGTAATAACATTGGGACGAAGTAAAAACGCTCTCATTTTCGCTATTCGATGATGCCATCACGCCTTCCGACACGCTGGACTCCATACAACTAACGGCATGATTTGCGATACCCTGAATAATTCATCACCCCTTGGGGGGCCTTGAAAAAGCTGCCCAAGAACCGCCGCAATCAGAAGCCAGCAGGGCGCTCAACTCGTGTTTCGTCTGCAACGTTGGTGGACTACAGAGCTACACTCGACGGTTGCCGAGACCCACTCGTGGCGATGCGAATTGAAAAAAGCCACGGTTCAACGTGGTCGTTGGATGATTCGAGAGCTTCGTCGTAGCCGTCTGTGGTCGGTGAGTATCAACCCGGTAACTCGGATGAGAAAAAACGTTCGAGCAATCGACGAGGCGCATGCGTTCGCTTTGCTAAATTTATCACCGCGCAGGGGTCAGCGGGGCAAAACGGAACCCCGGGGCAAAACGGAGTACTCTCAATTAAATTTTTCCAGGGAACATAAAAGACAAAAAGTCTCATCTCGGATGGAGGACACGAGTCCATCTTGCCCCGGGGGAACCGTTTTCCCCATCCCTCCCATACTCGAACGCTGGAGTGGCGGTGGATGAGCGAGTGAAAGGGATTAGAGTGATTGCAAGTCAGGCAATGTATGCGTACGACGAAAGAAAGATGGGAATGAGGCTGAAAAGTGAGCGAAGATAAAAGTCAATGCGGTGACGAATGAATACGAATACTATCTCCGGAGTAGCGCTGCTAAGTGGAGTATAAAGAGCCGCAGTCGGTGGGACACGAAGCCGAGGTCGGAATGGGCGCAATGGGCGGAAAGAGCTCGAAATCGTTGAGCTCACGAGGGCGAAAGCCATACGAAAAATGAAGTCGAGGCAAAAAGACATTTTCTTCTTTTTCTATTTCCAAACTTCCGGCTCTCAAGCTTCGTACTCGGCAAGTAGAAGACTTTAATTCACGCCCCTCAAACACAAAACGGCAAGGGGGGGGGGTGGTAAGGCACATGCCGGCGGTGACGCTCGCGTCACTCACTTTGAGTCAAAAGATTCAAAAGACTTCTGTCGTCCTGTGTAACCGAGAAAAGTGCACCTCCTGGCGATTGTGCCGTCAGGGTGGCAATTGCGACGGAGAATCCGCAACGCGATATTTTTCGTTTGAAAAGCCTCGGCGGAAGTACAACAGGAGGGACAGACCGGGAAGCGTGCGGTAGTTTTGACGAACGGGAGGAAAAAATGTCTGCAGGTATTTTTCAGCCAGATGGACGGAAGGTTTGTGACGAAGAGACGGCAGCGACTCGGGACGGTCGGCGGGAGGGCGGAGGAACAAAGCCGAAGGCGTTGGGATGTCGCGTGACGTCGGGTTTTACAACGTGCGGGCCCCTTTAAACAAAGTGCGGGTCCATGAGCCAGGGCTGGTTGTTATTTCCGAATGGTTGAACGAAGAGGAAAATCCCTGGCGGCGGCGTCGGGAGCAGATGCAACGAGTGCCGAGCGGATTCGCGAGATGAAGCTGGAAGCCTCGGTGCGGCGACCGTTGGGCAATCCGCAGCGGATAGTGCGGAAAATTCGTCAGCTTCACTGTGGGAGGTTTCGACGGAGCGGCGACGAACAGAGGAAGAGACGGAGGGCTGGAACCGGCAGGCCTTGTGGCACAACGCCAGCACGGCGGAACTGGTAACGCAACGATGGGCGATGGAAGAGGCTTGTTTTTACGTTTGCTGCGGATTGTCGCTAATACGGCTTTACATTACAATGTCGTCGGGCACGGTACAACGAATCGGCATACGCCGAAAGTACCGTGCGCTCGGCCGCTCGGGAAAATCGTAGCGCCGGTACGAGAGTGTGAGAGAGAAAAAGAAATGAAAAAAAAGAACGTGCCAAACAAATAAAAGGCAGTAGTACAGGAAAAGGAAACTAGTTGGAGGGCGGAACGAGGGTGGGGGAAAAAAGTGTTGGACGGGAGCTGGAGGAAAGCTCTTCTTCCCTCTTCTTTTTTTTTCAACAATTCGCAGTGTCACCGGATCTGTTGGACGAGTGAAGGCGAGGGAGTCCGAGAGGAAGGGGGGCAAATGAGCGAGATGAAGAGTTTGGCAAGAGGGGTTTTCTCCGGTAGGCGCTGAAGTTTCATCCCCATGGCCAACTACCACGGAAGATGAGGTGGACGAGAGGGAGGCAGGAGGGTTCACGGCTGCGAGGAAAGGAGAAGTTTTTTCATCTGGAAAAGTTACGATTACCATCGACAGGCCGCACACAAGAAGGGGGGGTGCATTATGAGTTAGGGCTCCCGGGAGGGGTGGTGGCTGACGCCATCAGCGTCACACCATCGTCCTCAACGACTTCGGCGAGAGAGAATCGTTCATTTTTAATGCGCCAGAAGTGTTAAAACGCTTCAAGCTTTCATCACCAAGAAATATCACTTTTTCTGTTTTTTTTTTTAGTACCAGAATATTGCTCAAGCTCCATTGACACGAATTTTGCCAGCTGACAGCCATTCCTCTACGTCTCCCAACCAGTCTCGGTACGATTAAAAAATTCCTTAATTTTCACGCGCTTTTTCCCTTTGAAATTTCCAGTCGAAGTGATTTCAGAGCTATCACTCTTAGAACGGATACGAAAAAGCTAATGAATAAAAAAAAATGGCAAAAAAACTTGCCAGAGAATGGTTGTCTCTGGTAATGAGCGTGGTTAATCGCAGGACTAATTTGTCAAACGGAGGTCGATGTCTACCGGCGGCGAAGGAATTACCCGAGCATTCCGACCGAGCCAACATAATAACCATCGGGTATCGAGGCGCGGGCCCGGTTCGGCGGGGTCAGTGTCTCGTCCAGGCTCTCGACAGTCACCTCGCGTAGCGGCATATACCCCGAGTACCGTCACACTTCACCGCTCAGGAATTTCATCTCGCACATAATTAATCTTGGCAATTACGTTGGACGGTCGGGAGGAGAAGGAGGACGAGCGGAGCGAACACTCCAAAGGAGGACACACGACAAGTATAATTCCGTGGAGGATATCTGGGAACGTCGTCTGGGCCTTGGAGGAGGATGTGTGAGCTACACGCCGAGGAGGATCCAGGTATTCGGTGTGGTTTCTGCTTCCCCGGGTGATCCTTTACGCCGCCCACCTCATTCTCACCGATGATACAATGTTAACCCGGATCCCGGGGCTACCTAACAGGAAGGCGTACTTGGAGGCGCATGATACACAGAAATTCGGGATTGTCGCGGGAAACTCACCCAGAAACCGAGTTAGTGAATTGCACGTCGGGGCGAGAACGAAGATGTCGAGAGCGAAGTGTGACTCGATGGCCGGTTTAGGTAGCGCGAAGAGAATGGAGCGGAGTGCAGAGCCAGGCAGGCACACCCCGGAACAGAAACGACCGCCGGAACGATGACGGAGTTCCTCGGTCACCAGGCATCCACCGGCTTATGCAATTATACTCGTCTTCGCACACACCGTACGCCATGCATATGACCGAAGTACTTGGTCCCCAGCTCCGAATGCTTTCAAGACAGTACAATACGCGATACCCATAGAGAAAGCTCCCTCATACACAACGGTACACACGCCAGCGAATTGCTACATACCGAACTACCAAATTTACCTCCTCGTCCCCATCGTGCAACCCACCGGCGTATTGCCGTGCGATACAGCTACAGGACAAGGCAATGGGCATACATTGGATGTACGGGGTGCATGTAACACTGTTGAGCGGGATGACTAATAATGCGGCAGACAAACAACCTCGCCGGCAACCCGGGTGCAGCATCTGCCATCCGGGGCGAGCAAATATCTTCGCGGTGAATGTCGTATCTTTGAACAAGAATTGAGTGACATTCAGTCGGGGAATTTCGTGAGGTGGAATATAAGGTGGTTTAGACACTAAGACGTGCAAACTACGCTATGAACGAATCATCTTCAGCTCCACTAGAATCAACGAGTATGCAAGATTCGAATTTAGGGAAGATTAGACGAATGCCGGTCGCTTAAGGGTGAACCTTAATATCTCAGCTGGGCAGAGAAGTTTTCGATAATCAATTTTTGTCGGTTAAGAAATTTCTCGTGGAAAGAAATCCTCGACAACTTCGAAATGATTCGAGAACTTCCGTTGCAGAGAAGCAAAAAAAAAAGCGGAGGAGGAATAAGGTGAGGAGGAGTCAGCCAATATAGGAGCGGTGAAGTATAAGCGAGAGATGCGACACGTAGCGCGACGAGACGGTCTTTAGGAGCAGATGCGATTTATGCCCGGAGCGATGGCGGATTCGTAAATAGAATCCTATGTGGTATACTGAGTAAGCGCTCGGTGAGGGAGGGGGAGGGATGGCCTCTCGGTGGCACAGGGTGAATATACGCGCGTGCTCGGCATTGGTAGTTTGCCCACTGGAATAGTGTGTAGTCCAAGCCCTCAGCCCAGGCTACTCACGATTTCCCAACCCAGTGGTGTGTGTATGTGTGTCTGTCTCTTACGAAAATATTAATTTATCACGGTGAGAAAAGTGCAGGCGAACCGTCCCGAGCGCACGTGTCCTGCCGGCAAGTAGATACAGTGTCGCTATAGTCCGACACCATTTCAGCACGGGTTTCCTCTAAATCACATCGCACGGTTGCGCATATACATTATTTCCATCCAACACCCATTTCACACTTTACAAACTACCTGCAAGATTATCCCTCTTTCCCACAAATTCGACAGCCGCCTACAACGTAAAAGAAATTAGTTTGAAAATTAATTAACGGTACTGGAAACTTTTTTTTACATCAACTGCTTCTGAAATTTCAAACTCATGTGCGTTGACAATTTTGCAGAAAAATTTTTATTTCCAATGAAATTTTCCCAAATTTCAGGCAAAAGATTTGTAATTTTAATATCTGGTTTTCAATTTTACAAAAAAGTACATTATCCAATCTCAAATTCCAATACATTAATTTTACAATATTTTCTACAGTGATATATAAAAAAAACGCAAAATGGACAACATGCAAATCTCGACCGCGCTTGTCGAAACCTTAAGAAAAAAAAGCTCGTGTCGCTTGCTTATTTCGATTTCCTCGGTCACTTGCCTGGCCCGCTATGGTGTCGTGTCAACATCTATTTTTATTCTACTTCTTTCTTCCTGATTTTTTTTTATTTGTTCACCTTTACGAAGACGCCCACTCGAGATGCCTCGCTTCCTCGTCTATTTCCCCGGAGTCAACTTCGGAAACGTGCTCGGACCGAACAGCCGTGCCATTTTCATGCAAAGTAAGAGTCCCCGCGAACGTTCCCGGAGCCATAGTCCTGCGGCATGGAGAGGCGCAGCGATATCCTCCAGTACAAGAGTTCATACCGCTGCCCGACCTGACAATAGACGATCTTCGGTGACCCCGCGTTTTCGCCCAACGGATAGCTGCCACCTCGTAGACGACAGTACGCGGACGCGAATGCCGTGCTATATTACCGAATTGTTTCCTAAGCTCCACTTCGTCTTGTCTGTCGGAAGTTGTATGCAGGCGAGAGGGTGGAGGCCACCGTTAGAGGCGTCACACACATACACGGAAACGGTAGACACACGCACGAACACATTCACAGACGTAGTGCGACAGCCCGGATCGTATTCAGGTATAATAATACCCCGGCCGCATGAATTCAGTCGCTTATTTGCATACATAATCGCTCGCGTATATCTCTAATAACCTCTGCCGTTGCGGCGGCCGAAGCAGAAATCGTTGAGCTAGACTGCCGAGTTGAGAATCTCGAGATTAGCCTTCCCTGCCTCACCCAACGCTTATATTCCGAGACCAATTAAATCCTCCCCATAACCCAATCCCCGGTCTGCGATGCGAACCTAACGGTATAATACGTTATTCCTCGACGATGAAATTTTCGAAGGGAATTTATGAGACGAGCTCTATTGTCACGCGAGATATTTGCTCGGGCGAGAGAACGACGGAAGGCAGGGTGGAAGCAAACAGCGACCTTTCGCTGGTTGAAAATATAACGTATATGTATATGCATCATACGAGAGACGTAATAAATTCCATTGCCGTCAGAAAGAAAAAAAGACACTCTTGCGGGAGCGAGAGAATTATATTTCTACGCGAGAACACCGCTGTTCGGGCACGCGACGCGATCAATCAAATCTCGGAGCGTGAAATGTATCCGTCAAATAAAGAAAGACGCGATTGGAGGACGGGGGTGGAGATGCGGAACCAATACCGGCTTATGGGTAAAACCGGTCAGACTGATTACTGAAAAATTCAACAGTGATGGTAGGATGAGTCTGAATTTATCCTGTTATCCGTATAAAATAATACAAACTAATTACTCTAATTTCGTAGTTATAGCTGGTTTGGGAAAAGTTTCTCAGATTCTTTATGGATGGTATGTCGAAATAACACCATTTCATTTCAACATTTCAGCGCTAATATTTGCCAGTCGACATCAAAAGTTTGTAATTTTCGCACCGTTCATGATTTTCTATGGAAACTTCACTTTAAAGCTGAGATATTAAGGTTCTTCTCGCAGGTGGCCGGCATTCGACCGTTATCCTCGACGTTGAAATAATCCACAAAGCCTATAAAGGGTTGACGCGAATGAAATCTCGCCAGCGGTACGGTACAGGGTCTTCGAGCTTCGTACAGCTCGGTTGAGCTCGCTGCTACTCTCGGTACAACTTTCGGCGTACCTTACATTTCGTTTCATCCCGAAAGCTCCTTCAGGAATACTTACGCGGTCTTCAGATCTCTGTGATTCCCTTTTGCGACGGTATCATCCACAGTGCACAGCGCCGCTGTGAGGCAATGTTGCCGTGTAGCTAAATAATTCAATCCACAAGGCGCTTAAGCTTCGGAAATTTTCATCCTCGTGGCTAACGGAAGCAGAATCCAAATCTGTTGATCCTACGCTCCTGCCTTTCCGGCCACAACCATTTTCGAAAATCCCTCCAACCTAAGTAATATTCTGCGAGGCAAAATGAATTTCTAATGCTACGGGGAGGGAAAGACGGTTCGTTGAGATTGCATGAAAGCTGTCAACTCAAGATTGGTACGGCGGCTTAAGCATGGAACACGTAACAACCCTTCACTTCCGAGAGCGTTTCCTCCGGCTTCGCGAGCTTAGCTGCCTCGTAATCATTTTTTTATCGGTAGGGGAAACCGGGGCAAAACGGGGACATGGGGCAAAATGGGGACATGAAATGTCATATCGACGTGGGGCAAAATAGGGTAATAATGAAGCTAACAAAAGTTGCCGCAAGTCAAATCGAAGGGTACCTCGTTTTGCCCCAGATGGTTTTTTTTTAATATCCTTTCAAAATCGGTGCGAATACAATTTTGGTGTAAAAAACAATGGACGTATGCTTTCGGTATTATTGTAGCAGGTTTTATTGCTTAGCGTCCCCGTTTTGCCCCGGTCTACCCTACCACCGAAAAACCTACACTCCGGGCATCTCTATGAATTTTTTAGAGATTTTATGTACTTCGACATCCGTAGAAATTGCAAGTATCCCTATCGCCGACAAGTCTTTTTATCTTTGCATATACTTTTTTACTTGGCGGTGCAAGCTGTTCCACGTTCCGAGATAAAAATGATTTCGCCCGAATGGGAAGACACGGCAAACTGGAAATTTTCCGAAGTGGTGTGTGGAGGATAGCGGTTACGATGGTACGTGGAGTAAAATCGTTGAACCGCAACACCTCTCGAGCCGGAGCAGTTTGTGTCTCCCGTGGGAGTGACGACACGTGACGAGGCGACGAGGAACGCGTGAGGGTTCCTCTGCGCACGCTGCTGGATAAATAGACGGACACGAAACGGGTTGGTCCAGCAATTGTTGATCACCCCCTTCCACTCCCCAACTCCCTCCCGTCGCGGATGGTAGAATCCTCACCAACCAGCGGAATAGCGCAATGCCATACGAAATTGGTGTACGTACAGATATATAGAATCGTGTTTCTTGCATCTGTACTGCAACACACAGACAAAGGTGTACACACCACTGGCAATTGTCTACGTGGCTCTGAGACACTTTGTCTCTAGTCGCATATAGCATACGTCGTATACGGGGTGCTCGGGAACTCAACTATCACAAGTCAATGTTTATAAATTCAAGTAAAAATCAAATTTCAGCAAAAACATTGCGGGCTCAAAGACTAAATAATAAAAATAATAAAAACAAAATAATACAGATAAATATATAGATTCGTTTATTCCATATTCTGACGGCTAAGGTTCAGAATAACCCCCTAAGGACACCGTGCAACAAGATATAAAACCATTATATAGCCACAACACCAGTGCATGCATTTTTTACAAACCAAAACAAATTAGAAATAAAAAATAACAATATGAAAAGAATATAAAATAATATAAGAATATGAGAATGTAACAATGTAACAATATAAGAACAGCAGATAATAAGTAGAAAAGAGAATAACACAAAATAATATAATTCATATAACGAAAGGAAACAACATAATGCCCAGAAACCCGGAGTCATGCTCAAACCCGGCGCCTCATCTGAAGCAAAAGGCCCAGGTACGCCCGTCTGAATATCCCTAAGGAGCCCCAAGGAGCCAGAATATTGTTTAAACTGGCGAATATCGGAAATCCGGCAGACAGGATTCCAATAAACAAATTAAATAAAATTCATTTGGTGCACGAGGATTTAGCGCGAATGATTTTTAGATGGATTTTTTTAGATCGAAATTTTACGTATCGTCGTGTTTCATATATAAAAATTAATAATTCACCTACCTAAAAAAATAAATTTTTGTTATGAAACTTGATCTGCGGTTGAGCAAGGACAATCGTCATTTTACTCCCCAAAAATCGAATAGGGTCAAAAGTCAATAAGGAGATATTTGTTTGAGGGAGATAAAACTGTGTCCTGACATTGGACATGTTCATTAATTCCAAATTTCCAGACACCCTGTAGATGTAGACGCAGTGACGTCGCGGTGGAGAAGCTGCACAGTGGCTTCGTGTAATCAAGTAAGGTGGTTCGGAGTTGGATGGAGGAAGGGAACACGATAGGACAGAGGTTGGGATGTCCTTTCCTTCATTCCCGCGTGCGCGGCACCAGAGGCAGTTTACGAGACTGCCTCGAGACGGTTTATCGTTTCACAGAATTCACCTACCCGCATTAAATCCCCATACAAACGTCCCCGTACGTCCCAGGGAACCGCCGTCCTTACGTGAGACAGCCAAGGAACCTCTCCTGCAGACGTAGCCGGTATAACGTGTCTCGGCTTCCTACCTCACTCTTTCGCTTTAACGTTTGTCTCTTCCCCGACCGGCATACGTCCGGCAATTCGGTGCTAGTTACAAATTAGGCAATAAACCTGGTTAACCGGGTAACGGCTATACCGGGTTAATAACGGTTTCCGGGAGCTTATCGCGTTGATTACTCGCCTGGTAAGTCCGGAATCGTTGAAGACTCTAGGATCATCCCTACTAGCTTCGAATACGAAAAAGAACACTTCGATCAATGATCACCTGCCAAGTAGAGTCTCTTTTGATTACATTTTCTTTACTACCCATTAGGTAAGAAAAATGCAATCGCAGTAAGCAATTTCTTGGGAGAAATTGGCCAGCGCTACATTAGGCTCTGATGAGGTCCGCATGAGGGCTCCGATTACGATAGGCTCCGATCTAGCCGGCGAAAAGTGATTGGCTGCCCCAACCAACTGCTTCGTTAAACACGGTGCGGGCGATTTGTTTGATTGTCAGCCAATTAATTAGTTTCGCCAATAAGTTAATTGGTTGGCAACGAACTAATTTGTTTGCCCAATCAACCAAGAGACTAAGCAACCGCCGTTTCTCCACGAGTACATCAGCATGAAGTACCTCAACGAATCCATACTCGCGGCTAACGTAGTTGTCGCGCCTCTGTATCGAGGACGAAGTCGCGGGATTTCGGCGACGAAAATTGTTAATTCTCGAAGCGTATGATTAGAGGAATAGACGGAATGCCGAGATAGGAGGATAAGGTCCGTCGGGGAATCAGCGTCACTCCAATCCTCGAGACGTTGATGCTTCCTCGTGGTTCACCGACGGAGACAGAGGCGCTTGGCAAAGCGTTGAGGTCACCCACCACTGAAGCTTCTGGTGCACGTCGGTTCGAGGGGTACAGGCTTACTATAGTCAGACGGAGAGACGGTAGCGGAAGTGAGCACAGAAGCTCCCGCTTGTACATAGATGTAAACGCATGTACACATAGGTCCTATTCCTCCATTCTAATACCTTCGCCCTCCATCGACGAAATATATATATATATATATATATATATATATATATATATATATATATATATATACTATATTGTACATATAGGCGTAATGGATCTGTAGACAAAGCTCCACTCTGATTTCGCGAAGCGCAACAGCGTCGCGTCTCCTCCCCAGGCTCGAAACGGGGCCTGCAGCCACAGCCTCTCTACGTTCATATCGAATTCCGTTATAATATAACCGAGGTCGTTATATCTATATCGCTCCTATCGCTTTTCTCCCTCCCTCTCTCCGCCTGTGCATTATCGGCATAAATTTGGCAAGAGCCGCGGTGACTACGAACTATGATACCCTTTGGCCCGCACACACGGAGATGTTTCTACGTGGTAATTGACTTTTAACTACGGGAAATTTAATAAGGAAGTACGTGTATAATGTTGGATGAAAAATATTGATTATTCCGACGGGCGCAAGTAACGCCTGTTTTTAGGGCTGTTACTAAAGTCTCGAGTTATCGAATTTGATTGTCGTGCATTTTTTAATTTGATTGTCGTGCATATATGAAAAATTAATCTCGTAGAGAGGCACAAGGTGGAGATCGTTTGTATAATTACCATACATTGCTTGTCTACATTTTTTCGTGATAATTTAAAACAGTTTTGGTCAAAAGTACGGTTCGTCGATGAAATTCGATTCGAAAATCTATGAATCGAAACACTAGTAGAATTGAAACAACAAAACATTTGTGGACCTTTCCGGACGAGAAATGTTTGTTAAATGTACAAACTTTTTTTTGACCGTGCATCGGGTATGAATATATGGAAAAAGATGAATAATTTTTTACTCACTCGTGCCCGGAGCGGCGAATGTTGAACTGGGTGAAGGTGAGTTCGACGATCTCGTCCGGATGACCGGTGAAGGTGTACAAGAGGCAGTCTATGTTGGGTGAATATTTTTTCGGGTAATCAGGCGACATGAAGCTTCCGCCTTGCGGGCTGTAAGAGCTGCTGTACACGACGCACGAACAGCCTGAAAAAAAGAATGAAAGAACAATTACCGTCGGAAATTGAACAACAACAGAGCAAAAACGAAAGGCATATCGGGCGAAAAATTCTATCCCGGGAAAATGCCGAAGGGTCGAAGGGCTTCTTCCGGTTGAATCGTCGCTCAATTAAATAACAGCTGTGTAATGGAGTGGCTGAGTAGGAGTTCTCGAGTTGCCAGTAGCTGCACAATGTTCCATAACGATACGATATCGGCGATGACGCAATATCGCGACGCGCCCCTCACGCCTCAGTCGCGATGGTCGTCGTCGTGCCTAATTGGAATATCGATTCGCGTTCGGTAGATTCGTCGGGGTTCTGGTTTTTTGAGGCCGATTCGTCTGTGTCGCTCGGCCTGATCGCACGAGTGCAGTAACGAGACGATGAGTGATCAGCGGCAGCGAGCCGAAGCCCATGGGCTGCAGGAGGGAGACCATCCCTATTTTCCGGAGGCCGACGGTGCTCTCCGCCCGGCCCGCACCACGTTCAACGAGCCATTAACGTTCGCGGAAGCTCGCTCGTCGGAACGTCGAGGAACCCAATACTCCGAGGCGTCTACGTACCCCGCCTCACGACTCAGCCCATAGTCCCGCATAGCTTGCTCGATAAGACAAACGAAGCAATTAATGAGAGCCCGGCGATACAATTAATCAGAGTGCGACCGGAGCTTCGAGAATTACAAAAAAAAAGGGAAAGAAAAAAAGAACATAGTTGAAATTAAATGGGACAGTGAGTCCGGAGTGAAAGGTATAAAGCTAAATAAGTCGGAGAAGTGATAAGGCGGAATGAAAAATGAATGCGAGACGAGGAATAAATTTATTCCCGGCGCACAAAGTCAAACACCTCCGGAGAGTCATTAATAATATTTAGCAAAAGTTAAAACGCAGCCGGTATGGTTAATAGTGAAGAGGAGAAAGGAGCGAGGATGTAAATATAGGTAAAGTAGAATGAAAGGAGGGAATAGATGAAAGTAGGAAGGCATTATACGTGAGGAACGTGAATATAGTGATACAGTAAGAAGCTGTTGAGAAGGTTCCACGGTTAAGAACGCTTGACGCCTTCACGCAACATTATACGAAGGAGGGAGGAATTTATAGCGCCAGTACCGCAAATTGGAAGGTGCTTTGGTAAATTAACAAGGATCCAGGCTGTACCGTCTCTCCTGTTTCGCAGCCGGTTCTCGCGCCCGCCGAGGCGTCTCCACTGTGCCGCTCTCCTAGCTAATGGTGACCGCCATGGTCGTTCTTTTCTTCTTTTGTTGAGTTTTTATATTTAATTTTATTATCGCCCAAGTGACGTCGGGCGCGACTTGGATGACACCCAAGCGACCACTCCAAACTCCGGAAACGCCTGTCCCGCGCAGAATCGTCTCATCGTTTCGCCACCTTCGCTTTTGCCTCGCGTCCGAGTATCGCGCCGATTTGGGCACGGGATAAACGGGTCGAAATTACTGAAAACTTTCGGGCTACTCTTGAGCAAGGCTCTCCGACGGGTTGTCCGGGGAGGGTGGGTCGGGTTAAATGCAAGGGTCTCGTCGGGGTTCACTCGTTGCATACGAGGACACGAGGTGCTGGAAGAGTGTCCGGTACATAAACGCAATACCCACTGGAAACAGTCTCGTGGGGCGCGTTCCCGAGAGTTATTTCAACTTCGCTCGCGGGTCAATTAGAAACGAGTGTTAATTAAAGCAACTGTCGGGGAGAGAGAGAGAGAGTTGGGTGACGAGCGTCGGCACGCTGGAGCGCGGGTTCTCCGACTCGTCGAGGGTCGGTTTGCTGCGGTTTGCAACGGAAGGATACCCCGCTGGCGTCGGCCAACCTTCGCCCCAAAAAACTGCCAAAAAGTAATTTAAAAACAATTTGTCTATCGGCTCGGCGAGGCAGGGGGCAGCCGTCCCAACAGGGTCGATCCCCTTTTTCGCCCGATGTCGTATCCGGTGAAACGCGATGGAAACAGCTCGGGCGTCGATTCACTGCGTAGTTTCGAACATCGACCGCAAAGGGTTATCAAATTTTGTCCATCGGAAACAGAAGCTACAGAATTTTCTGCCGGATCGCTCGTTAAGGAAAATTAAACTTTGACCGATACTTTTATTGTTTAAGGGCGAGGATGTACAGAAGTTTTTTGCTAAATAAAGTGTTTTATTTATTTTATTTTTTTGCAAGTAACAAAAAGTTGAATCGGGATCCGTCACGATCGATTATCGGTAAGGGTGATCGGATCGTGTGACAAAATCTACAGATCCGAATATTAAAGATTCCAGGAGAATTTTATTTTATTTTTTAACCCTTTATAAGTCACACCTCTATCCCCACTCTTGGGCGCCACCGTAGCAACGCGTTGCCCCCACTCCGCGGCCGTTAGTCCCGTCTCGGTGAGGTTTCGGGCGCTGTGACTTATAAAGGGTTAAAGTAGAAAAAATATATATTTGGTAAATGATACAATGGCCTTTTATCGCCCGCTCGAAAAGCTATCCAATAAAAATGTACTGCCCGACGCGTGTGTCAACCGAGTCACTTGACGCTGCTGCACCTCCACCATCCTTCGCGATATTAGCCGGCAGAGTGAAAAGGACGAGCAACAGCAGCAGCAGCAAAACACGAAGGCTCGTAGTACTGTCTCCCGTCTATCTAGAGAGATATGCACGAGTCGCCAGCAGCACGGGTCCTCTTCCGCCTCGAGAGTCCGCGTGCCTACCCTTGCATTTCTCTATGACCCTGCTTCTCCTACTATACGTATAACGGGCCGCGCTACTGCCATGATATAGAGATCATTGTTCAGTCACGTTCCCAGCTCTCTTGCTGACTCGAGCATCTTCCAACTTCTTCCTTTTTTCCCTCTATTTATATCTCGAGGGCCTGTGCCAACCCCCTGCTTTTCTTCCCAAGTTTCATCCCCTCCCCCCCTCCACTGGCCAGTCGCTATAGCAAAAGTGGCACACCGTTCGCCGGAGCTCCTTTTTATGCTCTCAGACGCGAATATCGCCGCGAATACCGTCGCTGGAGCAGGCTCGATCATGCCGTACCTCGTCGGTCTTCCAGTTAACTTGGACGCACAAGAATTCGCACGACGGTCCGTCTTTTTTCCAAAGTGAAGGCAAATTCTACGAGAGACATCTTCCTCTATTATTCACCCAGCGATACTTGAATTTTTTTCTTCCCTATTTCTTTTTTTCGTTCCAAACAAAACAACGGTTTCTGGACGGACCAAGCGATCTTGAGTATTTTTTCTCACGGGGGAGGATGGACATCTGAATTATCCTGGAAACCAGATTTCGATCGTTAAGTAAAGATATCGCTGTTCGAAAAAAAAAAACCAAAAATCAAAATTTCTCAAAATAATTTTTTCCATCGTCTTTTACCGGTCTATTTTCAAAATAGTATTTTTCCCCTCTTAAAAAATACCATGGCCAAAATAACTCGCATTTTCTACATGGATTTTTGTTGTTTAAGAAATGCTCCCTGATTGACTGCCCTACGACCCTGACTCTGAAGTTGTTCGATGACCAATTTCAGTTGAATAAACCAGACCATGCATTTGACAGTTGTGATTGAAGTTGTTGCGTTGACACTGCATTCGCTGTTAATAATCTCCTGTATATTCTTCTTTTTTCTCAGAAAATAACATTCAAATCTATAAAAGTAAAAAAATAAAAAACCTAATACAGAGATTCGAGGATACGCGTGCGGTCGCTGCTGGTAGTATAAACTCGGCAGTATATAAACTTCCGGTGATTCCGGGTCTACAAACCTTAAAGACGCCTCGACACAGCACCCTCCGGAATTTTCGAGGGAGCTTCCCTTGGACCGTGAGCTTACACGGGAAACTCGTTGAAAATTTGGTAAGTCCCGCAGGTAGTTTCTACCCTGCACTCAGCACTGTCAACTTTTGCCGTCGGATGCATCGCACGTGAGACAAGGGCTCGCGCTCGGTTATACCTATCCTCGGGAAAACTCTTCGGCATGACTTTCGGTGCTATTCCGCATTTCCCCACGCGGCACTTATACTCCGACCAATAAGATTGGGACAGTCGTACGACGAGGGGGGCAACAGGGGAGGGGACAAGTAGAATCCAGAATATTATTGGAAGGGTTTGGAAACACAAGAAGTCACTCGGTACGCGAGGACGTTCGCCAATCGCACCCCGTCAGCGTGAGGAGAAGCCCACATAGAAACACTGCCTTGCCCGTTGGATCAGCGAAGACCCCGAGACTCAGCGCTAGCGAACTCGCAGAGCTTTGCTTGACTTTTGCACCCATCGTCTTGGCGCCGAGTGTTCCCGAGACCATAGACCGTCGGAGTTTCTCTTCTCTTCATGCACAACTGTGATGGTATGCCGTTGTGCTGCTCTGGCTCCGCATCTCGGGGAAAGTTGTCCGCATTCGAAGCGTCGACGAGGGAGGGTTGAGGCCATCCGTAAAAGCCGGGAGCACAGAGAAGGGAGAGGTGGAAGGGGGGGCTAAGAGGGAGTCCACAGAGGAAACTCCTGAGGCGAGAAAGAGGGGTAGCGGGGGACCAATAGGTAGGAATACCTTATCTCTCGGCGGCATCTCTCGTTCCGTCCTACCTTCGTTCGAGAAAAGCTTGACGAGAGAACGACGGTGAGCGAGAGAGGCTGCGAAGAGATTCTCACTCGGGGCCCTCTGTGAACTCCGGCCCGATGCAAGCCAAAGCTCGAAGAAGCGAAGAAGCGTAACATCTACGAACGTTGAAAAGCTCTACCGCCTCGCTCGAACCTTCGGCATTCCTTCTTCCTCGTGTTTTTTCTTCCACTTTTTACTTTCTTTTTTTTTTCTTTTCTTTACTCATTTTTTTTTTTATTCGTCGATCTTTACCTTTCTGCATTGCCCTTCCGCATTCACGCCTTCTCTCTTACATCAAGCGATTACTCTTCACCGACACAGAAAGGCTTCTGCTAAAAGCTCGCAGCTCCGTAGGCGAGTAAAGAGATAAGTGAGTGAGAGCTGCCTAGCCGACTCGCGGGGTGGGAGTGAATCAAAAAAGGCGATTGCCTTCTTGCTAAGGATTCACGGTTCTCATCAGTCGACTTCTTTCTGTTTCCTTTTTTTTGTACTGAGATATTTCGAACGCAATTTCCAAGGTCCACAGGACTTTTCTGCTATGTAAGTGACGACCATAAAAGTGCGTTTCCGGAAGTCACTGAATTATTACATATTCGGATAAAAATTGAAGCGGTGATTATTTTTTTATCTGCAACTAATTCAGTATTTATTTGGGATACTGTCTAAAGTGGAGCTTTTTAAAAATAAATTGTGCAAATAAAAAAAACACACACACACCCACAAATTGTGAAACGTAAAAACATTTTTTACCGTGCGGTACGATCTGGACGGAAATAATTGAATTGTTGAAATCTCACTATCGGTAGCTTTCCGTGCGCTTGTAACGGACAGCTCGTTCCCTTTGCTCCCAAGCTCGCGGAAATAATTAACATAAGTTGTTATGTTAATTATTTCCACGAGCTCGAAGCGTAATTCGAACATGTTCTCGGTCCACATGTACGTAGTTGCGAGACTTCTATCATATTATCGGATCTCCGCCTCTGAAGGGAAACTTTACGGGATTCCTCGATTCAAAGCTTTTCGGATAAAATCTCGGAACGTGCTCGCGGTTTTCCGGTACCCGTGAGAATCCATGAAAAGCTCGCGGGGCAAAGCTCTATGATCGATTACGATGGCCGGGTCTGCCGTGACGGGGCTGATTGTGCGACCGTAGACTATTCCTTTGAGGCTTGCGATACAGCCCCGCCGACAGTACAAAGCTGAAACGACTATGACAACGTCGACGGAAAACAGGAGGGGGAGCTAAATAAATTGAGAATAATGCCAGCACCGGCTTCGAGGCTTCCGTTCTTTAAATCTTCCTGCCAACCCTGTTTTCGGGACCGGAAAACTTTTGCATGGAAAACTTGGGATGTGTACAGTGTGCATGTGAAAATAAGGGAGTCGGATATGGAACGCGTCGACGTACGGAACGATTCTTAAATTCTTGTTGCCCCGAACATATTTTGGTCGACTGAAGCCGATATTTGAGAATCGAATTTTTTTTTATTGGACCTATAAAAAAGTTTTTTCGACTTACCGAAACATGATTTTTTCAATGGTCTATCTGTTTCCAATAAATTTCTATAAGTATGAATTTTATGTTTGCTTGGTTAAATTCCTTTGGATAAATCGCACGTTTTCGTTTATAGCAAATGCGTTTGATTATCAATCAATGATAACGCTTGCGACAGGAAAATAAAAGTACTGTCTACGCTCATGTTCTCATGAATCTTTGAGCGTTATAGTTTGACCCGCAAGGTGTCGAACTCACCTGCAAAAAGTTACTATTATATAACTATTATATACTAAGTCTCCTTGTCAACTAAAATTAGTCAAATTCAAAAATATAATTTTTTTAGTTTAGTGGAAACTAATTGGCGCCCAGCAATGGAATTTAATCGTGAAATGAAATGACTCAGAGCTCTGCCAGCCGAAGACGTCGGCCGCGGTAGGTGCAGACTTTCTCGGTTATATTTATTTCTTAAATGATAAGCCAATCTCATGTTTAATACCGCAATGTAAAGCCGTATTTCACTCAGTCATTACCGAGACCGGTGTTATCGATAGTGGGCGCGATTCTTCAACGACCCAGAGCAAATCTCTATTTGAACGGAACATCTGCTCGGGCCCATTATTTTCAAATATTTCGCGCGTCCGCTTCTCCCCGATCGCGAACTCGATCCATAATCCGGCACACGCCCGACGTTTTATCGAGGATCAGGTGAAAAATAGGCTAGGCAGGCGAGCGCCGTCCCTGATGGATTGTCCTCCTTCAAGAACGGAAGTCCGAGCGCTCATAACGATCTCTTTCGCTCCCTCGCTCCCGTGAGCTAGCAGCTTTACACCGAGCGTGAAGCTTTCGATGGTATGACGATGCTCAAGGAAAGAAAAAAAAAAGGAAAAAATAAAAAGGAAACTAGGTTTTCTCAAGATTCTCCCGAGAATATCGATGGCCCGGAAATTTTTCCGTCACTTCCATGGAGACAAAATTCAATCCGAGTCCTCTGCTAAAGACAGCGACGAGTGCAGCTCGTTGTCGGGGATAAAAATTGTTTCACCGGCTAAAAATCGGCCGCTCGAACGACCCCAAATATGTTCCGTCCTCTCGCCGATATTTTCCATTCGCTTCCGTTGCTCGTACATTTGAAATCCCTTTTGTGCGAACTAGACTACATATTGATGAAAGAAAGTTTCCAACTGGTATTTGTTGAAAACACCCCGGGTTGCGGCATCGGCGCCGAGGCACGACTCGGCCTCTCTATCTCGCCCCCCGGGTCGGGCCCTTTCATCGGTCCATTATTGATTATTTCATATCGTTTGTTGGAAAAGTTTCGGAAGAGAGTATAGCTAGCGCCCGCCTCGGAAGCCTCGGAACCACCCCCTCCCCCCCCCCCCCCTCCCACCCAAGAGTGCCTAATATCCGAAAGTTGAGTTTCCGGCGGTGGCGAAAGAGTCGGGCCAGGGTAGCATTCGAGAGCGAGTGAAGAAGCACACCGGCTGCTCCGATGCCTTGTCCGAGGATATATTAAAAAACTGCTCACGCTGCTCTTTTTCCTTTTTTTTTTCCTCTCCACTTCCGCCCCTATCAGCGTGCTCGCTGTTTTCTCCGCCGTTCCATCCAAAGACCGGTACGCAGGGATGCAACACTGCAGCCGCATCCACTTCGCCACTATTCCGAATATGGCATATTGAATTTTCGAGTGGTCCTCGTCGAGCGCCGGTGCCCTTTGACTCGACAATGCTCGGCAATTCACTCGCGACTCGGGGTTCAATCGACATGCGGAACGATTGAAAACAATTTAATAAACGACAGACGAAACGCACGCGATACTCGACGATCGTGCCGTTGCCGAGTGCCAATTATCATCGGCAGTACTCAGAAACCGGGAAATCGCATTAGGCGCGAGTTTACCAGCTATAACGCGGCTTTCGCACAATGGAGGGCCAAATGCCATTGTCGTCTGGAAATATCGCAGGTATGTGCGTTCGAGCGACGAGGGTCGTTCGTAAACCATGGGCTCTATGGTGTGCCGAACGGGTAACGTGTATCGTGTATTGTAGTTTCTGTGTATACACGTACGCGTTGTATAGTACCGTCTATTTCACCTAGCGGGAGGGGGGGGGCGAGGGGGGGGGGGGCTGGGGGGCATTAGCGAATACGTAATTGAAATATTAATTTATCGCGCGTAACGAGCAAGCCAGTAATTAACACGGTCTGTAGCCCTCGTGTCAGCGGATGCGCAATGCATGCATTATACGGGAAACACACGCGGATAGCGAGAAGGTGCGAGAAAGGTGGGAAATGGGAACGAGTGAAAGCGCGGAGGAGGAGAACCTCTCCGAGCCATCGCATTACATAAATACCGGGCTTTAGTCTGGTGTAGCCCGGATCATAACCGGCAAAGGGTACGAGGTTTGAGAGAGCCGGCGCACGTTATCCCGGTAACGCCGCGGGGTCGCCCGCGATGGTATTATATTGCGCGTATATACGTATCTCGCCGACCGGCTGTAACTACCTCCCTGGGAATTTACATGGGGAACTATCGATGAGGCAACAGCGAAGCCTCCGATCGATTTCCAGCCGGCCTACCGACAATCGCTTAAACGCTTAACGAGCCAACGAGGAAAATGTTAAGGAGAGAAAGGGAGAGGCAAGAAGCCCTGAGAAATTCTCGTTAAGCTCGCATAAACGGGCGAAAGTTCGATGAAACTTTTATCCACCGAACGGTTCGCCGAGATCGAGCCGCGGTTCTCCCTGTACCGTTCGCGAGAACTGACGTCCATGAGGTTGGGAATATTATCGTTAATCAAATTTTCTCAATATTTGTTAACGTAACTGGGAAGCCTGCCGGTCGGATCAACGATCATTATCGTCTGGTGGTGAGTAATTAAAAAATATAATGTATTCGGGAAGAAACGAGGGGGGAGAAACGTCTGCTGGGTAATTTGAATCGGTTAAAGCCTCTGGTCGGTCTCGCGATATTTTTACCGAAAAGGTGGTCTGATCTGCAGTGTAGAAATTTACCTTTTGTCTTGATAAAAACACAATTTATGAAATAAAAAAATAGAAAATTAACAAGGAAATAAATGATGATAGTGTAACGCCCCGACGAGCTCTCGGTGAGTTCGCGCTGAAGGAAACGTAACGGCGGTCTCGCTTTCGAGCCAAGGCGTTGGCCCTTTACATCAGGGACGGAGACCTCGCCTAATACTACTTTAAATGTGAGCGATGCGTTGAGAATTTACTTGAGAGATTTCGAGACCTCTCGCACGTGGTAGAGCATGCAGAACAAATGTAGACTCGACGATTCTTCAGTACTAATGGAAATTATATTTTATTTCACGTAGCCAGCTGATGTATAGGTTCTCGTAATAGAACCGACCAGTCTGTGTCGACTTCCGAAGACTCACATCAGCCGCGCAGGGCTATTACACTGAGAAAAAGTTACGTAGTTAAAACAACAAGACTGACTTTTTACCATTAAAAAGTAGTTCCCAAGGGGAACGTCTACATTTTATAGTCCCGGCAATGACTAAAAAAATCATGGTTGCAACCACAATTATAGTTTAAGCAATTGAATATGTATTATCAGAAACTATCCATATAGACGTTCTCCCTAGGTATGGTAGGGAACACTCTCCTTTTTCTCAGTGTAGACAGCGTTTCGTTATTCATTATTTTTATACTATGCACTGAAAAAATAATATCAACGACTCAGATAAAATTCACTTGCGGCCTGACAAAGAAAAAATTGTTATTTCAATTCTACTTTCAATTCTTAGAATTCCATACAGGATTCCCGCTTTTCGGGCCTGTAAAGTGCGTGCGGGAAAATAGCGAGGGTGCCAGGCAAGTATGCGCGAAAGTAACTAGAGTGTTAAAAAAGTGTGCGCCAAAGTAGCTAGAGTGTGACAAAAGTGTGCGCAAAAGTAGCTAGGATCTGAAAGAAGTGTACAAAAACGTAATTAGCGTGTAAAATAGTGTCTGTACCAGTTGTCGCGCATCCTCTGCTAGAAAGCGCCACTTTCGCCACACTTTACAGACATGAAAAGCGGGACTTGTTACAAAAATAAAGTTTCTTCTAAGTGGTAGGTTGTCCATGATATAACAATAGCATGTTGGAAAATGTAAATATTGAAAAAATTACCTTAATCATCATAATTAAGGTTACATCCTTGGACATCGTGCGCACTTCACCCATGTCGATTGCCAATAGCGTAACAGGAAGCAGTGGTCCCTTCGCGTGAGCGACCATTAATTTTCATCACATCGAAAAGCAGTAGGTCGGTGCTGAGATATATTTTTCAATGAAGCACCCAACGCGGAGGTCCAACGGGAAAGCATCCTTCGAAATGGACCTACCCGTCAATTCCACGCGCTACCCCAGTTTGCATGTTAAAACCGCCGGACATTGTTCGAAATTACTGATTCACACTCGAAGACGGTTTCCCGAGGGAGCCCGGACGGAAGAACGTAACGCAGTGACCATTTGTTACTTGACGATTTTTTTTCAATTTTACATTATAATTTTTATTTCTACTGTTGTACGACGAATCAACTTTTCATTTGACACTACTTCGAGAGAAAATCTTCGCCTGCCCACAAAAAAAAAAACCCAACATGTAGGCTCAATTTAATTCTTTGCCACGAGCCAGCAAAACGATTAACGAAAACGATAAGAGTTACAAAACTCCGTGTCCCGATCTATCGCCGATCCAAATGAAAAATTGCATAAAAGCAGCCTCATTCACATGATCGACTGCCTCGCCGCCTCTGCCTCTATTCCTCATCCGTTATCGAGTGTCTTTCGTCGCAGCAAACTTTTACGTAACCGACTTCCGTGGAAACATATACCGCGCAAATAAGAAAACTGTTTGTGGGTAAAAGAGAAAATGACAACAAAAAAAAATACTGCAAGAAGTAAACAGCTTCGTGGAAAAAGGGAAACCGCAATGGAGCTCTTTGCAAGAAGCCCGTATAATTTATTTTTCATTTCACATTTTTCTTTCACATTTACATTTTTTTTTTCCTTTACCTTCAATGTATTCAGAAGACATTTAAAGCGGGACTTTCGAGAGCTTTTCACTGTCTTCTGTATATAGCTCGCGACGCAGATGATGGAATAATAAATAATGTAGTGTCGAGCGAGGACTTTCGAAACGAAAGGCAGAGAGATGAGTGCGGCAAAGGGAACGAAAAGTTTCGCAAAGCCGAGTAAAACGGACGGCAGCTAAAGTCGAACAGTGAAAACGACGATGCGAGTCACCCCTCGAACGGTCGAATAGATGGCTTTCCTTTTTAATAGAGAGGAAAGCCCGCCGTCTGTTAGCTTTCGAGTCCTCAACGGGACACGTTACAGCTATACGCGCCCTACTGCTATCACTATCAACCCCGACTACATACGATCCGGGCTCCTAGCTCGCTGGAAAGCGGGAGAGATCGGAGGCAGCGAAGCACTACCGTTTCGAGATGGATCTCCCTGGCATTTTTGATGGATCGCCACATATTCGCTTCGATGCCCGTTATACCGATGGGGCCGTTGCGAGAGTGGCGTGTGCGCGCCACGTGCGCCGCACTCCGATGCCCAGTAGATTCAAGCTGGCTCTCGGGCTGACGCTAAACTATAAATAGCTTCGTCGAGTGAAAATTCAATTAATAAAAAAAAAAAAATGAAAAAGAAGGAAAGTATTGGAGTAAAAGCAAAAAAGGACTACACGAGATGGCTACAGAGGACAGAGTTGTACCTCGTGCGTTGAGGGGACGGGGTCGTGAGCGCTATCGAGAAAATCTATGCAACTCTCTGGTAAAAACACGTACACATGGGAACGGGAAAACCAGCTGGCGCAGCTGTAAATTTGGCAGAAAATTCGCTGCGTAGTTACGTTCGGAGGGCGAATTTCCGGTTCGTTCGTTTTCGCTCGGTCTCTCGCGGGCTGTGTGTATACGGTATAGGTAAAGCGATACCTTTGCTTGGATATCGTGTCTCTGGTTTGCATCGAGGACAGAGGCGAACATTTTGGAAAGCGGTTGTACGCTGATGCGCAAAGTGTTCGTATGCGTCCGTGTAGGGTACATGTTTCGGATCCACCGTTGCCGGTTCGAGGGTAGGAAGGTCATATAATACCTGATGCTGTACCGGCGTCGTAGGTTCGCCGTTCCACCGAAAAACCGCAGCACATTCAACTGGTCTACCGCGGTACAGTCGGAGGGGGTGGATTTTGTTATCGATGAACCGGACGGAGAAGGATAAACTCGGAGGTGAAAGGGGCAGACCGGATAGCTCTGCGAGGAATGTCGCAGAGAAAGCGGTGAGCTTGGACAGCGCTAGCATGTGCAAGAGAATTGATACAACCATTGACCACGGGCTGAACTGCGAAAGATATCAGGCGGAAGTGGGAGGGGTGGCTAAAATGGTTGAGTAAACGCAACTTGGAGTGCCCATCACTGTAACCTCTACGGTGTGGGTACTGTATTATAAAAATATGTAAACAAAAACCACAAAAGGGAACCATGGGGCAAAATGGACCGTTTCCAATTTTTCGCGCAACATGCGGGGAATCTCTCATGGCTACGGTCCGTTTTGCCCCGCTCCATCCCGTTACAGAGACCGGTGCGCGCAACTGCGTCGACAAACGCGATGCACTCCTGCAACTCTCGTTTTCTCATTCTCCCATGCCCATTTCGCCATTCGAAGCTCATCCGCCCACGCTGCCGCGCGGATACCGCCGAACCGGTGCATTCCGGCATTTACATTTCTATAGTCCGTCGCGTTTTTTGGTACAGGCCCCTCTCTCTTTCGAATTCCCTCTTCCTGCGCTCGGCGGGACGCGGACCCGGAGTTTGGCAAATTTATAAAATATATCGGTTTGGCATTGTTGGGGAGGGCGAGGCGGGTTTCGGGTTGAGTGGGGTCCGACTATCCGGACTCGTATAATATGCAGATAGAGGTAGGTGTAACAACCGGGGTGCGACGTTGTTCGGGTTGGAAAAAAAAATCGTAAATCGCACGAATAGAGTATGTATGCGCGGTACACGTGCAACCCCTTCGAGGTCCACGGAAATTAAATAGATTTTTTTTTTTCATCGTTTTTTCTTCTTCTCGGATGTTCACATACATTCGCTCGTTTTTCTTTCGCTTATATTCGAAAGCCGGAATTGGTTTTTTGGCTGGAATTGTTTTTTTTTTTTTTTTTCATTGGAGATTCTCTCGTTCGAATTGATACGACGGTGGTGTATGGCGTTTTAGAATATCATCTCGCGGAGTGCCCGGATGTAGCTGGATTAACCGAGACCCGAGGCAGTATTACTTCCCTCCCCCTCCAACCGTCAATCCCTATGTCGATAATCTTTTCCCGCTATGTCTACCACCCTACCGGGATTTTCAAACAATGAACTTTCAGCTTACGTCCCTTTGTTATCACGTACTTTTTGATGAATACGAAAATATTATGTATTTTTTCGTAGACGTTAATTCTTGTGTGGCTAATGGGACATAATGTCGCAATAGTTGAAAGTACTTTTAGCAACGAATGCGATTAGCCGGAGGGTTCGTGATTTTTTTTTTCGCAGCCAAAGGCGGAAACCATCTCTCGATGTGTGCACACCAAAGGAAAAATTTTCTCACAGTGCTGTAACAAAAATAAAAATTGTGCTGCAAAATTGCGAAAGCTTCCAGTAAGACCCGACTCATCGACCGATGGAGTTTGAACGTACGATATACATTTTTTTTTTTTTTTTCGGCGACCAAATCGATTTTCGTGCGTCAAAGGGATTTCTCAAATTCAATATGCATCTATCGCCGCTACCTCCCGAAATTCGGGCGGGATTGACTCCGCAGTCGCAGCTGCGTCTGCCGCAAAGCTGGAAAGCGCACCGGCCCGGACTGTAATCATTCGTCGCGTGCTATTTCGTACATACATATCCGTGAGTTGTTATATCCACAGGAAAAAAAGACGGGCGAGGGGTGGCAGGCGTTTCCCTCCGACGCCGATAAAAGTGCAAGCGCCGAATGATGAAAAAGCGTAGATAGCGCCGAAGCGTACGTGCGGCTGCTGGGAAACCTCCACGTACCGTCGTACCATATACATCCCCCGTGCAATCTCGCTCGCCTCGTACTCGTATGCAGATGCGCACAGAGACCGGCCAACGGCGCGACGACACAGACAGGCTATGGGGTGTCGCGCCGGAGCGCGCGTGCGGGGATATTAAAAATAAAAATAAAACGCAAAAAATAAATAAAATGTTTTTTTTTTTTTTTGCGAAAGCCGCGGCTGTCTCCCTCTCTCATCGCTCTCCGCTCGTTCATCTTTTTTATTTTGTTCGCGCTTTTGCTTGTTTTTTCTTCGTGTTTGTTAGGGGGCTTTTTCATTTTTTGTTTTTCCGTTGGAGCCCAGGCTGCGGCGGCGCCTATCGCAGAGTCCCATTACTCTTCGTAGGAGGGCAGACCCGCGAGAGCGGGGGGGGGGGGGGGGGGGGGTTACCAACGTCGAAGAGATGCACGCGGTGTACGTATATGAAGTTGGATATGGTATATATACCATAACACTAGGGTAAAGCCGTTGAGGAAGTGCACAGGTGCCCGGACACTCGATGGTCCGCTCGAACTACTCAACGATGAGAAGGGCAGAGGAAGGATAGTGTGTATAGAGGGGAGAGCGGGGCAAAACGGAACCGTATGGTCCATTCGTGACGAAACTTTGTCACGTCCTGCGAAACTTTTGTAAAAATGGTCCATTTTGCCCCCTCCCCCCTCCACTGTCCCCATCCATTTTATTTTTTTACCTGGGCCTCGCCACTTTACCACTATCGGTACCTGCGTCATTCGAATGTACGCGAAAGTTCGCTGGTACGTACCTAAAGTTGCGTTCGTTACGGGCTTTATACAATATAACATGCATACGCAAATGGAATTAGGAGGGAAAAAAAGGAGGAAAAAAATTGAAACGAAATCGGATTAAACGTCGTGTGCGGCGGACAGGCGAATGAAAAGCTTCGTGCCTCCGTCCCTTGCCCTCTCTGCATTCGATCCAATTTATTCTCTGCGATGACGAGGAAAAAATTGGTACGTGGAATTATAATTCGACGAATAGAGTTGAAAAAGAAATCAAGAGTTCGACGATTTGGAAAATCTCCATAAATGTTCGGTCAGTACACAAGCTTTGTGCGTGAAATATCGGATAAAATAGCAATCACTCATTAAACAAACTATGAAATGAAAATAAATATTTGTAAAAACAAAAAGAAAAAAAATAAACGCCAACCGCTACATACGATGAATGAATAAGCAGAGAAAAAAGGATTGCACAGTTACACGATACGAGTTTACCGAAATATGAGAACCACTCGTCACAGCGAGCTCCATTGAACGCGCATTTCAGTTCGCGCTCTCGTTAATGGATCAAATGCGCGTAAAAACTCTCGGTCAATTAGACTCTCCGCTAGTTCGCGTGTTCAATCTTGCAGCGCGAAGTTTCCGGGCGAAATGATCGGTACAAAGAAAACAGAGGGAAAAAATTGCGATAGCGAGAACAGAGGAAAAATGTTGGAGAGCATAAACGCAGAAACGGCAGCACGCCAGGTGCTCGAAATATTACCTATCCTAATGTAACGGCAAGCCGGTGACTACGTCGTATCGCTTGTGTTTGCTGTTCTGTGTAGGTGGACGAGGTCGAAGTAGCTCGAGTTTTTTATTTTTTCGCCAAGCTCTCTTCCGCCTTGGCGGCAGTCCACTACATGCGCTCGTTGGCCCGGGCTATAAATTCGCAAAGCCCGAAGGATCGGACGTTAAAGTAACTGCAAGAGGAGAGAGGAAATTAAATCGTATTCCTCTTATTTTCTCATCCCGGTCACTACTATCTAATTTTGCCGTTTTATCTCTCAAAGCGGCAGGGATTTTCAATTAAAATGTCGTTTATCCAACGAGAAATTAGTTGAACGTAATTAAAGTTGTAGTCGAATTAATTTTTGTGCTCCCCAGTGAATTGTTGACTCTTTTTTTTTCGTTATACCGTTTACCAACCCGTTGAGAGAGCACATTGTTTTCCTCATTACTGCACGACTTCTCTTTCAGTCACTGCACCGTTACGCGAGATCTGAAGGTATTTAATGAGCGCAAGTAAACTTTATCGGGGGAAAACAAAAATTGAACCTCGATTTCCAAGCGAAAATATTGTTTGTGACTTTGTAAAACTATCCCGTTAGCGAAACACGGCCCTTAAGAGATTTATGCCTCCCCAACACTTGTTTCCTCCCCTCCCCAATTCATAACGCACGTGAGTGCACAAAGCTAAATTATCTATTGACCTCCCATAACCCGAAAGTTATGGCTTCAGAGGAGGCGTGAAGAGGTGCTGATCGTCCGAGATCTTCGTCAAGCTAGCGAGGCTTAAACGCGAATATACGTCGGGTCATACGTCGGAGGGCGGCTTGGCACTGGGATCCCTGACAAAGCAGGAGAACGGTGCGAAGATCAGGCGCGGAGGCCGTCGGACTGATGGACAGCGTAGGGTCGGGAGCGGACGGCGGAGCGATCCGGATGTAGACACATCGAGAGCCCCGTGCGCCTCGGTGGCAGGACGGGCCCCGGACCAACACCCGTATCGGTCCACTCAGCTTCCGTTTATGTTATCCTTGCGCACGTTCGCACGCGGATGCGTTTATCGCAGGGGTGTGGTAGAAACAGGCCCACCTGGTTTTACCACGCACATGGACACAAGAACGGTGCATTGACGTGACGATAAACGCCACATCACTCCTCGCTCTTGAGTGTCATCGTCGCAATCCCTCAAAGCTTCGCGGAAGGAGTTTGGGAAGCGACATCGAAACACCTGCTCCATAGGTGGAACCGAGCATGAGATCCGTTGCGTTCCAGTTTGGTGGAGACGGCGAAACGGTAGATGGGTGGGCTGGCTTAGCACACGGAGATTGGGATGGACCATCTCCGTGACCGGTCGGGGCGATGCTGGAAGCGGGTATAAATGCTTAGCCGGTAGGCAGATCATTGCAGAGGTAACACTCAGCGCTAACGAGCCGATGTAGTCGGACAACAACGGCGGGAACGGAAATGCCTGGATGAACGTCACGGAACCTATTCTCGCTCGGTTACTTCCTCGGCAGAGGACCAGCTGCGTGGGTCTGTATGTGTGCGCTTAGGCGAGGGAGAGAGTACCCTACCATGTTTGCCGATGTATTTCTAGGTGTGCCATATGGCAGGGACGTTTGCGGCATTGATTTTCACGCAGGAGTACCGATGTTCGATGCAGGATTAGTGTCCGGGATCCGAGGGAAGGACGTCTTCGGTGCCGTCTTCGGATCGGTACGAATCGAGTTTCCTTGTCGTAAACTGAAACGCACTTCGGGAAGATGCTCAAACGGGTCTTGCAATCCTGGAGGTCCTTGAACTCCGTGAAGTCCTTGAACCGTACTTGTCTTGTCTTTTGAATCGTACTTGTCTTGTCTTTTGAATCGTACTTGTCTTGTCTTTTGAATCGTACTTGTCTTGTCTTTTTAATCGTACTTGTCTTGTCTTTTTAATCGTACTTGTCTTGTCTTTTGAATCGTACTTGTCTTGTCTTTTGAATCGTACTTGTCTTGTCTTTTGAATCGTACTTGTCTCGTCTTTTGAATCGTACTTGTCTCGTCTTTTGAAAGTGGTCGAATTGTATTTCGAACCTACACTACACGCCGTGTTAACTGGGAACTGGCAATGAGTACTCTACCGTGTTAGCCGATGTGATTCTAGAGGGGCCATATGGCGAGGACGTTTGCGGCATTGATTTTCACGTAGGAGCACCGATGCTCGATGCAGGATTAGTGTCCGGGACCCGAGGTACGGACGGCTTCGGTTGCGTCATCGGATCGGCTCAAATCGAGTTTCCTTGTCGTAATTTGAAACGGGCTATGGGAAGATGGCCTAATGGGTCTTCAAATCCTTCAAGGCCTTGACTTGTCCTTCAAGAGTCCTTGAATTTTATTTCGACCACGCACTACAGGACGTGATAACTGGTAACTGATTTAAGATCATTTTGATCTTTGGACTACGAAAAGAGTTCCAATCAAGATGAACAGCAAAAACTTCGTTTTGATCACTTTTGTTTCGCATCGAAGATAGAAGTTGGGAGCGAAATTCAGTGCTAAAAATAAAATGGAATTGGGATAATTTCAACGACAGGTATATTGTTTATGGAATTGGCACGGCGCGGTGAAACATCAGCGGTTAAACGTATTGACACTCTATTTTCTTTACACTCGATTGCACAGTGGAAACGGTCAGGAGTGAGTCAGCCTTGCCGAGAGAAAAAAAAAAATAATGCGGCTCCAATCGTGACAGCCAGTTCGTGGAGTTCAGCAGCAGCTTCGGACACTCCGACCAATTCAATCTGCACTGTTCAGTCCGATGTTCAATGCTCTCGAAAAAGATTCCCACGGTGAGAATAAAATGAAGAGCGCTTTACAGAGACAGCTTCACAGCGTACTCGAATTTCCCGGCATTCTACTGGGTCCTTCCACTTTGTTATGACACCTTTTTTTTTTTTTTTTTTCGAAGCAGGTAATACAGCGTTTTGTTGTATCAATCCGTCTCGGGTGTCGCGACTGAATGCGTGACGCCCTACGGTTCAGAATTCTCGTCACGTCAGCACTACGCTTTTACCATAAATCCTTGCGGGCAGCGGCACTGAAACTCTCTCGTGAATATCGGCCCTGGCAGTTTTCGAGTGGGCCTTGATGGCTGCGTGTGTATATTTTTCGTCAATTCCGAACGAAAGTGGTCACCGCGGAGCACCAAATAAACCCTTAGGTGAAAATTGTTTCTTTAAAAAAATGTTTCGTGCAACCTTTTTTTTTACAAAATTGTTGATTTTTTTTTATTCTTCAGACTAACAACGAAGCAAGTGAGCAACGTAAAATTGCGTTAACTGTCGACACCGTAACTTCCGATTAGCCGGAAATTTTAACAAGATCGACAAAAACATAATGTCGGAATTGTTGTCCCTAGGAAAATTTAATGCACGCATTCATTCTTTCGTTGTAGGAGAGGCCGGGGCAAAATGGCACACCGCGGCAAAAGGGGATAATGAGACGAAACGCAATTCTCCAATAACTTTTGGATGGTGGCGATGGTGGTACGTGGGGCAAAACGGGTTTGGAAATCCGGATATATCGTTGGGCTAAAATGGGGCATCCAAAAATTATTGAAAAATTGAGTTTTGCCGTCACTGTCCCGTTTTGCCCCGGTCTCCCCTACACTTCGATCTTGCCGCGCACGAGACGCGGAGCGCTTGAAGTCTCCGAGAATTAGAGCATATATTTGTTTCTCGTTCGCAGCTCGGACCGGGGGAGCCCGAACCCCCTGCGAACCGGCGACGCATAATTCACCGGGTCGGTGGAAGGAAGCAGGCGATCGCATTGGATTCTCGCGTGCAGTTTGGAGCACCGTTCAGTTTCTCGCGACCTCCGCGAACTTTGACCCCCCAAGCGCAAAAGAGGCCGGGATGAGAAAGGAGAAGAAGGAAAGAAGCCATGATGAAGAGAGATTTTTTTTAACAGAGCAATTCTTTATTAAATACGCCTCCAAAACCAAAATAGTGAAAGACATTACAAACATTTTGGATAAATATTGTTGAAAAATAAAAAAAAAAAATTGAAAAAATTGTCTACATTTTAGTACAAAACAAGCGCCTTTTAAAAAGCATCCTTATTCATGGCCTCGTGTAACGGACACGTAATTAACTTCACGTCCAAAGTAAACAAAGCAAATTAACTTCACGTCCAAAGCAACCAACCGCTTAAAAAAAATAATTCTTTTTTATTATGGAAAAACGTTAACGGCCTTATGTTTTTCTTTTTTTTTTCTCAATCATGTTTACCCACTTCTCAGAGTAACAATCGAGCTCTTTAAATCACCGTCCGATAAATCGTCGATGGGTATCGTCAACTTAATCTCGATAGTAAATTGAATTGCCGATAGAGCAATTCAACTAGTAAGAGAGAAATCAAGGGAAAAAAAATCGAAAAGCCGCGTCTTGGGATAACCGGGATAGAATCTCTACGGTAAAACTCAAGAGTCCGGGATAAAGAAGAGATTACTCTGCCGGGCGATTCTTTTCTTTATTTAAGATACGCGGGCAGTGGAGACACATCCACGCCGAGTGTATGAGTGTGATCCGATGTCTCGTCCAGAGCGTCGTACAGCGGACAAACGCTTTACCGGCGCACCGGATATGGCGCACTGCCACGCGGAATTTCATCCCTTTTCCTTTCCCTTCCGCTCTCGAACCTCCATCTCTCTTAGCAGTAACCCGAGAATGCCGTGGTCGATTCGATTAAATTCCTTCGTGGAGAACTTCGAAAGTCTTTGAAAACGTAACGCGGTCCACGAAAGTATATCTTTATAACCATCTGCGTCGACGTACGATGGCTTTCCCCGATACCCGGATGACAGTTTTTATTGAATCTTTCTGTCCTTAAATTGCATTATTGAATGCAAAAAAAACAGCAATACAATAAGATCCACTCGAATAAATAGGCCCCACTTTCCCCAAACTTCACTCCGTGTTTTTCAGCTGTTGATTCACTAACGCACGGAAAAATAAAATGCATTAATGTGTACAACAAAAAATGGCGTTGAAAAAGTGATATAAAATGAAAACCAGACGATAAAAACCTGGCGAAGATACTTTCCGAAATAACAGTACAATCAGCCCGGCAATTATGCCATATTGGGCATGAAAGACTTATAAAAAAAAAGCTCGCCGCATGCTTCATTTTCCCGTCTGATGATCATAAAAATAAAAAAAAATAAAACCCCTCCCATCGCTGCTGTTGTCATAACTGTTTTTGGACACACGTCAAATATGCATAGAAAAATTTGATCCCCGTACAAAGCGCATCCCGGGGAAGATCGCCTCGCGGGTTTACGACCGAGCGACGGTGCAGGGTAGCGAATCCTGACAGTTGACGGTTCGACGTCGGCTCGTCTGTCTCTAAACAATGGGAGCAATGAACACCGAAATTACTGGCCGACGGGTTGGGTACGGACGATTCTGGGCCAGGCGAGTCGCGGTGGCGCAGCCCGCGGAATACCAGCTCTGGAAACCTCGATAAACTTTCGGTCACAAGTTGCTCCGCCGGAAGGGGTGAGCGGGGGGGGGGGGGGGGGGGTTAACAAGGTGAGGTGGAACAATCGAAGTGCGAGGCCGCAATGAAACCGCGAGGTTGCCAACTGCACGAATTGGTTCGACGCTCTTCTCTTCTTCCCTTCCGGCGGTACATAGAGTTCTGTACATGCAAGATGTACACCGCACCGCACTGATTCTATTCTCGTGCCATATACCTATCCTTTGGCTTGGTACACTAGCTTCGCCACGCTCGATTTTCCGATCGAGTCTATTCTCTCGCCGGCAATCGCTTCCGTGCTTGGCCGAGCTCTCTTAACAATACAGATCGGTTTGATCGACCTGAATGCCCCTGTCAGACTCAATCACTTAGGATGACTCCTGCACGCTGCGATACACCTTCCACGAATCGCCGAAACCGGCGATCGTCGAATTTCACAATCCATGTACCGAAGTTTTTAATGCTGTAAATTGACGGACGAATCGCGTCGGCGAAGTTCGCGCGGGAGTCACGACGGCGTTCGGACAAAACGAATAGGCACCACTTATCACGGATCGGTCTATAAACGCATCGAATAAAAAGAGTTTCATGCGTCGGTAATAAAAATAAATGAGTTGCGAACGAAAGTACGGGCGTGAGGGATTCACTGAGGCGGCGATGAACAGCGAATTCTTCGTACCGAGAGTTTGATACATTAAATGTAATAATGCGGTGCGGAGTGTGAAACAATTCCCGGGATTTTATTCGAGGTAAATAGTTGGCAACGTTTTGTTTGCGTGAATTACGTGGAATGAAAAAAAATTGAAAGAAAATAATTTACCTGGATTAACGGCGTTGCAGTGGTTGAGGAGCGGCAGCCAGCAGATTAGTAGCACCGCTCTCTGCATCTGGATATATGAAACAAACAAGAGAAAAAAAAGCGTGATGAATATATAAATTGATATAAAATCGTATGACGCAACAGGGAGTTATGCAGGATGGGCTCGCAATTACGGAGAACAGTTATATATTGAACATTTCACATTGTCGACGGGGCAACGTTACAATGACCTGCCGTTCAAAGCCATGAAATTAATATTACATTAAAGGCATGTTTAACCAGCGCAAACATAGTATGGTCGATGATATCGAGAATATTTGAAGCCCGAGAGAAATTGTCGACGTGGCAGTATGTTAATATTGGCTCGCGCGAAAGTCGCATGAAGTTAATTAAAAAATTTTAACCGTGGCACTCTCCAAAGTTGAATGTACAGTTTAGCAGATATTTAACTCAATTGTTAAATATCCTTCCTCCAATCATATTTAACGATCTTTCGACATGAAATCGCGCAGATATTGTCGCCACTTCGTTCGGATTCATTCGGGACAAAAATCATCAGTCGCCAAATCGTCGAATTGTGTGGACCGAACAGGTAATTAGCGACCAACCAATTAATTGCTCAGGCCAATCAATTTGTTGGTCAACAAGTTAATTATTTGGCGTTTCACATTCAAACGGTAATGAAAAATTTCACGATTCTGTACCCGGCAAAATGACAAAACCTTTTTATTTCTGACGCCAATACAAGTGTTTCCCGGAACAAACTTTATCAATATCTTCCGATTAAACTCTTATCGATTGCCATAGATCTCGGGTGTCACTAACGCTTGTTCTTCTTCTTCCTTGGGTTTACTAAATAATTTATTGATCGGGTCCAATTAATTTGTTAGCCAACAAGTTAATTATTTGGCGTTTTACAATCAAACGTTAATGAACAATTTCACCATTCTGTACCCGGCAAAATTACAGAACCCTTTCATCTCTGACGCCAATATACGTGTTTCCCGGTACAAACTTTATCGATATCGTCCGATCAAACTCTTATCGATTGCAGTCGATCTCGGGTGTCGCTAACGCTTGTTCTTCTTCGTCTTTAATTAATTTACAAACGGCGGTGTCCTGAAGCAAGAACCAAACTTGTGTGAGCCGATATTCAATACACTAGGTTCCTGCCCACCCCATGTTCTCGAATTTCTTTGCCCGGAATTTAATCGACGACAAGAGGCAGAGCTTCGCAGAACCGTGCAGGCCCCTTTCGCGAAACACTGCAGCCTCGCGCGACTATATGCGTTGAGATGAGTGCTACGAACGAACGATGCGAAAGAGAAAGAGCCAGTTCGCTCATATGCATAGACGCGGGAATTTCGTCGTTGACGTATTCGCCGAAACGTACTTCCGATATTTGAAGAGGAAAAAAAAAAACAGGCCCGCCAGTACAGCAATGCTTGGAGAGGACAAAAATAGATGTTTGAAGCTACCGGGCGACAGACGGGAGAACTGTCTTTTAAAATAGCGAAGCTCTCTCGATCAGAAATCCTCCACCGACGCCCTCCGCACGCTATCCTCTATGACACGTAGCAGCTCCTCCCATACAGCAATGACACACATCTCTCTGGCACGTACACAAGAAAAATCTATGAATGGACGAATTCATACTGGATTTACAATCCCACCAACGTATGCACATACATGAATCCCTCCACTCCATTTTTCTAGCATATTATGACGGTATAAATCCCCCGTATGCGGCTGCGACAGTCCACGCTCGACTTTGTAGAATGACAGGCACGAAGAGTCCAATGCTGCATTGCCGACGGACGTGCGGCTTAGCCAAACTCGTTTCGTTCTTCCTCATATATTTATTTACTTATTTATTTACTTATTTGGGTATTTAGTTACCGAGGTGGGCAGTATTTAGTACCGGGTAATTGTTCGTACGTACTTAAAGTACATAAGTACTCGTTAGTACTTTAAGTACCTTTTGCGTAGACACTTGCATTACGGATATTCGATGAGTGGCGTGACATCGGGTTCCTAGTAATATATGATTATGTGTCTAAACTTTTAAATAAGTATTATTTGAACGAGAATCTTACGATGCAAGTTGCGGAACATAGTCGCGATACACAAACAGCTGTATGTACTTGACGTGGCAATCGACGCACACCAACGACATGTCAACACACCGCAATTACCACCGGTTAAACTCAAAATACAATAGAACAGAAATTATCGTACTACGCTACGCTTTTTTGTCTTCCTAGCGGTCATGATATCAACATTGTGCGTATCGTTGTGACAAGGCTGAATGCTACCAACCCAATTGCGAAAAGTACTTGAGAAATGGGTAGACCGCGGCGAGATGGGCCCTCTAAGCAAGTAATGCGGCAACAACGCTGCCGAAAGCATAATTTATTGTTTGCCATCCAACAATGATATTTTCACAGTTTTATAGCGCGACCGAAAAAAGATGTCTGGGGCGAAACGGGCTACACTTAAATTGTTCACTTTTTTTTACTCCTCCCTTTACTATTCATACATCTTGAGTTTCCCTTCTCCTGCCTGTCAGTAGTGCGTCAATAATCCGCCATTGCAGCCTTCTAGTTGTCTTGTTTAGGTTGGCCCATTATGCCCCGCGTTGGCCCGATTTTTCGCTAGCCCATCTCGCCCCGGTCTCCCCTACTTCAAGTTCAAAGAAAGTATTTAATACTTCAAGTACTTGTGATAATTTGAACTTGGAGTATTTTTCGATACTTCACCCAGCTCTATTGAAAAATCACGGATTTACGCAATTTGTATCTTCATCGACAAACATCCGGTTGTTTTCACCTTTAACGGTTAAAAAATGTAACATTTCTATTTTACCACGTTTTTCTTCGCGTGGAGAGCTCATCTCGATGCAATGTATCGAGATCTCTTTCCTTTTTCTTTTTGTTCATATTATTTGTCCTCCTCTATCTCTCGGAAAATGAAATTTTTCGTACGAATATCCCTGGGATAACTGGCATCCCGCTAAATTTCCAGCCGCGAGTCGCGATGTACACAGAGTCTGAGAGCCTGCGCAGCCTGTCGAGCTGCAAGTCCAGCCGCTGCACTCTTCCCGATTAAAAAGTCCATCTCTAATTGCGTTGACTCTCGTGTTGGGCTCACCGCGACGACCGCGCGTCTCCCGCCCCACACACAGCTTCACAGGACCCTCACAATACAAATATATATATATATATATATATATATATATATATATAGCACAATACTATATTCCGACCGAGGCTACTCCATTCGGGCCGTACAATACCGCGGAAATGAAGAGAGTAAGAAAAATAAAAATAAAAAGAATAAAAAAGAAAAATCACACTGAAAAAGAATGAGAATACAGAATACAGCTCTTTTCAAGGAGCCCGGAAAGCTCGCACGCGCGTGCGCAGCCCATTTCATAATCTTCGAAGCGGCGTACTTTTTCTTACCGTGATAATAGTTTCCGCCACTCGAACCGCCTACTGTACATATTCATACTCGAGCCAAAAAAATAATGGCACGATATAAAAAAAATGAGTAAAAAATCAATACTTAAAGCATAGATTACACATTCATACTGGAGACAAAAAAAACCATAATGGAGCGGCATAAAAAATAAAAAATCTTAAAGAACAGAGAGAAAAGTTCAAGACTATAATATTCGCCGTATCAAATTCGCGATCGTCGGCTTCCCCATCGGCGAAAGTATCCCGATGGGCAATCTCATATATAAATACACTATGTATATCCAACCGCTGTGCCGCGATCTCGCGCGTGCATAAGCGAACGGGTGCACGCCGGGGACACGCTCGATCTCGCTCTCCCCAGTTTCCAAAGCCGCGGCACCGTACGATTTCGACTCTCGGGCTGTCCTACCCGAGTTTCCCGGCTGGATCGTGAGAGGGAACTCATATTAAAAAGATTTTCCCTCGGGTGTACCGGGCGACCGCAGCGGTTCCCCGCTCGCGCCGCGGCGAGACGTTCGACTGCATTGTGCCCGCGATATATAGCTTTTGGCGATGGCCTAACCGTCGGTCGGACGTCGGATATATTACATTTCCGGTGGGGATCGATGTCGCATGAAATGGGAAGAGGGGAATCAAAAAAGAAAATGAAAAAGACGTACAAAAAAGAAGATACAACTTCACCGGAGCGGAGCGCGTTCTCACTGTGAAGCCGGATAAATATATTATCGAGGGTTGAGAGTTCCGAGGAGCAAAGAAGCACCGTGGGATGCGGGAGTTTCGCCGTAGAAATGCCGGAAGGAAATTCGCTTCGGCGCGATAACAAACCGCTCGCGGAAATTTTCGCGTGCGGACATTCGGTAACTGCCTGGACGCTGGATGGACCGTCGTATATATCTGTCCGTCGGAGTTGTGCGAGAGCTTTCCGGTATGCCTGGTAAAATAGTGGGTTTACCTGTGTATATGTGTAGTACGCGTGTAAAATAGATCTCGCGTTATCTCGCCGTTCGCACAGCCCCATGCCCATCGGATTGTTTAACGCTTCGTCGTTTGTCAGTAGTAAAGCGAGAGCATACTTCGATGATGACGGGCCATGAGCACGAGCGCTTTCGCTATGGACCAGCAGTGCCGGTTCCCAGCTCTTCGAGCTTGCAATGCTTTTCCTCGCTCGCGCACGAACAGCTCTCTCCCCTCTCGACTGGATATACATCGGTCGAGTGAAATCGAACGGACGCATTTGCATCCGCACAGACCGGTGAGTTACGCCCTTCTGATTTTGATTTATTTTATTAAGGGGGACGGGCGGGCGGGGAATCTACGCGTATATAGGTTCGATGATAATGATTCGGAGGAAATTGGTTGCGAGCGAATAATAAACTTCCGAACCATCGAAAATTTGTGATGTCGGGACGGGGCGCGCGGATAAGGGAGGAACCGTTAATACCGGTAGGCGGGTGGGCGTATTCATTAAAATTTTAGTGCGACCGAACACGATTTCACGAATATACATACACAAAACGTATTTCGTCTGTCTGCGTAAAAGGGAAACGGAACGGAGCGCTATACGCGATATTGTATCGGTTATAACGGCCTACCTCTCTTAAACACGATCCGGCGGTCGCGATTTACTCTACCGCCCACTCTCTTCCGTGCGAACGTGATTATGCGGGAGTATCATCGAAATTTCGCTCGGAAATTTTCGTTATGGACTAGCCTATTGAATACATTTGGCTAATATATTCGGTACGAGTCTTGATCAAATAGTCGAGGTAGTTGATATCAATAACACACTTTCAATTTAAAACATTAAAAATAAATGAAGGAACTGCACAAATAAAGAAAAATGAAGAAACGCCACAAATTACGAAATGTGCCGCGTTGCAGCACATTTCATCATCGTAATTTTGTGCCGAAGTTTCTGTTGCAGACGAGTTGTAGAATTTATTTAACGAAAATCGAACATGAACTTTGATTGGCGAATTCGGGGTAACTAATTGCAGTTGCACATTTTTTGATTATTAAAAAAAAAACTCGAAACTGTAAAATGTAAGCTTAGGATAAAAAATGTATTGTGAGTTATCGGGTTTGAGGGACAGGATGCTGTATGAACGTGAAAGATTTTAGTATCTGGAGACTTCGAACGTGCGACAAACTCGTGGGAAACATCAAACAATCGACTATCGGCTTAATTTCGTGCTCACAAGAGAAACCGACCGAATGCATACCCGGAGTACATAAAGCACGAAACGAGACACACACAGTGGACACGTGGGATCGTCCTCGGAACGAGAGAAAAGCTCGGTCGGGTCAAAAGTGCATCTGCCATGTACTGCCATGAAAGCGCGCCACTCGCTTTCGTACTTGCCGCATACCTATGAAGCGACCCCCTCGAGCCACCGACGGGCAGAGAGTACAATGCAATTGGTGATTGAACCCGATCGTTTCGCGAGTCCCGCGATTGCGGCCTCTTCGTGATTAACAGCTTTGGCAAAACGAGCACCAAACTACCCACTGCCAATACCATGGCAAAATCGATTTCGCGCTTTCACCTCTGTTTCGTTTTTGTCCGAAGCTTTTTTTGTTCTGTTTTTTTTTTTTTTTTTCGTTCTGTCTTTCTGACTTTCATATCCGACGTAGAGAAATTCCAATATGTCACTTCTTTGTACACGGTATTGTTTTGTAATGTTCATTAATTTTTTTAAGATGATGTTTGTAAGTTCGTTTTATTTAGTAATATTATGATATTTAGGAATAGTTCACTGCAAAAAAACATTGACTCGAGTCAAATTCAAGAAAATTGTCATTTCAATTCTACTCTCAGTTCTTACAATTCCGTATGGGATTGGAGCGATAACATGTCACCTTGACAGCCTTGCCGTCGTTCTTTCAACATCACATGGAATTGCAAGAATTGAAAATGGAATTATTTTGTTTCTTTGACAGCTCGCAAGCGAATTTTTTCTTCAGTGTAGTTCACCTAAGGGAGAAGTAACAGCCGAAACATGAAGTTGCGATTTAAAAAAAAAATCAAATGTTAATAAAAAGAAAAGTTTTCATTCAACCTTGACAATGAAATTCATATTGCCACCACTTCCGAATTGATTGGAAATCAGCTTGGCCGGTATTAGCCCACTCTCTCCCGATATAGATCCTGGGATCTAAAAATATTTAGTCCGAATAGAAAATAAGTCTCTGCAGCGCGTCGAAAAAAAAGTGTCCACGACTGGTGTACCGGGGCTTGAACCTGTTAGAGCAAAGGGCTATTTTTGTCTAGCAGAGTGGTAACCGACAAAAAAATGTAGGCCGCGCTTGGTAATTCCAGCCGGTAGGTGGGCAGCAGCGAGAGTACGGTGCTACGAACACGAGGGTCAAAAGTGCAGTACGTGTTGTTGTGGGGTGCTTCAACCCTCAGCCAGTAGCGCGCACAATGCAATTGGTGACCCCGTTTCATTTCATCGGCCCGTCGGGTCTGGGGGAGGGTCGGTCCCTCTCATTTCTCCACGAGTATTCCGGCTTTCACATCCTCGTCGCCGACGAGTACGAGTCTCTCCGGCGTTGAGTTGCCCCTGATTACCCAAGGCTCTCCGGTAATTCGATGAAGTTTAGCCGATGCTTTGACTTGATGAACCCCCCCCCCCCCCCCTCCCTACGTCGTAACCCGACAAACTCTATACACGGGCCAGGCCGCGGCGTTGTGGCGGCTACCCGCTGCTGTTCCGCCGTGAATGAATGCTGACTACTTTGATCACCGCCCCAGCGGGGCCAACTGCGAGAAGTTACGTTTGCACAATGTCAGCTTAACCGTGAGGCCGAGGCGAACGCTCGGGTCGACTGCGCCGGAGGAACTTTGATCACACCGGGTTGAGTCCCGAACGAACAAGCTCAGGGTGCTAACCGAGCGAAATCGCGCGAGATTCGGCGCACAGACCGCCGATCGTCGTCATCGTCCAGAAGCCAATCTCAAGATCCGGAGTTGCATGGATCACTTGAATTTTGTGCCAGTAGAATTCGGCCTTCGGCAGTTACTTTTTCCTCCGCTAGACTTTACCACTGTGAGGCAGCTCTGCAACAATCGTCGGAGACTAGCTGGGCGGTTCGCAAAACAAAAGCAACTCCTGTCTGTCAGCGTGAGTGTTGCGTTCTTTGTTTCGGGGATCAAAAAAGGGAATTAAAGAGAATGAAGTGTACGTTTTGGTACGTCCTGTACGTTGCCTTCTGCATATTTACATTGAAAAAATCCGAAAAAGAAAAGAAATCTCGGTATCGCCGTTTGTACTTTGAATAAAGGAGATGAGAGAGCGGCGGGATTGTGACACGGCAAAAGAGAAATCTTTCATGAGATTTGACGATCGTCAGAAGTGGTCTCAAAAGCCGCAAAACGAGAGTAGATTCCGAGACTGGAGCACCGGTCCTCGTTTCTATCCCTGCCTCTCTCGCCGTCCCGCTTTCCGACCAAACCTACCTGACATCAAGAGCTCGGAGCTAGAGCACGTGCAGCGCACCAGTTCGCCGAAGAAAAGAAGCTGCTCCATGTCCGATATTAAAAAGTTGGCGTGGCTCCGCGAAGCCGGAGGCAAAAGATTTACCCCACGCGGTTGCCACTGTCCGAGATGCCTCCAACACCGCGAAAACCAGAAGAACACACACCCTCATATCGATCCGCGGCGAAATAATAACTAGAAACGTGAGCTAAACACCTTCTGTCACTCGATAAGCCTCAGCATTCTTTTTGCACCTACACAAGCATGTTGACCTGACGAAAGATAAATAAATTAAAAAACAAACAAATAAAAACTATCAAAAATGCCAATCTTTCGGAGAACTTCGAGCCAGTCCTTGTCGATATTATATCTAAGAAAAGAAAAAAGAAAAAAAAAACTAGACACCGAGAGCGAGAATGTAGGTCCCGACCTTGCGGTTGTCACCGGTTGAGAAGTAATCGGGACGAGGTATGTATTTGTACGTTGTTGAAAAGTAAATGAAAGCTCCGCTCCTGAAATTCCGGTCACGCGAAACCCATCGCTCGATCGCGGACTCCTCTAACCGACAACGTCAATTGACCCGTCATTCTTGCGGCGATCGGATCGGCCCGGACAATGTGCCAAGCAATGTGGAAGGTCTCATCGACCTTCTTTTTCGTTTTGGTCGTTTGTGCCTCGGTCAATTTTGCCCTACAAATTCTGATGCGACCTGTACACAGTGCACAATGTGCGCATACCCCAGGCGGGAGTCGCCTTCGAAAAGCATCGAGGAGCCCGGATCGATTACATAAACCAGTTTCGAAAATTCGATTCGACAAGCCGACGACGTCGATGAACGTATATACGAGGTTCCTCGTGGAATGCTCCTTCCTGTCTCGGTCCCTCACCCTCGACAGCGGAGACAAGGACCCGCGACAGCACTTACTGTATGCCTTGGAATACATACAGTGATACCGGTGGCGATACGGAGTATCGATAGTAAACCTCGTCCCGCTATGGCCCATTACCGGGGGACATAGAATTAGACGAGACAGCGGCGGAACTTCGATGACGCTCCGTATCGTCAATCAGTCTGAGGAGATTCATCATTACGAAGCTGCGAAATGACAACGCTGCGTCAAAGGTCTCTTTAGCGTTCTTCAGCGTTCTTCATCATCATTCGCGTGGAGTCGATGGAGGAATTGACTACTCAAGCTGCCGTCGTCATCGAGGCCAGAGTCGTCGCCCAAAGTTCGCCCAAGGCTGCGGTAAAATGTAAAACTTTTCGAGCTGACGAGCGCTTTGGATTCGATGAACAATAGCTATACACCGGTCTCGTCTTCCCTCGACGATGAAGAGCAATATCACTCTATCTCCCTCGCGCAGCCCTCTTTTTCCACCATTACGCTTCGGGATATCTGGGCGCGAGCATCAAAGGGACACTCTCGCCCGATGCCGGCAGCACTGATCGCGGATAGAAGGGATAACGCGGAGAGGCTGGGAACGAATGAGACGATAGACCAGACGGAATGGGAAAGGTAAAAAAAACGCACACACACATACAAACACACGAAATGAAGTTGAGAGAAGAAAAAGAAGAAGCGAATCGTGGATGGTGTAAGGTATAGTAAAAGGTAGATCCAAAGTTTCTCAGGTCGGTAAATATCAATTTTGGGAAAACGGGACCGGTATGGGCGATTGGTATGGGATTCTCGGTCTCCGGGTCCCGTGTAACGTTGGAAACCGCGGTACGGAAAACTTTTCGCCCCTTCTCGATTTCCAATCTTGGAACCGGTGACGCAAGGGGCGAGATGAGGCCATGGCGCGGGCGGTTTGCCCATCGATGGAAATCCGGCTGCGCAATATCGACGAGCATAGGAGAGGTCCGATTTGGAAGACATTGGGGTAAAAGTTTGGAAAGGGTCTCGTTCCTTAATGGCGTGGTCTCGGGGGTGCGGGTTCGGAAGGTGGGTTAAAGAACGGTACAGCGGGTGGTGGGGGTGAGCGAGAGGCGGGGGGTGATGGGGGTTGGACGGGAATTCCGTCGTCTGGTTCGCCATTCCGCAGGGGAGACCATTTTCCCATAGGGACAGCTTGAGTAATGTAGTACCAGCCCAGCGCAACCCTGCTGAACACACGATATGGGGAAAGGCCTCGGAGCATGTTATTGGTCTCGCCGAGACTGGGAAGACGGACGGGCAGAGAAATCGGAGTAACAGGAATGATAATGCCTTAAAAGTGGAAGGAACGGCTTTCGCCACCGACTTCGCGATATATTTTTTTGGGCGTTTTCAATGCAGCATGCAGGGAGATGAAATCCCCTCGATCCGTCCCGATTCGCTGTCACAACCGCAGACATTTTTCGTTAAGGCAATTTGCTAGCAATCTCTTTCGAAATTGTTCGCGGATGTATTCTGACAAGCGTGTCCGTCGATGTTTTCATAAATCTATTGTTCGATTGTTCTTCCTCGAATTCGCTTTTTTCTTGCAATTACAAGAGCTTTAGAAGCCGGAAGAAAATACCGCAAGCTGCTCTCGCTTACGGGATAAAAAAGATTCAACAAATATTCTCGCGTCGTCCCAGCGACGTCAAAAACCACGCTTTCAGCGGCTAAACTCGAGCTACTTTCGAAGTGTGCACTGCAAACACACCAAGGTTCGCTGCGTAAACTGAACTTTTTCTTCTTTTTAATTTCATTTCTGCAGTCTACTAAGCGCATCGCCTGCGGTTTGCAGTGTCCATCGTAGAATCCACAGTTTTCCATCTTTCAGTGCAATAATATATTTGACCGTGCGTCTTTGATCTGATCTCCACAAAAGCTGCTCATCGGACAAAAACAAATATCCGAGCATAAAATGTACGATTTTGCGTCCTCCTTCAGTTATCAAAAAAGTTATTTTCACGGCTGCCCATGAAGGCATGATTGGGTTTTTTTCAGTACAAGCCACTCGCTGAAACCACCGTACATTTCCCGATCTCTTTCACTCCACTGCCACTTTCTCCCGTCTCTTTTGTCGTGTACTTGCCCGAGCAATCCCAGCGATGGCGTTTCCGCTACTTTCACCCCTTTTGTACGATGAATGGTCTCGTCGCAGCGCGCACACGGTGTAATCGGCTCAGAGGGGAGAGTCCGAACACGAAACGAATGTGCGAGAAATGTGCGCATCCAGCGACGCTTCGTTCTCGCGATGTGAGAGGTACGATAGAAGCGATTCTCCTCGTGCCCGAGGATCCGCGCAGTCTTTATTCTCGTTTGTCGGCGTCGCTCGGCGCTCCACGTAGAAAACTATGAAACGCACACCGTAACAAATCTCGGTAGGAGGCTCTCCGCCCTTCCCGCGCTTTCCTCCGTCGCGTCGGCGACAATTCGCCAACCTCGAGCCACAGAATCGGCGCGAAACCCCTCGCGTATACGCTGTAATCTACCACCGCACCGCGCAACTACCCCCACGGTACACGCTATATTTACGCCATGCAGAGACTTCGCAGGCAACCACTTCCCATTGCCGGGCATGAATCATTTCCTCCCTGAGTTGGGCGGAGTTTCGTCCATTAATCCAGGTTAGCCCGGGTCATTATTACGAATTAATTGTGCATCACGGGGAAAGGGGGGGGACAGAAAGAGCCCGGACCGCTATCAATCATATATCACGCTTATAATAGTATAACTGCTCGCGTTAGTTTAACCTCCAGGTTGAATCCGTTGCATTGCAGCCAATTCACACCTCCGGTGCACTCCCTTTGCTCCGCGCACTCCGCCGAGTGCATAAACAGATATTGGTCGCAGTCACGCTCTGCGGTGGTCTTTTATGAGAAAGTAATTGCAAGGACGCACTTTGCTGCAGGCGCGACCAAATTACCGTGGATTCGAAACCGATGGATCGATATTGCGTAAAGCGCAAGACGTTCGTGAGCCTACTGTCGCAGTTACATCGTATAGACCGTATGCGACATACGTCCCAGGTTGTATATTGCATAACTTGATGCAGGATGGCTGCAAGGTTTTCCCATCTTACCCGCGAGCAACAGCGCTCCGGCAAGTAAGCCGGCGAGCAAACAGTCATGCGGCTGCATAAGATATGCATACCAGCATGTTTGGCAAATAAGATGCGGCGAAACCATCCAAGGAGGCATTTCGCGTCAAGTCAACCGAAACGTTTATGCGAAGTGGCAAAAAGGGGTTCACGCTTTATATATTTTTTAAAATTATTTTGAAAGTCGTCTGGCAAAAATCGTCGTGAGTATCGACGAATGGTGAGGTCGGAGTGAAAATCACTCGCGGACTTTTTTTCTAGGAAACCGTCGAACGGAGAAAAAAAATGTAACGAGCTAATATGCAGGTTCTTGTGTAAGCTCTGCGGCGATATTTTTCTCGAAGCTGCTTGCAGGCTGGACGGACTGATTTTGGTCGAAATAAAGAAATTATTTTTTTCGTCCATCGACTCGTTCAATTTTTTTTTTTAAATCAATTATTCAAAATGTAAAAAAAATTAAATGATTTAGTAACGAATCTGTCGATGATTTCACTTAACATGGAACGCCGCGTACGTGGATGTATGAGGCACGGGTGTGTATTACAGGGCCGCAGTAAGGCTAGCTTCATCGCGGGCAGGATGCAATGACCCGGTAAACCGGGCGAGGGAAGTCATGTGTATATATACGCACACTTGACGCGGCCCGCGCGAAACGGAAGGGCTGATACGAGCTTTTGCCGCGCGTGTGTGTGTGCGTGTGCGAACTTGCAGCCAAAGCGAAACGCCCGGCAACAGCATGGTTATATATACGGCCAAAGTCGGACAGCGAAGGAGGAGCAGCGCGGCGAGATAGATCCATAAGGGATTCTGCAGGGGTTTCGCGGATACTCGTACATTCATTAAACGGGAGTGCAGTGGACAGTGAGGCCCGCGGAGTAATACCCTTGGGTATGTAAATTCACGGGAGCCGCTTGGAAATTGGTTCAATGCCTTGTTTCCGCGACATGGAAACCTCCCAGCCTCGGAGATAATATTTAGTCGGCGGGTAAAACGGACCAAAGATCTTTCGAATTTATATAACTTTGTTTTATGCTTCGGCTATTTTGATCTAAAAAAAAACTGGATTTTTTTACAAAAGCGTTAGCTCTGAAAAAAAAAAAAAATGTCGAGAAAAAATAAAATTCTCGATAAACACGAAGGTCGAAAAGCACTAAAACAATAAAGGCAGTGGTAGCAGAACTATAAAATTGGGACGCAACGTATACGGACAATATTGTAAAGTTGACGGTAAAATTCCTTCGATTTTTATATATCTTTGTTTTAAGTTTGAGTAATTTTAGACTTAAACCGAAAACTGGACTTATTTACGAACGCAGAAGCTCGCAAAAAAATTAAATGCCGAGAAAAAGAAAATTCTCGATAAACACGAAGGTCGAAAAGAATCGATAAATGCAGTGGCATCAGAAAAAATAAAATCGCGCCGCAATGTACACGAACGATGTTGTAAAGTTGACGGTACACCGTGCCAGTCGGCATTACCACGGTCATGTAGGGTAAACGTTGTACGTAGAGCACAGAGAGACCCGTTCGCGAGGAGTACGTTCGAGTACGTCTACTCGATATTCATTCATTCGTGTCGGGAGTTACACCGCGTTCCGGGTCCCTTTATGCGCGTTCACGCAGTCACGAAATTCATTGCTCGAACGATTTTTCGTTCCAGTAAACGCGAAACGTTTCGCACTCTTTGCCCGTTCGGCCGGGTTGTCGCATTCACGGGTGGACGTTTCGCCGGTCGGGCATGACGTCGACTCGAACGCAGGATACGGCGAGAGGAAAAAAATAAATTAAAAAAAGTTCTCCTAAAAAAAAAAATAATAAAAAAAAATAAATAAAACGAAAAATGCGAGCTGATCGCGCAAAACGCGTTCGTTCTTCCGGTTTTGTCGCCGTGTCGTTTTGCGTCGACGGCTAAATTCCGGACGTTACAAACCGGGTCGGGTCACCGACGCGGTAACAAGCCTCCCAGATCAAAGGATTTCTCTATCCCCCGGTCCCTCGGGCCTCCCCCCCCCCCTCTCGTCGAATACTCTAGCGAAGCAACGCCGATAGAAACGCGAGTTACTGCAACCCACCGGATGTACTACTGCTACCGGCAGCAGCCACTCATTCGGGCACGACGGAGGGAAACTGAAGTGGGTAGCCGGCGTGGAACAGAAAGAGCCGAGTGCGAGTTTCCTCGTTGTCAGAGAGTTACGCGACTTCATCCGAGCCATAGCTGCGCCACCCTCTAACCACCCCTCGCTCTCTCTCTCCTCTCCGTTGGAGCCCCCATTTTATCCTTTCGGAAACTACAAAAGCACAAGTTGAACAACTTTAATGAAGGATCCGTGAGAGAGGCTCCACCTTTTTCGCGTTCGCTTCACATTCGTATACGACGATACTTTCTTTGATTGTCTACACGCTCGTGCAGAATCAATATCTCACTGAGGTAACACGCTCGGACACCGCGAACGGCTGATCTCGTATAAAAATTTACCGGATACATGTTAGGGATAGATACCCGGAAATTATGTTTGAATACGACTGCATTGTCAAAGACCAAAAGAATTATCGATCTCTGAAAAATGTGTCTCTCTCCTCTCCCTCGGAGCCCCGATTTTATCCTTTCGGAAACTACAAAAGCACAAGATGAACGACCTTAATGAAGGATCCGTGAGAGAGGCTCCACCTTTGTCGAGTTCGCTTCTCATTCGTATACGACGATACTTTCTTTGATTGGCTACATGCTCGTGCAGAATCAATATCTCGCTGAGCTAACACGCTCGGACACCGCAAACGGCTGATCTCGTATGAAAATTTACCGGATACATGTTAGGGATAAACATCCGGAAATTATGTTTGAATACGACTGCATTGTCAGAGGCCAAAAGAATCATCGATCTCTGTTTGAAAAATATGTTTTATTTTTTTCTCGTGACAATAACAATATTGGATCGTTTATCGTCCACGGTCGATTGTTTGCAACGGTGTTCTCATCACATGGAAAAATCTCCAGGTCAGAGTATAAAAAATTGTAAAATCAATGCCTCGCAGCGATAACGCGCTCATATACTGCGAACGGCTGATAACGCGTAAAAAATTACCAGATACATGTTAGGGATAAATATCTAGGGCTTATGTTTAAATACCACTGTATTATCAAAAGCTAAAATCATCAAACACTATTTTTTTTTATGTCTTATTTTTGTCTTTTTTTCGTGGCAACAACAATATTGGATCGTGTGTCGCGCACGGTGGATTGTTCGCAACGGTGTCCTGATCGCGTAAAAATATACCCAAAAATACCAGGATATAAAAAATTACATCGGGAGTTCAATTTTTTTCGAAGCAGAAAATATATTTTTAATAATCCTTTAAATAAAATTACTTCCTACCGACAGCGATAGGCGCGCGGTTGGTGTGTGGCTCTGGCGGTCCCCAAAGTCAAGCAATACCGTTCGCGGTCAGTACTTGGATGGGTGACCTGGCTTGCGCATCGAATCGCGGAGCGGGAGGCAACTTTCGCGGAGATTGGTGATTACCCTGTGGGAACGCCAATCTCTGGGGAAAGAACCGTCTGTGTATGGCCAGGTTTTCCGCAGTTTGCCTGTGCCCTCGTGCGAGTGCGACACGATAAGAGGGTAAGTCGGCTGCGGACGCAATCCGGGGGGGTGTGTAAAAGGGGAAGGATCACGTACAAGTGGAACACATAAAAAAAAAATTACTCCTTTCTACAATGTTTCATACTCGAGTTCAAAGATTTTTTTTTCACATAAAACAGTAGCGGAACATTTTCGATCCAACTTTTTATTATCGAGAAAAATAAATAAAACTCGCTCTCTTTGCCTGAAATCGATGAATTCCTCGATCGAAATGTTTTAAGTTGAGATCCCTCCCGCTAAAAATCTACCTTACGAGCTCCTTTCTCCCCGAAGCCTCGATTGTGAAACTGCCTGTAGCGTTGCAACCATCCGCGGCTCAGCGACGTAGATATACCGGAAATAAAAAGGTTCGCCCGACAAGTGGAAACTCTTACTCGGACTGTAGTTGCCGGGCGAGCGGCGGACATCCGAACAACGCTACTGTAGGGTACGAGGGTGGCGAATATATATCTACCACTTCGCCAGCCCTCTCCGGACTTTGTAAAGTTTCGTTAGTTCCTTTTGGGGCGGTCGGGGGCGACGAAGGAGGGGGAGGGGGGAGGGGGGAGGGGGCAGCCGTAGCTTGTGCTGATGGTGGCATCGTGAAGGATCGTAAAAAATGTGGGAATCGCGTGTGCCCCGTGGCGGTTTCTACTTCCTACTTCGTTTCTCGCGTGCAAAGAGGGCTGGTTACGAAGGGCCGGGCGGCGAACGACCGTGGACTATGCCACACAAGGCTGATCTTGGTAAAAAAAAACAAAAAACTTGAAAAAAAAAAAGGAAACGTATAATAGTAGTAATAATTTTGCAAGGTTCCACGGGTTTCTGTTGGTGGTCGGAGGTTCGCCCGGCACCGGCGAAGTGAGAAGAGCCGCTTTAACGACTCAGGCAAACCACGGTAACACGTTCGCGCAGCGGGGGGGAAAAAAATGAGTTCCGCAGGCATTTGTGCGGTTTTAAAGATTTTTTTTTTTTTCTCGTCGTCTTGCGTCGGGTCGCACAGAGCGTAACATGGCTCAGGAAGGACGGCGAACAATCGCCGTGCAAAAGTGCACTTCGACATCCCCAGGAAGCGACCACCATCATCAGCCTGCATCAGCGCCACGGGCAAGCCGACTTGGAACCGTCCGGGAGAAACTTCGAAAGTGTGAGCCGAGTAAGGGAAAAAAAGAAGACGGACGGACGGATGAAGGAAGGAAGGAGCTTAACAGCGAAAACAAAAAGCAAGTGGGAGAAGCTTGCCGGGAAAAAAAAAACAATAGAGGAAACTGCAAAAAAAAGAAGACGAAGACAGAGACGTAAAGCACTTCCGTAACAATGCTGATCTCCGCCGCTTCGAAATAAAACATACTCGACATGGAGCGCGCCGGCAGCAGAGAGTTGGAAAAAGGATGACGAAGGGAATATAAAAAAAAAAGAATTAAATAAAAAAATAACGGAGTGAGGAGTGAACGAGCGCTTGGTTGGTTTTTTGAGGAAGAATTAATGAGTCTCTACCGACCGGTTGTGTGGGCTCCTACATGTCAGCCCCTACATGTATGTGCGCACAACGTTCCTACAGTGCCACTCGAAGCGAGAAGGGGAATCAATTTTTTTTTCCGCACGATTTTTTTTTTTTTTGGCAACCCCGGGGAAATCGCTAATCGCGTACCCGGTTCTCGCGTTGGGTGTGGATAATATTTTTCCCCCCGACCGCTGTTGAAATATTTATAAACCAGTTGGGAATACAGTTTTTGGGATGGCACGTTAAAACAATCGAGAACGTATTACTAATATTAAAAAAAAATTATGGTTAATGAAAAAAAATTCCGCCTCTGCCAAACTTGTTTATCTCCGGAATAAATCACCGCACAACTGTGTGATTAAGGCTCCATAGACACTATCCAAATCTTTTTTTTCAGGCTAATTCCCGATTATAGATTCGACGATATTAATTTTTTTTTAAATACCCATGCGATTTTGTATAACCCGGCAGGGATTATTCCTCCAATACTACAGCTCTCATCTTTGTACAGGAAAACGTACGGTTCGTGACGTTGATGTATCGATATTTGTTTTGCCGAAGCACAGGAAAAGAGGAGAGTGAGGGGGGGGGGGGGGGTAGGGGGTGATTATACGAACCGAACGAAAAAGTGGAGGGAAATGGAGATTATCGTTTATCGTGTGAAACGATCTTGCTGCGGTGTGGTCGAATAAGCTCTGGAAATTGTGGGCCGGAGGGGTTTGTTTGTACAAAATTCATCTTATAACACAGACGTTTCCACGACCGGTGAGGTTTTTTGGACGCGAGCCAATAGACTACACCCGAGTTATAACGCAGCGATAGTGCACGCATACAGTTATACTCTAGTGGTTTCGGTTTTTAAAGAGAGTCCCGGATACCGTGCGAACTTTAATTCGAAATCCGTCCGAGTTAATTCGCGCGTTGTTTTCAATCCGGCTAACAACGATTCGTACAAATTCGTGCAGTAGAAGTTGCCGTCATACTTTGTGTCTGCGGCAAGGCTACTCTCGGCTGTTAATAAAGCGAATCCAATCATGGTTGTGCGGCTTGCCCGTTGCCCGTCCCGTCTAATGCACTTGTTGGAAAGCCCCGCTGTCGCGCGGCTCTGGCACACTCGCTTTCTCGCCGGCGAGAGAGCGCGGAAGGGTTGAATCCCATTTTGTGTATAATGTGCATGTTGATGGTGCTGCTGTACTTAACGAGGGGAAGAGTAACACGAGCGGGATGTCAAGCCTATTATGCTCGGCCGCCCGGGCGACGACAGAGTGCAACACCTAAATTGTTTCTCTCGCCCAGCGCTAGTGGAAACAGTCACTTTTAATTTAAGGTCAGACAGGACGGACGCCCGCCCTGAGATAATTCTCAGTTTCACGTCCCGCCCAATTTCACGAATGGGCTCGGAATCGCGCTGAGAGCACATCAACGACCAAACACAATCTTTACGGGGTTTTGGACTAAAGAATGAAATGCAGGATGATTTTATAAGGAACGTATTTCGCAATGAAGAAAAAAAACTGGGAACATGCAATTTTTACATTGTTTCCTCGTTAAGCTAAGGCCATAAAAAAAAATTTGCTATAGAAAATTTAATACAAAATTGCAGGTGTTGTCTTACATCTTCTCGTTATTTTGGCTTCCTCATAGAAGAAATTTTTGAGAAGAAAAAAAAGTAAAGAATACGTAAACATTTTTGCCAGAAAGATGCAGACTCCTATAAAAGAATTGTCTCTGAACCGAGAAAAATAATCGAGGTGCACGAATGCGCCGGCCTGGGAAATGAGAACCGGGAGATACGAAAAGAGCTTCCAGCGTTGATTCGTCGCCGGTGTCGTGAGGGGGTGCAAAATAGTTGACGCTCGGAAATAAAGTCCCCGATGATAAAACGTTAAGCCAACTCTCTCTCCCATAGTGGAATTGTGTCGGGCAGGCTCCCGGCTGGCACTTCGTCACAGAGGCTTAAGGTCTCGTAAATTCGAGTGTACCGAAAGCCGCGCCGCATCGCTCGGTCACATTATAAATTGCATCTCCACCTTACGACTCTGGGTATAACAAATGACCGTTCGGTTGCGAAAAAGCCTGGCAAGCTTTCAGGAACTGTGCAATCGGGCGTAATCTATTAGTTAATTACAACCGGATGTAATAAAATATATTATTCCGATACGTGTATGGAACGATATTCGATGAGCCCGTTGAGGCGACGCCGCGAAGTTGTTTCGAGAGAACACCGTGGATGCTCGGTTCGAGAGGGAGAGAATGGCAGCGGAGCCAGCGGGATAAGCGTTCGGGGATCGCATGCGGACGAGGAAGAGGCAGCGGCTTGGGAGGGATACAGGGAATCCGTAACTCGGCCAAGTTTTCGAACGGAAGTTGGCGCATTCTCGATCCCTCTTACCCCTCTCCGAACTGTACTCGATTATCGAGAAATTCGCCAGGACCAGACCAGAAGCACAGAAGCACCGATATCAGACAGTCTAACTCGTAACATTTGTTTCTTCGGAACGCGACGGGAAACTACCCGATAGCGAGAATCTTTCGCAAAGAATTCTCCCATCCTCCTCACTTTCCAAGTACCCGAAAGTCGATTTTTCAAAGTGATTTTGTGAAACAATAAAAAGTAAATTAGAAAACAAAATGAAACAGAACTTCCAGCATGAAAAAGCAAAAAAAAAACGCATACGACATACTTGGAAAACTATGTATCGTCGATTCGATTTCGTATGTCCTTTGTTTTCACATTGTTGCTTTCAATATCGCAGTTTCTGCGATGCACGAGAAGCCCCCGTGAAAAAAGATACGCTCGGAAATTGCGCAAAAAATCATAGTTTCTGCGAGTGAGAAAAAAAATCTAGCACAAAAAAAGAAGGGATTCTCGATGCCTCTCCTGTAACTGTACTCAATTATCGAGAAATTCGACAGAACCAGACCAGAAGCACAGAAGATTTCCCAGACCCATTTCTTCGGAAAGAAATGGGAAACTAACCGATAGCTCGTATCTTTCACGAAGAATTCTTCCATCCTCCTTACTTTCGAAGTACCCGAAAGTAGATTTTTCAAAGTGATTTTGGAAAAAAAATAATAATTAAATAAAAAAAAAACTTGCAGCATGAAAAAGCAAAAAACGCATACAACAAACTTGGAAAACTATTTATCGTTGATTCGGTCTTATATGTCTCTTTTGTTTTCAAATTGTTGCTTTCATTATCGCAGCTTCTGCTATGTACGAGAAGAGTCCGTAAAAAAAGCTGCGCTCGGAAATCGCCCGGAAAATCGTCGCGAGTAAGAAAAAAAACTACTGTAAAAAAGGCTTTCTAAAGCCTTTCTCTATTTTCGTTTTGCTCGTAAAAGAAGATCGCTCGCTATCTCCCAGCATCCCCGACAAAACCGAAGCCGAGATAACCGGAGTAAAATAGCTGCGTGCTCCAAAGGTCCCGAGAATCTTTCACGAAGACTTCTCTCGTCCTCCCTTCCAAAGTCCCCAAAAGTAGATTTTTCAAAGTCATTCGGTAAAAAAAATAAGAAATTCATAAAAAAAATAAAACAAACCTTCCAGCATGAAAAAAGTAAAAAACGCATACAACAAATTCGGAAAACTATTTATCGCCGATTCGACTTCGTATGTCCTTCATTTTCACAATGTTGATTTCAATATCCCAACTTCTGCGATGTACAAGAAGTCTCCATGAAAAGAAGCTGAGCTCGGAAATCGGCCAGAAAATCGTCGCAAGAAAAAAAAAAACTAAGGTAAAAAAAAAGAAGGCTTTCTAAAGCCTTTCTCCATTTTCGTTTTGCCCGTAACAGAAGATCGCTCGTTATCTTCAAGCATCCACGAGAAACTGAGGCCAAGATGACCGAAGTAAAATAGCTGCGAGATCCAAAGGTCCCGAGAATCTCGGTACAATGGCACGGTACGATAACCTGTCCCCGGCCGGGCGGGGGAGATGTATGCTCAAGATTCGGTCTGAGCAGCTCGCTTTTCCGCTTTACAAACGTGCACTCTCTTTCTCCCGTCCGTATTTCACCCCTCTCGTGTAAATTAAAATTTCAAGAGTTCGATAACGAGTCTCGACCAGGGCCAGCGCAAAGCTCCAGCCAGAGGGGTTTTTGCACCCTCCTCTCTCTCTCTCTCTCTTTCCCCCCCCCCCCCCCCACCCCCAAGTCCCGAAGACTTCCCTCTCGATCTACGTTTGCTCAAGCGCTAAATCGTCGACGTAACTCCGCGCGCCGAGCCCCGTGCCAACAGCCGTATAGCACACGAAGGCCCCGAGACTTTTGCCTGGCGCTGAAATCTCGATGGAAATTCCTCACCGGCATTATAGTACTATGTACGTATAATATATATATGCAGTTCAACCCCACCCCCCCCCCTCCTATCCCTACCCAATCTCCTTCGCGCTGAGGACCGCCGAAAGGTCGGAAACGCGACGAGGATCTATAGTCACGGAACACACCGAGGCGCTTAACGATCTTCACGATTAATTACGAATTACCGGTGGCACCGGCGAACCAACCCTCTCCCGATGTCGTCGCGCGATGCACCGATTTTCCGCGTACCACTCATTATCCCGAGATTAGTGTGGCCCAACATTCATTAACACGAACCGCGGGCTTACTAACGAGCTGGCGTTATCCCGTCGATATAAACTTTCGGTCTGTGTCAAAAAGCGTACTCGCGGCTGGCGCCCCTCGCGAGCCGATAATAACGCCCCGGGACCGGAGTGAGGGATGAAAATTTATACAGCGGGCTACGTGAATATATTTACTGAAAGGCGAACGATCTCGAAACATCCACGAGGTCTTCAAGTTTCGCGATGTTCCTCCCCTCGCCGAGCTTCCATGCCATTGTTGCCCGACACCAGCTTAAACTTTTGGATTGAAATGAATGGCTCCTTCAAGTGAAGTCTAGTGAAACGTGCCACCGTCCGGGAAAGCGAATTCGAGAAAAGGGTGTGTAACGCGGATCCAGCAATGGCACTGTACCGCCGTGGACCTGTGTTACACTGGAGTATATATTCTGTATTATCATCCTCCCCCCGTTTTCTCGCTAGCAAACGCTTCGCTTAGTTTTCTTGTTCGCTCTCTACTCAATCCTCTCTCCGACTTTCACGCTATTCGCTTATTTCCCCGGCTCCGCCACTCCGGCCATCCGGCGCTTTCCACTTTCGACTCCTGAGAGCCTATTCTATCTGTACGTCTGTATGTCTGTGACTGCGTAGTAGAAATGATTATATCCCTGGGAATAAAAGGAAACAATCTCAAGCCCATTATCGCTCTGGCGTAAACGGACGGCGCTGTGGGAATATCCAGGCTTAGCGTTTCTTTTTCTTTTTTTCTTCCTTTTTTTTTTTTTTTTGTCTCTTCTTTACCCTCCGAGTGAACTTGAGCCGCCCGAGCTAAGCTTTCCCCGGACGTCATTTCGTCTGGGAATTTCTCGTCTCTTATCGCTCTCTCGGCTTTTCGTGTATATATACACAATTGCGAGAATCTTCCGCTACCACCACCGTCGAGCTTTATCTCCGCGACCTTTTGCACTTAAGTCGTCCGTCTTCCCATGGGATTTGGAAACAAGCAAATTATTCTTATACGCGGGTTTACTCCCAATTTTCACCCGCGAAGGATCGAGCTAGTAATTTAATAAATTTAATCAACACCTCGTCTTTCGAAGCCTTGGCAAACTTTGAGAGATCCTTTGGGTTCTCGTGTCTTTATGAGGGTTGCAGGGACTCGTCCATGGTCTGTCTTGGGGACAGACATCAGTGCCTCTGATTATCCGGAGAAATTACGAAACATTTTGACCGTCAGACGTGAACGTTAATTAGCCTTGAATTGCGCAATTTGTGGTAATAATCGTCTGAAGAAATATTAATTTGGATCGATTTCAAGTTGTCAATCTTGCGGAAATTTATTTTTCGAGTTAATAATCGCTCATGGTCAATATTGCAATAACTCAACGATTCAATGTCTCAATATTTCAATATCTCAATAGGTCAAGGTTTCAATATTTTTCGCAAATCAACGGATTATGCGCGAATCATTTTTTGAAAATCTATGATTTCGAAGTACCAAACTTTCCGATAACGGATATTTGAATGTCGGACGATGGTGAAAGAAGGAATATCGGCACAAAATTGGGTCCCAAAACAGTATGGTAATTAGATTGAGTGCAGGGTGCTGCTTCTCAGTTTCACGTTGAACGAGTCGATGCGTGGTACACCGGAGGATTTCACGTGACTTCATCAATTTAAAGTGCCCGACGATACGGAACAGTGAATCAGTCAACCCATAGTATATGTCGAAGTGGGTGAGAGTAAAGCGGGTGGAGCTGGAGCGTCGGAATGGAGGACCACAGACCGCGATTACCGACACCGGAGCGATGATACCCTCTGATTAAATTGTCGACGGTGATTGCGAGAACGGCATCGATTGCTACCACTGTGAATACTCCATATACATATATCTATATATATATACAGACATACACATATACATGTGTATATAGAGTATGCGGCAAGAAATTCAGGTTGGTGAATACATAGAAAGTGGAAACAGAAAGGAAACCGTCTCAACTCTATATACATACCTCCCCAGAGATGAAATCCCCTTGTCGCTCTCGCTATTGTCCGGAAAGAAATCCTTGAAGCGCAAAAGTGACGATGAGACTTTTTGTCGAAGCAAAATATTCCTCGCTATCCCGACTACAGGTCCGATCAAAATCGGCAGATAAGAATGATAAGGATGAGAAGAGAATCGCCCGAGTCTCGATATCAGTTATGAATCTCTCGCTTAAATGTATTTATAAGTACAACGAATCCAGTCGAGGAATTGTGAGAAATAAAGTAAGGAAATAATCGAACGAAAAAAGAGATTTATTTTCGGAAGAAGTATCGTTCATTCCGAGTACCAGGCAACGTTCGTCGGCATAGAGATTCCAGTCACCGAAAAAAAAAAAAAAAAAGGAAGTAATCGATGGCGAGAAAACTAGTAGGCATGGCGTGAGAAGCGAAGAAGGAACGATTCTGGATGGTATGGGAATGGGGTAGAGAGCGATGTATCAATTGATCAGTAGGTGATCCATTACCGGCGAAGGGTGCGGCGAGGGGCTAGTAACCAAGACACATGCCTCCCGAGCGAAGGAGGTACGGTCTGCCTACAAGTTCGTGCCACGTACCATTTCGTCGGTTCCTTAAAGAATCGTTTCTATATTCGCATTCTCGCTGCGGATAGTAGGGAGGGTCCGGGGCAAAACGGGATAACTGGGAAACGAGAGCCGTCCGGATCGATGACGCTATAAAGCCGAAGCTACGAATTGGCTGTTTGCGAAAAGCAAGCAAAATTAGATCCGTAATAATTATAACGAGGTCCGAATGAATTTTAGCAAAAATGTTGTGGTGGTCCGCTTTGCCCCGCGACTGCATTGCCCGGGATTCCCCATATTGCCCCTGCCTACTAAAATTTCCAGCAGTCCTATCTTGTGGAGAAGAATGGAGTTAAATAATTTGCTCTCACGGATCCTCCGGAGATTGAATGGGACAATTGTTTTGCAAACTTAATCGCAGCTCCCGACGAAGACGGGCGCGGACTTACGGTCCGTCTTATATTTCTTTAAAACTACTTTGTGTCGAGACACTACAGCGACGTATCTTTTATACGTCCCGAAACGAGGCGCAGGGACTTTACTGCTTTAAAAAGTGGTTAAAAAAAAGTATCTTTAAATCCCCGCTCGAAAGAACGCAATTTGTAACATTTTTACGATAAGGAAACATTACTTTTTTTATGTTCCGTTGATGGTGCGTTATCGTTTATTAGCTGCTAATGCGCCGGTTTTAAGAATCCTTCTGGTAGAATTGAATTTTTCTCTACACTCAAGTTAAAAATTACGTAATGATTATGTCAGCTCTTACATTAATGTCTTTAATTAAAAACAATAAATAAAAATAATAATAATAATAAAAAATTAGCCGGCAGCAATGGGCGCGCGGTTGGTGTGCGGCTCTGGGGGACCTCAAAGTCAAGCAGTACGGCTCACGTTCAGTACTTGGATGGGTGACCTAGTCTGGCGCATCGAATATCGTAGAACGGGAGGAAATTTTCGCGGAGATTGGCGATTAAGTTAAACGTCCCAGTAACCAAACACGTCCCAGTGGCCGGACAAAGTCCGCATACAAGAGAGGCGGAAATACGATTTTTCATGCATGTCCGGAGTCTGTGACTGCTCCTTTAGGTGTCCGGCTACTGCACTCAAATAAACAATCTACTTGACCGGCGCCCCGCAAATCAATATGTATTTGTAGGAACACCACTCTCTGAGGAAAGGTTTTCCGCAGTTTCCGTGTGCTCTTGTGTGAATGCGACGCAGTCAGATGGTAAGTCGGCTGTGGTCGCAATGCGGGGGTGGGGAGGTGGATTGTATAACATTGGAAGGACTCCACACAGATGAAACTCATCTTTTAAATAATAATAATAATAATAATAATAATAATAATAATAATAATAATAATAATAATAATAATAATAATAATAATAATAATAATAATAATAATAATAATAATAATAATAATAATAATAATAATAATAATAATAATAATAATAATAATAATAATAATAATAATAATAATAATAATAATAATAATAATAATAATAATAATAATAATAATAATAAATAGCTCGGATATCAAAGAATCGACCTTATCGAAAAACAAAGCTCCGCTAAAAGTTACCGTCTGCAAAGTCTCAAGCTTCGTGTCCGCAAGGCTCACAGTAGGCCCACGTGCGTTCGGGAGCTTCGAGATTCCGCTTAGGGGCTTTAAAGGTACTTTACGACGAGGGTACATGCTCCTCCCGATGATTTAACATTGCGATGAAAATGATGAGTCCCGAGCACGGCAGCGTCCTCTCTCAAGCTGCGAAGGGGCGAACTGCGAAAGATTCTCGGAGGGTTATGTGGGAACTGCACGGATGATGAAATAACTGGTTGAATATTATCTGTAACGACCGGAGGGCTTCGAGGGGCAAGATATACGGCAATACAAGGAAAGGAGGAGGAGAAGAAGTATAGTTATCGTCGACGATGGAAGCTGGCTGGAGCTGGAGGGTTGTAGAAGCTGAAGAACCGGAGGGGCCTCTCCGTCCGTTCGGCCGAGGCTCGGGGCTGCCCGATCGATTTTGTTATGGAAATCCCCTGGAACTTCCCGAGGGCATAATACGTGCGTCCAGTAAATACTTCATATTGCCAGATCGGGAGAGAAATCGAGTCACGGAGTACGGATGAGCCGTGCTAAGCCATGGCGGGCCAGCGCTACATGCCCGAGTCGGTTCTGCTAGATTCCCGATAGGGGGAATATAAGAAGCCACCCAAATCCTATTTTTATCCAATAACCGTAATGTCTGCGGAGGGGTCATCGCCGTCGGTGAGGAGGAAACCTTGTCGTGTGAGCGTGCGACCGAACGAAGGGGGAAAGAAAAACGAAACGGCACATCGGAACTCCGAGGGTTCAGCCGTGACCACCTTTATACCCGGAACTTGTGAACTCACTCACGAATCCGGGAATCATCTTGATCGCGTGTCTTTTATTCCATCGCGATAAGAGGGGAGAGATCGGTACGACGCCGGAAAGAAAAAGGGACAGGTTGGAGGAAGCCGAAGAGCAGGGACGATAAAAACTAAGGAGGTACAAAAATGAAAGCACTGAGATGGTGACCACCGCATAAACCGTGGAGAACACCGACGCGGTTGCTTTATTAAGATTGCATCGGTCCGCTCGAGCGCATATTAACGATCGGATGCTGCGGGCCCTCGCGCGGTTTCGCGACCGAAATTCAACTGTTCCCCGCAAGCTTTGAGGACGCGTCGGTACACGGTGGCCAACGGCAAACCAGTAATCGAATGAACCGTCCCGGTTGACCACTGTGACGCCCTGCGGACGCACACCGCTTCGGCAAAGGATTTAACGTCATCCGGTACTGAACACTCCCCTCTGCCCCTCCTCTTCTTCTCGTTTACTGATCGATTCTGGTGTGAAATATATTCGTCGGCTCCTCGTCGATAGGAAAAATATTGAATCGTATTTGCAACAAAACATATATAGGAAGAAAAAAGATGGCGGGGTGCAAAAAATTTGTTATTTACGATCGCTAACGACTCGAGTCGAAGAGACCGGGTGATATTGTATCGCTTTGGCGGGGGACACATTTAATCACAGTCGCGTGGACTACGCTATTGCTGAACGGAGTGAGAGAGTTCTGAGAGGGTTCGCGAAATAATATATATTATGTATATATATATGTAAACATATATATATATGTATAGCTCGACGCGCTCGAATCGGGCTAGTTGCCAAAGTGGGCGGTCGGTTTTCGTGGCTCGAGTTCAACGCCAAATACGTTGACCAACAAAAACACCCCAGGTTGATTTATCGTTCGGGCGGTCAGTCGACTTCACGGAGATTCTGCGGTTTTGTCGTTTCCCCGCACGTACAATTATACGTATCCGTCTTTGGACGATATATCCCTCACCCCCCCCCCCCTCCCCAAACCCACCCCCGTCCTCGGCGTTTCTTATAGGATTCGCGAATACCTACCCTCTAGAATTTTTGTCCTTCGCCACCTCTATCTTTTTTTTCGTACCCTCGAGGTTTGATAAAAAAGTTTGTGATTCTTCAACCCTAAGGTTCTTGAATAAATATACAAAAAAAGGAAATTATTCGTACGACAATTTTTAATATTTACGGAAAACCGTTCTTTTTCTTATCGACGATAACGCGAGAAACATTCGTGCCGGTTTGAAATAAGAATTTTTAGGAATTTACGATTTGCTTTCGCTCAACATTGGGAGGGATGATTTCCGAGCAGTGAAACGGACCAGCTTTCGTCAACTGTACCGCATGAATTCATTATACTCGTAGGGGAGACCGGGGTAAAACGGACACCGGGGCAAAACCGACACCTCGACTAAAAATAAGTACGGGGCCGAAACAGGCACCGTCTTAACTTCCTTGTAATTGAAGTATGTTAGGTTGCGGAGGTTCCTTACATAAGAAAAGTGCGGAAAATAAGTCAACGTGTTCATGATTAAAAAAAGGAATATTATCATCCTACCACACAAAAATATAAATGAAGATAAAACGGACAGAGCGGAAAAATTGCACTTTTACCTGCATTACTGTATCGCCAGCAATTGATCGAAAGGCGGCAGCCGAAGATACAGGAAAATTTGAAAGGAAAGGGAAAAGGAAAGAGCGAAGGACAGACTCAACAATCGAAAAAAAATTCGAAGATGCCCCATGCATATTCCGTAGGGAACTCTATTCCGAGTCGATCGAAGATTGGATTCAGTGCAGCATCTGTCAGGATTGGTCCCACTGTTCATGTGCTCGAGCCAATGAGCATGATATATCCTTGAACTACACATGCGATTTCTGCGCTACTGATTGGATACAACAATAAAAAAATTGTTTGGAATTTTCGTTTATTTTTCCGTTTTCTTGTGTTATTATTGATAAAAAAAAGACGTCGGCATATCATAAACAATAAAATAAGGTAGAATTATAATTTTTTGTCTTAGTGGCCATTTTGCCCCCATCTCCCCTATTTATATATATATATTTTTTTTTTTCATGAAGAATTTGACTTATTTTCCGTCCTTTTCTTATATAAGGAACGTCAGAAAACTGAAATAAGTCGTTATTAAGAAAGTCCCGACGGTGCCCGTTTTGCCCCAAATCCGTATTTTTTGTCGCGATGCTCGTTTTACCCCGGTCTCGCCTATAGGTGTATATGCGCGTATGTGTGCCGTCCTGTTTAAATCCGGCGAGCATACGACTGACAGTTTATCGAGAATTTGTGACGAGTCACTTTTGAAAATTTCATTGAAATTTATCACCCGAGTATCTGTCATTCCATTTAACGTACGACACCCAGAATTTCGATGACGCAATGGAAAATTCATCGGTGCTCGACGTTCGCGCAGATGAATTTCGTTGCGGTTTCGGTAACATCGAATTCGCGTAGGTTGGGTAACGGATAGAACCGATTTGTATGTAATTGCGTACATATCCGCTCGCCGGCAGCCCGTCCGCATCGAGTGACGCTTTCAAAAATATTAATGGTTATTCAAAAATAAATAAAGAATAGACGCGAAAAATAAATTTGAAAATAAAAAATAACGAATAACAGAAAGTTCCGGCGATAAATCTATTTATCTTTCGCAAGCAACGATAGCTTTTGTTAACGAAACGTAAAAGTTTCGTTAACAAGAGCTTAAAATTGGGTAACGGACAGAACCGATTTCCAGGTAATTGCATACATGTCCGCTCTCCGGCAGCTTGTCCGAATCGAGTGACGCTTTGAAAAATATTAATAGTTATTCGAAAGTAATTAATGAATAGGCGCGAAAAATAATTTTTTAAAAATTCAAAATAACGAATAAAGGAAAATTCTGGCGATAAATCTGTTTTCTTTCGCAAGCAACGATGGCTTTTGTTAACGAAACATAAAAGTTTCGAAATCGAGCACACGAGGCTCCCATTTGCGCTGAGCATCAATAATGCAAGAGCAGAGATTTCTTCCGGTTAAGTCGCAGGGGTCAAGACGACGTTATCCTCGAGTCAAAAATTCACGGACTCCCGCGGATTCCACGAAGAGAGAAGATATATCTGTCGGCGATGAAAGCGGGAACGAGGTCGTTCGGCTACAATGGATCCGACAGGGGAGTGTACGTTTCGAGCTGGAGAGGAAAGAGCCGCTACGAGATCGCCGGGGAAGCGCGAAAACGACCATTAATAACCGCAGGTATCGACGTTTCGTTTGGGCCACCTCACGATACCCGTTGCATCAATTCTTCGCGGTCTGTGTTCCGATATCATAGCGTTGAAACTTTGAAACAATTTCTTCGGCAAACAGCGTTATAGCACTCGGATAATTTTCTAGGGGATAATCGCGAGTCTTGCCAGACTCGCGACACATAAGCGTATAGTTGGAGGGGGTCTTTCGCAGCACCTCGGCTTGACACAGATATAATAATAACTACATTGCTGCTCTACTTTTTATGGTAAATACGTACGATAGACCGCAGTTACGGTCAAGTTTGCTAAACTTGAGAAAACTTCGGACTCGTGTTCATAGTTATTTTAATGCTGGTTGAAACGAGTTAATGTACAGTTATGGCTGGGGGAGCACAATATTTTGTCCGTTCAAAGGAAGTCTAAGACGATTGAACGAAAAACTAGTTAATTGAATAAAAAATCAATTTATCGAACGATAATTTAGTATGTTTTTTTTTGTCTGATCGAAGAGTCAGATTTGGATAGCAGCTCTGGCAGAAGACCAAGCCAGACCTTGGTAATTGGCCAAAAAGCTTCTGTTGTTTTTTATTTATTTTTCCATTTTTATTTGGTCGAAACATCTGAATATGTAGTTACGGGTGGGGGAAAAAAATATTGTGTCGATTGAAAGAATATCAAAGTCGATTGAACGAAAACTTAATGAACTAAACAAAAAATCAATTTATCGAACGATACTGTAAGATTTTTTGCCTTTCGGATACCAACTTTGGTCCAAAATCAAACCGCACTTTGGTAATTGGCAAAAAAAGCTTCTGCTAGCTTTTATTTTCTTTTTGTTGAAATAACTGAATGTGCAGTTACAAGTGGGGGAGAAAAATGTTTTGTCCATCGAAATGAAGTCAAAGTAGATTGAACGAAAAATTAGTTAATTGAACAAAAAAATTAATTGATCGAACGATAGTCTAGTATTTTTTTTTGCCTGATCGAAGAGTCAGTTCTGGATACCAGCTTTAAATAATAAGGTTTAAAGCCAAACCTTGATAATTGGCGAAAGAGCTTCTGTTTATTTTATCTTTTATAAGATTCGGCCGTGGTGTCGGCGACTCGAGTACTTGCGAACTTTTACAACAGCACTATCGCCCTCGAATACTTTACAATTAATTTCAAGTCTATAATCTTCAGTTTTTTTATAGTTCGCGGAGCGATTCTTACGCGCCCTTCGCGTCTCTAGCTACCGAGGAAAAAAAACATTAATTTTAATAAAAGCGAATTTCACAGGAAGCGCGAGAGCTAACGTCGGAGTAACACGGAAACTCACTCTCCGCGCCTCGATGAAAAATCAACATGCATACATGCAAGAAAACAAAAAAAAACATCCCGTTGCTCCTCACGTTAGTAGAGCTGTTTGAGCTACTTTATTACTACCAGTGGGTAGATGAAAAATCGCCCAGCGTAAAGAAAAAACGACGAACGGATAAATATATTACTACCGCAAAACGAAACCGTCGGTTTTATACTGGCAAAAATTGAATAGCATGAACTTTATAATTTATCCGAGGTCGAGTAGGACGTCCGAGAGGGATTCGGCCGCGAGTATTCGGGGCTCCGAAGATGCCGGGCATCGAATGTTCGTCGGGATATTTTCGTTTAAAGTTTCTTCGATCGTGAGGGCAGCAAAAAAAAAAAAAGAAAAAAACGTCAAGAAACCACTCACTTCTTCACGTGTCGCCGAAGTCTGACGTAGTTCCTCCATCGACATTATTAGACTCATATATCATTGCCCACGATATTGTGTGCCCATTGACGTTTCGCTTAGCGAGTTCTCGGTAAACGTCTACCATTTTCGATATCTATTTTTTGCGATAGATAAATAAAAAAATCCGATATCTCGAATCTTCTACTCTTCATGAACGAAACAATTTTTTTTTTCCTCCCGATGACCCAATTACAAAAATAAAATAATAATAGCGTGTCGTTGAAAAAAAAATGATTTTAAAACAGCATTTTGAATATCGACGCAGAATACATTTTTGGTTTAACTATAGCACACATAATGACTAAAAATTGTAGCTCGGCTATCGATCCCGCGCTCGCGAAAACGCTTCCATGAACGATCGTGGAATGTGACTGAATATTCAGTAAAGGGAACGAGCCAGCTGAGCATGAAGGAGGAACTGAGGCTAATGGCAGCTTCCGAGGATGGCACGCGCGCAATGAAATCTCCTACTGTACAATGTAATTCCCCGATCTCCGTTTTGCTCTTAACGGTCCTGTACGCGATCGTGCCTACGGTAATGTTGCAGTTACACCGCGGAGGCTTTCGCCGCGGAGTTTATTGCTTATGAGAACGAGTGCCTAATCCGTAAGTCAGATGAGAAAGTGGGAGGGAGAGCCAACGGGTCATGGAAATATGAGGATGAGGTGGCGAGAGGTCTGCCCGGCCGGTGAGACCACTATCCATTATACGGGTTAAGCTCGATGCGGTTTGCGTCAGGTACGTTATAACCGAGGAACGGCACCGTGGCTATACAGGGTCACGTATATGAGCTGGGGGAAGACCTCTGGCTCGGTGGCTCCTCGGCTTGCCGTCGGAGAGCAATCCGCGGTTTTGCAAGTTTGCTCATCCCGATCCTGACTCACCGAACCTAATCACCGAACATCCAGGATCTCGAGTATCCACTCTCTTCAGCGCCTCCGCTCTGATACTCGCAATAATTCACGCACACCGGGATCGATCGCAATCCATGAGCAGCGGTCAATTAAGACCCGCCTCTCTCGACCGTACAAGACCACTGGCAGAGAACACACATACACAGGCTCAAGCTCCTTTCATGGATTTTCCAAAAACGAAGTAAAACCTCTATCTTCGATGTTACCGTTTCGGTGGAGAAGATCCCAACGTTGATGGAGGGCGGCAGAAGAGATGATGTCGACCAGAACTTTCGGGGATTTGTCTTGTGGCAGATAAACACCTATGTGGGTCAGCCAATCAACTCTTACAGTCCGAAGCCTCTTTCCCGTGGGATGATAAATTCGAAAAGATGTCAATTTTGGGAAATCTACTTCTCAATTTTTTTTTCCACATGAATAAGGAAAGGGTTATGATGAATTTACATTAAAAAAAAAACTTTCTTCGCGTGGCATTGCTATTGGTTTATGCGTGTCCTGGAGCCCAGGTGCCCTAGAAGCTTCCTGCGACAAGATACAAAATCAAAACACAAGCCGATAGCGAAAAACTGGATACAAACCACAATAACAATAAATAAAAATGTGAAATGAATACGAGCAGGAAAGTAACAACTAGTAAAATAATATGAAACATGAATCAGAACACAAGCATAGCCGATAGCGCAAACAACTGGATACAGACCAAAAGAACAGTAAATGAAAATGTAAACAGAATATGAGAGGAAAAGTAACAACTAGTACAATAATATGAAACATGGATCAGAACACAAGCATGAGCCGAAAGCGCAAACAAGTGGATACAGACCAAGAGAACAGTAAATAATCATGTGAACAGAATATGAGAAGAAAAGTACCAAAATTAGGCAGACATAAAAAAGATTGATTTTGCGATGAACCAGCCTAATCAATTTTTCATGAGCATACCGATAATGGTTCCGCCTCTCAACTATACTCATGACCCATTCTATTACGAATATGTATACACATCGGATGACGATTGAACGAATTTCATGAAACCCTATTTTAATGTTTACCGTGTAACCGCCACACTCTGTACAAACGTGGCTGTTACGTATTCGCAATTCCACACCTGTGCCTACAATGTCAGGCGTGCTGTTGACGAACGTGAGTGCGGTGGTTTCGCGGGTAGGCGAGGAGTTTCGCGATAGTACCGAGGTCACGCTGGGTCGTAGGTCGGAGGTCATACCGCACACGGTAGCGAAGCTTCTGAAGTGAGACAAGCTTCCCCCCCTCGCCCCAAACCCCTGTACTTGTGTGGGGGACGTGTCTGGTGATGCTTTGGATACAGGCCTCTCTCTGGCTATGACGCCAGGCCTACTCAAGTATGTAGATTGTGCTCCCACCGCGAGTGCCATTAATAGCTGATGACCTCCTTGTATCCTGCATGACCGGGCATAGCCATCGGTCCTGTGTCACCCTTTGACACCTTACCCAATCTGTACTTGACCCCTCATACGCATACATATATGTACATATCCATATATAAATAATTCCAAAAATCGTCATCTATTTTTTGTTCCACATTGTGTCAAGTAGAGAAAGAACACGGAGTTATTATCAATTAACCCTGGAACACCACACATACCTTTGGGCCTCATTAACTTTGTCAAAAATTTATATTTTGAGTTTGATTGTAGTGAAACGCCAGGGTGTAAGTGACACGTCTGGCAAGGCATCGATATCTTATATATATATTGGAAAACCGTAAATTTGTTTGTTTGTTGGTTTGGATTTTTGTCTCCTACCCCCCCCCCCCCCGCTGAGCTGCTCTTTTGATGAATCTGACACCCCCCCCCTCCCCCCTGTAATTTCGGTGTTTATAGCATATAGAATGGATCTTGAAATTCTGAAATTCCACTCCATATGGAATGGATTTCCACATGCTGTGAACCCATGCGATCTATGCGAGCGCGCGAGCCGACGTAACCACTATACTTAATATTATGAAAGTTACAGCTTTTTTTTTTAAATATCTATAGAACATTTTTTTTTTCATTTAATCAGGATTTTTTTGCAACTGCCCCGTCAGACGCATGTGAGTTCTAGGGTAAGAAAACTGTCTAACGTCGATCACGATTCGATGATTCTCTACTTTTAATTGCAATACCTACCGTTACGTAAAGTTTGCGTTCTCCTTCATGCTTCGGCGCCCGATGCGAGCAGTGATCCAGTACGTCCAGGCGATTTCAGCGTCGAGCTCGTACCCTCCACTAGCACAAGCACGCACCAATTCATACTCGTTTTCCAACCCCTCTGTGTTGTATCGCTCGATTCGCTTTTTAACGCCCTCCCTCCTTTTTTTTTGTCCGTCTACGGCAATACAACACGAAAACGGTACGTCCCGGTTCCTACTATACTATACTACTCGACACTATAGACCCCACTGATAAACACCACCTCGCGTACGATAAAAAAATAAAAATAAAAAAATTTACCGCATTGAAGTAGAGACAAAAAGCGTATGAAAAAAAAATTCGCTCTAGAAGGGAACGGAGCGAAACGTGGAATTCGGTATTTTTTTCAACTGGTAAAAAAACGCCAGAGATAGGTCCGACGCTGCGTATTAATTTAATAGAATCGATCAACAAAATTGTGTACCACCCCAGTCAACAGATTTTTTATTTATTTATTTTTTTTTGCGTCCAATCGTTCGGCGAACAGGGCCGACTGATTTTCAGTGAACTTCGACGAAACGCTTCGCTCCTCAATAATTTCTGTTATTTAAAATTTTATTTTACTTTTATTCACTTTTTTATATATCGTATATTTATTTATGAATGTGTGTTTGCGTGCGTGTTTAGTGTACTCGTTCGATCATCGGGATGACGGATATGTGACGAAAATCGATTGAAACACGATTAATTGTTTAATACAACAGTGATGTCAGACAGTCGCTTCAGGGACTTCGGACCAGTGTAAAATTTCGTCGATTCACCTGTCAACGATCATCGTGCTCGTGATTCATTTGGGGGATTTAAAAAAAATTATTTTTGATTGTCCATCAGCCGGTGATTCAAAAGTTTGTTCAATTTGTCATCGGAATATTCGATCGATTGTGACGATGCTGCGGATATTTTTCGAGGCACACCTGTTATCCGTTGTTAATACGATAATATATCACGGCCTCAAGGGCTTTGATCGATCAGCCCGTCACTATGTGTATCCTCTTTTCTACTCGATGATTGTTTTAATGAAAAAAAAAAAAATTCAGCGATTTTTTAAAATTCTATTGGAACTTCTTTTTTCTCGACCGCAACTATATCACGGCGGGAGTAGAATTTAAGGGTGCTGCGAGATGATCGTTCCCTCGGAAAGCTTCAACGTTCAGAAACAATGGCGATGGGAATAAAACGTGACGAAGTAACTCGACGACGTTGTTTCGGGTCGGTTGGGATACACGCGCATCTCCAACGGTGGCTGGCGCGACACTAGAGAAAATCCGACTTCACTTGCCCGCGTCGTGTGCCGGAACGTTGTTCAGACGCCTGCGCGCTTTCCTCACCGGCATTCGAGCTTTTCGCCGCACGAACCGACGCAACTTGCAACCCCTCCGCGTGCTAATGTTTCGGATATGTACGATTTCGGTACATACATTCTGCCCATAACCAAAACACGGCGCGAACATTTTCAATCGACTCCCGTCTCAATCTAATTAAATTAAACTAATTAAGATTCGATTTAATAACTGTACAGAGAACAATGAGGATTCAATAAAGAAGTATTTATCTTCTATAATAACAATTATTATTATTATTATTATTATTATTATCCCTACTACTATGGTAGTTAGAATTAATTTCGATGTAACTATAACTGTAGTTTAGTTATTATTTATTATAGTTATTATTTGATTTACTGTATTTGTATAAATGCCGTAGTTTTTCTCGGCGATTTCGCCGCACGAACGAACGTAACTTGCAATCTCTCCTCGTGCTAATGTGTGGGATATGTACGATTTCGGTACATACATTCTGCCCATAACTAAAACACATTTTTAATCAACTCGTCTCAATCTAATTTAATTTAATAAATGTAATTATTTAATTAAGATTCAATTGATTAACTGTGCGGAGCGATGAGGATTCGATAAAGAAGTATTCATCTTCTGTAATAATAATAAATACTATTATTATTTGAACTACTATATTTGTATAAATGTGTTAGTTTTTCTCAGACGTCATTACAATTCCTACTACATCCATCTCTCCGAATACTCGAGTAGTTTGGTGAGTTCAAATGATTATTAATAATCTGAATAAATTTCTCTTTTAATGTAGCTAGAGCGAAAAGGTACGACGCAATTTTTTAAATACAGTAGGCCGGAGGGTGGCGTTACCTTCAACGTTCCGCACGAAGTTTCGCGAGTGCACGAAGGGGTCGGATCGCCGCACGCGCTTCCGTCCAACCCCCTCGCGGTTATGTCATTAGTTCGTTCGGTAGTTCGTCTATACTATATAGATACCGCACGGTCGTTACGAATGGTCCCTCGTAAAATGAACTTTCGCTTTAATTCAACGTTACGTCCGGCATAGTTATCCCACGGGAACGAACCGCGGATTGCCGTTCCAAACCTTTATACCGCAGGATGATTCTCTCATGCGCTTCACTCCCGACTATCGCCCGACAAAAAAATCCCCGTCGTCATTAGCATGCTAATTGTTTTTATTCGATGTCTACCTCTCATAGAACTCGAAGATTTTTTTTTCGCTCGCGATTCATATTAAAAATTTTTTACACTTCTTTTTTTACGGCCAACCGCTTAATTCCCTATGTGCCATATTCGCCACGTTGATGAAAGAGCTCTATTTAATATAATCTCTTCTAAAAATGTAGATTAAAAAATTCGCGAAAAAAATTTAAGAACAGCAATGGACTCAAAGGAAAATAACTTTTTCGAACATAATTTCATCGTTCATTTTTTTTTCATTTTGATGTACAAATTTTAAAAGTGACTTTTTTCTAAAATAGCTTTCCTTCAAGCATTTTAATTCAAAAGAGCGTCGACCACTCGAGAATTTTTCAAACTCGAATAATTAAATTCAAGCATCATCTCACTCACTATTCCGTCGTCGCGAGAAATCTAAACGATCGCAAGAGCGAGCAAAAATTGTAACAAAGTTATTGTCAGGTCCATTCGGAGACTGCAGTAACGCTTTCAAAGGATCGTTATACATCAGTCCGAGACGCTCGCAATAATAACATAGTAGTACTGGTTATTGTGAGAGGGGGGAGAAAGGGGGCAAGAGGGTGCGCAGGGTACGTTTATTTATCGAATTACACCGAGGCGAAGCACGGAATGAGAAACTAATTGGCAATGAATGTCACTCCATCGGGTAGGAGGGTGCGATTTGCTTGGAGAATTCGAGTTGTTGGCTCTCACAGGCCAAACTGCGCTGGGCTGGTTGCTCATTAACGCGCGGGGTCCAACCTCCACCTCGCTCCGGTATCCACCGCCTCCTTTAATTACAGGTGAAGATTACTATCGAGTCGAAATAAACAGTCTCGATGGGCGATACGGTGTCCCCTTCCGCTTGCGCTTTGCCCGAGAGCTCCTCGAACCTCGCTCCGACTACACTCCGACTTCGTTGCCGATTCTCCTTATTTTCTTTCTCCGCTACACTTTCCATAGAAAATTCCCCAGAGAAAAGACGCTCGCTGGAGGGAAGTACACGACAAGAAATAACAATGAAATTAAGTACCTATCGGGAAGCGGAATAAGCTACCCCGCGAGCTCGCACAAAGAGCCATGAGAAAAACCCCAAAGAGCTATCAACATTATTTCCACTGCGGTCGCTAATGGTTAACTGCACTCTATTATTTGCCCTGTCGGGAGATAACGTTTTTGCATTATTAAGGGAATAAAACAGGCAAGGCAGGGGAAAAAATATTCGATTTTATTAATTAGAGGTACATCACGATATTCGCTTTTTAATAATATATCGGAAGTTATATAATTCTTTAAAGTGAGAATTACTCTCGCCATGAAATGATCTTTCACCAGTACGCGGTTAAAGAGGTTGGAACATTCAACGAATATTTTTCATCCACGAAGTCCACTATAACTTCTTACTGTTAATTTTACAATATTGCATTTTTAATTGTCAAATTAACGATCAGAAAATAGTATATTTCGATAGTAGCGGCCAAACGAGCGTTTTGCGCACGTGTTTTAAGGCAGCACGAGCAGTGGCAAGAAGCGAGATTGGTCTCAAGTATTAAACAATATTTTTCTTTACGAACGCAATGCAAAATCCAAGTTGTGCTCCATGCACAGATATGCACAATGGCGTTATAGCCTTGGTGTTGCCATAGCAACCGTTTGGTAACATAACAACCGTTTGCGACGCTAGATGACACTAGTAGTAAAATTTTATTTTGCACACCGGTGAAGGCATTTTGCGCACCGGTGAAAGTATTTTGCGCCTCGCCTTTGCGCATCGTGCGGGAATCAACCATTTTGCGTGTCTGTGAGTGGTGCGCAAACGAGGATTTTGCATGCATGAGTAAAGAAAATTGTCGTTCTTCTTGAACAAGAAACATTTTTCGAATGCACAAACGCTTTTCACTTTGCAACACCTCGATTTATTACTAACGACAAGAGTCAGTGACTATAAAATTTGTACTGTAACATTTTTTTACTGTTCCTTTCGTTTCACGGAACGACGTAATAAGCGACATAAAAGTTAAATTTGACTGTGAGGTTGTTAAAAGCTTCGAAAAATATCGCATCGTCACATTGTCGGCGGATCGTCGGCGAGTCTTTCATCGATCTCCATTAGGTTCTCGGTCAGTCGTTCCCTGTACGCTTGGACCGTGGTGAACATCGAACAAACTAAGTCACCCCTTGTAGGCCCCCAAATAAATCTCTCCAATAGTTCCGGTGATTGACCGAAATGCTTCTTCGTCGATTCTTCAGAGATCAGCATGACCTGTAGATTCATAGTAACGTAGATGATACTCAGAGATCGGTAAAATTCGCAGGATTCTCTGAACTCGTTCCAGCTGAGACAAGCGTCGATATCCAGACCCTCGCTCTCCACTTCCTCGCGCACAAATTCGTGGTACATCTTCGCCATTGTCTCGAAGATTTCGTCGCGAAATTTGCGTCTCGTGTTGAGATACAAGCTCAACATAAAATCAACCGCCGGCGGCAGATAGGACAAAAATTGAAAGTCCACGAGGTACCAGCCTTCGGGACGACCGTGCGGGTCGCGTTTCACCATGAAATTATTCGCCCAAGGATCATGATGACAGACGACGTTTCTGTACTTTTCTGAAGGCCTGACGAGCCTCGGAATGCTCCAGGCCCACTTGTCGATCCGATTCTTGACGCGCCTCTTCGCCTCGTCGTCAAGACCATCGACGAGGTCGACCATCGCCTGTGCCCCGATTATCCCTGGAGCGATAACGTTGCGCTCGGATTTGTCCTGGCAGGGAAAAAGGCACTCTACCATTATCTCGCCATAGACATCGAAGATCGTTTTGCCATGCAGACGACGCAGGTTCTCGTCGAGGATCAGCGACCTCGAGTGGAGGCTCGCCAGCGAGCGCAGCATCAAGGCGCACTCGTTCTGCTCGAAGGGGATGTACTTGTCCGGCATGGAGTAACCCTCGACCGTCGCGTCCTCCAGGATAATGATCATGTCCTTCTTGCCCAGATAAAAATCGGCGCTCCATTTCGGACCACCGCCTTGGCCCATCCGCCGAATCAAATCATCATAGACTCTGATCTCCTTGCTGAAGATATTGAAGCGTTCGGCGAGATCGTACTGAGGAGTGTTTTTGGGCGATTTCGCTTTGCCGAAAAATTTGTATTCCTTGGGGGGTTCGTCCCTGATACTGCAAGTCACTAGGAGATTGTAGTACTGACCCATAAATCCGTTGGAACTGGCGATCGGCTCGAGTCTCCACGTCTTCACGCTGAAATTCTTCGTGGCCAATTTTCTTCTCATCACCAGCGCAACATCCTCGTCACTCAGAAGCTCTTCGGAATTTGCGATGGAACTGTTCGTGCTCGAAGAGCCCGGAGACGCCGGATTCGCGACGATCATGTTAACGCGATAACTCGGTTACTGCTTCATAATCGGTTACTCGAGCCAACCAATTTATATCACCGACGCTCGATTGACGAATGATCAGATAAGAAAAATAGTCATTCTATATCTCCGTTATCGCTTCGCTCGTATCTCCGTTATCGATTCGCTCGTATCTCCGTTATCTCGGTGCATAATGCCCAGTCATCGTATGCTTCTTTGATTACGGGTGCAATAAAAATGCAACAAAAAATTAAAATACGAGATATTAAAATTACAAATCTTTAACCTGAAATTTACAAAAATTTCGATTAAAAATACCAATTCAACCGTAAAATTGCAACACAAGTGTGTTTGAAATTTCAGAAACCGTATATGTGAAAAAGCTTCCAATAACGTTCATTAATTTTTAAATAATATTTTTGTAAAGTGTGTAGTAGACTACTCGAATGATGAAATGTGCGAGTTAAATACACGTTATAACAATGTTTGTACATTTAACAAACATCTCTTATCCACGAAAAGCCGAATAAAAATCGTAGAATCAATGAGCAGAAAAATTATGGAAAAATTAGAGTGTACGCTTCGTACACTCTAAAAACAACCGTGTTGCCAAACATTTTAAAACAACTCACACACATATTACATGTGTGGGGCCATCCAAATGCATTAATAAAATACGTGTCAGTTGGCTTGCGTGTCGAATCAACACACTTGCACTACACCTTTCCTGTATTCTCTGTACAACACACTTTTTAGTGAACACGCTTATTGGAATACCCATTTTCTGTACTGTTTCAACGCATTTAAGATCGAAGAACTCACCTGGTGTGCAGGTACACGCTAGGTGTACTACACACTTAATAAAAGAAAAGACTAGGAAAAGATCACATTTGCATATGCGTTTGAATCAATCGCAATATGGCCAATTCGTATATCGCACGGCACAATCAAGGGCTGTGCGCCCAATATTTTCAAGTATTGTATGTGCTAATTTGAAGCTGCATCGGATAATCAGCTATTGAAACGCGTTGTTCCACATCGTCGATTTGATGCGTCGTTTAAGCGCAATGAAAGGAATATGGATGTGGAGTAACGTTTGGGAATTGGAAGTATTTCCGATAACATGTCTTTTGAAAGCATCCTCTCGTCGAAATAATGAAGTAATTGCAGATATTCCTGATCTGGAGAGACATAACGAGGTTGAGATGGAAGGCAAATCATTGTAATTATCTTTTAAGAGGCTGTAATGAGCGATTATGCAATTGAAGAATAAAGACTATTTAATTTAATGCCCATTATTTTAATATTTTTTATAATGTACACACACTTTATGATGTGTTGGGTGGTAGAGCGGAGAAAGGTGAACTCACGTAGGTCTGTGTAAAAAGTAACCACAGACGCGAATGCATTTACAGCACTCGCCATGTGTTGAGAATCGACACACTATGAAGCTTGTAAGGAGTGACTACACGATTTACACGCGTAAAGCGCGTTGAAACAACACGTTTTTATTAGAGTATATACACGAAATTGTTGTTGAACGCGCAAACCCTTTTTACTTCGCAACGAGTCGATTTTTGTTCCAGAAGTAACTGTAATTTTTAACCACACGGTCAGCGATTATAAAATTGGTACTATAACATATTTTACTTGCTTCCGTTCTATTAAACGACGTAATAAGCAAAAGAATGTTAGCGGGCTGAAAGACCCCGATCGATTACCTTTTAGCAATGTATATTGTATAAATATTATATAGATACGTATATAGAATTGTATAAAACTGTGCGCTGTTCCCAATGAATGCTGTCTTACTACTACCGAAGGTTATATTTGACTGTGAAGTTATAAGGTTCTAAAAAATCGTATCATCACAATTCAGGCGGATGGTCGGCGAGTCGTTCGTCAATCTCCATTATGTTCTCGGTCACTCGTTCCCTGTACTCTTTGACCGTGGCGAACATTGGACAAACTAATTCACCCCTTCCGGATCCCCAAAGAAGTCTCTCCAACAGTTCCGGCGACGTCGCGAAGTACTTGGTCGCCGATTCTTCGGTCATCAGCATGAGCTGCTGATTTATAGTAACGTAGATGATACCCAGAGATCGGTAAAACTCGCAAGATTCTCTGAACTCGTTCCAGCTGAGACAAGCCTCGATATCGAGTCCTTCGCTCTCCACTTCCTTGCGCACGAATTCGTGATACATCTTCGCCATCGTTTCGAAGTTTTCGTCGCGAAATTTGCGTCTCGTGTTGAGATACAAGCTCAACATAAAATCGACCGCCGGCGGCAGATAGCAGAGGAACTGAAAGTCCACGAGGTACCAGCCCTCTGGACGACCGTGGGCGTCGCGTTTCAGCATGAAATTATTCGCCCAAGGATCACGATGACACGCGACGTTTCTGTACCTTTCCGAGGGCCTGACGAGCCGCGGAATGCTCCAGCCCCACTTGGTGATTCGGTTCTTGACGCGTCTCTTCGCCGAGTCGTCGAGGCCCTCGACGAGGTCGACCATCTCTCGCGCCCCGATTATCCCTGGACCGATGATGTTGGGCGCGGACTTGTCCTGGCAGGGAAAAAGCCCCTCGACCAATATCTCGCCGTAGACATCGAAGATCGTTTTGCCGCGCAGACGACGCTGGTTCTCGTCGAGGATCAGCGACCTCGCGTGAAGGCCCGCCAGGGAGCGCAGCATCAGGACGCACTCGTCGTGCTCGAAGGGGATGTACTTGTCCGGCATGGAGTAACCCGCGTCTGTCGCGTCCTCCAGGATCATGATCAGGTCCTCCTTGCCCAGATAAAAGTCGGCGCTCCACTTCGGACCACCGCCGTGGCCCATCCGCGAAATCAAATCCTCGTAGACTCTGATCTCCTTCCTGAAGACATTGATCCGTTCGGCGAAATCGTACTGGGGACTGTTTCTCGGCGGTTTCGTCTTGCCGAAAAATTTGTACCTCTCGGGGCTTTTGTCTCCGACGGTGCAAGTCACTCGGAGATGGTAGTATTGACCCATAAATCCGTTCGTACCGGCGATCGGCTCGAGGCTCCACGTCTTCACGGTAAAATCATTAGTGCCCAATTTTCTTCTCATCACCAGCGCAACGTCATCGCCGTTCAGAAGCTCTTGGGAGGTTTCGACGGTGCTCTTCTGGCTCGACGAGACGAGAGACGCCGTCGCTGAAGCCGCGGCGATCATGATACACCGGTAACACGGTTACTCTCTCAGACTTTGGCAACTCGAGCCACCGAATTTATATCACCGTTGCCCGGATGGCGGATGAAAAGAAAAATCGACATCGCAGCGCGATTCGCACGTTTGAAATTTATGCATCTGCAAATATGACCCTCATTAATTTTCTGTAATTCCACGGTAACGTCACTGCACGCTTCGCTCCTATCTCCGTTATCTCCTTGTCTAACGTCTGATGTCTAATCATCGAATAGACACTTTATGGACACGAGATGACTGGCAAGGACTGCAAACTTGCACAAGCCAGATACATGGTAATAAAAAGTGTTTGTAATATTAACGAGAAAACGAAAAATTTGAACTTTCTTCGATAATAAATTTGTTTGTAAAGTGTACAGCCAGACTTGAGGAAATTAAATTCAAGAGCCGGTAAAAACATCAATCGCTTCCACGTCTTCATACTTTACCGTACAAAAAAAAAGAAAAAAAGTGTAAAAAAAAAATAGTTCTTGCTTTCCTAATGTTCGGATCAAAGATTTATAGTCGATGAACGACGGAGATTGTGAATCCTTGCCGTGTTTCTCTGACCGTGAATAGCATCCGAGTCGAGGAAATAGGATCGAGTGAAAAGTTTTAAGCACCCCCCGAAGGTGGGGCGATCGTTTCGTCGGAAAAGGAGGGCTCGAACGCGCGAACCGCGATGGGAACCGCATCTACGTAATAGACTCTCATTTATAATACAAAGCGTCCGGGAGGGTGTGGGTATCCTAGCCGAATTTAAATTGCAAAAGGGACGAGGAAGGAGTGAAGCTGGTCGCGGGCTCGAGGGAGAGGGTAAAAAACACGGAGAACTGGCGCAAGAGGGAAGCCAAATGGAACGGGACTGCGACTTTAAAAGGTCGATGCGAGTCGAATGCCGAATACCGGAATTGCCGTCATTCTCGAACGTACCACCGCCCCCCGCATCGCGAGTCTCAATACTGCGTTTACATGCCGGAATATTTAACACCCCTGCCACCCCGACTTTTTTTGGACCTATGGAAATTCCTGTGTTTTGCAATCACTACGAACACCGAGGAAATTATCCGAGCGATCGTTATATCCGTACGTACAGAAGAGCGGGGCAAAACGAACCACCGAAAAAAAAATCTATCTTAAATACTCGCATTTACATGTCGAAATATTTATAACACTCCTACCACCTCGACTTTTTTGGACCTATGGAAATTCATATGTTTTGCAATCACTACATCTATCGAGGAAATTATCCGGGTGATCATTAGATCTGTACGTACACAAGAGCGGGGCAAAACGAACCACCGAAAAAAATTATACCTTGAATACTGCATTTACATGTCAGAATATTTATAACAACCCTACCACTAGAACTTTTTTGCACTTATGGAAATTCTGTTACTATATCTAACATATAACTTTGAACCTATGTTTTGCAATCGCTACGTCCCACCAAGGAAATTATCCGCGTGATCATTATATCTGTACGTACAGAAGAGCCGGGCAAAACGGAATGCCGGCATTTTTTTTTCTTTATTTATACCCACAAAAAATGTATAACAAATATGGTCCATTTTGCCCCGACGTTTCATTCTACTCTAACGCGCCAGCATATATATGTTTCGCGAGTGGCAACGCGGCGAGTGAGTTTAATCGAATAGCCTTTTGATCGACGAGCGTGACACATCCATTCCGATTTCATTCCTCTGTCTATCAGCGGCGATTCATTTCGCTCTCGTGTGTGGGAGGCGCGGCAGAAAAAAAAAGGATCTATCCATCACCTGTCGGCGAGTTCGTTATTCGCGATAAGACGCGGACGTAGTTGCTCCACGGCGCACCTCCTCCCTATGTATGTATGTACCGGGGAATAAGTATGCATAATGCTTCGAGCGCCACACACAGAGATAGAGATGGAGAGGTGGGGAAAAGGCGTTAAAACCCTAGGGGTGCTATAAAACAATCGAGAACAGTAACTTTACGGCCCTATAGACGTCCGAGAAACTTATATATAGCATCCAAGCTAACACACAGCTCGCGGGTCATACCTGTTCGTCCTCCTGTAATAACTATATACATACATCTATTTTGCATATATATATATATATATATATATTCACCTTCTAGAGGTATCCCACTAGAGCGCCAAAGTTCCTCGAAGAAATATATTAATGAGCCGGCACTCACCGTAGCGCACCGGCACCTTACCCCATCTTCCTTTTTTTTTATTCCTTGGTTCTCTGCCTCCCGCGTCTTGCTGGCTGATTTGCTCAACGGCTATCGCTATTTATTCGATCTCGTCGGACCGTAAAAATCCCCGGAGGTCTATCCGATCCTACCGGTGATAATAATGAAGGATCGAGCGAGACGGACACGGGTTCGCGCCGTAAACGTTAATGACTTCCTGACGGAGGTATCATCTGGCGGCTCGTAGATTAGCTCACCTGTTATTGCACCGATAACACGCCGTTTCTCATTCCCGACGATCTGCGGATTAAGCTTGCGAGCGATTTGACGGCGCTAGGACGCAGATCTATCATTGCGTCGCCAAATATGTCGCCATTTCGATTTTTCGGAAGCGATTATTATTTTTCATTCGTCCCTTTGAGGCTATTTTCAATTTATTCACTTGTTTTTGTTGTTTTTTTTTTTTTTTACAAAAAAAAGTGAACTTGCTCAAACGTTTCCGAAACAAAAATTCTGAACAAATGTTTAATAAAATTCCAATCCGGGCGTTATTTTCTGTTTTTTTTTGTTTTCATGAACAATTTGACTTGTTTTCCGCACTTTTCTTACGTAAGAAACATCAGAAATCTAAGGCAAGTTCCTCGTAAGAAATACGATACCTACTTTTGGTCGAGATGACCGTTTTGCCCCAACATCTCCCCCATATATGAGGGGGCAATGGCCGTTAACGTCGAACGTATAAAAAAAATTCATTCATAATTTTTCATAAACATTCTCGTGTAACCGCCGCCCTCGTTGGACTGCGAAAACTCACGCAAATAATCCGGGCCGGTATTATCTAAGGTCGTATAATCAGTTTACGTCGAGAGCCAACGTGCGCCAATGAAATTTCAGTGGCTGGGAAACGCGACCGAGGCGAGACGCGGCAACGTTTCCATCGATTTCCCTCGTTTCATAACGATGCACCCTTAAACAATGCGGTAACACAACACGTCCGGAGTCGAGGGAGAAGCCATCGCCTGGCGGGGAGAAGAGTGCGTAAAAACGAGTATTCCTCGTCGTTGCGATGAACAAATGGTCTCCCGTTACCACGCCGGGTAGAAAGAAAATTCGTCGGGTCGCGTTGTTCGATTCGCAAATAATGGAGCATCGTGTGTGTACCTTTATACAGATACAGGGAAGAGCGGGGCAAAATGGGACAGCGGGGCAAAACGGGACAGTGGGGCAAAACGCAATTTCCCGATAATTTTTGGATGGTACTGTGGGGCAAAACGGAGCAGAAAATCCAGATGTATCGATGGGGCAAAATGGTCCGTCGAAATTTTTATTGGAAAATTGCTTTTTGGCCTATTGTCCCGTTTTGCCCCACTGCCCCGTTTTCCCCCGCTCTCCCATGTACATACGTAGAAGAGTGAATCATGGGGAAGAGCGAGCCGCGCTGTTCACTTTTTATCCGGGAGGAAGGTCCTTCCGCTATTCCCCGGGCAAAGTCGTGCAGAAAACCCAAACTCTTGACTTTATTCCGTGAACGACGTTGCCTCAAGATTGGTCAATCCATCTCGGTCTCTGGGTATACGTAACGGTGTGAACGGAGCCCCGAGAGTGGCTGTATAAAACCGGCGGTATCTTCCAGGAGCGTCAATCCGTGGCCGTGCTAGCGGTGGCAATGGAGAAAACCGGGAAAAATCGATGACCCTTCTTCAGACTTCGCGACGGGAGAAAAAGAAAGAAAAAAAAACATCGATGTACACCCGGCGAAATCGCAATCGCGATTGGAACGCAAAACCGAATCGCGAAATATAATGAATTACGTATATGTGTACAGAAACATAGTGTACGGACACGGGATACAGAGTGAATATTGACCACTTCGGTTAACGGAGTCCACGCTATATATCGATTAATTTATCTCATTCAAATAAGAATATGACTGTCCGTCCGTTCGTCTGGCTGACCGTCTCTTCCTCAGAGCGTAGTTCAGTTAACGAAGAAAAATCGACGGCCAAAAGTGGTCCGTATTCCCACCCGCTCTTGTGTACTTTGCACTGCGTGTAAAATGGATGGAAAGGGAGTAGAAATTAGAAGCGGCTCGTTAAGCAACGACCGCGGAAGTATGTATCGCGTGACTGGCCGATAAGGTAGCGAGGTACAAAAAAAACAAATGGGTGGTTGCGGTAGCAATGGGTAGGGCATGCAATGACGGGGAGAGAAAATGAAAACGGCACGTAATGAGACACGACGTCGCGATCATTTCTATTCGTTTTATCGTCATATATATGTGCATATATATGTGTGTGTGTGCGTGTGTGCGTGTGTGTGCTCTATTGTAGTCGAGTGCACGCAGCCACTATTATTCCAGCAGTTCCCTGTTGTTATTGGTCGACAAGTTCGTGCCGTTTCTCCGATAAAAGTTATCTTGTATCTTGTTCGATCTATTGAATTTTCCATCGGGAAAATCGACCTGTACGCGGTTCGGACGACCGTACCAGTGTCCCGCGATCATCGGGACTCTGTGCGATTTATTCTCCGCGTGTATTCCCTGCCAGATAATCGCTTGTTTCGCGCGATCGCAACGTGGCTTCGTCTGATCGTAAGGGGTGCGATCATGCAGTCTATCGTATCCGGTTATAGCGTCGGGCAAAGTTTTCACGTGTTTGCGGTTGTTGAAGAAGGTCATCGAGTCCCGCGGTCCGAAAGGCTCAAGCTTTAGGGAAAAGTGAGTTTAATTAAAAAACAAAATAATAAAACCTCTTATCAGCAATTGATATTTCGTTGAAATTGGCAAGACCCACTGATTCGCAGGAAAACATCTTGTGTATAATTTCCTCCCGAGCCTTCACGGAAGTCCACGGCGTAACGAACGCGGTCTGAACTTTTGATGCCATAATGTCTCCGCTGAATTTTTTATGAAGTCACTCTTCTAATCCTTATGAAAAATTTCAACGTTATCGAGAATCGGCGACGTAAGTTCGACAGCTCATGTCCTATCAACCTCCAAATTTCTTGCGCTGGAGTACCGTCGAAAATAATATCTCGCTCGCCGTGAAAAAAAAAAGAAAGGAAAGACCCGAAACAGGGTACAAAAGTGAAAATAAAATCGAGCGATGCATCGTGAGTCACTGGCCGCGCCATCTGACGTAGCTGCGATTGTTCGCTCGAACTCGAACGGAACTCCTCGATTCTCCGCGAGTTTGCCTGGCGCCTTCTGTGTGAGCCACTCGAGGCGAATCCCTCTTGACGGCAAAAAAAACCCGTCTGGATGAAGATAAGGATTGAAAATCTACCACAAAATCCCTCGGATCCTCGATCCGTAAAAAAAAGAAAAAAAAAAATTGCACACAATTTTCTTAAGTCGCAGGCCAGTGCCAAGAAATCTCCCGACGAGAATTGACCACAGCTGCCCGGATTTTATTCCAACTATATGTAAGGACCATATTTCGATATTCGCCGAAGGATAAATTGTTTCGTATCACGGCGAATGGAAATAAAAATTGCAATATTTTTTGTCGTCTTATCTCCTTCCCCGAATGCTCGGCGGGTCGTAATAATCGTCGCGGCAGATGCACTTGGGACACTCGAGTGTGCAGCGTCGAGCTGGGAATTGTACGATGCAACATGCGCGGAGCCGCTCGCGAGTGCGCGATTTATCTCCCACTTCTCGCGCGCACTCAGCTCCCGGCGAATACACGCGTACCACGAATGCAAACACGATTCTAAGTAACGTCACGGAAACTCGGGGTGAAATAGTCCGGTGGTATTCGACGTCCATCAGCGGGGTAGTCGCTCATCACTCACCCGACGAGGACGGTCGTGGGACATTCGTCTCTCGTTCGCATTGTCGTGTGCGATGCGCGCTCGACAAGTATATATGCGTCGGGGCGAATGGACCGACACTCGAGATTTTACACCGAGCCGACGTGTAATTTACGAGTTACACGAATCGTCATTCAAATTTATTTGACGCGATGCAAACTTCAAAGAATCATAACAGTTATAGGATAAAATGTGACGAATATGATCCGGTCTATATATAACGATTCACGTGCGATTTATGGTCTATACATAACGATGATCTGGATGGGCCATATTCACCCCCTTTACCCCAACTGTAATTCTAGCTCAGGTTTTTTTTATTTTTATTTTCATTGTTGCAATGTTTCTTTCGCGTGCTTATTTTTCGTGATCATAATTTGTCAGGCGCATGAGCGTAATTCATAAGTGATCGAGGGGGCATCGATAGTAAGTTAAGTTGAATATCGTCCGGTATAGACGAGTGGGGTAAAGCGGTCGAATATGGCCTATCACGATTGGCACGTAAATCGTTGTATATAGACATAACGATTTACCTGCTAATCTGCATGGACCATATTCACCCTCTTTTAAGCAACTAATAATTTAACCTTAGGTTTTTGTTATTTTCATTTGTATTATTGTAATGCATCTTTCGCGTGTTTACTTTCCAGGATCATAATATGTCAGGCGCATGCGCATAATTCATAAGTAATCGAGCAGGCATCGATAGTAAGCAAAGTTGAATATCGTCCGGTCTGTATGTAACGATTTCCGTGCTAATCTTGATGAGCCAAACTCACCCCGTTTTCACCAACTGTAATTTAACGTTAGGTTTTTGTCATTTTCATTTGTATTATTGGTAATGCTTGTTTCGCGTGTTTACTTTTCAGTATCATAATATGTCTGGCGCATGCGCATAATTCATAAGTGACCGATCACGCATCGATAGTGATCAAAGTTGTTCTTTCCATCGAACCCTCCAAATTATACCGGTGAGTCGAGCTGCTTCCGTAACTACCGCTTTAATTTGCTATTGGATCGTTTTATCCGATAAGGCAATTCTCAGCTGCAGCGCTCCCATGTCAGTATGCTCAAGGGTTTAGTAGCTTTAAGTAACTATTACAGTCGTTCTAATTTAGGTATAATTTATTCATTCGCCCTACCATTCCCACCCGACCAACCGTACTATTTACCCCCCGAAAATAATCAATATTCACTTTCTTCCCACTTTCTCTTCTTTCCATTCAACACCTCCCAGAAAGGACCATCATACGCCATTTTATCATCTCAATTTTCAAACCCAATCTAACGGCTTAAGTGACTCGATTACATTTCAATGAAAAAATATATATATTAAAGCAATAGTAGATTCACCTTTTAAGAAAAAAAAAACTATCTAGACTCATCCTTTCTCTAAGGCTATGGAATCGACCGTTCGTAATCGTTCGCTCATCGATCTCAACCGAATACCATCTCCTCCTCCTCATCTTCTGGTACACTCGGACGATTTCTCGAATCGCTCTCGCTCTCTCTCTCTCTCTCTCTCTCCCTGTCGCCCCGTGCGTATGATACCATCGAGTCGCGAATCGTTCCTCTATACGCGCTCCCCTCGCGCTGTCTCGCACTGTCGCGATCGGATAAGGCATGGCTCAGCTGCAGTAACGTCGCTCACCACTCTCCTAGTGACAACGTTTCAACCGTGCAGAAGAAGTTGCCAGCTAAAGGATGAGGTAGGCAAGAGAGGAAAGAGAGAGAGATCCGCGATGGGTGGGGGGGTGGGAGGAGACAGAGCGCGGAATCGAAGGATCCGCGCTCGGGGGAGAGGTAGGGTGAGGCCGAGAAGGCAAAGAAGAAGAAGCCCGGTGCGCTGGGATGCTGGGACGGATAGCGGACGATCGTCTCGGGCGCGGGTGTGAGCGAGAAGGAAAAGGGCAAAGCCCGGTGTGTCTGGTAGCGGTTGCGTAGACGGAAAGGGGATAAAGAAAGATAGATCCGGGAGATCGCGGGGACACACGCTGCCGGCAGGGATCTATCCGTCCGGTCTTCCTCGGGCGAGAGGAGGACGGAGCGGGCGGGGCCGTACGAGGGCGAACTGGACGGGGGCGCGCGCGCGCGCGCGGGGGACATACGGGTTCATACGACACATAGGGCAGAGTTTAATCAGGTTCGACTAGTTAGTTGGCAGGTGCGAGCCGTACCTCGTGCGACGACCGATCGCTCTTGCGAACGGATCTCCGAGAAACGCAAAGACTCCAAAGCCGCTGTTATATATATCTATATACATATACGTATATATATACGTATATATATATATATATATATATATATATATATATATATATATATACGTATGAGAGCGGGATCGTGTCGCTGCACTTCAACTTTTGCTGGTGCTGCTGCTGTTGCTTCTGCTGCTTCGGCCGGTGGTGGTGATGCTCGGAGGGCGCGCAAGAAACCCAACTCATCCAGGGCCATCGCGTCGCATTGCACAATGCTATGCAGCAACAAGCAGAAGCAACCGAGAGAGAACTCGCATGTTGGTTCCCGTTGGCGAGCCTGAGAGGAGAGCACACTCTCCTCTCGAACCTGATGTGCCAGCGGATCTCTTATATACTATTCTATTCGATACAGGAGCGCGCGTTGCGCCGATATACACCGAGTGCAATATACCACGGGGCTCTCGCGTGTGTATATGCGTACTCGAAACGACTACCGAGGACGAGTCTTAAAACCCCCTTCGACATTCTATACCCGAGGCGTTCTCACAGTCGTTAAACGTTTTTAATTTCAGGCTCGCGTCTCTTCCTCTGTACTATTATAGCGAACAGTATAGCGCACGGGAGTGGGAGAGCGGGGAGGAGAGACTCTCTCGAGCGCAGCGTCGAGAACTATCCGCGGACACATACACGGCAGTCGATGTACGGTATGAGAGATGAGAATCGCACAGGGACTCTCGATTCCAGGAGTAGGCGATACATACGCGTGAGTAAGGGGCTTCCGATTAGTACGGATGCCACATAGGGATTATGTATCCACTTCGAGATTGGACGGATAAGTTTTTGTTGACGGATTTTAAACGACGGATGGATCGTTGAAATTCGTGAAGATTTTTAATTTTTTATGTTTTTACTTTTTTGCTTAATGATTTTCGGTTGTCGGGCGGATTTTCGGGAATGCCGGAGCGGGGGAGGATACATCGGATATGGTCTTGAGAAGAAGAATGGGATTTTTTTTTCTACCCATTTTGACAAAAGTAGTGATTTGGGCATTTTTAAGCGGTGATATCTTTGCTTTTTGAGGGTACCTGCAAAAAAAAAAACTGAAGTGCTCATCGTGTTCTACGGGAATTTCCAGTTAAGACAGAGTCCTCGGCGGAGTTTTAGAACCATTTGTTTCGATTCGTTTAAGGGCGATGACAAACCCAAAAAATGTGCGACTACAATTTTTGGGTGAAATATGGAGTGTTAAAAAATAATACTGGCTCCCATATATTTTCACGTATGTTCTCGCGATGAACCCGAAACTGTCATCACATTTAGCCCAAAGTTAACGTCGGCATTGGTAATGCAAAAAAATATTCCTTACCTCTGTAACTGAAGTTCCTCGCGACCAGCTTTCACCTTCCGACTTCCGCCTCGTGTAGCCGCCATCATCGAACTACTAAAAAAAAAAAACAAAAAATAAAACAATTCTTCGATTATTCCGATACATTTCGTGACGTAAAGTTTTCAACTCCCGACTGTCCATTGGGGCAAAAGACGGGAGTTTTGCGTTTCGCTGTGATGACGCGTACTTGCGAATTTTTCTAAGGCAACAGTGATTGCCAAAACGGCAAAAAATTACGCAACCAAATTTTGCATACAGATTCTATACGCGTTGATTTTTGTTCATGGCAATAGAATTTTTAACTAAAATGTAAACTCACGCAAATAAGTCTTTACATAAATTAGACTACAGTTCGGGGCGTCGCTTCGATTAACCATTGATAATGTCGCCAGAGAGAGTAACATAACAATCATACTTCGAAGAGAAAGGAATTTAAAAAAATGTATGACATAAAAAAAAGCTCCCGACTGGAAAAGAAGTTGAAACATTAATCAACAAAAAAAAGTGTGAAATAACAAATAATTCGCATATCATCGTCGGGGCATGGAAATCTCGCGACTACAATATGCGATTTATTTGTTATTTCACACTTTTACGTTGATTTCTTTTTGAACCTCTTCCCCAGTCGGGAGTTTTTTAAATTTTAATAAAATTATTTTTTTCAATGGAACAAATATCGTATCGATCAGACCGGTTGAAAACGATTTTCGAGCGGAAAATGATTAACCGTTCAGCAAACTCTAATGACGATACTTGGTGAAACCGTAGGACAAGTTACAAGGACAGGCCGCACGCGCGGTTTAATCTTCTTAGCTCACGCATAATCGCCGTTTCCTCGCTGGCGACGGTTATACGTGCGGCCGGTGTGTGGGTACACGCGAGGCGGCCCGGAGAACTGTGTGGCGCGGACTCTTGTATCTTCGATCTCCCGCAGGCTCGCGTTCGCACGATCGAGATATCCGCAGGTGCGTCGAGAGCGCAAGCCGAGCGTTGTACGGTATACGTGTACATGTTTATGGCAATATATATGTACATTTAGCCGGAGCGTTGTTCCACCACACCTATGAAGTTTACGTTTCGCACGCACCTCGCTCTCTCGCACGTGCGTGTAACATTTTCCCCGGCGTGTATAATATCGTTACCATTAACCCCGACGAATGAGAGGACGATGATTCGTGATTCTTTAACGGATCTTCTGTAGATAGTACTGCATATCGCGCTATTATTTTTTATTTTTGACACCAAATTAAATTGACGATGAGGAATAGAATTTCGACACTTCCGACGACACGAGAATTATCATCGAAATTGCAACAATTGTTCGTGTCCGTGTACGAACAATTGCATGAGCTAAAGCTCGACCCTTAGAAAGCTTAGCTCGTGGAATGAAATGCAACCCATTCCATGAGCTAAAATTCGACCGTCAGAAAATGTAACCCATGGAATGGCATAACATCCATTTCACAAGAATTATTATTGAAATTGCAATAATTATTCTTGTCCGTGTACGAACAATTTGCCACAGACGCTCACCGTTAGTGTCCGTGACAAATCTCCATTGCATGAGCTAAAACTCGACCGCCAAATAAATTAGGCGTTGGAATCGCATGAAATCGATTTCGCAGGCGAAATTTTCCAACGATCGAATTCATGGAATACATGTAGTTCATGGAACAGAATTTATTCCATTCTACGGGCAAAATTTTCGAACCGTCGAATTATAGCTCATGAAATACAGAGAACGAGAGAGTTTCGCCGATCCAGTTTCGAATATGAATATCTCCATACATTAAAAAAAACTTTTGTTCCCGAGGCCAGTAATCTTGTCGAGCGAGTGTAGAATGGAATAATATCTATCATTTGTGATGCTCGAGCTCGAGCCCTCGTCTCCGGTTCTCTCGTTCGTGCGCTCGGGAGCGCGCGCGCGCGCGCGCGAGATACGTCCATTACTTCGCATTAGCAGGAATGGACCGCTTCTTCTCTCCAGCATCTTCTTTTTCCTTCTTTCATCTCGTTTCTTACTAGCGATGCTGCCGCGAGCGAGAGAGCTGCGGTGAAATGGATATGTACGAGGTGGTGCTGGTATAATACGTGGACAAAGCCTCGAGAGCAGCGGGAATGGTCAACGAGAGGAGTTTGAGAGACGAAGGAATGGAAGTGATGGTATGACAAGAGAGAAGAGGCGCGTAAAGGAGCATATCGCAGTCAAGTGTTTCGCTGTATTTCCCAATGGGTGAACACGATCGACTAATGTACCTCCGAGACGATCTCACGCGCCTCTCTCGGCCTTCTCTTCTCGTCTCTTCTTCGCTTCCCGCTCCACACGCTTAGTTTTATATACTGCGACTACGTTTTACGTTTACGCACCGCCGCGGTTCCGAGCGCGACGCGCACGTACGGACATCCACTACGCGGATCGGAGTACTCGAGGGCGTCACGTGAGTATTGGCTCACGCTCGTGAGAGAGTCTCGATGATGAAATCCCTTCGACGGTACAAGGCCTTAAACGCACCGGGCTCGACGCGAGCGTATGGGCTCTCGCGCGCCCACCAATCCGAACTAGACACGAGTGGCACTCGTCGCTCTTAACCCCTCGGACGGTCAGTATGGAAATAGCAGATTTACTCTACTATCTAAAATTGCGCGACTTGAAAATTTGTGTGAAAATGTTTATCACACGCACGAAGATTTTTGGGGCAGCCTCCCGCAAAAATGTCCCTACTTTCATCTTAATAGCAATCGGTATGATGGCAACTTCTCTCAAGGCGTATTATAATTTTTCACGACAATTTATAATCCATTGTCGCCAGATCTACCTTTTTTGGCTATTTTTTTTTACCTCCGCGATATTCGAAACGACAACTTTTTAAATAAGATCGTATCCAAAAAGCATCGACCTGATAATTGCCTAAAATTATATAAATCCTACCGAACCATCGGCAATCGCATTCCGAGCGAACGATCATTAAAAATGAACAGCAGTGAGTACGACAAAAAACAATTTAGCAGTCAAACCCACGCATCTATCTTCTCTCCGATCCCCGCGTCACGGAAAAATTGTACGACCGCTAGCTTCTCACGAAACAATGTTGCGGATGTAGCAGTTTTGGGGGAGTGGCACTAACGGCTTATCGTTACTTCCGAGATAAAAGAAGATAAAATAAAGGATGAAACGGAAGTATATATTAGACAGAGAGGAGTGCGGCGGAGAGGTTAAGAGAAACGTTGCGGTTGTTACTTTTAATTGAATTAGACGGTGAGTACGGAGTAACTACTCGGGGGCTTTAGCGTTACCAGTCGTGCCTCTCACGTACATACATCAGTCACAGTGGCATAGCCACACATAAATATACACATTCGTGGACGGGTCGGTAGGAGAGACGAAGAAACGGTAGCGTTGGCTGAGCGCTGAGTTTCTCGTTCTTTTGTGAGCTCTTTTCCGCGAGATTCATCGTACGGCGAGAGCTCGCGATCAGTGGTAGTGGCGTTCGCCGGCAGTAGGGAGGATGCAACGAGCATCCGGTTCTCGGGGCTATATCCCTACTTCTATCCGTCCGACGTCGACCCTTCCGTCCACTGTTGGACCCTCGTGGAAAATTACTATCCGACGATTCAGGAATGGCGCGCACCGCCTCTCCTCGTACGCGGAACACCGCACAGGCCACGGCAACGCCGAGTCGGAAACTATCCGATTCCGTCGAGAGATGGCTCGTGCCGATACAAACAAGTGAACTAGGCGCATTGCGTGCAACACTAACGTGACAAGCCGTTCCGCTGTTTCGCGTTTGTCTCGATTACCATTCCAGAATCGAGTCACGACTACGCGCCTCGTACGTCGCTCACAATGTCAGCGGAAAATTTAACTATAATTAGGCACGTCATTTAAAGATTTTTTTTTTTTTGCAAAATGAATATATATTATTAGTAAATTTTGTATGCATGTGCGGATTCATCAAATTCAATGGACCATGCATTAATTTCGAGTGATACGCGTGCATTAATAGTGATTCATCGATTTATGCATAAACTATTTTGAACGTTGTATCCATTTTCACAGAATTTCTTTTTTTTACAACGCAACGGAAGTAAAACAGCATCAGCATGCTTCTCATTTGCGCTCCATTGTAAAGGGGCTAAATCGCTCGAGCTACTTCACAAACTGCTAATTCATCATCAGCAAAGTGGTTACAGAAATGAGAAAACAACTGAGTTGAAGAAAGGCAAAAAAAAACTGCTTTACCGACAAATTACGTCGGACGCGCGGTTTTTGTTTATACCCCGCTGGAAAGCTCGCCGGTTTAGTCATATTAAAATAAAAATAAAGTGTTATACCCAGTTACACAGCAGACTTGTGTCCGAGCGTCTCGCGCCACAAACGTCGCTTACAATGTCAGCGAAAAACTAAACTATAATTAGTCACGATAATTAACTATTCTTTTTTCAAAATTAATACACATTATTTAAAAAAATGTTACGCATGAGCCAGTTAATCAAATTCAACGTACCGAGCATTAATTTCGAGTAATACTCTCGCATTAATATTGATCAATCTATCTGTGAATAAAATATTTTGAACGCTATAAAAATGTTCATATAATTTTTTTTTTTACAACGCAACGTAAGTAAAAGAGCATGAAGCATGCTTCTCACTTCCGCTCAATTGTAAAGGCGCTAAATCGCTCGAGCTACTCCACAAACTGCTAATTCATTATCAGCAAAGTGGTTACAAACATGAGAAAACAACCGACTTAAAAAAAAAGACAACAAAAAAACTGTTTTACCGACAGATTACGTCGGACACGCGTTTTTTTGTTTAAACCCTGCGGGAAATCTCGCCGGTTTAATCATAAGAAAATAAAAATAAAGTGTTATACCCAGTTACACGGCGGACTTGTGTCCGAGAGTCTCGCGCGAGTGCGATTTATAGCTGGGCACACAGACACGCTCGTCCCGCCGTTCCATATAACTACTTGCCAAATGGCACATCCCGTGCTGTTCCGTTCGTAGATCTCCTCTCGATGACTCGACGTCATTCCCGGCGATACGTCCGACAGTTGCGCGAATAACGCCGATAGAACGCTTCGGCTTTCCCGCCGCGTTTACGCGAGGGAAGAGAGAAGATGGAAGAGGAACGTAGCGGAATGAGAAACAGCAGGTAGACGAAGCAGCCACGTGTCGCCGAGCGATTAGAACCGTGACTGTCGAAATTCTGCGCTATTGCCTCGAGAGACCATCGCACTCCCGTATCCACCGTTCGTGTGTGTGTGTGTGTGTGTGTGGTTGCAGACCTCGCCAGCGAAGCCGCCGGCAGACGTGTTAATTTTTAAGAATCACGTAGGGCCCCTCTTTTTTCCTCCCGACTTCTCTTTCTCGTTCTTTGAATTTTTATCTCCGCCGGTGATGCTGGTAACTCCGGCCAGTGCTCACTCGCCGATACGCGTCACGAACTTTTGACCCGAAAAACATACCGGCGCCGGAAAATGCCTCCTCGAAGAATTTCGAGCACGTAGGGAGTCGCGCCAGACTGCAACTTACACCGGGGGCAAAATGAATGGAGACATGCGCGGTTTATGCACCTCTCTGTGTATGTGTTTGCGTATTTCTGGAAATACGTGGATAGGCCGTGTGACACAGGCCTTTTCTTGAATTCCGGTCGAATCCGCAAAACCGCTACCGTCCTGTCGGGCTCCGCGACACGCGGTGCTATTCTCTCGTAGCTCACACGGGGTCGCACCTGTTTCGTATACCTGAGTGAATTATTGAAACGAATTCTGCGTGACACTTTTCTGTCGCCGAGCGGGAAACTTTTCAGCGGTTTGACGAGACACGGATGTGACCCGAGTAGTTTTACGCTGGGCCCGGGTGCGTGTAGTTTTTTTTTTTTTTTTTTTTTTTTTTTTTTTTTTTTTTTTTTCTCGTGACGATTATGTCCGTCGGTTCGTTGACAAGGTAAGCCGGTGGGACGTGATGTGTCCTACCGCCAATTCTATATATATTTTTTTTCTTTTTTTTATTGGAGCTCCTTTGCATCGTGACTATACTAAGTATGTGCTCCGTCGATAATCTTGGCGAGGGGGGGGGGGGGGGGGGGGGGAAGGTTAAGGAAAAAAAAGTTACGAATAAGAAGCAGAGGAGGAAGGCGAAGACGGTGGGAAACGTTTCTATTCCAGGGATTAATTAAAAGTGCCGTTGTACGGGTTCGGTGGCTCCGCGCGCGCCTCTCTGCGTGAGCGAATGGTTCGACTACTTGACTCTTTCTTGCGACTCCGAGCCTCTTTACGAATACAGACCGGGAGGTATTAGGCCTTGAATCTTCTATGAGATACGAGCGATCGAATAGGAGAGACTTTACGGCAGGCTTTTGGGATAGAAAAAAAAATTAGATAAATAAAAAAAAATTAGAGGAGGTTCGATGGGAGGTTCGCGCAGGATGGGACTGAGTTGGCGGAGGCGTGTGTGGACCGGAAGTCTCTCGACTCGGCGGCTCGAGTGGGTACTTCGCCGAGGAATAATTTTCTGTGTTGTTGCAAAAAAAAAAATTGAATGTTTGAATTAACGTCGGAGGGCAGTCTTGATGTGTCCGGCAGACCGTAATTAGAGAGCGCGGAGGTCAAATAACGAATCGGTTATTTTTATCGATAAAAGAAATCAATTTTGTCGATAACCGGAAGGGTGTATGAAAAAAATATGTATGAGCAGATGAGAGCGGGGTAATACGGAGCATTTTTAAACATTTTTTTCGCCGGACAAAAAATCTAATATCAGATGAAGTATACTGGTCCATTTTGCCCCGGTATTCCGTACATACTGGAAAGTCCGATCCTCCAAGCTTCCTGATCGCTAACCCGCTTATGCCTAATACCCCTCGTAACGTATGATCGACTTGATCTAGGCTGACATCGGTCGACGGCGCGGAGGGAGAGCTCTTCGTGCAGTCCAGATTATACCTCGTTCGAGTAACTACTTTGGAAATACAATTACGGACCGTACATCAATCGTATCCAATAAATCTTCCGCGAATTAGTTTGTTACCAACCGAGTGATTGATCGAGCCAATTAACTAATTTGTTAAAAATTAATACATTAATTAATTGATTAAAAATTGATAGATTAACTAATTTTTTTTTAATTAATAGATTAACTAATTCATCGCCACAACCGATCGATTCGTTGCCTCGACCAATCGATCGTTCGGCAACCACCTAATCCGTTGGTCCAACAAAATAAATGTAAAGGCCTTAGCCGGCTAACTAATTTTTTTTTTCTCCCTACTGATCGACATGAACAGAAAATTAATTTCAAAAATCATTGTTTTCGCGACAAACAATGCCATCGATGAATTATCGGGCCGTCCCTTCTCGCGCGATTTTCCAGCCGACTCACCGAGCGATCTTCGCGATCTCGCGGCTGTGCGCGGATCCGATCTGCAGAATCTCTCTCCCTCCCGAGATACCGATGTGCGCTATACTCGTCCCCCGATATCTTCGAGCTCTCATCTACGATCGCGATACAAACTTCTGGAGACAACGGGTTGTGGCGCGAGAGAATGTGCTTACGCACAGAAACTAAGCAGAGTTCGCTCGGAGTATACGGCCGACGCGTCAGCGCCTCGACGAGAGAAGAACCTCCTTTTAGGGCAGTTAAGGCGAACCGTAGTGCTGCACAACTCTTGCACTGTGTTTGCCCTGGCATGCCTCTCTCGTCTCTGTCTATCTCTCTCTCTCTCTCTCTCTCTCTCTCTCTGTCTCCGTCTCTCACTCACTCTCTCAGTCTCAGCAATAGCCGGAGAAGATGTCTCTCGCGCGCGACTCTCGCGAGAGTTTATACCAGCGGCGCAGCTCGGCGAGTCGGTCGACCTCGCTCGTTCTCAGAAAGCAGCACCAGGACGCCGCGCGCGAGACCGTCGTAGTCCTCGACGTCCTCACCGTCGGGTTTTTATTTTCCATCCTCGCTCGCTTGAAAATGGAAAATCTTCTGATCTTCTTTTTCTTACCCATTCCACACTACCGTTCGTGGATTAAAAATTCATCCTTGTGGAATTCAAATGGGCCAACGAATTTGCAATTTATTTTATTATTTTTTTTATTTTTTATGAAAAATCTTCGAAAGAAAAAGGAATAAGAAAATTCTCTATTAAGAAAAATCGGAAATGATTCTAGGATTCTAGGATGTGAATTTCACTAAAACACCTAGATTTTTCCGGTCGAAAGAAGGTCCCTCGGTTCGAAAGAGGCACTTTAATTTGAGCTGCTTGTCTGACCAATGAACGAAAAATCTACTATCTCCATTCTCCGTGGATAAAAATTCATCCTCGAGGAATTCAAACTGGGCATCGAATTGTCATATATCAAATTGGGCATCATATAAAAAATCTTCACAAGAAAAAAGTAACAAAGATAAACAAGTTATTATTTTAAATATAGCAAATTATTATTATCTTAAATAAAAAATTGTCAGAAGAAGAAATGAAAAAAAAACTCCTTTAAGAAAAATCGAAACCGATTCTAGAAGGTGTAAGTTTCACTGAATCCCCCGACCATTTCTACCGGCAGAAAGTCCCTCGGTACGAAGGAGGTACTTTAATTTGAGCTATTTGTCTGACCAATAAAAGAAACATCTACTTCCGTAAAGTCGCGATAACAGCCGAGCCGAGTTGCCGCGAGGTTTACAGACAGCGAGGTTAAGGCTGTTTTACAGACAGCGAAGTTAAGGCTCTTTTACAGACAGCGAAGTGAGCGCAGTAGCACAGTGCGCCCTGCGCGACTCCCCGGTCCATGAATGTCCAATCGGGTCTACTTTATTGCCACGTTGATATCCATATCGCATTATACGCTGTGGTACTTTTGTGTACGTTTTCGCGCGGGTTCTCACGTTCCCTCGTCGAGTTCGCCGCGCGTCCGCATAATATAGTACTGTACGGCTGAGCGTATAAGCACGATGTACGAGGAGGAAGGTACGTGCCGGTAAGTTTTCTCGGTAAGTTCGATCGGCGGGATGAGGGTAAGGTGCGCCCGCGAGGTGGCTGGCAGTACAGCCGCTGATCAGCTTCTGCCGGGGAACAAGCCCCCGGCCCGGCGAATTCCGGTGCGCGCATGCACACTCTGGAACAACCACTTGCAGCGGCATCGGCACCGGCAGCCACGGCAGGCAGATGAGAGTACGAGAGATCCCGACGAGACTCACCGGGGCACCGGAACGTGAGAGAGCTCTCGAAGGACCGGGATTCATGCGAGCGAGTGTTCGAGGGAACTCGAACGCCCAGGTGAGAGTGGGAGACCCCCGCGGGGTAACTCATCCGATGTATATACACCCAGAGAGAAAGAGGACCGCCAGACCATCGGCGAACGCGGATGCTGCCCCCTCCCCACCATACGGTGAGACGAAAACGAGCGAGATACCGGGGCGGCTGGGGGGGAAGGGAGGGCCAAAGAGTTGGGACGGGTCGGGGCCAATGTTCGAGAATGACCAACTCCCATAAAGTCTCAACGATCTTTTCTTTTTACCTGCTTTTTTGGCGATGTGCATTCATAACTTTGGACCGTTAGATGTCGGACTTGAAAATTGGGGATCTGGTGAAGCTAATGCAGAATGCTCTTTAGAAATAATAATCGAAGGTGGTAATTGATGGAAATTGGAGAAGCTGATGAAAAAAGAAATTTATGTTTTTCGATATATTTTTTTTTCCTGAATTATCGATAATTTCTTTTGTATTATGTGTATTATTTTTTTTACCGTAAACAGCATGTTTCTAGTGACTCCCGGTAAAGACAAGAGTCCACACAGTACTCTGGAATCGTGTTGGTTTCCTCGAAGTCACTAACTCTCGGCGGACGCGAAATGTAACGAAATAAAGAAGAAATGTCCTTCCTGCTTTCTTCATTGCATAATTTCTTCTCCGGCTCATCGTAGCGCGGCCTCGCGAGCCGGTGGGACGGAAAGGATGATGAAGTGCCGAGTCTTCCCGGCCCTCCCGGCACGTGCAGACGGGTCCGTCCGGGACGGGGCCAATGCTCGACAATGACCAAGTCCCAAAGTCACGTGTGCGAACCACTCACTATTACGTTTTTTTGTTACTCTTATCAACCGGCCGATAATTTATTCATAACAAATCGTCGACTTCGCTATCTCTCGTCCCTGTCCGGATAATAAGAAATGTACACTGAGGGAGGGATCTGATAGTAGTTACCATAAATCTGCTAAAAACCGACAAAACTTTCAGACATGTTGGAATTCCAGCGACATCTTGGCAAACATTCGAATGAAACTTAACACATACTGCTAAAAAAATATGCTAATTTTCGCTATCGCAAATATTACCCGAATATGTATCCCGTAATTTTAGCTAGCGATCGCGACGTTATCGATTACTATATTTTCTAGTAAGAAGATCTTTTATTTCTTATAAGTTCCTCTTACTAGAAAATATAGTAATCGATGGCGTCGCGATTGAGATCCGTTTGTTTTAGGTTTGTAGGTTACACCGGCATATTATGTCGATCACATATATATATATATATATATTTTTTTTTTTTCAAAAATTGTATCGACGAAATTCTCAGTTTTTAACCCAAGAAATTCTAAGACACAAACAAATTTTGCCATCCCGCCATCTGGAAAAATTGCCATATGGGTAGGATAAAAATTGCTTTGGTATCTGCGACAATCCCACATATCGTTAGCGATGGCACTGGTGTTGCCAAGTTGTAATTTACCATACGACTTGGTAGTTTTTCCAAGATCCTTCTCAGTGTAAGAATACACTTTTAAAAAAATTGTAAATTTAATGTACCATTCCGAAGAAAAATTAATATACACTGTCAATGAAATTAAAGTAAATTATGAAAATTAAAGTACTATCATAGTAAAATTAAAGAGGAGTATTAAAAATAAAGTATTCCCAATGTCTTCAATACATTGAGCATTAATTTTTCATCACAATTGTATATGAAATTTAATATACTAGTTCTTGCATAAAACCTTCCAGTCTGTTACATTAAATTTCATACGATTTTTTTTTCTACACTGCAGTTTAGAAATGGTCTCAACATTGAGACAAGTGCGCAGCTGCGATACCAGGTATTCTGCCCTCCAGTTGCATGAAAACAAAAAAAAATGATAATTTCGACTGGCAGCAAAGAAAAAACTCGTCACGCGAGAACCAAAAAATTCCGGCGATCATTCCCACGTAAGTTTCTCAACATATCCAGAGTCGTCGTCGATGGCGAGGTCGTGGTCGAGCACGGACCTGCGACTCCCCGTTTTATGTCACCCTACGATCTGACCGTTAAAGTCCAGCCGTGGACCGGAATAATGAGAAATGCGCCGATCAACTTGGTTCAATTTCGTTTTGCCGGCGATTCCGGTTGACTAAGGCCTCCTTTAGGAAAACCGTTGAAGGGGGAGGCTCCTTTTGTCGACGGGGCGACCGCTTCTTTCGGGGTTACGTCGATGCGGCCGATAAACGGGTGACAACGGGCTTACCGGTCGCGGCGACCGAGTGCCCATACGACCGTGCGCGCGAGAGCTGGATACGTGTGGCGGAGGGATCGCGCGCGTCGGTGTCGTTGCCCTCTTCTCCTCGGTCTGGGCCCCCGGTTGTAAACGCTTACTCGCTCGCGTTGCGCCTTTACCCACCGCCAACACCACTACACCGCAGCCGCCGTCGTCGTCGTCCCGGCGTCCTCCTCGTCGTCGTCGACTTCGCCGATCTCTACTCACCGCCGGTTCCTCTCCACCTCCTTCCTACTGCTCTCCGGGGGCACCACTTCGCTTCCTTCGTCCCACCTTCGCCTCCGCCGCTTCTCCGCGAGCGTGTAGGCACACTCTCGGTGCGCTGTGTGCCGCGGCACGGCGAGCGAGAGAGAACTCAACGGCGTATCCACCGCCGAAGAAGAGAACCGCTCACGCACACACGTCGGTCTCTCCTCGCTTCTCTCATTCCCTCTCTCCTTGAGCACCTGTCGTACAGCGGACTTTAGCGTTACAGGGGGCTCGCCGAAGAGGTAAGTAGACGGGTTATCAGTCGGCACGACATCTTCGTCGCGTACGGGACACCGAAGCCACTCGCGGAATACGTACTGAGTTACGGATCATACTTTTTCGTACGTTTTCTTACCTATACATATATATATGTACATATGTATGTGTAAGCGTGAGATTCATTTTTTCACGTCGAAGGAGGAAGTGTAAGTCTTGATCAAAAGGGAGAACAGGAGATAAGGACACTAAGTGCGAGGGAGAAAAAAAATACTGGACGAAATATCGATCGTTGATGGGACTTATCGTGGTATCGAGATCTCGGGACTATCGTTGAGAAATAAATAAAAATTAAGAAACGAAGTTGTTTGGGAGTTGCGCGGTCGATACAAGTACGTCGGATGCGGATGTGACATGTGATCAGGGACACATCGGCTCCCCGACTTGATCGACTCTGAAGAGATAATCAGGGTGATGTGAAGTGTCGAGACGCGGCGAGGGATCGATTGATATTACACACGAAATAGTACGGTTCTTACCATTCGATAGACGGTAAGCGCTTCGAGGTATTGAAGCGTTTTTGTTGTAGAAAAAAATTAACTACCTTGAGAAACAACAGTGAAAGGGGGGGATAATAACGATCCAATAAGAGAAACTTATTGGCGACGAGGAAGTCCTGAAATACGATCGGCGGACCAGGATCGAGCGGTCGGGATGCGGCACGAGGAGCTCCTGAGCTCCGGGTAACACGTGGCGATTCCACTGACTCCTCACTCACGAGGTAAGACATCTGTTCTCGTTCTCATTCGTTCTACTTAAAAAAAAAATACAATTTTTTTATTTGTTATTTTATTATTTTTTTACGCATACTTTACGTTTCCCGGACGACAGGCCGCCGCGTCGGGCGCGATCAGCTGTTTGCCCCGCTGGATTATCCTCGCGCACCTGCCGGCTCTCGTGCGGCCCACATATACGTGCGCATATATTTTTTAAATCTCTCAATTATCGCGTAACCCCGATGAGAGAAGCAATAAACGAACGAATTCAACGTCGTAAACTCCCGAGGCGCCATAATTTTTATTACCGCTCGTCTTACTTTATTGCCCGGTGCGTGCGAGATGACGCTGAATCTAGCGGCCGAAGCTAGCGGCCGAATGCTGCCGGTGCGCAGTAGCTTTTGGACGTGACGGTACGCGCGCGGCTCTCTCGCCACTGAGTGTGGCGGCGGTAGCGGAGCGACACATACTATAGAGTTTCGTCATCTAAACCAGTCAAAATATGAATCGGATATGTAAACGGATGCACATAGCGATTTGACAATTTTTACTAATATTCGTTATAGTATTACGAAGCCACTAGACTAGGTTTAATTCTGGTGACGGCCTTTGTTTATTGAGAAAAAAAATCCAAAAGTTTATTTTTCGCGCGCGCAGATTAACATTTACGTGGTAAGTGTACCAGGATCGACGTAGCAGCTTGAAAATTTACAGACACATTCTTCAGAACCTCACAAACACACTAGACTAGGTTTAATTCTGGTGACGGCCTTTGTTTATTGCGAAAAAAAATCCAAAAGTTTATTTTTCGCGCGCGCAGATTAACATTTACGTGGTAAGGGTACCAGGATCGACGTAGCAGCTTGAAAATTTACAGACACATTCTTCAGAACCTCACAAAGAAAGTAGACTAGGTTTAGTTCGGGTGACGGCCTTTGTTTATTGAGAAAAAAATCCAAAAGTTTATTTTTCGCGCGCGCAGATTAACATTTACGTGGTAAGGGTACCAGGATCGACGTAGCAGCTTGAAAATTTACAGACACATTCTTCAGAACCTCACAAAGAAAGTAGACTAGGTTTAGTTCGGGTGACGGCCTTTGTTTATTGCGAAAAAAAATCCAAAAGTTTATTTTTCGCGCGCGCAGATTAACATTTACGTGGTAAGGGTACCAGGATCGACGTAGCAGCTTGAAAATTTACAGACACATTCTTCAGAACCTCACAAACACACTAGACAAGGTTTAATTCTGGTGACGGCCTTTGTTTATTGCGAAAAAAAATCCAAAAGTTTATTTTTCGCGCGCGCAGATTAACATTTACGTGGTAAGGGTACCAGGATCGACGTAGCAGCTTGAAAATTTACAGACACATTCTTCAGAACCTCACAAACACACTAGACTAGGTTTAATTCTGGTGACGGCCTTTGTTTATTGCGAAAAAAAATCCAAAAGTTTATTTTTCGCGCGCGCAGATTAACATTTACGTGGTAAGGGTACCAGGATCGATGTAGATGCTTGAAAATTTACAGACACATTCTTCAGAACCTCACAAACACACTAGACAAGGTTTAATTCTGGTGACGGCCTTTGTTTATTGCGAAAAAAAATCCAAAAGTTTATTTTTCGCGCGCGCAGATTAACATTTACGTGGTAAGGGTACCAGGATCGACGTAGCAGCTTGAAAATTTACAGACACATTCTTCAGAACCTCACAAACACACTAGACTAGGTTTAATTCTGGTGACGGCCTTTGTTTATTGCGAAAAAAAATCCAAAAGTTTATTTTTCGCGCGCGCAGAGTAACATTTCCGTGGCAAAGGTACAAGGATCGACGCGGCAGTTTGAAAATTTACAGGCACATTCTTCAGAACCTCACAAAGAAAGTAGACTAGGTTTAGTTCGGGTGACGGCCTTTGTTTATTGCGAAAAAAAATACAAAAGTTTATTTTTCTCGCGCGCAAAGTAACATTTACGTGGTAAGGGTACCAGGATCGATGTAGATGCTTGAAAATGTACAGACACATTCTTTAGAACCTCACAAACACACTAGACTAGGTTTAATTCTGGTGACGGCCTTTGTTTATTGCGAAAAAAAATCCAAAAGTTTATTTTTCGCGCGCGCAGATTAACATTTACGTGGTAAGGGTACCAGGATCGACGTAGCAGCTTGAAAATTTACAGACACATTCTTCAGAACCTCACAAACACACTAGACAAGGTTTAATTCTGGTGACGGCCTTTGTTTATTGCGAAAAAAAATCCAAAAGTTTATTTTTCGCGCGCGCAGATTAACATTTACGTGGTAAGGGTACCAGGATCGACGTAGCAGCTTGAAAATTTACAGACACATTCTTCAGAACCTCACAAACACACTAGACTAGGTTTAATTCTGGTGACGGCCTTTGTTTATTGCGAAAAAAAATCCAAAAGTTTATTTTTCGCGCGCGCAGATTAACATTTACGTGGTAAGGGTACCAGGATCGATGTAGATGCTTGAAAATTTACAGACACATTCTTCAGAACCTCACAAACACACTAGACAAGGTTTAATTCTGGTGACGGCCTTTGTTTATTGCGAAAAAAAATCCAAAAGTTTATTTTTCGCGCGCGCAGATTAACATTCACGTGGTAAGGGTACCAGGATCGACGTAGCAGCTTGAAAATTTACAGAGACATTCTTCAGAACCTCACAAACACACTAGACAAGGTTTAATTCTGGTGACGGCCTTTGTTTATTGCGAAAAAAAATCCAAAAGTTTATTTTTCGCGCGCGCAGATTAACATTTACGTGGTAAGGGTACCAGGATCGACGTAGCAGCTTGAAAATTTACAGACACATTCTTCAGAACCTCACAAACACACTAGACAAGGTTTAATTCTGGTGACGGCCTTTGTTTATTGCGAAAAAAAATCCAAAAGTTTATTTTTCGCGCGCGCAGATTAACATTTACGTGGTAAGGGTACCAGGATCGACGTAGCAGCTTGAAAATTTACAGACACATTCTTCAGAACCTCACAAACACACTAGACTAGGTTTAATTCTGGTGACGGCCTTTGTTTATTGCGAAAAAAAATCCAAAAGTTTATTTTTCGCGCGCGCAGATTAACATTTACGTGGTAAGGGTACCAGGATCGATGTAGATGCTTGAAAATTTACAGACACATTCTTCAGAACCTCACAAACACACTAGACAAGGTTTAATTCTGGTGACGGCCTTTGTTTATTGCGAAAAAAAATCCAAAAGTTTATTTTTCGCGCGCGCAGATTAACATTCACGTGGTAAGGGTACCAGGATCGACGTAGCAGCTTGAAAATTTACAGAGACATTCTTCAGAACCTCACAAACACACTAGACAAGGTTTAATTCTGGTGACGGCCTTTGTTTATTGCGAAAAAAAATCCAAAAGTTTATTTTTCGCGCGCGCAGATTAACATTTACGTGGTAAGGGTACCAGGATCGACGTAGCAGCTTGAAAATTTACAGACACATTCTTCAGAACCTCACAAACACACTAGACAAGGTTTAATT